>JANDEH010000001.1:58638587-63638587 GCA_024610705.1 Tetragnatha versicolor
GGCAAAAGTAATAGTTTTTGCCCCTGAAAATCGAATTCAAAGTCATTAAGTCATCGAAAAATGCCAAAAGGGGGAGGGGCTGTTCCCCGAAAATCTGAGCCCGATGGAGAAAAACGGGGGTCAGATTCGGATTCAGGGGGTCATTCTACATAAGAATCTGCTTGATTTGTATCAGAAGCATTTTGACCCTATTTTTTTGTCGAGTAGTGTTTTTCTATACAACCATGTTTCTCAGAAGTGTGCTTAAATGCTTAAAGCAGGGTTGACTGAATTGAACCCAATGGGTTTATAAAAAAAACATGTGAAAAAACCCTCATTTTGAACCCATTTTTGGGTTTTTTCAAGAAAATAATTAAGACTTTGGCAGTTTTAATATTGAAGAAAAACATTTAACGAAATAACATACCAAGAACTGCAGTTAAGTGGGGTTTTTTAAAATTTTAATCAGGTTTCAATAATTAATGGGGATTTTTTAATTAATGGGGATAATCGTATGGTCTTTTCAAAATTTAGGACGTTTAAAGTTCAGAGTTTAAACTTTATAAAAATTAAGGAGGATTTTTTTTAATTTCAGTGTTTTTTTAGTTAAGTAGATTTCTTTCAATATTGAATGGGTTTTTCAAAGCTTAGGATATTTTTAAAATTTAAGTGTGTTTTTTTCAAAATTTAAACCAGGTTTCAATAAGAAAGGAAGTGTTTTTCAAATTTCAGTGAGTTTTTTTCAAAATTTAAGTCGTTTAAAGTTCGTTTAGCTACAAAAAATTAAGGTGGGGTTTTTAAATTTCAGAATTTTTTTTCATGTTAAATAGATTTCTTTCAAAATTGAATGGGTTTTTTTCAAAGTATAGGATATTTTTTTATTTTAATGGGGTTTTTTCCAAAATTTAGGGCTTTTAAAGTTCAAACTAGATATAAAAATATTAAGGAGGATTTTTTAAATTTCAGTGGTTTTTTTAAAGTTAAATAGATTTCTTTCAATATTGAATTTTTTTTTAAGTTTAGGATATTTTTTTAAATTTTAGTGGGTTTTTTCAAAATTTAAACCAGGTTTCAATAATTAAGGGGTGTTTTTACAATTTCAGTGGGTTTTTTTTTCACTTAAAACCAACTTAGCTATGGAAAAACTGACATTATTTTGACATAACACATTTAACATAGAAAGAACTCACTAAAATTTGAAAAAAAAAACACTTACTATATAGGAGAAAACCACTTAATTTTGAAAAAAAAACACAATTTTTCCGATAAAAAAAAGTTTTATATGAGTTTTTCTGGGTTTTATTGAAAACCCCCAAAAAACTAGTGATGGGCAAAATCGATAATTTTAGGTATCGAATACTTTGGTATCGAATACTTATAGGTATCGAATACTTTGGTATCGAATACTTATAGGTATCGAGTACTTTTAGGTATCGAGTACTTTTTTTCAATGTCGGGAAATGAACCTGAAGGGACAATTTTTTAGGGCCTATCCATAATCAGACTAATATTCAAAAAACTGAAAGCGATCCATCAAAAAGCCCCGTAGCTACGGGCCTGGAGGTGGATAGAGGCGAAGGATTTGGCGGGGGAAAAACCTAGCCGCGTCAAATTTCTCTCGCGGATGATTAACGACTTGGGTTTGAGCGTTGCAAAATGAAAACGGAAACAGGCTGCGTTTGATCTACAGTAGGTATTATAAAGATTACTTCATTGAAAAATTTAAAACGAAATATGTCAATAAAGTATCGATACTTTTGTGGGTATCGAATACACTCGATACCTATAGGTATCGAGTACTTAAGTATTTGGTATCGATACCTGCCCATCACTACAAAAAACCTAACCCACTTGGATTTTAAAAAAAACCGTGTTTTTGCAAACCGAGTATACTCATTTAAAATCATCCTTTACAAATGAAAAAATGGATAAATCCAACTGTTTAACCGCAAATGATGTTAATGAAATGTTTGACTTTTTCGACAGTCTTTTTAAACTTTCGAGTATTAACCTAAACGTGTTCATTTACTACATTTGCTATTTTTGTATCTAGCCTGCCCTAAAATCTATCTTTTTTATTATAAACAGAAAAGTACTTGGATAAAAGTACTGGAAAATAGTTGAGAGTTTACAAAATAGATCTGGGCTAAATCCCATTAAAAGTCTATAAATATTCTATTATAGATCATACGTTAACAGTACATTATGGCATAAATCCGTGGTAATATCAGCAGATATTTTTAAAATCTTCATTTCTAGCACATAACTACAATGTTATAAAAATGAGTTAGGTGTTTCACAAAATTGTTTCATCAATTACAATCTTCAAGACCACAATGGTTTGAATTTATGACACTAATTTGATGATAACATATACTTCTTTAAAATCTTAACTCACCTATTATGTAATCATACTCCTTACCGACTGCCTTTTTCGTGAATGGGGCATGCCTCTCAAAACCCAGTGAAAGAAAGAGAATTGGAAATAATGGGGATATAGGGCCAGTATGAGAAGGTAAATTCATATTGGTCTAAGGGTAAAAATAAAAGTTTTAGTCAATCAGTTCATAAAACTAAAAAATTTAACACAAATTGTAATTGTTCTGGCGCAGGACAAGATTTTCATTGGTTTTTTTTTATAAAAAAAGGTATACGAGATATACGTTGTAATTAAAACGTCTAAACTCGAAAAAAAATAATTGCTTTTAATTGGTTGTAATTTAGAACACTAAGACTAAGAACTAAATTAGTCTCATCGCATTAATTAGAAAAATAGTTGTAGTAGTGCTAATATCAAATGTGGCTCTCACTTCTTTATTCTTTCAAGTTCAACCCTCAAAAGCTTTCCAGGCAGTATTTACTGAAGTTTAACAAAAGATCAGATATGGAGATTAAAACGTATTAGTAGTTTCAGAAAAAAAATTATACATACCTCTGATAACGAAGCTATTAGCTTTAACTTTAATAATGATTCTATGAACTAGTGTTGAATGGCTGCACCATTCTGATTCCAAATAGGATTGAATAGTTTCTGAAGCTTATAACATAGGAAATGTTTCCAAACTCAGTTGTAAAATTGCATCATTTGAGAAATCCAATGTCATCCATCAAAGAATTTCTAACCAAAAATGACTAAACATTTGTGTAGAAATGAGTGAGCATTGCATTTTTGATAGAGAAAGTTACAGTAGCGTATTTTAACTGATCGTATAACTCAAAATGACATTGACCTAATATAAAAATTTACTTACAAATAAATTAGAATTGTACACTGGATTTTATTTAAACACTAGTGCAACACTAAAGAGCTATAAATGTTGTAATTAATGTTAAGAGTAGAGTGAAAGCTGTAAAATTTTTCAGGAGGACGAAACAAGTTTAGTTTTAGGGTTTTATGGCACTAGGCACTAATTTGATGACTATACAGTAGGGTGCATCAAACGCCCCTCTAGAAACAAATCACTTTGTACCCTATCTAAAAATGTTCCTTTACTCCTAAAAAGTTGTCCTGCCAAATATTTTTGTATTCCTTAGACTTTAAATGGGTCCACAACGAGCTCAAAGTTTCGAAATTTTGCTCAATTTGTAAGAAAAATGCAATAAATCCAAAGAAAAAATCCTCACACTTTGTTCTTAATTTTTTTCAGAAGAAATAATTTCATACTGCATATAATTATTCAAGTTTCATTAATCTGTGATAGTTCTGTTAGGAGTAATAATTTTTCTTATGGTAAAAGAAGTTCGTGTAAAGTTGTTTTTCACACAATACTCAATGTTGTAACTCTGGAACTTTTTGACTTAGAAACACCAAATTTGATTAATTTCTTTCACAATTTGATGACATTTGAGTAGACATATGACTTGTCCCATTTTATTTCAAAATTTTTAACTAAAAATTTAAAAAGATTAATCAGTAAATTTTTTTTAAATATACAGGGTTATAGGAAATTACGTAGACAAACTTCACATGGGGGTAGAAGGGACCTAGACAAGTATATTTTAAAAACTGGAGGGGGCGCAGATGCACCGTTAAAGAGCTAGGACCTAATGTAGTGTGAGGGCGTTAAAAAAGCGGTTTTTCCAAAGACCGTTTCCCCAAAACAAAACATAATAGCATGAAAAAAATTATTGTATGACATACAGCAGTATCCTTACTACTTCCACTATAAATTTGACAAAAATCGGACCACTTTCTAAACCGTGGGGTGAGTTTTAAAACGTGCAATAATTAATCTTTTAGCCAAAGAACGGAGTTCCCTTAGTGTAATGGTATTTAAAAAATAATGATCGGGGTAATGATCTACATTTTATGCATAAAAACATAAAATGTAGAAAATATAATTTTTTAAAAATTATCTAAAAATTATGTACTTAAAATTTTTTTTTACTATAAAAGCCTTTTGAAATTTTTAGTTACAAATTTTGAAATTAAATGGGTCAAGTCACATGTCTACCCAAATCGCATAAATTGTGAACGAATTGAATCAAATTTGGTGTTTCTAAGTCAAAAAGTTTCAGAGTATAACATTGAGTAGAGTACAAAAAACAACTTTACACAAACTTCTTATACCATAAGAAAAATTATAACTCCTAACAGAACAATCACAGATTAGTGAAACTTGAATCATTATATACAGTATAAAAGTACTTCTTCAGGAAAAAATTAAGAACAAAGTGTGAGGATTTTACCTTTGGATTTATGACGTTTTTCTTAAAAAATGAGCAAAGGTTCAAAACTTTAAGCTCGATGTGGACCCATTAAATACTTTTTTATTTTTACAAAACTTTGTATGTATCAGTTTTGAAGTATTTGGAACAAAAGTAACTTGGGTACAAAACAATATTATCAAATTTTAAAAATCATGGGGCGTTTGATGCACCCTACTATACAGGGTGTTCGGAAACACCGTGGACAAACTTTGAGGGGTGGTAGAGGGGACCTATAGACAAGCATATTTCGAATAGGAATGGGGGTCGCAGATGCACCTTTTAAGAGCTAGAACCCCTAATGTGGTGCGAGAGCGTTACAAAAGGCGGGTTTCCTAAGGCCCGTGTTACTTAACAAAACATAATAGAATGAAAAAAATTACTGCATGAGGTACAACAGTATCCATACTACTTCCACCATAAATTTGAACAAAATTGGACCACTTTTTAACCCGTGGGGTGACTTATAAAACTTGCAATATTTGTTCTTTTAGTGTAATGGTATTTTTGAAACCAACTTCCCATAAAACTCACCCCACGGGTTAACAAGTGGTCCACTTTTGTTCAAATTTATGGTGGAAGTAGTATGGATACTGCTGTACCTCATGCAATAATTTTGTTTCATTTTATTATGTTTTGTTTAGTAAAAGAAAACGGGCCTTAGGAAAACCGCCTTTTGTAACGATCTCGCACCACGTTAGGGGTTCTAGCTCTTTAACTGCGCATCTGCAACCCCCATTCCCATGCTTGTCTAGATCCCCTCTTCCACCCCACAAAGTTTGTCCACGGTGTTTCCCAACACCCTGTATACTTCTTTTAAAATCTTTACTCACTTATTATGGTGAGTAAAGATTTAAAGAAGCGATTCGTAAGCCGCATGCTGATCTTTTGATGAAAAGTGGCGGCTCTCCAGCTCATACGAAAAAATTAATAATTTACTATCAAAACTCTTAAAAAATATAAGAAAATATATTTTTTAAGTACCTAATTTCATAATCGTAAATTAAAAATCACTACGCTTAACATGACCGTAGTTAAAGAGTTGGAAGTCCAGAAATACTTGAAGCACATCGCGCAGCCAGCACCACAAGTGGGATCTAAAAGAAATTCCGCAAGTTGAGGTCCTCATATTCGGCGCACATTCTTCCAGAATGCAACAGTGAGAAGTTTGCATATGGAGTCCTGACGATCTTCAGGTCGACATATTCGTGCGAGAAAGCATTCTCTTGCATGGATAGAATAAAAAAGTAAAGTTAGAAGTCAACTAACAAATAAAAATCTAGAATCGTGCTTGAATCTTAAAACAAGTTATAAGCTCTAGATTTAATCAAATTTTCAAATCCAATTCAACTTAGAAAATCCAATGCTCCCTTGATGTAACAATTTATATTTGTTTCTTAATATATGAATAAATATATTCCGTATTTAAAGCAGTTTATTTTAAATCAAAAATCAAATATAAGCAAATCCTACTACTATTATAATTGTGAAATGTTTGTCTGGATGTTTGTTACTCTTTCACGCAAAAACTACTGAATGGATTTTAATGAAATTTTACTATAATGTAGCTTATACATCAAAATAACACATAGGCTATAATTTTTAAAGAGAAAATCGGTCCTTCATTCTTTTTTTCCAATTTTTCTTCTTTTTTCACTTATTTTTCCGTGTTTGAAAACCTGTTTTACCAGTCATACAACGAGTTAAAAATAAAACATTGTTTCAAATGAGACAGATCACTAGACTTTTTCATTTACTAGATCTTTTATTTTAGTTTTAAACACTGGTTTTAAATTTGTTAATTTGTTCACTAGACTTACTAATTTACTAGACTTTTTATTATGGTTTCAAATTTGTTATTTTATAAAGGCACCAAGATATTAAACATTATCAGGAACATCGGGATTGTAAAAAGTGACAAGAACACCGGGATTGGAAAATTAGCGAGAACATCGGGATGGAAAAAATTACCGGGTTATAAAAATTACCGAGAACACTGGGATAGGAAATTTACCATAAAGACACCGGGAATACCGGAATATAAAAATTACCGTAAACACTGAGATAGGAAAATTACCGGGACCGCCGGGATTAGAAAAATTACCGTGACCACCGGGATAAGATTACCGGGAACACTGGGATAGGAAAGAGGTGCCTGGGATACCGGGATGATTTGTAATATTGCTAATTTACAAAATTATAAATGTATTTTAAGAAATATTTAAAAAAATAAATTTATAAACTCCCCCCCGTGCAAGGCCGGGTATAACAGCTAGTACTATAATATTGAAACGAAAATGTTTTGTGGCTGTTTAAAAACTAGGAAATTTTGTAAATTGTAACTTTTGGATCTTCCGTTTCAATAGGTTGCCGACCCCTGCACTTGGCCCATAACAGCCATCAGCGTCGATGTTAAATCCTTGGTCAAAGAGGAATTCCACCAATCAGAATCAGCGAAAAGCTAATTTTCCTTTCTTTAGCTACTGGTTAACCATGACGCTGATGACTAAATATGGCTACAATAATATAGCGCTGGATGTAACAGGTTTAAACGGCTTTATGAACAAATAACGTCTTTATTTCCTATGTGTTAATTTTTCCATCCTTTATTCTATTCCCTAGACGAAAAACACTTTCACTAATGGTGGTAACAGGTAAGAGGAAAAATAGATTATCTCGTTGAAATTAACAGTAATCTTGATTTGTTAAAATATCGGTGCCCCTTCAAAGGCCTTGAATAGCGGAATTTTAATAAAAATCTCCATATTTTTCAGATCTAATTTTGACAACTACCAGTCCTTTTCAAATTAAATAATTGAACCCTTAACGGCCGTATTCACCACTAACCTAACCTAAGGTTACCTGGAATCAAAACTTCTGATTGGTAGTTGAAAAAGGGAACCAAGTTTTAAACTGATTGGAGTTGTCGAAAAAGCTTGATTCAAAAGGTTAATCTTGGGTCAGGTTTGCCATCGGGATACAAAAAGTAATCTCGATACAAGTTTAAAAAATGTTTTGATGGTTGAATATCAGGGTCTTGGAAACTATACGACATATTTTTCATAACTAGATCGTCCTTATTTCTCTCACAAAATGCGTCCTCAAAGCTGTTGAACTTCCCTTATTGTGAAACTTTTTTAACTCGTTGAGTTAGTTCATCACCCTTCTTATTTGGAAAAAAAGACCTCCCTTTACTCATAATTAACAAATATTTTTAAATTTTTGACCACATTAAAACTTTCTGATGATTCCTCGTTTTTTACTGAACTGTAATGCATAACTCAATATCAATGCTTGCATAATTTGGTTCAAGAACAATCAAATATACTTACTACTGAGTTTCAATAGCAAACATTTTGGCACCTCCAAACACAATTTATTTGTAACATGACTTTGAAAGTGACAATCATGATTGGTACAGTTGGGGAAATTAAAAACTACTCAGTTGCGATTTCTGGCGAACCACTTGGGTTAGGAAGACAAATGAGGTGTCATTTTTCATTGTTTAAAGTATTCTTTAACCAAAAAAAATTTCGAGTCCTTAGGGGGTCGTCTTCATATTTAACGAAACCCTAACTTTTTTTTTCAATGGGGACCCCCAATTATTATGATATTTTCTGAAAGGCCATCCCTCAAAACCCTTAAATACCCAGTTTCATCCAGATTGATTCACAATTAAAAAAATTTAATTTTTAAAACCGTGAAATATTTTTATGGTAATCGATTCAGGTAGTAATTTTCAGGGCTCCCAGCAGACATTTGGTCTGTCTTTAGGGAAAAAAGAGACCTAATATCTTTAAAAAAGAGGAAAAAGAGACCGAAATTTTAAGTCAAAATTTAACAGTGTCACGAAAAAAAAATAGGTCGATGAAACAAAAATTTCATAGTTTTATCCTCACAAAATAGTTAATGCTATAAAATTAATGTAGAAATTAGATAAAAAGGCGATTGATTGCCAAAGATTGAGATCCCAGGTGGATATGTGAACTTGTGATTGTGTCCTTTTTTTATTTTTGGTAAAATAAAAAAATTTAATTAAAATAATAAAGTATATTTTCAAGGTAATTTTTAAATGGTCAAATGAAATATTCGGATAATCCTTCAAAACAGAAAGTATACTTTTCGTAACTTGGATCAAATTAAAATTAAAAAACCGAAAAGTTGAGATTATTCTTGAATAAAAAAATAGTGCTGTAGCCAAAAGGGGGGGTTCTTTGGGTTCAGACCTAAAATATTTTAGACCCTATAGTTTTGATTTTATAATAACCAGTTGCCACTCAAGGGAGAAATTTTGATACTGTGTTTCTCATAAAAATTCTACACTTTAAAAGAGCGATCCTCTTTACTAGTAGTTGTAACCCAATAGGGCAGCGGTTCTCAAACTGTGGTCCGCGGACCCCTGGGGGTCCGCGGCGCCTTCCTAGGGGGTCCGCGAGTTACCTTGAGGAATTCCTCAAGTTACTTTTAGAATTCCCCAAAGAGTTTCAAAATGAAATGAAACACTAGTTTTAAGAGGCAAATTTCAAAATTTTTCTAGGGGAGAACCCCCAGCCCCCTCGAAATTTTGACTTCAATGCTGAATTTTTTTCCTTGAAATTTAAATGGTTTACAAGGAACTGTTCTCTTCAAGTGTAACCCAAAACATGCCTCAAAATGAACATAGTAACACATCTTTTTGAGGCCAATTTTCAAAATTTATCCCCTCCCTGAAATATGGACTTGGTGTATCAAAACAAGTTTAAACCCTGTTCTTTTTTTATCAAACGTCCGAAAATTTTGTGTTTTTTAGGGTCAAATTTCTAAAACTTTTCTGGGGATGATCCCCCAGATACCTCTTTGTTCTTAAAACTCTATTGTAAAAACTTTTTTACACTAAAGTTTATCAAAATGCAAATCTTACAAAAAAAAACTTATATTAGAAAAATTCTAACTAAGGGTATCAAAACTAATTAAAAACCTGTTTTTTCGAGTCGAATTTCGAAAAATTTTCTGGGGGAGGACCCCCCAGGCCCCCCTTTTGTAGCTAAAACTTAATTACTCGTAACTTTTTTATATTAAGTTCCCAAAGACACAAATTCTAATTTAAAATGTACTAAAAAGCTACTTGGACCAATGAAATATACATAGGGGGCTGAAAAATAATTTTTGTCCCCTCCCGAAATAAACATCTATATACGCCTCTTGAGTAATAATTGTAACATTTTATTATGATTTATATAAACTAATTTTAATTAATCTAAAACCCAAAACAAAGTCTGGTTACGGCTTTTGGTGTTTAAAATGTTGGGGGTCCGCGACGTCTGACTGCTACATAAAGGGGTCCGTGACGATAGAAAGTTTGAGAACCGCTGCAATAGGGCTCAAATATGTGAGTTTACACAATACTCTTTTAATGTTTAAATAACAAATATTTTCTATGGGAGGACCCCAAACATCCCTTTGAAACTCAGTGTGGCTTACAAGGAAGTCTTTGGATGTAACTGAAATGGTCTCAAAATGAGCTAAAACACTGCTTCAAAAGATCAAATTTCCAAAAATTTTCTGGGGAAGCGCCCTCAAACTTTAGACTTATTGCACACAGATTAACATCCTATCACAGTAAGCGTTTTAAAACAAAGCATGTAAAAACTCTCATAAGTATTTAGTACTCTCATAAGTATTGAGTCAAATCCCCAAAACAAATATCTAGTTATGGGCCTGAGGCCAAAAACGAGTTCGACACTGTTTCCAAGGGGCAAATTTGCAAAAAGTTTTTGAGGAGAGATCCTAATTAACACAGAGGAGTTAACTAAAGCCCTAGATCCTCTACCTTAAGTAGCGACATCACGCTCAATCGGCCGCCATTGTGGGGAGAACTCACTACTAGTGACGATAAGCAAGACTATCCAGACTTAGTGAGTTCTCCCCACAATGGTGGCCGATTGAGCGTGATGTCGCTACTTAAGGTAGAGGATCCAGGGCTTTAGAGTTAACCTCTTAATTAACAGAGAGGAGTATAGTTAAAAATGACCAATATATTTGGGTAACTACAGAAATTTCATTGATTTACAATAATGCATTTTTTTGGACCTCCAAAGGAAAATCCTGGCTATGCCGCTAAATAAGGATGTCATAAGGTCATATTTATCCTTCATACCCCTTTAACATAATCAAAACAGGATAATACTTATAATTTCTTCGGATAATACTTTTCAGACTATTTTTCACATACAATTTTTTCCATGGCTTCCGTAAAATTTTTGTATTTTACCCTAATAGATGCCTTGATTATAATCAAGTTATATCAGTTCTGCAACCTAAAAGTTATTTCACACTTGAAACCCCTAACCAGACTTTTGTGGGGGGTGGAAGGGGGCGAATTGATTCAAACTAACAAACCCTGTAAAATTTTGATCGCAGTTTGTATAAAATATGAACCCCAAGTAAAGATACAGGTATGAGGGTTCTTCACTGGAAAAGTTTGGGGAAAATTAGCCTTCAAAGCATTGTTTCAACTAATATTGTTGACCCATTGCTAACACCCAAAGAGACCGATATCTTGTAAGTCAGAATTTTCTACGGAAAATCACAGGAAATAAAAAGACATAAAAATTTCAAAGGTAGAGATGGTCTGGGGGCACTCCCCCAGAAAAATTTTGTAAATCTAACCCTTAAAAGTAGGGAAAAAAGGAAAAAAAGAGACCTTGATCCTAAAAAAGAGACTTTTAGAGACCTCAGGTGAAAAAAGAGACCTGCTGGGAACCCTGAATTTTATGAAGAAAGCCAAAATTTCAATCGATTTCACCGAATAGTTTTTGATAAAAACGAACGAGAAAGAACATTCGCGGTATGCGCATTCGGCAACGGTATACCGTCCTAAAGATTAAAGTTCGTTTTTATCAAAAACTATTCGGTGATATCGATTGAAATTTTGGCCTTCTTCATAAAATTACTACCTGAATCGATTACCATAAGTATATTTCACTATTTTAAAAATTAAATTTTTTTATTTAAAAAAAATTTAATTGTGAATCAATCAGGATGAAACTTGGTATTTAAGGGTTTTGAGGGATGGCCTTTCAGAAAATCTCATAATAATTAGGGGTCCCCATTGAAAAAAGTTAGTGTTTCGTTTAATATGAAGAGACCCCCTAAGGACTCGATAATTTTTTAGGTTAAAGAATACTTTAAACAATGAAAAATGACACCTCATTTGTCTTCCTAACCCAAGTGGTTCGCCAGAAATCGCAACTGAGTCGTTTTTTATTTCCCCAACTGTACATACAATACTTTCCATACTTATTTACAATTCTTGCAAAAATTCAAAATAACTTCAGATATACTTAACCCTCCTTTTGGATTTTATAAATACCTTCATCACATTTGATGCCTTGGAAAATACAAGCTTTTATTTTCTTTGATAAAGTTTATTTTTGTGAGGTGGTTTTTATTTTTATACAACTCTACTTGAACTTGTTAATAAAGGATAGTGTAGTGGTTTACTTAGGACAAGTGATTCATTCTGGATATTTGTATTTGCAAAGCTCTTATGACTCCCCTGCACCACCATTAGATTGGCATTGGTTTTCAGAATGAATGTGTGAGAGGTGTAAAAGAGATAAACAACTTCCGTACAAACACTTTTATTGCAAGAGCTTGTACAAAGAAGGCCGATTGATGTACAAAACCAATGCATTCACACAATCATGCATCCAAAATATTCATACACCATTCATTCATCGTAAACAATGGTTGTACAATATATTGGCCATATACGGAGGTATAGTGTCTGGCTACAGGAACTTTTTATATATTTTCTTTTTGTGCTTTACACAATATTTATAAAAAGGGCAGCCAAAAACATCTGAAGAAAGGCCCTATGAAAAAATGAGCTAAACAAAAGTTCTAAACTTTAGGCACCGATAGAGTGCCTAAACAAATCAAGTTGTGTACC
This sequence comes from Tetragnatha versicolor, assembly GCA_024610705.1. Lineage (NCBI taxonomy): Eukaryota > Metazoa > Arthropoda > Arachnida > Araneae > Tetragnathidae > Tetragnatha > Tetragnatha versicolor. The sequence continues at coordinate 58,651,207 of JANDEH010000001.1, forward strand.
TTGAATGAATGCTATGAAAAATTACTGATCACAAATGAAGAGTGATACTGAGGTAGAATAATATGAAAAATCAAGCCACTGAAATGAATCGTCAACACATAACTTCTCCGGGCCCTGATTCAAGCGATTCATAGCTGCCCTTGAAAAATGAAATGCAATGTCATCTGACCTGCCTGCCATCTGTTATGAATTTCTGCTTCTGTTGGCAACTAGGATCAGATAGTTGGGTAAAGGGAGAGTGCTTTCAAGGGAGAGGTACAAAATAGACAGCAAGCATATTTCATAGTATTTCTGTAGAGAAAATAATCCAGGCAACCACATAGCAAGAACTGGGAAGTACAGAGCTACAATCAGAATTATAAATGGGAAATTTAAAAAAGTTAGTCGACTTTGCTTAACCTATTCATAGTTAATGTTATTAAATTTTGTCTATATCATTAAAAAAACTTTTTCCAGTTTCAAATATATACTATAAAATCGTTTTAAATACTTTAATTAAGACTACATAGTTATGATTTTTATGCAAACACTGCAGTTACACTGCTTACTGCTTATAACAAAAATAGCTTACTATTATCAATTGTATATTGTTACTGTCTAATCTCTGCCAAAAGTGCTCCAAAAGCAGTCAACTGTAATAAAGTCTTTTGTGTGATGAAAACCAAAGCATTAAAAGCTCAGATTAAAAATACGCCAGTCTTAAATTTTTATGAATATTTAAGGTTCTTCTAATACTCATTTAGCATGTAAAAATGGAGGAATTAGGGAGTTGAATGTTAACCTAAAGCTGAAATATCTGACAAAAAGACAAATTTTCTTCTATAGTGTCCACATTTGGTTTGCCACAATTTATAGACAAATGTAGAATATAAAATTGAGCAGTGGCAACCTGTTGTCAAACAATACACATGAGTAAAATCAAATTCTAGGTTGACATTCAACTGCTGTGAACAATTTTCTGATTGTAATCTGATTCATATTCCCAGTTAATGCAATAAGATTCCTTTCACTGCATAATAAAGTTTTGCTTTAAAGCTTAAAAATAAAAGACAACTAGTGCACTTACAAATTCATACTTATGTAATAGAACTTACGAATTAAATTAAATGGTTTAACAGTGAAAAGGGAAATCAATAGGCTAAAAATAAAGTAGAACACATTACGAATCTATTAGGAACTTGATACTACAATCTAACTATGGAAGTATCTCCGCTTTTGCTCCATATATATTTAAGGTCATATTCTTCATTACAAATGGTTTTGTTTCACAAAAATAGTCAACAATGATGATTAGCGAAAATAGAAGATAGAATTCGCTTGCTTTGTTATGTGTAAGGAAATAAATTAAGAAATACAGATAGACAGATCACAGAATTTTGGACGAACTGGTTGCATTTTCAAATATGTAGCACTCTAAAAAATCACTATAGACGACATGCTAGAACTGATAGTTTTAAAATTATGTAAGACGTAACTATTTACAAAATGATTTCTTGCTGTCAGCTAAAATCACACTTTCAGACTGGGTTTAACTGTTTCATAGGATAAATTATGGAAGAGAAGAAAATACCATTGCTTTGCACATAATATAGCAAAACTAAATTTTGAAATTAACTATTAAATAAATTTTAGTATTATTAGAAGAGAAATACTCAAGTCCCTGTTAAAACAAAAAAATTCATTACTCGTGAAATGATTTTATAAATAATATAAAGAAAAGCAACTAAAATTAACCCAAGATATTATCTAGTAAAACGATAATTATGATTTTATTAAATCCTTTAAAAAGTAAAATGTTTAAAAAAATTTTAAGAATACTACCCCCAGTCAAAGAAAGCAATGGTAATTAATATTACCTACGAAAAATTATGAAACACTATGGGCCAAAAAGAAATAAATTAATAACTCTAAACATATTTCCTATGGATCATAGGAAACTTTCCACTAAGAAACTTTAAAAGAAATATGAGTCAAGGCATATTTGGAAGCAGACCTTTGATCCAAGCAACTCTCTCGTGAAAAATTTTAGATGGGAATACAGAATGAAAACAGACTTCATAAGACACCATCTCAAGTTCAAATGGCGTTTAAGGTCACATTCAATAGACATTTGTATTTATATATGCTTAGTCACAACATAAAGCCACAAGACATTTCACAATGCAACACTACTGACAGAATATATAGGCATAGTTATACAATATGCTCTGGATTATTTTTCATAAGCTACACACCTATGTTTTGTACTATACCTCCACAATATTAGCAAATCACACTAAAGGGCACCATGAGTCACGTCAACAAGAAATGAGAACTTGCAGGAATCTGACTAACTGCAAGTGAGGTTACCATTAGTATTCACAGCAAGAGGCAAAACTCAGTTAAGAAAAAAACAAATTCAATAAAACCTGTCAAAATATATTTCTGGATTGCAATTTAAATCAAACTATAATAATGATAGCACAGATCAATGTATTAAAATTCTTTAAAAATCATTGCATTTATTCCTTTTAAAAATAAGTTTAAGATAGTGAAAATATTTTAATCGATTTCACAACATTGTGGGATGAATGTTTTACTTAATTTCAAAGGAATTCCCACGCTTTTGATCATAGGGCAATTTTTAGAAGCAATAATAAGTGTAAGAATTTGTTTTATGATGAGGAATGGGTCAATTAACAATAGTTGTCAAGAGGTAATCGCATAATTCATTTTGGCCTGTAAGAATATGTGAAATTCATAAATTAGAAAGTTGAGCACTTTTAATTTAAGCACCCGAGTCAAGAGCTTAATATTTCTGCAAAAGATTTTCTACTCTGAGTTTTACCTCTCGTTAACCATGCAAATAGCAAAGAGTAGGTATTAAAGGAGCTTAATAAAATATGATTACAATCAATCCTATGTCATTTGACATGACTGTGGTGAGACATTATCTTTATACTTCAAGGTCAATAAATAGATGCATTTGTTTCTCACAAAACCATAAGAGACATAGATACTTTTTAAAGGCATACATATTGTGAATTTTAGTCAAATTACAACTGTAATTGAAATATAATAGCATATATATGGAAAGATTTGTACATGAGGGCTGATATTTGAAATGAAATGACAATAGAAAATGTATAATCTTCGTACAACATAGATAAGGCTTATCTGTTGAAATAGAAAAACCAGGTACTGACGTTTGCATATAGAGAATGGCATGAAGTTTCATGATTGATTGCTTACTTGATATTAATGAAATCGGAGCTTTATCCGATTGTCACAAAGATTTGAACTAATGGTGACCGCAGCAGCACTACGATTGATTATCGAGGGAAGCTAAAATAGGAAAATAATTGAGGAATACTGAGACTATTTAACTCTAGGCACAGAAAAATAATCCATCTTGCTTTTGCCATACATTCAAGGTGCTCATGATCTTGTATATGTAAAAATGACTGTGAAGGTTGTGTTCTGGATAAAAATTCACTACACTTGAAATATCAATGGTTGGTAAGGTAAGGCTAGATACACTAGGATATCAAGAAATTATCTGTTCTATCTGTAGTGCTGCCACTGATTGGAAAAGATAAAAACTTGTACTAAAATGAAGACCCTGTATAAATTTCCCAAATACCAAAACATTTGTTTTAAAAATAGAGGTATATATATGTATATAGATATATACTAAATGCATTGTGTTTTGGCATTATATGTAATGTATTATGTACGATGTAGAAATTTTTAGTAAATCAATCATAAACAAATATAAAATGCTTTTCTGCCCACTACAAATTTGAGCTCATTGGCGCAAGTTTGAAAATATAACAATAGAAAAAACACATACTTTCTCATTTTTAAAACAAGAAACTAAAATTTTTAAAAACAAAGAAATGAAAAATATAAATTCTACTAAATATTAACACAGTTAAATGCAAGGAAAAATACTTTTCCAGTTATTTTCAGTAACCAAGCAAAATAATAAAAAACCTTATATTAGTGTCCAAGTCAATTTTGCAAAATGCAAGTAGGAAAAAAAGTATTGAAACAGAAGGAGATCAAACAGACACTGTTAAGAACAAAATGCATCCTTTTCAAATTACATATAAAAGCAAAAGAAAATTAAAACTTTCATGTACATTAATATGAGGTATACATAACAAAAACCTGAATTTGTCGTCTGCAGCATTTTTAATCATGCTTTGCAATTTAACAACTATGAAGTTATACTGCTAGGTAATGGCTTTTCAAAAAATGAGCATGAATGAATTCTTATTAGAACACATCAAATGTGACATTACCTCTCAAGAGAGAAATGCTTTGTACTCTTTTTTAGTATCATACAATTGTAAATTAAACCAATTTTACGAAAATAAGTATCCAAATAAATATTTCCTTACAAATTAGTTTATCCAAACAATACACAAGGTAATCACATGTGCCAGCAAACTCAATTTGAGGTAACAAGATTTGAATATCATAAATTATAGGTTTGTAAATAAAATATTCATTTGTGAGGTAAAAATATTCCTGAGTACTCATTAACTATTATACCAGAGTGCAAAATATTTTGTACTGTTTTAAACCTTTGTGGTATAAAATTCAATGCATTTCTACATTAATGGCACAACACTAAAATTCGAGAAACTAGTGAGGTGATTTTGGCACAGTTCAGTTATGTGATTACCTTATATCTGATCAGATAAAGAAAGAAATTGGTCTACATTGTATAAGTGTATAATTAAAAATTATGTTTGTATATCATAAAGTCATACAGGTATCGGAAATTACATGGTGCAAATACACAACTAAGAGTTATAACTAAATATGTCAACAAAGTATTTGTTCACTAAACTTTTAACACAAAAAACACTACTATAAAATACTAAAGGCAAGAAAACCTTTTTAAGAGATATTCCTAGTTTTAGTTCAAAATAAATTGGTTAGATACAGTCACTAAATTTTAAAAATATCATTAGTAAGTGACCATGTAAAGAATACTAACTTTAAAAGGATTCTACAATTAAGAGGAATTAAAATTCATGGGTGCATAGGATTCTAATTAAAAAAACAGGTGATTTTATAAAATATTTTTGTCAAGAAATTTTAATAATGGAATTAAACAAGGAATATCTCTATATCTTCAGAAATAAACCATTGCCCTGAAATAAATGTTATATGCAATGAATGCAAAAATATTATGCTATCTTTGCAACATGTCAAGTATGATGGACAAAACAATGTAATCAGCATAGTTGATTTGACTAAAAAAAGGATTATGAGCTACAAAATCTATGAGGCAACATAAATGTTAATCCTAATGATTTAAAACCTCATGAATATGTAAAGTGGTTTAATCTTCTTTTCAAGAACCCTGAGAAATTAAGTAATACACATACAATTAATAAAATAAATCACTAGGGTTAAGCTGAATACATATACGATCACCGGGAATAAGAAACTACTCACAGAGCAGGGTGGTAATTTCTAAAGATATTTTACAATAAAAAAAACAGTTACAAAACATTTAAAAACATGTTCATAAGACATAACATTAGATTCTAAAAAACTAATGATTCTCAGTACATAGACTGCAGGTACTCTGATGGCATTTTTTTGACAATAACGATGAGATAAAAACATTTGTCTCTTTAAAATCATACGATTCTAAAAGTACATAAACAATATATATCTAACATTATACCAAACCTGAGTTTCAAAGTGATGTAACAAAATTGTGCATTATTTGTTGGATACCAATGCAGAATTCTGCATCAGCATTTACACATTGAAATGGGGAAAGCCATCAATCCATTGCTGCATCGGCATACTTCAGTTTAAATTTTTCATTTCAAGGTTCTTTTCCAGAAAATCTTAAAATACAAAGCAGTAAAAGCATACTAAACTGTCAAAAACAAACTATAATAAACTATAAATCTACAACCAATTACATCCTTCTCTTCACCTACTACCAAAATTAAAAGTTCATTTAGGAAATCCCAAAAATTATTTTTCAATTTAGGAAAATTCAAACCTTTCCACATTTTTAATTACGTTTATTTTTTCCACAATACACTCCGCAGATATTAAGATGAATATCCTCTATAAATTAATTAATTTTTCTTCTATATTTAATAACAGACTAAATGAACTTTTAAGCAGAGTTGTAGGTTCCAAATGGGTATCAATACACACTTATATTGCAACTATTAAAAGAACACTATGTACAAATTGCCCTTAAATTTTTCAATATAATGCACTGCATATCCTTGATGTAGTTTCATCTTTCAAGAGACTAAAAACTGATACACTGACTACCTTAGGGAATTCTATCACAATGACAAAATCTAAATGCTTTCTTACAAGACAAACACGTCACAATACTAATAAGTTTGTGGCCAGGCCATAAATTTAACTCACAAAAGAATCTTGCTTGGCAAGAGTTCCAAAACAGTTTTATCTTTACTGGATATAAAGAGTGTGGTAGACAAATAATCATAACTCACAGACAATCATCTGAGAGATAGTTTCTAAGAGACAACAACTAGAGAAACAAAAGGTTTGATTATGATCAATTCTTGCATTGATCCAACTTTGATTATAGAAAGAAAATCTAAAGACTGCAAACAAAACATTTAACAAATAAACCCATTTGTCTACTCATGATTATAATAGTACTAGAACGAATATTTTGATCATAAAAATACAAACATAAACTATACAATAAAATGTAAATACATTTTTAAAAGGAACTGATTAAAAATCTACCAAGGCTTTTTTAAGATAGTTGCTCAAAAGTAGTAAGTATTTTCATGAGGTTTAAGGATAATCAAAAGAAATTTGTACTGTATAACTCCATTTAAAAGGAGTGATCACAAACAAGCAACTCATTCACCAACAAAAAAATACCAAGATTTCTGTACACATTTTGTACTATATGATAAATTATTGGTATTGTATATGAAAATCTAACAACACCCATAATAATAATGCACCCTATGCTTGCAATTTATAAATTACATTGTAAACAACCCTATCTTATGTTTTGTACAAGATAAAACAATGATGCTCCAGGGGAAAAAACTAGGCAACAAAACATATAAATCTAAAAACTTAAAAACCAAAAACAAAACTTTCATCTACCACACTCTTCACCAATCTCTCCCACAGTGGTAGTAGTGTTGACCAGTAGAAGCGGTCCTGGCCTACTCCAAGGCCTACAAAGATAAACCCCATGCCTTTTTTCCAAGATTCCTCCCTTTCAAACAGAGACATTACTGATTTCCAGACGCAATATTTTTAGTATCAAAGTAGCAAAATATATAGGATCTTATAAATTTACTCCAACCCTTAACTTAACAGGTTAACTACCAAGAGAAAATAGGGGAAACGAGTTGAGTCGATAATTTAGAGGGAACATTAACTTTATACTGAAGGCATTCGATTCATTCCGTGCTAACCAGACCAGTATGCCGATCTCTCTACATGGGCTCCCACCCAGGAAGGTCACACCTCCTGCTTTATCGTGGCTGCCTTCTCCTCCTCGCTGATCTCCACGGAGAGGGAGTCTCCGTTGCCGTAGTCCGCCGCAGAGTCGTGGGAGCTGTCGCTGTCCATGGCCTCGCTGCTGAGATCGAGCTGAGCGTTGGGGTGGAAGGCAGGCTGGTGGCTGCCCCCGAAGTTGGTCATTCCTCCGAGGGTGGCAGACGTGGGTGACTGGTGCCAGCCCAGGGCGGACATGGAGGCAGCCGACGGCAGGCCCAGAGGCGATTGGCCCAGGGGCGACATGCTCACCGACACAGCGGCCATGGCAGCAGCTGAAAGAGGGGGCAGTGAGATAATTTCAGAGCCTATAGTCCATTTCTAACTAGGCAGTGGAGAAAAGACCAAATCACAGTCGTTGTCATGGCACCGGTTTCCAGCCAAAAAAGACCCGGTTGTTGCCGGTTCTACCACACAAACTATATTCATTCGTTTCGATTAAAAACTTTTAACTTAAGTTATAAATAAAGTTATATTGTAAAAATCACAATTAACTATAATGTATGTTACTAATGTGTCTGCATTTTTTATTTTAAATTACAATACAAGCTAGTACTATTTTTTTTCAGACAGATTGGTATATCCTCTGCCTATCCCAGTGCTGCTAAAATAAGATGAAGCGGAGTATGCTTGACCTCTTTTGTTAGATTACCACATTAAAAAATAAAACTTTTAATTTTGAAGAGAACTGCAGTAGATTCATTAAAATTTGCTTCAAAAAGCAAATATGACAATTAAAATTAGTGATTTCAGTAATAAATAAATAGAATATTTAAATAAATGGGAAACTCATTAGATGGAACAATAGCTAAATTTATGTCCTAATTTAAAATAGTAACTTAGTTCAATAAGTTTTAAACAAATCACTCTACAGTTGAGTTGGAAAATTAGTTTCTTCCCAGTAACTAATATTTAGACAAGAAACTTCAAAATTGACACATTAAAATAAAAAGGCTAAACATGTAAACATAATTTTTAAAAAAATCATTATAGTTTTTATAACAAATGTTTAACACAAAGTGGACAGAGCTAACTCCTTTATGCTACTTTATTATTTATTCATAATAATCACCACTTTAAACATGAATATAGAGGCATTTTTACTAAAAATATTTATCTCACCATGCTGTTGCCGGAGCTGTTTCTTGGCTTCTTTTCTCCTGTTGTTGAACCAATTGTTCACAACTGGTAGAGTAACTCGTTCTCTTTCAGCTAAAGGACGATCTGAAATGCGAACTAAGATTCATAAGTACATGTCTTAATAAAAGCAAGCTTAATTGAGAGTTTACAGTTATTTTAAGTGTAAAATGAGCTTGCATCTTAATGCAAAGAAAAACTTTTCATGCTTAAAGCAGAAGTATAAATGAAATTGAACCTGCAGGAGATAGCAGTGAGGATATTTGAAGTTAACGATTGTTAGATGTGTGATTTTGCAAGACATGTTCTATGTGTTTGAAAAATAATTTACATCAAAATGTGGCTTGACCCATTCATGAAGTCTTTCTTAAAACAAGTAGCAAAAGAAAATCTGAACTATACTAGTAATCATGTTTGCAAGAAATAAAAAAGGCAGGTTTAAAAACAAGAATCAAGTATTGATTTTGTTTTGAATAGTAGAGTTTAGGTTAAAGGTAGTGGGTTTAAAAAGCATATAAATAACTAACCACAATAAGTTAGGGATGTAACTTAATTGTATTATCTTTAAATCCTGCTTTACTTTTTAAAAAATTTTTATATTAGGCTGTTTAAGAAAAAAATATGTATCCTCAGAAGTTCAGTAACTAATATTCAAGTGCAAGACAAAACAACAAGTGAATCTATAAAATAGATAACTACAAGTTTCTAAAATAGAAAAATATGCAGTGTAAAAATTATTTAATATACATGAATAACAGCTTTCAAGATTATATTTTTAAACCAGACTGCAAGTATTTTCAAAGTTAAATTCAGGGGTTTATCTCTCTATATTAAAAAAAGTAACAGTGACCGTCACCGCCGCCGCCACCGCTGATTTTGACAATTTTATTTTTTAACACTTTGAACTATCACTATGCAAAAACTATTTGAAGGAATATTATGAAATTTTGACCATTGGTAGACAAATGTATGAGGGTCATTTCAGTTTCCAGACCTAATTAATTAGATAATTAGTTCTGGAGTTATTTAATGTCAAAGTCGAAAATTATTTTTTCGGCTGCGAGTTCGCCCCCAGAAAAATCTATTTACAGCAGAAACATGATTTTTTGCAGACACATACTCTTAGGTATGAAGTTTTGCACCTCGTCGCCCTTTTTTCGAATTAGTTTTGGAGTAATTAAATTCTGAAGTTTCGAAATTTTTTACTCTTTTTTGGTTTTTCGTTATAATAGAAAAACTAATCACAGTAGAAATATATTTTAAACACGCATACAATTATTTTTTATAGAAAGATGGACGTTTCGTTTTTCAAAAAATTCGAATTAGTTTTAAAATTATTAAGATACCAAGTTTCAATTTTTTTCTTCTCTTTCTGGTCGTTCACTAGAGAAACAGGCGATTATTTTTAAGAGTCTGATTTCTTATTCCCTATGATTCACTAGATACACACGTGCATTTTATAAACTTAAAAGTTTTTTTAAATGGGATGTGTTTTTTCTCTAAGATGGTTGATGATATTTAGTAGACTTCCCGGATATTTTTGAAAACATTTCGGTTAAATTATTGGTAAACTAAAAAGGAATATTTTAGTAACAGTTTTATTTTGATATTTTTGTAGTAATGGACCGCATTAAGTAATTGATAAGTTAGAGAGATAAAAGGTTTTGATTTTAAATGATCATTAACTAAGCAGACAAGTTTCAGGTTTTACTTGATAGTTGAGATGAAACAAGCGCGCTCTGCTCGCTAAGATCGCGAAGCGATCTTCATAGAACCGTAAAGCAGTTCCGGGGGTTGGTGAGCAATAGCGAGCAGGGGGCAGAGCCCCCTAGTCTAGAAAGAAAATATGCCCTTTAAGGACCCTTCACAAAATTCTGATATTCAAAAACAGACTCTTCACAAAATTCTATCATTTTGAGATAGAATTTCTCAATTATGGGTCTATTCCTAGATATTAATGCTGTGATTGTACACAACAGGCCCTTCATTTTTACAAAATCATTTGCAATTTTTTACAAAATTCCTATAACAGGACCCTGGCAGAAAAACCTGGACTAACCCCTGAAATTAACAAGGCTGTGAATAAAAATGCAAACATGTTAAGCAAAATACCTGATCTCTCTACAGCTTTATTGCACTCATCTACAATCTGCTCTCTAGTTTGAGAATCAGGGTAAGGATCTTTTTCATAATATCGTTCGAGTACAGCTAAATGAGCAGCTTTGAAAGTGAAGCGCTCTCTCTTCAAAGGAATGAGATCGCCACTTTCAGACACCATTCGTTTCACACCAGAATTCGGGCACAGTTGAGCTGTAATGAAACTTTTATTAGCAAAACAGAACATTTTATTCCTAATAGCCTTATTTCTAGAAATAAAAGGAAATATGCAAACAATAAAACAAAGACCTTCTAAGTTTTAAGAGTAACTTTTTTTTTGCTACATTTGTAATGTTTTGCAGAGGGAACTCAAGTTTTGCGGATTGAGAATTTGTAAAAATATCTCTAATATTCACTTTTTATAGTGCTACCTAGTTCATTTAGTTGAATTTAAAAAGTTGAGATCATACACAATTCTGATACAACTTCTTTTCTCTCTAGTACAGGAAGGAGATTAAAACGGAGGAGTGGTATCAAGAGTACTCATTAAATTGGAGCTTCTTAGTAAAAAAGTAGGTTAGATATTAGGTGTAAAGGCAAAGAGTTGGCAGGACTGTGAACATCATACAGTAAAATCCCGTTATCACAAACTTCACGTGACTGTAAAATTTCTTCGTTGTAACAGTATTTCGATAATTCGAATAAAAATGGTTGGTGACTTTCAGGACTTGAGTAGTAACAGGACTTTTTGTTGTATCGGTATTTGTTGTAATAGGATTTCACTATATATCACCAATAGAAAAATAATGAGAAAAAATTAAATGTTTTTGGATAAGAATAAGAACTTATGGTGTATTTGGATAGTTATTTAGAGCTATTAATAATTTTATTTAGGGAGCTGATTGGCCAATTTTTTATAAACAGTTAAACTTACTGAGCTTCCAAGGATTATTTTTACATGTTAAATACCACATGTAGAAGGCATTCTTGGTACGATCAGACATATCTTGAATATCACCACGAAAAAAGCGACTGACATAAGCTTGACTCATTTTTGTCATCTCAGCTATCATGGTTTGCTTGATGTTGTACCTCATGACAAAATTTCTTATTTCTGATAGTATGGTCATTTCACCTTTTCTGTGAATATAATAACATTTATTATTAGTACAAAATATTACATTAATACAAGAACTTTTCATGAAAACAAAAAACTTAGGCAAGTTAACTGTTTCATGTTTTATGGCGCCAAAGCCTATATTGGGTAATATCATGCCAAAATCAACACATGAAATAGAATTAGAATAGGACACAAAAAACTAATTTAATTTTAAACTGTACGTGTACATCTATTATAATACTGCCTAATAGTACAAGAAACATTGACATCAAACTTAGGAAGACAATCAAAACAATTGGAAAGAAATAGGGGGATAACTGAAGGTTTAAGTTTAAATTAAAATAAAAAAGGCAGGTTAGTACTGTTAAAATCTAAAAATAAATTATACATGGAAATTATCATATACACCAGTGATTCTCAACGTAGGCGCTACCGCCCCCTGGAGGGTGATGAGAGGATGCTGAGGGGCAGTGAACTCATATTGGGCAGTAGGGAGGGGACTTTTTTGGGGGCAGTAAGGGGGCAATGAGCATATTTTGGCACTCAAACTTTGTGGTGAATCCAGACTATTAAATGTTTATATTCACTTATTTCGTGCTAAAAATCAAAAATTTTCTGAGGGAGAACCCCCAGACCCCCCTTACTGAAGAGGATTTGAATGTATGGTCTTATTCAGACTTCAGGTGATCCCTGAGAGCTCTGAAAGTGGGTTGAAAAAGACTATTGAAAAGAAGTTGTTTGAGGGACTCGATCATCAACACATTTTACCACTAACTTTGGCTACTTTAAACATCCCATTGTCAGTTTTAATACAGTCGAATCCGCTTAATGTGATCACGGTTAATGTTATCAATCGGATAATGTTATCGAAATCAACAGGTCCCGATCATTCCTATTTAATTTAATGTAAAATTCATCGTTTAATGCGATCAACTATGGATAAACACGCCGCTTAATGTTATCAAAATTTGTCCATATCTCCTATACCTTTTTCGAGTTTTCTTTTAAAGGTCAAATTTTCATAAATAAACATCTGCCCCACCCTAAGGCATCTGCTTCTTTTTTCTAAAAATCGGACAGTTGCACTGTTATGTAAGAAAAAGAAAATATTCTATGCTCCGCATATATTGAAAGAAAATGGGTAAAGGGGGAACTAAATCTATGCTTGTGATTGGTTGTTAAAGGAACCATCGGCAACTTGCAGATGTTTCTGATAAGAAATTTTGCTTTTCCTTGTTTACTGGAATTCAGATTAATTTAAGTGATTTTTTAAATGAAAGGATATAATGGAGCGCAAAAGAAGAAATTCTTCTACTTTAATAAAAATACAAAGTAAGCGATTATTTTATTTTTAATTGTGGGCTACTCTTATATTTTCCCTTCCATGTATAGTGTAAGATTGTTTCAAATCCATAGTTACGATTACATAACTTTGATTTTAAAGCAAATAATCTAGTTACACTGTTTACTGCTTTTTGATATGAAATCGCTTATTGTTATCAATCGGATAATGTTATCAGTTTCTTCCTGGACAAATGCGATCACATTAAGCGGACTCGACTGTAGTAGGGAACGAGAACACACTAAAAAGAATAAAAACTATATTCAGTAGGCATATTATAATGTTAAGTCCCGAGTTTAACAAATTTGGTGTCTACGTTTGCTAAAAATATACTTAAAATTACTTTTAATATTATGCAATTGCCCTTTCCCATACCTTATTAAATCGTAGAATTTTCTAAGTGGGGGGCGTTAAATTATTTTCCCACATTTTAAGGGGGCGGTAGCTTCAAAAAGGTTGTGAACCACTGATATACACAGTACTTATATAGTGATGAAATTGAGGATTGGTTGGTTGCATTTTTGTGGCGCGAGGCCCATATCAGGGCATAGAATGCCAAACAAATGAAATTGAGGAGAAGTTAAGAGTTAGATTTGCACTTTCAGCACAAGTATCTGCTTATTGTTGGTTTATGCCTACAACTCAACACCCAGACTTATCCTACATCACTAAGACTTCAACAGCCCTGTCGAACAAGAAGTTTGAAAACCCCTAGAATGTAGGCAACATAGAGTTGCACAAGTTGGACTTCAGCCCTTCAAACCAGTCAAGTTTCTAGACATGTTCTTTGGCTTTTATGTATTGGAGGTTACATATTTTGTACAGCACCGAATTTAAAACTTTAAACGAAAATTGTAAGATTTAATCCCAACAATGAACCTGCCACAATAAGAAGCACCATTAACATGTAATTATAAATAGGGTATCAAGTTGATTTATTGTTAAGAGTATTAACCAAGTAAGAATTACTAAAACTGCTGAGCTCTGTTTATATGTTGAGTCTCTCGTCATGTTGAATAATTGGTACAACTTGTATGGTCAAACCAGTCCTCAAATTCAAAATACTATTACAAACTTATTACATTTTGGCGCAAGACTGGTTATTTATGAAGAGTTTGGTTCGATTCCGTTAACGTTCCCATTTAATATCTCCAATCTCATTTAAACTCCATATATTCAATTCAAATATCGACAAATATTTCTGATTTTTAATGATAAACTGAACAGTTAGACTTCTTTTTGGTGTCCAAAAGATCATGGCGGTATTTGGCGGGAACGTTAACGGAATTGAACCAAGAATTTTACGTTTTTACTTTCTCTCAATATTTTATGTCTATTTAGTTATATTGATATTTCAATCTAAAAGCCTCAAATAAAAATTGTGTTCTTTTGGTAATTAAATATTTATTGAGAGCAATTAAAACCTAATAGAAAGGTCTTGACAATCTTGAAGATAACAGAAAAGTAGAATAGAGATAAATCCCAAGGCTTTATGTTAAAAATGAATAAACTCGACCAACAACGACCAACTGGTAGTTAACAGAAAAACCTAAAGCATACAGCAAGGAACAAAATTTCCCCTTGCCAACACATTGGTGAGTAAATATTTATGTTAGGTAAAGTTTGTCAGTTAAAATTATGTTTTTCATATAAACTTAACAGTTTGATTTAAAAATATTTTTGAGCTTGTAATTATTGTAGTCATGTTAACTTAACCCATACTTTTTACCTAGTTCTAGTTTTAATCACAGCTTCCATGCAACATTACATTGTGTATTTGTTTTGTATGATTGGCAGTTCTCTTGTGAGAAATTGGAAAAATTAGTTTATTATCATTTTTAAGGCATAGTAAAATTTTTCAGATGGAGGACTGTCAGAGTTCCCTTACAATCTGCCGTCAATCATCACTTAAGCTCAAAGAAGTATGCACTCTTACAAGCCATTTTAATGAAGAAATTAACTTTTTCCACAGAGATTGGCTTAACATTTTTTTAAAGTTTAATAGATATATTTATTAAACTTGAAATGTAAATACCTAAAAGCTGATATTCAAAAAACATTTTAAGATTTTCTTTTTTTAGTCATTGCCGATTCAAGCAAACATTTATCATGAAAATTTATCAATTGAAAAATTTCAATTTGATTACTAACTTGGGATCTACCTTGAAACAAAAGTCATATTTAATTATAATTATCTAAATTCATAAAAAAGGCTACTGTTCTAGTTATAAAATTGCTTTTCATATTTTCAGTTTAATGATAAAATATTATTTCAAATATGCCTGCTCACAAACCCTTTGACTTTATATAGTATTTTATACATTATAGATTTTAAAACACCAGTACTACACTTTTTGCAAACAAATATGGCTCTTGCAGCAACAAACTAACTCAAACAGCTGGACAATTAAAATGACTTGCAGTTAACGCTTCGAAAGAGAGGCAAGGAGAGTCCTTAATTGTTACTCCCAGATGTATTCTTTGTATAATGTATAACTAATTTTTTTAATGAATATGAAATTCAAGGTTCAAATTTAATGAACATATAGTTCAATGAACCTATTAGTTTTCTTTTACAGGTTGATTGTGCATCAGTCTTCCTAACACTTAAATGTGAAGTAAAAATACCAATGATTTTAACTAAAACACACTTCAGTGTGATACACCTAAATTTTATGATTGTTTTATTTAAACATTAAGCAGACAAAAGACAGGTCACTCATGTCACACTTTAAGGGTGTGAAAAATGTACAAATCAACATCCTTTTTAAAAACATCCAAAGAAAACACTTTTTAAATTTAAAAATTAAGGCACTGCCTATCAAAATTTGCAAGGCCTCGTGAATTCCTTATCTTTAACATCACAGAAGAAAATTAAAAGTACCTAGAAAACAAGAAATGTATAACAGTAACTAACATTCTACATAGCACCCAAAAATTTGATGAAAGAACAAATAAGTGCATATACGATTAAAAACATTAAAATTTAAACACTAAATATCTTTCAATCCTACCAAAAAATTTGGAAATTCATCTGGCTAAAGCAAGCTTTCTTTGGCATAAACATTTATCACAATACTTTTGAATGTTCAATTTCTCATTATCCTCATATACAACACCAATCGAATCAAGTAATGCTAAGATTAAAGATAGAAGGGAGCACTAACTTTTTAAGCTCATCCAGTTCATAGCACTCATCTTGTAATAAATCGAGGGGATTGACTAAGCATTGAATAGGGACGCAGTTTAAAGCTCCATCGGCCGAACGGCTGTTATAAATGTGGCTTTGTACTGTAGATCCATCGGCCGATGAATAGGATACAGGAACTGATGATGCCGATGTGGAAAGAGGTATAATTGTCAATTCATTTGACAGTCGGGAGGTAGGTGAGGCAACGGAGGAGTTGTTGTTGTTGTTGTTGGCGACGGCAGAAGGCGAAGCATCCCCATTTTGCGTGCTGCCGTTTTCTGTGGCCCCGTCGGTAGAAGAGTTGCTGCTACTTTGAGGTCTGGAATATGACTGCGACTCTCCCTGCTTGTAGAAAGAGTCCCCTTGTTTGTAAAACGGGGACGCCTCCGTTTTGGACGTCCCGTTTGTGATTTGGCCATGGACAGAAGCGGGGCTCGAGTCGTGGTCTCGATCGATGCGATCGAGCGCTTGCAAGGATGAGCAAATGGTAGGGTACTGAGGTATATTGGATCGGATGGAGGAGGAAGAGGAGGTGGAGGGCTTTCCGAGCTCGGCATCAAGACGGTCCATTTGGTCGAAAGCCATAGAAACTTGTTCCTTAGTGATGCCACTGTTCCGTAATCTCCTGATCAACTCTATTTGTTCAATAGTGAACAAAGCACTCGCCATTTTGGTTGACTGGTTATCAACTCTGTTAGGCATTAAGTTCTTCTTTTCTTCATTATCTTTACACCTGGAAAGTGCAAAAAAATATTACACTTTGCAAAAGTATATAGGGTACGTACAGCGCTGTTGACCTGTTTTGCTGTGAATTCAAAAATGTCACCAAAGTCACTAAAAAGCAGCTTCTAACGCCAATATTATAAGTTGGTGACATGATAAGTCGCCAGATGCAGTCTCCCCAAAAAGGAGGGGAAATTTTTTGTTTTATTTAAAATACTTTTATTTAAATCAAAAAGTGGCAATGGGATAAATAGAAAACGAGATCTGCTAAAAATTATGACCTTTTTATTTCATTTTTAAGGGACTTCAAAGAGTTGTGAGTCCATCCAATTATAATATTTAACACATTATTTGTTATAATTTTAGATGATAGCATTTCTGTGACATATTAAGTTTAATTTTGAATTTGTTTGATCAATTAAGTAAATTTGATATTCTGATGTTAGCAACATCTAATGTTCTTTTTGACGACATTTTCAGATCCAGGGAGGCATTAATGGGCTTTGGCAACGTTTTCAAATTCAGCTGGTTGACTGCGTAATACACAAGTACCAAGGATAATAACATTAAATTAATATTTAGAGTTATGCAGTTATGTCTGAAAAAAAACATTTTTGTCAAGAATTCTTAGGAGCAAAAAATAAAGTTTCAAGTCTATTTGATAATTATATAGCTGTTTTTTAAGCAGTATAAATAGTTGGTTTATAATGCAAAATTGTCAGTGCATTACATCATAGTTGTTGCTATTTATTAGTTCTGAGTTTGTTTTTTAAATTTTATTATATCAAAAATTGATCTGATAGTCAAATTGGCCATTTCATTCTGAAATGCTAGATTTTTTAAGGGAAAGATTTTGCAGCAATACGTACGTGTTTATAGTATTTGTCAAAGGGTCTTTGAAGGGTCTGTTTTCACAAGGAAGCAATTTGTGAAGGTTCCAAAAATGGACCCAAATTTCTTCTACACAGACCCTTAGTTACTATAAATTCAGTAACTTTTTTACCTTTAAAGTCTTATTTTTTAATTAATTTTTGCAATTTTTGAATTAAGTTAATTTTTCTGCAACCCTGTGTCCCCAACATAATTCAACATCATCAAAGAATTCTTCCATGGAGCTTCCCATAGACACGTCGATTTCGGCGAAAAATCGCTGTTACTCACAGAAAAAAAATTATCGGAAAAATATCTAATTAAAAGGAAGTGAAAACTAATTATTTTAAGTGTAAAATTTCGCATATCTCCATAAAATTTAGATAGATGGGAATTTTAAAAAACTTTGCACTGAGTGCTATAGATTTTCAAAATTTTTTTATGATTAGATTTCGCATAATTTCAGTTAAACTACTTTTAGTATTCTAAACTAAAAATGAACCCTTCTGGTTAGATTGGATGTGTTTTCGAGTCATCAAATCAGTTCGATGGTTGAAAATTACCTGTTAAGAAGTAGACTCAAAACGAACTTTGCCAATCCTCGGCATTCCCACTTGGCCCCCATTTTATGTTGGCAAGCAAGAGTGGGATTAACTTTGTTACGTTGTGGTTTTCTACCTCGTGAAAGTACGTGATCAATGCCAAATCTGGGAACCCTTGTGACCTTGAGCTTAATAGTTAGACAACCATGGCAACCCAGACTTTCATTGAATTTGAAACCGATTCGCACTCTATTATCAGGGGTCTGTCCAGTTTTTTCGTAAAGGGTCCAGAGCCTGCTTTTGTGAATTTGTGAAGATAGGGTCCCATATTTGTAGTATTTGGGAAAAATAATGTTTGTTTGAAGTCTAAAATACTTTGTGAAGGGTCTGAAAACGCAGGCGGACTCAAATTTCTCCTAAACAGACCCCTGATTATTCTTTAATAGAGTGTGAATCGGCAAAGATTGTTTTATTACAATAACTATGCTCTTTTCAAAAGAAGGAAAGGGGTAGAGGCGAACCTGGAAAAAGTGCCCGAACCTATGAACCTGGTTCGGGGGAAGACCCTGCCAGCTCCATAGGAGCAATACATAAGGTTTGGGTAAATTTTATTAGGTTCAGGGGAAAGTTACAACTTTTTCCAGGTCCGGGTAGAGGAGGATTATCCAATAAAAAGTAAAAGAGGTGCTGAATTATGTTTTCCTGGCTCTTTCACCATGTTAGAGAAAGCGTGAGATTGGGGTTATACTGTATTTAAATTTTTGGTACTTACGCATTATACCGCCGACTGGGCCGCTATAACCGAAAATGCAATCAAATTCCATTGACTATTCTATAGCTCTGACGCTTAATTTGACAGTCTGGATGGTCAACGGAATAGTACTTAAGTACCAAATTTTTTATTTATGGAAAAACTTTTGCAAACTTTGGATAAATTTTAAGAATTGGCATAAAATTATTTAACATATATTTTTATTAAATCTGACCATGCAAATTTTGGTACTTTGCTTTTTATTCTGCTAAAAATTTTATTAGAGTTTCCCTTTAAATGCTAAAGATTAGAAATGAGATCCTCTTTAATACAACACCCCTGATAAGGACCCCCCTATGTTACAACAACTGGTAATAAAAGTTCAAAATGTTTCATCACAGTGATAAATGCATTCACTACAATATCCTATTGTTAAAAGATCCATATATTGTTGGTCTTAGAAGGTGCAGCTCTATTGAATTGAGGTTTTACTATATTGCCAAAAATTGCAAAAGCAATAATTTAAAATATTAACTTACATTGAGGCCAAGAAAATCTTTTCGCAGTATTTCAATATTTAGTGTTTAAATCGGCTTTGCAATTTTTTAACACGATAGGTAGCAAAAGGGTACCAAAGTTTATCATTTTGAAATATAGTTGTTGTTGTGTGCCACTTGAAGTACCCAAGCTCCATAAGGATTCAAGGCAAAGGGGTGCGGATACTTCTTAACTCACTGATTAAAATTACAAATTATTGGAAACATTCATGAATTGCAACATGGGAATGAGTTGTAGAATAATGTTATCTGAAAATAGTGTACAGTCATAAAAATAAATCATGGTATTAAACTTTTAGAAAACCTAGAGAAATTTATTAGTGGAAATGAATGCTAAAGTTTGAAGTACGGACATATTTTAATGCAGTAAACTAGAAAGTTTCAAAGTGGGAACTCTTATGAGCTAATCTTTCACAAATAGCAAAATGATTTTAAAAATGTCAATAACATCCAGTTAATTCTAGCTGATATTTTATGTCATTGACATTACCAATAACAAAAAAAATATATATATAACAGCAATTAAAATTAATTTATATTAATTAAAAGACATCAATAAAAACAAAACAACCCTGATTTCATCTCATAAATTAGAATGACAATAATAGATTAATTATAAATTATAAAACATTTATTTAAATCTTGTCACGCTTTCAAAGAATTAGCATCCATGAACGCGTTCCAGCTAGTTAAGATTCAAAATTCAGCTACAGCAGCGCTGCTCTGTAAACTAATTATGAATAATTAAGCGAATTCCCTCATAAAGGCACTACTCATGCCATTGACATTGTTAAAAATAATTCAAATATCATTGAAATCGTTAAATACACGTGCTTAAAATCAATTCAATTCATTATTTCCCCGTAAAATACTCTCAAATTTTCCATCAACGTAAACATACATCTCATTATATAAACATTCACACCAGAGACCCCGAAAAAGCCAACTTCCACAAAAACAAATTTCACAACACGCGTTGAAAAATAAAACGAACACCACGCCTTTTAGAGAAGACTCGGTTTTAAGTTTTATTATCACAAGAAACATGAGTACCGTTGCTTTGTTCGAATATGATAATTGCATATGCCGATATTCAAAATGTCGGCGACGCAGAGTACTTCTGAAGCGATACGCACATATATTCATTTCTCAGAGTGCTGACCTTGATTTGAGTTAATTTTTCAAATTTTAAATATTTACCTGAGTAATTGTTAGCTTCGTTTTTGTTTCTGTCATCCTTGCAGGCACCGGGGCCACAGTTTCAGGCCTACTAATTGGTTTCCACCGGGTTGCGCTACTGGCCATAATCATTACACTCGCTGCCGTTCTGATTCGGAATATGTCAACCCATAATTTACTCCATCACAATAAAGGAAGCTGCCATCTTTAAGCATATTCACAGCAGCGCCATCTGGTCCAAGGTCATCTTACTACAAAATTTTGACCCGGAGGCTGTTTTAGAGAAGGGATACAACGTAGCATATCAAACTTGGAACTAGTTTATACGGCAGGAAATTCTAATTAATGTTCCCTAGTGTGAAAAAGGATTTAGGAGTATATCTGAAAATGTTTTTTACTTTGCTCTTCGTTCGGTAGAATTTTCCTTAGGCGGACATCGTAACAAGAGAATCATTGAAGAGGAGTTTAAAATGTTTATTGAGAAAAATAAAATAAAAACTATTGTTTTAATAGCACAATTTAATATTTTAAAATTTGTAATCATGAAAAATTAATTTTTTGAATGGTCTCAGTATTTTTAACCCTTGCACCTTTACGATTTCAATTCCTTCCTATTTTTTAAAGTTAAAAATTTCAAGCCTACAATTAAAAATTATGAAACTTATATAAAATAAATTAATGTAAACATAAAGAAAACTAAAATTAGTTTTTTTATGAAATATTGTTAAGTATTTTTTTTATTTTACTTACAATGTACCTATCCATCTTTTTTTATTTGTTCACTCGAACCTGTTTTTGAGCGGTCCTTTTTTGTGTGATATTTTTTATTTGTGGGATTATTTTTGTGCAATTTTTTTATTTTCGGTCTTTCTTACAGCGACTTTTATATACCGCACAAAAAATCTCAGAAAAAAGATCGGAAAATAGAAAAAAGCACAATAAAGGACCGCACAAAAACAGGTTTGAGTGTAGTTAAATTTTCTAAAACTGGATTTCCAAGTTTCTGGCTATAAAATTTATCCTTTTGACTTTAGAGTAAAAACATAATTTCTGGCGGTAGAATAAAAAGTGAATTAAAAATATATAGGAAGCAAGGTTATTCTTCATATTAACTTTAAAATAGAAAATAATCGCTCAAAAATAGAGAAAATATTTTTAACAAATAAGGATGTTTAAAAATCAGCTTTTAAAAATGTATCGAAACATTTGTTTCACTAAAAACTTATATTTAAAAAAACTTTAATAAACTTTTTTTAAATTAAGTTTTAGATAATTAAGTTAATTAATATTTCTGACACTTTTAAATTTTTTGTTGAATAACATTTTTAATTACGCATTATTAATACTTTGATCAAGAAGTCAAAACACTCTGGGAATCCATTGTTAATCTAAAATCTCAATTAAAACCAATTGAATAAAGTTTACTATTATATAAATTAAATATTTGAGAAAAAAGGTCGTAGCCTCCTTAGCCGCCACAAATTCCATTATTAGTTTTTTCACAAAATTTAAATCTATTGTTCTTGGGTGAAAATTTCAAGAGTCATTTTTAAAATACAAATCCACAACCTCTACAACCTAAAACTAGGACCATGCTCGAATCAGAAACTCAGCTCGAATCAGAAATAGTCTCCCTTTTATCGTAAAAAATTTACAAGTTTTTAATTGACATTTCTGTAAGAAGATATTAAATTGTTTCGTTCCTTATGTATTTTTCCTACTTTTATATCTTTCTTCGGTTCTCTCATACGCTCATACTCATTCATTCTTTCTCTCAAAACAATTAGGGGACCTCTTTTTAATTATAGAAAAAACAAAAATGTCTTAAAAGATTTAACATTCTATTTATTATCAAAATTTAAAACATGAAATGATAAAGAGTTATCCAACGCGTTAACCTTATGTAAAACATTAAAAAATATATTATATTAAGTCAAACTAATAATATATTATACTTGACTTCACGAAGAAGTAAATTTAGATTC
The DNA here is from genome assembly GCA_024610705.1 of Tetragnatha versicolor. Classification (NCBI taxonomy): domain Eukaryota; kingdom Metazoa; phylum Arthropoda; class Arachnida; order Araneae; family Tetragnathidae; genus Tetragnatha; species Tetragnatha versicolor. The sequence goes on from JANDEH010000001.1 coordinate 58,674,227, forward strand.
GCGAATACTTGTTAAATTTTATTTCATGACAAATAAAACAGACCTACAATATTGTTTTTATTGTTTAAAAATTACCCTTTTTTATGAAAACGGTGAAATTTTTTAAGTAATTAAAAGTGTAACTAAAAGTGTAAAAGTATAATTAGTGAGTGCATACTAAAATGACTGTCACCTCAAAGCAAAGCAAATATATATATATTTTAAAAAATCTAATTAGTACTAAATTTGTGTATGTGATTGAGCACATACATATTTTTTAAAGGTTGGAAAATGGGAGGTTTTCGAAGTTAACAGTTATAAAAAAGAAATACCTCTAAGATGGGCATCAATTATAACTTTTATTTGTTTCATAAAAAATTTTCAAATTTGCGAAACTTCCTAATTTTTTTCAATTTTAGTTCTCACATGAACATTAATGTTTATAAGTTTTGGATGATAAAATATACTAAAGCGAAAAATTTTCAAAAACATCTTATAATCTTAAACAAAAGGAGGGGGAGTGAATTTTTTTCTTGGGATTTTTGGTGACAAAAGTTTTTATTACTTTAAATGTTGGTAAAAATAATATATATAATAATATGGTTTTATATAAATGTTTAAATGTTGGTAAAAAATGATATTCTTTATTTTTATTACTTTTTTTAACAAATATTCATTATAACTACCTATCAAAAAAGGTTCTTTTATGTAATTTGTCTTCAAATGAAAGAAAATTTAAAAATTAAAAATATTTAAAATGTATTCTAAATTTTGCTTGAGAAATCGTGCTACAAAAAAGAGAGATCGATATAATTGGATATAATATACCTACCATTGAGTAATATAAAATTTCATTTTTTAATTTATATCATTTTTTAATATTTTTATTACATAAGGTTTTCGAAAATAGTACTGAATGGTGTTTCCAAAATTAAAGATTATTTTTATTATTTTCTACTTTTAACCCAAAAATTTACTTTAAAAGAAACTTACTTTTTTCTTTTTTTATATATATACAACTTATTAATTTTACATTAGTTGTTAATTTAGATATCAGTAGTATACCTTATGTTTTATAAAATTTTTAAGAGTTATAATCTAATTAATCTAATAAAAAAGCGATACCCAATGGGCAAGTTCAGTATTTTTTTTATTTTATTATTCGATAGAGATATCTAAGAGAGGAATATACGCCCAAAAATGTTTAAATTTCGATGATTATTTATTTTTTAATTTAATTTCAAAGTTTTGCTTTATATAAAAATGACAAATGTCAATATGTGAGTCATTTAATTCTAAACATTTATTTTAAACAATGGTTCAATTGTTTTTTGGAAAATTCGCAATTGTTGCTTTTCATTTTAATGTAAGACGTCATTCAATCCTAAAAAAATGCAGAGGGATTGTCAATTTTTATTTTTTAAAAATACTAGGGAGCTACCGCCCCCTGCTCGCTATCGCTCACCAACCCCCGTTAACTGCTTACGCAGAACCTTTTAGAATTGCTTCGCAATTCCCATAAAATCCAACTCACTAAACTTGACACACTTTATAAAACAAACAATTTGCAGAAAAAACGTCAACCAACTTTCCAAACATACGTCACCAAATCCCCTCTATGAATAAAATCTCCCTTAAAAGTTTATAACTATCTAATCTATATATATAAAAATCAATGTCTGTCTGTATGTTTGTATGTATGTATGTATGTTTGTATGTATGTCCTTTATAGTTTTAAACTTTTCGAACCTACATTAACTATTAAACTATACCACGTTGATCTACTCGCTCCAAGGAAGGTTTCTGAAGAATAATAATTTAAAATCGATGCATCCTAATAACTTTTTTGGTCAATTTTATGCTCAAAAACCCATATTTCGTGCCTAACTTCATGGAAAACACCCATTGTTGTAAATATCATAAGAGATGATGTAACTTTAATTGTTGTAGGCGTATTCTTGATTGTTGCAGTTTAAAATCCATTGTTGTAACATAAACATAAAAGTGACTCCTTTATTTAACTATTTCCACATTTGGACTGGCGAAGCCCATCTCTAACACACCAGAAGAATTTTTTTTAAATGGACTGGCGAAGCCCATCTGTAACACACCAGAATAATCTTCTTTAAAAATGGACTGGCGAAGCCCATCTGTAACGCACCAAGTGATATTTATTAAAAAAACTGGAACCCGGGCGAAGCCCGGGTCTAGCGCGTCAGCGCTACTGCGCCCGGGCAAAGCCGGGTCTAGCGCTTTAGCGCTAGTCTATTGTTATAAAAATAAGTAATTCTAATTGTTAATAAATATTCAGACCACACAAAAACCATTCGCTAATGATTATTTAAATTTAATATTTTTAAGTAACTCGGTAAAGTAGGTATACCTAGTGTTTATCATTCATATTTTTTATTTAAACCCAGACTTGTTAAACAATACCGTTTAAGCAATTGAAATAATAAGAGACAAGACCTACCCATCACTCAATGTTTACAATTTTAATTTCGATCAATTAATTAATCGATTAATTAATCAGACTGAAAATTATAAATATTAGACAAAAAGTGTGAAATTTTAGTAAAAAATGGCGTATTACAATGTTAATCTTAGGATTTTTTTGGAAGAGTAAAAATACTCCTTGACTTTTTTTAGGAGGAGTAAAATTCATTTATGAGGATGAGGAGTGAAATACGGAAATAGCATAAACTGTATATAATGAGAAATTTTTTTTTCATAAAAACGCTTTTTTAATGGACAAACTGAAATAGAAAAAATGAGGATGCTATTTTGGTTTTTAACAATTAAAGCATCTGTTAAAATAAGTAGAAAATATTAAACATTATAAATAAAATAATTTATTTTACATTAAACATTCTAAATGAAATATTTATTTAATATTACAAATTTGAGTAGAAAAAATTTTTAATTTCGGTAGGGTAACATGCATTTTTTAAGCAAAACGTTTGATAAAACTTCAAAGTGTGAAAATACGCCTGGCAAAGTGTGAAAATACGCCTGGCTGGCCATCTGTTAAAATAAGTAGAAAATATTAAACATTATAAATAAAATAATTTATTTTACATTAAACATTCTAAATGAAATATTTATTTAATATTACAAATTTGAGTAGAAAAAATTTTTGATTTCGGTGGGGTAACATGCATTTTTTAAGCAAAACGTTTGATAAAACTTCAAAGTGTGAAAATACGCCTGGCTAGTTTTTAAAAGCGTATTTCCTATTTTCAATGCGTGAAATACACTTTCAGAGGCGTTAAAAATATCACTGGACATATATAAGTATGGGATTATAAGTTTTTAGAATACTTTTATCAGTCTTTGAATAATATTGTTAACTTTAAAGTTGAAAAAAAAACATGTTTCATCTTAAAATCTGGCGTCAATCGGTCGTTGTGATTAGTTGCATGATAATTTGTTTGACAATACTTGCTTTGTGACTGCGACCTTATCCGTTTTCTAAAAAACTGGAAATATTTTAAAATTGAGAATTTTTTTTGAAAAATCGAAGAGCGGAAATCCGGAAAGAATCTGGACATTTTGATACCATATATGTGTCATTCGGTTCAGTAATTAAAAAGCCTTTCTCTGGAAACCATTCACCAAAAACTTTTTTTAGAATAGAGAGATCCTATTAATTAACTTAATTTTTTTTGTTTTATGTATTTTTTTGTTTTATGAATTTTTTAATTTTGATCTATTCCTTTCACTGGAAAAATGCATTTTTTCTATTTTCAATAAAATGCTGATTGATGCCCAAATTTTTTTACTTTTAATTACAAAAAAATTTTTGACTATAGAAATTTTACCAACTTTTACACAAAACTCCCTGTTTTTTACATTTTAGTATTGTTTTTCAGTGACATTAGTTATTAATTTAAATTGTTTTTATATTTTAGGTTTTCAAAAATTTAATGAATCGTGATTCTCTAAGAAAAGAGCGATAATATGTTTATATTTTTTTAAATTACACAAAATGTTTCACTTTAAAACTTAGAATATAGACTTTTACATAATAAATTGATTTTACACAATTTATAGTATTTCATAACATTAAAACTGTTTTTACTTTTTTTAATACATGTTTTAAAATCACTTTTACACCTTACACCTTAACGCAGGACCACTTTAGGACAATTTGACCGACAGCACTAAATTCGACCTGGCACCCAAGAAGTCCTGTACTTAAGCAAAAGTTCTTTTCAAGTAATTTTAAAACTTTTTTTGATTAATTAATATGGAATTTAAGTTAAAATTTAAGAACATTGCATATGCGTTATTTATTACTAATTCGGATACTTTTGAAAAATTATTGATTCCAGCTATTTTTAAAGCCCGTTCTAATTCATACAGGGATTTCCAGAAACTTTTTTGGGAGGGAACTCACAATCTCCCTTTGAATAAATATCAACTTTTTATAATTTCGACCCATATATTTGGTCAATTAGAGAAGCTAGGCTTTATTTGATATTTCTGTAATATATACCTCTTTCCAAAAAATGTAGACAACAATCACTTGATAGGCTTGTATAAAATAATAAGAATTTAACTTAATAAAAAGAGGCGGCCCCATGCAGCTAGCTATTCGAGCCCAGAACCTTAAGGCTATCCCCGTTTTACGTATACAAACGCAGTTTTATCTGTTAGATTCACACTTATGTAAATATTTCTGTTAGTGAGATTATAATATAAATACCTCGAGTATATTTTTAAACACTGGCTTTGTATGGATGTAGCCAGTTTATCTAATTACTTAACATTCCCAAATGTATAATTTTTAAATAAAGATTTTTTTAAACTCTGGTATTTGTTTTAATGATGGATTTTTATTACACTTAAATAATCCGATAAATACGTTTAATACTGTAACCCAATATAAGTTTGTTTTCCTTTAAAATTACTATTATACTTTATTAAATTTCCTAATAAATTTGGACGACATAGAATTTTTTTACGATACTAGGGAACTACCGCCCCCTGCTCGCTATCGCTCACCAACCCCCGTAAACTGCTGACGCAGGACCTTTTGGAATTGCTTCGCAATTCCCACAAATTCCAACTCGCTTATAACTTAATACACTTTATAAAACAATTAAACAATTAACAGAAAAAACGTCAACCAACTTTCCAAAAATACGTCACTAAATCCCCTCAATGAATAAATCTCCCTTGAAAGTTTGAATAGGGTCACTTGGGGTAAGTGGGACCCCTTTTTGGCCTAGTACATTTTTGGAGCTTTATAGAAAAAATTTGATAGGGTTTATTTTGTACTTGTTGACTAATTTTGTTAAAGAGTCTATCGATAAACAAAAATTTATCAGTAGTTTGTAAAATAAAGCTTTATATATTTTTCTTAACTGCCTTTTTATCAAAAATGAGATGGGTGGCCCACTTACCCCAAGAGATGGGGTAAGTGGGTCACCCCTTCTTTATTTATATTTAAAGCAAGCAAAACTTAAAAGGAAGTAAGTGGGTCTTACTTGATAAAGTACAGTAAATTTCACTACAAAATATTTTATTGTAACTGTGTCCATGAGTGAGAAATATACTCACATCAAAATCAATATGACAAGGTAATAAATGAAAAGCAAAATAAGTATTTTAAAGAATATTTTGAAAGGCCAAAGGGATATGTTTTACTTTAGCATATAAAATAGTGTTTAAAAAACATAATAAGGTTGATTAAGATTTATTTTGGCACTTCAATACGCATTGTAAGATAAAAAGAAATCATACACACTAAATGAGAATGAACACTATTAATGAGATATTTCACTTTACTCACCATAACTTAAATTAAAACACAAATTTGATATAAAATGTCGATCAAACTATTTATAAATTTTAATGAATTTTGAAGCGGTGAGTAAAAGGTCTTGCTACTTGCTACTATAGATCGAAATTTTTGAAAATATTGGAGGGAAATTGTCCCTATAATCCGCCTGTCCCTTAAAATCCGCCTATGTCTTCAGTAGTAGTTCCTATATGATATGGGACCCTCTAGAACCACTTATATCATAATAAAGGGTCCCACTTACCCCACACTGAGGGGTCCCACCTACCCACTGAGGGAAATACCTACCTTTCAGCTATTTCAATACCTTTTAAGCTATTGAAAATAGTAAAAGACAAAACCTACATTACACTCAATGTTTACAAACAATTGATTTTAGTGTGTGAAATTCTACATTTAAATAGTATTGTAAGTTTCTGGAAAACTATTATCAGTCTTTTAAAGATATTTTATTTAGAAAGTATTTTGAGGAGCATTTTTAAAGGGTGAAAGGAATTATTTTCATCATAAAATATGGCGTCGATTGGTCGTTGTGATTGGAGGGATAATAAATTGTATGACAGTTTCTTGTTGTTAACTGCAACCTTATCCGTAATCCAGAAAAACGGAAATATTTTAGAATTGAGAATTTTTTTAGAAATTCTAAAGGCTCATTGCACATCCTCAAAAGAATCCGAACAGTTTGATACCAAAAACATGTTATACGGATCAGTAATTAAAAAGCCTTTCTCTGGAAACCATTTACCAAAACTTTTTTTTAGAATAGAGAGATTAGTATTATTATTTTAGTATAATACTTTTTCAGTGTGTTTTTCATGTATTCCTTTTAACGTTTTTTGTAAAGTTAAATTTTATTTATTGTGTTACATAAATTAAAATTTATCTGTATAATAAAATTTATCTATTATACTTTATTATTTCAAATCTTGAAAGGGTTGTCTGCAGCTTTTAAATGAGAAACAATCCTAAAAATTATTTGATTCAGTGGAACTTCACGCGACCTTGAGAGAGGACCTTGCTACTCATTTGGAATCCCCCTCTGGAAGGGTGTTCTGGGGATGAGACCCAGAGGGGTGTAATCACGGAGGCCCTTCTGGGGAACACCGACCCAAATTACAGTTTCATAAAGAAAATTACAAAGTATGGACGCCTAGCCTATACCAAAAAATGTACTGGAACAGTTAACTTCAATTCTATGGAGTCATAAAATCAATGCTAAAAAGGATTTATTTCAAAACACATGATGAGCCGTTCCTGTTTTGAGATGATTTGATTTTAAAAGCAATTCAATTTTACTCGTTTTAAAATAAATTAGAATTTATTATTATCGTTATTTAATTTAGTTATTACTAATTATAAAATTCTCCTTAAGAAAAGTTCAAATTTTTGTTAATATTTTCATTTTTAAAATTTGCTAGTTATATCTTCGACGCAATCAGTGAGCTGCTAATGCCTCATTCACTTGGTTTGGACTATATCCTAACGAATTTTCTTTCAATGATTATCATCAACTGTTATCTCCTTGATATATATTCGAGAGATACTTTATAAATTTCTCTCTAAGCGCTTTAAATCGCTTCTGAAAATTTTCTCGCGTAAAGAACTTCTCTCTTCTTATAGATGAAAAATTTATTTTTAAATTTTAAATAAATTATTAATTTGTTTCTTGATTTATCAATGTGAATCTTTAGAAGGCTTTAGTTAAAGCTGTGTTAGTATTTATTTACATCTCTTCGTAGAATAAATTGCTTTGTAAGCAAGTTCGTAGAAGCTTTAAAAAGGGTCACTCGTATCCTCTTTTTTTCTATTTTTCGACTCATTGGTTATTTATTTCTAAGAAACTAACAACCCATTTTTTCAGTTGATGAAAGAAAGAATCGAAGCATTCTAGTTACTCTTTCTAAAACAATGTAGTGAGTTACAGGACTGTTTGATCAAATAACGCAACGGACGTATTTCAATAAAAACTCACATATAACTCGGTAGAAATGCACGTTCATCTCTTGAACGTACCGGCGTTTTTTACTTATAGTACTAACTAGCTTGACTTTTTTACGACGGACACACACATAATGTTTTCACCCATCAAATAAAAGCGCGTTTCACCTTACAGCCTTAACCAGGCTCGCTCTTCTTTTGAAAAACCGGTTTAATCTACTTTTGGACAACAAAATATGAAAGCGTTATGAAAAATCGACTAAATTTGGAGTTTTTGCCCAGTTATGTGTAAAAAAATACTCTACAGATCGGGTTATGATCCAAGGGGGAAAGGGCCATATTCTTTTCCGTCTATTTATTCTTTTTGATGCACTTTAAAGCCCCCTACTCAAAGCGTTCGGGGAAAAACCACTTCCCCGAATAATTTTCTTCAATCGATGGTGGAGTACCCAAACCTTTGATGTTGTGGGTTCCCAAAAGTCTCCATCCCCGTTTCTAAAAATAATTTCGCAACAGCCCCCCTTAAGAAACCCGCCCTTGTTTGCCCTTCCTAGTAAACAGCACGTGTGGGAGGAATTGATCGAATTCGCGGGCTCCCCAAAATTTCCTAACGGAATGGAAGTTACAAACGACGTCACTCTGAAATTCCGGCCTTTGTCTCTGTATAGTGTATAACTATTTATCACTTAAAAAGGGGGAGGAGCGCGGCCCTGGTTGGCTTTATTTCGTGCATGCGCCCTCTTGTTGGTTGTATCGATCGGAAATTATTTTATGGCTATGGCTTCTCTCTTTTGAAAAGGGCCTTCCTCGAAATAACGCTATAGAAGGGAATCGGATGTAAACACTGAAAGGGGATGTTCTCCTCTTCTTTTTCCTCCCCCTCCTCCTCTTCTTGTTTTTAAGCGCTCTTTCGGCGCCGGCTTTTCCGAACGCTTCCGAGTGCGGCCGAAACGCGGCGAATTTCCCGAATTCGGTTTTTTAAACGATAGAGAGAGAGAATCCGTATGCACGCGCGCGAGGAATAGGTGCGAAGAGAGGGGGAGTGGGGGGAGGGCAGGGAGCGAACAAAGAGGAGGGGAGGAGAGGCGAGGGGAGAGTAAGTTTAGGAATGGTTAACTATCTATCGATCTGCCAGGGATCGATAGTTAATTAGAGAGGGTTTACGGTAGCGGCAACCCTTTTCCTCCGGCACCACTCTGGTTGCCCCACATATTCGTTTGGGGGTGTGGGGGTGGGACTCGGGGGGGGATTGGGGTTGTGAATGGGGGTCTAACTAAAGGGCATGTTTAGTGAAGCCCTATCGATTTGCTCTCGCTGCTCTAAACTGGGCCTTTATGTTAAATCTAAAGCCACGTTACTGAATTCCGTGCTGTTGTTACTGCTTTTATTCGGTAGTAGGACTATCTCTTTGACAGTTATTTTTACTTTTTATTTGTACTCTATACTATTATAATAACAATAACAACAACAATAATAATAGTAATAATATGTTTATTGGCAAAAAAGGCCACTGGCCTGAAAAAGGCCACTGGATATAATAGTACACCGTACGCTATACTATTATATTATAATATAAAACTAGCAGTGATGAGTAAATAACTTTATTAATTCAATTGAGTTTAATATTCAAAAAGAATAATAATGTTTTGGAAACGGGACAATTTGGTACAGCAAAATTCAAATACATTTTTTGAGTAGAAAAAAGGACTTATTCATATCCTTTTTTCTAAAAATATATATAAGAATGACTCAATTTTATGAAACAATTAGAAAAAATGTAAGTTTAATAAAAATTAAAATATAACGACTTTTGTAAAAAATCAATATCGTGTTAATGTAACCCACCATCAGTGGGGCAATTGGATACATTACATGGGGTATTTTGATACAGTGATCAAATTGCTCAAAAATAGTAATAACGAAAGTTTAAAAAAATAAATAATGTACTTTTATTTAGTTGTATCTTAAGCATATTTTTAACACCTTATTTCAAGCATAAAAAAATAATTTTTCCATTAAACATTCAAAAATAAAAATAATTTAAAGAATTTGACAAATATAGTGATTTTAACAAATATCTAATTAAGGAAATAAGATGCTAATTTTCATGGGTATAGTTGCTCCTGAATTAGTTGAATAAAATTTAAAAGTACATTTGTCGGAAATCATCCAGAAATTTAAAAAAATACGATACCAATTAACTGGTTAGCTTTTGGCCATTTATAGTTCTATTTTGCCACTGGTTTTTTAATACAATTCTTTGTTAGCTGTAAAAGTGCTAAGAACTTCTCAGATGCTACAGTGTCCCTGATTCCATCATTTGGTCATGTATTTATCAACTGCATTTTCTTTTATAAATGCACATAGCTACAATGCAAGTAGTTACCAATCTCTAACATTTAAAAAACCCAGACTCAAAAAGTGACAAAAATATCCTTTACTGTAGACCTGGAAAAAGTGCTCGAACTTGCGAACCTGGTTCGGGGGAAGCCACTGCCAGCTTCCATAGGTGCAATACATAAGGTTCGGGTAAATTTCGGTTAGGTTCGGGGGAAGGTTACAACTTTTTCCAGGACTATTCCAGGACTAAGGGTAAGTTAGATCTAAGATCTAACTTACCCTTAACTGATTTTTTAAAATTGCTGAGAGATATTTATCTTCCGACACAAAATATGAGAACTTTTATGTGTATCAATGTTCCCCACGAGTGTATCAAAGTAAAGTACCGCACATCCAAGTGTATCAATTTGCCCCATTTCTTGTTTTTGAACAAAAACCTTAAAAAAATTAGCAAAGGTTATTAAAAATTTAAGGATACTTCCTATTAGTAGCAAGGATAAACTTGTTTTTTGAATTTACAGATCTCTGTATTCCAAGTAGAATAGCTTCAGAAAGATTTTACATTTTACTTAGAAATTTGAATTTGGAAAATTTTGACGAAAAAAAATTAGTTTCCATCACTAAAATTTATAGACTAATTACAGAGCTTAACGATTTCATATGTAATGCTTAGCTATAAGGCAATTTTTCGTAACTTTTAAAGGCAACTTTTCGTAAAAACACGACCTAAATAACATTGTTAGTTTTTGAGATATTGAAAGTGCATCAAAGTGCCCCTTGTATCAGATTTAGTTTTACCATAGAGAAAAACGGCTCTTCGGTTATCAACTCAAGTTTGGGTTAGAGTTTATGGTGAATACGGCTGTTATACTATCGCACTACATGCAAAAGTCTGTTTATTCACAGGCGTATCATCATCAATAATTTTTTTTTAATTTCTATGTTTGAAAATACAGAAATATTCGTGTTAAGAACAATTTCTTACCGAAAGGTTTCTATTGACACAAATATTTAGTGAATGCATTTAAAAATAAACTGGCGTAGTATTAACAACGAGTAGGTAACGAGAACTCAAAGGTTTTTTTGCAGTTTTATGGTTGCTTCTTAACACGCATTGACTCACTAGAAAAGAAAGAGTTAATTCATACATGATACATTTTTAAAAATTATAAAAAATATATTTTTTTCTCATTATATTCTCAGTAATATTTTCATCTCATGTGTTGTTTTCAGTTCCAAAAAAATCTTTAAAATATTAATAAGCTTTTGTTACGAGAATTTATAGCTCAGCTTATGAATAGAAAACTGTTATTCCTATGGTTTTCTGATATTGTTGTTTTATATATTTAATTGGCTTAATGTAGCCTACTCTGCTGTTTTAGAAGCATCTATTTTTACTCTCAATCGTATTTTGATACCTTTTTTAGGTGTTAGTATGCATGCATACAATCAACCCCTACTGCTGATTCACAAAGACATTTAAAATGTTATCATTTTTAACCGTTCAGCGTCAGCCAAAGCAAAAAGTTTTAAAACGAAAAAAAATCGTGTACATATATTTTGTTTTTAAGTTTTTAATGATAAAAAAAGTTTATAAAAATATATTGGAAATTGACTAAAATTAGAAGAAATAATGCTTTGATACTAAAACTTCACAACAATAAAATAAACCCTTTAATTCAACGGAAAGTAGCTAAAACTATCCTGTATACGAGAGAGAGGCGACAACTCGGTATAGCGCGCTGATTGGTCAACAGCGTTTTTTGTTCGCAGGCGGAGTTAGGTTTCCCTCTATAGGATTAGCATGGGAGTGAGACAAGCGGCATGATACAGTTTGGACAGAATTGGAGATTTGGACAGTTTTAACTGCGCGCAAGGATGCGCAGAGACGCTTTTAAGCGAGTTGTCGCCTCTCTCTCGTATATACAAGCTGTCTAGCTAAAACATGAGTGGAAAAACATTTTTAAAAAACGGCCCAAATCTTCATAAATTTTTACAGTAAGAGATCAATGTACCTAAAAATGCTATATAGATCTACACAGATGGAAATAGAATTGGTGACCGTGCTGGTAGCGGAATATATGTAAAAACTTCTAGGAAGAAAACGACTCTATGCAAACGTTATCCAGAGTTCTCTTCAGTCTTTAGAAGTGAACTCATAGCAATTGATGAAGGACTCGAGACAGTCATTGGCGAGACTGACTTTGAAGACCTGTGGATTCTATCTGACAGTCGTAGCTCACTTCAATATCTCAGAACTGGAGCTACGTGGGAGACCAAACGAGCACTTCAATCCTTCAAAAGCTCCGTGCTATCTCTCTCCACCACAATATCACCCTACAAGGGATTCCATCCCATGTGGGTCTTCATGGTAACGAACTGCGATGGCCGATAAACTGGCCAAAGAAAGTTTCGATCTTCAGACCCCCTCTTCTACTGCCCTCTCATACCTAGAGATATACTCTATCAAGAAATCAAAAATTATGGCTGAATGGTTGATTCCTCCTGTCCATCATTGGTGCATGGGCAGAAAACCCGGTTGGACCCTATCCCTCACAGTGGCGGATCCAGGGGGTGTCACTCTGGAAAGTGCCTCCCCCTTGGAGACCCAAAAAGGTTCTCAAAATGAGTAAAAACAAAGCTTTTACAGGTCTAACTTTGAAAAATTTTCTGGGGGAGGACCCCCATACCCCCATTAGTATCAAAATGGGGTATTCAGTGTTTATTTTTAGGAAATCCCCAAAATTTTTACCTTTTGGGTCAAAAAGTTAAGGTAAAAGTGTTGAAATGTCCCCCCTTAGACTCAAAACGTTTCTAAAAATGAGTTAAAACCCTACTTTTACACGTCAAATTCAGTTTTTTCTTGGGGAGGACCCCCATACCCCCAATGGTATCACAAGGGGATCTTGTCTGGAAAAGTGCCCCCCCTTGGAGCCGTGCTGGATCCGCGCCTGATCCCTCATCACCGATAGAGGATCACAACCCGCCCTTTCCAGACTTGTCAGCGGACCCGTCAAGAGTCTCTCCTTCAATGGAGGAGAGAGACACTTTACTACCTGCATAAAATGCCAAAACCATCAGGCTTCTCCCGAACATATGATCGACTGTTTGGGACTCACATGGAGGGGTGTCTATTCCGATCCTCTCCTTGTGTTGGACTTCCTGAGGATCAACAACATGATGGAATTGGTCTGACTTCGGGCCGGATGCAGCTACGTTCTGCGGCGATTTTGGGACCGGTCAAATCCTACTTCCCAAACAACTCAACTATCGTTGTCCTGAGTCATTTTTCCAGCATGCCGCTGATTGGTTTTCAAGAACGTCACGAACTACGTCATTGAACCACGTGCATTTGATTGTACCCTGCCTTTCCCGCGCTCTGCGCGTTCAACCAATCAGGAGGATAACGATACCCCGATCTGCTCCGATCGTCGTAAAACGCCACCTCCGGAGCAGGCGTTCTTGGGCGATCATTATTAGGTGAAATACGGTTCTTTAGCACGTCGAAGAACGTTGCTGCATTCGGCCCTTCGTCAGACATACAGGAGGATAAGAAACAACAACAACAACAACAACAACAAGACATTACATCTAATATTGTGCGAATGAAACTAATTTTTAGAATAGAAGATCTATTCTGATTTTTAAACGCCTTCATTTTGACTGTTGGGGTTGTGTTCCTTCCTATGTTGCAACTTTATTTTTTTACAGAAAATTAAAACTTATCCATGATCCACTTATATGCCATGATCATGTAAATTTATAGTTACATCCATAAAAACGACTAAAGCTCAGTCATTTTTAATTAAGTATTTTAAATGTAAAATTTATAAGAATTAAACATTCTTTAGAATGATTAATTATAAAAGAAAAAACGGGAATATAAAATCAAATATTTATTATACATATATAGAAAGATTATTAATTATATATTGAAGGCTAGATATTAATGAAAAAAATCATCTTCAATAATATTAAATTTGAGTTTTAAACATAGCATTTATAATCCTTGAAAGATTAAAAGCATTACTATTTGTTTCCTGTAGTAAAAACAAGTTTGCAGTTAACGTCAACGTCATCATACAAAAAACTACGACTTTAGGAACTTTACAACAAAACAAACTTTACGAAGAAATTAGTTGCAGGTAATTTTTGAAAGCCTTATTCAAGATTCAAGGTAATATGTAATAAGGATAATAGTCCAAGAAAGTTAGCTCAAAAAAGGGGTTCAAGTGGAACAAATTGTAAAAGAAAGTTTGATGGGTGATTCTTATAGGAAATTTTCCGTAGAAAACGATGGTGAAACGTATACCAAAATTAACCGTGTCCTTTAGCCAATATGGCGGATTTTCCAAAATGGCGGTCAATAGTTTTTAACTTATTACTTCCTAAAAATTTTTAATAAAATTATAAATTTTGCAGTAAATGATTAAAATTTAGTAGCAAAAACAATGGGGAACTGTTTTTTTCTCTTACGATAAGTCATTTATCCAATATGGCAGATTTTCCAAAATGGCGTCCACTAATGTTTATAATAAGTAAAACTCTGATGATAAATTCGTAATTTTTAACGGATATGGTTAGAATTAAATCATAATAATATTTATATAAGTTTCATCTCCTCAATGTATCAAATATGGCGGATTTTTCAAAATGGCGGACAATCGTGTTTTACTTATTTGCTAAAAATCGTTAATAAAATAAAACTTTTGCAGTAAATTATTAGAATTTAGTTGCAAAAATAATGTGGAACTGTTTTTTTTTCTCTTACGATAAGTCATTTATCCAATATGGTCAGTGGCGAATCCAGGATTTTGGTCTGGGGGGGCTGAGTTTCACAAATAACCTTATTGCTATTATGGGCTGTTCAAATATTAATGTAAGCAACTGAAAGGGGGAGGGGGGTTGCCAGTGCCGTAACCAGATTTTTGTTTAGGGGGTTACTATAAACATCTTTTCTGGGGTCTAATCTTAGGAAGATCTTAGGTCTAATCTTAGGAGATGACTTCGTAAGGTTTTAATTTTGGTGCACTAAGTTTCAAAATTGTGTAAAAATGTCAACTCCAAGTAAAAGTGGGGTCTGGGGGTCCTCCCCCAGAAAATTTTTTAAAATTTGCCCCTCAAAATAGTGTATTAGCTCATTTTGAAGTCTTAGATTCCCCCCAAAAAGCACAACTCATTGTAAGCGGCAGAATTTTCAAGGAAAAAAGTTCATAGTATTATGAATTGGAAAATTTCTAGGGGGTTTAGGGGTTCCTATTCCAGAAATTTTTTAGAATTTTCCCCCTAAAAGAGGCATTTTAGCTCATGTTGAGACACTTTAGGTTACATCAAAGAGGATCACTCCTTGTAAATCCCTAAAATTTCAAGGAAAAACCGTACCTATTAGATTCCAAAATTTCGAGGGGGTTTGGGGGTCTTCCCCCAGAAAAATTTTGGAATTTTTTCCCTTAAAAGTAGGGTTCTGATTCATTTTGAGACCCTTTGGGTAACACCACCGAATGTCCGCAACGTAGTGAAATTTCTTTTTTGCTTTATTGCTATTACCAAAACTTGAATGTCTTATTCCTGGGGGGGGGGCTGCAGCCCCACAGCCCCCCCTACTGGATTCGCCACTGAATATGGTGGATTTTCCAAAATGGCGTCCACTAATGTTTATAATACATAAATTCTGATGATAAATTCATAATTTGTACAGGGTACGGTTAGAATTAAGTCACAATAATATTGATAAAAGTTTCCTTCCCCTCAATGTATCAAATATGGCGGATTTTCCAAAATGGCGGCCACATATTTAGATCCTTTTTATTTTTAACGTTTTTACATATAAATAAATTTTATTTTGGCATAACATAAATATTTATGTATTAAATTACCTATAAAATAGTATATTAACCAAGATTTTGCGATACATAGAAATAATTTCCAAAAAGGCGGCCCCATATTTCAAACTTAGTGGTAAATGGTAATTTTTGAATTTCTACCTACCTTTAACATTATTTACCAGTAAATTTTAGTAAAATATAAGTATTCTGCTTATATTTTACCCAATAACATTTAATATTTCTAATTATTAAGAAAAAAATTAAAAATAAAAAGGATCTAAATAAGTGGCCGCCATTTTGGAAAATCCGCCATATTTAATACATTGAGGGGGAGGAAACTTTTATCAATATTATTGTGACTTAATTCTAACCGTATCCTGTACAAATTGCGAATTTATTATCATAATTTATGTATTTTAAACATTAGGTGGACGCCATTTTGGAAAATCCGCCATATTGGATAAATGACTTATCGTAAGAGAAAAAAGAACTACCCCCTATAGGGAGATATAGATAGCCCCTTGAAGTTGCGAAATCGAAGTTCATTCATTGTACTTTTTCAGTTAATTTGGAATTAAAGTTAATTTTTCTATCTGTTCTTATTCTTTGTAGTGTAAACTAGACCAAAATAAAGTGTGCTCTTAATTTTAAAGTGTTTTTAACTTTTTTTATACAGGAAATGTTTGACTCCGTTCATATTCACCTACGCCATTGATACTGCTTTAATAAATCAGTTTCATGATAATTTTTAAATTTATTTGTCTTAATCTTTCTAGGTATTTCTCACTTTTTTATGTGAAATAATCAGAAATATAATTTAAACGTCAATTTAAGATGTTTTTACGATTTTTCTATTCTTGAAATTTTATAAGGTTGAAAAAGGGAATAAGTCAATCATCTTTTTTTAACTGTAAAATACTTTTGAATGTACTTATATTTGTTTTGATGATTATCCTTTTTTTTTTAAAAATAGGTTCCTGAATATCAAGTAAAAATTTGGTGGTTATACAACAAAAATTCTATTATTTATACAGTTTTTTTTCGATTTTCTCAAAACTTGGTTTTTGGACTTTTCCCTTTTGCAAACTGACGATTCAGTTATTATACTGCATCACTGTTATTTTTCAATTTAAAAAAATTTTAAGTATTTTTACTTTGATTTATTTTGATTTGTTGTGAGAAATTTTACATGCCACCGAGCTTTTCTATTTAATTAATTGTTTTAATACACAACGTTTGTGATCTACAAGATATTTTTATTATCAACTTCTTAAAAAATTGTTCAGTTATTTAGATAGGGTACTTAATGATTTTAAATTTTATTTCTAACTACTATAACTAAAAATCAAATGCCGTGTCACAGCAGCCAATGAAATCGTCGGAAGCAACAAAGTATCTTCGAAACATTGTTGTTGTTGTTTCTCATCCCCCGGGTCTAGCGGAGCTAGACCAGGCCCATCAGTCCATTTATCTTCAAAAAATAAAATTTTTTATTGTCGAAAATGATAAGGAGGATGTTACATAGTTTTTGCAGAAGTTCTGTAAGGTAAGTGAGAGCAGCGCACTGTAAGGATCGCGAAACGATCCTAAATAAACTGCGAATCAAGTTGCGCGGGGGTTGGCGATCGATAGCGAGCAGGGGGCGGCAGCCCACTAGTTTTACAGAAAATTTCAAATTTTGTAAAATAACTATTGCTATAAAGCATTTATATATTGAGTATTACATTCTTAAAGTAATTTAATCATTTTAAAAACTTTTACCTTTTTAAGTTAATTTCTATCGTTTACTATTTACAGCTATAGTATTATAAATGTTTGTAAGATATTGATAAGATAATATAATTAGGAGAAGAAGAGATGATTCTGAATAAAAATATCCTCCCATTTTAAATCTGGAAATACAGTAGTGAACAGAATAAATGGACTATTATACGACGTAGTTATATAAAAAGTAAAATAATTTTATTTCATGAGGGTAAAATTATTGAACGGGAAAGTTAAGATCCATAAAAACGTATATTATTAAATTTCTAAGGTAAATACTTTAGAGTGTTTTTGAGCCTTCTATAATGATAAGAAACACTGATACTAACAAGCTACATTTGAAAGAAGTGGTGACCTTGGGGAGTTTCAAGAAACTAGTTACTGAAAACTAACAATTAAGTTTTGAACATGTGACGGCTTCAAGTTTTTTTTCTACTTCTTTCAACCAAACTAAGAAAAATGCAAAAGCTTCAGTAGATGGGATTTTTTTTCTTTTAAAAAGAGGCACAGTCATCTCAAACCAGTTTGAATCTTAGATAAAAAGCAAAGTGTATATTAAGTGTCCTTGAAAGTTTAGTAGTTATCCCTCGACTTTGTTGTTAAAGAGTCAAAAGTTTAGAAAAATTGTACTCATACTTTCACTAGATAGAGGAATGAAAATATAATTGTTTTTGCTTAAATACAAGAAAAATGTATGAAATCTCAGTTTTCCATAATGCTTTTCCGTAATTTTTAATTTCGTAAGTAAGTGTATTGCAGAAAAATTTAAAAATAAATTAATAGTAAATCCTTTTGGAGATTCTTCAAACTATTTAGCATTACATTTGTATGAAAATAGACCACTAAACTAAGTAAATATAAAACATCATTTGACGTAGAAATGAAAACAACTACTAAAAACACCCATTTTAATAATAATAATAATAATAATAATAATAATAATAATAATAATAATAATAATAATAATAATAATAATAATAATAATAATAATAATAATAATAATAATAACAATAACAATAACAATAACAATAACAACAACAACAACAACAACAACAACAACAACAACAACAACAACAACAACAACAACAATAACAATAACAATAATAACAATAACAATAACAATAACAATAATAATAATAATAATTTATTTTCTTTTTTAAAATACCATCTACAAAAAAATAAGAATTGGTCACCAAGAGGCAAGGTTACCAAGAGGCAACAGAGCCAGTACTGGTGAAAATGAGTATAAAATGAGTTTCAATTTATGAAATAAATAAGATCTTCCGTACAATCTTAATACGACTTAAAATTAAAGATAAATTCCTTTGAATTTTAATATTGAAAGTTTTCAGTTAATGGCAACTTATTAATCGTAAAAACTAGGAAAGCTCGAAAAGTGAGCCAACAAAAAATGAGCCAAAATTCTCCAAATTGGCTTTAGATAGAAGTAGAAGTACTTTACTGGTTTACCGTAATGGAAAAGTACCAAAAAACACATTGTATACAGACTGTCCCTGAAGCGACAAAACTTTCGGGATGACCTAATATTAGGTATACTAATATTAAAAATAATTACCAATTAACACAATGAAAAAAATTCATAATTTTTTACACTAAGAAAGATACCTATACTCTCATAAACTTTTCTCAGTTGCAATATTAACATTTGTTAGGAATTTTTTAATTTGAAAAATTTAAAGCTAAAAAAATATTTTAATAGTCGTATGCATGATAGGATTTTTATTGTACAAATTTTTAATTTTTCAATACATTTTTCGCATCAAGTGTGTATTGTTTGATCCGGGATCCAAAAGAGTAAAAAAATTGTATTTATATTTCTACCAACACAAAAGTTAGTAAATAAATTGGAAGTCTTAATTTCAGAGCTTAAGGTATCCGCCTACCCCTAAAGTGACGATTTTCGACTTTTTCCTCGAAAATTTGTTTCTTACATTTTCAAGTAGTTTAGACTTTTATCTTTCCAAAACTGTTTTCATTTTACTTGTAGCTGAATAAGAAAAGAAGTTACAGCATTTTTAAAACAGATAGTCGTCTGCGATCGTATACAAAAATAAACTTTGAAGCTACTTTTCTCAGAACTAAATTTTGCATAAAAACCCTCCACTATTTACATGATTACTCAAAAACTATCCAAGATATCCACTCCAAATTTTAACAGTATATCAATCATACTGTTATTAACCAGATGGACTACAGATTTTAATGCAAGTTTATTATTTTTGTTTTTATTGATGTTTTTTTGTTAAATGGTTGTAGAAATTTTGAAATTTTTCACTTACCTTTACATTTTATTAGTGATGGGCAGGTATCGATACCAAATACTTAAGTACTCGATACCTATAGGTATCGAGTGTATTCGATACCCACAAAAGTATCGATACTTTATTGACATATTTCATTTTAAATTTGTCAATGAAGTAATCTTTATAATACCTACTGTAGATCAAACGCAGCCTGTTTCCGTTTTCATTTTGCAACGCTCAAACCCAAGTCGTTAATCATCCGCGAGAGAAATTTGACGCGGCTAGGTTTTTCCCCCGCCAAATCCTTCGCCTCTATCCACCTCCAGGCCCGTAGCTACGGGGCTTTTTGATGGATCGCTTTCAGTTTTTTGAATATTAGTCTGATTATGGATAGGCCCTAAAAAAGTTGTCCCTTCAGGTTCATTTCCCGACATTGAAAAAAAGTACTCGATACCTAAAAGTACTCGATACCTATAAGTATTCGATACCAAAGTATTCGATACCTATATGTATTCGATACCAAAGTATTCGATACCTAAAATTATCGATTTTGCCCATCACTACATTTTATGTTGTAAAACAATTGCATTTCAAAATATGTATTAGACAATAGTCCATTCTGAAGAAAAGTGTTATGCAATATTTGTGTCCAAAGGAAATTTATATAGGGGTAATAGGTTTTGGGCAAGAGTGAGAGGGGTTTTCTAAAAATTCACTTAATTTTACACTAATTACCCCATATTTTAGAAAATAATATAATTAATGTTGTTTTTTTAGCATTAGTCAATATTTTGATGTACATTTAAACTTAATATTAAAAAACAAATTTTGTAAATCAAGTATTTAAAAAAATGGTCTCAAAGGTAGGCGGATACCTTAACGTTAAAATTTTAAAATATCCTTTAATTTTCCATTTCAAATTATTCAAAACTTATAATGCACATAGCTAATTCTTTAAAATATAAGAAAAATGCTAACTCAAATATGCAGTTTTAATTATTAATAGATAATTATTTGTATGAGTTTCAGTGAGCTTGTTTGAATTAAGTAATATTTATGTGTAGGGGGTTAAGAAAATTTATTTAGAAATGTATGGCAAACTAATTTTTAATACTAGAGGAAATTTTCATATTAAAATTTCTCAAGATTAGATCAAATAATTGTGACACACTCAATAAGAGGGAAATTATGATATCCCGTGAAAAGAGGAAATTGGTTTTTAATTTAACAAAACAAATAAATTTGAGGAACTTTTTTGTCAATATATTCCGATTTATTGTTTGGAGTTTAGACATTCGATATAATTAAGACATTTTGATAAGTAAAATTATTTCTTTTGCATAGTGTTAAACCTTTTGGTATCATTTTACTCGTATCAATAAAGAATATCAATGGCTGTTATATGAAGCAAGCAATTATGCTTAAATTTATTTTAGGTAGTTAATAAATTTTTATTAGCATGCATGGTATTGGTTCCTTAGTGAAAAATGGTGGAATCCTTGCATTTAGCATAATATATAGAGCTACATTACAGCGTTGGGTAACATGTGAAGATGGCTTTTTAAAGAAAAATGGTCCGTAACAGTTTTTGAGAAGGCACTAAATCAGAGGTTCTCAAACTTTTGAACATCGCGACCAACTTTTTAGAAACAAAATCTAACGCGACCCACCTCATCTTCAGTTAATTATCTCATGCCCCCAACTGGATTTTAACTTCGTGACTGGAGGGGGGTCTTCACCAATTATTTCCTTACAACAATAAATTACTACATGCACGTATTAAAAGAGAAATAAACTTTTTATAAAATTAAAAGTAAAAATTTAAATTTGATCGTATCAAATAATTTAATTGTGGGTTAACAATGAGCCCCACAACAAAAGGGTGGTCTGGGGGTCCTCCCCCAAAGAAAATTTCGAAATTTGACCCTTAAAAACAGGCTTTTAACTTGTGTTTTTAGTAAATTAAATATAGGATAAATTGTAGTTGCATCATTTCCTTAGAAAATTCTTAAAATTTGCATTGCTCTCCCCCGGTGTGGATGGGAAGTCTTACGTTTAGAAACACTTATATTTGTTTCTTCGAAATCTTATTTGAATAACTGACTAGTTTTGCATTATTGGCTCATTAAAGTGACACACATGGTATGTATTTATGTACATTAATTGCATTTTCCTTTCGACACCAAGTCAGGTAGTTTCTCAAATATCTCTTATTACTCTTATTTTTTCTTTTTATTCTATATGGTAATTTGATAAACTTCAAAAGTCAATAACACGTTTGTAAAAATTAGAAAAAAACTACATATTCAGAAAAATTCAAAATCTTCTCGCAACCCACCAAAAACTGACTGGCGACCCACCAGTGGGTCGCGTCCCACAGTTTGAGAAACTCTGCACTAAATCATGAAATATGATTGATTGATTGATTCAACTTTTTAAAATGGTAAAGCAAGGGGACACTGAGGGACTAGATTTCAATACGGGTAATAGAACAAGGGGTCACAAATTCAAATTGAACAAAGGAAAATTTAAGACGGATTGTAGGAAGCATTATTTTTTTAATAGGGTAGTGGATAGATGGAATGCGATGCCTGAAACAATTGTAAATTCAAGTGGGGTAAACGAGTGCAAGAGGAAAATTGACAGATACTGGGATTCCGGTAGTGTGGGTTAAAAAGACTGGACCAACCTTGCTGGGCTTACGCCTTTAGTTGGTCGACATAATTTGTATTTGTATAAATCATCTTTCTAACTACAGCCTACAATATTTACTCTAAACCTTGACGTTTTTTATGGATAGGCATGAACTTAACACACTAGGCGAAACCCGGGAAAGCTCATATTTTACTTAACGCACGGCAAAACAAACTAAACAAAACTGGTCAACAAGACTATTCCGGAGTTTCGAAATATGCATCATTACCCTTTAAGTCGTAAGTCGCGGTCCAATGAACTCACATGTCACCGGAAACGGACCAAGAAACACAAACCAAATCTAAACTCTCCTCTCCAATAATTTTCTCTTCCCATTTCTCTCCCTCCGCTCGGAGAATAACCAACCAACCAACCAACCAACCAACCCAAAAACGAGCATCGGTAATGAAGAACAAGGCACCTTCTGAAACAATGGACTCGGTACAGTATTATATCCCCATAAAGAGCAACTTGTGTGAAGCGCTACTCCAGTTAGCATTGACTCGAGGATTAGAGCTTGTCGGGTTAAAGAACCAAACCTAATTACTCTACGTCCCCTCGTAAAAACTCCGCACGCCAACCGAGATGCAAAAAGCAAATGACTCAAGCGAGCTCCAACACAATGTCAAAGCGTTTGAAGAAATGGGAAAATTATTCATGAGCTTTGGGATACTGTCCACGTCATCTTCCATGCTCTTCTTGCCAAGCCTATCTATCCAAACTAGTTTCGAGAAAGTAGTTTGGCCAAACCACTACACTTTTTGCGCTGCTTGAGAGCACTTCAATGTGGTAGGAACAAGTTCGTTAAACTGTTAAGGTGCCTAATCCACTGTGGTTGAAAAAAAAAGCGTGCACCATTTTTTCCTCCTTCTTTGCCAGTACCTTATAATTAGCATAACCTGAAAAGAGGGTTGGAAAACTCCGAGCAAGTAGCTACTCGAGGATCTCCGAAAGTTGCCGATCAAGGGGTGTTTTTTTTGTAATAATATGCATCATATTGTAATTGCTAGGCAGGATTATTGAATACCTCTTCGTTTCAATAAGATATAATAGATCGCTTGATCTATACTTTCTTAAACTATACATGAATCTGGGAGGAAGTTTTGCATACATAAGGCTAATATATTGAAGCTCATTCATGGCACGTTTGATTGCAAATTCTTTATAACTTATCCTTTTTTTTATCCATAATTTTTTTCTAGTAAAGAATAATATTTATCCTTTAGATAAGATGATGTTGGATAAAAGAGATTAATTTTGATTAAAATGAGATTTCATGTTTTATGTATGCCATCAAAAATGGTTTGAATTCGAATAATCAAAACGGTTTTGATAATTTACATAACTATGTGTAACCCATAAAAGTACTGACTGATATATCTATGCTTCTATAAAACCATTAAGCTATCAAGATTAAATTTTAAAGTAACTATCTAAATGGTATACCTGAAACTTAAGATCCCATTAAGATACCTTCAATATGGAAAATAGTTCCCGTTGTAAAACCAGAGATATTTTTAACGCCTCTGGAAGAGTATTTCACGCATTGAAAATCAGATATACGCTTTAAAAAACTAGCCGGGCGTATTTTCACGCTTTGAATTTTTGACAAAGTTAGCTTAAAAAATGCATGGCGCGTCATCGAAAACAACTAATATTTTTTCTACTCAAAACACCCACTTTAATATTTCCTATGAAATGAATTGTTTGTTTGGGTTGTTTTTTGTTTTTATTTTTTTTTCTAATTTGTTTAACATTTTCTACTAATACTTTAATTGTAAAAAACCAAAATAGCATTCTTGTTTTTTTCTGATTCCTTTTTTCCCATTTAAAAAGTAAGCGTTTTTATAGAAAATTTGTATCTGTATTTGTAGTTTTATGCTATTTCCGCATTTCACTCCTCTTAAAAAAATCAAGGAGTATTTTTACTCCTCCAAAAAATTCCTAGAAATAGCACTGTATGAAACTTATCTATTGACAGTAATGACACCTTACAAATTTATATTTTGCTTTTTCGTAAGCTGTCATTTAACCTTTAATCACCTAGTTTGAATGACGTTTTAATCAACCTTTCCCATCTTAAGTGATAATCTTTTAACACTTTTTTCTCTCAGAGTACGATGCGTAATTAGGGAAAAAGACTAACAATCTATCGAAAGATATGAAATAAAACAAAAGTTAAGTTTTTGTTACATTTAACCCATTTAATTCTTACGTAAATCGCACGGTGTGCATCTCGGACATGAACATTGCTAAGAACTAAACAGATGTAAAGTAACGATCTTCTTCTCTGATAACTATTTTGTGCGCAGAATCTGGTTATCCTGTCATGTATATGTTGATCCCTTAGATAGCTATTAGGATTTACTATAAGGGCTTAAAGAGTATAAGGGGCCATTCATTAATTACGTAAGGGTCCCGAGGGGGAGGGGGGGGTTGGAAAAATCTCTACATACCCTTACTTGGGGGGTGGGGGGGTCAAACCAATTCTTACGTAAGATTTTCCTAGTTAATATAAACAAATTCCAATTATTCTAATCAAGAGATAATAATATAATAGTAATATGTAGTTGACAGCAAGAGTATTACTTATCTGTTGAAAAATAAAAATCTTTGATTTACGTCAAACGGAGAGTTTTCTAACATTTTATTGTTTTGAAAAACATAATGGAATCTTACGTAAGAATGGGGGGGAGGGGTTTGAAAAATCTTACCTACCTTACATGGGGGGAGGGGGGGTCAAAAATTGCCAAAATCATCCTTACGTAATTAATGAATGGCCCCTAACTATGTATCCAGGCTGTTAACTTCTTTAAGGATGTTAATTCTTTTTTTTAAAGTGAGATAATGTGATTTAGTTTCATACGAAATTTTTGCACCAAAGTTTTTCACACTGCTGGTTAAAATATTAAGTAACCCTTAAGAGACGTTAACAATTTTAATGATTATTTTTGATTTATCTGTTTTTCTGATTTTTTTAGTAGTTTTACTACACTACTTACTATTTTAATAGTTTTATTTTTGTAAAAAAATTCTATTAAATTTTGTAAATTAAATTTTTTTATATAATTTCACACATTACCTAATGAATAACAATACATCAACCTCAAAGGAGGTTACATAAATAAATCCATTGTAGAATGTAAATAGAGATGGATTAAAATTCTTGATTTTAAAATAAACGTTTCGCTGTTTCTTTTTAATCTTCAATGCGTTAAATAGAAAAAAAAATAGATAAATTAGATAGAAAATATAATTAATAGATGCAAAGAAAACCACTTCCATTAACACAAATAAAATTAAAAAACGTTATTTAATTTTTTTAATGTTTATAAAACCTTGCTCCCTTCTTTAAAGAATATTCCAATTTTATCCAGTAATTTTAATAATACGATCCGTTCTTAAAAACAATACAAGTGCAAAAGGGAAACGGAAACTCCCTTTGCCGAATACCTCCTAACTGTGACCACTGACCTCGTGAAATGGAAAGAGCTCTCAATGTCAATAATAGTTTCCCTTTCTTCGGAGCAAAACGATTTCAAATTCCCACACGGGGAATCCGCTCCTCCCCATCACAGCGATAGAAGCTAGCTCTCCTTGAACCCAGTCAGTAAACTATTCTGGTTACCGACCGCAACCTGTTTGAGCGGTAACCACCTCGAAAAAAATCGCAAGACCACAGATACATTGTTCTAATAGTTGGGATTAGGTTGTAACCACTGCATCCAACCAAGCGCAAAACTAGCTACGACTACATGACCTGAAACTCAACTTTCCGCCTTCCAGTTAGATGGGTAATGCGTCGATTAAATTCTTATCAGGTACTTCTTATTCAAGAGCTGAAATTATACTGGCACACAATACTGATTTTTTTTCGTAGTCCATCCTCGTCTTATACATCCGCTGTATGGTGTAGGGATTAGAAGATTACTTTTCTGGATATTTTTCATTCTTGTCATTGATTATAGGAGTTGAATGGCTGAAGTTAGTTTGTGGCGTGGATTTTTTTTCGCGTGTTCACTCCCGTGATTTTGATTTATAAACGCTGAGTAATTATCTGAAAAGTAAAATTCCGGTATTTATTATTATTTTTTATTCGATAGAAGTGGTTGAATAAGAAATTTTGTCGCAAAATGTGTTTCGATGTTTCGATCATAATGCTTAATTATTTTTTTATTTAATTTCAAATTTCACCTTTAAAAAGGGCCCGAAAACGGCTGCTACGTCACAAATAAGTGTATGACGTCAATTGGTACAAGCAACATAACAAACATCCAATTAAAAAAGCCTTTAGGAGATTCTCAATGTTTGAATCAAACTACGTCAAGAGCGTTTCGAGGGCAACTCAAATGTAGCTATTTTTATTTTCAAATATCTAATTAAATAATTTTTTTAAACTTTTAATGCTGATGTTTGAAATTAGAACCATTTGTTTTACCGAAACAATAGATTTTTCATTTAAAAAAAATACGGGAATTGTCCAGTATTACAATCCAACAAAACAGAATAAGGCCCGTTTTCTTCTACACACTAGGGCTAGGCTCATTCCACGCCAACTCGACAAATGGCATGTGCTCTTAGGTCATGGATTTTTTCAAAATATTTTTGTAGATAGATACTCATGAGTAATACCACCACAAATTTTTTCAGAATTTTTACTCTAAAGGGGACCCGAGGAAAAATTTCTGAAAATTGGACATTTTCCGCCATTTTTTGATTGATGAGTTACAAAAAGTGATGTTTCTCAACTTATTTTCAAGCAAATGAGCTGATTCTGGTGCCAAATTAAAGCTTACACTCTTCTCTTTCTAGTAAGCAATTAAAATCAACAATTATTTTATTATATTATTTTTTTTTTCGAAAAATCCGTATCTTGACATATACTTTCCATAGTATAAAAATTGGGATGGTGTTTTGGGTTAATGACAAATAAATAATTTTTTTCTAATGGTGGTCAATGCAGCTTTGAAAAAGTCTACAGAATTTCCTTATAATACGAAACTTAAACTTTGGTACTCATAACATATATAAATAATAAATACATATTTAATGAACTTTGTGTTATTAGTATACTTAATTATGTACTTTTGGTACAAATTTAGTGTTTATACTTACTCCATCTTTATAGCTAAAAATATTTCCATCCAAACACATATAAATCCTCACGGCTAAGTCTAATGGGCTAAATACTTATTTTAAAAGTTATTAATAAAAAGGAAGTTAATTTTTTAAATGATATTATAAAGTAGAAGCTTCAAATTCTTTTATTTCATCTAAAACTTCCCTTTTTTATTATTCAAAATAAAAACTTAGTTACAGTCACAAAGATACAAAGTCCACTCATTGAATGTTGAAAAAAATTATTTTTCAACACCCAAAAATCTTTTTTCATACTTTTACTGTTGAAAATACAAACTGAGGTAAGTTTTTCTTGTGAAAAAATTAAGTTTTGCATTTTAATGACATTGAGAAGAAAGTTACAAAGCTGCATTGACCACTTAACGAATTTTAGAAAAAAATTATTTATTTTTCATTAACCTAAAACCCATCCCAATTTTTATGCTATGGAAAGTATATATCAAGATGATTTTTGGGTAAAATTTTGAAGTGTATGTTTTAAGATAGCTCGGAGTTATTCAATTTTTTTTCGAAAATAGCGATTTTTCGAAAACAATAATAATATAATTAAATAATTACGGATTTTTATAATTTACTAGAAAGAGTAGAGTGTAAGCTTTAATTTGGCACCAGAATCAGCTCATTTTCTTGAAAATAAGTTGAGAAACATCACCTTTTGTAACTCATCAATAAAAAAATGGAGGAAAATGTCCAATTTACAGAAATTTTTTCTGGGGTCCCTTTTTGAGTAATAATTCTGAAAAACCTGTGGTGATATTTCTTATAGAGATCTAGAAAAATTTTGAAAAAAATCCATGACCTAAAGGCAAGGCGATTATTTTTATATAGTCGATTTGGCATATTAGTTTATTGTGGTTTAAGTCTAGAAATTTTTCCAGTTAGATGGGAAAAAATAAAATGGGATATATTTAAAATTCACAAAATAACTGGAACTAATCTAATTGTTAATAAACTGAATCGTCAGTTCTAAGATAGGGATGGAACAAAAAAAACGAAAGACAGCTGTGACTTTTTGTGTTCTAAAATATCTAAAAGTCTTGCTCTATAACGCGAGAGCAGATAAAGTAAAAAATTATTATCTATTATAAGTATTTTAAAACACTTATAATAGATTTAAAATAAATTTTATGTATGATTGTAATGGATCAATACAAGCTAAAGTGTTTAAAAAACTGAATAAATTACTTCTTGAAAGGAGGGGCAGTTCGACTTTCTTACACCGATCGAGCAATTCTTAGTGACAAAAGAGAAATCACTTTATAAAGTTGTTTTAACTTATTTATAATTTTTAATTAATGTACGTTCTTTCTTAGCCTTAATTTAAGCCGATTTTTAATTAACTTTTCAAACTTTTTAATTGCAAACATTCAGTTGGTATTTTTTTGTCTGATTAAGTTAAATTCACGTGCCAAAATTTAGTTAATGAAAAAGGGAGTTAAATATTCTGCTGATGTTCAATCATCTTAGCAATATTAGCATATCTTTTTACCCAAGGCAAGCCGATATTAACAACTGAACAAAATTATCTTGCAATTCATGTTATATTTTTCTTCCGATTAGTTAATTTTGCTTCACATTTCATAGCGAGTCAAGCTTTTTCATGCCATGCTTTGGTAGATAGATCAGACATCACACACAGAGTCGACCAAATAACCCTGATCTAACTAATAGGATTGTTGTTAATTTTAAAAATTATAATAACTAAAAACATATTGGGGAAGATTTCTTGCTTTAAAATAAAACTGTATAGAACATTTGCTTTACTTTTGTGTTTTTATATTAGATAAGATACCTTTCTTAAAATGCCCGTTTTAGGGGAAAATATTTAAAGGATTTTTTGGGAAGTAACCTAAACCCCACTTTTTCATAGAGGATATTCTTTTAGTGATCGATCATACAAACAAATAGTTTTAAAAACCTGTTTCTAAGAGTATGATTTTCAATATTCTTTTTAACGAAGCATTTGATTTTTTGAAGATAAAAATTACTTTAGTTATAATATTATAACCAAATTATCAAATCAAATTTTCACGAAACGCAAGCCGCAAACCACACACGCGCTAGACGGTAAAAGTAGTTAAAGAAGAAGCACAACGATGACAGTCCCGCACGTGCCTGACAACGCATTAGTCAAAGTGTGGAAACTATTTAACCTTCAACCACGGCAGTTATTCTCTTAACTGTTTTACTGAATCTTGTTTTTGATTGGTTTAAATAAACATGTTACTTTTTCCTTTGATGCTTTCATCATTGCCTTCCATCTTCCATTCCATATATTTTTAAATTTCACACTTGAAAATCATGACAAAACAAACAAAATATTTTTCTGCTAACTCAGCTTCATAAGGATCGGTTATCCTTACTCTTCGAGGACTCGGCGCTTCCCATTTCTCTAGTTCACAATGTCTCTCAACCCTCGGAATTTTAGCTTTCTCTCCACTGTTTCCATATTAACAGCTTTAAACAAAATCGTTCATTAGTTTTATAATCTTATTTCGTGCCAAACAATCCAGCACACACGTGTAGTAAATAGTTTGCTAATAAAATTGATTTGCTGGACACAGTCAGTTTTATACAAACCCGCCGTTGCTCGGGGGAAAAAGTATTTTCAAAATGAGTCTTATTTTAAATGAGAATTATTTTCTTCCCTCTATTCCTTTCCAGAGCGCCGTTTAGGGGCAATAGGGTTAACTTCCTTCCCGCTAGGATTCTTCTTTGATACTTTACTTCCTTAAGATATAAAGAAAACTCACCACCTGTTAAGAATTAATGTGTGAAATCCTCATTTTTAAGAGTGATATTTTCAAATTAGAAAAAAAATTGGAGGGAGACCCCCTGCTTCTTAACTCCATTATTATTTATTTATTCATTTATCCACAACCATACAGACCCAAGTCCATTTACATGGCAGGAAAAAACTTAATTTCAAGGTATATATCTTTGTTCTCTTCAATATCCTTTGTTTACTCCATCCATTTCTCCAATTGGTAATGCTTAGTTGTGTGTGTCTTCCACCTTCATTTCAAAATAAAGGTAAAGGTCTATTATTGAACAGCGATTTTTATGGACTTAATATTTCTTTTTCTCCCCTTCATCCCGCTGTTTTCATAAAATTCAAAGCAAATAAAAAATAAATACTTTCCTGAGATGTAAAACATAACCTAAAAGAAACTTTTGGAATTAAAGTTTTAAAAACCGGTTTTTAAATTTGAAATTTTAAAAAAGGTCAGGGGGAGACCCCCTGAACCCCCCTTTGTCAAATTATTACCAACTCATTCACTCATAGAAATCGCCATTAAACATGAAATAAAAGTAAACATCATTTGAATTGACACCAACTATTTAAAATGCTTCTGATGAAATATTGTCTCTCTATTCTAAAAAAAAGTTTTTGGTGAACGGTTTCCAGAGAAAGGCTTTTTAATTACTGAACCAAATGACACATATATGGTATCAAAATGTCCGAATTCTTTCAGGATTTCCGAGTAAGCCCTTCGATTTTTCAAAAAAATTCTTAATTTTAAAATATTTCCATTTTTTAGATTTCGGATAAGGTCGCAGTTACAAAGCAAGAAACTATGAATTTTAAAACAATTGAAAATATATTTCACTGGTTTTTTAACGTTCAAATACATTAAATAATCATCTTTCTATTTATCACACTAATTTAAAAAATATGTATTGGATTCTTTTTAACAATATTTATATTTTTGCTGTTCAAACGATTTTAATTATATTTAAAACTAATGTATAATTAATTTATCTTTTATTTTTAAATAATTAATTCATATTTATATATTTATCTTTGTCGTTGTGGCAACCTAATCATTACTATATTTACAATAAAATATAAACTCGCTTTCAGAAATTTTGAACTTTTGCATTTATTTATAACAATAATAATTATTTTTATATCCTTTTGCAAGTTATATTATTTAAGGTAGTAAAAAAATGTAACTTTTTTTTATAATGCCAAAACGCAAAACTAGAAATGGCGGGGGAATGTTTTAGAAATAAAGATAAAAATCGAAAGTCAGAACATTCGTGTCATTGCTATGAAACTGACACAATTTCGATGTTTATTTGTTCTCATGAAGCAAAATTCTAAATTTTCGTGATGTTTACGATAATTACTACATTTTTCACAGACAATCAATGAAAATCATTACAAATTTTAAGAAAATAAAATTTATTCCGGAGATGTTTCAGTGCTTCTGAATGGATATGTGTGAGAAAAACATTACCTTGGGGAAATGGTAAAAGAAAGTTTACACTGCTTTATTACTAATTTTCTTGGAATTAAATGGCGTTCCGCCAATTCATATTGCCATAAAGGAACTGTTAAAATTTCGCCGCTGAATGAATATTCCCCTTTTTTGAAAGAATACCCCAGAGAAGTAGTTCCCCTGTTTTAAGAATGTTTTATAAAATGAGTAAGAGCTGTGAGCTGTGTTTTGTGAGGATGGCAAAGAGATCCTTAAGGCTGAGCGCGCACTGGAAACTTTTGTCTCGGAGACTTAAAACACTAGTCACTCGAGAGCAATGCATTTCTATGAAGAAATTCTTGGTCTAGTGATCTTGGTCTCGTCGCTAGATCACTAGGCCAAGAATTTCCTCATAGAAATGCATTGCTCTCGAGTGACTAGTGTTTTAAGTCTCCGAGACAAAAGTCTCCAGTGCGCGCTCAGCCTAAGTATCAGCGTCAGCAGTTAACGGGGGTTGGCGAGCGATAGCGCGCAGGGGGCGGTAGCTCCCTAGTTATTTAAATTTTTATTGAATGAAAACAATTTTAAAAATTTTCAGTTAAGTAGTTTTTGGTTATCATAAAAAAATTATTTTATCATCACAAATTAATTCTTTATCAGATTTTTTAAAAATTTCACTTGCTATAAAATATATTTTAATAAATATTTCTAACAATAGAGGCTTTGCGTCACCTGGAAGAAGCAATAACCGTTATTAATTTAACATTGAAAGCTACGCATAAGAATTTAGAAAGGGCCAAATGCTTCGATTTTAAAAATTCTTTTTTGCAAACCTTCCCGATTATGTGAGGAACAACATTCTAAAATTCCATACCAATCGCATTAATAATGTGGGTGCTAGAATGCAAAAACTAAAAACGGGAGTAAATATTCAAACCCCCGTGCACCCCCTCCAGAATGGAATATCAAAAAAACCAGAAATTACTTTCTTTGAAATATTCTTAAGAAGATATAATCAACATGACAACAGGTCGCTTAGAAATATCAAATTATTAGTATATTTATTGTTTATCTTCGAAAATGTAAAACTTCGTTTATACTCAGTAAAAATAGGTTTTTGAAATTTTTAGACCCCTTAAAATTCGAATATCGAAAATTTGAAAAATGCCGGCAAGGTACCTTACTGCGAAATTATGAAGATCTGGGGTTATTTGGGACGGTGCTAGGATCAAAAACGTAGAAAACACTCCAAGCATCACCTCCTCAGTGTGCGTATAAAGATATTCCACCCACAAGATATTCCACCACACCAAGTATCGAATCTTTAGCCCCGGTAGATTTTGCTGTGCGTTGATAGGTGAATGAATCGATAATGAATCGGTGAATGGTAAAGCTCTTTTATTATTATAGACAATAAGGAAGTTGCATGTGTCAGATTTTCAAAAACAAACAAGTGTTCCGTATGGTTTTTTGTATGGTAAAATGAAATATCTAGTCAGTTTTTTTAAAAAATGTACAGGTAATTAAATATTTTAATTTAAAAGTCGAGAAAAAAATCACGTGACTGAAAACGTTTATTGTTTAAACTATAAGATGACGTCAACAGTAATACCATCAACTCCGTTGCTTTACAACAATGTTTATTATAAGATGACGTCACATCCAAATTCTTGGTGTTTTCGCGCGCTTTTAAAAAGGGGATTTTTGTTAATTTTTTTGGCAATCAAAAAATTTCTCGATCGGCCTCAAATTTTGGGTAGTTGCTTATTTTTGCAAGAGGAATCGATTAAAAAAATAAAAAAAATCATGCAACTTCCTCATTACCTTCCACTTCTTTTATTGAGATTTCCTTAAATTTTCGTGAATGCAATGTAAATGTAAAAACCTAACTTAAAAGTTAACTTTACTCACCTATTTAGGCTCGACCAATGCATCGGCGCCGATTGTTTGAAAAAATAGCCATCGGCAGCCGATGTTAACTTGGAAAAAAAAATCGGCCTAAAACATTTAAATGCCGATATTTGGATGACGTTTTTCGCAGAAAACCGAATAACATCAGGCGATTGACGAAAAGGCGGAAAAAAAGGCGCGATACTGCCCATCTTGCTCTAAACTTAGATAAGTTGAACTTGCTCTTATCTGTGGAAAAGTGGACATTTACCATGTAGGCTAATGCCTTTTTGGCCAGAAACAATCCTTTTGATTTTCCCAATTTTAGTTCATATAATGAATCAATCGAACAATTTTATCAAGGTTTTTAAGGTTTTTTTATATCAAGGTCTCTTCAAGAGCGTATCCAGAGGGAGGATATTAAATAATGTGAGCATCAAGTAAAATGGGCGTCTGGGGGGTCTTTTGAAAATTAGTCTCTAAAAAGAGTGTCCAGCTCATTTTGAGACCCTTTGGGTTACAACATCCAAGGAGAACAACTCCTTGTAAACCAACGAATTTTAAAGGTAAAAAAATAATAAATAAGACGCAAGAGTTTCAAGGGGGTAAGTGTTCCCTAGCATTTTTTTTTAATTTTCCACTTTTTTACAAGTTTTTAACTCATTTTGAAACTCTTTTGGGGATTACCCGAAGCGTACCAATACTTTAAAATCGGTAGATTTTTAAAGAAAAGAACAAAACAGCCGTCAAAATTTTGTAGGGTATTCTCTATTCTACACTCAAAAGTATTATTTTAACTGATTTTGGGTCCCTTTGAGTTACACCAAAAGAGCATTGCTCCTTGTAAGTTACATAATTTTCAAGGGGAAAAACAGTACAAAAAAATGATGCCAAAACTTTGGGTGGAAAATTTTCAGTGTTGTCATGTAATTTTTGCGTTTCTTAGCTATACGAAGCAAAAAAAATAACTAAAAAATCAAAGAAACTTGAAAATTTGCGAATTTTTTTGAGGCCTGCTATTATCTCCTTGAATATATTGAGGATATTTTCATTAAGTTTTTTTTCCTGTGCGTTTTTTATGATGCCATTGACAACTATTTTCTCATCGACGTTTTGTTCAACCTCCCTTATTTTTTAATTACTTTTAACTTTCTTATTTCGCAACTAGGGGCGCTGTAAGTCATCTCAATGGATTTTTCCATGGTCGCTTACCTAAGGAATACTTTACTTCCAAGACCTTATAGAAGACGTTGGTTCCAAATGAAAGCCATGAAACGGACTTTTGAAACACCTTGTATGACCCTTTTAACCTTTCACTAAAAATTCTAAGAGAATTCATTTTCAATAACAAGATATATTGAAATAGTTTAAAAAAGAGCGACTTTAGATAAGTTAGTATGCTAGCGGTATCAATCTCAAACGAGAGTTTTTCACGGAAATAGTTATTCTAAAGCAACGAAACTTTTATCTGAATGTAAACTACATCTTAGGCGATACTGTGGGTTTTTTCACAGATTTTTAACCCCTCATGCTAACAAGCAGCAAAATAAAAAGTTTCTTACTACCCCAATTTCCCTAGTATAAACTTTTAATGAAAGACGAAATCATTTCACGGATATCTTGAAGCAATGAGTTAAAATTATCATTATAGTATCATAACGGAATTCCATTTTAATAAAGTATTGAAACCTTTCTCGCCCTAACTATAACAATATTTATAACATAAATAAACGCATAAAAATTTACTTTAAATTACAGTAGGCACCGCAAAAGTTTGAAAACCCTTCTATTTGTAAGGAAAATTGGGGGGAAATATTTTACATTGCATCATAATCTTCACTTCAAATATGTCTTATTTTAACTGAAACTCGTTTCTTTCTCTTCCCAACAGAAGAATCTTTCACAAATATAATGGGAGATAATTTGTACAAAAACCAGAAATTCCAGTGGTCTGATTGTATTATCAGGTCTATAGAGATAGCACATTGAATATTAAAGTTAAAGACTTTGACTATGGACGCATACTGAAGTATGAAAGTTACTGAGAAATAACCTGATGCAGTTGCTCTTTGACACCATAAAGCATAATCCAAAGATAAGTGAAGGTAGAAATAACTAACTTTAACTTTTACGATAGGCCCCATAAATAACGGAAAACCTGCTCTTTCAAGGAAGGATGACGCTCGCCAAGAACTTATAATCAGGTGTAAGATAATTTTCCTTAGAGATAGTAACTCACAATAAACTAAATAAAAAATTATAGATAAGATGAGAGAATTTCCTCTTAAATTTACAAATATACCCTATGAATGAATCCTGGTAAAGTAATAGGTAGCTGAAGTCGTTTTTTTTTAATTTTGTATTGTCGATTCCTAGTTATAACTAGGAATTTTAGCGGTAAATTTTCTATTGAAATGAATGAAAGCAGGAAATTCCTGGATTTGATAAATGAATGAACTTAGAATCTTAATATTCCCTTTTTTACTTCTAAGATTGAAAAAAAGTTAACGAAATGAAACACATATAATCTAATAATAAAAGTCAATGTGTGTGCGTGTGTTTGTATGTGGGTGGGTTTGTCGTTTATACAAATCCTTTTACCAAGAAAAGTTTCATATCTTTTCTTAAATTGAAAAATCGAATAGGCTTTAATATTGTTGAATAATTTCAAAGAAAAAAGGTAATTTAATTCCTGATCAAGGCATATTTTAAGTAATTTTTATATAATTAAACAATTTTAAACTTAGAAATCGTACAAAAGTTTATTGCTTGAGAACTGGATGGATTTTAATACCTTTCAACCAATAAATAAGATATAGAATGTAATTAAATTTTAAAGGTTTCTATAACTTGTTGTTTTCATAAACTGATATGCCCGTGCAAGGCCGGGCATATCAGCTAGTATTAAATAAAAACTAAATACTAAGTTTGATGAGAAAATATCGAAAAAGATATTTCTAAAAATATAAATTTAAAAACTTAAAAGTTATGTCACTATTAATATTTAAAATATTTTCTAGATTTCAAAAGAATAAAACATTTATAGTTAAACATTTTAATAAAACATAACTAGGAATTTTAGTGGTAAATTTCCTATTGAAATGAATGAAAGCGGGAAATTCCTGGATTTCTCTCAAAATGTGTTGGTGAAAAACGTACTAGTCTCTAACTGATTCCCCTCAAAGAAAAAACCTATGATATCCTTAAAATGGAAAACTTAGTGATGGTGTAGATACTATACATTAACTCGAGCTTGATTATCGTGATTACAATTTCTCTACCTGGAATTTTGAATTAGCGATGAAAGGTCTTTTGGTTTCCTAGCGTTTTTCTGTGCTTTTGGTCGTAGATTCATTTTTAAAGGTGAAACTATGTTCAATGGATTGATAAGGTAACGCCTCCTCTAGGGATTTCTTTTATAGCAAATTAAATATTCCTTTTTGAATAACTGAAATGTTTACAATTTAAGAACTTTGGAGCAACGCGAGATCATTTTCATCCAAAAGTGTGAGAACGACAAAAACTGGTAGATGGATGGAGCAATTCTTAAAATAGCTTAAAAACTTTTAAAACCATACAAAATATTCCTAGGGGTTATTTACCTCAGTTAAAATCAATGAAAGGGCAGTGTAATACTTAAATCTTAATGCCACACCTGGGTAAAGAGTATAGGCTGAGAGATGCCGGTTTGTGAATGATAATCTGAAAGTTAAACGTCACTCGTCAAGGTTCTTTTTCTATAGAATTGAAATTCAATGAATCTTGTAAAAAAACTATGGAATGTATTTTTGTACGTTGAGATGTCAAGAATTTTATGCATGCACGAGATCGCAAAGCTCAGAAATCAAAAAAGAACAAAAATGACACCATCTAGTTGAGATGATAACGTTATCACTATACTCTACTATTGGCGTTTTTAAATTTTTAAAGTATAATTATAGTTTATATAAACTCTTAGAGAAAAGAGTTTAAAAATAGAGAATAAAATTTCAGGAATTTTATTTAAACATAATTATATAAGAAGTTTTTAGAAGGGAATCGGAATATGAACATGTAACTGTATTATATATTAAAAGAAAAAAATTAATTTAATATAAAACAATTAAAATTTGTGAAATAAGTAATAAGATTATGGGATCTTTGATTAGTGATATACAGTGGACCCTCGAATATTCTCGGTTGAGCAATGTTACCCCAGCATATTCGCGGATTTCCATCTCAAAGTTTTTTAGAAATAAAACTTGCATATTTGGCAAAAAAGGCATATTACAGTAATAAACAGTTAAAACTACTTTTTTCATGAACCAGTTTTATTAGTTTTATGTAATAAATGACGGAATCGAACCATTATATCTGTTATATTATCACATATGCTCCTTTTAAAAACTGGGTTCGTTATTCGCGGATTTCGTGTATTTGCGGTATATTTTGGAACGTAACTACCGCGAATAACAACACTGTACACAGCTTATTGAGTTCCTGGGTTGTAACGTAACAATGTAAATCTTTAAGGAAATACTACGCAATAGATAATCTCGTGATGAAATTTTACCTATAGAGCTAATAGGTTTTACAAAAAAAATATACAGATTCACGGTATTCATCCTATCCCTATATTTGATAAATGATTGAACTTAGAATCTTTAATATTCCATTTTTTACTTCCAAGATTGAAAAATTATTGTTGAATAATTTCCCAGAAAAAAGTTAATTTAATTCCTGATCAAGGGATCTAAATAAGCATATTTTAAGTAATTTTATATAATTAAATAGTGTTAAATTTAGAAATCGTATGAAAGTTTATTGCTTGAGAACTAGATGGACTTTTAATAACTTTCAACTAATAAAATAAGGTATAGAATGTAATTGAAATTTTAAAGGTTTCTATAACTTCACCGTGGAAGGCCGAGCATATCAGCTAGTATTGAATAAAAACTAAATACTAAGTTTGATGAGAAAATATCGGAAAAGATATTTCTAAAATTATAAATTTAGAAACTTAAAGTTATATAACCATTCATATTTAAAAAATTATCTTGATTTCAAAAGAATAGAAATTTCTTCCTCTCTTCTTGAATAAATATCTTTAAACTGGATAAGTTTTGTACTTTTATCTAACTTTTGAACAAGATCAAATACTCCTACAATATCGGAAAGAAAGTATACTTTCATTTTTTCTTTTAATTTTTGAACTGAATATACAGGGTGTTTCAGATAAGTGAGGCGTTTGCTATCAAAACCAGCTCATGCCATTTTTGGAAAATTTACAGGAGAGACAAAAAACTACTCACGTCCACAGTTCTAAAGCAAAATTTTTTTGATTTTTAATTGTAGGTATAACCGCTTAGAATTTGTATAGTTTTTCACTTTCATTCCAGGTTCATTACCTTGGGCGTAATTACACAAATTAGGTTGGAATGAGCTGATTTTGATGCAAAAACACGATTTTTCATACTTTTTTTCAGTTTTTTTGTTCAATTAAGTTGTGTGAAATTGTTTTTTTTCAGTTTACCAGTTAATATTGGACACCCACATAACATTTACAAGTGATCTAAAATTTCATAGTTGAGATCACAGTTTTTCACCTTTTCATCTAATTTTGGGTTGGAATGAGCTGGATTTGAGCTATATCCCTTCGTCAGGTTGTGAAGGACCCTCTAAACTTTCAAAATATGCAAAAAAGTGGATTTCAGAAAAATATGGAATGAGTTGGTTTTGACAGCAAACGCCTCAAGTGCAGGCCCGTAGCCAGGAATTCCCCTTTGGTGGGGCGCCCACTTTTTCAGGAGGTTCAACTGTTTGACTAGGGGACAAAACCCATAAGACCCTCAGGCCTAAGGAGCTTTACAAGACTTTTGTTTCGGGAGGAGTTAGTTCCTAAATTTTTCTAGTTTTACATTTTGTGTTTTCTTAAGTTTTCCTTTTTTAAATTTTAGAAATTTGAAGCTTAAAGTATTTTTTGCCAATTTTTGGATCCTTTTTGTTTTTGATGAGGAAAACAATTGTAGTAATAAAGAGTATATTGCACATTGACATACATAACATAATATAATTAGTTAGAAAAAGTTCAACCACGCACACAATATTTTAACAGTCAGGTTTTATTCGAAAAGAAAAGTGAACCAACAGCTCGCTTATTAACACCTGAAACTGACGGTTGGGGAACTTTTAATACGATATTATCTTTTTGTATGAATGTTGAATCATTACTTTCTGGGAAAATAAAAGTTTCGTCATTAATTTTAAATTTTTCATCATTAATTTTAAATAAGCACCATTCAATTCCAAATTTTCTATTTGACCAACATAACAAAATTTTCTTTTTAGTAGCAAATTTTACTAGAATAAAATCACTTAAGTCCAAGTCAATTGGTATTAAACAATTATCAGGGACATTTATTTCTTCAATGTTTAAATCTGGGTCTAAATTCCTTAAAACTGAAGCTTTCTTCAAGATGTTATTTTCTATTATCACCCCTGCCCTAGCTCGTTAGGGGTGCCTTTCCGACCCTTTTCTATGTGATTTTGAGTCGTCTAGGTGTGTCCTGCCCCTTCTAGAAGTTATGAAACACTTATCTGAAACACCCTGTATAGTAAACTTATTCCCTTTTGTTTGGAAAAATCATACGCATGGAATGTGCAGTTCATCCCCCAAGTAAATTGCAGAGAAAGAATGATTGTAGAGGAGGCGTATACCGGTTTTCAGAGTCCAAAACAACCTTCGGGTAGTTCATTCTAAAGATTGGCCCATGCATGACCTTTCAAGATCATATTTATGTAAATAACCGCAAAAAGTGGGAAAAAGGGTCACAGTACTATGAAAACTCTACATTGAAAGAGCATTTTTACTCAGTAAAAGTAGCCTGCTAAAAAATAAAATGTTGAGAATACTATGCTGTTTCTAAATCATTTATTATAATTTTTTAAGATAAAATTAATAATTTGTGATTATTTTATTAATCAATTTTCTTGCGGGGGTTTTGTAGTTTCATTCAAAAATCTTATACGTGTTATATTTCCTAAAACTGCCCAAAA
Organism: Tetragnatha versicolor; assembly: GCA_024610705.1. Classification (NCBI taxonomy): domain Eukaryota; kingdom Metazoa; phylum Arthropoda; class Arachnida; order Araneae; family Tetragnathidae; genus Tetragnatha; species Tetragnatha versicolor. Next base: position 58,715,106 of record JANDEH010000001.1, read on the forward strand.
AGATTTTTCCACTTCTAAAGGTCAATTATATAATAATTAGCCATAACTTCGATAGTAATCTAAAATTTTTAATGCGGTTTTTTAAAGTTACTATAAGAATTGTGGAAATTGCAATCTTATAGCTTTTTTCTCAAAATTTCTCGGGTCATTTTCTATTTAATTTATAAATACAGGGTGTATCAGATAAGTGTTTCATAGCTTTTAGGAGAAGTAAGGCACACCTAGACGATTCAGAATCACCTAAGAATCGGGGGGGGGTCGGAAATGCCCCCTAGCGACCTACGGGTTTTTATAAGTCGGCATGGTAGGTTGCAGGATCCACAGTGGAAATTGATACGCAACCTTTTAGGATTCGATTAAAACCAGAAAAATCATTCGATTTCGGCATTTTTTACGCAAAACCAACTTATTAGCTGAAATTTCAGCTCTTTAATTGGTTTTATGAAATAAAACCTTGTGGGGGTATGAGGGTCCTCCCCCTGAAAAACTTTTGATATTTGACTTGAAAAAGTAGGGTTTTAACTCATTTTAAGAAACGTTTTGGGTCCAAGGGGGGCACTGTCCAGAGTGCCCCCCTTGAATCCGCACCTGATTTCCACAGGGAATTTTACAACTTCCCATGCCCGCTTATAAGAACATCTAGTTCGATAGTGGTGCATTATCGACCCCCTCCCATTTCTAGGTGATTCTGGGTCGTCTAGGTGTTCCCTACCTCTCCCAGAAGTTATGAAACACTTATCTGAAGCACCCTAGGGCTTAAACCACCTTTCGAACAGTAAATGAACTCACTAACCTAAATAAGATGGAGAAAAATCTCACTCAGTGAGGGTATATATACAATCCTTTATTAGTTGAAAGGAGAATTTCACCATTTATTGCTGGTTAAGCGGACAATAGGTGTAAACTCCCAACTCTCAAGCGTCGCCTCCAACCGTGGACCGATTTCGTCCTTGTTAGGACTCATCAGCACGGTATAGGATGGTAACGCAAGTGGAGGACTAATCAATGGTCACCACTTTTTCAGTTATAGTCGGCTAGACTAAAGCCCTGGATAGTCTACCTTATACAGGGTGTCCCATAAATGCTGGGTCACACTTCTAGGGGGGATAGTAGACACCTAGACGAGTCAGAATCACATAGGATTTGGGGGTCCCAGACCAAATCCCAGGGAGTTAAAAATGGAGCGACACCCAAAAAAAATTATTGAAAAATTCCATTTTTAGAAGAACTACTATTGGTAAAAAGTTAATCACGGTCTCAAATTTTGTGGTTTAATATGATCTTTAAAATTATTCTAACAGTAAAAAAGTCGAAAAACCACAAAACATTTTGAAAAATCTGCAAAAACTTTATTTTGTATTTTTAAATCCTTTCTTTTGATTTGATAATCTGAAAGATCATAGTTGAAAACCCTTAAGTTCAAAGTTTCACGTAAATACCACCAATATTAAACCCTTGAGATCCTGTTAAAGTTTGATTTTTGAGTGCGAAAACAGCTCCAGAAAACGAACGTTCAGGGAGAATCTACGGATAGATAAACGCTAACTTTCTTTTCTCTCCCAATTTGACGAAACATGCCAAGCTCCTACAGATCGCCACGCAAGCTTGGGCTATCTGTTGTTGGCGGAAGTTGGCGAGGAATCTCGTATCGCAAATAATGGCGAGAAATTTAGCGAGCATCAATCCGAACACGTAGATTTTCCCTGAACGTTTGCTTTCTGGATCTGTTTTCGCACGCAAAAAAACAAACTTTAATATGATCTCAAGCGTTTAATATTGGTGGTATTTACGTGAAACTTTGGACTTAAGGGTTTTTAAATGTGATCTTTCAGATTATCAAATCAAAAGAAAGGATTTCGAAATACAAAATAAAGTTTTGGCAGATTTTTCACATTTTTTGTGGTTTTTTTTACTTTTTTTCGTAGTAAAAAATTTTTAAAGTAAAAACTGTTAGAATAATTTTAAAGATCATATTGAACCACAAAATTTGAGACCATGATTAAGTTTTTACCAACAGTAGTTCTTCTACAAATTGAATTTTTCAATAATTTTTTCGCTCCATTTTTAGCTCCCTGGGATTTGGTGTGGGACCCCAAACCCTATGTGATTCTGACTCGTATAGGTGTCTACTATCCCCCCTAGAAGTGTGACCCATCATTTATGGGACACCCTGTATATAATAAGGTAGGTTATATAATAATGTAGAGTATCCAGGGCTTTAGGCTAGACTAGTACTTGCCCTCCTCTCTTTTGCGTATCCTATACCGTGCTGATGAGTCCTAACAAGGACGAAACCGGTCCACGGTTGGTGGTGACGCTTGAGAGTTGGGAGATTACACCTTTATTAGTTGTTTGAACAAAAACTATTCGAGATTAATTTGCAAACAAGTTGCAAAAAGTAGAAGAATTACTCATTTTGATGTCACAAGTTTTCTTTTGTATCCCTGACTGTTAAAATTACTTAATCTTCAGATAAGATTATAATTTGAACTCCCGCAGAAGGAACGATGATGATTTTTTTCAGATCTTGACCCCTGATGGAAAAAGATAAATGATACTAGAAAGAGTTCATGGTCCTTTTTATCTTCTCATTCAATAAACCATCACATTTAACGAATTTTGATTGGATTCTGAGTGCCGTGATTCACGTTCGTTTGGATGAGCTTTGAGGCTAATGGTCGGCTAATTTGACGATACAAAGTCTCAAAAACTGAAAAGATACACTGTGGCGTGTTACAAGTGGAACTTATTAAGATATCAATTTTTTGTCTACATTTGACACTTTCTTTTTAACTAATTAAATTCTGAAGACTCCAATGTCAATAGACTGAAGACTATTTTGTAAAGAAAATGTATCAAATGTCAGTTACAATATCAACGGGATGACATGATGACATGGTTAATCCCCTAAAAAATTTTGGAGCAAATTCTTTATACTGTCTTTTCCTTGAAAATTTCACGGGTTATAAGGAGTCCAAATTATGTAATTGAGGTGTAATCCAATCGGTTTCTAAATGAGTTAAAATACTACTTTTTGAGATTAAATTTCAAAACATCTGGCACACATGATAAGAAATAAGAATGACAATAAAGAATGGCACACCTATATAAAAGAAAAGAAAAAAAATAAACAAAATAAATTTACTCATAGAGTTCATGAACAAAACACTATGTGACTAAAATTGAATCGTCAGTTAGAAGAAGGGAATAAGTCCTAAAAATGACAAATTGACTTTTTGTGCTCAAAAAAATCTCCAAGCTTTGCTTTACACATGGGTGAAAAGAGGGGAAAGATAACTAACCCCTATAGGGAGATATCTTCCCTTGAAGTTGTGAAATCGATGTCCATTCATTGTATTTTTAAGTTAATTTGGAGTTAAGGTTAATTTGTCTTTCTTTTTATATTCTTTGTGCTGTCAACTAAGTTAAAATAAAATTTTCTCTTAATTTCAATTTTTTTCAAGGGGTCTCAGGACTCTTAACTATGCAGGACTCTTAACTAGGGTCGAACTAGTATTACACTAAAACTAATTTCTGTAGAAACTTAAAATTTTTACCGCATAATAACTATATATCAATACATAAGTACTCAAAATTTCAAAAAGTTCTGATGGTTTTTATAGGAGTAATCAAAAAAGGAAAAAATTCACTGGGCGCAAGATTTTTCAAAAACTATTCAAGCTATAAACATGAAATTAGGTACAAATGCGTATCTTTGGGTACTTAATAAGGCATACATACTTTTTTTTTAAAATATGCTGTTAAAAGTATTTTTAATCACAGTTTTTAAAAAATTTCACATTTAAGAATTATTTTTTAAAAACTGTGATTAAAAATAATTTTAACAGAATCTTTTTTAAAAAAGTATGTATGTCTTATTAAGTATACCAGAAGACACGTATTTTTACCTAATTTCATGTTTATAACTTGAATAGTTTTTTAATGTTGAAATCCGCATGGAATCTTGCGCCCAGTGAATTTTTTTTACTTTTTTGATTACTCCTATAAAAACCATCAGAACATTTTGAAATTTTGTGTACTTATGTATTGATATATAGTTATCATGCGGTAAAAATTTAAAGTTTCTACAGAAATTAGTTTCAGTGTAATACTAGTTCTACCCTAGTTAAGAGTCCTGCTTAGTTAAGATTCTTGAGACCCCTCAAACCTTTTTTTATGCAGGGAATGTTTGACTCAATTCATATTCACTCACTCCATTGATACTGCTTTAATTACTCAGTCAGTTTCTCTATAATTTTGATTTTTATTTGTCTTATTCTTTTTATTTCACCCTTGGTGGTGTAAACTAAGGAGAAATATAATTTAAATGTGAATTTAAGGGTTTTTTAGAGATTTTTTCATCAAAAAAAATTTATAAGGTGGAAGAAGGGAATAAGTCCATCAACTTACTCTGACTGTGAACTATTTTTGAATATACTTATATTTGTTTTGATGATTGCTCTGTTTTCTAAATAGGGTTCTGAGCTTCCCAGTAAAAATTTGGTGGTTATGCAATTAAAATTCCATTACTTATACATTTTTTTTTTCGATTTTCTCAAAACTTGGTTTTTGGACTTATTACCTTCTTCCAACTGACGATTCAATTACTTCTCCTGCTTTAAACGGGTAAGTCAGGGTGTGGCCCGCGAGACTTCATACCAATCATCTCAACAATTTTGATACTTGGTTCGGTATATTTCAGGGTGCTGTCGACCCGGAAAGAAATCTGTCGTCGAGACGGCGGAATGATTTGACTTTTGTGTTTAACGGGAGAGAATGATTACTGGCATTTTATGACTAATAGCAGGAAATTATAAATTGAAATAAGGATAACGAGAAATAATAAAGGAAAAAAGATTTCATTTTTTAAATATTTTAAACCTAATAAAAATTTGAATTTGGGGAAGTTTTGGTTTTGGGTGCTGCAGCTCCGCAGAACCTATGGACGAGCCGCCACTGTTTGAGAGGCAAATTTCCAAAAATTTTCTGGGGACTCTTACACAGACTCTTTTCTCTCTTTTTGGGGAGACGTTATTATCCTCCACACATTTTTTATGTTAAGTTAATCAAGATTACAAATCCAAAATTCAATACCGAAAAATGCTACAACTTTCAACCTATACCCTAGCACAGTGATGGCGAACCTATGGCACGCGTGCCACTGGGTGGCACGCGACCAGTTTTTCGGTGGCACGCGACATTCACTAAAAATGACACAAAAAAACTTAAGTACTAAACCAGATATTTCCTACTACCTGAAAACTCCCCAAAACCAGATTCAGAACACTTTTTAGCTAGCTGAAATTCAAAACATTTTCAGGGGAGGACCCCCGAACCCCCCACTCACCTCTTAGGTGTCGTTGGGCAGTTCAAACATTACGTAAAAACATTTTCTTGGTCATTTTGGACTCCCTCCTCCACTTTTGTCAGCAAAATAAGCAAATCCCAACCGCCCTTATAATAATTACGTAAGGAAACTGACATTAAGCCGTTAGAAAACAAAATCATGGATGCAAAAGGAGCCTGATTACTTTACGTAAAAGGGGGCATATAAGGGGGGGTGAAGAGGCCCTGCCCCTTCCAAAATTCGGACAAGGTATACCAAAACAAGTTAAAACCCAGTTTCTTCGAGTAAAGTTTCAAATATTGTTTGGGGGAGTGCCCCCAAACCCCCGTTTTCTACTTCAAACTTTTTTATAATACTCATGAAAATCAAAATCCTACCTAAAAATGTCCGAAATTCGGACTTGGATGCAGGAACTTTCATTATTAACATTTTTTCTTAGATTAAATTCTAGAAAATGCAAATTCTACCAAAAATGTATTAAAAATCTGCATTAAACCTGTTACAGATGCATGGGAGGGACTGAGGAATAATTTTGGCCCCTCCCGAAATAAATTTCTATATACACCACAGACATTACGGCCCACCACTCACCACTTAAACTTTAAGTTAGAAACTCCGAACTATCGACCCTCAAAGGAGGATTTCATTTTCCAAGGGTTTAAAGATAATTTATTAAAAAAAATAACAAAGTGGCACACTTGACAGCTGAAAATCATAAATCTTAATATAAATGGCACACTGATCGAAAAAGGTTTGCCATCCATGCCCTAGCAGCACAGCTCATATCAAACATGTCAAGTTTACGTAACTGCAACAAGAAGTATGCGAAATCTGGCCTTACATGTAGAAAATTGGACGAATTTTGAGCTTTTGTGGTGGTTTGGGTAATAGTGCATAGAGAGAGGAGAAATTATTTTGGGCGGTTATCCTCCGGAGCAAAAATTTTACTGGGCTAAATTCCTTTTAAGAAAATTTGGGCCCCTTCTAGAAAAAATTTCTACATACGCTACCGAGGGGAATGTATTTTTTATACAGTCTGGGAAATAGGGGGTCCGGGAAACTTATAGTTGACCTTGTAGCATTGCAATAAAATAATTTTCATTCGATGCTTTCATAGCTGTTCTGGCTGATTAGGAAAATTAATACATGAACAAAAACTTATATGACCATTAAACTATCTTTATTCCACACCTTGCAAAGTATCTTTGCTCAATTTAGGGGCGTATCGAGATGAAATTTTTTATACGTTTCATAGAAATTTTGATAAAAAATTCACATTAACCGCATGCGGATTTCAACATTAAAAAACTGATTATTTGCAAAATTTTTGAAAATTATTTTTAAAAAATTAAGTTTTTAATTTGATCCATTTCCCAGTTTTGGTTACGAGTCGGCAGCAGAAGGAATTGGGTAGTAAACACTTTTTCAAATTTAATTTTTCCTAACAGAATCTAATAAAAGAAAATCATCGGTGAAGAAAATTTTCAAATATGATCGTTAGTTAATTTTTAAATAAATAAAAACTACATGTGCAGTAGCTCAGCGCTTTACGTCAGTGGTGCCGAACACGTCATCGTTCAGAAGCAGAGGGGAAATTCGAGCACTCGATTGGTTAGAGCACTTTGAGCCAGCGGCGGCTCCTTTGTAGTAGCTCATCGGCAGCTGTGACGTCACGCCGGGTTTTTCGCCCTTGGAACTTTTAAATGAGGATTGCAAATTAATTGGTGTTTTAAAAAATCTGAAAAAAAAATAAAAACTGGTTATTTAGAGCCTGTGGGATATACAGTGTGATAGTCAAAATAGCTAATTTCAATAAGTGTTTTAAAGCCATATTTCTGAAAACCCACACTAGTTAAAAAAGGATTTCAAAAGGAAAAAATATTATTTTCCGATAAATTTTCTAAAGTAAACAAAAAAATATTTTTATTCCTAGGAGCACAGAAGGAATTGCATTAGCTAAAAAATATTTACGTTTTATTCACCATTTGGCAAAAAAATGCACACCACCAGAAATCTGATTTCAAAGTATTTTTGACTAACCTAATACAAATTCTCAATTTTTATTGCCATTCAACATACCAAAATTCTATATTAAGTATTTTGGGGTAAACCAAGACTAGGTAAATACGGTGTGGATAAAAAACATTAAACCTCTTTAAAGGACATAAGTTATTTACCTGCCATTTACTTCTAGGGGAACCCTGAAACAAACCCTACACTCAACTTCTAAAAAAGGTGTTTTTTTCAAGTGTCAAAAAGGATGGAAAGTTTGAACTGATGTAACCATAATAATGCCTAATTATAATCCCTTTATGAATACAGAATTTACCAAATGCAGCTATTTATGTATGAAACGAACATTGAATTTGAATCCAATTGAAGAACACATTTGAAAGATGTCTATCCCAACTTTTTATTGTTGATATAACCAGTGTTGGCTCCAGCAATTATAGAATAAAGATTGCATTCAATTCTGACTTTATTGCAACCAAGGACCTAAGAGAATTTCCTCTGTCTAAAACCCTTAAAAACATTGCCTCTATATCTTAAACAGGGTGGCTACAGAATCTGAGAAAAAAATTCCGACTTTGCCCTGACTATAATTTTAAAATTTCCCTGAGTTTCGGCTTTTCCTAACAATTTTAACACTTTCAACTAGTTATTTCACACAAAGAAATACTTCTATCAAATAGATGTTTAAAATAATAGTTTTTTAATTTTTAAAATATTATTAATGTAAAATATTAATTATAAGGATATAAATTTTTTCTTATGTACAAATAAATAAAAAAAACTAAATTTGATACTTATAACCTGGCCATAACTAGACTTGTTTCAGGGGGGTTACAAAACATTTTTAGGGTACATTTGTACGTCAAGTTTTAGATGACTTAAACATTGTATATTAATTTTGGTGAATTAAATTCGAAATTTTGTAAACAATGTAAATTCCAAGTAAAATAGGAGGGTCTGGGGGACCTCCACCAGAAAAATTTTGGAAATTGCCCCATCAAAAAAGCATTTTTTAGCTTATTTTAAGGAATTTTTGAACTACACCCGAAGTGCACTCACTACACAGTGAGAATGAGCAGCAGAGTTTTCAAAGGAATCCAGCATAGTATAATAACCATCAAAATTTTAAGGGGAGTTAGGGGGCCCTAATTCAGAAAAATTTGTACCCTAAAGTAGTGTTTTTTATATTACACAAAATGAGGATCACTCCTCGTAAGTCCCATAATATTAAAGGAAAAATAGAGCATAATATATTTCAAAATTTTGAGGGGGCTTGGGGGTCCTCCCCCAGAAATTTTTTGGAATTTTTACCCTTAAAAGTAGCGTCTTTACTCATTTTGAAACCCTTATGGTTACATCGCTCCTTGTGTGAATCAATCACTATAAATTTCCCTGACTTATAATTTTTCAAGAATTTCTCCGGCTCTTCCAAATGAATGAAATTCCCCGACTTTTCCCTGATCTGTAGCCACCCTGTTAAAATATTGCCCTGTGCCACTCCTTGGTACCGCTACTAGTTCATTTCTTTAGTATTTTTATTATTTGCAATCAATTAACCTCCATGCATAACCACAAATGTAATTAGATTTGTATAGTAGTGACTAGTTTTTAAAATGATGAACAGGCATGAAGTTACTGGGGTTACACCTCCTGTTTTGTAGGAAGATTACTAATTACAGGGATGTTGCACCACATTAAGCATTTTGTAGCAGCTAAATTTAAAATTTGTAGCAGTTTGCAGCAGCTAAATTTAAAATTTGTAGCAGAATAAACCATTTTTGTAGCAAGTCGAATCAATTTTTTGCAGCAATCAAAAATCAAAATTAAAATCCATAGTAGGGTTAATAGTTCTTGTTACTAAAATATACTGATAATTTATCCCAACTATTAACCTTATAACTATGCATGATTAAGTTAATTAACAATTAAAAGTTGATGACGAATTACGCAAAACAAGTGTTTGAACAGCTAGATATCTGTAAGCAAAATTGAAACTTTTTAAAGGTACCTTCGACAAATTGAAAAAAGGGGGAAAGTACCATCACAAAATATTGGGTTGTCCCATAAGTTCTGTTACTTTTTACAAAGTTTTGTGTTTGAAAATTTTTTAAGAAAAACTGGTAATAGGTGGAGATTTCAAATAAAAGGGATTTTGATATATGCATATTTATGAACATAATGTGGGATTTTGGTATTTCTCGTGATATTATTTCTTTTCAAAATGGTGGTTTGAAGACCACAAACGACGATTTTCGCGTAATTTTTTTCTTTTTAAAAAAAAACTAGGAAGAACGCATAATTCAGGGCTAAAAAAAGTTTTACTATATGTTTGAAATGTTTAGTTTAAGATGTCATAGTTTCAAGATAATTCGATAAGTTTAACTTAGGAAATTTCGGTCCCAAACATAACATCTATTGCAAAAAACTTACCTCAGTAATGTTAGTCATTTCAAAGAAATTTTTATGAAAAATAGCATCAAAATCAATAAAAAAGCTTGGGAAAGACCCAAGTATTCAAAATATGCAGTATATTAAATTATATCTGAACTTAAGTTCAGAAAATAGTGCGCACAATGCAAGCGCGCAACGTTTTAGCCTATTCCAATTACACTCGCTGAACTTACGCTCAGGGAACAAAGCAATTTTCTTTGCTTCATACGAAAACATTACAATAAAAACAACTCCTTGGCAATTAGAAATAAATCAATTGAATGATATTATGAAAAGATACTTTCAATGCATTAATGGCATCAATTCAATGCATTAACAAGCATTATGGTTCAAAAAACACCTGCCTTTAATTACTTCATACCAGCTGCTTAAAAAACAATAGGCGTGCTTTAAAAAACACGTGAAATTACCAATATATGAAATTTTAAAGCCAAAATAAAATTTCCAACCTTAAATTTATCGAATCATCTTGAAACTATGACATCGTAATCTAAACATTTCAAATGTACAATAAAACTTTTTTTAGCCATGAATTATGCGTTCTTCCTAGTTTTTTAAACAAAATAAAAAAATTACGCGAAAATCGTCGTTTTTGGTCTTTTTTTCAAACCGCCATTTTGAAAAGAAATAATATCCCGAGAACTACCAAAATCCCACATTATGTTCATAAATATACATATATCAAAATCCCTTTTGTTTGAAATCTCCACCTATTACCAGTTTTTCATAAAAAATTTTCAAAGACAAAACTTCGTAAAAAGTAACAGAACTTATGGGACAACCCAATAGATTTAAAAACCTCTGATAAGCCATTTTATCTTAAATTAAAGGTTAAATGGTAATTCTGAACTAACTTTTAATTAATTTATGATGTTTTTAAAACAAAGTAATTGTTAAAGATTATTGTTTTTAATAAAATTTTTAATTTTAATATAACAAAAACGCCAAATGCAGGGTTCATACAAATTTCAGAAATCAAAATAAAGGAGTATTTTTAAAAAATTCAAGGAGTAACTTTTTACGTAACTTAAGAAAGAAAAAATTTTTACACAGCTTCAAACACACACTATGCCAGTTATATTCCTGAATCAGATTTTAAAACCACTTTAAAAGTCAAAATGTAACTAAAATGAAATAAAAAATTAAAAGAAATTAGTTAACAGAATTATTTAAGAAATAATTAAATTGCAAAAACGATATTGTCAAGAATTTTTAGTTAAGTAGAGCAAAAAAGTAAGAAATAAGTATTTTTAAAGGTAATTTTAGAATCTTAAATCAGATAAAAAAAACACTATAATCTTCTAATTTAAATTAAGATAAAGCGACCTTTCAGTAAAAATTTACAACTTAGAAAATCCACTAAGTTGAAATTACTAAATAAAATAGAGAAAAAATCATCTTATTAGACTTCTCAGGCTGCTCTGACCAAAGTAAAGTTGTTTTTTCTGGACCACCGTTGCAGCTAACTATACATAAGCCTGTAGGAAAAGCAGTCGCGGAAAAAACGGAACTGTCGCGGAAAATCACTATTTTCCCCATTTCGGGAACACCAGACTTGTTGGCTTCTGACCACGGTAATATTGTTTTGTTTATATCGCAAGAAGCCAACTTGAATCGGCACCCGCGCGGCCATCCACGAAAGTCGCGGGAAGAACGGTACACTCCGCAAAAAAAACCCGAAACTTCCAGGGAAAATTGCTAATTGAAAATTAGTGATTTCATCAAAACTTAACATCTCCACACTCCCAAAAATCATTGTTAGAAGCACGTTTGAAGTGATCAAAACTTAACATCTCCTTTCAGTTTCGCATAGCTATATGCGCTGATTTTTCCAAAACTCAACATCTCCACACTTTTTGGAAAAACGCTTATTTTTTACTTTATTTTTGAAATTCTACAACAGGGAACTGTTGTAAAATTTGACAATAGAGTACATTGATTTATTGTCTATACACTAAAGTGTGTTTCATTGCATTACGTCACCCTGTTTTGCTTTGCGGCACGCATTTCTGAGTTTAACGCGAAACATTTCATGTTTTTAAGGAAACGTTTCCTGGTCAAATTCTCCTGGCGCGTCATTCTCCTGCCATCTACATCTCCTAAACAAAACGGAGTATATTATTGAAATATATATATATATATAGGAAAACAAGTGATAATAATGTTCAAAAATAGTTAGTTTAGTTATAAATAGTTTTTTGTGATTTTTTTCAAAACTGAACATCTCCATGTGATTGCATCAAAACTCCAAAACATTTTCCCCTGTTATTGCGTCTGGTTTCACGATATTAAATTATAATTAAGGGTCAACTTAAAGAGTGGTGGGAGAAACTCTTTGATGGCGTTGGTTTGGTTTTCAAAGCTAAAGCGACTCTGTATCACGTTTTTGGGCTCTCCTGAAAAATTTCTGAAAGTGGAGATGTTGAGTTTTGCTATACCCACCTTCAAATGTGGAAAAGATTCCATCCATAGACGATTTGAGTTATTTTTTCCTGAGGATGAAAGCAATTCGTCGCGTGAGAGGAGTTTGATGATTTCATTTCAGGAAAATCGTTAATTGGCGCAGTTTTGCTCAAAATACGGTATTTGTAGCAGTTTAGCACATGAATTAGGATTTGGCGCAGCCGCAACATCCCTGTAATTAAAAGAAATAGTCCACAAATTTTTTTTATTTTAATCTTACCTATTACTATTAAATGCATAAAAAATATTTTTTTAACCCATAAAGGAGAAATAAGAAATAGAAGTTTAGTGAGAATTCCCATTGAATCTAATCTGAAAGAGATCCCAACAAAGCAAAAGTAAAATTTAGCCTTTGTAAAATTGTTATTCATAAACCATATAAGAAAGTTCCTTGCAGGTTGCCCCAAGTGTGAAAAGTTCATTGCTTTACCTCATATAAGCATCAAATGCAGTCTAGAGTATCTACTACATCAATACAGTGCAGGTATTTATTCAGGTAATCATGTAAAGTCTAAAATTTACAAAAAAATAAATTAAAATTTACATTGCAAGTCTAAAATTTACAGTAAAAACTTGACAAGGAAAGTCCATTGGGATGGGTGAGACAAGCAGGGTATCCCACCTCCTAAGTGGAATCTCCTCTTTACCTCAGAACTGAATTGCCGAAAAGACTAAGGAAGGAATACAATCATTTTTGGCAAGAAGGTTAGCTTTCAGGCATGTTACAATGGCTAGGAATCCACTGGAGAGCTATTTTCTAGCCAGACATAAATGTGTAAATATAAATATTTATAAAATGTGAAATTTATGCAAAGATGGTTAAAAGGGGTGGGTGATTTTTACAAAAAAATATCAATAAAAATGGGAAAATTAGTAGTTATTTTGAATTTTATCTTGTTGCAATTTAAACAGTAACCAGTTGAAAAATCATTTGATGACAGTCCAGTCTAAAAAAAACTATGGGGGCTGCGAGTCAAAAAAGTTTGGGAACCACTGACTGAAATAATAAGTAAAATTATACCTGTGTGAAAGTTGAATGATCCTTTTGTTTTATTACTTTGATGTCAATGCATTTGTGGGTAAGTGATGAGCATGGTTATCTGGGTTATTGTGATCAAAAATTTATCTAAAAAATAATCATGGATACCGGAAAACCTAGAAAATTACCATTGATATACAACCGATTAAGAAAGATGCATGTCAAAATGTACATAATTAAAACATGGAAAGCTGACTAAACAACCAGTTGTAGAAATTCGCAAAATGTTGAATAACAGTAATTATTCTTGAGAAAAGTACCAATATTTTAAATACAGAATTTTTACTTAACTGAAAAGAATCTATGCTTAAGCCTCAAAGGGCCTTAACTACAATTATCTACCAATTTTGTTATTCGTTTATGAAATTATGTTCTACCACAATTAATTTTTTTCAAGCCCCTTGCATTATCCTAACACTCTTGGAGGTTTGCTTAAAAAGGTTAAACAAAGCTAGCAAAATCGGGATAATGGATTCACAAAAATCACAACAAAAGAAAATGCTCATGTTTTGTATTTATTTTCACAATCTGAGAGACAAATTTCTGTACAAATTTACAGGTTTTCAGCTTTCATTTCATTTGTAAACATATGTGTATAGAAAGTGATGTTTTTCAATATTTGTAAAGTAAAAGGATATAAATCGATTTAAACAAATCAGGGATGAGAATGGGAAAAAAGCAAAAAAGCTGAAAACCACGCGGAAGTTTTTTTTATTGAAATTAATACTTATAAATTACGTGCATAAAATTTTTGAAATAATCATGCATTTTATTATTGCATAATTTGCATTCAAAAGGAAAATAGTAATGTAATTTTTTTAATATTTACTTACACAGCATTTCATACATTGATGGTACAATTTCCCCTTATATGCAGTACACATCAGTAAAACTTACATTCTTTGAAATATAAAGGCTTATTCTTTTTATATAATCTAAAATACTCTCGATAAGGATATTTGAATAGAAATTGAGAAGTTTTAAATAAATTGAATAAAGTTTAATTGAAGTTGAATAAATTAAATAACTTCAAAAAGAGAAAATAAAATAATTTTTCTCTCTAACTATTTATAAAAATATCAAAAAGAGATTCTAAATTAGTGACCAAATGAAGCTAGAATGGCAAGGCTGAATTTCATCAAAAATAGGTACTCTTAAGGAAATAGGAAACCTAATACGTACCAATGTTCCTTAAATTTTTTTACCTCAAACCTTATAAAGCAACAAAATTAACAAATTAGTAGCTTAATATTATTTTATAAAATTGAATAAAAAATGGGTGAGTTAAAATCTTTTCAGGTTATATTTTTTGGAGGAAAAAACTACCTATCACACACACACTCACAACCATACTATAACTATGAAAGTATTAAATTTAAATTAAGACTTAAGCAGAAATTCAAGTTTTCCGATAAAGTTTCTTTCAATTTTTCTACTCAAAATAATTTAATTAGAGCACCAATTAAATAAGACTTCATAAGCAAGTCTTTGACTTAAGAATATCTCTCCATGAAAAAGCTCAAGTCCGTTTTCCACAATACACCAAATGCGAGAAGCCGACGATTACGCCCCGTAAAATAGGCTTCTCCTCATCTTTAGGCTGCATGGTAGGAACCTAGGAACAGCATGAACACGGCTCTCTTCCAATAAAAGTCGTTTTTCCGTAATACAGTAAAAAAACGAGGAGAAGGCGCCTTTACAGGCCGAGTCGCGCGAACGTATCGCGCCGATGCGCGTGCGAGCTAGGATGCCGTTGATTTGACTAATTACCGGAGAAGGTAACTCCACAACGTAAAGAAACGCTGGAAAACGTTACGTATCGTACAAAATCACATTTTTCCAGAATATTTTCGTAATTCCCTGAGTATTCCAGGTTTTCCAGGGCATTTTCGAATTCCCTGAGCCTGAGTATTCCAGGTTTTCCAGGGCATTTTCGAATTCCCTGAGTATTCCAGGTTTTCCCGGTTTCCAGGGTTAGCGAACACCCTGGATGTATGGTCGTTCGGGGGAGGTGGCGACATTGAGAGGTCAGGGCGAGGATAAGGGGGTGAAAAAAGGACGAATTTCTGAAAACTACGCTCATTGCCAAGGTGTCTTTCCCGGAAAAGAGGAAGTTCGTTATCGCGTTGCAAACAACGCGCTCCTTCAGGGGTACTCCGATCGCTACAATGGAAGTTCCACGTGCGGGGATAACATGGTTAATCGACCAGTAAAAATTTAGTTTTTTTTAAACAAAAAGGAAAATTTTAAGCGGAAAACTTCCGAAAGTTAAAAAAAGGCGGAATTTTTAAAAATCGAAGCAAAAGCGGAAATTTTCGGAAATAACAAAAAAGCGGAAAATCCGCTAAAAGGCGGAAAATTCTCATCCCTGACAAATGCATTTCAAAACTGTTATAGATTAGGTATTTAATTGATGAAATAAATATAAGTAACAAAAGTAGGAAATTTTGACAAAAGTCAAGTATAAAGTGAAATAAAAGAATGTATTACAAATAATACTTTCAAATATTCTGCAGTATATAAGTTAAACTTAAAACCATCACTTAATAAATTTTGTATAGGGTATTCAAAATAAATTATGCTGAACATAACAGATATAATTTTTAAACTCAATAATCAATATACACTAATAGCTTATGGTAATACTTGTATGAAAAAATAAATAAGTTTTTAAGAGGATAAATTATCAAACAAAGATTCTACGTCCTCACAAGAATTGGGAAAAGTCAAACTGATATTTCTTGATCCATCCCATACTATATCAGTCTAATAAACTTCAGTCCCAAAGTAGCGATCACCAAAATTTCCTGAAAGAAAAAATTTTACTTAATATAATACTTATTTCAAACAAATATATAACACATAAATTCGTACATTTTTATTTAAGCACCATATAAGAGAAAAAATTGTAAAAAGTGAGATTAATTATTAAAAAAAAGTTTTTAAAACTTTTCAAGTCAAAAATTAACTCATTGTTAAATATAGGATTATATTATTTTAAATAAAATTGCTAATCATTAGAATTCTGAATAGTCTTGTATCCTGCCATGTTAAGATTGTTTACTGACTGTAATAAAATAAAAAAATGCACATTAAAAACAAAAAAAAATTACCTATCCCTGGCATGATGTAAAACCTGTCGTTCACTTCAGGATCAACTTCAGAAGTAACGATTTTAACCTTTGGAAATGCATAAGCAATTGTATGAACACCTGCAAAAAATTCATTTTAAAAATGGAACATCAAGTTGAAAAGTATAACTGTTGCAATCAAAAAACTTTTTAAACCTTTAAAATAAAAAAATCTAAAAATAAAAGCAAACAATACCATAGAATAAACAAATCATATTAAACCAAATGCAAAATTAAAATGTTATACACACAAGTGACAAAAATAAATGGAATATTTACAAAATATGTTTTTTAGGATGGAGGGGGCTTTGTCACTAATTATGTTTGGTATTAGGTCTCGTTATTAAATTTAGGCTCTCAAAAGGCATCTGAACAATTTTACTAGTTATTTTAGCTTTTTTGACTTAACAGTTACCTGTCATTATTCTGGTAGTGAAATCCATTGCATAACATACGTAAATAACCTATAATACAAGCACCAAAATTTTTTCATTATAGGTCTATATAATTGGAAGAAATATATTTGTTATTTATCCCCTTGAAAATTCTGCTGCTTACAAGGAGTGGTCTTATTCAGATGTAAAATCCTATAAATTTCATACAATTCAACTGCTTTATTAAAGTTTACAATACTTTATAAGAAGCTTTTTTAATAAATTAAAAGATACTCTTGAATGCCATTCAAAACTTCGATAAGTTGTTTACAATTTTTTTTACAATATTAGCAGCTTTATTGCATTTGACAGATGTCAAAGCAGCTTGTTTTGCTATGGATCAAAAGTTACTGAAGAAAAATATAGGACAGTCGTAAAAATTACACAACATCAGTTAATTACCGATTCAAAACTTAATGCATAAAAGAACTCTTGAAGGGGTACCTTAGAAATAATGTCAAGTCAAACTTAGTAAAGTTAAGAGCGGTGGTTTTTGTGGTTTTTTAACTTTTTTAATAATAAAACCAATTTTAAAGTGAAGACTTGAGATAAATTTAAAGATCATACTAAACCGCAATTTTTGAGACCATAATTAAATTTTTACCAATAGTAGTTCTTCTACAAATTGAATTTTTCAATGATTTTTTTGGGGTGTCGCTCCATTTTAAACTCCCTGGATTTGGTCTGGGACCCCCAAATCCTATGTGATTCTGAATAGTCTAGGTATCTACTATCATCCCTGAAAGTTTGTTGCACCATTTCAGATACACCCTGTATAATTAAATGTAAGCAAAATTTTTAGGTACTTGCCTGATTCTGCCATAAGTAAAGAACACAGCATTATGTTTTCTTCGGGAACATCATGGTCAAGAAGAACTCGAATGGCCATCATGGCAGCAGCTCCTGTAGCCACAGTGGCATCCATAAGGATTATAAAATAGTCTTTGATATCCTTAGGTAGGCGTAAATAATACAGCTAAAAAATTACAAAGCATAAGTATGCAAAATTTTTCACACTCCTAACAACATGTTTTAGATCCAATTTTGCTTAATTTTGAAGGCAGGTGTAAAATACGGTGCATAGTATCAAAACTTCTATAAAAAACCACTTAACTCCTAGGGAATATTTTAGTTTCCAAATCTTACAACAGGCACACTTTCACACAATTTTAATGTTTAGAAAACAAATTAAGAGATCAAACAGCTTTTTCTGATCATTAGTTACTTTTTCTTAGAGTCTATTTTTAATGTTTTAAACAATATCAGAACCCAAGGTATATAAACTAACAAGGTATGCTCTTCCGGCGAAAAAGGCGTGGCTTTTGAAAATGACGTCACCCAGGATATATTTCCTATTCACAGCATGGGGAAATGCTTATTTTTGGTGATTTTCATTAAAATAAGGGACAAAGTAACTTTTAAAACAGTTTACACTGGACACAATTACGAACATGTTTATAGGTTATCAAGTGTTTTAAATTAGAACAATAATTTTAACTCAATAATAGCCGATCAAAAATATGAACCTTGAGCTCTACAACGATGTGCTTCAATCTCTCCGCTTATTGATTTTAATTACTAACTTGTATAAATGTAATTAAAACAGCTGCTGATACAAAGAAAAAAATATTAAGCAAATATTCAATCATGAAAACTTTTCAGAACATTCTTGTTAAGATAAAATTAATATCGCTGTTCTGCTATGTCAAACTTGAATATCCATTGTATCGAAGCAGTTTAGATTTTTAAGGCAAAAAATATTGAGTTTCTAAATAAATGAAGTACATAAAAATATGGAAAACAATGAGCTAAAATCTAAAAACTAATTAATTAAATTTAAGAATGGATTTATTCAAAATTTTAGGGCATTTACCTTTAATGATCCTACTACAATCCAGTCAGCTTGTTTATTTTTATTTGAGATTCAGAAATAGTACTTATTCTTAAAATCGTCTGTCACTTTAATTATCTTTTTAAATATTTTTCTACGTATTTTTTTTTAAATAAGTGGGTGATTGTATTCATAAGTTTTAAAACAAACTAAATAATGAATTTCAATAATATCGACCCAATTAATCCTGATGTACCTACGATCTGTTGCAATGGCGTTTATTGTATTAGCTGATATGCCCGTCATTGATTGGTCCGTTATTTTATATCCTGGGTGACGTCACACAGTTAGAGTTATGAGCATACCTTGTTACTTTATATACCTTGATCAGAACCAAGTTTTTTTTAAATTATTCACTAAGGAATAGTTACTTATTTTATAAAGTTGTTTTTTGATTGTAGAGGGGAAAATATAAATAGTTTTTGATAATAAATGCAATGACTTTCCATGAATTAAATATAATTAGAAAATTCAAGTGATTAATAAATTAAACAAAACAAAAATGTTTTTTAAATTGTGCATGAAAACTAACATACTTTTAAAATGCTTTATTGGAGGCAACTTTTAATTAAGATGAAACTGAAAATACCTCAGGTTCACCTGTGTCCTGGTTTGTTTGAATGAGAATTTTCCCAAGTCGTACATCCTTCAAAACATCACAAAGTGCTTGTTCCATTGTTTCACCAGCTCGCAGAATTGAAACACCACATATCTAAGTAAAGGTTAAATACACGACAGTTACATTTTATTTCTTGAATATTATTACTTTATGGTAAAAACGATCTAGAAAATTTACACATAATTAACCTAATGCATTTATTTTTACTTAAGTTACAATGTTATGGCAAATTTTTATAAATTAAAAGTTCTTGGTTCAATTGTCCCTTTTTCTCCCTATAATTACTTTCAACATAAGATATTCATTTACTTAATCTTGAGTAGTAAATTACTTAATTTAATTATTAAATTTTTTTCATATATTTAGGAATAAATGCGCATTTTTAAAGAGAAATACTAATATATATCTATTTTGCTAAATTTTTTTTGAAGTTCTACTATTACTTGTCCCCTAAAAAATAATTTGTGCGTTAACAGATTAACCCTACAATGCATGATTTTTTATATTCACTTGAAAATCATTTATGCGACTTCTATTATGGTGTACATTAGTAAAAAAATACTAAAAAAATTTAATTTAATTTTTTTCTACTTTTTATTGGCAAAAAACTTTGTCCTTGTGAAATTAATTGTGAAGTGAAATAAAACCAAATGCTCTAAAAATATAAAAAAACAACTTATCTTTTCAAAACATTTTTTGTTCAAGCTGAAAATTTTTTTTATTTTAATTTATATGGTCCTTTTATTTTGGCGTTTTCTGTGTCTTGACTTACGTTTCACTAGCTACTAACAAATGTCTCAAAATAGTACCCCTGCTGTGATCTACTGGCGATCTAAAGTGCTAATACAATGAAATGTTATATGTATTGTACTTATTGCATGGTGTTGCCGTTTGGAAATGAAAGTTCGAGTAGGAAATGGGGAAAAATGTTGTGTTGCCAAATGGCATCAGTATGCACTGTAGGGTTAAGATTGAATGATATTTCATTTTTCGCAAAATAGTTACTACATTATAATAAGCAACTCCACAAATATACTACTCTCCAATTGATATAGTGCTTCAATTTTTATGAGTTGCATGAGATAAGCTATATGGGACATTAAAATTTGTCAACAGGTATACAAGAAGAAATCACAAGATATTACAAAACATACTTTTTCAGTGGCAATCCTTTTTCCTTGGTATTGAACTCCCTGAGGTGTTTCAACACTGATACCCTATGAAAATATTTTCAGTCATTTCTCACTATTTGGTTTTGGAGTACAAAATAACAAACACAGAAAGTAAATTATTTAAAATTTCCCCTTTCTTATTTAAAAGTTATTGTTTTTAAAATTAGAACTACAGTACCAACATAGACGTACCTTGAAAGGTAGCAATGACAATGAAAACTCAATCAAGAGCCTCATTAACCGTTTTGAATAGAAAATAAACTCATCCCGAGAAGTGTTCCTGTCACGAATGAAAGTGTAAAGGCCTTTTATTTGAGAAGTAGATGGCAGGATGCAAATAGCTTCAGGCAAAGGCTGGCCAGTATGGCACAGTGCTAGCTTGGTCCTAAAGACATAAAGGTTTCTATAGAGTATTTTAAATTATATTTTAAAACTTCTTACACCCATACCTTTTGAACACAAGTACAAGTTGCAAATATAAATAACTGTGAAATCAACTATAGGGTTACTTAAACATTTCTAATGCAGTGGGCACCATAATCACTAAATGAATTCAAGTGCTCATGGAGATTGTGCAAAAAAAAAGAAAAAAGGTCATGCAGATTTAGAATGTGTGAACACTGACGTGATTTATTACTTCATGTTATATACACCACACAATCTTTTCTAATTATAGCAAGCAGAGTACTGCATTTAACTCACCTTAATTTCAGGCCCCTCTGAAAAGAAAAATAATTAAAATGATACTCAATCATTCATACAATATCTACATAAGATGTACTTAAAAAGCAATACAATATGTATCCAGGAATAAGGTTAATTTTCAATTTTTATGTTAAGTTTTTAAAAAATGGTACATTAAGCATACATTTAATTTACAGTTAAACATAATGGATGCATTGTTTTAACAGTCAATTTTAACACTAATTGAACATGTTTAAAGAACTTTGTTTAGCTTACCAACTGCAGTTGAGTATGTACATGTTGCACAATTAAAGAAATTGCTATTTCATTTTCACCTCCTGAAAAAAATTATAAATTACTTTTTAATAAAATTATTATTTGGAGAATAAATTGAATCTTTCAAAAAAGCTTCAGCGCAGTTATTACCATACTGTATCATTTTATTACTGTTATAAAAAAATTGTTTACATTTGTTATTTACTACTTAAGACAAGTGAATTTTAGTTTCTTTTGGTTGTTTAGATATATTTTGTTTACACATATAATTTTAAATTTATTAGAAATGTTAATATGCAATAAACAAATGCAGCAATTTGATTAACAAAGTTAGTAGTTTTTTTAGCTGGTAGCTCACAGTAGGATTTAAAGTGGTAAAACAGCTTAGAAGCTTCATGAGTTTGGCAAATGCTGCTTTTAAATACAAAATTTCAATCTTTTAAAAATATTTATTTCATGAAAATTTTTAAGTACTTTAAAGATACTAATAACAGAAAATCGTGAATCACAATTATGATAGGACAGCTTTTATAGCTTGCTAAACTACTATATTTCAATCTAAGCTTTAAAAATAGTTTCTCATATTTTAAGTTCTAATTTATACAATGTTTAAAGTTGTCAAGAACAGAACAATGTTAAACTGCTTTTTTTTTTAAATTATGAATTTCTTAACTTAGTTTTCTTACTTCATAACAGAGTTTCCCAACCTTTTCATCCTTATGGAACCCTTGTGACAATGTTTAAGTTTTATGGAACCCCTATTATACATAGTAATTTTTTTAGATTAAATGGCATTCTCTACCTAGAACTGTCATTGAGTGTTCATAATACTTTGAGAATGCTTCTTGCTTCAAGGAAACCAGGTTGGGAAAAACTGCTCTATAATATGTATATTTTATAAACATATCATATTTTTTACTTACTTCATATTAGACATCTTTTAAAAAACATTTATAAAACAATATATTTAACTTAAACTCAGAATTTTTATTGAATACTTATTCATTGTTTACCTCTAGGAACTATCAGATCAGCATGAACTACAGTAGGAGCTATGTAATAATCAAAAGCAGGTTTCACGAATTTTTCATACTGCTTTAGAACTCCTTCTAAATCCCTGCCTCTTTCCATAATATCCCGTCTAAGTCTTCTGGCAAGCCGAATATCAGAATCGGTTTCAATGTAAACTTTCATATCCATCATCTGCAAGTAATACAATTGTTATTAAATAATATAGAAACAGTCCTTTTATTCAAATTCGACCCAACCAGGTGCATTAAACACTAAGGAATCCTGATTAACATATAATCCTGTTGAAAAGGCAAAAAAAATAAAACTTTCAACACAAGCAGTTGAGCATATAACAAAAACACCAATTTTTATCCAATTCATATTAATAAGAAATATATTAATTAACTCTTTCAGTCCTAGCAGCCCCAAAATTTTCAAAAGATTCAATGGCAATCTCAGGCAGTGTAGGATTGAAAGGATTAATGTAATACTAGGACAAGTTTCAAGACTTAAAGTTTCCTCATTTAAAATGCGAAAAATGGTTTCATACAAAAAATGTATTTAAATAGTTTTTAAAGCACATTAAATCCATCTTAAATAATTTTTAACTTGTGTAAAAAATACTGTTAGTTCAATTATATGCACAGGGGATTTTTAAAACAGGATTTGGTTCAATTCTGTTGTCTGTGCTGTTTAATATTGAAAGGCTGTATTTTTTTTAATTTTTATGGTTGTTGATTTCTTATATGTTATATTTAGTAAGTTTGCAATTTTTGGTGATACTTCAAATATCTTGTAACAAAATCAGTTTGGCAATCTTTAACGAGAGAAAACAGAATAGAACCAAGAAGTGTGTGGTCCACACAGGGCCGCCCATAGGGGGCAGCAACCCCGACAAATGTCGGAGGGCCCGGAGCTTTAAGGGGCCCGGGCCCACGAGTTCCACTTTGTTTTTTTAGTCAAAGTCTGTACTAGATGTTTTTTTAACTTTCCAAATAAAAATTGAACTCGCTGAATTCATATCATTTAGCATATTCAGTTCCCGAAACGGACGGGCCCGTCAAAAGTGGTCGCTGGTCGGTCTCTTTTTCAGAAGTTTCATCTCCAATCAAATTCTGAAACATGAGATAACACAACCCCTTCCCAACGTGACCACTTCCCGCACACTGGAAAAAGCTACCAATATTTCTTGCTATGGCATTTTATGCACCAAAATGAGTTAAAACCCTGTTATTTTAAGGTGAAATTTTGAAAAATTTTCTGAGGGTGAACCGCCAAAAAATTTTTCAATAATTTATTTTAATAAATTCAATTCAATATTTAAATAATTCAGTAATTTTTAATAAATAAAATTTTACCTAATGCATGATCCCCCCGTTTTTCGTTTTACAAGGAGTTACAAAAATTATTTTATACTTTTTAGTGCATTTTAAAAACGTTGTTCTTTAAAAAGGTTTTTTCATTAATTATTTTCTGGTTTTTAGTTTTGTTGTGTAAAGTTTAGAATTCGCGACCTGAACCCCTGAACGCCTTCCAAGAATTTGATTCCTTTCTCTTTTTAATAAAACTAAAAAGTGTTTTTTTCTGTACTATAACACATGGCTTTACTCTGTTTTGTTAAAATCATTGCACAGTTTTTGCCTCTAGCTATTATTCAGATGACGTTGGAAATTTTTAAAACACTAGAAATATAAAAGTGTTTTAAAAAATATATTGGTGACAAACTTGTCAGTAACTAATTAATAAAGTCAGTCCCTTAGATGTATTACAAATACAAAACTTGCATGAAGTACTGCATGTACTGTGTATTACTTTTATTCTTACAAATTTTCATTTTACTAATATTTTATACAACACTTCTAAAGCCATCTTGATAACGAGAGGCAAACTGCACAGCAATGATTTTTTAAAAATAAGGTCCTATAGTTGAACTTCTAAACTTTAAGTCCCCCTGGGGGTTCAGGGACAGCAAATTGAACCGAACTAACGAGATAATATCGTATTGTCATCCAGATCTGAACTATGTTCAAAATTTCAAGTCTCTAGCTCATTGGGAAGTATGCTTAAAATTGATTTACTAAATTCCTCCCGAACAGACAGATAGACAGACAGACGGACGAACGGACGGACAGACAAGATTGAAAGCGACCTAATAAAAACGTTGTAAAAAGAGGGTTTTTTTACTTTAATTCCCAAAAACTTTCTGGGGGAGGAGCCCCAGTCCCCCCTTTCAGTAGTTGGTGTTGGAGCAGGATAACTCCACTACCCTTTCCATATTAAAATCAAAAAGAAGATTCAAGTGGACTTTGGAAATTCTTAGCCCTCCCCCAAAACCAAATCCTGGATCCGCCCCTGCAGGCAGAATTTAATGAAATTCGGTTTAAAGGGGTTTTCGAGGGTGCTCTCTCCGAATCTGTAATAATAAATGAAGTTTTCAGTAGAATAAAGTAGTTATAAATGCTACTCCTTCGACGGCAAACATTGTCCTCTAGCGGACTTGGGTTCCTATGAAAATCTTGTTGGTCATGGCATGACAGACATGCATGCTAATTTTCTACTCGACCTTTTGAGATACCCTGTATATTTTACTTAAGGGATACTTTGTGAAATGTAAATTCCTTATTATACTTCAAAAAATTAAAAAGTTAGGGGGCCCGTGAAAAAATTTTGTCGGGGGGCCCGGTAGAGTTATGGGCGGCCCTGGGTCCACAATGACTGTATAAGTAGTTCGAGTTCATTATACTTTAAGCAATATTAAAGCCTTGCCTTTTAAAGATTCTATAATACAAATAATAGGCCAAATGATACAAACAATAGCTCACCTATTGTAATAGCTGTTAATACTTACCTCAATTAACTGCTTATGAGCAAATATCAAGATTCCTTCAAATATAATAACATTAGCTCCATACATTGTTTTCTGTGGGGGAAAAATTTACAAAAACTGTTAAATACCCAATTAAAAAAAGACATTATTATTTCAGATTTTTAAATATTTATATAAAAAATATTTTTACTTTTTCTGCTTTTTAAAATTTAATTTCAAATATTGTAGTACAGAAATGAATTTACGCTTAGTTTTGTCATAAAACTATCTGCTTAAGTTCAAATAATAGAATCATGTAGTTCAACTTAGAAGATTACGATGACAATTAAAATGTTATAAAGGTATCAAAAATAAAATAACAATCTAAACAAAATACTAATTAATTTGATAAGTTTAAAAACTGTTCAACAGGGGTGCAAAATATGTTCGAACGCCCGAACAATGTTCGGGGAAATTCAAGTAGCTCTGGGGAAATTTTTGCCCCAGATAGAAAGAAAAACTAAAAAAATTCAATCATCAATAGCTGACCAACAAATATTTTGGGTAGTGACTTCATCATAATCTCCAATTTTAACGGAAATCTGGTGAAAACTGCGGAATTTCGGATGTAGAGTGGGAAAACTACAGTATTTGCACAAAAAATCCTAGTTTTCTGGGGGAACACCTGAAAATTGTCTTTTCCTTGCTTTTTTTGGTATGCAGGAAAAACAACGTATTCGTGGTAGGATGAGTGAGTAATTTCTACTATAAATAGCATTCTTGTTTTCTCACATTCATGTTCTTCACTAAAAAGTTGAGTTAATTAAGGAGAAATTTACAGGTAGCCTAAATTTGAGAAGGATAGACAATTTTTCATATTTTAAGAAAAGAGGCACTTCTGAGCTAAGATTATAAGTGTGTAAGAAAGACCAAAGATAGATTATAAAGATCATTAAAATTTAAATTTTTATGGATTATGCAAAAATTATTGAATCTGAAAAAGAAAGTTTATAATTGAAATCACTCTACTTCTTTTAATGAAATCTCATTTTGGGGGAAATTTTGTTAAAAACAAATTGTGTTCTGGGGAAATTTTGCGCCCTGAAACATTTTCTGCACCTTTGCCGTTCAATATTTAAATATTAACTGCTTCAATAAGAATAATAGTCACTATTTAACTGATTAAAATAATCAAATAAATAAGCATGGGGCAAAAATGTGTTAAAGGCCTAATTCCCAAAAACACTACTGTCCAAATATTCCTGTATTTTCCCATTTGAGTTTAGGCTTAAGCAACTATTGGAGATAGGGGACAAAGTTGATTATTAAGAACACTTCTCCTTATTAACTCCTTAAAAGCTAATATTCATTCCAATAAAATATAATTTAACATTGAAAATTTGAATTGGACGTCACCAAAAAAGTGTTCACCACTGATGACACTTGAATTTGTATTATTTTTATAAACAAGATCCAGATTTCTCCACAGCTACCTGAATGTCTCCCAAAGCTAAATTCCCATGTTTTGAAATATGTTCCATACTTGTAAACATGAGATCATTTTTATAGAAAAAGTAAGATTATAAATTCTTGACTATTTAATTCTTGTTTGTGTGCATAAAATTTGGTACTTATTTAGAATTAGCCAGGCACAAGGGCCAAGTAGTCTGATAAATTGTCCAAAATAAGCAAATATCAAAATAAAAACAATTTAAATATCAAATAGCAGCATTGGTTTCAATTTTTATGTTTAATTTGTAAAACGACACTGCTAATAAATTCCAATAAGTAAGATTTGCACCCAGCTAATCCTGAAGTACCCATAGTTTTATTAAATAATTTTTAATTTCTTACCATTCTCTTTTCTCTGGAATGTGAAACAAAATTGTATATTGGAACGTCAACACTTTTTCCTTCTTTTAGTTTCCTTAAGGTTTCACACAAAAGATCAAAGTCAAAGGCATCGGGGTGATCAAAATTATAATCATTATACTTGGCTAATTTATGATCTTTTTCACCTAAAACCTGCAAAAACAAGTTTTATGAATATTAAAATAAATTTCCATAGGTGAAAGAAAAGGGAAATGTCCGATTTATTTATTCTATAAAATAAAC
The DNA here is from genome assembly GCA_024610705.1 of Tetragnatha versicolor. Lineage (NCBI taxonomy): Eukaryota > Metazoa > Arthropoda > Arachnida > Araneae > Tetragnathidae > Tetragnatha > Tetragnatha versicolor. Next base: position 58,742,558 of record JANDEH010000001.1, read on the forward strand.
ATTTTAAGTTTCTGTGAGAACACTGAAGTTAAAATAACAGGAAAACATTAACAGAAAGTTGTGTATCGATTTAGGTAAGAATCATGCCGAGTAAATGAATAATGTGCAAAATTTTCATGTACATTTAAGTCTCCCAACATTATAAACTAGAAAGTATTTTTTTGGTTGAAAAATAGTTAATATTGCTGTTTAGAAGCCAAGTCCTCAGCTAAGGAGAACAAATGCTGGGGTTTTATGCTTAAGAGAAGAAGAAATTATTTTTATGCTTTTTTCTATGAGGTTATTTTAAAAGTAATTAAAAACCTTTGGCTAGCCTAGCCTCATTAAAACAGCTATGAAAATTTAACAGTTCAAAAAGAAAATATAATGCTAAATACTTTGTAAAAGGAATCCATGCTTAACAGAGTCACCCATGGTACATCTAAGGCCTCAATCACTTTCCTGGCAACAGTAGTTTTACCAGATGCACTACCACCACAAATACCTAAAACAGATCAAGTCAGAATAACTTTATGCAGATAGCCGCTCTGTTTCTAGTTTCTTTCCTAACAAACATAAATAGAACTAGAGATGCAATCTTTAATCAAACATGATAACTGCAACACTATTGGGACACAAAGCAAGAGGATTGTGAGTACTTGTAAAAAATGAGTGAATAAATTATTTCAGAATATATTGCCAAATATATTGATTTTGAAAAATTTGAAATAGGGAGAACCCTGAATTGCTTTCAGTTATTGAGGATTACTGAGGTGATGGAGCTACATTTAAATAACATTACATTATAATCTGATATATAACTAAAAACGTTTGTGGCTATGTATGTATGTAACGCATCTCCTCCCAAACCACAAAGCAGGCGTGGACAATATTCGGTAAATAGACGTATCTCGAGGCGAGGATGATCACTGTCAAGTTTTTCAAGCTCGAAAGTCGAATAGTTACGAGTAATTAGCGAATTTATAGCCAAAAACGCTTATTTCTCCATTTCTCTACCAGAGTAGATCTGCTTGACTCACTATTGTTAACCAGATTAAAACCTCAAAAATTAAATATTTTAACAGGAAAAAAACTCTTTAATTGTATATTTAAAAGCTTTATCAGCTATGAAAACATCAAAATAAATTATATAATTAATTTTGAAACGTTATTTTCCTTTATTTTAAGATATTTTCTTTTAAAATAGAAATATTAATGGAAAAGTGTAAATTATTTTCATGGACAACGAAATGAAAATAAAACATTGTTTCAAATGCGACGGTTCACTAGAGTTTTCAGTTTACTAGATCTTTTATTATAGTTTTAAATTTGTTACTGTGTTTACCACTTATTTAATTTACTAGAATTTTAACTATAGTTTCCAATTTGTTGCTTTATTAAGATGAAAAAAGGCACCGGGGTAGGAAAAATTACCGAGAACACCGGAATAGGAAAAAATTACCAGGAACACTGGGATAAGCAAAATTACCGGGAACACCGGGAATATCGGGATAGGAAAAATTACAGAGACCTACGGGATATGAAAGATGCGCCTGGGATACCGGGATGATTGGTAATTGCCGATTTAAAAAATTATAAATGTATTTTGATAATATTTAATTTTAAAATAAATTATACACTCCACCCGTGCAAGGCCGGGCATATCCGCTAGTAATTAATAAATTTTGGCACAGCTCTTAATGCAGTTCAGTGTAAATTTCTACTTGACTAATTAATTTATACATATTTGAGTTATGAGTATAAAATCAAACTCTACATGCACTCAGATTATTGCCCCAATCATTGAAAGGAAATTTTAGTCTGGGTTATTTTAAACCACAAAGTAAAGAGCTAACAGATATTTAACGGCAGTTTTCCTCATTAGGTACTTAATTTAATTCATGCTCGCAGATTATAATTTCACCAGCAGCCAAACCAAAGAAGGCAAAATGCCAAAGTGATCCATGGTTGGATATGGAACTTCTATCGAGGGGCATTTTAATTTCATCGGTGCTGCTCTTTTCTCCCTCACTTCCGATTTGGATTCGAGTGAGCTTCAGTGGGCGAATGACAGAGACGTAGCAGGAGTGACGTGGAACTATATGAGGCGGTCCGAAGTACTTAAAGTTGTCGATGGGAAAACCCATGTTAAAAAGTTGCCATTAGCGTCTATGTCTATGGAGATGAATCCTCTGTTAAGCTCTATACTCTGTTTTAAACCTTCAGAACTGAAACTTCATGCCCAGTCTCAGACTACTAGAGGCTATTAGAGAACCATTTTTTGGTTTTTATTCACAGAGTAATGTCTACAATGCCGGACAGATGAGAAACAAATTGCCTTGCATCTGAAAAACTGAGCTTACCAATCACAAAAGGCTCAACCAGCTGTCCCTGGGTATCATACCACGGAGGCCTACCCGCTGTGTATATGGTCCTCTGCCTGGTTCTTAACACAGGCTCACGGACACCAGATTTGGAAGAGGACCACGTCCTCTCCCGCTTCTTTGCTCTGTGTGAGGGAGAAGGAAGGGGAGAGTATCCAGGGGACACTGGAGAGGATTGCATTTCATCATCAGCAGGCACATCTTCAAAGTTCAACTCATCCCCACTGCCACTGGGAACGAAACGATAATGCATCAGTATGAGATACAGGAAGCAATGTGTATGCCTCAAGATGTATGGTACACATCATTACTACTAATAAAATAATAAAAGTAAAAGAAAACCTTAAATTTAGGTTGGATATTGTTATTGTTCCAATCATAAATAAGTTCTTTAAAGTCAAAGCTAACTATGAATAGAGGGAGTTCATAAAAAAAAGATTTGAGAAACATAATCTGTTATAGGCCCAGGGCTGATCTTATGGAAAGTTTGATAGGTATAGGGGCCACTTCCCAGGAAAGGGGCCATTCAAGCACCAAAGGGGGAGAGGGTTTGCTCTTTGCTTATTTTTCCAAACAATGGGGATATGAATTATGTTTATTATGCAAGATGTTACAAACACTGCATTTTTGAGAATCCTTAATTGCTTGTTTCAAAATTCAACCAAAAATAAATTTTAAAAAATTAAATGAGGAAAAATTTTAAGTATTTTGATTTGTTGGGGGAGTGCTCAGGCAGTTTTCTTACATACTTATGAGAGGGGGGTTGTTTATCTATATTTGCTGACAAGGGGTTGAAAACGACCCCAAAAAATGCTAACGTAATATTTAAACAAAGTAAAACTAAGGTAGTTTTTAAAAAATCTTATCGTAACAGTTATTATAAATTGTTCTAATTTACTTCACCCTTTAGTGATCAGCACTACCTTTATACATATTTTTCCAGGGTTGAAATAAAAATTTTTTTTTCACAAAGGTTACATGAATTTTTAAATAATATTATTAGTACCATAAATATTTTTGGTACTTAGCTGGGTGCAAATCTCTCCAATCCAACTCTTTCAGCTACGTATGACTTACACATAAAAATATAATGAAAAATGAAAGTAAAACTGCTAATTTTTAGTGGTGTTTTATAATGACATGCAATTGAATCTGGCAATTCAGCGTACCCAACTAATCATAAAGAACCCTTGTTTAAATATTATGATGAAAGAACATATTAATTATTGAATAACATTATAAAGCTATTTTGAACAATGAAAGTATGTTTAAGTAGGTAACAAAAGAATGTAGACATGACTCTTCAAAAAATACTACGATGGATCATTAGGAATGCAGTTTCATTTACGAAAGGGATCCAAATAAAAATTCAACAATAGCAGCATAAGTCTTAATACAGCCCTGAACTGGTGAATCTCTTCAGCTCTTATACACTGCTGTAAGTGTGCTTAAATTACATGAAGATCAAAGATGGTTTCTCAATTTTGTTAACTTTAGTGTTTTTATAGTGATACTGATAAGAAAAACAAATTACTTTGATTAATAGGTGGAAAACACATTATAGTATATGCAAAAACATTTCATGAAATTCAGTTGCATGCAGAATCACTTACAAAGAGAACAAGACAACCTTTAACAGAAAGTGCCAGTTTCTAATAATTGGCTCAGTATACTGATAATAGATGCAATTTAAAGTTTGAAGGATTTAAAAAAGGATCATACATAAATAGTAGAAATTAGAAAAATGAAAACATTTTTGAGGCATAAACTCAAAAGTTCAAGCTGCTCAAATCACAGGAAAAGAAAAAATATATCAGAAACTTTAAGGGATATAAAAGAATACAAGCAGAAGAGAAGAATATATATTCAACAGAATAGAAGAAATAATATTCCAAAGAAAGACATTAATCAGCTAGTATTTGAAAAACTAGCTAGGAATAAAAATTCACTTATGTTACCACAAATCATCCTGAAGCTTTGGTCTTGAGCTGAAATCATAAGCAGGAGGTATTTTAGTAGAAATAGCAGCAGTTGCCATACTTTAACTATGGGGCCCTGTCCAAAACAACGTAGCTCAAGCTTTAACAATTGTGCAAAACTAATTTCTGGAACTGATGGCTGGCAAAACAAACCTTTCTGCTAATGATTTCTAGTTTGTAATAACATAGCAATTAAAGTTGCTCACACCATAAGGGAATTATAAAAGTCAGCACCTGTGATGTACAAAAAATTTAATAAATTACAAAATTCATTGCAAACAAAGACTGATTTAAAAATTAATTCATAAATAATGTCAACATTTGTTTTGTGAGATATTACAAATTAATAATTAAGAGCTAACAAACTGAATCCGAAGAGTACTTCCAAACCTCAAAGACTATGCCTCTGAATCTGATGGTTGGTCATGTATTGGCCGACGGGATAATACGGAAGAACCATAAAAGTAGTTTACGATTCCTCGAATATAATTAAAGTGAATTTTCACTAATAATAACTATTATACTAAAGATATAATTTTGAAGGTGTGGAACTAACGTGCACTAGTCTTTTAAGGGTAAATCCAGTATAAACTATGGGGCTGCAGCACCCAAGAGTTCAATTAATTTTATTATAATATCTTTTTCAACTAAAACTTTATTATAATTTTTTGATAAAGGTAAACAAAAGTATAAATAAGAAGAAAACAACTTTAAAACACCTATAATTTAAAAAGCAGATGAAAATTTTTTGAGAACCTCACAGCTTCCTAAACATTCTACTTAGTTTCGTTTAGAGGGGTTTAAATATTTTCCAAGTTACTGACTTAAAAAGACTTTATTGAAGTCCTGGAGAAAAAGGTTTTAACAATTTTTGGTACAGTTATAGAAAGAGTCCTCCAGCTGCCATTTTACCCACAGCTCAAATAAGGACTAACAACTATGATGGAGCTAGATCTTCCTAAAATAATAATAATTAGTAGATCATTATTTTAGGATGTAAAATTTAATGGTACAGCTGCAAGAAAGATCTGCCTTTGGCTACGCCAAGTTGGCGGAATTTCATGGCCAATCGGCCGTGAAATCGTAGGTAAACCAGGCGACTGGGTTTATAGACGGTGCTCTAACTTGGCACCGGCTTTGCCAAAAGCAGACCTTTTCTAAAGATGTTCCAATTTATTATATTAATAATTAGATCTTTATGGTTGTCAGTCATCATTTAAGCTGTGGGTTAAAGCTGTTCCTAATTTTTTTATTGATAGGTTTGAAATGAAAAAAAAATGATTAGCTTGCACACACATTCTCAGTGATATAATCCACTACTTCAAGATAATTGCTTTGATATAAGTGACGGATAATTAAGTATAATCAATTTTTCTCCCCATTTTCCGTTTTTAAATATAAACTAGTACTTTTATGTAACAGAATAATTGCGCAGCAGTACGGCGGTCATTAATAACTACTAGTTTTTATACACAAAATCAATAAAAACCTGTCACTGTATTCCAGAGACATATTTCTTCATAGATTGACACCACGAGACTTTTATTTTTAAATTTAATTCACCATGATGGTCAATTTCATCAAATGCCGCATTGAGAAAACCACGTGTCTCGCTGCCAGCTGCATCATTCAAGGCACACGATCCAAAACAGTAATCACGAATCGGCCTTCATAATCGCTCCAACGATAAATTTTATCACTTTAGAGAAAGTTTACAAACATTGGATCGAATTCTCGTTACCAAACCATTACGCATGGCTTTTGTTCGGCAAAAGAGCAAAACATACAGGTTTTCCATAAAAAATACCCGAAGAATGAGCATTTCCGAATAAAAGAATTCTCATGGGGGGAAAATGAATAATTTTAACTCACTCTAAACGCAGTATTTTCATTTTTCGGTTTGTACACTTTATATAACGATAGCAAAATTTCGTCAACAAAACGAGTCCGCGAGGTATTTCACCGCACCGCTTGCCGACCGGCCAATCATGGAGCAGGGATTTCCTGACCGGAAGGAAATCTAGATCTCCCAAGAATGATTCAACGCGATAAAAAATGACATTCATGTGTATAATATTCGACATTGAAAATTTGCCCATACCTTTCAGAGCTAGCAGAACTTGGAGGATCACAAACATCACAAAAGTATATATTTGCAAGCGCCATGTTTTTTGTTTGTCAGAAAGAGCGCTACCTATGGTTTTCGAATGAGGACATAAAATATCCTGTAAAAATTATTTCTCAATTTTTTACAATTATTTAAATTTTAACATTTTTTGGGGGGTTTGCAGCAGAATTAATTGTTGGAGATTAGCATGAATGAATTAGTTATAAGTTGAGAGAGTCAGAGTGGATTAGATTCATTCATTCAAAGAAATTGTGCTTTGCTTTGGCCATTTCATCATGCATGCATGTTTTCTAATCCCACTCCAGAGTATTTCCATCCCCACATAGAAACCAATCAAAGCGTTCCCTGAGCGCCTTGCAATCCCTTATTGGTAAAGACAACATCTAATAAACCAATAAGAGCTCTCTAGCTTATATTTACAAACTAGAACAACAATCGGAATAATAGCAACTCATTATCCATTCATTCAACCTTTCGGTTCACGACCCGAAGAGTTCCAGCTCAGCTCCAGCAATCATAATTTTATAATTATTTTTACTTGACTGCTTAGTGTGTTCCAAAACATGGGCGGATTTAGATGGTGAACCCTGGGGGTGCGTACTAGAAAACTTGGGGGTGCAAGCTGTCCCTGTGATGGCTTTGAATTTGAAAACATGATTTTCCACTATAAAAATAAAATTTTCTAAAAAGTTGGGGGTGCGTTGCACCCCCTTAAATCCGCCCATGTTCCAAAATAGAGCTAAAAAGCCCCTCCCATAAAAAAGTACGCAGCATAATTTCATAAAGATAAATTATTTCTCTTCCCTCTATTTTGATATATTTTTTTCTTAATTGAATTAAGTAGATTGAGTGCTTGATCCATATTGATTAAAAAGGGGATTTCATAGCATTATGAAATTTAACTAACTTTCTTTTTCAAGCTTCTTTTCTTTAAATACCAGTGGCGTAGCTACGGGGGGGGGGGCGGTCCGCCCCGGGTGTCACCCTGAAGGGGGTGACACCCAAGCTAGTGAACTTGGCACTTTTTTCAAGTTATATGCTTTCCTTGAAAAATATTTTGAATTCACTCTACTAATGAAATAAATTAGGTTTTAACAAATCGGTTGTCACCCTCAAACTATCTGGGAGAAAATACCGAAGTCTTCGAATTTTGCCCAAAGTTGGTAAATATGCCTTCCTTGAACAAAAAAAATTGATCATCCTGGAAAATACTCATTTGGCTGGCTACCTATAGGAGGGGTGACACCCACCCAAGCTTAACAATTTCGAACGTAGTTTTATAAGCGTAAGAAATATAAGTGTAAGAATTGATTTAAATAATTAACAGTTTTTAAGAGTATAAACTGCGGTGTCACCCATCGAGCTTTATTTAGATGATACAAATTTTCTCGATCACACATGATAAATGTTTTTATTGAGCGAAGATACCATTAAATAAATAAAAAATTATTAAATGAGTTATCAACCCATTTTGAGAGGGATGTCACCCCTTTGGCTAGGGGGGGCATCAAAGTTTTCCAATTAGTTCAACAAAACAAATTCAACTGAAAACTACTATGGGATATAAACCTTTCAACCCGGGTGACCCATTCAGCTAGCTGGGAGGTGACATTCAAATTCAAACTCTAGTTTGAATAGTTTTAAAAACCAAGGTAAGGGGTTGGCAGAGAAAAAAGTCTATCAGATATTTATTTTAATCTTAAATGAGTAAATTTTAAATTCACATCTTACCTCAGGAAAATTCTTAATACCCCAACTGTTTCATCTTCTGGTTTCGCTAGTCATCATTTGAAAATTTTCCCCCATAAGAAGGGTTTTATCAGAGGTGTCACCCAGTGTCACAAATATCCAAACATAAGTTTGTACACTATATTAAAAGATCACATTTCAAAAATTTTTCTAGGGGAAGGCCCCCCAGACCCCCTCCTTTGATTACTTGGAACTCTATTAACTGCAATTTTTTTTATATTAAGTTCCGCAAAATGCTAATTCTAGCTACAATTAATGTATGAAAAGGCTAGATTGAGCCTATTAAAAATGCTTTAGGAATAATTTTTTAGGCCCCTCGGAGAGAAATTTCCCTGTTCACCAATGGATTGAATTATCCGAATATGTTGGTTGACCAAGGGCGTATAAAAGGGGGGAGCCCGAAATTCCGACTGTTGTGTACAAAAACAAGTTAAAAATTCCTGTTTTTAGGATCAAATTTCCAAAAATTTCTTGGGAGAGGACCCCAGACCCTCTTTTGTACTTGGAACTTAGGATAAAATGCAAATCCCACCTAAAAATGTGTATCCGAAATTCGAGCTAAAGGCCTCAAAACTAGTTAAAAATTTGATTTTTGAGTCCATTTTTCTAAAACTTTCTGTGGGAGAACCCCCAGACCCCCTTTAGTAGTTCGAACTTTATTATACAAAAATTTTCCAATATTAAGAACTTCTTCATGACGAAAATTCCTCCTAAAATGTATTAAGAAGCTACATTAAACCTCTCAAATATGTATGAGAGATGCTGAGGAACAATTTTGGGCCCTTCCTGAAATAAATTTCTTTATTCGGTTTAGCAGTGGCGTAGCCAGAAAAAAATTTCGGAGGGGGATGTTGATATTTCGGGAGGGGATATGGGGTATTTTTAGTGGTTTTCTATGGTCAAAAAGGAAATTTCCTGAGTTTCGGGGGGGGGATATATCCCCAAATCCCCCCTCTGGCTACGCCCCTGCGGTTTAGACTGAAGAATAACTTACATCATAACTCGTAGTTGCAAAGTTGGGAAATTAAAGGCAACGGTAAATTAAAACCTTCAACTTTGAAATTTTTAAATAGTAAATTAAATGCCATAAGAACACAAATGTAAAATGGGGTTCCACCTGAGACCCTCAGTTCTAGACTGGTGACTGATGTCGCAAATTTTATTATTTTTTACAACCGAATTCCAAAAGGGGGGTGACACCGAGAGCTTCTGCCCCGGGTGACCCCCAGGCTAGCTACGCCACTGTCTGCAATTAATTTATTTGTCTGGTGAAATTATTCGGAATTGAATAATTACACTGTTCAACAAATTTGACCTTCAAAATTTTTTCCTTGATGAAAATAGTCATTTCTTATAGATTTTGGGTCGCTGAATACGAAAATCACCATTTAAATTTTCAATTGACTCAGGATTTTCGGGGAACAGCCCCTCCCCCTTTTTACGTTTTTCGACGACTTTATAACTTTAAACTCGATTTTCAGGGTCAAAAAGCATTGTTTTAGTCTTCAAATTGCCCCCAGGTAACAAGAAATGTTCAAATTAATATATATGATAAATTTATAACAAATGAATAGGTTTAAGGGGTAATTACCCCCTAAAAATACAAAAAAATAGCTAAAAATTATAGAGGTTTCTATACGCTATTTTTTCTTCTTATTTTTTACGCAATTCCCATTTGAAAGGTCCTAATCCTTCCCCAAGGACCAAAATTTGATGACAATATGCAGCAATAATTTTTACTGAAAGCGGCTGAGGTGTTAGCCTCCCAGAAGCCCCAGCGGAAGAGTTCGGAAGACTTCCAGAATCGCGAAGGCGCTCGCGAGCTCAGGAATTAATATTGATGATTTTGAAAAGATTACAAATGACGTTTTTCTTATACTATTTTGGGTCTATCCTAAGTAGAAACTCTTCAGTTCTTTAAAAACTGACCGGTTTTAGGGAGTGAGTATTCCATGTTTCAAGATGTTAATTGATGCACGTCTATGGATAGCAGTTAAGGGGCATTCCCTTAGGGCAGTGGTGCCCAACCTTTTTTTCACGAGGGCCAATTTGCCGATGAAAACTTCTCGCGGGCCACATAAAATACACTTTTAAGGATATTTCTAAACATAAAGAAAAGTTACCCGTTTTCAATGAGAAGTTTGCATCTATTTGGAGGATACTAATTCTTGTAAATTCGGCTCCAAATTTGTAACACATCCTTAAAACTGAATTGAGATGATTATCTGTAAGTCAAGATCGAGCACTAGTTTTTGTTCTTTTCATAACAGATAATGTGTATTCTCAAACACACAGTTTGTTCACAGTCTCCTTACATATAAGTGCATATAATACAAATACAAATTAAGTCGACTAACAAGCCCAGCAAGGTTGGTCCAGTCTTTTTAACCCAAACTACCTGAATCCCAGTAACTGTCAATTTTCCTCTTGAACTCGTTTACCCCACTTGAATTTACAACTGTTTCAGACAACGCATTCCATCTATCCACTACCCTTTTAAAAAATATGCTTTCTACAATCCGTCTTAAATTTGACTTTATTCAATTTGAAATTGTGACCCCTTATTCTATTACCCGTATTGAAATCTAGTCCCTCTGTGTCCCCTTGCTTTACCATTTTAAAAAGTTGAATCAAATCCCCTCTAATCCTTCTTTTCTCTTCTAGAGTGAACATATTTAGCTTATATAAGACACAACGGTGTACTTTCTCGCTGAATGAAGAAATATGAATTTATCCACTTTTCTTGAAAGTTTCGGCATTCCGAGTCTTCAACTTTTTACGATCGGACATCTTTTCGAAGTTTGGTTCTAAAAAGATCCTTATACAGTCAAGTCCGCTTAATGTGATCGCAATTGTCCGAGACTAAACTGATAACATTATCCGATCGATAACAATAAGCGATCTTATATCAAAAAACAGCAAACAGTGTTACTAGATTGTTTGCTTTAAAATCAAAATTATGTAATCGTAATAAATGTGTTTAGAACTCTATTTTTAAACTAGGAAAAATTTTAAGTGGAAAATATAAGAATAGTTCAGTTAATAGAATTAAAATAATCGCTTACTGTGTATTTTTATAGAAAGGTCTCTTTTTTTCGCTCAATTATATCCTTCCACTCCAATAAACCACTTATTTATTACATAATCTAAATTTCATTAAACAAGGGAAAATCTAAATCTTTTAAGTATGGATTAGGACCCCCCCCATAACCGTTTCCTTTCAATATAATATGCGGAATGTTTTATTTTTCTTACATATACTGAATTTCAGAAAAAAGAAGCGCCAGATGTTCTCATGGAGAAGATTTTTACATGTAAAAATTGACCTTCAAAATGAAACTCGAACCCAAAAGCGGTCATTTTAAAGGGGATATGGACAAATTTTGATAATATTAAGCGGATTGATGATTCATAGTTGATCACATTAAACGATGTATTTTACATTAAATTAAATAGGAATGATCGGGACCTGTCGATTCCGATAACATTATCCGATTGATAACATTAACCGTGATCACATTAAGCGGATTTGACTGTAAACTGAATTCAAATGGCTAACTAATACTGAAAAATACTTATCCAATGCCAAATTCCCCGTATCTAGAAAAAACCAAAACAGAGAAGTAAAGAAAAAAAATTTTACTGCATGGATGTTGAAGAATTCATTTTTTACATCATCTTTCTTAGATATAAGTGCCATAATGTCTCGCACGATTTCGTGGTTTTCTTGGAAGATTTCTGAGAGTGGTTTTTGTTTTTAAGATTTAACGAGTCCGCGGGCCACATGGATCTGCCTCGCGGGCCACATTTGGCCCGCGGGCCGTAGGTTGGGCACCACTGCCTTAGGGTGATAGAGGAAAATGGGTGTCATATTTGAATTCAGCAGATCATTTTACACAAGAATCAGCTGAAATTCAGTTAGTGGCTTCAAAAATTTTTTTCGTACAGCACTGTTTAACTCTAAGTGCCGCATTAAACCCTTCCGTGGGTGCTTTGGGAGTGCTCTCACCTCAACCGCTTTTAGTAAAAATCATTGCTGCTTATTGCCATCAAATTTGGATCCTTGGGGAAGGGTTAGGACCCTTCAAACGTGAATTGCGTAAAAAATAAGGGGGAAAATAGCATATACAAACCTCTATGATTTTTAGCTATTTTTTGCATTTTTAGGGGGGTAATTATCCCTTAAACCTATCCATCTAATATAATAAAAATAACCGGGATAAGAAAAATTACTAGGAACACCAGGATAGGAAAAGTTACCGGGAACACCGGAATATGAAAAAGACGCCTGGGATACCGGGATGATTGGTAAATGCTGATTATATAAAATTAGAAATGTATTTGGGAAAACTTAAAAATGAGGCGTTTGCTATCAAAACCAGCTCATTCCATTTTTGGAAATTTTACAGGAGAGACAAAAAACTTCTCACGTCCACAGTTCTAAAGCTAAATTTGTTTTTTAAATTTTTAATTGTAGGTACAAACCACCTAGAATTTGATTAGTTTTTTTTATTTTCATTCCAGTTGCATTACCTTGGGCGTAATTACACTAATTAGGTTGGAATCAGCTGTTTTGATGCAAAAACACGATTTATCATGCTTTTTTTTCAGTTTTTTGTTCAATAAAGTTGTGTGAAATTGTTTTTTTTCAGTAAACCAGTTAATTTGTGTCTTTACGAGTTTGAATAAATGACATTCACTTAACTTTTTCAAATGATCTGAAATTTCACAGTCGAGATCACAGTTTTCACCCTTTAATCTAATTTTTGGGTTGGAATGAGCTGGATTTGAGATATATCCCTTCGCCAGGTTATGAAGGACCCTCTAAATTTTCAAAACATGCAAAAAAGGGATTTCAAAAAAATATCGAATGAGCTGGTTTTGATAGCAAACACCATAAATAATAAATTTATATTCTTCACCCGTGCAAGGCCGGGCATATCAGCTAGTTTGTTATAAATCTAATATAATAAAAGTCAATGTTTGTTTGTGTGTTTGTCTTTTATACAAATCCACAGTTTACTTCCGATCTGCACCAAACTTGGTATACCTACGTAAAAAAACTCAGAAAAAAACATAGGCTATGTTTCAAAGTTCTAGAACGACCCCTTGACCCTCTTTTAACCGAATTTATAGCCGAAAACGCTTATTTCTCCATTTCTCTACCAGAGCAGATCTGCTCGACTCACTATTGTTAACGAGATGTAAACCTTCAAAAATTAAATATTTTAACAGGAAAAACTCGATAATTGTCCATTTAAAAACTATATCGATGATGTAAAAACACCAAATTAAATTCAAATAATTAATTTTGAAACGTTAGTTTCCCCTATTTTAAGATATTTTCCTTTAAAATTTAAATATTTATGGAAAAGTGTAAATTTTTTTTCATGGAAAACGACTTAAAAATAAAACATTGTTTCAAATGAAGCGGTTCACTAGACTTTTCAATTTACTAGATCTTTTATTATTGTTTCAAATTTGTTATTTTAGTTCACTAGACTCATTAATTTACTAGGAAACATTGCCGAGAACACCGAGAAAAGAAAAATTACCTGGAACATCGGGATAGGAAAAAATACCGGGATTACCGGGACATAAAAATAACCTCCAACATCGGGATAGGAAAATTATCGGGAACATCGGGATAGGAAAATTACCCGGAAAACCGGGAAAAAGGAAAATTACCGGGAACACTGGGAAAGTGGAAAAATATCGGGATCATCGGGATAGAGAAAAATTACCGGAAACACCGGGATAGAGAAAAATTACCGGGAATACCGGGAAAGTGGGAAAATATCGGGAACACCGGGATAGAGAAAAATTACCGGGAACACCGGGATAGAAAAGATTACCGGGAACCCCAGGATAGGAAATATGACCGGGAACATCGGGACAGGATTAATTACCGGGAAAACCGGGATTTGAAAATTACTGGGAATACCGGGATAGGAAATAGGCGCCTGGGATACCAGGTTGATATTTAATACATTGCTTCTTTACAAATTTATAAATGTATTTTAAGAAAACTTAAAAAAATAAACTTATACACTCCATCCGTGCAAGGCCGGGCATATCTGCTAGTTTATCATATTTTATTAATTTGAACCTTTCTTGTCTCCTGGGGGCGATTTTAAGACTAAAACAATGCTTTTTGACCCTGAAAATCGAGTTTAAAGTTATAAAGTCGCCAAAATTGTAAAAAGGGGGAGGGACTGTTCCCCGAAAATCCTGAGTCAATTGAGAATTTTAATGGTGATTTTCGTAATCAGCGACCCAAAATCTATAAGAAATGACTATTTTCGTCAAGGAAATTTTTTCATTATTGAACAGTGTTATTCGTCATCCACGATTAAAGTTAGTTGCGAATGAATTTTCAACTGGGAATGAAAATTCAATCGTCGGTGACGAATAACTTTAGTCGCAATTGATTTATTCGTAGCTGAATTTATTTGTACGATTGACGAATAAATTTTCATTCGTGTGAATGCCCAACTCTGGCATGGAGCATGGGAGGGTCCAGAGGCCGAGAAACCCACACAAATAACTTAAAAACCTCTTAGAGAAGATCGAAACTCAGAGGCGTATATCGGGGAAGGGACAAAGGTACAAAACGAGTTAAAACCGTGTTCTTTAGGATCCAATTTCAAAAAATTTTATGGGGAGCACCCCCAGACCTCCCTTGATTCTAGTCCTTGGAAATTGTTTATACACAACATTTTTTATAAGGAGTTCTTTAAAATGCAATAAAGTTCCTACCAAATAATAAATTCATGAAAGTATTCGAAATTCGGATTAAAAACCATAACGAGTTGAAAACCTGCTTGAATTTCCGAAAATTTTCTGGGAAAGGTCCCTCAATTTCCCCTTAAGGTAATTCGAACACAAAATTCTTAGCCCCCCAAAACCAAACCCTGGATCCGCCATTGTGTCATAAAGTTTGACGTCAGTTTTCCAACTATTTTTTTTTCTAAAAAATTCTGTGGCTTACAAGGAGCGCTGCTCCTCTGTTATTATCTCAAAATGAACTAACACACTCCTTTTAAAAATCAAATTTCAAAAAATTTTCTCTGGGAGGACCCCCAAACCCCCTTTTAAATATGGAGCTGCTGATAAACTTTTGAGAAACACTGAACTTTTTTCACTGAAATTTGTCTTTTGATGGTCTCTGTACTTTATTAAAAATCATGGTGATGAAAACTTTGAATCTAACTGAGTAATACTTAATCTTAATTATTACACTAATTACTAATAAATTAATAATTAACATAGAAAAGAAATTAAAAGTGATGTGAAAATAAAAAATTTATTTCACTAATTGTGGAAACTTTTTGATACCTGAAAAAAGTCATCAAAAAAGATGTCCTTTGATGTAAAAATGAAATTTCATATGATACAGATCAGTGAAAAAAGGCATTTTTTCCAATCTTTAGGGCTTGAAAGCTCGAGAGGAGCTTCTACTGTTTTACTGATCTTTATCATGTGAAATTCAGTTTTACATCAAAGGACATGTTTTTTGATGATTTACTTCTGAAAAATTCGAAATTTATTCGTTTCAACCACCATTATTGGTACCAAGCGTTTTGAGCGAAATGACCACAATTCTCGCCTTAAAACTAAAAAATCGCTCTAAAGAGGTGCAGTTTTAAAGTAAAAATATTTTCAGCGGCCTAAGTTCTAAAAAACATATATTAGCCAGTTTTATCAAATTAGATAAATCAAAAATATTTTTTATAAAATTCTGAAAAAAATATCAATTTTTGGACTTTTTTTCAACATTAGGACCCTATAGGTACCCCTTAATATTAAGTCAAAAAAACTTGATTTTCGAATATATTAAAAACTAGAGCTGATGAGCAAAAACGGATGCCATATTCGGAATTAGGAGGTCAAATATATACAAAAACAACTTAAATATTCCCGGCATCAGAAAAAAAAGATTTTTTTGCAGACCAGTGTTATTATTAATCATCTTTCTAAGCTATTAAATCAGCATTTCAAGATTCACCAGGTTACATTAATTTCACTAATATACAGGGTGTCCCATAAATAGCGGGTCACACTTCTAGGGGGGATAGTAGACACTAGGGTGTATCGAAAAAAACTTTTTTTCGATTTTGATGACGTAATAGTGCGGAAAAGTTGTCTAAGGTGCCAGAGAGTACCTGTGAATTTTTTCAGAATTTTTGGATAATTTCTTAAGGTGCCACATTGGCCCTGAAGTTCCCCATGTTAATCCAATGGGGCGTGCCGCCAAAAAGGCCGAAAATCGGTTTTTCGCCCCTCATTTCTACCCTAATCACACGACGAATGTCTCGTCTCGAGTTATGGACTCTATATGATCTAGGCCAGTGTTTCCCAACCTTTTTCGGTCCATGCCCCACTAAAGTCTTTCTAAATTTTCCATGCCCCCCCAGTCTCAGTGGCATATAGAGAAATATATTTTGAGAGGGAGGCAAAATTATTCCTTAGCCCCTCCCTCCTATGTATATTTAATAAGTCTAATGAAGCTTTTCAGAACATTTTTAGGTAGAATTTGCATGCTAAAGAACTAAATCAAGTTATGAGTAATTAAGTTCTAAGTACCAAGGGGGTCTAGGAGTCCTCCCCCAGCATATTTTCGGTAATTTGACTCTAGAAAACAGGTTTTTAGCTAGTTTGGTACCCTTAGTTGGGAAATTTTGGGAATAAATTTTTAGGTAAGATTTGCATTTTGATGAACCTCATGTAAAAAAGTTTCAAATATAAGCGTTCTAAAAAACAAAGAGATCTTGGGTCATCCCCCAAAAAAGGTTTGGAAATCAGGCTCTAAAAACAGGGTTTCAACTTGGTTTTGATACATACTGGTCCAGATTTCAGACATACATTCTCAGGTAGGATAATAGGATCAAATTTTGATAAACTTCTTTTTAAAAAGTTTTTTTTTAATTTTCCCCCTGCATTGGCCCCACCTGGGGGGCAATTTTGTTGAAAATTTTCAAATTGCCCCCCTAGAAAATGATATTGCCCCCCGGTGGGGCGTGCGCCCCACGTTGGGAAACACTGATCTAGGCTATCCGACAAAACTTGAATAATAGCCTAAATATACAGGGTGTCCCACGAGAAGTGGCCCAACCCTTTAACTTTTGAACCCCTACAGATATAGTCATGAAAGTGGGGTCTAGGTATAGTAAAGTGACCATGCCCTATCCGATGAGATAACTTTCAACGCCCTCTAGCGGAAAATTTAGGAGTTATAATTTTTATTTTAAAAACTGTGTGAGGTATGTGAAAAAAGTCAATGACTAAGTTGTAGAGCATCATCGATTTAGTAGGAAAAGACACCTTAAGCAGAAAAATATCTTGAATAAAATCCCTAAAACGCACGCTCAAATAGGTTGAATTTACGTAGATTTTACGTCTTAAAACGCTCCTCATGAGGCGAAAATGAGAAATTTTCAATTTAATGAACTAAGAATGCTTTTAGTCATTTACTTAAATCATAAAAATAAAAATTTCTCATTTTCACCTCGTGAGGGGCGTCTTAAGACGTAAAAACTACGTGAATTCAACCTAATTGAGCTTGCGTTTTAGGGGTTTTATTCAAGATATTTTTCTGCTTAAGGTGTCTTTTCCTACTAAATCGATGATGCTCTACAACTTAGTCATTGACTTTTTTCACATACCTCACACAGTTTTTAAAATAAAAATTATAACTCCTAAATTTTCCGCTAGAGGGCGTTGAAAGTTATCTCATCGGATAGGGCATGGTCACTTTACTATACCTAGACCCCACTTTCATGACTATATCTGTAGGGGTTCAAAAGTTAAAGGGTTGGGCCACTTCTCGTGGGACACCCTGTATATATTACGTTTTTTTGTATGCTCAAATTTCGTCGAAAATCGCGTATTTCCTCGTTCAAATCAGAGCCCACAATCAACATAATATAGAGATTTAAGTTATTATTCAAGTTTTTTCGGGTAGCATACATACAGAGTCCATAACTCGAGACGAGACATTCGTCGTGTGATTAGGGTAGAAATGAGGGGCGAAAAACCGATTTTCGGCCTTTTTGGCGGCGCGCCCCATTGGATTAACATGGGGAACTTCAGGGCCAATGTGGCACTAGGGTGGTCGCTAATAACATGGGGAAAATTTTTTTTCGTTCAATTTTTAGCGGCACCCCCTCAAAAGGTGCCATTTGATGTCAAACTAATATTCTGAAAGTTACAGACCAAAAAAATAATATTTCGACCCGGCGCCCAGCCCTCAAAGTTTCGAAAAAACGCGATTTTTCACTAAACATTGCGCGTTTTTCACCATAAAAGTAGAACCGGATACAGTAGAAACAAAAATAAGGATTCATTCTTTAGATAAGTTAATAAGCTTTAACTTTTCTAATTGAAACATTTTTGTGTGACCCTCAGATCAAAAGATGCAAGGGGGATTCCACACTCCACCCCCAATATCAATTTTTTAAGGAGACACGGGATTTTTTCTTTTATTCATGAGATATTGTTTACTGGTTTAATAACATGAAAGAAATCATTTTTCAACCATATAAGAGTGAAATTTTAGCAATTACAGTGTTTTTACGAGGTTATTTTATAAAGGTGTTCTTATTAAATGCATCATAATTTATAATATGTGATCCTCAGATAAGTGTAAATGTTTTAAAGGATTAGGATGAAAAACTCATTTGTAGTAATTAACATTGTAATTCTTTAAGGTTTCCTTAAATGTGAAATTGTACACTATCATTTAATGGAGTATAGCAACCGATATCCTTTTGTACAAGACCACCCAACCACCCTGTGTCTAGATAAGTTATCTATAAGTTAGGACCACTATAAGAATCCGCAGACAGAAATTTAGAGAAGAAAGAATGTAATTAATTAAAAGTATGTTCGAAAATTTAGATTTGAAATGAGCTGTTTTGCACTGGGATGGGAAATTGCTACCTCATCTATTGAATAAAGTAGAAAGATTAGCAGTTTTAATTAGCCTAGGAAATTTAGAGCAATTTTAATAGGATTTCCACTACTAGAAAAGGATCTACCCAAGATAAAGTTTTATTTTCAAACTAGCAACAATGGGGAGCTGCAGAAAAAACTGAAGCTATGTGTTTCGACACAACTTCTGAAATACTGGCCGTATGAAAGGTACATGCGTTTTGTTAGAGCAAATTTTCAATTAAGATCTCCTGTATCTCGTATGCCGTCATCACATTTTATAAATAGTGCTTAAGGCAGTTTTCGATATTAAAATGGGGGCAACTACAGATCCTCAACCTGAAATTTTTAAGAAGTTTAAATTGAATTGGTCTGAAATTGATAAAAATAAATATAAACCTGGAATCCAAGATGAAAAGGTTAAGAAAGAAATAAACGACGTGGAAGAGGTCGGGAGCTTCATAACCGGGTAGTTGCAAAACTCAAAATATATTCCTAGAGAAGACTACAGGGAACTGTTACTTCTGTGTTTAATATTTATTTATTGGGTTTTCAAAACCACATCAAATATCCTTTAGAGCTCCCGGTGCTATGCATCACGCTAGATGGATGGGTAAAGCAATCTATTGCTTAAAAATTTTCATCTTTGGAAACTAGGTTCATTTAACCCTCCAAGAGAGGGAAGCAATTAGAACTATCTGTGTTTTCATCATAAATATTTATGTAAAAACGTGGTTTAACGCTCCTGATCCCCCATTAGTTCCGAATGAAGATTTAAAATTAATTAAATCATTAATTAATCATAAAAAACAGATGGTGAAGTATCAGAAGTTGAACTTACTAAATTTATAAACCACTTATGGTATTTAAGCCCAAATAATTACATTTGTTTTTTTTTATAAAAGCCTAAATAAAGATATAAAAATTAACATGGCTTTAAAAGTATTGTCTTACAAAAATGATGTGGACCAAGACTATAATAAAGAAAATAGAACAGTGAAGTTGAAAGTGCATTTAAATGACTGGCATTCTTTTTTAAGCAAAGAACTAGATAGCTTAATAACTCATTTTACATTAAACTTTTTTAAAAGGTTTAATATTTCGACAAAGTTTTTAAAGTATGATCCAGATGAGTGGTGCACTAACTTGGAGTTTACAAAAGGATTTGATATTGTAAAAAATTTGAAAGTGGTTAATGATGCTGCTGAAAGAGGTATTAACTAGTGGAAGAATTCAATACATCAATAACTAAAGACGAAGAACAAAAGTAATACCTTTTACAAGTTGTATCCGAGTGTAGAAAATTATACCCGGGCATAAAAAAACTACTCTTTCTAAACCCTTACCTCTTTAAATTTTCATTTACATTTTGTAAATTTTATATGTTAAATTCAAATGTGAAGCTGTTGTGTGAATAATAATCCTAATTTTGTATGCTATGTGTGCTTTGTTAATATATTTTGTAACTTTAAGTGTATTTTTTTATTAACTGTTATCTGGAATATAAAAAAATTCAAAAAATTATTTTCACTTTACATTCTAAAATTTCACACTTATATGGTTGAAAAAGGATTGTTTTCATGTTATTACACCAGTAAACAATATCTAATGAATACAAGAAAAAAATCCCGTGTCTCCTTAAAAAATTGATTTTGGGGGTGGGGTGTGGAATCCCCCTTGTATTTTTTGATCTAAGGGTCACACAAAAAGGTTTCAATTAGAAAAGTTAAAGCTTATTAATTTATCTAAAGAATGAATCCTTATTTTTGCTTCTACTGCAGCGGTTCTCAAACTGTGGTCCGCGGACCCCTGGGGGTCCGCGGCGCCTTCCTAGGGGGTCCGCGAGTTACCATGAGAAATTTCTGAAGTTACTTTTAGAATTCCCCAAACAGTTTCAAAATTAGATGAAACACTAGTTTTAAGAGGTAAATTTCAAAAAATAAATTCTGGGGGAGATCCCCCAGCCCCCTCGAAAATTTGATTTCAGTGCATAATTTTTTCCTTGAAATTTCCAGACCCTCACCTCAGAGACTTGGAGTAATTCATGGGCGTATATAAATGTGGGTGAAGGAGGCCCTGCCCTCCTCCTGAAATTTGGACTTGGTGTATCAAAACAAGTTAAAACCCTGTTTTTTGGATCAAATCTCCGAAAATTTTCTGGGGGAGGACCCCCGAACCCCCTTTAGTACTTGGTACTTTATTATTAAATACTTTTTAAAAATAAGTTCATCAAAAAATCAAAATTGAAATCCTACCTAAGAATATTGTCTGAAATTCGGACAAAGTGAATCAAAACCAAGATTAAATCCTGTGCGTTTTGAGGGATAAATTTATCTAAAACTTTTCTGAGGATGACCCCCCAGATACCTTTTTGTTCTAAAACTCTATTATTATAAACTATTTTTTGCATTAACTTAATCAAAATGCAAATCTTACATAAAAATTTATATTCAAAAAATTCTAACTAGGGGTATCAAAACTAATTAAAAACCTGTTTTTCTAGTTGAATTTCCAAAAGTTTTTTGGAGGAGGACCCCCAGACCCCCCTTTCGTAGGTACAATTTAATTACCCATAACCTTTTGATATTAAATTCCCTAAGACGCAAATTCTACTTAAAAATGTACTAAAAAGCTACTTTTTGGACCTATGAAATATATATGGTGGGCTAAGGGTTAATTTTTGTCCCCTCCCGAAATAAATTTCTATATACGCCTCTGGAGTAATTGTAAATTTATTATAATTTATATACTATAATTTTAATTAATCTTTAACTCTAAACAAAAGTCTGGTTACGTTTTTGGTGTTTAAAATGTTGGGGGTCCGCGATGTCTGGCTGCTACATAAAGGGTTCCGTGACGATAGAAAGTTTGAGAACCGCTGTTCTACTGTATCTTTTTCAAATTTGATGATGAAAAACGCGCAATTTTTAGTGAAAAATCTCGTTTTTTCGAAACTTTGAGGGTTGGGCGCCGGGTCAAAATATTATTTTTTTGGTCTGTAACTTTCAGAATATTAGTTTGACATCAAATGGCACCTTTTGCGGGGGTGCCGCGAAAAAAATTCGCACTCTCATTTTTAGCGACCACCCTAATGTGGCACCTTAAGAAATTATCCAAAAATTCTGAAAAAATTCACAGGTACTCTCTGGCACCTTAGACAACTTTTCCGCACTATTACGTTATCAAAATCGAAAAAAAGTTTTTTTCGATACACCCTAGTAGACACCTAGACGAGTCAGAATCACATAGGAATCGGGGGTCCCAGACCAAATCCCAGGGAGTTAAAAATGGAGCGACACCTCAAAAAAATTATTGAAAAATTCAATTTGTAAAAGAACTGCTATTAGTAAAAATTTAATTATGGTCTCAAAAATTGTGATTTAATATGATCTTTAAAATAATCTCAAAAGTCTTCACCTTAAAATTTTTTTATTATTAAAAAAGTTAAAAAAACACAAAAAATGTGAAAATTCTGCCCAAACCTTATTTTGTATTTCGAAATCATCTCTTTTGATTTTATAATCTGAAAGATCATAGTTGTAAACCCTTAAGTCCAAAGTGTCACGTAAAAACCATCAATATTCAATGCTTGAGATCCTGTTAAAGCACATTAAAAGTCCGTTTTTTTGTCCGCAGACTGTCGTTTTGGAAACGGCTATAGGAAACCAGTTTTCGCACGCAAAAACGAACTTTAACAGGATCTCAAGCGTTTAATATTAATGATTTTTACGTGAAACTTTGGACTTAAGGGTTTACAACTATGATCTTTCAGATTATAAAATCAAAAGAGATGATTTCGAAATACAAAATAAGGTTTGGGCAGAATTTTCACATTTTTTTGTGGTTTTTTAACTTTTTTAGTAATAAAAAAATTTTAAGGTGAAGACTTTTTAGATAATTTTAAAGATCATATTAAACCACAATTTTTGAGACCATAATTAAATTTCTACCAATAGCAATTCTTCTACAAATTGAATTTTTCAATAATTTTTTTGGGGTGTCGCTCCATTTTTAATTCGGTCTGGGACCCCCGAATCCTATGTGATTCTGACTCGTCTAGGTGTCTACTATCCCCCCTAGAAGTGTGACCCATTATTTATGGGACACCCTGTATATTATAAAATCGTCCGAAAATCATTTAATTTTTAAAATACTACAAGTATTTAAAAAATGAAATTCTTCGAGAAAAAAAAAGAGTAACATTTTTTTTTCAAAAATATCGTGGTAAATTTAAATAACGGCCTTGAAATGCATGTTTCATGCATGTGCATGAAATGTACGTAAACTTTCAGTTCTAGTCGAAAAAAAAATCAAAATAATTTTGTTGTAACATTTTTAAAAAAGTGATAAAAAAGTTTAAAACAAATGAATAAAGAAAATATGAAACAAATAATAAAGAAAAATAATAAACTGGAACATATACTGAAGAAACAAATAATTTCAAATTAGAATTTCAACTGTTTTCATCTAGAAATGCCTTGCCTTACATAACAGCATATATTGAAATAAAAAAAATTGGTAAAAGGGATTTGTAAAATTGAAGTCACACCATCCTACCGTAAGCTTTTTTTAGTTTGTCAACCAATGCCCCCCTGAGGTACGACTACCTATATTCATTATTCTTACATAAGATGCAATTAATCTTACAAACTGAAGTATGGAAACAAAATGCAATACCTTTCCATGGTGTCCTCCTCTCCTTTATCAAACTTTTCCAGGATTACAACTAAGTGACTCACATCACTCGACTTACCGCTTCATACGCCTTTCCTTGATGCATTCCATCCAGACGATTGGAAACGGCTTCGACATAATGAGAAATTCGAACTCCGAATTTCATTTCTTTTGCAAAGAAACCCGCCAAGCGTGCAGCGGGGCACCTGTGGTGTGTGGTGACCCACTAAAAAGCGACTGGAAAAAGTAAATAGCGCGACGCGCTATGGGCGACCTTTGGATGAGAGCGAAGGTTTCGGTTTGTCCCTGAGTGCAGTTCAAAGCCAAAAAACTGGATATTCCAGTGGGGAGAAACATCCCGATAATTGATTATATTTATCTTGTGTGGTTATACAGGGTGATTCAGAAATAATCATCTATAATTGGGGGGGGGGGTAGAGGGGCCCTAGACAAGCATATTTCGAATAGGGATGGTGGGGTCCCTATTGGAAAAAAAATTTCCTTACCGGAAAAAATAAACCGGGTTATGGAACACCGGGACCAGTATGATACCAGAACCAGTATAATACTGGTTCTGGTATCATACTGGTCCCGGTGTTCCATAACCCGGTATTATACTGGTTCTGGTATCATACTGGTCCCGGTGTTCCATAACCCGGTATTATACTGGTTCTGGTATCATACTGGTCCCGGTGTTCCATAACCCGGTATTATACTGGTTATGGTATATACTGGGTCCAGTATGATACCAGAACCAGTATTATACTGGTTCTGGTATCATACTGGTCCCGGTGTTCCATAACCCGGTATTATACTGGTTCTAGTATATACAGGATGCAGAATGATACCAGTTTTGGTGTTTCATAACCCGGTATAAACTGGTTCCGATATATACTGGATCTGGTATGATGCCGGATCCAGTATATAACGGAACCCAGTATGATACTGGATTTGGTATTTTATAAGCTGGTTTAAATTTGTCCCAGTATATACTGGAGTGAAATCAATTATGTTCATTTATGAAACACAGGTTTATACAAGAAAACAATTACTGTAAAAAACTGTTGTTTCACAAAAAAAACCTTGATTTGTAATAAATAAATGGAAAGTATCAATATATCATCACATCATATTAACAGTATATACTGGTACCAGTACCCTATACTGGTATACCAATATATGGTATTGGTACACCAGTATGTACTGGTACCAGTATATACTGGTATACCAAGAAGTACCAGTACATACTGGTATACCAGTATATACTGGTACCAGTACCATACACTGGTATACCAGTATGTACTGGTGTACCAGTATATGGTACTGGTACCAGTATGTACTGGTGTACCAGTATATGGTACTGGTACCAGTATATACTGGTATACCAAGAAGTACCAGTACATACTGGTATACCAGTGTATACTGGTACCAGTATATACTGGTATACCAGTGTATGGTACTAGTACCAGTATACAAAGCAAGATGTCAAACAATTACTGTAAAAAACTGTTTGTTGTGGTTTTACAAAAAAACTTTGTTAATGTATAAATTATTGGAAAGTATCAATATATCACATCATATTGCAAATCTTGATTAAATTTAATAAATAAAAAGAAAATTTAAGTAATATATATACAAAAAAATCTTGATTAAATAACTATTGTGGTGCTGAAGATGCGTTCTTTCTTGGAGGTTTATCTTATCAGAAAGCATCTTATTTACAGCAACGGAAGAGGAGGCTGACAAAAGTTTTTCATCCTTCATCCCCTGATAATCTTTCAAAAAATATCTCAATCCATCTAAAAGAAGAAAAAAACATTAAAATGAGTCTAATGTTACTTGCTGGAGAGAACTTGAAGAACATATAACAAGTATAGAATTTTACAGATTAATTTATATGTCTTCAATGAGTTTAAAAAGAGCAGTGCAATTTTTTGTCCTTATAATTTAAAAGCAAACACTAACAGCATAGTTTTTGTAATAAACTAAAATAAGAGCTTATAGATACTAGATTTTTTAATGATGAATCTGCATTAAAGATAAAATATTAAAATATAAGGTTGAAAGTTGAAAAAGTTATGTTATCAAATACTAGTTTGTAGCAAAAATAACTCACAAAATGAAAATTTGTACTTGGAAGTATGTGTCTAAGTGAAATATTTAAGAAAATAACCTGTTTTACACTATTTAAAAACACCCTGATCACCAATAATTGAACTCTTAAATCACAATTGAATAATTGAACTATCTTACATTATAAATGCATATATTCAATCATTTAGCCATCGTTTAAACCAGGGGTTCCCAAACTTTTTTGGCCCATGGACCCCCTGACGACATTTTTCGTACCCTGTGGACCCCCTGTTTTAGGGACCATTCAAAAAGTAGCTAAAAATCTTGTTTTTGATATAAATTTCTAAACCGCGCATAAGTTTTGTAAATTTTTTCCAAGTGTTTTTTACTTGCATCAATAAGCATTTGATTTCACATTTTTACATATTTAAAAAAACTGTTTTTAATTTTTGCCTTCATATGGTTACACCATATTTTTAAGGAAATTATAGCAATCAAACATTCAAAAAGTTTGAAATAAAAAAAATCTTAACTTTTAATATCTCTACATTTCAAGACACAAAAACTTTTAAATTTTATATGTTTTGGTCGCAAGTTTGTCAAAGTTAATGGCTTATGAGTGAGTTATTCATTCACCAAATCATAAAATTTCAGAAATAATTACAGTTAATTTTTGAAATGTTAAACAATGTTTAATTAAGTTCAACTATGAAAAGAAGTAAAATCATACATTACTGAAATTTAGTTTTAATTTATGAAAAGGAATTATGCGAGGCTGGTCGGGGGATCTCCACCGTGATAAGAGCAAGGATTCCATCGCCCCTGTCACGTTGCGAGGATTCAATGATAACAAGTTTTCATATAACTAAAATTTGATTATAAAAAAGAAAACATTTTTGAAACTTATCAAAGTTTTCCATTTTAATGAAATTTTCCCTGTGAACCTCTGAAAGTCGCTGTGGACTCCCTAGAAGTTGCTGTGGACCCCCAATTTTCATTTTCATGTCCGTGGACCCCCTGGAAGTTGCTGTGGACCACTGGGGGTCCATATGGACCACTTTGGGAACCGCTGGTTTAAACTCAAAGTTTTTATGAATGCATGTATTTTGTCCCATTCATCCCCGTGGTGGGGATGAATGGGACAGTTTAAAAAAGTTCAGAAATTTACATAATAACAAATATAATATTGCACTAGGAAGGAACTTTTCATAAAAATTGATCATAAAAACCTAACTTGTTGTAATAATGGTTTAATCATAACACATGATGAAAGTTGCAAGTAATTGCTCATTAAGACTTAGCATATTCACACATAGATTTTTGCACCCTATTTTAGTTACTTATTCAGAAATTACTTAAATGAGTTGATTATAGCAAGCTATTGATGGAAAATTTTGAAAACAGGAAATAAAGTGATGATGGAACTGTCCCATTCATCCCCATACCCACTTATTTAAAAAAAACAAATCTAGACAAGGAAAAAAATCCATGGACTTTCTCCATTTAAATTTTAAATTATACTAATATAAGTAACTCTTTCAACACACGGAAAATTTTTTAGCTTAAGTTAAATTGTTTTTCAATAATTATGAAGTAAAACAACAAGTTACTTTAGGTATGGAAAAACACATCTAGTAGTCTAATTTATACAAAAATAGAAGCTGATGTTAATGAACACAATTTATTGAATAGGCTAGGTACTATCTTATGGCTGAAATAACAAAAATTTAAAGTGAAGTTAAGGTATAAAAAATTGAGCTGTCCCGTTCATCCTTACTCTCCCCAATATATTTTACAAACACTTAAGAAAAATGTTACTTACTTTTTAACTTTATCAGTCTGGCCTTCAGGCTCTTTGATGATAGCAGATCAGGCACTCGTCTTTAGAAGCTATATTGATGCCTGAGTATGTAGGATGTAGGCCTGCAGGTAAAGGACAAAAGTTAATTTAATGATTATGAATCTTGTAATTAAGACAGGGAGGCTGAATTGTAAAAAAATGGAATTGTCCTGTATGTTTGTTTTAATTCATTAAGAACAATATATTTAAAGCACCAAATATTTAAATATATGCATTATAAAACCCCCAGATATTTGAATCCATTATAAAAACCCCAGTTGGTTTTTATTTATAAATAAATAAAAATCTTATCAAAAATGTACAAATAAACACTTTTTTCCATGCTATAAAAACCAGTGGGTTTTTTATGCAGCAATAAAAACCTGGGTTATATATAATTTTAACTTTTTTTTAAATTAATTTTAAATAATAAATTAGTTAAGTAACTTTGTTTATAGATGAATTGATAAACAATTAATTCAATGGATTCATAACAGAAAACACTAAGTAGTTATATTTATGGGGGTAGGAAGTGTTTATAAAAACCGGTTTAAAAGCCAAAAAAAAAGTTTTGTTTTAAACCTGTTTCTTCTGACTCTGCTAAATATTAATATTAGCCACATTAAAAACCCAAAAATACCCTTTAGTTTACAAACAATTAGGACAAATATTACTTACTTTTCACTTAATCAATCATCTGTCCTTTTTTTTTTTGGCGACAGCTCACACATGACCTTCCGTTTGTCGCTGGTTGCATCATTATTGGCGGCTTTATTCGCCGATATTCTGGAAGAGTACCAAAAATTTTTACATGGTCACTCTTTTAATGAAAGCATTTTATTTTGCCAACCAAACCAATAAATTTTGAAAATTCTTATTGAAGTCCAGAGAAAAAATTGGTGCTAAATTACTTTTAAACTCATTTTCAGATACACATTTTTACATATATTGTAATTTAAGTAAATGCACTATCGCATTATCTTATAATCTGGATTTTAAAAATTATTTTAACCCTACGTACGTAAAATTACTTGACAACACTCTCAAGCTATAACACAAACTTTAATATGGATGACAATGCTTTTATTTTAACCCCCAGGAGGGCTAAAATGGTTTTTACCTATCTGAGCCAGGTGCAGTAAAAAATTTTTCTCTTCTAATTTCGCTTTTAAGGGCTTAGCTCCAGCACCGTGTTGAACTGCAAAAACAATATTTCACTTATTAATGTTACATAAGGCATACATATATATTGTCGCTGTGAAATCATACCGGCATTTATCTGCAAAATTGAGTTTTTGAGTTGTTAGTGTCAAAAATTTATTTTTTTTCTCGTATATTTTTATGTCAAACTGGCATGTCATATACTTGAATAAAACTCCATCAGATCGTGTTGGACAGATGTGCATGTAATCGGGAATAGCCATTTTGTTTATCAGAAGCTACAGATCTATGATCTACTGTGCAATACACCAGTCGCTTCATAACCTTCAAGGTGGAAAGATATCCATCATCTAAGTAAAACTGAATTATCTCACAATAGCACATTTTTATTATTATCTGAAGTATCACATGGGAAAACTTAAAAGTGCTCTAGCATAATTAATATGCATTTTGCAGATATGCCGATTTGTTTTCACAGCAACGATAAATATATGTTACGGGCAATGTGATAGATCAGGCATTATTAATGATACCTGATTACGTGAGGAGTTTTTTCCAAAATCTGGATTACGTGAGGTGTTGTTTTTTTCCATAATCTGGTCTCCCCTTCCCCCTTAGTGAGATTTAGCTGGACCCCCCTCCCCCAACGTGAGATTTACCTACAACCTTTAAAAATATTTTCTATCTAATTCGTTTGCTTTTGTGCTTCACAGCACCTAAAACTTTTTTATTATTAATGATGTAGGGGAAAAGGACATTATTCCACCTAAAAATTACCACAGTATCTCATCTGTCGGTATTATTCCTTTCTCATACTTAAAAAAATCGTTTAATTTCTAACTTAAATAGTTGACGTGGAATTTTAATCGACCCCCCTCCCCCCTTGGGAAGATTTTTCCAAACCCCTCCTCCCTTTTTTTGACCTCACATAATTTTTGGATGTCCCCTAATAAGCCATGAATGGCATACATACACTATAACAGGTATGTTATGTAGCTGTGCGAAACATGTGCTATATTGGAAATTGTGTGTTTCATTGGAAGTTGAAAAAAAGTAATGGTAACATAACTGGATATATCACTTTTAAGAGAATGCTTTTTTTTTAGTTATTAGTTAGATTAAATGTAATTCAGATTAGCCGTTAATCTTACAGAAAATAAAATAATGTATTACATTAACTTTCCCCAATATGATAAACTGGGCATTGTTAATAATATCCGAATTGAGCCAGGTAGGGTGATAAATTCAATGATATTTTTCAAGTAGTAGTGATTATTTTGGCACAGCTGGGATATACGTCTGCCAGCCGCCATGTTTACCCACAGCTCAAATGATGCCACAACAATATAGATCTAATTTGAGCCAATATAGATCTAATTTGAGCGCTGTGAGTAAACATGGCGGCTGGCAGACGTATATCCCAGCTGTGCCGAAAGGAAGAATACAAGAAACAAATGTATCAAATAAACTAAGATACTTAAGGATTAGCCGGCCGCTATGTCCCTCCCTATCTCACAACAGCCCGGCTTATCCTAAAGTTCAAGCTCGGACTGGCCATGCGGGCATCTGGGCAAATGCCCGGTGGGCCGTTACTCATCGAGGGCCGTTTGTGGGCCGCCTACAACCAAAATATTTTACGAAAAAGATCCTGTAAAAATGAATCCGTACTCCGCAGGAATTTCCAACTAGCGGCCCACAACTTCTTTTTGTGCGGCCACCAAACCATTAATTTACCAGAAATTAAATTCATTAATGATGGCATAAATTACTGGACTCAAAAACATATTATATTATCCTACTACTATTATAATTGTGAATGTTTGTCTGGATGTTTGTTACTCTTTCACGCAAAAACTACTGAATGGATTTTAATGAAATTCTACCATAATGTAGCTGATACATCAGAATAGGACATGGGCTATAATTTATAAAGAGAAAATCAGTCCTTCATTCTTTTTTTCCCGTTTTTCCTGCTTTTTTTCACTTATTTTTCCGTGTTTGAAAACCTGTTTTACCAGTCATACAACGAGTTAAAAATAAAACATTGTTTCAAATGAGACAGATCACTAGACTTTTTCATTTACTAGATCTTTTAGTTTAGTTTTAAACACTGGTTTTAAATTTGTTAATTTGTTCACTAGACTTACTAATTTACCAGACTTTTTACTATGGTTACAAATTGGTTATTTTATAAAGGCACCAAGATATTAAACATTATCAGGAACATCGGGATTGTAAAAAGTGACAAGAACACCGGGATTGGAAAATTAGCGAGAACATCGGGATGGAAAAATTACCGGGTTATAAAAATTACCGAGAACACTGGGATAGGAAATTTACCATAAAGACACCCAGAATACCGGAATATAAAAATTACCGTAAACATTGAGATAGGAAAATTACCGGGAACGCCGGGATTAGAAAAATTACCGTGACCACCGGGATAAGATTACCGGGAACACACTGGGATAGGAAAGAGGCGCCTGGGATACCGGGATGATTTGTAATATTGCTAATTTACAAAATTATAAATGTATTTTAAGAAATATTTAAAAAATTAATTTATTCACCCCACCCGTGCAAGGCCGGGTATAACAGCTAGTATAAAATATTTTTATGAACTAATTTTCCTGGTTTCATCTTTAAAAATTCTATGGCATAAAAGGAGCGAATCTTTTCGGATGTCACCCAAACGAGGTAAAACAGTACTTTTAAGAGTAAAATTTCCAAAATTTTTCTGGGGGAGGACCCCCAGACCCCCCTTTCTATTTTGAGCTACATTATTTACAATTTATTTTAATATTAAGATCGTCAAGGTGGAAATTCTTTCTATCCACTGAATTTACCAACAAAGAATTAGAAGTCCATATTGAGTCGTATCTACTTAGACTATTTCTTAGGGGCCAGTTTTCAAAAGAATTTCTTGGGGAAGTACCATGATTTCCCCCCGAAATTTTTAATTCTATGAAGTTATATTTTCCATGAAAAATATGCAGTGGGCCGGTTCAGACTTAAAATGCCCGGGCCGAAATTTTTTCCCAGTCCGGCCCTGCTAAAGTTCCGAACTTTATAATCTTAATAAAAATTTATTAATGGGTCGAAATAACGACATGTTTTATACATTTTAATTAAAGATAGATACCATTTTACTTACTTAAAATAGGAAAGGATATCAACAGCATGGTGCTGAAAGAATATGAAAATAAACAACATATTTGGTGTTGCCATTCGCATAAGTCAAATCTAATAAATTCCAAATCAAACCAGTTTATAAAATAAAAATTATACTCCACTAAAAATACAATCAAGCATTAAAAAGGAATTCTGATGAAATTTTAAAAGTAAATTTTCAAAAATCTGTGGTTACATGAACATGAACAAGTACACTATAAAAGCGATACAGCCCATACAGTGCGGGGGTGAGATTGTGACATGTGTCTCTTGTTCTTACTTTACGTCCATTTACCCTTGCCCAGCTTTATTTTTTTACTTAGCTTCATTAAATAGTTCAAATTATGTCATTATTTCTTATTTAATTTATATTAATGAATGCATTTATTTTCTATTTGCAATTATTATTTACAGCAGGTATTTCACTGTCGAAATAGTACTCTTTTGTCGTTTTAAACCTAATAAACGCAATTTAAAATTTTTTCTTTGACATATTCTTACAGAGGACCGTAAAATACACTTCATATCGAATTTTTATGCAATTTGTTAAACATTTAAGGGCTTTTCGGAGTCGTAAAAAAATCGTAGTTTTGAGTAAAAAACACAAGTCCAAAATAGCCTAATAATTGGTATTTAATTATAAGTTAGAAATTTTTTGAATTTTTATTATGGTAGTTGAGTAATATGGTAAGCTTTTTCTAGAATTTCGAGTTGCCATGGTCATTCTGGCGTCATCCAGGAATTTTTGAACACAAAAGTGATTGACTTGTCTTCATAGGAATCCATTACGTTTTTCGGGCTATGAGAAAATGGAGGAATGCGTAAAAATATAAATTGACCCCCAAGTGTTTTACATCATCGTGTTCACATAATTTAGTAGATTAAGAATATATAAAGTATAAGGGGATTGGTTCCTTATTTCGGGAGTTTTTCCGGTTTTATTGGAAAACTTTAATTGGGCGTCACGTCCTTAATTTTAGAGATAGGGTTCTGAAATTGTAGTATGTGTACCTCCTTAATATTTCCTATTGAATGATGTATGACACTAAGGGATTGGACCCATATTAAGAGATTTCAGAACCGCATGCTCGTTTTTATTTTCACTTTTTAACGCCCCTAACTCCTTTTCTCCAGAAGAAACGGAGTCTTTCTAACAAGATTCAAAGAGTTCTTCAAGAATATGGTTATTAATAAGCTCTTTGACAATTATTTTGGGAGAAATCCGTGAAAAATCGTCTTGAACAACTAAAATATAAATTTTCTGGATTGCGCAATTTTTATAACATCTCTTAGTTAAACGTATTGTTCGAAACCGCTTTTTATATGCTTTCAGGAAATATAAACCACTTAGCTAGGCTTCCAATATATCCGGAGCTATTCAACGTCCAAGTTAGTACATTTAGGCTTAATGTGCCATCAGGCACTGCTGACGAAAATTCACAATACCTACAAGGTCTGGGTTTGCGCATGCGTCACAAAGAAGGACATATTTAAGATCTAAACAAGTTTTCCATGTACAGAATCCCCGCTGGCTCAGTGGTATAATGCGTGCTTGACATGCGGCAGGTCGCGGGTTCTAATCCCAGCCTTAAACATTTTTTAATATTTCCGAAAAATAGCTATATTTTTACTCCAGAAAATGTAAAAAATATACTACAGGACCTGTGGATAGCACAATATTATTTTATTTAATTGCAAATATAGTAAATAATCATCTTTGCTGAAATTCATAATTTTTATTCCATCGATCAAGGACAAGTAAAAAATTTCTTCAATTTATGAAACCAATAATTACCCTTTTAGCATGCATAATAACTGCAAATTAAACTTATTTTAAATAAATTTTTAATAATCTACGCCAAAATTAAGACGACATCCAATATCAGCGAGTATATTGTTTCTCTGACTTTGATTGTATTATCATTATCTGATGCCGGAAAATACCAGTTTTCCAACATTATCTTAGCAAATTTCCTTTTTTTACAACAGGAATGTCGGGTAACATCGAAAGATGTCGGAAAAGACGAATTCCGAAAATTCAACACCTATCAGTGCTCTACGATGTTAGACGGTATCAGCCGGTATTCAAGAGGGGGTAGTTTTCATAAAGGCTAATATCATCCAAAATATGTGTTCCGGTGTTAATGTGCTACCCGAGTTAGTTTTAAAAAATTACTTTTAATTGTAAAGGTATTTTTTAAAAGTTTAAATCATTTAAAGTTAACCTGTATATTGAAAGAGATAGAAGGATATTTCACCCCTTAATTTTTTAAGGGAGGGGGCGAACAGTGAAATTAAAGAAAAGTAAAGATAACACTTTACTTAAAAAAAGATTGCTAAAAGTTAAATAAAATTATATTAAGTCCAAAAATATTTTGAAAAAAAATATTTTTGCCAGTTCAAAAATTATAAATTTTCTCGGGTCATAATGCAAACAAATACTGGCCAATATCGTTATTACAATGTCCGATATTACACGATAGTGGCCAGTATTCGCACGCAGTTGGCCAATATTTTTGTGATACTGGGTAGTCAAAATAAAAAGCATCTAAACATAGTTCAAATATTTATTTGTCAATTGCAGGACAAGGGAGTTTTTTAAATTTATTTTCTTTTTCATAAAAACATTTGAATCTGTTTTCACATTATATACTTTTATTTCATTTAATAAAAGTAATTTGTCTATTTTAATGCCTTATTTCTATATTCTGAGATCTAAATTTTAGAAATTATTTAAGTCGGAATGCTGCCAGGAAAGTTTGAAAAATTTGTATATATCTACAATGGACTTTCATACTCTAGTTTCTAGACTAGATTTAAAATTACCAGTATGCTTTCATACTGGTTTCAAATTTTCCGGAATATTTGAAAACTAGTATGGTTTAATACTGGTTTCAAAATTTCCAGTATATATGAAAACCAGTATGAACATTTCTAGTATGGTTTAATACTGGTTTCAAAATTTCCAGTATATTTGAAAACTAGTATGAACATTTCTAGTATGGTTCAATACTGGTTTCAAAATTTCCAGTATATTTGAAAACCAGTATGAACATTTCTGGTATGGTTTAATACTGGTTTCAGAATTACCAGTAAGATTTTTATACTGGTATTAAATTTCTAGTATGATTTTCATACTGGTTTTGAATTTCCAGTATGGTTTTACTGGTTCCAGTATCATTTTTACTGGTTCCAGTATGATTTTGATACTGGTTTTGTGAACTTTTTCCAATAGGGGTGCAGCCTTACCGTTAAAGAGCTAGGACCTAATGTAGTGCGAGCGCGTTTCAAAAGGCCGTTTTTAGAAGGCCCGTGTGACGAAACAAAACATAATAAAATGAAAAAATCTATTGCATGAGGTAAGGAAGTATCCCTACTACTTACACCATGAATTCGATAGAATTTGAACCACTTTCTAAACCGTGGAGTGAGTTTCAAAAGTGCAATATTAATATTTTTGTCAAAAAATGGAGTTCCCTTAATGGTATTTAGAAAAATGATGATCGGGGAAGGAATTTTCAATGATCGTAACATTGATCATTGAAACTGTTTGATCATTGAAAATTCCTTCCCCTATCATCATTTTTCTAAATACCATTAAGGGAACTCCATTGTTTGACTAAGATATTAATATTGCACGTTTTAAAACTCACCCTACTGTTCAGCAAGTGGTCTAATTTCTATCACATTGAGGATTTAAGTAGTACGGATACTCCTGTACCTCATGCAATAATGTTTTTCATTTTATTATGTTTTGTTTCGTCACACGGGCCTTCTAAAAACGGCCTTTTGAAAAGCGCCGCTCTACATTAGGTCCTAGCTCTGTAACTGTAAGGCTGCGCCCCACCATCCCTATTCGAAATATGCTTGTCTAGGGCCCCTCTACCTCCCCCCAAATTATTGATGATTATTTCTGAATCACCCTGTATAGTACTAGGAATCCCTCTCTTTATATCATGGGGCACTGCGAATGTTTCATACCTGGGGTGGATAACAAGTCAAGAGGCAGTGGGGGTGGCACTGGGAAACGTACCCCCCCCCCTTAGAATGAAATAATTTCATTGAAAAAAAATGACATCTCTGAAGATAACTTCTATGCAAAAACGTAATTTTGAAGCTTTGAAATGGTTAGGTGTATAGCTTTATGGTCAAAAATCTATATTAATCATACAATATTTTTTAATATCGCAGTTTTATTGCGGAATATGTTTTAAAAGTCTTGGTGCCCCCCCAAAAAACTCAAACCTATAAAAACCTATATAACCGCCCATATCAACCATATCTGCTGATTTCTATATGAGCTTGATTGAAAAAGAACTTCGAGACAGGGACATAGCCAAAAGGGGGATATATTATCCATCAAACTCAAATATTCTCCCTTTTTTGTCGAATGTCCATTGAAAACAATTGACACTATTCAATATACCTGCATAAACAGAAACCATCAACATTTTTCTGCTTCAAGAAGAAAGAACACAGCATCTCCCCTTTTTGAGGGAAATTTTCTAATTGCAACTTATGCGGTATGCGTGTTTTTAAAAACATCTTCCCCTTGTAAGATAATTTTATCTTTTGATACTACACCGACTCACCGACATATTTATCTTTTTAACGTTCTACCATTAGTATATCTGGTTTCTGTGTTTGATTTTATATAGTTTGCAAAAGTCAATTTAATGGAATTTAATGCTACATACAATGCATGGTACATTTATATGCGTAAAAATCCTTTTACATCAAAATAAGTACCGGAATTTGAATATTATCGTTGATTCTCGGTTTAACTGTCTATTTAAATGGATTTAAATAACTACATAATTAAATGGATCCTTTTTATTAAATACGATTTATAACTTAAAAGAAAATTTCATCGCAATTCTCCGTAAAACCAAGTTAAAACATTCTTACAGTACAGTGTAATTACCCGAAATATTGGTTGATGAAGGCATAAAATTCAAACCATGCGTAATTTTACCTCCTCTTGCACCCGCCGGTGTCATCCATCTTTCACAGACCTCGTGTCGAAATAAGTTTTTAACTCGGAAAGTGTGGAATCACGTATGGAGAATCAGAGAGAAAGAACTTTCAATGCAGCTTGAGGACTCTTCATCATTTATGCGAACATGAAGAACCTCCGCAGAAAATGTAGCGGATACAGTAATTTAAAACGCATCAACCGCTGATCTTTTTGACTTTTAGACGAAGTTCCTTGTTTGTTATTTCATAACATAACTGTAGTCATTTTTTAGCATTTAGCTTTTTATTGAATCATATTTTATGAAAGTAGATAATTAAACTTAAAGACAAATATAAATTAAGTGGCAAATTAAAACTAAATACGCAAGGAACCGCGGACACTCATCAGGGGATCCGTCCCACCCACCCCTATGCCCGCGGGGCAGCCCTTCTGACACCTTACAAGAAGGGAACCGCGAGGCTATCTCCACAAGTAAGAACAATAAATTAACAAAACCCTAACAATTAGTTTAATTCTAATTTTAAGGATTTAATTTTATATATTTATATTTACATGAAACTAATGAAACACTATTAACATTCCAAGAATAAGTATGTATATATAGTTGATCAAAAGAATGATGAAATAATTTGAAGTACAATTAGAAAATTAGCAAATCAGGCATAAATTCAAAAGTCGCGCTAAAAGCCAACAACTAATAAAATATATGCGAAGAATACGAAACAAAAACAAAAATATTTTCATGAACTCCACCCAGGTCTCTTCGTCAGGGGGACAGGACCTGAGCAGAGGGGGTGTTTCTGAACGTAGAGACTCTGTTGTGATTCTTTTATAGTCTGTCTTGCTATTTTTCTACATGCTGGGTGTTGGGGACAGGCGTAGTTAGAACCTTGTCGTTCGCTACGTTCAGAAACACCCCCTCTGCTCAGGTCCTGTCCCCCTGATGAAGAGACCTGGGTGGAGTTCATGCAAATTTTTTGTGTTTGTTTCGTATATATAGTTGAGCTATTTTATACTTGTATTGGATGATTCTTGTGGTTGGTCCTGAAATTAGTGCTTCTCATAATCATAAATTTTTTAGCTTTGAGTTATCTCATTTACCAGAAGTTACTCATTTTACCAGAGTTACTAATTTACCTTTGAGTTACTCATTTTACCAGAAGTTCTTTGATGGAATGAAATATACAGGGTGTCCCATAAATGTTGGGTCACACTTCTAGGGGGATAGTAGACACCTAGATGAGTCAGAATCACATTGGATTTCGGGGTCCCTGACCAAATCCCTGGGAGCTAAAAATGGAGCGACACCCCAAAAAATTATTGAAAAATTTAATTTGTAGAAGAACTACTACTATTAGTAAAAATTTAACCATGGTCTCAAATTTTGTGGTTTAAGGTATCCGCCTACCCCTAAAATGACGATTTTCGACTTTTTCCTCGAAAATTTGTTCGTCACATTTTCAAGTAGTTTAGACTTATCTTTCCAAAACTGTTTTCATTTTACTTGTAGAAAAGAAATTACAGCGTTTTTAAAACAGATAGTCGTCTGCGATCGTGTACAAAAATAAACTTTAAAGCTAATTTTCTCGGAACTAAATTTTGCATAAAAACCCTCCACTATTTACATGATTACTCAATTTTCACATTCTTTTGTGTTTTTTTACTTTTTTTTCGCAGTAAAAAAATTTTAATGTGAAAACTTTTAGCATAATTTTAAAGATCATATTAAACCACAAAATTTGAGATTATGATTAAGTTTTTACCAATAGTAGTTCTTCTACAAATTGAATTGTTCAAAAATTTTTTGGGGTGTCGCTCCATTTTTAGCTCCCTGAGATTTGGTCTGGGACCCCCAAACCCTATGTCAGGTGTCGGCAACCTATTGAAACGGAAGATCCAAAAGTAACAGTTTACAAAGTTTCCCAGTTTTTAAAGAGCCACTGATTTTTTTTGCATTAACGTTATAGTGAAGTATAGGGTGATTTTAGTTGGGGAGCATTTTTACCCATCATTTTTTTGGGGGTACCACCTCCTTTCGGGTAGGGTACTTTTTACATCAAGTTTTAGATGAGTTACGTACACTGTAAATTAATTTTAGTGAACTTAATTTCAAAATTTTTTATAAACAATTTGAATTCCTGGAAAAATTGTTGGGTCCCGCAGAATTTTTTTTTAAATTTCCCCTTCAAATTCGTGTTTTAGATCATTTTCCTTTTTCGGTTGCACCCTAAGAGCACCTCTTATTATTTAAGTGGCAGAATTTTCAAGGAAAAATAGTATAGTAAAATTTCGAGGGGATGTGGATTCCACTTCAGAAAAATTTTGGAAATTTGCTCCTAAAAATAGTGTTTTAATTAGTTTTAAGAACTTCTATAACGACCAAATAAGGATCACTCCTCCTCATAAGTCACAGAATTTTCAAGGAAAATCAGCACATATTTTGACTCATCTTCAGAACTTAAAAATATATTTTCTGATTTTTAAAACGTTTTGATTATAAATTTTTTCGTATGGAACTGGAGAGCCACAACTTTACATAGAAAGATCCGCATGCGGCTCGCGAGCAGCAGGTTGCCGACCCCTGCCCTATGTGATTCAGGTGTCTACTATCCCCCCTAGAAGTGTGACCCAAAATTTATGGAACACCCTGCATATGTTACGAGCAATGTGATAAATTCAACGGCATTTATCAATGAAATTTATCACTGCCCGCCTCCACTCTGGGCATTATTAATAATGCCCAATTATTCGCTTTGCCAGTAAACATGAAATGATTTTGTGTATCTAGTTGTTGTGATAAACTTTTACATCAAAGACAAAAAGTTTATTTTAATTCAAGAAATAAATCACATAACCCAACCACATAGTATACATTCTTCAGAATTTTAATAATTTTACATATGATGGTGTTAACACTCAAATGAAAAAGAATTTACCGAAAACAGAACTCTATGGCATACAGCTCACTTAGTTCAAAAAATAGTTGGAATAAACATTGAGGTATTCTTCAGAAGGAATATTTTATCGAATTGTTTCGTTCCTTCATTAAATACATCACCACATTCCATAATGAGGATCTTTAGCTACGGAAGGGTTATAGTACATCTTTTTCGACTTTCCATGTACTTTATTTCGCTTCTTGAACCAAGAATTGAATATTCCAATAAAATCCCCTATTTTATCGTAAATAGCTACCAGGGATATTCCGAGCCACATCCCCATATATCCTCCGATCACACTGAACAATTCCAGACTCTGAAAAAAGGGGAAGAAATAGTGAGTGAAATACTATAAGTTTAATTACAATTTTAATTCTATTTTGATTTAATTCCCATGTTTAAAGAATAGATGCTATGTTAGAGATGACACATATCTTTTTTGGAATTAGCTTTAAAAGTTATGGTTTTCTCTTTATTTTATTTAGTTTTTTTGGGGGGGA
Source organism: Tetragnatha versicolor (assembly GCA_024610705.1). Lineage (NCBI taxonomy): Eukaryota > Metazoa > Arthropoda > Arachnida > Araneae > Tetragnathidae > Tetragnatha > Tetragnatha versicolor. Next base: position 58,783,045 of record JANDEH010000001.1, read on the forward strand.
GGGAATCAATTGTTACCATATATTATGGTTTATTATAGCATAACCATTCAAGTTTTTTCATTTATTTGTATTAAAACTATCAATGCTGTTCTTATGTTACCTTCTGAAATAAAAAAAATAAAATTATTAAAACAAAAAAAATTAAATATCTTTACAAAGGATTAATCTATTACAAAGGATTAAATATCTTTATCTTTATAAGAAACGTATAAAATATTTAAGATACGGAAATGAATTAAGATTGTAAGATTTGTAATGTCACACACACAGTGGAATTTATACAGATGGGGTCATGGAAAAATATATTATCTTGTATATAGCCCGGTGCGGTGTTCGTAGACAAGAACCACGGCTAGCTTTCTTGAACAAACTTTGTAGTTTATTCTTTCACAACACCCGTCTAATCAGTTCTGCTGCCAGGTGGCTACGCGCGCCAGAGGGGGCCGTGTGCACTTTACATATCAACTTTCTGAAGATATTCCATGCCCCTAAAAGTGCCTAAAAGAGTCGTTTGTGTCCCAGGGTCTTATATCTTCTAAATGAACCTATGAGCGTATTATGAAGGTAGTTAAATTTAATATGAACTGGTTGCTACTACACTCGAAGTTCTAGAAAAAAGTCACAAAATAAAAAAAAGTCAGTTCGAGAAAAATTACCTCAAATTTTGGATTATATTTAAGTCTCGTGATTTCATATCGGTCAAAAAGCATTTCAACTTGAATACTGGAGCATCTGAAAGAATTAATAAGCATCATGTGCATTAATCTTTTTTTAATTTAAAAAAGTGCTATTCAACATAAATCAGAACTTATATTAATATTAAAGTAAAGAAATCTCACTCATCTGTCCACATTTTACTTCCTGTACAGTCGTGCTAAAAATAAATTAAACCATTTTTAAAAAATAAAGAACTATTCTTTCTTTATAAAAACAATATAAGAATGTAAAAGTAATAGGTAATTTTTTTATTAGATGTAAGACACGTTAGTAAAATACACTACTTAAAAAGGGAAAATATCTACGTATCATAAATTTGAGTCGTTTTCATTTATAGGATATTTTTTAGCATTTATACTTACTCCTTTTGTTCTTGACCTCATGACCTGCATAAAAATGCAAAAATAAGTTATAATCAGTATGTTTAATGTTTATAAGCACTTCGTAAACGATTCTATTTAACCACACAAGTTTAAAAAAATTTCATGGAAATTTACGACGTGTCATAGAGAATTGTATATTTAATAAAATGAATAATTAAAAACACTTGAATGATAAGTTTTAAACTATTTATTAAAAAAATATAGGACGATAAAATTGTATTTAAAGTACATGTATAGAGAACTTTTCCAAACTTTATATTTTAAACTTTATAAACAAACTATTTTCTTAAACTTTTGTTTTTAGTTCAAATACTAATAATGTGAAGATTCAAAAATCTTACCTCATTTAGACCCACATTTGGAACTGACTGGAGAAAAAAATTAAAAGCTTTAAAATGACTTTAACGTACAAAATAAAAAATAAAAACCAAACATGAAAAGAATAAATGCGCTTGCAGTCAACTAAATTCATACTTCTTAAATCATGTTTTGAAGATTTACAGTTTTTAATCAGATCGAATAGAAAATTTTTCTAAATTGTGAACTAATTACTCTATACCAGTGGTGCCCAACCTACGGCTCGCGGGCCAAATGTGGCCCGCGAGGCAGATCCATGTGGCCCGCGGACTCGTTAAATCTTAAAAACAAAAACCACTTTCAGAAATCTTCCAAGAAAACCACGAAATCGTGCGAGACATTATGGCACTTATATCTAAGAAAGATGATATAAAAAATGAATTCTTCAACATCCATGCAGTAAAATTTTTTTTCTTTACTTCTCTGTTTTGGTTTTTTCTAGGTACGGGGAATTTGGCATTGGATAAGTATTTTTCAGTACTATTAGTTAGCCATTTGAATTCAGTTTATAAGGATCTTTTTAGAACCAAACTTCGAAAAGATGTCCGATCGTAAAAAGTTGAAGACTCGGAATGCCGAAACTTTCAAGAAAAGTGGATAAATTCATATTTCTTCATTCAGCGAGAAAGTACACCGTTGTGTCTTATATAAGCTAAATATGTTCACTCTAGGGCAGTGTTTCCCAACCTTTTTCAGTCCATGCCCCACCAAAGCCTTTCTAAATTTGCCATGCCCCCGGTCTCAGTGGCATATTTAGAAATATATTTTGAGATGGAGTCAAAATTATTTCTTAGCCCCCCTCCTATGCATATTTAATAAGTCTAATGAAGCTTTTCAGAACATTTTTAGGTAGAATTTGCATGTTTAAGAACTAAATCATGTTATGATAATTAAGTTCTAAGTACCATTTGACTCTAGGAAGCAGGTTTTTAACTAGTTTGGTACCCCTGGTTGGGAAATTTAGGATATAAATGTTAAGGTAAGATTTGCATTTTGATGGACCTAATGTAAAAAAGTTTCAAATTTAAGCGTTCTAAAATCAAAGAGATTTTGGGTCACCCCAAAAAAGGTTTGGAAATTAGACTCTAAAAACAGGGTTTCAACTTGGTTTTGATACATATTGGTCCAGACTTCAAATATACATTCTCAGACAGGATAATAGGATCAGATTTTGATAAACTTCTTTACAAAAGTTTTTTTTTATTTTCCCCCTGGATTGGCTCCACTTGGGGGGCAATTTGGTTGAAAATTTTCTAATTGCCGCCCTAAAAAATGATATTGCCCCCCGGTGGGGCGTGCGCCCCACGTTGGGAAACACTGCTCTAGAGAAAAGAAGGATTAGAGGGGATTTGATTCAACTTTTTAAAATGGTAAAGCAAGGGGACACAGAGGGACTAGATTTCAATACGGGTAATAGAACAAGGGGTCACAATTTCAAATTGAATAAAGTCAAATTTAAGACGGATTGTAGAAAGCATATTTTTAATTGGGTAGTGGATAGATGGAATGCGTTTGTCTGAAACAGTTGTAAATTCAAGTGGGGTAAACGAGTTCAAGAGGAAAATTGACAGTTACTGGGATTCAGGTAGTTAGGGTTAAAAAGACTGGACCAACCTTGCTGGGCTTACGCCTGTAGTTGGTCGACTTAATTTGTATTTGTATTTGTATTATATGCACTTATATGTAAGGAGACTGTGAACAAACTGTGTGTTTGAGAATACATATTATCTGTTATGAAAAGAACAAGAACTAGTGCTCGATCTTGACTTACAGATAATCATCTCAATTCAGTTTTAAGGATGTGTTACAAATTTGGAGCCGAATTTACAAGAATTAGTATCCTCCAAATAGATGCAAACTTCTCATTGAAAAGGGTAACTTTTCTTTATGTTTAGAAATATCCTTAAAGCCGCGTTTACACCTAAGTTGACAACTTAAAATTGTCAACTTTTGTTGAAAACATTGTTTGTGGAAAACTAAAAGTTGCTCTTCTCAAACCGCGTTTACACCAAAGTTTTCCACAAGTTGCGGCAATTTGTTGCTTTTTTTTACAAAATACAGCAACTTTTTCTGTCTTCCACTTGTGGAGAGAGAAGTTTTCCACTAAATTTTAGTTTTCCGCGGAGTGCGGAAAACTATAAACTTGTTGCTACAACTTAACCGGTAAAAAATTGATACCTTTAGTTTTTCAACGGTTTTCACTTGCGAATGACCTAAATAATAACATACTAAAAATCGGACAAAATCGGTTCGCCGGAAGTTTAATTTTTTTAAAATTTTTAAAAAATGTTCGAAAAAAAATTTAAAAAAAATCGAATTATAGTATTCGAGACTTATTATACATGTTTATAGGCTATTTTTCAGTGCTGAATACGAATATGCCATATAAATTTTAAAAAATTTAAATTTAAATTATTAAAAATTTGGAAAGTCGTAAAAATTAAAACATCGCTTAAAACCACAAAATAATTGCAAAAGAAGTAATTTAAACGGTTTTCAATTAGAAATGACTTAAATAATAGCATACTAAAAATAGAAGGAATTCGGACAATAAAAAATAAATTTTTTTCAAATTTTAAATTTTTTTGGCCTCAAAAATCGACCTTTTTTAAAAATTCTTGTTAAAAACGTTTGAGGCATTTACCAAGGTCATTTTTCCATGGATGTTGTAGGTATATACCTCTATAACCTAAAAAAACATGATTGGTGATTAAATCATTAGTTAATTAATTTATAAAAATTAACGTTGAAAATACAGGTAAAATCTTTCCAATCAAGTAATACAGAACATCCCTATTTTATAATAAATCATTTTGAAAATAATTAAATGTAAAAATCACAAAATATCTTTTAAATTAATTTAAAATTTAAATTTTTTGAAAGTGGTACCTCCCCAATAAATTCTTTTGAAAATTGACCCCTAAGAAATAGTCTATAATCAAAACTCAATATAGACTTATAATTTTTTGTTGATAAATTCAGTGGGTAGGAAGAATTTAAATCTTGACGAACTTAATATTAAAAGAAATTGTGAAAAATGTTGCTCAAAATAAAAAAGGGGGTCTGGGGGTCCTCCCCCAGAAAAATTTTGGAAATTTTACTCTTAAAAGTACTGTTTTAACTCATTTGGGATTGGGAATCTTTTGGGTGACATCCGAAAAGGTTCGCTCCTTTTATGTCGTAGAATTTTTGAAGATGAAAAAATGAAAATTCGTTCATAAAATCATTTTAAATAATATAATTATGGTGAAGATTAATAATTGTACGGATGTAGGGTTCGTACTTCGTAAGGATGATGAAGGGGTATTGAAGAGAAGCTTCTTAAGTTCAGTTGTTGGATAACCCAGGTTCGACGAATACTCTTCTGATTGTGGGTGAAGAAAGTTAGACTGGAGAAAGGTAGAGAAATGGTCATACCTTCTAAATGGAATGGGATTGACTATATTGAAGTCAAAGAAGTCCAGGCTAGTTCGCTTAAATAACGTTTCCTTTATTTTATTCGAAGACACACGTATGGTAAAAAAACTGTGATTGAAATTCACTAAAAGTTTGTCACATTTCGTGGTTTGAGTTTCATCATAAATTGTCACAAATGCTTTGCGAATAGACACTATATATTGGAGGACATATTCAGTTCACCAACCAATAACGAAATTATAATTGAAGACACATATGTTAGTCTAATATCGGTGAGGTTCACAAGCCAGGAAAATCAAGTACGGGGGATGAAATAATAATGATAAATGATACCATTATTGTATGATGACTGAGGCCGCGGACTGGACCGCACGAGCACCTCGCAAAGAACGCCTCGGCAGACCCGCCTGGGTCTCCGAGAAATATCAGCTCGGGGCTACATTATGGGGACCAGAGCAGCATAGATTCGGGAGAAATTAAAGAGAGCAGGAGGGGTGTAGAAATTCGTGTGCATCGGGTTAAGTACTGCTAGTATAAACCTACGATGGCGAGCGCCATAAAAACCACAATTAGCCAAAGGTTAACAAAAGAAAAGGCAGGAGAGGTTACCGAATGGGGAAATTATCTCCAGAATTAATTTTGAATATTGGCGATAGTAAGATTACGTTGGGATGGAAAAGTTATGTCTCGGCCGGCGACAGAGAGGAGGAAAGCATGGGAGTGTTGATCGAATAATTAACTAACGGCAGAAGAAACTGTATAATTTTGATTGATAAAAATTTATGAGAAGCGCGTGATGCATAAAACCGACTGTTACCATGGGAAATAAGAAAGAAGGGTTTAGGCCTAAAATAATCCAGTGGGAATTTTAAAATTAAAATGGAAAAAGTACACAAAAATATGGGGTGGTGTGAAACATCACCACAACATCATTAAGTGTAATTTTTGACTAAGATATTGAATTACCTATCCCGATGATTTAATGATACTTTTAAGCTATTTTTAATTCATTTCTTAATTATTTAAAACAAATATCAGACTTTTTTATATCTGAATAATTCTATGAATACCTATTATCGTTTTAAAGCCTACATTATTGAAATTAAGGGGTGGAAAGTCACGATTCTTTCGATTGTGCGTTTTGGCACATTGCGACCGAACGCGTCAGTTTAATATTGTGACCGACGGAGGGTTAAGTTGCAGCAACAAGTTGCTAGCGCAAAGCGCGCATCAACAAATCTTCCACTTTTAGTTGTCAACTTTCTTTGATCTTTACCGACAATCCGCGGGAAACTAAAATTTAGTGGAAAACTTGCCTTTCCACAAGTGGAAGACAGTAAAAGTTGCTGTATTTTGTAAAAAAAGCAACAAATTGCCGGAACTTGTGGAAAACTTAGTGGAAAACTTTGGTGTAAACGCGGCTTAAAAGTGTATTTTATGTGGCCCGCGAGATAAGTTTTCATCGGCAAATCGGCCCTCGTGAAAAAAAGGTTGGGCACCACTGCTCTATGCAGTGGTCCCCAACCCCCGGTCCGCGGACCAGTGCCGGTCCGTGGATCAAATGGTACCGGGCCGCGGGCTGACCATTTCATTGAAAATGAATTTAAATTCCTAGGTTTATACTCCAAATTAGCTTTAATTTATCACTTTTAATCACTTTATATTTATTTTTTGGTGTAACTGTATTTTATTTTGAAAGCATGTTAAATACATTTAAATTAAAATTAATAAATCAAAATAATCTAGAATGTAAACAATAAACGTCCCCCCCCAGCGGGCCGCGGTAAAATTATCAAACGTTGACCGGTCCGTGGTGGTAAAAAGGTTGGGGAACACTGCTCTATACTATAGTAACCTGAAATTTTCACTCTGTAGTTTTCCCCAACTTACCTTGGTATAAATATAATTGAGTAGGCAGTTCCGGAGGTTAGTGTTAGTGAGCATTAGCAAACAGGGGAGAACCCTGTAAATACTTACCCCAAAAATGGGGCAAATGTCCGCAATTTTTTTCTTTTTAAAGTTGAATATTTCTAAAAATACTCAGCTCATACTTTCAGCTCAAGGCTGAAAAAAATATGAACTGATAGGTAACACCCTAAGCTTTAGATTTCATACCAGAAACTTGTTAAAATAACCAAACTGTGGGTCACGAAAATTCGAAACCAAAAACTGCGGACAATTACCCCCACCTACCCTACAGCACAGAAATTTAAAAAACTAAAAGTGCTCAGGTTAGGCGAGAAATAACTAAAATAATATGTAAATTAATTTAATTCATATACATTCTTGTATTAATTTAGAGTTTAACACACAATTTAGGTTTTATTTTTTTACAAGACTTAGAGCCCGAAGCTCTAAAATATAGAGTAGGTTCGATTCCTTTCCCAAATACTATGACCAAATTTGTATTTTAAAATTGCTCCTCTGCTGTCCATATTGAGGAAGGCTGTCCTCAAGATTAAATACTGATGATATAAAAAGGGATTCTATTTTCTCTAGCATTTTTAATGGTTAATTGAATTTTAAAATTTAAAAACTAATGGAAAAGTATCTTAAATTCATTACTTACCAAGTTGTACTTGATTACAATGTTGACTTCTTCTTTTTCTACAATGTATTTGATTGATCTGAAAGAAAATATAATTAACTTTGAATATCTTAAGTGGAGTTGTTAAGACTAGGAGTTATGAGAACATAGCTTTTTGAGGGATCTGAATGTTTGACACAATCTAAAGATCACAGAGTACTAGAACAGAGAGTCCGTCGCCATAGGCGCTAATGGAAATTGAAAAGTTGGATGAGTGTGGGGCTATTTTGGCGCTGAGATCGCATCAACGTCACGAGAGGCGGGAGGGAAGAGCCTGATTGGTTGAGAAAAACTTTTTCCTTCTCCTTCGAAAATAGAAGATGGAGGGACAGCCAATCACAGATTTGATCTCTCTGTCAATCATTTAGTTCATCGTGGCGCCCTCAAAACCATCCAACTTTTGAATATATCGTTTTGGACCCTCTGTTAGGATTTTTCTCTGTGCTAAAGATTAAGTTGAATAAGAAAAAATATCATGAAACTGATTTTATCGTTGGTTTGAAAAAAATAATGTCAAAAATTACTAATATACTTTTTGTGCTCAAAAATACATATCTCCAAGTTTTCCTCAACACATGAGCCCCTTCAAGTGTCAAAATCAATGTCCATTCATTGTATTGTTTAAATTTAATTTGGAATTAAGGTTAATTTATTTTTCTTTTCTTAATTTAAAAGTTTAGAAAAAGCTTCTTTATTCAGAGAATGTATGACTCCATTCATATTCACTTACTCCCTTTGATGCTGCCTTTATGACTCAGTCAGGTTCATAACAATTTTGAATTTTAATGTCAATTTAAGTGGTTTTTAAGATTTTCCTCCTTTGAAATTTCATAGGATTGAAAAAGGGAATCCAAAGGGAAAAGTCCATCAACTTTTTGCAATTGTAAAATATTTTTTTAATGTACTTAAATTTTATTTCGATGATTTCTCCGTTTTTCTAAATAGAGTCCTGAATATCCGATAAAAATTTGATGATTATACAAGGAAAGTTACATTAGTTATACACATACAGGGTTCCCCCCCCCTCGATTTTATCAAAACTTGGTTTTGGGATTTAATCCCCTTTTCAAACTGGCGATTCAACATTCAACTGAACTTACTCGCAAGGTTGACTGAAGTCGGAGGCTAGGCTGAGACATTCTTTATTGTTTATTTCATCTGTAAAATTCACAAAATTATATTTAGTTACAAACAAGTTTCGTACACGCTAAATTCGTTTATTTGAAGAAATCTATCTGTTTTTGCTGAAAAATTACAAAATAGGGGTTTCATGAAATCTATAAAATCTGACCTGTGAGAGGGATACCATACATTAAAAGGTCATTATTTAAATTTCTTTTAGTTTATTAAACAAAGCCATCATCTAAAAAAATATCCGTATATATGTTACGGGCAATGTTATAATGGCGGCCATTATTTATAATGCCCGCGTATTTCGGGCAAAGTGATAAAACTCATTGATAATGCCATTGAATTTAACACATTGCCAGCCTCACATCGAGCATTATTAATAACTAGCTGTTATACCCGGCCTTGCACGGGTGGGGTGTATAAATTTATTTTTTAAAAGTTTTCCTAATATACATTTATAATTTGGTAAATTAGCAATATTACAAATCATCCCGGTATCCCAGGCGCCTCTTTTCTACCCCGGTGTTCCCGGTAATTTTCTAATCCCGGTGTTCTCGGTAATTTTTCCTATCCCGGTGGTCCCGGTAATTTTTCTAATCCCGGCGTTCCCGGTAATTTTCCTATCTCGGTGTTTCTGGTAATTTTTATATTCCGGTATTCCCGGTGTCTTTATGGTAAATTTCCTATCCCGGTGTTCTCGGTAATTTTTATAACCCGGTAATTTTTCCTATCCCGATGTTCCCGCTAATTTTCCAATCCCTGTGTTCTTGACACTTTTTACAATCCCGGTGTTCCTGATAATGTTTAATATCTTGGTGCCTTTATAAAATAACAAATTTGAAACTATAATAAAAAGTCTAGTAAATTAATAAGTCTAGTGAACAAATTAACAAATTTAAAACTAAAATAAAAGATCTAGTAAATGAAAAAGTCTAGTGACGATAAGCAAGACTATCCAGACTAGTAGTGAGTTCTCCCTACAATGGCGGCCGATTGAGCGTGATGTCGCTACTTAAGGTAGAGGATCCAGGGCTTTAATTTGAAACAAAGTTTTATTTTTAACTCGTTTTCCAGGAAAAAAATTATATTTTTCAGTAAATATATTTATTTCAAAGGAAAAAATCTTGAAATGGAGGAAATGTCCACGCCTTCGGTGTGGTTTAAAAGGAGATGCGGAACACACATACACACACAGCCACAAACGTTTTTATTTATGTAGATATTAATAAAATTGCCTAGTAACTACAACACTGGTACTAAAGTTTCCTATTATTAGCTTGCATGACTGGTAAAACAGGTTTTCAAACACGGAAAAATAAGTAAAAAAAAGCAGGAAAAATGGGAAAAAAAGAATGAAGGACTGATTTTCTCTTTATAAATTATAGCCTATGTGTTATTCTGATGTATAAGCTACATTATTGTAAAATTTCATTAAAATCCATTCATTCAGTAGTTTTTGCGTGAAAGAGTAACAAACATACAGACAAACATTCACAATTATAATAGTAGTAGGATGTCCCGGATGTCCGGTTGTCCGGTTTATCCCTTTGCCCGAAACTAACATATATATTTTCTTTTCTTAAAATTTGTTTTATCACGTAACTAGTTAAAAGTTTATTTCGTGGATCAATAACATTAACACATTAGTAAACTTTAATAAACCTTAATTGAACTAATTAATTGGAATATCTGTATCTGGTCATAGCAAATACTCTAGTTGGCTGTGACCATATGAGGCGTTTGCTATCAAAACCAGCTCATTCCAACCCAAAATTAGATGAAAAGGTGAAAACTGTGATCTCAACTGTGAAATTTCAGATCATTTGAAAAAGTTAAGTGGATGTCATTTATTTAATACTCGTAAAGACACAAATATTAACTGGTAAACTGGAAAACACCAATTTCATACAACTTAATTGAACAAAAAACTGAAAAAAAGCATGAAAAAATCGTGTTTTTGCATCAAAATCAGCTCATTCCAACCTAATTAGTGTAATTACGCCCAAGGTAATGCACCTGGAATGAAAATGAAAAACTAATCAAATTCTAGGCGGTTTATACCAACAATTAAAATTTTAAAAAGAAATTTAGCTTTAGAACTGTGGACGTGAGAAATTTGTTTGTCTCTCCTGTAAAATTTCCAAAAATGGAATGAGCTGGTTTTGATAGCAAACGCCTCATATATTAGATTTAGGATTAGACGAATGAAAGCTATAGAATCTCAAAATTGTGACGTGTGACAGATGTCATGACGTCACGATTGATAACTCTTTGCCAACATTTCAACTTCAATGTGAAGTCTTCTATGCTTCTAAAAGCTCCATTACTCCCCATCAAGTATTTGCAATCCCATTTGAAAAATTGTATGCAATGGCTCTGATTTAGAGAGGATTCTGATTTAAGAGAGGATGATTCTTTCAGCAAACCAATCAGAGCTTTTGCATAAAAGATTTCGGAGTGAAATTGAGTTGTTGTCAAAAGTTGAAAAAATTTAAAGAGAAAACAGAGTAAGTTTTTACATGAACATCCAGCTTCCCCGCACATCCCGCAAATGGGGTATTCGTGAGGATAATCCACGTTCTTGGGGACGCATCCGTACAGTTTGTTATACAAATTCGCCATGCATTCCAGAACGATTCCCTGAAAAGTGACAATGAAGCATCAGTCGTTGGAAGTCGAGTTCGAAGATTTTCACGCTTAAAACAATTTTTTATTGTATGAGAAATTGTCTGACTCAACATAAACGAACGCTTTTCAGAAAAAAGAAAAACGCAGATTATTTTAATAATACATATTTTCGAGGAAGAAACTTTTATGAATAAGCCTGAATTCTGTACATCAATTTAAAACTTGGATAATCAGCATTCCCCCTTCAAAGAACATTGTTTTTTTTTGCTTAAGTTTTGTACTCTTTTTTCGAAACATTTTTTTTCTTTGCAGGGGATTTATAGGGTTGCGGTCCTCATTAGAAGTAAAGTACTCCCCCCAAAAATAAATCACTAATTTAAATTTCTTATTATAATTTTCATGAAAAGTGTAATAAAGAATCTGTAATGTTACTTTTAGAAAAAAATTTCGTTTAAAATGTGAAAATTCATGGAAATACCAACATTTTTGACCCTTAGACCCCCTACACAAAAATCTTCAAGTCCTTGATTCTTTATAGCCGGGCTTTTGTTCAAAACAAAGAAACATATTTTAAATACGTGTTTTCGTGCTAAAGTAGGGAATATGCATACTAATTGATGCTAATTGATATGCATACTAATTGATTAATAGGAGCTTTGCCACCCCTTTCTCTCCACGTCTTCATAAAGTCTGTGCAGTTAGTCTGATATGGAGCAGGTAGAAGATCATTCTCCTCCTATAAGACAGATCCTAATAAACCAACCTGGATTATTTTTCAATATATACCGGATGTTTCAGCAAGTCCCCCCTGTACAAAAAGATTCATTGCGGGTAATATTTGCCCGAAATACCCAAATTTTATTCTCGAAAAATTGACTTAAAACTTTAATGCTCTTTTATTTCTTTTCCCCCTGAAAATTCTGCGGTTTAAACTGTAAGGGTCTCAAAATGAGCTGAAGCACTACTTTAAGAGAAAATTTTGCTTTACTACTTAATTACTTTAAAAAATTTCCCCTTGCCCCCCCAACCAAAAACTGAAATGACGCTCCTGTTTAGTTTTGTAAGTTAAAGTATAGCATCATGGGCGTAGCCAGGGTTCAACTTAGGGGGGGCAAGCAGGGTCGACTTTTTTATGTTAGTAGAGATCAATTTTAAAGCCCCGTGAGAGAGACCCGTCAAGTTTTAACTGGGGGTCCTCCCCAGAAAATTTTTGGAAGTATGCCCCTAAGAACATGGTTTTAAATTGGTTTTTGGTATACGTAAATCCAAATTTGGACATACATTTTTAGGTAGAATTTTTATTTTAATGAACTTATTCTAAAAAAGTTTGAATAATAAAGGTTAAAATACGAAAGGGGGGCCTGGGGGCCCTTCCCCAGAAAAATTTAGAAAATCTGACCCTAAAATACTGGGTTTTAACTTTACTAACAGTAAAGTAAAAGTTAATTACTCGGGACTTAGGGGCAGGCTCGGACTGGCCATGCGGGCTTTTGGCAAATGCCCTGTGGGCCGCTACTCATCGAGGTCCGTTTGGGCCGCCTACAACCAAAATATTTTACAGTGGTATGAATGAAAAAGATCCTGTAAAAATGAATCCGCACTCCGCAGGAATTTCCAACTAGCGGCCCACAAATTCTTTTTGTGCGGCCACCAAACCATTAATTTACCAGCAATTAAATTCATTAATGATGGCATAAATAACTGAATTAAAAAACATATTATATTATTTAAAATATTTTTATGAACGAATTTTCCTGGTTTCATCTTCAAAAATTCTACAGCATAAAAGGAGCAAACCTTTTCGGATGTCACCCAAAAGGGTCCCAAATGAGTTAAAACAGTACTTTTAAGAGTAAAATTTCCAAAATTTTTCTGGGGGAGGACCCCCAGACCCCCCTTTCTATTTTGAGCTACATTATTCACAATTTCTTTTAATATTAAGTTCGTCAAGATGGAAATTCTTTCTACCCACTGAATTTACCAATGAAAAATTAAAAGTCTATATGGTATTTATTTCGTAACCAATTCGGAACTTCAAGATGGATTTTAGACTATTTCTTTGGGCCAATTTTCAAACGAATTTCTTGGGGAGGTACCACGATCCCCCCCCGAAATTTTTAATTCTAAGAAGTTATATTTTTCATGAAAATTATGCGGTGGGCCGATTCAGACTTAAAATGCCCGGGCCGAAATTTCTTCCCAGTCCGGCCCTGCTTAGGGGGGGGCAGCTGCCCCTCCCTGCCCCCCTTTGGCTACGCCCATGTATAGCATATAGACGACAGTTTTTGGTTAAGCCTATAGGTGGCACATATGGAAATCCCTCCCTGCGCTTGGGCTACAAGCTGTCCCTGAAGACCCAAGAAACATAATTTCTCCCTGGATAAATAAAGTAACAGTCACGCCACCATTGTTTCAGAAAATTTTCCCTTTAGTTATAAACTCTCTTTAAGAAAAAAAATTCAATGAAATATTATGAATCTACTTCATGCAATGAATCTGGTTGTTCAGAGTTAAGGCGTACTATAGTTGAAACATCCTGTATAGTGTATATGTATATGTATAGGATACATAAAAAGCTATACTTCACCAATGATAATCTCAATTCGTAAGACCTTCCTCCCAGAAAATTGGACCCTTCCAAATACGGACTTGGCAAGTAGTAAGGCGAGTGGATGGCTATCTGAACAGAGGGATTGACTAATAGATTGTGTAAGGGTAAGTTTACATCTTTTTCCGGGCGACGAGTCGCATTTAGGTTGAACTGGAACTTCATAACTGGAAAAGGAATAAACGGTTGAGGGAATAAGAATGTACCATTTCAGAGCGCACATATTCAAATTAGAGAATTGCAAAAACACTGAAATTTAAACTTACTCGATCCTTTTGGAATCCGAGATCTTTTCTGCTGTGGCTTCCCCCAAAGTGAGTAAATTGCGAAACAAAACTGGGGAAGTTCATCTCTTGAAAAATATGAACTTACAACGGTCTCCAGGCTGAAAAACACGAGTTTTTGAAACTTATTAAACTTTCAACATTTTCAATGTCATTTAATTTTTACTTAATCTCATCATCATAAACTCCAGCCTTGTAGTTATTTATTTATTTCAGTCCAAGTAAAATTTTCAAAAATTCAGGTTGAGGTTCTGAAGTTGATCGCATTTTTAAATTCTTAAAACTAAAAATAGGACGATCTAATTGATAACAATTCTTATAACCAACAAAGTGAGGGGGGAAAAAGAAATTTCCTGTTCTTTCGGGGAAAAGAAAACAAAAAAGTAAAAAATTAATTAATTTGGATTTTTTTGTTCGTTTGTCAACACCTTAAACCGGCTCCACACATGCGCGCGAATGAGAGTACCGAATATTCGGATGCTTTTTACAATTAACCAATGAGTACCATTATTTAGATATTTCAAAAAATGAAGACAATGAAAAGCCTAATAAGCAAAGACAAGGGTCTCCAAACTAACAGCCCGCGGCTCATCCGGCCAGCGGATATCTTTGTATGACGAAAAATATTACTAGTATAGGACCTCGTATCCGTCTCGCTCGGGACCGGCATCAGTCCGGTTTACGGGAAAATCCGGTTTTCGGAACAATTCCCGAAAAAAGCTCAGAGACCGCGTCTGTTTACTAACATAACTGCGTCTGTATCGTAACGAAAATACGCGCAATCTGCAGGGTCGCGCGAAAGCAAAATAAATAATCAAACAATCTCGCGCGGCCCCTGGCATTCCCCTCCCGAACATTTCCCGTTCTGAAAAGCCGAAGTGAGCGACTTTTTTTCGGCGTGGCGACCTCTTGGCGCGAGAAAAAATCCCCATACCGAAGCCGAAAATGCGCCGATTTGGTTAACGCGTTTTTGGAGGTCACGTGGTGGACCTACGGACCAATGGCTAGGCGTATTCAACTGGCATGCCGAAGCCGGTTTTCGGCCCGGCATGGATGGACTTTTTCTCGGCGCTGGAAAAACGTAAGCGTCACGTGATTAAAATCAATTACTTTAAATATTTTGTACTAAAATAGTTCTTAAGTATCTATAAAAATAAACTTAAGACTAAAGAAATTAAAAGCTGAACTCACCAGATCGGACTTGTTTGTTTCGGTTTTCATACAATGCCGATTTTCAGCACGGTTACGAGTACGCTGCGTTTTTTCGGTACCAAAGCGCGTTTTTTCCGCGCGACTTTGGTTGCCAAAGTTTATCCCTTTTTGATTGAAAAAAGGGACTACGTCATCCGCGAGCCGATTTTCGGCGCTCGGAACTCACTGGATCCTTTCGGAATCGGAGCACGGATTTGGATTAATTTTGGAAAAACCGCCGGTTTTCGGAACACTCCGGTTATCGGGACGCCGGATACGGGATCCGATACTAATATATTGTGTACTCAAAATTTCCAAGATCCTCCTCCCTAAATTCATACTAGGGGTACCAAAATGAGTTATAAGCTTGTTTTTCAGGGTCAAATTTCGAAGAATGTTCTGGGGAAGGGGCCCCAGACCTCCCCCCTTTTAGAAACTTTAACTCACTACTCACAATCATTTCAAAGTTCAGAAAAATGAGAATCCTACCACCTAAAAATGTATTGAAAAGGTACAGTTGGGGAAATAAAAAACGACTCAGTTGCGATTTCTGGCGAACCACTTGGGTTAGAAAGACAAAATGAGGTGTCATTTTTCATTGTTTAAAGTATTCTTTAACTAAAGAAATTTTCGAGTCCTTAGGGGGTCGTCTTCATATTAAACAAAACACTAACTTTTTTTTCAATGGGAACCCCGAATTATTATGAAATTTTCTGAAATGCCATCCCTCAAAACTCTTAAATACCCAGTTTCATCCAAATTGATTTAGAATTAAAAAATTTTTTAAAAAATAAAAACAAATTTAATTTTTAAAATCGTGAAATATTTTTATGGTAATCGATTCAGGTAGTAATTTTATGAACAAAGCCAAAATTTCAATCGATTTCACCGAATAGTTTTTGATAAAAACGAACGAGAAAGAACATTCGCGGTATGCATTCAGCAACGGTATACCGCCCCTTAAGATTAAAGTTCGTTTTTCTATTCGGTGAAATAGATTGAAATTTTGGCTTTCTTCATAAAATTACTACCTAAATCGATTAGTACCATAAAAATATTTCACGATTTTAAAAATTAAATTTTTTTATATTTTTTTAAAATTTTTTTAATTGTGAATCAATCTGGATGAAACTGGGTATTTAAGGGTTTTGAGGGATGGCCTTTCAGAAAATCTCATAATAATTGGGGGTCCCTATTGAAAAAAAAAGTTAGTGTTTCGTTTAATATGAAGACGACCCCCTAAGGACTCGAAACTTTTTTTGGTTAAAGAATACTTTAAACTTTAAACAATGAAAAATGACACCTCATTTGTCTTCCTAACCCAAGTGGTTCGCCAGAAATCGCAACTGAGTCGTTTTTTATTTCCCCAACTGTACAGTTGGGGAAACAACTGTACAGTTGGGGAAATAAAAAACGACTCAGTTGCGATTTCTGGCGAACCACTTGGGTCCAAATTTTTCAACTATGATCTTTCAGATTATCAAATCAAAAGAAAGGATTTTGAAATACAAAATAAGGTTTTGGCTGAGTTTTCACATTTTTTTGAGTTTTGTAACTTTTTTCATAGTAAAACAAATTTTAAAGTGAAGACTTTTGAGGTAATTTCAAAGATAATATTAAACCACAATTTTTGAGACCATAATTAAGTTTTTACCAATAGTAGTTGTTCTACAAATTGAATTTTTCAATGATTTTTTTGGGGTGTCGCTCCATTTTTAACTCCCTGGGATTTGGTCTGGGACCCCCCTTTCTATACCGATTCTTGTTCGTCTTGATGAGTACTATCATCCCTGAAAGTTTGTTGCACCATTTCAGATACACCCTGTATAGCGCCTATCTGTAAATAAAACGAAGTGCATGTGCATGTGCAATGTGCATCCACACGACGGATTTTGCAATTCGGGTATGCGTACGGAAGCGCGCGCAGAAGGAGGAGGGACACACAACCCCGAAAGAACGATAAGGGGTCTGACTGGTCTGACTAGACTGCATTCCAGTCACAGGAGGACACGAGAAGTTCCAGCCCGGCCTGAAAGGATTTCCACGTTGCTCCATCTATTCCATAGTCTCTCTCGGTAAGCCCCTTTTATATTCCTATATCTCTGCATTGATTATCCTCAGTGTCTTAATATGTAAATTAATCAGGATAAAAATTGATAGTAAAGCATGTGCAAGGCTTTCTTCATTATAAAAATCTGAAATAGCATTCATAATGAGTAATGACAACAATCTGAAATAGCATCGGTTCATCTGATGATGCCAATTCGATCACTGATTATAAAAAATTAAGATACAGTTGAAAGAATTGTGTTACGTGTAGGCAGGCGGTAACAAAGGCACGTGGGTCATTGATACGGATTTAAGGGGTTTTTGAGAAAATTTCATTTTATAAGGGGAAATCATATGTTTCCAAAGCCTTAGGGACAGCTTGCCCCCCATGGTTCACCAACTAAATCCACCCATGCGCGTGGTTATTAAGCTTAGGGCCGTATTCAGAAACTTTTACACGAGATGGAGTCGAGACGAGATATTTTAAACGAGATATTTCTCCACAGCTTTCGTCCGCCATATTGTTCTGAGTTTTGAAGCGCATTCTGATTAATTTTACACTTTTTGTGGCCCATTTAATAGTTCCAAAAAATCTAAAACAGCTATTTATTACAAAAATAAGTCCTCAGACATTAATATATTACGAAAGTAATGGACATCTAGTGCCTGTAAAAATTTGTATTATCAGTGTGTGATTACTTGTGATGTTTTTCGACAGATGGCAGCATGATCATTCGAGATCTTGAAACGAGATGGGAATGGTACCTTCGGAGTAGCCGTCGAAATTTCTCGTTCCCATCTCGAGTTAAAGTTTCTGAATACGGCCCTTAATCTATTCAAGTTGCATTCACTTGAGTGTCTTTCTTGCATTGTCCCTGTTGCTTAAATGGGTTATCTTTCTACTATTTATTTCCGAATAATAGTAAAAAGATGCCGCCTCAATGTATCATCCCATGTTAACCCGGAACAGGGGAGGTGAAAATGGAACATAGGGGACGTGCGGTCTCAGGGCTAAAAGTATTTTTTGATTTTATGATGAAATAAAAGCTTTCCCAGACAATTTCCCGATAGACTTAAAATTGTCGACACAAACCAAATATAGTTTGGGGACATCCATAAATTACGTGAGGTGTTTTTTCCAAAATCTGGACCCCCCCTCCCCCCTCGGTGAGATTTAGTGAGATTTGTCTTGACCCCCTACCCCCACGTGAGATTTACCTACAACTTTTAAAAATTATTTTCTAAAAATTATTTGCATTTTGTGCTTCATAGCACCTAATTAAGTTTAAAAAAGTTGACGTGAGATTTTAATCGACTCCCCCTCCCCCCTTGGTGAGATTTTTCCAAACCCCTCCCCCCCCCCCTTTTTGACCTCACGTAATTTATGGATGACCCCTTTAGTAAATTCTTTAAACTTAGAAATAAAAACGCATCTATTATGAATTAACTGTTTTGTTTTTATCATTTAATATATATAAAGCAAATTTTATAAAGAGAAAATTCAGTGAAGAACAAAATGAAATTTTTTTTACAATGCCTGAAATATTAGTTTTTTACCATTGTTTTGGAAGCAAACAATTTAGAAATTTTCACAGAAATCTTCTTCGCAGTCGCAGTCATCTCCCCACTGAAATCCCTTATAACGTCATCTATTTTTTTATACTCTTCCACACAACGCGGATCAGATATAATTATAAATAAACTCCGCGGGCCTAGCTTTCAATACCATCATGCGTACTAATTCTGGACAAAAATTGTTACACTGCAGAGGTGAGGTCTCTAGCTGAAAAGTGAAAAGTAATATGTGGAATTTCGTACAGTGCGACTGTAGAAACTACGACTATACGTAGTGCCACTAACTTGTCGAAACATGCTGATTGCTGATAAGAAGGGGTCAGTACCAAGGTCACGAAAGGTGAAGCTAGTGGAAGAATCCATTCAATTTGACCAAGCATGCAATAGGGGGAGGGGGTGGAAAATGTTGCGTGGTCTGGGAGGGGAGGGCCGGTTCGCAGGGGGCCTTTCCGCTCCCCTGGGCCGGAGGGGGTCGGAAAGACAAAATTATACTCTGTTCCACCCTAAGTTGACACTGTTGGGAAAGGCAGAGGTTGTATCAATCCGCCCGAAAAAATAGTACTAGCTTGTATTGCAATTTAAAATAAAGAATAAGCGCACAAATTTGTAAAAATGTGTCATATATACATTATAGTTTATCGGTATTTTTATCATGTAACTTAATTTAATCATGCGTTAAAAGTTTTTAAATCCAAGCGAATGAATATAGACCGTAGGTTAGAACGGCGTTGGACGGGCAGCCTAATCCGGCTGATTGGCTGGGAACCGGTTTCCTGGCTGTAATTCGGTCGCCATAGCCTTTTCGTAGGTTGATCAGATGAGCGTCTCTTTCAGTGTGCGGTGCGTGCCCTAGCTGGCAGATGCAATATTTTTTATGGTAGATTTTCTTGATGTAGATGTATTTGAATTAAAAACAAAAATTTGTAAATAGAAGTTATATAGGGTACGTAAGATTTTTCAGACCCCTCCCCCCTATTCTTACGTAAGATTCCATTATGTTTTTCAAAACAATAAAATGTTAGAAAACTCTCCGTTTGACGTAAATCAAAGATTTTTATTTTTCAACAGATAAGTAATATTCTTGCTGTCGACTACGTATTACTATTATATTATTATCTCTTGATTAGAATAATTGGAATTTGTTTATATTAACTAGGAAAATCTTACGTAACATTTGGTTTGACCCCCCCACCCCCCCAAGTAAGGGTATGTAGAGATTTTTCCAACCCCCCCTCCCTCTCGGGACCCTTACGTAATTAATGAATGGCCCCTAAAGGGTTTCATTACGGTACTACGGAAAATTTTCATTGGAGGTTGGAGTCTCTGCATCCTCTCTCCCTTTTGAAAGATATTGGGCAATTTGAAATGATTTGCTACAACAAGTTGACAATTTTCATTAAAACTGATTATATACTATTTATGTTTAATATTGTATGTTGAATTAGAAATTATATTTAAACAATAGTCCAAGAAAGCTCAAAAAAGGGGTTGAAGTGGAACAAATTGTAAAAGAAAGTTTGATGGGTGATTCTTATAGGAAATTTTCCGTAGAAAACGATGGTGAAACGTATACCAAAATTAACCTTGTCCTTTAGCCAATATGGCGGATTTTCCAAAATGGCGGTCAATCGTTTTTAACTTATTACTTCCTAAAAATTTTTAATAAAATTATTAATTTTGCTTAAATTATTAAATTAATTAATTATTAATTATTAAAATTATTAATGATTAGAATTTAGTAGCAAAAACAATGGGGAACTGTTTTTTTCTCTTACGATAATTCATTTATCCAATATGGCGGATTTTCCAAAATGGCGTCCACTAATGTTTAAATTAAGTAAAATTCTGATGATAAATTCGTAATTTTTTTAGGATATGGTAAGAATTAAGTCATAATGACATTCATATCAGTTTCCTCTCCTCAATGTATCAAATATGGCGGATTTTTCAAAATGGCGGACAATCGTGTTTTACTTATTTGCTAAAAATCGTTAATAAAATAAAACTTTTGCAGTAAATTATTAGAATTTAGTTGCAAAAATAATGTGGAACTGTTTTTTTCTCTTACTATAAGTCATTTTTCCAATATGGCGGATTTTCCAAAATGGCGTCCACCTAAAGTTTTAAATACATAAATTATGATAATAAATTCGTAATTTGTACAGGATGGGGTTAGAATTAAGTCATAATATTATTGATAAAAGTTTCCTCCCATCAATGTATCAAATATGGCGGATTTTCCAAAATGGCGGCCACTTATTTAGAGCCCCTTTATTTTTAATTTGTATTTTCTTAATAATTAGAAATATTAAATGTTATTAGTTAAAATATATGCAGAATACTTATAATTTACTAAAATTTACGGGTAAATAATGTTAAAGGTAGGTAGAAATTCAAAAATTACCATTTACCATTTAAGTTTGAAATATTCGGCCGCCTTTATGGAAATTATTTCCATGTATCGCAAAATCTTGGTTAATGTACCATTTTATTGGTAATTTAATATATAATTTTTCATGTTATGCCAAATTAAAATTTATTTATATGTAAAAACTTTAAAAATAAAAGGCCTCTAAATAAGTGGTCGCCATTTTGGAAAATCCGCCATATTTGATACATTGAGGGGAGGAAACTTTTATCAATAATATTATTACCCCATCAATATTATTACCCCCATACATATTATTACCCCCAATATTATAACCCCATCCTGTACAAATTACGAATTTATTATCATAATTTATGTATTTTAAACATTAGGAGGACGCCATTTTGGAAAATCCGCCATATTGGAAAAATGACTTATAGTAAGAGAAAAAAACAGTTCCACATTATTTTTGCAACTAAATTCTAATAATTTACTGCAAAA
Source organism: Tetragnatha versicolor (assembly GCA_024610705.1). Classification (NCBI taxonomy): domain Eukaryota; kingdom Metazoa; phylum Arthropoda; class Arachnida; order Araneae; family Tetragnathidae; genus Tetragnatha; species Tetragnatha versicolor. The sequence goes on from JANDEH010000001.1 coordinate 58,804,841, forward strand.
GTTTTATTTTATTAACGATTTTTAGCAAATAAGTAAAACACGATTGTCCGCCATTTTGAAAAATCCGCCATATTTGATACATTGAGGAGAGGAAACTGATATGAATATTATTATGACTTAATTCTTACCATATCCTGAAAAAATTACGAATTTATCATCAGAATTTTACTTATTATAAACATTAGTGGACGCCATTTTGGAAAATCCGCCATATTGGATAAATGAATTATCGTAAGAGAAAAAAACAGTTTCCCATTGTTTTTGCTACTAAATTCTAATCATTTACTGCAAAATTTATTATTTTATTAAAAATTTTTAGGAAGTAATAAGTTAAAAACTATTGACCGCCATTTTGGAAAATCCGCCATATTGGCTAAAGGACACGGTTAATTTTGGTATACGTTTCACCATCGTTTTCTACGGAAAATTTCCTATGAGAAGCACCCATCAAACTTTCTTTTACAATTTGTTCCACTTCAAACCTTATCTTTTATATATATTAAGAGAATTATTTCTAGTGTTTTTATAATGAAAAATTCTGGTTTATCCATGTTTAGTTTCGAAAGTGCGGGTGAACTCCATTTTGCGAGGCAAAGCCCCGCGATTTTTTTTCAAACTAAATTTCTCTTAAAATACCATCGATAAAAGTTTAAACTTGGATTGGTTTTGTAGGTAAGGGGCCACATGCAGCTGCCATCGAATCGAATATCGAACATTCGTAATGGCGCTGTAAATCGAAAAAAGTGATTCAGCAGTGGCGCAATCGTTTTCTCCATGACGTCGGCGCTCACAGGTGGACCCTAATATAGTAACTTCACGTGACGTAATGATCACATGTTAACTACCAGTGTTACTAACGCCATCTGGCGATGAATTGACCCCATTGGAGTCAATTGGATGACGTGTTAACTACCATCCAATCAGAATTCACTTTGATTCACGTAACCAACATGGGCGTATGCAGCGAGGGGCAGGGGGGGGCAGCTGCCCCCCCTAGAAAACTGGATTTTTTTTATTTAATCAGAGTAAAAAGAAAAGGCAAAAATTTCTGACCCAATTTGTGTTTGGGAGTAACTCAAACTAACCCTGTAACTAACCGAAAGGGTCTCAATATGAGTTAAAACACTACTTTTGAGGGTCAAATATCGAAATTTTTTCTTGGGGAGAACCCCCAAACCCCTCTCCTCTTTTACAGTGTCTTTTCCTTGTAAATTCTGCCGCCTAAAAGTTACTGTTTTCTTTGAGTGTTTCATCAAAGAGGAGGTTTCAAAATGATATAAAGCACTAATTTTACGGGGCAAAAATCAAAAATTTTTCTGGTGGAGGACTCCTAGACTTCACGAAATTGTGACGTCTATTTAAAAAATTTTCCCTAGAAAAATCGGTAGTTTACAAGAAGTGTTATCTTCAGATGGAACCTAAAGAGTCTCAAAATGGAGCTATAATGTAATTTTTAGAGGCAAATTTTCAAAATTTTTCTGGGGGAAAACCCCCAGACCCCCCTATATTTACTTGAATTTCGCATTAAAATATTTTTTTCATTTAAGATACATTAAACTTAGCATATGTTAATGTAAAGTCTTCGTTACGGCACTGGGACAACTCAGAATCACTGAAATCACGGAATGCAAACCTAACCACCTAAAGGGGGCAATAGTTTTTTGAGTACTCCAAATAAATTTTTTTCTAAGCTTATGACCTTCCCCCCTCTAAATCAGATCCTGCATACGCCCTTGGTAACCAATATTCGAGACCAGTGGCGTAGACAGAGGGGGTGCAACGGGTCTTTTGCACCCCCAAGCCCCAAACTTTTTTCATTGTGAAATTAAACATTTCAGAATTTCTTTTATTCCCCTATTCTCGAAATTCGGATTAGGTACATCAAAACAAGTTAAAAACCAGTTTTTTAGGTTCAATTTTTCAAAAATTTTATAAATAAATCAACCGCAGATATTTTCATTCAGCTTAGAAAAAAAATTATATCAAAAATGCCTAAAAAACGACATTTTGACCAAATATGAAAATAGGAATGCATGGAGGAGGATTTAGGGTTGTCATCTCCCCAGGAACAAAATGCCTGACGATATTTAAAGCGTCCCCGAAAAAAATTTCTATATACGTCACTAGTAGTGTAAAAATGAGAGTCCGAACTCAGTGAGGAGCGAGGAGCTGGGAGATGACATCACCGCAAAGCTAGGGAAGAGAGATACCTGATAAGAGTTGTGATGTTTTATTGATAAAGGATGAAGTTGAGATAAGGATTAGAGTTGAGATGTTTTATTTTGCAGCATAGGGGGCGCTGTTGATGTTTTGTTGTATAGGGGGCGCTTATGATTATGGAAACAGTTAAGAAATGTTATATTTAACCGTCAAAACGGCTCATACAGCCATCTAGCGGTGATAGTTAAAGTTATTTGTTAGGATATATTTAAATATTTTTTTTAACTGCAAAAATGGGGGCTCGAACCCATGATCAGCGGATGCCGAAATATAACCAGGGCTCGTTGATACGCGCGTTTATCAACTGAACCGAGGCTACATTTCAGTTTGGCTGGTTGTTTAGTGAAGAGGGGATTTAATGCAAGGTCGTTAGAGGTGACTGCCATTTGCAATCATGTTATCACGATAATTGTTTTTAATGATATTATTTAAAAGATTTTATTTTAAGAGTGGGATTTGAACCTGTGATCTAGCAAAAGGTAATCTTGGCCAACCGATTTTACGACACTAACCGTTCGGCCAAGACCACCTGATTCGTTAGCATGTAGTATAAGTTCTCAAGAAGGAAATATTTCCCTGTAAAGGGTAAATAAAATTAATTATTTAAGAGGTTATAATAAAATTATGTTTATATATTTCATTCTATAATTTTATAATGTGTAAAAAACTCCTAAATATCAAATTCTACAATTGCTCATAAAAGTGGTTCATGAATATTTTCGTGAGGAATAGATGTTTTAAAAAATTATGTAAAAAAATTTTTTTTAATGTTTTAGTTAAAATGTATTCATAAAACTCAGTATGTGTAAAAAAAAACGAAACTAATAACAACAGTTTACCTAGAAAAATATTTTTTATTTTGCATACAAGTAATACATAATTAATTTATAGTGAAACACATAGTGTTAACTTTGAAATCATCTTTATTTAATCGATAACCATTTTGTAGATTTTTTCCTACTACGTTTTGCGGGAGGATTTTGATCCTTAATTACAGCTGGTAACTGTCTAATATTTTTATTTTTAATAATGAGGAATATTCTTATTACTAATGTCTTTAAAATTCCTCCTTGCCTTTGAGTTACAAAATTTTGTGAAAATTAAATTAAATAAATCGGCTAATCTAGTATTAGATAAAGATAGTCGTTTAATTGATACTTCTCTCTTTTCATTCGAATTAAAGTTTTAAAGAACTTTTTTAATTAGTTTTAACCAAGAGCTAGCCTGCTTTTTTCAATGAAGTTGGAGCTACATTTAAAATTACACTATTATAATCGAACAATTTCTTTTTTCCCCGCCTTCTTGATAGGAATTTTTTCGCAAATGGAAGATATCAACCCAAAACATCCAGAAATGTGTGATGTAGAAAAACGCCTTGAGACTTTGAGAAAATGGCCCAAAGAAAACCCAAATATTAAGAATATGGCGGATTCTGGATTATATTATATTGGCGTTGAAGATATTGTAGCTTGTTTTACTTGTGGTGGATTATTGGGAAATTGGAAGCATGATGATGATCCAATCGTTGAACATAAAAAGTTTTTTCCTGATTGTGAATATATTAATTTTCTGATGAAGAACAAAGGTAGTTTTCTCCTTCAAACAAGGAAAATCTCTCCCAAGTATGAGACAAAGAAAAGTGTTTCAAAGACTTTTGGTTTTGTAGAAGACGAGCATACTAGTAGTAAATTAAAAAATCAACCTGTTGTAAAATTTTCAAAAAATAACTTTCATAAAAGTGAGAGTGAATTTCAAAAGGAAAATTCATTTTTATGTAAGATTTGCTTGGATCGAGAAATGTGTATTGTATTTCAACCTTGTGGTCATCTTGTTGCATGTAAAGAATGTGTGAAAGAATTATGTAACTGCCCTGTTTGTCGCAGGGTAATTTCTTCCAAGATAGTAACTTTTATAAGTTAAAATAAATTTCATTGAAAACACGAAATATTTTTTCCTGAGTTATATGTATATGTATGCTTGAAAAAGAAATAACATTTCAAGTGTTAGAAAATCAAACTCCAATTTAAAAAAAAATATCTTTTAAGGTAAAATGTTCTCATAGAAGCTATGTTCTGTGTAGATGAAAGTAGAAAAATAAAATACAGAAATATATTTTCACTGAAAACAAAAATTAAGATTTTACTTTTATTTTCAACATATGATTATAAATTTCTTATGGACTTAAGTTATCATAGTAGTACTTGGACAAAGGATATATAGATAGTCAGATGGGAAAACGACATGATTTGGAGACAGGGGTTATGGAATGTTAATCGTTCTATGCTTTGATAAGATTAGGATAGTATGTTACGATTGATAATGGTTAAACAAAATTTTTGGTAAACAAACTTCTCGAAGACTTTTAGTCTAGCCATACATTATCAACTAACAATCACATGCTTAGAAATGTTATCATTTGTTTTCAAGACCACATATAAGGGATCGCAACGATATTCATTTAGTACAAACCGTGCACTGCTGCTTCTCTGAAGAGTTAGCTAGTAATATAATTCTAGTATTTTTTATACAAATATCCCAGCACTAATAAAATAACTATCAAAATCTATTATTTTCCCTTTGTTTCAATTTATACCCTTAGTATGTCTGGAATGAAGCGTGGATTTAACTTCCTTGAGGTAAGATATTTTTTGTATAGTAAAATTTTTATTTTCTTAATCTGCTGCGGTTTATGTTTTCTATTTTTAAAATATTAAATTTTTATTTTTAGGAAAAACATAATTCATCTAAACAAAGTGATTTAAATCCCTCAAAGAAAATGCATGTTGAAAATATTGTTTTAGAAAAGTATTGCAAGGACTCTTTATTTTATGAATACGGTAAATTGTATTCGGATTGTGAAGGGTGGAAATATTTTCGCTTGTTAGAAAAAGAATTAATTTATTTAAAGAAAGAAGATGCGATGATTAAAATTTATAATAAAAAATATTTCATTCCTCGTAAAGTTGCAGCTTATGGAGATGAGGGAGTAAGTTATAAGTTTAGTGGAACAACGATACCAGCGAAAAAATGGATCCCCTCATTGCTCGAAATCAAAAGGAAGGTTGAATTTATATGCAAGGTTTCATTCAATTTCGTGTTAATAAATCGTTATGAAGATGGTTCCGATTGCATTGGTGCTCATAAAGATGATGAAAAGGAGTTGAACTTAAACGCTCCAATAGCAGCTGTTTCTTTTGGTCAGAGAAGACAATTTATATTTTCAAGGAAACATTTCCAGACTAAAACTTTATGTTTAGAAAATGGAAGTTTGTTACTAATGCATTCGCCTACAAACTCATTTTGGTATCATTCTATTCCTAGAGAGAAAGTTTCGTGTGCTAGAATCAGTTTGACTTTCCGTAGTATACTTAACTGAGTAATATAATTTGAACAATGATAGTGGAAGGACTTACAAAGATGATAAATGTTACATATTTATTTGAAACTAACATGTGATAGTAAGTTATCAGCTATTTTCTCGAAATCACTTGGCTCAGCTGCTCACTATATTGAAAACTAACTTTCAATTTAGATGAATATGAATTCAAGAGAAACTTTCGTCAAGGATCAGCCTCCTCCATTAAATCTACAATCTATCAATCACACAATCTTTAAAAAAAAGAAGGGGATCTCAGAAGATGTAAGTTGTTTTTCATTCAACATTATCATTTTAAGATGTGTCCTATAACGTACGTATGCATGTTACCATTACATTTACTTGTTTGATTTCAAATTTAGAAGGTATTTTTCTTTCAGGATGTCAGTGAAGTTTCTTGTGTTGAAGAATTTAGAAAAGACATTCTTTATTGCTCTATTACCCCCTCCTATACAACTTATGATTCCACTAATCAGATACGAGATGAAAAGAATAATCAGAATTCATTAGAAGTATGTTATTTTTCTACATGAAAAATTTTCACAATCCTTACAACGTTTGCTTTTTTTTCTTCATCATCAAATCCTATTACATGAAAATATCTTAGTAACTATTTAAAGAAACTTATTATCTAATTTCAGTTGAAAACCTTAATTTTATATTAATTTTATGATGTTTCTTTATTTCTTAATATTAGAACACTAATTTGTTTCGTTCTTTCAGAGTACAAGGGGTTCATTCTTAGTACGAGAGATTCCTGAAAACGTATTTTCTGTTGGTAATGACATTTTTGTAAGCTGCAAAAAATTCTGTGAAAGAGTTTTGATAGACATAAGAAAGTATAGAAAGAACTCCGAAACCTTCCACCCTTCACGTGATGGAGTGACAATATCTCCACTCCAGTTTATAACACTGATTGAAAACTCCCAACTCAAGAAAAAGCAACTGGATAATGAAGAGGATAAAGGTGACTTTCGGGAACTTCTGACTACAACGAATTCTTTTCCTAAGCGAAGGGACGCTATCACCATTTATTCATGCACTTTAGCTGGAATTTTTGACGAGGAGATGGAGGAGGAACTGATCATTGACTTTGAAAACTCTAGTTGTGTTACTCTTAAAAGAGGGTGGAAAAGTGCAAGAAAACATAGTACAAGTAGCGTTACTTTAAGTATCCAACAATGGGAAAATATTTTTACATTGAAAAGAAAATTAATTTCTTGCATATTAAATGTAAAGTTTGAAAATTTCTGCATCTACCCTTTCATTGATTATTTGGAATTCCGTTTAGGGTGCAAACTTCATGAAACCATACCAACTCCACAAGGAGTGGACGAGGATATTATTTTTGCACTCTTACGTTATACTTTCAAAGCAGCTATAATAGAGGCTATTTGTGAATATGGAGAGTTGCATAACCCTCTCATTGAGCCAGAAAGTTTGCTTAGACGCAATTCATCTAAGAGACTCTATGAGTCTTTGATAAAGATGAACCCATTTTCAGTTTTCAGATGCTTATTTGACAGTATGATTAGTGAATCTGTACATCCTCTTTTAAAGTCTAAACTCATAAATTTTCTTTCCAAGAACTTTTTCTTTAACATCAATTTTGTAAAATGTGTTGAAAATGCTGTAATAGAATTTGAACAATACTGGTAAAAAATAAATTAATTTTTTTATACTTTTATGTGTTGTGTTTTTTCATGTAAATTTATTACAACTTAAATTATTCACCATGTATTAATCAATCAACTAGTTGGATTAGACTTTGACTAAACACAATCATGGCCATTCAAGTTTTAAATATGCGACAATCATTTACCTACAACTATTTTAAGTTCCTTTAAAGCAGGAAAGTCAAATACTTGAAGAATTTCATATAATCTTAATTGAAAATTGGAAAAATAATGATATCAATGTTTAGTTTGAAGAACACAATTACAATTTAGAAATCATTTGTGGGAGAGAAATGTATTCAAGAAAGGGGTTTCTTTAAAAATACTTTGTGACTAAATACGAAAGGTTAAATCTTAGTACATGAAAGTAGATTTTGAGGATGTTAGATACAATTGAGGAGAAAATTTAGAATTTGTAAAAGTCGTGAAATTCATCTTATGGTCTAAACGTATTCAGATTATATTTCGGGCAAGTAGTTTTTGAAAATGAAAAAAAAATTTCCCAATTCATGCATTAAAAGAAATTTTAAAGAAGTTGAAAAATAATAATATTAATGATTTAGGCATTAAGGTTTAAATAATTTTTATTAAAAACTTTGAAATCTCATGCCTTTAATAAGCCCTTCACACTTCTTTCACAAAAGTAATTCAGAGTAACATGTATGTAAATGGAACGCCTATTCTTAGAGTTTGTTAAGTAGAATAGCTATTTTTGTGAGAATTCCTTGATTTTGACTCTAATTCTGGGGAGGGCCGCGGGTGCCCAAGAGGGCACCCTGGGAATGCAGGAAGCATACCCGCGGCCCTCCCCAGAATTAGAGTCAAAATCAAGGAATTCTCACAAAAATAGCTATTCTACTTAACAAACTCTAAGAATAGGCGTTCCATTTACATACATGTTACTCTGAATTACTTTTGTGAAAGAAGTGTGAAGGGCTTATTAAAGGCATGAGATTTCAAAGTTTTTAATAAAAATTATTTAAACCTTAATGCCTAAATCATTAATATTATTATTTTTCAACTTCTTTAAAATTTCTTTTAATGCATGAATTGGGAAATTTTTTTTTCATTTTCAAAAACTACTTGCCCGAAATATAATCTGAATACGTTTAGACCATAAGATGAATTTCACGACTTTTACAAATTCTAAATTTTCTCCTCAATTGTATCTAACATCCTCAAAATCTACTTTCATGTACTAAGATTTAACCTTTCGTATTTAGTCACAAAGTATTTTTAAAGAAACCCCTTTCTTGAATACATTTCTCTCCCACAAATGATTTCTAAATTGTAATTGTGTTCTTCAAACTAAACATTGATATCATTATTTTTCCAATTTTCAATTAAGATTATATGAAATTCTTCAAGTATTTGACTTTCCTGCTTTAAAGGAACTTAAAATAGTTGTAGGTAAATGATTGTCGCATATTTAAAACTTGAATGGCCATGATTGTGTTTAGTCAAAGTCTAATCCAACTAGTTGATTGATTAATACATGGTGAATAATTTAAGTTGTAATAAATTTACATGAAAAAACACAACACATAAAAGTATAAAAAAATTAATTTATTTTTTACCAGTATTGTTCAAATTCTATTACAGCATTTTCAACACATTTTACAAAATTGATGTTAAAGAAAAAGTTCTTGGAAAGAAAATTTATGAGTTTAGACTTTAAAAGAGGATGTACAGATTCACTAATCATACTGTCAAATAAGCATCTGAAAACTGAAAATGGGTTCATCTTTATCAAAGACTCATAGAGTCTCTTAGATGAATTGCGTCTAAGCAAACTTTCTGGCTCAATGAGAGGGTTATGCAACTCTCCATATTCACAAATAGCCTCTATTATAGCTGCTTTGAAAGTATAACGTAAGAGTGCAAAAATAATATCCTCGTCCACTCCTTGTGGAGTTGGTATGGTTTCATGAAGTTTGCACCCTAAACGGAATTCCAAATAATCAATGAAAGGGTAGATGCAGAAATTTTCAAACTTTACATTTAATATGCAAGAAATTAATTTTCTTTTCAATGTAAAAATATTTTCCCATTGTTGGATACTTAAAGTAACGCTACTTGTACTATGTTTTCTTGCACTTTTCCACCCTCTTTTAAGAGTAACACAACTAGAGTTTTCAAAGTCAATGATCAGTTCCTCCTCCATCTCCTCGTCAAAAATTCCAGCTAAAGTGCATGAATAAATGGTGATAGCGTCCCTTCGCTTAGGAAAAGAATTCGTTGTAGTCAGAAGTTCCCGAAAGTCACCTTTATCCTCTTCATTATCCAGTTGCTTTTTCTTGAGTTGGGAGTTTTCAATCAGTGTTATAAACTGGAGTGGAGATATTGTCACTCCATCACGTGAAGGGTGGAAGGTTTCGGAGTTCTTTCTATACTTTCTTATGTCTATCAAAACTCTTTCACAGAATTTTTTGCAGCTTACAAAAATGTCATTACCAACAGAAAATACGTTTTCAGGAATCTCTCGTACTAAGAATGAACCCCTTGTACTCTGAAAGAACGAAACAAATTAGTGTTCTAATATTAAGAAATAAAGAAACATCATAAAATTAATATAAAATTAAGGTTTTCAACTGAAATTAGATAATAAGTTTCTTTAAATAGTTACTAAGATATTTTCATGTAATAGGATTTGATGATGAAGAAAAAAAAGCAAACGTTGTAAGGATTGTGAAAATTTTTCATGTAGAAAAATAACATACTTCTAATGAATTCTGATTATTCTTTTCATCTCGTATCTGATTAGTGGAATCATAAGTTGTATAGGAGGGGGTAATAGAGCAATAAAGAATGTCTTTTCTAAATTCTTCAACACAAGAAACTTCACTGACATCCTGAAAGAAAAATACCTTCTAAATTTGAAATCAAACAAGTAAATGTAATGGTAACATGCATACGTACGTTATAGGACACATCTTAAAATGATAATGTTGAATGAAAAACAACTTACATCTTCTGAGATCCCCTTCTTTTTTTTAAAGATTGTGTGATTGATAGATTGTAGATTTAATGGAGGAGGCTGATCCTTGACGAAAGTTTCTCTTGAATTCATATTCATCTAAATTGAAAGTTAGTTTTCAATATAGTGAGCAGCTGAGCCAAGTGATTTCGAGAAAATAGCTGATAACTTACTATCACATGTTAGTTTCAAATAAATATGTAACATTTATCATCTTTGTAAGTCCTTCCACTATCATTGTTCAAATTATATTACTCAGTTAAGTATACTACGGAAAGTCAAACTGATTCTAGCACACGAAACTTTCTCTCTAGGAATAGAATGATACCAAAATGAGTTTGTAGGCGAATGCATTAGTAACAAACTTCCATTTTCTAAACATAAAGTTTTAGTCTGGAAATGTTTCCTTGAAAATATAAATTGTCTTCTCTGACCAAAAGAAACAGCTGCTATTGGAGCGTTTAAGTTCAACTCCTTTTCATCATCTTTATGAGCACCAATGCAATCGGAACCATCTTCATAACGATTTATTAACACGAAATTGAATGAAACCTTGCATATAAATTCAACCTTCCTTTTGATTTCGAGCAATGAGGGGATCCATGGTTTCGCTGGTATCGTTGTTCCACTAAACTTATAACTTACTCCCTCATCTCCATAAGCTGCAACTTTACGAGGAATGAAATATTTTTTATTATAAATTTTAATCATCGCATCTTCTTTCTTTAAATAAATTAATTCTTTTTCTAACAAGCGAAAATATTTCCACCCTTCACAATCCGAATACAATTTACCGTATTCATAAAATAAAGAGTCCTTGCAATACTTTTCTAAAACAATATTTTCAACATGCATTTTCTTTGAGGGATTTAAATCACTTTGTTTAGATGAATTATGTTTTTCCTAAAAATAAAAATTTAATATTTTAAAAATAGAAAACATAAACCGCAGCAGATTAAGAAAATAAAAATTTTACTATACAAAAAATATCTTACCTCAAGGAAGTTAAATCCACGCTTCATTCCAGACATACTAAGGGTATAAATTGAAACAAAGGGAAAATAATAGATTTTGATAGTTATTTTATTAGTGCTGGGATATTTGTATAAAAAATACTAGAATTATATTACTAGCTAACTCTTCAGAGAAGCAGCAGTGCACGGTTTGTACTAAATGAATATCGTTGCGATCCCTTATATGTGGTCTTGAAAACAAATGATAACATTTCTAAGCATGTGATTGTTAGTTGATAATGTATGGCTAGACTAAAAGTCTTCGAGAAGTTTGTTTACCAAAAATTTTGTTTAACCATTATCAATCGTAACATACTATCCTAATCTTATCAAAGCATAGAACGATTAACATTCCATAACCCCTGTCTCCAAATCATGTCGTTTTCCCATCTGACTATCTATATATCCTTTGTCCAAGTACTACTATGATAACTTAAGTCCATAAGAAATTTATAATCATATGTTGAAAATAAAAGTAAAATCTTAATTTTTGTTTTCAGTGAAAATATATTTCTGTATTTTATTTTTCTACTTTCATCTACACAGAACATAGCTTCTATGAGAACATTTTACCTTAAAAGATATTTTTTTTTAAATTGGAGTTTGATTTTCTAACACTTGAAATGTTATTTCTTTTTCAAGCATACATATACATATAACTCAGGAAAAAATATTTCGTGTTTTCAATGAAATTTATTTTAACTTATAAAAGTTACTATCTTGGAAGAAATTACCCTGCGACAAACAGGGCAGTTACATAATTCTTTCACACATTCTTTACATGCAACAAGATGACCACAAGGTTGAAATACAATACACATTTCTCGATCCAAGCAAATCTTACATAAAAATGAATTTTCCTTTTGAAATTCACTCTCACTTTTATGAAAGTTATTTTTTGAAAATTTTACAACAGGTTGATTTTTTAATTTACTACTAGTATGCTCGTCTTCTACAAAACCAAAAGTCTTTGAAACACTTTTCTTTGTCTCATACTTGGGAGAGATTTTCCTTGTTTGAAGGAGAAAACTACCTTTGTTCTTCATCAGAAAATTAATATATTCACAATCAGGAAAAAACTTTTTATGTTCAACGATTGGATCATCATCATGCTTCCAATTTCCCAATAATCCACCACAAGTAAAACAAGCTACAATATCTTCAACGCCAATATAATATAATCCAGAATCCGCCATATTCTTAATATTTGGGTTTTCTTTGGGCCATTTTCTCAAAGTCTCAAGGCGTTTTTCTACATCACACATTTCTGGATGTTTTGGGTTGATATCTTCCATTTGCGAAAAAATTCCTATCAAGAAGGCGGGGAAAAAAGAAATTGTTCGATTATAATAGTGTAATTTTAAATGTAGCTCCAACTTCATTGAAAAAAGCAGGCTAGCTCTTGGTTAAAACTAATTAAAAAAGTTCTTTAAAACTTTAATTCGAATGAAAAGAGAGAAGTATCAATTAAACGACTATCTTTATCTAATACTAGATTAGCCGATTTATTTAATTTAATTTTCACAAAATTTTGTAACTCAAAGGCAAGGAGGAATTTTAAAGACATTAGTAATAAGAATATTCCTCATTATTAAAAATAAAAATATTAGACAGTTACCAGCTGTAATTAAGGATCAAAATCCTCCCGCAAAACGTAGTAGGAAAAAATCTACAAAATGGTTATCGATTAAATAAAGATGATTTCAAAGTTAACACTATGTGTTTCACTATAAATTAATTATGTATTACTTGTATGCAAAATAAAAAATATTTTTCTAGGTAAACTGTTGTTATTAGTTTCGTTTTTTTTACACATACTGAGTTTTATGAATACATTTTAACTAAAACATTAAAAAAAATTTTTTTACATAATTTTTTAAAACATCTATTCCTCACGAAAATATTCATGAACCACTTTTATGAGCAATTGTAGAATTTGATATTTAGGAGTTTTTTACACATTATAAAATTATAGAATGAAATATATAAACATAATTTTATTATAACCTCTTAAATAATTAATTTTATTTACCCTTTACAGGGAAATATTTCCTTCTTGAGAACTTATACTACATGCTAACGAATCAGGTGGTCTTGGCCGAACGGTTAGTGTCGTAAAATCGGTTGGCCAAGATTACCTTTTGCTAGATCACAGGTTCAAATCCCACTCTTAAAATAAAATCTTTTAAATAATATCATTAAAAACAATTATCGTGATAACATGATTGCAAATGGCAGTCACCTCTAACGACCTTGCATTAAATCCCCTCTTCACTAAACAACCAGCCAAACTGAAATGTAGCCTCGGTTCAGTTGATAAACGCGCGTATCAACGAGCCCTGGTTATATTTCGGCATCCGCTGATCATGGGTTCGAGCCCCCATTTTTGCAGTTAAAAAAAATATTTAAATATATCCTAACAAATAACTTTAACTATCACCGCTAGATGGCTGTATGAGCCGTTTTGACGGTTAAATATAACATTTCTTAACTGTTTCCATAATCATAAGCGCCCCCTATACAACAAAACATCAACAGCGCCCCCTATGCTGCAAAATAAAACATCTCAACTCTAATCCTTATCTCAACTTCATCCTTTATCAATAAAACATCACAACTCTTATCAGGTATCTCTCTTCCCTAGCTTTGCGGTGATGTCATCTCCCAGCTCCTCGCTCCTCACTGAGTTCGGACTCTCATTTTTACACTACTGTCACTGGGGCAGAGTTTTTTTAAACTCGAAAATAATTTGGAATTGGAATATTCCCAGGGAGTTAAAAATGGAGCGACACCCCAAAAAATTGTTGAAAAATTCAATTTGTAGAAGAACTACTGAGTTGATAAAAATTTAGTTATGGTCACAAAAATTGTGGTTTAATATGATCTTTAAAATTTGTTTTAATATGAAAAAGTTAAAAAGTTACAAAAAAATGTGAAAACTCTGCCAAAACCTTATTTTGTATTTTGAAATCCTTTCTTTTGATTTGAGAATCTGAAAAATCATAGTTGAAAACCCTTAAGTCCAAAGTTTCACGTAAATATACAATCAATATTAAACGCTGGAGATCCTGTTAAAGTTTGTTTTTTGCGTGCTCAAACAGTTTTCTAGAGCTGTTTCCTGAACAGCTGTGAATTTAACATTTTGATTGTGTTTTTCGTGTTCAGCGACCCAAAATCTATAAGAAATGACTATTTCATAATCTGAAAAAATGTTGAAGGTAAAATTTGTTGAACAGTGTTAACTTCCAGCAAAACAGGAGGTGTAATAGTACGGGAGCTGGCGTTAAAAGGAAAAATTCAACTGCTCGTACACGATTTAAATATGACAGGATAGTGTTAGTGGTGATGATCACGGAATCGAGCGTCAGCTGGTCAGATAGCGGTGGGTTGAACGTAGGGAGGGGGTCAAAGTTGCAATAAAAGTGAAAAATAAATTCATCTGCTCGTGTATGAAACTTGGTGGAGATGGTAGTTTAGGCCTTCCTGATTACAAAAATAACCGTCAGCTGGCTGGGTGGCGGTGGAATGGCCGTCAGCTGGTCACGTGAACTTGCAAACAAAAAATTTATCTGACAATGCAGGGCACTTGGTAGGGTCGTCAATCTCTGTTACATGAAGTAATAAGTAATAAGGAGTTACTAGTCTTCAACTTACACTAGAAACTCATGAATTAATATCTGTTGTACTAGTAACTCGTTATTATTTCTGTAACACAGATTGACTTCCTACCAAGTTTCTTGCTTTGTCAGATAAATTTTTTGTTGGCAAGTTCACGGGACCAGCTAACGGTCATTCCACCGCCACCCAGCCAGCTGACGGTCATTTTTGTAATCAGGAAGGTCTAAACTACCATCTCCATCAAGTTTCATCCACGGGCAGATGAATTTATTTTTCTTTTTTTGTACCTTTGACCCCCTCCCCGTGCTCAACCCACCGCTACCTGACCAGCTGACGCTTGATTCCATGATCAGCACCACTAATACTATCCTGTAAAATTAAAATCGTGTACGAGCAGATGAATTCTTGAAATTCAACGCCAGCTCCCGTACTATAACCCCAGCAACTTGATGCTCGTTTAGCATTTAAAAACTAGTCACTAGTCACTACTACACAAATATTAATTTTATTGTGGTTATGCATGAAGGTCAATTGATTGTAAATAACAAAAATACTAAAGAAATAAATGTTTGATTACGACTCGTCGGTGGACACGACATCATCATCATCATCACTAAAGAAATGAACCAGCCGATTTTTTGGCCGATGCCGATTGTTCAAAAATTTCCATCGGCAAGCCGATGGGTCTTTACGAGGCCGATTGCCGATGGTAAAAATTGCATCAAACCAATTTAGTTCAGTAAATCTAACGAAAAGAATAAGGGGTAAAACCAGTAAAAATTGCAACGATTGTTTTTCAATGGTTTTCACTTGAGAATGACCTCCTGAATAATAGCATAATAAACATCGGTGGGTGGGAAGTTTATTTTTTTAATTAAAAAAAATGGTCAAAACAATTTTAAAAAATCAAAGGATAGTAATCGACCCTTATATGATACATTTTTAATTTATAGTCAATTTTTCACTGCTGCTGAATACGAATATTCCATTTAAAATTTTTTAAATACAAAAATCTGAACAAAATACAATAAGGAAGTTGCATGTGTCAGATTTTCAAAAACAAACAAGTGTTCCGTATGTTTTTTTGTATGGTAAAATGAAATATCTAGTCAGTTTTTCAAAAAAATGTGCAGGTACTTAAATATTTTAATTTAAAAGTCGAGAAAAAACACGTGACTGAAAACGTTTATTGTTTAAACTATAAGATGACGTCAACAATGATACCATCAACTCCATTGCTTTACAACAATGTTTAATATAAGATGACGTCACATCCAAACTCTTGGCGTTTTCGCGCGCTTTTAAAAAGGGGATTTTTGTTAATTTTTTGGCAATCAAAAAATTTCTCGATTGGCCTCAAATTTTGGGTAGTTGCTTATTTTTGCAAGAGGGATCGATTAAAAAAATAAAAAAAATCATGCAACTTCCTCATTATTTTTCAACAAAAATTCTACAATTTGTACAATTGTTTGGATACAAAAATTTGATAGCCAAAAAAATTTAAACATGGTTTGAAATCCACAAAAAACTGCAAAAGAAGTAATTCAAATGGTTTTTATTTAATAACCTAAATATAAAATGGCTTCCACTAAAATTAAACTAAAATCATCAGACAGTAAAATATTTTCAGTTTTGTTGGCCTCAAAAATAAACCTTTGAGGCATTTTACAAGGTAATTTTTTCATAAATGTTGTATTTATAAGCTATATAACATAAAAACACAATTGATTGTAAGATCAATTTGTTTAAATACTAAAAAGAATACTGAAAATAGAGGTAACATCTTTCAATCAAATGAAACAAAAAATATTTTGATAAAATTCGGTTTAAATCATGCGGGTTCTCAACATTTTTAAAGCTAACATCCCCCCTAAAAAGGTACAGAAAATTTTTAAAACTCCCGCCCTCACTAAAGTTATCTTGTAATTTAGGGCAGCGTTTCTCAACCGGGGTTCCGCGAGGCTTCCTCAAGGGTTCCGCGAGGGATCCGGAAATCTTTTTTTTGTTCTGGTTTAAATTTTAGAATAGCCCTAATTAAATTAGGCATCAGCCAGCCAAATGTGAGCAAGTGTTTTTCCGTTGAACATTTTCTTCTGTAGCCCTTGGGTGTTTGTTCTACGAAGAGTTTGAAAAGAAGATTAACACTAGTTAATAAAGGGGAATTTCAAATAAATTTCTGAGGAAGGACTCCTGTCTCCCTTGAAATTTTGGCTCTAATTATATTCCCCCTTGAAAATTCTGTGTTTTACTAGGAATTGTTCTTTTCAGATGAGTCTTTTCAGATGTTCTTTCCAAAGAGTCCTAAAATACACTGAAACTCCTACTTTAAGTGGCAAATTTCGAAAAATTTCTAGGGAGAATTCCCAAACTTCTATCTAAAATTTTGAGGTCTGTTATAGAACGTTTTTCCCTTGAATATTCTGCTGTCTCAAGAATATTTTTTCCTTGGGTGCTCTACAAAAAGTTTTGAAAAAGGAGATAAAACACTAGTTGAATGGGTAATTTTCAAAATAAATTCTGAGGGAGGATAAAATAGCAAGACAAAATATTGTTGCATGACAGTGGCCTATATAAGGGAGGCCCAGGGGACCCTTCCCCCCGAGGAATATCAAAACACAAACCCTGTTATTTAGGGTCAATTTATAAAAATTTTCTGGGGAAGGCCCCCAAACCCCCTTTAGTACATGAAATTGTATTATTTTCAATTTCTTATAATAACTTTCATGAAAATTGAAATCCTACCTAAAAATGCATGTCCAAGATTTGGACTAAATGTACCAAAAACGAGTTTTTTTCAAAGGATTAAAGTTATAAATAAACGTCAAAGTTTAGAGGGGTGTTAGGCCCTCCCAAGAACATTTTTGAAAATTTACCCTCAAAACTAGTGTTTTAACTTCTTTTGAGACTATTTAGGTTACACCCTATGCTCCTTGTGGAAGTTAATTTTCTAGGGGATCACAACTATTTTTCACGTATTATAGTAGAAACCTTGGAGGCAATTGCCCCCCTAAATAACGCCCGACCATGAGGAGGAATTTGAACTTAAAACTAAATTTGGAGTTGATGGAGGAAAATCTCATCTTAGTTCGTCTCGTAATTTTATTTTCGTCTTTGCGTTATTTTTTTTATGTGTTTCGGTTTTTCTGCGAAAAACATCGGCCAAACATCGGCATTTAGATTTTTTTAGGCCCATGGGCCGATTTTTTCAAATTTTTAACATCCGCCGCCGATGGCTATTTTTCAAACAATCGTCGCCATCGGTTGAGCCCTATAGTATAGAGTAAAGTAGAAAAATAATAAAGTAAGTCAGGGATCCAAACCGCAACCCGTGAAATTATCTTAACCATATTTATATCCAATTTTTTACTTAAAAAGAGTAAAATAAATCATTCTTTTCGGATTCCATTCAGAGGGTGCCATGACCAAAAATGAGTCAAAAAGCAATTTTTTATGGTCAAATAAAAAAAATTCTGGAAGGTTACCTTAAAAAAGGTATGGCAAAACCTCTCCGAAACAAAAGTTGCATTAAGGCAGTGTAAAGGCTTTGGAGTATCTTCTATTTCTATTTAACTTTTCGATTAGAAGGGGATAAATGATGGTACAGTTAAAAACTAAATATTTTTACCATCTGGCTCAACTCATCGTTAAATTTTTGGTTGACACACCATTAATATTAATTTGGATACAAATTTAATTATTCATTAAGTTAATTACTCATAAATGAATTAGTTTTATTTGACTAAAATAGTAAATATTCATTTCTACCCTTATTATTTAAGGTTAAGGCATTTAATGTTAGAAACGCACGGGATGAGATACTTCATTTAAGTATCAACTTCAACCAGATTATGTTTAGTTCCCCCCTATAGTCTGTGTACTTAGAATCGGCGGTTGAAAAGTCACATGATTTCCCCAGTCTCCACCCAAGATTGTCATTGAATCTAACTCGTGTCGCAGCAGCCAATGAAATAATCGGAACACGTTTTTCGTTATAAAAGAAAAACTAATCATGGTAGAAGTACAAAATTTTAAACAAATATACAGCTATTTTTTTCAAAAAGATTGTCGTTTCGTTTTTTAAAAAATTCGAATTAGTTTTATAATTAGTATTAAGATTCAAAGTTTCAATTTAATTTCACGCCCTGCCTTAACTGATGTGGTCAATTCCACGCGAAAGTGGACATGAGAATGTTTTTAAAATTTCATTTAAATAAATGTTTTTTGGTTCTAACAAGACCCTCTATATAACAGGCCACCCAACTCCCGAAGATGACGTCAAACGTGGGTGAAAATTAGTCAATTTGCCATGTTAAGTCTATGGAGTATAAAAAATTACTTTCTTGACTTCTCCCGTTATGTACACTGTACATAACGGGAGAAGTCAAGAAAGTGAGACAGTTCACATTGTGAGCGAACTACTGGGGTTAGGATGATAATTTTTGTGCCATTTTTCATGATTTAACTTCTTCTTGAAAATAAAATATAGTTTATGTCCATTGGGGGCCGTCTACATTTTAAACGAAGCACCAACTTTCGTTTTTCCTATGGGCGACATCAAAGTTTATTCCAGATTCTGAAAGAGCACCCCCTAAAACCCACCAAACCCAATTTTCATGTCATTTGGTCGCCAAATAAAGCCAGGAGTTGGGGTTGAAGTTCGTCGAATTTACGTTGAAATCTCGTTTTTCACGTTGAATTCTCGTGCGAGGTTGATGGTTGTAAGGATCAAAATCGAGAATTCAACGTAAAAAACTAGATTCCAACGTAAATTCGACGAACTTCAACCCCAACTCCTGGCTTTATTTGGGGACCAAATGACATGAAAATTGGTTTTGGGGGTGCTCTTTCAGAATCTGGAATAATCTTTGATATCGCCCATAGGAAAAACGAAAATTGGTGCTTCTTTTAATATGTAGACGGCCCCCTAAGGACATAAACTATATTTTATTTTCAAGAAGAAGTTAAATCATGAAAAATGACACAAAAATTATCATCCTAACCCCAGTAGTTCGCTCACAATGCGAACTGTCTCACTTTTTTTTTCTACGACTCTACCTCTTAAAGGCTGATAACAATGTTCTTAAAACTCAAAAATCTTTTGTTTAGAATCAAAATTTTCTCCCTTTTGTACAGATTTTTTGTAATTTCATTCAGTTTTTTTCCCTTTAGGACTAGCATGGATGTTATTGTTAATTTCGCAAATAATGAATGTAATGTAGCTTTTTCTCACAATACTATTGAGTTTATCTAGAAAATAAAAAAATACTAGTAAAATAAAAATGTAAAAATATTTTTCTCTCTATATTAAAAAAAAGTAACAGTCGCCGCCGCCGCCGCCGCCGCTGCCGCCGCCGCCGCCGCCGCTGTTTCAGAAAATGTTATTTTTGAACACTTTGAACTATCACTACGCAGAAACTATTTGAAGGAATATTATGAAATTTTGACCATTGGTAGACAAATGTATGAGGGTCATTTTGGTTCCAAAACCTAATTAATTAGATAATTAGTTCTGGAGTTACTTATTGTCAAAGTCGAAAATTATTTTTTTCTGCTGCGAGTTCGCCCCCAGCCAAATCTATTTACAGCAGAAGCATGATTTTTTGCAGACACATACTCTTAGGTATGAAGTTGTGCACCTCGTCGCCCTTTTTTCGAATTTCGAATTATTTTTGGAGTAATTAAATTCTAAAGTTTCGAAATTTTTCACCCTTTTTCAGTTTTTTCGTTATAAAAGAAAAACTAATTACAGTAGAACTATGATATTTTAAACACGAATGCAATTATTTTTTATAAAAAGATTGGCGTTTCGTTTTTTAAAAAATTCGAATTAGTTTTAGAATTATTAAGATACAAAGTTTCAATTTTTTCTTCTCTTTCTGGTCGTTCACTAGAGAAACAGCCGCTGATTTTTATGAGTCTGATTTCTTATTCCCGATGATTCACTAGATAATTAGTAGACTTGCTGTATATTTTTTAAAAACATTTCGATTAAATTATTGGTAAGCTAAAAAGGAATATTTTATTAAGAGTTTTATTTTGATATTTTCGTAGTGATGGTCCGCATTAAGTTATTAATAAGTTAGAGAGATAAAACATTTCGATTTTAAATGATCATTAACTAAGCAGACAAGTTCCAGGTTTTACTGATGGATACTTGAGATGAAACAAGCGAGCTCTGCTCGCTAAGATCGCGAAGCGATCTTCAACGAACTGCGAAGCAGTTCCGGGGGTTGGTGAGCGATAGCGAGCAGGGGGCAGAGCCCCCTAGTAAAATAAAAAAATCATTGAGTTTTGAATTGAAGAAACACTAAATAATTTATTTGACAGTTATACGTAGATTATTTAATTTATTATAATAATTAAAACTGACGATAATTAAGCCTTTTATTTATAGTAAGGACAATAAACTAGTAGCACTAATTCTATTAATTCGTTTGGTATGCATTATTGCATTTTATGCAGACGGCATCACGTCTTTGTGTGTGTGTGTGTGTGTGTGTGTGTGTGTGTGTGTGTGTGTGTGTGTGTGTGTGTGTGTGTGTGTGTGTGTGTGTGTGTGTGTGTGTGTGTGTGTGTGTGTGTGTGTGTGTGTGTGTGTGTGTGTGTGTGTGTGTGTGTGTGTGTGTGTGTGTGTGTGTGTGTGTGTGTGTGTGTGTGTGTGTGTGTGTGTGTGTGTGTGTGTGTGTGTGTGTGTGTGTGTGTGTGTGTGTGTGTGTGTGTGTGTGTGTGTGTGTTGATTTTTTTGTAATTTTTTCTTCGTTTACATTGCAGGTATGGATTTCATGCAATGTAAAAAGGAGTTGCCAAGGCCTCTCAAATCCTTAGCTTTTGATGTGGGAGATTCCCATGGAAACAACTTGCTTCATCGGTTTGTGCTGAACAACTGTACCACGGAAAACGTTGAAAACTACTTTAACGCTGTGCTTAGAATTCTCTATGATGTTCCATCAGTAAATAACAGGAACTCAGAGGGCTATACTGCGCTTCATTTGGCTGTGAGAGAGATCAGCTATCCCATGGTAAGCAAGTTACTATCATCTGTTCCAACCATTGATGTGAACTTGAAAAGCTTACATGGTGGAAAAACTGCCCTGCATCTGGCAGCTGCATTAACCTCTGGTGTAGAAGAAGTTGCCACAATTGTTAAATGTTTGATAAGGAGTGGATCAGATCCGAATGCTAGAGACGATAAAGGCAACACCCCACTTGGTGCTTCTGTCGAAAAAAAGAATTTGGAAACTGTAAAAGTTTTGATAGAATGTGGAGCCAGTTTGAATCTCTCGAATAGATACGGAAGTACGCCACTTCATGTAGCTGTGAATGGAGGCTGTTTCGAAATAGTTAAGGCTTTGATAGAAGCTGGTGCAGCTGTAGATATCGGTAATGGGTATGGTGATACGCCACTTGGTGTAGCTGTAAGAGGAGACTATTTCGAAATAGTTAACGCTTTGATAGAAGCTGGTGCAGCTGTAGATATGGTTAATAGATATCGTGAAACTCCACTTCATGTAGCTGCAACAGAGGGATGTTTCGAAATAGTTAAGGCTTTGATAGAAGCTGGTGCACATGTAGATAACCGTAATTTATATTTTTATACTCCACTTCATAAAGCTGTAAGAGGAGGCTATTTTGAAATAGTTAAGGCTTTGACAGAAGCTGGTGCAAATCTAAATCTCCGTAATGAAAATGGTGATACTCCACTTAATGTTGCTGTGAGAGAAAGATTTTTCGAAATAGTTAAGGCTTTGATAGAAGCTGGTGCAAATGTAAATATCAGGAATAGATATCGTGATCGTCCACTTCATGTAGCCGTAAAAGGAGGCTATTTCGAAATAGTAAACGCTTTGATAGAAGTTGGGGCAGATGTAGATGTCAGGAATATATATCGTGATACTCCACTTCATGTAGCTGCGAGAGAAGGATGTTTCGAAATAGTTAAGGCTTTGATAGAAGCTGGTAAATTTGTAGATGTCAGGAATAAAGATGATGACACTCCACTGCTTGTAGCTGTAAAAGGAGGCTATTTCGAAATAGTTAATGCTTTGATAGAAGATGATGCAGATGTAAATATCTGGAATAGATATCGTGATACTCCACTTCATGTAGCTGCGAGAGAAGGATGTTTCGAAATAGTTAACTCTTTGATAGAAGCTGGTGCAGCTGTGGATGTAGTTAGCTATAATAAAGAGGGTGATACTCCACTCCATAGAGCTGTAAAAGGAGGCTATTTCGAAATAGTAAACGCTTTGATAGAAGCTGGTGCGGATGTAGATGTCAGGAATAGTTGTGATTATAATACTCCACTTCATGTAGCTGCGGGAGAAGGATGTTTCGAAATAGCTAATGCTTTGATAGAAGCTGGTGCAAAGGTAGATGTCAGGAATAAAGATGATAGCACTCCACTGCTTGTGGCTGTAAAAGGAGGCTATTTTGAAATAGTTAACGCTTTGATAGAATATAATGCAGATGTAGATATCAGGAATATATATCGTGATACTCCACTTCACGTAGCTGCGAGAGAAGGATGTCTCGAAATAGTTAAGGCTTTGATAGAAGATAATGCAGATGTAGATATCAGGAATAGATATCGTGATACTCCACTTCATGTAGCTGCTAGAGAAGGATGTATTGAAATAGTTAAGGCTTTGATAGAAGATAATGCATATGTAGATCTCAGGAATAAATATCTTGAAACTCCACTTCATGTAGCTGCGAGAGAAGGATGTTTCGAAATAGTTAAGGCTTTGATAGAAGCTGGCGCAGCTGTAGAAGTCAGGAATAAAGAGGGTGATACTTCACTTCATTTAGCTTCCGAAGGGGGTTCGGTAGAGGAAGAAAAGTATTTAGAAATAGTAAAAATTTTGTTAGAGAGTGGTTCTGATTTAGATTGCAGGAATGTACATGGTGACACGCCGCTTCATAATGCAGTATATCAAGAAAATTTCAAAGTGGTAATGTTTCTGGTAGAAAACGGGGCTGTTTTAGAGTGCAGGAATGAAAAGGGTGATACGCCACTAAATATCACTGATAGTTTAGAAATAGAAAGATTTCTTAGCGTTTTTTCTAAGTGACAACTCTGACGAAAACCCTCTGCCGAGGAAAAGATTGGATTAAGTTGAGACCTTTGAATATAAAACATACATTTGAATATATGACGTATGATGGAGACTGACTGTTTAGCCGCTCTGCCTTCTTCCTGAAATTATTTTTGAAAGGCTGATTTTTTTATGTTTTAAACTCACAAAGTTTTCGAAAGCAGGTTTAATCTCTTGTTTTTTTACCATACTTAAATTTCATGAAGTGAAGAAGAACTTGTGAAGTACATTGAAGCTTTTAAATTGTTCTGTTCAATAAAATTTTAATAGTTTCATTAAAATTACACGTCTCTTAATTTTGTTTTAGTACTACAAATTTCATTTAAGCTGTAATATTACAGGGTGATTATAACTAGTGATTGGCAAAACCGATACTTGAAAAGTATAGATGCCAAGCTGCTACAAAGATGGCAGTATGTGCAGGGCATATAAACAAATAAGAGCCGAGAGCGCCAATACTGGCAGTTAAACTGTAGCAGTGTACTTGAGAAAAGAGTGTTTTTCGATTGCCATAGTAAATTTCTATTTTTGAGTGAAATTCTTTCTCCTGCACTTCAGCTATGTAGCACGAAATAATCTGCTTTCACAAAATTAATCTACATTTATCATAGTCTTATTCTGTTCAGTTTTAAGATAATACTGATGTTTGTTTCTTTGAAAACGAGGGTTGAATTAAAAATGAAGACGAGGGGTTGATAGTAACACGTCAGCCGGGGACGATTGTAACATGGGACAAAACTAGCCCAAATGAATTAAATTGCAAGTTTTTGAAAACATTTTCGATACATTGATATAAAATTTATACTTGCTGATATGCCTACCGCATATTTCACAAGAGCACATTCATCTTGAAACCGGGGGGCGGGATCTGTCTTTTCCAATTAGAGACTACTAAAAAGAGTAAACAAAACAACCGCGTGCTGATTTTATGGCTGTAATCAGTATTATATACGCCAATATCCTATTTTTGGGACGCATAATATTATTCTTATAATCTTAGTGTTCTGAATTTAACATTTCGATTTTGTTGTATACGTACTAGAAAATAGCTAGCGTTAGAAGCAGCAAGTTAAATTTTCTTGACATTTTCAAATCAAAATCATGACATCAATCAAAAATATGTAAAAGTGTCAAATATTTCGTTTAATTATCCTTACTTTAAAGTTCAATAAACTTTTTAATTTGTAAAAATAATTATTGTATAATTTTTTGCATGTGTTACGAATGTGCCCCATACGTGTGCGAAACTGCCCCACCCATGGGCACATTCGCACGAAATTTATCGTTTTTTGGATTGATGATATAGGTTAGAAATTCTAGATAAATGCAACCTATTATCGTTCTTAAATATCGGGAAAGGTCTTAACTTTCATTTGAATCCGAGTTTGTTTCAATATCTCATCCAGATCCAGAGAGAAATATGCCGAAATGTACTTTTTGTGCGAATGTGCCCCCACTCTCCCCTATACAGGGTGTCCCATAAATGCTGGGTCACACTTCTAGGGGGGATAGTAGACACCTAGATGAGTCAGAATCACATAGGATTTGGGGGTCCCAGACCAAATCCCAGGGAGTTAAATATGGAGCGACACCCCAAAAAAATTATTAAAAAATTCAATTTGTAGAAGAACTACTATTAGTAAAAATTTAATTATGGTCTCAAAAATTGTGGTTTAATATGATCTTTAAAATTATCTTAAAAGTTTTCAGTTTAAAATTTTTTTATTACAAAAAAAGTTTAAAAACTACAAAAAAATGTGAAAACTCTGCCAAAACTTTATTTTGTATTTTGAAATCCTTTTTTTTTTATTTAATAATCTGAAAGATCATAGTCGAAAACCCTTAAATCCAAAGTGTCACGTAAAAACCATCAATATTAAATGCTTGAGAGCCTGTTAAAGCATGGTTTAAGTCCGTTTTTTGTATCCGCTCACTGCCGTTTTGGAAACGGCTATAGGAAACCACTTTGCGCACGTAAAAAACGAACTTGAACAGGATTTCAAGCGTTTAATATTGATGGTTTTTACGTGAAACTTTGGACTTAAGGGCTTACAACTATGATCTTTCTGATTATAAAATCAAAAGAAAGGATTTCGAAATAAAAAATAAGGTTTTGGCAGAATTTTCAAACTTTTTTGTGGTTTTTTAACTTTTCTCATAATAAAACAAATTTTAAAGGGAAAACTTTTGAAATAATTTTAAAGATCATATTAAACCACAATTTTTGAGACCATAATTAAATTTTTACCAATAGTAGTTCTTCTACAAATTGAATTTTTCAAAGATTTTTTTGGGGTGTCGCTCCATTTTTAACATCCTGGGATTTGGTTTGGGACCCCCCAATCCTATGTGATTCTGACTCGTCTAGGTGTCTACTATCCCCCCTAGAAGTGTGGTGACCCATTATTTATGGGACACCCTGTATATAATAGTCAAATATCATCCCATACTTACTCACACTTCGTCACTTCCCCAGCATATAATATTTCACAAGTCACATACTCTTCCAACGATTGCCGAAGTCTTCCCAACATCTCTTCAGAAAAGAATTTATTCTTCCTATTTATGACACCATAAAGGACACTCTAAAATATGAATATGCGGTGGAAATGTTAACGCCAGCGATTTAAAAAAATGTAAAATAGGAGTGAATCAAATGAGTTATACAAAAGTGCTCACTGAAAAATCCTTGGGAACCATGCCATTTTCGCAGAGTGCTGGATAATTCGGGCAGAAATAAGGGTTAACATATCGATTCAATTTTGGATTCAGGCAGGGAGATGTATTTTCAAGTCCATAACATAGGTGGGTGTAGTTCAATCTGAAAAGGAAAGAAAAAGGTAGATAATTAAGATTTTTTTTGTGAATTAAATTGACTTTTTTTAAGCATGGTGTAACCAGATTTAACAATTTGCACTGATTTTATTTATCAGAGTGTAGTCCATGGTCTGATTGGGGAGATTGGTGAATATAATTTTTGTTAGTAACTGATAGCTATTTGCATATTTGCAAACAGAGTATTTTCATCACAAAAAAGCGTTAAACACTTAAATTTTTAAGATCCTTGGTGAGAAAAAAGTACTGAATAACAAAATGAAGATCTTTTACTCGTTTTCTGTGATATAAAAAAGGGGAAATTATCTTTGGCGCGTCAAGTGGGCGGGTGAATCCACCCAGCGTGTCATGAATAGGGTGCTCAGATATAAAAAATGAGTAAAAATACTATATTTTAGGGAAAATTTTACACTTTTCTTGGGGAGGGACCCGCATAAAATTTGGAAATATACGGATGTATTAATATTTTTTAAAGATCTTAGAAGCTAACCTTATGTACTACATTTTAAAGTTTTATTTTCAAAAACAAACCAGCTCATCAGTTTTATTACAAAAAATTTACCCTTGGTCTTGGTATCGTACATATTTTTTCTCACAGCTCCTACCTTCATTATTTAACGGCCTACAACTTCAAAGAAGCATTGCTCGCAACTTTCCAAAGGTTTGTCAAGGTCATGTTTAAGGTCATGTTTAAGCGCATGGTCTACAAACATGTTATAAACATTATGTGTTCTAAATAAACTATAGTTGCAATGTATTTACAATGGAAGTAAGGCATAATACAGTGTGTAATTAAAAAATCGCAAGAGAGCTTTGGGCATAGAAATTTACTTACCCGTTAGGATTGCATATAGTAATAGACGGCACGTCTAAATAGGAAGGGGACTCTCGCTGGATATCAACTACTGTAGGATACTTCCAATATAATTGTAAGAACTGTAACGTTTGGAAAGTAAATCCGCTCAAACTTAAGCCAACCACTATAAGTCTCATATATTGGGAAAACCATTTTGGAAATTCACACATTGCTCTTTTATGAGAAAACCTACGATCTCGGTGAGTTTTCATCGCACTGAACTCTGTTTTTATGTCTTGAAGAGAAATGTTAATCCATCATGAGAAAATATTCTAATAGTCCCCGATAATTTCTGCTTTCCTTCACCACGCTTACAAAAGTTTTGTGACCGATTGCTATTTAATTTACCATGGCGAAATGTAAAGCTATTCACTCCAGGAATCTACCCTCTTAGAAGCAACTTTGTTCTCCAAAAAAGTTTCATTATTGGAAGAGCAAATGACTGCAATTTGTTGTTGGTTAGCAATTGATTGCTACCACTTCATTTTGACTGGTGGAATTTAAAGGTATAAGTAGAATCGCTTAATTACACTAAAAGCATTGGGTTTTAAAGCCAAACCCCTCTTTTTGGTTTGTAAATTTGAATTTGAAGTATCCACTGATATATTTTGTGCTTTGTTTCTATGAATTCAGATGACGGAAAATATAGATTATGTACTAACATTTACTTTTTAATTAATTAAAATACGTATTTTAAAATACGTGGGTACCTTTTAGTGTAATTAAAAAAATCAATAAATGAATAATGACAATACGCATTAGAAAGAACGAGGTTCACTCAGGATACAACTAGAACCAAATTAACATAAATTATGATAATTTTCATCTTTTGCTTCAAAGCAGTGAAAGCAGACGTTTCCAAGGGACAGTTTATTCGTTCAACAAAAGGTATGGTAAACTAAAAAGTTTCGTAACAAAGAAAATATGAAAAAGTTTTAGTATGGGTATGTAGCTTGTATGGTGGGTGGTGGAGGCATTTTCATAAGGCAATTATTCTTAGCCAAAAAAAACAGTGTCTGTGAACAGTGTGTCAACAGTGTGTGTGATAAATGCTCATCATAACCTCGAAATTTCATAAATATGTAGTGTAGGTAGTATTTTTTTAAATTTAATTTCATTGATTTGTAGAGATACTTTTCTTTTGAGAAGCCCTATGGGGGGGTAAACGAGTAAAACATTAGAATTTTTGTTTTCTATGTAAAGAATTTTTTTAATTTAACAACAGATATTTGTAAATATTAGTTATAACCGTCTGAATTAGAATAAAAACCCCATATGTTTGGTATATTAAATAGATGAAACGTGTAGAAATTAAATTGAACCGGAAGCTCCTACATCTCATTGCGACCATGGGTAGATCATAATACAACTCTTTATTTCGATGTTTAAAAAAGCGTATTTTTAAATTGTAATTTTTTTTTTGTTTTTTGTTCGAGCAACTTTTGTAACATAATATGACACAAGTAAAACATTCGAAGTATGGCAAAGATTGTTTTAGCAATTCAAATTTTTATGAGCGGTTTTTAATTAATCTCTAAATGGTAAAATATATATTATCATCACTTCGTAACATTTTCTTAAAATACCAGCCTCGGAAATGATACGCACTTCTTTTCAGATCGCTCACCTAATCAACAAAAGAGACCCCACTTAACCGCATGAAAATGCTCCTAAAACCTATAAAATCTATGATTATTATTATTGCTCTAAGCTCTCATCTGCACTTATGGGGGAAAATATTCTCATCCCCTTGGTATAAAAGCCAGGCTCCAGATGGTGTCCTTTGCAGATAGAGTAGACCAAATCACTATCAGAAGGATTTCTAGTGGACATATAAAATAGCTCTCATTTGATGAAGGGCAAAAGGATTTTGACATGCATCAAGTGCAACTCCCCCATCCTCTTCTGATCATTTAGCATCTACTGTATTATGCAGGTCTTGCATGGTAAGTGAAATAAGTCCTACCCACTCTCCCTCTTCATATACAGGGTGTTTCAAAATTGCGTTGCACGGCTTTTATTCGGAACCAGTGCCTCCTAGGGTCATGGAAGTAAGGTCTACCCCTAGGTAAGTGACCCTGGAGAATCCATTGAGAGGACTTACAGCGCCCCTAGCGGCGAAATTAAAAAGTTAAAAAAATTAATTTAAAAACTAAAGGAGATAGAGCAAAAACCTCAGTGAGAGTATTGTTGCCAACGTCAAGAAGAACTCATTGAAAAAAATTTGATCAAAATATCTTGAATATTCGCGGAGATATTAGCATGTGAAAATAGCACTTTTTCAGGGGTCAAAAAGTAAAAAATTCGCATATTTACAATTTTTTTTTGATTTTTTGAATAAATTTTGTGTTCTTTCAACTAACAAAACACAAAACTACACCTCGAGTGACAGTTATGTTCTAGTCTCCGTGACGGAAGTCTCCATTGCGCCCCTAGCCTTTCTCTCGAGTGACAGTTAAGTTCCAGTTGCCGCGACGAAAGTCTCAGTGAGCGTCTAGCCCTATACTCTATTCATTTAGAATAAGGAAGTTGCATGAGTCAGATTTTCAAAAACAAACAAGTGTTCCGTATGGTTTTTGGTATGGTAAAATGAAATATCTAGTCAGTTTTTCAAAAAAATTTACAGGTAATTAAATATTTTAATTTAAAAGTCGAGAAAAAAACACGTGACTGAAAACGTTTATTGTTTAAACTATAAGATGACGTCAGCAATAATACCATCAACTCCATTGCTTTACAACAATGTTTAGTATAAGATGACGTCACATCCAAACTCTTGGCGTTTTCGCGCGCTTTTAAAAGGGGGATTTTTGTTAATTTTTTTGACAATCAAAAAATTTCTCGATCGGCCTCAAATTTTGAGTAGTTGCTTATTTTTGCAAGAGGAATCGATTAAAAAAATTAAAAAAAATCATGCAACTTCCTCATTGGCGCTTGAGAAATAGTGCTTTCCCCCACAATAGAAGCGTAACCATAGTTACGCTCTTCGAGCAGCCAATAGTAAGCCTTCTTCGTCACTTTGACGTGGATAGTTGTTATGGTTACCGATCGGTGGTGGGGGAAGGAAATATTTTCAAGCGCCAGTTCAAAATGAACAGACTAAAGCCTTATACTTCGATGTGTCAAGCTGTCAAGGCTAATTTTGATCATAACCGTAGGTTATAAGGCTTATTCATTACCCAAAAGATCAAAAGAGCCGACTGGAAGTTTCCCGTTCTTACCGCTTGAGTGAGAGCGCTTTTACGTTACGTAAAAGTGGTTGTTTGGTTTGCTTCGGCTCTTCAAAATTCGCAACACAGACTGATTCACAGTCCTTTTTCATTTAATAATGATTAAAAAACTTTAAATTGGATTACAATTATATGGGGGAGAGTGGGGCACATTCCAAGACCCTCTATATAACAGGCCATCCAACTCGGCCGTGCAACGTCATCAATTTCACTCACCTTTGACGTCACTATCATCACGACGCCATGTTTTAAGCTTTCGGAATTGTTTACAGTGAACAAGAAATATCCGTGTTTTTGTTATTTAACATTAATTTAACAGTGTTAACATCAACGTGGTAATAATTTTTATGGCTATCGCAATGAAAATCAAAGTCTAATAAGTAAAAATTTGAAATAAACAAAAAAAACAAAAATGTCTTTTCAAAAAAATTGATGGAACAACAAACAAAAACGTGATGCCATCTGCATAAAATGCAATAATGAATACCAAACTAATAGACGAGATTAGTGATGACGTTTTTTGTTTTGTTTGGAAACGTTGATTCGATCCGTGATTGGTTACATACGGATCCGTACTGTCCGTACAGTTCACGGAACCAATCACAGCCTGAATTTACGTTTCCAAACAAAACAAAAAACGTCACACTAATCTCGTCTATTAAATAGAACTTAGTTCACTAGTTCATTTTCCTTACTATAAATAGAAGGTTTAATTATCGTCAGTTTAAACTCTTATAATAAATTAAAGAATATAATGGAGTCAAATAAATTATTTACTGTTGTTACAGTTCAAAATTCGATGATTTTTTGTTTTAAAAATATTTTCACATTTTTATTTTACTAGTGATTTTTTTATTTTCTAAATAAAAAAACCTACATTGCATTCATTATTTGCAAACTAAACAAACATCCATGTTAGTCTTAAGCCAAAAAAACTGAATGAAAATACAAGAAATCTGTACAAAAGGGAAAAAATTTTGATTCTAAACAAAAGATTTTTGAGTTTCAAGAACAGTGATATCAGCCTTGAAGAGATACATAACGGGAGAAGTCAAGAAAGTAAGTTTTTATATTCCATAGACTTAACATGGGAATTTCACCGATTTTCACCCACGTCTGACGTCATCACCCGGAGTTGGATGGCCATGTATATTCGCGATTCAAAGTACCTATAGGTGGCGCTTTGGAAGCGAACCACAAACATTAGCACGTGCTTTTCCGCTCAACACGTGCTTGTGTTGTTATTTCGTTTTACATTCAGGTAGGGTGGAAGGAATATCGGATCCAGCAAAGTTCGTGTGACGTCAAGGACCGGAAACAGCACATCGTTGATCTGGTTGCTCCTAGCAACCGAAGTATCCTCGTCCGCGTCCGTAGTTGTTTTGTTAGGTTACTTATTAGAATATGGATTCTGCTAATTCTTTTGACGCTATTAAAGATATATTAAAAAATTACGAAATAAAAACATTTCCGAAATTTAATGTTTTTAAAAGGTCAAAAGGATTTTTGGATGAAAAACGAGAGTAGTTTCTCAGTATTAAAATTTTAGCCTATTAGAAAGGATTGAGAAAGATTCACATTTACTTAAAAATTTCAAATTATATGATTTAACTTCCTAAAATTTTTTTATGAACAACAAATTTTTATTTTATGTGGAGGTTAATGGGTATTTTATCTATATTTGAAATAAAAATTTTTAATGATAAATTTGAAGACATAAGTTCAGACCCCTGAGCATAACTTTTCAACCATGAAATCACCCGTATTATACTGAATAAAGAGCAATAAGCCCACAAAATATTTTTTATTATATATATAATTACATTGTATAGATTTCTTATTGCAATCTTGAAAATTTATTTAATCTTATGTAAATCTTACCCTGTTCCTATATTCATCACCTCCATATCTAGGTGAAATTTCTGCAGATATGAATATCCACTGGAAAGATGGACTCCCTAATTTTCATTTAGGGTCAAGAATTTACACTTATCAAGGGAAATATAAAAATCGTGGGAAAAAGCGGAAATACATGGAAACAAAGCAAGGGCAGGTAGAAATTAGACTGATGCTAGTTGCGCTATATATGTTTACTTGACATTTATTTTGATAATGATATATTAACAGTATACAACATTAACATAGATGACAAACTTCATGGTCCTCATGTCTGGGTCACCAATAAAATAGTCCCACAAAATAATAACATTTTATTAAAAAACACTAAACCTTTATTTCCTTATCTTAAACCAAACTAAATTTTTAAACAATTGCAAAAGATGATGATGATATAGTTACCAGCAGTTAAAAGGGCAGGCCGTGCTCTGTGTTGCAGTCGTATTTATTTGAATTTTGATGACGAACCTCATGGTTCGCCACACACATAACATTGTTTCATCGGGTTGCCACTGATGAGTCCCCTTTTAGATTGCTTTTATTGGCATTTAATACTATCAATATACATATTTCTGTATTAGCATCATACCAAAGTGTATTTAATGATTCTATCCAAACAGATAGGAGTTAAGTTTGTGAAATGGTCTTATAATTTTTTACAATGCGAAATATGGGAGAAAACAATCGTCATTGTTTACTTCCAAAAGTTATGTACTTAATCATACCTGGAACAGGCCTTAGCTAAAATTTCAGGACTATTTTAGGATTTAAATATCACATTATATGATAGATAGGTTATGTTCTTAATCTACATTCAATCCAATAATTTTTTTAGAATCAAATTAATAGGTATGAAAAGCAGAGCACTGTAACTATGAATATTTAACTTAGGTTCAATATCAATCTGTATGAATTATATTCCTTTCTAATTTAATTTGGTTCGGCAAAAGGTGACCACTGTTTTCAAAACACGTACAATTTGACCCAAACTACCAAGAAATTGGATTGTCCAGCATCGATAACAAATCCAGGTGCAAATAAAAGTCAGAAGCAGTATGGAAAGCTCAAAACCTTTGCTAAAAAGGGATTAGCAGGGAGAGTAGGAATGAAAGTCAATGCAATGAAAAAGGCAAGAAAAGTAATTGTAACTAGTTAAAAATGAAAATTTAAGAAATTGAACAAATTGACGTTGCATTTATAAAATTAAAATAAATCTATTTTGAAACATTCTAACTATGCTTTTTCTAAATAAATACAGTAGAACTTACATAGTGCCACCCCTTCCGAGACCAAAAAATAGTTGTTTTAACTAATATTCCTAATTGTCAGTGTTATAAAACAATTGGTACTTTATTACTAATTGTCATGATGCAGGCCACACTTTATCAAGGGGATGTGTTGTTAAATAGGTTCTACTTTATAACAAAATCACACGTAAATAAACACAAATCTGGTAAAATGATGTAAATTATATGGTAATGAAAGATTTAATTATCTTAAAGAAATAATTTTTAAAGGTAAGGTTTCCATAAAGATGATAAAACATTTGTTGTTATGAGTACTTAAGTATAATTTTTAATAAATTAAAGGTACAGTTTCAATGATCAATGTATGATCATTTAAAATTCCTTCCCCAATGATAATTTTTCTAAATACGATTACACTTGGAACTCCCTTCTTTGGCTAAAACAGCGGTTCTCAAACTTTCTATCGTCACGGACCCCTTCATGTAGCAGCCAGACATCGCGGACCCCCAACATTTTAAACACCAAAAACGTAACCAGACTTTTGTTTTGAGTTAAAGATTAATTAAAATTATAGTATATAAATTATAATAAATTTTACAATTACTCCAGAGGCGTATATAGAAATTTATTTCGGGAGGGGACAAAAATTAACCCTTAGCCCCCATATATGTTTCATAGGTCCAAGTAGCTTTTTAGTACATTTTTAAGTGGAATTTGCGTCTTAGGGAAAAGGGGGGTCTGGGGGTCCTCCCCCAGAAAATTTTTGGAAATTCAACCAGAAAAACAGGTTTTTAGTTAGTTTTGATACCCCTAGTTAGAATTTTTTGAATATAAATTTTTATGTAATATTTGCATTTTGATTAACTTAATGTAAAAAATAGTTTGTAATAATAGAGTTTTAAGGACAAAAAGGTATCTGGGGGGTCATCCTCAGAAAAGTTTTAGATAAATTTATCCCTCAAACGTACAGGATTTAATCTTGGTTTTGATTCACTTCGTCCGAATTTCAGACAATATTCTTAGGTAGGATTTCAATTTTGATGAACTTACTTTTAAAAAGTATTTAATAATAAAGTACCAAGTACTAAAGGGGGTTCGGGGGGTCCTCCCCCTGAAAATTTTCAGAGATTTGATCCAAAAAACAGGGTTTTAACTTGTTTTGATACACCAAGTCCAAATTTCAGGAGGAGGGCAGGGCCCCTTCACCCACATTTATATTCGCCCCTGAATTACTCCAAGTCTCTGAGGTGAGGATCTGGAAATTTCAAGGAAAAAATTATGCATTGAAGTCAAATTTTCGAGGGGGCTGGGGGTTCTCCCCCAGAATTTTTTTTTGAAATTTACCTCTAAAAACTAGTGTTTCATCTAATTTTGAAACTGTTTGGGGAATTCTAAAAATAACTTGAGGAATTTCTCAGGGTAACTTGCGGACCCCCTAGGAAGGCGCCGCGGACCCCCAGGGGTCCGCGGACCACAGTTTGAGAACCGCTGGGCTAAAAGATTAATATTATATTACACGTTCTAAAACTCGCCCCACAGTTTAGCAAGTTGTCCAATTTCTATCAAATTTATGGTGTAAGTAGTACGGATACTGCTGTTAATTATGCAATAAATTTTTTCATTTTATTATGTTTTGTTTCGTTAAACGTGCCTGGCAAAATGTCCCTTTGTAACGCTCTCATTCTACATTAGGTCCTAGCTCTTTAACGGGGTATCTGCGTCTCCCCATTCCTATTGGAAATAAGCTTGCCTAGGTTTCCTCCCCACCAAATATTGATGATGAATTCAGAATTACCCTGTATATGTACTATTAAATGTTTCTTTAAAAAAATTAAGGTTAAAAAAACACCTGTAGTACTTATAAGACATACTTCAAAAGTACAATAATTATGTTATTCATGCAAATCGCAGTTATGCTGTCCCCCTTACTATATAATTGCATATTTTATCAAAGTATTAGTGTTCTACTGTTATGCATAAACTATTGATATCAGGACTCAAACTCATTTAAAACATACTTACATAAATACTAAAAAGCTTATATATTACAAGATTTTCCTATATTACTCATGGAAATGCATATGATAAATTGATAAATATTTGTGTTATAACATACCAGAAGTGTTGATCACATAGTTTAGTAGATAAAGGAAGACATCGGCCAACTGATGGGATTTATTACGTTGAACAATAAAGCCTAAGAAGTGTCACTGAGAAATGTGAAGTTAAAACCACCAGCATTACCTCAGTGACATTTTTTGGGCCAGAAGACGTTCTTCATAGATACCTAAAACAAATTAAATACTCAATAGACTTATAACTTTCGTTACTCGAAAAAAGGAAGTTACCAATTTGCGGTTAGGTTTAATCATTCAACAGTAGCACAAGAACATCGGAAAAACTAATAAATAGGCCAAGTGAAAATATTATACTTCCAAAAGATTACCAGAAGTACAAAAAAGCTTATAAAATTCTGACTAAAGACGCCATCTTCGTAAATGTCAACAAAAATAAAGCGAAACAGAATGTTTACACGGTAGGGGCGCCACGATGTGCTGTTTCCGGTCCGTGACGTCAGACAAACTTTGCTGGATCCGATATTCCCTCGACCTTCAGGGTGGTTAGTAGTCAGCGTAAAGATGGAGGAAAGGGTCATGTTTTTAGGACTTGTGGATATTTTAAATTACACTGAGGTAGAGATGTAAAATTCCCACATTTTTTGGGAGGCGGGAAAAAACCCGGGATTTTTGGGAATAAACCAGGAATTTTAGGGGAATATTGGGAATTTTGACCGCAAACAAACACAACGATATTTCACTATCAGTTTTCATTTTCTAGGACTTTTGAGGAGCAGGGTTGGGTTTCTTCCGGAAGAAACTAGTTTCTTCCTGGACAGTGGAAGAAACTGGAAAAAATGGAAGAAACTAACAAAAAGCTTTACAGAAGCACCCAATTTTTAAATCTGTTAAATGAATAAATCAAACCATAATTTAAAAAACTCTTAAATATAATTTAATTATAATTAGTTAAATTTATTTATAGTAATTAAATTTAAAAAATTTTATATTTGACTTTTAATTCCGGTTATTTAAATTAAATTTTAAATCTATTGTGTTGACTGAATAAATTAAACCACAGTTTAAAAAACTCGTAAGTGTGTAGACTGAAAAGAATATTTTCATCCTTTGCTTTTATTCATTCTAAGTTAAGAAACAGATTGCAACCTGGTACTG
Organism: Tetragnatha versicolor; assembly: GCA_024610705.1. NCBI lineage: Eukaryota > Metazoa > Arthropoda > Arachnida > Araneae > Tetragnathidae > Tetragnatha > Tetragnatha versicolor. The sequence continues at coordinate 58,842,113 of JANDEH010000001.1, forward strand.
CAAAAAAACTACTCTTTTGTTACACTATGTTGCACTAGCGGATCCAGGGGGGGGGCTAGGGGGCTCAAGCCCCCCCCAAAATGAAAAGTTTTACTCTATATAATATGACATTTTATGCACCAAAATGAGTTAAAACCCTGTTATTTTAAGGTCAAATTTTAAAATTTTCTGGGGGAGGTCCCCCACAGACCCCCTAGACACTTGTAACTCTGTTATTACAACTATATTTTACTAAGTTTGTCAAAACGCAAAAAATCTATATCTGAAATTTGGATGAGGCTTGCCAAAAAGAGTTGAAAAAGTGGGGTTTTTGACTTAAATTTCCAAAAATTTTATGGGGGAGGACCCCCAGACCCCCCTGTTGGTAGTTGGAGCAGAATAATACATTACCTTTTCCGTATTAACATTAACATGAAGATTCAATTGGTTTATGAAAATTCTTAGCCCCCCCCAAAACCAAATCCTGGATCCGCCACTGCTATGTTGCACAAAAATAAGGTAGGGGATGATCTTTTTTGATGCTGTATCAGTTCCCTTCATAAATGGATCACATTTAAAATATGTTTCAATTTCAATCTGAGATTAAGTTCATTTTTTCAGTCTAAGTGATCCATACAAGTAGTATTTAGTTATTTTAGTGAATAATTTCAAAGGGTTTATATTCAGGTTAAAAGTTAAAATGAAATGGATAACTTTTTAAATAGATTTTGTTTGTCAAATTTTAAAAAGCAGTAGTCATTTCAGCTGTGTGTTATGTAGTAAAAAAATGTGTATATAACCTGAAACATATTTGACTGGAAATAACACCAGACAAATATTTGTCAGAAATATTCAAGTTTAATACTTTGTTTTAAATTTTATGTAGGGCTTATATTGTTTTATTACTATATGGAAGATTGTGTATTCTAGAAAAATTCAGATTATTAAAACATGTCTTTTCTGTTTAACTTTTATACTTTCTTGTAGACAAAAACTCATCCAATACTATGTAATTCTCAGACTTATTCAAAACTACTTTTCTGTTAGGAAGAAATTAATTTAAAATCACTGGAATAATTTAATACATGCATGCAATAGGTATTTATAACAGTTTTGAGTATTTAATTAAATTTTAGACTACAAAGTAAATATTGTTTATTAAAGGGTTTTTTTCCAAATTATTTAATAGCATGCTTTTCATACTTTGGAAGAAACCTACATTTACTAATTTAATCATTAACTAATAGGTGCATATAGTTAATGACATTTTGGAAGTTTTTATGTAAATATAAGAGTGTTTGTGAGACAAATATTTATAAAACCTGAAAATTTAAAGCTAATTCTTTAAAAAAAGAGGTTTCTTCCAGTTTCTTCCACATGGAAGAAACCTATTTCTTCCTTCGGAAGAAACTTGCCAACCCTGTACAGTTTTAAACATGATCGAACACAAGTAAATGTAGTTCTTTCTATAAACTATTTAGATTATTTCAGGAGGTTTATAATATTACATCGCTTACTTCTGTTTTTAGATTAAACCGAAATCCAAGTCTTAGAATTAAAATTAATCTTAAAATTACTCCAAATTATAGTATTATGACATATGAAATATTCTTGAAAACACTTACTTTTACAAAAAGCTAATCAAAATTCCCAAAATTTCACCATTCCTTTCTAAGTCTAAGATTTTTGTCTCGATTTGCCTTCGCCATAGTATCGGTAACGCGGGGAAAACGATGGGAATGTAGATTTGGATTATTTTTAACAGATCCATTGCACTGTGGAACGCAACAATATGCATTCGAGGCACTTAATAACCTTTTTGTATCGTTCATTTCAAATTATTACGCTAGAAATAATGAAAAAATTAGTACTCATACAAGCCTCACAATGTTAACTCTACGCAGCAGCAAATTTACATACCCGTACCCGTTGATTTCAGGAGCTACCACCAGAGGGCGAGCTTCGGGCTGGAATCGCGATTCGCACAAAAAGTGCATTTCGGCATATTTCTCTGGATCTAGATGAGATATTGAAACAAACTCGGATTCAAATGAAAGTAAGCGAAGAAAAGAAAGTGGGAAAAATATTCCAAAATTCCATTTATTCAAATAAGGAAATAAGTTTAAAAAAAGAAGCTTCTGTGGATTTAGTTAGAATGTTCCTCATCTCTATCGTGATTGGTTTAAGTTCTCAAATCAAAAGAAGAGAGAGAGATCGAGATGTTCTAGAAAATGAGTACGTAAACAACACCTTGCACTTGCACCATGTTGTTCTTCCACGTGCTCTTCTTTGCCTACGTGCTCAAGCGCCATCTAACGTTGGCGTATTATTGAGTTTAAGTTTTGAACTTATGCTTTTTCACTCAACTTAAGATTATATTTGATTGTTTTGAATTTCTATAAATATTTTACTCAAATTTTTAATATTATTTTGTCTTTGAAACTTTTAACTTGGTAATTAAAAGTTTAATCTTAATCCTTGATTAAATTGAATCTTTGTAGTAACCGTTTGGCAACAATAATTTTGTTTTTATGTTTATAAATGTCAAATCGTGTGTCACTGAGAGCAGTTTCGGCTTTCGACAGCAATATCTAAAGTTTCGCCGCTGTTTGTCAAACATAGCCGAAAGACCTTTGTGCTTCCCACTTCCTCACGTGTCCTTATCTTTTTCATATATAAACGCCGTCTTCCTGAGTCTTCACAACCGTCCAACAATCGTAGTTCTCGTTTCCCCTCATTTGTGGCTGTACTTTCCTATCACCATGTCTGACCGAAAGAAAGTTTTACTCATAGGCAATGAGAGGTGTGGCAAGACCGGACTCATCTTTTCGTACTTCAGTGACAATCTCCCAGACCCTGCAGTGCCCACAATTTACAAGGAATACAAGACCGACGTGGATGTTGATGGAAACAAAGTTCCTCTCGAGATTTGGATAGCTCCTGTGCAAGAACACTATTCCCAAATCAGGCCCTTGTCTTATGACGACACAAAAGTGGTCATTCTGTGCTTCGCTGTTGACGACCCAGACAGCTTGACCAATGCCGTTGAAAAATGGTATCCAGAAATCCGGGAATACCTGCCCAACGCCCCTGTTATTCTAGTTGCCAACAAAATTGATCTCCGTAACGATGAAGGCGTCATTAACCGGCTGGCCGAGAAATCGCTGAAGCCCATTTCCCAAGAGCAGGGCAAGGAAGCTGCTGATAAACTCAATATATCCGCCTACCTTGAAAACTCTGCTAAGAACAATCAAGATGTCGGGGAAGTTTTCAAAGCTGCAGCTGCTGCGATTCTTAAGAGTGATTAATGTTGGGGTTTTTGTATTCATATAAATGCAGACTTCTCTGAGTTTTATAGTAATTTATTATACCAAAATGTAATAGAAACACTGTTGAACAGTATTTAGAGTTGTTTTTACAGTGCATAATGATTCTAGCTATAGAAGGAACAATAGAGCACAAAGTATTAATAGGTATGGCAATTGCACAATTTGTACTTCCATTTGATAATATGTTGTACAATTTGCTATTAATTTGTTTTACCTATACTTGATAAAACATCAATATATTTCTCGTACAAGTCTTACAAGACTCCTACATAAGGTAGAATACAACTAGTTTTGAATTTAAGTCTATAGGGGTTTTTGTATGATTAATATATATTACTGGTAATTCATTTAGAAGTAATGCACTGTTATATTGAAGATGTTTTCATGAATTCTGTTTGTTGGCCGTAATCTTTGTAGATGTATTTTTATTCACTGTTTTGAATAGATTTACCAATATTCTTACTTGTTGTATACTCTATTCATTTAGAATTGGCGCTTGAGAAATAGTGCTTTCCCCCACGCTAGAAGCGTAATCATAGTTACGCTCTTCGAGCAGCCAATAGTAAGCCTTCTTCATCACTTTGACGAGGGTAGTTGCTATACCGATCGCTGATGGGGGGAAGGAAATATTTTCAAGCACCAGTTCAAAATGAACAGAGTATAGTTGAAAATTTTAGTTTTGTTCGTTTATTAGATTAACAATTTAGTCCATTTTGATTAATAATTTTCTTGTTACTTTTAATAGATTCTTCCCTTGCTATTTAAAAGTATTAAATTTTTTCATGTGTATTGAACTTTCCTGAGCATTATAATAATCTAATTGTACATACCCTAATTTTTATCAATTTCTAAAAGGTAAAGGAACATTTTCAAAGTTTGTCAAGTGCCTATTTCTAAAAATGTATCCTCTTATGTTATATACTCTTATCTCATTTTTAAGTTATTCGATAAGTCTAAAAGGAAAGTAGTGTAGGTTTTATGAAAATTAACTTATAATGCATTTTTCATTCTTTATATCTTTATTTGATGTTTTTTCTGAGTGGTTGATCAAAATACTTGTAATTTGTGGGCTAATAGAATTCAAAGTAATAGGGTACCTTTTCTTAGTTTAAGGAATACTCAAGTTATTTTGAAAATTAAACTTAAATTTTTCAATTCTCTCAAGGTCAATAATTTTTATCCTTGCTTATAGTGAATATATACTTAAATTTAAATCATCCCTTTTATACATTTAATTTTAACAAGCATTTAATAGTTAGAAGAATCTCTGAAGGATTGTAAAGTATATGTGAATTATTGAACTTGCAATTTAATGAGTGAACAACTCCAAATGCCAAACTGCTCATGGTAAGGTCACCTAGGTGGCTGACTTGTAGCTGCCGGAGTGAACTTGCGGTGAGCTACTCAAATTTTGAAGTTGTTTGCTGTTGTTGCGAAGTCATCATTTTTAAAATTGGTGAACTTTTCCAACAGGGTTTTATATTTTGTAAGATTGTCAAATGAGACTAATGTAATTGGTGCTTATGTGAGATCATGTTTAGGTCTAATTCATGTTTTAATCATACGAGTGAAGAAAGTGTGTAGTTACATATCAGAAAAAGGCATTTAATTTACCTAAATTGAATTTGTGTTGTATAATTCAGATTTAAATAGGATTTGAATTGATTTCTTTGAGTAATAAAACAAATTGCAAAAAATGCACTTTTATTCTGAAGTTTTTGTTTTTAGTAAATCAAACTATGAGCTCTTGCATGTTTATTCTTACATTTTTGTGTGAATTTTGGCTATGATCCTCAATCACAATATTTAAGTGTTTGGTATGTGGGGCCTCTTTCAGTGATATGAAAAACAGTAAAACTTAAGTGTGCATTAGATTCAATTTGAAACCACCTTTCTCTATCAAACTTGTAGGTACTTTTTGGTCAGTGTGGTCCAACCCATGGCCAGCAGGACACATGTGGCCCTCGTAGAGATTTTCATTGCACTCAGCCACAGCATGTTTAAACAAACTAAATAGGATGTAATTTGCTTTTCAGTTTTCATTTCAGAAATGTGTTAGAAATATGTTTTTATGACGTCTAATTTTCAAAACATTTTCAGGGGATAACCCCTGAACCTGCTTTGAACTGCTTTCAAATTCAAAAGAGTTATTAAAAGAGTTCATCTAAAAGGGGACTTGTCAAAAATCAGTAGAAGCTTTGAGTTGCAACTAACATTTAAGCTTCAAGTGTGATTACAGAAATTTCACTATAGAGCTTCAGTTGTGAAAATGTATTTATAACTCAATTTTGATTAATGTAAATGCCTAAAACCTGTTGAGAAGAAAAATCCAACACCTTTGGATATTTATTAATTTAGGTATGAAACTTTTATCTGAAAATCACTAAAACCTTAAACAGATTTTGCTCTTTCATTTTTAAAAACTTGTAAATCTCCAGCTTGAAAAAAAAGTTGTTTAAATTTTAATTTCCTAAATTCAAATATTAAGTAATTAGTGTTTAAATTGTGGCACAAAATAAATCCTCTTGAATAAATAAAAGTATCTTAAGTCAATATTTTTGTATTGCATCTTTAATGTAAGAACAATATTTAAAAAATGAGTCTTGGTAAACCTTTTATATAGTTGAAATAAATGTTCCAATGTTGAAATATAAGTTTGATTTAGCTGCTTTTAAATAGTAAAAAGTAATTTTTACTGTCTCTGGCGCTCGCCTCTTTAAAAAATGTTTAATTGGAACTAGAGTAGCTAAGGATTGGGCCACACTATAGGGTAATGTAATAAGAGGTATCTTTGAAGTTTTACTACCACATTACTTGTTACTTTATATTTTGTAAAACTGATTTAGAAACTAATATTACATAGTACCACGAGTGGATTTATGGGGAGCAATACACTAACTTTTTAAGAAAATTCCATTTTTATATGGGAAAATCATGTTTCCAAATCCATTGGAGACAACTTTTCAGCAAGGTTTCCAGTGTGTCCCCCAGGGTCCACCACCTAAATCTGCCCATGCATAGTACTTAAATATAAAATTAAAACATATTTTATAATTCGTTGATGAAAAAATGTGAACTTTTGATTTTATTTCTGGTGAATGATTGACTGCATTGGTAGTCAATAAACTATTTAAATAAATCACTAATCTATTTTATAATTAGTTTTATGCCTTCTATTTTTTCAATAAAGCAATTACCAAACCTTCTAATTTTTCACATTTATGCATTAAAATAATTTACCCAGTTGAAACTTCATAAGGAAATAAATTAATAAACTTTCTTCAAATGAATTTATGTTTCACGTAAATACAATAAATATTAAACGCTTGAGATCCAGTTAAAGTTTGTTTTTTTGCATGCGAAAACAGCTGTTCAGGAAACAGCTATAGAAAACTGTTTGCGCACACAAAAAACAAACTTTAACTGGATCTCAAGCGTTTAATATTGGTTGTATTTACGTGAAACTTTGGACTTAAGGGCTTTCAACTCTGATCTTTCAGATTACACAATCCTGCGATGAAAAAAATACAAGAGAAGAGCTGAACTTGATGTGTTTTTCGGTGCTGATTTTAGAAAAAATAATGATAAAATTCAATCACATCAAGTTTTTTTGAAAAATTCAATTTTAGGATTTTTATGAAAATTACTATTTTCACGTTGAATTTCTTTCCTTCTTGCATGATCATTATTCTACCATGGTGAAAACTACAGAATACCACTCTGTGACTATGGGCGTAGCCAGGGTTCCACTTAGAGGGGGGCAAGCAGGGTGGACTTTTTATGTTTATGGAGAACAATTTTAAAGCCCCGTGAGAGAGGGCCGTAGCCACAGTATTGTTTCGAGAGGGGTTTTTGACCATTTATGAAATTAATGTAAAAGTTTTGTGAGTAGTGTAGAAACAATGAGGTGTCTTTCATCCATATTACTAGGATTAATGTAGTTTTTAAACACTTTTTTAGGTAGTATTTGCGTCCTAGAAAAATTCATATATGAAAGGTTTTTAGTTATAAAGGTTCAAGTTTCAAAGGGGGTCGGGGGGTTCTCCCCCATAAAAATTTTGGAAATTTGACCCTAAGAACAGGGTTGTAAACTGTTCTTTAGTACACGTAAACCCAAATTTGGACAAACATTTTTAGGTAGAATTTCGATTTTAATTAACTTATTACAAAAAATGTGAATAATAAAGGGTTTGAATACTAAAGTGGGGGCATGACTGCCCTCCTCTAAAAATTGTTTGGAAATTTTACCCTAAGAATAGTTTCAAACTGTTTTTTGGTACACGGTACACATAAACCCAAATATGGACAATATTATAATATAAAAAAGTGTGAATAATAAATGTTTTAATACTAAAGGGGGGCCTTCCCCCAGAAAAATTTATAAATTTGACCCTAAAAAACTGGGTTTTAACTTAACTAAAAGTAAATTACTCAGGACTTAGGGAGGGGCAACTGCCCCCCCCTGGCTACGCCCATGTCTGTGACACTTCCCTGTCGCTTTCCCTCCATCCCCGTCGAATTCTCTCAACAATTAGCGTAGCGCGAAGTCATGTATAGTGTCATGGGCGCGCTATTACAGTTATAAGTCTCCATCGAAAAACAATTATAACAGCTACTTTTATTGTGATACAAGGCTTCGAGTTCGAGACGTTTTTATAATTTGTCAGATGATTTTTGTTACATATGTATCGAAATAGCGGTATTGGTATTACAAATTGCATGAGTAGCATTCATTACAGAGTAAGTAAGACAAGCTTATCTCCTGTATTTCGCTCGGAAACTTGGATATCAGGACAAATCATGGGCTTATCATAAAGTTTATGTACAGGGTATCACGTATCAGCAGCGTTAGAAATTCGGGGGAAAATCCACTGGTCCTGCGGACCAGTGCTTTACCAATCTTGGTCAACAACAAAAATTACTGGTCCGACAAATTAAAAAGGACCAGTTTAAATATTACTATAAAGTAACTATTTCACTGGATGTGAGTACCAAATAGTAATGTTAGAAATTAATACTTATTCAATAATAAGTTACCAGCTGTAAATATGAAATTTATATAAAAAAAGTAATAAAATAAATTTATGAGAAATAAGCAATAGCTCCAAATAATTTTAAAAATATCTTATTAATTAAATACTTTTCTTGATTAAATAATATTTCACTAACTGAAAGACAAAAAATATACCCTTCTTGATTAAATGAAATTTCTCTAATTGACATACAAATTGGATACAATTGCACTAATTGGCAAAAAATAAGAACTTTTCTTGAATAAATGATATTGCACACAAATTAAAACATAACTTCGAATTGAATCGTCAGTTTGAAGAAGGGAACAAGTCCAAAAAAATGACAAATTGACTTTTTGTGCTCAAAACAATCTCCAAGCTTTTCCCTACACATGGGTGAAAAGAGGGGGAAAATAACTAACCACTATAGGGAGATATCGCCCGTTGAAGTTGTGAAATCGATATCCATACAATGAAAATTCCATTTCTATTTTCTCAAAACTTGATTTTTGGACTTATTCCCTTCTTCAAACTGACGATTCAATTAGTTTTACATTGTTAGTTGATATACTGGTTGTAATCTAGTTTATTTAATGAAATTAATTTTTTTGCCTTTCTCCCGATTCCAAGCAAAGAGAAATTGCAGGCTAAAACTGGAGGGTGGGATATTTTTTCACCACTGGTCCAGCGGACCAGTGATTTCCTGATTCCACTGGTCCGAGCCGTTTTTTGGTTGTCCCGGACCAGCAATCCAGCACAATTTCAAACGCTGCGTATCAGTGATCTTTGGTTTTAACTCAAAGGAAAGAGGACTGATGATTTGGAACTCTCCTATGCCATAGAGCAGTGGTTCCCAACAGGTGGTCCGCGGACCACTGGTGGTCCGTGAGGCCTTCCGAGGTGGTCTGTGAGAAGATTTTTAAACTTTTTCAAAAAAACGTGTGGGAAATTTTAAAAAATAGTTCTCCTAATCACACATTCCAGGAAATAGTAAAAACACATCAGATACAAAAACATAAGTAAAAAATCATACGTCTCATAAATAAAAAATGTTATGTTCTCTTTCTCTCCTAGGAATCATTTGTTCATTTCTATTATTTTGCATAGTTTTATTCAATAGTAGTTTATTACAGAGTAGAAACAAATGTGATGATGTGGAAAAGTATTGCATCAGATTAATTAAAACCGAGAGGCGTCGGGGTGGGGCAAATAAATCAAATTATCGGACTTTTACTTGGTTTTATACGAAGCGAAGAGTGGAAGTGTTGAAAGATATTCCAAACTGGGATGCTATGGTCCGGCAGAGGGTCTCCAAGAAATCGTGGTATGAAAAGAGGAAAATTCTGAGATACAAGTGAAATAGGTTTGTTCGAAGATATGAGAACAATTTACTACCGAAAATGCGAAAGTTTTTGAACATATAAATTATTTACTATTTTAATCGCTACTTTGAAATAATAATTGACATTCGACACGGTTTCTTCGGGAGAACATCAGTTAGCCTCGCCTATATAGAATTTCCTCTGCCACAACTGCAACTCACAGTCAGTGCATGTCCAGTTTGCTTTTTTTGTGATCAACACAATTCCTGATTATCTCATTTGTCCTGTAGATTAATTTCAAGTTAAGTACATTCTTTCAAATTTAAATCTACTAATAATATATTAATTTATTTTTTGTTGGTTATGAAAAAGAAGAAAAATAACTATTTTATACTGTAGTTTTTTTCAACCCTGCAACTTTTGTGTAAGTGTGAACCCTTCCAGGGTTAATAGATAAAAAGGCTTGATAAAAATGGTTAAATGTCTTTTATAAAAGGTATATTTTTAAATAATTAGATATAAAATTAATTTAATGCTAATTTTTCTTTCAAGTTAAATAGATTATTTGATTTTCTAAATTCTATTTAGAAACATTGTAAGACTCAGTTTCCCTAACTTCAGAAAAAAGTAAAAATTTTAGACACTCCATGAGGAATGAAGGCACTGAAAAAAAGTTAAAATTTGAAGATACAGTTAGGAATAGAGATGGTCCGCGGAGGTTCAAATTTAAGTGAAGTGGTCCGCAGACATATTTGAGTTGGGAACCACTGCCATAGAGGGAGCCAAAAACCATTTAGATGATTGTTGCTTCTATATATGTCATGTCTGTGGGTATAAACGCAAAAATCAAAAGATAATCCCTCATCCTGATAGTATTTCATCGGCCATACGTTCAGTTTCTCATGAACCTGATTTTACAGTGTTTTTTCTCCTACTATCTTCCGGTCACCTGTAGGACTCTCGATGCATTTAAAAGAAAGCTATGAAAACCTCACACTCTTCTTCAATAAAATAAAGTATTCCTAACACTGTTGGACCATTTGCTGTGATTTGAAAATTACCTCCATGCTTTATGGTCAGCAAGAATGGTCACTTAACATTGGGTCCAAAAATAACGTTTAAAAGGACAAAATCTTGAGCCAGGCACCAGGAATGTGATTCGAAAGAGCTAAGTTAAGCAAAATAAGTATTTTACACCCTCTACATATAAAATTTGGTGTTATAAACATAGTACAAGCTAAATTTTTAGCGATAATTACCTTTAAAATAGAATTTTAGCAAAAAAATCGAAATCAATAATACAAAAATCCTTATGTGATTAAGGAAAATGGTGGCCATTTTTCAAATCAGCATACCAAATAACATAAAATTCACCTAAAACCTCTTTTGTATTTTTCAAAAAGTTAAATTTCGCAGGCCTGTGTTATCAAATCAAAAGAAAGGATTTCGAAATACAAAATATAGTTTTGGCAGAATTTTCACATTTTTTGTGGTTTTTTAACTTTTTTCATAACAAAACAAATTTTAAAGTGAAAACTTTAATTTTAAAGAGCATATTAAACCGCAAAATTTGAGACCATAATTAAGTTTTTACCAACAGTAGTTCTAGAAATTGAATTTTTCAATAATTTTTTGGGGGGTGTCGCTCCATTTTTAACTCCTTGGGATTTGGTCTGGGACCCGCAAATCCCATGTGATTCTGACTCAACTAGGTGTCTACTATCCCCCCTAGCAATGTGACCCAACAGTTATGGGACACCCTGTATATTATTGCTTGCAATGCAGCTCCACAACTAGGGATCTAAAAATTGTTTTGATTTGATTCTGGAATCGATTCTTAAGGTTCGATTCTACGATTCTATTCCTAAGGTTCGATTCCAACCTGGAATCGATTCCTTATTAGGGACAGTCATCGACCTTAGAACATCAGTATTCCAAGGTCTATGGGGACAGTCACAGTATATCGAAAAAGTAGAATCGAATTTATCTATTTCAATCACAAATCAAGGAAAATTAGTAATTATTATTAATTCAAGTAATAACCAGCAAAATAATAATTAATTATTAGAATACTAATTAATTAGTGAACAAAACTGTTTAATTATCTGTATTAATTAGAAAATTAAGTACGATTCCTAAGATTCGATTCCTGCTGCAAAATATTCATTAATTATCGAAATAATTAATTAGAGAATAAAATTGTTAATTATTATCTGTACTATTAGAAAATTAAGTACGATTCCTGAGATTCGATTCCTTCTGGAATCGATTCCTTCAAGGGTTCGATTCCTGAATCCTAGGCATTCGATTCCGGAATAGATTCTTTCAAAAATATTTAGTACCCCCTACCCGGTTCACACATAAAAAGTTAAACTAGTTTAAGGGCCAATCTAGCTTAAGTCGAGCATGTAATTTATGCTCTACTTACTTAAGCTAGATTAACACTTAAACTAGTTTAACTTTTTATGTGTGAACCTGGTATAAACTGTGAACCCTCAAAAAATTGTCTGAAGCTGGGCTGTAAATTTTACGTCAAACTTTATACTTTTTTTTAAATTCTGCGACTTATAAGGAGCAGACCTCTTCAGATGTAGCCCAAATGGTCTTTAAACGAGTGAATCAATATTTTTAAGGGTAAAATTTTAGGCACTGTCTAGCTCTAGCTCCTCGAAAGTAACTACTCAACTATAACGAGGGGACGGATCAGCCTGGTGGGTTTGCTCGCTGCCCACCACGCTAGCAGCCTGCGCTCTGTACCGTCGTCGTCGCGTCGGTTCGATTCCGGCCTCACCCCCCGGGTGTTATTTCTCTCTTCTGTGTCAGTAAAAATTCTGTTTGTGTCTGTTTTACTTGACGAAGGTTTATAAGCGGATCCTTGAGGTCAAGCACACAAACCGGAAGATATATGTTTATATGTATCCACAATCCAATCCAATCAACTATAACGAATTTCGCTAATAATTTAGCAGGGATCAACTTTCGTGGACACTAGACCCCTAGCTCTCTCTGCAGCTGGTTTACCACTTTGATTCTTGACATAAATTCAGTGATTCAAGAAAGGGATCCTTCTGTTGTCAGAAGATTTAGTCATCGGAAAATAGCCTACTGAATTTCGATCATTATTTGATTTGTAAACTTCCTTTATTTCTCTTATTAAACGTCTCTGTCGAGACCCTGGAAACATATGGCCCCAAGGCTGTAATAGGACAGGACCCCTGGCCTCATCCACAGAGAAAAATCCTAAAAGAGGGTCCAAAACAATATATTCAAAAGTTGGATGGATATGAGCGCGCCACGAGGAACTAAAAATGATTGACAGAGAGATCGGCAGTTCATTTTGGTGACCAAACCTGTGATTGGCTGTCACTCAACTTTCTATTTTCGAAGGAGGAGGAAAATGTTTTTCTCAACCTATCAGGCTTTTTCCCCGCCTCTCATGACGTAGATGCGATCGCAGCGGCAAAATAGCCCCATATCCATCCAACTTTTTGATTTCCATTAGCGCCTATGGCGACGGACTCTCTGTTCTAGTACTCTGTGGCCTCATCAAAAAAGGACGCAAATCCGCCCACGGTCCTGTTTGATATTGCAGTTTTAATATTTTTTTTATAATTCCTTATTGGATTTATTTAAAACCTCAAAATGAAATTCTTTTAGGAAATACCACCTTGTTTAAAAAATGTGATTTTAATTTTTTTAAAAGTTAGTTTAGTAATCAACGAAGGGGGTTTGAAAATAGACGAGATTAGTGTGACGTTTTTTGTTTTGTTTGGAAACATAAATTCAGTCTGTGATTGGTTCCGTGAACTGTACGGACAGTACGGATCCGTATGTAACCAATCACGGATCGAATAAACGTTTCCTAACAAAACAAAAAACGTCATCACTAATCTCGTCTATTGAAACTAATATTGATGTTATGTTTGGTTTCATGTTTTTATGGATTTAAATTTTAAATTTATTTGAAAATGGCAGCATTGCAGTAAAGTGTTACTCCAAGTATTTTTTTGGAATACTAATCACATCACAAGTTTACTCTCGAAAATCTATAATTTTTGCAAGTTTGAAACTTTAACAATACTGTGTAAAACTAACCTCGCCCGAGAGCTATGGTTTATCAAATTTGAAAATGTATTTTGTGATCGGAGAGTCGACCATCGCTTCTTGTGTGTATTAAGGTTACGGTAGGTTTTATTTATTTTAAGCAAGCATTCTCTCTCTGCAAGACTATGAGCTATAGCACGTACCCGCACTCAGCCATCATTCACAAAAAACTGGTCATCGTCGGCGACGGAGCTTGCGGCAAAACATGCCTGCTTATCGTCTTCAGCAAGGACAAATTCCCAGAAGTATACATCCCAACAGTCTTCGAAAACTACGTGGCTGAAATCGAAGTGGATGGAAAGCTGGTGGACTTGGCCCTCTGGGACACTGCTGGGCAAGAGGACTACGACAGACTGAGGCCGTTGTCTTACCCGGACACAGACGTGATTCTGATGTGCTTCGCGATCGACAATCCGGACAGCTTGGCCAACATTCCGGATAAGTGGAATCCCGAGGTAAGGCACTTTTGCCCGAACGTGCCGATCATTGTCGTTGGGAATAAGAGCGACACAAGGGTGTCTGATCTGGAAACCCAGGAACAGACGGTGACTTCTGAAGAAGGCTTCGGAATGGCCGAGAAAATACGGGCCTATGGCTACGTGGAGTGTTCTGCTAAGACGAAGGTAGGAGTGAGAGACGTTTTTGAGATGGCGACTAGAGCTGCTCTGGATGTCAGGAGGAAAAAGAGAAGGGCTTGCGTGGTCCTTTAAAAACTATACTTAACGTGTTGTTCTGTGATAAAAATAAATATCGTTTTGATACAGTATGAAAACTTATTTCTAGAGAAATAAACCATTCTTACTTATTGGCATTTTATGGGATAATGGGAAAACTGAAATATTTTATCGTTGGGAACAAGCAGCGGGCGCTCCTGGACCGATCGACGGGCGCCCATGGTGCCCGCGGGCATAGGGTTGGGGACCACTGATTTAATCGATCATTCATGAAATCCAAAATGGATGAATTGAAATTGTGAGATTAACGACGATGGTATAATTTTGAATGAATAGTTGGGTATTTTTAGGTAAAAAAATACTAAACACGCTTAGGTAGCGTTTATTCTAGCGATCTCGAATACAATATTTGATTTTAACATCCATCTTTGTTGTTGGAATCACATAGGAATGCAGGGTCGTAAATGCACTCATAATCTAAATGGTTTTTTAGGGGACAAGGGAGGCTGAATAATCTTTTACAATTAACAATGGAGAATTGCAGGATATCTTAAAATTCTAAATATTCAATTTTAATTTATTAAAAATTATCTCCCGATTCAAAAAACACGCTTATCTTTTCCCACAAACTTTTTTAAGGTAATAATGACATATTTTAATACAGAAAGCACCTAACAATGTGGCGTCACATGTCTCTTGGAAATGTGGGAAACACCCTTTTCATCCAAACACTAGGCTAGGGTGGGTTGGGGTAAAGTGGGTCTTGGGGTAAAATGGTTCAGTTTTAATTAACTTGATATAAATCAAATTTAAATAGAATTATTTTCGCTCATTTTTTTGTATCATAATCTTTTATCTTTTGGTTACATTTTCCAACTGTCAAAAATTTAGATTCATGAATTTAAAAACTGAAAAAATATTTTATTTGAACGGTAAATGGTGTTGTAAAAAACAGGGTTTACCAACTTCCAAATATCTATATATTGTAATAAATTACAGCAGACTTTTGTAATATTTTTCCATAAAAGAAAGTCTGAGAGACATTTCAAGCCAATCAGCTTAGAAAAATATAAAATATTTTATCTTTTAGAACAATATTTTGTACTTGGGATAAAATGGGTAAAACGGCTTAGCCGATTGCCTTTTTTCTTATTTTCATGTATATTTAGTAATAAATATATTTTTGACATATTTTTGCAATGAGACCCATTTTACCCCAAGTTGGGGTAAAATAGGTCATTATTTTGATGCTAAGTTTAACCAACTTATAACTAAAAAATATTTGATAAATTAGATGAAAATGTTCAGAAGGATTGTAATGTCAAGATCCAATTGAAAGAAATCCTTAAAAAGTAATAGTTTTGATGAAATAAAACTTAGAATGTGAAAGTACCTTAAAAGTAACCCATTTTACCCCAACCCACCCTATAAAAAACTAGAGCTCAGTCTTTCCAGTCTTTCAAAGCGGGATGATAACAACAAAAGGGGGCAAGGCACATTTGACGTCACAAGCTGTTTCAGCTCAGACTGAAAATAAGCTATTTTTAATTGAAAATAACTTAAAATTTAGGGCTTTGAAAGGTAAATTAAAATGTTTTTTGGAGGTTTTAAGTCATTCTGAACACATTAAGAATAAAAAAAATTTTGATTGCAATTATCCATTCATTAAGGTAGGATAAAAACCAGCAAAAATTTTCCGATTCGGGCATTTATTACATGAAACACATAGAAGAGCTAAAACTATAATTAATTTTTAAACCACCCAATAGTAATTTCAAGTGTAAGTAATGACTTGTAAGCTTAAAAATTAACGATTGGGAGGTTAGAAAATTGAAGTTTGAGCTCTATTATAGGTTTTACGTAATAAATGCCCGCCCTAAAATGGAAGGATTTTGCCGATTTAATTTTAATGGGTTGAGTGTCAATTATTATACAGGAATGAGTGCTATCAATGCAATTTGAAATTAAATTCCTCATTATTAACTAACGCAAAAAATCTGCATGATAATATCGGAAGATTTTGTAATTTGGTGAATGGACCCTTTTTTCAAGCTATTTTAACTTAGCTGTAATTTCACCTGCAAATATCAACAATACTAACAAAATGCAGCTTCCTGAAATTTCTCTAGTGCAGCGGTTCTCAAACCGTGGTCCGCAGATTCCTGGGGGTCCGCGAGTGACCTTGAGAAACACTCAAGTTACCTATGAGTATTCCCCAAAGAGTTTCAAAATATGACAAAACAGTAGGTTAAAGTGGCAAATTTCAAATAAATTTCTGGGGGAGGATCCCCAGCCCCCTCCAAATTTTGATATCAATTTATAATGTTTCTTTGAAAATTATCTGGGTTACAAAGAGTTGTTCTCTTCGGGTGCAACCAAACTGTCTCAAAATGAGCTAATACACTAATTTTTGAGGCTAATTTTCAAAAAATTTCTGGGGGAGACCCCCATCATTACTTGGAGTAATTAGTAACTTTTAAGATAATGGTGGACAGTTGAAATCTACTTTTATATAGTAATCTAAAACACAACTTATAAGTGAGGGGGAATAACGATGAGTCAACTCCCCCTCCCAAAACAAATGTCTGGAGGTGGATTCGAGTGTTCAAAATATTGAGTCTGCCTGTTACATAGTCTGCCTGTTACATAGTCTGCCTGTTGAGTCTGCCTGTTACATACGATGTCTGCCTGTTACATAGAGAGGGGCCGCGGCGATCAAAAGTTTAAGAACCGCTGCTCTAGTGTTTCTATAGTACTTATACTATGTAATATTTAACACATTTTATTGTTGATATTTTTACTCTTCCTACTTGAGGTTTTAATGGAGAAAGATATTTCCAGAGTAATATTGAGTAATGTAAGTAAAAGTTGACAAGGAGATTAAGATAAGTTTATATTTTCAAAATGAACAGGAGTCAGCAAAGGTCTAAGCTTTTAAAATTTCAAGAAAGTAAAAAGAGAAGTACATTAAAATGGTAAAATTTTTAATATTTTATAGGCAATATACAAATTAAATATCAAGGTAAAATTTAATGGGCAAAATTGAATTACTCAGGTGACCAGAAGAACAAATGTTAAACGAATAGTTTTTGTTCATAAAAACATAAAATAAATTAGTTGCACAATAATAAATTTTATTCAATTTAGTTTCTTCTAATGCTTGAAACTGTTTTCAAGCAGAATAAGTTTTAAAATAAGTAATTTCTAAGCAACATTTGCTTGAGGAAAACCGAATGGCCCAGAAATCAACTTATTGAAGTCATCTTCTAAATTTATATTTTATGGGCATGGTGTTTTCTCTCTTTAAAATTACTATTTTTGCCTGAATTATCTGAGCTATAACTAGAAAAGTTTTCTGCATATCCACTTGCAGAACTTGGATCTCCTAAAACATCCCCATTCCCTCCACTATCTTCTAAAGATCCGTCACTAATACTTTGAGAATTTGCAAACTCCCCACTGTTAACAGCTCCCCCGTTCACACTTGAAACTTTATTTGCTGTAGATTCGTCTTTTCCTCCAGTTTTATTTCCAAGTTTATCTGTCCCTGCATCTTTACCAACTGCTTTGTTATGTGTTCCGTCTGTATCTGCCTCACTCTTTTTTGAGAGTGCATCATTACCTCCAGCTTTATCAATTTGAGCATCTTCAGAAGTTCTAGCGTTTTCGATCATACCTGCATCTCCCATATCTTTACCTGCTGCATCCGTTTTACCTGCTTCATTTTTGTCAGCAGTCGCATCTTTATTTCCAGCTGTACTTCCAGCTTTATTTCCACCTGGTATACCACTTGCACCCCCTTCACTATTTTCAGTCTTGGCTGCAGCTGTATCTTTACTACCAGCCTTATTAGTTACAGCATTTTTATCACCTGGTTCATCTTTTCCTGAAGGTGTATCTTTACCTTTTTCAGCTAGAACGTCTTTATCAGGGGCTGTATCTTTCGAGGAAGACTTATCTTCACCTCCAGCTTTTTCTGTTAGGGCATCTTTATCAGCTACTCCTTTTTCAGAAGGGGAACCATTATCACCTGATTTTTCAGTTGGAGCGTCTTTATTAGCTTCTCCCCCTTTCCCTGCATTTGCACTTCCTGCTTTATCAGATACCGCATCTTTACCGATTGTTTTATTGTGTTCACCATCTTTGCCTTGCTCAGTTTTTTCTGCAGTTGTAGCCTTATCTCCATCTTTATTAGTTACAGCATCTTTATTAACCCGTCCATCTTTTGCAGCCGACTTATCTTTACCCGTTACTGCATCTTTGTTAGCTGCTTCCCCTTTTTCTGCGTTTGCACTTCCTGCTTTATCAGATACCGCATCTTTACCGATTGTTTTCTTGTCGTCACCATCTTTGCCTTCCTCGGTTTTTTCTGCAGTTGTAGCCATATCTCCATCTTTATTAACCCGTCCATCTTTGGCAGCCGACTTATCTTTACCTTCATCCGTTAGTGCATCTTTATTAGCTGCTTCCCCTTTGTCTGCATTTGCACTTCCTGCTTTATCAGATACCGCATCTTTTTCCCCGGCCTCTTTTGTCATTTTATCTTTACTACCGCCTTTATCAGCTCCTCCTTCTCGACCATTTTCAGAAGTCGCTGAAGTTGTATCCTTACCCCCAGCTTTATCAGTTACCGCCTGCTTATCCGTAGGATCACTTTTGTCTACATCACTCTTAGCTGTAGTTACAGCAATACTTTCTGTTGTACTAGTTTTTGTAATTATATCGGTTGTCCCTTCTTTGTCTGCTCCATTTTTTTCTATAGTTGTATCTTTTTCTTCTACCTTGTCTTCTCCTACACCTTTATCTTTTCCTGCATATTTACTATTGGGTTTATTAGTGACGGCATTGTTATCCTCGAGTTTATCAACAGTACCGTCTTTGCCTGCATCGCTTGTTATAGCCATGTCTCTTCCCACATCTGTATTTCCTGTTTTATCTGTTACTGCAGGTTTATCTGATGCTCCGTCTTTGCTATTTTCTGTAGTAGCATCATCTTTTTCTGCTCCTTTGTCTTGTCCTACAACTTTATCTTTTCCTGCATCTTTGCTATTTGGTTTATCAGTAAAGGCATTTTTATCATTGGCTTTATCAACAGTGCTGTTTTTGCCTGCATCACTAGTTGTTGTCGCTGTGTCTTTTCCTACATCTTTATTTCCTGCTTTATCTGTCGCTTTATCGATTGCTCCGTCTTTGCTTCCCTCACTCTTTTCTGTAGTTGCATCTTTGTCTGCTCCCTTGTCTTGTCCTAGGGCTTTATCTTTTCCGGCATCTGTACCATTTGGTTTATCAGTGGTGGCATTTCCATCCACGGGTTCATTAACAGTGCCGTCTTTGCCTGAATCGCTAGTTGTTGAAGCTATGTCTTTTCCTATATCTTTATTGATTGCTCCGTCTTTGCTTACCTCACTGTTTTCTGTAGTTGCATCTTTGTCTGATCCCGTGTCTTGTCCTAGGGCTTTATCTTTTCCTGCATCTTTACTATTTGGCTTATTTGTGACAGCGTTTTTGTTTTGGGATTTATCAACAGTGTTGTCTTTGCCTGCATCGCTTGTTGTTGTAGCTGTGTCTCTTCCTACATCTGTATTTCCTGTTTTATCTGTAACTGCAGGTTTATCAGATGCTCCGTCTTTGTCTTTTTCTGTATTTGCATCTTTTTCTGCTCCTTTGTCTTGTCCTACAGCTTTATCTTTTCCTGCATCTTTACCATCTGGTTTATCAGTGACGGCATTTTTATCCTCGGCTTTATCAACAGTGCCGTCTCTGCCTGCATGGCTTGTTGTTGTAGCTGTATCTCTTCCTACATCTGCATTTTCTTTTTTATCAGTTACTGTAGATTTATCAGATGCTCCGTCTTTGCTCTTTTCTGTATTTGCATCTTTTTCTGCACCTTTGTCTTGTCCTACAGCTTTGTCTTTTCCTGCATCTTTACCATCTGGTTTATCAGTGACGGCATTTTTATCCTCGGCTTTATCAACAATGCCGTCTTTGCCTGCATCGCTTGTTGTTGTAACTGTATCTCTTCCTACATCTGCATTTTCTTTTTTATCAGTTACTGTAGATTTATCAGATACTCCGTCTTTGCTCTTTTCTGCTCCTTTGTCTTGCCCTACAACTTTATCATTTCCTGCATCTTTACCATCTGGTTTATCAGTGACGGCATTTTTATCCTCGGCTTTATCAACAGTGCCGTCTTTGCCTGCATCGCTTGTTGTTGTAGCTGTATCTCTTCCTACATCTGTATTTCCTGTTTTATCTGTAACTGCAGGTTTACCAGATGCTCCGTCTTTGCTCTTTTCTGTATTTGCATCTTTTTCTGCTCCTTTGTCTTGCCCTACAACTTTATCATTTCCTGCATCTTTACCATCTGGTTTATCAGTGACGGCATTTTTATCCTCGGCTTTATCAACAGTACCGTCTTTGCCTGCATCGCTTGTTGTTGTAGCTGTATCTCTTCCTACATCTGCATTTTCTTTTTTATCAGTTACTGTAGATTTATCAGATGCTCCGTCTTTGCTCTTTTCTGTATTTGCATCTTTTTCTGCTCCTTTGTCTTGCCCTACAACTTTATCATTTCCTGCATCTTTACCATCTGGTTTATCAGTGACGGCATTTTTATCCTCGGTTTTATCAACAGTACCGTCTTTGCCTGCATCGCTTGTTGTTGTAGCTGTATCTCTTCCTACATCTGCATTTTCTTTTTTATCAGTTACTGTAGATTTTTCAGATACTCCGTCTTTGCTCTTTTCTGTATTTGCATCTTTTTCTGCTCCTTTGTCTTGCCCTACAACTTTATTATTTCCTGCATCTTTACCATCTGGTTTATCAGTGACGGCATTTTTATCCTCGGCTTTATCAACAGTGCCGTCTTTGCCTGCATCGCTTGTTGTTGTAGCTGTTTCTCTTCCTACATCTGTATTTCCTGTTTTATCTGTAACTGCAGGTTTATCAGATGCTCCGTCTTTGCTCTTTTCTGTATTTGCATCTTTTTCTGCTTCTTTGTCTTGCCCTACAGCTTTATCTTTTCCTGCATCTTTACCATCTGGTTTATCAGTGGCGGCATTTTTATCCTCGGCTTTATCAACTGTGCCGTCTTTGCCTGCATTGCTTGTTGATGTAGCTGTATCTCTTGCTACATCTTCATTTTCTGTTTTATCGGTTACTGTAGATTTATCTGATGCTCCGTCTTTGCTCTTTTCTGTAGTTGCATCATTATCTTCTCCCTTATCTTGTCCAACAGCTTTATTAGCATCAGCATCTTTATCTTTTGTTTTATCTGAATTAACTTTTTTACTTCCTCCACTCTTGGTTGAAGCTACATAACTTATTGTTACACTTGAAGTATACTTTTCATTCTCATTTTCCTTTTCTCCAATTGTTTTTCCTTTTCCCTCTTTTTGTGTTGAAGCTTTTGTTGTAAGTATATCAGTCTCAGGTTTTCCTGTAGATGTATTTGAGGCTGCACCTTTTGAACTCTTTTTATTGTCTTTACTGCTCTCTGTATCTTCGGTCGAAGATTTTTCAGTAGATTTTACTTTCGGCTTTTTAATGGTTTTATCCTTTTTTGGTGACTCTTTCGACTTTTCATCCTTACTTGAATTTTCATTTTGCTCCTTCGCACCTTTACTTTCACCCTTTTCTTCCTTTGATTTTTCATTTGGTTTAGTACTTTTCACAGGCTCACAAACACACTTGCCTTTACTACTTTCACTTCTTTTGGCTGGACCATCTTTCCCTTTCGCGTCTTCTTTAATAGAAGGCTTGGTATTTTTATTTTCATCATCTTTCTTATCTTCATTGATTGGTTTCCTTTTGTCTTTAGATTCGGGAGTCAAATTATTCTTTTTAGGCTTCTCTTTCTTAGGTTTTGAATCTTCTTTAATAGATGGCCTGGTATCTTTATTTTTATCATCTTTCTTATCTTTATTGATTGGTTCTATTTTCTTTTCAGGTTCGGGAGTCACATTATTATGAGCATTAGGTTTTTCTTGGGAAGTCTCTACTTTCTCTGATGTACCAGAGTTTTTTTCTGCAGAGGACGAGAATTCGTTACCGTTTTCATCATCAAGCTCTTCGCTTTCATCCATGTAAATAATATATTCATACTCTTCGGAGCTTGAAGGGTAATCTTCCTCTTTAGAGTACACATCCTCTTCAGTTGAATCAATTATTTCTTTACTCTCGGACTCTTGGGCTGAAAAGCAAATTGTAAAAAATGAATTTACAGTAGATTTACAACATATTGTTAGATTAATATTGTACTTTAAATATTATTACCTAAAATTGCATTTTAAGGATAAGTATAATTTTTATAAACTTATTCTTAGGAACTAAAGTAAAAATTCATAAAAAGAATAAATTTATACATTCCACTCTTCTTACAAAATAGTAAGGTAAAGGTTAATTTAAAAAATAAATTACACGTTGAGTACAAAATGCAGAAGACTGTTTATGATATTTAGATATAATCCGTTCTGTTTTGTATTGCAGTGGTAAGTTAGGTTCTTAAAAACACGAATTTTAATTTAAATCCATGGTATATAAAGGATCTAAAAGTTAATTTACATTAAGAAGCCCGTAGAAATAACTTCGACGAGTAAGTTAATTAATACAAACTTCTAACCCACAGGAGAAAGGATTACATGCATGCATACCTTTTGTATGTTTTTTTACAAATAAAAATACAAATAAAGTCGACTAACTACAGGCTTTAGCCCAGCAATGTTGGTTGGGTCTATTTATTCCAAACTAGGGTTCCCAGTATCTGTTTATTTTTTTCTTGAACTCGTTTACCCCACTTAACCCTTTATTTACCGCATTATGATTCGCTGCAAATACTTTTTTGAGTCACTAAATTGAAAATTAAGGGATATACATAAATAAAATAATCATCTTTGGAAAATTGAATCCGCTAGAGCCAATTACTTAAGATACTTTTGGGTACTGTCAGTACACGGAGTGCTAAAATATTCTCACAATACAAGAAAAACATGGCTTTTTTGTCGCAGTAATAAGTCTTAAAA
The DNA here is from genome assembly GCA_024610705.1 of Tetragnatha versicolor. Taxonomy (NCBI): domain Eukaryota; kingdom Metazoa; phylum Arthropoda; class Arachnida; order Araneae; family Tetragnathidae; genus Tetragnatha; species Tetragnatha versicolor. Next base: position 58,865,553 of record JANDEH010000001.1, read on the forward strand.
AATAATACACTTAACTTTTGACTTCAACTACTTTTTTGCGGGAACAAAAATGACAATCATGTGAATCCGATCTAAATGGCAGCTAAACTTACAACTTCAGTTAAATCTATTCGCATTTCCCACTAAAATACTCATCATAGAACCTTCGCTGCTTTTTATCCCGGAAGAGGATAACTGAAAGAGTGTTCCTGCAAATTATCGTCAATATATTCGCAAGGATGGTTATTCTATGTAATTTTAAAGTTGGCGGTACTTGTAAGTACCGTCGGTAAATAAAGGGTTTAAATTTACAATCGTTTCAGGTAACGCATTCCATCTATCTATCCACTACCATGTTAAAAAATAATGCTTTCTACAATCCCGATTAAAATTAGCTTTATTCAATTTGAATCTGTGACCCCTCGTTCTATTGAAATCTACGAGTAATAGGTCAGGATAATAGGTTTTATTTGTAAAAGGATAACAGGAAGTCTATTGGATAGAATAGCGTTGATACAGGTAAGCCTGCCTTGAAATTTTTACTAAAATCTACTCTAATTATTTACGAAAAAACGTTTCTTAATAAACTGCTAGCTAGCTGACCAAGTGTAAAGAGTTATTTAAGATTTGTGATCAGTTTATATAACTTATGACCAACATAAAATAATTTGCAAATAACTTAAATTAAATTAGAAAGCTTGTTTTGTGATGAGTGTTTTGGGGAGGGACATACGTGTTCACTCAAGTTTTAAGTGGATTACTAGATCCTCTAGTCTAGTTACTTAACGTATGTATTTCATGCTAATCCACCAATTTACATGTTTATAATGTACCGGAAAACGGGGAGAATTGGAATACTTTTTAACTTTCAACGTAAAAATAAGTAATAATTTTTTTTTTGGGGGGGGGGTAAAACTTTTTATTGGAATATTTGGTTTTCAAATTTTGAGGGTAGAATACGAAAACGTAATACATGCTTATATCTTATTAATTATGATCTCATTCTGTAATTTTGTCGCGTTGGGGATCTGAGTTACCAAAAACTTATTACCTTAACTTTACAAAAACGAAGTAATTTTTTAATCAATAAACTACAGAAATGGCCTTAACGTCACCCTTTCTCACAAAAGTAAGAAGATTAAAATCGAAATAGTGAAACAGTTTTCACAAATCCTGGAAATTTAACTAATATCTTTGTGGTTTATTAAATTTAGGGGGCTGCACCCCCATAGTCCCCTTCCTTCCCCAGATTTTCCCCTTCACATGTATACTATCACACAGGTAGTACAACATTTTCTATTACAAATCTTAAATAGGACATTGCATTGAAGCTTTTTTCTAATTTTTTACAAAAAATCATTAAATTAATTATAATTATAAACAATTCTTGCATTTTTTTGGCTGATTTTAATAGTGTTCGCGTTACTTTGGTGACTCGGAAAACTTTCCCGAGTCAGTCTCCGTAACGCGACTTTTAAAAATTTATTTAAAATCATTGAATTGTCTGATCATAAAAATTTTACAACTAAAAATTTGCCTGCATGCCCTCTAATATCATAGTAAAAAGCACTAACAGTTGTTTTTATAATTTCATATAAATTTTCAGTGATATTTACTAAAAAAAATGTCACACACGTAACGGTGGATTGACCCTTTATTCGAATATTGTTTTATGTAATTTTTAATAAACTTATCTATAATTTATAAAAAACCTTAAAAACTCTTATATGAGAATATCGTGTGTATTCGAGTTTTAGGTATATAAGGAAAACATTTCAAATTTTCATTCCTTTAGGTTTAGATTAACAAGTTTTTTTTGTATAACGTTGCATTTTTAGTACTAAAATAATTAATAACTACAAAATTGTAACGGTAAATATGTTTTTCTAATGTATTAGGAAAAATTTTCTGTTTTTTTTATGTTGCTTTTGGGCACTAATAGTCTAATGTGTAATAAAAATATCGTAAAATTCGTTCAGAAAAATTCAAATTGAAAAAAAGTGGAGCTTATAATTTTTAGAAAATTTGACTAATGGAACTTTCAAACGTAAATTTCTTAATATGTCAAAAATCATTTTGATTCGGTGATGGTCTAAACCAAGGGTGGTCAAACCAAATGATATTGAGGGACACTCTGGAAAGCCCCAATACTCCCGTGGGCCGCATATAAAATTTTGGGATATTAGTTACTCAGAATGACAGTGAAGTAAGTTAGAAAAACTATATGTGTAGATTAAATAGTTTTTTTAAATCCTTTGCTTAGTTTGACAGTTTCCTAAATAAAATATAAATTGCCTTTTAGGACCAACATCTTCTGTATAGGAACTAAACAGGTGCCGTTAAAAACACTATGAATTACTCGAAATTAAGTTGTCACCTCCTCTGGCGCATATAGAAATTTATTTCGGGAGGGTCCCAAATTTTCCTAAAAATTCATGCTAGATTTCTGCACTGGGAAAGAAAACTTCAAATTCATCCTCAGTCCCCATGCATATTCCATATGTTCAATGTATCTTTTGAAAAAAATTAGGTAGGATTCGCTCTGGAGGAACTTAATATACGTACTACTTAAAAAGTTGTGAATAATAGAGTCCCAAGTAGAAAAGGGGGGTCTAGGGGCCCTCCCCCAGAAAATTTTTAGAAATTCGACTCTAATTACAGGTTTTTAACTCGTTTTGTTACACTTAGTCCTAATTCGTACACTTAGTCCTAGTCGGGGGGCCTTAACTTAAAACTTTTGAGTTAAACAAATCTCCCGGGCCGAAAAATTATTTCAAGCGGGCCGCACGTGGCCCGAGGGTTGGCCACTCCTGGTCAAAACTTCATCCCCGCCCCCCAAAAAAACTTAAAAAACAATGTATTAACGCATATAAAAAATTGGATTAGGTTAAACTTTAAAAAAAATGTATATATCCTACCTCACTAACCTAAAAACAATATTTGTAAAGGAATAAAATAATATTATTTTAATTTTAAAAGCTATTTGTGTAAACAATGCTTTAATACTTTCAAAGAAGTGCCTACCTGAATTTAATTATAAAGTTTTCTCTACAAATCGTGTCACATTACCAATTTAATAGCCTATATTCTATAATTTCTTTATTAAAGCTTATTTCAAATGCAGTAGTAGTTGGTCTCTTTTTTGGGATCTCTCTGCAGTACTACTAATTATATACTTCAAAAGTAATTAAAACTATACCTTGGCTAGATCATATAGAAATCCCATTATTCATTGGTGTGATTTCAACAATATTTTAGTGGAGGATAAAACCACTATTTTTAGGATCTGATTGATTAGTTTTCACCATTTACGCTTTGAAAGAGAAAGGTAGGAGGTATTTCAAAGTAATACATAGTATACATGTCATAAAGTTCAAATGACTAATAATCAGGTACGTACAACGTTTAAAAATGTTATCAGAGTAAATAAAACACTCCTATTTTAGCTGAAAATCCTAAGAGCAATTCGCAATCTCGGAAATCTATATTGCCATTGATTCTTGTAATTGATAAGCAACCTACTTTTAACGTTTCTAGACGTTTTTCCAGGAAATGCTTTCAATCTTGTTTAGATAAACTGATACGTTTGTGTTTCACTTGATTAAGACTGGATCTGTCAATGCTCTTTCATTGAAAATTTTCAACTATTTGTTAATTTTAAAAGTTCCTCTTAAAAATCCACATTTCTTAATATACAAAAGCAATACAAACGTTTTAACTTTTCCGAATATTATTGTTATAGACAAAAGAACTGCTGCTTTCATTGTAACATAACACACTTTTGCTTATAATTTTCAACTATTCCTTAAAAAAATAGATTTTTTTGCTTTTAAATTTGATGAAATATTACGTTTTACTTATTTTAAAGAATCGTTTATGATAAAATACTTTTTAATACAAGTTCTTCGACTTTATAATTTATAAAACCAGCAAAAGACCTTCTGCTTCCGCAGCAAATTATATTTTATATTTTTAAATTGACTTTTACCACGATCTGTTTAGTTTTCACACTATTTTAAAGAATCAATTTATTAAAACAAAATGCTATTACAAAGAATAGTTAAAGCATAAAATATCTTTATTCAAACAGGATTATTTTTTTAACATTTCAGACACAAAATATATTTTTTAAGACTACAAAAGTACAAAAGGATTTATTATAAAATTGAAGTTTAAAGCAATCTGGATGATCCCACTGGAATTTTACCAAAGCGAATATTTCTAAAACAAGAATAAAACGTGTTTAAACTTTTGTATCCATCAACAGAATGCAGATAAATTGAATTGTTCAGGATGAATGGGAAGTAGCATTTCTTTATTAATTCCAATCTTCCAAGGATATTTAAAGATACATTTAAGCAGAACACGTTACATTTTTAATGTACTGTTTAGTACAAATAATTCAATATTTAGTATTTTTAATGAATTAACAGGTCTTATGCATCCGAAAGTAATTGACAACAATAATATTTCAAGGTATTTTAAAGAATCCAAATTATACAGACTGAATATTCATATTTTTAAATATTAAAAAGTTTATTAAAGGTAGATCGAAAGGCAAACTATGAGAAAAAACAACTCTAGATATCACCAAAAAATTGACATTAAAGTTGAAGCTTTAAAATTGTTCTCAAACATGAATATTGCTCTTGCTTATCTTTTTTACAACTTATATAAAAGGTCAAGGTGCCATTTACCATAATTTCAAGGTTTTTTCGCTCTTCAACAAGTACTAAGTCATTGAAAACAAATCACTCGTTTTTATCAAGTACCGAAGTTTTTATTGTTTTTTTGTTTCCCTGCTGTACGCGCAAACGGATACGAGTCACTGTAAAAGCTTCTTTACAGCTACAGTACACTAATTGCAGAGAAGTAAACTTCAAACACGAACCTTTGAAGCAAATCGACACAACTAAAACAAAAGCAATATTTTTTTGCTCTTGTATGAAATCAAAATGAGCATGAAAACTTTAAATGCTTTTTTCTCCGAACTAGATGTTTTGAGTAATTCATATTTTCTTCCGATGTATTTTCTCCTAATTCTTCTTTTGGATTCTTCCAATTTAATTTTAATGCACTTCCGAATGAACTTTTGGTTCATTGGTCTTTTTTTAACAGAAAAAATATTGATATAAACGTAATATGAGAATGTCGTGATGGAGTTAATTGCGAATTTAGATAATCAACGTAAATACATAATATTTTCCCGATTCTTTTAACTCATTTATAATACGAAAAGGTTTTGAAAAAGCAGTATTTCACCAATGTAGAGATACCTAATTAGTAACTGATGCGATGATTATCGAAGTTTTTAGATAGTAGTTGGATGTTTTTATATTCACAGCTTATCTTCTGAAACTTTTCCCATTGGTGTTATTTTATTATCGTTATACACATCATTACCTACATTGTACTTTAAAAGTGCTTTGAAGGGTACATAATAGTACAAGCTTAAGTGAATGCAGTCTGTTACAGCTATACTGAACTGTTTATTCACGGTCCCTACTGAAGAATAAGTATTTAAAGTATATTTATTTTATACCCTTGAAATGACTTTCATGCCCAGAAATAAAAGAATGCGTTTAGGTAAACTTAAATTCTTAAATATAGGGTTATTTTTTTAAAAGTTCGATTCTGAAAGTTAAAAATCAGGTATATCCCACAGTAAGATTATTTTTATAGTTATCAATACTTCTTCACACATTTCTTAAAAATAATATATTTGCATGTCAAATTTTGAAGTTTTTCAACTTCTTGCAGAACAAATACTTTAAAAACTTTAACCCTTTCAATCCTAAGCCGCCCAAGATTAGCATAGGATCCTATAACTAATTTGGGGCTGCTAGGACTGTGTGAGTTAAAATGCGAAAATGATACCTAGATGAAGAATATAAGTTAAAAACAGGCGAACAACTCAATAGGATCATCAAAATATAATGTATTTTTATCTGGAAATTTTCTATTTCTATTTTATTATTTATTTGCTAAATATTACATACTCAGAGTTCATTAATTTTGTATACGTTTAATATAACATAAAAATGGTATTCAAACCTGAAAAACTAATAAAAGTGTAAAACTTTGATCAAATTAGTCTTAAAAGATGTTCTCAAAACTTCAAAAACTTAAAAAAGTATAAAAATTGAATCAAATAGTGTACTAAAAGATGTATTAAATAATTTTCAATAAACGGTGGAAGATGATTTTTTTCTTGTTAAAACACTTGCTCTCAAATACAAAACTATTCTTTCCTAATATTCTGTTTTTTCATCGTCATAATACTTAGTTAAAATTATTTATGATGACACAAAAATAACATTTATTTTTACTAAATAAAATAAATTTATATAAACACAAAACTTTTTCAAAATAAATTTATACTTACAAGGGAAATATTTCAGAGGAGTGCATACCCCGCTGTTACACTTCTGAAAATAAATTATTGTTAGTAAAACATATAAACACTTTTAAGTATTAACTATAATTATAAGAACTAATATAATGTTATTTTATATTTAAAAGAAATTAAAGTACTAGGGTTAATCAAGAATACATAAAACCCAAGATTGTTCACGGCTAAATATATTTTAAAGTTTAAAGCATTTCAAAGTGGAATTTTAAAACTTGATGTTAATACGAAAAGAAACTTACTCCATCTTCTTCACTTTCTGGATCAAAACAGTATTTTCCATTTGGAAGCGAATCTTGGAACAATTCTGTTTTTGTTTCATTGTTGAAGTATATAATTTGACATGGGTTCTGTTTTCCCTAAAAAACATACATTTATAAAACTCCTTCAAGCAAATCGGATTTCAATAGCTTTAGTTTAAAATAATGTGAGAGGTATGAATGCTTAGAATATGATTGTTTAGAAAGTTAGAAAATATAGAAGAATGAATGTTTAGAACATGTTAAAAGTGTATTTTAACTTCACTTAAACCTAACATCGTCCTTTGGCCAAAAACATACAGAAAATAACTAACCAACATAACCAAAAACGTAAATATAATTTATTTACTTTGACCTATTAACCTCATTTTATAAACGCTACTCCTTTTTTTACCCAGAAAATTTTTGATACATTGAAAAAATGTTTGGGAAGTAAAATTAGTTTTCTTTTCAATTGGAGGAGGCAGTATAAGTTAAGCAGTAATATTATGTTCCATAAACTGATAATAAATGTTCAGGAATTTGTGAATGCATTCTAATTTATTAAAAAAGAAACTTTTAGATATTTATTTATTGGAAATGTAGTTTTCAAAAATTTGGTCCCGTGGAGATAATTAATCTGTAAAAGTACTACATTTATAAAATAAAAGGAAATGTTTAATTGTTTTATAGTTATTTTAAAATGTGCAAAATATTTACTCTAATAGCAACAGAATCCGAAACTTCGCCATCAGTCAACGAATCATATCTTCCTGAATATATTATTTTCTGACATTCTCCATCATAACAAACCTAAAATTTAGAAAAACATTCAAAATAAAAAAAGTTTTCAAAGTAGTAATAGGTAAACATCTTTTTATATAATACCTATTATAAAAATATATAATATTACTGTTACCTTTTTGAAACTTACCTTTTCTTTAATTTTTTTACATGGTCAAGAAATTATTGTATAAAGCATTTTAAATGAAATTTTTAAAAACATTTAGTAACCTTTCCAATCTTTTTTTGTAAATATTATAGAAACCTTTGAAGGATTTCTTAACCCTTACTTTGATAGACCTAGATAGTTTTTTTTATCCATGCACTGTTAAACGTCTTACATTTAGAAAAACTAAATCAAACATGAAATGTTTGTAATGCAAAGCTTACTTTTCTTTTCCCACAAGATTCAAAATTGTCGTTCGTATAATATTCAGAGTAAGTTCCATTACAAATGCAGAATAAAGTACAACCATGATGAGCCTAAGGAATAAATTTATTTCTTAAAAAAAGGAATGTTCCTCATAAAGAAAAGGTTGGGTATATGGTCATAAAGGAAAACTACAAAACTGGGATAGCAGAAACTTTAACAACTGAGCATAAATAATGTTTTCTTTGGAGAAATGAAAGAAGTTTTTTACAGCACATGATGGGGAGCTAATACCAAAAGTATAGATAGCTAATTAAGATTTATTACCGTCTATAATTTAAAATTTTATTATTTTTTCTTAAGTTTTCAGCACAAAAACTTTTTAAATTTAATTTAAATGCTATTTAGATTTTAAGAACTATGAGAAATTTGCTTTGTATTTTATCGTTTATTACTTCCGCGGATTAAAAAAATATCAGCAAATTTTTTAATGCGCAATTTAACGTTTTGACGCATTATATTTTTTTATCCGGCAATTTATTATAGGCAGCGGAGGAGAGTATTTAATACACCAAACAGTTTATAAAAACACTCACCTTTTTGTATGTTACGTCCTCACATGACTTATCCGCATACATAAAAACTGCCTCACAAGTTGCTTGATTCTCATCAAAGTCCCTTTTCTTACCTAAATTTCAAGTAAAATTAAAAGTGAACACTTTTGTCATCCTTAACCACAAATACGAAAGTTTTTAAAAAGTTAAAAGTTTTGAAACAAAACAGCATGAAAACTATGCAGTTACCAAAGCTACAATTCAGTTCAGTCCACCACAAACTGCTGCAACAAAGTAGGAAAACTTTTTATTTAATGACTATATTTTTTCTAAGAAGATTTCATGGATTTTTAACGAATGATCTATAACAAGTTTCTTGTTTCATTTTCTTATTTATTCAAATCATAATTTGCATATTTATGAATTTTGATAAAAGGCCATTAACGCCGAGTCTAAATTAAATATAGGGGTACCCCGACTATATTTTCTAAGAAGATTTCACGGATTTTTAACGAATGATCTATAACAAGTTTCTTGTTTCATTATCTTATTTATTCCAATCATAATTTGCATATTTATGAATTTTGATAAATGGCCATTAACGCCGAGTCTAAATTAAATGAAGGGGTACCCCGACTATATTTTCTAAGAAGATTTCATGGATTTTTAACGAATGATCTATAACAAGTTTCTTGTTTCATTTTCTTATTTATTCAAATCATAATTTGCATATTTATGAATTTTGATGGATTTTTCATGGATTTTTAACGAGTGATCTATAGCAAGTTTCTTGGTTCATTATCTTATTTATTCAAATCATAATTTGCATATTTATGAATTTTGATGGATTTTTAACGAATGATCTATAACAAGTTTCTTGGTTCATTATCTTACTTATTCAAATCATAATTTGCATATTTATGAATTTTGAGGGATTTTTCATGGATTTTTAACGAATGATCTATAGCAAATTTCTTGGTTCATTATCTTATTTATTCCAATCATAATTTGGATATTTATGAATTTTGATAAATGGCGATAAACGCTGAGTCGAAATTAAATGAAAGGGTACCCTCTTTCTGACAGTGATTAAAGAATAAATAGAAATGAATTAGCGTTTAGCTTTCTCTTACAATAAAGCATTCTATCGCCTTACTAAGTTAATAAAAGTTGTAATAGGCAAAACTCACCAACAGGATGTGCAGTAGTGAGAACAACAACAAGGAATATCAAACATGCTTTAAGAATCATTTTGCAACGCTCGTGGAAGATCTTCCTTAGCAGAAGAAACAACTTCTAATGAAATGCTCCAAGACGTAACTTGTTGTCCGTGCCAAGTGCTTGCTTACCAGCCATTATTATATGCAAATTCAAACTTTGCCTACATGTCGACTTCCATTTGCTCAGTTGTCTCCATTTTCCTAGTTGAATCATCTGACAGAGTAAAGAAATGTCTTGCCCATTAAGAGGCAATTATTTTTGAAGCGTCTCTCAAGAAGATGACCTGTTTGCAACGATTTACCCTTGACTATTACCGCAGGAGAACAATGTGGGACTCATTCAGACAGACTTTGGCAAACACTATTTTACTACAAGATGTTCGATACGTCAATCAGTACTAGAACTTCTCTTCTCCATTGATAAGTAATTCATCAAAGTTTAAAAATCATGGATTATTATTAAGTTACTAGCGCTGACGCGCTAGACCCGGGTTTCAGTTTTTAAAATAGAATAATTGAAATAGTACACGATCGCGGCAAAGAATTTTGTTGAAAAAATAGTTTTAGAAATGCACATTTGAATCTGAATTCAAAGAATTCGTAGGTAAGAATACTCAAAATTGCATAACTCCAGTGCTTCCCAAAGTTTCAATTTTGGCGACCCAATTTTCAATCATAATTTTCTCCGCCCCCCCCCATAATGCATGATATTCAATATTAAAATTATTTTGACGCTAAAACTAAAAACCAGGTCAGATTTTAGGAGGGGGTCATTCCCGGCGGAATTTAACAATACTTTTAATTCTGGAGGTGTACTCGTATGTACAAAAATAAGTTTTTAGACTTAAATTTCTTGGGTGCATAATAGTAACGAAAAAAAAACTATAACAGCTCATGATATAAGGAGTGGTCCGCTTCTAAAAGTAAAATAAGATCTATCTACAAAATAAGTGCTCTTTGTGAGCGATCCTAACTTTTGTGACTAAATATTTGTAAATTATGCACTATTTCACATTAAATATAGATAGTGATAGATCATTTCATGTAAAAAACATTTTCTACAAGGATAGAGAAAATATTAAGTAAAACTTTTTATGCTTAATTTATTTTTTTAATTCTTCAACTATATAAATAAAAATTACTTCCAAAGTTTTTCAAAATATTAAATTTTTTAAAAACGGTCATAGGGAACTTTTTTTTGGATCTCATGTGATTCCTTGCATGAAGGATTCTACTGTATCATTTCAGTTTTATAATTTCACTTTTTAATTTTTTAAACTTATCACAAATTTTTTTTATAAATTTGCCAATTCCTTAAAACTTAATAATAATTTAAATACTCATTTCAAAATATCGAATTCATTCCATTCTCTGCATAGTAATCCAATACGAATACCGACTATTAAAACCTTAGAACTAATTTTGGTTCAGTTTCTATAACGTTCCCGCAAAATACTGCCATGCTCTTTTGGATGCCAAAAAAGTAGAAATATTTCTGAATAATTTCAAACTCATGGAGGCGCATAATGTCCTAATTGTTCAGTTTATCAATAAAAATCAGAAAAACTTGTCGATATTTGAATTTGTGGTTTTAAAAGAGCTTGGCGATATTTAGCGGGTACGTTAAAGGCATTGAACCCAGATTTTTAATGAAGTAAAGAAATTAAAGATTAAGAACTAATTTATGGAGTGAAGTATTTCCAACTGTCCAAGAGCGTTTAACTCTTCAAAAATAAGATAAGAATAACATCTCCTTATTTTTATTTCTGATCCTTTGTTATTGTGTTTCGTCAAAGTGTAGGCTGATAATACTTGCAAAAGTCATTAGAGTCTATTTCTCGACAGTTAAATCATCAAAATTACGCCTGTTTCAATATTGACTGCCGAAGACTGCTACCAAAACAAGAGATGTGTGTTAAATGTTTTTTTATCGTGGTTTGACAAACTAATGTTATAAAATTGACATGTTGGTGTCTATGAAACTGAAATTTACAACGAAGGTAATCTAAAAATTTTTACATGCCCTTCTAAGACTTGTTAGGGTAAAATTGGGAATGTAAGAAGAAAAATATATGCTTGATATCTGGCATTGGGCATGTCAAAATTTTATAATTAATTGCTCTGTTCTATTTTCAACTCTATTTTTTCAAGATCCCATTCGGATAACTCGTTAATGTGTGTACAGATTTAAATTCTGGCAGTTTACATAATTACAGTCCATTTGTGGTAATAGAATGTCAACCTAGGAGGTTATTACGTTTTAAACGCTGAACAGTTTTTAACCAAATTGGATAGTTAAAAAATAGAGATTGCATTCTCTATATTTCAATTATATAGATTGAGTGACAGCATGACAAGATACAGTATTAATGATGCTGATGCTAATCATAAAGCTCATGCTTCAAGTGGAAAACCACAGTCAAGGCATCCTAAAACGAATTATTGAGGAACCAATCCCTTGAACGTGGAAGGAGTTTTTCAGAAAGCAATTTACAAGGCAAGTAAGTTTAGTTTTTCTTATAATGGTAAAATATGCATTTAGGTTCTAAAAGATACAAATATTTCCAGGACAGAAGTAGATTAAACGTCTCTATTATAAATGGCTACTGTTTTATTCCTAATACATGCACATTATTTTTTTTTCGTCCTGTTCTGTTAAGAAGAAAATTTTTTGGAGGACTTTCTTGGACCAAGGCTAAACTGGATTACGAAACCGTTAACTGTGTTATATCCTACAGTTACGATCAAGTTTAGCCTTGCTTGGACCGTCTTCATTTTAAAATCCCTGGAAACGATTAGAGAACCAGGAAAACCTTTTATCCGGAATCCTAAATTCAGGAATGCTTCAAAATCCGGAACGAAACTCCGAAACAAAAACAAATCCCAAACGTGCTGGGTCGAACCTCATCATCTACTGAGTGGTATTATATGTTGGTATTTTTTCTCAAAAGTTTCCGGAATCGGTCTATCTAATATAATAAAATCAAGTGTGGCTATGTATGTATGTATGGTTGTCTTTTATACAAATCCACAGTTTACTTCCGATCTGCACCAAACTTGGTATACCTACGTAAAAAACTCAGAAAAAAACAGGCTATGTTTCGAAAACTTTTAATGACCCCTTGACCCTCTTTTGACCATGGAGGAAAGAGTAAACTCTTTCCTCCATGCTTTTGACCCTTTTTATGGTCATTTTGCTGAAATAGCTTTATTTCTCCTCAACAAGAGATCTGCTTACTCCATTGTTACAAAAAAAATTTAATGCTAAACAACAAGTTTTTAATAGAAACACTAGGTACAAGTCTATTTAAAATTATATTAATAATTTAAAAATCTATTTCCATGAAATTTAAAAGTTTAAGTATAGTTTAACATACTATTTTTATTTGAGAGTTTATCTAATTTTTAAATTTTAAAAGCTTTATGGAATATCATTGTTGTTAAAATGTCTCCATGGAAACGAGTAAGTAAAATCAAAAAGTGATAATATTTTAGCTTTTAAGAAAGTTGGTTAACAAACCAAAAACTACTAAAACTCCCTTTCAACTAGAGAAGATTGATTTATTTTCTTAAATTGCAAAATGGAATAAGCTTTAATTATTGAATAATTTCATCGAAAACGTTTATTCTTAAAGAAATGATTAATTAAGGAATCTGAGAAATTTAAAATAATTTTTAGAATATTTTTTTCCATGTTGTAAATGTGGAAATCATTCAAAAGTTATATTGCTTGAGTACTGAAGGAATTTTAGTCCATCCGGGAACACCGGGATAAGAAAAATTACTAGAAACAAAGGGATAGGAAAAGTTACCGGGAACACCGGAATATGAAAAAGACGCCTGGGATACCGGGATGATTGGTAAATGCTGATTATATAAAATTAGAAATGTATTTGGGAAAACTTAAAAATCAGGCGTTTGCTATCAAAACCGGCTTATTCCATTTTTGGAAATTTTACAAGAGACAAAAAACTTCTCACGTCCACAGTTCTAAAGCTAAATTTGTTTTTTAAACTTTTAATTGTAGGTAAAACCAAAACCACCTAGAATTTGATTAGTTTTTCACTTTCATTACAGTTGCATTACCTTGGGCGTAATTACACTAATTAGGTTGGAATGAGCTGATTTTTATGCAAAAACACGATTTTTCATGCTTTTTTTTTCAGTTTTTTTGTTCAATTAAGTGTTGTGAAATTGGTTTTTTCCAGTTTACCAGTTAATATTTGTGTCTTTACGAGTTTAAATAAATGACATTCACTTAACTTTTTCAAATGATCTGAAATTTCACAGTTGAGATCATAGTTTTCACCCTTTAATCTAATTTTGGGTTGGAATACGCTAGATTTGAGCTATATCCCTTTGCCAGGTCATTAAGGGACCCTCTTCCTCTAAATTTTCAAAACATGGGAAAAAGGGGATTTCAAAAAAATATGGAAAGAGCTGGTTTTGATAGCAAACGCCATAAATAATAAATTTATACTCTTCACCCGTGCAAGGCCGGGCATATCAGCTAGTATTACATATTATTAAAAAATAGAAAATTATTTCCCTTTTGTGGTCTTCAAAGTACTTTCCTCACTCACTTCTTATTATAACTTAGGGGAGTAGAATTAGAGTTTGGGTGGGAACAAAAGTAAAACCTGCAAGAAATGGTATATAACATGGTCCTAATCAATATACTAAAAATATCCGTACTAGTGGGACATATGTTTTTATAACCTCCATCTTGAAAAAACACCCAAATTTTTCCCATTGTTTTAGTTCATATATAGCAGGGGTCGGCAAGTAATTTTACTTGGGGTCCAAATAATTTAGAAAATTTTCATCGAGGTCCGTAGAAAAAAATAGGTTACTATTACTACTTTAATTTATTTTCTTCAAATACACATATATTTTTACAAAGATGTAATTTGAGTACGCATTTGTTTTATTATGTTGTAATATTTAATATTATTAGAAGTTTTTACATGAAAAATGGGGGTCTGGGGGTTTCCCCCAGGAAATTTGACCCTTAATAGCGGGTTGAACCACTTTTTGTAGTGTAAAAATACATACTTATGATTTTCAAAACGCTTTGGCGGTCCGGGAAATAACCTCACGCGGTCCGCCAGTTGCCGACCCCTGATATATAGGGTATCAAACTGGAGGGAAAAATCTAAATTTTTGATCAAAAACTCAAAAGCTAATACTACATTGAATAAGGGACCTTCCTTTTTAATGTATCGATTAATTAATAAATTTAACTTTAAAAATACAGGTAAAATCCGTCAATCATGTGAAACATAAGTAATTTTGACAATATTTGGTAATAAATCATCTAAAAAATAATTACATTTGATAAAGCCAAATTTTTCAAAAATTTTAAAGTATAGGCATGTGATAAATGTCTGTAGGCTATATTTTAGTACTGTTTAAAAATATCAGGTCAACTTTTTAATTAAATCTAGAATAAGAGTGGAAAAACAACCATATCAAAAGTATGTGAAGTAAATGCTTCAATTTATCCACTGATACTAAATTTTTTTTGAAAAGTTGACCTGATATTTGTAAACAGCACAAAAACTTATAATTAAAATTTTTTAAACGTGTTTTTTTATGTTTTTTCTACCCTCAACATAAAACATGGTTCCCACTCGTTGAAAACATTAAAAATCAAGGACTTTCCAAGGACCTTGACCAAATTTTTCAAGGACCTTTTTCGCAGACACAGGCACCGCAGCCGATTTTTCGAAAAAAAAATAGGAAAAATAGGAGAAGTTAAGAAAAAATAGGAGAAAAAAAGGATTATTTTTCTTAAAAAAATAGGAGAAAAAAGGAATATTTTTCTTAAATTAAAGTTAAAATAACACAACAGGAATGGCAACCTGTGGCGACGCCCATTCGTATAGAGTGGTCCCGCGATGCCGCAAAAAATCGATAATTTTTTGCTCTTTTTTCGGTTCTTCGCTTATATTTCAAAAACTATAAATTTCTCGAAGATAATATCAATTACAAAGTTAAAGTAAACCAAATTCCCTACAAAATGCGCTATTCAACTTTGATTTTCTGAAGAGTGGTTTTGACGCTAGAGCGCGCTGAAAATCATCGATTTTTTGGCCTTTCCGCAAAAAAAGAAAAACGCGCGCTTCTACCCTCTACAAAATGAAAACTATAAAAGTTATTAACAAAAATTTTATACCACGTTAAAGAGCATTTAATTTATATAAATAACTTGCTTTTCATTATAATTTTTTTAGAAGGGGGGAGGGAGTGAAGCAAAGATCCATAATAAAACTGTTGCGGCTCGCAGACCAAACGGACTTTTGCGGTTGTTAATCTGCAATCTTCGCTTTATTTCCGGTATATTACCAATAAAATGGATTGTTTGAATGAATTGATGACTACACATGCTTAAAAAATAAATTTTTAAATTTATTTATGAAATATTGGGTGTTTTAGGCGAAATTTCAATAAATTTTTTAAATTCCTATATTAAATTATGGGAGTGTTTTAATGAAAGAATTTATATGTTTTTTGCATAGCTAAATCCGAATTTCAAGTTTATTTTTATTTTGAAAGCAATCTTCACATCAAAAATTGCAAAAAAATCTCAAATTTTTTTCTTTCGGTTCTTCATCGATTTTCTATACAACAAAATTAATTTTACGAAAAATAGCATGAAACCAAATTAGAGTACGTAAAATTTCCTATAAGATGCACTGGTTCATTTTTATTTTGCAAGGAGCGGTGTACGTTTTATAGCGTTTTGAAATGAAGAGTTTTTTTTTGCTTTTCTACAAAAAAGTGATGAACGATTTCCCCCACTACAGCTCTAAATAAATTCTAGTTACCAATAAATAGCTTATACCAAATGAAAGAAAATTTAATTTTCTACAAAAGGAACTGTTTAATTTTAATTTTATAATGAGAGTTATTAACGCTAGAGCGCGCTGAATTAGAGCTGTTTCCTGAATTAACACAAAATGCTATGCTTCAAAATGCTTTAAAAGGTACACTGCTCCTCGCAAAATAAAAATGAACAAGTGCATCTTATAAGAAATTTTACGTACTTTAATTTGGTTTCTTGCTATTTTTCGTTAAATGAATATTTGTTTTAAAAATCGATGAAAAACCGAAAAAAGAGCAAATATTTGAGATTTTTTGCAATTTTTGATGTGAAGATGACTTTCAAAATTAAAATAAACTTGAAATTCGGATTTAGCGATATAAAAAAACTCATAAATTCGTTCATTAAAACACTCCCATAATTTAATATAGGAATTTGAAAATTTTTTTGAAATTCCGCCTAAAACACCCAATATTTCATAAATAAATTTAAAATTTTATTTTTTTAAGCATGCATAGTCATCAATTCATCCAAAACAACCCATTTTATTGCTAATATACCGGAAATAAAGCGCAGATTAACAACCGCAAAAATCCGACTGGTTTGCGAGCCGCAACAGTTTTATTATCGATCATTGCCTCACTCCCTCTCCCCTTCTCAAACAAGAATGGAAAACACGTTATTAACAGAAAATTAAATGCTCTTTCACGTGGTATAAAATTTTTGTTGATAACTTGAATAGTTTTCATTTTGTGGAGGGTAGAAGCGCGCGTTTTCCTTATTTTGCGGAAAGGCCAAAAAATTTGATGTTTTTCAGCGCGCTCTAGCGGCAAAACCACTATTCAGAAAATCAAAGTTGATGAGCGCATTTTGTAGGAAATTTTGTTTACTTTAACTTTGTAATTGATATTATCTTCGAGAAATTTATAGTTTTTGAAATATAAGCGAAGAATCGAAAAAAGAGCAAAAAATTATCAATTTTTTGCGATTTTCGATATGAAGCCGACCCCCTACATGGGAGCAAACTTCAAATTCGTAATCAGCGCCCTCAAAAACTTATAAAACCGTCGAAAAAAACTCCTATATGAATTTTTTTTTAAAAACTACCGTTTTCCTTGGCTAAAAGCTACGGAAGACAGCTTTGCCTCAACGGGAGTCGACGTTCCGCGGCGGCCACGTCGCGTCCCGCTGGAAGGAAACGAATCATTCCATTTCGTATGCCAAAGCGTTGACAACGGACCGATAGTATTGACAATCAATCCTTACCCACAACAAAACATAAACGAAGAAAGTCAATCCCAAGGGTTAAAAAATAGGAAAAAAAGCTGAAAAAAGGAGGAAAAATGAAATGGACCGTAAAAATAGGAAAAAAGGAGCAAATGCGAAAAAAATAGGAAAAATAGGAAAAACAGGAGCGCTGCGGTGCCTGCGCAGACATTTAAAAATTAGTCGTATTTCAAGACAAGCTATTTTTCCCCGCATACAATCGGAACGAGAGAAGTCGCTCTTCACTGTCAATTTGTAAAACTGGCCCCAAGTTATGTCCATTAAGAGTAGTTTTAAAGAAAATTTCAAGAAAAAAACAAAGAAAGATCTGAAAAAATTAAGTTCGATTAGAGGATGAGTGAAAATTCAAGGACCTAAGTCATTTTTCCAGGACCGTTGGAACCCTGTAGAAATGATAAAAAAATCCACTATTTTTAAAAATTTAAATTTGATTTTTCAAATCGAGATTAGATTAATAAAGCTATACTTTTAAATACACCACAAACAGTTTGTTCTTTAAATGATTTTTGTAAGTTTTCTTCACAGCATCATGCTCTTTATCAAGCAATGTACTGCCTATGTCATGTCGATTTGGTGGTTAGTACCCAAGCCTTATACTTGGCACCATCTTTTTAAGATCTGGGTGATCCATACATGAAAATGAGTTGGGTGCTTAATTAAAGGGAGAAACTTGCTAAAAACTACATGTGTTTTTAAACAATGTTTTTTTTTTGCTTTGTTTTAAACATGTTTAAAACAAAGTGTTTTAAACGTAACAACCCTGTATTAAACCACAATTAAATTTTTACTAATAATAGTTCTTCTACAAATTGAATTTTTCAATTATTTTTTTGGAGAGCCGCTCCATTCTTAACTCCCTGGGATTTGATCAGGGACCCCCAAATCCTAAGTGATTCTGACTCGTCTAGGTGTCTACTATCCCCCCTAGAAGTGTGACCCATTATTTACGGGACACCCTGTATAAGCATATTCTATAACATTGAAGCAAAGCAATTAAGAGTCTTTAAAAACTGGGAAATTTTTTAAATTGTAACTTTTGGATCTTCTTTTTATAATCATATATGATCTTTAAAAATTTTAAGAACTTCTAAATTTCGCTTAAACAATTAATACAATGCAGAATCGTTTTCCCTTCTGTTACTCAAACTAAAATGAAAGAGATTGATTTATGATTTATTTCCTTTATTTGAATAAATTTCCTTCCATAGTACTTAAAATTCATTTCTCCAATACAAATAAAAATGACTATAAAGTCATTGTACACAATTCATATACAACACTTATGACCAAGGAGAGTACACATAACATAAGGTTTAAATTTTGTACCAAATAAGAAGACATTAAATGATCTAGACTCTGGAGACTTTTCAGATTGATTTTATTTATAATTGATGTTAAAATGACAGTTCAAAGCAACATGAAATAAACAAGTCAGTTTTTATTTTGTCGGGTTCCATGCATCCACAGAAAAATGCATGATCGGATTGAGACCGTTGTCTTATAGTGAAGAGTTGAACTACTGACTTCAAATTATGTGAGTGATTATGTCTTATCCATGAATAGTACTATGATGGTAAAAACAAAATGTAAGGTATGAAATTAATATCCACGTCGGGTGGCCCCAGAATAGGGATGACTCTGAGGTCTGGCATTGTTTCTTCCCCTTGCACCTCCAGCACTGCGCATTGGTCCTCGAGCATCTACAAAGAAAGCAACCCAATGAATAAATGCCTTTAAAAACAAGAAATTATCTATAAACATCAAAGGTGATTAACATGCTGGCTGCCACTTAAGAAGCAAACATTAAAATTTAATCATTTCCCAGGTTTTTGGCGAAAATGAGCAAGTTTCCTTTAACTTTTAGGCAAAACTAAAATTCACGGATTTTTTTCCACGTAACTTCCAACTCTTTAGAGAAAAAAAAATTCAATGATATTTAAAGTCTATTAAACATAAGTTCAAGGTTCATTGATATTTTAAGGCAGACTAAAGGGACAAAAACTACTTAAAACTCTCAACAAAACTGTAAATAATGTTCAACGACCCAAAATATATAATTTACAGCAAATATAAGAACTTTAAACTGGAAAAACTAGTCCAAGAAATTTAATTTCAGACCCCAAAAATTACCAAAATAAGAAACAATTTTACTAAAAAACAACTTTTAAAAGCCAAAAGCATAAATATATGGAAATTTGTAACATTTCATTGAAATTCCAGAACTTTATAATCAGTACACTTTGAAATTACCTGAAATCTTTTATGAATGAAAAAACAAGGATTTTACCAGGGATGTAGCACAACTTTGAGCATTTTGCATCAGCTAAATTTAAAATTTGTAGCTGTTTGTAGCGGCTAAATTCAAAAGTTTTAGCAGTTTGTAGCAGCTAAATTAAAAATTTGAAGCAGTTTGTAGCAGCTTAATTAAAAATTTGTAGCAGAATAAACCATTTTTGTAGCAACCAATTCTACATTTTGTAGCAACTTATCTTAATTTTAAAGCAGGAACAGGGCGAATCAATTTTTTGCAACAACCAAAATTAAAATCCATAGCGGGGGAAGGGGCTAAGAATTTTCATAATCCAATTGAATCTTCTTGTCGATGGTAATACGGAAAAGGTAGTGAATCATCCTACTCAAACAACTAAAAGGGGGGTCTGGGGGTCCTCCCCAAAAATTTTTTGGAAATTTAAGTCAAAAACCCCACTTTTTCAACTCGTTTTGGTATGCCTCATCCGAATTTCGGATATAACTTTTTTGCATTTTGACAAACTTGGTAAAATATATAAGACGTTTTGGGGGGCTTCAGCCCGAAAGCCCCCCCCCCGTAGATCCGCCACTGGCAAAATTGCAACCATTTAAAGGTACCTTAGAAAATTTACCATTTAAAAATAGGAGCATTTATAAATTAAAAAAAGAGAAAAAGTACATTCACTAAACAGATTAAAAACATCTGATAAGCCATTTTATCATAATTAAAAGTTAAATGGTAATTCTGAACAAACTTTTAATGTTTTTAAAATAATGTTATTGATGATAATAGTTTTCAATACAATTTTTAATTTTAATAACAATTATATTCCTGAATCAGGTTTTAAAAACCCCTTAAAAGTCAAAATGTAACAAAATGAAATAAAAATTAAGGAAATTAGTTAATGGAATAGTTATTTAAGCAACATCCCTGATTTTACAAGCTTTTCGCATCAGAAAAACCCAAATTTTCAGAACATTCCAGGCCTTGTGAAAATCAAACTTAAAATTTCAAGGATCTGTACAAACACCAGGATTGGAAAAAATCAACATGTTTTTAAAAAATAAAAACAAAAACTATGTTTTTTTGGTTCTTACGTATTATACCGTCGACTGTACCACTTAATCAAAATCATTACCAAATCCCATTGACTTTTCTATTGATGTGCTGATAAAATTGACCGCCACAGAATGGTCGACGCGATATTACGCAAGTACTATTTTTTTAATCCTCTACAAAAAGAAATGCTACGAGAACCCTGGATTTCTTAAAATTTAAATTTGATTTTTCAAATTGAAATTAAATTAATAAAGCTATACTTTTAAATACACCAAACAGTTCGTTCATTTAGTTCCAAACAGTTTGTTCGGTGAGCCGCCACTTAAAGTGGCCCAGGGGACGTGTGGCACATATGATCAGGGGCCAATCCAGGATTTGAAACTTGACCCCCATTTTTGTGAAAAAATTACACAGCATTTTACTTTTTGTGAAAATTTGAATGCAAGATCTTTTAAAATTTATGTGAAATTTTTATTACTATTTTTAATAGAAACTGTAAAATTAATGAAATCAGCATTAAATTACTGATTTCTTCAGTTTTATAGCAATTTGATTACATAATTAACTGTTAGCAACTCGCATATCATTAAAAATAATTTTTGTGAAGGTGCCATTTTTGTTGGTACATTTTTTGTGAAGGTGCCGATAAACGGTACCAAAATTGGCCTGTATTGGCCCTGATGATACGAGCTTAAATCTTCAAAATAATATTTTTAATTCTCATTAATAATGCTGTAGGTCTGCTAGAGAAATTATTAGAAAGCGAACATCTTGACCTTCATGCCCATTAATTATTTTGTATTTTTGATAATTTGTTTCGGAGAAATAGCGAGATTTATTTATGATACATTGGGAACACCAGTAATGCGAATTTAGAGCACTTTCTTTCAATTTCTGAGCTAATATTAACTTATGTAACTGTTCTACGAGCATTAATATACGTTTTTATTAGTTTTTGATAGAAAAATGGATGTGTTGATGGTTTTACTATGGGGTATTGCTTTAGATTTTGATTGCCCTAATTATTTATTGCTTAAATCAAAATAATCAATATGTTTGAATGCCAAGTTGAAATGGAGATTAAAAGAGATAAATTGTTAGTGTTATTCTTAGAATAAACTATGTTTCAATGATTTTCGAGTGATTATATTCGCTGCACAAGTTGCGTGTTTTCAGTAAATAAGAATTAAAGTGGGTTTAGTTTAATACAGAGGTGCAGAATATGTCTGAACGATGTTCGAGGGAAATTCGAGCAGCTCTGGGGAAATTTTTCCCCAAGATAGAAAGAAAAACTAAAAAAAACCCAACATCATTAGCTGAAAAACAGATATTTTGTGCTGTGACTGCATCATAACCCCCTATTTCAACGTGAAAACAGCGGAATTACGGACATAGAGTGGGAAAAACTACAGATCTGAGCTAAAAAACCTAATTTTCTAAGTTCTTAACCTGGATGTTGGCTTTTCCTTGATTTTCGATTGGTATGCAAGAAAAACAACCTATCCGTGGTAGAATAGGTAATCTTCACTATTAATAGCGTTCTTGTTTAATCACATCGATGTTCTGAATTAAAATGTTAATTTCATTAAGGAGAAATTGACAGGAAGCTCTAATTTGAGAAAATTAGAAATTTTTTCATATTTTAGGGAAAGGGTCACTTTTTTTTTTAGCAAAGATTATAAGTGTGTTAGAAAGACTAAAAAAGAGTATAAAAATCATTAAAATTTAAACTTATGGATTATTAGAAAATTATTGAATCTGAAAGAAGTTTAAGAACTGAATAAACTATTTTTAATGAAATTTCATTTTGGGGGAAATTTTAAAAAAAATTGTGTTCTGGGGAAATTTTGGATCCTGGAACATTTTCTGCACCCCTGGTTTGTTGCCTAAATAAAGAGAGCAACTTGCTAAAAACAGGGCTCCCATTGAGTTACACTTTCAGAAATAGTAGCAATAGTCTCCTCAAATATGAAAAATAGTCTCCTAAATTACGAAAATTAGTCCCCCTAAATAGCCTTCCCAAATAAAATTCTCCCTTGCATAAAAAGTAGCAGTAGATTTTTCAAATAAAATAGATAAAAGCTGAAAATACTCTGAAAATTCACAAATCAAACAAAAATAGAATAATCTTTAAAGTTTAAAAAGAAAAATTATGTTCATTTTGGGTAATTAACTCACAGCACTCATAGTTGACCCTAAAAAAAGGGTTGTTTTAGACACCTAGTCCAATTTTTTTAGGGGTGGATCCCCTGCCATCCCCCTTGATATCATATCTGAAACAGGTTATAATCTAACAAGATTTTTAAAAAATACTGCATTAAGCTTCAGTGATCAATCAGTAAAAATTTACAACTTAGGAAATCCTTAAGAAAAATTAGTTGAAAACACTGAATAAAATCGATAAAAACGTGATCTGAGAGGTATCAGTAGACTTATTAGACTCCTCTGGCCACCCTTAAATTTTTCCTACAATGTAATTACAATGTGAAAACATAGCTGCCAACTTTTGAAAACTTGCATCAGTAAAACTCTTCGTACGACATGAAAACCATAATTTTGATTACGACAAACAATGTGCGCATAGATTTAATACATAAATACTTAACTTAAACCTCTATTAATTTATCAGCTCTTATAAAATTTTTAGCCCTTATCAATTTTTATTTACTTGAGGTTATTAGGTCTAGTGATAATTCACCTAAGTAATTAGTTCTGACCATAGTAAAGTTGTTTTTTCTGCAATGTAAATACAATAGTGAAAGGAAGCCAACTTCAATTAGGCGCCGCGCCGGTAGGAAGCAATCGCGGATATAACGGAACTTTCACGAAAAATTGCTATTTTTCGGCTTTTCAAGATCGTGATTCTAACCATCGGACATGTTGCCTATGACCACGTTAAGTAGTTTTTCCTGCATTCTAATACTGACAAGAGATGAAGCCGACTTCAACTTGGCGTTCGCGGCCTTCGAAAATAGTCGCGGAAGGAACGGCACACAAAACGAAACTTTCTCGAAAATTCGCGGCTTTTTCCGCGATTTTCCAGTTTCCAAAAGCCTAGCAAAGGCAGACAAGACTTTAATTTGGCGAAATTCCGTAAACATTTCGGGTCGATCCATAAAACCGTAAATTTTGGTGCTAATCTGTAAATTTTACGGACAATACGTAAAACTTGGCAGCTATGTGAAAGCCATCTTCAACTATGTGCTGGAAAAACGGTACTTGCGCGAAAAATCGCTATTTTTCGACTTTTCCGCAAAATTCGATCCTAAACACCGAACGACGGCTTCTAACCACAATGAACTTGTTTTTTCCACATCGCACTAACAACGCAAGAAGCCGACTTCAACTTGGCGCCCGCCGTCCATCCATCCAAGAAAGAAGTCCAGGGAAGAACGGAATACCCCGCAAGCAACACGAAACCCGATTGTTCGCACCCTGTTTTATGTAGACTGAAAATATCCTAAAAAAAAAAAGCATAATTGGGAAAAAACTTGCGCTTCTAAGTGCTTTTTATGATAGATTTCCGATTTTCCGTAGCTTTTTCGATGTTATCCGTAGTCCGTAGTTTAACGACGGCATCCGTAGAAACGACAGAGAATCCGTAGTAGTAGTCTCTGAAAATGGCGATTGATTGATTCTGATTGACGATAAAAAAAACAGAAATAGTCGCCCAAACTAAAAAAAAGTAGCCAAAATCTCTGAAAATAGTCGCTTTTGGCCCTTTTTAGCTTAAAATAGTCGCCATAGTCGCCCAACCTTGAAAATAGTAGCAATAGTCGCCTTTTTAGTCGCCAATGGGAGCCCTGTAAAAATGTTTTAAACAAGTTTTTTCTGCTTTGTTTTAAACATAACAACCCTGACAAAGAAGATCGGTTGAAAAACCTGAAAGTTAATCCACTAGTAATCTAATACTAAAATTGTACCTCCAATTACAAGCCAAAATAAAAAAATGTATTTAATTTATTAAGAGTGTGTTTGCACTAATAAAGTTATATTGAAGCATTTAGAATTTCCACTTATGGGAAAAAACTAGTTTTATAAATCATTTAAAGCATGACAGTGGTCCCTGAAATTTTATTCAGTTACCATTCCAAATACACACATTGAATGAGGAAGTTTCATAATTTTTTTTATTTTTTAAATCTATCCAACCTTACGAGAAAACCCTGAAACCCAGATATTTTTTAATTCTGATCATTATTTATTTTTTTATTGCGGCTTAAAGTTTGCGCTCTGGAAAAGGCGGGAAAAACAGCGATTTCAGATTCGTGATGTCACTCGGTATGTCAAAACGACTACAGCTCGCATCTCCTCCTAAACTACGCAGCCGGCGTAGACAAAACTCGGTATATAGACGTATCTCGAGGCGAGGATGATCATTACCAAGTTTTCTAAGTTCGAAAATCGAATATTAACAAGCAATTAACGATTTTATGGCTAAAAACGCTTATTTCTCCATTTCTCTACTGATGTAGATCTGCTTGACTCGCTATTTTAAATATGAAAACCTTAGGATTAAATATTTTTAATAAGAAAAGCTCTATAATTGCCAATTTAAAAGTTAAATCAGCTATGAAAACACCAAAATAAAATCAAATAATTAATTTTAAAACATTACATTCTTATATTTTAAGATGAATTATTTATTAAGATTATATTTTAAGAATTAAATATTTTTTATTAAGTGGGACTAATCTTCATCTGGTCAAGTGAAACTAAGCCAGATCCACGAGGTCATAAAGACCTTTTATTTTAATAATGAATAAAGCAGAGACCAGTATATAACAACCAACCAACATCAACAATGCCTTTTGTTTGGTGTCGAGTGACGTCAAATTTGATTTTTGAGCGTTTGCGATTGCATCATTTGTTTACGACTCATTTCAACTTTTATTTCTTCTGTATCTCAGTAAATAAATTTTTGAGGAAAATTTGGATTTTTCACATCTTATATTGTATAATTATACCTCAAAATCAAAAATTTTAAAAATATGAAACTTCCTCATAAATATTGACAATTTTAATACAACTTAAAATTAATTTTCAGTATATTTTCCTCATTCTCTGTATTTTACTCTAGGTTTTAATGACCCTTCATTGATAATATAACTGTTGACTTATACTAAATTAAAATAACGTACCAGCATATCCATCTGCATAACTAGGTTCAGGGTCAGCTGCATAATCATAATATGAGGCTGTATTTCTGAAAGAAATAAAAGTGAATTAAAAAAAAGACAAGCTGCAAATAAAATTGCTGTTATTTTCTAAAAATAAACAGAAATTAAGTTTTTTTTAACAAGCAGCCAGACAAATACAAATTTACTTAAGTTTAAAATCATCCCAAGTTACCAAAATTAGATCCCAATTTTCATCCCCTAAAATTTATGGAGTCTCAAACAAAGATATTTATAGAATAGTTTTTGATAAAAACGAACTTTAATCTTAAGGGGCGGTATACCGTTGCCGAATGCATACCGCGAATGTTCTTTCTCTTTTGTTTTTTTAAAAAACTATTCGGTGAAATCGATTGAAATTTTGGCTTTCTTCATAAAATAACTACCTGAATCGATTACTACCATAAAAATATTTCACGATTTTAAAAATTAATTTTTCTTTATTTTTTAAAATTTTTTTAATTGTGAATCAATCTGGATGAAACTGGGTATTTAAGGGTTTTGAGGGATGGCCTTTCAGAAAACCTTCAGGCATGTGATTGCTGGAGCAAGGAATTAGCTGAAAATTTTTAGGCAGTTTTTGGATGGTTAATTTCATTTTTATACGCGTCATCAATAACTCGATAAACAGCTTTCTAACAATTACTTAATTATTAAATTAATATTTGCCTATTAAAAAGTTATAATTTTTTCACTACATTATAATGCATATTACAATTTGCAGTAAGCATAAAAACATAAAAATTCAACCCAATATGAAACAAAGAAACAAATTAATATCTCTAATTGAATTGTTTTTATTCATGGAAATATCTATTATAACAACTTAGTAAACCAAAGGTGGGAATGCCAATTAGAAAGTAACATCATGGTAATTAATAGTAACATCATCATAACCATAATCCATAACATCATGGCAAATATTAGATTTAGCTTTCCCAGGAATGTATTTTCTGTATAGTGTCCAATAAATTGACAACAATTTCCCCTTTTTTCAACGTTATGGAAACTTTCTTGTCAAGCCAGTCCCATTTAAACTTATTTCTCATTTTACGAACTTTAACTTCATCATCTTTTTCAAGAACTAGCATTTTCTTTTGAAAACTTAAGTATTCATTTAAAACTTATTTGCTTTAATATTTTTAGAAAACACTATTCAAAACGGTAATCAAGAACAAATATTACGCAAAAATATTACCGAAATACAGCATAACAGGTAGTTTAAACAACGCATTACATTACAAGAAATAGAAATCACTTTCAGCGATTCGGAAGCCCCGGTAACTTTCGCATGTGCATAGCTGTCATGACGCAATCGGAACTTAGCGCCGTTCGCGCAAAAAGAAAAGAAATGCATACCCAGGGGCCGCGCTAACCATTCGCCAAATGCGAGTAAATCGCGAAAATGGCGAGAAAAAAGTAATTTTGGCGAAAGTACTGGCGAATACTTTTTCCGTTTTAGTGAACTTCCAAAAGTAATCGATAAATTTCAGAACTTAACTTTCGTTTTAAAAGTAGCCCGTGTGCGGTTACTTGCCAAAAATGGTTTGGCTGTACCCGCGAGCATTCGCGGAATGCGGTTGGCTTGAAATCGTATTTCCGCGTGCACCGCGCTACGAGCACCGAAACAACCGTTCACGGCTTCGCTTACGCCGTTTGGCTCTAATTTATGTCTACCTTTAAAAAATAATCATAATTTTATGTTATTAAGATTCTCAGGTTTTAATACTCCTTTAATATTTAAATACACCATCGAAAATTTCGACGATTAAAAAAGATTGCGAAAAAAAGAATGTTTAACGAGCTGCCTCATATTGGAAGGCATGCATTTATTTCTGAGGGAGCATTATTATTATTTAAGTACTTGTTGATAATAAAAAAATAATCGATCTTGAGCAAAAAGCTTGCTGTACAGATTATTATCTTAATGATTTAGAATTTTTTTACATAATTAATGAGCCGATTGACTTGGATTTAAAAAGTATCTTTTTAACTGATTTTGAGAATCGAAACCTGTCTAGTAGATAAGCGATAAATACAGCGCCATCTATATGATGGCGCTGTATTTATTAGCTGTTTTATGTAATGTGAAGCTACGTTAATACCGGTTTTACCCGATATCCGATTACGCTGGCGCCAGCCGCGGACTGCCCGCGAACGCTTTAATTTTTGGATGGAGTAACTTAAAAAAATCATGCAATTAGATTTTACTCAAAAAAAATATGGCTAATAGCTAATAAATTTGGCTAATAAATTTATGATTTGGCTAATTCACTGGCGAATGTTTTGAAAACCTTAGCGCGGCCCCTGCATACCGCCCTCCCCATCATTGAAACCGAAAAACTGGTTCTCGCGCTCACTGAGCTCGCGCCTATCAGTGACGTCACGTGCCTCAAATCGTGGTCTCGCCCCTCTTGAAATGAAAATCATGGGACTTGGAAATCTTTCGATTTTTCGCGGCTCAGGGCAACGGAAACTTTTCGGAATTCCACTTCCACTTAAGGAAGAACTTAAAATTTTAGATTAGCGGAATTCCGCGAATCAGTACTTCCAAGATTAGCGGAAAAATCACATGCCTGTATAATAATTGGGGGTCCCCATTGAAAAAAAAGTTAGTTTTGTTTAATATGAAGACGAACCCCTAAGTACTCTAAATTTTTTTTGGCTAAAGAATACTTAAAACAATGAAAAATGACACCTCATTTGTCTTCCTAACCCAAGTGGTTCGTCAGAAATCACAACTGAGTCGTATTTTATTTCCCCAACTGTACATATCTTTGTGCTTCTGCCGATTAATATGAGCAAATATATCACATCGTCCCTGATGTGATATGGAAAAATCAGTGCAGCAAGTTGAACAAAATGCGTACGAAGATCCTTCTCTCGATGCTATAATGCAGAGAAATTCGTCCATATACTTGATGTAAAAATCAGTCTTATACTTTCTTTTTCATTGAATGTTTATTATTCCGTTAAACGTAGCGCCGAATTACAGCAGCTGAATGCCGAATGACGAAAAGAAACACAAAGCGAAACCAAAAGCATAACTTCACTTCAGCAGAATCGGAAGAAATAATACTGAGTGCGTGAAAAATAAGATTCCCACTAGCGTCATCATTGCGCAACGGTAACAAAATTAGCATTTCTTACATAGAACAGAAAAAAACGGAAGAAACACAAGAAAAGCAGGAGGCTAAAGTTTTAGCGAAAAAACAGGAGAGTTGGCAGGTCTGCTTTAATATAAAGGCGGAAACAAATTGTAGCCGAGCGGCGTAAGCGAACAGCCACGAACACGCTCTGCGCACGCGCAACTCGGAGGCGCTTGCGCAGAGCGTGTTCGTGGCTGTTCGCTTTGCCGCTCGGCTCCAATTTGTTTCTGCCTTTAAGTGAATATTTCTGCCAAATACGATAGAACGGATTAGAGGACCATGCAAAAATTTTATTTTTGCATTTTGTTAAGTACTTTTTTATCAAGACACCTTGAAATATACAGGCATCAGATTGCTCAAGAAACTATCTGAAATTTTTTTAGAAGCATCTAGATTAGTTACAGTGGCATAAAATTTTTTTTTCGGGAGGAGCCTAAATTCAAATCCCTGTCCCATACAATAGGTTTGATTTAGCTTTTTAATACTTTTTAGATAGGATTCTCATCTTACTAAACTCAATCTCAGAAATTTTTTGAAATTTGACCCTAAAGAACAGGGTTTTAAATTGTTTTGGTACACTTTATGTCCGCTCAGGAAACAAAATATTCAATTTTTTTTCCTGCTTTGAAATATTAATTCAGCACACAATTGAGCAGAATTCCGATTCTCAACACCTCTAAAATAAGGGGATTTATGCTAATTACTGACCTGCCAACTTGTTAACTTTAAAAAACCTGAGAAAATACGTATTATCACGCACTCTGTAAAGAGTGCATGAAAAATACGATTCCCGCTAGCGTCATCATTGCGCAACAGTAACAAAATTAACATTTCTTACATAGAATGGAAAAAATGTATCTTTCAAGACCAACTTGGTGCAAACCGGAGGAAACAAGAAAAGCCGGAGGCTGGAGTTTTAGCGAAAAAACCGAGGCTCCGGCCAAAAACCTGAGAGTTGGCAGGTCAGTAATTAGCAGAAAAATCCCATGCTGCCTGAATATAAATCAGAATATTTTACATCCTTTGGATGATTGGAATATGCTTCTACATAAAACAGTTTAGATGTTGGACAATGCATTCTACCCTTTGAATTTGAATATTCCAGTAGCACACACAATACAATACTTTGACTTACCCAGAATTGTATTCACCATAACCATCTCCATAGCTATTGTAATCAGTTGCTGGTTCTTCATAAGTCTAAAACAGAAAGTTTTATTTAACAAAGTAGGGAGCTACAGCCCCTGCTTCTTATCGCTCACCAATTCCAGTAAACTCCTTACCGAGACCTTTCAGATTACTTTGCAATTCCCACAAAACTCACTTAATAAAACATTCATAAAAACAATTTGCAGAAGAAACGTCAACCAACTTTCCAAAATTACGTTACCAGAGCATCTCCATGATTAAATCTCCCTTAAAAGTTTGAATATTTATCAGGGACTAATCCAGGATTTTAAACTTAACCCCCATTTTTGTGAAAAACTTACACATCCTTTTAATTTTTGTGAATAATTGCAAAAGCTTTTTCACTATTGTGAATTTTTTATAAGTTTTCTGAAGGGGAACTATAAAATTAATGAAAAAAGCATTAAATTACTTATTGCTACAGTTTTATAGCAATTTAAAGACTAATTCAATTATAAACAATTCGTCTATCATTAAAAAATAATTTTAGAATTTTTGTGAAGGTGCCGATTTCCGAGTACATTTTTTGTGAAGGTACCGTTTTTGCGAGTACATTTTTTGTGAAGGTGCCGATAAACGGTACCTAGATTGGCCTGCATTAGTCCCTGTTTATGAACTCTAATTTAATCAAAATGCTTTCTTTAAAAATATCCAGCATAGCTTATTTTAATCTATTATAATATATAATATTTAATCTACTTTAATTAGCCGTTGTTAATAATAACAATTGATTAACATTCTGACCGTACAAAAACCATACACCAATGAATATTTAAATTTAATATTGTGCCAAGTAACTTGTTAGAATATCTAGTGTTCTATCATTTATATTTTTGCTAAAACCCAGACTTGTTAAACAATACTTTTAAAACCATATGAATTAATAAAAGACAAAACCTAGATGACACTCAATGTTTACAATTAATTTTGATTTTCAGACTGAAAATAAATATCAGACAAAATGTGTGAAATTTTAGTATTAACAGTGGTCGCAGCAAGGGTTCAAAAAATATAGGACAGTTAAAATTATACTAAAAACGAATATAAATCAATATATTTTTATGAAACACTTCAAAATATGGTGTTTTACATTAATTCATAGCACTAACAATACTCATAGTTGTATAATAAAGTCACACGCAAAAAATTTCCGCTAAAATAACTTTCCTGTAAAATCTCAAAACTTTCTAAATTTCCATTATAAAGTTTTCTTATAACAATTACTTGAATTTGTGCCAAACAAAACATCGCAAGAAATCTCAAAAAAGATAGACGATCCCATTGATTAACACTAGGATGCGACTTCCCAAGCCTTGAAAACACGTAACTCTTCAGCAGATATTATAAGTTATAAGTGAAAAATTCAGTGTATTTTAACTCTCAAGTGCAACTGAAGAAAAAAAACTGAGAATGATTCATGACTCCACCCTACAACTCAAGCCTGAGATCTATATAAAAATAATAATAGAGACGCTAAATTGCAATTATCACGGTTAAAAACCATGTGCATTACACACAACCACTCGCGTTACACATCATATGAATCTTCTCTTCCAACTGTCAATCACTCTACAATGAATACGCACCATCGATGATACGCGCTTCTTGGGAAGAAAAGGTAAAGGGAGAAGGGGTTCTTCCTTGGAGCGAGGAACAAACTGAGGAAGTCGCTCAACTGTGGCTTTTTCTTTTTCAAGTTCGGTTCTAATCTGAAAATGCTGCCCGTCACATTTGAAACCAAAAGATATTATTTTCAGAATTCCTTGTATAAGTTTAAAAAATAATAAAATATAGGACAAAATGAACTTTTTAGAAATATAGGACATATTTTGGTATTTTCTTCAAATTATAGGAAATATAGTATTTATAGGACATTTGCGACCACTGTATTAAATAACATGTATAAGTTTTTGGAATACTTTTATCCGTCTTTAAATGATACTTATTTAGAAAGTACTTTTTTAAAACGTGAAAAATAAATTGTTTCATCATAAAATATAGCATCAAATGGTCGTTGTGATTGGTTGTATAAATGGTTGTTTGACAGTACGTAAAAAGCCTGGACCAACCTTGCTGGGCTTACGCCTGTTGTTGGTCGACTTACTTTGTATTTGTGCTTTGTAAATGCGACCTTATCCGTAATCCAAAAAAGTTGAAATATTTTAAAATATAGAATTTTTTTTAAATCGAAGGGCTTACTCGGAAATTTACATAATTAATAATAAAAAATAAATTTTGAAACCAGGTATGTGTCATTCGGTTCAGAGGTTTTTATCTGGAAACCGTTCACTAAAAGCTTTTATTAGAATAGAGATTAGGGATTTACTAATACAAGGTACCTGCCAACCTGAAAATTTTCAAATCTATGACTTTTCCTGACTGTGGCAATTAATTTTTCATGATTTATTAACACTTAAGTTACTATTTTTGACAGGAACAGTATTTAACTGCATATTTTCAATTAAACACAAAAAAATTGGGATAAAAAAACTGTACATACACTGTGTATGATGTTAACTGTAATAATAATTCTTGCAAAATAGTTTGAAAATTTTAAAAAGTATGAAGATGTATGGAGTATCCGATACAGCTAGGATTTTTTGAGTAAAAACACTCCTTGAATTTTTTAGAGTGAAATACAAAAACAGGGATCCCAGCAGACTTTTGGTTTATCTTTAGAGAAAAAAAGACATAACTAATTTTTATATATAAATTAAGTTAATGAATCCTAGCAAAAAAACCCTATTAAGTATGGAACCATTGTCAAAATCAAATCTATATAATTTTGATTTAGTATTTTATTCAAACTGGGCAGGTTGAGTCGCTTGGAAAAAATCTAGATTTTATTGCATTATCAAGAGGTTTTATTAAGTGCTTAAAAAGAAATTTTTAATATTTTGTATTGCCTAATTTTTGCCCTTTATTTACCCTTTATTTGCCCTTTTAATCTTTGGTATACACATTAACACCCAATATTTTGATCTTGACTTATTTCAGCCACAGGGGCCAACACTCACTCTAGCTGCACGGGCAGGTGGAGCTGCCGAGTTGTATCCTCCTCGCCTGGGAGCAGGTCTGGGTGCAGCCCATTCTTCAGCCTCAGGAGTGGTGTAAGTGCTTTGGACCATTCCAGTTCGTCGTGGGGGCTCTCTGCCTTGCATCATGGGTGGGCCCATGGGGCGGGGAGGAGGAGGAATGGGCCCTCCTCTGGGAGGCATATGGGGTGGACCTTCATTTGCATATTGAGGAGGCTTGGGTTTGCCATCAAACTGAGGTCCACGCATGTCTTCATAACCATAGTCCTGGAACAATAAAAGTAAAAATATGGAGGTATAATTTAAAACGAACACAGTAACAGTGATTTGATACAATACATACCATCAGATAGAAACATGAAACAAAATAAAGCAAATCAAGCCATATAACTTTTAGGAAAGCAAACTTTACTAAAACTAATAAATCGCAGCATGAAAATAAATTTTACTGAGAATACCACTTAGATAAATTATTTTGTATACAACATAGCATAACAGAAAAAACTTAAATTTGGTGAAGTTATTATACTTTGGCTAAGAAGCTATATTGGTTGGTATAACAGTATTTTGCTTGTTTAAATGCATTTATGAATTAAAATTTTTAAAAATATTAATTGAGGATGTGGGAGATATGGTTACGTCTAATATCAAAAGTAGATTTTCACAGCTTTTTGATTAATATTTACCCAACCCTTATTCTAAAGTACAACTTAATTGCAATTCCTAATTCATTATTAGAAATAATTTTTATTGTATAAAAAGCCCTAACACCTTGACTCAAATATACTTACCGGAACTAAAAAGCGCTGTAATTCTGCACAAGCCACAGACATTCTTCTATAAGCTTCAGCAGCCGGAGCATAAGCAGATACCTCTACATGTAACTCTTCAACTAAGTGTGAATATTTTGGATCACCTTGGATTCGCAGTTCTTCCTCCTATAAATATTCATTATATAAGCCAGTTAATGACTAAGGTACAGAGGGTTAAACATATAGAGTAACTATTAATTAACCAATATATTGTCTACCTTATTTTGAATAACACTAGATAAGTAAAGCAAAAGATTTGATAAAACCTTTTCGGGATCTTGATGAAGGTTTGGTTTATACCTTAGTTAATTTAGAAACTTGCAAAACAGAATATAATACATGCAAAAGCAGTGAGAAACTAGGAATCCTTTTAGATACCAACTTTTAAAATTTTAAAGAAATATTACTTATTTTAATTTAACTAAATATTTGATAAATATTAAATTGTATTCTAATTGAGATATAAATATAAATTTAACAGAAATGACCTTTTTCTTATCTCTCATAGACCCTCGACCAAGAATTGCCATTCTTGTCTGTGTAACCTCTTGCAGTTGCTGTAGGTTGCTGCCTTTAGGTCCCAACAACTTTCCAACAAAGTTGAACTGTAAAAAAGTGTGTTAATTGGTAAAATACCAACTAAAGAAAACTTAAATGCAAAATCAACAGTATACTAAGCAAAAAATTTAAATCCTGAAGGCTGAATGAAAATTTTTGCGTAGAATATTTTATTCTCACCAAACAACCGTAGAATTTAAGAGGTAATTTACATGAATTGGCTGATTTTTAAAATGTGTTTAATCTTATTAATAATGATATTACAGTATACTTGGTTATCCCCAAAACTATTTTTCTTAATATCCCAAGAGATTATATATTTCCTTCAAATGTTAATTTTTACTATTTCTACGCTAGTCTTTTTGCTAAACTACCAAGTATGTCACTTATTTAAACCGATTTTTTTCTCCAAAAAATTGCAAAATTTAACTAGTTACTTCATTGCCAATTTAAGCTCCATGACTTTTAAGCTTCGCCCCTCAGACTTCAGGATTAAGTATACTGTAATGAAGTTTCTTATTTAAATTTATAGGTTTTAATTTTTTAAGTAACTTTATCTAAATTATATTTACTATTATTTTAAGTTTTTATTCTATCTTGAATAATTTTATACAATATTTTTCATTAAATAATTAATATTTCATTATGATTTAAAATCTTGTTTGATATCTTACATTGGGATTTTCATCAACAGGAATGTGAACTTTAATTTTCAAGCGCACTTGCTTCCCAGTGTGCACCATAATATGAGAATCCTTTCGTTGGGAATCATCTCCCGACTCAGAATTATTGAGTCTATCAAGTTCTAAAAAACAATCACACGTTAGCATCTTGAATTTACTTAAGTTTTTAACCTTACTTTTTTATCTACAGAAGTTATTTCTTTTAACTTTCAATTTATATTAAATAAAAATTTAGAGAATATTGGTAAGTATCAGCTTTAATGTTAACATATTTAAAAAGAACTCTTTAATTCAGGCAAGAATACATTTAATTCATATATTCCAGGGTTCCCACTTTTATAGGAGAAAAAACAAGGACTCTGCAAAGAAAATTTAGGAAGGTTAAAAAATTTGTTGACTCAGAATTATGTTAGTTTTTTTTAATTAAATAGTTTTAATTTTTTTACTTATAACATTATCACTTGTGTAACCTATGAAGAAACATAATTATACAAAATTTTAAGACAAGAAACAAAACCAGCGGACCTGGAAAAAGTGCCCGAACCTACAAACCTAGTTCGGGGGAACCCGGACCTGGAAAAGTGCCCGAACCTATGAACCTGGTTTGGGGGACCCTGCCAGCTCCATAGGAGCAATACATAATAGGGTGGTCCAAAAAAAACCTTTTTTCGAAATGTTAAAGTGCTAACCCCTAATTTTTGTACCCACCCCAAAGTAAGCATACACACAAATTTTCAGCTAAATTCAATAATATTTAGAGGTAGCTCAAGACCATTGTAGTTTACCATAGTCAGTACTAAGAGTGTTTTAGAAAATCCTTGTCTTAACAATAACTTTTAATTCAGCAGTATATATTTATTAACTTCAACTTCAATTTACTTCTGTTTTGTAAATAAGTGAGGATTGAAATTATTTAAACATGAGTGTTTCCTCTCCATGTTCTGCAAGTAGCAGGAAAAGTCGGAAGTAGAAAACATAAAGGCGAACTTTAAGCCCGGTGTTGTATTAACTGTACATTGGGATGGAAAGCTTTTGGCAGATATAGCTGGAAAAAATACAGTAGAGCGACTTCCTGTTCTTGTCACCGGAGACAATGTAGAGAAATTATTAGGTGTTCCCAAACTACCAAGTGGCTCTGAGGAAGCAATGGCAAATGCAGTTATGGAAACACTCAATGATTGGAAAATTACAGACCTGGTTCAATGCATGTGCTTTGATACTACTTCCAGCAACACTGGAATTAACAATGGGGCATGTACCCTTTTACAGCAAAAGCTGGGAAGACAGCTTCTTAACTTGGCTTGTCGGCACCATATCTATGAGATTGTAATTGGAGATGTATACATTTCAATTTTTGGCCCTTCTAGTGGTCCAGATATTCTTTTGTTCAAAAGATTCCAAGCTAAGTTTGATTTTATTGACAGAAACTCTTATAACTGCCCTGAGATAAATACAACCTCTGAATTTGTAAAAACACTTAAAGAAAAAGCCATTGAGTGTGCAACACATTATTTAGATAGTCGTACAAACAACTTAGCAAGAGATGACTACAAGGAATTTCTACAGTTAGCATTGATATACTTAGGTCAAATCCCACAAGAAGAATTTTCTTTTAAAACACCTGGTGCCTTCCACCATGCCAGATGGATGGCAAAAGTTATTTATTGTCTTAAGATTTACTTGTTTAGGGAACAATTTAAGCTCACACCAAGAGAAGTTGAAGGTTTAAAAGAGTTCAATGACTTTAGCACTCTCATTTACATGAGAGCTTGGTTCACAAGTCCAGTTGCAGTTGATGCACCATCTAATGATTTGGATTTTCTGAAAAAGTGTGTTTCTTACCAGAATAAAAACAGAAAAGTTGCTGATGTTGCAACTCGTGCAATAAAGAGGCACCTGTGGTACCTTACAGGTTATTTGGTTATGCTAAGTTTATTTAGTGACCAAATAACTTGTGGAGAAAAAAGTTCTATGGTAGAGGAGTTGAAAAAAGTCAATCTTGAAGACAATATGCATTTTTCCAAGCGATTAAAGTCAAGTGAAGTGGTTGAAATTTCTCAAAAGTCATTGCACAATTTTGTAAATAATCATTCATGGCGTATATTTAACGTTTTAAATATAAATAAGGACTTCATAGATGAGGATCCATCAGAATGGAAAAACTGTGATTCATACATTGAAGGACAAAATAAGGTTAGGAGTTTAAAAGTTATTAACGATTGTGCAGAACGAGGTGTTGCCCTCATTTCTGAGTACAACCAACTAATTACAAAGGATGAGGAACAAAAGCAGTTTTTGCTGCAAGTTGTAGAAAGTCACAGGAAAACTTTCAAAGACACAAAACGCTCTACCCTCTCTGGACTGCTGTAAATAGGTATTTGTTTGTAGTAATTTTTAAAAAGTATACTATAAATAAAATATCTACGAGAGTTTATAATTTTTTAGAATTGGCAAAAATCTACGTTAGCCTTAAAACTAAGTAAGCATTGAGCTACCTCTAAATATTATTGAATTTAGCTGAAAATTTGTGTGTATGCTTACTTTGGGGTGGGTACAAAAATTAGGGGTTAGCACTTTAACATTTCGAAAAAAGGTTTTTTTTGGACCACCCTAATACATAAGGTTTGGGGAAATTTTATTAGGTAGGTTCGGGGAAAGTTACAACTTTTTCCAGGTCCAGGGGAAGCCCCTGCCAGCTCCATAGGAGCAATACATAAGGTTTGGGGAAATTCTATTAGGTTCAGGGGAAGGTTGCAACTTTTTCCAGGTCCGAAAACCAGTGATTAAATGAAACCTGAAAAAAAAAGGTTTGGGGGAAGGTTACATCAGGGGTGCAGAAAATGTTTCAGGATCCATAATTTCCCCAGAACACAATTTTTTTCTCCAAAATGAAATTTCATTAAAAAATAGTTTATACAGTTCTTAAACTTCTTTCAGATACAATAATTTTCACATAATCCATAAATTTATATTGTAATAAATCTTTATACCCTTTTTTAGTCTTTCTTACACACTTATAATCTTAGCTCAACAAAAAGTGCCCCTTTCCCTAAAATATGAAAAATCGTCTACTTTTCTCAAATTTGAGCGACCTGTAAATTTCTCCTTAATGAACTCAACATTTTAATTAAGAACATCGATGTGTTTAAACCAGAACGCTAAATTACCCATTCTACCACGGATGTTTTTCCTGCATACCAATCAAAAAGCAAGGAAAAGCCAACATCCAGGTATTCACCTAGAAAATTATGTTTTTTAGTGCAGATTCACATAGTTTTTCCCACTCTATATCCGTAACTCTGCTGTTTTTACCTGATTTTCGTTGAAATTGGAGGTTATGATGCAGTCACGCACAAAATATCTGTTTTTCAGTTAATGATGTTGGATGCCTGATCCTAGATCGCCGGATCAGACATATTCTACATCCGTGTGGAACACCACAAAAGTTGCTTCTTGTGACTTCTTCTGGCAACTGTGTGCTGTCACCAAAAAGTCAGCTTGGCGCAATTTGCATGGGTATAATGGAAAAGTACCCAAAAAACTCTCTGCAAACTAATTAAGTGCCCCAGTTATGGAATTTTAGTTTTGGGACCATTTTAAAAGTTATGTATGCTGTTTTTGTACTACAAACCCTAAAATTCCTAAAACAGGACCCTGGCAGAAAAACCTGGATGAACCCCTGTTGCAGAGTAAT
Source organism: Tetragnatha versicolor (assembly GCA_024610705.1). NCBI lineage: Eukaryota > Metazoa > Arthropoda > Arachnida > Araneae > Tetragnathidae > Tetragnatha > Tetragnatha versicolor. Next base: position 58,904,826 of record JANDEH010000001.1, read on the forward strand.
CACCAGGCTCCTTATGCATTCAGGGGAATTTTTTAGTGAAGGAGTGAGAAGCCGATTTCAACTTGGCGCCCGCCGCTGCGCCGTCCGAAAGAAGTCGAGGGAAGAATGGAATACCCGCATGCATAGAAACCCTATCGCTCGCCACCCTGTTTTATGAAGACTGAAAGTATCCTAAAAATGGAGCATAATTGGGAAAAAAAACTAGAGCTTTTAAGTGCTTTTTATGATAGATTTCCGATAGCTTTTTCGATGTTATCCGTAGTTAAACGACGGCATCCGTACTTGTAGTTGGAGTCTCTGAATTTAAAGTAAAATTAGGGTCTTGGTCCATAAAATTTTGGAATACTTCCCTAAATTCCAGTGTTTTACCTTACTTTTGGATACAGGATACAATTTGAAGGAATTTCACCCCTTCCCTGAATTTTTAACTTCTAGTTTAACTGTAGAAAACAACAAACACTACTCCATTACCTTACCTAAGAGGTAAATGGGGGAGTTCAGGGATCCTCCCCCAAAATATTTTTAATTTACTGTCGAACACGAGAACGGCAAGGATCTCGCCCAATAATAACACACAAGCTATTGGCTTGCGCAGGTCAATCTTTCCCCGGTAAAAATTTTGAGACCAGTCCCATTCTCGACAATGCGCAAGTACAGAAAACCAGCTGGAGAAGCAGGAGGATCGCACTTTTCCCCTGCAATTTAAATCTTTTTTGCGGCTAAAATTCTGTCACTGACAAGCATGAACAATACAAGAACGGTTTCATTTTAATAGATTTAAGGCTAAAATTCTGTAATCGGGGAGGTTGCCAAGTTGGCGCGATTATCGGATAACCGCCCAATTATGGCAACCATGAGCAAAAGTTGCGGTCAACTCTCAATATAGGGCAACCCTACGGAACCAGTTTCAGCATCGCTTCGGAGCGGCAGCATCTCCATTGTTTTCTTCTTCTCGGGTTCGTTTCTTGCCTCTGCCTACTGGATTTTTTATTTGACCAATGAGAGTTCTAATCGCGAGAATTAGTGGATCTACAACCGTGATGCTGAAGAAATTAGGAAGGGGTTTGTGGCAACTGATTGAATCGTTCTTTTCAAATTTTTTGTGGCAAAAAGGGTCACGTGCAAATGCTTTTTAAGCAGCGAAGGATTCATCATCAAATTTAAGTTTAAATAACTATATTTATACTCTTTAAAATTTCTGTTAAATTATCTATCTCTTGTACCTTTAATGCTCTTTATGTTCTCTTTCTTGAATCCTTAAATTCTTTTTTTAATTCTCCAATTATCGGATGTTTTCCGTTAATCCTCAATTCCGCTTTTAATGCATATCTCTTCATTACTGCCTTTGTCTCATTACTCTTTTTCTCTTTAACCCAACCCCCTGTTTGGTAAATTTTAAGAATCCGGGCCATGGCGATTTCTTGGCAAAAATGCTTTCTCGCCAATGCTCGCCAAGCACTTCGCGGAACGAACATCGTAATTGAATTTAGGGTTGCATTGTGAAGTAGGAAAAACCATTTATCGTCTAACTTTCGCCAACCCTTGGCGATTGGCCCGGATTGTTAAAATTAACCCCCTGGGTACAGCTTTAGAATGGGTCCACTTTTTGAACGGTCGCCAAGTTGGCGGTATTTCATGGCCGACAGGCTGTGAAAATGTAGGTAAACATGGCGGACAAGTTTCAATTATGGCGGCCAGCGCCAAGGTCGCCAAAAGTGGACCTATTCTAAAGCTGTTCCACCCCCTGTTTTTAATCCTTTTAAAATCCTGATCTTTTTTATACTCATAATTTAATCCGTTTAAAATCCCGATCTTTTCTAATATTTCCATTTGCGGTCATTTCGTTGCAACTTTTAGCATAAATTACGGTCGCCAAAATTTAGCGACCTCCCCGATTACGGAACAATCCCCTTTTTTGCCACCATGGCAAGATTGAACCTAGACATTTTCCACATTGGCAAGAGTGTGTGGCACCTGTCTTTAAACATATTAAACCTTTCCCCTTGCAACCCTAAAGTCTTTTTTGCCTTGGCAAGTTTTGTACCGTTCTTGAAATTTTACCTTAATATTTATTAGGGAGTAGATTTAATATAAGTTCGCTATTGCTAAAGACAGACCTACTGTTAAAAGAGCAGTCGCCATAAAGGACCTACATCAAATATTTTCCTTAATTTGGTAGTTTAGTTGCATTTAAACAACATTTTCATCAAAACGACATTTTAAATAAATTTACAAATGTTAAAAAGGACCTAGAAACAAAGCTTAGATGTCTCAAATTAAAGGAAGCTGTAGACATTGCAGATACTTCAAATTCTAACTATTTTTAAAGTAAAAAACATAACGGCACAACCAACTATTAATAACAGCCATTGTAATGCAGTTAACAAGAAAACACATAAGAGCTAAATATTGAGTGTGCTAGTGCTTCGATAAAGCTATCGTGCGTTTTCATACGCACAATGCCAGAGAAAGATAGCGAGCGTTTAATTACAAACAAATATTATCAAAATGTTCAATTTGGCGCAATAAACCAAGTAGGCTTACGCTAGCCGATAGTCACTGACAAGCATGAACAATACAAGAACGGTTTCATTTTAATAGATTTAAGACAAATATTTAGATTTAAAAGGTAAGTATGGTTTTAACAATATATTCTTAGTTTAGGAGAAAGAAGATTACTAAATCCCATAATCACGCCGGTCTGCCATAAAAAGGCGGCACACACAACCACCGGGTGAAAGGGATAGGGAAAACAAAAAAAGTACTTAACTCACCCTGTTGCAAAAGCTTATGTGCATTGGCATATTGTGGGCTTAAATTTTTCCGCTCTTTAATCAATTCATTCACATAATCATTATTTGCTTTGGCGCTAGAATCGTGAGACGCCATTTCGTTACAGAACGCCAAGCCAAAAAGATTTTAACTTTTTTACACACTGAACCGCTGTTGCCACTATTTTGAGTATTAAATTGAATATTTGGATTTTAAAATTTGCAATATTTGAAATAAGTTTAGAAAACGGAAAAGTTTGAAAATATTAGTTCATAAAATATTATTCATAAAAATAAAGTATAAATATTGAGAAGCTTTAGACGGTCTTTTCTTTTTCCATATGTTTGCTTGATTAAACAAGGCTCCTCGGAATATTTACTCATGGAATTAAATTTAAATCTTTTTTGAAATATAACCATTGAGTAATAAATAGTAATAAGCTTTATAATATTCAATAAAGGTCGTGGATGGTTGTGAACGTTGTGGTTGTGAGGTTGTGAATAATGAAATAATTTAGTCATTTGACATTTTGGGTTTAAATTTAAACCTCAGTGGTTTAACCACCTAATCTGAAATAGTTCGTAGGGACTATTGCTTTTCTCACACTTATAGAAACAAAATTCCTCTTAGATTTTTGGAAAATTGAAAAATTATAAATAAAATAATCTATCTATAAAATTTTAGGGGTAGCATCCAATCAGATTTAAGGATATATAATTTTTCTTCAAGTGTCACTCAACTCTTAGAAAGAAAAGAATGTTTATAAACAATATGGAAGCTTTTGTTTCGTTTTTATAAAATCTAAATATTTTTGTAGCTAAGAACGTGGATATAATGAATTCAATTGCCTCTTTGATGTCATAAAATTTTATACACAATATAATTTGTTATAAATATCTAATTTGGCCATTAATTCTAAGGAGTATATAAATTTCATATTTCGTAACTCGCGACTTCAAGTGCTCGATATATTTTTTATTTTAGAAGGCATGAATCCAAATTTTAAAAGTACAAATTAGTTTACACTTGTTTAATTTTTTTTATCAGTATAATGAAATTTGAATGTGGTGGCTTATTATTTACATCTGATTTTGATTCGGGTAACTTGGACAAAGTAGAATTTGTTGAAGCATCGGATGGTAATAAATCTAAATGTGGACCATCAACAAGCGAAGCAACTTTGCCTCCTTTAGCTAATTATCGTAACATACGACGCCAAAAGAGTCACCCTGATTCCCCTGTTACATCTCCTATCCACAATAGAAAATATCAATTGAAAAAGAGAACACTTCATTCTAAACTTAAAAGTACAGTTTCTGCTGAATGTATGTCCAGTAGTGTCATTAATCAAACTGTTAAAGAATTTAAAGTTTGGACAAAGCCGGATTGCAGTGGTACCCCTTTTCAAACAACATTCAGGTAATATCCTTTTATATATAGAGTTCTACTTAGAAATTTTATTGACACTCATAATTTTTTATCACTGATCTTAAGATTGTTTTCTAATACTTTTGTAGAACATGGTTTCACTTCGGAGTTACTGGTGGGCCTCCTGGCCTTCTGATAAAAATAAATGTGATGAACTTGAATCGCCAGGGGAAATTATACTTTCATGGCATGAAACCTGTTTTCAAAAGTGTTCCCTCCAAAGAAGGATGGAGGAGAATTCCTGGAAAAGTAGATTTCAGGGTGAGGAAAAAGTTTTTGCCATGCTTTAAATTAGTTTACTTTTAATTAGTTACCATGCTTTAAACTAACCCTTTTTCAAATACCTAATACCATTTGTAAAGAAAATTTGACTCATATAAACAGTTTCTCAATGGTGAAAAGGTAACAGTAAAGCATTAAGTAACATTTTTAAGTATAGTATATTTTTTTAAAGTTTGCAAATTGCCTTTTTATATGTTGGAAATAATTTAATAAAGCTTTTCTGATGAGATTGTTTCGTTGGAAAAGCTGTAGCAAAAGATACTACTAAAAAGCAAAAGTGCACTAGACATAGTGTATTAGTTGAAATATTTCTATCATTAAAATGGGGGTTAGTTTATAAACTAATCAGACAGATATTAATACAGGGTTTCCGCGCACCTGGAAAGTCATGAATTGGAGAAATTTTTTAATTTGGTCATAGAAAGTCATGGATTTCAGGAAAAAGTGAAGGAAAGTCATGGATCTAAAATTCCAAACTCAAAAATGAGTACAATATAATTTTTCTCGAAGATCATCCGATCAGTTTCCCTCGTTCCGTATAGTTTCGGTTTTAGCTCGCGATGACGTCACCTCTGCATTCTCGCTGATATCGGCTCGGCATTGACTGAACAGAATTATCATCGATGGTTCTTCCTTACAAATAAAATTTTTGCAGGATTTTGAGCCAAAGACACTAATCTGTGTTACTATCTATGAAAAATCTGAGATTTTTAAAATAGTAAAGAAATACAGGCACTTGAAATCGAAAAAAGTAAAAATTCATGAAAAAAACATTTTAATCAAGTTTACACACTTTAAAAAATACCTTAATTCAAATATTTTTCTTCGATTGTAGAAGATAATATGTGTTATAATATAATTTTGAAATAAAAAAAGCATCAGAATATTTAAAGTAGTTTAAGAGTAATCACTGTTACCGCGATCCAAAATATACAAAAATGTCATTCTTCAGAAAAAGGCTCTAAAGCAGGGGTTGGCAAGTAATTTTACTTGGGGTCCAAATAATTTTGAAAATTTTTCATCGGGGTCCAGAGAAATAATAGTCTACTATTACTAGTTTAAATTGTAATCTTCAGTTGCACATAAATTTTTACTAAGATGTAATTTGAGTACATGCTACCTGCTTAATAAAATTGTTAAATCTAATATGATTAGAAGTTTTAACATTAAAATGGGGGTCTGGGGGCTTCCTCCAGGAAATTTTTTACAAATTAGACCCTTAAAAATCATGTTAAAGCTAATATTTGTTGCATAAAAGTACAAATAAATTATTTTCAAAATGGTATGGCGGTCCAGAAAATAACTTCACGCGGTCCGGATGGGTACCGCGGTCCGCCAGTTGCCGACCCCTGCTCTAAAGTTTAAAATTGTATGTTAATCCTGGTACTACACGGTACTTAAACAGCTGTAACTTGTGTTCTAGATTAGTCAGAGTTTAAAGTAAGGTAGTTTTGGAAAGCTTATTAAACAGGCTATAAAATAAAACAATAAAACAAAATTTGATATATTTGGCGAAAATGATGATTTCAACGCAGTCAGTTATGTGGCGTTAAGAAGAAAACCACTCTATTCAAATTTCTACTTGCGTCATCAGTGATTTTTGAAATCAGGGGTGGAAAATCTGCGCTGAAATTGGTTATGTGCTCCAAAAATTGCAAAATTCCCAATTTTACGCCAAACTGTGCCAAAAACTCGATAATCCATTCAATCTGAATCAGTAACCCTGAAAATCCAACTGATAAGAAAAGAACCAATCCGAGAAAAATGAAGATTTATAGCGGAAAAAAGTCGTAAAAAATCGCGATTTTTCGCGTTAGTTTTGTTTTGCTCGTGGAGTATTCCGTTCTTCTCCTGATATTTGGACAGGCGCCGAGTTGAAGTCGGCTTCTTGCATTGTTGGTGTAATGTGGAAAAAACAACTTTACAGTGGTTTGAAGTCATGAAGTCTGGTGAGGATAACAATCCGGGGAAAAGTTGAAAAATAGCGATTTTTCGCGAATATACCATTTTTACGGCGTCTAGTTGAAACTAGCTTCTTTTCGCATTGTAATAGCAGAACAGAAAAAACTTAAGCGTGGTCAGAGAAGCCTAATAAGTCTAGTGATACCTCTGACAGCGTTTTTATCGATTTAAGGAGTATTTTCAACTAATTTTTCTTAGGGATTTTCTAAGTCGTAATTTTTTACAAAAAGATCACTTTGTGGCATTATAAAATAATAAAGCAGTGTTTTTCTTAATTCTTATTAGATTATAACCTGTTTTAGATATATCAAGGGGGATAGCAGAAGGCTGGGGACCTGTCCCCCCAAAAAAATCAGACTAGGTGTCCAAAACAAATTAAAACCCTGGTTTTTTGGGTCAAATTTCCAAAATTGTTCTGGGATAGGACCCCCAGACCCCCCTTTACACTTGGAACTCTATTGAAAAAACGTAGAAAGTACATAGAAAACTAGAGGAAAATAAGAAAATCCAGATAATGAATTTAAACAAGAAAAAAAGCATGTATAGCTTTAACACCTTTCTTTTTATACAAATAAAGATTATATCATTGTCATAGTTAATGTACTAGTTTTTAATGAAAATGACATTTTTAACATCAGATTTTTTTACATGATCTGAACAATTAATTAGGATGATCTTAATCCTTGATCAAGGATTTAGGGGTGATAGTAAATGAGGGCTTTAAATGGGTTCATCAGTGTTCATCTGCTAGTAAAAAGGCTAATAGGATATTGGGATACATTAAAAAACTGTTTCTTCAAGGTCCGAGGATATTATTTTGCCACTATACAGAGGCTTGGTGAGACCTCATCTAGAGTATGCTGTTCAGTTTTGGTCTCCATACTTAAAAAAAGATATTGATTCAATTGAAAGGGTTCAGCATAGGGCTACTAAAATGGTCAAGGGCAGGGCTCGATTTCAGCCGGAACGGTCCGGAACGCCGTTCCGGAACCTCTTTTTCGGAAAAAAAAATTACAGTAGAGCCCCGACTATCCGCGCTATTGGGTGGCAAGGGTACCGCGGATAACGAAAATCGCGGAAAACCCGAAAAAAGACTAAAAATGATGTGAAAACACGAAAAAAATATTTCAGCTTAAAAACTATGTTTTATTGTACTTAAACATGATATGTAAAACTTTTAAATAGGTGCAGTACAGCAGAAACCTTTGCTCTACATCTAAAATGTCTTTAATCTCATCTAAAATTTGCTCTCATCATTAAAAACCTTTTTTCCTGGCACTCGCGGATAATCCGCACCGCGGATCATCCACTCGCGGATAATCGTTATTTCAGGGGGCTCCTAACTACGGCCCGCAAGGCTCTCATTCTTTAGGCGAGCTAATACCTTTCTATGTACAAAAAAAACAACCTAAAATGAATTAAAACCCTGTTTTTATTGTAAAATTTCCAAAATTTTTCAGTTTTGATACCAATTATTTTACCGTTCCGGTACCTCTTTTTTTAGAAATCGAGCCCTGGTCAAGGGTATATCCAGTTTAAGTTATGAGGGAAGATTAAAGAAGCTAAATATGTTCACTCTCGAGAAAAGAAGGATTAAAGGGGATTTGATTCAACTTTTTAAAATGGTAAAGCAAGGGGACACAGGGACTAGATTTCAATACGGGTTAGAACAAGGGGTCACAATTTCAAATCGAATAAAGTAAAATTTAAGACGGATTGTAGAAAGCATTATTTTTTTAATAGGGTAGTGGATAGATGGAATGCGTTGCCTGAAACAATTGTAAATTAAAGTGGGGTAAACGAGTTCAAGAGGAAAATTGACAGATACTGGGATTCCGGTAGTTTGGGTTAAAAAGACTGACCAACCTTGCTGGGCTAATGCCTGTAGTTGGTAGACTTAATTTGTATTTGTATATGAGCTGTCTAGTAGATTACTATTGAGAAATATTTTCTGATCTTTTCTACAATTTTGATTTATTCTCTAAGAGTTTCTAAATGATATTTTTCCAGTAATTGATCAACTACATCGGGCTTATGACTATATCCAATGTAAGTCATTAACCCTTTATTTTCTAGTGTAAAAATTAAATTATAAATGCTTAAGTAGTTTTTATAATTACTCCTGTTTTTTTCACACATTTTAATGCTATTAGTAATTTACTGGACAGTTCATATGAATTTTGAAAAATTCAGTTGTATTACAAGTTGATATATGTTATGGGCAATGTGATAAGTTCTGGGTTTATTTAGGTCTTTGGAAAATAAACATTTAATAAATAAAAACGTGTTAATAAACATAATACGGAAATGAAATTTGCCTTGATACAAAACCACTAAAAGCTGATACAAAAATTTATTTTGACTTGATACAAAACTGCCCTAAAGCTGATACAAAAATAATTTTTGGATTTTCCACCCCTGTATAAAAGCAGATCTTTCAAACTGTTGCGGCACTCTCTTGCCACACCCATGCTTGGCTACACCTTTAGATTTCTGTTAATATGTTTTAATATTTAGGATTTATTGAAAGTTGTGTTTTACCTAAAAATTGTCTGCTCAATTGTTATGTGGATCCTGGATTATTCTGGGATCTATAGTTTTACCTTAATTTAAGTTTTTAGGAGTCATGGAAAATTTACATCCATAGTTAGGGAAAGTCATGGATTTGAAAAATTTCATTTTGGCAGATACCCTGTTAATATAAATATTAATATCTGAGGATCTCCTATAAGTAGCCGCCTATTTTATTTACACTGACTATATAATAAATTTCTTTGATGTTTGAATTCAAATGTAACTCCATCATCATACCTTATTTTTGAATGCCTTGGGTTTTCAAATAAGTTCAAATTTTTATCACTAACATCTATCTCTTCATACATTAAAGATATTTCCATGAAGCATTTTCTTTTACTTTTATTGCTTATCAATTTTAATTATTATTATCAATTATTATCAATTTTAACTGAATTTTGTTCTACCTCATTTAGTTTTTATGAATTTGTTTAACTTCCTTATTTAGCCTATCTTTGTAAACTGTAAAGTGTGAACAGATTCAGCATAGTCACTTTTTTGGGGGCACACCTTACTTCTATGACCCTAAAAGACAGTTTTTAAAAATAAAGTATGTAAAACAGACTATTGAATCACCTTAAGTATCCCCACTTATCTCGAGATAGTTTCATGATCATTAATCATTTGAAAATTAGATTTAGATAATTTTGACTTAGAGGTACCTAAATTTTTGGTCGAAAAAGATATCTTGGAAGCATTCAGAGATATGTTTAATGTAAGAAAGTTTTTCACATGGAAAGGTTTCACAAAACATTGAGAAAGTTTTTAAAATTAAAATTTACATAAGAAAATATTCCAAGAAGACTACATTTAACACTCAAAGTAATAAATACTTATCTAATACCAAAGATGGTAAAATGAAATGTGAATGTTTTTAACTATGAATAGTTAAAAAATATATATTCAATTAAGTATCAAAACTTATTTCTTTGTAGTGTGCTACTGATGGGAATTTCATTATAAGCTTTACGCATGCATTATCATTGGAAAAAGATTCTATCACCTACTTTGCTTTCACTTATCCGTTTTCATATTCCGAGTGTCAGTGTATGCTTGATGAAATTGATAAACAATTTGGGTCATCTCTGTATATTTCAAAAAATAAGTAAGTATTTTCATAAATTTACTTTTATGTGTCAAAAAATATGCACCTTGGAAAAAGTATTAGATCTTTTAAGAAAAAGAATCAATTATTTACAAATCAATGAGGTATTTGCATGAGTGAGAGATTTGCTTGATTTTATACTTTTTCGATACATTATGGTCTAAAACTTCCAAATTTCTGATTTTTAAGTTCAAAAATGTGTTTTAAATAATCTAAAATTCAATTTTATTTTTGCCAAAACGTCAGAAAAGTCATGTTATCAGAAAACAGGCTACTATTGGATGTGACATCACAGCGCATGAAGACCATTGTGTTTGCTGCTTTCACATGATCAGAAAACGGGCTTCTATTGGATGTGTCCTCACAGCGCATGATTTGGGATTCGGAAGCGTTTTCGCGCCAAAACAAAAAACGAAATTTCAAAAATTTATATCTCAGAAACTAGGCTACGAAAATACTTGATGTAAACGTCATTCTTCATGGTTTTTTATCTACTATTTTAATAAAATTTAATCTCAAAACGTGAGAATACCTCATTACACTAGTCGACAAATTTCAACTTTTTTCCCTAAAAAAGTGAGATTAGGTATTTCCGACTAATTTCAGGGTGTAGAATTCAGAAAAGGTTGTGAAAAAGCTGCAGCACGTACAGTTTTTTTGTTACAAATATTGCACTAGTACTGTTTTGAAACTAGACTCAAATTACCTAAGTGCAGGAAAGCAAAATGTTGTCCCAACATTTACCCTTAATTCAAATGAAAGTTTTCCAAAGTTTCTCTATATGTTGTAGGATTGCACAAATTCTGTATTAGCGAAGGTATGAAAAATTTAAGAAGACTTGTATAACATGCATAATAACTCTTGAAAATTACTGTCAGTAAAAATAATAATAATCATTTGGCAGAATTTCAGTATTTGATGACCAAATTAGTTTGAGGATATTTAATGGTACTGATAACATAATTTTTTTTATTTGTAATCAAGTTTATTGACTAAGTACTGTAAAATTTTTGCCTAGTTAATAGTTTTTTAAACCGAGAAGTATTTAGTGAAACCTGTCAGTAACAATACTGTAGGGACCTAGAAAAATTATCATTTCAGAAAGGTTATCATTAGAGACTGCTTGCTATAAAATTTTACTTACTTTAACTTGCTGATATCATTTAAAAATAATGTTATTGCCAGTATTGTTAAACACAAGTTTCTTTGTATTACTTTTTGACCAACGAAATTTACATTGCAAACAATTGTATTGATCTGTTTTCTGTTTTTTTAGTAGGCCACCAGATTCTTCACTGTATTATTCCAGAGAATTATTGTGTTATTCCACGGAAGGGAACAAGGTGGAATTACTCACTATTTCATCATGCAAGGGACTTACTATGGAAAGGGAACAAAAACTACCAGATTTATTTCCAGAAGTTTCCAAACCAAGATGCCATATTTTCCAGAACAAAAAGGTATATTTTTGTCTTTGTTTTGTAAAATTTAATTTTGTCATTTAAAATTATTGCCTCTTCGTCACAACGCTTTTTCCGTATTATACTTTATCTTTATCGTAATAAATCTCTATTCAACACCATAGCTTGACCATATAATACTAGAGCTGTAGCAACATATCAAATTCCCAAATTTTCTAAATCAATTTTTTGTAAGCATTTCTTTTACCTCGCACCAAAATTATACAATAGTTTACTTCTAACGGCCGTATTCACCGGTAACCTGACCGGCTGTCTGGTCAGGAAACCATGGTTACAGCCTCTGATTGGTGGAAAAATAATTCAATATTTTCCATCCACCAATGAGAGGCTGTAACCATGGTTTCCTGACCAGACCGCCGGTCAGGTTACCGGTGAATACGGCCGTTAATCTAACCTCCATTAATAAATATTCAGAGTTCAAAAGAAATTTATTTGAGTTAATAATTAATATCGACAACCTGGATTTATATTTTTCACTTCAATGAAGCATATTCTAGTTAATGGTTTACCAGCTTGCTGCCATCATTATTAAGCTATTGTTTTTTTTACAGTTTTATGTTTGTGTTGTTGTAATTTGTAATGTCATTTGTCCATATAATTTCTTTTTCGCCTGTACGGGAAGTTTCTTCCCCTTGGCGAATCACATTATGTCTTAATTTTCTGTGTTTGTATAATGAATGTCTAATAATAAAGTTATTTATTATTTAAAAAAAAGAAGAAGAAAAAGTTATATATTTATGAATCTTCATTTAGAGAGTTAGATGCAAAAGGCCAGGGCTCAATTTGAGCCTATTTTTTCATGATTTTTACCATTTGGATAATTTTATTTAGTTTACAGATGATTCCATAGCTCTAAATTTGTGCCATTCTTTTAGGTTGTATTTATCAGCAGCCGAGTCCACCCTGGAGAAACACCTTCCAGCTTTGTGTTCAATGGAATGCTTAATTACCTTTTGGGATCAAAAGACAGCATAGCAAATCGCCTCAGAAATCTCTTTGTTTTCAAGCTCATACCGATGCTCAATCCTGACGGCGTCTTACGAGGGCATTATCGCGCGGATGTGCAGGGCTTGAACCTGAATCGCATTTACATGGTGGCAGACTTTCAACAGCACCCTTCCATATACGCTGCTCGGACTTTGCTCCTGCACTACCACACCTTTTATTCTGTTCGTGCAGGGACGCCAGATATTACCAAAAGCAATAACAAGAAATCAAAAAATAGTCAGCAGGACATAAGTCTCTCCTTAAGTCGAAGAGGCTCTGACTCATCGAGCTCCAAAAAGATTTCCAAGGCTTCAGTCAATCAAGTTTCTAAGAAGATGCCGGTTCGAAAGCATTCCCTGCATACGTGTGAGACTTTGACCAGGAATCTGAATTTTTTGTCTTCAGTTCCGGTTGTTCTACCTGTGGTCATGAAAGGCCCAGATGTACATAGTAGTTCTAGTTTCACTACTGGAGAGAGTTCTCTAAAAAAGCCTTTTCTATTGCCTGTTCCCACTCAGACCAGTGTGAATGCTAATGAAGATCCAGTATCAATGGAAGTTTTAAAAGAGACTGAAAGTCCTATTGGGCAGTGCAATGAGTGTAAATTAGCAGATTTTCCATCTAAAAAGGTTCAAGTTTTTAATATTATCATTTACAAATTTTATTCTACTGGTATGAGATATAGGCCTTGTAAACTATCAAAACTATATTTCCCCTCCTAATCTGGAATAATGTTTCATTAAGGTACAAAAACACTAACCTACTTTTTTAATGTTAATTTCTTCAAAGTTTTCAGAGAAGATTTTCAAACATCCCTTTCTAGAAATTTTATTAATATTGTTTAGAAATATTCATTTTGGTTATAATCCCTAACTTAACATATTGAGATTTAAACTACCGCCACTCTTAAAAATTGCAGTTGCTCTTCTTGATTATAAAAGTATTATACCTAAGTCAGAAAAATTAACTTTAGTTGTTTGATATTGATAGAACTTTTTTATTAAAATAGGTATAATTACATTTTTTTTATTTTTCCTGCATGTTCTTTTGTTTTAGGAGTTCATGGAAATCTAATTTTCTAGTAATTGAATGATTACAGGAAAGGGTTTTGTCAACACCAAAGTGTTGCTGAAAAAGTAGAAAGCATGCGTAATTTTGTATGATGCCAAGGTCACTTTTTGTTGATGTTATCATGTCAAATATTGGGAAAAACATGGATCGGAAATTTATTTAAGAATAGTTTTAAATCATAAGATTTCCACTTTGTCTAAACTAAATGGTTATATGCCGGAATATAATGTTTTACAAAGGGGTACTAATAAAAGAAATTTAATTGTATTACCACTAATTTGTGAAATAAAACTAGCCATCTTTTTTAATCCTATGAGATAATTATGATATGCTTTTATGCATGAGAATTTAAGTGACTAAATAGAATTGTACAACATTCTTTCCATCTTCTAAAAAAGTCATTACCTACTAATTCATCAATTTTCTCATTACTTGAAGAAGAAAAAATTCCAGTAAAAAGTTTGCTCTCTCTCATCATATTAAGCTTTTGTAATTTGAATTCTTTGAACATATCATTCATTACACTCATAGTATTCTAAGCGTGTATGTATTTAATTAAAAAAAATCTATGCAGATAACTTTGGAATCTGATGTGTCATGCAACTGCATAGAAGCCAGTGATGCTGATGATTCTTCTTCCCTTGGCGGTGAAACCAAATTAGGTGAAGGAGATGCCTCCAAGTTACTAAAAGATGTACCTTGCCTAAAGCCTGAAGAAAGTGGGATTGCTTATTACTTTGACTTACATGGCCATGCATCTAAAAGAGGTTGCTTCATCTATGGAAACTACTTCCCTGATATTGATAAAATGGTAGATATTGCTTTACATTGAGACATCTTTATTTGCAAACTGTCACCAGTTGTTGCATGAAAAGGAAATTTTATTCAATATTTGTTCCCATAGTGTAATGGTATTTTTTACACCAACTTCCATAAAAAATACCATTACACTAAGGGAACAAATATTGCACATTTTATAACTCACCCCACGGGTTAACAAGTGGTCCACTTTTATTCAAATTTATGGTGGAAGTAGTATGGATACTGCTGTACCTCATGCAATAAATTTTTTTCGTTCTATTATGTTTTGTTTTGTTAAACGGGCCTTAGGAAAAATGCCTTTTCCCTTGCACTACATTAGGGTATCTAGCTCTTTAACGGTGCATCTCCATCCCCCATATCTATTCAAAATATGCTTGTCTACGTCCCCTCTACCCCCCTTAAAGTTTGTCCACAAAGTTTCTGATCACCCTGTATTTAGTTTAATAGGGTTTCAAAGTGTATTATTCAATAAGGAAGTTGCATGTGTCAGATTTTCATAAACATTCAAGTGTTCCGTATGGTGTTTTGCATGGTAAAATGAATTATATAGTCAATTTTTCAAGAAAATGTACCAGTAATTAAATATTTTATTTTAAAAGTCGAGAAAAAAGCATGTGACTGAAAACGCTTATTGTTTAAAACGTACGATGACGTCAACAATCATACCATCAACTCCGTTGCTTTCCAACAATGGTCATTGTACAATGACGTCACATCCCAAACTCTTTGTGTTTTCACACGCTTTGAAAAGGGGGAATTTTGTTAATTTTTTTTGCAATTAAAAATTTCTTGATCAGCCTCAAATTTTGGGTAGATGCATATTTTTGCATGAAGAATCAATTTAAAAAATTAAAAAAAAACATGCAACTTCCTCGTTGTTGGGGTAAAGTTTCCCTTTTGGCTACTGGCAATATCTGAAAATAATGAAAAATAGGTATTTTTATAAAAACCTCCGTCTGGAGAAATAGATAATTTTCATTTTCCTTACAGTTTCCTCTACAAAATCAGGGGTGTAGCCAGAGGGGGGGATTTGGGGATATATCCCCCCCCGAAACTCAGGAATTTTCCTTTTTGACCATAGAAAACCACTAAAAATACCCCATATCCCCTCCCGAAATAACATCCCCCTCCGAAATTTTTTTCTGGCTACGCTACTGTACAAAATTACCACTTTTTATGAATTGTAATGTTATCATGAAAACTATAATATTGCCTTACCAAAAATGTGTAATCTATTAAATTAATTTTTGATAATCTAATAAGGTAAACATTAATTTATTTGTAATGAATACTGTTATTATTTTTAAAGGTGGATTGTATGTTCCTTCCTAAATTGATGTCGATCAATTGCCCTTACTTTGATTTTTCTGCCTGCAATTTTTCTGCAGAGAATATGTATTCAGGGTCCAATTCTAATGTCCAGAGCAAAGAAGGAAGTGGCCGAGTATCATTGTATGTGCTAACTGGCATAATTCACAGGTAGGAATTTGAAAAAAGCTATTATTTTCTAAATTCATACCCATAGCTACAATTTCTTTCACACCTTTACTTTCTTTCACTCTAATTCTCCAGTCTATCTTGTCCGAATATTCTTAGGTATCTTATACTCACCATTGATTATTTTTATGAGGATTTTTTTTAAATTATCAGATTTATCCCTTCTTCATGTATTTTAAAATATAAACCACAAATTTAAAACACTGATGCATTTTCTTTGATGTTATAAAATTAATTCAATTAGAATCTCCTTTATCACACTGTTTATTGGTTTCATTCCTACTATTTCTGTTGAAAAAAGGTTGGAAATTTGAAATATCTTTTTCCCATTGCTGTGTTTTTCTATGTACAAACTGTTACTTTGAGGTTTAGAAGCTGTTATTTATAGCTATAAGTAATTCCTTTGGATTTATACTAATATATTTTTTGTAAATTATTACTTGCATTTCTGGGTTGTTATATTCAATTTAGGATATTTGAAAGTAGGTTTTGATCTTCTGTAATTTCGATCTGTTATCTATCTCAATTTGAACATTTTTCTTTAACCACAGAACTATTATACTTAATAACATTGTAAGATCTCTTACTGATGTATTTGTGAATCTCTTTTTGGTAAGTCAAAATATATTTCAGTTGTGTTGTTATTATTTTACTTTCTGTGGGCATTGATTTAAAGAAAAAAATAAATATCCTGCATGATTATGTTTTGGAATTTTTATACTGTGGCTTCATCACTTTGTTGATCCTATGCTTTATTTTTACTATCTCTTTGGTTAGGTATCTCTTTTTCATTTGCCTCATTTCTCTTTCTAATTTATGTTAGTTGTAGAGATGCATATAAAATAAAGCATACTGAAAATGTATTTTTTATTAGATAAAATTGAGTTGCTTTTCATTGCACTTATTTTCTTTCGCTGTTCACTTGCAAGCTAAGAGAGGTAAGAATGTTCTTAATTTTATTTAAGAATGATTGTGAAATTTAATAATTGACTTGTATAAAAGGGTTCAAACATCTAATTAATTCAGTACTTTTTTTCAGTTATACTTTGGAATGTAACTACAACACCTGTCGCTTCACTAACAATCAAAAAAGATCAAAAAGATCTGTTGATGTGCCTTCTCAAGTTTTCTTTACTCCTGAAATTTATCAGCAGGTATTTTTCCAGCTTAAGCTATTTTTAATTAAATGTTGATCGATGTACTATATTATTTGATTGAGATGGTTTTTCATGTTATATTTTTGGGATTTCATACACATTTTTAATCTTTTTTTATAACTAACAATTTTTTGTTCTTTGTCTTTTTATCAAGGCAATTTGGATCTTTTTTATCTATTTCAAAGACATGTTTTTTTAACTGAATCTTATTTAATGTTTTATGCAAAATTCAGCTTATAAAAAATAGTCAATTTATCTGCTGTTCAATTTAATACTTTCTTTTTATATGCTCCTTAATACTTTCTTGCTTTAGTTTCATGTTAGTATTTTTTAAAATAATTAGTAGAAATTAAATTTGTACATAACTTGGAGAGCTAACAAAATCAGTGGTTCCCAACTGGTGATCTGAAATGCATAACTTTTCAGTGATATCAATAAGGATGATTCATTTCACTTTACTTGCTATGTTTTGGAAACTATTTTTGATGTGATCTATAATAAATTGTCTCTTTTTATGTTTTTCTTTTAATCTTTAGATTGGAGAATCATTGCTAGTGTCCTTATTAGATGCTGTTGGTCACAATCTAAAATCTCAAATCAGCAGTTCTCAATTCATGTCTGTTCAAGGTGTCAAAGAGTGGCTAAAACAACATGCATTGTCTCTTCGTGGAAGGTGTGTTCCAAACTACCCTAGGAAGTTTAACCCTATCATCGGTGCAAAGTAAGATAACTATCTTGTATTTGGTTATGGTGTTTCTTTTTAATTTTACTTGAATCAAATTAAAAAATAAATTTTGGCTTTTTAGTTTAAAGGGACTCAGTACCAAAAACATTTTTTACTCTATTAACAGGATTTTATTATCTTTTTAGGTGTTATATTATGTATTTACTTTATACTAATTCATATTTAGCACAAAAAGCAAATTCAAAAATTTATTTATTTCAAAAATTTAAAAAAAGTGTGGCCAAAATTACCCTATTTCAAAATGCTACTCCTCCTTTAATATACACTCTTTTCACTTGATATTTTTTATCAACATAAATCCATCATATATTGTTAGCTCCACGTATGGAAATTTAAATATCTAAAAGAGTTTTGGAAAAATAAAAGAAAATCTGAAAATTGACATTTTTTTTGAAAAAATATGCTAAGTTTCTACTTTCTTGCTTTGTAAAAAATTTTGTAATAAATATTTTTTAAAATCCATACGTAGAGGTGTTTAACATACATTACTGATAATATCTATCAAGTTTTAAGTGATTTGGACAATTAGAAAAAAAAGCCTTAGGATCTTAAACTATAAAAACCTTGTTTTACGAAAAACCCGTTTAAAGGTTGAAAGCTATGCTTCAGTAAGCCTATCTTTGGGTCAGAAAACCTCACAATTCTTATATTTGAAAACATCCTATCATTATAATTCTAAGGGTAGTATCTTCATTTTTATGGCAAAATCTCAAATTCGAAATTTTGACTAAATTTTTGGTACTGAGTCCCCTTAAGCAATTAAAATAAACTAATTTTTGAATCAGCAGGATTTCTAATTACTGTAATACAAGATGTGTAATTTTTATTCATTGATTTTGCACTTATGTGATAATTTTATTCTCATACCTTGAAAAGTAGCCATTGCATAACCGACAATAGTAAAAGGGTCTCGTGCTTTTGACAGACCATGAAATTATTTCGGAGGGGAGGAAGGAAGAAACTGATTGAAAGAGTAGGGGACATTTGCTTGGTCACTGGAAGCCGCTTTGTCTTTTACTTTCCAGTTTTCCACCTTGTCACATTTCCTACTGTTCATCAGGTGGTCGATTGTAGGGGTGGTATTTGGGGATATATCTCCCCCAAACTTCCAAAATAGATATGTTTAAGGTTTAACAATATTAAATTTTTAAATACAACACAATATTAAATTTTGAGCACGTTTTTCTTTTATGATCAAATTTTCGTGGTTTTCATTGGGCGTTTATGTAACTTGAAATGTATTTTTCTGGAAATAAATGATTCATTGATTTAAAAAAATAAAGAGACAATTATTTATTACCTTCCTTTATCACATGTAACTTTTTTCTGATCTATGTCTCATTTCTTCCATGATGCTGGGATTAAGCTTACCATATTTTCTCGGGGCCAACCAAGGACATATTTTTGAAATTTCTTTATAAGTTCCATATCAAATTATCAAAGAGTAAAAACTAAGAAAAAGCTATTCAAACTAATAAACACAAAAATATCAAATTTTATTTTTTCATTTAACATTACTTTTTCAAAAATTGTTTGATTGACTTAATTTTTATCACAAAGTTCACTGAAAGTAAGTTTTCTGAAGTAATACAGACGTTAAAAACATTAAGAAACGCTATTTTAAATAGTTTGGTGATAATTTTTTCATAAAAATGACGGCCAATCTTAAATGTATGAAACCCCGGACATTTTAGCGTCCCAGGACATTTCCCCAGACATTTCCGGGGTAATCCTGGACGTATGGTTAGCCTAGCTGGGATGCCCAATTCTGAATTGTAAAATAAATAAGTTAATCAATTATGCAAAATGACTATTTATTTTCGTAAATTTAATTTTGTGTTATAAACCTACCCTTAAACAACTATATTTTGGATGTTTGTATATCCCAAAACCAACCCTCTGGCGACGTCACTACGATCGACCACTTCATGAATAGAGTCGGAAATTCGATAAGGTAATTGTAAACACGCAAACGCATCTTAGTATCTAATGAAACAAAGTAAAAGACAAACCGGCTTCCAGAGAGCAAGTAAATGTCTCCTATCCTCTTTTGATCAGTTTCTTCCTTTCTCCCCTCCAAAATAATTCCATCGTCAGTCAAAAGCATGTGATCCTTTTACTACAGTGAAATCCTGTTATAACGAACTTCACGGGACCATAAAATTTCTTCGTTGTAATGGAAATTTTGTTGCAATGGTATTATGATAATTTAAATAAAAACGGTTGGGGACTTTCTGAACTCTTGTAATAACAGGATTTTTCGTTGTATCGGTATTCGTTGTAACGGGATTTCATTGGTTATGCAGTAATAATATGCTTGAGATATATTTGTGTGTTTTCAAAGATGTGTACATAAAAGCAACTTTGTTTTAGGACTCAAGATAAAATGTCAACTAGATCAATGACTATTCGCAAGTCCTTATTTTCCCCTTCAAACAAAGGTAATTTTGTGTAGTGTTTGCTGCTTCTATCCTTCTGTAATACTCATACACATCCCCCTACTTCAAAGCTAGGAAAGAACAAATTTTTCATTCTGATAAAGTCATAAACGTTGCTTTATCGGGAATATTATCATAGTAGTATCGACTAAAGCTGAAAAATTATATTTTCATTGTTTGTTCGATTACTTGTATATTTTATTTAACATTTTAGATATAAGTACTGCAGTTTAGTTAATGCTTTTTTAAAGAGACAAAGAATGAGGCAAAATTTTTCCTTCTTTTTTTAAAGTTTTGTTTTATTTCACAATTTACTTTCATATAATTTTTATGTCCTGATAGACCTTACTTAGGATATAAATTTTTAATTTCAATACCTGAAATTTCATGTTGTGATTTATCCCCTAGGTTTGCAGAGAGAGTCTTCATCCAGCAATGCCAATTTATCATCCAATGCATCAGACTCTGAGAGCCGCACTGTTCCAGTTAACAAAATATCCAGATCCGTGCGGGGCACAAGGTCTCTTCTATCATCTCCTGTTTCATCCCGAGCATCTGCTTTGCAGAGACGACACACATTTATTCAAGATTCTAAGCACAAGGCATTTAGAAAGCCTATGGCCCCTAGCAGTAGAAGTAGCACTGCATAGGTCAATTTGCATTTGTGTTTCAGCACAGTTTAACACCAAGGTTGTCGGAACTTTCTCACAGTTTTATATTACATGAGGAAGAATCAGTTACCAATACTTGTGTTCACCCAGATTACTTTTGCAATGTTAGTGTAGGAATTATAGAGTGTAAAGTATTTGTGAGCATTAAATTAAAATTATACATATCGCTTTGTAATGTTGTTTAGAAATGACTTCTTTAATATGTATAATATATAGTTTGTGAAGTTTTCTTTCTAAACAAAGGATCATTAAAAGTGTTGTGGTCTTTTTAAAGCATAAATTAAATGTATATTGTTTATGAGTAAATTATACATAAAATTATATTTTAGATTATAAATGAGATCAACAGCAAGCCTGCTTGTGTTTTGGAATGTATCCATGGCAAATTATTCTAAATAAAATGCAATATTTGTTATTGCTTTTTTTAAACTAAAAGTTGCTTCTTTATTAAACAATATTGTCTCAATATCCTGTAGGGAATCAATGAGGTAATAGAAGAATCTAGGATGATTGCATAACATGATACCTTAAAATTTAACCCTTTTAAATGCCCTGATGTGCAAGCAAATCAGTTTAGTGTAATATTGGCACTTGTTTGATCTCCTGGAGGACAACTGAGATGGAGATATCCATTGGATCATGATGCATTTGGCGATGCCAACTTGGCGTTTTATTCGGTCCCTTGAAGTTTTTCAGTAACTGAGACATAATGTTGCCTCAGCCATAATTTGTCCAGGCCAGTGTGAAAAGGTTAAGTATTTATTCTAAACAGACTCCTGTTTATAAAAATGCAAGAACATGAAAGACTTGTTAGATTTTGATAAAAATTTTATACAGCAAGTGACCTTTGTTGATGCAAATAAGTTATTCATTTTTCCGAACAAAGGAACAAAATTAAATATTAAAAATCAGTTCTATGTAGTTCGTGCGCACTGCAATGAGAGCCTCTACACAACACATCATCAAATCAAATACAGTTAAGAACCTCTTATCCGGCAAGCTCTGGACGGCATCATCCCGGATTTCCGGATTTTTTAATTTCCCCCGAAAAACGCCTTAAAAGACCGCATTAACAGAACTGCGTATGTATCGTAATTGTAATGAAAATACGCACATCACACAAGGGCTACTAAAATTACTCATTAAAGTCCTTTTCAAAAGTATGTAAGTTATTTTTCCTCAATTCCCTATTATGTTGCTTTCAGTCGAGAAAAACAACATTGTTTCATTGAAAATGTTGTTTAACCAGATTGAGGAGTTGGATAAAACTACCATAGCTCATGATGAAATTCTAAACTACCAAAGATTTCTCTTGGTTCCCTAAAATGTCTGATAATTTTAAAGTTATAATCTATGAATACTAGTTTTACTTATTTAAAAAAATATTTTCATTTCAATTTCTTAAAATTGGGGAAACTAGTATAAAGTTATGATTAGAAATTAGCTTGCCCTTTCTCAATTAAAAGGTACTTTGAAGTATTAGGTCACTTTTGATAGCTCTTATCCATTTAAAAACGTTTTGCAGTGTTTACAACATGTTAATGTAAGCTCGATAATATCAAGAGAAGAAAATATATTCAAATATTCTTAAGTTAGTCATTCAAATTTACTTCCTGACAATTTTAATGCCATTGAAGGAAGTCCTTACATTTTTTTAAAACTTCTAAATTTCACTCTTCGAACTTGTGTTCAAACGCTGTAACATGAATATTAATGAAGAGCAATGAGAAAATCAATCAGTTAGTTTGAAAGATGACGATTCTTAATTTTATTGGGTAATCCATATTTAATATTTCCCGACGAAAAAAACTTCGCGGCATTGAGTTCGGCAGGGAAATTTACTCGCGTACCTTGCTTCCTCTTCTATGTTACTTTGCGGGGAAAACAACTAACTATTGTTGGATTGTTAGACTTTTTTTATGCTGCTTATCACGTATATTTTTTGTCCGTGCGCTTGAGGTTGTAGGGATCTTTGTAGAATCGAAAGAACTTTGAAGACAGAGTGTTATATGAATATTTAGAAATTATTGAAAATTATTGGTTTTTCTCGATTTTTTGCCCGAATCTTGTCCAATTTGCAACTCATCTCACTTTTTTTGCTTTGGCTGTAATATTAGGGCGTTAATTTTCCGCGATTTGGACGAAAGTTTGACTTTATGTTTGGAAAAGGATGACAAAAAAAATCCAGAAAAACTAGGTTTTATAGGAAGATGTACATAAAAAATACCCGTGAATTTTAGACTTGTCAATCCCAAACTTTCTTTAATCTCAAGTTTTACCCGATTACTTTATGCTTTTTTTTATTTTTTCCAAAATTCTTAAAATTTCCTGACTTTTGGATTTATTTGCCGAAGTTCACCGATTGGGATTATTTTATGATGAGCCCGCGAGGTTTCAACCAAACGCGTCCCGTCTCTAAGATTGGTTTCTCCTCCTCATTTTCATGCTATGCAAAGAAGCCACCTTAACTTTTATCGGAGCTATATTGAGATTCCACCGAAATTCGCGTTCTATTTACTGCTTAACCAACGATAGTAAAAGGGTCACGTGATTTTTACAGACCTTGCACGGCCGATAGTATTCGACTTGTATGAAATAAAATCTCCATGTTGATATTAACCAAGGAGCGGAACCGTTTAATATCAATATGGAGATTTTATTTCATACGAGTCGAGTACTATCGGCCGTGCAACGCTGTGAAAATCACGTGACCCTTTTACCATCGTTGGCTAAGCAGTACTAACGAGTACTAGCGTTACTTTTTTTAACAGTTCTAGTTAATCAAAAACTTGCTATTTAATTTTCCCCCTCGCAAAAAACGGTAATAAAGATATATGTTATTTACACTGGTGTTCAAAATTAAGAGAATTTGCACACTTTTTTGATTTCTCCAGATCTACTGGATAGATTTTGAAGAAATTTGGTATGAACATAGGTTGATATAATACCAAATAAATAATCATTCAAAAATTGTAATACACACGCATGCGCAGAAGATATAACCACCAGAGTTGAAAGGTATGAAATAGCGGTTCCAGAATGGAGCAAAATAGTGGGTTTATAAGGGGTATGACACCCTCTCACTATCATGCATGCCTCTTTGAGTGATTTTATAACGTGAATAAGGCAGATAGTAAAATTTCCTGGTCACTAAGCCTACTTTCTCAGAAACCCTGTTTTGGGGCTCTGAAAGGGTATGTGGAGGGGGGTAGCGAGATGCAATTGCCTTATATAGAGTCCCTCATACCTCCCCTAAGGTGGCGAAGTCTTTGAATCTGGCTGCCCAGTCCATATGGTGAATATCTTCCGTTTTAATGAAAATTGCTAACCTGATGAGTTCCATTAAGTGAAGGATTTCTAACGATTGAAAAGAAATTACGACCGACAGAACCCCCAAAAGGTGAACAAAGGTCTCCAAGATATCAACACATTACCTGAAGCTGTCAGGGTTCCTCTTTCAAAGGCAGGGGGATCTGTAACTTGTCAAAAATACGCAAAAAATTTTCTTTAATAAGGTAATATTCAAAGGGTGAATATTTTCCTCTCTGATAGGTCTCAAATCAATTAAACCATTGATTCTCGATGCAATCTCATGTGGAAAGAACCAGAATGCTATGTCAGTCTTTTAATGTAGGAGAAACTCACCATTATGGAATCGGAGATTTGGTGCTCTTTGTAGGAATGTTGTTAAGTCTATGCCAAACCCCCTACATCTTTCAAAAGGAGAAAATCATGGTTGGAGGTATTGTGTTGATATCTTGGACCTTTATTCACCTTTTGTGGGGCTCTATCGGTCTTAATTTCTTTTGAATCCATAGAAATCCTTCACTTAATGGTGCTCATCAGGTTAGCAATTTTCATTAAAACGGAAGTCATTCGCCATATGGAATAGGCAGCCAGATTCAAAGACTTCGCCCCTTTAGAGGAGGTATGAGGGACTCTATGTAAGGCAATTGCATCTTGCTACCCCCCTCCACATACTCTTCAGATCCCCAAAACGGCGTTTTTGAGAAAGCAGGCTTAATGAACAAGAAATTTTATAATCTGCCTTATTCACGCTATAAAATCACTCAAGGAGGCATGCATGATAGCGGGAAGGTGTCATACCCCTTATAAACCCACTATTTTTCTCTATTCTGGAACCGCTATTTCATACCTTTCAATTCTGGCGGTTATTACGTCTGCGCATGCGTGTGTATTACAATTTTTGAATGATTATTTATTTGGTATTATATCAACCTATGTTCATACCAAATTTTATCAAAATCTATCCAGTAGATCTGGAGAAATCGAAAAAATGTGCAAATTCTCTTAATTTTGAACACCAGTGTAAAATTAGGTACCTGCATGCATAAGTAGAATTTGAAATTTTCCTCAAGTTCAAAATTATTATTTTTTGGCCGATTTCGAGCCTCCGAATAATTTGAGATTGTGTATTTGAAATAAATACGATCATGCAATAATGAAAACATTTCACTAAATGACCATTAATAAATAAATCAACATAGCCAATATAGGGGATAGGGGGGCACATTTGAACAAACCACTAATCTCTATCTTAAATTCAATTTAAAAATCTAAAAAAAAAATTGGTAGCTTTATAAGAACCCCTCTTTTCCTGAATTTTCATAGCAGTGGGCCCATTGGAACCCTTAGTGTTTAAAAATTGCCTATTTTGGAAAGTGCAAAGTAAATTTGTAAATTTTCCTCTCATTTTATTCGTGTGAAAACTCAATAAAAAAAGTAGAAATTCCAGCCTTGAATTTTTTTGAGGGATCAATAAAGTTCAGTCCAAACAATTTTGTTTCCCAATTTCAATTACAAATATCAATTTTTTGCTCTTAAATATGAAGATGGTAGATGGGGTGCATTCGAACACAGGAAACAGTTCAACAGTTTGGAACAATACAAAAATCCCTTCTAGTTCGAACGCATTTTTACACTTTAAGTATAGTATTTTAAGGTACTTTAAAGTTAATTAGTTCTAGTTCAATTATTTTCAGTATTTAACTTGAAATTATAAGCTTTTAGAACTTTATCAACTTTAATAAGTTTTCAATTTTCAAAACAAATTATGTTTTTATTTAATATCCTTTAATTTCAGTGAAGGTTTTTATGCTTTCATTTCTGTAAGCCCTTTTAAAACCAGTTAAAAATGTTTTGTTTAATATTATTAGAAAAATTTTAGCTGCTTTAAGAACAGCTTTTTAGGTCATCGTCGTTTCGGAAGGGAGAACAATTTAACTTTGAAATAAACTGATTATCTCATTTTCGATTTGTTTAGTGTAATAAAATCAGCATGGTTTTTGTATTGATATAGAGCAGTGGTTCTCAATCTTCGTAAGGCTACCGCCCCCCTAATGTGCGTAAAATTTTTCAACGCCCCCCCCCACTAAGAAAATTTTGTAATTATGGTACTTATGGGTGGTTACTTAATATTTAAATTATTTCTAAGTGTATTATAATTATTAGTAAACTTAGGCCCTGAATTTGTTAAACTCGGGACTTGGCGACGCGCTGTGATATCCTTCGAAATAATAAAAAAATTATTCCTACCCCATTAAAATATTCCAACCGAATGTATAAGTTTTAATTCTTTTTTTGCGTGTATACTAATACTGTATATCATCCCCTACTATTAAATTTGATAATTGGTGGTAACCAAAAATAGTGGTAAAAATGTGTTGTTAATTGTGTCCCTCAGACAACTTCCTTTCAATAGTTTTGCAGCCCACTTTCGTAGCTCTCAGGGATCACCTACGGTCTGAATAAGACGATCAGTTTGAAACCACTCCAGGGCCTGGGGGTAAATAGTGGTACAAATGTGTTGTTAATTGTGTCTCTCAGACAACTTCTTTTCAATAGTTTTACAGCCCACTTTCGTAGCTCTCAGGGATCACCTGCGGTCTGAATAAGACGATCAGTTTGAAACCACTCCAGGGCCTGGGGGTTCTCCCCCAGAAAACTTTGATTTTAAGCACGAAAAAAGGGAATTTAAGCTCTTCTTATGGTCTCTCCTCTCTCTCGGGGTGCGCCAGTGCCTAGAACAATAAGTTCTTCAACCTGGAGTCTTAACTTGCCCCTCTAAGGGGGCATAACTTTGCTAAACTTGACGGAGTGGATACCACAGATCTTGAAGGTGATGAAAAAGCAGACAGTGGAGGGAGCAGCCCCACCCGTAGGTATAAAGACCGGGGTCACCGGGTAATGCAGATGGTGAGAAATCTCCTCTCTGGATCCGCCACGAAGTTCAAATGCCAAAATATACTCAATGCTCATCGCCCCCTTATCACCCAAAAAAGCCCCACCGTCCCCCTACTGCCCAAAACAGGCTCACTGCTTTCTCGTCACCGCCCCCGTTGAGAATCACTGATGTAGTCTCCTATTCTTTTTTTTAAGTCAACCCTCTGGGCAATGCATTCGGTAGGATGCCCCACTTCTAAACGTATGATTTTGAGTAGTACAATAGCATCCGCTACTCAGCAGTTTCTAAGTGAAACGGCAAACACAGAGAGTCTTTAAAAGTTTATTACCTCTTTTCAGAATCGTGATTAGGTAGGTACCTTTGCACCATAAATGCCAGTTAATGTGCCTGATAAGTCGGCGATGGGGACACACCGGGTTAATACCGCGGTGAAGCTTTGAGAGTTGCCTTCAAGTTCACTTTTACAATGGTTTTAAGGACTCAAATATTGAATGTCAAACACGATAAAGCTGTACGCCACCATTTCGAACAATAGATGATTTATATCGGAGCGAAATTTCAAGACTTAATTTATAATTTCGTTTGCGAAATTGACGGAGAAATAAGTAGGTTATATTGATGCTGAGGAGTAGGTTTAAATAGCGTATAAGGGTGCTTTTTAAGAGCGCATAAAACCATCTACTTTAATAGAAGAGGATTTAACATTAAAATTTCTAACTGAATCCCAAGGTATGTTTCCTTTCTTTAATAGAAAATTTCAATATTGTTGCTGTAGAAATTAACCCTCTACTGCAGTGGTCCCCAACCTTTTTACCACCACGAACCGGTCAACGTTTGATAATTTTACAGCGGCCCGCTGGGGGGGGCGTTGATTGTTTACATTCTAGATTATTTTGATTTATTAATTTTAATTTAATTGTATTTTTTTTAATTGAATTTAAAATCTCCCCATGCTCCACAGAGTATAACATGGGGCTTACAGAAGTAAGTTACAATCTCAAATAAAAATAATAATCAGAACAAAACAACAGAATCAAAAAACACTTTCAACAAAATTAACAAATAATGTAAAAGTTTCTCTATTAGATATCATAGCAAAAGGAGATGCTGGCCAATTGATGTGCAATTTTCTCAAGGCCAATCTCAAAACTTTTCTTTGGGATGAAAATCTAGGGCAATCATAAACAATATGATGGACATCTTCTTCACCAAAACCACAGTCACAAGACGAAGAATGAGCCAAACCAAAACGATGAAGATACCTCCTGAACCCTCCATGACCAGTTAGAAATTGAGTTATTTTAAAGTTAGCATAGAAATGAGCACAAGACATACGATGGCCAATAGTCGGGAAATATTTCCTTGTTAATTCACCCTTCTCTGAACCACCGTATTCATCTGACCAGGTTTCTATAATGCTCTCCTTCATAATCCTTTTGTAATATGACTTCGGTATATTAGCAGGTTCAAACTCAATACTTAAATCTGTTGCGGACTTAGCCAAAACATCTGCCCTTTCGTTTCCAAACACGCCCGTATGCCCTCGAACGAAAGAAAAATACACAAGAGTCCCATGATCTCTCAAAGATTTTAGTTGCCGTTGTATGTCTGTGATTATATCATTAAAAGAATTTATGTTTTTTAGAGCGTCTAAAGATGAAAGGGAATCGGTACAAATAAGATATTTCAAAATAGGAAAATCTTGCTCCGAGATCCACCTAATCGCAAACTTCAAGCACAAGAGTTCCGCCAAAAAAACAGTGCATTCATCCCTGATTCTAAATTGATAATGCTCAATCTCAGAGCCGTTTGCAAAAACTGCAAATCCAAAACCAACCTTGCCACCCAATTTACTACCATCAGTGAATAATACCAAAGGGAAACCATCAGTAACAGTGAGATTAAATTTTATTATTGTGATAGCATCTCTCTCGGACGGATGAGGGAGCTCAGAAGGAGGCAAAATTCTATCGTAGCTAGAGGTAGAACAAACTGATAGTCTTTCTCTGAAGGAAATGTTATGAAGAATTACAATGTCAATTGGAGGAAAGCCAGAAATCACATAAACAGCTTCGTAACTTATAGTCCGATAACCACGTATGACACGCAATAATATTCGTCTTTGTATTCGCCTAAGGTATCTAACATTAATTTTCTTCTTTAGCATCATACCCCAAACTCTTGAACCGTACATTATAAAGGGCTCAATTCCTTGCTTATAGATGAGGGAGTAAACGCTAAAATTGATACCATAAGTGTTACGAGCAATTCGACACAATCCCTGCTGCAGCTTTTCACACTTCTCTGATATGTAGGTCAAATGCTGTTTCCAAGAAAATTTGCTGTCAAGAATAACCCCAAGATACTTCATTTGCTTAACAACAGCTAAAGGAGTTCCATTAAGATACAAATGGTATGGATCATAGCAAACGTTTCTTTTTTCAATGAACATCACTTTCGTCTTGTTCGGGTTGAATTCTAATTTGAAATTTTTTGACCAATTATAAACAAAGTTCAAAGTCTCCTGAGCATGTAAAAACGTAGAAGAAAGATCCCTACCCTGTAAACAGACTAGAATATCATCAGCAAAGGCAATAGTCTCGCAACAGGCAAAATCTTCCAATTCAACCAAAAGGTCAAAAAATAATATTAATTGTATTAAAACATACTTTCAAAATAAAATACAGTTACACCAAAAAATACATATAAAGTTATTTATAATTCATTTCATTCATCAATTTGGAATATAAACATAGGAATTTTTTCAATGAAATCGTCGGCCCGCGGCCCGATACCATTTCATCCACGGACTGGCACCGGTCCACGGACCGGGGGTTGGAGACCACTGCACTACTGCCCATGGTAGCAAATATGCAACCATAAGTTAAGCTTAAATTTCGGCACAAAGCAGTAATCTTCGGCATTTTTTAAAGTTATTACATAAATAATTGCATCTTCAGGTGATATAATTTGTCAAGCTTAGGTTCATTCCCCAAATTAAAATTTTTTTTTTGCATTTTTATTTTATTTGACCTCAAACTACATGAACAAGGCCAAAAAAATTTCCCATAGTTATTTCTAGTTGTGGCCATCAGAGGGTTAAGAAAGTTGGTGTGGAAACTTGCAGTAGAATTCCCCTTAAGACTTATATTTAAGCAGAAACTATTATTTCTCTGTAATTTTATGTTGAGGATTTTCTAATTATTTATTAGAAAAGCTTAATGTCCAATATAATAACGGTAAAAACTTTCAAATCCTCACTCTAAATAAATTCAGCAACACCTAAAATTTAGCAACATGTTAGTAAAGGGGGACATATTTTATGTCAACAGATATGACATTGATAGAAAATACCCTACTATTTGTTACAGACAGTTTCAATTATCTTCATAGCTTTGAAATCATTTCATATCTTTATACCTTAAAAGAATGGATTAACTCTGAACTCAACTTGAATGAACCGGTTCTATCTTTTAATGTTTGCGTAAAAAGCTAGATCTGACCCCATTTGAATCCATTTCTTCCAAACACCAACCTAGCAACGACAACAAATGACTTGGGTTTTTAAAAAGAATGCGATAATATGTACCACGAAAATCTGGAGCATATTTTCCCAAAGCGAATAATGCCAATTTCTCTTTAGTATTTCTTGATATAGACCAGATCTCAAGTACCTTATCATACCCTGCACATTTTGAAGATAGATAGTTATCTCTACATCACGTTTTTCCATCCTTACCATGTTTAGCCGTTATTTCTAGGGAACAAACGCACCTTTCAAGTGGTATTGTTTTTATATTAAGATTAGCGTGATTGCTTTTTATCTACCTAGAGATTGAGAAGACATTCACTTAAGAAACTTGTCTTTCAAAAAAATTTTGATAATTGCAGATTAGTATTTTATTATCATTTCCGAAAAAAATATGCATCTAATTTTAGCGAAAAGTGACGTAGACATCAATCGAAAAAGGAGTGTGACTTTAAGGTTTTAAATGCTTTGAAAAAGAAGTTGCTTTGATAACACGATTGAAGATTTTGACAGGGTAGTGGATAGGTGGAATGCATTGCCGGAGACGACCGTTAATTCAACTGAGGTATAAACGAGTTTAAGATAATACTTGACTGATGATACTGGGAATTCCGTAGTCCAACCAACCTCGCCGAGCTCTATGTCTGTAGTTTGTCGTCATCATTCCAATTTTATTTGAAAATTCCTTCTCTTTAGGCAAACCCTTTTACAATACAGGTGACTCCGCTAAATATGATCTTCTTTGTCCAAGAGTAGAATGATAACAATATCCGACTGATAAAAATAAGCGATTTAATACTAAAAAGTTTCCATCAGTCTAACTCAAGTTCTGCATCAAAACCCGATTATGTATTCCTAATTGAAGTATTTTAGCGTGTATTTTAAGTCCCTAGTTTGTGTTTTGCAAATTACACATTCTTAAAGAAAAATATGAGAAAGGAACATCTATTACTAATAAATTAACTCCTTATGTTTATGTTTTAAAATTGGCCTTCAAACGGGGGAAAAAGAGGTTTTTAGAGAGGATTTCTCCAAATTTGTATAACATTAAAGGTAAATGTTCATCACATAAAACGGTGCATTTTAATAGCAGTGATATGTACCGTTAAGTTTTGATAACATTATCCGATTGATAGCATTTACCGTGATCAAATTAAGCAGAGTCGACGGTATTTGGATAGAGACATGCGTGAAATGATTAGTTATATGTATTTTATTGCCATTAAAATTTTTACGGATATTTCCAGTGAGGTATCTGTCTAATATTCGACTTCCTCCTATGAGGAATTCAGCAGACGCCGCATGAAAAGTCCCTAGAAAACAAGCAAATTATTAAAGCCACCAATCACCAATCCTTAAGATGAAAGAAATTAAATATGTTGATTGATGATTTTAAAAGAGGGATAAAATCTAAATCATAGTAACTCTTAGTTATTCTTTCATTGACACTCTTTAAATTTAGCATTTTTATGTTTCTTGCAGATTTTCTTTTAAAGACGTGTGGAGAGTTTTTTCATCCCTGTTAACTAAAAGTTACCACTCCGTGGGTTTAATCATTTTGGACGTTGGTTGTGGAGTTTTCACCTAAGAATCATTCAACTGCCAGTAATATTTCATGTCGTCAACGATTTTATCTACTTCTCTATTACTAATGCTAAATGCATTTTAACATTAGTTGATTTGTCCATTAATTTTTTGTCAGATAATTTTCAAGGAGATGTGTCAGAACATAAGTTCACTTGAATAAAGTTTCTAACTCAAACCTAAAAAGGTGAATCCTTTGCGAAAGACCAGCCAGCAGATTTTCACATTTCAAGAACATTCCCACTTAAAGCAAAATTCTTCACCAGCCCAAACTACTATATCCATGCACGTGCCGGTTATGCCTCCTCGTGATTTCGGGAGCTAAATCAAGGAGTCGAATCGTTCACGATGCATTCTTAACTGTACTAGTCCATGGCACGTGACCGCATCCCTTACCCAATGTGATTCCGGGTTAAACCGGTATTCAATGCGCGACATATATCGGTTTCACGCTTTCAATCGAAGAAGAAGCGAGAAGCCTCCAGACATAAAATGCTAATAGGGAAGAGTAAAGTGGTATATGAGTGAGCCACCATTCAGAAGTTAAGGCAGTATATTGCTATGAACGCATACATTATGAAAATATTTCGACTCTACAATGGAAGGATGTGTATACAATATGTGAGAACATCCTCCATTGTCTGCCTGATTTTTTTTAAAATGCGGTGTTTAATACCTGTGGACATGCTGTAAAAACCATTACGCTCAAGAACAGGAAAGTTTTTCTGTTTTATACCGGACCTATCAAAGGAGTTGGGGATTTTAAGTAAATTGTGGCATGCTATCTGGATTCTTGCATTTTTGAAATGAAAGCGAGCTTATCATTGAAGTTTGTTCAAAAATGTCTTCTGCTTTCTTTTGTAAAAGCACAAAGATAGGGGCATCTTAAAGAAATCTACTTTTCTCGTATAGTGTTCAGTCTTGTTCTACCATTATAAGGTGGTCTCTATCAAGTTTATCTATTCAAGTTTAATATTTTTCTTGGAGATGGTATTATAAAGAGAATGAAATCTTGGACACTCCGCCCGTTTCTGAATACGGAAGTTATTGAAAGGATACGTTACATAGATATTGGATTTGATGGATTGAGAAATAACTTAGCGGTGAAGTAGTGAATCTAGAGGAATCCAAATCGAATGTAAAATGAATATGAATCAGATGACATTTTTAAAAGTCTTTTCATAAAAATTCAGATAAGACCATCGCCTTTGTTCATCACAGTAAAATTGGGAAACATCACAAGAAATAAAACTTTTGACTTCAGCCACCTACCAGACGAAAAAGTTCTTAATTCGCTATAAAATGAAATATTATTAACGAAACGTTTATCTAAAACTAATTCTATGAGGTGAGATCCTCCCTAATCGATAAAAGCTCACTTCTATCTAAATTATGCATATGCTGCCATAGATGTAAATCAGAAGGAATCCAGGTAAAACTAGTCCCATCTGTCCTTTGTTTCGTGGCTTTGGAATTTCCACATCTTACTTAGATAATTTGTTACCAAAGCTGGACAGAGTATCATAACACCGATATTAAGAATAAGGGGACAATGAATTACGATGTGAATAAAGTTTGGATAATTTTGCATTAACAAATGTCGTTATTGTTCCGGTGTAAAGCTTCGGGTTCGACTTTTGAACAATACTTGAAATTCCTGACAAGTTGACTTTTATAGTTTTAATAGTATGTCTTATTAAGTAAACATCCAAATTAATTTTGTGATTTTTGAATTCTCCCCATTTCTGGTTTTATCAAATGTTCTTATTATCTTGATAAGAGAAAAAAATCTGAGCTTGAAAATCTTCAAAGATAAATTGTTTTAAAAAGACAACCCCCCCACTAACAACAAAATTTTACACTTTGAAAAATTTTTGTTGATAAAAGGTTATAAGAAGGGGGGTACTTGACGGAGTACCTATAGGTAGTTACACTTATAAAACGACAGTCTCAAAACTGAGTAAAAAGTACTCAAACTGACTCCGATCCAAATGTACTCAAATTTGAAAACATGAATATACTCATTTCTGAAAATGTGTATACTCAAAACATCTTGAGCTTGAACTCAAAAATGAGCTCATGATGTTTCATTTTTGAGTAATGCGCATTTTCAAAAATGAGTATATTCATGTTTTCAAATTTGAGTACATTTGGATGGGAGCCAGTTGAGTACTTTTTACTCAGTTTTGAGACTGTCGTTTTAAGAGTGTAGACCTTCTAACTCCAGTATAGGTATAATCAACCTCATCACTGGGTGAGGCTATGATCAGAGCTGTTACAGAACGTGTGACTGACAGAAAGTCACAGTCAGCTGATGCAAAAGTCCCTTGTTTCTCCAAGTTAACTTGGTCCTCATTTTATCAACCTCGGGGAGATGAAAGGCTGAGTCTACCTTGCCCAACCTGCGAAATGTAAAAACAGGTTTAGAAAAATATTTTTCCCACATTTTGTGGAATGCTATTTAAACACATTTCATTGAGGTGAAAGTTCTACAAAAGCGTAATGATAACTTTATCAGTTTTGAAGATGAATTTTGAGCACTTATTTTGGATATGTTTGATTATTTATTCAGTGTGATAATGTCTAAGCATTTCTTTTGTCCGCTGTTTTTATCTAAGTTCAATGAAATATCTCACGAAATTCCGGTTGTGAGGTTTCAGCATCTAGCTGCATAACTGTCAAGTAACCAGACAATCAATAGAAAATATAATTTCTTAAAACTATAAAAAAAGTTCCGTAGATTACCAAAGTATTTTAATTTTTATTGAATTTTGTATATAATTTTAGCCACAGAGAGTACCAGAACAGAGAGTTCATGGACATAGGAGTAATGGAAAGGAGTTTCTCCTTTTTATGGGAAAAAATAATTTCAACCAAGGTATTTGCGTCTTAAAGGTCCACAGGTGTTAAACTTTAATTGCATCCTTACGAAAAAAAAATTACTTCGCTGAGTAATCATAGTGTAATGTTATTGGTAAATGCAGCTCCTACGAAGCAATCTAATCGAATGAATTTTTCAATTAAAATAATTTCTCATAAACTTGGTTAGTTTGTAATAATATGCATTTTGCTGCATTTGGTTAGCCGTAAAAGCCCCTATAGTTTATACTTAAATATAACAGTCATTTAATAGTGCATTACAAGAATTGGAGATACAAGGAGGATAAGGCTTTAAAACTCACCGAAACTTCATTTGATCTTCAAGACCTCTATGAAGTTTGGGAAATTATAATTTGAGCTATTGAAATGTGCAATAAATTTTTGACTTTATAATGATGCGGTTAACAACCAGTGTTAACAACACATACTGTTTTATACATACATCATGTTAACACATACAACATGTTTTCAATTGAATTTTTTTATCACACATCAGGTCTAGTTGGATTTGATTAGGTCTCATTAATTTCTTCTGTGTTTGATTCTTGGTAAAGCTGTTTCTAAAAAATATAATTCTTCAGCGGGAAAAAGTTTCAATGAAATTTAAATCCTTATGGTATTGCATATTATATATCTATGGAATGGAGACAAAGAAAAAAATTTGTAAAACTTGTAGAAAAATTGTCACATTTTCCCCGAAACTACGCCAGTTGTCTGGGATGTACTTTTCTGCTGATAGTTATATCATATCAAAATTTCTTAAGATATTTTATGAAAACAAAATGTGGAGGTTAATTAAAAAAAATTCATCTCGTATAAAACAACAAAATCTATTTGGCCAAAATACTCACCTAACCATTACAAACCAACGTAAACATTAAAAACGTGTAGGCAGTACACGAGGTTACTGGTCACAAAGTAATTATACCACCAGAATTCCGTTTTTGAATAAAGTTATATAAATTTGAAAATTAAAAGGATTTTAAACCTTTGAAACCAAAAAGAATGGGCATTGTCTGAAGACAAAGGAACGTCAATAGCCACAGTTGTTGGCTCCTAAATCGGACATTGGTAATTCAAGAAATCGGCCCCGTCTCCAGGCGACACTCTGGGGAATTCGTGACCATCAATTGGTAGTTTATACCACGCTGCTTTTAGTACGACGTTAGTGTTTCTATTTAGAATGCGAGAGGTGTGTGGATGCATACACCATAAGACGCATGCGATTGTGTGCAGAATGTTTGACGTCTGCCTATGTAATCGCCACCCGTTGCTGTTTGATTTGCCATGGGATTTTTATGAGAGCATTAAACTATCTTAAATTATAATAGTATAAGAAATCCTTCTCACCTTATGTTTATGAAAAACTTAATTTGAAGTTATACTCAGTTGCAACTTAACTTGAGCTTGTAGAAATATGCGAAGAAAGTAGTTCCCCGTGCGGTGTCCGAATTTTGAGGGAAATTAAAAGATTCAATTTTAAAATATGATTAGTTTTTTAAATCCAAGTATATTAAGCGTCTTTTCACACAGATTTGCAAAATGTTGAGTATCATTATTTTTCAAGTGGCGCAGTGCGTAGTAGTAAATTTGTTTGAATATATAAAACTCGCCACCTAATAAGATCTCACAAAGTCCAGCAAGCTTTCCTGTTTACTCAGGTTTTCTTCCGCGTAACCTTGACATCAGGCTCAACTTAAGTTGCACTTGAGTATAGTTACTATTGGTATAGGGTTATAAATTTTGTTACCGATGAATTTACGAGTGCAGAGACGACACAACATTCTAAATAGTTCAGTAAAGAATATAAATAACCTTTTATATTCTATCTTTAACAACAGTCTAATTATGGTTGTTAAGGACTCAAGACCAAAAAGGCTAATGCCGTTTTATGGGAGTTTACTTTTTCTCGACATTTTGCCTCCATTACAGCTATGCCACAAAGTGTTGCACTTCACCATACCCCATACCCGTCACATCCCAATGGTCTCCTACCAAAAATATGTCGTCTAGCACAAGGGTCCCATTAACCTAGATCCTAACAATTTTATTCAAGCTAATGTGTGTCCACCTTTATAATTTCAAAGTGAACTTCTTCTTAGTAAAACTGTTATAATCATGTCGTTCATTACCTTAGTATAAACAGCATTCCCCCTCCAAAAAAATAGATTTGCGGTGTGTCATTTCACATGTCTTGTAATCCCTCCCCTTTCCATGGTCAGAAACTGTCACAGATTGATGAAATAAATAAGTCCCATTCCTCTCTTCCAAGCATGATTAAATATACTCTGAGTTACACACAGAACATATAGTTCATATACTGCCGAAGAGTTTTTAAACTTTTACATTTTATCCTTAACTTGACTGTGGAACTTTGAACGAGGCACTAAAAGTGAAAAAAGTTGACAGTTTCTATTTGGATCTAGAGTTTGACTACCTTAAATCTTTAACCTATTCCTATACCAAAAAAATTCAGTTTAAAAGATTTTTAGGCTATGGTGTGTACACAAAAAAGAAACTTCTTAAATTTTTACAACAATAAAGATAAAACCATGCATCATATTCCTAAAATGATAAATTTTAGATGAATATAATTGTGATTTTAAAGGACAAAATTTATTCTCTAAAATTTATCCCAATTAATATATTTTTTCAAAACTGTAAATGAATAAGCGTATGTTACACTTCAAAAAATACTTTATCGAATTAGGACAGAGAAATTATTTTTATAATTTCTAAAAATTGTTATATATATATATATATATATATATATATATATATATATATATATATATATATATATATATATATATATATATATATATATATATATATATATATATATATATATATATATATATATATATATATATATATATATATATATATATATATATATATATATATATATATATATATATATATATATATATATATATATATAATCATTATATTTGAACAATATATTTATTATTTATTTTTTATTTTTCGGTTTTCACTTTTGAAACCGGTGACATTACATTAAATTGCTATTTAGATAACCCCAAATAGACTCCGATTGTTGTATACTAGGTAATAAAATACAGTTAATTAGCTGTCTCATTAGGTCTAGTTTTATGTTGTGCTACAACATCAGTGACGCTTTATTTCACGACAAGATTATTTATCGAAGATTAATGCAGTTGAAATTAATGCACCAAAAATATTCTTATAGCTGCATTAAAACCTTACAAATTTCCTTGAAATAAAAACATGGAATGATAAAGTCTCTTTGGAAAAAGTTCTTGAAGATCCAGTGTTTTCATTTCAAAGTGTTTGGTAGCCCCGAAGGAGGAGTTATGTTAGGACTGGAACTTTTGTAAAAATTGATGTGAATAAAAAAAATTGACTTCAACAGGAAATTATTGTGTATTTCAAATTTAGTTCTCCCTTTTGTGTTTTGAAAACTAACTCACTAGTTTTCTAAATATGTCTTTTATTTTTTTTTTCAAAAATCAACCAATTAGGTTTTTAAATTGAATATTATATTTTGAGTGCAAAAATTTATGTTTCATCTTACAAGGGGGGTATGGAAAACTCAAAAAGGCTTTGGTGGGGCGTAGACCGAAAAAGGTTGGGAAACACTGGAATAGAGGATTACAAGTCAATGCATTCTTTGTTTTGACGTACTAAGGAAATTACCTAAAAGTGTTGTCAAACAATAAGCATATATAATGTGTTTATTGTTAGTGGAGCTTTAACTAAATTTTTAACACAGAAAATTTCGTTAACTCTCCTTTACTAAAGCCTAGCTGAGATAGCTATAGCATAAGTTAAAATAAAAAAGGGTACATAACACACAGAAACCAGAATTTTAGTTATGGAATTAACCAAATTAAAACAGCATAAAAAAGATTTATGCAAACTCTCTCGAATAAAAATTAGTGTTATTTTAGTGGAGTTAAAAACTTATTTGGTAAGCAATTTACGATTCCAAAATATACGACTTTATTTTATGGCGGGGTCAGTTGGAAGCTGCTTCTGAATTATTAGATGACGCCGCTGGTACTTAAAAAGTCATCACTCTGTTGTTTCCCTTTGGACACCAACATGTATTTTTCTGTCAGGAATTTTTCCCTCTTTTATGGAACCATCAATTGCAATCCTAACTAGACACTTAAAGACTTTTCATATTAAAAGAAGTTTTATTTTGATGTTTGTGTACGATGGTGTGTGTTTTACAGTTAGACCGTTTATATCCAGTCGTGGCTCTTTAAAATGCATGACAGCACCAATTTTCAGTCTAGACGTCTGCAGACATAATGTGTGATTTTTTTGTTGTGGATTTAGTGTTTTTGGTAGATTTTGTGTGTATAGTATCTGAGTTAAAAAAACGTAGCTAATTTTTTCCGTAATGAAAATAATTGCTTGTTCAATACAGTACGGATTATTGGTTTCCTTTAAAATACTCAATCTTATCCCTCTTTTTCGGTCTCTCATATTCTCTCTTACTCTATTTCTCTTATATCCTCTCATTTTTTCTTTTTTACCTTCTCTTCCTCTCTCTTTCTGTTGTAAATAAATACAGTAAACACCCATAGTTTTATGCACTAGACTAGATGATTCACGACATACCCAAATTTTAAATTCCAACAGTTTTCATCTCTAGAAACAGTCAAAGCACTTGCCTGTTTCTAGAATGTATGAGTTAAATATAGCAAAGGCGGACTTACAGGATGTCAAGGGAATGAACTGTCCCCTTTTTTAAGGTATTTAATTTTTAATGGTAAGATAAAGGATGGTTTCAATGCAATCAGGGACAGCAAGTATCTGCTTCCCCCAAGGTTCTACAAGATAGTGTTAGAGATGATTTTTGATTAACATAATAGTATGTTACAGATTAGAGTGGATTGGACTCAGTCAGCTGACTGAGGTCAGAACTTTGGACCTCAGTCAGTAAAGTTGGGTTTTTACCTGTAAGATGCTTATGATTTTGATCTGTTGGATAACGAGATTTCCACTCTATTGCGAGAAAAACTAATTAGATTATAAATTAGCCGACTGCTTTTTCTAAGATATGCATATTAATGTTTTCAACGAAAGCCGACCCCGCATGCGGCCTACTACTACATGACGTGAAATCAAGAATAATGCAGCATGGCAAAAGGATCCTGCCAGGAATTTTCTGAACGAAACATCATAAACCAGCAGCAACTTGGAATACCAGGAACCCCGCCAGTATAAGCGAATTCGGAAATCATATGGACGGAACACAGACTTTGTGACGAAGCCTGTGACGCAAAATCGGGGGAAAATCCGACCATGAACTTACACAGCAGGCCAGTGGGAAGACAGAATAAGAAAATGGCAATCCTCTCTTCTCGCGCATGCGAAGGCCAAAGCATGCAGAGGAGCCTGCGAAACAAGACAACGTTACGTTACATATATCTGCCGGGACTCGGAGAGCTAACGCCGAAATATATTCAATTTCCATACAAATATTTCGTTGGTTATTGAATCGTGTCTGCTGCACAATGGCGACATCAATCACTGTACGCTTCTTCAGCAAGTCTCTGATGGGAAGAACGAGCGGTGGATTCTGCTACTGCTGCTTCCTTCTGCGTTTATCGATTGTACTTCTTTGTTCTTATTTTTTTTATATAATACTCGAAATATTTGCCAAATACCGTCTCGTTTGCTTGCTGCTGCTCTTTCGTGTATACGTCGCGATTCTGTTTCTGTACCGTGTGTGATTTGGGAAGACTTAGGCATAAACGTTTTGAGCGCGTGTGTTGGCTAAAAATCTTAAGTTTGAGGGTTTTTGGTGTAATGGCACTAGAGCATCAGAGTCATCAGAAAGACGAAATCCTTGGAAATTTCATCCTCCAGGACATGAGATGATCAATGGCCTGGTGGCCAATTTTTTTTAACCGAAAGGATCTTGAAAAGTTGTGATAAATGATTCTTCATTGGAGGGTTTCAAAGATATTTACTCAAAATGTTAGCATTAGAAGACAATGTGGCTTAAAATCAATTATTAAGTTTTTTTTGCTTGTTACAACAAGTTTGGAACCTCATATTCAGGCAAAATTGTATTTATTACCCTCTGAACTATGTTTCCGTAAACTTTCAGCAAATAAATATGAAACAAAAACTACCACTCTTTGATTTTTCCTGATTTTCAAATAGTCGACAAATACCTCATTGTGGAAGAGATTGTAACTACTCCTTAGATTTTAGTGTTCTGATCGGTTTTAAAACCATATGTATATCCTTTAAGAAGCCATATTCAAAATGGTTTACTCCAAGGCATTGATGTTTAAATGGTCGAACATTTTAAAATTAAAAGGGGTTTACTTTTGTGCTAAGACGCACCCTTAGGTTATTCAGTCCAAGCGATATAGATGTAAACAATTAACTTATTGTAAACCAATGAAGTTAATTTTTAATCATACAATTGGATAAGACCATGTAATGAACCTCCCTTAAATAGTTTAACCTACTTTCTTAAACCTTTAAATTAACATTATAACATTTAATTCATCAAATTTTGCCTCGTAAAATACTAGTGCAACAGAGAAAGGAAGCTTGCTAAATTCCCTAAAATTTTAAAAAGCAACCATTTTAAACTATTTCTAGATTCATGTGTGACTTTATAAATGAAGAAGTAGAAGATTCCTTGTGATTCCTTGTGAAGATTGAATTGTGCACGTTTTTTCTATAAGTTAATGATTAAAAGTAATTTTTACTTTTAGATCCAGGAAATTTCAAACAAAATAAGTTCATCCTCCACGGCACGAGATGATCAATGGCCAGGGGGCCAATTTTTTTTAACCGAAAGGATCTTGAAAAGTTGTGATGAAAGATTCTTCATTGGAGGGTTTCAAAGATATTGACTCAGAATGTTAGCATTAGGCTAAGCGCGCACTAGATACTTCTGTTGCGGCGACTATAAACACTAGGTCACTCGAGAGCAATGCATTTCTATGGAGATTACTCTTGGCAATCTGCCAAGAGTCTCGTCGCCTGTGCGCGCGCTCTAGCTTCTTGCAATAGCCAAGGTGATAATTTTGTCTCTGTCGCTGTGACAAAAGTCTCTAGTGCGCGCTTAGCCTTAGAAGACAATGTGGCTTGAAACACAGTTTTTTCTTGTTAACTGTTTGGTTAAGATAAAACATAGTAGTAGTTTAGCTATGACAATATGTTTTAACAACTTATGGCTTACTTTTTCTTTCAGCTAGATTCCACTTAATCCCTTTCTATTTTTAAGATAGAAAAACACTTCACTGAACAGCGGGTTTGGACTGGTATTCAAGAGGCAATGGTACACCCTATGACTCTGTAAAGTTATTTTAATAAAACTAGGGAGCTACCGCCCCCTGTTCGCTATCGCTCACCAACCCCCGTTAACTGCTGACGCAGGACCTTTTCGAATTGCTTCGCAATTCCCACAAAATCCTAATCACTGACTCACTTTTTAAAACAATTAAACAATTTGCAGAAAAAACGTCGACCAACCTTCCAAAAATACGTCACCAAATCCCCTCCCTGAATAAATCTCTCCTAAAAGTTAGAATATATATTATTAACTTATCAAAAATTTAATCGAAATGCTTTTAAAAATATTCAGCGTAATTATTTTCAATCCATTATTATAAAATTGACTATTTCTAATTGTTAGTAAATAGACCATACAAAAATCATTTGCTAATGAGTATTTAAGTTTAATATTTTAAAGTAACTCATATAGTATTCCTAGTGTTTATCATTCATATTTTTGTTTAAACCCAGACTTTTAAACAATACTGTTTAAGCAATTGAAAATAATAAGAGAAAACCTACACATCACTCAATGTTTACAATTAATTTCGATAAAATCAGACCAAAATTACAAATATTGGACATAGAGTGTGAATTTTTTGAATGAAATGACGCATATGTAAGTTCTTAGAATACTTTTTATCAGTCTTTGAATGATATTTTATTTAGAAAGTACTTTTTTAAAAGGTGAAAAAAAAACACATTTCATTTAAAGTATGATGGCGTTAATCGGTCGTTGTGATTGGTTGCATAATAATTTGTTTGAAAGTGCTTGCTTTTTAACTGCGACCTTATCCGTTATCTAAAAAAATGGAAATATTTTAAAATTGAGAATTTTTTTGAAAAATCGAAGGGCCTACTAGGAAATCCGGAAAGAATCTGGTCATTTTGATACCATATACGTGTCATTCGGTTCAGTAATTAAAAAGCCTTTCTCTGGAAACCGTTCACTAAAAACTTTTTTTTAGAATAGAGAGATATCTAGTTCAAAATATATGACTGGTTTTTTTCATTGCACACGCCATGTAGACTTTTACTGGTTTAAAATATTAATTTTGAATGTTAGTTTAAAAACTTTTTATGAAAATTCTCTTTTTTTTTTGGGGGGGGGGCTCGAAAAAAATAAAATCACTCTCTTAATTGGAGAAGAACAAACTCTCATGGAGAAGAACAAACTGATGACGAAGAAAAAATAATAAGTATTACACTTTGTTTTAACAATCCCCTTTTTAGTTTTTTGTGTTTCACATAGAAACTTTATGTAATTACTGGACTGCGAAATTAAAAGTATTTAACATCCTCTCTCTTATTCTGCTACTTTTTCACTTTAATATACTACTTCCTGTTTGTAGATTTTAGGGTCGCAAATGCAATATTGATGAGCTTAATTTCAA
This sequence comes from Tetragnatha versicolor, assembly GCA_024610705.1. Lineage (NCBI taxonomy): Eukaryota > Metazoa > Arthropoda > Arachnida > Araneae > Tetragnathidae > Tetragnatha > Tetragnatha versicolor. The sequence continues at coordinate 58,948,709 of JANDEH010000001.1, forward strand.
AATACTTCTTGTGACACAGTGACATAAAATCCATATCTTCCTAACAGCACCTTCAAAAAGTATCCTACTATTTTTGTATACTAATTTACGTAAAACAAACTAACAAATACATGAAAATTACTCATTAGTTTCCAGGCAATATTTAAAAATCAAGAACCCACTGCTGCCTGGATGTTGGACATAATTTCTTAAGACTCTCCCAAAGCAACAGACATGATCTGACTTACAAATGAAAGTGGTATGACCACTGAACGTAGTTTTGAGTAATTGAAGGTTTTTTCAAACGGCTTCTATGTTGTACTTATGGAGAAAGCATTTTTTAGACAGCTCTTACGGACCGCTATTTGAACTTTTGACTTAGACGACTACCAAACTAGGTATAGGACCTTTCGAGAATCCAAATAAACACTTATTTGTATTTTTGCACGTACACCACTTTCATCCTAAAAGTAGTTTAAACGAATATAAACTTCCACATTTATAACTTTTTATTAAAAGAGAGAAAGAAACTACACTGTTGCACAAACCGCTCTTAAAAATTCGCCGTACGTGAAACCGGCTATAAACATTCTCCCGCCTGTGTTAATAAGGCACTCTCACTTTCATATTTAAATTTCCCGTCAGAATCCCCCAAGATCAATCTCTACATTCGAGGTCGTTACCTGCAGCAGAGATCGGCAAGTTCAACAAGCAGCAATAATCTGCCGCAATCCATCTCTGACCTTTCCTACCCTTCCCTTAGTTACGCGTGGATAGTTTCTCAACTCCTTCGGTGCCCCGTGGATCGCGGTACGGTCCGTGGTTCTCGCGGGTGCCGGGGTTTACGCCCAGGCACTCGGCGGGCGACCGATGCGGGAGGCGGCAGCGTGAAGAAATCCGTCCCTCGTAGGTGCCGCGGTGAAATCGGAAGTGTCTGAAATGAGGTTTTATGATGGGTTTGGGGAAACCTCTACGACTTTTAGGTTGTGAATGTTAATGAGAGATGTGGGGAAATTGGGAGAGAAATTTTTTATTCAGTATTTTTCAGTATTTGTGTTTTTAAAATAAAAACAACTTATGTATACCAAAAATACCAGGTGTACTCTCTCTTATCTCGTGACACAAGTTGTCGCAATTTATTAACCCTTCTCTTCAATTTGATGTCATGCTTTTGGAACTAAAATTAAAACCAATAGTGGTATAATCACGTAATGAGGGAAAACTGTGCAAATAAGTAGAAAATACAATTAGACAACGTTTATTTCGCACATTTAATTTAAAAAGATTTAAAAAATCTAAAACACAGACATGTTTCGAGGATGCCTGGATTCTCTTCGTCAGTGTTGTGACGATGTAAACATGACTATCGGTACATAAATATAGGATACAGGAATGAACAAAGTAACAGGGAACCAACAAACATACGGGGAAACTGAAACTTGTTGGTTCCCAGTAACTTTGTTCATTGCTGTATCCTATATATATGTACCGATAGTCATGTTTATATCGTCATACTTACATCGTCACACTGACGAAGAGGATCTAGGCATCCTCGAAACATGTCTGTGTTTAATATTTTTTAAATATTTTTGAATTAAATATGGAAAATAAACGTTGTCTTATTGTAATAGTGGTAATTTTTAAAACTACTCAGCATTAGTTTGAAGCCCAGTGGCATTGTGGAAGGGCATCTCGCTACCACACCACAAGCTCAAGTACTGTTCCCGGGTTGGGCAAGGAAGACTCATCCTTTCATCCCTCTGAGGTCGATAAAATGAGTACCAAGTTTACTAGGAGAAACAAGGGGCTTTGGCTCAGCTGACAGTGGGACTTTCAGTCTCACGTTCTGTAACAGCTCTGTTCATGGCCTCACCCAATGAGGTACGTTGACATTTAAATAAAAAAAAGGTTGTGAAATAAGTGTTTAAACTAAAATTCAAGCATAAAAGTACTATTTCATTCGAAAATATATATAATTTAGTTTTCGTTTCGCTAAACAAAATCCGACAGTGCTGAAAATTTTCGAACATTTTAACAACTCTTCAGTTACAGTGAATAGTTCATAAATACTTTCCAAAGTAGGAAAAAAACCATTTTGATGTCATTTTTTAAAAATATGTGATAAAGTAAAATTATCTTCAGAGGTTCACCTATTAGAAAACTTAGGTTCATTGCACATGGTTGTACCTGTGTATATATGCATGAATTCCAAAAATAAAATGATAGCTATTCCAGAAGCTATTCGTATACGAATTTATATGTTGAAACCATTTATGCTTCTTCTTTATTTTGTTTGCTTATTGTTCTGTAATCTCAGATCCTCAGTAACCAAATGTACTATTGATTGAAATTTCCTTAGCCAATGAAACTTCGCATACTAATAACCGAATCCTATCATAACTGCAACGGATTACGTCACAACCAAATCTATAAGAATTCCATGACTCACAGGGGGCCGCATGCTCTCAAACATCGTTTTCCAAGCTACGTAGTACCATATTCTGCGTGTCTCTTGACCTTCGAACGGCACCCAACAAAGAAAACCATTTGTCTTATTTCCCCGTATCACGTTCCATGTACTCAAGAAGAAGCATCTCAGGTAAACAGAGAAAGAAGAGCACGGCATTATTAGGTCGTCATTCGCAGATGAGAGAGATATCACCATGTATTGAAATAAGGAGACGTCATTTATTGTATCTTCAAGAGAGGCGATATCTCCCCGCGGTTTCCAATTCAAAAGAAAGTTGACCCCGTTTCTCCTCGAAATGTTAAAATTTTAAATGTTTATGGAATACTCTCCAGTAAGTGAGAACACTTAGCATATTATGTATTTAACCCTTAACTTCACATTCAGAAAGTGGAGTGCTCTTATCATTAGGAGGTCTGAACAAATATTTTATTTTCAGCACAAAGAGATATACGTTTAAAATATGCCAAGTTCAAATATAGGATGTATTTAGTGAAGATTTCTTAACATAACATGCATGCTAAGAAGTTACTTAATAATAAAATTTTATATTATTTAATACACGTGAAAAAACCATTTAATCTGATTTTTTATGAGATTAAGGCATTTTAATAGAATTTCAGGATAAATATATTAAACTAGGATATTTTTTTCTAAATTTTTCCGCAATAATAAATTAAGTATAATAATAGATTTTAAGACTTAAAGCCTTTGTGGTTACTGCACTTTCAAGGATTAAAACCAATTTTTAGAACTCTTATCAATAGAGACCCACTTCATATACACGACATAGAAGTATTTATATTTTTTAGTAAAAACGGCACCACTGGAGATCTCGGGAAGTTTTAGAACCAAATATTCTTTTTTTGGGGTAAAGATTTTATTTATAGGAAAATCAAATATACAAATTAAAACACTTTTATTAGTACTTAAGAAAGAGAAGGATTGTAGTTTTTTGTCTACATAATAAAAATGACACAGCCTTTAAACGGCCCACCAAAAACTACTATATTTACGCTTTATTAAGTTTTGATTAATTGATTTCATTAAAATAAAAATCCTAATAAATCGTTGTAATTTTAATTGATATTAACGTTACTGATTTTTATTTAGATTTAGTTATTTTTGACTAAGGTTAAGTTGGAAAATTTTAATTTTACCTCTTTCCTAGGTCCTGAATTAAAATTTTTATGGCGATGTCGCTGCTATTTGTTTTTCATAACATAAATTTGTAAAACACAATCCATTAAACGTATTTTAAAACATTTACATTTGTTTCTCTCACTTTTTCTGAACGTTGAAAAGAGCTTATTCACAGAGGCTTATTGTAATTTTATACAAAGCTAAAAAAATTATAAAAGTACATTCTTAATGCTCATTTTAATTTTAAAAAATCTAAAACTAAATGCACTTTATCAAGTGTATTTTATATGTTACAATAAGTTTCAAGAAACGCTCGAAAGTTGTCCCCGTTACAAATATCTACAGACTGTTGAAATTTCAATAAAACAATTTTGATTTGAGATTACATCATAAGGTGGATTAAATAGTCTTTCTCAAGGAAGTTCCCATTGATGGAAGTAATGGGTAAATGCAATTTTTTCTGATTAGGTAAGTTAAATATTAAGCAACATAGTCCAGAGAATCTCCAAGATAAGAATTTCTACAACTTAATAGATTTATACTTTTGATTTTCTATTTAGTAGGAAAATTTGTTTAATTTATTGAGTTCAGGTCACAAAGATATCTTATTTTGGATATTTCACCTTAACTTGCACGCTTATTTTTAACAACGAAATGTTCATAAATCTACTTTACTGACTTAAGACGCAAATAAAAATTAGACAAATATCAAAGTCTCCTTAAATTTTGGAAAATATTTGATTTGGTAATATGATAAAACCGAATAAAAAATAAATTCTGAGAAAGGAAAAACTTGTTGTTCTATTTTTGCACCTCTATTTTTAGAGATTTATGTGATAGGGTGGTCAATTTTAACTAACTATACGATGCACAAACATAACAAGTTGTTGACAAATTTTATCAAACGAAATATTAAAAATGAATGGATGGTAAAAGTGAAGATGTTTGATAAGTTCACTGTGTAGTCGATAAAATTGTAAACAAACTACTAGGATTTATTATTCTGTACTTTGATGTATCAAAGTTTCGAAACTACCATCGAAAACCTGGGAAAGGGGAACTTCCAATCAAGAAAACACATGGAAATACACATGGGCAAATTTGCTAACCCATCCCATTTACAGAAGTTATACCGAGATTTTTTTGTGTCCTTTTCACCCCCCTCGGGTTTGAAATTTTATGATAAACTTGGTATTGATTGAAATTCGAGTCTACAAACACATTTGTCTGGAATACTGGGTGAAGTCACTAGCGGATCCAGGGGGGCTAGGGGGCTCAAGCCCCCCCAAAATGAAAAGTTATACTCTATATAATATGACATTTTATGCACCAAAATGAGTTGAAAACCCTGTCTTAAGGTCTAATTTTCAAAAATTTTCTGGGGGAAGACCCCCCAGACCCCCTTGTAACTCTGTTATTACAACTACATTTCACTAAGTTTGTGACAAAACGCAAAAAATCTGTATCCGAAATTCGGATGAAGCGTACCAAAAGGAGTTGAAAAAGTGGGGTTTTTGACTTAAATTTCCAAAAATTTTCTGGGGAAGGACCCCCAGACCCCCTTTTGGAAGTAGGAGCAGGATATTTCACTACCTTTTCCGTATTAACATGAACAAGAACATTCAATTGGATTGGGAAAATTCTTAGCCCCCTCCAAAACCAAATGCTGGATCCGCCACTGGGTGAAGTACCCATACATTCTGTTGTAAAATGTAAAAAAGCATTAAATGAGTCATTTTTAATTAACCGTTATTCACTATCCTAGGAACTTTCTGACTTTAATTTGATATATTATTAGATTCAATCCAGTTTTCTTAACGGCCCAAGCACCATTTGTATGTTGAAAAATTGCACAATGACACCTCAGACAGAAATATTTCACCTCAAGAAACATCTCTCAAACAAAAATCTCCACAAGAAAAAAATTTTTCTGCACACTCACTCAGCGAGCCCCGACACTAATGCCCGATTGAAAAGTCCCTTATCGCGCATTTGTCACCCAGAATTGCGCGGAACCCTATCACGACATCGGCACTTCGCGCCATGCAACATCATTAAATCATCGGGCGGCGATAATCGCACTCGAGAGAGAGCAAGAGAGAGGTCGAACAAGTTGTTGAGGCTTTCCAACCACTTGCACATAGGTTCCGGAGGAGGAGAGGAAGTGATCGGAGGAGTGCCACATCTCGGGAAAGAGAGTTTAGCTTCTCGGAAGGTTTTTCTCTTTGAGGGGAGTTTTTTTGAGAGGAGGAGGTTGACATGGCTGGAGTGTGGTTCGTGGTGTGCATCCCCACTGCTTCTTTTGAGAGGAAGCTGAAGCACCCCGAGGAGTGGAAGGATAAGAAGGAGCAACAAAGTGGTGAGTTGGAAACTAAAAACTTGTTAGGTGTTTTCAGAAATTTTTTGGGGGGTGAATTTGAATGAAAGGAGCATAAAACTGTGTCTTTGGTTTCTAGACCTTCCCATGATATTTATCGAGGATTTTTACGATTTTAAACCTGTGTACTTTTCGTGTGCATCCGCATGGTGGTGAGTTGGATATGAAAACAAATTATTTTAAATATTTTCATAATTTTTTTTCTAGAATTTGAAGAGCATAATACTGTTGCTTCGGTTTCTAAACTTTCCCATGTTCTTTATAGAGGATTTTAAGATTTTAAAGCTGAATACTTTTAATGCATAACGGTGAGTTGGATATGGAAACTAATAATTTTAGTGGTTTTTAGAATTCGTTTTGAGAATTTGAATGAAAGAAGCATAAAACTGTTGCTTCAGTTTCAATAGACTTTCCCGTGTTCGTTATCAAGGATTTTAAAGATTTTAAGACTGTATATTTTTATGGCGCGTCTCGTTCATTCTTTTTTTACTGTGTGGTTTTCTCTTGAGAGCTTTGTCTTCCAGCTTTCGGGTGCTTAAATTTTACAACCATCTCTTTGGTTATGAGCTCTTTTAAGAAGAAAAGAGGGGGAAATGTGCAGGGTTGATAAGAATATAAGAAGAAAAATCTTCTACATATAATGTGTTAAATTAATCACGTACTCGCGTGTATTGATTTCATTCACGCTTATAATAAACATTATCTTGAGTCTCTTTTGCGTATCCTTCTTTTACAAATTTTTATGATCTCGGTAATATCTTATGGAAGGAAGGCGAAAGAGAAGTGCATAAAAATAACTTTAATAATAAAATTTAAAAAATAACTTTTGGCGAATGTATTTTTTAATGGTCTTATTTATAACGAAGTTTTCTATGTCGGCGGACGCGCATGTTAGAAGAAAGCTTTTTTATGCGGGTTTTAATTGCTGTGATTTACGAACATAAGAGAAAAAAAAGGTTAGATTAATTACTACATACAAAGTTTCTGATTTTATAAGAATATTAAGTAGGGTGCATCAAACGCCCCTCTAGAAACAAATCACTTTGTACCTAATCTAAAAATGTTCCTTTACACCTAAAAAGTTGTCCTGCAAAATATTTTTGTTTTCTTTTGACTTTAAATGGGTCCACATCGAGCTTAAAGTTTTGAACTTTTGCTATTTTTTTAAGAAAAATGCAATAAATTCAAAGATAAAATGCTCACAATTTTTTCTTAATTTTTTTCTGAAGAACTACTTTAATAATGTATCTAATGATTCAAGTTTCATTAATCTGTGATTGTTCTGTTAGGAGTTATAATTTTTCTTATGGTAAAAGAAGTTCATGTAAAGTTGTTTTTCCACAGTACTCAATGTTATAACTCTGGAACTTTTTGACTTAGAAACACCAAATTTGGTTAATTTTGTTCACCATTTTATGAGATTTGAATAGACATGTGACTTGACCCATTTAATTAAAAAAATTGTAACTAAAAAATTTTAAAAGTCTTTATAATTAAAAATTTTTTTGAAATATAATATTTTTAGATAATTTTTAAAAATTTATATTTCTTACATTTTATATTTCTATACAAACTTTTTAACCAAATACAATGTTCTAATTTAGATTTTATCCAACAAATAAAAAAAATTTATTGAAATTTAAGATGGTTCCTTAACACCTCCACAAGTGTGGCTCAAATACCCCAAGTATTTTAATAATTCCTACAAAACTCTGCAATTAAATAACTTTTGTTCCAAATGCTGTTATTTTTACAGTTGGTAAAGATGCATTTGGATGGCACAGGAAAGTGTAGCCATCAAATGAGCTGTACGCAAGGATCACGGTTAATTTATTTTACTTCTCTAATTATATATTACTGAATTGGAAGATGCTTGCTGTGGAGGCAGCTAAGACCCGTAACAGGTTGTTGAGCTGCTAAAAAAGAATTATATAATTATTATTGTCATATTAACAGTAGTTTGTTTGCTTTTGAATGTTTCTAACGACTTTAGTTAGATGCTCTTCTGCTTTGAATAATTGGTCAATGTTTTGCAGAGTTAGGTATCCCAATGCCAAAGTTGCGTATTCAGGAAAGTCCCACTGTTTTTTACAAGCATTCGAAATTTCTACAGACACTCGTCTTTTGAACGTATCCACTGTTGCATAAGAAGCCGCAACGGAGGACGTTTTCCCACCATGTTCTGCAATTAATGTTCTTCAATAATGCAATTTTGTCCCATTTCTTTAACTTCGATGATGTGACTTCTGAGATCACTTGTTGATGGTTTATCAAATTCACTGTTGTTTACACTATCTGTGCGTTCAGAATAATCAGAAAATCTGTGAAAGTCAGCGAATGGAGCACTATACCCTGTCTTGGGTCATGCGCCATAAAAAACCCAATCATCCAACTGTGAAAGTCATCTAATACGGAATTAAAACTCAACTTCTTTCTTATGTGTGCATCTTTTTTTGTAACAAAAAGTTCTTTCTTTCATTTTGACCATCTTTTCAAAAAGGCTTTTTTTTCATAATCCGAATGTGAGTATTCGGTCACTTTTCATGAACTGGAAGAACAGAATATCGTCTCTATGGCTGAAAACACTGAATTTACTTTCAATATGGCTTAAGGATGTGGAGAAGTTCATAAAAAAATTGATGATATATTCTATTAATCCTTCATTTCATGAGAAGTGACCTTATATTATAGCCCCGTTAGGAATTGGGAATAAAAGTTGCAGAACTTGGAGGATAAACATCTTCCGTTGCGGCTTCTTATGCAACAGTGGATACGTCCAAAAGACGAGTGTCTGTCAGTCAGTGATACTTTCCTGAATACGCAACTTTGGCATTGGGATACCTAACTCTCCAAAACATTGACCAATAATACAAATCAGAAAAGCGGCTAGCTAAAGTCGTTCGAAACACTCAAAAGCAAATAACTGTTAGCATATACCCTTGAGTAAGATCAAAAGTATGGGTCAGTTATTTCTGAATTAATTTACAATAATCTAACTTGATAGCAAGGTGAACGAACTACTGTTAATATGAAAGTAATTAAATAATAAGAGAAGTAAAATAAATTACTCGTAATACTTGCGTACAGCTCATTTGATGGCTACACTGTCCTGTGCCATCCAAATGCATATTTACCAACTGTAAAAATAACAGCATTTGGAACAAAATTTATTTAATTGCAGAGTTTTGTAGGAATTATTAAAATACTTGGGATATTTGAGCCCCACTTGTGGAGGTGTTAGGGAACCATCTTAAATTTCAATAACATTTTTTTATTTGTTGGATAAAATCTAAATTAGAACATGGTATTTGGTTAAAAAGTTTGTATAGAAATATAAAATGTAAGAAATATAAATTTTTAAAATTATCTAAAAATATTATATTTCAAAATTTTTTTTTAGTTATAAAGACTTTTAAAATTTTTTAGTTACAAATAATTTTTATTAAATGGGTCAAGTCACATGTCTATTCAAATCTCATAAAATGGTGAACAAAATGAACCGAATTTGGTGTTTCTAAGTCAAAAAATTCCAGAGTTATAACATTGAGTACTGTGGAAAAAACAACTTTACATGAACTTCTTTTACCATAAGAAAAATTATAACTCCTAACAGAACAATCACAGATTAATGAAACTTGAATCATTAGATACAATATTAAAGTAGTTCTTCAGAAAAAAATTAAGAAAAAATTGTGAGCATTTTATCTTTGAATTTATTGCATTTTTCTTAAAAAATTAGCAAAAGTTCAAAACTTTAAGCTCGATGTGGACCAATTAAATATTATTATATTTTTACATAACTTTGTATGCATCAGTTTTGAAGTATTTGGAACAAAATTAAGTTGGGTACAAAACAATATTATCAAATTTTAAAAATCATGGGGCGTTTGATGCACCCTAATATTAAGTCTTACTAGTCGATAACTAGAAAATAAGTCTTTCTTTAAAATTTAAATTTAAAAATGAAATTCAAAACGATTTTAACATACTATGATAGATCCTTCAGAACATTATAAAACATTTTGTATTAGCAATTATGAAGTGAATTCCTTTAATAAATACTTGACCCATGTAGTGTGAATATAACCGAAGTTAATTATTTAGTCATGAAGAACAAGAAAAAGGTAGAATAATACTGGTATATGTGTAAACAACCTTAATTTTACATTTTTCTTATTACATTCATGTAGTTAACTAATACATTAGTATGAGATGATGTTTCACTGGTACTCGTTGTAAAATTGAATTTAAGAAAATCCAAAAATACTTAAAATCAGCTCTTGATGATATTATAATAGGACATAAAATTTATTGAAGTGTAAATTTTTTCCCATTTTAGTTAAAATTATAAAAACAAAAACTTTGAATTTTATATTTTGTTCCTCTTAATAACAAAGCTCTACTAAAAGTGTATCTACCTATCTACCTTTTCGGTGTTATTACAAACTATTTCAACGAAAAATTTGGTATTTAACATCAATACAAATTGTAGTTTACGATAAACTACCATATTAATCTGAAGTAACATAGAGAAGCATATTCAATGAATTCATATTACGTTACATTTCTTTCAGATAATATCACCCTCATTAAAATTCCCTTTGAAACGACATGGCACTAAAAATGTTTCAAAGTAAATTTTCGCTGTTTAACAAACAAAAGTCTACAATACAAAATGGGAACCAGCAAAGTAAAAGTATAAAGTTTTAAAGATATACCATTGAAAGAAATATTTCGATTAATTCACAATTTAGTTATTCTTTGTATATTTTAAAAGTAATTGTGTGCGTTCGTTTGATGAATTTGTCTACTTGCCTCTACATGGCGTAGGACAATTCTTAATAATTGAATAATATCTTCACCAACTCCTTAATTTCAATCCAAAACAGTTATTTTTCTTAAATTCTGTTCTTTATGCCCCACAAAGCAATAAAATTAAAGTTAAAAAAGCGTTTTAGATTGGAGGGGGGTTATTTGCAAAAAAATGCATTAGAAGGATCGCGATGGAATAAATCTTCATTTCAATTAATCTTATTCCGATTTCCCCTTATAATAAATTACAAATTTAAACCATACAAAAACAGTTAATTTCTATCGATTTTTGTCTTCTGGATTTGAATAAGTCCCTATTCATATTGAAAATATAAAAGTATTTTGTCAAATAAAACATTACTTATTATTGTTTTAGTACTATTTCAGTAGTTCTTAATAAGTCTACAAAAACCCCAGAAATATTTGCTATCCGGTTCTTCCAAACCTCTGATCACCCCTGTTTTAGGATTAATTTTTATACACATTTGATAAAAAAATGATACGTTCATTGATTCTGTTTATTATGTATGTAAACATTTTTCTCTTAAGAGATATACGCCATGCAATCAAAAAATTTCATATTCGTGCCCACGAACTGAGTAAAGTTGTAAATTTATTTCTCCCATTGTATATAGTTTTTAATAACCAGGACCTTATGTCTGGCTGAATAAGTTCTATTTCAATAGAAACAATCTTTCCCGGCCATTCGTAAAACTCCATCACGCCAGCTTTCATCAATTGGAGTAATTAATTTTCTTTGGCAACAATTCGTGCTCATTTGGGGGTCACGAAGGAGGTTTTTGAGGCTACTTGCTTGTTTGAAAGTTTCTCAGACAACTTACAAATTCAAAAAGGTAATAATTGTTGTTTATTGGTAAGAGTAACTGGTTTTCACTACATCTTTAAAGGTGAAAGTCATTGATCAAAAGTTGTCTTTTTCTTGATTTGTTTAATTCCGTGGGTTTAAGTAAAGGACGTAGGTGATTCAGAATAAATTTTTGAATTCTATAAAGCAAAATTATCTTCAGGCAAACACGATGTTAGGTCAAGGTTAATAGTAGTAGTAGTTCATTGAACTGTATTAAAATTTATAAAACTTATATTGTTTCTTTACTTATAAACTACTTGTTATGTAAATAAACTTATAATTTTTTACATAAAAAGCTAGCATAGAGGTTTTTACCTGCTAACATAATGTTTTTCATTGTTACCTCTATAAAACCTCTATATCATACCATACATCTATCCAACCCATACCTCTATACAACCTCTGTATCACCTCTATAAAAGTAAAATTTGCTTTTTAATAGTAATTTTATAAGTGTTGAACAATAATAATAATTTAATCACTTAACTGGAAATTTATAACTTCTATTTATATATTTGATGTAATTAAAATGACAAAATTATAATAAATTAGTTACTAAATGCTTTTTTAAAGTCTTCAAAGGTACACAACCATCTAAATCTAAAAGCTATCAAAATTTCATTTGTTATACAAATACAAATTAAGTCGACCAACTACAGGCAAGCTCCCAACAAGGTTGATCCGGTCCATTTAACTCAAACCACCCGATTCCCAGTATTTGTCAATTTTATTCTTGAATTCGTTTACCCCACTTGAGTTGATAATCGTTTCAGGTGACCCATTCCATCTGTCCACTACCCTGTTAAAAATAATACTTCCTATAATCCCGATTAAAATTTGCCTTGTTCAATTTAAATCTGTGACCCCTCGTTCTATTACCCGTATTGAAATTTAGTCCCTCTGTGTCCCCTTGTTTTATCATTTTGAAAGTTGAATTAAATCCCCTCTAATCCTTCTTTCCTCTAGAGTGAACATACTTAACTTACTTAATCGCTCCTCATAACTTAAACTGGATATACCCTTGACCATTTTGGTCGCTCTATGCTGAACCCTTTCAATAGAATCAATATCTTTTTTCAAATATGAAGACCAATATTGAACAGCATGCTCTAGATAAGGCCTCACCAATCCCCTCTATAATGGCAATATAATATTCCCGGACCTTGAAGAAACAGTTTTTCTAATGTAACCCAATATCCTATTAGCCTTCTTACTAGCAGCTGATCACAGTTGGTTCATTTTAAAGTCTTCATTTACTATCACCCCTATATCTTTTATCATATTACCCTCTTTTATTTTGTCCCCTTGCAGATAAAATTCAGCCCTACCATTCCTACCACCCATATGCAATACCTGACATTTACCTATGTTAAAGGAAAGGACATACCCCATTTTTCAGCCCATACTGATATTAAATCAAGATCCTTTTGTAAATTTTGCACCTGCTCCTGCGTATCAAACCTCCCCCACATTTAAAAAAAATAATGTTAAGTTTATGTTAAAAGGATGTGTTCTCAAATTTTAAGTTTTTGAGAAAATTACTTTAAAAAACAAGGAATATGTATTCTAAAGACAGATAGATGTTTTACTTTTAAAATTACATATCAAGAAAGAATATTATTATGTATAAAGTATTTATATTTTCTTAAACAAAAAACAATGGAATATACGTATTTTTTGAAAACAGAAAAAATGTATTTCCCAGCGAAAAAAATTGTTATAAATTCAAAAATCAACTCTACTAGTTAGCTCATTCAATATTTTAAAGTATAAATCGACAATAATTCTGAATACTAAAATCGTCTAAAACCATTGTTTCTGATAAAATTACGTCACGTAATGTTTTCGCGCTCTTTTTAAAGGTCAAATTTTGAAGTGAAATATAAAAATAAATTAAAAACTTTCTTGCGTGTGTATTCCTCTTTTGAATGTCTTTATCAAATAAAAAAATGTAACCATTATAATATATAACCCATTATAACAAGAGCTAAGCCAACAAACTAACATTGACTTCGTTAAGTTTGAGTTAATTTATTTAGTTTTTCTTTTTAATGAAAATAATACTGAGAAGATAAAGGCGGAATTATTATTATCTCTATATCTTATATGCTAATTCAAGGTCAGATTGCTTTTCTACGTTTTGATGTTAGCTATTTTACGATGCTGTTATAAAAAGACGTTAGCGTCCAGTGACGAGAATGACGAGATCTGGATTACTTCAAAAGTGTGTAAATAGCATTTAAATTAATTTTAAGATTAGAATATTTGTCCCTAGAAAGCTGGTTTTGAGCAAAGGACGTGATTCAACATAAAAAGTTAGTTATGTCACCAGAAAGTTTCTAGATTTCTGTTTTTTAGTTATGGTATTTTGTAAGCAGTAGTTTTGAAGAAAATATTTATATTCTGATAGTGTTTTGTCTTCACGTTTTTGGATAATAATCGCATTCTTAACTTGAAATAGCATTTTCCTTTCCACATAAAAAGCAATTTTCCATGTTTGGAGATGTGTGATGTAAGACATCCTAAGACAATATCCTTGCGGTGGATATTGAGGGTTTATAAATTGAATTTGTTGTAATGTATGGCGTTATTACCATGCTTGATAAAGCTTATGATAAAATTTTAAGAAATTTTCCAACAAGTTTCCTAGCAATCCCTACTATTTAAAAAATTCGATAATTAGGTACTATTATGCATAACATACTAAAAACAAGTGTTACTTCATGTACACAATTTTTTCTTCACAAGAGGATCAAAACTTTATTATTTCCAATTGGTTAATACTGTTCTTATGCTTAAGAAAATCAGGCAGTAAAGAATTTCTTTTTAAAGTAGGTTTCTGTTTATAGTTTCACCGAACATGGGTTAATTTGATGATACCATATTTCTACTCTTTTTCAATTTTTAAACTAATCATTAAAAAGTTCTAACCTTTAACTTTGGTATTATGGGATGAATACTAGAGATAACTGAGAAATTTACCATAATATGAGGGAGATCTAAACAAGGGGTTGTGTTTCAATCTACCGTCAACCCATCAGGAATAAGGATTTTCTCTAAAAGTAGTTTTATTTTCTTTAGGTAGTATAGTTTTTAAAATTCAATTTAAATATTGCAATCGTTGCATTTTCATTTTTTAAATACATCGCATTTTTAGGTTATTAATTATTTAATTGTTAGCATTTAGAAGTTGACACAACTGAAATAAATGTGACGATAATAGGAATCTAAATAAACACATAAGATTGTGTTATAAAATAACTAATAAATTATAATTAATTTAACTAGGGAGATACCCCCCGCTCGCTATCGCTCCCCAACCCCCGTAAACTGCTTACGCAGGACCTTTTGGATTGCTTCGCAATCCTCACAAAATCCAGCCAATAATAGAAGACAAAACTTAACATAGCACTCAATGTTTGCAATTATATTTCGATTATTATTAGACTAAAAATTATAAATTTCAGACAAAATGTGTGAAAATTTAGCACTATAGAATAATATCATATATGGGTTCAATTCCGTTAGCGTTCCCTCTAAATACCGCCATGCTCTTTTGGACACCAAAAGATTAAATATTGCTAAATAATTTCAAACTCATAGATTAATATGTTTAATAAGAACAATAACTGATCAGTTTATCAATAAAAATCAGAAACATTTGTTGATATTTGAATATAAACGTTCAAAAAAGCTTGGCGATATTTAGCAGGAACGTTAACGGAATTGAACCCATATCTGTAAGTTTTTAAAATACTTTTATCATTATTTAAATGATACTATTTAATTTAGAAAGTACTTTTTAAAACGTGAAGAAAATTTGCATCATTATAAAATATGGCTTCAGTTGGTCGTTGTGATTGGATGTATAATAAATTGTTTGAAAGTTCTTGCTTCGTAACTGCGTCCTTATCCGTAATCCAAAAAAAATGGAAATATTTTAAAATTGAGAATTTTTTTTTAGAAATTTTAAGGGCATTTTGCACATTTTCAAAAGAATTTGAACAGTTTGATACAAAAATTTGATATATCAGTAATTGAAAAGTTTTTCTCTGGAAACCGTTCACCAAAACTTTTTTTAGAATAGAGAGATACTATAACTTATAATTTATTTAATACTATAACTTAAAAATTTTTATTGTCATTTTGCTTTTAGCATCGAATAACTACATCGCAAACAATTCGTCTTTAATTTTTCTTTCATAGGTACCATTAAAATTCATAAAATTCCTCTAATTCCAATTACAATCAAAACCCAAAACAAATAATAATAATTTCATCTTTTAACAGAGAAGGGAAGTATACTTGTTCATTTTCCAGCCTGTCAAATTAATTTGAATCTTGTCGGAAAATCTTAGTTATATAAATGAGTGAAATATTGGTTAGCATTTACGGGTGTTATAAATAACGAACTCACAATAGAGAAAATTTTATTATCTACCACATATGTGAGATAAAATAAGTTTAAGAGCTGTCTTATCCTGAAAAAATTTTTACCCTTAAAACATTGTTTTTCAACTAAAACAGTAACAACTGTTATCTTTTTTATACAAATTTCCAAGGTATTTGCTTTCCCTTTTACCAGAGGTTCCAGAACTATTATGAGTTGATTGCTAGTATCCCTTTTAGGTGAAGCTATTTTTTCCACGGCGCGGCGTCCTACTCAAAGGGTTATAATGTTCATATTGTTCGCAAATATTTAAGAAAAAATCTGAAATGTTCTAAATTTTGTCTTTTTAAAATTTGAATAATAGCTAAATATAAATTGGATTGTTTTCTAAACATTTCCTGATTCTATGGATAATGTAAGTGATTATAAGAAATTTAGCTTTGAATGAGAAAGAATTCTTAAATCATAAAATCTTTAAAATACACTAGAATTCTAATTTTATTATATTAAGTAAACGATTTTTATTCGTTAAAACTACTGAATTTAGCTAAAATTTTATATTGATAAGTGTCACCAATTTTTGAAAGTGGTGGGGAAGATACCTATTTATTTAAAAACCAAGAAGTAGAATAAAATATGCCCATTAGTTCAGATAAATAAATTTATTAAAAGTATGTATTTTGCCTTGAATAAATTAAAATTCCTTTTTTCACAAAATCATAAGAATTCTTAGGTCATGTGAGTATTATTTCTATTCTCTATTTGGGACAGATTTCAGAGTCTTTAGCAAATACAGGGTGTTTCAAAAGTCCGCTTCGTGGCTTTTATTTGGAACCAACTTGTCCTAGGGTCATGGAAGTAAAGTCTGCCCTTAGGTAAGTGACCCTGGAGAATCCATTGTGACGACTTACAGCGCCCCTAGCGGCGAAATAAAAAAAAGGTGAAAAATTAATTTAAAAATTATAGGAGACAGAGCAAAAACCTCAATGAGAGTATTGTTTCCAACGTTATGAAGAACTCACAGAAAAAAGTTTCATGAAAATAACTTTATTAGCATGTGAAAATAGCCCTTTTCAGGCCTAAAAAAAAAGTTCGCAAATTTGCAAGTTTTTTTTAAATTTTTTTATTATATTTTGCCTTTATTCAACTTAAAAAACGTCTTTTTCTTTTTTGAGGTATGAAAAAGTGTTATTTTCACATGCTAATATCTCCGCGAATATTCACGATATTTTCATGAAATTGTTTTCTGTGAGTTCTTCATAACGTTGGCAACAATACTCTCACTGAGGTTTTGCTCTATCTCCTATTGTTTTTAATTTTTTTTTACTTTTTTATTTCGCTGCTAGGGGGTGCTATCAGTCATCACAATGGATTCTCCAGGTTTACTTACCTAGGGGTAGACCATACTTCCGTGAACCTAGGACACGTTGGTTCCCAATATAAGCCGCGAAACGGACTTTTGAAACACCATGTATGTGTCTTTCAATTCATTCAGCTCTTTCACTTATATTAGAAAATCAAAACTCTGAGCTTAGAATTTGTTGGTTCAAACCCAACAATTTTACACTAATTCCAACATGTCCAAAAACAAGAAAAATATTACATCACCATGTAGTGTATTTGTGATAAAAAATACTCAATAACAAATTTAAATACGGTCCTGCATCACACAATATTGTTTTTAAATTTAATCAGTCATTTAAAAAAACTTTATCTTTTGTCAACAAACACCCAAGATAATGAGTGTTCCAGTTAATAACTTTATCACTCCGTTCCACCATCCGTTAATTAACCGTTAATTCGCCTTATCAATCTCTCCATATCACGAAACGTGGCTTGCAACACAAAAAAAAGACAAAACCGTGGGAAGTAACCACGAACACTATCATCATCCTCCTCCCCCACGTAACACTTTTCGTCATCCCATTGTTTCCCTTGAACACAAAAAAGCGATCAAGCCAGCCAAGTTGGCAACCCTCTGCCGGACACTTGGCAGGGAAAAATGAAAGCCATATCCATTTCATCCCGTGATTTAGATGCAGGTAGAGCGAAAGCGAATAAATGAGAGAAATTAGACAGGGCGAAGGAGAGACAGAGAGAAGGGTGCCTCTTTTTTTGGAATTGTTTTAGTCGATCGGTCCCAGCCACTGCCTGAAAATGTCCGGAGGAGTGTGGTTCGCGGTTTGCATTCCCACCGCAGCATACGAGAAGACGATTAAGATTCAAATCGAAGAGAATCGGGAGAAAAAGATTCAAGGTAAGAGGGAATTCTGAATTCCGATTCTATTTTTTTTCGAATAAATCGAAGTCGATTGTTCAGGGAATTTGAAAACGCATAATTTGAAGAAAAAAAATAAAAATAGTATGAATTGATGTGGAAGGGAAATTATTGTTTTACTCGTACCTTCAAAAATAAATGAAGAGTTTTCTCGAAAATTTCTCTATAAATAGAAAGTTTAATCCAAACTTGGTCCTTCAAGTTTTATTGTTTTGATAACACTGACTTTTTTACTGCGTCTTTCATATAAAAATTATTTATCTTGATGGAATTAAGTCTTAAATATTTACAATATATAACTTTAATTGTATCTTATTGCCATTCCATTATAAGATATATTATTCTTATTCTTATTATAAGATATTCTTTGGCTAAGACAAGTTTGAATGGAGAAGACATAAGACAATGGATAAGACATTCTTATTCTATTTATAACGAATAATATTATTTTATAATTATTATTCTATATTATAAGATATTGTTGCCCGACGTAATGGCCTAGTGGTTAGAGCATCTGACTGCAAAGCCGTACGTCTGGGGTTCGAAACCCCGTTTGGCATGAATGTTAGTGTTACTGTCCTTGTGTGTGTGTGTGTGTGTTGAATTTACCTATACGGATCCATACCTTCAGGTGAATTTGTACAAATTTTAAAAAAATTAAAAAATAAAATTATAAGATAAAGCCATAGATTAAGTAACTTTTTGCAATGGTTTGATTTGTTTCTAATTTCCAAAAAGTTTAATAATCTTAAATGCATTTTAGTAATTTAGTACATCCTTTAAAAAATCTCTGTCTGCTAATTTAAAAACAATATCATCCATCTCTTTTATAAATAAAATCTTTTTGAAATTTAACTCTTAGTAACTCATCTAAAATTTTTACTAATAATAAAATTAAAATTACTAATAATAAAATTAATTGTGGAAATAAATTCCAAAACATTGAAGAAATGAAAAATGTAAGATTGAATAAATTGTTACCATAAAAAATAGTAACAAATTGTGCCCCAAAATCCTGATTTTCATAGGGAAGATAAATCTAATATAATAAAAGTAAGTGTGTGTGTGTTTGTTTGTCTTCTATACAAATCCACAGTTTCCCTCCGATCGGCACCAAACTTGGTATACCTACGTAAAAGAATCCCAGAAAAAACATAGGCTATGTTTCAAAGTTCTAGAACGACCTCTTGACCCTCTTTTGACCCTTTTTATGGTCATTTTGCTGAAATAGCTTTATTTCTCCTCCAGAAGAGATCTGTTCACCCAATTGTTACAAAAAAAACATAAGGCAAAATAGCAAGTTTTTAAAAGAAAAACTAGATACAAGTCTAATTAAAAATCATAACTATAATAAAAAATACAATTAAATGAAATTTTATATTTTAAAACG
The DNA here is from genome assembly GCA_024610705.1 of Tetragnatha versicolor. NCBI lineage: Eukaryota > Metazoa > Arthropoda > Arachnida > Araneae > Tetragnathidae > Tetragnatha > Tetragnatha versicolor. The sequence goes on from JANDEH010000001.1 coordinate 58,968,413, forward strand.
TGAAATTAAGTATATTTTAAAATATTTTTATTTCAAAGTGTTGATCTAACTTTTAAATAAAAAGTTTCATGGAATAGCATTGTTGTTAAAATAGTCTCCATGGAAACGAGGATGAAAAATCAAATCATGATCATATTGTTGCTTTTAATAAAGTTGGTTAACAGACCAAAAAACTAGAGAGGCTAAGCGCGCACTGGAGACTTCTGTCTCGGCGACTTAAAACACTAGTCACTCGAGAGCAATGCATTTCTATGAGGAAATTCTTGGCCTAGTGATCTTGGTCTCGTCGCCATGTGCGCACACTCTAGCTTCTTGCAATAGCCAGGGAAGCAATTTTGTCTTTGTCTCCGAGACAAAAGTCTCTAGTGCGCGCTCAGCCTTAATATTCAAAACCTTTTAAGTGGAAATATTGTATTTTTTCTTAAATTGCAGGAATATGTTTTATTAAATTTTATACCAAAGATATAATAAAATCATGAAAATACGATTAATTAAGGGCTCTAATTGAGCATTTTAAATGATTTTTGGAAGAATATTTTTCTAATATTTTGTTGATTTTTATGGGAATCATGAGGTAAATGCAGAAATCGTTCAAAATTTAAAAGGCTGGATTCGACACCTTTCACTCATCAAAATACAGGCGTGGATCCAGCACGGCTCCAAGAGGGGGGGGGCACTTTTCCAGATAAGATCCCCATTGGTACCATTGGGTATGGGGGTCCTCCCCTAGAATTTTTTTTTATTTGACGTGTAAAAGTAGGGTTTGAACTCATTTTTAGAAAGTTTTGAGTCTAAGGGGGGCACTTTTCAACACTATTACCTTTACTTTTTCACCCAAAATGTCAAAATTTTGGGGATTTTCAAAAAATTATCACTGAAGATCCCCTGGTGGTACTAATGGGCTGTCCTGAGTTCCAGCTACCCCCTGGATCCACGCCTGGAAGGTAGAAATTAAAAATTTTTAAAGAAAAAAATATCCATCTCCACCCGTGCAAGGCCGGGCATACCAGCTAGTATTACGATATTATCAAAAAGTATATTAATACTTGGTATAGGTATATCAAACAAGAGTGCATATAGGGATTTCAGCCGTTTAACCGTTTTCCTGATTTTATACAGATTACCTTCACTAAACTGAATTTTTTATATCCTTATTTCTATGAAAAATGATAATAGTAATAAATACTTTATGATGAGATAAGTGAAGAGAAAAAATTTAATAAATATTTTTAGTGTTTAAAAATTAAGACTATATATATTTTTAGGGCCTCAAGTTTTTCTCAGGCAAATATCTTAGGTTTGCTATTGCATACATCTAAATATTTTGACCAAGGTCCAAAGAGATAGAAATATGAATCTTTATTCTTAACTTTTTACTGTTCGTTTAACTCATTTTATGCATTAAAAAATGAAAGAAAATATTTGGTTAAGCATCTTAAACACGAAATGCTAATGTTAAAAATTAAAAAAATATGCTAAATATATTAAAATAATAAAATGCTAAAAGAAATTTTTCAGTTTTATCAGTGTTAGGGAAACAATTTGAAGAAATCATGGTTACTAATTTAAAATATCTTCTCATGTATTCAAATATCTGACTCTCAAATACGAATATTGATGAAAATATATTAGCGTATATTGAAAACCATTAAAGCAAACGATAAACTAATTATTAGTTTTTTAAAGTTGACTTTTAAGTTTATTTATTAGCTTCAAATTTGAGACAAAACATATTATACTCAATACATGCTTTTATAACTTCTAAAATTAAATGTGTGTGAGTGTTTCCAACATACCTTAAGTTTCATATCCACTTTTACAATTGTAAAATGCAAATCCTCACTAAATCTTGCTTTCAAATCTTCCTCAGAATTTTGCATACATTGAGAAAATATTTGAGAGAAGATTGTTCTTTTTAATATTGAAATTTTTTATGTTGCATCTATCTTATATGTTCAAGAGGGTGCAAGCTCTTGGTCTTGGTCCAGTCTTGGTCTAAGAGTAAATTTCGAAGAAAGCTTCTCTATCTTATAGTTGCCATTAAGCTCAAAGTTTGCTAAAAAAATGAAATCAATATTAAAATACAATAATCCCTCAACAGAAATTTTTTCTTTCGTTTCATGATAATGTAACTCAAAAATAAAAAGCTGATTAAAGTTTTAGCGAATACTAAAATTCAAATGAATTTTTTATGGAAACTTGACTTCAAAAAAATAATTTTAACTTTGAATTTTAAATCCTAGCCTTTAAAAATCCTACGAATTTCAAACAGAAAAATACTTTTACTTTAAAATAAAATAGAATTAAAGAAAGTACCTTTTTGTTTATATTTTAAGTTTTAAAATTATTTTGTTTTCTTTTCAGAGAGGCAAGAAGAGTTGATAGCGAGTAAGTACCTTGAATTTTTATTAACATTAGAATAGACATACCTATGGTTCCCAAACTGGGCAGTGAGATCTTTACTGGAGCGCCTCAGTTCAATTTTTACTCCCTCTGTTTTTCTTTAATACTTTTTCTTTGAAGTCCAAAAACGTTTTTCATTTAGTTTCATTTTGGTTTCAGGGATAAAGCTTAAATTTAAAATTTTTAGAAATATTTTATTCAAATTGCTATTTATTTTGGTCTACTGAAAATTATATCATAATCTTTCATTGAGTTTCTCTATTAGGTTAAAAATTATTTTCACTTTTCCCACTACAATTTCAAAAATCATTACAAAATCAAAGTGGGATCTTCAAAGAGAAAAATAAGTATTTTAGTTTTGAATAAAAAATGTAATTGTTTGAAATGATAGAAATGGGTTCTTACCAAAGGAATTTTCTTATGCTTCGATCTTTTTGATATAGTTTTTTTATAATTTAAAATGAATGTAATGTGCGGTTATTAACTTTATCTATTCATTTCATCTCTAAGGTAAATATTTAAAATATTTTGTTAATTACTACACTTTGATGAATTTATTTTAAATTTATATTTTTTTCGCCGTGGGAAAAACAATTTTCTAAAGGACTTTGTGACCTGTAAGTTTGGGAACCACTGGAGAAACTAATTAATTGAGTAAAAGTAGTAATACTAATAAAGTAGTATTGCATGTGTTATTTTTACTAGTTTAAGATTGTGAAGAGTCGTTCACTATCGAATATAGTAATTATGCATTAACATACAATTAATGTTTCGAGTAACTGAGTTATTCTACAATAAGAAGGATTTAAATCTAGGAATGTTATTCCTTGAAAATGCTTCGATTTGTAAAAATTGTTCTAGATTGAAAATGATAAATGAGCAAGAACAAAATTAGCTTCCTTGTTAAAAATTAGGTTAAAGTTATCTTGAGTTAATTTTTTTTCATATTGGTAAATATTTCATTCATATTAATAATATTTTAATATCAATTTTATACATACTACACATTTTATTTAAAGTTTAAAAGTTTTTATGGGAATTTTTTGGTTTAAATGTTTTACTAGTAGTTCGATTCCAACACAATTATATTAAATTATTTACAAATTTTCAAAGAAAAAATATTTTCAATAAAAGGTTTAATTTTTAGGTAAAAAACCCCTGAATTTTAATACTTTTGTTTCAGAAATATGAATAGTAGCATATAAAGTTTGAGTTTTATTATGAAAGTATTACTGACATTTTTGGTTGTGTATTAGGTTTTTTTTCTGTAAACTCAAAAAATATCTCATTACTTTTAATTTAACAAGAAATTTAGATTTCAAATACTTTTTTGAGTATTTTTCTTCTTTTTAGTAAAAGGTACCCCGTGTTGAATGAATTTAAATATTGTTTTTGAACGTTTTATAGCAATTGATAACATTATAAATACCTTAAAAGTGTTTTAAGCCAAACACTTTTATTATTATCATTAAATGGTTAGATTTTACCTAATAGTTTTCCGAAAAAAACTTTCAACTCTATATCTTTTAATGAAACATAGTTCCGAAGGAATTAAAATTCTCCAAAATGAGTAGACAAGTAAATAAAAATAGCACAAAAACACATATTGCACAGTTTCTATTCAAATGGGTGTGCTCTCATAGCTACATTTCATGGTTTTATACAAAAACTTTTCTTTCATAAAAGTTGTATTTCATTTAATTATTCACCAGTTTTCAAAACGGGGTTAATAAAGACAGGTCAATGAATTTGTGTTATTTTGGGTGTAGTATTTGGGTCTAGTTCGAGTGACATGGGAAAGTTGACCTTTTCATTCATAGATTTACAAAGCGTTCAAATTTTATGAATGGTTGCCATGACGAGGGTTGATACAACAGTTATTATCCACAATTAAACATTTTTAAAAAGTTATGTTTATTTCCCACAGTTTGGGATGAAGGTATTAAAGAAAAATGAAATAATTTTGTTTGTCCATTGCTTCGTTCGTTCTTATTTTAATTATCATTCACCGTTTTTATAATACTTTTGCTGATGTGTGATAGTTTGGAATCTTGTGTGTGAGACCAAATTTTATTATATTTATTACTTGTAAACGATGACGCTCAATCGGTGCTCCGTAATGTAATCTGATGAAAGTACAGTAGTGGTATTAGTATTCTATAATGGATACACAGTTAATTACTAGGTGACTACGATTAACGAATGTTTTAATATAAACTCGATTTTCATACACTTCCGAATGATTCTGATCCCAAACCTTTTTTCTTCTCGATAGTAATAAAAGAAAAAGAAAATATTTACTACAATATACAGTCTATTAGTTGATTGCAATATTTAACAACTATTTTCCCTTTGAATTTGTGATCGTGTTATTTAACCTGAATTGCAATTACTTTGATATAAGCCTGATTAAATAAAATCCCGTGTATAATGATGAATCCTCAACTAATCAATTACATCCAAGTAATTTCGATAGCTTACATTTTTTTAGTTTAGCGCTAGTTTTAAAATATTTCCATGCTGACATGGAAATATTTCAATGATATAAACTATGCTCGTTGATTTAAATTTCATATACATCATAATATTTTAACCCGTTTTTGTGCTTTATGGTATATAAGGACACCGTGTAAAATGTTTGAAAATAATTTAAATATTTTTGACCATCAATATTAAGTATTACAATTAAAGTATTAAAATGAGAAAAATAAAGCTATCCTATGTTTAAAATAGTAATATAGAGCGTATGACTAAAATTTTATGGAAGATAATCATATCTATACTTTCACATACAAAGTAGATCTAACTAAATCTATTTTTGCCCCTAAAGTTTAATTATAAAATATAAATAATAACTAATATAGGTAAATAAAGCTACCATTATATTTTTATCCACACTAAAATGATAAATGTGTTTTATTAAAGCGTTTTTTTACTTTAATTTATTTCTATATTAGTAACCTAACCTTTTTTGAACGATTTAAGAGTTAGACATTTTTCTTGGGGTACTTTTGAATTCAATATTTATGCAATATTTCCAAGAAAATATACATAAGTATTAAAATATTATCCAAAATCCTAAATAAGTTTTACCTTATAAGAATACCTAAAATTTTGAAATCTTCTATTTATATATGAATGAAAGTATACCTAATTTTAGAAAAAAAATTAAGATATTCTTTAAAAATTTAAGATATTAATTTACAATTTTGATAAGATACGTACGATATACAAAAAACAATGGTAAATTCTTTTCATGAAATCCAACAGGAATATCTGAAATTACATCAGTGTTCAGACCTAATTTACAAAGATTTTGGTGTGTTGGTCTGTTTAATTTACTTAGCATATTTTATTCATTTTAAATTGCTATTTATGGGCTTTTAAATTAAGCAAATGAAAAAAATGTTTTGAAGAAATTGGAATATTGTATGACATTTTAAAAACTTTTACCATTGTTAAAATCAAACATGCGTTCGTTAAAAAAGAATTTATACCTGCATAAATTAAATTTATTATCGAATCTTATATTCTTTTTCTTTTGATTATTACTTTATTATTTCTTTATTTAATGAATGTTATATTTTATTTTTATCGAATCGTCTTGTACTCATTGTGTAAACTATAAGTGGAAAATTATTACCAAATATATTTGATATTTTAATGAAGTTTTGCTTTAACTATTTCGTGTAGGTGTAGAACTTTTTGACTGTTTCTTTGGCTACGCTTGTTTTTTTGTTCTTATATAAATATTATGTTAGTCGGGTTCTTCAATCACACTGACGAAGGGGATCCATGCATCCCCTAAATAAACGGTCGTATGTATAAAAAACTATGTGCATATAAATCTACGTTGTCTTTTTACTATTAATACCTTTATAATTGCTATTTATTCTTTTGAAGGTTAGGATTTTTTTCACGAAAGCTAAACATAATGATTTGCGTGCCTAGGATTTAGCATCTAAGTAATATGTGAAGTAAAACCATTTTTAAGCTTTATCAAACTGTTTTATGTTTTAGTTCATTTTCTTTTTTTACACTCGCTTTTTTTCTTGAATTTCGCTATTTGACTCTTTGATACGTAATATAAATAGTAAACAAGATTAAATGAAAATATTTTTTCTATCTCTATCTATCCTAAATCATATTCACTGTGATAAGATTAATATTATACATTTTTGTTAACGTATTTATTATCGTTTCTGATAAACATAAGTTAAATTAAAACATTTTTGCTACAGATAATTTTTGACCTAATTTATACTTTTTCTACATAAAACTATTAAATTTTGCTGTTCTTATATAAAGTTTTTACTTATCAAAAATAGAAAACAATTTCAACAGGGTATAACTGAGGTACCGAGTATGACTGAATTACATGTGTAAATGTTAAACTACACTTTTGTTTATTCTATATTTTGCGGGCCGTGTGACTTAATGTTACATTTTTTAAAAGCTTATTTTTAAAAAATTAAAACCGAAATAAGGGGGTTCAGTAACCCCTATGTCTACAATGTCAAACAGGTATATTTCGATGTAGAGGAGAGGAGGGTATTATAGAATAGTCGTGTAATATGGAACACCTGAGTTTCTGCTCCCCCTCGTGCTGCTATCACGTCGCAATGCCACGAAAGTCTTGAGAAACCCCCCATGATAAAATGCGCAAAGAGTTTAGCTTCTTGTTGTTGTCTGATCAGTCGCAGCAAATCAAAGTGTGTTTCAGGATTTTAGAAATGTTCAATGTTCAAACGTTAAATGTTCAAACCTTTTAACCTACCAGTAACTATGAGACTTTGATTTTGTTGTTAAGCATAATGCACACTAAAAGACCAGTAGTTTCTTATACTCCAGTCGTTTTTTAGCAATCCATGTTTTATCGGTCAGTAAAAGGGTTCATAGTACAAGATGGCTTGCCGGGTATTATGGAACATTCCATAATTCATAAAGGGTCAGAAAAAGACGATTATGTTTGTGACTATTGTAAATAGACTCATGAACAAACTATTTGAAGGTAAATTGTTAAATATATTCTTTTAGTTAAGACTAACTATGTTCTCTAAGGTCTAATTAGTTTTCAATAGCTGTAAATCCAACTATTCCATATTACTTGACTGTTCCATATTACCCTCCATTTGTAACTTTTTCTTAAAGTAAATTTTTTAATTAAAAAAATAAATGCTGATTTATTTGACCATTGGTCCTTCATTGTCATTAGTTATAGTATGCACTTAAAATAATTCGGCGGATTTTTATTGAAAAACAATAGAGTTATTCTTAAATATATAAAGGGTGTTTCATAATACCCTCCTATCCTCTACCTTTTTTAGAAAGTATTAAAGATACAGTTTTTAAGTTTTAAGGGTATAAAATACATATTCTAAATTATACTGAAATGAGGTTTAAGCAATTAATTAATTGGAACTGATTTTCTTGAACTTTTACATTGCATCTCAAAATTTTTGAAATACAGTATTTTTTTCATGATAGAAGTAATATTTTAAAAAATTTTACAGATATTTTTTAAAAAGCTCATTTCAGTAAAACATCTACATCATCAGTCGTCAGCATCTTTGCTGACGACTGAAAAATTTGGGGGAGGGTAGATACTCAGGAGCAGGTACAAAATTTACAAAGGGATCTCGATATTATATCACAATGGGCTGAAAAATGGGGTAAAATACCTTTAACATAAGTAAATGTCAGATACTTCATATGGGTCGGGGGAATGGTAGGGCAGAATTTTATCTGCAAGGGGACAAAGTTAAAGAAGGTAATACGATCAAGAATTTAGGGGTGATAGTAAATGAGGACTTTAAATGGGTTCATCAGTGTTCATCTGCTAGTAAAAAGACTAATAGGATATTGGGATACATTAAAAAAACTGTTTCTTCAAGGTCCGAGGATATTATTTTGCCACTATACAGAGGCTTGGCGAGACCTCATCTAGAGTATGCTGTTCAGTTTTGGTCTCCATACTTAAAAAAGATATTGATTCAATTGAAAGGGTTCAGCATAGGGCTACTAAAATGGTCAAGGGTATATCCAGTTTAAGTTATGAGGGAAGATTAAAGAAGCTATATATGTTCACTCTAGTGAAAAGAAGGATTATAAGGGATTTGATTCAACTTTTTAAAATGGTAAAGCAAGGGGACACAGAGGGACTAGATTTCAATACGGGTAATAGAACAAGGGGTCACAATTTCAAATTGAATAAAGTAAAATTTAAAACGGGTTGTAGAAAGGGCATTATTTTTTTAATAGGGTAGTGGATAGATGGAATGCGTTGCCTGAAACAATTGTAAATTCAAGTGGGGTAAACGAGTTCAAGAGGAAAATTGACAGATACTGGGATTCCGGTAGTTTGGGTTAAAAAGACTGGACCAACCTTGCTGGGCTTACGCCTGTAGTTGGTCGACTTAATTTATATTTGTATTTGTATTTGTATAACAGGAGTGGGTGCAAAAAATCATGATGTTCCAACTGTTAGTTTGCTAGAAAAGGTACATTGAAGGTTTAAAAACACAGTTTTGAGATATTTGCATTCGAAGTAGGCGCGACATAGAGAATTTCGGTTTGTTAGCATTTTAAAGCAATTTTTAGTACGTTTTAAAACCTATTATTACATGCATAAGTAATATACCGTTGGAAAGCTAAATGTTTGCTCTTTTATAATTTATCAAAATCTCAAAATCGATTTTATTAAGGTGTTTGGGTGCTCAACCCCCCTCATTAATTGTTGTAAAAACAATTTTTTCTTAAAAAGGAGAAGAAATACACCACCTTTAAAGGGGATAGTGTAGAACCAGTTAAATTTTAAATTTGGCGTGGATTGCTGGGACCAGGTTTATTAATTAGCTAGCGCTGACGCGCTAGACCAGGGCTTCTCCCGGGTTTCAGTTTTTTAATAAATATCACCTGGTGGGTTACAGATGGGCTTCGCCAGTCCATTTTTAAAGAAAATTATTCTGGTGTGTTACAGATGGGCTTCGCCAGTCCAAATGGGGAAATATTTAAATATAGGAGCCATTTTTATGTTTATGCTACAACAATGAATTTTAAACTACAACAATCGATTTTAAACTACAACAATCGATTTTGATCTGCAACAATCGATTTTATGCCTACAACAATTAAAGTTACATATTCTCTTAATATATTTACAACAATGTGGTTTTGCCATGAAGTAAGGCATGAAATATGGGTTTTCAAACATAAAATGGGCCAAAAAAAGTTATAAGGATGCTTCTATTTTAAATTATTTTTCTTCAGAAACCTGCCCTGGAGCGAGTAGATCAACGTGGTATAGTTTAATAGTTAATGTAGGTTCGAAAAGTTTAAAACTATAAAGAACATACATACAGACGTTATATACAAACATTGATTTATATATTGATTTATATATCGCCAGTCCATTTTTAAAGAAAATTATTCTCGTGTGTTGCAGATGGACTTCGCCAGTCCATTTAAAAAAAAATTCTGGTGTGTTCAAGATGGGCTTCGCCAGTCCAAATGTGGAAATAGTTAAATAGAGGATCCATTTTTATGTTTATGCTACAACAATGGATGTTAAACTACAACAATAGATTTCAATCCACAACAATCGATAATATGCCTACAACAATTAAAGTTACAACTTCTCTTTTTATATTTACAACAATGTGGTTTTGCCCTGAAGTTAGGTATGAAATTTTGGTTTTTAAGCATAAAATTGACCAAAAAAGTTATTAAGATGCTTCGATTTTAATTTTTTTTATTCAGAAACCTTCCTTGGAGCGAGTAGATCAACGTGGTATAGTTTAATAGTTAATGTAGGTTCAAAAAGTTTAAAACTATAAAGGACATACATACAGACAGACAGACAGACATTGATTTTTATATATACTAGCGCTAAAGCGCTAGACCCGGCTTTGCCCGGGTTTTTGTTTGTTTATAAATATCAGCTGGTGCGTTACAGATGGGCTTCGCCAGTCCATTTTTAAAGAAAATTTTTCTCGTGTTTTGCAGATGGACTTCGCCAGTCCATTTAAAAAAACTCTGGTGTGTTCAAGATGGGCTTCGCCAGTCCAAATGTGGAAATAGTTAAATAGAGGATCCATTTTTATGTTTATGCTACAACAATGGATGTTAAACTACAACAATAGATTTCAATCCACAACAATCGATAATATGCCTACAACAATTAATAAAGTTACAACTTCTCTTTTTATATTTATAACAATGTGGTTTTGCCTTGAAGTTAGGCACGAAATATGAGTTTTTGAGCATAAAATTGACCAAAAAAGTTATTAGGATGCATCGATTTTAAATTATTATTCTTCAGAAACCTTCCTTGGAGGGAGTAGATTAACGTGGTATAGTTTAATAGTTAATGTAGGTTCGAAAAGTTTAAAACTATAAAGGACATACATACAAACATACAGACAGACATTGATTTTTATATATATAGATAGACTAGCGCTGACGCGCTAGACCCGGGCTTCGCCCGGGTTTCAGTTTTTTTATAAATATCATCTGGTGCGGTACAGATGGGCTTCGTCAGTCCATTTTTAAAGAAGATTATTCTGGTGTGTTACAGATGTGCTTCGCCAGTCCATTTTTAAAAAAAATCTTCTGGTGTGTTACAGATGGGCTTCGCCAGTCCAAATGTGGAAATAGTTAAATAAAGGGGCCACTTTAATGTTTATGCTACAACAATGGATTTTAAACTGCAACAATCGAGAATATGCCTACAACAATTAATGTTACATCTTCTCTTGTTATATATATGTTACAGTTAAAGTCCGGAAATCAGTTAATTTACAGATAACCTAGGTAATTTGCAGATTAACGAGGGTGATCCGTTAAAGAGCGAATTTTTTTTCAATTTCTAAGATTACCTAGGTAATCTTGAAATAACCTAGGTATTCTGCACTCTACCGACTAGACACTCGTTAATCTGCATACTACCTGTAATCAGTTATTTTACATATTAACGAGGGTGATCCGTTAAAGTACAAAATTTTATTTTATTTTATAAAAAGTTTAAGTAGGTTGGGGGGCTGCCGCCCCCCCAAACCCCCCTGCCCTAACTATAACCAAACTCGTTTTGGGGGTAAACAGTAACAATGACGAATCAAAAAAGGGGGATCGGTACTTTTTTCATATTACACAAAACACGCAAATCCCACAAAAATAGTAATGAAATAGCAATTTTAAAACTAGAATATAAAAACAATAATAATAGAATATTAAAGTACCAACTGAGATTTGTATCAATTGCGGTTTTCGATCTCGATTTGACAGCGTATTTCAATGAGCACTTAAACTAGCAAATCTTAATGAAAGCGCGGTGTAATCGGCTGGCAGCCTGCACTGAACTATTGCTAGGATTCACGATCGATTACATATGTTAAACCCTTGCCCAGGTTCCAGCGATTGTTGAATTAACGTTTGTTGAAAAGATATTTCAACAGCTGGGACATTTGCTTTCGTTAAAAGATAAATCTCTGTCACTCTGAAGTCGGAGCTTCAACACAATTGTTTCAAAATACCCGTTTTAGTAGTAATATACTGTACTTAATCATGTAAATTTACAGTACTTACTTGCTTGTATTATTTTGTTTTAACATTCAACATGACAACTACCAGTGCTAAGCTCTAAATTTGAAATCAAAACACCAAATATGACAACAAACTACGTATTGAAACCCAACTGCGCAGGGGTAAGCGCATGGCGCAGTAAGCACCTCAACATTTTAACAGAAAGTATTGAACGAAACAAACTATTTTGAACTTTAACGATCAAGAGGCCATTATAGTGTAGATTCCCTAGGTAAAATGCGAAAAACTCAAAAATCCGCACATTAACGACAGAAATCAGTTAATCTTAAGTTTACCTAGGTATTCTTCAGATTAACTAATTATCAACTTTAGCGGTAACATATACAGCAATGTGGTTTTGCCCTGAAGTTAGGCATTAAATATGGGTTTTTAAGTATAAAATTGACCAAAAAAGTTGTTGGAACGCTTCGATTTTAATTTTTTTTTTCAGAAACCTTCCCTGGAGCGAGTAGATCAACGTGGTATAGTTTAATAGTTAATGTAGGTTCGAAAAGTTTAAAACTATAAAGGACATACATACATACATACAAACATTCATTTTTTATATATATAGAAGACTAGCGCTAAAGCGCTAGACCCGGCTTTGCCCGGGCGCAGTCGGGCTTCGCCCGGGTTTCCGTTTTTTAATAAATATCATCAGGTGTGTTACAGATGGGCTTCGCCAGTCCATTTTTAAAGAAAATTATTCTGGTGTGTTACAGAGGGGCTTCGCCAGTCCATTGAAAAAACTATTCTGGTGTGTTACAGATGGGCTTCGCCAGTCCAAATGGGGAAATAGTTAAATAAAGGATCTATTTTAATGTTTATGTTACAACAATGGATTTTAAACTTCAACAATCGATTTCATATGCAACAATTCGAGAATATGCCTGCAACAATTAAAGTTACATCTTCTTTACAACAATGTGGTTTTGCCCTGAAGTTAGGCATGAAAAATGGGTTTTTGAGCATAAAATTGTACAAAAAAGTTATTAGGATGCATCGATTTTAAATTATTATTCTTCAGAAACCTTCCTTGGAGCGAGTAGATCAACGTGGTATAGTTTAATAGTTAATGTAGGTTCGAAAAGTTTAAAACTATAAAGGACATACGTACAGACATACATACAGACATACATACAGACATTCATTTTTATATATATAGATTTTAATTAAGCTGTAAATTTGATCGTTAATTACTTAAAATACAAAAAGAAAATTATAATTCCATTAAAAAAAATAATACGTACTTATTATTAATATTAAGTGTATGTTTCGGGTTATTTTTAGTGGTTTTATGCATTTCACCGAACTAATCTGTCTCGCCAAACAACGCCTTTGGTTTTTTGGCCAAACAAACGCCAAACAGGCTTTTAGGAGAAAGTGTGGAAAGCGTGCAATCTCACTTTGTTCTTTGTTTTGCAAAACATTACACTTGTGCGATGCCAATAAAAATCTCGTTTCCACTGATAGCGGAGAAATAATATATCCTCCTGCATCCTCCTCTAGTAGTCATTTCTTCACGCCGAGTCAATGGATCTTTCACAACGGAACCAGGAGTTTCTTAATTTTTGTTAATGAACATCCGATGTCGAAGAATTAATTTCAACTCAATTTCTTAAGAAACGAAAGGTTTAATTGGAGAGAATGGTTTTGAAAGCTGGTTCTATCCGGATTTCTCTCAGGTGTTCGGCTCTGGTGAACTCAAGGCAATGTCTTTGCAAATATGTTGATTTATTTGCTTCCATCTTCATGTGAAGGGGCATCCAGTGGCTTTGAGAAGTGATGTGTTGCGCGGTAGCTATGATTTGCTCTCTCATGAAGATTTATTTTCAAAAATATTCCTGTATTTGATAACTTCTGTTGTAAGAAATGAGATCGTGGAAAAAAACTTAGGACATAATTTAAAGGAATCTTTCCAAATAGTCATAATGCAATAATTTTATTCGGCAATTCTTACTTGTTTACAAGGAAAACAGCCTAGACCTAAAAATAACTGACGAAAGCAAGGATTAGAAATTTAGAAATAATAATAAAGGGGTGTTTTAATTATTTTATTTAAATAAGTGATAAATTATTATTTAAAACAGTTATTTAAGTGGAATTTGAAATTTCAAATGCTGCAAACTTTTATATTCAACTGCATTTTTTCTTCAGCAATAGAGAGGATAAGGAGTGTAACACCATAATATTTGGCGGATCTCCTACGAAATTAAACAGTTCTTATTTTTGGTATACAGATCCTCATACTTGGTATATAATTTTATTCTTTTATTTGGTTATATTGATTATAATACCAAATATACAGGGTGTTTCAAAATTGCGTTGCACGGCTTTTATTCGGAACCAACGCCTCCTAGGGTCATGGAAGTAAGGTCTACCCCTAGGTAAGTGACCCTGGAGAATCCATTGAAAGGACTTACAGCGCCCCAAGCGGAGAAATTAAAAAGTTTAAAAAATTAATTTAAAAACTAAAGGAGATAGAGCAAAAACCTCAACGAGAGTATTGTTGCCAACGTCATGAAGAACTCACCGAAAAAAAATTGATCAAAATATATTGAATATTCGCAGAGATATTAGCATGTGAAAATAGCACTTTTTCAGGGGTCAAAAAAGAAAGAGTTCGCATATTTGCAAAATTTTCAGTGTTATTGTGTAGTTTTTTGTTTTTTTAGTTGAATGAACACAAAATTTAATCAAAAAATCAAAAAAATTTGCAAATATGGGAACTTTTTCTTTTTTGACCCCTGAAAAAGTGCTATTTTCACATGCTAATATCTCAGCGAATATTCAAGATATTTTGATCAAATTTTTTTCGGTGAGTTCTTCATGACGTTGGCAACAATACTCTCACTGAGGTTTTTGCTCAATCTCCTTTAGTTTTTAAATAAATTTTTTTAACTTTTTAATTTCGCCGCTAGGGGCGCTGTAAGTCATCTTAATGGATTCTCCAGGCTCCTTTACCTAGGGGTAGACCTTACTTCCATGACCCTAGGAGGCATTGGTTCCGAATAAAAGCCGTGCAACGCAATTTTGAAACACCCTGTATACAGGGTGATTCTAAATTACGTGGACAAACTTCGCATGGGGATAGAGGGGACCTAGACAAGCATATTTCGCATAGGAATGAGGGGGCGCAGCCTTACCGTTTAAGAGCTAGGACCTAATGTAGTGCGAGCGCGTTTCAAAAGGCCTTTTTTAGAAGGCCCGTGTGACTAAACAAAACATAATAAAATGAAAAACATTATTGCATAAGATAAGGAAGTATCCCTACTACTTACACCATGAATTCGATAGAATTTGAACGAGTTTTTAAACCGTGGAGTGAGTTTCAAAAGTGCAATATTAATCTTTTAGTCAAAGAATGGACTTCCCTTAATGGTATTTAGAAAAATGATGACCGGGGAAGGAATTTTCAATGATCGTAACATTGATAATTGAAACTGTTTGATCACTGAAAATTCCTTCCCCGATCATCATTTTTCTAAATACCATTAAGGGAACTCCATTGTTTGAGTAAGATATTAATATTGCACGTTTTAAAACTCACCCTACTGTTCAGCAAGTGGTCTAATTTCTATCACATTGAGGATTTAAGTAGTACGGATACTCCTGTACCTCATGCAATAAGGTTTTTCATTTTATTATGCTTTGTTTCGTCACACGGGCTTTCTAAAAACGGCCTTTAGAAACGCGATCGCACAACATTAGGTCCTAGCTCTTAAACGGTAATGCTGCGCCCCCTCATTCCTATGCGAAATATGCTTGTCTAGGTCCCCTCTACCCCCATGCGAAGTTTGTCCACGTATTTTAGAATCACCCTGTATAACCGTTAAATAGTCTTGTTAGTTGTATACCAAGAAAGACAAATGAATTACGATGGGATAAATTGTAATCCCTACTGCTAAAATCCCGTGTGAAATATTAAAAAAAAGGAAAAATATGAACTGTGGTGGTAAAAGTAACTTAAATCAACGATAATAATAAAATCTGAAAATAATCTAATAAAACTATCTGAAGTGGGGAAAAGTGTGATATCAAATAAGTAGACGAGTAAGAGGGGTAAATTGATAACTTAACGGTATAACTTATAACCATTTGGATAATGCAATGTTAGGGGCGCTAGACTAACAATTAGCTTTACCTTGAAATACCTTTTTCGTTTTTATTTTATAGAGTGTTTTCAGGTGAAGTCAGGACCTGTTATTTTCTTCCTTGCTGTAGGTAAAACAGTCTGTTGCTAAGGCCGTTGCTAGGTGCGGCGGTATCTGTTGCTATCATGTGATTGTAAATGCTCCAATAGAAGCATTCCATGACCAGTTATTTTCTTTTAACTGTGAACTGCTGTAAGTCAAACAAACTGTTGCTAAGGCCATTGCTAGGTCTGAGCCATGTGATTGAAAATGCTCTATTCTTGAAATTAGTTATACTAGTAACTTATTCAATCTGGAATCCACCTTGAATCCTTTTACGTCACTATTAGTCAAGTTTACATAACTGTACACCGTACCTTGAGTCGAAATGAATCAGTTTGTCTCAAAAAACAATGACTACGTTTCCACCTTTACAAAATGGAAGCTTATACAAACACACCGCCTTGAATCGGGATTCAGCAGGAAAGACCCGAAAAAGCCTTGATCCATTGTCCCTCTCTGGAAATAACAGCGCAGACATGACTTAGTAACGTATTCTTCGGGCGCTATTAATTCCTGAAAGTTAATTGTTAGGGCTGGCGATGTCGTCTGCGCGGGATGAGCCCCAGGACACCATGTGATGATATTCTTTTCATGGTTCCATCTTAAATCACGTGCTGACGGATCCCGCGATCAAGTTGAATAGCTTCGTGACATTTTTTTTGTTGGAATCTTCCATCCCTTTTATGCAAATTGAGCGTTTGTTGCGTTTAGCGCAGGAACTTCGGATTCCAGAAGGAAAGTTGGAGATGTGAACTCTTACTCTTATGCTCTTTGGAATTTTATAGAATTACCTTTATTCTAAAAATAGACTTTGTGACTTTGTAGTTACTTTGGCTATTTTGTATAACATCAATTTGTTATTTGCATCCATTCTCTCAGTCGAAGTTTGCACTCTATGTAGTGTGCTAAGTTTGTAATTTCAATAATGTTATAGTGAGGTGGTTACTAATTAGTTTCGCCTCGTGAACCCCTCTTTAGCTACACGGCATGTCATGGACCCACACAACGTGAATAAGTATAAATTACTGTAAAAAATTCGATGTAACGATACACCAAAAATTGGCGGAAAGAAATAGCCCCCATGTGTTGAATAACGTTCTATAAGAATTGTGTGGTTAGTTCCACTATGACTATAGATGGCTACACCGTAACTGTGTGGATGGTTGCACTGCAACTGCTGGAATATTTTGTAATAACTGTGAGAAAAGTTCCGCCATATATGGAAGGTTTCTGCACAATTCTGTGTAAACTTACTCTTTGATTCTGTATCTTTTTCTTAAAAAGGCTTGATAACCTAGTTTTACAGGAGAGAAAAAATAGATATTATATATTTAAGTAATTATTATAGAAGTAGGAAAAAGGAGCAATTTTTGTTGTTTTGGGTGTGTAATACTGAAATTTCGCCTGTATTTGCAGTTTTGAAAATTCCACTCCTGTTTTTCTGACTATTAGATATACTTAAATCAGGAGTAGTTTTTGGCCTGAGGGCTAAATTTACTCTTTCCTAAAATCCCACGGGGGACACTTCTCTACGCTTTTATATACAGAGTGTATCTGAAATGGTGCAACAAACTTTCAGGGATGATAGTACTCATAAAGACAAACAAGAATCGGTATAGAAAGGGGGGTCCCAGACCAAATCCCAGGGAGTTAAAAATGGAGCGACACCCCAAAAAATCATCGAAAAATTCAATTTGTAGAAGAACTACTATTCGTAAAAACTTAATTTTGGTCTCAAAAATTGTGGTTTAATATATGATCTTTAAAATTACTTCAAAAGTCTTCACTTTAAAATTTTTTTATTATGAAAAAAGTTAAAAAACACAAAAAAATGTGACAGCTCTGCCAAAACCTTATTTTGTATTTCGAAATCATTTCTTTTGATTTGATAATCTGAAAGATCATAGTTGAAAACTCTTAAGTCCAAAGTTTCAAGTAAATACAATCAATATAAAACGCTTGAGATCCTGTTAAAGTTTGTTTTTTGCGTGCGCAAACCGTTTTTTAGAGCTGTTTCCAGAACTGCTATTTGCGCACCCAAAAAACAAATTTTAACAGGATCTCAAGCGGTTAATATTGATTGTATTTACTTGAAACTTTGGACTTAAGGGTTTTCAACTATGATGTTTCAGATTATCAAATCAAAAGAAATGATTTCGAAATACAAAATAAGGTTTTGGCAGAGTTGTCACATTTGTTTGTGTTTTTTAACTTTTTTCATCATAAATTTTTTTAAAGTGAAGACTTTTGAGTTAATTTTAAAGATCATATTAAACCACAATTTTTGAGACTAAAATTAAGTTTTTACCAATAGTAGTTCTTCTACAAATTGAATTTTTCAGTGATTTTTTTGGGTGTCGCTCCATTTTTAACTCCCTGGGATTTGGTCTGGGACCCCCCTTTCTATACCGATTCTTGTTCGTCTTGATGAGTACTATCATCCCTGAAAGTTTGTTGCACCATTTCAGATACACCCTGTATTTGGGTGTATCGAAAAAAAAACTTTTTTGATTTTGATGATCCGATAGTGCGGAAAAGTTGTCTAAGGTGGCAGAGAGTACCTGTGATTTTTTTCAGAATTTTCGGATAACATCTTAAGCCTCCGCCTCACCCCTGAAGTTCCCCATGTTAATCCTATGAGGCGCGCAGCCAAGAAGGCCGAAAATTCGTTTTTCGCCCCTCATTTCTGCCCTAATCACACGAGGAATTTCTTCCCTTGAGTTATGGACTCTATATGATGTATGCTACCGACAAAACTTGAATAATAACTTAAATCTTTATATTATGTTGATTGTGGGCTCTGATTTGAACGAGGAAATACGCGATTTTCGACGAAATTTGAGCATACAAAAAAACGTATTATAGATATTTAGGCTATTATTCAAGTTTTGTCGGGTAGCATACATCATATAGAGTCCATAACTCGAGGGAAGACATTCCTCGTGTGATTAGGGCAGAAATGAGGGGCGAAAAACGAATTTTCGGCCTTTTTTGCTGCGCGCCTCAAAGGACTAACATGGGGAACTTCAGGGGTGAGGCGGAGGTTTAAGATATTATCCGAAACTGAAAAAAATCACAGGTACTCTCTGCCACCTTAGACAAATTTTCCGCACTATCGGATCGTCAACTTAACTTCTTAAAGGGATAGTTAAAAATGTCAGTTTATTACTTACCAACCATCTCTTCATGATAGTCCTAGATGCCCAGAATGTGATCCACAGATTTAATTAAGGTTACTATTTTTGGCTATCCCCTCTGCACCTGCTCAGAAATAGTAAGCTCCACCTTACACTAATGAGTAAGAATCAATTTATGAAATCCGTTTACCATCGAACTACCTGTTAAGTTTTTAAGCTACATGTATCCAAGATTTGAGTACAATGAACGCCAATTTCATGAACATTCTTTTAACAATGTACTCTGCAATAATTGAATTACTCATTTCATTGTTGTAAATATTTTCTACCAACAATAAACTGGAAAAAATGCAATTCTTAGCATCTATTTCATTGTTATAAAGAAAGATCCCATATTAGACTAGGTGTAATCGTTGTTATCTTAAAACCCTGCCAGTTCTTTTAACACTAGAATTCGACAATTTTCTATATGTCATAATTTCCTTTAGCCATACTTTAGAGACATTCACTTAAATCGGTTAGTTTCTTAATAATAGTGTGGTGGCAAGAGGTTTTCCGTTCGGATTTTGTGATACAATTATGAGGCTTGGTTTTTCTGAAAGGTCTTAACACAACGAGTGCGAATCCGGTTGTTGGCAAGCCAAATTCTGCTGCAGAGGCGCGTGGTTCAAAATGGCGGATCGCGTTTCAAAAAACTTCAATATCTCTAATATTTATCACATATTAAAGAATTTTTTAAGCTTAAATGTTAATTTATTACATATCTGAATATATTATGGGCAGTGATACTTTCTAGAATGGCGGATAATATCGAAAATCGGGCAATTCCAAATACACTCGTTTTGGGGGGTTTTCCGTACTATTTATCGAGATACAATGATGGGGGTTGGTTTTTCTGAAAGGTATTAACGTAAGAAATACATATTTAAATGTTGCCACCACCAAAAACTGTGCAGGGGGGAGGATATTCAAAATAATCAATACTTTGTTTCACGGAAACGGCTATATCTTCTTCCTTTAATGCAACAAAACGACCTTTTAAAGCTTAAATACTTTTTATATTGTTTCCACAACAATTCGGGTGTACTAGGATAACATGGAACACCGGTTAGCAGCAAACGGTGCCTAATTACACAAATATCCCTCCTAAAATTTTCCGCGTGCTAAAATTATTAGGTTTAGTTTTACTAAAAGATACAATTATACAAAAAACATATTCCTGTGTAACCATCATCTCTAAAAATGTTGCAGGAGACGGTAATTAAAAATAGCCGCCCAACCAACGTAAAGGAAACGACACTCTATACATAAATTACACTGGTCTACAAAAAAAACTTTTTTTCTGATGGCTGGAATATTAAAGCTGTTTTTGTATATATTTGATCTCCTGATTCCGAATAGGGCATCCGTTTTTGCTCATTAGCTCTAGTTTTTAAAATATTCGAAAATTAAGTTTTTTTCACTTTTGACCTACCTTTTATACAATATGGTGCTATAAAAATGACTTAAAAATAAAAAACCTAACCACCCAAGGCTTTTCCTATTCCTTAGGGTCTCAATAGATAGTGTATAAAGTTTCAGTCCCCCAAGTTAATTTTAAGGGGTACCTATGGGGCCCTAAAGTTAAAAAAAGTCGAAAAATTGGTCTTTTTTTCAGAATTTAAAAAAAAATATTTTTGAGTTTTTTAATTTGATAAAACTGGCTAATATATGTTTTTAGAACTTATTTAGACCGCTAAAAATATTTTTACTTTAAAACTGCACCTCTTTAGAGCGATTTTTTAGTTTTTATGCGAGAATTAGGGTCATTTCCCTCAAAAACGCTTGGTACCAATAATGGTGGTTGAAACGAATAATTTTCGAATTTTTCAGAAGTAAGTCATCAAAAAAGATGTCCTTTGATGTAAAACTGAATTTCACATGATAAAGATCAGTAAAACAGTAGAAGCTCCTCTCGAGCTTTCAAGCCCTAAAATTTGAAAAAATTGGAAAAAATGCGTTTTTTCACTGATCTGTATCATATGAAATTTCAGTTTTATATCAAAGTACATCTTTTTTGATGACTTACTTCTTAAAAATTCGAAATTTATTCGTTTCAACCACCATTATTGGTACCAAGCGTTTTTAAGCGAAATGACCCTTATTCTCGCCTTAAAACTAAATACAAATATGATATTTCCTGATTATCGTAATTCAATCATAAAACAAATGAAATATAAACACTAGGTGCATACACATCCGATATTGCCTATTTATCAACAAAAGGAATACAATAATTTTTCGTCTGGAAATATTATGATGTACTATACTCCTGTTCATAAAAAATGCAACACCAAGAAGGAATTGTCCGATCAACTTGAAATTTTCAGGGTATGTTCATTATGGTTTGATTATCAAATGATACCAAATTCAGACCTATAGCGCACGCGCGAGCTGAGCAGTGTCTTCTCAACCACTGATTTATTCGTATATTTGGGGGGCTGTAACGGGACGTTAAGGGCTTGTAAGAAGGTTGTTTACCGTTGATTATCTTGTCATTCGATGTTATTATACCCCTTAGACCTTAAAGGATGTCATATGAAACTTTAACATAGTTTTAAAGAGGAATAATGTTAGGCTTCCCGGAGGGGTGTTTTTCACACTGTTTTACCGCTGGTCAGATGAAGGGAAATCGGACAATATTGATATGGGTTTGAAAGCAGAGACCCAAAAAGGGTGAGGCTAGTTGAAAATTGGGGTCTGAACCCCTTATAGTCACGTCAGTTTGGGATGAAAGAGGCTTCATTCGTATGGCAGTGCCGGATCATTGAGTGACTTTTCGACATGTTTCAAATTGTTAGAATACTGTTACAGGTCTATCATTGTCTGCTCCATCAGTTAATTGGTCGCCATTGCACCAAAATTCACCAAGTATCGTTTTTTCACAGCACTCCATCGATGGAATTCCATAGGTGCATAAAGCTACCATGGGATCCACAAAAAATATTTTCGCAAGATTACTCATAACAAATTGTCCTTTTAAAGAAATCCCCCATCAATTTTGGTTAACATGACACCTAAATTGGGTTTGGACGCTATGCCGAAAATCGCAATTTTTGGAGTGTTTTACCTTGAGTCTGAGGTGAAGAAGAGAAGAGTTTTGACCTGGAGCACTATTGGGTACCATGTGCAATCTCATTAGATAAAAAATGAGGGCAATCTCACTTCTTAAAAAAATTTCTAAAATTTTTTGGAGCCAAAAGTTATACCCTACATTTGAAGCGATCCTGAAGCTGTAATTCATCAGAACAAATCCCTTACACATGTTTTTTGGAATTTTCCAAACTCACTTTACATCCAATAAAGACAGTTTCTTTCTCGACAAATTTCTTCATCCAAAATTTCACCTATGGAGCTTGACTAAAATTTCGTTGGTTTGTCCTCATGGTTAAAATGCTTGTTATGTTGCCAATATTGGCAAACTTTGGATTTAGGATGAATCTTAGATGAAAATCACCTCCTCAGTCAAAATTTCAATCTGTTTGATTCGAGGACCTGTCGTATAGAGGCTCTCATTGCAGCGCGTATGGAAGACATTAAACACCAATTTTCTATATTAAATTTTATTCTTTTGTTCTGAAAATTATATCATTTATTTGTATCCACAAAGATCACTTGCTGTGTAAATTTCATCAAAATCTAACAAGTCCTTCATGGTGTTGCATTTTTTATGAACAGGAGTATATAAGATGTATTTCAATTCAATAATGAAATAAATAAAAATATCAACAGGTACATACAAATTCCAATATATCCTGATATTGTTTGCGAAGAGTAAAAAAGAACCCCTTTCTTCAAATCACCCACGTTGAAGTGTCACATTACACCCTCCGCGGCCATAGACCACACACTCGGAAGTCGGGCAATATTTTATCTTTCGGGTGGTCATTGTTTGACCAAAGAAAAACCGCGACCTCCCGGGAAGAAATGTCACCAAGATGTTCAGATACGGGAAAACAAATGAGGACACTTGACCTCTTCAGTATTTACATGAAACAGCGGTGTACGCACAAAGAAGATGCTGAACTATTTGTTTTGTAATTCTTCGTTGGTTTAAAAATATCTTTTGCTTTTTGCATCAGCACCTTATTCTCTTTAGTAGCCATCACTATTCAATTTTATGGAGTTTTTGGTAACAAGCTTAAAAAACAACAAGTACTAAACCATTTTGCAATAAAATATCTAAAATTAAGTAAAAATGGGTAAATAAACTAAAAGAAATCTATTCGGGACAATTTTTTTAATATTTTTTATTCTTATATTAGCGCTGACTAGTAGACCAAAAACTATGGAGAAATCATCCATAATAAGACAGACAACAAATATATTTAATATTACAACTTGCTAATCAGCATAAGGTTTAGTAATTTGCAATAGTTGATGCATTGTAAAACCTAGGCTGTCAAATAAAAGTATTTCGAGCTTTTAAAGTTTTTCTCGGCATCTATAATTTATGAATAGTGTGTTGTTTCCTCATACATTGGTTGGTCGGCTATTTTTAATTACCTTGCCCTGCAACATTTTTAATGATGATGGTTACACATGAATATGTTTTTTATGATTGTATCTTTTAGTAAAACACAACCTAATAATTTTAGCACGCGTAAAATTTCCGGGAAAATAAGATAGGAGGGATGTTTGTGTAATTAGGTACTATTTGCTGTTAACCGGTGTTTCCTGTTATCCCTGTACACCCAAACAGTTGTAGAAACAATATAAAAAGTATTTAAGCTTTAAAAGGTCGTTTTGTTGCATTAAAGGAAGAATAGATAGCCGTTTCCGTGAAACGAAGTATCGGTTATTTTGAATTCCTTCCCCCCTGCACAGTTTTTGGTGGTGGCAACATTTAAATATGTGTTTCTTACGTTAATACCTTTCATAAAAACCAACTCCCATCATTGTATCTCGATAAATAGTACGGAAAACCCCCCCAAAACGAGTGTATTTGGAATTGCCCGATTTTCGATATTATCCGCCATTCTAGAAAGTATCACTGCCCATAATATATTCAGATATGTAATAAATTAACATTTAAGCTTGAAAATTTTTTTATTTAGTGATAAATATTGGAGATATTGCAGTTTTTTGAAACGCGATACGCCATTTTGAACACCCGCCACGCGCCTCTGCAGCAGAATTTGGCTTGCCAACAACCGGATTCGCACTCGTTGTGTTAAGACCTTTCAGAAAAACTAAGGCTCATAATTGTATCACAAAATCCGAACGGAACCCCATTTTCTTACCTCTTGCCGCCACACTATAAATTCTAGTGTGATGATGAGTTATGATAGTTGGTTTACATCTAATAGAATCTAAACGCAATTTGATTTTAAATTTGTGGTAATCATTATATTTTAAAGTCTTTCTAAAAGATTTATCACAAAAAATCAATTGGAATTATTATAATTTAAATAAAAATAATATTTTAGCCCTAGAAAGTATTTCCTTACCCAACTTCCTCCTTTACTTTCCTAAAAACAGATTTCAGTTCTTTTTCAAAATTTGATTCACTTTTTACAAGGGTTCGCATGATAAACATTTTAAGCAATGACTGAACTAAAAAAATCTTCTGATGGGTAGATTTAATATAAATTTCTATTCTTCTACATTCGAGAAACAAGTAGAAAGAAATAATTAATAAGTTAGTAAATTTTTTGGGGTGGCATTAAATTTCATTAAAAATTCATTCAATATTTTCATTTTCAAAAAGTACAAAAAAATCTTTCAACTAACTCTACGCATAAGAGAAAAAATTGGACAAAATTCGTCCTTTTTCGTTTACTCACCAAGAAACTCGTTCCTTTTCATCCGTTGACTTAAAAGGCATTTATGTGACAGTTATTGAAAAAATAGGATATTTATAACCTATTTTCTTACGAAAATAGGTTATAAATATCGTAAGAAAATATATGAATATTCGTATCAAAATGAGGTAGTAATAGTGTTTGTCAGTGTCTTGATTTATTAACAGTGAAAAGACAATGGGGTTAACAAAGCGTAGCATGTATTAATCTTGACACACACACACAAGAGAAATAAAACTACCCTTAAATTTTGTTTCAAAGTAAATCAAGTCAAGAGAATAAAAAGTTTTTTTATAATTTCAAAATTTAGATTTTAAGTTATTCATTTGAATTTTTTTCTACTTACTTTTTTGTTTTTATTTTTTCATCTATTTTTAATTTACTTTTAAGAGGGTATATTACAAAAACTTATATAGAGGAATCAGTTTTACTCTATATTGTAACATTAAAAAGCGCAACTACAATAAATTACTCCTATATACTCTTTTAATGCTGTAATGTATATACGGAGTGTTTTGAACAAATCCCCTAAAATTCTGCACGACCAGAACACATAAAAATGCCCAAAGACCAATACCTCTACAACACCCATAATTTTCAAGAAAATTCTACTAGCAAACAACGTTCTAGTACAATTCTACTACAACGTCCCATCTGGTTTATGCATAAAAAAGGTTATGGAAAAAGTAAACATAATTACTTGATATGTTTGCAGACTAAGGTTTCAAAAATAACTCCGCATGCCGTGGAATGAAATAATTAAGTTTTCCATTTTTGACACAGTTAAGTTTCTTTATATGGATACGCATTTTCTACATTTTTCAAAAAATAAAAGTAGCTGTAGAGGTATAATTCTTTGGATATATATTATGTAGTCTTATTTTGTATAGAAAATGATATTTCTGTTCAGAGTTTGGGCGGACCTGATGGAACACCCTGCATATATATTCCATTTGCCAAGATGAGTTGGGTATGATGCCATTTGATCTTTCAAAAAATCGTAAGATATAACTGTACGTGGTACATTAACTTTTCTCGTTCAAAAACATTTTTTTTATTAAATTGTATAGCTTATAAATCTAAATCTTTTATTTTCATGATTATACTTAAGGTCATTGGTATTACACAGATGAGCTAAATTCAGTGAAACTTTCTTTGATTCCGGATATGGCATATCAAAAGGCATGATTCGGAATGAATAACTGCATGACCATGGCAAAAACCTTTCATCTTAACAATAACGGTGCTGGTGCTATTGTTTGAATGTGG
This sequence comes from Tetragnatha versicolor, assembly GCA_024610705.1. Classification (NCBI taxonomy): domain Eukaryota; kingdom Metazoa; phylum Arthropoda; class Arachnida; order Araneae; family Tetragnathidae; genus Tetragnatha; species Tetragnatha versicolor. Next base: position 58,994,840 of record JANDEH010000001.1, read on the forward strand.
TCTCGTAATTCTGTATTTGTGTGACGTCATACATTGCATTCCTAGGACCGTCATGTCTTCATTCACAAAGCAAGAAGCCGCAACAGGACTTAAACTGTAACTGTGAACTTCAAGAAAACATTTTCAAGTTTTTGCAATAAACGAATAAACGGTACTTTCCTGTTATTTATACTGTGGAAAATCGCACAGCTATTTTGAACGCTACTATCTAGAAGTATTGCTAAATATTGGAAATCAAACTATCTAAATAATGCATTTATATATTTTTTTCTTAACAATGTAATTTAACTACTTTTGATTTTTCAAAATGTTCAAGAAAAACTTTAAAACACCTTTATTTAAAAAAGAGGTGTTTATACGTATGAGAAACACTTGCACTGCTTTGATAAAGTTTCAAGTTTTCTTTTTCTCAATATGAATAACTTTTGAAGTAACGAGAAAAAAAATTTATTTTAAACTCAGAATTTAATTCTAGAAGTTATATTTTGTGGGGAATATTTTCAAGCCTTTTTTGCATGAAACGGATATTTTCTGCTGAATTTTTGATGATCTTATGATAAATATCCTTAACTCAAATGGTTTCAGTGCTAAAGAATTTAATCTTTACTCATCTAACCTTGAAATCCTTTTAATTTTATTTGCTTTAGTACTATTTTTGGATACTTATCTTAAAGTTTATAAATTCGATTAAATTAGACAAAATATAAATATAATAGGTGATGTTATTTAGGAGGTCTTTTTCATTTCTCAATTTCTAGAGAATATGAACTGAAATCCTTTGCTTTTCTCTATGCTTTTATATCCTTTTCTAATAAAAAAATGGGCAATTCACTACTTGTTATTTTAAGAGTAAATTTCAGGGTTTTTTTTAGTAAAAACTATTTGTATATTTCCCATTTATTTACATCAAAAAATGTCTTCGGTGTGGATATTAAATTTTTCTACGGATAAATTTACTTTTTGAAATTATCTTAGTGTTTTTTTACTTAAAGACGGAGATAAACATTATTCTTAACCATTAAAAAATTCATTTGCGTCTTCTTGACTTATTTTTTGCATGAATGGAATTTAAATTTTTTAGATAGATTTAACCAACGAGAAAAGTATTATTTATTTAACAGCGCATAAACATAAAAAGGTTTAATTGGAAACTCCTCTAAGATGTTTTCAACTGACTCTTGACAAACCTGCTTCCTCCACATTAGTATTTTTCTCCGTAATCACCGACACAAAAAAAAAAGAAGTGGAATGTACTTTGGACCGGACCTACCTACCGACATGTATATCGACCCGCTGAATCTAAATTTCAAGTCCGTTTGGCCCGGTCACCCTCCAGTTTTGAGTAAAATGCAAAAAAACTCAAAAAAAGGCCAAAAATTGCAAAAAACTGCAGTCACAGCAATGAAAAAATTTTTGTGGACCCGGATCACGTATGATTTTTGTGTATTATATGGTTAATTAACATACTTGTAAACTTTTCTCAAAAACTTCAACTGGTGACTAACTTCATGGTTCATTTTCATTTTTTCATGGTTCATTTCTTTTTTTTTCAAATTTGGACAGCTCACCGGGCTAATTGACTTTTAGATTTAGATTCAGTTATTTGGAATACACAAAAATCATACGTGATCCGGGTCCACAAAAATTTTTCCATTGCTGTGACTGCAGTTTTTGGCCTTTTTTGAGTTTTTTTGCATTTACTCAAAACTGGAGGGTGACCGGGCCAAACGGACTTGAAATTCAGATTCAGCAGGTCGAAATACATGTCGGTAGGTAGGTCCGGTCCAAAGTACATTCCACTTCTTTTTTTTTTGTGCCAGTGTATTTAATAATAGTATCGCATTGCAAACCCAGATCCCTTCAAAAGATTTCACAACTTGGTTTTTGAACCACTTATAGTAAAGCTGGAGGTACACTGATGATTAAATGTGAAGATTTTTTAACAATTTCTGATGTAAATACTATTATCTAAAAGATATTTTACATAATCAAACAAAAAAGTTTTTCCCACTACTCTATTTACGTAATACCCGAAGTCTTGCTTGAGTCAGTTCACCCACTACTTTCACGGTCTGTCTCATGAACAAGAAGGGTTTACGTTATGTTAACCATTGTTTGCACTCAAGTTCAGTAATACGATAAGTTTCTGAATTCGCCAATTAGCATGTAGCCCATAAATCCATGCTCTCTCTTCTCTTTTAAGGCGAACCTCTTACCGCCAGGGCTGCTTTTACATTGTTCGGATCTGAGTTTATGGCGGAATCATGCAGATCTTCGAGCTACTGCCATGCTCGTAAATCTCGGGTGGAATTCTCGACGCTTTCCTCTTTTTTTCTCTCTGCAACGTGTGAATGGAAATTCGGCTGCTTTTACTTGCTTGGTTGATGTCGATGATGATAATTTGCGCTCTTAAAAACTATGGTGGTAGGGTTCAATAACACTGGATTTGGAGGAAAGATCATTATGAGCGCGGAAACAGTTCTATCAGTGGTCTTGAGTGTTTTGATTTAGTGTATTCGATGAAGGGGTGGACTACTATTTTTTCAAAACAAGCACAGACTATCTCTACTATTTAAGAATTTGGATGTATTCCAGTTTGCTCGATTCATTTGTATGAAATTTTTACTTTGATGAAACTGGATATATTTAAATTAAATGTATCAAACAAAGGAAATTAAAATTCTAGCTACTTTACATAAAATGAAAGAACTGTTAAAATTTCCTTGTTTTTTTTAAACTTTAAACGATGAAGAATAAAATACTTTGTAATTTTGTTGAGATGACTGTTTTTAACAAATGGCAAACATTTTCATGAAAAAGAAAAATTTACCGTTAAAGAAAAAAAAATTAAGTTATAGGAATCCAGGATAGATAAAAAAAGATTTCAAAGTTGTGAAAAGAAGGAAATACCTTTTGAGTAAATAAAATTATTGATCCAAACAACATATTCTTTATCGTGAAAGACATTCTTATGAAATTATCTTATAATCATTTTTTTTCTAAAAAAGAAAAGCAGTTAGTTAGCACATTAATGCATTTTAAATCTTTTATTCCACGTGATTAGGTCCTGTCTCCCCTTGATGGATGAAATCATTTAAGACACTGAATAGTACCCTATGACAATAATTTTGTTCTAAAATTCCAATAAGTATAATTTTTTAGTAAAATGCAGCAAATGTTTTCAAGTTAAAGTATGATAATAAAAAGTAATACATTTCTTTGCTAATTAGTAATTTTATCTTCACAACTATAAGAAAGCTACAGTTGATATTTCATTGCATATCCTCCTTTAAATTCTTCTTGAGCTAAGAGACGTTATTGTTGAAGAATAACGAAACCTACCTAAATCGAATCTAGTAACTGATTCCAGAAATAAACTCTCATTGAAGCAGTAAATGTACTTTTCTTTCCAATACAATAGCTGAAGGGAATGTATGCACTTATTGAGAGGAATTCCATTTCCAGGCTAATACAAGCCAGAGGGAACATAAATCAGGAAAAAGCTCTAAAACCGGTGTTTGATCCTACATTTGTCCTCCAGAAAACTCTGTGTACATAAATAGTTCTCTACGATGCAGTGAAAGCATGTCGGGTCTGAGCACTTATCTAATAAAAGAAAATACGCAGAATATACAAGTTACTTTTATCCTCTTTTGTGGGTAATTCTTTCTAAGTGCTGGGAAGACAAAAACCTTAATTATGAGAAGATATATCTCACTGTACTAAATAAAAGCATTTAAAAATGTTATTTATCATAAACTTATTCTTGTTTTTGTATTTTTAAGCTTTTCCCATGAAATATTTCAAAAATTATAATAAGGTACTGGTTAAACCGTTAATAACATATTCTTTTCAATATATCACAGTTGACATATCTCCTCTTTATTTTTTATTAACCAACTGCTTCTTCTATTTTAGTATTAAAATGCGATCTAAAAATTTTATAAGAAACTAAAACACGTTTTATCGTAAAACATTTTTGTGCATTATAAAAGTATTTTGAAAATAACTCATTGATTGTATTCCATACAAATCTAGTTATTTGTATGCATAATTGCATCATAATATTTCGGATAAATGTGTCACTCAAACTTATTTTTCTAAAGAAAAAAGTTTTAGTTCATAAAGATGTGGAACATTTATTTCTCAAGTTTAACTAAGTAGTTTCAACAAAATAGCGACTTATTTAACTTCTTATTACTTTTTTGTTTACACTCCTATACTCTTTTTTTCAATCATTTTTTATATTCCAACTTTATTATACGTATGATAAATTTGGACTAAATTTGTAGGCACTGACGTGAGTAGTTCTTATAATAAATGGTTATTGTAGGTAATTCTTTGTTTAAAAATGTTTCCTGTTCAAAAATTTTCAAATAGATCTTAAAAGGAAGTGTGCAGAAAAAAAGCAAATTGCGATGATTAGATTTCAAAAAATTGCACTGAACGATATTTACATCTTACGAAAATTCATTCCTTCAATATGATTTCTTTTACTTTCTTGGTTTCAAAAGTACTTTTCTTCTTTAAAAACAACTTTAAATTACATAAAATCAACTGAAAAATTTAAATATAATGCTAGGTTGACATTTTATGGTGGCGTGAATCTTTTCATGACACTTTCCCATTACTTTTTACGCACAATTGTCGTTTTATTTCCTCTTTTTCTTTTCGCTATTTGAACAGAAGCCGAAATATTTTTGAGTTCAAAGCACTTTACACTTCATTATATGACTGTTTTCAATATTCTGCTACATTTTCTGAATTTTGATAAAATTTAAAAAATCAAACATCTAAAGTTAGGGGACCGTGGTACTTCGAAAAATTATTGATAAATTTAAAATTTTGAAATTTTTTGAAGATTATTTATCAAGTTCAATGTAAAATCCCTACTCAAAACCTTCAAAAAATGTTTTTAAAACTTTTAAATTCAATTGTTGTAGTTTAAAATTGATATAACTCAAAATTTTATTCTCATCAATTTTCAATTTTTTTACCAAATCAAACAGAATCTTATTATCTTAAGTTGTGATTCAGCATTTTAAAAAATATCATTATTTTTAAAAATTATAAACATTAGAGTAAAAAATTAAGAAATCTTCATTGAATTTTCCTTAAAAATTTATAAATTAAAAAGTTAACACAAATTTTTCAAACTTTCCGAAAAAGAAGTAAACTTTTAATTTTTTTATAATGCTACTTTAATACACAAAAAGAAAAAATGTTTGAGATAATAATTTTGACATTAGACGTAATTTTGTTGATTTGCCTCTACGTGCGCAACCTCTTTGAGCATAACATGATCAAGAATATTTGTTGGCTGTTTTCAATACCTAGTTAATGAATATTAAAGAACTTTTCAATGCTTTTTGAACAGTAAAAAGTTTAAATAATACAATGAGGAAGTTTCATGATTTTTTTTATATTTTTTTAATCGATTCTGTATGCAAAAATAAGAAACTACCCAAAATTTGAGGCCGATCGAGAAATTTTTTGATTGCAAAAAAATTAACAAAAAACCCCTTTTTCAAAGCATGCGAAAACACGTACGGTGTTTTCACTTAAGCGTTTTCAGTCACATGTTTTTTCTTGACTTTTAAATTAAAATATTTAATTACTTGTACATTTTTTTGAAAAATTGACTAGATATTTCATTTTACCATACAAAAAACCATACGGAACACTTTAATGTTTATGAAAATCTGACACATGCAACTTCCTTATTACCCATTTTCCAAACAAAAAATTAAAAAATTTATCAATACTTCACTTATAAAAATATGCTCAAATCAATATTCTGTTTCTGTAATGGAGGCAGGTTATCTTTTGTTATCCAACATAAAATCCTAAGAATTACGTACTAGCACAAAGAGGCCGTTCAATTATTACTTAAGCAAGTTTTTGGTTATTTTCGACCCCCTTCCTTTGTCGGAAAGGAGGAGCAAACTGCAACACCCCCATAATTACGTAAGAAAACTGCCCGAACTGCTTTAGTCTTTTTTTTCGTACAAAATAAACATTATCTTTTGAATCAATTTTGAAGTTATGAATGCAACAAACAAGAGATTTTGGTAAAGGCAGTGTTTGTAACCTTACGTAAGCACCACTCATACCTTGTCATGAAAAATAGTACGTGAACGGCCCCAAAGCCCATTTTTCTACCCAACTATAAAACACCTCTCCTTCGAATTTGAATAGTATTTCTTACATCAACTCTTGATCACCGCGTTCTTTCTTCCAATGAAAATGGCGTTCATTCCTTCGCATGAGCGGCGGCTTGAGAAATCTCTCCGAATCTTCTTCCTCGCGTCTTTTCTTCGCGGCGTTCGACATATTATTATATTCCTCGCGAGGCTTTTCTCTTCCAGGCAGAAGATAAATCAGGAAGATGAAATGTAATCTCACATTTGCGGGAAGCTTCCGAATAATTCTTGTCGGCGTCTGGTGGTGCCAAAATGCGTCATTGTCTGAAGCGTTTTGTTGGGTTTGGAGGAGTGTATAAATCTTGGGCTGTTAAGAAGAGTCGGGAAACGTAGCTTTTATGAAGTTACATCGAGGTGTAATAGTTGTCACCGATGCGTATATCTCATGGTAGAATCAAACTCAGAAACTTTAACACGAAATGGAAACGAGAACGGGACGTAAACAAGAGGTTTCAAACTCCACAGCTCTCGTCCGCCATATTGTTTTGAAATTCAAACCGTCGTATTCCGATTACTTTTACACTTTTTGTGGTCCGTTAAACAGTTCCTAAAATCTAATAAAATAAGTAAAAAAAGATTTTTTAAAAAACGCTTTTATTGAAGTGTTCTAAAAGGTCAAAAATAATTTATTCGGTTTGACAAATAATTTATTGGGAAGTAGAAAATAACTTTTTGGTCAGTAAAAAATAACTGATTTTCTAATCACTAAAAATAAAAGCGTGGGCGCTAGTAATTCATATATTTTTTTAAATTTAAAATTTGTACAAATTCGCCTGAAGGTATGGACCCGTATATAGGTAAATTCAACACACACACAAGGACAGTAACACTAACATCTATGCCGAACGAGGATTCGAACCCCAGACGTACGGCTTTGCAGTCAGATGCTCTAACCACTAGGCCATTACGTCGGCATTTATGTAAAATTTTACATAAATAAAAATAGCTAATAGAGAATTTAAAGTGAATCCATCCCACCCAAACCTCATAAATGAGAAGTTTGTAAATTTAACCTCATAGAACATAAAATAAAGAAGTTAGAATAAATAGTGAATAAAGAATTACTAGCGCCCACGCTTTTATTTTTAGTGATTAGAAAATCAGTTATTTTTTACTTACCAAAAAGTTATTTTCTACTTCCCAATAAATTATTTGTCAAACCAAATAAATTATTTTTGACCTTTTAGAACACTTCAATAAAAGCGTTTTTTTTTAAATCTTTTTTTACTTATTTTATTTTCTACTTTTTAGTCATGGTATTTTTTAATAAAAACTCACAAGAAAAAATGTATTTATTTCAACCATATTTCGTCGTGGAAGATGCAATACCGCACATCTAACATCGGAAAAAGACAGAGTTTGATGTAGTTGTCGATTGTTTCAATTGGCAGTGAAATTAATTGCCAAATATGGTTTCGTATGGTTGCTATTTAAATCGATTCTAAACTGTGATGGGCAAAATCGATAATTTTAGGTATCGAATACTTTGGTATCGAATACATATAGGTATCGAATACTTATAGGTATCGAGTACTTTTAGGTGTCGAGTACTTTTTTTCAATGTCGGGAAATGAACCTGAAGGGACAATTTTTTAGGGCCTATCCATAATCAGACTAATATTCAAAAAACTGAAAGCGATCCATCAAAAAGCCCCGTAGCTACGGGCCTGGAGGTGGATAGAGGCGAAGGATTTGGCGGGGGAAAAACCTAGCCGCGTCAAATTTCTCTCGCGGATGATTAACGACTTGGGTTTGAGCGTTGCAAAATGAAAACGGAAACAGGCTGCGTTTGATCTACAGTAGGTATTATAAAGATTATTTCATTGAAAAATTTAAAATGAAATATGTCAATAAAGTATCGATACTTTTGTGGGTATGGAATACACTCGATACCTATAGGTATCGAGTACTTAAGTATTTGGTATCGATACCTGCCCATCACTAGTCTAAACCAACTCTAGCACATTTATTCATCACTGAAGTTAAGCACTTCCAATACTTGGGAGGGTGACTACTTCGGAACATCGCTTGCTAATAGAATTTCTTATTCTCTTGCCCATATCGAGCATTTTTCTGCTTTTCAGAAAAGAATGTCCATCATTTCTATTAATTTTGTCTCAAATCATAGATGTATAAAATACACATTATTAATTTTTTTTTGTAAATAGGCACTTTTTCTGTTATTATCAGAATTTATTGTTTGATAACTTTATTTTCAATGCAATTCGTATGGGAAAATTTTTTTCTGGCCTCTAATCGGTGTATAAACCAAAAACAAATAATAGGAATATAAAAAAAATTACAAAACTGTATACATTTTAATCACAATAAGTTTGTAGCAGGTAAGGTACCTCGACATAAAATAAAGCATGCTTTATTTGCATTTTTCGGGAACTTAACAAAGCTAATTAAAGGAAAAAGAGGTACATGTAATAAAAAAGTAACACATAATCGTAGTGCCAGTAATATCTTTTTAAAATTTGTTTAATAATATTCGGAGGAATAGTAAAAAAAATCGCACTCAAAATAAACCAATATCTTTCACCTTCTCAAACGGTTTGATCGAGATTGATTCTCTAAATAAATACTTTGACAGATCAAGAAAAATCGGCAACTTTTTTCTGAACATTGTGAAAATGTGTCAAATCACGGCTTACTAGAGCTATAAAGATGTGTGTGTGTGTTTTAAAAATGCTTTTAATACTTTAAGGTGCGAAGCCTGATCAAGTAATCAGATATCTAAGCATTTTGAAAAAATTTTGGTTTACAAAAAAACCACAGCCATATTAAAACCGCCAAACGAAGTCCCGAAAACTGTTTGGCGAGAAATAAGATAGGAATACTAAAGGTGTTTCAAATGTTAGATGTGCTGTATTGCATCTTCCACGACGATTTATCTAATGTTAGGATGGAATTTTAGTTTTCTACAATATGATGGTGAAACATAACGCGCATCCGCTAACTAGCCGATGAAATCCATCGATATCAAAAAGATTCACAAGAAAAGAAAATGCATTCAATAAAATAAAAATAACCAATCGTAAGCTCCGACAAAAATAAAACTCAGAATTAGTGTGTATCAAGGAGCAAACAGTATTATCCAGTCTTTTCAGTAGTCCATAAATTATAAAAGTAGCATATTTTCTCTCGCGATTCCTCGGAATGGGATACCAATATTTGGCGATTTCTCACTCTTCTGGCGATTTCTTTCTCGCGGTCATTATCTTAAATCGCTAATTATCTTAATTAAGGTAAGAAATCCCGTTTTGAAGATTGAATATTGTAGTGATTACCTAATATATTATCCTACAGGTTTTGGGAGCCATTGGCTTCACGGAAGTGTCTCAAATTTGAATTAAACGGATAACTAAAAAAACTCGTTAATTACCTTAATTACGGAGGTTTTGACTAGTTGATTATTGAATATTGCATTGTCATCGGGTTTACACCATGGTGCAAAGTTTCAGAACTTTATATCGTTTGGAAGTGCCAGAAATTTTATGTACACGAATACAAAATGTGTTTTTGAAATTAGCAGTTTATCGTCGATAATTAACATAATTGCTAGGCAATTCTCATTTTGATGACTGGATATTGTAAAGCTATATGTAATACATCATTGTACACGTTTTTGTCGCCATAGTCCTTTGGGAAAGGTCTCAAATTCGAGATATTCGGATAATCAAATTACTCCTTAATTAACTTAATTACAGTGGTTTTGATTGGTTGATAATTGAATATTACATTGTCATGGGAATTCTACCATGTTGCAAAGTTTCAGAACTGTATACCGTTTGGAAGTGCCTGAAATTTTATGTACTAGAATCCAAAATATGCATTCAAAAAAAGTGATTAATCATCTATAATTATCATAATTACTGGGTAATTCTCGTTTTGACTTTTGAATATGATGAAGTTATGCCTAATACACAATTATGCACGTTTTAGGGGGCATAGATCTTTGGTAAAGGTCTCAAATTCCGTTTTTTTTGTTAATTAAAAATACTCGTTAATTAACTTAATCCTTTGGTTGTTTGACTAGATAATGGTTGGATAATGGAGTGTCATGAGGGTTACACCGATGTGTAAAGTTTCGGGGCCCTAACACATCGGGAAATGCCCGAAAATCGAGTTTTAAAATTCCACCCGTAAAACGCCGCCAAAAGCAAGTAGAATAAAAGCGTTTAAAAACGCTATTAATCACCCAAACAAGTCCTCGGACATTAATATTTTACGAAAGTAATGGACATTAGTGTTTGTAAAAATTTGTGTTTTCAGTGTATAATTACTTGTAACAACGTTTTTGACAGATGGCAGGATAAGCGCTCGATTATAGGCCACTTCCGAGTGGCCTTGAATTTTTCAACGTTTACGTATCGTTTTCATCGCGTGTTAAAGTTTCTGAATATGGCCCTTAAGTTTCATAGTAAAAAAGAAGCATTTTTTGTCGGTTTTTAAGTATGAGTGTTTATTGTACGAAAGTGTTATTGAATTGAAGTTTATTGTACGAAGACCACTTTTTAATCCGAAGTTCAAAAGAATGGCTACTATATTTTCTTGCATATCATATGAGGAGTTCTTCTCAAGTATCATTTTATCGTTGCATGGAAAATTTAAATATAGAAAGTTAATATTCATAATTTGTTTTATCTAAATAATATAGCAGCATATGTTTTTATAACAAGCTGTAGTACTTTACAAATTTATAGTAGTGCAGTTGCTGTATTACTATAAATGTGTAAGTAATAAATATTACGTCGGTTTTTAATATTTAAACCTATTTTAAACCATAAATTTTAAAAGGGACAAGCAGTAAAGAAGTAAATGATTAAATAAGATATTGTGAAAATAGTTTCTATCTTGATATCTTATACAGGGTGTATCTGAAATGGTGCAACAAACTTTCAGGGATGATAGTACTCATCAAGACGAACAAGAATCGGTATAGAAAGGGGGTCCCAGACCAAATCCCAGGGAGTTAAAAATGGAGCGACACCCCAAAAAATCATTGAAAAATTCAATTTGTAGAAGAATTACTATTGGTAAAAACTTAATTATGGTCTCAAAAATTGTGGTTTAATATGATCTTTAAAATAACCTCAAAAGTCTTCACTTTAAAATTTGGTTTATTATGAAAAAAGTTAAAAACACAAAAAATGTGAAAACTCTGCCAAAACCTTATTTTGCATTTCGAAATCCTTTCTTTTGATTTGATTATCTGAAAGATCATAGTTGAAAACCCTTAAGTCCAAAGTTTCACGTAAATACAATCAATATTAAACGCTTGAGATCCTGTTAAAGTTTGTTTTTTGCGTGCGCTAACAGCTGTTCTGGAAACAGCTCTAAAAAACTGCTTACGCACCCAAAAAACAAACTTTAAAAGGATCTCAAGCGTTTAATATTGATTGTATTTACGTGAAACTTTGGACTTAAGGGTTTTCAACTATGATCTTTCAGATAATCAAATCAAAAGAAAGGATTTCGAAATGCAAAATAAGGTTTTGGCAGAGTTTTCACATTTTTTGTGTTTTTAACTTTTTTCATAATAAACCAAATTTTAAAGTGAAGACTTTTGAGGTTATTTTAAAGATCATATTAAACCACAATTTTTGAGACCATAATTAAGTTTTTACCAATAGTAGTTCTTCTACAAATTGAATTTTTCAATGATTTTTTGGGGTGTCGCTCCATTTTTAACTCCCTGGGATTTGGTCTGGGACCCCCTTTCTATACCGATTCTTGTTCGTCTTGATGAGTACTATCATCCCTGAAAGTTTGTTGCACCATTTCAGATACACCCTGTATACATTTCTATAAAGCCCGAAGCCCGTTTTGAATACAAAAAAGTTATAAGTTGCATCCCATTATTTTTAAACATTAATTATATAAAATTGACACATTTTCAATTAGTAAAGTTGACGAAAATTATAAACTTAAAGTTTTGTTAAGAAAAGGAAGATCCATACCAATAATATCAAAATACATTTTCTTGTGCAGGATTAAACTAAGCGATAAGGGATAAAATCATGGGGCATGATACATTTAACTATTCCTTGTTCTTAAATTTTTTAATATAAAAATTAATTTTAATCCAATTTAATTTGTTAAAATCAATAAACAATACGATTCATACGCAATCATATTAAAATACTACTACATACTATTTTTTCAAATTCAAATATGAAAATAAAAAAACATCGCACTAAATGCATTCTTGTACACTCCTGGGTCATAAATTCCTTTTAATACATTTTCACTCTGAATAAATAATAAATGGAAGTTGTAACCCAATGAATAAAATCCTTACAAAACCATCATCCTTGTTAATATTCGAACTACAACTATATCATGACGTTAGTTTTCACCATTGGTTACAGGGGTCCATAAATTACTACTACCCTTCTCATCCCTTTGTACAGAGTAGCTACCAGTATGCATTCAAATTTCGTGTGAAACCGTATTCTTTCCCCTCTTGTCTTTGTTCTCTGCGCTACATTTGTTCGATGTTAGTGCCATCTGTTGTATCGTTTATGAGAAAATTTGCACAGAACACACAAAATGCTCGGACCTAGCGGAAATACGGTACCAGATATTACAGTCACGACGTGCGAAAAACAAAATAGGCTGTTTTGGAGAGAGGTTTAACTTCACGAATTGATGCGCTAACTCGTGCCGAAAGTCACGTCAGGAGACGGTGGGTTATTTAGATACCCAGGAATGGCAGCATCTCCTTCTGTGTCCATTGTTCATGATCATTCTCTATGTAATGCATTTTGATTCTGTATGTTGACAGTTTCTTTGTAGGCTTGAAGACAGCGGGGTATTTTTTACCTGTTCGTTTACACAAGGTGTCAATTATTCGCTTCTTTTCATTGTGATATATTCGGAAAATACTACGTAGCTCCATTCCCGTTTTCTCTAGGGTTTTTATTAAAAGTGATACGTTTCATCTGTGGTACTTACACTTTTTCCACGTGCTGTTATCATTAAACAGCGGTTCGTGTTTTTCTTGAACTGCAGAGTTAGCAGTTATCAAATGTATAGCTCTTTCTTCCCAAAAATGTTTTCCAAAAATATAGCCAAGTTGTATTTTTTTGCACAGTAATTAAAGTTTTTTTTCTATATTTTGAACGAAGTTTCTAAATCCTCAAAAGTTGACCCATGCTAAAGTATTAGCGAAATTCGTTAGAGTTGAGTTGTTACTTTCATGGAGCTAGACTCTGCCTCTTTTGAAATACCATAGAACCTTCAATTCTAGACCTCCCAAGATTTCAGAAAGGTATTTCTTCCAAAGGTATAACTTTTAATGAATATTAACTGTAATAGACATTTATTTTGTACTCTCGGTTTACTTCCCAGTTAACTTTCCTGTTAAATTCCTTCGAAAATTATCTGACATGTTTTTTGAAGTAAAAAAATAGTTAATAGGTCTTTTTTGTTAAATGTTGTGTGTTGTGTATTTTTTTTTTAACCTACAATTTTAAATAACTTTGGTCAGTTTAGAGCAAAATCAATAGACCTAAAGTTGTTTTTCCAAATCTGTAAAACCCATTTTTCCTTTAGAGTAGTCAGTGTACAGTGAAAACAACATCACTTGGGTTTGCTCTTGGGTGTTGTTACAGCGATCGGGAGGATTCCTTGATAACTCATTGACATTTTTTCTCTTATTTTATTCGATTTTCATGTAGTTTTTAAAAGGGTGTCCTTGTCCAGACTTTTTTTTCTTAAAATAAATTGATCATATGTGTGATTAAATAAACTCATTCATTTTTTTAAAATGCAAAGAAATCTTATAAGAACTATCAAAAGTAAAAGGAAAAGAACTCAAAAATCTAGAATAACTTCAAATACTTATTAATAGTTCCTTTTTGTCACCGATATATATTCATTCTAATTAAATGTTAATAGAAATTAAACAACAGTACCAATTTCAAATATTTTTTTAGAATGTTTCTTCTCATTTAGGTGCTAAATTTCCATGGAATTGATACGTATTCATAAAGCAAACCCATAATATTTCTTTCTTGAAAATACATTTCAAAATTTAAAAGTAATCAAGTTGTATTTAAAAGAAACACTAGACTATGATTTTGCAATTCATGCAGTATTTTTATAAGCAGTCGCCATTAAATAAAGGTTTCAAAAGGCAGGTGACAAATAACTTATAAGTATTTGTGTCGACTCATAGTAAAATTGTCGTAAAAAAACTCAACTCTTTACCTATGATGATATATTATACTACTATCACCAGTATCTCAAGTGCATAATAGTTTGTAATGTACGAGATATGGAAAAATGTAAATCATGGCCAATGTTAACAGCATAATCCGCATAATATTCTACCTGTAACAAATGATGATAATAATAAGAAGAAGCGATCTCTCCAAACCAAGAACGACAGTAGAACGAGCCTTCGTTCCATTAATGCGTCTTCCCCCGTCAATCGTATTTAACATTGAATGGCCACAGGTTATGTACGCACGGATCGTAAAACCCGCGATGCGTGGATCGCCGATGAAACGGTACGGAAACAATACCTTCGCAGGGTAATCTTTATGGCAGAAACCGAACTAAATGCTGCGGATTTGAATGCCAGGACCGCTGGGAAGGACTTGAGACCGTTCATAGGAATGGGCGTTCTTTTTTCGTTTTATGGCCATCGGAGTGTTGTCGCGATTGAGACTTCTGGAGGATGGAGTTATGGGTGGGAAAGGATTCTAAATCATGAGGGGGCCTTTTGAGTGCCTGTGAATGTTTAAGTAATTTTGTTGACATATTGCATAAGAGGTGATGATGTTTTTTCCCCAGTAGCTTAATAAAGTTTCAAGTTTCTCTCTATATTAAAAAAAAGTAACAGTGACCGTCACCGCCGCCGTCGCCGTCACCGCCGCCGCCGCCGTCACCGCTGATTTTGAAAATTTTATTTTTGAACACTTTGAACTATCACTACGCAAAAACTATTTGAAGGAATATTATGAAATTTTGACCATTGGTAGAAAAATGTATGAGGGTCATTTCAGTTTCCAGACCTAATTAATTAGATAATTAGTTCTGGAGTTATTTAATGTCAAAGTCGAAAATTATTTTTTTCGACTGCGAGTTCGCCCCCAGAAAAATCTATTTACAGCAGAAACATGATTTTTTGCAGACACATACTCTTAGGTATGAAGTTTTGCACCTCGTCGCCCTTTTTTCGAATTTCGAATTATTTTTGGAGTAATTAAATTCTAAAGTTTCGAAATGTTTTACCCTTTTTCGGTTTTTTCGTTATAACAGAAAAACTAATCACAGTAAAACTATGATATTTTAAACACACATACAATTATTTTTTATAAAAAGATTTGCATTTCGTTTCTTTAAAAATTCGAATTATTTTTAGAATTATTAAGATTCAAAATTTCAATTTTTTCATCTCTTTCTGGTCGTTCACTAGAGAAACAGCCGATTTTTATGTGAGTCTGATTTCTTTTATTTCCAACGATTCACTAGATACACGTGCATTTTATAAATTTAAAAGATATTAATGGCATGCTTTTTCTCTAAGATAGTTGATGATAATTAGTAGACTTGCTGGATATTTTAAAAAACATTTCGATTAAATTATTGACAAGTTAAAACAAGGATATTTCAGTTGCAGTTTTATTTTGATATTTTTGTAGTTATGGTCCGAATTAAGTTATTGATAAGTTCGAGAGATAAAAGTTTCGATTTTAAATTATCATAAACTAAGCCGACAAGTTCCAGGTTTTACTGGATAGTTGAGATGAAACAAGCGAGCTCTGCTCGCTAAGATCGCGAAGCGATCTTCAACGAACTGCGAAGCAGTTCCGGGGGTTGGTGAGCGATAGCGAGCAGGGGGCAGAGCCCCTAGTATCTTAAAATAAATTTCGTTTACTTTAACTTTGAGCTTATATTCAAGAAAAGGGATTGCTATGAATTTGCTTTAATATGCATTGTCTCTCTTAGTTTACGGTATTTTTTAGATAAGAAATGTTTTCCTTTTTTTAAGATTGATAATAATTCGGTGTTTTTAATGATGTACACTCTTAAAACGACAGTTTAAAATATGAGTAAAAATTACTCAAATCTGAGTATGTCACGCACTCAAACAGGCTCCGATCCAAATTTACTCAAATTTGAAAACATGCATGTACTCATTTTTGAAAATGTGCAGATACTTAAAAATAAAGCATCATCCGTTTTCAAATTTGCAAGAAAAATTTTTTCTGTCATATAAGGGACACCCTAATGTCTGGTGTTTCAGAATTGAAATCATTGGGTCGTCATATTTGAACCAAAAAGTTTCATACTAAAATGAGAACATCGATTTACTCAAATTTGAAACTGTCATTTCTCTCAGTGTACTTAAGAAGACTATAAGAAAACGATTACTCAAATAATTTAAAAGTCACAAACGGTATTTTATTATCAAAAATACCATTTGTATCAAATGAAGTGTTGTCTTAAAATTGTAGAATAAACTATTTTATATATTTCTATTGTACAGTAAAAACAAGCTTCTACAACAAAAAAAGAATGCGTTCTTCTATTTCTTTCATGTGATTTGAAGTAATTTTCTACTCTGTTTATTTACTACTCTATTTACCTAACCTCTACTTACCTTACCTTTATCTTAATTTTTTATTGACCTTTAACTACTATTTATAATACCTTTATAATACTTGAACATAATTCAACATTATGAGATATCACTAAACAATGTTTTAAAGTCGGTCATTGAACTCCTTTTGACCTATCTTTTCTCATAACTTTATCGTGTTTTCATCAATAAAAAAATCATCCAATTTAAAGATATTGATATCGCAAATCTAACCCGTAAAATTTTCCTATGAGGGAACTCTGGGAACCTAATAAAACTAATTGTATTTTACAATTTCATTCCCGAAAGTTCAGTAGTCCTTTCATAGGGGGTTCAAGTTTACAAGCCCTTATCATTGTTAACATTATAATCAGCATGTCCTTCATTAACCAGATCTCGTCTCTTTATTTCAGAGAACAACAAACAGAATGGACAGATCTCTGTGGACATCCACAACCAGGAGAACATCAACAGGTGTCGGACGGACGGAGACAACAACAGGATCACCCCGTCCACTCCCAAGACGGAGAGGAAAGACAAGAGGATGGACGACGACGACGAAAAGTCTCTTGAATGGGCAAGCGAACATTTTTTTACACACAGACCGAGATTTAAAATAAATAGCCATGATATAGGAGCTGTTATATGAATCATAACTCTTTAGAGGAATGGAGGGTGGCCCTCTCTCTCTCTACATCTAAAGCCCTAAATAGCAAAACTTAAAGAAAGTAACGTAGTTTCATCCATGGCTTTATCTACACCTTTGATAGACCTCTGAAGGATCATTTACACTGTTTCACTTTGACTGTTCATCCTGAGTGATTCCCTCCTGTGAATCGCTAGTTTGCATATGAAAGTGAAGGAGTAAAGAGTGAAACGCCAATTCACACTTTTCACTCTGGATGATTTCTCCTAAATGAACACAAAAGTGATAAGTGTGAATGAGCCTCAAGCCCTTATATTTTTTTTTATTTCTAATGGGCGGGTACTAGGACATTATCCTTTTACCACTGAAAATGCCCTAAGAAGTACCTACTTAGCGTTACCCAGCGAGCACCTGTGGACCGAAGCCACGGAGGTGAGGTACTGATGCCCGCGCCACACACACATTCACTAGCACAACCCCTTTTTACAGGGGGTCCGCATTCATTCATCACACAAAGACAGAAATTAACATCCATGCCAAACGGGGATTCGAACCCCGGACGTACGGCTTCGTAGTCAGATACGCTAACCACTCGGCCAGCACGTCGGCAGCCCTTATATAATACAGTAAAGCACCGTTTATACGTCTTTCAAGGGACCGACGTAAATCGACGTATAAACGAAAAAACGTATAAACGAAAATGTCCTTAATATTAGGTTTATAACGCCCCTAATGCAGATTTACAAAAATACGTTAAATTTTAGGTTTTTCTAAAGAAAAAAAATTACTTCAAAACAGTCTATAAACTGAAAAATATTAACTAATAAACTTTAAAATAGTATTAAATATTTTAAAATATTAAAACATTTAACATAAAAATTAAAGAAACTACCTTTATAGTGATAGGGTTATATAACGGCAGTTTTATGGTCCCGCTTTCTTTGTGGGGTCATTTAGCAATCAAAAGAATTCTTCTCCTCTGCAGGGGGTGCTGGAGACCCCCTAACCAGAGATAAGGGCCATAAAACTGTAGTGTAGTTCATCCCGTTATCAGTTCAACGAACTGCCCTTTTTCTCACCCCCACTCCATTGGTCATGCCCCCATTAATGGCCAAGGAATGCAGTGCTCTTCAACCTTTCCTGGGGAAATTTTTCCACGGAATAACAACTGATACTGGATATTTTCGAATTTTAAGACAGCCGAAAACGACGTATAACCGATATTGCGCGTCGTATAAACGAAGAATTTTTGTATTAAAAAGAATAGGAATGAATTGGGACTTCGCGAAAACGACGTATAAATGATAAAGTCGTATAAATGAGAAACGTATAAACGGTGCTTTACTGTATATATAAAATATCTACTATTAAAGTCCTTTCTCATAAATATGGTGATAGTTATTCACATTTAAGACTATTGTTTTAAGGCATTATTTTTACGTACACATAAAGATATATATTATTTAATTGTAAAATTTACCAAAGAAACTTTTTCCAGGATTGGTAGTTAAAAGTTACAAAGAAGACCGTGTTAAAATATAAATATGTTTGTTTACGGGCAATATTATTATCATTCAATTAAGTTTAAAATTCATCTACAGTAAAATACTGTATTTGAATACCATTTGAATGTAATAGTGATTTTTAATAGCATAAAAATAGTTAACTTTTTACCAATAATGGCATCAGAACTAGAGAAAACTGGAGTTAAACTCTTAAATCAAATAATACTTTTGTCAAAGACAATTTTTGCTGATTTTAAAATCTTAAGTTTAAATAATGCTAACTGATATTTAGATACGAAGAAAATTAAGGATTTACAATTTTGCATCCAATTTTTAAGTGAACTAATATATTTTTTTGCCCTCTTCAGCACCTAAAAGACTGCCTGGATAAGCTTGCCATATACGATGCGGTGTGGATCTTGTCTAAAGAAGCGACTTTCCATCAGGTGTTCTTCCCTTGCGAAGGACCCGGCATGGAATGTGACTTCGTACTGCAGTCCATCCAGAACAGGGGCATCGGGTTAAAAGGGCTCTCCACAGTTGGGTGAGTCGGGTTTTTTTTATCTCAGGATGTTCCATAATTCCTGCATATATGTACTGAAGATACTGGAAATAAAAACTGTAACACTCTGGGCGAACGGCTGAGCGTAAACAACAATTTTCATGATTTAACTCAATTTAACTCATTCTTGAAATTTATGATTGGACATTTTTATCTCTAAGAGAGAAAATGGTTTTCTTACGTAATGCAACTCAAAATTAATTTTTAATGATAATTAAAGGTTCTACTTAAATATAAATTAAGGGTTTGTTTGGATATTACAGTTATTCGTTATAACGTGAAATTTTAAAATTGAAGTTATGTTTTGGCACTCGTCTATATGCTTGTAGACCAATGCGAACACTTAAAACTGTATAGATAGCTAGAGTGAAGTATTTAGACTACATTTTTCATTTTATGGATGTTGAAAAAACTTTTGTGTTAATTTTGAAACATCTATAAGTAATAAGTTTTGTTTAATAATTTTAACAGTTCTGTTTGCAATTATTTATATACATATAAGGAAGTAAAACATACATAATGAAAAATCCTCAGAAAAGTGTTAATAGATAATCTCTTATTCCAGAATCATGCCTTGTGACGTATTTTACCGGGACTACGGAGATGATGACGAGATTGGAGAAGAAAATTATGATAATGAAAAGTAAGGAAAAAACAAAACATAAAAACTTAATAGTTATCATTCATAATGACAGTTATGATTCTTTGATTCGATCAACTTATTATAGTTAACTATTGAAACGTAAGACTATTTATTTTCATGAAGCGAATTTTTTCACTGGAACTAATACAACTATTTTACAGTGGGGAAGAGCAAGCACCTGAAAAGAAAGGAAAAGGTTTTAAAGCCATGCAAAAAGAATTTCTGAAGTCCGTCACAGCTAGGTTAACAGTCGCGCAGGTAAAAGAAACTAATTGTATTATTAAAATTTTTACTTACTGCTGTAAGGTTAGTAGTGTTATTTATTTTTACCTTTTCTTACTGATGGAATAAATTTACAGGTCGTGGAAAAAGTAAAGAATGACGGATCTCTATCTTTCGATTTCATCATGTTTGTGTTCATCGCTAGGTGAGTGTGTGAAAAAACAAACTTTATTTTTTATTAAAAGTTCTTTAATTGTTATTATGATTAGTTTTTTAGTATAACAAATTATAGTTATTTTTTTAACTTAAAAAATGGTTTTATTAACTATAGGGGAAAGGCGGGTAAGAGCACGCACAAAAATTATTTTCAGCTATAAAACCAAGGATTTAAAATCTATTCCAGATCATCAAAAATTTGCTGAACGTTAGTTTATTGACTCAAAAATCAACCTTCAATCAAATGAAAGTAATGGAAATGTGTTAAAAATCAAAAAGGAAATGAAAAATTGAATGGATGTGTGGTCAAAACTACGCGCCCTGAAAACGTGGTATAAAGTCGCAAAAAATATATATTAATTCCATTTTAATTGGAAGATTCATCTCTTATGCCACCTCTCTTTGAGTATGATCCAAACATAACTCAACCTTCTTTTTTAAAAAATCATACAGTTACTTTTCTAAGATTTTAAATGGGCTAATTTTCAGCTTCTGAGGGATTTAAATCTACCAATGGGATAATTTTACAATTATTCATCAATTTTAGCTCATAATTTTCTTGTGGTAAAGAGTAAAATGAAATATATGATTCTCGCTACTAAAATTTCAACGATCTTGTCTGTGTGTATCTACTCTTAGGCACTGATGTAATAACTTTCTAAAACCCCCTTGAATCAACCCTAAAAATCACTTCAGTTAAGTTCTAACGATGCCAAAATGTTCAGAAGGAAATATACCAAACATTGGTTTTCACTTTGAAAGCAATCACTAGTGTTTTATAGAACAATTAAGATTCTTTCGCTGAAAAATTAAATGCTAACTCAAATAAACTACATTTTTCTTGATAAATGAAATATAGAATACATGAAAACAAAAATGACAATCTTTTAGGATAGCTTATGATGCATGTATTCATGTGTAGCACTCGTTCCCCCCTATATTGTTCCCAACATGGAAAACCCAACTGCGCACTCTTATACTACGTTCACACATGAAAAGTTAAACTAGCTTAACTTAAAAGAGAAATTAAGATATTTTAACTTAAACTATCTTACTTTTACCCGTTCACTTCACACTACAACTATCTTAAACCCAGATGACGCTACGAGTAAAAAAATGGCGGCCGTCCAAGAGCTCATTAGCTTTTCTAGGTTTTTGGCGGTTCTTTCGTTTTCCCAATTAAGTACATCTAGTAGAGCCGAAATCCGTCAAAAACCTTTTGTTGCAATTTTTTCCCACTGGGGCCCATTTTTGAGCTTAATTCCTCCTACTACGTATTATTACCCGCTTTTCCCTTAGTGTTTTTATAGTGGATAGAATTTTACTTTCAAATATGATTTTAAAAATTATGATTGTGTTATAAACATTTATTCATCTATTGACATTCAAATTATTTCCAGTTGTATAGCTGCCTTAGGTCTAAGTGAAAACAGCGCTATTGTAATTGTAGCAGCTATGCTTATATCTCCTATTATGGTAAGTTTTATAAAGTGAAATCAAAAAATGACATTGGTTATAAATAATTTTTCTTTGACTACGTGACTTGACTACTACATTTCTACGTGATAGGTATTTGATTCCTCCAAAACTTCATTTCTTTTTTTAGGGTCCCATTATGGCTTTTACGTTTGGTTTGACGATTGGAGACAAAAAGTTAGTAAGAATGGCTTTGAGAACGGAGCTGATTGGTCTATGTGTTTGCTTGACAGCAGGTAATCACTATTGTGTATTTATATAGGGGCTAGATTTTTACAAAAAAGCTTAATACAGTACACATAAAAGAGGAAAAATAATTAGAACTTGGTACCCCCTCTTCAATATATGTTTTTGGCTATTTTAGGATTTTTGTTTGGTTTCATTTGTGGCAACTTCAGTGAATCCTGGGGCGCAGGTAAATGGCCTACCACTGAAATGGCTGGAAGGTGAGAATTTCACACTCTAAATTTAAATAAAGAAAATTGAAAATTGTTATTGTGAAAAATAGTATGATAATAAATAAATAGTAAGACAGTAAAAATAGTATGATAATAAATAATTAGTAAAACAGTAAAAATAGTATGATAAACATAACTAATTATAATAGATAATTAATTATAAAACACATCCTACAAGACATAAAAAATATCTTCTTAATTTTATATTTACTATTAAAATTTATTCACAAGTTATAAGCAACCTTTTTTCCTACTTCACGTCAGACTTAAAAGTCTTGAAGTAGTTCTAAAAAGGTTTTAGTGTCTATCTTTTTCAGGTATTTAAATTTGATAGTAAAATAATTTATGTAAATAACTAAACACTTTAAAAAGTGATTCAGTATTCATATAGCAGTAACATTGCTAATTTACATTATTGAATTTTTTAATGCGGTGTTTTTTCTATATTTTGAAAAGGAATAGGTAAAAATACTCAGATGAACCTAATCCAGCTTTTAATACGTAAGCTATTAATAACTATATTGTAATGTATTTTTCAGAGGAATGGTTAGAAGTTTATGGTCTGGCTGTTTGATCGCTTTACCATCAGGAGCCGGAGTAGCCATGTCTGTGTTAGGAGGAAACGGAGCATCTCTTGTGGGTGTTGCTATATCAGCGTCTCTTTTACCACCCACTGTTAACTGCGTAAGTTTCATTCATAAATATAAGTGTAATTTTTCCAGTTTTACAAGGGAAAAGTTATTTTTTACTAGAAATTGCAAATTATATCTAGAAAAATCGTAATTTAAATAGATTTTAAGAGCTTATTGTTAGTTAATAGTCAGAATTGTGAAAGTGTTTTAGAGGAACAGCCTATTGGATTAAAGTTATCCATTCAAATGCATAAAATAATTACAACACTCGATACCAAATTAAATATAAAACCTTGTATGTAACAAATTGCATAAAGCGCAACGTGATTTTAAAGCAACCGCCCTTCTATAATGAGGATACTAGTGTGAAAGAAATATACCTCTTCCTTTTAAGTGTTTCATCAACTATCTTATCCATTTTATTCTATGTTCATCTAAATAATCTTATGTGTGTGTAATATTATACCTATCCTGTACTTGTATTTATGTTTACTAAATAAATGTGAAATTATTTGAATTTATAATTTCTAGGGCCTTCTGTGGGGATTAGGAACGATTAAAACTGTGAGAAGCTTGTATCAAAATACTTACGTAGTAAGTGTATTTATATTTTAAAACGAAATGTTTATTAATTAATGTATTATGTATATTTTTAATTTATTTACTGTGTGTGTTTTCTTATTATTTTTCTATTTTCTGTATATATTATAAATCAATTCCAACTGGCCACCTGAATGGGTCTATGACTCCTTGGTTGCTTACATGTAATTTGTTTTTTCATTTGTTTACTTTGTTAGTATATTTGTTGTAAAGTTTATTTTTAATAAAGTTTAAAGTTAAAGTTAAAAGTTAAACTCCATGTGTATTTTATACATCTTCGTGAGATTTAACACTAAAAAAGAGTTAAATTATGGAAATTTTAATAATTATCTTCTTAATATACTAAACATTAACCCTTGAATTTGTGTGTGTTTAAACTATGATATAGGAGACAGAAGAGGTTTAGTCTGATCCTTTTTAAATTCTTTGTGATTAATATGACAAGGAAGAAATTCGATCATCGAAAGCATGGGAGGTTTCAACGATTAAAACATGTTTTCTACATTATAAATTACCTTTCATGTTCTTGCAAGAAAAATTTTCATCTTCAATTTTACGGGCCTAAGAAAATGTTAAGGGTTGATGATTGGTTGGTAGGATAGATTTTTATGGCACAAGATCCAGATTAGGCCATTCTATGCCAACTAAGGGTTGATGAGCAAGTAGTGAGCTACTTTTAACATACCGGGGTGCTCCATTGATGACAATTAGCATACATTGCATGTTTAGCATACATGGAGCACACATTCTATGCTACATTTAGCATAGAAAAGCTCCATTGACGACAATATATTAAATTCTACAATTTAGGACACTGCAATTAAGTACACAATATGGCTAGAAGTGTCAGTCCCAAAGAGGCAGGAATATTTACTCTATAAAGGAGTGTATATCGAATTGGAGGAGAAACTGAAGTTTTGGGAGTTCAATGGTACCGCTCGATTAAAATGTGGTGCTGCCATCTGTCAGATAAACAAAAATGCTTTTGTAAAAATTTTTCTCCTTATTTCTTATAACTTACTCATTCTCTTTCTTCACAATTTAATATGTATTTCTTTATCAAATTTTTATAACAGACAAATAACCTACCATCTCATTATTTTCATTGCATCTTCATCTTCAAACGAAGTATAAAAATTGCCACCATCTTATTTTTTTCTTGTTTTAGG
The DNA here is from genome assembly GCA_024610705.1 of Tetragnatha versicolor. Taxonomy (NCBI): domain Eukaryota; kingdom Metazoa; phylum Arthropoda; class Arachnida; order Araneae; family Tetragnathidae; genus Tetragnatha; species Tetragnatha versicolor. The sequence goes on from JANDEH010000001.1 coordinate 59,019,772, forward strand.
TGTATGACATTTACAACCATACGGTAAAGCCAGCTTTGTTACCACCAGATACTTATACTCCTACCTATTACCCCCTTATGGACAAAGAATGCGCAGTTCTAGGGATCATCAGTTTCTTGCTTACCATCGTCAACATCATTTGTATTATTATTGCTGCCTTAATTATTCTCAAGGTGCTTATACACATTTCATCCTTTTATTTTCTCTCTTGGAGACATAATTTCTAAACTTTCTAGTTGTTCATCTAATTCAGTTTTAAATTTCTTGTAGGTGAAAGAAGTCGCACCAAATACGACAGAACCTGCTGTTTCTCGATTCTGGAAGCACGATGTTAAGGTGAGTAGATATATTTAAACATGGCATTGTGTGTGATTTTTATTAGAACTTTTAGCTTATTAAGATTTTCTGTAGGTCGCAAGAGACTACAACAAAACTTTGGGAGAAAACGAGGGTGAAGATCTGGGAAAACAATTCTTAGAAGAATGGGCTGTAAGTGTTTTTTTTTTCTTCTTCTGAAGATGAATAGCAAGTAACGACTTTTATTTCTTATAACTTCCTAAATTTAATTAAAACTTACTAATGTTCTACATACAAAAATATCTCGAAGATTGATAATTTTATTTGGGTATTTCATGTATAAGTTTTCCTACATGTGATATTTTTTACAGAATCTCAATGGAATAGACCCTGCAACTCTGAAAAATGATTCAGAAGAAAGCCGTCTAACGCAACTGCAAACGCTTATGGATATAGTTGAAGTAAGTCTGTATATAAATAGCAAATTACTTTCTGGGGTATTTTCTTTCTGTCTATCATTTCTTAAAACAAAAGAATAATCATTTTAAAACATAAAGAAAATAAGAATATAACATATAAATAGTATTTATTTAGTGAATATAAAATTTTTTCTCTACCCTATACAAAGCATCTCTTCTTATATTTGTAGTCAGTGAGAAAAAAATCACAATTTCAATGTAAAGAATGTTAGAAATTACATCGATGACATTTGCTTTCTTGGTTAAATATTTAATTCAATACACTTTAGACATCTCAAAAGAAGACAAAAGAAACAGCACTGGCAAGGGTGACGCCGCCGGGAGGGAAAACAAATATAGCAAGAGTGTTGCCACTCACAATCTCATCTATCCTGATTGAATTATTTTTAAATTGATTATAGTGGCATGAATATAGATCTTGAATTTTAACAAATTAAAATTTGATGAAATCATTCGTAAATAATTAAATTTATCTTTGGAAGAATGCTGAATTATTCATTTATTGTAACAGGACGGTAATTGTTCAAATATATCACATGCTAATACAATTGCTCCCTAGGTAGTACATATTTAAGTTTTTTTTTATTATTTTACTTCAGGACGCTCAAGAGGACGACGTGTTTAGATCCATTTCAATGAACACTCCAGCACCCGTAGCTGACGTAATTATTCCCTTCAATTTTCAAAAAAAACTTAACGATTTGATTGAAATGTTGCGCGACAACCGCATGAAAAACGTTGAATTTTACAGAAAATGAACCGACGTCTCAGCATAGCCCCTGGGGTCAGTCTCCCCGACCCTGGTGCCAACGTCCGCAGAGCAAGCATCGTTCAAGGAGGCATGATGAAGTCAAACCAGATGAAGAAGCGGAGACAGAGCAGACTGCCGGGACTCATGGACGCAGTGGTGAGCACTCAGCAGTCTTCTTCTAATCTCTCTCTTTGTGATTGATTCAGAAACATTTTCTAGTTTGTAATTATTCGTTGATTTCACCAAAGGCTTCTAACAACCCAACTCGCATACCGACACCATCGTAAAAGAACTTATGTTCTCAAAAGTGTACCCTGTATATTGGAGAGTTTGCTTGTAAATAGTAAACCTTTGAAAGAATAAATTCGTAGGTAAGGACTTTTTGACCCTCTTCGACCCCCCAAGCATGTGTGACTAAACACCTTAACTGGCATGACCCCTCCTGATCCCCCCAGTAATCCCACTAAAGAAATGCGGTTATGTCTTGTGTCTATGCTGGTTATGTTTTTGTCTAGCTAGAATTGAGGTGTTTGCTGCAACAAGGAGTTATCTCCAAAATCAGGATTCACATCAAAAGGCGTCACCTTAGCGGTAGCCAGCAGTGGTCACCAAAGAGGTACTGTTAGGGCCTTGTATAAACAGGGTTGGTGACTAATGTTGCCATTTTTACCCCCAAAAAACTTCTAGGATCTGAATGTTTTAAGAAGATGTGTGTTTCTGAATGTGGAGATAACTCATTGTTGCAGAATTGCAGCAAACACCTCAATTAGTCTAGCTTACAGTTGGGTAATTTTCAAGGATGTATTGATGTACTACCATATTACTTCGTCCCAATCATTAACCAGAAATATTTTTAATTATATATTATATGAAAGTTTTTAATGCTTATGTTTGAAACTTCTGCGTTTGTACCAACTAAAATCAATACTCCAAAGAATGATAAACCTTATTTTTGTGCTATCCATAGCTGGCGTAAATTTTTTCGTTAACACTTCATGTATCAGTCTTTTGAGTATTGATTTTAGAGGAAGATTGGAAATTTATAAAAATACCGAACGCACTGGTGGTGGTAAGAGGAGTTTAAGAAAATATAAACCAATCATGATACTTTTTTGAAAAGCTTTTTTAATAACAAAGTAATTTGTTTGAAATTTATGTGGAATTTGGCGTATCTATTAAAAATAGATTAAACCTTATAATTATAATCTATTATTTAAGAATCCAAAGAAGTATTGCTAAGTTTGAAATACTCAGAATTTTTTAATTCTTGGATTATCAAAGTTTCCTACCTTGGTTTCATGAAACCCGTCCCAAAATATATACAGATGCTGCGACAATTTGACCTCTTTTCCCATTATTTTCTGCAATATAAATATTTTAAGTCCACAGTAAAAATTAAAGTGTCCAATGCATCCAAGAAAATAATTGAAACATTGTTGCTCTTAATTTAAAAAATAAAGTTGCAAATCTACAAAGTAAACTTCTTGTGAACACGTCGAACTTAAGTAAGTATTACCAGGGATTGTCAGTACTCATGGCACAATATTAAAAGGCTACTCATCAACCCACCGACCCAACCCAACCGCTTGGTTAAAAAAGTGTCTTCCTTATGATAAAAAAACAGGACAATCCCTTGAGGTCTAAGCTTGAAATTGTACTTGTTTCACTATTATCACTGGATTTCTGTTTCTCCTACAAACTAAAAAAACGTGTAAGTGACTCGTAAGTTGGATAAATTTTTCTGTTATTTACTAAATTTGGGTCGAAACATGTTGTTGTTGTTGCCAATCCCCCTTGGATGTAAATTTGGTCGAAACATAGAATGAGGTTACCCCATTAGAAGGTAGAATACTTTGATATTTTCCTTATGAAAATTGGCAATAAATAACACCTTTAAAAGTAATATTACAGCCTTTAAGCTTCTTCTGATGAATAGATTTGTAGTTTGAAAACCCCGATATCTTTCTTTGCGATGAACCACAAAGAAACCTATAAATATCTTTCCTTTTATATGTAGTCTACGAAAAAAATAACCTATAATTATTACAATTAAATTATATTATTTTTACATTAATCAAAAACTCAACTGGTTAACGATGAGAAACGATGAGAAACAACTGGTCATCAACTGGTTAGTTTGGTATTTTGGAGTTTAATGAAGCTAGAAGCCCTAAATCAGAAGATAGAGCGCCAAGCAAAACAAAGCTGCACCAAGTAAATAAAATACTTGTTTGACGATTAAGCTCTTCCCTTATCTTCATATTAAAAACTTGCTAGAAAATCTAAAATTGCACATTACGAATTATTATTTCAGCATGAAGACGACAGCGAGAATGGCGGTGCCCCCAGGACGAGCTTGGTCTACAACCAATCCCTCCAAAACCAAGATAACCCTTACTCCCTGTGGCCTTCCAAGTCCCGAATCCAGGAGCTTTCCCGGTTCAACGTGTCGCCCGTCAACACAGACGGGGTGGCCCCGTTGCCCAACATCCGGGGGCCCAGGAACAGGAGAAGGAGCTGCTTTCCAGGACAGCAGCAAAGCCAACGCCATCACAGCACGGGATCTCAGCACTCTCCAGTGCAGAGGACGGAATCCAACGAAGGCAAGACCGAATCCACCGCTTTTTGAACTAAGGAATGAACGATTTTCCAAGTAAAAAGATTATTTTAAAAGCCTCTCTGGTGTCTCGTTGTGTGGAATTCCAAGAGTGACAGCCTGACTCTTGTGTGGTTGAGCCCGTGGTTCGAAAACTGAACACTTTGTTCGAGGATTGGGAACCGCCGTTCGAAGGACGTAGATCGTTCTGCTACTTTTTGTTCTTTCTGTTCCTGTGTATATTGATAATAGCCATTTTCTTCAACTTCGTAATCCAGTTTTTTGCGAAGAAGGAATTGCCTCCTTTTATTTCCTCATATATATATTTCCTTTTCTATTTTTGAAGTCTGAAGAAAAGTAGAGTTTATTTTGTGTCTAGAATTATTTTGTGATGATGATGATACTGGAGACTTTACTTTCGATTGCTGTTTGTGTACACGTGCAAACTTTAGTTGCTGAAAAATAAGCCTGGTGTTTTTCATTGAGTTTGTGCAAATGACACATGTCCTATGTGTGGTATTTTTAGATAAACAACTGGCGCTAATTTTAAACTCTCGTTATTTATTATTTAATTTAGCGCAGGTAAATGTGACGCATGCTTTAAAACAAAGTAAAAACACAATGACATCTAATGGTACAATTTTATAAGCATTTAGATATCAACCTTAATGTAAATTGGTTCGACCAAATTAAAAACATATACTATTACTTAAGCAAAAAAGAGATTGAAGAGGAATCGAATATTTTTCTAGTTAATGTTTTACTTTTATATGGAAATTATTTTCATAACTTTAACTACTTAAAAATAAACCGAATTTAGTGTGTAAATGACTATTTATATAATCTATGAAGAATTTGCTTAAATTTGTTCCAATTTGGGATTTTAATTCTTGATAAACATAATATTTTGCATGACATTACACTCTTTCTCTTTGAAAACGTTAATTTACTATTTTCCCTTACAATTAGCAACATTTGACTTTTACTATCTTGAGGAAAAAAACATTCATTTTTTAATCGTGCAACCATAAATAAACTGAACACTAAAATGGAAAGGCAAGTAATAAGGGAAAATAATTATCTGAAAATTTTATTATTTTAGTTTGAAATAAAATTGATATTGTTTAAAGTAATTGAAAGTAAACTTTTTTGAAAATTTGTGTACCTTACTTAATGTTTGAAACGTATTGCCTTTAACATTTTATCCTTCATTATCTTTACATACACTAATAATAGCGAAAAAAATCGCCATTCCTCCTTTTTAGCACTCAGTCATGCTTCATTATTTTCATTATCACTTTATTTGTTTCATGTACATATTTGACGTTTAGTGAAATTATGAGTGTTTTTTCCATCACTTTATATATTCTTTATTCATTTATCGATAAGTTGGTAATAAACAAGAAATAAAGTTTTTTGTTGACTTTTACCTTTTATAGTAGTCTTTGTTTTTAAAATTTCAGCTGTTTGCTGACTGTGTGTGTTATAGTACTTGCAGCTATTTGCTGTAAGTACTATAACAAATCCCGCATTAAGTTTAACGTCTTCTCAAGCTAAATCTCACAAAATATGAACTGATTTATGAAGAACTAATTACATTTATTAATTCAAAATAATAATTCAGTAAGCATTGAAATTCAAACTCTGTTCTAGAGATAGTAATGAGATTTTCGTTTCTATAGAGTATTGATTGAGAATATTGAGCAAAAAAGAATATAGATTGTAACATAAAAACTTCAAATATATTTTAATAAAAATTATATATACAGGGTGTTTCAAAAGTCCGTTTCGTGGTTTTTATTTGGAACCAACGTGTCCTAGGGTCACGGAAGTTAGGTCTGAACGCCCTGTGTATGGGTGTAAAATATATTTTATATGCAAGCGTAAAGGTAAATAATGGAATGAATACAAAAAAACAAGATAATGTAGTATTTTTGAAAAAGTAAACACAAACATCATATTTAAATATACTCTCTTTATTAATTTCAACTATTCAATAATGAAAATTTCAAATGAAATTCACACTACTTTAAAATAATGAGCTATATTTGAGGTTTTTAAAAGCAGTACAAAATGATTATTCATATTGTTATAGAAGAAACCGTATGAATAAACACATAAATGAAATGAATAAACAATGGATTCAGTTTCTTCAGGTTAAATGAAATGCGGTGAGGGAATCATGACTACTAATATTAAATTAACAAACGCCCCCTGAAGCTCAGATAACATTTCTCAACTCCAAAACATCAAGACAATATAAAATCAATTGCAGCATTTCCATTCTTGTATCTAAAAAGAGGGGGCAAAGCGTGCACAGACAATTGTCAAGATTTTTAGTACGACTAGGTGCTGTGAAGAAAAATAAAGAGGAAAGCATTCAACCCAACTTTAGCTTCCAATGAGTATACAGGTGTCATTATTTATATGTTATCCTCTTAAATATTTCTCAGAGTTCGTGGATCTACACCGTTGTGTTAAATACCATTAACTTTCAAAAACTGACAGTAGGTACGTTAAAATAAGCTTCATCGTTTTGTTTACATGTGTGTAAAAATAGAAAAAGTTCATTAATTCCTATAGAACATATATATATGTACAGATACTTGGATTTTGATACCGTCCAATTCCATAAAAATGACTGAATACAAAGGTAAATGATTTGTTGCTTGTTCCTTGAAAATTAATATTTTGTTTAACAGAATAGTGACTATCATTATGAATTAGTTTTAGCCTGACAATTTTATGCTTTATTGGCATGAACATAGAATGATTTTATCTGTTATCAACTAAAGCTTTTAACCCTTTCACACCGGCTGGGACATATGCTGTCCCACGGTGGAAAAATTTTGAAATTACGACTGAGGCAACATTACGTCCCAGTTGCTGAAAAACTTCAAGGAACAGAATAAAATTCTCCTTTGTGCGTCCAAACACATCATGATCTAATGGATATCTCATCACAGTTGCCCCCCAGGAGCAAAAATCGCACTTTTCTGATTCCCTTGCCGTATTGAAAGGGTTAAACTGGATTTATTTATTTGATTTATTAATCCTACATTGTCTTTCTCGTTCTCTCCCAGATAAATAAATCGTAGGAATAGAGCATAAAATTTTAGCAGTTTTTAAAAACGACAAAACTACTCTGGCATTTCTACGTACATTTCTCGCATGGCTACTGGTATCCAGCCATCTTATCTCATCGGGACACAACAAGCTTCATCACATCACTCACAGAAAGCACTCACAGTTCCAACAGAATATTTCCTCGATAGTTTTCAACACAACTGACCCCCCATTAAGCACTCATCAACAAGTAGTCTCCTTGAGGATGACACAAGGGTCCAGCAAGAACTTGCTGATCCTCCTCCTGACAGGGGATAGAGGGGGTGCTAGGGGACCTTCCTCGGGCACGGGGGTCACCCGGAAGCGGTTGGAAGGCGGCCACAGGGTGTAGGGGCTGTCGGCGGTCAGCAAGGACTGCCGCAGCACGGCCACGCTGCCCCGGGACCGAGCTGTGCTCAGACGAGGGCTCAGGTGCACGCGAGGCCGGCGGAGTTCCACGTCCTGTACGCCCGCGTCCAGTGTGGGGTCTGAGCTGCTCACGTTCTGAAATGGTAAGTGGGGGGAAATGTAAAAGAGAGGAGAGTAAGAGTACGTAAAAAATTATTTGGGGTTGTAAAATCGAGAACTTAACCCTTTCAATATGCAGCGGGGCATGTGACGTTCCATCAATAAAGCTTGTAACGTCATTGTTGTTGCTGAAACGTCGTTATGGGATCGTTTGTGAGTCTCTTTTACATTCGTATAAACGATCCCATTACGGCGTTTCAACAACAACAATGATTGCAAACTCACAACTCCCAAGAGTCGCCTCCAACCGTGGACCGGTTTCGGCCTTGTTAGGACTCATCAGCTTGGTATAGGAAGGTAACGCAAGAGAGCGGAGGGCAAGCACTAGTATAGCCGACTATACTTGGATATACTTGCTTGGGATATACTTGCGATAGATATACTTGCCCTCTGCTCCCTTGCGTTGCCTTCCTATACCGTGCTGATGAGTCCTAACAAGAACGAAACCGGTCCACGGTTGGAGACGACGCTTGAGAGTTGTGAGTTAACATTTATTGTCCTCTTAACCAGCGATAATGGTGAAATACTCCTTTCAATAACAATGATGTAACAGTATTTATTTATGGGACATGTTTTGTCCCGTCGTACTGAAAAGGTTAAAAGCTGGATTTTTGTTGACACAAAAATCAACTGACGAAAAAGGAGTCTTAGCTTTAACGAAAATGTGTAAAACATCACAAAGAAAATAAATTAATTGAATGCGTACTTTTACCCGACGGGGCAGCTAAAAGCACCATAAAAAATAAAGATTCCTTCACAGAAAAATTAAATGCTGACTCAAAGAAACTATAATTTACTTAATTAATAAAATACGAAAAGTATGAAACTAATAACGAGTCTTTTTAAGATAGGGTTTATGATACGTGTGATCGTACTGTCTCTCCCTTATACTGTTACCAACAGGGGAAAAAGCCACTGGGTACTTTTACCGGATTGCGCACTCTTACTCTCCTTTCCCCTGAATTTTTTTCTGTGGGAGGTAATGTAGAGGGAAAATATTTAGAAATTGTTTTCCAGTAATTCCACGCACCAACTTCTTATAAAAAACCTATAATTCAAAACTTGGTTAACGATCATATGCCCAATTATTCTTGAGACACAGAAAGTTCTTTAATCCATGGATGGAACCCATAAAATACAAAAGGGTTGCTAATTCATATGGATCCCCATTTTATCTAAAATTTTTCTTATGTCTTAAGGAAAGAAAGTTTGGTAGCTTTTCACAGTTCGTAAATATTATGCCTTTTTAAACAGACCATACTAGAATAATGTAGTTAATTAGTAATATCTTCACCACGTTAAAAGTTATGATTTACAAAAGAGCATATCAACGTTGTTCAAAAAATCCAACTATGATAATAATAATAGTAAAAACAATAATAAGTACTAGCAAATAGCAGTTTACCATACCTCAGATTGGTAAACTGAATGGGTTCGCTCTTTTAAGACGCATTTCACATCTTCGTTTAGAGGAGCACCATTGACTGTTAAAGTAGGAGGCATTGACATTACGCTCATTCTTTGACTGAGGGGCTAAACAGAAGGAAAAATAGAGAGAATTAATGTGATTCTTTATCGTGAAAAAGTAAGAAGTTGATTTAAGATATTATTTTAACCTATAAGATGGACGGATAATAACGGATGATAAGCTATTTAAAAATATTTTTTAGCTCCTTACATCTTCGTTTTTACACTTTCTTTGTGTGTTTCGTATTTTTCTCTTTAACAATTTTTGTAAAAAATAACATACGATAAAACCTCTAATTATTTTTTCAAGGTTCGAAACATTTGGTAGAACAAAATAAACATCCGACCATAATTGAACAATGACTAAAAAATCTTGAAGAGCAAATATTTTTTACTTCTTATTTATGTGTGAGATATTTTTCTTTTTATTCACTTGGCTGATTTACAAAATATTAATTGCACGAAATAATATTTATTGCATATCCAACTAAAGACATTTTATAAAAAAGAAAAATCTGTTCCATAATCGGAAGAGTGAATTTAAGAATCAGGAAAACCATTTATAAGGTTTAACCTTAAATGCTAATAATAATATTAACACAATATTGATCAATACTATTTGAACAACTAAAAAGGCTTAATTCTACACAGAACAATTTCTTTTTTTAGAATATCATTGTATAGTATCCAAAGAACAACAAAAACATTAAAAATATATTTCATAACAATACCATTGCCTACTGCTTTAAAACATTGATTTAAACATCTTTTTAAAGAAAAAATAAGTTTGTAGTAGTATTCAAGTTATACTTATCAGTACATTGAAATTAAATAAAAATATAATCTTTTATGGGAAGTTCACCTTAAAGATTGAACAGTTTTATTAGATTATGCTATAAATTTCTGAATAAAAAAGCTAGATGACAATTTCATTTTCTAGTTAGTTAACATATAAACAAAGTAGCTGAAGAAAGCTGATTATTAGAAAAGAAACACTTCTTTCGAAACGCTGAAGAGTTACTTACAAATAACTGTGATACATCCACCTAAATAAATAAAATCAACTAATGAATTTGGTGAATCTGGTACATTTGGATGTTTTTTTTTTCAAGATAATCTCCTCTTTCTTACGCTGTTATTTATTTAAATTTTATTTCTTTTATCCAGTTTAAAGGCAGATTGAATGAATATTGAGCTCTTAAATTGGTACAATCCATAATGATAATGATATTTTCTTTAAATTTTTAGAAAATTTGATGTCCAATAAAAAAGACGAAAAAATATAAAACCCTATTAAATTTTAAAAAAACATACGTATTACAATGCAGTTAACTTCTTAATATTTAAATAAAAATGTTCTTACCCTAGTATCAGCAACTCGACTAACTGATCTGGATATTCTTTGGAACACTTCATCGGATTCCACGTCCTAAAATAAAGTGTGTTGTAAAGTTAAAATCCCTTTATTTATGCCAGAGTAAATGTGCACTTTTGCAAAAAACAAATTCTCAGAGAATCAAAAGAAAAAGAAAATTATGATATTAGATTTTAAATGTCATTAAGAAATCGCGATAATAAAGTTTTTAATTTTTAAACTATTTTTGCATGTATAGATTTTTTTAAAAGTTAAAATATTCTTAAGGTTTTCCAATATAACACGAATAGGAATCAACTTTTAAATTGGATCTCAGATACATTTTTTTGGCTGAAATTAAATTCATGGATTTGTTTCTCATTAAAAAGGTAATTTTATGAAATAATATAAATTTCTCTGAAATTAAAGGACAAAGTTGAATTACTGTGCTATTTATAAATTTAAATTATTATTTTCCTGGAACTCTTGAGAAGTAAACCTTACTTTCAAACAAAACTTTCAAAGTGACCTTTTCACATGGATTTAAAACTATAAAATCTTAACAAACTACTCAACTCTTGTTAGTAGTTTCTAACTAGAGTATCTAGTTTTGTTTCAATAGCTTTAGTTTAATTCAGAGGATTATAATTCAACTAAGAGAATAAATAGTATAATAACATAAATATATACCTGCATAATATCCTTCAGTGTCTCCATCCTGGTCAGGGCTGATTCTGCATCATCACCCAGCAATGCCTCTGGCTCCAAGCCATTTAGAGTCTTAAAAATAATTACTTCCATTAACATATTATTTGTGTTTTAGTGCTTTAATAAATATCTTCCTTGTTTACTTGAGACGGATTGATGATGTTCGTTCAATAAGACTAATATAGAAATTATTATTTTTGTTTAGGATTCTCTCTTTAATAATCAGGGGGAAATATTAAATTAGTGTAATCTAAGAATTAGAAGTATTTTTTAGTTCTATGGAAGGATTTTGCGATCTTTACTTACGGCCCATTCGGCTAAAAATTGCTGTCCTAATTCATCAGCTTCTGCTGCAGGCATGGTAGCATTGTAATCTCTGGCTATCTATTTTGAAATAAAAAATATACATTTGTTTTATAAAACTATTTCAAGCTTCTTTTATTAAAATTCCATTTTATAGAAAAAATTTATCATGGAATTCAAAAATTAAAGTACTTATCAATATAATTTATTGTGGTTCATTCAACATTAATATTGATAACAACTTCAAACTTAACCTAAACTAACAAAATATTTAAACATCGGTTAAGTAATTTATCGCTTTATATAAACCTTACCTTAATATCCTCTCTCCAAAACCTTGAAGTTTTTGCTACACTGGTTCGCGGGGCAACCTCTTTTATCTACGAGAAACACAGTTGAAATATATTTTAAAAAACAATTTTCATAGGATTATATAGTATTGTCAAACAGCCTCGAGAAAGATTTTGACATCGTACAATATTGTGGTTGTTTATAAGGAAAAACGGATTATTATACTTAATTTTAGGGGTGATGCTAATTCATAAAAGCTGAAAAAACTTTTTGTGCTAAATTTGTATGGTTGTCATTTAGCTTTGCACCCCCTTTCAAAATTTTATTTCTATATCAAAGTTTTTTCGTGACGGTTAGACTATATCTAACTGTCGAGGTGATCGCAAACGTGAAAGAAAAATTTCAAACTTATTAAACACAAATTATAAACTGTTACAATGAAGGGGATACAATAATTGAATAGTTCAGTGCTTACCTTTAGCACCACAAGAGCTGACAGAAAGATGCAAATTATATTGACCAAGGCCAATGTTAATGAAACAAGTCCGAGAACTGCACATTCTTTGTCCATTTCATTGAAGTAATTTACTTCATAATCCGTTGGAGGGTTCAGAGAATGTTTGAAGAGTCGTAAATCCCCATTCACCCGCATCTGTAGGGATTAGATGAAAATTATTCCTCTGAAACTTTCATAAAGGTCAAATAAGCATGAACCAATTTAATTTACAACTTAAGAAGTTATCCTTGTTTTCATAGCCCACAAACGTATCATCAGGAATGGTAAATATTTTACATTAATTTATCCGATACCAATTAGTTCATGATATGCAGTCGAAATCTTTTGTAATGAAAGTGATGTAAAACTAAATCCATTATTATCTGTAACTAATTCATATTTTAGGCATGGAACGGTACCAATAAGTATTATTATCCTTAACTAATAACTTCCTCAGATCAAATCAAGACATCTAAAATCCGTTGATATTGTCAGTAAAAGCTAAAAATCTTTTTTAGTTACTTAATTTACAATTTCAGTCTCAATTATGTGTTTTAAAATGGAATTTGTTACATTTTCTTTTTATACCTCAAAGAGAAAATCGCTTCCATAGATTTCACATTTACAAATATTTGATGGTTTTTTTCTTTAAGATTTTAGTTCAACTAATAACATCCCATGTACCTAAGTAAAACGAAACTTAAGTCCTTGATTTGAAAAGAAAAAATATTTTAATAATATTATCGAGAAATTCGCATATTTTATATAAATTCTTTATTCAACTGGAAATTTTAAAAAATCTTATTTTAAAAGTTTTCAAAATTTTGTGTTATTATTTTGAGAAATAAGCTGTTACTTTTAGCTGTTTGGGGGAAAAAATCCTTGAAAAACAGCGAGCGGTTTTCGCTGGCGGATTTCGCTGGCGAATGTACAAAATCCGCATCCCATGGGAATTCAGCTTTAGAAATAAGTTATTTCAAGTTGTTCACAATTACCTAAAATCCTTACAAGTAATCTTTCATACAAGGTATACAGTTTCTAGAATACTCACGAACTGGTAAGGTTCTTCTTGAGCTCTCACAGTTCTTACTGCCGCCATACCCCAAAGCAATCCCTTAGAGTATAAAAAAAACCTTTTTTACTATAAAACACAGTTTATTTAAGATACATTTTATGAATTATGATACCCAAGCACTTACAGCATTGACAGCAGGAGGTAAAAGGGATGCAGATATGGCAACTCCGACAAGTGATCCAGCATTTCCTCCCAACAAAGACAAGGCTACTCCAGCCCCTGATGGTAAAGCGACGAGGACTCCTACCCATAAGCTCCTCTCTTGGCCCCTGAGAGAAAAAATCTAATATAATAAAAGTCAATGTGCGTTTGTTTGTGTGTGTGTTTGTCTTCTATACAAATCCACAGTTTTCTTCCGATCGGGACCAAACTTGGTATACCTACGTAAAAGAATCCCAGAAAAAACATAGGCTATGTTTCGAAAACTTTAATCGACCCCTTGACCCCTTTTTTGTTCTTTTTATGGTCATTTTGCTGAAATAGCTTTATTTCTCCTCCAGAAGAGATCTGTTCACCCCATTGTTACAAAAAAAACATAATGCAAAGTAACAAGTTTTCAAAAGAAAAGCTATATCTAAAGCTGTTTAAAAATTATATTAATAATCTAAAAATATATTTCAACAAAATTTTAAATTTTAAAACTGGTAAGTATAGTGTAGAATATTTTTATTTGATAGTTTAATTTTTAAATAAAAAGTTTAATGGAATAGCATTGTTGTTAAAATAGTTTCAATGGAAACGAGGATGAAAAAGCAAATGAAGATCATATTGTTGCTTTTAATAAAGTTGGTTAAAAGACAAAAAACTAGAGCAATATTCAAAACCTTTCAAGTGGAAATATTGTATTTTTTCTTAAATTGCAGGAATGTTTTATTAAATTTTATACCAAAGATATAATAAAATCATGAAAATACGATTAATTAAGGGCTCTAATTGAGAATTTTAAGTGATTTTTGGAAGAATACTTTTCTAATATTTTGTTGTTTTTTATGGGAATCATGTGGTAAATGCAGAAATCGTTCAGAATTTAAAATGCTTGATTCGACACCTTTCACTCATTAAAATATAGGCGCGGATCCAGCACGGCTCCAAGAAGGGGGCACTTTTCCACACAAAATCCCCGTTGGTACCATTGGGTATGGAGGTCCTCCCCCAGGAATTTTTTTTAATTTGACGTGTAAAAGTAGGGTTTAAACATATTTTTAGAAACGTTTTGAGTCTAAGGGGGGCACTTTTCAACACTATTACCTTTACTTTTTCACCCAAAATGTCAAAATATTGGGGATATCCTAAATATTATATCTGAAGATCCTCTGGTGGTACTAATGGGAGGTATGGGGGTCCCCCCCAGAAAAAAAATTGGAAAGTAGACCGGTAAAAGTAGGGTTTTACTCATTTTGGCAACCTTTTTGGGTTCCGAAGGGGGGGGCTGACCAGAGTGCCCTTGGATCCGCGCCTGGAAGGTAGGAAATAAATTTAAAATTTTAAGGAAAAAAATCTCCATCTCCACCCGTGCATACCAGCTAGTATACTATAAATTAAGAGTTTTAAAAATTATGATTCAAATTCTACAAAAACTGCTACACTTTAAAAAAAACTTTACTAAATTTTCTATTGATTATGACGAAAAATTTCAGCATGTCCAGAAAAAGGATATGGATGATTTCTTTTGCTCTGTTTAATGTATGATTTAAAATTATTTTAAGCACTTTAACTCATCATTATGGCAAAAATGTAATCTATTGGCGCCCTGTTTTCCACTATATCCCTCCCAGACAGCACGCTTCCTTGATTCAAGCTTGACTTTTAATGTAATTTCGCTGAAACTGTCAAGCTTTAACAAATCAAACTTTAATCCAGGTGGATTCAAGCTTGATGTTCCCAAGCTGGAAAAGTTCCAGCAAGAATCAAATGAAACTCAACCTTGAAACTGCTGAAAAATTCAAGCTTGATTTCAGACTTGAAAATGACTTTCTCGAGCATGATTTTCCAAGTAATTTAACTTGAATCCACCTCAGCAGTTGACGCAGTTACAGGTTGAATCAAGTTGGATATATGGCTTGCATTTGACTTGCTTAAGCTTGACTTTATCTTGATATTTGTTACAGCAAAATTCAACCTTGAAATCACCTTTAAATTTTCAAGGAGATTCCTAGTTTGAATTTTCATGCTAGACTTAAGTAAATTTGAAATTTGAATTTTTCCCACTTGAAGTACCGTTATTCTATCCAGCTTGAAACAAACTTGAATATTCCACGGATTTTCCAGCTGGAAAAAGTAAAGTAAAGCTCAAGCGAAATTCAAACCTAGTATTTCCCTCTTGTAACTTCATTGATTTTTCAAACCTGAAACAACATTGAATGTTCCACTGAAACTGAAGCTGAAGAAAATCAAGGGAAAATCAAGCGAAACCTAAGCTTAGTATTCCCCACTTGGAATTCCGTTGTTTTTCTTAGCTTGAAACAACCTAGAATTTTTCACAAAATTTCAAGCTGGAAAAAGTAAAGTAAAGCTCAAGCGAAATTCAAACCTAGTATTTCCCTCTTGTAACTTCATTGATTTTTCAAACCTGAGACAACATTGAATGTTCCACTGAAACTGAAGCTGAAGAAAATCAAGGGAAAATCAAGCGAAACCTAAACTTAGTATTCCCCACTTGGAATTCCGTTGTTTATCCCAGCTTGAAACAATCTAGAATTTTTCACAAAGTTTCAAGCTGGAAACAGTCAAGTAAAGCTTAAGCGAAATTCAAACCTAATATTTCCCTCTTGTAATTTCGTTGATTTTTCCAACAGGAGCAACCTTGAACTTTCCATGGATTTTCAAAATTCAAAATTACTGCTTCCCACGTGAAGTACCGTTGTTCTATCCAGCTATAAACAACCTTGAATATTCAACAAATTGTCAAGCTGAAAAAAGTAAAGTAAAGCTCAAGTGAAATTCAAATCTAGTATTCCCTCATGTAATTTCGTTGATTTTTAAAACCGGAAACAACATTGAATATTCCACTGAAACTCAAGCTGCAGAAAATAAAGGGAAAATCAAGCGAAACCTAAACTTAGTATTCCCCACTAGGAATTCCGTTGTTTTTTCCAGCTCCGTGAACGAGTTGAGAACCTGACATGATTTTTTTTAAATATTTAAATTGAAAAAGGGTATTTAGAACTCAAAGTTTCGGTTAGTATATAAAAATTATCCATTTCCAACTTAAATTATTGTCAATGTAACTGTAAAATTTAAATATAACTTGACACTTCCTTCCTATAAAAAAATCCTTCTCCCGTGGTTGCGGTCATCATAATTCCTTAAAAAGTTTTAGAAAACTAATAGTTATTAAAACGTTTTCAACGTTGGGCTCAATTAAAATCTCCTATTATCCCGAACAATATAATCTTAATTATAATGTAGCTCGTGACAAATATGGCTTTCTTTTTGGTAATCCTTGACAATGTGTTTCCTAACTCTAGCTATCGTAATAATTTACAACTTACTGAAGTAATTTGATTTCCTCTACTCCAAAACTATATACTACTGTCATTACCGACCTTCCAAGGGGATGTGAGCGGATATATGTCCAGTTCATGGGCGTAGCCAGGGGGCATCTGACCATGGTACCCCATATATTAGAATTCAGGGGGGGGCAAGAAAAATTTACCGTGAAATCAGGCAATCATTCCCACATTTTAAAGATTGAAAGATACAGTTACTATTTACAGGGCTCACACGCCTGCGCCATTTGCGCCAAACTGCGCCAAAACCAAATTTTGATACATCCTGATACAAATTGCCTATTTTACCAGCTCCTGCGCCAAAACTGCGCCATTTTCAGAGACTACTACTACGGATGCCGTAGTTAAACTACGGACTACGGATAACATCGAAAAAGCTATGGAAAATCGGAAATCTATCATAAAAAGCACTTAGAAGCGCAAGTTTTTTTCCCAATTATGCTCTATTTTTAGGATATTTTTTCTTGGACGGCCGGCGGGCGCCAAGTTGAAGTTGGTTTCTTGCTTTGTTAGTGCGATGTGTGTGTGTGTGTGTGTGTGTGTGGGAAAAAACAACTAAAGTGGTTAGAAGCCGTCGTTCGGTGTTTAGGATCGCATTCTGCGGAAAAAGTCGAAAAATAGCGATTTTTCGCGCAAGTACCGTTTTTCCAGTACGTAGTTGAAGATGGCTTCTTTTCACATAGCTGCCAAGTTTTACGGATTTGCACCAAAATTTACGGTTTTACGGATCGACCCGAAATTTTTACGGATTTTACATTTTTTTTGCATTTTTCCTCCGTGAAAACGTAAACAAATCTTATTGCGCCTTGTCTGCCTTTTCTAGGCGTTTGAAACGGGTAAATCGCGGTAAAAGCCGCGATTTTTCGCGAAAGTTTCGTTTTGTGCGCCGCGTGTCCGTTCCTTCCGCGACTATTTTCGACGGCCATGGACGCCAAGTTGAAGTCGGCTTCATCTCGTGTCTGTATTAGAATGCAGGAAAAACTACTTTAACGTGGTCAAAGCCAACATGTCCGATGGTTAGAATCACGATCTTGAAAAGCCGAAAAATAGCGATTTTTCGTGAAAGTTCCATTTTATCCGCGATTGCTTCCCGGGCCCTAATTGAACTTGGCTTCCTTTCACTATTGTATTTACATTGTAGAAAAAACAACTTTACTATGGTCAGAACTAATTACTTAGGAGGTGAATTATCACTAGACCTAATAACCTCAAGTAAATAAAAATTTATAAGGTGTAAAAATTGGATAAGAGCTGATAAAATAATAGAGGTTTAAGTTAAGTATTTATGAATTAAATCTATACACACATTATTTGTCGTAATAAAAATTATGGTTTTCATGTCGTACGAAAAGTTTTACTGATGCAAGTTTAAAATATAATGAAGGGGAAGCTTTTGTAATTTTAAATTACAAAAGCTTCCCTACTATCAAATTGCTACAAAAGAAATTTTTTTATGCTACAAAACTTGGTTTTACCTGCTACAAAAGACATTTTTTGTGATACAAAACTTGGTTTTACCTGATACAAAAGACATTTTTTGTGATACAAAACTTGGTTTTACCTGATACAAAAGACATTTTTTGTGATACAAAACTTTGTTTTACCTGATACAAAAATTGATACAAATATTTTAAAGTGAGTGTGAGCCCTGATTATTTATAAATTGTCAACCCCTTCAAACTAAAAAAAAATGTACTGAAATATACTCTTTTAGTTTTTTTATTATTAATTTTTTAAAACTCCACGGACTTTTAACGCACCCTGTGTACTATAATCGTAAATCTTTCAAGGCATACCTCCCTGACCAAATGAGAATCCCCCTACCTGCCCTATCTCCTTTCAACCCACTCTGTTATCTTAAGACAACTTTCAATCCTTACAAAAGAATTACTGGACACATCTGGTTATCAAGTGAAATGAAGTTTACAAAAACAAAACGTCTCCATTGAGGAGGGCTTGAATGCTCTCTTGTTACTCATGACAACGGCACTGTATAAAATAATTAGAAACAATCATGTTTTTTTTAAAGATTAGCTTAAATTAATTTAAAAGGACTTCTGAGTTCAAAATTTATTTTTTGAAATAAGACGTTTAAACGAAAACTAATTTTTACGTTCAAATGAAAGTATTACATAAACCTGTACGAAGCTAGGGACCTCCTGCTCGTATGCATGGGCGCCCCTGCAGCTGCATCACCACCTAAATTTATCTTAGCTCTTTTATTATCTTAAATAACGTATCTTTTATTAACTTATTTATTATCTTAACTCTTTTATTATTACTCTTTTATTTATCTTAACTATCTTTTTTTTTCTGTAAATTCTAAAAATTTTCTGCAAATTTCTATATTCAAAAACATTTTAAGGCTGATACCCTTCACTTTTTTATGAAGTTTGTGTACCGAAAAACAAGAAAAAAGAGCTTGTATTTAAGTTTCACACCTGAGGAAAAATTTGCAGTTATTTTCCAGTGTTAACTTTTCACCATCTGTAATGAACAGGGGTGAGTTTGAAAATGTCCGAAAGATTTATGACCGTGAATGAAAGTTTCTCCCCACAACGCAAACGAAAATACTGTGTCGGTTTCCGGTGTGTTTGGAAGCTACTAATTTTCTTTCATGTTAATGACAGACAAAAAAATAACCACAATTTTGAAATCTACAGAAAATTTTTACTCGGTGTCATATGTAATTCTATATAAAAATATGTTTATTTTGGGAAATATATTATATATATATATAGCAAAAAAATTTTCAAATGGACTCCGCAATCCTCCCAATATTTATATTGGAATGTGTACAATAGCAGAGAAACATCAACTTTGACAGTTGAAAGCCTCTACTGATTAGACTCGCTTGAATGGACGTCCTCAAAAGGATTTTGCCTGGCTGGCGACAAACTCCAACCCCTGTGTTGTTTCCAGTGGGGTTTCTGGTGGTGAGTCCAGATGTGTGTTTTTGGTAAGTTGAGAAAAACCTATAGCAGAACCTTTTTATGACCCCTTATAAGAAATCATGATCTAAGAGACATAGATACTAAGTTTTCAGAATTGCCAGGCTTGGCCGAGGGCCGATTGTTTTGTGGGCCGCCTGCAACCAAAATATTTTACAGGACTAACAAATTTTTCTCCACACTTGAGCCTCGGAATGTCGGCCCTCGGGGGTCATACGGAAACGGTCTTCGCCCGCGGGGTGGAAAATTTCGAGCAAGGACCATACACCCCCCGCCAGGCGAGCAAGATATTTTGCTCCTAATTGCTTTCTTATCTGAGCCAGTCCTCCGTAGAAAATGACCATCTGGTCCTCAAAAAGGGGGGAGGGCATGCAGGAATGCCGTTTCAGAAGGATGAAGGTGACTGGTATGAATGGAATTAGCCTGTAAAAATGTGTCCGCTTTTGGAAATTTCCAACTAGAGGCCCACGAAGACTTTTTATGCGGCCCCCTTGGTTTTTGGGGGTTTTAGGGGGTGCTCTTTCAGAATCGGGAATAATCTTTGATGTCGCCCATAGGAAAAACGAAAGTTGGTGCTTCGTTTAATATGAAGAGAACCTCCTAAGAACTTGAAAATTATTCTGTATGTAGAATACTTCAAAAGATGGAAAATGGTATAATTTGTCTTTATATCACAAGCCATTCTGGAGATATAGGGTCTGAGTAGTTTTTTTACAAGTAGGGGAGAGTGGGGCACATTCTGACAGACGGCATTTCCCCTAGTAATTATTAATTTAAAAATCTAAAAAAAAATACCAGTAGATGGAAGCATGACTACCACCAACACCTCCTACATGAATTTTCAAAGCCCTGAGTAGTGATGATGTGAAGCGAGAATATTCTCGGTCCGAGAACTTTGAGAATAATCGAGAATATTCTATTTTTTCTCTGATAAATGGTAATAAATGTAGATATGTTTGATAATATGAAATAGTCATGTAGTATTAGCGCTAAAAACATGAAAATAATAATTACTTTGATGAAACTTATTACCTTTAAAAAGTCATTATTTTGTTCAGAGAATATTCTCGGAACTGAAATTTCATTATTTCGCAAGATCACGCACATCAAAACTGCAAACAGATTATTTTAATTCCATTTACTTTTTTTGAATCAATTTGAAGAACTTTTTGGCTAGGTATGGATGCTTCTATTGAAAATTCCCGAGGAGCTGCAACTAAAATTGCGTTTCAGAGTTTTTCAAACCAAAATGTTTTTAAACATTCCTCTTAAGCCTACAAAATATGTTATGAAATTTATTTTTTGTAAAATCAATTTGTAACTTTTTGACAGGTTAAATTAATATTATAAATTGCAAAATTAGCATTGAAAAGCTACTTTTTAGAAGATGTAATCGAAAAGGAAATATTTGAATCCCAGTGTATTTAATTATAATTTTTGTTGATGTAACTGTGTTTCAAACAATATAAAGGTCAAGGGATTTCCCCAAAAAAATTTCATAGCGGCTGTGGGGCAGTTCTTGGAAAGTGAAATAAGAGAAATGTCTGGATAAATTTTGAATGCAAAATAAAGGTTTTATAAGTGGCAAATGATCAAGATATTCTTGAATGAAAGAAAGAAAAATAACTAAAAATTTATTTTCGAAAAACACATGACCTAAAATCAGAAACAGATTTTATTCACTCTTTTTTCTATTTTATAAAAGAGCTTTAGCTTATTAACCCTATTTTTTGAAACTCTATTTTATTAACTCTATTATATATATTTAATCTTATTAATACTTATTACTTACATTATGTGCAATCTTATGTTTGTTATTATACACAAGTCTAAAAAGTCTAGTAGGTTGTAGTGTTTGTATAAGGTATCAATCCCAGAGAAATTTAAATAAAGTGCATTAATGGCAGGGTTTTGTTGCCATTTTTGCATTGCCTTGCCTTCAAAGAGACATTCTTGTTGTTGCTACTCGCGCTAGGAAAAACAAGGTACATGTATCTTGAGGAACGGATGATTCATGCTTCCAATATTTCCTCTTCGAACTGGACGCAATGGAGGAGAGGGGCAATGGAACCGATTCCAGGAACCAGGGGGAGCGCAGAGTTTTTGCCGCAACAAAGAGAATGAAGTTGTAATTGACATACACCTCTTTTCACTTAATCCAAGTTTTAAAATCATTTATAAGAAATATTTCGAGTGCTTTTATATTTGTTTTAAAGCTACTAACGTTTAGATAATTATTTTGAAATTATTGAAAATTCTGCAGGCTTTCAATGCAGCTTATAGTTAGCTTTGTTAATTTATTTCAAATTTAGTGGCGAGTCAAGCCTTCTGATGAATATCTTAGCCTTGAATAGCCTTCTTAATAAATATCTTTGTTCTATTTATTACTAAGAACCATAACAGGTTATTAAAAATACAATAAATTTCTTGTTTCAAATTAAAATTCTAGAATACTTGTCCAAATTACATTTCCTATAGAATTTTTTTAAAGAATTATAAAGGAACTACACCAGAACCTCTTTTTAATGGAGCTTTAAAATTAGCTGTTGTAAATATAACTTTTAGCAAGTTATTATTTTCAGGTGATGATACAGATACTAAACGTGTTAAAAACCTGGTTAAATAAGGAATATTTTTAAAAAATTCTAGGGAAAATTCCTTTAACTCTTTTATTAGATATTCAAACGTGACAAATTTTCCAACAAAAGTACGAAGAAATGTAATGCAATCCTCTTTTGAGGAAATTTAAAAATTGGGTTTTGTATTTTTACTTTTAAACAATAAATTTAAAGAGGTTTTTTAAATACGCTTTTATAAGAATATTTTAAATATTTAAGAGTAATTTATTGGAACAAATAATTTATACGGGAAATAAATAATTTTTCAGTAAGTAAAAAATAACTGATTTTCTGATGACTAAAAATAAAAGCATATTTGATCAGCGGTTAAGCACCAATTGAAGAAAGAATCATCGACTTTGGTCGGAAAGCCTAGAATACGGCCGTTAGTGAACTATACTAGTATAATCCCTTAAATAATTTGTAATTTTAATGTTTTACCTTCAAGAACCCTTTAGTATAGAATAGAAGGTTTGGACTGGGGGCCTTCCCCTAGAAAATATTTTGAAATGTGATCTTTAAATATAGTGTAGAAACTTATGTTTGGATATTTGTGACATACTGGGTGACACCCCTGATAAAACCCTTCTTATGTGGGAAAAATTTTCAAACGATGACTAGCGAAACCAGAAGATGAAACAGTTGGGGTATTTAGAATTTTCCTGATTTTAGATGTAAATTTAAAATTTACTCATTTGAGATTAAAATAAATAAATGATAGACTTTTTTCTCTTCCAACCTTTTACCTTGGTTTTTAAAACTATTCAAGCTAGAGTTTTTAATTTGAATGTCACCTCCCAGCTAGCTGAATGGGTCACCCGGAATGAAGGGTTTATATCTCATAGTAATTTTCAGTTGAATTTGTTTTGTTGAACTACTCGGAAAACTTTGATGCCCCCCTTGCCAAAGGGGTGACACCCCTCTCAAAATAGGTTGATAACTCATTTAATAATTTTTTAATTATTTAATGATTTTTTTCATTCAATAAAAACCTTTATGTGTGATCGAGAAAGTTTGTATCTTCTAAATAAAGCTCGATGGGTGACACCCCAGTTCATACCCCTAAAAACTGTTTATTATTTAAATCAATTCTTACACTTATATTTCTTACGTTTATATTTAAATTTACGTTCGAAATTTTTAAGCTTGGGTGGGTTGGGTGTCACCCCCTCCTAGGTAGCCAGCCAAATGAGTATTTTCCATGATGATCAAGTTTTTTGTTCAAGGAAGTCATATTTACCAACTTAGGGCAAAATTCGATGACTTCGGTATCACTCTCAAGATAGTTTGAGGGTGACAACCTATTTGTTAAACCCTAATTTATTTCATTAGTAGAGTGAATTCAAAATTTCTTTTCAAATAAAGCATACAACTTGAAAAAAAAGCCAAGTTCACTAGTTTGGGTGTCACCCAGAAGAGGGTGACACACCCAGGGCGGCCCACCCCTCTGCCCCCTCGTAGCTACGCCACTGAAATATTCAATAATTTTTCGTTTACGATTCATTTTATAAAAACGCAGTTACATCTCAAGTCTATCGGATAGAGAAGACGGAAAAAATGCGACTACTAAGTTTAAATTGATCCCATCTGCTGAACCCTTCCAAAATTCGACCTTGAACAATTTGTGTTCCCCAGAATGAACCCCCTGGGCACATGGGCGTATCCGGTCTTAAGAAACTGGTCAACTGGGGGGAAGGATTGAAAGGAAACACTGTGTTTGTTTAGAGAGGGAGTGTGGAATTGTGGTATGCAGAAAGATAAGTTTTTGGGGTTGGATGTGCACGTGCACATCTTAGCAGCAAGATCAGGATCCCATTCCTAAAAATAAAAAATGTATACAGGGTGTATCTGAAATGGTGCAACAAACTTTCAGGGATGATAGTACTCATCAAGACGAACAAGAATCGGTATGGATAGGGGGGCCCCAGACCAAATCCCAGGGAGTTAAAAATGGAGCGACACCCCAAAAAAATCATTGAAAAATTCAATTTGTAGAACTACTATTGGTAAAAACTTAATCATGGTCTCAAAAATTGTGGTTTAATATGATCTTTAAAATTATCTCAAAAGTCTTCACTTTAAAATTTGTTTTATTATGAAAAAGTTAAAAAAAACACAAAAAAATAATTTTCTATCCTATTCGTTTGCATTTTGTGCTTCACAGCACCTAAAACTTTTCCATTATTAATGATGTGGGGGAAAAAGACATTATCC
The DNA here is from genome assembly GCA_024610705.1 of Tetragnatha versicolor. Classification (NCBI taxonomy): domain Eukaryota; kingdom Metazoa; phylum Arthropoda; class Arachnida; order Araneae; family Tetragnathidae; genus Tetragnatha; species Tetragnatha versicolor. Next base: position 59,044,514 of record JANDEH010000001.1, read on the forward strand.
TAAACATTACCAGAATATCTTATCTGTGGGTATTATTCCTTTTTCATACTTAAGAAAATCGTATAATTTCTAAGTTAAAAAATTGACGTGAGATTTTAATCGACCACTCCTCTCCCTTTGGTGAGATTTTTCCAAACCCCTCCCCCCTTTTTGACCTCACGTTATTTATGGATGTCCCCTAATAAGTTTTTAGATGTAGATTTTAACAAAAAATATAAAAGAAAGTTACTTTGGACGTAATAAATTTGCTTGGAAGTTGGTGAAAAATAATTTTGGGCCCCTCCCGAAATAAATTTTTATATACGCCACTGGTTCTTACACATGAAATGAACGATCAATGGAATGCAGAAAGCAGAATTCGAATTGGGGAGAGAAACTTTTCGAGAGGGGACTGGGGGTGGAAAAAAACCAGTTCCCGTACATTCCCTGTCTTCTGGACGGACAGGCTATGGATTTTGAGATCCTAGATCCTATCAACTGATAGGATAAAAAATAATCCCTAAAAATACATGTAAATCTAAAAATATTTTTAACCTGTATATCAGTGCCTGGATGCGTCTGCGTCAAGACCAACTGGTGGGTCATTTCTTAGTGGGTCTCTATAATATTTTGAATTAATGTTTGCATAAATAATTTACTATTTTCAAAATCATACTATTTAAACTACACTTAAATATCACATGGGAAGGTAAAAAACCAATTGAACAACAAAAGATAAGTTAAAGAAAACTTATAGCCCATTAATAGTTGATGTACTGATGGGATTTAAAATATTAATTTAATTTTAAAAATTCAAAAAAATGTTTTAAAAAATGTTTCTAAACGTGACCCCACCGCCACCAGTGGCTATTCCTTTTAAAATTTGGTAGTTAAGGAGTATCTGGGCGCTATTGTCAGACTTCATATTAAAAATTATATACTGTACATAATAAAATATTAATAACAGTACTGGGCCAATCCTTATCATGTGATCCAGAAGTGGTCGCTCGACCATTTAAACATAAATAATTTTTTGAGGGTTGATTTTTACATCCAAACACTCCAAAAAACACTATTTTTAATTTATTGTCTTTAGTTAAATTTTTATAGCAGCCATTGATGTTCCACGAAGAATGCTGATTTTTGCGTTTGTAAAGGGAATCATGTCCCAAGTATAGAAAATCAGCCTAAAAATTTAACTTTAAAAATGATGATTTTTCAATTTCGAAGACGTAGTATTAAAAAAGCATTTATATTTTACAAATATTTTTTGTAAGCAATGTGTAGCCGTGTAGTTTGTGTAGACTCACAGAAATATATTATGAAAAAATTCAACCTTGGTACTTAGCTCTTTTTTGTAGTTATACGCCTCCAAAGTTGAACAATTTAAAAAAAACAAACTTTGACCCTCTATATCTCTGTTGTAACAAAACTCTAAAAATCTGAATTCTGAAAAATTGATTCACTATCACTAGGGTATCATCCAAATATAAAAATTTCACTTTTGGTATTTTCATCCAAGTGGAGTTATGCTGGACCATCAAAATCTGAGAATTTCGAAAAAATCCATATTTTGACCCTCTATCTATATTTCTGGTGGAAAAAGGGTTAATTAAACATTCATTTGAAAATTTCACAGGCTAGCCTCACTTGGATATAATCCTCCTGTAAAAATTAGATTTTTGGTTGGTATTTCGTCACCTTAGAATCAAAAACTACTATCTCCATTCGGCAACCTTTGGGAATCCCGATCCTTGGCGATCAGATCGGTGGAGAAGCTCGTTTTTTGGTTTGTAAGAGCTCACATGATCGAGTAGAAAAGATCAAAACCAATAAAATTATTTTCTCCAACGATCTAAACGCCAAGAATCGGGATTCCCGAAGTTTGCCGAATGGAGATAGTAGTTTTTGATTCTAAGGTGACGATTTAATTCTTTGTCAATTTGGAGGACCGTAAAAACGTTATGTTTGAAGAGAATTAAACTATAACAATGAGGTATCGTTACATTAATGGATTTTATCATGTTCCCAACTAGTCCAGTCTAATAGTATTTATTTTGGGAAATAAATGTTTTTTGGGGTGCTGAATCCGAATCTGAATTTTGCGAACATTGAAATACAGGTTTCTTATATTGATAACTTTCAGAAAAACTATAACTTTCGTTGCTGTAACTCCAAAATTCTCATGGCAAATGCCATAAACGAGCGTATTTTGAATTTCTCGCTTTACGGTATTACCCGCTGCACTAAAATGAACCGTGGGCGTTTAATACATTCGAATATGTAATAAATAAATATTTTTAAGCCTGAAAAAGTATAGATACTACAGATATGGTTAATAGCAGCACTGTTAGTTATGATAATTTAATTTTTAATTATTTCTCTGCTTTTAATCAGAGTGCAGTTTAGGTTCTTGCTCGATTACTTTGTCAGAAACAGAACCTCAAAATTCCTCTTGAGAAAACGAATACAAAGTACAAGAAAAACGGGATACCCCTGCGGAATGCCCTTTCCCCTCCCCAGACAAAACAGTTTTCCTGGAACGCGTCGAATCCACCCTTTGTGTCGTCACCCCTGCCTTTACATCTACTCACTTACATACTATCCCTGAACCTGACCTTAACGGACGAGTGACCTATGTGGACCTACACCCCCTAAAAATAAAAATGAGTTTGCCCTTCGTGCTTCTTCAAGATAAGGATATCATTGGCCAATGGCCCTTCACGTGACTCGACACTCGCAGTTGCACTCTCGCTCGCCTCCCAACACACTATCACAACCATAGTCTCCGACCCGAGTCGCCCGAGTCCCCCGAGTCCAGACAGGTTCTCCATTGCTGATACCCTCTGGTCGTGGATTTATTCCCTTAGGTTGTACCTTTTTTGATGCGAGGACGTAGCACGGTAATATCATCATGGTATCCTTGTTTTTATAATTTACCCTTAACAATTTTTTTATGATTTTAGTTATTTTCGAAAAATAGTTTCCTTTCAGGCTTTGTAGATTGTATATGATGCAACAGGGACGTAGCACGGTAATACGTATCATCATGGTATCCTTGTTTATATAATTTACCCTTAACAATTTTTTTATGATTTTAGTTATTTTCGAAAAATAGTTTCCTTTCAGGCTTTGTAGATTGTATATGATGCAACAGGGACGCTGCACGGTAATATCATCATGGTATCCTTGTTTTTATAATTTACCCTTAACAATTTTTTTATGATTTTAGTTATTTTCGAAAAATAGTTTCCTTTCAGGCTTTGTAGATTGTATATGATGCAACAGGGACGTAGCACGGTAATATCATCATGGTATCCTTGTTTTTATAATTTACCCTTAACAATTTTTTTATGATTTTAGTTATTTTAGAACAATAGTTCGTTTCCAGGCTGTGTAGATTGTATTTGATGCGATAGGGATGTAGCACGGTAATCTCTGCATAGTATCCTTGTTTTTCTAACTAACCCTTAACAATTTTTCTGCTTTTAGTTATTTTAGAACAACAGTTTCATTTCAGGCTGTGTAGATTTATTGTATCTGCACGGTAATCTCATCATGATATTTGTTTTTCTAAATTAATAAAATATTTTTTATTTTTCCAGAGAACTGTAAAGAATTTAAGAATTACCTATTTTTTAAAATTATTTAGTATACTATTACATAAACTGTGTGTATTAATTGCTTGTGAAAATGTACCAAATAAAAATGAATTAAAAATACTGAGTACCACCCGCAATAAAACGCAGGAGGGAAAAGTAGAAAGAAAAGATAGAAAAATACACACCTAATTCAAGCCAACAAATGCAAATTTCCAACTGGGGATTGGATTACTCAACATGGGATTCAAGTTTGAAGGGAGGGAATATCAAGGAATGTTCTAGGGGGATCAAGGAATATTCTACCTTAATTCTAGCTTTGAATACTTGAATACACATTACAAATCAAGCTGTAGTCCAGCTAAATTTAATGCAAAAACCAAGCTGAATCCTCCTAAAATCATGGTAGATTTCAGCATAAAACATGGTGAAATCAAGCTGTTATACAACTTAAGTAAAGGTAAAATCAAATTGCAGACCGGGTGAAATGAAGCTGTTATACAACTTAAGTAAAGGGAAAATCAAATTGCAGCCCAGGTGAAATGAAGCTGTTAAACAACTTAAGTAAAGGGAAAATCAAATTGCAGCCCAGGTGAAATCAAGCTGTTATACAACTTGAGTAAAGGTAAAATCAAGCTGTTATACAACTTCGGTAAACGTAAAATCAAGCTGTTATACAACTTCAGTAAAGATAAACCAAGCTACAGCCCAGGTTAAATCAAGCTGATACTTAAGTAATAATCCAGGTAGGGGAAGCAATTTTCAAGGTTGAAATTATAGAATAATCAAGGGAATTTTAATGGATTTTCAACTAAAATATAAAGTAAAAATCAAACGTTATTCAAGCATAGTCAAGCCAAATGCAAGCCTTGAGTCTAGCTGGAATCAATCTGTAACTGCGTCAACTGCCGAGCTCGAATCAAGCTTGAACTCTAGTTTGATTCAAGGTTTGTACACTAAATTTCAAGCCTGGAACTCAGCTTGACTTTGGCTTTCTGTGCCGTCTGGGCTCTCATGTATGTATTTCCTGTGTTTTTTTTCTTCTCCTAGTTTTTATTTTAAATTTTTGTTACACATAATTACGGTCACCTACATGGACCATGAGATCCCAGGTGACTATGTGAACTTGTAAATTTTCTTTTTTTATTTGTAGTTCAATAAATTTGTTGTTGTTAAAAAAAGTGCCTTTTCCGTCAATATTTCCCAAAGATAATTTATTTTTATTAAAATCACCACTAAAAGAATAAATTTCTAAAATAAGTACGCACAAGTCAAAATTCCTCGTGATCATTAAGTTAAAATCTATCTTCTTTTGGCTAGGTGTGTATTGTGGTTGCCAGTGACGTTACAATTTAGGTTATAAAATTTATCATAATTTTATCAACTGTAATAAGGCCACCTCCTGTAACTAAATTAAAAGGACCCTAAAGCTTTTTCAAATAACGGAAAGTTTCGCTCATTTGACAGAAAAGAAAAAAGAAAATACCTCTTTCCTCCAGCTGCCGTTTAATTTCCGTTAGTTCAAGGAATAATTTTTAGTGTAGTTTAATTACTCAGTAAGATGTTAAAAAGGACTTTGGTTTGTTTTCAGGAAAGTTCTCAATCCTAATATGAGATTCCCCGCCACCGTGACTGGTTTTTCAGAATCTTTCCGAGTAAGATTTGTAAATGTGCTACGGTAAGGGGTACTTTTTCCTTTATTTTTAAATGGAATTTTTAAATTAAGAACTCTTTGTATTTTTATGCATTTTTTTGTTATTTGATTGGATGTTATACGCTTGGATGTATGGATGTAAAAAACATACCTACTAATCATCTCGGAATTCGGCCATTCTTTTTTACCCCAAAAAGTATTCAGGGTTTCACTTGCTAAGCCTATAGTAAAACCTGTAAAATGAAATGCCAATTCATAAAAATTTTAGATCACTGAATAAAAATTCAATTATTTTTTCAGTGAAATACTGTTTTAAGAAAGTAACAATATTACTTTTACCCATTCATTAAATGATACCTTCATTGAGATAAAAGCTTGTTATTATTTACGTATTTGTAAAATTGTATTTTTAAACGCTTACATAATATTTCCTTTTAAAATAACTTTAAACGGTGTAAATTTTGCTGATGTTTTAAAGTAATGTAGTAGTAAGTAGTTTCATAACAATAAAAGAAGTAAGAATACCTATAAAAAGGCATAAAAATAGGCCCAAAACCTCAGTTTTTATCCCAAGATTTCTCAGGGACCTATCTCTAATGACAGCTCCGAAAGTACCAGCCATAATGGGACCCTGTAAAATTATTTGTGACAAAATTATGAAGGAAATGATAGAATATGCATAATATAATATTGTTTTCGAATTCATTACTGTTGTAATTAAAAATACATATTATTGGGAACCACATTATGTAAATTTTCGGTCAAAAAACTTCTTTACACGTTTTTTACTTTAAGTACTACATAATTTCATATCTCTATCCTCAAAACTTAGCCCAAAATAGAAAATTAATTATTCAGGAACAATATTCTATAATAAAACGAAATAACGAAGTGGAGATTTGTTTCACTGAACATGACCTAATTTTGTTTGCAAGCTAAAACAGTAGTAATTATGTCCTTTTGTTGTATTGATTTTTTCGCTTGTATATGTTGCTTGTTAGTATGCTGTAATATTGTTACTGATTGGGTAACCAGGTGATGTAACTATTTTTATTTATTAAGATGTATTTTCTCCGGATCAACTGTTCACAAACAAAGAATTGTATTTCATACTCCTGTGACTGCAGCTTCATATTTTTAATAGATTATTCAATAATAATCTTTTTATTAAATTTGATATATGTGTTTTCTAATCTCTTCGTTTATACTTTCTTTTTCCTTCTCTATAGACACGAAATATTTTAATTTATTTCTACAGTAAAAATTTCGACAGAGCAATTAAGCTCTGTCATGAATTAAAATGACCTAATATCTCCGTGTTTTTAAGAAAAAGAAGGATGACTATACAAGAATTGAACAAATTATTTTCATACAAGATCTATAGTAGTATTTCCTAAGAGGTATTGCAACGACTCGTTTCAAAACCTTCGAATCTTTCTACGATTAAGATAACTATAAAGGGTATTTAAAACTTCTTATTCGGTGATATCGGTGCGTCGTAACACTGTACTCACCGTATGTTACTCACCATGATGGGTGAGATGAGCATAGAAGCGACAATGATCACAGAACTGTCTTCTAGTAATCCTAAAGCAGCAATCATGCTATAAAGACAGAAGAACCATCTAAACTATACCGAAAAACGCAACACTTATTTTCATTACATTTTTTTTATTTCGGAATATACCCATAACTGGTATATATTTAATAAAATAAACCTTTGAAACTTTTATACTATAAATTATACTTAATTTTACATTTTTAAAGTAGAAACTTGGAAAAACTTTTCTAATGCATGAAGGTCGAGAGAAGCATTTTACTTTCTACATACATGGATAAAATGGGATATAAAACTGATCAATCAATAGAAATAAAATTTTAAATTTTTTTCCTCTAAATTATAAATAAAGTCAATAATATTTAGGAAAACACAATGGGTTTTTACCTTGCAATTAAAACAAACATAATGAAGTCGAATGTAGGCTCTGCTCCTGCTCTTACGCCATCCACAACCTATTGAGCCAAATCAAAAGATGAATGGAAAAAGAAATCCATAACTTTGCCCTTTTCACCATATTATGTCACTTCGAAATTTTAATTCCGATGAAACTAACGAATTTTCTTCGTAAGTTATTTTTGTTTTTATATTATTTTTAAACCAAATTCATTGTTTAGTGATGTTTCGAAAAAAAGGTTTTATAAATTAAAGTATTGGTAAAAGTCTATACCTCTAGAGTACTTACTTTACAAATACCTAGGGTTACTTTAAAAACCTTGAGCATTAGCGTATTTTTCCATTTCGGAATTATATTTAATTATGATTGTATTTATTAATTCTCTAAAACATTTGATTTAATTATTTGATTTAAGAACGAATGATATTTTTCTTATATATTTAAAAACCTAAAAGTAATTCTATAAAGTTGTAGTCATTAAAACGTAGATGCTTATTTTAGACCTTGGCTCACTAGGGCTGTTGCACCACTGAGTTTAGTTTTTTTAAAGATGTTTTTAAATGTTAGTCCATCAACAAGAAAATTTTATTGAAAAAAATATTATTTTTTCCTGAAAAAACAATTAATTGTAATCACTAACAAAGGTTAAGTAATTATTAAAAGAATCTTTTTTGTTACATACTAAAAGAAATTTCAAAAGTAGAAACTACAACTTGTTTTATATAGTTCTACACAAATTTAAAATTATAATTATTACTTCTATTAAAGAAATAGCTTAAAATAACATACTTGTGCAACTGTTAACCTTGCTGTGACAGTCTGCAAAAATTTCTTCTGCATATCTTTAAAGTTTCGAAATGCTTTCTTGACTTCTGTTTTAGTTTTGGATAGTGTTGAATTACTACTATCACTGAAAAATTCAAAATTAAACAAAAAATTATAAAAAATAAAAGCAATACGTATTTACTGTATTTTAAGGTCACGTAAATTATAGTATAATACCTACTAACAAGATTATTGTTGATGCTATTAAAATATTACCATTGATTACCATGCATATTCGGTTCAAAAGAGTTATGAATAATTTTTTCCTTCACTCAAGTTATGAAATCGTGCAATTTTTGAGAGTTTAAAAATAAAAATTTTAGTTCTTCAAATCATAGTTGGATATCAAATCGAAAAAGTGTGCATACCTTTTTTCTTCGTCCGTTATGAACTGTAGTTTCTGCTCATGCTCTTTAGAACTTTGTGTCGAGCCGTCCTCTTCTTGCAGCCAAACGGAACAAGGAAGAACTCTAATTTCAAAAAATTAACCATACATCAATCATGTGAAATGCTTCAAGAAAAAACTTTTTAAAGTTAAATTTTAAAACTTAATGAAATGCATTTCTTTATTACATTATGTACTTCAAACCATATAAAAAATCAATATTATTTAAAAGTAGGTATTAAATTACACCAAATACCATACTTACACGAGAGAAGATCCTTTACACATTCCTATGCCATTTGTGGCCAACGTCGTCAGTACGAGATCACAAGGAAGACCCGGACTACAAGTAAAGGAAACCTGAAAGGTTAAACGGTAGTATTTATAAAGACAGCTCTTTTCTCTATTAAAAATGTACGTTAAAATAAAAATTCTTTAAATTGAGCAAAAAAAGTAAAAATAATCTCAATTATAATTATCTAAATTGAGAAATCATTGAGGACATTGAACTCGTATTCTTTGTAACCCGATAGCCTATCCTATAATACCATCATTCCCTACCAAATACCGATCAAATCCTTTCAGCTTCAAGCCCATCTTTTAAATGAAAGTATGCTCGATCATTCTTTGGTTTCAAGATTTTTCTCAATGTTTCTTTCTAGGTACATAATTATCTCTAACTATTACGGTATGTAACTTTAGTATTAATTTTAACATGTTCTTCATTAAGGAGAAGAAAATAACGTGTATGTTATTTACAATCTAGGCGTAATCATCCAGTTTTTCTTATCTCTGAATAGCGTGTATCCAAATAACGGACTCTAGAATTTACAACTCCATTGTTACTTGCTAAAAATTTTCGCAGTTCATATTTTCCTATGTATTTGTGCGTGCGTGCATTCATATTCGAACAATTGATAAAAAAAACCGACCATCTGTCAACCTTTAAAAAATTCATCTGCTTTTTCTGTGACTCCGCCGCTCGAAAAGGCAGAAAGGACTAGTATCTAGAAAAATAGTAAAACGTAATGAAATGACGTTTCAAAGTGACAGACAGTAAAATAATTAGTCAGCAACACTTGAGCAAAATGAGTATTGCATACTTCTTTTAGACGATTCTACTTAGAAGAAATCCTTGAACGAAGGCCGCCATTGTTCTTATGTATTGTTTGTGAGTATCAAGCAAACTAACTTGGGCCGTAAAAGAGCTTTAAAACTCGATGAAGAATGCCAAAGAACATAAACGAAACTCAAGCAGTTCCTATTTCTAAGGTCTCTTACTGGATATTACTGTATTTAGCACAAGGACCAAATCTGTGTGACTTTATAGAGTTATAGACTATAGTTTCGAAAACACTTGCCTGGTAAAATTTTTCATCTTTGTCAAGAACCCATAGAGCGTCTAGGACCCTTAATTCTTCTAGTGTTTTCCTCAAAATCTGCAAAAGACAAAGCACAAAGTTCATTTATACATCTTTTAATGAAAGTATCTTGCAAATTTTTATTAGCGGGATTTCTCGTAGAAAACTGTTTTAATCAAATGTACTCAAGGTGATACTTGCAGTAATAACAATACGGTGAAACATAGTATAATTTTAGTCAGGGTAACCCTTGCGTGAAGAATATCATCTTCAATGTGTCGTTTTTATTTCAATTTATCAACCAAAAAATCTTCACAATTTTATGTTTGAACAAAGTTATAGATAAGGGCCTATCAGGTGTTTAAAAGAAGTTATTACCCGTTCTAAAGGATCTGGTATTCGAGTCTTTACTTCGGTTGAATCATCAGTTTTCCCTGAATCTGTGCTAACATACAAGCTAGGAACTCCATTACCATTCTGCGTATCTGAAAAAAGTTGTTAATTTTAGTACTTATTATAGGAAACAACTAATTGAAAAATATGTGTTTTTAAATATACTTGTAATAAATTTAAAGATAATCAAAATTTCCTACGGATGTAAAATTTTTTTATATTATTAAATAGTGATGTAATTTAAGTATTTTGAAACTTAAATAATTTTAGCGCCTAAGAAACAAAGTTGAATCGAAGTCTTTAAAGATTATTCATAAGAATCAAAAATTTATTTACCTTTTTTAATTATAAATTTTGAGTTAACTACTAATGTGTAATTCACCAATTATTTTTGCCTGTCCCAATGCTAGCTTTGCCGAATTTTGATGCAAATCTTGAGAAAAAGAAGCAATTAGCTGTCGCATCAAATCTCGATAAATATGATATTCAAAGTGAGACTCTCATAAGCCATTCATCGAGGACAATATTCATCATGTTTCTGACAAAGCCAGTTTTTTCCTCTTGGGCAATATCTGACACTTGTTACTCTTCTCTACCTTATTCTGTACTCAGAAACGAATCCAGACAATGCTGCAAGGTCTAGGTGATAGATACATGTATGTGTCAGATGTATTTAGTTCACTTGAAAACTAATTCATCTTATTTAAAAACTTCTGAAATGCTTAAAGTGAGTGGTGTGTGAATTCTTAATTCATGAAAAGGCTTTCAAACAACGTTTGGGTTTTAATAGAGCGAATTTATGAAAAGGGTGGGATCCTCAGTTAAAATATACCCTTATATTGAAACTTTCATATCGCAATCTTTTTGAATTTCAGTGTATAATGCTTTCGAGAAATAAAGTTTATACTATACAGGGTGTTTCAAAATTGCGTTGCACTGTTTTTATTCGGAACCAACGCCTCCTAGGGTCTTGGAGGTAAGGTCTACCGCTAGGTAAGTGAGCCTGGAGAATCCACTGAGATGACTTACAGCACTCCTAGCGCCGAAATTAAAAAGTTAAAATAATTAATTTAAAACCTAAAGGAGATAGAGCAAAAACTTCAATGATAGTATTGTTGCCAACGTCATGAAGAACTCACTGAAAAAATATTCATTAAAATATCTTGAATATTCGCTGAGATATTAGCATGTGAAAATAGCATATTTTCAGGGGTCAAAAAAAGAAAAAAGTTCACATATTTGTAAAATTTTCAGTGTTATTGTGTAGTTTTGTTTTTTTTTTGGTTGAAAGAACACAAAATTTAATAAAAAAATCAAAAAAATTTGCAAATATGCGAACTTTTTCTTTTTTGACCCCTAAAAAAGTGCTATTTTCACAAGCTAATATCTCAGCGAATATTCAAGATATTTTAATAAAATTTTTTCAGTGAGTTCTTCATGACGTTGGCAACAATACTCTTACTGAGGTTTTTGCTCTATCTCCTTTAGTTTTTAAATTAATTTTTTTTACTTTTTTATTTTACCGCTAGGGGTGCTGTAAGTCATCTCAATGGATTCTCCAGGCTCACTTACCTAGGGGTAGACCTTACTTCCATGACCCTTGGACAGGGGTCGGCAACAGGCACGGATTAAGAAACTTTTCAAGGGGGGGGCGGTCCAATTTTTTTAGGGTAATTTTAATTTTATGATTATTCTGCATTTTGAAAGTTATTTTAAGGATAAAATTGTGAAAACATTAACCATTTCAGTCATAGCCGCCCTAAATTCCCCATAGGATTCAATGGCAATCTCGGGCGGTGCAGGATAGAAAGGGTTAAATAACTATTCAAACCCTTCAGCATTCGTATCTCCTGTTGACCAGTGGCGGATCCAGGATTTGGTTTTGGGGGGCTAAGGATTTTCAGAATCCAATTGATTCTTCTTGGGCAATACGGAAAAGGTAGTGAATTATCCTACTCAAACCAATAAAAGGGGGGTCTGGGGTCCCTCCCCCAGAAAATTTTTGGAAATTTAAGTCAAAAACCCCACTTTTTCAACTCGTTTTGGTACGCCTCATCCGAATTTCGGGTATAGATTTTTTGCGTTTTGACAAACTTAGTAAAATATTAGACTTTTTTTGGGGGGGGGGCTTCAGCCCGAAAGCCCCCCCCCGTAGATCCACCACTGCTGTTGACTTTATAAGAGCATTATGTTTTAAAAGTCTTCCACATAATAATTTATTCACAACAAAAAACTTTCCTGTAATGCAAATATTTTCATAAGCTGGGTTTTTTTAATTTCTTTCTTTCCTTGCCTTACCCTTCTACTTCAACTTACATTTATTATACAATTCAAATTAAAATTTTTATAATTCTTAACCATTCTACTCTTTTTTTTGAAGAAAAATGTAATACTCGACGATTGCTTCATGATGTACTTTTATATTGTGTCAAAATCTAAAGCAATTTTTCTTAATATGTCCTTACAAGAACATTTTCAGAGGGGTTTTCATTATCTTAATAAGGGATTTAATAAAATTAGCATACATAATTAACTTAACAAAATAATTTTTTAAGTATAATAAACATAGACCAATGCTCAACTTACCCTTGGTGTCTAAAAATAAAAAATAGTTTATGGATTTTAAATTAATTTTTATTGACTATTTGGCGTTGTTAAAAGCTCATCTTCCAGATAGAGTTTTCAAATCCCTCAAATACTATATCCGAAAAAAAAATCCGCGGCATATATAAAGCGGGTAAAATACCAAGCTTAAAAAGCCAAAACTTAATGATTGGCTAAATAATCCTCCGTTCAGGGGTATTTTCCCAAGTAGAAAAATAGAAGTGTTTTTAAAGTCTGAAAAGAGGACATAGGAACAAAATGAATAGATATAAGAGTAATGATTAGGAGAGAGAAGAGAGAAAGAGTAATGATTGTTATAGAAAGCATTTTTCAATGAAAGATAGGCGTTTAAGCAGTTAAGTTTTGAAAAACACAAAATTGACTCATTCAATTACTCTTAATTATGTATACACAACTTTTGGTTAGTAAATTTAGCGTTCAATAAATTTCATCTACAATATTAGATTCATAAAGTTATACTTAATTTTAAAAATTTGTGATTATTGATGACAAATCTAAAATTGGATGAATTGAATAAGTAGCAAAGCCCTTAAATATGTAAAAAAACATGTGAATAAACCGAAGTATGTAACATAAAGCTAGTATAAATCGATCGAAAATCCCTTGAAACGTGTAATATTCGAAACAAAGAACTCTTCAAAATAATGTTACGTTTTCGTCCAAGAGAACACGACGAGGTTACTTTGATAGGGTAGGGTTTATTTGATGATGATGAAATTATATACAAATGAAAGTCCTATTTACACTATTTACAAATTACAAAGGGTAACACAGTCCAAGATGATTGTACCAGTCCTTTCGAGTCGTCAGGAAGACACGTTTCTCACAACACAGTCCAAGAATGACCGGAACAGTCCTAACACAGTTCTGTTAAGATGGCCGTAAATAATGTCCAAACACAGTTCTATTATCAGCACACGCGAAGAACAGCAGTTCTCAGGTTGAGGGCAAGCTTCACTCGCAGGGCTATTCCCGATGATACACCGCTCCGGATCCCAAACAGTTCCACTCAGTCGCTGGAACACTCTCGAAGACGGCAAACTCTCCTCAGTCTCGAAGAAGGCTAACTCTCCTGCCACGGATTCTCCGCAGAGGATCTAGAAGACAATCTCCTATTCGCTTACAACACTCGTACAACAAAATCGCATAAGCAGGACTCCACACGAGTCTTCAATCGCTCACAACGCACCTTCGCTCGAACCAAGAATTCCACCAACTTCCCCAGCACCTAACTAAACTTTTGTTGGTGGGACACCTGGCGCCGTAGGCGCCTTATTCCCGTTCCATGGATATGTAGTTCGCTGCGCATATGTATTAGAGTGCATAGTTAGTCATAGTCTTTTTTCTCTAATCTCTGGTGGTAAGTTCATGGCCGTAATACTGGAAGAAAGGGCAGGCTAAGATAAGGCCGCCGTGCTGGAAAGGAGGCTCCACTTGAGTCGCCGTCGTGCTTGGCTCCCCTGGGTCTATTCTTGGAGGAGACCGAGAAGGAACGACACCTTGTCGTGTCGGCTGTCAAAAGTTCTGAGTCTCTTGAGGATTCCTTGAAACCCTCCGAAGTCCTTGAAGAGGTCCCTTACCTCCTGAAGAAAGTCTTGGAAGTAGGTCAGCTCGCTGCTGCGGCTCGGTCGAGACTGCTCATGCAGGGGGCGGAGCTTGAGTTCCCCGGCTGCTGATTGGTCCGTCCCTCGCTTTAGCCTTTTCGGCTGCGCTTCCTTTGGCTGCTTTTGGCTGGCAGGGGCCCGGGCTGATGGCTTGCTTGTCGCCGCCGCTGGTCCTCTGCGGTGCCGCGGGTGTTCTGGGCACACTCTCCAGGCCGCCAAATGACCTGGAGAGTTGCAGTTTATGCAAGTGACGTTGCTCGATCTCGGGACTGGGCAGTCACTCAGGCGATGGTCCTGTCCGCACCTCATGCACCGCTGCAGCCGCTCCTTACAATCGCTTGCGATGTGTCCGAAGCGACAACAGCGGTAACATAGGACGGCGTCAGCTCGCCTCTTGTTTTCCATGGTGATTTTCGTTCCCAGAATCCGAGTGATGCCGTCCACGCTCTCCGGGGACCCTCTTACTTCAATTTGAAAAAGCGGGAGGAACCCCTTTGAGCGCCGGCTTTTCATCCGGAAACAGGTCCGAATGTGAAAACCTTGCTCTTCTAGATCCTTTTGGACGGTCTCGGCTTTCATTTCCATGCATGAAAGGCCTCTGATAACCCTCACGAGCCGTTTTCCCCGTTCAGGTGATTTCCTCGGAATGGCCTTTTCAGGTTCTCCCGAGTACTCACAACCCTCGGTTGAACAGCTCCCGAGGGCATCTTCATTGGCGTCCTGGATAATGACATCCGGAATCGGAGTCAGTTCCCTCTCGCTGTCCGGTGGCGTCGACATCCGCGCCGGAGAGACGGCTTTTCTCTTGCAGGAGGCGCTGCGGCTAGGCGCAGGCTCCGGGATATCCATTTCGTCCGAGTCGGACGGGAGCGACACCAGGCATGGCGGCGGGTCGCTGCTAGCTTGCAGCTCGCTAACCCCGCATTCCATGGGGCTCGGCACCCGGCTTTGCGGGACAGAGTCGTCTTGCTCTGACGACAGAGGGCCAAACGGGTTTGTCGATTCAATTCCGGGCGCAATAACAGTTCTCGCCTGTTGCTGCGGAAGTGAGGCTGCTTGGCTACCCGTGGCTTCGGGAGCGGCACTGATCGCCCTTTTCGCATCTTGGATGGCTGCGCAAAGGCTGCCTTCTTGCTGCAGAGCGTCTAGATAGATCGGGTATGTCGTTAAGACGAACCCGAGATCGTCCTGGTTTTCTCCGTACTTGGGACGGAGGAATGCCAGGTTCTGTTCAAAGGTGCTGAGGTCTTCGGCCGCTGCAGATTTCTCCCTTGCAAGTAACTGCCATACGGTCCACTTGAATTTCCTCAGGAGCCTCCTTACTTCTCTACGTTCTTGCTCATCTAGCGCGCTCATGCTCCCTTTCTCTCAATCAATCAAAAATGAAATCCGATTGCATAATCGTCTCGCTCACTTCCCCAGCACCGCACTCTTTCACCCTTATATAGTAGGGCCGAAAGCAGCTAGAGGGCGCCAGAAGCATCCGGAACATACCGGAACACTCGAGGCAGGGAAAGCTCTCGCCGCTCCGCAAATGGCCGCGTACCTTCCGGAAGTTTTGCATTTGGTTCCGTGTTTTCGCATTCCGTGTAACACTGCCCCCTCCCCAAGAACTGACCGTCCCGGCAGTTCACACATCCAATTAGTTCACCCCAAAGTAAGGGGCTAATCTGTCCATGTGAACTACTCGTGGTTTAGTAGTTCCAGGCTTTTTGATTCGATAAACAACATCATTCAGTCTGTCCAAGATCGTGTAAGGTCCGTCCCACATTGTTTGCAGTTTAGGCGAAAGCCCTTTTCTCCTCGTGGGATTGTAGAGCCACACTTTGTCTCCCTTCTGAAATCTGTGTGACGTCGACTGCACGTCGTACCTGGTTTTCATTCGTTCTGTGATCAGATTGATGCGCTCCCGAGCGAAGTGATGCACAACTTCCAAACGTGCTCGTAGGTTCTCAACATACTGGTCCGGTGACGAAGGCGAGTCACCGGGTCGTCCAAACACCAGGTCGCAGGGTAACCGGAGTTCTCGGCCAAACAGTAATGTGGCTGGAGAAAAACTAGTGGACTCATGGACTGCACTTCGGTAGGCCAGAAGTAGCAGGGGCAGATGCTCATCCCAATCCTGTTGATTTCTCGCAACAAAAATGGACAAATGATTTAAAATAGTTCGGTTGAACCTTTCAACCATGCCATCTGACTGGGGATGTAACGGTGTAGTCCGAGTTTTTGTCATCCCAAGGGTCTTACAAAGACCCTTAAAAAGGCTTGAGTTAAAGTTAGACCCTTGGTCTGAATGAATCAAAAGCGGCACCCCAAAGCGACAGATCCAATCCCTGGTCAGGAAATCTGCAACGGTAGCTGCCTCCTGATCTGGCAAGGCATAAGCCTCAGGCCACTTGGTGAAGTAGTCCATTACGACTAACACATACTTGTTTCCAGTATTAGAGCGGGGTAGGGGTCCTAGAATATCCAGGGCAATCCTCTCAAAGGGTGCTCCGACGTTGTATTTCTGAAGGCGTCCTCTGGTTTTCGTTCTGGGACCCTTCCTGGCACCGCATAGTGTGCATTCCTTGCACCAACGTACTACGTCGTCTCGCACCTTATCCCAATAAAAACGTTCTCGAACCTTCTGAAGGGTTTTAGTCACTCCAAAATGACCTCCTGTAGGGCTGTCATGAATTTCTTGCAGAACTAAGGAAACTCTCTCCCTCGGAAGTAAGAGTTGCCATTTACTGCTCTTTCCATCCTCGGATTCCCACTTACGGTACAGTACTCCATCTCGCAAGTGTAAAGAGTCCCATAATGCCCAATAACGTTTGGTCGTTGGGCTCTTCATGGCTATATCTTGCCAGACAGGTTTTGGGGCCGAACTCTCCTTCAGTTGTAAGATCGGCTCGATATCCACATCAGCATGCTGGGCTTTAACCAACTCGGAGGGGCTCCAGGGATCTGGGTTAGGCGCTTGATGAACTTGAGCCTGTCGGATTCTCCGGTCCCTTGATTTAACTCCCTTTGACTCCATTTCTAGTTTGATCTCTGCCTTCTCACAGTAGTTGCAGTTGACGCAAGGACGTCTTGACAGAGCATCGGCATTTCCGTGAGATGTTCCTTTCCGGTGTTGGATCTCGTAGTCATACTCCTGGAGTCGTTGGATCCAACGTGCGACCTGTCCTTCAGGGTTCTTGAAATTCAGCAGCCAGGTGAGAGCAGCGTGATCTGTTCTTAGCAGAAACCTTCTTCCATACAGGTAGTGGTGGAAATGTTGAACGGCTTTTACGATAGCTAGCAACTCTTTTCTGGTGACACAGTAGTTTCTTTCCGCTTTTCCGAGAGTTTTACTGAAGTAGGCAATAACTCTTTCATTGCCGTCGATGACCTGTGAAAGCACTGCTCCTACCCCTTCGTTGCTAGCGTCGGTGTCCAAGATGAATTTCTCGTCAGGTTGAGGATATGCCAGGATGGGAGAAGTTGTTAAGGCTATCTTAAGTCTCTCAAAGGCCTCCTGGCATTCAGCAGTCCAATTGAAAGCTGTTTTCGCTTCTGTCAACCGATGGAGAGGTCTTGCAATGTGGGAAAATCCCTTGACAAACTTTCTGTAGTACGAACACAACCCCAGAAAACTACGCAGCTCATGAACATCTTTAGGCTGCACCCAGTCCTTGACGGATTTAACTTTGGCTGGATCTGTACTGACACCGTCAGATGAGATGATATGACCCAGGTAAGCCACTTCTTTGCGGAACAGGTTGCACTTGGCAGGATTCAACTTAAGGTTTGCTTCTTTCAGCTTCTGGAACACTCGTCGTAGGTTTTCTAGATGTTCTTCAAACGTCTTTCCAATAACGATGATATCGTCCAAGTAAACAAGACATGCTTCACAAGTAAGACCCTTCAAGACTGTCTCCATCAAGCGTTCAAAAGTAGCAGGAGCGTTACAAAGCCCGAACGGCATCACGTTAAACTGCCAAAGTCCTTGACCTGTTGTGAAAGCGGTCTTCTCCTTGTCGTCAGGATGTATTTCAACTTGCCAATATCCACTCTTTAAATCAAGAGTGGAAAACCACTTGTTTCCTGTTAAAGTGTCCAATGCATCATCAATCCTAGGAAGGGGAAAACTGTCCTTCTTGGTTGCATCATTCAGACGTCGATAGTCTACGCAAAACCGGGTTGAACCATCTTTCTTCTTTACGAGCACTATAGGTGACGCCCAAGGACTAGTTGACGGTTCGATTACCCCATTGTCTTCCATCTCCTTTAGTAGAACCGAGACCTCCTCTCTTTTGGCGAAGGGTAACCTACGAGGATTTTGCTTAATTGGCACTTGGTTTCTAGTGTCGATCTTGTGCTGGATTATGCTTGTCCTCCCCATGTCATTTGATGACCTGGAAAATATTCCGCCGTATTCTATCATCAAAGCTCGAACAGATCTTGCTTGATCCTTTGAGAGTTCAGTTAAACTTTCGGATATATTTCCCAGGCAATCGGGTAGTACTCCAGGGTCAGTATCTTCGCTTGTCTTGCAACGAGCTATTCTGGCGACGGGAGAGCACGAAGCTATCTCCGATCCCCGTAGGAGAACTTTAGGCTTGTTGCTGAGGTTCAAAAGGCGTACAGGGACATCCGGCTTACTCAGGTCCACAAGAGCTGCCGCCACCAAAATGTCTGGTTCGGATGACGTGGATGACGGAAAGTCTGTAAACCCGTATCTGTAGGAGTAGTGGCTGTCTACGACACCCTTGACAAACACCTCAGTTCTTGAAGGGAGGCTTACGTCTGTGGTAGCTATGATTCTGCAAATACCAGTTTCCTGGAAGGCTTGACCGAAAAGCTGTATTTCCTCATCCTCCAAGATCAGAACATTTCTCCTAAGGTCGATGTGTATTTTCTGTTGACGCAGAAAATCGAGTCCCAGAAGAAAATCTTCTTCAATGTCTGCCACGTAAATGGAATGGGAGAACAAACTGTCTCCTATCTGGATCTCGGAATCCACTAATCCCCTTACGACTGCTTCTTCTCCGGTGGCTGTCCTTAAGGTGATATCGGGTGACTTATACTTGAGCTGACTCCCCATTTTATCAGCTAAAGTGGAATTAATTAAGGTAACGTTGGCTCCCGTGTCGATTATCATGGTGCAGGGAATTCGATTCACGTAGCCTTTAACGTAAAGTCCAAGATCCCTTCCGTGCAAAGATGATATCGCTAATACTTTCTTGGGGGCTACAGATGTTCCCGACTGCCCTTGCCCCACAGGACATCCTCGTTCTAGTTTCCCTGGAGCCGAGAGGGTTGCATTTCTTTCCTGGGCTCCTCACACTTGTTGCTTAAATGTCCAGGTTTGCCACAGTTCCAGCAGTTTAAAGTTCTCCTTTGGTCCCTGGAGAATCTTTCTTTACTTTCCAGAGCTCTCTCTAATTGCTTCTCTATTCTGTCGATTCTTTTCTCGACTGCTTTAATGCCTTCCAGCTCCTCAGCCTGGCTGACGGCCCGTACGTACCTTTTTCCTCCTGACGCAGCTTGTCTAGTCGTCTCAAATTTAAGGGCTTGAGCAAGTGCTGATTTTAAGTCGGATAAATTATCCGACAACCTTGTGAATTGATGAGTATCAATGTCCGCAATTGCGTTCACAAAGGCGTCCCGTGCCATGCCGTCTCTTACATCCAACGGATAATGCGGATATGCATGGTGAACTAGTTTTTCTGTGTCGGCCGCAAGTGCTTGCAATGTTTCCCCGGCCTTCTGTCTCCTGGCACCGAGCTGAACGCGATAGATTTCCTTGAGGTGCTCTTCACCATACCTCAACTCTATCGCGTTTACAATTGCCTGGTAGTCAAGGCGTTTGTCCTTTGGTAGAGTTTGTAGTACGTCCGCTGCCGTTCCTCTTAGAGAGGAAGCGAGGTGACACGCTCTGGTTTCGTCGCTCCAGCCATTGGCATCTGCAATGATGTTGAATTGGGTCTTGTAAACTTCCCAGGTGGTTTGACCGTCGAAGGTAGGGGGCTTAGCAATCAGCTTGGGTACCAAGGATGGCGTCACACCAATAGTCTGTTGAGGCCGGTGTTCCACAGATATCAGCCTCTTCTCCAAGTCATCGTACCGTTGATCTACCTTTTTCTCCAAGTTCTCATATTTCTCGTCCACTTTCTTTTCAAGGTTCTCGTACTTCTGCTCCATCTTTTTGTCAACTTGGCTTATCTTTTCAGCAAGTCCATCCGTTGCAGTGTCCAAAGTTTCTTTCAACTCCGAGTGGCGGTCCAACAATTGTTTCATTTGGCCACTCATGCTGGTCATCATCTCCACCAGCGTGCTCATCTCACTCTCCATTTTTCGAGTCACAAACACCAAACAAATTTCAGTCCTAAGTCCTAACCCTATCCCACTTCTGACACCAGTTGTTACGTTTTCGTCCAAGAGAACACGACGAGGTTACTTTGATAGGGTAGGGTTTATTTGATGATGATGAAATTATATACAAATGAAAGTCCTATTTACACTATTTACAAATTACAAAGGGTAACACAGTCCAAGATGATTGTACCAGTCCTTTCGAGTCGTCAGGAAGACACGTTTCTCACAACACAGTCCAAGAATGACCGGAACAGTCCTAACACAGTTCTGTTAAGATGGCCGTAAATAATGTCCAAACACAGTTCTATTATCAGCACACGCGAAGAACAGCAGTTCTCAGGTTGAGGGCAAGCTTCACTCGCAGGGCTATTCCCGATGATACACCGCTCCGGATCCCAAACAGTTCCACTCAGTCGCTGGAACACTCTCGAAGACGGCAAACTCTCCTCAGTCTCGAAGAAGGCTAACTCTCCTGCCACGGATTCTCCGCAGAGGATCTAGAAGACAATCTCCTATTCGCTTACAACACTCGTACAACAAAATCGCATAAGCAGGACTCCACACGAGTCTTCAATCGCTCACAACGCACCTTCGCTCGAACCAAGAATTCCACCAACTTCCCCAGCACCGCACTCTTTCACCCTTATATAGTAGGGCCGAAAGCAGCTAGAGGGCGCCAGAAGCATCCGGAACATACCGGAACACTCGAGGCAGGGAAAGCTCTCGCCGCTCCGCAAATGGCCGCGTACCTTCCGGAAGTTTCGCATTTGGTTCCGTGTTTTCGCATTCCGTGTAACAATAATAATTATAAAATAAATGTAATAACATGGAACTTCCAGACCTAGTCATAATTTTAAATACATGAAACAAACATTCTTTTAAAAGAGTTGAGTATAAACTTACATTTTTCTCCTTGTGTATAGAAAAATATATAAATTGGTAGGCAAACGCTTTAAGATAAAATGAAATGTCCCTACAGGCCACAGCTCGAAAGTTCTCCAACAGCAATGACAATTTTCACTCGCGACCCGAAGCACTGAAATTGTCTCATTAGGCAGTGACCACTGGTGTTTGAAGCACCTCACGTGAATATTTTCACTAGAAGGGGGGGGCGATATCCCCTTACCGAGAACTCCCTGCATTCCTTGCCACTTATCCCCTCTCTCTCTCCCATTCCTCAGAGGAAACAGGGAAGAAATAAAACAACATAGGGGACGGGAGTGCAGATAAACAAACGACAGAACGACTGTCCGGGTCCGGTTATCTTGTTTGAATGACCTCTTCACAGCCAAGGTTAAAGGGGGCCTGTGTTTGGTGACCTTTTTCAACCCATCCAACAGGAGCTTTTTCACTTGCGTGGTTTACTGAAAGCTATTTTACTTCTTCGAAATTTATTAAGAACAAAGTTTTGTTTTTTGAAACCAAAAAAATTTTTTCGTCTCAGGGCAAGAGGGGGGCGATCGCCCCCACCGCCCCCCCCCTTAATCCGTCCCTGGTCGGCAACCTTTTGAAACGGAAGATCCAAAAGTTACAATTTACAAAATTTCCTAGTTTTTAAAGAGCCACTTAATAGTTTTGCTTCAATGTTATAGTAATGCTTATTATATTTGATTTTAGTTGGGGAGCATTTTTTTACACATTTTCTCTGAGGTACCTCCTTCAGGGTTCGGGTACTTTTTTACTAAGTTTTAGATGACTTACATACACATTGTAAATTAATTTTAGTGAATTAATTTCAAAATTTTGTAAACTAAGTAAACTCATAGAAAAATTGGAGGATCTGGGGGTCCCCCAGAAAAATTTTTGGAAATTTCTCCTTCAAAATTGCGTTGTAGCTAATTTTTAGGCCTTTTTGGATTGCACCCAAAGAGCACCTCTCATTTTTTAAGTGGCAGAATTTTCAAGTATAAATAGTATAATTATAATAAACAGCAAACTTTAGAAAAGGGGTGGGGGTCCCACTTACGAAAAAATTTGGAAATTCGCCCCTAAAAGTAGTTTTTAATTCGTTTTTTAGAACTTCTATAATGACCAAATGAGGATCACTGTTTATAAGTCAGAATTTTCAAGGGAAAACAGCACATATTCCAAAATTTTGAGGAGTGTTTGGGAGTTCTCTTCGAAATTGTTTGGAATTTTGATTTGATTAGGTACTTAAGAATATATTACTGATTTTTTAAGGGTTTTGATAGAAAATTATTAATTTATTTGTATGGAACTGGAGAGCCGCAACTTTACAACGAAAGAGCCGCAGGTTGCCGACCCGTGCCCTAGGAGGTGTTGGTTCCGAATAAAAGCCGTGCAACGCAATTTTGAAACACCCTGTATATAAAGTGTTTATGTAAATAAAATTTTAGAAACAAAGGGAAATCAATTAGTTTTAAACACGTTATTCTATTGAATGGTAATTCAAATGCATTTACGATTCTCAGCTACTGTTTTCCAGTGACTTTAAGTTCCTAGGTCTTACATCCCATAGTTGTATTAATATTTCAAGATACTATTCTGAACAATTAAAGATACCTATGCTATACTTATTTCCTTTGATTTTTAAAGAAATGTTTTAAATGTTGTTTTACCCTCTAGTTTTATGGATTTTAATTTTGAAGTTATACCTATCAAGCGCTGCAATCCATATAATTACTTAAGGTGCCTGCCTACCTAAAAAACGCCGTTTTGGACCCAAAATTCAAAAAACATTTTATTATCTTATTTCAAAAAGCACATCTTTAGCTTTCCAAATCAGTTTAAATTTTGTCTTTATCTTTCCTAGAACTAAAGTTACAAAAATTTTACTTACAGTTAAATAGGCATTTTATTAAGGAAAAAATAAAGAAATTCGCGTTTTTCTCAGAATCACATTTTTGCTATTTCCCTTCTCTGCAAAACTGCATAACTCAAAATATTATGAATGAATTTCTATAAAAATTGGGGAAAATACTTGACATAATATGATTTAGGAGCCCTACTATTTTTTGGTTGTGGGTGTAATATTTTTTATTTTATGAGTAGTATAACTTAAAACTTTACTGAATTTTGGTGGGTTTTTTTCCATTTTTCACGTTTGGTTCTGTAACTTTTGATATTAAATAAATTTAGACATAAAAGTAGTAGGCCTCCTAAAATATAAGTTCACGAGGATAACAAAGTTTACAAAACAAAAATATCTTCATATGAATTTGAGTTATGTTGATTTGCGGAAAGACGTTTTTTTGTGATTTTCATGCATAAATTCTTCAATAATATGAAAATTTTAATCAATATTTAAATTTTTTTTATGTTATTCATAGTTTTTAGATGCATTTAATTGTATTAACCACAAATTAGGTCAACATTTTAATTATTATAAAAAAAGCCTCTATAGGTAGGCAGGCACCTTAAAAAAGGATAAAAATACATTAACATAGGAAAAGCAACTTGGATAGAATGAAAAATAAATTGGCATTATTCCTAAAAATTATTGAATTCATAAGGAAGAAATATTAATAAAAAAGACACTAAAGTTACAAACACAATCACTTAAAATTTTTAAGCAATTTAAAAATAATTTATTTTTATAGTATTTTTTTTAAACATATGGTTGGAATGGATGTAATAAATGTAATAAGGGTCTTTAAATTTTCAATTTCTTAAATAACAGAGATTGGTGAAGAATTGAAATACAAATGCAAATCAAGTCGACCAACTACAGGCGTAAGCCCAGCAAGGTTGGTCCAGTCTTTTTAACCCAAACTACCGGAACCCCAGTATCTGTCAATTTTCCTCTTGAATTCGTTTACCCCACTTGAATTTACAATTGTTTCAGGCATTGCATTCCATCTATCCACTACCCTATTAAAAAATAATGCTTTCTACAATCCGTCTTAAATTTGACTTTATTTAATTTGAAATTGTGACCCCTTGTTCTATTACCCGTATTGAAATCAAGTCCCTCTGTGTCCCCTTGCTTTATTATTTAAAAAGTTGAATCAAATCCCCTCTAATCCTTCTTTTCTCTAAAGTGAACATATTTAGATTCTTTAATCTTCCCTCATAACATAAACTGGATATACCCTTGACCATTTTAGTAACCCTATGCTGAACCCTTTCAATTGAATCAATATCTTTTTTAAGTATGGAGACCAAAACTGAACAGCATACTCTAGATGAGGTATCACCAAGCCTCTGTATAATGGCAAAATAATATCTTCGGACCTTGAACAAACAGTTTTTTTAATGTATCCCAATATCCTATCAGCATTTTTACTAGCAGCTGAACACTGATGAACCCATTTAAAGTCCTCATTAACTATCACCCCTAAATCTCTGATCATATTACCTTCTTTTACTTTGTCCCCTTGCAGATAAAATTCTGCCCTACCATTCCCCCGACCCATATGAAGTACCTGACATATACTTATGTTAAAGGTCATACCCCATTTTTCAGCCAATTGTGATATAGTATCGAGATTCCTTTGTAAATTCTGTAAATGCTCCTGAGTATCTAACTCTAAACTCATTGGCGCAACAGCCCTAGTGGGCCAAGGCCTACGATACCCATCTTCGTTTTCGTGACCGTGGGCCCTGGGGTGCAAGTTGTTAGGCATGTGTCCCAGTTAGGTGGTCATTCTAACGCGAGACCCCCAGTGTTTAGTTCCCAAGCAAGCTTGGTCCTCATTTTATCGACCCACTGAAGGGATGAAAGGCTGAGTGGACCTTGCCCAGCCCGGGATTTGAACCCCGGGCCTGTGGTGTGGAAGCGCGAAGCACTACCACTGAGCCACTGGGCTTTCCTGAGTATCTACCCTCCCCCAAATTTTTAAGTCGTCAGCAAAGATGCTGATTTTGTTCCTAATGTCCTGACTAACATCGTTAATGAAAATTAAAAAGAGAATTGTCCCCAATACTGACCCCTGTGGCACCCCACTCATGACCTCTGCCCACTGGGAATAATTACCCTTTACTTGCACCCTATGTTTCCTACCTATCAACCAATTCCTAATCCACAATAATGTTTTTCCTCTGATACCCAATTTTTCTAATTTGACCCTCTACTTAAATTTTACGAAGAAAAACCCTATTACTGTAAAACAGTGAAATATAAATTATGAAATAAAGGGATGAATAGAATATCTGTTTTAAAAAAACACAAAAAAAAAGATAATTTCCTTTACAATATTCCTCAGTAAAAACCTTAATCTACGTATTAATTGTATAACTATTGAAAAATACGGTTAATTAAATTATCCAACTATTTCAAACAAATTTAGACTGTTTTAAAATTTTTGTAATGGCAAAGTATAAATTGAAAAAAACATCCAGTTTCTAAAAACAAAAATTATAGTTCCATACTACTAGAATAACATTGAAAGAAACAACTTAAGTGTTATAAAGATTTTATTGGTATTGCCTTGCATCATATACTTTTTCTTTTTTAGGGAATGCCTATTTTATAACATTCTTTTCCCACTTGTTTTAGAGCTGAGCAGCAGTTTCCAAAAATATGTCTACTCTGCCTGATGTCTGCAAGAGCTCCACGCATCACTACATTTTCCTGAAATTTTTTTATCCAAATTTATTTTCTGGGAAAAGTTTTGTTGACAAATCTTTCTCTGAAAGTTGTTACCTTAAAAGTGCTCCTGGGCTCCAAAAAATTGGGAACCATAGTTCAATGAACAAAAATTTGTGTAATCAAATTAGACACAGTGAAAGATATTTTCTCTAATATTTATATACAAGTAGAAAAAAGTTTATGACATTTTAGTTTTAATTCAGATATTATTAGCTTTTCATTTATCATTCAGATGTTATAATTTGTAAGTGTCCTGGAGAAACTTAGGCGTGGTAAACTTTAAAACCAAACAAGAAACACATTGCTCTTCGGCATGCTCAAGGAAAGGTTTTCCTCAAAAGCATTAGGAACCACTGGTTTGCTGATACGTGATAAAGCGAGATAGTTTTTCTCCAATTTTTTAATACATGCAAAAGTAAAATATCCTATGACATTTTATTTAGAGCGTGTTTATTCTTATATTTTCAGTCTTCATTCTAGTGTTTCAACGGTTTCAACATAGTAGTTTAAAGCTAAGAAGGGCGTATTAAATTTAAAGTAGGTTTACTTCTCATAACAGATATTTATATGTAGCTTCATAAAAATGACTTTTGGCAGTAAACCTTAATAGCAAAAAGGTAATTTCATTACAATCACTATGGGACAATAAGGAAGTTGCATGTGTCAGATTTTCAAAAACAAACAAATGTTCCGTATGGTTTTTTGTATGGTAAAATGAAATATCTAGTCAATTTTTCAAAAAAAAGTACAGTTACATAATTAAATATTTGAATTTAAAAGTCGAGAAAAAAACACGTGACTGAAAACATTTATTGTTTAAAAAGTAATGATCACATACATCAACAATCATACCATCAACTCCATTGCTTTCCAACAATGTTTATCGAACGATGACGTCAACTCCCAAACTCTTGGCGTTTTCGCGCGCTTTTAAATAGGGGATTTTTGTTACTTTTTTTGGCAATCGAAAAATTTCTCGATCGGCTTAAAATTTTGGGTGGTTGCTTATTCTTCCAAGAAGAATCAATTAAAAAAATATAAAAAATCATGCAACTTCCTCATTGAGATGGGAAATGAGTATTTAAAGTAATAGAGAGCAACAAAACCTTAAAAAGCGCAGTTTTTGGTGTTTAACCCGGGAGGACGCGCGCTACTTTCTGTTACACGGGAACGCGCGCGGGGTCTCTCAGACCCCACAATCCGTTTTCCGTACCAAACGTTCAGTGCTTGCAAAATTTTTATCACGGATAGTTTAAATACATAATTTAATTGTTTAATGTGCATTATAAGTTGACTGCTTCCTTTTAAGATATAATATAAGACTAGGAAAACAGGAAATGCAATGGAATGTGAGCGGAGCTAACGAATTTCTTTGACTAAACTGAACCGATGTTTAGTTTCTAAAATCCTTTATTTTCTAATTTCTTTTTTTGCAAGAAAAATTATGGATTATAGTTACCTCTTCCTTACTTTTTGAAACCTCTTTGGCCATTTAACTCGCACCAATCCTCACAGTTTTGGAAGCATTTTCCTTCAAAACAACAACCTAACTCGGAAAATAACATACCTACTTTATTTAAACTTCATGAAGTGATAGGTGGAAACCTTTTAGGCAGCTACACGGAGTTTCATATATTTTCATTAAAAATTAGAGTTTTTATGAGGGTTTATTTAAGCGTTGGGGTCTCGCAGACCCCACGCGCGTCCTCGCGGGTTAAGTATCCTTTTACTTCGACAGTTTAGTCATTGAGTAACTTTAAACTCAATACGCTCAATTTTCCTATAAGCTTTTGATCAATAAATAAAAAAATTTCCATTAACTTCAGTTAAAACAAACCACCACACCAGAAATCGAAATCCTCCATTGTGCGATGACTGTGATGGTGCATTCACAGAAACATTCGAAATAACCTGTCGGAGGGTGACAGTTACATTTCTATCACAACACAATGAACGTCCGTTCGTTTAGCCTTCGGAAAGACATAAATTAACCATGGGACAAAAAGTGCTGGCTGAGTGACCGACCGCAAGCACACTTCCTGGCGCAGAAATGCGTGGAAAACCTTGGTAAAATCAGTTGGAGTTGAGGACGACAACCCGTTGATTTTTCCTAGATTGAGTGATTCTCTCCCTTAATTCCTTTTATTCGTTACTTTTGTTCATTTGATGTGAATGGATGGCATAGGATCTCTTTTAGGATACGTTTTCATGTGTTGGTTTCTTCTTATTGAATGGGGTAAAGTAAATTTTAGGGTAATTTTGTTTTGGTATAAATTGGGAAGAACATTTTTATGCGTTGTGTGAAGTAATAAATATTAATTCTGCGCGTAATACAAGTACAATAACCTCAGGATGCTCTTCTGAATTTGTGTTTTGATTAAATTTATAGTTGATTGCTAAAAGTTGAAGGTATGGTGTATCATTAAGTTGATTATTATATGAAGGCAATCCTCTAATAAAAATATGAGGTATAATTATAAAACTTAATAGGTGATGGGGATAGTTCTAATAAAAAAATGTTAGGAATGAAAAAACGTCCTTAGCGGGGAGTTTTCTTTGACCTGTGTCTTGTATTTTAATTAGGGGAAATAAAATTGAAATGGGAAGTTGTAAATTTAATATAAGTTGTTATTTAGAACCTTGTACAAATTAATTTTTGGTGTAGTATTTTTTGGTTTATAACACTATTTAAGCTCCTTGGTCGTCCTGTGAGAATCTTTACTATATTTTTAATAGCGCTGCAGTAAAGTTAACAGGGAAAAGAAAACTAATCTCAATTCTTTTGGTTTGTTAAAGTATAAAATTAATCAAAAACATAGCTTCTCCACTAAAGTTACTCAGTGAAATATTGTCTGTATACTTTATTTTTTAAAACAAACACAATAAAATTCGTTTTAACATAAATTACGAATAAATTATTAAGACGTGGAAGACGATTTGGGCATTTTGTTGATGCAAATCAATGTAAAACGTTTATTCAAATTCAACTACAAAGGAACACCGTAAAAACTCTCGGTTCAATCAACTCATGCATGGAACATCAGGTGCATCCAAACGAGAAGAAGATGCAGTGAACTCTTATTCTGGTATGTTTTGACAGTGTAATCTATTAATCATACATTAAAAGTCGGAGATATATCGGCCACCTTCAAGGTCATACGTGATTTAGACATTTGTCAGACTGGAGGCTTTCGTAAGTGTCAATGTCACATGTCCCAGCCCATCTGTCTTTCCTGGAGACCACATTAGGGATCTCCAAGTGAAACAAGTGTTTATCTCTATGCCCTGAAACCCGATAGAAAAATGCGTAGCAAGGTTTCATTGGAAAGGACACCAAAAGAGATAAGGGTATGCTCTGCAAGTCAAAGTTGTTGCAATTTTATGCTAAGTGGCAGTGTATTGATAAAGGAGTTCACTTCGCATGCAGTATTCTAAAGTGAGGAATGCAGAAATTTCGTAATTCGTGAGGTAGCTTACTGACAAGCATGATTATCGCGCGTCCTTAATTATAACAAAACTAAAAAAATTCTTGTATTCTAATCATTCTGAAGGCACTAGGTATCCTATTTGCAAATATACCTATTAGGTCAAATAGGCATATTTGCAACAGGTCTATTGAAAACATTTTTTCATTTTTCGAATACTTTTATAACATCAATTTTGTATATTGTTAAAATCTTATTCTTTTGTTTAAAAAAACTATAGATAATTCGCAAAAAAAGGCAGGCTATTTGTAGTAACGTTGGTGTAATTTAAACAACCTTACATCTTTAAATTTTTCGTGGTTCCCATTTATCTTCAAACCATGTTTTATTCACATACAAGTTCAAATTGACATAATAATCATAGGAATAAAACTTAACTTAATTTTCCATGCAAAAAGTAAACATTATAAAATTTTTAATCCTGATGAGCATATTCTATACCTTATAATCAACTCCTAAGCAGCTTTAGATAATTTCATTGTATAAAAGTTTTCGATAAACTGGTATGTTATTAAGACCCCTTTACTTGAGCAATAAAAAGTACCAAAGAAAGGAACGTATATTCATTTGAAAGACAAATAGTCTTATTTTCTCATCCAAAAGGCTATTCACTGAATTCTCAATGGAATTGTACCATGGTCCAAGCCACACATATCGTGACAGTATTAACTTTTTTTGTTTGTTTTCTGTGCCAAACAAAGGTGTAAATCTGATGTCACCAGCAATAAGTCAATCGTAAAAATAAAATAAGTCACGCTTGCAACCGAAGTCGTGTTCCAACGTGCAAGAAAAGGAGTATATTTTATCTTTCAATCATAAAACATGAATACATATTCTATCTTAAGTCGATAATGACTGGAAATATATTGTAGTTGGATGTTTCTTTACATTGGTGTACAGAGCTGATATTGAAAACCAGAGTTTAATACGGTTTAGATTGTATAGCATTGGTTCTGCTTATTCTCATGCAATTATAATGTTTTATGAGAAAGGATATTTTAATTAATATGAAATTCGTTTGATGTTTGAATGTAAGACGTTTTGTGATTTAAATAATCCGGGAGTACCCAGATGTATTAAAAATATTAAAACTACTCAAGCTTAACTTAATAATCTACGCTAAGCAAGAGCTTTCAATCTTTAACTAACTTATTCACAATTTATATTCCTACACACTTCTCTAGAACATTCGTGATTATTTATTCCTTTTAATATCAATATGAGAAAACAGGAATTCATTTACAATATGAAAAAAAAACGATGGTAGTCTAAATATCTTTGCATAGTTTTTATGCAACTTAGTAATGGATTTTTTTTTTGAAAATTGTACTTTTTCTACTTTACAAAGTAAAAAAATATGTTTATTAAATATACTTAAAAACAAATAAACATAGTTTCTCTAGTAAAACTAATAAATGTATTCAAATGTCAAACGTATTTTGAACACATTAAAGAAATTTTATTCTAAATGGAGACTTTATAAGTAAAATTTTATTATCTACTCGTATAATTTACAACTTAATGTAACTTTATAACATTCTTTATGTTTACAAAATAATATCACTTATTCTATTTAGCATTGTTGTTTTCTAACTTACAAAAATAATTCTGCTGCAGAAAACAGTAACGCGAGAAACTTATTGAAGTTTTACAAAGGTATACGTATACATACATCTGATTCATCTTTTAAATGTCTATCAAAATCTACAAAATGCAAAACATTTCATTAAATTTGCCCGACTGAAGCTGTAATCGGATGAAATTTTTACGGCAATGATTTTAAGAAAATCCTCTAACACCTGTTTACCTGGAATCTCTTATCTTTTTTGACACTGAAATTTACAATAGGGTATGAAAACTAATTCTCAGTAACACCCAGTGTAATAACAAACAGATATAAGAAGGAAATGAAGACTCTGACCCCGCTTTAACAGGATTAAATAACTTTCTACTGATATATTTGCCAGATAAGACTATTTCCTCCTATAATAAAAGGAGAAGGGCATATCCAGATGTTATCCATGGAGCTTATGAAGCTCCAGTTTTAATGCATCTCCGTATAATCAAATACAAACACAGGTCCATTTCATCATTCTGTGGTTTCAAAAGAAATTTCATCACAGTATTAAAGTTATCTATTTGTATACTATACAGTTAATTTTTATTCTGCTTTTGATAAAAAAAAGGGGATATCTGAGTTGTACTTAATTTGTTAATGAATTTCTTAAAATTGAAAAATGTGTTGAAATGTCAGTGTTTTTGAATGAAAAAAGGTATTCATTTAATATCTATTATTATATATCTTCGCATATAAAGTACTACACTATTTTAAATATTAAAATAAAAATTTCGGAATGTTATCGTTCTTTTTCAAAGAGTTGTCCAGAAAGAACCCTTAGCTAATCTGAAGAAATTTCAAGTCATTTAAATGGAATTTTGTAACAAAAGTAATATGAAATATCAAATTATCGTAATAAAATGTAAATTACAATCATTTCCTCTTCTATAAAACAATTAGTCATTACTTTTGATTATTGAGGGGAAAACGAAATCATAACATTTTAGAGATTATATTTATCTTTATAATGTATCAAAAAATAGCTTCAATTACTCTTTAACAATTTTCAAAACATAATTAAACTATCTAAATAAAAAACGGATAATTAACAAAAAATTCTATTAAACTATGTTTTTTCATTAATAAAAGAATGGCAATAAACTAGTAATACATGCAATTGCAGGATATTTCTACCAGTGGAATGTTGATAAACGGAACTGGTGATGAAGCACTTACATCCCCTTCGCATAAGTACTTCATGACTGGCATATAAGGAAAGATCGATAGGAATTCGATTAGGATATTAAGAATTGATGACCCTGAAATTCAAAAAATTTCGGAATGAAGTTTTTTCATTGTCAAAGCTGGTAAGTATACGTAATTGTCAATTAACGGCTTGGGGATGAGGGAAGCAGAAATATTTCTGATGTTATTTCTTAGAATGTGTAATATGCTGATTTGATAGTCTATTAGAGAAAGTTAAAGGGGATTTGTAGATATGATGTTTTAACAGAAATCGTGATAACCCGAAAGCAAACTCAACTGCTAATTTTTTTTAAATGTGGATTGCTCATTCTTTAATGTAACAATTTTTATAGAAATATATAACTATAAACTCAAACTTTCATTTCATCCATCAAGAGGAATTTTGAAAATCCTGAAAGTTATCATAGGAAATTTAATAAATTTTATATTGGGAATATACTTTTATCTATATTTCAACGAATACTATGCAAAATCTAAAATTTTAAAAAGTAAATTCAAAGATTTACCCTACGCCTACTTGATAGGATATGGCAAGAAAAGCGTTTTTCTACTGGTGTTACCTTTTATTTCTTACAAAGTAAAAAAATATTAAGTTTGTTTTTAAATTCACTTTTCCGAGAAATTAAGTAAAAATAATATTGAAACAAAATGGTGTGGGGAAATAATTTCCAAGGTTTTTTTATAAACTTCCTGAACCATTCTAACCTGAAGTTAAGGGGTAGCCCTGAGTTTATAAAAAGGAATTGGAATCAACCCTAAAAAACTGAGTTTGCAAAAAATTTGAGTTCATTTCGGGGGAGAATAACTTTTTAGTTTCTCAAAATAAAATAAGAGAAAACATTTTATTTGTTTTGTCATGATTTTCAAATGTTTTATATCAATAAATATACAAGGTTGTTTAAAACTTTAAACTTGTAACTTTTTTAGCCTAATGTTTAACTCTGCAACTCTGCATGTATCGAAATATTTTTATGAAAATTTTTGGAAATTACTGGGGTTATAAAATAATCTTTGGAAATTATATTAATACTTTCATTTGATTTTTAATTGTTTAATTAGTAAAATAACTGGGTTGTTTCTTGTAATCCCTCGGGGGAAACAAGATATAGTCGCTTGGGGTAATAAGACACAAGTAAAAAATTACCTTTCCCTTTTACTTAGCGAGTGCATCATTTTTTCAAAGAAAGCTGATAATGAAAAATTCTGTAAAAAAATCAGCTTTATAAACTTAAAGGAAAATCCTGTGGAATTTTGAAGGTTTCTTTTTTATCACTCCACTCTCCTACAACTATTTTGGTCATTATAGTTAAAAATGTTAAATCATTTAATTAAACTAGAAAAACTTTGATTACAGTTTTTATTAAATATTTTTGCATTTTTTTTTGCATTTTTATGCCTACCTATTCATTCTTTTCGGAATAAATTTCACATCATCTGGATCATCAGTCCGAAGGTTTTTGAACCCATACAGCTAAGTTTGAAAGTTATATGAATCATAAAAAATTTGAAACAAAGACTAACTTACAGGAACAAAAGTGTAGAAAGTAATGGAACAACCGTTTTTCAGAACGGCGTTACAAAAATTGTGACAGGTGGCACTGACGAAATCCATAACATGGAAATAAAATCGTAGCACGCGTTAAGTGTTTGGTTAAGGGAATGACATACGTAAAACATTGGCATTAAATATTAATGCGTGAGTATTTTTGATGTGATTCATCTTAAAAATGTCCTGGTGCTTCATGCTATTCGAAACACGATGGAAATGCACCTTGAATTTTTCTTGTGACCTATATTCTTTTATTACTCAGTCTTATATTGAAATTTCTTAAGAGCTCAAAGTAAATTCCTGTTCAGGAGAAGGAGGACTATTTAGGTAGAAGTTTAAAAAGTTGCATTACTAATCTTAAAAAGTGCCCTTTCATTTTCTCTTCTTAACAGAATGTTTAAGTTAGTTCGTCTTCTCGTGTTAAAGAAAGTTTTTTTGTTTGAAAATATCATATTTCATGTTAAATAATATTTTCATGAAAATAGTAAACTATTATATTAAACATATATCCCCTCTTATCTCTAAAGGGTTTCATGATCATTCATTATATAGAAGATTTTGAAGAAACAAACTTGCAATTTTCATAATAAGCATCATGTTTTAACTTTTTTAGAATAAATTGTATGGAATAGAAAACTTTATCCTCATGTTTTAGTCTTATATAGCCGTTGAAAAGAAAATTCCTTAACAACGAAACAAGAAGTTGATATTTTGAAAATTGTCACAATTAATAAAAGTAACATAAATCTGTATAATCCTTCTTCAGTTTATCCTTTGAATTCCATTAATTTCCTGTGTACAGTACTAAGAAAAATTCGTTAAGTACATTGAGACTTCAATACATTATTTTATTAAAAAAAACATTTATCGCCCAATTATTACTCACAATTTTTACATAAAAATAAACATTTCACCGATATGGATATTTTACACAGTACATACAAAATTCTTAGCCAAGTATTAAAGTTAAGACCAGTCACCCATAACGAGCTAAAGTTACATCATTTGACTTCTTATAGGGTTGAATAGGGATTTGTGTTCTATTTTTTAAATGTTTAGGAGTCGTCTTTCAATTCGATTTAATCTGATATCTAAATTTTAGTACTGCTTTTGCAATGCGAAAGTAGCAGCCAGTTTTTTAATTGAATTACAAGTAAGTTCTTGTGATACTCTTTTTTAATTCAAACTTTTCACAACTCGTGTTACTAGCTCATCCTTATGGATTCTCACTTTTTTTTTGCGAAAACTGAATGAGCATAAGCATATCCCCCCCATTCAAAAGAAATAACTTTTTATGACTAGGATATATTTCCATTACTAAAATAATGTTGTTTAACTTTCAGTGAGGATAATATTTTGAAAGGTTAGTTTTCATAGCAAATTTTAGACAGGTATGAGCATTTGATTTCGGAATTTTGAATAGATTGTCTGTAAACCATCTAGTGAAATGATCCTCTGAGGCAAACGCGGTCAGGGACGGAATCAGTTTCAGTTATTGTGCTCTATGAATACTTTTATTACTGCATTGAAACTTTATATAGCTTTAAAGGATTAAATGCTCTTTTAATTTGTGGAAATGTAACCAATCGTACTATAAATTGAAATTAGGGTTCTTTCAAAAAAACTCCCGCTCATTATCCATTTCAATCATGTACCTATTTTCATTATTATGTTGTCTTATGCACTATTTATTAACATTAAAAGCTAACATTAGAATGAGCGTTTTATATTTAAATATATTAGTATTTGTATTGCATTAATATTTCCATTCTGAAGTCGAAGCAAAAACATTGTATCCTATCCAAAAAAATCTTAAGAAAAAGAAAAGAGATCATTACAAAGAGCTATTTTTATTTTCTATCAAAAATCCTAAATTGAATCCTATTATTTTTAATGTGCCATATAAATTTTTTCAGAAACCTGAAAAAACAGTTTTGAGAAGTTTAAATTCTGCTTAAATAACTCTCATGTAGAAGACATTCGAGAAACCAAAAAAATAACTATAATTTAAATATTGAAAAAAATTGTTTCGCTTGAAAACATTTCATCACACTAAAGTTATTGATACATCTCTTTTCAATTTAAAAGGATTTGGGTTTGCTTCAGAATAACAAATTCAAAATAGTTAAAAACAAAAGGACGTATTAAAGGGGGGTGGAGGGGGTGACCGCCCCCCCCAATAAAAATGAGTTTACTCGAAATATTTTATTTTAAAAATTCGAAATTTTATATTTCAAGAAAATAAAACTCAATTTTCAAAATATTTCTATTATATATTAATTAATAATTAAAAAATATTTCACGCAACAAAATCAAATTAAAAATTTAAATTATGGACCTACCAGTGCTGGATACGGATTTGTTCTTATTATCAAATACATCTTTCTCGTATTCCTCCGTCGGAATTCTAATGAAGAAACAGAGTCCACCTCCTCCGCTGGACATTTTGCCTTCATGAACTCTAAATTCGAGCTCTTCTCCTTTCTTTCTGCCGCTCAGAATGCAAAACCATCGGATGAATACGAACAGAAAAATAGTAGTGGGAATCGCTTGCAAAACCTCGGCCTCACGTTCTTCTCTGATGTCACAGAGAATGGAAAGTGACGTCACGCAGGTGAAAACGGTAGCCACCGATGCGAGACCATACATTCCGTTTTTGGAATTTTTATCTATTTTTTTATCACTTTAATGTGCTTATTTTTAATTATACTTGCTACCAAGAGAACTAGTCGGTTCTGAAGCCTGTGGTGTATGTTTTGTCTGTTGGAGTTTGATCGATTATTTGAAGTTGGTTTGCTGTGGTTTGCTTGTAGTCGTAAAATTAAAAGTACAGAGAAGGTATTCTCTTCCAGAGAAGGATGTGTTGTTTGAAGGAAGTTGATTCAAGGATTGGTTCTGACCATGAAAATGAAACCTATGAATTGCCAGTTTTTATGGAAAATAGAAAATATTCATTTATGTTAAAGTAGCTGAGCCCCCCTGAAATTCGAACTAAATTTACCCAAACGAGTGGAAACCCTGTTTTTTTATTCAAAAATTCATTAAGTTCATTTCTAGATGCAAATCCTACCTAAAATGCATATAAAGCTACATTGAATCCATTTAATATACATGGGAGGGGACTCAATAATAACTTTGTGTCCTCATCTGCTCCTTTGCTTTGAGCCTGATAATGACTAAATTTTTTTCCTAGGGGGTATATTTTGACTCCTCCTGAAATAAATTTTTATATACACCACTGTCTGCTAGAAGGTTACTGGAAAATATTCAAAGTGGATAAGAAATATCTGTGGTTAATGTATTGGGTTGTCCCATAAGTTCTGTTACTTTTTACGAAATTTCGTGTTTGAAATTTTTTTATGAAAAACTGGTAATACGTGGAGATTTCAAACAAAGATGATTTTGATCTATGTATATTTATGAACATAACGTGTGAATTTGGTAGTTCTCATGATATTATTTCTTTTCAAAATGGCGGTTTGAAAAAAAGACAAAAAACGACGATTTTCACGTAATTTTTGTCTTTTGTTTAAAAAACTGGGAAGAACGCATAATTCATGGCTAAAAAAAGTTTTACAGTATATTTGAAATGTTTCGATTAAGGTGTCATAATTTCAAGATGATTCAATAAGTTTAAGGTAGGAAATTTCGGCTTTAAAACTTCATATATTGCTAATTTCACGTGTTTTTTAAAGCACGCCCATTGTTTTTCTAAGCAGCTGGTGTGAAGCAAATAAAAGGCAGATGTTTTTTGAACCATAATGCTTTTTTACACAGTTTAAACATTGAAAGAACCTTTTCATATTATAGGTGAATAGATATATTTCTAAATTCCAACGAGTTGTTTTTATTGTACATTTTTCGTATGAAGCAAATAATTGCTTTGTTCGCATAGCGTATAAACTCAGCGAGTGTAATTCGGATAAGCTAAAATGTTGCGCGCTTGAATTGTGCTTAATTACAGAGATAATTTAATATACTGCATATTTTGAATACTGGGGTCTATCTGTAAGCTTTTTTGTTGTTTTTGATGATTTTTTGTGAGAATTTCTTTGAAATGGCTAACATTACTGAGGAAAGTTTTTTGCAATTGATGTATGTTTGAGACCGAAATTTCCTAAGTTAAACTTATCGAATTTTCTTGAAACTATGACATCTTAATCTAAACATTTCAAACATACAGCAAAAAAATTTTTAGCCATGAATTATGGGTTCTTCCTAGTTTTTTAAACAAAAGAAAAAAATTACGCAAAAATCGTCGTTTGCGGTCTTTTTTTCAAACCGCCATTTTGAAAAGAAATAATATCATGAGAACTACCAAAATCACACATTATGTTCATAAATGTACATAGATCAAAATCCGCTTTGTTTGAAATCTCCACCTATTACCAGTTTTTCATAAAAAATTTTCAAACACGAAACTTCGTAAAAAGTAACATAACTTATGGGACAACCCAATATTTTCTATTTTCAGGTGTAATAAAAAATTAAGCAACAAAATTGTGTAAAAATGAATCTAGATAATAGAGAACGGAGAAAACCTCCCCGGCTGAAATTATCAATGTGTTTAAGTTTATAAAGATTACCTCTAAAGTTGTAAAGTAATGTTCACAGACCACGACCAATAATCATTAAAAAATCTATGAGCTTTTTGAAAAAACTTTTTACATCATTAAACTATCGATGCTGTATGATACTAGATTTATATAGTATCCGTATTCCGTATTTATCCAATACTTATACTAACAGAAACAAAACTTTTTTTAAAAATTTGATTTTATACTTTTTACTGCTGATAGTTTTGAATTATTTTCGTTTTCTTCTGAAATCTTTTGCTTGTGTGAAAAAGGGTGAGATAAGGCATAAATTAAATTAATTATTGAAATTAACTTCGTTCTTTTTGAACTTAAGGTAAAAAGTTTTGGGGACATGACAGAGTAGCAGAGAAAGACATATGAGCTTGTGTAACATGTTTGTATTCTACGCTTATCAATACCTATGCCTTATATATACAAAATCTTAATCAGAAAATAAAGGTTTCATGAGGTGCTTGGTAATTAACTATAAATTAAATGGCGAAAACACTTTGAAAATAATTTATGTGTTGTTTAACTATAGAAGGTAAGGAAAGTTTAAAATTTTAAACTCTGGTATTTTACTTGAACATAATCAATCAGTATGTGTTTAGACAACAGAAGTACAAGCTGTGACTGGATATTTGGTTCTCGTTTTCTAATAATTGTGTCACTACAGTCCAACTAAGAGTAAGGTCAGAAAAATATCACGTTCTGTCCAAAACAAATACAGATGGTAAGCAGAAGTGTATTTGCAATTTCTGATCAAACATATCAGCTCGCTGCACTTTAGATTTTATGCTCCTTATGAAATTTAACGAAAAATGTCTTTTAATTTTTTAAGGTAATAAACATTTCTTTATTTAAAAAAGGCTTGAGTTTAAAAAGATAGACAAGTTAAATCTATAAATTATAAAGCCCCGAAACAATCTATTTTTTATTTCACTAGTGTTTTGGGTTGTAGGAGGAATGAAATCTATAAGATAAAACAACGGGAAGAGACGACTCATACAAAAATAAATTATTAATTTATTAACCTATATTAACATAAGATTTATGAGATACTTTTTTACTGTTAAAAAGATTAATAGGGGGTGGTTTTTTATGAAATAATAATAATTAATCATGAAAAGATAAGAGACAATCAAGGACAGGAAAGATAAGGACACGAGACCCTTCTAATTTCATTGTACTTTTAAATTTTTGTTAAATTACATTGCTAACTATTAACTTTTCACATTGCAAAGAAAAACTTCATTTTTTTAGTGTAGTATTTTAATATTTCCGGTGATTTTCTTTGAAAGTATGTAATGATTGTCAAAAAAAATTTTTTGGTTTAACTTGATTCATTTAAGTAATTACGAACTTTATCAAATAGTATAATAAAATCAAACAAACTTTCTCCAATTCAAACTAAGATTAGTAGTTTTGAATACATCTAAGAATACGTTGTTTCTTATAGGGGATACTGTTGTACCTTCGGCCACCGCGTTTTAAAATTCGGGAAAAAATGGAAACTTGAAATTTGTGGTCAATTTTGAATGTAAACAGATGCTATATAAGTGTAAACTCACAACTCTCAAGCGTCACCACCAACCGTGGACCGGTTTCGTCCTTGTTAGGACTCATCAGCACGGTATAGGATGGTAACGCAAGAGAGCGGAAGTCAATGGTCACCACTTTTTCAGTTATAGTCGGCTAGACTAGTACTTGCCCTCCGCTCTCTTGCGTTACCATCCTATACCGTGCTGATGAGTCCTAACAAGGACGAAACCGGTCCACGGTTGGTGGTGACGCTTGAGAGTTGTGAGATTACACTTATTATCCGCTTAACCAGCAATAATTGGTGAAATTCTCCTTTCAGATGCTATAAAGTTGCTACCATGAAATCAGCTCTTTAAAATATTATTTAAAGTAAATATAATAAATTTATTAATATAGTAATTTACTTAAAATATAATTATTTACTTTGATATTAGAAATCGTCAAATATCAATTCTTTTATTTTTTTATAGAACTAGGGGGCTCTGCCCCCTGCTCGCTATCGCTCACCAACCCCCGGAACTGCTTCGCAGTTCGTTGAAGATCGCTTCGCGATCTTAGCGAGCAGAGCTCGTTGTTTCATCTCAACTATCCAGTAAAACCTGGAACTTAGTTTATGATAATTTAAAATCGAAACTTCTATCTCTCGAACTTATCAATAACTTAATTCGGACCATAACTACAAAAATATCAAAATAAAACTGCAACTGAAATATCCTTGTATTAACTTGTCAATAATTTAATCCAAATGTTTTTTAAAATATCCAGCAAGTCTACTAATTATCATCAACTATCTTAGAGAAAAAGCATGCCATGAATATCTTTTAAATTTATAAAATGCACGTGTATCTAGTGAACCGTTGGAAATAAAAGAAATCAGACTCACATAAAAATCGTCTGTTTCTCTAGTGAACGACCAGAAAGAGATCAAAAAATTGAAACTTTGAATCTTAATAATTCTAAAAATAATTCGAATTTTTTAAAAAACGAAATGCAAATCTTTTTATAAAAAACTAATTGTATGTGTGTTTAAAATATCATAGTGTTTTACTGTGATTAGTTTTTCTGTTATAACGAAAAAACCGAAAAAGGGTAAAAAATTTCGAAACTTTAGAATTTAATTACTCCAAAAATAATTCGAAATTCGAAAAAAGGGTGACGAGGTGCAAAACTTCATACCTAAGAGTATGTGTCTGCAAAAAATCATGTTTCTGCTGTAAATAGATTTTTCTGGGGGCGAACTCGCAGTCAAAAAAAATAATTTTCGACTTTGACATTAAATAACTCCAGAACTAATTATCTAATTAATTAGGTCTGGAAACTGAAATGACCCTCATACATTTGTCTACCAATGCAATGGTCAAAATTTCATAATATTCCTTCAAATAGTTTTTGCGTAGTGATAGTTCAAAGTGTTCAAAAATAAAATTTTCAAAATCAGCGGTGACGGCGGTGACGGTCACTGTTACTTTTTTTTAATATAGAGAGATTTTGAATGCAAAAACACCTTATGTAGTACCAGTACCTACGGACACTTTCTTGATGATGTCAGTAGCTAACCGGCGTTTTTGAATCCGGTTTTATTAAAGTGAATACATTTAAATGCAAGTTAAATTACTTCTAAATGGTTATCTATTTGTTGGAGATTATTTTCAAGTAAGATGAAAAATAAAATATTTTGCGATCTAAATTACTTTTTTAAATTTTTTGTTCTACTTTGCATTTAATGTAAAATATGGTATAAAATCTTTAACACCCTATCGCATTCTGGTATGATGTTACAAAAAACTTCAATTTCTACCGAAGATTTGCGAAAGTTTTAACCATAAAATGCTGGCACAACTGTGTAGATATATTCTTTTTTGGATCAGTAAAATGATTAGATCAATCAGCATAATCGATGAAACTATTAACCTTAAATTTCGATTTGAAAATTACAGGTGATTTATGTATTTTCGAAGGAAACCGTGATTTTGTGTCAATCAAGTTCCTTTAAATTATCATTTACTATCTAAATTGATTTACTTTAACAAACGATTGACCAATGCAAAACTTTCTTCCAATATTCATTAAAAGGCATGTATCACAATAAAAATTGTTAATTTTTAACTTTTTCTCAACCAAAACTTCCTTTTTTATGGGTGTCCTCAGGTACAACTGGATTTGTCCATAGGGAGAGAAGGTTGTTGTACCTGTGGATACAAATTTCATCAATTTATTAAAATCGATTAAAAATCCAATTTTGAATATTTGTGCTAAAAAAAATATTACCCTACTTATTAAAGCTAAGCGCGCACTAGATACTTTTGTCACGGCGACAGAGACAAAATTATCATCCTGGCTATTTACAAGAAGCTAGAGAACGCGCATTAGGCGACGAGACTATTGGACGATTGCCAAAATTCTACCATAGAAATAAATGCTTTGCTCTCGAGTGACCTAGTGTTTATAGTCGCCGCGACAGAAGTCTCTAGTGCGCGCTTAGCCTAAGGTTAGGACTATAAGTTTGGCACTTTAAATGTTCGAAATGTGATTTTATCTGTCTTAGAAAAATTAAAACGTGATTATTCTCCGGATACAACAGTCTCCCCTATAAATTCATCAAAAGATGATTGCAACCCAGAGGAGACGTACTTCCATAAAAGACATTTAGATGGCAGCACCACTGAGGGGAGACATTTAAGAGAGACTACGGACTGCAGACATCATCATCATCATCAACAAACTATTTGAGTAATTTAGTAAATGTATCAAGTATCATCTTCCAATTACGATTTCAAGTCTTCAAGGCGTGTATTCTTTGCCTAACCTCAATGAAAAATTGAATGCGTACTATTTTGCGGGAGGAAGTACGCTCAATTTTTTTTAACATATCTATGTTTAAGGTTTAAGGTAAAAAAAATTTTTGGAACCTCGATTTAAAAGTCAATTAAGGTAAATGTGGGTATAGTGGACACTGTACCAATAGTGGCCACCTAGCTGATTAATTTTAAATAGAACGAGTTAGAGGCATCAAACAGCGTCAAAATTCATAGGCATATTAGATTGTACAATCAGGTAAGCTGGTAAATTACCACAGATCAGCATGAGAAGGACATTTAAATATTTGAAAATAACAACATCGGTCGAGTGGCTGAAATTTGATATTGCTTATCGAATCGCGTAAGGAAGCGGGTATGTCGGAACTGATTTTTTTGTATTTATTACCGCTTGATTGACTTTTAAATTTATATCAAGATAAAGAAAGAGTGTATAAAATAATACTGAAAAAAATATTTGAAAATGTTGACTTTACGAGGATTTATGGGGGTGGCCACTTTACCACCACATAATCTTAGATTTTCCAATAGTGGCCACTGTAATGGCGTCTAATAGAAACTTAAGAATTTGAATAAGTTTTTCTTCATAAACTGTTGATTGTACTTTAAAATGAGTGTTGTATGAATTTGGTTTCATTCTGGCTTCAGGAACCAAGGTTTCTAAAACATTGAACTACTTGCTAAATTCCTCTCAAATCAGCTAAGCGTATAGGCTTTGGGCCGGAAACTATAAAGTCTGTTATTTTAAATTATAAATAAAGCTAATTTGATTTGATCTAAAATATATTTCGTGGGGAAAGGAAGATTTAATTAGAACTAAACGACTATACCTACTCAATTTCATGCATAAACCCCCTCATATAGGCAGAAAAAGAGAGGTGTCCACTTTAGATACAAGAGGTGTCCACCATAGAAATAACAGCAACATCTATGTGGCCACTATAGATGCAATTTGGAGTACTTTTAAAAAATTAATTAAAAATACTTTACCCAATCAAATCGAAAGAAGAAGATCCAATTAACCTAAAAATAGTATGATAACCGTTTCCAAGCAAATAGGTTGGTATTTATTGAGAATTTAAGCAAAAGTTTTCCTTAATGTGTCTACTATACCCACATTTACCTTAACTTACGTTCAGTAAAACTTTGAGGGTCTGGCTTTTAAATAAATTCTCAATTTTTATAGCATAAATTCATTTTTATGTCATACCTTCTCTTATCCTTTAAAAGTTTAAAGGATAAGAGAAGGTAAGACATAAAAATGAATTTTCTTTTATCCTGCTTTCCTCTAAACTTACATAGTATAAGTTAACTATAGTGTTTAAAATTTACTGTAAAAAATAATTCCCATTAGTACTTATCAATTTAGAATATCTAATTTAAAATTTCTGTATAGTCTCTGTTACACCATTGCTCGTGCTCTTCTGCATTCTTTCTAATAGTCTAAGAGCCCGTGAACCCCAGACCTTGACCTTCGTTATTTTGTAAAAGCTGAAAACTTGTCAGCGCATGCTCCCAACTCAGGTAAGAATGATGGACCATTATGAAGTTTGGGTTACCCTGGCTTTGGCAGGTA
The DNA here is from genome assembly GCA_024610705.1 of Tetragnatha versicolor. Taxonomy (NCBI): domain Eukaryota; kingdom Metazoa; phylum Arthropoda; class Arachnida; order Araneae; family Tetragnathidae; genus Tetragnatha; species Tetragnatha versicolor. The sequence continues at coordinate 59,089,159 of JANDEH010000001.1, forward strand.
AACGGTACTAAAGGTGTGTAAAATACCGATCTAATTTCGTCAAACTGTAAAGTGTGATTTTTTGGTATTACCTTCAGAATATTATAAAAAATCACGTCATTCATTGCCAGACACTTACCATCGTGGCAACCCCTTGCCAGACACCCCTAATGTTCATGAAATTATAATTCTACTTACGTTATATTGTAAAAGCTGATTTTTATATATAATACTTGGGTAATAGTTAGATAATGTTTCCTCATTAGCCAGACACTTTTGATAGTTCCAACCCCTTGCCAGACAAGCATGTAGGGTAGCTGTAGGAGCGAGCGCGAGACAGTATATTAGGCGGGGGTGGGCGGGGGAAAATACGGTTTGACCTCAAACAAATTCCAACAAAAGGTTTTTCAACGGTTTTGGACTCTACTAGGTGTCCTTATTGACCAAAAAAAAGTTTACCACAATCTGACAACCGGAAGTTGTTTTTTTTTAATTTTTTTAAAAATTTTAAAATCCAAAAAAGCGATAAATAGGGCGAAACAAAAACTTTTTCGGTGTTAAATTATATATTCGATGGTAGTTGACATTTATAAGCGAAGAAATTTAATTTATAAAAATTTCATTTATAAGAATCTGGCCAAGAATAAGCCAAGCCGGGCCCCGGGGACGAAGTTGACAAGTGGGCCGCGGATCCACCACGGGTCCAAGGGGGGGCACTTTTCCAGACAATCACCTTTAACCTTTTGACATAAAATTTCAAAATTTTGGGGATTTTCAAAATGTTAAAATTTTGAAATTTGACCGGTAAAAGTAGGGTTTTTACTCATTTTGAGAACCTTTTAGGGTCCAAGGGGGATACTTTTCCAGAACATTACCTTTACTTTTTCACACAAAGTGTCAAAATGTTGAGGATTTTCTAAAAAAAAGTATTTTCCCTTGTGGTAACGTTGGGGGTATTGGGGTCCTCCCCCTGAAATTTTTTAAAAATTTGACTGGTAAAAGGAGGGTTTTAACTCATTTTGAGAACCTTTTAGAGTCCAAGGGGGGCAATGACCAAAATGCCTCCCCTTGGATCTGCACCTGCCCCAATCACATGCACTCATTTCGAAAGAGAGGGGGCGAAAATTTTCTAAAGTACTTTGAGGAACTTAAAAATTTCGTTTCCTTGATCCACTGAGTAACGAGCAAGCACGAAAGGGGCTCTGGGGGAATCCCCAGAAATATTTTGAAAATTCGACCCTAAAAAATAACTTTCAACTCCTTTTTGAATATTTTTCACAATTGAGTGCCACCGGGATGGGCTTTTTTCTGAAATGAAGTTCAGACCTTAATGATGATTTATCTTATGCATGAAATTTTATTGAATTATTATATCCGTCTCGTATTGAATTCTTTTGGGGGCCTAGGGCCCCCAGAAAATTTTTGAAAATATGCCTCTAGAAAACTGGGAATTTATTCATTTTTGGCCTTCCAGGTGAAGATATTAGCCAACCTAGGTTGACAACCAAGTTGATCGTGTGTAGTGCCCTAAAAAACAGAAATTTAAGAGACTGAGCCTCGCATAAAGTAAAATTAAGAGAAAATTTTCCCATCCATGACAACTGAAAAAAAAACAAGAAAAGCTACTCTTCTTCAGCAATGTAAAATTAATATAAAATAATTTTGTTCACAAATTATTGAAATTTTGTTTTTGGATTCTTTATTTCTTTTATTATGGCATTATTTTATCAGAAAAATAATTGTATTAGACCAGGGGTCGGCAACCTGCGGCTCTTTTGATGTAAAGTTGCGGCTCTACAGTTCCATTCGAAAAAATTAATTATTTATAATTATTAAAACCCTTAAAAACAGAAAATATATTTCAAGTAACCAATCAAATCAATGTGACTCACAAGGATCGGTGTAACCCAAAGTTCTCAAGATGGGTCACACTCACAGCACTACTTTTAAGGGTAAAATAATTTCTGGGGGAGAACCCCCAAACTCCCCTCAAAATTTTGGAACATAATATGTGCTGTTTTTCCTTGAAAATTCTGTGATTTATGAGGAATGTGATCCTTATTTGGTCTAATATAGAGGTCTTAAAAAATGAATTAAACCCTACTTTTAGGGGCAAATTTCCAAAATTTTTCTGAAGTAGGACCCCCACCCCCTTGAAATTTGGGTGCTTATTATAACTATACTATTTTTCCTTGAAAATTCTGCCACTTAAATATTAAGCTGTGCTCTTAGGGTACAATCCAAAAAGACCTAAGAATGAGCTAAAACGCTATTTTGAAGGGAAAATTTCCATATAATTTTCTGGAAGTTCCCAGTGTTTACGAAGTTTTGAAATTAAGTTTACTAAAATTAATTTGCAATGTTTATGTAAGTCCTCTAAAGCTTGATGTAAAAAAGCACCCGAAAGGAGAAGGTACCTCAGAAAAAATGTTGGGTATACCTCTCCCTAACAAATCACAACTTTATAAAATCACCCTCCAAATCTAAAATCAAATATAATGAGCGTTGAAACAAAAAATTTTAATGGCTCTTTAAAAACTGGTAAATTTTGCAAACTGTGACTTTTGGCTCTTCCGTTTCAAAAGGTTGCCGACCCCTGTATTAGACCTATCATCTGCCAACAAACACACCAAGTAAAAGTTAATACTAAACATTCTTACCTTATCAGGTAAAAATAATGGACTTAAATCAGCAGCAATAAGTTTTTGAAAAAAAAATAGCAAGCGAAACTTAACTTAAACGCTTACCAACGAAGACAACGACAAAATTGCAATAGCACTCAAGGTCAGTGGCGGATCCAGGATTTGGTTTTGGGGGGGGCTAAGAATTTTCATAATCCAATTGAATCTTCTTGGTAATGGTAATACGGAAGAGGTAGTGAAATATCCTACACAAACCACTAAAAGGGAGGTCTGGGGGTCCTCTCCCAGAAAATTTTTGGAAATTTAAGTCAAAAACCCCCCTTTTCAACTCGTTTTGGTATTCATCCGAATTTTGGATATAGATTTTTTGCGTTTTGACAAACTTAGTAAAATATTAGACGTTTTGGTGGGGGCTTCAGCCCGAAAGCCCCCCCCGTAGATCCGCCACTGCTCAAGGTTAATAATAGCACTGCTCTGCGACGTCAGTGTCACTGCCTTTTACCTTCTGCTCCCTTCACCTTCAAATGACCATCCCCATGACTCATCACGTATTTTCGCCAAATAGGATCTGAGACATTTGAAGGTGAGTTTTGCAAAACTCAACATCTCCACTTTCAGAAATTTTTCAGGAGAGCCCAAAAACGTGATACAGAGTCGCGTTAGCTTTGAAAACCAAACCAACGCCATCAAAGAGTTTCTTCTACCACCCTGTAAGTTGACCCTTAATTATAATTTAATATCTTGAAACCAGACGCAATAACAGGGGAAAATGTTTTGGAGATGTTTAGTTTTGATGCAATCACATGGAGATGTTCAGTTTTGAAAAAATCACAAAAAACTTTAACACTTTTAGCAACAGAAAAATAATTTAAACAAGTAAGAACATCATATTTATTCTAAACATGTTAAATAAAAATAGTTACAGATTTCAATAATATACTCCGTTTTGTTTAGGAGATAGTCCAAGAAAGTTAAGGGTTGAGGTGGAACAAATTGTAAAAGAAAGTTTGAAGAGTGATTCTTATAGGAAATTTTCCGTAGAAAACGATGGTCAAACGTAAACCAAAATTAATCTCGTCCTTTAGCCAACATGGCGGATTTTCCAAAATGGCGGACAATCTTTTTTAACTTATAACTTCCTAAAAAATTTTAATAAAATTATGATTTCTGCAGTAAATGATTAGAATTTAGTAGCAAAAACAATGGGGAGCTGTTTTTTTCTCTTACGATTTGTCATTTATCCAATATGGCGGATTTTCCAAAATGGCGTCCACTAATGTTTATAATAAAAAAAATTATGATTATAAATTCGTAATTTTTTCAGGATGTGGTAAGAATTAAGTCATAATAATATTCATATAAATTTCCTTTCCTCAATGTATCAAATATGGCGGATTTTTCAAAATGGCGGACAATCGTGTTTTACTAATATGCTAAAATTCGTTAATAAAATAAAACTTTTGCTGTAAATTATTAGAATTTAGTAGCAAAAATAATGTGGAACTGTTTTTTGTCTCTTACGATAAGCCATTTATCCAATATGGCGGATTTTCCAAAATGGCGTCCACCTAATGTTTAAAATAAATAAATTATGATAATTAATTCGTAATTTTTACAGGATACGGTTAGAATTAAGTCATAATAATATTGATAAAAGTTTCCTCCCCCTCAATGTATCAAATATGGCGGATTTTCCAAAATGGCGGCCACTTATTAAGATCCTTTTTATTTTTAATTTTTTTTCTTAATAATTATAAATATTAAATGTTATTAGGTAAAATATAAGCAGAATACTTCTATTTTACTAAAGTTTACTGGTAAATAATGTTAAAGGTAGGTAGAAATTCAAAAATTACCATTTACCACTAAGTTTGAAATATGGGGCCGCCTTTTTGGAAATTATTTCTATGTATCGCAAAATCTTGGTTAATATACTATTTTATAGGTAATTTAATATATAAATATTTATGTTATGCCAAAATAAAATTTATTTATATGTAAAAACGTTAAAAATAAAAAGGCTCTAAATATGTGGCCGCCATTTTGGAAAATCCGCCACATTTGATACATTGAGGGGGAGGAAACTTTTATCAATATTATTATAACTTAATTCTAACCATATCCTGTAAGAATTATGAATTGATCATCATAATTTATGTATTATAAACATTAGTTGACGCCATTTTGGAAAATCCGCCATATTGGATAAATGGCTTATCGTAAGAGACAAAAAACAGTTCCACATTATTTTTGCTACTAAATTCTAATAATTTACAGCAAAAGTTTTATTTTATTAACGAATTTTAGCATATTAGTAAAACACGATTGTCCGCCATTTTGAAAAATCCGCCATATTTGATACATTGAGGAAAGGAAATTGATATGAATATTATTATGACTTAATGCTTACCACATCCTGAAAAAATTACGAATTTATAATCCTAATTTTTTTTATTATAAACATTAGTGGACGCCATTTTGGAAAATCCGCCATATTGGATAAATGACAAATCGTAAGAGAAAAAAAAAGCTTCCCATTGTTTTTCCTACTAAATTTTAATCATTTACTGCAGAAATCAAAATTTTATTAAAATTTTTTAGGAAGTTATAAGTTAAAAAAGATTGTCCGCCATTTTGGAAAATCCGCCATATTGGCTAAAGGACGAGGTTAATTTTGGTTTACGTTTCACCATCGTTTTTTACGGAAAATTTCCTATAAGAATCACCCATCAAACTTTCTTTTACAATTTGTTCCACCTCAACCTCTTTTTTGAGCTAACTTTCTTGGACTAAGATGTGGATGCCACAAATTTTACAACAGTTCCCTGTTGTAGAATTTCAAAAATAAACTAAAAAATAAGCGTTTTTCCAAAAAGTGTGGAGATGTTGAGTTTTGGAAAAATCAGTGCATATAGCTATGCGAAACTGAAAGGAGATGTTTAGTTTTGTTCAATTCAAACGTGCTTCTAACAATGATTTTTGGGAGTGTGGAGATGTTAAGTTTTGATGAAATCACTAATTTTCACCCCGCTTTTATGAGGGGAAATGCCCACTTTTGGAAGAAGAGATTTACCTCTTGTGTAAACCGGGAACCTCAGTCCAAAACAGTAATAAAACCTATTTTGGTCTGGGGTGGAGATGTTGAGTTTTGAAAAACCCACCTTCATTTACAAAGTAGGCGTACTAACTGGCTCTACGTTTCTACGCTTTAGCTTTTTTTAAAGTTGAAGCGCACACACGTTTACGACGTGATGGTCACGTCGTAACGTGTGCGCGGTTCAACTTTCTCCCATAGCCAACCCTGCTATGACAAAACTGTCGCAATGACGAAAGTTGCTCGTGTGCGCCTACCCTAACAGTTTAAAAAATAACTGGTCATGGAATGCTTCTATTGGAGCATTTGCAATCACACGACAGCAACAGATACCGCCGCACCTATAGTCTGTGCTGTGTAATTAAAATTGGCGGTTCTTCACCATGGCAGCATGGGCGGATTTAGAGGGTGAACCCTGGGGGTGCGTACTGGAAAACTTGGGGGTGCAAGCTGCCCCTGATGACTTTGAAAACATGATTTTCCCCTATAAAAATGGAATTTTCTCAAAAAGTTGATGGCAACGCAATAGAAATGCAATGGGAAATGACTAGTAGCGAGTCGCCTATTTTATATACACAGACTATAGCAACGACCTTAGACTGTTTGACCTAAAGCCCTGGATAACAAAGCTTATGAGCAAAGTTAACGTAGCTTCATCTTCATCCAGGGCTTTAGTTTGACCTACAGCAAGGAAGAAAATAACTGGTCCTGACGTCACCTGAAAACACTCCATGGAGGAAAAAATACCTTCTAGATTCCTAATACTAGTTTAATTTAATTTTTTATAAATTTCGAAGTTTTTAATTTAAAGAAGAAATAAGAGCAAACTTGAAGTTAGATGATAAGAAATATTGTTATAAAGATTAAAAAATCATGAAATAATTGAAAACGGATTCGATTGAGAAATATTTAAATAATTCCGACGAAATCCAAGTTTGCGCTCTCAACTATCAGGAAAACGAAGATGGAAATATTCGAAGTGTTTTTTTTGGAAACAGCAGATAGAGCAGTATAAGTTGAATATAGAGAGTGAATTATTCCTGTATATAAAAAAGGGGCTAAGAGGACGCCTTTGGGACCGGTCTACTACTATTCGGCGGGGCCGTTTCGGCGCTGGCCGTTTGGGCGCCAAAAATAAAATAAAAGTAAATAGAACTCTTTTATAATCCTTCTAAAAATTAGAAGAAAACATTTGTTTAGCGCCGAAATAGCCCACGCCCATACAGCCAGCTCCGAATCGTCCCATTCCGCTTTGGGACAACTTCGGAGTTTACTTATGGGGTGCCATTTGATAAGCTCCTCCCACTGACCGGTCTGATTATATTTGTCTGTAGGTAACATATAATGCGAACTAAAAGTTGGCAACTTCCGGTTACTAAACTAAAACATCCTTTTTTTTCTGATGCAAGATTGCATGTGGTTTTATATGTTTTAATTGTGAGTGAATGACTCGTGGAGGCCTGTGCTTGCGTGTGAAATTGAGTATAAATTCTGTATAAGATGGAAAAGTAAAATGAGTTAAATACATAACATCAACTTATGATCGTTGTCTAAAAGGCTTCGTAATCTTGTATCATTTTAAACAGTTCCAACACAAATAATCGGACACGCTTATTATACACATTAATTGAATTCACTTAACCATCCAAGATGGTAAAAGAACAATTCAGAGAGTCACATCTCTCTATGAAAATGTAAGTAACTTCTATAAGTAAATGAATTCATTGGTTCTGGAACATTTTAAATCTTGTTAGTTATTAAGAAGGATGTTTGTGGTCTGAATAGCCGACATAAGCAATCTAGCAATGTGTCGAAACATATGAAATTTAGCATTCGTTTTGGTTAATTTTAACAATCCGGGCCAATTGCCGAGGGTTGGTGAAAGTTAGATGATAAATTATTTCCCAGTGTACAATGCTAAGTACAGCAACCCTAGATTCTAGTACGATGTTCTACAGCTTTTCATACCGCGTTGTGCTTTCTCGCCAATGCCAGGCATTGGTGAGAAAGCAATTCGCCAAGAAGTCACCATTACCAGGATTTTTGTTTTATATACATAATTTGCAGTGTCTGTAAACCCAGTACTATAGAACAGCGTTTCCCAACTAGGGTTCCACGGAACCCTGGAGTTCCATGAAAAATTCTCAAGATTCTGCAAGCAGCATGAACATTCAATGACAGTCCCAGAAAGGCATGGGCAGATTTAAGGGGGTGCGTTGCACCCCCAACTTTTTGAGAAAATTCCATTTTATTGGGGAAAATCATGTTTTCAAAGTCATCAGGGGCAGCTTCCACCCCCAAGTTTCCCAGTATGCACCCCAGGGTTCACCATCTAAATCCGCCCATGCAGATAGGGGATGCCCTTTAACTCCCCAAAAAGCACCAAAATACTTTGTGACATGCTATAATTCAATTTTCTGGTTGAGGACCCCTTATCCCCCTATTTATCTAGGGCTTATGACATGACATGGTTAAAATGTCTTTTTAAAGATTAAAAAAACTTTCTGAAATCAAGGGGTAAAGTTGAAACACTACTTTTAAATTAAAATCCCCAAATATTTTCGGGGAGAATATCTCTATGCAAAAAAACTAGGTATTTCCCCACAAAATGAAAAAGCCCAAGCGAAAATAATTGGTTGTTTAATTTGGTTGGTTTACAACTTTTGTGGATTTTCCAATATTTGGTGACTAAAACAGCTTTGAGGGATTGAATCGAAAGCTTAAGCTGCAGGTTAGGGTGGCCCTTAACAGTATGGGGTTTTTAAAAAGTTAAAAATATGCTGCTCCCACCCCCTAACTTTGTTCCAATGGACAAAAAAATGATATCCGAAAAATTATAGCCAAATCGGATAATATTAACGCGACCCGCAAACGCCTTAAAGTTTTGAGTTTTTGGTCATTTTTTTGAAAAACTGACAAATAAACCAAGATAAAATCTTCACAATTTTTTCGCAATTTTTTTTATGATGAACTACTATTGTCTAGGACAGTGTTTCCCAACGTGGGGCGCACGCCCCACCGGGGGGCAATATCATTTTTTAGGGGGGCAATTTGAAAATTTTCAATCAAATTGCCCCCCAAGGCGGGCCAATCCAGGGGGAAATTAAAAAACAACTTTTTAAAAAGAAGTTTATCAAAATCTGATCCTATTATCCTATCTGAGAATGTGTATGTCTGAAATCTGGACCAGTATGTATCAAAACCAAGTTGAAACCCTGTTTTTAGAGTCTAATTTCCAACCTTTTCTGGGGATTGACCCAAGATCTTTGTTTTTAGAACGCTTATATTTGAAACTTTTTTTACATTAGGTTCATCAAAATGCAAATCTTACCTAAAAATTTATATCCAAAATTTTCCTACTAGGGGTACCAAACTAGTTAAAAACCTGCTTCCTAGAGTCAAATTTCCGAAAATTTGCTGGGGGAGGACCCCCCAGACCCCCCTTGGTACTAAGAACTTAAATACTCATAACTTGATTTTGTTTTTTAGCATTCAAATTCTTCCTAAAAATGTTCTGAAAAGCTCCTTATTAAATATACATAGGAAGGAGGGGCTAAGAAATAATTTTGGCTCCCTCTCAAAATATATTTCTATATATCCACTGAGACCGGGGGGGCTTGGAAAATTTAGAAAGGGTTTGGTGGGGCATGGACCGAAAAAGGTTGGGAAACACTGGTCTAGGATATATCGCCACAGGTTTCGTGTTTTTATCAGTCATCATTCGGGAGTGGTAATTTTTTAAGTGTTACGCAAGTAATGTAAAGTTGTTTTTTCTGCATTCTAAAAATAGCTATTACTCTCCAACCCCTCAACTAAAACACATAAAATTGGGCTTATTTTGTTCGTATTTTTATTTTCTTTAATATTATGTTCACTAAAAACAACTACCTTTTCAAAACATTTCAAAAAATTGAAGAAAAGGGGAAAAGTAAAAAAAATAAATACAAATTATAATTTTTTTTTAAATGTTGAAACCAAAAAATTTATTGCATTTCACCTTCTATAATATGCATTGATACCAAATATCAAGTCTAAAATTGGATTTAATCTCATTGAAAAAAAATTAAATTCCCCGTAAATTTGGTAGGTCCCTTAACAACCCCTAATTCCCGGTAAAAGAATGATAAACTCAAAAAAACTCGTATGATTACTTGAAAAGGCTCGTATGATTGAAAAACATGCAAAATGTCTAACAACCATAAGATGTAAAGCGTTTTTAGGCTAATTTTCTCTAAAAAACTTAGATCTTCCAAAAAGAGGTGAAAGCTTTATTTTTTAAAATTAACTATTTCTGTTTCCTTAGAATTTTTCTTATATTTCCTACCCTCTTTCTTGTCACAATCAACAAAAAAAGTTCAAATTATTTAACAATCGGATAATTGCATCTTTGTTTACTCCTCTTACAAAGACCTTCTTCACAAGATTTAAAATCAGTACCGAATTCCTCAACCAAGACCCTTTGGAAACCTTTTGGAAAGATGATCCTTCTTATATAAATGGAATTGAAAAGCTTGGCAACGTTTTTGTTGTAAACGATGCAGCAGAACGAGGTGTAAAACTGATCCAGGAATACAATAACATTCTTACGAAAAATGAAACGGAAAAACAGTTTGTTTTACAAATTGTTGCTGAAGACCGAAAAAGTATCCATCGGCCACTAAATCTTCCCTTAGGGAAAAACTGTGTTAAATATTTATTGTTTTATTGTATGTTATGATACAATAGGTGCTAATATACGGAATACAAGTTAGTTTTTTATGCAATCAGTTTTCTTTTGAAAAATAAACTTAATGTAGTTTAATATTTTTCAGGTTTTTAATGATTTTTGCAAACTTCTCAAGGCGTTTGAGGATCGCTTTGTAATTCCCCAATTCGACTGAATTTCACATAATCTGTTTGTTGTTTAATGGAACTATGGGAGGTGCATATTTTTAAGTTTTAAAAATCTAATATATAGCTAAAGGCCATCCTTAAAAACCAAGCCAAAAAGTAGTTTTATTGAAAAAACATACTTAATAGAAATAGTATCTTAATTGCCTTAACCATAGCCACATTGGATGTTTTCGAATAAACAAAAATAAACCCTTGAATTGGGGAATTCTAAGGGGATCCACCAAATCCTTTAAGCTGGAAAAAGTCCATAAAAAAGAAAGTTGGAATTTAAATTACTTCTTATAGAATAGCAGTAATATTTTTGGAAAATTAATTTTCATTCATACTTTATTATTTTAAGAATCAAAATATATTCTAATTTAGTTCGTAATTTATTTAAGAAGTAAAATTCTGGTTTTAAATAGTAGAAAAAGATATGCCTAAAAATAATTATGAGGAATTTAAAATAGATAGTAGTTAATTTAAAAAGCTTTAACCTCTTTTTGGAAGATCTAAGTTTTTTTTAGAGAAAATTAGCCTAAAAACGCTTTACATCTTATGGTTGTTAGACCTTTTGCATGTTTTTCAATTATACGAGCCTTTTCAAGTAATCATACGAGTTTTTTTGAGTTTATCATTCTTTTACCGGGAATTAGGGGGTTGTTAAGGGACCTACCAAATTTACGGTGAATTTAATTTTTTTTAATGAGATTAAATCCAATTTTAGACTTGATATTTGGTATCAATGTATATTATAGAAGTTGAAATGCAATAAAATTTTTTGTTTCAACATTTTAAAAAAAAAATTATAATATTAATTTATTTTTTACCCTTTTCTTCAATTTTTTTGAAATGTTTTGAAAAGGTAGTTGTTTTTAATGAAACTAACATTAAAGAGAATAAAAATACGAAAAAAATTAGCCCAATTTTATGTGTTTAAGTTGAGGGGTTGGAGAGTAATAGCTATTTGTAGAATGCAGGAAAAACAACTTTACATTACTTGCGTAACACTTAAAAAAATACCACTCCCGAATGAGGGCTGATAAAAACACGAAACCTGTGGCGATATATCCTAAACAATAGTAGTTCATCATAAAAAAATTGCGAAAAAATTGTGAAGATTTTATCTTGGTTTATTTGTCAGTTTTTCAAAAAAATGACCAAAAACTCAAAACTTTAAGGCGTTTGCGGGTCGGGTTAATATTATCCGATTTGGCTATAATTTTTCGGATATCATTTTTTTGTCCATTGGAACAAAGTTAGGGGGTGGGAGCTAAACATTTCGAAAGTTCGAAAATAAGGGCCACCCTACTGCAGGTGTAAATAATAACACTGTGACAAATAACGGCAAAAGTAAAAGTGAGAAATAATGAAAGTGACAAATAATTTTTGGTTCACACCAAAATTCGACGACTGTCAAATTCAGTAGAGCCCAATATATGAGGTTTGGTAATGTTTTTTGAATTCAGTGGCATGGTCGATGGGATAATATTTAGGCACCTAATTGCATTCTTTTTCCCAGTGATTTTTCCAAATAGCCGTATTCAGAAACTTTAACACGAGACAGGAACGATACGTAAACGATGAAAAATCCACGACCACTCGGAAGAGACCGTTCCGAGATCTCGAGCGATCACGCTGCCATCTGTCGAAAAACGTCACAAGTAATTATACACTGATAATACAAATTTTTACAGGCACTAGATGTCCATTACTTTCGTAATATACTATTAATGTCCGAGGACTTATTTTGGTAATAAATAGCAGTTTTAGATTTTTTGGAACTATTAAACGGGCCACAAAAAGTGTAAAAGCAATCGTAATGCACTTCGAATCTCAGAACAATATGGCAGACAACAGCTGTGGAGTAGAAAAATCTCTCGTTTTAGGGCCGTATTCAAAAACTTTTGATGGAAAACCCCCAGAACGGGATGTAAATGAGATATTTCTACTCCACAGCTGTCGTCCGCCATATTGTTCTGAGATTCGAAGTGCATTCCGATTGCTTTTACACTTTTTGTGGCCCATTTAATAGTTCCAAAAAATCTAAAACGGCTATTTATTACCAAAATAAGTCCTCAGACATTAATATATTACGAAAGTAATGGACAACTAGTGCCTGTAAAAATTTGTATTATCAATGTAATTACTTTTGATGTTTTTTGACAGATGGCAGCATGATCACTCGAGCTCTCGAAACAGTCTCTTCGGAGTGGCCGTGGATTTTTCATCGTTCTTGTCTCGTTTCCATCTCGTGTTTAAGTTTCTGAATACAGCCCTTAAATCTCTCATTTACGTCTCATTCCCATCTCGTGTTTTTCCCATCGAAAGTTTCTGAATACAGCCCTTAATCAATGAAAAATTTTGAAATGTTTGTTAGTTATCAAAAGGAATATTGCTAAATCTGATTTAAATATTTAAAATATGGGGCAGTTTTTATAAAAGCTTCTTACCCAACAATTTTCAATTGATAAATATTTCTCTTAAAATCAAACTAAAAAAAGAATAGGGAATATTATTTAAAAATTTATTTTGACTGGTAAACAGTTGAGATGAAATAAGCTCTCTCCAATTAAAATATAAATTACCTTTATCTAAGACAATTAATAATTTTGCTATTCTGTGTTAGCAGTAGTATTTACATTTAGGATGCTGTACTTAAACTTTAATAATTACATTTCTTTAAAAAGTTTCAATAACTTTTTTTTTATTTTCAGAAGCAAAATAAGCTTTGGACTCAAAAGCCCTCAGGATATGAGACAGCAGTCTCATATGAATTGTGTTAACTTCAACCTTTATACAGGAACTCAATCTTCATATGTACCAGCCCCAAATGGTGTTCTGGACCCCAAAATGGTAAAAGTTATGCTTTCATTTTATTATGTTATGTTATCTTTTTATTTACCTTGCTTGATGGTGTGATTAAAATTCTCAAAATAATAATGGTAAGCTAGATTACTGAAATTTCGCTTAGTGTTCTCTTTCTGACGTTATTAAATTAATTAAATAATTTTAATATTATTCAAGAATACATCAGCTGACAAAATAAAAGTTAAAACTCTATTAGGATAAGAAATTTAATTACAGCATTCTAACATAGGATAAAGTTCATTTAACTTATTATATTTAATATCCTGGGTTTGTTTTGTGTATAACAAACAAAAGCTAAGGAAATCCTATTTGACTTTTTTGTCAATTAATCAAAGTGAGCAGCTCTTTAAGAGTACCATTTATAACTCATAAGGTAATTTTTTAGGGCACCAGCAGAAAAAATCAAACCTGTGCAACTTGTGGAAAAGGAGTGAGTGAATGCATTGGACACTTTGGATACATAGATTTAGAGAAACCTGTTTTCCATGTAGGCTACTTTAGATGCACAACAATAATTTTGCAAAGCATTTGTAAGGTGAGTAAACTAGTATTAACTACAGTAACCTTATTAAAAGATCAGTAGAGGACATAGATTCTGGAATCATGATCCAAGATCTGCAGGAATATTAAATGCTCCTTATTTGAAAGCAAATTATGTCTTCTTACCTAGCAAAATAATGTATTAGGCTGTGTTTAAAATACCAATTCTTTTATCTGTTTTGATAAAATCCTTATTATTAGGTTTTTTTAAAAGCTAGGCCTTAGACTTACACCTATGCAAAAACCAATAAAGCATTCTGTAGTGGCTTACATCAAATATTCTATGGTAAAATGGAGCAATTTGATACAAAGGGAATATTAATATACTTTCAATATCTCAAAAACTATCAAGGTTGTTTAGGTTGTGTCATTACGAAAAGTTGCTTTTATATGGCTTTAAAATCGTTAGATTCCATTTCGGAATCGATTACTAGGGTTCGATACTGAGGCTCGATTCCAACCTGGAATCGATTCCCCAAGGCGAGTATCGAGAATAAAAAAAATTCCCAAATTGAAAGTGTGACCTTTTTGCGTGTGTCTGAGGTCGATCCCTGAAGTCTCCCACCCCAATTAGTTTTTTAACCTTGCGAAGAGGAAGGGGAACACGGGTCATACGGGGCCTGCACATTTGTTGCTTATTTTGTTTTTTGAAATGGAGGGAGCAGGAAAATCGGAGAACAGGTTTTCGTTTTGGCAGGCACACTGGTGCCATCATTTCTTAGGAATCTTGTAAAGATTTTCTAATTTAAACTTCAGTTTTGCTCATTACATCCATTCCAAGAAATCGAAAAAAACTCCTGAACTCAAACTTTAATTTATTTTGTTTGAAATGGCTACATTTTTTTTACTTTCTAAGAATCAAATGAATTTCCCACTATCAATTTTTAATTCATTAATGTCAATGACTCCAAGGAATCCAAAGAACTGCCTGTAATGAAATTTTTTCACACGTCATTGACTCCCAGGAATCAAAACAAGTTCTTTATAAACGTTCCAAAAATTCCTGATCCTGACTCCAAGGAATCGAAAGAACTGATAGATTCTTTCGATTTCATAGAGTCAATGACATAGCTAAAACTAAAACTTCAATTTTGAAATTGGCTCCTATTTTGTCATTGACTCTAAGGAATCGAAAGAATCAATTGATTTTCGATTTCTTGGAGTCGGTGACATAAGTTACTAAAAATGACTTCAATTT
Source organism: Tetragnatha versicolor (assembly GCA_024610705.1). Lineage (NCBI taxonomy): Eukaryota > Metazoa > Arthropoda > Arachnida > Araneae > Tetragnathidae > Tetragnatha > Tetragnatha versicolor. Next base: position 59,104,355 of record JANDEH010000001.1, read on the forward strand.
TGAAATTTGCTCCTGTTTAGTCAATGACTGCAAGGAATCAAAAGATTTGGTTGATTCTTTTGAGTCCTTGGAGTCAATGACATACATAACTGAAACTTTAATTTTGAAATTTGCTCCTGTTTTGTCATTGACTGCAAGGAATCGAAATAATCAATCAATTCTAATCGATTGGAAACTGCTTGCATTCTAGCTATGTGAATGCGTATTTTTAAACTTTTGAAAAGAAAATGTAGTTGATAAATACATGACCAAATGATGAAATCAGGTACTCTGAAACATCTGAGTTTTTTAGCACTTTTACAAGTAACAAGTAACTGTATTTAAAAAACAGCGACTAAGTAGTACTATAAATGGCCAAAAACTAACTAGTTAATAAGTGTCGTATGTTTTAAATTTCCGGATGATTTTTGACAGATACCTTTGAATTTTGCTGTATCAAATTGCCCCCTTTCCTGTACATAGTGAAATAAATAGTTTTAAAACACTTAATGCCTTAAACAAATTAATATATTTTGGGGTAAAAATTGTTTTTATTTATTTTATTCCTATGTTGTTCTTGACGTTATCTTTTGTATGTTACAGACATGTAGTAGAATTCTTCTAAATCCAGCTGAGCGAAAAAGGTTTATTGACATTATGAAAAAACCTAGCTTTAGTTATGTTCAGAAAAAAAGTATGAGGAAACAAATAGTTGATGTATGCTTGAAAAAATCGGTTTGTCCATATTGCAATGCCCCCAATGGTGAGAAATATTTTTTATTACTTTATTGACATTTATTTTTTTATCAAAAAATAATAAGAAGATCACTGCATTTTAAGTTTAGATTTAGATGTTTAAATTAGAGAGAGAGAGTGCCTTCTATAAAAAGGTAATGGTTCATTTATATTTGTTTGATATAAAAAGTCCTTATTTTGAAGAGTTTGTGGATTATATGTGAAGTAGTTTAAAAATTTTCTTTGATCTATATACAACATATTAAAGAATATGTATACTGAATTGTTATTTATACTGTTTACCCTTAAATACCCTTGGTATTATCATCAGCATCTTTTTATAACTTCCATTAAAATTAAAACTAAATTAAAAAAGGAAGAGGCATTCCTTTATTTGATTTGACACTATCAGACTTCATAAGAGTTAGATGTTTTCAAACTCTCATCAGAGATGGTTTCATGAAGAATGATCCTTGCAAGTTTAAACAAGCCTTTGGACGACATTGAACTCCTATAGGGTTTTTAGTTGCTCAGCTCACTCCTCGATGCTGTCATTAGCTACTTTGTAACGATGTGGTTTGGTTAGACTTGTTAATTCTTTCAAGACCTAATCGGAAACTTGAAGATGCCTTTCTAGCTCTTAGGAAAGCAACAACAAAAAAACAAGCTGAGAGTAAATGTGCAGAATAAAAATAAAGTTCTGTGGCAAAAGAGAAATTTATTGAAGTGGTTAAGAGTAGCCTCTTTTAAATTTTAATCTCTCTATATTAAAAAAGGTTACTGTCACCGTCACTGTTTCAAAAAATTTTCACTATGACAGTGAGGATTTATATATGCTGTTAAAAGTATTGATTTTATTGTTTTAGGAAGTGTAAAAAAAGTAGGATGTTTGAAGATAGTTTATGATAGATATAAAAAAGAGAAAAAAGGGGGTGTTGGACTCTTAGAGTTTATGGAAGATTTTGATGAAGCCCTTCAAAACAATAAGGAGTTGGAGCCATGTAGAAGCAAAGTATCTCAGGTACTAAGTAAATGTTTTTAGTTCGTTATAATACTTAGATTAAAATATGCTAGATTAAAAGTGCATTGCAGAAAAGCTTGTATTTTAGGGGAGACAGGGAAAATTTCAATACTAAGGCATATTTACATAGAGCTCAAAATTTACATGCCAGTATTTTACTTGTGATAGCTTTTACTATGTTATTATTTTTGGTCAATGCAGAAAGTTTTTACTTTAATAAATTTAGTCCAACTGAATTCAAGCAATTAATTTTTCTGCGATTGATTATTTTCTTTAAGTGAATGGTTTTGTAGTTAGTTTTGGCTATCGCATTAATTACATAGCTCCTAAATTAAGTTCTTGTAAGAATTCCCATCCAAGTAATTAAAACAGCAAGTTTGTAGAGTACAAACTGTGTGCAGATTTACCCACTGAGTCTTTGTTTCATGGGAGAAATTTTCTCTCGTTAGTCAAGATTTAAGTATTAACCCTACAATGCATGATTTTTAAATTCACTTGAAAATCATTTATTTGACTTCTATTATGGTGTAAATTAGTAAAAAAATACTAAAAAAATTAATTTAATTTTTTTCCAGGGTTGGCCGGTTTAAACCATTTGGTTTAAACCATTGGTTTAAACCATGGTTTTTTTACCATGGTTTTTTTACCAAAAAAACCACTTGGTTTTTTTGGTTTTTTTAGAAATTATAAAATATTTTCAGGATTTTTTTAAAGAAAGTGTTATTAAGTATAATCTTTTGCACAAAATTAAAAGGTCAGATTTATAAAAAAATTGACATTTTAAGGTGATTAAAAATCAGAAATCTTTTAATTTAATGGTTTTAATTATTGAATTCTCTCTAAACTTAACCTTAAATGCTTAAGTTAAACTTGTTATATGTTGCAAGAGATAGTTCATTTGTTAATTTCCTTTAAAATGAAGCATTATTTCAAAGAGTAACTAAACATATACAAAAGTTATCTGTTTTTCACTGATAAAATATGGCTTGGATTTTAATTAATTAATAAAACCAATTTGTCTTATTTGTCAGTCATCAAAACCAGTTGGTTTTTTTAGTAAATTAATAAAAACCGTTGATTTCTTTAATGATAAAAACTAAAAACCAGTTGGTTTGTTCATAAACGGATAAAAACCAGTTGGGTTTTTTTACTAAATTAATAAAAACCGTAAATTTCCTTAATCGGATTAATTATCTCAATCATTTATCCAATTTCAATTAACATTAGTTGCTTACAATTTCTTAAGATCATAAATTAACACTGATTTTTATTCATTACAATAATATTAGATATTCAAATTGGAAAATTTTAGAAACAAAAATTATTTTTAAAACAAATTAATTTAATTTTAATTAATTAATTGAAATATACAAATCATATATCAATTATAAACAACCCCTGAAATAAATGTCTCATTTACAACTCAATTTCAAACATCAATGCTAAAACAACTTTTTCTGATAAAAAAATTCTAAAAAAACTTGGTTTAAACCAAAAAAACCTGGTTTAAACCAAAAAACCAAATAAACCCGGTTTTTTTGGGTTTTTCAAAAAAACCTGGTTTTTTGCCAACCCTGTTTTTTTCTACATTTAATTGACAAAAAACTTTGTCCTTGTGAAACTAATTGTGAAGTGAAATAAAACCAAATGATCTAAAATATAAAAAAACAACTTATCTTTTCAAAACAATTTTTTTTCAAGCTGAAAATTTTTTTTATTTTAATTTATATGGTCCTTTTATTTTGGCATTTTCTGTGTCTTGACTTTCTTCTCACTAGCTACTAACAAATGTCTCAAAGTAGTACCCCTGCTGCGATCTACTGGCCAGGCAATTTTTAAAGGAATTTTCACTGCGAGGGCAAAAGTCAGGGGCGTTTATAAGGGGGGGAAGAAAGGGGAAAAGCCCTCCTCATTTCCCTGAAATCCAGACTAGGTGTACATAATGTAGTTAAATTACTACTTTTTATGGTTAAATTATTCTATAAGCTACTAGGGTCCCTCTCTTTCTACTTGGAACTTTCTATCACAATCTTTATCGATGCTCATCAAGATGCAATAAGTTCTTTCTATAGATGTTTTAAAATTTTTAATCAATAATAATATACTGGAAAATGTATTTAATAGCTCAATGTAAATTACATTTAGGAATTAAGAATATTGGGCCCCTCCAGAAATAAATTTCTATACATATATATTATAATTTTCAATAGGTTTTGTAAATTACTAAGAACTCTCACTGATTTCACACAGTGATTATAAAAATCATCCCTATAAAAGTATATCATAAAAAGATGAGTTAAGAACCAAAGCAGTTTATGGAGAAATAAATACAGGGTGTTACAAGTGTTTCATAACTTCTAGGGGGATAGTAGACAGACGAGTCAGAATCACGTAGGATTTGGGGGTCCCAGACCAAATCCCTGGGAGTTAAAAATGGTTAGTTTGGTTAACAGTTATCTAGAGCTGTTTACTGAACAGCTGTTTGCGCACGTGAAAAACAAGCTTTAACAGGATCTCAAGTGTTTAATTTAATTGTATTTACATGAAACTTTGGACTTAAGGGTTTTCAACTATGATCTTTCAGATTTATTAAATCAAAAGAAATGATTTTGTAATACAAAATAAGGTTTAGGCAGTTTTCACATTTTTTTGTGGTTTTTTAACTTTTTGCATAATAAAACAAATTTTAAAGTAAAAACTTTTAAGATAATTTTAAAGATCATATTAAACCACAAAATTTGAGACCATGATTAAATTTTTACCAATAGTAGTTTTTCTACAAATTGAATTTTTCAATAATTTTTTTGTTATGTCGCTCCATTTTTAACTCCCTGAGATTTGGTCTGGGAACCCCAAATCTTATGTGATTCTGACTCGTCTAGGTGTCTACTATCCCCCTAGAAGTTATAAAACACTTATTTGAAACACCCTGTATATAGAAAATTGTAACACCTTTCACTCTCGAGGAATGAGGGATTAAAGTCTTAAATATTTTTTATAATTATTTATGTGCAGGATAAGAGTATAATTGAAGTGATATGGATATAAATATTAATACATCTGGGCTGAATATTTAAAGCAGTAAAATGCCTTTTGTAATAGAAACAAGTAAAAATTAATGGAAAATATAAAATCCTACAAGTAATAATTACTCTAAAATTGAAATTTTATGCATTTTGATATTTTGACCCTTTTGCTGTAGCTAAAGAAATCGTATCTCAAATTAAATTTTAAGGGGAATTTAATGCCTTACTACTGAACATATTGTGCTCAATTAGAAAATGTTTCGGTAGATTTGGATAATTTCATTTTCTTCTGTAAGTTAGGGTTTTTTACTATTATTCAAAACTTTTCATTCAAACAAACATCCAAATAAAAAAGCCTTTTTGCTGATGTAGAAGATTAATTATTGATCGATTTAAAATTTCAGGACTTAAGTTTCTGACCACATAATGGTAATTTTTCCAAGCTTTTGTCCATTTTATTATTCAAACTTCTGTTTTTTTTTCACTGCATCCCGCTGAACACTTCTTTGTAATTTAAATTAAATTGTATATTATACCTAATTAGTAAACCTTATTTCAAGGAAAACCTTCATTAAATGTTTTAAATTAAACTTGAAAAATGTAAATAAAAATACGGAAAAACCTTCGGCAAAGAAAGAGGAATCTTAGACCGTTCGGGACAGCAGCTGATTAACTTTTTCTTCAATATATTCTTTTTTAATATTCTTTAAAAATTAGTAATCTTAGTTATAAAATCCTTCCCTCTACAAAACAGTTTAACTTAATTTTTAATATTTTTGAGAAATTCTCCTTTTTAAACAACAGCATAAATATTTAAATTGATCCCTTAATATTCTGAAATTATTACTAATTTTTCTCAGGAGCCGCACCCCCTTTGCCTTGATTCCTTATGGAGCTGTATTCCAAGTGGCACACGACAACAACAGCAACATTATTACTAATTGACTATTTCTCATAAGCAATCTAGGTTATTAAAGGAATTGGCTACATTTTGATATTCTAGAGTTTAAAATTCAGTTTAAATTTGAAATTTACCAAATCTTGCATTGCAACTCACAAATTTGAATGTTTTCTCTGGTAACTTGTATTGATCTGTTAATTTCACAATATTTATTTTGAACTTTTGACTCTAAATAGTGTTAAGAAACTGCTTCCTAATCAGCCATTTACCATTACTAGTCCAAAGTTATTAAATAAGAGTATAAAGAGAAAATTTAACAAATATCGATTAAAACAATTTTTGATTTTTAATGAAATAATTTTTTATATTTTGAACATTACATAGATCACATAGTGCCCATTGAAAGAACACAAAACGCCATCAATGCAACCATGGGCGGATTTAGGAGGGGTCATGGGGGCAATGCCTCCTAAACTTTTTGAGAAAAAATTTTTTTTACAAGGGAAAATCATGTTTCCAAAGCCATCAGGGACAGCCTGCTCCCTCTAGGTTTCCAGAATGACCCCCAACACTTACTAAAGTGAAAATACTATAAGAAGGAATCGCCTTCTAAAATCCTGAACGAAGAAAAAAAATCATACAAGATAATCCAAATCTCGGGGAGGAACTAGTCACCACCCACTGACCCACCATCCCCACAACACACTGCTACTCCACTCCATCCTTCAAGATCACACTCCGTTCATTCTCCCCAAAAAATCCCCGGACGTCCCCTATTTGGGCCCATCCTTGGAGAAGTTGTCGTTTTGCTAAACAAAAAATAGGGAACAGAGGGATGGACCCTTGCCCCTTTCCTCGAATTAGACCACCTGAAAACACGTACATCGAGAAACCCCGCGCACATTCCCAAACTCCCAATAAACAAGGCAATAAACTGGGGGCAGAAAGGATTGGCCCCCCAACCATGAACCGCATGACCTCGGCCTTGGTTTCGCCTGGTTTTGAAGAGCTTTTTGATACTCGCTGCTCGCTCATCACATTGCGAAGTTAGAGTGGTCACGTAGGATATCAGAAATTTACCTACACTTTGGGGGCAAACTTTCATCACTACGGGGGCAAAATAAATCACTGCGGGGGCACTTGCCCCCAAACTTCTTACTTAAAAAATGGCCTGCTACTGGCAGTCTAAAGTGCTAAAACAATGAAATGTTATATTTATTGTACTTATTGCATGGTGTTGCCGTTTGGAAATGGAAGTTCGAGTAGGAAATGGGGAAAAATGTCATGTTGCCTAATGGCAACAGTATGCACTGTAGGGTTAATTTTAAACCATTATTTTTCTTATAAAAATGTGTTAAATTGTCATTTTGGATCAGTGATAATGTCATTTATAATATACCAGGATTCTCAGATTAATAGGTATATATTTCAATTTAGACTTTATAAATGGTATTTTAACATTACAATGTTATTTCCTAGTCTTTAGTTGTGTTTCTTATGTATTTTTCATTTCTTTATTTTTAGAGTGTGTTAGATCCTAGTGTTGTTTTGAATATGTTTAAAAGGATTGTGGATGAGGTGAGTTTGATTTATTTTTTACTTAATTTTTTAAATTAATTTGAATGTTAGAATTTGAAAGAGCAACTTCGTCTTTTTTGAAAGAATAGGGAAATACTCTTAAAGTGTTGTCTTTGGAAAAGAACAGTTAAATTAGACATTGTTACACTTTCAATTACGTATTTAGAAATATTCGGTCAACTAAGTCCCATTAATTTAATATTTTCCCTACTGATTAGGATGTTCCCCTTCTTTTGATGAATCCAGAAGTAGGACGACCTGAGCATTTAATTCTGACGAAATTGCTTGTGCCTCCACTCTGTATTCGACCATCTGTAGTGTCAGAGTTGAAATCTGGAACGTAAGTTAAATATTTTTTTCTTGTTTGAAAATTACTTTCTAAGTATCTTACAGTACATGTGTTTGCATAACTTATTTAATCCAAATATTACTCAAAGGAATAAAATCATTTTCAGTTCGGTTTGTAAAAAACTGGGACTACGTACCTCATACTAATAGATAGCTTCTCTTCCAATAGAAATCCTTGAAAATTTAGAAGAAAATTAAAGCTAAAGAAAATAAAAAAACTGAAGCATTTTAAACTAAAGCTATAATTTCTTAAAATAATTTCATTATTCTCTAAAATAGTTACTCTATTATAGATGAAAAATCAAATGTCATATCTTTAGTTTTTTCCCCTATTTGGTAATGCACACATTTATTCACCAGGGAAAAAGCATTTTTTAGAAACGTTCAAAACAATATTTTTAAAATTGGCTAGCATAAGGACTTAACTTTTAATTATTTCTCTCAGAAAAGCTTAAATTCATTCACTTTTAAATGGGGCAAAATTTCTGTTTGATTTTGCTGGTAACATATTGTTATCACAATGCAAGAAATACTAATTTGCTTTTTCCTAGTTTTAAGCAACGTATTCAAAGTTTCTCAAAAAATAGGTCATATTCCCTTACATTCAAAATGGATTGCTTAACAAATCTTTTGGGAATTATGATTTTTGGCCCTGACATGGTATGCAAGCATCCTCAGTGCATTCGAAAATGCTCACTCCAAACTTGGACTGAAAATGACTCATGATAAGATTAATGCTTTTTGCAAAATGGTAACTATCTGATGTATGAATTGTCCCTCTCTCTTTAGTCAAGCTCTCATCCTCTAACGATCAGAAAGCTGTTTTCAACCAACAATACTATGAATAAGTGTGATGAAATGGAAAAATAAGGGCAATATGATAATAGTCAAAAACCTCTTAATCAATTATTAAACTTGCAGTAATTTTGGGTAAATAAAATCTCACTTAAGCAATCACATGCTTGTTAAGATTATGTGTAAGTTTTGGAACTATGCAGACGTGACACATCCCATCTGTGTACCTATCAGTAAAATAAAACTTTGTTTTTGTTGTTAAATATAAAATGTACTTGCAATGTTGGCATAAAATGAGCAATACTACAGGAAGTAAAATGGTTAAGGTTTTAAAAAAGTGTACTGTTAATGTTAAGTTAACAGTGAGGAACTAAAGCACTAAATGATTGGATTAATGTACTTCTTTTGGTTATTCAAATGTGAAGTAATTAAAAAATTCACACACATTGAGAAACATTAATTCGTGTTAAAAGGTTTAATGGGGAAAACAATTATATTCAGGAATTTATTTTTATATTTACTGTGTGTGTATTCTCGAGGAAATTTTGCTCTGATGAGTTTGTAGCCAGCCAGAATGAAACTTTTTTTTAATTAAATATCTTTTATGGAGAATTTTCAAGATTCTTCCCCTTACGACATTCTTAATCTCGTAAAATATTAGACTAAGTAAGCACTACTAATTTAAGTTTTCTTTCAGTTTGCACATTCTGATGCTGGTTATATTTTCAGGAAGTTGACTGTACTCAAGTAAATCAAAACATCACTTCTCATTTTAGTATTAAAATTAGGAAACCTTTATTTTCTAACAATATCTTAGGAAAAGTCATTAGGTCGGGTTAAAATAAATAGATTGTCAAAGCTGAATACAATCATCCAATGATATTCCTAGTGAGAAGACTAAAAATGAAATCGTGAAATAAAAAACAAAAGAAATAAAGACCCTGCCTGATTATAGCTTTTGTTAACAAAACACTGGCATATTATAGAAGGACTTACAGAAATAGAAATGCAGTATGCTGTACTTATTTCAAAATTAAAATATATTTTAGTCCAACTGTTGTCCTGTTTTACATGGCATTAGGTCATTCCTTAAGCAACCTTCTCGATTTATGCTGGTATTCTCTGGAAACTAGGTTTCTCAGCAGGTCGCACAGATCTATTTTAAAGTGGTGTGGTCAAAATTGATACTATCAATTAAATTACTGCCTTCACTGTACTATATGTGGCAACCACACATTTATTCTCAACTGTTTGGTGGACAGTAGGGTGGCCTACTTTTCAATGGGAAAAAATAAAGTGTTATGAAATTGCCCCGACACCCCCTCAATTTTTTAGACCTACTGAGAAAACTATTCAAGCAAAGTTTGGGCTCTGTACCTTAATTAGAAAGCGATGACCAAGAGGAGTGAAAAAGTCCAAATTCAAGGATTTTTATACAAAACTGCTACTAAAAAACCAAAGATCAAACCATCTCATTTTGTTCTTGATTTTTTTATAAGAAACTACTAACGTTAAAGTTATGGTTTTTTTTTTTATCACCTTTATTTTGGTTGTAGTAATTTTCTAATGGCCAAAGAACTTTTGTTAAGTTGTTTTTCCTGCATTTATAAACAGCTTATAACTCTAAAACTACAACTCAAAAACCCAAAATTAGTCCCCTTTTGTTTAAAAGTTTTTTCTATGATTTAATGTGCATCATAACTAGTGATGGGCAGGTATCGATACCAAATACTTAAGTACTCGATACCTATAGGTATCGAGTGTATTCGATACCCACAAAAGTATCGATACTTTATTGACATATTTCGTTTTAAATTTTTAAATGAAGTAATCTTTATAATACCTACTGTAGATCAAACGCAGCCTGTTTCCGTTTTCATTTTGCAACGCTCAAACCCAAGTCGTTATCATCCGCGAGAGAAATTTGACGCGGCTAGGTTTTTCCCCCGCCAAATCCTTCGCCTCTATCCACCTCCAGGCCCGTAGCTATGGGGCTTTTTGATGGATCGCTTTCAGTTTTTTGAATATTAGTCTGATTATGGATAGGCCCTAAAAAAATTTTCCCTTCAGGTTCATTTCCCGACATTGAAAAAAAGTACTCGATACCTAAAAGTACTCGATACCTATAAGTATTCGATACCAAAGTATTCGATACCTATAAGTATTCGATACCAAAGTATTCGATACCTAAAATTATCGATTTTGCCCATCACTAATCATAACCATCATTTTCAAAAAAAAAATTCATAATTAAAAAAAGTGAAAAAAATTTAATGAAAAATTTTTTGAAAAAATATTAAAAGCCTTTTAACTCTTAAAATGAACATATCTACCAAATTCCAAGTTGAAAATAAAATTTAATCATGTATAAAAAAATAAAATATTTGAAATTTAGGTAAGTCTCTAAACTATCCCAAAAATTATACAGAAAGAGCGATTCACTCATGGAAAATTCATAAACTCGCTTGAGGGTGTCCATGAAAACATGCAAAAAACGTCAAATTAAAAAAAATGGTTTCATTAAATTTTTTTTTTCATTTTTTTTTTAAATTTTGATAAAAACTTTTTGAAAATGATGGTCATGATTCACATTAAATCAAAGAAAAAAATTTACTAACAAAATTGGACTAATTTCAGGTTTTTAAGTTGTGTAGTTCTAGAGTTATTAGCTGTTTAAAAATGCAAGAAAAGCAACTTTACAAGGGTTTTTTGGACATTAGAAAATTACTACAACAAAAATAAAAGTGATAAAAAAAACAAAACCTGGAACATTATATCTATAACGTTAGTAGTTTCTTATAAAAAAATCATGAACAAAATGAGAGGGTTTGATCTTTGGTTTTTTAGTTGCTTTGTATAAAACTATTCGAATTTGGATTTTTTCACTCCTCTTGGTCATCGACTTCTAATTTGAATACAGAGTTGAACTTTTGGCTGTGAGCTTCTATTAGCTGTTCGAAAAAAATTAGAGGGTGCCCAGAACTCTACCTGAAAAAAAGTTTTTGGGCCACCCTATTGCATATTATTCCATTGACCGTGCGGCTGCCCTGAATACGAAAATGTTAGCAAAGCCCATTGATGGTTCTATAGCTGTGCCACTGAATTTGACAGTCGTTGAACGGTCGACGGGATAATACACAAGTACCAAAGTTTGCCTCAAGGAGGAAAGGCAACCAATGACTTTTGCAGGAATCACATTCTTACATATAGAGTTTTTCATGACTTGCCAGAAGGGTAAAATATAGATACACAGCTGCCACCAATGAGTGTTGTTCTCATATATAGTTTATATAAGGCAAACTTAATATTTCTTTCCTTGCTTTACTTGCCAATCAATTTTGATGAATTGGGATTTACTACATGTAACCAATTTACCTGAGCCACAGTTTATTATGTATTTATTTATGTTGTGTATTTATTATGTGCAAGGCTCGTTTCCTTGCTAGAGACAGAACAAGTCAAAATGATCTTCTGGTGCCCCTTTTAAGAAGTGGACTACCTCCTTAATGAATTACCCACATATCCAACAATTCATTTGGGGCCGTTCAAATATTACTTAAGCACCTAAGGGGGGAGGGGGGTTTGCTCTTTGCTAATTTTTGCTGACAAGGGGGAGGGGGGGGATATGAGTGATACTTACGTAAGATGGTGCATTTTTGAAAATATCTTGTTTCTTGCATAAATAATTTCAAAATTTAACCAATAATAAATGTAACAAAAAATTGAATTAGGAATTCTGACGTAAGCACTTTTTTCTGGATGGACCACCCTAACATCTTGAAATTGTAACCCCGAAAAGTAGTGTTTCAACTCATTTTTGAACCCTTAGGGTTACACTCAAAAAGGACAGATCCTTGTACGAGTCACCTAATTTTCAAGGAAAAAAAACAGTACTTACTTATAAGGATGTCGAAATTTCGGGGGGGGGGGTCCGGCAGTGTCTTACGTAATTATGGTGGGGGGTGTTGAGGTTTGCTTATCTTTGCTGACAAGGGGGGAGGGGGGGTTAAAAATGACCAAAAAAGTGCTTACGTAATATTTGAACGGCCCCTTTGGTTAAAATTAACCACCAAACCATTATCCGGTTACCATTCTGGCACCTGTAGTTCTATAGATTGAGCCATGTGTATACTTACAAATAAAATAAATTGGTTAGCATGGTAAGTTCAGATAATACATCATTCAGGGATTAGATTTTTCAGACTTTAGTAGGATTTTCTGTCTTTTAATGGAAAAAATCAGCATATAAAAACTGGAATTTTCAACTAAAAACTACATATTTTTCATTTTTTGTGAATGTTCTTGGTTCACGAGGATCTTTCCTATTGTAAATTTTCATATCTGAGGCAGTTAAATAATTTTATTTTGTTTGGTTTACCATCTTATCGATTCTTGCAGTTTTCGGACTTTTTGCTATTTTGTCAATCTCATCCCTGAACATTAGACAGTTTTATTTTGTACATTATTTTCTTATTTATTTTATCTTGTAGGAGTGAAGATGATATGACTACTAAACTGACTGGTATTATGCAGTTAAATCAAGAACTTCAATCACATGGTGCTAATGCCCCTCTTAGGTTTTATATGGTAAGTAACATTTATATTTCTGTGATATAAAGGAACTTTAAATTTCTCTTCCCTTACTTCATGAACAGAATATGTTACTGACATAAGTCTGAAATTGTGCTTATAATGTAATATTATCAACGAATAACTAATCTAGTCATTTTATCTGAAATACCCAGTATTTTAAAGAAGCCGTTCAGATTTTATGAACTATATTTTTATAAAATCTTAATGGCGGACCTGGAAAAAGTTGTAACCTTCCCCCGAACCTAATAAAATTAGCCCAAACCTTGTGCATTGCTCCTATGGAGCTGGCAGGGGCTTCCCCCAAACCAGGTTCATAGGTTCAAGCACTTTTTCCAGGTCCGCTTAATAGTGACCTGGCAATAGTAAATTTGGCTTGAGAAGCACATTTAGCCCATTCTTAAAGCTACTAATTTATTTAAGGTTCTAATTTTTAGAGACAAGTTTGAACCACTGCACTGAACTGTTATTTCTTGTAGCTGAGGGTTAAAAATATTGGTGTGTTGATTGAATATTAGGTACAAAGGGACTATACCATCTGCTTGCTAATTGTTCGCCAAACCCTGGGAACTGCTTACACAACTCCCTTCAGATTACTTCATAATCTATGCTCGCTCACCATTTGCTAAAATACTTTAACTAGCTAAAAAAAACTTTAATTTTAATACAATTATTTGTGCTTGCATATTAAAATAGATTTCTTTCAACTACCGTAATTTCGAGCATATAGTCCGCACCATCGTATAGTCCGCAGACACGATTTTATGTAAAAATTTTTTCAAAAATAGTCAGATAGTCCGGACCACCGGATAGTCCGCGGGCGTCCGAAATTACGTTTTTTTATAATAAGGCAATAATAATAATGTATTTTAGAAACAAAGAACTAAGTATAAATAGAAAAAAGTACTTACTTACTAATATACCTTCAGAAATAAAACGCTAAATACAAATAAAAAACAGTGCTTACTAATTAATCATATTTTAATTAATCACACATTCTAGTACAGTATAGGACCCCGTATCCGGTTCGCTCGGGACCGGCATCAGTCCGGTTTACGGGAAAATCCGGTTTTCGGAACAATTACCGAAAAAAGCTCAGAAAGACTGCGTCTATTCGTAACACGCGATCGTAACGAAAATGCGCGCAATGACGCGCAATCTGCAGGGTCCCGGGCTGTTGCTAGCCGACCGTCGTACGACGGACGGCTAGTCCCACGGCCATGGCGACCGACGTATTGTTTTGTACTGTATTTCACAATCCCTGCAAGATTTTTATACTTTATTAGCAATGCCCATCCATGTGGACTTGATTCTTGCTGTTTCTATAAAATATTTTAGCGAAATAATTTTATTTTCAATAAATTAATAATATAATTTTTTTTTTTAAATTAGACTAAGTAAAACATTTAAAAAAATACAATGAATTTAATTAAATAAGGAATGACTGTTAAACAAGAGCAATTAATTCTTGCAATTTTTAATGGAATAATAAAAATTAAAATTAAATTTACTGAAAAATAATTCCTGGGACCGAACCTACGATCTTCCGCGTGCCAGCCAGACACACTACCACTTCCCCATCCGGGCCACGTTAGATGTAATCCTAAATAAATGAAAACCACGCCTTTAACCCGAGCATGCGCACAACGGTTACCCGACGGTTTGCTAGTCACTCCCCAGGGTCCCGCGAGAGAGCAAAATAAATAAACAATCTCGCGCGGCCCCTGGCATCCCTTTCGGCGCCGAAATGCGTTTTTTCGGCGTGCGTTTTTGGAGGTCACGTGAGTCCTACGGACCAATGGCTAGGCGTATTCAACCGGCATGCCGAAGCCGGTTTTCGGCCCGGCATAGATGTACTTTTTCTCGGCGCTGGAAAAACGTAAGCGTCACGTGATTAAAATCAATTACTTTAAAGATTTTGTACTAAAATAGTTCTTAAGTATCCATAAAAATAAACTTAAGACTAAAGAAATTAAAAGCTGAACTCACCTGATCGGACTTGTTTGTTTCGGTTTTGATACGATGCCGATTTTCGGCACGGTGACGAGTACGCTGCATTTTTTCGGTACCGAAGCGCGTTTTTTCCGCTCGACTTTGGTTGCCAAAGTTTATCCCTTTTTGATTGAAAAAAAGGGACTACGTAATCCGCGTGCCGATTTTCGGCGCCGAAAATCGGAGTACATCGGTCGGAACTCACTGGATCCTTTCGGAGCATGGATTTGGAACTTAAAATATTTTTTTTAATTTTGGGAAAAACCGCCGGTTTTCGGAACACTCCGATTATCGGGACGCCGGATACGGGATCCGATACTGTACTACATTAGAGAAAACCTTCAAAGTCCGACTCATCGGTATCAGAAATAAACAATTGTAAAACATTTTCGGGAAGAGTGTCCGAAAGTTCCTTTTCAGCATCACTATCATCTTCCCTGTCAGTGATTTCCTCGCTTTCACTAACAATCCCGGCTTTTATAAATCTCGATCGGATGGTTGACGCTTTAACACTTTTCCAGGATTTATCGACCCATTCGGCAACTTCAGTGTATGAAGCGCGTCTCATTTTTCCTCCTTTTGTGAAAGTATGTAAACCTTCCGACATCCAGTTCTCCCAGCAAGCACGTACGTGGGACTTGAAACTTTTGTTCACGCTAATATCCAGAGGTTGCAGGATTTTTGTTAAACCTCCTGGAATAACGCTAAGTTCAGCACCGATGGTTTTTTTTAGCTTCCGCCTTTACACTGTCTTTTATGTGTGCCCTCATGGAATCAATAATTAGTACTCCTTTGGAATTGAAAAAGGCACCTTCTCTCTTCTTCCAAACTTCTTGAAACCAATCGAGCATAATGTCCTCGTTGCACCAACCCTTTTCATTGCACCGTATTACGACGCTTGGAGGAAATTTTTCCTTGGGAATTGTTTCTCTTAAAGATTAAGAGCGGCTTCAACTCTGTGCCGTCAGCACAGCAGGCGAGCATCACTGTGAAATGGGTCTTTTCTTGACCAGTTGTTGTTATTGATACTGTTTTCACTCCACAAGTTTCGACGGTGTGATTCGGTGGGCAATCAAATGTTAATGGAACTTCGTCCATATTTATAATATTTTTTAGGGAATACTTCCCTTCTGCAATAACTTGCCTTGTAAACTGAAGGAGAGAAGCTTTTTTTTCATCTACGTCGTCCGGAACTGCCTGACACATTGTCGTTCTGCTGCGAACTCTCAAGTTTTTACGACGCATGAAGTGGTAAACCCAATTTATTCCTCCCTTGAAATCCGTAATCTGCATCTCTTCTGCCATGGACTTCGCTCGGAGACGGATTTTAACTGTTGAAATGGAGTGTCCGGCATTTCTTTGGTCGAGAACCCATCTCAGTAAATTTTCCTCTAAAGCTGGCCATTTTACTTTTCTGTGCCGATTGCATCGCTTTCTTCCCATGCTTTTTAACACATCCTTTTGTTTGCGCCAATTTCTCAACGCTTTCTCGTCCACTTCAAAATAACGGCCCGCTTCTCTATTTCCATCTTTTTCAGCTTTCTCAACTACCTTGAGTTTAAAATCAGCAGTAAAACTCCGGCGATGATTCATTAGCGTTATCGAAGATGAAAGACAAAATACGAATACAAAATGCAACGTGCTCTCCTCCTGTCCTCGTGATGGATACAAAGAATATGGATATACGAAAAAACCGTTCAATGCAAAAACCGTTCAATAAAAAACAAACAAATTTATTAGGTACATGTGGTAATGAAATGTGACCTTCACTCGCTTTCGGTTTTGCTTCGTGATTTTTTTTACATTTGATCATCGGCAATTCACGAAAGCTTGCTTTTTAAATTTCAACGGTTTTAACCGTGAAAAAACCAGCGTATTATCCGCACTGGTGGATAGTCCGCAGCTTCAAAAATTTGACTTTTAAACACAGATAGTCCGCGGACTATATGCTCAAAATTACGGTATATTAAATGAAGTTATGTAATATTATCATACCTTTCAACCATGGGGATTAAATTCCATCCATGCTTAATGCAACACAGCTGAATCTAGCAACATAAATAACATTATTTAAAACCTAATAAAGGTTTTGTAAACAAATGGACAGTGCATCAGAAAAAAATACAGCCATATTTTAACATTGTTAGAAAATTATATTTAGTTATTTATTTTACTAATGAAAATTTGTATTCCTTTTGATTTTTGAGTCATTTTAGAAATCGCCAAATTAGTAGCTTCTGCTTGATACATATTTCTTTATTTTCAATTGATACTTATTACTTTTTATATTCTTTTACAGAGATTATGGGACAATCTTCAATCTCATGTAGCCTTGTATATAAACAGTGATATAGGAGTTAATATAGACAACAACCATGTATGTTTAATTAAGTTTTGCTTATTCGACTCTTTACTTTATTACATTATGTGTATGAAATACTCTTTCATGTGACTTCTACTTTGGTTTTAGAGGTTGAAGCCAAGTGGTAGAGGAATTGTTCAAAGGCTTAAGGGTAAACATGGCCGCTTTAGAGGTAATTTATCAGGAAAAAGGGTAGAATTTACTGGAAGAACAGTTATTTCACCGGACCCTAATATGCCCATTGATCACGTAAGTTACTTTCAAATCTTTAAAAAATTCTATTGAAAATTCATTTTTTTATAATTGGTTTTGATTTTTTTAGGTTGGCATTCCTTTACATGTAGCCAAAATCCTGACTTACCCAGAAATGGTAGGAGTTAAATAATGTTATAATAATAAGTAAATAAGTTAAATAATGTTTATTAAATATTAATTTTTTATAGGTAACTTCCTTTAACATAAACAAATTGAAAGCTTTGGTCCTGAATGGAGGTCGTGTACACCCAGGAGCTAATTTTTATATTGATCGTCATACTAAAATGAAAAGGTAGCTTCCCTATTTTATTTACTTTTATTCGTGAATAGTTTATTTAACATGATAAGTTACTAATTAGTATTCTTTGTTTAGTGATCTTAATTATGCTACAAAAGCTCGAATTGCTGACAACCTAAAAGTAAGTTTTGTTTTTATGTTTAAAGAATAGAAAAGTAAATTATTGAAGAAAAAATTTTCCACTTGGAATGTTAAAACTATTGTGTTTCAAAAATGGAAGTAAAATTTTTTCTGTCAACAGATGCTATTATTCATTTAAATTTAAATTTGTTTATTTGTGTTATGAACTACTAAAATTTAATGTGTTACCAACATAATTGTGATTTAAGTTGTATCATAAACAAGGAAACTTTTTGTTGTCCAAAGTAAATTTTTATTCCATTTTAAGAAACATGTAATAAAAGATTCATACTTATTTATCAATTCAAAAAAATAAGCTTCTATTCATGTGTTTACATCAACAAAAATATGACCTTAAATAAGTTGATTTAGAACTTTAAACAAATCTAAGAAAACCTGTGTAAAAAATTTCAATATCTTTTACGTTATGTTTCAGCCTTTCATTCATTTTATGGGTATAACTGTTTAATCCAGTAGTTTCTGAAAGCATTAATACTCTTATTAAATCTCTCTTTTTACAGTTTGGGGATATAGTTGAACGTCATATGTTAGATGGTGATATAGTTTTATTCAACAGACAGCCATCTCTTCATAAACTGAGTATAATGGCTCATAAGGTAAATTTCATTTTTATTTGATTACTTGTGACATGGATTACCGTTCTTCTTCAATATGTTTTTTTAACCCATTAAAGGCCGCTATATGAACGGCATTGAAAAATTAAAACTTTTTTATGTTTTGAGGTTAAATATACATCTCTAATCATATTCCGTTTAAATTTTAAGAAAATCTTTATTTAGACCGGAGATATGATAAACAGGAGATATGCTCCGGAGATATAGATAGAGATATAGAGATGCTCCGGAGATAGACCGGAGATATGCTCCCAAAATGGGAGCTTTGGCGCTTAATGGGGGTAACGCGATTTCTCCATCCTTGTGATACTCGTTGAATGGCAAGTTTCTGTAGCTTGCTAAATGAAGTTAGAAACTATTACAAACATATTAATATGATTAATAAAGGTAATTATAAGTCACTTAAATGCATATTAACTATATTTGTACCATAAATAAAAAACTCGTAAATTTTCATACCATTTTATTTTTTCTTATTCTTCCATTCTTTTAATTTTTTATGGTAGATTATATGGGGCATGTTTTATGCAACATAATTTTACATTTCTTACTCGATAATCTAGATTTCTTGTTGCATACTTTACATTTCGCCTGTTTTCCAGCTGGCGTAATAAAATGGTAAGATTCTTCTAAACACTCCTCACTAGCTGAACGTAAAATCTAGAATGCAGAGCTAACATTTCTCACACACGGGAGCATTCCTCAAGCACGTTTTCTCAGAAAAGAGACCTACCGAGACAAATTTTACAGGTTACCGTGACTAATTTAAGTGGTTCCAGGGGCAATAAATAAACATCTGGATTTCCAATCACATGTTCCCAAAATGGGAGCTTTGGTGCTTAATGGGTTAAGTTGCTCTATTCCCTTTAAGATGCTTGTGTGTATAAAGCTTAAGTTTTACCACAACCAATCATTTTTATCCTTTCATTGGGCTCAACCAACAGAGCCTTTAACGTTTTCATTCATAACTTATTTAGAAGATCACAAATCTAGTTGCAATTTTTATTTTAACAATGTCTACAGATATTATTGCCATCAAAAAGATTTTATCAATTGCCCACTTTCTTTGTTTGCAGGTCAGAATCGTTCCCACACGCACTTTTTGCTTCAATGAATGTGTCTGTACTCCTTACAATGCTGACTTTGACGGTGATGAAATGAATATCCATTTCCCTCAAACAGAAGAAGCTCGAGCTGAAGCTCTGACGCTTATGGGGGTATGAATGCTTCATTACTATACAACTGTAGTTAAACCACTCAACTGTTTTAACTAAGCAGCTCTTAAATAAAATTTCTTTCTTTTGATTTTCTTAAAACATATGTGATTACAGTTTGAATGCTTTACTTAAATTACAAATGTTGTGTACAGGTTCCATCTAACTTGGTTACTCCCAGGAATGGAGACCCTTTGGTTGCAGCTATTCAAGATTTTATTACTGGTTTGTTTATGTTTTGTGACAATTTTTTTTATTGCTACTGTGTTTCAAATAATAACAATTGTTTGCATTTTTAGGATCTTATCTTTTAACTAACAAAGACACATTCTTTACAAAAGAAGAAGCACAGCAAATGATTTGTAGCATTCTCTCAAATGAAGACTTACTTTTGAAAATAGATATGCCCCCACCAGCACTCCTAAAAGTATTGTATACTTTTCAAACACTCTTTTCATGGAAATTGGATAGCCTTAGCTCATCAATAGTTATGAAACCAGTTAAATATTGTTTTAAAAGTTCTTGCAGTAAGATTTCTGCATGAATAAATTCTTAAAAGTTATTTTCTCTTTCTTAACCTCTTATCTCTAAATTGTGTGTTCATTTAGACATTCAACTTACCCCCTTGGTTTCCTGTTTAAGGTGCATTAAATGCGTGAAAGAATATTAAAATAAGGAATTATATTTAAATTCTTTTTTCTTTAAGACAGAACTAAGCTAGAAATACTAAATTCAAGTAATTAGGGAAGTAATAAAAATAAAAAAAAGGTTAATCCAGTTCAATCCTGGAAATTCTTACTCATCAAGTTAAATCAATGTATCATTTTTCAGCCCCAAAGATTATGGACTGGCAAACAGATCTTTAGCCTATTACTGAAACCAAATAAATCCTGCGAGACAGTTATAAACTTTCGAAAAGCACCTAAAGGAAAATCCAAATCGCCTTACACAACTCGTGAAGAACTGGATCCAGAAGATCAATGTAAGTTTTTTACCATAATATTTTACTAATAAGTGTGATATATTTTTAAGAATAAAATATAGGTTTGCACTTTATGTAGCCCTTGTTTATTGTTTTAAATACGTTAAACCATTTCCAAAGTTCTGGAACAATCCTATAAGTAATTTTTTTTTATTTTCGACTCCCAGTTGTGATAATAAAAAATGGGGAATTGCTCGCTGGTGCCATGACAAAAGCCACCCTGGGTTCTGGATCAAAGTCTACTATATTTTATATACTACTGAGAGATTATGGAAAAACACATGCAGTTACTGCTATGCTTAGGCTTGCTCGTTTAGCCTCATACTATTTAGGTAATTCTACAATTATTTCTCATTTCAAGTTAATTCATATCTTCTTGAAAACTGAATTTATTTAACCATTGTATTCCTTTCTAGCTAACCGGGGTTTTTCAATCGGAATAATTGATGTTACCCCTGGAACTGGTTTACTTGTAGAAAAGGAACACTTGCTTCAACGAGGGTAATGTATATGCAACTTATTTCACACTTAAACATAGCCAATCATAGAGATAGTAAAATTCTGTGATTACTTGTTTATTCTTAGTAACAGGTGATAGTCCTTTACTCTTTATTCATTTATATTAAAAAGCATATTTTATTTTTAAGTAATAAAGAATTTATGCAATGAATGGTTTTTCTGTTGCATATTAATGGGAAATAGTTTTAAAAATTTGCTAGTAACCACTTGTGTACATTAGGGTGGGTCATTTTCCTATGGCGAAAAAAATTTTTTACAAATTCTATCGGGCACAGCAAGAAAAGGGTGCCAAATGGTCTCAAACTAACATATGTAAAATATTATTCCATAATAATAACTCTTTTTGCCTCCGGATTGGCCTCAAATAGAACAAAAATATGTAATTTTTCATATTTTTTAAAAATTTTATAAATTAATTTTTTTTGTTGATAACTCTTTAAAGTTCACAAATAAGGGTATTTAAAATCAATTTTAATCACATTAGTCACCTTCATGCATTATTAATACAAAAACAACTTCCAAAGTGGCAATATAATATGCTATCATATTAACAAGAGCCGTAGAATATGAATCTCTTTTTGCCAACAAACAGTGGATTGTCAGTGGTACAGATTTTAAATATTGGTAGTTCATATACATTCTCCCTCAAGTTTGGTCAGTATAAAACGGTATTTTTAGTTTTTCAAAATAGAAACAGTTGTATTTTTCATAAATATGCCTCGCTTTCGAAATTCAGCGGACAGTTTTCGCTGGCTGGTCTTGGGATCCAAATATGATCACAAAAATATGTTCAAACAATTGTCGAATGGATAGTTCGTTCATAGGCATTATCAGTTATGATTCGCTCAGTCATGATTTACCTAATTTTTTGCTATAGCAATTGACTGAAACCCAGGCCTATGAAATTCTACTTCTTTGAGGATTGACTCAAAATAGCTTCTTAGCATTCCCTTATGCGTTCATAAAAGTTTAAATATCGCAAATTTAACTGTTAAGGATAATAACAAGTAAGCTTTGAAAAGTAATGTAACTTATTTAGAAACTTAGGGGATAATACTGAGCTTTAAGCTGAAACTGATATCTACCGCTCTTCTTAAGAAAATATTTCAAAATTTGACTCTTAAAATGTGGTTTTAATTTATTTTTGGACATTAGGGATCAATGGGGACACTTGGGACTGACTATTCCTAATATGCCAAGAAATTTCAAGGAAATCCCAACTTTCAAACTATTATCCAAATGTTTTTCTTGGGGTTGAAACCTATAACCCAAAAAAGGTACCACCTTCTGACAAATCCATTTTTATTAAAAATTTAATGTTTTTACCATCCTACTCAACCAACAATAAAGGTTTTGCACATTTTAATGATTCCAGGAGGAAATTTTTGATTGCCAGTTCTACCATTGAGGTATTTCTAAATATGTTGTATTACAACTCAAGTATTTCAACTCTGGTTTCATTTATAATTATTTTATAGTCTTCAATGATGATTTTTATACCATTGTGCACATTTATATTCATGACGGATTTGTGGAATCGAGGTAAAAGCTTGATTTTCGTTCGTCCATTTTTACATGAAATTACTGTATTAATCGAAACTTTGAGGCCAATCCGGAGGCAAAAAGAGTTATTATAATCGAATAATATTTTACACATGTTAGTTTGAGACCATTTGGCACCCTTTTGTCGCTGTGCCCCTGGGAAAATGTGAAAAAATATTTTTGACCCACCCTAGTGTACATCAAGCTTATTTTTAAGGCTGTTTTGGCAAGTGCATTAAGGTTCCACAAAAACTTAATTTTTAAAATTACCCCAGATATAAAAGAATCAAGACCCTTTAAATTACTTCCGATTGTGTATCCATAAGTAATTTACACCTTTTGTTTATAAGCTATGAACTGTTGACCTGATTGAATGTGTCCTTTCCAATTATATTTAATAGAAGTTTACATTGCAGGTATACTAAGTGTCAAGAATATATACAAAAAATGGAAAATGGGCAGCTTGAAACCTTGCCTGGATGTGATGAAGAAGAAACACTCGAAGTATTAACTGTTCAACTTTACGTTTGAATAAAAAAGGATAATTTTGTGTACATTTTAAAAACCTAATTTTTCTTTTTTTTTGTAGAGTAAAATCATGTTTGAGCTGTCTTCCATTCGAGAACGAGCAGCCCAAATTTGTTTCAAGGAGTTGCATAAAACAAACAGTCCACTTATTATGGCTTTATGTGGCTCTAAAGGTAATATAAAGATAATAATTATACCTTTAAATTTTTTGTGTATGATGTGCTAATAGTTTTGTATTTTATAGGCTCCAATATTAATATCAGTCAAATGGTTGCTTGTGTAGGACAACAAGCTCTTAGTGGCCACCGAGTTCCTGATGGCTTTGAAGGAAGATCACTGCCCCATTTTGTTAAAAACAGTTAAATATGTTCCTTTTATTTTTGTTTTATCTTTTGTGTTTAGTGATACCATTATTAATAATTTAAAAGGGGGTGTTCTTAAATATTTGATTATGCCATAAATTAATTACTACTTTTATGTATATTTCAAAAGAATTAAGATGCAGTTGTTTGACAAAAAGGCTTTATAAAGTCCAAGTATGTCTGATCAAAGAATTTCTTTTTGCAAAATTTCCTTCTGAATATTTTGCAATTTTTAATTGGATCCTTCTTGTAGGAATTCCACAATTATTGTGAATCTCTTTGATAAGATTGATGATTCTTTTTACTCAAAAGTACTCCTTTGATCAGATTTTGGACCTGATTCTTCCCAAGTGATTCTTCCCCGCTTATTCACCAATGAAAAAATGTTGGAATTTATTCTATTCGAACTTAATTAAGAAATTTCCAAAACTGCATAACTCTGAACTATTATTAGTCAAAACTTTATGGTATTGTGTAATAACTGTTTCTTGAGCTAACAATATCTTGGAAATTTTAGGTAAGACCCCTGAAGCTAAGGGATTTGTTCAAAACAGCTTTTACTCAGGTCTGACCCCTACGGAATTTATGTTTCACACTATGGGTGGACGAGAAGGTATGTGAAAAGCAATTTTATCCCAACTATTTCAATCGAAATCGGGGTTCATAATTTGGAATAACTATACTAACCTATATTTTTAAAGCAATAGTTTTTTAAAATGGGTCACAAAAATTGCTTTGATTGCATAGTGGGTTCTAAAAGTGCTAATAAGTCTATAAGTACATACAAGTAAGTATACTATGTATCAAATATAAGCTCATCCTGCTAAAGTAGTTTTTTCTTTTTCATTGAAAATAAAATTTCTTAACGTACTAATCAGTTGTGATGGATTTGACACTCAATCAACTGAAAAACACCCACTATTTTTGCAAGTTTGGAAGATTTGGTTATGAGCTAACATCCTCTTTTAGCATTGGAAATATTCTCAGCTTATTAAATTGCTTTCATTGTAAAGTTTTACCATTTCAGTATACTTGGGTATCTACAGAACCAATACATAGGAACTATGCTTTAAAATGAACAGTGTTTTTAGTTCAACTAATGCTTATATTTTCTTAGGTCTGGTTGATACTGCTGTAAAAACAGCTGAAACCGGTTATATGCAGCGGCGGTTGATTAAAGTAAGTTTTTTTCAGTTCTCTATTTAGATTTAAGTTTATTCATAGAGTTATTTATGACTCACTAGTATCTGGCCTTGCATGGTCGACACTTCTTATAACTATAGATATTATATCCCAATGAGGTATTCTCACGTTTTGAGATTAAATTTTATTAAAATAGTAGATAAAAACCATGAAGAATGACGTTTACATCAAGTACTTCCGTAGCCTAGTTTCTGAGATATAAATTTTTGAAATTTCGTATTTTATTTGGGCGCGAAAACACTTTCGAATCACAAATCATGCGCTGTGAGGTCACATCCAATAGAAGCCCGTTTTCTGATAACGTGACTTTCTGACGTTTTGGCAAAAATAAAATTTAATTTTAAGTTATTTAAAACACATTTTTGAACTTAAAAATCAGAAATTTGGGAGTTTTAGACCATAATGTATCGAAAAAGTATAAAATCAAGCAAATCCCTCACTCATGCAAATACCTCATTCTATCTTTCACATTTTGTATCAAAGTTTTCCGAATCCATTCCTGTGTCCTAATGAAGCTATTTAACTTCAATTGCCAAGTGTTCCAGTATAGGAAATTTTCAGGAAAATCCATTTAAAAATGAAAATTTTACCCTCATTTAAATTCCTGGGTTTACAGTGTTTTACAATTACTAATCTGGACAAGACAACAACAATTACTAATAAAATTTCTTGTTAATGGAAGTCAGAAATAGTTATAAATTAAAAATGAAAAAAAATAATAAACTAGTAGATCCCATAATATCCTTACCATAAAAATAATAATTAACTCATTGAAAGTTTCATAAAAACCCATGAAATTGTCCTCATATATAATTCATTCACATGCAACCCATTCATTTCATTTAAACACTTTCAACTCTTCCCTAGTTTCTGCACAAAATACATACTAGTATAAACGAAAGTATTTTAATTTTTCCATTAACGACTATTTTTCTTTCCTTTAACATAACTAATTAAATTTACATTGGAAAAGTGCATAGAATTGTTAAATATGTGAATGGTTATAAAGAAAGTTTAAGTAAGTTAATTAAGACTAATTTTTGAAAACTTTTCTTTTAGTCTTTGGAAGATTTGTGCCTTCATTATGACATGAGTGTTCGCAATTCTGTTGGAGAGGTTGTCCAGTTTGTTTATGGTGGAGACGGTCTTGACCCTGCTTCTATGGAAGCCGTGAACAAGTTCAAAGGTTCTCTTGAAAAGGATTCTACTAAGTATGCTTTAAAAACAAATGAGGATCAGCCTGATGACCCAGTTCTTTTTGAGCGAGCTTTATACCATATTGTTGTAAGTTTCTCTTTATCATCTTGTAGGCTATTTGGTTTGGTATGGCATAAAATATAAAATTATCATTTTTAGTTCTCTTGGGTTGAATAGTAAAATTTATTTTCATCATTTTAAAATATTTGTGATTAATGTTCTGAAAATTATTGCTTAGTTTGTCTTATTTTTTCTTTTAGTCCAAGTTTCCATGTCGACATGAAGAACCCTTGGATTATGAAACTTTCTTATCTCTGAGTGAAAATATTATTTCTGAAGAACTTACTGGGGTTCATGAAAATTTTACTAAGCATTTGAGGTTATTTTGCTTTTTTCACTTCTACAATTAGTAGAACTTCTATATCTGAACTTTGAATCAATAAAATCACGCCAAAATTTTTTTACCATCCATTAATATTCATATTTTTCTAGGGGTTTCCTGATAGATCAGAGTGAACGTATTAAGAAAGTTCATGATCTGTACGAAACTGACAATGTTAAATCAGGTAATTTTTTTTAAAAACCTTGTACCATACTTGCCAACTTTTACTGAATGTCTGTAATATTTATACTGGTTTTCTTTAGAATTACGGTTTATGGATTGATTGAAAAATATTACGGATTTTGTGTTTTTGTCCACTTAACTATCCGTGAAAACACAAACACTCACGACATAAACGATTTTATCTAATTTTATTTTTTACTTCAAAAAAAGATTTCTCTACTAATCCCTGTCCTTACAATTTTTTCAATTTTGGTCCTTTTATTGAGTGAAATTTGGTTTTCTAAGAAAGGCTTTCTCGCAAGTTTTTTTGGGATATGCCGGTGGGTTTTGACACGCGCTCATCTGTAAAGTTAGCTTCTACTCGTGTTCTGTTCGGAACGTGGAAAAAACAACTTTACCGCGATTTGAATTTGCGTTGGTGTTTTTCAGGCTTGTTAACCCAGAAAGCTTCAAGTTGTAGTTTTGTAATGTTACGCAAAAAGTTTTACGATGTAAGATTTTAAAAGTTGGCAAGTATGTTGTACTAAGTTAAATGTGTGTGTGTTAATATTTATCATGCCAAAGGCTAGAAATAACTGCAATACATATTTTGTATAACATGCATTATTTTTATTAGACTTGTAGCACTGAATTTAACTCCTATTTAAAGACTATTGCAGTCTGCAATAAAATGTGAAACATTTCCCTTTTTTACTTTCAGCGGCAAAAGAAGTAGAAAGAATTACAACTACTCAGTTAAAAGAGTTCTTTGGCTTTTGCAAAGAAAAATATATGAAGGCTATGAATGAACCAGGTATGTGTATTTTTGAATGTTAATATTACTGAAAAAATGTTACAAAAGGCAAAATTATATAAACCAAGCCCTGTATCAAGATAACATACAATTCTGCAATCTGAGCTCAGAATTTTATAAGTGTCACATCTTTTCAATTCCACTTTAGGCACAGCTGTTGGAGCTATTTGTGCTCAGAGTATTGGGGAACCTGCAACCCAAATGACTCTAAAGACCTTTCACTTTGCTGGTGTTGCATCTATGAGTATCCTTTTATATCACACTCTTCAGTACTGAGGACGGAATTCCGTCTTTTGAAGAATCTAAAAAAAATTTCCGAAATTTTTTTAATTTTATTTTCAAGAATATTTTTTGGTTTGTTGTGACTGAAATAGGCCTAACATCCCGAACGCCAATGTCCGCTACTTATACTTGCATTTCCGGGCCTCTATCTCCTACCCTCTCCCTCTTCTACGAGGGTTGTTTTTAATTAACTTCCGTTTTGCTCCTGTAAAAAAAAGTAGTGATAATTTCGAAATAAATTTGGTACTGGTAAATAGGTACATCCTTGAGGATCAATTTCTTACTTTACTGGAAAAAATTGGACATTTATTCTATTATTTATTGAATTTACAAGCACCCTCCTCGAACTTATTTCCCGCCAGCCCATAGAGAATTTCTTTGCCTTTAAACTCTGTTCGCATTAACAATAGACAATCGGCAGGCAGGTGATTTTTGCAGCATGCTATTGTGCATGTTTAAAACCATATGTTTTGCATCTGCCAAGTTCCAGGCATTGGGGATTATGGAGTTACAGCCATAATAAACAAGGCAACATCGATAGATTCGCCGGCAAAGTGTGCTCTAAGGGGGAAAACCTGTCCGAAACGATACGAAGCTCAACGAAAAATCTAACTTTTCATGAAGCGGAATCGAAAAACTTGTGAAAAGGTACGGTAAATGGTCTATTTAAAGGTGATTACATTGAAAAGTAATAAAGATGTTTGTAACCTTCCGTAATAACCTTATTTTTAAATATTTATTTGTTTTTTTTTATTTTTAAACTATCAAAATAGGATTTGAAAAAGAGGATTTCTCTATGGGTTGGCGGGAAATAAGTTTAAGGAGCGCGCTTGTAAATTCGATAAATAATAGAAAAAATGTTCGATTTTTTCCAGTAAAGAAGGGAATTGATCCTCAAGGATGTACCTATCTACCAGTAGCAAAATTATTTCGAAATTCTTACTATTTTTTCAGGAGCAAAACGGAAGTTAATTAAAAAAAACCTCATATATTCCCCTCTTCCTTCTGAATTCCCCTCTTCCTTCACAGAAGAGTTCCGTGAATCCCGGCCCCATAATTATCAATGGTGTTTAGTAAATCAAGTGTGGTTACTTGCCAAGTAAGATTTTAGTGTTACAGTATTCAGCAAACAAATAATATTAAATGTTATTAAACATTAAAAGAGATAATAATTTGGTAGAGTGTATATATGGTAGAATTTTTGAGAACTTTGTGAAATTACGCTAAACCCTGTATTTTTTTACAAAAAAGTTCACTCTTGTAAATTTTGATGAGTGGCACCCCTGAAATAAACTGAAATTAATTTTGTTTTTAATTTTTAAAAAGAAGCAGAGATGCCAACCATTCCGGATTTTGCGGAATCATTCCGCATTTCGGCCCAGAATTCCGCAATTACGGATAAAGCTAGAAAAACTACGGAAACTACGCTAACTATATTTTTACGACAATGTATTAAATTTTTCTTCTCAATTATCTCGTTTTAGCTTCAATCCTTACAATAAATTTTTTTACTTAGAATTGCGAATAAAAACGATAACGCTAGTCGCTAGTAACTGATGAGAATGGCAATAAGAAGGGGGAATCAATCGGAACTTAGAATATTCTAATCTACATGGATGATTGATTCATGGGAGAGAAAAAAAAGGCCTTCTTTTCTAAAATATTTGCGTTTTCAGGACTTTTCTAAAACTTATCAAAAGATTGGGCCATTTTTCTACGTGCAGAAAGCGTGGTGTCGGTCGGCAAGCCACGGGTTACGCCGGAATTTTTTTTTTCGGGCGGGGGCGATTACGGATGAGCGTTGTCTCAGGTTGGCAACCCTGAAGAAGTAACTTACTTGTCATGTTCTCGAAAATTAAATCTCTCAACACAATCTTTTACGTCTACTATCCATCCTTTTTATTTACCAGGAAATGTGTTTCAAGATTCCTCAAAGTTTGGTAAGTTTTGAGTGCTTAATATATGTAATTAATAAACTGAATGCATTAAAGTTTTTTAGAATTAGGTACATTTTTTTATCATTTGAGATTTTCCACATTTGTTTCTTCTCTGAAGTTTTTCTTTGACTTGAGTGTTAGACATCACACAGGGTGTTCCACGTATTGGTGAGATTATAAACGCCAGTAAAAACATAAGCACTCCAGTTATTACAGCATTATTAGATGTAAATGATGATGAGGAATTTGCTAGAAGAGTAAAGGGCAGAATAGAGAAAACAACTTTAGGAGAGGTAATTGTTTTACCGTCATTATTCCTCAAATTGTATTGCGAATTAGTACTGATGTTTTACGATTTAATTTCTAGGTGTCAGAGTATCTTGAAGAAGTATACCTACCAGACAACTATTTTATTTTAGTGAAACTTGATTTGGAAAGAATACGTCTTTTAC
The DNA here is from genome assembly GCA_024610705.1 of Tetragnatha versicolor. Taxonomy (NCBI): domain Eukaryota; kingdom Metazoa; phylum Arthropoda; class Arachnida; order Araneae; family Tetragnathidae; genus Tetragnatha; species Tetragnatha versicolor. The sequence continues at coordinate 59,134,566 of JANDEH010000001.1, forward strand.
AAGTATGGTTTATCTTGTTATTTCTTAAATTATTTACTTGTTATTTAATAAATTATAAGTATGGATTATTGCCATTTTCAAAATTTGAAATAAGTCACAAAACTTTGAGTGCATCTATTGTGTTTTTACTTTCAAGTTAAAAAATTATATTGTCATTTATTTAGGGGCATAATACTATATATGGGAACGTACCCATACTACGTGACCCATTTTTGACCCCCCTCCCCCTCTTGGTGACCATCCATAGTATATGCCAAGACCCCCCTCCCCCTCTAGTTTTCACGTAGTAATTCGTAAATACGGTTTTCAATCATTTTTTGCAAACAGAAAGTTTAAAAAATTAATTTGGCTTAATTTGTCGAATTTTAATAATTAATTTGTCTTAATTTGGCAAATTTCAATAATTAATTTGGCTTAATTTTGTTGTATTGACTAGAGGAAATTGACTACGTGACGAAACTCTAAGTCCCCCTCCCCCCTGTGACCGAGCGTGGTATTTTGAAGACCCCCTCCATCCCCTGAACGGGTCACGTAGTATGGGTACGTTCCCTATTCAGTGTTCGTAATCTTTATCAATCCTTCTAGGATCATTTCAAACATTCTGTGGTACTTTAATTATTTTAATACAAAGTATTAATACTCTTGTATTTAAAATCATAGAAAAAGTAAAAAATTGAATTTATTTTCTAACTAGGAGAAATAGGTCTGAGAATTTTTGAATTTTCATCATGCTTTGTATATTTTGTTTCAGATCTGTTAATTGAACAAATTATAAGTATTTTTTTACCTTTTAGCTGGAAATTACTGCTGAAACAATTGTTCACTCTATATGCACAACATCAATTACTGATTTGAGAAAGTTGAAGCCGGACAATATAGATATCATCAATGATAGTACGTTAGTTGTCAAGCCTTTTGACACTCCTAAAGGATCTCCATATTTTGTCCTGCGGATACTGAAAGAAAAACTCTTTTCAGTTGTCATTCAAGTATGCTCTTTTTTCTTCTTTTAATAATTGGTTGATAAATTTAAAAAATAGTAGATAGATAACAGCATTTTTTTTTCATTTAGTAGATTTTCATTGCAATAATTTTCATTTACTTCTTATTAATTCGATCTTCTTTATTTCAAGATTTTTGTTTTAACTCATTAATGCCCAAATTATGTTTTTGGGGGGTGAATTGAATAAAAATCATGAATCAGGTGTATTTTGCCTTCAATATGAATATTATGAAAAAATTTTGTCAAAACAGTCATTAGTTTCTTTAAAAAATGCTGATCTAAAAATAGATCACTGTTCGAATTAAATTTTTTCACAAAGCTAAATAATAGTATAACTTCAAAAAAAATCTTTAAAAATTATAAAATAGATGAATTAGTATTTCTCTTTAAAAACGCGTATTTGTTCAAAAATATATGAAAAAGTAATTAAATAATAGTAAAATTAAATAATTTACCCGTGATTAAATACATGAATAGCCTATGTTGAAAGTCATTATAGGTGAAAAAGGGGAAATTGAGCCAAGAACTTCAATATTCAAAATTGCTGTGTGTTTGAGCTTTTTGCTGGACATTCCAATTAATTACTTATTCTGCCATAACGTCAATTTTAAGGGTGCAAAAGCTGTATTGGGCAATTAAAAAATATATTATAATTGTTCAGATTTTCACTGCTCCTCAAAAATCTTTAATTGTCTTATGATTTCACCTATGAAATATTTTAAAACAAGATACTTGCACTGCACCAATAAATTTATATGAATTAACACCAATAATTTTATACCACTATTTGCAACGCTATGCTTTAGTAGTAATCAATCATGAGGGTCTACCCTCCATTTATTCACCAAAATACAATTTAAAATTTAATTAGCATTAATATAATCTATCTATTTCTGATTTCATACTGAACATTATTGATTATTCTCAGATTTTATTGGAAAAATCTAAATGATTGTATCATAAGCAACATTGAAAAAATTAACGCTCAAACGCCTAGTGATATATTTTTAGATAAGTAATATTTAGACTCGATTTTTTACTAAATAAATTAATTTTGACAAAATTCTGCATTATATCCTGATGGCTACATCTATTAAGATAAAATGAAACACACATGTTCTTAGAACTGAGTAGGGCCAACGTCAAAGTAGGCGCAAGACCAGGCATATCTGGTCTGTCAAATCTAATCAGCAGTGGATATCTACCCTATAGTGGGAACTCTTTTGTTCGCTAATTGAGTGGGGTAGATATCCACATCCGATAAGATCTGCCTGACCAGATACGCCCCTTCTTGCGCTCACAGTGACGTCTCCCTAATGCTTTTTCTTGACATGTGCAGTTTCGCTCTCTTTGGGGGAATTCAAGGTCATTTAATAGAGCATTTATGACACTATGCTTAGCGATTTAGAAATAGATCACTGGGAGTTAATGGGTTACTAGGCATTATTTGTTAGTAATATTTTTCTTTATTTCTTATTATAAAAACACTAACATGTCCTATGCATTGAGCTCAGATTTTTAACTGATACATTTTATTGAGTACACCTCTGATATTCATTGATATACAACAGCAGATGTGTTAAACTAATTAGCCACATTTTTATCTTTTCAGGGTATACCTACTGTATCAAGAGCTATTATTCATATAAACGATAAAAATCATAAGTATGAATTACAGATTGAAGGCCTTGGACTCGGAACTGTCATGGCAACTAGAGGTAATAATATTTTTCAAGGTATTCTTAGTACTGAAACCTAGCTGATATGCAGAAGAGTTTTCACTGAATAAGATGGAATATTTCAAGTTTTTTAATCATAGGAAAACCATTGATGTTACCATATAAAGAGATAAAATTTATTAAATCATTTGAAAGATTTTTACCAGGGAATTATAAGTTAAACAATTTTAAAATAAACCAAATCATATGTTTGTTATTTTAGTATAAATAAATATGACTATTTAAAAAAAGCATGCCTCACTGGCTATAGTCAGGTTTCCAGGATGACCACTTTGCTATCTAACCTGTCTGCAGGCTTTGGTTGGTGCCTATAATGTTTTATAATAGAATATGAACCTTCATAATAATTTATTTTATGTCTATATTTCGGCTCTAATACCTACAAATTTTCTTAGGTGTTAGAGGAATTTCGACTACTTCAAATCACATCATAGAAGTTGAAAAATATCTTGGAATCGAAGCAGCTAAGTGAGTTCTTTAGTTCTTTCAGAAGGACTAAGAAAAAACTAAGGATTATGACTTCTTTATTATTGTAAAAATAAGTAATTTTAAGGGGATTTTTTTCTCCCTGTTGATAAACTGCAACTTTCTAACTGTTGTAATTCTTTATGAAATCAGAATTTAATTTGTTTAAAATTTATTTTATTATAGATCTACTATTATAAGTGAAACACAAACAACTATGAAACATCATTCCATCGAAATTGACAGAAGGCATTTAACATTACTAGCAGACCTCATGACTTTTCGGGTATGCTCTTTCATTTATTCTAATAAAAGATCGAAGTTACACTTTAAAACTTTTAGTTGCAAATACCCAGTGGCGGCTCGTCCATAGGGGCTGCGAGGCTGCAGCACCCCCAACCAAAATTTCCCCAAATTCCAATTTTTATTAATTTAAAAATGATTTATTTTTTCTCCTTATCCTTTTTGAATTAATAATTCTCTACTATTAGCCTTAATGCTAGTAATTATTCTCTCATCTTCAACACAACATTCAAAAAACTCCGCCGTCTCGCCAACAGATTTCCTTTCGGGTCGACAGCCCCCGGATATAAACTGAACGAGGTATAAAAACTGTTGAGAATATTAGCTCTATCATATCAAATCAAAATATCAAGAATTTAGCACGCAAATCTGTTAGAGAGAAAGGGGCTGCAGTCTCATCAGCCCTTCCCCGGTGCCGAGCAAAAGAATGATCGTTTTTTCTTTCGCGAGCATTGTAACCCCATCAGAGATGAGAAAAAAATCCCGATTTCTACTAATAAATCTATGAATAAATCACGTTGGCTTTCTAGCTTTTCTCACTCAAACACTACTTTCATTTTTTTATTTATAGCTTCTTTTCAACGTGAGAAACAATTCTGTTCAGCTATTTCGGCTATTCAAAAAGGATTTATTTTTACTTTTTAGAAGTCATGTTTTTTCTTTTTATACATAACGAATGGAATTTATCTCTCTTCAGTATTTGATTTCATTCTAAGCGAGCTAGGACCAACTTCGTGATTGTTAATTAAGTGTAGGGTGACCAGACGACCCGCTTTTCTGACCAAGTTTCATAAAATGTGAAAAACGCAAAGAAAAACCTAGATTTTTTCAATTTTGGGGGTAATCTTTCAAAAGTTTTTTTATAGGTAGTCTGAATTATTATTTAATTATGAGTTATTTAAAAATTCAAAAACAATTGTCTTAATAAGGGTGCTCTTACAATATTTAATAATGTTCTTATAATATAGTTCCCATATCTTCTATTTGATTTTTTCAACATTTTTGTTTATTAGAAATAGTGTAGGATTGAATTGCATCCCCACAAGAAAGGGGTGCAATTCTGTGTGTGGGTGGCTGTAAGTGAATTTCAACAGCTTAAATTTTTCTAGCTGTCTTATAATGAGAAAATCCTAGTAAAGAAAAGAGCTCCTTGTGTCCACGTTTTTTAGATTTATTTAGCATAGTATCACTTAAAATATACGTTTTCAACTTGGTCCAGCAGGAGCAGCACCCCCTATAATTTTAGCTACAAGCCGCCACTGCAAATACCTCATAAAGCTTGTTAATATGGTCTTTTTCTATGATTTTCTTATGTTTAAGTGTGAAGATAGTATATTTTTCACTTTCATAAAAAAACCTCATCACCTTGAGATCGTGAACAGGTGACCACTTAGGTTGCAAAAAAGGTTATTGCCAAATAGATTTTAGACACTTAAAATTCCCATATTCCATATTCCCATATTCCAGTTTGAAAAGGAGACTCCCTGAATATGTTCCTGGCTGAATATAGCAAACAGGGAAGTAACCAAAATATAATGAAAATGAGAAACTGATCTTGATTCGTGAAGGGTACTTTTAAAAAATCTAATTATTATTTATCTTAATTTTAGGGTGAAGTCCATGGTATCACTAGATATGGATTAGCAAAAATGAAAGAAAGTGCTTTGATGTTAGCATCTGTAAGTGACCTGTTTTATGTATTTGTTCATCTTATGCTCAGAGTTATATAAAAAACATTACCTTCATTTAATTGAAAGTGAAATATCTACAGTCAAACGTGGATAAATGCAATCGCTTGAGACCTACTTTTTCATTCCACTTATACAGGTATTCTACATAGACACATAAGTGTCAAGTCTAGAGTTGAATTCCACTTATCCAGATTTGACTGAATTAATTTATCGTTGGATTACAGGCAAAAGGAACTAAGTCACTTTTGGCAGATCTTTTGAAAGCGGTGAAACGGCGCCAACGAACGAGCGGAGTCTTGGCTTATCTCTAAAATCTCGCCAAACTGGATAGCTTTTTCAGAGGAAGCACCAGATGCACAAAAAGCTTGCACAAGCTATAAGCATGGCCAGGATAACAATCCGAAAAAATGCTAAAAGCCTAACCCCCTATCTTATACCTCTTTCTCTAAAAATATCAATACCCACATCTAAATTGCGCACATCCATCACAGTGAGTAAAATGCAATTTACACTTCAAATTAATTAAATTTGTACGAAAATCGTTTTAATAATTTTCACCCTCTCTCTCTCTTTGTGGACGGGGCTGCTTTGTGACAGTTCGATTCCCAGCCTTGCGCCGGGTGTATTTTTCTCTCTGTGGTAGTGAAAATTCTGTTTTTGTCTATATTACTTGATAGATCAAGCCCACAGGGCAAGAAATATGCGTCAACAAATCCAATTCAATCCACCAGCATTTAAAATACATAAAATACTTTCTAAAATTTAAAAACTTTAATTTATTTTAAATTTTTCTTCTATACTATAACTAGAATGGCAACGGTAAAATGATCGCCAAACTTGGCATAACCTCGTACGGAGTATTTGATCAAAAAGTGACTGAGTGCCTTTCGCCTGTAACACTGTTCTACAAATTCGACCTTCAAAATTTTTTCCTTGATGAAAATAGTCAATTCTTATAGATTTTGGGTCGCTGAATACGAAAATCACCATTAAAATTCTCAATTGACTCAGGATTTTCGGGGAACAGCCCCTCCTCCTTTTTACGTTTTTCGACGACCTTATAACTTTAAACTCGATTTTCAGGGTCAAAAAGCATTATTTTAGTCTTCAAATTGCTCCCCAGGTAACAAGAAATGTTCAAATTAATAAAATATGATAAATTTATAACAAATGGATAAGGTTAAGGGGTAATTACCCTCCTAAAAATACAAAAAATAGCTAAAAATTAAAGAGGTTTCTATACGCTATTTTTTCCTCTTATTTTTTTACGCAAATCCCGTTTGAAGGGTCCTAACCCTTCCCCAAGGACCCAAATTTGATGACAATTTGCAGCAATAAATTTTACTAAAAGCGGTTGAGGTGTTAGCCTCCCAGAAGTCCCCGCGGAAGAGTTCGGAAGACTTCCAAAATCGCGAAGGCACTCGCGAGTTCAGGAATTAATATCGATGATTTTGAAAAGATTACAAATGACGTTTTTCTTATATTTTGGATGTATCCTAAGTAGAAACTCTTCATTTCTTTAAAAACTGACCGGTTTTCGGGAGTGAGGATTCCATGTTTCAAGATGTTAATAGATGCACGGCAGTGGATAACAATTAGGGGGCATCCCCTTAAAAACTGAGGGTGATGGAGGAAAATGGTTGTCATATTTGAATTCAGCAGATCATTTTACACTAGAATCAGCTGAAATTCAGTAAGTGGCTTCAAATTTTTTTTTGTACAGCACAGTTAAACTCTAAGTGCGGCATTGAACCCTTCCGTGGGTGCTCTGGGGGCGCTCTCACCTCAACCGCTTTTAGCAAAAATCATTGCTGCATATTGCCATCAAATTTGGGTCCTTGGGGAAGGGTTAGGACCCTTCAAACGTGAATTGCGTATAAAATAAGAGGAAAAAATAGCGTATAAAAACCTCTATAATTTTTAGCTAATTTTTTGCATTCTTAGGGGGTTAACTACCCCTTAAACCTATCCATTTGTTATAAATTTATCATATTTTATTAATTTGAACATTTCTTGTCCCCTGGGGGGCAATTTGAAGATTAAAGCAATGCTTTTTGACCCTGAAAATCGAGTTCAAAGTTATAAAGTCGTTAAAAAACGTGAAAAGGGGGAGGGGCTGTTCCCCGAAAATCCTGAGTCAATTGAGAATTTTAATGGTGATTTTCGTATTCAGCGACCCAAAATCTATAAGAAATGACTATTTTCATCAAGGAAATTTTTTCAGTGTAGAACAGTGTAATCCGACGACATGGTGTATTTTGTTTCCAGTACTAAATGTTATGTTTCTAAAACAAAATTTTAACTGTTTTAGTTTGAAAAGACTGCCGATCATTTGTTTGATGCTGCATATTATGGTCAAGAAGATGACATAACTGGTGTCAGTGAGAGCATCATTCTAGGAATACCGATGAATTTGGGGACTGGATTCTTCAAACTACTTCACAAATATCCTTTTGTTTATTTGACAATATATTTTAACTTCCTTTCATGAACTTTTATTCCTAAAAATTTTAGTTTTCTCACTCTCATATTCCTCTTTGCATTAAATAAGTTTTTTTAACTGCTTATTTTAAAAACAGTTTATCTTATAGTTAGATATGTTTGCTTAATAGTTAATAATATAATTATATAAAGAGTTCTAACAAACGTTTAAGCTGGATTTAATCACTATACTTGTTTGCAATATTTCTTGACCCTATAATATCAATGTGTTAAAGGAAAAACTGAATAAACAAAATGATAGCCTGTTCGGTTGCTTGGAGGAACTTCAGCATGCAAATTGTGATAAAAAGATGCTATATATACATGGGTTTAACAAATTAATAATCATGTTTCTAAAAATTAAAAAATTTCTCTCAAAATTCAGAGACCACGCTGGGAACTACTTTCTTTGTTTGCTCTCGGCTTGTGTCTCCAGGGTCAAGTAACGTACAATCTAGTATTAGAAAAAGTTATTTATTTCAGAATATTCCTTAACTCTTGCTTACAGCTTCAACTCCTCCCATCCCTGCTAAAAGGAAACTCCTTTTTGATTTACCAGAATTTCATCTGCCTGGATATTCCAGTGGACTTAATCTGTAGCAAATTCTGTGAATATTAGATTTGTGTACATACAAACTCTTTTTCCCAATTCTCTCTTGTTTTCAGCCTACAGTAGATTCTGCTAGATTTCGGGACACATCGAACTGTGCCATTTTGTTTGGTCAGATTAAGTGGCAGCACCGATGAAAAAGTGTTTACATAATATATTACTAAAATGAATTTTTACCCGTATTTTTAAGCATTATTTTTAAAAAAATATTTTTTGAAGGAAATTGTTACGGGCAAAAAAAACAACAGTCACCTAGTTAACTAAAGCATTCCTTACTTAGATGGTTATTATACATTTCAATTCTTGAAAAATACATCTTGTAGTTTTTACCAATCAATGTTTTCAGTAATTTCTTACATATTTAAGATGGAAATTATATTGATTTGAAAAGATACTTAAATACTTCAGCTGATAAAAAGATAAATATGTACTGTATGATTTTGTAAAATAAGCAAATCCCTTTCTTCACAAAAATTATTTTCAATTTGTAAGTGATAAGAAACAAAAGATTAGGAAACACTAGATAACTTACTCATTGGATGCTCAAACAGTCTCTTATTAATTTTATCCAACAATTTTACTCGAAAATACAAGATTAGTTATTGGTTCATCATTAAAAAAGGGATAGTATTCAAATAAAACCATATCCTGGGAAGTGGCATAAAGAAGAAACATGCTTCAAATTACCAATCAAGTACAAAGGAAAAATGCTTTCCTGTTAGAGACCTTGCAATTTTTAGAATCATCTATTTATTTTTATTTTGGATCTTATAATTCAATTTCAGATGAGTTGATTATATTTTTCTATGAATGCATTGATTTATGGATCTTCTTTAAAACAATGCACTTGCTACTGGAAATTGTCATACCAAATGAGTGGAATCCACTGTAAAAACTGATTGAGTGAACATCTAGCTGTCTTTGAAGTTGTCAAAAGTGATATTTCTTCAAATTGAGAGCTTATTTTGTAAATAAGTTTTAAAATAAAGGTTATTTGTTTAATTTCCGTAGTATTTCCAATTCACTATCTTGTTTTTCTGGTGTAATACTTGAAAACTAGTGTAAACTAAAATAATAGTAATAGATTAGTTGTAGGTACTAGTAGTAATTGTACTAACTACTACTAACAATAATGATAAATCCTTTACATATTTTAAAGGATGATAAATATGTACATTTAAGAAATTGTAAACATTTAAGAAATTTTAGAATTAAATATTTGATTTTGTTCATTTTTACTTTACACCTACGTTTTTACCCTTAATTTTATTCTTACAAAATTTAAGTTTTTGTATTTCCTGCTCCTCTTAACTTTTAAATCTCTACTTCTAAGACCTACAAGGAAAATAAATGTCTAATATTTGGTTCATTCACAAAGTGGCACACATGAGCATTTTCCCCAAAATAGTGACATGCTTAGGGGTCATCCATAAATTACGTGAGGTCAAAAAGGGGGGGAGGGGTTTGGAAAAATCTCACCAAGGGGGAGGGGGGTCGATTAAAATCTCACGTCAACTTTTTAAGTTAGAAATTATGCGATTTTCTTTTTTTTAAGTATGAGAAAGGATAAGAAACTGAAAATTATTTTTAAAAAGTAGTAGGTAAATCTCACTTGGGGGGAGGGGGGTCTAGCAAAATCTCACCAAGGGGGGAGGGGGGTCCAGATTTTGGAAAAAACGCCTCACTTAATTTATGGATGTCCCCTTACAGAAAAGGTTGGCCACTCCTGTTCTGTAAACATCATAGAAGGGTTATAATTCTAATATGACTGCTGAAGAAGTGAATAAGACTGCTTTGATCCTGCCTGTCATAATCAAGTGACGAAGAACCTCCTTGTTGGCTGCTCTTATACCAATTATGCACTGGTGGAATGGACCGTGTAGTTTTGTAATTCCTCCTCTTTGCTCACATGGATTTCTCAATGTTGGTAGGTAGTTAAGGATCATTCAATTTGCTTGATAATATTTTTTGAACATATTTGGAATTTTATATTTCCTGTTAAATATGTAAATGTTGTTTTTCTTAAACTAGTGCTATCAAAAACATTTATATCTGATAAGAATTAAGACATAAGAAGTTGCGTTTTCTAACCAAAAGCTAAGGAAGATGCAAATAAAAGGGGTAGCGAGAAATAGGCAAAAACTTGAAATAAAGGCCTTAGCAAAGTTATATAAGAAATTAATGTAACTATTTTATGTATGTACCTAATACTTTAAAAGAAAAAATATTTCATAACAAAAATTAAAGAATTTCTTTCCAAAACTGAAATTCTAAGACCAAATGTGGCATCTTTACCCTTGTTGTTCATTTTGACTACCTACCACTAAAGTATATTTAACATAAATATTTTCCTTACCAAAATGTCTAATCAAAACCACCTGAAAACATTCATATGTAAGTTCAAAATGCCCGTTTCTGTACTTTTGCTAGGTTAAATATATAACCATTATTTTGCTTTTGCAATGTATTTTAAGAATTTATGAGCCATGATTTAATGAAAGAGGAAGTTTTATACTTCTATATTACTTTACATGCCATCTTTATTTTAATTTAATTTTCCATTGTTTTGGCTTTAGACAATTGTACACAACTAGATTTCAGAAATGCTTTGTTCCTTTGTTTAATGACTTATTTAAATGAGCACTGTTGAATAGATAATAAATAGTGACTTGAAAATTATGTATTTTGAAATAGTCAGGGTATAATTATTGTTAAAGTTCCAATAAGGCCGTAAAAAGAGATCCCTGGTCAGAATGACTTGATATTTCACCGGAGTATTCCTGAAGGAGGGCTTTTTTCATAAGAAACAAGTGTTCCTAAATAAGGAAGTTGCATGTGTCAGATTTTCAAAAACAAACAAGTGTTCCGTATGGTTTTTTGTATGGTTAAATGAAATATCTAGTCAGTTTTTCAAAAAAATGTACAGGTAATTAAATATTTTAATTTAAAAGTCGAGAAAAAAAACACGTGACTGAAAACGTTTATTGTTTAAACCAGTGTTTCCCAACCTTTTTCGGTCCATGCCCCACCAAAGCCTTTCTAAATTTTCCATGCCCCCCGGTCTTAGTGGCATATATAGAAATATATTTTGAGAGGGAGCCAAAATTATTTCTTAGCCCCTCCCTCCTATGTATATTTAATAAGTCTAATGGAGCTTTCCAGAATATTTTTAGGTAGAATTTGAATGCTAAAAAACAAAATCAAGTTATGAGTAATTAAGTTGTAAGTACCAAGGGGGGTTTGGGGGTCCTCCCCTAGCAAATTTTCGGAATTTGACTCTAGGAAGCAGGTTTTTAACCAGTTTGGTACCCCTAGTAGGAAAATTTTGGATATAAATTTTTAGGTAAGATTTGCATTTTGATGAACCTAGTGTAAAAAAGTTTCAAATATAAGCGTTCCAAAAACAAAGATCTTGGGTCATCCCCCAGAAAAGGTTGGAAATTAGACTCTAAAAACATGGTTTCAATTTGGTTTTGATACATACTGGTCCAGATTTTAGACATACACATTCTCAGATAGGATAATAGGATCAGATTTTGATAAATTTCTTTTTAAAAAGTTGTTTTTTAATTTTCCCCCTGGATTGGGCCCGCCTGGGAGGCAATTTGGTTGAAAATTTTCAAATTGCCCCCCTAAAAAATGATATTGCCCCCCGGTGGGGCGTGCGCCCCACGTTGGGAAACACTGGTTTAAACTATAAGATGACGTCAACAATAATACCATCAACTCCATTGCTTTACAACAATGTTTAGTATAAGATGACGTCACATCCAAACTCTTGGCGTTTTCGCGCGCTTTTAAAAAGGGGATTTTTGTTAATTTTTTTGACAGTCAAAAAATTTCTCGATCGGCCTCAAATTTTGGATAGTTGCTTATTTTTGCAAGAGGAATCGATTAAAAAAATAAAAAAAAATCATGCAACTTCCTCATTGACCTATATGAACTCGTCTTAACCAGTGAGACCGAACTTAAAACCGGCAAAATGAATAGTCTGTATTTAATTTGGTCTCTCTATATAGAGGTTATGACTTACTAGGCACTTTTATCTAAGATAGAGGAATTTGAAGGATCGCGCCCAATAGACCGAAATTCATCAGACCGAAGCGCTTCTTTCCCGACCGCAACCTGACCGAAAGACAACTTGCCGGAACGGGACGTTTGACCGACAGGACTTAAGACCGAATGGGTCCCGACAACTCATTTTGGTCTCTAATTTTTAATATGGGCATTCTATTTCAGTTTTATGTTGCTTGACCACTGGTCAAGATTGCCGGAATCAAAGATGTTATAACAACAAGGAATTCAGAATATCAATTAGCAACTCTAACATTTTTAACGATTTTTAGCCACATAGAGCAATCTTGACCAATGGTCATAAAACTGAAATCGAATGCCCAAATTAAAAATAAGAAACCAAGATTGAAATGTCGGGACCGTCCCGTTCGGTCAAGTGTCCCATTCGGTCAAACAACCCGTTCGGTCCAACGTCCCTTTCGGTCAAACAACCCGTTCGGTCCAACGTCCCTTTCGGTCAAACAACCCGTTCGGTTAAAAGTCCAGTGGGTCAAACGTACCGTTCGGGCAAGTTGTCTGTCGGTCCGGTGGCAGTCGGGCAAGAGGCGCTTCGGTCTGATGGATTTCGGTCTAACGTGAGTCACCCGAATTGGAAGATATTTATACCCCGAAGCACAAAAACATTTATCCTTTATTAATCATAGAAAACAACTAAGGGTATCCCAATCTCACATCCTCTCCGAAAAAAATCTGGGCTACGCTGCATTATTATAGACATTTGACTATGGGAACGGTAGGTTGGCCAGACGTCCTGCTTTTTGGCTCTCTTCCGCTGATCGAATGTCCAGAGCAGATCAATGTTTACAAAGGGTATTAGTTTACCCCCATTCCGAAACAAAAAGTTAGTGCGTCTTTCATTAATTCAATGTGCAGGGACGTACCAACAGGGGCAGGGTTTTTTTCGCCCCCTCAGTTTTAAGAGTGAGGGGGCAAACACTATATTTTGCCTCCCCTCAGTCTTTCATTGACTTTTTTCTGATATCTAATCCGGAAAACTTTTGAAACATTTTTTATTCAACATTCAACCCAGATTGTCTTGTATTCTTGATATTATTCAAGAATCTCCTCACTTGATGCTTGATGGCCTGTTTTTGGGCCATCAAGTGGGGAGAACTTTTGCGAAAGGCATTATTATCATCCATCCATTTAGTTAATAAGGTGAGGGGGCCAGGGATATTGTTGGAAGTAATGAATAATTTATCGGGAAAGATAAACATTTTTAACTATTCAAAGTGCATTATTATCATCCATCTAATATGTACTTAATATTCTCTATTCTTTCCAGAAACGGGCCATGGCCATCAAGTGAGTGGGGAGATTCTTGCCCTCTCGGTTTATGAGAGGTGAGGGGGCGAGCAGTATTATTTTAAGTAATAAATAATTTAAACTTGTGCGCAGAGGCATTATTATCATTATAAGCGGATTTATGATGGGGGGTTATAGGAGGCCCCCACCTTTTTAAGAAACTTTCATTTTCGTAATGCTAATTCAAGTTTCCTAGCACTTCAGGGACAGCTTGCCCCTCTAGGGCCCTCATTTACAATTCTAGCTTAAAATTTTCAAATATTACCAATCTAGGCATTTTTTTTGACATTAATATTTAAATGTGTATATTACTTTGAGTGTAAAAATTAGTCTAACAAATTTCTTAAAAACTTTTTGGATTCATAGTTTTTTTTCTTTCCAATTTTCGACCCAAAATTTCATTTTTTACTGCTGGCTATTCAAATATGTTACATGTTGACACAGAAAACTGCAAAAATTTTGGTCTTTAAGTTATTTCTACCCGGTTACATTTGATAAAACATTATATACTACACAGCAACGTTAGTTGACCCTACGACGTCACTAATACGTCTGTAATATATAACAAAGTAGTTCCCATCGCGGTGTCTGAATTTCGAGTGAAACAAAGAACGTAAATTTTAAAATACGATTATTTCATTAAACCTTAGTATATATAGTGTCTTTTTAATCACGATCACGTTTTGCGTACCGAAACTCCTCCTAGCAACCTAACAGGCTTTGTGTTTACCCCCGTTCTCCTTCCCTGTCGTGACGTACTAGGTTCAGGAAACGTTACCGTCGAGTATAGTTTAAAATTGCCTATTTTGAAAATTCTTCTGGGGAAGGACCCCCAGCCTCTTCGAAAATTTGGCGTATATTTGTAATTTTTTCCTTGAAAATTCTGTGGTTTACAAAGTCTCAAAATGAGCTAAAACTTTACTTTTAGAGGTAAGTTTTCAAAATATTTCTGGGGGAGATCCAGGCCCCCCATTTTCGCTTGAAGATAAAAATTTTAAAATCTTGACATATGTGTAACCTGATTCCAATGATATTTTAAAAAGATCATGATTATAATACTGTTTCTCCCTTGAAAATTCTAAGGACTACAAGAAGGGATCCTCTTTAGATGGCTTTCACAGGGTAACAAATGTATAAAAGTGAGTTAAAAAAACTTTTTAAAGCTAATTTTCTGGGGGGGATGACCCCCAGACCTCCCTTTCTTGCCCTGGTGAAAGTAATAACTGGAAAAATAAACTTTTCATACTTTAACAAAGTTTCGCAATTCATTCTGATTATGACCCTACAAAAAATATTTCGACCCCCCACTCTCAATAACCTCGGCACGTCCCTGGTTTCCATTTCATTAAAATATTGAATTTCTGAAAAAAAATAACCTTCTCTAATCAGTGAAATATTCCGTTTTTTACAATGAAAAACATATCTTCATATAAATTTGAGTTATGATGTTTTGCGGAAAGGCTGTTTGTTGTGATTTTTATGCATTAAGTGGAAATTAGTAATTTTAACACTAAATAATTAAAGAACGTGTGTCTTTTAATTTTTCACTGAAATTAATAACAATACTAATAATAATAATAAAAGCTGCAAATGAAGGGATAAACAAACAATAGTTAACCGTTATTTCTTTATCTCTTCAGGAAGCGGATGAAAAGTTCTAAAAGAAATGCCGCTTGGTTCCTTATCAAATACTTTTTGTTGCCGAAATAGTCTTATACGTATTTTCAACTCAGCTATCATTCTCCTGCCACATGTTCAACAGAACTGCCAATTTAAAGTGTGTGAACAATGCGTTCTGCTGATGAAAATATCCTGACCATAGAGACAGTGGCGTAGCCAGGATTTTCCTTTGGGGGGGTCCAGTGCGAAAAATTTACTTTTGGATATCAAAAAGTTTCCCCAATTAGTGAAACAAAGTTATAATTTTCACATTACTTTTAATTTCTTCTCTGTGTTATTTAATATAGTTAATAATTTATTAATAATTAATGTAATAATTAAGATTAAGTATTACTTCGATTGAAAGTTCTGATACATAATGTACCGATACCGTCAAGAAACAGATTTGTTTTCAGTAGCTCCATATTAAAGAGGGGGGTTTGGGGGTCCACCTCCAGAAAATTTTTGGAAATTTGATTTTTAAAAGGAGTTTTTTTACTTTATTTATGAGGTAATAACCGAGGAGCACCGCTCCTTCTAAGCCAGATAATTTTTAAGGAAAAAAATATAAAATCTGACGTTTCTGACGCAGTAGTTGATCCAGGATTCGACTTTTTTTTGGGGGGGCTAAAATTTTGAAAATCAAATTAATCTTCTCAACAAATATAATATTAAAAAGGTTGAAAATAATCGTGTTCGGATAACCTTAAGGGGGGTTTGGGGGACCTCCCCCCAGAAAATATTTGGAAATTCATGTCTTAAAAGCAGGTTTTCAACTCGTTTTGGTACACCTAATCCGAATTTCGAACATATATTTTCAGGAATTTAATATTTACTAGGAGTTTTGTATTTTGATGAACTCATCATAAAACAGTTGTTTATAATAAAGTTCCAAGTCCCAAGGGGGGTCTGGGGGTACTCCCCCAAAATTTGTTCGGAAATTTGACCCTAAAAACAGGGTTTGGTTTACTCGTTTAGTACCCTTTATCGCCCCTCCCCTTATATCTTCCCTTAATTAATACGTTTGTTATGGAAACCGGGGGTTCCCCCGGAAAATTTTAGATTTTAACATGCAAAAAAGGTGGTTTTTAGACACTTTTAACGGACATAGACGCCCTCTTTTGAGTAGGCACTGGGATATTTAATGCCTAGGTTTTAAACGCCTTATTTTATGTTTTTATGCAGGGTGCACACATGGGTGGGGAGGGTCGTAGGGGGGCAATGCCCCTCCACAACTTTTTGGGAAAATTTCATTTTTATAAGGGAAAATTTATGTTTCCAGTCCAGTCCCCCTCAACGTTTCCATTAGGCCCTCCAAAATATCCTGAGGGAGTAGAGTGACCTTTCATCTTTTGCCTCTCTGTCCCGCTGATGACCGAATGTCCAGCGTTTTCGTTAAAGCCCCACTTTTCTGAACCAAACTATGAAAATTTTTAAAAAATTCATGATTCTCTCTATTCTAAAAAAAGTTTTAGGTGAAGGGTTTCCAGAGAAAGGCTTTTTAATTACTGAACCAATTGACACATATATGGTATCAAAATGACCAGATTCTTTCCGGATTTCCGAGTAGGCCCTTCAAATTTCAAAAAAATTCTCAATTTTAAAATATTTATATTTTTTTAGATAACGGATAAGGTCGCAGTTACAAAGCAAGTATTGTCAATCAAATAATTATGCATCCAATCACAACGACCGATTGACGCTATATTTTAAGATGAAACATGTTTCTTCACCTTTTAAAAAGAACTTTCTTGATGAAATATCACTCAAAGACTGATAAAAACATATTCTAAAAACTTACATGTACGCCATTTTATACGTCCAATATTTAATTTTTAAAAAAATTATTTTATACTTTTTAGTGCATTTTAAAAACGTTGTTCTTTAAAAAGGTTTTTTTTTCATTAATTATTAATGATTTCTTTCAATTGGATCTTGACATTACAATCCTTCAGAACATTTTCATCTAATTTTATCAAATATTTTTTAGTTATAAGTTGGTTAAACTTAGCATCAAAATAATGACCTATTTTACCCCAACGTGGGGTAAAATGGGTCTCATTGCAAAAAGATGTCAAAAATATATTTATCACCAAATATACATGAAAATAAAAAAAAGGCAATCGGATAAACCGTTTTTATCTGAAAAAATTTGTTTTAAGTTGTACTTAAATGAAATTGAAAAAAGTCCGAAGTTAATGACCATTGTTGAAATGTAGCAATTAAAATACTTCATTTGGAGAAAAAAATAAACTTGTTTGGCTGTTCAATACAGGGTGTCCCATAAATGTTAGGTCACACTTCTAGGGGGGATAGTAAACACCTAGACGAGTCAGAATCACATAGGGTTTGGGGGTCCCAGACCAAATCCCAGGGAGCTAAAAATAGAGCGACACCACAAAACAATTATTGAAAAATTCAATCTGTAGAAGAACTACTATTGGTAAAAACTTAATCATGGTCTCAAATTTTGTGGTTTAACATGATCTTTAAAATCATTTTAAAAGTTTTCATTTTAAAAAATTTTTTACTACAAAAAAAAGTCAAAAACCACAAAAATATGTGAAAAATCTACCAAAACTTTATTTTGTATTTAGAAATCCTTTCTTTTGATTTAATAATCTGAAAGATCATAGTTGAAAACCCTTAAGTCCAAAGTTTCACGTAAATACCATCAATATTAAACGCTTGAGATGTAATTAAAGTTTGATTTTTGCTTGCGAAAACAGATCCAGAAAAGAAACGTTGAGGGAAAATCTATGAATTACAGATTGATGCTCGCTAAATTTCTCGCCATTATTTGCGATACGAGATTCCTCGCCAACTTTCGCCAACAACAGATTGCCCGAGCTGTCTTGGCGATCTGTAGGAGCTTGGTATGTTTCGCCAAACTGGGAGAGAAAAGAAAGTTAGCGATTATCTATCCGTAACTCGTAGATTCTCCCTGAACGTTCGTTTTCTGGAGCTGTTTTCGCACTTAAAAAACAAACTTTAACAGGATCTCAAGCGTTTAATATTGATGGTATTTACGTGAAACTTTGGACTTGAGGGTTTTAAAATATGATCTTTCAGATTATCAAATCAAAAGAAAGGATTTCCAAATAGAAAATAAAGTTTTGGCAGATTTTTCACATTTTTTGTGGTTTTTTGACTTTTTTTCGTAGAAAAATATTTTAAAGTGAAAACTTTCAGCATAATTTTAAAAATCATATTAAACCACAAAATTTGAGACCATGATTAAATTTTTACCAATAGTAGTTCTACAAATTGAATTTTTCAATAATTGTTTTGGGGTGTCGCTCCATTTTTAACTCCTTGGGATTTGGTCTGGGACCCCCAAACCCATGTGATTCTGACTCGTCTAGGTGTCTACTATCCACCCTAGAAGTGTGACCCATTATTTATGGGACACCCTGTATACAGGGTGTTTCAAAATTGCGTTGCACGGCTTTTATTCGGAACCAGCGCCTCCTAGGGTCATGGAAGTAAGGTATACCCCTAGGTAAAAAAACCCTGGAGAATCCATTGAGATGACTTACAGCGCCCCTAGCGGCGAAATTAAAAAGTTAAAAAAATTATTTTATAAACTAAAGGAGATAGAGCAAAAACCCCAATGAGAGTATTGTTGCCAACGTCAAGAAGAACTCACTGAAACAAATTTGATCAAAATATCTTGAATATTCGCGGAGATATTAGCATGTGAAAATAGCACTTTTTCAGGGGTCAAAAAGTAAAAAGTTCGCATATTTGCAAATTTTTCAGTTTTATTGTGTAGTTTTGTGTTTTTTTAGTTGAAAGAACACAAAATTTAATCAAAAAAATTTGCAAATATGAGAACTTTTTACTTTTTGACCCCTGAAAAAGTGCTATTTTCACATGCTAATATCTCCGCGAATATTCAAGATATTTTGATCAAATTTTTTTCAGTGAGTTCTTCTTGACGTTGGCAACAATACTCTCATTGGGGTTTTTGCTCTATCTCCTTTAGTTTATAAATTAATTTTTTTAACTTTTTAATTTTGCCGCTAGGGGCGCTGTAAGTCATCTCAATGGATTCTCCAGGGTCCCTTACCTAGGAGTAGACCTTACTTTCATGACCCTAGGAGGTGCTGGTTCCGAATAAAAGTCGTGCAACGCAATTTTGAAACACCCTGTATATTTGAAGGAGATAAGTTAAAAACTTTTACTTAACTAGGGAGCTACCATACCACCCACCTGCTCGCTATCGCTCACCAGCCTTCGTCCGTAAACTGCTGACGCAGGACCTTTTGGAACTGCTTCGCAATTCCCACAAATTCCAACTCGCTGAACTTATTAAACTTTATAAAACAATTTACAGAAAAACTTCAACCAACTTTCCAAAAATACTTCACCAAATCCCCTCCATGACATGAATAACACTCCCTTAAAAGTTTGATGATATATATTAACTCGAACTTATTTAAACAAAATGTTTTTAAAAATATTCATCTTAATTACTTTTAATCTATGATGATAAAAATAACTAACTCTAATTGTTTTTAAATATTCGGACCAAACAAAAACCATTCTCTCTATTCATTCAAACAAAACCATTCAACTCTATGTTTACAATTAATTTCGATAAAATCAGACTAAAAATTATAAATATTGGACAAAAAGTGTGAAATTATAGTATGAAATGGCGTACATGTAAGTTTTTAGAATATGTTTTTATCAGTCTTTGAGTGATATTTCACTTAGGAAAGAACTTTTTTAAATGGTGAAAAAACATGTTTCATCTTAAAGTATAGCTTCAATCGGTCGTTGTGATTGGATGCATAATAATCTGATTGACAATACTTGCTTTGTAACTGCGACCTTATCCGTTATCTAAAAAAATAGAAATATTTTAAATTTGAGAATTTTTTTGAAAAATCGAAGGGCCTACTCGGAAATCCGGAAAGAATCCGGACATTTTGATACTATAGGGGACATCCATAAATTACGTGAGGTTTTTTCCAAAATCTGGACCCCCCTCCCCCCCTTGGTGAGATTTAGTGAGATTTTGCTGGACCCCCTCCCCCCGGGGACGGATGGCCGGTTGGGTCTGCTCACTGCCCTTCACGCCAGCAGTATGTGTACTGTTTCCGTCGTCAGTTCGATTCTGACCTCGCCCCTGGGTGTATTTTCCTTCTTTTGTGTCAGTAAAAATTCTGTTGTGTCTGTCTCACTTGACGAAGGTGTATAAGCGGATCCTTAAGATCAAGCACACATACCGGAAAATATATGTTACCCCAACCCAACCCAAACCCCTCCCCCCAAGTGAGATTTACCTATAACTTTTTAAAAATAATTTGCAGTATCTTATCTGTGTATTCCTTTCTCATACTTAAAAAAGAAAATCGTATAATTTCTAACTTTAAAAGTTGACGTGAGATTTTAATCGACCCCCCTCCCCCTTCCCAGGTAGCACACGAATACCGGCCAACGCCGGACCAATTCCGGCCAATATCGCGAATACCGGAGAATGTCGGACGTCGAAATAATGATATCGGACGGTATTGTGGTTGTGTTGCTATACCGTTAAATGTCGAAAAAAATGAATACCGTCAGTCCGGCAATGGCCATTATTCTCCGGTGTCGAAAATGAATAATGGCTGATGTCAGAAAAATGTGCCATTTTGGCATTGGCCATTATTCAGTGTGACGATATTGGCCGGTATTCGTGTGCTACCTGGGTTGGTGAGATTTTTGCAAACCTCTCCCCCCTTTTTGACCTCACGTAATTTATGGATGTCCCCAAATATAATTAAATTTAAAGTGGATGAAAAATCTATCTGAAAGTTTAATTATTTTACAAATTTAATTTATTTTAAATTTTTAAAATTTTGCAGTATAGCTTGTGATAAGTCTAGGGTGGGTTGGGGGGGGGTAAAATGGGTCACTTCATTATAATAATACAATTCAAACCGCCATTTTGAAAAGAAATAATATCACAAGAACTACCAAAATCACACATTATGTTTATAAATATACATAGATCAAAAACCTTTTTGTTTGAAATCTCCATCTATTACCAGTTTTTTATAAAAAATTTTCAAACACGAAATTTTGTAAAAAGTAACAGAACTTATGGGACACCCAATACTTTGTGTTCGAAAACATGTCATTTTCGATAGAACCCATAACTAAGATAGCGAGTCTAAATCAACTCCTTTTCTTTACTTTGGGGACTTTAATTCATGTTATAATTGTTTTATTAATCCCAAAACCATTTGAAATATGTCTGGGACTCGGAGGCTCCTTCTTTTGGAAGACGGATTAGAAAACGAAACCATAAATTCCTTAAGTAACAGACTGTTTCGGAAAAGGGAATGTTTTTACAAGAAATAGGCTGGCATCAGCTCGGCAGCCAAGCAAAAGCAATGTCAGTCAACTGTCATATTTAATATACATTTCCGATCACCCACACTAATTAAATCGATAGAGTTCGTTCTAGAAACATTTGGTGCGGGACCAAATATTTGTTTGGAGGCGTTATAGCAATAAAACTTTCGTTAAACCATTGTTTTGGCTTTCCGCGTGCCGTACGGGGATGGTTTGAGATTGGATTAGATTGCTTGCGCGAATAATTATGCGCATTGCAGAAATGCAAGAAGAAATTTGTTGTTTACGACGTTTGGAGGTACCCTTAGCGGTATAGGATTACATCTTTGGGGTTGCGTGTAAGCACTAAGTGTTGTTTATGTCTTTAGCAACGTGAAAACATAAGCATAGTTTTAATATGTCGTCGAATAGTACAAAATATAACCCATCGGATCGTGTTGTGAAAAGTAAGTATGCTTTCTCTCTTAGGCTTAGGTTATAATAACTGTTTTAAACACAGGTTTTTTTTCTGATGTTGGTTTCTTGTGTTTCCCTAAATTTCTTTTCCTCCCGATCGTTTAATATATAAATCGGATGATCTCCCTTTTTGTTTGTTATCGTTTGGAATCGCGAGCAGACGCCGGGGAGGAGGATAAAATTGGTCACGATGAACGTAGTCTCGTTTGACATGCCCATAGAATTAGGTCAATAAATTAATGATGTTCTCTGCACAAATATTATTCTAGGACGTATGCATTTTTGCGTTCTTTCGCAACCCCAGATTCCACGTTCGAAATATAATCGCCTTTATTTGTCTTTTTAACTCTGGGGCAATTTTCAGTATTTTCTCCACCATGTGTTTGGGGATCAGCTGACTTGCTCCCCCCGTCCCTTTTTAAGATTCGATGGAGTGGGTATATAAAAAATAAATCCACCGGTTTCTGACAGTATAAATCTGTTTAATCGTCATTTAAATTCATGATTGGAAGTTCAGTTGAGGTTTCTTTTAAATAGTCAACAAATATAGATTTTTCAAATTCCTGTATAGTATGATAGAAAATTATGTGGGTAGTTTGTTCCTATTAAAACCTTTTTACTTATCAACTTATTGATTTAATAATTTCTAAAGATGAGCAAATTTAAATTTACCCTCTTGGTAAAAATTTTGTTAGGTTAAGTAGGTAATAACTTGAAAAATTTATTGAAACTAACTTTGGGATAGTATGGTGAATTCTAGCTAACTAGTCACCCAAATGGAAAAAATAAACTTTATCAAAACCCCAAGTGTTTATACATCATTTGAAAGCTTAAAGTCTAGAATTAAAAACAAACATTAGATTTTATAAATATTAGCTCTATATTATAGAGGAAGTCATCAAAAAGCATGCATTTTAAAATTTTTGTTGCTGCTGAAATTATTCATTTTTTACCTTATTATATCTGTAAATTATGCTATCAAAATTGTTCAAGAGTAGTTTATTATTGATGTTGGATCTTTAAATGTAAAATGAATTTGCGTTTACTACTGATTTTAAAATAGAGCCTGTCTACATTGGGGTCCATTTGTTATACCAGGTTGAGCATGTAACGTCTGTACAAAATTTATCGAAGTTTCACTCATATTGACAAAAATAATTTTTTAAACTTTTCTTCCCACTTTCTACTTTATTTTTAAGGTGACAACTAAAAACACCAAAATTTGAAAGAATAAAGTAAATTACCTGTAAATACAGGTGTTACACATTACATACACCTGTTGTAACGGATGTTACAATGTCAAATCTAACATCTGTTTCAAATATAAATTGGCCTATAAAAACTTATTAAGGGGTGTACTGTTATAAGTTTATTAAAAGTTATTTCATTACATCAATTATATAATTAATTGCAAGTCATAAATTTTAATTAAAAATCAATTTCATAATATATCATAAATTTTATATTTTATCTTGTTATGTGTCAACCCAGAATTTCTAATCTATATTTTGCAAACCAGAGGCCAGGTCAACCACCCAGAAGAGTGGGGAAATTGCTCCCCCTCTATTTGACTTGGCAAAAACTGAATTAGTTAATTAACAGAACACTATTATAATTTTTTCTGCAAATTGGAATTCATCTACTAAATTTCAGTAAAAATATCCTGAGAGCCCAAGGTATATAAAAAGTTTGGTTCTTATTATGCCATCGACCTTGCCGCTTAATCTGAAAACATTTAAAATCCCATTGACTGCTAGTTGTACCACTGAATTTAACGGCTGCTGAATGGTCGACGGCTTAATAAGTATGTACCAAAAGTTTTTCTGGGCAATTTTAATGTAGCCTTTTTTCATAATTAAAGATTTTAAGATTTTTTCCTTTATGACACAAATAAAAGAAAAATGTTAAACTTCATTTAAAAATTTTTTTGAGTTGAGGCACATGCTTTGGACCTCAGCATGTTAGGAGCCATTCATTAATTACGTAAGGGTCCTGAGGGGGAGGGGGGTTGGAAAAATCTCTTTGGAAAAATCTTCTTTAATCTAAAAAAATATGTTTTCAACTGCAATACTAAAGAGTTCCAAATCAAAGGTATCTAAAGAATTGTATGCAATAGCTTGTATTTAGGTATTGAGAGGAATTGGGTATGGTGTCCCCCTGGTAGCAACAGTTTTAAAAAATAGGTTCTTACAAAAGAACTGTGATTTTTGGGCTTAACTCAACTATTTATTCATAAAGAATACATTATTCTGTTTAGAAAACAATATAAACCATTAAGAAAGCAAAGCAACCAAGAATCAGATTGAAAATTCACTTTGAAAAGTGTACTTTTCCTATAGAGAAACCATCTTTTTCATTCAGAAACTTGTTGGAGCTTGCAACTAAAATAGTAAAGAGCAACAAGTATGAAGCCATGGTGGCTTTACCTGGTGGAACACTCAAAAACTAATTTTATTTTTAATTATAAGATTTATTGAAGGTGTCCCATCCCACCCCATGTCCCATCCCTACCCGGTCTCCCCTATTTATTTAAAAAAAGGTTAAGTAAAATAGTGTTATTTACCAGCATTGTTAAATTAATGAATTATATCAAATTTAATTTTAACAGGTTAATTCATTCATTAAATTTCATATAATCAAAATAATGTCATTTTGAGTTTTTTTTAGTAATTTTCAAAGTAAAGTAGTAAGTGCTACACAATGCACGACATTTATCAGTATTCACAATATTGGCCAATTATTAGAATTTAAAAGGTTTATTTATTTAGAATAATGTTACGTTGATTGTTTTTAACCTTGTTTTTTAGTAATTTAAAAAGTGCTATTATTAAATGTACTCGATTTATCCGTACAGATCAATGCCAAAAAAACAAGTTTCCTTGGTGTGGAGTTGGATTTTCCTTTTGTTTTGACTATACAGGAAAAACAACTGATCTATGATGGGAGCAGTGTTTTTCATTTAAAATCACGTTCTTGTTTATAATCACAACCAGTGGCGAATCCAGTAAGGGGGCTGTGGGGCTGCAGCCCCCCCAGGAATAAGACATTCAAGTTTTGGTAATAGCAATAAAGTCAAAAGAGAAATTTCACTACGTTGTGGACATTCGGTGGTTTTACCCTAAGGGTCTCAACATGAGAATCGGAACCCTACTTTTAAGTTTAAAAATTCCAAAATTTTTCTGGGGGAAGACCCCCAAACCCCCTCGAAATTTTGGAATCTAATAAGTACGACTTTTCCTTGAAACTTCAGGGATTTACAAGGAGTGATCCTCTTCGATGTAACATAAATTGTCTCAACATGAGTTAAAATGCCACTTTTAGGCGCAATATTAAAAAAAATTTCTGGAATAGGAACCCTTAAACCCCCTAGAAATTTTCCAATTCATAATACTATAAACTTTTTTCCTTGAAAATTCTGCCGCTTACAATGAGTGGTGCTCTTAGGGTGAAATCTAAAAGGCTTCAAAATGAGCTAAAATACTATTTTAAAGGGCAAATTTTAAAAAAATTTATGGGGGAGGACCCCCAGACCCCCCATTTACTTGTAGTTGACATTTTGAAACTTAGTGCACCAAAATTTAAAACCTTACAAAGTCATCTTACCTAAAACTTAGTATTCCTAAGATTACACTCAGAAACTCAGAAAAGATGTTGAGTAACCCCCTAAACAAAAATATGGCTACGGCACCCCTTTTCAGTTGCTTACTTTAATATTTGAACAGCCCATAATAGCGATTAAGTTATTTGTGAAACTCAGCCCCTCCCAGACAAAAATCTTGGATTCGCCACTGATCACAACGATGTTTTGTCTATTTATAAGAATTTTTTTTGCAATTTTGAAGAAATAGAGATATTTTTGGGGTGGAAATTTTAGACAATTAATGGTGTTCTGGGGAAATATTGGGGTTTGGAACATTTTCTGCACCCCTGGATTATATTTGGTAAAATTCTAGTTATACTATAATATACATAACTCACTCAGTGTGATTTTAAAAAATGTCACCTATCACACCATGAATTCCAAAATGCAAATACCAAATGGCTAATAAAAAGCAATAACACATTACTTATATGTATATATAATCAATAAATAAATGTTCGTGAAGCCTTCCCAATTGTGTCTCCAAACATCGCCGAATCTAACGTGTAACATAAACTAGGATTATTTTTTACTAAAATTTAGGGGGTAGGATGGGGATTCTGCCCCATAACTTTTTCAGGGAATGTTTACATTATGAATATTTTTAATAAATTGTAATAATTTCTTACTGGTTATTGTTCATCTCTAAAATGTTTATTTACCAGGCTATGAAATTGATAATTTTTGGGTAAAAATTTTGTTAAGGATTAGATTTAATAAATTACGTGAAATATCATGCTTATATACATTTTATTTAAATTAAATTTATTTAATTTTTAGAGCAATAGAGTGATGATAAACATTTATCTTTTAAAATTTTGGTTCAATTTTGTTAATGTTCCCACTGGGTAAACATGGTGATTGGAGGACTCTAAAGCTGTACCAAATTGTTATTAGTTTTTGTTATTGATTTTCAATGTGTAATGTCAGATTTCTTGAATCCTTTGTCAGATTGATAAATCCCCTTCTAATGTCACATCACAGTTACGGACGGTCCCTATACAACAGTTTAGTTACGAAATATATTTAAAAAATCTTGACAAAAGTGGGTTATGGCGCTTTTTAAAAAATGCCCCCTCATATTTTTGTAAAAAGTGATTAACTAATTTCTTGCTTTAAAATAAATGTCTAACTTTTCTCCAGGTATTCCATTCCCTCCTAGTCATAAACTGAATATAGCTGAAGTTTTTGACCCAAAGAACTCAAAACCTCGCACAGATGTCTTAAAGCAACACTTTGTGTTAGAAGGACGCATTGAAGAGGCTGCAGCGCTCAAAATAATAAATGATGGAGCAGCCCTTCTGCGACAGGAGAAAACCATGATAGATATTGAAGCACCTGTCACAGGTTTGTTGAATTTTTTATTTAAATTTCATTTGTCTTTCTTAGGGGGACATCCTCAAATTGCATCACAAATTTCAGGTGGTTTATATCTCACTCAAGTCCCAGAGCAGGACTTTTCTCCAATAAGAACCCCTGATCCCCTTTAAAACAGTTACCAGATATTTGGTCAATGCTGATTAAAAAGTGTAACCAGATTGATTTCCTAAATAAATTATCAAAGAGGAATTCTCTTCTGAAAGTTTTTTTGGAAGCATTTAAGTGACTCCTGATTTTCAACAATTTAGAGAGAGGAGTCATGGTGGGCAAGAAGAAGAAAGGGGGGTATTGAACTAGATACCTATTTTTCAAAATCATATAAATATAGACTAAAATTTAATAAGCTAATTATAAAGTAAGGAGTACTAAATTTTCTATAATATTAGTCACTCGTATACAGGGTGCAGAATTTATCTGAATGCCCGTGGGGAAATTTTTGCTCAAGTTTATGAAGAAAAAACTCTACAAATCCAATTGTTATTAGCTAAATTTATACTAATTTTTATTACAAGTAAACTGCTTCAGCTGTTTTCTTATATATCCTCGAAAAACATCCATATATATTTTAATACTTGTAATTTGATGGGTCTTAAAATTATGGGAATTATGCATTGTTGTAAAGAAAAAATTTATAGTACTGCTGTTACTTATAGTGAAAATTATGAATTCTGCTATGGTATTCCTATTTAAATTTGCAATGGTCCCATTATCCAAAAAAAGGTGCTTGAGGATGAATAATATGACTTAGAAATTGGGTATTACATATATTTGTGTTGCCCAAAAATTATTTATTCTTGTTTTACACTATCTTGTTTAATACTTTGTACCCTACAACTGTAATTTTCAAAAACTGCCTTATCCCAAGAAAGCCTGAATTAATTTTGTTGATCAAATTTAATTTTCCTCTCTACTGTGTACTTATTTAGCATAATTAGAGTAGTATCATAGTGTGTCTTAAAGTATCATAAAACCATTTTAAAAAATTAGTTAGAAAAGGGTGGTACCATATGGTACCTCTAGGATCTTACACTCTACCATTTTTTGCATTATACCTTTTCTTTAACCTTCCAGTAGGCGCACTTTTTATAGAGAAAAAAAAGAACGCTTATCGGACCTGGAAAAAGTGCCCGAACCTACGAACCTGGTTCGGGGGAAGGCCAGCTCCATAGGAGCAATACATAAGGTTTGGGCAAATTTTACTAGGTTCGGGGGAAGGATACAACTTTTTCCAGGTCTGACGCTTATATCCTATTTACACAATCGGAAATGTATATTTACAATTATAACAAGTTATGAAACAGCTGTGATCCGTTTATGGTTAAAATGAGAACGTTTCATTTAAATATACAGTAAACTCTCGTTAGTACGCCCCCGCTTAGTGCGACGTCCCGCATATTACGACGTTTTTCTCTGGTCCCTGGTACCGATAGGCCTTTTATCATTAAAAACTATCAGCTTATAGCGCCCCCGCTTATTACGACTTCCCGCATATTTCGACGCTTTTCTCCAGTCCCCCGAAGAAAAATCCCGGTTATTGCGTCGTCGAGTTTCTTTCAAATAATGTATGAGCTACAGATCCGTTGAAAATGCGTGTAGAACAATATGGTAGAACTAGGCACTCTAGGTAGAACTGGTTTTTCTCAACAGCTTCCCTCTTTCCCCGAATGGCCCCCCGTTGAGCCCGCAACGATGACCAGTCTCTTGCAGGGCAAGTCTTGAGGGACAAGTGGGGGCACAGCTTGGATATACGTCGACCAGCCGCCATGTTTACCCACAGCTCAAATGATGACACACAACAATATAGATCTAATTTGAGCTGTGAGTAAACATGGCGGCTGGTCGACGTATATCCCAGCTGTGCCCAAGTGGGTTGTCCTGTGACGAATCGGAACACTCCCTAAATTTCTGGGAAATTCATCCCCTCTCCTCCAATTCGACTTCCGTATTCCATAGCTCAGTGTTCAGTCAACTGTTGTGTAGTTAAGATACCGTATTTAGTATCCATTCTTTCTCGGTTTAAATAGTAGTTTGGATATCCCGTTCCGCCCCGTATGGGAAAACTATGAGTTTCGATGATAAATTGAAGATAATCAAGCTTTATGACGAGAAGAAAGGTGTTATGAATAAGCAGCACAATCTGTGCAAATGAACAGAGGGGTTGCCTGTCTCTTCTAATTTAGTGATAAAATCCCGCTTAAAAAGGTTTCTAGGTAAGATTGAGTATTACGGGTTTTAGGTATATCGCCGAAACGGTGTTTTATGGAATTCCGCATATAACGTCGTACCGCTTATTACGACGTTTTTACAAATCCCCTTGAACGGCGTACTAACGGGAGTTTACTGTATTTGAACCATTAGATGATTAAATCCAACCTAAGTATCTCCCACATACGCCTGCCCGCTGGAAGGTTAAAATTTGGGATTTTAAAGGGGGAAAAAGAAATTTACCACTTTGTTAATCATATTTAACTAAAACAATAAAAAAATTACAATTTAGTTTACGATTATTCACAAATTAATGTATAGGTGATATTAGTCTCATTATACCAATTAGTAATTATGTTTCACTCTTAAAATTCTATTATCAAATTGACTTCCAGAAATAAATTTTGTACATACTTTTTATACCATGAGGAGGAAAGCTGATACGATAAAAAATTGAGTTTTACCAATTTCACCCTCATACTGAGTGTTACAATTAGGACTTAATTAAAAAAACAGGTTTATGATTTATTTAAAAACTATGTAAACCATAATTTATAAGTTGCATCTATAGTCTAGTTCAGAGTTTCTCAAACTGTGGGTCGCGACCCACTGGTGGGTCGCCAGTCAGTTTTTGGTGGGTCGTGAGAAGATTTTTAATATTTCACAAACGGTGTTATTGACTTTTGAATTATCAAACTATTAGTTGAACTTTTTAAATTATCAAATTACCATACTATAGTAAAAATAATAAAAATTTGAGGAAAAACTACACTACTTGGAGTGGAACGGAAAAGGCAATTAATGTAAATACGTACTATGTGTGTCACTTTAATGTGCCGATAATGCAAATCTAGTCGGTTATTCAAATAAGATTTGAAAAAAATATTTAGTGTTTCTCCCCATCCACACTGGGGGGTCAATGCAAATTTTAAGAATTTTCTTGGGAAATGATGCAACTGATGTAATTTATCCCATATTGCTAAAAAACAAGTTAAAACCATGTCTTTAAGGGTCAAATTTTAAAATTTTCTCTGGGGGAGTACCCCCAGACCCCCCCTTTTACTGTAGGGATCATTGTTAGACCACAATTAAACTATTTCATAACCTTGTAACTAAATAGTTGGTGAACACCCCCAGTCAGAGAAGTTAAAATTCTGTGGGGAGGAGGCATGAGATAATTATCTCAGTTCAATTAATTATAAATAACTGAAGTTGGTGGGTCGCGTTAGATTTTGTTTCTCAAAAGTGGGTCGCGATGTTAAAAAGTTTGAGAACCCCTGGTCTAGTTGAAGGATATGGATATTATATATTGAGGATTCACATTAAATACTGCCATTATAGTATGGATAGATGTTCCAATCAATCCACTTATGTTAAGAAATTTTTCTTATTAAATTTAGAATTATTAGCCTTAAGAATTAAAGTAGGAAATACCCAATAAATTCAATTAGTTATTAGTAGGGCTGTGATTTATATGTAATTAAGAATCCAAAATATGTACATATATGTGATTATTTTAGCAAAATATGTATTAAAAAATGCCAAATATGTAATAATAAAAAGAAAATATTAAGTAATTTTTTTAAGTGCCTCTTCAAATATTACGCAAGCACATAGTAGGGAAGGGTGGTTTTCGCTATTTGCTGACAGCTCATGTTTTTTTGCTGTCTTGTCGCGATAAAACCATGTATCGACATCCCTTCTCGGCGCACCTGACACGATTCATCTGACAATCCCGACTTCACAACCTTTTAAAAGTTAAATTCAGCATTGGGTGCATTAATTTTAACTACAATTTAAACGCGTATTACATTTTATGGGTTACTTTAATTTGAAAATCGGTCAAACGTGCGATTATTTTTGAAAAACTTGAAAATGGATAAATATGTAATAAAAATATGTAGTTATAGGTTGAATATGTAAATAAACCAAAATATGTGAAAATATGTAAAATAAACATGGTCTTAATCAATTCAAAATCTTTTAAAACATATAAAATTCAAGAGCACACTTTAATATCAGATTCCTGAACAAATATGTAATTACATATAAATCCTAGCCCTAGTTATTAGCATAAAAATATCCTAAGAGTTTACCTTAAAAATTACTTAGTTTCACAGCATGAAAAACGTTTGAAACATAAAATACTATATTTCAAACCATTAGTATTATTTGCTACCATAAAGGCCTAGCGGTACCATATGATGCTGCACAATTTCAAAACTGAAATTTGCTACCGAAACTGGGCAGAAAAATTTCTACATTTGGGAATTCGAAAGAGTACTTGGGCCTAATAATAGTTCATGTTTGATTAATTAATCTTCAAATATTTAGTACACATGAATTGTACTTGTTCTTGCTGACAAACCATTTTTTGCCTCTCTTGAAGATACCATTTTTTTATCAAGTCTTAAACCATTATTGTACATGTACAGCTACAGGCAGGGATCCAAGTGGGTGACACTTTGGATAGTGCCCCCCAAAGCTTCCAAAAGGTTCTCAAAATGAGTAAAAATCCTATTTTTACTGGTCTAATTTCAAAATTTTTTCTGGGGGAGGACCCCATACCCCTCACTCATTAGGGTATACATACCCTCCACAAGGGTATCTTCAGTGATAATTTTTAGGAAATCCCCAATATTTTGACATTTTGGTTTAAAATGTAAAGGTAATAGTGTTGAAAAGTGCCCCCCTTAGACTCCCTAAATGAGGTTCCAAAAGGTTCTCAAAATGAGTAAAAATCCTACTTTTACTGGTCTAATTTCAAAAAATTTTCTAGGGGAGGACCCTATACCCCTCATTAGGGTATAGACACCCTCCACAAGGGTATCTTCAGTGATAATTTTTAATAAATCCCCAATATTTTGACATTTTGGTTTAAAATGTGAAGGTAATAGTGTTGAAAAAAGTGCCCCCCTTAGACTCAAAACGTTTCTAAAAATGAGTTAAAACCCTACTTTTACATGTCAAATTTCAAATTTTTTTGTTGGAGGACCCCCATACCTCCTATGGTACCACAAGGGGATCTTGTCTGGAAAAGTGCCCCCCCCCTTGGAGCCGTGCTGGATCCGTGCCTGTACAGCTATAATATTTAATTTCAAGCACAAAAACATTCTAGAAGTGATATCGACAAGCAGATGTTTGTAATATATTTATTTTTAGTAAAGAAATAGGTATTTCTAAGGAGTGATTTGCTGATACCATATGGCAGCGGTTCCCAACCACCGTGAAGCTTCCTCAAGGGTTCCGCGAGGGATCGGAAAATCTTTTTTATCTGGTTTACATTTTAGAACAACCCTAAATAAATTATGGATAAGTCAGCCAACTTCAGAAAAATGAAAAAATCTAACTCTGGCGAACATAATCTTTGTCGGAACTGATTTTTGATAAATTTGTCAAAGCTGAAAGCGTATAAAAGAATAGCTGAGTGGGACTGCATTCCAAATGAACATAATTAATAATGTATATTACATGTTAGCGCTCCTTTTTATTGATACTTATAAAAAGTAAAACTATTTTTAAAAATTGTTATGCTGTATTTTAAGGGATTATCTAAGGGAGAAATTTCAAAATAAATTTCCCCTAGCCCCTTTGAAATTTTGATGCTGATTATAATTTTTTCCTTCGAAAATTCTGTGTTTTTCAAGGAACTGCTCTCTTCAGATGTAACCCAAAGAGTCTTAAAATGCACCGAAACACTATTTTTGGAGGCAAATTTCGAAAAATTTTCTGGCGAAGAACCCCCGAACTCTCCTCTAAATTTTTGATGTCTGTTATGCAGTGTTTTTCCCCTTGAACATCCTGCGGTCTCAAGAAGCTTTTTCCCTAGGGTGTTCCACAAAGAGTTTGATAAGGGGATAAAACACTTGCTTAAAGGAAATTTTTAAAAAAATTTCTGAGGGAGAACACAATAGTAAGAAAAAATCATTTTGCATGGACGCTAGG
This sequence comes from Tetragnatha versicolor, assembly GCA_024610705.1. NCBI lineage: Eukaryota > Metazoa > Arthropoda > Arachnida > Araneae > Tetragnathidae > Tetragnatha > Tetragnatha versicolor. The sequence goes on from JANDEH010000001.1 coordinate 59,167,870, forward strand.
GGTTCCCCGAAACTTGGACATTCTCAAAAGGGTTCTGTGAGAGTAAAAAGGTTGGGAAATGCTGCCATATGGTATAAAGCTAGGACTTCCCGGGTTACATGTAAAGAGGAAGGAAAAACTGCAAATAATAGTTTGCCTTGTAAATGCTATTTTCCTGGATTGAAATTGTCAAGTTCAATCTGAATTTTATATTTCGAAGAAATTCATACCTGTAACTTGAAAATTGCAAAAAAACCCACCTTCAGTTTACTTTTTTTTGACTGACTTTGTTTTTTGTTTGTATTCTTGTTGGACTACTCAAGGAACATTTTAATTTTCTCTTTAATTTAATAAAAATTATTCAATATGTAATATATATCATTATTTTTTTTTGGAAAATTTCATTTTGTAAGCTAATATAAAATTAATTGAAATGGTTATGCTAAAAGTAAAGAGGTTCATATTAGTGCCTATTAAAATATGTTTCATTATTGTTTATTTTTTTAACTGATGGGGGAGATTCTTTCAATAAAGCAACTGAAGGCAACAGGGTTTGAAAAAACCCTACCCGGGTAGGTTTTTTTGGTAATATTTGGTTTATTTCGGTATTGTTTTTTTTGGTATTATTCGGTTGTTTTAGGTTTTATTTTTTTTTCACATTTTATTAGTTATTTGTCAGGTATGTTATGCAGATAAGGTAAGCTAGATTCATATTTATAAGAAATAGCAAAAGATTTAAAGTAATTGTAGTAACAAATATTTGATATTTAAAAAAACTTAAAAAAACCCACTTGGGCATGAGTTTTATAGCTCTACATTTAACTTGCCCAATATTGTTTTGCAATAATAAGAGTTGTTTTTAAATATATTTCTTCTCAAATATTATACTTTAAGAAGTTTGCATCTTTAAAAGACTTGAGCATGCTGTTTTTAATGAAATTTTACCCAGTTAAAAAACACTTAAGGCTGGGTTTTTTAAGTGGGTTTTATTAAAAAAACACCTGGTTTTTTTTTGGGTTTGTAGGCAGGTTGAAAACCCCAAGTCAAGCAATTTAAAAATGAATAAAAGAAAATTTTATCCAACAGAAATCTTTGAGCAAGTTCCCATTTTAATTAATAAGCATATTTAAATTTCATGTTACCGAAAAAACCCCTCTTCCAGTTGCGAAAAAATTATTCAAAAGCGTCAGGGTGCATTTGTCGTTTCATGCATGTTATTCTTGGAAATTTTTTCCTGATTTCGTTCCAAAAAACATTTCTTATTTTTGTTTAGCACAATCCCACTCATTTAGGAGAAACTTGACTTAACATCTGTGAAGTTGGGAGGGAAAAAACAGTGTCTCCTTTGGGATTTCTATCTTTAGCTTCTCCCCTCCCTGACATTCATCGTATTGTTACTTCTCCCGTTACACCTTGAATTCAAACTATGCTCACCTCAGCATTAGTTACTTATTTGCTTCAAGACAAGCTTTACCACAAAGATGTATTGTCTTTCTGCTCAGACTTTCAGAACTTATTTTTATTCTGACAGTGGCTATTGTGTGACGATTTATGTTATGGATTAGCTATGCTGATGGAATGAAAGATAATGAAATTGATGGAGTTTAGAATGAGTATAGTGAACCCTTTGAGATTAAAGAATGTATTGCAGTTAAAATGTTTTTATATAATTTTTTTAATTAAAAAAATCTTGTGTTCATTCTAGGTTTTTTAAATGAATGCAGGGTTCATTTAGAAGAAAAATGGGTCCACTTTTAGGACCCTTCACAAAATTCTACTCTTCAAAAAAGGACCTCTCACAAAATTATATTCCTAAAAAACGACCCTTCACAAAATTCCAATTCCTAATAATGGACTCTTCACAAAAGTTAATGTATCAAAAATGGTTTGAAAATACTTTTCAGGAATGTTTTTATCATTTTGGAATGGAATTTGCCAGTTTTAGACCCATTCCATAAGTTATGATTGTACTATGGCTCTCTTCATTTTCACAAAATTCCATTTGATTTTTCACAAAATTCAATTTTACTTTTCACGAAGTTCCTTCCAATTTCCAAAATTCATAAAACATTACCCTGGCAGAAAAACCTGGATGAACACCTGGAATGAGACTCTGGTATTTATGCTTATAATATGAAAGGTGTAGCATACTAGAGTTCCTTGAAATTAGGGTGTTGCAGCACCCCAAGGTGAAGCAAGGAGTGAATGTATAGATTTGACAGTTTTTAAATTTTAAAAATTTATTTTTTATTAAATTTTTTACATTAATAGTTAACTTAAAAGTATAAATAAACCTTTTGGTATCCATCTCCATATTTTAACTCTTTAAAAAATATTAATACAGATACAAATCAATGTTGACAATTTTTTATTACTTAAATTATTAGTTAGAATTGTAGAAATAATTTGTTAAAAGGAAATGAAATTTAGTGTCGAAACTTGTACACAAAAATATAGTAGTATAGTATAATATAAAACTTTTTCTCTTAAATTGATGCATGTATAACTCAGTATTTAAACTTTCAGCTGACAGATAAATGCATTTTTAGGTTTTTCATTTTTTCTCTACTGTTTAACAAAGATTGCCTGAAAAAATTATTTCAGTGGACTGCTTGCTTTTTCTGGTGTGTGGGCTTCATATAAACTAAGCTGTATATATGTTTAGTTGAAACTATTGGGTGTGTCCCTTTTTTGGCAAATGGGTGTGGTATGGAATCTTAATGTATACACAACAACATACTTAGGTAGCTCCAGATTAATGAAAGATTTTATAGGATGGTAATCATATGGGAAATTATATTCTAACTGCATTCTTATTATAGTAGATGGTTGTTGTAATAGCCTTAAAAGTACTATTTTCTCTTTGAAAGCCATAATGCATCTTTTAATAGAGTAAATAAGCTGTAATTTTTCCTCTAAATTTATCTGAAGATAAGAATTTTTTTGCTGTTGTAGTAAGTAGTATAGTATTTAAAAGCTTAATTTAGTTTTGTGGGAGTTCACTTGTTTTGGATATTGTGAGCCCATTCATTGGTTAGTTTTGATGTTAATTTATTGTTTGTTTTTATGTATTTGGATAAAAGTTTTTACTTCCTGTTGTACTTTTAATAGTGTGTTAAAATTTTTTCCTACAATGGCCCTTAGAGAAGTTAAACCCCTTTAAATATAGGTAGCTCAGAAGCTGTTTAATTCTCCATTGAAATTTAACATGAGTGTGAGGGAATTTACAAATACACAGCTTTTTGCTTTGCATTTGCATAAATCAAAAGTTAAAATTTTATAAAATTTTAGAATGGGTTCGAATTTTTTAAAATTTTTTGAATAATTGAAAAAAATTTTTTAAAAATTCTTACTTATGTTTTATTGTTAGTGCAAGGTATTCATTCTAATATGAATCTGGCTGGCTTAATATGATCTTGCCTGATTCTTGCGCCCGTAATCAATAACCAAACTTTTAAGTGAATCAATACTTAACTTCTTGACAGTTTATAATTATATGCATACTTCCAAAGACAAAAATGTTAAATATGAAGTAAAGAATAATGTTTGAGGGTTTTTTAGTAAAAAAACTTAACATAATTATGAAATTCAAGTTTTTTATATTTAGTAAAAAATATTTTTTATTTTTTATGTTGAATAAAAAAGTTTAAAAATAAAAAAAAACTTCTATCATAAAAATAGAACACGTAATACCACTTTGAATTTCGTGATTTTGGAGCAGAAAGCTTTACTTTTGTTCTCTTAGTTTGGATTAAGTTATTTGAACTATAAATACTATCTATTAGGAATTAGTTAAATACTTCAAAATTTTAACTGGCATTTACTGTGATGCAGCTTATATCCAAGGAAAATTCAATTTTTTAAAGTCAGTTATTATGTGTATGACTTGTTTGCCAATATGGCTGATCTACCCAATATTATGGTACTCTTAAACAGGGTTGGCCGGTTTAAACCATTTGGTTTAAACCATTGGTTTAAACCATGGTTTTTTTACCAAAAAAACCACTTGGTTTTTTTAGAAATTATAAAATATTTTCAGGATTTTTTAAAGAAAATGTTATTAAGTATAATCTTTTGCACGAAATTAAAAGGTCAAATTTATCAAAAAATTGACATTTTAAGGTGATTAAAAATCAGAAATCTTTTAATTTAATGGTTTTAATTATTGAATTCTCTCTAAACTTAACCTTAAATGCTTAAGTTAAACTTATTATATTTTGCAAGAGATAGTTCATTTATTAATTTCTTTTAAAATGAAGCATTATTTCAAAGAGTAACTAAACATACACCAAAAGTTATCTGTTTTTCACTGATAAAATATGGCTTGGATTTTAATTAATTAATAAAACCAATTTGTCTTATTTTTCAGTCATAAAAACCAGTTGGTTTTTTTAGTAAATTAATAAAAACCGTTGATTTCTTTAATGATAAAAACTAAAAACCAGTTGGTTTGTTTATAAACAGATAAAAACCAGTTGGTTTTTCTTAAGTTCATAAATTAATCCATATATAATTAAGATAAATAAATAATTTGATTATTTCAACCATTAATCCAAGAAAAATTATCACTGATTTTTATTCACTACAATAAAATTAGATATTCAAATTTGAATATTTTAAAAACAAAAACAAAATTATTTTTTAAAACAAATTAATTTAATTTTAATTAACTAATTAAATTAATTAATTGAAATACACAAATCATTTATCAATTATAAACAACCCCTGAAATAAATTTCTCATTTACAACTCAATTTCAAACATCACTGCTAAAATAACTTATTCTGAAAAAAATTCTAAAAAAAACTTGGTTTAAACCAAAAAAACCTGGTTTAAACCAAAAAAAACCAAATAAACCCGGTTTTTTGGTTTTTTTTAAAAAAAACCCGGTTTTTTGCCAACCCTGCTCTTAAATGTGCCTTTTATTTTTCTAAATCATCATGCTCCAAGTAATCCTGACAAGTATGCAATTACTTACATACAAACAAAATTTACAAAGCAAGTAGTTGGGCACGGCAAGGGTGTAAAAAGAAACATGTAAAACAAGAAATATAAGTTAATTTTTTAAAACTTCACCCTAGTATCAACAACTAGGAATGCCAGACTGCATTCATTTTCTCAAAGTGACAAAAGGTATCAAATTTCATGTATTGAAATAACCTTAATTGAAACATTAAAATTTTGCTGCCCTCATGAAAATTGGATAGGATACTCTAATATTGTTCATTTCAATATTTTTTAAAGACTAGCATTCACATTCGCACTTGTTTTTTATAGTTTGTGGTGATATTCATGGACAGTTTTTTGATCTTATGAAGCTGTTTGAAGTAGGTGGATCACCAGCATCTACTAAATATCTTTTCCTCGGTGATTATGTTGATAGAGGGTACTTCAGCATAGAGGTATTGTTTCATCCTCTTTTTTTTTTTCAAAAATCACATTATTTTGTAACAAATAATGTAAATATCCCATAATTTTTTTTGTTTTCCAGTGTGTCTTATACCTATGGTCCTTAAAGATTTGTTATCCAACCACTTTATTTCTACTACGGGGTAACCACGAATGTAGGCATTTAACAGAATACTTTACTTTCAAGACGGAATGTAAGTAAAAACACTAAAGTTTAAAAAGCAGTCTTTTGGAATTTATATTTGATACAGAAGAAAGTAATTATTTTATAATCAATTATAGGTAAAATAAAATACTCAGAACGAGTGTATGATGCATGTATGGAAGCCTTTGATTGTTTACCTCTTGCGGCTTTGATGAATCAGCAATTCCTATGTGTTCATGGAGGCTTATCTCCCGAAGTTCATACTTTAGATGACATCAAAAAGGTAACCTTTTCTAAGTGAAAGTTTTTAAATAATATGAGTTATATGTTACGGGTCAATTGATAAACAGGGTATTATTAATAATGCCTGAAGTGATAAATTCAATGGCATTTATTACATTGAAAATTCAGTCCCTGAAGAGTAATTTGAGTATAAATGTATCACTGCCCAAATACGTGAGCATTATTAAAAATGCCAGGTTTATCACATTGCTCCTAACATATTAAAATAAAGATAGAACTGTAGCTTTGGAAATAGATATCTCAACATGGCTATGTATTGATATAATTTTATGTGATAAAACATGATTATTGTGTGCATTTCCCTTCACTGCTAAAAGTTTCTTTTTAATAGTTGGATCGGTTTAAAGAACCTCCAGCATTTGGACCAATGTGTGATCTTCTTTGGTCAGATCCTCTTGAAGACTTTGGAAATGAAAAAACAACTGAACATTTTAGTCACAATAGTGTTAGAGGTTGTTCATACTTTTACAGGTAAATTTCTTGGATGGCTATATCCATCAGTGCTTATTAATATAAATTGCTGCCTGAATTCAATATTTTTATATTGAATTTCATTAATTTTAACATCAAATTAAAACTATTATCTTGATTGATGAAAATTTTTTTGAATTTCAGCTATGCAGCTTGTTGTGACTTTTTACAGCAAAATAACTTACTCTCAATCATTCGAGCACATGAAGCACAAGATGCTGGGTAAGTTATCACTATTTATAAAAGAAAGTAGGGAAAAATTTGACTAGAGATGGGAATGGCCGGAAAAAAACCGGAAACTTTGGGAAAAAAACCAGTTTTTTTCCAGTTTTTTTCCGAAGGGTTTATTTCTTTCCGGAAAAATTGAAAATGTTAATTTAAAATACTTAATTTAGAATTTATGTATTAACCAATATCAATTAAAATATTATTTAGATGACATTCTTATACAATAAAGTACTTAAAAATGAAGTTTTAACCAAAATAAAAATTTTTTCCCAAAAAAGTTGGATTCCACTCGGGAAAAGTTAAAAACTTTTAAGTTAGTAAGCATTTAAAAATTTTCTACATTCACGTTCTAATGTTTTCTCATTTGATATTTTTTATACTGAATATTTCACATGAAAACACAAATTTGGAATAAGTAAGCTGCAAGATAAATTATTTTAACATCCAAGTGTTATTTATTTTACTCTTACTTTTAAAAAAACAAAACAAAAATAATTATGCAATGCAAATTAATATCAATAATACCAATTAGGATTAGAAGAATATTATTTATATAAATTTGGTATTCTTATATATTAATTATAAAATGCAGCACTTTAAAAATATTTTAACCATTAAATAAGATTGTCTAACAATCATAAGCATATGAAGGACTTTTTTCTGTTTCTTCAAATTTCTCTGCTTTATCTGAATTTAAAAAAAATTTAGATCAGATTTCAAAGTTTGGGATTATTGGACGCTTTTTACGGGGTTGCTTAAAAAATATTTATGGTGTATGAGTATTTATTGAGCAATGAACACATTAATGTCACGAAAATTAAATAATAAAAAAATAAGTTCCAAAAATATTTAAACAAAACAATGAACAATTTTTTTATATAACGACTTCAACATTTTTTTAAAAATTGGCTTATTAATTAATTTTAAATAATTTAATTAAAACTTCTCAACCTTTCTAAGAAAACATGATTGCAATGATTATGTGAAAAAGGTTAGGTTCAATTATGTATATGTTAAATATTATAGCAAACATCTGTTATTTGTTATTGGATCACGTTGTATACAAAATTAATTCATCAAAAGTACTTAATGTTTAATAAATAAATATTAAATTTATGTTATTTATTACAATCACATGCTTTATATTTATATTGCATATATTATTTTATAGTTATAAAAACTGTTGTTTTTTTGTTTTAAAATTACTCGTAAAACGCTGCATATATTTATTTTGAAAGAATTATTTTTAATTAATTTTTAATGATTTAGTAACTTATATTATATAACGACTAATGATTTTTATACAACGAATGATTATTTAGCTTTTTAAAAAATATGTATTCAAAAACCACTCTTTTCTATGCTAAAAAGGTCAATTTTTCCGACTTTTCCAATTTTTCCGGAAAAAAACCGGTTTTTTTCCTGTTTTTTTCCGCCTGCCCAAAATTTCCGGAAATTTTCCATCTCTAAATTTGACCTAGTTATACATGTAGGTAATTTTATTGAGCCTATTGAGCTTTTTGTTTGTATTTCAGGTATCGCATGTATAGGAAGAGTCAAACTACTGGTTTCCCATCTCTTATTACAATCTTTTCTGCACCTAATTATTTAGATGTTTATAATAATAAAGGTATAATACTTGCTGTCATTTTATAGTAATGTTGTAATTTTCTATTTTATTATAACACTAAATCTTTTGAAAAAAAAAGTTAACTTTTTTAGTTAATGTTTTTAACGGTATTAACTAAAAGCACTATTAACTATTACTTAATAAAACAAAGTTTATTTTATTATACAACTTGACTACATATTTAAATGTATTGACTTTTAAACAGCGTAACATATTATCCTTTTTACCTATTTAGGTAACTTAGATTAGATTTTGTGTATTTTTGTTAAAAGAAATAATTTTATTTTCTCATTCCATCTCGGTATTCAATCTACCTTATTATCATTTCCCATTCAATTTTTGTTTCAATCCATCCAGAATATTAGTTTGCATGTGTTATGCATGTTGTCATGGATACCCTTAGAAATTGAAATCTAATGTTTAATACACCTGACTTTTGAGATGCTGTCATTCTTACTTCACGATGTTTTTCTTAAATGAAATAATGAAAGTAATTTGGACGATGTTGAAATATTAGTCTTGTGACTTGCCAATCTTTTTTGTAGTAATTTTAAATTGGATTTTTTTTCATTCTGCATTTTGGTCTATCATTATGTTAAAATCCTGGTGTCATCTGAACCAGAATTCTTGGATTTTTCGGAGACATTAACCTCAGAGCCAGTAAAACTTAAAATTTCTTTCTTATTTTAATACTAGAAATATTCGTAATATTTTAATTTTTGAAGGTATTTTCTAAGAATTGAATAGGAAATCCTGTTTAATTTGTATTTAAATCGAATGTTAATATTTTATCAATGATGTACTCTCTGAATTTAACTATTTAAATGTAGTCACAAAAATAGTTCCATATTGTATATTGTATTGAATCACTAGATTGATTTTTATACATGTTTTCTTGTTCACTATTCTATTTTCTTAGCAAGTTAATTATTATATTTGAGTTAAATGCAAATTATACAATTTTTCATTGTATGGTTGGATATTTTATTGTTTTAAAATTTGAATGCTAATTATAAATCATCATTAGAATAAACTCTTTCATTTCTCGTTGTATAAATGTTTAAAAATTTGTTATTTTGGTACACATGTGTATGCATACTACAGTCAAATCTGCTTAATGTGATCACGGTTAATGTCATCAATCGGATAATGTTATCGAAATTGACAGGTCCCGATCATTCCTATTTAATTTAATGTAAAATACATCGTTTAATGTGATCAACTATGAATCAACACGCCGCTTTATGTTATCAAATTTTTTCATATTCCCTTTAAAACGACCGCTTTTGAGTTCGAGCTTCGTTTTGAGGGTCAATTTTTACAAGTAAACATCTGGCACTTCTTTATTCTGAAACTCAGTATGAGTAAGAAAAATAAATCATTCCATATATTGAAAGAAAGTGGTTATGGGTGAGGGTCCGAATCCATACTTGTGATTGGTCAAAGAAACACCAAGATCCACGCTTTGCAGATGTTTCTGATAAGATATTTTGGATATAATGGGGCGGAAAAATGAGAGACCTTTCTATAAAAATACAAAGTAAGCGATTATTTAAATTTTATTAACTGAACTGCTCTTATATATTTTCCCCTTAAAATTTTAACCAGTGTAAAAATAGTTTTGAATACATTTCTTACGATATTTACGATTACATTATTTTGATTTTAAAGCTAACAATCTAGTTACACTGTTAGCTGTTTTTTGATATCAGATCGCTTATGTTTATTGATCGGATAATGTTATCAGTTTAGTCTCGGACAATTGCGATCACATTAAGCAGACTCAACTGTATCATTAATTTTCTTATCCAGCGGCTGTACTGAAATATGAAAATAATGTGATGAATATACGCCAGTTCAACTGTTCTCCTCATCCTTATTGGTTGCCAAATTTCATGGATGTTTTTACTTGGTCTCTTCCTTTTGTTGGAGAGAAAGGTAATGTTTTTTGTGCTGTAAGTTAGCTTTGCTGAGTATTATCTTTTAATAGTTTAAAAATAAGTTTAACCATGTCTTCAAACATTATATTTTAAACTTAATTTTATTTTTATCATGCTGTTTAGTTTACTACTTGAGTTAGTAAATGTGTGTGAAGAATCCTTAGTATCTCTATGTAAGAAAGCATCTTGTATTTTTATTTAGCATGGACTCTTTTAGCATTAAAAACTTAATTCTGAAAAGACACCTATCCTTTCTTTTAATTCCCCCAACTCTTACTCCTATATTTTATCTTGAGTCCATTTACTGAAAATTTATTCTAGCATATTTTCTTTCTTGAAATTTTTAATATCTTTAGTGAAAATACCCAGTTATAAAACAGTTTTAACAAAATGAAGTAAACCAATTAAAGAGGGTATAACATCTCCCAGGGTTGGCCGGTTTAAACCAATTGATTTAAACCATGGTTTTAACCAAATGTTTTTTTACCAAAAAAAACCACTTGGGGTTTTTAGAAATTATAAAATATTTTCAGGATTTTTTTAAAAGAAAGTGTTATTAAGTATAATCTTTTGCACAAAATTAAAAGGTCAGATTTATCAAAAAATTGACATTTTAAGGTGATTAAAAATCGGAAATATTTTAATTTAATGGTTTTAATTATTGAGAATTCTCTCTAAACTTTACCTTAAATGCTTAAGTTAAACTTATATGTTGCAAGAGATAGATTATTTATTAATTTCCTTTAAAATGAAACATTATTTTAAAGAGTAACTAAAGATACACAAAAGTTATCTGTTTTTCACTGATAAAAGATGGCTTGTGTGGATTTTAATTAATTGATAAAACCAATTTGTCTTATTTGTCAGTCATAAAAACCAGTTGGTTTTTACTAAATTAATAAAAACCGTTGATTTCTTTAATGATAAAAACTAAAAACCAGTTGGTTTGTTTATAAACAGATAAAAACCTGTTGGGTTTTTTTACTAAATTAATAAAAAACCGTTGATTTCCTTAATCGGATTAATTATCTCAATCATTTATCCAATTTCAATTGACATTAGTTGCTTACATTTCATTTTTATTTATTTAAAAAATTAAATTTTCTCTTTCTAAAGAAATTTCTTAAGTTCATAAATTCAAATCAAAGTCTGACTGGGCCTAGTGGCCCATCAGGCGGTGCCCATCTCCGTTTCTGTAGCCTTTGGGCCTAGGGTGCTAATTACTAGCATGTGTCCAGGCCGAGTGGCTAGCTCGACGCTGGACCCCCAGTTGATTCCCTAAGCCATTGGTCCTCATTTATCGACCCCGGAAGAATGAAGGAAGTTCATAAATTAATCCATATATAATTAAGATAAATAATTTTATTTCAACCATTTATCCAAGATAAATTAACACTGATTTTTATTCACTACAATTATATTAGATATTCAAATTGGAATATTTTATAAAAAAAATTATTTTTAAAACAAATTAATTTAATTTTAATTAATTAAATTAATTAATTGAAATATACAAATCATTTATCAATTATAAACAACCCCTGAAATAAATGTCATTTACAACTCAATTTCAAACATTACTGCTAAAATAACTTATTCTGAAAAAAATATTGTAAAAAAACTTGGTTTAAACCTAAACCAAATAAACCCTTTTTTTTTTGTTTTTTTTTTAAACTGTTTTTTTCCAACCCTGACATCTCCCATTGCAAACCTTTAAATTTTTTACCCTTTTTAAATTTTGTTTAGCATTAGAACATTTCAATTTTATGTTTACTAATCCCAATATGTATCTTTTAATATAAACTTTATTTCATAATAAAAATCTACTTGTTTTTTTCAAATTTTAATTTTCTTAGGTTTAAGTTACTATATGCGTAATTGAAGTTATGCACTTAACTTTAACTACATATAAAATAGGGATAATTTGAAGCAAAAAACAATGATGTTAATCTTCTGTGATTAGTTTTTCCTGTTGCATTGTTGAAAAAATTATGATGTATAACATTGAGAATGTTATTAAATCACATTTTTTGGGGGTGTTTAATAGGGCTAAATGACTTAAATTGTTTTTAAGGGTTTATAGGGAACTTAAAAAACCATTTATATCAAATTCATGTTTGAAAAGAGAAAATGGATGTTTTATGTCTTGAGCGCAAAATAATTTACAGTAAAATTCCTTATGAATATTGAAGTATTTTTTGTTGTAGTAACTGAAATGCTAGTCAATGTCCTGAACATATGTTCAGATGATGAACTGATGACAGAGGGTGAAGAAGCATTTGATGCTGAAGGTAAGGAAGAAGGTGATTATAAACTAAATTCTAAGCTTGAGGTAGTACTAGTTTGTAGCTATTAGAACTAGATTAGAAAGTAGCTAGTGGTGCATATGTAGTCTCATATTGCTTTAAGGGCATTCAAAATTATAAAACTGCTTGGGAAAAGTTAGATTCCATATTCAGGCTAAAATGGATGAATATAAAATCAATCTGCACCTTCCTTCAATTAATGTAATACTGTAAAATCTCGTTATAACAAAAACTTAACGGGACCATAAAATTTATTTGTTGTAACGGAAATTTCGGTTGGGGACTTTCGTAATAACAGGATTTTTCGTTGTATCGGTATTCATTGATATGGGATTTCACTGTAGTATTAAAAAAACTAGGTTATTTAAACAGTATCTGGAATGGCTTCCAAATATGATTCAGTTTTGATTTTCCTTTAGAAAATCTATTGATATTGAGCTTTCTTAACTTCTCCTATTTACTTGAAACACAAAGAGTTCTTATAGCTTTGATTATTTACAACTTATGAAAATGTACTAATCAATTACCAAAGCTTTTGAATTAACATGGAATACAATTTTTTGGAAGGGTGCACTTTGATTTATGCTGATGGCATGTTTTATTTTGATAGTAGGATGGGATAGTGTGCATATGGCATGATTACTTGAATTAATAGATCTTTAAAAGGATTACATTTATAGTTATCTAATAGAAAGATTTATTATTTACCTTTTAATAGTTTGCATTATCAATGTTATATTTGATGGTTAAGTAAATAAATGTATCTGGGTGCTAAAATAATTCTTTCATCCTTTTATATTAATTCTTCGATGCATGGAGATTAAATTGTTTTTAGTGGATTTTAGTGTGTAGAATTTTGTTGGCTATGATCAGTAGTTTATTATTTTAATTGTTTATTTTATCTATAATGTTTGAATTCATATATGTTCTAGTTTTATTAATGTGGCCACCTGTTGAAAGTAGAAAAATCAGCTTAAGCTATGAGAGAGGAAAACTCAAAATGATTTTCTCTAGTGAGAATTTCAAGCTATTCAGATTAATTTGATTTCAACCAGGATATATTAAAAGATATATAGAGCAAACAAGTCAATTAAGATGGTTCTTCATACTTTGGTGTGACAGGTTTGATACAGCAACTTCATCAATGTTGAATGCTTCGTACCCCAATTATACTAAAGCTAAAATCTTTGACTTATCTCATTCTTCTGCTAGAGAATATTTCATAGTGATTAGTGGAATCTAATGTTGGTGTGTGTATGATCCACTTTTATTCATCATGCTATTAAAGTAATAGGTAAACCCAGGAAACCCTCCCTCTCCCCAAAATTTTATTAGCTTGGTTGGGTTATTGTTTCAATTTACATCCAATTACATTTGTAAAATGAATAAGATGTAAACTACTTTCCTATAAACCATATCTACTTGATTGAGTTTTTGCATAATTTTAAGACTAAACAACACACGTTCTCAAATCAGTTGTGTGCAATGAACCTCAGTATGTGCATTAATTTTTCTAAATAATGCTATGGATTCACTTAAGCAGTCCTTGTTGAATTGGACAAGCAGTTTGTTGATGGTTTCACTTTACATGGCATGTAGGAAATCTATAAATAATACTTGTGATTTTTAGCTATTTTTTACCAAACGATTTAGTACCTGGCACCATAACATTATAACTATCTATAGGACCTCTTTAAAGTTTCCAAGCTCTTTTCCTTTCAAGTTGTTTGCACAAAACTAACGAACTTATATAACCAGCTAGTGTGTAAACTCAGGAGGGGTGTTTACTGTCATTAGTGTCTTAATAGTCTAATGAAAAATATTTTAAGAGTTCCTTAAACCCTGGTGAAGTATTAAATTTCGATAGGCAGCTTTGGTAGGCACAAAATAAACTATAACTTGTGATACTTTTAGCCAGACTGTCTTGTATTTGCCTGTATGTTACTAGCTATTGGTGTAGTTCTAGTAGCACCTACAATGATTATAGTGTTTGTTATTTTGCTGTGTACTTAATGCTTACTTTATGTGTAATGGTTCTGAAGGTTAACTTTGAGTCTTTATACAATAGTAGGGCCGTTAAAAAGAATAATTGTTCAGATTGTGAAAGAGGCACCGAAATTGGTGGAGATACAGTTTAAGGCATGCTGAATCCAAAAGCGCTCTGGCAGAAGTGCTGTTTGACACTTCCGGTCAAAACAAAATGGCTGCCTACAGGCCTATATTTGGTTCTTTTAATGATAGAAAGACATTTTTGGGGTCAAATATTTTTCTGATGACATGATTCTGATTCCGACATGATTCTGATTCTGATGACAAAATGTGCAATATGTTTTAAAAAGTAACTAAAATTCAATAAAAACTTTAATTAGTAATGCAGTCAATCGGCAGATGCTAGAAAAAAAATCTATAGAAAAGTTTTTTTTGACAGTTTTAGATGTTTTTTGGGGTGCTGATTGTGAAAATCCAGTTCAATTTCAAGTAGAAGGTCAACTTCATTTAAAAAAACGCAAAAATATGCTAAAAAAATTGCAAAGTTTTTACTCTATTTTCCGATTTTCAAAAAGTATGTTTCTCAACATCATCTGTTAAAAAGTTAAAGTAAATAAAATTTCCTACAAAATGAACTCTTCAATTTTTATTTAACGAAGAATATTTTGCCGTTATAACACCATGAAAAACATGATTTTAACTCAGGATAATTTAAACAGTGGATGGTTTGTTTAAATTTTCCTATCTTGAAATTCTCTGTTCTTCAGTGCGTTATAAAGGGAAAACTATTCTTCGGATTATAAAAATCCCCAAAAAACATCTAAAACCGTCGAAAAAACTTTTCTACAAATATTTTTTCAAGCCTCTGCCGATTGACTATTACTATTTAGATTTTTAATTGAATTTTAGTTACTTTTAACAAATTGCACATTTTGTCATCAGAATCAGGTTTTTGACCCTTAAAACATAATATTTGACCCCAAAAATGTCTTCCTATCATTAAAAGAACCAAAAATAGGCACTTCCTCTAGAGTGCTTCTGGTCGATTTTGTATTCGGCATGTTTTAAACTATGTCTCCATTAATTTTGGTGCCTCTTTCACAAGCTGAACAATTTGGGTGTTTTTTCCCTTTATTGGCCCGTCCCTACTACAAATAGTGATAACCAACCAGAGGCTTGGAGCCCAACACGTTGTTTATTTACAACTTCAGTTTTGCTTCTGCGAAAAATTAGTTGGAATTTCAAAATAGACAATATGCACTACATCACGAAACATCCCAAAACTTACCCAATTTATTAATTCGATCGTGAAAAACCCGAAAATCAACTTTAAAAATAACAAAAAGTTTTAATTTAAGCGCAAAAAGTGTTTAAAAAAGCCCTTAAGTCACCTGACACAAAACGGGGTGTAACCTTGTGTGACGTCATACTTCAGCAGATTTGTTTCAGGCAATACTGTTTTGAGCACATGGAGCATAAAAACTTACTTTTTTGACCTCTCCCGTTATCCATCTCTTTAAGACTGGATAACACTGTTCTTGAAACTCAAAAATGTTTTTTTTTAGAATTAAAATTTTATTCCTTTTGTACAGATTTCTTGTATTTTCATTCAGTTTCTTAGCATTAGAACTAACTTTGGAAATTTTGTAAATAAATATTGAATGTCATGTAGGTTTTTTCTCACAATATTAAATTTAGTTATAGTCAGTATAAAATATTAAAAAAAATCACTAGTAAAATAAAAATGTAAAAAACATTTAAAAACCGAAAAATCTTTGAATTTTTGAACTTTTGCATTAGTAAATAATTTTTTCGACTTCATTAAATTCGTTCGTTTATTAATTTAAACTGATGATAATCAAGCATTCCATTCATAGCAATGGAAATGTACTAGTATCACAAAAATTCTAGTTTTCTTTTGCTATGCATTATTACATTTTATGCAGCTGGCATCACATTTTTGTTATGTGGAGGAGCCGCACCCCCTTTGCCTTGAATCCTTGTGGAGCTTGGGTATTCCAAGTGGCACATGACAACAACAGCAACAACAACATCACATTTTTGTGATGTGACATTTCTTTGTGTCTCTAAGCATAAAGTTACACTATTTATGACGAATTCTTTCATTTTTTGGTACTGTGAAAAACAATTCATCCGGCGTTCTAACACTTATTTTTGCACATAGGTACTAAAAATTTTTTATAGTACTTTTTTACTTGTTTAGGACCGTCCATAGCTGCCGAAATAAGAAACTACAGGCTACCAAAAAACCCCAACATAAATGCAAACACCATTGCTTTTCAATGGATGCCTTTCGCGCGTAATTTGAACCGCTGAAGTATGACGTCATAAGTCAGAATCGTCAAGCACTGAAGATTTTTGTTGATAGTGACATCAGAGCAACTTTAAATGCATTTTAAATCGAATTAATTTGATGGAATTGCAGTTTAATTAGCATTTTTCAATGTAATTTTTCATGCTCTTTCTTTTTAAAGTGAATTTGAAAATCATGCATATTGTCTATTATCTTACTACTGGTCGATAGGTGCATCCTTAATAATCAATTGTAATCTTTACCGGAAAAAATGGGATATTTTTTCTACTAGTTTATTGAGTTTACAAGCACTTTCCTCAATTTTTTCCCGCTGTCCTGTAGATAATTTCTCTTCCTTCAAACTCTGTTTGCATTAACTTTAACAGTGGCTAGGCAGGGGATTTTTGCAGTATGCAATTGATTGTCAAGGATGTACATGTCAACCTGTAGCAAAATTACTTTGAAATTCCTCCCAATTTTTTCAGGATCAATACGGAAGTTTAAAAAACCAATCCTTATATCTTACACTTCCCAGTCAGAATTATTAGTTATTATTAATAAGGAATAAATCCTCCTGGTCCTGTTGTTGCTTTAGTTATTTTTTTTCTATCTCTCCAATATTCTTTGAATACTATTTGTTAGTGAGTTTTACGTTTCTTCTTAAAATATCTGTGCAGACATTAAAAATAAGAGGTGGTCACATTAAAATAACTAGAATATATCAAATTATCCTGGAAACCAGAATTATCTATTTAAAATAGAACTTTGCAATCACTCATGCTTAAAATTAAATACTACATTTATATTATTCATATTCTTGAAAAGTTCTTTCTATCAAGTGATTGTTTTTGATAAGTCTAATAAAAAAAGGTGTTATGTTAATCTATTTAACGCAATTTTTTAAAAGTAACATTATTTTATATAAAAATATTTTTAGATTCCTTATTCATGGAAAAACTTGAGCAGTTAATATTTTATAATTATGTCTTACAATATAGTGTCATTAGTTATGTCAATACTCTACCTCAAGCCTGTAATTATTTTCAGCTATTTTGTGACAACATTTGGTGTGTTGGTAATATAAATTACCATTTTTTCTAATTGCCAATATTGTTTGTCTTCCAGTGAATTTTTTAACAAGATTTCAGTAAAAAAATTAATACCATTTAAAAATGCTTCTTTAAAATGTGCCAAAAAATTTTTCAAGTCAAAATGCTATTTATTGATTATATACTAATATAATAACCAATGAAACTGAGTAAACAGTTCTGACAGTAAAACTGTCAGTATTTATTTTACTGGTTACGTTCCAAAACAAGCATCTAATACTATCTATTAACTTTTCCTATACTATTGCATTATATTTTCACATTGAAACAACGAGTTGTAAAGTTGTGCTAGTGTGAGTACCTGTTATGAGCTATTATGTTAATCCGTTTGTTATAGTGAACAGTTATTATGATTGCTCTTGGGCAGTAGCTTAAGATGACGGACTATTGTATCAAATGAAAAACATTGCAGTGATGTATGCTACAAATAAATTTAAAATACTTATAAGGTTAAAAAAAGCTAAAATAATCAATCTTTCAATCACATGAAGTTAGGGCTGAATTAAGATGCTTTCGCCAGTTAAGCATTTAGCTGCATTCTTTTTGCCTGAGCATAAATTGTTTTAGGCATTCCTTTACAAAATGTTTGCTTGCCTTTTTTACGCTTGCAGGAGGGAAATTTTGCTTTTAGCAAAAAAGCAATTTGCTAGTGAATGTGTTTATTAAGCCTGCAGAAAAAGAAGCATTTTGTTCCTTAATTTGGGATTTTACTAAATTTTGTTTTTTGATCAAAAGCTTTTTTGTACTCTTGTAATTTTTATGGAGTAAAAGAAATATGAAACTGACATGTAATTTTTTTCTCTTTCATTTCTCATCCACTGCCATGTGTAAGTGCACTTAATTCCTCCTGTATGTGCAGTAGTTAGTGTTGTGCACTGTTAAGTCATGTGGATGTGCTTTTTACATTTAGTCGTGTCTGCTTTGGTGTCGGTAGTTTGATGTTTTTGTTGTGATGAAGCGAAGTAAATGTTTTTCGTAGAATATAAAAGAACTTTTCTCTAGTCAATATTTTTTTAATATGAAGACAAATTTGCTAGCTTTACCCACTCCGATAAAATTTAAAAAATAAATTTAAATCGCAGTGCTTTCATTAATAAGTTGGTTGAATTAGCTTGGTAGCATTGCTAGTAACAAATGCATTTGTATCTTTCTGGTACACTGGTTCAACATGACCTGACCTGCTCCTCAAGACAAAAACCCTTAGAGACCAATCTACCAACCAACCCTTAGCTAGTATAGTAGTCTTTTTGTTTTCTAATCATTAAAACTGCCAAATTTAAAAAATAAATTCTGAATTGAATTAATTCAAATGAACAATTTTTATTCTCAGTTTCTCAACATTTTGAATTCCTGAAAATAAAGCCTCTTTTCCAATAAATTCTATCTGATTTTGCATCAAAGCTTTTTATTAGTATTGGTGTAATAGCTAACCATTTCTTATTATTTAGCTGTTTTTTGTCTGTATTTTGTTAATGTGTTATCTGCTTTCTTTTTGTTATCAGCATGGCAGCAGCCTCTTAGCTTAAATTTAATGAACTCTGGTGATTGCTTGATGTTCTTTCTTTATATTTGCTAAACAATTCTACGCCTAAGTGTTAATGTAATTAGATGTGTGAAGAGTTTTCATGTTAAAAAGGTTGTCATTTTTACTTGTATGGAAATATATTTGTTTTTTAAGGGCTTTTTGAGATAAGGCTACGACTTGGAACTTGAACACAATACCACATTAAAATATCATTGTTGGGTTGAAAATTTCTCTCATTTTAATAAATCAAATCGATTTTCCAAACCTTGTGAAGGTTTCAAAGACACTATTTCATGAATGAGAAAAGTTTATTAGCTTTTTGGTGCATAATCCTGTTAAAACAGGTATCTGTGTGGACAGCAAGTAAAGGGAAGGTGTTAACTTTTTAACTCAATCACCACTGAAAAAAATTTATTTTTCATGGTTATGACGCCTATCTACTTTACTAACAGAAACTCAACTATATTGAAATAATTTTTAAATTTTTTCGGAAGCAAAATGGTACTTTCTTTACAAACGATCATTATAACTGAAATGTAATTAATTTTTACAGAATTTGGGTTTAGTAAGTCCCAGTTAGTTTCTACTTTAATAATTCTTACACAGGGTTGCTACCTGAAAAACGGGGAAAAAATAGGGAATTTGATATTTAATAAAAACTGGGAAAACTCGGGGAAAATGGAAATAGCAAAAGCCGGATTTTGCTGTTTTCCTTCTTTTCATCGCGAGTGTTTTTTTGTAGATCCAAAATATAGGCTTCTTGTGTTTCTCTTCTACGTTATGCAGAAAAACAGCTTAAAATAGATCAAGAGTATCTAGTAGCATCCAGTTCGCGCTAGTGTTCTCCGGCTTGTATTTGGAAAAATTTTGAATTTGTTGGTAAAAGCTTGAAAAAAATGTTTGTGATTGATAAAGTAGACGGAAAATATATGCAGGGAATTTCATTTTAGGATTTAAGTAGCTTCCTTGTTACACGTTGAATTTTGCATTCCTTTGCCCAGAGTTTAACAGGGTGTAATTGGGGTAGTATTTATTGTTATCAAATCAACATAAAATTGGCTAGTTGGGAAAATTTTCTTGATTAATTTAGTTATAGTAAATGTGAAGATGACAACCTTTGAGTAGTTAGTTTGCTGTTTTGTGTAGATGTTTAGTTTTTGCCCTTATTTAATATAATAAGGAAGTTGAAACATTGATTTCTTTCTATTACCTTAGTATCTGTGTACCTATATAAAAAGCATAAGTTATCAAAAATGGGATTATAAATACCAAGTTTTTTAGCTTTTCTCATCTAAGGTTAAATTTAAATTAATTACTTATATGAAGGATAGTGTTAAATTAAAACTTCTCTATTTATTCTCAGTTTTATAATGTGGCTATTTTCTATACATTTTAGCGGCTGCCTCAGCTTCTGTGAGAAAAGAAGTAATTCGTAACAAAATCAGAGCTATTGGAAAAATGGCCCGTGTATTCTCAGTGTTGAGGTAAAGTATATAGACATGCAAAATTAAATATTAGATAGTTTTAATGGTGTATACTGTATAGTCCTAACACTGTCCAATCTTCATGCAGGAAAAACTGGCCCCTCAATGTCTTTTAAAATATTTCTTTAATAAAATTGAAAAAGTACTTTAAAGTTTTCAAAAATATTCTTATAATAAAGTAGTTCAAAGTAGATGTACAATTAAATATCAATTTTCAGGATATATAATTAAAAAATCAAATATCTTAAAATTAATTGGAGATATAAATATTAGAAAATGAATTATTGAATACTTAAGAAGCAATTGATTTACCATTCCTGTTATTTACTTAAGGATGGCTACAGAACCTGTAAATCGGAGATTTCAGAGAAAAATCGGTGAAATTCTTAAAAGTATGTCAAAATCGGAGAAATTTTCTGATGAGATCATTTTGTGCTACCATTTTTCTTCCTCCAAAACCATATGAACCATATTTCAATGAGGAACATATTCTGCCTCACTCACATGCTATGTAAAGTTAAATTTTATTATTTTATATAAACTTTTTCAATTTAAATAACAAGTAGTGATCTTTTAGTGTTTTAGAAATTTATCTTATTACAAAGAAATCCAGAAAATTAATAAAATTAGTTCCCGTAAATAAGAAAATGATGCAAGTTTAATCAGGGAAAAGTCAGAATTTTTTTTTCTCAACTTCTGTAGCCTCCCTGTACTATAAAATTGCATACTTTAAAAGTCTACTAAAATGACATTTTTTAAAAAATTTCAGAGAAGAGAGTGAAAGTGTGTTACAACTTAAAGGCCTCACACCTACTGGTCAATTGCCTATTGGAACTCTTCAAGGTGGCAAAACCTCTATTAAAAATGGTAAGTTCTTTGTGCCTTTTGTAGTTCTAATAGTGGTTGGTTTGGTGAATTGCCTAGAGCAGCGGTTCTCAAACTTTCTATCGTCACGGACCCCTTTATGTAGCAGCCAGACATCGCAGACCCCCAACATTTCAAACACCAAAAACATAACCAGACTTTTGTTTTGAGTTAAAGATTAATTAAAATTATAGTATATAAATTATAATAAATTTTACAATTACTCCAGAGGCGTATATAGAAATTTATTTCGGGAGGGGACAAAAATTAACCCTTAGCCCCCCATATATATTTCATAAGTCCAAGTAGCTTTTTAGTACATTTTTAAGTAGAATTTGCGTCTTAGGGAATTTAATATCAAAAGGTTATGGGTAATTAAATTCTACCTACGAAAGGGGGGTCTGGGGGTCCTCCCCCATAAAATTTTTGGAAATTCAACTAGAAAAACAGGTTTTTAATTAGTTTTGATACTCCTAGTTAGTATTTTTTTAATATAAATTTTTATGTAAGATTTGCATTTTGATTAACTTAATGCAGAGATGCCAACCATTCCGGATTTTGCGGAATCATTCCGCATTTTGGCCCCGAATTCCGCAATTACGGATAAAGCTAGAAAAACTACGGAAGCTACGCTGCTTATTTTTTATAGACAATGTATTAAATTTTTCTTCTTAATTCTCTGTTTTTAGCTTCAATCCTTATAATGCATATTTGTTTTACTTAGAATTGCGAATAAAAACGATAACGCTAGTCGCTAGTGACTGATGAGATGGGCAATAAGAAGGGGGAATCAATCGGAATTTGGAATATTCTAATCTGCACAGATGATTGATTCATGGGGAGAAAAAAGGCCTTATTTTCTCAAATATTTGCGTTTTCAGGACTTTTCTAAAACTTATGAAAAGATAGGGGCATTATTCTACATGCAGAAGGCGTGGCATCGGTAGGCAAGCCACGCGTCACGCCGGATTTTTTTTGTTTTATTGCGGGTGGGGGGGAGCGATTACGGATGAGCGTTGTCTCAGGTTGGCAACCCTGTTAATGTAAAAAATAGTTTATAATAATAGAGTTTTAGAACAAAAAGGTATCTGGGGGTCATCCTCAGAAAAGTTTTAGATAAATTTATCCCTCAAAACGCACAGGATTTAATCTTGGTTTTGATTCACTTCGTCCGAATTTCAGACAATACTCTTAGGTAGGATTTAAATTTTGATGAACTTATTTTTAGAAAGTATTTAATAATAAAGTACCAAGTACTAAAGGGGGTTCGGGGGTCCTCCCCCAGGAAATTTTCGGAGATTTGATCCAAAAAACAGGGTTTTAACTTGTTTTGATACACCAACTCCAAATTTCAGGAGGAGGGCAGGGCCCCCTTCACCCACATTTATATACGCCCCTCAAGTCTCTGAGGTGAGGGTCTGGAAATTTCAAGGAAAAAATTATGCATTGAAATAAAATTTTCGAGGGAGCTGGGGCTCTCCCCCAGAATTTTTAAAAAAATTTAACTCTTAAAACTAGTGTGTCATCTAATTTTGAAACTGTTTGGGGAATTCTAAAAGTAACTTGAGGAATTTCTCATGGTAACTCGCGGACCCCCTAGGAAGGCGCCGCGGACCACAGTTTGAGAACCGCTGGCCTAGTGTGTAGTATAGAGGTTCCAGTTCTTACTGTATTGTATTATGTTTCTGTAAATTTGCTAGTGGCGTATGTAGAAATTTATTTCAAGAAGGGCCCGAAATTATTTCTCAGCCCCTCCCATACATATTTAATATGTTTAATGAAGCTTTTTAATACATTTTAGGTAAAACTGGTGCATAAATAGCATAATTAGATGATGTAGTAGAACCTCAATAGAATGATCCCCTTTTGACCTCAACAATATACATAATCACTTTAACCAAAGGATGTTGCAACAGATATAAAAACTACAGTCATAAAACAATCAGTACTTAACCGCTTGCCTGATTATCTTGGGTTCGTTTATATAGCAGTTAATTACTATCCTGAAAAAACTTCGGTGAAGCAGAATTTGTCAATGCGATTTGTTTATCACGGTATTACTCGGCCTGGAGGAAATGGAAGGAAATATTCAGATTTGATTGGAAGTTTGCCGGGTTTTGTTGGTTTTGCGTTTTTTTGGTGGGACTGCTGACAAGTTTTTCCTTTTGTATAGTCAGGGTGGCCACCAATATGGAAAATAGGGAAAATATGGAATTATCAGGGAATTTGAAACTTCTGGAAAAGTCAGGGAAATATCAGGGAATTTAAAAAAATCAGGGAAATCTTAAGTACTTTCCTGACATCATACTAAAATAGTTACCAATCCTGTTAGTTGAATCCCGTATAATTTGTTTTATTTCTAAAAGGGCGATGATTAAATAAATCTAAATTCTGATCGGATTCACTTAGGTTTTCAAAAGTGAAGGTTTGCCGACAGCGTGGCAGAAAAAGGAGCGATGCTCACATTTTGGAGGAAAAGTTCCCGCATCACGATACAAGAGACGACAAGCCTTGTGAAAAATCCCGTCATCTTTCCAAAATGAATCTCATTTTAAGGACAGGGCTATTGTTATTTTTTTATAGTATTTTAAGTTGAATTGTGTGTACTGTACAGTCAGGGAAAATTTAGTTAAAACCTGGAATTATCAGGGAAAATTACTCGGCTCCGTTGATGGCCACCCTGATAGTAGATGTCGGCTTGGGGATTAGCAATGTACAAAGAAGGATAGTTGCGTTGGGGAAAAAAGTAAAATAATCTCTGAAATAAGCGATTCACCTTTAAACCCCCTTACTCTAGCAACGGCTCACGGTCCCTTTCTCTGTTTCAGCTTTGGCGGGCTTCTCTCCCAATCACAAGATCACCAGCTTCGCAGAAGCCAAAGGCCTGGACCAGATCAACGAAAGGATGCCCCCCCGCAAGGACGGCCCCCCGACCCCTCAGGGCTCGAACGACGACCCTCGCGGGGGGCTGCCCCACGGCGTCAACAGCTCATGAGGAATGCCGTTTCTCTGCCTTCGAGCCCCGTCAAAACCTTGCGCGTGCCGGGGGCTCGAGTGCGCTCCAGGACGGACGTCACACCTGCTGCTTTGCGGGAGACGCACACCTTACTCGGAGCGCCATCTGGTGGGACCCTGTCACCATAAACTCTTCAAGTAACCCTCGTTCTCCGCTTCGGATGTCTTATACACTCTAAAAAGTTCTGGGCCCCCCTCCTGGTGAGTCGGTGAGGTGCCGCCTCGTGTACCCATTAAGTGCCAGTTTTTGTTACTTTTATATATTTTTTTGTTATGGAATTTGACAGGTTTAATCGCGTTACGGTTGCTGAATTGATTTGTTCTTGTGTTAAGTAGTTGATATTATTGGAATTGGTGTGACCAATGATTTTACAAAGTAAAAAGAAAATCTCATTTTACTTATTTTAAGTAATGTTTGTATGTATTGTATATATTATAGGTATGTTTCTAATTTTATTTTTCTCTGACATGTTTGTTGAATTTTTTTTGTGAACGCGTTGTTTTGCAATTTATAGTATGGTTATCACGGTACCTTTGTTGGCCACCTCATCCTCTCACCAGGCATTGCTCCAATGCCCCCACAGCATGGCTTTATATAGTTATTGCTCTTTTTATACACTTTTAAAGCTATGTCATTTGCAATGGTTTGGAGTGACAATGAAAATGAAATCCAAGTTTGTCTTTCAACATTCTTAAAAGCCCTTAAGAACTTTAAAACATATGCGTAGAGATTCCTGTTCTTCAGATTACATTTTCAGATTTTCAACTAAAAACTCATTTTTTATGCAAGAAAAACATAACTATTGTTTTTCACAAGCTTATCTTTAGAAGTACACTTCATATGAAAAAATTTTTTATTAGATTTTATTTGTGCATTTTTCCCCAGTTTAAATTTAACAAGATCATTCAAATTGATCTCAGAAGCTCAAGTATTTCTTATTTGAGCTTACAAAATATATATCCTCTACATGTTATTAATATTTATTTTTTCTGAATCATACATAAATAATTAAAAATGTACCAGGTAAAATTTGAATTCTTGATAGTGTTTTGTATTTATCTATTTGAAACTGTCCACGGTGCATTAATCATTATATCAATGCATTCTTCCTCGGTTATCAAATTAGCTTTTATTGGCTTCTATGGAAATAATTTGATAGAGAAACTTGAATAATGATTACATGCATATCTAAGAACTTCCCTGCCATTTGTGCATGTTTCTGCTGACTTAATATTCTATCTGCATGTCAGATATCTTCAATCATGGATTGTTTCAGAGATTTGATTTTCATGCACTACTAATGCCAAAAACATTCTCTTGGGGCATATATAAATTCTGATTAAGGAGCAAGGTTTTGATTATTTTTTAAACCTAATGAGACATAATATTGTACAGATTGTTAACCTTGGCTTGGGCCTTATTAACTTGTTAGTTTTTGATTCTCAAAAGTATTCTAGAGTTTGGTGTGTTGCAGCTCAGTGAGACGAGAAAATGTATTTTAGAATCACCATAAATCTGCCTCTGCAAATTAGAAGAAATTGGGCTATTTTATTTTGCGTTATTTCAAATTTTTTTGTTTATGTCTGTGCAAACTATTGATAAATATTTACATTTTTGTTGTTAAATAATATTAAAAAGGAAGTTTTCCTTTACGTGCTATTACATTTTCTGTTGTAGTTTGTAATACTTATATAAAAGATGAAATTTTTATCTAATATTCAATGAATATTTATGTAAAAATGTTTAAATGTTATACATCCAGTATATTTTACTGAATCTAGACGAGATATTTTGATTCTAGTGTTTCCCCCCTTTTGAGTTTATACTTATTCAAAAAGTTACCTTTGTAACTTTTCTAATCAAAGTTTATTTTCTGTTCAAGTCTGGCTTTCATGATTCTCATGATCAGAGGCAGTTAATTGGGTATGGTACATGCGTTTGCATATCGCAGTCTAGTCAGTAGCCTCATTGGTATACTCACTGTGCCATTCCTGTAACTTAAAGAGGTAGAATTTTGACCTCGTTGTGTATACTTTTATGTGATTGTCCTCATATTTGTTATGAATGTATCAAACTGTTTTAAGTTACGTATCCCCACTGCTAACCATGACCTGTGCTTGCATGTAAGAGTTAAGTATTTTTCTTTAACATAGATTGTTTGATGATACTGTTTGGATTGAGAATTTAAGCCTTTATTTACTGCTAATAAAGTTGCTGGCTAGTTAAAATAGTATATAACTATCTAGTTTGATTTTGATTTACATATTAAGTACTACTTTTTGGAAATAACTATCTTATGTGCGAGCATGTTAGCAGTAATATTTATTTGAATTCATAATATTGAAAGGAAGAGTTTTACTTGACCTGCTTGTTTGATTGAATCTGTTATTAGGCTAGAAATAACATATGTAAATGTATTTATTTTCTTCAGATATACTTTATTGTGCTGATGTGAATATTATTTCATTTTGTGTGTTGTATAGTACTCCTCCTTTACTTTATCAAAAGGAAAAACAATACCTCTTGTTTGCTAGGCACTTTAAATTTGAGTGCCTTAGTACAACAAAGACAGAACAGCAATAGACTTTTTGTGTGGAATAAATTCTGTTACTTGTTGAGTATGTTCCAATTTGTTTTTCAAAAAGTATTCTTAAGTTGAAAATGATCTCCATACTTTGTTTGCTATTGTGTACATATGTGATGTTTTTTGGAAAAAGTGCAAATGTTTTAACTTACCTTGTCTAGCAAAGAGTGCATATCTTAAACCTACATGCTCTAGAAAATCATTGCTGAAGTGTGTATCATTATGTTTTCATTGGTGCTCTGTTAAATAAGCTCTTGCATTTGATGAGTATAACTAATTTTTATTTAAAATTATTTTTGCACCTATTTGGTAAATTAACTGTTCCCTACAGTTTCAATGCATAAGGTTTTATAAAATTTGTGATGAATATAGCAGCTCTTCTGCTTCAAATCACTCATTTATTAATACTCATTAAATGTTTTAACTTCTATTAGGGTTGAACATGTTCTATGCAATGTAAGAATACTGAAATATCTAGAGAATTATTTTTAGTTAGAAATGGAAATGAGATATATATGTGTGTTTGATGGCATAAGTAAAACTAAATGTTATTTTTGCACTGCAACATTTATAGCAAAAAATGGATTTTTTGGGTGTATCTTGCCCATTTGAAATGTTGCTATGTGCTTCTTTCTCTATTGCATTTTCTCCTCAAGTTACTAACTTCAGAAATATGAACCTTTTCCTAAACAAGTATAGCCATCTTGCCATGTCTTCAAATTGTTGGAAAGCATTCTTGTACATAGTTCCCAGCTGTTTCAATTACTAGATTTTCAACATACATAGCACAGTTTTTAGTCATTGAATTCCTCGCAAATTCCATTCTAACCTGGTCAGCAAGTGCACCCAGTTGTTTTGTGATTTCAAAGAAACTTGGTCAGTTTATGGTAGAAGAGTACCATATATCAATTTCATAAGCTTCTATGAAACTCTTGACATTTATAATCTGACAATGCCTGTTCAGACTCTTTATAATCCCATTTAAAGTCATTTGGATTCACCTTCTGTTTCAGGACTACAGTAAATTCTAGATTGAAGTCAAATATACAAGTCTGCTTTGCGAGTATTAAGGGATGTCAATAGGGGGTTATAGTGTGTTGCTTTGTTAAAACTATCTATACTTTTTATTATGTTTAAGAGACTTGGAGTCAGTTATCAGACTCTTGTGCCCCCAGAAGATATCAGTTCCAGACTTAAATGCACCATCACTATGTATATGCCTCTACTGTGTCAGCCTGTATAAAACTCAATTGTGTTACATATTGTTGATTGTTCTCTAAAATCTTAGCACGTGGACAGGTTGGCTTGATTTGGCAGTATAAGACATTAACCTTGAGTGCCTTAAAGTGTGCCACTAAATTTTCATTGTCCAATAACTGTCAACCCTATTGCATGTTTCAGTTTTTAATTGGTGGGGCATGAAATGTTGCATATTCATAAATGTTCAGTACTGTATCTTAAAAAATTTTAATTTCTGGAAATTTCGATGTGCAATCCATTTTTTATCATTTTCTCCCCTGTTAGTTTTTAAATAAGTTTAACATACTTCAACATTATTTGAATAGCGATGCAAAATGTTTTATCCTACAAATTCCACTACATGTGTCTTCAAGATCTGAAAAAAGGACAAAATGTGTTTTTATTTGTGGGTCGTGCACATGTTAGCTATCTGTTTGCATTAAGCTAGCCTGTCCACTTCACCTTACATGTACACTATACAAGTTCTGCACATGTCATTTCCTCATATTGAAAATGATAAATCCTCTTTTTGATGTTTTCTGTGTTCTACAAAAGTTTAATGTTAAGATCTTTATCCTCACTTCAGATAAAAAGGATAAATACACATGAGTAAATGGATATATCTTCTATATCTCTGTAGAACTGAAAACTGCTCAAATTTTAATGTAGTTTGGTGTATCATTTTTAATTGTATGTCTTAACTGCAGTTGCATCTAACTATTGAATATATGACCTAAAATTAACAATTTATTATTAACAATTATTATCAGTTTGAGTTCAGTATAATTTGTTAGAAAAAATATGAACTGTTGGTTAAACTCCAAGATAAAATATTAAGTACAGGTTCATGACCATCTCAGCTTATTTTCCTTTGAGCTGCTTCCTTATTAAAGCAAGATAAGGTCATTCAAAATGTAAATGAAATGATGGTCATGTTTGTGAAAATTGCAATATATTATATTAATAATAGAATTTTTTATTCTATTGCATAATTATATTTGTTTTTAGGCTATATTAAATGGGGCAGTGCTAATTAAGAACATGAATATTTGCAAAAAGTTTTCAAATATAACATTTGTGTTTGGACTATTTGAAAATGTCCACAGTGAAAAGTAAAATTCCGAAATGCTTAGTGCACTTGTTACATAACTGCAAGGCACGTGTTACAAAAATGATCGATTAGGTAATCATGGTTTCAGCTGGTTGAAAAATTATTTAAGATCCTTAAAGAGAAATGGAATACAATTTTTCAAATTCATTTGTAGATAATAGAGAACATTAAATTTCAATATTAAAATTTAAGTTATTTTTTCTTAATAAATTTTGCACAATGAATATATGTGGTAACATGTGTTTTTATTATACATATATATAATACATATATATATCTATATCAGAACTTATAAGAGGTGAAATAAAATATGTGATGACTTCAACTACTGTAGCACAATTGTTTGTTGTAATATAGTACTGTTTAAAGAAGTTTCTATATAATTGTAAAATCCTTGCCTTCTCTCTATACAAGACCAATTTAAAAGCGATTGTGTTTATTTGCATATCATTAATTGCTCTTAAAATAATTGCCTCACTAGTGCAATACTTTCATATAGTTTTTAATTTAATAATTGCTTGGTAGTCCTGTACATTTGTAGTTTCATAAGCAATCAAAAATATTGTTCAGATTTAAAGAATTCTTTAAATGTGAAACAAGATGCAAGAAACCATTTCTTTCTAGGAAGATAATGTAGAAAGTGATACATTTTGTATCAATGTAGTCTGATTGTTATAAATCTAGCAATTTTCATTTCTATGACATGAGGTAATTAGGCTGACTTATTTTCCCATTGCTAACTTTTAAAAGTGTTAGTATACTTTTATATATTATCTTGTTGAAAATCTATAACATTACTGCTGCAAGATTCTCGTGATATCTGTTATAAACTGTGTTGTCTGTATTTTTGTTCGGAGTTTATTTCATAAGAAAATTTGAGAATGGTAGTGTATGATTCTAGTAAAAAGTGTTTTTGCTCAAGTTCTACACTGGCAGTGTGTGTTGGAAAACAATTTAAAGACTATGCATATATTTTCAATTATGATGGTTTTGGCCAGTATTTGTATCGATTAGTTTCCTCCATTTTTCATGAAAGTTGGTAACCACCTCTGCATGGTATTGCTTTAAGACTGAACTCGTTTTTATTAAACACACAATGCCTTTGTAGGTCCTATTAATTTTTCAAATAAGTTTTATGTGAATAGATTAAAAGAAATGTGTTCATTTCTTAGTACTAAAAATTATTTATATAGTTTTGAATGTATAAAAATTTTATTCTTGTAAAATCAAAATTTAATGTATTGAAAACTAGGTTTTCTTCTGAAAGCTTGAGAAACAAGCCAATTTTGAATTACTTAGACACAACTTAATTTTATCTAATATTCTATTGAATACTTAAGTTCTTGAATACTGGCCAGTTCAATTTTTATCACTTATATGTAATTTTATTTGATCAATTACAGATTTCTGTATAAAGTTAAAAGCTTCAAATAAAGATATTCATCCAACTTTCTGGTTTTTCTAAGATATTTTTTTAACAAAAAAATGTGTTGCAGTTAAATAATTAAGATTTATCTTATGGATTCACTTGTTATATCTCTTTTGTTATTTAATGTTTAGATTTAAATGTCTTTAAAAAATTACCCCTATCTAAAATGATGCTGGAAAACCTACAAAAAAACCCTTGAACCTCTTTTGAATTTCTAGCATTATTTTCCACTTTGAAGCCCGGTGCAGTAGTGGTAGCATTTCGCGCTTCCACGCCACAGGTCCGTGGTTCGATTCCTGGCCCATTCATTCTTTCATTGGGTCGATAAAATGAGGACCAAGTGTGTTTGGAAACTAAACACTGGGGATCTCCCGTTAGACTGGGGCATGTTCTTCGCACCCTTGGGCGTCAAGGTCAAGAAAAAGAGATGGACATCGTAGGTCTTGGCCCACTAGGGCTGTGGTGCCAATGAGTAGTTTATTTTCCACTTTGATGATTTAAGGTCCGATTCCTTTTCCCATTTATGCTGCATAAGTCATAAAACAATATTTATTTGTTAACTATAGAAGCTGAATAAAAAACTACAGGTTATAACAGAACACAATCAGTTATAAAAATTATACAGTATATACAATGTCATGATTAGCAAAACCATATGGTATAACTACTATAGAAAAAGGCACAGAGAAAAATCTGTTTAACATTTTAAACAGATGGACAGTTTTAAGTGGGTAGTTGTTTTTAGAAACACAAAGGGGGGAAAGCATTTCCAAAAAGGTTATTTGTAAGTTTAAATTTTAGTCAGCATTTAATAAACAGGAAAAACAATTTAAATTATATTTAATTAAAATGAGGGGAATATAAAATGTAAAGATTGAATTTGTTCCATTAATGATTTAGAACCAAGTTGAATATAAAATAGATGAGCTTTTATACAAGCATACAAGCAACACAGATCGCACAACATTTCATCACAAATAACTGGACTTGTCTACTATATTCTTTCAACATAATTTCCTGGGAAAATGCCAAATATTCCAGTTCTAACAGATGTACCTACGAACCACCCATCGTCACACATTTCAACAACACAGACTATATCTCCTTCCAAAAGTTCAAGCTCATCGGTGTTTTGAGGACTGTAGCTGTAGATCGCTTTATACCTAGATTTTTAAGGAAACCAAAATTGAGTTAAGTGAAATAAACTTATTTGAGGAAGATTCACCACCTTCTCAGGAATATTCATGTTCTTAATGGAATTTTTAGGAAAAAATTATCTAAGATTTGTTTGGTAAGATAAAGCAAATCACACATGAGTTACAGCATAAGCTAGATTTTGTTTTTATCTTTGATACATTTTAAATTGCTCTGTTACAGCAAGGTATTATTTGAAACTATTTCACATAATACACTGGTGTTTAAAATTAAGAGAAATTGAACACATTTGATTTTCTCCAGATCTACTGTACAGATTTGGAAGAAATTTGGAATGAACATAGGTTAACATAATACAAAAAACTAATCATTCAAAAATCCTCATATACACACACAGAGTTAAAAGGTTTGAAACAGCGGTTCTGGAATCTAACCCAAAAGTGAGTTTATAGGGGGATGTAACTGCCCCTATACCTGTTCTAAAGGGTTCCAGTCTAAAAATCTGGCTTCCCATATCATATGGCAAATATATCAAGGGATGAGATTGACAAAAAAGCAAAAAGTCTGAAAAACTGTGTGAACGACATTTTCAATATTGTTTTCCAATATATTTTTAGGTAGAATTTGCATGTTAATGAACTTAACAAAAAATATTTTTAAAAAAGAGTTCAAAGTACTAAAAGGAGGGTTTGGGGGAACTCCCCAGAAAATGTTTGGAAATTTTATCCTAAAATTCAAGGTTTTAGCTGATTTTTTAACACCTTGTCCGAATTGTTTGCGGTTGGGAGGTTTGAGGAAAAAATCGGAAACTCCGAAACAATTCGGAAGAATCTCATGCCTGATATATCTGATGTTTTTTGAATGATTAGTTTTTGTGTATTATGTCAACCTTCATTCATACAAAGTTTCATCCATATCTGTCCAGTAGATCTGGAGAAAATCAAACAATTTTTCAATTTCTCTTAATTTTGAACACCAGTGTATATCCCATAGAGCAAAAAGTTAAAATTGGCAGGTTTACAATAAAAGTGCACAATGAACTATATTTAAAAAGTTTAAATTTGACTTAATACCCCAATTGGATTTAAACAGGAATCTTCTAGAGTATCTAGTAGAAATTTCTTTAGAGTAAACAATTAACTTCCCCTTACCATTTATGTTTATAGAGATTTACTCATTTAACCATATTAAATTGCTTAGAACGAGATGAGTGCTTGCAAAACCCTAAGCATTAAAAAATTGAACACATTTAAAGAATATTAAGCATATTTTAACCTTTTATGCATTTCTAAGAATAACTTACATGACTGGTTCAATGAGATTGCTTCCTTTCTTACTTCTTGGTTGATACTTGTTTTTATTGATATCCACCTACAAAGATGAGAAAATGTTCATACATCATATTTTACAAGATAAAATGCAATAATTGAAGATTATCCACACATTTTAGCAAACAAGGTCAACCTTTTGGAGCTATATTGATTCAATTTATTTGATTGCTAAAATTAATTTGTTGCTTAATAATGTAAAATTGTGAATGTATACTGTTTACACAAGAGTACTAGGTTCCATAATTTTAAAACTATTTTTTTATCCAAATTCATGGGAAAGGTTTGATAACTTAAATTATAATTCACATGAAATAAATTACCGGAGAAGACACACTGAGAGTAGATGGAGATGTGGATTTAAAACTTGAGTTGTAAGAATTGGTCACTGAGCCAGGACTGAGTCTAAAATACAATTAAACATAATAAAGTTAAATAAAAGTTAATTTAAAAATAAAATGAAAAATATGCACCGGAAGACCCTCTCATCAGGGGGCACGGATCCCCCGGTACATAGAGGACTTTTCTGAGAGGCCCCATATCGTAAAGAAATGGGACCCCGTACCCCAAAGTCCTCCCACGCGAAAATAGAGTCTAGCACATCAAAAATAAATTTACAAAGAAAAAACACATCAAAATTCTGATTACCTTACTCTCAACTGCCTCCTGTTTTTTAAAAAAACAAATCAGTATTATATACCATAAACCATACGTTAAGATTACAGTTAAACAGCAGAAAACAAGAAATGAGAAAAGCTCTAGCAAACACTGAAACCAAAATCAAGAACCCACTTCTCCACAGCACCACGTGTTCGAAACCAGCAAAAAACATCATTTTTTATTTATTCTCTTATGCAGTTCATTGCCAGTCTGTCCCACATATCTTAGACCACACTCACCACATTCAATTACATAAACTAAGCAAAAGCATTTACAAAAAATATCAACAGCCTCTGTGCACAACTGTTCTTCTCCGGCCATAGGGCAAGTGAGACATCTAACACTACCACATTTTTTATATTTTTTTAAAACATTTTTAAATTTAGTAAAACGAAACATTTGTTGGGGTAACTTGTTAACCGCTGCACCCCCCCCAACAAGAGCAACAGCAGGACTCCTTGTTAAAGAACGCGACGAGTCAGGTCCTATGAAGTAACTATCAATTTTTGTTTGCATTATTTATAAAATTAAGCTGTAAAGGAAATAAGGTTAATATACTATTTTCATTGTAGGAGGAGCATCAGAGTAGAATAACCCCAAAAACTTTAGCCTTTTAATTGATCAGACAAGAAAAATTAACTATACCAACACCAAGACAAAAATATCCAACAGAGATGAGCGCACATGGCAGCTATCATCCCATGTCAATACAAAGTAATATAGGCAATAAATTTAAATTCAAAAGAACTACTACAAATTTAAAATCTAATTAAACATTTAAAACTATTAAACATAATAAAATATAACTGAGTTGATATTTTTAAATGGAAAGGATAGATTCTCAAAATACCTTAAGATGTTTTAAATAGACCTTTTAAAGGTCAGGTAATATTAATTAAATATTTAGACTGCAATTTCATTATATAGTAGAAAATAAAATAATCCAAAAATTGCTGTCATATAAGTGTTCAAACTTTTTGTAGCTTTGAATGAATCTGTTTAAAAGATAATATGGCGTAACTTGATTTCTTCAATAGCTGTGTAAAAATTATTACAAGGTTTCTTAACTGCTGTGAAAGTCGACTCCCTACCTCAGTTTTCATTGAGATTGTTGAATAAATAATAAACCAAGGAATATTAGACCTTTGAGACAGCAAGTTCAAGAAATTTTTAAATTTACTAAACAAACCTTGTATGTTTTCATGAATTTATCTAGACAACTGGGAAATTTAAAAAAACAAATTATAGCCCTCCAATAAATGAGGGCATCTAATTTAGATTTTAATATCAAATGTATTAAAAAAGAAAAGTTAACTTACGTGGGAGATTTTAAGCAAGGTTTAGGAGAAAATGTTCCTAGAAAACAATATTTAAAAATAATTAAGATATTAAGCATGGGATCATGAAATAAAACAAACATATAAGGAATCTAGATGGTAAAAAATATTACTTTGAAATCGTAGAATGTTTAACAAAACATATACTTTTATCCCAATATACACTAAACTCCAAAATTGAATCTAATAAATTAATTTAAGAAAACTTAGAAACATTAACAACTTTAATTATAGATGTTTGAATAACCAACATTTTCATACCCTTCCCTTCCAAATATGCAATTAACTTTTGATACTTAAAAACAAAGTTATAAGAAATATGTTGAGGAATTGGAAAATTTTAAAATTATAAATCAGGAAATTGAAATTTAAGTTCATAATAACTTTAAAAAGATTTTATGTATCAATAATAAGAAATTACTTGTTACCTCTAGAACATATGGATTTCATGTAGGATAATTATGAAAAAAAAACACAAATTTTGCCACATCTTCTCAACTAATACTAATATTACTATTTCAATTATAATTACTTTGCTCCTGAGGCTCTTGCAAAACTTGCAGGTAGGTGACAGGAACAATTCCTTTTTTGTTGTTAAAGCGGGCTTCAAACCAATTTGAATCAACTCTCCTCAATATTGATACAGCATCTCCCTAGAGTTAAGTGCATTGAAATTAGTTCTAATGATAACATTATATGATAGCTAGCAAATATGTTTTATTAACCTTTTAATTAAGTCATAAATTTTTGCATGTGTTCTGACTCATCGTACAACTAGTGTTTTAAATAGTGATGGGCAAAATTGATAATTTTAGGTATCGAATACTTTGGTATCGAATACTTATAGGTATCGAATACTTTGGTATCGAATACTTATAGGTATCGAGTACTTTTAGGTATCGAGTACTTTTTTTCAATGTCGGGAAATGAACCTGAAGGGACAATTTTTTTAGGGCCTATCCATAATCAGACTAATATTCAAAAAACTGAAAGCGATCCATCAAAAAGCCCCGTAGCTACGGGCCTGGAGGTAGATAGAGGCGAAGGATTTGGCGGGGGAAAAACCTAGCCGCGTCAAATTTCTCTCGCGGATGATAACGACTTGGGTTTGAGCGTTGCAAAATGAAAACGGAAACAGGCTGCGTTTGATCTACAGTAGGTATTATAAAGATTACTTCATTGAAAAATTTAAAACGAAATATGTCAATAAAGTATCGATACTTTTGTGGGTATCGAATACACTCGATACCTATAGGTATCGAGTACTTAAGTATTTGGTATCGATACCTGCCCATCACTAGTTTTAAATTGTTTCAAGTATTGTTTGTGGCAACTGTAATATCTGTCACTCTTCAAATTTCTCTCCTGAAGTCATGTATACATAGTTTTAAAGTGGTTTAAATTCAGATAGTAATAAAGTATTAAGAGATCACAAGATGTTTTGATTGTGATACAACAAGTTAGCAGAGCGGAGAAAAATAATAATCATTTTAAGTAAGACCTTTGCTCTGCAACAGCATGCAACTTGTATTTCTTAGTAAATCATAAAATTATGGAAATATGTTAAGTTTTACTAAGCATATAAAATTATATAAAAAAACAGTATTCAATGTTGTGTAAGTACATTCAATGTGTGTAAGTACAGTATTCAATGATAAAACATCAAAATCACAAACAATGCGAATATAATACTTAAAGTGGAAAGAAAAATTACACATTGCATATAATTTATAATACGAAAATTTAGTTACACAATTTAACTATTTTTAAACAATAATACCTTTCTGAGCGAAAGTTCTACTGATGTTTGGGCAGTAAAATCAAACATGGCTTTACCAAGACCCTCAATAACTGACTTAGAAGGGGTTGAGACATGTTCAGGGGGAACAATCTGGAAAATAATATCGAGTTAAACACATTTTTATGCAGATTTTTTTTAGCGAATGCAGATAGATTTAATGAAACATAAATATGGGTGATGGTAAATTTTAAAAATATTTTACCTCCACATAACTTATTGGAAATATCCCAATGGTGCCTTTAAATTCACCTTCATACCAGTTTTTATCAAGTTGCCTTAAAATAAGCACCATATCACCCTTCTTAAAGGCTATTTCTCTGAAATGAAATTTACTATTTAGTACTAATTTCTTAAAATAAGCATCCAGTATTAAAAATATCAGTAAAGATTAATTAACTTGCTACTTATGCAAATTTATAAACATTAAAATAAAATCAGTTTCTTCTACCAATTAATTAATTAATTTAATATACGAGAAAAATATTGCATAGGTATTTATTTCTTTAGCTAATTTTCTCAATCATATTCTTATCTGAATTTTATGTAATTTTTTTTGCTTAAAATACTAATACAAAGTTTTAATTTTCTAGCTCGATGTTGAAACATAAAGATCACAAATTCATTTTTGAAGAAACATTAAATTTAAAATTAGCTGATAATAATTGCCTTATTATAGCAGTCAAAATGATATAAGAAATTTAAATTAAATCACATTTCTAAGATATTTGCAGTAGAATATTTACTTTGGGGATTCCGCTATGAAATCAAACAAAGCTCGAGCAGGCATTTTTAAATCTGGGGATCTTGTGGGAGATTTCAATATAGAACGAGTTGGAGATGATACTTGACTGGGTCTAAGAAATAAGTAAAAGATATTTACTGTAAAATAATTTCAAGACCAATGAAAGAAATATGTAATGCATAATAATATTTTTTACATACAAAGGTGATATTCTTTGTTGGAGTTCTGTGTGGATAGCTTGTCTCATATGTACTTCATATAGTCCATTTGATTGCTTGAAAAAAAATAAAGATATTGAAATCTCATACAAACTTTCTAAAGAATTCAAATACCTATCAATAAGTTTATTAAATTAAGGCGATAACAAATTGTAAACATATTTATAATTACTAACTAAAAAATTCTGGATTAATAAAACCATATACTATACCTGGCATAATCCATTATCACTGTAGTTGTTATAATTTGCAGGTAGGGTAAGAGGTCTTGATGCTGAGAAGAGAAAATGAGTACTGGTTAAGGACAATAGATGTTTTAAGTTAAGAAACATTATGCTCCAGATTAAATTGAAGAATGGAATTTTGAAAGTATTCTGCTCCCTATCCCATAAGTTAAATGAAGAATATTAACGAGATCTAAAGGCATAACTTGTACAACTCTTATGTGATGGTAGCAAGAAAATAAGGAGAAGTGCACAATGTTAAACTCAACCAGCAGAAAAACTGCATAGCATCCCATGGCGACAACATTAAATAGAACTTACATGTACTTTACTCCTAGTAGCAGAACAATTTTAAACTACTTTTTACAACGTTTTTATTAGGTCACTTTCAATCTTGTCTGTCTGTCCGTCCGTCTATCTGTCTGTTCGGGAGGAATTTAGTAATCAATTTTAAGCATACTTCCCCATGAGATAGAGACTTGAAATTTTGAACATAGTTCAGATCTGGATGACAATACGATATTATCTCGTTAGTTCGGTTCTATTTGCTGTCTCTGAACCCCCAGGGGGACTTAAAGTTTAGAAGTTCAACTATAGGACCTTATTGTTAAAAATCATTGTTGTGCAGTTTGCCTCCTCTTGTTATCAAGATGGCTTTAGAAGTGTTGTATAAAATATTAGTAAAAGGAAAATTTGTAAGAATAAAAGTAATACACAGTACATGCAGTACTTCATGCAAGTTTTGTATTTTTAATACATCAAAGGGACTGACTTTATTAATTAGTTACTGAAAAGTTTGTCACCAATATATTTTTTAAAACACTTTTTTCTATTACTAGTATTTCAAAAATTTCCAACGTCATCTGAATAATAGCTAGAGGCAAAAACTGTGCAATGATTTTAACAAAACAGAGTAAAACCATGTGTTATAGTTAAAGTTCAGAAAAAACACTTTTTAGTTTTATTGAAAAGATAAAGGAATCAAATTCTTGGAAGGCGTTCAGGGGTTCAGGTCGCGAATTCTAAACTTTACACAACAAAACTAAAAACCAGAAAAAAAATAATGAAAAAAAAAAACCTTTTTAAAGAACAACGTTTTTAAAATGCACTAAAAAGTATAAAATAATTTTTTGTAACTCCTTGTAAAACGAAAAACGTGGGGATCATGCAATAATATTACTACTCTTGTCACTCTATTTACCATTATA
The DNA here is from genome assembly GCA_024610705.1 of Tetragnatha versicolor. Taxonomy (NCBI): domain Eukaryota; kingdom Metazoa; phylum Arthropoda; class Arachnida; order Araneae; family Tetragnathidae; genus Tetragnatha; species Tetragnatha versicolor. Next base: position 59,207,618 of record JANDEH010000001.1, read on the forward strand.
TCTACAGTTAAAAATTATTTAAATGAATGATGAAATGAAGTTGGATACCTAATGCATGATCCCCACGTTTTTCGTTTTACAAGGAGTTACAAAAAATTATTTTATACTTTTTAGTGCATTTTAAAAACGTTGTTCTTTAAAAAGGTTTTTTTTTCATTATTTTTTTATGTTTTTTTTCAGAAGAAAAACAGTACCTAAAGGTATACAATACTTAAAGTATACACAATACATTTTAAAAATAAATTATTTAAAAAATGTTTTATGTTTACTTAAGTATATTAGGTAATTTACTTTGCAGCTACCTTTATTATTAATAAAGATAGCTACAAAGTAAAAACCAAAATTCATAAACAGATACAAAAAAAAGTTTAGTTGAAAGTAAATTTGGATGAAAGAATGTAAATAAATGAATGAAGCTTTAAACTATGTAACAATATTAGTGATGGGCAAAATCGATAATTTTAGGTATCGAATACTTTGGTATCGAATACTTATAGGTATCGAATACTTATAGGTATCGAGTACTTTTAGGTATCGAGTACTTTTTTTCAATGTCGGGAAATGAACCTGAAGGGACAATTTTTTTAGGGCCTATCCATAATCAGACTAATATTCAAAAAACTGAAAGGGATCCATCAAAAAGCCCCGTAGCTACGGGCCTGGAGGTGGATAGAGGCGAAGGATTTGGCGGGGGAAAAACCTAGCCGCGTCAAATTTCTCTCGCGGATGATAACGACTTGGGTTTGAGCGTTGCAAAATGAAAACGGAAACAGGCTGCGTTTGATCAACAGTAGGTATTATAAAGATCACTTCATTGAAAAATTTAAAACGAAATATGTCAATAAAGTATTGATACTTTTGTGGGTATCGAATACACTCGATACCTATAGGTATCGAGTACTTAAGTATTTGGTATCGATACCTGCCCATCACTAAACAGAATTGATATTACCAATATAAATATTGTTTTTATTTTTTGTAACTAAATGGTGGGTAGTTTTAGTATGGATCCTAAAGAATGAATATAGTCGTGGTAAATATTTAAAAATATTATACCATTTAACAGAAAAAGTAAAAAAAAATACCTTGTACAGTAGTTGGTCCATTATAATTTAAAGGTGGAGGTGGAAGAGGTCCAATAACAGGTTCTAAAAATGAAGAAAAGTAAAAAAATAAGAATGAACAAAGAAAATGAACAATTAAAATGATAGTATTTAGAGCTAAGAGTGACACACAATGAGGAAGTTGCATGATTTTTTATTTTTTTAATTGATTCCTCTTGCAAAAATAAGCAACTACCCAAAATTTGAGGCCGATCGAGAAATTTTTTGATTGACAAAAAATTAACAAAAATCCCCTTTTTAAAAGCGCATGAAAACGCCAAGAGTTTGGATGTGACGTCATCTTATACTAAACATTGTTGCAAAGCAATGGAGTTGATGGTATTATTGTTGACGTCATCTTATAGTTTAAACAATAAACGTTTTCAGTCACGTGTTTTTTTCTCGACTTTTAAATTAAAATATTTAATTACCTGTACATTTTTTTGAAAAACTGACTAGATATTTCCCTTTGCCATACAAAAAACCATACGGAACACTTGTTTGTTTTTGAAAATCTGACACATGCAACTTCCTTATTGTGGTTTATTATTACTATGTAGCGCTAACTGAAACCCTAAATAAAAAAATCAAGAGAAAATATCTATGGCTAAAAACATTTTACGAGTACCCTCTATATGAACCAATCGAGTTACTCTAAAATAATCATGAGATAACAATTAAGTTAATTAATTTACAAAACATTTATCTAACATAAAATATTTAAAACTTATATGTTTTATTGGTGATTAAAGTGAGCATATAAATAATGGATACTACTGATATGTTAAAGGTTATTACACATAAAAGATTACAGCGAATTTCAATAAACTCTCCATTGTAAAATATCATTTAAAGTAACAAAAATATGTCTAGAAGATAATTACAAAGTATCTTTACTACCTTTGGGTTTCTCAGGTTCCGGTTTTCGAAGTCCGAACTGAGGTATATCACCACCTTTTTGTATATCTTTGTACCATATTTTTTGCTCTTCAGGATGAAGAGAATCTGGTTTTTCCAAGTTACGAATAAAGTTGTTTTCCTGCTCATATCCATTCTTGAACTCACTATGAAGATAAATTAAATATCAGTGAGAGTTCATGTAAAACAATATATTATTTAAGAAAAAGGACTACTTACTATGAGGGCCTTGGAGTATTAAGAGGTGGAAGGTATCTAGTAGAACCCTGGGGAGAAATTTTTATTACAATAAAGAAAATTCAATATGCAAATTTACCTAAATTAAACACACTGAACAATGATTTTAAATGGATATGCTTTCCTAATTTTTTTCATCAAGTAGCCAAATAATATCAGCAATAAAAAATAACATTTTTGGGTCAGAAATTGAAAAAAAACGTGAGTGGGGCTTAACCCTTTCAGTTTTGGTTGCCAAAATTTTCTCTAGGATTCGGTGGTAATCTCAAGGGGTCTAGTTAGAGTGAATGTTGAAATAAAGCTATACTTACGTAAGATATCTCATCATCTGTGACAGAAGAATGACCAGGTTCATAATCTTCAATAAGACGAGGTTTCACTTTATATACTTCTATGGACGATTTGGCTGAAGCTGGGTAGCCCTGCAAGCTTCCATTATTCCTATGGGTGTTATGTCCAGAACGATTATCTAAAGTTGCAGACTTCTTTTTCATTATTTTGTCTGAAAGAAAACTGGTTGTAAATATAAAAAAGTCTTGGTACTAATGTATTATCCTGTCGACCATTCAGAGGCTGTCTAATTCAATGGCACAGATACAGAAAAGTCAATGGGATTTAATAACATGTTTGAATTCAGCGACAAGGTCAATAGCAAAATATGTAAAAACCGAATTATTTAATACTAGTGCCTAATGCATGATGTTCACTTTTAATGTGGTCTGAATAAATTTGAAGTTATAAAACCTTTGTATTAATTTTTATGTGATAAATGTACAACTTTGTTTTTACCTTTTTTACAAAGTGAGAGAAAGGTACAAGAATATCAAGAAATTCCAAGTGGTGTTAATTGGTCAATTTTTGTCGCAAGTGTATGAAACTCTTCTGTTAAACATGTTGGTACATATAAATATTTTTTACAAAAATATAGTTTATGTAACAAGAAAAATATAATCTTCAAAATATATTTTTGTATCACAAATTATTTTGAGTAAAAGTATAAATATGATTTTATCAATTTAAACATGGTTGCTATTAGAAGTAAGACTCTTTAATAAAAAAAATTGTATTGGCCATCATACCACATTTATTTATATTTATATCTTGTATAATCTAACCTATTCTCACCTGTCTTGGAGGACTCGGGTTCAGACATGTATCCAATAACATATTCTTGTGGATCTGAAAAGGGAAAATGGGGTTAATGGCATCCACCAACCTGGAATTGTCATAAAGTGTTCATATTCCTTGTCATCCTTGATAAGGCTTCAAGGAACCCCAGGGTTCTGTGAAACCATGTTTGGGAAATACAGCTCTAAACTCTGAATTATAAAATCAAAAGACAAAGATATTTCATAAGCCCAATACAATGCTGAATACTAACCATTTGCTGAGTCAGCTTTATGGAGAGACTTGAACATAGTTTTATACCAATTATGCATATTTTCTTTCTTCACACTCTGAAAACCAAAACCCAACAAAAAAAATCAATAGCTATAAATGAATGTATGCAAGTTAAATTGCATAAGTAGCATTAGATTTTTAAAAATTTTGAGTATAGCAACATATATAAATAAAATTAAGATTAAAACTAAATAACTACATTTCTAAGGCCGATTGGGACTCCATCTTCAGTAGGACCAATGCCTTCATATTTAGGAGGTGCAGGCACGAACTTGGTTGTGGTGGTTTTCTCACTCGTGAATTCTTTGACAGGAATGGCATAGTATTTGTCAGTATGAACATTGTCCCCTTCAACTGTTACTTTCTTATCAAGAAGAACAGCTCCAGGAGGTGGAGGTGCATCTAGAAGTAGAAAGTCAGAAGGTAAAAAACATGTTTTATGTGGAATGCTACGAGATGGAATTTTGAAATTAATACAAGACATGAGAGTTACAAAAGATAATTTTTTTCATAACAATAAATAAGATTGTTTTAAAAGAAGAAAGAGTTCCTCTACTTGAAAACTTTTAGTGCAAACTAGATAAAAGATTACCTGTTATGATTGTTTTTGAAGAATATGGTAGATCATTTTTAATAAAACCATTTTCATGTTTGCCGTTTGGTAAAGAGGAGCTACGTTCTCTATGATCTATTGATATACCATTGCTTCCATTGCACTGAAAGAAATTAGAAGAAGCTAATTAACTTTGAAGAAGCATTTTATTTAAATTAAAGAGTAAGAAATAAAGGTTCAAGTTTATGAAATTTATAATGCAAGAAAATAAATGCATAATTTGGAAATAAAAATCAGAAAATTAGTTAAGTAAAAACTGAATTACAATCAGGAATATAATGCAATTGAATATACGAGATGGAATGATGAAAGCCAATACTACTTTTGTTATTTCAACTGTTTTCTGGTTCAGTTCAATTAATTTTCCCGTTAAATATCACGAAGCTGATTAAAATGTCAATTAAAAATATCAATAAATTTTCATAATTTTTTTGTCATAGATGTAACTGTATAATTTTAAACATAAGTTTGCAATTATTGGCAATATTTCTTTTTTTAAACAGCTTGGCGATATTTAGCCGGAGGTCAGATAACAGAATCAAACTTATTATGATACTTATGTATTATCCCATCGACAATTCAGCAGCTGTCAAATTCAGTGGCATGGCTATAAAACAGTCAATGGGATTTGATAACCTTTTCAGATTCAGCAGCACAGTCGACAGTTTAATACATAAGAACTCCTATTTCCTTTTCAGATTTCAATTTGAATTATTCTTTACAACAGAATATATTATAAAAGGTTGCACTAATCACCTTGAAAGGAGTTGCTGAAATTGGTGAGTGGTTCACATAGGTGTTATTGGAGGTGTTTTGCAACCCTTGCACTGCAAAATAAGGCCATCTAAATATAATTGATCAAATTTTACATAAAAACAATTATAAAGAGCGAAATTGAATGAATTTTATCAGTAGCATGCAACGAATGGTTACTAACAAATTATGTAACTATGTCATATGACTGAGCAAAGAGCTTCAAAATAAAATATAATTGTCAAACGTTAACTACGTTCTCTTCGAGGTGCTACTTTGATATACCCCCCCAAAAATTACGCGCCAAATCTGGCACTCCCTACGAACTTTTTAGGTTTGCTGTTTCTTGTTTTTTGTGTATATGTAGTAGTAATGTGTAGCCTAGTGAATTACTGGAAAAAATTGAAATTTTGAACTTTAATAATTCCAAAACTAATGAGAATTTTCGGAAAAACTAAATTACAATATTTTTATAAAAAATATTTTTGTTCTTGGTTCAAATATCAAAGTTTTACTATGATTAGTTTTTCTGTTATATTCCAAAAACGTTTCAGCGATTTCATCGGTTCAAAGGCGTTTAAAACAGGTATTTTGCTTGGCGGGAAAAAAAAGTCGCCAAATTTCCGATTTGGGGGTGTATATCAAAGTAGTTCCCTCTTCGATTTCTTCAAAAATAATTTTGAAAGTTAATAATAGTTCTAGCGGGAAATACGGCGACATCTGTCTCAACCAGTTCACACGATTTCCTTTGTAATTTGCTATAAATCACGGGTTGTAGAAGTTCCAATTTTACCCTCAAATCTTGGCTCCACGTATTTTCAACATTGTTTACCAACAATATCGTGAAGAAGAGTTGTGTTAGCTGTAACTTGCAACATGATTATTTTCTAGTTGCCATGACAACAACGAAAATAGCGACAGGAGGTGGCGTCCTCTTCCTTAATAACTAGTACTAAAACAGCTTCCACCTTATGAATCCACTGAACACTGAGCCATAAAACAAACTGGAGTGACAACCTCTGATACTATAACAAGCAACCGATCGTGGAAAGTTGGAAGAGCATTTCTGTTTTTTAAAATATTATGAGTAAAATTTAGAATGGGATTCATTCTGTGCACACAACTGTGTTAACAGATGGGGAAAATTAAAAGATGGAAATCCTTTTCGTGGTGTGATCACTAAGCTATAAAACAAACTGGAGTGACAACCTCTGATATTATAACAAGCGATTGATCATGCCAGCGCGGAAGGTTAAATTGCCACGATTGCTTAAGCAATCGGGCAATGAGTTGAAATAATAACCTTGATTTGCCTGTTTTAAAATAATAAAATGCAATTTTTACTGTCTCTGGCACTCGCCTTCCTATAAAAAGTTTAATTGGATCTCAGGTAGAGCTAAAGGTTGGACCACACTTGTTTTACAATATTGTTGCGAGTTGCGATCGTTATGGGAACGGATTTTCCCACTCAATTTCAGGGGTGACGGCAATTCTTAAGAGCTGAAAAAACGTCACGCACGGATTTTTACTTCTTTTCAGAGTTTTGGGTTATCAAAGGTTTTCTCCTGACGCTGGCGGTATGACTACACAAATACAGTTTTTTTAGTCAGAAATATGATAATACTACCGAAAACTCTGCCGATCGAGCCATGTATTATCTGTAAAACAAATGTTATATAAATAAAATACAGAAAAAAAGCAAAGAGCACTGACTCAATGGTCGACGTATTCATACATGTGATTACTCTTACAAAAATTGGCGGAAAATATTTAAAAAAAAATCGATGACACCTAAAAATTTCTTTATTTTAAGAGGGGGTCAATTGGCTTGTACTTCCCTAGATCTACGATTCGATATGCTAGTCATATTTTTTAGCTTAGATCAACTAGTTTCCATATTATTTCGATTTTACTTAAAACTTATTACTGCACAACACTCGCGGCTAGAGTTTTGAGTAAAAACACGATTGGAAAATAAGAAAGTGGAACTTCAATTTTGCAAATCGAATCGTTAGATTTTAATTTTGCTGAGCAAATTGGCGGATTTCCGCCAATTGGCGGAAGAATCACATGTATGCGTATTCACTATCCAATTAAAAAAGTAGGGATCTTCTATTGTTAATCCAGGGATATCCCCTATTTTTTCTTTTTTAAAATAAGAACTCAGCGAGACTGAACCGTTTAAAAAACGCTCCGCGGCGGCTCTATAAAAACCCGAGGCGGAAAAAAGCACATTTTTGCGGCTGTCAGAAGTGAGTCAAAGCCATCGTCGTCGGCAGAAAAACCACTGTTGAGGCTATTTCTGGGGCCGGTGAACGAACGAACGGGCTGCTTGCGAGGAATTCTATTTGAAGGTGCTTCGTTCTGAGAGTGTTTTTATGACCCCGAGTGCCACTAAATGCCTCTAATGGGTGCGAACCTCCCTTTCAATTACTGCGGGGATGATTGGAGGGCAAAGGTCTCTGCAATTGGACATCTTAATGGACTTGGGATTCTGAAGTGAATGATGTGGCGAAAAGGAAACTGGGAACTCCGAGGATGTTTCCGTTCGGTTGCGACTTTCATGAGAGATAGCTCACCATAGTTAGAGCGTTGGAGAAATATATATGTAGATGATGATGTGTAGAGAATGGTGAAGGATGAAAATGATATCCATGAAAACTGAGAAAGAGAGAGAGGAACACCTCTCTTAACTACCCTCAACACTGTTTTGTTCCGAACACTTTATAGGCCCTGAGAGAACGGGAATTTATCTGATGAAGTTAAATGAAATTTGAACAACAAAGGATTTTCAATTTTGTGAAACGAATAGTGTTCGGCAACTACTGGTCAAGATTCAAGAAGTAGTTAACTACCAACTACCAACTAATCTGGGCAAAAGTAGTTGTAACTACTAGTTAAGATATACTACTAGTTGTAAGACAACTACTAGTTGTAACTAGTAGTTGATTATTTCCCAAAGTAGTTAACTAATAGTTAACTAGTCTATTTAATTTCATAAGATATTTTTCCCCAAATTTTCGATTACTTTTTCTTACCAATAGCAAAAATATCATGGCTAAAGATTCGCCAATTTTTGATAGGTATACAGGTTTTTGGTGTCTTAAAGTTTTCTAAGTTGTATTTATATTAGTCAGTACAGTGTCGTATATAAGGGGGGTTAAGGGTTCTAAACCCCCTTAGCCTGAACAACAATATTTTAAGCATAAATTGGGCCGCTAACTTTAAGTTTTGCTTTAATAATTTTTAATGCAGGAAAAACATCTAGAATCCTCGTACACCTAGCCTAAAATCGCTTTTCAAAGTGCTGGAATTTCCAGGAGAGAAAACCCTGAACTCCCTAATTTCTAGAGAGGATTTCAAAAAAGGGTTGCATTTATATGTCAATTGCTGGGATGAAATATATTTCAAGGTTGCCAAATATGAAAATGTATCACGAAAAATTGCATTGTTAGTAGATGTAACATATTTTTTAAAATTTTGATCTTTCAATATTTTTTGAAGTAGTTGAACTTTTTGAAAGTAGTTGGAACTAGTAGTTGGTGAAAAAAGTAGTTAAACTACTAGTTCAACTACTCTAAACCAAAAGTAGTTGAACTACTAGTTAACTACTTTTCAACTACTTTTAGTTAACTAGTGCCGAACATTAGAAACGAATATCATTCATTTATGAAGGAGAAAGACATCAATTATACTCTACAACAACTCTCAATGATTCAAAAAAGTTGAAAAATTAATGGGAATTTAGTTAAAAGATTCAGGATTCTGCAGAGGAATAAGCCAATAGAAAGTTGTTGAACTGTCTAATTCAACCATTTACAAGTGCAAATAAATGAAAATGAAGATTACACGAGGTTAAAAAAATGTAATCGTCAAAAATATAGAATTGTTAGAGAAATCATAAAGATCAAACAATATGTTTTGAGTAGACATAATATGTGATACCACTTTCTCTATTTCAACTATGTTAATAATTTCTACCCCTGTCATATTAAGCCTCATCACATCACAGCAAAAGTTGTGATGACATGCACTATATAAAAGAATTAAAGCAATAGGGAAACGAAAAATGTGAGAAGTTCAAAAGCTAATAATGCTCTAATAGATTATAAATATCATACCAATTAACTATATGAACAAAAAAAACCCTGTTTCAAAGTAAAATATATTCATTGTCTCATTGTCATTACTTAGTATTTGTAGGGTTGTGGGAGAAGGGACATGGGAGTGATGAAGCTTATTTTTTACGATAATAATTAAAAGCTTAAAAATAGATTACTTTATTACATATTAAATTACTGAAGAAACAAATAACGGGTAATAATGTTAACTTAAATTTCAGTTTAGGAATTGTAGTTTAATATAATTTTAAAGCTAAAGCAAGTAATATCCGAAAACTATACACCGAAACACCACATGATTTAACTCCCATATCATAGCCAAATATAAAAACCAGAGGTAATTAAAAATATCAGGTTCAGGTGGGTCCTAACTGCCTTCAAAATTAAATTCTTAAAACTAAATTTATGTACAGATATCTTGATTTTTGACACTACGGGAAACTTTACGATTAAAATTATAGACCTTATTGATTAAAGTTTATAAAATCCAAATAGTGTTAAAAATAATAGAATTTTTGAAAGTTAGTCCTTCTTCTGAAATTAATTCCACCGGCACCCCTGTTCATAAATTAAGAGCGTAGTTGAAATAAGGCTTCAAAATCTAAACAAATTTGTTTTCTTAAAAAGCTTTCTCATAAGCAGAATTAGAACCAAAATTCAATGCATGGCGAACCACTAGTCAATAAAACGGAGGGCAAATAGACAAAGCACGTCTCTGGGGGAAGAAAAATGCAAGTACTATCAAGAAAATGTCTAGAAATAATGCTGAGGAATAAGTTACCAAGCCGTGTTTGGGATAACCCCCTGATGAAATCAATAAGGAGCGAATTTTTAGATGAAACCTAGGGGTGTATGGTGTGCTGAAATTCAGAGTCCAAGGATTCAATTTTCTATTCATGCTAGTTAATTGAGAACAACAAGTCATTTCAATAAAGGAGGGATATTCTCCATGATGAGTGATGACGAACATTGTTGCGCAAAATAAGGTCTCACCATGTTCGACCTTACATGGATCTGCGTTTTAATTTCGATTTACAATAATTTTTAGGAAAACTTAGAGATGCATTGCAGATGAATCCTTCAGCCATTTAGGAATATTTAAACCACTTATAGAAAATGTTTGATAATATTTATTATTAAATAGAGAACTATTAAAGACCTAAATATTTTTGTAGATCCCCATTCCGGTGCGGATATTATCTTAAAAGAATCCCGCCAGAAAAATAGGGAGTAAAAGGCCACGTTAAAAACACAACTAAATCACGTCATCAACAACACTTCTCAAGTTTGTCAACAGAGGAACAGACCCAGTCTTCATCACCAAGCGCAGAAAGAAAAAAAAAACACCAGAAAGTAAACAGCGCACTTTCACTTTCAGCACCGCTAAGTGGAAAGGATCATTAAAAGCGAGTTCCCCAACAATTAAATACAGAGCGAAAAAAATAATCTTGGTTTTAATAAAAAAAACCACCAGCGGCTTCTCTCTGAGATAACAGCATCGGAGGATCCGTGTCTCGAGAGAAAAGAGCATAAAAGTGGAAAGTCAAGTTCCTACACGACAACCTACATTGAAGGGCTCGAAAGTGAATGGCACATTTTTCGAGGTCATGGGTACATCGTGGGGTGAGAGAAATAAATCTCGTGTCGTTTGCAGACTAGGCTGGAAAGTTCTCTTTTCTTTGTTTGACAAATGCAAAAAGAGAATGGAATGCAATACCTTTACCAGGACTTTTATAAGACAAAGTTCTATGTGCTCGTGCTCCTCTTTACTTCTTCAACCCTGCATTATGTTTGCCGTTTGCCCCTTAGAAGATAACTCCCAAATAGAACATGTGTTTACTATTTAATATTTTCAAGTCTAACAAATTATGTACATAAAAAAAGTATTGGTCCCAAACATCAACGAAATTCCCTTTCAGTCAGTGTAGTGGCTGTAAAAAAATTTGGAAGACTTGCCTTGTTCATGGTAGGCCAGAGACCAAATATTTTGGTGGACAGCGTCCTCTCCTAACTTTACCGCACAACTTCCGGTTATTTCTTGGGCATTGAAATCGACTGTCTATTTGATAGATATGCCGTTAAATTCTAAAGTTCACTAAGTTCAGATAGAAATAATTTTCAGTCAAAACTAGCAAATTTGCGTAATAGGAGATAAAAGTTATTAAAAAGTTAGTATAAGAGTCAAAACTTCAAGGCCCCCTTGCTTAATACAAAAAAGTAAATTGTATTTGATAGATAAGCAGGCGAATGTGAGTAATGATAATATACAAGCTTAGTGAAAAATTTAGAGAAACTAGGGGATGATTCTCTTACATAAATTAAAACTACGAGGGTGATTTTGATAAATATTTTTCCAGAATAAAATATTTACCCTCTTCTAACTAGTACTTTGTAATTTTCTCTTCAATCAAAATTGTAAACTATGCTCTTTCAAAGATTAAATTAATTTTTTTTCTTTTAAAGAATAGGTAAGATTCTCTTTTGAATATGACGGAAATGTGAATAGCTCGATAAAGATATCTATTGAAGGGGATAATCGTATTTGGGAGTCAGAACCTGTTAATATAAGATCTCAACCTTCTCGAGAAGAAACCTAAAGTTTGTACTTACCAGGACTATCTGCATCAATATCCGAACGTAAATCACTACTTCTATCAAATTTATTCCTATAGGGTCCGTCACAGCTGTGTCTTCGAGGTGACTCAACGAGCCTTTTCTCTAGCTCCACCATCATCGCAGACTTGGGGGCATTGGAGAGCCTAACAGCCGTTTCCTGCGGCTTCGTCAGATTGGAATGCTGGTCCTTGATCATCGATTCGAAGGAACTGGTGGTAGGAATCTTGCCACTGATTGGACCACTGAGGTTGGACGGTGGGGGAGGCGGTGGTGGCGGAGGAATAGAACCTTCTTCTAGGGGTGGATGGAACACTTCCGGACATGATGGGGGACTCTCATTTGACTGAGGAGTTTTTTGAGAGATGGTGTCTTCTATTGGTTTGTAAGGGGTCTGCAAGGTGATGGTCACTTCCGACTTGTGCTTGACCTCCTGGTCCGACTGGTCTTCCGAAACACCTTCGCTGTCCTCGTTGGCTATGATTCGCTCTACCTTGGCTCGGAGAGGGGTGTTAGTGCGCGGGGTTAGTGGGTTAGTAAGCGGTGGTTCTGTGCAGGACTTGCTGGCAGTCAGCTCGGTCAGTTCGGCCGTGAACACGCTGTTCTGGACCTGAGACGGCTTCAGGCAGCTGGCGTAGTCGCACTGACCGTTGGCGGGTTTCTTTTCAGGAGGGGCGGAGTGCACCATGCTAGGTTCAGGGGTGGAGCGAGCAGGGGTGGCCGAAATCTGCTCCAGGAACGCGCTGTTGTTCTGCAGCTGGGAAGGGCGCACGCAGTTGCTGAAATCGCATGCTGCTGGATTCGGCAGTGAACCCCCCGAAGGTTTTTTGTCCAGTGAAGGGTCAGCGCTCGATTGGTTAGTTTCTGGAAAAAGAAATACAGTATTGCTTTTAGAGGGTGCATTGTTAGTAGGAAAGGACAGAACAGAGGGAGGGGATCGGAGAGAAATGTTAGTTATAGGCGCAGCAGGACGTTCGGAGAAGTTAGTTGGTTTGTATTGTCCACTTTTACTGTCCGATGGAATGTCGTTATTATTGTGATGCTCGAATTTAGTTATAGTCGCGACGTATTTAGTTTTAACTATGGGTTTAGTTTTGGATTCAGCAGCAGGAACAAAGGAGTTGGGAACGATCTCCTCCACACTTTCACCGCTCAGCAGACGATCGAGGATGGCTCTCCTCATCTGCGAAGGGTCCGAGTTCCTGTCGCCGGGAAGTTCCGTCACCACATTGTCGAACAGCTCCTCGCTAGGCGTGCAAAGGCTCCTCATGATCTCGTCCTCGAGTTGATCGAGGTTCTCGCACGAGTCGAACTTCTTGGTGAGGTCCGCGAACTCCGCCCTGGAGCTCATGCTGCTGCGCGAGCTCGACCTGGACAGCATCGTATTATCGGTTATCTCCGCGGCTGCTACTTGGGTAGGAACTCGGCTCTCCTCAACCCTATCTTCTTCGTGCGAGGGTGTCTCGAAAAAGGAGGGCAAAGTTGGCAGGAGAACGGTTTTTAAAGTACCGCTATCGTAAACATTTTCGGGTCCTGCCGCAGCATCCGAGTCTAATTTAGCCGATGTAAACACGACGGCTGACGTACCCTTCACGGAACCGTCGTCGTCTGTGGGTTCTCCCTCCTGATGCGTGGGCGGTTCGACGTTCTTTTCCAGTTCATTTACGGAGATCGGTTCACAGGTGTTCGCGTTGTCGTCGATTTCGTCGATCTGGGGGTCGGCCTCGTCCGCGTTTTCCAAGATGGCCGGCAGCACTTCGTGATTCAGGGAGTCGAACGCCGATCTAAGGTTCGCCGCGAGCAGAGTCTGTTTGGGGGGACAGTCCAAGAGAGGGGTCCGGGGGAACTTGATGGGGCCGGAGGAGGAATCGCACGGGGGTGTCTGCTCTGAGGGTGGAGGGTCGTCGGTGATGATGTCCAAATCCCTCAGCAAAGCTTCGAAGTCCTTGTCTAGGTTCCGTGGGTCCAATGGGGGGACCTCCTCTTTTTTAGGGGGTGGTTGTTCGGGTGGTTCGTTGGAGAGTGTGACTTTTTTAGGGGGTTGTTCGGGTTCTTTCTCTTTGTCGTTGGAGAGTATGAAATGAACGCTCTTGCTGACCTTAGGCGAGTCGTTCCTTTCCACTTTGAGAGCGGACGGGGGTCTGTCCGGGGGAGGGGATGACGAGGTCGAACAGGCGGGTGGCTCGCTGCTCTGCGGTTTGTCGTCCTTCCGCGGCGAGACGGGGCGGTAGAGCAGGTAGGACGGAGCCGGCTGGCTGCTGAGAGGCGACTGATGAGTGGGCTGCGGGTCGACGGGCTTCGGCGATGAATAAGTAGGATAACTGGTCCTCTCGCCGGCCGAGTACCTGAGCAGTCTGGGCTCGTAGCGGTAACTGATGGGGAACTGCGAACAGGTCTGGACGGGCGCGTCTACGGTGGGGGCGGGGGGCAGGGTCTGCACCCCCACTTCCGCCCCCAGGGGGCGCTCGTCCGTCTGGCAGGCCGAGTCCTGCTGTCGCCGCCGCTTCTTGGACGACGACGGCGATGACAGGGAGGGGATGTTTGAGGACGAGAAGAAGGGGCGCAAGGAGAAGGACCCTTTGGGGCGCAGGGTGAAGAAGCGGGGAGAGGAGCGCTGTTGTTGTTTATCGTTCAGCCTGTCCACGGACCCCGCAGTGCTGGGGAGGGTGGCCGACGAGGAAGCGGAGGACAGGTCCTGAGGGGGAGTTCCGCCCACCACAATCATGCTGTGTCGGTGACTGGGGAGGTCCCCCACTCCATCTGGGGTGTCCACGTAGAACCGGGAGCGAGACATCAGGTTCGCTTGTTATTATTCCGGCTTGAAGTCTGTCGCATGGTTCAATGACGTCGACGTTAGAGGGAATTCATAAAGGCTCATTCACACTGTTTCACTTCACTACTTTTCCACTTCACTACTTTTCATTGGAAAGTGAAGGAGTAAACGCCAATTCGCACTCTTCACTTTGAAGGATTCCTCAAAAATGAGCACGGAAAGTGATGTCTGAATGAGCCTCAAGCTAGGTTGGAGTGGTCAGATGATTGCATTTTAAGCTGAAGCGAAGCCGGAATCACAGATTGACGGTACAGAGTTATATGGTTAGCAGCAACTTGGAGATAGAAGAAGGCTCAGAAATACAGCTGCCTCCACGGAAAACGAACTGATTCCTTGCAAGTTTATCGGGGGAAAAAGCAAGACTAGCAGCAGAGGGCGATGGAACCAATAACACAGCACACTCCAAGTATCAGCCTTTTACTGCTTCCCAAAGAAAATAACCCAACATTAGCGGGTCAAACCTCGCTAAAGCGAAACCAGATGGGTCGGCCTCCTCCGAAAACAGTCCATAATCCGAAGAAGCGATCAAAAGCAACAATCCGCACCCAGCAACAAGCTATTTGCAGGAGGAGATGTTGCGGCGCGGCGATCTCCCAATCGACATCTGCTGCCGGCTGCTGCTCCCCATCCTCCCAAATCTTTGTTCGGGATGCGAGCGGTATTTCGGGATCGAGAAGAGGCACGTGATTTTTTCTCGAGGCGGTGGTAATGACAGAGGAGAGAGCCAAGAGACAGAGGGACGGTATATTTTCATCGCCATCGAGAAATCCCTTTAGTTATTTTAGCTGCTAAGTACTACACGAAGGGAGATTAGCCCGAACGATGCCGAGTGGATAGGGAGAGGAGAGGCAATTATGATAATGCTGTGGCGGGGGTGATGCAAACTGATTTATACTTACTTCACAGGGAGTGTTTTCTTTCTCTTATTATTTTCGGGTAGTTTATTTGAGTTTAAAGAACTTAAAAACAAATATGCAATGCATTAATAACGACAAATTGTAGTATGTCAACTGTCGATTCGAAATGTCATTATCGCGCATGAGATTAGGTCAAGTGAGTTAATGTGTGTATGTAATTTCATAGTTTGTTTTCAGTATCAAAAACCTTAATAATTCGAAATATATTCTCCCCTTTGAAATTTTAAATTTTTTTCTATTAATTAATTAAAAAATTAACGATATGTTAAGTGTTTATGGAACACGATGAATTTCTGGAAACTCGGAACTGCTACATATTTGTACGAAAAACAAAGCAAAGGGTGTCGGGTAGTCTTCTGACGTAATTATGAGGGGGGTTTTGCAGTTTGATTATCTGCTGAGAAGAACATGCTTACGTAATATTTGAATATATTTGTATATATACTATGGTATTGCGCATTTGACTATACATTCATTCAATATTTGAACGGACCCACTTTCCCAGTTTTATAAGAAAATATATAAATTTTAAATAAATCTCTATTTTTATTACAAAATGATAATAAAAGGGGATTTGTGATAATAATTGAGAACACAAACATTTTTTAAAGTTGATAATTATTAACAACACATAAACTTTTAGGGACTTCAACCTCCCACCTTCCTACGCAAAAACCCCTAGATGCGCTATTGGACTATAGTTATTTTTTTTATTAATTTCTAAATCAATTAGAATGTGTTCATCATCCATATAAATTTTTATTTATACAGGTAACCTACTATAATGATGAGTTTAATACTTCCGAAATCCCATAAAAAATGAAGTCTTACCGCTTCGACTTACTTTATATAGTAACATAAGTATACTCAACAGAAAACAAGTCATACATTTATCTCAAGGCAGCATTTTTCGCTTTTTACTCCATAAAAGTGTCAAGACAGGTTATTTTAGCGCGTAAACATATGCACGGTTCAGCGATGGGAGGAAGAAGAGCAATGATTTTCTCATTTTCTTTGGATATCAGCCAGAATGGCTGGAGACGTCGGAATTAAGATAAAGGAAACTAAGCAAATTTTGAAACGTAGGGCCCCAAGAAAAGCTCCCGAGCCATAAAACACACCCAGATGAAAGTAGTTTGCTAAATCTGCAACTACCTATTTGTTGTGAAGTTATTTCTTGTTTAAAACCATCTTTTAAAGAACATTCCACAAGGGAAAAATCAAAGCATTTGTACGATGTCCTCGTATATTTTGTTTATTGAATAATAATATTCATAGATCAGTATCCTTACCCTGAGGTGGGGATCCATTAAAAGTTATAGTCTTCTTTGATGTGTAGGTCTTCTCCGAATCAATAGTTGGATTCCGAGTAGGATTCCTGCAATTAAAGTAGTACATTGATTTGAAATAGTAGTTCAAACAGTTTGCAGAAGTAAATTAAAAATTAATTAGCATTAAAAGACATTAGCATAATTAATGCTAATTAGCATTAATTAGACATTAAAAATAATGACAATTTCACAATTTCCTTATCTTTGATTCAATTGGGTTTTTACGCCAAAGTTTAGAACATCCAAGTTTTGAAGTATGTATAAAAAATACTTGATAAATTGATACTTGAAAATATTTTATTGCAAGGTATTTTTTTAGTTTCAAGATACTTTTTACAGCTATCCCAACAAAAACATATCTTTTAATAAAAATGTTTAGGTATAGAAATTACCTAAAACCGCATAAAACCAAATTCCCACCCTATAAAAGTTAACATAATAATGCAACAAATATTTTATAATTAACTGAAAAATCAGGCTAGCCTAATCAATTTAAATTATATCTAATAAAAATAATACAAAGACCTATTCTAATTTCAGTAATCAAGGGGATAGAGATTAGGGTGGGCCGAAAAAACCTTTTATTTTTTTCAAAGTTGTAATAGCGCGGAAAAGTTGCGAATCATATAGACAAAGAAAAAGAAAAAAAGTTTTCAAAATCGGTTAATATCTTCCGATCACGCATAGGCCCCAAAGTTTGACAAAATATGAAAAAACTTCATTTTTGCGATTAGTATTTTTTTAACCAAATCAAAGATTAAACTATCAAGTATTGTTCATGATTTTTTTATGTGGAACTAATATAGACAAAGACATAATCGTTCAGGTTCCATTCTTCTATCACTTTTTTTCGTTAAATATAATTTTTTTAATGTTCATACAAATTTTGTACAGTTGTTTTTCCTGCATTTTTAAACAGCTAATAACTTTAGAACTATACAACTTAAAAACTTGAAATCAGTCCCATTTTGTCCGTAAATTTTTTGTCGTTCATTAGGTGTGCATCATGATCATCATTTTCAAAAAAAAATTTAAAAAATTTGAAAAAAGTAAAAGAAAAATTAATAAATTTTTTTTTAAAATTTTCTTTTGAAAAAATATTAATAGCCTTTTTACTCTTAAAATGAACATAACTACCCAATTTCGAGTTGAAAATAAAATTTAATCATGTATAAAAAAATAAAAATAACCGTAATTTAGTCAAATCCCTAAACATTCCCTAAAATTATACACCAAGAGCGATTCACTCATGGAAAATTTATCAAATCACTTGAGGGTGTTCATATGACTTAAAACATGTAAAAAATGTAACATAAATTTCATAAAATAAGACCATTAACAGATTCGGTTCAAAATCTTACAATGTTAGTTCCCAACTCTAAGTTAATTCAATTTGCATGAATTTTACTTGAATATTCCTTAGAAATGTGTTTATAACCAATTTTTTATGTTCTAAAACTTTTAATTTACTTTGATTTGACTTGTTAAAAGTAAAAACAATTAGATATAAACATAATTCTTAGAAATTTTCAGGAGAAATGCTAAAACACAATGTTTTTAGGCTCTATTTGAAGACGTTGCAAACTATTACGTTACGATAACATCAAATTATAAAAAGTAAACGCAAAAATCAAGTTTTTTTTATATTTAGTTAAGTTAATTCAATTTGCATGCATTTCTCCTGAAAATTTCTAAGAATTATGTTTATATCTAATAGTTTTTACTTTTAACAAGTCAAATCAAAGTAAATTAAAAGTTTTAGAACATAAAAAATTGGTTATAAACACATTTCTAAGGAATATTCAAGTAAAATTCATGCAAATTGAATTAACTTAGAGTTGGGAACTAGCATTGTAAGATTTTGAACCGAAACTGTTAATGGTCTTATTTTCTGAAATTTATGTGAAATTTTTTACATGTTTTAAGTCATATGAACACCCTCAAGTGATTTGATAAATTTTCCATGAGTGAATCGCTCTTGGTGTATAATTTTAGGAAATGTTTAGGGATTTGACTAAATTACGGTTATTTTTATTTTTTTATACATGATTAAATTTTATTTTCAACTTGAAATTGGGTAGTAATGTTCATTTTCGGAGTAAAAAGGCTATTAATATTTTTCAAAAGAAAATTAAAATTTTTTTTTATTAAATTTTGTTTTTACTTTTTTCAAATTTTTCAAATTTTTTTTTGGAAATGATGATCATGATGCACACCTAATGAACGACAAAAAATTTGCGAACAAAATGTGACTGATTTCAAGTTTTTAAGTTGTATAGTTCTAAAGTTATTAGCTGTTTAAAAATGCAGGAAAAACAACTTTACAAAATTTGTATGAACATTAAAAAAATTATATTTAACGAAAAAAAAGTGATAGAAGATTGGAACCTGAACGATTATGTCTATAACTATATTAGTTCCACATAAAAAAATCATGAACAATATTTGATAGTTTAATCTTTGATTTGGTTAAAAAAATAATCGCAAAAATGAAGTTTTTTCATATTTTGTCAAACTTTGGGGCCTATGCGCGATCGGAAGATATTAACCGATTTTGAAATTTTTTTTTCTTTTTCTTTGTCTATATGATTCGCAACTTTTCTGCGCTATTACAACTTCGAAAAAAAAATAAAAGGTTTTTTCGGCCCACCCTAATAGAGATACAAATATATCTCGCTATGAGAATTGACTACATGGTACTACATTATTAAACTGTTAGAGAAAAAAAATTCATTTGAAAAGAAACTTACAGTTAAAATACTCAACCTTAAAAATGATGCTATTGAAAAACAATAGTCAATAACAATTATTTTAGTCAAACCCAATTTTCATTTAATTTTTAAATCAGGCAATCATAAAATTTTAAAATTATAGACTCCATAATTTTTCTCCAAGATAAACTTATATAAGCTTAAGAACAATTCTACTGAAACAGTTACATTTAAAATTCCTTTGAATCCATCATAATGGGCGAATCTAAATAGGCTGAACTTTTTATCACACGAGAGGGTAGAGCTAATTGCCAGTCGGCCTCAGACTCCAACATAAACCGAGAATGACGTAATTAACGAATGATCTTGAGCTAAGTCAGCTTTGTGCTTACCTCTCCACTTCTAAAGTTAGATGCGTTCCAGTTTCTTTGATGATGTTCTGCACATCCATTTGGGAGAGACCGTCCGTAATGTAACCATTCACCAGTTTCAAGAAGTCCCCTTCCAATAATCCCTGGTGGAAAGCTTTGCTGCCGGGATTCACCTGGAAGAACAAGTACATTAATGTTTAAAAATTGCAATTTAAATGAACGATTATAGCATACACAGCGGAAACTACGTTATTAATCAGTTAATTAGTTATATGTTTAGTTAGTGCCAAAAACCTGTCCAATGGTTAGTATTTATTATAGAATTTAACGATTTAAGTTTTTTTGCCTTTTTAAAGTAGCTCAATTTATTTTCTCCTGAACTCCTTAAATTGCTTAAATAAAAAATAAAATATGAAACAGGTCTTGAGAAGGCCAGGGTCCAATCAGGACTGTCGAGCCACTGATGATGATGATGATGATGATGATGATGATATAAAACAGGAGGGAGACGTTCCACAAACATGGCTCTTTAAACTGCAGTTTATTGGAATTTTGTGTCCGACTAAATGTTTGTCACACACAAATAGGTTAGACTCGAACGAATCAAGGCCTTAAATTCCATTTAATTTAACAGTAGTTGAAAACAGTCCACAAACATAGCTTTTTTTCATCCTAATCAAAACAACAGAAGACAAACAACACGTCGCTTAAGGCGCAAAATGACATAACTGCATTTTCCCTATTTTGCAGGAGATGAAAAAAACAGTTTGGCTATTAATTAAAGAAAATAATATTATTATAGTTTTAAACCTTCATTTTAGGCCTTTTTGACCGGGGATTGAGATGAAACGCTTCTCTGTGGCGGCGTCCCTAACAATATCAATGAAAGGCGTGCAATTATGTCATTTTGACTTACGAATGCAGTTATGCTAAAATGACAAAATTGACGATTGCAGCGATTTGAGTCATTTTTTTCGCAAAATCGTTGGTGCCAGGTGATCCGGGGCCGGGATTCGCATAAAGATTGATGCATAACTCAAAATGGCCAAAATGTCAGTTATGTCATTTTGCGCCTTAAGCGACGAACAGCTAGAATATACTCATTAAAAATTAGTGAACTTCTAAAATCCTTTTTACGACACAGCTTATCTTAACCAGAAATACATTTAGAAAACTCAGCGCTCCAAGCGCGTATTTCATCTCCGAAAAAATATTTACTTAGCTCATCACTCACTTAGCATGAACATGAACAAGCCCTCAGCGTTTATCAACGTCTCTCGTCAAGGTAACAATTTGAAAATGCGTGTTTCAACTACTATTTTCCCAGAGGGATCTATCTTGCCGCTCATTTCCGCCCGGTATAGCTAAAATTACACGAGCTGCCGTCAAGGGACCCCTCTTGCTCATCAATATACATGTGAACAAGGTGCAGCGTATCTTTTTCTACCAGGATGAGGGAATTTAACGGTTTTTTCCAGACAGGGAAAAGCTCTACAGCGGCGTATAGTCTCGGGTGGAAATTAATTTAGGGCCTCCCCTGTGAAGTAGGATTGAAAAGAGGAACCTGGTGCTTTATGGAAAGTTCCATGTACCTATAACAGTTAAGAAAAAGTCTGAAACATTTATCACTTTATATATAAAGCTTGGCTGGAATAAGGGATTTGATGGTGAAAAATTAAATATTTCGAATACTTATTAGTAAGTTGCAAACTATTTCCAAGATTCAAAAGAAGTGTGAAGGAAGATATATGAATTTATAAGATGCACTGTTTCTTTTACTCTTTTCGATAAAAGATAATGCAATTAATACTTTTTTTCGTTTTTATTATTTTCCTATGATGTTTGTGCACATAGCATGTTTGAAATTGCTTGGAGATTTTAAACAAGATGGGTTTGTGCAACAAATAAATTTTAATTCCAATATGAAGAAATAATGTAGATTTTAACAAAAAATATTTTACCCAGATGTTTTTTGTTACGAACTCTAAAGACTTAATTGTTTCGGTTACATTTAATATAGTTATCTTTAATAAACTCTTTCTACTTCAAATAAGAAAGTTATGAAATACAATGTACTAACACTCAAACCTGTTTTTGTGCGGTCCTTTTTACAATTTTTTTTACCTCGAAAATTTTTTATTGCAAATTATCACAATTCTATAAATAGTTTTCTCTATTTTCCTTTTAAACAGTACCTCCTCATCGGACAAAAATTTTGAATTTCTTAGAGGTACATATTGGAAAGGCGAATTAAAATAAAAACCAGCGGATAAAAAAGAATAGAATACAATTATGCAACTACAAAGTTACAGGTTATAGCATAGGTATATTTCAAGTAAGCGGGTCATAAACTAGTCACACTGTCCTGAAAATAACCATACTTCACTGTCCCAACTAGGTTAGGTACCCACTCAAAGACATGGATCTTTCAAGAGTAAGGTCTTGTATGATTAATTAGAAACAACCTGTTTGAGTACGAGAAGAGCACAGAGGCGTCGATGGGTATCCTCTTTTAGGCAATTGGGAGAAGCGACACAATAATTACAAGGTAGTTGTCATTGCCATATGGTAGCAGAACTACTTATTATGTATTGTAAATGGGGTTTGACCCGATTGTAAAGAAACACTAATGGTATTTTTAAGGTTGACTAATGATGTTGTAATTTTTGGAGGATTTGGATAGTGGTATTCATTGTATTGTTCGTCGTGAATGTTTCGCGTGTTTTAAAATGGTGGGGAGCAGCACCAAACAGATCTCAGTGATGATAGCCTCTAATATTTTTTTCAAGAATGGCTAACAGTCAAATTTACGATCTTGAGTAGAAAGTGTACGGATGTAGGTGTGTTATACTTAGTATAGTTCTAAGAATTTATAATTGATGATTGTTCTTCATATATTAATTTCTTGCTAAAAGGAATGACAAATGTATCTCCGAGTGGTTAATATTAAGTTGAAGTGATGTTTTCATAATTCCAGGAAAGTGTAGTTTAAAGTGACTATCTAAAAAGCTATCTTGTCGGAAATGTATATTAGGAGTATTTAAAAGAATATTTCAACCACTAATCAAAGAGTTGAACCCTTCTTTAAAAATGTTATACAACTGGTTACTGGTTAATCCAATTAGGTCTGGAGATGACCGAATAACATCAAACATTGTTTTTACACCTCGTACCCAAGTACTTCATACGAAAAAACAGCATTTTCTTCTCTTTTTCCTCTTCAAATTTCATCTCATGTCTGAAATTATATACTCAGAGAGTATTTAAAAGAATATTTCAATTTATAACGTCGTAACTAATTCAAAGAGTGAATCCTTCATTAAAAATATTATACCATTGGTTATACTGGTTGACCCAACAAGATGTTGCAAGCAGGTCTGGAGATGACCGAATAACACACCATACAGTATTTTTTTTTCATGATATTCAAGTACTTTATACGAAAAAAATAACATTTTACATAAACTTTCATAAACTTATAATCAGGGTCTACTTGATCTAATTAATACCTTAATGAAAGATTTAAATTAAGAGAAACTCGTGTCGAAAAGCATATGAAACAATTCAGTTCCAGGTCTTAACTTCATGGAAATGAAGAGAGGTCACACGCGCCACAAACGTGTTTACGCACCAGCCTGGGACAAATTCCAAATCCCTTTGATAAGCCCGACGATGCCACCCCATCTGGACATCATCCAAAGAGAACGACTCAATGATTTGGACCACCGCCGGCGGAGACACCTACACAGGGGTTATCAATGAACAGGGGGCGATGCAAGGAGAGGATTGCCCTGAGGGCACACGATACAACTAGATTCTTTTTTTTTTCTAATTTTTATTTTTTTTTCCTCCGAGAGAAGAAGAGGAATGCGGAGTTAAGAAAAAAGACGATGAGTCATGGAGGAAAATAGCTCGGGAGATGCGTTGTCCTTATCTCCGCGGTTTTCTCCTAATTTGATGGTATATTTGGGAGATATAGCCTTTCTGGAATACCGCTGTTCATAAAACATGACGGATGAGGGTATAGGGATTCATGTGCTGTCACTTCCACGGGGAAGCGTTCAATCTTTTATTCGAGCAATGAAGAGTGGAATAAACTGCTGGTTAAATGCCGTCAGTAAAATAGAGATTGCGGTGATAATTAAGGATGCATTGGTTCATAATTTCTTCTTTTTCTATGCTATATTTTGTACCAGTAATGTAAATTATTTTATTTTTAGAATTCCCAATGCAATGCACCTAAAATGCCTGCAAATGTTCATTATCCATTGCAGCAAAATATTATAAATAATCAACAACACTAATAACATTAAAACAACAAAAAAAATTATACACCCAACTGCACCTGTAAATGTTGCTTTACTGCGATAAATCAATCAATACAGTGAAAGTAACTTTTCTACCTGTACGAATTACTTTTCATTCATAATTGTAGTGATTGCAGTAAAAACAACTATTGTATCTGTAAAAGTTGTTTTTCCTTCAAGTGATATCGATTGCTGCAAAAACAACTTTTGTAAATCCAAATGTTGCTTTTCCTCTAGAACTAAATTGGGCGCAAGTTCAGAGTTGCACCTGCTTGGCGATTTTTGGCTGTTTAACGGCACATTTAGAAGCCAAATGACTCTTTTAACATGAGTTAGGGTTACCATATTAGTCATCTTTAACGCTAAAAACTTGGCGCAGGTGCAACTCTGAACTTGCGCCCTAAATTGTGGTAGTAAAAAAGTCATAGCAGAAGTGAAATTTCTCGAGGGTTTTTGAACTTTTTTATCCTTTAAATACCATTTAAATCTGCATTCAACAATTGTTTTTGTCCCAACATAAGTAAGTTTTTTTTTAAATTTAAAGTAGATGTTTCAAAAAGATCAATATGATTTCTCAGGTCTCACGCGAAGCTCGCAACATCACTTAAAACATAACTTCACCAATTCTACTAAAATAATATTGAAA
The DNA here is from genome assembly GCA_024610705.1 of Tetragnatha versicolor. Lineage (NCBI taxonomy): Eukaryota > Metazoa > Arthropoda > Arachnida > Araneae > Tetragnathidae > Tetragnatha > Tetragnatha versicolor. Next base: position 59,232,493 of record JANDEH010000001.1, read on the forward strand.
TTTACAAATACCTTTTAAAAGAGAAATTTAAATTACTTGGTTCTGTACAACATCAATTAAACTCGATAATTTTATCAGTATTCTAATATTAAACTCAAAACTTAAAATAAAAATTGTTCCAAATAGTTTAATTTTAATTAATTCAAGAATAATACTTATTATAGAAAGGTCCAAATACAGATAATACAAATTAAGCAATGAATCGGTTACTTAAAACAATGTATTAATGCAAAATAATTGAATATTTTTTGCAATATCAATTTATACATGAGTATAAGAATTTAATAGAATAAATACGCTCTGTGTATAAGAATTTTTTCCGGGTTATCTTTTATTACTAACTACCCTATCGGAAAAAATTTTTCTGGTGTTCCATAAACCAGTATAAATGATACTGGAACCATTATAAGTGATACTGGAACCAGTATAAAAGATACTGGATCCAGTATAATTTGATACTGGTTTATGGAACACCAGAAATATTTTTCCGATAGGGTATGAAAACAAACTAAACAAAAACTAAATTTTTGCACTCGAAAACAAGTCAAAATTTAGTAACAATGGACCCAACAAAACCTGTGACAACACCACAAAACCAGTACATGGTCATAATAACCATCAACACTTTCAAAACCATAAGAACCTTGCGTAAACAACACTTACTTCCAGAAACTAGAACAACACCACCCGACGACATCAAACATCAAAAGCAGTTTTGCCAAAAGAATCAAAAAATATCATTCGAAATTCAAAAGCTTAGAGCTGTCCACCACGTATAGCGGGTCACCAGTGGGAAGGGAGGGTTTCGGAATCAGTGGGTCAAGGTTACAGTTATCCGCTTGCCATTTTTATTGACCAAATTAGTCCCGAGAGAGAGAAACAGAGAGACCGCGAAGGGATACCTGGGGTGAAACAACCTGTTGCGGCTCAACAGGTGGCGAGGTTAATAGAAGGCGTTGCGCTGTGTGGTATTGATTATGGAAGAAGCGTTGGAAGATGTTTTGGAAATCTAAATGAATGAAGAGGGTATTCACCACCGAGTGGGATGTTCCGGAGAAGTTTATGAAGCGATAAAATTAGTTAAGGATTATTTAAATGTCATTTTAAAAATATTAAAACCAGGGGCGTAGCGAAGGGGGGGGTCCCCGGGTCCGGACCCCCCCCCCATGGGCCCGACCCAAAATTTTTGAACCCTTTTTTAGGCGTTAAATATTCCAGTGCCTACTCAAAAGAGGGCGTCTATGTCCCTTAAAAGTGTCTAAAAACCACCTATTTTGCATGTTAAAATCTAAAATTTTCCGGGGGAACCCCCGGTGTCTCTATAACAAAAGAGTAATACTATACTAAAAGAGTAAACCAAACCCTGTTTTTAGGGTCAAATTTCCAAACATATTTTGGGGGAATACCCCCTGACCCCCCTTGGGACTTTATTATAAACAACTTTTTTTATTATGAGTTTGTCAAAATACAAAACTCCTAGCAAATAATAAATTCCTGAAAATATAATGTTCGAAATTCGGATTAGGTGTACCAAAACGAGTTGAAAACCTGCTTTTTAGACTTGAATTTCCAAAAATTTTTTGGGGGAGGTCAAGGTAATTCGAACACGATTATTTTCAACCTTTTTAATATTATATTCGTTGAGAAGATTCAATTTGATCTTCAAAATTCTTAGCCCCCCCAAAACCGAACCCTGGATCAACTACTGCCTCAGAAACGTCCGATTTTCTATTTTTTCCTTTAAAAATTATCTAGCTTACAAGGAGCGGTGTTCCTCCGTTATTACCTCATAAATGAAGTAAAAAAACTCCTTTTAAAATTCAAATTTCCAAAAATTTTCTGGGGGTGGACCCCCAAACCCCCCTCTTTAATATGGAGCTACTGAATACTCTTAATCTGTTTTTTGACGGTCTCTGTACTTAATAAAAATTTATGTGGATCATAACTTTCAATCGCGAAGTAGTAATACTTAATCTTAATTATTACACTAATTATTAATAAATGATAAACTATATTAATTAACAAAGAGAAAAAATTAAAAGTAATGTGGAAATTATAACTTTATTTCACTAATTGTAGAAACTTTTTGATATCCAATGGTAAATTTTTCGCACTGGACCCCCCCATAGGAAAATCCTGGCTACGCCACTGATTAAAACGATTGCAATTTACACAAGAGTAATATTTAATGATACCATGTAAAGGAGATTTTAAGAGAGCAATTTATTCATCCAAATTCATTTAATTATTAATTCTTCTTAATTTTGATTCAAATGTAAAGAGATGTTAAATTTTATTTGAATTTAATGAGTAAAATGAAAAGCAAGTAATGTTGACAATGAGCACTATGTTATGGCTCTATTCAAAACATACATCTAAATTTTAAAACTAATTGTTACAATGAGTTACTGTAAAATATATACCAACGAAAAATTGCATACATTATTTTGAATTTATAAAACTAGCTAATATTTTAATGTACAACAAAATATTGTTTTTTAGGAAAACGAGATAACTATTATTCTTTAATCAGCCAAATATTATAAAATATGTAAAGAAATTGAGGCATAGATTAAAGAGAAATGATGAACTTATATAGTACATAAGATAATTTTAAAATGCACTTCAAGAATAATTTTTCGTTTAAAAAAGTCAGCATGATCCATTTAGTTTTAATAATTTGAAAATGCAAGGATTTGATACTTTTTAAAATATTAATAAAATATTCCTGAATTTTTGAAATATTACATGGATATAAAAGAACTGCAATACAAAACTAGAGCAAATAAAAAAGAACATCCAAGCATTATTCTATTAAAGATTCAGCATTATTTTTGTACAGTTGTTTATCATAAGGACTACTTATTTTTATAGGGTTTTTGTGCAAAAGTATTTACCCATTTTTCAAACTAATAGTGTTGTAATAGTTGTAAGAAAAGATTAAGGACTTATTTTATAGCTTTGGGATAAGACAAGGAAACCGAGATTATTGGCTTGAACGACTTTAGGTTCCGAAAATCGGCACAATATCTACCATAATTTGCAAACTATCTTAATCTTTGACGCTATATGACTACTTGTACAGGTACACACTTTACGAACAACATCAGTTAGTTCTGCAAGACTGACCGTGATGATAACCAGTTTGATTTTAAAGAAACAATTTGCATTTAAAGAGCGTGTGCACGTGCACTGTTCTTTAAATCTACTTTTCGTTCCTTTCATATTTCATAACAATGTAAGAAGCAATTGAGGCAGGCGCGTAACCAGAAGAGGGATTTAGGAAAACCCCCCCTCGAAAGTCAAAAATTTTCCTTTTTTGACCATAGAAAAAGGCCTAAATTCACCCCATACCCCTAAATTCCAATATCTCCCTCCGAAATGTTTTTCTAGCTACACCACTCTGAATTGAGGTGCCATCAGAACAATCATCTGCTAACGCCAACTTCAATGGAAAACTGTTGAAGTTGGCTCATTGATGCTGCAAACACCTCAAATCTGTATTATTTTCCCCCCAAAAAATTGATGGGATTATACAAATCCCTCAAAATTTTTAATTTAAAAAACGATAAAAATGCTTATTTTTGCAATTTTTCACGCTTTTTCAATAACTTATTCTGACACGTTCTCACATACTGACTGTCAAAAAAAAATTCTTACAACTGTTCCCACGCATCAAAACAATCTCTGGGCATCCATCAACCAACGAATAGCGGTCGGTTTGCGTCTCTTTCGGAACGAGAATCTACGTGACAGGCCTCCAGTCACGAAAAGCGAATTCGGAAACACCCCAGACGCGAGGGAAGTTGTCTGTGAAAAAGAGCAAAAAGCGAACACGCACGGAAGAAAAGCGGCTTATGGAAAAGGGACAAAACCAGACAGGAGAGTGACAGCGGGGAGAAGTGGTTTGACAAATATTTTTCTGCTAGTGCGTGATGCTCGAAATTTGCGCGACAATTGAAGGTGACACCCGGTGTGCGGTGCTACGTGGAAATTAATTGTATAGTGTGTTTAGATTATTTTGTGTGTGATTTTGTTCGGTTCTTTTGAGTGTTGTTAAATATGGGTTTAGGTTTGGGACATCGAGAAGAAAATCTCTTTTTTGTGTTAATTCGAATTTTAAAATCTTGAAACATTTTGATGTTTTTAATTTATAGATATTGAGAGTTGGCGAGTATTTTCCATGAAAGAGAAACGAGATTTTAGGACTTTTAACATTTTATTAGAAGTTTTAGAAAATAATATTGTTACAGGAAACATTTAATATATTTTAATTATAATAAAAGAAATTTTAGATTTTCTCTATAGTATAGAAAAATAAAATAAAATCCAATGTTGAATAAAATTTTCATGTATGAATTCTCATTCGCTAAAATTAAATAAAAAGGAATTGCAGTTAATCGAACGCGAACCATATTATAAACTGTTTGGATCTTCATAAATAAAGTTTGTCCTTTATGAATATGTATTTTAGGTAAAAAAACTTTTAGATTAACCATAGAAAAATAATTTATTAATTAAAAAATCTATAAGTATGCCAAATACAATTTTGTTATGCCCGTACCCGTACAGCACATCGTAGGATTTGGGGAATAAATTAATTATAGGAATAAAGGAAATTCAATATTTTAGCAATTATGAATCCTGAGGTAGGGGGCATGGAGCTGAAACCCCATAGTGAAACCCCCTAGAATGGAACTATTTTTGCAATATTTTTATTCCTTCACAAATTTTAATTTTATCTAATTATTTTTACGAAAATAAAAGGAATTATAATATTTTATGAGACAACTTCCTTTTACCATTTAGCATATGAAAAGTCGAAGTGATATAATTTTTGGGACCTTAACTCCCCTCATTTCTAGACAAAATTTTTAGATTTACTTTAATTCGGTAGAAGATAATAAAGTACCATTTAAAGAAATAAAGTTCCTTCAAAAAATAGAGAAAATAAAGAAACTATTGGTTATTTTCATTTATTTAATATTGAAAAAATAAAATGCATAAACTATTGAGAATAAGAAGCTAATAAAAAGAAATTGGAAGAAGGTTCTTATTTAAGGTTTAGTCCACTATTGAAGCAAGCCAAGAATACAATTTACATTAGACAACAGATGGCAGCACCACCGTTTTCCAACATCTTTTGGATGGAGGATGGAGAGGAAAGGTGTTGATTTTGTTTGATACGCTTTTACTTACGCCTTCTATTTGTACTTCGATGTTCGATGTCACAAAAATTCTAATAATTAGAAAAATATCTTGACCGTTAAGATTTAAATAAAATTTTATAATTTTTCACAGGAATTTTTTTTATTAATTTTAATTTTGATGTAAAATTCTTATTGTTAAATTATATGTTTAGATTTCGCCATCAAAGTATAGAAATATAATATTTTTAACCGTTGCTTAGTTTTTTTGATTTAATTTCTAAAATAGTAATTTTTAAAACAAATAAAAAATATAATAAATACAACATTTTAAAGTTTTCAACGGAAAAAAAGAAAAAAAACCCGGAGAGGAATTATATAGTCCGTAAGTTCTACCAGGTTAATAATTCATTAATTTTGCTGAAATGAGAGTAACCAAATGTTCAGAGATATCTTTAAATACGCAGAATATAAATCAGACAAATAAATACTGATAAAAAAAATTAGAAAAGTTGATTAAAAATAAGCAAAAAAAATTAATTCAAAGAAAACTTGAGTAGAAAACGTGACTCGTGACATTTAAAATAGAAAACGAAAAAGATCCCAAGGTAGAAAGAAAAATTAACTTCACACATGTCTACAAAGTTATTTACTTTAAAAATACACGAAGTTTATCTCTTCTCTCATTCAATACTGTTTCGCAACACAAAAGCTCCATTCCATTCTCAGATATTACAACACTATATTTTCAAAACATAATACGCCTTCAAAAACAACTCCCACACCGATATCTCCTTTTCTGGCCAAAAAACGCACGGCGGACAAACGCTCAAAATTCAGAGAACAAAACAGAAAAATTCCATTACCCGGCCTTCGCCAATAGGCGGAACTTTCGGTGTAGGTGTTCCTTTTGCATAATATATCTTCTGTCCGTCGGCCATTTCAATGTCAAGGGAAAACGGAGCGCTTGGTTGCCAAGTTCAGGCAGTAATGGCTCCGTTAATGTCGCCAAGTGAGCACTTGTCGCTTATGAATAAACTCGTGGGCGCTAATGACCCAATAACAAAAAGATGTTTCCTCTTCCGCGCGGTTAGCAGCTAATAAATCGTCCGATGTGATCTGAATATTCTAAGGAGGTTAAACGGCTTGATATATTTTGTACACGTATGATTTTGCTCTAAAAAGTGTTCTGATGAATATGCGAGTCTGATAAACCAAACAAGATGTATTTATTTTTGTCGTTTCCAATATTCGATTTTGCTCCAGATAGGTAACTTGATAATTGAACTTGAACCCACTACATTCTTAAATGATCTATCATCTATATTTAACAAGTGGATCAAGTTTTGTGCTGTAATTTTTCTACCTTGTAAGAAATATAATAGCGTCTGACTGAAAGCCTGCATTTAATTGGAGAAAAAGTTCTTGCTCATGCGCATGAACTGAAGGGAAAATTACTAAATTTTAATTTTTTTATTAAAGAGAAACATACTACATAGGACCAGTGGCGGATCCAGGGGGTGGCACTTTGGAAAGTGCCCCCCTTGGAGGCCCAAAAATGTTCTCAAAATGAGTAAAAACCCAATTTTTACAGGTCTAATTTCAAAATTTTTTTCTGGGGGAGGACCCCCATACCCCCCATTAGTATCAAAATAGGGTATTCAGTGTTTATTTTTAGGAAAATCCCAAAATTTTGACATATTGGGTCAAAAAGTAAAGGTAATAGTGTTGAAAAGTGCCCCTCTTAGACTCGAAACGTTTCTAAAATGAGTTAACACCCCATTTTTACGCGTCAAATTTAAATTTTTCTGGGGGAAGACCCCCATACCCCTAATGGTACCACAAGGGATCTTGTCTGGAAAAGTGCCCCCCCCCTTTGGAGCCGTGCTGGATTCGCGCCTGCATAACCTTTTTAACCAGATTTGATCCTTTTTAACCAGATTTGAATATTGTTGCAGGAAAAATACTTAGTGGACCAGCCTGGCCCCCTACGTTTTTTCCTGCAACAATTTTAAAATCCAGTTGAAAAGAAAATACTGGGGTGGTGGGATATATTATGAATTATTTTAAATCTAAGAACTCTAATAGCCATATTCCCATCCATCAGCGTTGGTGTTAACTAGCAGCTAAAGAAAGAAAAATTAGCTTTTCGCTGACTCTGATAGGTGGAATCCTACATAATCGGCAAATAAATGCTAATTATAATATTAACCCTTACAGTCCTAGTTTCCCCAAATTTTCCATAGGATTCAGGGGGACTAATATCGGGCGGTCAATTACTGAAAGCACTAAGTAGAAGAGGTCGTAAGTCTAAAAGGCCCGCCTACACAGAAGTTAGCTAATCTGAGAATAAAACACAACTTCAATAAGAAATTATGTTAGAGTGCTGTTGTTGTCCAGAATCATTGTTAAGGTTAAAAGCAAAGGATAAACAACGACCTCCAGTCCTTTTCAGTTTTATAGCCGTCCATTTCAAACTATTTTGGATGATTGTGAAGTAGTGTGGCGGAAAACAAGACTTAAATATGGTGAAATGATATAAAATAAAATGAAGGCCACACTGATGCATTAAGAATGGAGATTCGCTTATTTTGAACGGGACAGGCATACAATGAAGTGAATAACAAATGTTTCCGGAGATTGAAATTCTGGTGGTGGAAAGGAATAATAGTTTTCTCATCGACTGAGTAAAATCCGAATTAGTTAGACGTTTATAAAACTTTCATTCACTCGAAATTTAAATATTACTTGTTTTATGAAGAAATAAATGCGAAAAATTAAAGGTCATAAGCTTTGACGTTCGTTGCCTTTTTTTATATAAATACATTTAAAAAAGCTGTCTGATTTTGTATAATCCAGTATTATGAAACAGACAGTAAAGTTTGAAAAATTAAACAAAAAACTATGAAAAACCTTTTTCAAAAACGAATCAGAATGACAATAAAAGTACCAATTTTTTTTAAACACAAATCTTTTGGGAAAATGCCACAGTACCTAAGAACTCCAAATTATCATATTCAATTAGCAGAAATTCTAAACCATGGATAAAACCAGGATGAAATAAACAAAGGTAGTGGGGAAAATATAAGAAGTATTTTTCTCTCAAGTTACTGATAAAAGTTATTTTGACAATGGGGGGATTTTATAAACTCTAAAGTTATTGAAGATTGGAATCCTGTTTGAACAATTATCGATTTATAAGGGGTGAAGACAACTGCCCAACCTGGCCAAGCCCATAATTTCCCAATAATTAAGAATAACTCTTGAGGGACTAATTCCTATAACCCAAAAAGATGTTAAGTTCCTAACATTTTAATTTAACGTAAGAGAAACTGTTTTAGTTGGTGATGCGAGAATGAAGAGAGACATTTAGAAATGTGGGTAATCAACTTGAAGTAATTGAGTAACACACAGCCTCGGGTAATCACACCATTAGACATCGTATACAAATAACGTGGCCACCAACACGCCAACAAAAGGGGTGCATGAATAAGGGATGCAAGAGTGTTTCTATTTCATTATTCCATCTCCAATAGACATTCTAAATAGAACGGGAAAAACAACAGGACCGACCTAATAAATAACCTAATTAGGTCCTTCCTACCAGGAAGGCAAATTGGATTCGAACTAGAAGTAACCGGTTTCCTAGATGCCTCCAAGACCATCTGTTCGCCTTTCAAATGACAACCACGAGTAATTAGTAAAACGCTCCGATTAGCGAAATACAGCGGAGAGAGACAGTTTCGACTACACGCTATTTTGCAACATGAATGAATAATAATGTGAAAACTTTCATTCACCTAATTGATGGTAGCATCTATAAGTTTCTAAGCTTTTATTTACCTAATTGATGGTAGCATCAATAAGTTTCTAAGCTTATTTAGAAAGGAAGTCTACCACAAAATCAAATTTAGCTAGAAATCATTGAAAATTTCAAAAATGTTATATGCCTGATAAAATAAACCCTTATTTATAAATGTTTTAAAATTTTGCTTCAAATTTAGGTTCTTATTCAGAAAAAAAAACAATTTTACTGAATTTAGTACGAATAATTAAAGGTGAAAGTACAGAAACATTTAATGTACCCTCTTCAAATAAGGTTTAGTAAGAAAATATTCGCGAAATTCAAACCTTTATAATTTAATAACCAAAACTTCTCTATGAAGGGAGTTGAATATCCCTAGCAGTGATTTTTAATAAGAATAAAGTCTGAAATATAGTTCCCATTTTTTTACCATGTGCTGTGGATAGAGGATGCTTTGAAAGGAAAAAATAACTTCATAAATTTTGGGAAGAAACTTAATCTAAAAGTCAATAATATTTTCTCCCCTTAAATGTATATAGTAAACGGTAAAAAGCTTTATTTTCATATAAACATGCATCAATCCTTAATTAAAGCTTGAAACCAAAGCATTTCCAAATTGCACATTAAGAGTGATAAAATCTGAACACTGCTCATGCTAATACAGATTAAATCACTCTTAAAATGACTGCCATCAAAAAAGACAAATCCAAACCAGTCTATGATGGCATATCTAATAATAACGACAACTATTGCCCAACATTTAGGCTAAAGCGTGCATATCATTAAACCAACCTCTGGAAATTAGTAAGACATTCATGCTAATAAACATATCCTAACTGGGTGCAGCCAGGCGACTGGGATCTCTGTGATCAAACTGCGTGGGACGCCTATTAAGGGAAGAAAAACCCCACGTAAAAAATGACCCGCAGTCAAACGCGGTTCTGTTTGTTTGCTGCATGTTCCTTGATGTAAGTATTGTCTTGGCGTAGTTGGAATGGACATTGAACAAGGTCACAAGAGGTCTTCCTGGTTCTTCTTTACCATTGATGGAAACAGGAATAAAAATAACTGTTTTGAGGATAGTCGAGTTCCGTTTGTGTGGCCGGGGGTCAATTTTTATGGCTCTGGGGTCACGTTTGACGTTTTAGAGAAGTTGATGTAGTCGTGTTTATCACCTTCATGGTGGAGCAATAAAATGGACATTCGACATTATTACTTCAAGTACTTATTGTATTAGACATAATTTTAAGCAGCACAAATGTTCAAGATTCGTTCAATTTTTGTCATGAAGGGCAAATTTCGTTTACTTTCAGTTGCAGTTATTTGGCATATGACAAGTTGTATATATGATATAGTTATATATAGATATAGCTTATACCAAATATGTCAAGTTGCCAAATATGGCAACTTGACATATTTGGTATAAGCTGTGCAACTAGGGTAAGAGACTGAGAGTTGACATCCTTCAGTTGGGTAAAAGCATGTGATAATTTATTAAGGTTGGGTTTCGACCGGGACATAAGGGGAAAATGGCTGAACTCTCCTATAGATGATGACGTAACTGCTACGTCATTGCACCAATAACCAACGGAAGGACCAGATACTCCATCAATGAGGAGAACGATAGTAAATTTTCTACTGATACCTCGACGTACCGGTCGCGTCTATGTAATTGCTCCATGTAAACCTACCCTCAGGTATCTAAGATGTAACACGTATCAAGCACTGAAAGAATGATGGTATTGCAGCATTAAAATCAGTAAAGGCAATGAAATCAGTACATCAATGATCACTGAATATTTCTCGATAAGAATACAACTTCTACTTAAAATCATACGTTTAATGCTTCGAAAGATTCCAAAAGAGCCGAAAAATAGGAGTTACCGAACTTGCACCACTCAAACATCAAAAGGCTATTTTCGTTCACTCATCTGGAAACATAAAATGGGAAGCACGTATAAAGGCATTACCCTTCTGATTTACAGCACGATTCAAAGAAAGCTCGACCAATCAGGAATTCAAAGACCCGATTTCCAGAATCCAACAACCAGTCCAATCCGTTCCTTTTAACTAGTATTAAAGGACTTGAAACGACACGAAAAAGAGTAACGAGGTAAAGTGCACTTGACCACTCTATCTCCCTCTGCCATCTACGGTTTCCTTCAGACGAGTTCAATTACTATTGTGGCGTGTTTTTTATCTATCATATCATTTTCCATGCGTGCTGTTAGGTTCTCATAAGACTAGCGTTTCAGGGATACGGGAACTGCGGTTGACAGAGCGTGCTGGCTGGCGATCTAGGCGCTTTTTGCGGTGATTCTCCTCGCGTAGGATGGAAAGGAGAGTGCGCATCGAACCTTTTTATTCCCATCGTCTTTTGCCTTTTAAAACGTCTGCTTTTCAGATTTTGGTGGAATAGGGTGGGTTGGGGTAAAGTGGGTCTTGGGGTAAAATGGGTCAGTTTTAATTAACTCGATATAAATCAAATTTAAATTGAATAATTTTCGCTCATTTTTTTGTATTATAATCTTTTATCTGTTGCCAATATTTTTCGACTGTCAAAAATTAATATTTATGATTTTGAGGACTGAAAAAATATTTCATTTGAACCGTAAATGATGTCATCGAAAAAACAGGGTTTACTAACTTCCAAAATATCTATATATTGTAATAAATTACAGCAGACTTTTGTAATATTTTTCCATAAAAGAAAGTCTGAGAGACATTTCATACCAATCAGCTTAGAAAAATATAAAATATTTTATCTTTTATAACAATATTTTGTACTTGGGGTAAAATGGGCCATAGTTCGGAGGCCTTCTGTATTAATTCAAACAATGTTTTTAACTTATTTCCTTCAAATATACATTGAACTGTCATACAAGTTTATTTTTTTATCCAAACGAAGTATTTTAATTGCTAAATTTGAACAATGTTCATTAACTTCGAACTTTTACAATTTCATTAAAGTGCAACTTAAAACAAATTTTTTCAGATAAAAACGGCTTAGCCGATTGCCTTTTTTCTTACTTTCATGTATATTTAGTAATAAATATATTTTTGACATCTTTTTGCAATGAGACCCATTTTACCCCACATTGGGTTAAAATAGGTCATTACTTTTGATGCTAAGTTTAAGCAACTTATAACTAAAATATATTTGATAAAATTAGATGAAAATGTTCTCATGGATTGTAGTGTCAAGATCCAATTGAAAGAAATCATTAAAAAGTAATAGTTTTGATGAAATAAAACTTTGAATGTGAAGGTACCTTAAAATTGACCCATTTTACCCCAACCCACCCTAACTGTTTATAATTGTCGAGTATCATTAAATTAAATCTGGTGCCTCGGTAGATCACTCCTCATGCATCAGCTTATGTCTAAGACTTTACATGCATATTAAAAGCAGCTGGTATAACGGTTGCGAAAATTCATGTAAAATGAATCTTGAAAATTTCAGCCTCTAATCGAAACAATAAGACAATCTTTATTCGCTCATCTACACCTATCTCAAAAATTTAATGGTCTTCATTCTCTTTATTTCTCTGATGATTCCTTCATCCCAAACACTTATCTTAATTTTTATCATCTTTTTTTATCCATCTCATCCCTATGTTTCTCTCAATCCTTATCTTTTTAATAATTTTCATCTCCTTCATCCTACTATTCCCCCTGATCATTTCCATCCCTAATTTTCTCTTAACTTTTATTTTCCTCATCTCTCCGCCCCTATCTCTAACAAATATATACATAAATTTCATCTTTCTCATCTTTCTGACCTTCTATCTTACACTTATCTCTCCCATCTTCTTCGTCCTCATCATATTCCCTATATCTCTCATTGCTTTTCTCTTCCTTTACATCTCCCTCAGATCCTCTTCCCACATCCCTCTCATCTTTATCTTTATCTCTCTTATCCTATTCACCACTTCAATTGTCTTACTTTTTTTAACTTTACTTTAAGGTAAAAGTTGATCTGTAAATTATTTAATTTAAGACCGCTTGATCGGCTGATTTCTAGGGGTTAAAAACCACTGTCCTTTGTATGCACTATACAAATGCGTAAAACAGCTTTGCAACACTGTATAACACACAAAGTAAACACAATAATTAATACATCTACTCAAAAGCATTTCGATTTTCTGTTGCAATTGTGTTGAGATTGTGTTGTGGGAAAATAAGATAGTTTTGGTAAAGTGTTGATAAAAAAAGAAAATGTGTTCTTACGGTGATGCGATCGAAATTTAAGAACACTTTCAGGTTTTAAGCATTTTACAACACATTCATGAACGCGTTTTCAACACGTTTCAAACATATTCAGAGCACTATCACAACAAAATAAGGTGATGGAGTGTTCTACCTAACAACACATCCGAAGTGTTCTTAATTTGGTAACAAAATAGTGTTCTTGTGTGTGTTTATAATGGGTTTATTTTTATGTAAAGCATTTCCAGTGTGTTCTTTTGAAATTTAAGAACACTTTCCGGTTTTAACTAAGCATATTTTACAACACATTCATGAACACATTTTCAACACTTTTCAAACATATTCAGAGCACTATCACAACAAAATAAGGTAATGGAGTGTTCTACCTAACAACACAACCGAAGTGTTCTTAATTTGGTAACAAAATAGTGTTCTTGTGTGTGTTTATAATGGGTTTATTTTTATGTAAAGCATTTCCAGTGTGTTCTTTTGAAATTTCAGAACACTTTCCGGTTTTAAGCATATTTTACAACACATTCATGAACACATTTTAAACACTTTTCAAACATATTCAGAACACTATCACAACAAAATAAGATGATGGAGTGTTCTACCTAACAACACAACCGAAGTGTTCTTAATTTGGTAACAAAATATGTTGTATATGTGTTTATAATGGGTTTATTTTTGTGTGAAGCATTTCCAGTGTGTTCTTTGATTGACTTTAGCCACTCTTCATATTGGCAACTGATGGGTAGCAACCGATACGGACTCTAGTCAATACCGTCTCTACCCGGAGCATCACTTCTTACACCAGAGGGTTTTTATTCTGTTCACAGCAAAGGTTGCAAAAGCGCGAACTTCACCGTTGTGGAGCCGTTGGGTAGATGTGGGCATAATGGTGGGGGACCGATGGGTAGGTTCCCAGAGCGTGGAAGAGCTAATTGAAAAAGTGAAGGCGGAAAGGTCGAAAGAAGGCAGAAAAGGGGAGGGTAATTGTTGTTGTGTGCGCTCAGAAGAGCTCTTACTGCGTTTTTTTTTAAAAATGCGGATTCAAAGAAATAACCGGGCCTGAGAAAACGAGCGGCTGGTCAAAAAGTACTATGAAACAATAGGAGTAATAAAGGGATTCCCTTCAAAAGAGAGGTTTCTCCTAAAATCGATTTTTAGTTTTTTTGTAGCTTTACGAAAATTTATTCAAGTTTCGATAAATGAATAGATATAACAGAAACATAATATTGAAAATGAATAGTCTCTGTTTATGTAAGGTTTCCAATGACGCAAGTTAAAACTTTTTAGTTTCTAATAAAGGATAAAACGTTTATTTGATAAAAAAAATATCCAAATATCATTGTTAGTTTGAAACAAGTTTAGAATTCGAAGAATAGTCTGAGATTCTACATACTTAAAACTGTAAATGGTAATATCATGAACACAGTTTTTTCACATTAGCACAATTGGAAAGAATTTTACGATAAGTCTGTTTTTGGTACTCGACGAGGGGACTGTGCATAAGTGGTGTTTTAAATGGCCAAACTAAAAAAATATTGAGTGATATAATGACCAAATAATATGAAAATGAAACCTAAAATCCAAATGCAAGGATATTAATATTTGATGAAATTTATGTTGAAAGCTTCTTTTGATTAAACTATTTCCTCTCTAAAAGCGTGAGTAATTAGTTATATTTAAAAAAATTATTCAATAATTAAAATTAAAGAGTATCAAAAATATGATTTAAAAGCTTAATGAAAAATTATGAATTTGCTTTTAAAGGTACAAATATCCTGAAATATATTAAACAGTACTCTCATAAATAATTCATCTACAATTTTCCGTTTTCACAGTTTTTTTTTCATCTACAATTTTCCGTCCCTCCTTTTCTTTCATTCCAATTCCGAATCAAAGTCCAGAGATTGAAACACTTTCATTAAACGGAGAATCATGACAAACAAAAGCACGCATCACTACAGCAATAGTATATGAAAAGACGCAGGTTTTCACATCGCTCGCAAAACAACTTGTCCAGGAGGAGCAGTTTAATTATTAATTACAATTCTGTCAGGAACTTGGGACAAGAAGGCGAAAAATTGCGACGAAGAACAACGCCGTGACCTTGGATTCCTATTTGCCGCAAACAATGTGGTTGGGTCTTGTCTAATTGGTCGATGATGGTAATTGACTGCTACTATAGTCTCTTCCGACATGTTGGATTGAAAGCGACAGCCCTTTGTGGTGGTAAAAGTGACACCGCCGAATCAAATTAGGTACAACAAAAGCTTCTTTTCAATATTTCTCCATCTTTTTGCGCTAATTAATTAGTCAGACGGGAACAAGGGAAATATCAAGAGTCTCATAAAGTACTACTGTATAAGATTGTTTGGGTATATCATTTTCTTAGAGGAAAATAATGAAGTGGCATAAATGATTTTTTTTATGGGAAAGTGTTTTTGCTTGCAGTATGTTTTATTGGTGAAGGAGACGACTCTTGTACATGTTAATTATGAATGAAGGGGAGTGTTGAAAGAGATCGTCTTGCGTTTCACAAGTAACATTATGTTAAGAGAGCGCAAAAATAACAGTAAAGCAATATAACAATAGGGAACTTTGAAACACCTTAATTAATTTTTTTATTCTACAATTTTTATACAATCATATTTTTATAAACACAGCTAAAATGTTATAAATATACTCTGCATCTAATAAACATTTTCCCGACCAATTATCTTAACTAGCGACAATGGGCAACTCCAGTATTTTTATTTTATTTTTATAGAGGTATCAAACAAGGAGATGAATATACACGCAAAGCTTTTTTTAATTACGATGCATATTTATTTTTTAATTTAATTTCAAAGTTTGACTTTAAGAAGCGGCGCGAAAACAGCATGTGACGTCATTCAATCCGAAACAAGTACAAAAGGATTGTCGATTTTTATTTTTAAATATTTAATAAATTAAATTTTTTTGAAACTTTTCATGCCGATTATTGAATTTAGATACATTTTTCTCCAATTCTATCTTCAACTTCCAAACCTCCCCGAATCGAATCGTTTGTATGCCTCTATATTCTCCATCCAACAAGCCTCTCAGAAAATCGATTATTTTACACTCATTCGACACTAAAAATCAATCACTCTATGGTGTATGCGGAAACGAAATTCCAGATGATGTACCCACTACCTACACAAGGCATGCTGTCTCCTCTTCTACTCAAAACAACATCTGATCAAACAGTCTCTCTCGCGCTTAATTTCAAGGCTGGTGAGACGATTGTCTCCCAACAGAGTAAAAAAGAACGTAGGTCTGCGTGCGGTGACAAGTGCTGCTCACGCCTTCATGCAGACAGGTACTAAGCTCAGGTACAACAAGGCGGTAACTGGAGCCAGATATGCTGAGTGGTCGTTTCTTCATTAAAACTTGTTTGGCAAATTAGTCGGGACGGATTTATGCATGCTTACTGAAATTACGACGTATAGGTGATGAGAAGTTTTTTGTGTGTTCAAGGATACCAACTTTTTTGGGGGGTAGTTCGGATTAATCTCAGCATAAATTGCTATGTTTTTGTAGTTTAATGTGCTTATTACACGGAGGTGTTGAATGGTACAAGAAAAAAAGGTTCATTATATTGAGAGAGATGTAATTACTGGCTGTTTTGTGGATATTTACATCAGGGAAAGCTTGTTATGAAACAGAATGGAACTACGTACTATAGTACAAGCATACGAGATGAAGATTACTTTGTAAAGTTGTGATTATATTGAGATTCATAGAAATTTTCATTTAACATCCTCAATTAAAAAACAGTACCTAACCAAGATGATTTATTACATTATTATATTTATAAAATGTTCGATTTTAAAGATTTTTCACTTTTTAATAAAAGGTGCAATAAAAGTACTAATCATAAAAGGAGCAAGCACAAAATGTTCACCCATTGTCTCTCTCACATTTATCTTTAAAATTTTAAAAACTTTTTGTGTGTTTATGATTCATCTTTCTTTACACATTTCTTATACTTTAAAAAAACATATAACAGACATATTATAAATTTTTCCGTCTTACTATACTTAAAATAATATGAGTATTTTAACAGTTATTGCCCTTTTGCAGAATGTCTTAGTAATGGCATCTAATGTTGGAAAACACTAAAATATGCTAAATTTTGAAATATCACTCCAGCACATACGTTTACTCAGCTAAAATTTAGATTATCTATTGACGAATTTTGTATTGTGCGTCATGAAGAATAATTCAGTTATGAAGAATTGTAATAATATTTCAAACCTTATTATTGATTGTTTTATCCATTGGAATTTTATGGCCCAAACTTTTTTAGCCCGTGGACCCCCTTACGACATTTTTCAAACCCCGTGGACCTCAGTCTTAGGCACCGTTCAAAAAGTAGCTAAAAATCTTATGTTTATGATATATATTTCGAAGCCACGCATAAATTTTGTAATTCTTTTAAGTGTTTTTAGTGCGTTATAATAAGCATTTAATTTCACACTTCTACATATTTTAAAAAAAATCTTGTTTTTTTTTTAACTTTTGCCATTCATATGGTTACTTGATACTTTTAAGGATATTATAACAATCAAACATTTTAAAGGTTTGAAATAAAAACAAATCTAAACCTTTAATATCACTACATTTCAAGACACAAAAACTTTTTTATTTTAAGAATAAGTTTTGGTTGCAAGATTTTCAAAGTTATTCATTATGAGTGAGTTATTCATTCACCAAATCATAAAATTTTCAGAAATAATTAAAATTAATATATGGAGTGTTAACAAACAATATTTGATTAAATTAAACTATGAATAGAAATAAAATTGCCATTGATATGGTTACACAACACTTATTTTTAATGAAATTATAAAAATCAAACATTTTAAAAGTTTGAAACTAACAATACTAAACTTTTAATATCATTACATTTCAAATTTCAATGCACAAAAACTTTTAGCTTCAGCAATAACAGTATTGGTCGCAAACTTGTTAAAGTTAATGGCTTATGAGGGAGTTATTCATTCACCAAATCATAAAATTACAGAAATAATTAAAATTAATAAATGGTATGTTAACAAACAATATTTCATAAAGTTCAACTATAAAAAGAAATTTAATTATACACTACAAAAATTGAGTTCTTTATGAAATTGAAAAAAAAAGGTTTTTGCAATAAAAAAATATGTGTTGCTTTTTATACATACATTAAGAAATATGTGCAAAATGATATATATGATATTGAACAACAGAATTTATAAATTTTAAAAAAAACTTCTTGAGTTTTGAAAAAAATACTGACAGTTATGTTTCACCAAAGGAAAACCATTTAATGAAAATACTATTCCATTGTAAAAAGCGATTATCAACATTAAACTATAAACAAAATGATATTTTAATTTTAAAAATTAGGTACTTGTTGGGTTCAAATCTTGAAAACACGCCTTTATTATTGACGTTTAACAAGTTACACATGAGAAAATGACCATCAGGCTAAGGCTCAATGTAACAGAAGTCAAATGATAGGGTTAGTTTTAATGTTTTAATTATTTATTAATATAACATTTGATTTCTTAGAGAGATTCTATCTCCCCTGCTCGCGTTGCGAGGACAAAGTGATAACCAACTTTTCATATTACAAAACTTTACCAAAAGAAAATTTTTGAAACGTCAAAATTTTCCCGTGGACCTCTGAAATTTGATGTGGACCCCCAATTTTCATATCCATGCCTGTGGACCCCCTGGAAGTCGCTGTGGACCCCTGGGGTCCATATGGACCACTTTGGGAACCGCTGGGCTATATGATAAAATTTTAGGCAGTATATTATAAACTGAACTATCTGAATGATTTTAAATTACTCTAGAAACAAAAAATTTTAATTTAAAATAAAATATTTTAACCTTCAGTTATCATAAAAGTAGTGAGAGTCTACTATTATAATAACCAAATGAAGATTTCTTTATCCACCCGAATGATATACATAGGAAATCCAAGTAGATCAGTATAGCAGTAGAACGGTAAAAGACATCGCATTCACTTTTCATTTATTACACAATGGTGTCTTATGTTTTAACTACTAAAATCGATAGACAAGGGAAGCCTATACGCACGAATACCATTCGAAATATGTGGTTTCATATAACCAATCAATGGGAGAGAGAGAAAAAAACCTTACTCCTCAATGTTTCTCCCAAAGAATGTCGGTTATTTATATCATCCGAGAACAATTATAATAGTAATGACGTCGCAATCTCAGCTAAAGAATTCATGATTGCTTGAAACACGAAGCGGAAAGGTAGCTTCAGCGCTTATTATAGATGGGGCTCTTCAGAAAATATGGCTATTTTTAGGAAATACCTCAAAGAACTGCAAATTATATTTAGCAGAATAACCGAGGGCTACTTGTGGGTGCGTGTGACTCGAGGAAGAAAAATTTAATAAGAGTCTATTCACGTTCTTTTTTTTACAAAGGAAAAGGCGTCAAGATTCAATATTTTCAGGAAAATGGTTAAAGTGCCACCTAAAAATGATCGAATGTCAGAAAATGTTGTATCCTACGTATAAAGAAACAAACTGATGAAGTTGAATGAATAATCGAATCTTCAATTTTGGTTCAACAAACTAAAACAAGGGAATTCACTTCTCTATGCGGTTGGACACATAAAATATTGATTTTAGGGATTAGGGGGAATCCACCACCAAAAAAGTTAACATAAAAATTTATGAGTAGAGGGTTATAAAAAAATAACAGAAACAGAAGTTTTTCATCCCTTTGTGGATGGATATTGAATAGAACTTAGTATTAGGGTAGGTGGGGGGTAAAAACCCGCACGGGGCAAAACCACGCACCGCGATTTTTAATTGTTAATAATCTATTTAAAAGTTGAAAACCAGGTGGTTGGTTTGTCTTACTGTGACCTATCGTTCTACGAAAGTTCGTACCCCTAAGTCACTCACGAGTTGAAAAACTGCTGTAAGTTTGTTTTTCATCATTTTGATGTAATTTTTCTGATATTTTACTTAAACATAACATAAAATAGGGCTTCAGAAGTATTACAAACAAATAAGCCAATGATAAGATAGCATTTGAACTTCACTTTCGTCTTGAAAGAATTTCCTTAACATGTCTCTAAAAATAATAAGGCTTGTTTTTCAAAATAAAGTGAAACGGGGCAAATACCCGCAGGTGTTTTGGGGCAAATACCCGCATCTTCAAAACTTTGGGAATTCGCCCCAAAAGGAAATTAGAACCTACAGGATCCCTAAAATGTTGAATAAAGGTTTCCGAGATGTCAATCCTCAAACTGAAACCCTTTTTTCTCCCCTTTGAAAGATATTGGGCACTTTGAAATGAGTTGCTACAACAGATTGACAATTTTCATTAAAACGGATTATATTTATGTTTAATATTGTTGGTTCACTTAAAAATATTAAAACAATACATTAGAAATCCATTATTCGCCAGCGGATGATCCACGATTGCCACGAAAAAAAAATTCAATGATGAGGGTACATTTTAGACGAACATTAGAGAGATTTTAGATGTAGAGCAAATAATTCTACTGTACTGTACACATTTTAAAAGTTTTACATAATATGTTTTTGTACAATGAAACATAGTTTTTATGCTGAGATATTTTGTTTCGGTGTTTTCACCTCATTTTTAGTCTTTTTTCGGGTTATTCGTGATTTTAGCTATCCGCGGTACCCTTGCCACCCAATTCCGCGGATAATAGGGGCTCTACTGTATTAAGATGATTATTTCTAGTGTTTTTATAATGAAACATTTTGTTTATCCATGTTTATTTCACTTGGACACGAAGATTCAAAAGTGCGTGTCTTTGCCCCATTTTACGAGGCAAAGACCCGCAATTTTTTTTTCAACTAAATTGTCAATTTCTCTTGAAATACTATCAATAAGAGTATAAATTTGGATTGGTTTTGTAGGTAACATCTCAATCTAACACCTCCAATTGAAATTTCGGGATTATCTACCCCCTTTCAATCACAATGTTAAAAATACTAAAAACTGCGGGGCTTTGCCCCCACCTACCCTATATAAACCAGGAGTTTCCTAAACTTTTCATGTCGCGACCAACTCTATGGTCTAACTCAGTGGTTCCCAACCTGGGGGCGATCGCCCCAGGTGGGCGATTTGTGTTATCAAAGGGGCGATAAATAAGTTGGGGGCGATGAGTATTCAAAGGGGGAAATAAAATAGTACTGTACTGACAGACTGTATTCAGACTTAATGTACCAAAACAAGTTAAAACCCTATTTCTTAGGGTCAAATTTCCAAATATTTTCTGGGGGAGGACCCCCAAACCCCCCTTTTGTACTTGTTTTTTCAAAACTTTTTTATATTTAGTTCATAAAAATCTAAATCCTACCTGAGATATATGTCTGAAATTCGGAAGAGGTGTACCATAACTAGTTAAAAACCTGTTTTTTGGAGTCTTATTTAAAAACCTTTCTAGGGGATGACCCCCGGACATAAAATTGCTGTATTATTTACCCTTTACTTCGAATTAAAATTAGACATACAATTAGAATGAAAAGGGGGGCGATAGGTGTAAGTCAAGTCAACATCTAGAAAGGGGTGGGCCACAAAAGGTTGGGAACCACTGGTCTAACTCAAAAAGAATTATAGTTTCCAACCAAGCCACTGAAGTGTACTTAAATCAGTTCAATTTTATTTTTTCCAACTTGTCTGCGTAAGTAAAACATAAGAGAAACTGAACTGAATGAAGTGCTACGA
This sequence comes from Tetragnatha versicolor, assembly GCA_024610705.1. Lineage (NCBI taxonomy): Eukaryota > Metazoa > Arthropoda > Arachnida > Araneae > Tetragnathidae > Tetragnatha > Tetragnatha versicolor. The sequence goes on from JANDEH010000001.1 coordinate 59,254,422, forward strand.
TCATTATAATTTTTTTCGCTAAAGAGTCTGTTCCAAGACAGCTTCTTTCTGATCCACTAAAAAAATATACAACTCGAATGAACTCAATGAGCTTAAACATTTCTATCTCAAGACAACCCTAAATTGGTCATTGAACCCAAGTATAACAACATTCTACCAATTGCGTGGACAGAAAAACGGATGACTTAATTCTTCGTTCGCACAGATGTCAAAGCTAACAGATTTATTGTTTGAAAGAGAAGAAGAACAGGAGGATTAGAGGACATCGCATAAACCACTCAACTCGAACAAGGACGGATGGCATCAGGGTTGGTCAGTCACGAATACGGATCTCGCTTTCGCTTTCGATCTGCTCCATCTTTGGCTCATGTAGGTGTTATCTGCATTCTAGATCGTATTAGCAAATTCCTGATTTTGCTTTAATTTGTATACTGCAGGTGAGATGTTTTTGGAAAGAGTATGAAGTACATACATAAGAACGATATTCACGAGAATAATACCTCCCAGAATGTGAAAATTTTTTAGATATTCATCGTATTAAAGCGAATGGAGTGTGTATTATGATGTATATGAAAAGGTAAGGTATGAATAATGTAAGAAATAAAGGGAGTACGAAGGGGAAATGAAATTAGTGTACAAAAAGAACAGAACATATGAAGGGAGAGAGGAGAGGAGAAGAGAGGGAGAGAAAGAGAGAGTTCAGCTCTCTACATAACACTATATATATATCCTAAATTCACCATTAAACAAATAAATTAAAATTAACATTTGAGTAATTTTTTTCTAGAACATCTGCATATCAAATATTAGGTTTAAATAATACGTATAGAAGTAAGTTTAGATTTCTTCTCGTTTCTTCTCGTTCAATCCAAAGAAAACGTTCTCAATTAATAAATTTCTATGATAAAACTGTGTGAATTTTATATAACATTCTATGAAAGTTCCATTTCTAAGAGAATGGTTAAAATCCTGCGTTAGATGACGAAATCAATTCTTTCTATGAATTTATTGAAAACAGGATGTATCATAATACTAAAAATGAACGCGGATAGCTCTTCACTCTTCGAAGAAAAGCTATGACCACTCGATTGCATAAGTATACAAAACGAGGAATTCCACTTAGATTTATCACATAACTCCATTCCGTAATAGGTAAACATCACTAAGAAACGTTATCTTCAAATATGTACCAGAACGAAAAAAAATTCAATTCATTGCGGCAATTTCTACCCTACATCAGCCCTCACAGGTGACACAGCTGCCTGAGAGTAATGCGAACCATTTCGATTTCACCCCAGCTTAAGACAAGATGCATTCCACGGAGAATTCTTGGTGACGTTACGACACGAATGACAGGAAGGATTGACGAAAGGACATTTGCTAAGCGTTCTCGTTTCCCTTTCAGGTAGTTGACACTTTCGGAAGTGGGTGACGAGGTGATCGCCGGAAGAGGCGAGATTTTGGATGTGGCAACAACGGTTTGCCACGAGCGAGTGGTTACGGAACGAGTGGGGTGGTTATTGTATAACTTTGTTCTCTAAGGAAGAGGTGGGGTCGTTTTGAATGTTGTGACATCCCATAACTTTAATCTCAGTTGATGTACAGCACGGGATTATAGCGATATTGTTCAAGCAACCAAAATGTTCAAGAGTCCAATTTTTGACATGTGTGGCAAATTTTGTTTACGTCTGGTAGCAGTTACGTAAACTTGACTTATTTGGTATGATATGTGCTACGGCACTAGCCTCGATAAAAGAAAAGGGAAATGCAACTGCAAAATGGGAATGCCAACCTCACCCAACAATCTGATAATGGGTGAGAAATCTAATACTTTTCATAATACAAGGGCAGATTAACAATTTTACAACGTTATTTGAATAAAAGGACAAAATTTTACCACAGGTAAAACTTCAACATTGAAATCACTCTGTAAATGCTGTTCTAAAATTACATCGCACGTTTTGGGGAAGAGGGTCATGATATGACAAAGAGGGAAGATGTATTCAAAATACTTGTGTAATTAGTACACCATAAAACTTTTTCTTTTCTTTGCCTTCACAATGCTTAAGAGGGCTTTCAATAATTTTGGGGTTTGGAAAACAATGAGCTAACTCCAAGAGCTTCACATTGGAGTTAGCTCGTTGTTTTTGCCAGTGCCTCAATTGGATGTGGTTATAGTTTCAGAGTCCAACTCTTAAGAAGTGGACATAAAGTAAGATTTGAATACAGATTTCATATTACAGGTTTCAAAAGTGTAGCATCCCAAATGGGGAACCCCACTTAATAACTGAAACGTAAAAGCTTGTGACATGGTAAAAAAACGATCACATTAAATGTATGCGAAGAATTTTTGAATGGGCCTTTATTACTTCCGATGAAAAACCCGCATAAAATCATCTCCATCTTCTTTTAAGCCTCTTATTCCAAACACGAATAGAAATCGAAGCTAAAATCTGAAAAGAAACGCATCAAACATCCCCCAAAAACAAAACCTAATCCTTTCCTCCCTTTTAATCCTTTTGATTTGCGGCCCACCAAGAACCAGTCCCCAGACAATGAAGAGAAAACGAAGTGCTTCATAAATCTGCTCAACTTTTGAACCTGGCCGAGTCCTCTACAGCCATAACTCTCGAAAGGGCACCACGCCCCTCTCTCGGCGCCCCTCGGGCGGTCACGTGACCACACCCTTTCGAATCCTCTTCCAAAGGAGGCGGGGGAGAAGGATGGAGAAGTTGAGGAGCATTCTTGCTTCTTACCTAGCCGGGATGTTCATTTGTGGGATGATCTTGGAATGACGTATCTGTTTCATCAAATAATTAAATTGAAACAGGCTAGTTTGATTAAGTAATTTTAAACGGCTATTTTCTTTAAAATTTTATCAAACTATCAAAAAGGTAAAAAGACTCACGTCGTATTAAGAGCTTCACTAATTTTTACAAAATTTTATATACCGAAATCCAATAGGAATAATGCACAATAGAACTTCAACAGGGTGGGTTGGGGTGAGAATTTTATCATCGTATTATAAACATTATACATTGCATAAACGTGGAAAACTATTAAACTTAATATTTTTATTCTGAAATTATAGTAATAATTATAAACTGTGATAGACTAGGTGTCACAGAGATCATTAAGTTCAATGTAAATAAATAAAAAAACTTCAGAAAACCTACTATAAATGTGCTTAAAAGAGTTTTAGATAACAAGGTGTTCTCAAGTATAGTATGTATTTTATTCCAAATAAAAATTTAAATTTCTAAATAATAAAATAATTGAAAATAATTAAAGAACTAAGCAATCACAACATTTCCTATAGGATATAGAGTAAAATTAAACATGCAGTATTTTAAGCAAAGAAATTGAAGTTTTTTTTCTAAATAAGTCTTTTATGATGTCTAAAATGACAAGGGAGTTTCAATTGCAAATTCAAAAGAGTGGAAAATATCATAAGTGAAATCATTATTTAGAATATCGTTGTTGCTAATATAAGTTGAATACGACAGAGAGATTGTTTCAAAGAAAAGTCGACGTATTTCACGGAAAATCAAACTGATAGCTTTTTTTTCACACAGCACAATAGAAAAAGGTTAATGCGCTCTTCTAACCTTGACTGATTCACCAATAATGTCACCCGACACGAGGAGGGTGGAAAGTGATTCCATTTTGTGTTTTTTCTAGGAAAACATAATAGCTCGCGTTCGTATCGAATCCTAACCAAGGGAAAAGTTACACATCGTACTTAAATGATTATTAGACGTTAAAATATATTCGAATGAGTCAATATGGCAAACCAAGCATGCATAATGATTTCCACAGAGAGAGGAATCAGTTCTCAGGGGAACTAAGAGAAGGAATATTGGGATGGGATGAATTCTCCTTCGTTACAATCCGAAAAGAATGTTTCTTTCTCCCACACATCAAAATGATAAGCTCGTGGGATGAGGCATAGCCTGTTATAGACCTCACGGAAAAAAGAAAGATAAAGACAGAAATGTTTGTTTTGTTTCTAGAAAAATAAACGGCGAGAGGAATAATTTAAAGTGTAGGTTTTTTCATTTATCTTTTGGGACACTTCTGGACTGTTAATCACTAACTCAGAAGTAAAGAAGGAGAGATGACACTCAAGAAGCATTGAAACATACATATAAAAAGGAATAAAAGAGAAAACAGCAAAGAAAATTTAATAATTTGGTATTTTTAGAGACATTAGATACTTTAAGTTGAGAAATTCACTTTTTCTAAAAACTAATACCTCGCTCTGATTTTTCAGGCATAAAATAAAGAAGGATGTAAAGAAAAAATATATAATTTATAATAGTACTTTAAAAACTTTAAGTTTTTGAAGTAGAGAAATTTACTCTAAGATCTTAAAACTCGTCTTGATATTTTACGAGAGGTATCCTTTTAAGATATTGAAATTTCGGTAGTCGGAAGTCATTGTGTTCTTTGGTTAAAGTTAGGAAGTGGAACATAGGAGAAGGACTAACAAAGGATAATTCGGGAGTCCTCTTACAGAGAAGTTAAAGAAAGAATGTTATTGCAAAAGTAAAGAGAAATACAATCAAGTTATTTAAAAAAATTCTTTTAAAAATTAGAATAATTCGCTCTTTTGGGCAAAAACTATCTAATTTTTCTAACAGAAATTTAGATACGGATGCCCATAAAAGTGGTAAGTGAACTACTCCCATCTAATATTTCGTACAACGCGGTAACAGGAAATATACATTTTGCTACGGGAAAATAATAAAATTTTGCATCCGTATTGGTATTTTTCAGATCACTGCCTGTCAAATCACAAGAACATTGACACCTTTAACAAGTCATTGAGACAAAAAACGTCTTTCATAAGAACAATGGAACGAGAGAACAGATAATAAAAGAAGTCATAAATGTCACATCAAAGTTTTCTCTTCGAATTTAAGAAGTTATTGTCGAATTTATTACTGAGATCCAATCACACTTGTCATGTTTTTTCATTGACGTTAATAGAATGTTTTATTTCCTTATAGAGAGTTCAGTGAACTATAAGAAAAATACAATATATTTGTGTAGTAAGGAGTACGTTTCTATTTTAATTGAAATTGCAACTCATGACTTTAAGTTCGCAATCATCCTAAATTTCATACAAAAAAGTGAAGATTTGTTGAATTTGTGAAGACTTCTTCAAATTTGTTTTAATATGATGCAACATTCAATCTTTATTTGTATTCCTTATCATTAAAATTTTTGAGATTCATAATGTGCCCATTTCAAAACTCTAGACCAGAGAAAAAACACATGAAATAGGAACTGAAACATCTCAATTGGTGATACTTGTCTCCTCACCCAAATGAAATGCATAAAACGAAAAATTCTTAATTCTCAAAACGTATAAATCAATTTTGAAACATAATGTTTTTCAATGTTTTGATAACTGTCGAGAATATACATACAATACAGTCGATGAACATCGCATAAAAGTATAGTTTAATTTTATAAAATAGTTATTTACATCAAAATTAACAAAACATTCAATGATGAAATTCTGTAACTTGATCAGGAAGTCATATTGAGATCACCTATACTTTTTATTGCATTTATAATAGTACTACCAAACGAATAAAGCATGATAATATAAAATTGCAAGTTCAAATAATTCTCCATTCTAAAGGAGGCCCAACAACATATTATGCCAAAGTTCCACCCCGAATTAAATTCTTTTCACGCCAGAAAGAACGTTTAATTGACCCAGACCAAAAGTACATCGTTTAGCTCTCAAAGAATCATTGTACTCCTAAACCAACATTTTCATCCCTGCTTTCTTTTCGGTCACTCAAACGTTACTAGTAGTCCGTGTTATACGGTAGGTGAATGCCGATGTTCTCCTTTTGCCATTCCAGTTCCTTTGATATCAAAGGAATAAAACACAGCCAGGCGCTTGTTCCACATTGGATAAACAGATTAAACACATCGATTTTAATGTTTCTGATGCAGCTGTTCTTACTAAGCTTCGTGGATGTCTACTTTAGCTTCCAAAGCGGGGAGTTTAGTTTCAAAGATAAATGTCAAACTTCCATATTTGCGAGTTTTAAAAATTAAAAAAAGGTTCTTGATGAAATTGGAAGTTTATTCAGACTACTAGGTTGGAAAAATAGCAGATATTTGAAATTTAAATTTCTCGGAAGTAGTTTTGTGTTGAGGCAATCCAAAGAAATTGATGTCTAGCTAATGGATATTGTATTAATCCGTTCTTGAGTTATTTCCTATTTATGAGGTGGTCTGTATTAAAAAGGAAGTTCTCCTTCATGAGTTGGAATAAAATAAATTTGGTATAACAAATATGGTACTTTTGCATTATACCGGCGCAGGCGATAAAGTCGCCAATGATGCAACGCCAACGGAAGTTGCTTCGTGTGATTTCTTCCGGAGACTGTGTGCTGTCGCCAAAAAGTCGGCTGGCGAGATTTGCGCCGGTATAACGGAAAAGTACCACAAATAGTATCCCATATTACTATGCCATTTAATTTCATTTGCAATGAGTATCGAATTCCGGAATTTTATTGAAAAAGGAGATAAGTCGGAGGATTGGTTTTGATGAACACAGGAAATATTTTTGGTAACACGTATAACAGGGTGGGAGTATTCAAACTAGAAAAAATATGTTAGTGGTGTTTAAATTTTAAGTGTTGTTTAGGTTTGTGTTAGTAACTTTTAAATCACTAGACGTAATTAACTTTTATTATTAACATTCATACAAAATCTTTCAGATTTTAGATACTGATCAAGTCATAATATTCTATTAACCCTATTTCTTCGTAATGAGAAGCTGTAAAAACCAGCTCCTTGTCGGAGGGGCAAGCGAAAGGAAACAAAATTTCCTTCTCGATGAAGGACCGAACAATAGGGCCTCTTTTATAGCTGAAAGGGTAATTAGGACATTTTCTCCCACATACTGTGACTGAAGCTGTCCAATGGACCTGTCTATAAGTAAGATGTTTGACTCACTACCGAAAGAGAATTATGGTTGGATTGTTCATCAGGAACGGTCTTTTTGAACCCTAGTCACTCACCCATTTAAAAGACGAACCCATGAACAAGAATCAGATAATGTCTTGAAGAAGGGTGTTCTGTTCAGCTATAAAAATTTATAAGAAATATTTAATTCTATTTGTTTTTACGTAAAAAAAGATGGTTATTCAAAGGTTGTAGAATTTCTTTATCAAGTAGTTCAAAAACTATTTTGAATGTTACTGTAAAAATAATTTGAAAGCAAAGAAATGTCTAAAACTTTAGGTGGATGATAAGGAAATTAAAAAGAGTTTTTAAAGTTAAAATACGTTTTTTATTACATACAGTCACCGAGAGGTAAAGTTTAAAACGCCGGTGACGGCATTATATAGAATGTTTGCATTTCATACATTGTCGGTAACGTATACACTTAAAAACCTCAAAAACAATTAAAATTATACTGTTCATAATTAAAAAGTAAATATAAAATTGACAGATAATCGTGAAAGCTTTTAGAAAGATTCTAAATGGTCTATAAAGTTATACATAAAGGCAAAACTTGCATTAAACCTATAACCAAACAAAGCACATTTAACTTGTTTTAATTTTATCTAAAGCATATCAAATTATTATTTTAAACACTTTGATTTCAAATGTAGAGTGCCTAAAAAGTTAAAATGATTCACTTCAAACTTTCCATTTTCCATTTTTTTCCTCCTAAATCACACAAAACCCGTCATTGACATGATTTCATGGCAAAAGCATATTTCCATGTAATTTGTCACTTAAAATGTAGATTGTAGAAGTAAATTTTACATTCAAGGACCTGCTTCCGAAATAGGTTAAAAGCTGCATGCAATCTTCACAGCTGAATTTAAACAGATTGGAATGGCAAAATTATACTTTTAGCCTTATATATACGCCTCAACTTTTCCATTTTTGAAATCAACACTACTTTTCCGTTGAAAAGCTTATTTCACATTTTAATATAAAATTTGTTAATTTTAATGTAAAGAAAGGAAGCTAGCAAAATTTTATTAAATGTTATGAAAAAATCCACAAGTCTTTTAAGTCCACGTTTAAGAGGACCTGAAGAGAACAATCGATTATTTATTTCAAAAATCGTTTTATTTTACAAATTAGGACGACTAAAGGTTAAATTTCAGTACGCCAATCCATTTCTACCCATCGTTAGCTATTCGGTGCTAATTCAAAATTCTAAGTTTTGAAACCAGATAGTGCTAGAGGAATACAATATAGCTTATATTTTTAATGACAGTTCGCTCCCTTCATTCTGATTTAAAAAGTTGTTAAATGACCTTTGACTTTAAGTTCATTCAACCGTTAAGAAATATTCATTAAACCGTTTAAATTTTATCATTGACCTACTTCAGGTATAATTAAAATATGTTAGTATTAAAACTGTCGATTTCCAAAAATTCCACCAACTTTTTTTATGAGTACAATCTTTAGAAATTTATTAAACGTCCTATTCCTAATTTCTTTAAATTTTGGCTTTAACGACAACAATCAAGTCTATTCGTATTTGAAAAATTTGAATAAAATTTTTTTAAAATTTTCTACATAACCAACGAATAATGCAATTTAATACGAACACCTAATTCTAGTTTTTCGTGCTTGGGGATGCGAGTGTGTGCGTCTATATAATCTAAGTATGCTGTTATTGGATCTTTTTTCTAATTTTTAAAACACTAAAAATCCACTAAGTTCAATGAATGATTTTTTAAAAGGATAAAAATAAAAATTTTTTTCATTTGATAAAATTTATGAACTTCCAAGAAATATTTCCGTAATTATTAAGCAACATCATAAAATTTAATCTAAACTTTAGTCACTCTCAACAGTTGCAGTTAATTGATACCGAGATGGAGCAAGATAAATTTGACAAAAACAAAAAAAACAGATATCACTTACCTTTGACAGCCGAAGAGGCAGGCCGGTTCCTCTTCCTCCTTGAATCCGAAACCCCCATGGGGACCCCCCGACGAGTGTGACGAACACCGACGGCATTTTCAAAGGAGAAAAACCAATTGATCTCCCGGAAACAGCGATGACTCAACTTAGAACACAGTGATTCAATTCAATGCGATTGTTCGCACAAAAATCGTCTGCATCGGAGCAGAGCGCGCGCAACTTATTGCACGGAGAGTGTCCAACTAAAGTTAGTAAACAAACCGAAAGCGGCGAAGTTGAAGGAAGGGATGGGAAATAAAAAACAAAGTAAAAATTATTCCTTTATAGTAGCCCACTTTTGACGGAAACTCGCCAAACCTGCTGCAGTACACGTGAAATATATGCCCAACACTGGAGGAAACTTTTTTTTCCAACATGGCAACAAGGTCGGTTGTTCACGTGACCTTATGATGTAGGCGGGGATATAAAGAGTTGAGAACTTTTGTTTTTCATCGAGAAACTTTTCAGTGGTGTCGCCATCTAGTCAACAGAAGCGATATGTATTTTTGAGGCCTAGTGGTTTTGTAGTTCACCATCTCATCTCATAAAGAGATAAATTTCTCAGACGATTTTTTAAGAAAGAAGGTTACTTAAAAACTAAGGTAGTAGAACTTTTACTATGATAAATCCAGTTAATTTATAAATATGTAAAGAGATAAAGTTTTTTCCGTACTTAAATTCCTATTGTCAGATGAAATTTCATGAGTCATAAAGTGAGTCTCATGATAAGGTTATATGCAATTTGAAAATGCACACATATTTGAGGCTTCTTTATCTTTTTCGATGAAAATTCTGTTGAAAGAATGGTTTCAGTCATTTTTTTTTCATACAATAACCCCATAATTGTATATAATAATTATTATTAAAATTATTATTATTAATTAATTATATTTAGCCGTAATACAAAAAAAATTTTTCTTCAAATTTTTTTATCTTAAATTTTTTAACTTGTAAGTTATAAATTGAGTCGAATAATGAGAATTCATAGAAGTTGAGCACATTCATCTACCAACGGATTCAAGTCTCTTTTCCACAATAAAACAGAAAAATCAAGTTTTTACCGAGCTACAACCTGTAAATTCAACTTCTATATACCTTCAGTTGCATTGCGGGAAAGTATGATACTTATTTCAATAAAAATTGGCTTGTCCCCAATACAACCTATGGAAAAGGAAAAGCATTCTCTACAGGCAGAACCGCAGCCTAGCATAACGGCCTGTAAATAATGTTTATTTTAATGTTAATTTGAATTTTAGGGAGAGGCCTTATTGAGACGCTGGAATTTTTCGAAGGGGCAGTAATACCGGGGCCGCGGTAATACACGGCCCGAACTTTAGGCTGTATCAACCCCTGTCTCTTTAAAATGAGGTGCATCAACATTTTAATACATTTTTTACATAAAAATAAGTTCGTAAATTTTTTTAAAGAGGAGTAACACAAAAATTTCGTTATAAAACTTATTCTATAAAGTTACTACATAAAAATCATGAAAATAATTTTTTTCTTAAACATAGTTAAAGTACTTAAAGTGAAATATAACCTTGTAAAATTATTTTTCAAACGAGGCTTGACACCAATAGGTATGTACTACCAAAATATAGTACATAAAAATTATCAAAATTACAAAATATTTTTAATAAGCATTGAAAAACTTCATATAAAATTGAATCTTGAGAAATTCTCTTTAAAACGAGGGGTAACGCTAATATTTTATGATAAACCTTATTGAAAAGTTGTTATGCCAAAATAATGAAAAAGAATTTTTTATCTTAAACAAAGCCAAAGATATTTTCATGAAATTAAGCCTTGTAAAATTCCCATTCAAACGAGGAGTGACACCGATATTTTATTGTTAAAACTTATTACATAAAAATTATCATGAAAAAATCATGGTATTAAACCTTGTCAAATTTTCTTTGAAACGAGGGGTTGCACCTGCACTAACATTTTATAAGTAAAACTTATTTTATAAAAATTATTTTAAAAATTATGAAAAATATTTTTTTATTAAACATAGTAAACTTTACACTTTTAAAAATGCTCTTTAAAACCAGGAGTGGGCATCAAATTTTTTTTTATCAAAAATTATAATGAAAAAACACGTTTATTATATAAAAATTATTGTAAAAACATAAAAGAAATTTTATTGCACATAAGCAAGATTTATATGAAATTAAGGCTAAGCGCGCACTAGATACTTTTGTCACGGCGACAGGGACAAAATTATCACCCTGGCTATTGCAAGAAGCTAGAGAGCGCGCACAGGCGACGAGACTCTTGGCAGATTGCCAGGATTCTCACCATAGAAATACATTGCTCTTGAGTGACCTAGTGTTTATAGTCGCCGTGATAGAAGTCTCTAGTGCGCGCTTAGCCTAAAGTTTGTAAAATCCTTTTTTTTAAAACAATGGTTAAGGCTGAGCGCGCACTGGAGACTTCTGTCTCGGCGACTTAAAACACTAGTCACTCGAGAGCAATGCATTTCTATGAGGAAATTCTTGGCCTAGTGATCTTGGTCTCGTCGCCATGTGCGCGCACTCTAGCTTCTTGCAATAGCCAGGGAAGCAATTTTGTCTTTGTCTCCGAGACAAAAGTCTCTAGTGCGCGCTCAGCCTAACACTAAGGCTAAGCGCGCACTAGAGACTTCTGTCACGGCGACTTATAACACTAGTCACTCGAGAGCAATGCATTTCTATATAGAGATTTTTGGCAATCGGCCAAGAGTCTCGTCGCCTGTGCGTGGGCTCTAGCTTCTTGCAATAGCCAGGGTGATAATTTTGTCTCTGTCGCCGGGACAAAAGTCTCTAGTGCGCGCTTAGCCTTATACTTTATTATAAAACTTATTGTAAAAATTTTTATACCAAAATCATGTAATAAGTTCTTTTAAACATAATCAAAGTACTTAACGTGAAATTAAACCTTGTGAAATTCCCTTTTAAACGAGGGATGACACCGTTATTTTGTTTTAAAACTTATATAAAAATAAGTAGGAAACATTTTTGCTATTAAACATTGTCCAACTTTACAATTACATGAAATCAAACCGTATAAAATTATCTCTATAACGAGGGGTGACATCAACAGGTTATTCTCAAACCTTATTTACTTAATAGAAATTAATGTAAAAATGATAAATCATATTTTTTAATAAACATTCAAACTTTACAAGATATTAAACTTTGTAAAATTGTCTTTAAAACGAGGTGTTACACCATCACTTTATTTTCAAAACTTAATATTATAAAAATTCTGAAAAGCATTTGTTTCGTAGTCAAATTTTACTAAATTTCTTTTTGAAACGAGGGGTGACAATACCACATTTCATTTATAAAATTTAATAAAATAAATTATTTAAAAAAATCACGGAGCCAAACTTATCATAAAAAATATGTAAAATTTTCTTTACAATGAAGGTGGGCACAAACTTTTTGACAATTGAAACTTTTATGTGTATAAATTATTATAAAAAATTATGAAGCAATTTTTCTTCTTAAAATTATTATTTATTCTTCTATTATTAATATTCTATTATTACTATTTTATTATTAATATCATCTTATTAATTATTTTCAAACTCAACATAAAATTAAACTTTGTAAAATTTAATTAATCAATATTTTTTATAATGATATATTCATGATTTTCCTAAAAAAACAAACAAGCCCAATCAACTTCCGGAATGTCTGCTTCTCCCATTCATTTCTCCATCTTAAGGTGACGTCTTGCCTCACTGATAAATTCTATTTCAAAACATCTAAAAATTTACAAAGTTACAAAGAAATTTAAGACAGAAAACATTATAAATTTATATTTATTAAACTAGTGAGCTACCGCCCCCTGCTCGCTATCGCTCACCATCCCCCGTCAACTGCTTACGCAGGACCTTTTAGAATTTCTTCGCAATTCCCATAAAATACAACTCACTGAACTTGACATACTTTATAAAACAAACAATTTGCAGAAAAAACGTCAACCAACTTCAAAATTACATCACCGAATCCCCTCCATGAATAAATATCCTTTATAAGTTTAAATATACAGGGTGTATCTAAAATGGTGCAACAAGCTTTCAGGGATGATATTAGACACCTAGACGAGTAAGAATCACCTAGGATTTGGGGGTCCCAGACCAAATCCCAGGGAGTTAAAAATGGAGCGACACCCCAAAAAAATCATTGAAAAATTCAATTTGTAGAAAAACTACTATTGGTAAAAACTTAATTATGGTCTCAAAAATTGTGGTTTAATATGATCTTTAAAATTATCTCAAAAGTCTTCACCTAAAAATTTGTGTTATTATATAAAAAGTTAAAAAGCCACACAAATAATGTGAAAACTCTGCCAAAACCTTATTTTGTATTTGGAAATCCTTTTTTTTGGTTTGATAATCTGAAAGATCATAGTTGAAAACCCTTAAATCCAAAGTTTCACGAAAATACAATCAATATTAAACGCTTGAGATCCTTTTAAAGTTTGTTTTTTTTCGTGCGCAAACAGCTGTTCTGGAAACAGCTCAAGAAAACTGTTAGCGCACGCAAAAAACAAACTAACTTTCTAAACTTTAAAAAACTATAAAAAACTTGTTTTATAGCTCAGTGCGTTAAAGTAGGTATACCTAGTGTTTATCATTCATATTTTTATTTAAACCCAGACTTGTTAAACTATACCGTTTAAGCAATTGAAATAATAAGAAACAAAACCTACACATCACTCAATGTTTACAATTTTAATTTCGATTAAATCCAAGGAGGAAAGTTGAACTGTCTGGGGTTTACATTTTGCACCTGGGGTTTTGATGTTCGATCTGTTAGAAAGGAAGTTCTGAAATATTTGCGTTTGTTTTTTTCGTCGATAATTTGAGATTTAAATGGAGCAAGAAGTAGCCAAAAATATATTATTCTAGTTTTTGGAGGAAAAATTGAAAAGCAGCAGATGGAATTTGAAAAAACTGGGACTGGTGTAAAACGAGGTTTGGAAGATGACGAAGATAACTTTCGAGATAAAAAATTTAGGCAGGACTTTATTTTTGATAGCAAAGAATCAGAGGAGATGCAAATAAGGAAGGCATTTGATAATGGAGTAAGCCAAATCAAGTTTGGATTCAGAGGTATTATACCAGAGGAAAATATAATCAAATACTCAGAATTAAAAGCTGAGTTTAAAGGAATTTTGAACCACGAAGACGAAGTTGTTTTATCCAAGAACAAGTGCGTGCTAATAACTGCAAAGAGTTTAAATTCAGCTATTAATGTATTAAATATAAGAAAAATTAACCACAAAGAAATTGAAAGAAAAATCTTCGAGAAGACTTACACAACACAATATATATTAAAAGATGTTGATCCTGAAACTCCTGTAAGCGAATTAGCGGAAGTACTTCAAGAACAAAATATTTGTGTGAAAAAAATAACCAGATTCACAAAAAAAGGAGAAACAAAACCATCAACAACTGTTCTTATAAGAGAATTAGGATTCGTAAACAGACAAAAACTCAAGTTTGATTATGCATCACATAAAGTCTACCAATTTATTGACAAGGTAAAAATCTGCCATAGATGTTTAGACTTCGGTCACTTCAGAGCAGATTGCAACGCTCAAGATCCCAAATGCAAAAATTGTGGAGATAATCACGAAACAACCGAATGCAGTAAAATAAATACGGAGTGTTTTAGATGTAAAAGTAAAAATCACACTGCTCTCGATATCAAATGTCCGTTTGTGAAAAAAGAATGCAAGATCGAGAATAGAGTTAAGGCAGAAAATAGATCATTTTCAGTTGCTCATAAAGAGTCGAATTCAAAAAAACTTTATTCAGAAGTAATACAGGGAAACAAGAATATACAAAGATCAATAGGAAAAGAAAAAAATCAAGATAAAGATACTGAAATGTCAAACGCGTCTTTAGACGCTAGAATAGAACGTCTGGAAAATGCTGTTGTAAATCTGACCAACATCATCACAAAGGAATTATCTAGACAAACACCAAATCTAATCGAAGACCAAAGAAACTCAAAGAAGGTCTGTGAAGACATAGAAACAAAGGTTACTGAATTAATTAAAATCAAGGTCGAAGATCCACTGAATCGCCTTACTGAAGCCACTCATCATATGGTTCAATCCTTGGAGAAGGTTCTGGGTGAAGGTGTTCATCGTGATTGGAGTGAAAGGGTAGAAGAGAGAGAATCCGAAAGAATAAGAGAGGAAAGAAAGAAAGACCTAGAGATTTTAAGCGGAGAATATGACTCATTCAAAGAAGATTTAAGCAAAAAAATAGCACAAACCTTTTCAAATTTTCATTATAAATTGGAATATTTCTTAAGACGCGCAGAAAAAGCATCTAACGACTCCGAAAGTGAAAACGACTCCGAAAGTGAAACAGAGGATCAAGATTAAAAGTGTCAATGATCTTGATATAAACAAAGAAAAAATAGAATAAACATTAAGATAAATTTATTCAAAGGAAAATCATAAATCAATTGAATATCCATTAAAAAAACTTTACCATCCGGAAGGAAAGAGACGTAATTTCTAGTAGTTGGCAGTCTCTTTCAAAACACCTGCTATGTTTTTAGCGTTTTATCAGATCAATAAATTGCCGTAGTCTACATAAAATCTTAATGTGAGAAATATAGGAAATCTTGAACTCTTGTAGATTATTAAAAGGAACAATTGTGTCAAAGCCAGTCGTTTTCTGCAGCAAAAGACACAAGACTACCCAACTCAACTCAACTCAAGGAGGAAAGAGTAAACTCCCGCACTCTTACTTTTGCATTTACGTACCATAAAATTATATTCTCACTGTTATGAAGTTTGCTCTTAATAAATAAGGAACAATCAGATTTTCTTAACAATTTTAACAGATTTTAGGACATATTATCATCGAATAATTTAAAAGTGGGGTCATGAAGATAATAGTTTAGAAATGATTAAGTATTCTGTACTTTGGTATAAATATTTATTTTTACAAATACTTCAAATTCATTTAAATGCTGCATCCTACGAAAAAAACCAAGAAACAGTAACAATTCTTTCTGTTTGAACCTGAAAAGAAATTCCGATGCAACTTTCGAAAAACATGTATATGTCGTAGCCAGATCGTGAAATTAGACATTTCGTGAACTGTCTAGACATTTCATGAACTGCAGCCAGATCGTGTAATGGTCAATCAGTTACACGAAGTGGCTAAATTTTTTAGACAGTTCATGAAATGCAATTGAGCCTTAGACAGATCGTGTAATGTTCCAGAATTACATGAAATGTCTAAATTTTTTAGACAGTTCATGAAATGTCTAATAGCTGTTTTGCCGATCGTGTAATATGTAATACACAGAGAAAAATCCTAACAGAAGGTCCAAAACGATATTTTCACATTCTGGATGGGTTTCAGGGTGCCACGAGGAACTATAAATGATTGACAGACAGGGGCGTGCCAACAGGGGGGCAGGGGGTTTTTCGCCCCCACAGTTTTGAGAGTGAGGGGGCGAACACTATATTTCGCCCCCCCCAGTTTTTCATGAATTTTTTTTTCAGTCATCTAATCCGAAAAAATTTTTTAAACATTTTAAAATTCATCCCAGATTGTCTTATTATTCAAGAATCTCCCCACTTGATGGCCCAACAACGGGTGTTTATTCAACCTGTCGCTGAATCTGCTATTTTCGAAGGAGAAGGAAAAAAGTTTTCCTCGCCCAATCAGGCATTTTTTCTCCACCTCTTGGGACGTAGATGCTTTTTCCAGCTGGCTCTCAGTTCTTTACACGTGATGACCTAGACTTGGAAAAACTTCTTTCTCTGAGAGAAGCAGTGAACGTTTGCAGTGGATGGCAAGGATTTTTTCAATGCTCGTGCAGAGCTTCTGACGTGTAATGCACTACAAAAAGATGCGCAAAAAGAAAGCTAACGTTTTGTGTAATAGTTGATGTCACTCAGGTTTACCATGTGTAAATAAATAAATAATTAATGAAAAAAAAACCTTTTTAAAGAACAACGTTTTTAAAATGCACTAAAAAGTATAAAATAATTTTTTGCAACTCCTTGTAAAACGAAAAACGTGGGGATCATGCAATAATATTTACAGCCACTACTCTTGTCACTCTATTTACCATTATATCCACAGTTAAAAATTATTTAAATGAATGATGAAATTAAGTTGGATTAATTACCTAATGCATGATCCCCACGTTTTTCGTTTTACAAGGAGTTGCAAAAAATTATTTTATACTTTTTAGTGCATTTTAAAAACGTTGTTCTTTAAAAAGGTTTTTTTTCATTAATTATTTTCTGGTTTTTAGTTTTGTTGTGTAAAGTTTAGAATTCGCGACATGAACCCCTGAACGCCTTCCAATAATTTAATTCCTTTCTCTTTTTAATAAAACTAAAAAGTGTTTTTTTCTGAACTTTAACACATGGCTTTACTCTGTTTTGTTAAAATCATTGCACAGTTTTTGCCTCTAGCTATATATTATTCAGATGACGTTGGAAATTTTTGAAGCACTAGTAATATAAAAAAGTGTTTTAAAAAATATATTGGTGACAAACTTTTCAGTAACTAATTAATAAAGTCAGTCCCTTAGATGTATTACAAATACAAAACTTGCATGAAGTACTGCTCTATGTATTACTTTTATTCTTACAAATTTTCATTTTACTAATATTTTATACAACACTTCTAAAGCCATCTTGATAACGAGAGGAGGCAAACTGCACAACAATGATTTTTTAACTATAAGGTCCTATAGTTGAACTTCTAAACTTTAAGTCCCCCTGGGGGTTCAGGGACAGCAAATTGAACCGAACTAACTAGATAATATCGTATTGTCATCCAGATCTGAACTATGTTCAAAATTTCAAGTCTCTAGCTCATGGGGAAGTATGTTTAAAATTGATTACTAATTTCCTCCCGAACAGACAGATAGACGGACGGACGGACGGACAGACAAGATTGAAAGCGACCTAATAAAAACGTTGTAAAAAGACGAAATATTTTATATTTGAAGTTTTTTAAATAAGTGAAAAATGAAATTTTATTCATAAATAAATAAAATTGGTTGCTTTAACTAATATCTTATCTTTTTTTAGTTTATTCCTTTTGAATAATCAACTACTCCTAGATATTACACGATCGGCAAATCAGCTATTAGACATTTCATGA
Organism: Tetragnatha versicolor; assembly: GCA_024610705.1. Lineage (NCBI taxonomy): Eukaryota > Metazoa > Arthropoda > Arachnida > Araneae > Tetragnathidae > Tetragnatha > Tetragnatha versicolor. The sequence goes on from JANDEH010000001.1 coordinate 59,272,537, forward strand.
ACTGTCTAAAAAATTTGGACATTTCATGTAATTCTGGAACATTACACGATCTGTCTAAGGACCAATTGCATTTCATGAACTGTCTAAAAATTTTAGCCACTTCGTGTAACTGATCGACCATTACACGATCTGGCTGCAGTTCATGAAATGTCTAGACAGTTCACGAAATGTCTAATTTCACGATCTGTCTACGACATATACAACAGACTTAATCTACTGTTTATCTTTATTTAAAGCTTCTTTGGTGGCTACAGCGCATACTAAAGCTGCACCTCTTCCACTACCATCTTCAGACAACAACATTTTAAATTTGCAATAAGAATCGGTTATCTCTTTAATCTTTTCCTCCATAAGAGTTTTGAAATGAGGATGATATCTGTAAATAGATCCATCCACGCCAACAACTGTGTAGGGTCGCTTCATCTTGTTTAACATGGTAGCCACCCCAGCACCTACCATGAAGGCAGATCTTCTTGATACGCAAGTGCAAATTCGAAGTAGAAGACCACAGTCCTCATCGGAAACGCTAAGAATCTCCATCTTCTTTAGTATATCTCTGATTCGATCGTTGTTTTCAGCAGCTATTTCTATGTAAGAAACGTACTTAGACTTGAAAGTGTACGGTGTGATGACCTTTGTTGATAACTCTCCTGAAAACAGTAATCCATCGTCTGAAAATTTGCAAATTATTCTTCTAACTATTTCTCCCATGTAAATGCCTGAGATCATCTTCTCAAATATTTGTTTTCCTTTATTAAGAGACATTTCATCAATATCGCGATCGATTTCAGTCCTTATGAACTCCAGGCATCCATTACTTCCAAACCCACCCCACTCTGTGTTGATTATCACTTGCTTTGGATCATGGTTGTCACCCGTCCAAGTTCCGACATTTTCCAATTGTTCCATGTAACATGCGTTGGTGCCTCTTCCAATTATTAATCCGATTCGGCAGTTGTTGTCAACATGGGCACATGACATCAGAGTTCCGGTGGTATCGTTGACAACAACTATAGTGTCTATAATATCTATGTTTCTTCTGTTCAATGCTTCTCTCAACAATATGACCACGTCCTGATCTACCACACCTGAACATGCAAATCCTTTAGTCCAATGAACTAGAGTGGCACTGGTTAAACCCTTCTGGACGCAAGGAAAACTGAAAGTAAAAGCCAAAGGAAATCTCTTACTCCGTAAATTGTTCTCATCAAGAAAAAGTTCCAAACATTCCGCTATGCGGTCGAAAAGTATATCCCCTGTTGCAACCATGACAGTTTTTGAAATTTCATATATTTGACTGATCATGGAACACAAAGATCCATTAAGTTCAATGCAGAGAATTCTAAATAACTTGCTTCCTCCTAAATCTAAGGCAAGAAAAGTGCCTTTTTCAAATCCGTTTGAAACATCCCTAACAAATGTTGGTAACATTTTAACGCACGAATCTTTCCATCTTTCATTGTTTAGTCCTTGTTCAAATTCACTTAATAAAAGCTTAGAAATATTTTTTAAAACCTCGTTGGAGATGTTAAATTTACTCAAAAAAGAATCAATATACTGCCCTTGTTCCGTCATACCTAATAAGGTTATATTTTACTAAATAAATGCCTAACTGTATTAAAAAATCCTACATCATCAAAAATAGAAACAAACACATGTATGCGAAGCCTTCAAGATTTATGGTTAAATTTACCAGTGTTGCAAATTCAGTCAAATTTTTAGATACTAATAATTGCAAAAAAATTCAACTAAATTTATATTACTCCTTTTCAATGAAATCAAATAACCAGCCCTTTTAAACATTTGTGGATAAAAAGGTCTAAAATTAGTAAATCGCTCGATAAAGTCTTCACTAATTTCCTTCTTCTTGGAATAAGATTAATGAATAAACTTAATGTAATGATATTGAATCTTCCTTCTGCGAAAATGCATAAAGGAATTACAATTTAAATTTTTTCTAGCAATTAAAGTTATGATTAACTACAATTATATCTTTCGAGAATTTCGCTCTTAATGATAGTCTTGCATGCAATAATGATATTCCAGAATTCTGTTCTACATCAGAGTAGAAATATTTTTGTTAAGTTTCTTACGTTTGAACTGGATGCTGTAGATATCCCCAAGTGATTACACAAAATTCTGATTTTGAAAATTATTGGTTAATGGGAAACAACATAAGTTAATGAAAACAACTGCGTCTTGTTTTAACTCAACGAGAAAGTAAATAAGGAGATAAAGTTTTTAAAAAAACTAATGCAGCGTTGTCATTTAAATATATGCAAAAGTTTTAATAACTTGGGTAAGCGAAAAATGACATTAATTTCTACGTGTTTTCACTAAATATTTTTTTATTTTTACTTTTCATCCTTTGTAATATAAATATTAATATTTAAAAACACTGAGTAAAGTAGGCGCGGTTTTAAAATTTCACATTTTGACAAACTTTCAATGCAGTTACGTTTACGCTCATAACTTCTATAGTGCAATTATGGTTTTGATGTTTGACAGCAATTTTATGGTTTGCGGATATATAGACGCTAATTTGAAAACTCAAATCAGATTAACTATAAATTTAATGTCTGTGGTGAATTATGTTCTGTTACTAAATCCGGATATAACTATCTCTGCCAACAACTTAACGTCATGCCAGAATCTTCTATTGATCCAATAGGGTGGAACGGAAAAGGGCCAAAAAAACTTTTTTCGAATATTCAATTAGTGATAGTGCGGAAAAGTTGCCTTAATACATCAGTGTCAATATGTGAAAATCTGAAATTGATCAAAAAATATCTTGAGGTGCCTCAAGAGCCTTGAAGTTTCAAAAAATTGTCACTTTTTCTACAAAACAACAAAAAAACCAAAGATTAAACACTAAAATTTTTTTCATGATTTTTTTATGTGAAACTACTACTATCAGAGATATAATGGCACAAGTTTTGTTTTTTTATCGCCCTTCATTTGGGAGAAATATTTTATTTAGAGTTACGCAAATATTGTTAAGTTGTTTTTCTTGCATTACTAGAAGACATAACTCTGGAACTATTCAGTTTAAAAACAAGAAATGGAGCTCATTTTGTTCATAATTTTATTCTCTTTGTTTCCTTTCTTCTTGTTACCTTTCTTCAATTTTTTTCACAATTTCAAAAAAATATATTTAAAACAATTTTAACCGAAAAAAGTTATTATTAACGAGTAAAAATTTAATACCAATCAAGAAATGCTTTGAGATTATCACAAATTATTAAAAAATTGTATAATTCTAGTTAATTTCAGCTATAAGTGCTTCATTAATAAACATTTTCAGTTAAAAGTTTTCTTTTAAAAGCATTAAATACTTTCACTAAATACTGATCAAAATTACTTATAGATTGTAATTTTAGTTAAGTGATTCTCAGGGGTCTGCAAACTATATACTAAATATGAATTCTTAACAATTATGGTAAAGCTTACTGTTACTGTTTTTGTCTCATTATACTTTAGGAATTTTATAAGTAGTTATGGTTCTGCTACAATAAGTTGACACAGATTAGAAATAAAAAGCATATATTCAATTAAATATTAAAAGGAAATATAATTGATTATTATTGATTGAAATATAATGATTGTTAAGTGTAAACTCACAACTCTCAAGCGTCACCTCCAACCGTGGACCGGTTTCGTCCTTGTTAGGACTCATCAGCACGGTATAGGAAGGTAACGCAAGAGAGTGGAGGGCAAGTACTAGTCTAGCCGACTATAACTGAAAAAGTGGTGACAATGAGGAAGTTGCATGATTTTTTTTTATTTTTTCAATCGATTCCTCTTGCAAAAATAAGCAACTACCCAAAATTTGAGGCCGATCGAGAAATTTTTTGATTGCCAAAAAAATTAACAAAAATCCCCTTTTTAAAAGCGCGCGAAAACGCCAAGAGTTTGGATGTGACGTCATCTTATATTAAACATTGTTGTAAAGCAATGGAGTTGATGGTATTATTGTTGACGTCATCTTATAGTTTAAACAATAAACGTTTTCAGTCACGTGTTTTATTCTCGACTTTTAAATTAAAATATTTAATTACCTGTACATTTTTTTTGAAAAACTGACTAGATATTTCATTTTACCATACAAAAAACCATAAGGAACACTTGTTTGTTTTTGAAAATCTGACACATGCAACTTCCTTATTGATTAGTCCTCCACTCATCTGCTGAAATGACATGGCATTCCTAGAACAGATTTAATTCCAGTAAGGCAAGGTAAACGAAAAACAAGGACGAAACCGGTCCCCGGTTGGAGGTGACGCTTGAGAGTTGTGAGTTTACATTTATTGTCCGCTTAACCAGCAATAATTGGTGAAATACTCCTTTCGTATAATGATTGTTATTTATGACTTCTGATTACACAATGGTAAGAAATTATAACAGTTTTGGAAAACAATCAAGAACTAAAACAACGAAAATTATTCTTGAAAAATATCTAGTGATTTATTCTATTTTACATTTAAGTTGACCTAGATTAGAGATAAACACACATAATGATTTTAATTAATAAATAACATTTTAATTGAATTATAGGGAGTGAATTTTCCATGTTTCAAGATGTTGATAGATGCATGGCTGTGGATAAAAATCCGGGGCATCCCCTTAAAACTGAGGGTGATGGAGGAAAACGGGTGTCATATTTGAATTCAGCAGACCATTTTACTCCAGAATCAGCTAAAATTCTGTTAGTGGCTTCAAATTTTTTTTGTACAGCAAGGTTTAACTCAAAGGGCGGCATTGAACCCTTCCGTGGGTGCTTTGGGGGCGCTCTCACCTCAACCGCTTTTAGTAAAAATCATTGCTGCATATTGCCATCAAATTTGGGTCCTTGGGGAAAGGTTAGGGCCTTTCAAACGTGAATTGCGTAAAAAATAAGAGGAAAAAATAGCGTATAAAAACATCTATAATTTTTAGCTATTTTTGCATTTTTAGGGGGGTAATTACCCCTTAAACCTATCCATTTGTTATAAAATTATCATATTTTATTAATTTGAATCTTTCCTGTCCCCTGGGGGCAATTTGAAGAATAAAGCAATGCTTTTTGACCCTGAAAATCGAGTAAAAGTTATAAAGTCGCCGAAAAACGTAAAAAGGGGAGGGGCTGTTCCCCGAAAATCCTGAGTCAATCGAGAATTTTAATGGTGATTTTCGTATTCAGCGACCACAAATCTATAAGAAATGACTGTTTTCATCATTGTTGAACAGTGTAATCGTTCTTTTTCTGTTTTTTGATAAGGGGTGTTAAAAACCTACTAAAATTTCGATTAATTATATTTTTCTCCATGATTAAATTATATTTAACTTGAAACTTGGTAGAAATGTTTATCATAGATAAATAAAAATAAAAAACTATAAAAATAATAATAAAAATTAAAAATAAAAAAAATTAAATTTTTTTCACATTTTATTTTAAATAAAAAAAATTTTCGGAGGGGATTGTCAATGATGCATACCACTGTAAAGAGAAAAAAATATCGGATAAAAGGAATCCAATTTCACGTTTTTAGGTTTGATAGTTCTAGAGTTATTGATGTTTCAATAATGCAGGAAAAACAACTTTACAAAATTTATTTGACGTTAAAAATATTACTACCAAAAAAAAGGGTGATAAAACAGGAAACCTGGAATATTATATTAATAACAATAGTAGTTCCTCATAAAAAAATAATGAACAAATTGTAAAGATTTTATCATTGGATTTTTTGTTGTTTTGTAAAAAAACAGCATTTTTTCGAAACTTTAAGGGCTTTGAGGCACCTCAAGATATTTTTTGATCATTTTAAAATTTTTAACTATTGATACTGATGGCTTAAGGCAAATTTTGCGCCCTATCACTAAACGATTCGACAAAATTCGTTTTTTCGTTCCACCCTAATGTATATGTATATTTACAGATCCTATTTGATAAAATGTTGGCGAGGGCTATGATTGAAGGGGGTAGAAAGGATCTCGTCTATCTTTAATTTCAAGCTTCTCTGGCGTTATTCGTCTTGTTTGCATGATAGAGAGGCCACAGTAAACTATTTCACCCCGCACCCATAGATTTCTTGGTTAAAACGAGTAATGAAATAAAATGCCTAGTTCAAAATATATTGTTCACCTTCATCTTTTCTCTTTCCTCTCCCTAAATTTCTCTCCTTTCTCCTTCTCCAAAGAAATAAACAAACAGTAGCTATCTTAACTACACAGTATGAACTGCGATTTTTTAGGAAACCCTTCGAACTAAATAAATAGAATGACTTTTCTCACTTTACTTTAGTGCCATATAATCAATTATAGAAATAAACAGGAGCCTTTTTAAATGTTTTTAATAACAAACCACTGCAAAGTTTTACTTAACAAAAAACGAATTAAAACGCAATCTATAACTTCAAAGAACATGATGCATCCCAATATCTACCATGACTTTATAACCTCATAATTAATTAAAATTGCAAATCAGTAATAAAAGAATGGACTCTCTCCGTTTCAGGTCCTCAATCCTCATTCCTCACAGTTCACCCGACCGCATACAGATGGCGCTGGGCAAATCCCAAGTGCGTTGCTAGGCAACCGCCTCCGTATCCATCCAACAAGTGGCGAAAGTTGGTCAAACGCCCCAGCATGGCCGAGGCGCGGACGGACGAAGCGGGGCGGCCCAAGCAGCACTCGCCGCTGCGTCGCGGGCTGTCCCGGGTGACCAAGTGGGTGAGCGCCGCCCGCAAGTCGCTCAGTGTGGCCGAAGACGAGCCCATGGGCCACGGGGCTTCTGCCGGCGGCAAGGTCCGGTCCCAGGAGCCGGAGGAGTCTCCGCCGCAGCCCAACTGGGAGCAAGAGGTGGATCGCTTGAGGAAGGTGTTGCTAGTGAAGGATAAGATCATCGCCGATTTGGAGAGGGAGCTACAGCAGATGAAGGTGGGTGAGGTTTTTGTTATGCGAGGGCAGCGGTTCTTGAGTGAGAAAAAATACTCATATATAGGGTTTCATATACTCATATATAGGGTTTGGGACTTTTCAGTAGAGAAATAAGTAGCTATTGTCATGATGGAACTATAATTAAAGAAGTTACGAAGAGTACACTCTTAAAACGACAGTCTCAAAACTGAGTAAAAATTACTCAAACTGGCTCGGAATTATCAAATTTACTCAAATTTGTAAGCACAGTAAAATAATTATGGAACGTTACTTAAAAAAACTGGGCAGCTGAGCTGCCTATTTTTTTTAAGTAATGTTCCTGGAAAATACCAGTAACGTTTCTGTAAAATACTGAAACGTTTCGCAGAAACACCAGTAACCTATCTGTGAAATATCAGGAACGTTACTGTAAAATACTGAAATATTCCGCAGAAAAACCAGAAAGCTATGTGTATCTCAGATATGATATGTCTTGTTCTTTCATGTTTCAAAACGTGGCATATTATGAACCACAAGAGGTACCGATCTACGAAGGTTATACGTCCTAGTTTTAGAATCCTCAGTCGGTTCTTACACCTCATCAGAAACATTTCAGAAATGAAAACCAGAATTTTCCAGAAAAGTGTTAAACTGCTGTAAAAACTCATAAAAAGCAGGAACGTTACTGGATTTATGCGGAACGTTACTAATATTTTTTCCAGTGAACATGAATGTACTCATTTCTGTAAAATGTGCATACTCAAAAATGAAACATCTTGAGCTTGATTCCTAAGAATGCCATGCACTAACTTAAAAATAAGCATTCATAAGATGTTTCATTTTTGAGTATGCGCATTTTCAGAATGGAGTATATTCATATGTTCAAATTCGATTCGGAGCCAGTTTGAGTAGTTTTACTCAGTTTTGAGACTGTCGTTTTAGGAGTGTACCTACAGTTTGAGGACCGCTCTCCTCTTTTCTATCCTATTTTAGGAGCTGTCTACAATGATGCCACATTTTTATCCCTTTTTTGACCCCCTCCACCTCCATGTTACAAAATAGAAAAATTCAACACTTCACCATACTCCCTCCTCACTAATATAAAATGTCATTCTCCCCTACCTACAATATGTCATGCACAAAGCTGCCAAGAATACGAGAACCGGCATTTTCATTCAAACTGAAGATCTTACCCCCTCATAATATCTGAATGAACCTTTTTGATAACTTTTATGATAGTGTTACCTTTTATATCTCTTGTTTTGACATTGTGTGAAGTCACAATTCCTTTAATCCCCTTTTCTCACTTGTCACACAGCAACTGAAAATATATCTCTCTTCCCTTTAGAGGTGACTTAAGTTGAGAAAAGTAACACCGGTTGTCTTATCCACTGTTGGAGTAATTCAAATACGTCTTTGTGACTTTTAGAACGAATTTCTTAAATCTATAGGTACCCCATAACTGCCGATTTCAAAATTCATCAAAATACACAATAACTTGTATTATTATTAGTGAACAAAGATAGCTGAGAAAGAACACCTCTGAAGCTTTTAAAATAAATATAACACCTTAAAATGTCTGTCGGATCATAGCGAGAATAACACATATACAATCCTATATTAAAGAACTGTGACTACAAAAAGATCGGCTTATTAGAGGTGTCAGTTGTTTAGGGCGAGTCCATTAAAGGAAGTACTCTGCAAAATCCATAACCATTTCTTTCACATTCTTTGAAAAATCGGTCTCATGTTTCTTAAATGCGTCTAGTTCTTAAAATCCAATAAGATGATTGCTTTCATAGCCATTATGTGTCAGTATCAACCAATATTTCATAAAAGCATTATAAGCTGTACTTGGTTTTTAAAGTTAAAAATCATCTTTCTTTCGAGATCTTTTCATATACCTATCCATCATCAGTTAAAAAAAGTGTCGGATATCTTTATAAATGTTAGAGAAGTGTTTCTTATAAAATGCTGAGGCTCTACTATGAAAAGTATACGGTAAAAGAGTTTTCTATCTAATATTAATTACATATGTTTATCACATCTGGTCGCTCACAGCTTTAGGGCTCGACGGCTAGTAAGTGATTTTATCTCTTCATCTTTTCCCATTACAGAGCAAAAATTAATTACACAGAACATCTTGCCCTTAAAAACCACTCAATCCACTAATTAATCCTTTTGAGCTAAGAGACCCTTAATATTGGATTCTGACATTACGTTTTCTTACGTTTTAAGTTTTCTTGTATAGATTGAAGAGTTGTTTTTTGTCTCTCTTATGTTGCTGCTAAAACGTTTGATGCTGATGCTCTCGCTTTTTTGAGGGTTTTGGGAAATGAGTATTTAGTGCTTTTTTTCAATTTGATCCATAAAGAATTAATCTGGAATGAGAGATGAAGACTGAGAGTCAAATAAATGTTTGTAATGCTTTGTAATGACTTTTGAGATTTCAAAGGTTGAACGAAGTTTTCTTTTCTTCGATTAATCATTACCTTTTTCATTAAAATTATTGAAATATTAAGTTTAAATTAGAAAATATATTTGATTAAAAGTTTAAAAAAAGGATTTACTTTAAGGGGCAACAACCCCATAATTATATCTGTTGAAATTGATCCGTTTAGGAATAAGAGGATATATCTACTCGTGGTTCGAATCTTATTTGAGTGGTACACTGTAAAAAATAATCCTGCTAAAAAACAGAAAATTTCTGGCAGCAAAAGTTGCCAGAAAAAATCTGTAGGTTGAAAAATCCTGTAAACAGAAAAAAGCTGTAACCTACAGGTAAATGCTGTAAAAAGGAACTTTCTGTCAAGTGGGCTACAGATTTTTCTGTTGCCTCTCAGTAATTTTCTGCTTGTGCACATGCACTTATTTTAGTAGAGTTTTTTTAATTTTAATTAATTGATATCCGGGGAATAGAACCCGCGACCTACCGCATGCTAAGCACGCACGCTACCACTGAACCAAAGAAGATTCAAAATTACGTTGCCAATAGCTGTATTGGTTTTCAATGCAGTAAGTTTCTGTTTAAGTACAGATAAGCTAAAAAACTAGGTAAAAGCTGTTATTTTACATAAAATAAATAGAAGTGCGGTGGGAATGTTACATGACAGAATATCTCTGTAAACATAAAGTCACTGTTATTGAAATTTCTGTTTTTCTACAGTTTTTTTACAGTGTAGAACGCAATATGTTAAAGTTGATGATACTTATAGTAGTGAACTTCCTATTAATGGTGGTGTTCCTCAAGGTTCCATTCTAGGGCCCCTATTGTTTCTGATTTTTATTAATGATTTCTGCCAATTAAATTTAAATTGTGACATCATAACTTTTGCTGATGATACTGTTTTGGTATTCTCGGCTGATAATTACTTAGATCTTTTTAAAAAAAATTGAAATTTCACTCCAAAAAGCGAACATCTGGTTTAGTAATAACTTGTTAAATCTAAGCGTTTCAAAAACTAAATTTATGATTTTTAGTCTGAAATCTACTGAACCAACTGTTAATAGTTTAAGAATCCATAACCCTTCTTGTAATCTGGAATGTGATGGTGCATCCTCTACCTGTAATAAAATTAAGCGCGTTGACTCTATTAAATACTTAGGACTTCAATTTGATAGTAATTTAAAATGGAAGACTCATGTAAGTTATTTGTTAAACAAATTACGGTTTATTAATTTGAAATTTTTTAAGCTTAAACGTATTATTGACCATAAATTTTTGACATCAATATATTTTGCCTGGGTTCAATCTTTAATCAACTATGGTATAACATGTTATGCTTCAGATTACTATAATAATATAAAACCTCTTAACCACTTGCAGAATAAAATCCTATCCGATATTAAAAATAATTCTTTATTAAATCCTATCTTGTCTGTAAGAGAACTCTACATATTTCGGTTACTGCTTTTCATTTTCAATAATAAATTTTTCTATCAATATAAAACTAGTAACGTTTCTCTTAGAAATATACAAGGAAATTATTTTATACCAAAATCTAACAAAGAAATTTTTCACAAATCACACGTGTTTCTTGGTCCCTTTTTGTTTAATAAATTAAATGAAACCCTTAAAATCACTAATAATAAATCTGAATATAAATCTGGACTACATAATTTCATAGCAGGACACAATGACATAGAAATATTATTTAAGGTAACTAAATAGAGTCAGCGCAGCTTTGTTGCCTAGGGAGAGTTTTTGGTACTGGGTACCATGGACGAGCTACGAGCTCTTTTGGTACTTCAAAACTACTATTTTCTTTTTGTATGTATGTGTTCGTCTTTTTTTGTTGTTGTCGTCTCTTCAATGTTGTGTGCGTATTCCATTATTTTTTTCTCTTTTGTGTAATTTTTAATTATATTTTGTTGAAATAAATCCTTGAAATAAATCCTTGAATCCTTGATCCTCAGTTTGATCAAGAACTATTTATGTTGGAGTTTTATATTCACAGAGACAAAATTGATACGGGACCAAATGTAGTCGTGGTTCCATTTTATTTATTGGAAAAAGGTTCACTTAATTCCTCTAACCTTGGGTTTCCAAACAAAGATATTTCCGTCCTTAAAAGAGAATTCGCTTATGAATCCCCTTTTTTAAAAAGTACTTTCCCAATTTAAAAGTTTGAAACCTAAATAAATCTTTCAAATAATTTCTAAGTCTTTAATGATCTTATCAGATTTAACTCTCAATGAGTGAAAAAAAAGTAAGCCTTTTCAGCGTTTAAGAAAATTTTATTCATTGACTGATAATTCTTTTCAATGAGAGCGTTGAAACTAGGGTTAAAAAGGGCATAAAAAGAACCATTACAAGTTAAGTCAAACAGAGAAGTTACACTAGTCTGCATACAAGCGAGATTTTAAATAAATTCTAAACATTTCATGAATAAAAGTGTTTTAAATGCTTTACTGAAATACGGTATAAATCAACAAAGGGATTTCACTGAAATAGCTCCCAGTCGTGCTCCAGACTACTGTCTGTATTTCATACAAAGCGATATTTCGAAGGTATTTAAACGACTAAAGAAACCTTACAAAAGATCCCCTCAGTCATTCTACAATAGATCCTGGAGTCATTCGTTTCACTTGATATCTGCGAATTAATTGAGATAAAATTGAGTTATTCTAAATAAGTTTTGAAATTATTGGGTGATATAAAAGTTTCTTTTCTTTTAAAGTTACGGGGTGATTCTAAATACTAGTTATAGTGAAAAGCTATTGTTGTTTGATTCTTCAAATTATTAAAAACATATATATGCTACGGGCAAAATGATTAATTGGGCATTATTAATAATGCCGAGAGTGGAGGGGGGCAAAGAGATAAATTTCATTGATAAATGCCATTGAATTTATCACATTGCCCTCTTCCACTTCGGGCATTGTTAATAATGCCCGATTTATCACATTAGCCCTAACGTAAATACTTTCCGTGAAAAACAATATTTTATCAATAAAACTTGTAATTTTAGCAAGATAGTAATATTATTCCAAATTCAATGCAAGCATATCAAAAAATAATATGCTAGTTCTCTGTTCAAATATAATTATTTCATGGGAAATTAGATGCATTGCACTGAAAAAAACCCACCAAAAAATTAGAACACAGTAAAATTTTTTAAATTAATATGCTGTAGAGGTAATCAAAATTCCTTTGTAAATACTGAAAATAATTGGAAAATTGAATAAAATCTTGTGAAACATTTGTATGAAATATCAATTTTATCCTAAGTAAAAATTACTCATCTAGATAACTTGAGTATCTAGACCTAGATTAAATGTAAAGAGATGACCATTAGTAAGGTTAATGTTTGGGGACTGTAAATCTTTTATCTTCATAAAAATAAGAAATTCTGTACTCGTACAATTTTTTTGCCAGGTATGGTGAAATTTTTTTTAGTTAACCCCCCACACAGTATTAAATTATTTAATCTACAAATCAAGATTTTTCTTCTTAAAAAATTTTGACAAAAGAGTAAAATACTAATAAATGTAATAAACATTTTTAAATTTAATTGAAGTTGAATAATAAAATCAACATAATAAAATCAACATTACATAATTACATAATCAACTTACATTGAATAAATAAAATCAACATTACATAAAAAAAACTTTCAAATTGAACGTGTATGTTTGAAGATCCATACAATAACATTTAATACAGGTATAAAGAAAAAAAGAACAATTTCATTCTTTAAATACCTAATTTTGTGTTCGTGCGAAAACCCATGATTCTAAACAGGTTGCGTTATGTTTCATAGAGTTTTAAAAAAATAGTAAAAACATGTAAAAAAACTATTTATAAAATATATTTTATGTAGAAAGTTAGCAAAACCTAAAAATGAAGGATGAAAAACTAGCGGAACTACATAATATGTCCTTAACGACTCAACTTCAAATTACCTGCCCGAAGAAAAGTAAACAAAACAAACAACTAAAATCGATCAAAAGAATTATGCTTTTAGAAAAACATAATTGGGAGATAAAATAAGTTTTAAATGTCTAGACGAAAGAGCAATGTCAAAGCATTTAGAGTATTCTGATAGATCTTTTCCTTCTCTCATGGGAATTTCCTTTCCAAATTAAATGGAAAAGTTACCATTAGGTATTTAGAAATGCATTGCTGTATTTCTTGATATCATTTAATCTCGGAAATTCTTTCTATGACTCCATTCCAAACCAAGCAAGCAAGACTTCTCATTGCCAATATTAGCTCGTACTTTTCAAGAATAATGTTGTTCTAAAAAACATGAAATTTATCTCCATCAAACATGGTTTATTGTGAAATATGTTTTAAATTCTTGAACATATTTATAATGCACAGATTTATTTAATCGAATATGAAAATGGATTTTGTTTTATTTGTTCTTCATGTGAAATTTTAATTGGATAATTTTACTTTTTAAACTTTTACACTCGAAATTAAAAATAACTTAAGAAACTGTTTAAGGTTGTTTTTATTTGAATATTGCTTTACTTTCATGTCAAACAAGAATGCCTAGTTTTTTTTTAATAAATGAATTAAATCCTTTAATAATGGGCCTATAGTTCTCCCAATTTAATAGTGATTCTAAAGAGCTTCAATTTTATAATTAATTCTTTTGTAAAATTTGTTTTTTTTGCAAAAGTTACTAAATGTGCTACTCTCCTTCTTTCAGAGAAAATAATCAAAACACTTATTGAACAAAAAATGAGATAGATATCCTCTATCCAGGATCCACTATGTAAGAAATCGTGAATGAGTACTACTTTGGTTGGTTTGCTCAAAATGAGAGGGGTCCAAAAATACAAATTTCAGAATAGCTCATATATTGACCATTGTATTCAAAAACAAATTAAATAGCTCATAGCAAAACATATTAACTTTTCAACACATTTTATATGCAGCCAAAATAATGTCAAAAAGGTGTATTTGTTCATTTAAATTTAGTTATAAAGCAGACATTGAGGTAGCTGTATTTTCGTTTAATAAATATTTTGAATTTCGTAAAAACTATTGAAAATAAAAATTTACAAATGTTTTCCAAAATTACACTACTCGACAAAAAAATAGGGTCAAAATGCTTCTGACACAAATCAAGCAGATTCTTATGTAAAATGACCCCCTGAATCCGAATTTGATCCCCGTTTTTCTCCATCACGTACAGATTTTCGGGGAACAGCCACTCCCCTTTTTTGCGTTTTTCGATGACTTAATGACTTTGAATTAACCTATTACTTTAGCCTTTAAATTACACCCGAAGGAACAAGAAAGGTTAAAGCTTCTAAAATATACAAATTTGTAGCAAATGGATAAGTTTAAGGGGTTATTACCCCCATAAAAATGCAAAAAAATCGTTAAAAATTACAGAGATTGTTTTTGACTATTTTCTCCTCTAATTTTTTACGCAATTCATCATTAAAGGGTCCTAACGCTTCCCCAAGGACCCGAATTTAATAAATATATACAGCAGGGATTTTTACTAAGAGCGGTTGAGGCGTTAGGGCCCCCGAAGCACTCGCGGAAGAGACTCTCTGAATCGCGCCGCCGCTCGTGAACTCAAGAATTAATATTCATATTTTGAAAAGCTCAAAAATGACATTGTTCTTATATTTCAGGTCTATCCTGAGGGAAATTGTTCAGTTCGTTAAAAACTGGTCATTTTTTGGGGATTGGGGTTCCATGTTATTAGATGCGTGGGCTGAGGATAACAATTGGGGGGTGTCCCATTAAATATTGAGGGTAATGGGGGAAATCGGGTGTCATATTTGCGTTCAAAAGGTCATTTTACACAAGAATCGACTGAAATTCAGTCAGTAACAGTTGGAATTTTTTTTGTATAACAGTTTAACCCTTAAGTATGGCATCGAACCCTTCCGTGGGTGCTTTGGGGGCGCTAACACCTCAACCGCTTTTTGTAAAAATCATTGCTGCATATATTCATAAAATTTGGGTTCTTGGGGAAGGGTTAAGACCCTTTAATGATGAATTGCGTAAAAAATAAGAGGAAAAACTAGCCAAAAATAATCTCTGTAATTTTTAACGATTTTTTTGCATTTTTAGGGGGGTAATAACCCCTTAAAATTATCCATTTGCTACAAATTTGTACATTTTAGAAGCTTTAACCTTTCATGTTCCCTCGGGTGTAATTTAAAGGATGAAATAATATTTTTTGCCCCTGAAAATCGAATTCAAAGTCATTAAGTCATCGAAAAACGCAAAAAGGGGAGGGGCTGTTCCCCGAAAATCTGTACGTGATGGAGAAAAACGGGGGTCGAATTCGGATTCAGGGGGTCATTTTACATAAGAATCTGCTTGATTTGCGTCAGAAGCATTTTAACCCTATTTTTTTGTCGAGTAGTGTTATTTGCTCTTACAATTTGAATATAAAATTTCCTTCTTTATCTAACCTTAAAAAGGGTTATTACTGTATTTGAATTTTAAAAACATCCCTGTTTTATAGAATTGTTGTTAAACTTTGATTGTAAATTTATAAGTAACACCACACTGGAAAATTCCATTAGTAGTAGGTACTAAAAATTTGTTTAATATAAATATAAAATATGATATTTCACTTCAAGAACTTCATTGATTTATAATTTTAAAATACTAGTATATTCCTGAAAGTTTCATTCAAGTTTTATTAACGGTTTTAATATGTTTTATAGTTAATTCAATTCAGAATAAATTAATTCAAAACATCATAGTTCTTTCCCTACAAAATTTTAGGAAATCTAACCTATCCAAAGACTTCCTAAAATATTCTTTAACTTTAATCCAATTCGCATCTTGATCAAAATAGTTTGGGAAAACGAACCATAACTTTAAACTCAAGCCCCTACAGTAGTAAATGAGGTTATTTTACTGCTTTCCCGAAGCATTAGCTTATACAATATCGTAAATTGGATTTGAAAGACGTGGTCGTAGTTTGTCCGTAAATATGGTGCTAATTTTCGCCCAATCAGGAAATTCCACCTGATCCCCTATTTGACTTTGCCATCGGAGACATTAAAGAGATTAGGCAGGAAATATAGCATTCTTTTACCGCACCTTAAGAAACTAGACAAAACCATCAAAGCAGACAAGCGAATAGATTGTGGATTTAGGAAAAGCCGGAAATTTAAAGGCATATTTTTCGAGTTAAATTCTTTGTAAAGTTACTTTGAATCACTGTTCGAGCTAAACAAGCTATGAGGGTAGTTGGAGATGTGAAAACAGATTTTTATAACTTACAAGTTTATCTTTTAAAGGAATTACAGAAGGAGAGTAAATTATATATAATATGCTAATCATGAACATAAAACTAGGTTTATTGATACTCACATTTTACTGGGAAGGAGCTTATTTCTAAACTTTTACTTATTCGATCTTTAATCTTTATTTGTAACTGTTATTGGTTAACTTTTTTTGTTAACTGAACAGCCGTCAGCGTCGGTGTTAAATTCTTGAAAAGCGAAATGCTAAATTTTCTTTCTTTAGCTGCTAGGTTAACCGCGACGCTGATGGCTATAAATGTGTGGTTGTAAATGTTTTTAGTGGTAGAATAGGAACTGCACTCTCCACCCCCTCCCAAAAAAGAGCTTGGAGGAAAAGAAGTTTTTATCTTTTTTATATAATTTTATATAATATTTTATTCGCTCCTTTTATTAAACGAGCGAACAATGCGCTTTTAACAATCTGTATTTATACAGTTTGTTTATTTCCTTTCATAATTCATATAGTAACTTTTCTTACATTTACAACATAATTTTTTAAAATATGAACTATGATCATTGAAAACTTTATTATTTAGGTATGTCTAAAATTTTAATAGATATTGTAAACTTCAAAACATTATTTTTCATTTTACTCGCTGAACGAAAGTATTCCAAGGTATGAGGTTTAACAATTATTGTAATTTGATGTCGTAAGTTATTAACGGCTTCATGGTTTAAAAGCAACTTTTCTTTAGTGGATTAATAAATTGTGGTGTGTGAAGAACTTCAACTTTATATTTGACCTTATCTGTTTGTTATACATTAAATCTCCATCAATAAGTAAAATGTTTAGAGATAAGGTTCATGCCCTAAAACTTATAATGAATAATTTCCGAACCGAACATTAGTACACATTACGCAATAACAGAATATTAATAAGTGAATAACAATGTAAAAAAACAATTGTTTAAAAATAAATCTGTAATCCCTTTATCACTTAATTAAATCAGTGATTACTCTTAACCCAGACAAAAAAGTAACACATACTAATCGTTGAAAAAGGCCCTTACAAGACTACCAACCTCAAAGATCTTACCAAACCTCTGTTCGATTGCTAGAAGTCGCTACATCAATAATAATATAATATGAAAACAGTCAAGGATAAATGTCCCTCTCTTCGAGAGATTATAATCACGACGAAACGAAATCCGAGAAGCCCCCGAAGAAGAAAAACCGCCTTTGTCGCTCTGCGGACGCGCAATTTCGTTGACAAACATCAGGGAAACCCTTCTCCCGATATTCTCGGCTTGAAAGGAGGCAGTTTCGTGCCCCACGACAAATGCTGCCTTCTGAAAGGATGTGTGTGGTGGGTGGTTAATGCTTGTGGGTAATGCCGTTCGTTTCAGCTGACGAGGTTCGCGTACTCTGTGGACCTCTGGATTTATTATAATAAAGGGTATGTTTTGTTTTCTCTGGAAGAGATGGTTAAGATGGATATCGCAGTAAGGAAGAATAACTCATAAAGCGGGTATGCTAACTTTGAAAGCTCAAAAGTATTATTTGTTGTTTGATTGTAATTACAAAATTTGCTTTTAAATGATAGGAGAGTTATCGAACTGTAAAATAAAAATGCACAATAGCGTCGGATTATTGGGCTAAATAATAACTTATTACTGAAAATATAAAAAACCCGTAAGGAAACAGCTTTGCCCGACTAGGTGGCCCAAAGCGGGTAAGCGCTACAAAGGAGAGACAAATATTATCACAAATTAATATTTTTTGGAAGTAATGTTGAGAACATGGACGGATATTGCAGGAAGACCCTGAGAGGAATTATGGGGGGAATTATGTCCCTTATTAGACTAAAAACATTGCTTACAATGAAAAATATGGAATATCCTTAAAAGGTTATAGGAGGAAGCATTGACCCCCCATGACCACTAGTAAATCAGCCAATGTTTGAGACTTAAGTAACGTACCGAACTATCATAAAAGTTCTTTTCATGCTATTTTTCATTGCGGATACCTATCCGCTTTGCCGAAAGCTCCTTTCTCATTTTAAGGGGGGCCAAGACCTCAAAATTATGTAAAACTGCCGATTCTTTTATATTATTTTAAATTTTAGATTTGTCAAAGTATTCAGAAGAAACATATCTTAAGTTTTTTTTAACAAAATCATCATTTTAATTTATATTGCGCCCAGCTGTGCCAAATTTTCAAAACTGACTCTCGGAGTTGATCGAAACTCGAGGGTATTCGGTATGACACTCGGAATCCATCCGATAATATACGAGCTCCTAGCCGCTTTGGGCGACTCTCCCCTATGCGTAGCAAGTTTCTACTAATGTTAATTAATTGGTCGACAAAAAGGGTAGAAATGACGTAAAACGCTCGCGAAAGTCCAGTTGGGTGAAAATATTTTTTAAAATTCATTACAGGAATATCTTTTAAACTCCATTAACATTTTTTCAACAGTTTCAAACTTTTCAAATGGATCACAACAGGACATTAATTTAACTTTTGATAAATTTGCGCTCCTATTTGGTAAATTAAGGATTTAAATTTTTTCCCGTATGTTTTATATTTTAGAGGAATTTCTCAATTTTGAATTGTCTAACGTTTTATGATTTTGTGATCGTATTAGGTTTTTGTAAAAAGTAATAAGGGATGGATATAAATAACAAAGAAAAATAAAAACTCAACATTATTAATGGGTATATAACCTAAACATTATTAATGGGTATACAAGACTACCATTATGTAGTATGTATCAGAAATATTGTCTCAGAAGCTAGATTAAATTCGGCGGTATATACCTATACCCCACTCAATATGAAAAAAAACTCTTAGTAATTAGTAACATTAGCAAAACGGTTATATCCTTTTCATTAGATGAAGCTAAAGCTAAATAATTCCGTGTCTTAAAACTTAACCTACAAAAATATTTTCCGAGTTTCAACTAAATCTTTTAAAAAAACCTTTTTCATTATTATACTTTGATGAGAATCTAAAATATAACTCTTAAATATTCTGCTATGAGACAAAATATTTTTTTAATAATCTCTGCACTTACAGCCTTTGGAATGTAAATTAAAGGATATTCATCACACCCTTATTCAATAGATTGCGATTTGATACTCGTGAAATAATATGAAAATGAGAAGAGGGTTCACTTCTGAATATTCATTAAAGCCGTTGCCAGGGTTTTAATTATGAAACCAATTAACTACTTTATTGCGTAGGGCGTAGAGGAAGGTTTAATTACAATTTTTTAATTCATCCATGTTTTAAACTTAACATCAATAAGCATACAGTACAGAGTCCATATTACATATTAAAAAAGAAAGTTTACATTTTTAGATGATTAAGAAAGTTATGATTTAATATCAATTATAGGAGTTCTGTTTATTGTGAATTCTATATTTATTTTTTATAATAATTTAAAGAGACGATTTGAAATGTCGAACAAAGATAAAGTTGCTCTATTGAAATATAGATAAAAGTTGTTCTATTGTTCTATTTTTGGAAGATGAAAAGTCGTGCGATTTGAAAAATTTAAGTTGTTTAGTGAAACTAAGAGACGCGGGAATTTTCTGAACTTCTTGTATAAAATATACTACTGTAAATAAATGTTTTGGAGATATAGAAGACGAAAGAAAAGAAGTTATAAGTGTATCTCTAGTATTTTCTTTTCAAAAGATGCCGTGAAACTTTTTCCAAAGAGGTAAGAATAATAAGAAAATAGAACGTAGCTGAAGGCCAATTTGTTTTAAAATTAAATAAAGGTGAATTTCTTCTCTTTTTGATAGATTTTTAGCTTGGGTTTAATGTTTTAGTATCTCATATATATTATCAAGTGTTATAAGAAAGTGTCAGGTACGGAGGTTAGAATATTTTTAAACGATGCTCTTATTATTTTGCTTTTATTGTGGCCAGTCTTAGTAAAATGCACTTATAATGTGCATAAAACATTATTAATGTTTACAAGGTACAACTTTATAAGAGTTTAAACCCGCACTTAAAAATTCAAATACCTATTTTGTTTTTTAATCTTGAATAGTTAGTAACTCTCGTAAGGGGACATCCGTAAATTACGTGAGGTGTTTTTTTCTAAAATCTGGACCCCTCCTCCCCCTTGGTGAGATTTAGTGAGATTTTGCTGGACCCCCCTCCCCCCACGTGAGATTTACGTACAACCTTTAAAAATAATTTTCTACCCTATTTGTTTGCATTTTGTGTGCTTCATAGCACCTAAAACTTTTACATTATTATGATGTGGGGAAAAGGACATTATGTTATCATCAGGCTTTCTTCATTATAAAAATAACACATAACTATTAAACATTTTACAATATCTAGCTTAAAATGATACATATTTACTCATTCCATAGATATTCATTTACGCCAGAAAAACTGCCAATGAAGTAAAGAAAGGATCTACTGAATTCTAAATAGGTTACAGCAAGGTATTCCTACCTCCACAATTAATTTAAATTGACGATTAAAATATTACGTTGAATGGAAAAGGTATGACTAGTCAGGCGACAGAGAGGAGGAATCGAATAGTACAAGAACTACGAGCATGGGAACGTCGAGAGATGAACAGATACAAACGGCTGCGCAAAACCGCATAATTTTGATTAAGAAAATAAAAAGTAATAATTGATACGCATCTTCTCTCGGGATTTTTCATCGCATACTCAAATATATTCATTAGGGTGGATCTAAAAAAATTTTTTTGGGAAATCTCTCGGGCCTGGGGTGGCAAAAGTTGTGTATTGGTATCAATATGACGTGTGCAAAATTTGGAGGGAATCAAACAACTTCTAGAGGTTGCGCATTGAGCTAGAAGTATAGAAATATTAGGAAAATACGCATTTTGTCTAAGAAACAAGTTGAGGATAGCAAACATTTTTACCGATGAAACCTTGCTTAAATATATCTTAAAAGATGCTCAGAAGGTAAAAATAGCTCGTAGCTTTTTTCTACTATAGCAACTGTTATAGTTTGAAACCTTTAAAAAGTATTAGTTAATGACGCATCTCGTAAAAGAGTGAAAAAATAGCTCAAAATAGAGCCAAACGCGGATAATACTCAAACACAAGATTTTTCATAATTTTTCAACTCTATCAAATAAATTTAGTGACAGGAAAAAATTTTATCATTATGTGATGAACGGAAGGGTGTTTTTTTTCCAAGATGGCGGCCAATACTTATGAAAATCATAATATCGTTCACATTTTGATTTAAAAGCAAAAATAGCAGTAATTTTTCGTAATTAAACTGTTTTCTAGGTAGTATCAGTTCTTTCTGTGGATATTTATCCATATTTAACTAGACTTTAAATCTATAAAACCGAAAATTGTGTTTTCCAAAATAGCGGATAGTAAAAATATGAAGGGATATAGCTTATGAGTTTCCCCAAAGTAATGTGGTCATTTCTCAATGTTAAACTCCTTGTAAAACACCAGAATTTCTTACACTTTAAAATGTTGTTTATCACATAAATATGATTGCAAACAAAGAACCTTAAAAGTGCACGGGCATTGCCGCGTATTAGCTGGCAAGATCATGTAACCGATTTTCGGTTTAAACGATTTCAAAAATAAAAAGGGGTTGAGAACTGATTTTTATTCAATGAAATATAAACATGGACATATCAAGGAGTCTACTTTAATCTTGAATCTGATGATCCGAAGTGTGATATACCAAGATGGAAATCGATTAGAATATACATATAGTAAGAAATTAACACATTTAAAGCTTAAAATAGGCTTTTCCTACCCAAAATGAAACTTAGCGAAATGTTTGCAATATATTGAATGTATCAGCATGCTAAAAGCAAATATTACAACTAAAAAAAATTTTGCATTTTTTTATTGACACATATTATAAACCCTTCATGTTTTTATTATCCGCTATTTTGGAAAACACACAATTTTCGGTTTTATAGATTTAAAGTCTAGTTAAATATGGATAAATATCCACAGAAAGAACTGATACTACCTAGAAAACAGTTTAATTACGAAAAATTACTGCTATTTTTGCTTTTAAATCAAAATGTGAACGATATTATGATTTTCATAAGTATTGGCCGCCATCTTAGAAAAAAACACCCTTCCGTTCATCACACAATGATAAAATTTTTTCCTGTCACTAAATTTATTTGATAGAGTTGAAAAATTATGAAAAATCTTGTGTTGGAGTATTATCCGCGTTTAACTCTATTTTGAGCTATTTTTTCACTACTTTTACGAGTTGCGTCATTAACTAATACTTTTTAAAGGTTTCAAACTATAACAGGTGCTATAGTAGAAAAAAGCTACGAGCTATTTTTACCTTCTGAGCATCTTTTAAGATATATTTAAGCAAGGTTTCATCGGTAAAAATGTTTGCTATCCTCAACTTGTTTCTTAGACAAAATGCGTATTTTCCTAATATTTCTATACTTCTAGCTCAATGCGCAACCTCTAGAAGTTGTTTGATTCCCTCCAAATTTTGCACACGTCATATTGATACCAATACACAACTTTTGCCACCCCAGGCCCGAGAGATTTCCAAAAAAAGTTTTTTTCGATCCACCCATTCATACTGATTTATTGATAAAATTAAATGTTTGATTTTTTGAAATGTCTATTGATATTTTAAATTAAATAATCCTGTACCTAAGTAAAACAATGTTCACTAGGAAATAAATAATTTAACTAAAATTTTTAAAAATTTAAATAATTTTTTTACTACCAAGAAATTGTAGACTTACAGAAAATAAATATGACATTTTTCTGTTGGTTGGTTGGTGTCGTGTCCATGAGGGGGAACTAAACAAAACCATGTGTATGTAATACATTTTTCTGTTAAAACGTTATTTTGAAGAAGTAGCATGAATACAGCCATTTTTCTTTCTTTAAGAAAGAAGATGAATAAAGTCTTCGAAAGTCAGACGTCGATTCAATATTGATTTCTATTATGTAATTTTTCTTACTCCACAACTAAAGAAATTTACTAACTCGTGTATACACATTTAAAAAATATTAATCGTTCTTTCTCTCTCTCTCTCTCTCTCTCTCTCTCTCTCTCTCTCTCTCTCTCTCTCTCTCTCTCTCTCTCTCTCGCTTTATAGCAGTTTTTTCCCTATCGATACTTATAAAAAGGTATAAGACATTTTTTGTTACTTAAAAGTTTCATGGAGCTTCGAAACGCATTTACACCTTTTCTTCGAAACTTTCACGTTTTTTTCTGAAGTTGCAAACGTTTTTATACTTTCCAGACCAAATTGAAATTATAAAAACCTGAATGCTTCGGCAATTAATTTATTTTTGAAATACTAATAATAATTACTAATTATTACATTATTATTTTAAAATTTGATACAAAAGCCCCTTTGGGATAATATCAGATTTTCAACTTTTTTGAAGATATACACTTTTTTCTTATTGATACACTTTTTTCTCAGGAGGTTTTAGACTGTTGAAAGAAGTTTAAGGCAACTTTTCTTTAGATACCTGCCATAATTGCGTTAATGTAAAATGAATTACATTAACTATTGTAATCTTATAATAACCTCAAAGAAAATTAAATTCTCATAACAGAGACAACGGAATAAATTTTGTTTTTAATTTTTCATTCAATAGATTTATTTTTTTATTGAGTGAGCAAAAAAGTTTATACGTTTGAACAATGTAAAGCGGAAATATTGAATTAAAAAGTGAATAAAATTTTGGATGTAAGAAATATAAAATAATCTTCAATAATCCATTTAGAATTATTGAGAAATATATTTGAAAAAGTACTGCAATTTTCATAACTTAAAAGTTGCATGATAGGAATATAAAAAGTCTTAAAAAGACAAAACAGATGTAAAAAAATATGGTATATTTTAAAAGTACTGCAATTTTCATAATTTAAAAGTTGGATGATAGGAATATAAAAAGTAAAAAAAAAAAGACAAAACAGATGTGAAAAATATGGTATATTTTCTTGTTAGTCTTTTAGATAAAAAATCTACTCAAGTATTCAAAATTTTATTTATTCAGAAAGCATTATACTTCTGGGATGCCGATGTTTTATACTTAAGGTAAAAAATTGATAATAATTCAAAAATAAAAATTATTATTAAAACAAATATTATTTTACTTGAATGGATGATATAAATAATTGTTAAGAAGGATGTCAAATAAAAGTATTCTTGGATTTTTTTACTTTCCACACCGATGATTTAGCCAAATTAAAAACATTTTAATTTATCTAATGATGTTAATTTAATTAAGAAGAAGCAGGACATTTTGCTGTCTGGGAACCTTAATGAAAAGTTAGTACTATTTCAAAGTAAAGAGAGAAATAAAAATAATTGGGTTTGCATTATTCACATTTTTTGGTCTTAAGTGTCCTGATGAAATTATTTCTAATTACTGGGGATGCTATAATGAATTCCTGGTTTCGAAGTAATTAATTCAATGTAATCATAAATAAATTAGTGTTCAAGTTGGTAGAGTAATATAAATTTTTATCTTAATGCAGTATGTAATTTAGGAAGTTAGCATATTTTAATTTATAACTTAAAACTCATAAGGTCTTAAAGAAGTAGATTAGTAAATAAATTGTTTGTAGCATCAAGGATAAACTAGATTACGAAACAGTTAACTGTGTTATAATATCCTACTGTTTTTTTATTAAAAAAATTAAAATCTCCCCATAATCTACAAATAAAACATGGGGATATTACAGAAGTAAGTCACAAGCTCAAATAAAAACAGTAATCAGTACAAAACAACAGAATAAAAAAAACTTTCAACAAAATTAACAAATAATGTAGTTTTGTTGAAAGTGTTTTTTAAATGAGCGATCCTACGGTTACGATCAAGTTTAGCCTTGGTAGCATTCAGCAAAATATTTCTTTGAACGTACTATTATTTTGGTTTTATCAGTAGGTAAAAATTAATTTACTACTTTAGATGTAATCTTATTAATTTACTACTTTAGATGTATCTTATTTAGCACTAAACCAGTTTTTTTCAAAGTATCTAGTACCAATTTGAATAAAAGGTAAAAAGTCAAAAGGTTGAAGGTTATTTTTGTAAGAAAAATAATTCGCAGAATGTTAACTTTTATATTTTAAGCCAAGTAAAAAATTTTTATGTATCCTACTTTCTTTGTTTGCTCTAAGCAAGGATCAAGTAACGTTCCAGTCTAGTATAGGTGTAATAAAATTTCTATTATGTCAAACACCTTTTTTGTAAGCAAGAACTCATGTATCACAAATTTTCCGATTCCAAAGTTTATTGATTTTGAAACTGTAACAGTAACAAACATTTACCAAAAGAATGCAAAAAATTTCCAACTAACTTTTTTCTTCAATTAACAACTAAATAAGCAAAGCTGAAACCCTGCGAAAAACCAAAAAAATCAGGTAGAGTAACTAAGACGGAGGGGCGATTTCTCATTCCTGTACCTACTTAATTAGTTTTCCACATTACAGAGTGCAGAAAAAGCCTCTAAGGTTCGGAAATTCCGATTAATCGTGTTTTATAAACAGACGTTGTAGTCTCGTGTGAAATGTTTCAAAATGTTTTTCTTTTTCGCATTGATAAGATTTTTCGTTGGAAAGAAATGTGCTCTTTTGAAAGTCTTCGATGCTCTCTGAAAAATTTTTAAATTACCTAAAACAAACATGTTGCTTTTTTTGTGAGGTATATTAAATGGAGCGAATCTCTAAATAAATTAGTGGTTAATACGGGTGGTGCATTTTTAGCCCCTTAAAGACGTTTTTTTTCACTGAAACCGCTACGTTTTTCTTAAAGATTATTCTAAAACTTTAAATTAGTTTGTTTGATGTAGTACCTACTATTCTCGATGATATGGGTGTTAAACTTTTTTTATTTTCAAAGCAATGTTAAATAAAAGGACAGTTGAAAACATCTTTAGTATTAAAATTCCAAAATTTAAAAAATATTGTAATTACATTTTATATGGTTTTAAGGGATGAAAGGATAATATACAGAAAACAAAGGAATAAGGACACTGAAATGTATGTAGGATGTACTAATAAATGTGTACAGAGAAAATTCCCCTTGGTAAAAATGTATCGTTGTCACTTTTAATAAAAAATATTTTTTAAAGTCTACCTAACCTAAATTGCATTAAACGAGTACGTAATAATTACGATTATGTCAAAACGAAATTCAATATTTCTAAATTAAAAAAAAGTTTATAAAATGTATGATCATAATTCAGTTATTAACAATTTAATTTTGTTTTGAATGATCAGTTAATGAATTATTTATAAAACCTTGCACCAATTCCAGAAGTTAAAACTTTGAAGATTGATTTCTAACAGTAATGACATTTACCCATCCTAAAATTAGTTCAGAAATTTAAGAATGAGGATTCACTGGATACTAATAGGTGTAATTAGTGCGTATTTTAGGTATCAATGCGCTTTTTTAGATAAACCGATTTAATTTTTATAACCATCAAAAAATGTCTATATTAATATAGAGGAGAGGAGGGTATTATGGAACACCCTTTATATATTTAAGAATAACTCTATTGGTTTTAGATAAAAATCCGCCGAATCATTTTAAGTACATACTATAACTAATGACAATGAAGGGCCAATGGTCAAATAAATCAGCTTTATTTTTTTTTAAATATACTTTAAGAAAAGTTACAAATGGAGGGTAATATGGAACAGTTGGGTAATATGGAATAGTTGGATTTTCAGCTATTGAAAACTAATTAGACCTTAGAGAACATAAACTTAACTCTAAAAATTTATTTAACAATTTACGTTCAAATAGTTTTGTTCATGAGTCTATTTACAATAGTCACAAACATAATCGTCTTTTTCTGACCCTTTGCTAATGGAATATTCCATAATACCCGACAGGCCATCTTGTACTATTAACCCTTTTACTGACCGATAAAACATGGATAGCTAAAAAACGACAGAAGTATAAGAAACTTCTGATCTTTAAGTATACATTACGCTTAACAACAAAATCAAAGTATCATAGTTACTGGTAGGCTAAAAGGTTTGAACATTTACCGTCAAAAACTTACAAAAATCCTAAAACACACTCTGCTTTGCTGCTACTGATCAGACAACAACAAGAAGCTAAACTCTTTGCGCACTGCATCATGGGGGATTTCTTAAGACTTTCGTGGCATTGCCACGTGATAGCAGCAGAAACTCAGGTGTTCCATATTACCCGACTATTCCATAATACCCTCCTCTGCTCTATTGGAATACGCTTTTATCCATTATGGAAACATGCACTCAGTTTTTATATTCTATTGTTAATAAATACGCAATTGATCACTTAACTACCTCAGGAGTAGCAATAATTTCTTGTATCGCTCCCAAATCGATGTAAACACGCACCATCTGTTCGTAAGCTAATAGAGGGGGAATGTACTCTTTCAATCTTCATTAAACAGAAAGTGCATCAACGGAGACCGCGTACCCTAATTCCTTTAATGCAATTCTGATGTTTCAAAAGAGATCTCATCCCCTCCACACAAGTTTTAATTCGTGCCCCAAAAGTCTTTTCAAAGGAGAAACGTGAGACAAATCCTGGTTTTGTGAAGATTCTGAAAGAATTTGGACCGCTTAGTTTGTGATATTCGGTTCGGTGAATGGTGTTGAGTGGGTACAAAAGTTACCCATCACCATTTTATATTTTATAAGTCCATCGGCCTAACCAGGTGTACATTCCTCAATCGGGTCAACGTGTGAGGTCCAAGGATAGCCCCCGAAAGCTATATTTAACAATAACCATAGATTCCAGGTGCAGACATAAACCCTTCGTTTAATCGTCAGAAATAAGAATAGAGGTCCCCAAAATTTATTGAGGGGGTAAGACGAAGGCCCGGGAAAAAGTGAATGTTAATAAGATGGGGGAACCAACCAGAAGGCTTAATCTCTTGACATAAACTCCAAATGACTAACCACTGGGAACCCTAGATTTTTGAGGGACGTCCGTACTCCGGATCAGGACCAATATTATTATCTAGGAAATTCTAGGTGGGCGGAGTAATCATAAGAAAGGGGCCCATAAATACGGCTGCAAGAGATTCCTCAAGGTGTTCCCAAAATTTTCATAGTGCCAGATTGATGTGTCCACTCTACGTCCAACCACCAGAATGATGAAAGTCTGCAAATGGGTAAGTGGATACAGTTACCCCGATATTCACCAGCTCTCTCTCTGTGTATATATGTTATGAATTAGATTATTGTTTTAGTATTGAGAATCCAGCAAAATATATAATAACTTAATTTGAAATTAAATATTCTTAAAGATAAATGATAACTGTCTAAAATTTGTATAGATGCCACATATTTATTCCTACTGTTTAAAATTTGTGTAGTATTTGTGTTAAGTGTAAATAAATGTGTTTTATCGTAAAATCCAAGCCTTTTAAATCATTTCCTAGATTCCATTGTCCTGGGTATTGTTAGTATGTTATCTTATGTTAAATGTAACTTTTAGTAAATCACAACGCAATCTAAACTCTAATAACGATCTCGGCTAATAATATAAATGTTGGTAGAAGGTAAGGGCCACCCAACAAAAGTGGTGCCGTTCCCTTTTAACTAAATTAAAGTGGGTTGATCATTGATAAGTTATAAGAGGGAATGGATATCATGGAAATCTAGATTGAATGATTTGGGAAGACTTGGATACAAATTATGAATTTACTATATTGACACAATTGTTCACCTACTTATTTAACCAATGCAAATGAGGGTAATATAACATTATAAATTGTGTGTATAAATATTTTAAACTGATAACTCGGGAAAAGGAGTAGGAAAGGGACTTTAGATACTTATTAGTGAAGATAAAACAAAAAAAAAATTTTTTTTTTTTGCTGAGTACATAAAGAAAATGGCACCCCCTGAAACCCAAACCCTCTCCCAAATGGAAAACCCTCTCCCCAATTCCCAAATGGAAACACCCAGTTTGTCAAAATTAACCGCATTCCAAACCTTAATTCCCGCTTTTGACAATGCATCTGCTGTTACAGCAAAATATTTTTTTAACACGATAGAACAATTAACGAATTCCGGAGAATTTTCGGATGAGGAAAGGCTAATCATTGCGAAGTCGCGTCTTCGAGGCGAGGCCTTAACTCATTTGATAAACTCAGCCAGCTTGTCCAACGAAACGGACTATAAACAATTCAAAAGAAAAATCCTTGACTTTTTTGAGGCAAAAATAAGCAGAGCCACATCACAATGTGAATTTTCAAAAATAAAAATGCACCCCTCTGAAACTGTGAGGCAATACGCCAATCGGGTGGAAATTGCCACAGAAAACTTTTTTGGCGAAACAGACGTTACTTCAGCCCCTGTGCTTAAATTATTTGAACAAACTAAACTATCAAAACTCATAGAGGGAGTGAAAGACGAGTATAAAGCTCATATTCTACTAAAAGACCCCAAAACCATCATTGAAGCCGTAAAATTTTTAGAGATTTTAGAATCTAATTGTAAAATATTGCAACCCCAAATGCTAAATGCTGTAGCCCCAAACGAGGGATTGTTCAACCAACACATACAAAACACCCACGAGCTCATAGCAGGCATTGCAAAAGAAGTAGAGGGATTAAAATTAAAGAATACGCCAGAAAATTCCTCCCAAAATTTTAAAACTAAATGTGAAATATGTCACAAAACTAACCATATAACTAGAAACTGCTTTTATAACAGTTTGACGAATAGACAAAACCCACCCAGATTATATAATGAGGGATCAAGTGGGGCTCAATATAGAAATTTTCAAACTAGACCCCAAACTAATAGATGGATCGGGGATGGAGAGAGACGGGATAACAGAGGTAGAGCTTTCTCCCCCAACAATAATTTTAACCGAGGGCAAAGAAACCGTAGTGTAAGTAGAGAAAGAGTGGGGTGGTCTAAAAATTCTCAGTATGTACAAACTCCTATAAGAAATCAGGGAAACTTCCGTCGGGGTCGATTTTAAAAACTTCTCAAAAATATAATGTGCAAAATCAAATCGACCCCTCACTAAGCTGCGAACCCACTGCACACATAGTAAATACAAAACTTGTAAACACACAACATGATTTTTTCCTACCAGTAATAAATATCAAAATAAATGGGGAAACTTTAACGGGTCTTTTGGACACAGGAGCGAGTGTATCCATAATACAAAAGAAAACTTTTGATAAGATTAAACACGACCCCAAAATTAAACAAATACACAAAATTCTGAAAGTAAATGCAATAACAGGCCATGAGCTAAACATTACTGGTGCTTTTAAATTACCTATTGTGTTGGGCAATAAAAATTTCTCCCATTTATTTTATGTAGTTGAGCAGGACTTCCATGCCAATTATTCTTTGGTTATCGGTTTTGATTTTATTCAAGCTCATTCACTCATTATTGATTTTAACGAAAAGATTCTAAAATCAAATAACTTAACTATTAAGATAAGAGACGCAAATGCAGTACCCTCAACAAATAACATGCAGGGAAATTCCGCAAAATTAATTCGTAAATGCATTCTGGAACCCAACCAAATAAAAAACGTATCTGTACTAATTGAAGGTCCTGTTAAGCAAGGTGATACAATCAGTATCACATCTGTCCTAAATAACCCTGACATAAAAATCCAAAATGAGAGAGTTGACGTAGATGAATATAAGGAAGCCCATTTAACTTTAGTAAATAAATCATCGGATAGGATATCTTTAAATAAACATACTAAAATCGCGAATATTTCTAAGCCAGATTGTCTTAGGACAATGGAGGATATAAGAAAAAGAAGAATAAGAGAGTTCAATCCCCAAAATTTTAAATTAAATCATTTACAACCATCTCAGAGAAACTCATTATTAAACCTATTAAAAGAGTTTGCTGACATATTTAGTGATAATCTTGAGACCATAGGGTTAACAGACCAAATCTCACCAAATTTTTCAGTTGATTATTCTAAAATTGAAAGTAAACGGGCTTATCCAGTGCCACATGCGCTGAGAGAAGAATTGCAAACTCAATTGGAAAAATTGTTAAAAGCGGATATAATTGAAAAATCTGATTCGCACATAGGACACCCTGTAATTCTAGTAAAGAAAGGCACCTCCAGTCCAAATAAACCTACTTATCGTATTGTCCAAGATTACCGCGCAACTAATGCAGCTATTAAGTTTCCAAAATATCAAATGCCCATCGCGAACCACCTGTTAGAGAAATTACGAGGATCAAAATTTTTCGTATCTTTAGATTTGCAGAGTTCGTTTTTTCAAGTCCCACTTGAGCCTAAGGACAGGGCCATAACTACTTTCAATACAGTTTTCGGAAACTTTGCTTATAAAAGATTACCACAGGGACTTAACTTCTCCCCGGGAGTCTTACAAGCATTAACCGATAAGCTTGTGGCAGATATCAAAGAACTAAATATCGCAAATTATATTGATGATTTTTGTTTAGGTAGTGATACTTTTGAGGAAATGCTCGGTAAATTAAAACAATTGTTTTTAAGAATACGGAAATTTGGGTTGACCATAAATCCCCAAAAATGTATATTTGGTGTACGGGAAATTAAATTTTTAGGGCATAAATTGAATGCTAATGGTATCACTCCCACGGACGAAAACTTACGTAAAATAGAAGATTTTCCACGTCCAACCACAGTACGGAAAACGAGACGGTTTTTGGGCTTATGCGGTTATTATAGACGATTTTTGCCAAATTATAGTGATATCACCACTCCACTTACAGAATTAACAAAGAAAAATAATAAATTTGTGTGGACGGAAAAAGAACAAAACGCGTTTAATACTCTAAAAGATTGGTTAGCCAAGAAACCTATTTTAACCCATCCTAATTATAATAAACAGTTCATTTTGTCAACCGACGCCTCAGATAACGCTATTGCAGCGATGTTAGGCCAAAAAGACTCACAGGGTATAATTCACCCCATTTCCTATTTTTCACGTAAATTAAATACCACTGAGTTAAAATATTCCATAATGCATAAAGAGCTATTGGCTATTGTTGAAAGTGTAAAGTCCTATACACATTACTTATATGGAACAAAATTTATAATTCGGTGTGATAATTCATCCCTGCAAACAATAAAAAACCTACCAAACCCGGCAAATCGTGTTAGTCGCTGGCTTATGTTTTTGGCTGAATTTGATTACGTTTTTGAACGAATACCCGGAGCCGAAAACTTTGCGGCAGATATATTTTCGAGGGATTTCCACTCCGTAAACTTTGTTAGGCATGTACCAAATTTACAAGATATAATAATAGAACAAAAAAATGATCCAAAATTGGCATTACTTAGAAATAAAATAGAAACACGACCAGAAGAACTAACCCCTTCAGAAAACAACTACTTTATTCATAATGACCTAATCATGCACTTGGGTTTGATAAAAAGAAGTATAGGAACTAACGAAGTAGAACAAATAGTAATCCCTGACAAATTAAAACCAGTGATTTTAGCTAATGCTCACAGTGCTCACTTTGGTCATGTTAAAACTTATGAGAAAATTAAGGAAAAGTACTATTGGGATAATCTGTACTCTGATTCGAAAAATTACGTGCAAAGCTGCACAGAATGTATAGGTTTTAAGTCACCAAATAGACTACAAAAAGTCCCAATTCAAAGAAACTTAATCCCAGATCGACCAGGTCAGGTCGTGTCGATAGATTTTGTGGGAAAATTACCGCGAACCGCGCAGAATAACCAATATATAATGGTCATTATTGACCATTTCACGCGATATATGAAATTGTATGCGATGGAAAATCAAACAGCGATAAATACAGCTGAAAAACTATATAATTACATCACACAATTTGGGAAAATGGAATATTTACTAACTGATTGTGGGACAAACTTCACAGCTCAGCTTTTTAAAACAACTGCCGAAAAATTAGGTATTGACAAATTATACACTACACCATACCACCCCCAAACAAATGGCGCTAATGAGGCCAGTCATAAAGCCTTGCGTAAAACAATATCAATTTTAGCGCGAGAGACCCTACAATGGGATAAGGAACTCCCAAATTTTGAAATGTGTTATAACAACACAATTCATTCTACAACAGGGGAAAAGCCCAGTTTTCTTTTGTACGGATATGATATTGATCTACCAGATGATATTAACTATAATAATAAACCAATGTCAGATTTCAATAACCCTTACCCTGAGTACATAGAAGCAAGGATGCAAAATTTGGCTAAAATTAAGAGAATAATTCGCGAAAATCTTTTAAAATCAGCTGAAAACCAAGAGAACTATCAAAATAGAAATGCTAAATTAAGGGAATTTCAAATAGGGCAATTAGTGTTTCTACACCAACCCCATTATGACAGGAACTGTCACTTACCTAAGAAAAGGAATTTTAAAGGTATTTTTCGCATAATAGAAAAACATACCCCAGTAAATTACTCTATTGAAGAGATAAATAACCCAAGGGCTAAATTAATGAGGGTTCATTCCTCACGACTTATACCCTATACCTCAAGAAATGACAATCTAATAATTAATGAACAAAATCCAGAAAATATAGAACAGACATTACCCAAACAATTACCCCATGCTGTCTTTGATGAAGGGGATTACACTCCCTACCCCATTCTGTCTGATAATAGACGGGGTACCAACAGATTAGAAAAACAAAACTCCCCTAACATACCCACAATGTCTGAAAATATTCAAAGTGATAATGGAGATCGAATTGATACGGGAAATCATCATATAGTTACAGAAAATCGCGATACCAATACAGAGAATCAGGCAAATACTCCACAAAACAATATTACACCACAGGTAGTAGAAACTAAAAATAAAGAGGATGATGGAAAAAGTAATTCTGACCCCAATCAAACAAATGATCCAAAACCCAAAAGAAAACGGAAACAGATTAACGAAAATCTGCCAAAACGCGATTTTTCCCTTCGACCACGGAGAGACAATACGGTGGCGGAGGTGCATGCAGAAGATTGGGGCACTCGTTTATTCAACTGGGCGGAGCGAGTCACGCGCCCACCGGAGGAAGAAGTCCGAGAAGGACAATCCTCAA
Organism: Tetragnatha versicolor; assembly: GCA_024610705.1. Lineage (NCBI taxonomy): Eukaryota > Metazoa > Arthropoda > Arachnida > Araneae > Tetragnathidae > Tetragnatha > Tetragnatha versicolor. The sequence continues at coordinate 59,307,177 of JANDEH010000001.1, forward strand.
TACTGACCTTTTTGGATAAAATGGCGGATAAATTAAAAGGTGATTAAGAAATATAAAATCACGATACAAATAATTGATATTTACAAAAATTGTCAATTGATTTTTTTTCTAACTAATAATCCAAATCCCAGAATATAATATTTTCTCTCAAAACCTGTTGCCAAACCCCCCAATAACAAAGGAAGCGTCACCGCCAGAATATTCCCAACCCCTCTCAAGGTCGAAACCCCTGGAGCGGCATGCTCAATAGGTCGACCCGCTATTATGTATACAATTGACCTCGGGAAGCAAGCGACACTGTCGTGTACAGTAAAAGCAGCACGGATAGGTAATTGTAGAAATAAAACGCGGAGAGGAAAATAACTGCGACATGAACGGGAAAATGTGTATAAGTTAGTAGAAATAATCTTGGAAAGGTATTGATGAGAGAAAAAAAAAAAGATTAAATTGTAATACAAAATAAATGAATAATCATCAAAATTCTAATAAAAAGGAAAAAATTGAGCCATTGCATAAATGTAAAAATTACTCATATATAGAATCAAATATAAACCTGTAAGTTTGCGATTGATAATGTGTACCTATTACAAAGAGTACTGAATTGTATTAGGAATAATTGGGTTGAAGAAAATTTAATGCATGTGGAAAAAAAAGGAGAAATAAACGAGAACAAGTATTAACAGACAGATATATGGAAAACCTGCGGGTCAGGTTCTTCAAGTTAAACAAAACAAAAAAATAGCACAACAAAAATATATAACTATAAACACCGTGAAACTCATCCAACTATATATAAAAAAAAATAATAAACAAAAATTAATGAGAAAAATTATTAAATAAATAGTGTAATAAAAATAGTGATAATCAAATGAAAACAACTAAGGTAAACCCATATATACCACAGGGTACCATGGGGTGTATATGTTGTTTATGTGTTGTTTATGCAATGCAAATATGTAAAATTTCACACTATTTTAATAAATTCTCCGAGGTTCACTAGACATTGAAATACGGCCTGATCAACCGGAAATTAATGAATGGTGAACCCGCTTACATAATTTATTCTAATAAACTACATATAGTTAAAATTGTGGAAAAAAAAAATAACTAAATAACTTACGACGTCGGATTAACCGACAGGATTCTTGAAACAATAATAATATCTTCCTATTAGCAATTCAATATCATATCTTCTCTAAATAATAATTCATATGCAACTAAAATATTGGAAAATAAACATCAGGTCACAAACAAACAAATAAAAAAATCATAGCGCGTTAAATGAAAAGAAAAAGGACTAAAATTCCACGGTGTAAACCGCATTAAAATTTGGAAAAAAAAAATTGCCATGAATATAAAAGGTTTCAAGACTCTTAACATGCAACAATCTTATGAGGTAATCCCAAGTGCTAAATAATCATACAAAGAAAGAGGCAAAATAAAAAGTAATGTAAATTTGAGCCCTGTGAGACATGAAATAAGGAATGCTTGAAAACAATTAAATAATCAGGGTACGATACGAAAATTTTACCGAGGTGCTGTCCAACGACTGCCTCTTCAAATGTGCTCTGTCACAGTGCAAACCAATGTTAGTAACATCCCTTCGGCCGAGGAATAGTGCACGGACAACATACGGACCTTTCAAGGGATCAAACGACACCGCTAAACACCATGAGTGCAAAAGCTATCTTACTAGTACCCCAGAGCTATGAATTTGTCATGGGAATTAGACGATTCACAACCGCGCAAGCCCGACACGGACGCTTCACACAGGAGGGGAAGGTAATCACACTGTACTACAATGGTGAGGTGATCGTAAAAAGAGCGAGGTAATTGGGCACTCGGAGACACGAAATTCGGGCAGAAAAAAGCTTGTATTGGAAAGTATATAGTGAATGTTTAGGATACTTTGATAAATAACGGGACAAACATCCCAAGGACTAAATGAATAAAACTAAATGAATGATAAGAATACAACGATAATGAATAAGAGAAAAAATAATGGTTGAAGGAAAGGTTGAATAATGTGTCATTAATGGTAATAAAATGATATAAATGAAAGATGAAACACATTTATGAACATATGAACATTGATGAAAAAAAAAGAAACAATCCGAACAGGATTAAGATTGAATTTGTACAAAATATAAGCAGTTGGGATGGATACTCTAAATAATAAGTAAAACATCCATGTAAATATAAATACAGCAGAGTTAATGACTAAATACTTCGTGTTGTAGATTTGACAGAGTAAGACATAAGGACAAAGTAAAGTTCGTAAATTACTTTTAAAGTAATGTCTTAATGATAATTAGTTGGTTAAATTAATGAAAGGTGAAAATTCAAATCAGCTAAAGAATTTTCTGTTAGTGTGTATATATGTTTCAAATTTAAATTATTGTATGTGCATTGTGTTAATTTATGTTTTAATATTAAATGTGCAAACCTCATGTAACAGTCAGGGTAGATAATAAGATGAGGTTGTGAGTGTAGGCGAGAAGTATAATAAAAATGTGCTGACATTAGTTATAGCAACAGCAATTAATTAAACTAGATAAATTTGCTAATATTGATCTCAAAAGTGATCAAATGCTTTTAAATTTGTATATAAATGAATAATCATATGGAATGAATTAATATTAGTAAGAAAATGAAATTTAAATTATGTACATCTGAGAGAGATGGTGTTGTTTGGTCACTGTTTGTCCACTAACGCTTGCTTACAGCCACAGCTCTCTGATGACATACGCTGTGTCAGAGACCACGAACATTTTCGAGAAATTAAGTTGAAATCAACCTCTGCAACCTTATCTCGAACCACCAGCCAAACTCTTTATAGACTGAAACTTGGCTAATCGGGCTGATAACCAATGTAAGCCCATTACAGTAAACAAGGAACTACGTCACAATCCCGGGGTCACACCCAGAAACTTTTATGACTTTATGTGATCGCTTGAAATAACCACGGGTATCTGTTGGACAACAGTGTGGTAGCCGACTCCACCGGATCCACTTGGGCCATCCCCAGTCGGGAAGATGCCCTTCCATTGGACTGAACATTGCGACTGCTTAAGCTTTATAGAGCACTTACTTCATCCTAACGTTGTCATCCTCCCTTGGCGGTGCCTGTTCAGGAGCAACCTGCAACCTCGAGTGCACTCAGGATGATAGAAGGGTTCTCCATCGCGAACCACCCATTGCTAGTTCCTCATGTCAACCGGCATTTATGACTGAACCATGCCGGTACGACCGCGGGTGCGTATTACGACTCATCCTTCGCTTCAAAATGCCAACCCCATAGTACCTCATGCCAACCGGCATATTGACTGTCCCTGCATCTCTATCCACACGAGGAGTCATGCCACTTCCCACTGCTGAAGGAAGTCATACTACTAGATTCGGCATCGAACTTAGTGCTATATAGGACTCTGTGGTTGTGGTGCACGCGGTTATCCAATAACGGACGTTTTGGGGTGCTCCGACGAGCATTCATCTACTGATAAAACTGTTCAACATCAACATCGAGTATTCCGAATAGTTCCGAACTGTTCCAGTTCTCAAACTTTTTGTGCTATAATTATCATGCGAACATTAGTGATTTAGCTTGCCTGAGTATCATTGAAGTCGAGTGAACTGTGCAAAAGGAAGAAAACATTGAATCCAGTGAACTTTTTAGTACTTCCTTAGTTTTTAGAATGATTCATGTATAAGTGAATTAATACTCTTAATGAATAACTGTTTATTATTTTATCTTATTTTATGCTATTCAGGTTTCAGGTAAAACGCTTTATATATTCTAGAAATTCAAATATTTGGTTGTAGTAGTAATAATGTTTATAGACTAACGAGATTTAAGGATTATCCCATTGAAAAAAGAACCTAAATTTTGAGTTATTACTGTTTTTATCTCTTTAAGAAAAACCAAATTTTTACTACTACTTTTCACCAATTTTCTGTAAATGTATTGTGTTGTCTTGTATTGTGTTTCTATTGTAACTTGTGTTGTTTAAATGTTAGGGTATAGCATGCTACCTTCATTTAGAGAAGTTGACACATTAAGCTGAGAGAGATACTGCTGTGACCCAAAAATTTAATTTCATTTAAGGTTGAATCCGCATAAAAAAAAAATATTTCAATTTTTTTTCTTGGAGAAGTGGCAGGAATGTTGAGTGGGTACAAAAGTTACCCATCACCATTTTATATTTTATAAGTCCATCGGCCTAACCAGGTGTACATTCCTCAATCGGGTCAACGTGTGAGGTCCAAGGATAGCCCCCGAAAGCTATATTTAACAATAACCATAGATTCCAGGTGCAGACATAAACCCTTCGTTTAATCGTCAGAAATAAGAATAGAGGTCCCCAAAATTTATTGAGGGGGTAAGACGAAGGCCCGGGAAAAAGTGAATGTTAATAAGATGGGGGAACCAACCAGAAGGCTTAATCTCTTGACATAAACTCCAAATGACTAACCACTGGGAACCCTAGATTTTTGAGGGACGTCCGTACTCCGGATCAGGACCAATATTATTATCTAGGAAATTCTAGGTGGGCGGAGTAATCATAAGAAAGGGGCCCATAAATACGGCTGCAAGAGATTCCTCAAGGTGTTCCCAAAATTTTCATAGTGCCAGATTGATGTGTCCACTCTACGTCCAACCACCAGAATGATGAAAGTCTGCAAATGGGTAAGTGGATACAGTTACCCCGATATTCACCAGCTCTCTCTCTGTGTATATATGTTATGAATTAGATTATTGTTTTAGTATTGAGAATCCAGCAAAATATATAATAACTTAATTTGAAATTAAATATTCTTAAAGATAAATGATAACTGTCTAAAATTTGTATAGATGCCACATATTTATTCCTACTGTTTAAAATTTGTGTAGTATTTGTGTTAAGTGTAAATAAATGTGTTTTATCGTAAAATCCAAGCCTTTTAAATCATTTCCTAGATTCCATTGTCCTGGGTATTGTTAGTATGTTATCTTATGTTAAATGTAACTTTTAGTAAATCACAACGCAATCTAAACTCTAATAACGATCTCGGCTAATAATATAAATGTTGGTAGAAGGTAAGGGCCACCCAACAATGGAGTGTTTGATATGAGAAATGTTTAGATGGAGTTTATGGAGGGCTAAGCAAAGGTAGAAACTCTATTTATCATGAGTTCGAAGGTGGTTAAATAGTGTTGAAGTGTCAATAAGTACTATTTAAAAGTGCAACATATTGTATATTACCCTTGAATGTTTCATGAATTAAGTAGCTTTAATTTTTACCTGTGTTTGTATATTACATGAACGGTATTGTTTCGAACCTTAACACGGAATTTTTAAAACAAGTTGCTATGTGGGAAAAAATATTTTCCAATGAAAATTAAAGCTAAGTACAATTTATTCGTTTTAAAATAGTAAAATATTAATACTTTTTTTGCATTTTTTAAAAATGTGTTTTGTACTTTTAGACTTGGAGGGTAAAAGTAAATTAAATAATAAAACATTATAACATTATAGAAGTGTCTTCATGTGCAACTACTTCAATAACACAGACATTAGTAACATTAGTTATTTTTGAATGAAGCATTGAACTTAAAGCTCTCTGAAATTTTAGAGGTATTAAAAATGTTCTGCCTTTGAAATAAACTGCCCTGTTAAAAAGTGTATTTATTTCTTAAAATATGAAATAAATCCAGATACTTCACAAATTATTTTTTATATTATGCCAGTAAAAAATAATAGGTTCTTTTAACGAAAATAAATTTATTTAGATGAAGATAAAATTTAGGTTAACAGAATAAATATACCAGGAGAGAGAGAGACAGGCGAAATCAAAACTACAGTATGCCAATCTGGCCTTCCAGTTCAAAACTATCTTCAGAACTTAAACTTAATTTTTAAAACTCAAGAAAAAATAGAAATAATACATCGTGCGAGATAACAATGCGTGCGAGCAACAGCTTGGCTTTTGCCCGTAGTGCCCGGTTTACAAGTCACTACTACTAGTAAATAAAAGTCACTACTACTAGTAAATAATACAAAATTCTTACAAGTCCCCCCAAAAGAAGCACAATCGTCACAGGAGTGACAGTGGGCTACAACAAAATTTTCCTAAGCATTAATCAAAGGTGACTTGCAACCCACAACAACCTAGTAAACTTAAAATTATACATAAGAGCAAATGCCTTGACGCACATTAAGGGGCCTACAGACGAGCAATCTGGTCATCAATCTGGGTTGATGATCTAGTTGATGATTTTTCCCAGGATCACCAATCTGGTTGACAACCAAAATGTAAACAATGAGAGAAAAATAATCAGATTGTAACAAATTAATATATTTTGGTACTTTAAATGCAAAATTATATTTTATTTAATTATTTTCTCGTGCTTTAATTATATTTTTTTAATTTTTAATGCTTAGTTTTTTTTATTTTCCTAATAACATGTTCCGATTAAGCTCCGCCCACCAAATTGATGATCAGATCATCAACCTGAAATTAAATCATCAATTTCCCCACAGACGGCCAATTCGGTTGTAAATTTAGCAAATTGATGACTAGATTGATGACCAAGTTGCTCGTCTGTGGGCCCCTTTACATGAATGACAATTGATATTAAATTTTTAAACATAACAGACGAAAAGATACCATTATACAATTTCGGATACCAAAAAATAAAAACAAGGAAATAAAAACTGTCCAATAATCAGTTCCTAATCAGTACCCATAACTCAAACCCAAATGATTGTGTTCCCCCTTTAAAACACCATAGTTCATCCGTTTCTTCATCTACCGTGGCCTTTTCTTCCGGTTCGTAGTTGTCCTTCTCAGAGTGTTGATCTACTTCGGGGCTGACATCATCTTCAACTCTAGAGCTCTCAATATATTTAGGAACTGCCATCAGTTTGTTTCTTCTACTGGTGTGTGTTTCAGCTGATATCTCATCTTCACCCTTTGGAGCAACTTTCTTGCGTTTCTTCCCACGGGCCTCTTCTTCTTCAGAGTAACATTCATCATCATCATTAGCTTTGGTTTCTTCGTCATTTGTTTCCGCCTCCTTGAACTTAGCTCCAGCCTTTCCTGCTTCATCTTCTATTCCAACTTCCTCTTCTTCAGCTCCTTCCATTTCAACTTCCTTTGCTTCAACTTCTCCTATTCCAACTTCCTCTGCTTCAGTTTCTTCTATTTCTACTTCCTCTGTTTCAACTTCCTTTTCTACTCCACCTTCCTCTGCTTCAACTTCTTCTTTTTCTACTCCAACTTCCTCTGTTTGAACTTTTTCTATTCCAACTTCATTTGCTTCCGCTTCTACTATTCCAACTTCTTCAGCTTCAGCTTTTTCTCTTCCAACTTCCTCTGCTTCCACTTTCATTCCAACTTCTCCTGATTCATCTTTTCCTATTCTAACTTCCTCTGCTCCAACCTCTATTTTAACTTCCTCCGCTTCAGCTTCTTCTACTCCAACTTCCTCATCTAATGGAATAAATTTAGGTTCTTGTGGTGCAACAATTTCTAAATCTGGTTCATGGGGGGAATCTGGTATCATTTCTCGAGTAAAATATATTTCCTGCAATGTTGACTGCTGTCGAATTCGTTCGTGTTCTTTTTCTTGACTGAAACAGCCAGGTTCCATGAGGGGAGGCGGGGCATCAATGAGAATAGGAACTGTCCACCACCTAGTCATTTCTTCCATTCTATCGCCTGCTTGTCTCTTAGCCTTTTCTAAAGCCTCTCTTTCTTTTTTCAATTCTATTGATTTCAGATCCATGAAGTTTCGCGCCTTTGAGACATTAACTCTTTCAGTTTCATCCATGTCAAAATAGAATATTTCTTTGATGTTTTCATCAGCAACCCACTTTACTTGCCGGGATGGCACACCTCTTGTCCCTGGCGGACACTCCTTAAATACTCGGGCCGGATGGCCTCTGCTCCTTCGTCAGGGCGACGAATACAGGCTGGGTAGCCTCTCACTAAGTGCCGGGATGGCACACCTCTTGTCCCTGGCGGACACTCCTTAAATACTCGGGCCGGATGGCCTCTGCTCCTTCGTCAGGGCGACGAATACAGGCTGGGTAGCCTCTCACTAAGTGCCGGGATGGCACACCTCTTGTCCCTGGCGGACACTCCTTAAATACTCGGGCCGGATGGCCTCTGCTCCTTCGTCAGGGCGACGAATACAGGCTGGGTAGCCTCTCACTAAGTGCCGGGATGGCACACCTCTTGTCCCTGGCGGACACTCCTTAAATACTCGGGCCGGATGCCCTCTGCTCCTTCGTCAGGGCGACGAATACAGGCTGGGAAGCCTCTCACTAAGTGCCGGGGTGGAACACCTCTTGTCCCTGGCGGACACTCCTTAAATACTCGGGCCGGATGGCCTCTGCTCCTTCGTCAGGGCGACGAATACTTTAAGCCGGGCGGCTTTTCCCTCAGTGCCGGGTGGCACAACTAACAACGTGTTCGGGTGAACACCGGTACTGATTCATGGTCATCTCTCTCTCCATCCTGCCAGACTGCGCCAGTAAAAAATAATAGGTTCTTTTAACGAAAATAAATTTATTTAGATGAAGATAAAATTTAGGTTAACAGAATAAATATACCAGGAGAGAGAGAGACAGGCGAAATCAAAACTACAGTATGCCAATCTGGCCTTCCAGTTCAAAACTATCTTCAGAACTTAAACTTAATTTTTAAAACTCAAGAAAAAATAGAAATAATACATCGTGCGAGATAACAATGCGTGCGAGCAACAGCTTGGCTTTTGCCCGTAGTGCCCGGTTTACAAGTCACTACTACTAGTAAATAAAAGTCACTACTACTAGTAAATAATACAAAATTCTTACAATGCCTCTGAGAAATTTTTAAATATAAATATTGGAACTATCTACGACAGTACACAGTCCCATTTTAAAACATTTCTTGAAAATTATATACTTGATCCCGAAAAATCAATGAGTTATGGAGAAACTAAACATCTGAAATCGCCACATATGAGTCACAACCAAGCATACAAAATGCTTCTCTCTAAAGTCTAAAGGTACACTCACTGCTGGTATATATTACCCACCTAGGGCTTAGGGAATCTCGACTCTTTGATCCTGAAGCAAAATATGACTTTCAGGATTTTAAGAACCCCCGATTTTATCCCCGATCTCTGGGCAAACATCGATGAGTTTAGTTTAGAAGATGGCACTTTAAAGTGGCAAAAGTGCTTCGAGCCAAGTTTATGTGATCCTGGATAAAGTTAGCGCAAGGAAGTAGGGTTAAGGTGATGTGACCAACTTTTGTACTCTATGAATGTGCTTTTTTACTTCGAAAATTTAGTGGAATGTAATCCAAGTCCGTTACATCTGTTCTTATTCATACAGGGGTTATGGTATTAATTCAAAAGAATGAGATTAGTTTTGAATATCAAAAAGTATTTCGGTATATTATGATTTAAAATGGTAGTGTAGTAGTGAAGGGGCCAATAACCCTGGAGTAAGTGTAAGGACAGGGTTATAATTTTCGTCTTAAGAACATTGTAATACGTAAAAAAAGGGATAGTAAATTAAAAAGGAGGAATAAAAGTTTTTGTTCAAAATGTTATGTAAAATTATTACTTTTGGTTCATAACAATTTCCAGGATTATCTTCCGAATAACAAGTCTGCAATTTGACGTCAAAGTTGAGATATGCCAAGTTGTGGTTACAACTCACTCCTTAAATACCCGTATAACAAAAACTTTTTACAATAAATATGTTTTGAACATCCTTTATCAGCTATTTTTGAATTACAAATTGCTACAGAATAGAAACGACTATCCCTTACCAATCGGCTTGGGGACCATTATTGAGAGTGGTGATTTGAAATGAAACACCCAAAGAGAAAATGAAGTAAGTTTTTTAAATAAAAAAGTTAGAAATTGGAATCATAGGGATTCTCTTTTGCAGGAAATATGGTGATTGAGTTTTTACATATAGAATGAGTTTTAGCCGAGAAAAACGAATTGAAGAAATCCGATTCCTTTTGAAGTACCTTCAATTTTGTGCAAGATATTATAGTAGAAAATATGATTTTAGATTGAACTAAATTTTCACAGAAAGTATCTGGATATCTTATTTTTATCATTTTAAAGAATTAGGATTATGTTTCAAAGGGGAGAAAGATAACGGAAGTACATGGAGCGCCGTCTTCTCGATCCCATCGACGGCACTGGAAAAAATAACAAAGAAAATCTGGTTCCACTCAAATACGAATATGGCATAATGATAGTCATTTCTTAAATTATGCATTGAGTTCACTTTTGGAGCTTTTTATACCAAGTTTTCCGAACATTACAATTTGATTTGTAATTTGTGACTATCTTGCAGAACACAATAATACATTTTAAGATGCAGAATTGTTAAAAACTATAAACTAAGAAACCAAACACCCGACAAATTCTGTATATATTATTTTATTTCTTTATTAAGAACCTTCGATAAATGGAAATTTTTATCTGGATTATATACAACCAGCAAGTATTCCTAGCCTTTCTCAGGTAGAGATAATTAGCATTATTTCAGCATATTTTAAGAACTTCTATGAAGGTGTTTGTCTTTCCTTATCTGTATTAGTATTCATCATCCTGGCTTCCCCACCACCTATATATTCCCGGTTTTCCCGGTGCTATGTTCTCATTGCAGTTTCTACTGTTAAAATATTAGGGTGTATCGAAAAAAAATTTAAATTTAGAGATGCGCTAGTGTAATAAAAGTTGCTTAAGATGGCAGAGGGCACATGAAATTTTTCAGAATTTTCGTCTTTAGAAGCCAACTCGGCCCTGAAGATTTTCAATGTTATCCTATGGAGAGCGCAATAAAATAAGGTAAGTCAAAAAAAAAAGAAGCTTTTAGCTAATACTCCCCATTCGAATCTTACCGCGAAAGCCTTCACCCAAGTTAGGGACCTTATACGGTGTATGTAAGCTATCCATAAAAACTCGAACAACAGATTTAATCTATATACTATGTTGATTATGGAAGCTAGAAAATCAAGTCTTTCCTCCTTCAAGTTTGAGTCCTTTTTTAAGATACACCATAGTTGGCCTATAACTTGAATGCATTTGCTGTGCGATTAGAATGGGAATGAGGGGCCTCTTTTCAGGCTCACCTGTGTCGCTCGCTTGGCAGGATAGAATTCAAAATCTTCAGGGTCGAGTTGGCACCTAAAGACGTCATACGGAAATTCTGAAAAAATCATAGGTGCCGTCTGACAAATTTCTGCACTAACGCATCTTAAAAATAAAAAAAAAGAAATTTTTTTTTCTATAAACTATAGTAAATATGCCCAAAGACTCAACTAACTCATTAAGGTAATCGGGATGATATGCCTCCCTTATAGGGTGACATACAACTTGACCACCTCAAACACAACACTATGCTTCATTTGCCGCTTACCTCAATCTACCCATTACCCCTAATTACATCTCCATTTCTTAATTTTTAATAATATGCAAACTTTGTATCGGTTTCTCTGAAAGCCTGTCATTTGCTTCAGGATGTGTTGCAGCAGACGTCGAGTGTGTGCGGCGGCGGAGCACCGGACATTCTGTCCAGCATTGCGGACGCCAAGGAGCTGCGCGTGTCCAACCGCTACGGCCGCCACATTCCCCTCACCAAGAAGCAGGGGGTGTCTGGGGAGAGCGCCTGCCTTTACGCCTACGAGGACTTCCAAGTCCAGAAGCACGACAAGGACTTCAAGTGAGTCTCTTTTATGGTGAACTCTCCCTCCTATCACAGGGTTCCCGCGGGTCAGGGAATACCTGGAGAACCTGGAAAAGTAAAGGAATGAAAAATCATAAAGAATACGTAGAGAATGAAATAATTTTAATGATCGCGTGTCAATTTTGGCTCTAGAAAGTGAAAAAAATAGACCATTTATTGAAAATATATGTTCAAAAAAGAAGTTTATGAAATATCCGAAAAATACTGTGAATTGCTAGTTTTTTCTGCCAAAAAATCTTTAAAATTAACCTGGAAAAGTCAGGTTTATACAATGTCAGAATATGTTATACAGTCAGAAGTTTATACAATGTGACAAGGGGGAAGGCAGTTCCCACTAATTAAAAATGAGATGGGAACTAGTTCAATAGAAGTTCACACCTTAATGTTTAGTTTGCACTGATTTAAAAAAATCATTAATCGTTCCTTGGGAAAAACTGGGCAGCGAGTTGTCTAGGTAATGTTTCAATAACTCATATTTGTCCGTTGATGATGGCATTTGCAACCTATATGATTCCTAATGCCTTTGAGTTTCCTTAAAGGTCATAACTTTTAAAAATCCGTAAATTTTTTTAAGAAACATATTTTTAATTCAAATTATGGCTTTTAAAACTTAAGGACTTCGTTGGGTTTTCCCCTGTCATATACTATTTAGAACTTGAATACAGTAGTCTTGAATTCATAAAAACCTGCTACAAAACCGCCCTTTGAATAAATATTATATATTTTTTCAGGTCCAAGCAGCTTATTAAAGATGCCATAATGGAAAACGATTTCCTAAAAAATCTGGACAGCTCTCAAGTCAGAGAGATTGTCGATTGTATGTATTCCCAGCATTTCGTCAAAGGAACTTTAGTCATAAAAGAAGGGGACGTGGGCAGCCATCTGTATGTCTCAGCAGGTGAGCTGAGAACTTTTTTGAATAAAAAAATAAAATATGAATGGGAAGGAACGTGACTTATCTTTTATGAGAAGGTCACGAACCGTTAACATTTACTGTAGTACAAATATGAAGGGTTTGATGAGAAGTTTCGGTATAGAAACGTTTTTATTTAGTTTTACTAACATGGTTGATTTATATTTAAAATAGTTTCAACTTTATGAAATAACAAGCGATCTTTTAAAATTTTTCTTATCCATGCATAATAAAATAAATCATAGGATTGGTTATTAATTTTTATAGGGGGGATCGAACTGGGAGTAATTTTTTTCTGCATCTGCATGTAATTAACCAAATTTTTTGAATAAACCTTCTTTTTCTTCAAATTCATAATTTTAAAGATTCCTTCTCCAGATATTTATTTTCAGTTGTAAATTGTATAACTGTTTAGAAAGTAATTTTACAGAAATATTTTAATCTTGGGAAAAAATGAAGTAAGAAAAAGGGATTTGTTTAAGTTAAGAAAACAATTTAATGTGACTAATTATCATCGTATTAGGGGCGTCACTTAAGAGAGCAAGCATAACAACCAATGGTCTATTATACTATTTAAAAAAATGATCAAGTTGAGATTTTACTAATAGCCCAAAATAATAAATCCAAAACTTGTTTAACCACTTCCAAGTTAACAATATTGATCTTTTTGTAAACCGCACCGACAAATATAAAAATGCTTCAAACTAGAGAGTCGAATAACATCGCGGCCAACCTATCCTCCTACATAGTTCTCAAGAAGCGAGACTAAAGCATTTTATAATATTTGGCGGCAGCAAACAACATACTTTTAGGTGGTTCATATCCCCACATCTCTCTCCTTTTATTCTTCGCGATGCAAAATACATCAGTCTATACATCCAGTCGTTCTACCCTAAACTCTACCTTTACTCAATTTTGAGTTCCTCAAACATGGTTCTCAGTGGGAGCATAGCAAAATGCGTAAAGTAAATCATGCTGCCCATGAGTATAGGAAATATGGTGTGTAGACTTGAAGAATGGCCTACCGTTGAATACGATATTTTATTCATGAAAAACTCTAGAACTTTTGAATGGATTCCAGGTGTCCCTTTGAAATTTTTCTTATCGTCGTCTAAAGCAGTTTCGTTGCATTATATATTTTGTATAATACATTTTATTAGCTTAAAAAATAACGTATATGTATGTATTTGACAAATAACAATTTACTTGTAAAAATCGTGATGAAGTATAATACACTTTTGCTTTCGTATGCTTCTCGAAATTGCAAAACAACTTAAAAATCTTAGATCAAGACTTTTAAGGTGGACTATCCATTTAGTAAGATCTGTCCAGTGAACAAATTTTCAATTCTTTAACGAGGATTTTTGTTTGATTGTTTCAAAATTGAGGTTTTAAGGTCAGGAGATTCTAAACAGTTTTCCTTTTTAAAAAAGAGGTCAAGACATTCACATTTTAAGTTAAATTTTTCAAAAAAAAAGGAGCAGCCGTTTGGACCAACTCAGACAAGAACCTTTTAATTTTCAGGGGAAAATGTTATTTGTTTCCTTAGAAACAATCTTGTTTGTATAGGACAAACTTAAATATGAAACTTGATACTTCCCCGATTTTTTATGTGATGTTTTTGTCACTTCGATGTAAAAAGTAAATATTTTAGTTTCTATAAAAAATTAAAAGCAAACATGGATCTTGGGCAAATATTTTTCTTTCTAAGAAAGTAGAAAGGAAAAATTATATGTAGATTTTAAAACCTCTTTGGCATTATTTTTATAAATATCAAAGAATTACTCACAGTTATTAGTTAAGTTAATGAATTATTAGCCAACTGTTGGTTTAAATATGCTGTACATTAATATTTATCGTACGATGTTTAACATGGAAATATGCATGAAACTTTTTAACTATTACAAGTTATTTATGAAAGGAAATTTAGTAGCTAGAGAAACTTTTCAAACGGTTAAGGAACACTGATTTATATGCTTAAGTAGCACATGTTAAGATGATATCAATATGTTTAGTTTATTTAAGAATACAACCAACTTATTTAAATTTTTAATCTCTCAGTTTGAATTAATTATATTTTCTATAAAAGTTTGTAGAAAAAAATGTTTTCAATGTGACAATGTAAGATCAAATTTTAAAATTTCAGCTATTTTTGTAATATCCCCCCAATTACCAAAATATAAGATACTTTAAAAGGATATTTCTTTAATATCAAAATTGAAGATTTACTTGTGCTTTATAGAAGATAAATTTGATTGAAGGGATCTTCTTCCTTTAATTCTTAAAGATAGCTTCAAATAATGCATGGGGATTAATTACTTCTATCACCAAAATTGACAAGTTTGATGTCTTTCAAAACCGATGAGAGAAGCGTCCTTTTCTTTTCACTCCAACATAAGTTTCTTAAAGAGACACAAATCACAATCCTTCACAACTCCTCTCCCCAACGCCTTTCAACGAGATTACGAGGGTATTCCCGGAGTCAATAAAAAAATCCTCGACCCCCCTCTCAACTTATTAATAATATTCTCTCAAAAACAACCGCCACAAGAGATTATTATTTTATTATTATTATTTCCCATCCAAACCAACAATGGCAACAGCAGCGGCGAAAGAAGACCGCAGCGCCCTCCGTGGCGGCGAACTGCATCAGCGCGGTTTTTAAAACACGGTAATTGAATTGTCCCTCGCTGTGAGAAGTAATTAATTTCTCGGCAGAAGGAGCCCTTTACATTTATACCGGAGGACGCTTTATGTTTTACCGACCTAAAGTGATGAAAAGCAGAAGGAAAAGGAGTGGTGAATTGAGAAAGAGAGAACACTCTTTCGGAAATAAGGTTATTTATCGCGCGGCAATTGTAGAAAACGCTTTTGGAATTCGCTTCATAATTAAATGTGGGGATATTTTGTGTCTCGTGGGGGGAAGAACACATATTAAATGAGCTATTTATTTTCCTTACGGGAGCTGCGGAATTAATTTTCGAAGTGGAGTGGGGGCTTTATCATCAGAAATAATTGCTGGTTTTGCTGTATGCAAGGGGTAAGGATTTGTTTGTGATAGATTGCTTTTTGCAGTTCTGAGAGTTGGGGAAGAGCGTTAGGGATAATGAAGCTTTTGGAGGGATTTCTTTCGAGGGAATTTAACTAGGTGATTTTAAAGTTGTTAGAAATTCGAACGGGAGTAATTTGAAGACTCGAATGCTTTTTCAAATTTTCATCTTTAAGATTAATTACAAAAAATATTAATATTTTGCACTGTGCTCTAGCATTTCTTATTTTTCAAGCCTAAAGATTTGTTAGAGTTGGTGACTGAAATACAGGAAATGATAGAGTATTATAATTAATGTAACTTTAATGAATCCATTTATTATTTGAAGGACAGTAAAACACCTGCACGGTCATTAGGATTCAAATAATTTCATTAAAAAATAATTTTTTTTCTTGAGTAATTGAATTTTAATTTAAGACTTTATTGTTCAAATAAAGAAAGGGGCCATAAAAGTATCTATCAAACATTAGATCTGAAAAGTTTTGAACGAAAAACCAAGGTACTTATTTTTTATATTTTGCGCACAGTAAAATACACATACACTGTAACATGTAATATGTACGTGGGATTTTATAATAAATAAAATTGTTATTAATAATTATTTAATTATAATAATTTCGTTTCTTTTTTCTCCCTTTTTATTTCTACGTGATTTTATGTATTATTAATCCACTGTTTTTGATCAGACATTTAATTTTTAAATTCCTGTAGCCCATGGACGTGCAGTTGCTCCTTTGGGATAAAAATTTATGGATCAAAGTGTTTTCCCCCCTTTTTTCTTTTTTGTATACTGTTTGTCATAGTGTTTTGTATTTTGTTTATTGTAATAAATTTGATTTGATATGAAAAAAAATAGTAAAAAGTTATTACATTAACTAACATTGCAGTTAGTGCTTTACGATCAAATTAATTTGTTAAGAAAGGAAAATTCTCAGAAATAAAAATTTTAAGAATTTACCCTATAATTTGTTTATTTCATCAATAGATTAATTAACAGTCTGAAATCTTAACGTAAATCGTAATCGTAATCGGACTATTTAAGAACACCTCTAGGATGTGTAGAAGATTCACGGAATCTTTATAAAAAAGAAATTAACTGTTTTAAGTATGTTATATCCCTACAATACAGTTTATTTTAGTGGAATTCTATTTTCATAATTTTTTATAAAATTTTATGAAAAGCAGTTCTTTGTTTATTACATGTAATTTCTAACTCCATTTTCCTTTGTTTTAGAAGGAGAGCTGAGAGTACTCAAGAAAGACAAAGTCATAGGTTCTGTCGGGCCTGGAAAAGCCTTTGGAGAACTTGCCATCCTCTACAATTGCACCAGAACTGCCACAGTGGAAGGTAAGTTAAGTATAAAACGAATAGAAAATCTTGATTGGAAATAAAAAATATGCACAACCAATGAACATTTAATGAAAAATGTCAATAAGAGGATAGAGATTTTTAGACAATTCTTATACTAATCCCTTGTGGAAGTTTTATTTTTATACTACATACAAAGTTACGAACGAATGTTATGAAAGAGAAGAATGATGATAAAAACTACACAGACATATTTAAAACTTGTTAAATGGTTTGAAACCTTTTATTTTTAAACAGTTTGAAAATTTTAAAGTATAGTTAGTAAAATAGTTTATAATTTTCCAAAATCAGTTGCTAAATAGGAGACGAAAACAAATGAAATACAGCTCTAAATTCTTGGGGAATATTTTAGGATTCATTTCGGAGTGATGCATGGATTAGATTTATAGATTTAAATATTTTTTAAATGTCAAAAATTGCCAATTATTGATAATATTTTAAAGCATATTTTAAGTAAAAAATTTTGATATTATTTGTATGTATGAAGTTTACGAAAAAATCTCAACTAAGGAATAATATCTATATAAAACAATAATACGAGTACAACTCAATTACTTTTATTGTAAGGTACTCAAACTTTAAGGAAGAAAAAAACTGTATAAAGTAGTAGATTATTTAAATGCATCGATTTGTTACACCTGATTGTAACATTAAAAAACTATTTAAAATTAATTGGATATTTTACATATTGAAAAGCAAGTATATAAACAAGGGAACTATCCAAAGTAATTTTAACTATCTAAGATTATTTATTTTCAATTTTCAAAGCGCATCTTTCTTTCTGTTAAAAGAGTGTTTGTTGGAATCATTTTAAATCATAATTCCTTCCCGAGCTATTTGCATTTCATTTCCGAAGAGAGTTATCTAAATTGTTTTTGGAGAATAATGTCGACAAGAAAACATTCTTCTAAACGTTTAATGTATTATTTCGGTGCATTATTTAGCGTTGTTTTGTTTACATAGTACATTAAAATTTTAAATTCCTTCAATATGACTAATCCTAAAAACTTTTTAAGTGGTTTGATGAATAATTCCAATACAGTATTTGCTTATGTATTTAAAAGAAAAATACAATTTCGTGACAATGTGTAATTTAATTTTCTGTGAATCCAAACTTAGTAACAGGATTCAAACATGCTCATTGCTCAATAACGAACAATAATTTTCGTTTCAGAAATCCATTTGAATACTTTAAGCTACTGTGACTGAACTGGTGAATTAAATTTAACCAATAAAAACTTTATTTAAATTGGAACATTGCAAGTATTGAACACATTTATAAAAATTAAACAAATTGCTTCGAGTTCCATTCTTTCTTTTTAGATTTGTCATTAATGAGGTATTTGCATGAGTGAGGGATTTGCTTGATTTTATATTTTTTTGATATATTATGGTTTAAAACTCCCAAATTTCTGATTTTTAAGTTCAAAAATGTGTTTTAAGTAATTTAAAATTAAATTTAATTTTTTCCAAAACGTCACTAAAGTCACGTTATCAGAAAATGGCCTTCTACTGGATGTGACATAACAGCGCATGAAAACCATTGTGTTTACTTTTTTCACCGATCAGAAAACCGGCTTCTATTGGATTTGACCTCACAGCGCATGATTAGTAATTCGAAAGTGTTTTCGCGCCCAAACAAAAAACAGAATTTCAAAAATTTATATCTCAGAAACTAGGCTACGAAAACACTTGATGTAAACGTCATTATTCATGTTTTCTATCTACTATTTTAATAAAATTTAATCTCAAAACGTGAGAATACCTCATTGGTTTAATAATTGAGGAACGTAGTTTTTATGTTATAAAATCTAATGCTCAAAAAGTATAATAACATAAGACAGTTTCAGTTAAGGAAATACGATCCTTAATATCTAACAGATGTTAGAACTTATACAGGGTGTCCCATAAATAATGAGTCACACTTTAAAACTAGGGGGATAGTAGACACCTAGACGAGTCAGAAGTCAGAATCACATAGGATTTGGGGGTCCCAGATCCCAAATCCCAAGGAGTTAAAAATGGAGCGACACCCCAAAAAAATTATTGAAAAATTTAATTTGTAGAACTACTATTGGTAAAAATTTAATTATAGTCTCAAAAATTGTGGTTTAATATGATCTTTAAAATTATCTCAAAAGTCTTCACTTTGAAATTTGTTTAATTATGAAAAAAGTTCAAAGTTTCACGTAAAAACCATCAATATTAAACGCTTGAGATCCTGTTAAAGTTCGTTTTTTGCGTGAGCAAACTGTTTCCTATAGCCGTTTCCAAAACGGCAGTTTGCGGACGCAAAAAACGGACTTAAACCATGCTTTATCAGGCTCTCAAGCATTTAATATTGATGGTTTTTACGTGATACTTTGTACTTAAGGGTTTTCGACTATGGTCTTTTAGATTATTAAATCAAAAGAAAGGATTTCGAAATACAAAATAAAGTTTTGGAAGAGTTTTCACATTTTTTTTTGGTTTTTAAACTTTTTTTGTAATAAACAAATTTAAAACTGAACTTTTAAGATAATTATAAAGATCATATTAAAACACAATTTTTGAGACCATAATTAAATTTTTACCAATAGTAGTTCTTCTACAAATTGAATTTTTCAATAATTTTTTGGGGTGTCGCTCCATTTGTAACTCCCTGGGATTTGGTCTGGGACCCCCAAATCCTATGCGATTCTGACTCGTCTAGAAGTCTACTATCCCCCCTAGAAGTGTGACCCAACATTTATGGGACACCCTGTATATAGTAATGGCAAACTCAAAAATTTTACTTTTAGGAATAGATGATATGAATTAAATATTGAATATATTTAGGTTTTATCAATATTTGAACTTTATTTCGAATGTGATACTCTTTAATTACACAGTTTTTAAGTATTTTACACCCAGAAGTATCGGTTCTGCAGAAAATCTATTAGTTCGGAAGCTTATGACGGAAACTAAATAAAAAATTAAGTATATAAATTTGATGATAAATATTTAACAATGTGCACATTAAGGAGTATATAAAAATTAGCTTTATAAACTATTGTTTTTATTTCCAATCTTATGAAAAATAGTAGTACCGTACCGTAATCGAGTTTTTTGCCGGCTCGTGAACCTTTATTTCTTTTAAAATCATACTATTCCCTTGTTCCAAACCGTCGCGGATACGGACTGAAAATAAGCTCCATTTCATCGATAAAATTGAAGTTGTAAAACATGCGGGCTATCTTTTAAATATTGCTTTCAATATCCTACTAGCGTATATTTTGAACGGAGTTTCACCCTCTTTTGCTCTGCGCAGAAAAAAAATAGTTTTTTACCCTTTCCGACATATTCTCCTTGGAATACCTTCGCTATACATTTATCCTAGACGAAACGGAGAAAAACTGAAGCGGGGAAGATGAAAAATGTTTCCATTTTCCTTGATTTTAGTAGGCTTTCGATGTAATATAGAAAGGAAGTTAGAATGAATAAAGTAATTGTTGTACTGGCTTATGTATCGAGTAATTTAAAGGGAAAATGGTTTTCTTTGATATAAGATAATTAATTTTAATATCAATTAGTTATAAATAGCTATAATTATCTCCTGTTATAGTATTCATTACTTAATAGCTTAAGGTAGATATAGGTTAAGGTTAATAGCTTGTCCAAACTGTGCACCTTGGAAATGAAAAATGTTTTAAAAAATGTCAAAAAAATTTTTTCGGAAAATAAGATGAAAGGCATAAGTAATATGATACCCTTTATAGAGTTGAAAACATATAAATACTAATGGGGGTGTAAAAAGTTTTCCAAAAATGCCTTTGTACATAAAATCATCCAAAATCCAAATTTTTTAATTTTAACTTTATAATTGAGTTAAATAAGAATATAAATGCATAGTTAAGTGAATAGGAATTTAATTAATTTCAACTTCAATAGGAGAACTTGTTTCAAATAAATTATTTATGTTGATATGACGATGACAAAATATTTAAACATTCACGAATGATATCTTCAAGTATCATGATATCTTGAACCTGAAGGGATGTAACCGATTTTTTCCTTACATCAAGTTTTTCAGAAAGAAAAAGTAAAAAATAGGCTTAACAAAAAAGTGTTAAATGGAATATTTATTTTTTAATTAAGGTCTTCAAGGCATGGAAGCTTTATCTACAAAAATAGTATGTATGTAGAATTTAAAAAGTTAAAAATTTATATTCATAAATTAGTTATATTCATAAATTATTATTAAATTATTCATAAATTATTAATTTAACTCTATTATCAATAATATATCAAAACTCTATATATAACAAATATATATATAAACTCTAAAATATTTGCAAGAATCACAGCAATTTAGGTTATGAATTGAATGAGTTTGTTCTGTGCTTGTCAAACCTGTTCAAAATATAATGTAAGAAAAATTTATTAAAAGAATATTTGGCCAAAAAAATTGATTCCAAGGAAAATAAACCAAGCTGTTAATCTCTGTCCAAACCTCCATTGCAAATAAAATAGATCAAGTCGAGTAAGGGTATTAGGTAGAATCTAATTTTCAAGATTGAACTATAAACACTGTTTGCAAAGTAATTGCTTATCGATATCCAATCTCAATACTGCTCTTAGTGTGAAAAGCAAGTTTCGTGCTTGAATCCATATAGTAATAAAGATTATAGAATACAAATGAAAATCAATTCCACGAGCATATAAAGAGAAAATGAATGCTGGAATAAGTAGGTTTGTTAAGTAATGGTTTGATAGAATAATATGAGAAAACAAAAGTAATTTAGAAGAAGTACACAAATTTTACAATATTTGGATAAGAGCATCAATTTAAAACTCACTATGTCTAATTACTTGTGACAGCGTTAATATCTAAAATTTAATGAATGGAAAATTTCACATATACATAAACTATCAAATTTTAAGAATTGCAGACGAAGTACTGATGTCAGAAATAAAGGACTATAATAAAAAATAAATAATAACATTATTATATAAAAACTAATTGAATGACGTCATGATTCTTTCAAACGTGTTTGCAGGTACAATACAGAGTTTTAGTATCAAATATGCAATTTCTAGATGAACTAATTTCCTTATTATAGCTGTGGAAGATGCCAAAATTTGGGTTATGGACCGAAAGGCTTTCCATGCCATCATGATGAAAACTGGTTTGCAAAGACAAGAGGATAACATTAAGTTCCTCAAAAGGTAAAAAAAGTTCTATTATTTGGTTTTAATTTATTGCCAAGGTTTTTTATGATTACGTGATTATGATGAATGATCTATTTTCGAATGAAAAAAATTGTGACATCATGTGACTTTTAAAAACATATTTAAATATTAAAAAGTAAGTCTAAAGAGTGGATTCTCCCTAGATCCAACCTACCTTGTGAGATGTGAGCTTCTAAAAACATATAAAACTGGGAAAAAATGGTCTTTAAATCGATGCCATAGCATTGTGATGCTAAATACTTTTCACAGGAAAAAAAATTATTAAAATATTACTTGTTTTCAGCAGGATTTTTAAAGATGTACAAGGGGACTCTTGAAAAAGTAGTTTTTTTGGTGACTTGGTCCCAACGTGCTTTATTTTAATTTTCTTTTTGCTTATCAAGCCTACTTAAATTCGTAATGTATCTAATATTGTCACCATCCTCAAACCAGTATTGAAACAGAAAAAATTGCAGAATAAATCCCCTGTCCTAAATGGAAGGTTTGATATATAATCAAAGTACTTAAGAGCAAAGGGACTTTAAGAGTACAAAGGGACTTACAAAGTACAAAGCAACTTTTGTACTTTGTACTTTGCAAAGTACAAAGGGACTTAAAGAGCAATTTAGATAACGCTACTTAACACTGATTCCTTATTTTTTAATATTTTTTACTATTATACCTACTTGTTAATTGGTAATGCACTTGATACATTGGTCCAATCCTTAAAACAAAAAAGGGAGTCAATTTTGTCACAGTAACCAACATAACAAAACTCAAATACTAAACAACTCCACTACAACGACGTTCAATCTTTTCTTTTGCGTACATTCCGAATTAAGCATACTATCTTAAAACACTTTAGCCCTTTGAATCCTAAGCCACCCGAGATTACCATTGAAACCTATTGAAAATTTGGGGCGGCCAGGACCGAAAGAGTCAGCCCTCTTCCCCAACGATCAAGACAAAGAACAGAACTAACTAATGTATTCCTAAAACTAATTGCATAGAAATAATGCAACAACCCTTCCTCCAAAACGATACTTCATTGGCATTTTTTCCAATGGAACAGGGGGTGGCAACAGGGGCGCCAACGAAACTCGCGAATCACAAAAGCGAGTTTCTGAAACTTGTGTAACAGGGGAAATTGAAAAGCCTGGGAAAGAATATGCAAGAGTTCCTTTTCCTTTCATTTGTTCGTCCCTAACAGGTGGTCTTATCACTGCTGGTGATGGAGTGGTGTTCTTTGGAATCGATCTCAGACAGCCTATATCATGGTGTTTATTGAAAAGGTGGTTGTGGAGGGAAGACTCATTTAATGCCAAGAGGGTTTGAGGGTTTTTTGTCAGGGGATGTCATTTTTAGTAGGGGATAGCATTTTATAACTTCTATCTTCATAAAACGGCCAAACGTTTTTCTTAAAAACTGCATGGCAAACCCACACTGAAATCAAACAATATGTTTTCTACTCAAATTTGTAATTAATATTTCATTTAGAATGTTTAAAATAGTATAAATAATTTATTTTACATTAAACTAATTATAATTTATTAATAATAAAATATATTATTATAATGTTTAATATTTTCTACTTAACAGATTTTATAATTGTTAAAAACCAAAATAGCATCCTCATTTTTTCTATTTCAGTTTGTCCATTAAAAAAGCGTTTTTTAAAAAAAAATTGTCTCTGTATACTAAATAGTTTATGCTATTTCCGGTATTTCACTCCTCATAAATGAATTTCAAGCCTCCTAAAAAAGACGAGGAGTATTTTTACTCCTCCCAAAAAATCCTAATAATAACACTGGTAGTAGCCATTGGTTACTGTAAATAAAGAAATATATTTAAAAAAAATAAACGATTTTATGTAATCAAAATATTTAAAATTAAATAACATTGTAAGTATCGTAGTAAGTACAACACATGCACTAAATAATGCAATAAAGATGTATTTCGGGCCACGGGGTAGCTGAAATGCTCCTTCTGTGGCCTCATATTAGCTCAAAGACATTTACGGCGGTTTATTCAAGAAGAAGACTACTTGTGTGTGAATATTTTAAGGAAAACTGTATAAATATAGCACTGTTCAACACTGAAAAAATTTCCTTGATGAAACTAGTCATTACTAATAGATTTTGGGTCGCTGAATACGAAAATCACCATTAAAA
This sequence comes from Tetragnatha versicolor, assembly GCA_024610705.1. Classification (NCBI taxonomy): domain Eukaryota; kingdom Metazoa; phylum Arthropoda; class Arachnida; order Araneae; family Tetragnathidae; genus Tetragnatha; species Tetragnatha versicolor. Next base: position 59,331,613 of record JANDEH010000001.1, read on the forward strand.
TTCTCAATTGACTCAGGATTTTCGGGGAACAGCCCCTCCCCCTTTTTACGTTTTTTAACGACTTTATAACTTTAAACTCGATTTTCAGGGTCAAAAAGCATTGCTTTAATCTTCAAATTGTCCCTCAGGGGACAAGAAAGGTTGAAATTAATAAAATATGATAAATTTATAACAAATGGATGGGTTTAAGGGGTAGTTACCCCCCTAAAAATGCAAAAAATTAGCTAAAAATTGTAGAGGTTATTATACGCTATTTTTTCCTCTTATTTTATACGCAATTCACGTTTAAAGGATCCTAACCCTTCCCCAAGGACCCAAATTTGATGGCAATATGCAGCAGTGATTTTTACTAAAAGCGGTTGAGGTGAGAGCGCCCCCAAAGCACCCACGGAAGGGTTCAATGCCGCACTTAGAGTTAAACTGTGCTGTGCAAAAAAAAATTTGAAGCCACTAACTTAATTTCGGCTGATTCTTGTGTAAAATGATCTGCTGAATTCAAATATGACACCCATTTTCCTCCATCACCCTCAGTTTTTAAGGGGATGCCCCCTAATTGTTATCCACAGCCGTGCATCTATTAACATCTTGAAACATGGAATCCTCACTCCCTAAAACCGGTCAGTTTTTAAAGAACTGAAGAGTTTCTATTTAGGATACACCCTAAATATAAGAAAAACGTCATTTGTAATCTTTTCAAAATCATCAATATTAATTCCTGAGCTCGTGAGCGCCTTCGCGATTCTTGAAGTCTTCCGAACTCTTCCGCGGCGGCTTCTGGGAGGCTAACACCTCAACAGCTTTTAGTAAAAATTATTACTGCATATTGTCATCAAATTTGGGTCCTTGGGGAAGGGTTAGGACCCTTCAAATGGGAATTGCGTAAAAAATAAGAGGAAAAAATAGCGTATAATAACCTCTACAATTTTTAGCTAATTTTTTGCATTTTTAGGGGGGTAACTACCCCTTAAACCCATCCATTTGTTATAAATTTATCATATTTTATTAATTTCAACCTTTCTTGTCCCCTGAGGGACAATTTGAAGATTAAAGCAATGCTTTTTGACCCTGAAAATCGAGTTTAAAGTTATAAAGTCGTCGAAAAACGTAAAAAGGGGGAGGGGCTGTTCCCCGAAAATCCTGAGTCAATTGAAAATTTTAATGGTGATTTTCGTATTCAGTGACCCAAAATCTATAAGAAATGACTATTTTCATCAAGGAAAAAATTTTGAAGGTCAAATTTGTTGAACAGTGTAGTTGGCAAAGGCTGGTGAGGGACTTTTTGTTTTACCATGCATACTTTTAGATTGTTTACTAAAATTTGAGATTCTAGGCGTTTTTAAGAGGTTTAATAAAGTGTAAGATGATTTAAACTTGTAGCTGCTTTATTGATGAGGGAACCCCGACAATGTATTTTAAGCTAATGAAATTTTTAACACTATTAAAATACAATTGACTCCCGCTATATTGGAATCTACGGCTACAAAGAATCTTTCTTTGAGATCACGATTGACCAATTTTAATATGTCAGTTATATAGTTCATCTTCGATTTTCGTGAACTATATTTATTCGCCTGAAGGTTTACTGTTAATGGTGTTTAACTGTTTCATAAAACCTCAAAAATAAATCATTATTTCATCATAAAAATAGTGAAACAATTTGTAAATAATTTATTTCAAAAATGCCTGATTCTAAGCCTGTTGAAAATATGTACTATATTTTGTGTCCTTACGATTTTTAGAAGTGAACCGATATCTAAAAAAGCACTCGGATTATACTTTAATGTGACAGCTTATAACCCTTTTGAGTAAAGTAATTTCAACACCAAATTGAATTTATGGTCCATCCTCCCTGGTATTGCATGATAAGAAGAGAGTTAGTACTAAAAGGAGTTATTTTCCTCTTTTTTCTGAATTATTTTCTTTAGGAATGTGAAAGAAATCTTAAAAGAAGAAAAGTGTAACTTTCAAATACGAATAATTCCACTTTTGTTTGAACTTTTATCATTCAAACAAAATACTAGAGGAATTAATTATTAACAAGATTAAGAGCTAAACTTTGTTCATATCGTAGTAACAATCAAATTTGAAATAAGACGTTTTCTACTGAGTTTACCTAGGTTAAACACGAAATCGAATGCTGGTATATCCTGTCGGTTCTTCTGTATTATTGATTAAACCCGTATTTCAATGCATGCTTTCCGGAACAATCGGAAAACAGTTTACAGTAAACGATTGAATAGGAATACTCCAAAACATTCGAAGGGTATAGAAAATACAATAGTTTCAAACTTAAAACAACTAAATTTGAATAAAACTATCTGCAAAGAATTTTTATGAAAGACTTTAGTTTATTACATCATTATTTTACAAATTTATGTTATATGGTATCAAAGTGAAATACTTATTCAAATTGTGTTTTTTAAAAGAATCAAGTAATGTGTGTAGAAAACTTTTAAGTAACAAAAGCTTGTTTTAACTGATATCAGTTTTTTCTTATAAAATTTTATTAAATTAGTACAAATGTAGAAAATATATGTAGTAATAGTAAAAATTGGATACAATTGGATCCAATGAACATCAAATAGTTCAACTCATGAAAATTACGATACATTTATATTAACAAACTTTCCAAAGTTTCTAAAGAATGGAAAAACCTATAAAATATCGAATATCAGTTCTTGAAACTTTTCACAACTGAATATTTCAGAGTAAAACATTTTTAGAAACTGAGATTTGAAGCTATTCTAGTCCTTAGAAAGGTAGTATATTGCAGTAAAGGTTTATGCAATTTTTACCAATTTCTATATTTTCAATTTTGCATTTTTTCAATCGTTAATCTAATCTTTCGTTTTTGTTCCTAATAGTTAAATTTTTAATAGTGTTCTTCTTTTTTTTCAAGCATGTTTCTTTTAAATGCGATTGCTTTGTTAATTTTAATTGAAAATATATCACATGATAAGTAAATGGTGTCTTAAATTTAACAGACGAAAAATTTAATTAATGCTGTTATTAAGTGCTGTTTGATATATTTTATTAAAAAACAAGTAAGATATCAAGTTAACCCTGTTTTTAATGTACAAAACCACTTAAAACTTTACTGAATTATTTATCTGGAAGTATACATTTCAGTACACGAAATTGTGTCGTAGGTAGGCCATTTTACTTAAAGTATTGACGTCTCGGTATGTTAAGAAATATAGTGAATTAAATCTTGAGCTATAATTAAACTACTGATTCTTGACAAGATGAAAACGAAAAATTTTAATTTCTAAAGTGTTATTTTCCAATTAAAATTCGTCTATTCTACGGTTTCAGCTTGCCGTAAACCAGGATTAAATATTTGTAACAAAGGTCTCTTATTATGGAAAATATTAACATTTCCTTGCTTTCATAATGATGTTGAAATTAATGTGAAGAAATTAACAAATAACTGTCTAAAGTTATTCGGAGATATGGTTTTAATCTTAATTGCTAAAACTTGTTATTTATTCAAATATTTATTGCAACATTTTGCTCATTAAAATTTTCAATTTGCCAGTGTTTAATTTTGTTTCACGTTATAGTCCAGTAACTTGGTGTCAAAAATAGGGTGTTTCAGGAAAAAAATACAGAAGTTTTTTCTCGACGGTTTTATATGTTTTCGAGGGTGCTGAATCCGAATCTGAACTTTGCATACAAAATTTCGAATGGCATTTTGGTGAAAATTCGAAAAAACGCTAAAATTTCACCTCATTTTTTGGTTTTTTGTTTGTAGAACGGAAAGTATGGGTTTCTCATGAAAATATTAAATACAAAAAATAAAGATGATAAAACAAGCTACAAAATTGTCAATTACAACTTTTTTGTCAGACTAATAGTTCTGCCGCTAGAGCGCGTTAAAAATAGGGCAAAATTTGCACCTGCGGGTAAATATCCAGAAAATCGAAATTTCATCTAAAAAATAAAGTATTTTTTTAAATAAGGTACTTTAAAAACTAATTTTATAATGTTTCACATGAAATAAACCATCTATTTAGTCTATTAATTAGTATTTAAATGCATTTTCCTCAGCAATTTTCCTTAAGAACGCAGTTTCAATAGAAGACAATAGTGTAATGATAAGTAAGTCGCTTGGTTGAAGAAAACCTACAGAAGTTTTTTTCTCAACGGTTTTATATGTTTTCGAGGGTGCTGAATCCAAATTTGAACTTTGCATACAAAATTTCGAATGGCATTTTGGTGAAAATTCGAAAAAACGCATAATTTTCACCCCATTTTTCGGATTTTTGCTTGTAGAACGGAAAGTATGGGTTTCTCGTGAAAATGTTAAAAGTAAAAAATAAAGATGATAAAACAAGCTATAAAATTGTCAATTACAATTATTTTGTCCTACTAATAGTTTGGCCACTAGAGCGCGTTGTAAAAAGCGCAAAAATCACCCTGGCGGTGGAAAAATCCAGAAATTGACCCTTATATTCCTAAAAAAGTCATATTTCGATTTAGATAACTAAGAAAAACTAAATTTATAATTTCTTACATGATATAACCCCATTCCCGAATGGAGAAAACCATTATGTTCATCACTTTAAAGAATATATTAGGATAATTTTCTGTGACCATGTAATTTTATATTATAACCAAGTTATGCTTAATTTTATCCCTAACAAATCAATTGGATTCACGTTCCTGGGTGTAGAAACTGATAAATAAATATTATAATTGCCCGTGTCAAGAAGTTATTGTGAATTTTGGTATCATTACTAATAATCATGCCAGGAGTTTTTATAATCTACAACAGAAAATTATTGTTTTCCAGAAAGAAAAATTATTCATAGATTTTATAAGTTTGTGAGCAGGAGAGGATAATATAAAAAGTAATGAGTGTAGTAGATAAAAAATTAACTTTTAATGCTTAACAAAAGTTTTCATTGGGAATTGGTGCCTAGGACAACAAAGAAAATAGCAATTGGATTTTTCTTTGCCTAAAAAACCTGCGTTTTTAGGAGATAATTCCTAAAGAACATCCATTGAATAAATAATATTTGAGATAAATAGTAGGATTATATCATGTAAGAAATTATAAATTTAGTTTTTCTTAGTTATCTAAATCGAAATATGACTTTTTTAGGAATATAAGGGTCAATTTCTGGATTTTTCCACCGCCAGGGTGAATTTTGCGCTTTTTTCAACGCGCTCTAGTGGCCAAACTATTAGTAGGACAAAATAATCGTAATTGAAAATTTTATAGCTTGTTTTATCATCTTTATTTTTTACTTTTAACATTTTCACGAGAAACCCATACTTTCCGTTCTACAAGCAAAAATCCGAAAAATGGGGTGAAAATTATGCGTTTTTTCGAATTTTCACCAAAATGCCATTCGAAATTTTGTATGCAAAGTTCAAATTTGGATTCAGCACCCTCGAAAACATATAAAACCGTTGAGAAAAAAACTTCTGTAGGTTTTCTTCAACCAAGCGACTTACTTATCATTACACTATTGTCTTCTATTGAAACTGCGTTCTTAAGGAAAATTGCTGAGGAAAATGCATTTAAATACTAATTAATAGACTAAATAGATGGTTTATTTCATGTGAAACATTATAAAATTAGTTTTTAAAGTACCTTATTTAAAAAAATACTTTATTTTTTAGATGAAATTTCGATTTTCTGGATATTTACCCGCAGGTGCAAATTTGCCCTATTTTTAACGCGCTCTAGCGGCAGAACTATTAGTCTGACAAAAAAGTTGTAATTGACAATTTTGTAGCTTGTTTTATCATCTTTATTTTTTGTATTTAATATTTTCATGAGAAGCCCATACTTTCCGTTCTACAAACCAAAAACCAAAAAATGAGGTGAAATTTTAGCGTTTTTTCGAATTTTCACCAAAATGCCATTCGAAATTTTGTATGCAAAGTTCAGATTCGGATTCAGCACCCTCGTAAACATATAAAACCGTCGAGAAAAAAACTTCTGTATTTTTTTCCTGAAAAAACTACCAAGTTACTGGACTATTAACCTTTCTAAGTTAAGGCAACTTATTTCAAACTTAATGATGATGATAGTTTGACATCTTATTTTCTTTTTCCCTTTTCATGAAATTCGCAAAAAATATAAGCACAATATTGAATGAGAATCATTTAATTTATATTAGAAGATTGCGTGATCCTATCACATCTACTATAAATACTTTACTCTGATAAATATTTTCCTGTAGGTACAATTAGAATAAGCCCAGTGGCTCAGTGGTAGTGCTTCGCGCTTCCACACCACAGGCCCGGGGTTCAAATCCCGGGCTGGGCAAGGTCCACTCAGCCTTTCATCCCTTCAGTGGGTCGATAAAATGAGGACCAAGCTTGCTTGGGAACTAAACACTGGGGGTCTCGCGTTAGAATGACCACCTAACCGGGACACATGCCTAACAACTTACACCCCAGGGCCCCACGGTCACGAAAACGAAGATGGGCATCGTAGGCCTTGGCCCACTAGGGCTGTTGCGCCAATGAGTTTAGTTTAGTTTACAATTAGAATAAAGCAATTATTTTTTCATATGACGTCGAATTATGAAAGATTGTAAGTGAAAATAAGATTATACCTATAACAATAAAATCCCATTAAAAAACAAAATTTCAATAGGAAACCCTGTAGAAAAATCCTCACATAAAAAATTCATAATTTAATTTGTTTTATGGGTTTTATATTTAAAAAAATAACAATAATCTTTATTGACAAATAATGGGAAGAAACACAAAAAATAAGTACAAATAAATAACATATGATACGTCCAGGGGAAACAAAATTACCACCTTTTCTTCGAGTATGTTAATTATTTAATTATGAAAAATATAAAATATCTTCTCTATCGTTGTAAACAGCATTTTTCGACAATGCTCAAACATCTTCTTTCAATACTTAAAAAATTTGGTGAACTCAAAATATTTTTTTAAAACGAACGAAAATCTATCAAATGAAACAAACATTTTAAAAACGGATTAATAATTTTTTCCGTAAAGCGCAACCGTTTATTTTCAATAAGTAATAACTCCAACCTCCAGAAATCAGTTCGTTAACTCAATTTCTTCTTCTCTTCCAGCGTACCACTGCTGAAAAACCTCAAAGACGAAGTTTTGGCAAAGATGGCTGACGTTCTGGAAATCGTAAGTGTCATAGCCATTTTTTCCCCTTGAACCATCCAATTAAACAAATGACCCAATCACTGAATCTCGTCATCTAATTACTCGTCAACAGTCACGAATATCGAATTCTATCTAGATTTAGGATGGTGTCTGGATAGGATATCAGTAAAAAGAAGTTAAAGTAATGATAAATGCTCTTTCTGATATCCCTTCAGGTAATATTACTCCTAAAAAACTAATAGGTTGGAAAAGTTACACCACGACCTAATAGGCATATTTAATTCATCGATTTTCATCATTTACCCGTAATTTGTTTTATATGGCCAATCTTAGCACACTGATTATGCTGAAGAGAACTTAATTGTGTCGAGAGTTCCCAATTAATTAATAACACTTATAAAAAGTTTTCGTGAGTTATATTTGTAACTTCGTATTGGGGTGTTGTTTCTATTTTTATGTCATATCTGTTATTTCACCTCAGGTAAAAATTCATTGTTCAATTCCAAAACCGGATGTATTAATTACTTATTCATTTTATGCTTAAAATATGTGCATAGTGACAAAGACCAAAGACTCTTTTGTAAGGATGCTTAATGAAATTGGTGAAAAATGTATAAAAAAATAAAAGTTTAGTTTGGTGTAGAGAAACAAATATTTCCCCCTTAAAAATTACTGTCACCATTTATTTGTATTGACTTGAAATATTTAAGAGAAAATGAAAAAGCAAAAAGTTATTTTTAGAAATTATTATTGAATTATTTACGAATTTAAAACTCCAGGAAAGCAAGCGTGAATTAAGTTAAAGCGCTTTTTACAGTAACAAAGCTTAAAAGGATTCTATATGTCCAGTTAAAACATGTTTGAAGTTAAGTGAAAACTGCATATCAAGAAATTCCTCTATTTTTCCGAAAATGATGTCTCACCTCCCATATTTATCATTTTAATCATATTTAGAAGAAAGGATAGATTTTCCCTATTAGGTTTCATTTCAAAAGTTTCCGTTTTCGATGGTATTTAGCATAATTTTATTAATTCTGATACATCTAATTTGATATATTTAATTATTAAAATTCAACATCGCTACCAAATGTGGATTACCTTTAATGTTAAATTAAGTTTAATTACATGCCTCTTTAATGTATTAAACAGCTAGAAAAAAATAGCTTCTTAATTACTGAAGAGTTTGACAAGATAAGTAAGCTTTAGACCTTAAGTAGTTTGTTACATACATGGTCATCAGGTTTTGAGGCATTTTATAATTGAAAAGAATCTACTCATAATATAGGAAAATAAAAAGAAGAAAAAGTTTGAAACTATTTCAGGGACACAGTTTAAATATCTTAAAGGCGATACATTTACAAATTCTCATTTATCTGGGAATAGATATAAGAAATTTCTATTATTATTTTCAATGGGAAGTTCTTTCTCCAAATTAATATATTAAATATTAATTCAAGTATGACTGATTTGAATTTTGCGGAATTAAATTAAGATAAACTAATTTATTATGTAATTTCTCGAGTTCGTATATTGCTTCTTTTTATCATTCATGCCCTTTATCCTATTGTGTTCGCCAGTTCCAGTTTTCAAATTTCTTTCCTTCAAAAGATACCAGAATTATTTTTCTTGCAACGAGATCAAACATGTACAGAATATAAGAAAGAATACTTTTTTCAATTTAAATTCATTCAATCGTATCCATTCAAGTTTTCTTGTACTGAAAAGAATCTTTAGATTAACGAATTAAAGATCTCACAATAGTTCAAATAACTTTTCTTTGAGTTTTAGATCTTGAACTTGGAAATTGATTTAAGGATTAATGGATGATGTTGAATTCGTCTCGAATATGTTACTTTTGTTACTGTGAAAGGATATTAAAAAATTCTTTCGGTTTTTAAAGCTAGCTCTCTTCACAAAAGACATGGGTATAATAAGATGCATTAAAAATCGAAAAACTACCTACGAAAAAAAGAGTAATTCTACAAGTTTAAAAATCTTTAGAGTTAAACTTTTATAGAAAAACTAATCATGCTTTTTAATGTAAACCTTTTTCTTCATAAATTCCATTTTAATATTAAAATGAATTCTCTATTCACCGCTTCTTTATACTAAAACTACAGTAGAACTGCAGAACTACAGAAAACTGCAGTAGATTTCTTCCTATATGCTGCTACTTTAGGTGAAGAAATTGTTGTGTTCTTTGTTCAAAGGAACAGCCCTTTCAAACCAAAATGTATAATAGATAAGTTTTTATTTTCCAAAATATACAGTGCCATTTAATGATTGTTATAATAAATTATTTTTTTACTTTGGAAACATTTCAAATTTTTGAAAATAAATACTTTTAGTATCATACTTTATTCATAATCATCTATGTATTTATTAACATTATTTATCCTATTATTTATTAACATTTATAATATTATCTTATTATTAACAATAGTTTTAGTTCATTTATAAACATATTTGTATAATTTAACGTTTATACCTTTTTGGAAGTATTTACCTCTGTATAGACATTTTGATTGATTATACAGGGTGTTTCAAAATTGCGTTGCACGGCTTTTATTCCAAAACAACGCCTCCTAGGGTCATGAAAGTAAGGTCTACCCCTAATTAAGTGACCCTTTAGAATCCACTGAGATGACTTACAGCGCCCCTAGCGGCGAAATTAAAAAGTTAAAAAAATTAATTTAAAAACTAAAGGAGATGGAGCAAAAACTTCAGTGAGAGTATTGTTCCCAACGTCAAGAAGAACTCACTGAAAAAAATTTAATCAAAATATCTTGAATATTCGCGGAGATATTAGCATGTGAAAATAGCACTTTTTCAGGGGTCAAAATTCAAAAACTTCACATATTTCCAAATTTTTCAGTGTTATTGTGTAGTTTTGTGTTTTTTTAGTTGAAAGAACACAAAATTTAATCAAAAAATAAAAAAAATTTGCAAACATGTGAACTTTTTCTTTTTTGACCCCTGAAAAAGTGCTATTTTCCCATGCTAATATCTCCGCGAATATTCAAGATATTTTGATCAAATTTTTTTCAGTGAGATCTTCTTGACGTGGCAACAATACTCTCATTGAGGTTTTTGATCTATCTCCTTTAGTTTTTAAATTAATATTTTTAACTTTTTAATTTCGCCGCTAAGAGCGCTGTAAGTAATCCCAATGGATTCTCCAGGGTCACTTACCTAGGGGTAGACCTTACTTCCATAACCCTAGGAGGCGTTGGTTCCGAATAAAAGCCGTGCAACGCAATTTTGAAACACCCTGTATATAGAATTTTATAGTAAAATAATTCCACTTTCTTTTACCTTTAAAGTAATCCTAATTGATTTTATACCAATTAGTCAAAAGTATTATGCACGAAAATACATGGAATCCATTACATGACAGCAAACTATTGATTTTTCCATTCATACTTCCTTCGGTATGAAAGCATGCAAAAAGAGTGAGGAATTAAATATTCAGAAGTTCTACTCGAAGCATTCCATCAGGGCTGGGAGACGCAATAAGGAAGCATCAAGAACCAACAAAGCACTAAAGACGAGATGGGATAAGGGAATGAAATATGAATGGGACTTATAGATTTTTAGATGGGAGCAGCCCTCGTCTTCTTTTAGGGTAAACGCTAAATTAAAATCATGTTTAACTTTTGCAATTAAATAAGGAGTTTTTTACCCCTTGAGCTTCTTAAAAACCATGTAAAACTGAGGTGTTGTAAAAATATGGATATCTCTCTATATTAAAAAAAGTAACAGTGGCCGTCACCGTCACCGCCGCTGATTTTGAAAATTTTATTTTTGAACACTTTGAACAATCACTACGCAAAAAATATTTGAAGGAATATTATGAAATTTTTACCATTGGTAGACAAATGTATGAGGGTCATTTCAATTTCCAGATCTAATTAAATTAGATAATTAGATCTGGAGTTACTTAATGTCAAAGTCGAAAATTATTTTTTTTCAGCTGCGAGTTCGCCCCCAGAAAGTCTATTTACAGCAGAAACATGATTTTTTGCAGACATATACTCTTAGGTATGAAGTTTTGCACCTCGTCGCCCTTTTTTCGAATTTCGAATTATTTTTGTAGTAATTAAATTCTGAAGTTTCGAAATTTTTTACTCTTTTTCGGTTTTTTCGTTATAATAGAAAAACTAATCACAGTAGAAATATGATATTTTAAACACGCATACAATTATTTTTTATAGAAAGATTGTCGTTTCGTTTTTAAAAAAATTCGAATTAGTTTTAGAATTATTAAGATAACAAGTTTCACTTTTTTTCTTCTCTTTCTGGTCATTCACTAGAGAAATAGGCGATTATTTTTAAGAGTCTAACTTCTTATTCCTAATGATTCACTAGATACACACGTGCATTTTATAAATTTTAAAGTCTTTTTTAATGGCATGTGTTTTTTCTCTAAGATGGTTATTGGTATTTAGTAGACTTGCTGGATATTTTTGAAAATATTTCGGTTAAATTATTGGTAAACTAAAAAGGAATATTAATAAGTTTTATTTTGATATTTTTGTAGTAATGGTCCGCATTAAGTTATTGATAAGTTAGAGAGATAAAAGATTTTTATTTTAAATGATCATAAACTAAGCAGACAAGTTTCAGGTTTTACTGGATAGTTGAGATGAAACAAGCGAGCTCTGCTCGCTAAGATCGCGAAGCGATCTTCAAAGAACTGCGAAGCAGTTCTGGGGGTTGGTGAGCGATAGCGAGCAGGGGGCAGAGCCCCCTAGTTTATTAAAGAAATACTAGGTGCTTAAGAATTAAAACATTCAGATACATTTTTGAGTATGTTTTTCTTAATACACCCTGAACGACAGAATAATATTACTTATCCTTGTTAAAATGTTTTAAGCTTTAAATTGTTAAGAAAACACCTATATGAAATGCATTTCTTTTAAGGGAGAAGCATCTTCATTTTTTCAGCACATGCAAACGGGAAATATAATTCCAAATTTAAAGTGCTTGATTGAAATGAAGATCAGTTTTGAATTTTGAGGAAATGTTAATGAGTTACAATATTTGTATAATAATCTCATATACAAATGTGGAAACTTCTTATAAATGCAATTATAATAAAGGTGTGATGAGATCTTTGTCCATTCAAAACTCAATGCCTTTAGAAAAACATGATACTAACATAGAATATAATACCTACATATTCTTTAGACGTAACCTACCTAAAAAAGGAATGATTTGAGTGGTAACCCCGTACACCATTATTTGATACCTAATAGAGAAATCTAACTTTTTCTGACAAAACTATGAAAAGGGATGCCTTAAATCGTGGGTTAATGTCAGAATCACACCGGGAAAAGTGACAACTTTATTTTTCAATTGTGTGATTCCCCAGCCACACCAGTCACGCGACACGTGCAAAATTACCTCAATCGACAGCTTTGAAACGGCGATTCACCCCCTCCCACGTCAGGTATCGTAACTAGAGTCTAGATGGACATAGATACTGTAAGATCAAAAGAGCTGTAAAAAATATCTAAAAATAAGTTGAAGTATTATCCCGAATTTCTGTCATCAGTAACGAAATGTTTTTATTTATTTTAAGCATTGGCTTATTTTTAAATTTTCCTATAATTTTTCGAGAGTAAATCATTAAGTAAGTAAAAATATTTTAAGGAAAAAATATTTCACCCGGATAGTTACTACTCGCGTTTCATCCCTACTGAAAATTAACGTTCAACGTCATCATCTGAAAATTGTTTGCCTATAAAGCAGCGTTAGAAATTGGGGAAAAATCCACTGGTCCTGCGGACCAGTGCTTTACCAATCTTACTGGTCCGCTACAAAAATTACTGGTCCGACAAATTAAAAAGAACAAGTTTAAATATTATTATAATAAACTATTGCACTAAATGTGAGTACCAAATAGTAATGCTAAAAATTAATGCATATTCTATAATAAGTTACCAGCTGTAAACATAAAATTTATATAAAATAATTAATAAAATAAATTTATGAGAAATAAGCAATAACACTAAATAATCGAATAATTTTGAAAATATCTTATTTATTAAATATTTTTCTTGATTAAATAATATTTCACTAACTGACATACAAATAAAATACTCTTCTTGATTAAATAAAATTTCTCTAATTGGCATACAAATTGGATGCAATTGCACTAATTGACAAAATATAAGAACTTTTATTGAATAAAAGATATTGCACACAAATTAATACATAACTGGTGGATGGTGGGATATTTTTTCACCACTGGTCTGGCGGACCAGTGATCTTCTGATTCCACTGGTCCGAGCCGTTTTTTAGTTGTCCCGGACCAGCAATCCAGTACAATTTCGAACGCTTCTATAAAGTATTGTTTTAGTGGACCAATCAGCTGAAAATAGCCTAGGGTTAAATCTGGGCTGTAAGATTACTGTTGTAGACCTATCGCTATCCCTTGGATACAGTTTTTACTACTCTATAGCGCGCCCTATGTATTTGGGATTTTAAGGACTTTCTGTCGTGTTGTTTAGTTATCGGTGTACATTCGAGGAGGGAAATATCTTCTAACAAAAGGTACATTTACGATGATGCAGACCATTAATGAAATGATATTTGAGCTGACGCGTATTTTTTGTTATTATTGATAGCGTGAAAAAGTTATTTATTTAATTTACTTAAAGAAACCAAGAAATCGGTAAATTTAGTTTACTTAAAACTATCGAAGTAAACAGATTCAGTAGCTTATTCAAAATAGGAAAATTTCAACTCAAAATCTTGTAAGATGATTAGAAAGACAAATGTTATCTACTGATGCCATTATCCCCACTTTTTTCACAGCTGTCATCCCATAAAAAATGGGTGCTTTTTTACACATTCTCCAATAGTATTAACAAACTTTCAACCCTTCTCAACTAGTTCTTTGCCTTACGAGCGGAAAATAAAACTGAACAATTGTACATATCTTTCACGTCTTCTCCAAACCTTCCCCATATTGAAAACTTTATTTTCTAAAAATCTCCCCTCATAGACAAAATGTCTGCATTTCATCCCCATAGCAACACGCTGATGTAAATCCTCAAAAAACGAATGCAAAAAAGATCGATTAAACACCGCACAAACGCTTTTCAAAACGAACCCAACTCAACATTGAATATGAACGCTATACAGTACATAATTCCCGATTCGATCTCCGCCCGAGAATATCGATCATTCTCGCCTAAAAACTTCACGAAAATCCTCCGAAAAAGAAGCGAAAACCGACACGACTAGCGCAGCGGTGCGTGCTATAATACGTACTCTTTGAACTGAGGCACGAGAGCGAATATATTCCGCCCAAGGACCCCCCTTTCAATTCGAACTCCCATCAGACCCTTAGAAAACGGTTCGGCGAACCTTTTTTCGGTGGAATGGTAACGTCCATATTGTTTCACGGGTCCATATTGTTTCAATTGTCTGCTTGTTTTCGCTCCGTGGGATTAGAGTTGGAAATCCGCCGTGTTTTGACGTTAAGTCCCAGGGATAATGATTTCGTAAGGGTGAAATAAAACGCTGTGAGTTGGCGGATGGGATCTGAAAATCCTTTGGGTAGATTTGTTGTTAAGTTGGCTGTTGCCTATTTTTATGAGAGATGGATGGAAATCCCCTCATGTGTTGGTTTAGATGTTGAAGTTTTAACGAACGGAAGATTTGGTACTGAATTTTAATTTGCGTGACTGGAGGCTTTTAAAAATCTTTGTCTATTGGAACCTTTTAGGTTGTATTCTACAACAGCGTATTATTTTAGTAGAATTAATAGTTAATCAAAATGAATGAAGACGTATTCTGAAGATTTTTTTTATTTTCACACACAATGATTATGCTATAATAGTGCTTTCCACGTCGCTAGAAGCGTAACCATAGCTACGCTCTTCGCGCAGCCAATAGTAAGCCTTCCTCGTAGCTTTGACTTTGAAAGTTGCCATGGTTACTGATTTGCTGGTGGGGGAAGGAAATATTTCCCGGCGCCCATTCAAAAGGTCAAAAGGTATAGTGGGTAAGGTCCTAGGGCATTCGGAAGCTTCAGTCAAAACTAAATCCTTATTTTCGTTATAATTTTTCCCTTTCTGTTATATTTTAATTTTTTATTATTATAACAGATATTCAAATCAAGTTTGGTTTATTTGGTTGGTAACTTTTATTTCGAGCTTAGTTAAATATGCATCAGTGAAAAAGGTTACCCAAAAAAATTGGTCTATTGGTCTTAACCCCCTACTTATATCCTACCCGTAACCTCTTCGATTCGCGACAACAATTTATTTTAAGCACGTTAACACCATTAATTATACAACAGTAAACATGTATAATCTCCCCTCTTCGGACGCATTTATACTTTATTTACCAGGCTTTCAATAAGAAGAGGTATGGTTTTATCTTTAAACGAACTAAATAGAAAAGCTTTTAATTAGGGACACATAATGTATTTTGAAGATTTCAATTATATCTTCGAGAAAGTGATAACTTTCAAAGTAATTACGACGCATTAAAGGGATCAATTTTGAATGAACCCGAAGCATTTTGAATGCTGAAGGAACCGAAGCAGCCACTCTGGGAAATTATTTGTACAATTTCTTTGTTTTCGGGAGACTGTAGTGAAATAGGGGATACACATTAAAATAAGTGACAGTGATCATTTTATTCGGCTTCAAATCTCTTTATGTAATACTTAATGCACCCACGTGAAGGGTGTGGATTTGATAGTTTATTGAAATAAAGGATTATATTAATTTTGTTCTATTCAATAACTGCTACTGGAACACGTTACAGCAGATTTAAAATTACAGATACATTCACGTCAAATTTAGTAAAAATCTTTCAATGCTTATTTTTTTATTTAAAAAAACCTATTCTAAGCTTTTGAAGTAAAGAGTACAAAAAGAGTTCATCTTACTAGTCTTGTGTCCACAGTCGTCGAAGACTGAAATGTAGATACTAAGAGCATTTCTCAAAGTGATATTATGTTCTGTGAAACAAGGTATTTTATTTCTTTTACATTAAACAGGAATTATTTTTTAACATTGTCTGACAAGTTAGAATGAAAGACGTGTAAATGAGAAACCTGTTCATGGATATAGGGGAAACTACAGATAAATCTATGAAAGAAAAAATATAAACGTTCTTCTTAGATCCGAAGATGGTCTCATGCAAGAAATGTTACTCCGTCTAATAGGTTAGAGAACGTTATTTGAAAACAAGCTTTACAACAAGGTGGTTCGCTGAAGAATTTCAGATCAATTCATTAATATCAATATCACAATATGCATACATTACAAGAATTTTTTAATATCAAAAACCAATGGAAAGTTTTTCAACTTCTATTGAAAAATCATTAATAGGAACCAGAACTCCCTTTCGTATTATATCTTCGAAGAAGTTGAAGGAAAGATAATAAAATTTAGGATACATTTTTGGGTAAAACTCAAGGGGAAGCTTTTGGGGAATTTAGATTTGCAGCCCTGATTGACTTTCCTTCAAGTCGTCTGAATCCCTTTTGATGTACACATTGCTCGCTCAGTAAAACTAAAGCCCTGGATACTCTACCTTAAGTAGCGACATCACGCTCAATCGGCCGCCATTGTGGGGAGAAATCACTACTAGTCTGGATAGTCTTGCTTATCGTCACTAGTAGTGAGTTCTCCCTACAATGGCGGCCAATTGAGCGTGATGTCGCTACTTAAGGTAGAGGATCTAGGGCTTTAAGTAAAACGAACGAGATCATGTACAGTTTGACCACCACGAGAAAAACAGGAAAACAAAAGAACTACAAATCTAAATTATGGCCAGCCAGATTTGGCCTAAAACGTTTTCTCAGCTTTTATGGGTTACCTTCATACCTAAAATTGAGTTGAAAAATCAGTTTCCATAACAACCGCTACACTGTTGTACGACTTCAAAAGTTTTACTCGTGGCGTCAAGGCTTTGCGTTGGGTCTCATCAGAGGTGGAAAAAGTACTGAGGAGCTGGAAACTTTTCCCGCGTTTCACTTTCCCCTCTTCATTTATTGTATATTCCCTTGGTTTTACAGGAGTTCGGTATTTCATCAGTTTCTTTCTAACTGAAGATTTTTTTTATATTTTGAAATAATTACTATCTTACATATTGGAATCTACCATACATTCACAGCAGCAGACGGGGTCACTTCATTACCCAAATCACTGTTTTGGTAACCGAATAAGATCTAAGAAAACAACAAATCCTCCCATCGGCCGTATCGCCCCATCTATAAATAGCCCCTCATTCCACAAGAGATCCCCTTTTTTTCCTCAAGACTGTCCCCAAGAGTAAGAGATAACCGGGTCTTTTCTATTGGGATTGCCGTCAGCTTGGGACGACAGACTGCTCTTAGGGGATTTAGGGAGAAAAGAGTAAGCCGTGTATCAGGGCCGTTTAGTGGGAGGAGATCGGGACGATTAGGGATTTTTTCTCTGTTGGGGGATGTATTGGTCAAGAATATCTGAAGCCTTAATTGTTTGTGGTGCAGTGTCTGGAGTTCGTTTCGTTTTTATTGGGGGTGATAGGGATTATGCTTATCTTGGGGAATGATAATGGGATCAAAAGGAAATTTCTGTGGGAGGAAAGAGTTTGAGTATCAGAAACTTTTTTTAGCCGAGACACTTTTGGTAGGGAGTACAGTTCCGTTTTAAGTTCCGTTAACTACAGTTAACTCTCGATGATACGAACTTCGTTACGTTGAAATCCTCTATTTCACGAAAAAATATTTTCCCCTTAGACGTCAGGTAGCATTCTTCTAATTTTACTTGTTATGGTGAAAACCCTTCCTCTTTGTCATATTGTCATATTATATATTATACTGTTGCGTCAAGAGGTTTTTGATGCCTAATATTCGAATGCCGTCAAATTTTTATTGTTCTCATTTTTATAACTGTAACTTTAAAGCTAAGCGCGCACTAGAGACTTCCGTCATTGCGATTTAAAACACTAGTCACTCGAGAGCTATGCATTTCTAAGGAGAGATTCTTGGCAATCGGCCAAGAGTCTCGTCGCCTGTGCGCTCGCTCTAGCTTCTTGCAATAGCCAGGGTGATTTGTCTCTGTCGCCGTGACAAAAGTATCTAGTGCGCGCTTAGCCTAATCGTTTGATTTGTAATTTTTGGTGATATAATTATAATATTTGGCGTTTAAATAGTTTATAGTCTATATTTAGTGGGACGGATAACAGATGTTAAGTGATAAGTGTAATAAAACTTTTTAACCGTGATTTTCATTGTTGAATTTTTCTGGTATCAGAGTTCTTATACACAGTAATTTATCTGTATGTAAGGATTAATTTTAGATAATATGAAACACAAGACATCACTTAAGAAGGAAGCATGTATAACAGTGTTGCTTTTATTCTGAATTACGTCTATTGAAAGCAAAAATTATTTCAAAACTTTTATAAAAAAATATTTTATGTTTTTTTGAATTATAAAACAAAATTACGAATGTATTAATCAAAGGGGAGACTGTTGTACCCAAGGACAGTTGTACCATCAGCCACCGCGTTTTAAAATTAGGAAAAATGGAAATTTGAATTTGTGGTCGATTTTGAATGTAAACAATCTAGTTGCCAACGTGAAATCAGTCTTTGAAATGATATTTAGGCTATGCGCGCACTAGAGACTTTTGTCACGGCGACAGAGACAAAATTGTCACTCTGGCTATTGCAAGAAGCTAGAGAGCGCGCACAGTCGACGAGACACTTGGCCGGTTGCCAAGAGTCATCTCCATAGAAATGCATTGCTTTCGAGTGACCTAGTGTTTATAGTCGCCGTGACAAAAGTCTCTAGTGCGCCCTTAGCCTTAAAGTAATATTATAAATTTACTGTTTTTAGGTACTGTAAGTTAGTTTTAGTGCAACACTACATTAGTATTTTTCTCCCCCTTTAATGATGATATAATTAAATGGGATATACGTGGTGAATATTCGATATTTTGACTTTTTAGTTTTTATATTAGAAGTCGTCAGATCTCAATCCTTTTATTTTTTATCACTTTGAATGCAAAAGCACCCCATGTTTTACCTAAACGGACACATTTTTAATGTGTCTGTAGCTAATCGGCTTTTTTAAATCTGGTTTTATTAAAGTAAATATATTTTAATGCATGCTAAATTATATCATGTTTTTTTTGTGTGAAATCAAGATTTGTGCCAATCAAGTTCCTTTAAAAGATCATTTATACGCTCTAAAAAAACTTTACTTTAAAACTCGGTTTCCAATGCATTAATTTCTTCAAATTGTTTATTAAAAGGCAATATATCAATAAAATGTTCATTTTTAGTTTTTTTCAACTAAAACTTCTTTTTTATGGGTGTCCGCAGGTACAACTGGGTCTTCCATAGAGAGAGCAGGTTGCTGTTTATATGGACACAAATATCATAAAATTATTAAAATTGATTAAATATGCAATTTTGAATATTTAGCTAATGAAAAGTATTACCCTATTTTTAAGGTAAGGACTATACTATATGTATATTACGCACTTTAAATGGTCGAAATGTGATTTTATCTGTCTTATAAAAATTAAAACGTGATTTTTGTCAGAAGGTACAAGTCTACCCAATTGATAAAAT
The DNA here is from genome assembly GCA_024610705.1 of Tetragnatha versicolor. Lineage (NCBI taxonomy): Eukaryota > Metazoa > Arthropoda > Arachnida > Araneae > Tetragnathidae > Tetragnatha > Tetragnatha versicolor. The sequence continues at coordinate 59,351,323 of JANDEH010000001.1, forward strand.
AGCCATTATGGAAAACATTTTCTAAACGTTTATAATCTTGACAGGATTTTGACACACAACATCAGCAAGCATATTGCAAAATTTACTTATAAGTTATTATTTTCTAATCGCAAAAAACTATCAATTTTTAAGTATTTGTAACCTTTTAATAAAAAACCCTTTGTTTTCTTTGTCAAGCGTCATCTCCCAAAGTAGTATGAAATAATTTTTCAAACCTATAATTATCCCATTATCTTGAAAACATCTTATTCGCCTGATTAAATAAACGTAAAAAACTCAAGCTAGAAAAAAATCTAGGAAATAGCCTTGAAGAATATTTCTAATTTGCTTTAAAGGAGGGTAAAAAGTTACCATGAAAAAGATAATTTTCGCTTTTAATTAAAAATAGTTATATTTACTCGTAACAGAAGTTCTTGCCATGTCTCTGTATTGTCTTTATTTAGTTTTGAAGGCTTCTTATATACTTCAAATGAAATGTCATTAGTTCAATAATTAAAAATGATTACCTTATTGTTCGTAGTTTTCCCCGTTTTTATCAAAAATATGTTTAGACAGTTATTTTCTATTGAATATTTTTCAAGTGGAGTATCAGTATTCGAGTGTTTGGATTTGTTTTATTATTTTTGTAGATTTTTAATTTATATGTTTGCTAATCAATAAAATAAGGTATTCGCAACACGTATCTTTCATTTCATTGCAGATTTACGGAATTATAAAGTCAGGTTTCAGGTAATGAAACCTCTCCTTTTAAATTTTTAAACAATCAAGGGATGGGAAAATTAAGTTTACTATACCGTACTAACGTTTTTGAAACTTCAAAATAACTCGCAAAATTAGCATTAATTTAAGGGAAAAAACAAGAGTTTTATCACTCATTTTACACATTAAAGTTTCTTTTTCTACTTATATTTGTATTTTATGGCAATATTAAAAGATAATAATCCCAAGTAGTGCATCTGATTAAAGCTCAAATGCATAAAATATTACATATTTTCTCACATAAATCTTTAAACTTATTATTTTAACGTATGAATTTCAAGAAACTCTTCAAACCTAATAAAGTATTAAAATTTTTCTTTTTTGCTATTTGAAGCATATTTATATTTAGTAATGCTTTTAAGAGTTCTATATATTCTTTATAAATACCCTCAACAATTTCATAAAGTATATTTTTTACATACCTTTCACATTTTGTGGAGTCTATGAATAAGTTTATTGATATAATTCTACTATAATAATTATAAATTTGAATTTGAACCATTCATTCTGTCAAATTCATAGCTAGCCTAGTTTCTACATAAAAATTAATTACCAGTTAAAAACCAATTACCCCGATCTCAAAATCAATTCTACCAGACTTTAAGTAAAGACGGTTTAGATCACGGGTTGGCAAGTAGTAGTTTTCCTCGGGGTCCAAATAATTTTGAAACTTTTCATCGAGGTCCGGAGAAAAATAGGTTACTATAACAACTTTAAATTCCTCTCTTCAAATACACATATATTTTTTACAAAGATCTTAAACAGCGGGTCAAACTAACAAACTAATTTTTGCTGTGTACAAAGACATATTTATGATTCTCAAAACGTTTTGGCGGTCCGAGAAATAACTTCCTGCGGTCCGGGAAAAAATCTCACGCGGTCCAGATTTGGACCGCGGTCCGCCAGTTGCCGAACCCTGGTTTAGATTTTAATCCCTAAAAAGAAAACGGATGGTTTTGGGACTGCTGAGTGTTTTCAAAAAACATTACAGTTACCTTTCCTAATTCATTTTAGCTGAAAAACACCCCGACATAAATTCCATTTATACTAACACTCCATCAGATAATGATGCAAGCTATGTTTTCAATTTCTTTCCCTGAAATGGTTTAAAAAATTCAAAATTGCTGATGGATTTACTTTTTTTAATAATCGGCTTCCAACGAACTCAAATACTTGTTTTCACGATCTCGGAATATACAAATCCCATGAGTGAGAAAAAGCATTCAAGAGGCCTTCATCTGTCAGAGAAATAAAGACTACTTATCGGATATTTCGTAGAATTCAGGGACTGGCTTCTGTACATAATAACGGTGTTTTATAGATAGCAAATGAAATCGATTTCAGTCTCTTTTCAAACCTGGCATCGTCGCTGCAGTATGAATGAATATGGATCCAGAAAGCGTCGGTGATTGGCTACCTCACATTTTTCTTTTGTCAATACATATCGTTCATTGGTACAGCTTCTTTCCTTTCACTTTATGGGTTTCATGGGGATATGGTTTTGCTTCAAACCCTTCAAAAACAAAATTTTTTTTCTTAGGAAGGTGCGAATTTCGTCATATCTTTTTGTTCGAGTTTTAATATACAAGGGGCAAGTAGCATTTGTAGAAGTTCTTTTTTAATTCATTTTTATTAGAGGGATATATTTGTTCGGATTTTTTTTCACTGTATTCACCTATTTATCCCCAAAACTATTCCAATAGCTTGCCTAATCACATTAAATCAGAAAAATCTCCTCTAAAATTTAAAAAGCTTTTAAAATTATTTTTATACTCAATAGTTGACATTGAACAATATTTTTAAAGCATATGCTCACGGGTCATTTCATTTAAAATCACCTGATGAGTGTTTCCATCATGTCACGGATTTTCCTGAAAATTTTATGAAATGAAAAAAAGGCTAAAATAATTTTTTCATAATTTTTCGATCAAAACTGACGTTGTGGGGCCATTTTGAATTTGACTGAAATCCTCAAAATGGCGGCACTAGACGAAGTAATATGCGTGTTTGTAACTTCAATAACTTTCTTATTTATCATCTGATATAGATAAGTTTGGTGTCTTTTTAAAGATAAAAATACCCGACTAAATGAAAAATTCAAAAATATTCCAGAAATAGTGGATCAACTTTTAGAAAAATCCATTAAAAGAAATTTTGGAAGAATTTTTTTAACAATTTTTTAGTAATTTTTTAAAGGTAAAACCCCACCTTTCACCCTCTTGATTTTTTTTCTCAATGTTGCAAATCTCATATATTTCAACATAAAAAAAAATTCAGGATGGTGTTTTTTGTTGTTAATTTTTAAAAAATTAAAGAAGGTGAAAAATTGAATTTTTTGTATATTTTTTAAAGAATTTTTTTAAGGTAGAACCCCAACTTTCACCATTTTGATTTTTTGTCACAATATTGCAAATCTTATAATCTTCAACATAAAAAAAATTCAGAAGGGTGTTTTTTGTATTTTGTCTTAAATGGAACAAATATTAATTGCAAACAACTCCTTAATGTTCACCCTTTCTCCCTCTTCCATTCAATCAATGAATTTTCTTTGTTGTACTTCTGAAAAAGTTGATCCTTCTGGGAAGGTGAATAGACTTACCTCTTTTATTTGTTCCATTTAAGACAAAATACAAAAAACACCCTTCTGAATTTTTTTATGTTGAAGAGTATAAGATTTGCAATATTGTGACAAAAAATTAAAATGGTGAAAGTTGGGGTTCTACCTTAAAAAAATTCTTTAAAAAATATACAAAAAATTCAATTTTTCACCTTTTTTTATTTTTTAAAAATTAACAACAAAAAACACCATCCTTTATTTTTTTTATGTTGAAATATATGAGATTTGCAACATTGATAAAAAAAACAAGAGGGTGAAAGGTGGGGTTTTACCTTTAAAAAATTCCTAAAAAATTGTTTAAAAAATTCTTCCAAAATTTCTTTTAATGGATTTTTCTAAAAGTTGATCCACTATTTCTGGAATATTTTTGAATTTTTCATTTAGTTGGTATTTTTATCTTTAAAAAGACACCAAACTTATCTATATCAGATGATAAATAAGAAAGTTATTGAAGTTACAAACACGCATATTACTTCGTCTAGTGCCGCCATTTTGAGGATTTCAGTCAAATTCAAAATGACCCCACAACGTTAGTTTCGATCGAAAAATTCTGAAAAAATTATTTTAGCCTTTTTTCATCATGTTCTCTTCCACATAAAATTTTCAGGAAAATCCGTGACATGATGGCAACAAGATTTTTTTATTTTGGGTGATTTTAAATGAAATGAGCCTCACTAAATAAGATAATCTGAAGCTCACCCTACAGCACCTCCCCATCATTTATAATCACAATTAGATTTATGCCTTGAGATTACCCGTATTTTATTAATTATTCATCTAAACCTTTTTTCTTCCTCTTTCTTTCTATCTTTTCTTTTTCTTGAAAACCCATTGATGTATAATTTTCGGTCACCTGTAAGAGTCAATTTGACTCCTTGGTGTCTCATACGTGTATTTTTGTCATTTTCGCTTATATTTTTTTTTGACCTTAACTATGTATATATATCAGTAAAAATAAATTTTGATTTGATTTGATTTGATTTGTATTATAAGTTTTGTACACCGATTTTCATCGGAAATGAAAAATTAAAAACCTTCCAAATTTTAGGATTTTCCAGGTTAAGAATATAAATTGCTTGATGATGTGGTTTTTACATGTTTTTTAAGGCAAAACACTGTTACAAAAAGGGTTAAGTTTTTCTATACTATTTTAATGAAACTATTAGTACCTAAGTTTATTTTTAAAGTAAAAATTAAAAATAGAAAGCTGTATAGCAACTGTTTTCAACTGTCAAAAGGCGTTTAAATTTTCAAATATTTATCTCTCTATTCTAAACAAAAAGTTTTTAGTGAACGGTTTTTAGGGAAAGGATTTTTTAATTACTGAGCTGTATAACACATCGGATTCCTTTGAGGATGTGCAATATATGCCATTAGAATTTCTAAAAAAATTCTCAATTTTAAAATATTTCCATTTTTTTTAAAGTACTGATAAGGTCGCCGTTATGAAGTAAGATCTGTCTAATAATATCCAATCACAACGACCAATTGACGCCATATTTTATGATGAAAAAAATTTTTTTACGTTTTAAAAATTCACTTTAGAGTATTTTCCAAATTAAATGTCATTCAAAGATTGATAAAGGTATTCTAAAAACTTACAGATATGATATCTCTCTATATTAAAAAAAAGTTACTGTCACCGCCGCCGCCGCTGTTTCAGAAAATTTAATTTTTCAACTCTTTGAACTCTCATATCGCAAAAATTACTTGATAGAAATTTATGAAATTTGAAACGTTTGTAGAGGAATATTTGGGGCACATTCTCGAACAAAAAGCTAACTGATGTGATAATTAATACTGGGGTATTTTTAAGGTCAAAGTTGAAGTTTTTCTTTATTCACCGCGTAATCCAGTTCAGCGAAATCTATTAGCAGCAGAACTATGATTTTTTGCAGCCTAATACTCTGAAGTATGAAGATGTGCACTACGTCCCCCTTTTTTCGAATTTCGAATTTGGTTTAGAGTAATTAATTTTTTAATTTTCGAAATTTTTGACACTTTTTCGGTTTTTTCTATCTAAAATGAAAACTAATCACGGTATCAATAGGATTTTTTAAACACTTATATTCTTATTTTTAAGAAAGAGATTGGCGTTTAATTCTTTAAAATATTCTAATTAGTTTTGGAATTATTAAGCATCAAAGTTTCATTTTTTTCATAGTTTTAGTAGGTCTTTATCAGACGTGTTTAATGTTTTTAAATTTTATATTTGCCTGTTCACTAGATTGTCGCGAGCACGGATATTTAAATTCAAAACTTTTGAGGAGCACATTTTTGCTCTAAGTTTGCTAGAGATATAGTATAAACTTGGTTAATAATCTTTTAAAGATATGTACTTCGATATTTTTTGAACTACTTGAGAAATAAATAATTTAGCTTTTTTGAGTGTTATTTGTGCCGATGGAAGGAAGAGGATTTTCGGGAAGTTTGTTTTACTCTGTTAAAGATCGATTTCAGATATTACAGATCGCTTCGCGATCTGTAAAGAGCTGCATAGAAGTTACGGGGGTTGGTGAGCGTAAGCGAGCAGAGGGAGGTAGCCCCCTATCCATTAAATTATTGATAATTTAAAAAAGAATATTTCAGTAAGAGTTTTATTTTGATATTTTTGTTGTAATGATCCAAATTAAATTATTGAAAAGTTTGAGAGATAAAAAGTTTCGACATTAAATGATCATGAACTATACTCTGTTCATTTAGAATTAGCACCTGAGACGTAATGTATTAGAAGAAATTATTCTAATTATCGTCGAAAAATTTTTCATCTGCAATGACAAGGCAGCCTAAGCAGAAGTAGTTAAAATACTGTAAAAACAATCGGTCACTGAAGTTGTCTGATGAGCGTTATTAAGCATTATTGAGCGTTTTTGATCCTGTTTCAGGCGCCTATTCTGAATGAACAGACTATAAGCAGACAAGTTCCAGGTTGTACTGGATGGTTGAGATGAAACAAGCGAGCTCTGCTTGCTAAGATCGCGAAGCGATCTTCAAAGAACTGCGAAGCAGTTCCGGGGGTTGGTGAGCGATAGCGAGCAGGGGGCAGAGCCCCCTAGTTTGATACTAAAATTTAACACATTTTGTCTGAAGTTTATAATTAAAGGTATTGTTCAACAAGTCTGGGTTGAAACAAAAATATGAATGATAAAATACTAGGTTTACATCACACTAACGAGTTACTAGGTACAATAATAAATTTAGATGGTTCTTTGGTGTGCGTTTTTTTAAGAATGTTGATTAACAAGAGTTATTTGTAAACTTGCTGGATATTTATAGGAAAAACAATTTGATTATATTATTGGTAAGTTAGAAACAATAAATATTCCAACTTTCAAAAAAGTGTTATGATCTGTGACGCATTTTTGGAAAGTTTTGTGTGGTTTTTCTTCTGCTAATTGTTAGGAATATTTTTTAAAATGAGAAAGTTCAGTCAACAATGTTTAGTGAGGATTGCGAAGCGTTCCAAAAGGGCCTGCGTAAGCAGTTTACGGGGGTTGATGAGCGATAGCGAGCAAGGAGCCGTAGCTCCCTAGTGTTTTAAAAATTATAATTAAATGTATTATTGTTGTTTTTTAGAGAACAAGTTTTCAATATGTTAAGCGTATTTTTAAGTCATGAAAACTTTTTTCTTACTAAAAAAATTAAATACATCTGTAATTTATAATTTTACAGTTTTGTTCCAGTGCGCATAATTGGAAGTAAACGTTAAACTCGAATCTATTCAAAACAAAGGCAAACTAAAAAGGGTGACTGACTGTTAGTTCTCAATACTGTATTTTCGGGAATTAATTAGCAATCTACACAAGCATATTCAAAGATTTTAAGCCTTTTCAGTTTTAATTTTTTGAGATCGGAAACTTAGGAAATCTGGTTAATTAAGATCTGGAACAAAGGGAACAGAGGATGACTCGAAAGCGGTTTCTTACGCGAATTCAAAATTTAATGAATACAAGTTTTGTCCTTTCCTGCTTACGAAGCTTTAATGAATTTGATCATTAGCTAAAGGAAGGGAATAGTTGCAAATCTTTTGCTTTTCTCTAGAATTAGAAATAATTAGCTGTAGTGGTCTTCAAAATAGACCACAATTACCTCTAACTAAATGTTTGATAAACAATTCTATGGTGTTTGTTCCAAAATTGTCTGAGATGTCCTATACTCTATTCATTTAGAATTGGCGCTTGAGAAAGAGTGCTTTCCCCCACGCTAGAAGCGTAACCACAGTTACGCTCTTCGAGCAGCCAATAGTAAGACTTCTTCGTCACTTTGACGTGGATAGTTGCTATGGTTACCGATCGGTGGTGGAGAAGGAAATATTTTCAAGCGCCAGTTTAAAATGAACAGATTATAATAATGTGGAAAATTACATGTTTAGGAATTAACACGGTTGAAAATTTTAGAAACTAAGTACTTTTAACACGTTTTGAAAGTAGAGTTTTCTATTATTTAAATGTCCCCGTGTGGTAATATTTTATGAATTATCGAGTTAACAATTCGACAAATTTCCGGTCCACAAATTTAACTATTTATTATCAGATATTTTCAGTTTGTATGTTTAAAACCATATGTGACAAATTTATACAGGGTGTTTCAAAAGTCCGTTTCTAGGCCTTTATTCGAAACCAAAGTCTCCTAGTGTCATGGTAAGTTCTACACCAAAGTAAGTGTGACCCTGTAGAATCCATTCAGATGACTTACAGCTCCCCTAGCGGCAAAATAAAAAAAATTAAAAAACTATTATAAAAACTAAATTTTCGGTTGTATTATGTAGTTTTATGTTTTTTAGTTAAAGATAAAATTTAATCGTATTTAAAAAACTTGCACATTTTCCAACTTTTTCTTTCTCCGTGAGTATTCGCGATATTTTCATGAAATTTTTTCAGTGAGTTTTTCATAACGGTGGCAACAATACCCTCACTGAGGTTTTTGCTCTATCTCCTTTTGTTTTTTAATTATTTTTTTACTTTTTTATTTCACCCTAGGGGCGCTGTAAGTCATCTGAATGGATTCTCCAGGGTCACTTACCTAGGAGTATACCTCACTTCCATGACCCTAGGAGACTTTGGCTTCAAATAAAAGCCGTGAAACGGACTTTTGAAACACCCTGTATATTTTTACATGAGCAGTTTTCTAGTTTAATTCTAACTTCTTATCTTTAAAATACAGATATTTTTTTCAGGATTTCTTTCCTTCAGGAGAGTACATTATACGAGAAGGTGTGAGTGGGGACACTTTTTTCATTATAAGCAAAGGAAAAGTAAGAACAATATGTAATTCAATAAAGAATAACACCTTTTATTATTAGTATAAAATCTTCTTACTTAAATCTCTTATTTTAAAGACAGTATATAACTATTACTGACAGTATAAAGACAGTATAACTGTAAAATGAGGTTGACAATTAATATCCCGCCTTAGGATATTTTATTAAGTACAATAATATTAGGTTTTCTGGATTGGATACTTTAATTTTTTAATTGAACTAAACATATTCCCAAGGTACTTGCAGATCTGATGAGATAGTTTTATCTCCATGAACCACGGTTTTCACTGATTTGTATAAGTTTGAAATATAATTACATTTACTGATAAAGACCTAATTGATTTTCAAACCAAACATTTATGAAATAGTAAAAAAGTTTTGACTAGTCACATGTCATATTTTATTTTTCAAACAACCTAAAGTTGTTAGTAAATTTTAAGATAAATGCATTGTTTTACGGTTAAACGTAATTAATTTCAATTTTTAATATGAAATTAATTTCTTATTGCTTCCGATAAAATTTCAATTTTATCATAGCAATGCATCTTACGTACTTTTTTTAACAAATCTGATAAAAACTAAAAGCGCATGTGTGTGTGTTGCTGCAAAATGTTTAATTTTTATTTAGAAAACTTCGTGAAGATGAATGAATATAATGAATATTGAAAAGCTAAACTCCCAAAACTCTAGACGATGAACTCCTTTTTTTTGTTTTAAATTTAACCTGCCTTACGCATAGTTTGCTGCGTTTCAAAGTCAAAATTCAAATTAACTTTTCATCAAAACAAGCAAACCTCATTTATCACCTTCCACAAAGAGCTTAAAAGCGACAAGATAAATTACTTTCCATCAATATCACCTTCAAAGCCCCGAAACACTGATTAATTTGCTCTCCGACGCAGCAAAAACTGTCCTCACTGTGGAAAAAACTCCAACTCCAGCCCTTTGAGTTTCAATACTCCAGCGAGTCTTCAACAAACAAAACGTACGGGGAAAATAATAGTTGTACAGCCCATCGATTTTTGGTACTACAGCTCCAGTAACTAATCTTCGAACTATATATTTTCGTCAAGTATTCTCCAGCCTTCGCCTTGAGCTTAGGCCTCGATATTTCTTGTTAATTGTGCTGCCTCGGTACCTAATAACCTCTCGTGAAGAAGGTTTTTCTTCTGCTTTACTGCCGGTAATTTAGTGACATGGTAAGACGCCGTATAAAAAATCGATGCAGTTTTCCCCGAGAAACGAAAACAATAACAACTTTATGTTCTTTGTGTTGGGGATATTGGAGAAATTGCGATCAGTAGGTACAGAGTCAGCAAGGAGATTTTCGAGTTTCACGTGATGGGAATTCTGTTGGATTGAAAATTTAGTTTTTTCTATGTCCTGAGTTAGCAACCAAAAGAAACCTTATGAAAAACAAGGCTTTTTATATTTCAAACCCCATCATAAAATATATATTTAAAATTTGTTAAGTATTTCAGCTGTATTGCATGAAAATCAGCAACGAATCTTAAAACACTCTTATGAGAGTTAGCCTCTATTACCAAATGTTATTACAGTATTGTAAATTTCTCTTTGCTTTTTTTATTTCAAATCTTTACTTCTCAAAGTCACATATAGTGCTTTTTTGTGTGACTGAGTAGATTATCCGCCAGCAAAAAATTTAATAAGTGCCCCTGGATTTGTTATTTCAATAGGTTTTCTTAATTTCACCTAAAAGTAGCATTATGTTAGTTTGTACGGCGGGATACATTTAACACCCTCTAAAAAGGATTATAAAACCAACTATGAGTAGATATATGAAACGTTTTTCATTAAAAAATTTTGAAATACCCACCGTGTGAACGCATTTCTTAGTCTACGTACAGTGATCTCACTCAAAGGAGCGTGATTAAAAACCAGCTGAGCTGTTTTTGACAAAACTTTTCAAGAATGCAATTAAGTTCAAAGAGAATGAAGTTCCCTATAAAAACACAACATATCATCCGTTCCTAAAGTACTCAAAAACTCAGAAGAAAAAGCTCTTTTTTGCGATCAAAACTCAGAGCGAAACAATTTCCCTCGTGACTCCAAATTACTCGCTCGATCCTTACATATAAGAAACGCGACACGCGATCTCGTTTAATTTAAAGGAGATCCAAAGTGCGAAGAAGTCAGCGGCACTTAATTACGGGTCTCTGGTTAATTGCAGGTGATCGTCACCAGGAAGAAGTACGACATCGAAGAGGAGATCCGGTGCTTGGGCAAAGGAGACTACTTCGGAGAGAGAGCCCTTCTCAAGTTAGTTGCTCTTTTATGTAGTTGGATACATTGCACATTCTTTGGGATAGAAGGGAATAAAAAGCTTGACTTTCTTGTTTCAATGGCTTTCTAAGCTAAAAAAAAATATTTCGAATCCCTGGGAGTGAACGGTAATGTTCTGGAATGTTGTAACTTCCGAGTATACGATAAAATATGCACGAGGTGGGGTCAAAAAGTTCTCAGAATTGGTATATTACAAATGATCAAAGGGAGAAATAATTTTGCAAAGTATTTTCCTCCTGCATCCACACACTTCTTCCAGCGTTCGTATAACTGTTTAAAACACTTCTGGGATCCATTTTGTGAGAGGAACTTCAGTTGCTTCTCATTTTCGATCTCTTAAGTCCAGCGGTGCCCAGTCCGAGGACGATCTTGGATGTTCGTTCGGCCTTCACAAAAACGTTTATACCCCTCGTATTTTTTTCATTCCATCGTTTCCGTATGCTTTCTTTTGCATCTCGAGCGTCGCAGAAGGTGATTTCTCAAACGAAACGAAGAATTTTATGTTTTCACGGTGCTCTTAAGACGAAGTTTCAAAATAGGACGAATGAAAAATTAGCTTTATCAGAAATTATCTGCAACTAACACGGGCAGTTTTGGAAAGGAATTTTCGATTAATTTGTGTTTTCCTTTTTAGTACACCAAACCTCCAAAAAATTATTTTTCCCTCCAACAAAACACCTGCATGAATGGTAACCTTTTTTAATGTAAGTTTTAAAAAACAAACACATTGCTTTCATACTTTGCAATTAAAATAAAAAACCCGTGCAATGGAGCTGAAGTTTTAATAGAAATCTGACAAGAAAATGCAAATTTAAAAAGTGTCAATAAAATAACATTTTCAAGCATCATCTTATACATTATAAAATTTATGTTTCGATCTAAGGTGTTTTTAAAGCACTCCCCCATTGATTTAAAGTAATTATTTACTCATAAAGTGGAACTCAAAACTTGCAAATATGTTTCCCAAAACAGTATTCGTTTCCTAGTTTGAAAACAGTCCATTAAAAGCCTTTTTTGTGTTGAAAATTCTTTCACTAATCAAAAACACAGCACTCACATCCTTACAACACGTTCTAAAAAGAATCGAATTATCTTCTCCCATTCTCGAAATTATTTTCTAATATTTTCCGCTCTTTTTCCAGCGAGGACAAGAGAACGGCAAACGTCATAGCAGCTCACCCCGGAGTAGAATGCCTGGCTTTGAACAGAGAGTAAGTAAGAAAACATTAAATCCTTTTCTTAAATTTAAGAAAAAAAATTTTGCATGATTCACTAGAATTAACTTAGTTTTCTGCATTGCTTTTTGGTATGTTTTGAAAGGAACGGGGCGGGAATAATAGAGATTCATTAGAAAAGAGAAAGTTCGTTTAGAAATAAATAATGCTTCGTAGCTTCTATGAATATCTTTTTCTTGTTCTTCTAGTAAAAGATATAAGTACTTTTTTCTAGGTCTTTTAAAGAGTTGATAGGAGATTTAAGAGAACTACAAGATAAACAGTATGAATACGACGATGCGAATTACAAGTAAGCTTGCTTTCTCTTATGGGAAAAAATGAGTATGCAGTGGGATATTGGCGTTTATGGTGTAAAAATAGTCGTAATTTTCTAATGGCATTAAACAATGCGTCAAAGTTTTCTTATTTAACAATATTGAGGATTCTTAAATTATCAAGTATTTCGAACATAAATTCAATTAATTGTGGTGTCTTTTTTAAAGATGGTGGTTATTTTTTTACTAAAATAATTGATGTCCAAATTACATTGGACGTTTGAAAGATCTATTATAGAAAACGCAGGCCATTCACAACTTTTGGAACGTTGAAAAATTTAACGAACTTATACTTAGTTGCATACTGATATCCTTTTTGTATTATTTGATTCATCAAAACAAGTGTATAGACGTGCTCGTTTGTAATTTCAGTTCGTTTTTTTTTCTTATATTGGGTAAATCTGCACCTGTTAAATAAAAGGTTAAATTGCAGCCATCAAATCAACCAAACATTAGTCAGTTATTATCTTTAAAGGCTCGTAACTCAAAACATCATTAGGAGAGGGGCTTGTTAAATCGTTTTAGAATGAGACAGCTAAAACTTCGTCTTTAAATTATTGAATACTTATTACAGTCGAATCCGCTTAATGTGATCGCATTTGTCCGATGTTAAACTGATAACATTATCCGATTGATAACAATAAGCGATTTCCTATAAAAAAAAGTAGCTAACAGTGGAATTAGAGTGTTTGCTTAATAACAAGATAAATAAACTTATGAAACCATAATTAATCTTTTCGAAATAATTTTACACTACGTACTGGGAGCAACTTAAAATTTTTAGAGTAAAATATAAGAGTAGTCCAATTAATAAAAATAAAAAATTGCTTAGTATTTTCAGTTATGTTAGCACTATACTCCTATGCGATTCCGCTCATAAATCTGTTTTCTTTCGACTTCCAGTCTAGATATCATCGGTATTTTTCAAAATTTTACATAGAAAAGGCTTAGAAACATTAAGAACTGCAGAAATTCATCTAAATTCCATTAAACAAGAAAAAAAATCAAAAATCTCTTATCAGAAACATCTGCACCATCTGCAAGTGGGCGATGTTGATATCCAATGACAAGCATGGATTTGCCCTCCCTCTTTAACTGTTTTCTGTCGGAGAGCATATAATTTTTATTTTTCTTACAATTAAAGCAAAGAAACATAACAGTATAACTGTGAACTTATACCGAGTTTCAGAAAAAAGAAATTGACCTTCAAAACGGAACTCGAAAGAGAGCGTTTTTAGGGGATATGGGCAAATTTCGATAACATTAAGCGGCAGGTTGATTCATAGTTGATCACAATAAACGATGTATTTAACATTAAATTAAATAGGAATGATCGGGACCTGTTGATTTCGATAACATTATCCGATTGATAACATTAACCGTGATCACATTAAGCGGACTGGACTGTAGTAGTTACTATTTTTTGCTATTCATAAAATACTCTTGAAAGATTTTTCATGAAATTAATTACTAGATTTCTGTTTGTAAGAGTTCAGTTGCCAGAAACTGAGAAAAATGAATATGAAGATCTTGTTTTGGAAGATTTAGAAGTCATCACTACACTAGGAGTTGGCGGTTTTGGACGAGTTGACCTAGTAAGAATTCATTCTACTTGATGTTGACTTACCTAATAGTTAAATTTTAAAATATCAATTTCAAATAAATAAGTAGAATAATTTTATGAAGTACCACCATGCTATTTTGAATACATAAAGCCTTCTTTCGCAGAACAGTTTTTATAATCTAATGATCCCTTTTTAATTCGTAGAACTTCTTTAAAACGACCCCCGTTATAGCGAACCCTTCGTTACAACGACTGATTATAAAAGTACACATTGTTTTATCTTGTAATTTTATTTGTTAAAACGTCTTAAGACGTCGTTAAGAAGACTGATGTATGTTGTTTGTCCCGGAAGGGATCGATCTATTAAAATGCTACTAGCACTTAGAAAATATTTCTCTCAAGATGACTAAATAAAAAAATAAAGTTTAAACATCCCGTATGAAACTTTATCCACTAAAAACGTTTCCTCCTGAAAACTTTCATCTCTTCATTATCTTTATAATTCTCTCATCTTATTTTATGTGTGCTTCCCCATCGAAAAACTGGGGAGTTCAACATGTTAAAAACATCATAGCAAGGAATAAAACCATACACCTCCACCATTTTATTATGCCAAAAGTGAAAATGGTATCGGATTTCCAAAAGAAAAATTATAACTTTTTTATTTGTAAGGAGATGCAAATAACTTTTCTTTTGAATATGTTTGTTTTGTAAGATGAGAAGGGAGAAAAAGTTTCCTCTTAACGAATTTAATGAATTCGTTTATTTTTTTTTCTCCTCCTTTCGTTTTATTTCTCTCTTTTTGAATATCTGAATCAATCTCGGCTTGCATTCCATTTTCTCCGAATGTTTTGGGGCTCTTAATGATTTCGTTTAATATTTGAGCTGGTTAGGATGAAAGTGGTATAAGTCCACTGAACTCCGTTTTGTGTAATTGAAGGTTTTCTAAAAACTTCTCCAAAAAAATCAGGATTGCTTGCATTTTTACTTTCTGGGGTGTATTTGTCTTAAGTCATGGGCACAATTTTTGCTGTGGATCAACTTTTATCAAATTTCGACTAAAAGAGCTTTAAATTGACTTTAATGGACTTATTCCACTTTCATCCCAACAGTTTGATGGGTTTCGGAAAGGAAGATTGTTATTGAGATGTAGTTTATATGACTTCGCGAGCGACTGGTAAGCACAAAGTTTGATGTTATTGTTTCTTTCTATAGATTTTGATGCGTAGATTACGACTATTTTAATGAAAAATTTTTTAGGGCCCATTTTGGGGGGTCATATTCAAAATGGCAACCGTGAAAGGTTGTTCGCTCGATATGTCTTTCTATTTAATTTTTTCGGATTGATTAAACTGAAGATAAGGTTTAATTTAAAATAGGTTTTCATTTTTTAAAAAACTTGTTACCGATGGGGTTTTCAAGATGGCGTACAAGATGGCCGCCGTTTATAAACTGTTGCAGTTTTTATGACAGATGGTTGAGTAATATATCAATTTTTTTTTATTTTGAGTGAGGAAATGGAAATTTAAATTAAATTAAACTGAATTTTTACAACAATAAATAATTGTTTCAACCATTTATTTTTAATTTTAATAATTTTAAATTAAACCAAAATAAAAATACATTTTACCAATTTTCATTCATGACATTTGATAAAAATTACAACACTTCGCTTTGAGTTATTAGGCGTTATCAATTTCATTATAACTTGGTATTAGGGTAACTTTCAAAATGGCGTCCAAGATGGCCGCCGTTTATAAACTGTTGCAGATTTTATGCCAGATGGTGATCAGATCAATATATCATATTGATTGATAGTTAGGAAATAGAAATTTAAATAAAATTAAATTTATTTTTTACAACAATAAATAATTTTTTCAACCATTACTTTTAAATTTTAAAATTAAAAAATAAAATATTTTTAACTATTTTATATATATAACATTTGATATAAATTACGACACTGTTAATGGGTTATCAAATTCATTATACATTGTTAATAGGGTAACTTTCAAGATGGCGTCCAAGATGGCCGCCGTTTATAAACTGTTGTAGTTTTTAGGACAGATGATTGAGCAATATATCAATTTTTATTTATTTTGAGTGGGGAAATGAAAATTTAATTTAAATTAAATTGATTGTTTACAAAAAATAAATAATTGTTTCAACAATTAATTTTAAATTTTAAAATTTAACCAAAATAAAAATACATTTTACCAATATTCATTTATGACACTTGATAAAAAAATTACAATACTTCGGTTTGAGTTATTAGGCGTTATCAAATTATAACTCGGTATCAGGGTAACTTTAAAAATGGCGTCCAAGATGGCCGCCGTTTAGAAACTGTTGCAAATTTTATGACAGATGGTGGAGCTATATAGTATCGAATTGATTGATTTTGAGTTAGGAAATATAAATTTAAATGAAATTAAATTTATTTTTTAGAACAATAAATTATTTTTTCAACCATTAATTTTTAATTTTAAAATTAAAAAATAAAATAATTTCATGTTAATGACTGTAATGGGTGAGATTTGATGTTTATATCCTCTGCATTAGCCATGGCGATTAAGGGATTATAGCTTTCCCGCCTAATTTAAAGCGCGGATTTATTTTCGGTTAAATTCTTATAAAAAGGGGTCATACAAAAATATGCAATCAAAGTTTAGAAAAAAGCCTGTCTCTCTAGTGAACATATGCCAATTATTAGTAAAAGGATCCCCCCTCGTTCACGCAGTTTGCAGCTGTGTTTATAACCTTGAGTTCTCTTATCAAAACACGCACCGAGCAAAACGGGCTGATGGACTAATTCCACTTTCATCCTGACGAAAAGTGCTGTTTCGATAAGTAGTCATTTTTTAAAACGCCCTGCAGGAGCGAAAATTTAACATTTTGCTTAACCAACCACTGCACCAAATAAAGGACCTAAAACTCTACCCAAATCCACTCTTTACTCAACTTTTGTAATTTTTGGACTTATACCACTTTCATCCTGACCAGCTCATTTAGTTTTCAAATTACCTCATTTCTAATTCCCGTCTTTAAAAAAAGGCTTCTATTAATTTGTGGAGTATGCTAATGTATGTTTGTTTATGGAAAGGTTATCAAAATTGTTCTTTTTTCTATTTGAGCTTATCCAAATTTTTGCTTCTACCTTAATTACATGTTATGTAGTGAGAGATTTGTACCTTGTTAAAAAAATTGAAAATTTATGAATATTTACTTTTTATAAATAAAGGAAAGAAATCATTGTAAAATTAATTATATGACACAAAAAGTTCCATCTTATTTGACTAACTTTGATATAAATGTGTTAAAACCAATTTTTTTCTTCAAAATTTGGGGTTAATCTGATTCAATTAAATGCTAAAAAGACAACTAAATACCTGGCTGGAAAAACGTTGCATGTAGCGGAAGTTCAATTTTACAGGAGCATTTCCAACATGAAACGTTTTTCCACCAAACCCAAGCATGATTCCCACCTTTCTAGCGCTTTATAGGCTATCTAGCGGTTTGAAAACTATCTACTTCAAGGTTGGATTCGATCAAGCAAGTGACACAGATTGTTTGTCCATCAAAAACCGACTTTGTGAAAAAAATGACATGCAGCGTTTTTCCCCCCAGCCACCCATTCAACTTCAATAAAATTTTTATTTAAACTTGTTTGATGGTATTGCTTTTCCCATTTACAATTATAATATTATTTTTATCTGTTAAGCAATATCTGTTTAAGCAATTATCTGTTTATCAATAAACCTTTGACGGAAATTCGAGATAATCTATTATGTTTTTTTTAAATTAAAAAAATTAAAATTGTTATTGCTTTTGAAAACGCCCTACTTGTTTTTCAATTAAACAAACCTTTTCTTAGTTTTACTCCGATGATCGATGATACCAAATATTTCATAGTAAATTTCATTATAAAATATTTCAAAAGATACAAACAATCATGATCTTTATGATAAAAATAGTTTCTAACCATCAAACATTAAGCATTTTGGGACACAAAGCCACATTTTAACTAACTACATTCTTAGACATTTTTTAACTTCAGGTGCGTAACTTGAAAGACCAGGAGCAAACGTTCGCCCTGAAATGCTTGAAAAAAGTACAAATTGTATCAATGGAACAGCAACACCATGTGATAAATGAGAAAGAAGTGATGATGATCTGCAGGCACCCCTTCATTTGCAGGTGAATTTCTCATTAAGCTTTATGCAATCGATCCTTGTATATGTGTATGTGTTCAATCATCAATCTAAAATAAATTAGGATGTGATAGATAAACTAGTTTCTACAGTCGATTGGAATCAGCGGATAATTAACCGTTTTGGAAACTAGACACGAATTTACTCTTTCCAGATCGAGTTAACCTCTGTTTGGTTATACAAATAATCAATTGAGTAAACCCCGGAGGTTAGTTTGGTGAAATTCATCACTGGAAATTTCCTTCGATGTTCATGGCTTGTCCTGCTTCGTATTCATCGGGTTAAATGTCACGCCTAAAGCTCTGGTTTAAAGTTATTACCTTCATAATAATAGTATGATAATCATGTTTATCTTGGTATTATTTTAAAGAAAGTGTTTGTATTTATTCCAATATGGAATATGACGATAACTATCTATGAACGATAGCTATGTATTTATTTTCTTTCCTAGTTACTTTTCTCTTCCTAAACTTTGTCATTGAAAGAAATGTGTAAGATTTGGAATAAATTAACCATTTAATCTCAAGATAATATTTTTTAAATAGTAGGCATGCATTTAAAGTACCAAATACGAACAAGTGGATATTCCACGTTTGATTATTTTAATGTTGAATTTCTACAGGAACATAGGGAAGATCCGTGTACCTAAAGCCTCCTTTTTTCAAAGCCCACAAACTAAGCCACAAAACTTATAAAAAAATAAAAACTTGAATAAAATGATATGCCCGCCCACATCCTCACACTATTTACCTACTATTATAATTATTAAATACTCATTATGTAAGAAATATATTGAAACAGAAAGCTTT
This sequence comes from Tetragnatha versicolor, assembly GCA_024610705.1. NCBI lineage: Eukaryota > Metazoa > Arthropoda > Arachnida > Araneae > Tetragnathidae > Tetragnatha > Tetragnatha versicolor. Next base: position 59,370,396 of record JANDEH010000001.1, read on the forward strand.
TTTATTCCAAAATGGCCCTATATAAAAGTTTAGCATCACACTAAAAAAATTGGTAAAGAAAGATTACACACTTATTGAAATTATTTATTTACAGTACTTCTAATAAAAAATCACAAAACTTAAAAATTTATTCGACTTGATCGAGTGAAAAATTTATACCAAATACAAGTTCCATATATAAGCAATTTATTACCCAAAACCGACTGAAATGTGAAAATTCTGTTAATCTGCACAAATTTACAGTTCTTGATGCAAAAATAAACTCAATCCCAAATCCTTAGAATATCCTTTTTTAGAAAATCCTCTGAAACTCTTTTTCCTTAATATGTTCCCTTGGATCGGTCTATCAAAAATAGAGGTAAGGGATCACTTGTTCTATACCGATTCTTACTAAGCTTCAAAAAGTAACTTTACACCTATTAAAAACTCTTTTTACCAAAAACTAGTCACAACATTCTCCTGCAAGATTTAAAAATGGCTCATAACTTGACAGTTGGTGTATACAAATCATCCAGCTATATAAGAAATACTGCTATTAAAAAATAAATATTATTTGAATTAAGTGAGGTGGCTCTAGGTACACGGATCTTCCCCATGTATTAAGTCATTTTATGGTGGTCTTATATTTTTAAAATTTTTACACTTAGTTTGTTTTCTAAGTACAGCTCATTTATGTCTGGTCTAATGCTATACTTTTCACATGTAAATTCACTTTATTTTGAATTTTATACCATTTATGCATAATAGTGGTATTGTTTTCATATACTTTACTTTGATAGTCAATTAGTAAACAACTGAAAAGAAGATAAAACAGGTAAATTTAAACGTCAGATTTATGTATCGAATTATCTCACATGAGAATCATCCTTCTCATTATGTTAAAGAAGATATTTCATACGGTTTTTTGGAGCTCAGTTTCAAATTTATTTCCATAAAACATTAAGCTTTCAATCTATAAAGATAAAAATCCCACTTCCTCAAGCAGTAAATTGAACCCTCCGGAATCAGTTTTATTTAACAAACAATATCTCTAAAAAAAGAGTCCCTGATATAAAGTTTAAGCCTATTTACAAGAGTCTGACACGAACGACAGTTATTACATCTCTCTATCATAAATCCCACTTTCATGATGAATCTTTCAAACAAATCAGTGCCATCTATTAAATTATCACATACACCGCTCTGTCAAACAACAACAAACGAATATATGCTCTCCATATCAGGCCCTCAATAAACCCTCCAAATCTCCGCATTCTCTTAATTATCCCCGACTTTCGATTGTCGTCTTTACACTACGTCAATATATGCATAACACGCTCGCCCCATCATCAAAATTAGAGAGGCAAATGAAGAGGAGCGATTACCTTCTGTTTGGAACCTCTGTTTGCTGCAAAGCGGCTCAGACATCTCCCGTGAAATTCTTGCTGGAGCGAGACTCATGCCGAATGACGAAGTCCGTGACGTTCTTAAGAGGAGAAGGAATTTTCTGTTTGAAGTGAGATGGGGATAGGGTGGAATTGTTATTACTCTGGGGTATTGTTAAGAAATTTCATTAGGAAGGAAGTTGAGAGTATTGTTTGATAGTGCTCTGTAAAAAATTCTTTCTTCAAATAACGGAAATTCACCGGTAGCACTGTTCCGTTTAGTTTCTGTACTTGGAGGGAAATATCTGTATTTTCTTTTCTGTCAAATGAGATACATTTGGAGAAGCTTGATAGTTCTTTTAGATTAGTTACAGAAGCGGCTCTCTTATAACAATCAATATACGAAATTATAAAAAATACCATTATTCGAATGATATTGTGAAGTCACAGCGGCAAACAATTTACACACCTAGTTAAAAGATGATAGGCCTTGTTTTAACTAAATGATCACGAGAAGTTTTGACTTGTACATACTTTTTTTAATGTTTAAGGTTGATTTTATTAAATCTGAATTATCTTTTGGAAAATTTCACGTAAAAGACACGCTATCTAGGCAAAAACCGTAGAAAATTTAGTGTAAAAAGACGAACTTTTTTTACAGTGTGTTAAGTAAAAAGATATTTTTGAGGGTTGTTTAATCGTGTGTTTGATTTTAAAGGTGGTGGTATATAGGTTTGGGTCGGTGGAAGCTACAAAGTGGACTGTTTGAAAGCAAAACCTTAGGGTGCTTTGAAATGTGAATAATAAAGCTTGACTTAACACTCAGCCAGACTCATTCACTCCAACTTTTTTGAATTTCTTTAGATTGACCTACACCCTACAACAACACTGGGGGTTCTAGTGAATAATCCGAAAAACCATTTATTTCATGACATCCTGTGTTCAATTTTGAATGTATACAGGGTTTTCGTAAGTCTCTTTCAGGGCTTTTATACGTCTCCTAGGGTCATGGAAGTATGGTCTACCATTAAGTAAGTAACCGTGGAGAATCCTACAAGGCTGAACATAACCCTGTATTGTATATTGATGCATTAAGCGTAGCTGAAAATGGCCAAAAACTGAGTTGTGACATGCTGTGCTTCGAGTGCTCCCTTACCAAAGCTGGGTTTTTATACCTCTTTGCTACTCACCCAAGATTACAGATTAATATCCCTTATTTGAAGAAGAAATTTTCAACGCAGGCTAGACTTTGATACATGGCAAATATTTTGTACCGAAAGCATTATCATAGATTTGTTTTCAGAGAAAGTGGTAATTTTTTGTCCACATGACAGCATTTATTTGCATCCTCAGGTTGTACAGAACATTTAAAGACAAAAAGTATGTGTACATGCTAATGGAAGCTTGTCTAGGAGGCGAGATATGGACGTACCTAAGAGACAGGTAAATGATAATTTTTTACCGAAGAATTCAGAATCAGAATTCACTATTATAATATTATTTTAATTTCAAAAGAAATTGAAAAATCAAAGTTGGAAATATTTTACTTAAGTTTTACTCTAGTTTAAAAATTTGTTTCTTTGGTTTACGAAGGCTTAGAAATAAAAGGGATGCAAACATTATCCAAGTTTTAAAAGGCATCTCATAAGAGATGTATCAAAATTAAGTGCTTGAACAATTTTTCCGACTAAAGCTAAAATATCAGTCCTTTTACAAAATATAACTTACATCCTAGACGAAAATAGATAGTATGAATACTAAAGAATATATTGTCAAACTTTTCATGATCTCACTCAACATATGCTCTATACATGGTGTATAATATTTTTCTAGAAATCGCTTCGATGACCAAACCACCCGCTTTTATACAGCTTGTGTGGTGGAAGCCTTAGACTACCTCCACTCCAAAAACGTCATCTACAGAGATTTGAAGCCGGAGAATCTCATGTTGGATGAAAGAGGATACGTTAAACTGGTATTTCAGTTTGATTAATCTGTATGAAACCTTTTCTTAAAATGTTTTGACACAGAATACCAGTTAGGAGTGACATTAATACCTATTTGAAAGATGGATGGCCTAAACTTTGAATTACGTGATAGTTTAAAGAGGATAGATAGGCAGCACTACTAAAAAATTGTCAGGAATACTTTGTTAGTTGTTAAAGTATGATGTAACAGCTATGTATTATACTTAGTTGTACCAGTTTAAACATCTCAACTCAGATGGGAGCACTTATTTTTATGTATTATAACTATGCTATAGCTCAAACATCTGATATTCAAACTATGTTTCACATTATTAATACACTATATTTCTGCGTATAAGATGAGAGTGTGCTTTTTGTTGGAAAAATTGATGGAAAATTCAAAACCTGTTTATAAGCCGAGTTAAAATTTACCACCTCTGTTTTTAGCAGCAACAAAACTTGAACTAAATCCCTCTAGAGTTTGAACTTTAAAATTCGTACTTTTTATACAAATTCTAGTGAAAAGTGGCATCATCCGACATTCGGTACAAAGTAACGGAAAGTAACGTTGTGTAAGAAATCACGTAATTTTCTTGTATTTGAATAATATATTGTAGATCCACGTATAAATCGACATTCCCACTATTGAATCAGATAATTTTCCGGTATACACGGGTATATACTTGGCTTATACACGGGAATATAGGGTAGTTTCAATTTTGAGTAGAAATAAGGGATTTTTTGAGTCGGCATTCTATGAGTTCAGTCCAATACACACACTGTGGCATTGACCATTAAGGTGGTTGCCTACCTATGGAGGCTTTTTTTAAATAATTAAAATTTTGACCTTATTTGTGATTTATACAATTAAATGTGTCTAAAAACTATGAATAATATAAAAAATAATTAAATATTAATTTAAATTTTCATATTAACTATATAATTAATTATTATATAAATATTAATTAAATTTTCATATATAACTCGTAATTCTTCAGGTACCTGTATAGACCACCTCCTATCACGTTACAGCTTGTCAAATATAAACGAAATTCATTGTGCAAGACTAATCAATAGTCTATCTGATCATTTCCCTATTCTTTGTAGATTAGTTTTGAGTTCCCCGCGAAATACCACAAACTTTGATACGAATGATAATATAAGATCTAAATTAGTAAACTATAATAAGTTGGAGGACTTTTTAAAAACCTATGATTTTAGAATTTCTGAATCTAATGCTGCATCATCTTTCTCAGATTTTCATAGCAAATTATGTGCAATTAAGCATAGCTTCAGCTTTATTCCTAAAACTAAAAGTAATTCCAGATTCGACAAAAACAAATGGTTTAACTTAGAAATATATAGCATGATCAGATCCAAACAAGCACTATACAAAAAAACCTTACGGTACCCAGGTGATAATTTCTTCAAAATTGCCTATAAAACAACAGTTAAAGTATTAAAACAAAAAATCAGATCTGCCAAAAAGTTATTTTACGAAAGTAAATTTAATGATTGCAACTCAACCCGTAAACAATGGAAATTAATTAATAACATTCTAGGTAATAGCATTAAAAATCAAACCCTGCCTGATCATACAGATGAACTTGATTTAGCAAACGATTTGAACTTATACTTTTCCTCAATCAACAATATCTCAAATTCCAATGAAAATTTTAAAGAACACTTAAAGACAAATCTAAATTCATTTGTGTGGCTAGAGATAGATGATGCAGAAGTTTTAAATTGTATTCGTAATCTAAATCCCAAGAAAAGCCCCGGATCAGACGGAATAGATGCGAAAATTCTCAAAACTCTGTCATTTTCTCATATAAATATTCTCACTAGTTTATTTAATAGTTTAGTAAATGAAAGTATTTTCCCAAAGTCATTAAAGACCTCAATAATAACACCCATTTTTAAAAAGGGAAACAGAAATGATTTTTCAAATTATAGACCTATCTCTGTCCTGCCTCTTATTTCTAAAATATTTGAACAATTAATTAAGGATAGATTAATTTCGTTCTTGAAAAATTCAAACTTTTTCTCAAAAAATCAATACGGCTTTCTACCTAAATCAAATACTGAAAAAGCTCTACTGGAGTTTACAGATTTTATTCATTGTAGTATAAATTCTAGTAAAATAACTGCTGCTCTTTATTTAGATATATCTAAGGCGTTTGACTCAGTGAATCATGGTATTTTATTACATAAACTATCATCAACGGGGATCAGAGGGCACTTCTACAATTTTTTAAAATCCTGTTTATCAAATCGTATACAAATTGTTAAAGTTAAGAACACCTTAAGTAAATGCCTTCCAATTAATTATGGAGTTTTCCAAGGTTCAACTTTAGGTCCGTTGCTATTTTTGATATTTATAAATGATTTATGTAACCTTAATTTACACGGTAAAATCATAAGTTTTGCCGATGATACAGCTCTTTTATATTCAGTCGATTCCGCTGAAGATTTGAACCAAAAGATGAATTCGGATTTAGTTAAAATTAGCAAATGGTTTTTTGATAACTGTCTGAGATTAAACGTCGATAAAACAAAATACATGATCTTTAGCCTAAGACAAAATAGTCCAATTCAGCTTTTCATTAAATATCATGTTTATCACTGTAACAATTATAATGATTGTAATTGTAAATATGTAAACTCCAAGAAAGATTTATAAGATTGTTATCACCTCAAGCACATTCCATTAATATTGATAACTTTAAACTATTGAATATTTTACCTATTCGCTACCTCTTCTACTTTAAAACAAGTCTCTATCTCTACTTAAACTCCGATATCTGCAGAAAGCGAAACATGATAAATCCCCGAAGACCTAATGTGTTATATACTCTGTACCTAAACCTGAAAAAACTATTTTTTGCAAAAATTTCTTTTATTTAGCCCCTAAGTTCTTTAATTTATTACCTTTGGAAATTCAAAATAGTCAAACCAAACATGCATTTAAAAAGAAATTAAAAGACTTTTTGTTTTCTATTGGGGACATTGAAAACTTTTTTGTTTGATCTTGCATTATTAGAGTAATTTTAATCAATTCTTATTTTTTTTTTGCACTACTACTTACCTTACGACAGATAGTAAACCCAAATTTTCGACACCCTGTTTGCCACTACTAATTTCCTGATAGATATTATACTTATATTTTTTTCTTGTTTGCATGTAATGTATACTTTTATTTACAACCATGTCTAAATTTTTTATTGTAATTTCATGTGCAACTAATTGTAACCAACTGTTTATTGTTCACCTACATGGATCGTTCAACGATCCCAGGTGATGTAATACTTTATTTAAAAAAATAATAAATAAATAAATAAATATTATTGAAGAATTTATGCATAAAAATCACAACAAACAGCCTTTCCGCAAAACATCATAACTCAAATTTATATGAAGATATTTTTGTTTTGTAAACTTTATTATCCTCATAAAAACATATTTTAGAAGGCCTACTATTTTTATGTCTAAATTATTTTAATATAAAAAGTTATAGCTCTAAACTTGAAAAATAAAAAACCTACCAAAGTTCAGTAAAGTTTGAAGTTATACTATTCATAAAATAAAAAATATTACACCCACAGCCAAAAAAATAGTAGGGATCTTAAACCATATTATGTCAAGTATTGTGCCCAAGTTTTATAGAAATTAACTTATAATATTTTGAGCTATGTAGTTTTGCGGAGAAGGAAAATAGCAAAAATGTGATTCTGAGAAAAACGCGAATTTCTTTACTTTTTCCTTAATAAAATGCCTTTTTAGTTTTCAATTTCAATTTTTCAATTTTCAATTTCAATTTATTGTTATACATACACATATATTACACAAACAAAGAATGAGAAAAACAAATTATGATTCGCCTGAAGGATACAAAGACCTGTATAGGCGAAAGAGTTCTAAGTAAAATTTCTGTAACTTTGGTTCTAGGGAAGATAAAGACAAACTTTAAACGGATTTGGAAAGCTAAAGATATTTTTTTTGAAATAAGATAATGATTTTTTTTTAATTTTTGGTCCGAAACGGCATTTTTAGGTAGGCAGGCACCTTAAGATATGGAGCTAGATTTATCAAGTTGTGTCAATACTTAGGCTAAATTTTCGGTTATTCAGAAGCATTTTATCACGTTATTTTTATGATGGTTTTATATCCCCAATCTACACACTGAGTATATTGATCTTTTTAAGATAAGCAAACCTTTACAGGTAGACTTCGGCTTCGCCACGCAACTTAAGAGCGGCAAGAAAACGTGGACCTTCTGCGGCACTCCGGAGTATGTCGCTCCAGAAATCATCCTCAACAAAGGCCATGACAGAGCTGTTGATTTCTGGGCTATCGGTATTCTTATGTATGAGCTTTTCACTGGCATGTAAGTACCCTAAAACGCCGTATAGTTTATCGCATCAAATATTTTATTATAAATCAATCAGAGATAAGAAGATATCAATAAAAATTTAAAAATTTCATTATTGGAATGAGTTTTGGTACATCGGAGTACATTATAAACTTGGACTTTTTTAAGATTGCTGTTAGATTCGATAATCATAAGTAGTACTCGATACCCAGTCAAAGTTTTTAACAACTAATTTACTTTTAACAACCCTTGAACGCTTTTTATCGATTAGTTTAAACTTTTTTTTCTTAGGCCTCCATTCAGAGCTTCAGATCCCATGCAGATCTACACCATTATTTTAAAAGGCATCGACATGATAGATTTCCCTCGGAGCATCCCTAAAAACGCTCAGCATCTGATAAAGAGGCTTTGCAGGGATAATCCCACGGAGAGACTCGGATACCAAAAAGCAGGGATTGCTGACATAAAAAAGCACAAGTAAGTTGAGATTCATCTCTTTTTCAGAGGATTCATCCGTAAGCTCTGGGAGTACAATTGAACAATATGTTTCCTTCCATATAAATACTATTCTTTCTTTTCAGTTATTATCTTTCTATAAGAAATGTCTATCTCAAAAGATTTTGTTCGATGTGTAGAAGTTATTAGACATAATATACAGTCCAACGGTTACAGTTACAGTTACAGTTATACGGTGCTTTTTGTGCGGCTTTTTTACGATTTGATGTTTTTCGAAAATATGTACACTGAAAATTTGTATGAAAGTGTATTGTGTGTGTGAAAGTTTTTTTTTGTTTCAATAGGAATAAAGCAAAAAATTAAAAGAAAATATAATATAGCTCTCCCAATAAAACGTAAATAAAAATAATCTTGATTTGAATTTCCGAAACATTTGACATTTCGGACTAATACAGCTTTAATATAATGCAGGGAAAAAAACAAGGCTTTTTTTAAGGAAAACTTCTTTTTCAACAATTTTGCTAACTAATTTATAGAGAAAATGTTTTAAAGTTTCTCTCTAACTGTCATAGATTCTAAATTATACCTTTAAAAGATAATTGAGTACCAAACAATTACTTTTTTGACAAACATTAAGTTTTGAAGGCCTATTGTTATGCACTATTCATTAGGGTGGTCCAAAAAAATTTTTTTTTGAAAAGTTGAACTCTCACCCTCCAGTTTGGTGACATTATGTGAGTTAATGCCCCTGTTGAAATATTAGATCATTTAAAGGTTATTTAAAGGTAGCTCAAAGGCTTTGAAGTTTTAGCCATTAGCGTCTATGGATAAATCCATGTTTTCGGTAAAGGAATTTACATTTCAACTGATATAGCAATAATATGTGTTTGTAAAATGTAGGATTCTAAGAAAAAAAAATTCTATTCCAAAAGGATTCTAAGAAAAAAAATTCTATTCCAAAAGGATTCTAAGAAAAAAAGTTTGCATGACTTCATAAGTCAAGAAAATTAAACTCAACAATACCCCCCAAAAAATACAAATATTTAAGAAGCATAAACCGGAGAATCATCATCATCATTCCATACATTTGCATATAGCATTTTCCCATCTTTGTCTCACACTTCCTCAACTATCCTTTTCAGGTGGTTCCAAAGCTTCCACTGGGAAGGACTGAGAAACCAAAACCTAACTCCGCCGATCATCCCCAAGGTAAGATATATAACCACTCCCTTCGCATGTGTTCGAGCTAGTTTACATGGTTTGGTACACGCGACGCAATTGTAAGCACAATTTAGTACCGTTCTTTTCTCAACGATAAGAGTGGCAGGAGAATCCAATCCTATCATTGATTTAGGTCCGCGGATCCTATCCGAGGGTACGCATACATTTAGGGGTACGCAGAGACGTCAGAGTTTGAACATGACTTTGAAAGTGAAATTATTTTAAAATTTTGGTGGACAGAAATGTAAGGGGATAACGCAAGACAGAAATGCCAGGGGATGATCTTCTCCTGTCCAGAAATAAGTCGAAACACTATTTTTAAGAATCAAAAATTTTCTGGGGAAGTACAGTCGGCTGCAAAAAAATCGAAACAGAGACGATTGTGAGTGATTGGTAGGGGTTAGAAGGATACTGTAAACGTCAATTTTCATGATTTAATGTCCTCTTTGAAACAAGCTATAATTTAAGCCCTTAAGGGGCCGTCTACATATTAAAAGAAGCACCAACTTTCGTTTTTCTTATGGGTGGCATCAAAGATTATTCCCAATTCTGAAAGAGCACCCCCTAAAACCCCCAAAAACCAAGTTTCGTGTTGATTGGCCCACAAACAAAGGCAGGAGGGGGGTTTGAAGTTCGTCCAATTTATGTTGAAATTTCGTTTTGATCCTTACAACCATTAACCCCCCGCACACTGTAGGAAATTTCATTAGAAAAATTCCTAGGAAAGTTAAAGCAGATTTGGCTATTTATCTATATTTTGGCACAATTACTACAAAAGTTAAAACAGATTTGGCTATTTATCTATATTTTGTAGCAATTTTGTCTTCCAAATAGGATACCCTAAAGTAGTAGCCTAGTTGGTGTAACAAGCTCGTGATCACTAGGTTGCAGGTTCTATCATCGCAATTCCGCATGTTTCATCGTTCAAGGTTAACCCATAGGGATACAGGCAAATACAAAGATGAATAGATGTTGAATACTTTTTCAAATATAAATCTTTTAAAACAAATTTTTACAATTTATATTGCTGTTTACGAATAATAATAATTAATTGAGAGTTATTATTTACAAATAACAATTCTTTCAATTTGCTTATACGTATAGGAACAAAAATAATTTCAGAATTTTTTTTAATATTGATTATAATCATTCTACAGTCGTATTTTTAATAATTAATTGGGGGAATTACGTTTCATTAGATTGGATATAGAGTTTTAATAATATTTAAGGTAAAACGTTGTGCTTGATCAATAAAATACCAATATATAAGTATTAAATCTGTTGACAAGTCAAACATTAAACTTCAAAGTTTGATGATATAATATTAATTAACTCTAATCATACTGACGATTTGACGCTTCTTGATATTTTAAATAATTTGGGGTTTAAGGAAGGGAAAAAAATCATCATCGTGTGGTCATTGATAAATTTTCAAAAATTATATTTTATTCTTTTTTAAATTTTTAATAATTTCCATAAAGAAAAGAGCAAGAATAAGTCTTTAAAAATCATGGGTGAGGTTTTTTTTGGGGGGGAAGGGGAATCGAAAACATTTTTTACTGCCAAAAATTTGGGAAAAAATTGGAAGGGGAAGGGGTTTTATTTTACGGAGGAGGAATAGGATAATTTTTTTTGTTTTTTTCTGAGGTGAAAGAAAAAGAACATTTGATATTTGTAATGTCGCACGATTGTGTTATAGGGACGGAAGGGGTAAAATGGTTAGAGAGGGCTAAAGTGGATACAGGGACTTAATTTAAAGTCCCTACTTCCATTTAAACTCATCCACCCCCCTTCAATCAAACAGTTTTAAAATATTCTAAATTAGTTTCTAAACCCGATGCCAGTAAGAATTTAGGACCCATCTATCTTTGATAACACATGCAGGTGGATCTGCTGTGCTCCATATTCCAGGCTGTAAAGATTTATTCACTATTACCTATTAGAAAGAATATTAAATTTAAAGTGGTTGCTAAATTTTTATAGCAGTGTTAATATTTTCTTTTGTAGTCACCACTATTTTATTTATTATTAGTTAATTATGTGAGTCTACCTTCATTCCGAGCATTAACCGCACCGGCTGCGAAGAGTATTTCTTAAATACTTCCTCCTATATCTCTGAAAACCACTATGGGGAAGCGGCCTGTGCAACCCTTGGATAACCCTGTTATACGTAAAAATGGGGTGGTAGTCCAAGGGGAGGGCAGTATATGTGAAAGCTGTGTGATTCCGAATTATGTTTAGTTAATTTATATCTTGATTACATTAAATTTTAAAGATAAACCAAAACGTCGAATTCCTTTTAGACAATGCATGTAAGATGAGGCCGTCATTATTAAGTGGAGCGACTTTTCTTAAAATTAGATTTATATTTAAAACAAAATTCCTTTTGTGAAATCTATGTAACGAACGAATTTGTATAGTATACTCTTTTTTGTTTTGAAATTTTATTCATATAATTCAAAAATATTTCAAATTTAATGCAAGTGAAATTTTTAGACAAATATTGTAAAGTATTGTTTCCTAATCTTTGAATCTAAAAAAATTGTAATTGTATGTAAAGTTATTTAATTTCTTAAATTACTTTACAAAGGTAACTAAATTTTTAATTAAAAATATATCAAAATTAAAAAATACATATTACATGCTCACAAAAAATCGGTTGATTTTGTCTTTTACTGAAATGAATATTGTAAAAATATAAAAACATTTTTAGTAGATTAAATTCAAGGCATCTTCAAACTTCTACAAGCAAATAAAGCTCACGTTAGGTGTGCGATTCGAACTTGATGATATATCTTAGCGAACAGGCACCCTAACCGTTATGCCACACGGCTACATTCAGCAAGGTTTTAATAATAAATGTGTCTAACAATTTTTATGGTTACCGTAAGGTTACCGTAATTTTCATAAGCTGTATGTCTTTGGCGGTAAGAGATTGGCGCTAATTTTTCTAATTGAAATTTCCTACAGTGTGCGCGGGGTTAACGGTTGTAAGGATCAAAATCTATGAAAAACGAGATTTCAACGTAAATTCAACGAACTTCAACCCCCACTCCTGGCTTTGTTTGTGGGCCAAACAACACGAAACTTGGTTTTTGGGGGTTTTAGGAGGTGCTCTTTCAGAATTGGGAATAATCTTTGATGCCACCCATAGGAAAAACGAAAGTTGGTGCTTCTTTTAATATGTAGACGGTCCCTTAAGGACTTAAATTATAGCTTTTTTCAAAGAGGACATTAAATCATGAAAATTGGCGTTTACAGTATCCTTCTAACCCCTACCAATCATTCACAATCGTCTCTGTTTCGATTTTTTTGCAGCCGACTGTACCTTTCAGCCCCCCTATTTTAATATCTAACTCTCCATAAAAAATTCAGTACTAAATGCGAAAAATTTCAAAACCTTTAGTTTAACGTTCTAGAAAGCTAATCATTTGTTTGGGCTATTAGTGGCTAAAAATAATATTTGTGCTACCTTCCCCCAGAAACAAAACTCTAGCCTTGTCCATCATTGCATCATATCTATGATTATACGAAAGCAAATCTCTCATTAAAAGGATAAGCTCAAGTCATCAATAAAATAAGATGCATAATGATATTTGAGAACTTATACATGAGGGATGACTTCCGACATATTTTGAGAGATATAGACATGAGATCCGATGTCTTTCAGAAAGGGAAAATATTCCCCGCTCATTTTACGATCGTATCGCGTTTATACCAAGTCATGTAAGTAAACCCTCCCTAACTCGAATTTAAATTCCCTCTTCTCTAGGGACCAGGTGTGAAGCGGCGCGTCAAATTTCTTCTCGAATAAAAAAAATAATAATAACTCCACCACAGAAAGAGATGGAACAAGTCAATAAATTCCCACTTTTCCTACCCCTCTGTTCAAACTCAGCTTTTTCTTTTCCACGGCGGACAAAGATGGCGGTGGATCTGATTTCGAGAGTCGGCTATCGCCCGCGGTGGGGTCCCGAGGGTGCTCCTCTCCATTTTCGTGACAAAAGAATAATTTTGCAAAACACTCTCGGCGCTAAGTGGGATAATCGGTTGACCGTGGAACGCATCCGGATCAATAAGTCAGAAAAATTGGGCCTTTATTTTGTGTGGACTCGCCTTTTTTTATTGGGTTCTTGGTGAGTGGGTACTGGTCTATATACCTTCTTTTAGTTTTATAACTTTTTGTGTAAAATTCTGCTTATTTATTTCTGAGGTTTTTGAAGAAATGGCTAAAAAGATATCGATATTTTATCCCCCCTACACACTACTAATGAATACTTCTTCCAATAAATATGTGAATGTTTTATTATTTATTTGATGTACAGATCAAAACTAAATCTTGAGGATATAGAAAACTAGACTGCTTTTAATGTTTCTGGTGTGGTGAAGCATTATTAGTTTTCTTTACAGAAAAAGGGTTCCATGTGCTTTTTTGTGAAAGATCTTTATAAAAACTTTCACTCACTTCGTTCATTCTCTTCGAGTTACTTAATTATTCCTTTATTTAAGTATTATTCGTTTTTATTTCAGAACGTCTCCTCTGAAAAAAAGATCATTTTACCCTCTGTTCCTTAGGTTTTTTTCTATGATTATTCCCCAAAAATATTTTCCCATTTGAGTGAAATCAATTAAAATATTCTATAAATCAACCTAGAAATTATTCAAAGGTAAATATTCACTCATCATTCTAAAAGATAAGAGACTGATAAAACTACCATTCTTTGCTTAACACTATAGGCAACACTTATGTATCGTACTCATTTATATATTTCTTAAAAACATTCCATCTGTTCTCATTAGCACCTGTCTTGTTAGTTGAAACCGAACCCGCCTTTGGTAAAACTAGTCAAGAATTTAAAATCATCCTACAACGCTCGGCTCAGGACTCAGGGCATCATCAGCATGTTTAAGAAACGCCTCGTGTAACCAACTTATTCAAACATTCCAGGCAAACAGCCGGTTCGAATTCATTTACACAGCATACCGAATTACTCACAGAGTTACTAACACTGAGTAATTTTTCCTTTTAGTATCACTTTAAGACTAAGTAAATAATGACTGTTTCTTCGAAAGGCATATTTTATACACGTTTTGGAAAGTTTTGCAGTTTATAGTGCACATCAACTCATAGAATTATTTTGGAGTCGAATTACTTCCATCATTTCACTCCAGAAGACTTTTAAATAGTTGCATTTTTGATATTCATATGCCTTTGTCAGCCATGGGTGTCTTTTAGAGGGGGGTCAACCGTCCCCCCCCGAAGATTTCCACTGCTATGTGAAAAACAGCTGCAAGCAGTGATAATTTTAACGCCTTTAAGAGCGTATTTCACATATTGAAAATCGGAAATACGCTTTAAAAACTTGCCAGGAGTATTTTCACGCTTTGAATTTACAACAAAAGTTTAGCTTAAAAAATGCATGGAGCCCTACCAAAAACAACTAATATTTTTTGTCTACTCAAAACACCAACTTTTATATATTCTACTAATTGTTTGTTTGGATTGTTTTGTTTTTTATTTGTTTTAATTTTTTTTATTTTTTTAACATTTTCTACAAATACTTAACATATTCTTTAATTGTTAAAAACTAAATAGCATACTCAACCTATTAATATGCTCGTTAGGGGATACCTTAAAAATGAAGTTGAGGCAACCCCCCCAAAAAAAAGTCTAGTTACGGCGTGGTCCAGACCAACTTAAAAAATCCTTGCCCCCCCAACCCAAAACTAAAATGACGCCCCTGCTTGTCACTTTTAGATCTACTATCCCTTCTTAACCTTGCATAAATATTGATACTTTTCCAAATAATGACATTATTAGTATTTAAGCTATTGAAAGTTGCCTCATTAAAAATAATAAATGACTGTATTCCGTTAAATATAGGTAATTAATGACTCAGAGATTCCGCTATAGATACTTTTTCTTCAAAATGCGAAAGGAAACCCCCAAAGAAGGCTAAAAAATATCATATTAGACCATTTTAACTAAAGTGGAAAAGAAAAAATGTGAACGTTATAAATACTTGAAGAACATAAACACTTGAATTTGTTTAAATGTAATAAAAAAGACTTTAAAGAATAATATTTAGCATTGAGTTTTTTTTAGATTATTCTATTAATTAAAATTTTCCAGTTAAAAAAAACAGCCCTATCGAGCCATCTAGCCATTTCCTATGTTTTTTCTCCTTTTTAGCTTTTTTGCTAAATAAATTTTTTTCCTCTAGATTAAAGTCTGCCGTGTCTTAATAAGAATTTCGGCGTAATCAGCAGAGCTTTTCTTTGTACCTTTTTCTCAGGGCCGGCATTTATTTCCAAATATTTTTCTAAGGACTCCTTTCCCGAGTATATTCTAGGTCAAACGCGAAACTTGGTGAACTTAATGTCAAATATGTAGGTACTTATTGATAATACTATTTGACTATAATCCTCAAGCATAGAAGTGGTCTAGAGTCTCGACTAGAGATCCTGTCTCAGAATTGTTCTGAAATTCGACTCCTATAAAATTGTGTTTCGACTCATTTTGCGACATTTAGGATCTTTAACGTGAAACCCGAACTAGATCGCTCCTTTTATTCTTCGAAATTTTCAAGGGAGAAAACAGTATGGAGTCATGTGAACTTCCGGGAGAGTGGGGTTGAAACCCCTAATCCCCCCATGAATACGAAATCAACGAGTTTCTCAACCCCATAGTAAAATTTTTTAACAGTTGTTTCCCCCATGAAGTCAAACTTTCTAAGAATAAACTTTTGCATATAAAAAAATAATACCAGCTACATACGTACCCTATAAAGAATGTTGTTAATGTATAAATGAATGTTAATGTATAATGAAGAATGTATAAAGAAAGTACAATACCTCACAGACTCCAATACCACATAAGCAAATAAATCAGCCAGATTTCCTTTTATCCTTCAAACTGCTGCACACTCTTGTATTTTTCTTCACCCCCGACCGAAAGTAACCCCTTGTAATCCTAGAGTTTTCAATTAACTAGGAAAAGTTGCCTTGTCCAGAGGCTACGAAGGCCTTCGTAATGCCAACCGCCGCTTCATTGATCTGATTAATGGTTACGCACGATTGGAAAGGTGAAAATTCGCTTACCTCCTGCTATATATATATTATGTAAATTGAGATGGGGAGGTTTGACGTGTCCTATGTCCGACCCTGGTTTCCCATCACTTTAATTTCACCGGACTAATTTCAAGATCTGTTTGAATTCCCGTCTGTAATTTCGAGGGGCTTCGAGATTTGAGGTGAAGTAGAAGTTCTGATAATTAATTTTGTCTAACTTAGCTTTTTTGTGGTAGTCTAACTTTTTTGGAAGTAGTAAATCACATGAAAAAAATAAATTTTTTGAACCCCTATGATCATCACATTTAAGTTGCTTAAATACAGTCTTCGTCTATATTTAATGTCTTAGAAATTTAAGTTGTTCACTAATTATTTTGACTTGGTTATATATTTTTTCTGTATGAATATTTTTTTATTCAATCAGTTGAGAAACTCGATTAATTCCATTTAATCATTTTTGATTCATTAATATTTATCATCTCACCCAATACTAATACGAATAGGTAGGTATTTTAATTATGGGTGCATATAATTAATATTCAAAAGAAATTTATAACACATTCATTAAATTTACCATTTTAAATTATAAAATACCGCATTCCAAAAATATAAATATAGGTTATCGTGCTGTCTAACCGCCACGAGAAAAACTTTTGATATCATACAATCATGTGGCGGTTGTTATGAAAACAAAATTATTCCACTTAATTTTGAGGGCGATATATGGCGTGGGCTATATATGGTGATATATGGTTTGGTATATGGTTTGAGGGCGATATATGGCGCTGAATTTTTTTTTCCAAATCAGTTTAGCTTTGTATTTCATACATTCTATACTAGGCTCACGGATTGCAAAGTTTTTCTAGGGATGGTCAGAGAGTAACAGGTCTACTCTACCTTTTAAATAATGGGCTGAAAATGGGGTATGTCCTTTAACATAAGTAAATGTCAGGTACTTCATATGGGTCGGGGGAATGGTAGGGTTGAATTTTATCTGCAAGGGGACAAAGTTAAAGAAGGTAATATGACCAAAGATTTAGGGGTGATAGTAAATGAGGACTTTAAATGGGTTCATCAGTGTTCATCTGCTAGTAAAAAGTCTAATAAGATATTGGGATACATAAAAAAAACTGTTTCTTCAAGATCCGAGGATATTATTTTGCTACTATACAGAGGCTTGGTGAGACCTCATCTAGAGAATGCTGTTCAGTTTTGGTCTCCATACTTAAAATAAGATATTGATTCAATTGAAAGGGTTCAGCATAGGGCTACTAAAATGGTCAAGGGTACATCCAGTTTAAGTTATGAGGGAATATTAAAGAAGCTAAATATGTTCACTCTAGAGAAAAGAAGGATTAGAGGGGATTTGATTCAACTTTTTAAAATGGTAAAGCAAGGGGACACAGAGGGGCTAGATTTCAATACGGGTAATAGAACAAGGGGTCACAATTTCAAATTGAATAAAGTCAAATTTAAGACGGGTTGTAGAGAGCATTATTTTTTAATTGTAGTATGATTTTCTTTATAATATCACTTATCATTATTCTTTTCATTTAAGGTATCTGGACCTACAGACACCTGTAACTTTGATACATATCCAAGGACGTGTGAATCTCCAGAAAACGAAGAATCCGGTTGGGACAGAGACTTTTAACAACGACCACATCGATTACTTCAATAACACAATACTTAAAGCATTCCTCAGATCAGTTTGAGTCTTTTATAGAGACTCTGTTCTATGTTTCCTTCGCGTTTCTAGCTTCGTAATAAAAAAACAGAACCTTTGAGGAATATGGCGAGCTTTTTTTTAAAATTATATTTGATTTTTCCCCTAAATTTTACGCTAAACTTGTACGTTTCAATTTGTATAAATTTTTATGTATGGTTTTACTTCATGACGAACAGAAAAAAGACAACACAAAATAAGGGAACAACTAAAGGAATAACTTTTTAAATGGCAATATAATTTAAATTTTAAATGACTGCAAATTTTTAATGATTAAAATATGTGAAGCTATTGTTAGATCTTATTCAAATTTATGCCCTGTTACTCTGAAATTACTTTATATGTACTACATATACTATGTACTACAAAAGGCTCAGTAGGGTGCTTTTTATGTGAATAATCATAGGCAGAGCAATAGAAACCTATAGTGGATATTTGTATATTCAGTGGTTTTTAACGATCATACTTGTTTGGTACATTGAGATGTTGCGCTTTGTAAAACTTATTTATTATCATCTGGTTGAAAGTTTTATCCAAGCTCAATAGAGCTGAAATGTGAAAGTAACTTTAAAAATTGAATATTTTAATGCATATGTTAAAAGAAATTATTTGTTTTATCATCTTTATTTAAGATATTGTTCCGATTTTATATTTAAAATCATGAAGCTTGTGGATTGTGAGTACTTTTTATTATGTATAAAGTTGTTGGGCGGTGTAAAATGTGCAATATATGTACAAAGTTTTTTTGGTGGGTATTGAAGTGGTTTAAAAAAACGAAACTCCAATTACTTATCAGGGCATTTCTTTCAAAGGTTCCATTTTATATAAAACTAAAAGTTTCAACTCAAACTATTATACCCCGCCTCCTATATTACGTAGTTTTCCTATAAAAATTTGATTTTCCCCATAAAATCCAAACCTTAAAACAAAAGCAAAAAATCTCAAAACTAAATATTTTTAAAGCGTATAGATATTTCTCATTTTTATAGCACACGTTGACTCTATAGACCAATGAATGTGTAAGTGACTGGTATGCAGCTATAAAGTCTAAAAGTTTAGCAAACATGTTAAATTCACTCAATACTCATTTTAAAATACCTATAGTTAAACTTGCAAAAATATGGTTGAAAAATAATAAATTGCTAATATCCTCCTTTGTGTAATTAAATTAAATTAAAAGTTAACTAAATTAATTTATCATTAAATTTAAAGTATTTTTAAACGACAGTTTTTAAGCTACTGAACTAACAGAAATTATAAAAGTATTAAATTCATATCAACGAAATAAATTTTTAAATTAAATACTTTTAATTACTAACTTATTACCTTATTTTTCTAGAATATTTAAATGTAATTTTGTTGGATTTTCTTTTAAAAAGATATTTTTATATTAGAATTATACCCATAAACTAAGAACTTAAAACACAATTTTACAAAAACTCTAGGGATTTTATATTAATAGAATGGTTTCATTAAAAAGGAGATAGGATTTTTTAAAAAAAGGTGTTCCATGTTTTCAGATTTTGATACAAATAAATAATACGTACAAAAATTGTTTGTTATGTTAAAAAATCTATTTCTTACAGAAGAGTATCAGATAATAAATCCTATACGTTTTTGTTTTACCCGATAAGATTTGAAATTAAAAATGTTATTTCTGCTTTTATGTCATGAATTAAAAATACAATCTTCTAAACTTTCCAGTAGATTTGATACGAATAAAAGTATTTGTTATTTCTATTTTGTTTGTTAGTATTATATAATTAATTATTACTTTGAATCTAACTTTATAATGAGACTAGCTGATATGCCCGGCCTTGCACGGGTGAAGAGTATAAATTTATTATTTGAGGTGTTTGCTAACAAAACCAGCTCATTCCATATTTTTCTGAAATCCACTTTTTTGCATATTTTGAAAGTTTAGAGGGTCCTTCATAACCTGGCGAAGGGATATAGCTCAAATCCAGCTCATTCCAACCCAAAATTAGATTAAAGGGTGAAAACTATGATCATCTCAACTGTGAAATTTCAGATCATTTGAAAAAGTTAAGTGAATGTCATTTATTTAAACTCGTAAAGACACAAATATTAACTGGTAAACTGAAAAAAAAACAATTTCACACAACTTAATTGAACAAAAAAACTGAAGAAAAAGCATGCAAAATCGTGTTTTTGCATCAAAATCAGCTCATTCCAACCTAATTAGTGTAATTACGCCCAAGGTAATGAAACTGGAATGAAAATGAAAAAGTAATCAAATTCTAGGCGGTTGTACCTACAATTAAACATTTAAAACACAAATTGAGCTTCAGAACTGTGGACGTGAGAAGTTTTTTGTGTATCCTGTTAAATTTCCAAAAATGGAATAAGCTGGTTTTGATAGCAAACGCCTCATTTTTAAGTTTTCCCAAATACATTTCTAATTTTGTATAATCAGCATTTACCAATCATACCGGTATCCCAAGCGTCTTTTTCATATTCCGGTGTTCCCGGTAACTTTTCCTATCCCGGTGTTCCTATAGTAATTTTTCTTTTCCCGGTGTTTCCGGGTTGATTAAAATTCCTTCAGTTCTCAAGCAATATAATTTTTGAATGATTTCCACTTTTACAACATGGAAAAAATATTATAAAAATTATTTAAGATTGCTTAGATCCCTTGATTAATCATATCTTTAAGAATTAACGTTTTTGGGGAAATTAGTTAATAATTAAAGCTTATTCAATTTTGCAAATTAAGAAAAAAATCAATCTTTTTTAGTTGAAAATGAGTTTTAATAGCTTTTTGTTTGTTAACCAACTTTCTTAAAAGCTAAAATATTATCACCTTTTAATTTTACATCCTCGTTTTCATGGAGACTATTTTAACAACAATGGTATTCCATAAAGTTTTAAAATATAAAAATTAGATAAAACATCAAATAAAAATATGGTAAACTATACTTAAAACTTTTAAATTTCACTGAAAGAGATTTTTAAATTATTAATATAATTTTTAAATAGACTTGTACCTAGTGTTTCTATTAAAAACTTGTTGTTTAGCATTAAATTTTCTTTGTAACAATGGAGTAAGCAGATCTCTTCTTGAGGAGAAATAAAGCTATTTCAGCAAAATGACCATAAAAAGGGTCAAAAGAGGGTCAAGGGGTCATTAAAAGTTTTCGAAACATAGCCTATGTTTTTTCTGGAGTTTTTTTACGTAGGTATACCAAGTTTGGTGCAGATCGGCAGAAAATTGTGGATTTGTATAAAAGACAAACACATATACCCACACTTAGTTTTATTATATTAGATTGGAGATTAAGTTATATGTTAGTTTTTACCATTTAAACATAATATAGGGTAGGTAGGGGCAAAGCCACGGAGTTTTCAGTATTTTTAACATTGTGGTCGAAAGAGGGTAGATAATCCCGAAATTTCAATTAGAGGTGTTAGATTGAGATCTTACCTACAAAACCAATCCAAGTTCAAACTCTTATCGATGGTATTTTAAGAAAAATTTATAATTTAGCAAAAAAATTGCGGGGCTTTGCCTCACAAAATGGAGCAAAGACCCGCACTTTGGAATCTTCGTATCCAAGTGAAATAAACATGAATAAACAAAATTTTCATTATGAAAACACTAGAAATAATTATCTTAATACAGTACAGCCCCGATTATCCGCGGAATTGGGTGGCAAGGGTACCGCGGATAGCTAAAATTGCGTATAACCCGAAAAAAGACTAAAAAGGAGGTTAAAACACTAAAAAAATACTTTCAGCATAAAAACTATGTTTCATTGTACAAAAAACATGAAATGTAAAACTTTTAAAATGTGTACAGTACAGCAGAAACCTTTGTTCTACATCTAAAATTTCTCTAATCGTATCAAAAATTTGCCCTCATCATTAAAACTGTTTTCGTGGCAATCGCAGATCATCCTCTAGCGGATAATCGGATTTGTACTATATTGTTTTAATATTTTTAAGTGAACCAAAAATATTAAACAAATATAATCCATTTTAATGAAAATTGTCAATCTGTTTCAAAGTGCCCAATATCTTTCAAAAGGGAGAAAAAAAAGGTTTCAGGTTGAGGACTGACATCTCAGAAACCTTTATTCAACTTTTTAGGGATTCTGTAGGTTCTAATTTCTTTTTAGGACGAATTCCTAAAGTTTTGAAGCTGCGGGTATTTGCCCCGTTTTACATTATTTTGAAAAACAAGCCTTATTATTTTTAGATAAGTGTTGAGGCAATTCTTTCAAGACGAAAGTGAAGTTCAAATGCTATCTTATCATTGGCTTATTTTTTTGTATTTCTCCTGAAGCCCTATTTTATGTAATGTTTAAGTAAAAGATCAGAAAAATTACATCAAAATGATGAAAAACAAACTTACATCATTTTTTAACTCATGAGTGACTTAGGGGTACGAACTGTCGTAGAACAATAGGTCTTAATAAGACAAACCAACCACCTGGTTTTCAACTTTTGAATCGATCACTAACAATTAAAAATCGCGGTGCGTGGTTTTGCCCCTTGCGGGTTTTTACCCCCAACTACCCTATACCAATATTCTTGACCAAATATAACCACTATTAAAATTAATAGGGCTTGATTTCAAAAAGTTCTTGTTAGATTCACTTGAAAGTTTTCAAATTCAAAATATTTAATGATGCATTGGAAAAATTCCTTAAAATCAAGAATTATATCTCGTTAATTTTTCCAAAACAGAAGAACAACCAAAGGGCTGTACTAAAACCTTAATTTCCAATTTAGTGTCATCATAATAATGAGGGAATAAAAATATTCGAAACGAAGCTTCTCAAAAAAAGTTCTTTTAATCGTGCTTAAAAACACAGCTTATAAAACTTATTACTATTTAGAAGAAAATTAAATGCTTTGAAATTTTATAAACTTGATAGCCTTACTTAATTTAAAATAGAAAAACTTAAAGAAGGTATTCAAAAAGTAAAACTATTTAAATTTTTTAAATTGTAAACCAAGTAATAAGCTTATAAAGCACTTTGTTCTTCAGTTGAAAGATCAGAAACTAAATCCATTTAAGAGTGTTTTTATTTATTTCATTGTATGGAGGTTTCTAAGCTCTTTAAGAACTTATGTACAAAGTTTAGAGTGTATTCTGGAAAATGGAAAAAAGAAATCAAAGAAACCAAATCAATACAAGTAAAAAATAATTTATAAAAACTAATAATACTCTTATTTCCCCCGTTTGAAATATTACGTATTATTAAAATTTACCTATATTTTTTTACAATTTGCTAACAAAAACACTATTCTATTATGGGATTTTAATAAGGCTTTAAAGAACGAATAATACAAGATTTAAGCTGAATTCGTTTTCCTTTTTTTTATCTAAATCTAACATCATGAGTTATGACAATGATGGATTCTCGGGTCTTAACCAGATTTATCTTAAAGAAAATAAGCAAAGGGAATGTACTTGAAAAAATTCAGATTTATATGCTTTAAAGCTATTAAATTTAATTAGCTACTGAATAATCTAAGATTAAGATAAATTTAAGTTAATTATTGATTTAAATAGGGATTCTAACTATGATGAATGCATCTAAATTCTTACAAAAAATCCAAAATTTCGTAAGGATTAACTAATTAAAAGATATTAGTCTGATTTATTTCTTCTTATCTAAACCAATATTATTTCCTTGCAAATGCTTGATAAAAATATTGATACCCAGACTGGAATTTCTGATTCGACGAAAAATGACATCTAGTTGAGCCATCAACAAGCAGATAATGCAGACTACGTGACGTTGTTAAAAGCTAAAATTTGAATTTTTTACAGATAATGGTATCTGCAGGAAGTTGATAGATTTTGATTTGATGCTCGACTTTTTTTATAATTTTGAAGCGTCATCGGTAGAGAAAAGACAGTAGTTTTCTATGTACTTAAAAAGATCAAGGAAATAACATAAATTGCATATTGTAGAACAGACATAATTAGCTAAAAAGAAGGGGAAAACCAAACCTTCAAAATAATTTGAAATAAATATATCTTGGAGAACCCAAAAAGTAATCTACTTCTTGTTTCACAGAAAATTTTCCAAACTTTAATTGTGGCCCTTAAAAATAAAGCTCTGATTTAGTATAAAATTTAAAAAAAAACAGGAGTATTAAAGTGTTTCCTAAATCCAAGAAGAAAGTTTTTAGATTGGTGTGGTGTATCACATTGATCATAATAATTTAAACCATAAAAACTGGAAAATTGAGGTTACAAGATTTGAGAAAAGATTTCTCAATTATCCTTAAGTTGGTTTTTAATTTAAATGTGTGACTACAACTTCTCTAGTTCCTTTTTTAAGTTCTATTAAGTAGATTTTAAATGTTTAATAAGACTATTTATTTTATTTTAAGAGAAAATTTTATAGCTTTTTAATGGATTTCCGTAGAGAACTTTTGGACACGTCATTGTTGAGTTGTTCTGGAAGTCAAGGGATTAAGAACATGCCATCCCTGATTTTATGTCCCTGACCTAAGGGGAATTATTTAGTTTTCAACTACTTCCTTAATGGGACATAAAGTCATTTTCTTTGCTTTCTGCCGTAAAAAAGTGAAATATATTACGAGTATCGGGATATTTATATATTGATATCCCTCCTTGCGTTTGACCTTGGCCAATTATTAGAGGGAAAAACATTGACTTTTCTTGTATTAAGGATGTTTTATTTATTTAATCCATGGATTCTATTTCAAATAGTGTAAAATATCATTACCTCAGAAGTAAAAACTAATGCTATATTTGAATGAAGAAAATCAAAGTCAAAAGAAATTAACTCCAAATACCTTGGAAGTAAAACATTTGTTTATACCCAGTGTAATGAATAAAATACTATCTCAGTTTTAGATGTTTAATTTTGTTTTATTAGTTCGTTTTATGAAATTAGGTGATATAGGATGAACTGCCTAGTAAATGAACAGTCGACCACATAAACTTAAATATTAAGGAACCTAATTTTTCTAGAGACTCTCATCAAATTAAGTATATAAGTTGCTGGAAGATCTCATAAATGAGGAACAATCATTTATTCAAGTAAAAAGTTGTAGCTGTGAAAAAATTTTCAATTTGAACCCAGCTTCGAGCGAACTAAAATCATACCTGTAGGTTAAGAATTAGTCATTTTACAATTTTATTTTTCCTAGTTGTGATTGTGCTGTTTATGCCTGTTCTTGTTTTTCTCAATTATTCAGATTTTTTTCTTTGCTAAATAATAATGTAGAACGTCATAAGTTAACCCTATGCTTAATCCTATATTTTCAATATTAACCATTTTAGTTGCTATATTATCCCGTCTTTTTAAAAACTTTTTGTTAGAGAAAAGGTTTCAAGAAAGACACTCTGCTATGATAAGAGTAAGTTGAAACTGAAATAAAATTTTTCCATTTTGAACTTCATATCTCTTTAATACGTATTTTTAGAATATCAAACTTATATTGAATTTAAAAGGTTGTTTCTATATAACAGTTTTTTAGCGGTCCGAGCCCAAGTTTACCTCAGGGACGTTTCTTTAAGTACAGGAAAAAAACTCGTGTTTTTTTATATGAGGATTGTGTAACTTTCTTTTAAAATTTCTTTTATTTATTTATTTATTTATTTGAGATACTGCAGCCTATTTAAAGGCCAAGCAGGGGGTTGCAGCAAGACCCTCTATATAAAGGCCTCCCAACTCGGCCGTGCAACGTCATAACTTTCACTCATCTTTGACGTCACTCCATAGACTTAACATGGCAATTTTCACCCACGTCTGACGTCATCACCCGGAGTTGGATGGCCATGTATATAGAGGGTCTTGGTTACAGACAAGCGACACAAAATAATAATAATAATAATAATAATAATAATAATAATAATAATAATAATAATAATAATAATAATAATAATAATAATAATAATAATAATAATAATAATAATAATAATAATAATAATAATAATAATAATAATAATAATAATAATAATAATAATAATAATAATAATAATAATAATAATAATAATAATAATAATAATAATAATAATAATAATAATAATAATAATAATAATAATAATAATAATAATAATAATAATAATAATAATAACAATAACAATAACAATAACAATAACAATAATAATAATAATAATAATTACATTTAATATAATAATAATTCTGCATACATATAATAATAATAATTATGACTCTTTCCATTTAAAAAAAGACAGTCATCAAAAAGTTTCACTGATTCTTCTTTATCTATTGCCTTCCCCACCTCAATGATGAAAGCATTTGCAATTATCAATCAAATTAAAAACTGCCAAGGTGTGTCATTAACCGAAATAAAACAGCGCTAACAACAGAACGTGATGCCCAACGTTTCCCTATCTTAACCGATTTATCAGAAAACTTTGTCCTCCGAATAACTCTTGTTTCAGATAGGTCACGTGGCTTCTCCACCTTTAGCCGATAAAGATTTAATAAACGAGTGGTGGCAGTACCACACCTTCACTAGCTTTCGGTCCTTCCTATCGTTTGCAAACTTAGAGCTCTCCGAACGCACGACAGCAGGTAAATAGAACTTGGTTGCTTTCCATTTGGTTGGTGTTGAGTATACATAAAAATCAGTCAATTATGCTTTTAACTGAAAATTTCATTCTCCTCATTCAAGATTATTATGAAAAATACAGTTATTTTTTATTTGTAAAGTTAAGGCATTAAAAAAGCGTATTTTCGAACATATAGATCTTCATAACGACCAGGTGTGCCGGTAAAACGATAACCTGCACGTCAAGTAAATGAGCTAAAAAAATTGTTGGATTTTTAGATAGTTTCGTATAAGATAAAATTCGAGTCTTCATGTATTTTTTTTCAGTAGCTTGAGGACAAGCGTCAATGAAAAATTTAATTCTATTGAATTCAACCAATATTCATTTAAGTTTAATGAAATACAAATTAATTAATTAATTGATATTTAATGATGGTGATGATAAGAATAATTAATGACTAAATTAATCAAGAAAATTCCAATTAAAAACTGAAATTATATTTCGCAACAGTTAAATAAAATCATGCAAAGACCCTCTCATTAAATATGCATCACCTTTAAAATATGAATAGGTATTCTTTTTATACTTAGTACGCGCTGAAGGAGAAAGTTAGTAAACACAAAGCAGCTTTCTAGGTTGTTAGGAGAAGTTTCGGTACGCAAATCGTGATAAAAAGACACTATATATACACGGGTTTAACGAAATAATCGTATTTTAAAATTGACGTTCTTTGTTTCACTCGAAATTCAGACACCGCGATGGGAATTGTCGTAGGGTCAACTAAAGTTGCTGTCTAGTATAATCAAAATTGGAAATTTCAAGACCATGTTGAATCTATCTGTAGAAAATTAATACAGTAAGGCACCGTTTATACGTCTTTCAAGGGACCGACGTAAAACGGCGCATAAATGAAAAGACGTATAATTGAATACAATTTTGATTATTTGAATGAATTGGGACTACGACATATAAACGAAACGAAAACGACGTATAAATGTAAAAGACGTATAAATGAGAGACGTATAAACGGTGCTTTACTGTACTTATTTTATTTAAATTTTATTACTTTAAAAAATGTGTAAATGTTGATTCACTTCTATTCTATTCTTCAAACTCTATTTTGCTTGAGTTAAATCACGGGTCGAATATGGAATAGTGATCAGGTGGTTGTAGAATATCTAACCACTATATAACCACTAATTAACTTACATAGAAAATTCTTACGTTATTGTCCCTAATAATATTATTTTAGATGTCCACCGGTTGTTTGTATTTAATTGTCTAATTTTCATAAAGAAATATCCATCGGTGGCCACTCTTTCTAACGTTTTATACAATTTTCAAATTTTCCACATACTGTACCTACCCCTCAATAAGAAATATCTTCACAATAACTTTCTGTTACTTTCTTTAATAAATTACTGCATAAAATCCAAACAGAATCAAACTTCCTCTAGTTTAAGAAACTCTGCTTTACATTTATAATTCTAAACAGCTTAAAAGCTGAAGAATAATTCGAACTAGAGGCAGGTAGATAATTTATGTTTTTATTTAATTATCTTTTAAGTAAAAATTAGAGAATCTGAGCTTTAAAGAATGAGAAATGAATAAAATAATAAGTAATGCTTTTTTTAATTACGTAAGGAAGGTAAGTTCTTAATAAAGGAATAAAAGTATAGGGGAAGGCAAAGAAACATTTCATTGAAACAAGATAAAAACAATTTCACTAGTTAAACCAAAGTGCATTTGTTATCTTATTCTTATTTGTTTTTATCTTAAAAGGTCAGTATTTATTGTTTGTAGAAATAAGGAATACAGCCGGATATTTTTTTACTTTAAAGGGAACCTAAGATTTCAAAACATAATTAAGTATCATTAGTTAATTCTAATTTCATATTTTTTCTCTCTCTCTCTTTTCTAAGTAATGGGGTAAAAATTATTATTATTAAAAAATTATTTAAAAATGGTAAAATATTCAAAACTTTTAGCATTTTCAAATTTAAAAGTTTGAAAATGAATTTAAGAACCATGAACTCTTAAAATTAAAAGTACAGAAACCTCACTCGTACTTTTAATTCTTAATTCCAAAAAAAACAATCCATTCCAAGCTATCATTTTCTTGTTTAAAATGTTTTATAAAAAGAATCAACTTCTTTGGGCAAAAGTTTCTTACTTAAAGTTTAAACTTTTTTATAAGGATATAATATAAGTCCATTAAACTATTTTATTGCATTTATTAAAAATCTTTCCAAGCCAAAATTTAACTAAAAAAAGTTCAATTTTTTTTACTTTTTACTTTAATCCTTTAAAAATCCCATCAATACGTATTTTTACTAAATTATTATCAGTTTATAAAAAATACTATTACTTCAAACAATTCTAACTATTTAAATTTAAATACTTTTAATTCCCTCATACCCTGATTCATATAACTTATTATAATTAGAATATCTTTCCATAAATATACTTAGATTATACTTTATATCCTCCTGCAAAGCACGTATTTTCGTCCAAAAGTACCTCATTTCAATATAAATCTTATATTATAAGTTTATAGACTGTATTTGCGCTTATTCAAACAGAAAATCCTAAAGAGAAACATCATTATCTTTTCGATATTACGTTCCTCGTTTAACATTTAACTTGCTTGTTATGTTACATTGAAAAAATACTTTTAAAATGAAGTTCATATCTTGTTAGCTAAAATGCAATGATTTTGTACGTTTATTTAGATTTTTTTAATTATAAAAGGTATTAGGAATATGGGCTTAAATTTACTTTCTTCATAAATCAATTATGTTTTATTTTTTATTTTTTTGCCATCATCGTTTAACCTTATTAATAATTCAAGATCGTATATAAGGGGCCATTCATAAATTACGTGAGGCGATTTTTCCAAAATTTGGACCCCCCTCCCCCTTGGTGAGATTTAGTGAGATTTTGCTGGACCCCCCCTCACCCCAAGTGAGATTTACCTACAACTTTTTAAAAATAATTTGCAGTGTGTGTTGCAGTTTCTCATACTTAAAAAAAATCGTATAATTTCTAACTTATAAAGTTAACGTGATATTTTAATCGACCCCCCTCCCCCCTTGGTGAGATGTTTCCAAACCCCTCCCCCCCTTTTTGACCTCACGTAATTTATGGATGTCCCCTAATGAACTAAACATTTTAAAAGAATTCAATATAAAAAATGAAGTAATGTTTCATAAAATAGTACCTTTGAAGTTTCAATCAAAGATGAAAAATATGTTCTAGTTTAAATAAATGTTCATTTTATTTCCTTTGAAATCCTTTATTATTCAAAAATAAATACGTGATGGTGTAAGTTTTAGTAATAGCCAAAATTCGAAAGACCTTAATAATAAAATAAGTTAACAATGTATAAAGAAAAGAGCAGAGAATAAATACTTTAATACCATGCATTTTATACTGCATTAGTGTCTCCCTTAAATATATATATGCACTAAAAGAGGAAATAGATAGTTATATTGTACTTTAAATTATTAAAATATCAATACCAATAAGCAAATAAAGAGACATTCCAAACAGCCTTAAAATCTTTTTCAAAGTAGCTTTCAGGTAAACCGTTTATATTAGTGTTGTGAGATAACATTTCAGTTGATCCGCATTGGAATTTTGATAAACTAAAAGAAATCAAAAGAAACTAAAAATACATGGATAAATTGAAAATCCTGCTTACGATACTTATTCATTAGAAAATACACGAATATTCATTTATTAAAATTGTCTGAAACTGTAGTGTTTTATAGTACGGATTGTACAATCTATAAAGTTATGTTCGTAAGCTTTATATTAAAATAATTTTTCGATGATTACGGAAATGACTTTTTATACAGAATTATATGTAAATATAACACTATTTGAACTATTTATAATAAATTTTAAGTAAATTACAACTCTAAAAAATTTTTTTGTTCATCTAAATTACTTGATGGCTTTTATTTTTATTTCAAAGGCATTCAGAAATTTATCACAACGCCCTCTTTTGACTTTATCATATCTTGATCAAAACAGTGCTACTTTCTAGCTACTATGGGCATAAAAGATAAATTTGATAACCAGTGACAACAACTGATACCGTCTACTGTTCTGAACAATAACGAAGGTCTTATCACATCTGCTGTCGATGAAAAAAATACGCTAAAGTGAGAAATGTTTTCTCAAGGACTATAGAACAAAAAGAACTTTTTTTTGTTTCCACTAAATAAGTTGAAGTCATTTATCAAAAATTGGTATTTTTGAAGATAATTCAATTAACCTACGTTTACCGAATCCTTTTAGTTCATCTAAAAAGTGATAAATGCGTAATATCCAGTACATTATAACTTTAAATACTCTTAAGCTAATCTGCGCCATTTAAAATGATGAGATAAAAGCATATACAGTTACCATGCTACCAGCCGTACAATGAAATGGTTTTTTTACCTGAATAGCTGATCTTTAATTCAAAAATAAAACACGCGTGTGTTTTTATACATTTTTCCGACCACTCTATTCCTTTTCTTCAACTCAAATCAATCTAAAAAAATACATTGCATAGGTAATTCAAACCGAACTAAAAACTGATACATAATCCAGTTTTTTTATTTCGTACTCATCTTATCAAGCCTTATACAAATTAGAAAATATAGATCAAAGTAGCGTATTTCTCATAACCATAAATAACAAATAAAAGCGAAACCCAATTCATGGAGTAATTAAAGTATTATACACATAGAGGCAAGACAAAAGTAATTGCAAACCAAGTGCAAGGATCTTCCCCGAATCGAATGTCAACTAATCCCAATGAACGACAAAAGTAAATGTCACCTCCCACAATCGTTACCATTTGTGATCATATCCCCTTTAATTTTAAAGTATGCGGAGTAAAATTAAGTCTTTGATTGCCGTTGGAAGTAGGGGATGAACTCAAGGGAAATGTAGCCCAATTAACTGGAATTTCGTGATTGAACAGACTTGAAAGTTAATTCGCTTTCTTTTGAGATGTCGATGTAGTCTTTTGAGATGGTAAATTGAGATGATTGCTTTTTGTTTTGAATCTGGGTGATATTATTAAGAAGTAATCGAATGTTTTATTAATAAATCTTATCGTCATATTTTTTGGATTTTGATAAAGGTTTTAACTTTTTATTTTGAATGAAATCAGTGTGATTTTCTTAAAGTTTATTAGTTATTTAGGCAATTTCTTTAAAAAATTAATGAAACGAATGACAACTTTAAGGAAAGTTCCTTTAAAAAGATAGAAATAAAACATTTACAATAATATAATTAAAAAACAGCCTGGATAGTTCTTTCACACTTTTTTTAAGTCCACATATAAAAAGCTTACTTTGTTCATGCCAATAACATGAAATAGTCCATAGAAATTAATACAGACTTGAATAAAATTACTTCCTAGTTTTAAAATCCATCGAATTTGGGCTAATTTGAGATGATATTCCGTTTTCAAAGTTGGTAAAAAGTAATTAACTTTAAAAATATATATATACCTATACTAAAAATATATTATTTCTTTTGTTATTTTTATAAAATTTGGTCTTTTAGTCTATCTGATAGAACCAAAGAAATTCGATTTACTAATTGAAATTTTAAAAACAGTTCTAATGTCAACTTTCGCGTGGAATTGACCTTGACTGTTAATGAAAAAAGTTGAAGAATGAGAATGAAATTTATCGTATCGTATAAATGTTACGAAATAGGTATAAATATTTTATAAATGTTAGTAAAATAAAGAATTAGAATAAGTTTAGTATTTTTATCTTAAAAAAGAATGATGAAGATATTAATTTAACTTTTGAGAAATGCTTTTATTATAGTCTGTGTAATTTGAATCGTCGGCTCACTCCTAGTCATTTCTCATTGCATTTCTATAGCGTTGCTATGGTGACGAGCCGTCTATTCTATTTACACGGGGTAGTTGCGGCGCGGGTTGCGAGTGCCTGATAGCCACTATTTGTTATCAATGAGTTCGGGAGGAAAACTGAACACATTCTGAAATTAATTCCTTTCCCATCAATTTATATTAGAAAGAAAAAATGTTTCAAAATATTTCAGTATGGAATAATATCAAATTCTTATAACTTTTTAAATGCAATCTGATTTAAATTTAGTTTTAGTAAAATTTAAATTTATTTTCATTATGTGTATGTTAGTATCAAAAACAATTGCTTATAATGAGGAATGGAGTCAACAGTTCTTTGCACCATAAAAACTAATGATAAACCCCATAGCAAAAAGGAAAAAAATGTTGATCTTATATATAGTATTATCTTTCTAAATTACTGCTTACACTGAAGTTTTAATCCATGTATTGGGGAAAACAATATTTAAAAAATTACTTTTTATTAATTTTAAAAGAAAAATAGTTTTAGGACTCAAGTTATTTTTATGTGCAATTTTTATATTTGAAAGCACGTCGATTAATATGATATGCAATACTTGTTGACATTATGATATGAATGAAATTTGACATCACTATTAATGAGGCAACTATTTATTGATTATGAGGAATTTCTAAAGAAATCCAGTGAGCAATTTAAATTCCCGTACATGAATTATTATCATCTCATTTTTGAAGGGGAAAAACCTCTTTATATACAGAATGTACAATAATCTCAATATAGACGAGGTTACTATTGAATGTTATGTCTTTAATATAGTACCTCCCCTAGCTTTCCTTCAATATTAGTTTGTCTTTGTTTCAGTCATGCCTAACTACAAAATTGTAGACTATGTGTACCCCACATCTGGAGAATTAGCCAGACTCATTCTACAATACAAAGAAATTGAATACGAAGACGAAAAAGTCGAATCGCCTGATAAAATATACGAAGCTGAAGAGCGTAAGTTAAATTTATTTCTAGATTTTCATAAGTAGCTGAATATGTTGTTTGAAAAGTTTATGGAATATATGTGTATGGTGATTCTAAATATTTTGCGGAGCTTATATATCACTCATTTACTTCATATTTATATTGAGTAAATTACTGTTGGTAGTGCCCTTATCTTCCAAACTGGTAAAAAAAAGTTTCAACGTACACTGTAGAAAGAAGTTTGTCTTTTTACACTAAATTTTCTTTTATTTTAGACGAAAATTTTCCTTATGCGTAGGAAACGTGCCTTTTGAGTCTTGGAAACGGGTGAATTTTTTCACAAATATCATTAAGATTTAATAAAATCACTACTTTAAAAACAAATTTTAAAAACATGTAGTATATACCAGTCAAAATTTCTCGTGATAATTTAGACAAAAGGATACCGATCTTCTTTTAGCTAGGTGTGTAATATATTCGCTGGTGACGTCACAATGTCATTCGGAAATATGAAATTTGTTATAATTGAATCGCTTTTTCTGAAGCATGTCAAACGTCACTTTTCTTGTTTTGAGATAAACGAGATTAACTGTATAGAAGCTCACTACATTTTTATGAAGATGTTTAGTAATTTTTTTCTTCAATTAATTGTAATTCATAATTTTCATATATATATTAAAGATAATAATTTTCATTTGGATATTTTACAGACAAAAATAATTTTTTAATGTACTATTCTTTTCATAAAAAATTATTGAAATATTTGTATTTGACAGGTTTCTGCTATAAACGGAGTATTCCGGCCTATTTTCATAGCTTAACTCAAATTTATTTAAGGATTTGGTAATAAAAGTGGGAATATTAGTTGAAAATATCATTTCCTTATTAAATACTTATTCTTATTTTTCTCTTTTGGTTAGTAGATGTATAAATACCTTTTTTTATAAATGATTTCAACTTTAGACTCAAAAATAGTGGTCAGCCAATTTAAAATGTTAATATAGACTTCTTAGAAGTCAATTAGATAGTTGTTTAGATGTAACTTTGTGGGCAGTAAAACGATTTTGCTTTAAAAGCCTACAAAATCAGTTAATTAGTTCAATATTATGATCTGGGGTATATATTTGATGTACCCTTTAATAAAGTGATTCATAGATCCAAAATATCAATCACATGGATGTAATAGAGGGCCATAAGCATGGAAATTTTAAATATATAGCTACCAAAATGTCTATAGTCTTGAAATTCGTACGAAAACTTTAAAAATATGGTTTTTACTATGGCTTGATGGACCTAACCTCTAAAGAATGACTTTTTCAATCTCATACAATGCTTGTATGCGATTAAATAAAAAACAGCAGTCCCAAACGAGCTGCAGATAAGACGGCATGAACAAAATTCCCCGCAGAAACCAGTCAAGTGACGTCATTTGACTTGTTTCTGCACTAAAGCTGAAATTTAACATGATGTGAAAACTATTTTAAAATCACGTTATTTTTATTATTCTTACACTAAAATGTGCGTTTACCCCTACAGAATCCCATGACACCAATAACTCATTTTTGAAAAAAGTGGTGTTTGACACGTTTCAGAAATAAGTGATTCAATTATATTGATTGATATTAAGGCCGCCTCTCGTAACTAATCTAAACGAATTCTCAACCTTTGTTCAAATAACGAAAAGTTTTTTATCATTTGACAGAAATTAAAACAAATGTTTCCTTAAAGTATAACAAAGTACAAGTATAAAGCAACAAAAGTGCTGCCGGTTAATTTCTGTTATTTGAAGAAAGAACTTTTTACAGTTCATAGGATTTTACCCCTAAATCTGTGAATACCTTTAGAAATATCTCTTTATTGTGACAAGAATTTCAGATCAAACCTTCTGTTATCCTCAACACACACACTTGCTTTCTTATCTTTTAACATCCCACTCCCTCAAGGCTATTAACATGTGTTTATTGGTTTTTCTACTATTGAATGATGCTTGAAACGTATACTTTTAAAGTCTTCTAGCCACTGTTCATAAATATTCTCATACTTTTTTCACACTTTAACAGAGATCTAAAGGTTTATATCAAACCTTAATTTTATTCAACTTTCTTATAATGTTTCAAAATCTAATTTTTATAATATTTCAAATTTTAATTTTTATAATCTTTCAAAGTATGATTTTTGTAATCTTTCAAAATTTAGTTTCAGTTTATTACAACACGCAAAATTTAGAAATGCATATTGGTACAAATATGTTTATCCAAAATGAGTTATAAGAAATAATATCTATTAGAAAAAATTAATTTCAATCAATAAATATTTAAATTAATATTATTAAATCAAAATCGATTTGAATATAAAATCCATCCAGTTTTACCCGTGTTACCTGTCCAGGTTTGGCATAAATTGTGTGCAGCAGGCAATTTTTTGAAAATGGCAAAAAGGCAGGACTTAGAATAAAAAAATTAATTATTATGTTTTTGTCACTAAAAATTCTCCTGATGCCCATTGTAGTTAAAAAGTTTAAAACCGTAATTTAAAATCTAATTAAATTGTAAAAATTTTATGCTTTGGAAATTACTTATTATTATTGATCTTACTCTTAGTATCAACATAAATTAAACTTTGAACCAAGCTGTCTGGTAAAGATTCAAGAAATATCTTTAAAACTATTTTATGAAGAAAGGTTTCTCACAAATTTAAAGGATGAAAGTAATACAATTGTAAAGTAACCTAACCCCGTGTGCTCAGATTAAGAATGTCATTTGCTTCCTTGCAACAAGTGTAGGCTCGCAGTGAAACTGATTCTACAGGAATCCAATTTTTCCCTTAATCTTAGCTTTCGATCTTGAAATCTGGTTCGATCTAATTATACTATTAATGTGTGTGTCACTAAAACATTTTCTGATCCCCATTTTAGTTTAAAACAGTAATTTAAAATCAAATTAAATTTTAAAAATGTAATGCTTTGGAAATTACTTAAAGTTTCTTTGTAGTTTTAGCGGAGTTTTAATATTTTTCACAGTTCTAGTTCTGAAAGCAAAAGAGTTAGGTTCTTGCTAAAAGTTATTAATTTTTACCATGTGTATGTGTAAGGTAACCCATTTTAGGTATAAATCAATAGAAAGTATGGAATTGAATAAAAAAAATTAAATATTATTATTGTTGTTGTAGTTGTTGTTTATTAATTACTAAGTTTTTCTTATTGTTATTGAAAATTATCCACTTTAATTTATCTGTACAAATTTTTTACTTTTAAAATTCAAGAAATTCTCGAAAAACATTTCTTTATTCAGTACTGAAGGTTTTTATTTTTTTGTAAGCTTCTATATTCTTAACTTGGTGAAATCATATTATTGATGAGGAAAAATTGAATCTAATTACATGTGTTAAGTTAACATGTTACACGAATAAACTTCATTAGAAAAAGTAATAACCTACTCATAATAATAACACTAATTATTTATAATATAAATATAATCATTCTAAAACTATGTGAGAAAATGATTTATTATTCTAACTTAGGTATTTTTCAATAAAAAACTCATTTTGAAGAACTTTCTTTCCTTAAAACACTTCTCTAATTACAATTTGTATTGAGAAAATTGAGTTCAAACCCAACAAATTTTCCTTTTAAATTCATAGTAATGGAGACAGAAGCACACCATAATTCTGATATCAAAACTGAAGAAGCATAAAACCACGTATTGAATAACTCTGTATACAGTATACAGGAGAGTGGGGCTATTTCGCACATGGGGCACATTCGGACAGATGGCATTTCCCCTAGTAATTATTAATTTAAAAATCTGAAAAAAATACCAGTAGATGGGAGCATGACTACCACCTCCTGCATGAATTTTCAAAGCCCTGAGCCATTTTTGTGTATACGTACTAGAAATTTGCTAGCGTTAGAAGCAGCAAAGCAAATTTTCTTGTCATTTTGTTGGTGTAAAATATCAATCAAAAATAACACTCGAGTGGACATTCAGCATTTTATTCAGTAGAGGCACTACTAAAGTAAGTTTCTAGAAAGGTTTTATTTCCCTGCTTTAATTATATCTTGTTGGGACGTGGTAAGCTTGAACTGGTAGATGGGGCACATTCGTACACCAAAAGATGGGGCAGATTCGGACAGTGCGTGCCTCATCTTTCCCATTTTTGATTATGAAAGTGATTTATAAGTTTATAAGTGCAGTATGGAAGTTTAATTGTTTTTTATTGTAATTGTTTCAAAATTTGGTGATAATAGAAAATAACATCTTAAAGAAAGCTTCAGTTTTAAGGAATTTAGACCCAGATTTAAACATTAAAGAAGTAAATATCCCTGATAATTGTTTAATACCCATTGACTTGGACTTAAGTGATTTTATTCTAGTAGAATTTTCTACTAAAAAGAAAATTTTGTTATGTTGATCAAATAGAAAATTTGGAATTGAATGGTGCTTATTTAAAATTAATGACGAAACTTTTATTTTCCCAGTAAGTAATGATTCAACATTCATTCAAAAAGATAATATCATATTAAAATTTCCCCAACCGTCAGTTTCAGGTGTTAATAAGCGAGCGATTGGTTCACTTTTTTTCGAATAAAACCTGACATTTAAAATATTGGTTGAACTTTTTCTAACTAACTATATTATGTGAAGTATGTCAATGTGTAATATACTCTTCATTACTACAATTGTTTTCCTCATCAAAAACTTAGATGTTCAATATTTTCTGAAGCTGTTTTCTTTTTGTAAAAAAATCTTCAATTTAGAGGAAAATATGTGAAAGTGCCAAAACCAAACTAAAAAGTTTATTGAACTTTAAAGTAGGGATAATTAAACGAAATAGTTTAATTATCCTTACTTTAAAGTTCAATAAACTTTTTAGTTTGTAAATAATTTCTTAACAAATATTTGTGGGCTATAAATTAAATTAATTACTCAAGCCCATTAGTGGTAGTTTCCTCACACCCTGAAAGAAGCTTATGAAAATAAAATTAGTTTTTAGCACTATGACTCCATCTAACATAGATTGGTTGGTTGGATTCTTATGGCTCAAGGGCCAGATTAAGCCATTCCATGCCAAATCATAAAACATAGAATTAGTAAAAAGTTTTCTTATGTATTTCCAGAATCTCCTTTCGGTGTTCTTCCCATTCTATACGTCGATGGCAAAATTGTAGCCCAACAACAAGGAATTTCCCGATATCTCGCCAGAGAGTTTGGTAAATAACTTTTTCATTTATATGAACGGCTTTATATACATCCCTTTCTTTTGATTGAGCTTATTCTACTTCTTTCACTTAGGTCTGGTTGGGGAGACCAACGAAGAAAGCGCCACCTGTGATATGATTATGGACGGATTGGGGGTTATGTTCTCGAAAATGAGGGGAACCCACATAGCTAAACTAGACACAAAACAACAGGTACATATTTTTTACGCACAAAAATTCCTATAACTAAATCGCTGCGATTACTGTTAAATACAGCTAACCAGTAAATTTCACATTTTTTGTAATCGCAAGTGTTCATTTAAAATGTAAAATAAGCTGTAAGACAACGAGAGAGGACTTGGACACATCATGTATAAAATTCATTCAAGTAGGGTAATTGTAATGCCTATTAAATCGCGGGAGGGGCCTAAAAGGAGACCACTGCTTTAAGTAAAGAAAATTGAGTTAAGAAAGATGCTTTCGAGTATCTTATGAAATATTGAATGTTTAAAAAAAAACGGGGGGGAATTATCTCCTTACTTGAATGCTTCATAAATCTAACAATCAGCGTAGAACACTGCAAAATAGAATTTCTTCCATTTAAGAGTATAATGCTTTTAGAGTTTTAAAATCCTCTAGTGAAATTCTTACAATTTTCTCATGTAAATTAACAATTATACCTTAGTACTACTAAAGCTCTATACATTAAGTGACAAAAAAAAGATACAAAGTGTGTTCCCCAAAATAAAGTAACTGTTATTTTATCAATATATTTTCGGAAAATATATAGGATATATAACTTTTTCAGATAACTCTATTCAAACAAATGATGGAGGAAGACGTTCCCAGATATCTAGCAAAATACGAACAGTTTCTTGAAAGATCAAGCCTATCTAGTGGTTATTTCGCCAGCGAAAATGTAAGTACAGCATAAGCATTTAAAAAATTATTCACAGTTTGGATACAATTTAAAGTAATGTGAAATTTTTAATCCTTCCAAAATCATGAATCCCTTTAATAAACACTGTAATAATTGATGTGAGTGTTAGTATTAACCAAGTACTTTAAACTTTAAACCAAGCTGTCTGATAAAGGTTCAAGAAAATATCTTTAAAAAGATGGGATAAAGAAAGGTTTCTCACCAATTTAAAGGATGAAAAATATGAAAATAATACCATTGTAAAGTAAGCGTAACCCCGTGTACTAAGATAAGGATGTCATTTGCTTCCTTGCAATAAGTGTAGGCTCGCAGTGAAACTGGTTCTACAGGAATCCAATCTTTTCCTTATTCTTAGCTTTTGATCATGACACTGGGCAACACGGGTCTTTGAAAATTAAACATGTTAATTATGTGCATATAAATCTACGTTGTCCTTTTTTGCTATAAGATCCAATGTTTTGGGGGTCACAAATTATGAGTTTTGAATTAATTTTTCGGACTTCATTTTTAGGAAAACAGTTGTATGAAACAGTAACCTTTTATTTTTAAACTATATTTTAAAAATATTGTTACAAATACTTAAAAACAAAGAATGCGGTGTATAAAATGTTTATTATAACTTTTTTATAAACAATGTAAATTTGAGTTTCATCCGTTTTAAAACATGATATGGTGTAACTAAAGCCCTGGATAGCAAAGCTGCATAGCGAAGAGTGCTCGCTCAGTCCAGGGCTTTAAGTGTAACAACTTTCTCACAATGGAGATATAACCATTTTAAACCTTTAAAAATTTAGAACAGGATAAATATTAAAAACATCTCTGTAATTTTAATTATTAACTAATTACTTTCTATCGCTTGATACTAACACTAAACTGAGTCTGACCAAACTGGAATTAAACATATTTAATTAGAAGCACTCAAAAACTGCAAAACTCTCCTAAAAAGATCCTAAAAGGATGATTGCTCGTATTATATAGCTCGATATCTAATTATTCATATTTAAGGTTGATAATTTTGATTCCTACAATCCTTTTACACAACTTTCCTAATAATAAAAGAACCATAAAGTTGGAACGCATTACTATTTGCACGATATTTTTAAAGATATTATTTTTCAAATTACTTAACTTACCAACTGTTCCTTAATCCCGTTTAGTTGACGTGGTGTGATCTTGGTGTGGCTCTGACCCTAGCGGGCATGCAGATCAGACAACCAAGACTGCTGGAACAACACCCTCGGCTGAAGGCCTTCGTGGACAAGGTGACAGCCAACAGTGTCGTCTCTTCCTTCATAGACACTGAGCTAGCTCCTTCGGCGGTCCTTAGGAAAAACAGCGTGTCGTAAAGAAATCGGTCTTATAGATCATCTGTATAAATGTGAACAGTCTATTTTGTGTGTTATTTTAACTGCATATTGAATACTATCATGAAATACTAATTTATAGTAATCAGTTTTGGTGAATAAATTATTTTTCGAATTTTTCTGAAATAAGTTTCTACAATATTACAGCTCTTGCTTTAGAAGCGTAGAGAATCAGATTTTGTCAAAAAAAATTTAATCTTATGTTCAAGAAATGATATAGAATCGTATGTGTAACTTTTGAATTGTACTAATTAGAAATGTCATTTAAAATAACATTAATGATTTAAATCTTGTCAGATAAGAAAAAGGTTAAACTCATATTCTTTTAAGAGCTATGTATGTTGTGATGAAAATAATAATAAGCATTGAAAATGAGCATTAAAATTTAGTATTATTTATTAGTATTAGAAATTGGAAAATACTGAATGAAATTCACACACATGTAGATTTTAAAGAATTTTAATTGATCAAGACTTTTTAACACAGAACGTTTAACTTTTTAAAGAGTTTCATTAAAAAATTTAGTTACAGAATTATCAATTTGTAATAAGTACAATACAAATGTAAATATATGTAGTAGTTTTGAAATAAAAGTAAAAAAAATTATGTGTATGTTAAAAGTTAAATTAATTTACTTTCAAAAACTAATAATGATTAAATTACACCAACCATTATTTAACGATCATATTTTTTACAATATTTGATGTTAAATATTAGTGCAACAGATTTTAATAATATTTGTGGTATCAATATTTTTAGGGCTTTTCCTCTTTTATGTACATTAGATTCTTTTGTGATACATAAAGCTCCAGAAACCTATCTAATTAAGAGATGTTCTAGTTCATGAGAGCTTAAATTTATAAGAAAGACCACTGAGATAGCTTCTGACCAAATCATAATATTAAGTATTGAATCATAATAAGGTATAATTTGTGTTTTTTTTTTCAATAATTTATCATGAGCTTGAAATTACTAGTGCATGTTACTCAAATATAATTCTGCAGTGAAAATTATGAACTTTTTACAAACTACACCCTAACTTTTATACACTTCAAAGTACTTTTTATCAACTAAAATTATCACATTGACAACGCACTGTAAATGATAACAAACGACAAATGATAACCAGATAAGAAGTTATCAAACAAACGCTTTTGTTTCAAGAGTAAAATACCTTCAGAGATAAGGAAAATGTTATGATTTTCTTCTTTGCAATGAATAGTTGAAAATGAATAAATAAAAAGGGGACTACTGAC
Organism: Tetragnatha versicolor; assembly: GCA_024610705.1. Lineage (NCBI taxonomy): Eukaryota > Metazoa > Arthropoda > Arachnida > Araneae > Tetragnathidae > Tetragnatha > Tetragnatha versicolor. Next base: position 59,412,696 of record JANDEH010000001.1, read on the forward strand.
ACCAATTATTTGTTGATTGTATTATATGTTTATTTTAAATATGCCTTAAAATACATTATTTTTATCTTTTTGCCATTTCAAATCAATTTGAAAGGGGTGTTTAGTTCCAAGATAGGATTTTTATGTTCAAGTTTAGTGGTTATAAAAGCAATCCTTAACAAGGTATGTGTCTACCTTTAGGGGGCTTTTTTTAAATATTAAAATTTTTAATGAAATACAAGTATTATATGTTGTAATGAGATATAAAACAATGAATTTTCGTGCCTTTTAAGAAAAAATATTTTAGTAAAATTCTGGTGAAAAATTTAACTTGCGGAAATCTTGATAAAAAATTCAAATATACATATTTGAAAAATACTTGGGAATTATTTAGATTATACTATTACCTGTGTTGTAAACTAGAAGATATTTTGTATGCCCAAAAGAAAGAGAGATATACCCACAGTATCACAACAAAGATATTTACGTTATGAAAATTACTCTATTTTTCTAAACAACAGCCTTAAAAAATAAGTAATTATATGAAAAGGGCTTAGATCCTAGTTCCCGACATAGATAAATATATATTTATGGTGGTGAAAAAGTTTCATTGCAATACATTGAAAAAATTTTTTGAAATTCAGGAAAACTGGAAGAAAAATAACTAAAAATACAGTTTTCCAGAAAATGCATTTAAAGATTTAAATTGATAGGGAAATATATTATAGTCAACTTAAATGCTTAAAGTTGTAAAGAGCATTGGAGTTTAAGCCTAAAAGTAAGGAATTTTAGGAATTTAAATGAATAGGCTACACTATAAGCCAATAAAAATTTTTCACCAAGTAAGGGATTTTAGGGTAGACACATACCAAAGTATTTTTTCCAAGTTTTATCTAAATCTATTTTTTCTCAGTGAATCAAAGGCAATATTTTAAACTATATCTACATAATACATTTTGTACCATTTAATTACTTAAGTTGCATTAGGTGGCCAATTTACTACCCTCTGTTTTTATTTCACATTTTAATGAGTCAGAAATCAGAAATAACATTTTATGTTAGGTTTTTATTCTAATACTTCAATAAATAAATATTACTAATATTTTGATGTTAGAAATAGAAACAAAATCATCTCTTTACTAAGCATATTACCATGACCAAAGATGCAATATTATGATATTTTTATTTATTTTTGGTGACTACCTTAGTCAGGCTAAATTTGCAATTCAATCATTGATATTAAAGACAAGAAAACATAAAACCTCAACTTACTCTTAAAACATTTTTGATGAATAGTAATAGGAATATTTAATGTAATTCTTGGTAATGCTTAAAAGCATAAGATATGACAAACATATTTAAACCATTAAAAAATTGAGTTTTCCCTCTTTTGGGTACCATAAATTTGTCAACAAATAAGACCGCAACAAATACTCATAACACAAGATAGTTCCTTAAAAACATTTATTTATCAATTTTAATACAAGAAGACACAAAATTTTGACACATTATAAATAATTTACGTTTAAACTTTAGATCCAATCAAAAAACAAAAGTTTGATAAAATTCAATAAACAACAGAAATAAGACACACAAATTTGCAACCATATCTGATCATAATTATATTTTGTACAATTTCAATCATTTTTACAGTATTTACATGGCAGCATAAGTGCATATTATAATGTGAGGAACAAATGTATGGAGAAATAATGAGGTGATGGAAGTTCATCATGAGAAAATAACTTAGATGACACAAGGAATGCGGTGAAATTGGGCACATGGAATTCTATCACACCTTTTTTAAGAAAACAGATATCAAAAAAGATAGTCCTCCACATTATGTAACCATCCCAAGTGCTAACTCTTCTTCTCCATCATTGGTGCAAAGCAAAACTTGTAGAAGCAGGTGTATTGGATGAATAGAGCACCCATCGCAATGGTAGAAAACATGAACAAGTTGAGCTCTCGAGTTCGATATCTGTTCTTCTTAAGCCAGTTCAAAACTTCCAGGTTATCAGTTAAGTTTCCTGAAAGAGGATGAGATTTATTAGCTATTTATCAAAAAATTAAATCATGTAACTCAACTAACTTAAGAAATATTTTTACTGATATTGAAGGAACCAATCAAGAATTTTAAACTTAACCCCCATTTTTGTGAAAAATTTACATGGCATTTTTTTTAAAGTTTTTGGAACTATTTTCGATGAGAACTATAAAATTAATGAAAGCAACATTAAATTACTTTTTTTCTTCAGTTTTACAGCAATTTAAATACTTAACGCAGCTTTACAATATATTTTTAAGCAAATAAATTTTAGTAAACATAGATTTTTTATAGAAGAATTTACTGTGGAACCAACGATTTTCGGCGATGTTATTGTGAAGATGTCAATTTTTCAGAGGAATTTTTGTGAAGGTACCGATAAACGGTACCAAAATCAACCTGTATTGGTCCCTGTATTGTTACAGATATTTTTCAGAAGAAAGTTACAAAGATGGAAAAAGTAATCAAACATTAAAAAATTTAATTACCAAATATACCATCACTTACCAATATAACTTACCTAAATAAAAGGGAAAACTGTTACCTTTTTTATTGATTAATGTTGAATTTATAGAGGTTCCGTAAAACTAAATGTCTGTTGTTTTTGTACCATTTAAGTGGATTTTTGTATACATTATTATTCTGTTAAACATATTTGAATACTTTAGTATCATTCCTGGAAATTTGTCAAAACTAAACAGACTGCCAAATTAACCATCATTCATGTTCAACAAGTTTCAAAACTTAAAATAACTAATTTAATTTTTTTTAATTCTGAAGCTTACCAAAATATAAGAAATCAAAATTAAGAAATCAAGGCTTTCATCTCATATATAAATAGTGCAAATCATATAATAATAGTAATGAATCCATTCACTCAAAAATAACTTACCATGAAAGGCAGTTGGAAATCTCTTTCTGAAGTAAGTAAGGGAGGGCAGATTTTTCACGCCATATCTTTTAGCATAGCGAGCATCTTTCATCTTAACAAACAATATATCCAACTCATCAATTTCATCATCAATTTCTTCTAAAGCTGCAAGAGCCTCTTCACACAAAGGACAGTCTCCTTCATCTGCACATGTATAGAAAACAACTTATAAACTGAGTTATAATACAAACTAGCAATTTTAAATTTAACTATTAATTAACTAGATTTAACTTTATAAATGTTTTTTAAACTGTATAAAATTTACATGCAGAAAAGTTCTAGACAAAATAATTTTGAGTGATGCCTATCACTTTACAATTTCCCTTTTATGGTAAGAAAAGATTAATCTATAAGAAGAATATGAGTAGTGTTGAAGTGATAAACTAGGTGTGGAAAATGATTTAGTTGATTAATGACTTGCATAATATTTTCAAAGGAAAATATAACTGCTGAAATTTAAATTGTATTGGTTGAATTAAGTTCTAGATTATTATTGAGTTTCACAAAGATATAAAAATATGTAGGGCATAATGATAAATATATCATAAAAAATTTTTCATTGAAAATTACAATGTGTTAAAGGTTTCCAGATAACATATTTTATCAAGTAAATTTATTTTCAATAACACTAACAATGGCAGTTTTGAATACTTACAAAAGAAAACTGCAATAAAGTCATTTTCCAACAAAAGTTTATCCAGCATCTTTCGGCTTACTTCCTCTATTTCATTCTTCATGTCAATCATGTTTTGACTTGTAAGCCAGTTCAAAATCCTTTCTCCATCCATCAGAGATCCTAAACAAGAATAAACGTGTCTCAAAACTGGCTCTTAAAAATACTCTTGACATAGAGTGAGAAGTCTCAAGCATCATACCTTCATAAAATGCTGGTTCACCTTTACGGAAAAACACCAGAGCAGGAACTCCGTGAACACCATATTGAAAAGAGGAAACAGAGTTGCTGATCTTAACAAAACCAACTCCAAATAGTTTAGCTTCTTCGTCAATTTCTTCCAGAGCTTCTAATATGTCCATGCACATATCAGAATCTTTTTCGTCTAAATATGAAATAAAAATACCAAAATAGCTAAACACAAAAAAGAACCTAAATGGATTAAAGCTATTATTTCATTAAGCATATAGCTGTTTTAGAAACAAATTTTACAAAAGATTGAAAAACAGTATTTACATTTATTCATTATAATTTTACATTATTAACCCTTTATTTACCGCATTATGATTCGCTGCAATTTTTTTCGTGCAAATACTTTTTTGAGTCACTAAATTGAAAATTAAGGGATATACATAAATAAAATAATCATCTTTGGAAAATTGAATCCGCTAGAGCCAATTACTTAAATTGATACTTTTGGGTACTGTCTACACGGAGTGCTAAAATATTCTCACAATACAAGAAGAACATAGCTTTTTTTATCGCAGTAATAAGTCTTAAAAAATAATACACTTAACTTTTGACTTTAACTACTTTTTTGCGGGAACAAAAATGACAATCATGTGAATCCGATCAAAATGGCAGCTAAACTTACAACTTTAGTTAAATCTATTCGCATTTCCCGCTAAAATACTCATCATAGAACCTTCGCTGCTTCATATCCTGGAAGAGGATAACTGAAAGAGTGTTCCTGCAAATTATCGTCAATATATTCGCAAGGATGGTTATTCTATGTAATTTTAAAGTTGGCGGTACTTGTAAGTACCGTCGGTAAATAAAGGGTTAAGAAAGTCACTTGAGAAGTTAGTATATCATGTTATTTAGTTAAATACAAATAAAACTAAATCATTGTGCAACCAAGATATTGGTTTAAAGCCCAACAAACAACCCCATTTGCAAACTATCAACTTTTACTACCAGGTCATTGGCAGACATGAAAATTCAGGAAATATAACTTGAAAGATTAAAAGTCAAGTGTATATAACTTTTCAACGTTTTAAAATACTTACAGAAGTAAGCAGCAAGGAGCATGTACTTCTCAATGTATCTTTCAAGCATCTTGTCATTTACTTCTTCAATTGCTTCAGGTAACTCTAAGGTGTTTTCATCCAAAATCCAGTCAAGAACAGCCTCCTCATTAGTAAGATCCCCTAAAACATGAAAGTTAAAATTTTATATCCAGAGCAATATGGTTTCATGTTACTTGGTAGGAAAATAATATGCTAAATATATAACAGAGAGAAAAGGCTTATTTTCATATCTTTCTCTTACACAGAAGAAGCCTTTAAAAATGCCGTGTAACAAAAGCAAATGGCATGGGTTAATATTAATAGAGTGGTCTGAAAATTTGTAAGAATTATTTAGTTCTATAGCTAACAAATTGGGATAAAAAATACAATTTCAAATTGAAGAGGGGGCAGCCTAATGGACATATATCAAAATAATGAAAACCATAAAATACCATTAAAGACACGTGGATTTCCATTTCTGAAGAAAACAAGAGCTGGAAACCCCTTGATGCCGTAGCGCCTTCCAATAGAGTTGTCCTGGGTTTTAACCATATTAATCCCCCAATCATCAGTAAAGGCATCAATATTTTCAAGGTGCTCTAAAACATCTTCAGATTGCTTTTTCTGATGTTTGACTGTAAAAATAAGTATGATTAAAGTATCCCTCAAAACCTTATGTTAATGTAAAGAGAAAAAATCAGTCATACAGAAAACAACCACAAGGTAAGGAGAGTCTTCAATCAATTTGTCACAAACATCTTTATTAACAGTCTCTATCGTGTCTTCTAGCTTAGAGTGAATCAGCCACTGCAATACCTCTTCTTCAGCTGAAATATCACCTGGAAAGAAAGATATTTTTTAGAAAACAAATTATGTTGTCTATCAGTTAAGTGTTAAGAGTAGCATTGCTTTAATAATCCAAATAAATCTCTATAGCTTAATTGAAAGGACTGTCAAATAACAAAAACTATGCACTTTATAATCTATAGTTAGTATATATATTAGAATTAAACATACCTTCATATATACTCGGTACATTATTTTCAAAGTATATCAGGGCTGGGAATTTGGTGATACCATAGTCAGCTGCAATGCTATCATCAGTTGTTTTAACAAACATTATTCCATATCTATCTGTATCATCATCGATGTTTTCCAAATCTGAGAGAGTTTCTTGACATTCAGGGCAGTCTTCCTCATCTGGATCATCTGAAAAGTAAAACACATGCCTAATACCAAACCCCACAAATCACAGCTGTCTAAATAACTTAACACTGCATATCAATTTTGAGTTTTTAAAATGTTGAAATCTAAAATTGATCTCACTATTTTTTATTTATCATGCATATGGCATTATTTTTATTGTTTTCAAAATATTAAACACATTCAACAAGAAAAATCTGTTTAATAAACATGCATTTGATACAGAAAAAGTATTTCTTATAATCTGTCCCATCTAAAGACGTGCAAGTTTCTACCTTTTTTCATACCAATATAAAGGAAAATTAACAATTTTCTTACAGAATAAAACAGCAAGAAAATCAGCAGTTTCAATAAGCTCTTCCAACTCATCTCCATCCATTTCCTCAATCATATCACTTGAAGGATCTTTTTGAGTTATTAACCAGTCCAATATATCCGACCCATTTTTCAAATCACCTATCAAAATGGAATTGATATCATATCAATAACTTTTTATTGATATAAAGCATACATTCTAAAGTTATTTAGTAGGTAATGAAAGTTTAAAATTCAAAAAGACTGTCGCTTAAGGCTAGCATAATTTAACTAACACATAACATGACATAATAAACTAACACAATTTCCCCAACTGTTCAGAACAGGAGAAAAATTTCATTAGATTAAGTGATGGTAGTTTATGTATGTTTTTGTAAAAACCATTTGTCTAAGTTGATCTAATAAGAAATTTTGAATGCGACTGATGCATAACTCAAACTGGCAAAAATTTTAGTTAAGTCATGCTGCATTGTAAACGATGAAATGGTGACTTTTTATAAAAAGAAGCTTACATATGAAATATATACAATTCATTATTACAATTTCAAAATTAAATAGTGAAACTGACTTTTACCTGCATAAATTGTTGGATCTTCAGGATCACCATACCTAAAGAATACTAAAGCTGGAGTATTGAATATTCCAAAACTTTTCCCAAGTTTCTCATCTTCAATTTTCACTATATGAATTCCTTCCTTCTCAACATCATCATCGATGTTTTCAAGCTCTTCAAGAACTCTGGCACACTTTCGACAACGGACTCGTCTGTCTAAAAGTAAAAAAATCATTTAGTACTAAATGTAATGATAAAACAGCATGAGAAAACTTGGTTATTTTTTAAAACATTTTCACAAACCATTGCCATAACAAGACTTACACCCAAAAATTTCAACCCCAATGGTTACTTTAGAAATAGAAATAAATAAGAAACATTACTATCACTAGAAAGTTGTTAATTCTTAAAAAGAAACTTAATGAACTCTGATATTGTTATCAATAATAAGCTTTAAGAGTAGTTGGAATGAACCTTACAGAAGAAAACAGCAAGGTAATCACATCGGGCAAGTACTCTTTCAAGCATTCTTTTATTTACTTTCTCAATTGCATCACTGCTTTCCATATTGTCTGGACTGGTTAGCCAATCCAAAACATCCTCTTCATCTTTTAATTCACCTGTTAAACATTATTGGATTAATTTTTCAATAGATATGAAGCACTAAAGACATTTTTTTTTATTTTCAGATCTTTTTGGAACACTCCATGAATCTTTCAAATGACTTTTGAACATTACCTGGGTAGGTTATGGGATTTCCATGCCTGAAAAACACCAGGCCAGGAGGATTTCTCACTCTGTACTTTTTGGCCATCAAAGAATCAGACATCTTTAACAATTGAACTTCATAATCACTGCAATCATCATCAATTTGTTCCAGATGTTTCAAGATTTCTTTGCTTTCTTTGTCATTTTCCTTATCTAAAAATGAAAAGTCAATGTTAATAGTGGGCTTCATTTTTCTAAACTAGCTGTAAATGTAAACGGTATACATACTTACAGAAATATACTGCCACATAATCTTGTTCAGCAATCATTCTGAATAGCATATCCCTGTTTATGTTCTCAATTGTGTCTTCAGTTTTTTGCTGCACAAGCCACTCAAGCAATTCATTTTCATCCATCAGATCACCTATCAATAATAAATTATAAAATTAAAATTAATACAATTAATATTTTCAAAGAAAATCAAAAGACATAAATTTATTTCAAAGCGTATTAAATTAATCATCTGGTTGCAATTTCATCGTTTAACCTATCTAAAACCGACATGTAAAAGAGATTTATTACATTGCACGACACTATAAAAATCCAACCACAAACTACTATTTAAATGATGCATAGATTTTGGCAGTCATATATAACCTTTTTTATGGAATAAAAAAATACTAAACTAATAAAAGACATCTGGATTTTATTTACAAGAAACTTTGAGATATCAAGTATAAATCAAGTTTAAACTTTTGATCAAAAGAAATGTGTTCAATTTCATTCATATTAGATGCTGCTTAAACATACTTAAATTGGATTTTTTTTTCAATTCTTGAATGGATTGGTTTAAACAATTAACTAACAGTTCCAACAAATTCTAATATGAGTACTACTCACCATCATAGATGCTAGGAATCATGCCCTCAAAGTAAACAAATGATGGAATGGAAGATACTCCTAACTCAGCACCAAACTCTGTGTCATTTGTCTTTAGAATTTGCACCCCATATCGATCTGAATCATCATCTATGTGTTCTAGTTCATGCAATATCGCCTCGCATGTAGTGCAGTTTTCATCATCTGTAACACAAATAATGTATTTGTAAATTAACTAAAATTTTTATTAAAGTAAAATATCAATACATGAGTAGGAAGTATTTCTAATCTTTGAGTTTTAAGTAGAAATATTTTGTGTCTAAGTTTAGAACTTTTGTAAGAAAAAAATTCTAAAATATAAAACAGCATTATACTTAAGTATTTTTAGAACATTTATAAAATAGGGGCATTTCACAGTAATAGGGGCATTTCACAATATTTTCTCATATATAAAGTCTGCAGCATGTAATATTTTATATATTTTTTGAAAACGTACTAACTTTTTTAATACTAATTAACATATTTTTAGTGTTATTTTTACAAAAGCATTGAAGTTTTAAAAAAAACTTCAAATCAATATCAATAAAATACATATTATATTAATTAGATACTCTAAAAATTTTCACAAATACCATGAAATTGCCCTTTGGGCAGTTGCATTTAAAATGTCTCTAGAACACTAAAATTAAGTTATATCTAAAAATATAAGCAAGCTTTCAAAAGGCTTATTAATACATATTGTAATTAATTTATCAATATTACTAACATGATTAAATTAAATTTGTGTTCAAATTGAAACTATTAAATTCCGACTCACAGAAGAAAACTGCAATAGTCTGTTCTTCAATAAGCATTTCTAACTGTCTTCTTTGAATGTATTCAATGAAAGAGTCTGGTCTATCTCTGTTATCAATAAGCCATTGCAACAATTCTCCTTCTTCAGTTAGATCTCCTAAAATCAGAGTAGAGAACTTTGATCTTTTGAACAAGTGACAGAAAAAAAATGAAGTCAAATTACTAGTAAATATATTAGTTTTTGACTAATTACCCTACTAGAAATGAGCTAAATTTGGATCTTAAAATCACAACTAAGGATTATTATTTGATTAATTTAGATCTACCTTTGATTTTACTTTTTCTTCTAATTTTTAAGGTTTTTTATTTTAATTTAGGTTAATATTTATATACAAGCTACTAAATTTCATTTATTTTATGACATATTTCTGTTCGTGGCAAAATATTAGATGTGACTCACACTACCCTTCCCTGTAGAGTGAGTCACAACTTAAATTTTCCCAGAAAAAAGAAAATCTAATGAAATAAAAGAAATTTAGTAGCTTGTATATAAAAACCAACTATAAACAAAAGGAAAACCAAGATCTAATTAATTCAAATAAGAATCATTCAGAGTTGATTTTAAGGGTCAAATTTAGCTTGTAAGGGGACATCCATAAATTACGTAAGGTCAAAAGGGGGGAGGGGTTTGGAAAAATCTCACCAAGGGGAGAGGGGGGGTCGATTAAAATCTCACGTCTTAGAAACTGTACGATTTTCTTTTTTTAAGTATGAGAAAGGAATACACACAGATAAGATACGGTGGTGATTTTTAGGCTTAATTCTCAATTCCTTCTTTCTCAGTTTGAGCGAACCGTTAGCTTTTCCCATCTCTTTTACATGTCATAAATTTTCTCAATCAAAATTATGCGGTTTTGCGCGACTGTTTGTTCATCTTTCGACGCTCATAGTCTTTCATGTACTATTCGATTCCTCCTCTCTGTCGCCTGACTAGTCATAACTTTTCCGTCCAACGTAGTCTTTTCCAATATTTTAAATTAATGGTGGAGATAAGAATACCATGTTGTAACCCATTTAAAATTCAGTAGATAATTTCTTTACTTCATTGGCAGTTTTTCTGGTGTAAATGAATGTCTATGGAATGAGTAAATATGTATCATTTTAAGCTAGATATTGTAAAATTTTAAATAGTTTTGTGTGATTTTTATAATTAAGAAAACCTGATGATAACATAATGTCCTTTTCCCCCACATCATTAATAATGTAAAAGTTGTATGTGCTATGAAGCACAAAATGCAAACAAATAGGATAGAAAATTATTTTTAACGGTTTTATGTAAATCTCTATGGGGGGAGGGGGTGTCCAGAAAATCTCACTAAATCTCACCAAGGGGGGAGGGGTCCAGATTTTGGAAAAAACACCTCACGTAATTTATGGATGTCCCCTAATGTGAGTCATGCAGGGAATTAGCCTTTTATAAATATTTTTATTACACAGAAAATTTACCTTTGTATTCATTTGCAGATTCTCTGCGAAAAAATATGAGAGTTGGAAGTTTGGTAACATTATGAGCCTCTGCAACTAGTGGATCAGACACTTTAACAAAATCGACATGATTCTCTTCGGCATCGTCGTCAATTTTCTCTAAGTGTTGCAAAACGACGTCACACAAGGCACAATCTCGTTTAGCATCTGAAAGTACACATAAAATAATATTTTTAACTTGGAATAGATACACTTTCGATAGAAAAACTTGGTTTATAGTCAGGAAATTTAGCTTGAAAAACAAGTTATTAACTTACAAAACAAAACTGCAAGGGAATGAGAAGAATTTATCAATTTTTCTAACATGATAGCATTCACTTCTTCAATGGCATCAGGGCTATCCAAAACTTCTTCACTCGTAACCCAGCGTAAAATATTTTGTTCATCCATGAGATCGCCTAGAAATGAAAACAAACGCAACTTTGATACAATCATCGTCTTAATAAATTTTTGCACAGTTCCAAACAACTTAAAAAATTCAGATAGGAAAACCTGACATTCTTGAATACGATTAAATAAAGGATATTTTGTAGTTCATACTGAAATAAAAGTCAACTATACAAGCCAGAAAAGTAAAGTCAAAAATAAAAATAAACCCATTTTAATAAATAGAAACTTAAATTAAACCAAGATACTCCGAAAACCCTTTGCAAGTTTGTCATATATGTCATATCAATTACAAGTCGAGTGATAATTTTTGATTAATTTCAATTTTCCCAAGCAAAAAAATTTTCTCTAAAATCTACTAAATGAAATTATGTACTTTATAAATGGATGATAAAATTGATGAAAAGTGTTTAAGATTACATTACATACCCTCATACACTACAGGCTCTTCATTTCTGAAGAGAACTAAAGCAGGAAATTCTGTAATGTTTGCTTTAGATTTTGCCACACTCATATCATCAGTTGTTACAAGCAAAATTCCATTTTGATCAGTTTCATCATCAATGTTTTCCAGTTCGTGCAAAATAGTTTCACACTGCACACAGTCATTTGGGGCTAGAAATTCACAATTGATGAATTCAATATTCATAATACCATGTAAAATTTTGGAATTTTTAAAAATGTTTCAAGATCACTCTAATAAAAAAATTCTCTTAATAAAAGATTTTAATTTATTGATGTTGCAAGATTTATAAAAATATGATGCTCGATTAGGAAGTTGTAAATATGTATAGAAATATTAAAAAGATAACTGTAAAAATATTTCAAACAGGAAATAAATTAAAAATATTAATAATCTTAAATAGATATTAAAAATTTCTTAGCATGTCAATGTTTAATGATAAAAGCAAATTATAAATTACAAAAAAAATTATTTTACATACCAAAGAAGGCGAGCACATAACCCCGATCTTTAACTAAACTTAAAAGAATTTCTTCAGTTACTTCTTCAATGCTGTCTTCAGTTTTTTGTTTGACAAGCCATGCAAGCACATCTACAGGCTTCAATAAATCTCCTAGAAAGTATTTAATATAAATTATGTTAATTATTTATAATAATAATTTTAATCAAACTGTTGATGATTTTATATTTAGGAGCGATTGAAATTTCCAATTCCGATCGGAAAAATTATTTTATTTTGTTGAACAAAAGCTAACATGGGATAGGATACAGGAATTTTCAAAATTTCATGACCGAATGTAAAGAGATGAGATAACCAATTAACTTATCATAAGTAGCAGTATTTCATCTAGTCCATAAATGAAGAAAATAATCAAGAAATACACATCATAATGAAACAAAACCACAGAAGAAATTATGAAATCTCAACTGCCCTTTTTTATTTGCTTTTTAAATTTTATTGTTTTCCTTGTAATTAAGAAAATGAAGGCATAATGTTTCAGTACAATTCAAATAAACAACGTCATTATGATTGATCCAACCGATATATCTTGTGATTAATATTAGCATGTTTCTTAAGGAACTCACCTTCATAAACTGATGGAATTTTATTCTCAAAATACACAAGTATTGGAAGTTCATCATGTAAACCAAACTGCTTAGCAAGACTATCATCACTGATTTTTACAAAAGGAATTTCATGTTGATCCGTATCATCATCTATCTTTTCCAATTCTGCCAACACCTCAGCACTCTTTGATGAGTCATAATCATCTGCAACAATAAATTATATTATTAATTATATTTTTTTAGTTAAATTAAGGATTTCAGTTTAGGTTCCATGGCAAAAAACACAGTTACTTACAGAAGAGAACAGCCAGAGCAGGGGAGGTTTCAACTAAGTTCAGAAGCATTTTTTCAGTGATATCATTAATTTCATCGTTTTTAGTTTGACTGATTAGCCACTCCAATACTTCATCTTCATTAATAATATCACCTATAAAAATTAATATTTTTCTTTCAATTCAAAAACAAAAGGGTTGCCACATTGGTTTATGAAAAATACTTTGTTCAATAAATACATTTTTCCAATGACTTATAAAAGAAAAATACAAAATAAATTTAAGGTTATAAGCAAAATTTATTTAAGGCATAAGCAAATAAAATTTTATTTAGGGGGGGGAAATGTTCCTTAAAAATAAAATTTCGTAGATCAGATTTAAACACCTATATTTGCTTAAAAAGGATAATAACCTTTATTAAATTTTATAACTAAGAAAGAAAAAGAATCGTTACAGATAGAAAAAATGAACAATAATTCCAAAATTTTAAAAATTAAAACAAGTAACTCCACTGTCCTGTTTTAAAGAATCTGATGAGTACTTTAACAATAATAGACTTTCATAATAAGTTTAAGCATTCAAACAGAAGCGCAAGATAATAAGTAGAAAACGAGAATAAACCATACCAGCAAATACATTTGGAATCCCCTCATGAAAACACACTAGTGCAGGAAGATACTCAATTCCAAATTTCTCAGCTGCAGCTAAATCACTAGTTTTTAAGAATATAATGCCTTGCTGGTCAGCTTCATCATCAATTTTTTCAAGCTCATGCAAAATTTTACCATCACTCGTGGGATCATCTAAGAAAAAACACAAATTTATTAATATTTTTCTATTAATACATTAAAAGCATATTTGATATGGAACTAAGTAATGGTACTCTTATGCATGGATTAATTTTTATAGAAGTGAAGAATATTCAACTATTGACATGGAATTAGAGGCATATTTTAAAGATGATTTTATAACTAGAAATGCTTTACAATATTTTGACATTAATGACCAATGCTATGTTTTATAACATGTTTCAAACATCATCTGAAATAATCTATAACTAAAGGTTAGAAAAATACTGCTGCACAATCAGTTTTAAAAATCTGTATTCCTTTTATCATTATTTCAGAGACAGTCTTTTATATTAAAATTAATTTTACAATAGATATTTAAGAGATATTAACTCCAAAATTTGCCATCCTAAATTCAAATTATTTTGGGCAAAAAGTGGATTTTCATTTGATGATGAAAGAAAACTACACCTAATTTAAAGTGTTACCTTCTTAATTTTTGTTTTCAACTTAATAGAATCAGTCCTAATTTTGGTAATGTTAAAATTTTATAATATGTTTGTAATAATATTGAAAACATACAAAAAAGAGCTGCTATTGTATCATGTTTTTTAACAAGAGCTTCCAAGAGTTTATCTGTGACTTCCTCTATTTCATCAGATGACATTTGCTTCACCAGCCACTCCAGAACTTTTTCTTCTTTGGTCAGATCCCCTATGATGAAATAAAATACCCATATAATTTAAAATGATTTTACTTACAACAAGTATAATTAACTCTCTGCATACATGAATTTAAAGCAATAAAAATAATAATAAAGGTACAGCAATGGGGTGACCAAAAGGATCAAACCCAGGGAGCCGGTCAGAATGTGATCTGAATTATTTCAAATATGGATAATTTTCTGAAAAGGAAATTAACAAACACTTATTAAGGAAATTGACAGATTCCTCTAAGACAGATTCCTAATTTTTTAGAAATTAGCAGTAATGTAATCACAAGGAAATAATAAGTTTGAACCCTCATGACATAAGATATTAGTTTTCACAAGGTGGCCTAAAATCCTTATTAAGGTGTATTTTTATTTGAAATAAAATGTAACAAAGTTGTTAAAAGTTTTATCCTTTTATGGATAAAAGTTGTAAAAATTTTACTGGCTCCCCTCAGAAGGAATTTCTGGCTATACCATAAGAACAATAATAAATATAAAACATTTTGGAGCAGAAACTTCCGTGAATAATATAAAATATACCTATATAAATGCTTGGAATTTGTTTTTCGAAATAAACTAAGACTGGAATCTCATCATCTATTCCATAAGCCTTGGCTAATTCAATATCAGATATTTTAACAAAAGGAAGATTTCTTTGATCGGCTTCATCGTCTATATTTTCAAGTTCCTTCAAAACTTTTTCAGAAGTCTTGTCATTTTTACTATCTAAAATAAAATTTGACATTCTCATTAAATATTATCTAATCAGATAATCACACTATGTATAAATTCTAACTTGGTAATGATTTTAAAATTAAATCTAATGTAATATTTAACCAATATATCTATATCTAAATGAAATATATTCATAATGGTTATGCTTAAAATAATTTACAAAATAAATTTATTTTATTTACAAAATAAAATGCTTAAGAAATCAGTGTTCTTAATCATTTGTTGTAAAACAGGAGTAGTAACATCTTCAATTTCATCAGTGTTCATCTGTTTAATTAGCCATTGTAAAACTTGGTCCTCATCAGATAAATCTCCTGCAAAAATTGGTCGTGTAAGTAAAAAAAATTTTACTAATGCCCTTTGATAAAAAATATATATTAATTTAAAAATTCAGAATCCTTTTTAAAAATTTATTTTAGGGATCTAAAAATAGATAAAATTAAATACTACATACCATCATAAAACTTAGGAACTTGCTTTTTATAAAAGCCCAATACAGGTGGATTCCTAATACCATACAAAGATTCCAACTGACTATCATCTATCTTCACAAAGGGTATGTTGTGCCGATCACAATCATCATCTATGCCTTCCAACTCCTTTAAGATTAACTTACTCTTTTCACTTTCACTGTCATCTGGAAAGACAACAAGGATGAATGGTGGAAGGATAGGTGTTTGAAATTTAGGATTATTCAATATTTTTTATACTGGTTACAAAATGAGTTAAGCTAAAGGAAATAAGGTAGACTTACAAAACAGCACAGCTAGAAAATCTGAAGATTTTATCATCTGAGCTAGAACTTTATTCGTTACATCTTCAATTTCATCTGATTCTTTTTGATGAATTAACCAGTTCAAAACCTCTTCTTCATCAGTAAGATTGCCTAAAATTGTAAATGACACACCATAATTATATTATAACATAATTACTCATCAATTTACATGCATATTGTTAAGGAAGGTAGTTTTTAATAAAGTAATAAGTTTCTAACAAATAATAATATTATAAAGCAGGTATTTTAAATTTATCCATACCTTGATAAAAATTAGGAATTTTTTTCTCAAAATAAACGAGAGCAGGAAGATCTGCAATTCCATATGCATTAGCAACTTCCAAATCTGAAATTTTCACGAATGGAATCCCATGCTTGCTGGTATCATCATCTATTGCTTCTAACTCCATTAATGTGGTCTGATCTTCAGCATCATTTTTATCATCTGGGAACAAAAAGAAAATTTATACAACTAAAACACTTTGTTACAAAAGGTTTGGATATATAACTTTAAATATGGCATTATTTCTAAATACAGTTAGTTATTTTTTTATCAATGATAAATACTAAACATTAGTCTTTTATTCATGACTAAGATATCAGTGATCACTATGAAAGATGATGAAATACTTTGACAGCTTGAAGTATTAACATACTTGATGTGTTGAGTTTTTAATGCTATAGATTTGAAAATATAAAACTGGATTTAAGTAACAAAATACTTACAAAAAAGAACAGCTAAAAATGTCGTATTTTCAATCAATGCTGGCAAAACATTGCTAGATACATCTTCTATGACATCAGAATCTAAATCTTTGTGTGCTTCCAACCAATTCAACACCAATTTTTCATCATGAAGATTTCCTAAAAATTATTCATGGAGATATTACTTCAAAGACAAAATATTGGATAAAAATTTTTTCTCAAAGTCTTTATCTCTATCCAAAAGTACAAATTCCATTAGTGAAATAGCGAATTACCATTCTATTAGTGAATATTTGAAACAAAAAGAACTCTATTTTACTGATTTTGTCACAAGATTATCACTTAGAGCAGTGTTTCACAACCTTTTTTTATTACCGCGGACCGGTCAATGTTTGATAATTTTACAGCGGCCCGCCGGGGGTATAAACCTAGGAATTAAAATTAATTTTCAATGAAATGGTCAGCCCGCAGCCCGGTACCATTTGATCCACGGACCGGTCCCCGGGTTGGGGACCACTGACTTAGAGAAATACTATAGTAAAGCTTGAGTATTTTACAAACACTATATGTTATACCATATCTTTAAGCGTGAAAAGAAAGATAAGATGATTGTACCATCATAAAGAAGAGGGACCTTATTTCTATAATATAACAGAGCAGGTAAGCTTTCTAATCCAAACTCAAGAGCAAGTAAATCATCACTGATCTTAACAAAGGAGATGCCACTGTTATCAGCATCATCATCGATTTGCTCTAAATCATGAAGGACAGTTTCACTTTCTTCTGAATCATTTTTATCTGTAAAATAAGAAAAACTGTATTTTAATTTAAGACAATATAGAAATTTAAGACAGAATTTTTTTTCATGAGTTACCTATAAGCAAAAATTTATTTCATAAAATGAACAGCAAAAATTCTGAACAATACATTAATATAGTTTATTTCAGTTACAGTTTAATGACACAGGGATATCATTGCAATATAATATCAAATAATATATAGACATATGATTAAGAATGCCAGATGCATCAAAGAATTACATAGTATCACTAAAGAATTTTGCTACTTTAGGATTATCTGGGTACAAATATGGCTAATTAGACTTTATTACTAACGTTTTACAACATTATTAACATTGTAAACATTAGAGTTGTTCAATGTTTGCTAAAGTTATTAAATTACACAAACCTAAAAATATAGCAAAAAATAAAAGCAACACTTCTAAATGAAATATAGTGCTTTTTTCTTTTGATATTTGATAAATTTTGGTCATTTATCCTTAAACCTTCAGCTTGTGCCTGGATAATCCTGAAGTATGATAATTTTTATTTTATAATGTTAGTATTATAGCTGCACAACACCATCCAAAATATATAATGCTAAAATTCTTACAGAATAGAACAGCCACATATTCTGTTTCATCAATAATACTTTCTAAAACTTTTGCATTTACTTCTTCAATGGCATCAGGAAGTTCCATGGATTCAATATTAGTTAGCCAAGATAGAACACTGTCTTCTTTCATCAAGTCACCTTCATTAAAAAATAAACATGATAATTGAAGAACTTTAATTATGAAAATTTTTAATTTTTAAAGGAAATTATTATTGACTAACCATTGTATATTGCAGGATGCTTGTTACGAAAATATACAAGAGCAGGAAATTCAGTAACTCCATATTTCTTTGCCAGGAACTTTTCCCCATGTTTGACAAATTGGACTCCAAAGTTTTCTGCATCATCATCTATTTTCTCAAGTTCTTGCAATATTTTTTGACAATCTTTGCATTCTTTTGTATCTAGGTAGAGAATTTAACATCACAAAAAATATAGAAAGTAATGAACGACAAGATAATCTGTGTTTAAATAAATTACTTAGCACTTGTATATAAAATTTGAACAGACTAATAAAATATCTTAAACTTGGAGCTTTAGAGTACAAGTTTTACTTCATTTTATTTCTCAATTTGTTTTATGATAAAGGGAATTGTAAGAAATCAAATTTCCCCTTGATTTTCCAAATGTTTGTTTACATTCCTTTGTTTGTTTACTTTACACCTAAGAATGATGCCAGATGTATGTTTGAATTTCCCGCTTCTAAATTAAAGCAGAGTTCTATTGTTTCCGTATTCTGTTTCTTTACAACTTTTCAAAAGGAGAAATCTAAAAATTAACCCACGCCTGAGTTATTTTCAAAATTTTATGGGATTTCTATTTAATTTTGAGGGTAAATAATCCCTATTCATTCAAATAAATTGTTGTAATTTAAGAAAAAAAACTCGAGCTCACAGAGAGTGCGAAATCATAGTACATTCATACAGCGCCGACATTGTCAGATGAAGTGATAGTTGAAAAAATCCTTAAAAAAGACTGAACTGAAAGGACTAAGAAGAGTTTTAATGAGGCCTTTAATGTCACTTGATATGCATTAGTGTTTTCTAAAAGGCTATCAAATTGAGTTAAATTCACAAAAATTAATAAGAAAATAAATTATTGTCTATCAATTGTTCATCAATTTATTTTTCATATATGAATACAGGGAGCCTCATCGAAGTTTTTTCATCTCTTGTAAAAAAAATTCTTGACTGACCCAAAAAGTGTAAACACACAATATAAAACAATAATGATACATTTTTTCTTCGCCTTTTATGAAAAATAAAATATCCTTATTAAAATCTACTACTGTCGATTTATGTAGTTTAAAATAAAAAACCAAAAAATTCTTTATAAAAATAATTTATCAGGTTGAATTAGCTAGCATGCGCTTGAATACTTTTTAAAATTTCAAACAAATGAACAAGGAAAAGGTTGATTAATACCAATTCCATAATAGTATTTAAGTATTTTTGTTATTTTTTCATTGTATAAAAAATGCTAAGGGAGAAAGTGAAAAAAAGTTGTATTGTGAGGAGAGAGAAATAGGTGGTTATGGATTTGATGCATCAAAATCTTTTTGCAACACAAAATCGAAAAGTTTTTAAAAAATAGCAAAGTAATGAAAAACCAAGTCTGCTTCACCGAAAGTTTCGCTGGAAAAGTTTCCACGAGAAGCTATCGTTGTTTAAGATCAGGGACAATATCAAATTATGACTTGTCTACCAACTTGACAGCGGAAAAAGGTCCGGAAACTCGAAAAAACTCCGCCATTAGTCTTTCGTGGCAGATTGAAACGTCATCAGGTGACTAACATGCTGAGGAGCTGAGGTACCTGCATTTCATTTTTTTTCAAAGAACTTATTTATTTTCAGGTATTTTAATAAAATTATGCAATACTTTATTACTTTTGTGGAAAAAATAGTATTTTAATTAATTAGTATTTGATATTGATGATTTGTTACGTCATCCACAAAGGTCATACCGGCTTATAAGGCGGGTATGAATTTTCTAAATTCATGAACTTCTTTACAAAAAAGGAATTCGTCCTGTAGAAAATATATTATAGTTATACCGGCACAAAAATAATTAACACGAATATAAGTATCCATATAGCTATCAAGAAAAAATATTTTTTAGAAGAAAATGTGATGATTTTAATCTTCTCTAAAAGTTTTTTTTCCTCAAGATTTTCCTCAAATAGTGAATGAAAAACCATTAAGACGCATTAGAAAATTTTGCAAGATAAGAAAAAGTATATGAACTATCAGGTAACTTATATATATCAAAATGTTTGATTTTTTGCAATTCACATAGTATATTGCATGGTTTAATTAGTTTTTATTTTATTACCATCTGATATATATATATATATATATATATATATATATATATATATATATATATATATATATATATATATATATATATATATATATATATATATATATATATATATATATATATATATATATATATATCTTTTCTAAATTTTAGTTTTCTTTAGTCTTTGGTCCCAATTAAACACAATTGTTGAGTATAATAGTAGTATAGTAGATATTATTTATTTTACATAAATTGAAATTAGTTAAAATGAAGCTATGATTTAGGAAGTTATAAAAAAATATATAATATGAAATGTAAAAATCTAAAGTGGAAATAGACCTTAAACTTTTTCAGTTATTACTTAATTCACTTAAATCAGTTTATGTTTATCCATTCACAGAAACACATAGGAACACTAAAATATCATCACAGAAAAAAATTAAAAGGGTAGACTTGTTCTAAAAAAATACTTTGTGGATAAAATCAGGGGGTGCCGAAGTATGACAATCAATGTAGATTGATTACATACAATGAGGCCTTAATTATTTTGTAAAAAAATGCAGCCAGCGTCATAATAAATTTGGCACCTTAAATATAAGCTCAATTGAAAGTTATCAAAATGAAATTTAGGGATAATCCATGGATATGAAGGTTATGTACCAGTTTGGTATTGGTCGTTTCCTCTTTATACTCTGTTCATTTAGAATTGGCGCCTGAGACTTAACGTATTAGAAGCAGTTACTACTGTAATTATCATCGAAAATTTTTATTGTGCAATAACAAGGCAGCCGAAACAGAAGTTGTTAAAATACTGTAAAAAAATCGGTCCCTGAAGTTGTGTGATGAGCGTTATTAGGCGTTTTTGATCCTGCTTCAGGCGCCAGTTCTACGTGAACAGACTATAATTCGGTACTCATCCAGTCCATCAGACCATCAGAGTGACCCGAGAGATACGGAGTTAAACTGTAGCCTTATACTAAAATAATTACTGAACACTAAAATTTCAAGCTAACCAAATCTGTGTTCGTCTATAAATCCGAAAAATACCCAAAAAAATTAATATTTCTGTAAACAAATTGTTATACGAAAATTCCCATCATTGTAAAACCAGGTCGGTATATTCCGATCAATAAAAAAATTAATTTATTACATTTTCAAGCTACAATTTTTTTACTGGAATATATCAACCGGATTTTACATTGACCGGAATTTTCCCGACTCCAAAAAAATCCCTAAAAAATAAAGTGCTAGCAGTGCCACCTACACACACTCGTGATAAAAAAAATCCTGCAGCAAGATAATTTCCATTAATCAGACATGAAAAATTTAAAACATTTCTTGACAACCATGGACGTGTTAGCTTTGCAATCACAAAAGAAAACACCCGGCATCAAGGAGTTAAAAATAAATACATCCGAGATTTGAAACCGCTGCATCCACGCTCTCGATTTTCACTCGGTAATACTGCTATAAATACTCACAGAAAAGCACCGCTAAAAACTGCTCCTTCTCTATGAGAACTTCCAGTCTTCTGGTATCGACATCTTCGATGGCGTTTATGGGTTCGATTGTCTTTTTAATTCCATGGGAATAATTAAAAAGCAGGAGCAGGAGAGTCACTACTGCTCCCGTCTTCGACATGATGAGAAAACATCTGCCCTCCTTTCCCGGCAACCCCAGCGCTCGCTTCAACCTGCTTCTGCTGAGACAACCTCCTCAAAAAACAACAACACAACTCCCGAAAAAAACGCTTTTGTAAACTCCTGCTCCTTAGAAGATGCACTATCTCGGTTCTTTCTTCGTATTCTTTCCCTTTTAATATGAAGCATTGAATATATTTATATAAAAGAGTAAAATTCTTTTGAAAGATACAATTTTTATTTGGATTTTTAAAACATATACCTATTTTTTAATTTATCGATAAATGAGTACAAAGGGACCAAAACAGGTTTACATTTTAAGGAATTAGCTAGATGAAACTCCCTTCCCAAAACTATAACACAGTTAAACTAACAACTTACAGAAAAGGGAGTTATAGGTATACCCCCTTACTTATTTCCATTTTCTTTCTATGACCATACAGAAAACTATTAAAACTACTTTACCCTTGAACTAATTTAGCCACATAAGGCTTTGGAGACCCCTTGGAGCCGGGGTTCATACCTGTTACCATCGTAGCTTGACCCCTTTTGAAACTGTTTTAGAGCTTAGCCAAGAAAATTGATGTGATCTATCGGCAGAGGCGTGTTTAAGGAGGGGGCCGAAGGCCCCCCTCCAAAAATATTTGGACTTGGGAAAAAAAATTAAAATATTGTTTTTAAGGGTCTCAAATTTACAAAAAATTTCTGGGGAAGGGACACCAGACCCAGATCCTCTTTCTAAATTGAAATTTTGTATCAGCCCAAAAAAATTTTCATATTAACTAAATAAAAATATATTAACACCACAAAATGTTCAGAAAAACGATTTTTATAACCTACTAGCGCTGACGCGCTAGACCCGGGCTTCGCCCGGGTTTCACTTTTTTTTAATAAATATCATCTGGTACTTTAAAAATGGGCTTCGCCAGTCCCAATGTGGAAATAGTTAAATAAAGGAGCCACTTTTTATGTTTATGCTAGGGGCCATTCATTAATTACGTAAGGGTCCCGAGGGGGAGGGGGGGTTGGAAAAATCTCTACATACCCTTACTTGGGGGGTGGGGGGGTCAAACTAATTCTTACGTAAGATTTTCGTAGTTCATATAAACAAATTCCAATGATTCTAATCAAGAGATAATAATATAATAGTAATATGTAGTTGACAGCAAGAATATTACTTATCTGTTGAAAAATAAAAATCTTTGATTTACGTCAAACGGAGAGTTTTCTTACATTTTATTATTTTGAAAAACATAATGGAATCTTACGTAAGAATAGGGGGGGAGGGGTTTGAAAAATCTTACGTACCCTTACATGGGGGGAGGGGGGGTCAAAAAATGACAAAATCATCCTTACGTAATTAATGAATGGCCCCCTACAACAATGGATTTTAAACTCCAACAATCGATTTCAATCTGCAACAATCGAGAATATGCCTACAACAATTATTGTTACATCTTCTTCTTGTTATATTTCCAACAATATGGTTTTGTCCTGAAGTTAGGCATGAAATATGGGTTTTAAGCATAAAATTGACCAAAAAAGTTGTTGGAACGCTTCGATTTTAAATTATTTTCATTCAGAATATTTCCCTGGAGCGAGTAGATCAGCGTGGTATAGTTTAATAGTTAATGTAGGTTCGAAAAGTTTAAAACTATAAAGAACATACAGACAGACATTGATTTTTATATATATAGATGAATGCATGAAGGTGCTTGAAAGGGATTTTTGGGTGGCCTGATCATTTTCCCAGGAGCAAAAATTAAGCTGGGAGCCTGATGACGAGGCATCGATATGTAGGCCCTCCCCGAAAAAAAAATTATATAATACGCCAATGTATCCGAAACACTATATGCATAAGCATTTCAATTTTAATTATTGAAAATAACGAAACAAGCAACCCCCACTTTAAAACAATTTCTGGAGTTTTCCGAAAAAATGTGAATGAATACTCTCTCCCCCAGCTTACAAATGGGGTATATTTTGTTATGAAAATCAATGTGGTCTGAGAGCAGTGGCGGATCTATGGGGGGCTATAGGGGCTATAGCCCCCCCTTAGGACCTAAGTTCACACTAAATAAAATGGAAATTTTTCAAAAATTAAAAAATTGTAGTTTTTTTACATTTTAAACTGTCCAAAGAGCCTTCTTTATCTCCTAAAAATTAGCTCCTTCTAAGATTTTTCTTGTGACATTTTATAGCACCTCTACGTTTTTGTAGAATCAATGCACATATTAGGGGAAAGTGGGTTTTTGCTCCTTGCTTTTTTATAGAATCAATTCACTAAAATTTAAGGAGTTCGAGAGTTTTAGCCCCTGCAAAGCATTTAGCCCCCTGCATGTTTGTAGATTTGTGTTGCAATTTAAAGTATTCAATGATCTTTAGCCCCCTACGAAACATTATCCCATTTCATATTTAGCCCCCTACGAAATATTAGCCCCTGCAAAACTTTCAGCACCTGCGTTTTTGTACATTAAATTAAGAATTTAGAGAGGCCAATGAGCTTTAGCCCCTACAAAGCATTTGTTCCCTTAAATTTTTATATTTTTGGTTCACAACTTGATGAGCCTGACTTAGCCCCCTCCAAGATAGATAAGATTTAGCCCTTTCTGCTCTTTTATAAAAATGGAATTCATAGCTTCAAAAAAAAAGGTTCCAATGAGCTTTAACTACAAAATCTTTAGCCTCCCTACATTTTTATTGACTTGATTCACAATTTTAAGGGCCCAATGAGCTTTAGCCTTCTAGTATGTATTTTAATGTATTTTTTATGTATTTTAATTTAAAAATCTTCAGTACGTTAATGATTTATAACCTCTACTTATATTTTGCATATTCAATTCACAATTTGAAGAGGCCTCTGAGACCCCTTACAAAGAATTAGCCCGTTCACAATTTAATGAGTTTTACCCCAAACACCAGCACTCCTCAAAAATTTTTAGCCTCTGCGCTTTTTATATAAAGATGCTTTTCATAACATAAAGATTCCAATGAGTAAACCACTATAGAGCATAAGCCCCCTCCAAAATCTTTAGCCCTTTACATTTTTATAGATTCGATTCAAAATTTAAAGGGGCCAATGAGATTTATCCCCTCTCCAAGATCTTTATCATCTTCCACCTGGCTTTTACAAAACTTACTTTTTAAATGTTCCGATGGGGGTCTCTCTAGGATCTTTAAGGTCGTTTTCATAATTGGAATGATCCATCTCGCTTCATAACACATAGTTTTAGCTAACTTGTTTGCGGTACTTCTATGGATCTATTTTAAGAAATTATAAAGTAGAGAGTAAAGTAAAAAAATAACAAAGTAAGTCAGGGGTTCAAACCGCCCCCCCCCTTGAAATTATCATAACCATATTTACGCATATCCAATTTTTCTCTTCGAACAGAAAACATTCTTTTCGGTTGTCATTCAGAAGTTGCCAAATGACCAAAATTGAGTCAAAAAGCTACTTTTTCAGGTCAAATTTAAAAAACTTCTGGGGGAAGACCCAGACCCCCCTTTATGCTGGGGGCTAGATATTAATCGCTAAACTTTGAAACTAAATGCATGATAGTTACCTAACATATAATTTAGAAAGATTGTTTGTAAAAATATATGGCAGACACACTATACAAAACAAAAGTCGCGTTAAGGCCATGTAAAGGCGTAGTTAGTATGTATCTATTTCACCTTTCGATTAGGAGGGAATGAATAAAGGTACAATAAAAATCTAATAATTTTTTACCATCTGGCTCCATTCATCGTAAAACGTTTGGTTGACACGCCATTAATATTAATTTTGATACAAATTTTAACTATTCATTAATTTAATTACTAATAAATTAATTAGTTATATTTGATTAAACTAGTAAATATTAATAACTACCTTCATAATTTAAGAAATTTTTTTAAATGGCAAAAACGCATGGGAAGTAACAACTTCAATCTGATTATATGTTAGCCCCCCTTGCCCACGTTCTAGATCCGCCACTGTCAGAGAGATTATGATAAACATTGAACTTGTAATTCTAAAAGCTGTTTTCAATACAATAAGCTTCTTGATATTTTCCAATGTGATCCAGAGATGATAAAAGGGATGAAATAAAGTAGGTAAAAAGGGATTATCAAATATTTTATACCACTGGATACATTTTTTACCTTTTTTAAACTTTGCGTGCTGACAGTAATTTCTATTATTTTTTCTTAATTTCGTTGAGTATGTTATCGGTATATTATCTTTACGAAGTAATTTTTCCTATGGTATTCTTACAATAGCAATTTGTCAAGTACTTTTTTCTGGGAAAAAGGGTTTTTTGAACGAGTTGAAATAAAGTAGAAACTTTATTTTGTAAAACATCCTTACATTAGAAATGCAGATATTTACGATCTAATTATTTAAAAATATGTTTAAATTTCATTTTTTCCGAATATGAACAGCAATTCTATTCTACGCACACCAGTGAGAAGAGCAACCAAAAAAAGTTTTTTTTTAAGTTACACACATCCGTTTTAAATAATAATATATTATTATTTTAAATATTATTAAAGTAGATTGACGAAATTTCCTTATCTCTCTCTCTCTATTCTAAAAAAAAGTTTTTAGTGAACGGTTTCCAGAGAAAGGCTTTTTAATTACTGAACCGAATGACACATATATGGTATCAAAATGTCCGGATTCTTTCCGGATTTCCGAGTAAGCCCTTCGATTTTTCAAAAAAATTCTCAATTTTAAAATATTTCCATTTTTTTACATAACGGATAAGGTCGCAGTTATAAAGCAAGTACTGTCAATCAAATTATTATACATCCAATCACAACGTCCGATTGACGCTATATTTTAAGATGAAACATGTTTTTTCATCTTTTAAAAAAAGTACTTTCTTGATGAAATATCACTCAAAGACTGATAAAAACATATTCTAAAAACTTACATGAACTCCATTTTATACTAAAATTTCACACTTTTTGTCCAATATTTTTAATTTTTATTCTGATTTTATCGAAATTAATTGTAAACATAGTGATGTTTTGTCTCTTATTGTTTTCAATTGCTTAAACGGTATTGTTTAACAAGTCTGGGTTTAAAAAAATATGAATGATAAACACTAGGCATATTATACTAACGAGTTACTTTAAAATAATATTTTTTGTTTGGTCCGAATATTGATAAACAATTAGAATTAGTTATTTTTATAATCATAGATTAAAAATAATTAAGATGAATATTTTTAAAAACATTTCGTTTAAATTTTTGATAAGTTCGAGTTAATATATACTCAAACTTTTAAGGGAGATTTATTCATGGAGGGGATTTGAAGTATTTTTAATAAGTTGGTTGACGTTTTTTTTGTAAATTGTTTAATTGTTTTATAAAGCGTGTTAAGTTCAACGAGTTGGAATTTGTGGGAATTGAGAAGCAATTCCAAAAGGTCCTGCGTCAGCAGTTTACGGGGGTTGGCGAGCGATAGCGAGCAGGGGGCGGTAGCTCCCTAGTAGCTTAAGTATTAATTATTTGTTAAATTTTTATTAATTACTATTTTATACATACTGAAATTGTCTTTTTCTTTCTTCTGCATACAAAAGTAAAAAGATGGGAAAAATTATTATATTCCATAGGCGGTATTTTAATAGAAATATAATATGTATAAAAATTGAAGTACTTTCAATATTTTCATTTTTAAACATTTTATTGAATGGAAAACTTTACTTCATACTTTAAAAATAAATTTTGTCGTATAACTACGTATGATTCAAATTGAAAGTTGAGCAATGTGATTTAATGATTTATATTAATTTATATTTCATATTTGCATTGCACTTCTGATAAAATAATTTGATGGGTTATTCAAAATTAATCTACGTCAAAATAGTAAAAATTACTAACCATTAAATTATTCTGGTTAATGCGTCATTTTAATTTATTTCATTATGAATTGATGAGTTGATATAACGATTAAAATTATTTTCTTCGAAATATAAGGTAACAATTGTCATAACCTCGGGTTAACTTCAATCCTTTCACATTTTAAAAGATAAAAATCACGCCAGCCTTCAGGTAGCTCGGCATAACAAAGGATTTCTTGTTTGATGCAGTTGTGACTAACCCCAGTGTTTCGTTCCAAGCATTCAACTCTTCTTACTTCTGTTGAGTGAAGTGGGATTGGCCAAAGGATTTACGAAATATTTTCCAACTGAACTCCTTCTGATCCATTAATTAGGAAAAATCTTCTTTATCCGATGTGTTAAACAGTGTTTTAGATAAATGTAGGTTAAAACGAGGTGATTAAAACGAGTTTCAATGTAATTGAGGGTCATAATTGCTTTTATAACCCTTATAAAATCGAGGGGATACAATGTAATACTGAAAGTATTCATGTTGCAATTAAGTATGAGAAAAGAAATATAATTCCCTCTGTTGCCTTTGAAATAAGTAAAATTAAACCTTCATCGGAAACCCATACTCAATTATTTTTTCGCAAAAATCTTCTAAAAAATATTTTTAAACGAAATAATAGTTAACCTCAAAATTAAGCATTTGTTGGAAAGTTTCTAAATTATTAATTATTTTAAAACATTTGTTCAAAGAAGTGGAACTTATTCTACCAGAAAAGGAATGTACCTAAATAGAGGATATTTTCAATTGAATCGTCAGTTGGAAGAAGGGAATAAGTCCAGTAACCAAGTTTTGAGTAAATCGGAAAAAAAACTGTATAAGTAATAGAATTTTCATTGTATAACCACCAAATTTTTTTCTGGAAGTTCGGAACCCTATTTAGAAAACAGAGCAATAATCAAAACAAATATAAGTAAATTAAAAAAAATTTTACAATCGAAATAAGTTGATGGACTTATTCCCTTCTTCCACCTTGAGAAATTTTTCTGTAGAAAAAATCTTTAAAAAACCCTTAATTTCACATTTAAATTATATTTATCCTTAGTTTACACCACAAAAGGGTGAAATAAAAAGAATAAGACAAATAAATTTCAAAATTATAGTGAAACTGAGTTATTAAAGCAGTATCAATGGAGTGAGTAGATATGAATGGAGTCAACATTCCCTGCATAAAAAAAGTTTGAAAAAAAATTTAAATAAAGAGAAAATTTTATTTTAACTTAGTTTACAGCACAAAGAGTAGGAAAAGAAAGACAAATTAAATTTAATTCCAAATAGAACTTATCCAAAAGCACCACTCCATTTGATCGATCTCCAGGGACACGACAACAACAACAACAACAACTTAAAAAATACAATGAATAGACATCGATTTTACAACTTCAAGGGGCGATTTCTCCCTATAATGGTTAGTTATTTCCCCCCTCTTTCTACTCATGTGTAGAGCAAAGCTTGGAGATTGTTTTGAGCACAAAAAGTCTATTTGTCATCTTTTGGACTTATTCCGTTCTTCAAACTGACGATTCAATTTGGGTGAAGAAATGGTTTAAACATAATGTTATAAAACTAAAAATAATAAATAGAAAAAACACATTTTCTGTAAAAGCATACTTGAAAAACGGTAGACATTAAAAAATCATTTTGAATATATGTATATTATATATTTGAAATATTTCTTGTCCGTGAAATACAATTATCTAGGTTGTAAAAAAATCCGTTTAGTCGTCTTTATAAAACTTAAGCACTCTCTGGCAGGGTTGTTATGTTTAAAACACTTTAGCAAGTTGCTCCCTTTATTTAGGCAACAAACTCACTATTTTCATGAATGGATCACCCAGAGCCTAAAAAGATGGTGCCAAGTATAAGGCTTGGGTACAATCCGCCATGACATAGGCAGTACATTGCTTGATAAAGAGCCTGATGCTGTGAACAGGCTCGGACTGGCCATGCGGGCATTTGGGCAAATGCCCGGTGGGCCGCTACTCATCGAGGGCCGCCCTCAACCAAAATATTTTATAGTGGTATGAATGAAAAAGATCCTGTTAAAAGCATTCCGCGGGAATTTCCAACTAGCGGCCCACGAATTCTTTTTGAGCGGCCACCAAACCAAATTAAATTCATTAATGATGGCATAAATTACTGAATTCAAAAACATATTATATTATTTAAAATATTTTTATGAACGAATTTTCCTGGTTTATCTTCAAAAATTCTACGGCATAAAAGTAACGAACCTTTTCGGATGTCACCGAAAAGGGTTCCAAATGAGTTAAAACAATACTTTTAAGAATGAAATTTCCAAAATTTTTCTGGGGGAGGACCCACAGACCCCCCTTTCTATTTTGAACTACATTATTAACAATTTCTTTTAATATTAAATTCGTCAAGATGGAAATTCTTTTTACCCACTGAATTTACCAACAAAGAATTAAAAGTCTGTGTATTGAGTTTATTACGTATCCAATTAGGGACTTCAAGGTGGATTTTAGACTGTTTCTTAGGGGTCAATTTTCAAAAGAATTTCTTGGGGAGGTACCCCGATCCTCCTCCGAAATTTTTAATTCTATGAAGTTATATTTTCCATGAAAATATGGACTTAATTACGATTCAGACTTAAAATGCCCGGGCCGAAATTTCTTCCCAGTCCGGCCCTGGCTGTGAAGGAAACTTACAAAAATCATTTAAAAGAACGAACTGTTTATGGTGTATTTAAAAGTATAGCTTTATTAATCTAATTTCAATTTGAAAAAACAAATTTAAATTTTAAAAAATCATGGATTTTTTATCATTTCTATATTGAGGGTAAAAAAACAAATAAAACGTTTTAAACAAAAAACACGTTTAAAACAAATAAAACACGTTTTTTGTTTTTTATTAAAAAGAACATGTTTTTTTCCAACCCTGCTCTCTGGGGTGTTACCATTACCAAACATTTTTGGAACCAAGGATCACTGGGGGCACGTACTCTACGCCTACCCAAATAAGAGTAAATACGCGCTGAACAAAATGACTTTTAAACAGAATACCTTTTTTAAAAACTTTATTAAGCAAATGAAAAATGTGCTGCGGTGGAAGCATTTTTCCCAAACTCAGAGGCATTTAAGAGCTAAATCCATGCAGTTATTAAAAGAAAAAATTTTATTTTTACTTTTTTTAATCGAAATTAGAAAATGCACATTTTGTGTGGTTAATGGAAAAAAGTGAAAATTCCATCAATACTTAATTGAAAGTCAATTTCGAATGGGGTATGGTTTCTCCGAACTGATAAAAATGTTGTAGACCTGTTTTCCATCAGGTTTGTTTGGTTATTAACGAGGGGCTGCGGTATTTTCTCCAACTCCCCTTTTTGAGCATTTTTCAGCACTTGAACTGTTTGGGAGGTATTGGAAGGTAGCAATTTATTTCCCTAGCATGTCCCATACGTGTTCTATTGGATTCATTTCGGAATAGAAAGTGCTAATTGACACCATTCTTCCGATTTCTTCGTCCTGAAGGAAATTATTTAGTAAGGTAGCACAATGTTTTCTGCAATTATTATCCCTTAAAGTATCACAGTTATCTCCTGCATGAGGGACTATCAGATGTTTGAAAATATTGATTTAATAACTTTGGATCGCCAGAAATGGTTTCTGAAGATGGCGATGGTCTTTATTCCATAGATAGAGATGGTGCTCTGTACCATCATTCCACATCCTCAAATCTGACTCGTCTCGTTTCTCAGTTCATCCTGATAACATCTGATTTTTGACTGGAGGGTACAAGGAGCACAAAATAACCCAAGATTTGAAGATGTGGACCGATGGGATAGAGCAGTGGTTCCCAACAGGTGGTCCGCGGACCCAGTGGCGTAGCCAGGATTTTCCTAAGGGGGGGGTCCAGTGCGAAAAATTTACCAATGGATATCAAAAAGGGTCCAGTCCACAATTAGTGAAATAAAGTTATAATTTTCACATTACTTTTAATTTCTGCTCTGTGTTAATTAATATAGTTAATAATACTACCCTGCGAAATTCAACTTTTGGAAAAATACAAGATAAGTGTTTAGTAATTTTTATGTTATTTGGTGTGCTGATTACGAAAATGACCTCCATTTTCCCCAATCACATCAGGATTTTTTGTAAAATCAATATCAATATTTTTGCTAAAATCCTATAAAAGAGACATTATAGCGAAAAATCGTGGGTTTATTATCTAGCAACTGTGGTTTTTATCCACTTAAATATGTGTAATATAGTCAAATCTTTGTTAGGAAAGTTGGTTTGATTATTTATTGACCATATTTTTATTTTTTATATATTTAAATGTATGAAAATACTGTTGCCAGATCCCATGACCCACCTCTGGTCGAGAAAAACACAAAAAAAAATTCAAGAGTCAAAATTTTTAATTAAAAGTATTGTTTCTTCAAAATAAAATTGCCGAAATATTATTTTAGTTTGTTTTTATTAAGATATCTTACATGAAATAGACGATTAATCAAAAAACGCAAATAGTATTATGTTTGTATACATGATAGCTTGAAAAAAATTAAGCTTATTCAAAAGCAAATAAAAAAGTTTATAGTTAAGTACGTATACTCTTTTTTCTGTAAAACTTCTTTTTGTGGATCTTCTTTTATGTTCAATTTCGGGTCTATCACGTGTTAACATCCAACAGTAGTCGGCGAGCATATTCCTGTCCCATCTTCCCTGATACCTGCGTTCCATATCTTTGAAGTCTTGGTGGAACCTTTCACCCTGTTCTTCACTGACTGATCCCAAGTTTTCGGGGGGAAATTCCACATGTGAGTGAAGGAAATGTATTTTGACACTCATGGAGCAACCCAAAGCTTGATATTTGTCTAGCTCTAGCATATCCATCACAATTGGTTTATAGTCAGGATCCTTGTAATTACCGAGAAATTTACTGACGACTTCTTTGAAGGCAACCCAAGCTTCTTTTTCTTTTGTGGTCATGGTAGTCTCAAATTCTTTATCCTTCATAAGCTTCCGGATATCTGGACCATTAAATACTCCCTCTTTTAGGCCTGGGAACTTTTTACACAAGTATTTGAAACAATCGCCCTCTTTTGAAAAAGCCTTCACAAACTGCTTCATTAAACCTAGTTTGATATGTAGAGGGGTAACAATACTTTTTTTGGATCAACTAAGCTATTCCGAATCAAATTTTTGGTGCCTAGTACAAGATTTTCTCTTTTCGTTGAGTCTTATCACGGCTGTCCCACTCACAAATGAAACATGGATACTTTGTATATCCACCTTGTTGCCCAAGAAGCATGGATATAACTTTCAAATCCCCGCAAATGGTCCAACCGTGGTCATCTCTGCACTCCTGCAAGGTCAACGAATGATCCGAGTCCTTCGCGCGTCATTGGTGAAAGCTATTGGTTGATGGTACATAATTGGATGGTACATCGAACAATTGTTTCGATGGGGAGGGAGGGATGGCAACATAATATGGAGTTTCTCATATCGGTATTTTGTATGTTTAACCACTGTATAATAATGGTTAGGCAAAGCGGGAAGATATTCATTGCCAAAAGAATTTTTTTGGTAAAAAATCATAAAAATCCAAGTAAAATTGAATTTTTCTAAAAAACTTGATGTGATAGAAACTTTTCGTTGGTATTTTCGTAATCAGCACCAAAAACTACCCCAAGAACTGCTGTCAGACCCCTTGTATTTTTTTCATCGCAGGGTAGTGTAATTTATTAATAAAATAATTAGTGTAATAATTAAGATTAAGTATTACTTCGATTGAAAGTTCCGATCCACATAATTTTTTTTATTAAGTACAGGGACCGTCAAGAAACATAGTTTTCTGTAGCTCCATATTAAAGAGGGGGGTTTGGGGGTCCACCCCCAGAAAATTTTTGGAAATTGATTTTAAAAAGGAGTTTTTTTACTTCATTCATGAGGTAATAACCGAGGAGCACCGCTCCTTGTAAGCCAGATAATTTTTTAGGAAAAAAGTAAAAAATATGACGTTTCTGAGGCAGTAGTTGATCCAGGATTCGGTTTTTTTGGGGGGGCTAAAAATTTTGAAAATCAAATTGAATCTCCTCAACGAATATAATATTAAAAAGGTTGAAAATAATCGTGTTCGAATTACCTTAAGGGGGGTTTGGGGGACCTCCCCCAGAAAATTTTTGGAAATTCAAGTCTAAAAAGCAGGTTTTCAACTCGTTTTGGTACACTTAATCCGAATTTCGATCATTATATTTTTAGGAATTTATTATTTGCTAGGAGTTTTATATTTTGACAAACTCATCATTAGTAGGCACTGGAATATTTAAAGCCTAAAAAAGGGTTCAAAAATTTTAGGTCGGGCCCATGGGGGGGGTCCGGACCCGGGGACCCCCCCCCCTTCGCTACGCCCCTGCGCGGACCACTGATAGTCCGTGAGGCCATCGGAGGTGGTTCGTGAGAAAATTGCTAAACTCATCCAAAAAATGTGTGGAAATTTTTGTATCATAGGGGGGGTTAGGGGATCTACCGTCCTCTCCTGAAATGCTCATGACTATTTACAAGTCGTTTTTTCTTCTTGAAAATTCTAAAGAGTACAATGAGCGATCCACTTTTCGAGTGTCACCTACACCTTAATGTCATTTTCAAAATTGAGTCAAAACACCACTACTCTTTCAGATCAAATTACAAAAAAAATTCAGGAAGGACCCCTTTATTGCTCGGAGCTGAGTATTATCCACAATACAAAACTTTTAATTTTGTTGCATGAATGGCCTCAAGCTTCCCTATTAAACTCTGGTTACGGCCCTGACTTTCAAGGGGCTTTAAAATTGATCCCCTCTAAAACTAAAAAGTTAAAACTAAAAAGACTCTGCTTGCAAGTGTACCCTGAGTAGATACGCCTATGGTTTCTTAGGCTACCCCTGCCCCGATGTAATAGTTATTCATAGATCTGATAATCACAACCAACAATTATTTAAAATAAATATTGTTCTCCTCAGGATCTCCTATTGGCAATGTAGGCCCGCTTCACAGAATGCTCCCAGCCGCTAAAAAATACATCTCCCCAACCCATAAAGCCGTTCCGCTCGTTTTCAATCCTTCGCGAAGAGAGGCCCCACATGCCACATCCCTCCGATGGTAAATTTCAGAAGAATCAGCCACTTCAATTCTCCGTCTATTAGAATGTTGGAGGGGGGCCAGGACAAGAGCGCGGTAAAATTAGAACTCTCCGGCAAGGCTCGTTTGGGTTGACGCCTGGCTTTAACTCGGTTTTACAATTCGGTAACATTAGAGTAGTCAAGAGCACTATTTTAATGTATCGCATCACTCTTCATATTTTGAATTATGACCGGGTGAGGAGACTTTGAATGGCTTTTAATTGATCGATCGAATCGTGACTGATGGTGCATGGGCGTAGCCAAGGGGGGGCAGGGAGGGGCAGCTGCCCCCCCTAAGTCTTGAATAATTAACTTTTACTTTACATTTAGTTAGTTAAAACCCAGTATTTTAGGGTCAAATTTTCAGGGGGAGGACCCCCCTGTAGTATTTCAACCTTTATTATTCACACTTTTTAAAATAAGTTCATTTAAATCCAAATTCTACCTAAAAATGTAAGTCCAAATTTGGGTTTAAGCGTACCAAAAAACAGTTTGCAACCCTCTTCTTAGGGGCAAATTTCTAAAAATTTTATGGGGGAGGACCCCCAGACCCCCCGTTGAAACTTAACGGCCCTCTCTCACGGGGTTTTAAAATCGTTCTCCACAAACATAAAAAAGTCGACCCTGCTTGCCCCTCCCTAAGTTGAACCCTGGCTACGCCCATGTGATGGTGGGCAAAGGAATGACACCCATTGCATTGGAGAGGTTGCATCAGCTTTCCCCAGTGTGAAACCTATCTCTAGATTTTAATAAATAAAGGCTCATTCACACTGTTTCACTTTCACTGCTCCTGAGTGATTCACTCCTGTGAATCGCTAGTTTGCATTGAAAAGAGAAAATGAAGAAAAGAGTTTTCATTCATTGAAGAAAAGAGTGAAACGCCAACTCACACATTTCTTTTTGGATGATTCCTCAAAAATGAACACAGAAAGTGATAAGTCTGAATGAGACTTAAAAGTGTCATTACATTAATTTAAACCTCATCTCTGATTTTTCCTGAAAAGTAACAACCCTAAGGAATTTATGAGGCTAAATGAAGAAAACATATTATTTGTTGCACCTTTTAAAATCGAAAAGTCCCACCGATACAAACTTTTAGGGACCTTTTATAATAGATTCGTAACTACGTCATTGGTAAAAGTCACTCACTAAAAACGGACAGTCATGCCTGATTTCCTAGGTGAAAAAACACTCCTCTGAAAGTTGTGTCCGGTGTAAAGCTACAGCTATACCTATATATCTAAATCTCTTTTTAATTTATCTGAAATTTATCCCTTATAAAGATGAGTTTTATCTGATCCCCGTTATCCTGTTTCTTTCAATTTAATAAAAAAACTATCCAACCAAAACCTTTTGAGAGCGAGTACCCTCTTTTCCAAGACGGTCGTTAAAAAGGATGGTCGCTTAGAGTGCTGTCAACATAGCTTTAAAACCAAATAAAATGATGGCATTATTGAAAATTAACAAAAACAATTTATTGAATTTTTAAAATACATATCTACATGGCTCGTAGAGGGCCGCCGAGAGCCAAGCCGGGCCCCGGGGACAAAGTCAAAAAGCGGGCCCCGGTCACGTGCACTCATTTAGAGGGAGGGGGCGAAAATTTTCTGAAGTACCACCAGTCATGCATAGACTT
This sequence comes from Tetragnatha versicolor, assembly GCA_024610705.1. Taxonomy (NCBI): domain Eukaryota; kingdom Metazoa; phylum Arthropoda; class Arachnida; order Araneae; family Tetragnathidae; genus Tetragnatha; species Tetragnatha versicolor. The sequence goes on from JANDEH010000001.1 coordinate 59,449,497, forward strand.
AATGTAATTTTCAGAATATTTCCAGGCGAGATTTGAATTTTGATGAACTCAATAAATTTCGTTTTCTTGATAATACAATGAAGGATCGTGCCAAACTAGCGACTTGAAGACGTAAAAACCATAAAAAACTCAGCTTATCAAGAGAGGGGAGAGTGCGGCTCAATTCCATGCTTTCTCCCCTATCTTGATAAGCAGAGTTTTTTTGTGGCTTTGGCGTCTTCAAGCCGCTAGTTTGGCACGACCCTAACATCAAGCACCACCAGAAAATATTTAGAAATTCGACCCTAAAAAATAAGTTTTTAACTCATAATTTTGGATATTGTTCACAACTGAGTGTCACCCAAGGATGGACTGTCTTAAATGACGTTATAAGCCATTTAATGATTTATCTTATGCATTAAATTTTAGTGAGTTTTTATAATCTCCCCCTCATAATGAATTCCTTTGGGGGTCTGGGGGTACCCCCCAGAAAATTTTTGAAAATGCGCCCCTTGAAAGTGGGAATTTACTCAGTTTAGCCCATTTGGGTAAAAAGATTAATTTCCAAACTATTCAAAATGATATCCATCTAAGTACTCAATATGAAAATCTCTGGAATTTTACAACTCCCCTCTCGTCAGGCCTCCTTTCATCCATATTAAAAGGTTTAATGTAGCTTTTCAACCCATGTTTTGGTTGAATTTGCGTCCAAGAGAACTTTATATAAGACAAGTTTTTGTAACTAAAGGTTCAAGTTTGAAAGGGGGGTCTGGGGGTCCTCACCCAGAAAATTCTTGGAAATTTGACCCTAAGAACAGGGTTTCAAACTGTTTTTTGGTACACGTAAACCAAAATTTGGACTTACATTTTTAGGTAGAATTTTGATTTTAATGAACTTATGAAAAAAGTGTGAACAATAAAGGTTTAAATACTGAAGGGGGGCCTGGGGTCCCTCCCCCAGAAAAATTTTGAAAATTTGACTCTAAAAAACTGGGTTTTTTACTGGTGGGCTGCCGGGCCCCCTCTTGCCCCGGGGAAAGTACCCCACTTGCCCCCCCTCTCGTCAGGCCCTTTTGTGGCTACTCTACGGTAGAGTAGCCACAAAAATTTGGAGGGGAATATAGAAATTTTGGGAGATATGAGAGTCATTTATTCCTATCTTAAGGTGAAAAGGGAAATTTCGGAGTTTCAAGTGGTTTCATATTCCCAAAGAAGTTTCGAAGAAGTCCCAAAGAAGATTCGAAGTTTCATATTCCCAAATCTCCCCCTTGGATACGCCTCCGAACTGTCCAAGTCCCCAAGTTTTAAAAATTAGTTAAAAATGGAACGGTAGACTTCATGGAATAAATTGAAGCCCTGGGGGCCACAACAACTTGGAACCCAGCACCCAGCTCTTGAAAACTTTGGGGCTATTAAGGAAATATTTTTCCCACGCATTTTAACCTTAGTCGAGTATTCTCTCCGTATGCTTAGAAATAGAAGGACAAAATACACACAAATTAACTCGTACTTTGTAACGATCATAGGCGCCGACTTTTATCAAATATTGGGGGGGCCCAATACTAGACAATGAAGATATTAGTTATTCCATATAACAGCGGTCCTTTAAACTTTCTATCGTCACTAATGCTAGACATCTCCCCCCCCAAGATTTTGAACATCCAAAAGGCTTATTCCTAAAGTACCCCCTAAGGAGTTACTCAAATTATAGTTCACATTATCTTAAAATTTTACAATTACTCAAAGTATAATAGGGTGCTGGGGGTTCCCCAAGAAAAAATTTAAAAAATTTGCCTCAAAAAGTAGTGTTACAGCTTATTTTTGAGAAATTTTTGGTTCCACCAAAACATATCAGTTCCTTGTAAAACATAGAATTTCTAAGGAAAATATTGCAACAAGAGACGTCAAAATTTCGGGAGGGGCTGGGGGTAATCCCCCAGAAATAATTTTGAAATTTGTCTCATTAAACTAGTGTTATTTATTTTGAAACTCTCAAAAGGTAATTCGCGGACCCCTAGGATGGTGCTGGGGACCCTCGGAGGTCTGCGGACTACTGCTATAAAAAATTCGAATAAAAAGCTGCGCAATATTTTTTTAAAAATTTAATCGAACACAAAATATTAAATACCTATCGCGAAGAATAAAAGTGGATTTATACCGCCTTTAAAATCAACGGCACAGAGTCGTAACTAGACTAGTTTCGGAAGGGATTTTGACTAAATATTTTTTCTGAGGTCCCTACTTCCGAGTACTTTTTTACTTCAAGTGTTAGATGACTTGCACATTTGATATTAATTTTGTTGAAATTAATGTCAAAATTTTATAAACATTGAAAATTTCGATCAAGCGAGATATTTGAAGGTCCTCCCGAAATTCAGAATTCCCTCAAAAAGCAGAATTTTTAAAGAAACCCAGTAGAATAAAATAAAAAATAGAATAAAAAGCAAAATTTTGAAGGGGGTTTAGGGGTTCTACTTCAGAAAAATTTGGAAATTTGTCCCTAAAAGTAGTGTTGAAATTCATTTGTAGACTCTTTCTTCTTATTTTACACAAAAGAAGGACCACACCTCAAAAATCACGGAAGTTTCTGGGGAAAACGGTAAAAAATAGATTTTAAAATTTAAGGGGGGTTTGGGGGTCCTCCCCCAAATTTTTTTGAAATTTTTACCCTTGAAAGTAGTGTTTGAAGTCATTTTGAGACCCTTTGAGAAGACCAAGTGAACGGGACCAAAAGAACGACGTCCAATACATTGCCTTCTTTAGTTCATGAAAGAAAATAGATTTTTACAAAAAATATTGGGGGGGCTTAGCCCCCCTTCTTCCAACATTGGGGGGGCTCAAGCCCCCTCAAACCCTATGGAGTCGGCGCCTATGGTAACGATGACGATTACCTATGTGACAAAAAATGTGTAGCAAGTGGTACGATATGAGAATGAAAAAACGCGACTTTTTTAACGTCCTCAGATAGAGAAAGGGCGGTCGCTCTTCTAATACAATGCGGCAGACTCCGCCGATGTTTAGCTTGGTTTAAAATCGAGATATAGCATCTAAAAATAAAACCCCTGTTTAGCGAGGCTTCGTTTTTCTAGAAAAAATGTCGGAGAGCAGCGATTGATCCCGTTTAAAACTACTGTCGCTATTTACAGTACAGACGAGGCATTCGACGAGGGCTTTCTCCAGAGAAGAAAATAAAGGCCGCAAAAGCTTTGTAGTCGGTCTTTTGTTGATGGGATTTTCTTTCCATTGAGGATTGCTTCGACCTTACGTGTCGGCCACAGAGGGTTTGCCTGTTGTTACGCACCGCAATCCTAATTATTCGGGTGTTTATTGTGTTACAATTGTTCACCGATAAGAACTTAGGAAAACGAGATTTTATAAGAGCTGGAGTTGGGACTGGAATGTTGTTTTTCCTGCATTGCATTCTCTTAGAGAAATTAATTCTTCTCAGTAGTACAGGGAGGTTCTGTAATTCGAGAATGTTAAAATCGAGCGCGGTCTTAATGCAGTTTTCAACTCAGAAAATTAAAGCTTCCCATTATGCAAGAATCATTGGAGAACATTGAAATTCCTAGCTAAACATTAAATCTCTATGGAAGGATTAGTTTATTACAGGGTAGGCAACCTTTTGGGTATTTAAAATTTCCTGATGCCTTGTGGAATTATCTTAAGGCACTGTCTAAATCAGGGGTTCCCAAACGTTTTTGGCCCGTCGACCCCCTGACGACATTTTTCGTATCCCGTGGACTGGACAGTCTTAGGGACCGTTCAAAAAGTAGCTAAAAATCTTATGTTTATGATACATATTTCTAAACCAAGCATAAATTTTGTAATTTTTCCAAGAGTTTTTTCGTGCATTGATATAATCATTTTATTTTTCACACTTTTACATATTTTTAAAAAAGCCTTTTTAATTTTTGCCATTCATATGCCATTCACACAACATTTTTAATGAAATTATAAAAATCAATCATTTAAGAAGTTTGAAACTAAAAACAAATCTAAACTTTTGATATAATTACATTTCAAGGCACAGAAGTTTTTAGCTTTAACAATAAAAGTTTTGGTCGCAAAGTTAATGGCTTATGAGAGAGTTACTCAGTCACCAAATCGTAAAATTTCAGAAATAATTATAGTTAAAATATGGCATGTTAACAAACAATATTTAATTAAGATCAACTATGAAAAGAAATCAAATTATACATTCCAGAAATTGAGTTTTAATTTTTGAAATTGAAAAAAAAATGTTTTTGCAAACAAAAAATGTTTTGGATCTTCTCCGCGATAAAAGAGAAATTCCATCGCCCCTTTGCTCGCGTTGCAAAGACTCGGGGATAACCAACTTTTCATATTACTAAAAATTGATCATAAAAAAGACAACATTTTTGTGAAACCTATCAAATTATTCATTTTAATGAAAATTTTCCTGTGGACCCCCAATTTTCATTTTCATGCCCATGGACCCACTGAAAGTTGCTGTGGACCCCTGGGGGTTCATATGGACCACTTTGGGAACCTCTGGTCTAAACCCACGAAAGTAACAACTCAACTCTAACTAATTTCACTATTAAAACCTATGGCACTGTCTAGCACCTCGAAAGTAACAACTCAACTCTAACGAATTTCACTAATACTTTAGCATGGGTCAACTTTCGTGGATTTGGACACTTCGTTATCTTAATTCATTTGACACATTAAGAATAACATTCTATTTAATTTTCAAAGCTAGCTTCTATAAGACTTAATTTCTACCAGCAGCCTATATCTTTTCGAACTACATACTTGTAAATATTAGGTGAGGCTATGATGTCATACCTCTTATACTCAAGTCAAAAATATGGTTAATTTTAAAAACTGTACTGTTCAAGAGGTTTCTCTTGGATTTCATTTAGTTTCCCCTGACCTTTCCAAAGTCCCGAACTTTTCTGAAAATTACCTCTTTTAAAGGTTAAGTGGTCATCTTTTTTTACAATAGTAGAGTAGCTGACCTCTAGTTGTTAGCCAATTAGATTCATGATAGACATATAAAAAAATTTCTACAGAATTTTCGCTTATCTTCTACAGTAAAATATCCTTCCCCCAACTTGTTCAAACAAATACTTTCACAATTTCAAAGAATACTTATCCTGTTTCAACCCTTTGTTTGGATAGTAGAAAAAAAGGAAGCCAAAACTTTTATTTAAGGCTGAAGTATGATTTGAAAATTAAGAGTAGTAATTTAAACATTGAGTTCTAACCCCAAAGATGGAACTAGGGTATCACCTCCAGAAAATTGGTCTCTAAAGGGTTTCAATGTTTCAACTTGTTTTTGGACATGAGACCCTTTATTTTACTTTTACCCAGAGCCCTAAACTGACCCATAAATCCATTAAATTCATTCATAACCCAAGAAAAAACAAAAATAGCAATTTTAGGATTAAAACTGCCTAGGATTGAAAAGCCATTTTAGAATTAAATCTCCTAGTCAACTTAAAAATATTAATATCAAAATTAAACTTTAATATGAAAATCCAAAACAACAATTAATAAGCCCAAATGACATCACTGTTGTTTAAATTCAAAATAGAAATAAATACTTAAAGCATGTTACGAGCTAAAGAAATGGGAAGTTATACATATCATACAAAGAAATAACTTCTTTAAATGAAAGAACTGAAATGTGAAAAAAAAAGAAAGGTTGTGGTTGATTTTTTTAAACACTGATTTAAGAATAAGACAGATTTACAACCATATCAGTAGCTTGTCAAAAGAACTTTAGACTGAAGTTAGTAAAAATTATTTGAGCAACTTCTCTGAACCAATAACTTTACAAATAAATTTATTTCTAAAAAAACTATTTTACAACCAAATAAAAAAAATTTTAAGATATCATTGCATAGTTTACATTTAATTTTTGCTTTGAAGCAAAGAAATTATTAGCAAAAAAAACTGTGCAGGAAAAGTACAAAAATGTTAAATAATTTTAATCACCAGGAAAAAAACATGTATGACATTGATATATAAACAAAGGAAAAAGTATTTTCAAGCATAGAACATCAAATAAGCACGTTCTTACTTTTTTTTATTGAGTAATGCGAAAAGTTACTACCTATCACTGTAATTCAGGAAAAATAAAAGAAACACAAATGTTTTAATTTGCTTAGGATTTTAGCATAAAAGATATCAGTATATGAGGACAAGCAAATTAGTAGTAAATAAAATACAGAAGAATTGAGAATAACATAAATTACAACATATTGGATTATTACAATTACAATTAATTAAACAGACAAATTTTAATAAAAAGTTCAAATAACTATCTATACTCAACCTAAATTGGTAATATGTAATATGACAAAACTTGAAATGACTATAGAACCAAACTTGGTTTGGTTAATCCTAAAAGAGTTAAACATGCAAGTGACAAAATATAAATTTTTTCATCCAGATTATTAGGAAGCTCTTTTTTTTTCTTTCAAAAATTTCATGATTAAGATTTTTTGGTCATATCAATATTACTTCTATTACATGGTAATAAATATATTACTCTTGTCAAGTCTAAAATCCTTATAATTCCTTCACATGCACTTAATGAGACAGTCGATTCCCCTTTCATCAGTGTCATAAGAACACAGTTAAATAGTAATTTATTACAAAAAATAGGGGAAAATATTTGATTAATTAATGGATAAAGTACTGGAATATTCTAAGCCTTTGATCTCATCAAAATACCTCTAAGGTAGTTTTGAAATAATATTTTCCTGAATCTTTAAATAAGCTAAACAGGATTTTTTAACTCAATAAAAGTAAATCAATTTTGAAATATTTCCCATTTATAAAATTAAATTGATTTTAAATAAAAGATTCAATTCATCAATAACTTTCAATAAAGCAAGAAGTTTTATCCAAATGTTTGTATCTTGAAATAAAACTATCAGAAAAGTCAGACTGAAGACTAGATTAAAGATGGAATTAAAAAAAGCTTGACTACTTATTTTAAGTTGTTTAAGAAATTTATTTTAACTTTAGATTATGTATATAAAATGCTTATTCTTTCTTAGAAATGAATAGGGAATTAAGTAATAATACATTTGTAAAATTGAGCCTACCTCTAAAGCCTGCCATTCCAACTAGTTCTTATTTTTTCTTTAAAACTGAAATGGGAAAACATTCTTCTAAGTTTGTTTATTGTTCTAGTTTCAACATGCAGTCATTAGAGGTATATTGGAGAAATTAGATGACTAGAATTGTTTATAAAACCAAATAATTCCAAAACACAACGTAATAATAATTATGAATAGGATAGCAATAAACATTAGTTTAAAGCATCTCCTTAAACATTATACATATTCTTCAAGACATGTAATGAAATTATTACAGCAGTAACATATATTTAATGTTCAACAAAGTTAATTTAAAAACACAATTTGCTTTCATTTGATACAAATGAACATCAAAATTATATCCCAAATTAAAAAGCATTTACAACACCAATTTTTAAGTCTACTCTTAAAAGAATACTCTTCATAAATATACATACACAAATTCGCAATGTTAGCAATGCGAGTATGAAACATAAATCAATGTTACATGGCTGGTGCTAAGGACCAGAAAAAGTAGCTGATGGCAGTGCACATTGTAAAGCAGCATAGTGCGGACGGTGTTCATGAAGCTACCAGCCTATCACAGATAATGAAATCTGGTGAAAGCTATGTGTTGTGCAACCTTGTTCATAAGTATAGCTCATTGGTGGTGACTAGTTTATTGGAAAAATATATCTTCAGCAAGCCTTATTTTCTTTTGATATTCTTGCACACCCAATCCAGACCATCCTAGAGAAACAGAAAACTTCATTACATATAGTTTTAACAGATACTTTAATTTTTTTTAAAAATGTTTATCAACATAAATTTGATCTGCTGATTGTCAGCTATTTCAAAGTACTGCAATAACAAGAGAAAAGGAAATTGGCCAGCCATCACTTTTTAAATATCTATAAAGTAACTGAGTTTCTTGCTGGACACGTAAATTTTAAAGTTATTTAAAAAGATTCCATTTAAGTTCAATATCTCACTGTGACTGCAACATAGGTGGGAATCAAAACATTGATCATGTCCTTTATCACTGCAAAATATACCACTGAGAGAAAAACTTTCAAACTGGAGCTTCAACAGATAAATATAAAATGGCTTCCAAAATTCATCCAACTTATTTCCAATAAAAGGCATTTGATTTTTTTTCTTTAAGTTTACCAATAACCTAGCACTCTCTTATGCCTTTAACCTAAGCCCAAGGTTGTTAAAGTTACTTTGAAATAGTATTTGAGTACAAATACAAGTATTTCAGAAAAAGTAACTAAGTATTAAGTACAAATACCAGAAAAAAGTAACTAAATAGAGTACAAATAGAGTATATGAAAAGTATTTAAGACCACCTTCAGTTACTTTACCCGCAAAATTTAAAATAAAAATTAATTAAAAAATAAAATTTAATAAAAATAAATTAAAAATTTAAATAAAATTTAAACTAATACTTAATAAAATGAATTCATTTTAAAAATAATTTTCAAAATTAATTTTAAATTAATAAAATTTATTATTTTCGACTACATACTAATAAGGGGTCATCCATAAATTACGTGAGGCGTTTTTTCCAAAATCTGGACCCCCCCCTCCCCCCCCAAGTGAGATTTACCTACAACTTTTTAAAAATAATTTGCAGTATCTTATCTGTTTCTCATACTTAAAAAAAGAAAATCGTATAATTTCTAACTTAAAAAGTTGACGGGAGATTTTAATCGACCCCCCTCCCCCCTTGGTGAGATATGGTGAGATTTTTCAAAACCCCTCCCCCCCCTTTTGACCTCACGTAATTTATGGATGACCCCTAAGTTAATAATTTAAACCAGAATATTAAAATAAAAGGAAATTTAATTATAGATTGCTAACATATGTTTCTACAGTAAATTGCTAAAGTTTTAAAAAAAAAAGAAGTTACATTTAACTCAAAAAAAATTTAAGGTTACTTTTACTTTACTTTAAACACTTAAAAGTTTGTAAACATAATGATATTCTTCTTACCTTTCATTATTATCCAATTTTTAATAAAATAGTTATTTTCATAAGCTAGTAAAAGAGTCTTTCATTTTCTTTCCCCACTCTTTCTTTGGAAATTTAATTTAATTTAAAAATTGAAGCATTTATATTATTAACACTTTTGTCTTAAATGCTTAAGCGATGTTTTAATTTCTTCGATAATCAAATTTTTTAAATTAATCTTTTAATTGATATTTTGCCTTTTTTTCAATTCGAATGGAATATTCATATTAAGCAGAAAATTATTTCGGTCATTTTTAACAAATTAAAAAAAGTTAAATTTAAGTCAGTAGTAACTATTTTATTACTTTTAGTTTTTCTTCAAGAAAGTGTGAAAGAAAGAATGTTATAATAAACTTTTATGTGAATTTTTTTATAGAATCTTGTAAGAATATACTACATAAAGGCTTGAATTAGAGTAAAAAGTTTTAAAAAAACGGCTTTTAACCCTTTTGGGCAAAAGTGGGAGAAGTTTTAAGCTACATGTCATACAAATATCAAAACATAAAAATCAATTGTAATAATCTAGATAAAAATATAAAGAAAATATAAATAATCAATTCCCTCACTACTTTTTTAAAAAAATTATTAAAAAAACATACCTCTTTTTTGGACATTATACTTCTTACAAACAATGTTAATCCAGGAAGCAGGAACAGAATGGGACGATTCGGCACAAGATAAAAAATAGTTGTCTATTTTTTTAGAATGATTTTGAAAAGGTTCAAATTAATTTCATTTTATTTCTCAAGCCGAATATCGTCCACATGCCAAAACTAGACTCTCTAGCCAAAACGGCCGCGTCGAATAGTTGTAAAAAAAGTGGAAAAACAAGAAACTACGAGCAATTAATGGCCATAAAAGGGAGTCATATCGGCTTTTCGATCTCCAGCAATTCGACCTTGCGAGGTGGACCCCCAGACACTCGCCGGCTCTTGGTGACCCCCCAAGGGTGGGTGAAACAAAAAACGGCCGGGGACGCTTTTTCCCTTCGGGCGATGCGGAACCAGGAAGAAGTGTTTTGTGTTTTGTTCCCACCTCCCATGTTTGGATTGCGTTTTTTTTATTCTGGGTTTAGAAAGTAACTGAAGTACAGCAGAGGTACTTAAGTAACAAGGATTTGAGTTACTTTTAAATTTTTGTAGTTAAATACCAGTTCGATACTGAAAAAGTAACGAATGTAACTAAATACTCTTAAAGTATTTAAAAAGTATTTCCGTTACTAAGTATTTAAATACTTAACAACCTTGCCTAAGCCTGATATCTCCTGAAATTTAAACCTCTTCTCTTATAGGTATATATGTTATGTGGTGTTTTTCCTCTTGTAAAAAAAGTTCAAGATAAAACATTATTCAAATGAAAAAGTAAATATCATAATACAGCTATAATTCAAATAAATATATTTTACTAAAGACAAAATAGCTTCATTAATTTTTTTAAATATGCTGGGCAGTAAACCTTTAGTCATATGATTCAGTTCTAAGGAATTAATTTTATTTTTTGATATAGGCATAAAATAGGGTTGTACAAAGTTTTGAGAGAAAATACAAAGGCAGGCATCCTTAAAACTATAGTTAAACTTGCATATATTAAGAGAGAAATATTAATTACTTATTTAGAATAATCTTAAATCAATGTTACAAAGGTGTAAAATTCATTGTTATTTTCATTATTTTATTCATCCTCCTTTTATTTCCAGCCCTTAATTTAAAATGCATGCCTAGAAGAGGACACAAAATAGTACCTTCAAAGCTTCTCCTGTTAAGGCAGAACAAGCTTGAATTTGCCAGGACCGATCTCTGATTGCAGGTAAATTTAAACCATCAGCTAGCTCACTGGCTGGTGCAGCATTAAAGAGATCCTGCTTGTTTGCAAATACAAGTAGAGGTACAGAAGCAAGTTTTTCTTCAGCAAGTAACTCAGCAAGCTCCTGTGGAAAATGTTTTGATTTGAATCATGGGAGACACTAAGAGAGAGATAAATCCTAAAATATATTACAAAAAATTTTATTCTCACATGGTAAATTTATTTCATGGATTTTTCATTGAATATAAAGTGAAAACTATGTAACAGTAATTTGACTGAGCTGTCCTCTTTTGAGCACTTCCACCACTAAACTTTTGAATTTTAATTTCAGTGTGATCACAGGTTATTATAATATTAAATCCATTTTTTTTTAAGAGGAGCCAACCTTGGATTTATTTTGAATTAAGAACACAATTTCTCTTTCTTTGTTGTACAGAAAATTTCTTAATGTCTAATGGTACAGTGATATGCAAAATAATCAAATGGCTGATTTTTTTATCAGAATGGATAAAATTTGATACGTAATGAAGTTATTTTTTTGACTCATAAACTAGTGTATTGAAATGACTAATTTAGAACCAGAATAAGTGAAGCAAAAGAAATTAAATGGTGTTCTTTTAAGTGTTGATCCTATACTATATTTGTTAGTAATATTATTTATTACTATTGTTGTATTCAATCATGTGTGAATACAACAATAGTCAAAGGGGTAGAAATTGATGAGCACTCTTCCTGGATTTGATATTGATGACTTTTTAAATGCAGTAAAGTTATGCAACTAAAAAAATTTATTTGATTTTATGGCAAATAGGTTTCTCTAAAGAGAAGCCTGAAACTTAAATCTTATAGTATCGGATCCTTTAATCATAGGAATCATGGTAATTTAATCTGTTCAGTTTTTCAATAAGTACTATTAAAAAGATTAAAAAGTAAAAGTTACAATATTATCATCAAACATTGCCATAAATGCAGGGCTCGCACTCACTTTATAATATTTGTATCAATTTTTGTATCAGGTAAAACCAAGTTTTGTATCACAAAAAATGTCTTTTGTATCAGGTAAAACCAAGTTTTGTATCACAAAAAATGTCTTTGGTATCAGGTAAAACCAAGTTTCGTAGCACAAAAATGCCTTTTGTAGCAGGTAAAACCAAGTTTTGTAGCATAAAAAATTTCTTTTGTAGCAATTTGATTGCAGGGAAGCTTTTGTAATTTAAAATTACAAAAGCTTCTCTTCATTTTATTTTAGACTTGCATCAGTAAAACTTTTCGTACGACATGAAAACCATAATTTTGATTACGACAAATAATGTGAGTAGATTTAATTCATAAATACTTAACTTAAACCTCTATTAATTTATCAGCTCTTATCCAATTTAACACCTTATCAATTTTTATTTACTTGAGGTTATTAGGTCCAGTGATAATTCACATCCTAAGTAATTAGTTCTGACCATAGTAAAGTTGTTTTTTCTACAATGAAAATACAATAGTGAAAGGAAGCCAACTTAAATTCTAGGCGCCGGTAGGGGAAGCAATCGCGGATATAACGGAACTTCCACGAAAAATCGCAATTTTTCTGATTTTCAAGATCGTGATTCTAACTGTCGGGCATGTTAGCTTTGACCACGTTAAAGTAGTTTTTCTTGCATTCTAATACTGACACGAGATGAAGCAGACTTCAACTTGGCGTCCTCGGCCGTCAAAAACAGTCGCGGAAGGAACGGAACAAGCGGCGCACAAAACGAAACTTTCGCGAAAAATCGCGGCTTTTTCCGCGATTTACCCGTCTCCAAACTCCTAGAAAAGGCAGACAAAACTTTAATTTGGAGCAACAAGATTTGTTTACGTTTTCACGGAGGAAAAATGCAAAAAAAACGTGAATTCCGTAAAAATGTCGGGTCGATCCATAAAACCGTAAATTTTGGTGCAAATCCGTAAATTTTACGGACAATCGGTAAAACTTGGCAGCTATGTGAAAAGAAGCAATCTTCAACTACGTGCTGGAAAAACAGTACTTGCGCGAAAAATCGCTATTTTTCGACTTTTCCGCAGAATGCGATCCTAAACACCGAACGACGGCTTCTAACCCCTATAAAGTTGTTTTTTCCACATCGCACTAACAACGCAAGAAGCCAACTTCAACTTGGCGCCCGCCGGCCGTCCAAGAAAAAAATATCCTAAAAATAGAGCATAATTGGGAAAAAAAACTTGCGCTTCTAAGTGCTTTTTATGATAGATTTCCGATTTTCTGTAGCTTTTTCGATGTTATCCGTAGTTTAACGACGGCATCCGTAGAAACTACGAAGAATCCGTAGTAGTAGTCTCTGAAAATGGCGCAGTTTTGGCGCAGGAGCTGGTAAAATAGGCAATTTGTATCAGTATGTATCAAAATTTGGTTTTGGCACAGTTTGGCGCAAATGGCGCAGGCGTGTGAGCCCTGCATAAATGTTAAGAAAAAATAAGTTAATGGTATGTTTAAATAAAAATCATGAAATCATGATTGTGGATTATAAATTGTACTTATTTTCTAAAAAAATCTTAACTTTTAAAATGAAATCCATCTAAAGTGTTTCAAACAGAGTTGTATTTACATGACTAGTCATAAAATAATTTTGAAGAATTACTAGGAATATCATGATCAAGCATAAGATTTTCTTTTAAATATAAGAAATCAATTAAAGAACATAAAAACACATACCACTCCTGTTTCTTCAAACCTTTTCCTATCAGCACTATCAATAACATATATCTGAAAAGTTATAATAAAGTTAAAGTCATAATGCTGCTAATTTTGATTATATATTTTTAGAAATTTTGGTATTTACATACTAAGCTGTTGACCGTGCTGCTAAATTTTAAAATATCGCCAAAGCCTGTTAAATCAGCCTCTGATCTGAAAACATTGCCAAAGAGAACACTAGACGTTGGCAATATTGGAATACCAAATCAAACATAATTATTTGGGTGAAATAAAAATATTGTTTCTCTATCAGATCTTATTTTCTATTCATCATATTTTCAAGTTTTGTATTTATAGTTATTTTAAATAAAAAAACATTATTTATTTGGTTGCCTTGTTTTTGGGAAACAGGATCTGGCAATAACGTAGAACTCTTTATTGACTTATGACGTCACCGATTTCTAATATTTGGCGGTAAATCCACTTTTTGGTGACTTCTGCGACGTTTTAAAATTCAGCGTTACGGTCGACGGCTTAGTACATATGTACCGAAATTTTTACTGTCAAGTGATTATACTGTTTTATTCAAAACTATTTAAAAAGAAATATTAATGAATGGTTTAGTTAAGTAGTTAAATTTACTATACAGGCTTAAAACAGCTACAGGTTTATAAATGAGTTATTACAAACTAAAACATTGGTACAAATAAATATTAAGTGTAAATTAACCTTAAAAAGTAGCATATTAAAAAACAATAATTATTAATAGCTAAACACTTACCAAAACATCCGTATTCTCAAAATAATTCCTCCAATATGGCCGAATCTTTCTTTGACCTCCAATGTCCCATACATTTAGTTTGAAGCCTTCAGATTGGACACTTTTGATATTAAACCCCTAAAAGTAAAACAAATAATAGTGTTTTTTCAATAAACATGGACCTAAAATCTAAAGCAAATACTGGAAAATAAATTGTTTTTAAGTAGTAGAAATGAAGAGAATGTATATAAACTGGTTTAAGCTACTAACAAAAGCAAAGCATTTTTGTGATGTAAAAGAAAAAGTTTACAAGTGCTTTATAGATTAAAAAATATTCTATAATACAGAATAAAATATTTACAAGTTAACAGTTTACTATTTACCTAATAAAATCTCATAGAAACAATAAGTAATAATTTAAATAACTTTACCTGAGTTGGAGTAATGTGAGTAACATCTTCAGAAGCTAGCTTTTTTAAAATAGTTGTTTTTCCTGCATTATCTAACCCCAAGAGTAAAATTCTTAGTTCTCGATCTGGAGCTGATTTCAATTTACGAAGTAATGAAAGTAAACCCTGAAAATATACACATTAAATGCATAGAAAATTTTCTTAGTAACCCCCCATGAGTGGGATAACACAATCTACCAGATTAATCTAAGATTTGTTTATTAAAGAAGAAAATCAGGGTCAGGTGATGGGAAAGAGATGGATTGAAAAACTATATATCTTCTTTTTATATTAAGATTATCAAGTTCATTTTTTTGTACATATTAATTAAGAGATCAAAGCTATTATTTTATTTTAGAAACAACTAAAAAGTTTCATGTTAAAAAATCCTTTCTGATGAAATTTTACCCAGATTAACCTAAATTTCTACTTTTAAATGCGCAAAATAATAGAATAATAGAAAAATTTTTTTGTTTATCTCGTTTTCCTTATTTAACCTATAATTTTTTTAAATTAATCCATAAAAGGGGAGCTGGAGTTTTGTTCATAATTTCATCTGTATACAATCACACTGTCCAATCTTTAGTACAATTAGATCATCTCATAAAGATTATTATCGCATTAGATCTTCTGGCCCGGATTCTTAAACTTTACCATATGTTGAATTATTTGAATATGAAAGAGCATGTAGATTGGCAATATAATCATAACTTCAGGTAGCTATACTACATTATTTGTGAATTAGATCATTAGAATTAATGATAAGTTAATTTGAATAGCATAACTTTTTTTTACTTTTTTAAACATTAAGCATCATTAAAACCTTAAATAGATATCATTGAAATAAACAGGGTTCATAGCGAAAATATAAAAAAATATAGGACATTTTGCTTTAAAATATAGGACATTTGCTTCAAAATTATAGGACATACGTCAGAGAGAGAGAAAAATTCAAAACTTTTTCTCATTTATAAGTATAGATGAATGAACAATACAAATAAAAAGCTTAAAAATATATTTATTTTATGAATTCAAACCTTAAAAAATAAAAAATTATTTGAAATTCCACAAAATCTTTCTATTTTCCCAATTCTTAAGCCCAAATTTTGCACTTTTTATCACATATTTACCTAAAATAAATGCATATAATGAGTACATTAGTAGGGGAGACCGGGGATGGATGGGACACTGGGTAGGATGGGGCACCTTCAATAAATCTTAAAATTATAAATAAAATTGGTTTTTGAGTGTTCCACCAGGTAAAGCAACCATGGCTGCATACTTGTTGCTGTTTACTATTTTAGTTGCAAGCTCCTGCAAGTTTCTGAATGAAAAAGATGGTTTCACTAGAGCAAAAGTAACTAAGTATTACACTTTTCAAAGTGAATTTTCAATCTGATTCTTGGTTGCTTTCTTAATGGTTAATATTGTTTTCTAAACAGAATAATGTATTCTTTATGAATATATAGTTGAGTTAAGCCTAAAAGCTACAGTTCTTTTGAAAGAACCTAATTTTTTATAACTGTTGCTACCAGGGTGGGATGGGACACCATGACTTGGGATGGGATGGGACATGCCCAATTCCTCTCAATACCTAAATACAAGCTATTGCATACAATTCTTTAGTTACCATTGTTTTGAAACTGATTAGTATTGCAGTTGAAAACATATTTTTTTAGATTAAAGAAGAAATTTAACTATTTTGTATTTTTCACTGAAGTTAGATTTTTCGAAGTATATATAGGGGTAAAATAAGTGATGTTTTTGTAATAAATCTTTAAAATATGTAAAATACTTCCATCTTTATGGTTCTTAATCATATTTTTAAAACGTAATCATAAATTTTAATTTAAAAAGATGTCCCATCCCAGCCCGGGGTGGGATGGGACACTTTTAGAGGTTACTTTAATTCGTTCATAAATCTTAAGTTTTGTTTGCTATCACTTTGGTTATATTTTTTAAGCATGTTAAAATGTTCCAAGATGTTAGTTTGAAAGTTTCAAATTTATATACAATGAAAACTAATTTTTTTAAAAATATTCTTGGAAAAAGTGTCCCATCCATCCCCGGTCTCCCCTAAAAGTTTTGAAATTTTAATTATATAAAAATCACAGCCCCAATTATGATAATGACTGTTTCAAAAATATTTTTAAATTTCCATCAACACTTTTAGAAGAATGTTGATGTTGCTAAATTGGAAAGCGTACAGAATCTTCCCCGCTTTAACAAGCTTTAAAAATATCATCGCCAATTGAGAGAGATGTGATGATTGGAGAGAACCACAGATGTAATTCTGTAAAGTTGTATTTTAAAATATAATTAATATATACTTTGTTTTATAATATTACAGGGTTTTTTAAAAACTTTTTAATAAAAAAATCATGAAAACAAATCTTTTTCGTGGACATTGTCAAACTTTACATCAAATTACGCCTTGTAAAATTATCTTTAAAACAAGGGGTGATAGGTTTTTCCCCGGAGAAATAGAAGTAGAGTTATGTAAGATAAAAGATACACACATTGGATTTTTTTCCTTGTTCCAAAAAAAACCTAATAAAAAAATTACGACAAAAAAATTTAATAATAAAAGTAGTGAGTAAAAAGTTCGAAATACCAAAGGGGGGTCTGGGGGCCCTCCCCCAGAAAATCTTTGGAAATTTGACTCTAAAAAACAGGTTTTTAACTAGTTTTGGTGCAAAATATAAGACATTGATTGAAAATATAGGAAATATAGGACAGGGGTCAAAAATATAGGAAATACAGGACAGCTATGAACCCTGAATAAACATATGCTAAATTATTGCAATTTGGACAATAGTTTTTAAGGAACATTTTACTGAAAACATATCATCATGCTTTGAATGCATGGCTGAAGGAAATGCTGGCTGTCGATTAAAACGGAAAAAATAATGAGATAAAAGAGTGATTCAAGTACCATTATTGAAGGTGAAGAGTTTAAATATAAAAATACTTTTTATAAAAAGTAATAACTAAGAAACACTGCGCTCTGCTATCCACTGCCGTGCCGACCAAAACGCATAAACAAATCAAATCAAAACTAAAAAATTGTCGATTCATCGAGCATAAAAGTTGTTTATCGATTAATTTTAAGTAATGAGTTTTATGTATTGAATTCATATTATAAAATATATGGAAACTATTTAAAAATAAACTTATTGAATTCATTAGTATTAATAGTTTTATTGAGATTTTTGTTAATATAATTATTCAGCGTCAATAAGAATTTGAATTACAATTGACAGAATGGCTACACTGTTACTCTTCACCGGAAATAACATTTTTATGTTGGCTTGTGTTGTATTATTTTTAGGTTAGGAAAATTATCAGTTTCGAAGTTTACTATTTAATCATTTCAATAAATTTATGAAAAGAAAAGATGCCGCTTGCTCAATTAGGTGATCCCTTCAAAGTTGGGAACACTCTGAATACCGAGGTAAATTGTTTTAAAATAAAAGTGTTTGTTTTGTCTTCATTGGATAACTTCCGGTTCTTGTCAAAATTAAGTTATTTACTTTAAATAATTAAAGTTTCTATTAAATATTGATTCTACTTCAAAGTTTAAAACGTTTATTTCTTGTAAATTTGCAGAAAATATATCCCAGATGAATAACTTCCTATAGAAAGGCTCCTTGTCAATATGGAAAAACCTTTTCATCTTTGATAAAATCTGAAATATCCCAGAATATATCTGTTTGATAGTAAAACTTGGGTACATATTTTCGTTTCAAAAAATATTTGGTGAAAAACTATTTTATCAAATTCGCATTTATTTCTGAATTGAATATGGTCGATCTTTTCCACTCTTAAAAACAATGGAACGAATTTTATAAATAATAATAGTAGATTAAATTATTAACATACTATTTTAAGATATTTTCTGAACTTTTTAATTTAAAATTGTACATAAATATACTTATTTCAAGAGTTATTTAAAAATTTGTATGTATTTTAGTGTATATCAGAAGATATGATAGTTGATGAACACAATGGATATGCCGAAAATCAGGTTTGTTATTTTTAAAGCCCATTGACAATATGATCAAAAAACTGTAAATGTTAAAATAAATGTTATATTTAACCGGAGAAATTCAATTTATCATCACTTTTTCCTCTTAGGATTCACACACTGAAAAAAATGATCTTATAAGTGAAATTGAAGTAAACAATGTCACAAAAGCTGGCCATCCAAAAGCTGATCCTGGACAGTTTTCATTAATTAGAGTTCTAGGTCAGGGGTCATTTGGAAAGGTAAAAATATTTAATTACTATTCAATAATTTCATTACTTGGCTTAAACATTCAAATATCACCAAATTTTTATGCTTGTCATTTATATAACTGTATATTTTTATCAGTTAGTTTGCAATATTTCATATTTTTGACAACTAAAACATTTCATACATTAGACATCTAAAGCAGTTAATTTTCTTTTAAATTTTTTCCCCATTAGGTTTTCTTAGTGAGAAAACAAACTGGTCCTGATGCTAACACATTATATGCCATGAAAGTTTTAAAGAAAGCTACTTTGAAAGGTATTACAATGTTATTTATCAATGATATTTATCTTGCAAATTCCATATGTCTGTGAAAATTTGACTAAATAATTTAATTAGTAAGGGAGAGCGGGGATGAATGGGACAAATTTCACATTTTTGCTAAAATTGAAAAAAATATATATTTTTTCAATCCTGTAACAAGTTTAAAACCAATAATTAAACTCTTGGTTACATTACAAATGCGTGTATTCAATCAATTACCCATTATTTAAACTCCAAGAAAAGTTTTTATGAACGCATGTATTTTGTCCCATTCATCCCCGTGATGGGGATGGATGGGACACCGAGTGTGGATGAATGGGACAGTTAAAAAAAGTTCAGAAATTTACAAAATAATAAAGTTATATTAAATACTGTGCAATGTTTAGCTTTTTAAAGGAACAACACACTTCTATTTTCCAAAGAAAAAAATTAAAAAGGCATTTAAAGGGACATATTTCTAATAGTTTCTGAAGTTCAATACATTATAAAGAGGTCAATTTAAAGTGTTTTTTATGTGGTACCTCAACCATCTTACGGTGATACTCTACGATTTGAAATTATCTACTAACATTGCTCTTCATTATTAGTTAGCTGCAAATTAAAGTCACTGGCTAGCTTCACAGCACAATCATTGACAACTTTTATTGTGGAAGCTATTTCTTCAACATGTGAGGGTCATTCCATGTGAAATCAACCAATGGTCAAAACCTCATGTCTTCAGATATTCTTGAAATTTACCATATGTGTTGTACACACTTAGTGTTGTAAAACAGTGAAATTTCAGATTTTTCTGATGAATTTTTCCAGAGATATGGCCTTTCAAAACTTCAAAATTTTCAGTTTTCTGGAATTTTAGGTAATTTTCAAATAGCTGTATCTCCTCACCTATTCATGCTAAAGACATGAAATTTGTTTTAAATTATTCAGTAGTGTATGATGTTTCATAATATATTAACCCTAAAAAAGATATAGATTTTTAAAATTAAAATTTTTTTAATTTTTCAAAAAAATTTAAATATTTAAAAATAGGTATAATTGATTTTCTTTTTAAAAATATATTATTTCAAACACACTTTCAGCAACATATGGGCCAAATTTCAAGATGGTATCTTCATGGGTTCAGAGAGAAAAAAAATGTTTTCTACCATAATGTGCTCTTAAATTTGGAAAAAACACATATTTTGAGCTAGTAAAAAGCATTTTACCTTCAAATACTACCAATTTATTTAGGAATATTGATATTAATGCATAATTTACACTTTCTTTCATTTTAAAATATTTAAATTTTAAAATTTTAATTTTTTAAAACTTAAATTTTTTTAAATTTAAATTTTGAAAAATTAAATTTATTTCTAATTTAAATTAGTTAATTTATAAAAAAATGTTCAACATAATACTATTACTTTAGTATCAAAGGATTGTAAGAAGTTCTAAAATTTTTAAAAGTAGAAGATTAAGATGCGAGAGCTCTAAATAAAATTCATTGTCAGAAATGAAACCATAAAAAGCAATCATACAATAATTTTGTCTGAGAAATCTTATTTAATTATGTATAGGTATAAAATTACAAATTAAACATACCCATGTGATATGTATCGGAAAAGGAGAACAGTTTTGTTAGTATTTATTCAAAGGTATAAAAGCACGGTATTGTTGTGTTCCAACAACTGTTATGGCTTTTTTAATCTTGTTTTAATGACTTTTCTTCTTCAAACAGTCTGATATGAAAACAAAACTTTTGTGAGTTTTTAGTAAATCCCCTGTGGCAAAATCAATTTCTTTAAAATAGACAACAAATTGAACTGTTTCCATAGCATTGTTCCAGTGGAAGCCTTGTGTAAAACAAATGAATAATTCTCAGTTAAGTCTAAAATTATAACAGCTTATGTTTCTTTCAATCCTAATTTCTTTTCAATGGTCAAAAAAAAATTACCATCCATCTCTTTTTTATGTTAGCAATATCAAGTATATTGAAGAAGAAAAGTCATTAAAAACAAGATTCGAAAAAGTCATAACAGTTGTTTGGACACAACAATACCATGCTTTTATACCTTTGAATAAAGAAAAAAT
Organism: Tetragnatha versicolor; assembly: GCA_024610705.1. Classification (NCBI taxonomy): domain Eukaryota; kingdom Metazoa; phylum Arthropoda; class Arachnida; order Araneae; family Tetragnathidae; genus Tetragnatha; species Tetragnatha versicolor. The sequence goes on from JANDEH010000001.1 coordinate 59,470,873, forward strand.
ATAACAAGACTCTTCTCCTTTTCTGATATACATCACACACATGTGAATCAAGCAAGTTCTTGTGAGGAAGATGTTCCATTTGAAGAGATTGTTGGGTATGTTGCCTGTGAGAATGAATGGTGGATGGGATGTGTTTTGTCATAAGACCAGTCAGTAGAAGTTGAAATTTCTTTTTTACATCCCTGTGGACCATCACCATCATTTCTTATCCAAGAAAACCAAATATTTTGACTGTACCTAAAATCTTTATACTGTGTAATTTACATCCAACAACAACGGGTAGAACATATCAAGTTCCTAACATTTTGCAAAAGTCTGTTAAATTTTTTCTAAAACCTGGAACTTGTGTAATTCATAATAAGAATTCAAGAACTTAATTATGTAGAAATAGGTGTACATAATTTGTAATTTTATACCTATACATTATTAAATAAGATTTTTCAGACAAAATTATTGTATGATTGCTTTTTATAGTTTCATTTCTGACTGAATTTTAATTAGAGCTCTTCCATCTTAATCTCCTACTTTTTAAAATTTTAGAACTTCTTACAAGCCTTTGATACTAAAGTAATAGTATTATGTTGAACATTTTCTTATAAATTATCTAATTTAAATTAGAAATAAATTTAATTTTTCAAAATTTAAATTTAAAAAAATTTAAGTTTTAAAAAATTTAAATTTTAAAATTTAAATATTTTAAAATGAAAGTAAGTGTAAATTATGCATTAATATCAATATTCCTAAATAAATTCGTAGTATTTGTAGGTAAAATGCTTTTTACTAGCTCAAAATATGTGTTTTTTTCCAAATTTAAGAGCACATTATGGTAGAAAACATTTTTTTCTCTCTGAACCCATAAAGATACCATCTTGAAATTTGGCCCATATGTTGCTGAAAGTGTGTTTGAAATAATATATTTTTAAAAAGAAAATCAATTATACCTATTTTTAAATATTTAAATTTTTTTGAAAAATTTAAAAAAAATTTAAATTTTAAAATCTATATCTTTGTTAGGGTTAATATATTATGAAACATCATACAATACTTAATAATTTAAAACAAATTTCATGTCTTTAGCATGAATTCGTGAGGAGATACAGCTATTTGAAAATTACCTAAAATTCCAGAAAACTGAAAATTTTGAAGTTTTGAAAGGCCATATCTCTGAAAAAAATCAGCAGAAAAATCTGAAACTTCACAGTTTTACAACACTAAGTGTGTACAACACATATTGTAAATTTCAAGAAAATCTGAGACATCACCTGCAAAAATTGCATTTTAATTGGTTGATTTCACATGGAATGACCCGTGAATAAAAGGACTCAGTGTTTTCTCGGTTACAAAATCTGACATAGTTTTGTTTTGAAAGGATTAAATTTGTTTGGTTTCTAATCTTCTAGGAGTAATTGGGACCCCCCCCCCGAAATTTTGACATCCCTTGTAGTAAGTACTGTTTTTTCCTTGAAAATTAGGTGACTCGTACAAGGAGCTGAACTTACTGGGTGTAACCCTAAGAGTTCAAAAATGAGTCGAAATGCTACTTTTCGGGGTTACAATTTCAAAATATTAGGGTGGTCCATCTCCAGAAAAAAGTGCTTACGTCAGATTTCCTAATTCAATTTTTTGTTACATTTATTTTTGGTTGAATTTTAAAATTATTTATGCAAGAAACAAGAGATTTTCGAAAAATGCACCATCTTACGTAAGCATCACTTATATCCCCCCTCCCCCCTTGTCAGCAAAAATAAGCAAAGAGCAAACCCCCCCTCCCCCCTTAGGTGCTTACGTAATATTTGAACGGCCCCAAAAACGTGTCAATGAGATTTTTCGATGCTCTTGAGCAGTCTGTTAATATTAATATTTTTGCTTCAAATTTTGGATACCATATTTAATTGTCACTTAGCACAAAATAAGAGGGTAAGCGTGTTAAATTTTGGAACAGTCTAATACATATTGAGAAAAATTTAATAATACCGATGCGTAAGCACTCATTAAATAATAAAACAGCATCAGAGATTACAAAAAATAATATTACGTACCTTAAAGACGTTAAACACGATCGAGCGCAATGTGTCAAATAGTAAAATTATGATGAAAACCAAACTAAACAAAGCGTGCAAATTTAATGAATTGGTTGGCGCCACACATTCGGTAAAGATAGGAGACTAGAAAAAATTTCAGACTTCTACCCCCCATAATAACGGAAAGGCGATCGAAAATGTATGAGGTGTGCGAAAAAGTACAGTTGTGACCAACGGAGGGTTAAATGAGTTGAATATAGCAAACTAAGTTTTGGAAACAGGAAATGAAGTGATGATAACTGTCCCATTCATCCCTGCAACTCTTGTCCCATTCATCCCCATACCCAATTATTTTTTAAAAACTAAAATTAGACTAGGAAAAAATCCATGGATTTTCTCCATTTAAATCGGAAACTATACTAATATAAGTACTCTTTCAACACACTGTAAACTTTATAGCTTTAGTTAAATTATTTTTTAATAAATAATTATAGAAGTAAAACAATAAAAGTTACTTTTGGTGTGGGAAAACACATTTAGTAGTCCTATTTTTACAAAAATGGAAGCTGATGTCAATGAACACAATTTTTTGAATAGGCTAGGTACTACTATCTTATGGCTGAAATAACAAAATTTCACAAGTGAAATGAAGGTATAAAAAATTGAGCTGTCCCGTTCATCCCCTGTCCCATTCATCCCCGCTCTCCCCTACTTATTATCTATGTTTGTCGGGGGGGCCTTGGAAAGTTTATTTAATGTAAATTAGTGACTACACAGACGAGAATTCTTTATTTTAATAACATAAGACTGGATTTCATAATGGTCAGTTTTAAGATAAACTAAATAAAAAATAATTATATTTTATTAGCTTTCATAACTTATGATGTTTCAAAATACACTAATATCTCAAATTCATTTTTTAAAATTGTTAATATGTAATCCCAGCAAATTTTTATAAATGCTCGATATTTTTCAGAAATAAATCAAAATTGTCCAAATTTGGTGTTTAGTAATAATTATTTTGTAGGAATGTGTTCCTTATTTATGCACTTAAGAAAATATTTTTCGTGTTTTGAATTTCCATGTGTTTCATAGATTTTTTTTTTCGATATTTATAGTGAGAGATAGATTAAGAACAAAATATGAAAGGGATATTTTAGTTGATGTTCATCATCCCTTTATAGTGAAACTGCACTATGGTAAGTAAGCTAATTGAGAATTAAAACTATTTGTTTAACAGGATAATCTTTTCTGTTATACTTCAAATTATAAATTTTTAAAAGAACCAATGTTTATATGTTTTTATTAATAAGTCTTAGCAAGGACTTAATTTCAATTAAGTTTTAATGGCTTGGTACCTAGTAATTTTTCTTTCAATTTGCATTTTTAATCTTATCATTCTTCTTTTCCAGCTTTTCAAACTGAAGGAAAATTATACTTGATTTTAGACTTTTTAAAATGTGGTGACTTATTTTCAAGACTAAGTAAAGAAGTTAGTATTTTTTTAAACTTTTTTTTAGAAATTGTAATAAATAATTTTTTTTGTCTAGTTTATAAGATTCTAAATGGCATTAAATTTTAAAGTATACTTGTTGAAAATACAGTTTATATGCATGTAAATTAGTTGTACAGTAGAGCACCATTTTTATGTCTTTCAAGGGAATGAAGTAAAACAATGTATAAATGAAAAAGACTTATAATTGAAAACATCTTTGATTACACTGTTCTACACTGAAAAAATTTCCTTGATGAAAATAGTCATTTCTTATAGATTTTGGGTCGCTGAATACGAAAATCACCATTAAAATTCTCAATTGACTCAGGATTTTCGGGGAACAGCCCCTCCCCCTTTTCACGTTTTTTAACGACTTTATAACTTAGAACTCGATTTTCAGGGTCAAAAAGCATTGCTTTAATCTTCAAATTGCCTCCCAGGGGACAAGAAATGTTCAAATTAATAAAATATGATAAATTTATAACAAATGGATAGGTTTATGGGGTAGTTAACCCCCTAAGAATGCAAAAAATTAGCTAAAAATTATAGAGGTTTTTATACGCTATTTTTCCTCTTAATTTTTACGCAATTCCCTCTTGAAGGGTCCTAACCCATCCCCAAGGACCCAAATTTGATGGCAATATGCAGCAATGATTTTTGCTAAAAGCGGTTGAGGTGAGAGCGTCCCCAGAGCACCCACGGAAGGGTTCAATGCCGCACTTAGAGTTTAACTGTGCTGTACAAAAAAAATTTGAAGCCAATTACTGAATTTCAGCTGATTCTTGTGTAAAATGATCTGCTGAATTCAAATATGACACCCCTTTTCTTCCATCACCCTCAGTTTTTAAGGGGATGCCCCCTAATTGTTATCCACAGCCGTGCATCTATTAACATCTTGAAACATGGAATCCTCACTCCCGAAAACCGGTCAGTTTTTAAAGAACTGAAGAGTTTCTACTTAGGATACACCCAAAATACAAGAAAAACATCATTTGTAATCTTTTCAAAATCATCGATATTAATTCCAGAACTCGAGAGCACCTTCGCGATCTGGAAGTCTTCCGAACTCTTCCGAGGGGGCTTCTGGGAGGCTGACACCTCAACCGCTTTTAGTAAAAATTATTGCTGCATATTGTCATCAAATTTGGGTCCTTGGGGAAGGGTTAGGCCCCTTCAAACGGGATTTGCGTAAAAAATAAGAGGAAAAAATAGCGTATAGAAACCTCTATAATTTTTAGCTATTTTTTTGTATTTTTAGGGAAGTAATTACCCCTTAACCCTATCCATTTGTTATAAATTTATCATATTTTATTAATTTGAACTTTTTTTGTTAACAGTGGAGCAATTTGAAGACTAAAATAATGCTTTTTGACCCTGAAAATCGAGTTTAAAGTTATAAGGTCGTCGAAAAACGTAAAAAGGGGGAGGGGCTGTTCCCCGAAAATCCTGAGTCAATTGAGAATTTTAATGGTGATTTTCGTATTCAGCGACCCAAAATCTATAAGAATTGACTATTTTCATCAAGGAAAAAATTTTGAAGGTCAAATTTGTAGAACAGTGTTATTAGGTTTCTAATGATCTTATGCAGATTTACTTAAATAAAATAAATTTGAGGTTTTTTGAAAAGGAAAAATTACTTCAAAACAGTTTTCAAACTGAAAAAAATAATTAAATTTTAAAATACTGATAAAACATTTAACATAAAAATGAAACAAACCATACCTTTATAATATCCTAAATATTTATTTTATTTTTCATATCTTGAGAACTATATTGCACATCCCAAACACATCCGAATACATTGCATTGTATATGAATATCAAACCTTCAATTAATTACATTTTTTTGAAAAAATCCTTCATTAAGACGGAAACAATCTATAACCAATATTGTGCGTCGTATAAACTAAGAACTTTTGCATTAAATCAAATGAGAATGAATTTTGAATTGGGACTTTGCGAAAACGGCATATAAATGGAAAGGTTGTATAAACAGTGCTTTACTGTATTTTATGATAACAATCTTTAGGAAAATTATTTTTCTTATTGAGTCAATTGCTAATTTACTTTGTCTTAAATATATTCCCAGGAATTTTTAATATATTACTTCTAGTTATCTTAATAAAATTTATGCTTTTAATAAGTTTTCTTTTTAAAGAAAACAGGGCTTTAAAAATCTGAAAATTGTAATTATAAATATCTTCATGGGAACATAGAATATATCATTTTAAATATTTTTAAATTCTAAGAATGTTACGAGGTTTTACGATTATTTGGTTTTATGTTTTTTTGCTTAATATGGCACTAACAAATTATTTCTGCATGTCTGTTTAGGTCATGTTTACAGAGGATGATGTTAAATTTTACTTGGCTGAGCTAGTTTTGGCATTGGAACATTTGCACAACCTAGGAATAATCTACAGGGATTTAAAACCAGAAAAGTGAGTTCTTTGTCTATGACAATCAGATTAGTATCAATTTTTTTAGAAATCCTCCTCAAGAGAGAAAGACATGAATGCTTAGAAAAAAGATATGTTCTTTTGCATTGCTGAACCGATACTATCTGTTACAGCATTCTTTTAGGTGAGGATGGTCATATATGTCTAACTGACTTTGGATTATCTAAAGAATCTTTGAATAATGAAAAGGCATTTTCATTTTGTGGAACTGTGGAGTACATGGCACCTGAAGTTGTCAACAGAAAAGGTCACACAACTGCAGCGGACTGGTGGTCTTTTGCGGTCCTTATGGTGAGGAAAATATTTTCTTCTCAATTTAGTTACATGAGATATAGTTCATATATAGTGAACCTTATTTGGTAAACTGTTTCTATTCAATTTTTTTTTTCAGTATGAGATGTTAACAGGATCCCTTCCATTCCATTCTTCGAGCAAGTCGGAAATAATGAACCAAATTTTAAAGTAAATTCTTCTAAGATATTGTTTCATAAGTAGTTTAGTTTCATTTACATGCAGTTAAAATCCAATTATGTTCTTAGGGCAAGATTACAAATGCCTCCATATCTCAGTGCACCTGCCCAGGGTTTGTTACGGTGTCTCTTTAAGCGAAACCCTGATAAACGACTTGGTATGTTCCTTTCACCTTGGTTCTGATATCCATTTGTATTAATACCTGTACATTTTAAATAATCTAACTTATGAAACATCTTTCAGCTTCTGGTCCTGAACTTAGACGTCATCACTTTTTTGCATCTATAAACTTTGAGAGACTTTACAGCAAAGACATCAAGCCTCCATTTATTCCTACTGTTTATAATTATAATGTGGATAGTTTCTTGGATGTAATACAAGGTAAAATACCTCTTTTTTGAATATGTTGCAGTCAGATTCTGTTTGAAATTGGTAGACTTTAAAACATGTTTAGTTAATTGAAGTGGCAAGCAACCTTCTTATGGACGCAAACTATGATTTCACTAGAGTTCTATACTAGACAGCAACTTAAGTTGAACGAACTAACAAAGTAGAGATAGTAGTTTTAGAGTTGACATATTTATAATGTACTTTAAAAATTATTAGATTCCCCTGGTGCTCCTCCAAGTGCCAATGCCAATGAGCTCTTCAGGGGTTTCAGCTATGTTGCTTCAAGTCTCGACGAGGAAGAGGGTGATGTCACTCTTAGTGCAAGTGTAAGTTACTTATGCTTTTTCATTTAAAAAGGGCATAATTCTTCATCATTCCTGAAAAAAAATAGATTGTTTTCTTGGCTGTCACTGTGTTCACATCAGTTGCAGATAGCATGCTCTTTTCAATTAAGTTTTTTTTATAAATACCAAAGGGAATAAGATAAAAATAGTGTGCAGAAATATTTAGTGTTAGAAATATTTCTAAAAATTGGAAATTGTTATATTAATTTTAGGTTTTATATTTGTGTGCAACCTTTTATATCTTATTGACTGTGAGTAACAGCCGTTTCCTACATATATTCATCTGTATTTGTGTTCTTCTTCTTGTCAATTAAAGAGTAGTCTTGTACCTTTTGCTTCAATGACAACAATAAATATTTGGCAGTATTTTAATAGATGGTTTCTGAAATATTTTGATGATATTTTACACAACAGGCAACTGAATTGAACCAAAACAAGTTTCGGTTTGGTAAATAAATCATATTTTAAAGTTGCTTTTTTAGTTATTTTTTAATGTTTTACTTTTTGCATTTGTAGATAATAATTTTTTAATATTATTTTATATGGCATTTTGAAGTTAGTTCTTGGAAAATTGAAAATTATGTTCTGGTACTTATTAACTCAGTTTAATGCAATTTATTTTATTTGTAAAATAACCTGTGTTTTTTTAGGGAGAATTAAATCTTTATAAAAATACCTTTCTCAAAGAATATAAAGTTACAGATGACGTTTTAGGATTTGGTTCTTATTCAGTATGTCGAAAATGTTACCATATATCAACTGGTAAAGCTTTTGCTGTGAAGGTAAGTATTCTTATTAATTCTATTAATATTTTCCGGAATTCTTAAAATTTTCTTCTTATTATTATTATTATGTTTCATAGATCATAAAAAAAGGATTACGGGACTGCTCAGAAGAAATAGAAATTCTATTTAGGCATGGAAAGCATCCTAACATTGTAACTTTATATGAAGTACGAAAAACTTTCATTTTTTAAAAGTGATAGAAATTTATTAGTCTTAAAATGAAAAACTTTTATTTTTGAAATAAACTAAAAGTACTTGTAAAAATTATGTAGTTGTGTATTAATTTATTTTATACAGATTCTCCATGCATCTGTATTTTTAGTTAAGATTTCCTTCTTTAAAATAGGTTTTTGAAGATGAAAACTCAGTCTATTTAGTCATGGAACTTCTACAGGGAGGTGAACTATTAGATAGATTACAAAAAGCTGAGACATTTTGCGAAAAAGAAGCAAGTGCCATATTAGAGGTTATTTCTGGAACTGTAAATTACTTGCATCAGAATGGAGTAAGTATGGACTTTATAGTCACCTCTTATAGTCTGTTCATTTAGAATAGGCGCGGGAAACAGGATCAAAAACGTCTAATAATGCTCATCACGCAACTTCAGCAATCGATTCTTTTACAGTATTTTAACTACTTCTGTTTAGGCTTCCTTGTCATTGCACAAGAAAAATTTTTCGATGACAATTACAATAGTAACTGCTTCTAATACATTACGCCTCAGGTGCCTATTCTAAATGAACAGAGTATAGTATTTACAAGCATTTGTAATACAGGGCTGCAGAATTTGTCCGAACGCCCGAACAATGTTCAGGAGAAATTTTTGCTTAAGTTTATAAAAAAACTTTAGAAATCCAAGTTGTTAATAGCAACAAATATTTTGGGACTGCTAACAATACCATATCCTCCAAATTCTCCAGAAACTTGGGTGAAAACTACTTAATTATGGATGTATAACGGAAAATTACGGATCTTTGCCAAAAAAAACAGTTGCCTTGGTGAATACCCGGAAGTAGGCTTTTCCTTGCATTTTGATTGTCATGCAGGAATTACAAAGGATCTATAATGGAGTGGTGATTTTTATAAAACATTGCGTTCTGGTTTAAAATTACAATGATGTTTTTGACGCATAAAGTTTAAGAAGAGGAGAGTGTGAGAAAAGTGGTTTATAAAATTCATATTTTAAGACTGACACTAGATACATTTTTTGAGCTAATGTGGCAGGTAAATAAGAAATAATAAAACAAGGAATTAAGTCCATAAAAATTAAAACTTATGGACTGTTTGGGAATTATTAAACCTTTCAAAAGTTGTGATTTAGAAAACTATATTTATGATAAACACTCTGTACTTAAGTAGTAACATAAACTGAAATGGAATAGGGAGAAATAACTGAATGGGAAATATGGAGGCACTTTTGGGGGGAATTGCAGATAAAGTTAATTGTGTTCTGGGGAAATATTGGGATCTAGAACGATTTCTGCACCCCTGGTGTAATACTGTAGAACCTCGTTAGAGTGACCCCTCATGTTAAAAATAACTAATGGTCGTTTTAACGAAAGGACATCATATCGAATTATATTAGCCTATAATAAAACATTCTATACCTTTCTTACTGGTAGATGGGCCTTGAGCCATAAAACTATAACCAACCAATCTTCTTACTGGTTGTTGTAACGCAGGGATCACTATATGAGGGGTTGTTATAAAGAAGTTCTACTGTATTCTGAAAATATTTTAAACCTGTTTTCTTGGAGGGAGTCAGTTCATCATGCTTCTCTGTAGAATTAAACTTTTAAAAATTGATTCTGCAAACCTCAAATATGAATATTTTCAGGTTGTGCACAGAGATCTCAAGCCATCGAATATTGTCTACAGTGGTGCCATCTGTGATCCCCGTACCCTGCGCATCTGTGATTTTGGGTTTGCAAAACAAATGAAGGCTGAAAACGGATTGTTAATGACTCCTTGCTACACAGCCAACTTTGCTGCTCCTGAGGTTCTGAAAAAACAAGGCTATGATGAAGCTTGCGATGTGTGGAGTATGGGTGTATTGCTTTGCACTATGTTGACTGGGTAATTAATTTCTGAAATCAATTAGGTTGATTACAAATGTCGGTTTATGCTGTATTTTACTTTTGTGTAAAAATTCAATGAAGTTATTAATTTTTTATAAGGTGTTGTCAGACCTGGTAAAAGTGCCCGAACCTGGTTCGGCGGAAGCCACTGCCAGCTTCCATAGGTGCAATACATAAGGTTCGGGTAAATTTTGGTTAGGTTCGGGGGAAGGTAACTTTTTCCAGGACCGGATGTTGTCATTAAAAAAATTCTTTCATATTTGAATATTGCCTCCTTATAATCTGATATCTTCATAATAAGCGACTGAAATATGATTCCTAACACTGATGTGGTGTCTTTATTCCTAACTGATGCTACATACCTTTCTTTTAGGTACACTCCCTTTGCAACAGGCCCAAATGATGATATGGATAGTATCTCAGCTAAATTAGAAACAGGCAAACTCAACATGTGTTCAGGGAGCTGGAGACATATTTCTGGTGTAGCTAAAGTAAGATTGATTTATAGAAGTGTAGCTTAAAAAACAAACTACTTTGTTTTCTTTTTTCACCTTACTAAATTTTTTGCAGGATTTAGTTGGTAGAATGCTTCATTTGAATCCAAAAAATAGAAGTCGGGCATCCGATATTCTAAAACATCAGTTTATAACAGCCAGACAGTTCTTACCTGATTCAAGGATAAGACTTAAAGATATTAAAGCTGTTAAGGTGAGGTATTAGTATTATCGAAATATTTTAATAATTATTTTATTTATAATTTCATTTTACATAACTTGTTACTATTATATTTTAAGGGGGCTGTTAGTACTACCTTCCAAGCCATGAATATTTCACCACGACCTCCTAAACTTCAACCTGTGTTGGCATCAGATCTTGCCAGACGTAGGAAAGTTCGAAGAGGGATGGCAATTTAAAATTGTCTTGTGTTCTCGACTTCTTATGTATGTCCAGTAGGTCATTATAAAGGTACTCGAGCAATAATTTAAAACTATGCATCCAGTTAATGATATTTTTAGTTTAATTCCGATGCAAATTTTCTAGTTATTTCAAAAGCATTTAGTTCAAAGAACTATGGCTGAAATATTTTTTCAGTCTCTTTAAATGGTATTTTACTATGATATTTACTGGTAAATTTTTGATGATGCAGAATTATTTCTAACACTTCTAATACTAAATTTATATTTTCCTATCCATGAACATATTGAAAAAAATTTAAGAATATATATTTTTTAGATGAAGGCAGAAATACAGTTTGATACTTAATTCTTTAGTTTGTCAAATCTGCTATGTGAAATTGATAATAGAGCAAAGTTAATTCCATTAATTTTTTTCAAAGTGTGGAATGAGATTTACTTATTTTTATTACGAAAGATAATCTAGTTTTTAAAACAAATCGCTAATTTTATATGGATTGAATTCCACATCTGTACTTACATTTGAAAATGTGTTTCTTCAAAATTATTTGTGAATATTTTGTATTTTACATTGCAATGTACATTATTCGTAGTTTATGCTTTTATCAACTTTTTAATACATTCCATTTGTACAGAAAGGAATTTTACTGCTCGCACCTTTTATTTTAAATGAACTTTTGAATTTTATGTCTTTTTAAAATTGTCAATTAATGGACATTAATTAAAATTAAACATGTACAGTTGAACACACTTTTTATGATCACAGTAGGGTATCACCCTTTTTCTCTTGGCATGTCAAAGTTCTCTTTATAATCAGTTTGTTAACTTTTTGTATGAATATTGTGATTAAACAACAAAAACATGAATTAAAGTACTAAGACACTATTATTACATAATATTTTCTTGTATAAAAACTAATTCACACAAAAAACTGGGTTCTTGTTATATTCAAGCTCCTTATAAGTTGTTCAACTGTATATGCTAGTAAAATTCTTATGTTTTATTAAAATTTATCTAGTAAATTTGTTTTTAAATTTGTATATTAAGTTTTATGCTTATTTCTATTAAAAGAGAATCTGATGTAATCTTATTTGCTAACATACATTACCTTAAAGTTCTTTTAAAACATTTTTTACATTTTGCACAAAGTAATGGAATAATTGCACTAAAGCTCAGAAAAAACATTGTTGATACTGTAGCTTACAAGTTCAAAATCTATTTTTGTACTCAAATGTGCCAAGTTTCGTATGACCTTTGTAATCTTAAAACAAGGTTTGTATGTTGAAAGAGAAATATAGACTACTTAAATTGTTTAAAAGTAGATTTATCATGTTGCTGATCCTGTACATAAATTTATGCCAATATTGTTGTTATTGAAATTTGTATCAATTTACATATTTATGATGATTGTTTTTTTGTTCTAAAAATGCAAGCAAGAGCTTGTATTGCTTTTAAAAACAGTTCAAAGTAATCAAATTTAAAATTTTAGATTAAGTATTTTTCTAAGATTAAATATTGCCTTTAAAATTGACTTCATCTGTGCCCCAACAGTCTTAAGGCCTTATGATGAAATCTTATAGAAATTGTTAGAGAACTGTAGTTTGTTGAACAATTTTTTTATACACTATACGTTAATCTTTAAATGAATAACTCTCATAGTTAAAAGGATGGATATTAGGGTGTATCGAAAAAAACTTTTTTTCGATTTTGATGACGTAATAGCGCGGAAAAGTTGTCTAAGGTGCCAGAGAGTACCTGTGATTTTTTTCAGAATTTTTGGATAATTTCTTAATGTGCCACATTGGCCCTGAAGTTCCCCATGTTAATCCAATGGGGCGCGCCGCCAAAAAGGCCGAAAATCGGTTTTTCGCCCCTCATTTCTACCCTAATCACACGAGGAATGTCTCGTCTCGAGTTATGGACTCTATATGATGTATGCTATCCGACAAAACTTGAATAATAGCCTAAATATCTATATTACGTTTTTTTGTATGCTCAAATTTCGTCGAAAATTGCGTATTTCCTCGTTCAAATCAGAGCCCACAATCAACATAATATAGAGGTTTAAGTTATTATTCAAGTTTTTTCGGGTAGCATACATCATATAGAGTCCATAACTCGAGACGAGACATTCGTCGTGTGATTAGGGTAGAAATGAGGGGCGAAAAACCGATTTTCGGCCTTTTTGGCGGCGCGCCCCATTGGATTAACATGGGGAACTTCAGGGTCAATGTGGCACATTAAGAAATTATCCAAAAATTCTGAAAAAATTCACAGGTACTCTCTGGCACCTTAGACAACTTTTCCGCGCTATTACGTCATCAAAATCGAAAAAAGTTTTTTTCGATACACCCTAATGGATATACATTTTGTCGCTGCAATTTAGTATTGACAGTTTAATGGTGGGTTATTACTTTTTTTGCTACAATGCATTAAGCCTTAAATTTAACCACTAAAATGTAATATTTATCGATTATATTGTGATAAAATGTATGCATTTATTGCAACAACAAGGTATTAGTGTGTATGTTGTGACTTAAAAAAAAACCTATATAACTATATTTATAAAAGTTTATCTAGAGTGTTAAAGGGTTCCCCCTTTCCCACAGTTCTTGAATTTTATAGCAGTCCCTAAACCTAATTAATAGCTATTGATGCTTTCTCTGAAAATGTACTTTCCCTAAAAATTAAGCAGTATTATTTTTCGAATGTTTTACTTAGTTTTTCTTCCTTTTTTTCCTATATCATCTCTGTGCCTGTAGTTCTGGATTTTTTTCTATACAGAGGGAACCCTAAACTATTTTTAATATGATAAAAAGGTGCAGAATAAGTGAATTGTCAGTTTGTAAAAGGGAATAAGTCCAAAAATATAAATTGATTTTTTATGCTAAAAAAATCTCCGAGCTTTGCTCTACACATGAGTGGAAAGAGGGGGAAAATAACTACCCTCTCTAACTTGGGAAAATAAGTACCCCCTATAGGGAGATATAGCCCCTTGAAGTTACAAAATCGATGGCCATTCATTGTATTTTTTCAGTTAATTTGGAATTAAAGTTAATTTGTCTTTCCGTTCTTATTCTTTGTGCTGCAAACTTAACCAAAATAAAATTTAAAAGTGCTTTTAACTTTTTTTATCAATGATGGGAATGTTTTTCAAAGGAATTTGACTCCATTCATATTCACTTACTCCATTGATTACTCCTTAATGACCCAGTTTCATAATGCTTTTGAGTTTATTTGTCTTGGTCTGTCTATTTCTCACTTATGTGCTGTAAACGAAGCAGGAGTATAATTTAAACGGTAAATTTAAGAGGTTTTTCAGATTTTCCTTCACAAGGTTGAAAAAGTCCATAACTTTTTTCAACTGTAAAATACTTTTGAATACACTTATAATTATTTTTTTAAAATTTCCCTTCTTCCTGAATAAGTTCCTGAATTTCCAGTAAAATTAAGTGGTTATACAACAAAATTTCCATTACTTAACAGTTTTTTTCCTCCGATTTTCTCAAAACTTGGTTTTTGGACTTATTCCCTTCTTTTAACTAACGATTCAAGTAATTTTTAAATGAACCAAATAAGAACTTGGTGCAATGGGCAATTCCAGTATTTTTATTATTCGATAGAGGTACCAAGAGATAAACATACACACAAATTTTTTTAATTACAATGGTTATTAATTTTTTTAATTAAATTTCAAATTTGGACTTTAAAAAAGGGTGCGAAAACATCAAAGGTCAAAATGTGTACTTCAATCCTAAACCTTGATTTTAAACAATCAAAACAAGAAAGGGATTGTCGATTTTTATTTTGAAATACAGTGAAAACCCATTACAACAAATACCGATACAAAACATCCAGAAAGCCCCCAACCGTTTTTATTTGAGCTATCAAAATACCATTACAACGGAAACATTTTTTTATTATAACAGGATTTACTGTATTGAATTAACTTAATTTTTTTAGAAACTTTTTATGATGATTTTTTAATTTATATCTATTTCTTTTAATGGAAAAATTCATTTTTTTCCTGTTTTCAAAAAATGCTGGTATTGCCCATTGAACATCATGTCTTTTCAAAATAAATTATAATTAATAGTATTTTGGCTAATAACTAGTAGAAGAATTAGCTTGTTCTATTTTATGTTCATAAACTTAACATAATTAATCAAGGCACAAGAATTTATTATATAAACTTGATGGTTAAGGATATACAATTATACTGAATGTTTATATAGTCAATGTTAAAATGTATATTTCTTAAAGTCTGTGATAGTTCAGTCTTGATATTTCTGTTGTAGAACAAATTACTTGTGTGTATCCTGGTACCTGCAGGATTTTATTTGGTGTTGAATGTTGTGCTTCTTTTTGCCAAAATGATGTTACAGTATTATTTAGGTTGTTTAATGTTGTTACGTAACTTTTTAATTATGTGCCAAGAATTGTTAATTTCAAAATTGGTGGTCAAATTAATTCGATGTATTTCATCTACACTAGAGTTTAAATACACCTCTTGAAAACTTAATTTCAGTGATAAATAAGTATGTATTTAAAAGAGCTCTGATAATCAAGAACTAGTTTTTAACTCTTTATAATCAAATTTGTCGAGACAGACTATTCAAACACATACTAACCAACATTTTTAATTCCTATGTAAAATTTTTCCCAATGACTAGATGAATGAAAATCTCATTTAAGGATTTTCTATGGGAGGAGTAAAAATGAGGAAGTTGCATGATTTTTTTAATTGATTCTTCATGCAAAAATAAGCAACTACCCGAAATTTGAGGCCGATCGAGGAATTTTTTGATAGCAAAAAAATTTAAAAAGGATGCAAAAACGCCAAGAGTTTTGGATGTGACGTCATTGTACAGTGACCATGGTTAGAAAGCAGCGGAGTTGATGGTATGATTGTTGACGTCATCGTACGGTGTTTTCACTTGAGCGTTTTCAGTCCCATGTTTTTTCTCGACTTTTAAATTAAAATATTTAATTATTTGTACATTATTTTTGAAAAATTGACTAGATATATCATTTTCCCCATACAAAAAACCATACAGAACACTTGATTGTTTATGAAAATCCGACACATGCAACTTCCTTGTAACAAACTAGTTTTCAAGAGAAAATAAACAGGTTTTATTTTAAATAAAACTATTTATCCCTATTCTATCTTATATTATTTTCTTTCACCCATGGTAGACTCCTTAATTGGTAACCATATAACTGGATCTCCACTGTAACTGATTGTAATTGTAGTAAAAACAAGATAATAATAATAATCCTCAAAAGTTGAGTTTAAGCTTTCTGGGGAACAGATTCATTGAAGTTTTAAACTATCTACTTAATTGTATTAAACTTTTGTGAAAAGATGACACATTTAACCCTTTATTTACCAAATTATTTTCCTCATCCTCATCCAAAATATGTCAAGTTTATATTAACTGCAAGTATAAGTAAACTAAATTTGGCCTTACATGACGAAAATTGAATGAATTTGGAACATTGGGAAGTGGTACTTACAAGTACCGTCGGTAAATAAAGGGTTAATAAATATGCATCTTTTAACTGTAAAAAATGCTTTTTTATATTTTTACAGTTAATTTTTTAATTTTCTTCTTTAACTGGTTTTAATGTTCGGGCTAGTTAAAAGGGAATTCATTGTAAATAAATATTTAGGAAAACAAAAGTAGGAATTTTTATGACCACTTGATGTAGCATTTAGTTGACTTTTGTTGTCAGTTTTATATCATATTCTTTGTGTTTTATTTGCCAAACTATATGTATATAATGGAATATAGTTTCTTTTTGTTTTGATCATATTTGCATTTGAAGAATTGTGAAGTTTATAATTGTTATTAAAAATTCTGTCTAAATTACATTTAACAGTGTATTTTTATAAAATTTGTGTTTCATTACAAAATTTTGCTGTGCCTTACTATTTGCATTAATAGTATTTCATTGAAACCTGTTTTAAGAATACTTTTGTTAAATTTATCACAATGAACAAAACTGCTGAAGCTGTTGTGAAAGTAGTTATGAATTTATGTAGCTTAAAGTTTTGTATTTGGTTGATCATATAAACTTAATAGTTTTTATCTGGTTTTGGATCATAGATTCATACTTTTACACATAATATATTCATTTTATTCATGTGAGGGATTTTCATCCCTTCATAATACAAAAAAGTTTACACATCTCAAATTTACATACTCTTTTGTGCTGAAAACTTACTGTATACTCTTTACTTACAGTCCACTTTTGGAAAATATAACGTTTCAATTAAATGAAAATATTGAAACATTTCTTTCGTGGCTCCTTTACAAAAATTCTTCAAAAGTTTTTTTTCATGGCTGCCTTCTACTTTCACCTAAATAATGTTTTAGTGGTTAATGTAAAAGTGGTTTAATAATAATAGCTTTTGAGTAAAGCTTTTCAACATAACTTAAACCTAGGAACAACAAACTTAATGCAGGAGAGGAAGTGTTGAAATAGCTAGGATAGACATTTTATATTTTAATTTTGGAATTTGTGCAAAGCAATTTTTGATGGTTGCTTATGCAATAATGCTAATGAGCCCAAAAATATCCTCTAAAAATATAGTCATAATTAGGCTCAAAGGTAGATTTTTCACAAAGTGGAAGATCTAAAGTTATTAAAGCCCCTCCCATGCATATTTAATAGATTCCATGTAACTTTTTAGGTAAGATCTTCATGGGCTTAATAATTTTAAAATGTTAATAATAAGAGTTCCAAGTACAAAAATAATCAGGAGAAATTTCCGCTGGAATTTTTTTTAGAAATTTGGCCTTAAAAACTGTTTTATTTCAGTTTGGTACATTTGGTCCGAATTTCGAGGGGAGTGGGTATTATGAGTGCCTACAATTATATATAAGAACTAAAAATTAGGAACACTATTATATAATCATAGTTTTTCTTCAAATTTCAGAAAATAAACATTATACTTTCTTTAAGCAAGGTTTTGTTGAAAAATTTGATTTTAAAAGATAAACTGTTTTTCAATATTTCTTTGACTTAAAATAATTAGAAAACTATTGCTTTAAATTATGCTTTGAGGTCTTGTGTTCGATCTAGATCATATTCCTTACTTAAGTCTGGAATTATTTAAAAATGCAATCTCTAAGGGAAAAATATATTACTAAAAATACTCACTACAAATGCATGTTGGACATTGATGACCAGGAAGAACTCCTATCCGGCATCCTGAATGCTCGCATGTAGGAGTTGGACACCCTGCAGCTAAACATTAAAAAAACTTCATTAAGAGCTAGACCGTAAAGCAAAATAAATTCTTCGATCATTTACTAATAAATCTCGCGCACTTGCTTGCTCTTTTCCTTCGCCTGTTTTCCCCTTATTAAATTTCAAAGGGTCTCCACCCTGTATAAAGTCAAACCCGCATATAAACATTCAACCTTGATCATTGATCATATCATCAGAGTGAAATTATATTATTCGTGCTATAAAATAAAACTTCGGTTGATGTTTTTAGGTCAAAATACATTAGTTTTTTTTCTTCCCTCTCTAATTTTTTGTGCTCATAAGACTTGTCGCTGGATGAGGCATTGCACCCAACTTCTTCAGGATTTTCTTCTTAATGATCTTTTAAGATCCTTCAGAAACAGTCTGCCCCCATAGCATATAAATTAATCCTACAACAGGATTTAGCATAAAGCGTGAATAGAGCAGTTTTGGGGAATTATTATTGGCTAATTTTTCGAGTGATAATAGCAGCAATGAATTTTTTAAATATCTGATAATGTTAACAATAAACATCCGCTCGGAGAGTAATGTAACTTTCAATAAAAATTACGTAGTACATTTTATACATTGTTTCTAAATCAAATGGATCCAAGATCCCACCCAAACGCGGTTTTTTTGGGGGGTGCAAGTTTCTGTTTAGTGAATAGTGAGGCAGTGATTTAATCAAAATAAGAGAAGAGGAACGCCATTTTAATAATTTAAGTGAAAGTTTCAGGGCCGTAAAATAAAGATAATGAAATCAAAATGTAAGAGAAATTAAAAATTTTCCAAAGTATTTTATGTAGATCATTTTTAAAAATAATCATTTAATAGCTTAACACATTACTTATCAAATACAAATATTGTCGACCAGCTACAGGCTGAAAGCCCAACAAGGCTGGTCCTTTGTTTATTAATTCACCAATTCCCACCGACTGTCCAATTTTAGCTTTAACTCATACACACCCTTCGAATTAACTATCTGGCAACGCGTTCCATATGTCATTATAGGTAACCTAAAGGTATCATTTATAAAGATGTAATTGAATGAAATCTTTAGTTTTAGAAGTTTAAAAAATAGTTTATTCATATATGCCTAGAGATTTTCGGGGAAATGCCTGGGATTTCCATACAAAAGATTAAAAAGACATTTTTTATTTAAAAAATTCTGACCAAGATGTTTGAAATATTGCTTGTTTTATTTTTATGGCATACTTTAATGTGAATTTTATGATGAAGTCAAAAACAATTTTTGAAAAAGTAATGTCAAATGAAAAATACAAATAAAAAATAAATTTAATATTTCTGTTTAATGTTCTTAAGTTTGAATGTTTTTACTTAGTTTTTAACCTTTAATGAATTGATATGGTACTTATTAATTTATTTCGAAACTATGGACCCACCCAAGAAAATATAGTAAGACTACTTCCATCTAAATCTACTCGTCTAGAACAGCGGTCCCCAACCTTTTTACCACCACTGACCGGTCAGCGTTAATGATTTTGCCGCGGCCCGCTTGTGGGGATATATTGTTTACATTCCAGATTATTTTGATTTATTAATTTTAATTTAATTCTATTTAAACATGCTTTCAAAATAAAATACAGTTACACCAAAAAATAAATATAAAGTGATTTATAATTCAATTCATTCATTAATTTGGAGTATAAAACTAGGAATTTAAATTCATTTTCAATGAAATGGTCGACCCGCGGCCCGGTACCATTTGATCCACGGACCGGCACCGGTCCGCGGACCGGGGGTTGGAGACCACCGTTCTAGAATACCATCAGCAACTTACAGGGCTCCCATAGGCGACTAAAAAGGCGACTATTGCTACTATTTTCGAGGTTGGGCGACTATGGAGACTATTTTAGGCAAAAAAGGGCCAAAAGCGACTATTTTCAATGATTTTCGAAGGTTTTGGCTACTTTTTTTTAGTTTGGGCGACTATTTTCGTTTTTTTTGTGTGTTTTTCAGGGATGCAAGTGCTGCGCCGATTTTGCCAATCATTGTACCCTGCAACAACTTGCTCCAAAAAACTCTTTATTGGCCGAAATTGCGCCGGACTGCGCCAAAAAGGGAATTTTCGGACGAATTGTGCCAAAAATTGGCTTTTGACCACAGTAAAGTTGTTTTCTTTACATCGCATAACTACGCAAGAAGAAGCCGACTTCAACTTGGCGCCCCCGTTCACGAAAGCAGTCGCGGAAGATACAGGACAATCCGCGAACAAAACGAAACTTTCGCGAGAAGTCGAGATCTTACGACTATTTTACTTTCCATATTATTTTCGAGAAAATGATGATTTATAACGAAAAAAAAGTGGAAAAGATCGCGAGTTTTCGCGGAAGTTTCGTTTGGCTTGCAGAGTGTTTCGTTCCTCCCGCGACTTCTTTCTTGGACGGCCGCGGGCGCTAGTTGAATTCGGCCTTTTCTTGTGTTGTAAGCGCGATGTGGAAAAAACAACTATTCAAGGATTAGAAGCCATCAAGTCGAGTTTAGGATCACATTCTGTGGGAAAAGTCGAAAAATAGTGATTTTTCGTGAAAGTACCGTTTTTTGGCCCCTAGCTGCAATTGGCTTTTTTCATATCGTAATTGCGATGCAGAAGAAACTTAAGTGTGGTCAGAGGAGCCTAATAAGTCTAGTGATCTTTTTTAAGCAAGATAAGATATTAATACAGCCCTTTTCAAAAATCTTGTTAAATTATAACTTTTTTCAGTTTCAGATATGATATCAAGGGGTTGGTAGGGGACCTGCCACCCCCCCCCAATAAAAAATGAAATCAGACCAGGTGTCCAAAACAAGCTAAAACCATGTTTTATAGGGTCAAATTTTCAAAATTTTTGAGGGAGGACCCCCAGAATCCCTTTGCACTTGAATCTCTATAATTCAAAACTTTTTTCAAATTGTACTCTATAAATATATGTCCAAAAGTTGGACCTATTATTCAAAAACTAGTCAATGTCTTGTCTGTCAAATTTACTACATTTTCTGGGGAGAACCCCTAGAACCCCCCTTTAGTGTACTTCAAACTCTATTACTTACATCTTAGCTTATGTTAAGTTCTTAAGATGCAAATTCTACTTAAAATTTTATAAAAAAAAAGCTGCACCTGCCTACTGTATTAAGTCTAATATTTTTACTGTTTCTTTTGCCCCTCCATGTCCCAATCAACAATGTGAGTGCCCCTCCTCCCAAAAAGGTTGTGCACCCCTACGTGCATACAAAAAGATTTGTCAAAAGAAATTAAATTTGTAAGAATAAATAAATCCTTTCATATTTTCTAATTATGGATGGAATGATATTGCATTCCTTTGTTTCAATAACACATCTTTCCCATAAAATTTTAGGGACTCAATTTTTTTGCTTTTGGGACTCAGGTTGACAACAGTTCACTGCAAACATTGACTTTCTTCAGTTTTTGTAAATGGCTTCATTTAACTAACATTTATTTAAATTTCCAAAACTGAGGGTATTGGTTCAATAATCTAATTTAAGAAAAGATTTTTTATCAGAATTATTTCCACTATTCTCTTGAATTTTCAAGTTTTTGATATTCAATTATTTAAATTGGTTTTAAAGGCCAAAACATCGATAAAAATTACCCCTGATTTTTGACTCTGAGAGGTTGGCAAGTCTGATTCAGTTACAAACTAGTGAATTAAAAAGGTGCTTATGTAATTTTTAAGGATTTCAAAAAGTTAATATGTTAGGCTTATAAAATAGTTTCTGAACTAAAAAAGGTAAAATACTATTTTACTCCATCTTATTTTTGACCACTAAAATAAAGTTGCTCTAAAAGTTCAGTTTTCTTCTCCAAAATGGCATTTTTCCTGCCCTGAAACTTTCAATTTTGCTGCTCCAAAACTTGGTTTTACTGCTCCAAAATGGTATTTATTCCCTGCTCCAAAACCCCTGTTTGGCACTTGCATCCCTAATTATTTTAATTTTGTTTGATTTGTGATTTTTCTTAGTATTTTCAGCTTTTGTCTATTTTATTTGAAAAATCTACTGCTATTTTTATGCAATGGGAGGATTTTATTTGGGAAGGCTATTTAAGGGGACTATTTTTCGTAATTTGGGAGACTATTTAGGAGACTATTTTTCATATTTGAGGAGACTATTGCTACTATTTCTGAAAGTGTAATTCAATGGGAGCCCTGAACTTATAAATCGATCCAGGCCCTGATCAAATTTAGGCGCCTAGGCCTACAAGGCCCAAGCCTTGGGCTCATGATTTTAGGGGGCCCCCAAATTGTATGAAAACTATAAATTTGTCACCTAAAAGTGAGATAAATTATGTTTACTTTTAAACAATTGCTATTATCTTAGGGTAGCAGTTTAATTGTAGTAGTTGCTAGGGCCCTATAAGTTCACTCAAAGTGTTTATTCAAATAAACCAAGTTAATCATCAAACCGCAGTCATTTTACACTCGCATTCATTTAGTATAAATGAGAAATGGCATCCTAAAGTAGCAATATTCTTCATTTACAATTATTTTTTAGTAAATTTTTGTCAAGAAGGGGGCCCCTAAAATATCTAGGCCTTGGGCTTCATGATCGGGCCCTACGATCTGAATAAATCGAACCCAAAAATGAAAAATCCCCTCACTTATGGGTCCGTCCACGGCATTGTCTTCTTCTGACACCTCGTTGCTGGAGCTGTGGGGTGCCTCGGACGCTCCGAAGCTCTTGAACTCCCCGAAGTCCTCCCCGCTGTCATCTTCGCGCTCGCGCTCCCCCTCGTCTTCCTCTTCGAGCACCGTCCACCCCTGTTGCTGCTGCTGGACAATGGGGCCTGGGGAAAATTTTATTGCAAGATTAGAATGTGAATGCCTGATGTGATTGATTCCGGTTGAGGGGATTTTTCAAGGTCGGTGATTCCCGTCTGAATGGAAATTTTCTTGTTGTATGATTAGGTCAAGTTTTTGTTGTGTGCGATTCCAGAGAAAAGGTCAGGTTTCCGTGGTTTTGGGTTTTATGTATGGAGCTCGGCCCATATTTGTGGTTATAGAGAGGATGTTGAGGGTTGTTGTACTCTTTTCTGGGCTGTAATCAAAGCTTTGAACCCGATGTTTTGAACCCTACTCTGTGCTGTGATGTGAACGCACCCTCCCGAGTACCTCAGATATTTTTACTCTTTTGGAGCATAGAAAATTAATGCTAAAATTGTCCTGTATTCGAAACTTTCTTGATATGGTTCAGTTTTTATCTAAATAGTATTAAGATGTTCTTTTACTTATCCTTACTTACTTGGTATCGCAGTGCCCAGAGATCTTTAGTAGCCTCTTAGTATTTACGCTCTTAGCCAGTGGCGTAGCCAGAAAATTTTTTCGGAGGGGATGTTGATATTTCGGGAGGGGATATGGGGTATTTTTAATGGTTTTCCATGTTTAAAAAGGAAATTTCCTGAGTTTCGGGGGGATATATCCCCAAATCCCCCCCTCTGGCTACGCCCCCTGTTCTTAGCTATGACATTAAGTAAGGGCGGATTTTGGGGGAAGCTAAATACTTTGGGAGGATGGCATACTGTTCCTGAAGGCATTGAAAAAAATTCTTAACCATTAAAAAACATCCTGAAATAGTTGGGGTATTGCTCCAACGCAGTGGCGGATCTACGGGGGGGGCTTTCGGGCTGAAGCCCCCCCCCAAAACGTCTATTATTTTACTAAGTTTGTCAAAACGCAAAAAATCTATATCCGAAATTATGATGAGGCGTACCAAAACGAGTTGAAAAAGTGGGGTTTTTGACTTAAATTTCCAAACATTTTCTGGGAGAGAATCCCCGGACCCCCCTTTTAGTGGTTTGAGTAGGATAATTCACCACCTTTTCTGTATTACCATTAACAAGAAAATTCAATTGGATTATGAAAATTCTTAGCCCCCCCCCAAAACCAAATCCTGGATCCGCCACTGCTCCAACGTGACCTCCCATAAATCCGTTCATGACATTAAGCTGAAGATTATTCATCTTAACACTACACACATCGTATACAGGAATTAGCTTGTATAAAAATAGTATTAAGTATAACTATTCGAGTTTACTACTTTCTAATTGACTTCTCGTTAAGCCTCTCAAGAACGGGTGTCTTTTTAACGTATGAAAATTCTGCCAATTATTTAGTAAGAGCTTATATCTTCCAAAAGAGAGAGTGGAGGATATTTGATCCAAATTAACGGTGCATTAATAAAATTATGCTTATATTAGTTGTGTATTAAACTTTTTTTTTCATTTGGAATATTTTAATATTGAATTAAATCAGTTTTAATTTTTCCCGATTTAAACTCTTTAGCAACGAAATTTCTACACTATCTACCTGTTGTTTTTGGACATTTATCTTTCGTTCCCGCGTATCAAGGTGACATATTAATACCTGTCTGTGAATTAGCATGCCGCCTTCTACGGCGGGGCTCATTCGGCTTGGAATCCACTCCAGGGATTACATTGACCGAAGAATCTACAAGGGTAGTTTCCGTGAGCTCCCTTTCTTCGTTGCCTGCATAAAAGCATTCACAATCAAACTTCCATGACAAAAGGATTTTAAAACACCAAACTTCTTTGACCGAGTAATTCAACCAAAACCACTGAGAAAGAACGCTGAATGCTAATTGCTCTATTGCTGAATGAATAATATAGGTAGCATCATTAGCAAAATCACTTTAACTAAAAAAATTAATAAATAAGTGCAGTCATGTGTGTTCCTAAATAATACATAGTAATACAATAATAATAAATAATATACAATAATAATAAATAATATACAATAATAATAAATAATAAAAGGGAAACATAATATACTTTACCAAAATTGGATTTGTTTGAGAAAATCTTTTACTATCAAAAATACATGAAAATCCTGAATTAAAGCTATTTTTAAATCCAAAAATTATATGTATTCGGGAAATAATTATATTTAATTTATTTTTTGCATAAATCTTGATAAAATTTCTAAAATAAAAAATTAAAAGCAATCTCAACTCCAAATTAAAGATGTTTTCATTTTAAAATTTAAGGGCTAAGAGTGGTTTTTAAATCATTAGAATGGTTGATAAGATAAGTGATTTGAGTGATGATAGGATATATTTTCTCTCTTTAATTATGAAGACGAAAGTAGAACGACCAAATATTGCTACTACTATTGTATGTTGGGGTGGTATGGAATTTTACTGCTCATGCCTATAAACATAGAATCAAATTTGTGTAATTTAAATCAATAAAAAAATCCGAAATCATTTACACAAAGCATTTTAGAAAAACAGTTTCCAAACAGGAAACGATACGACTCCCATTGAAAAGTTCCAAATCCCTTAATTTAAAAACTGTTGATACTATCTTATTTCATTAGAACGCAAAAACCGAACCCCAAAGTAAGAAAAACCTTCTATTACCTTCTGTCATGATTTCGGGCTTATCGACTTCGACTGCTTCATACTCTTCTTCGTTGGGTTCATCTTCTTCATCTGGTTCTTCTACATATCCTTCCTTGGTCACACCACTCCAAGACACGGGCACTAGGAACATCTCAGTATCTTCTGATGAATTTTGGGAGCCATACGGTTCCTCTTGGGAAAGTTCGTTCGTAGGCTCTAACTCGTTTTGCTCTTTCTTTGCCTCTGCAACAGAAAATTGCAATTAACTGTTTTGTAAAGATTTTAGTGAACGGATATTTTTTTACAGCTGCTAATCAAATAGTTACTCAATATATATTCTTGCGTGACAGTTCCCTCCAAAGTAAGCGTATCCATGTGGTGAGCCAAAAATAGTTTTACTGATCGTTTTTGGAGAAAGTATTTTTAGGAAAACTATTGGGAGTTAACGTCACATCCGTCTTGATGATAAACTGAAACATATAAGCATTTGGCCAAAGGTTTTCAAACTGTGAGGCAAACCTGTCTAATTTAGGATGGGAAAATGCTCCTCTCTGATCTTTTTTTCCCCAGGATATTTAACTATTAAACTTTCTATTGGTATTAAACTCTTCAAAAATCTATAAGAAATTTTAACAAAAGAATTGCATTATTTTACAATACCTAAACATAAAAACCAGTTGCTCAAATATGATGTAATTTTAAAAAGTTACTCAGGATTCTACTGTTGATATAAATTTTAGATTTATATATGTTGGATAAGTATATTTACGAAAAACCTTATCAGAGGTTAGTACAGTTTCGAGTATATATAAATGGGCCTAAAAAGTTTTAATCAATAACTGTATTTAGGTTACCATGCTACGAGATAAATTTACAAATGAACTTGAGAAATATGGAGCATCAGACGGAATTACGACACGTCTAGTCGTCTCATGTCCTGGAATTTTTATCTCGCTCTTATAGTAACTAATTATAGAGAACCTTTTACTTCCCTTGGTAGGGCTGCCAAGTAAATATTTATCAGCAATTTCTGGGTTAAGAAAGGATTATCGCCAGACTTAAATAATATAAATCCGAAAAGTTCTTTGCATTTTATGGAAATTTTTCCATTTAAAAGTTTCCCAAAAAACTTAATTTTCTTTTGCAAATGTTACGCTCTTATGAAAACTTTAAAATATGTACAGTTCTGTTAATTCTAAATTTTAGACAATGATTGAGATAGAATTCTTACAACTTTAGTTTTCCCTGAAAATGTTTTCAAACATTTCCGGTTCTTTTATGTAGTTTTTGATAAAAAAAAACGTTTTATGTTTTAGGAATTTTTAAGGAGTTTAGGGATAAGATTCTGCCGTTTTTATTTTCTTTTAAAAACTAACCCCGTTTTTAAGTGGGCTTTGGAATTACTCTCATTTTTATACTTTCCATTAGCACTACAGGAAAAACAACTTGCTCAAGCAAACTCAATTCTTGGGCGTCATCGTTTTTGTTTTCAACGTTAACGTTTAATTTAAAACTGAAAAGTAATTATGGCAATGGTTTCAAAAGGTAGTGTTAAAGTAAATCTATGACCTAAAATATGAAAATTCACAGAAGAATTTTAAAAGTATTAAAATTATCAAGGAAGTTTTTACTCTTGTTTTACCTTAAAACACTTGCTTTAGAGATTTTTTCAGCAGGAATATAAATTTTTTAGGCAATGTGCAAAATTTTTCTCTTTTTTATCCTTTCCGATTTGTTATTATTTTTGTGAACATTCTTCCATGAACATTTGTTTTCATTACAACCAAAAGAACTATAAATATATAGATATAGATATAATATATAGATATATAGAACTAGAACTATATTTTTTTATAATGTACAAAAGTCGGCTAACATTTCTTTCTGACTTTTCTTTGACTTATTGACCAATGTTTTTGTACGACAAACGAACGACTTACGAATCATATTAATTTGATTTTGAAATTTCATATGCAGTTAAAATTAAATTGGATCCCTGAAGAAAAGGTCAGATGTTTTTAAAATTCATTCCACTCTCACGCGCAGAAAATAAATTCAAGTAAAATGTAAGCAAAAAGAAAACTGCTTAGCGTTTAGAATTACCTTTACATTTTTTCTTCAACAACTAAATAAGTAGATGAGAAATTATAGAGTAAATGAGAAATTATATTAGGTTGTTATTTAATTATCGCTCTTTTATACATAGAGGATCCCTAAAATAAGTTATTTTAACCGGCTTTGTTTCTTAGATCCTTAGAGTAGAGAATGAAGTTCAAATGTTTTTTTTTTTCGTCCTAAAATTCCTTTTTTAGTTTTATTGGTTTTTAATTTTAATTTGCATCTTTACTTAATTGTAAAAAGAGGATTATCAACCCATAAACTCCCTTTACTTTTGAAAATTCTGCAAATATTTAATAACAATTTAAAATTTATACCTATAACATTCTAATTTTTAATTAAATCTTACATTGAACTATTTTTCTCATACTAATTGACAATATAAACTTTTTTAGATTGAATTTATAAATAAATGTTCAACATTCAATTCGTATTTTCATGCAGATGCCTTTAAACTATAAAAAACTATTTTTCAATTATTAGTTATCCTAAACACTTTTTTACCTTCACAAATGCAGGTTGGGCACGACCATCCAGGTGGTACTTCAATCCGGCACGATGAGTCGGCACACAGAGGGGTCGGACAAACAACTGAAACAAAATATCCCTTTAATAAGTTTTTACCGTGTTAAATAATAGTAATCGCGTCGTTTACAATAATGTAACGCATCGCAAAAGAATATATGAAAAACTCTTATTTGAGAATTTGATAAACTCTGGGCGAAATTTAATCAAAGCAAATCACAAATCAACTCAAAATTTAATTTTATGATTTTCCTTAATTTTTGTAATAAAATTGTCATAGTGTGATACTTACCTTCATCGCTGCTTTCTGAAGTGAAATTACTCTCAATTTCGGTACTTTCTTCACTAATAGGAACTACATTATCACCTATAATATGAATATAAATTATCTGATAAATTTACATATATAAAGGTTTCTAACATATTTTGATTTTAATATAGCTTTCTATTTTATTTTTTAACTTCTAAGAGTTCATCTGAAATCTTAAAAATAACCAGTACATTATATCATAAATGTGTAACTAATATCCGTAATTAAAAGGTTGCTTGTTAGAAATGCTCGCTCTAAAACTATTTTTCTAGAACAGAGACTCTTATAATAATAATCCTGAAAGCTTTATTTATAACCACCAGCTTTAATGGATACATTACAAAATCGCTATGTTTGCCTGTTATGTGTGTCACACTGAAAACAAAAGATGAAGGGATGGAGAAAATCTAAATTTCGCAATCCACTTTTTTTACTTAAATTTAACTCTTATGCAGTATTAATACAAGACGTTAGGAAATCAAAGGACAGAAAAGATTTTAAAAGATGAAATACATATTACAAAATACTATTATTGGTTTATCAGGTGTTTGTTGAGTATTGCTTGCTGTAAGTACAGAAGTTGCATTAAGAAAACTGAATAATATGGAAAATATTTCACTGAAAAGCGACTCAATATATTTTTAAATATCTGTTTGAAGCTATTATCTTTATCAATGAAAGAAAGTAAAAATGTCTTTATTTATAGAATCTAAATTATCTCCAGCATCACCGAAATTTCCTTTCATGTCTTGAAAAATGTTTTGTCAACAAACATCCATATTCTCTGAGAAATAGATCATAAAATGTAAATATCCCATCATGAGCACTAAAAAACCATTTTTCACACAAAACTCATCGAACGTTTTTCACTCAGCATCATAAAATTGAAATGAATTATCAGAGAGTAATTAGAGCTCACTAAAATAATGCATCAAAAATCTTTTAGATATGGTCTTCTTAACAAAACATAGCACTTGGTTTTCTTTCTCCTTCTCCAACTCTTTATTATCTCCTTCATTAAATCTCGTTTTCTCACGAGCTCATCATTTCTGTTTAGTACACGATGATTTAAGAGAAAAGCAAGCAAGTTTGCATTCATAATAACACCGTATAACCTGCGTAATATACGTATACTGTGATAACTATAACTTCAGGGTGCTTCGTTTCAAAATAATTTTACGTACTAATCAATGAGTTTTAATTGCTAATTTTAGTAAAAGGGAGTTCGTACTGCAATAAAAGTCGATGATGCAACACTTCTTTTCGTCATAAACAGGGATGCATCCCTCTTCTAGTTTCGTATCTTGCGGGTCTTCGCCGCACTCATCTCTGTAGCAGCTGGAATTGCTGATGGAGCCCGTCCAGTTTTGATCGCACTTGCACACCAGACAGGGATCGTTGGTGACCGAGAACGTCGAGTCCAGGGGATGAGAAACACCTTCGAGCTGGCACGAAACGCCTCCTTTTGATATGATGAAGTTGTTTACTGTTTAGAGAAAAATATACCACTTTTAGAGCCATGATGCAATCAAAAAATATCTTAATACAGGGTGATTCAGAAATAATCATCAATAATTGGGGGGAGGTAGAGGGGACCTAGACAAGCATATTTCGAATAGGGATGGTGGGGCGCAGCCTTACCGTTAAAGAGCTAGGACCTAATGTCGTGCGAGCGCGTTTCAAAAGGCCGTTTTTAGAAGGCCCGTGTGAAGAAACAAAACATAATAAAATGAAAAAATCTATTGCATGAGGTAAGGAAGTATCCCTACTACCTACACCATGAATTCGATAGACTTTGAACCGCTTTCTAAACCGTGGAGTTAGTTTCAAAAGTGCAATATTAATCTTTTAGTCAAAGAATGGAGTTCCCTTACTGTTATTTAGAAAAATGATGATCGGGAAAGGAATTTTCAATGATCGTAACAATGATCATTGACACTGTTTGATTATTGAAAATTCCTTCCCCGATCATCATTTTTCCAGATACCATTAAGGGAACTCCATTGTTTGACTGAGAGATTAATATTGCACGTTTTAAAACTCACCTCCACGGTTTAGCAAGTGGTCCAATTTCTATCACATTGAGGATTTAAGTAGTACGGATACTCCTTTACCTCATGCAATAATTTTTTTCATTTTATTATGTTTTGTTTCGCCACACGGGCCTTCTAAAAACGGCCTTTTGAAACGCGCTCGCACTACATTAGGTCCTAGCTCTTTAACGGTAAGGCTGCTCCCCACCATCCCTATTCGAAATATGCTTGTCTAGGGCCCCTCTACCTCCCCCCCAATTATTGATGATTATTTCTGAATCACCCTGTATATCGTTCCCTCATCGGTACACTGAAACGATAACCTTTATGGTGTTTTACTGTATCCCGTCCCTTGTGTAATAATAGACTGAATATCAGATATTTTTTTAAAAGCGTGAAAATATAAGTGAAGTATGATGCAAGTGAATATGAAAAGTGTGAAATATGATGCAAATGAATATGAAAAGAGTGAAATATGATGCAAGTGAATATGAAAATTGTGAAATATGATGAGTGAATATAAAAAGTGTGAAATATGATAAGTAAATATGAAAAGTATGAAACATATTAATTTATTAGTTCCAAGTTACTGTATGAAAATATTTTTTTTGAATTACAACGCTCCTAAAATAAATTCATTTATTTCAATTAAAAACCCTCAGGCTTATAATTGGACCTTCCCTGTTTGCACCAAGAGTAATGTTGGAAAGGCAACTTCCCAACATCTAATTGGGGTTAGGGGATCTTATAAGAAGACCCGCTTTTGTATTGGAGATATTTAGAGCGAATGAACATATTAATATGATCTAAGAAGAAAGATTTCACAAAAAAATTACTATTATACTTTTTTTTATAAAAACCTTATTTTAAACATTTAGAGTAGTAACGCCTGTTAATGAATATTTAAAATTGTTCGATATTTCCTTGTATTCTGTACATTTTCACGTAGAATTAAACGTAACGCGGGAACTTTGCACCTAATAATTAAGAGTTCTCTATCAGGTGAAAAAATAGAGATTATTCTTCCTCAAAAATTTAATCAAACTTTCAACTGTGGCACTTTTTTAGACTGTATAAAAGTATTTAGGGTCATTTAATGTTTTGTATTTAATATGTTTCAAAGTGCTTAAATATTTCTTTAGTAACATACTTAAGTCTTAAGTCATTTCTTACAAAATTCAGCTGTACCGAAATTCAACACTATTATACTTTTTTTTGCTTTCTTTAGTGATACCTCTATAAAAATTTAAGCTGTGACATTAGTTATTTGAATTCACTACATAAATGTTGTAATGTAATGTCACCCATTGCTCACAATTATAATTTTTCCAGGATATTTTTAATTAATAAAGGGATTGTAAAACTCATTTTAAGTGTGAGATAATACGATAAAACATAGGTTAGATTCGTCATCTTAAATCAATATGCATGTCATCGAAGAATGAGGATTGCCTTGGATTTTATAATTTGCCCGCTATTGTTTAACTGTATAGCTAATTAACCAAAGACAAATCTACCTGTGGCTTTTATCATTCTGTATTATCTTCAAGGTTGTATGTGCTATAAACGGATGAACGGTTTAACACAATCGAACGCATCAGTTGCGAAATGGTGGAACCTTTGCCTAAGGTTTGAAAGGAGAATTTGTAACCGATTTTTTTGTACTTATTTTCCAAATTTTTAGTAAAATGTATCTTCTAGCTATTATTGTTAATTGTGATATTTCTTTGACGCATTTCAATAGGTTTAAAATTTTGAGAAGTTAGATCTATATGAAAATATGTATACTGTTATTCAATAGATTCACCGGTGGGAAAGTTATTTTCAATTTTCAATTATAATATTTTAAGTATCTAAAATCATTATTTTACACAGTAGTGCTGCAGTAGCAAGAGAATATTTGGAGGAGGGACTGCCTTTTCTTTTTTGATATTTAAAAAAAAGAAAGCATATCATATTTTGGGGACGGTTTCTCCCGTGGACATCCCAATCTCAGCACTGTCTCACAGTAATACCTTTTCATAATGGAATGCGGGGAAGACAAAATCTTTCACATTTCTAATAAACTACCCAATAGGCAATAGGTGAACAAATGCAAAAAAAAATATTTTGAAACTTGTTTTAAAAAACAAATAATAAATTCTATGAGGCTTTAAAAAAGCATAATACATAAACATCGTTAAATATCTAATTCAAACAAACTTACTTTCAGTGGCATTATTACTCCCATCATCGAGGGGAATGGTTCCTAAAAGAGCAAAGAGTGATATTCCATAAGGATTAAGAAAATTTACGATAAAAATACAGTATAAAAGTAAACTCAGTTATACATTCGTATTCAAGTCTAAAAAAGTATTGAAACAAGGGTATAGATAGACATACAAGACACATAAAATATAAATATTCATAAAATATAAATAAAAAAAGTACAAGAGGGGAGAGTCGGACAAAACCGGGTAGGTGGACAAAACAGGGATTTGGGCTTTATTCATTGATTTGGAGTGATATCTAGCGAACACTGCTAGAATTATTTCCAGGCATGAACCCTGACAACTTCCCAACCCATTTTGCAGAGGGAATCCTTTTTAAGTTTCATGAGAAAAGCTTACCATTTTAGCGTCTGCAAGTATTACACCACCAATCTTAAATACCTAAGAATTAACTCTCGGTAAGTACAGCGTATGATACTTGATCATTTATTTTTATTTTAAAAGTTTATATTGGTGCCTAAGTGTTGTTTTATGAACGCTAGATAAAATTTCTTGAAAAAGGCACGATCGAACAAAACCGGGATGCGGGTAAATTCGGATGAAGCTCGCATCTTTTCCTTATATGAACATTCTAAATAGGTAGATTTGGACACAGATGCTTTCACAGAAAAGGGTGGGCACATGAAATGATGAACAAGACCAAACTTGAAATTTTGTTCTTAAAACGATTAACCTTAAGAACGTAAATTAAATTGTTATTTGATGAAAATTTTATGTAAATTGAAATTCTAGAAGTTTAGCCATGCAAGTTTTTTTAAAACAATGTTTTTTCAAAGTTACTATGTTATTTTGATTATTCTATCCAGTTCTCGGTTTTATCTGGCCGGTTGGATAAAACCGGGATTTTTTACTCATCTTAAAAATGTGCTTTTTTGGCCTATATTGCTATTAGTATTTATTACTCGTTATTTATTATTTTTTTCTTCATAAGGAACCAGTTTGTTCCAGTTGTAATGTTTTAATCACACATTAAGTGAATATTCAAAAAATAAAGTTTGGGTCCCGATTTTGTCCGACCTTCCCCTAACTTCTTTTATTAATCGTCAAAATACTAGTACTGAAATATTACTAATATCTGCGATACCTACATACAAGCATAGGTATACATATACCTATACCCCTGCATAATATAATACCTACGACATATACATATGTAGGTATATCTTTCTTAACCTATCCCATTTATTTCTTTTTCTCAAAACTATATTATAATCACCATTGTGTTGTCTTAGTTTCATTAAAATGTGTTTCCTTGCGGGAAAAGGGGGATTATATTCTCACTATTATATAGGGATATAGAAAAGGATTATTACATCCCTGAAATTGGCTTGTAAGTCGTGGCTCTTTTTAAATTAAGATGGATTTAAAAGTATTGAACATAGTATAAAGTATTGAAAAACTCGCGTAGTGTTTGTTTCTTCTTCAACATTGTATTAATGGTATGGATGATTTTTCATTGAAATTTGAAATGAATATCATCAATTAAGACCCAGACACACCTACATCAATTCATTTTTTCCAGATATTAATGTAATAAGAAATATATCTTTAAAACCTCTCGCTCATATTAATATTTCGAGCACTTATAAGTATTTTCCCTCACACATTCAGTTGAATATTTTTTTCAATAATGTGAAATCCGACCAATACAAACTTTTTCTATTTTACAAAACATCATAGTTATTTTTTTCTTACACGTAGTGAAGCTTTTTAACTATATTTGGATAATATATTAAACTATTTTATGATGATAATTATAATTACATTATTGTTATTGTTATTGCTATTATTATTATTATTATTATTATTATTATTATTATTATTATTATTATTATTATTATTATTATTATTATTATTATTATTATTATTATTATTATTATTATTATTATTATTATTATTATTATTATTATTATTATTATTATTATTATTATTATTATTATTATTATCATTATCATTATCATTATCATTATCATTATCATTATCATTATCATTATCATTATTATTATTATTATTATTATTATTATTATTATTATTATTATTATTATTATTATTATCATCATCAAATATACCAATTTTTAAGTGAATAAAAATGTTCAGAGTTAGAATAGAATCAAAACTCCCCACATAAAAAATATAAACTGACTGAAATAAGTAAATTTTCGGAATGATGAACTATTCAATGCAGTTTCAGTGCATCGTTCTCAAAATAATACCTATTCAAATAGACTTTTCTAACTGTTGAATAACGTAAAACAATATTCATGTAGCTTCTCGTCTGTTTGTAATAATTGCTAACTAGTTTTTCAAGTATTTAACTTTGAAAAAGCAAAATTAACTTCAAGTTCATACAATCAGGAATAAGAAATTTAAATCTTCGAAAACTCATAAAATCCTTTATCCGAAATACAACTTTAAAGGACGAAATACTAGATTTTCCCAAATCATTGGAGTTTCCCACTTTTCACTGGCATGCAACCGTGAGATCAAGCCAATAAATTGACCCCAGTAATCAGACCAAATGACTTCTTCAAAAAAGGAGAAAACCCAAGAAAACAAAGACGATGCATATATCGGAATGGTAAACTGGTTGGCTGCCCTTGAATGGGAGAAAGAGAAGAACTTTGGAAGAAAGAATTCGAAGGAAGTCTGTCAACTTTTATATGAATGAAGTCTTTCTCTTACTACTTCAAAACGGAGTGACATTTGCGGTATAAGAGGCGTAATTGTTCAACCGGAAGAGCATGCAGTTACTGTGACAGCAATTGGGTAGAAAATGGGTGATAATGGAGTACATTTGTTAAAGAGTGAAAAGAAAGAATGTCAATGGCTCGGTCTTTGACATTTTAAATAAGTATAGATCTTATGGTTAGTGATGAAATGTGTGTGTAACTACAATACATTGGATAATTAAGGAGAGACAAAAAGTTTGATTGCATAGGAAATTTTTTAAGATGAAAAGGAATTTCTCCAATTTAGAAATATGGTATTAATACTATTTAGTACGTATACTACTACATAGGATAAAAAAATTATAAAAGAAATAAATGTAATGAATTTAACAAGAATTTAAGAATGAAAGATTTTATTTCCTCCCACCAAATTGCTTTAAATTTCTTATTACCGTAACTTAGAGAAGGGTCCTTTTCAAAAGTTCACACAAATCATCATAAAAAATTCTTTCAGGAGGGAAATTATCTCATTTAAATTAAAGTTAAAGATGAAAGATCCATAGTTTAAAAAAAGTTAAAATAAAAGTTACCATACTCAATTCTAAAGTTCTGCAGAAAGCTTAGAAGTAATTTGGAGTCACCAATAGGAAAGCAAAAAAAGTAAGTCACTCTCAAAATGTACACTTAAACACAGCATGAAGAATTTTTCCGACACTCTCTCCACTTCGAATCGCTTTCGGGCAAAACACAATCTTGCGGAGAGTATCTGCGATAGAATAAAGCGATTGTGTTGAAAACAGATGGTGTAGATACGGAGATTGTAAACATTCTTATTTTCAAGTTGAAAGGTTTTTGCTATCCACTCCTGAAGAAGGGCTGGTCAAAGAATGAGTTCAATTCATAAATCAGATCCTTGACTAAATAAATAAGTGTTCTAGGGAAATTCTTTATTAATTGTTTCTGTGATCGTTTGTTGCTTCTTTTGTGATCTTAAAAGGCTGGGGGCTATTCAATCAAAAAAATTAACAATGAGGAAGTTGCATGATTTTTTTATATTTTTTAATCGATTCTTCTTGCAAAAATAAGCAACTACCCAAAATTTGAGGCCGATCGAGAAACTTTTTGATTGCCAAAAAAATTAACAAAAATCCACTTTTTAAAAGCGCTTTTAAAGCCAAGAGTTTGGGATCATCGTATGTTGACGTCATCATACGATAAACATGGTTGGAAAGCAATGGAGTTGTTGGTATGATTGTTGACATCTTTAAACAATAAGCGTTTTCAGTCACGTGTTTTTTCTTGACTTTTAAATTAAAATATTTAATTACCTGAACATTTTTTTTGAAAAATTGACTAGATATTTCATTTTACCATACAAAAAACCATACGGAACACTTGTTTGTTTTTGAAAATCGGACACATGCAACTGCCTTCAGTTGTTAAAGAAGCTTCCATCTTTGTCAGAAAATAAGCAAATCATAACTTCGTCTTTAATTACGTAAGCCCCTGCCCGCCACCGGTTTATTAGTTATTTAATATTTAAATGCCACTTTTTTTAATTAAATTTTTTATTTTTATTATTTATTATACATTTTTAATCATATCTCCCACCCTCCCTGTATTAGCAAAAATAAGCTTATAGCAATATTTAAATAGCACCAAGCAGAACATTTTTAAAAATTAAATTTAAATTTTCAAGAAATTGTTATCTTTTTCAGATAATCCTCTGTACTTTATAAATTCGTACTACATACATTTTTTGTTTGTTATATAGATATATTGGATTTCCTACAAGTTTTTGTCATTTTTACAGAAAGAAAAAACGGACAACAATCTACCTATCCTTTAATACTTTAATCTGTGATTCAACGAACGTTTTCTCTCCCTTTCAATTCCTGATACATTCAACTCAGTCGATCAGGTTTCTCCTCGCTTTGAAAGTGGGCAGTGAAACAAAATCAAAGAAAAGTAACAACACACCGCAAAACATTGCCTGGAGAAAATCGTTGCTTTGACCTCATTGTAAGGTATTATTATTAGTGTTCTTTGCATACCGAGGTATGATTCACTCATTACTGAAATTCTCAGGGGTTTCTTAAAGAAATAACATAAAGTGATTGCTCACTCTGCCAACACCGTTTAGTCCAGTCCTTAATGGCTTTTCTGTTTCACTGCCTTCGACATAAGAATAGGGATTTGGTGGGAAACTAGAAGGGATTCTACATCCAAAATTTTATAACAGTTAATTTAAATAAAAAAAATGTTTAGAAGAATAGTTTTCCATGTTTGAATAATAAATCTCCAGTTATATGTATATTTCTTATAGAAAGTTTTGTCAAGATAACTTGAAGGAAAGGATCTGCCACAGATAAAGATATGTTTAACTTAAAATTTTGAAAATTTTCCGACTTAGAATTTATAAATGTTTAAATTATTTAAAAAAAATTAAGTATAGAGATTATTTTAGTTCCTTTCCGTAATTTATTTGGCGTAATTTCAATTCTGTCATATCTAGAAAATGAAAGTTGGACAGATTTTATTACAAGAAGGGTCCTAAAATTTTTTAACGGGCGTATTTCAGTGCAATGAATTTTATTGTTTGGATTATATAATTGAGTTGGTTATTATGTAAGAACTAGGTGTAAAAACCCCATTCACAGTCAACTACAAATTTTATATGCTAAAATTTTGTGAAGAGCGTTTTTTTTTCACGAGAGGGGTAGGCAGATAAAATAAATGGTAGGGAGATTTGGGGTAGCTTTTGTTGTTTCCTATATTAAAAAAAGATAATCTCTCTATTCTAAAAAAAAGTTTTTGGTGAACGGTTTCCAGAGAAAGGCTTTTTAATTACTGAACCAAATGACACATATATGGTATCAAAATGTCCGAATTCTTTCCGGATTTCCGAGTAAGCCCTTCGATTTTTCTCTCTCTATTCTAAAAAAAAGTTTTTGGTGAACGGTTTCCAGAGAAAGGCTTTTTAATTACTGAACCAAATGACACATATATGGTATCAAAATGTCCGAATTCTTTCCGGATTTCCGAGTAAGCCCTTCGATTTTTCAAAAAAATTCTTAATTTTAAAATATTTCCATTTTTTTAGATTTCGGATAAGGTCGCAGTTACAAAGCAAGAAACTATGAATTTTAAAACAATTGAAAATATATTTCACTGGTTTTTTAACATTCAAATACATTAAATAATCATCTTTCTATTTATCACACTTATTTAAAAAATATATATTGGATTATTTTTACTTCGATTTTTCAAAAAAATTCTTAATTTTAAAATATTTCCATTTTTTTAGATTTCGGATAAGGTCGCAGTTACAAAGCAAGAAACTATGAATTTTAAAACAATTGAAAATATATTTCACTGGTTTTTTAACATTCAAATACATTAAATAATCATCTTTCTATTCATCACACTTATTTAAAAAATATATATTGGATTATTTTTAACAATATTTATATTTTTGCTGTTCAAACGATTTTAATTATAATTAAAACTAATGTATAATTAATTTATCTTTATTTTTAAATAATTAATTCATATTTATATATTTATCTTTGTCGTTGTGGCAACCTAATCATTACTATTTTTACAATAAAATACAAACTCGCTTTCAGAAATTTTGAACTTTTGCATTTATTTATTACAATAATAATTATTTTTATATCCTTTTGCAAGTTATATTATTTAAGGTAGTAAAAGGTAACTTTTTTTATAATGCCAAAACGCAAAACTAGATATGGCGGGGGAATGTTTTAGAAAAAA
The DNA here is from genome assembly GCA_024610705.1 of Tetragnatha versicolor. NCBI lineage: Eukaryota > Metazoa > Arthropoda > Arachnida > Araneae > Tetragnathidae > Tetragnatha > Tetragnatha versicolor. The sequence goes on from JANDEH010000001.1 coordinate 59,510,168, forward strand.
AGATAAAAATCGAAAGTCAGAACATTCGTGTCATTGCTATGAAACTGACACAATTTCGATGTTTATTTGTTCTCATGAAGCAAAATACTAAATTTTCGTGATGTTTACGATAATTACTACATTTTTCACAGACAATCAATGAAAATCATTACAAATTTTAAGAAAGTAAAATTTATTCCGGAGATGTTTCAGTGCTTCTGAATGGATCTGTGTGAGAAAAACATTACCTTGGGGAAATGGTAAAAGAAAGTTGACACTGCTTTGTTACTAATTTTCTTGGAATTAAATGGTGATCCGCCAATTCATATTGCCATAAAGGAACTGTTAAAATTTCGCCGCTGAATGAATATTCCCCTTTTTTGAAAGAATACCCCAGAGAAGTAGTTCCCCTGTTTTAAGAATGTTTTATAAAATGAGTAAGTGCTGTGAGCTGTGTTTTGTGAGGATGGCAAAGAGATCCTTAAGTATCAGCGTCAGCAGTTAACGGGGGTTGGCGAGCGATAGCGAGCAGGGGGCGGTAGCGATAAACAATTAGAATTAGTTATTTTTATAACCATAGATTAAAAATAATTAAGATGAATATTTTTTAATATTTCGTTTAAATTTTTGATAATTTCGAGTTAATATATATTTAAACTTTTAAGGGAGATTTATTCATGGAAGGGATTTGGTGACATATTTTCGGAAAGTTGGTTGACGTTTTTTCTGTAAATTGTTTTATAAAGTGTATTAAGTTCAGCGAGTTGGAATTTGTGGGAATTTCGAAGCAATTCCAAAAGGTCCTGCGTCAGCAGTTTACGGGGGTTGGTGAGCGATAGCGAGCAGGGGGCGGTAGCACCCTAGTTTACTATAAATTACTTTTATGGGGGTATAGAAATAGAACGGATTCAGGGCTGTTTCTATTTTAATTTCGTTGAGAAACTATACTTTTATTTTGAGGGCGATATATATGTTATGGGCAAAGGGATTAATTGGGTATTATTAATAATGCCCGGGCAATGTGATAAATTCAACGAAATTTATGAATGAAATTTATCACTTTGTCCGCTTCCACTTTGGGCATTATTAATAATGCCCAATTAATCACTTTGTCCGTATAACCTATATATGCAAGAATACAGTACCACAATTACATATACGGGTAGTCCAGTAAGTGGATCAGGATCAGGAAATGCTTGTTCCCTATGATTGGTATGGGTTTACCTAATCAGGATATGATACACTTTATGAGGGCAGAGCTGGGAAAACAACGTTTCTGAAACAATTGCGAGATTTTATAAGCATTTCATCAGGAAAACGCGTTTTCATTTAATCAAATAGTTTATTAACAAAAGTGACCAATTATATTTTAATAGTAATGCCAAATTATTAAAACGAACAACAAAGGTGCAACAAGGAAGAATTTTGTGCTAATGCTGTAATTCCAATATTTTATTGAAGTTATAAAAAATGTATCTAGATTAAAAAATTCGTAGTCTTTCATTTATTCTATTTTCAAAGGAATACTATCAATAGTTTTTTTGTCTGCATTAAAGAAAAATTCTACACGAATTTATCTCATTTTATTTTCTTTATCATACAATCGCAAAATTCAAGGAATTTTTAAATGCATGCTTACAAATAAAAGTAAAGACATTTACATGATTATTTTTAATATATAATACCAAATCAATTTAAATACAGGAATAACTTCCATCTTTCTGGCTTTAAATGTTCATACATAAATTACCCCTTAAAGAGTTCAATTAGTTCTGGGATGGATTTTTTTCATAGAAGAAGTTGAAATGACACAGAATACATGAATATTCAAATTGTGCTTTTTGATCGTGTAAAATTCAAATAAGCGAGAGTTCACGTTCTCCGAAGACTCATTGACCTAAGGAACTTCACAAGAAAGGTTATTGCTCTCGGGAAAATATGCGTCATTTTTACACAACTATCGACAGGGCGAAATTCATCAATATCAATAACAATAAAAAGGTTATTTTAATTTATTTATTAAACGGCATTTTTCTTTCTTGGTGTTAATTGAATAGAACATCGATGTAAAAATACAGGTGTAAAAATAAAATGAAATGGTAATACGGATGTTATAACTAATTTCAACACTATTCTAGGCACTGAATCTAAATATGAAATAGGTTTTTCCCAAACAGTTCTACTTTTTAATAGATTATTTTTATATTTTTATAAGCGCGCAGAAATTCACTACGCTCAGTCGAAAGTGCTATTTATAAGAATCGGTAACTACTTATTAATAAGGCCCATATAATTATTCCCGTTTATTAATTTAATAATTAGCTCCATGTCTAGTTGACATTGCAATATTGCAATTAGTTTCAGGAACATACAATAGGATGTCGCTAAAAGAAGTTATTAATTTCATTAATGGATTTTTCTCTCTTGTCGTATTTATTCTAAATAAAATATCAACATACATACATACAACAGTCTGTATTTCGAAAATCATAGCTTTTATATTAGTTGCCTTAAAACTGACAAAATTGTTGGTTGGTTCATCTCAACTCTTCGGAAAAAAATAACATCAATATCAAGTCAATAAAAGTACAGGATGTGATGCAGAGGAAAACGCTTACGTTAAGTTGTTGTAAAGATGTTATTTCCTCTCTCGATTTACAAAAAGGCATTCTAAAAATATGAACGGAGAACGCTCCTGGGCAAATTTAACAATAACAGCCTGTTTTCTTTCTATTAATCAGGTTTTACTACTGTCGTTAGTAGAAATATCGTAAAACCAGAGCCGGATCATTTATAGTTATGCAAAGCATACTTATTGCACCTTTTACCTCAACCAATAATTTAGTTTCAATTATTATTACAAATGTTACAGGGGCTGATCCAGAGGGGTAGAACGAAGAATACTGACCATAAGGATGAAATTTCTCCGTTTTATTGTGGCAGATGTTTTACGAATCAGGAGATCGACCCTCAGCCTCAGAAATGATACCTAGATCCTCCCAAAAAATATTACAATATCTCGAGAATTTTTTTAAGATATCCATAAAATTATGCCCACTAACTACCGTATAGAAAGTTAGATAAAATCACTAATATAAGTCACTATTTAAAAAGTCCGCTTTTTAAAACCAGTCTTTTAGAGACAAGTCTTAATAAAACAGTAGTCGAGGTCATATGATGCAAAGAAAGTATATCTCACAAATTTTGCTCAAACTGGAAAAGTGAGGCTGTAAAAACTGGACTGGAACAAAGCCGCATGACCGCATGAGGATTTTGACAAGTAATTTTAATTAATTTTTTTTTCTTTCTTACTTAAAATTACCACTATAGTAAATATTCTGCACATACCTATTAAAAATTAAATCAATAAAAGAGTGAGTTCTTGAAAATCAGGAGCCTTCATATAACCTTAGCTCATTTTTTAAAAATGTCTTTAAAAATTAAAATTGGGAGTAAAAGTACTAACCTTGCTCTAATATTTAATTTTTTTTCATGAATTTAAGTTGGAAATAATTTTTTTGGTGTTTAACTAACCCACGTCAATATTGAAGTGGATAAGTTTTCATCAACTAAAATCTACCTTAATTAAAATAAATAAATTAAAATAATTTATCTCAGCTGGTCCTTTACATAATTTGGAGTTAGTTAATCAAATGTTAATCTCATATTGACCGCGAAAAAACAGGAAATACAGATCGAGATCTATTAAATTAATAAACACTTACTTCCAAAAGCCTCTGCTATCAGGAGAAATAAAACCACACTTTTCACAGCGAAATCCATAATCCAAAAGAACCAACGGGGTCGGGTTCCAACAACAAACGCGGACGAATTTGTTTTTCTTCACATGAGGCGTATGGTAATCTTATCCAACAAATAAAAAAACTCAATTAGAATTCTTGGACAGACAGAGATCCAAGGAAAGGAGAGGGCTTCTCTGCTCCAATACCGGACTGGATGGAAAACCTCCCTACTTTAAAGGGGCATTTCCTCTTCGTTTCTGCTAATAGGAAAATCCCTTCGACTTGGCGGCATCCGGGTTGCCAAATGAAGCGAGAATAAGGCGATGAAGGTCAGAGGTTGGGATGCCGGCAGTTTCCTTCCGAAAGGCAAACACAAAATTTAATCGGAGAATTTCACTGGAGCAAAATATGGCACTGTTGCGTAACTGGGCTGGACGTGAAGAGTTGTTTCGACACCCTCCTTCACTCTTCTAAACGACACTTGATCTGCAAAATTCTGATCTGAATGTCAAAGGAGCGAGGTTTCGTCATTTCCGCCTCTTGCTGGAACTTCTGGAGTGACACCAACTTCAATTGTAAACACTTTAATGTATTAAATAAATTTCGTTGCAGTGGAAGGAAGAGTTCTCTAATACGGAGGAAAAGAAACACAATTTTATAACATAAAAATCATACAAATTGGTAATTTAAAGTTTTGTGACATTTATAAAGCTTAATGGTACTATGCTGAAAAGGTATTTACCATTCTGTAACATGAAGGAGAAATTACATGTTTAATATGAAAAATTTCATTTGATTTCAAAGGATTTCATCCTCTATTGGAGCACTATTTTCTAGAGCATTATAATGCTCTAGAAAATAGAATTCAAGGAATTTCAGTCGAGACTGAGACCATTGAAATAAAACATCCCTGTTTCACACTAATAACTGTAACATGATTCTACTCAGGCCTGACGAGAGGGGGGGGCGAGGGGGTACGATGCCCCCGGGCCTGTAGGGGGCCCGGGACCCAAAGATTTTCACATTGAGTTCTAAGAGGGATATATTTTTGAATATTTTGGAAATTAATTTGTTCACATAAAGGTCCAAAAATGAGTAAATTCCCAGTTTTCTAGGGACATATTTTCAAAAAATTTCTGGGGGGACCCCCAGAACCCCTTTATTGCTTGTTACTCATCGTATTATCAAAAGAGAACGATATTTTTAAGTTGAGTGAAATTCAGATCTTGTCTAGAAATATTCTAAAAATTACATTAAGCCTATGAGGGTGAGGGTACTTCAGAAAATGTTTGCCCCCTACCTCAAAATGAGAAGTAATAGGTATGCCACCGGGGGCCCGGTTCCCAACCTTGTCCCCGGGACCCGACTTGGCTCTCGGCGGCCCTGATTCTACTATTTTCAATCAGATTGTATTCGAACTGACTCTTTCACTCTCATACAAGAATTGGGACGACTGTGGCTTTAGCAAAAGAAATTTAAGTATATACTATTAAATTTTTTAAGGGGAGGGCAAAGGTTTAGTAATAAGTAATTTTAGCCTCTTCCTGTGGTAAAAAAGAAAAAGGGATAATTCCTATGTTTTTAAAAATGAAGAAGAAAAAAAGGCCATTTTCAGGTAAAACTAATGGTTTTAATTTAAAAAATCAGCTTTAAAAATTTCAAAAAAATTTTTAAATTAGATACTTGAAAATAAAAATAGCTAAATTTGAGTTTCCCTCCGAACGCTAGTGACAAAATCACCGAAAAACTATTCTTGATTTCTTTTCAACCATCTTGATCAAATAAAAAAATGCGAGAACTGTTCATTAGGTATTATTTTTTTTATTTTTGAGGGTTTTTATATAAACAACTATCAATATTGATGGTTGTTGATGGTAATGACATCAAATCTTTGACGAGTTAGTTAAAAAGTGTCAATAAATGCGTAGATGAAAGTCCTTGTCAAGTTTTTATTTAAGTTGAAAATCACAGAAACCGTTACACTTATGAAAGGAAAATATGATATAATTTTAATACTATTACTCTGTTTTTAAGTCTACAGAAATCTACAACTTCAGCACATCTATTTCTAGGGTACACTGGTCCTTGCAACCGATATGTTATCTAGATTGAGTTCGTTCTACGTTATATTTATCTTCGGGACAAGGACACACTATACTCTGTTCATTTAGAATAGTCGCCTGAAACATGATCAAAAACGCCTAATAACGCTCATCACACAACTTCAGGGACCGATTCTTTTACAGTATTTTAACTACTTCTGTTTATGCTGCCTTGTCATTGCACAAGAAAATTTTTTCGATGATAATTGCAATAGTAACTGCTTCTAATACATTACGCCTCAGGCGCCTATTCTAAATGAACAGAGTATAATTTTGGTGACAGAGAGAGGAAAAAATTGTAGGGCAGGTGGCTGAATTTATGAGATTTACAAACTAGAGAATAATAATGTATTGATGACCTGGGTTCTTAACAGTTTCCAGAATTTCTGTAATTTTTATTTATTTACTTATATATTTTTAGCAACCCCTAATCATTAGATATGATACACAGGAGCAGAAACTTCTCGGATAAAACACTCTCTGAAGTCTTTAGGAAGGGTGCAAAACAAGTTCAAGGACCATAAAGAAGGATGCTGAAGATCCAAAGAAACCTCCGGATGAAAACATGATGTTCTGTATCTGGGGCAGTGGCGGATCCAGGATTTGGTTTTGGGGGGGCTAAGAATTTTTATAATCCAATTGAAACTTCTTGTTAATGGTAATACGGAAAAGGTAGTGAATTATCCTACTCAAACCACTAAAAGGGGGGTCTGGGGGAGGGCCCCCAGAAAATTTTTGGAAATTTAAGTCAAAACCCCACTTTTTCAACTCGTTTTGGTACGCCTCATCCGAATTTCTGATATAGATTTTTTGCGTTTTGACAAACTTAGTAAAATATAAGACGTTTTTGGGGGGGGGCTTCAGCCCGAAAGCCCCCCCGTAGATCCGCCACTGATCTGGGGCCCTGATACAGAACAGAAGAAAGGTCTTATTAAGATAGAAATATCTCTGTGGTCTTTAGACAGGATGCAAGAAGAGTTAAAGATAGATCTTCTAGTTTTTATACCTGAAGTTGTATAGTTTTTCAGATTTTCTAAAAATTAAAAACTAATTACATCCTATCCTGAGCTACCCATGGCCAGCGCCCATGGCACACCTGGCATTTCTTCACATCTACCTACCTTTATGTAGTGGAGCGCCATCTATAGATGAGCTTGAAAATCAAAAACTGACGGGAGATTTTCTCGATGTGTGGGCTCTCGTCCAAACTATCCATTCTAATAGTTTCAAAATGTTGAAAAGTGCCAGTCTAGTTCAAAGCAATTTATCTTTCTTGTGGTCATAAGACATGCCTTTCGGAGTATTTTTTTCCGCTGACAAAACGAGCGTTGTCAGCATCAAAATAGTATTAGGATAGGGATAGGTGGAGGGAGACCCAAGGACTGGGACTGTGACAGGGAATCCACGCAGATATATTTTTCCGAATCTTGAGTTAACTACCTGTGAATAATATCTTAGGATAGATTTTTTTTACTTTCCTCTCAGCGCTTCACTCTTGAATGACTTAACGGTTCGTAACCATTACATTTTTTTTCAAATTTTTTTAAATTATCGGACGAGTGACCAGTGGTCAAGACCATGATAGCCTTCAAAATAGGGAGAGTGACCACGACCAGTGGTCAAGCGGAACAAGATAACAGTGATACAGTAAATTTTACAGTTCCAAATACCAGTTAATTTTAATTTTCCGAATAAAATAAAAACCCTCTAAAATTTTGACGTTAAGTTTTTACTTGAAAATTATGTAACTTTCAAGGAGCGGCCCTCTTTAAGTGCAACCTAACCCTAACGGGTCTCAAAATTAGTTAAAACACTATACTCGGGAGGCAAATGTCCAAATTTCGATTGAGGTTGAATTTTTGGTTGGTTAGTTAGTGTTTTATGGCGCAGGGTACTTGAGAAAATTTTTGGAAATTCAAGTCTAAAATGCAGGTTTTCAACTCGTTTTGGTACAATCCGAATTTTAAACATTATATTTTCAGGAATTCAATATTTGTAGGAGTTTTGTATTTTGACGAACTCATCAAGTTGTCAAAAAAGTTGTTTATAATAAAGTTCCAAGTCTCCCCCAAGAGGGGTCTGGGGGGTGCTCCCCCAAAATTTGTTTGGAAATTTGACCCTAAAAACAGGGTTTACTCGTTTGGTACAATTTATCGTCTCCCCTTTCAATTAATACGTTTGTTATGGGGAAACCGGGGGCTTTCCCTGGAAATTTTTAGACTTAAACATTAAAATAATTAATGAAAAAAAACCTTTTTAAAGAACAACGTTTTTAAAATGCACTAAAAATTATAAAATAATTTTTTGCAACTCCTTGTAAAACGAAAAACGTGGGGATCATGCAATAATATTTACAGCCACTACTCTTGTCACTCTATTTACCATTATATCCACAGTTAAAAATTATTTAAATGAATGATGAAATTAAGTTGGATTAATTACCTAATTGATCCCCACGTTTTTCGTTTTACAAGGAGTTGCAAAAAATTATTTTATACTTTTTAGTGCATTTTAAAAACGTTGTTCATTAATTATTTTCTGGTTTTTAGTTTTGTTGTGTAAAGTTTAGAATTCGCGACCTGAACCCCTGAACGCCTTCCAAGAATTTGATTCCTTTCTCTTTTTAATAAAACTAAAAAGTGTTTTTTTACTGAACTTTAACTATAACACACACATGGCATTACTTAAAGCCCTGGATAGCAAAGTAACGTAACTTCATCCAGGGCTTTAGCTTTACTCTGTTTTGTTAAAATCATTGCACAGTTTTTGTCTCTAGCTATTATTCAGATGACGTTGGAAATTTTTGAAACACTAGTAATGTAAAAAAGTGTTTTAAAAAATATATTGGTGACAAACTTTTCAGTAACTAATTAATAAAGTCAGTCCCTTAGATGTATTACAAATACAAAACTTGCATGAAGTACTGCATGTACTGTTTATTACTTTTATTTTTACAGATTTTCATTTCACTAATATTTTATACAACACTTCTAAAGCCATCTTGATAACGAGAGGAGGCAAACTGCACAACAATGATTTTTTTACAATAAGGTCCTATAGTTGAACTTCTAAACTTTAAGTCCCCCTGGGGGTTCAGGGACAGCAAATTGAACCGAACTAACGAGATAATATCGTATTGTCATCCAGATCTGAACTATGTTCAAAATTTCAAGTCTCTAGCTCATGGGGAAGTATGCTTAAAATTGATTACTAAATTCCTCCCGAACGCAGACAGACAGACAGACAGACAGACGGACAGACAAGATTGAAAGTGACCTAATAAAAACGTTGTAAAAAAGTGGTTTTTAAGCACTTTTAAGGGGCATAGACACCCTCTTTTGAGTAGCCACTGGAATATTTAACGCCTAAAAAAGGGTCCAAAAATTTTAGGTCGGGCCAATGGGGATCCGGAGGGAGGGATCCGGACAGTGGGCACCCCCTTGGCTACACCCCTGATTAATATACCCCAAAACCGAAAATTTAAAAAATATGCAACTTCCTCATTTAAACTATCACGGACATACACTTTACCAAGGTTGTTAAAGTTATTTTGAAATAGTATTTGAGTACAAATACAAGTATTTCAGAAAAAGTAACTAAGTATTAAGTACAAATACCCGAAAAAAGTAACTAAATAGAGTACAAATAGAGTATATGAAAAGTATTTAAGACTACCTTCAGTTACTTTACCCGCAAAATTTAAATTTAAAAAATTTAAAATAAAAATTTTTTTAAAAATAAAATTTAATAAACAAATTAAAAATTTAAATAAAATTTAAACTAATACTTAATAAAATGAATTCATTTTAAAAATAATTTTCAAAATTAATTTTAATTAAAAAAATTTATTTTAATTATTTTTAAAAAATTGAAATATAATTTTAATAATAAAATGAAATTTTAATATTTGAACTAAAACTTAATTGAGAGAACGATGTCTATTCAACAGGAAGAAGGTGGACGCAATCGATACTCCAAATTTTTGAATTTTCGACTACATAATAAGTTAATAATTTAAACCATAATATTTAAAATTAAAGGAAATTTAATTATAATGGAGTGGCAACAGCTGTGTCTCAGCTGCAACTGTTTATTTACGTTCCTCTGTGTTTTAGCAAAATATATATATTGTTTTAATTATTTCTAAAGAAATTCATTATAATCTAAATAAGTAATAACAGTTTGGTGTCTTTAAATAATTATAAGTCTGTCAAAATCATGAACTGCATTGCGTGCCAAGAAGAGATTAAAATACCTGTTGACGCAATTAAGTGCTCAGGAAATTGTGAAGGTACGTACCACTATTATTGTGGTGGTCTTACGGAAATTGCTTTCAAAAAGTGCCGTGACAAAAAAACCTGGAAATGCCTGGGATGCAGAACCCAACGTGTCACGAACCAACAGACCGCTCGGGAAGCAAAACCAACACCTGCCGAACCCTCAGCTAGTACTTCAAACCAAGATGTGAGTGGCCAACCAATTTTGAACGAAATCAAGGATCTTAAGTCATTTATTAAAACGCAGTTTTTGGAATACTCCAAGAGCTTAAACTTTCAAGAGGAAATAGTTAAAGAGCTAACAAAAGCCATAAATGATCTAAAGAACGAGGTCAAGATTGTTAAGGAAGAAAACACCATCCTAAAATCGGAGATCACCCGCAACAAAGAAGAACTCGAGCTACTAAAATCGGAAACACTCGAATTACAACAGTACTCAAGAAGAACAAATCTCGAAATTTCCGATTTCCCCGAAGTACCAAGTGAAGACACTAAACAAGTAGTAGCATCGATCTTAAACGCTTTGGATGTCAACAACGAGGTTAGTGTTCTTATAGCTCACCGGGTCCCATCCACCCGAAAAGATAGAAGTAAATCTATAATCGCGCAGTTTGCATCAAAAGGTGAAAGGGATCGATGTTTGCGGGCATCCAGAGAAAAGCGCTTCCTGGCATCCGATATAAATGAACGTCTTGATTCAACTCCCATATACCTGAATGAACATTTGGCTCCAGGCATGAAAAAACTCCTATTTCTAAGCAAACAATTTAAACGTCAGAAGAACTTCAAGTTCTGCTGGATCAGAGATGGAAAAATCTTTCTACGTCAAAGTGAAAACTCAAGAGCTTTTAGAATACGTAAAGAATCGGATCTAATTGATATACCCATCCAACAATAACCCCATCTTTTTATGTCCAGTTATTCCTCTATTGACACTCTTGAAAATCTAAAGCAATTCCTTCTTTATCCAGCAGCTGACGTAACTTTTAATATTATACATTTCAACATTCAGAGTGTTCGATCAAAGTTTGATGAGTTAATAAGCCTGTTATCTGACAGTTTGTATCTTATTGATGTTTTAGTTTTATCGGAAACTTGGCTGACCAATGATGAAATTAAGTTCTACGGAATTGATCAATTTAAAACTTTTTATTGTAACAGAAGCTATAACAGATCAGGGGGTGTCTTAGTATACTATAAATGTAAATATGATTTTGAAAAAATTAATATAGAAATGTTTTCTGCCGAAATAGTTATAATTATAAGTAAATCTCTAAATCTCTGTATAATCTCCATATATCGTTCGCATTTATTTACTATTGAAACATTTGTATCTGAATTTGAAACTGTATTATCTAAAATTTCTTATAGAAACATTATAATAGTAGGAGACATAAATATTGACCTATTGAATTTAAATAATCATAGTGCAAACTATTTGGATTTGATTAGTGCTCATGGATTTTCTTCACTTATAAGTGATATAACTCGTATTTCTTCAGGTACTTGTATAGACCACCTCCTATCACGTTACAGCTTGTCAAATATAAAAGAAATTCACTCTGCAAGACTAATCAATAGTCTATCTGATCATCTCCCTATTCTTTGTAGATTAGTTTTGAGCTCCCCACAAAATACTACAAACCTTGATACGAATGATAAAATAAGACCTAAATTAGTGAACTATAATAAGTTGGAGGACTTTTTAAAAACCTATGATTTTAGAATTTCTGGATCTAATGCTGCATCATCTTTCTCAGATTTTCATACTAAACTGTGTGCAATTAAGCATAGCTTCAGCTTTGTTCCTAAAAGTAATTCCAGATTTGACAAAAACAAATGGTTTAACTTAGAAATACAGTCGAGTCCGCTTAATGTGATCGCAATTGTCCGAGACTAAACTGATAACATTATCCGATCGATAACAATAAGCGATCTCATATCAAAAAGCAGCAAACAGTGTAACTAGATTGTTTTCTTTAAAATCAAAATCATGTAATCGTAATAAATGTATTCAAAACACTATTTTTAAACTAGGTAAAATTTTAAGGGGAAAATGTAAGAGTAGTTCAATTAATAAAAGTAAAATAATCGCTTACTTTTAATTTTTATTTGTATAGAAAGATCTCCCTTTTTTACACTCCATTATATCCATCCACTCCAATAAACCACTTATTAATTACATAATCTGAATTCCAGTAACAAGAGAAAGTTCAAATCTCTTATCAGACATCTGCAAAGCTTCGATCTTGTGGTGTTTTCTTTAACCTATCACATGCATGGATTCGGACCCCCCCTAAAAACTGCTTTCTTTCAATACATGCGGAATGTTTTATTTTTCTTTCTCATACTGATTTTCAGAAAAAAGAATCCCAGATGGTCTCATGGGGCAGATGTTGTAAAAATTGACCTTCAAAATGAAACTTGAACTCAAAAGCGGTCGTTTTAAAGGGGATATGGACAAATTTTGATAATATTAAGCGGAGTGATGATTCATAGTTGATCACATTAAACGAAGTATTTTACATTAAATTAAATAGGAATGATCGGGACCTGTTGATTTCGATAACATTATCCGATTGATAACATTAACCGTGATCACATTAAGCGGATTCGACTGTATATAGCATAATCAGGTCTAAACAAGCACTATATAAAAAAACCTTACGTTACCCAGGTGATAATTTTTTCAAAATAGCCTATAAAACAACAGTTAAAGTACTAAAACAAAAAATCAGATCTGCCAAAAAATTATTTTATGAAAGTAAATTTAATGATTGTGACTCATCCCGTAAGCAGTGGAAACTAATCAATAACATTCTAGGTAATAGCATTAAAAATCAAACCCTGCCTGATCATACAGACGAACTTTATTTAGCAAATGATTTGAACTCATACTTTTCCTCAATCAACAATATCCCAAACTCCAATGAAAATTTTAAAGAACATTTAAAGACAAATCTAAATTCATTTGTGTGGCTAGAGATAGATGATGCAGAAGTCTTAAATTGCATTCGTAATCTAAATCCCCAGAAAAGCCCAGGATCAGACGGAATAGATGCGAAAATTCTCAAAATTCTATCATTTTCTCATATAAATATTCTCACTAGTCTATTTAACAGCTTAGTAAATGAAAATATTTTCCCAAAGTCATTAAAGACCTCAATAATAACACCCATTTTTAAAAAGGGAAACAGAAATGATTTCTCAAACTATAGACCTATCTCTGTCCTGCCTCTGATTTCTAAAATACTTGAACAATTAATTAAGGATAGATTAATTTCGTTCTTGGAAAATTCAAATTTTTTCTCAAAAAATCAATACGGCTTTCTACCTAAATCAAATACTGAAAAAGCTCTACTGGAGTTTACAGATTTTATTCATAATAGTATAAATTCTAGTAAAATAACTGCTGCTCTTTACTTAGATATATCTAAGGCGTTTGACTCGGTGAATCATGGTATTTTATTACATAAACTGTCATCAACGGGAATCAGAGGTCACTTCTACAATTTTTTAAAATCCTACTTATCAAACCGTATACAAATTGTTAAAATTAACAACTCCTTAAGTAAATGCCTTCCAATCAATTATGGAGTTTTCCAAGGTTCAACTTTAGGTCCGTTGCTGTTTTTAATATTTATAAATGATTTATGTAACCTTAATTTACACGGTAAAATCATAAGTTTTGCCGATGATACAGTTCTTTTATATTCTGTCGATTCTACTGAAGATTTGAACCAAAATATGAATTTAGACTTAGTTAAAATTAGTAAATGGTTTTCTGATAACTGTCTGAGAATAAACGTCGATAAAACAAAATACATGATTTTTAACTTAAGACAAAATAATCCAATTCAGCTTTCCGTTAAATATCATGTTAATCACTGTAATAATTATGATGACTGTAATTGTAAATCAATTGATAAAGTGTCAACAATAAAATATCTTGGACTTCATATTGACTGCAACTTAAAGTGGAAATCCCATACCAAGTATATTGCTGATAAATTAAGACATATAATGCTAAATTTTTATCATTTAAGGCCAAAAGTAAGCAGCAAATTCCTTATAACTCTTTATCACTCTTGGGTTCAATCTAGAATTAACTACGGTCTAATAATATGGGGTGGAGACTATCAGATAAATTTAAAAAGAATATGTAAACTCCAGGAAAGATTTATAAAATTGTTATCTCAAGTGCATTCCATAAATATTGATAAGTTCAAATTATTGAATATTTTACCTATTCGCTACCTATTCTACTTTAAAACAAGTCTCTATCTCTACTTAAATTCCGATATCTGCAGAAAGCGAAACATAATAAATCCCCGACGACCTAATGCTGTATATACTATACCTAAACCTGAAAAAACTATATTTTGTAAAAATTTCTTTTATCTAGCCCCTAAGTTCTTTAATTTACTACCTTTAGAAATTCAAAATAGTCTAACCAAACATGCATTTAAAAAGAAATTAAAAGACTTTTTGTTTTCTATTGGGGACATTGAACACTTTTTTGTTTGATCTTGAGTTATTAGTGTAATTATATTCCATTCATATTTTTTTGCACTACTACTTACTTTACGACAGATAATAAGCCATAATTTATGACACCCTGTTTGCCGCTATTAATTTCCTGTTTGATATTGTATCGTATTTATACTCTTTTCGTTTTGTTTTCATGTAGTGTTCATTTTTGCTTATAATATTTGTGTTTATATTTTTTTTCTTTTGTAATTTATTGTGTAACAAATGTAATTTTTGTTAATATTTGTTCACCTACATGGATTGTTATACAATCCCAGGTGATATATCTTCCTCTTTGTTTGTAATAATAATAATAAAAAAAAAAAATAAAAAAATAAAAAAATAAAAAGATTGCTAACGTAAGTTTCTACAGTAAATTGCTAAAGTTTTTTAAAAAAGAAGTTGCATTTAACTCAAAAAAAATTTAAGGTTACTTTTACTTTACTTTAAACACTTGAAAGTTTGTAAAGATAATGGTCTCCTCCTTACCTTTCATTATTATCCAATTTTTAATAAAATAATTATTTTCATAAGCTAGTAAAAAAGTTTTTCATTTTCTTTCCCCACTCTTTCTTTGGAAATTTAATTTAATTTAAAAATTGAAGCATTTATATTATTATTGTCTTAAATGCTTTAGCGATGTTTTAATTTCTTAGGTTATAAAATTTTTGAAATTAATCTTTTAATTGATATTTTGCCTTTTTTTCAATTCAAATGGAATATTCATATTAAGCAGAAAATTATTTCGGTCATTTTTAAAAAATTAAAAAAAGTTAAATTTAAGTCAGTAACTCTTTTATTACTTTTAGTTTTTCTTCAAGAAAGTGAGAAAGAAAGAATGTTATAATAACCTTTTAAGTGAATTTTTTATAGAATCTTGTAAGAATATACTACATAAAGGCTTGAATTAGAGTAAAAAGTTTTTAAAAAACGGCTTTTAACCCTTTTGGGCAAAAGTGGGCGAAGTTTTAAGCTACATGTCATACAAATATCAAAACATAAAAATCAATTGTAATTATCTAGATAAAAATACAAAGCGAATATAAATCGTCAATTCCCTCACTACTTTTTTAAAAAAATTATTAAAAAACCTACCTCTTTTTGGGGACATTATACTTCCAACAAACAATGGTATAATGGTAATCCGGGAAGCAGGAACGGAATGGGACGATTCGGCGCGAGACAGAAAAAATATTTGTCTATTTTTTTAGAATGATTTTGAAAAGGTTCTATTTAATTTCATTTTATTTCTCAAGCCGAATATCGTCCATGTGCCAAAACGGCCGCGTCGAAGAGTAGTAGACCAACAGCCTTTCGGAGAGCACAACAAAAAAGCGACTGAAAGACATCTTCTCGTAAAATTTGATCTGTCGGTAAAAATATCCCCCCTCTCTTTGGTTCGTGGAAAAACAAGGAACTACGAACAATAATTGGCCATAAAAGGGTGTCCTATCGGCTTTTCGATCTCGAGCAATTCGACCTTGCGAGGTGGACCCCCAAAGACACTCGCCGGCTCGGTGACCCCCCAAGGGTGGGTGAAACAAAAACGGCACTTTCTTCAACACAGGGGGGTAATAAATATTCTTAAAAGGATTGTCACTTGTCAGCGATTCGGGTGGTCGGCCACCGCCGGGGATGCTCTTTCCCTTCGGTTGATGCGAAAGCAGGAAGAAGTGTTTTGTGTTTTGTTCCCATCTCCAATGTTTGGATTGCGTTTTTTTTAATTCTGGGTTTAGAAAGTAACTGAAGTACAGCATAGGTACTTAAGTAACAAGGATTTGAGTTACTTTTAAATTTTTGTAGTTAAATACCAGTTCGATACTGAAAAAGTAACGAATGTAACTAAATACTTTTAAAGTATTTAAAAAGTATTTCCGTTACTAAGTATTTAAATACTTAACAACCTTGCACTTTACACGGACACAGCTTTAAAGCTTTTTTAAAAAAAATTGAAGGCAGTGAAAACAATTTCCTGTAAGATCGCCCTCACGTGACAGTGGTCACATGATTGCGGTATTTGGAGGTCTTTTTGGAAATTATCTCAACCATTCTTTAGGATTTACCATTGCTCACTCCAGCACTATCTCTCTTCGACCAATACCTGTAACAGTTTTGAAATTTTCTAAACAAGCGATAACACACCAAATTCGTCGTCAAGAGCCCTGCTAGAGTAATCTATTTCGGAGTCAATTTTCAAAAAACATTTCTAGGATCCCTTAGATCTAGATCACATATGCGGGCAACCTACGGCCCACGGGCCGGATCCGGCCCGCGGAACATTTAAAAATTGTACTCGAAAAGTCACTGGTTTTCGTCAATATAGCGGAAGAGTGGGGATAAGGAACTTTCCTCGAAAAGAACCTAGTTTTTGAAGTTAAACTTGTTGCACAACTATGTTGTGCCATCAGTGGCGAATCCAGTAGGGGGGGCTGTGGGGCTGCAGCCCCCCCCAGGAATAAGACATTCAAGTTTTGGTAATAGCAATAAAGCCAAAAAAGAAATTTTAACACATTGCGGACATTCGGTTTGTTACCCAAAGGGTCTCAAAATGAATCTAAACCCTACTTTTAAGTGTAAAAATTCCAAAATTTTTCTGGGGGAAGACCCCCAAACCCCCTCGAAATTTGGAATCTAATAAGTACGGTTTTTCCTTGAAACTTTAGGGATTTTCAAGGAGTGATCCTCTTCGATGTAATCTAAAATGTCTCAACATGAGTTAAAATGCCACTTTTAGGGGCAAAATTCAAAAAATTTTCTGGAATAAGAACCCCTTAACCCCCTAGAAATTTTCCAATTCATAATACCATGAACTTTTTTTCCTTGAAAATTTTGCCGTTTACAATGAGTGGTGCTCTTTGGGTGGAATCTAAAAGGCTTCAAAATGAGCTAAAACACTATTTTGAGGGGCAATTTTGAAACTTCATAGTGCACCAAAATTAAAATCTTACGAAGTCATCTAAAACTTGGTATTCCTAAGATTAGACCTCAGAAAAGATGTTGAGTAACCCTCCTGAACAAAAATATGGCAATCCCTCCTCCCCCTTTCAGTTTTGGACAGCCCATAATAGCAATTAAGTTATTTGTGAAACTCAGCCCCCCCCAGACAAAAATCCTGGATTCGCCACTGTGTGCCATGTATTTATTCTGCTTGTCACTTCGAAGAATTGTTGGCTTTACAGCAGTGTTTCCCAAAGTGGGTGGTACCGTCCCTCAGGCTGCATTAAAGATTTTTAGAGGGCGGTGTTTGACAGAAAATCTGGGGGAGTTATTAGAATTAAAGGAGCTTTGACTATTTTTTAACTACTGTTTACAGTCGTTTTTATAGTCGTTAAAAAAACTCTCCAAAATCCCTTAAAAGTAGCATATAATCACTTTTTAACATCCTAAAACTCAATAAAGTTCCTGGAGGAGGACCCCCGGACCCCCCTTTTATTTATGGATAGAGGTATAAATAATTTTTAGTGACTTTTTAAGATGAAAATAGGAAATTGTCAGGTAGTAGGGGTACTAAATTTCCTTGGACGTAACAAAACCACGGTATCACTAAAAGGGGGTTCTGTATATTCAGAATCATAATTTGGGGGGATTACTTTTGAATGAAATAATTATTGAATTTTATAAAAAGTAGAAAAAAAAGCTCATTTTTCACAATTGCCTATTATTAACTCTACGGCCCTCCACGTCATTATAATCTTTGAATTCGGCCCGCAAATTCAAAAAGGTTGCCCATACCTGCCTTAGATATTAGGGGCCGTTCAAATATTATGTAAGCACTTTTTCGCTCATTTTTAACCCCCCCTCTCCCCTTGTCAGCAAAGATAAGCAAACCTCAAACCCCCCCACCAGAATTACGTAAGAAATTGCCGGACCCCCCCGAAATTTTGACATCCCTATCAGTAAGTAGTTTTTTTCCTTGAAAATTAGGTGACTCGTACAAGGAGCTGTTCTTTTTGGGTGTAACCCTAAAGGTTCAAAAATGAGTCCAAACACTACTTTTCGGGGTGACAATTTCAAAATGTTAGGATGGTCCATCTCCAGAAAAAAATGCTTACGTCAGTTTTCCTAATTCAATTCTTTGTTACATTTATTTTTGGTTGAATTTTGAAATTATTTATGCAAAAAACAAGAGATTTTCGAAAATGCACCATCTTACGTAAGCATCACTCATATCCCCCTCCCCCCTTGTCAGCAAAAATAAGCAAAGAGCAAACCCCCCTCCCCCCTTAGGTGCTTACATAATATTTGAACGGCCCCTTAATAAGAATTTTTTTTAAATTTTCTCATTGAAAAGGGGGCGGGGGTCCAAAAAAGAGGGGCCAGTCTTGACCACTGAGCGGTCTTAGCTGCTTACGCTTAGGTCTACACCAGTGGTTTCCAACTCAAATATGTCTGCGGACCACTTCACTTAATTTTGAACCTCTGCGGACCATCTCTATCCCCAACTTTATCTTTAAAATTTTAACTTTTTTTCAGTGCATTATTCATTCCTCATAGAGGGTCTAAAATTTTGACTTTTTTCTGAAGTAAGGGAAACGGTGTTTTACAATGTTTCTAAATGGAATGAAGAATATCAAATAATATATTAAACTTAAACGAAAAATTAACATTGCATATTAATTTTCTATCTAATTATTTAAAAATATGCCTTTTATAAAAGACATTTAACCATTTTTATCAAGATCTCACGAAATTCAACAAATAAAATAGAATCCATTATTGATTGATTGTTTATTTAATTACGTAAACTAAATTAGAGGAAATTTAATAAGAAAAATGTAAATTAACCATGTAACTTTCTTCATCTTTTTTGTATGATTTGGAGAGGATAATACTTTACAAAGGACCATAACCAACAAAAAAGGTAATATATAATTAGTTGATTTACATTTGAAAGAAAGTACTTAGCTTAAATTAAACTGCAGCACAAAGGAGGTAACCAGGAATTGTGTTGATCACAAAAAAGCAAACTGGACATGCACTGACTGTGAGTTGTGGCAGAGGAATTTCTATAGGCGAGGCGGGCGAGGCTAATGGAGGATTTACACCACTGCTGTAAAAGAGACATCAGCGATATTTTCGGAAGAAACGGGAATTGTTATTCCAATAAACCAATTGACGAGCGCCATCTTTTGTGAGAAGCGGGTACTAAAATATGCCGAAAATATCGCTGATGTCTCTTTTACAGCAGTGGTGTAAATCCTCCATAACTGATGTTCTTCCGAAAGAAACCGCGTCGAAAGTCAATAATTATTTCAAAGGAGCGATTAAAATAGAAAATAATTTATGTGTTAAAAAACTTTCGCATTTTCCGCAATAAATTTTTCTCATATCTTCGAACAAACCTGTCTCTTGTATCTCAGAAATATTTCTTGGAGACCCTCTGTCTGACCATTAGCATCCCAGTTTGAAGTGTCTTTCAACATTATTTCCACGCTTCGCTTCGTATCAAACCAAGTATAAGTCCGATCATTGGATTCTTAAACTACTGTTGAATAAAATTGTGGAAAATAAGAGAAATTAACAAATAATTTATAGGAGAGAAAGTGAACTTAAAATTTTTTTATTATGAGACGTATGATTTTTTTACTTTTGTTTTTGCATCTGTGGTGTTTTTAATATTTCCTAGAATGTGTGATTAGGAAAACTATTTTTTTTAATTTCCCCACATTTTTTGGATTAGTTTAAAAATCTTCTCACGGACCACCTCTGAAGACCTCACGGACCACCAGTGGTCCGCGGACCACCTGTTGGGAACCACTGGTCTACAGGCTGCGTGCTTAAAACTTATGTAATAGATGGCGATAGTAGGCAAAACATGTAAACAGAGTAATAAGCACTGCCTAGCAGTTGTGTTTTTTGGGGAAAAACCCTTTTTAATAATTATTATAAAAGGGTTTAGAATGTTTATGTCAAAAATTACTGTTTTTTTATTTCCTATTTCCACACATTAAAACTTTTTTTACACTCACACAAATCGAATTTAGCTCCGCCCACTATCTCATGAGGTTTTTTTAGAAGATGATCGTGATTCGCTGATTGCGATGCGCATGAAAATCATATACATGCGCATGGAAAAATTCAATTTATGAACAGCAGCGCATTATTTTAAAATTTAGTTAAGATTTGTTTTGTAATCGGGTAAACAAGTCTATTGTTTTAAACGCTGTGAATGCGGTGTAAGTATTACTAAAAATTACTGTTTTGTAAGTAACCTATTCCCCTCATTTATCCTCTTGAAAAGAAACATAGTGTTATTATTTAAATTAACCATTGTTTGTTTTCTGTTTTTAATTATTGCAATTTAGGGTTAATTTCTAAGTAGCCTTGCATTGTTTCGTTTGCGAGAAAATCAATTCTGAAAGAATTGGGTTCCTCAAAAGTTCTTTTTTGAAGATTTTTATAATTAACTTAATTTTTAATGAAACAATCCAAAATTTCATCGAATATTTAATTGCTCAATTGGAGGATAACATCAAACTTAACTTGCAGAAATGGGCAGAGATTTTTTCGGTTGTCTTAAGTTGTATTACTCAACATTTATAAGAAGGTCAGTTCGATTTTCGTTTTTCAAAATCAAAAGAAATTATTGAAAACAATAATAAATTCTTTCTATTGATTCTTAAATATACATGTGTTAAGTCCCAATCAATGTGGTCCAGGATTAACTTTATCTTTATTGATAAAAACAAACTCTTTTTTAAACAAGATCTTTATTGATAAATTGGGAACAGGTAAAGGAAGCGAATCCAGGCTGCAGCTGAATTTGGCAATTTTTTTTGTCACCATATGGAAAACCGATGGCATCCCATCATTGAATTGATATTGCCAAATTTGGTGATGAAAATCTGCAGCCCGGATTCGCTCCATTAACCTGGGAACAAATTTGATATCAGCCAATTAATTATTATATACAACAAAAAGGTGATGGTTGCCAAGAACTGGAGATCATACTATAATCTGTTCATTTTGAATAGGCGGCTATTTCTACTGAAGTTAGAAGACTGAAATTAATTATTTGTAAACATTGGGGAGTGTCATGTTGGTATTGTCCCTTATTATTTTTAATCAGTGGCGTTTCCAGGATTTGTTTTGGGGGCTAAGAATTTTCATAATCCAATTGAATCTTCTTGTTAATGTTAATACGTAAATGGTAGTGAATTATCCTGGGTACACCTTTAGAATAAGTCCACTTTTTGAACGGTCGCCAAGTTGGCGGTATTTCATGGCCGACAGGCCGTGAAAATGTAGGGGGACCTCCCCGAGGAAATTTAAGTCAAAAACGCCACTTTTTGGTCCACTACTGGTTTTGGTTACTTCTAGGCGCACCACTTGGTGCGCCTCATCTGAATTTCGGGTATAGATTTTTGTGGTGTGACAAACTTAGTACATTATTTTTGTAATAACAGAGTTACAAATGCCAAGGGGGTCTGGGGGTCCTCCCCTAGAAAATTTTTTTAAATTTGACCTTAAAATAACAGGGTTTTAACCAGGGTTGGCCGGTTTAAACCATTTGGTTTAAACCATGGTTTTTTTAGAAATTATAAAATATTTTCAGGATTTTTTAAAGAAAGTGTTATTAAGTATAATCTTTTGCACAAAATTAAAAGGTCAGATTTATAAAAAAATTGACATTTTAAGGTGATTAAAAATCAGAAATCTTTTAATAATGGTTTTAATTATTGAATTCTCTCTAAACTTAACCTTAAATGCTTAAGTTAAACTTATTATATTTTGCAAGAGATAGTTCATTTAATAATTTCCTTTAAAATGAAGCATTATTTCAAAGAGTAACTAAACATACACAAAAGTTATCTGTTTTTCACTGATAAAATATGGCTTGGATTTTAATTAATTAATAAAACCAATTTGTCTTATTTGTCAGTCATAAAAACCAGTTGGTTTTTTTAGTAAATTAATAAAAACCGTTGATTTCTTTAATGATAAAAACTAAAAACCAGTTGGTTTGTTTATAAACAGATAAAAAACAGTTGGGTTTTTTACTAAATTAATAAAAACCGTTAATTTCCTTAATCGGATTAATTATCTCAATCATTTATCCAATTTCAATTAACATTAGTTGCTTACATTTCCCTTTTATTTATTAAAAAAGTTAAATTTTCTCTTTCTAAAGAAATTTCTTAAGTTCATAAATAATCCATATAATTAATTTCATTATTTTACCATTTAATAATTAATCAAATTAATTATCTTTATCAATTATCCAATTTCAATTAACATTAGTTGTTTATTACATTTCACTTTTACTTCTCATTTAAAAAATAAAATTTTCTCTTTCTATAAAGAAATTTCTTAAGTTCATAAATTAATCCATATATAATTAAGATAAATAATTTGATTATTTCAACCATTTATCCAAGATAAATTAACACTGATTTTTATTCACTACAATAATATTAGATATTCAAATTGGAATATTTTAGAAACAAAAATTATTTTTAAAACAAATTAATTTAATTTTAATTAATTAATTGAAATATACAAATCATTTATCCATTATAAACAACCCCTGAAATAAATGTCTCATTTACAACTCAATTTCAAACATCAATGCTAAAATAACTTATTCTGATAAAAAAAATTCTAAAAAAACTTGGTTTAAACCAAAAAAACCTGGTTTAAACCAAAAAAACCTGGTTTAAACCAAATAAACCCGTTTTTTTTTAAAAAAACCCGGTTTTTTGCCAACCCTGGTTTTAACTCATTTTGGTGCATAAAATTTCATATTATATAGAGTAAAACTTTTCATTTTGGAAGGGGCTTGAGCCCCCCTGGATCCGCTAGTGTTTTTAATGGTTTGAAAGGTATTGTTTAACAAGTCTGAATTGAAACAAAAATATGAATGAAAAAACGCTAAGGTGTATTGATGAGTTACTTATAATTAAGGCTAGGATTTATATGTAATTACATATTTGTTGAGGAATCTGATAATGATAATAAAGTGTGCTCTTGAATTCTATACGTTTTAAAAGATTTTTAATCGATTAAGACCATGTTTATTTTCACATATTTCAGTTTATTTACATATTCAACCTGTAAGTACCAGGGTTGATTGATTTAAAAAAAATCATTGATTTAAATCAAAAATTTTTAAATACCACAATTTAAATAAAAAATTAAGTAGTTGTAGGTATGCATTAAAAATGGTTTATAAGATTAATTGCATTACATTAAAAAAACTACTAGTTATGTAACTGGGAGAGATAGGTTTAAGTTACTACTAAAATTACCTGCAATTTCAAGAACAAATTTTACTACAAATGACAAAAATGTTAATGACGAAAAGGGGTAAACAGAAGGGTTTGGAATCAATAATTGTGATAAACTGAATAAAAATTAAGATATTTTTTACCTGGTATCAAGTTATTGAAATAAGAGTATGTTGATGATTTTTATCGGAAGATTGTTTTTATAATTTTAGTTATGTTTTCAGAACTAATTTTTTCTTGTATTACATAACGACAAGGAATAGAGCCCTATTCTCTGTAGTCTGTGCATGACTGTCAATAAGTAGCTTACTTAATTTTATTTTTTTATCACTACTTATTATTTTAAAGAAATAAACATATATTACTTTGAGTAAAATTAATTTAACTGAATCAATATCATTCAAAGATTGATTTTAATTTTTACACAAAAATGAGGCATTTTATTTAGTAATCATAATCAAAGTTACAATTTATTTCTCAAACCCTATATTAATTTTAAAATTTAACAAAAATAGTTGTAGAAAGATGGGAAAAAACATTTCAGTAACTGACAGTTTACAATTATTCATTCACCCTTTTAGGACGGGCATCTCGTCGGTGAGACGGCAGTGGACTGTTTTCCTTAATTAATTAGATTAATTAATGCATAAACAGGGGTTGCTCCAGACAAAAATTGGGGCCCTTTTGCTGCCCCTTTACAAAAATTCCCTCTCTTTAAACCTGCCCCTTCACAAAAATAAATTCATAAAATTCAAATTAGCTTAAGTAATAATTTGCAAGAAAACATACACAAAATATTCCATGATTTTCTTGGTTTGTGAGTCAATTTTACTTTTATGCACTGATCTATATATCACTGCTTCAATTTTTCACAAAAAAACATTTCATTTTTCACAAAAAACAATGATTGGGCCCAAAAATATAAATCCTGGATCTACCCCTGATAAAATACTATATCAAAATTGGGATATTAAGTAATGCTAAATTATTATATTGCACTGAAATTACTTATCAGTTTATAATTCAGCTTAACCAATTTCAGGAAGTTTAGAACTAGTAATTCATTTAAAAAAATCTGATTTATAAATCCCATTTTTTTATAAAATTTTTTTAAATCAGTAACCCTGATACTACATATTTATCCATTTTCAAATTTTTCAAAAATAAGCACACGTTTGACCGATTTTCAAATTAAAGTAACCCATAAAATGAAATATGTATTCAAATTGTACTCAAAATTAGTGCACCCAATGCTGAATTTAACTTTTAAAAGGTTGTGAAGTGGGGATTGTCAGATGAAACTTGTCAGGCGTGCCGAGAAGGGAAGTAGACACATGGTTTTCGTTTTTTTTCTCGCGGCAAGGCAGCAAAAAAATGAGCTGTTGGCAAATATAGAAAAACACCCTTCCCATGTGCTTGCGTAATATTTGAAGAGCCCCTTTAAAAAAATTGCTTAACATTTTCTTTTTATTATTACATATTTGCCATTTTTTAAACATATTTTGCTAAAATAAAACAAATTATCAGTACATATTTTGGATTTTTAATGACATATAAATCACTGATTAAACAAATGAAAGTTTTTCTTTTCTTCAAATGTTGAAAAACAGTAGTTATTTGTAGGTTTGCTGAATATTTAAAATAGCATTCTGATGAATGTATTGATAAGTTAGAACTTTTGATAATCATATTTTATTAATTCGAACCTTTATTTTCCCCTGGGGGCAATTTGAAGATGAAAGCAATGCTTTTTGACCCTTAAAATCGAGTTTAAAGCTATAAAGTCGTCGAAATTCGTAAAAAGGGGGAGGGGCTGTTCCCCGAAAATCCTGAGGCAATTGAGAATTTTAATGGTGATTTTCGTATTCAGCGACCCAAATTACTAATTTCATCAAGGAAATACAGATATTGACATGTGGAATTCACATTGTTACGATAATTGAAAATTATTTTTATTCAAAAGGTTTTTGCGTTTGTTTTGTGAAACTGAGGTGTTTTCCATTTGGACTGATGACTGGTTTCTAGAAATATTTGATTTCTTTGTAAATGCAGGAACTCCGATAGTGAGGGATAAACAAGGTTTTAGAGCAATGCCCCAGATTTTCAAGGGGGAAAACAGGCAGATTATTTCTTGTGCCTCTGTAACTCGAAAAAGAGCAGTTTTTTTAAGGGGATGGGGAAAAGTTTGATAACATTAATATGTGAAGGTTTTGTGTTGCTATTTTAAATAGGAGTGATCAGGACCTGTTGATTTTGATAACATTAACTGTGATTGCACTAAGCAAGGTCAACTGTCAACTTGGTGAATAGTTTCGTTTCCATTCCTGGGGATTTGTGTCTCTTAAGCAGATTTCCCTATAAATAGGCATTTCTAATAAATGTAATCCACTTGTTTAAAATTGATAACATTGACAAGAAATTGACCAACAGTGAAAAGTAAGTAAGTGTGATGTCAAACCTTTACCCCAGTTTACACATTGTACATAACACAAGACCCCTCCCCCTAATTGGGATTTTGTTGTAAATTGTCTACCAATTCAAATGGTTGTTGAACTACACCTAAAGGGATCTTTACCATAAAAACACTGTTCTATACCATCTTCCTGTTTATTTTAACATGTAACCTCATAATCTTCACTTTTTTGTTATCTAATTAATACTATTTTAATTTTTTACTTTTAGCACAATATCCTGGAAATGAACAAGTGCAGTGACTATTTGAGTGGTACTGATCCTGTGCCAGACAACACAGTAACTCTTTATGATCCTAATAATGTTCTGCCCCAAGACAATGAAAAAGTTCTGTGCAAAGATGAAATGGCAGATTTAGACTTGAGTATGAAGGAACTGGCCTCCAATAAAGAAACCGACTATTTGAGTGGTACTGTTTCTGTACCGAAAAACTCAGTAACTCTAGCAGATCCTAATTATGTTTCACCGCAAATAGTTGTTGACATTGAAGACCAACTGGTCTCGAATGATGGAACAATATATTTGGGTGATACTGATTCTGAGCCAAACAACACATTAGCTTTCAATGATCCTAATTATATTATATCCCCCCAAAAGTTAAAAGTTCTTTGCGAAAATGAAACAGCAGATAGTGACCTTTCTGTAGAAGAATATACCCTCAATGAAGAAGCTGACTATTTGATTGATAGTAATTCTGTGTCAAAGAATACAGAACAGCTTAAAGATCCTAGTTTTGTTGCACCGCAGGAAGTTGCTGACGTTGTAAACCTACTAATTTCAAATAAAGAAATTATATATTTGGATGGTTCTGATTCTGTGGCACAGAAAACTGCTATGCCTGAAGATTGTAATTATGTTTCGCATCAAGTAGATTTTGATCATACTGATTCTGTACCATGGAAAAGATTAACACTTGAAGTTCCTACATATCCACCCCAACAGTTACTAACCTCTGATGAAGATTTCAGTGGTACTAATTCTATGCCACAGAATACAGTAAAACTTAAAGATCCTTGTTATGTGTCACCGCAGGTAGTTGCTGACATTGCAGACCAATTGATCTCAAATCCAGAGATTATATATTTGGGTGGTACAGATTTGGTACACAAGAAAACATTAACACTCATAGATCCTAAGTATATTCCACTCCCACAGGTATTAACCTCTGATGAGAAAACTGACTTTTTGAGTGGTACTGATTCTGAGCCAAAGAACACAGTATCTCTTGATGATTCTAATTATGTTATTCCCCGCAAAAAGTTAAAAGTTCTTAGCAAAAATGTAACAGATTATGACTCTTGTGAAAAAAAATTAACCTCCAATACAGATACTGACTATTTAAATGATGCTAGTTCTGTACCACATAATACAGAAGATCCTAGTTATGTGTCACCGCAGGTAGTTGCTGACATTGTAGACCAACTGATCTCAAATTCTGAGCAACAGAAAACTGCAATTCCTGAGGATTGTAATTATATGCAACACCAAGTAGATTTTGATCATGCTGATTCGGCACAGCAGAAAACATTAGCACCTAAAGACGATCCTAATTATATTCCACCCCAACAGGTTTTTGAAAACGAAAAGGATGACATTGTGGACCCTAGATGGGAAACAGTTAAAGAACTGACCTCTAATGAAGAAAGGTATAAACAAGTCAAAGCATGTTGGGGATCTTCCACTGTACCTGATCCCGATAAAAACTTAACATATCATTCATTTCGCCGAAAAAAGATTTTAAGAAGTGGGGAGGTTAAGCAAAGAGTAAAACAACATAAACGGAAAGCTTCAACTACACTTACTAATGAAACAAAAAGACCTTGCACTTATTTAGTAGACAAGGAAATTGATGAAATAGTAAGACAAAAAGAAGCAAAGAGTAGAGAAATTCAATGTGAAATGAATCGGGTATTGGATGAGTTGAGAGAACGTCATTATCATGAAGAATTATGTTATGGTAACAACATGGCATTTAATTACAGGACTGGTGGGAATAGTTATTATGCACGCACTTACCAAAACACTGTTCTTTCAAATTTGAGGTTAGAACATCAGCGCGAACTTAACCATGTCCAAAATAAATATCACCAAAAAACTTTTGAATGTTCTTCTAAGTTTGATCCCAAATTAAATGATCTTGAAAATATTCGTCAAGAAGTTCTCCAATTTTACACCTTTTATAAAGGAATGGGGATAAATATTGAGAAAGACCCTACTGTACTTACGGATTTTCAACTAAAAGTGTTAAATGATATTGAAAATTTCTATAAGCAAATGAAAAGTTTTTACAAATAACTTTGCAGCACTTCCTTGGTTTGACATAGTTCTAACTTCTCTAAAGGAAATTGTTCCAGTGAGAAAGTTAGAACCTTGTAAAACCAAAGCAGTGAAAATTAAAAGAATACCCACTAGCCAAGAAAAGTAAATAACAAGTGTTTTAAAGAACATGTGTTAAAACCTAAATTTGAACTTTTAGTTATTTGACAAGCATGTCTTTTTGCTAAAATGAAAATTCACTAATATTTATCAAACATTCTGTTAGATGCAAATGTGTTACTTCCCATTAATTTTTTAACTTTCTTATACATTATCTCAGTAACTGTCAAGTTTTTTTTGTTAAACCATAAACCAAACCTTACTATTGTTATATGGACACAAATTTTTAGTAAAATATTAACTCTACTCAAGTTTTTGTTTCCCCAAATCAAATTAAGTAATGAACATTTCCCCCCTTGCCATAAAGGTCTTGTTGCCACAGTGATCCAAATTGAGGTTATGTTGTTACCATTTTATGATTAGATATAGATATTATAATCTAAAAAGGTGATTAAATTCTAGACATTGTATTATCATAGTCTAAAAGTTTTCAATGTAATATTCATTCTGTACTATACTGTAATAATTTTATTAGAACTTTCTTTTAAAACTAATTTTGCAACATATCACTACGAGTTTTTTAAGTTACTAAAATATACTACACGTAGCTGTAAATGACCAAATTTTTTTAAACAAAAAAATGGTTTTAAATTCAATTATTAATACCAAGTTTCAAAAATTTAGTCAAATCAATATTTTAAAGTAAAAATACACAATTATTTTGAATCCTAAAAACATTGTTTTAGATAAAATGAAATCTCGTACTGTTTTCTCGCCCTTTAAACTTTAATTTAAAAATTAATAAGCATATTTAGTAATTTCAAAAAATTTGCCCATACTTCTTTCTTGGATTATCTATCAAGTAACTTTAAAATGTGGGAATTGCTCTATAGCTGAATTGAGATTTACATTGCTTCATATCAAATAAATTTTTCATGGAATGAGATTTAAAGGTGATAAAAATTTGTTAAATTTCTCAGTAGTACTTGTTTTTATTACCTTGTATTTACCACTAATTCTATAAAAATGATCTTCCAACCTTAAAATTACTATGAGCTCTTAATCCTTATTTTTCATTTAAAACCTATTTAGTAATTTTGTTGAGTTTGGGCTGAGTGCAATTCCTTTGAGTAACCTTTCATACATATTGTTCAGATTTTTATGTTAGATATTTAATGCGAACTTTTTAGAATCTCTTAAAGTGTAGTACTATATTTCTAGTCAGGATCACTCAACTGGCTACTAGAGGTAATTGATAGTGATTATTAAAATGCTCATGAAATTGTGATATTCAAGTTGTATTGTATTCCAGAATTATGCTAAAATAAATATTTTTAGTTCTAGTCTTGTCTATGATAAATTTCAGCGCCAGTGCAAACATTTCTAGTATGTTGCTAACTACATCTAACCTAACAGATATTAGTTTTCATAACTTTATTGTTTCATAATCCATAAGAATCTTCCAGGATTGTTATTGTAGCCTTGCTAAATCTGCTTTTTTTAATGGCATAAATCCCACAATTACATTGAGTTTTTAAAATCTCGAGCTCAACAAGAGAGTGCTAACTTGAAGTTTTAATGGTAAAATCTGCTTTCATACTAACACATTTATGGAAACTTGAAACTAAAAATATGTAATTTTATGTTTTTTTATTATTAGGTCATCCCGAAAGTTTTGTCGCTCTTGGGAGCATCTGTTTATAAGATATTTTTGACACTTTTCCATTATATGATACCAATACAAACTGTAACTTTATCTACCGTCAACTTGGCATCTTGGCTTGATTTTGGGGACTGATCGACAACTGGGCTTTCCTTAAATCTATGATAACATGTTACTTCATTTCTTTTCTGCTCAGAATTTTGTCTTTTTCCTAAAGTTAAGATTTTAAAATTAACTGGCTACTTCCCTAAAACAATTAAAGTTTTAAGTATTTTTAACAAGTGTGGAAAATTTAACTTAGATTTAAATTTTTTCTGTGCCATCCGGAGAGTTTGATCACAATCGTCCATATTAAATTGCTGGATTGCTACTCCTAACCCTCTATTAGGAAAGATCCGGATGATCATTTGCAGGAATCTAGATCGCTGGAAATTCTACCACCGCTCTACAAAAGTAGTATAAAATGAGTTTCAATTTATGAAATAAATAAGATCTTCCGTACAATCTTAATATGAATTAAAGTTAAATTCCTTTGAATTTTAATTTTGAAAGTTTTCAATTAATGGCAACTTGAAGAAAACAATCTTATTAATCGTAGAAACTAGGAAAGCTGGAAAAGTGAGCCATCAAAAAAAGAGCCAAATTGGCTTTAGATAGAAGTAGAAGTATACAGATGCTCCCAAGAGCGACAAAACTTTCGGGATGACCTAATAATGTGGTTTCCAAAATCCTTTTCTGTTTAACTTTTTTATTTAATTTTATGGCAACTTATCAGTATTAATTTCAAGCATTATTTTTCTAAAACTCTTATCCAAAGCCATAGTAAGGAAATACAGTCTAACTTCTTAACCCCCTAAATTGTGTGGGTTTTTTTAAATTTTACTTCACTGGGTTGGGGGAGTTTCAAAAGTGAAACCCCTTAATTCTTGTTAACTCCATATGGATATCTATTTCCTCAACTCCAACACATTAATGTTAGGTTCTTTTATTTTAATATTTATATGTTATTTTTTGTTTTAACTTGGTTCCATTCCTCAGCATACTACTATTTATCATGGAAGTATGATGAAAATAAGGGAAGTGCCGTGGCCTATCTATCGCTATGTATTTCCATGTGCAGCCAATGATCGCAACCTTAGAGGGAGCCATGTGTGCTCTCTACTCATGATTGAGTTGGTTTGGTTATTCTATGGCGAATGAATCAAATATGATCATAATGCGCCACTTGATTGAGTTGATCATAGAGGAGAGGAGACGATGGGTATGTATAGACATGCTTGCTAACTAAAGCCACTTTGTATTTATAGTTCTTGATTGGAAAAGCTGAAAATGTAACCACGTAAATCATGCGGACCAACTGAAATCAGGGTTTGAAAAAACTCGACCTGGGTGAGTTTTTTTTTGGGTAATATTGGGGTTTTCAGGTTTTATTAGTTTTTGTCTGGTTTGTTAACCAGACCAGTTAATATATTATAAAAAACACTTGGGTGTGTTTTATTGCATTTAATTAAACTTGCTGAATATTATTTTGGAATAATAAGTTATTTTAGTATATTTCTCCTTGAATATAGCTTGAGAAATTTGCATCATTAAAAGACTTGATCATGCTGTTTTTACTGAAAATTTACCCAATTTTTAAAAAATCCACTTAGGGCTGGGTTTATTTTAAAAAAAACACCCAGGTTTTTTTTGGGTTTGTGGGCGTGGAATAGGCAAAAAAAGGAGAAATAAACCACGTGCAGACCTGGAAAAGTGCCCGAATCTGGTTTGGGGGAAGCCCCTGCTAGCTTCATAAGAGCAATACATAAGGTTTGTTTGGCCAAATTTTATTAGGTTTGGGGGAAGGTTATACAACTTTTTCCAGGTCTGACCATGTGTACTTAAAATTTTACCAAAACAACATTTACTATCTTACATATCCACTTTCTCGGCTGTTTTATTTCTGGGAACCAGGACGAAGAAGCAGCTACTAGTGAGCAAGCATGTCTAATATGCTGTGCACATGGCTTCCTCTAGGATTGCGATCACTGGCGCCAGTAAATCCTTATCACTGCCATTCCCTATCTTTCTACTTCCATGCTTTTTATTAAAAAGTTGATCACTTAAAGCATGTCTGATTTTAGTCAAATTTGATTTTAATAATGAACCTTAATCTTTAGAGTTCATTATACATTTATAATATTTTTGTTCAAAACCATTTAAAATGAAGTTTTTGTTAAGTATAAAACATGATTTCTGATCAAAAATAATACTGCCAACTGTTTTATATAATTATAATGAATCAAGATTCAGGCAATAAATATCTAGAACCCAAATACCACTGACTGACCAGGACAAATTTACTTTACCGTTTTACGGTAGCTTCACAAATTCGCCGATCGTTAAAACGGTATCTTCACAAATTTAGAATTTCTAATTTTCACAAATTATTACTTAACTAATAATACTAATATTTGAAAACTTTAACTCCCCTTAAAATGTATAAGTAAAGTGATTTTAAAAAACATATTTTTCAATTCATTTTATTACAAGTATTTTATTTTCACAAATTAAAATTTTTTTTCACAAATTATTTTTAAATTTTAACAAAATAGGTAGTTGGCAAAAAATCCTAGACAGATCCCTGCTGACTAATATATTTATGTAGGGAAGGCGTCTTGTCTTATCTGATAAAAAATTTATTCAAAACATTTTAAAAATTATAATTAAAGAGGAAAACAGCAAGTTAATTTGTTTTAAAAATTGCATATCATCCCCTCGTCCATTCAGTGACCGTCAAAACTCAGCAGCACAACTTACAGAATAGTCAATAGTCATTGAGCTAACGTTTTTGGATTCAGTGTCATGGTCGATGGGATAAGTATAATTAAGAACCAAAAATTATTCAGTTATCACAAAAAGATTATGAAACTGGGTTTAAAATACTATTACTGTGATATCTTTCAATTAATTTTCTTCAACTTGGAATAAATAAAGAATGCAGAAAAGGAGACATACGTAGCTTAATAACACTAGGCTGATATCGCCCTCCTCCTTTCCCACTAACTTTAATAACTTGTTTTAAGCAGGGATGCAGAATATGTCCGATCCGGCGATCTAGGATCGGGGGAAATTTTGTGGAAAAGTATACTATTGAATTTCAGTACAGTAATAAAAATTTGCGTGGCGGTTCGTGTCATTATACTTTTTAACAGATTTTTGATACCGACGATAATTCAGAATTTTTGAAGGTCTTTATCATTTTTTAAAATTTTTGGGAAATTTTTGTATGGATTGGGGGAAATCTTGAAGGTAAAAACATTTTCTGCATCCCTGGTTTAAAGTGGTTTTTCAGCATTATTTGTGCCAGAGGCACATCAAACAGTATAGTTCTGAATTAGAATGGTAAGCCATAGGATTGCATCATTTCATCTTGTTTACTGTGAAAAGGTTACAAAATTTTAATCTGTTAGTTTCTTTAGTTCAATTCTGTTAACATTCCTGCTTAATATATAGCCAAGCTCTTTTGAAAGCCATGTATTGTAATATTGACAAATATTTATGGATAAACTGAACAGTTATTGATATAACTTAACATTTTAAACTATGAGTTCAGAACAGTTTCTTTTAGTTCATATTACATGCAGTAACTCTTGATTAACTTAAAATCTACATTAAAATAGTCTAAGATTCTATGAGACTAAAGAAATTAACCAAATAGATCCGAATCAAGTAAATTTATTAATCATAGTTAGAATACAAGTTAAAGATAAGATTTAAATTTCATTTAGTACTGGAAAGCTAATCATACACATATCTGAATTTTTCTTGCAGTGAACATGGGTAAGTAATATACTACTTAAAACTTACATATCAGAGTCTGAACCTCTAGCATCACTATCGCAACTTCCCTTGCGAGCTCTTTGACCACTGGAAGTCTCTTTCTTGGAGCTTACAGCACGAGAAGAGGCATCTTTGTCACTCCCGGGTTCTTTAGTAGTCGATCGACGAGGACTCCTCGATTTAGAACGTCTGACTGGGCTGCGAGAGGTTGACCTTTTCCTTGACCTAGATTTTCTCTTGTCATCTCTTGAGCGATACTTAGATGAAGATGGAGTAACGGATCGCTTTCTTTTGGGAGTGGGAGAACGTTTAGACCTTTTAGGAGGTGTCACTGATCTTTTTGAAGAATGCTTTGATCTTCGAGGCGATCTTGAACGATGCCGAGAACGAGATTTCTTGTCTCGGATACGGGAAACTTCTGGGCTAGAGCTGTCTGATGATGAATAGCTTCGCCTTCTCCTTATGTTGCGAACAGGTGACCGAGTGCGTTTGCGATCTCTGGATCTAGATCTTGCCTTTTTGGGTGATCTACGATCTGATTTGCTAGATCGACTCTTACTCATGGATCTTGATCGACTTCTAGGTTTATCTTCTTTTTTTATGTCTGATGGAGCACTTTCTTTATCTGAAACTCGAGACTCTCCAGTTGGAGAAGACATTTCTAAGGGGATTTCAGGATTTAAATTGGTGCTATCATCAATTTCAATTTTTATAGAGACTTCATCAGCCTCTTTGGTTGGTTCCTTCATAGTATCTTCTGATAGTTCATCTTTAACACCACTTAGCTTACTACTTGAATCATCCTGTATATGAGAAGGAGACACTGTAACAGAGATTTTAAGTTCAGTGTCAATCTTATTTTTTTCTACATTCTCATTACCTTTAGCAGCTTCTTCAACAGAGGCAGACTTAGGGGAAGGTTCTCGTGATCGGGATCTCGAGGAGGATAAGGAAGTTTTAGGTTTAGAATTCATATCTTTAGTAGCAGAACTGGATATCTTGCTACGAGATCTAGATCTCTCTCTTTTAGGGGATCCGTGAGTTTTAGAGGCAGATCGCTTGCTTCTTTTAGAATGGCTTGGTCGACTTCTGGATCTTGACCTTAGACTCCGGGATAACCTACTTTTGGAGCGAGACCTTTCACTCCGTTTGGGACGAGAAACACTTCTGGACCGGGACCGGTGGCTTCGTTTTGATACAGCTAAATTACTTCTTGATCTGGACCTTCGACCACGGCGTGATCGAGGACTCCTAGATCTAGAACGCCTGGATTTCTTGCCGCTTTTAGATTTAGATGGAGACCTTCTGCCGCGTGAATATGATCGCTCAGCTCTCTTGGTACGTCTTCCCTTGCTTCTAGAACGAGATCGTCTAGGCCTACTTCGAGATCGCGAACGCCTCAATTTGCTTCTAGAACGAGACCTTGTCTTCCTCCTTCTGGAAGTTGATCTCCGCCTCCTTTCTTTAGAACGAGATCGTTTATCGCTTTTCCGAGAAGAACGCCTAGAAACGGAACGCGATCGCCGCCTAGTGCGTGAAGATGACCTTCTTCTGGACCTTGAAGTCGAACGCCTCCTGGATCTTGAGGAGCTTTTACCACTGATTTCAGGTTCAACTACTCTTGCAATCAGACTTTCAGCTTCTTTTAATCGCTTCATGGCTTCTTCTGTGTCCTTTTCTGATATAACTTCTGCTTCCCTCTGAGGTTTGACGATAGCAGAACTTGAATGATCTATCTTTAAAGTATTACCTTTTAATGTGATTCCATCACATTGGAGAGCCTTCACGATAGATGCTCGGTCAGTGAACTCCACAAATGCTGATTGAAGCATGTTTTTATCAAGCCCAGCCATACGCAGATATTTTACTTCTCCAACAATATTATTCATGAAATCCATTAACTGAGAAGCTGTAACTTGAGGATTTATATTTTCAATGTATATGGTTCTTCGAATTTCTTCAATAGTATTAGGATCTTGATCAGCAGAGAGTGGAGGATATTGGGGGAGTCCCAATATATCCAAATTGGTATCCACAGAAGTAATGACTAAATTCCCATCAACAGCAGCAATATCATTGCTGACATCCTTAAATCCTGACAACAAAGCAGG
This sequence comes from Tetragnatha versicolor, assembly GCA_024610705.1. NCBI lineage: Eukaryota > Metazoa > Arthropoda > Arachnida > Araneae > Tetragnathidae > Tetragnatha > Tetragnatha versicolor. The sequence goes on from JANDEH010000001.1 coordinate 59,546,470, forward strand.
TAATGCTGAAGCAGGATTTAATAAATCAAATGCTGTGCTATCTTCACTAGGAATAGAATCACCTGGAATAGCAACTACAACAAGTGCTCTGTCAATAAAAACTGTATTGGTCATATGAAGAGCAACTCTCACACTCCACGATTCTGCATACTTAATAAAACATACTTTAAATTGAGGCTGGACAACAGAAACACTGGGATACATTCGTATGTCTTTTATTTTGCCCATAAATCCAAATAATTTTTCCATCTGATCCAAAGTTGCCAATGCAGATACATTGCTTACTTGGGCTATGAGTGGAAGATCCTCACCCATTTTACTTTTTCAATTGCTTTCAGAAAGAAGTTCTTGCAAGAAATTTTTCTTTCGAAAGTTCGGACAAGTCTCGGTAAAACGTAAATATTTTTAAATTTGAGCTACACACATTGAGCCATTTTGAAACTATCATTGAAACAGCCAACAACAGTCGACTAGCGGCGTTTACGATTGCCTTGCCACCTTTAATTTTTGAAAAAAGATTCACCGAAAATATTATACTTAATAATCAAATTATTTTATCTCTTTGTCTGTAAAAACTTGTAAAAGAATGCTTTTTCTATGAAGAGCAATTTCTTATCGAAAGTGTCTGTGAACAAAATAAAGTAATGAACCAGCCACCCAAGGGATGACTTCTCTGTATACAAAAACATTTTACTTTTCGTTATCTTGTTAATCTCCCCCCTCTCAACTCCACACTCAACTGTTATTTGGTTGACACGCAACACGTTTTTGTATTTGGTTGTTATATGATTCTGATATACGTTTTTTTAAATCAAATTAAACATCTTTGGACAGATATTTTCCTTATTCATAATCATTAAATTTAGCAAACTTTAAAATGCTTTAAGAATTATGATTTCTGATGTTAGGGTACATAATTTAGAATTATATCTCTGCTAAATCTCATAAAAGTAACTTTAACTAATACTTCATAATTGTTTGCATTTGTTGGCTCAAGTTTAGTCTGTTCCCTGCTGTCGCCAATACGTCGCCAATATACACAATATTGGCGATATTGTAGCTATCGCTCTAGCTTTTTCTAGTCCATAATGGTATATTTATCGCCATAAATTTGGCGCAGGGAACAGACTAAACTTGCACCCATTTGTTTATTGTTATTACTTTCCTCCTCATGTGAGACTGAAACATATACCAACCTTTTTAAACCATATAAGTTTCAATTACAATGATTTCACAGTTGTTTCTTCGTACAAAAAATGTTTCCAAAGTTTTCACAACATTTCAGGCTTGCATGTCAGCTCAAAGTAAGAAAGACTTTGAAGCAATAGAAACTTATAACAAACTTCGAAAGAAACCTCTAGCCGATACGTGTCATCAACCATCAGAAATACGCATAGCTAAGATTTACTTTGATAAAGTAAATGAATTCAGGAAACGTGCTGAAGAAGGTTTCGAACCTTCTAGACTTTTTATGGTGTGGAGAGTTGCCTCACTCGTAGATCGCCCTATTTGGGAAAAGGAAATCATGATAAAGTTAGGATTAACCAGTTTTAAGAAAAAATATGCCATAGTCAAGAACACTCCATCCAACAACAAAGTTTTGTGGACTGTGAAACATTTAATTCGTGTGAAACCAATTACTTTTCCTGATGGCTTTCCGACTGAAGAGGATAAGTACAGTACGTACTTAAAACAGTCAGGAGAGTTAGTTGTGGCTTCTCGTTTGAAAGTAGATCCAAAGGTATTGGAGAAAGATCCTGAAGTTTTGAAGAAGAGGCTAGATCCAAGGACAATTAGGGAAAATTTGCGCCTCAAGTGGTCCCAAGGCCATCCAAATTTTTTTCCACACTCTTAATGATACTGTTCATTTTCAACTTTTTAAAGTGTCATCATTGATTAAAATATAATTTTTCCTGCTGAATTTTTTTCTTTGTTTTTTAAAGGTACTAGATTCCCAAATCTCAGATATAGGGAAGACCGGGCAGGGATGGGACACCTCCAATCAATCTTATAATTACAAATTAAAATAGTTTTTGAGTGTTCCAATTCCAACAGGGTTTTCGAGTATATGCGGAGTAAGTGCTCCATAAATCTGTGGGTCCTAAAGTCCTGAGGTCGGTCATGGCGCAGTTTACCTTGGGTCCAGGTGTCTGGAGACTATTTCCCTCCCCTTCAGATGCATGGCAAAATTGTGGAGGTGGTGATAGATGGTAGCGGCATCTATCATCCGAGGCTTAAGTCGGACTCCTGCCTTTCATGGGCCTCACTTTCTCAGGAGCTGCACCCCATTTGCCTTAAATCCAGTATGCTTCGCGGTGGAGCTTGGATATTCCAAGTGGCATAAGACAACAAAAAAAAAGATGGTTTTACTATAGCAAAAGTAACTAAGTATTACACTTTCTAAAGTGAATTTTAAATCTCATTCTTGGTTGCTTTCTTAATAGTTTATATTGTTTTCTAAACTGAATAATATATACTTTATGAATAAATAGTTGAGTTAAGCCTAAAAGCCACCAGTTCTTTTGTAGGAACCTATTAAAACTGTTGCTACCGGGGTGGGATGGGACATGCCCAATTCCTTTCAATATCGAAATACAAGATATTGCATACAATTTGTTAGAAACCTTTGTTTTGGAACTGTTTAGTATTGCAGTTGAAAACATATTTTTTTAGATTAATGAAGAATTTTAACTAATTTGTATTTTTCACTAAAGTAAGATTTTTTGAATATAGGGTAAAATAACGGATGTTTTTGTAATAAATATTTAAAATGTGTAAAATACTTTCATCTTTGTGGTTTTTAATCATATATTTAAAAATTTATTTTAATTTTTAAAAAATGTCCCACCCCGGCACTGGGGTGGGATAGGACAGTTTTACTTACTTTAATTCGTTTATAAATCTTAAGTTTTATTTGCTATCACATTGGTTATATTTTATAAACATGTTAAAATGCTTCAAGATGTTATTTTGAAAGTTTCAAATTTATACTAGGAAAACTGAATTTTTAAAAAATATTCATGTAAAAAATGTCCCATCCCTCCCCAGTCTCCCCTATGTTTATATTATATACTGATAATTTATATATATTTATATTCAAATCAAATCAAAGTCTGCCCGGGCCTAGTGGCCCATCAGGCGGTGCCCATCTCCGTTTCTGTAGCCTTTTGGGCCTGGGGTGCTAATTACTAGCGTGTGTCCAGGCCGAGTGGCTAGCCCGACGCTGGACCCCCAGTTGATTCCCCAAGCAAGCTTGGTCCTCATTTATCAACCCCGGAAGGATGAAGGGCTGAGTTGACCCATGACCAGCTACCCAAGCAGGAGCCGCGAGGCATCGAACCTGGGTCGGTAATGCTCGTAGCCAGACACGCTAACCACTGCACCACCGCAGCCACATATATTTATATTATATACTCGATATTTCAAATCTTATTTGCCATTTCATGATAACACTAGTCGACAGTGGTTTCCTAACAACAACCAAATTACTATTTTTGTTACTAACTCATGTAGTTATTTAAATACGTATCTGCAAGTAAAAAAGTTCCACCACGTCCCATTTTTGCATAACAAAAATTTTCGATTTTCTGCTTTTTTTCTTAATTTTTGCGTTTTAAGCGTCATTTTGTCCAATAGCAACCCTGAAATCCCCTCCAATTAATTTATTTGTAGTATCCCAGTATGTAGACATTCTTTTAAAAGTGTGGCGATGTTTTTGTACTGCAGTTCATTTTGAAAATTGACCAGTTTTCAGTGTAAATTTTGCACATTTATGTACAATATGTTTTGCTTAATTTGGGTACGGTTTAAATTACAATTCAACGGTAATATCTTACAGAAAAAGTGGGAAAAGGTTTTTCCCCACTGATTTGGGTCCAAATAGGTGACTAAAATGAAATCTGGGCTCTTCACGTGTGTTGCAGAAGTTAGAATGTGGCTCTTTTTAAATGTGTAAGAGTCAATAGTAGTTCTATAGAAATTATTATCCCTATAGTATGGGGAGGACATTCAAATTATCTTAGTTATTTGATATCAATGACAAATACAGAAAAAACATTTCAAAAAGTATTTAAAGGACTTTTTTCGCCATTAAGTGAAGGCAAACTCAAAGTCAGTATGAACCTCTGATTTAAAAAGAATTCTCGACCCTGCTTATGAAGGAAAATTTAATAAAACGCATTATAAGCTCGAAAATGGTTTCTAGGAGAGTGGTAAGATGATTTTTAGAAAGTAGGACCGATAAAAATGTTTTAATCCCAATAGAAGGTTCTCTTTAGTCTTACCAAGCCATAGAATGTTGAGCATCACCCAAAATTCATATTTTACATCCACGTTTGAACTTATTGCCGGAAAATCTCACTGAAGTCAATCATAAACAAGGGTAAAGATTCCCTTAGGACATTTAGTCGATACATAGGTCACTGAGAAATAGCAATTTTGGGCTACAGCTCTTGTTTCACTGAAAAAGGAGATTTAACGCCAATTAAGAGACAAAAAGTGATAAAATTGCATCGTATTTAAAAAATGTTTAATGATTTTTAGTTTTATATTGTCTGAAACATGTATATAATCCTAATTGATTGTGATAGTATTTTATGCTAAAATAATGAGATTAATTGTTAGAAAGGAGTGTTTTCAACGGTTTTGTCCGTTCTTTACAGAACTAGTGCCATATTTGTAACAACAAAACTGTACGTGCTGCAGCTTTTTCACAACTATTTCTGAATTCTACATCCTGAAATTAGTCGGAAATACCTAATCTTATTTTTGTTAGGGAAAAAAGTTAAAATTTGTCGACTAGTGTAGTTAAGATATGTGCAATGCAATGAACCTTGATTGGTTTGATTTCATTATTTGTTTTGTTAAGTATTATTGGTAAATTGTTCTGGTTGCTAAATTTTTATTCTTGCCACTGATATGGATGTTTCTGTATCAGAGGTTTATCTAGAAAGAAAATAGGGTCACAAAATTCTAATCAACAAAAAAGGACCCTTCACAAAATTCCAATTCCCAAAAACGGACTTTTTATAACAGTCCAAAGATCAAAAGTAGTTTGAAAATTGTTTTCAGAATGTGTTTCCATCACTTTTGAGTGGAATTAGCCAGTTTTGGACCAATTTTAAAAGTAATAAACACTGTTGTACTACAAGCCCTTCGTTTTCACAAAATTCTATTTAACTTTTCACAAGATTCCTAAAAATTCCCCCTGGCAGAAAAACCTGGATGAACCTCTGCATATTTTCCTGTCCACTAAGCCACTGAAAACGAAAATGCATAGCCATAGGCCATAGCCCATTAACTGTGCTGCTGAAATTCAACATATAGGATAATTCATAAGAAACAAAATATGTAAGGGAGATTGTTGTACCTACGGACGGTTGTACCTTCAGCCACCTCATTTTAAAATTCGGTAAAAAATATAAATTTGAATTTGGGGTCGATTTTGAATGTAAACAGATGCTATTAGTTGCTAATGTAAAATCAGCTCTTTAAAATATTATTTTTTATATAATAAATTTATTGTCTTTAGATGCCCAAAAATTTTTTTAGAGCATCACTACATTAATTCTTTTCTTCCCCTATATTATGATATGAAAAAATGGGATATATGGGGTGAATCCCTGAGATTTTGACTTTTTAGTTAGGTTGTCCACAGGTACAACTAGGTCTGTCCTTTCAATTTGTGTCCAAAGGTACAACAGGTTGTACCTTTGGACACAAATTTTTTCAACTTATGAAAAATGTATAAAAATCCAATTTTTAGATTTTAGCTAATAAAAAATATCCCTCTTCTCACAAAGGTTATGACTTTGGGTTGGGCACTTTAAATGGTCAAAATGTGTTTTTACCTGTCTCAGAAAAATCCAAATGTGATTTTTGTCCAAAGGTACAACACTCTCCCCTATAATTTATTTGTTTGGTTTGCAGTTTTTGGCGATAGTTCTGATTTATAACAACCTAAAAATGCTTGGTGCCATCTAATAGGTGTACTTTTTTTTGAAAATTTTCATAAGCAACTTTTATAATATCAAATTCTGATGGGCAAAATTATTATTACATCCACAGGCATATTTCTTCTCTTGTTTAATATTCGAATCAAAATTTTCGTTCTTGCGTATTATCCCATCGACCATGTCGCTAAATTCAAAACCCATTGACTGTACTCTAGCTGTGCCGCTGAATTGTCGTCAGGTTAATAGGTAAGTACCAAAATTTTTTTGAACAAGAAATCAATACAAAATAGTACACAGAAACAGACAAAGCCATCAACACCAAAGAGAAAATAAGAAAGAAATTACATGTAATTCCCCAAAAAAGCCAAAAGCTATTAGCCTTGTGGATTATCATTATGAGAATAATCATTACCAAAATAAAAAAAGATAGGTAAATAAACAACTTAGAGCTAAGAACTTCAAAGATAAGTAATATTTTTTTTCTAATTACAAAGTGCAATTAGTTTTTTCAACATTAATTTTTAATTCATTACACAAGAACCAGCTATAAAAAATAACTAAATCCCAATTAAGTAATATTTTCAAGCATCTTATATGTATTTATGTATTAGCTCTAAACTGAGCAAAATATAAAAATATTAGTCATCAACAGTAATAATTTTCCCTAAGATTTTTAATTGGAAAAAAATCACACACATTAATGTAGCTATTAAATAAGAAAAATCATCTCAAATTATTTTACCATAGCATAGGTACTCCATTGAGTCTGAATTGAGGTTCCCAAATTTTTTCATGGTGTGACACCTTTGAGACAAGGATCTCACTTGATACTGTCTCTGAAAGTTTTTTTTGTTTTTGTGTTTACTGAAAAATTTTGTCTAAAACCAGGAAAATTTATACAAAACACCTATAAAAAAGCAAGTCTTACTACCAATGTCCCATATTCGTCCCCTCCCCCCAAATGAAAATTATGAACTTGAAAAAGCAAAAAAAACATATTTTTAAAAAATTACAATAGATATTTTTTTTGTTCAAATAACTACAAAGTTAACCAGAAAGGGTAAAGAAATATTACTTCCAAAATTGAGTGGGGACCCTGTTTAGACTATCTCATCCCACGCTTATCACGTTTCCTATTTATACAGGGTGGTCTTAAATTCGTGGTACAAACTGGGTAGGGTAGGTAGAGGGGACCTAGACAAGCATATTTTGAAAAACAAGAGGGGGCGCAGATGTACCGTGAAAGAGCTAGGACCTAATGTAGTGAGCGAGCGTTACAAAAGGACGTTTTGCCAAGGCCCGTTTTACGAAAAAAAAACATCATGAAATGAAAAAATTTATGAAATTGGACCACTTGCTAAACCGTGGAGTGAGTTTTAAAACATGCAATATTAATCTTTTAGCCAAAGAATGGAGTTCCTTTAAATTAGTGTAAATGGTATTTAGAAAAATGATGATCGGGGAAGGAATTTTCAATGATCATACATTGATCATTGAAAGTGTATGATCATTGAAAATTCCTTCCCCGATCATCATTTTTCTAAATACCATTACACTAATTTAAAGGAACTCCATTCTTTGGCTAAAAGATTAATATTGCATGTTTTAAAACTCACTCCACGGTTTAGCAAGTGGTCCAATTTCATAATTTTTTTCATTTCATGATGGTTTTTTTTCGTTAAACGGGCCTTGGCAAAACGTCCTTTTGTAACACTCTCGCACTACATTAGGTCCTAGCTCTTTAACTGTGTAACTGCGACCCCCCTTTCTATACCAATTCTTGTTCGTCTTGATGTACTCTACCTACCCTACCCAGTTTGTACCACGAATTTAGGACCACCCTGTATAAGGTGGCCAAGACTTGAATCAAGCTATTTTATTAACATGTAGTTATAAAGATAGTAAGCACTCTTTGCTTGAGTTAAAACAAACTTGATTTTTTATCCAAAATTCTCGGATTACTCCTCACCGGCACCGGGTTTCTTCACTGAACCGTTCGGTTATTATTAGCCGTTGGTCATAATTGGCCAACTGTAATCATTGCATTGCCGTCTGTAATCAAGTGTTCCGATTCTTTTATTAATTTTCCTACTTCAGTTTAGGCTGCCTTGTAATTGCAAAAGACAAGTGTTTCGATGATAATTACAATATTAACCGCAAATGATTTTTCGAGAAACTTTGTTCCGGTCTAACTGGTTGTTTTTTCAACATTTTCTCAAACCTTTCATTCACCATACTGTAAAATTTTTAAATCAAAAGAAGAAAGCATCGCTATTTGAAAAATTCTACGCCACGTATTTAAAAAAAATTGTCGTACCCTCGGATACGAAAAGTTGGTCACTTTTTTTATTAAGTCGGTCCCTTTTCCCTATAAACTGACGAAAACACCAATCATTTGCGCCTGCGCCATAAACATAATCCCGGGGTCTTAGTTTCATAATGCACAGAGAACGTGAGGGGCTCAATGGGGGGCGTGCTCCCCATGAGACCTTAAACAAACGGTCCTCCCACGCGACATAGATCGAGGTGATAGAATGAAAACGCCCTATCGATAAACCCTTTTAGTCCTAACTGCTTAAAGTTTTCATAAGATTCGGGCGGTCTTGGACTGAAAGAAAGGGTTAAAGAAGGGAGTCAATCATTTTCTACGTTTTTTTTAGAATAAGAGTTATATTACATAATGATGGGATTATATTATAATTCTTCAGAAGGCGGATTTCCGTTCACCCTCAATTTATTTGACTGAATTGATTTTTATTGAGACTGGATTTTTATTTGACTGAACTGAACCTTTGAAATTTTCAGAATGCTCCTCTCCTTGTAGTTGAATAAAATAGGTGCACGTTCGCACGCTGAATTATTTTTATTGCTTCAAATTATAAAATTTAAAAATGCTTACAAAAGCACATCAAAAGTTTAGGCATAGAAGTCTTTTTTAAATAGTTGTCGGCTATTGGTCGAGAGAGGCTCTTAAGAAATTAGGCTTGGGAATTGAGATTTATTAAAAACCATAAACTCTTAAAAGGACAGTCTCAAAACTGAGTAAAAATTACTCAAACTGGCTCCGAATAATCAAATTTACTCAAATTTGAAAACATGAATGTACTCATTTCTAAAAATGTGCATACTCAAAAATGAAACATCTTGAGCTTGATTCATGAGAATGTCATGCACTAACTCAAAAATAAGCTCATGACGTTTCATTTTTGAGTATGCACATTTTTAGAAATGAGTATATTCATGTGTTCAAATTTGATTCGGAGCCAGTTTGAGTAATTTTTACTCAGATACTGTCGTTTTAAGAGTGTAGCTACTTGATCACCAAGCTTGAGACGACAGCTTCACAAAGAAAACTCTTTTAAATTGGGCTAAATAACACCTTTCATTTGGGGACCGTAAAAAATTGAATTAAGATGTTTCTGATTAATATAAGACACATTGAGCGTGGATCGAATCCAAAGGTAGGTAGGTAACTTAGGGGTGTACTGCTGTAAACTGTATCAAAATGGTCTTAGGATTCAAACAGTTTACAAAAATATACTATCATTTTAAAATTAAATTACAAAATTAAATATTTTATATTTTATTCGAAAATTTGTGTTGTGCATAAACTTATGACACGAGTACTGTACATTGATCTGTTACACGTCATGGAGAAAAATAATGTAAAATGTATCTAGGGATATTAATCATTATATTTTTAGAAAATCTAAGTAGTAATTGTTCAGAAAAGGTTTTTTGAGTTAAATTTTTTCAGTATCTCATTAAATTAAATATTTACACAGTTCTGGTGTCTTAAACCGAATTTTTTTTGTAATATTCCAGGCAAAGAAAAGAATAAAAGATTGTGCGAGAGAATGCATGTAGTAAGCTCAAAAATTTGCTGTTTAGTCCTCTGGCATTTTACAAGATGAAATCATTATATATTCTAATTTATTTTGATACTAAAATGATATTTTATGTTACTAATCCAAGTGGATTTAAAATAAGCTAGGATATGAAAAATAAAAAAAAACCTTAAGCTTATTTAGCTTCCAGGAATGTTTTGATTCTTTTCCTTACTTTTCTTCCTTTTCATTAAAAATGGATGAATTTATGTTTGTTAAAATTTATTTTTGTACTTCGTGTTATGAACATTTGAATATTCCAAGAAATTTTTTGAAATCTCCCTAAAATATATTTTTTTATTTATTTTCGCCGTGACTATTTATAAGTTAAAAAATTTTAAAATTCTTCCTTATTTTTTTAATGAATCCCTTTAAAGAATGAATAATTAGGAGATTATCCATATTTTCAGTTATACTTTCTAATTCATGAACTAAAGTGAGTGAATTTGCATGCTATATTATGAATATATTCTAATTTTATAAAAATTTTTCGAAAGAGCAAAAATATAGCGTTTTCTGATCAAAACCAGTGAAATTTGAATTAATTAAAAATATAATGTTAAATTTAAATTATATCTTTATATTAAAATATAAGTATGAATAAAATGCAGTATAATATTGAAAGATATGTAAAAACCAAGTTTCTGAGGGTAGAAACATGTTATGGAAATTATTATGGTCAAACAAATAAATTTTTGGATATAAAACTGGATTCATAAAAACAAGTTCCTTTACTTTTTAAATAACTAGGGGGCTACCGCCCCCTGCTCGCTATCGCTCGCCAACCCCCGTTAACTGCTGACGCAGTAACTTTTGGACCGCTTCACAATTCCCCACAAAACCCAGCTCACTGCACTTACTCACTTTATAAAACATTCTTAACACAGGCGTAGTACTTCTCCGTGGTATTCTTTCAAAAATGGCGAATATTTATTCAGTGGTGGAATTTTATCATTTCCTTTATGGTAACATGAATTGGCGGATCGCTTTATAATTCCAAGAAAGGTTCATCCCGCTAAATATGAACCTTCCCTTAATGTTTCAGTGCTTCCCTTAATGTACGTATCTGTGAAAAACATATTACCTTAGGGAAATGGGTAAAAAAAATTTTACATTGCTCTGTTGTTAATTTTCTTGGGGTTGAATTCCGTTATAGTTCCCGCTAAATATCACTAATCTCTTTTGGACACTATAAAGTATAAATATTGCTAAATTGTTTCAAATTCATAGATTAAAGTGTTTAATTAGATCTATAACTATTAGGGTGTATCGAAAAAAAACTTTTTTTTGATTTTGATGATGCCTTAGTGCGGAAAAGTTGTCTAAGGTGACAGAGAGTACCTGTGAATTTTTTCAGAATTTTCGGATAATATCTTGAGGTGCCGCCAAGGCCCTGAAGGTCCCCATGTAAATCCAATGGAGCGCGCAAACCAAGAAGGCCGAAAATTGGTTTTTCGCCCCTCATTTCTACCCTAATCACACGACGAATGTCTTCACTCGAGTTATGGACCCTATATGATCTAGGCTATCCGACAAAACTTGAATAATAGCCTAAATCTCTATATAACGTTTTTTTGTATGCTCCAATTTCGTCGAAAATCGCGTATTTCCTCGTTCAAATCAGAGCCCAAAATCAACATAATATAGAGATTTAGGCTATTATTCAAGTTTTGTCGGATAGCCTAGATCTTATAGGGTCCATAACTCGAGTGAAGACATTCGTCGTGTGATTAGGGTAGAAATGAGGGGCGAAAAACCAATTTTCGGCCTTCTTGGTTTGCGCGCTCCATTGGATTAACATGGGGACCTTCAGGGCCTTGGCGGCACCTCAAGATATTATCCGAAAATTCTGAAAAAATTCACAGGTACTCTCTGTCACCTTAGACAACTTTTCCGCACTAAGGCATCATCAAAATCAAAAAAAAGTTTTTTTCGATACACCCTAATAACTATTCAGTTTATAGTTAAAAATTAGAAAAATTGGTTTACATTTGAATATTGAGCGTTCGAAAGAGATTGGCGATATTTAGCGGGAACTATAACGGAATTGAACCCCAAGAAAATTAACAACAAAGCAATGTAAACATTCTTTTACCCATTTCCCTAAGGTAATGTTTTTTCACAGATACATTAAGGGAAGCATTGAAATATCTCAGGAATAAATTTTACTTTCTTAAAATTTGTAATGATTGACTGTTAAAAATGTAGTAATTATCTTAAACATCGCGAAAATTTAGAATTTTATCTTCATGAGAAACAAACTTCGAAGTTGTGTCATTTTCATAGCAACGACACCGAATGTCAAGACTTCCAACATTTTCATCCTTATTTCTAAAACATTCACCCGTGTTATTTAGTTGTTTGCGTTTTTTCATTATGAAATAAAGAGTTACATTTTACTACCTTAAAAAACATACTTGCAAAAGGATATAAAAAATAAATGCAAAATGCAAAATTTCCGAAAGCGAGTGTATATTTTATTGTAAATATAGTAATGATTAGGTTGCCACAACTACAAAGATAAATATAAAAATATTAATTTGTTATTTAAAAAATAAAAAATAAATTAGTTATATATAAGTTTAAAATACAGTAAAGCACCGTTTATACGTCTTTCAAGGGACCGACGTAAAACGCCGTATATATGAAAAGACGTATAATTGAAAACAATTTTGATTATTTGAATGAATTGGGACTAGGCGAAAACGACGTATAAATGTTAAAGACGTATAAATGAGAGACGTATAAACGGTGCTTTACTGTATAATGAAAACCGTTTGAACAACAATTAAACCCTTTGAACAACAAAAATATAAATATTGTTAAAATAACACAAAATATATTTTTTAAATTCGTGTTATAAATAGAAAGATGATTATTTAATCTATTTGAATATTAAAAAACCAGTGAAATATGTTTTCAATTGTTTTAAAATTCATAGTTTCTTGCTTTGTAACTGCGACCTTATCCGAAATCTAAAAAAATGGAAATATTTTAAAATTGAGATTTTTTTTAGAAATTCTAAAGGCACTTTGCACATCCTCAAAAGAATCCGGACAGTTTGATACCAAATATGTGTTATACGGATCAGTAATTAAAAAGCCTTTCTCTGGAAACTGTTCACCAAAAACTTTTTTTTAGAATAGAGAGAAGAGAGATTATCTATATATATAAAAATCAATGTCTGTCTGTCTGTATGTATGTTTGTATGTATGTATGTATGTTTGTATGTATGTCCTTTATAGTTTTAAACTTTTCGAACCTACATTAACTATTAAACTATACCACGTTGATCTACTCGCTCCAAGGAAGGTTTCTGAATAAAAATAATTTGAAATCGAAGCGTCTTAATAACTTATTTGGTCAATTTTATGGTTAAAAACCCATATTTTAGGCCTAACTTCAGGGCAAAACCACATTGTTGTAAAGAGGATGTAACTTTGATTGTTGCAGGCATATTCTCGATTGTTGCAGATTGAAATCGATTGATGAAGTTTAAAATCCATTGTTGTAACATAAACATTAAAATAGATCCTTTATTTAACTATTTCCCCATTTGGACTGGCGAAGCCCATCTGTAACACACCAGAATAGTTTTTTTAATGGACTGGCGAAGCCCCTCTGTAACACACGAGAATAATTTTCTTTAAAAATGGACTGGCGAAGCCCATCTGTAACGCACCAGCTGATATTTATAAATAAACTGAAACCCGGGCGAAGCCCGGGTCTTGCGCGTTAGCGCTGCTGTGCCCGGGCAAAGCCGGGTCTAGCGCGTCAGCGCTAGTATTTCATATTTCTTACGTATAAGATAGTATTTATTCACATTTTAAACTATGGAAAAGTACTGTTAAAGCCATATGTATCCTCCTAACCTCTACGTAAAAAAGCTCATCTTATATAAGTTTTGTTGGGGATTTCTTCAACCCTTTTTAAATCATAAGCCACCCGAAATTGCTATTAAATCCAATGGTAAATTCAGGGAGACTAGGACTGAAAGGGTTAATAAATTATTTAAAACTACTTAGGGAATCCCTATAAATGTGAGAAAATGCTCATGGAAGAAATAAAAATCTAGATAAGAATTAAAATAAGAAAAGTAGTGAATTTTTCTCCTCTAAGTTTGTTATTATAAATGAAATAATAACTTAGTCGGGAAAGTTTAATAACGGGTGTCGTATAAAATGTTTTCCTGCTCTTTTCCTCTACGTTTAAAATATACGTGAAATACATAATTTTATACTGACAAAAGTAATATTACATGATTATTATACAGGGTGTTTCAAAATTGCGTTGCACGGCTTTTATTCGGAACCAGCGCTTCCTAGGGTCATGGAAGTAAGGTCTACCCCTAAGTAAGTGACCCTGGAGAATCCATTGAGATGACTTACAGCGCCCCTAGCAGCGAAATTAAAAAGTTAAAAAAATTAATTTAAAAACTAAAGGAGATAGAGCAAAAACCTCAGTGAGAGTATTGTTGCCAACGTCAAGAAGAACTCATTGAAAAAAATTTTATCAAAATATCTTGAATATTCGCGGAGATATTAGCATGTGAAAATAGCACTTTTTCGGGGGTCAAAAAGGTAAAAGTTCGCATATTTGCAAATTTTTCAGTGTTATTGTGTAGTTTCGTGGTTTTTTAGTTGAAAGAACACAAAATTTCATTAAAAAATCAAAAAAATTTGCAAATATGCGAACTTTTCACTTTTTGACCCCCGAAAAAGTGCTATTTTCACATGCTAATATCTCCGCGAATATTCAAGATATTTTGATCAAATTTTTTTAAATGAGTTCTTCTTGACGTTGGCAACAATACTCTCATTGAGGTTTTTGCTCTATCTCCTTTAGTTTTTAAATTAATTTTTTTAACTTTTTAATTTTGCCGCTAGGGGCGCTGTAAGTCATCTCAATGGATTCTCCAGGGTCACTCACCTAGGAGTAGACCTTACTTCCATGACCCTAGGAGGTGCTGGTTTCGAATAAAAGCCGTGCAACGCAATTTTGAAACACCCTGTATATAAAAATTGTGCAAGTGCATGTGTTTGTTTAAATTACTCACCGTTTATTCTTTCCGATCAATAACTATAACCCTTGTCAACAATCCCGATTGGGTCGTTTCTTATTGGCTCATAAATAAGGATGTCGGATTCTGATCCGATGAAAAAGTAGCCAGATTAAGGGGATAACTTTTAACGCTGGAGTTGCGAAACTTGACTATCTTGAACAGGTGACATTTATTTCATTATCAACTCCTTTTTTTATTAAGAAATCTGCATGACAATCTGTGATTATACAAAAGTTCCATGTGAATCAGATGTATTTCGTTCAGAGAATACATTTTGTATTTATATTTTATCGTGTTGTATTCTACATGTTTAATCTAAGCTCAAACATTATCATATCATAATTGTTGGGTATGACACTAATAGATGTTCCTTTTGTAATCTACACAAAAACGAAACATGGAATCACATATTTAACTCCTGTCCCCTCTACAATTTCAACATAAAGAAATATTTAGTGTACCTGAAACCTTTTCCTCTTATTTTAAATGAAAGAAATTTGCACATTTTTAGTATTTTTGGTTTTGTTATCTCTGTCTTAAAGCTTCGCCGTGACATAATGGTAGAATCGAGTTAGTTCCTGATCCCGTGTACGAACTATGTGATATTCTCTTTTTATGTTATTTTTATATTTGTAACTAACCTTAAAAAAATGAAAAAAAAATTGGACCTTTTGTATGTGTGTATAAAGTAATAATGTAAATGTGTAAACGGGCACACGCCCATTACAATAAAGTTTATTGATTGATTGAATTGTTGGGTATGAACTCAGGAAGAAGGCTCTTTGTAATCCAATCGGTTTTATTAAGAATATAAAGTAAAAGTGATGCACCCAGCATCCAAATACAGAATCGCACACAGCGATGATTCTCTTATCTTGAGCAATACCCTTGCCGATTTGCACCCCGCAGAGTAGTGGCTCGACGCATGCCCGGGATTACGTCAGGAAAATTTGCATTTCGCAATCCCGCACATGCATCAATAATTAACTAAATATACCTCACTTTTAACTTTCTATTCTACCATTACATGCATACTTTTCTCCGCTTTTATGTAGTTCCCCTTTTCTACACGATGTAGTAAATTTTTTTTACAAGTTAGTATTTTCACCGAAATTTTCTTAAAAAAACATCTACAAGTGATATTAGTACTTCACTCTTAAAATATTAATACGCTTCCTCCTAGAAAGAATTTTATGACTTGCTGAGTAGATTGGTGAGGCCCGAAATTTCCAGCTAAATGCCTTAACTTTAGTTTTATGACTTGAGATTCCACTTGACATAATGAACTTAAAACATGAACTCGGAGAAGTTTTTATGGTTTAATCCAAGAATGAAATTTATTCAAAATTTCTGAAGCTCTTAAGACATATTTGTTTTGAATTATGAGAAAAATTATTGCAATTAGTTTTCGTCAATTTTGATTAACATTTGTAGTTTGAAATTTCAAAACGACAACAAAAATATGTAAAAAACCCCAACTTTATTTCCCAATGACTAAATAAAAAAAACTATGGGCGGATTTAGGTGCTCTGGGGGGCATACTGGTAACCTTGAGGGGCAAGCTCTCCCTGATGGCTTTGGAAACATGATTTTCCCATATAAAAATGGTATTTTCTCAAAAAGTTGGAGGGGAGGGCATTACCCCCAAGACCCCTCTTAAATCCGCCAATGTTTATGTCGTTAATGGAGATTTTATAATTTCTTTACTTTGGTTCCCTTAATCAACAACTTAAAATAGGCTTAAAAATTCAGAACCCTTTTAATTTTTTGTAACTTAAAACTGAAAAAGGATGCTTTTGCTTATTTCAAAAAAATGTAATAAAAATATGCCGTAAATTATACCTTAAGCTGAAATGAAATCAAGGATCCCTATTTTAGACATTGGCTACTCGACTAAACCTAATGAATAAGAACAATCCTTTACTTCTTTGAGCCTTAAAATTATAAAATGTTAGTTGAATGTAGATAGTGAAATTTTTACAATTAACTTGCTCTCAATGTTATATCTTAAAATTTTAACACTATAGAATTTGAATCAAACCCTTATATTCAGGTCAAACATATGAAAGGTAGTCATCGATAAAGGAGCATATCACGTAACAAATACGTGCTTGTATTAGCTTCCTGCCGAGACAGAAAGCTTCTATTTCCTATTCCAGCTGTCACAAAAATGTCAGACCAACACAATAAACCACGATGTTACATTGTCAAGCTTGCGATTCTGAGAGATTCCGGAAGGATCTAAAGCTATTCATTTAAAAAAATAAAGATACCTTTTTTAGGTTTAGTTAACTGAACTATTATATTAGATTCCAATATTTTAAAAGGCAAGCATACGTTTTCTTCATACGACTCTTGATTTATGTAAGTTTTATTATGCAGAAGATAAACGTGTTAGTCCACTGAAAATAGCGAAAAAAAGGGCCGAACCTCGAACAAATTGCAATGAAAGGTTTCTCAACGGTTTTCACTTAGGAATGACCTCAATAATAACATACTAAAAATCGGCCAAAATCGGACGGGCGGAAATTTAAATTTTTTTTAAATTTTTTAAAAATGGCCGAAAAAAATTTCAAAAAATCAAATTATAAAAATAGAGACTCATGATACATGTTTATAGGCTTTTTTTCAGTGCTGAATACGAATATACCATTTAAATTTTAAAAAAATTTAAAATTTCAATTTTTTAAAATTAATTCAAAATTTGGAAAGTCGAAAAAATTAAAACATCGCTCAAAACCACAAAATAATTGCAAAAGAAATAATTTAAACGGAATTCAATTAGAAATGACTTAAATAATAACATACTAAAAATGGAAGAAAATAGGACAATAAAAAGTTTAATTTTTTTCAAATTTTCAATTTTTTTGGCCTCAAATATCGACCTTTTTAAAAATTCTTGTTAAAAAAGTTTGAGGCATTTACCAAGGCTATTTTTCCATGGATGTTGTAGGTATATACCTCTATAACCTAAAAAATCTTAATTGGTGATTAAATCATTTTTAAAATTAATTCATTAATTAAATAATTAATT
Organism: Tetragnatha versicolor; assembly: GCA_024610705.1. Lineage (NCBI taxonomy): Eukaryota > Metazoa > Arthropoda > Arachnida > Araneae > Tetragnathidae > Tetragnatha > Tetragnatha versicolor. The sequence goes on from JANDEH010000001.1 coordinate 59,564,407, forward strand.
ATTAAATTTTTAATTTAATATTTTAAAAATAATTAATGAATAGCTATAAATTGAATTAAAGAAAATAGAATTAAAGATATTTTGAAAATTTATGCTTCTATAATATGTATTAAATTTTTTAAAAATCATCTAAATTAAACATGTTAATGAAAAATCTCAATAAATAACGTTTTTCAATTTGTATAAAACAAATTTTTTTTGCTTTGTAAAAAAATGTATATGGATGAAACACTTTGTTTTGTAACAAATGTATTATATCTTTTTTGATTTTATATATACTAGGGAGCTACCGCCCCCTGCTCGCTATCGCTCGCCAACCCCCGTTAACTGCTGACGCAGACACGTTTGAACCGCTTCGCAATTCCTCACAAAACCCTGCTCACTGCACTTACTCACTTTATAAAACATTCTTAAAACAGGGTTAGTACTTCTCCGGGGTATTCTTTCGAAAATGGTGGATATACATTCAGTAGCGGAAATTTAACAGTTACTTTATGGTAACATTAATTGGCGGGTCGCCTTATAATTCCAAGAAAATTAACAACAGAGCAATGTAACATTCCTTTACCATTTCCCCAAGGTAATGTTTTTTTCACAGATCCATTAAGAAGCACTGAAACATCTCAGGAATAAATTTAACGTTCTTAAAATTTGTAACTATTTTCATCGATTGGCTGTGAAAAATGTAGTAATTTCCGTAAACATCACGAAAATTTAGAATTTATCTTCATGAGAACAAACAAACGTCGAAGTTGTGTCAGTTTCATAGCAATGACACGAATGTTTAGACTTCAAACATTTTCGATTTTTATCTTAATTTCTAAAACAGTCCCCCGTGTTATCTAGTTGTTTGCGTTTTGGCATTATGAAATAAGGTGTCACATTTTACTACCTTAAAAAACATACTTGCAAAAGAATATAAAAATAATAATTGTAAAAAATAAATGCAAAAGTTCAAAATTTCCGAAAGCGAGTTTATATTTTGTTGTAAATATGGTAATGATTAGGTTGCCACAACGACAAAGATAAATGTAAAAATATTAATTTGTTATTTAAAAAATAAAAGATAAATTATTTATACATAAGTTTTAAATATAATTAAAACCGTTTAAACAACAGAAATATAAATATTGTTAAAATAACCCAAAATATATTTTTTAAATTCGTGTTATAAATAGAAAGATGATTATTTAATTTATGTGAATATTAAAAACCAGTGAAATATTATTTCAATTTTTTTTAAATTCATAGTTTCTTGCTTTATAACTGCAACCTTATCCGTAATCTAAAAAAATGGAAATATTTTAAAATTGAGATTTTTTTTAGAAATTCTAAAGGCACTTTGCACATCCTCAAAAGAATCCGGACAGTTTGATACCAAATATGTGTTATACGGATCAGTAATTAAAAAGCCTTTCCCTGGAAACCGTTCACCAAAAACCTTTTTTTTAGAATAGAGAGATTCTAAAGGCACTTTGCACATCCTCAAAAGAATCCGGACAGTTTGATACCAAATATGTGTTATACGGATCAGTAATTAAAAAGCCTTTCCCTGGAAACCGTTCACCAAAAACTTTTTTTTAGAATAGAGAGATTATTTGATACTTGATCTTATTTATTACAAATTATAACTAATTAAATAAAAATCTTATTAGATGAAGAAGAGAAAATCTCTCTTTTTTTTTAATTTCCGGTGAGACTAATTATACCAAGTTGTTCATGGATTTTATAAACAGGTGATGGTATATCAACTTATACCTAACCTAAAATAAAACATTGAATTAAGTCAACCCAAAAAACGATTTATCAAGAATGTATTTTAGTGCTACTTCACACAACAAAAGCATTCATTCAGTGAGTTGACTTTTACAGATTCAAATTGCATAATAATAACTTTTTAAATAAAATAAGTAAAACTAATTCTTAACTGCGCTATTTAAGTGAGAAATTCTTTCATAAAAGAATAAAAAATATGTATTGGAAATTTCTAAATAGATATCAAATAAAACTATGACAAAAAGCAAAATTCTAAATGTATAGGTTCACCATTTAATACTTCGCATTCAAAAAATACTTTGATTGAAATTCATAAACATTAAAGATATATTGAATTAATGAAAATGGTTCATGATATTCAAGATATTAAGATTATACCTACTGTTAATCATTTATAAATTTCAGATGCAAAAAGATCAGTTAATATAATTCTTCTTATATTAATTATTATCTTATAATTAATAAAGTCTTATATATCCGAAAATACTATATATTAATATAAAGATTCTGGTTAAAAATACAGATATTACTGTTTTATTATTTTATTTTATACGCAATGATTGAAATCTGAATGAGGAAGTTGCATGCGTCAGATTTTCAAAAACAAACAAGTGTTCCGTAAGGTTTTTTGTATGGTAAAATGAAATATCTAGTCAGTTTTTCAAAAAAATGTACCGGTAATTAAATATTTTAATTTAAAAGTCGAGTGACTGAAAACGTTTATTGTTTAAACTATAAGATGACGTCAACAATAATACCATCAACTCCATTGCTTTACAACAATGTTTATTATAAGATGACGTCACATCCAAACTCTTGGCGTTTTCGCGCGCTTTTAAAAAGGGGATTTTTGTTAGTTTTTTTGGCAATCAAAAAATTTCTCGGTCGGCCTCAAATTTTGGGTAGTTGCTTATTTTTGCAAGAGGAATCGGTTAAAAAAATTTAAAAAAATCATGCAACTTCCTCATTGACAACACAAGGGCGGATTAAAGGGGGGGCGAAGGGGACGACCACCCCCCCCCCGAGAAAAGAGGTAGAGGTGGATAAAAATGTGTTAAAATACTGTTTTTAGGGTTCAAATTTCCAAAAATTTTCTGGGGGTGACTCTATTTAAACTAATAGAGTAATGAAAACAACTGGTTTTTCCAAAAAAATATTTTCTATTTCCCTCGGAATTTTTCGCATTCACATATACTTTCTAGTTTAAAAAAAGTTTGGAGAAACAGAACAATTGATCAATGCCATCTCTTTTTTTACCGAAAAAATTGTACATAATAACAATTTTTTGAATTGACGGCACGTACTAAACCTAAAGCAAGACCCTCTATATAAAGGCCTCCCAACTCGGCCGTGCAACGTCATAACTTTCACTCATCTTTGACGTCACTCCATAGACTTAACATGGCAATTTTCACTCACGTTTGACGTCATCGTCCGGAGTTGGGTGGCCATGTATATAGAGGGTCTTGACTAAAGTCGTAATTTTAAGAAAATATATTTTTAATTATCAAGGGAAAATGAAGATATCTTGATTTTTTCATCTGTACAATGTAAATATTTAAATTATAAATACTAATGTTCGAAGGAATAAATGTAAAACTGGTATTCACATATAGTTTATTTTTAAAAATTAAAACCACTCATTCTCTTTTTTGTTTTTAAGTTTTATAACACTTTTTACTAAATGAGCTTAACTTTAAATAAATAACATGGAAAAAGATAATATTTTTTACTTTCTTTTGAATAATGAAGATGAAAATCTATCTACTAATAAATTTTACCTGAAAATTCGATATATAGAGGTACCTATTCTTTTTTTCCTACCCTCAAATCTAAAATCATAACTTCGTATTTCATTCTTCATAAAATTAAAATTTGTGATATGTGCATGTAATTAAAATGCCAGATCAGAATTTTTTAAGATCTAGTCATAAAGAAGATCTATTTATATTTAAGATACTTTAAATGTTATTCTTGTACAAAATTTTGAAATTACCCATTAAATACAAATATTAATTAGCGTTTTAATTTTTCAATCATTTGTTTTAATCGTTATAAAATACTTATTTATTACACAATTAGGAGTCGATAAAATTTTGAAGTACTGTTTTCGGGGTAACAAAAGAATGCATAATTGATGTTTTGCACTTAATATCAGACTATATAATTAATGTGATCATGGTCAATTACAATTAAGGTTCTAAGATCGGGATAAAGTTCTCAATCAATTGGAAGGTTTACTAGTATAATTGTAATAAATATGTTTGTCGCCAAAAGCATTAATAACTCCCAAACTAGAAGTGTTTATTTAGCAATTACTTTGAAAATACCAGAAATAGACTTGCACAAATATTTTTAAACTAAAACGATAGGAAAAAGCATCGACAAGAGGGATCATATTGCCAGTGCAAAAGTTCTTTTGAAAATGAAACAAAAGTATTAGGAATTAACGCAAATTATGTAGGTTTAAATGTAAAAACAATTTAATATACATTATACAATAATGAAATCTTATTATATGGAATTACATGAAAACTTACTCTTTACAAGGCTAAGCGCGCACTAGAGACTTTTGTCACGGCGACAGAGACAAAATTATCACCCTGGCTATTTCAAGAAGCTAGAGCAGTGTTTCCCAACCTTTTTCGGTCCATGCCCCACCAAAGCCTTTCTCAATTTTCCATGCCCCCCGGTCTCAGTGGCATATATAGAAATATATTTTGAGAGGGAGCCAAAATTATTTCTTAGCCCCATCTTCTATGTATTTTTAATAGGTCTAATGAAGCTTTTGAGAACATTCTTAGGTAGAATTTGCATGCTAAAGGACTAAATCAAGTTATGAGTAATTAAGTTCTAAGTACCAAAGGGGGTCTGGGGGTCCTCCCCCAGAAAATTTTTGGAAATTTGACTCTAAGAAGCAGGTTTTTAACTAGTTTGGTACCCCTAGTTGGGAAATTTTGGATATAAATTTTTAGGCAAGATTTGCATTTTGATGAACCTAATGTAAAAAAGTTTCAAATATAAGCGTTCTAAAAACAAAGAGATCTTGGGTCATCCCCCAGAAAAGGTTTGGAAATTAGACTCTTAAAACAGGATTTCAACTTGGTTTTGATGCATACTTGTCCAGAGATTTCAGTCATACATTCTCAGAGAGGATAATAGGATTAGATTTTGATAAACTTCTTATAAAAAGTTTTTTCTAATTTTCTCCCTGGATTGTCCGCACTTGGGGGGCAATTTGGTTGAAAATTATCAAATTGCCCCCCTAAAAAATGATATTGCCCCCCGGTGGGGCGTGCGCCCCACGTTGGGAAACACTGAGCTAGAGCGAGCGCACAGGCGTCGAGACTCTTGGCCGATTGCCAAGAATCTCTCCATAGAAATGCATTGCTCTCCAGTGACTAGTGTTTTAAGTCGCCGTGACTGAAGTCTCTAGTGCGCGCTTAGCCTTAAGCGATATAACTAATTATTTTATTTTTTTGAATAACTATAATCTTAACTTGCCTAGGTATTCAAGTTAAATCATAAATTAATTAAAAAAATCATTTAGCTCATCTATGAATAGATTCTGCAATTAATAACAATAGAAAATATAATTTAAGAATAATAATTTTTATATGTGCTAAATTTTTGGAAAGAAAAGTTAATCTTTGCCTGTATAATTTCTACATTTCATTAAAGTTGTATAATATCCTGTTATTTTAACAAGTTTCTGAAGTGTAGTTATCTGCTGCATAATAATAAAACTTTGAAATATTTATCTAAAAGAATTACTTATATAAGACGTTTTGTACCCTTGCATTTAGTTATCGTGTTGTTTTCTCTTTTAACTTTGTTGACCTTTAAATTATGTAAATTAAATAACAATAAGTATTAAAATATATTTTAAAGATTGCACATAATTGTACGAGTGGATTGGACATTAGTTGAGTTCGAATTTAAGAATTCTATGTCTCATTCTATTCAAACAATATCTGTTTTATTAAATTTTATTGTTACATTTTTAATTTTGGAAATGTTTTGAATATGTTTTTACTGCTAAACTATGTGAATTCAATTATTTGTTTGAACCCTTGTTGCTAAATAGTATAAAATATAACTTATTCTGTTAAGTATTCTACCCAGTGTTATTCTTAGGATTTTTTGGAGGAGTAAAAATACTTCTTATCTTTTTTAAGAGGAGTGAAATACGGAAATAACATAAACTATAAATACAGATACAAATTTTCTATAAAAATACTTACTTTTTTAATGGACAAGAAATGAGTATGCTATTTAGTTTTTAACAATTAAAGAATATGTTAAGTATTTGAAGAAAATGTTAAATAAATTAGAAAAAATTAAAACAAATAAAAAATGAAACAATCCAAACAAACAATTAGTAGAAAATATAAAAGTTGATGTTTTGAGTAGACAAAAATTTCGGTAGGGCTCCATGCATTTTTAAGCTATACCTTTGTTGAAAATTCAAAGCGTGAAAATACTCCTGGCAAGTTTTTTAAAGCGTACTTCCTATTTTCAATGCGTGAAATACGCTCTTAAAGGCGTTAAAATTATCTCTGATTCTACCTATAATGTCTGTTATTGATCTGTTATTGATAATTAATTTTCCCCCTTAACTTAAAAAAGTGTATATTTAATCAAAATAATTTCTACAACAATTAAAAAATATATATTTAGGTATTTAAAATTATTATATTTCTCTTTTACAATTAAATTTTGTCAAAATAATATTTTTTAAAATTGTATTAATATTTAATTAATACAATTAAATATAATATAATTAATAAATAATTGTATTAATTGTATTAATATTTTTTAAAAATAACATTAACATTGTTTACAGAAAAATGCTGATATTTTAAAAATGTCAAAATTCTACTGTTTTACGGTACGATGTTAGTTTTCCCAAATAAATTTAATTGGACACCAGGGGAAATCCCTCTTAAAATTGTACTGAAAATAGTTGGTTATTTTGTTTCATCCTAATTATGCCTCGTGTCCCAAATGACAATGCTAAGTACAAAAGGGGCAAAGTATTAAATTATCTCCACTCCATTAAAAAAGTCAAAGCAAATACAATATTTGGACGATAAAAGTTGAATGACTCAATCGAAAACTAGATTGATCCATACATTTAGAGAAACATTCTATTTGAAGAGAAAACCTCACGCTTGAAATTTAAAACAAAATTTACGATACTTTAATTGCATAGAATAGCCGAATAATTCTCTTAATAAAATTACCCATTTTTTTCACTAAATCATAGCTCGTGCTTTAATTCTTGTCAAAGAAGGTTGGCTATTTTATAACCCTGTATCCTGTAGGAACGTATATTGTTGTCAAAGCTTGTTGACAACAATTAATTGAATTAGTGTTGATAGCTTTGATTGTTGTAAACGCACTGTCTTTTCAAAATAAATAACATCATATAAAAAATTATAGTGTTAAATCTCGAAAAAGCTACGATTGTTAAATTGTAAATGTTACTTTTACTTTAAAATATTGAATAACTAAATATTTTAAACGTTTAGTGCTAATTTTCGAATATAGAACCATTTTTACATAGTCCCCTAGTCCTTTTTATTCTGTTTTCAAAAATTGAGGGGAATGACCATTGGATGAATATTAACAATGAGATAGTTTCAAATCACATCACTTTTATCTCGTGATTGATCTATTGGTCTCAATAGATAGATTTAGTTTATGATTTTCTTTCATGAAATAGATTTTTAATGAAAGATCGAGTTGAACAATTTTAAGTCAGTTTTAAAAAATATTTAGTAAACTATTCTCAAAGTTTTAAAACTTTTTTTTCATATTTTTCGTACTTGTAAAAGCATTTATCGTTGTTTCGGTTTTCGACTTTATATTTTTAAATATAAACTTCATTAAGTTTTAATGCGGGCAGAACATATAGAATTTAAGTTCATCTACACACATCTACAGTAGATCTCCAAGTATACTCATATAATCATGTTCTGATAATTGGATTATAATAAAAGAAAGGCAAGTTCTTAAAAACACAAATTACGTGCCTATTTACTATACACACTGTAAAAGTTCGTCGTATTAAATATTCGGATGAAAACAATCTTCTTTATATCTCTACAGTACATAATTTTACACAGTCTTACGCATACCATATAAACAAACTGTTGAATAATTAACTCTAACTGTTTTAAGAAATTTAAAATAAAACGTTCTTAAGAGTTATTTGGATAGTGGGTCCTTCGAATATATCTGGAGTCTGGGCGATTAGGGAATAGATTAATCGGTATATATTACTTAATAATTGATAAATAAATTATGTGACAAGTTTTACTTTCAAACTCTTTTCCAGAACTAAGTGACTGACTTGTTTATTTTTGTGTCTGGTACTAAATCACTGAATTATTTTCAAAAATTTTGTTTGCCCAAATATTAAGTTTTAAATTTATTATCAAGTCAATACACTTTATACACTTATATTTTTTACTTTAGAACATTATTTTATATTCATAACAACTTTATTTCGTTTGACAGCTCTAATACCAATTGAATCGTCAGTTTGAAGAAGGGAATAAGTCCAAAAATCAAGTTTTGAGAAAATCGAAAAAAAGAAATGGAATTTTCATTGTATGGATATCGATTTCACAACTTCAAGGGGCGATATCTCTCTATAGGGGTTAGTTATTTCCCCCCTCTTTTCACCCATGTGTAGGGCAAAGCTTGGAGATTGTTTTGAGCACAAAAAGTCAATTTGTCATTTTTTGGACTTATTCCCTTCTCCAAACTGACGACTCAATTATAATCTTAGAAAACCTCCTCTTCTAAATATTCCGAAACCAAACAAAGAAATTCTACATAAAAGTTTTATCTACCAGGGTCCTCTCTACGATAACAAATTACCTACACACTTGACTACAAACTCCAATAAATTTTCTTTTAAAAGGGAATTATTCAATTTTTTATTAAACTCCGATGAATTTATTTTTTCGTGATAAACATTTCATCTTTTACCTATTACTATTTTTTGGGCTGTCCTCTTGCCAAATTACTTATTTTTGTATTTTTTTATATTTATACACTTAATTTTTTTCTCTTTTTTTCTATATATATATGTGTTTCAAAGTAAATTTTTGTTTCATAGTGATTAGTATTAGTATTAGTATTAGTATTAGTATTAGTATTAGTATTAGTATTAGTATTAGTATTAGTATTAGTATTAGTATTAGTATTAGTATTAGTATTAGTATTAGTATTAGTATTAGTATTATGAGAATTCTTGGTTTCTATACCACGAAGCAAAATAAAATACACAATAATATTTACATATTACATAGAAGGATTTTATTCTATTCACTAAATGGAGATTTTCTACAGGATCTACCTACATATAGAGAAGCAATTAAACCAGGTCACATTAGAAAGGTCATAAGTACACTCCACAAGAAAACACAATTCCGTTTATCTTCTACCCAAAAGTGATTACACACAATTTGTAGCTAAAAATAAAGCAAGTTCTAGCTATATTCCCTCCTGTTATGCATAATGAAGGAGGCGTTTCTTCAACAAATGAAATGGAAGGTGAGGAACACACGTGTTGAGCTCGGTTTGATATAAGCCAAATCGATTTTTACACTAACTCAGATAAACACGATGCATAAATTATGAAGATTTTCAGTTGAAAACGCACAAGCTTCATCCTTTGGTTGAAAAATCTCGGAATTAACATCAAGAGAGGCAGGTATTTTGGGACCCTGAAAATGAGTAAATATTAATAATTAATGGTTAATTTTTCCGAGAATCAGTCCTTTAATATTGACTTCAGCCAATAGAATACTGAATAAACTTAACCCATTTGAAGGGAAGTTTGCTCGCGGGAATAAATCAGAAATCACTTTGTTTGTCAACATTAAATAAGGTGAGTTTTCAATTTATAAAGACAGAGAAGGTGTCCGGGGATTTTTAAGATCCTTGACATTTCCAATATTTGTCCTTACATTTGCATTGGCGTGGGCAGAAGTTAATACAAGTGTCTCTACTAAATCGCTTACCCACTATAGAGACCAGTTAAACAAGTAGTGGCAAAATAGACTATGGGTATAGACTTTTTTCTTTTTCAGTTTCGTGGTTGCATTCAAATTATACTGTCTGTATGGATAATTTAATATATGCATGAATAGTGGTTTCTTTAAAGACTAGACTATCTATCCATGGAAATATTCGGGAGCATCGCTAAACATAAAAATGGCAGGGTGTGTATGGAAAAAATGGAATGGATTGCAATGGATTTAAAACTCATTGCGGCGCATGCACAATCCGAAGATTCAAAAAACAAACCAATTTAATTAAGGCTAAAGGGCAGAATAGACGAGGAAATCCCTGTTTTGTATTGAGCATTCCAAAAGAGCATTTTGAGACTAAATATCGGTTCCCAAAATATATTTGTGAATTTTGTTGCTTCTCTTTAAAGTTGTGTGTGTGTGCCAAAGCTAAGATTTTAAGATGCTACTTGCTTAGTTAACAATCATTACATCAATTCTTAGCATAGACTTTGATTATTTGGATGCATTGTATTTTTGTTTAAGGGGGAATCGCGTTCTCTTTAAATAAATACTATGTTCAGATTATTTAGTGTTTGCAGCAACAATGAGCTAACGCCATAAGCTTTCCATTGATGTTATAGGTACTCTTGTAGCATAATTTAAAATTCTTCAGATTTTATTACAATAGTTTTAGTTAGATAAATCAATTCTTTTAAAGCACACAGTTAAATTTTCAATACCTTCATTAAAGGGGTATTTGGTACACGAACAATATTAAATAGTATTCGTTATTCTATTCCGCAATTTTTAATTTTATCAGAGAAATGATAAGTATTTCATTAGATTACACCTATTACCTATACTTGTAACATCATACATCCCCTTTACATCTTTCATAGTATCTATTATAATGCATCCACTAATAAACCTAACATAACTTAATTTGTATTAAGACACATTACAATATAAATTCTGCATTAAATTAGGATAAAATGGAAAGTCAGATAAACAATGCTTTCACTTCCAATTTTTCCTAATGACATAAAATGTGATAAGCTTAAATTACCTCCTTTTACCTGAAAAAAATTTATTTTGACCCGTTAAAAATATTCTTAAACTTTAATTTTTAAAAGATTTAAATTACTAGGGGGCTCTGCCCCCTGCTCGCTATCGCTCACCAACCCCCGGAACTGCTTCGCAGTTCTTTGAAGATCGCTTCGCGATCTTAGCGAGCAGAGCTCGCTTGTTTTATCTCAACCATCCAGTACAACCTGGAACTTGTCTGCTTATAGTCTGTTCATTTAGAATAGGCGCCTGAAACAGGATCAAAAACGCTCAATAATGCTTAATAACGCTCATCAGACAACTCCAGTGATCGATTTTTTACAGTATTTTAACTACTTCTGCTTAGGCTGCCTTGTCATTGCAGATGAAAATTTTTTCGACGATAATTAGAATAATTTCTTCTAATACATTACGTCTCAGGTGCTAATTCTAAATGAACAGAGTATAGTTAATGATCATTTAATATCGAAACTTTTTATCTCTCAAACTTTTCAATAATTTAATTCGGATCATTACCTGGAAAATATCAAAATAAAACTATTACTGAAATATTCTTTTTTAAATTATCAATAATTTAATGGATAGGGGGCTACCGCCCCCAGCTCGCTTACGCTCACCAACCCCCGTAACTGCTATGCAGCTCTTTACAGATCGCTTCGCGATCTGTAATATCTGCAATCGATCTTTAGCAGAGTAAAACAAACTTCCCGAAAATCCTCTTCCTTCCATCGGCACAAATTACACTCAAAAAAGCTAAATTATTTATTTCTCTAGTAGTTCAAAAAATATCGTAGTATCTTTAAAAGATTATAATTATTAACCAAGTCTATACTATATCGCTAGCAAACTTAGAGCAAAAATCTGCACCTCAAAACTTTTAAATTTAAATATCCGTGCTCGCGACAATCTAGTGAACAGGCAAATATAAAATTTAAAACATTAAACACGTCTGATAAAGACCTACTAAAACTATGAAAAAAATGAAACTTTGATGCTTAATAATTCCAAAACTAATTAGAATTTTTTAAAGAATTCAACGTCAATCTCTTTCTAAAAAATAAGAATATAAGTGTTTAAAAAATCATATTGATACCGTGATTAGTTTTCATTTTAGATAGAAAAAAACGAAAATGTGTCAAAAATTTCGAAAATTAAAAAATTAATTACTCTAAACCTAATTCGAAATTCGAAAAAAGGGCGACGTAGTGCACATCTTCATACTTCAGAGTATTAGGCTGCAAAAAAACATAGTTCTGCTACTAATAGATTTCGCTGAACTGGATTACGCGGCTAAAAAAGAAAAACTTCAACTTTGACCTTAAAAATACCCCAGTAATAATTATCACATCAGTTAGTTTTTTGTTCGAGAATGTGCCCCAAATATTCCTCTACAAACATTTCAAATTTCATAAATTTCTATCAATTAGTTTTTGCGATATGAGAGTTCAAAGAGTTGAAAAATTAAATTTTCTGAAACAGCGGCAGCGGCGGCGGCAGCGGCGGCGACAGCGGCGGCGGCGGTGACAGTAACTTTTTTTTTAATATAGAGAGAATAGTTTATGTCAAAATTATACATGTTTAGTTTTTGATTTATATTCAAAACTTTTTTTATTGATAAAAAAATTAGCATAATTTGTAACCCAAACGCAGTTCAAAAAATTTAATTAAAAATATCAAACTTAATTTTTTAAAATTACGAATTTTTTTACCTTGATAAGGAATAGGCATTTAACAATAATGGTTTAAATCTTTATTGATTCTTGAAGTTTTATATTGTCTTAAAATAAATTTAACTACCATAAGAACTATTTTGATCGATTTTTGATAGTTAATATTTTTTTATTAGATTAATTAGATTTATATATATTAATATTTTTTTCGTGGTAAAAACCATTAGAATTGACTTTTTAAAAAAATTTAGTTTAGTTTTATTGTTTTCAATAAAGTCCTTAATGAAATTAATTGGTAATTTAGTTTTTTTCGAATAATGAAATATATTTGTAAATACCGCAAAAATTAATCTATAAATAATATATAGCTAATAACGCTTCAAAGAATTTTTTAAAACTAATAAACATCTTTGAAAAGTCCATTTAACCGGTATTGGCCAGTTTATTAGTTATATTCAGACCATTTCTTAGGGAAAAGTGTTTTCATACTTAGAAAATTTAGCTGCAGTTTATCGTGTTAGATTCTTTTTTGCTATATAATTCAGTGAAGTAATATACTCCATCTACCTCAAGCAATATTTTCTTGTGCAGAATCATGTCTTGAGGAAGAAAATGTCTCACACATTTCAAATTTAATAAGGAATCTTTTTGCTTTACATCTTTGGTCTTTGAACATATTAATAAGCTTCGCACCGTCTTAATATGAGACTCGCTAATTTTAATCCTCTTTTGGGGAGAATACAGCTGTTTCTCTCAGGCGTAGTTAAATTGCCTTTTTTATTTCCAAACACTTTTTTAGAGAATGAAGTTATGTTATCTTTGCGAAAATAAATGAATTGCTCCTTAAATAAAATTATGATTCATTTCCATTCACTTAATTAATATGACTTATTTTATTACTTATCAAAATAACATATTTGAGGATCATAGTTAATGTGCTCCGAATTTATCTGAAGCATTATTACAGTTTTTATTACCTGCACAATACTGCCGTTTTTGTTCTTGTCATGGATTATCCGGATCTTTAACAGCCTCAGTCTCATCAAGTGTTTGTTCTTCGACAAACCTACAATGAAAAAACAAATTAAATAAACTATTGCATATATAGCGATAGCGTTTTCCTCCATAATTTTACGTTTAAATTAAAATGTATAGGTATTCTTTTGTCTTTACACTGAATAATATCGGTGTTTAAGTGTTTTCAATCATATTTGGGTATCAAAAACTGCATAAATAACTAATTTGTAAGTGTGAACTATGTTATAAAAATTTGATGTGCATGCTGCTCTAGTTAACGAATACCTACATACCAATAGATATTCAAATAAAAAAAACTTTAAAAAGCTTAATATTTTTGGTGGGAGTACCCTTTAACATTTATTCACAAAATATCCTTTTTTCCTTTCTAAAACCTTATTTTTTTTTCAATATGACTATATATTTTATTTTTACACCTTGCTTCAATTATATATGTTCACTACCCTACAGTAATAGACCGGACACCAAGGTATGATGCTTCAACTGAAAAAATACATGATTTAATTGGAATTGATTTACTTCTGCGTTCCGCAATCTCATTATTGACCTTTCTAAGCATACTCTCAACAATATTTTGATACTCAGTTTTGGAAATTTGTGTTTATTTCAGCTTTGATAATATTACTCTCAGTTGTAGATTTTGACTGTGGTCCCTCGTTCTTTAAATGCCGCGTTACGTTGTCGCAAAAATGTTTCCTATGTTTTGTTTTGGGACTCTGAAGGGGCCAGAGAAAAAATTTTACATCTATATCTTAATCCCCCTGCTTGACAGAGGCTCAAACATGGCAGGAAGCATTGCCCTCCGGGAAGGAACATTTGTCCATTTTATGAAATTGACAGATGGTGGAAAGAATCTAACTGTCCAAAATGTTCAGCTTGCCTTCAATATTTAATTTACCAATAACTTAAGTTAAGGGTTCCACGAAAAACACCCCCAAACGAGACTACACCATCTCTGAATTTGACGATTGGTGTAAGGCACTTGAGAAAAAGACTTTCCTTTGTCATTGTTCAAACTCAAACTTGACCAATAAGGAAGTTGCATGTGTCAGATTTTCAAAAACAAACAAGTGTTCCGTATGGTTTTTTGTATGGTAAAATGAAATATCTAGTCAGTTTTTCAAAAAAATGTACAGGTAATTAAATATTTTAATTTAAAAGTCGAGAAAAAAACACGTGACTGAAAACGTTTATTGTTTAAACTATAAGATGACGTCAACAATAATACCATCAACTCCATTGCTTTACAACAATGTTTAGTATAAGATGACGTCACATCCAAACTCTTGGCGTTTTCGCGCGCTTTTAAAAAGGGGATTTTTGTTAATTTTTTTGGCAATCAAAAAATTTCTCGATCGGCCTCAAATTTTGGGTAGTTGCTTATTTTTGCAAGAAGAATCGATTAAAAAAATAAAAAAAAATCATGCAACTTCCTCATTGACTGGGAGAGTGAGTTGTGTAACTCGACACTTCATAAAACAGCTTTCTAATCGTTATAAGTCCAGTTACGACGTTGCAAACGCCAAGCAAGTCTACCTTCTTTTTTGGATGATGTGATGTTTGGCTTGTTTGCGGCAACAAAACTATGGATATTAAAGACGGACATTTCTTTTTGCAAAGTATTGTAGCGGATCTAACCCTGCAGCCTGTTTAAACTCATTTTGAATAATTAATCTACATTTCTAGCATGATTTCATACTGGTTTCAAAATTCCCAATATGATAGTACTAGTTTCAAAATTTCCAGTATGGTTTCTTACTGGTTTCAAAATTCCCAGTATCGTTTCATACTGGTTTCAAAATTTCCACCATCATTTCATACTGGTTTCAAAAGTCCCAGTTATGTTTCATACTGAATCCCAGTATCACCTTACTGGTTCCCAGTAACCTCATACTGGGTTCCAGTATCCTCATACTGGTTTCCAGTATCATGATACTGGTTCCCAGTATCATTTTGATACTGGGATTATAAACTTTTTCCAATAGGGTTTGAAAGGGTTTTTTGTGGTTTTTACGATTTTCATACTTTAGGACACGCTGATTTCATTAAGTCATTTTTAAGAGAAAGAAAAGAGAAAACAAGTGCAATTAGTGTCCCAACTCCCTTGATCTTTCTACAATACCGAAAACTGGCCGTGGCTTTAATAATTACCCGAAAATGAACGAATATACTTGCCTCTAAACTAAAATGACCACTTACTTCATCACTTCTTTCTAAGTCCACAAGTTTATTTCTTTTAGAAATATCATCACAATTTCATGCAGAACTAAATAAGTTACCTCACCGGTCACGTGTAAGCATTGGAATGTAAAAAAAATGCCATACAGTTGGATTTTATGCAAATTGTTTGTAGTCCGGTCCATTACTGTATATATAGGTATCCGACCCCGTGAATAAAATTTGAAGTTCTATTTTCATGACGAAAATGTATCAAGAGACTTCTTTTTCCTTAGGACGTGGGAAAGGACTTACTCGGAGCTCCTCGTGCAAATGGGTCTGCAACGTCCCTTCTCGCAGATCCTGGTGCATCGTCGTCCCTCCACAGAAGCGACGTCCCAACTCAGCACCACGAGCAGCACGAATACCAGGAATACGTGAGAGGAGCGCATAGTAGCCTAAAACACGAAGAAGCTATATACTGAGGGAAACTATCAAGAAGAGGATATTGGGGAATATTTTTATAGTATTATAAAAAAGTATCGAGAATTGTTTGTGGAATTATGCATAGCATATTTTCTCTTGCCGTACGTTCCTAATGTAACTACTATTCACTGGGAAAAAATAATAATCTTACAGAAACAGAAAAGATCTGGCAGTTTCCAGAGATTTCCTTTCCACAAAATTTATCTGTTGACTGAGCTTGTGTTCAGTATCCAATGAATTTTTCTGCGAAAGTATTGAGGGACATTGTAGCGTATTGGGTTTTTAAATGAAAAATACAGTTGGTAAAACAAAGATGTTTATTTAGGCAGCAAAACAAATCAGGTAGGAAGCCTCCCTTTCACACAGCTGTCAGGCTATTTATAAACACTTTTCATAATCACCTCACTTTACTTCAACACTAACAAATATTTACATGCGGCCCTTTAGTAAAATAGGCCGGGGTTAATGGCTATATTACAACTTGTGGCCGGGGTTAATTGCTACATTACAACTCCTCCCCCCTTAGAAAAACTTTTTACACAGTAAAAAGTTACAAAAAATTCATTAAAACAAAGACCTGAAATTTTACATCAGATATTAATTATTTTGCATACTCTAAAAACATACAGAAGAAAATTATTTTACAGTAATTTAAAATAGACGACTAAGGCTGTCAGCATTCTGGTGGTCTTTTCCACGACGATGGACTATCTCGTAATTAAGAGGTTGCAGTGCCAGAGCCCACCTCATAAGACGTGGATTAACACCAGAGTTCTGTTTTAACCATACCAAAGGATTATGATCCGTCTGAATAAAGAACTTGTTGGACCCGTCAAGATAGCACCTTAGCTTCTTGACAGCATACAGGATAGCCGCGCATTCCTTTTCGGTGGTTCCATACTTACGCTCGGCTGACGAAAACTTTTTACTAAGGTAGAGAACTGGGTGCTCCTCTCCAGACTCAGTCCTCTGGGAGAGAACCACACCAAGTCCCACATCTGAAGCGTCACACTGGACATAGAAAGGAATGTCGAAACGTGGGGCATAAAGGACCGGGTTTTCAGTGAGGAGAGCCTTGAGTTCCTCAAAAGCCTGTTGACACTCCTCATTCCAAACCACCGTGGATTTCTTTTCTTTACCCTTAAGCAATTCTGTCAAAGGAGCCACTATAACAGAAAAATTAGGAATATACTGTCTGTAGTACCCAGCAATTCCCAAAAAAGCACGAATTTGGGTCTTGGTCGAAGGAACCGGAAAATCCTGGATTGCCTTAATTTTAATTTCGCTAGGAGATCGTTTGCCCTGTCCCACGAAATGACCCAAATATTTCACCTGAGCTTGAGCAAATCGGCATTTACTGGCCTTCAAGCTTAACTTGGCTCCCTTTATCCTCTCTAACACTCTGTCGACGTGTTTTAGATGCTCGTCCCAATTCTCAGAGAATATGGCGACGTCGTCAAGGTAAGGCACAGCATAGGTATCACATCCTCTCAGAACCTCCGACATCATCCTACTGAAATAAAATGGAGCGTTCTTAAGACCAAAAGGCATTCTAAGAGGACGAAAAGACCCAAAACTTGTGAGGAACGTTGCGTACTCCCTTGCTCTTTCCGTCAGGGGTATTTGCCAGTATCCCTTGGATAAGTCGAGTATAGAAATATATCTCGCAGCAGCAACAGCTTCCACACGCTCCTCAATGTTGGGTATGGGAAAATACTGAGTCTTTGTTACCTCATTCAACCGTCGGTAGTCTATACACGGCCTAGGATCTTTCCCATGCACTTCAACCAGGATCATCGGTGATGTGAAATCGCTCTCTCCAACCTCGATGATCTTCATTTCCAGCATCTTCCCAATTTCCTCTCTCAAGATCTCTGTTTGTCTAGGAGACATTCGGTAGGGTCTTGAACGAATCTGTCTCTGTTCGCAAAGTTCGATATCAAACTCAACTATATCAGTCAATCCTGGAACATTAGAAAAACAGTTAATATATTTGCATAAAACATCACTCAATTGATTAATTTGTTTTTCAGACAATCGCCCATGAACCTCACTGATTTGTAAAATCTCTCCAAGGTCAAAAACATTGGGACAACGGTAAAAAGACGGATTTTCTTCCTCGGAATCTGAAACCTCTTCCTCCTCCCCAGTTGTCACCAGATTTACAAATTCTGGCCTCCGAAAATAAGGCTTTAAAAGGTTCACGTGATAAATTTGGGACGAACCTTTTCGCCCAGGCAGAGCTACAAAATAGTTAGTGTCCGAGATCTTACTTTCAATGGTACCAGGACCATGCCATTGAACAGCCAGCTTGTTGGCAGGAGAAGTTGCCAACACCAGTACCTGATCTCCCACTGCAAACTCTCTCTTAACGCTGTTCCTATCATACCAGCTTTTTCTTTTCTTTGCAACATCCTCCATGTTTTCAATAGCCAAGCTCTGACACTTCTGTAAACGCTCTAGAAGATTCAAGATGTAATCAACAACATTTCTATTATCCTCTTCGGGTCGCATCCAGCTATCGTACAAAAGGGCTACTGGAGTTCTCAAGTTTTTGCCGTGAACAAGCTCAGCCGGACTGAAGCCAGTTGACTCGTGCGTAACTGTCCTCAAAGCAAAAAGCGCTGCATGCACATGATTTTCCCAGTTTGATCCCTCTTCAGAGCACAGAACTCTGAGAATCCGCTTTAGCGTTCTGTGAAACCGTTCTACAGGGTTGCTCTGTGGATGATAGACTGAACTTCGTATCACCTTGATTCCAAAACGCCGAAAAAACTCAGAAGTGAGCTCGCTCATGAACGAGGTTCCCTGGTCATGTTGAATCTCCTTAGGGAATCCCATTCGGCTGAAAAGCTGAAGGAGAGCATCGATCACTGACCTGGAAGTGATGTCAGTCACTGCCACGGCATCGGGGTACTTTGAAGACATGCACATGGCTGTAATCAAATACCTTTTACCTGAATCCGTTTTTGGCAAGGGTCCTACAGCATCAATGTTAATTCTTGAAAAAACTTCTCCAATCACGGGAACGAGAGTCATAGGGGCTTTCTTCTTGTCTCTTGCCTTTCCAGCCCTCTGACAGGAATCGCATGATCGCACAAAATCTTCCACCTCTTTATAACAATTCTTCCAAAAGAAAAATTTAGTCATTCGGTCTTTGGTCTTGGTGGTCCCAAGATGACCAGACGTGCCTTCGTGGCATAATTTCAGTATCTTTTCCCGATACTCAGCTGGCACAACGATGAGTCGTCTCTCCAAGCCAGTCTTATCCTTCTTTACCTTTACAAGAAGCCCGCTTTGAACAAGTTCAAAATCTTTGGGAGGGTTTCCCTCTTTAATCTGCTTAACCACAGAACTCATCTCCTCATCCGAACCCTGAGCCTTCACCAGTTGTTCGGTATTAACCTTCAATAGTTCCGAAACCTCACGATCCTCCTTCGCGGGCAGAAACTCTTCCTCTTCTTCTACCAACTCTTGTTGAGTCTCCTCTGAAATACTGACCTGTTCATCGGGAGAAGAGGTGTTCTCCTGTTCTGCCAACCTCCTTTGCTGTCTTGTAATTACAGCATTCAGGCATTCATCCGAAGGCAGATTTCTCCTCTGGAATAACGCCGCTGTGCGATTTCCCAGTAGATATCGACCCTGGTCCAAGCTATCGGGAATGACAGCTGCTTTGGTAAGCGTGTTTCCCAACTCGCACTCCACCAGAACCTCAGCCAATGGCAAACAAGTCGAGCTGGAGTCCAATGGCTGCTGGACCCAAACATGTTCTCCTGTCAAGTCAGCTGGACCAACCAATTTTTGACAGACAATGTCTATGGTGGCTCCAGTGTCTCTGAGAATATTGATCTCTTGGCCGTTGATCTTGCCCCTCATGGTGTATGGCAGCAGAACTATCTCAGGATCTTCCTCCCCAATGAAATTTACAGCTTCTGATCGTGGTTTCCTCCAATTCGGGCAGTTTGGCCTTATGTGGCCAGGCTTATTGCAATGATAACACCGCATTTCTCTCCTCCGGTCAAACTCTCGATCAGGCTCTAAAGGACTACGCTCCCTCTTGATCCCTTCAAAATTCATACGATCCCTTCTTTGTGGAGGAAATTCAGTTTTGGAAAACCGACCTTGGGCTCCTGCCCCACCTTGATCCTTGGTTTTCTGTTTCACGGTCCGCCGGACATCTTCAAACTTTTCTAGCAGAACCACCAACTCTGTAGGGGAGTTGATTTCAGTCCATTCCCTTAAATACATGTCCTTGAACTCTGAGGGTGACTTTTTCTTCATTTGATCGGTAATTATTAAATCCCTCAGTTGTTCTAGCGTTTCAACCCTGCACCCTGCGATCCATCCGTCAAAGTATGTGGCCAACTCATAGTAAAAATCCCTCCAGTTTCTCTCAACTGCTTTCTGATGAGTGTTGAAAAGCTGTCTAAATCGTTCCGGAGTTAGCTTAAACCTCTGAAGCAGAATCGATCGAATATGATCGTAATTAGCTGCTTGTTCCGGTGGCTCGCGTGCTATGATTTGCGCTATCTCTTGAGGAACTAGACCCAATAGATGAGAAACCCACATTTCTTTCTCCAGGGACAGCAGAGTTGCCTGTCGTTCAAACAAGACTAAATAAAGACTCAGATCGTCCTTCATGTCGTACTTGGGTAGAATTCTGGTTAAATCCCGATTTGGCGATCGAAAACTATGATCCTCCAATTCCTCTGTTTTCCTCGTTGCTTCTATTCTCAGTTTTTCCAACTCAAACTCTCTTTGTTTTTGCTTATCCTCAAACTCTCTTTGCCGCTGCTTCTCCTCAAACTGCCTTTGCTCAAGATCTAGCTTCCTTTGACTCTCTTCAAGATCCAAAGCCTCCTTCGCTTTGCGAGCATTGACAATTTCCCCAAAAAGCACCCTGGCAAATTCCTCATCATAACCCTCACTAGTTACAATAATTTTGGTTAATGCTTTTATTGACTTATCTGCCGAAGCCACCAAATCCAATTCACCCATCAACTTGATCAAATCATCTTTCCTACCCCTTAGTAAATACGTCATACTGAAACTAGAATACACCAGAACACTGACCCCTTATTACAATGATTTCAAAAAACCTATGTCACCCAGGAACAAAACAAATTAATTGTTAAAAGACAACAGCTTTAAAAATATTTTTATCCTTAAAAGTTATAAATCTATCAAAATTCAAAAAGTTAAATTTTCAAGATTGAAGCAAAAATTTTAAATAGAACATCAATCACAAAAGTTAAGATAAATATTTACAATAAAATTCAAGTTAAAGTTCTAAATCAATAAATATCACCATCCTAACTTCAAAACACTCATCAGACCCCAATCGCTAAAAATCGTAAATACAACACCCAATTTCTTAAGCGTAAAGTACTGTTAACTTACACTCTTCTCGCTCCTGAGACCCAGACCTCTACGTAGCAGGAAGCGGAAGACTCAGAGCACTCCACTCTCGAGACGAAGTGTCCCACAACTACTAAACCGGATGGCTCCTCCTGAAATGGACGGGGTGTCCAACGGCTTCCGGACCAGGATGGTCCCTTCTGAAATGGACGGGGTGTCCAACGGCTTCCGGACCAGGATGGTCCCTTCTGAAATGGACGGGGTGTCCAACGGCTTCCGGACCAGGATGGTCCCTTCCAAGCTAGATGAAGATATCACAGGACAGGGCGTCCCAGGCTACCGGTCTTACTCGAATCTCAAAAATCCAAACCAGACCTCCTCCGATCTCAATTCCTCCAAGTTTACTCTAATCGTAAATGCACCAGTCTCATTCGAAGAATCAATCCCACCGCTGGCTCCAGAAAAATTATATATGTAAGCTGTAGCGTATTGGGTTTTTAAATGAAAAATACAGTTGGTAAAACAAAGATGTTTATTTAGGCAGCAAAACAAATCAGGTAGGAAGCCTCCCTTTCACACAGCTGTCAGGCTATTTATAAACACTTTTCATAATCACCTCACTTTACTTCAACACTAACAAATATTTACATGCGGCCCTTTAGTAAAATAGGCCGGGGTTAATGGCTATATTACAACTTGTGGCCGGGGTTAATTGCTACATTACAACATAACCCATTAAAATTTCCGAAGTTTGGATAAAAAGGAGACCCTAGTCGAGAACGACAATATGTAGTTAAAATAAATGGAATATTATTTCTCATGGATAAGTTCCCTAAAATTACAAAACGATCGTAGAATACAGAAAACGTTCAGCCTACTGAGCAATTCTGTGGGAAGGAAAGCTTTGGCAAGATGCCAGAGCTTTTCTGTTTCTGTAAAATTATTTTTTGCATTGCCAATTGAATATATTTCTAAAATTTTCAGTCTTCCCATAGCTTTATTTGCTTTGCACGGTTTATACAATTGGATTCTTCGATGTCTATGAGTAACAGTAAGAAAAATACCAATTACGGAATTAGATTATTAAAAACTCATAGGGGCAAAATTGAAAGGGAACCAGACTATTCCGAAACAACTCAAAATCATCACAGATGGGGGTTCTCGAAGCAATCCTGGAGCACTAAACAGAGAACATAAAGTGCCAGAAGCAGTAAAAGAAAGGAAATTATGGACAATCCGCAATATACTGCGCCTGCGTCAAAAGTTATCCCAATAAGCAATTTATAATAAGTTTTAACGTTACTGAATATCCACTGGAGCAATGGTAGGATGTTTTCTTAGCATGCGTCAGTCCACGAGTTATATCCCCGGGGTTATTATTTTATTGAAAAAACATATATTTTCCAACTGAAATTTAAACCAACCAATCAAAGCAGACTACTAAAAGTGACAATCTGGTATTATTGGGTTTTGTTTGCTTTAAGGGGGCTACCAAATTATAAATAAATTAATGGTGAGTGTGGTTAGGGGCCATTCATTAATTACGTAAAGGTCCCGAGGGGGAGGGGGGGTTGGAAAAATCTCTACATACCCTTACTTGGGGGGGGTGGGGGGGGTCAAACCAATTCTTACGTAAGATTTTCCAAGTTAATGTACACAAATTCCAGAGAGACTAGAGATAATAATATAATGGTAATATGTAGTTGACAGCAAGAATATTACTTATCTGTTGAAAAATAAAAATCTTTGATTTACGTCAAACTGAGAGTTTTAGTGTAACTGATCCTTTTCTAACATTTTATTACTTTGAAAAACGAAATGGAATCTTACGTAAGAATAGGGGAGGGAGGGGTTTGAAAAATCTTACGTACCCTTACATGGGGGGAGGGGGGGTCAAAAACTACCAAAATCATCCTTACGTAATTAATGAATGGCCCCTTAGATGGCTCAGTTGGTAGAGTCTGTTGCTTAAAATCAGAGTATCAGGGTGGTCTTAACTGTAGTCATGGGTTCTATCCCAGCTTTCCGAACTTGCTTTTATTCAAACATTTAAAAATTAGCCCATGCCCGAATGGTGTCGGTAGTCCGAGGTTCAACTTTAAAATTTGTTTTTTTAAATAATTTTCTAAATACCCACCAAATTACAAATAAATTACGTGAAAGTGTAGCTGGATGGCTCAGTTGGTATGTGTCTGTTGCTTTGAATCAGATAATCAGGGTGGTCTTAACTGTAGTCATGGGTTCTATCCCAGCTCTCCTAACCTACTCTTATTCAAACATTTAAAAATTAGCCCAATCCCGAATGGCGGCGGTAGTCCGAGGTTCAACTTTAAAATTTGTTTTTTAAATAATACTTCTAAATAACCATCAAATTACAAATAAATTACGTGTACGTGTGGCTGGATAGCTCAGTTGGTCGAGTCTGTTGCTTAGAATCAGAGTAACAGGGTGGTCATAACTGTAGTCATGCGTTCTATCCCAGCTTTCCGAACTTGCTTTTATTCAAACATTTAAAAATTAGCCCATCCCCGAATGGTGCCGGTAGTCCGACGTTCAACTTTAAAATTTGTTTTTTAAATAATATTTCTAAATAACCATCAAATTACAAATAAATTAAGGGTACGTGTGGCTGGATGGCTCAGTTGGTAGAGTCTGTTGCAGGGTATCTGATGGTCGAGACGGAATTTTTGGGTTCTATTCCAGCTTTTAGATTTCCCATTTTCTCACACTTTAAACTTATTTAAATTAAAATAAAAGCATCACAAACCACGAGTTAACAAAAAATGAAGGTGAGTCTGTACCCTGATGGCTCAGTTGGTAGAGTCGTGGCTAGTGTGCAGAAGGTACTCAGTTCAAACCCCATTAACCTAACAATAACTCTTCTAACTATCAATAATATATGTTAAGTTAGTTAAACTGTTCTTCTGTACTTTGTTTATAAATTTAATTTAATTCGTCTGAGTATCTGGTGTGCACTTCTCACAGGGTTGGCAATCCGGTGACCAGTTGGGGTCGCCTCGACGGACCTTATCTGCTCCCTCTGGACAAATTGGTGGCCTGGGGGTTTGGGATGGACGCCCCCAGATCGCCAAGGGTTCTAGGGGCATAGCGGAGAAGGGTCCGTCGGGGAGTCGGTTTTGCTATTTTGGAAAAAAATTAACTGTAACCGTAACGGCTATTTTATGAGGTTGTGTTTTTTTTGCTAAGCCTAACCCTTTTTTGACACTGAAGTGTTACCAAAAAAGTAAAGTTTAACAATTAACTGTGACCGTAACTGTCAGCATTAGTTCATAAAATAAGTGTGCAGTTCTACCTCAAGACGCCTATCCCTAGGTTCGAACCCTAGCACTCGTGCACCCCAGCCAAACGTACATCCACTGAGCCATTGGCTGACATTCCTATAATTGCAAATAATAGTTGTGTATTTTCATTCGTTTTAATTTAAATTCTAAAAATACACCCACACGTTGGATTCGAACCAAAGACCTCAGCATGCCAGTCATTTTCAATACCACTAAGCCACTGGCTCACAGCAGCATAACACCAAATAATAGTTGCGTATTTTAATTCCTTTTCATTTATATTCTAAAAAATTCACCCACACTCTGTATTCGAACCAAGGACCTCAGCACGCCAGTCATTTCTGATACCACTAAGCCAATGGTTCACAGAAGCAGAACAGCAAATAATAGTTGCGTGTTTTAATTCCTTTTAATTTAAATATGTACTCACTCTCTATATTCGAACCGAGGACCTCAGCATGCCAGTCATTTCCAACACCACTAAGCCACTGGCTCACAGCAGCATAACACCAAATAATAGTTGCGTATTTTAATTCCTTTTCATTTATATTCTAAAAAATTCACCCACACTCTGTATTCGAACCAAGGACCTCAGCACGCCAGTCATTTCTGATACCACTAAGCCAATGGTTCACAGAAGCAGAACAGCAAATAATAGTTGCGTGTTTTAATTCCTTTTAATTTAAATATGTACTCACTCTCTATATTCGAACCGAGGACCTCAGCATGCCAGTCATTTCCAACACCACTAAGCCACTGGTTCACAGCAGCATAACAACAAATAATAGTAGCGTATTTTAATTCCTTTTAATTCTAAAAATGCACACACAAGCTGGATTCCAACCGAGAACCTCAGCTTGCCAGTCATTTCCAATACCACTAAGCCACTGGTTCACAGCAGCATAACAGCAAATAATAGTAGAGTATTTTAATTCCTTTTAATTTAAATTCTAAAAATGTACCCACACACTATATTCGAACCGAGGACCTCAGCATGCCAGTCATTTCCAATGCCACTGGTTCACAGCAGCATAACAGCAAATAATAGTTGCACATTTTAATTCCTTTTAATTTAAATTCTAAAAATGCACACACAAGCTGGATTCGAACCGAGGACCTCAGCATGCCGGTCATTTTCAATACCACTAAGCCACAGGCTCACAGCAGCAAATAATAGTTGCATATTTTAATTCCTTTTCATTTAAATTCTAAAAATGTACCCACACTCCCGAGGACCTCAGCATGCCAGTCATTTCCAATACCACTATATAAGCCACTGGTTCACAGCAGCATAACAGCAAATAATAGTTGCGTATTTTAATTCCTTTTAATTTAAATTCTAAAAATGCACACATAAGCTGGATTCGAACCGAGGACCTCAGCATGCCAGTCAATTTCTTTAAGATTTTAATTTTCTCAAAAATAAAGACATTTATGGAATAGCAGAATTGAAAAGTTTCCATGGAAACAGAGCTAAAATTTTATTGTTTCAAACACTGAGCTATAAAACAAACTCAGTGGTTTCAAAGGGCATGGTTTACTAGACTATAATCCATGCTATAATCACTAGATTTTTTATTGTAACTCACTGAGCTATAAAACAAATCTCAACAAACAAAGTTTGTTTTAGCTCAATGTGTTTAACTAGCAATCTGTTTTTACTTTTTTAAAGTAGTTTTTTTTAAAGAAGTTGGTTATAATAACAAGAAGACAGGCATTTAATAGTTTTTTACTTAACTTTTTTATCGAGGAATTTTTGAAATATATTTTATTTTGAAATGGAATTTTTCTGGAATTTTAAAAGGATAGCGGGAATACAGCATGAAAAAATTATGTTTAAGATTTTAATTTGATAGTTTTTATCACACAGAAAAGATAAATGTTTAATAGACAAAAAATCGGGATGGAAGATGGATATGACACCGGGATATGAAAATTATCGGGAACACCGGGATATAAAAATTATCGGGAACGCCGGGTTATGAAAAAGAACGGGGACCCCGGGATATGAAAAAGTACCGGAACACCGGAATATGAAAATTTTCGGGAAAACCGGGATATCAAAAGGTTAGGGAACACAGGGATATGAAAATTATCGGGAACAACGGGGTGATTGGTGATATGAAAAGTACGACAGATATAACTTTGGGAGTACTTAAAAAAAAAGGAATCAACACTCCACCCGTGCAAGGCCGGGCAAATCAGCTAGTACCTAATATAAATGGGTGTTTCAGTTTTACAAATTTAAAACAAGTATCGAAGTTGTGGAATCTAACTGGGGACCTCAGCATGCTAGTTACTTCCAATACCACTAAGCCACTGGCACACATCAGCACGAGAGCAAATAATAGTTGTATATTTTAATTTCTTTTAATTTAAATTATAAAAGTGAAAGCATCCGCTGACGCTGACGATGAACTTGGATCTGCAACTAACCTAGACGCTTTCATATCCACACACAGCGTGAGCCGTGAGAACAAACAGTTTTAAAAATTTATAAAAATTGTATTTCTCGAAATAATTGTTTAAAATCTTGATTTTATTAGATTATCTCGTGGGCATATTACTCTTTTAGTTTTAGCATTTCTTCTGTAAATTCTAAAAAATTACATTTTTAGCAGATTTCAGTAATAGTTTTGAATAAAAGTTTTAAAAAAATGCATTAAAAATTATTGCAATTAAAATTAAAAGTTTTCAGTTACAATTTTTTTTTAATTTTGGCGTATCGAAAGCTAGTTTGGGAAGATTTATTTTTTTAAAGCCAGTGTCATTAGCTTCTATTACCTACACTTTTGATTTGGGTCCTACACATTCTCTAAAGACGGAAATCTGTCTAAAGTCCTAAGAACTGGGAAGAACTTTTCAGAGTAGCTGAAGCAGAATTATGCGCAGAAGCAGAATCCAAGACATGTTAAAGTGGATAACACCGTTCACACTGTTTCTAAAATCAACGAACATAATAAAGCAGTTTATGGAAAAAGCTTTACCTTTATTTAAGAGACAGTTTACTGTGATAAATTGATAGTTGGTAAATCTTTATAATTATTAAAGTATGAACATGACTACAAGGAAGCTTTTTATTTGCGATTGTAGCTGTTTTGTAAGTGTAAGTAAATAGATGTTTGTCTATATTAAGCAGTTATTATTAAAATGAATGGCAAACTTCCAACTTTGATTAAATCTCTACTGAGGCATTGAGCAGTTAACATTTTAAACGTTTCAAAATTTCATATAGAAACTTAACCTTCCACCACACTTAAAAATTTCGGTACCTATGCAATAAATTCTTAAATAAAAATATCTACATCATACAATTATTTAATTTAAGTAAATATCACGATATTATTAATTAAAAAAGCATTATTACCCTTCGAAAGACACAATTAACGTCCAAACCATAAATTCATTAGTGGAACACCATTAATAAATCCCTGAAACGATAGTAGAATCCCTAATTGCCTATATGAGGTTTTGGCACCATAATCACGTATGCAAGCACTGGGGTGTCGGACAAGGGATTCTTTTTAACTTCGAAATGAAGCTTCTTTGTTTAGTGGGGGGAAATACCATAGGCCGAATAGTTTCGCTGTCCTAAGGCAGGGGTTCTCAAACTTTTTATGTCGCGGAGCCCTTTTCAAGAGACAAATTATTCGCGGAGCCCTTTTCCGAAATAAATTTTTCAAGGTATAAAAACAAATTACATAAAACCCATTAATTCAGAAATAAAAGCATAATAGAAATTTATTTCGGGAGGGCGGGTCCAAAATTATTCCTCAGCCCCTCCCATGCATATTTAACAGTTTAACGTCGCTTTTAAAAAATATTTATAGGTATAATTTGCATAGTATAATAATTTATTTAGTATAATAATTAGTAATTAATTTATATAATTAATAATTTATATAATTAATTAATACAATAATTTATAATAATTTAGTATAATAATTTATTTGTAAGAAAAATTATGACGAATTAAGATCCAAGTACAATAAGGGTGTGGGGGTCCTTCCTCCCCAGAAGATTTTGTGAAATAAGATCCTTAAAAACAGTTTTTTTAACTCGTTTTATGTACATCATTTTCCAAATTTTGGACATTCATTTTTAGGTAGGATTTTAATTTTAACGACATTACTATAAAAATTGACAATAATAAAGTTTCAAGTACAATAGGGGGTTTTGGGGGTCCTCCCCCAAAAGAATTTCGGAAATTTGACCCTAAATAACATGGTTTTAACTTGTTTTGTTATACATATTCCGATTTTCCGGGGGAGAGGCAGGGCCCTCTCTCCCCTTTGATATACACTCCGAGATATATGGAATATTTTGTTTACCGGTTATATTTTATCATTGGATACAATGTAAATATTTATTTCAAATTTCTGAATATTAAAGCTATCACTTTTTAATCATTATGCCGGAGATGCATGAACAAAGGATTCATACGGAAATCTATACATCTGTATATTTTGTTTTCCTAAAAGTAACTTCTTTTGAAATCGAGAGCTGTGTTGGGGAGTTGTTAGACCATACGTCAGAGGTACATATCGAAATTTATTTACACATGGGCCCAAAATCATTCCTTATCCCCTCCCATGCCATAGGATCAATGTTAGATTTTTATACATTTTTGGCAGAATTTGCACATCTTAAAGAACTTAATATAAGAAGCGTTTTGTGTAATTAAGTTCCAAATGCTATAAAGGGGGTGTTGGAAATTTGATTCTACATACTAAAAACAGGTTTTCCCTTGGTTTTGGTGAACTTTATAAAAAAGGTGCTGAGTAATCAATTTGAGAGGTGGGGGAAGGGGGTTCCTTGGTGTGCTACTATTCGGCGATCCCGTTTCAGCGGCAGAAATAAAATGAAAGTACACTGCTGGCCATCCAAAATGGTACACCAAGAAGGGAAAAAGATATCAAACCCAAATTTATTTCTATGATTGCACATAGTATTAATGTGAATTGATTAAAAATTCAGCCTTCCTGGATGTTAGGGGGCCGAGAAAATCAGTGAGGAGTGTTGTCTCCATAGGTGTCCATTACCGCCGCCCCACGCCATGGTATTGAGTGAAGGAGGCTCTAAATGAGCTTTGAGGGATTGGAGGACCATGTTGCGTCCACAGGTAGTCAAAATTCATGTGGTGCACCAGCGGACGTTGCATACCGGGCTAGGTGATTTCTCCTCTTTCATCGGACATGTTTTATGGCGTTGGTTCTTAAGAACGGGTAGGTCCGGGTAAAAATGCAACAAAGGCGGTTCAGAAGAAAGCTTGGGCATTGCATACAACATGTGGTTGTGAATTTTCATCTTTAAATTTGTCCCCAGGACAGGTCTGAAGGCAAGGGCGGACAACCGGCTGCAAAACCTCAATGTCGCAGCTCTGGTTGGTCAATGTGCCGTTAAATCATACTGAGGAGGTGTGGGAGTAGAATCCAATGCTTCACTGTCTCGTTACTCTGCGTAAAGAAGAAATCTGACGATTACAAAATCAACAGCTGAGTGCTCTCTTTTCTCGTTGTCGTAGTGTCATCTCCAATTATCGTAGTGCTCCAGACCGCATTGGGATACTCTCATAAACTCTGTGGCATCACATTGAGATGTCCATTTCATTATTTAGAGCACTGTTGCCAACGCCAAATCATGTGTTGAAGATTGGAATTTTTCTGAAGCTATGCTTGCCAAACAGGCAGTCCCCTGCACTGTAAACGACATGCATTCCACTCCCACACCTCCTCAGTATGATTTACCGGCGCATTAGCCAACCAGAGCTGTAGCATTGAGGTTTGACAACCTGTTATCTACCCTTACCTTCAACCCTCGCCTGCGGACAAGTCTCAAGAGAAAAATGCATAACCACGTGATGAACTCAATGTCCAAGCTTTCTTCTTATCCCCCTTTGTTGCATTTTAACCTGGACCTATCCTTTCTTAAAAACCAACGCCACAAAACATGTCCGATGAAAGAAGAGAAATCACCTAGCCCGGTATGCAACGTCCGCTGGTGCACCACATGAATTTTGACTACCTGGGGGCGCAACATGGTCCTCCAATCCTTCATAGCCCATTTAGATCCCCTTTCACTCAATACCATGGCGTGAGACGGCGGTAATGGACACCAATGGAGATAATACTCCTCACCGATTTTCTCGGTCCCCTAATATCCAGGAAGGCTGAATTTTTAATCAATTCACATTAATACTATGTGCAATCATAGAAATAAATTTGGGTTTGATATCTCTGTTTCTTCTTGGTGTACCATTTTGGATGGCCAGCAGTGTAAATAGAACTCTAATAATTCTTCTAAAAATTAGAAGAATTAGAAAATTAGAAAATTAGTCCCATCCTGGGGGTTCCTCCCCCAGAAAAATTTTGGAAATTTGACCCTAAAAACAGGGTTTTAACTTGTTTTGGTAAACCAAAAAAGACCTGAAAAAGGCAAAAACCAGCAGACCTTATCAACACCTTACAGAAAGTTATTTATAACATTTCAGAGAAAAGCAAATTATAAATTATCAAAAAATGTATTTATTTAAAATTTCTTCGTGGAGCCCCTGGAAATGCTTGGCGGAGCCCTATGGGCTCCGCGGAGCACAGTTTGAGAACCGCTGTCCTAAGGAAATGCCTTAAGAAATTCGTGACTAAATTCTATGTACCCGTATCCCGTGGCTGCGCCAACATGTGATGTATAGTGAAATGAATGAGAGGAATATTTTATGAATAATTGATGCTTTGGCCTTGTTTAATGTTTGGAGAATCTTGACCATAATTCTTTCGCTTTAATTTAATCGAAACGAGAACATTTTTTTACCGATTTGACTGGAACAGATTCAGGCTTTTCCAAAAGCGATCCAACCTTTATCGGAAGCCGCTATATTTAGGAAACAAAAATTATGCATGCCTATTTCTGGATTACCACTGATCTTCTCAGTATAAATATTTTAAAATAATATAAGGTACTTCCACGTAAAACTTTGGGAATTCTCCCATACAACTTCGAAAAAAAAACAACCCTGAAAAAACACATCAACATCTTCGGAAAATTTTTCTGAAAACCCCAAAAAGGGACCTACAGGTAATGGGAGTTTAAAGAAAAGAGAACCATACAAGTTTTTAAGCTATCTAATACAGCTGACTCTAAATTAATTATAAAAATATGTAATGGTTATCGGGATGGAAAGGTTACTATTTTTCAGACACTTAAAAATAGATTTGGCCCACATAAACTCTTAACAGATTTCATTCAATAATAATTAACCATGTGGCACACACCCTCCCTGTTTTAAACCGTATAGGAATCTACGAACTAGTTTGTCAGGTACTTCAATACCGAGATATTATCTTATTGTGGAATTTCATTCTAAGGCTATTCCGACTTTCACTAACACTTCCCCTCCTTTTACAATTACGGCGTTAGTGTGTCATTTCTTATCTGTATAACATTAATTCAAAGGAAGTCAAAAGGAAATGGTTCTTTCAATGAGAGAGTAAAAATTATCGCTTGCTTCCTAAATAAATAAGACTATTCTTATAAATAGAACATTTTGTTTTTGAAATATTTTGGAGAAATTGGGACATTTTTGATACACGGGTCACGCTGATTTCACATAAAGTATTTCAGGAACTACCAAGGCTATTTGAGTCAAGATTTCCAAAACATACCTCTAAATGAGAAAACATAACATATATTAAACTAAAATTTATTAGTTTTAAGTTGCTTTATCGTTTCCTGTTAAAAAGTTATTTAAATTTCTGTAAGACTAATCGACCTATAATATTACATTCTTCCTGATGGTTACTCTAAGATTAGTATTATAATAAAAAAGAAATATTTAAATAAAATCTTTAAAAATGATAATAACATCTATAGTAAGAAACAGCCCAATCTCCATTGCAAGAATATAAAATTTAAGTCTTTCTTAATAAATCCAAATCAAAGATTAATATGTAAAACACCGTTTTCACCAGAAGGATAATTCCACGGGTTCTGACATTTTTTAAGAAAAGCACTTACGTATTTTTTAATTTACTTTACAAAAATAAATTATAAAAAAAACATTTTCTACACTTTTGTAACATTTATGTCAGTCAGTTAGCATGTTATTTAAAATTTTTCAAAAATAAATAAAAATGTATTTTGAAAATTTAATTGTGTCATTAGATTTAGCTAACAAGAAAGCAATCAACTGGGTGGAAAATATTTTTTTATTTATTTTTGGAAAGTAAATTGCAAAATGTATAAGTGTTACAGCAATATTTATAACAATTTTGAAATATGTTTTATTTAAACCGTGCCAATATCTAATTCAATTCTTATTTTCATTTATGGTTAATATTCATCCTTAAATCATAACATAATTTTATGCGAAATTGTGTTTCGAATTCTTCTTGGAAATTCCTTGAAATCAAGAAATAATTTCATAACAGACTTTTCATGCAAAATATTTAAATACAAATACAAATCAAGTCGACCAACTACAGTCAATTACGTATCTGTCAATTTTCCTCTTGAATTCGTTTACCCCACTTGAATTTACTATTGTTTCAGGCAACACATTCCTTCTATCCACTACCCTATTAAAAATAATGCCTTCTACAACCCGTCTTAAATTTGACTTTATTTAATTTGAAATTGTGACCCCTTGTTCTATTGCCCGTATTGAAATCTAGTCCCTCTGTGTCCCCTTGCTTTACCATTTTAAAAAGTTGAATCAAATCCCCTCTAATCCTTCTTTTCTCTAAAGTGAACATATTTAGCTTCTTTAATCTTCCCTCATAACATAAACTGGATATACCCTTGACCATTTTAGTAGCCCTATGCTGAACCCTTTCAATTGAATCAATATTTTTTTTTAAGTATGGAGACCAAAACTGAACAGCATACTCTAGATGAGGCCTCACCAAGCCTCTGTATAGTGGCAAAATAATATCCTCGGACCTTAAAGCGGAAACACAATAATTTTTACATCCATCCTTTTTCCTGTTTGAAGAAACCTTTTCAATTTAAATTAAATTATTGAATCATAAATAAATTTCCAAAGAAATGCAGATCCTACACTGATTTTGAATCAAATTAAGTAAAAGATATCTGCATTTTTAATATGAATCACATTATTCACCTCTAAACATATTCTTTAGGTTTGTCTTGGTTTAAAGAATTTTGTCTCTAGAGATTCTAGTGCTTATGCAACAAAAGATTGTTTTGGAGTACTAATTAAAATGGTGACAGCTACAGAATTGCGTAAATAAATAGTTCTTCTGCTTACGATATAAATAAAAGGAATTGTCCAAATCCTGAAATATATTATTTATCACAAAAGATAAAGGATTCCACATACGTGCATTTCTTTCTTAGAAGGGTTTCGGTGATTTGTTTCTGGTTGGAGAAATATAAACATCAGAGCAATTTATTTTATCTCAACTGGTAAACATCCAGTTAAGGACGGATTCGGCCGAACTCGTTTTAAACTAAATCTTTCCTGTGGAACAAAATTCCTTCTAAAAATCCTTGATAAGAAAGTCCTTCTCTTATAATTGGTGAAAGAAGCAAGGAGAAGTGTTTTACACCTGATAAAAATTTCCTGAAAAAAAAAACGGTCGCAAGAAAATCTTAATGCTATTCCTTGAGAAACTGCATTTTATCTTAAAAGCAATAGTACTACAACGATATCTTAAGATGGAAATTTATTTGAGGAACTTAAATGATAAAAATGTTTTTGTGAAAAATCACAGTAATCCTAACAGAATCAAAATTTGCATGTAGAAAATTGAGGAAAATTTCATTTGAATAGTAAACAATATTTTTGAAACATTTTACTAACTCTTCCTCCGACATTGTGTGTGAATGCCAAGATTTGAAAAATAATAAGTTTTTTCATACAAGAAATATTTTTCTTAGTAATTTATGAAGAGCAAAAGAAAAGGAAATGACATGTAGATAAAAAAAACTTTTAACACTTTTTCCCATGGATGGATCTTTGTCAGTCTTTCTAAAAGTTATTGGGATTTAATTCATGAAAATTAAAGACAAATTGCTCTATGAAAATCACCTTTACAAGCACTCGAATAAAATATTTTCTTTCTTGCTTTCATTTCCTTCAATAAAATTTAAAAGCTATAGAATAACTTTCTAATAATAAAAGATATGAGGGATTAAAATATCGACTTAAATGTCGAAAGGAAATTATATTTTTTCTTAAAATAGGATTAAAGAGGGACTCA
This sequence comes from Tetragnatha versicolor, assembly GCA_024610705.1. Taxonomy (NCBI): domain Eukaryota; kingdom Metazoa; phylum Arthropoda; class Arachnida; order Araneae; family Tetragnathidae; genus Tetragnatha; species Tetragnatha versicolor. The sequence goes on from JANDEH010000001.1 coordinate 59,599,506, forward strand.
CACTTTTATAAAAGTAGTCGACAGCTTAGCAAATAGTGCAAATTGTCAATTTTTTTAACAGGTAAGACTACATTGAAACCTTTTTATACGATGTTAATTTCAATCTAAGGAGGTAGGTTAAAATATTCAAAGCGCATAAAAGGATAAATTAAGTAGTTTGCAAACACTTGTAGGGGAGAGGCACATTTAAAGGAAAAGTACATTTTTGACAACTTCTCCATTAGGGTGTATCGAAAAAAACTTTTCTAGGATTTTGATGATGGGTTAATGGGGATAAGTTGTCTTGCCCTCATTCCTACTCTAATCACACGACGAATCTCTTTACTCGAGTTATGGACCCTATATGATGTATGCTACCCGACAAAACTTGTTAAACAGCCTAAATCTCTATATTACGTTTTTTTATGGCTCGAATTTCGTCGAAAATCGCGTCTTTCCTTGTTCAAATTAGAACCCACAATCAACATAATATAGATATTTAGGCTGTTATACAAGTTTTGTCGGGTAGCAAGCATTATATACATATATAGATCATATTAAAGTTTACATTTACAGTACCAATTAGGCAGAATATTTGGCACTTTTACGTTTTTTTTACTTAAATTTCAAAAATACTTAAAAAAATTTCAAGAAATGTTCAGTAGGGTGGGTCAAAATTTTTTTTTTCACATTTTCCCAGGGGCACAGCGACAAAAGGGTGCCAAATGGTCTCAAACTGACGTGTGTAAATTATTATTCGATTATAATAACTCTTTTTGCCTCCGGATTGGCATCAAAGTTTCGATTAATATAGAAATTTCATGTAAAAATGGACAAACAAAAATCAAGCTTTTACTTTGATTTCACGAATCCGTCATGAATATAAATAAACACAATGGTATAAAAATCATCATCGAAGACTTAAAATAATTATAAATGAAACCAGAGTTGAAATACTACTTGAGTTGTAATACAACATATTTTGAAATATCTCAATGGTTAGAACTGACAATCAAAAATTTATTGCTGGAATCATAAAAATGTGCGAAACTCTTATTGCCGGTTGAGTCGGATGTTAAAAACATTAAATTTTTAATAAAAATGGATATGTCAGAAGGTGGGTACCTTTTTTAGGGTTATAGATTTCAACCCCAAGGAAAACATTTGGATAATGGTTTAAAAGTTGTTTTCCTTGAAATTCTTTTGGCATATTAGGAATATTCCATCCCAAGTCATCCCATATGAGTCACTAATGTTCAAAAATAAATTAAAACCACATTTTAAGAGTCAAATTTTGAAACATTTTCTTAAGAAGAGCGGTAGATCCCCGTTTTCAGCATAAAGCTCAGTATTATCCCCTAAGTTTTTAAAAAAGCTACATTACTTTTCAAAACTTACTTGTAATTATCTTAAACAGTTAAATTTGCTATATTTTAACTTTTATGAACGCATAAGGGAATGCTAAGGAGCCATTTTGAGTCAATCCTCCCTCCAAAGAAGTATATAATTCCATGGGCCTGGGTTTCAGTCTATTGTTACAGCAAAAAAATAGGTAAATCAGGACTGAGGCGAATCATAACTGATATATTGCCTAATGAGCGAACTATCCCTAGACAATTGTTTCAACAAATTTTTGCAATCATATTTTGGATCCCAAGACCAGCCAGTGAAATAACTGTCAGCTGAATTTTGAAAAAGCGGCATATTTATGAAAAATATAACTATTTCTACTTTTAAAAATTAAAAATACCGCTTTATACTGACCAAACGTGAAGGAAAATGTATCTGAACTACCAATATTTAAAATATGTACCACTGACAATCCACTGTTTGTTGGCAATAAAGAGCCTCCTATTCTACGGCTATTGTTAGTTATGATAGCATATTACATTGCCACTTTGGCAGTTGTTTTTGTATTGATAATGCATAAAGGTGACTAATGTGATTAAAATTGCTTTTAAAGACCCTTATTTGTGAGCTTTAAGAAGTTATCGAAAAAAAAATTTAATTTATATAATTTTTAAAAAAATATGAAAAAATACATATTTTTGTTCTATTTGAGGCCAATCCGGAGGCAAAAAGAGTTATTATAATGGAATAATATTTCACACATGTTGGTTTGAGACCATTTGGCACCCTTTTCTTGCTGTGCCCGATAGAATTTGTAAAATTTTTTTTCGCCATAGGAAAATGACCCACCCTAATGTTTTAAGTTTTTGACGAGGAAAAAAGTACTCAATGAGAAAAATCATAACGAATATTTTTTCCCCATTGAGTACTTTTTCCTCGTCAAAAACTAAAGAAAAATCATGACGAATATTATATTTTTAACTATTGATCTTGGGTTTGGCGCGGAATATCCGATATAGGGACCTTGCGCCATAAAACCCTAAACAACCAACCATAACAAATATGTAGCCCGTTAATAAAAACATAATGAGTTTTTTAAATATTTTTGTTCAATTTTTAAGGTGAACTAGCTATAGCAACTCAATACCCATATCCTAAAATTGATGTTTTGGAAATTATTAATAGGATATCATGGTTAGTTGATTAAGGGTGTTTTGTAAATGATTTTCCTCAGTCGTTTTTTTCTTGATTCTACCCATACTTTTTAAATCTTAACTTATTAAGTTAAACATTACTGCAAAGGTTTAAATTACCTAATTAGAAAATAAATCAATTTAAGTTTTTAAGTAGATATGTGATAAAATTATTGGTAAAGAGAGAATTATTAAGCTTCTACAATTATTATTATTATAGTCGGCGACGTTATTCTGAACATAGTCAACTATTACTGATTTGTATGAAATTGCAAATATTCTACTGAATTTTTAAAGTTAATTTTAAATTTGGTTGAATATATAGGACAGGAAAGTTCCATAGTTAAGACTATTCCTCCAGAAAAATATACTATGGATAAAAAGGAGCCAGGTTACTTTGCGGCCCGGCACTTGGTATGTGCTTTCGATTGTGGCCCTAGCGCATTTAAAAGTTTGAAACCCCTGCGCAAGACCATAGGTGTAGAAATAAAATAGATAAATAATATAAATTTAAACACTAAATAATTAACTTATAAATATAAACACTAACAAATAATACTAATAAATATAAGCACTAAATAATTTTTAGCGGTAAATGTTAAGCATAGAAAGACTAAAGTAAAATAATATAATATTTAACGCGTATATAAGTGTTCACCTCCAATATAATGAATGAGTGAAAAAATGTTGTTCAGAGCTTCATTTAAAGGGGCGGTATCTAACTAGTCATTATTATCCTGTTAACAGCAATCAATCAATTTACAGCAAGTCAATTCGCAATTTTTGCTGTCTTTCTTCCCTTCTTCAAACTGACGATGTTATTATTGTGAAGAAAAAGATATTAATGTTATCTTTTAAGCATGAAGCGTCTTGATAAACGGAGATTTAAAAAACTTGGAGCAGTGTGAACGTGAACGAAGTCCGCTTCGAAATTTCTTCCTTCGACTGGGATCGCTGCTTCACTGCAACAAGTGGTTCCTCACTGGGAAACTTATAGGGCTTTTCTCTCACAGCATAATATTACTACGTCGTCCTGCCCTGTTTAAGAACAGTATTGTGAGAGAGTTTAATGGTATTTAACAAGGGAAAAATTCAAAATTTGTTAACTTTTCCTGTGGGTAAAAGATATTTGCACAATCATGAAGGAAAATATGCTCCCATAGGGCCACTTTTAAAATCGCGTTAGTTCTGGTGCTATGAATGCATGGATACATTTTAATTGATGTTTAAGTATAATTCATTCCTTTTTCCTTTAGCATCATTAAATCTATAATTAGTTGCATTTCATTACTTATGTTTATTTTCTGTATTCAAATTCCATCAAATTATTATAGAGATATTCTTTTATTAATTTCTTTCAGCATAAATACTTTGAATTATAAGGATGATCTCCAAGAAATACAGCTTAAATAAAACCAAAATGTGAAATAAAAATAATGTTTTCCCCCCAAATTTTTACGAAGTAGTATTGAGAAAATTTAAATATGTTACAGGAAAAGAAAATTTCTAAAATTATTGTTTTTATCGTGTGGGTAGAATTCGAGTAATTTTATAAGAAAACAATACTTAAATAAAATCATACTTTTTTGTTCAATAAAAAGTTCATTTTTCTTAACAGACATATGATTGCGGTTTAGGATAAAAATACGTATATGAATATCTTACAAAAGGCACTAAATTTTTAAGAATACCTCTAACGAGAAATACACGGTTAACTATTTCTCTCACCAAGATTTTACATGGAAATAACTTCACAACGATGAACCTTGCAAAATATGATCCTTCATTATATACTTTTAAAATATCCAAACTAAAAACTTCAAGAAATAACTTTAATTTGGAATTTAAAAACCTGAAATTTATATTCATGACAAAATCTTCCAGTTTAATTTGATTACAACAGTGCAAATGCCAGAAATATTAAGTGCCCAATAAAATGCCTCTCCAAATTTTGCAAAAGATTAACATGATCCAAATTATATAAAATCTCTAGTGCATGTATACAATCGGGTTTTAAGTAATTTACCACAAAATCAAACAAAGCTTCTTACGTTTTTCTATCGCCGAATTCTAAGGAGCAGGAAAGAGCCAGAAGTCAATATCGCCTACTCTCTGAGATTTTTGCGTCGCTATGATAAAAGGAGTAGAGCAATTTAAAACACACGTGCGATTGCGCCCCCTATGATGAGCGGTTTTGTTTAAGAGAATGAAGAATGAGCTGTATATTATTTATAATTTCAAAGATCTGTCAAAGGCTCCATGAAAGTGAAAGGTGGTTGAGATCGGAGTACCAAGAGAAACGAAATTTCTTGAATTCTCTATATAGAAACAAAAATATTTATCAGAAAGGATCAACATTAATTTTACAGATTACGTGTAGTTTTTATTACAAGAAAATGATCTTAGATAGTGGTGGATGAAACGACAATCTATTTGTGTTTTTGAAACTTTTAAAAATAATACTTCATTTTAAAATTTGAGTAATCTTTTTAGGTGACACTCTTGTTATAATATGAGATGTAATGAAGGGAAATAGCACCCCACGCTTTTTAACTGTTTTATTGCAAACAAAAATGATTGAAGTATACTCAAGTATATGTATCAAATTTAATTCGACGATTCTAACAATTGAGTTTTTTAAGAAGAGCAGCAGCGGTAAATAGATGGCCCGGTTTTTTTTTGTATTTTCAGCTAAATAGATTTCATAAATTACGATTTGTATGAGGTATGAACTATAGATTTGTTGCAGTAGTTTTGCCTCTTAGGTGGGAAAAAAACGTGTAATAATAAGTTGACAAGGTGAAATAGTAGACTTATTTTAAGACAAAAATACAAATATTCTTACTTTAACAGTAACAAATGAAGAAGAGCAATTGAATGAATAAAAATCAAAAGTTTTAGTCTAAATTTCCTATTGTAATACTTTAATATTACGGAATCGGTGAATTTTTGGCTGAGGCGGGAAAAAACTGCCTTAAACATATTTTGACTCATTAATTTGGTATTAACATTCCTAACTTAAATATTTATAAATCACAGAACACTTAAGTTCGTAAAAACGACTACATGCCCCTTGACTACCAGTTAACTTACCTGAAATTACACTGTAAAACAGAGTTGAAAGAAGGTTTTAATGCAGGTGGTAAAACCAAAAAAAATCTTCATTTTTGCAAGAGAGAAAAAATATTTTTTTCAATTAACTTGACCTTTTACTTTTATCACGTGTCATATCGCCCAAATGCGCCAAAGAAAGGATGCGAGAGAGAGATAAAATTATTCAGAAAGAGATCTCAAAAGAGAAGGGTTGTTGCTCTAATACTTTAATAACATAAACCAAAATATTTCAATCTCTTCCAGAGGAATAATTTTAATGACACCTAAAATCTTTACTACATGCACTTTCATTTTTTTATTCCTTTACTAGATAAGTACTCCTCAGATATTAAAGCGTCTTACTTTTTTTCTACAAATCCAAGAAAAAAATTATAGTACGTATTTTAGATTTCTTTTACATAATACGAGTAGTATAGCAAAAGTAGTTTGGGAAATAGTAAGAAGACTAGCTTTACTATGAGAAGACTATAGCTTTAGGTCATAAAAAAGTTGTGCGATCGGAAATCCTAAGCTCAAGCAGACAAATTTTATCATGCGGTGGTGGCTTGATGTGGGATTATTGAAAGAAGAAAATATTTCAACCCTAATCCATTTAAATTTCACATTTCCAGCTATAAAATTCTCTAACAGGAGGAGGGAGAACAAAGATAACTCAATGTGCAAAAGAAATTGAGGATGATTTACATTTATTTTATTTGATATTAATTTATATTTTAGTTCTACGTTTTTCATAGGAGATAACATGCTTCTATGGACGAAACACCATCATCCTACGGTACTTACATCAGATGCATGCAGAAGAGCAAAAGATGCTTCTGAACATTCATTTGGTTGGCATCAATTAGATGACACCCGAGAGCACGGGCGTCAGGACGCGTCCCCCCAACAACTGCTAAGAGAACGTTGTTGGAGAAAAAATATTTTTAACTTTAAAGGGAGTCCAAAAATTTGCTGAATGTGTTTCTCCAACTTTTTTTAACATAGTGGATAGTGCCTATTTACCAATGGCATCTAACATAAAAAGGGGAAGGACAAAATTTAGAGAACATTATTTAATTTAGAATAGGTTAAAGCCAGTGGTGAGTTTGGGAGGATAAAGTCCCTACAAAATATTTTCTACCTGAAAAAAAAATAAGGCGAGCCCCTTCCTAAAATAAAATATTTTCCCAACTACTACAAAGCATAGAAAATTCGATTTTGAAATTGTGTAATTATACAACACTGAAAATGGCCCTGTTCGTGTTTACATTTTCATATTTCGTCTTTGGCTATTTTAATAAATCTTATTAATTTTAAAACCATGACTTTTGCTTTGTCTTTTGCCCAAGCAGGATCATAGTCGCCCCACTTGTGACCACAAAGAGCTGTGTTGCCACAATGAGTTTAACCAGGTATCTGTCCAGACTTTTTGTGAAGTGTCCCGTTTTTGTGAAAATATACTTATAATTTTGTAAATTGGAAGTTAGCGTTAACTTCTCACAGAACAGAGTACCAGACCCCTATCTTGAAATAAATTCATATAAGAGAAAACTCTCACACATTCCTCTAACCAGAGGTTACTGGTGAAGAACTCTTCTTTTCAAATTCATATAAATTTGAAACAGTAAAAAGTTTCACTTATTTAGGATCCATTATTACTAATGATAATAGAATATTTCCTGAAATTATATGAATATTTCCAATATTATATGAATATTATATTTTTATTATATGAATATTTCCAAGTCACGGAATTTTGAAGGAAAATCAGTGCATAACATATGGAGGGTTCAGAATAGAAATGAACCAAGTCCACTTTAGCTACTTTTGAGCTACAGACGTTTTAAGTTAAAGCTTCATAGCAAATTACATGTTAACGCATAAGAACTTGCTGCTGCCAAGCGGATATTATCAGAACTAGGACTTGCACTGAAATTTTACATAGTTGGTGCATGTTATAATCTAGTAACAGAGGCGACTGCATTGTTGTGATTGGAGACATGAATGCAAAAATTGGCCGAGAAAGCATATATCAAGAGGTAATTGGAAAACATAGTATGCATAAAGACACAAATGAAAATGGATCTTTTGTGATCCAATTGGCGACGGCAAACAACTTGAAAGTCATTAGCACATGCTTTCCCCATAAAGACATTCACAAGGGAACTTGGAATATCCCTGGAACTTCTGATTTCAATCAAATTGACCATGTGATGATTTCTAAAAGATGGGCTTCATCTATCCAAGATGTCAGAGTTTTTAGAGGAGCTAACTGTGATTCTGACCATTTTTTAACAGTAGCTCGTGTTCGACACAGAATATCCTCTGTTCCTGGCTCCCAGGGAAGGAAAAATAAATTATGTGTAGAAAAACTTAAAGATAGGAATATCAAACTAGATTATAAGACAAGAGTTGAGGAAAAACTGAATAATTCAAATATTTCTGCAGACATAGAAACGGATTGGAATTTTCTTAAAGCAACTATTATGGATGCTGCTAATGCAGTTTTAGAAAAAGACAGAAAGCATATAAATGAGTGGTTTGATGAAGAGTGCAGAAGGGCATTAGAGGTTAAAAATAATGCGAGACACAAAATGCTACAACATTTTAGCAGAAAAAATGAAGAAGTGTATAAAAACAGTCGAAGAGAATCAAATAAAATATGCAGGAAAAAGAAAAAAGAGTTCCTTAGGAGTAAAATCGAGGAGCTGATTGAAAATAATAGAAAAAAATAATGCAGAAAATTCTATAAAGATTCAAAAAGATTAGTTAATGAATTTCAACCTAGAATTATTAACTGCAAAGATGTTGACAACAAAATTATATCGGATTTACCAAAAATCAAAGAGAGGTGGAAAGATTACTTCCAGACCCTACTAACTTCAGATAGTGGAGTTGTAATGAATGATCAGGAATTTGAAAATGCTAATTATGAAGAAATACCTGCTCCAACATTCGAAGAAGTTGAACATATTATTCAAAAAATGAGAAATTTTAAAGCTCCAGGAAGTGATGAAATTAGAATAGAATTTATAAAAAATGCAGGAGAAAAGATGTGGTACAGAATCTATGAATTAATCGTACAGATTTGGGAGAGTGAAGTAATACCAACAGAATGGAATTTGGGAATAATTGCCCCCATTTACAAAAAGGGTGACAAAATGGATTGTACAAACTACAGAGGCATTACATTATTAAATGTGACTTACAAAATACTCACTTGTCTTATCAACAGAAAACTTGTACCATTTGCAGAAGAGATAGTTGGTGACTATCAGTGTGGGTTCCGATCTAAATGCTCAACTATTGATCAAATTCACATTGTAAAAAATATTTATGAAAAATTTTATGAATATAATCTTGATCTATTTGCACTGTTTGTTGATTTTAAGCAGGCCTTTGCCAAGGTAGATAGATTCAAAATGATTGAAACTATAGCTGAGCTAAAGATACCAATCAAATTAGTAAAACTAATTGCAGCTACACTGAAGGGATCTAAGGCCTCAGTTCTGATCAACAATGATCTTTCAGATGTTTTTGACATTAATGCCGGCGTTCGCCAGGGAGATTCATTATCGCCCCTATTATTCAATCTGGTACTTGAACAGGTTATTAGAAATTTAGACCTTAGAGGTCTTATCTGTAGTAAAACAACACAAATTTGTGCTTTCGCTGATGACATTGTGATATTAAGCAGAACCAGACAGGGATTAATTGACTCTACAAAAAGATTAATAGAAGGAGCAAGAAGGGCTGGTCTTTTAATTAATGAAAACAAGACTAAGTACATGGAAAAAAACTAAGTTTGCCAATGATCATAGGGAATTCTTGATAGTAGATAATTTTAAGTTTGAGGCAGTTGATAGTTTTACCTATCTAGGTTGTTATTAATACTGTTAACAATCCCTCTGAAGAAATTAAGTCCCGAATACAGAAGGGAAACAGATGCTACTTCACCTATCAGCATCTTTTTAGAAATAAGTTAATACCTAAAGAAATAAAGCTTAAGTTGTATAAGACAACACTAAGACCAGTTGTAACTTATGGTTGTGAAACTTGGACCTTATCTCAAAAAGATTTAAATAATTTAGAAATTTTCGAAAGGAAAATTCTCAGAAAAATTTACGGCTCGATTATGAATGATAATGGATTCCAAATTAGAACAAACAGAGAATTGGAGATCCTAGTAAAAAATGAAACTATAACCCGTTTTATTAAAGGACAGAGACTGGCTTGGTTGGGTCACATTGAAAGATCGGATTACAAAAATAGAGTTAAAAGGACATTAAATTGGAAGCCAATGAGCAATAGACCTAGAGGGAGACCCAAAATGAGATGGTTGGATGATGTTCTTAAAGATCTTAGAACAATGAAAATAACCAACTGGGAAAAAAAGGCATGTAATAGAGTTGCCTGGAATAAAGTAGTACAGCAGGCCAAGGCCCATCAAGGGCTGTAGGGCGACCAAAGAAGAAGAAGGTCAGGGTGGCTACAGAATCACTAAAGTAAAATTCCCTGAGATTTCCCTGATTTCCAGAGTAAATATTTTAAAATTCCCTGAGTCGATGTTTTCCAGTAATGTTAACCGATGTTTCTCAAAGTGATGTCATTTTTTAGCATTGATTTAAACATTTTACTGTATGTAATACATGGTATCTATTTACTGCTCAAATTGCAACTGTAAATTACTTCATCAGTGTAAACAAATAATTTAAGGTATTAGTGTAACATTTATTAGGTGTAATAAATGCTCCCAAGTGAAAAAAATACACAACCCAATCAAGACTTTACAGAAAGAAACACTTATAATAACACTAATCAATTTGACAAAAGTATATCTAGAATATAATTGAAAAATTCTTAATTATAAGTAAAGATTATTCTCCAAACGGAGACTATTTAACAATATTACTTATACTTATTTAATAATAATAGCCATAATACTTATTTGATAGAAAATTCATCTCAAAAAGTTTCAGCAATCACTTAAAAATTAAAGAGAACCAAAAATTTAAAAGACCTTTCACTTTTGGATTCTAACAATCCTCAAATATTTTATTTAAACCAGTATTTTTAAATTCTATATGTCCACATCAATCTATTTTGGTTTGAATAAAAATTTAATTTAGCTATAGAATATTAACAAAATATTTTCAAGTAATTTTTAAATACACGAACCAATTTAGACAGATTTATATTTCAAAAAATAAAAAACTACCTTATATACTTTAAATAATGATCAATAGCCATTCTAATGCATTGAATTAAAATTGTGAATTGCAGATAATAAAAATCTAAAACACTCTGACAAAAAATATAGTCCAAGAAGTTTAATTTCAACCCCCCAAAAAATTACCTATAATCTGTACAAAAGATTTTGCAAGACTTTCTTTCTGAAAAAATTTTAATGCTTAATTAATATTATATTTGTCTTAAAATTTTCATATACCCTTTTATCTACAGACACCTTGTATAAAACTCACAAGTTCAAACTATAAATTTCTATTTGCCCTCTTTAAAAAAACAAGAAATTCCTCTAATAAACCTTTTAATTTTCCTGCTTAACATTGGAAACATTTGAACAAAAAGAAAGGAACACTTTCTCCAAAAACAAGCATTTAAAGCCAAGGATATTGGCGCAAAATAAGAATTACGCGATCGCGAACCGGCCGTCAAGTTGTTTTTTCTGCCGTCGTCCACGCCGTCAAAATGCCAACTTTACAGGCAAACGTACGGAAATATGTACGAAAATTCAGGATTTTTCATTGAAATTCCGGGCCATTATAGGATTTTCAAACTTTAACATAATAAGTTGATACCCTGAAATCTTTTTATCCTTTTAGAAATAAAAATTCAAGGGTTTTCCAGTATTTTAATACCAAAATTAGCCTTTTAAAGGACATTCCAGGCCTTGAAAACCAATTTTGAAATTCCAAGACTTTCAAGGTTTTCAAGGCACCCTTAAACGCACCCTGTAATTAAGCTATTTATTAAAAAGTATCTAACATTTTAAAGCATTGATTAATTCATTTATTATAGGTTTTCCATAATTTATTTTTTAAAAACACTGTTTAGCAAGCTTAACATAAGTTAAATATTGAGCCGAGGATTAAGACGGAGGTCATGGAAAAAACGGTTACGCGAAGAATCGCTATTTCCCGAATTCCCGCCTTCTAACCACAGTAAAGTTTTTTCTACATCGCCAACTTAAATTAGCGTCATCGGCCGTTCAAGAAAGCAGTCGCTGGAGAATCAGAACACTTCGCAAGCAAAACGAAACTTACGCGAAAAATCGCGATTTTTCCGACGTTTTTCGCGATAACCCGTGATTTTCCCCCAAATTATCTGGAAACTTAAAAAAAGTATGGATTATCTGAAAAAAAACATTTGTTGGCGGTTGGCGGGCAGCCGTGTTCGAGCGTTCAGACGAGGCGGACGCCGAGTCTGCGCAGAATGACGAGTCGGCGCGGCAGTGAAACGGCTGATGCAACTGTTTTGATGCTTTCCAGATCGTCCGGAAAGAAGTTTTAAGTTTTTGCGTTTTCCGACAAAAAATAGAAATTTAAGACTGCTATAAAATTCCCTGATTTTTCCCATTTTTTACGAAATTCCCTGAGAATTCCCTGACTTTTCCAGAATTGAAAAATTCCCTGAGAATTCCCTGATTTCCCGGTGCTGTCGCCACTCTGAAGGTGCATGTTATAGCGTCGCTAACTCAAAAATGACAAAAAGTGGACTTGGTCCATTTTAATTCTGAGCCCTCCATATTTATTTCAAAATTTTGAGGGGGTCTGGGGATCCTCCCCCAGAAAAATTTTAGAATTTTTACGTACCTTTAGAAACTGTTTTGACTCATTTTGAAACCCTTTAGATTACATTGCTCCTTGTGAGACAATTAAAAATTTCCCTGATTTTTCCAGATGAATGAAATTCCCTAATCTGTAACCACCCTGATGAATGATTATTTAGTTTTTTAAAAAATATGTATAAAAAACTTGTTTTTTTATGTGCAAAATAGGTCAATTTTTCCAAATTTCACATATTATTTTTGTCACCTTATTTAACAAAGGGTAAATCAAGAAATCAAATATTATGCTCAACTGGATGGACTTTAATACCATACACTCATACACCCAACAAAAAAAGGTATAGAATCTATTAAACAGGGATGAGATTGACAAGAAAGCAAAAGGTCGGAAAAATTGTGTGAACGACATTTTCAATAGTTTTTTCCAATATATTTTAGGTAGAATTTGCATTTTAATGAACTTAATATAAAAAATATTTAAAAAATAGAGTTCCAAGTATTAAAAGGGGAGTTGGGGGTATACCCCCAGAAAATTTTTGGAAATTTGATCCTAAAATTCAAGGTTTTAGCTTATTTTTAACAGTCCAAATTTTTTACGGTGAAAAATTTGTGGAAAAAATCTGAAAATTCTCAGAAAAATGGGAAAAAGTCGGAAAAATTTCATGCCTGATTAAAAAAGATAGAACTACCCACCCACCAAGGACGGATTAAGGGGGGGGGCGGTGGGGGCGATCGCCCCCCCCTTGCCCTGAGACGAAAACATTTTTTTGGTTTCAAATAACAAAACTTTGTTCGTAATAAATTTCGAAGAAGTAAAATAGCTTTCAGTAAACCACGCAAGTGAAATAGCTCCTGTTGGATGGGGTCCCCAAACAGGCCCCCTTTAACCTCTTGGCTGTCACCTTGAAGAGGACATTCAAACAAGATAACCGGACAGTCGTTCTGTCGTTAGTTTATCTGCTCTCCCGTACCCTATGTTGTTTTCTTCCCTGTTTCCTCTGAGGAACTGGGAGAGAGGGAAGGGATAGGTGGCTCCTTCCCCTCGGTTCTCGGTAAAGGGATATCGCCCCCCCTTCTAGTGAAAATATTCACGTGAGGTGCTTCTCAAACACCAGTGGTTACTGCCTAATGAGACAATTTCAGTGCTTCGGGTTGTGAGTGAAAATTGTCATTGCTGTTGGAGAACTTTGAGCTGTGGCCTGTGGGACATTTTATCTTCAAGCGTTTGCCTACCAATTTATATATTTTTCTATATGCAAGGAGAAAAATGTAAGTTCATACTCAACTCTTTTAAAAGAATGTTTGTTTCATGTATTTAAAATTATGACTAGGTCTGGAAGTCTGTTTCGAATATTACACGTTTCAAGGGATTTTCGATCGATTTATACTAGCTTTATGTTACATACTTCGGTTTATTCACATGTTTTTACATATTTAAGCAAATTTTTAAAATTAAGTATAACTTTATGAATCTAATATTGTAGATGAAATTTAGTGAACCCATTGCTAAATTTACTAACCAAAAGTTGTGTATACATAATTAAGAGTAATTGAATGTGTCAATTTTGTGTTTTTTTAAAACTTAACTGCTTAAACGCCTTTCTTTCGTTTAAAAAAAGCTCTCTATAACAATCATTACTTTTTCTCTCTTCTCTCTCCTAATCCTTACTCTTATATCTATTCATTTTGTTCCTATGTCCTCTTTTTAGACTTTAAAAACACTTTTATTTTTTCTACTTGGGAAAAAACCCTTGAAGAAGGATTAATTAGCCGATCATTAAGTTTTGGCTTTTTAAGCTTGGTATTTTACCCGCTTTATATAATCCGGATTCGGATATAGTATTCGAGGGATTTGAAAACTCTATCTGGAAGATTAGCTTTTAATAACGCCAAAGAGTCAATAAAAATTAATTTAAAATCCATAAAACATGAGTTTTTTGCTGTGAATAAATTATTATGTGGAAGAATTTTAAAACATAATGCTCTTATAAAGTCAACAGCAAACGGAGTTGGCAGTGGAAGACCTACGGGGGGGGTACGGGCTGAAGCCCCCCCCCGCAAAACGTCTAATATTTTACAAAACGCAAAAAATCTATACCTGAAATTCGGATGAGGTGTACCAAAACGAGTTGAAAAAGTGGGGTTTTTGACTTAAATTTCCAAAAATTTTCTGGGGGAGGACCCCCAGACCCCCTTTTAATGGTTTGAGTAGGATAATTCACTACCTATTACGTATTACCATTAATAAGAAAATTCTTAGCCCCACCCCAAAAAAAAACCTGGATTCGCCGCACTGGTCAACAGGAGATACGAATGCTTAAAGGGTTTGAATAGTTATTTAATGTTTTCACAATTTAATCCTTAAAATAACTTTCAACATGCAGAATAATCATAAAATTAAAATTACCCTAAAAAAATCGGACCGCCCCCCCCCTTGAAAAGTTTCTTAATCCGTGCCTGCCACCCACAGGCATTTTAGCGAGTATTTTCATGGCTATAAAAAACAATCCAATGGTTTTATTACTTATGGTATTTGAAAACAAGTGTAATGTTTCTATGTAACAAATGATCGATTCGAGTGAAAAATTATAGGCAGAGGATATCAATCAGCAAAATATTTAACTAAGAAAAGGTCAAGAATCCCCAACTTCAATTGCTACTAATTTTAGATTTTTCACTTAAAAAACTATCATATACAGGGTGATCGGAAATTACGTGGACAAACTTCGCATAGGGGTAAAGGGGACCTGCGGCAAAAAGCAGTTTTCCCAAGGACTGTTTAACGAAACATAATAAAATGAAAAAAATTAATACATGGGGTACAGCAGTATCTGTACTACTTCCACCATAAATTTGACAAAAATCAGACCACTTGCTAAACCCTGGGGGGAGGTTAACCCCTTCAGTCGGAATTATGAAATTTTTATGTGAAAATTTTTTCCTTTGGTACACAGTATAGTATGGTGATAAATATCTTAATTTAAAATTTTCAAGTTCCTAGGGCTCCAGCATGATCCTATCGTTTACAGTCAAAACCAGGCTTTTCGCTCTCATGTCACATTACGATAGACCGGCAAAATGACACAGCACGAAGCTAGCGACTACCCAACTGTCGTTTACTCCGGATTAGTCAACACTTTTTAAACGAGACCTCCGGAGCTCTCGGAATCGGTATCCAATAGTCGGTAAAGTTTACAATGCCTTTTCAGGAAACAATGACATTACTTTTCAAATTAATAGTCTTTCTACATCAAGAAGTGGTCTTATGAATTAATATTAAACCTCTGGATGAAGCAATATCTTTATTTTGTACTAAGTTTTCTATGCGTAGGTCACGCACGCTCAATGCACTGCAAACAGGTTATTTCGTCGCCATCTATTAAATAACTATTGGTATAATAACTAGAGGTAGTGGTGAAGCACTCCCTTTTCATACATGTGTCCTTTCGGGAATTAAATCTGTTCTATGGAATGCGCAGTTCATTCTGGCAGATAGTGGAGGACTAATCAATAGTCACCACTTTTTCCGTTTTGTCGGCTAGACTAAAAGCTCTCCCTCCGCTCTCTTGCGTTACCTTCCTATACCGTGCTGATGAGCCCTAACAAGGGCGAAACCGGTCCACGGTTGGAGGCGACGCTTGAGAGCTGGAGTTTTCTCACATATTCCTCTAACCAGAGGTAGTGGTGAAGCACTCCCTTTTCATACCTGTGTCCTTTCGGGAATTAAATCTGTTCTATGGAATGCGCAGTTCATTCCGGCAGATAGTGGAGGACTAATCAATAGTCACCACTTTCTTCACAGTTTTCTCACATATTCCTCTAACCAGAGGTAGTGGTGAAGCACTCCCTTTTCATACCTGTGTCCTTTCGGGAATTAAATCTGTTCTATGGAATGCGCAGTTCATTCCGGCAGATAGTGGAGGACTAATCAATAGTCACCACTTTTTCCGTTTTGTCGGCTAGACTAAAAGCTCTCCCTCCGCTCTCTTGCGTTACCTTCCTATACCGTGCTGATGAGCCCTAACAAGGGCGAAACCGGTCCACGGTTGGAGGCGACGCTTGAGAGCTGGAGTTTTCTCACATATTCCTCTAACTTCTTACACATATTCTTCTTCACATATTCCTTCCCAAAGTGGTCCATATGGACCCCCAGGGGGCCACAGCGACTTCCAGGGGGTCCATGGGCATGAGAATGAAAATTTAGGGTCCACAGCCACTTTCAGAGCTCCTCGGGAAATTAACTTTTAAACTAATTTTTAAAATTTAAATATCAGTTTGTAAATATTTTAATGTAGATAATCGCTTTTTACAATTGAATGTTTTTATTATGATTCTACTTTGGTAAAACTTAACTATCAATATTTTTTTCTGCTATGGAAAAACTCATGAAGTTATTTTTAAAATTTATAAATGCTGTTCAACATGATATGTAGAGATGGAAAATTTCCGGAAATTTTGGGTAGGCGGAAAAAAACCGTTTTTTTTTCCGGAAAAATTGGAAAAGTCAGAAAAATTGACCTTTTTTTGCATAGAAAATAGTGGTTTTTGAATACATATTTTTTTAGAAGCTAAATAATCATTCGTTGTATAAAAATCTTTAGTCATTATATATTATAAGTTATTAAATCATTAAAAATTAATTAAAAATAATTCTTCCAAAATAAAAATATGCAGCATTTTACGAGTAGTTTTAAAACAAAAAAAACTAGTTTTTATAACTATAAAATAATATATGCAATATAAATATAAAGTTTGTGATTGTAATAAATAACATTAATTTAATATTTATTTATTAAACATAAAGTACTTTTCATGAATTAATTTTGTATACAACATGATCTAATAACAAATAACAGATGTTTTCTATAATATTTAACATCAATATACATAATTGATCCTAACCTTTTTCACATAATCATTGCAATCATGTTTTCTAAGAAAGGTTAAGAAGTTTTAATTAAATTCTGCCAATTTAAAAAAAATGTTGAAGTCATTATATAAAAAAATTAAAAAATCATTGTTTTGTTTGAATATTTTTGGAACTTATTTTTTTATTATTTCATTTTCATGACATTATTGTGTTCATTGTTCAATAAATACTCATGCACCATAAATATTTTTTCAAGCAACCCCGTAAAAAGCCTCCAATAATCCCAAACTTTGAAATCTGATCTAAATTTTTTTAAATTCAGATAAAGCAGAGAAACTTGAAGTAGTACGTCATTTCATATGCTTATGATTGTTAGACATTCTGATTTAATGGTTAAAATATTTTTAAAGTGCTGCATTTTATATTTAATATATAAAAATACCAAATTTATATATGTAATATTCTTCTAATCCTTATTGGTATTAATGATATTAATTGGCATTGCATAATTATTTTTGTTTTTAGAGAGTAAAATAAATAACACTTGGATGTTAAAATAATTTATCTTGCAGCTTACTTTTTCCAAATTTGTGTTTTTATGTGAAATATTAAGTATAAAAAATATCAAATGAGAAAACATTAGAATGTGAATGTAGAAAATTTTTAAATGCATACAAACTTAAAAATTTTTAACTTTTCCCGAGTGGAATCCAACTTTATTGTGGGAAAAAATGCTTATTATATGGTTAAAACTTCATTTTTAAGTACTTAATTGTATAAGAATATCATCTAAATAATATTTAATTGATATCGGTTAATATATAAATTCTAAATAAAGTATTTTAAATTAAAATTTTCAATTTTTCCGGAAAGAAATAAACCCTTCAGAAAAAAAACGGTTTTTTTCCCAAAGTTTCCGGTTTTTTTACGGCCATTCCCATCTCTAATCATATGTAAATGCACATATTTTTTAATGCTCAATAAAAAAACATATTTTTTATTACAAAAACTTTTTTTAGTATCATATATTAAAACTTAATTTCTATAACGTATAATTTAATTTATTTTCATAGTTGAACTTAAATATAAAAGTTGTTTTTAACATGTCATATATTAATTGTAATTATTTCTGAAATTTCATGATTTGGGGAATGAATAACTCCCTCATAAGCCTTTAAATTTGACACGCTTGCGACCAAAACTTATTGTTAATTAAGTTTTTGTGTCTTGAAATGTAGTGAGCTATATTAAAAGTTAGATTTGTTTTTATTTTCAACTTTTAAAATGTGTGATTATTATAATTTCCTTAAAAATATTATGTAACCATATTAATGGCAAAAAAATGTAAAAGTGTGAAATCAAATGCTCATCAATGCACGAAAAAACACTTGAAAAAAATTACAAAATTAATGTTTGGTTTGAAAAAATGTAGTACAGTCGAGTCCGCTTAATGTGATCACGGTTAATGTTATCAATCGGATAATGTTATCGAAATCAACAAGTCCCGATCATTCCTATTTAATTTAATGTAAAATACATCGTTTATTGTGATCAACTATGGATCAACAAGCCGCTTAATGTTATCGAAATTTGTCCATATCCCATAAGAAACGCTCGCTTTCGAGTTTGTTTTGAAGGTCAATTTCTTTTTTCTGAAACTCGGTATAAGTTCACAGTTGCACTGTTATGTTTATTTGCTTTGATTGTAAGAAAAATAAAAATTCCCTGCTCTCCGGCCTCATACATTGAAAGAAAACGGTTAAATGCGGGGCAAATCCAAGCTTGTCATTGGATATCAACATCGCCGACTTGCAGATGTTCCTGATAAGATATTTTTTTTCTTATTTAGTGGAATTTAGATGAATTTCAGTGATTATTTATGTTTCTGATCCTTTTCTATGTAAAATTTTGAAAAATACCGATAATATCTTCACTGGAAGTAAAGAAAACAAATTTAAGAGTGGAATCGCATATATGTTTAGTGCTAAAAAATGAAAATACAAAGTAAGCGATTTTGTTATTTTATTTATTGGACTACTCTTACATTTTACCCTAAACATTTTAAGTTGAGTGTAAATTTATTTCGAAAACATTAATTCACTCTAGTTACACTGTTAGCTGCTTTTTTTATAGGAAATTGCTTATTGTTATCAATCGGATAATGTTATCAGTTTAATATCGGACAAATGCGATCACATTAAGCGGATTCGACTGTATAAGCATCAGATTTTCAGCTACTTTTAGAACGGTCTCTAAGACAGGGGTCCACGGGGTACAAAAAAGGTCGTCAGGGGGTCCACGGGCCAAAAAGTTTGGGAACCCCTGCTCTAACCAGAGGTAGTGGTGAAGCACTCCCTTTTCATTGGTATAATAATTAGACATAAAAATATATGTTTTTGGGTACCTGTTATGATGTGATAATTTTTCTTTCACTGTAAAAAGGTATTTTTACAAGATTTAAAGTTTCTATTTTTACAGTTTCAATAACCAAGTGTCAATTCATTTAGTCTACCGCTTATAGATGGCAGCACATCCCAATGGAAATGATTGGAACTTGGATTTTTTTGACCCAGATTCTATTGCATTTTACGGTTATTTTTTGTTCTTAAAAGAGTTTTTTGGGTTCAGGAAATATATTGGAATTTTTTAAACTGCCCACAATTATCAGGTTATTTATTTCTGCTAAGACGGCATGATGGTGACCCCAACTACCCAGGCTACAAGTATCGAAAAGACCGCTCTTTGCTGATTGGCCGAACGCTTCTCGGTACATTCTCAAAGGAAAAAGCTAGATTGCTTGTCGCCTGTTGCCTCATGCTCGCGCCTAAATGAAGCTATTCGAGGGTCCCGACAAGGAAAAAAGTGTTTTCGGATCCTCCTGTCGATTACTGCTCGGGTGTCGATTTTTAAACGATATGATCATGCTGGTGCCCCTAGCTTAATATTTAAAGAAATTACAGACCGTCCGGTGGTTTTCAAATTCCCATGCGAAGTTTATCCACATAATTTCCTATCACAATGTGTTGTCTCAGTATCCTTGTGAACAGCCCAATGAATTATTTTGAGACAACCTTCTGAATTTCATTGAAAAAGCATTAAAATCGTTACTGGATACAACGGGTGCCATACTTTAAAAGTTTCAAGTAAAAAAAGTTTGAAACAAGATTCAGAAACATTTGTAAAATATCACATTGAACAGGTGTTTAAATTAGTTAAAGTAGTATGAAGTATATGTGCAAAACAGGCTTTTTAAAATGTGCCAATTGGTTGGTCGATTTTAAGTTTGGTATTAAACCCTGCACAATTTCTATTCACAGAATTTTTTAAAGACTGAATTCCATCCCCAAAACTAAAGAATGGCCCATGGTGTTATCTTAAAAACACAGAGAAATTCGGTCAATTTAAAAATAAAGGGAGACAATTGCAACTTTTAAAGACAAACACAGAAATGTCCATTATTTTTTTTATTATACAACCAAATTAAATGTTTGATGGATACAGCATGACACGAATTCTCCTACCCATGGCCTTGGCAGGCATGTTACTCCTAAATTTAGCTTTTACTACACCACTGTTTCCATGTGGCCTGGTCACTTTTCCCCAAATGGCTCTCAATTTAGAGTATTTGTTACCCTTGCCAGGAATCTTCTTCTTACTAAAAGTAGAAAAAAGTTTAAATTAATTTCATGTTTTACAGTGAACTCAACATAGAAATTTATTAAACTTATCCCAAAAGTAAATATTGTACAACTACTTTAAAGAGTATAAGCATACAATAAACCCTTAGTAGTTGAGTCATTTTAGGATGCACTTCCCACCTTTAGTAATATTTAATTACAAAGTAGTTTAATACATCCACACATTATAAAAATATATAAATAAATGAAATGGCATAAGAAATACAGCTAGAAAAAGAAACAATTTTAATTATTTTTATAAGTATATTTCTGTGAGTGGAATACTTAACACAGATAAAGATATTCCAACAAACAATGAACCATGAATACACTACATCCAACCTTTACTTTTCTCAATTATTTAAAATAACTATTACATTATGAGTTTCCTTTATTTTTATACCTAAGTTATCAAACTTGTAGAGAAAGTCAAAATGATATTTTCTGCCTCAATAAAAAGTTTAAAGCAGTTAAGCAATATAAAAACAGATTTTATTAGTTTTTAACAATTACTATGTTCTTAATATGAGATAACATATCAAAGATATTAGTAACAAAAAATGTTACAACACTTTAAGAGTACTTGCATACATAATACTCATAGTGCTGCAATTAATTTAGGATGCACTTCCCGCTCTGAGAAATATCAATTACCAAAACAGTATAATACATCCATAACAATGCACGAGCCCAACTACAATTAAAAATATTCAGGCATGTGATTGCTCTAGCTAGAAAGAAATTATCTGAAAATTTTTAGAACTGCCTAGATTAGTTACAGTGGTATAGAAATTTATTTAGTGAAGGACCCCCTAATTCCTCCGCCCCTTCCCATATACAATAGGTTCAATTTAACTTTTTAATACTTTTAGATAGAATTCTCATCTTATTAAACCCAATCTAAAAAGAATTGTGAATACTCGAGTTACAAATACAAAAGGGGGTCCTCCCTCCCCCAGAAATTCTTTTGAAATTAGACCCTAAAAAACAGGGTTTTAACTTGTTTTGGTGCACATTAATTTTTAGCCCAAAGCGAAATATTCAGATTTATATCCCCGCTTTGAAAAATTAATTTTGCATAAAATTGAATGGAATATAAAATTACAAAAAAATCAGAATTCCGATAATCAATGTACCTCTAAAATAAGCTGATTTCTGCTAATTAGCAGAAAAATCAGATGCCTTAATATTGCAGTTTTATGCATATCAAAATACTCTGTATCATAGGGTTGTTGATCTGAGGCAATTGTTGAGCATTTGTTTTAATTTTCAGTTTTTACACAATACTATTTATTTACACAAACCACTAACTCTTGAGTTGCAGTTTAAAAAAAGTTACATAAAACCTTAAGATCACACCTCTGAAAACCAGTTAATCGAATAGAATACTCAGAAGATCCTGTCTTCGATTATAGAAAATGTCAAGTTTTCCAGCATGCCTCCGAGTTCCACCTAATGCAAAGATTTGGAGTACGCATGTTATTAATTTTTGATGTCAGAAAATAATGTATCTTACTATACCTAAAAATCAAATGCAGTGTCGCCGGAGCCAATGAAATCGCCGGAAAAAGGAGGCGTGTCGCAGCAGCCAATGAAATCGTCGGAAATAATTGTTTGAGAGGGAGGTAAGTAGGCAGGCTACAGCTCAACACAGCTCTTTCCGGAACTTTGTTTTGTCAACAAACCGATCGCGTTGAACCGATTAAATAAAAAGCGATATTTCGATAAAAATAAAGAAGCAGCCATTGCAAATTAATGTTCTAAAAATGAATTCTGGCCGTAGAACTCGCAAGCTACTGTCATGAGGCAATATGCGGACATCAACTCAGGGATGCCAACCTGAGACAACGCTCATCCGTAATCACCCCCCACCAAAAAAAAATCCGGGATGACGCGTGGCTTGCCGACTGGTGCCACGACTTCTGCATGTAAAAAATGCCCCAATTTTTTTATGTTTTAGAAAAGTCTTGAAAACGCAAATATTTGGGAAAAGAAGGCCTTTTTCTCCCCATGAATCAATCATCCATGCAGATTAAAATATTTCCGAAATCCGATTGATTCCCCCTTCTTATTGCCCATCTCATCAGTTAGCGACTAGCGTTATCGTTTTTATTCGAAATTCTAAGTAAAAAAATTGAATGATTGAAGGCTAAAAACAGAGAATAAAGAAGAAAAATTTAATGCATTGTCTTAAAAATATAAGCAGCGTAGTTTCCGTAGTTTTTCTAGCTTTATCCGTAATTGCGAAATTCGGGGCCAAAATGCGGAATGGTTGGCATCTCTGTCAACTGGATCTGACAGGAGAGAACACGATTGTTTGTTCCGAAAACAACGCCGAATTACAACCAACAAGCAGAAAACCAGCGTCGTGTAAATAATCGCACCCAAGAAAGCTCTCGCGAAAGGAATCGCTATTTGAAAGAGTCATTTAGCAATGAAACTTCGGCTCTCTCAATAGGCTTTATGTCCATCGAATGCCTACATTGTTCTGCTCTTTTCTTTTCAAAGGAACATGGCAAAATCAAGCACAATTGCTGCCATTATGGAAAAGTTAAATTGAACCTCTCCTCTCCCTAACCTGAAGTTTTAATTAATCTATTAATTATTGAAGTTTTAATTAACTGGGAAAGATGATGATTCTGTCATTTCATGCATATTATTCGGTATTATAATTCTGGGTTCTTGCGTTTTTTGCTGTCAACCGTGTTGCTGAATCCAAACACGGTATCAAATCCTATTGACTATCCAATAGCTGTACCACTGAATTTAATGGTTGCTGAATGGTCGACACAGTATAAAACGCAAGTGCCGAACTCTGCTTTAGCTAAGGCTGCATTTTGTGCATCTTGGAGGAAATTGCCTTCAAGGGTATTAGCAGTGTTGCTCTTTGTTGTACTTGCGTATTATTGACACCGCAGCTACAGATTTGGCAGTTTTCAAGTGCGGCCAATTATTTATAATTGTTATTTAAAATCAAAACACTGTATTTAAGAACAAAGTTCTCGATCAGATTTCGGTTGATTGCAGACCGTGGTGGCTTATACCAGCAAACATAGAAAAGCCACGATTTTCAAATTTATGTTTCAATTCCGTTTAGAGTTCCCGCTAAATATCATCAATCTCTTTTGAACGTTTAATATTCAAATATAAACAATGTTTTTAAAATGTTTAATGATAAACTGAACAGTTATAGATCTAATTAAACATTTAAATCTATGAGTTTGAAATTATTTAGCAATATTTATACTTTTCAGTGTCCAAAAGAGGTTGGAGATATTTAGCGGGAACTCTAACAGAATTGAACCAAATTTATATACACGAAAACAAAGCTGCTCAAAAAGCTGTGCTTCGTGCTGGGGTTTTCATGGTGCAATTTAACATTCTTTCTGGGGTTTGTAAGGATCGCGGAGCGATACAAAGGGGATCGCGAAGCGATCCAAGTTGGCGAGCGATAGCGAGTAGGGGGCGGCAGCCCCCTAGTAACCACTAATTTTCCATTTAAAAATTACTAGAAAAAAAAGCCCGATAAGATAATTTACAAATTTAATGGTTGTGTGTCATTTTCTAGAAATAAATACTATCATAACATAAAAAATTGATGAAACTGATGCTACAGTAAAAACTTAGACAGAACCTACATAGGCAAACTAATTTAAATGCATCATAATACATTTAATATAAAAAAATGTTCCAACACTTTAAGAGTACTTGCATACATAATACTCACAGTGCAGAAATTAATTTAGGATGCACTTCCCGCCCTGAGAAATATCAATTACCAAAGCAGTATAATACATCCACAATATAATATTATATAATAATCTTAAATCTAATAATATTTAGCACATAGGTTGCTCAGACATGGTTCCCACTCTTTGAAAACATTGAAAATCAAGGACTTTTCAAGGACCTTTTTCGCAGACATTTAAAAATTAGTCGTATTTCAAGACAAGTTATTTTTCCTGCATACAATCGGAACGAGAGAAGAAGTCGCTCTTCACTGTCAGTTTGTAAAACTGGCCGCAAGTAATGTTCATTAGAGTAGTTTTAAAGAAAATTTCAAGAAAAAAACAAGGAAAGATCTGAAAAAATAAAGTTCGATTTGAGGCTGAGAGAAAATTCAAGGACCTAGAACGTTTTTCAAGGACTTTCAAGTACTTAAATTTAGCCTTAAAAAATTCAAGGACCGTGGGAACACTGTCAGATAAATAAGGTTTCTTAAAATCAAAGCTGTTTATCATATCTGTCGCAGTTGGCGCTGGCGTAATCTAGTGATGGGCGATTCAACTCTTAAAGAAATTTGCTTGGCAATCCTTTTTAATAGCAAAATTTCTCAATGTTAATTAGACATATTCCTGGGTTTCGTAAACAAAAAAAATGAAAATTTTGACAATATTTTTCAAAAGCGTAAATTAATTCATGAATCATGATTGTCTTCTAATATAATGAATGATTAAACAGAGGCACTGTATTTATCGCTTATCTACTAAGGGGTCATCCATAAATTACGTGAGGTCAAAAAGGGGGGGAGGGGTTTGGAAAAATCTCACCAAGGGGGAGGGGGGGTTGATTGAAATCTCAAGTCAACTTTTTAAGTTAGAAATTATACGATTTTCTTTCTTTTTTAAGTATGAGAAAGGAATATATAAGAAGGAAGGAGAAAAATTATTTTTAAATAATCTCACGTGGGGGGGTCCAGCAAAATCTCACCAAGGGGGGTCCAGAATTTGGAAAAACACCTCACGTAATTTATGGATGACCCCTAAACAAGTTTCAATTCTCAAGATCAGTTAAAAAGATACTTTTTAAATCCAAATCAATCACCTCATTATTTATGTAAAGCAATGCTAAATCATTAAAATAATAATCTATACAGCAAGCTTTTTGCTCAAGATCAAGTATTTTTTGTTATCAACATTAATTAATAATAATGGTCCGTCAGAAATAAATGCATGCCTTTCAATAATGGCAGCTAGTTAAATGAAATTCTTTTCACAATCTTTTTTAATCGTCGAAATATTTAATGGAGTATCTAAATATTAAAGAATAATTAGAACCAGATAATCTTAATAACATAAAATCAAAAATATTTTTTAATTATGTATAGTAGATTTTGTTAATAATCATAATAAACAAAGTGATTAAGACAATGTGTTATCTCACTCAGTTTCGGACAGAAGTGTTGTACAATAAATCATGGCCTCCAAAATTCGAACTAAAGAAACCGCTGGGAGCGACCTGAGTTATACTGATTTAATCGTTTCGGATTTAATGAACATTAAATCGATTTAATAAATTTATATATTGCCCAGTCCTAGAACTAATGCATGAAATAGAAATACCATGGATTTGGTAAACATTAAAAACTCATTCTATTAATTAAGGCTCTTGAGAAAGCTAGTTAAATTTATACACCTTTGGGAGGGTGACAAAATGTATAACTTTATGAAAGAGTATCTGCATACAAATGATACTCAATAAGGTTAAATTAATTTTGGATGCACTTCCCGCTTTGAGTAATATCAATCACCAAAGCAGTATATTACATCCTTTTAAAATAAAAGCAGCGGTACAGCAACAGCAATTTGCTAGATTTTTCGGTACTTACAAGGAAACATTCTTAGGGTGAACTCACAGAAATGCACGAAAATTTTACAGGCATAAGAAGATGACTCAAAACACTTACTGTGAAAAAATTAGCTGCTGAATTTCAATAGGAGAGGAGTTATTTAAATTTGAAATTTGGGTTCTGAGTTGCCAAACACATTCATTTAGCACCACTTGGCGACTTTCCAATCGGATGGAATGAGAAATTTGATTCGAAGTGTCTAAATCCACGAAAGTTGGCCCGTGCTAAAGTATTAGCGAAATTTGTTAGAGTTGAGTTGTTACTTTCGTGGATTGAGACAGTAAAAAATATGCGGCAAACAGATAACTCCTAAAAATTAAATGCTAAATAGATGTTGGATTCTTTTTAATTTGCATATAATTTTGTATTGCTTCATGCGTTATTTATTTTAATTTTCCTTCTTTAATTAATTTTTATTCCTGTTTTGCATTTGATGAACTTTTTTTTATTCGCTCATTTATAAGTGGCAACAGAGAAAACGCGGCCAGTTCATTCTACCATTTGGCGTTCTCTCTGCGTTTCTCGCCTTGTAGGGTTACATTTGGCGTTAAATATGACAATTTTCAATAATTTTTTACAGCTTTTCTACTGTAATTCAGCAGCTAATTTTTTTACAGAAGGTGTTTTGAGTCATATACTAACCCCTGTAAAATTTTCGTCCAATTCTGTGAGTTCATCCTGAGAATGTTTCCTTGTTAGCGAATATTATACCGTCGACCGTTTAGCAGCCGTTAAATTCAGCAGTAATTATAGAACAGTCATTGGCACGTTCGACGGCATAATTAGAGATGGAAAATTTCCGGAAATTTTGGGTCGGCGGAAAAAAACAGGAAAAAAACCGTTTTTTTCCCGGAAAAATTGACCTTTCTTGCATAGAAAAGAGTGGTTTTTGAACACATATATCTTTAGAAGCTAAATAATCATTCGTTGTATAAAAATCATTAGTCATTATATATTATAAGTTATTAAATCATTAAAAAATAATTCTTCCAAAATAAAAATATGCAGCATTTTACGAGTAATTTTAAAACAAAAAAACTACAGTTTTTTTAACTATAAAATATGTATCACTATATATAAATAATATATGCAATATAAATATAAAGCATGTGATTGTAATAAATAACATTAATTTAATATTTATTTATTAACATAAAGTACTTTTGATGAATTAATTTTGTATACAACATGATCCAATAACAAATAACAGATGTTTGCTATAATATTTAACATCAATATACATAATTTATCCTAACCTTTTTCACATAATCATTGCAATCATGTTTTCTTAAAAAGGTTGAGAAGTTTTAATTAAATTATGCCTACTAAAAAAATGTTGAAGTCATTATATAAAAAAATTAAAAAATCGTTCATTGTTTTATTTAAATATTTTTGGAACTTATTTTTTTATTATTTAATTTTCATGACATTAATATGTTCATTGTTCAATAAATACTCATACACCATAAATATTTTTCCATATATTCCATATTAAGAAAACATTAGGATGTGAATGTAGAAATTTTTTAAATGCATACAAACTTAAAATTTTTAACTTTTCCCGAGTGGAATCCAACTTTTTTGGGAAAAAATGCTTATTATATGGTTAAAACTTCATTTTTAAGTACTTTATTGTATAAGAATATCATCTAAATAATATTTTAATTGATATCGGTTAATATATAAATTCTAAATAAAGTATTTTAAATTAACGTTTTCAATTTTTCCGGAAAGAAATAAACCCTTCGGAAAAAAACTGGAAAAAAACCAGTTTTTTTCCCAAAGTTTCCAGTTTTTTTCCGGCCATTTCCATCTCTAGGCATAATACATAAGAACCGATTTATCCTTCTTAAAAGTTTCCTGACTTTTGCAGGTATTTACAGAAGACCTGTGGGAACCTTGCATTATATAAGCTTTTAATCCTAAATCCAAAACTTACTTTTTAGTCCTGTAGACGTATACACATTTCTTTCCGAGGTAAAATTTAGTGTCCCTTCTTGTGACAACACCGTCAATTTTAAGTAAGGAAGTATTTTCCTTTTGGTTTCGGAGTCCCCTTTTGTATCCAACAAATACTCCTTTACAGTATAACCTGCAAAATCAGTTTTCATGATTATCTCGTACATTACAATAAAGGAAATTGTCACAAAACAAGATATATACAGTAAAGCACCGTTAATGTTTCTCATATTCCATTTATTTGTTGTTTTCACTAAGTCCCAATTCATTCTCATTCATTTTAATGCAAAAATTCTTCGTTTATACAATGCTCAATATCAGTTATAGATAATTTTAACTGTCTTAATGAAGGATTCTTTTCAAACAAATGTAATTAATTGAAGATTTGATATTAATATACAATGCAATGTATTCGGATGTGCAATATAGTAGTGGTCTCCAACCCCAGGGTTGCCACTGATTTTTAAGACAAAAATAGTTGCTTTAGTTGCCTAAATTTAACAAAACAGTAGCAAAAATAGTTGCTCGAAATCAACAAAATAGTGGCAAAAATAGTTGCCAAAAATTTACAAAATAGTAAAATTTGTCTCTTGACATTACAAATTTTTAAAAATTCCACAAATAAATATATGTGAAAGGAATGGAGGAAATAAGACATCACATGGAAAAAAATCTTAATTTTAGACTTTTCAAAGAGCTCCAATTAAATACAGGGTGTCCCATAAATAATGGGTCACACTTCTAGGGGGGATAGTAGACACCTAGACGAGTCAGAATCACATAGGATTTGGGGGTCCCAGACTAAATCTCAGGGAGTTAAAAATGGAGCGACACCCCCAAAAAAATATTGAAAAATTCAATTTGTAGAAGAACTACAATTGGTAAAAATTTAATTATGGTCTCAAAAATTGTGGTTTAATATGATCTTTAAAATTATCTCAAAAGTCTTTACTTTAAAATTTTTTTTATTGTGAAAAAAGTTAAAAAACCACAAAAAAATGTGAAAATTCTGCCAAAACCTCATTTTGTATTTCGAAATCCTTTCTTTTGATTTTATAATCTGAAAGATCATAAATTTAAACCCTTAAGTCCAAAGTTTCACGTAAAAACCATCAATATTAAACCCTTGAGATCCTGTTAAAGTGCGCAAACTGGTTTCCTATAGCCGTTTCCAAAACGGCAGAGCGGACGCAAAAAACGGACTTAAGGGGTTTTCAACTATGATCTTTCAGATTATTAAATCAAAAGAAAGGATTTCGAAATACAAAATAAAGTTTTGGCAGAGTTTTCACATTTTTTGCGGTTTTTAAACTTTTTTGTTATAAAAAAATTTTTAAACTGAAAACTTTCAAGATAATTTTAAAGATCATATTAAATCACAATTTTTGAGACGATATTTAAATTTTTACCAATAGTAGTTCTTCTACAAATTGAAATTTTCAATAATTTTTTCGGGGTGTCGCTTTCTTTTTTAACTCCCTGGGGTCTGGGACCCCCAAATCCTATGTGATTCTGACTCGTCTAGGTGTCTACTATCCTCCTTAGAAGTGTGACCCAACATTTATGGGACACCCTGTATGCTATCATAAGAACAATTTAAAAAACACTGTATTGTCTTATTAAGTTGATACAAAGCGACCTTTCAGTAAAAATTTACAACTCAGAAAAGCCTCTTGTAAGTTGAAAATACTGACTAGTATAGAGAAAAAAATAATCTTATTTGACTTATCAGGCTGCTCTGACCAAAGTAAAGTTGTTTTTTCTGCACCGCCGTTGAAGCTAACTTCAACAGACATCTGTAGGAAAAGCAGTCGCGGGAAAAACGGAACTGTCGCGAGAAATCGTTATTCTCCCGATTTGTGGAACATCGGACTTGTGGGCTTCTAATTACGGTAAAGTTGTTTATTCTACATTGCAATAATGACGCAAGAAGAACTCAACTTGAATCGGCACCCGCGGCCGTCCTCGGAAGTCCCGCGAAGAACGGAACACTCCCGCAAAAAAACTCGAAACTTTTGCGAAAAATCGCGATTTTTCCGACTTTTTAACGGACTAAACGCTGCGGATTGAAACCTATTTTATAAAGGAGATAAATTTAAAAAAGAAATGTTCATGAAGAAAATCAAGGAGTTTTTAAGGATTGCAACCCAAATTCAAGGAGGTTTCCAATGAATTTCCTTTTCAAGGAGCGTACGAACCCTGCAAAAGTATTAATCTATGCCCGCGGCCGGCCCGGAAGCGAAGGACGAAAACGAAGAAATGAGGCCCAAACGGAGAAGTTCTCACGCATGCGCATAAGCTTCCGTTGGGCGAAGCAGTTGGGATCGGCAAAAATGCACGAGAACGTTTTTTAAACGCGGAGGGGAAAGATCAAATCGATGACGTCACTGGGCGCGCAAGCGAAACCGGCGAAATGAATATTGAACTCGTTGGAAAGGAGTAAAATAGTCGCTAAAATTGAAGAAATAGTTCCAGAAATGTCTAAATTAGTCGCTTTTGGCCGTTTTTTCACGGAAATAGTCGCCATAGTCGCCTAGCCCTTTAAAATAGTTGCTTTTAGTCGCTTTTTAGTTGCCAGTGGCAACCCTGCAACCCCCGGTCCGGTCCGTGGATCAAATGGTACCCGGCCACGGGCCGACCATTTCACTGAAAATGAATTTAAATTCCTGGGTTTACAACTCTAAATTAATGAATGAAATGAATTATAAATCACTATATTTATTTTTTGATGTAACTTTTTTTTGAAAGCATGTTTAAATACAATTAAATTAAAATTAATAAATCCAAATAATATAGAATGTAAGCAAACACTCCCTGCGGGCCGCGGTAAAATTATCAAAAGTTGACCGGTCCGTGGTGGTGAAAAGGTTGGGGACCACTGCAATATAGTACTCAAGATATTAAAAATAAAAAAATATTTAGGATTAACTATAAAGGCATGGTTTTTTTCATTTTATGTTTAATGTTTTAACAGTATTTTAAAATAACTATTTTCAGTTTAAAAACTGTTATGAAGTAATTTTTCCTTTTAAAAAACCTCAAATTTATTGTATTTCCATAAATCTGCAATAATAGCATTAGAAACCCAATAATCATAGATGTTCTTGATTAAGGCGGAAACAAATTGGAGCCGAGCGGCGAAACGAACAGCCACGAACACGCTCTGCGCAAGTGCCGCTCTTAGCGCCTCCGAGTTGCGCGTGCGCAGAGCGTCTTCGTTTCGCCGCTCTGCTCCAATTTGTTTCACCACCTTTATACGTCGGTTCTTTGAAACACGTACAAACACTGCTTTACTGTACTACTTTTGTAAAGTAGCAATAAATCTGAAATAGCTAAGGATAACAAAGAGAAAAGGAGAGAGAGAGAAATCATTTCATACCTTCCAGGTTTTACATATTCATGAGCCTTAGGGGGTTCTTCTGTTTTTTGTGCAGGAGCTGCAGAAGTATCCATTTTTTTCTCTTTCTTTTCCTTTTTCTTTTCTACTTTGGGTTTTGTGTCAGCCATTTCAAAGGCTAGAAAAATAAGACAATTGTAAAGTAAAAATCAAACATTATAAATCATTACTTTTTCATCCTCAGAAAGCCACCAAACTCGTAATGCTCAAGTCCAGCTCATTAGGATGAACCAATTAACCCAGAGAAATCCTCTGCAGGAAGATGGGAAGTAACTAATCTCAGGAGAATATTAAAAGAAATTCAGCTGGTGGATAGTTTGTCACTTTTTTTGCATTTACCTTTATGAAGTGTCACTTTGTTTTTGAAATACAATCTGCTCTGCTTAATATGATCACACTTGTGCAAGATCAGAATGATAACAATATACAATTGCTAATAATAAACAATTCTCTACTATAAAGTGGCAAACTGTAACTCGAGTGTTTGCATTAAAATCACAGCTGTGCACTCCAATTTGAAGTATTTAAACCTATTTTTAGTATGTGTTTTGTAACCTTTTCTTAAAGAAAAATAAAGTAGATAATGCTATTAAATTAATGACTCATTTTGTATGTCAATATATTAAAATAGGCTGAAAAACTGGATCTAGCTTGAAAACGTTAACATATAAGTGCACTTACAAGTGCTGTACAAACCATACTTTCAATGAAAATCATTACTTTCATAACATCTCAGACCAAGTACTAAGTTGTTTGATAGAATAAAAGCAGTAAATTTTTGGAACAGCTTTAGAATAAGTCCACTTTTGGCAACCTTGGCGCCAGCCGCCGTATTTGAAACCCGTCCGCCATGTTTACCTACATTTTCACGGCCTGGCCATGAAATACCGCCAACTTGGCGACCGTTCAAAAAGTGGACTTATTCTAAAGCTGTACCAAATTTTTTCTTTATTTTTTTCAAAATTTCTGATAGTGATTCTGATAATTCGAGTTCTACTGTATTATTATTTGAGGATATTTCATTAATATGAATTAAATCTCATTGGTTTAGTCATCATTTGAACTGTGGGTTAACATGTTGACTGGAGGACTCTTTCTAAAGCTGTTCCCACTTATTTTTCTAATTTTTATTGATGAACTAACATGGAACAATCAGGGGGTCTTCCAGACTTTTTGGAAACAGTCAAGGTTTTTGTAAAAATACTCATAATTTTGTGAATTCTAGTTAGTGTAAAATTAGTTCTTTTCAGCCAGGAGCCATTTTTGGTGAATATAAACTCACAAATTTGCAAAATTGGCCAAAATACTTTGTCCGTTTTTAAGGTAAATATGTTGTAAAGGGCCAGTTTTCAAAAGGCAACATTTTGTTAAGGGACCGAAAACTGACCCCTGACAATTTTGATATACCTAATAATTTTATACTTTGAGTTTGAAATTATATAGCAATATTTCTACTTTCATGTCTCCAAAAGAGCATGGGGTAAAAATCTAGAAGTGGGTTTTGGTTAGCACCTCTTGGCGAATTTTAAGTCAACAACTTCACTTTGATACTTAGGCGCTACTATTTCACTTGGCGTTCAAACCCACTTCTAGATTTAAGCCGAGCATGGTACTATTTAGCAGGAACTAAGGGAATTGAAACTAAATTATAATATACATTTTCACAACTCAAACTGATGACCGAGCAGGGGTTCATCCAGGTTTTTTTTATCAGGGTTCTGTTTTAAGAATTTTGTGTGAAGTTAAATGAAATTTTGTGAAAATGAAGGCCTTGTAGTAGTACTACAACAGCATTCATTACTTTCGAAATTGGCATAAAAATTGCCCAATTCCTTTCAAAAATGATAGAAATTCACTAAAAAAACAATTTTCTAACCACTTTTAAACTTTTGAATTTTGTGAAGGGTCCTGAAACGGACCCATTTTCTTTACAGATGAACCCCAGCCAAGTCACAAAAACAATCAAAATACCGAATCGACAATTGGTAATAATGTAATTACAGATATAACATTTCCACACTATGACCATAAAAAGTACGTATGAATAGGATATAGCAACAACCACTTAGAGGCACTCCACCAAATATTGCATTGCAATATAAAAATTAAGTCCCGCTCATTACGTTACAAGCCACGTGCGGGATCATTGTGAGACTTTTAAATATTAATGTACTCATCACTTGGGTATGAGATGGCGTGAAATTAAAGTATCACATTTTAATAAATAAAATCACACATTTAAACAAGTAAAAATCGCCAAAATTTATTAATTTCATAAATTCAACGAGGTCGCCATTTGACTTAGGACTAGCGAGACAGCCACATCTTAGTCAAAAAATAGACATTGGATGTGGCATTTAACATTCTTATTTAAACTGATTAATATACAAATTCTAAATTATTAATACCTTGGAATATAAATACAATTAATATAACAATTCTTAAATTACCTTAGAATACGTGGCTTGCGATCACAAAAACGAAGACTTTGATGATCGCTTTTTTGGTTGGTAGGGGTAGGGAGCATAGAAGTTTAGTTGTTTGTTGTCTTCTTCTCAGATTGCAATGTAAAACGCACAGAGTAAAGATATTCAGAGAGTCCAAAACGCGATTTCACTAAAATAGTTCTACAGTTATCGCATAGTGGCGTTTCGACCCTCCAGCTGTCAATCATTAGTGTGGGCGGGACTAAAGGAAACGAGTGATTCTCATTGGACTTAAAACTTTGTATGGAGGCTGCATTTGAATTTTTCAATCTCTGCTATTTTTCCCCTGTTCAATGAAATTTTTCCGGCGCAAGTTCAGAGTTGCACCTGCGCCAAGTTTTTAGCGTTAAAGATGACTAATATGGTAACCCTAACTCATGTTAAAAGAGTCATTTGGCTTCTAAATGTGCCGTTAAACAGCCAAAAATCGCCAAGCAGGTGCAACTCTGAACTTGCGCCACTTTTCACCTATGGTTGAAAACTTTCCCTCACAGTAACTAAACTTTCCCTATTATAAACATTGATATACAGGGTGATTCAGAAATAATCATCAATATTTTGGGGCGAGGTAGAGGGGCCCTAGACAAGCATATTTCGAATAGGGGTGGTGGGGCGCAACCTTACCGTTAAAGAGCTAGGACCTAATGTAGTGCAAGCGCGTTTCAAAAGGCCGTTTTTAGAAGGCCCGTGTGACGAAACAAAAAATAATATAATAAAAAAATCTATTGCATGAGGTAAGGAAGTATCCCTACTACTTACACCATGAATTCGATAGAATTTGAACCACTTTCTAAACCGTGGAGTTAAGTTCAAAAGTGCAATATTAATCTTTTAGGCAAAGAATGGAGTTCCCTTAATGATATTTAGAAAAATGATGATCGGGGAAGGAATTTTCAATGATCGTAACATTGATCATTGAAACTGTTTGATCATTGAAAATTCCTTCCCCGATCATCATTT
Organism: Tetragnatha versicolor; assembly: GCA_024610705.1. NCBI lineage: Eukaryota > Metazoa > Arthropoda > Arachnida > Araneae > Tetragnathidae > Tetragnatha > Tetragnatha versicolor. The sequence continues at coordinate 59,634,907 of JANDEH010000001.1, forward strand.
TTCTAAATACCATTAAGGGAACTCCATTGTTTAACTAAGAGATTAATACTGCACGTTTTAAAACTCATCCCACGGTTTAGCAAGTTGTCCAATTTCTATCACATTGAGGATTTAAGTAGTAAGGATACTCCTGTCCCTCATGCAGTAATGTTTTTTATTTTATTATGTTTTGTTTCGTCACACAGGCCTTCTAAAAACGGCCTTTTGAAACGCGCTCGCACTACATTAGGTCATAGCTCTTTAACGGTAGGCTGCGCCCCACCATCCCTATTCGAAATATGCTTGTCTAGGGCCCCTCTACCTCCCCCTCAATTATTGATGATTATTTCTGAATCACCCTGTAGTTTGTTCTGGCGTCTAATATTTCTTATCAGTGATTGTGGTCGCAGAAATGATCATTAAATGTGACGTTATATGTTTAAATTGTATTAAATGTGGACTTGGAGTTGTGAGTTCGATTCCAGAGTAGCTCCCGATCCATTGCCACTTTAAAGAAGATGAGAGATAGTGACGTCACGGGCAGATCAAGCATATATAAGCCAGCGAGAGATCTCCGCTGGCCAGAACATTGGGTGAGTCCCTGGAGAGCGTGACATCAGAGAGACTTGTAATGTCTACGAAATTATCCCCAGCTCATGCTCGAAAGAAAGATACACGCAACTGTTTTAATAACCGGGGAAATATATAAAAATTATTTCCCTCTTTAGCGATTTGAAAGTGGGCGGGGTTAGTTGAGAGAGTGTATGCGGCTGTAGCTCGATTGTAGAGAGTCAACAACGCTACGTCATATTCTCTGGTTAGTTCCACCGTTATCACATAGAAACGCCACCGTCTATGGGAAAACCCATGTTAAAAAAGTTGCCATTAGCGTCTATGGAAATGGACTCTCTGAATAATCTTTACTCTGTGGTAAAACGTGTCAACCAAGTATCCAAACGGTCAACCAAGGCGTAGCCACTAGGCGGGATCAACAGGGTAGGCGGGAACTAAAGGAAACGAGTGATTCTCATTGGATATGGAATTTAGTACACTTCCCTATGTTCCAAATTCGTAAAATTTTCGTCATGTAAGGCCAAATTTAGTTTACTTATAGTTGCAGTTACGTAAACTTGACTTATTTTGGATGAGGAAAATAATTTGGGGCATAAAGGGTTAACCATATTTATACGAGTTGAACCTACTACGGTTACTAACAAACAAAGTAGCTCCCATCGCGGTGTCTGAATTTCGAGTGAAACAAAGAATGCAAATTTTAAAATATGATTATTTCGTTAAACCCATGTATAAATATTGTCTTTTTGTCACTATTCGAGTGTCGAATTTCCTCATATCAACCCAACAGGCTTTGTGTTTACTCACTTTCTCCTTCCGCTTAGTGACCAGTGGCGGATCTACAGGGTGTCCCATAAATAATGGGTCACACTTCTAGGGGGGATAGTAGACACCTAGACGAGTCAGAATCACATAGCATTTGGGGGTAAAAATGGAGCGACACCCCAAAAAATTATTGAAAAATTCAATTTGTTGAAGAACTACTATCGATAAAAATTTCATTATGGTTTCAAAAATTGTGTTTTAATATGATCTTTAAAATTATCTGAAAGGTTTTCAGTTTAAAATTTTTTATTACAAAAAAAAGTTTAAAAACCACAAAAAAATGTGAAAACTCTGCCAAAACTTTATTTTGTATTTCGAAATCCTTTCTTTTGGTTTAATAATCTGAAAAATCATAGTCGAAAACCCTTAAGTCCAAACAAGCCCGTAGCTACGGGGGGGGCTGAGCCCCCCCTGGCATCTTCATTTGCCCCCCCTAGAAAATTTTCACAAATTCTATCCACATGCACAGCCATGGAGGCAGGGAGGGGCAGTTGCCCCCTTCTTCTTTATTTCCTTCTAGCTAAGTTAAAACCCAGTTTTTTAGGGTCAAATTTTCGAAATTTTTCTGGGGGAGGGCCCCCATAACCCCCATTTGTATTTAAATCTTTATTATTCACAACTTTTTTAAAACAACAAGTTCATCAAAATTCTACTTAAAAATATATTTCCGAATTATGGTATACAAGTATTAAAAGCAGTTTAAAACCCTGTTTTTAGGGTCAAGTTTCCAAAAATTTTCTGGGGGAGAACCCCCAGACCCCCCTTTTGTACTTGTATCCCCTATTACTACAAAAAAAACCCTGTTCTTATATCAATATAATAAGAACAGATTACACGATGAAGTTGTCTTAGACGAAAATTCTACTCCAAAATGTATGATAACTACATTAATCTGCATGGGAGGGCTGACTAATATTTTTAGGCACCTACTGAAATAAACTTCTATATACCCTAGCACTGACTGTAAAGGGAGGTTAGGTTGACACCCTTTATAAAGTTATGTCTATTTTCTATTTAAAGTTTAAAGATTAACAAGGAGTGATCCAACTCGATTTTCGAGTTTTTCTTTTCAATTCTGGGGCTTACATGGAGCAGTTCCTTTTATACTAACCCAAAGGATCTAAAAATGGGCTAAAAATACTTTAAGCTTCAAATTTCTAAAATTTAAAAAAAGGAAAACTTAAGAAAACAGAAAAGTAAAACTAGAAAAATTTAGGACCTAACTCCTCCCGAAACAAGAGTCTTGTAACAGCTCCTTAGGGCCTGAGGGTCTTATGGGTTTTGTCCCCGAGTCAAACAGTTGAACTTACGCCTATGATACCCTTCCGAAAACTGAAAACCCTCTTGCCCCCCCTGAAAAAGTGGGTGCCCCACCAATGGGAAATTCCTGGCTACGGGCCTGAGTCCAAAGTGTCACGTAAAAACCACAGAGTACTAGAACAGAGAGTCCGTCGCCATAGGCGCTAATGGAAATCGAAACGTTGGATGGGTTGGGTGGCGCTGCGATCGCATAACGTCATGAGAGGCGGGACGGAAAAGCCTGATTGGTTGAGAAAAACTTTTTCCTTCTCCTTCGAAATAGAAGATTGCGTGACAGCCAATCACAGGTTTGATCTCTCTGTCAATCATTTATAGTTCCTCGTGGCGCCCTCAAACCCATACAACTTTTGAATATATCGTGTTGGACCCTCTGTTAGGATTTTTCTCTGTGGTAAAAACCATCAATATTAAATGCTAGAGATCCTGTTAAACCATGGTTTGAGTCAGTTTTTTGGGTCCGCAAACTGCCGTTTCGGAATTTGTTTAATATTGATGGTTTTTACGTGAAACTTTGGACTTAAGGGTTTACAACTATGGTCTTTCAGATTATAAAATCAAAAGAAAGGATTTCGAAATACAAAATCAGATTTTGGCAGAATTTTCAAATTTTTTTGGGATTTTTTAACTTTTTTCATAATAAAACAAATTTTAAAGTGAAAACTTTTGAGATAATTTTAAAGATCATATTAAACCACAATTTTTGAGACCATAATTAAATTTTTACCAATAGTAGTTCTTCTACAAAATGAATTTTTCAATAAATTTTTTGGGGTGTCGCTCCATTTTTAACTCCCTGGGATTTGGTCTGGGACTCCCAAATCCTATGTGATTCTGACTCGTCTAGGTGTCAACTATCCCCCTAGAAGTGTGACCCATTATTTATGGGACACCCTGTAGAATGTGAGCAAGGGGGGCTAACATAATCTTGTTGAAGTTGATGAAGTATCTCTTCCCTTGTGCGTTTGTACCATTAAAATGTCTTAAATTATAAGAGTAGTAATGCATACTAACTAGTACTAGTTTTGTTAAATATAGCTAATTAATTCATTAATTAAATTGATTAATAATTAAATTTGTATCAAAATTAATATTAATGGTGTGACAACCAAAAGTTTTACGATGGTTTTAGCCAGATGGTAAAAAATAATTAGTTTTTTATTTTACCTTCTTTCATTCCCTCTTTATTGAAAGGTGAAATAGAAATACTACAAGCCTTTATACAGGGCCTTAACGACACTTTTGATTTTGAGAGTTTTTGTGCCCCGAACATTATTCTAAATCTTCTTATTCGATTATATTATGTCAAATGTGAACTTTCATGGCATTTAATTTTTGAGTTTAGCAATTAATATCTAACCTCAAGCATAAGGGGGGTCTGGGGGTCCTCCCCCAGAAATTTTTTTAATATTTGATCTTAAAAAGTAGCTTTTTGACTTAGTTTTGGTCATTTAGCACCCTTTGAATGGCACCCGAAAAAAATGATTTCTTGGACTCTTTTCAAGAGATAAATATGATATAAATATAATTATAATTTATTTCAAAGGGGGTGGTTTGAACTTCCGACTCCCTCTATTACTTCTCAAAATAGATTTGTAGATGTGCAGCATAGAAGTGGCTAAAAATCTCTGATTAGAAAAGAATTCATGACCCTGCTTATGAAAGAAAAATTTAATAAAAACGAATAATAAGCTTGATAATGGTTTTTAGGAGAGTGGTAAGATTATTTTTAGAAAATAGGACCGATAAAAATGTGTTAATCCCAATAGAAGGTCCTCTTTAGTCTTACCAAGCATTAGAACGTTGAGCATCACTCAAAATTCATATTTTACATCCATGTTTGAACTTATTTCCGGAAAATATCACTGTAGTCAATCATAAACAAGGATAAAGGTTCCCTTAGGACAATTACTCGATACATAGGTCACTGAGAAATAGCAATTTTGAGCTACAGCTCTTGGTTCATTGAAAGAGGAGATTTAACGCCACTTAAGAGACAAAAAGTGATAAAATTGCATCGTATTTAATAAATGTTTAATGATTTTTAGTTTTATATTGTCTGAAATATGTATATAATCTTAATTATGATAGTATTTTATGCTAAAATAATGAGATTAATTGTTAAAAATGAGTGTTTTCAACGCTTTTGTCCGTTTCTTACAGTACTAGTGCCATACTTGTAACAAAAAAACTGTACGTGCTACAGCATTTTCACAATTATTTCTGAATTCTACACCCTGAAATTAGTCGGAAATACCTCATCTCATCTTTGTTAGGGAAAAAAGTTAAAATTTGTCGACTAGTGTAATTATAGGAGAAGAAAAGTATTAATGTAGTGATGCACTAAAAAAAACTTAGAGCATCTAAAAACAGTAAATTTATTTTATAAATTTTAAATATTATTTTAAAGAGCTGATTTCCCGTTAGCAACTAGATAGCATTTGTTTACATTCAAAATCGACCCCAAATTCAAATTTACATTTTTTCCCGAATTTTAAAATGGGGTGGCTGAAGGTACAACCGTCCTTAGGTACAACACTCTCCCCTATTGGTGGCAAACTTGTCAGTAACTAATTATGTACTTGCATGTATCTTTTATTCTTACAAATTTTCATTTTACTAATATTTTATACAACACTTGCCATCTTGCTAACGAGAGGCAAACTGCACCACAATGATTTTTAATAAGGTCCTATAGTTGAACTTCTAAACTTTAAGTCCCCCTGGGGGTTCATGGACAGCAAATTGAACCGAACTAACGAGATAATATCATATTGTCATCCAGATCTGAACTATGTTTAAAATTTCAAGTCTCTAGCTCATGGGGAAGTATGCTTAAAATTGATTACTAAATCGCCCCCAAACAGACAGATAGACGGACGGACAGACAGACAAGATTGAAAGCGACCTAATAAAAACGTTGTAAAAAGAAAACTATTAATGCAGTATATAAAGAAAAATTCATAAGATCTATTAATTTAATTTCATTAAAACAATCTTTGAAACACTATTTTTTCTAGGAAATTAGAGATTAGCATCAAGCAACATTAGTTAAAATGTTTAACTATCTCTCTTACTAAGAAAAACTTCAATTACTAGAATGTAGGGTTAGTTACTTATAATGGTAACAATGAGCTTGTATGAATTGAAATAATAAACCTTAGGGGCCGTTCAAATATTACGTAAGCACTTTTTTGGTCATTTTTAACCCCCCTTGTCAGCAAAGATAAGCAAATCTCCAACACCCCCACTATAATTACGTAAGAAACTACCAGACCCCCCCCCGAAATTTCGACATCCCTTTTAGCAAGTACTGTTTATTTCTCCTTGAAAATTAGGTGACTTATTCAAGGAGCTGTCCTTTTTAAGGGTTCAAAAATGAGTCGAAACACTACTTTTCGGGGTTAAAATTTCAGAACGTTTGGGGGTCCCCAGAAAAAAGTGCTTATGTCAGATTTCCTACTTCAATTATTTGTTAAATTTATTTTTGGTTGAGTGTTGAAATTATTTATGCAAGAAACAAGATATTTTCGAAAATTCAGTATCTTACGTAAGCATCTTTCATATCCCCCTCCCCCCTAGTCAGGAAAAATAAGCAAAGAGCAAACCCCCTCCCCCCCCTTAGGTGCTTACGTAATATTTGAACGGCCCCTTAGGGTGGTCCTTATATTTGTATGTTAAAATTTTTTTGGGGTTATTCCGTTGGTGACTCCCCATAGTTTTGTGTCATTATAGAAAATAATAATGTATGCAAAATTTAAGCTCATTCGAATATAAATAACACGTACCGCAAAAGCCTTGAAGTTTCAAAAAAATACTGATTTTTTTTACAAAAAATCAAACAAAACAAAGAATAAACCTTCCAATCTTCTTCTTGATTTTTTATGAGAATCTAATATAGTTATAATGTTCCTGTTCCAGGTTACATTCTTCTATCACCCCTTTTGGTAGTAAAAATTTTTTAAAGTAAAAATAACTCTTGTAAAGTTGTTTTTCCTGCATTATAAAACAGCTAATAACTCTAAAACTATACAACTCAAAAACCTGAAACTATTCAGACTTAAAATCCCCGGGCCGAAATTTCTTCCCAGTCCGGCCCTGTTACATACATTAATTTTAGCTAAAATTAGCATTTTGCGGAACTTAATGTAAAAAAAATAGCAGTTAATAGTTCCAAGTAACCAAAGGAGGGGGTCTAGGGGCATTCCCCAAGAAAAATGTTTGAAATGTCATCTTTAAATATAGTGTACAAACTTATGTTTGGATATTTGTGACACCCGACACCCCTGATAAAACCCTTCGTATGTGGGAAAATTTTTCAAACGATGACTAGCGAAACCAGAAGATGAAACAGTTGGGGGTATTCAGAATTTTCCTGAGGTAAAATTTACTCATTTAGAATTAAAATAAATATCTGATGGACTTTTTTTTCTCTGCCGACCCTTTACCTTGGTTTTTAAAACTATTCAAACTAGAGTTTGAATTTGAATGTCACCTCCCAGCTTATACTCTATTCATTTAGAATTGGCGCTTGAGAAATAGTGCATTCCCCCACGCTAGAAGCGTAACCATAGTTAATATCTTCGAGCAGCCAATAGTAATCCTTCTTCGTCACTTTGACGAAGATAGTTGCTATGGTTACCGATCGGTGGTGGGGGAAGGAAATATTTTCAAGCGCCAGTTCAAAATGAACAGACTATAGCTGAATGGGTGACACCCGGGTTGAAGGGTTTATATACCATAGTAGTTTTCAGTTGAATTTGTTGAACTATACTTGGGAAACTTTGATGACACCCCTCAAAATGGGTTGATCTCATTTATTAATTTTGTTTTTTTTCGCTCAATATAAACATTTATGTGTGAACGAGAAAATTTGTATCATCCAATTTTTCCAAAATCAGGACCCTCCCCCCACGTGAGATTTACCTACAACCTTTAAAAATAATTTTCTATCCTATTTGTTTGCATTTTGTGCTTAACAGCACCTAAAACTTTTCCATTATTTATGATGTTGGGGAAAAGGACATTATTCCTTTTTCACACGCCAAATGAGTATTTTCCAGGATAACATTTTTTTTCAAGGAAGGCATATTTATCAACTTGGGGAAAAATTCGAAGACTTCGGTATCTCTGTCCCAGATAGTTTGAGGGTGACAACCGATTTGTTAAACCCTAATTCCTAATCTATTTCATCAGTACAGTGAATTCAAAATTTTTCAAGGAAAGCATACAAATTGAAAAAAGTGCCAAGTTTAGTTTGGGTGTCACCTCTTTCGGGGCGCGCCCGCCTAGCTACGCCACTGCCCCCATGTGATTCCGACTCGTCTAGGTGTCTACTATCCCCCCTAAAAGTTATGAAACACCCTGTATAATACGATAAAACATACAACTTCATATGTTCAGATAACAAATTGTGAATCTATCTAGGATTAACAAATGTGAAAGCTCGTTATTTGGCTTCGCTCCCTCCCTAATAATAAGAGAAATTAAAATAATTTGATATTTCTTTGTAGGCAATTAAATACTCTTTCCCGTGGAAATTTTTTTTCGTTGATAACATATTTGTTATTTTGTAGAGTAGAGGATGGATGCGCACTTAGGTACTTAGCACCTCTTTCAAAGAGGGAAGGGAGAATGGCCTGGCTTTTTGGGGTTACAATAACTGCCAAGTGAGAAAAGACAAACAATACACAAAGCAGGGGAGAAACTTCACTGCTCTGAAAGTGGACATGTATGGAAAAATTACAAAAAATGCAAATAGATTTTTTTGTTTATTTATTTTCAGTTCTTAGAACAAAGGTTCTGGGAATTCAAATGTGACTTCTTTTCCAGTAAGCTTTTTATACACTGCAGCAAAAGTGTCGGTCTGAAAAAGGAAAAATTTGTTAATTCAAAAATAAATGATAAGCCCAGAATGCAAGAAGATTGCCTTCTAATTTATCATAACATGATTATCTAATTCAAAGTTCTTAGTATCAGAATCATACTTCAAAAATCATGAACAAATCTGTCTTTAGTTTTCATCATTGCAATTCTTAGCAATAAATAAACAAAACAGTTAAGGCCTCTCAGATTACTTGATCTTCATTAGTTTTCAGAGTTGGATTGTTTTAATCATCATTTGAGGCTATTACTAAAACAAGATTAAAAAACTGAGGTTTCAAAATATACATCTTAAAGTAAACAACAGGGTCAAATATAAATAATATTCCAGGTAGAAGGCCACCACAGCTTTGCTGAAATAAAATCTTTACTACTGGATTTTTTATTCTCTTATTATATATTTGGGCGACTAATGCAGATCACTCAAATCGAAAAATTATAATTTTAATGTGTCATGTTAAAGTAAACAGTTAACAAGAACTGTTGGCTAGTAGAACATACCATTTTGAAATATGCCAAAAAATATGGTTTTAACCAATATTTGTCATAATAGTATGAAAAACAAAAAGGTTATTGTGTTTGCAATTTCAGGAATGAGGTCTGTTAACTGCACAAAGGACATGATCAACACATTAAAGCTCTACCAAGTCTTATTATCAAAAAGATATTTAGGACAGTCTGAACACCTGAAACTGATTATCCCAGGTAGTCAGCTTTGTTTAATATGATTACAGTTAATGCTTCAAAATCAACTAACCTCAATCACTCCTATTTAATTACACCAAATGATTGCATGTTATTTCTCCATACCCTCTAAAGATAAAACTGCCCTTTATCTAAAGGTTTAATTTATACAAGTAATTGTCATTTGCTTTTTTCCCTGAAAATCATTTTTCATGCTGATTCTCTAGGAAAGAGAAAACATTCTAATCTCAGAAAAAAAAATAATAGCGAGTGACTCTGGTCCAAGGATATGCAAGAGTCCCTGCTCATCACTTGGCAAAAAAATGAACTGGTTAGAAACTAGCTAAATAAGCCAAAATACTGATCATACTGTTATTATATTTGTGTAAAAGAAATTTAAGTAGAAAAATACAAACTTTATAAAAATAAATATTTCAATTGAAAAGTTTTAACCCTTGAGTTGAACTGTTTAACACAAGTATTAATGAAATGCTTATTAGCATAATTTTAATTTTTTTCCAAAAGCAATCACATAAGGTCAACTACATATAAATCAATGAATAACTATTTCTACACTAACAGTAAATTTAAGCATTCACATAAACCTTCAGATTATTTAATCCTCAATAAGAATCAGAGTTGGATTGTTTAAATCATCATTAAATTGTAAATGATTTAATAAATAATGAATCATTTAAATAAAACTTATACCTTGTGTTCAATATTAGTTTGCTGGGTTTTGTCAAGGTGAACTTTCATTAATCTTGACCCATCCAAGCGCACTCGTATTCTCCTTCCAACTATTTCAGCAGGGAACACTAAATCCTCTAAAATGGCATCATGAACAGCTGTCAAGGTACGGCTGTAAAAGGAAAAGGCCATTAAAAATAGTTTTTCTTTACACTTAGAGGTAAGACGCTCAAATTTTTGCTTCAGATTTATACTATATACCAGACAATAAAAATGACTTTGAATACAATAGTAAGATAATGTTTTATGATTTCCCTTAGAAAACAACTAAATGCACAACAGTTCTGAACTGGTAGTAATGCATCTACATTAGCAACGCTAATACAATGAATTCAGAATTACGTCCCATATTTTTCATCAGTTTTAATAAGACATATGATTCATCATTTTAGAATAGGAAAAATGATTACTCAACAGGGTTGCTGATTTTTTTGATTTTTTTAAAAAAATCAAAAAAATCGGATTTATTTGATTTAAATCGGATTTTTTTGATTTAAATCAGATTTTTTTGATTTAAATGAATAACTAGCTCTGAACTTCCTGAAACTGGTTATTAATCTACTGATATTGTAATTTCAATGTGATATAATAGTTTAGGATTACTTAATATCCCAATTTTGATCTATTTTATGCATTAATTAATTGAATTAATTAAGGGTAGTAAGTGGTTCGCTGCCATTTCATTGTGAGATGCCCAAGCCTATCCTAAAATGGTGAATGAACTATCAGTAACTAAAATTTTTATCTATCCTTTCTATGACTATTTTTTCCCAATTGTGAAATCAATATTAGCTTAAGAAATTGTGACAATGATTTCTAAAAAAATCTATGCCCCATTTTTGTGTTAAAATTTTAATCAATCTTTGAATTATAATAATTCAGTTAAATTAATTTTACTAAAAGTATCATGTATACTTATTTCTTTAAAATAATAATTAGTAATAAAAATCAAATCAAATAAGCAACTTAACAACAGTCATGTACATAAAGAATAGCTGTAGTTATGAAAAAGAAAACAATAGTTTGGAAAACATGGCTAACTATAAAAGCAAGCTTACGATAAAACTCATTCAGATGCTTGTATTTTAAAAAGTTGATGTACCAGATAAAAAAATTAAAATATTTTAATTCTTGTTTAGTTCATCACAATTATTGATTCCAAACCCTGCGTATTTACCCCTTTTCATCATAAATATTTTTGTTATTGGTAGTAAAATTTGTTCTTGAAATTGCAAGCAATTTTATGTAGAGTAACTTAAACCCAGTTACAATATCTAATTCTAGCAGAAGTTTAAAAAAAATTGTAATGTAAATAATCTTGCAAACCATTTTAAAGCATACAACTAATTTTTTATTTAAATTGTGGCAGTTTAACATTTTTGATTTAAATCAATGATTTTTTTAAAAAAATCAAGTGATTTAAATCATGATTTAAATCGTGATTTAAATCAAGTTGATTTAAATCAAGCAACCCTGTTACTCAACAAATAAAATTTCAGAATTACGTCCCATATTTTTCATCAGTTTTAATAAGACATATGACTCATCATTTTAGAATATGATAAATGAATACTCAACAAATAAAATTTCAGAATTACGTCCCATATTTTTCATCAGTTTGAATAAGACATATGATTCATCATTTTAGAATAGAAAAAATTAATACTCAACAAATAAAATTTCAGAATTACATCCCATACTTTTAATCAGTTTTAATAAGACACATGATTCATCCTTTTAGAAAAGGAAAAAAGAATATTTAACACAAATTTTCAGAATTACATCCCATATGATTCATCAATTTTAATAAGACACATGATTCATCATTTTAGAATAAATAGGAAACACCCCTAGACATTTAACAAATAAAATTTCAGAATTACGTCCCATGTTTTTCACCAGCAAAGGTTAAGACATATTGTTCATCATTAAGTATCAAGTGAAACTACTATTTTACAAAGAGAATGTATCAAAAATCTGAACACTAATATTTAACTCTTTAACCTTTAGTAAACTACGAATCAGATACTATCTAGCAGAGATGAAAATCATTATCGTCACCTCTGATTTTAAGCATCATTCAACACATCTTTTGCCAGTGTCATGGAGACCAAGAAAAGTACATTAATCTGGGAACATGGGCAAAGTCAGCCCAAAATTTGAACCCAGAGAAAGAAACCACACTAGTAAAAGGTTGTTAGCTTACTTAATTTTCTTTCAGATTAAATTAATATGTTAATACCCTGTATTCATTTTTTAAGGCGAAACTTTATTAGAAAAAATTCCACCACAGCAAAAATGTAATTTTATTTAGCACATCTTTCTGACCTACTGAGCAGAAAATTACTCAGTAAGTAAAAGGTTGTGTGCTCTAACTTTGACTACCTACTGAATTTCTAGAACTTTGTGCTGGTTTACCAGTTTAATTTCAAATTCGTTCAAGCAGAAACACTAACTATCTGTAATGATTTTTAAGATATTCTCAGTTTATTTCTAAGAGTGATCCCTCTCAGTAGTAAAACAGGGTGGCTACAGAATCTGAAGAACAAATTTCCCTGACTTTTCCCTGATTTCCCTGACTATAATTTTAAAATTTCCCTGATATACATCTAAAGAGTTTTCGGCTTTTCCTAATAATTTAAACACTTTCAGCTAGTTACTTCGCACAAATACATAGTTCTATCAAATAGATGTTTAAAATAAAAATAAATTACATAACTTTTAAAAATAATAATGTGAAATATTAATTATAAGGATATAATATTTCTATATGCAAATAAATAAAAAAACTACTATCAAATATGATTAAATATGAGTTTTTTCTTTTAAATTTTCATCTATGAAAAGCTAACTAACTAGAATATTGTGAATTCGATTAGAATTGGAAATAGAATTTATTCATTCATTAATGCTTATAACAGGGCCGTAACTAGATTTTGGTTTAAAGGGGGGTTACCTGACTTTTTTTAGGGTACAATTGTACGTCGTTTTATGACTTGTACATCGTTTATTAATTTTGGTAAATTTGATTTAAAAATTTTCTATAAACAATGGGAATTCTCAATAAAATTGGAGGATCTGGTTGTCCTCCACCAGAAAAATTTTGCGAATTTCCCCCTCGAAAAAACATTTTTATCAAAAGCATTTAGCCGATTTTCAAATTTTTGGACTACACCACAAGTGCACCGCACAATGAGGTGCGGCATAATTATCAAAGTAACCCAGCATAAATTACAAAATTTTGAGGGGAGTTTGGGGGTCCTATTTCAGAAAAATTTTGGAATTTTGTCCCTTAAAGTAGTGTTTTAATTCATTTTATAAACCTTTTATTTTACACAAAATAAAGATCACTCCTCATAAATCACAGAATTTTCAAGGAAAATCAGATCATAATTTATTTAAATCTAAATTTTGAGGGGGTCCTGGGGGTCCTCCCCCAGAAAATTTTTGGAATTTTTAACCTTAGAAGTAGTGTTTTGACTCATTTTGAAACCATTTAGATTGCATTGCTCCTTGAAAGTCAATTATTGAAAATTTCCCTGATTTTTAAAATTTTTTAAGAATTTCCCTGACTTTTCCCTGATTTTTCCAGATGAATGAAATTCCCTGACTTTTCCCTGATCTCCCTGATTTCCCTGATCTGTAGCCACCCTGTAAAATAATCAAGAATAAAATCAAGACATACCTGCCAACATAGGGATTATGAAAAAAAAAGGAAGATTTTAAATCTCAAGACACCCACAGCATTTTATTTCTTAATTTAAGCCAATTAGGCTACCTACAATGCTACCTTAGTTATTAAGTATCAATATAACTAAATTATTTTCAGTAAGTCTGACATCTTTCAGTAAAAAAATCACTAATTTTTAACAATGGATTCTAAAAAAAAATCAGAAATTTTCTAGCTAAAACGGAAGAGTTGGCAGCTATGATCTTAATGACACTTGGAAGAAATGCTTATAAGATCCAATAAATAATTACCAAAAATTAGTAAACTTCAAATCAGATACTATCTAGCAGAGATAAAAATCATTACCATCACCTCTGATTTTATACATCATTCAACACATCTTTTGCCACATATTAGTGCCTTGCAGACCAGGAAAAGTACATACAAGCAGATCAGATACTATCTAGCAGAGAACATCATTTACTTTCATCTCTGATGTTATACATCATATCTGCAATTACTATTGGGATGGTTTTTTTTACAAATTTTAACTACTGGGCTTAAAAGGTCTCATGTGATAATGGAGAGGAACGCAAGGTTCCCTGTCAATTTTACAAATACTTATCCAAGTCAAATTTGAAGGTGTTTCAGTGAAAATAATCCCAGCTTTTTTTAAACATATTTTCAGCAGTCTATTAACTTCCTAAAGCAAAAAAAAACCGCTTTTGTATTTATTGAAGACTTTCTTTCATCTGTAGTACAGTAAAAATTCATATATAAGCAGAGAAAACACAGAAAAAAAAGGAATATTCGCAACTCCACGGGTAATAGCACAAGTTTTTTCAAGTTTTCAAAACCCCGTAATATTTAATTGATTTCCGTAATTTTCTGTTGAATCCATAAAAAATTTACTGCAATACCTTGCACCTCTGCATAGATCCGCAGTTAACGCGCTATATATCTGTTATTCTATAGTTTTTACCCAATTTCTGTAGAATTTAGAGGACAAGATATTGTCAACAACCAAAATACTCGTTGAAAATATCCCAACTGCCTGAATTTCTCCTAAATATTGTTAGACATATTCTGCACCCCTTGCCCTAGGAAAGGTATTAAGAGGCAAAGCTTTGCATTTAAATTTTTTTCTTTAAATTTAGCTAGTGTTCTATAAGAATTAATAGTTTGGATTCTTACATATTATACCGTCAACCGTGCAGCTTAATTAAAATCGTTATATCCGAATAACTTTTCTATTGTTGTACCGCCGAACAGTCAACAGGATAATACGGAAAAACCATAATTTGGAATCAATGTTTGAATGGCATTGTAAAAAGAAACTATTTGGTATCAAAATTTATCCATGGGTGGTTATTTAAATTTAAGGGTAAATCTTAAGAATCAGAACCTGGGCGAAATATGGTGTTGATTCTGCCATTTATCAAGTAATAAATTCAACATATACAGAAGTTTGTTGCCAGAATCCACAATTTTAAGGCCATTTTTCGAACTAGGCCCAGATTCTTAGGATGACCCAAAATATGATTATTCTTAGGATTAAAATTCAACATAAAAACACCTACAAATACATGGGCGAATCGATGCGCTAGCAGCAACAAGGAGCTAACCTCAGTTAAAAATCTGTTAGCAAGCATATTATTGCTAAAAGCATCTCATTATATGCATTCACTGATTGTGGAATGTAAATAAAATCACTGCAAATCATATAAGTATAAAATTACTGTTTGAAAAAACAAGAGAATATTTTAAATTGTGAAATCAGAATAAAATTAAATACCTTCTAGGCCTCTTTTGCTTGTTCTTGACCTTCATTTTCCTAGTGGGTTTAGGTAGAATTGTTCTCCTGGCAATGAACACAACATGTTTGCCGCTGAACTTCTTCTCCAACTCCCTCACTAATCTGGCTTGTATCTTTTGAAAAGACTTTAGTTGAGGAACAGGCACAGAGATCACGAGAGCCTTAAAAAATCCAAGGAATATACTCAATCTTACGATTCAATCACAGCATATTGGATACAAAATAGCCGATATTTGTCATTACTATCACCTGATTTTGTAAATCATGTGAACTGGCACCAACATACACATAGTTTTGCATAAAATGTTCTACAATCAGTTTCCCATTAAGAATTGCCGAACTGTTTAAGGAGCCAAATTTATAGTTTTACTTTGATCACAACAATTAAATTATGGCAATTCTCAACCATCTACCTTTATTTAAATTTAAACACAACATTGTTTTGACCTGATTTGAATAGTAACAGGAAGTATTACTATTTAGAGGAATTACAATACATTCAAGGTTTGACTATGTATACAAATGGGAAAAAAGATAATACTTTATTAGCAAGATTTGCACCAACATATGTGGTGTATAGAATAAATTAGATAATATCAATACAACGCATAGGCATAAAAATTATGTCATAAATGGTACCTTCTTTCCATCAACATCAACTTCCTTAGCTCCTACAATAAAAAGTTCACGTAAATTGGCTTTAAGATCACTATTAAGTTCTAACTCAAGAAGAGCCTAAAAGAAAAAAAATATAAGTAAATAACAAAATAAAAGTGTAGGTATACTTTATTATACAAACAAGTTTCTTATGTTAATGTAGGAAGTTTGATATCGAATTTACCTGTGAAATGGTGTTTTCCAATTCATCTGGCTTCTCATTGTGGGGTTTTAGTATTTTAGCGCTGATAGAATACATCTAGAAGAAAAATAATAAAACTTCAAGAGAGTTATAATAATATGAAAAATTTTATCCGATACGATTAGCCGGACCTTGGGTGAGCCAAAAACAATCTAGTTCAATCATAGAATATATTACTACAGTGTTCGTAAAAGCTATCCTCAACTAATTACAAAGTCGTACTTAACAATCACACACAGTTATTTCTTTAATTTCAATATATATTGAACTAATTACTTACATTTTAGTTTTATAATACAGGGCCTACACGGGTGAGTCAACAAACGTGCACAGCCGCGGACATGTTTTTCATTATGGGATGTAGATGGCGCTTCACGAAGCTGCCAAAACAAATTCACTGAATACTGATGGTCACGGAATAGAAAAAGACAGAATAAGCACTGTCGCAGAGTCTAACGCCTCGACTCGCAGAACGTGAACTAAACATTTTGTGACCTCTGGGTCGCAGGGCTCTCACTTCGGTTTTATGGAATTTCCTCATAAAGATAAAAAAATTTCCTTAGATTTCCTTAAAAATACTTTTTGGAATAACAATCAAAATACACTTATAATTTTTTAAAAATTTTCTTTCTTTAGCATTACTAAAGGTTAAAATTTTGACATTTAACAATTCATATGCAATCAAACTTGTTCTAATTGTACATGACGTCACAATTATAGGGGAGTCATGACGTCACAATTATCAATTAATCAATTTGTGACAAGGAGGAAGTGGTCTTGATAGTTGTGATATCACACCCTGGAGCTGAAAATCAACCGAAAAAAAACTATTTTAAGAAAAAAAAATTTCTAAACAAACAAACTCAATTTAAACCTCATGAATGAAATGAAGTGACCGAAACCAAAACTCTAAACTGTTGCCACTCAAGGTTAATAGAGTACTACACGATCGGCTAGAACTACACGTTCGTCGTTGACGTCAGAGACAATTCGCTTAACTGCGCAAGCTCCGGAACTTGGTCTCACGTAGCTTGAAAGAACACGATCCGATTTTTGAAGATAATATATTATATAGATAATATATTATAGAGATAATATATAATATACAGAAAAATCATCAAAACTTATTTTCAATGCATGATTGAATTTTATTGTTGAGTTAAAAAAACTTATTTTAAATGCACACAGGTTTTGCAAAATTTTATTTTAAAGTATCCAACTACCTCCATAAAAACCCACTCTATTTCTCTTTAAATGTACTAATTTCTCTTCTATAAATAATGAGTAATTAATGTTTTAATTTTAAAAATACTTCACAAATAATTTCTTTATCTAGTTTGATGTAATTTAAACACAATTTTATTTTTCAATTGTATTCCTAAATTTTTATTTTAAAATTGTTTCAAAAACGTTATGATTTAAAATTAAAAAAAAAGAGTACTCAAAACAAAAACTCGCAAAATAACAAATATTGAATATTTTATAACCTTTTGACAATAAAAAGAAAAAAAAGGAAACCAGCTGCACTCTTATCAGACATTGTTTTCACTTTCTATACTATTCTAACATGAAATGCGCAATTTATGCTTCCGTGGTTTACTAAAAAGTTGTTTTTATTTCATTATCCTTTATTTTATTTAAAAATCCTTTAAATAAATTAATTAATCAGTATTTAGTGATGTCAAAAAACAAAAACTAATGCAATAAAAATCAAGAAAAAGCACAAAAATAAAATTTATTGTTTGAATGCACTTATAGAGCAACTTGAATTAACACAAATTTTGAAAGGAAAGCAAATTACATTGATGGAAAAATTTATATGCAAATGAGCGAGGAAATTAATATACATTATGTGTGTACATTGAAATTCACCAATACTATCCAATCAGTTTAGGAGTCATTCATTAATTACGTAAGGGTCCCGAGGGGGAGGGGGGGTTGGAAAAATCTCTACATACCCTTACTTCGGGAGTGGGGGGGGGTTAAACTCATTCTTATGTAAGATTTTCCAAGTTAATGTAAAGAAATTCCAATTATTCTAATCCCCCAGAAAAACTTATAAATACTGACGATCTCGGTATATTATCGAAGCTTTAATTTTTTTGGTTTCAACTTTATTTTTTGCGTCAAACAGAGAGTTTTAGTGTAACTGATGCTTTTCTAACATTTTATTATTTTGAAAAACAAAATGGAATCTTACGTAAGAATAGGGGGAGGGATTTCAAAAATTTTACGTACCCTCACATGGGGGTAGGGGGGTCAAAAACTGCCAAAATCATCCTTACGTAATTAATGAATGGCCCCTTAAATGCTTTGTCCACCATGAACTCGGAATAACATTCGCTCTAATTACGAAGTATTACTACATACTTATATACAGATGAACATAATATTACACAGGGTGTTCGGAAACACTGTGGAAAACTTTGAGGGGTGGTAGAGGGGACCTAGACAAGCATATTTAAAAATAGGTGTATCTACGACCCCCCCATTCCTATTCGAAACCCCCTCTACCACACCTCAAAGTTTTCCACGGTGTTTCGAAACACCCTGTATACAGTGTATCAATGAAAAAACTACTATATACAAATACGTCAAGTTAGAGTGAAAAGAATATTATTTACAATATATACATAATTTAATTACCCAACGAATTTTTGCCTTAAAATATCTTCAAATACTTTAAATAAGTACTAAAGCATACACATGAAAAAACATTATCCTGTCTTTAAGTTTAAGACTGACAATCAGACTATTTGAAAAATATTTCATGGAGCAAATTCTTAATAGGCAAATTATTAATGAACATTAATTAATTATTAGTTATAATAACATACAAAATAAATACCTACAGGTTATTAACCTCACAGAAATTTAAGACTTGTCGTCGCTGTGAAATCAAACTGCCATATATGCAAAATGAATATTTTTCACTAGAGCGCTTTAAAGTTTTCGCATGTGATACTTAAAATAATAATAAAACTGTACTATTGTGAGGTAATTCAGTTTTACTTAGAGGATGGACATCTTTCCACCTTGAAGGTTTTGAAGCAACTGGTGTATTGCACAATATATCTGTCCTCTGATAAACAAAGTGGATATTCCCGATTACATGCATACCAGTGCAACGTGGTCTGACAGAGTTCTATTCAACTAAACCATACAAATACAAATTAAGTCGACCAACTACAGGCATAAGCCTGGTTTGATATACCGGTTTGACATAAAAATACCAACATACATAAAAGGTTTGCACAAAAACAGGTTTGAGTGTATCGCCAAACATTAACACAATGATGTTTCAGTTGGGCACTCTTCTAATGATGACACAATCAGCAACAATGACTTAACCGAGAAAAGTTTGTTATTGGATGTTCCAAAGAATCATTCAAAAACAAACCTCACCCAGTTTTATGTGTTCTTTCTGAAATCCCACATGATTCAGTAAGAATAACAAGGCAATTATTACAATACTGGCTAAAAAACCTTAAATTCAGATTTTTCCAAGAGTAAAAATTGTCAGGACTTACATCTCTAATTTGTTTTTCATTTTGAGCAAGTCTTATCACACTCTTTCTACTGTAAATTCTTGCAGGTACTAACTGAGCATTAAGACAGCGACCCATTTGCAAACATAGAAAATGTTGGTTCAATTCAGTTAAAGGTCCCGCGCTAAATATCACCAAGTTTTTATGAGCTCCATATATTCAAATATCGACAAATTTTTCTGATTTTTATTGATAGTTATTGATCTAACTAAACATATTTATCTATTAGTTTGAAATTATTTAGCAATATTTCTACTTTTGGATGACCAAAAGAGCATGGCTGTATTTAGTGGGACCTTTAACGGAATTGAACCAAAATGTTTTGAGAAAAAAAATTATTTAATGAGTAAGAAAATACCTATTTATTGAGATAGTTTAATGAACGTGAACCCTAATTTCATTTATACTATACAACTGATTCTTTCTGTGTGGTTGTTTTGAAGAAACAGTCTTCTAGGCAATCATACTGTAAAACATCATTTATCTGCTCCAAATAATTTTTGATGTGATCCTGGCACACTCATTTGTGAGCGTAATTAACAGTGAGTCTTGCTGGCAAACTTTTTACCACACTCACATGTGAAGAGACTTTCTGATACATCCAAACAATTTAATTTGTGAATTTCAGCAGAGTACTTGGCTTTGAAACTCTTTCCACAATTCTCAAATATTATGGATTCCATTTTTGTGGCACATCAATCTGAAAAAAATTGCATTTCAGTCAATGAAAGCTTTATTTAGGCTACTTCAGAAAAAATTGCATTTCAATCAATGAATTTTTTTATTTAGGAAACCTCAGGGAACATAGTGATTTTTAACTTACCTTTTCCTTCAAAACCAAATGATTTATTACGATTATCAATAGTAAGAAAATCAGAATTTTCTTGTTTATTATCTCCGTGAGACGAAGTTCCGGAGCTTGCGCAGTTAAGCGAATTGTCTCTGACGTCAACGACGAACGTGTATAGACATACCGCGAGGAGAAGAGCTATGAAAAGGGTTGCCGTGAGTAGACGAGTCCAAAAGAAGAGGGAAGCTGGTATGAATTTAACTGCAATATTTGGCATTTTAAGCGTACATTTGGCGAATGAGAAAACTTTTATTAAACTACATTAAATTATTGATTATCTTTGAAATTTCTCGTCAGTAAAAAAATCGGAAATACTTTTTCACATGAAAACTTTTTATCGTTTAGTATGCCTTTATATTGCAATTTTGAGGGAATTAGTTATATTCAGTTTTATAGAGCTGATATAACTTTAGTTGTAAATTTAATAACTTAATCGCATCATACTTGTGAAATTTAAATAAGGCATTAGAAACTTGTGAAGTGACAAAATATAAAAAATATGTATTCATTATCTTTTTGATATTTTTTTATAAGATTAAGGAGCTACCTCCCCCTACTCGCTATCGCTCACCAAGCTGCGTATGCAGGACCTTTCGGATCGCTTCGAAATCCTCACAAAGATTTGCTCATTGAACTTATTCTCTGCAAACTGAACTTAAATGCAAAAATTAACAAAATATCTAAGATCAGATCAGGTATGGAATAGATCAGACCAGTTGATATAGATCAGATTAAATCCAAAAAAAATTACAAAATATCCAAAATCAAATCAGGTAAGATGATGCAAATCAGATAATATAAAATTAAATTAAATAGATCAGATTATATGAAAGATCAGTTGAAATAGATCTGATCAGTTGAAATAGATCTTATCGGGTGTAACAAATCAGATTAGATCTAGAAATGTAAGGAAATTCCCATCCGTGACTCTAGAATCAAAAGAAGTATAAAGTTGAAAAATAGCCACTCAGATTTGGCGCAAAACATTTATTTCAGCGCCAAAAGAATCATCATCACCCCCGAAATTTAGTGGAATAATCCGTTTCTATAACAACCGCAGCATCATCGTATGACGTCAATAGCTCTTCTTCTGGCGGTATGTCAGTAGTTCTAGCCGATCGTGAGTACTACAGGTTGGCTCATAAAATGTAAACAAAGCGAGGTCGTTACGTCACAACATACCGGAAGTTGATCTCCCAATGTTAATCCTATGAGAAACTGTTCATAAAAACCCAGAGTCCGTCGCCATAGGCGCTAATGGAAATCGAAACGTTGGATGGGTTGGGTGGCGCTGCGATCGCAAAACGTCACGAGAGGCGGGACGGAAAGGCCTGATTGGTTGAGAAAAACTTTTTCCTTCTCTTCGAAATAGAAGATTGCGTGACAGCCAATCACAGGTTTGATCTCTCTGTCAATCATTTATAGTTCCTCGTGGCGCCCTCAAACCCATACAACTTTTGAATATATCGTGTTGGACCCTCTGTTAGGATTTTTCTCTGTGTAAAAACCGACGAAAATAACTAACTTCTACTAATTTAATTTGTCTTTTGGCGCTTGTTACTCATAGATGATAGTTCAAAATAATTTTTAAAAATGAAATAATAGATATAACGAGATTAATTTAGTTTTTATAGGGTTTTAATTTTTACTAATATCCATTTATTCACAGTGGGAAAATCTCATTCACGGCTGTTATCTAAGCATTGTTGAAATAACTATTGACTAGCGAAAAGAATCTTGTGCAAATGTTAATATAGATTGAAAAACAACGTTTATTTTTACACAATTTATAAAATTTTTTAAAAATGTAGACAATTGTTTCGGGGATCAATGGATCCCCTTCTTCAGTACAAAAAGACGAAAATAAACATCAAATCAACAATAATTTAAACATAACATGAAGGCAAAAAGTTACAGTTTAAGTCAGTGGCGGATCCAGGATTTGGTTTTGGGGGGGGCTAAGAATTTTCATAATCCAATTGAAACTTCTTGTTAATGGTAATACGGAAAAGGTAGTGAATTATCCTACTGAAACCACTAGTGGGGGGTCTGGGGGTCCTCCCCCAGAAAATTTTTGGAAATTTAAGTAAAAAACCCCACTTTTTCAACTCGTTTTGGTACGCCTCATCCGAATTTCGGATATAATTTTTTGCGTTTTGACAAACTTAGTAAAATATTAAACGTTTTGGGGGGGGCTTCAGCCCGAAAGCCCCCCCCGTAGATCCGCCACTGGTTTAAGTGAAAATACAATAGAGGGAAAACGATTTGAGTTAAAAATACAAAAGCAATGGTTATATATAAATTACAGAATCAATACAAAGGTAACCACCCCGGTAGCACAGCAATATTGGGCAATATTGGTCGTATATTGGCCGATGCTGGCGTTCATCGGCCTGCAAATGCCTATTTTGCCCAATATCGGCCGATATTAAATTGGCCAATATTGGCCAAAGTATATCTTGGCCAATATTGGTACATAGCAATCAGACAATATTGGCCGGAAAAAATCTCGGCCGATATCGATTTACCATAATCTGCCGATATTGGCCGTTCCAAGTTTTGGCCAATATTGTCTTGGCTAGTCTTTGCCAGCCTCTGCCAAGATAACGCATGCGCAATCGTTAATAAAGACATCGTGACGTCATCCTTAAGCGACCGATTGCACGCTGCGAAATTCAAACCAACGAGAGCGAGCATGTTTATTTTCATTCCGAGCCGAGTGTAGAATGTGACCGACTGACCGTTATTGTTAATTTTGTGCTTCAGCGTTCATCAATGTGAAACCTGCCCGATGATCCCTTCTGAATGTATAGTTCCTGGATGCAAAGGTAACGATGACAAAGGACCCCGTGTCAAAGTATAATCTTTCCCGAATGATGAGGGCTGGTTATAACATTTGTTCCAAGTGGATAGCTGCTATTCCAAGAGAAAATTTAAATGTCACAATACACTCCAGAGTAAGTAATAGTTTTATAGTATTTCAAAATTCAGATTCAAAGATAGCTTATTATGACTTACTGTGTTTGTAAACAAACAGGCCAAGCAATTTTTAATCGTCTTGGCTTAAGTGAATTCTTTATCATAGAAAATTAAACACATTAATGAATACCCCATTATAATTTTAGATTTTGTTAGGAAAGGAACAAACTAAGTTTATAACGTTTTTTTGTTTTATAGATTTCTTAGGTTTTCTGGTGTTAAATTTAATGTGCCCCTGTTATGTGTTTAATTGTGTGTGCTTTTTGAAATATTCTTCAATTGGGAGGGTAAAGTTGATTGGTGATATGCATTAGCAGATAAAGTAATTAATTATACTGGGGTCAAAAATTAAGAAAAGGATTAATAATACCGATATATACTGAGATTTTGTTAACTGAACTAATCTTGTTGGGCTTCTAGTTAGATGTTCACGAATTTTGTGCCTATTTGATTTTGTTTAATTTCAGTATTTCACTATATTAGTTTTCATTATACTTATAGGTATGTGAGGTCCACTTTCTGAAGTCAGACATTGAAACTGAGACGAGTATTTATAATCCTAAGACTGGAGAGAGAAAGTTACTGTCAACTTGATGTGGACCAGATTAAAGAGAACCGCTGTTCCATCATGCTTTCCTGGATGCCCATCATACTTATCCACATCAGCCACAACCAGTTCCAGAGAAGAGCCAGGCGAAAAGAGACTTAGATTGGAAAACCAACAATTAAAGGCAGCAATTAATGCAAGCCTAAATGCCAAAGAAAATGAAAAATACCAATTTACTGACTTTTCAGGATTTATGAAGTGTTTGAGTGATGCGGAAATCTCCCCTATGTGGACTATTCTCAAAAAGGATAAAAAAGTTCTCTTTTTAATGATAGAAACAGGACCTCCTATAGTCGTCTATTCAATTGTTGTAGATGATGATTTAAAAGTTTCGGCTTATAGTGGGCCCACAGAACTAACTGTTTTAGATGAAGAGAAGCTACCCGTGCAGATAGACGACCATTAGAAACTTGGAAAAAATTCTACAACTTGTAAGATCGGAAAGAAAAAACATAGTGACTTCTCTTTCGATCATTTTGAAAGAATTAGAAAGACTAGAAATGAAGGACTTTGAAAATGGGAAAAATTTTCTTGGTGAACAAATCAAACTATTTAATTGCCCGAAAACTCAATATAGATACTTTTCTGATTTATTTTTTACATTACTCTACGCAATATCTCCCCACGGATATAAATTTCTGCGGCAATCTGGATTTCTTGTCATGCCTCATCCAAGTACTATTAGAAAAGTGTGCACAGGAATGAACTTCAGTCCTCGACAAGAACAGTTTGATGATAACTTTTTATGTTATGCAATAAAACTCTAGATGACCATGAGAAAACAGTTTCTCTGATGATGGAGGAAATCCATCATAAGTCTTATTTTGACTATGAGGGGGTAATATAGTGGGGATGTGCTACGATGGTAATGAACCTGCAACTAGTGCTCATACTTTCATGGTTCAGAGCTTCTTATCATCACTTAAAGATGTTGTCCATATTCTACCTGTAAGAAAAATTAATGCCGAAAAGCTGCATGAACTGTTGAAGTACATTATAATTGGACTGGAGGAAATAGGGTATGTAGTTGTTTGTGTTGTGACTGATAATAATTCTATTAATAAAAAAGCTATGTCTTACTTTGTCAATCCATCTAAAATAAGTATTGTATATCCTCATCCATTTAAATCAGAAAGACCTTTATTTTTTGTAATTGATTCAGTTCATATTTTAAAATACATTCGTAATAATTGGATAAACCAAAAAAATGATGATAAATACATGTTTTACCCTGACTTCAGTGATTGTAATAACGTACTAAGTAATAATTCTATGAAATATGCTTCATTCAACACCCTTAAGCAGTTATATGATCTTGAGAAGTCTAGCATTGTTAAGTACGAAAATAAATTAACCTTAAAGGCTTTGAATCCCTCTAACTTAGAGCGACAAAATGCCAAATTAGTTTTACAAGTGTTTAATGAATATGTTGTTAATGCTTTGTTAACTCTTGGTCAAAAAAATAATTTAAAATATAGTTTAGAAACTGCCAAATATATTGAATTAATATATCAATGGTGGTGGGGGGCATCATGAACGTGAAGTGTCCCAAAAAGGAAACATGATTAAGGAACGAATTCATGCATCCTTTAACTAATTCTCCAGATGATTCAAATATGCAATTTCTGTACAAATTTATAGATTGGATGAAGAAATATTGATTTATAGAGGATTGAAGTCTCAAAATCAAAGATTAGTGGTAACATCTGTTACTTATAACATTGTAAATGATGCAGAGATTTTAAATTCTTATGATGTTTGTACTTCTGGACATTGTTGCAAAGAAGTCATTAAGCATGTTTTATGGGTTTCTAGTAATATTTTATTAAAAAATTATTGTATCAAAATGAATGATAAACCAGTAACTAAAGTGTCCAAAAAAAGAAAGCTTGAAACATTAGTAAAACCTAAAATTTCAAATGCATTATAGGTGGTATAGTTTCATTGTTATTAATATCCATAACCATTTACATACCTTTAATAGTTCTTCATAATCATGTAAGTTTCTATTTTTGTATTCTGTTTTGTATTATTTTGAAAATAAAGTTTTTAATTGATGTAAACAAATGAATGATTATATTTAATAATTGCCTTTTTTATTGTAAGATAGGTAAACTTGATAATATCAAGTTTTTATGTGTTCATTTTAACAAACCAAATCCATTAGTTGGGAATCTTAATTGAAGGTATAAAAGTCATAAATAAGAGAAAGTATTCTAAATTGGTATTATTACATTTAACTTAAATGTACTACAAGTGTATATTAATATTTAAAAAAGTAATATAATATTTGTATTTATTAATACAGAATTTAGAGTATTTTTTACTTAACTTAATCTAATGTTAATTCAATTATGAAAAAAAGAATAATGGAATATATGTGCCTTGAAAAATCTTTTTAATTAAATAAATTAAAAAATTGCTTTTGAGGGGGTCTTATTATGTAAATTTTGTGATTAATTTTGTTTGAACTTTGAACCTACAACTATAATAAAAGGTATAATTTGAAAGTGTTTAATGAATATTATATTACTGTTTATTAGTTGTGCAAAAATTATTTGGCGTATGCACAATTTATTGTTACTAAGAAATTCCTACTATTATTAGAAATTATTAGTTAATTGTTACTATTGTTATAACTAATTGTTTAAAATTTAAAAAACTGTCAAGACAGGTGGAATGTTGAGTAATATAGGGTGAACCGACCAGTAGTTGACCATTGAGCATAATGCTAAGCAAAATTGTTTGTGCATTCATTTTGAATTTGAACCCATATATAACTTTGTTTCATATCTTTTTCATTCACCAGAAAAAATCCCTATTCTTAATTTAAAAAATAAATTATTTAAGTGTATTTCCTCATTTGAAAAGTCGGGTTAACTTATTTACTTTCACTCGTGATCTATTAAAATTGCCTACCTTTACCAGGTTTACAGCAAAATGAGTATTTGTACTTTATTCTTTTGGTTTATAAAATTTATGGATTTGAACAACAAAACCCTTGAATTAATTGGCCTCCACTGATTTAGTCGAAGTAAGCTCCCAAGAAGAGAATTCAACCAGTAAAGGTTGTTCGTGAAAGCAATTTTATTTTGAAGTGAATTTATTTCAGTTAGCTTGAGCAAAAGGAATTGTGTTCATTTTTGAGAGCCTACTAAAATTATGAGTTTTTAAACTTTACTATATGTGAACTGTGAAATTTCATCCTAATAATTGATTAATTTTGGAGCTTAGATTTGTAATTTGCATGATTTATTATTAAAATATCAAAATTTTTAGCTGTTACTAATTTCTATATTTAATTAGTTTTTGAGACAGGTTTTTAAGCTCATTCTTTTATCTTGCACAAAAATTATTTTTGCAAAATCTTATTTATGTGCGAGATGGAAATTATAAACTTAAAAACATGTCTAGAAACTAATTAAGTATAGAAACTACTTTGGGCCAAGAATTCAGATATTTTATCAGTAATAAGTCATGCAAATTATAAATTTGTGTTCAAAAATTAAACTTTTAGGCTGAAATTTCACGATTCATAAAGTAAAATCAAAATATTTAGAATTTTAATTGGCTTTCATTAATTAACCCAACCCCATTTGCTAAAGCTATCTTAAAATATCTAACTTCAAAATAGAATTACTTTTACAAACTGCCTTTACTGTTTGAATTCTCTTCTTGCGAGCTTTCCTCCACTAAAATCGGTCATTGCTGGATGCCATTAATGGCCAATATTGTTGCCAATATTGGCCGATTTTAATTTACCAATATTGGCCTAAAGGGGCCGGTTCTAACGTACCAATATTGGCCAGTCTTGGCTATGTGCTATGTAAATATATTGGCCAGTCTTGGCTATATGCTATGTTAATATATTGGCCAGTCTTGGCTATTTCTTATGATCCAATATTGGCCAGTCTTGGCTAGCGATATTGGCCATTATCGTTGAAAAAGCTAGCCAAAAGATATTGGCCGTTACGACTTTGCCCAATATTGGCCAGTAATGCACGATCTTCGTAGCCGATATTGGCCAGTATTGCCGTGCTACTGGGGCAGATGGGTGAGAAATAAGGAATACTATTTAAATCATTAACAAGGAAATCTGAAAATTTATTTATATAAAACGATTCAAAAAAATCAAGGTCACTAGGTATATTACAATTTTTAATAATGGTAGCAGATGAAAATTCAAAGTTATGATTGAGGTTCCAAACAGGTTCCAAACAGATGTTTGGAACCTCAATCATAACTTTGAATTTTCATCTGCTACCATTATTAAAAATTGTAATATACCTAGTGACCTTGATTTTTTTGAATCGTTTTATATAAATAAATTTTCAGATTTCCTTGTTAATGATTTAAATAGTATTCCTTATTTCTCACCCATCTGGTTACCTTTGTATTGATTCTGTAATTTATATATAACCATTGCTTTTGTATTTTTAACTCAAATCGTTTTCCCTCTATTGTATTTTCACTTAAACTGTAACTTTTTGCCTTCATGTTATGTTTAAATTATTGTTGATTTGATGTTTATTTTCGTCTTTTTGTACTGAAGAAGGGGATCCATTGATCCCCGAAACAATTGTCTACATTTTTAAAAAATTTTATAAATTGTGTAAAAATAAACGTTGTTTTTTCAGGTGCTACTTTGATATACCCCCCAAAAAATTACGCGCCAAATCTGGCACTCCCTACGGACTTTTTAGGTTTGCTGTTTCTTGTTTTTTGTGTATATGTAGTAGTAGTAATGTGTAGCCTAGTGAATTACTGGAAAAAATTGAAATTTTGAACTTTAATAATTCCAAAACTAATGAGAATTTTCGGAAAAACTAAATTGCAATATTTTTATAAAAAATATTTTTGTTCTTGGTTCAAATATCGATTTTTTACTATGATTAGTTGTTCTGTTATATTCCAAAAACGTTTCAGCGATTTCATCGGTTCAAAACTGACCGGACATTTGATTTTTCCAGAAAAAGTCGCCAAATTTCCGATTTGGGGGTGTATATCAAAGTAGTTCCTTTTTTCAATCTATATTAACTATTGACTGTTTGAATTAGTTAAGATTATAAATTTTAAAATTTATCATTTCCGTCACATTTTTCATGCATAATATCATATTATTTTACCTTTAATAAATAGATTGGTTTAGTCTAAATTACTACTTAATTCAATTTTCCTACATTATATATTAGTTTCATATCGAGCTATCATTTCAAGTTCAGTATTCATATGATAGATAGAATATTAAAATTTTTTAATATCACATTTCTATTAGAAAATCAAAATAGTATAAATAAGAAGTTTACTATCCAGCATTTTTTTTAATTATTTGTATAACATTTTTTCATGACTTTATCAACTTGAGTATACATCTTCACTTGTAACATTTTCTTTTTATAGTTTATATCTTTAATTATCTAGATTTCCAAAGAAGAAATATTGCATATATGGAAAAAACACAATGTTATAAACATATTGGAACTATATTTTCATTATTTTTAATACAGATAAAATGCCATTTAGACAATTTAAACTGCCTTACTAACCTTAATAAGTAGGGGGATATTTTTTATTAGCTCAAATCTTAAAAATTTGATTTTTAATTGCTTTTTATAACTTGATGAAATTTGGGTCTATAGGTACAACCTGAGACCGCACACCAAGATCCGTTACCTTTTGGTATTTTTAAATAACTTGTTGTACAATTAATAAAGCATTTTATAAGAAAACAATATGAAATGAAAAAATAACTATTAATTTGTTTAGAAAATTTGCAAACGATTATTGTGAAATTCACGATATTCCAAAGATGAAACTTATGGTAATTTAGACTAAACCAATATTACCAATAAACCAATATTAAAGGTAAAATAATATGATATATGACTAAATTAATCTCGTTATATCTATTATTTCATTTTTAAAAATTATTTTGAACTATCATCTATCAGTAACAAGCGCCAAAAGACAAATTAAATTAGTAGAAGTTAGTTATTTTCGTCGGTTTTTATGCACAGTTTCTCATAGGATTAACATTGGGAGATCAACTTCCGGTATGTTGTGACGTAGCGATATTTTATGAGCCAACCTTTAGTACTCTATTAACCTTGGTTGCCACTCTAAAAAACTGTTGCCACTCTAAATTAAAAGAAAATAGTTAAGTGTTAAGTTGTTTTCTGCATCTGCAACCTATATAAGTGATACCTGATACCTCTAGTACTAAATCAGAAAATTCACCTCCAATAGTTATTTTAATGTGAAAAAACTCAAAAAATCCTCAGAATTTCCTTAAAAATTCAATTTCCTTAAACGCTTCCTTTAAAAGGACTAAATTTCTTCAAACTAAGGAAATTTCCCTTAAAGTGAGAGCCCTGTCTGGGTGGGATCGCCGATCCCAACCGTTTCGTCCAACGAAGACTCAGGCGCATGCGTCGAAGTCTGCGAAGTCTGAGGTTGTTCTAGTTGTTACATTTTGTTTGGTGGTTAAATTGGGCTTGTTCTGATTGGCGATAAAATTGCCCGAAGTGTATATTTGGACGGCTAAAACGGCCAGTGGCGCATGCGCTGTAGGTCTCGTGATGACGTAGCAGTCTCGGCACTTAGTGATGGAACCAATGGAACGCCTAGCCGTGGAAGTTAGAGTAGAGTTTAGTTGAAAAAAAGCCGTCCAAATATACAGTGCCAAAATTACTTGGATATATTCTGTGTTTTTTTTCGTTTACAAATTTATGCATTTTTAGCGGAATCGGGGGTGGTATATTTTAGATCTCAGCCAATTTTTGTAAAGCCAAAGTACTTATCTTACTTATTATAAGTAAAATATCATTTAAAAGTTTTAAATAATAATTTAAAAGTTTTAATCTACTTTTGTTCGTAAATGACAGTTATGTACATAATAAATTTTTGGACGGGTCCACTTGTCTAACCTTTGGTATGTAATAAAAATCTATTCTAATGAGATTGTATTTAATATACAATAATTAAGTCATTTTTACTTGAAAATGTGTGAAATTTATAAATAAGGATATTTTCTAATAGTATTGATTCATTAATAAATATTATGTTACGTAAGCATTTTTACTAATATAATATAATTATGTTTTAATTATGCTTATGTAATATAATGTTTTAAAAGTATGTTAATCCAAAGTCTAAAAGAATTATAACTGAAGGGTTTTTTGTGAACAAAAATTTAACTTTTACAGTAATAAATTCTGTGAATAAATAAATTCTCTGAATTCAGACTTACTCCCCACTTGTGTGTAAGTTTTATTATTAAACGAAATCAGAGTAAAAAGACCAAAAATTTATAAGGGTTAAGTAAATATATACTGGTGTTTCAAAATTCAGTTTCACTGCTTTTATTTGGAACCAACTCCTCCTAGGCTCATGGAAATATGGTCTACCCCTGTGTAAGTGACCCTAAAAAATCCACTGAGAAGACTTACACTTACAGTGCCTCTAAAGGCAAAATAAAAAAGTTAAAAAAATTAATTAAAAATGGAGGAGATAGACCCAAAACCATAATGAGAGTATTTTTGTCATTGGAATTAAAAACGCACTGAAAAAATTCATTAAAATGTCATGATTATTCGCGGAGATGTGGCATGTAAAAACAACACTTTTCAGTTTTTTTAAATGTTTGATTTGTGTCTTTATTTAACTAAAAAAACACAAAACTACATAAGGACACTGGAAACTTGTGAAGTTGCTAACTTTTTCATTTTTGAGGCCTGAAAAAGTGCTATTTTCAAATGCTAATATATCCAAGTATATTTTGGGTAACATCTGGAACCCCCCCCCTTGGCAGCAAAGATAAGCAAACCACAAACCTCCCTCATTATTACGTAAGAAAACTGCCCGATCCTCTTTTTTGTATGAACAAATTTTAAAGTAAAATTTATTTTTGGTTGAATTTTGAATTCGAAGTGTATATTTGGACGGCCAAAACGGCCAGTGGCGCATGCGCTGTAGGTCTCGTGATTACGTAGCAGTCTCGGCGTTTAGTGATTGAACCAATGAAACGCCGAGCTGTAGCCTAGCCGTGGAAATTAGAGTAGAGTTTAGTTGAAAAAAGCCGTCCAAATATACAGTGCCTTTTGAATTTATGCAGTAAACGGGAGACTTTCAAAAATGCAGTGTCAGTAAGATCACAGACAATAAGAGACAGACCGGTCAATGGGCGGACCACAACACGAACGCCCTCAACCAGCGGTACCTGCACTAAAACTGTGGTTACAGTTAAGCTCTTCGGTCTGGCAACCATAGATACGTTTTGCGAAGACGTAATCCATCGACCATGTGATCAGGATCGCGATCCTTGGCGATCACATAAGCCCATTAAATGCTTTTTAAAATTAAAAAATTTCTTTTCTTTCAACAAATTTTTATAAATTTGCTATTATAATAGAAAATTTAAATTAAATCATTAAGGTTTGTTCATCAACAAAATTTCGTGATCGCATATG
Source organism: Tetragnatha versicolor (assembly GCA_024610705.1). NCBI lineage: Eukaryota > Metazoa > Arthropoda > Arachnida > Araneae > Tetragnathidae > Tetragnatha > Tetragnatha versicolor. The sequence goes on from JANDEH010000001.1 coordinate 59,667,715, forward strand.
ATGAAAAACTCGATTGTAAAAATACAAGCTTAAATATAAAGTAATCAAGAACCACACAAGTAAATAATGAATCTAGATGATTTTATTAAATCTCATATTTCAATAACTGCAAATATTTGTTATAATCCCTTGGCCTTTAAGACAAACATGATGTGTAAATGAAGTTGCAATCCTCGTGAATCTAAACGAACACATCTTTTGCAAATACGAATCCCAGATCCCAGGCACATCCGAAATGAATTCTTGACAATAAAAATATATAATTCTAGTATTCTTTTTTATCTGAATTAAATATATACGCCTATAATTAAAGCGAATTATACCGAATTCTATCAGGCTTAGAAATCAAGTTCAAGAATGCAACACAGATTTTCCAATACATTGCAAAATAGAGAAGAAATGAGATAAAATGTACCTTAATGCAATAAGACACTGTTAAAATTATTTATAAATCTTGAAAACAATTGAAAAGAGTAGGATTAAACGATTTACACAAACTTCATGTTTACTTTCGAAATCGAATATTGCAAGTATCGTCAACAAAAAATGTATAAAGATTTCGATTACAAAAATATTAAATTAATCGATTAATTCTGGTACCGCTTGTCGGAGGCGCCACTTGAGCTCTCTGGATAAGCCCCGCCTATTGACCGGTCTGTCTCTTATTGTCTGTGAGTAAGATCTTATGTAAGCGTCACAGCGTCACTGACTTCCTATGTTGTCTGGAAAAAAAAGCAAAGAGCAAACCCGTCCCCCATTACATAATATTTGAACGGCCCCTGTAGAAATAATTTTTTATTAAAAAGATCCACATATTTTGTAAATCTAAAAAAAATAACGAAGTGTATATTTGGACGGCCAAAACGGCCAGTGGCGCATGCGCTGTAGGTCTCGTGATTACGTAGCAGTCTCGGCGCTTAGTGATGGAACCAATGGAACGCCGAGCCGTGGAAATTAGAGAAGAGTTTAGTTGAAAAAAGGCCGTCCAAATATACAGTGCCTAAAAATAAACTGATTGTTGCAAACCAAGGATAAGAAATACAGTCAAATTTGAGCAACATGTAAGAAATAGATATATTGATGATTAAAAGAAAGGTTTAAAAAAAACTTTTGCTTTAACTTTGCTAAACTGTGAAAAAAAATGCTTGCGTTAAGTATAAATTCATGAAAGTAAAAATTGTAAAACAGAACATTCAGAACTCTTAAGTATTCAAAAACATATTCTCAAAACTCTCCAAAAACGCGAACTATGCCAAAATTTGGCAACCCCATTCAAGACTACGGAGTATTGTGGAAATGGAAATATCCAAATCCGAACGCATGCGCTATATAAAGGCCTCCCAACTCGGCCGTGCAACGTCATAACTTTCACTCATCTTTGACGTCACTCCATAGACTTAACATGGCAATTTTCACCCACGTCTGACGTCCTCACCCGGAGTTGGATGGCCATGTATATAGAGGGTCTTGAGTAAACTCGTACTGATGGCAAAGATGGTGATGCCAACCGATATGCAAGAAATAATAATGGTGAACTAGGCAAAGAAACGATGACAATGCAGCGATGATGGTACGAATCCCAAATAAGCGTAGCTCAGTCCTTGGCTCTGGACCGGAAAGGTTTAATTCTTGACTTTTTTAAGGCCGGGTGCCAGATACTCCGGCCGTAGAAGCCTTCGTAGTGTTATTAACCAGTCATTATTATAACTTCACGATTGCATATCAAAAATTTGAACTTAAAAATACAAGCTCCAATAAAAAGTAATCAAGAACGCCCGTAGCCAGGAATTTCCCTTTGGTGGGACGCCCACTTTTCCAGGGGGGGGCAAGGGGGTTTTCAGTTCTTTTGTTTCGGGAGGTGTGAGGTCCTAAATTTTTCTTGTTTTACCTTTTCTGCATCCGTAAGTTTTCCTTTTTTAAATTTTAGAAATTTGAAGCTTATAAAGAACTGTTTTAGCCCATTCTTAGATCCTTTGGGTTAAAGTATAGAAGGAACTGCTTCATGTAAGCTCCAGAATTGAAAAGAAGAACTCGAAAATCGAGGTGGATCACTCCTTTGTTAATCTTTAAATAGATGTAATTTTATAAAGGGTGTCAACCTAACCTTTCTTTTCAGTCAGTGCTAGGGTATATATCAGGTTTTTTTTGTAATAATGGGGGATACACAAGTATCAAAGGGGGGTCCGGGGGTCATCCCCTATAAAATTTTTGGAAACTTGACCCTAAAATCAAGGTTTCAAACTACTTTTGATACTTGTAGACCAAAATTCTGACAAACATTTTTAAGAAGAATTTTGATTGTGATGAACTTGTAATTAAAAAAAAATTGTGAATAATAAACATAAATGGCCTCCTAATAAACATAAATGATTGTATGGGGGCCTCCACCAGAAAATTTTTGAAAATTGACCCTAAAAAACTGGGTTTTAATTTAGCTAGAAGGAAATAACTCTCGTTTAAGAAGGGGGCAGCTGCTCCTCCCTGCCCCCCTGCAGGCCCGTAGCCAGGAATTTCCCTTTGGTGGGGCGCCCACTTTTTCAGGGGAGGCAAGGGGGTTTTCAGTTTTCAGGAGGTATCATAGGCGTAGGTTCAACTGTTTGACTAGGGGACAAACCCCATAAGACCCTCAGGCCTAAGGAGCTGTTACAAGACTTTTGTTTCGGGAGGAGTTAGGTCCTAAATTTTTCTAGTTTTACCTTTTCTGTTTTCTGAAGTTTTCCTTTTTTAAATTTAGAAATTTAAATTTTAAATTAATTTAAAATTAAAATTTTTGGAAAGGTATTTTGTCTTTTTTCCATTTAATTATTTTTAAAATGATAAATTATCAAATAGTGTCTAAATATGTTCTGTATTACTTGATTGAGAGATTTTACCTGCATTTTCAACGTTAATTTTTATAAATTAATTAATTAACTAATGATTTAATCACCAATTGTGTTTTTTTAGGTTATAGAGGTATATACCTACAACATCCATGGAAAAATGACCTTGGCAAATGCCTCAAACGTTTTTAACAAAAATTTTTAAAAAGGTCGATTTTTGAGGCAAAAAAAAAAATTGAAAATTTGAAAAAAATTGTTATTTTCTGATTTTCTTCCATTTTAAGTATGTTATTATTTAAGTCATTTACAGTTGAAAACCGTTTAAATTACTTCTTTTGCAATTATTTTGTGGTTTTGAGAGATGTTTTAATTTTTTCGACTTTCCAAATTTTGAATTAATTTTTAAAAATTGAAAATTTAAATTTTTTAAAATTTAAATGGTATATTCGTATTCAGCACTGAAAAATAGCCTATAAACATGTATCATAAGTCTCAATTTTTATAATTTGATTTTTTGAAATTTTTTTTCGGCCATTTTTCAAAAATTTAAATAAAATTAAGCTTCCCGCTGACCAATTTTGTCCGATTTTTAGTATGTTATTATTTAGGTCATTCCCAAAAGAAAACCGTTGAAAAACCAAATGTTGCAATTTTTTACCAGTTTAGTAACAGATTGCCTGGGCTATTCCTCTTTAATGAAATGAAAGTAACTTCAAAAATGAAAATTATTTTAATAAAATTCGAAGAGATTATTGGAAATCTTAAAAAGAATTTGTATATTTTGATACAAAATATACGTCATTTAGACCAGTATTACACAACTTTCTCTAAAAATGGTCCGCCTATATAAACTTTTTTTGGAATAGTGATAAAACAAAACTTTCCATAAGCTGTTAAGGCAAGTTAAGGTAATAATAATAAACTCTTTGACGTACACTCTTTGACATTGTACGTATTAAGTGATTTCTTTAGATTGATATCTTAAAAATTAAGTGGATGTTAGAGGCTTTTGGATTTATCCTCAAAAATTGCTCTCAGGTAAAAATTTTAACGAACCACGTTAGGAAATATCCTTTTTGACTTTCTTGACTAGTTAATACCCAACTTGACCATCGAATTTTTCAAAAACACTTCCTTCTAAGCAAGTCTTCCTTCTAATAACAACCATTTTACATTCGATACTAATTTTTCTGTGTAGTTTAAATGAACGTGCTTAGCTCTAAAGTAAATTTAATTTAGGCACTGTAAAAGAGTTAAATAAACCATTAAGGACTTGCGCTAATGATGAGAATCAACTTTTATTGCATGACTTACCCGAGGGTCTTTGCTTTTCTTGTTAGGCTTAATTAGGTATTGACGGTTCTAGGATATCATGTTAGTATAAAGTAAGATATTTCTATGGATACCGAATACTAAAGTGGGTATACTGTTTTTCTATACCTTTAATTGGATGAATTACTAACACAGGTTTATTAAATTTCTCGATCTTCACATACTAATGAAAGAAGAATTTTTTAAAAATGAAAGTCCAAGCTGACATGAGTTGCTAATTTACTCAATCGTTAATGAGATGTTTAATGGTATAGTGAATCTAATAAATGTAGTCCATTTAATTTAGTGCCCTAGTTTAGAGTAATTTAAAACCAACACTGCTTTTCAATTAGAATGTCGATTTTATTTCTTGAAAGAGGCACAGTGTAAAGATCTGTTACACGTTAATTTATTTTAATAGCATGTACAAGGTTTTTAGAACTTTGAACAAGACTTCAGAAATTATTGAAAATATAGAAGTTGTACTAGAGATGAATAATTTGTCTTGAAACATTTGATTGAAGAAATATAAAGTTTTGCTAACGAATTTGAAGTTTGTCTCGGATACCCGAAGTTTGCTACGTTTTTTTAATAAATTATAAAAAGTTTGTTTTTATGCTAGAAGATAGTTTTTGTTTTCAAACATCATAGTGGGTATTATCGCTGGTTTACAGTAAGCAATCAAATTTTAACTTTATCGAAGGTATTTTAAATCTTGAAATTGGCACATATCATCATTTCATAATATAAATGTTGAGTAAATAAATTAAAAAAGCATAGTACTAAAATATTTAATAGAATGGGATTATTTTTAGGGATATTTGACGGTATGTTTATCCCAAGGCAGAAACAAAGATTTTTCTCAGCACTCAAGAATGTCTTGAGTAACCCATTGAAATATCTTTTAAACAGGCTTTTTCAATTATTATTAACGGCAATGAACATTCATTTATACGACCATTTTCCTTTAAAATAGTTATCCCCAGTTGATATATTTTCTCTTTCCAGCTTAAATAAACTATTTTTCTTGTTTAGGATCAGTATGAAACTAAATGTGAATTGTTTAATGATGAAAAACGTTAAAATATATTAAGACAATACATTTTGAATTCTTAATTACTGATCCCTACTTAATCAGTGATTAATGTTTAGTGGTTTTTTTATGGAAATGTTAAGACAGATAGAGCAATGCAAAAAACTCAAGAAAATGATAGCTCTTAATTCTTATCTCGCTTTTCACAAGTATTTGCAGAGAATCTCTATACGAAAGCTTTTTAAGTCGATAAGTAAGCAAACTGAAGCTTTAAAAGAGTAAAAAACTAACGTAGTTAACTGAATTAAAAAAGCTCCTGTCATATTGTCCTTTTATTCCATGTTTAAAAAAAGTTAGCGTAGCTAATAAGCACCTAATTTTCAAAAATGCACTTCACTCTCAAGTTTCTTTCGTTGGTTTTTTATTCTGAATTCACCCTAATTGTGTTTTGTCATTAAATCAAAATTTGGTTCCGCACGAAAAGCTTTCAATTTTATGGAATTTCTAGAGATGTAGAGTTAGAATTTTTCTCTAATGTAACAAAAGAGCTAATTAATATACATGGGTATTTTAAGAAATCATCAGAGTATGTTAGTTTAAAGACGTGCTTTTCCCAGCTTTAGATCAATATTTTAAGTTATTTTGATGTTTTTATGGGTATTGGAAAATGTAATTGTGTGTAACAAATTCAAAAAATTACGAGATCTAAAACAGAAAAACCTTCTAAAGGTTATACCATCTATAACTTTTGTGGTGTTTTTAGTTTTGCCAAACTGTTGAAATTGAGTGTAAAAACGCTATAATTCTCATTGCCTCTCCAAACCTAAGTAGTTCTTCTCTCAGCAGATTTACGAAGAGAATAGGAAGGAAAACCCACACTGATTATGCACGAATGAATTATATTCCCAAGCAAGGCGTGGAAGTTTGTGAAAGCCAGGATATATCCATGCTTTGAGCCCAGGAACCCGTGAATAGACAAGTGAATATTAAATTGCTTTGAATATCCAAGCATTTGGATTATCTTGTGCTGGAGATAATGAATTAGGGAAGCCGGAGAAATGCCGAATTTATAAGAGAGAAATGATCCACATGTAGATCAAATATATCTATTTTATGCACTTAGTCCACATAAAAAGGATTAAGTTAGGTGAAGTTTAAATGTGGTATATTTTATCTTTAAGGAATGGATTTATTGGGAATTCATTTTGTCAAGTGGAATTGATACTTTCTCGTCTTTTGGTGTTTAAATATTGATTTTTAAAGATGAATCATAAAAGTAACAAATTGGTATGCTATACTAGAGCATAGCAACCCTTTACATATTCCCTTATGAATTACCACCAAAAACCAAAAAAAGCTATGGAACATCAGGAAATGAAAATTGTATGAAGAATGCTACAAACATAGCAGACTGAAATTTACTATTGTTAAGATTGTAATGTTTAGTATACATGAATTAATTTTAATGCACACTCTACTCAATCAATGTGATAACAGAAAAGATTAGATAGTATAGGTATACTAAGCAATTAAATTTTATACAATATGTTGTCCAACGAGAATCATGGGATGTTGTTGTTGTTTCTTATGCCACTTGGAATATCCAAGCTCCACCGCGAAGCGTACAGGATTTAAGGCAAAGGGGGTGCGACTCCTGTGAAAGTGAGGCTCATGAAAGGCAGGAGAATCATGGAATGAAAACTCGAAAAAAAAAATAGAAAGTTAATTTCATACTGTACGAATTTTAAAATAGAATATTGTACGAATCTAAAAATTGTAACTGATTTCGGATTTCCTTAATTTGTTGCAGTTTAAGCAACCTTTTCCTATTTTTTACATTCCTCAGAAAAATACAAAATAACTTACTTTAGAAGTACAAATCTGTTAAATCTGTTTTAAAAAGATTTTTTTATCTTTGCTTTACTATGGAATTGCTTTACAGGAAAATTGAAATAATGAGGTTTTTCAAAATAAATTTAAAAATAAACTTATGATAAAATGTTACCAAAAATTTCTATGTATTAGTTAAACTTACGGTTTATACCTTAAAAAAAATCAAACAGATTTTCCTGAAACTTTCATACCATATATTACATTAGTTTAAGAATTACTCGGTCTAAGTTAGAATAAAAACTTTTTCAAAAAGTTTCTCATTATTTTCCCTGACTTTTAAAAATTAGGTATTCATGAATCAACGGTTTGACATCTTTAAACTGATTTATCTCTACTTGAAAAGGAAATCAAAATAATGAAAGGATGTTGAATAAGGTGCAGTTAAATTGTTCAAACCACTGACGGCTGTATTCACCATTAACCTAACCTAAGGTTAACCTGGAATTGAGCTTTTTCAACAACTCTGATTGGCTTAAAACTTGTGTCCCTTTTTCTACTACCAATTAGAAGTTTAATTCCAGGTTAACCTTAAGTTAAGTTAGAGGTGAATACGGCCGTAAGTCACCACATCCGATATTATGCTTTCTCTAACACAAGTTATCAATACCTTCTAAATATGGTAAAGTAAACTGAATGGCTTATGAAGCTATTGGATAGAACATTCCAGTCAATATTTGATGAGTATCTTCCCAACACAGGAGGGAGATAATGGTTGAAAGGTAATAGATTACGTGTTCTCATAATTACTAGAGAATGTACCGTAATTCTGGTTTACCATAGAAGGGTAGAATATTTCTGTCACATTTGTATGTAATACAGAGATTTTAGAGGAGAAAAGGTAGTTTGTGTAATGAAATAAGTAATAAACAAGTGAAAATCAATCTATTCTAAAAATGCAAAACTGGGTTAACTACCCAACAAAACTTTTTTTAAAAGTTTTGTTAGGTTGCTTCTTTTAGAGACTTGAACTAAGGTGCTTTGGTAAAAAGTGGTACCGTATTTATTGAAGAGGTAAAAGTATCAAACTTTATTTAAAAAAATGAGTTATCAACTATTTAACTCAGCTGTTTAAGAAATAAACGATTTATGAAGTTAAAATGAGGTTCAAATAGGTTAACAGAGAAAAATCACATAAAAATAAGCAATTATCTGATCAGGTAAGTTTATGATTTGAACAAATTAGCTAATTAGCATATTCGTACACTATTTAGTACCATTAGTTTTCTAATACTATTTAGCACTATACTATTGAGTTGACGAAAAGGTGAAAATACTGGCATCCTCTTTTGTTCACATAAAGTGAAGTCAATTTGAAAAAAAAAATCTGGACTTTTTTGCTTTACTTAGAAACTATGAAGAGTTTACCAATTGGTAGGAGACGAAAGAATGATTAATATTAAGTTTTAAAAATTAAACCGACGATTTACAAAGGGCTTTCAAAAAGAATCTAAGAAAAAATGGGGTGTAAATAAATACTGTCACCTTCCAAAAAAGAAATAAGAAAGTGGTGCAAAATGTTTAAAATGAGGATAACACAATACAAAATGATACAGAATTACAGAAAATTTATAGAAAGCCTAACTTATATGGTGTTGATGATGCAGGGATGAGGATCTGGACCCTGTTTAACTTTACTATTTAGATCACTATATTGAATTTTTCAACCCATTCTAGTTCTAGGATGCATTTCAAAATTTCAAATAGTGCTATCAATAAGAACTTGTAGAATATTGAAATTTTTATATATTTTTACTTAAGAAAAAAACCATTTTAGAAATATTCTTAGGAGTTCCCTTTTTCCTATTTATTATAATTTTTACTTTAATATTCAACGTATTCAATATTTAATTTCAATTAAAATATTCAATATTTTATTTAATATTCAACGTTGAGGAATGGAAAGCAACCCCCATTCCTCATTATAATGAAGTAACGGCATGACTTTAATGGTGGAAGAAAATTTAGTGCTACTTGTTGCGAAACGAAACGAGTAAAATGGGTATTTATCATGTCATACACAAGGAGAATGTTTTTAACAACGACTGGATAAAATAAGGGGCATCCATAACAAAGCACCTAATTTTGGTGATGCAGTGGAATAGAAACACTCGTTTATTGAAAGAATCAACGAAATAACAATGCGATAGATAGGAGCCTAAAAAAAGGATGACTAGAAACATGATAGATGACTTCGATGTAGTGGAAAGAAAAAAATAGTTAAGAAGAAAATTGAAGCTAATTAGAAATATGTAGAAAATTAAAATCAATAATGAACAGTTTTTCAAAGTTGAGTAGCTATTGTTTAATAAACTCACGCAATTAAAATACAATGCTTGAGGAAGTCCTAAATGCTCAAAGACGATACTTTTTTGTGATATCTCAATACGCTATCCATAATAAAATAATTTCTTTACCTAAACTAAAAGTACTTAGAATTTGTATATTTCTTAGTATTTAAATTAATAATGAGATACCTATTTACGAAAAAAGAAGAAAATAGTAAGTAAATATTTTCAAAGAAATTGAAATATTTAAATTAATTTAAATAGCAGCAGAAAAACCTATAAACTTCTTAATCCGATTTTCAAGAAATTTTGGTCAAACTGTTTTCTTTAATACAATATATTTTTTGACATTTTCTATTCAAAAAAATATATCCTTTATCAACTTGACGGATTTGACACAATACACAAGGTTGCCTTGAAGCCTTGAAGGTGATCATGAGATCTTAACCATGCGCCACAAGTATGTCACAAAATCTGCGCTTCCAACCATCAGAGATGCGTCACCAAAAATCAATAGTGAAGTATTTATAAACATTCTTTAACTGATCCCGCTGGGGTTAAAAGTCGAGAGATTAGGAAATCAGTCCACAGATATTGTGCAGGGCGGAAGTACCATCTATTGGTTTTGACAGCGGCGTGTCATCAATATTTACTAATATCTTAGAAGCCAAGAAGCAAGAAGCAATCTGTAATCCGTTTTGTGTTCGTACAAGTTCTTGAAGTTGACACTTTAAGCTGCTGTTATGGTTTGAAGAACATGAAACTTAATTAAGCCTTTGGTGAGGCCCTTAAACTAGAGTTTTCCAAACAGTTAGTTGGCAAACTTTAAACTTAATTATTGAAAGGGGTTTCTAATGGGATTGGTGGTTTAAGGTTTGGAGTGTTTATAATGATAAAAAAATATTAAAATAAGAGATACATCTACGATTTTTATTTCATGATTTCTAAGTGTAGCTGTGGATTATGTTCTTTAGGGTATTCATTCAGTATAGGTCAATTTTGATATGTGATGTAAAGAAAAATGTATGAATACATGACAGTTAAGTGCTTTAATTTCTGTTATGATTATAAAGAGGGTTTATTTAAACCGAAAGCATCCAGAAGGTATTCCGGTAAATATATTTAAAAATTTAAACGCCTCCAAAACACATTACAGAGGTGTTTTAAGAAAACCTTATTCTGAATCTTAGATTCTACTTCATATCTACTAATGAATCGCCAGTTTAAAAAAGGGAATAAGTTCAAGAAATTACAAATTGACTTTTTGTGCTTAAAAATATCTCCAAGCTTTGCTCTACACATTAGTGAAAAGAGGGTGAAAATATCTACCCCCTATCAGCAGATATAGCCCTGTGAATTTGCGAAATCGATGTCTTTTCATTGTATTTTTTAATTTAAGTTGGAACTAAAGTTAATTTGTCTTTATTTTCTTATTATTCATACTGTAAACTAAACCAAATTAAAATTTTATCTTAATTTAAAAGTATTTTTAAACCTTTTTCATGCAGGGAATGTTTGACGCCATTAATATTCTCTTACTCCATTATACTGCTTTAATAAATCAGTTTCATTATAATTTTGAATTTTATTTGTCTTATTTTTCTTATTTCACCTTTTTGTGGTGTAAAATAAGGAGAAATGTAATTTAAATGTCAATTTAACGGTTTTTTAATATTTTTCTTCAGATAAAATTTCATAAGGTTGAAAAAGGGAATAAGTCTATCAACTTTTTTTTACTGTACGATATTTTTGTATATACTTATATTTGTTTTGATAATTTATCTGTTTTCTAAATAAGGTCCTGAATTTCCAGTAAATATTTGGTGGTTTTACAAAGAAAATTCCACTACTTATACAGTCTTTTTTCGATTTTCTCAAAACTTGGTTTTTGGACTTCTTCCTTTTTTCAAACTGACGATTCAATTTAGAACGTAAAAGTTTGTCTTTTTAATCAATGACAAACCTTCTAAATAATATTACTTTTTGCTCTTAAAAAATGTAATAAATTAAAAAAAAGAGGAAGAAATTCACCATTACAACTTGTCTTTTCCTTTCAAATTCAAATGATTTCTTAATGTTACTTTTCGGGGACACACAAATTTTAATTGGGAAATACACTAAACCTTCATAACCATCTTTTCATTAAATCCCATTAAATTCGTTCGAAAATTAATAAGGAATCTACATTAAATTTTTAAGATGGAATCCGGAAACACTAGTCAAACAAGCTTTCGCAGTAACAAGGTGCCTGCCTCAATTCATAATTAAAGATTCTCCAAGAGATGAGAATTGTGTATTCTAACATAACCAATCATACAAAAGTGCCCTTTAATTAACAGAAGTGTGCTCTGTAGCTGTCTTCTCGGGTTACGATCCTATTTTCTCCCTCAGGTAGGATAAGAACATCTCGCAGGTCGTTAGGCTTAGCTTAACAAGTACCATTCGTTTACGGAGAAGGAGGAGGTAAAACAATAGATTTTATGCTTTTTCTTATACTAATGCAATGGGTAGTAATTAATGGGATGTGGAGATTGTTTTTATCGTAGGTAGGCGAATTATTTTAATGTGGGCTTTAGATTGGGGGCTTAGGTTTGGTAATTGAATGGTAGTATAATAAAAATGACATTTGTATTAAAAAAAATCGGTACTGGATTTTTAACGGAAATCCATTTTTAGAGTAGTACAATTTAAACGTATAAGTGTAATGTGTAACCACTTTCGGGATATTAATTAGTTTTCTGAGAGAGCAGTACTTTTATTTATCCTTAATTAATTATTCATAATAATTATAATCCAATGCTCTCATACAAAATTAAGTGTTCCAGTAAAACCTAAATAGGGGTATTTTATACATTTTGTTTCATTGAATAAGGTAAGTATATAATTAATAATCTGCTTATTCATCGAAACCATGATTCTTGTTTGCATTCAATGATGCGCCGAAAAAGATTGAATTCCAATAGGTAAAAATAGAACTTGAAGTATTAAATAATTTATCTATGTGTGTATTTAAATTTAGGAGTTCATATTAGATGAGGAATTCCTCAGAATATTTAAAAACACTCCGAAGTTTAAACTTGGTCATTATGAAAACTTTATTTTAGTAGCTTTTGTGAACAATAGAGCGGTAAAAATTTAGACGTGTATTTCTGAATCATTAATTCGAATATGAAAGCTAATAGTTTAAAAATAATCTTTTTTATGCTAATTTAACTATCATAAAAGCATTTATTTGAAGTATGTTAAACTCCTAATAACGTGAAAAAGATTTTTAAGAATCTAACATTTAACTTGTAAGTGGTGGTCGGACAATGAAATGTCTGACCACTTCCACCATTTATCTAAAATCACCAATCTAAAATACCAATCAAACCAATCTATACCAATCTAAAATTATGTGTAAAACACAACTAATATTCTACAAAATAATTTGAAAAATCATTAGGTTATAGAGTTTTGCAATTTATGAAGTTAATTGAATCTATATCAAACCAGAAAAAAATAACTTTTGAAATGTAAAGTACCTAAATGATTTTGATCGATATTGCGCATTTAGGCAGTATATATATATATACAGGGTGTATCTGAAATGGTGCAACAAACTTTCAGGGATGATAGTACTCATCAAGACGAACAAGAATCGGTATAGAAATGGGGGTCCCAGACCAAATCCCCGGGAGTTAAAAATGGAGCAACACCCCAAAAAATCATTGAAAAATTCAATTTGTAGAAGAACTACTAATGGTAAAAACTTAATTATGGTCTCAAAAATTGTGGTTTAATATGATCTTTAAAATTATATCAAAAGTCTTCACTTGAAAATTTGTTTTATTATGAAAAAAGTTAAAAAACACAAAAAAATTTGAAAATTCTGCCAAAACCTTATTTTGTATTTCGAAATCCTTTCTTTTGATTTGATAATATGAAAGATCATAGTTACAAACCCTTAAGTCCAAAGTTTCACGTAAATACAATCAATATTGAACGCTTGAGATCCTGTTAAAGCATGGTTTAAGTCCGTTTTTTGCGACCGCTCACTGCCGTTTTGGAAACGGCAAGAGGAAACCAGTTTCCGCACGCAAAAAACGAACTTCTACTGGATCTCTAGCGTTTAATATTAATGGTTTTTACGTGAAACTTTGGACTGAAGGGTTTTCAACTATGATCTTTCAGATTATCAAATCAAAAGAAAGGATTTCGAAATACAAAATAAGGTTTTGGCAGAATTTTCACACTTTTTTGTGTTTTTTAACTTTTTTCATAATAAAACAAATTTTCAAGTGAAGACTTTTGATATAATTTTAAAGATCATATTAAACCAAAATTTTTGAGACCATAATTAAGTTTTTACCATTAGTAGTTCTTCTACAAATTGAATTTTTCAATGATTTTTTTGGGGTGTTGCTCCATTTTTAACTCCCGGGGATTTGGTCTGGGACCCCCATTTCTATACCGATTCTTGTTCGTCTTACTATCATCCCTGAAAGTTTGTTGCACCATTTCAGATACACCCTGTATATATACAGGGTGTCCCATAAATAATGGGTCACACTTCTAGGGTGGATAGTAGACACCTAGACGAGTCAGAATCACATAGGGTTTGGGGGTCCCAGACCAAATCCCAAGGAGTTAAAAATGGAGCGACACCCTAAAACAATTATTGAAAAATTCAATTTGTAGAAGAACTACTATTGGTAAAAATTTAATCATGGTCTCAAATTTTGTGGTTTAATATGATTTTTAAAATTATGCTGAAAGTTTTCACTTTAAAATTTTTTTCTACGAAAAAAAGTCAAAAAACCACAAAAAAATGTGAAAAATGGGCCAAAACTTTATTTTGTATTTGGAAATCCTTTCTTTTGATTTGATTATCTGAAAGATCAGATTTTAAAACCCTTAAGTCCAAAGTTTCACGTAAATACCATCAATATTAAACGCTTGAGATCTAATTAAAGTTTGATTTTTGAGTGCGAAAACAGCTCCAGAAAACGAACGTTCAGGGAGAATCTACGAGTTACGGATAGATAATCGCTTTCTTTTCTCTCCCAGTTTGGCGAAACATACCAAGCTCCTACAGATCGCCAAGACAGCTTGGGAGATTTGTTGTTGGCGAAAGTTGGCGAGGAATCTCGTATCGCAAATAATGGCGAGAAATTTAGCTAGCATCAATACGTAATTCGTAGATTTTCCCTCAACGTTTCTTTTCTGGATCTGTTTTCGCAAGCAAAAATCAAACTTTAATTAGATCTCAAGCGTTTAATATTGATGGTATTTACGTGAAACTTTGGACTTAAGGGTTTTCGACTATGATCTTTCAGATTATCAAATCAAAAGAAAGGATTTCTAAATACAAAATATAGTTTTGGCAGATTTTTCACATATTTTTGTGGTTTTTGACTTTATTTCGTAGTAAAAAAATTTTTAAAATGAAAACCTTTACAATGATTTTAAAGATTATGTTAAACCACAAAATTCGAGACCATGATTAAGTTTTTACCAATAGTAGTTCTTCTACAGATTGAATTTTTCAATAATTGTTTTGTGGTGTCGCTCCATTTTTAACTCCTTGGGATTTGGTCTGGGACCCCCGATTCCTATGTGATTCTGACTCGTCTAGGTGTCTACTATCCCCTCTAGAAGTGTGGCCCACTATTTATGGGACACCCTGTATATATATACACTAGCGGAAATAAAAATCCCAACACCAAGAAGGAAAGGAGATATCAAAGTCAAATTTATTTCTATAATTGCACATAGTATCAATGTGAATTGATTAAAAAATCAGCCTTCCTGGATGTTAGGGGGCCGAGAAAACCAGAGAGGAGTGTTGTCTCCATAGGTGTCCATTACCGCTGTTACACGTCATTGTATTGAGTGACAGGGGATCTAAATGACTTTTGAGGGATTGGAGACCATGTAGTCAGGTAGTCCAAATTCATATGGTGCACCAGCGGACGTTGCATACCGGGCTAGGTGATTTCTCCTTATTGACCGGACTTGTTTTGTGGGTGTTGGTTGTAGAGAACGGGAAAGACGGGGTAAAAATGCAACCTAGGGGGTTAAGAAGAGAGCTTGGACATTGCATACAACATGTGGTTGTGCATGTTTCTCTTGAAATTTGTCCCCAGGACAGGTCTGAAGGTAAGGAAGGTCTACCGGCTGCAAAACCTCAATGACACAGCTCTGGTTGGAAAAAGTACTGGTGAATCATGCTCAGGAGTTGCAGAAATGGAATCCAATGCATCCCCACTCCGTTACACTGCATCATCTCTCCGTGGAACGAATAGAAAATCATCAGCTGAGTGCGCTTTCTCCATTGTGTCTTCAAACTCATACCCAACCGTAGTGGTGCTCCAAACTGAAGCAGGATTCGCTCATAAACACAATGTCATGAAATTGAGATTTTCATTTCCTTATTTTGAGCACTATTGGAAACAGAAAGGCCCATTTTCACCCCATTGTTTATAGACCAAGATGTAAGAAGCTAGGCAGACGAAACGGACAATCCGCGGTACTGCAAACGACATCGATCCCACTGCCGCTTGTCCTCAGTATGATCCACTGGTACTTAGGCCATCCAGTGCTGCTTCATTGAGGTTTTTTAGCCGGTAGACCGTCCTTACCTTCAGACCTGTCCTGGGGACAAATTTCAAGAGAAACATACACAACCACATGTTGTATGCAATGTCCAAGCTCTCTTCTTAACCCCCTAGGTTGCATTTTTACCCCGTCTTTCCCGTTCTCTACAACCAACACCCACAAAACAAGTCCGGTCAATGAGGAGAAATCACCTAGCCCGGTATGCAACGTCCGCTGGTGCACCATATGAATTTGGACTACCTGAGGAGGCTACATGGTCCTCCAATCCCTCAAAAGCCATTTAGAGCTCCTGTCACTCAATACCATGACGTGTGACGGCGGTAATGGACACCTATGGAGACAACACTCCTCCCTGTTTTTCTCGGCCCCCTAATATCCAGAAAGGCTGATTTTTTAAGTAATTCACATTGATACTATGTGCAATCATAGAAATAAATTTGACTTTGATATCTCCTTTCCTTTTTGGTGTTGGGATATTTATTTCCGCTAGTGTATATATATATATATATTGGTTCCGAATAAAGCCACCCTATATATATATATATATATATATATATATATATATATATATATATATATATATATATATATATATATATATATATAGGGTGTTTCAAAATTGCGTTGCACGGCTTTTATTCGGAACCAACGCCTCCTAGGGTCATGGAAGTAAGGTCTACCCTTAGGTAAGTGACCCGAGAGAATCCATTGAGATGACTTACAGCGCCCCTAGCGGCGAAATTAAAAAGTTAAAAAAATTAGTTTAAAAACTAAAGGAAATAGAGCAAAAATCTCAGTGAGAGTATTGTTGCCAACGTCATGAAGAACTCACTGAAAAAAATTTGATCAAAATATCTTGAATATTCGCGGAGATATTAGCATGTGAAAATAGCTCTTTTTCAAGGGTCAAAAAAGAAAAAGTTCGCATGTTTGTAAATTTTTTTGATTTTTTGATTAAATTTTGTGTTCTTTCAACTAAAAAAACACAAAACTACAAAATAACACTGAAAAATTTGGAAATATGCGAACTTTTTATTTTTTGACCCCTTAAAAAGTGCTATTTTCACATGCTAATATCTCCGCGAATATTCAAGATATTTTGATCAAATTTTTTTCAGTGAGTTCTTCTTGACGTTGGCAACAATACTCTTACCGAGGTTTTTGCTCTATTGCCTTTAGTTTTAAAATTAATTTTTTTAACTTTTTAATTTCGCCGCTAGGGGCGCTGTAGGTCATCTCAATGGATTCTCCAGGGTCATTTACTTAGGGGTAGACCTTACTTCCATGACCCTAGGAGGCGTTGGTTCCGAATAAAAGCCGTGCAACGCAATTTTGAAACACCCTGTATATATATATATATATATATATATATATATATATATATATATATATATATATATATATATATATATATATATATATATATATATATATATATATATATATATAAGTAAAAAATTCATCGATTACTAATCAAAATTGGCATAATTACCCTGAGAAGCAGACCCAGACAACAAAAATTAAAAAAACAAAGAATTAGCCGGCACCCACTTCATCAGGAACCCCGGGTGCCAGCGAACCACGGTTTTCTGTGATGGCCGATAGGGCGATATACGCCAAGGAATAAATATCGGCAGACCCAGTATGTCTATGTAACGATACTAAATTTCATGAATATGTAGATCCACATCATAAACACATCGTTACTGGAAACTTGAACATAGTTGATGATGTTATACTTAGAAATCTTATGTGTAAAGGGGTCAAATTTAGACCAAGCTTTTCTCTGGGAAACAAAAAACTTTTTAAAATTTTCCTATGTAATATTGATTCTTTCTGCCTTAAAGCAGCTTTGAAATACAATTTGCCACTAGAAGCCTTCTCAGAATGGAAATGGAAGTTGTTTAACATTTTTAGATCTTTTATTAATAACAACCTTATAAAACGTAAAGATCTTATTGATTACAAGGGAATAACAAATGCTATAAATGATCTACAACAGAAATTTATTATAACTCCGGTTGATAAAGCTAGTAATAATTATGCCATAATCTGCAAAGCATTTTATCTAGAACTCTTAGATCAAGAATTAGTTGAAAACTCTAACTATAAAAAAACCAGCAATTATAACATTACCTCTAAAAAAATACTAGCTCTACTTAAAAGACAAAAGATTAAATGCAATAAAATCAAAATACCTTATTTAACCATCTACCCCAAATTTCATAAAACTCCAACTGCTTTCAGATTTATCACATGTGGTTCTGAAACATATCTAAATAAACCTGGAAAAATTCTATTTGATA
Source organism: Tetragnatha versicolor (assembly GCA_024610705.1). Classification (NCBI taxonomy): domain Eukaryota; kingdom Metazoa; phylum Arthropoda; class Arachnida; order Araneae; family Tetragnathidae; genus Tetragnatha; species Tetragnatha versicolor. Next base: position 59,685,965 of record JANDEH010000001.1, read on the forward strand.
TTCTAAATCTTATTCTGGAAGACATACAGAAAGATGGTTTTACATGGATTATTAATAATAATTTAAAAGTAATTGAATATCTTAATAAAAATACCATACAGTCCATCATGACGTTTGACTTTAAAGATTTATTCACGAGTCTACCTCTACAAAAAATTAAAGATACTCTAATTCACTACTTTCATAACTATAAACATATAATAAATATAAATTTTGAAGATTGGGAAACTTTAATAAATTGTTGTATTTTTAACAACTATATTTATAATGGAGAGAATTGTTATGTACAGATTAAAGGTATTCCACAGGGTTCGATTTTTTCTTCAATCTTGGCTAATCTGTTTTTACATTACTTTGAGCAAAACTATTTTAATCCAAAAGTTGGCATTTTTCGATATATAGACGACATTATAGTAATTAATTGTGAAAACTTCATCAATCAGCAACATGATATATACCCTGAAGAATTAATCTTAAATAGAACTAACCAAAACAACTTAAAAGCAGATTTTTTGGATCTAGATATTTCAGTAGATAACAATAAAGCAACCATAGATGTTTTTGATAAAAGAAACCTTTTTAATTTTAAAGTTCTAAAACTAATATATTGGGAATCGAACATCTCTAAAAAAGTGTATTACAACACAATAAATAGCCAAATTGCAAGATTTAAGAAAATTTGTTCAAATCGTGATTTATTAAGAAGACAGATAAAAGAACTCTTCAACATATTAAAATCTAATGATTTTCCTGATAAATTGATTGACAGCCTATATCGTAATATTTTAAATACGATTTCTTAAGATTTATGGTATTTTTTCTGGAGTTTTTCCGTGTACAACACATGTTTTTTTAAATCCGCCTTACACAACAAAGTGGGTTTGTTAGCGGTCTTACCCTGAAGACTTTGTTTTATGCACATACACCCTTAAAGAACAACAACACAGTGACGCAATTCATCTGCATTAGCATCTGGTTTTTTTTTTTTGTGGTATATCTGGCAGCAATCTTTTTTGTGGTATATCTGGCAGCAATCTTTTTTCGGGTTTTTTGAATTCTTTGGCAACATCTTGCCTTGTTTTTCATTACTTCGAATATAAATTCGTCTTGAAACCATCGTAAGTTTTACTTTCTCCTCTGTTTTTTCCCCACGGTTCGGACCCCGATGGCCGATATTTATTCCTTGGCGTATATCGCCCTATCGGCCATCACAGAAAACCGTGGTTCGCTGGCACCCGGGGTTCCTGATGAAGTGGGTGCCGGCTAATTCTTTGTTTTTTTAATTTTTGTTGTCTGGGTCTGCTTCTCAGGGTAATTATGCCAATTTTGATTAGTAATCGATGAATTTTTTACTTATTAAGGGAACTGATTTGCATGGCTGCATGGCGCCGGCATGTTGTGTTCATTTTCTAATTCTTTAAAAATAATTTAGAATGTAATATTATATATATATATATATATATATATATATATATATATATTAGGGTGTATCGAAAAAAACTTTTTTTCGATTTTGATGACGTAATAGCGCGGAAAAGTTGTCTAAGGTGCCAGAGAGTACCTGTGAATTTTTTCAGAATTTTTGGATAATTTCTTAATGTGCCACATTGGCCCTGAAGTTCCCCATGTTAATCCAATGGGGCGCGCCGCCAAAAAGGCCGAAAATTATTATCACATAATTATATAAATTATAAATCATTAAGGACCTTGGTGTCACTTATGAATCAAATTTTATTTTTAATATGCATATTCAGGACATTAAATTAAGGGCCACAAGAGCATTGGGAGCTTTCAAACGAAGCACAATTAATTTTTCTAACATTCAAGTATTAATTTTGCTTTACTTTACTTTAGTTAGACCTATATTGGAGTACAACTGTGTGGTATGGAGTCCCTCCAATAAATTGCATATTTCCTCAATAGAAAAAATTCAAAAAAGTTTTCTTCGGTACATATCTTTCAAAACTGGGAATTCACCTTTGAATGGAATCACTGTTAACATCACTTTGGAACAACGAAGGCATCTCTCAATTTTAAAGTATTACTATAACCTAATAAGATATAATATTGACTGCCCCCCTTTACTACAGTTACTTAACTTCTACGTTCCACCACGCATCACAAGAAACATAATTGTTTTCAAAATTCCACTTATTAAAAGCTATCTTTCACATCAATCCATGTTTCAATTTTGTAAAATAGTGAATAATCTTCCCGGATCAATTGATCTTTTCTGTGATTCTTTTACCAAATTGAAAAATCAATACCTAGAAAGTGTTTCTTCTTAATTTTTTCTGTACATATATTTTTTTAGAGTGTTTACTTGTTTCATGTTTCTTTGTACTTTTTGTGTCTTTTATCTGTTGTATTTGTATTTGTTTGTATTTTATTTTCCCTGCCAAGTAATTGGATTATTTCTGTTTGGCAGTGTATATATAAATAAATAAATAAATAAATAAAATCGGTTTTTCGCCCCTCATTTCTACCCTAATCACACGACGAATGTCTCGTCTCGAGTTATGGACTCTATATGATGTATGCTACCCGAAAAAACTTGAAAAATAACTTAAATCTCTATATTATGTTGATTGTGGGCTCTGATTTGAACGAGGAAATACGCGATTTTCGACGAAATTTGAGCATACAAAAAAACGTAATATAGACATTTAGGCTATTATTCGAGTTTTGTCGGATAGCCTAGATCATATAGAGTCCATAACTCGAGACGAGACATTCGTCGTGTGATTAGGGTAGAAATGAGGGGCGAAAAACCGATTTTCGGCCTTTTTGGCGGCGCGCCCCATTGGATTAACATGGGGAACTTCAGGGCCAATGTGGCACATTAAGAAATTATCCAAAAATTCTGAAAAAATTCACAGGTACTCTCTGGCACCTTAGACAACTTTTCCGCACTATTACATCATCAAAATCGAAAAAAAGTTTTTTTCGATACACCCTAATATATATATATATATATATATATATATATATATATATATATATATATATATATATATATATATATATATATATATATATATATATATATATATATATATATATATATATATATATATATATATATATATATATATATATATATATATATATATATATATATATATATATATATATATATATATATATATATATATATATATATATATATATATATATATATATATATATATATATATATATATATATATATATATATATATATATATATATATATATATATATATATGAAAGCGCAATTAAGAAAAGAAAACAAAGAAAAAACATTCAAAACCGATGTCTAAAGTTTTGTATAGAATTTTACTGGGTGAGATGAGAACTGGATAAAAAAAAGAAACGAATTAATGAAAATTTTTTAATTTATCATTTAAAATTTATCAGATATCTAGAAACTTTTCATTTTTTTATTCCTCGTTTTCTTTCCAGTTTTTCCAGTTGCATCCAGTTCTGTCCAAACTGTATCATGCCGCTTGTCAAGCGTCCCATGCTAATTCTATGGAGGGAACAGGGATCTCTAGTTTCCAGAACAGCTGTTTGCGCACGCAAAAAACAGACTTTAACAGGATCTCAAGCGTTTAATATTGATTGCATTTACGTTCAACTTTGGACTTATGGGTTTTAAACTATGATCTTTCAGATTATTAAATCAAAAGAGAGGATTTTGAAACACAAAATAAGGTTTAACCATAATTAAGTTTTTACCAATAGCAGTTCTACAAATTGAATTTTTGAATGATTTTTTTGGGGTGTCGCTCCATTTTTAACTCCCTGGGATTTGGTCTGGGACCTCCAAATCCTATGTGATTCTGACTCGTCTAGGTGTCTACTATCATCCCTGAAAGTTTGTTCCACCATTTCAGATACACCCTGAATATAGCCAAGTTAGAAAAAAAATCCTCTTTCGAAATGTAACTTAAGCAAATACTTAAACATTTATCAAAATATTCTTTTATAAAAAACAAATGACTTATTTTATAAATAAATCAACAATATCTTTATCTTGCATTTCTAAGAAAATTAATGAAAAAAATTTAACGTAATTAATTTTTAATTAACTTTTTTAAGTATAATCCATTTGAGTGATTTTTTTGTGCTGATCTAAGTAAAATACAATAGTCTTTAAGTTAGCTAGCTATTGTAATATATTTGAATAGAAACTTCAACTAGGCTAAACGAATGCCGTTTCCCTCTCAGTTAGCTAATAGTGAATAGATACTATTGAATAAAGACTTAATGAAATACTGAGAAAGTTTTCATTCAATTACTCACAAATGTAAGTTATCTAAACTAACTACTATTTGATACACATAATGTTTCTCTCACACAAAAGATTACGGTCTTGTATAGATCTTTGAAACAACACATTCTTCGTTCCATTTTCTAATAACAATAGTAGCTAAATTTAGGTTTGGGATAATTTAACTTTGGACATGTTTCTATATCTAAGACGAAGCGCATGATATTATTAAAATGAAATATTTGGTCTACAATCGATTACCATGAATAAAGTGATATGCGTAGGTTTATATTCAAATAAAAACTACAGTTGCAATAATTTTGGAAAACAAACAAAGTTTAAAGTATGTATAAGCTTTACTTAAAGCAAGCGCATGCTTGTTAATTATCTTGTTTTGAAGCAACATGAAATCATCTCTAAATTTTTGGAACAATTATAATAAAGCATTCAACAGGTTTTTGAGGTGTTCATATAATAATTTGGAAAAAAGACCCAAAAATCAATTTTGGTACATTTGAGAATATAGCAGACACTATATAAATGCTCTTACTACAGTTTGTAACAGGTGTATTTGCAATACAAATAGAAATTAAATCGTAGATTAAATTCCAAAACTATTTAGGGATGTTACGTATTAGTTAAAGTGTGGAACCGGTTCCACAGTTCCAGTTCCAAGGTGGGATTAGGTTCCCTTAACAGTTCCAGTTCCAAACGGTTCCAACTTTAAAACCTTCATATAAAAAAGGCAAGGGTCCCAAAAAGGAGCAATAAAGTCAAAAAAATCAAAAATTGACCAGTGGTCAAATGGGGTTGACGAAAGGTCAGGGACACCTAAAACAACCACGAGACAAAAAGAAAAGGTCAGAAACGTTACATATAGCGAGAAAAAATGGATTGACCACTGGTCAAGAGATATTGACCAGTGGTCAACACCAATATGTTACCCGTCTCAAGGCGTTTGGTTTGATACCCCACATGACCTACTTCAGTGCCAAAGCAAAGAAGTTACAAAAAGTTGACCAGACTGACCAATGGTCAACCATAACCAAAGACACATGTTATAACAATAGGGATTACAAATATCAATTAGCAACTCCTAAATTTATTTTATAATGAATTTTAGTCATCTTGGACAGTGGTCAAATGAGGTTGACCAAAGGCCAGGACCCCCAAAACAATCAAGAGACAAAAAGAGAAAGTCAGAAAAGTTACATATAGTGAGAAAAAGTGGAATGACCACTGGTCAAGAGATATTGACCAGTGGTCAACACCAAAATGTTACTCGCCTTAAGGCGTTTGGTTTGAGCCCCCACATGACCTACTTCAGTGCCAAAGCACAGACAGAAGTTGCAAAATGTGGATCGGACTGACCAATGGTCAGTCGGAACCAAAGACACACGTTATAACAATAAGGATTACAAACGATAAATTGGCAACTCCAACATTTATTTTTTAGTGAATTTTAGTCATCTTGACCAGTGGTCAAGCTACAGTAAACTTAAAATGAATTTCCAGATTTAATTCTCATTCTCACAGACAGACAGTTATACCCTTCCCAACGAAGCCCAAACAGAAACAAACGCTTATACGTTCCAGTTCCAGGTTTATTAGTATTATTATCTTACCAGTTCCAAAGAGTTCCCAAGTTCTAAACCTAGTTATAAGTTCCAAAATAGCTCCAAAGTTCTTACCAGTTATAAGTTCCAAAAGAGTTCTAATCAAGTTCCGGTTCCATTCCAGTTACGCGAATTCCTTCCAGCATAACTAATCCACTCGAAACAAGTTCCACGGGAACGTATTAGTTTCCGTAAAGAGTTCTATCACTGGGAACTTATTTCTCTCGGAACCGTTAAGACTTCGTGGAACTATTAGCGATCGCTAACAGATCCAGGCCGACCCGGCCCGTTCCGACAGCAAATCCATAGAAATTTCGGGCGGCAGTAATGAAAGCCCATAACTCGTGGAACTGTTAGGGTGTTCACGAAGCCGGCCCCGTTCCAACGGAAAATCCATAACAATTTCGGGCGGCAGGGATAAAAGCTATCGATTGCTTTGGAGCGTTTTAATTGGCCCAGGCGGCTGTCAGTCATTTTTTTCTTCGGCTGCTTCTTCGTTCTTCGCCAAGGCTATCCAAGGCCAAAGCGGCAGATGTCTTTCTTTTTTATTTATTTCCTCTCGTTGCGGTTTTTTAGTGAGATAAGAGCGTATTTGTTTTGAAAAGGGATTTATTAATAGGGTAGTTTCCCATTTTCTGTTTTATTTTTTTCCTGGTAGAATATAGTGAAAAAAGTTGTTATCAAAAATCCCGAGGTCGCTACGACTTTAATTTAATTTTTTATTAATTTTTAAAGAGGATGCGCAGTCACAGTGCTTAAAAACGCGCCACTGCGCAGATACGTCATTTGGTAGTATCCGAGGTTTCGCCGATCGCGCGCTCTTATTTTTCCCAATAGAAAGCACGTGCATCAGTAAAAAAGAATGGATTCCGAAGTAAAAAAAGCTTATGAATACTGCATTGTGCCAGGATGCACTTAATCGACTGCAAAAACACATAGTAAAAGGTTCTTAATCGTTCCAAGAAACAAAAAATTGAGGAAGAAATGGTTCAAAGCCTGTATGAAGGATAAAATGGGCTCCGCTACTTCCAAACTCTACTGTTGTGAAGACCCTTTTAAAGTATCCATTTGGCACTATTAAAAAACATAGTGTAGTAAACATGTAGTGCTTCTTATTTGTTTCATAATTTATAGTTCTTTTGATAACACAAATTGCTCACGAAAGATATTAAGTTGTCCAAAAAGTTCTGACAGTTTTTACTAAGTTTTGGTTTTGAATTTTTTTTGAAAAACTGGTAATAGGTGGAGATTTCAAACAAAGGGGATTGTGGTTAACGTATATTTAAGAATACAATGTATGGTTTTGGTAGGGGTATTATTTCTTTTCAAAATTGCGGCTACAAAAGAAGACCGCAAACGACGCTTTTCGTAAAATTTATTTGGCCGCTTTAAGATCTGGGAATGCATGATTAAAATGGCTACTGAAAGTTAAGTTGTATATTTTCAATGTTATTAAGATGTCAAAGTTTTGAGATGATAATAATAAGTTTAAGAGGAGAAATTTTTATCTCAAACAAAACATCTATTGGGAAAAACTTCTCTCGGTATTTGTTAGTCATTTGAAGAAAATTTTCTGTAAACTATATCAAAATCAACACAAGAAAGCTTACACATAGACACAGCTATTTAGTAATATGTCTTAAGTTAAAAATCTTAAGTTAAATTATAGATCCAGAAATCAGTGCGATATTTAAGCACGCATTATTTTAGCTTGTGAGAATTGCACTCGCTAAATTACGGTAAAGCGCGAATGAATATTTTTGAATAAACTAAAAATGCAACACTTATTGTTCGAAGTTGGAAACAAATAAAACATTGATATTATGGAAAAGACTCTCAGCTCTCAATGTTCAGAGAAACATCTGTCTTGATTTTATTTCATGCCAGCTGCTCAACGGAACGAGGGAAGTACTAAAGAACTATGGACAATTACTAGTTTGTACAGTTTTAGAGCCAAAATTACTATCTTAAACTTATCGAATCATCTCAAAACTTTAACGTATTAATTTAAACATTATTAATATACAGCAATCGAGCATATCGAGTTTACAAGTGCGCTTCCCGAACTTATTTCCCCCGGCCAATATGATAACACAGGTCCGCAAAAAAATTTTTTCCGAGCTGTTTGGACTATTTCACCTAAACCTTATGATTTTTGGTGCGCTGAATCCAAAAATGACCTCCATTTTGCCCAGGGACGTCACGTTTTTTGACAATTCAGGTCTTTAGGTTTTTTTGGAAATGCCTTAAAATTTTGAAAAATTGACTCTTAACACTATTTTTTTATTCACTAGGGGGCTCTGTCCCCTGCTCGCTATCGCTCACCAACCCCCGGAACTGCTTCGCAGTTCTTTGAAGATCGCTTCGCGATCTTAGCGAGCAGAGCTCGCTTGTTTCATCTCAATCATCCAGTACAACCTGGAACTTGTCTGCTTATAGTCTGTTCATTTAGAATAGGCGCCTGAAACAGGATCAAAAACGCTCAATAATGCTTAATAACGCTCATCAGACAACTCCAGTGATCGATTTTTTACAGTATTTTAACTACTTCTGCTTAGGCTGCCTTGTCATTGCAGATGAAAATTTTTTCGACGATAATTAGAATAATTTCTTCTAATACATTATGTCTCAGGTGCTAATTCTAAATGAACAGAGTATAGTTAATGATCATTTAATATCGAAACTTTTTATCTCTCAAACTTTTCAATAATTTAATTCGGATCATTACCCGGAAAATATCAAACTATTACTGAAATATTCCTTTTTAAATTATCAATAATTTAATGGATAGGGGGCTACCGCCCCCAGCTCGCTTACGCTCACCAACCCCCGGAACTGCTATGCAGCTCTTAACAGATCGCTTCGCGATCTGTAATATCTGCAATCGATCTTTAGCAGAGTAAAACAAACTTCCCGAAAATCCTCTTCCTTCCAACGGCACAAATAACACTCAAAAAAGCTAAATTATTTATTTCTCTAGTAGTTCAAAAAATATCGTAGTATCTTTAAAAGATTATAATTATTAACCAAGTCTATACTATATCGCTAGCAAACTTAGAGCAAAAATGTGCACCTCAAAACTTTTAAATTTAAATATCCGTGCTCGCGACAATCTAGTGAACAGGCAAATATAAAATTTAAAAACATTAAACACGTCTGATAAAGACCTACTAAAACTATGAAAAAAATGAAACTTTGATGCTTAATAATTCCAAAACTAATTAGAATTTTTTAAAGAATTAAACGCCAATCTCTTTCTAAAAAATAAGAATATAAGTGTTTCAAAAATCATATTGATACCGTGATTAGTTTTCATTTTAGATAGAAAAAAACGAAAAAGTGTCAAAAATTTCGAAAATTAAAAAATTAATTACTCTAAACCTAATTCGAAATTCGAAAAAAGGGCGACGTAGTGCACATCTTCATACTTCAGAGTATTAGGCTGCAAAAAAACATAGTTCTGCTACTAATAGATTTCGCTGAACTGGATTACGCAGCTAAAAAAGAAAAACTTCAACTTTGACCTTAAAAATACCCCAGTAATAATTATCACATCAGAACTCTTTTCGCATTAACAAAAAACAATGGGCAGGCAGGTGATTTTTGCAGTATGCAATTGTGCAGGTTTAAAACCATATGCTGTGCATCAGCCAAGTTCCAGGCATTGGTGATTCATGGAGCTACAGCCTGCGAATCAACGAAAAATCTAACTTTTCAAGATGAGGGATAGAAAAACTTGTGAAAAAGGTGCAATAAATAGTTCATTTCAAGGTGATTACGTTGAAATGTAACTAAATATGTTTGTAACCTTCGATAATTATCTTATTTTTAAATATTCATTAGTTTTTTTTATTTTTTAAACCATCAAAAAGGGGAATATGTCGAAAAAGAAGATTTCTCTATGGGTTGGCGGGAAATAAGACCGAGGTGCACGCTTGTAAACTCGATATCTAATAGTTAAAAAATGTCTGATTTTTTCCAGAAAATATGTTAACTAATTCTCAAAGATGTAACTAGTTACCAATAGTAAAATTATTTCAAAATTCCTACTACTTTTTTCAGGATCAAAACGGGAGTTGAAAATAAAACTACCCTACCACAATGCTGGAGTGTACTCGAACTAAAAATGCTCTTTATTAATAAATATAATAGATTTTTAAAACTTTAAAAACAGAATACGAAATAGTACTCATCTTGCTTGTTTAACTCCTCTATTTCTGGTTTATTGAACCGTGTATCGTTTCTAAGGAAATCAACCGAAGTTAAAACCGAAATTTTCGGCGAATTATTCGAATCTGCTCGAATAAAACCAAGCTCAATTTGAAAACTAATCCTGTTTTGTGTACAGTAATGATGTAAAAGAACAATAAACGAAAGCTTAGTTTAAAATATTTATGATAAGCAAAGCGTAAATACTCAGTTCGAAAACAAAACACAAATGCAGGCAAGAGGCAAGGCAAAGGATCGGTACTTTTCGCCGGTTCATACCAAATGACGTCACAGCTGGCCACGCCTCTTTTTTTGCGGCTCCAAATTTTAAATGCTTTTAACTAATTAACTATTTGGTCTAAAAATTTTTTGAGCGTGGGTAAATTATTCTTTTGCATTTCTCTTAGTGTTTTTGGTGTTAAAATGATCAATTTCAGTTGAAGGAAACAACCCTATTATAGATTCAGTTTTTGGCAGATGTGCTCTATGGTGCGAATAGATTGTTGCGTTTTTGCCTCGACGCGTTTTTTTTTGCTATAAAATATCTCTGCGGTAGCCGGTAGCGGTTTGCGGGCATTGCTTATCTTTTAGTTTGGAAATCGCCTCTCTTTATTTGAGGTGTTCTCGTTCAACGTTGGATAGGATTGCAGAGAAATTTGGGTTTGTTATTGATCTTTATCGGTTCCAGGGTGGAACCGTTAAGCGGTTCTTCGTGTAACCGGTTCTGACGGTTCCGTGCTGGGATTAGGTTCCATGGAACTGTTCCAGTGGAACCGTAACATCCCTAAACAGGTGTATTTGCAATACAAATAGAAATTAAATCGTAGATTAAATTCCAAAACTATTAAAGGGAACTGTAATGAGAAGTATACATATTAATGTTTGTCAAATGAGTAAATGTTATAATAAAGTGCATATGTTATATAAATTATTGTACTAACACTAACTATACCAATATTTTTTTTACCAAGAATGAAATCAATCTTTATTTATAGAAAGTATCCTTTGAAATAATCTTTAATTCAACAGTAAACGTGATGTAAATGTTTTACTTGGTTCCATTTAGTTTTCCTCACAAGAATTTATAAAAAATGATAAAACCAGAAATATTTTAAAAAGGAACACGTTTCAGAATTTCAATCCAATTGTTTTAGCACTAAAGTGTATCCTGATCCTATAGTTTAACCAGAAAATCTACTTTCATATTGGTACGCTTTAAAGCTAATAAAATTTCTTTATCTAAGACACGACCGCACTCATAAAAATGTGAATACGCGTCTCCTAAACCCCTCCAAAATAATTTACACAAGTCTCGAAACAACATCTCTGTAAATGCAAAACCGAGCTTAAAATCCAAACGCGTGATCCAATATACTGTACGATACTTTGTTTCCCTGAACCTCAAAAAGCAGTTAAATTTGTTTCAAAAAGCAATATATCTCCCGCAACGTGGCAGCAAAAGCCGCTAACCTTATCTCTCCCCCAAAGTAGCAAATTCTCACCGCTGTGGAAAGAAAACAAGAACCAAAAGCTTTGTTCCAAGGGGAACTCGCCTTACCTACCGAAAAAGAAAAAATATTTCAACCGATATCGAGAGTGTGTGGAACCCCCCAAGAGAGATCAAAGTTCCTCGCTGAGTTTTGAGAGGTTCTTTCTATCTTCTGGCAGGGATCGGGGAAACTGCGACGTGTTGCGATGACAACCGGCCAGTTCCATGCAATTACCAACTGTCATCGAGGATGTTTTATGTTTTGAATACTAGAGAGGCGTAGACTATGAAAATATATTAGGAAGGTTTTAACTGCGAGAAAAATGTTTTGGGATGTATAAGATAGGGTTTAGAGAAATATTTAGAAGTTACGTGCTTTGTGATAGTATTGTTTAGAAAGTGTTTCGTGGGTTGATCGGAGGATGTTGTAATATTTCATAAGGTTAATAATAAGAAGGAAAGCGAATAATGCGAACAATTTGGAATGCGAATATGACATTGTTCAATTCGACAAAGGGTAGAGCCAGTTTCATAACTGAGAGATTGCGGGTTAGATCTTTATTTCTCCTACTGATGCTTTATTTGTGAATAGAAAACATCTGTCTATAACAAATGTAGGTTCCATAAATGATCTTTTTTCAAATGGATAATTTGACATGTTGCTATGCTATGGGAAGCACATATCCAAGAAAGCATTTGTATAGTACTAACTACTTTATAGATTAACAATATAATATTTTTAAAAGTGGGCATATTTTATATTGGGTCGATTGATGAAGAAGGAATAGATTGCTCTGTACATGTTTTACCTTTTCGACTCATTTTTCAGGCTACATATAGAACATTTATAAATCTACTTAAACTAAACTTATAAATTATTTCTTGAATTGAGCTGTTTCATCAGAGAAAAATTTAAATCTTCAACAGTTTCAAACTTTGCAATCACCGAGAACAAAACTTTACTCTCAACAAGATTGTTCATCAACCTTTGAAACCCATTCATGCATAATAAATGCATTATCAGAAGCAAAAATAAAACGCCTTACTCTTCAGATGCTCCGTAAAGCGACGACGCTACCGTCATAAAGAAGCTGAGAGAAAGAAAGAAAAAAGTCAATAAAAGGGAAAAAGGCGTCATAAAGAACGTTATAAATGGCCTCCAATACACCAGTCTGGGTAAGAGTGTCAAAAGCTTCAGACGAAGGCAATATAAGGGCCATATCTTCCAATGAAGTCTTAACCTGTGTGTCCGCATCCCTACGAAAGCGAAACTTGGGAAAGCAACGCTTTGATCCCTTATCCCTGGGCAGCCATAGGTCGGGAGTGAAGTATGAGCTTTAGTCATCTTCTTTCCTGATGGTGGAGTTGGGAGTTTATTTTAGAGCCCTGCTGGGCTGTAATGGAGTGTCGTGGCGACCTTAAAATGCTCTTGCGAATGGGATTTTAAGTCATGTGAAGTGTTTGGAAGATGTGGGGGGTGGTAGTATATGTTCTTTTGAGTGTAGGGTAGTTGAGGCGATTTTTTTTGTGGTGTGAGTATTCTTAAATGTGGAGAAGTCAGGATTTTAAAAAAAATTCCTTTTGGTTTCGTAGGGGGGGATTTTTATAGTCAAAAGACTGAGTCAGACATAAGTGAAACATTAAATGTCGAAAGATGGCGCATAAACTCGTTCCATCTAGATATTTATAATCTTATGTTTTTATAACAAATAAACTATGAGGTTGTACATTCAACACTGAAAATTTTTCGTTAAGTAAACAATTTTAAAATTAATATTACTTTTTTTTAATAAAGGAGGTTTATTTAACCCTACAGTCAAGACCCTCTATATACATGGCCACCCAAATCCAGACGATGACGTCAAACGTGAGTGAAAATTGCCATGTTAAGTCTATGGAGTGACGTCAAAGATGAGTGAAAGTTATGACGTTGCACGGCCGAGTTGGGAGGCCTTTATATAGAGGGTCTTGCTACAGTGCATACTGTTTCCATTTGGCAACACGACATTTCCCCCCATTTTCTACTCGAACTTCCATTTCCAAACGACAACACCATTCAATAAGTACAATAAATAAAACATTTCATAGTATTTATTTCATTTTAGATTGCCAGTAAATGGAAGCAGGGGTACTATTTTGAGACATTTGTTAGTAGCTAGTGAGACGAAAGTCAAGACACGGAAAACGCCAAAATAAGAGGACCATATAAATTTTAAAAAAATTTCCAGCTTGAAAAGAAATTGTTTTGAAAAGATAAGTTGTTTTTTTATATTTTTAGATCATTTGGTTTTATTTCACTTCACAATTAATTTCACAAGGGACACAAATTAATTTCACAAGATCGTCAATTAAAAGTAGAAAAAAATTAAATTCATTTTTTAGTATTTTTTTACTAGTTTACACCATAATAGAAGACACATAAATGATTTTCAAGTGAATTTAAAAAATCATGCATTGTAGGGTTAAGATTCTGTACAGTAAATTTGTTTACTATGTAAAGGATTCTTCATAGAGTAAATAAAGTGGGGCTTTGGAACATGAAAGATTCTATGGAAATAATAGGATCTATCATGCTAGAAAAATTGAAATCAGAAAATAATACTTTATATCAAAGTAAAAATAAAAGTTTTGTAAAAAAAATTGACACCATCGTTCTTCACGAATTGGAAGTTTTATAAGAAAAATTGAACTTTACTATCACCTACTTTTTATTTACATAACTAAACAAACACAGCAGGTAATATTCATGTATAGTCAATCTTCTACTATTAACGGAAATTAAAAGTAGAAAAGCATTTCAGGAATGTGAAATTATCGAACTGATATACAAAAATCCTCGTGTGTTAAAGTTATATTGAAAATCGAAATAAAAAACACGTCCCCTCTTAAACTTTAGTTTTTGATGCTTTCTAATAGAATCATCAAATCACAAGTAATTTTGAGGGCGAACGTTTGGATTTCTAAATGGACCTCTCTGGAGGAGATGTCAGTGGAGATATTCTCCAATTCTCCAGAGCAGTTTGATGAATTGTCTTTGTTTGAAGGGTTTATCGATTAAGCTTCAGGGGGACGTAAGCAAAAGGTCACGGACGTCTTCTCAATACGCTTAATTCGAGGTTTTCTTGATAAGTTTGGGACACCAAGGAGAAAAGTGTCAATTTAGGATTTCTAGTGGTTATTGTATTCATGCCAATATTATCTAAAATTAAAATATCTTTCTTTATTTTGATTGAAGGTTTCCTAATTATGAATTAAACGTTTTACAACAAAAAAATAAATTTTTGAATTATAATCCTTTTAAAAATCAGATAATGAAAATTAACATAACTTTTGCATTTTGATGTCGAATAGATCTAATAAATATAATCACGATTTGCTATCAAATTTATTTCTTTTTCCTGGGTAAAATGATTTGCGATATGGCTTAGAATAATTAAATGGGTTTCACAATTCAGATAATCTAAAGTTCATAGGTTTCTCTCTGGGTAAAAATGTCTCTATGAACTTACAGAAAAGGTCAACCCCTATTGTCATCGAAAGAATAACAAGCATCTCATGAAACATAATTATTTTGTTTCTTATTTCTTTATTCTTATAGTCTAAGTATCTTTATTCATTCCGTTCTTTCTAAATGAGTTTGAGCATGTGCCTGTATAGAATATGAACACTTTTTACGTTTTATATTCATTCACTGATCGTCTTTAAGATGGCGAAAGTTTTACATAATTTACTAAAATATCAAAGTTACTTATGTATATGTTACTAGCAAAGTGATTAATTGGGCATTATTAATAATGTCCTGAGGTGGAGGCGGGCAAAGTGATAAATTTCATTCATAAATTCCATTGAATTTATCACATTGCCAGGACATTTTTAATAATGCCTGATTTATCACATTGCCCGTAACATATATATTTCGCTCTTCCTTAATACTGATTTTTCATTTATCTGAATTTTTTTCTAACAAAGAGACGGCATAGAGCATTTTTATAGAGACAACGTTAATTCTCTATTTATCTAGGTGAACTTAATAAAAAATTTTTTCATGATTCACCGTATTAATAGTAAAATTGGGTAGCATCTAAGTTGTAAGTTATTTGTTGAATATCTACATTGTGCAGTGAATCATTACATGAACATAGTTATTCAATATTTTAAAGGTTAAAAGAAGACTCCATGTGAAACTCTTAAATAAATAACATAGGAAAAACAATTTAACTCCTCGAAGAAGATTTCCTCTCATCCGAAAGGACGGAACACTTTCACTTAAGCATTTTTCGCTAAAATTCATCACCCGAGAAAGACGTGAACTCCACGTATCTAATTTCCGCGTACCCGAGTTAATTTCCCTTACCCCAAAAAGCAACCTATTCCGATATAGTATAAATCCCTCGAAGGGGTAAACAGAAAAAGGAAAGAAATCCGCTCGGTGTATAATAATCTATGCTGAAATAATGAGCGGCGATAAGATTCTCGATAACTGATGCGTAGAAATGGGCATGGCTATATTTTAATGTGTATTACTGGTTTTGGGAATGCTATGATAGCACGTAATTGTCTCTCATAATTCAGCGGAGTAAGGAACAATTAACGTAGGGACAATTCCAGGAAAAGTTCTTCCTTTTAATGTGGGACCATCCATAAATGACGTCACACTTTTTAAAAAGATTTTTGGTCCCCTTACTCCCTTTTTCACATGTCTACCAATAGTAAGCTTAGAAATAAGTTGGTAAGAATCTGGGACCCCAATGTTTTTATTCAAGTTTAAGTGCACTTCACCTTATAATTTCAAAGTTAACTCATATTTAGTTTGTATGAATTTTATAATTAAGTCATTTAAATTACATTTTTAAAAGGAAAAACTGTTATTTAGCCTTTTTGTTGATTTTCAATGTGTGATGTCTCAATTCTTAAATTTTCTTGCCATAAAGTATCAAAGATGAAAGAACCCCCCTCTCTCCCTCCCCTGCAAGCGTGACATCAATTATTGACGGCCCCTGAAGCGGTTGTCCCTTTTTACAAGTGATGATTGAACTCATTTGTAGATGTGTTTTGAAAAGTTTTCATTAAAAATGTAGAAAAAACTGGTTAAGAGGGGGATTTTTTAGCTTTTAACCATCCATTAAATCTCCCCCTCTGAAATTTATTAAATTTAAAACCTGGGAAATCAATATTATCTTTGATTCAACCAAAACGAAATTGAGAATCCTTACTACGACCAACCATTATTGTCACACAAGGCTATAAATATATATTTGACTTTAAGGAGATGTTACCAATATGAAGAAGTCACATAAGTATTTCCTGGTCTCTAATTGGACGTATCTTGGGACCTTCTTTCTTTATGCAAGTATTTTCTGCTGGCGGATTTATTTTCTCTTCCTATGGTAGGATACCTCCATGTCTTCTCTTACTATATAAACACTGTAACCAAAAGTATTAAAAACATTCAAAATATTTTTGGAGTTATATATTATAACTATAATAGCATGGAAACCAATATATTCTTAAAAAAATCAAAGCTTCTTCTAAAATAATAATAAGTTATATTTAATACTACCCAATGTGATAAATCCGGGCATTATTAATAATGCCATCGTATATTAAGCTTAAATATCCATTGACAAAGGCCGTTGAATTCATATCTCCTTGCCCGCCTTACTTTGGGTATTATTAATAACGCCCAGTTTATTACTTAACCCGTAACTTGCTTACAACTTGAAGTTTTATATAACTTTCTCTCCACACCCCATGCTTTTTCCAAACAATCTCCATTATTAACAAACATCACATTAGCAGACACATACATTGAAAAAATATTCGAGCCGTCTCATCAATTTCTCTTCTTCTAGAATCACACACATTGATAAAGAACTCTTGAATTAGTCTTAAGTGACACGCTCTCAACAGCTTCTTTGTTAACATTCATGGAAAAGCTAAAAGGAATATGCTTGAAGAAGCATCTGAAACTTTTAGTTCATTTCCCATAGGATGTACAAGTAGAGATTATAAGGATTTTTTCCTCTAAGCTGCTAGCGATATTCATTGTGCTAAGCATAGTGTGGTGACATGATTAATTTCCCACAACAGCTTTAATTCATAATTGGTGGGAGCCCCAGTCTTTCCCTACATCTGTGGCACGAAAAAAAAACCCGTTGGATAAAAAGAGCAGAGAAGGGCTTTGTGGGCATTAATGCAATTAACTTCCTTTTCACTGCTTAAATGAGTTTTATTTTATTAGAAAAGCTGGGTGTATTTTGAAGGGAAAGTCAGTAGGCTAGATAGTTTTATCTCTTTGGTGTTTTAGACAACATTTAATTATCGGATACATAACTTAATTTTCATTATTATGATCGACTGAGCTTTCACTTTTATAAAAATTGTGGGTAAAAAATTTTCAAAATATCAATTATTTGGTTTTATTTTATGCAAGAGCTGGTAGTTCTTGATATTTTTTTAAAACTTTATTTCACAGGTTTTATTTTGTTCATAAAAAATTTAAGCTCATTAATATAGTTAATTCAATTTCTTTTTAGTAACTCTTTAGAAATTGCGGCTGAGGTTTCAAAAATTGGAAATTATTTAGATCAGAAGGTGGAAATTAAATTTTATCCTGTTGGTTTATTCAATTTTAACTACATCTTATAAAGTAGAGCATTCGACATGTACGACATTTCAATAGTTAATACTTTACAAATGTCAAGTAAAAAATACGCATTGATATACTTTCCAAAACAAACAGATAATTACAACCTATACTAGACTGCGACATTACTTGACTGGCTGAGAGCAAACAAAGAAAGTAGTTCACGGCCCAAAGCCTGAATTTTAAGGGAAATTAAGAACTCCAGTTTAGAAATATGATTAGTTTGATAAAGCCATGTGTCTGTATTATAGCGTCATTTTATCACGATTTGCGTACTGAAATTCCTCCTAAGTAACCCAACAAGATTTCTATTTACACAATTTTTCCTTCCGCGTAGTCCCACTTACGCAGGTCCCTTGCAGGTCAAGAAACATTGGAGTCTAGAATAATTACCCTTTTCTTCTTATATTTATTATGATGTCTCATGAAAATTTATAAAACACACTCTCACGATCACTTCTAATTATTGGTTAGATACTATGTTATAATTTGAAGATTTTAATACTAAATTACAAAAACAATATATTTAAGGTGATTACTTGCAGGGTTTGTTATTTAGCTAAGCCATTTTATTTATCTTTAATATCAGAAACAAACTAATTGAAAAAAAATTGTATTTTAAACGTTTTAAAAATAAGAATTGGTGAAACATTTGAACAATTTTACTACAAGAAAAAAAGATTATTATGTGTTAAGATTTAAATTACCCCCATGAATCATTATATTTATCCTAAGGGGTGTGTGAGTGAATGTGTGGCGGGGGCAACAGTACTTCACCTCCGTGGCTTCGGTCCACAGGTGCCCACTGGGTAACGTTAAGTAAGTACTGATTTCGGCATGTTAGGGTAATGACCTCGGTCAGTGTGTGTTGTGCTCTGCCACTAAAACAAAAAATAATAATTATAATTACCCCATTTCTCCCCACTCATTTCATTTATCACATACTTTATACTCAAAACATACTTCCTATTAAATAAAAGCATGCAAGTTAAACACTTGCCGTTTAAATAATACAAAACCTTCTGTAATTGCATCAAACCACTGATAAAATATGCATCAGAAAGAAGATTTAGTCATTGTTTTTGAACAAGTTTAGATTTTGTGTTCAACTCTCCCACAAATTTAAGCAAAACTCGGCTAATAAACCCGAACGAAATATAATCACGTACTCATGATTTTGGCACATCGAGTAACAAATCGCATTTCTTATAAGATCCCCCTTCTCCCAAATGCTTCAACCTCACACCTCTCTCAAATTGATATAAGCGACGAGCAGCATCAGCAATTACCAACAACTGACCTTCGGTCAAGCTGGACCCGACTAGACTCTATTTAATCAGGCGACCGTCGTACTTGCGTGAGAAGCAGTCCCTTCCAGCACTCCCCGGAGGACGCTTGGGCTTTCGGTGGCATTAAGACCGAGGGTCTTCTGTATTATCCATCCATTATATGAGACACGGGCCTCCTCTGCTGTTCAGAGGGGAGAATCCATTGGGGGGAGGGGGTGATCAGGTGATGATGGTGGGAAGAAGAAAGAAGATTGAGAGGAGGATAGAATTTTTTGGGGTATAGGGGAGTGGTGTATTGATACCATAAGGTATCAATACCATAAGGTACCATAAGGTATCAAATCATTTAGGTATTGAGTGAATCATTAGGTAGCAATAGGTGATAAGGTTCAAAGTTTTCGTTGGTAGTACCTAAATGTATTTGATATCTGATTTACGAAAGTATCAGTTTCTCGTACAGGGGATGAGGGAAGAAAGGATGTTTTTTCTTTTATTTCAAATAGGAATTTAGTGTTTTTATCGGTAGCTGGTACCAAAACGAATAAATTAGTGTGTTTGAACTTATTATCTTTGATATTATATTGCTTTTGAGTAGGGGAGAGTCGGACAAATAGGGATTTGGTCTTTATTCATTGATTTGGAGTGGTATCTAGCGAAGACTTCCAGAACTATTTCCAGGTGTGTACCATGACAACTTCCAGCAAGCAGAAGTTAAATAAACCAACCAATTTTACACATAGGATCATTTTTAAGTTTCATGAGAAATGCTGATATACCATTTTAGCGTCTGCGATATTACGCCAACAATCTTAAATATTGGTGCCTAAGAGTTGCTTTATTAACACTAGAGTAAAATTTCTTCAAAAAGGCACGATCGGACAAAACCGGGATGCGGGTAGTCGGATGAAGCTTCCATCTTTTGTTTATATGAACATGCTAAATCTAAGGAAGTTTGGATACATCATTGCGTGTGTGTGTGTGCTTTCACAGCAAAGGGCTCCTAACATAAAATTATGAACAAGACTAAACTTTCATTTAGAATTTTGTTTCTAAAAAGTTTAACCCTAAGAGCGTTAATTAAATTGTTATTTGATGAAAATTTTATATAAATTGAAATTCTAGAAGTTTATTATGTCATACTATGTAAGTTTTCTAATAATACCTAAGCAATGTTTTTTTCGAAATGACTCTGTTATTTTGATTATTCTATCTAGTTCTATCCTATCGTTTTAGCACCAATTGATCACTCATAAGTTGAATACTCAAAACAACCCGTTTGGGTCCCAGTTTTGTCCGACTTTCCCCCACTCTAACAAAGTAAGCTGGTAGGATTATGACAAGTAAACCAATTATGATTTGGGTTGCCAAATTTATGCTTATTTGTCTCTTTTACTAGATAAAAATACATTTTTAACTAAGTTATAGTAGGCATTTTTCAAAAAGGAAACAACAACGAACACTTTTAAAGTTTGGTATATCAAAAGAATGAATTTTAATACTTAAAAAATCTTAGTAAAAATGTTTTTTTTTCTAAACTATTTTTATCATAATTAGTTGAAGCGTGTTGCACATAACATAGAATTCAGTATTTCGACTTGCAAAAATTATTGTAATACGTTTTTTATCTACAGTTTTGTGTGTGTATATAAGTACTAGGATACTTTTTACAAGAAATAGTTTATCCAATGCACTTTGTGAAATTTAATAAATATATAAACATCTCCACTTTGTTAGTCCTACATACTTATTTTCTACGATAGATTCCGTTTATGAATTTAATTTCCAATTAAATAAAGAGTAAGAAAACAACACAGGCGTTTGCTTGATATCACCGTAAGATCATCGAAAACATTCGAAATTTCTAGTTTCGAAATAACTACTCTCCAAATAACAGGCAAAGTATTAGCTTCCTCCCACACAGCTTCCTCCCCACATTAGCTTCCTCCCAAATTTAAAACAGGAACAGAAGCTTTTTCTCTTTTTTATATTTTACTCAGAGAACTGTGTGTGTAGAAACTGGAGTGAGGAAAACAGCTACATTTTTAATGAATATCGTATTTCTTGAAATACGCTTAGAAAAAAAATTTTTATAGTCGTACGTAAATTTAGGCCTTTTTAAGTCTGGGATACAAAAAATAAAAAAGCTATAGTCATTTTAATGTAAAAGTTCAAAGAAAACAAGCTTTACAAATGAAAAATTTTTACTACTTGTGTGTTTCAAACAAAAGGTTTTTTATTAAAAATTCTTCCGGGTGTAAGGACCGTGGTCTATGAGTAAAAACGGACGTTTCGTCTACATCTGCGGTAGACATCTTCAGCGAGACTGAAATGAAAAAGTTAAAGAACGCCAAAGCTGACCGTGTCACGTGGTAGATCCAGAGGAGAAGAGTCTCATTGGTCAACGTCACTGAGAGGCTTGACTCTAGATTTCCGGAGTCCTTACACCCGGAAGAATTTTTAATAAATAACTCTGAATCCGACCGTGTAAGCCTACACTATTTCATAAAAGGTTTTTTACAATATTTTTAAGCAAAATGACTCAATAATTATTTCTAGTAGAACTGTATTCATAAATTTATTACTGTATACATATTATGTTCTATGCATTTACTGTATATTTTTACAAAAGAAAAATATTTGTTTCTTATTTCCTTGCAAGAATGAGGGCCCGTTACGATATTACGTAAGCATGGTTACGGTAATTTTTGAAACCTACCCTTCGTCAACAAAAATAAACAGCAAATTCCCTTAAGTGCTTGCATAATTTTGAACTGGCTCTCATCTTAAATTAGACATCTAGCGCAATAATTATGAATGCAAAATGCCATGCGACAGATCATGAATAAACCTACAAGATTCATTAAGTTAAGATTTATTTCTTGGAACTACTTTGATATACACCCCCAAATCGGAAATTTGGCGACTTTTTTTCTCGCCAAGCAAAATACCTGTTTGATATACAGTTGAACCGATGAAATCGCTGAAACGTTTTTGGAATATAACAGAAAAACTAATCATAGTAAAACTTTGATATTTGAACCAAGAACAAAAATATTTTTTATAAAAATATTGTAATTTAGTTTTTCCGAAAATTCTCATTAGTTTTGGAATTATTAAAGTTCAAAATTTCAATTTTTTCCAGTAATTCACTAGGCTACACATTACTACTACATATACACAAAAAAACAAGAAACAGCAAACCTAAAAAGTCCGTAGGGAGTGCCAGATTTGGCGCGTAATTTTTGGGGGGTATATCAAAGTAGCACCTATTTCTTTTTAAAGCGAGAAATTGAAATATTGCTGTTTGAAAATAAAAAGTATCGTTTTGATGCAAGTGGTTTATTGAAGCTCTTACTTTATAATTGAATTAAAACCAATTTAAGTGCTTCTATAATATTCTGGGTCAGTCAGACTATGTCATAAATATTTAAGTAAATTGAACTAGCACAGTCATTATTAAAATCCAATATTTTCTGGAAATATTTTTCAATCAACAGATAAGTATAAATCTGAACAAATATTACTTTGTAAGCATGAAGACTTTCACAGCCGGTTTGATTAATGAAATTCATTTCTTTCGGGCTTGTAGGCCGTGCTCTAAAATAAAATATAAGGTCCAGACGTTTCGTCGGAAGCTGTGTCCGACATCATCAGTGGAAATAAAACAGCGTTAGTTCACCGATTCAATAAGTTTGGTTTGGATTGGAGGTTGCCAGAGGCTTCAGAATACGGCCGCTAGTAGACTTGGCGAACTCTCGTTAAA
Organism: Tetragnatha versicolor; assembly: GCA_024610705.1. NCBI lineage: Eukaryota > Metazoa > Arthropoda > Arachnida > Araneae > Tetragnathidae > Tetragnatha > Tetragnatha versicolor. Next base: position 59,709,232 of record JANDEH010000001.1, read on the forward strand.
ATCTCCTGCTTGGCCGGTGGGAGGATCGGGCGGAAATGACGTAGGGACTCGCATCAAACTCCTGAGGGCCGGATGCCAATACTTCTGGAGATGAATGCCTTCTTCTTTACGATTAAAATTATGGGGATATTTATAAATTTCAATAGCTTCTCTGTACAAACGGGGATAAAAATGCGAGGTTGAGGCCAAAACTCTAGTGTTGCTAAACAAAATATCATGGTTACTCATCTGACTGTGTTCAGCCACGGCTGATTTCAGATATTGTCCAAGGCGGCATTGTCGTTCGTGTTCAGAGAGACGGGTTTTAACGGGTTCAACCTCCGATTGGAAAGGCTTTCTTGCCGTACATTAAAGGAGTTACAGATAGAATCGGGAAAATTCTAGAAGATCACGGAATCAAACCTATTTTTAAGCCAACAAGACAGCTACGTAACTTTTACCGTTCAGTTAAAGACCCAAGAGAACCTCTATCGACAGCTGGAGTGTACCAGATCCCTTGTTCTTGCGGTTCAGTCTATATCGGCACCACAAAACGCTCCGTTAAAACCCGTCTCTCTGAACACGAACGACAATGCCGCCTTGGACAATATCTGAAATCAGCCGTGGTTGAACACAGTCAGATGAGTAACCATGATATTTTGTTTAGCAACACTAGAGTTTTGGCCTCAACCTCGCATTTTTATCCCCGTTTGTACAGAGAAGCTATTGATATTTATAAATATCCCCATAATTTTAATCGTAAAGAAGAAGGCATTCATCTCCAGAAGTATTGGCATCCGGCCCTCAGGAGTTTGATGTGAGTCCCTACGTCATTTCCGCCCGATCCTCCCACCGCACCGGCCAAGCAGGAGATTTTAACGAGAGTTCGCCAAGTCTACTAGCGGCCGTATTCTGAAGCCTCTGGCAACCTCCAATCCAAACCAAACTTATTGAATCGGTGAACTAACGCGCTGTTTTATTTCCACTGATGATGTCGGACACAGCTTCCGACGAAACGTCTGGACCTTATATTTTATTTTAGACCACGGCCTACAAGCCCGAAAGAAATGAATTTCATTAAATATTACTTTCTTATGCACAATTTACTTGTAGCGTGGTTGGTTTTGTAAAACCTTGTATATTAACAAGATCTCTTCATTGTTTTAATATAATTTTTACAAACTTTCGACATTAGTTTTTTTTGTTAGATATTCAATTATTTTGAGTTAGGATTAATAATGTTTTTAACAAAGTGTTTTAAGAACAAAAAACATCAAAAGTTATTTATAGAGGAATAATATGGCATGATTTAATAAGAATTTTCAAATCTTTCAAGAGAGCTACTTTTAATTTTCTAAATAATAATGAACTTTTAAAATGCCAAAATGTTTAATTGGCACTTAACCACTATCTGTAGTAAAAATTCTTCCAAATATTTTAGACCCCAAAGATTAGAAACATTACCAAATATTCACAAACATATACTATATGCATGAATACTGATATCCCAAATATTAATTTGATGATTTTTTAATCTTAGACGTCTGAAAATGTTTCGATTGTTTTTAAGGTATCCGTCTACCCCTAAAATGACGATTTTCGACTTTTTCTTCGAAAATTTGTTTCTTATATTTTCAAGTAGTTTAGACTTTTATCTTTCCAAAACTGTTTTCATTTTACTTGTAGGTGAATTAGAAAAGAAATTACAGCATTTTTTAAAACAGATAGTCGTCTGCGATCGTATCTCTCATATAAAAGCCCACGTCACTCACTGACTCACTGACTCACTGATTCTGGAACGCTCGCACACTATGATGCCATCTCGCAATAATCAGAAAAATAAATAAATAAAAGTTATTAAAATTAAAATAATATAATAGCTTTTAAATATCTTTCAAGAAAGTTGGTTTACTTAATAAAGGTTAAAAAGTTACTTTTAGGGAAGTTGGTTTCTAATTCAACAATAATAAATCTAATAAATAATCGTATAAAAAGCGCTTTTTGATTTTTTTTTTGGCAATAATCTTTATTTACTTTCGGAAACGAAAAATTAATTATTTCTTAAGTAAGTAAATAATTGAATTTTATTTATTTTTCAACTGATTTATATAACTTATTCACTTTTAGAATCAGCTTTCAATAGTAATCATCTCAATTTTTACTATTCATTTTTTTCTTTCTCATAGTCATTGTCATGGGTGATGATGAAGATCCTACCTCAAAAAAACGTCGCTTAGCTAAAGAAAGAAAGCAAAGATGGCGTGCTAGACAAACTCCTGAATCGCTGGCAAAAATTCGATTATTAGATCTCGATGCTCATCAAAAACGCATTAATAATATGCCAGCTAAAGAATTAGAAGCTTTTAATGTTGCCCATGCTAATTCACAGCGACTTCACATTGAACGCCTTACTCCTGAACAAGTAAGTAGTAACTTGAAGTAGTAAGTAGAACTTGAAGTAGTAACGAGGGAAGCTCGCATAAAAGGCTAGCCTAGCTGTAAGACCCGGCTTTGCCGGGTCGTAACAGCTAGTACAAAAATAAATTTTGAAGCTAATTTTCTCAGAACTAAATTTTGCATAAAAACCTTCCACTATTTACATGATTACTCAAAAACTATCCAAGATATTCACTTTGAATTTTAACAGTATATTAATCATACTGTTATTAACCAGATGGACTACATATTTTTTATGCAAGTTTATTACTTTTGTTTTTATTGATGTTTTTTTGTTAAATGGTTGTAGAAATTTTGAAAATTTTCACTTACTTTTACATTTTATGCTGTAAAAATATGTCTTAGATAGACAATAGTCCAGTCTGAAGATAAGTTTTATACGATACTTGTGTCCAAAGGAAATTTATATAGGGGTAATAGTTTTTGGGCAAGAGTGAGAGGGGTTTTATAAAAATTCACTTAAATTTTACACTAATTAACCCATATTTTAGAAAATAATATAATTAATTTTGTTTTTTTAGCATTAATCAATGTTTTGACGTACATTTAAACTAAAAATTAAAAAACAAATTTTGTAAATCAAGTATTTCAAAAAAATGGTCTCAAAGGTAGGCGGATACCTTAAACCCTTAAAGGATCAACTCGTATAATTATTCTTAAGTTATTTAAAGTTTATATTTAGATTTTAGAAACAGGTAAGCTTAGATGATTGATAAATGTTGTAATGTTAAAAATAATTATTTAAGATTGTATGTAGAAAATAATATAAATGATTATTACATATTTAAGAGATTATGACATTACCCAAAAGTTGAGATAATATCTCAATAGTTTTTTAAAAATCCATGTTACCTACTTTTTACCCTAGATAGCATTTCAATCTCAGTTTGGAAAGAACCAACTAGCAGTTTACAGTTCAGCATAGAACAACAATATTACTAAATTTGTCCCTATTTATTTTTTATTTATTTAACTTTATTTACTGTTTTATATTTTTCTTTCTCTGGAGATTCATCGAGTTATTCCATAATAACATTCTAGCGAGTTTCCGTTCGAAACACCTGCATTCTCCGGCAAAAAAAGGTGTTACAGTCACATTATTTCTCTCCATAATTCGTTTTACTCGAATCTAGTTGTGTAACCATGTAGCTTTCTAGAAAATCTAGATATCGAGGAAGAGTAACTTTTTGTCCGGATCAGAATATGTTTTTGTTTGTTTTCAAAGATTGAATGCTACTGTAAAAAATACAGTTAACTTGTTTTCTTGTAGAACATTAGGTAATTTAGCCAAAAAAAGCATCATCGAACAAAATAAAAAATAGATACACATTCTGTGGAAAACTAAGTTCTAAAAATTTCCTATGATAAAAACTAAATACTGAGCTAAATGTGATAATGTTAAACATACTCTTAAACATATAAATAGACTAGCTGATTTGCCCGGCCTTGCACGGGTGGAGTGTATAGATTCCTTTTTTTAAGTTCTCCCAAGTTATATGTCCGATTTTTCTTATCACCAATCATCCCGGTGTCCCCGGTGCTTTTTTCATATACTCGTGTTCCCGGTAATTTTCATATCCCGGTTTTCCAAGCACCTTTTCATATCCCTGTGTTCCCGGTACCTTTTCATATCCCAGTGTTCCTGGTACCTATCAGATACCGCTTTTCCCGATAATTTTCATATCCCGGTGTTCCCAATAATTTTCATCCCAGTATTCCCGGTGCCTTTTACTCATCTTAGTTCCAAATGTGTTCCGGTACTTTTTCATAACCCGGTGTTCCCGATAATTTTCACCCCAGTATTCCCGGTGCCTTTTTCTCATCCCAGTTCCAACTGTGATATCTCATTCCATCCCGATTTTTTGTCTATTAAACATTTATCCTTCCTATGTGATAAAAACAATCCACTTGAAATCATCTCTGTCATTTGAAATCCAGTGTTTAAAATCGTAAACAGAATTTTCATAAAGTATTCCCGCTATCCTTTTAAGTTTCTGCAAAAATTATATTTCAAAATAAATAAATTTCAAAAATCCCTAGATAAAAAGTTATCAAGTAAGCCTGTCTTCTTATTAATAAAACCAACTTCTTTAAAAGATTCTCTGAAAAAGTAAAAACAGATTGCTAGTTGCTGGTTATAATAAAAATCTTGTGATTATATAGTCTAGTAAACCATGCCCTATGAAACAATGAAATTTTAGCTCTGTTTCCTTGGAAACTTTTAAATTCTTGCTATTCCATAAATATATTTATTTTTGAGAAATTAAAATATTAAAGAAAGTAAATTAATTATTTTAATTTACTTCGGTTTTCTGATAGCTGTTATAATATTTAAATACAGATATTCACACTGTTTTTCTTAAATTTAATTGTAAATTATAAAATGTTTTGAAATAATACTATTTATTCAAGTGAGGCAAGACGCCGCCTCAAGATAGAGAAGTAAACACTGCAATTTATGCATTTCAACAATGCACAATGTTATTTCAATGGGTAAAACGGAGTCGAAAAAGCGCCGAAAAGCAGGGAAGGAGTCGTTCGATTTTAAAATCGTTTCTTAGTGCGCGTCTAATGGCTGAGAGGAAGGTCTCTGTCAAACTTCAAGCCTATCGGTCCGGCAATTTTGGAGATTTCGTGATGAGTGTTATGAATGAATGAATGGTATTTGGATTTTATAGATATAGACTAGCTGATTTGCCCGGCCTTGCACGGGTGGAGTGTATTAATTCCTTTTTTAAAGTTCTTCCAAGTTATATGTCCGATTTTTAGAATCACCAATAACCCCGGTGTCCCCAGTACTTTTTCATATTCCCGATAGTTTCATTTCCTATTTTTAAGTTCCCGATAGTTTTCATAACCCGGTTTTCCCGGAAACTTTTCATATCCGGGTGTTCCCGGTACCTTTTCATATCTCGGTGTTCGCGGTACCTTTTCATATCCGGGTGTTCCCGGTACCTTTTCATATCCCGGTTTTCCCGGTACCTTTTCATATCCCGGTGTTCCCGGTACCTTTTCATGTCCCAGGTTTCCCGGTACCTTTACATACCCCCGGTTCCCGATAATTTTCATATCCAGGTGTTTCCAATAATTTTCATCCCGGTATTCCCGGTTCCTTTTCCCCATCCCAGTTCCAACTGTGACATCTCATTCCATCAGATATTTATCCTTACCATGTGATAAAAACAATCACATTGAAATCATCTCTTTTTTTAAATCTAGTGTTTAAAATGTACCTTTTAAAGTGTACCTTTTCATATCCGGATGTTCCCGCTACCTTTTCATATCCCGGTTTTCCAGGTACCTTTTCATAACCCGGTGTTCCCGATAATTTTAATGTCCCGGTTTTCCCGATAATTTTCATAACCCGGTGTTCCCAATAATTTTCATAACCCGGTGTTCCCGATAATTTTCATAACCCGGTGTTCCCGATAATTTTCATCCCAGTATTCCCGGTGCCTTTTTCTCATCCCAGTTCCAACTGTGATATCTCACTCCATCCCGATTTTTTGTCTATTAAACATTTATCCTTCCTATATGATAAAAACAATCTATTTGAAATCATCTCTGTCATTTGAAATCCAGTGTTTAAAATCTTAAACAGAATTTTCTTAAAGTATTCCCGCTATCCTTTTAAAATTCCGCAAAAAATAAAATAAAATAAATTTAAAAAATCCCTCGATAAAAAGTTTATCCAGTAAGCTTGTCTTCTTTTTGAAACCAACTTCTTTAAAAGCTTCTCTGAAAGAGTAAAAACAGATTGCTAGTTATAATAAAAATCTAGTGATTATAGTCTAGTAAACCAATTCCGCTATGAAGCAATGAAATTTTAGCTCTGTTTCCTTGGAAACTTTTAAATTCTTGCTATTTAAATATATTTTTTGAGAAATTAAAATATTAAAGAAAGTAAATTAATTATTTTAATTAACTTCGGTTTTCTGATAACTGTTATAATATTTAAATACAGATATTCACAGTGTTTTTCTTCATAAATTTTGTTGTAAATAATAAAATGTGTATAAATAAATGTTAATCAGGTTATATTCATTCAAGTGAGGCAAGACGTCGCCTCAAGATAGAGAAGTAAACACTGCAATTTATGCATTTCAACAATGCACAATGTTATTTCAATGGGTAAAACGGAGTCAAAAAAGCGCCGAAAAGCAGGGAAGGAGTCGTTCGATTTTAAAATCGTTTCTTAGTGCGCGTCTAATGGCTGAAAGGAAGGTCTCTGTCAAATTTCAAGCCTATCGGTCCGGCAGTTTTGGAGATTTCGTGATGAGTGTTATGAATGAATGAATGAATGAATGAATGAATGAATGAATGGTATTTGGATTTTATCCTACTACTATTATAATTGTGAATGTTTGTCTGGATGTTTGTTACTCTTTCACGCAAAAACTACTGAATGGATTTTAATGAAATTCTACCATAATGTAGCTGATACATCAGAATAGGACATGGGCTATAATTTATAAAGAGAAAATCAGTCCTTCATTCTTTTTTTCCCGTTTTTCCTGCTTTTTTCCACTTATTTTTCCGTGTTTGAAAACCTGTTTTACCAGTCATACAACGAGTTAAAAATAAAACATTGTTTCAAATGAGACAGATCACTAGACTTTTTCATTTACTAGATCTTTTAGTTTAGTTTTAAACACTGGTTTTAAATTTGTTAATTTGTTCACTAGACTTACTAATTTACCAGACTTTTTACTATGGTTACAAATTGGTTATTTTATAAAGGCACCAAGATATTAAACATTATCATGAACATCGGGATTGTAAAAAGTGACAAGAACACCGGGATTGGAAAATTAGCGAGAACATCGGGATGGAAAAATTACCGGGTTATAAAAATTACCGAGAACACTGGGATAGGAAATTTACCATAAAGACACCCAGAATACCGGAATATAAAAATTACCGTTAACACTGAGATAGGAAAATTACCGGGAACGCCGGGATTAGAAAAATTACCGTGACCACCGGGATAAGATTACCGGGAACACACTGGGATAGGAAAGAGGTGCCTGGGATACCGGGATGATTTGTAATATTGCTAATTTACAAAATTATAAATGTATTTTAAGAAATATTTAAAAAATTAATTTATTCACCCCACCCGTGCAAGGCCGGGTATAACAGCTAGTATATATATATAGATATTGAATGGATCTGTAAAGCTTAAAATTAAATTGGACAGACGAGATAAATTTGAAAGAAAAAAAATTAAAGGTATTTAAGGAGTCAAATTAGAAAATACTATTGTTTTAATAAGTTATTCTAGAAGAGTGTAAAAAATCTAAACTACCAAAATGGTATACTAGACAGCAACTTAAGGTAAACCTCCTACGTCACTAGCAAACAAAGAAGTTCCCATCGCGGTGTCTGAATTTCGAGTTAAACGAAATACGTCAATTTTAAAATATGATTACTTAGTTAAACCTATGTATATATAGTGTCTTTTTATCACGATTCGCGTACCGAAAACCCTCCTAGAAACCCATGTGTTTACTCACTTTCTCCTTCCGCGTAATGACGCATGGGTTCAGGAATAAACTTAGTTGTGAAGTATAACCGTTTTAGTTAAAATACATGTCGCCTTACTAATTTTTAAAATTTGTAGCTCCTTATATGGATCCCAGGTGTTTTTTTTACATTGAATTGATTTCTTATGCATGATTCGGTTCAAGACACTAAAACAAAAATTTAGTAGTTCCTTAGACTTAACTGAATGTATTATTTTTAACAAATGTTGGTTCAGATAAAAACAACTCGTTACCATTATTGCTATCCTCTTTTAAGCTTCTTATCTAATCAAGCAGGGTATTTTTCCTCTTCAAAGACGGAGATGTTAGAGTGCTTGAGAGGGGCTTTCAAATGACTGAATAATGCATTTTACTTGGCCATGGAGTGTCTACCTTTTTAAAGAAGGACCGGAAATTAACATTAAAAGCAATGCAATGATAAGTGCACCTTTATTAGATACCCACTACTACATCTTAGTGACCCGGATAATTTAAACCTAATTTATATGTTTAGCCAGAGTGTAACGAAGTGAAAGCTTCAAAATATATAAAAGAGTTGTAAATAAATAAACATCAAATTTCCTATAAATTTATTTGCATTTAAATACGTATTTTAAAGACAAGTTTAAACTAATTAAGTATGCAAGGTTTAAAGATTGGAAAATTGTAACATCCATTTATAAGAACTTTTATCTAATAATTGTTAAGATAACTATCCCTCTAGTGTATCAAAGTATTTAAATTTTATTATAACTATTTAAGCCATAATTCTTTATAGAAATAGTTTCTTTGTAAAACCCAAATCAAAACTTCCCGTTCAAAAATTTTATTTTCAATAACAAAAAGCCTATTTCTTCCAATACGTGCTTTGCTACTGAATTCAAAACTTTGAAATAAGTGGATCTTTACAGAATTGAAAAGGCTTAGTGAATAAAGAAATCTTCATGTGATGCAAAGACTACCATCCCTAATTTTTGATTTTTATATTTCTTTAATTTAAGAAAACTGTATAGTAATGTATAAAATGAAAAAAAACCCCTACTTTTATAGATTTAATTGCGTAAATTTCATTAAACTCTTATTAATTTCAGAACACATATGCAACACCTTAACTTATTTAAAGATACTAATTTTATTATTAAATTATTACACTCAAAATAAAGAGTTGTTCTTAAAATATTACATGAAGTATTTTAAATGGTCATATTAGTATAAAACCGAATACACTTTAAAGCAGGTATGGGCAACCTTTTTCAATCCGCGGGCCAAACTCAAAGATTATAATGACCTGGAGGGCCGTATAGTAGATAATACGTAATTGTGAAAAAATGAGTCGGTTTACATCTATACTTTTTATAAAGTTCAATTATTATTTAATTCAAAAGTAATTTTCCTCCTAATTCTGAATATACAGAACCCCTTTGTGTAATACCGGGGCTTAGCTACGTCCTAGGAAATTTAGTATCTGAAAATTTCTTATTTTCCTCTTAAAAATCACTAAAATTATTTACATCTGAATTCAAAAGTAAAAGGGGGTCCGGGGGTCCTCCCCCGGAGATTTCTTGAGTTTTAGCATATTAAAAAGTGATTATAAGCTACTTTTATGGGGTTTTGGAATGTTTTTATGAGAAAAACGACTATAAACAATAGTTAAAAATAACCAACGACCCCCTTTTATTCTAATAACGTGCCCCCCAGATTTTTTTATCAAATTAACACCGCTCCCTAGAACTCTTCAACGCTGCCTGAGGGGCGGTACCGCCCATTTAGGGCAGCAAGTTTAACTTCAAATTCGTTTCATAACTTCAAAGCTGCTTGTTTGACTACAAAAATTGAGTTCGTTTCTAGGAGAGTTCCCTATCCGATTTCTCGCTATTATTGACGAAAACCAGTGATATTTCGAGTAAAAATTTTAAAATGTTCCGCGGGCCGGATCCGGCCCACGGGCCGTAGGTTGCCCATATGTGCTTTAAAGGTTTGTTTTACTCAGTGATAAATCTTTATTGTATTTCCATTTATAAATGCATTATATCTTAATGCGTTCCCAATTAAAAGAATAATGATTCACAAACAAAAAAGTGTAGAACGTAATTATTAAGTTGTGTAGATGTATACATATAAAAGTATCACCCATGTCTTCTTTACTACCATATAAGTTTAACTAGTACTCTTGCATTGACCTCGACGTTCTTTTCAGCCTAAACAACAATATATCCAGCCGTCTCTAGACTATTATATTACGCAACCGTTGGGTATTGAATTCATGAGAGAATTTTCCATCTTTTGATGGTTTGTCTCAGCAACTTCCTTTTCAACTGAAACTTCCAGTTCAAGTATTAGAAAAAGTTGTTTGGGAAGATTTTTTTCTAATATTTCTTTCTTATTTTCAAGCATAGCAGCATGATTTTTTTATTTTTGTACCAAACAATTGTTATTAAAATCAATATACGTAGTTTAATTTTTGTTCAAGCTTATTCTTTGGAAGAATTTAAGAAGAAAAATGTGCGTGTGTGTGATTGCTACAGTACACTTTCATTTTATTTAAATATTTAAATGTAATAGGTGATGCGATAGAGATAAATACTACCTTTTTCAAGTGTAATCAGACCTTTTTAAAGCAGTAAACAGAATTATATTCTCGATTTCACTTTTCAAATGTTGCAATGTTTTTTTGAAGTAGAAAATTTTAATGCATTTAAAAGGCACAAGTAAATTAGAACTAGAAAAATATAAAATTATAAGAGGATCAAATAGAGATAAGTTTTTATCTATTGTTTTACCTGTAAATTATATAAATTAAAAAATTAGAAAGTTCCTCTCGCATGTAACTTATTTGAATGAAAAGTTTGCAAACTAGTTGGACCCTGATTTAAAAATTTGTTTAGATCAAACGAGAGGTATGTTTATAGTACATCGCTCACTCCTTTCAACAATGTCATATTTCAAAAACCAAAGATTTTTAGTTATGAATGTTTCAGAAAGCCCCGAAAGAGTTGCAGAACCCTGCAAAATCGTAATACCTTTTTGCTGCATAGTAAAAAATTCAATCGAGTTCTTATTTTTAATGCGTTTCAATCTACTCTTTTAAACTTACAAATATGCCTCTTCTGAAAAAATTAGGAGATATTTTTGATATGACGTTGATGAAAGGGTAGTAAGAAAGAGTGAATCTAAACTGTAGCTATAGTTAGGCTTCGATATTTGTATTTTAGTCTCTTATTATGTATGTACTCTTTACGAAACAAATTCAGCAACACACGTCCAGAACAAAAACCTAAGCATACGAAAACGAACCACATCCCCTAACATATTTTTCCCTTTCCCATCCTCACGGCGCATGAGAAACGAAACCCCGAAAATAAAACAACAAAATGCCAGAGAGAGCAAGCGGATCGCAGCGCCAGCTCACGCACTCGGCTTTCCCGTCAGTCTCAGCGCTTCGGCAGAAAAGCCAACATCTCCTCCGGCCAGCGATGGCAGAGAAGCGGAGCACAGATGGAGTCTAACGAGGTAAGATATCTCAACAGGTGGGGAGAGGGCAGCAACAGGTTCGGATGCGGGAACAGGGGGATTCTGGGGGACAGATGGAACGCTGGTGGCTTATTCATTTTTATAACGATAAGGTATGAGGGTTGGCGTTTTCAAGGACGGAAAGTTTCGGAGCAGATTGCAGTGCGTTTTTCGCTGTTGCTGATGTTTTTGTGTGTTGATATTTAAAAAGGGAATTTGTTCATGAGGAGGATATGCGTTGGTTGTTGTTTTGGGGTAGCGGGGGGAATATTCAATTTTGAGAGGAACTAAGCATTGTTTTAGTTAAAAGGAATGAACTTATTGTGAATGAAGTTATTGAAGGTGAGTTTTTTATTGAAAAGTAATAACTATGAGTTTTTGAGTTGAAGTTAATGAAAATATAGTTTAATTCAATGTGGGGTTTTTATACGCTCTAAAACTTAATAAAAACTTTTTATTAAAAAATATTTTTGTGTGTACGTTTTATTGTTTAAATATTGGGAAAAATGCAATGGATTGACATACGGAACTGCATATGAATGTGTTAAATTTAATTATTTCTACATTCATTTATTATAGGATTTCTACTTTTAAAGTTAGGATAAACAATTTAATGCAGTAAAAATAATTTTGTGGACTGTATAGTTGAAATTGTTTGAATGATTGTGATAAAACCTTCGCACGTAGTTAAATGCTTGTAATGATTTTAAACTTTATAAGATTGATTTTATTTTTTACAAGATGACAATTTGTCTTATATTTAATGTAAAAATAAAAAGTTGTCTTAATTAGTACTAAATATAAGTGTAAAATTTACAGGAAAATACATTATTTATAGGAGAAAATTGATTGTATTAAATTAGTTTTCTAGGAAAATTCTTACTAAAACCATGTTATTATAGGGAATTTGAAATTTATTTTTCTTTCCAATAGTCCTTTTAAATTCAAATGTTTGCGATTTTTATACGTACATTAGAACTGGAAAACTTGAAATACATTAGTAACACTTGTATGTTACTGATACATGCATGTATCAAAAAAGCGTTACAAGCTAAGCCTATACCATTTCGTGGCGAATTTACGTTGACAACATTGGTTGACAATATTGGGCGACAAGTATGTGCTACTTGGGTGGTTGATGCATTAAACTGCTGTCCATGAAATTGATAAAAACGTTATCTTTTAGTAGTTATTTCTTACTTTATTAGTGCTCGTTTGCTATTAAAAATTTTGAAATTCTAAAATTCTAAAATACATAGATATTAGGTAACAATAAACAGTTTTAGAAACCTTTTGGTTAGTTAAAATACCTTTCACAGCTCACCAACAATAAAATAAATTATTATGCATTGATCATTTTTTTCCAAACCCAAGTAGTAGCAGAATGTTTAAAATGAAATTAAAGATGTAAAAATAGTTAAAAAAAATTTTTGAGCATATTTGCTATCTTCATATATATATATCTATATAATATTTTTAATGCCTGTTTTCAAATTATTATTATTATTAGTATTAGTATTTTTTTGCGATTGATTTATCTTTTAAGTCGAAACAATCAATAAAAAGACAATTGAGGACGTTTTACTACTCTGAATGTTAATTTCATTTGATTACTTTTTGATTGATGGAATGGAGGGAACAACAGTAGTTTTAATAGAGTTGTACATTTACCTTTAAACCAAAGGATATGAAATGAAGATTATTCTACACTCAAATTTGCGTAATTTACATAAGTTCTCTGCTATCCTTGAAAATGTGTAATTTTTCTACCTCAGATCATAATTTTATCTGAATAAAACTTCCATTACTGGATAGGTACTTCAAAGAGTAATAGACCATTTTAGTTCAATCATATTTATATGCAAAATTAAAAACTCAATTTGAACAGAAAAAAATTTGCTCTTGGTCCAAATTTTTTATACGAGGAACTCTGAAAATATTAAATTCCATATAAAATATTTTGCTTAATGTGATTCCATTTACCTATTAATATTAGGATATAAAATTTTAATACAGAGTTTTTATAAGCAGTAATTCGGCTGTCTGTAAGATAACTTTTATGAACTAAAATAATCACGGAATAGTAAAAATGCAGTGTAAAAAATAAATTTAAAAAGAAAGTAAGAATTTTAAATTATAAAAACATAAAAAAAATTTAAAGTAACCTAAACTTGCCATTAGTGACAAAAATATACTTTTATAAATTCTAGTAAAGAATCTTTGCGCATTAAGAATTTAAAAATTCTTTGTAAACAAGTTTTTTATTTAAAGTGAAAAGTTTTGAATGCAAGAGTAGGGTTCATAAAATTTGTTTTTCTAATTTATTTTCAATCTTTTATTTTTTTCGTATAATGAACCGAAATTTTGAAAATATCTTTATGGTCAGTTGAAAAATAATTTAATGTAAGAATGCATTTGCCTTTTAATTATGTAAAATTTCAAATAAAAGTTTGACAAAATAGTTAAAAAATTCTTATTACTTGTACGCGTGAATATCAGTCAGATAAAAACAGAAATTGCACAAATCAAAAATTATTAAAGGATCTGTGATATATTTTGAAAATATATTTCAACTAAGCTATTATAGCAAGATGTTTTAGTAGTCATAAAGAGTACATTATATTCCATAATAAGATACGTCGACTCTTATTGAGTATTAATGTAAAATAACAGCTGAAAACACTAGTTGAATATTTATGCAACTATAAATAAATATAATAAATGAAGATGTATCTGTATTGTAATGTTATTATGTGAATTTCATATCTTAGATACCATTCGCAAATATACTCGATTCTCCCTCATAACCTATTTTCTCTAGCATTTCGTAGATTTACTTTTTTATTTCAAAAAGTTATTCCTAAAAAGGGCACGTAACATTTTTCATTCTTGAAAACCAACATGGAAAAGACAGTCCTATTTAGAATGGAACATCATGCTTTTCAAAATAACATTAAAATGACGTTCAAGTTTAGGAGATATTTATAGACAACAGTCTTAAAGGCATATATAGAATCAATAATTTCTGCTGCATATAGCATGCTGACGACGTACAGATTAAATATTTCATAAAGCAATTTAATGTGTACGTTATTTGATGTGGGATGAAAAGGGTTAAACAATTGAATCTTTTCAAATTATTTTTCGACTAGCTGTTATACCCGGCCTTGCACGGGTGGGGTGAATAAATTATTTTTTTAAATATTTCTTAAAATACATTTATAATTTTGTAAATTAACAATATTACAAATCATCCCGGTATCCCAGGCGCATCTTTCCTATCCCAGTGTGTTCCCGGTAATCTTATCCCGGTGGTCACGGTAATTTTTCTAATCCCGGCGTTCCCGGTAATTTTCCTATCTCAGTGTTTACGGTAATTTTTATATTCCGGTATTCTGGGTGTCTTTATGGTAAATTTCCTATCCCAGTGTTCTCGGTAATTTTTATAACCCGGTAATTTTTCCATCCCGATGTTCTCGCTAATTTTCCAATCCCGGTGTTCTTGTCACTTTTTACAATCCCGATGTTCCTGATAATGTTTAATATCTTGGTGCCTTTATAAAATAACCAATTTGTAACCATAGTAAAAAGTCTCGTAAATTAGTAAGTCTAGTGAACAAATTAACAAATTTAAAACCAGTGTTTAAAACTAAACTAAAAGATCTAGTAAATGAAAAAGTCTAGTGATCTGTCTCATTTGAAACAATGTTTTATTTTTAACTCGTTGTATGACTGGTAAAACAGGTTTTCAAACACGGAAAAATAAGTGAAAAAAAGCAGGAAAAACGGGAAAAAAAGAATGAAGGACTGATTTTCTCTTTATAAATTATAGCCCATGTCCTATTCTGATGTATCAGCTACATTATGGTAGAATTTCATTAAAATCCATTCAGTAGTTTTTGCGTGAAAGAGTAACAAACATCCAGACAAACATTCACAATTATAATAGTAGTAGGATTAACAATTCATTCACCACGACAAGGTTGAATAAAATTTAATGAGTGTATGAAACACAATATTTAAGATTTTAAATCTGTTGTTGGGGAGTTATTCTTCTGAATTTGATTTATGATTACAAAGTCAGATTTCATACCTGGATTAACTTCTTCAGTTTAAAATTCTAGATTATCTTTCCCCAAAGCGTTACAGTTTATTCACCGTTGGGTAAAAAAAGAGACAATTTTTTTCCTAACTTAGTAAATAATGTTATGTCCTTGTATAACATCATTTAGGTTCTTTAAGATCAAAACCAAGATTTTAAAAAGAAGTTTGAATTTATGCTTTCATTTAATAAAGCGCCTTTCCATAGAAGTTGCGTGAGGATTTAACGAGAACTTTAGGATTTTTAATCTTAATTTTATAATTTTTGTTCCAAAGAAAAGTAATTAGAACCTTTATAGAGAAGCACACTTTAAAATATTCCACCGTTTTGCCACGTATCATTTTTAACAATGTATAAAAAAATTCAAAATAGTAGTAAGTAACTCATTTTTTAAATTGCAAAGAATTTGAAAAACATACTCAGTACTCAGTTATTTAGAAAAGTTTTGTAGATCTATTTAAACTTTAAAAAAATTAAAATTGAAAATAATGAAACATTTTGAAAAATTAAAATGAAAGTAAAACTAATTATCTATAATAATGAAAGAGCTTTACGGTTCATTCACCTATCAACGCACAGCAAAATCTACCGGGGCTAAAGAGTCGAAACTTGGTGTGGTGGAAGACTTTACAGTGTATGCGCGCACTAAGAAGGGATTTTTCGAAATTCTTTTTTCCTGACCCACAGGGGTGCTTGGAGTGCTTTCTACGTTTTTGAGCCTAGCACCGTCCCAAATGACCCTAGATCTTCGTAACTTCGCAGGAAGGTACCTATTCACAATATCTAGAAAGGCATTTTTCGAATTTTTGATATTCGAATTTTAAGGGGTCTAAAAATTTTCAAAACCCAATTTTACTGAGCATAAACAAAGTTTTACATTTTAGAAGAAAAACATACTAATAATTTGATATTTCGAAGCGACCGGTTAGTAATATCTTCTTAAGAATATTTCAAAGAAAGTAATTTCTGGATTTTTCGATACTTCATTCTGGAGGGGGTGCACGGGGGTTTGAATATTTACTCCGGTTTTTAGATTTTGCTTTCTATCACCCACCTTATTAATGCGATTGGTATGAAATTTTAGCATGTTGTTCTTCACATAATTGGGAAGGTTTTCAAAAAAGAATTTTTAAAATCAAAGCATTCTAAGCAGTCTTTTTTGGCCCTTTTCTAAATTCCTTTGCGTAGCTTCAATGTTAAATTGATAACGGTTATTGCTCCTTCCAGGTGACGCAAAACCTGTATTGTATGAAATATTTACTAAAAAATATTTTATAGCGAGCAGATTTAGTAGAAAACATGTTAGAGTCGGGTGAAATGATATTTATTTTATCAACCAAGGGGGGTTCAGGGGGTCTCCCCCTGACCTTTTTTAATTTAGATTTTAAAAACCGGTTATTAACACTTTATTTCGAAAAGTTTTTTGGAAAGTATTCATTTTTATTTGCTTTGAACTTTATAAAAACAGTGGGATGAAGAGGGGGGGGGGAATAAATATTAAGTCAGTAGAAATCGCTGTTCAATAATAGACCTTTACTTTTATTTGAAGTGAAGGTGGAAGAATTTGCCACTGGGAATGCAGTTGGCCATAATGCCCTTAAATGATGCCCTGGAAAGGAATAATGAAGAAACTAATACTAATTTATTTTAACACATTTTGAAAAGCCTTTTCCTCCCGAGCGACGGCGGGTATATCAGCTAGTTAAAAATAAATTTCATTTTTGATTTGACCTTTACAGAAAAGCTTTTTATAGCATTGAATATTTTTTACACTTGTTTTACAAAATGAGTAATTTATTTACGATTTTCTATTTATAGTATTACTAAGCAACTTTAATAGCGAAATTTCTTCGTGTGGGAGAGATTTAATTTAATTTATACCAAGCTTTTAGCAATTATGTTAGTTTAGTTAGGTAATCTTATTAGTATCGAAACTCAATTGCAACTTAACTTGAACCTGTAGAAATATGCTGAGAGCAACCAAAGAAAGTGGTTCCCCGCGCGGTGTCTGAATTTTGAGTGAAATTTAGAGCTTCAATTTTGAATAATGATTAGTTTTTTAAATCCACGTATATTAAGCATCTTTTCATCCCGATATGCATAAAATGTTCATTATTATTATTTTTTAAAGTGGCGTAACGCGTAGTAGTACAACTAGCTCTCAAACTTGCCAGCCAATAAGAGCTTCTAGCAACCCAGCAGGCTTTCTGTTTACTGAGATTTTCTTCCACGTGGCCATGACGTCAGGCTCAACTAAAGTTGCATTCGAGTATAGGTACATAATTAGTTTTTCGTAAACTATTTGTTTTTTTTTCACTGGATCATCTTGTTAATTATCAATATCACCTTGCAGTTTATCATAGTAAAGTGCATCACACTTAATATTTGTATGAAAAAAATATGCATTTTAAATTTGTTTTGAGCCTTTAAATCGTTGTTGTTATTTTTCTCTCAATAGAATTATTAATTAGTTTTTAAAATAACAAAGAAAAAGTTGTGTCAACGATTGGCTCAACCAAGAACTTATCTTTCAATTAACACAAGTTACTTATTTAGATAGAATTTTATTTGCTTTTTAACTTTATCGCATGATAAGTAAATAATATTTTACTAAATATCTTACGAAGAATATTCCTTCTCGTATAATGCCACAGGTTACTTTCTCCACCACCAATTTTCGCTTCCTCCAAATAAGAAAAATTTAAAGAAAAACTCGTTCCAAGCAGAAAAGAAGAGAATCACATTAAGCCTTGAAGTGCCGATTCGAGAGAAATAACATTCTTTCCCTTGCGGCCATGAAAAATGACTCTCTTCTCCTCGATTCGAGCAGATTAAATAGAACCTGAAATTTTCAGCTCCTTCGCGTTTCTAGTATCAGGTGGAGTTAATGCCGTAAAAAGTGCAGTCATCTATCTACATCTGGAATGACCCTGGGGAGAAAGTGTTGAAACTTGTTCGGTTTCTTGGATTCTATTAAGATTAAAAAGAAATTTGGAATATTCGTTATCATATAAGAGAGGGAGATTGGTATGAGCAGATATGAAAATAGGTTATATTTCACAGGCTAATGTAAGTTTTCTGAAATATACAAGACGTGAACACGGTTTCAAAAATAATTTCAATACAAAGTACTTAAAATATCTAGAGAAGGGAGCATTAAGAACAGATGATTCAAAGAAATTTTTTAATGTTTAGGAGATGTAGGTATTAAATATTTCCCAATCTTTTAGTAATAGTAGTTTTTTTATTAAAACAGATATTGCAGTAATAACTAATAACATTTCTATACAAGTTATCTTTATGCATTCTGAAATTTATATTGATTGTTTAATACGACATGATTAACAATTAATTATTTAGGGAATTTGTTGTCTTGAAAAGTAAGTTATTTTTAAAGAAAGCTCTATTCTAGAACTTTTTTACATCAAAATAATATGATAATAATTTACATCAAAGTATTTATTTTTATTTATCTATAAAATACGAAAGTTATATTGAGATAAACTTACTTCGACTCTGAACCTCCCATCTTCAAAAAAAGTTCAAAATGTTTTTAAGACTTTAAGAACATTGTGCTTTATATTAAAAATGAAGGTGTACCTACGTAAATTACACAAACTTAATGGCTGGTGAAGAATGTTAGATTGGTTCAAGAATAACCAATTTAATATTGAAAGAATGTTTTTTTTATCAGTTTTTTAAATTAAAAAATTAAAACTAAGGGATAGATGTGAAAGAATCAATTTATTCAATGATACATTTTCCTACATTACTATCACTATCAGGTTAGCACTCTACTGCCCATGGTAGCAAATATGCTACCAAAAGTTTAGCTTACATTTTCAGCATAAATAAGCAATTTTTAGCATGTTTTTAAGTTATTGCGGCAATAATTGCACCTTCATGTGGTATAATTTATGAACCTTAGGTTTAACCCCAAGTTTCAAAAATAAAAAAATTCCATAGTTATTTCTGGTAGTGGGCAATAGAGGGTTAATAGGAATTACATTTTTTAAGTGACATATTAAGTTATAGGATCCATAAAAACAAACGGATGAAGTTATCAATGAATACTTGAGTGACGGGTGAAATGTACTAAAGAAAGGAAGAATTCTTTAACTTTTTGCAAGAAAATCAAAATAAAGATGAGCATCTATTATGAATATTATAATTATTGAATTAATGAAAGACACGCTTTTTATTATAATGTTTTTTGTTTTCAATATCTCGTAATATAATCTATGATCCCATGGAAGAGCTTTTGGCTCCTTTGGGAAATTACAAGCAATTTCATTTAAAAATTCCTTTTATTTATTTTTTGTTCCTTTATTTCGTTTATTCTTTCTGTTTTGGTGTATTGATTTTTGTTAATAAATTTGAATTTGAACATGCTTTTTGTACAGGAATTTAGTTAAAAGGAATAAATTCAATAATCAACTGAAATGAAAATTAAATCGAATTAGTTTTAATTAGTTCCCTTAAGGAAAGAGTTTTTATTTTACAATAATTATTTGATATTATACTATGAAACCAAATTTAAAATAATAAATAAAATATTTTTTCCTTCAAGATTTAAATATAAAACGAACTTTTTATTATCTAGTTTTTAACTAATTTTCATTTTTTGAAAATTTACTTTTTTAAAACATCAAATAAAGTACAGTAAAGCACCGTTTATACGTTTCTCATTTATACGACTTTATCATTTATACGTCGTTTTCGCTAAGTCCCAATTCATTCCTATTCTTTTTAATACAAAAGTTCTTCGTTTATACGACGCGCAATATCGGTTATACGTCGTTTTCGGCTGCCTTAAAATTCTAAAATATCCAGTATCAGTTGTTATTCCGTGGGAAAATTTCCCCAGGAAAGGTTGAAGAACACTGCATTCCTTGGCCGTTGTTGGGGGCATGACCAATGGAGTGGGGGTGAGTAAAAGGGCAGTTCTTTGAACTGATAACGGGATGAACTACACTACAGTTTTATGGCCTACTTCTTTTGATCGCTAAATGACCCCACAAAGAAAGCGGGACTATCAAACTGCCGTTATATACTGTCTGTCTATCACATTTTTATGACTTAGTTAAATGACTAAAAATGTTCTTAGATCATAAAAACAAAAATTAAAAAAAAACCTTATCACTGCTTATGTGAACTAGCGACCGCCAGGGCTCTTCTTGCAAAAACAAAAATTAATAGTCATTAGTCATCATCAAAATTTAGTCATTTTACAGTAACCCTATCACTATAAAGGTAGGATTTCTTTAATTTTTATGTTAAATGTTTTAATATTTTAAAATATTTAATACTAGGGGGCATCCATAAATTACGTGAGGTCAAAAAGGGGGGGGGAGGGGTTTGGAAAAATCTCACCAAATGTCACCAAGGGGGGAGGGGGGGTCGGTGAAAAACTCACGTCCAATTTTTAAGTTCGAAATTAAACGATTTTTTTTAAGTTTGAGAAAGGAATAATACCCACAGATAAGATACTGTGGTGATTTTTAGGCGGAATAATGTTCTTTTCCTCAAAATGCAAACGAATTGGATAGAAAATATTTTTAAAGGTTGTGGGTAAATCTCACTTGGGGGGAGGGGGGCTCCAGCAAAATCTCACTAAAACTCACCATGGGGGGAGGGGGGGTCCAGATTTTGGGAAAAACACCTCACGTAATTTATGGATGACCCCACTATTTTAAAGTTTATTAGTTAATATGTTTCAATTTATAGACTGTTTTGAAGTAATTTTTTTTCTTTAGAAAAACCTAAAATTTAACGTATTTTTGTAAATCTGCATTAGGAGCGTTATAAACCTAATATTAAGGACATTTTCGTTTATACGTTTTTTCATTTATACGTTGATTTACGTCGGTCCCTTGAAAGACGTATAAACGGTGCTTTACTGTATTTTGGAAATTAGATTTCAAATTTTTTTTTCAACTGTAAAAGACAAATTTCAAATCCTACAAGTTTAAACAAATATGTTTTGAATATTGAATTGAAGAAACGAAAAGAAAAAGAATACTTTGAACGCATAAATAAACTATTTTCCAATAATTTTAAATAAAAAAAATGGAGACAGCTTTGGGTAAATAATTAGCGAAATTCCGTTACTCAAAACAAGTGTGCGTGATTCAGTCTTCGAAAATTGAAATCTCCAAGGAAATCTCCTTTCTTCTAAAAATGCTCCTCCTTTCTTTCAATATTTGTTCGTCTTCCAAGAATAGTTTTTCCGAATAAAGTCAAACATAACGGAAAAAGGTATTTTTTATATCCATTGAACTGTATCTACTAAAAGGAAGGGAATACTAAATCCAGTTCACCTGGTTTTTATATTTTTTTGCTGTAGAATTTCATAGAATTTTGAGATTCAATATAGGCCATTTTTTTACGAGAACGTCGTTAGGTAATAGATCGCTACTCAATTTCATTTTCATTCCTGCAAATTTTCAAACTCAAGATACTTTGATAAGTCAAACTCTCTAAAATTGAACCGTCAGTTTAAAAAAGGGAATAAGTCTAATAACCAAGTTTTTAGAAAATTTAAGAAAAAACTGCTTTAGTGATGAAATTTTCATTGTATAACCAAAAATTTTTAAATTATATGACATTGATTTATCCTTTAAATACAATTAATAAGTTTTCTCAAAAATAGAAGTGGAAATTTTTTTCATTACATACAGTGACTAGGTTTCAGAATAATGATATTAGACTCTAATACAAGTGGTATTCAACATCGGGATTTAAAATAAATAAGATTTTTCAATTTGAAATTCCTTCTTTAAACGCATAAATACAAAATGCATAACACCAAAATATATTAAGAAATGAATGAATAATAATTATTCAGCATTTTATGAAAAAAATATCAAATTTTGACGTACACCAAAAGTTTTAAGGGACACAAGTTTTATATATTCTTTAAGACTCGCTCAAGTGTGGTTTGACATTTCATATTTTATCAAGTATACTTCAGTTTCAGTTTCCCAATCAGATTCTTATTTGAACTTCGATTTTAAACCCTAGAGAAGAAATGGAATTTTAAAAGGGGATGTCATCTTAAGATTCCGATTACCGAAAAGAATCGAAATCGTTTTTACGGTTGATATATGCCAAGTATTATTTTAAAAGTAAATCATGCTTCCATCTTATTTTTTTATATCAGTAGTATTTTATTTCCTAAATTTGTTCCACAATTCCTTAAAATTACAGTTTTTATATATAGCTTTAAAAATTTAATGTGGTGGAAACTTTTGCGTTTTCTAGTTATTTGATTTTGAAGCGTGTTGCCCTCATCCATTATTCGGTTGAAATTTCGATTGATTTTAAATTTTGAATTGCAACTGGGGGGAAGTAGAATAGTTTTGGCATAGTTTTTAACTTTGACCTCGAATTGCCAATTGGTTGTCGTAGGCATGTGTGATTTGAAATTTCTGTTCTATAAATTAATAACTAATTTAAGTTAGATTTACACTGCTGTGCAAAAATTAAGGACGGAACAGTTTTTTCCTAGCAACACCTAGTAAAATTATTGTTCATCCATGAAAATCATACCAAAAGATGTTTATTGGGTGAGAATACAGGGCCCGAGAACAAATTTTCCCTATCAATATTTTAAGGGGGTAAATGGACCCTCCATTGACAATGAAGTTCCATTATCATTTGGAGCAGTGGAAGAAACGTCTGTATAAGAGGTATTTAACCGAGAAATTTAAGTTTTTTATAATAAATATGATTATTCCTGAACTCAATGCATATTTTTAAACGTTTGCTCTGCCTTTAAATGGTATTTTTAGGTTTTATTGAGAGATATCGATGTAATTATCATTTTTTGCATGTTTTAGCTTCTGGATCATTTTTGGCAAGTGGTATCTTAGCGTTAACCATGTTTTTAGTAGGTCTCACATGTGCCTAATTGCATTTGGGGCTTAGGACATGAAAAGTTACTTTTTTCTTTCAATATCGTTACTTATGAACAACTTTGAGATAGTGCAATTGTGATTTTCTGCAGCTTTTTAACTAACAAAGAGAAATATTTGACCCGAGAGGTCTTCTAAAAGATTTAAAGGGGACATGAGAATACAGGTACACAATTGCAGATATCAGTGAAAATTTCTGTGCTGTCTAAGGGGTGCTGAAATGGCACAAATAATTGCATAGTTTCACAGAAAGGACATCTATTATTAACGTTCAAAAAAAGAAGTATTTTTAGTGTTTATGGACTTATACATGTCTGAAAAGTTAAGTTTTAAATCTTCATTATTTGCTTTGTAGAAAAACTGCAGTTTTTGTGAAGGGAAAATAGCACTCCATAAAACCTGCAATATGTCTTCACAAAACCTGCAGTTGGAAACATTAAGTTCAAAATCTTCATTTATTATTCTGCATAAAAACTGCAGTTTTTGTGAAGGAAAAAATTGCGCAGCATAAAACCTTCACAACGTCTTCAAAAACACTGCACGTTACCTTTATAAAATCTGCATAGATCTGACTGCCTTAAAAAAACTGCAGGTAACTTCATGAAACCTTCAAAAGGGGTACTTTATTTGAAGGAAACATGCTGATTTTTTTGCTGGGGTGAGTTATAAAACGCGCAATATTTGTTTCCTTAGTGTAATGGTATTTTTTTTATGAAAGTTGGTTTCATTACATTTTTACATTAGGGGTTCTAGCTCTTAAACGGTGCATCTGCAACCCCCCATTCCTATTCGAAATATGCTTGCCTAGGTCCCCTCTACCACCCCTCAAAGTGTGTCCAAGGTGTTTCCGAGCACTCTGTATATATCAAAGAAACGAATAAAAACTCATGGAATGTCCTTGAGAAAATAGACTATGTAAAGTGGTATA
The DNA here is from genome assembly GCA_024610705.1 of Tetragnatha versicolor. Classification (NCBI taxonomy): domain Eukaryota; kingdom Metazoa; phylum Arthropoda; class Arachnida; order Araneae; family Tetragnathidae; genus Tetragnatha; species Tetragnatha versicolor. Next base: position 59,733,649 of record JANDEH010000001.1, read on the forward strand.
AAACTAGCTCACATTTCCCCAATGATTAACAATAACCCTATGATACTCGAAAATATTGCTGTACTGTAGTAAACTAATAAAAAATATGTAAATTTGTTCTAAACATTTTGAAATTCTATAGAAAACTTTGTGAACGAAAAAAAAAACATATCTGAAAATGAAAAAAAATAAAAAATGCTGAAATTATAACTTAAAAGAGTGAAAATTTGGAAAGGGTTTATGTATATTTTTCCTTATTTTTTATTTACTGGATTACAAATATTATTATTTTTATATCTTAAGGTTACACCATGAAAAATTCTTACAATTCCTAAGTTAGAATGGAAGTCGGAATGTTCTTTCATAATGAGATTACCTAACAAATTTTCCCTTTCGGGCAAACGAGGGTAATTTTATCCCTAGGTACCACCATCCCTGCTAACACTTGCACTTTCTTAGGAAATGCTGAAAGATCTTTATTATTTATCCATACATCTTTGGGAATCTGAATTCCATATACAATGATGAAAGCTTTCACGTTGTAACGAGGAAGGTGAGGGAATGATTAGGGCAGATCTATTTCTGGAGTACCGGGGTGAATCGGAACGTTTTTGATATTTAGTAAGCACGTGTCAAGGGCGAATTCTGGGGTAGGGGGTTGAAGCCCCTTTTGACCTTGACAGTATTGATTCTATTTCCAAAATTTATTGAAATTTCCTTCACTGTTTCGAATCTCTTTACTTTTTATTAAAAAGGATGATAATAAGGTATTTCTGATTTTATTTTATGAAAATAGCTTCGCGTATTTTGAAAATTTCGGTGATTCTAGGGTTTGAGGATCTCAGTCCACCAATTACGACAGAGTACCACCCTAAGCCATGACATGAAAATGTATTACGTGTTGGTAATTCCCTCTTCCCTCATCTTAATGAACTACTTTAACGTTTTAATCAGTAAAATAAAGATTTAAAGTGGTGTTTTCCGATTAACACTTTAGATAGGAGTGAATCAGAAGTAATAAGATATGTAAATTTTTTTTAACAGTTTCGCTTTGCTCAAAACTGAGAGAATTTAACAAAACACCGAATATTCTAATCCAAAGTTTTGTCAGAAACATTTTTTATTACTTATTTTTATGATAAATTTTTGAAAAGTGTTACACTTCAATCCGTTTTACGGTATTTAAGGGGATAGATAGAGGATGTTTCAACCGCATCTTAAGATGGTGAAAATGATAGTCCTAATAGGGAAGTAAGCACTCATAAATATTTGCATTAAAATAATTATAGGTAACGTGCACTTATAAAACGTAAATGAAATTGCAGTGATGTATCAGTTTAATTTCATTAGTATGTTAATTGTGTGTGAAAAGCTAACATTTTTGAACATACATTTCCGAAAATATAAAGTAAAAATAAAAAGCTTAACACTGTCAACTGCAACTAAGGAATTTTTTTACTAATTAATTTTCTGGCGCTTTTTATGGCTTTTATAAACGCGTGAAAATTTATTATAGATTCATAGTTTTAAATATGCTTGACTTAGAGGATAAAAAATTAAAAAAGACTTTATTTAAATCTTCACACGAACATATGAAACTAAGCCTTAGCTACTTTGAAGGCTTTAATTTTTTAAATGTAGGGATAACATAATCTCTTAAAATTTTATAGTATTGTAACATGATGTGTTTATATAAAAAATTATTTTCTACTTAGAAACATTAATATATAACAAGTCTTTGTTTTAAGAATATGTTTTGTTAAATATTTCGCTAATACATCGATACCATTTCTAAATTCGATACTATGATATTATTGATTCGATATCATGTTAAAGTTAAAGATATTTGTAGCTTTAAAAAGAAATTCGAAAGTGTGTTAATATAAACATCACCGTAAATTTTCTAAAATTCTTAGAATTAGAAATTAGAAACATAAATATGGCTTTCCAAATTTTACTGAACATATCAGCTGCTATAAAAACAAACTCATTAATTAAATACATTCATAAATTTAAGAAAACCGCTTTTTTCATATTTTGGTGGAAATTAATTATTTTCCTCCCTTCTCGTCATATTTTATTAAACTCTTTTGATGCCTTAAAAACAAATCCCTTTTTGTTTTGAATCAAAAGCAATGTGTGTGTAATTTTTATAATACCAAATAAATTTTCCAAGATGAACCTTTGCTTTAAGAATTCAATTCGTTTTAAACTTTATTATAGAAAGTTAAAAATAAAATCTATGTCTCGTGACAAACTGATCTCCAACCTAATAATTTATTCTGAGAAATTTAACTCTGTACAAGAGGAATTTCAAACAGCTCTAATTTATATATAATTCATGCTTCACTCAAGTAATTCCAACCTCCTTTACTGAAAGTGATAATACAATCGTAATCCCTTTTTGTCTGGTTTAAAGGTTAATTTTAATTAGATATATTGGCGTACTGTGAATTTGGATCGGTGAAAGATATGTTAGTTTGAACGAATATGACTTATGACGTTTTTAAGGGTAATGTTAGTAATTGAGACATTTTAAAAATTTAGTATCAAGTATTTTCAATTATTTGAGTCACATATTTAAATTTATTATTAAAATACCTTAAGGATTTTTAATCAGCATTCAAATCAATAATTAAACCACATTAACTTTCTGGTCACGACTTTTGAAAAATATGTTAGGGAAGTAAAATTTGTAATAACGCATAGAAGAATAGCCTAAGACCGAAATGTGAGCTAAAATTATATTTTATTTTTTTCTATATTTGATTAAAAAACCTTTACTGAAAAGATAATGAAGTTCCGAAAGTGTTTTTTTTCAACAACTAGGGGGCTCTGCCCCCTGCTCGCTATCGCTCACATACCCCCGGAACTGCTTCGCAGTTCTTTGAAGATCGCTTCGCGATCTTAGAGAGCAGAGCTCGCTTGATTCATCTCAACTATCCAGTACAACCTGGAACTTGTCTGCTTATAGTCTGTTTATTTAGAATAGGCGCCTGAAACAGGATCAAAAACGCTCAACAATGCTTAATAACGCTCATCAGACAACTTCAATGACTGATTGTTTCTAAAGTATTTTAACTACTTCTGCTGTAATATCTGCAATCGATCTTTAGCAGAGTAAAGCACACTTCTCGAAAATCCTCTTCCTTTCTACGGCACAAATAACACTCAAAATATAGCTAAATTATTAATTTCTCTAGCACTATTTCAAAAAATATCGAAGTATCTTTAAAAGATTATTAAACAAGTCTATACTATATCGCTTGCAAACTTAGAGCAAAAATGTGCACCTCAAAACTTTAAATTGAAATATCCGTGCTCGCGACAATCTAGTGAACAGGCAAATAAAAAATATAAAAAAATTAAACACGTCTGATAAAGACCTACTAAAACTATGAAAAAAATGAAACTTCGATGCTTAATAATTCCAAAACTAATTAGAATTTTTTAAGGAATTAAACGGCAATCTCTTTCTAAAAAATAAGAATATAAGTGTTTAAAAAATCATATTGATACCGTGATTAGTTTTCATTTTAGATAGAAAAAAACGAAAAATTTTAAAAAATTCCGAAAATTAAAAAATTAATTACTCTAAACCAAATTCGAAATTCGAAAAAAGGGCGACGTAGTGCACATCTTCATACTTCAGAGTATTAGGCTGCAAAAAATCATAGTTCTGCTGCTAATAGATTTTGCTGAACTGGATTACGCGGCGAAAAAAGAAAAACTTCAACTTTGACCTTAAAAATACCCCAGTTCTAATTATCACATCAGTTAGCTTTTTGTTCGAGAATGTGCCCCAAATATTCCTTTACAAACATTTCAAATTTCATAAATTTCTATCAAGTAGTTTTTGCGATATGAGAGTTCAAAGAGTTGAAAAATTAAATTTTCTGAAACAGCGGCGGCGGCGGCGGCAGCGGCGGCAGCGGTGACAGTAACTTTTTTTTAATATAGAGAGAAATTATCCCATCACCAGCTACACTAAAAATAGCGAAAGTTTAATTAAAAGTAAATAGTGAGATCAATTTTGAAAGGTATGGTTTTCCATACGGAATTTTATCATGAATTCTCTTATCATTGGGGTTTTGAACCCCCTGCTTCACATCTGAAAGAAATTTCAAGTAATAAAATACCAAGTATCAAACTAAGCACAGTAGTCCAGTCAAAATAGACGAAAAAAAGGCGAAAGTTCGGAAAAATTCGCATAGAGCTGAAAATTGGTACAGACGTAGATGACATCATTATAAGTGATGTGCCAAAAGTCCTCATCGATCCGATGTGTGCGATTTTTTTTATAGCGGTTTTAATATCGCCTCGTTTCAACTTCGAACTCCTACGAGGAAACGGGCTGCGACAGTGGCGCCGCGCGCTACTGCCTCATAGGAGTAAGGAGTGCCGAGGAGAGGGAGATGGTGAAAAACAGCTCTTTTTTGAGGATATTTGCTTGGGGATTTGAACGAAATTGTCCGCATTTTTTGTGTAAAAGCGTTTTTAAGAGTTTAGGAACGTGGTAATAATGAAAGAGTGACATTTAAGTACTTCCCGTGGTGAATTTGTTATTTTTTCGAATCGTTTCAATTCATAAAGTTTCAATAAGCTCGGCTCTAATTTATGTCCACCTTTAGGATGTCAAAGTGATGAAGATAGGGAGATCGTGAAAACAGCCTCATTGTGATGATATTCGCCTTTGAAATTATTGTAAAGCTAAATCCTTTTGAGAAAATGATCGCTTAAAGGCTGTTGAACATCAATACGAAAAGCGAAATTCCATTTATTCGAGTTCAAATTGGAAAAATATCTTCTCGTTTTCTTTCCCTTGCAAAAATTTAAGGGAAGTGTTTCGTAGTAAGTTTATAAAAAATCCAATTCTCAAGGGAAAACATGAGTAATTACTTTTTAAAAAATGAATTTGAGTTTACGTAGTTCAAAAGATTGAGTTTTAGGGAAAATAACGGCGCCTTTTTTTACGTGGTATGCCGTTTGGACCTAATTTTTTAGTAACAATTATAATCATTTTTATACTGATAAAAAATAGAATTCAAAAGTTTTTTTTTGAAGAAATTGCAAGTTGAGTGTCTGAATTGGCTCCTAACTATGTACGTTTTTCCTTAATATTTTTGGTTTAAAAATAGTTGAATTTTTCTATTTTAGTCATTCAATTTTGGAAAAATTTTACAAAATTTTAATGTATTTAGTAAGGTACCCAAGAATATATAATTATTTATACCCGATATTAATTCAAACTATCTTAGAAAACTACAAAAACTATTTTGCTCCGCATCTAGCAGGGTTTCAAAAATAACAAACAATCGCGGCACACTTTAGAAGAATACTAACACCATCAATAAAAACAGAGGCCTTATGGATCCGATTAAGAGTTGATTGACACCTATTTCAACACGGAAGTGCCGACAAAAATAAATTGGAATTGCCCCACGACTTGGGGACCGAACGAGAAGCCCTTCTACCCCTTTAGTTTTCATTGCATATGATTCAAATTATCGAAAATTTTCTTTGAAACCGTATTGCACATTTACAGCCTTATCTACTCCATTCGTGGTCATGGCACATCTAACAAATTATCGAAAATTTTCTTTGAAACCGTATGCACATTTGCAGCTATGGTAGCATTGGCTGTTTCCATGCTGTGAACTTGTTTATAATCCTGTTGCTTCATTTACCAAAAATGTCTCAAATTTGCTTCATTTGTGGAGGACTTTTAACTGAAAATGAAACCGTTGCTGTTAAGCAAGGTATGCAATCTTTGTGATTACTTCTAGTATAGAAAGGAATGATGGGAACGAGGCATATCTTAGTGACATTTCATCCGTAAAATGTCGCAAGATGTACACTCAAAAAAATTCTACATTTTCTCAAAAGGATTTGGCTTTACAATCATTTCAAAGGCGAATATCATCACAATGAGGCTGTTTTCACGATCTCCCTATCTTCATCACTTTGACATCCTAAAGGTGGACATAAATTAGAGCCGAGCTTATTAAAACTTTATGAATTGAAACGATTCGAAAAAATAACAAATTCACCACGGGAAGTACTTAAATGTCACTCTTTCATTATTACCACGTTCCTAAACTCTTAAAAACGCTTTTACACAAAAATGCGGACAATTTCGTTCAAATCCCCAAGCAAATATCCTCAAAAAAGAGCTGTTTTTCACCATCTCCCTCTCCTCGGCACTCCTTACTCCTATGAGGCAGTAGCGCGCGGCGCCACTGTCGCAGCCCGTTTCCTCGTAGGAGTTCGAAGTTGAAACGAGGCGATATTAAAACCGCTATAAAAAAAATCGCACACATCGGATCGATGAGGACTTTTGGTACATCACTTATAATGATGTCATCTACGTCTGTACCAATTTTCAGCTCTATGCGAATTTTTCCGATGTTGAGTGTCTATTTTGACTGGACTAACAGATATCTATTCTGTAGAAAATGTGTGAAAGTGTTTTAAGTAACATTCCTAAATTTAAGGTGGGTTGGGGTAAAGTGGGTCTTGGGGTAAAATGGATCAGTTTTAATTAACTCGAAATAAATCAAATTTAAATTGAATAATTTTAGCTCATTTTTTTGTATTATAATCTTTTATCTGTTGGCAATATTTTTCGACTGTCAAAAATTAAGATTTATGAATTTGAGAACTGAAAAAATATTTAATTTGAACCGTAAATGATGTCATCGAAAAAACAGGGTTTACTAACTTCCAAAATATCTATATATTGTAATAAATTACAGCAGACTTTTGTAATATTTTTCCATAATAGAATTTCTGGGAGACATTTCAAGCCAATCAGCTTAGAAAAATATAAAATATTTTATCTTTTATAACAATATTTTGTACTTGGGGCAAAATGGGTCATAGTTACGAGGCCTGCTGTATTAAGTAAAACAATTTTTTAACTTATTTCCTTCAAATATACATTGAACTGTCAAACAAGTTTATTTTTTTATCCAAACGAAGTATTTTAATTGCTAAATTTGAACAATGTTCATTAACCTCGGCCTTTTACAATTTCATTAAAGTGCAACTTAAAAAAATTTTTTTCAGATAAAAACGGCTTAGCCGATTGCCCTTTTTCTTATTTTCATGTATATTTAGTAATAAATATATTTTTGACATCTTTTTGCAATGAGACCCATTTTACCCCACATTGGGGTAAAATAGGTCATTACATTTGATGCTCAGTTTAACCAACTTATAACTAAAAAATATTTGATAAAATTAGATGAAAATGTTCTGAAGGATAGTAATGTCAATATCCAATTGAAAGAAATCATTAAAAAGTAATAATTTTGATGAAATAAAACTTAGAATGTGTAAGTACCTTAAAATTGACCCATTTTACCCCAACCCACCCTAGGTAATCAATAAAACAATTTTATTAACTCACGAACTTCATCTGTAATATTTTATTTAACTATTTTTCTTAAACAATATGAATACAATAATTTTTTAGTACAAGTTGATATTTCTAAAGAAAATGTCTTACTCTGTGATTTGTTTAAGTAACCATCAAAGAAAAAAAATAAAAAATCAATTACCAATTAAATCCTCAATCCATTTATCATTATCATCATCATATATCTTTTTCACGATTTCGAATATTTCAAATTATTAATAGGAGAATTAAATTAGAACTTTTATTTTGTGCCAAAATTTAATAACGAATTAATGTATTTAAGATAATTGAGGGGGAAATAAGATTAATTTTATTTGGACATTTCTAAAATTTTGTAATTACAAAATATACATTCTTTTACTTAATCTTTTATCATAATAAAAGAGAACTAAGACTAATACATAGGTTTTCCGGTATTGTTTTTTTTATTTTCTAAAACACAAGGAGAAATTTGTCTTTAAATGAAAGCTTTTAGCCACTTGTAACAAATAAATATATTTATTTTCATGTTTACAAAAATAATTATTTATCAGTTTAAAAGAAAATATATCAATCTATTCTTTAGATATTCAGTTAGTTTAGAGATATAAGATACTTTTTTCTGTCATTAAAAATTTATTCAAACCACAATTCTTAAATATCAAGTGTCATCGGAATGAAATATAGTCAACAATAAAAATTAATATTATCACGTATTATTATATTTCGTATTGAGAAAACCATTGCCGTGTACCTTAAGGTAAAAGGAACACCAACAGGTCTACCAACATGGCTACCTTGACTCATAAGACCAGAGATTTTAGAAATTAACACACTTCAAGTCAGGAAATAAAAAAATCAATAGATACTTTACGACGCTTTACAATTTACACATTAAACATTAAAAAAAGTAAGAGTAACTTCATTATTCTTTTATTTTGATAGTTATTTTGGTGATCTTAACAGATCCCTTGGCGCTTGCTCTCGGCAAATCCTAAAGATCCAATTAATTATAAGTACAAAAATTACATCATCAACAAAAAAATCTAGCATTATAACATAATTGAATTCCGAGTTATATATTAATAGACAATCAAAGAATTTTAAGATATCTTTAATGATAACCTTTTAAAAACCCTTCTTGCATGGGGTAACAGTCATGGACTAACAGTTCATGCCTTTATGCATGGATATGATGCCCTTACATTAAATCCCGATATCCAGGGTGATTAACTATGTTACACATATAGATTACCCTTGTGGGGTTTCGAATCATATTTTACTTATAATTGAGAAAACAGTAATCCCGCCTTAAACAAATCATGAGAAATTCGTTTAATAAAGTATTTACATTCATGAAGATCACACTTTCTATGGTTCTTTCAAAAATAGACAGAGAAACAAATAAAGAATAATTGAAATAAGAAACTATCAATCTTGTAGAATCCGGAATAATTGTTTTAAAATTTTCTCAGTAGCTGCAGGGTCTTAATCTTTCTTTACATTAGAATTAATATGATTTATTTATTTTGTCCCTTAAGTAAAAATTAAAATTCCTTCTACATACAGTTCCTACTTATTACCATTCATTTCCTACTTTCACCCAAAAGATACGAGGAAGGAAATGAGGAATCTACAGATGAAAAATTATTCTTTTATATTTGAGAAGTCCTCTTTCAACCTCTTGTTTAGTGCTACCCCCCGAGATTTTTTATTCGGTCTACGGGCATATATTTTGAATTAATTAAAAAAAATATTTTAATTTTATAAATTTTTTTAAACCTTTTAAGCAATTGTTTCTCTGTTAAGAAAACTCTATTTTTTTACTCAGTAGACTGATAGGCGTACTTTAATATGAATAAAAAAAACTTCTAATCGAAAAATTATACAGGGTGATTCAGAAATAATCATCAATAATTGGGGGGGAGGTAGAGGGGCCCTAGACAAGCATATTTTGAATAGGGATGGTGGGGCGCAGCCTTACCGTTAAAGAGCTAGTACCTAATGTAGTGCAAGCGTGTTTCAAAATGCCGTTTTTAGAAGGCCCGTGTGACGAAACAAACCATAATAAAATGAAAATCATCATTGCATAAGGTACAGGAGTATCCGTACTACTTAAATCCTCAATGTGATAGAAATTGGACCACTTGCTAAACCATGGGGTGGGTTTTAAAACGTGCAATATTAATCTCTTAGTCAAACAATGGAGTTCCCTTAATGGTATTTAGAAAAAGGATAATAGGGAAAGGAATTTTCAATGATCAAACAGTTTCAATGATCAATGTTACGATCATTGAAAACTCCTTCCCCGATTATCATTTTTCTAAATAACATTAAGGGATCTCCATTCTTTGACGAAAAGATTAATACTGCACTTTTGAAACTCAATCCACGGTTTAGAAGATGGTTCAAATTCTATCGAATTCATGGTGTAGGTAGTAGGGATACTTCCTTACCTCATGCAATATATTTTTTTTATTTTATTATGTTTTGTCTCGTCACACGGGCCTTCTAAAAACGGCCTTTTGAAACGCGCTCGCACTACATTAGGTCCTAGCTCTTTAACGGTAAGGCTGCACCCCACCATCCCTATTAGAAATATGCTTGTCTAGGGCCCCTCTACCTCCCCCCCAATTATTGATGATTATTTCTGAATCACCCTGTATAGTTACAGTTTTGTCAATATACAGTAGCAGTAAATCATTAAATATTATATTAAACTGCATTTTATTAGAACTCGGCTCTTTTAAAGTTCTTAAATTTTCAAAAGTCTATTTTTTTGGCTGACCAATCTTATCTCTCTATAAAAAAGTTACTGTCACCGCTGCCGCCGCCGCTGTTTCAGAAAATTTTATTTTTCAACTCTTTGAACCCTCATAACGCAAAAACTACTTGATAGATATTTATGAAATTTGAAAAGTTAGTAGAGGAATATTTGGGGCACACTCTCGAACAAAAAGCTAACTGATGTGATAATTAGTTCTGGGGTATTTTTAAGGTCAAAGTTGAAGTTTTTCTTTTTTCGCCGCGTAATCCAGTTCAGCCAAATCTATTAGTAGCAGAACTATGTTTTTTTTGCAGCCTAATTCTCTGAAGTATGAAGATGTGCACTACGTAGCCCCTTTTTTCGAATTTGGTTTAGAGTAATTAATTTTTTAATTTTCGAGATTTTTGACACTTTTTCGGTTTTTTCTATCTAAAATGAAAACTAATCACGGTATCAATATGATTTTTTAAACACTTATATTCTTAATTTTTAGAAAGAGATTGGCGTTTGATTCTTTAAAAAATTCTAATTAGTTTTGGAATTATTAAACATCAAAGTTTCATTTTTTTCATAGTTTTAGTAAGTCTTTATCAGACGTGTTAATGTTTTTAAATTTTATATTTGCCTGTTCACTAGATTGTCGCGAGCACGGATATTTAAATTTAAAAGTTTTGAGGTGCACATTTTTGCTCAAAGTTTGCTAGCGATATAGTATAGACTTGGTTAATAGTCTTTTAAAGATACTTCGATATTTTTTGAACTACTAGAGAAATAAATAATTTAGCTCTTTTTAGTGTTATTTGTGCCGATGAAAGGAAGAGGATTTTCGGGAAGTTTGTTTTACTCTGCTAAAGATCGATTGCAGATATTGCAGTTCGCGAAGCTTTCTGTAAAGAGCTGCATAGCAGTTACGGGAGTTGGTGAGCGTAAGCGAGCAGGGGGCGGTAGCCCCCTATCCATTAAATTATTGATAACTTAAAAAGGAATACTTGAGTAAGAGTTTTATTTTGATAGTTTCGTGGTAATGATACGAATTAAATTATTGAAAAGTTTGAGAGATAAAAAGTTTCGATATTAAATTATCATTATCTATATTCTGTTCATTTAGAATTAGCGCCTGAGACGTATTGTATTAGAAGAAGTTATTATTCTAGTTATCATCGAAAAAATTTTCTTCTGCAATGACAAGGCAGCCTAAGCAGAAGTAGTCAAATTACTGTAAAACAATCGGTCACTGAAGTTGCCTGATGAGCGTTATTAAGCATTATTGAGCGTTTTTGATCCTGTTTCAGGCTCCTATTCTAAATGAACAGGCTATAAGCAGACAAGTTCCAGGTTGTACTTGATAGTTGAGATGAAACAAGCGAGCTCTGCTCGCTATGATCGCGAAGCGATCTTCAAAGAACTGCGAAGCAGTTCCGGGGGTTGGTGAGCGACAGCGAGCAGGGGGCAGAGCCCCCTAGTATCATACAAAATACAATTATACATCACAAACGTTTGGAGATACACGTGAAAAATGTCAATTTCAAATGCACAGGGTCATCGGTTTTGTATTAAAACACATAAAACTCTTCAGTGCGTCTGAAAGGGGTGTCCCAAATGATAATAAATACAAATTACAGTTTTGTAATTAAAAACGGATTTAAAATGTATAAATAGTACCAATCTCTTTGGGAATTTAAATTGGAAGCAAATTGGAATTATATAATTAATTTTGATAACTAGTGTATTCTATTTTAATCTACTAGTTCTATTTCGTCTTAGGCTAAGCGCGCACTAGATATTTTTGTCACTGCGACCGAGACAAAATTATCACCCTGGCTATTGCAAGAAGCTAGTGCGCGCGCATTAGGCGACGAGACTCTTGGCCGATTTCCAAGAATCTCGCCATAGAAATGCATTGCTCTAGACTAGAGTGACCTAGAGTTATAAGTCGCCGCGACAGAAGTCTCTTGTGTGCGCTTAGCCTTATTTTAAACAAAAAAGCGAACACAGACAATCCAAATTATCTAGGTGCGTATAATTATAATAAGTTCATGCGTATTCAACATTGGAAAGTCACATATACAATCATTGGATTTTATATAAATATCAGAACATGTTTCAAAATCAATATATCATTCGGCTAATAGCCCTACATATGTTCGGATTAACACGAGGTCATTAGTTTGGGTACCGTTTTGGAAGGGAAGATGTCATTTCACTACTTCAATTAGGATTATCAATACTGAAAACAACCTCGGATGTTTCGATTGTTTGAATGAGAGATCCACTGTGAAAAAAATTATGAAACTTTACTTAAAAAAACTTGGCAGCTAAGTTATCCATTTTTTTAAAAGTTATGTTCCTGAAAAATACCAGGAACGTTACTGTAAAATACTGAAACGTTCCGTAGAAAATAAAATTCCGCATTAAATAAAATTATCAAGTCCGGGAATCCATCCGAGGAACTATTGCATTAGAAGCAAACGCTTTACCACTGAGCCAGCCGTGACACGATGAGATACATTCCATATAAAACATATCTTAAAATTAAGATCTAAGTCTGGAATTTTGATTGGTTGATACTAATGTAGACGTGTAAGGGTGCACTGCACTAACTATCCGCTTCCGGCAGAATTCAGTGGAATTCAGAAACGTTTCCGAAAGAATACCAGAATTTTCAAGGAAAGTGTTAAACTGCTGTAAAAACTCATAAAAAGCAGGAACGTTTCTGCAATTTATGAGGAACGTTACTAATATTTTTTACAGCGCACCTGTATAAATGTTGTATAAGAATGTGATGGATTTCTCGCCAAATGATTAAATCCATATACGACTTTGGATACAAATGCAGTTCTATGCATTGTATAAATATCTTCATTCTTATCATTGTTTCAATAAGTGGAAATATGGACTTTCACTAAGATATCTTAAAACTCTCTAGCAAATTGCGTTATGAAAAGGTATCATGCTATTTCTCAAAAATTAAGCTACACTTATGTTTTACTTTTCAAATTTCATCGTGGAATTCACTTCTAAAACTATAAATCCTAGCCCTTATTTATCATGACTCAAAATAAATGTAAAATTTTAAACCTTAAGGTAAAAAATATTTAAAATTTGTAGGACTTATCAAAATCAAAATCCTTTCATTCATTAAATATATTCTCGACCATTTTAACTTAAAAAAAAACTTAAGAAATAAATTTACTCATACCACCAAAAGTTTTGCGGGAAACTTGACTCCATGAAGAGAAACGCGAAAATTCAGTTCAACTTTTAAAAGTCCCTAAAAGCAGCAACACTCTCAGGTAATTTTAAAATCCTTCCACACCCACGTTAAAATGTTCCTCCATCTTTTCCCTAATGTCATAAACAAGTGGTGAGTGGAAGGGGACAATTAAATCGATATCCCAATTGAACGACTAAAACGTGCTCAAGACTCGAAAAGCAAAAAGAAGAAATGGTATAAAGAAGAAAACGCCTTTGAATTATTCATGAGTATCCTTCAGCATTCGTTTGGTCTTACGTTAAGAAATGTTTTAGAGGCGAATCTAAAATTTACTTTCTGTTCCCCTTCAGGCTCCCACAAAAGATCTGCAAGCAGTGAAAGAGTTCGGATATCTAAGAAAGGTCAATTGAGGATAAGAATCTTTAACCAGGTTTCCTTTTGCAAATAAAGTGATGTCAGGAAAGCAATATCGTTAATTAATTCGAGATATTTAAAAAAATCATTTATCACAAATGATGAGAGAATGAAATTCAAAGAAACAGAAAATGTTCTTTTCAACCCCTTCAAATTTCCGTTTTGAATAATTCTGCACGCATGAAGTCCTAACCGTGTTACAAAAGATCTCCTACTTTAATTTTTGAATTAATTTTAAAGTTAAGAAAAAAACTAACTCAAAGCTTTGAAAAATTATCTGTCAAGACGTTTTGTTGTAGCTAAGCAAAATCAATGAATAAAAATTCAAATAAATTATTTGTTTGATTACTGCCAGCTCTATAAAAATATACACTATTAACACAACGCATAAAAAATATTTTTCGATTGTATATCGTGCAAATGTAAATTTTAAAACCATATTGATGCTAAGTGTTTTGAAAAAAATTTTAGAGATTAAATTTTTCATTGCATTATTTAAATACAAATGAAACCGTACACCCTTCCATGTCTAAAATTATTACTTGGTATAAAAATCCCATTTTAAAACATCCTAGGTAATAATAATAAAGCTTAAAATGATAAATTCCTATGTAAGCATAACTAACATTTTCAAGTAAATGAACCATACGAGAAGTGATTCTAAGGGTTACTTAAAATTCTAAACGGAAAATAAAAACTATCAAAATACAGGAATGCAAATCGTCAGTAATCTTTTCAATTGAAAGAAAGTACTCGTTGAAAGGTTTGAAGTAAACGTTAGAGTCCCCCTTTGCACTTTATTTATATTTCAGCAAAATTAGAATACGGAAAAAAGTAAAGTGCTCTCAGGTTCTTGTAGAGTACTTGGGTGTAGTCCGAAACTGACAAGAGAAGTTACTCAGGAATTAAGGAACTTAAGACTGTTCTAAATACTCGCATCCAATAAGCCTTGGACATTTTTTTACCATGATAAGAGGTTTTAATGTTAAATAAAAAAACTTGAGTTTCATTGCAATGGATTTGGATTTTCTATGAAGTAAAGTCAGTGATAATTATTGTTTTCAATGTATTTCTTTTTGATGACTTTTTCTGAATAAAGATACTTTAAATTAGCCTTTTTTACACAGGATAGTTTTTTAAGAAAAGAATATTTGTAGAGAATAAGAAATATATCTAAAAAACTATTTGGTTATATAAACACAAGTTTCTTAATACCAAAGAACAGTTGAAAACTAGTTGTTGAAGAACCCTTAAGAAGGTGAATATATCTGATCTTGCAAAATTAAATTTAGTCTCATTAAGTAGATGTAAGAGTAATCGGATGAATGAATATTTGATTAAATTACATTGGTGAGTTCAATAAATATCCCAACTTTTAAGAGAGTGTTATTTATGGAGATGAGAGCTGTGATGTATTTTTGGAAAGTTGGTTGACTTTTCTTCTGCTAATTGTTTTTGCGAATGTTTTATAAATTGAGTAGTTCAGTGAACAAGGTTTTGTGAGAATTGCGAAGCGTTCCAAAAGGGCCTGCGCATGCAGCCTACGGGGGTTGGTGAGCGATAACGAGCAGGGGGCGGTAGCTCCCTAGTCCTTGAGAAAATGATGAAAAAGAAACATTATGAAATATGTTTACTCGTTTATGCATACATATGTTACAACTAGCCAATGAATGGTATAACAAATAAAATTTCTCACATATTCGATGAAGAATAGATTCAAAAGGAAAGAAAGTCTACAAAACCATTACTTGCATGGGTATTAGTTGGAGAAGTAAGATAATTATGTAGGAGAAATATATTCATCTTAAATTAATATTCCCCAGGACTTGTTATACTATATCTTCAATATTTTTAAAAATATTTTAGATTGTACATTGATTTCTTGTAGAATACTTTTAAGACAAATGTAGCTTTACACTATAGTTGCATGTATGTATCGAACAAATAGATGAAATACGTTTGCGCACAAGTGGAATGAAATATGCAGTTTATACAAAAATAAACTAGAATCTAGGTATTGGATGTCTATGAGGTAATATTGGTAATTGGAGAAAAGTAAATACCTAACTGTATACTGTATAGTATCAGGTAAACCACCCATATGCTTTTATCTATGCAAAGCAGGAATACTTTATTTATTCCATGGACTTTTTCACTACTTTTCTCAAAAATAGAACAGATAGAGTACCTATTGTACTGGTCTCTTGAAGCTCCAAACCCAACCATGACGTTTTTTTCAAAACCAAATCTCCAAACATTCATTCCTCTCTCTTCTTGTCTTTAGAGTCCACTGGACCACTGATTCAAGATAAAGGAAAACAATTTGACAAGAAAAACAAAAATTGAACGGGTTCCGGCTTTATACTATCTCCCCCTTTGAAAACCTCCATTTCAACCAAAAAGCACAATCCGAACATTTTTCACCCACCTCATTCAGTAAAAAAATTTGTGATAAAGGTAAACCATAAACCAATACTTCCACAAGCAGTCCGATAAGCATTTCTTTTATATATTTCTCCATCCTGTGACAAAAGGGAAGGGAAGGGCGAGTGCACGAAGCGGTCGAAAAACGGACATCAAACACACTAGCACCTGTGTTTTCCTTTACAGGTGCCTTTTACCAGATAAGGAAGAAGGGAAAGGAAAGTAAAAGATGGACTGCCTATCGGTTTCGCTTAGAAAGTGAACCAAGTCGTACACAATATCTGGGGAAGAATTTTTATTTCAAGGGCATTCTTAGATGGACATTCTATAGAAAGGTTAGCATTTTTACGGGTGTGATACAACAGCTATTGAAAAAAAGGGATATATAATTCATAATTCAAAAGTTCATGAGGGCAAAATAAATATGAAAGATGCACGAACTAAACTTTTGCTTATTAGAGCAAGATCCCGTGAACCCCAGACCTTCGTTATTTTGTAAAAGCTGAAAACTTGTCAGCGCATGCTCCCAACTCAGGTAAGAACGATGGACCATTATGAAGTTTGGGTTACCCTGGCTTTGGCAGGTAAACGGTACTAAAGGTGTGTAAAATACCGATCTACTTTCGTCAAATTGTAAAGTATGATTTTTTGGTATTACCTTCAGAATATTATAAAAAATCACGTCATTCATTCCCAGACACTTTCCATAGTGGCAACCCCTTGCCAGACACCCCTAATGTTCATGAAATTATAATTCTACTTACGTTATATTGTAAAAGCTGATTTTTATATATAATACTTGGGTAATAGTTAGATAATGTTTCCTCATTAGCCAGACATTTTTGATAGTTCCAACCCCTTGCCAGACAAGCATGTAGGGTAGCTGTAGGAGCGAGCGCGAGAGTGTATACTAGGGTGTATCGCTAGCAAACTTAGAGCAAAAATGTGCACCTCAAAAAACTTTTGAATTTAAATATCCGTGCTCGCGACAATCTAGTGAACAGGCAAATATAAAATTTAAAAACATTAAACACGTCTGATTAAGACCTACGAAAACAATGAAAAAAATGAAACTTTGATGCTTAATAATTCCAAAACTAATTAGAATTTTGTAAAGAATAAAACGCCAATCTCTTTCTAAAAAATAAGAATATATGTGCTTAAAAAATCATATTGATACCGTGATTAGTTTTCATTTTAGGTAGAAAAAAACGAAAAAGTGTCAAAAATTTCGAAAATTAAAAAATAAATTCCTCTAAACCAAATTCGAAATTCGAAAAAAGGGCAACGTAGTGCACATCTACATACTTCAGAGTATTAGGTTGCAAAAAATCATAGTTCTGCTGCTAATAGATTTTGCTGAACTGGATTACCGGCGAAAAAAGAAAAACTTCAACTTTGACCTTAAAAATACCCCAGAACTAATTATCACATCAGTTAGCTTTTTGTTCTAGAATGTGCCCCAAATATTCCACTACAAATATTTCAAATTTCATAAACTTCTATCTATTAGTTTTTGAGATATGAGAGTTCAAATAGTTGAAAAATTAAATTTTCTGAAACAGCGGCGGCGGCAGCGGCGGCGGTGACAGTAACTTTTTTTTAATATAGAGAGAAAAAAATTAAACTTCCGCCCGGCCGATTTTGGCCGATTTTTAGTATGTTATTATTGAGGTCATTCCTAAGTGAAAACCGTTGAGAAACCTTTTATTGCAATTTGTCCGAGGTTCAACTCTATTTTCAGTGGACTATTATTTTTGCGTGAAAAATAGATTAAAAAACTAAAAAAAACTTATGTAGTTGTAGCATCGAATGTCTTTTCTTGAGATGTTTTTGAGATTTACACAGATTAATAGTTGTATAAATCTGTGCCAAAAAGTTAACTTGCATAAGTCATTGTAATCATGCCATCTCACTCGCATCCATCCATAGGATACTGTCTCGCGCTCGCTCTACAGCTACCCTACATGCTTGTCTGGCAAGGGGTTGGAACTATCAAAAATGTCTGGCTAATGAGGAAACATTATCTAACTATTACCCAAGTATTATATATAAAAATCAGCTTTTACAATATAACGTAAGTATAATTATAATTTCATGAACATTAGGGGTGTCTGGCAAGGGGTTGCCACTATGGAAAGTGTCTGGGAATGAATGACGTGATTTTTTATAATATTCTGAAGGTAATACCAAAAAATCATACTTTACAATTTGACGAAAGTAGATCGGTATTTTACACACCTTTAGTACCATTTACCTGCCAAAGCCAGGGTAACTCAAACTTCATAATGGTCCATCGTTCTTACCTGAGTTGGGAGCATGCGCTGACAAGTTTTCAGCTTTTACAAAATAACGAAGGTCTGGGGTTCACGGGCTCTTAGACTATATATTAAGCCAGATGTATATAAATATATCTCTCGTTGCAATTTTTCTTGTGACATGTTTTCAATTCGATCTTCCCAAGCAGCTCAAGATTCGTCCAATTTGTGTCATGTATGGCCAAATTTCGTTTACTTCTAGTTGCAGTTACGTAAACTTGGCATATTTGGTATGAGCTGTGCTACTAGATACCTTACCAAAGTGCTATTAACACATTAATTTGCTTCCTCAAATTTATCTAAGCTTTATGTAAAAGATCTTCAGGGTATTGGGTTATATAGATGATAACATCTAGTAAAATTACAAACCCTTATTGGGATGTTAAAACTTAATAAGGTTTCAAGAGAACCATTACTTGTTTCAAGTGACATGTTTCGTGTCAGACCAACAGGTATCCTAAAGGAGATAATTACTGCATTAAATAGATTAAGACAGAATAGATACATACAGAATAAACCTTAACGTTTGACTTCAAGAGCTTGTTCAACTTTTGTTTTAAAAGCTAATAGCTTAATGAATGTATTTGAGATTGATAAAAAAAGCATTTTAGGTCAAAATAAATTTAATCGGAATGGTTTTAAAATAATTACTAATTTTAATCATTTAGGTTATTGGAAGTAAGCGTATCTATCTTTTATAATTTGGAAATTTATAATGCAAAGAAAAAGAGTTACAGTATAAATTTCTAAATGATTGTTTTGAAATTATTTAATTTTTCTAATGGTTCATAATAATACCGTGTTAACCTCTCTTAAGACCAATCGAAAATAAATAAAATAAAATCAGTTTTAGAAAAATTAAACAGTATTACATTATTATCTATTTAAGAGGCAGATTTTATAAGGAGCGGGCAGGTCACTATAGTGACCATTTTTGATTTTGATGAAATTTTTATGATGGATACTTCTAATGATTTTAGAATACCCCTATTTTTTCTTTTTCCCGAAAAAAAATTTTTTCGGCCTACAAAAATTCTCAAAGTTGGTCGCAACCCGGTATTTTTTTCGAATCGACATATCTTTGTACAACATTTTCTCAGTGCATTGAGGGTCAACCAAAGTAATTCTTGCGGTAACAACATGTCCTTAGATAGCTTAATCAAATTCTTTTGTGAATTTCATGGTTCACCTTCCCTGCAAACTGGAAGGGTTCGCCAAACTTTGTCGAAAAAAATGAAAAAATGCCAAATTCGAGCCTTTATTGACCCCAGCATTGAGGGTCAATCACAGTTTTGAGGGTTAAAGTGTGTAGTACTGCTCGGTATTAACTTAATCAGCCCATTGGTTGTATGGTTAACCCTCATGGCAGCAGAAAAATGGCTACTTTCGTAGCTATCAAAACAAAAAGAGGTCATTTTGGTGACCCCGTATTTCAGAGCATTGAGGGTCAATCAATAATTCGTAATATACGTTTCTTAGTACAATACCTCTACTCTAAGAATCAGTTGACAAACCTATGGCGTCTCGATCTGTGATCACGTGAGATTGATTTTTGTAACTTAAAAAATGGAAAAAAGGTCATTTTGGGGACCCTGTATTTCAGAGCATTGAGGGTCAATGACGAACTGGAAATATGCATTTCGTAGTATGAGACCTACCCTTTAAGAAACAATTGACAGAATTATGGAGTCTTGACCTGCGATCATGTGAGATTTATTTTTGTGACTACAAAAACGGAAAAAAGGTAATTTTTGGGATCCTGTATTTCAGAGCAATGAGGGTCAATGACGAACTGGAAATATGCATTTCGTAGTATGAGACCTACCCTTTTAAGAGACAATTGACTGAACTTTGGTATTTTGCCCTGAGAGCACGTGATATTTATTTTTGTAACTAAAGAAACGAAAAAAAAAACGTAATTTTGGGGATTCGGTATTTCAGTGCATAAGGGTCAATGAGGATGACCCCCAAAATATAAACCATAAAATTAGGTTAAAATTTTATTTGAACAGTGATTTAAGAAGAGAAGACAATTAATTAAATTAATTAATCAATTAAAACCCTCGAGTTTAATGAAGTTGAAATTGAATATTTTGTAATTTAATTTTACTTTGTGAAATAAAAAAATAGCAATATTAAAATTGGAATTACAAATAATGAGGTTATTTTTTTGAGCTTTCAATTTTTTCAAATAAAAATATATATTTTCCTTTTTTTGTGTCAAGTTCGTTTTCGTTAGATTATTTAGAAGAGGTGCATATTTTTCTTATCTCTACTGCAGTGTTTCCCAACGTGGGGCGTACGCCCCATCGGGGGGCAATAAGTTTTTCTAGGGGGGGTCAATTTGAAAACTTTTAACCAAATTGTCACCTTGTGGGGCATGGACAACCAGATTTTATACACTTTCAAAGATTTTTGAAAAAAAAAATGAAGTGGGGGCGTAGACAATTTAGAAAGGCTTAGCTGGGCCACAGACGGAAAAAGGTTGGGAAACATTGCTCTACTGTAATTTTTTCTTTTATCATCTGCAAATCTAAGGTTCATTTATATTTTTATTTTATTTCAGTATTTCGGTATTGAAGCTGTTGGGGAAATCAAAAAGATAATTTCAAAGATTAAAGAAGATGAAATAACTTGGGAGAAATAACCTTTTTTGTGTTTATTTTTGTTAAAACTTATTCTTTGAAATATTTTACTGTTTTATATGTTTAAGGCTAATGTTTTTCAAATTGTCTTAAATCACTGCTCAAATAAAAATTTAATCTCATTATATGGTTTATTTTTTGGTGGTATTTCCTTTGGAAGACCAAATGTAATTTGAAAATAATTTTTGAAAACAACCTACAAAGCTAATTGTAAGCATCACATATTTTATGTGTTCGCTATGTAGAAAAGTAAGTCTTAGGCGTGCCCGCTGGGCAAAATACCAAAGTTCTGTCAATTGTCTCTTAAAAGGGTAGGTCTCATATTACGAAATGCATATTTCCAGTTTGTCATTGACCCTCATTGCTCTGAAATACAGGATCCCAAAAATTACCTTTTTTCCGTTTTTGTAGTCACAAAAATAAATCTCACGTGATCGCAGGTCAAGACTCCATAATTCTGTCAATTGTTTCTCAAAGGGTAGGTCTCATACTACGAAATGCATATTTCCAGTTCGTCATTGACCCTCAATGCTCTGAAATACAAGGTCCCCAAAATGACCTTTTTTCCATTTTTTAAGTTACAAAAATCAATCTCACGTGATCACAGATCGAGACGCCATAGGTTTGTCAACTGATTCTTAAAGTAGAGGTATTGTACTAAGAAATGTATATTACGAATTATTGATTGACCCTCAATGCTCTGAAATACGGGGTCACCAAAATGACCTCTTTTTGTTTTGATAGCTACGAAAGTAGCCATTTTTCTGCTGCCATGAGGGTTAACCATACAACCAATGGGCTGATTAAGTTAATACCGAGCAGTACTACACACTTTAACCCTCAAAACTGTGATTGACCCTCAATGCTGGGGTCAATAAAGGCTCGAATTTGGCATTTTTTCATTTTTTTCGACAAAGTTTGGCGAACCCTTCCAGTTTGCAGGGAAGGTGAACCATGAAATTCACAAAAGAATTTGATTAAGCTATCTAAGGACATGTTGTTACCGCAAGAATTACTTTGGTTGACCCTCAATGCACTGAGAAAATGTTGTACAAAGATATGTCGATTCGAAAAAAATACCGGGTCGCGACCAACTTTGAGAATTTTTGTAGGCCGAAAAAATTTTTTTTCGGGAAAAAGAAAAAATAGGGGTATTCTAAAATCATTAGAAGTATCCATCATAAAAATTTCATCAAAATCAAAAATGGTCACAATAATGACCCCCGCATTTCTGCCCGCTCCTTATAAAATCTGCCTCTTAAGTATTTTGAAGTAACTTTTCCATGCTTTTGAAAAAAAAAGGAATGCAAAAATTCTTCAAAATATTCCTTGAACGGCATTTAATTTAATCATCGAAACTTTTATCCGCTCCCAGTTAAAATTTCCCCTAGGGGATAAAAGCTAACCTTGCTAATAAGCTAAATGGGAACAGTGAACGAGATTGCTTAATAGGACATAATTAGCATATTTGTTACAGGAAGGTGTAAGTACGGTAGGAAAAGAATTGTATGAAAATTATTTCTAACATTTGACAAATTTATAATTAATTAAGCGATAAATTCCGTATATTCTGGCCTAAAGCCCTCACTTTGTCGATAATGGAAAAGTATCTGTTATGTTCATAATAATAGGCCAGAGAACAGTTTGTATAAATATACTACTCCTAAAATCTATTTTATAAGATGGGTCCGAAAGATTAATAGCAAAGGGCCGGGATATACCTAAAACATTACCTTACATTACATTCAAAAACCTGACTACGCAGTAGTCTTTTTTTTACCCCTACCATACACATATTTTAACATAATTTTCTCTAATACTAACTATTATTATTAATTGAATTTTCAAAAGTCAAACAAGGAAAAAACATCTTTAAGTGCATCCTTGCATTCCTATACTAACAAAGGTTCTTATGTCGTCCGGTGATTGCTATTGTTACTTGTCTCACTTAAGCCTCAAGAATTCCTCACCTTCTCCGACTGGTCTTAAAACCTGGATTACCCATAGTTCCTACGGGGTCCTTTATTCCGGTGTTTTTCTCATGCACGTTCCGCTGGTCTCCATGGTAACGGACAAGGGACCGCACTGCCTATTTTGACCGACAGTGCTATGCAGCGTGGCACACAACTCCCCCAGGAACGTAAAATGGTATTTACTACCAGAGCTGCATTCTTTCTACTAGCTCTTTGTTGTTTCCGATCAGCAAGCTGCTAAGTGAGGTTCTGTCGTAAAAATGGAGACGCTGAATATTCCATGGTGAGGCGTCTGTTTTGAAGAAAAATACCGAATGTTTGAGGCGATATTGTGTTCTTTTCATTTTACAGAGGTCCGCCAGAAATTCCGTCAGCCGTTAATATAGGTCCAGGCTGATAAATTTGAATGTGACAGTCATTTATCATTGGGAATGTCAGAGGTTTTGGTGGTGAATTTCCCCCGAGACCAATAAATCATTGGGGATATTTCGAATATTGTATGGGGATATATTTTGCATGAATAAAAGGACTAGGTCTTATGGATATGAGTATATTTTTTTTATTCGTTTTATTGTTAAATAAAAAAATAACATATGGTGATACACGCAATAAGAAGAGGGCCCTAAGATTACGTAAAATTGTAAAATTGCATGTATAGCGTTTAGTGAACTCGCTATATTTATATTTTTTAGGCCAATGATTCTCAAAGATGCGCTGAAAATTATTTCCATTTTTCTACATTGAAATTCTAGGATAAAAGTTCGAAATACGCATTGCAGATTTAAATCGGTAAATTATATGCAGAACTGTAATTTTTGTTAAAATAGTTATCATCGAACAGACTGCAAATAACAGTCTTATGCAAATAAACAGTTTCTTATGCATCCATTCTTTCTTATATGGAAAAGTGTTGTTTTTAGAAGGAAAATATTACTATACCTAATGATAAACTATATTACTATACCTAAATAAATAGAGATCATGTTTCATAACTACTTTTTTCAAAACATCACAGAAATAATTTTTTAATACTCTATACCGGAAAAGTTTTAAGTGTAGTTTGCAAATGTATTAAAAGATGCTTACTTATTTAATTTCTTGTTTTAAAATACCAGCTACTTCTAAAGTTTAACTTTAAAGTTGTTATAGTATGTATGTTAAAGTTATTTAAAACTTAATTTAATTTTAAGGCCGACACTTATAAGCTTAGGTTTAAATATATTTAATTTCTTAATATACATTAAAGACCTTTTTCACACACATTTAAATTAATTAGTAATTTAAATATTTTTCACTTGAAATCGTTTTCTTTCAAAATCAAGGCTGTTACTAGCTACCGTCAAATCTTGGTACTTTTATGCTATGGAGACATTTAAGTATTTTAAAATTATCTAAATCCACTAATTATACACTAGATTAGCAAAAATAATTATTATTGGAGTACCTACTGCGTATTTTTATGAAAGAATTTTTTAATTGAGAAAATTACATTACGCTCACACGCTCACCTTAAAATTTTACAAAAAGTATCATAATTCTCCATTTTATTTTATTTCAACATAACGTTTCCAAGAATAACGAAACATTGTTTTAATTCAGAGAAAACAAAACACAATTTTAAAAGTGTACAAAAAATGTGCAATTATTTTCTTTCACGATTTTAAGCAACCGAACAATTTAGCCATAAGTCATCTTTTAAAAAAGCTTTACTGAATAACATCAAGTAACAAAAGAAGCTAATTAAAATATCGTTTTTCCTTTTATCCATTAATCCAACTTAGATGAAAGAACAAGCTAATGTGAAACAAAGTACTTATAGCTTCTAAAGAAAAAATGCATAAATGAAGATGAATCTTGAGAAAAAAATACACCCACATTAAATTTTTCTGAACGGAAGCAGATGAGACATGTAATAAAATATTAAAAAGCAAATAGAATGGTCCAATGGTGTTAGATAATTTTAAATAATAGTAATTAATATTCAATTAAATTATATTATTCTTTTTAAACCAAAAAGGGGTGTGATATTTATTGAATGAATCTTTTATCAATTTATATTCTAAATATTATTCATTTTCATTTTAAGTATCATTACCAACTTCGCATTTTGATTGATAAATCTAATAGATAAGCTTTTAGAGATAATAACTTATTTTCGATAGTATTACTATGCTACATAGTGGTAGCTAGTAATACAATCATAGTTTATCATTTACTACTAAAGCAGCAAAGTTTCAAATGTAATGCAATATGCCAAAATAATAATAGCTTAGGCAAGATTTATTTGTTTGAAACAAAATTCAAGAGAAACCACATCAAATTCAATAAGATTCTTCGATCACGAAACTAAGATACGACCTTTGGTCCTATAAACTGAACGATAGTAAAATATTTATTATTTATTTTGATTTTCTTTTCATTACTTTTGTTCGATTTTTGTGTAGATATGTTATGTAATCAAATCTAACTTTAATACGAACATATTGAAACCGTAAAATATTTTTTGCATAGTAAAATATTATAATAATTTCTTTGTTCATAAAAAGGACTACAAAAAATTCGATAATGCTTTTAAAGATTTCTAAATTACTCAATATTTTAAATGGGGATGACTTCAACAATTAGTTACTTATCCCAGTGAAGTGATAGTTCAGAATAAGAACAGGATTTAATTCTAATGACTCTTAAACGCTCTTAATAGAGAACACGAAGCCTATATTAGTAATTCCCCCAAAGGAACACACTCAACAGGCTATATTCCGCTATAAGTTAATTCCAGTTCCACATTCTAACCCTAATAATAGTCTTAAATTCCACTCTTTAATCCCCTTCAGTCCCTCAATTTAATTTAATTAAAGGATTCCGCTTTAAAAAGTAGGGTCATTTTGCAGCACGCACATTTGATTGCCTCCTTTTAGTGGAACTTGGTTCGGATTATCTGTATATGGAGTCGAGAGCAAGGAATGATTGAGTACCGAATGATCGGAATGTGCTTATTACTTCCCCATTTGGTTGAGTTGCTCGCTCCTTCCTGGATCATTTCCTCTGGAGTCGGATCAACAAATTAGGTTACACACGACTCCTGCTGCGACTGGCGACGAGGCTACATTTGGATCTCTCTGGGTGCGAGGGTAGCTGTCGTGGTGTTGTTGCTTTATTGCACTGTGTGTGAGGGAATTTTGTGGGGATTGGAGCAGTCAGTGGGGGAGAGTTAACTAGAAGAGTTGGCTATAATTTTTTTTATTCTGAGTAAGGGATAATTTTTTCCTTCATCCTTTTTTTTTGATGATCCGAATACATGGAAGGGGAAGGGTAATGAAGTATAATATCGACTTTTTTATGCTTTTAAGGGGGAAATTCAGGAGTGTAACGTAAAGGAGTTTAAACAAAGTAAAGGGATACCGCTAGTTTAATCATACTGGGGAAAGTACTGAACTCACGTCAGATTATTCAGAGGGGGTATAATTAGTGACTGAAGTGAATATAACAAGTATATTCTGAATCGTAGGACCTTCGGATCGGTATCTCCCCGAGGCTTGCATCTTACAATAACAACAATTTGGTACAATAACACCAAAATCTACATCTTCAGTGTAGGTATAGTACGGGAGCAGACGTTAAAATAAAAAATTCATCTGCTCGTACACGATTTTAATATGACAGGATAGTGTTAGTGGTGCTGATCATGGAATCGAGCGTCAGCTGGTCAGGTAGTGGTGGGTTGAGCGTGGGGAGGGGGTCAAAGTTGCTAAAAAGTGAAAAATAAATTCATCTGCTCGTGTATGAAACTTGGTGGATATGGTAGTTTAGGCCTCCCTGATTACAAAAATGGCCGTCAGCTGGCTGGGTGGCAGTGGAATGACCGTCAGCTGGCCACGTGAACTTGCAAACAAAAAATTTATCTGATGATGCATGGAACTTGGTAGGGTTGTCAATCTCTGTTACATGAAGTAATAACGAGTTACTAGTCTTTAACTTACACCTAGCAACTCATGAGTTAATATCTGTTGTACTAGTAACTCGTTATTATTTCTGTAACAGAGATTGACTTCCTACCAAGTTTCTTGCTTTGTAAGATAATTTTTTTGTTCGCAAGTTCACGTGACCAGCTGACGGTCATTCCACTGCCACCCAGCCAGCTGACGGCCATTTTTGTAATCAGGGAGGCTTAAACTACGATCTCCACCAAGTTTCATACACGAGCAGACGAATTTATTTTTCACTTTTTTGCAACTTTGACCCCCTCCCCACGCTCAACCCACCGCTACCTGACCAGCTGACGCTCGATTCCATGATCAGTACCACTAACACTATCCTGTAAAATTGAAATCGTGTACGAGCAGATGAATTCTTGAAATTTAACGCCAGCTCCCGTACTATAACTCGAGTATTTAGGGATCCCAGTTTCAAGGGAGGTATTGATGTAACTGGATTTCTCAAATTTAGTGTTTTTAAGAAAGAGAGATAGGGGGAAAAGGACGAGAAAAATATACGGAAAAATAGAGAAAATAAAGAAGAGAGGAGAAAGAAGAAGAAGGGGACAAATGGAAGAAAATGAGAACAGGAAAAAACTAAGAAATTAACAAAGAATGAGAGATATGAAAGAAAATGAGAGAAGGGAGAGAGAAAGACGAAATAAAGTAAATGTATGAAGAAAGAGAAATGAATATTATTTAACCAACACAATGAACTCTTTAGAATACTAAACTCAGCAATTTAGTGACCCCAATATCTAAATCGAGAACTACTCAAGGTACCCCTTACTAAAGATGTAAGGTTTTCGATTTGTGACAATATTGCACGAAACTTTTAATATGAATATCTTGTCTACTAATATACTTCTATTCCAGCTATGATTAGGGATTAAGAATTTTTCCTATTCACTGCTCTTTAGGCTATGAACATTGAATCTTGTAAAATTGAATTATTTAAAATTGACTCTAGACATAATTAAAAAGCCTAGAATGCTATATGAATAAATTAATAGAATTAGTTTTGACTCCAATAAAATTAATATCCTTACATGAAAATAGAAATTAGTTCCGGCATTTCATGAATAAAATTTTTTCTAAAATTAGTTACAGGTACTACGGCAGTAAAAAATACATACTACTCGTATTATTACTCCTGCTACAAGCTACGTATTTTTAGCAAAATTTTTAATTTTATAAATATTTTCCATCGAAAACAGAATACTTTTAATACTAATGGTATTTATATTAGTCTATCCAGAAAAGAGGATTTTAAATTATTCAACAAACTTGGCAATTTATTGAGAATTTCGAACTTCATTATAAATATATTTAGGATTTTCATATTTTAATCTCCACCCTACTCTTAAAAGGTATTATTGGGATTTAATCAACTTCGGCGAGTCTTTCTCCTCATAAGGTTTCTAAATATAAGTACCAGACAATTTAAAACGCTATTTTATGAATTCTAAAACAGACGAACCGCCGGAGAAGATAACCAGACGCTTCTACTTAAATAATTCAAGAATGTATTTCATATCGAGGCGGAATTTTCGCATATACTATCATGATTAAAATACTAACATCAGAAATCGGCATGCTCTGTTGACAAATTTCGTGAGAAGGTATAGTAATGAAATGAAGGAGGATTATGAAGAAGAATCAAAGCAAGCGAGATAAGGGAAACTAATTACTTTTGTGAAACTCCATCCTAGAGACGGGATCAGGAGAAAAAAGAGAACTGATGGAAAAACGGATAAGGGTGTTGTTCAAAGATATAATTTGATTGATGGTTATGTTTACGGTAGGATTGCCTCTAGATGGCTACTTTGGGACGAGCTTAGTTTTTGCGAGACATGGGTTAAAGGTATTCTATGATTCATCATTGATGAGAATCCATGCGAGATACTTGAAGCTATGGTTTGTAAAATGTATTGGAATTCTTGAGGAATAGGATGAAAGCTCAAACATAAAAATATTTTTTTTTAAATATTTTTGCTTGAGATAAAATTACTTTAAAGATATTTTATTTATTGAGATTGAATATAAAAACTGCTCCTTTTTTTTGAAAATATTATCTCATTTGAAGTTTGGTAGTTGAAAGAAATCGTCAAAACTAATTTTATGAATATCAATGTTACGGGCAAAATTATTAGTTGGGCATTATAAATAATGGCAGAAATTTATGAATGAAACGAAATTACGAAAAATACGAAATTTATGAATGAAATTCATCACTTTGCCCGCTTCCACTCTGGGCATTATTACAAATTAATATCCTATCTTCACAATTTCAGGCATTTGAAATAAAATTTGTAACATACATTACTTTTCTTTCACGTATCTAAAAATATTTATAAATGGAAATTTTATATATTATCTTTTAAGTTTACTATGTGCACTTACGCTTAAGGGTGGAAAATTCCTTTTGCATTTTAAAGTCATGAGAAAAGAAAACCTAATACCTTATAAATTCAAAATACATTCAATAAAATATTGTCAGTTGAGGATATAAAATTTCAATACCAGCATTTAATGTATCGAAATATAAAAATACGTTTGCTCTTTCGTTGGTACTCTCAAGAGAAAATGGAATGGATATGTTATTAAACTGTGCCCGCTTGGATTTGAGTTAAATTTACCTTCAAAATATGCTTGTTCACTACCTTTTTATAGAAGACTAAATAACTACGATCGGGGGATTCACCAAATACATCCATTAAACTTTAGAACGATTTCCCAGTATTTTTTTATTGGAAAAATGTAAATATACCGTTTATCAGGAAGCACTCGTATTACAAAATATTCCGTGGGTCTCCAGTTTAAACCATTTAAATAGTATCCTGATTAACTTAAAAACTCTTTAAAATATTAAAAAAAACCCACTACTTTTGAGAAATTGTTCTGTCATTGAAAACAGCATAGGATACCACAACTCCCCAATTGCGTATAGTAAAATTATTATTTTTTAAAATTAGAGTTCAAAAGAAAAAGATGAAGTTTACTCAAGAAAATCCACCATTGGAGATAGAGATCAACCAGCTTTCTACGCTTGTTTTAAAACTCGAGATACTTTGAAATGACACGAAAATACCAAACGACAACCTCTTTTTCCTTTTAACACTGCAGAATGATGCAGATGAGGCTTCCCCGATTTTCGACAACGGCCTTCCCTAAATTTGATTTACATCTTTTGTTTAGGGCCATAAAAATTCCAATCTATTTGAAGAATCGTCGCAGAAGCTGCTCTTTGACGTGGAGAATATTTAATATTTGTTCGCAGAGGACAATCTCCTCAATGGGATTCTTCAAGACCAAAGAATTGGAGATCGAAAGTTGTTTCCAAGCCAGTTGATTCTCAGCTCAAGCATTTTTAAAAGTTTTGGATTGCTGATCCTAATTGATGTGCTGTAGGATTACATACTTCATGCACCTAATGAAAGTTATAGTTTTTTGTTTGAAATCTGAAGGGACGTTTTTTCTGTTTATAGTGTAAAAAATGAAATACAAAGATTACTAGTAGAAAAGGGAGAATATTCGAATTTATTTCTATTATAGTGTTCATCAGGAGTTTTTCTGATTGTGAGCAAAACATTAAATTCTGATAATACCACTTCAAGCGCTGAGGATACGGATTTCTAACAGTTTGAATATTTATGAAGGGAACCTTCTTAGTTAAAGATCTTATAAGAGAAAACTCTTTTTGAAGGATTGGAAGTTAAATAAGTAAGGAAGTTTAAATTATCAGAGTATTTGATTTTTGTTAAGGCGCAAGCGTGCCGTTTTCTGATTGGCTACCGAAATAGGCCAATCGGAATCGGCACGTGGCGACTGTCTCGCAGCGGCTCTGCACCAACATTGTTACTAATATCTACAGTAAATTTCTTTAATTTTTACACCAGTCTACTTTTAATTTCAACAATGCCTTTTTTTCAAGAACTCTAAATATGATCGAGGTATATTTTTAAGTGGGAAGTAAATTTCTCCTTTTAATACATTCAACTTAAACAAACTATTTACTTTTGAGAAGAATGTGGTTTTATCACTTCTTATTTTTTTAATAATAACAACAATAATTTATTTACACACAAAAAAAAGTTACATATTAAATCGAAAAAAGTTACATATTAAATCGAAAAAAGAAAACACACAAAATTTAAGTTGGCATATGAGCTACCCAGGGGTCATAAGCCCATACGGGTAACCAAAAAGACATTAACAGATGGATTAATATACACAGAATACGTGAAAAAAAAATATAATACATACATGAAAAAATTGTAAAAAAATATGTGAAACCAATATAGTTAGTAGAAAATCTAGACCATTGTACGCTAGCTTCAGAATAAAATTGTAATTAAAATAAGTAAAGAGCAATTCTTGAAGTTTCTCAAAAGAACACCTCAATATTTTCTATTGTTAAAATGTAGTTTTTTAATGGTTTTTTAAATTTGGAAGGAGATCTCTCAAATTTTAGATCCTCTGGTAAGCTGTTAAAAAATTTGGGAGATAAGTAATAATAATTTTTATGTAGAATTTCTTTTTTTGTTTTTGGAACTAAATATAAATTGTTTGATCGCAGACTATAACTGATGCTTCGAAGATCAGGGCTATTTTCTTGTTTAGTAAAATGTAATATAACTTTAAAGAAGAAAAAGTGACGAAAGGGTAAGACATTTAATTTTCTGTAAGATTCAAGTAAAGGAAATTGATAACTACTTAAGAATTTAATAATTTTGTTTTGAATTTTAATGACTGGATTTAAATGACTGGATTTTATACGCCTCTTATTCAATATTTATTAACTTAAAAACTTTATATACTTACAAAGTATTATTTAATACTTGGGAATTTTGATAAAATTATGAACTGACACAAAACAATCGGTTGGGAAAATAATCACCCTTTCTCTTTGATACACTTTTGACGCATTTCTAAAAAATGAAGAGGAGTGGAAATCCTTTTGATTTCACTAAGCGCATGACATTTTTATCGCAATACAAACTCAAAACCTGTCAACCAAGAGTACTTCTTAAAGTAATTTTAACTTTGAACCTGAGAGCTTGTCAAGATTTTATCTGACAAAGAAATAAACAAACAGTTTTAACTTTTCAAAGCAAAAATGTTTCTTTTGTTTTTACCTTATCTTCATCCTTTCTTTCGTGTGTGTGCACGAAGATTCCTCTCTTATATTTAAACGAAAATATTTTTAAACGAATACTTCTGAATTTCTAATTACGCGGAGCCCCTGGTAATTAGTAGCAAAGTATGAGGGGAACATTGGTTTAAAAATGTTTTGAACTTTAAACAACTTTAATCCTAATGAGGTCCTCTTTAGAGTCGTGATCTAGCTACTTGATCTCTCATTTTTATGAAAAAATATTCCCTAAATTGTGGTTAACTTAAAACTGAGGCAAACACATCCATATTATCTTAATCAATATTGATTACACAATGAAGTTTAAGATGTTCAAGGCTTTCATGAGCAATATTATTTGGAAATAAATTAGTTTCAACGAAATATTTTCACTACCCTCCGTCCTCTACCATGTTATGTAAACCACTCAAGTTTATGTCGCATTACATTTCCATAGGGTTAAGGGGACGCATGTCATATGTGTGAATGTTTTGTTGAGATAACGCACATTTTTTCTTTTATGATGAAAAAAAAAACTGAATAAATCTTCCAAATTAAGAACTTCCTTCTTATAAAAGGCCTTAAAAGCCCTGCTCCATAATTTATTAGGCAAAGCAAATACACAATTCATGATGTTTAGTATAAATTCGTACTGATAATGAGAACTACCTAGTTTTTAATCTAAAAATAACAAGTTAATGTTATAAATATTCTCCGAAAACCTCGTCCGTAACCAGGTTATGCCAACGTACAGATAAATTTTTCTTTTCAGTAAAAAATAACAAGATATTTTGCTTATTAAACACTTGCTTTATAAATAGTTTTTTATAATTTTAAAGGACGAATTTTTGAATTTTATAATTCTGAATATAAAATATTTTAGAGACATTTTTTGTTAGTTTTAGGTACCGAAAAGGATCAAATAAATGTGTACAACTGTCATTGAATTAACAAAACTGTTTTTTATATAAATATTTTCTTTATACGGTTGAGTATACTTTCAAATAAACATTTTGTAAGCAGCTTGAATGGCATTTATTTTAATGATGATGTAATTAAATTTAATTAAGGACTGAAAAATATGATAAATATATTACCCCGAGATTATTTCCTAAGTGCTTGGGATAAATGGTTTTTGAATGACAAAAATTCTAAATTATAAAGAAAATTTAACCAGTCTCTCAATTAAGAAGAATCTTTAAATAATTGAGTTACACGCTCCAACTGTCACTTCACATACCTCTTTGGGTGCTTATGCAAATAATTTTCCCAATTAGTGTCACTCTACCTCCTGATACCATTGCATACACTCTTATATAATAATGGAGGATAATGATATTCTTGGGGATGATCTAAAGGTTGAAATTCTGAGGGTATTACAAACGGTGAGAATGTTGTTCATAAGATTAGCATTAATTTAATATATTTTGAGGGATTATTATTTGTCTATTTAGAGGAATTAAAGGTACCGTGTATTAACAGAGTTTAATGCCATTGCACAAAGTTTTATCTTTTTAAGATTTACTCAGGAAAATAATAATACTATTTGATATAGTACTAGGGGGCTCTGCCCCCTGCTCGCTATCGCTCACCAACCCCCGGAACTGCTTCGCAGTTCTTTTAAGATTGCTTCGGATTTATACATGGAATATATTATTCGGATTTATACATGGATACTAAAATGGTTTATACATGGTTTTATACATTCGTTTTATACATTTATTATTACATGGATAAAAAGAAATTAGATTGAAACAATCATCTATATATATAATTCTCTTGCATGGTGCCGTGTTGTGAGCGGACGTGTTGTGAGCGGACATATAAAAATCGTGTTGTGAGCGGACATTGATAAAAAATCGAGATCGAAAATCGAGATTGAATCGGTTAGCGATTTTATATGCTATTTTCAACACCAAAAGAACTGTAAAAAGTTACGGGAGTTGGGGGGGCGGCAGCCCCCCCAAACCCCTCTGCCCTAACTATAACCAAACTCGTTCTGGGTGTAATCTGGAACAGTAACGATTCAGAAAAAAAGGGTCTCGGTACTCTTTAATGTTACACAAAACACGCAAATCCCACAAAAAGAGCATTAAAATAGCCAATATGAATACAAATCGCATAACTTTACCTTACTTTACTTACGACTTTGAGAAAAACAAAAATTTGAAAAGTGTATAATTTGTTTTTAACTTGTGTAACAAAGATTAGCAACTAACTGTAAATACATTTCAATCTCGTCCGCATTTTCATTTGGCAACTTAAAAAACAGTGAAACTAAATAAAATAAGCACTAAACTAGATATTAAAATTTCGAATTCCAACATCAAAAGAACCGTAAAAAGTTTATGGTGGTTGGGGAGGCTGCCGCCCCCCCAAACCCCCCTGCCCTAATTATAACCAAACTCTATTGGGGAGTAATCAGTGACAGTGACGATTCAGTACAAAGGGGGCTCGGTACACTTTAATGTCACACAAAACCCGCCAATAACACAAAAAGAACATTAAAATAGCCATTATGAATACAAGTAGCATAACTTATCGATTCGATCTCGATTTTCGATCTCGATTTTTTATCAATGTCCGCTCACAACACGATTTTTAGGTGTCCGCTCACAACACGACACCTCTTGCATAACGCCCAGATTTCGTTGTATTTCTTTTACTCGGTTGGCAACAATAAATTTGTTTACAAAATGAGTGCATTGTTTTGGATTTGATTTTTTTCCGATTTCAGTCTCTAATGATATTATTAGCTGTTCAAATATGTTAAGAGGGATTAAATGTTACTATTTTATTAATTTACTGTTAAATTATTATTTTTATATACATGTTAATAGTACTTATCTGATGTATTATACTGCTTATGGTGGTTTTTCTTGGCTAATGCAACAGTACCCATGAATTTTATAAACACTGTATACATATTTTTCATACACTGTATTTAATGTTTCCCTGCTGCATATTACTATTTATAAAACTCTATTTTCACTCTATTTTCAGCAGTTCCCGGGGGTTGGCGAGCGACAGCGAGCAGGGGGCGATAGCCCTATAGTATGAGTTATTTGTATTAAAATAAACAATGATCAGAAAATTTATATGATTTCAAAACAAATGTCTGTATAAAGTTTTATCAAATTATAATCACGTAACTAAACTTTTGCAAACCAGAATTAGGAGATTTTAAAGTGTGTGCCAAATTTACTCCAAAATAACGGCAACGGTATGGGTTTTGGAATGCCACGTTAGTTGAAATAGCCTATTAGTGGTTTTAGTATAAATGTATTCATTTTTATTTGAAGATCTACCGATTTCAAATATAGAGTACGGTTTATTGGAAATCTACAGGTTTTTTTTAATTTTTTATCAGAATATTTATTTTTAAAAGATTTTCTTCAATAACTTCAAAGCTTCGCAAAAATATAATTGGAATACACTTCTACGATTTGAAAATGTAGATCCCATAAAATAAGATCCTTAGACCATCAAAAAAACCACTGAATTTTTGAAAACTTAATGGAATAAATGTTTGATTCTTCGATTACACTCGAATACAACTTTTCATCATTATCACAATACCAATGTAATCCTCAATAATCCATCCATCGAAATTAATATCAGAACGAAAGTAGTTCTAACCTAAAGACAGAAATTCAATATTGGTGCTTTTAAGCTTCCATCGGCTTGTGTTCTCCATCGTTAAGCGTTTATTTGATATAAGATTCCTGAAAAAACAAAATCTCAAAGAAAAGTAATGCTGAGGTTGTTTCTATGGTAACTGCAAATCTAGAAAACGCATTTCAGTCTCTTCTCAAGCGCTGGACATTTTATTCGATTTAAATTGAAAAGCATCCATCCTCATTTAGTTCGGGCTGCTTTTCTCGATTTTATTTTCATTTTTTTCCGGATCCCCGAATCTCCTTTTTTGCGTTTCATAAGCCTTATGGCGATTCTGGAATTGAAGGACACGTTTATGAATTATTATCTGCTTAAAGGTTATGAAAATGAAAGGAATGAGAAAGAAAGTAACGAGAAAGTACGCCTCTTCAGTATGTAAATATCTTTTTATTCCATTAGATTTTTGATATGTTGATTAATAAGTTGCTACATTTTCAGTGAAATTTCATTTGGGGAAACTACGTGTTGAAAAGTGATTAATAAATTTTCAATTATGATGTTCTTTGTCAAAGACGTTAGTAATGGAAATGAAATGTCATGATAAGATTATCACTATTAATTTATTTTAAAACAAGAGCTTTTCATTTTTCAATTCTATTATAATATTTGACTAGTAAAGAAAGCTATCAAAATTTTTCTCTCTCTTTCAAATTTTACCTAGTTAAATTTGCTGATAATTAGACTATCTAATTAGTTTTTTCTTCACTTTAAATGCGCTTTTTTCAAAAAGGATAGTATTTTTTACAATGATCTATTGGTAAATAAGAAGCTTTAATTAGAAATGTTACTTACTCCCTTTTTTATTAGCATTACTGAACACGTCTTATTAGCTTTTTTAAATTGATTGATGATCTAATTTAAGAGGAAATATTTAGAATTATTGTGTATAAACAAACTATCAGTTTATCAGAAAAAATGTTGTTATATTAGAAGAAAACTGGAAATTTTTCTCTTATGCCGTAATTAAGCAAAAGGAAGGTTATATTTTTTCATTAAAGAAAATGTCGTATGTATCTGGCTACTTTTTCGCAGTTATATATCAGTATTATATTAACAAACCCATTCCCAGCATTTAATATTTTAAAAAATGGGAGCACCTCTAAACTAGTCGTGTTTCTTCCAAGGTATCGAAGGGTGTTTGATTATGATTACATTATGGAAACATATGAGTCATATGAGACATTGACACTAAAACAACAAAACGTAAAAAAGTAAAATTTTCTAAATTATTTCTTTTTTTCTTCAGAGCTATCACATATGGACTTCTAATAAATTCATGGATGTTTTGCAGTTTAAACAATGTAAATGGTAACCATTAATAACTCGGTACTATGAATTACTAAAATAACCATTAACTGACTCTTTTGATGTTGTTTTAGTTTCTCTTATGAATTTTTACAAAAAAAACCTCTCCAGCAAGTGGATTGAGAATAAATAATTTTAATTCAAACTTATTCATTATGAGATCCACAATCTAGATGAAATTATTAGACTTAATAGTCCAGTAACTTTATACATCACAGTATGCGTCAAATCCGGTAGTTCTGATTTTTTGTAGACTTGTTTATGATGTTGGCCTAATGAATAATCCAAGTTTTAGACCTCGAGCGCCGAACGCAACTTTGTCAAAAATCGAAAAAACCGCGGAAAAATCGATTTTTTTCAAATTTTGGCAATTATAGCCCTAAAGAACTAGTTTTTGAAAAAACTTTCTATTTACAAAGTTAAAGAAAACAAAATTTCCTACAAAATGCGCTAATCAACTTTGATTTTCTGAAGAGTGGTTTTGTAGCTAGAGCGCGCTGACAAACATCGATTTTTTGCCTTTCCGCAAAAAAAAAGGAAAACGCTCACTTCTACCCTCTACAAAATGAAAAATATTCAAGTTATCAACAAAAATTTTATACCACGTGAAAAAGCATTTAATTTTCTATAAATAACGTGCTTTACATTGTCATTTTTTTAGAAGGGGGGAGGGAGGAAAGCAAATATCGATAATAAAACTCTCGCGCCTCGCAGACCAAACGGACTTACGTGGTTGTTAATCTGCAATCTGCGCTTTATTTCCGGTATATTACCAATAAAATGGGTTGTTTTAGATTCATTGATGACTAAGCACGCTTAAAAAATAAATTTTTAAATTTATTTATGAAATATTGGGCGTTTTAGGCGGAATTTCGATCAATATTTTAAATTTATATATTAAATTATAGGTGTGTTTTAATGAACGAATTTATATGTTTTTTGCATCGCTTAATCCGAATTTAAAGTTTAATTTCATTTTGAAAGTCATCTTCACATCAAAAATTGCAAAAAATCTCAAATTTTTGCCATTTTGTTAGGTTTTTCATCGATTTTCGAAACAAATATTCCTTTTACGAAACATTTCACGGAACCAAATTAAAGAACGTAAAATTTCCTATCAGATACATTGGTTCATTTTTCTTTTACGATCAGCGATGTACGTTTTATGGCGTTTTGAAGTGTGGCGATTTTTTTGTTTTTCTACAAAAAAGTGGTGAATGTTCGATTTACCCCACTACAGCTCTACATAAATACAAGATACCGAGATATAGTTTATACCATATGAAAGTACATTTAATTTCCTACAAAATGCACTATTTAACTTTGATTTTATGATGAAAGGTATTGATGCTGGAGCGCGCAAAATTACTGCTGTTTCCTGAATTCACACAAAAACAGGAAACTTGCTTTTTTTCAAAACGCTATAAAACTTACACCGCTGATCGAAAAAGAAAAATGAACCAATGTATCTGGTAGGAAATTTTACGTTTTTTAATTTGGTATCGTGAAATGTTTCGTAAAAGGAATATTTGTTTCGAAAATCGATGAAAAACCTAACAAAATGACAAAAATTTGAGATTTTTTGCAATTTTTGATGTGAAGATGACTTTCAAAATGAAAATAAACTTTAAATTCGGATTTAGCGATGCAAAAAACATATAAATTCATTCATTAAAATACTCTCATAATTTAATATATGAATTTAAAATATTGATCGAAATTCCGCCTTAAACGCCCAATATTTCATAAATAAATTTAAAAATTTATTTTTTTAAGCATGCTTAGTCATCAATGAATCTAAAACAACCCATTTTATTGGTAATATACCGGAAATAAAACGCAGATTGCAGATTAACAACCGCGTAAGTCCGTTTGGTCTGCGAGGCGCGAGAGTTTTATTATCGATCTTTGCTTTCCTCCCTCCACCCTTCTAAAAAAATGACAATGTAAAGCACGTTATTTATAGAAAATTAAATGCTTTTTCACGTGGTAAAAAATTTTTGTTGATAACATGAATAGTTTTCATTTTGTAGAGGGTAGAAGTGAGCGTTTTCCTTTTTTTTTGCGGAAAGGCAAAAAATCGATGTTTTTCAGCGCGCTCTAGCTTCAAAACCACTCTTCAGAAAGTCAAAGTTGATTAGTGCATTTTTTAGGAAATTTTGTTTTCTTTAACTTTGTAATAAGAAAGTTTTCTACAAAACTAGTTCTTTAGGGTTATAATTGCCAAAATTTGAAAAAAACTCGATTTTTCCGCCATTTTTTCGATTTTTGACAAAGTTGCGTTCGGCGCTCGAGGTCTAAAACTTGGATTATTTATTAGGCCAACATCATAAACAAGTCTGCAAAAAATCAGAACTACCGGATTTGACGCATACGACCCCATGCTTTCAGACGACAAAGTTACTGGACTATAATGCATAATGTCTAAAACAGCCAACAAAGTTAATATTTTAAAAGTACTTAGTTTTTAACGAATTTTCTAATACTTAAAGTTACCTAAATATTTAACTTAATAACACTATCTTTGACTACCAACAAGTAATGCTTTAAAAGGAATTAGTTATATCTTTAACAACTTATACTGTTTAATAACTTTTGAAAGATAAAAAGTTATGATACTGATCTCAACATCTATCTATCTAAAGAACAAAAACACATTTTCATACAAGACTGTTCATTGGCTAATGGTCATTAGATTTACTGAAGTACCCCAAAGCCATCAATTACGTTTATACCTACAGTTATTTCTACAAGGTGTTGGGGGAAAAATTACTACAGTGTTGATGTATTTGCGCCAGCACTACGCCCATAAAAATTAGAGGATACACAATCAGCTGACAGAAATCATCTCCATTCCCGTGGGATTAGTTGTACTTTGCTGATTATTCTGAACCAACCATATCAATAACACAACAGCTTGGGCTTAGGAGGCCCCTGGACGTTTTATACGTGTCTGTATCAGAGCTCCATTAAAGAGGTTAGTTAAAGTAATTAAAGAACCCCTTGATTAGTATAAGGTATTGGTTTTTCTTTTGTATCCTCAACGATATTCGTTATTGTATTTACTAACTAGTTATAATTTTGATTGCAAGTTTTGTATGTATGATTGACACGGTTGATAAAAAGAGAGCTTAATGCAAGCTATGATGTGTTCGTCGTACAGATTAAAAATACTGTTTTTTGTTGTGAAATTCAGGAAAACTTTTAAATAATGTGAATTAAACTTACTGTTAGTGCATTAAATAACACTAGGGGGCTATCGCCCCCTGCTCGCGATAGCTCGCCAACCCCCGGGAACTGCTGACGCAGTTCCCCTAGGATTGCTTCACAATCCTGTGCCGCTACGCTCGCTTGCCATAATATGCTGGTACAGCCTAGCTGTGTTTCATTACCAACTAAATTTATTGGTTAAAATAGTTTTATATATAGTAATATGCAGCAGGGAAACATTAAATATGTGTATGAAAAATAT
The DNA here is from genome assembly GCA_024610705.1 of Tetragnatha versicolor. Classification (NCBI taxonomy): domain Eukaryota; kingdom Metazoa; phylum Arthropoda; class Arachnida; order Araneae; family Tetragnathidae; genus Tetragnatha; species Tetragnatha versicolor. The sequence goes on from JANDEH010000001.1 coordinate 59,774,345, forward strand.
GTATACAGTGTTTATCAGATTCATGGATACTGTTGCATTAGTCAAGAAAAGCCACCATATATCAGCCAACAAATACATCAGATGAGTACTATTAACATGTATATGTTATACTTAAAAGTTGATATAGGTTCTTTTACTTACCCCATTATTTAATCACTCCTCTAAAACTTCTTTGTAAACACAATTGTAAATATTCTTGCTTGGAGCTACAACCGTCACAGATTGGAAAAATAATTTCTAGCTCTACTTAAATCCATATTTAGATTGTTTTTAAATTTACGGAACTTAAACAAAACAAACCAACCGTTGCCAACGGGAGAAAACAAATACCACCAAATTCAAGCGTCACGTAAGAGAAATATATATGTTACCGCTAAAGTTGATAATTAGTTAATCTGAAGAATACCTAGGTAAACTTAAGATTAACTGATTTCTGTCGTTAATGTGCGGATTTTTGAGTTTTTCGCATTTTACCTAGGGAATCTACACTATAACGGCCTCTTGATAGTTAAAGTTCAAAATAGTTTGTTTCGTTCAATACTTTCTGTTAAAATGTTGAGGTGCTTACTGCGCCATGCGCTTACCCCTGCGCAGTTGGGTTTCAATACGTAGTTTGTTGTCATATTTGGTGTTTTGATTTCAAATTTAGTGCGTAGCACTGGTAGTTGTCATGTTGAATGTTAAAACAAAATAATACAAGCAAGTAAGTACTGTAAATTTACATGATTAAGTACAGTATATTACTACTAAAACGGGTATTTTGAAACAATTGTGTTGAAGCTCCGACTTCAGAGTGACAGAGATTTCTTTTAACGAAAGCAAATGTCCAGGCTGTTGAAATATCTTTTCAACAAACGTTAATTCAACAATCGCTGGAACCTGGGCAAGGGTTTAACATATGTAATCGATCGCGAATCCTAGCAATAGTTCAGGGTAGGCTGCCAGCCATTGAAATACGCTGTCAAATCGAGATCGAAAACCACAATTGATACAAATCTCAGTTGGTACTTTAATATTCTATTATTATTATTGTTTTTATATTCTTGTTTTAAAATTGCTATTTCATTACTATTTTTGTGGGATTTCGTGTTTTGTGTAATATGAAAAAAGTACCGATCCCCCTTTTTTGATTCGTCATTGTTACTGTTTACCCCCAAAACGAGTTTGGTTATAATTAGGGCAGGGGGGTTTGGGGGGGCGGCAGCCCCCCCAACCTCCTTAAACTTTTTATAAAATAAAATAAAATTTTGTACTTTAACGGATCACCCTCGTTAATATGTAAAATAACTGATTACAGGTAGTATGCAGATTAACGAGTGTCTAGTCGGTAGGGTGCAGAATACCTAGGTAATTTCAAGATTACCTAGGTAATCTTAGAAATTGAAAAAAAATTCGCTCTTTAACGGATCACCCTCGTTAATCTGCAAATTACCTAGGTTATCTGTAAATTAACTGATTTCCGGACTTTAACTGTAACATATATATAGATTCTTTGGAATGATTTATGGTCGAGAAGCTAAATTTCTGCAATAGTAAACTTTCTTCTTATTTAGCAATATTTATTTTAATTTTAATTTAATGTACTGTTGAAGAAAATATTGTTCTATAAAAGTTTCAAATTTCCATACATAAATCTTAAATATATTATTTATTGGTATGTTTCAAAGAGCACATAAGTAAATTGCTTTGTTCCCATAGAGATAAAACATTAAAAAATCATTGCTTGGTTTGTAAGCATAACAAAAAGTTCTTTTTCACAAGTTTTTTCCCGGGAGTATTTTATAGATAATTGATTCTTTCTCTCTGAACGAGAGAGATTACAAAAAAGAGAAAATAACAAAAGGAAAATGTTATTAGGTGATGTAACTGATGCTTCCTCTTTAAAGTTCCAAAACACCATAGGAATTTCGCACGAAAAAACTTGCAGTATTGCAACATAAAATAAAATAAATAACAGAACTAATTTAATGTAAATAACATATCCATACCTATGTTTCCTTACTTTTAAAAGTTAGCTTCCATTTCAAATAATTTGAAGGAATAATTTCAAAGGAAAATCCGCCCCGACTTTCTTTAGTTTAAAAATATATATCTAAATACTAGTAGAACACAATGCAGTTTCTAAACAGATAAACCAACTATTAAGTCAACAGAAATTTCGAAACATATCCCTTGATACGGTCTTCTACAATGTTTCAAAGGGCTTCGTGTTAGCTATTCCACAGTAGCGAGCTTCTGGGATAGGGGCTATAAAGGGGAAACCTTCGCACCTCCAAAGCTTTTAAACTCCGAATGAAGTTTGCTCTTGTTAATTAGGAACTAGAATGATGACACTTTGACTCTCCTGGGAGTAAAGGATGAGGCTGCTTAGAACTCGGTTAAGTTTTACTCTGCTGTGAATTATTGCTTTTAATTTTTCATTTTGTTTTAAAATAATATTAAGAAAGGATATTTATATTTGTTGTAATAACTATTTATTGCCGGGATGTAATTTAATTTAGAATACTCTCATAAAGGCTTTTCATTGGATTAAGCACAAGCACATAAAAGATTGCTTGTATAGGCTTGTTATTTTACCTGATTAGTTATTTATTACTTTGTGATCATATCATAAGAGACTTACGTTATAAGTAATGTTGTTAGGAAGTATTTTTCATATCTTTGCATATTTATTAATAATTTTATTCCCGCAAGCTAACTATTTCGTTTCAATAAATTAATTAATTCCATTGAATTCATGCCAGTATTGCACAAGAAATGCAATCTAATTTATTTAAAGAAAACTATAATATTAAAAATTAAAATGATAATGTAGAATGATGTAAAAGCTGGAAAAAGCAAATCGTCATTGATGTTTTAAATTAAACACAGTATGAAGGACACTGGGTTGTAAAATGAAATTCTTAACTAAATAATCATGCAATGAACACGCGTTTTAATTTATTACTTCTTCTGGGATCTTTTCAATTATTATCCGCTTGTTTAACTACAAAAACAACTTGTTCGGTTCGTATGTAATTTATTTCTCATTTCGATAATTCTTTTATATATTGCGTAGAATGCGTTTTATCTCCGAAAAATAAGAATACGAGATGATATATTTCCTGGAATCCTATAAAAGAAAACGATTCAAGACTTCATTTTTATCTTTTACTCTAAAGATGCAAAGAAATTGCAATTTTATTTTTTCTCTTTCGCATCTTAAATCAGTATTCAAAAGGAAATGATAATTTTAAGCAGTTTTTTGACCGTAAAGAATAGATTTCCAATGTTTTCTATCTTTATATTCTACCCTGTTTATTCGATTTTGATTTGCAGTATAGTGAAGGAGGATCAAAATAAATTATGCATTCGATTGCTGAATTATAATGCTTAATAACCACACATTTAATTTAAATATAATAATTTCATGCATAATTTACATTAGAGAGATAAACCATTACATGTGCTTAGTTATTATATAAAATTGCTAAACCTCAATTTTGGGTTTTGCTTAGTTTTATGGATAAATTGCTAAGAATATTTAAATAATTATGTTCCTATTATTTTAATATTTGTAGAGCTTATCTTTGATTACTTTTATTTATGCAGGTTTTGCTGTCTCCTGTTTTAAGGAATGCAGTCCAAAGATGAAAGCTCGGCAAATTTGAAAAACATCAGTTCTGATAAAGTACAACCAGAGAACGTAAGTTTCTAGGTAAAATGATGCTCAGAATTTGAAATCTATTCAACGAATAACTTCAATTTGTTTACAGTTGGAATAATTTAAGTACCAAAATCTTTTTGGTTAGGTATTCAGCATAGCATACCGCTGCTTTTGTATATTTAAACTACTAATAAAAACCAAAAGAAAATTGTTATTTTTTTATTATAATTTAGTTTTTAGGGTAAGGATCGGATTTTGGTAAAAATTCGCAGTTTTATAAATGATATATTTTAGCATTGTCTCAATACAGTATATTTTTCACCAAAATTATTATATTTGGATTAAAATTTATGTTCTAAAACCAAATGATAATTAACAACTTTTAAAAGAATGAGTTAAGTATTTAAGTTGAATAATATAATTCATTTCAAGTACTACTGAAAACTTATACAAGTTTATATAATTCGTGAGAAAAACAGTTTTGATTTTTGAAATTATGTAATAGTTTTTATACAGAAATGTCAAAGTTTAAAATGCAATACTATGTAGGGAAAGAGATTCCCAGAATTAAACTATAAGTAAGTGAATTTTTCTTAATGTTTAAAAGAAGGATTTGGTTCATTTTTAATTGACTAGAGTCATAAATCTATTTTAGCCTCCCGAAAAGCAAATTGTTAGGCGCGAGTCTTAAAAAAATAAATTTTCTCTTTAGCGCTTCACAAACCTTAATTAATATTTTCTTTTTATAACGTTGTCTCTTTCCCTTTCATTATCAGATTTGATTTACTACTTTTCTATACTTTTCACAAAATAAGTGACTGATTTCCACACCGAGCGCTTTTAGAATACCTCCCTCACCAAAAAGAGAATTCCAAAGAAATCATCCTTTTCTCGGTACCGAACGAAATGTTCGTGTGGATTTTGCTATAAATAATTTATAATTCTCTTCCGCCATACTTGAAGTGTTAAGGTTTGGAAAAGATTAAAAAGAATGTCTGGACATCTTAAGCGGGGTTTAAGTGTATTTTATTCTTGCATTAAATATAAGCTTGGCTTTGTAGAGGGGAATACATGAGTGTTTTATTCATTGTAATAATTCTCCATAAACTTAATTTGCGTTTAAACAAGCTACTACTTATACCTAATAATGAATAGGTTTTATGCGTTGTGTTTCCAAAAAAATAAATCTGACAGGTATAAGTAAAGTTTTGTGCATTATGGTTTTCAAGTCTGACCTTTATATTTCTTACCTGAGTTCAGGATACGTTTAGTTATTTTATGGGAGAGTTACAAAATGAGAAGAGTGTCATCATTCAGTGTAATTCAGTGTAATATTATCTAAAATGCTATTTAAAAAGTACATATAAAATAGTTTGAATACCCCTAAATTGATATTTTATTTGATGCTTGTAAATTTTGCGACTATTTTTAAATTAAAGCATCCATGATTAACATTTTTAATATAAGGTTGAATAAAGGATACGGTTGTAACGTAATATTAACTAAATGGAACAAAAAAATTCTATATGAAAGAGTTCGAATTCCCCATAATTGATATTAATTGCTAGGAAATTTTATTTTTTTTATTCAAAAGATCCATAGAAAAAATGTTAATATAAAGTTAGACGTCTATATTTGCATAGTAGCCATTGTTCCTTTGACTTTGTTGAAATAGTAGGACACTTTTCCATTTTGAAATAAATTTGCTAAGTTAAATTCTGACCAATTCTGACAAACCTAAAAAATCTAATAATTTCCCTGAGTTTTATCCTTTTTAATAGCTAATTTAGTTATTAACTTCTTTTATTAACTAAGTAATTATAAAAGCATACAATATAATAGTTGTTTGAGAACGCTTAGTTAACATTTTAGGATAATTAAGAAGATACTGTGTTCTCTTTAAATATTTAAACCAATCAAAATCCTAACATTACGCAGTTTTTAAATCCGAAAGATATAGTAATACAAAGATAAAAAAGTGAAAGATATAAATAATTTCTTTAATCAGATAAAATTATCTTCAATGATTATCATTGTCAAACAGGGCTTAAAATAATTATTTTTAGAATCTCAATTTTTTTTAAGTTTCATTAATTTTGCGCTATTATAAAGTTTCGAAGAAATTAAAAAGAAAAAGAAAAAAAGTTGTTTAAAAGGATAGAAATATTTAAAATTTAGGGTAAAGAAAAATAAATATAGTTTCCTTTAAATATACTGAAAATATTCAGTTAGTATGATGCAAATTTTAACTAAAAATAAAGATAATACAAAAATGTCTATTGCATTTTACAAGAACAATTATTTTTTAATTTGACAAAATTATTTGCATCAAGCAAAAAGTACTTAAATGAAATACATTTATATATACACTAGCGGATATGCCCGGCCTTGCACGGGTGGAGTGTATAATTTTTCTTAAAATTAAATTTTCTCAAAATACATTTATAATTTTTAAATCAGCAATTACCAATCATCCCAGTATCCCAGGCGCCTCTTTCCTATCCCGGTGTTCCCAGAAATTAATCCTATCCCGATTTTCCCGGTTATCTTTTCTATCCCGGTGTTCCCGGTAATTTTCCAATCCCGATGATCCCGATATTTTTCCACTTTCCCAGTGTTCCCGGTAATTTTCCTCTTTCCCGGTGTTCCCGGTACGTTTTCCTATCCCGGTATTTTCAAATCCCGATGTTCCCGGCAATTTTAAATATCCCGGTATTCCCAGTAATTTTTCTAATCCCGGTGGTCCCGGTAATTTTCCTATCTTGGTGTTTCGGGTAATTTTTTATATTCCGGTATTCCCGGTGTCTTTATGGTAATTTTCCTATCCCGGTGTTCTCGGTATATTTTTTATAACCCGGTAATTATTCCTATCCCGATGTTCTCGCTAATTTTCCAATCCTTGTGTTTCCGATATTTTTTAAAATCCCGGTTTTCCTGTTTATGTTTATATCTTGGTGCTTTTATGAAGTAAAAAATTTAAATTATTATAAATAGTCTAGTAAATTAATGAGTCTAGTGAACAAAAATAACAAATTTGAAACAATAATAAAAGATCTAGTAAATTGAAAAGTCTAGTGAACCGCTTCATTTGAAACAATGTTTTATTTTAAACTCGTTTTCCATGAAAAAATAATTTAAAATTTTTCATTAATATTTAAATTTTAAAGGAAAATATCTTGAAATAGGGGAAACTAACGATTTAAAATAAATTATTTGAATTTATTTTGATGTTTTTACAACTGATATAGTTTTTAAATGGACAATTATCGAGTTTTTCCTGTTAAAATATTAAATGTTTGAAGGTTTTCATCTAGTTAACAATAGTGAGTCGAGCAGATCTACTCTGGTAGAGAAATGGAGAAATAAGCGTTTCGGGCTATAAATTCGTTAATTACTCGAAAACGTTCGATTTTAAAGCTTTGAAAACTATCCCAAGTTACTCCCCGACTCGGAATACGTCTATGTGTCGAGTTTGGTTTCGGTCCGTGGCCTATTTCAAGAGATTACCCCGGACATACCCACATACACACATACCCACACACACACATCGCCCGTTAGCCTTTTATTTATACAGAGACTAGCTGATATGCCCGGCCTTGCACGGGTGGAGTGTATATATTTTTTTAAATTAAATTTTTTAAAAATATATTTATAATTTTTAAATCAGCAATTACCAATCATCCCGGTATCCCAGGCGTCTTTTTCCTATCCGTGTTCCCGATAATTTTCCTATCCCGATGTTCCCGATAATTTTCCTATCCCTCTGATCGAGGTAATTTTTATGTCCCGGTAATTCCGGTACTTTTTTTTCCTATCCCGATGTTCCCGGTAATTTTCCTTTTCCCGGTGTTCTCGGCAATGTTTCCTAGTAAATTAATGAGTCTAGTGAACAAAAATAACAAATTTGAAACACTGAGCTATATAACAAACGGAAATGCCCGGCCTTGCACGGGTGGAGTGTATATATATTTTTTTAAATTAAATTTTTTAAAAATATATTTATAATTTTTAAATCAGCAATTACCAATCATCCCGGTACCCCAGAAGCCTTTTTTTCTATCTCGGTGTTCCCGGTAATTTTTCATATCCCGGTGTTCCCGGTAATTTTTCCTATCCCGATGTTCCCGATAATTTTCCTATCCCGCTGATCGAGGTAATTTTTATGTCCCGGTAATCCCGGTACTTTTTTTTCCTATCCCGATGTTCCCGGTAATTTTCCTTTTCCCGGTGTTTTCGGCAATGTTTCCTAGTAAATTAATGAGTCTAGTGAACAAAAATAACAAATTTGAAACAATAATAAAAGATCTAGTAAATTGAAAAGTCTAGTGAACCGCTTCATTTGAAACAATGTTTTATTGTCGTTTTCCATGAAAAACAATTTACACTCTTCCATAAATATTTAAATTTTAAAGGAAAATATCTTACAATAGGGGAAAATAACGTTTGAAAATAAATTATTTGAATTTATTTCAGCGTTTTCACAACTTATATCCTTTTTCAATGGACAATTATCGAGTTTTTCCTGTTAAAATATTAAATGTTTGAAGGTTTTCATCTAGTTAACAATAGTGAGTCGAGCAGATCTACTCTAGTAGAGAAATGGAGAAATAAGCGTTTCGGGCTATAAATTCGTTAATTACTCGTAATTATTCGATTTTAAAGATTTGAAAACTATCTTAAGTTACTCCCCGACTCGGAATACGTCTATACGTCGAGTTTGGTTTCGGTCCGTGGCCTATTTCAAGAGATTACCCCGGACATACCCACATACACACACACATACACACACACATCGCCCGTTAGCCTTTTATTTATACAGAGACTAGCTGATATGCCCGGCCTTGCACGGGTGGAGTGTATATATTTTTTTAAATTAAATTTTTTTAAAATATATTTATAATTTTTAAATCAGCAATTACCAATCATCCTGGTATCCCAGACGTCTTTTTCCTATCCGTGTTCCCGGTAATTTTCCTATTCCGATGTTCCCGATAATTTTCCTATTCCTCTGATCGAGGTAATTTTTATGTCCCGGTAATCCCGGTACTTTTTTTTCCTATCCCGATGTTCCCGGTAATTTTCCTTTTCCCGGTGTTCTCGGCAATGTTTCCTAGTAAATTAATGAGTCTAGTGAACAAAAATAACAAATTTGAAACACTGAGCTATAACAAACGGATATGCCCGGCCTTGCACGGGTGGAGTGTATATATATTTTTTTAAATTAAATTTTTTAAAAATATATTTATAATTTTTAAATCAGCAATTACCAATCATCCCGGTACCCCAGAAGCCTTTTTCCTAACTCGGTGTTCCCGGTAATTTTTCATATCCCGGTGTTCCCGGTAATTTTTCCTATCCCGATGTTCCCGATAATTTTCCTATCCCGCTGATCGAGGTAATTTTTATGTCCCGGTAATCCCGGTACTTTTTTTTCCTATCCCGATGTTCCCGGTAATTTTCCTTTTCCCGGTGTTCTCGGCAATGTTTCCTAGTAAATTAATGAGTCTAGTGAACAAAAATAACAAATTTGAAACACTGAGCTATATAACAAACGGATATGCCCGGCCTTGCACGGGTGGAGTGTATATATATTTTTTTAAATTAAATTTTTTAAAAATATATATATAATTTTTAAATCAGCAATTACCAATCATCCCGGTATCCCAGACGTCTTTTTCCTATCCGTGTTCCCGGTAATTTTCCTATCCCGATGTTCCCGGTACTTTTCCTATCCCGATGTTCCCGATAATTTTCCTATATCGCTGATCGAGGTAATTTTTATGTCCGGGTAATCCCGGTACTTTTTTTTCCTATCCCGATGTTCCCGGTAATTTTCTTTTTCCAGGTGTTCTCGGCAATATTTCCTAGTAAATTAATGAGTCTAGTAAACAAAAATAACAAATTTGAAACAATAATAAAAGATCTAGTAAATTTAAAAGTCTAGTGAACCGCTTCATTTGAAACAATGTTTTATTTTTAAGTCCTCTTCCATGAAAATAAAATTTACAAATTCCATAAATATTTAAATTTTAAAGGAAAATATCTTAAAATAGGGGAAACTAACGTTTGAAAATAAATTATTCGAATTTATTTCAGCGTTTTCACAACTTATATCCTTTTTCAATGGACAATTATCGAGTTTTTCCTCTGTTAAAATATTAGATTTTTGGAGGTTTTCATCTCGTTAACAATAGTGAGTCGAGCAGTCTACTCTGGTAGAGAAATGGAGAAATAAGCGTTTCGGGCTATAAATTCGTTAATTGCTCGTAATTATTCGATTTTAAAGCTTTGAAAACTATCCCAAGTTACTCCCCGACTCGGAATACGTCTATACGTCGAGTTTGGTTTCGGTCCGTGGCCTATTTCAAGAGATTACCCCGGACATACCCACATACATACATATATACACACACACATCGCCCGTTAGCCTTTTATTTATACAGAGATTTGATGTAAAAATACACCATTAAAGCTTCCTAAAAAATATGAAAGGTTATTTTTATGACAATTAAAAAATAAACTTTCTCTCCTCATATGAAAAGTTACAGAGATAAAAGGAACCTTTAAATTTTTGTATAATTAATGTCACCTGTTGCATTTTTTGAGCTCACATCGTCTGTACTTTTAACCGCCACGTTGGGTTGTCTAATGTTATGCGTATGCTATTAGGCTAAATGCGTACTTTTACTCACCATGTTGGGTAAAAGTACGCATTCAGTTTTTCTATTTTCTTTGTGATTTTTAACATATTTTCGTTACAGTTAATGCTTTCTTTTTAGAAGTTGATTAACGAGTCAATATACTTACGTTTTGTTAATTTTTGAGGATCTGGCTTTTGAATATTCGATTTCATAGCCCAAAATCCTTTTTTTCAAATTACTCTCTTACCCTCCTTTTTCCCTAACATCTTTGAGCATTAGTTTAATTCAGTTAACTACATGGGAAACATTTAATACATCTAATTTATTCACGTAAAACCTTTTCAATGGAATGATTCATATTAAAATCGAACATTGATCCAACACTTCAAAATATGGAACTGCAATTAAAACTCGGAACTTAACTCGGGAACTTTTTCCCGTATCGAATGCGAAACGGAAAAGGATGCTAAACACTTTAGAGGGCGGTCTCTCACCACACGGATGACGTCACTTTAGTGGTCTCCGAGGGGGAGACGAGGTGGGTATTAAACAGGATATTGAACGCAACGACTAATAATAGTCCCTCATTAGTAATAAGAGTCCAAGTTTGTCGAGCCGGTAATTTGCCGGGGGTGCCCGCATGTATGTTCGAATTCGAAAAGGAAACTATCGCTCGATGTGGGTGGGGAGGAGGTGCTACACGCGCCCGAAAGTATTCCTTCATCATAAGAATGCTCGGTTCAGATAACATGTTATTAGGATTAAGTTTTAATAAACTCGGAATTGGATTTTCTGGCTTGTGATTTGAAGTAAAATTATAACTTATTTGGGTTTAGAATATATGCGCAGTGTTGTATAGGGGACGTTAATTTGCTTGTAGATACTGGTTGTTTCAGTCGAGACAATTCCTTCGTAGATTTAATTAGATAAATTTTCAGAGGTATCATTTTATAATGGAAAATTTCATTAACATCATTCATCATTAGTCAATTTTTCATCATTAGTCAATTTTTTATCATTAATCAATTAACATATTAACTAAATTTAATACATAAGGTTCTAGATTCTATGTATTTTGCATTAGCTCTTTACGACGTGTTCATTTTTTTGTTTCAATTTTATTGTTGTTATTCATAAATAAATTTAAACGCTGCATTTTCTGTTAGTCGATTTGATGACCAAATTAAATCAGACAATGCATTTTTTTTAATTCCTATAGTGGATTCTGAGGTAATTATGGCTATTCCAAGACTATTTCATTGAAACGGTTAATAAAAATAAAAGCCTTCATATAAAATGAAACTGTTGTTTAAAACATATATTAATCATACTTTTGTATTTACAAAGATTTAATAAAACACTTTAAACATAAAAGAAGGATATTGTTATTACGTTTTTATAGACCGATTTATTTTAGATTAAAGCTAAAGAATAAATTGCTACAACCCATTAATAAAACTGTATCTTCTCAGATCATAGTTTTCTATCACATGCAACACGAATTTGAAATAAAGTTTTTAAACTTTTTTCATAACATTTTTAGTTTAACCTTAAAAAAAGTTAACGAATTTAATACAATCTGAATTTTATTATTAAATTAATTCCTCTTGGTATACTTGACTTTTAACCTAAAAATATACAACTAACAAAGAAAATTAAATTCCTCAAATAAAGACGTTACTACTTCAACTAATCTACTAACGTGCTCTAAATAACAATCACATCTCCGGATGTTTACCTAAGCCTGCCGAGAAACAAAGAGAAAAGAGCTTGAATCAAATGTCAACAGACGCCAAAGAAAAGATCTCCATGTCTCGCTCTATGTTAGATTTAAGTAAGGAGCTCCTCTGACTGCATGTCAAAAGCAGAGGACAGAAATCCAAGAGGGTTTATCCCATTTGTCTAGACCTATCTCGAACAGCGTTTCTTCGTTTTCCCCTTTGTACCAGAACCACTTTAAATCTCTCTGAGCGGTTCATTTGGTACGTGGGACGAGTGCTAAGACTCCCATCTGGAAATGACTCAGGCCATTTGACGAGATAAGACAGACTTATTCGTAGAAATCGTAAAATGTGGTTGCCTTTATAAGAAGAGTGTAGAAATTAATATTTATTTAAGTCGGTTAAAGTGGAGAGGGTGGGCAGGGGGAATTTGCTTACGGTTATTTATAAATGCGGTTATTATCAAGCTCCTTTTCAAACTGTTTGTAGAGTTGAGATGTTTAGCTTTAGAGAAAATATGAAAGACCATTTTAGATTATTATAACTTATAACACAAACTTTAATTTCAAATCATGGTTTTCTTTGCTTTTTGGTAACTTTATGTGTGGCATTTTAGGATTATTTTTTGGAACTGATATATGTCATCATTCTCCCTTGATGTTTCTTTATTCAGAAAAAATTATCTGCAACAATGTTAGTTTTAAAAATTTTAGATTCAGATTAAAGATTTAGACCAGGGGTTCTCAAACTTTTAACATCGCGACCCACTTTTGAGGAACAAAATCTAACGCGACCCACCGACTTCAGTTATTTATAATTAACTGAACTGAGATAATTATCTCATGCCCCCTCCCCACAGAATTTTAACTTCTCTGACTGAGGGGTGTTCACCAACTATTTAGTTACTAGGGTATGAAATAGTTTAATTGTGGTCTAACAATGACCCCTACAGTAAAAAGGGGGGTCTGGGGGCACTCCCCCAGAGAAAATTTTAAAATTTGACCCTTAAAAACATGGTTTTAAATTGTTTTTTAGCAATATGGGATAAATTACATTAGTTGCATCATTGCCCAAGAAAATTCTTAAAATTTGCATTGACCCCCAGTGTGGATGGGGAGAAACACTAAATATTTTTTTCAAATCTTATTTGAATAACCGACTAGATTTGCATTATCGGCACATTAAAGTGACACACATAGTACGTATTTACATTAATTGCCTTTTCCGTTCCACTCCAAGTAGTGTAGTTTTTCCTCAAATTTTTATTCTTTTTACTATAGTATGGTAATTTGATAATTTCAAAAGTTCAACTAATAGTTTGATAATTCAAAAGACAATAACACCGTTTGTGAAAAATTAAAAATCTTCTCGCGACCCACCAAAAACTGACTGGCGACCCACCAGTGGGTCGCGACCAACAGTTTGAGAAACTCTGATTTAGACTATAAAATTTTATAGAATCGCAATCAAAAGGGTAGAAAAGGGCAGTTATTTTTTTTCCTGCGTATTTACCATAATAAAAATCCCTTCACAAGGAAGAATATGAAACATATTTTAGAATTATTATTAGAGCTAAGCTGTTTGGTATTAAAATTATGAGAAACATTGTAGTTACGACTACCATGTATTCTGTATTATTTTAGTCCCATTTCTCGGAATCGTTAGGTTGGCTTTTCTGTATACTATATACTAAGAAGGAAAAACTAGTTTTACAGGCGTCTAAAGTTAAGAAGGTAAGTGAACTTTCCAGAGTAAAAAATAGCTATCAAATTTTAAATAAAGAATGCGGTATTCAACTGGCCGAAAATTGAGCTATGGTTTAATTTTTTCTAAGCGACCAAAGGTAATGCATATTTTTATTTGCTTCTTTAAATTTGATGAAAAGGAAAAAAAACAATAACTATTAATCAATTGGTCAAGAAATATAATATGCAAGGGTATTGAAACTAAAAAAATAAGTAAATAACTATTTGCTAATATCAAATCTGTATATTTTAGAATACTAGAATGCTTCAGGAAGTATAGCTTTATAACAACTTAAGTACCTATAATTTAAACAATTGAAAAATAATTTGATTTTTCATTAATCCATTCCTTTTCATTTTCCTTCAAATACTAGATTTATTTCCATTAAAACAAGATCGAATAACAGAAAAAATATTGCGTTTTTCTTTAGAAAAGTACTTACAAGTTAGAACTTTTGGATTATTTTGTCATTTCTTCGGAACTTATAAATCCCTTCATAATCCCATTTGTACAGAAACTATTTTTAAGGAAGGCAAAAGCAGTTTCAAGAGGAAAAAGTCTTTCACTTAGCACTAAAAGAAAACAGAACACTTAAAGGGACAAAAAATTAATAAGAGTTCATAAATAAATTAAGGAGAATTTATTTAAAAACGCATATGTATTGATTTTTATCAGGCATGAGTAATAATAATTATACTGTTAAAAATAGTTTAGAAAATATAATAAATGACAAATAACAAAATGATAAATTTTAAACCTACCGCCCATAATGTCTGAAGTGAAGAAAAGAATAAGAGACAGTTGTAGTGATCCTTTCTTCTTGTGTACAATTAAAGTTTAGTAAAATAATGATGACTGTGATGTAGAAAAAAATTTTTGGTTGTAAATAAATAATATTGAAACGTAACAAGAGCGCTCTACATTAAACTGAATAATTTAGAAAAACACATTGCGATATATTAAAATGATAATTCAAAAATTAATTTTTGAGCTGATTCAACGAAATGTGTACTTAACACCTCTGTACAAAATGTTAAACAATGCAAATTTTAGCCAAAAATGATTCTCCGTTTTAGAATAAAGAAATATTAATTCATAAATCATATTTGTAAACTCACTGTAAAAGAATTTGATTATCTACAGAATAAACAAGTTGCTTCAAAGTTTTAATCCTAATTGATAATTAATTTACCTTTCCAAAACTAATCTACTTTTAGAAACATGTTTCATAATGGAATTCTAAAAGTAACCCATGCTTAATTTAACGGGGTTGAATAATATTAAACTGTTGTTAGTTTTAATGCTAGCTGTAGGTATTAAATAGTGATTGAAAATAAGCGACAAGGTAACTGATAATGCATTCCCGCTCCTTCTCTGTCTTATAACTAGATTAGAAACGCATGAGACACATTCGTAGTTGAAATTTATTCTAGTTTTGGGTTAATTGGCTCATCAACAGTAATTGAATCGGTGGTTATTTTAATTTCACGTTTTAAGTGAAATAACTTGCGAGTTAAAGATGATTTAACATTTATACGTTAACATTTATAAACCCAAAGACTTAAATACACCTTAGATTTACAAATTTACTTTTTAATTTATTGTAAAGATAAACTTTTAATACATATTCAAATAAAATCAACAGTAATCAAGATTATTAAACACAATATTCAAAACATAATCTGGAATTGTTTTTAAAAACAAAAAAAACATACATTTTTCCTTCGAATGTATGCAAGAACTCAACTTTTTTTTACAACTATCAACTTTAATTCTTTTTGAAACACTATAATAATAAACACGAGAGTGTGAGATAAATGTTACAATTCTTAAATTTGACCAAACAGCAGTAGATTCCTACTAGTTTCCTAATAGTTCCAACATAACGCGGATTTAGCCTAGGTCCTCTGTTATTTATAATACAGGTCTACACGAATGTATGCAATGAAATTTCGTGGTTTCCCTGACGTTACTAACAGGAAAAAATAATTTTTTTTACCAAAGTTTGCTTTTGTAGAAACTAGAGCAATTTTAGAGCTAGAGAAATAGGCAAAGTGAGGTACCCATTTTTTATCTTGATTTCGAATTTTCAGGTTAAAATAGATTTTATAAGCTTCGCAAAACTTCTAATTTTTTGCCAAAGCAAATTTTTTTGCTTCTTACTTAAATAAATTTCCAAAAATAAAGCAATGAATCAACATCTTGTTTACACTGTCTTGACGCCATTTTCTAACTTGGTAATACGCAAGGACGGTTGTTACAGCTGTGACAGACACGTAAACACTCGCTACTGTGACCTTTACAAGTAATACGCAATTCTCGATCGGGTTGATCAAAGTGCTACTTCCATCTTCTGATCATAAAACCATTTAAAATTAACTTACTTATCGACGTAAAAAGGACAAAAGCAACTTTAAAAGCTAAAGATGAATATTTTAATGTTTTTCGATGTCTAGAATCGGAACTTACGTTTTAGAACAAAAACCACTAATTTTTTTTCGACCTGAGTAACCAATTCCAGACTATGTTATGCTATAAAAATATTTAAAACTTTAAAGCAGTACTTGTGGTAGTCTCATTTTGCATTTAAATTTTTTTTGTTAAATGAATATAGAGACGCTCTTCACACTCGTGATATTTCAAGTTTATCACGTTTATTTTTATGGCTGATCTATCAGTCTGAAAAATGAACACAAAAAATCCTTTGTGGCCTACCTACTATGGAATGATATTAGTGAAACTAAAACTTTCTTCTAAAATTATGCTAATTTCTGATTTTTATAACTTAGTCGTAACAAGTTTCTCCGAAACATTTTGAAATAAAAAAAACCTTGTAACTCAAGATAAGGTTTAAAAACAAAAATAATATTTATTTAAAACCATCTTTAAACGACAAGAAAAACTATTTCACCTTATGTACAAATCGTAATAAAGAAACAAAAAAGTGATCAAATATTTTTCGCTAATTTTGTAATAGACCTGAAAGTTTCTTCTAGTTTTTCTTAATTATAATGCTGTAAGAGAGCTTGTTACATCTCTAGAAATATTAGAGAAACTGCAAACCACACGCGTTCTCATTTATTCAGAAAAGTCTAGCTAAAGGCAACCAACACAACTAAGCTAACGTCACATTCTTCAAGAAAATGCATCTTTTTAATAACGACATCACAAGAATGTCCAACGTTAATTTCAGTCGTGTTACGGTAGCCGGATATTCCTTAACGGTTGCGTTGGACGCACAAGTTAATATTCTCCACAAAAGTTGCTTAAGATAAATTAGTTAAGATACGCATTAGTGGTAGGATGTACCCATTAGGAAAACAATTCCTTGAAAAAAGGAGTCTCATTTTTGGAACAAGTTCCCATTAGTGGAACATAAATATCGAGTTTATTATAGGTTTGCTGTGATATTTTAAAGTGTTAGAGCTAAAGTAGGTGGCCTTAGAGGAAAAGGTTTAGCAATAAGGCTTTATCAAAAGGCTTGCTTTTTATTAGTTTTCCCAAGTTCTACAAAGATCCCAAAAAGAATATAATTTAAAATGCATTGTTTGATATATTTTTGAAAATTTTAATTGGTGTTTTTTTAACTTTTTGCTCTTTTGATACAATTTCATTTAAAGAATCAAAATTTCAATCGATTTTGTAAATAAAACACTGTGAAATTCAAAGCTAATTGTCAAGGATTCAAACGGGAATAATATGTTTAATAATTTTTAATAAATTACGAATTCATTGTATAATTAAACAATTACGAAGGCTACTTCTTGGTTACTTAACCAAAAATGACAGTTCTTTAGGGATTTTAATTTTTATGGATGTGCATTAGGGTTATGATTCTGAGACTTTTTTAAAATATTTAAAAGCCTGATGTTGCATTCGATGAACTTTTGCCCATATGTTAATTTTATAGCATTATTTTCTTTATACTGAGAAAAAACCTTGCGCGCCTAACCTCATTTCACTTTCTAATATAGGAATCACTAGTGTGTCTCGGGGTAAAAAAACTTTTTTACAAAAAACTTCGCTACCCAGGGATTTTCCCATTCCTTTTGGTCCCAAAAGATAGTGTGTGAAGTTTCAGCCCCATAAGTTAACTCTAGGGTGTGCCTATAGAGCCCCAAATTTGAAAAAAAGCGAAAAAAAACCTAGCTATTTTCAGAATTAAAAAAAAATATTTTGATATTTATATTGTTATAAAACTGGTTTAAATGTGTTCTTTAGAACATATTTAAATGAATTATATATATTTATGTGCATTAACTGTACCCTATAGCCCCTATAATTTAAGATTAATAAGTGCTAGGGACGTTGCACTCCCCAAAGCTTATAATGCCCTACCGGTAGACGAAATGAATCGAATTTCTTCGAAGGAACTCCCTCAAATGATGACATTTGTTGTTAAATGATGTTTTAAATTATAAAGACCAGTGAAATAACAGTAATTAGGCCTTCCACTGAACTTTTAATGCAAAAAGTGCTTTTCTGCAAAAATGCTTGTTTCTAGCTGATCAAATCCAAAATTTTCTCAAAAAGAGGGTTATAGTAATTTTTAAGATCAAAAACCTTGAAATACCTTTTTAAACCTTATATATTTCATTTTTATAAGTAGACTTTAACTTTAAACCATACAGATTGGAAACGACATGAATTTCTCCTATACCAGAAATAAAAATAAATTTTATCGTATGAAATTATGAAAATTATCTCTTTTTAACGTATTAGGGGGAAAGTTTGATTGAAATCTTCTTTTATCAAAATACTAACAAAAATTTACAACTATTAAACAATTTTCTTTACTTTAATAAAGTTTGATTTGATCAGCTAGAAACAAGCATTTTCGAAGAAAAGCATTTTTTACATTAAACTTCAGCAGAAGGCCTAATTACTGTTACTTTACTGGCCTTTATATTTTAAAACATCAATGTAACACCAAATGGCATCTTTTGAGGGAGTTCTTTGGAAGAAAAATGGAATTTAATTACTTTCGACCACTGTAGTGTCTTATAAGCTTTGATGAGCGCAACGTCCCTTAGTAGAACCTTTTACAAGTTATAGACACTATAGGTACAGTTAATAACCTTAAATAAATATAAACCACCTAAAATGTCCTAAATAACACATTTGAACCAGTTTTATATCAATTTAAATATCAAAATATACTTTTTTTAAAATTCTGAAAATTGGTAATTTTTCCAATTTTTTCTTGATTTGGGGCTCTATAGGCAAACCCTAGAATCAACTTAGGGGGCTGAAACTTCACACACTATCTTTTGGGACCAAAAGGAATAGGAATAGCTCTTTTACAAATCTATGATTTATGTAACAATCAGCTTCAAAAAAGATTATATTAACTGCCTTTTAGTGCTTCAGCCATATAAAAATCTTATTAGGCGCGCAAGCTTTTTTCACAGTTTTCAAAAATAAAAGTTATTTTCGAGAGTTATGGACCAATACTCATCATTTGCCACCACAGGCTTTTAAATCTGAAAAAAATCATAACCCTAATGTGCATTTGGATACCAAATCCATAGCCATTAAAGATTGACAATAATTTTCAAAACAAATCAAATTTTATTTTAACTATCGTTGCTAGTAGATCTTCTGTAAAGTACAGTGGAACCTATAACATAAAATGTAGAATGTAGATAGTTTTGGAACACCTTTAAGATAGTACTTTTGGAATACTATTTAAATTAATTTTTATACAGTCAAAATCAAAATCAAAGTCTGCCCGGGCCTAGTGGCCCATCAGGCGGTGCCCATCTCCGTTTCTGTAGCCTTTTGGGCCTGGGGTGCTAATTACTAGCGTGTGTCCAGGCCGAGTGGCTAGCCCGACACTGGACTCCCAGTTGATTCCCCAAGCGAGCTTGGTCCTCATTTATCGACTCTTATATCTAACTTCATTCACTCTAGAACTTCGTTCTCCATGAGATCAAACTTAGTCTTTAGAGTTGTATGCTATAATACTGTATATGGCTACAGTAATAGTACTCTCTTATACTCTGTTCATCTAAAATAGGTGTCTGAAGCATAATGTATTATGTATTAGAAGCAGTTACTATGTAACTATCATGGAAAAATTTTTCTTGTGCAATGACAAGGCAGCCTAAACAGTAGTTAAAATACTGTAAAATAATCGGCCACGGTAGTTGTGTGATGAGGGTTAGGACGTTTTTGATCCTGTTTCAGGCGCTTATTCTAAATGAACAGACTATAAACGAGTAGCTTTTAACATAAGTTCTACTGCTTAAAAAGTGATGTGTTGAAATGAATTTGTTAGTTAAAAAAGGTGAATGGAAGTTTTATAAAAGTCCATTTTTCGGAATTAAAATACGCACTTTTAAATAGCAAACCAATATTTAACATCCCGGGGCAATCCGAGCCTCCATCCCAACAGTTTGCAAAACACTCCAACCAGGGAAAAAGGGAACACTCAACCATTCATATTCGTACTGCGTAAATGCAACACCCTTTTCATCCTAAAAATGACGCTTTCCCTTTTTTTGCCTGGAAAACCTTCCCCACAGTTTGCAGTATTATTTTGAGAAAGCAATCCCGCCCACGCAAAACCTGCAGTCGTCGAGTAGAGCCTTCTCCTGACAAAATACGAATTCATCGATTTCTTCCGCTCTATCGATGGTGAAGGCTAGCGGAAAAAATCCGATCGCATCTCGGGCAATTGTCTGAATGGCTGTTGGATGCACACATAAGAATTATCAATGTCTTTTGTTCCGCAGATAATCTTCCTGAAGAAAGCGGTTGTAAGACCCAATTTGCAAAGAACGCCCGTGGCTTGGTACGATGCCAGGTTTTGCAAATTATTAATTGATCATTTTGCCGCCAGTGGGGCTGGGATTGTAGTGTTTGGAGGGAAATGGATGGTGTTTAATTTCTGTGTTGATTTTATTAGGGCTGTGTGGAATCAAAAGAAATTGTGGTTCGAAGCATCGATTTTGAAACTAGTTTTGAGTTAGTTTAGTAGCAGCATTGATCCAATATGACTGGAAAAATGAAATGTGATTTAGTAGTCAGGGCCCAGTGAAGTTTAAATTTTAAACCAGAATTTTATTCTAATGAATTAAATATTGTGAAGTTCTTTTAGCTCTTATTATTTGTTTCTTTGATTCCATTTGTTGGCTATTAATAAAATGGAATAGGATGTTGATTGTTGGATCATCTGACTTCAGCATTTGAATATGTTGCAGTCATTATAGAATTAAAGTAGACTAAAACGTGTTGCTTAATTTATAGATAAATCTTATGGCAGAATAATGCATTTGAAGGACCCTAGGTTCATTCCAAACAAAAGTATAAAATAAACTACAATTTAAGTAATAAAAATTGAATTGAATAAACAGTTGTTTTATAATTTTCTAAAGCACATGAATCTAAAGATTGGTATCAAATTGATGATACAAATGTTATTATGACCGAATCAAGCCCTATAATATACAGAAATTCTAGAAATTGATTTAATGAATTAAACATTAATTAAGTAAAAAAACCATTCCTCTTCATAGCATTTTTTTTCATTCAGAAAACTAACTATCCTGAATAGAGCAAAATAACTTCAAAAGAACACCCTTTTTATATCCTGTATCCTTCACATCTCTTCACGCAATTAAATTTCTACAAATTATCACAAAAACCGAAAAAAAGCATTTAAGAGAAAAAGGAAAACATAACATTTCTTTTAAAAATACATGGGTCACAAGGACACAAAAATTCTAAGTAATGCGAAATCATTATAATCAGCATAAGAAATTGAAGAAAAACCACTGGTCCTGCGGACCACTACTTTGCAAACAACCTTACTGTGATCCTCAACCAAAATTATCGGTCCTCCAAATTTAAAAAGACATGTTTCAATTTTTTAAAAGTAACTACAGCATTCTTGTACACAATACTGAAAAAAAATATCGACTCAGACCCTATATCTCCGGAACGGCTTGTGATATAAAGATAAATAAGGTATCATTTTTCATGATTTGAAGTATTCTATATACAGAAAAATTTTCAAGTTCTTAGGGAGTCGTCTTCATATTAAACAAAGCACCAACTTTCGTTTTTCCTATGGGCGAAATCAAAGATTATTCCATATTCTGAAAGAGCACCCACTAAAACCCCCCAAAACCAGTTTTCATGAAATTTGGTCCCCAAATAAAGCCAGGAGTGGGGGTTGAATTTCGTCGAATTTACGTTGAAATCTCGTTTTTTACGTTGAAATCTCGATTTTGATCCTGCGGGGTTGATGGTTGTAAGGATCAAAATCGAGATTTCAACGTAAAAAAACGAGATTTCAACGTAAAAAACGAGATTTCAACGTAAATTCGACGAACTTCAACCCCCACTCCTGGCTTCATTTGGGGACCGAATGACATGAAAACTGGTTTTGGGGGGTTTTAGAGGGTGCTCTTTCAGAATCTGGAATAATCTTTGATGTCACCCATAGGAAAAACGAAAGTTGGTGCTTCGTTTAATATGAAGACGACCCTCTAAGAACTTGAAAAATTTTCTGTATATAGAATACTTCAAATCATGAAAAATGATACCTTATTTGTCTTTATATCACAAACCGTTCCGGAGATATAGGGTCTGAGTCGATTTTTTTTCCAGTTGTACCTTCAAGTACCATTCAAGTGAATGCCAATAATTAATTTTAAAAAATTAAATTAATTAAGTAAATAAATAAGTTAGAAAATATTTTATTCATTAAGTACTTTTCTTGACTAAATGTTAATATTGTACTAACTGATATAAAACTTCTAATTAGTTTCGCAGTAAAAAAGGCTGCTTGAACTGGAGAGGGGATTATTTTTTTTCAAATTTCAAATTCAAATTTATTAACAAGAACAGAAAACACAAAACAGTTAGCATATACAAATAAAAATACATACAGCACATACATATCCAAAATTATTTATTATCAGACATTTCCCAAAGGGGCAAAACACAAAGGTCCCACACAAAGGTTTTTCGCCACAAAGGTCCCGCCGACCAGCGATTTTCTGACCATAGCGGATCGAATAGTTTTTCAGTGGTCTCGGAGCAGCGGACTACTAACAATTTCGACGCTGATTATACTTTATTGTTATGAGTCGAATAATGAGAACTATCTCTCTATATTAAAAAAAAGTTACTGTCACCGCTGCCGCTGTTTCAGAAAATTTAATTTTTCAACTCTTTGAACTCTCAAATCGCAAAAACTACTAGTTAGAAATTTATGAAATTTGGAACGTTTGTAGAGGAATATTTTAGGGCACATTCTCGAACAAAATCTAACTGATGTGATAATTAATACTGGGGTATTTTTAAGGTCAAAATTGAAGTTTTCTTATTTCGCCGCGTTATCCAGTTCAGCGAAATCTATTAGCAGCAGAACTATGATAGTTTTTGCAGCCTAATACACTGAAGTATGAAGATGTGCACTACGTCACCCTTTTTTTTAATTTCGAATTTGGTTTGAACTAAGTAATTTTTTAATTTTCGAAATTTTTGACACTTTTTCGTTTTTTCTATCAAAAAATGAAAACTAATCACGGTATAAATATGATTTTTTAAACACTTATACTCTTATTTTTAGAAAGATAATGGCGTTTAATTCTTTAAAAAAATCTAATTAGTTTTGGAATTATTAAGCATCAAAGTTTCATTTTTTATAGTTTTAGTAGGTCTTTATCAGGCGTGTTTAATGTTTATTGAATGTTTTTAAATTTTATATTTGCCTTTTTCACTAGATTGTCACGAGCACGGATATTTAAATTCAAAGGTTTTGTATGTGCACGTTAGAAATTAGTGATGAGAATTGAGAGAGAAATTAGTGTTAAGAATTGGAGAAGTTAGTGATAAGAGAAACAAATATAGTTAGGTTTTAGAAAAGCTTTTTTATGCGGATGAGGGTTGTCATCATAGCTGTTAAAATGTAACTAGCGAGCTTTGTTCGCTCAGATCGCCAAGCGATCTGTAAAGAGCTGAGTATAAGTTACGGTGGTTAGCCCCCTATCTATTAAATTATTGAAAAAATAAAAAGAAATATTTCAGTAGTGGTAATGATCCGAATTAAATTATTGATAAGTTAGAGAGGTTAAAGTTTTGATATTAAATTATCATTAACAAAGCAGGCAAGTTCCAGGTTAGTTGAGGATCCAGGATAGTTGAGTTAGAATGGACAGGATAGTGAAGTTCCAGGATAGTTGAGATGAAACAAGCGAGCTCTGCTCGAGCGATCTACAAAGAACTGTGAAGCAGTTCCGGGGGTCGGTGAGCGATAGCGAGCAGGGGGCAGAGCCCATTAGTCATTGATAAAATTACTTATTAATGTTTAGTTTAAGGTTACATTTAAACATTTGTTTAATTTTGAGAGTTCATTAGACGGTATTGCTACACCTATCAAGCAATCAATTAAAAAAAATTCCCATCCCTTTTCTCCCTTTAAAAGCAAACATACGTATTTAATTTTATAGTATTCAAACCATCGTTCCATCTTTCTATAAGGCCATGTTTAGATTTCGCTTTTGTGGACTTATGTTAAAAAGGCTTCGAAAAGTATTTTTCACTTTATCTTTATCATTCTAAATCTCTCCTCATTCTTATGGAAGATTCAAAAACAAAGGGATAAATACCTTTTGAATGAGTGATTGCCAGAACCAAAATAAAATAAATAGTACGGGTATCTAAACGAGAAGAAAATATTTCGATACTGATTCCATCTCGAGGGTATTTTCCAAGAAGCGTCGGTGATAAACTTACTAGTTTTTTTTGTCACTTGAGGTCCATTTAGTCGTTTTCTCAGATTTCTATAAATCCCTTTTTCGCCGTTACTAAAGCTCTATTACTTTCTCTATTGTCAATATACAGCAGAACTTCAATTTCAACTGAAAATTGGAGTTCTCTGGAGAGATTATTATACGCAGAGAACAAGATTATAGTTGTTGTATCAAATCTGTTTACTTCCAAAAAGCTATTTTGAAAGATGGGGATAGTTTTTATTTTATCAAAAAGTTCATTATTAGTGTTAGGTTGTTGAATTTTTTCTTTAGTTAAGTTTTTTTTGTTATTCTAATGGCAGAGCATAACACACTCTGATCGAGGTCATTAATCCAAACATGCCAAAATCACTAATCCCAAAGCCGATGCCTTAACCACCAGGCTCCCCACGGCCTCTCTTCAGTAAAGTAAGATTTAATAGTTGCTTACATGGTAAAATTTATAATGATGCAAGATTTATGAAAATATCAGAAGTACATTGTGCAGAAAATATCAACGCATAAAACTTATTCAAGTTAAAAATAATTTGGTCGATCAGAAAAGAGTAAAATATGTGAGGCGGAAAGCAAAAAGGGACCTCTTGTCGGCGTTCGTCGAAATGGAGTTATTATTTTTTTCTCAATCTGTACAGATTTATGAAGATTTTAAGACCATCATCATCTTTGTAGCTCAAAAAATGACGAATCGCCAGTAATTAAAAGTTTTAATAGAATAAGTGGATTTCGCGAAAAACAACCTTAAACTTTCAAACTGCTACCCTCTCGTTAGTTTTCACAGTTAAGGAATGATTCCAACAGCTAAAATTCGGTTCTATATAAGGTCCAAGGCTCGATAATCGAGAGAAAAAAAAATTCGATAGTTTTGACCTTCCGTTAATCAACTTTGCCGACAAGAGGTCCCTTTTCGCTTTCCGCCTCACATATAGGGTGGGTTGGGGTAAAATGGGTCAATTTTAAGGTACCTTCACATTTAAAGTTTTATTTCATCAAAACTATTACTTTTTAATGATTTCTTTCAATTGGATCTTGACACTACAATCCTTGAGAACATTTTCATCTAATTTTATCAAATATTTTTTAGTTATAAGTTGCTTAAACTTAGCATCAAAAGTAATGACCTATTTTACCCCAATGTGGGGTAAAATGGGTCTCATTGCAAAAAGATGTCAAAAATATATTTATTATTAAATATACATGAAAATAAGAAAAAAGGCAATCGGCAAAGCCGTTTTTACGTGAAGAAATTTGTTTTAAGTTGTATTTTAATGAAATTATAAACGTTCGAAGTTAATGAACATTGTTCAAATGTAGCAATTAAAATACTTCATTTGGAGAAAAATAAACTTGATTGACAGTTTAATGTATATTTGAAGGAGATCAGTTAAAAACATTGTTTTTACTTAATACAGAAGGCCTCCTAACTATGACCCATTTTACCCCAAGTACAAAATATCGTTATAAAAGATAAAATATTTTATATTTTTCTAAGCTGATTGGCTTGAAATGTCTCTCAGACTTTCTTTTATGGAAAAATATTACAAAAGTCTGCTGTAATTTATTACAATATATACATATTTTGGAAGTTAGTAAACCCTGTTTTTTCGATGACATCATTTACGGTTCAAATTAAATATTTTTTCAGTCCTCAAAATCATAAATATTAATTTTTGACAGTCAAAAAATATTGCCGACAGATAAAAGATTATAATACAAAAAAAATGAGCGAAAATTATTCAATTTAAATTTGATTTATATCGAGTTAATTAAAACTGACCCATTTTACCCCAAGACCCACTTTACCCCAACCCACCCTAATGATTGGTCGTAAATTAATTAAAGCTAATAGAACATACAAAAGATTACATTATTCTTGGAGTCTGAGTAAATTTGGCACACATTTTTGGGAAAATATCTTGTTAACTAAAGGCACTGTTTTCAAAGTGAAGACGTGCGCTTTAAGCTTATGAAATTTAAAACGTTAAATTAGATACTCAACCATTGCCTTCTTTTTGGTGTATCACACAACTAGATTCTCCAAATTTCAATTTATAGTGGGTGAAAATACGATAGTTTCTCTCAAGTAAAAAAATACCCGGTCTTAATTTCTATATACCCATCTTAAGATGCTGGTTTTAGGAATATTTACAAATCCGTTAAAAGAAAAAACTGAAATTTCACATGATTCACTTATAATATTGAAATAAACTATTATAGCTCAGTAAATAAATTTAGGGTTTTTAGCGTACTAATTAAAACTCGCTTAAAATTTCAGGATAAGCTAAGCTCTCTATGATGTCTACAGTCAAACCTGAAATGTCCCCTAAAATCCCTCGCGGGCTTCATTCCAAAATGGCGGATCAAAGATGGCTGCCAAGCAACCAAGCTTTGTGAGCCATATTTAAGTCAAAAATAAGTATTTTGGAATTCTGTAACAAAAATAGACTCAGCTATAGAACCTCTTGGAGTTCTGATCGCTATTTCCGGGGGAAAAAGCTTATAATGGTTTAAAAGATGATTTAATCGACGACAAACGGATATTTTTTGTTTCTTTACACACAATTTTCTCCCTACCCTTCCCCCCACCCAAGAATCCCCGAAACCAATCAAAATGTTTTCAAAAGTACTATCAATAAGGATTATTTCAATACAGTTTTTTTTTGAAAATCCGCCAATAGTTGGCTGAGATAATTGGTTATAAGTTATTCGTGTTTAGGGTTGTGAATGCTTAGGTTCAAAAATGATGTTTTCAAAATTGAGAGAAATATTTTTTGAAGGAAATGCACGCTTTTTGGGTCGCTGAATCCGAATATCAAGTTTATGCCATGAGGGAAGTCGGCTTCATGTGAAAATAGAACATCGAAATTCTTTTATTCTTTTCACAAATTTTTGCTTATTTTTTTTCAAATTCAATTTCAAATTTATTACAAAAAGAAAAAAAACACAAATAATACAATGAGGAAGTTGCATGATTTTTTTAAATTTTTTTAATCGATTCTTCTTGCAAAAATAAGCAACTACCCAAAATTTGAGGCCGATCGAGAAATTTTTTATTGACAAAAAAATTAACAAAAATACCCTTTTTAAAAGCGCGCGAAAACGCCAAAAGTTTGGGATGTGACGTCATCTTACGATAAACATTGTTGTAAAGCAATGGAGTAATCTTTCCATGGAATCCAAACATCTTTTCAACTGTCCCGCTATTCTGGCAAAATTGCAGCAAATTAGTGACAATCCATGGACGGACTTATACGAAGACAATTGCCTTCAGATCGCAGATACTGTTTATAGGACCTTCGGTTCTATTTAATTTCTATCCATGACACGACACCAACCAACCAACCAAAGCAATGGAGGTGATGGTATGATTGTTGAGATGTCACATCGTACGATTTAAACAATAAACGTTTTCAGTCACGTGTTTTTTCTCGACTTTTAAATTAAAATATTAAATTACCTGTACATTTTTTTGAAAAATTGACTAGATATTTCATTTTACCATACAAAAAACCATACGGAACACTTGTTTGTTTTTGAAAATATGACACATGCAACTTCCTTAATACAAATACAATTTAACAAGTTTAATACATAGGGGAGAGTGTTGTACCTATGGACAAAAATCACGTTCGGATTTTTCTAGGACAGGTAAAATCACATTTTGACCATTTAAAGTACCCAATAGGCCGGGTCGAAAAAGGCGAAATTCAAAGAATCGAAACGTAATAGTGCGGAAAAGTTGTAACACACTAATACAAGCATAACGCAAAAAAAATTTTTGAAATCGGTCAACGTTTGACCCTCGCGCAACGCGGTCAAAGTTTTGATGTTTTGGTCATTTTTAGAGAAATTGACCTAAAATCCCAAGATCACGTGATCAAATGATGTCCTTAATTTTTTCATAGTTGTGTACCTTCATTGTTAATAGTATGTGCCTAGTTTCATTAGTTTACATTCCCATATTTTAAAGCAATAAATTTTTAAAGTTTTAAAACTCCTGTAAAGTTGTTTTTTCCGCTTTCATAAAATAGCCATAACTCAAGAACAGCTGCAGTTAGAAACTTGCAACTGGTGTCATTCAATGCACACTATTTTTCTGGTTAAAATGGTGGTTATCACGACTGTCTTCCTTTATAACAAATATTCAAAATACTTAAAATTTAAAATAAAATTTAAAAATTTAACAAAAAAACAAAATTCTGAAAACTGGTAAAAATGAGGTTTTATTGCAATTGAACATCTACTATAAACTTGTTTTCAAAATTTTAAGTTGAAATTTTAATGTTATCTCACTGAAAAATACATTGTCTTCGTCTTTTGTATAGTCTCATAGAACCTTCTTTATGAACGGTTAAGTACCAATAAAGTATTAATAAAAAGTAACAAAACTAATTATTCTATTAAATAAGAAGGACATGTTAGTTTTTAACTTATATTTAGAAATTAATTAACCTCCATTTTCTTATTTAAAAGTGCGCACCGCAAGTTCAAAGTCACCATTGATTTCAAATGTAAGGCATTACTTCCCGCGACTTGAATGGTTCTCTTATAAAAATTCTTTACGCTTTTGGTGGCCAGCTTTGGTTTTGGTCTTCCGAAAAAACGTCTTTATACGGGTGTGGGGGGTTCTTCACTTGATTATAACTTGGCAGAGAATCTTATTCGAGAGATCTGTTTGACTGTTTAAGAAGTTTTCTACTTTGTTTGCGACACATATCCTCTCTATTCGTTTGTTTCGTTGTTCATGTAGAAACCTAACTTCAAGTTTTGGTATTCTTTTCAACTTTTAACAATTGCAGTCAATCAACATGCAATTCAACAATGCAATCAACATGCAATTCAAAAATGCAATTCAAAAATGCAATGTCAAATGAATGTGTATACACATTCATTTGACATTGCATTTTGTAAATGTCCTATAAATATTAAATGCACTTGTAGAAAAAGGGTCGACGCATGTGTCCAGTCCACCATTGATTGACTGCAGTTGTTAAAAGTTGAAAAGAATACCAAAACTTGAAGTTAGGTTTCTATATGAACAACGAAACCAATGAATAGGGAGGATTTGTGTCGCAAACAAAGTAGAAAACTTCTTAAACAGATCTCTCGAATAAGATTCTCTTCCAAGTTATAATCAAGTGAAGTTTCCCACACCCGTATAAAGACGTTTCTTCGGATGACCAAAACCAAAGCTGGCCACCAAAAGCGTAAAGAATTTTTATAAGAGAACCATTCAAGTCGCGGGAAGAAATGCTTTACATTTGAAATCAATGGTGACTTTGAACTTGCGGTGCGCACTTTTAAATAAGAAAATGGAGGTTAATTAATTTCTAAATATAAGTTAAAAACTAACATGTCCTTCTTATTTAATAGAATAATTAGTTTTGTTACTTTTTATTAATACTTTATTGGTACTTAACCGTTCATAAAGAAGGTTCTATGAGACTATACAAAAGACGAAGACAATGTATTTTTCAGTGAGATAACATTAAAATTTCAACTTAAAATTTTGAAAACAAGTTTATAGTAGATGTTCAATTGCAATAAAACCTCATTTTTACCAGTTTTTAGAATTTTGTTTTTTTGTTAAATTTTTAAATTTTATTTTAAATTTTAAGTATTTTGAATATTTGTTATAATGGAATATAGTCGTGATACCCACCATTTTAACCAGAAAAATAGTGTGCATTGAATGACACCAGTTGCAAGTTTCTAACTGAACTGCAGTTGTTCTTGAGTTATGGCTATTTTATGAAAGCGGAAAAAACAACTTTACAGGAGTTTTAAAACTTTAAAAATTTATTGCTTTAAAATATGGGGATGTAAACTAATGAAACTAGGCACATACTATTAATAATGAAGGTACACAACTATGAAAAAATTAAGGACATCATTTGATCACGTGATCTTGGGATTTTCGGTCAATTTCTCTAAAAATGACCAAAACATCAAAACTTTGACCGCGTTGCGCGAGGGTCAAACGTTGACCGATTTCAAAAACTTTTTTTGCGTTATGCTTGTATTAGTGTGTCACAACTTTTCCGCACTATTACATTTCGATTCTTTGAATTTCGTCTTTTTCGACCCGGCCTAGTAAAGAATTTTTATAAGAGAACCATTCAAGTCGCGGGAAGAAATGCTTTACATTTGAAATCAATGGTGACTTTGAACTTGCGGTGCGCACTTTTAAATAAGAAAATGGAGGTTAATTAATTTCTAAATATAAGTTAAAAACTAACATGTCCTTCTTATTTAATAGAATAATTAGTTTTGTTACTTTTTATTAATACTTTATTGGTACTTAACCGTTCATAAAGAAGGTTCTATGAGACTATACAAAAGACGAAGACAATGTATTTTTCAGTGAGATAACATTAAAATTTCAACTTAAAATTTTGAAAACAAGTTTATAGTAGATGTTCAATTGCAATAAAACCTCATTTTTACCAGTTTTTAGAATTTTGTTTTTTTGTTAAATTTTTAAATTTTATTTTAAATTTTAAGTATTTTGAATATTTGTTATAATGGAATATAGTCGTGATACCCACCATTTTAACCAGAAAAATAGTGTGCATTGAATGACACCAGTTGCAAGTTTCTAACTGAACTGCAGTTGTTCTTGAGTTATGGCTATTTTATGAAAGCGGAAAAAACAACTTTACAGGAGTTTTAAAACTTTAAAAATTTATTGCTTTAAAATATGGGGATGTAAACTAATGAAACTAGGCACATACTATTAATAATGAAGGTACACAACTATGAAAAAATTAAGGACATCATTTGATCACGTGATCTTGGGATTTTCGGTCAATTTCTCTAAAAATGACCAAAACATCAAAACTTTGACCGCGTTGCGCGAGGGTCAAACGTTGACCGATTTCAAAAACTTTTTTTGCGTTATGCTTGTATTAGTGTGTCACAACTTTTCCGCACTATTACATTTCGATTCTTTGAATTTCGTCTTTTTCGACCCGGCCTAGTAAAGAATTTTTATAAGAGAACCATTCAAGTCGCGGGAAGAAATGCTTTACATTTGAAATCAATGGTGACTTTGAACTTGCGGTGCGCACTTTTAAATAAGAAAATGGAGGTTAATTAATTTCTAAATATAAGTTAAAAACTAACATGTCCTTCTTATTTAATAGAATAATTAGTTTTGTTACTTTTTATTAATACTTTATTGGTACTTAACCGTTCATAAAGAAGGTTCTATGAGACTATACAAAAGACGAAGACAATGTATTTTTCAGTGAGATAACATTAAAATTTCAACTTAAAATTTTGAAAACAAGTTTATAGTAGATGTTCAATTGCAATAAAACCTCATTTTTACCAGTTTTTAGAATTTTGTTTTTTTGTTAAATTTTTAAATTTTATTTTAAATTTTAAGTATTTTGAATATTTGTTATAATGGAATATAGTCGTGATACCCACCATTTTAACCAGAAAAATAGTGTGCATTGAATGACACCAGTTGCAAGTTTCTAACTGAACTGCAGTTGTTCTTGAGTTATGGCTATTTTATGAAAGCGGAAAAAACAACTTTACAGGAGTTTTAAAACTTTAAAAATTTATTGCTTTAAAATATGGGGATGTAAACTAATGAAACTAGGCACATACTATTAATAATGAAGGTACACAACTATGAAAAAATTAAGGACATCATTTGATCACGTGATCTTGGGATTTTCGGTCAATTTCTCTAAAAATGACCAAAACATCAAAACTTTGACCGCGTTGCGCGAGGGTCAAACGTTGACCGATTTCAAAAACTTTTTTTGCGTTATGCTTGTATTAGTGTGTCACAACTTTTCCGCACTATTACATTTCGATTCTTTGAATTTCGTCTTTTTCGACCCGGCCTAGTACCCAACCTATAGTCCTAACCTTTGTGAGTTGAGAGATATTTTTTATTAGCCAAAATCTTGAAAATTGGATTTTTAATCATGTATAATAACTTTGAAAAATTAGTGTCCAAAGGTACAACAACCTGTTGTACCTATGCACAGACCCAGTTGTACCTGTGGACACCCTTAAAAAGGGAAGTTTTAGTTGAAAAAGCTGAGAATGAACATTTTTATTGATTAATTACCTTTTAATAACCTATTTCAAGCCTTTCTAAAATTGAAAATTGATTTTTTAAGGTAATGTAGTTTTAGATCGTAAATGATCATTAAAACGAAGTTGAATGATAAAAGTCTTGATTTTTTACCAAAAACACAAAAATAACATGGTATTTTCAGATCAGAATTTAAGGTAATAGTTTCATCAATCATGCTGATTGATCTGACAACTTCACTGATCCAAAAAAAACAATTCGATCGACACTTAGTTGTGCAAGCATTTGGTGGTAATAACAGTAATAATTTGGTGGTAAATCTTCTTCAGTGGAAAGTTTAAGTTTTTTTAATCATCATACTTAAATATGATAGGGTGCTTAGGGTTTTACACCATATTTTACATTAAATTCCAAGTAGAATTATAAATTTAAAAAAGTAGTTTAGATCACAACATATTTGATTTTTCATCTAAAATTTATTTGAAAATAATCGCTGACAAATAGATTACCATTTAGAATTAATTTAATATTTATTAAAATGTATTCAGTTAAATGAAACCTGATTCTAAAACGCTGATTAGCTACAGACACCCACAAGAACGTGTCCCTAGGTACAACACTTATGGTGTCCGAAGGTACAGCATCAGGTGTTTTTACATTCAAAGTTCTATAAAAGATAAAAGAATTGATATCTGACGATTTCTAATATCAAAACTAAAAAGTCAAAATCTCTGGGATTCCCCCATATATCCCATTTTATCATATCATAATCATAGAGGAAGAAAATAGTTAATGTAGTGATGCACTAAAAAAAACTTTGAGCACCTAAAAACAGTATTTTTATTATAGAAAATTTAAATAATATTTTAAACAACTGATTTCACGTTAGCAACTAGATAGCATCTGTTTACATTTAAAATCGACCACAAATTCAAATTTACATTTTTTCCCGAATTTTAAAAGGAGGTGGCTGAAGGTACAACCGTCCGTAGGTACAACACTCTCCCCTACAAAAGAGAGAAAAAAAAGAGAGATAATGTCTATCCTAAAGGAGCTACTGCTCCTTTGGTAAATCGAATATCAATATTTATAGCAATCAAAAACAAACAGTGGAAGAATATGTGACAAAAATTGTTTTTAAATTTACGAATGTAAAAACAAAAAAAACCAAAAAATGGCTTGGCTGGCAATTTATATATATATTGAAGAAATAGTGAGAACAGACAGACTAAGTGCATTTTACCTGACAAACTAAAAGAGGGTTTTAACGTTATCTTGGTCAAGAATAAAAGCAATACAGTTTTTAAAAAAATCTTATATTGGATTCTGTTTGAATTTGGCTTGGTAATTTATTAAAAAAAGTAACCGAAAGATATTGAAAATGTTTTTTATACATTTCTTTACGAGGGGTAGGTACTGAGAAATAATTTTGTCTGCGGAGATTATATGAATTGCTAGAGTTAAATGTTGCCCATGTTGGGAATTTCTTTAAAAAGAGTAGACTATTTAGTAAAAATAGTTGACTCACATTTAAAAGATAATTATTCTCAGGAAAGTAACTTAAAAATTTCTTTTGCAAGTTAATTAATGGTAAAACGTTGGATATGTAGTCTCCACCCCAGATTAATATACCATATTGACCATATTGTAATCGAGATTGAACCCAAGCAAAATATAGTTTTAGAAGTAAATCCGAATCAAAGAATTTTTTTAAGCGTAAGAATTTGAATAAAATATATCTTAATTTACTACAGATTGAGTTAATATAATCTTTAAATTTCCAGTCTTTATTAAATAGAATGCCTAAATATTTTAATGATGGGGAGTAATTAAGGATATGATTATCGCAGGATTTAATTTTACAATCACAAAAGTATAATTTAAGCTTAGTTTCATCATTAGATCTTAAAGAAAACATAATGTAACTTGTTTTATTTACATTAACCTTTAACTCATTGCTTGAAAACCAATTGTAAATTATTTCTAAATCTTGATTTATCATATTTTGTAAAAGGTCGTAAGAACGAGCTGAATATATTATTGTATCATCCACGAAGGTAAGGGAACGTACCCATACTACGTGACCCATTCAGGGGAGGGGAGGGGGTCTTCAAAATACCACGCTCGGTCACGGGAGGGGGGGGCATAGGGTTTCGTCACGTAGTCAACTTCCTCTAGTCAATACGACAAACTTAAGCCAAATTAATTATTGAAATTTGCCAAATTAAGACTAATTTAGCAAAATTAATTATTAAAATTAGACAAATTAAGCAAAATTAATTTTTTAAAACTTTTTGTTTGCAAAAAATGATGGCAAACCGTATTTTTGAATTACTGCGTGAAAACTAGATGGCATATACTAGGGGGGTCTTGGCATATACTACGGATGGTCACCAAGGGGGGGGAGGGGGTCAAAAATGGGTCACGTAGTATGGGTACGTTCCCTAATAACTTTACCTAACAAATTCAACCTACAAAAATCGTTGATATAAATGTTAAGCAAAAGAGGTCCAAAGTTTGGAGCCTTGAGGTACTACTTTTTAGAGGGGATAAATGGACTGCAAAGGGTATCCATTTTAACTCTTTGTTTGCGATTTAAAATGTACGATCGGAACCACTCCAGACAGTTGCCCCGAATGCCTGCAGCATATAATTTAAAGAAGGATCTCATAGTTTACGTTATCAAATGCTTTACTGATATCTAAAGATATTGCCGCAGTTTTTAAATTGTCATTAAGATTGTTAGTGATAAAAGAGGAAAACTCTATAAGAGCATTAGTAGTACTTAAGTTATCCCGGAATCAATCCAAATTGATTATTTGCAAAGAAGTTGTTTTTGTACAAAAAATTTTTTACTCTTGTAGATACCACTTCTTACAATATTTTTGAAAAAACGGGTATAAGGAGATTGGGCTGTAATTTGTGAAAATATCGGGACTTCCAGACTTTAAAATGGGTACAATAGTAGAATATTTAAGAGATTCAATAAATTTACCTTCCTTTATAGACTGATTTAGAACAGATTGTATGAAATGACAATGATATTTGCCAACTATTTTGAAAACCTTAGAATTTAAGTTGTCATATCCGCTTGTATTAGTATTTTTTAGTTTTGTAATAATACCCTGAGTTTCAGTTTCTGAAACATCTAATATAATAAAATCAAGTGTGGGTATATGGGTATGTATGTTTGTCTTTTATACAAATCCAGTTTTCTTTTGATCTGCACGAAACTTGGTATACATACGTAAAAAAACTCCAGAAAAAACATAGGCTATGTTTCGAAAACTTTTAATGACCCCTTGACCCTCTTTCGACCCTTTTTATGGTCATTTTGCTGAAATAGCTTTATTTCTCCTCAAGAAGAGATCTGCTTACTCCATTGTTACAAAGAACACTTAATGCTAAACAACAAGTTTTTAATAGAAACACTAGGTACAAGTCTATTCAAAAATCATAACTATAATCTAAAAGTATAATTAAATGAAATTTAAATTTTAAAACTGGTAAGTATAGTACAAAATATTTTTATTTGAGAGTAATTTTTAAATAAAAGTTTTGTGGAATAGCATTGTTGTTAAAATAATCTCCATGGAAACGAGGATGAAAAATCAAATGATGATCATATTGTAGCCTTTAAGAAAGTTGGTTAACAGACCAAAAACTAGAGTTAATATTCAAAACCCTTTTAAGTGAAAATATGGTATTTTTCCTTAAATTGCAGGAATATGTTTTATTTATTAAATTTTATACCAAAGATATAATAAAATCATGAAAATACGATTAATTAAGGGTTCTAATTGAGCATTTTAAGTTATTTTGGGAAGAATATTTTTCTAATATTTTGTTGTTTTTTATGGGAATCATGTGGTAAATGCAGAAATGGTTCAGAATTTAAAATGCTTGATTCGACACCTTTCACTCATCAAAATATAGGCACGGATCCAGCACGCCTCCAAGAGGGGGGCACTTTTCCAGACAAGATCCCCATTGGTACCATTGAGGGTATAGGGGTCCTCCCCCAGAAAAAAAATTTAATTTGACGTGTAAAAGTAGGGTTTAAACTTGCGTTTTTGGAAACGTTTTGAGTCTACTTTTCAACACTATAACGTTTACTTTTTCACCCAAAATGTCAAAATATTGGGGATTTCCTAAAAATTATCACTGAAGATCCCCTGGTGGTACTAATGGGAGGTATGGGGGTCCTCCCCCAGAAAAAAATTGGAAATTAGACCGGTAAAAGTAGGGTTTTACTCATTTTGACAACCTTTTTGTCCAGAGTGCTAATTTTAAAGAAAAACAAATCTCCATCTCCACCCGTGCAAGGCCGGGCATATCAGCTAGTCATCTATAAAAGCTATAGAACGTACAGAATGCAAGACGAAATCCCGATATTTATCACTTTGTTTCATGATGTTACACCCAATATTAGAAAAAAATTCATTAAAGGAGTTGACATCCGACTGAGAAAACTGGATAGAAGATGATTGTTTTGAATCACCAACCAAAAATATTAACAAGCTTTCATTCTCTTCTAGAATTACTCGAGCACTTTTCAAACTCTTTTTTATAGTAGCAACTTTGATTTGAGAGGAAAAAACAGCCATATTCTCAGTTAGTAAACTAAATTTCCTCAGTGAAAGAACACAGAGCAGTTTTTCTTCCAGATAATGATTTGTACAAAAAAACTTTGTAAATGTAATTTTGTAAATTATCCGCCTAAATAACATAAAGTAGAAAATACTTTATGTAGGAAAGCTGCAAGTCAAATCTTAACTTACCGGTATCTTCGTCATGGATGAGCATCCGTAGATCATCCGTAAAGACAGTTACACGGACAAATCGAACACTATCCTCTGTTCGGAAACTTCGGAAATCCTGCTCCTCGGCTATCGGATCATTAGAGAAGCTCATTTGATTGATTCGTAAGCTCTGACATCGAGCTGCTGGAAAGATCAAAACCAATCAAATCAGCTTCTTAAACTATCCGAACGCGAAGGATCAGGATTCCCGTACAAAATAAGGCTTTGGCAGAGTTTTCACATTTTTTTGTGATTTTTTAACTTTTTTCTTAATAAAACAAATTTTAAAGTGAAGACTTTTGAGATAATTTTAAAAAACATATTAAGCCACAAAATTTGAGACCCTAATTAAATTTTTACCAATAGAAGTTCTTCTACAAATTGAATTTTTCAATAATTTTTGGGGGTGTCGCTCCATTTTTAATTCCCTGGGATTTGGTCTGGGACCCCCATATCCTATGTGATTCTGACTCGTCTAGGTGTCTACTATCTCCCCTAGATGTTATGAAACACTTATCT
Source organism: Tetragnatha versicolor (assembly GCA_024610705.1). Lineage (NCBI taxonomy): Eukaryota > Metazoa > Arthropoda > Arachnida > Araneae > Tetragnathidae > Tetragnatha > Tetragnatha versicolor. The sequence continues at coordinate 59,812,242 of JANDEH010000001.1, forward strand.
GAAACACCCTGTATATTTAAAAAAACATGACGTATATTTCTTACTCCAGAGACGTCATTTTCAGCTTCTCCCTTGCCGAGGCAATCACTGATTTTTTTAAATTTTGATTGGGTATTATTGGATTAGATTTTTTTATACGAAGAGATGACTTGCTTCAAAAGGTTCAGTTCAGAAATAGCTCGAATAATTATCCATTTCTAAATCCTACATAAAAATACTATAAGCTTACTTAATACTTAAAATACTTAAGCTGCAATAGACATTCTCTTCCAAGTTATAATCAAGTGAAGTTTCCCACACCCGTATAAAGACGTTTTTTCGGATGACCAAAACCAAAGCTGGCCACCAAAAGCGTAAAGAATTTTTATAAGAGAACCATTCAAGTCGCGGGAAGAAATGCTTTACATTTGAAATCAATGGTGACTTTGAACTTGCGGTGCGCACTTTTAAATAAGAAAATGGAGGTTAATTAATTTCTAAATATAAGTTAAAAACTAACATGTCCTTCTTATTTAATAGAATAATTAGTTTTGTTACTTTTTATTAATACTTTATTGGTACTTAACCGTTCATAAAGAAGGTTCTATGAGACTATACAAAAGACGAAGACAATGTATTTTTCAGTGAGATAACATTAAAATTTCAACTTAAAATTTTAAAAACAAGTTTATAGTAGATGTTCAATTGCAATAAAACCTCATTTTTACCAGTTTTTAGAATTTTGTTTTTTTGTTAAATTTTTAAATTTTATTTTAAATTTTAAGTATTTTGAATATTTGTTATAATGGAATATAGTCGTGATACCCACCATTTTAACCAGAAAAATAGTGTGCATTGAATGACACCAGTTGCAAGTTTCTAACTGAACTGCAGTTGTTCTTGAGTTATGGCTATTTTATGAAAGCGGAAAAAACAACTTTACAGGAGTTTTAAAACTTTAAAAATTTATTGCTTTAAAATATGGGGATGTAAACTAATGAAACTAGGCACATACTATTAATAATGAAGGTACACAACTATGAAAAAATTAAGGACATCATTTGATCACGTGATCTTGGGATTTTCGGTCAATTTCTCTAAAAATGACCAAAACATCAAAACTTTGACCGCGTTGCGCGAGGGTCAAACGTTGACCGATTTCAAAAACTTTTTTTGCGTTATGCTTGTATTAGTGTGTCACAACTTTTCCGCACTATTACATTTCGATTCTTTGAATTTCGTCTTTTTCGACCCGGCCTAGTACCCAACCTATAGTCCTAACCTTTGTGAGTTGAGAGATATTTTTTATTAGCCAAAATCTTGAAAATTGGATTTTTAATCATGTATAATAACTTTGAAAAATTAGTGTCCAAAGGTACAACAACCTGTTGTACCTATGCACAGACCCAGTTGTACCTGTGGACACCCTTAAAAAGGGAAGTTTTAGTTGAAAAAGCTGAGAATGAACATTTTTATTGATTAATTACCTTTTAATAACCTATTTCAAGCCTTTCTAAAATTGAAAATTGATTTTTTAAGGTAATGTAGTTTTAGATCGTAAATGATCATTAAAACGAAGTTGAATGATAAAAGTCTTGATTTTTTACCAAAAACACAAAAATAACATGGTATTTTCAGATCAGAATTTAAGGTAATAGTTTCATCAATCATGCTGATTGATCTGACAACTTCACTGATCCAAAAAAAACAATTCGATCGACACTTAGTTGTGCAAGCATTTGGTGGTAATAACAGTAATAATTTGGTGGTAAATCTTCTTCAGTGGAAAGTTTAAGTTTTTTTAATCATCATACTTAAATATGATAGGGTGCTTAGGGTTTTACACCATATTTTACATTAAATTCCAAGTAGAATTATAAATTTAAAAAAGTAGTTTAGATCACAACATATTTGATTTTTCATCTAAAATTTATTTGAAAATAATCGCTGACAAATAGATTACCATTTAGAATTAATTTAATATTTATTAAAATGTATTCAGTTAAATGAAACCTGATTCTAAAACGCTGATTAGCTACAGACACCCACAAGAACGTGTCCCTAGGTACAACACTTATGGTGTCCGAAGGTACAGCATCAGGTGTTTTTACATTCAAAGTTCTATAAAAGATAAAAGAATTGATATCTGACGATTTCTAATATCAAAACTAAAAAGTCAAAATCTCTGGGATTCCCCCATATATCCCATTTTATCATATCATAATCATAGAGGAAGAAAATAGTTAATGTAGTGATGCACTAAAAAAAACTTTGAGCACCTAAAAACAGTATTTTTATTATAGAAAATTTAAATAATATTTTAAACAACTGATTTCACGTTAGCAACTAGATAGCATCTGTTTACATTTAAAATCGACCACAAATTCAAATTTACATTTTTTCCCGAATTTTAAAAGGAGGTGGCTGAAGGTACAACCGTCCGTAGGTACAACACTCTCCCCTACAAAAGAGAGAAAAAAAAGAGAGATAATGTCTATCCTAAAGGAGCTACTGCTCCTTTGGTAAATCGAATATCAATATTTATAGCAATCAAAAACAAACAGTGGAAGAATATGTGACAAAAATTGTTTTTAAATTTACGAATGTAAAAACAAAAAAAACCAAAAAATGGCTTGGCTGGCAATTTATATATATATTGAAGAAATAGTGAGAACAGACAGACTAAGTGCATTCTACCTGACAAACTAAAAGAGGGTTTTAACGTTATCTTGGTCAAGAATAAAAGCAATACAGTTTTTAAAAAAATCTTATATTGGATTCTGTTTGAATTTGGCTTGGTAATTTATTAAAAAAAGTAACCGAAAGATATTGAAAATGTTTTTTATACATTTCTTTACGAGGGGTAGGTACTGAGAAATAATTTTGTCTGCGGAGATTATATGAATTGCTAGAGTTAAATGTTGCCCATGTTGGGAATTTCTTTAAAAAGAGTAGACTATTTAGTAAAAATAGTTGACTCACATTTAAAAGATAATTATTCTCAGGAAAGTAACTTAAAAATTTCTTTTGCAAGTTAATTAATGGTAAAACGTTGGATATGTAGTCTCCACCCCAGATTAATATACCATATTGACCATATTGTAATCGAGATTGAACCCAAGCAAAATATAGTTTTAGAAGTAAATCCGAATCAAAGAATTTTTTTAAGCGTAAGAATTTGAATAAAATATATCTTAATTTACTACAGATTGAGTTAATATAATCTTTAAATTTCCAGTCTTTATTAAATAGAATGCCTAAATATTTTAATGATGGGGAGTAATTAAGGATATGATTATCGCAGGATTTAATTTTACAATCACAAAAGTATAATTTAAGCTTAGTTTCATCATTAGATCTTAAAGAAAACATAATGTAACTTGTTTTATTTACATTAACCTTTAACTCATTGCTTGAAAACCAATTGTAAATTATTTCTAAATCTTGATTTATCATATTTTGTAAAAGGTCGTAAGAACGAGCTGAATATATTATTGTATCATCCACGAAGGTAAGGGAACGTACCCATACTACGTGACCCATTCAGGGGAGGGGAGGGGGTCTTCAAAATACCACGCTCGGTCACGGGAGGGGGGGGCATAGGGTTTCGTCACGTAGTCAACTTCCTCTAGTCAATACGACAAACTTAAGCCAAATTAATTATTGAAATTTGCCAAATTAAGACTAATTTAGCAAAATTAATTATTAAAATTAGACAAATTAAGCAAAATTAATTTTTTAAAACTTTTTGTTTGCAAAAAATGATGGCAAACCGTATTTTTGAATTACTGCGTGAAAACTAGATGGCATATACTAGGGGGGTCTTGGCATATACTACGGATGGTCACCAAGGGGGGGGAGGGGGTCAAAAATGGGTCACGTAGTATGGGTACGTTCCCTAATAACTTTACCTAACAAATTCAACCTACAAAAATCGTTGATATAAATGTTAAGCAAAAGAGGTCCAAAGTTTGGAGCCTTGAGGTACTACTTTTTAGAGGGGATAAATGGACTGCAAAGGGTATCCATTTTAACTCTTTGTTTGCGATTTAAAATGTACGATCGGAACCACTCCAGACAGTTGCCCCGAATGCCTGCAGCATATAATTTAAAGAAGGATCTCATAGTTTACGTTATCAAATGCTTTACTGATATCTAAAGATATTGCCGCAGTTTTTAAATTGTCATTAAGATTGTTAGTGATAAAAGAGGAAAACTCTATAAGAGCATTAGTAGTACTTAAGTTATCCCGGAATCAATCCAAATTGATTATTTGCAAAGAAGTTGTTTTTGTACAAAAAATTTTTTACTCTTGTAGATACCACTTCTTACAATATTTTTGAAAAAACGGGTATAAGGAGATTGGGCTGTAATTTGTGAAAATATCGGGACTTCCAGACTTTAAAATGGGTACAATAGTAGAATATTTAAGAGATTCAATAAATTTACCTTCCTTTATAGACTGATTTAGAACAGATTGTATGAAATGACAATGATATTTGCCAACTATTTTGAAAACCTTAGAATTTAAGTTGTCATATCCGCTTGTATTAGTATTTTTTAGTTTTGTAATAATACCCTGAGTTTCAGTTTCTGAAACATCTAATATAATAAAATCAAGTGTGGGTATATGGGTATGTATGTTTGTCTTTTATACAAATCCAGTTTTCTTTTGATCTGCACGAAACTTGGTATACATACGTAAAAAAACTCCAGAAAAAACATAGGCTATGTTTCGAAAACTTTTAATGACCCCTTGACCCTCTTTCGACCCTTTTTATGGTCATTTTGCTGAAATAGCTTTATTTCTCCTCAAGAAGAGATCTGCTTACTCCATTGTTACAAAGAACACTTAATGCTAAACAACAAGTTTTTAATAGAAACACTAGGTACAAGTCTATTCAAAAATCATAACTATAATCTAAAAGTATAATTAAATGAAATTTAAATTTTAAAACTGGTAAGTATAGTACAAAATATTTTTATTTGAGAGTAATTTTTAAATAAAAGTTTTGTGGAATAGCTTTGTTGTTAAAATAATCTCCATGGAAACGAGGATGAAAAATCAAATGATGATCATATTGTAGCCTTTAAGAAAGTTGGTTAACAGACCAAAAACTAGAGTTAATATTCAAAACCCTTTTAAGTGAAAATATGGTATTTTTCCTTAAATTGCAGGAATATGTTTTATTTATTAAATTTTATACCAAAGATATAATAAAATCATGAAAATACGATTAATTAAGGGTTCTAATTGAGCATTTTAAGTTATTTTGGGAAGAATATTTTTCTAATATTTTGTTGTTTTTTATGGGAATCATGTGGTAAATGCAGAAATGGTTCAGAATTTAAAATGCTTGATTCGACACCTTTCACTCATCAAAATATAGGCACGGATCCAGCACGCCTCCAAGAGGGGGGCACTTTTCCAGACAAGATCCCCATTGGTACCATTGAGGGTATAGGGGTCCTCCCCCAGAAAAAAAATTTAATTTGACGTGTAAAAGTAGGGTTTAAACTTGCGTTTTTGGAAACGTTTTGAGTCTACTTTTCAACACTATAACGTTTACTTTTTCACCCAAAATGTCAAAATATTGGGGATTTCCTAAAAATTATCACTGAAGATCCCCTGGTGGTACTAATGGGAGGTATGGGGGTCCTCCCCCAGAAAAAAATTGGAAATTAGACCGGTAAAAGTAGGGTTTTACTCATTTTGACAACCTTTTTGTCCAGAGTGCTAATTTTAAAGAAAAACAAATCTCCATCTCCACCCGTGCAAGGCCGGGCATATCAGCTAGTCATCTATAAAAGCTATAGAACGTACAGAATGCAAGACGAAATCCCGATATTTATCACTTTGTTTCATGATGTTACACCCAATATTAGAAAAAAATTCATTAAAGGAGTTGACATCCGACTGAGAAAACTGGATAGAAGATGATTGTTTTGAATCACCAACCAAAAATATTAACAAGCTTTCATTCTCTTCTAGAATTACTCGAGCACTTTTCAAACTCTTTTTTATAGTAGCAACTTTGATTTGAGAGGAAAAAACAGCCATATTCTCAGTTAGTAAACTAAATTTCCTCAGTGAAAGAACACAGAGCAGTTTTTCTTCCAGATAATGATTTGTAGAAAAAAACTTTGTAAATGTAATTTTGTAAATTATCCGCCTAAATAACATAAAGTAGAAAATACTTTATGTAGGAAAGCTGCAAGTCAAATCTTAACTTACCGGTATCTTCGTCATGGATGAGCATCCGTAGATCATCCGTAAAGACAGTTACACGGACAAATCGAACACTATCCTCTGTTCGGAAACTTCGGAAATCCTGCTCCTCGGCTATCGGATCATTAGAGAAGCTCATTTGATTGATTCGTAAGCTCTGACATCGAGCTGCTGGAAAGATCAAAACCAATCAAATCAGCTTCTTAAACTATCCGAACGCGAAGGATCAGGATTCCCGTACAAAATAAGGCTTTGGCAGAGTTTTCACATTTTTTTGTGGTTTTTTAACTTTTTTCTTAATAAAACAAATTTTAAAGTGAAGACTTTTGAGATAATTTTAAAAAACATATTAAGCCACAAAATTTGAGACCCTAATTAAATTTTTACCAATAGAAGTTCTTCTACAAATTGAATTTTTCAATAATTTTTGGGGGTGTCGCTCCATTTTTAATTCCCTGGGATTTGGTCTGGGACCCCCATATCCTATGTGATTCTGACTCGTCTAGGTGTCTACTATCTCCCCTAGATGTTATGAAACACTTATCTGAAACACCCTGTATATTTAAAAAAACATGACGTATATTTCTTACTCCAGAGACGTCATTTTCAGCTTCTCCCTTGCCGAGGCAATCACTGATTTTTTTAAATTTTGATTGGGTATTATTGGATTAGATTTTTTTATACGAAGAGATGACTTGCTTCAAAAGGTTCAGTTCAGAAATAGCTCGAATAATTATCCATTTCTAAATCCTACATAAAAATACTATAAGCTGTAAACCCCAACTTCGTAACCTTTAAGTTTACATAACCATGTTTCTAATTTTACGATCAATTTTTTTCCATGAGTCTTACTTTAATTCCTTTCTTTAAAATACCAAAAAGGAATTTGTTCTTCTCCTAAACCAGTAGTAATTAATTCGTAGAAATTAGAGGAGTACTTAGTGTTATCCTTCACGGAACACCCTTACTAAATGTATAACTTAAAATTGTTCAACATGACACTGCTTTTGAACATCCCTTTCCTCTTGAGTATCTCTTCTTTTCAGCATATCTTTGCTCATGATCACATATCAGCTTTTTATCTTCTTTCTGGGATCCTCCCAATTCATTAAGTATTTTTTTCATCCTCATCTCTCCATAATACAAATTTCTTCATTATAGTCCGTACAAATAATGCGTAAGCTTTTTTTTGTCATTTTGATCCCCTCCCCCTTTGTCAGCAAAAATAAGCAAGTCGCAACCCCTCTCTTGTGATATCGTAAGCAAACTGAGACCTGTCTTACTGCTGCAATTTTTCTATATGAAACCATCATCCAAGAAAATTAAACAATATTTCTACTTATTTTTAGTGTGTATATCTAAGGTGGTCAAAATGCTAACCCTCTCAGAGCAGTAAAATTTTTTCAGAAGTTCAATTTCATTTGCCAAATGTTTGAATTTTTTTAAGAAACGAGAGAAGTTTTTGATGTATCAAGTGTGCATCTTTCTTAACCTCCCTGTCAGATAAGCGTAAATAACCAATGCCAACCCCCCCCCTTAGGTGCTTACAGACAAATGTGAATCCAAATGGTCTTACGGTCGTATTAGGAACCTTATCAACGGTTAATAAGCAATTAAAGAATGAATTGCCGACTGCGATTGTTGGTGGAATACTTCTTTGACTGCTGGTAAACCACTGTTCAAGTAGCACATAACACCATACTTGCCAACTTTTGAAAATTGGCATCCGTAAAACTTTTTGCGTTACAATACAAAACTACAACTTGAAGCTTTCCGCGTTTTTACAAGCCAGAAAAACATACGTGAATTCCAATCTCGGTAAAGTTGTTTTTTCCGCGTAGCAAACGGAACACAAGAAGCAAACTTTAAGGGTGAGTGCACGTCAAGACTCGCCGGCGAACCCGAAAAAACTTGCAAAAAAGCCAAATTTCACTCAATAAAATAGCCAAAATTGAAAAATTACAAGGACAGGGATTAGTAAAGGAATCTGGTTTTGTCATGAAAAGATACAATTAGAGAAAATCGTTTACGTCGCGAGTGTTATGCGTTTACACGGATACACTGTAAAAAAAACTGTAGAAAAACAGAAATTTTAAAAAACAATGACTTTATGTTTACAGAGATATTCTGTCATGTAACATTCCCACCGCACTTCTACTTATTTTATGTAAAATAACAGCTTTTATCTAGTTTTTTAGCTTATCTGTACTTAAACAGAAACTTACTGCATCGAAAACGAATACAGCTATTGGCAACATTATACTGAATCTTCGTTGGTTCAGTGGTAGCGTGCGTGCTTAGCATGCGGTAGGTCGTGGGTTCTATCCCCGGATATTAATAAATTATGATTAGAAAAACTCTACTAAAATAAGTGCATGCGCACAAGCAGAAAATTATTGAGAGGCAACAGAAAAATCTGTAGCTCACTTGACAGAAAGTTTCTTTTTACAGCATTTACCTGTAGGTAACATCTTTTTTCTGTTTACAGGATTTTTCGGCCTACAGAAATTTTCTGGCAACTTTTGCTGCCAGAAATTTTCTGTTTTTTTGCAGGATTATTTTTTACAGTGTAGTTAAGTGGACCAAAACGCAAAATATGTAATATTTTTCAGTAAATCCGTAATCTAGACGAAAATCGTATAAATATTACTGACAATCAGTAAATTTGCCAAGTATGTAAACGGCACTTAGACATATATTTCAGCCTTTCTGGTAACCCTTCAGTACCTTTTTCACAAGCCACAATGAAACAACTATAACTCCTGCGCATATTTTAATGCGTATTGGCTGTGACAAGGACAAGTTGTACTCCAGCCCAGGCGCAGTTTTTAAATAGTTGACAATTTTCGGCTTCATGGATTTGGTATGATGCTACTGTCGGCCAAGTGGGATAAGTCACACACAACAACTGTAACTAACAGATACAATTTCCTTTCAGGTAGACCAGTCCAAAGGCGCCCGGCCCAAGATCCGCAACCCCAAAGAAGCGAAGCGGCGTCGATTCGTCATGAAGCAGGCCAAGACCATCTCCAAGCCCCAGCTACTGGAAAGCGTGTCCGAGAGCGAGGAGGGACAGGCTTTGCTGCCCAAGCAACAACAACAACAACAGCAGCAAGAGCCCACACGACAGGAGTTCTTCGGGGTGCGCTCATACGTGCACACCTTCTACGAGGCTATGGCCATGGACAACCCGCAAGGCTACGAGGACATCGAATGCTACAAGATGCCCCTCCAGAAGCGACGGAAAGAGGTCATCTGCTGGAGGCTCATGCTGGTCACCGGCCTCTTCTTCCTCCTAACAGGGGTCATCGCGCTCCTGGTGGGATTCCTCGTGCCCAAGAAGCGCGAGGTGGTCGACACCCAAGAGGACATCCAGATCATAGACAGGGAGGACCAGGCTTTCAACAAGGACCTGGATATCTGCAAGATCGTCGGCACGGTCCTGTTCTGCATCGGAGGACTGATACTCACCGCTGTCCTGCTGGCTCTGAACTGGATGCTGAAGATCACGACCGAGGACCCTTTCGAGGAGGAGATACCGATGACCACCACGGGGAAGGAGGGTCCCAGTGCTCCGATCGACGTCAAGGTGCCAGCGACGGAAGAGCTGACGGCCGTGCAGCCCAAGAGGGTGGACCCGGACGAAGTTGTCATGACGAATGCCGGGTTGTGCAAGATTCCGTAGACGAGATGTTTCGGCGAGGAACCATAAGCCCCCATTCTCAGCTCTTTAGTTTTCGCAATCCATAAACACTGCGCGCCTGCGTCCAAAGTTAACCCAATAAGGAAGATGTTATAAGTTTTAGTTACTGAATCTCCCCTGGAGCAATGGTGGCACGCTTGCTTAGCATGCAGAAGTTCCAGGGTTCTATATATTATACCAGGTTTTTATTTTATTAAAAAAACTTTAAATTTTTGAAGAGAAATTTCAACCACCAATCAGAGCAGACTCTGATAAAATGGAAAAGCTGGGTATAGGATCTTGTTGAGGAACCAACGGTGGAATATGGAAGGGTACTTTCGTCTTTTTTTGTTTCTTTAAATGGGAAAGAATGTCCAAGATCGTTGCAATTTGATGTCGTTAGCTAATTTTTGTTTTCTACTGGCATCATCATCATCATCCTTGCAAAATAAGATAATGGCGTCAAATCAATAGCTCTTTATAAGAGCCAAAACTTTCCAATGGCTATTGAGATGCCTGCATGCATCTAGATACCAAAACTTGGTTTTATGATTTGAAAAATTATTCAGAAGCTAACAATCTTTATGGATAAACTCTTTCTAAGCGTTATAATAAGGAAATGAGTTGTATTTACCTGATGTCAGTTATTTTATGTTTATCTGGTGTATAGCCCAACAAAAAAATACCATGACTGATCTTGTTCTCAAGCTCCTAATGTAATTAATATGCACATTGGAGAACACACATTGATATTGTTCAGCTTTTTGAAGTCCATCTACAATGAAATAAGGGTCATCAAAACTACTATTATTTAAATAAATACGTACCAGTGCAATTTTTTAAGGGTTAATGCTAACTTATTATTAACAGTGCAAGTAAAATATGTCCTATTCTGAACTGTAAGTTTTAAAATCCATCTAAAACCAGCAAAAAAAATGAAAGTGTAAATAATAAAACCATAATTGCTATATTGAGGCCCAGGAAGGACATGTTTCATATCCACCACTTTAAAAAGACATTATATAATCTCATCACATTTTATGTCATTTGTTCTCCCCACTAGCCCTTGCATAAGTTGTACCAAGGTTTTGAGTATATGAAATTTTTTGAATGTTAAAATATTGATGTGAAGTTATTGTGTGATGTCTTGAGGTGCTTTTTCTTGTGAAAACATGAAGTTTGTTCCTGTAGCAATTAGTAGACTTCCATATTTTGTATGTGATATATACATTATATATATTTAGAAAGAAATTTGGTGTTCATAAATAAATATATTAAACTTAAACAAATACAAAGCTTAAATGTAAAATATCTAAAATAACATTAAAACCCAAATATCAAGTCTAGTTATTGGATGTTTGAAATGAATATTTTTATTGTGATCTTATGCCTTAAAAAAGGGATGATCTTTACAATCAATATAAAATTCTATGTCAAAGAATTATATAAATAAAGTTTTTCTGAATAAGTTACTGTCTGTTAACCATAACTTTTTGGGGTTCTTTAAAAAGTGCTCATGATAAATTGTTGTGAAGCCTGTAAAAATGAATAGAATAACAAGCTAGGATTAATCATATAATTAAATAAACAAAAAATAATACTTAAAGAACATAAGAGGTAGAAATATTGGAATGCAATTATCTAAAATTCAGTGATGATTTTAAAAATAATAATATATTTTATTCAACTCGACACACAGGATCAGAACATAATACAGAAGAAAATATCTTTCATCAGTTAGAACATCAATCATTTAAGCGACAGTGCTTTACCTTAAAGATAATCATTTAAACTGATAAATGATAATTTGTAACTGTAAAACCCCTTTCATAAAACTACATGCACTTACTGTAAAGGGTAATAAAACATGTCTACAATTATACTATAACTGTAACAATTATTATCAATTGTATCAAACATAGATTTATTTCAACATTAACATTTATCTAAAAATAAATATTACAAGTTAAAACTAATTTTTAAATTAGAGACCAATGTCTAATTAATTTATATAAAATATCCAAGAAATTGCCAAAAAAAATAGCATCCAATATAAATCCTAAATTCTTTTAGAAAATCTTACTTTATTACTTACTGCATTAAGAAAACAATAAACATAACTCTTCATTCTCAATTTTTAAATTGCTAACTCATTCATCTATAATGGTAATTTTATAATTTTTTTAGGACTATGACCTTTATTTTAAAATCATTTTAAGAAAGGGAGCAGCTAGTTTTTGAACTTTCATCAGGAATTTGATTGCAACTTGATTTATTTAAATTTTCACTTTCATTAGAAATATTTTCATTTGTTTCTTGAACTTTAGTAGCAGTGTCTTCTAGGAGCCCATTACCATTTTCACCAGACATATCTAAAAAATATCAAAAGGTAATGTAAAAAATATAAACATGTAATTAAAAGTGCTAATAGTAATTTTATGATTTTAAAAACATATTTACAGTTGAGTGACCATTTATATTATACAAAATTGATAATTGTAGCTACCTCAAGATTAACAATTGATCATCACCTAGTTATCATACATACTTTTTATACATTTACTTTAAAAAAGATCAATAGCAGCAATAGAGTAAACCATAAAACAAACTTGTTTCAGCTACTTATTTTACAGTGGTTGTGATTACAGCAGCATATATTCCGTTCCCCCAATAAAATACAGGTCAGCTGTATAATAATGTAAGAAAAAACTAATGCATAAATAGGTAGTCTGTGTAAATAAAATAGGCGACTCGTCACCGTGGCAATAACATGGCCGTACAAAAGAAATGCAGCGACTGGAGGAAAAATTGCTTGACCTTGAGCCGTCTATTTTATTTACACAGACTAATAGTAGGATTGTAGCTGTTGCCTTATTATAGTTAGGCTTCCAAGGTAGCCTATTTTTCCAACTTTTCAAAAGGTAACCCATTTCTTATAGTTTTTCTCAACTTTTGACTACACTCCAGCACCTTGGTATATTTTAAGCCCCCCTTTCCAGGATGATTCTGAATCGTCTTGGGGTAATCTACATCCTTTAGCATTTACACCAATGAGTTTTTTATCACCCTGTATATGAAGGGATTTAATCTGCAATAGTTATCTGTGACAACTGTGGTCTACTTATGAGTGCAAAAAGATTTACCTTTTGCTGGAACAAATGTTAAGGACTCCGAGAATATTCAAAATCTAGATTTGCCACCAGGTCCATCTCCAACAAACTCATGACCTAATCCATGACCACATTTGCCACAAGAAACCTGAAAAGGAAATTATTCAAATCAACCATAAATAAGCTTAGCATAGAGAATAAATTAATTAAATGGCTGCAAAAATAAAAACATTGAGTACATTCAATGATTTAGATAAAATATTTTAGAAATTATTAGTGATGGTGTATAGTTAACCCCAAGAGACATGAAAGAAACCAATATTTTTATCAGTTAATATTTAATAAAATGTTCTTAACATTCTCATTTTTAATTTACAAGTTTAAAAACTTGACAGCCATGAAAAAGGGCTTGAGCACTCTTTAAATTGCAAAAACAAATGCAATACAAAAATTTCTATAATCTTTTTTGCTATTAAATATTAATTTTTAAAGAACATTTTAAAAAATTGGTTTGTTTATAAAGTATACTTAAAAAACTATTCAAATAACTGGTCTACTACTATTTGGCGCGAGAAATAAAATGAAAGTAAATAGAACCCTTTTATAATCTTTCTAAATTAGAAGAAAAATTTTTTGTTTCACTTCGAAACGGGCCGGCGCCAAATCGGCTGCACAAAACGGCCACTGCGAATTGGCCCATTCCGTCAAATAATGTGCAGTATGAACTCTAATTAACTGATCACTTTCAGAACTCACACCTACATTTTTAAACTTCATATCAGTGTTAAAAACGAAGATGGAAGTTCTTCAAGCAAATCAACAAGGCAGCAACAAACAAATCTGTAGCAGATGTCGTTTTTAAGTGGCTATTGCAGAAAAGTTTTAAGGGAAACCCAATTTCGGGTTTGATTTTTTGTGTAAAAGATGTTAGTTTAGATGTTTGTTTGGGTGCTTATTTTTTAACCGGCTAATAAATAACCTTATAAATACTTTTTGCAGAAAAAATCCAATTATCCGAATGGGGTTTGATCCGTATTGATTCGGATAATTGGAGTTCCACTTTAGTAGGTTGTTAAACAGTTTTCTTGCAACAAATTTGGTGAATAACTGTCTTCTGAAATAAATTATTCAAATACCTTATGTGTTCTAAATAGCTTTAAGTAGCATACTTTTTGTGTCAAGTGTACAAATGATAATATTTGTGCTTCTACAAAACTTATCTTGTAAATCACAATTAAAAGTTATAAAAAGATTAACCATATAACACATGATCATCTACCTATTTTCAAGCTTACTTTGTAAGTTAATGAAGATCTAAATGCTTCTTTTCTCTTTGTGACACTGTTATCATGGACTGTTTCAGTAAAGGAAGGCCATGGAGAAAAATGCTCAAACTTAGTTCTACTAGAGAAAAGCTCATTTTCACATCTTGAACAAACATAAATACCTAAATAGATAAATAAATGTTTAATCAAAAAGTGAGAGAATTAGATACAAGATAATCAAAAGTTTATGAATCAAATTTTGCAACTAAATATTACATCACTATGAGCTTTCTAATTTGCTATATATACATAGGCATACCATATTTTCTTAGGTTCAACCCTTGACATATTTTTGAAATTTCTTAATAAGTACCATATAAAATCATCAGTTTAAAAAATAAGAAAAACATTCAAACTAATAAACATTGAACAGAAATATCAAATTTTATTTCTTCATTTTTGACATTATTTTTTAAAAATTGTTTGATTGATTTAATTTTATCATAAATATCACTGAAAGTAATTTTTTCAAATTAATACAGATGTTATAAAATGTTAAAGCAACGCAATTTTAAAGAGCTTGGTCAGGATTTTTTCATAATGATGTCTAGAAAATCTTTAATGTATAAAACCTTGGACATTTTTGCATCCCAGAACAGCTCTAAAACCCCAGACGTATGGCAAGCCTAGCTATACAACATACTATATTGGAATAACTGAGAGCATATAAATTGTCAAAGAAATTAGATAGTTTCTTGTTACAGAGGGTGTCCCAAGAGAGCTGTCCACTCCCTTTAACTTTTGAACCCTTACAGATAAAGTCATAAGTGGAGTCTATAGTAAAGTGACCATACCCTATCTGATGCAACAACTTTCAACACCCCTAGCGTCAATGGTAGGAGTTATAATTTTTATTGAAAAATTTTTTAGGGATTTGCTAAATAAGTCAATTAAAAAGTTGTTGTCATCATCAATTTAGTAAGAAAGATAGTTTGTGCAAAAATAAATCCCCTAAAATCCATGCTCATTAGGTGGAATTTACATAGTTTTTACGCTCTAAAATGCTCCTCATAAGCCAAAAGTGAGAAGTTTTTGTTTTTATGACTTAGATAAATGCCTAAAAGTATTCTTAGATCATGAAAATTTCTCATTTTAGCGTTATGAGGAGCATTTTAGGAGCATTAAAACTACGTAAATTCTACCAAATTGAGAGTGTTTTATTCAAGACTTTTTTCTGCACAAGGTGTCTTTTTGTACAAAATCAATGCCCCTCTACAACTTTGTAATTGATTAAATGCAAATATCTAAAAGTTTTTTAAATAAAAATTATAACTTCTGACAATGATGTCAGGAGGCATTGAAAGTTGTTGCATTGGATAGGGCATGGTCACCTTAGGCATAGCTGCCAACCTAAGCTATCAAGTACTCCAATTTTCATCTTTTCTCTGATAACCCGAAGAAAGTACACTTACCTTTCTAATCCCAATTTCCTTTTTACACAATTTCATAAAGATTGGAGCTAAAAGGGGAAAATATGATTATTGGTGTATTACACCGATAATCATATTCATCATTTTTATTTTTACACTGTTAAGATAAAAATCTGAAGTAACTCTGATAAAATCGGAGTACTTGGCAGCTATGCCTTAGGGCAGTGGTCTCCAACCCTCGGTCCGCGGACCGGTGCCGGTCCGCAGGGGCGGATCCAGACCAAATTTTCGGGGGGGGCCATTTGAAAATTTCCCCCCAAAATTTTCGGAAATTTAAGTCAAAAACCCCACTTTTTCCAACTTGTTTTGGTACGCCTCATCAGAATTTCGGATATAGATTTTTGGCTTGAAGTGGGTTCAAACGCGAGGCGAAGTAGCAGCGCCAAAGTGCGCCTAAGTATCAAAGTGAAGTTGTTGACTAAAAATTCGCCAAGCCCCAACCCGAACCCACTTCTAGATTTTTTGCGTTTTGACGCAAACTTAGTAAAATATAGTAGTAATAATAGGGCTATAAGTGCCAGGGGGGTCTGGGGGTCCTCCCCCAGAAAATTTTTTAAAATTTGACCTTAAAATAACAGGGTTTTAACACATTTTGGTACATAAAATATCATATTATATAGAGTAAAACTTTTAATTTTTTTGAGGGGGGCTTAAGCTCCCAAGCCCGAGCCCCCCTGGATCTACTAGTGGAGGGGGCTAATGCTGATTTTAGGATAAAGCTCATTAAATTGTGAACGGGCTAATTCTTTACAGGGGCTAAAACTCAGAGGCCCCTTTAAATTGTGAATCGAATCTGCAAAAACTAAGCAGGGGGCTATAAATCGCTAACAAATTAAAGCTTTTAAAATTAAAAACGCAAGAAGGCTAAAATTCATTGTTCCATTTAAATTGTGAATGGGATCTATAAAAATGAAGGGAGGCTAAAAATTTTGTAGTGATTAAAGCACATTACAACTTTTTTTAAGTTATGAATTCCATCTTTATAAAAGAGCAGAGAGGGCTAAAGCTCATCTATCTTGGAGGGGGCTAAAAGCTCATCAAGTAGATGTGAACCAAATATATAAAAATACAAATGGACTAATGCTTTGTAGGGGCTAAAGCTCATTGGCCGCTAAATTCTCACTTTATTATACAAATACAACAGGTGCTAAACGTTTTGCAGGATCTAAAGATCCTGAAATAGGCTAATGTTTTTAGGGGGCTTAAGATCATGAAATGGGCTAATATTTCGAAGGGGCTCACTGAATCCTTTAAATTGCAAATTAATTCTACAAACATGCAGGGGATAAATGCTTTGTAGGGGCTAAAACTCTTGAACTCCTTAAATATTAGTGAATTAATAGTCTACAAAAATGTAAAGAGCAAAAACCCACTTTCCTTATAATTGTGCATTGATTCTACAAATTTTCAGGGGCTAAAGATCTTAGAAGGGGCTAATGATTATGAAATAAAGCTCTTTGGGTCGTTTGAAATGTAAAAGAGCTACAAAAAAAATTTTTTGAAAAGGTTTTAAATGTTTCAAAATTTTTTTCGAAAAGCTTCAATTTTTTCTTGTGTGAACATAAGTCCCCTGGGGGGGGCTATAGCCCCCCCATAGATCCGCCACTGGCTATATGGGCAACGTACCATACCTAAGAATTAAGACTTCGCATGAATTATAAAGGGAAAATTTTTTGAGTTCTAGAAAGGGGTTTTAGCTATATTTTGAAACTTTTCTCAGGATAAGCATGGCCCCCCTTGCATTGTTTTTATTCTTGTCAGACATCGCATGAATTACAATGAATTTTTTTTAAATTTTAGCTCTGAAAAAGGGGTTTTTAACTATTTTTGAAATTTTCTCGGGGGGGGCCATGGCCCCCATGGCCCCCTCCCTGGATCCGCCACTGCGGTCCGTGGATCAAATGGTACCGGGCCGCACGCCGATCATTTCAGTGAAAATGTATTTAAATTGCTAGATTTATACTCCAAATCTATGAATGAAAGTAATTATTAAATCACTTTGTATTTATTTTTTGGTGAAACTGTATTTTATTTTGAAAGCATGTTTAAATACAATTAAATTAAAATTAATAAATCAAAATAATCTAGAATGTAAACAATCAACCCTCCCCTCCCAGGAGGCCATGGTAAAATTATCAGATATTGACCGGTCCATAGTGGTAAAAAGGTTGGGGACCACTGCCTTAGGGCATAGACACCACTTTTATGACTTTATTGTAAGGCAGTGTGATCCAACCCGCTGCGAATGTGCGTAAATGATACTGATATTCAAACATGGTTACATATGATGAGTATAGGATCAGGATGTCAGTAATTAAAATGATCCTTTCTAGGAAAACTGTGATCAGGCAACAAACAGGCATTCGAAAAAAATCTTACCCGGTTTAAAAGTGTCTCTAAACTTTTCATCCGCAACCCAAGAACAAAATGACATTTCTTTTCTGAAACAAACAGGCAAACTTAAGTCATTTCTCAAATTGATACAGTATAAACCATAAACAATCATAGATAAACATTGGTGGCGCAGTAAATAATGTACTAAGCTTGCCTGACACGTCGTTTCAGGAAAGGATCGATGAAGGAATCTAAAAACTATTCGAGAAAGCAGATGTTTAGTGAAGCGTGAAAAACGGATGTAGCAAACAAAAATAAATTCGCTAATTATAAGTGCTATTCAAAAACTGGTTACGCAAGACGTGAAGAGTCGTCTGCTACAAATGTGACGTTGCCAAAACCAAACTACAAAATTGAGATTACTAAAAATATTTGGTTGAAAACATTCAGAAAAAAATTCACATTATTTTTATAATTAAGTCAACAGAAATGGTTAAAAGGTTTCGATGTAGTGTAGGTCAGACTTCTTTTGGTGAGAGGAATTTAAATTGACCAGCGATATTGCACTTTATCAATCAATCATCCAACACTTTGCGTACCAATTTCAGAGTCGCCATCTAACCAAAAACCAACTAACTAATAACGCACCGCTGTGCAGCAAGGTCCTCTTATTTATTTTAAAAAACATTTTACAATTATGTAAGGGGAATAAAAAAAAGCTATTTTTAAATATTTAATTTCACGAAAAGGAAAAGTTTG
Source organism: Tetragnatha versicolor (assembly GCA_024610705.1). NCBI lineage: Eukaryota > Metazoa > Arthropoda > Arachnida > Araneae > Tetragnathidae > Tetragnatha > Tetragnatha versicolor. The sequence goes on from JANDEH010000001.1 coordinate 59,831,090, forward strand.
GGGTGTAAAAGACCCAGTGCACCCCATCTACAACACCACTGTGTCAACCCCCTATGCAAGAGAACAGAAGGCTATGGAAATATATTTAAAATGTGTTACAACTTATAACTTATTCAGGTTGAGCTTCTATTCTTTCTTCTACATCAAAAAGAAAAATTAATTTATTAAAGAAGTGATTTCTCCCCTCCCCCATCAAGATGAAACAAACATGCCAAAAACATCTAAACACAAAAAGCTAAAGGTGAGAAGGGGCAAAAATACCTCACGTAATTTATGAATATTCCCTAGAAAAAGGAGTGAATTGACATGCCTTGGGAAAAGTGACATGATTACAGTAAATCCAATAAAATTCAACTATTCTTCTAAAATATGCAAAGAAATGCTGAATCTGGTTCTTTCCATTGATTCTTGACACTAAAAATCCCCATCCCTTTACTCAGTGCTGAGATTGGAGAAAAATATTTGGGGGGACTCATCTTTTAACAGAGTAGATGGTTGATAGAGTGCAAAATATCACTAATTTCAGGTAACTACCCAAATTGGGGCTCCACAAGAGGGGGTGGCTAATAATGAATGACAAAAAAAAGTCGAAATGTTGGTGATTTTCTAAATGTAACACGCAAGATCCCTTATTTGTGGTAATGCAAGGGGGAATGGGGGTTTTCCCCCGGAAAAAATTTTGAAATTTGACTAGTTAAAGTAGGGTTTTAACTCATTTTGAGAACCTTTTTGAGTCCAAGAGGGGCACTTTTCAGACCATCACTTTTACCTTTTGACAAAAAATGTCAAAATATTGGTTATTTCCTAAAAAGTATCACGCAGAGTCCTTTTATGGACCACTGGGGATTCTCCCCCAGAAAAAATTTTGAAATTTGACTAGTTAAAGTAGGGTTTCAACTCATTTTGAGAAACTTTTTGGGTTCAAAGGGAAAACTTTTCCAGACCATCACTTTTACCTTTTGACAAAAAATGTCAATGTCCGGGATTTTCTAAAATTTATTACGCTAGATCCCCTTGTGCTACCACTGGGAGGTATAGGGGTCCTTACCCAGAAAATACTTTGAAATTTGACTCGTAAAGGTTGTGTTAACTCATTTTGAAAACTTTTTTTTTTGGTCCAAGCGGGGGGGTACTTATCCAGAGTGCTCCCCTTGGATCCGCGCATGCTAGTTTTGGTGAATTGCTAGTTTGGCATGCTAGTTTTGGTAGTTCTAAGTCATCTTTGTTAAAAGACAGCCACTTTAACATTAATGAAATCTTTTAGTTTAATAATAAAAGAAGTTTAATCTCATAAGCACCCCCCGAATAAGTTCACCAACCACCAGCTACTGCTGAAATGAAAACGAACCCGGCCACCAGCGTGTTCCGACAATGTTCTTATAGAAATTAAAGATATTTTAGAAATTTAATTAAAAATTTTCTTTGAAACAAATATTTTGGGGGGACGGTCAAAATGTTTCGGGGGACAGTCCAAACATTTCGGGGGACGGCGTCCCCCTCCAATCTCAGCCCTGCCTTTACTTCGTATTGTATTTTAAAATTACATTGTATATACTGCATGGGTTGGTTACACTTTCATGAAGTCTGACAACCTAGATCTCAATGGCAGAGCATTGTCATAGAAATGACGTCTGTAGGACTTCCAGTGTTTTGCTCTTAAGTTTAATTCAAGAAGTTTTAAGTTTTGTTCAAAAGTTAATTTGGTTGCTTGCTTCTAAAGATATTCCAACATCACATAAGAAAAATGGAATCTTCAGAACCTGGTCAATCTCAGAATGTTAAAAGTTTGAAAATGAATTATTTTGTTTCTATAAAATTACAAATTTGATTGTTAAAAGTGAGGATTTAAGTTAATTTAAAATTTAATGAAGCAAGGGTATTATTAGATAAGACAGACACAATATCAAGTAGAACATATTTATGAGAACTATAGGGCTACAAGCATTAAGGACTATAAATTACAGTTCCAGAAAATACAATAGAATTTACAGCACATATGTATATAATACATATAAAAATTATTAACCATTTAAATTATTTGAGTATATAGAAGACAAAAATTCCTTGAAAGCAGAACATTTATATTTATATTTAAAAATTCTTAATGCAGGGGTTCACAGTACAGAAGAACCAAGAAACGACAAAAAGGATAGTGTTGTCATCTTTTTGTAATGACTTTATAAATAATCAAATTAAGAAGAAAAAAAGAATAACATGAGCTTGAGGTAATTTTTGGAGATAAAATCATGTTTGGATTATAAAGTGACCAACAACTCTTATTTAAAGACAGTGCATTCAGAATAGGTTCTAGGCCAACTGTTATCAAAATTAGGCATTTCTTCTAGTATTAGCAATTGGAATACTGATGCCTCCCTTCAATTAAAGGTTGATCACACTTAATAAATTAAGCCATTTCTTGGCAATTTAATGCACCTGAATATAATATAATCAGATCTTTTTAAAGTGCTTCAAAAATTCAAAAAACATGCTGTGTGAAAAGGTTTACATGTAATGTGACCAGATTTTTCAGACCAAAAATAAGGACAACGCGAGAGCGAGGGAGTGCAAAAAAAGTTGTTTAAACAATTTTTGATGTCTCGCCAAACGGAAGAATTATAATAATTTTACATAAATACCTCCTACTCCTGTAAAATACATATTTATGAAATCAGAACCAAAAATTTAAAAGTTGAAATAACCGCTCAGCTGATAATTGAGTTCGGGTAAAATGAAAACAATTAACCCATTTTGAAAAATAAATTGTATTAGTTGTTAAAGAATCAATCTAGACTATTTTGTTTTACCTTGTCATCTCTCTATTTACCTGTTGGAAGCAATTTTCATTAACATTTAACATTAATTTATTGAATTATCATTAAAAAATTTATTGCTTAAAAAATATAAAATTAACTGATGTGTAGAAAAATTTCATTAGTTATAAAATTTTACCAGAATAATTTTCTAAAATAAATTCATCAAATTGAGAGTATTTTTTAGTTTCAAAATAATTTAAGAATTAAAAAAACTGCTACATTCCACAGTTGTTCTACAATTTAAGTAGAATGACAATGACACTTAATTTGAAAAACAAATTAATTACTTAACGGAATCTTAAATTAGCCAAGAAGTAAATTAAAATTATTAACCAATGTAGAATTTAAATTAAAAATTAATTTTATGAAATTAGATAAATTTTATCTTTCTCAGTATTTTTAATGTATAAATAAATGATGTTACAAAATCTTAAAATAACCAAGAATTAAATGTATCAAAATTAACTAATGTAGAATGACAACAATAAACCTTTAATAATAAACCTGAAAAAATATTCAATGGTGTTTGTTACAGATCTGAAAAATATTCTGGCTTACAACCAAGAGTTATTCATATTTGCTGTTGGAGTTGGAAGCAATTTTATCTAACAAACTTTTATTGCTTATGCTTATTTATTATACTTATATACTTTAATAAAAATTATTTTTGAATGAACTTTAAAGGAAATGCGGGACATTGGGAAGGCAGGGCAGCGAGACAAAAAGCGGGATGCCTGGTCACATTATTTACACACTAAGTAGAGAATGGATTTAGTAGAGGTACATAAAACATTTTATTCTTTAAATACCAATTTAAATTTCAATGCAGAAATTTGTCCTGGTCAGTAACATGTTACCCCAATGGGTATTATCTTTCAATTAAGATTGGAAATAAAGATGACATTGCTAAAATCTTATCCGACATATAAGTGTCTTTGTTTCTCATGTAAGATGGAGTAATGAAGGAAATTGTTTTGTTACTAATAATATCAAAGGCAAGCAAATTTATTTTTTAACAATAGATTTCTACTTATAAACAGCATTTCAGACTTAAGGTATTTGATAGAAGAGAGGTGTGAACTTCTTATTGTAATATTACTACAGGAACAAGTAGAATGAAACTATTATCACTAGTTTCCCTGATAAAAAAATTAAAATCAGGTGAGATTTATAAACCACCATGGTTAACTTGGTTTTGTACAGTAGGATTCCATAATAAGACAATTGTAGAAAAACTTTGAAAATATCTAACACTAATTAAATATAAAGCTAAGTCACTGCAATCTTAAAGAAAGAAGAGTACTTAAAAAATCTTCATCACAAATAAGACTTTTTTCCTCTTTTTTATAGTACTTTTTAGAGATACAACAAGTGATATACACAAGCATCAAGATATGTTTTACTATAACATATCAAGATACAAAAAATGTACTTTAAATATTAAAAAAAACACAAAATAAATAATTCTAAGATAATAACTAAGAGAACAGTCTCACAAGTATTGAATAGTACTTGATTCACACATCACAGCAAATTTAAAGAAGTATTTTCAAAAGCTTCACTTTAATTACACAGATATAATCTAGTGCCACAGGTATAACTTTTAGGCATAAAATAAAAATATTCTAAAAAATCACAGGCAGCTTAAACAAGAATGAGGAAACGAATAAAATGAACTTGATATTTTTACTAATACAATCCTACTCAAAGCAAAGTAGTCTGAAAACAAACCTTTTATAAGAATTCAAGTGTTAAAAAAACCTGAGCAGCACTCCCCTAAAAAAGAAGTGGGTAATAGAAATTATCTTCTCTTACAAAACTTCTTACTTGGATGGGAGGGAATAACAAGAACACATGAATGACAAAAAGGGTGCAGTTTAGTAACTCCACATAAGGGTGTTGCAAAAGTCTATGGGAAAAAATTTTTCTTCCCGGAAGATTTTCTGGATGCCCCCCTCTCAAGTTGTTCCAAATACTAAAACATTATTACCTGCAAATTTTCAGGTATTTAGTATGATTTTTGACCCCCGCACCCTTCAAAAGTATGTTTCCCATATTAAAGTATAGGGAAAATATTGAAAATATCGTCATTTTCGACTCTTTTCAATTTTATGAGCCTGAATGCAGTCAATATCGAAAAACTTATACATGATCTTTTGGATATCATTGTCTCAGGATCCTATCGGAAAAACATTCAATGGCACCTACTGGGGGTAAGTTCCACGGGGGTTAAAAGCGCGCTTTTTCACCGAAAAAAGAGGATGCTCGCCGGCGCTTGCAACAGGAGCTGGACGAAGGCCTCACATAGGGGTTTTATTGAATATTTTTCCTATTTTACTTCAGCTGGCATCATCTGATAGCCTTGGGAATATGAGGCCTTCATCCAGCTCCCGCCGCAAGCGCCGGCGAGCATCCTCTTTTTTCGGTGAAAGCGCGCTTTAAACCCCTGTGGAACTTACCACCAGTAGGTGCCATTGAATGTTTGATATTGACTGCATTCAGGCTCATAAAATTGAAAAGAGCCAAAAATGACGCGATATTTTCCCTATACTTTAACATGGGAAACATACTTTTGAAGGGCGCGGGGGTCAAAAATCATCCTAGAAACCTGAAAATTTGCAGGTAATAATGTTTTAGTATTTGGAACAACTTGAGAGGGGGGCATCTGGGATATTCAAAAAAAATTTTTTTTGCAACACCCTACTCCACATATTCTTAAATGGCAAAATTAGTTAGATCACAAATAAAGTAATAAAAGACTAGACTGAATTTTTTGGATAAAAATTTTTCTAAATAGAGAAACACATACAATGAGAATTTTAAGTTATCATTTTAGTCTTTTAAAAAAAGCTCAGTAATATATTCTCTCTAAAGAATCTTATTAAATTAAAGTTTATAAGATTAAAAAAAGAACACAAAATACAACTAGGCAGTAATCTTAAAGAAATATATATTAACCTAATATTTAGAAAATATATATTTTTTACAGTGCATTCAAAAATATATTCACTTTAGCTTTATTTTGTCATTTTCAAAAATGGTTTCCACTCAAAATGTCCATGTAGTGATTAAAAAATTTTCTGTACCCTACTATAAATTGGTGTTTCATATAAATTTATGTTGTTAACTGTAGTTCACTACAGTTAACAACAAAAACTCCAACCTCCAACAAAGATTTTCTGCAGTATTTAATGCACTCTTAATCCTGAAATCTAAAATTAGGAACCTCCCTCCCAATAAGCAGCAAATTTTTGTGTTTTTGAACAACCTAATTTGAATTGTCTCAAAGGTATTTTCTCAGCTCCTGATAAGTCACACTTACAGAAATGTTGACTGCAGTGGAAGTAGATGATGTTTACTTCCAAGATCTACACTAAATAACAACCTTTCCTGTCAGTGTAGTCATAGGTTTGACGCAAGAAAACACCCCCGTTCTAGCTACCTAATTGGCGAAAAAGACAGAGTGAGCGAGACTCGCCAATTAGGTCGCTAGAAAATGTAGCGTGATCTTACATCAATTGGTGACATCTCTGACAAGAAAGGTTGTAATCTAGTATAAATATCTTTTTCTTCCTATCACCCTTGAGATTAGCTATTAAAGTTCAGGGAAATTGTGTTAATGTCACACAATAAACAAATAGTTAAATTCCAGATTTTGAACATTCAAAAACTTAGTGAGTGATATGGAGTTTATCTTTTATCAATTTTTTTAGCCAAAATTCCATTTATTTAATGAGGAACAAAAACTTTGTATGTTTTTTGTATTATAAGAACACCTTATTGACAAACACCTATTCATTAGGAGATGTAGTTGATCTAATTTTTTTCATAAATAAATCTTCATACCTTTTTATGTTTACCAATTACCAGTAATTGTATGACCAGATTGTAGTAACATGAGAGGCATTACAGAAATAATTAAAATAAATGCAAGAACCAAATGAACAACTGTTATACTTGAATATAAAACGAAACTGAAGAAACCATAATACTGAATAGAAACTGAAGAATACCATTCAATCTCTCAGATAAATAAATATTATGACAAGAATGGACTTGAGATTTCTCTGAATTTACTTCATAGATCTAAACGAAATTAAAACTGGGAGCTATTTTAAGGGTATATTTTTGTTTAAAAACATAAAGTGTAAGAAACAAGATGTAGCCAAGCATGAATTGAAAACAGGGGAAATGTGCTAAAGCAGTGATTCTCATCAGGGGGTGAGAGGATGCTTAGGGGCGGTGAACCTGTTTTGGGCAGTAGGGGGTGGTGTGCCTGTTTTGGGCGGTAAGGGGTGATGAGCATGACAAAGTGAATATAGGAGGGTGGACTATTAGAATAGCTTAAATTCACTTTTGGGAGCTAAAAATTCAAAAATTTTCTGGGAGAGAAACCCAATACACCCCTCACAAAAAAACCTGGTGTTCTTCAGACTATACGTGATTCCTAAGAGCTTCGAAAGTGGTCTGCAATTTAAAAGAAGTTGTTTAAAACAAAATCCACCAACTCATTTTCACTAACTTTCACTGCTTTACTTTAAACAGCCCATTATCAGTTTTAAGTAGTAAGGTATGAAAACACAAAAAAGAATAGACACATTAATGTGTAAGAATAAATCTGCTTACTTGGAAGAGTAATAGTGGGTTGCTGAGTTCCGATTTCAACAAATTTGGTGCCTAAGTTTACAAGTTATATTTTAAAAATTAATTTTAATATTAAGCAATTTGCTCTTCCCATACCTCAAATTACAAATATTTCTTAGTGGGGGGTTGAAACCTTTTCCGCACCCTAAGGGGGGCAGTAACTTTAAAAAGGTTGAGAACCACTGTGCTAAAGAAACACAGTACTACATATTTTACAGGCAAAAGGATGAACTGAGCATTTATTATTAATGCCCGAATAGAAGCAGGCAATGTGATAAGTTCAATAGCATTAATCATTTGCCCTCTCTTATTTTTAGAAATTATTAATAATATCTACCCTAGAATGGGTGATTCATGACTGTTCAAGATTTACCACAGCACATGTGTAATGAGAATTGATCAGTAAATTTTGAGACAGCCTGAATGTATAACTTATGAACGTCACAAAGATAAATAATTGCTTCATCATTAAATATTTACTGCCTCAGTTTTCTTAGTTCCTTTTGTTTTCAGATATTACCTAACTTGTTATGTTTGCCCCATTGCCCAATTACTGTTAGACATTATTAATAATGCACAGATAAAATGATAAAAAATAGGTACCGATTAATCATTTAGTCTTAAAAGGCTGGGAACTATTAAATTAATAATGCCAAGATTTATCACATTGCCTGTAACCTATATATTATAGTACTACTACTTACAAGAAATATTTTGAAGAAACGGAAAAGTTTCAAAAAATTGAGATCAAACAAAATTATAGTTAGTGCAAAACAAACAGTGTAAAATTATAAAAACTGGATTTACTGCAGAGATAAATTAGTTCTACCACCAAAGCTTGGTATGGTTGGATTGGATTACAAAGTGTTGAAAAGACACATGGATGGATGCCTCTGGAAACAAGAAAAAGTTAACTCTGCTTATCAGGAGATAACAATCAGAAAGTTAATATTTTTATACATGTTTTAAACAGCATTTTAGAGGGTACAATAAGCATGATTTGAGTACATTAGGAAGAGAGCTAAGATGAATAGTCAAGTGATCATTTTGAAAAGATGAGATGACAGATAAAAAAATTGTCCATTAGTCACCTTTAATACAGTTGCTTAAATATATACCTTTCACCAGTCATTGGCCTTTCCTTCACCTTATTACGTACCATTACCACACAAAATAGTTGTCTTTAAAATAAAAATAATGTAACTTCATGTGCAATGTGATGTGCAGGCATCTTAACAATATATTTTGCACATTTCAGGCAAAGTAATGAAACATTTTCAATTTTTATCACTTTTCCCAGGCATTATTAACCCTTTGAGGACAGGCGTATCAGCCACTAAACTGCTCTCACAGGACGGCGCGCGAGAAGAAAGAACTTCCCCTGGGGACGGGCACTTTGCGCGTCCAAATCGAACTTCGGAAAAAAAATTGTAGAAACTAAAATTGTGGTCCAAACCATCTAATTTTTTGCATATGATGAAAGGAACACCTTCAAAGTTCATGCTAAACAATTTTGAAACGTTATATCTTTTTTTCTTTGAAACATTTTATAAAATAAGTAACTTATAAGTAAGTAATTAGCATTTACACAGTCTGAGATAAATTTTACTATGAAAAATATCCAAAAATGAAAAGATTTTATCTCAAGAAGCTTATTCATTTCGATTTATTAAACATATCTTGAACAAAATCCACTTTAATTCTTTTTTACTGAAAACGAGCAACTCGCGCAGCTAATATAATCACTCGGAGATATTTGAAACAGGGTTTATTCTAAAAATATCACTAATAATTTATCTCTTATCAGGGGTGCATCTAGAAAGAAATTGGGGCCGAAAACGGCCCGTTCACAAAATTCCGACCCTCAAAAACGGCCCCTTCACAAAACTCCGGTTCCCAAATAGGGACTTTAATCAACAGGGATGAGTTTGGTGAAAAACAAAAAAGCTGAAACCAAAAATCCAAAATTTAACGCGTAACACATATCATAGGGATGTTGCACACCTTCAAGCATTTTGTAACAGTTTTTGTAGCAGCTAAACTTAAATTTTGTAGCTTATTTTTTTTTGTTTTAGGTTTGATATTTCGCATTATAAAGTTAGAATTTAGTCAGAATTTAAGTAATTTTTTTATTTATATTTTTTTAAACTAAGAAAGAATATAGTTTGCACGAAGCTATAGAGAAAATTAAACCGATTTATCCCCTGGAAAAGCTTTGATCAATTCCTAGACTGAGCAAGAGCTTAATAGGTATTAATGGGCATTAAACATGAGAGTCAAAGACCTAATTTTGTTAAGGTTTGGTCATATTTTTAGGTGAAATTTGCATTTTCTTAAACTTAATATAAAAAAAGTTGTGAATAATAGAGTTCCATGTACACAAAAGGGGGTCTGGGGGCCCTCCCCAGAAAAATTTTGGAAATTGGACCCTAAAACACAGGGTTTAAACTTGTTTTGGACACATAGTCCAATTTTTTTAGAGGAGGGGTCGGGTCCCCTGGCCCCTTTATATATGCCCCTGATGATATTATGATCTTTTAAACAGATTATGATCTAAAAGGATTAAAAAAACCACTCCATTATTTTCTTATAAAGTTGCTTCAAAGCGATTTTCCACTAAAAATGTACAACTTATAAGATCTAGATCCTAAAGTAAAATCTGAAGAAATGCTGACTAAAATCGGGAAAAAATTATCTGAGATGTTTCACTAGGGTGTCGCGAAAAAACCGTTCAAAACAAAAACCGTTCAGACGAAAACCGTTCAAAAAACCAAAAAATTCATAGCTTTACACATGTAAAAAATTTGTTTGTTTTTTATTGAACGGTTTTTGCATTGAACGGTTTTTTCGTATATCCTTCACTAGACCTATTAGTCTCCTCTGACTCCTATTAGGCTTTTCTGCATCGCAATTAGAACGTAAGAAAAAGCGAACTTCAACTAGGCACAGGAAAAACGGAACTTTCGCGAAAAATCGCAATTTTTCGACATTTTCAGAGAATATGATCCAAAACACCGGACTTTTTGGCTTCTGACCACTGTAAAGTTGGTTTTTCTACATCGCAATAGAGATGCAAGAAACGGACTTCAATTTGGCGCCCACCATGGCCGTCCAAGAAAGTAGTCACGGGATGATACGGAATACTCCGCGAGCAAAACGAAACTTACGCGAAAAAACGCGATTTTTCCGACTTTTCACGCGATAACTCGTAATATTTCTCGGAAATCTGGAAAATTTAAAAAGTTGGATTATCTGAAGAAATCCAAATCAGTTCGCGGGCCGCAGGTTATGCATCCAAAATATCTCTCAATGAAAAGGATCAAGTTTTTCCACAATACCCAAATACGAGCCGACTTTACCGAAGGTTACGTCCATCTCTAGGTTGCATGCTAGAAACAGCAAGAAAAAAAAGTTTTTCCATAATACAGTAAACGAACGAGAAGAAGCCATCTTTACAGGCTGCGTTATACGAACCTATCGCCGATGCGCGTGCGAGGTAGGAATGCCGAAGACAAAGTACCGGGAGATGGCGGAAGTTTTTTTCTCTGAAGTAGAAGGAGACGAAAAAACGGATTTTTTCAGGATTACCAAAAGCGGAAATTTCCTTGAAAAGCGGAATTCTTAATTTTCAAAAAAATAAAAAAAGCGGAATTCCGCCACAGGGCGGAAAAAACTCATCCCTGAATCAAGCTTTATGCACTCGCTAAGTGTAATTTTATTTAAAAAAATAATATATTTACAGAAATAGGACCTTATTTTAGATTGAAAAATTATTTTCACAAAATTCAACTCTGTTTTTCACAAAATTATCTCAATTCCGTTTTTACAAAATTCCCCAAAACGGCCCCTGGCAAAAAATCCTGGATGCACCCCTGCTTATAACCTCCAAGTCAACTTGGCATTCAAACATATGGATTATTTCTGTTTAAGCAATAAATAATTCTATCCGAAAGCTAGCGAAATCTAAAGCAATACTCCAAAGTAAAACTATCAACACATCCATTTTTCTATCAAAAACTAATAAAAAACGCATATTGAGGCTGGTAGAACCGTTACATAAGTTAATATTTGCTAAGAAAATGAAAGAAAGTACTCTAAATTCACATTACCCATGTTCTCAATGCATCATAAATAAATCTCGCTATTTCTCCCAAACAAATTATCAAAAATACAAAATAATTTATGGGCATGGAGGTCAAGATGTTCGTTTTCGAATAAAATCTATGTAGCAGACATACAGCGGCATCTAACGAGAATTAAAAATATTAATTTGAAGATTTAATCGCGTATCATATATGTGCCACCCGGCCTGTAGGTGCATCTCGCTGCCGGCACACATATGCGCCACCCGGCCCGAAAGGGTTAATAACGCCAAATACAAATAGACAATAGAAGAATACATTTTTTGGAGAAAAAAAATCCTTGTAAAATAAGTTAATGACTGAAAAGAAAAAGATGACTTAAAAGTGAATGAGTGAGGTAATAGGCAACATCTAATTTAAAAGCTTGGAATAAAAAAGTTGGTTCTTACGTACGAATCCAAAAACGTTATCAAATCCCATTGACTATCCTATAGCTGTAATGGAGGATTTACACCACTGCTGTAAAAGAGACATCAGCGATATTTTCGGCATATTTTAGTACCCGCTACTCACAAAAGATGGCGCTCGTCAATTGGTTTATTGGAATAACAATTCCTGTTTCTTCCGAAAATATCGCTGATGTCTCTTTTACAGCAGTGGTGTAAATCCTCCATAACACTGAATTTAACGGCTGCTGAACGGTCAACAGTATTATACGTGAGTACCAAAACGTTTTCTTCCTTGACACATCACTCTTTCTATTAACCCTTTTAGACCTAGCTGCCCCAAATTTTCCACAGAATCTAGTGGTAATCTCAGGCACCTTAGGATTAAAAGGGTTAATAACAAGATAATTCAAGCAAATATTTAATTTTGAATAGCATTTGAAGACAAACTAGATATATTTTTACTAGTTAGAATTAATTAGAACAGTTCAGAAATAGATGATGGATTTATATTGAGAACAAATGAATATTTTTCAATGATGAAATATTTAATAAGGTAGTTCAATAGCTGCTTATATAAATTTTTAAGAGTTAAAAAAATTTGGTACCTATACTCAATTAAGGAGACTTAACTTCATAAAAAAATTAAAGATAACCCGCAACTGAATCACAGTTCACAGTAAAACTATAATCTGACAACTCTGTGGTGAAACTCAAATGTTAAAATACAATAAACTTTATAATGAATTTGACAGGGTTCCAAGATCAGCATTATTCATATTACCTTAAATAACAGGGAATTACTTTTTAAACTACCTGTTAATAAATCTCAGATAACATTCTGGCATCATGATGTACTACATATATGAAGGGGAAACAAGTAAATATTAAGTTATAAATTAGAAGCAATGTAACATGAATAGGTATACTACCACAAAGAAAAAATATTAAACAAACCTGTAAAGAATAGGAACTCTTAAAAATAGTGGGAACAGATTTGACGTAGGTCTTCTATGACGATAACATTTTAGAAGCGGCCATTTGGCCGGTCACCATTTCTTGACGACTATAGCCTTTTAGGACCTACATCAACTCTGTTTCAAACAATCTGCCCTCTTCCAGTTCATTTAATAAATGAATATAACCAGGGAGAAATTTCAAGATAGCCTCCAGACAACATGACATGACCATAAGTATCCCTCTATAAAAATTCAAATATTCTCCTGCAGAATTTTTTTCTGGCAAAAGGAAACACCACTTAACACAATATAGTGCCATCAAGCTAAATTCAGATCCATAAGATGTGGTATACAAACAAATATCTATATTCACATACAAACCACCAACTTAATTAAGGAGGAGCTATAATGCGCGATAAGGGGGAGGAGGCTCCTCTGGTATAGACTCTTTATGCATGATTTCTTCATAAGATGGAGGGGGATCCTCTTCTTTGTTACCATTTCCTGCATCTCGAGGACAGGAGATATCTCTCGGTGCATCACAGTTACGAGGCTGTGAAGCCATTCTTGGTCTAGGATCAACCAGCCTCGAGTTTACTCTATTCATATTTAAGGAGATTTCAACATTGTGAGAGTCTGGGCCAACTCTGGCATTAATTGGTACACCTCGGTAAGACTGGAGGTGCCTAGACTGACTAGTTCTTCGCTGAGAGGAGTAGTGTATCACTGGGCTCCTCGTAGGCTGTACAAACTGTGAAAAGAGCTGACGACTGCGCTCTCGCATTCCGAGGGTCACATAAATGAAGCAAGGAACGAAAAAGAGTATGACCGTAATGAAAAGCAATCGAGTGGCTAGAATAAGGTCCTTCTTCCACCTCTGATACCAATTGGGCTTGTCTTGCCAATCCGGAATATCTAAAGAGGTGAAGGTTAAGTTATTAATGCAGTGGCAAAACCCATAAAGACACAAACAATGAGTATCTGGAGTATCTGCAAGTTTTGAGCAACTTGAGTCAGTTACACACTGAAATCGATAAGTCTTGAAACATTTATGCTTACGACCAAAAAACATAGTTTCGAAGAGCTGATACCCATTATTGCATTGGCACCAGCGCTTCTTACATATGGTGTTAGGATCATGACGAGAGCAATCTTCGTTGATGCGGCATCGGTCAACCAAACGAGTTGGTTTGTGCCAGAAGAGACAAAAGTTGGTACCTTGAATTTGAAACAGCTGTCCATCTGGACAGAGGCATACATGGTTTTTGCATGTAAGCTCTTCCCCACATTGAGCAGATGAATTGCAGTTGTTTCCAAGGCGTTTTCCAACTTGGAAGCAACCAATTACACCCTTTTTGATGGGTAAATAACCTTGAGGGCAAACACAGGTATTTTGCAAGCAATAACTACCTTGAATTTCTGTGCAGTCTGTCGTATTCAAGCATCTTTTACCAGAACTTCGCTTAAATAGTCGAAGAAAGCTACGATCCTCTTCATTACCACCAAGGTGGTTATAGCTGACATTGGGATTGATTTCAGGCTCAGCTAATGAGTTTGCCCACAATAATATAAAGATAAAAACACCCAATACTAAGAAATGGGGGCTCCAGCAGTATGTTGTATGGACATTCTTAGGAGACATAACGAACTGTATTGGACATGGATTAAGCTAAGAGCTCATACGCATCACTTTGATCACGGCGAATAAATTAAAGAAAGGGATTATATAATATTTGCAATAAATGTTTTATCATGTATTTAGGGTATGAAATTTAATAGATTTTCATTACAATATAAACTTTAAAAACAACAAAGCTAAATATTTTTGAAAAGCTTTAACAGTAAACAATGTATAGGGATAAATTTTGAGTTGCACAGCTTGGCAGCTTGGAGACCTAACTATTAAATTGCAGATAATAAAGGAGAGTTATTAATAATATTATTAAACTGTTTATTGGCAGTATTTTTTAGGAATTTTCGTGGTTTTAATCCTACGAAATACTCATTTGGAGTTTTAAAATAAAAACTAAAATAATTAGTTAATTTTGAAACTAAAAAATTAAAGTTGGCAGCAGGAATTTAGTTCTGTTTTCTTTTTTTCTACCATCTGCTCCAAGACAGATCTTGTCTGCTACTATTTTTAGTATGACGGATTTATCACAAGGATTTCCATCGTGAAAGAAATGGAATTTCTCTTATCTCTATTCGGTTTCTAAAGTAGGTAATAATGGAACTAATATGCCATTTTTGAAGGATGGCTGCAAAATTTTCTCTTGTTGCTTTTTAAAGCAGCATACAGTATGAATAATCGCCCACCGTTTTTATTTTATTTATTTATTTTACTCTCGATTTCTAGTCTTTGTTTGTGTTTACCTTGCGATGCTACGGATCGCAAATACAGCTGTGAGTGCATGTTAGAGCCAAACAACAAAACCGTGCTCTTTGAAAACGATGAGCAGTACAATGTTTCTAATAACTTTGTACCAGCTATAAAATCCCTCCAGTACTGCCAAGGAAGTTTCTTTTGTAAGCCAAATTTCAAACCAATACCACCACAATCAGAAATGATTAATACTAACAACTATATTATTTGCTTCAATGATGTCAGCTGCTTATCCAATGGTGGATATGAAATGTCTTCTGAACAGGGTTTAGGTGACTCTTGTGGGAAAAATTCTTGCATGTTTTTGAAAGACCTCACTGAGTTTAACATCACCAATGAGGTATTACAAATGGATACCTACACCTGCATTAAGGTTGGATCCCAAGGATTGAAAGCCCCTTATTGCCTGAAACCTGCTTGCAAAAGCTTTGTGGCCATAGAGAAATTATGTGTGTGTTATCATCAGAGCCATAACTGCACTTGTAGCTCATATTGTCAGCATTTACTCACCAGTCCTTCTCATAAAACCTATGCCCTCTTTCTGTCATTTGGAGACGTGTATGTCAAGGATGGTTCCAAAGACTATTACTTGCATTGGATCGTGGTGAGTATTTTGTCTATTGGACTGGTGTTTCTTCTCTTGATCTTTTGTAAGCTCTGTGAAAAGGCTATGGATCCATCTGGTAATCAAGCTCAAAACACAGAGGCATTGCGTAGAATCCTAGCTTTGGCTCTGGATTCTAATGCTCCTTCTACATCAACTACAGCAAAAAACAGCTTAACAGAGAGGGGCGAACAAGGATCTCCCCCACCAACATATGAGCAAGTTTTGAAAGATAAATGCATTGAGTTCAAAAAGAGCATGGTCTAAATGTCCTTAGTTAAACTTATTTTTTGTTTCTATTCAATGAACTATCATTTCATCACTACAAGATAATTTTCATGCTTGGGATTATCTCAACACAGTTATCCTAGGCTTGTTGGTTGATATGCATGGGAAATATGCAAAGAAATTTATAATTTTAATTTCTGAAAATAAGGTTTTTAAAAAATATCATTCCACCCAAGAGAATGATGATATTTTTAACCTATTTTGCTCCTGAGAAAAATGTAAAATGAATTAAAATAAATTGTGTTACTGATATTAAAGTGCATCTCAAATAAGCAATTGGGATCATTACTGTGAGAAATTATATTTTGTTATTGAGTTTACTAGTGGGATTTTTCCATTTTTAACTACCAGTAAAACATTTATCAAAATGCAATCCCAGTTTGACTTCATGATCTGTGCTTATGTATTTTAAAAAGAGATGGATTTAAATGGTCCAATGCTGCTGTTGTACACCTACTACTATGAAGTTGAGTCTATTTGAACTAATAAAACTCGCAGGTGGAATTACATCATAAAAACTACTCCTGTTTAAGTAATGATGTTTTATTTGAATGAAACTGTTCTGGTTATATCTTGGATAATTTAAAATTATATATAATAGTATTGTTTAATATTAAAAAATATATTTATGATGTTGGACAGTATTGTAAAAGTGGCTAAAATTGACTTGCCATATTTTGACTTAGTAAATTGATTTTAGATCACTTGAAAATTTTGTGGCTTTAAAAATGATTGAATGTACTTAATTTTTGTTAAAATCATCTCTTAAAGCACACCATGACATAATTAAGTTTTTCCAAATCAGGTGATGTGAAAAACTAGTCCTCTTTGAATGACACTTTTATGAATGTATCCAAAACTGAGTGTAGCAATGATCAAAGTATTTTTCCTTTGGAAAACTGTTCTCTTCAAGCAACTGAATCTAAAATTTGGAAAATAAAGTAAAACTCAAACATGTCCAGAAACTGAGTTAAGTCATGCTGTGGCTTTAAGAATGAGTTGAATTGTATTTAAATCCATTTTGAATGTGACATTGCTTGAAAAGTTATAAATATGGCTGTGAATTTGGTAGAATGTTTATTTATTGTTGTATGCTGGTAGATAAAAATAATTTTGTTAAGTTTGGATTATTCTCTGCAGATGTTGAAATTTTTTTATTTTTAAAGCGAAAGTTTGAGTTTTTGTTTCACTACCAGTTTAAGTAAGAAACATAAGATAAAACTTATCTTAAAGATCTATAATTAACTATTTTTTATGAGGAAGTTTAAGAAATTTTTATATATTTTTCCAACAGATATATACTTCTATATATATATTACATAAATAAGTTTTGTAGCATATACCTACTGTTTTTAAGTGTTTCTGACTTAAACTGGTATTTCATGAAATTGTTGCATTATGTTTGTCTTTAAATCGTGTTTTAATTTTGGTTACCTACTTGTATTATAGTTCTAGTCTGTTTTGTAAATGATCTTTCATTTTTTAAAGTTTTGTTTGGTTCATATGCAATTTTTTAATTAAGTACTTTTTATGTTTTTTGTTTTGTTTGCAAATTGACACTAATACCAGTAAAGTTATTGGAAAAATTTGCATGTCCAATTTTTGTAGCTTTTTATACACATGGATAAATATTTGTTTGATAAACATCTTATACAAGATCATTTTTACCAATTATCATTTAAGGTATGAAGTAAAAGAGTTCTGCATATATATATTAACTATTTCATTATTCTAGTTTAAAAAAGTATTGAATAAATAAAAAAACTTCTTATTGATGTACACTAAAATAAAACATATTTCAAACAAATTTAATTTTAAAAATATAACCTTAAGTTTGTTAGGTGTTTAGAAGCATTGATACATCATGTGTAGCTTATTGATATTAGGCTTTGTGGAGTGTATTCCCTCCAATTCTTGAAGGTGCTACAACTTTCTTGTTAGGTGTCACTTCAAAAACATCTAGTATATTAAATTATTTGCAAATTTATTATTGATCGAGAAAAAAAGTTTGTGATCAACATTCTTTACATTTACAACAGTCTTTATGTCATATGACTGACTAGGAGGAATTGAGTCAGATGGGAAATACAAATATCTTTTTATGGTGTTTTAAAAACACAATAGTTTCATTACTATAATAGACAATATGCATGATTTTCAAATTTGTTTTAAAAAGAAAGAGCATGAAAAATTACATTGATCGAATTGCAGTTTAATTAGCATTTTTAAATAAATTCGTTTTAAAACGCATTTAAAGTTGCTCTGACGTCACTATCAACAAAAAACTTCAGTACTTGGCGATTTTAACTTATGACGTCATACTTCAGTAGTTCAAATTACGCGCGAAAGGCATCCATTAAAAAGTTATGAGGCTTGCATTTATGTTGGGGTTTTTTGGTAGCCTGTAGTTTCTTATTTCGGCAGCTATGGACGGTCCTAAACATGTAAAAAAGTACTATAAAGGATGTTTAGTACCTATGTAAAAAATACAAGTGTTAGAATGGCGGATGAATTGTTTTTCTCAGTACCAAAAAATGAAAGAATTCGTCAAATAGTGTAACTTTATGCTTAGAGACACAAAGAAACAAAAACGTGATACAATGTAATGTAATAATGCATAGCCACAGAGTAGAGAGCTTAACAGAGATACCAAACCGCCGTTTTCCTCTTTAGGTCATTAATTTAATTCAGCACGCATATTATAATTCAGTTCACTAGCAGCCAATCGGAGAACGCGAAATGTATTTGATTTGATTTTAACACTGATTGGAGGCGATTTGTATTTGAGTGAGCTTCAGCGGGCGAATGACAGAACTAGCAGGAATAGCGAGGTATTAAAGGAGGCGGGTCCGTCTGGCCTAAAATATTTCAATGGGAAAAGCCTTGTTAAAAAAGTTGCCATTAGCGTCTATGGAGATGAACACTCTGTTAAGCTCTATACTCTGTGTGCGTAGCAAAAGAAAACTAGAATTTTTGTGATACTAGTACATTTACATTGCTATGAATGGACTGTTTGATTATCATCAGTTTAAATAATTAAACGAAAGAATTTAATGAAGTCAAATAAATTATTTACTGTTGCAACAGTTAAAAAATTCAAAGATTTTTTACATTTTTATCTTACTAGTGATTTTTTAAATATTTTATACTGACTATAATTAAATTTAATATTGTGAGAAAAAACCTACTGACATTCATTATTTATTTACAAAATTTCCAAAGTTAGTTCTAATGCTAAGAAACGAAAATACAAGAAATCTGTACAAAAGGAATAAAATTTTAATTCTAAAAAAACATTTTTGAGTTTCAAGAACAGTGTTATCCAGTCTTAAAGACAGACGGGATAACGAGAGAGGTTAAAATAAGTTTTTATGTTCCATGTGCTCAAAACAGTATTGCCTGAAACAAATCTACTGAAGTATGACGTCACACAAGGTCACACCCCGTTTTGAGTCAGGTGGCTTAAGGGCTTTTTTAAACACTTTTTGCGCTTAAATTAAAACCTTTTGTGATTTTTAAAGTTGATTTTCGGGTTTTTCATGATCGAATTAGTAAATTAGGTAAGTTTTAGGACGTTTCGTGACATAGTGCATATTGTCTATTGTTTTAAGAAACACTTTTTGTATTTGATGTTTATAAGACGCTGACTCTTCGTAATATTTTTATGAAAAACAATAGATTTTAATAAAATGGGTAGTAAGCTATCCTTTACTAATATTCTGGAGTTTCTTATGAATTTACTATATTGTATAAAATACAAAATTTTTTTGATAACATTCTACACTGAGCTTGGTGTGCAATGTTTTTACTCTTGGGAAAGTAACATATTACATGAATGTAAAAAATATGTTTTAGAATAGGGAACGTACCCATACTACATGACCCATTCAGGGGAGGGAGGGGGTCTTCAAAATACCACGCTCAGTCACAGGGGGGGCTTAGTTTCGACACGTAGTCAATTTCTTCTAGTCAATATGACAAAATTAAGCCAAATTAATTATTAAAATTAGACAAATTAAGCAAAATTAATATTTTTAAACTTTCTGTTTGCAAAAAATGATGGCAAACCGTATTTATGAGTTACTACGTGAAAACTAGAGGGGGAGGGGGGGTCTTGGCATATACTACGGATGGTCACCAAGGGGGGGAGGGGGGTCAAAAATGGAAAGAAATGGGTCACGTAGTATGGGTATGTTCCCATAGTTGTATGTTAGATGTTTTACAGCAAATGTAAGGGAATTTTAAAATATATATAAGAAACTTTGGTCCTTACGTATTATGCTGCCTATAGTGCCGCTGAATCCGAAAACGTTTAAAATAACGTTGACTGTTCTATAGCTGTAACGCTGAACGGTCGATGGTATAATACGTAAGTACCGAAACTTTTAATTATTATAAGCATTTTATTGAAAAGTCTTCTAAGGTTGTATTTAAACTTGATGTGTTCATTTTATTGGAACTTTTAAAACATTATTGTAGTTGTACCTCTATTATTATTTGAAATAAAGTTAAAATTTAAATCAGTAACTCATTTGTTCTAGAAAAAAGAGCAAAATTTAACTCATACTAAAAGGTATTAAAATACTTTTACCTTATTTACAGTACAATATTTTAACTAACATTTTAAATTCATAAACATGCTTCAGACAAATATGTATGCAAAGTTTTATTGATTTAAGATTTGCAATAGAATAATACAGTACATAGTTACTACTGAAAGAAACAGAAAAAATGTAAAGTATAATCATTATATACAACACATACAGATACATATCACAGACTTTAAATTCAGAATCAAACACTTGTATTGACCAAAGCAATATATACAATTTCTACATTGAACTTTATGTTAGTCTTTTGTGCTCTTATTTGGTCACCAAGAGGCTCATCAATTTATTTCAGAACTTAACTCCCAGGGTTTTTCAAAAGTAATTCACACCAGCAAACTGAAAAGTACATCATATTAAAGAAAAGTTAGTGTCATATAATACTACCTCTACTAGTAAGTGTGCCTAAACTCTCCGCAGAAAGATTCCTTGCATGGATAGATAAAATTTGTCTACAGAACTATACCTCTGCCAATTTTTACTTTCTGAAAATTGTGATGTCATGTCCATTAAAAATTTAATTATTCCGTTTATCTGTGGTTGCATATGGATATTTTTAACATCTCAGTGTGCAAACATATCCAGATGACCATGTTCACATTTTCCATAAACCTTTTTTACTGGTTCTGCTGACACCACTGATTTTCTCA
Source organism: Tetragnatha versicolor (assembly GCA_024610705.1). Classification (NCBI taxonomy): domain Eukaryota; kingdom Metazoa; phylum Arthropoda; class Arachnida; order Araneae; family Tetragnathidae; genus Tetragnatha; species Tetragnatha versicolor. The sequence goes on from JANDEH010000001.1 coordinate 59,852,566, forward strand.
AAACTATGGTTTGTAGAGGTATAGTTGTGTGGGCAATTTTTGTCTGCTGAAACCAAGAGATCTGGCTATACAGTGCTTGGGCAGGCTTGTTAAAACACATTGTATAATAGCATTAAAATGGAAAAACTTAACTAGCTTTTAATTTTTTTGCTCTTAACTTTTAAATACTAGTTTTTCTAGATCTACAAGGCCAATTATAATTCAGGAAACTAAAAAAACAATCGCTAGTGGTTGGAGTTTTGGCATTAAAGCAGATTAGGAAAAAAGGAGTGCATCTTTTTTAAGTTTTGTAAAATAATGATTTTAAGCCAATGAACATTTTAGAAATTTCGAATAGAGGAACTTTATGAATAGTAAGTGAAAGTGTTTGAATATCCCTTTTGCATATCTTAGAAACATCTAGAACATTCTTGTAAAAGTTTGAGTAGATAGCTATTCCTAAAAATTTAAGGTCTTACTTACATGTAAGATAACTTTAAGAATTACTGCAGCTAAGAAACCACCAAGAAATACAGCTATGTATCCTGTATGAGGAGGAAGAAGACTTTGTCTTTTCTTCAATAATTTTTTCAAATATTTTTCATTGCTGGGCGAATATGGGGGATACCGAGCTCTGAAAAACAGTATGCTTGATTATTTAAAAGATACATACCAGTCAACAAACTATACCTTATACCATGTGGTTAAATATTTAGAAAATTGGTAAGAAATAACTAAAAATAAGAGGTAACTAGGGATGTGTGACATATGAAAGAGAATGCACTTTGAAAAAGCAGTAAAACTAGGTACACTATGCAAATTAGAAGTGGGCAGATTATTGGGAGCATCTTAAAAGTACCGTAAGCAGCTGATTGATTCGATAGGTATTGATTATTGCAGATTTAGCATTAGTGTTGCTAAATAATAATAAATGTACTTAAAAGACAAGTACATGCAATAGTTTAGATCTCAGTGGGCCCAAAGATTTCAAAGAGTGGGTCATTTCATTTTTAAAGTTGAGCATGTTAACATTTTTCTGTGTGGGTATACTTTGAATACTTAGATATCCAGTTAAACCATCAAGAGTAGAGTTACTGTTTGTCTGCCTCAAATACAAATACAAATTAAGTCGACCAACTACAGGTGTAAGCCCAGCAAGGTTGGAATCCCAGAACTGTCCGGAATCCCAGTAACTGTCAATTTTCCTCTTGAACTCGTTTACCCCACTTGAATTTACAATTGTTTCAGGCAACATATTCCATCTATCCACTACCCTATTAAAAAATAATGCTTTTTACAATCCGTCTTAAATTTGACTTTATTCAATTTGAAATTGTGACCCCTTGTTCCATTACCCGTATTGAAATCTAGTCCCTCTGTGTCCCCTTGCTTTACCCTTTTAAAAAGTTGAATCAAATCCCCTCAAGTTGAGCTTTGGCTGTGGCTAGTTCACATCAGTGGTGGTATGGTTTCGAATGATAAATCGTAAATTTCGAGATCAAGATCATGAATCACGATCATGAAAAATCATAAATTTGTATTTTTATGACTTAGGTAAATGACTAAAAGTGTTCTTAGATCATAAAAACAAAAATTTTAAAAAATCCTTATGACCGCTTATGTGAACTAGCCACAGCCAGAGCTCAACTTGAGGCAGACAAACAATAATTGCATCAGACTAAGAGATGAATTTGTAAATTATTGAAGTTGTCAGTTGTTACAACTACTATGATAATAACTCCTTAATGTAATGCTGGTGGCCAGAAAACTAGTCAGTCTTATATAAAGGCTCATTTACACTGTTCCACTTCCAATGTATATTCAGAGTGATCCTCTCTGATGAATTACTCAAATGTGAAAGATATCAGAAAAGTTAATAGTGAAAAGACAATTAACACATCACTTTGGATGACTCCTCCATGATAAACACCGAAAGTCAAAATGAGCCTCTCTTTATGTTAAGAGGAAGCGAAACATGCATATTCAAGAAAAGAAAGAAGGGCAATTATTTGAACAGTAAAGAAATGATGCTTACTCTCCGAGTTTTTCTCCAAGCATTGCATAGTTACGAACAAGCACAGCTTTCTTGTGTGAAAAAGTGTCAAAGGAATATTTTCCATGGTAAGCACCAATACCACTTTTTCCAACTCCACCAAAAGGTAATGCGTCGACTGAAAGGCAAAATCCAAGTTTGTAGTTCAAAAGAGCATATTAGGTTTTAGGGATTTCACAATTTCTGCTTGTAATGCAGTATGAGGAAATTTATTAAACAAAATTAAATCAAAAATAGTAAAGTAATTAGAAACTAAATTATTTTTTTAAAAATATGAGCGTTTTCTAGGCTCTAGGGGATACTTTCTTTGCAACATTCCTACGATCTCTGGCATGTGAAAATCATTAAAATAAACTCAATTTTAAATTGAGCTAGCCCAATGCAGTAGCTGATATATGAGATTTAAATCCAGATAATTTAACCTACTAATAACTTTTTAGACAATAATATATATGTCGCCAAACAACTGTGAATACGCCTTGATGGCATTTGAGGTAGAATGTCGTCGGTTGGAAAAGCTATAGCACATGGGCATCATAAATGTGACAAAATATTACTTTAAATACTTTAAAAAACCATACCAATTAGATAAATAGAACCAAAATATTCATAAAATATGAAGCATCTTACTTGAAAGATTGACAATGGAATCATTTACACAGGCACTTCCACTAGAGGTCTTATCCAAGATCTTGCGAATAACTTTAGAATCTTTTGAATAGATATTTAAAGTCAGAGGTTTATCCCTAAAAAATAAACATTTCATGTTTATTTAATAAATAATTCAAAGATTTTTAACATTATAATGTAATTAAGTGTAATAGCAATTAAATTACTAATTAATACAAAAAAGCTTTAAAAGATGAAGTAAAGAAAGTTAAGAAATATTAAAATTATTTCCGCTTAAGAATAATGCTTAACAATTGCAATATATATTAAAACTTTAGTTTGATTTCTTAAATAATTACATAAATAAAATCCAATGATCCCTTGAGAAGTCGTTCCCAACTCGTAGAAGTCTGCAGACCAATTAACCTTAAACAGGATGACTTAGGGACAATTTCTATATCGATTTGTGTTAGTTATTATGTTACTCTTGTACAATTATCATTAGAGAAATGCAACACTCTCAAAAAGTAGGAGTTGTTATGGAATGTTTTCACTCAAGCAAGAAAAATAATTTCAAAATTGATTAAGTGGAAGTAAAAATGAAAAAGCTAAACGAAACTTAAAGGGCCATGGATGTTTCTAAAGGAAATCCTAACAATTAATTTTTTTGCATCAGTGGATCAGGTTTATTAATACACCTTTTTTGGTGCACCTAGAGCTTTAATCTGACATTCGCACCATCACACACAAATCTCACATATTATGGATTCCTTAAATCTGAGGGATTCAAGGTTATCAGATGCTGCCAGCAATAACATACTACATTGGATAAGAAAATAAATCAATTTGCTACTATGTGTTATACAAAAATATTTTCTTACTTGCTATTAATAATATCAATAGCTTCATCCACACTATGAACAGTGACGATCGGCAGTAAAGGTCCAAATATCTATAAAAATAATGTAAACTTTTAAAATTTTAGGATAAGACACTTTCAGTTACAAGTGCAAAATACAAGAATCAGTAAAGGTATACATTGCTCAAGTACACACTACATAGTTACTAAACACATGAGGCAGTTTAATCTTATTACAGTACAGGAGTGGAAGATTTGAGACCAAAGAAAGAATGTACATTTATTAACTTAAATGAGCAATAGTGCTTGCCCTTTTAAAATGCTCAAAACTGATTAATATTATTTCCTTCAAAAGTACCCTATCCACTAACTGAAATTTGACAAGTAAAAAAATTAATTTAATTTATGAAAACTTTTTTTAGAGTTTCCTTATTAAAGTCAGGTTAGAATTCAATGCTAGTATTTCACTTCTTTGAAAATTTATTTGAAAAGATGCAAATATCTATTTTTTAAGATATTTTTCTCTCAAATTAGAGTGAAATGTCTGTGGTTCAAATGTAACTTCTCCTCTGTTCTTACTATAACTTATTCAAAAAATGATAAGTTTTTTGTTTTCTCTCTTGTTCTATGTACACAAAAAACCTTTTAAATTTAATAACTAGTTTTCTTAATAATTTCAATAGAAAAAGAAATAACACTCTTACAAAAATTTTTATATTAAATGATAAAAAAATTTGATGATCAAACCTCTTCTTGCATGATAGGATCATCAACTTTTACATCAGTTATGACAGTTGGAGCAATGAAATTAGTCGATTCATCTGTTTCTCCTCCAATAGCTATTTTACCTTGCTTCATCAGTCCAACTAATCGGCTGTAACAATTAAACACTATAAGTAAAATTTCTTTTTTCAAACTTAATAATAAGGGACTTATTGAAAAGTTGTTAACTACTATGCACTGCACAATAAATAAATGGGTTTGATTAACAGCTCCAATAACAGAACTAGGGCTTCATTGTCCTTACTTCACAACAAAAGACACATAAAACTTACTTAAAATGTCTGTTATTCACAAGTCTGCCAAAATCTGGAGAGTTTTTGGGATTTTCCCCGTAATACTCATGTAAAACTTTCTTCAAAGCAGGGAGGAATTTTTCTTGAACTGCTTTGGTACACAAGACATAATCAGGGGCAACACAAGTCTGACCAGCATTTATGCATTTCCCCCATAGCATTCTTCTGCATGCTACTTCCATGTTCACTGTGTCATCAATGAATACTGGTCTATTTAAAGAAAAAAACTCCATTTCAAAACTTTGAATACCTTTTTTTATTGAATTTGGTCTATTAACTTAATATGAAAAATTTGAAAATGGGCTTTGATTCAATCAACAAATATTGAACTTATTATTTCTCATGTAACATAACCAATTTATATAAAAAAGTTTAGAGTAATTTAAATCTAAGGTAGAAAAGCTTAAATATTATTACAGTTGAACAAAAAAAGTTTATGTAGCCAATTTACCAAGTAAGGAAAATTTAAAAATTTAGGAGGTTGGTTACCTAAACACTCTCTAAGGTAGCATCTATCAGTACACTAAATGTTACACAAGGTTAACAGGATGGACATTTAGAAGACATTTTCAGTTGTATCAAAATTGATAGATAGTTAATGTAGAAAGATATCAAATGGTGTGGTGGAGTACTTACGATTTTCCACCAAGTTCCAGAGTGACAGGGGTAAGGTGTTTATTGGCAGCTTCTCTGACAATCTGTCCAACACGGGTAGAACCAGTGTAAAAAATATAATCAAACTGTTCCTTTAATAAATCTCCAGTTTCTTGAGGACCACCGGTAATAACATGAAAGCATTCCTGTAAAGGAAAAAAAAGAAAAATTTAAAAATAAAACTAAAACTTTCCGTCCTAGCCACTGCAAATTTTCTGTAGATTTTTATGGAAATCTCAAGTGGTTATAATTACTTGCGAAGAAAGTTTCTAACCACAAGTACAGGATAGTTAAATAAAGACTGAACCAACAATCTATTTCCATAACATACATACTATTTCAAAATTGAGAAAAAATGTGAGAAGTTGTTTGATAATTTAATTAGCAACTTCATAGAGTTTTTTTAATACAAAAGTTAAATTCTTATATGACTCTGGTACTATAGGTTATCTTCATAGTTTGGAAAAAAAAAGACTCCTTTCATATCTAACAAAACACAAAAATATTTTTTTTGATACCTTCAAAACTAATTCAGATATTAAAAGCTGAAAATGTGTAACTCGTACAACTTGACAAACACTTTGAGTGATAACAGGACACATTAGTAAAGTCACTTTTATGCAATTTTGCAATCTCCCCTTTAAGGTATGAGAATCAAGTAAAATGAACAGTATTAGGTAAAACTAATTGTACTGACAAATAATATGGATGCTAGTTTAAGAGTTTTGCTATTCTATTTTATCCAAATTCTTAAGGTTTTTTCAGAACATTTCTTCTTTAAAGTCTTTTAAAAGTCTACCAGCAGTTTATGTTAAATTGTTGGGTATTTTTAAAGAAATTTCTAACAGAAGCCCTGTTAAATTCTGAGTTTATATGATTTACGAAATCAAATCAAAATAATTCTTAAAAGCATTTACTCAACCAATCAACTAACTACCAGTTATCATGATGGGTAAGGTGACAAATTTGATGAAAGTTGAATGAAATGTCAGAAAAGAACAAAATAATGTAAAAGAGTGATTAAAGATCCAATTATACAATATTTGGGAAGTTTGAGATTGAGAAGCTAAACAAGTATATTAATTTACTATAAATTATTAAACTTAATTTTTCAAATACCTGCTTAAGGTACTTTAACTGCATTAAAAAGAAAGTCACTAGAATGGGGGGGGTAAACGTTCACAAGCTTATAGAAGGCAATTCTAGAATTAGCAATACTTACTGTATCCAAGTACTTTGGAACTAGAGTTTTGATGAGTTCTGCTGTCTTGGGAGCCATTTCTGAGGGCTTAAGAATGACACAATTTCCTGCTGTAATGGCTCCAACCACAGGAGAAAAAGTAAGCTGGACAGGATAGTTCCATGCTCCTAAGACCAAAACAACTCCATATGGCTCGCTTTGAATGTATGTCTCATCCAGAAGAGTGATGAAGTTCTTTTCTGACTAAAATAAATACAGTAATAGACTGCAAATATACCCCAATACAGAGTTTCTCTAGCATACATACTCCATGAACATATTTTAGAGCTTGGAATTTAATTAAAAAACCTGTTGGTTATGTTACATCTTTCACCATGAAACCATATAAAACTTAGATAATAGAATTTTAATAATAATTTCCAACAAAAAAGACACTTGAAAATGCTGGATTTAAATATAAAACAAAAAATTAGCAATAATTTGAATAAAATCAGTATTTTGAAAATCTCTTTCAAACTAGTTTTTAACGAAACTAGCATGCTAACTTAAACTCAAAACTTTTTGAACCCATCGCTTGTTTCAGTTACAAAATTGGAATTCAGTCTTATTTTTCACGGGTGGAGAATCTTTTAATATTTCATTTAATTTAATGATAGCGTTTAGTCCTGAAATTTCTATTTTACGAGCAATTTAAAGCAGAACTAAACTAGCTGAATTAACAATAATACTAAGTCTACCAATATAATATCAATAATAAAAAAGTTCTAAATGTCGCTTACAGGTTCATTCTTGATCCAATCATGAATATTTTGCTTCATGCATCGAATATCATTTAGGAGAAATTCTACTTCATATATTGAAGCTTCCTGAGCAGGCTGTAAAACATAATAAGAATAAACAAAAATTTATACACAGAAAAACAATTTCAATAACTAATAGATTAGTCAACATATTCTAGAATTTATTTTTTTACCAGAATTACAAATGAAAAAAGGTGGACTGCAAGTCAACATAGAGAGTAATGGTGACTTTTAACAAAAGAGAAAATAACTATTTATGAGTAAGGTAATTTTTTAAGGTTTGGTGCAGTTACCCTCAGTGGTAACTCACTTGTCCACTGCAGATCGTGTGCAAGTGAAACCCCAGAACACGAAAAATGTTAAATAAAAAGATGTTAATCAAGTAATTCTAATTTTTTAAGCTTTGTACTTACAATTCAACCATTAATACTTCACAACAATAAACATACTACTCAATGAATAATATCAGTTTTTAAACTGAATTAATAAAAAAATATAACAATGATTTTAATTTTCACAAACTAGTTGTGATTTTTTAGGTAATTTATCAAAAATAATCAGAAGAATTACTTTTTTTAATTAATTGTTTTGAATTAAAATTAAAGGATAAGCAGCTGAACTTTATATTGGCTAATATAAAAAAACATTAAAAAAATCATCAATTAAATTAGACCTTGGAGTAAAAAAATGTTAATCTTTATGTTCTTGGACTAGCTCTTTAAAACAAGCATAAAAGCAACTTTTACATGCAAAAACAATACGATAAATTTATTTTAAATGAAACAGCTCTTTAAAAAAACAGGGAGAAAAACAAGCTAAAAGTCTAAAGAACGAAATCTTCTGTCAGTATCTCAGTTTAATTAGTAATTAGAATTACAATAATAAACGTAGAACAAGCCAATAACAACAATTTTAACTTTCAATATAATAGTTTGATTCTACATTACAGATAATGTAGTGGTAGTTAAAAGGAGCAATTACAAAATGCATATGTAAGATATGATACCAACTAAGAAAGGTCTAAGCCTACCCTTACCCTATTTAATTATGCGTTTCACAGAGAGAAAAAGTTTCAAACATTTATGGAACAAAAAATTACAATTAATTTGTTACAAAAACATACTTTGCCTAAATCATCTTGAACAGCTGATATAAACTTCTTTTCATTTTCTACTAGCATGCGATAAAGGCTGTTAAGTTGCTCGATTCGAAACTTGATATTCCTAGTGATTCCTCCTTTGAAAGCATTTCGTGCTTTTTGAACAATCTGAAAGTAAAATATTGTATGAGAATGTTTACAAAAGCAACACTACTACTACTATATAACTTATTAAAAAAACAACTCAAATTTGCACAAATAACTTGAAGGAAAGTTAGCATACAGTTGTTTTGGAGATACCTAGGATCTACTTCTTCAGTGCCAAATTAGATATAACTCGCGAGAAGAAAACTCGGCTATAGCCCTGAGCACTGGTTATATCCACTCATGTGTTATATCTAATTTAGCACTGATGAAGGAGATCCTGGATATCTCTGAAACAGCTGTATGCTAACTTTCCTTCAAATTATTTGTGCATATTCACACTGTTTTTTTCATCATCAGTTATTCAGCTTGCACTAAGTTTTCCACTACTATATGTCCGTGAATAGTTTTATCGAGGGAGTGATTTACTTAAACCTTTTCATACCTGACTGCCTCAAATTTTTCATAGGAATCTAAAAAGGGCTAAACCATAAGATGACTAAAAGGATCCTACCTATTCCCAAACATTTAAATATACCCAGTAAAATATTTTTCTGGCTATGTAGCAAGCAAGAATAGTTAAATATGAACACAATTATCTTTGGAAATAACAGGTTTACAAGGTTGAAAATTTAACAGTAACAGAAAACTATGTAACCGAAAACTGTGATAATGATCCAGAAAGTAATATAATCATCTACAACCAGACTTGGATAATATTATAGATGCACACGCCAAACCCAGAAAACTTAAGGATTTGGCAGAAAGTCTTTTTGAATATTCAAAGAACTTTTTTGGTCCCTTGAACTTTCTTTAAATACCAATTTTTTATTTCAAAGTTTAGAAAGATTAATGCTTCATTGGTCGTCTATTGCTTATTATCCATATTGAACTGTATATTACAAGTGAATGAAACTGGCTGTAAAATTTTAGTTAAATTTTCATTCATAAATAATTTTTCTTCAAGAATTTAGTCGGATTTTTGAAAGGGGGTTGATGGGCTTGGTAAATACTACCAAGGGGTCGATGCATGAAAAAGTTTGGGAAACCCTGAACAAGAGGGACACTTGTAATTATTTTACAGAAAATATTTGAGGAAAATTTCATGTCTATAAAGGAACAAACAAAACACTGTCTACTTTCTCACTGTGAAATACATTGCTAATTAAACTAAATATAATTGCCTCATAATTTAAACACGAGAATGAGCAAAAATATTCCTAATGTCCTTTTTAGTTATTTTAATCTACCTGATGTTATACAAATCAAGTAAATAGATTTGACATTCAAAATTTTTTCTTACATATTATCCTGGCGACTAAATCTAAAAACGCTATCATAGTCTATTGACTGTTCGTTAACTGTGCCACTCAATTTGATGGTCTCTGAACAGTGGACGGGATAATATATAAAAACTTAATTTAAAAAAATGGCCAATTCCATTTACCTATCTTGTTAAAAATTTACACAATATTTAGGTGCCAAACTTTTATTGTTGGTATCAATATAACTAATAATCTGATGATATTTCTAGTTTTAGCTATCTTATTTAGTAAGTCAGCTCAGCAATTTTTATGAAATAAATAATGAATAAGTATGGTTCTTACTTAAATTTAGTATTTATGTTCAGTTTAAGCTTAAAATATGTTTATCTGAGTAGTAGCTAAATGACTACTTTTGATGGTCAGGCACTTCTGATTCCATTTTTACAAATAATATAAGCATTTTAAGGGGTTTTAGTATGTCAGCTCAACCACTTTAACAAATTAAATTACAAATAATTATAGTTCTTTAATTTAGTAGTTATATCCAGTTTAATGCTTAAAATGGTTCAATTCCGTTAAAGGTCCCGCAGATTATCACCAAGTTTTTATGAATGCCATATATTCAAATATTGACATATTTTTCTGATTTTTATTGATAAACTGAACAGTTATTGATCTAACTAAACATTTTGATATATGAGTTTACATTATTTTGCAATATTTCTACTTTTTGGTGACCAAAAGAGCATGACGGTATTTAGCGGGACCTTTAACGGAATAGTCCACTTAAAATATAATTATGTGATGTACTTAACAATTGCTTTTAATGATAAGGCACTCCTGATTCTGTTTGTACAAAAGCATTTTAAGGGCCCAACAGTAAAAGTTTAGGTTTAGACAGAGACAATAAATAAAAGAAATTATGTAAATAAATTACTCTTGCATATTCAGCAGCAGCCATTTCAGAATAGATACAGATCTGACAGAAAATTTATCTAAAAAGAAAAAAATTGTTAAGCAATGTTAGATAGTAACAGAAGAGAATGAGGATTACCAAAACATTCATTTAAGTTAGCATCAGAAACTGTATAATAATAAAGATTAGAACTTAATTAATAATAATAATAATAATAATAATAATAATAATAATAATAATAATAATAATAATAATAATAATAATAAGCTTTATTATCACATAATGCATATGTACAGAAAATTAGATACATATTCGTCACCAAGGGGACTTTGTCCCGTTCAGGTGACAGATAAATTTGAATAAATAAGGCAATAGGGTAAATTTTAACTTAATGAAAATAAATTTAAGATAAATATACATAAAAACACACACACTGAAAAGCAATAGGAACTAAAAAAAAAACCTTAAAAATTAAAAACAAGGTTACAAAATTTATAGTCGTACATTAGAAAAACAAAAAAAAAATTTTAAAATTAAAATTAAATAGCTGAAGGCATAATTTTAAATTTGAAAATTGAATAAAAATAAAAAGAAATAACATAGATTTAATATTAAACAGAGTTGGCAAAAGTCTGGTTATTAAAGTTATGGTTGCTTCGTTTTAAATTTGAAAATAATGGTCTATGTCGTCCAAATTTATTATGAAGTTAAATAGTTCACGTTTAAATGTTGAATACGTCTTTATGTTTTGAAGATAAGAAGGCACATGGTTATAGATTTTAGGTCCTAAAAAGAAGAAATGCTTCCGAAATATTTCTTTAGAAAAACGAGGAATTTTATAAATTTCATTAGGTCTTCTTTGAGATACATTTAATTTTAATTCACATATTGATTTGTTTCGGTACAAAAAAAGTGCTACACGGAATAAAAAGTCATACTTAAAAGGTAGTAAGTTCAGATTTCTAAAACTATAAGCATGTGAATGATAGGGATTTAAAATTTTGAAACACTTGTTCTGGATCGAAATTAGTGGTAGTAAATTATATTTATAATCACCTCCCCAAATAATAATGCCATAATTTAACAGTGAGTAGAACCAAGAATAATAAAGTGTTTTTAAAAAACTTGCATCTATTTTATTTTTTAAGTGGTGAAATTTAACTAACACAAAACGTAATTTTTTACTTAATTCATTTACATGAGTTTTCCACTTTAAGTTAGAGTCAATATGTAAACCTAGGTATTTAATTGTAGAGACTGATTTCAGAACGGGGCACTGACAGTTAGAATTATTTTTATTGCAATTGGAGGAATGAAATTTAATATTAAGATTTGTTTCAGACTGTATTAAGTTGAAATAAATATATTTTGTTTTATTTAAATTTAGGCAAAGATCATTCGCAGTAAACCATTTTCTTATTTCAGTCAGATCAGATTCTATTTGTAACAGAAGAGCATTAATATCAGAGCATGAATATAACAAGACAGAATCATCGGCATATGTTAACATTAATTATTCAAGAAAAGAATGTTTGAAGTTTCAACTGCATCGCCGAGAACTTAAAACTATAAGACAGAATTAGCCTAAAGAACTTTAACACAGTCCTCTGTGACACAGTCTTGTTTTATATGCAGAGAATATTTTACGGGACCTTATATTTTTTAAAGAAGTTATTATAAAAAAGGACACACAATATGCATAGTAAAAGAAATTAAAGTTTATGCACTTGTATTGTTTAGTCTTACGAGCCGTTACGTGTAAGTAAGTAAACAAACCAAATGCAAACCATGGGATGGGAGTTTCCCAGAAACGTAAACAAACAGAAAAAGTTAAAGTGATTTCCAAAAAGCTCGAAAATAATTCAAGAAATTAGGATTTTTTTTTATGAAAGATGCTTACGAAAATTACCAGCTTCTTTCGAATCAGGACGGACTAAATTAATCGGATAAATTTTGATCGTAAACAAGGGATCAAAGTTTAGTACCAAATCGCATCTCACCGCCCTTTTGAGTGTCACGTGACTAGCGGGGGGGGAGATCCTAGGTGGGGAGGGGAAGACCCACTCGGACTCGGAACTCGGAGGGGAACGGGTGGCGGGAGATGGGTGGATGCTTTTTCCGAGTGAAAGTTCGTGGTGCACCTAGCACCTTTCAGCCACCGAATCAGGGGATGAACTGTGAAGTTTGCAACCCCCCTCCTACAAGAAAAATTTCTTAGTGGGGGATAAGGAAATTTTGGGAGGGGATATATAGTAAATCTTCCTTTTCTATCGTCAATAAATTAAATTTCTGACTTTTTTGGGGGAGGGGTATCTTTCTCTAAATTCCCCCCTCTGTAAAATTTCTTATGATATAATTCTTCATGTTTTAGTAAAAATTCCTTCACTAATTAGAATTTTATCTAATTAATGACAAAATGATAAATGACGAGTTTTTGTTATTAATTTTCAAAAGAAAGTTAACCCTTTTAAAAGTTGGAAAAAATTATTGTAATGCAAATGTTGGACGCCCCCCTAGAAACCAAATAAATCTTTGCTTCGCCCTGCATCTTATGGAGGATTTACACCACTGCTGTAAAAGAGACATCAGCGATATTTTCGGCATATTTTAGTACCCGCTACTCACAAAAGATGGCGCTCGTCAATTGGTTTATTGGAATAACAATTCCCGTTTCTTCCGAAAATATCGCTGATGTCTCTTTTACAGCAGTGGTGTAAATCCTCCATTACATATTTAACGTTATATATTTAGCTGTTCATCTTAAAAAAATATTAAACCATCTTAATTTTGCCCATCAAACGGCATGCACCAAAAATAGGTAGGATAGAAAACATCTGCATGTTTCGATTGTAAAATTAATTCAGACTTAAGAAAGTTATGTTATAGTAGTGACTATATAGAATAAAGTTATTATTATTCTAGTCTATTACTCTAGTCCTTTATTCTAGTCACTATAGTTATGCATACAAGTGGTGAAAAACAAGTGAAATTCATTTATTTAATAAACTTTATGTAATTTTATTAAGGGGACTCGGTACCAAAAAAAGTTATTTTTTATTTTTGTGTTTTTTTTATTAGTTTTTGGTGCCAAATTATCTGTTACCATTATGTTATGGAATATTAAGCACAAAAAGTTTTTAAAGATTTTTATTATTATTAATATTAGAAAAAAACATTAAAAATTTCAAAAATTTCACTAAATTTCGAAACGCTACTCCTCCTTCATTTTTACCTTTTTTACTAGCTTTTTTTCATTTTTATGTTAAATATGTTCTGTAGTATAATTCTATGTGGGGGGTTTTGGGTAATCATAATAGTTTTTGAGAAAATAAAACTTTACGGTGATTCCCATTTAAAAACGTGAAAATTCTATTATTTTTACCCTATTTTGCATAATAAAAAAATTCTGGACCAAAATCATTAAATTTTGGAACATACATTTGATCAAATTACCCTATTGAATATAAATACCAAGTTTCATAACATTTGGTTCGGTTATGCAGTTTTCCCCTCTAGAATTCTGCCACTTACAAAAGAAGCTTTACCCTTCAGAAGCTCCCCAAAGAGTTTGAAAAAGAGTTAAAACACAAGTTTAAAGAAAGGGGAATTTTAAAAAACAATTTCTGGGGGAGGACCCCTAGCCCCTTGAAACTTGACGTTTATTTACAACTCTTTTCCCTAGAAAATTCTGTGGTTTGCAAGAAACTGTTCTCTTTGGATGCAGCCCAAAATGTCTCAAAATGAGCTAAAACACTACTTTGAGAGGCAAATTTTCAAAATTTTCCTGGGGGTGAACCCCAGACCCCCCTTTTTTCTTGGAGTTCACGTTGTCAATTTTGACATTGTATGTAATATCATTCAAATACTTCTTTTCAGTGTTTTAACACTTATTTATAAATTTGCTCGTTTGGGGTACCTTAAAAATGAAGTTGAGGCAACCCTCCCCAAAAAAAGTCTAGTTACAGCGTGGTCCAGACCCACTTAAAAAAGTCCTTGCCCAACCAAAAACTGAAATGACGCCCCTGACCCAAAGTCAAACCTTTTCCGGAAGGACTATCATTGGAATAGTTCGGAAAAAAATGTTTCGAACATCTTATAAAATTCAACTATATCTCTTCTTATCATACTATTTATCTAAAGGGAATTTAAAACCGAACTTCGTGGACTTTACAGATGCACTCTGATCATTTCCTTTTTCTTGTTTACCTTGTGCTAGACATGACACCTGAAGCACCAAACGCATTAAATGAATGCTTTAACCATCAGACGTAAAAAAAAGAAACTCTCATCAACACAATTCAAGGTCCCAATCAGGTTTCCAATGAAAGAGGAAAGTATCACCGCAAGGCCTCGTGATGGCCTTAGAAAGGGTAGGATTAAAACGTGCACCTGACACACACAAAAGGGACGAGGATGTAGTAGAGCCTGGCTAACTTCTGTTACGTTCCATTTCAATGAGGGAAAAAAAGTCGAAAACAAACTTACCGAGCATGACTGACGACATGGTGTTCATTTTGGAATTAAAATAAAATTAGGGTTTCGGAAGAGGCATTGGGTATTTTATGAGCATTTTAAGGGCTGTGTTTATTTTACGGATTGGACCGCCCTTAAAAGGACCCGACAAACTGAGGCACATGAAAAAATTTTGGGAGTGGAATATAGGAATTTTGGAATATGCGATAAATTTATTCCTTTTCTATGGTCAAGTAATGTAAATTCCTTCATTTCGGGGGGGGGGAAGGGAAAACGAGGCAATTTGATACAGAAGGGGCACTTTGATACACTCTTAACATCTCAAAAACTATCAAGGTTATTTAGGTCGTGTTTTTACGAAAAGGTGCCTTTATATGCCCAAGCATTACATAACCGCTAAGTTCTGTAATAAGTCTATAAATTTTAGTGAAGGAAACTAAATTTTTTTTTCCTTAAAATTTTCCAAATGTAAATTTCTAAGTAAAATGCAAAATCTTCCTGAAGCTATTCTACTTGGAATTCAGTAATCTGTAAATTCAAAAAACAAGTTTATCCTTGTTACCAATAGGGCAGGGATGGCGAACCTTTTTCGTTCAGTGTGCCATTTATATTACGGTTTATAATTTTCAGGTGTCAAGTGTGCCACTTGTTATTTTTTAATAAATTATCTTTAAACCCTTGGAAAATGAAATCCTCCTTTGAGTGTCGATAGTTTACAACAGGAGTTTCTAACTTAAAGTGCTCAAGTGGTGAGTGGTGGGCCGTAAAGTCTGTGGTGTATATAGAAATTTATTTCGGGAGGGGCCAAAAATTATTCCTCAGTCCCTCCCATGCATCTTTAATAGGTTTAATGCAGATTTTTAATACATTTTAGGTAGAATTTGCATTTTCTAGAATTTAATCTAAGAAAAAATGTTAATAATGAAGTTCCAAGTAAAGGGGGTCTGGGGGTCCTCCCCAGATAATTTTTGGAAATTTGACCCTAAAAACATGGTTTTGAACAAGTTTTTGGTGCATCTAAGTCCGAATTTAGGACATTTTTAGGTAGGATTTTGATTTTCATGAGTATTATAAAAAAAGTTTGAAGTAGAAAAGGGGGGTTTGGGGTGTCACTCCCCCAAAAAATATTTCAAAATTTTACCCGAAGAAACTGGGTTTTAACTTGTTTTGGTATACCTTGTCCGAATTTCGGAGGGGGCAGGGCCCCTTCGCCCCCCCTTATATGCCCCCTTTTGCGTTAAGTAATCAGGCTCCTTTTGCATCCACGATTTTGTTTTCTAACTGCATAATGTCAGTTTCCTTACGTTATTATTATAAGGGCGGTTGGGATTTGCTTACCTTGCTGACAAAAGGGGAGGAGGGAGTCCAAAATGACCAAGAAAATGTTGTTACGTAATATTTGAACGGCCCAACGGCACCTAAGAGGTGAGGGGGGGGTTCGAGGGTCCTCCCCCGAAAATTTTTTGAATTTCAGCAAGCTAAAAAGTTTTCTGAATCTGGTTTTGGGGATCTGGTAGTACTAAAGTTTTTTTGTGTTAGTGAATGTCGCGTGCCACTGAAATACCGGTCGTGTGCCACCCAGTGGCACGCGTGCCATAGGTTCACCATCCCTGCAATAGGGGGTATCCTTACGTTTTAAATAACCTTTGCCAATTTTTTTAAATAAAGGTTTTTGCTCAAAAACAACAAATGGGGCAAATTGATACACTTGGATGTGAGGTACTTTGATACACTGGTGGGGTACATAGATACACATAAAATTCCCATATTTTGCGTTGGGAGATAAATATCTCTCAGCAATTTAAAAAAAATATTTAAGGGTAAGTTGGATCCACGTTGCATTTATAAAAGAAAATGCAGTTGGTAAATATATAGCCAAACGATGGAATAAGGGACTCTGAAGCAAACAGTGAGAAAGTAATATTATAAATGACCAAAACTAACCAGTTAATAATATCCTATTTCTTAATTTCTGGATGATTTTTTACAAAGATACCTTTGAATTTTATTCAACTAATTCAGGAGCAACTATACCTATGAAAATAAGCATCACATTTTCTTTAATAGAGATTTGTTATAAATGACCATTTGTGAAATTCTTAAATTATTTTTATTTATGCTTGAAAAAAGGTGTTAAAATATGCTTCAGATACAAATCAATAAAAGAACATTATTTATTTTTCAAAACTTTAGTTATTAATTACTTTTTTTGAGCAATTTAATGACTGTATCAAAATACCCCATGTAATGTATCTAAGTGCCCCACCGGTGGGGCACTTAGATACAAAATTGAATTTTTACATAAGTCGTTATATTTTAATTTTCCTTAAACTTATATATTTTTCTAACTAATTTAATAAAATGGAGTCATTCGTCGATATTTTCAGAAAAAAAAGTATCTGAATAAGTCATTTTTCTACTCAAAATATGGATTTAAATTTTGCTCTATCAAACTACCCCACTTTTCCTTATATCCCCAAATTTCATGGCTACCCCCCTGCAAACAAATGTCAAGTGCCGACAAATGTGGAGGCCTTGGGACCTCAAAGGTTCGTGAATAAATCGAAGCATCATTCTGTGGTTATTTTCCAAATATGATGATAAAAATAAACGTTAAATATTTTGTGGTCTTAAAAATATACAGTCAAGTTTAATCACACATTTTCCAGTCAACAATCTTCTTACATTTCCTCCAAAGTATTACATTTAACTGGAAGAAGACTATTTTTTTTAAGTCTTTACATAATTTGTTTGAACAATTCCTTTGAATACGTTAGTATAGTTACTTTTACTCAGTTAATCATATTCGCAGTATTATAAGGTTTCAGAAATTGCTCATAAGTTTGGTGCTCAGAAGTAGTTTGGAATAACGTAAAGCAAAAAGGAAAATTCTGTCAAGAAGGGGATAAAATTAAAGAACTTAGCTACTAGTAAATTTTGTTTACAGTTGATAGTGTAGGTATTGGAATGTCACATTTACCTTTAACACCAGACGAAGCACTAGTTTCTTTTTGGAGACGGTGCGAAAATTTTGGCTGGGAACTCAAGACGTTTATGGGTGGAGTGGCCCAGTCAACGGATCAAAAGTTTCAGCTGTGCAATGAAATGGATGAAGAAACGGTGAGAAATTTGCTAGGAGTGATATTAGAAATAATTTTTGAGGGAGATAACAGAAATTGTTGTGAGATAGGGTGCAATAGTTCACCTGGAGGCAACCAGCTCTTGATATATTTCCCACGGCAACTCAAAGCTCGGTCAGATCTCAACAATAAGGAAGTTGCATGTGTCAGATTTTCAAAAACAAACAAATGTTCCGTATGGTTTTTTGTATGGTAAAATGAAATATCTAGTCAGTTTTTCAAAAAAAATGTACAGGTAATTAAATATTTTAATTTAAAAGTCGAGAAAAAAACACGTGACTGAAAACGTTTATTGTTTAAACTGTAGGATGACGTCAACAATAATACCATCAACTCCATTGCTTTACTACAACAATGTTTATCATAAGATGACGTCACATCCAAACTCTTGGCGTTTTCGCGCGCTTTAAAAAGGGGATTTTTGTTAATTTTTTTTTCAATCAAAAAACTTCTCGATCGGCCTCAAATTTTGGGTACATGCTTATTTTTGCAAGAGGAATCGATTTAAAAAATAAAAAAAGATCATGCAACTTCCTCATTGAAATCACCAGAGAAATTTTGGCTTTCTGTTATGTTATCCAAACTTTGCACTGGGAGATTCCCTTATGCTCTCTGTATTAAAAAAGTTTAAAGAATAAACGATATCGATAAAAATTTTCCCATTATTAACGAGCACTAGAAACAAAGGGGGTTGATCTCAAATAAATGTAAAATTATTCTATTGAAATAAATTTAGTTTGGAAAGAAAAAGTAAATTAGTTTTTTTTAGTTTTTACGCATCACTATTTAATTTTAAATTCGAAAAAAAAGGAAAACAGATATATTTTACTTCATTCAGGGTTAATGAAAACATTCAAATAGGTTCAGAAACATCCCTTCACTTAAGTATTCATTACATAAATTTATATTTTATGCCGATATATTGAAAATAGATTATACAGAGTTAAAGGCTTTTATAAATTCTAAGCCCTAGGTCACTAAAGTTTGTTAAAAGGATCTATTCGATGACCCTTTTAAAAAGTACTTACTTTATTATACAAAAAAAATATAAATGTAACTTCCTGAAAGTTTTAACTATAAACATAATGTAAGTTTACATTTAGATTACATTTAAAAAAAATTCGACAGCAATTTTTCAAAGTTTATCCAGACATCTTAGGATTTTTAGGCGTTAGAAATGTTTTTGCCATTTGGAGGAATGGTTTTATTACCTTCTAACATCAAAGGTATATTACCCTTTAAAACGCTTTTATCTTTTCTTTTTTTGAAATAACCTAGTAAATCTAAAGCATTTAATAAAATTCTGAAAGCATGTTAAAATAAAGACACTTGTACACTATCACGTAGAAAATATTCGTCTGTAAAACATACTAACTCTAGGTATCTTAACAAGGAAACAAGTTATCTATTAACTCTTTAACAAAAACCAGTATTTAAATAGTCCAACGCAAGAGGACTGGACCAGAAATTCCTACTTTCTAAAGTTGGAAACTCTCCTAAACAAATCCTTAGGAATCTGTTTCAGAAATGTATTATAGGATAGTTAGTTGTCATTTGAATAGAACTTTCTAATTAGCAGCTAAATTTATCTTGATTATAGATTACATCTCGTCACAATTCCGTGCAAGGAACATTCAAGAGGAGAATTTTGATGACACTCAACTGATGAACCAAGTCCGGTTCGGTAACAGTTCTTTTCTGTAACCAGGGTAGCAGGTTTTCAGCTACCCTCAAGTCAAGACTGTCCTTGACACTGAAGTTCGTCTTTTCTAGAAGGTTATTGATAGTTCCAAACAAGAGAACAAGTGTTGGTTGTCTACGGAACACAATAGCAGTTCTTAGAAAATATGGTTGAATAAAAATACTATTACATTTATATAGAGTACTAGAGGCCAAACACAGATAGAAGATTTAGTACACCCTTGCAGACACATCCTTATCCGACACGGGGACTGCTCTGCTCCAATACAAAAAGAATGATTTTAAATTTTGAAATGATTTTACTTACAATAATTATACATATTATGGGATTATAAGTATCAAGAGGCTAATTAAATTGAAATTGAGTTAAACAAAATATAGAAGAAAAACTATTTTCAAACTTTGGAGTACGCTTGGGTTCCAAGACGGGTGACCATTGACCAATACGAGCAATAGTATGCGATCAATAGCAACATGATCAAAAATATTGAACTTATTTTTTTCAGAAAGGGAATGGGGGGTGGCAGATAGTAAGTCCAGCTAATGATATCAGTTAATAAAAAATCACAATGATCTCCCGAATTCCCACCTTCCATTTAGTGACCATTACAATAAAAGGAAAAGGGTTTTTTTTCACGGATGAAATATTATAACAATAATAAGTTTCAAACTTTGTCGCACCATATTCGAAACTTTTAAAAATATTTTACCAAATGTAAAAAAGTTTTGACTGTATTATCTTTGAAATATGACATATTTCAGAGGTTGTTAAAATGTGACTCTTTGTGATACAAAGGATAAGTAAAAACAATTTAAAGGCAATTCTTAATATTTTTGTTATTAATGATAGAATTCTACATTTTCTTAAAAGGGTTATTAGTAATTTTGATGACTTAATTTAACTTTTATACTTCGCACGGTTTACTTTTTTTCAATAAACTAATGACTCTGACACTTCTTCATTACTTTGCATTTTCCCATTTATCATATCACATCAATAAAATGATAGCCATCATCTTAGCTATTAATTACTATCTAAACGTCTAAAGTGTTCTAATTCTATTGTTTTCCTGTTTCGAAATTGATGTTTGTATCGTTATCTCTGAAAAATCAGCAAAGTTTTATCTAAAAATGGACTTTCAACAGAAATAGGAACTTTGCTCCATTCAATTTGCAACTACATTTACTTACAAAAAGATTTAATGATATTTTTGCTATGGATTCACCAATACCAAGTTTAATACCATGTTTCATTACTCAGGTTTCAATAAATATTTAAGGAGGACATAACATTAATTTTAAAACAGGATTAATATGTATTGGGATCCTTTTCTATTATTATGAAATGTACCTGAATAGTAGCTCCAAAATTATTGCTTTTAATGTCCTTTTATGGGATTGGTGCTATTAAACCCTAAGCCAATCGTTACTTCTTTTAAAAACTAAGAAAAATCTGTTTACTTTTTATTGAAAATTACAATAAAATTGTGATAAAATTTTGAAAATAGGGATGTACTCTAGTACATAATTGTTCGTATATATACACTCAAATTTTAAGCTCCATATCAATTTTTAAGGAAAAAATAAACAGCCAAATTTCAACGAGGGTTTGGGGTCCTACTTCTGAAAAAATTTCAAAATTTGCCCCTTAGAGCAGTTCTTTAACTAATTTTGAGACCCTTTAGGTTACAAAGAGGACCATTTCTTGTAAGTCACAAAATTTTGAAAACAGTAGAAAGTAGATTTGGGAATTTGTAGAGTGGTTTGAGACTCCTCCCTAAGAAAAACTTTTTCCCCAAAAAAAGTGTTTTGACTCATTTTTAGACCCTTTGGTTTACACAAATAGGGAATCACTCCTCACAAGTCACAAATTTTCAAAAAAAAAAACAGCAAAAAATTGGTGTTTAATTTTTTTTTGGCGAGGGGGAGAGGAATTAATCCATAACCCTTAATTCGTAGATATGACCCTGTTTTGACTTATACCGAACGACAAGGCAATTGTATGCAGAGCAGTTTTTGGTGGACTTGATGAATTTTGAATGCTTTAAATCTGAGTGAGTTCTCTAGGGTGATGTACATGTTTTTTGCTTTACTTTTACGATTTTTGTTACAATCTCGATAAAACAATGAATTCAAGACTAGTAAGTAATTAAATCTAGTAAAGTTTTCGATATAATTTTGAATCTTTATACT
This sequence comes from Tetragnatha versicolor, assembly GCA_024610705.1. NCBI lineage: Eukaryota > Metazoa > Arthropoda > Arachnida > Araneae > Tetragnathidae > Tetragnatha > Tetragnatha versicolor. Next base: position 59,874,728 of record JANDEH010000001.1, read on the forward strand.
TGAATGCCCATGGAATACTTGAAAAAATACTGTGTAATTGAATAAAAAAACAAGTAAAAAAACTTGAAAAATGCCGATATTTCTAGAGTTCGAAGTTTTAAAAGTTGATAGTTGATTAATTTAGGAATAGAGTTTTGAATAATTCTAAAACATTCTATAATAAAGATGAATTTATCTTTAAGTTTAATACTTTAAATAAAATGTTTTCTACCTTTGGTTGAGTTTAATTCCTCTGGTTTCTCTAAAAAAGATCCATACACATTCACGAACACATGTTAGATTACTGACTTGGTAGAAGGAAGTCACAGAACTAAAGGGAGAGAAAAGGATGATGTGAAAACTAGCGGGTTTAGGATTTCCCCCTTTCGATTGGCTGGTTTCAAAATCTACGTCACATCCGTCCTTGCTTGATGAAACTTTCAGTTTTTATTTTGCTCTTGCCTCAGGCTTTGGCGACGTTTTATAAGCTTTTGACGGGCCTTCGACGGGTTTAGAAAAGGCCGTCAACTTTTTCACACTTTTCCTCGTCGAATTTAATGATTTTGTTGGATTTACTTCACATTAATTTGGTAAAAAACAGTTTATTTTTATTAAGATTGTGTTGTAATTTTTAAAAGGGGATATTAGAATGCTTTCGTAAAAGACACTAATAAAACTCTATTTTCGAAAATATCTTGAAGTTTACAAACTAATTAATTAAGTTTATTAATTAAGAACTATTTACATATTTAATATAGAGGAGAGGGGGCACATTAGAACGAAAAATACATTTGGCTATTTATCTTTATATTTATCAAATATTGAAACAAAATGGATTTATTCATAAGTTGTCAGCATTCCTGAAATTTTGGTACCCTTTCTAGAAGCATTTATCGAAAATTTCCCCCTTGTATCATCGTTCTAAAAATTGAAAAAATCTGTTCAAATATGCCCCAAGGGAGGGTAGTACATTTGAACGCGCTTGGGGCAGACAAAAATTTTAATGAAATTTTAGTGATGATTAAAAATTTTGATGAGGAAAAGAGAACTCTGTTAGAAAAACTAATAACAAATATATACTGTCCATTAATAAAAGCAATGAGAATAATTTTAAAAAATAAATAGTGCTCAGTTTTTAAGGAACGAAAGCTAGATAGTAACTTATTAATACCCATCTTCTGAAATTGATGGTTTGGGTATTTGTTGTAGTATATCGTGCTAAAAAGATAAAGGATATTTTTAAGAATTTTTTCCTTTTAGTATTTTCTGCTTCATTCTACCCATATTTTTAAAATCATAACCTATAAAGCTACTCATTAATTAACAGATAGCATTACTGCAATGCTGAAGCTATCTAATCAGAGAATAAATCAATTTCTGTATCTATGTAGATGTAAAGTATCACTGATATATTTCTTAAATCACATGAAACCTAGTTTAAAAATAAATCTTTTACTGATAACATATGTATAATATGTTATCAGTAAAACATATAATATGTTATCAGATATATAACATAATGTCTTTCTTCTTTATTTAAAAGAGCTTTGCTTTTGCAGATTATTTAAGAATTTTATATACAAATGCGCAAAACACCTTTGTAACGCTTAGTAAACACATTTATGAATACTTCCCAAAGCGTTTCGATTGTATTGTGTAAGAAAAATACAGTGCTGTAAAAGTGCTTATAAAAATTACAGAGACCGAAAAAATGTGTTACTATAGTATTTCAATTCAAATTTGAGAACACACTTTCCGATTATAAACATATTTTACAACCTCTATATTTTGTTGATGGAATACATGTCTAACACTTTTCAAAAATATTCAGAACACTCATAACACGATAAGGTGTTAAGTTGTTTTACCTAACAACACAACCAAAGTGTCGTTATAATTTGAGGATAAAATTGTACATTGATAAAACTGTTCATTGAGTTCCTAAATTTGTTTATTTTTGATTATGAGAGTTTGTAGTGATATCTGTATGGTTCCAGATAATTTGAAACAAATCGTTTTTAAGTTCTAGAATAATCCCCTCTTCTCTCACAGCTATTTGTGAAAATTAAGAAAACTAGAAAGAAGTTATTCAGAACCCGTTGAGCAATTTCTAAAAATAGAGGTATTTACCAGCATGTAAAAGAGTAATAAGCTACGACGTATTTTTCTTGTGTGAATGGTGAAAATAGGACAGGAAATTTAATTGGACGAAATTCTGTAAGATACCCGTCAATGAGGAAGGAACTAAGGGGAGAGTAGCTCAAAGCGGGTATGCTAACTTTGAAAGCTCAAAAATAATACTTTTTGTTAGGTTAAAATTACAAATTTGATTTTAAATACCCGATTATGTCGGATTAAGCCAAAAAATAATTTATTACGGAAAAAGAAATATTCGTAAAAAACACTTTGCCGAATTGGTAATTCATAAAAAAATTATTGTCATGTTATCTCCCATGTACCCGCTTTGCCATACCCGCTATGCCCTAAAGCTCTTTTCTTGCTTTAAGGGGGGTTAAAACCTCAAAAATATAAAAAAACAACACCGGTTCCCTCACAGCATTTTAAAGTTAGATTATGGCATGGTAAAAAATGTACGCAACCAATTTTTGACGATTCAATAGGAACACATCTAAAATTTTTTTCAACAAAATTGTCAATTTTTTATATTGCGCCCAGTTACCTCATATTACAAATTAATCTGATATTCTATCGGAGTTGATGTAAACTCAGGAGTGTTCAGTTAATCACGGCATACTCATACTTCGTCCGGGAGTATACGAGCCCCTACCCGCTTTGAGCGACTCTTCTCTATATTGTAGGAATAGAAATGAATTATTTCTTTCGATTTGAGAAATTAAGTTGGGTATTTAATACTCAGTAAGGGGCCCAGTTTTGGAAATGAATCAAGTAAAAAAAAGTACTGATTATCTAGTAGGGCTGTGTGGAGCACCTTAGGACACTTTTTATCTCTCTTTATTAAAAAAAAGTAACAGTGACCGCCGCTGATTTTGAAAATTTGATTTTTGAACTCTCACTACGCAAAAACTATTTAAAGGAATGTTATGAAATTTTGACCATTGGTAGACAAATGCATGATAGTCATTTTCATTCTAAAACCTAATTAATTAGATAATAAGTTCTGGAGTTATTTAATGTCAAAGTCAAAAACTATTTTTTTCTGCTGCGAGTTCGCCTCCAGCAAAATCTATTGGCAGCAGAAATATGTTTTTTGCAGATACATACTTTTAGGCATGAAGTTTTGCACCTCATCGCTCTTTTTTCAAATTTCGAATTAGTTTTTGAGTAATCCTATTTTAAAGTTTCGAAATATTTGATAATTTTTTGAATTTTTCGTTACAAAATAAAAACTAATCATGATAGAGGTACAATATTTTACACATATACAATTATTTTTTAAAAATATTGGCGTTTCGTTTTTTAAAAAATTCGAATTAGTTTTAGAATTATTGAGATTCAAAGTTTCAATTTTTTTCTTCTCTTTGTGGTCTTTCACTAGGGAAACAGCTTATTTTTATGTGTCTAATTTCTTTAATTTCCGACGATTCACTAGATATTTACGTGCATATTAAAAATTTAAAGTTTCTCACAGGCTTGTTTTTTCTCTAAGTTGGTTGAGGATAATTGGTAGACTTGCTTAATATAAAAAAACATTTCTATTCAATAATGAGGAAGTTGCATGATTTTTTTTTATTTTTTTAATCGATTCCTCTTGCAAAAATAAGCAACTACCCAAAATTTGAGGCCGATCGAGAAATTTTTTGATTGTCAAAAAAATTAACAAAAATCCCCTTTTTAAAAGCGCGCGAAAACGCCAAGAGTTTGGATGTGACGTCATCTTATACTAAACATTGTTGTAAAGCAATGGAGTTGATGGTATTATTGTTGACGTCATCTTATAGTTTAAACAATAAACGTTTTCAGTCACGTGTTTTTTCTCGACTTTTAAATTAAAATATTTAATTACCTGTACATTTTTTTGAGAAACTGACTAGATATTTCATTTTACCATACAAAAAACCATACGGAATACTTGTTTGTTTTGAAAATCTGACACATGCAACTTCCTTATTGAAGAAAGAAGAATTGAAGTTAAGAGATGAATATTTTAGAAACAGTTGTATTTTGATATCTTCGGGGGAATGATTCGAATTAAATCATTGATAAACTAGAGCGATAGGTAGCTTAGGTATCAAAGGAGCATTAACTAAGCCGACGAGCCTGGATTGTAGGGATGAAACAAGCGAGATCTGCTCGCTGAGATCGCGCAGCGATCTGAAAAGAACTGCGAAGCAATCCGGGGGTTGGTGAGCGATAGCGAGAAGGGGGCAGAGCCCCCTAGTATATTAAATTATCTTTTTAATTTTTTATATACTTCTTTGCGCCATCTGATAAAATTTTTTCAGACGAATTATCTCTTTGAGAGAATTCAAAATAATAAATTTAAAAAATTATCTTTTAAAGTCCTTAGGTGCTCCACCAGTGGAGCACCTTGGTGAACTTTCATGAATAGTACACATTCATTAATTAGTGGGATTTCTAACTTCACGAAAATGGGTTTCGCGTGCTTTTTCGTGATTATGCTTAGTGAAAATAGCCATTTTGTTCCTTAGAATCTGTAGTTTACGAATCGCGATGGTGGACACTTCGGGTCTGCGCCAGGGGATGGTGAGAGGGGCAGAAGTGGAAAATCGACGAGTTTCAATTTTGTGTTGTTTGGAGTCAAAATGGTTCCTTTTACTTTTTTAATTTGCTCAAATGCTCAATAATACGAGAGAGGCAAGGGAGGACTAACGGGACATAGAGTTTGGAAAGGATCAGTTCACTCCAGTAGTAGGGGTGGAAGGATAAAGTGGAACGTAAAAATTTGTAAGCCTATTTTCTCTGAGGCGCAGGCTTATAGTCGTCCATTATCGTAATGAAGGGTGCCATTCTTTTCCTTATTTTCAGGCGAGAAAAAATTGTGATAGTAGAAATTAGGGAGAGGGGCAGGAAAAAATTACGAAAATCAGCAATATCTCCTGAAAAATAATTTCTTTTCTGCACCAACTGCGGTTGAATGTTTTGTAAATTGACACCAAAAATGGGTAAAATGGATTAAACCGATTTTCGAACGATTCTTCTACTTAAAATAGGGCCTGAAAGGTGTAGAAAAAAAATAAGGGGAAATTCTCAACTTTTAAGTCTTTTAAAAACTTATTTTTCCTCATGAGGAAGCACTAATTTCAGGCTAATTTTTCCCTTTATACACTTAAGAATACGAAATACCATTGTAGATATCTGGGACCTGCGATTAAGGAGGGGGGCAGGGGCAGAAAAAAATATTCCTGTTTTTACGCTCTTCGTGAGAGTAAAATTCAAAATTTTCTACTTTTAGTAGAGTCATAAGTGGTGCAAATAAAGAAGATAGATACCTGACATGTCTAACAGACCGTTAGAAAAGAGTTCCTCCCATTGGAAGGTGAAATGGAAGGGTTAAGCGGAACATAAGGAATTATATGGGGTGTTTTGAAAAAATTGTGTCTATTTTAGTGAAATAATGTAGAAATCTATTTGAGCAGGTTCTATGTAATCTGTAGAACTGGAAATGCGACAATAAGTAACTTTCATTCTCGACCGAGGATAATAATTGGGACAGAAAAAAAGTTAAAATTATACTTTACTGAGAAAAAGAGTAATTATCCTGTTTAAAAGGTTTTATGGACTGAAATTTTTGATTGGGGTCACTCAAGGTGGTCTATCCTGAGAAGCATAAACTCATCTTTGGGGGTTGAATGGATGAAATGGAATACTAATTCGATTTTTTGACAAATGGCGTGAAATTTCTTGGAAGAGAGTGATAATAAACAAATCGATTCCTCTTTCCAACTCTCTCGAATGGGTTACCCGATAATGAAATTTGGGAATCAAGACAAGGGTCCGTGGTCGGCGCAGAAAAATTTTATACATTAAATTTTAGTTGGTATAATTGTGTCTAAATAAGATAAAATATCCCTAAAATAAGAAAATTCATAGCAGACATGAAGGGGACCCATGTTAAAACTGTTTCTTGGAGGGAAAGAGGATAAAATAGAATATTAGGGGGTATTACATTTAACTATTTTACTAAAAAGTGAGTATTTCTCGCAAAAATTGCATTAAAAGGATTCGATTTTCCAATTTTACTCCATGGAATATGATACGTTTAAGATAAATCTGTAGTATTAGGCAGGGGAAGGTTAGTTGGGCAAAAAAACCCTGTAATTATTACAAAATTAAGACAAAAAACTTTATAATATTCTAATTTTTTGAGAAATAATTAAATGTCTTAAATTTGTAATAATTACAGGTTTTTTTTGCCCAACTAACCTTCCCCTGCCTAATACTACAGATTTATCTTAAACGTATCATATTCCATGGAGTAAAATTGGAAAATCGAATCCTTTTAATGCAATTTTTGCGAGAAATACTCACTTTTTAGTAAAATAGTTAAATGTAATACCCCCTAATATTCTATTTTATCCTCTTTCCCTCCAAGAAACAGTTTTAACATGGGTCCCCTTCATGTCTGCTATGAATTTTCTTATTTTAGGGATATTTTATCTTATTTAGACACAATTATACCAACTAAAATTTAATGTATAAAATTTTTCTGCGCCGACCACGGACCCTTGTCTTGATTCCCAAATTTCATTATCGGGTAACCCATTCGAGAGAGTTGGAAAGAGGAATCGATTTGTTTATTATCACTCTCTTCCAAGAAATTTCACGCCATTTGTCAAAAAATCGAATTAGTATTCCATTTCATCCATTCAACCCCCAAAGATGAGTTTATGCTTCTCAGGATAGACCACCTTGAGTGACCCCAATCAAAAATTTCAGTCCATAAAACCTTTTAAACAGGATAATTACTCTTTTTCTCAGTAAAGTATAATTTTAACTTTTTTCTGTCCCAATTATTATCCTCGGTCGAGAATGAAAGTTACTTATTGTCGCATTTCCAGTTCTACAGATTACATAGAACCTGCTCAAATAGATTTCTACATTATTTCACTAAAATAGACACAATTTTTTTCAAAACACCCCATATAATTCCTTATGTTCCGCTTAACCCTTCCATTTCACCTTCCAATGGGAGGAACTCTTTTCTAACGGGCTGTTAGACATGTCAGGTATCTATCTTCTTTATTTGCACCACTTATGACTCTACTAAAAGTAGAAAATTTTGAATTTTACTCTCACGAAGAGCGTAAAAACAGGAATATTTTTTTCTGCCCCTGTCCCCCTCCTTAATCGCAGGTCCCAGATATCTACAATGGTATTTCGTATTCTTAAGTGTATAAAGGGAAAAATTAGCCTGAAATTAGTGCTTCCTCACGAGGAAAAATAAGTTTTTAAAAGACTTAAAAGTTGAGAATTTCCCCTTATTTTTTTCTACACCTTTCAGGCCCTATTTTAAGTAGAAGAATCGTTCGAAAATCGGTTTAATCCATTTTACCCATTTTTGGTGTCAATTTACAAAACATTCAACCGCAGTTGGTGCAGAAAAGAAATTATTTTTCAGGAGATATTGCTGATTTTCGTAATTTTTTCCTGTCCCTCTCCCTACCCCTAGTGAGCGTTGCCAGATTTCTACTATCGCAATTTTTTCTCGCCTGAAAATAAGGAAAAGAATGGCACCTTTCATTACGTTAATGGACGACTATAAGCCTGCGCCTCAGAGAAAATAGGCTTACAAATCTTTACGTTCCACTTTATCCTTCCACCCCTTCTACTGGAGTGAACTGATCCTTTCCAAACTCTATGTCCCGTTAGTCCTCCCTCGCCTCTCTCGTATTATGGAGAATTTGAGCAAATTAAAAAAGTAAAAGGAACCATTTTGACTCCAAACAACACAAAATTGAAACTCGTCGATTTTCCACTTCTGCGCCTCTCACCATCCCCTGGCGCAGACCCGAAGTGTCCACCATCGCGATTCGTAAACTACAGATTCTAAGGAACAAAATGGCTATTTTCACTAAGCATAATCACGAAAAAGCACGCGAAATCAAGTTAGAAAACCCCCTAAATAGTATGAGCATGAAAATACAAAATAACTCTAATTAACGAAAGAGCTATGTATGTTTAATAATCTTAAATTGGATTTCAAACATATTTTACAATCAAATTTTTTCACAGATTTCCTCATTTTTGTCATGACATAATTTACTGTTATTTTGTTTCCTTCCAAATACTTTTTGCACCATTTTATATTACACTCCTTTAAACCTTAATTTATTTAATTTTTATCAATAAAAATATTTTTTTTACTCGTGAGATGTTTGGGGTTGTCCCATGGTGCTCCACTTGACGCTGTGGATATGAAACTTTAATTATCCGTTTAGGTTTAGCAAAAATTTTTTTACTCTTTTCTAATACACTTATTTTAATCTCAACATAATTATAATAACATAAACACACTTTTATTTTTAAAAAATGATTTTCAAACTACAAGTGATTACAAATTTTCACAACGGCGCATCAAAGATACCAAGACACGCGGAAGAGTAGATTTTAACTTTATTTAAAAGTAACTATTAGAACGAAATCATAACTATAAAATTGTGTCTGAAAAAAAAAGGGGGCCCTAAGTGCCCAAATCTTCTCTATACTTTTCCCCCCACAAACAAGGGTTTTACATTAGTCTTCTATATCACCGATCTGAGCGCAGCAATTTTGTTGTTAACTTTACACTTAATCATTCAGAGAAGGAAAAAGTGGTTAAGGAGGTGTGGTAATTTGATCAGTAAATAGTTTTTAAATCTGTCTTAATTGTTTCCTAAATAAGATGAAGGAAAGGGGAACTATTTCTCTATATTTTCTTTTATTTTAGTTCGGGTGGTATTTAGTTGGTGTCAGGAACCTTTTTGGTTGAAGAGGATGACAACTAACCTTTAAACCCCTCCCCCGAAGAGGTTTTCGTTAAAAAATGTAGAGCAAAATAGTTACATGCAGTTAAAAGTCGCATTTTGCAATTTCGAAAACATGTTTAGCTCTTTTGGTTATGCTGTTGAGTAAGGATGTAAAAAAAGTATGACTACTATTAGAACCTTGAAAAAATTTTAAATGAACAGCAAGAAACATTTCAAACTATTTATATAAACTATATTCAAACTATTATAATTATATAGAATCAAAAGGATAAAAATAATAAAATCAATAATGGAATCAATTTTACCATAAATCCAAGTCAAGAATCTACACGTAAATTTTCAAATTAAATTTATTTAACTGATTAGAGGCAGTAGGGGAGAGTGTTGTACCTCTGGACAAAAATCACGTTTGGATTTTTCTAAGACAGGTAAAATCACATTTTGACCATTTAAAGTGCCCAACCTATAGTCCTAACCTTTGTGAGTACAGAGATATTTTTTACTAGCCAAAATCTTGAAAATTGGAATTTTAATCATTTATAATAACATGGAAAAATTTGTGTCCAAAGGTACAACAACCTGTTGTACCTATGGACAGACCCAGTTGTACCTGTGGACACCCTTAAAAAGGGAAATTTCAGTTGAAAAAAGCTAAGAATTAATATTTTTATTGATGCATTACCTTTTAATAACCTATTTCAAGCCTTTTTAAAATTGAAAATAGATTTTTTAAAGTAATGTAGTTTTAGATCGTAAATGATCATTAAAACAAAGTTGAATGATAAAAGTCTTGATTTTTTACCAAAAACACAAAAATCACATGGTATTTTCAGATCAGAATTTAAGATAATAGTTTCATCAATCATGCTGATTTATCTGACAACTTCACTGATCCCCCCCCAAAAAAAAATTCGATCAACACTTAGTTGTGAAAGCATTTGGTGGTAATAACAATAATAATTTGGTGGTAAATCTTCTTCAGGTGGAAATTTCAAGTTTTTCTAATCATCATACTTAAATGCGATAGGGTGCTTAGGATTTTACACCATAATTTACATTAATTCCAAGTGGAATCATAAATTTAAAAAAGTAGTTCATATCACAAAATATTTGATTTTTCATCTAAAATTCACTTGAAAATAATCGCTGACAAATAGATTACCATTTAGAATTAATTGAACATTTATTAAAATGTATTCACTTAAATGAAACCTGATTCTAAAACGCCGATTAGCTACAGACACCCACAAGAACGTGTCCGTAGGTACAACACTTATGGTGTCCGAAGGTACAACATGAGGTGTTTTTGCATTCAAAGTTCTATAAAAGATAAAAGAATTGAGATCTGACGATTTCTAATATCAAAAATAAAAGTTAAAATCTCGGGGATTCCCCCCATGTATCCCATTTTATCAAGTCATAATTAAAGGGGAAGAAAAGAGTTAATGTAGTGATGCACTAAAAAAAACTTTGAGCACCTAAAAACAGTAAATTTATTATATAAAATTTAAATAATATTTTAAAGAGCTGATTTCACGTTAGGAACTAGATAGCATCTGTTTACATTCAAAATCGACCACAAATTCAAATTTACATTTTTTCCCGAATTTTAAAATGAGGTGGCTGAAGGTACAACCGTCCGTAGGTACAACACTCTCCCCTATACTTAATTTAGTATATTACAATATTAATTATTTAAACCGTTTATCTAATTTTAGATTTTTCTCAGAAATAATTATTCCTAGCACAGGTTTTGTTTTGAATGTTAATATCCAATACAGTCCCTTTTATTTATTTCTATTTCGTAAATAGCTAATTGAAATTTAAAATAAAAAAATAACTATTTGATAGAATGTGATTTTAAATGGAGTGTCTGTTATTTTATTTTATTAACCTGGTTGTGTCCTATAATCTAATCTAGCCTTTAGTGAAAAAAGCTTGGTAAATGACATTAATAGTATAATCTCCTTAAACAGGCTGGTTTGCTGGACACATGTAATAACGATAAAAAGAAACAAAATCGAAGTTTTCATTTCTGTGTAGTTGTCTTCAGAGACGATGTCTAAAACCCGGAAGAAGTGAATTAGGTTGTTTATAAATTCTTCAACAATGAATCCTGAATATGTCTTTTCGTTTCAACATGTCACTCAAGATAACATTGTGTTTTCTTTTGTGGATGCCCTTTGAACTTTTCATAACCTACCATCACATCTGGGTCAGTAAAACAGCATTTATGTCGCATTTGAAGATTTTACTAATGTCCTTAAAATGCTTATTTGACTATCATATAAAGGAATCGCACGGTTTCAACATTGATGCGAGCTAAATGTACAGCTAGGTAAAAAGCACCATTGAAGTAAAAAATAATAAAGCTCAAAGCATATGAGTTAGTATGAAAAGAAAATTTTTAATCTGAAAGGCAAATATCAACTAAATAGCAGGTTGAAAACTAAATCTGGGAAAGAAACCGGACTCTCATCAGGGGGTCCGTCCATAGTTCCTATACCCGAGGCAGCCTTTCTGACACCTTCTAAAAAGAAGGTGGACCTCCGCGGCCATACGTCAACAAGTGAGAAACGATAAATTAACAGAACGTAAAAACACAAAATAAACAAATAAAAACCACAAATGTACCCTATAAAACCAGTCAGCATGAGCAGAAACAAATAATTTAATCGTAAATAAAATCATAATATAAAATAATAATTTTTATTTAAACGAAAAAAATTAATTACCTTGAGCGGGGACTGGACAGCAGGATCAGGAAAGAGAATTTTTTAAATAAGTGGAAGAAAAATCACTTTTTTTACAATTCTAATTATTGTGACATTAAAAGGTTATCCATGTGTTTACAACATTTTTTATGTTTTAAATTAGGCCATACTTTGATTTAAAAATATAGCTATTAAATAGTATTTTTTAAAAGTTATATTTAAAAAATATCATATACCTACTTTTTAAATTTCCAGCTAAAACTTTCGGTTTATAGAACTTTTTTCATTTTATTAAGCTATTAATAAAAACCTATGCTTGGAATTTGATCGATGAAGTTTAGGGAAACTTATTAAGATTGAATAAGTAATTAAAATAGATCAATACATTTCCCCCCATCTCCACAGGTATTCAGAAGAAGTTACCCAACTATTAGCTCTGCGACAGGTTGATTTCTGAGTCAAGGATTCATCCATTACCAATGAGGAAAAATCCTTATAAATTAGATAGAATAGAGTCCAATGTTGAAATACGACTTTGACCGTAACTCTTCTTTTTCATAAAAATCTGCATAACTACTCTTTACGAAATGGGTACCATGTAATTAAAATTCAAGGTTTTTTAATTATAAGGGGGATAACCCATAATTAACTTTACACAAAAACTTTAACCGGTTAGCGTCTTCTCATATTTACCCATTGTAGAAATTATGAAAATTATGTCATTGATCCGTGAGACCAGCACCTAACTATACAGGGTGTCCCAAGGTAAGTGCCCAAACCCCCTTTAACTTTTGAACCACTATAGGTATAGTCATACAAGTGGCGTCTGGTATATTAAAGTGACCCTGCGCTATCCTATGGGACAACGTTCAACCATTTATCTAAAAATACTTTTAGTTATTTACAATTTACATGTCATAAGAATGAAAATGTCTCATTTTTGGGGTTATGATGAGCATTTTTAGGAGATATGTTGTGCATTCTATACACAGCATTCCCTTAACAATATATTTTTAATTATAGAAGGATAAAACAGTTTTTTTAAATAACATCATAAATTCTTTATTTTAACTTTTCAAATAAAATCAGGGTACTAAAATAAAATTAAGGAAGGAAATTTTATTAGACTTAAGAAAATAATAAAACTATCTTGGATACTCTGGGTAAGTAATTACAAATTTCAATTGTTTGGTTTTGAAAACCTTTTACCGAAGGAAACATTCATATTTCTCTTAATATATAATGACTAGCTGGTATGCCCGGCCTTGCACGGGTGGAGATGGAGATTTTTTTCCTTAAAATTTTAAATTCATTTCCTACCTTCCAGGCGCGGATCCAAGGGATAGCACTCTGGTCAGCACCCCCCCCCCTTCGGAACCCAAAAAAGTTGTCAAAATGAGTAAAACCCTACTTTTACCTGTCTACTTTCAAATTTTTTTCTGGGGGAGGACCCCCATACCTCCCACTAGTACCACCAGGGGATCGTCAGATATAATTTTTAGGAAATCCACAATATTTTGACATTTTGGGTGAAAAAGTAAAGGTAATAGTGTTGAAAAGTGCCCCCCTTAGACTCAAAACGTTTCTAAAAATATGTTTAAACCCTACTTTATCACGCCAAATTAAAAAAAATTTCTGGGGGAGAACCCCCATACCCAATGGTACCAACGGGAATTTTGTGTGGAAAAGTGCCCCCCTCTTGGAGCCGTGCTGGATCCGCACCTATATTTTAATGAGTGAAAGGTGTCGAATCAAGCATTTTCAATTCTGAACGATTTCTGCATTTACCACACGTTTCCCATAAAAAACAACAAATTATTAGAAAAGTATTCTTCCAAAAATCACTTAAAATTCTCAATTAGAGCCCTTAATTAATCGTATTTTCATGATTTTATTATATCTTTGGTATAAAATTTAATAAAACATTCCTGCAATTTAAGAAAAAATACAATATTTCCACTTGAAAGGTTTTGAATATTACTCTAGTTTTTTGTCTGTTAACCAACTTTATTAAAAGCAACAATATGAACTTTATTTGATTTTTCATCCTCGTTTCCATGGAGACTATTTTAACAACAATGCTATTCCATTAAACTTTTTATTTAAAAATTAAACTATCAAATAAAAATATTCTGCACTATACTTACCAGTTTTAAAGGTTAAAATTTTGTTGAAATATATTTTTAGATTATTAATATAATTTTTAAACAGCTTTAAATATAGCTTTTCTTTTGAAAACTTGTTATTTTGCATTATGTTTTTTTTGTAACAATGGGGTGAACAGAACTCTTCTGGAGGAGAAATAAAGCTATTTCAGCAAAATGACCATAAAAAGAACAAAAAAGGGGCCAAGGGGTCAATTAAAGTTTTCGAAACATAGCCTATGTTTTTTCTGGGATTCTTTTACGTAGGTATACCAAGTTTGGTCCAGATCGGAAGTAAACTGTGGATTTGTATAGAAGACAAACACACACACAAACAAACACACATTCAATTTTATTATATTAGACTAGGGGGCTCTGCCCCCTGCTCGCTATCGCTCACCAACCCCCGGAACTGCTTCGCAGTTCTTTGAAGATCGCTTCGCGATCTTAGCGAGCAGAGCTCGCTTGTTTCATCTCAACAATCCAGGCTCGTCGGCTTAGTTAATGCTCTAGTTTATCAATGATTTAATTCGAACCATTCATTCCCTCGAAGATATCAAAATAAAACTGTTTCTAAAATATTCATCTCTTAACTTCAATTCTTCTTTCTCAATTATTGAATAGAAATGTTTTTAAAAAAATATCAAGCAAGTCTACCAATTATCATCAACCAACTTAGAGTAAAAACAAGCCTTTAAGAAACTTTAAATTTTCAATATGCACGTAAACATCTAGTGAATCGTCGGAAATTAAAGAAATAAGACTCATAAAAATAAGCTGTTTCCCTAGTGAAAGACCAGAAAGAGAAGAAAAAATTGAAACTTTGAATCTCAATAATTCTAAAACTGATTCGAATTTTTTAAAAAACGAAACGCCAATATTTTTATAAAAAATAACTGTATATGTGTCTAAAATACTGTACGTCTATTATGGTTAGTTTTTATTTTGTAACGAAAAAATCGAAAATTGTCAAAAATTTTGAAACTTTAAAATTGAATTACTCAAAAACTAATTCGAAATTCGAAAAAAGAGCGATGAGGTGCAAAACTTCATGCCAAAGGGTATGTGTATGCAAAAAATCACGTTTCTGCTGTAAATAGATTTTGCTGGAGGCGAACTCGCAGCAGAAAAAAATAATTTTCAACTTTGACATTAAATAACTCCAGAACTAATTATCTAATTAATTAGGTTTTGGAAAGAAAATGATTATCATGCATTTGCCTACCAATGGTCGAAATTTCATAATATTCCTTCGAATAGTTCTTGCGTAGTTAGAGTTCAAAATATTCAAAAATAAAATTTTCAAAATCAGCGGCGGCGGCGGCGACAGCGGCGGCGGCGGTCACTGTTACTTTTTTTAATATTGAGAGATTATATTCATAAGGACAGAAATCGAACTTAATTTTTCACAAACCAGTTACCCAGGATTGATAACAAGTTAAAAGTTATTGAAAACAATATTTCAAAAAGTATAGAATTGTTTTTAATGCATAATATCCTGAAGGTTAATGGCCGTGATTAAAATATCATGAAAAAACTTATTCTAACTCCACAAACTTCACATGAAATTTCTATTGGCTATTGAAATGACTTTTTACATAACATAATCATAAATTCTTATTCCTGAAAAGAGCTTAAAAAGTAGCCATAAAAATAAGGGGAAGAAATAAGAGTATATCCAAACGAAAAAAAGAAGAAAATGGTATACAAAGATGATTTTTGATATAAAAAGAGATGGGTATATTTACTCATTACTTCTGATTACTTCAAATTAAAATTAGACATACAATGAGAATGAAAAGGGGGCGATAATTGTCAATTTCTAGAAAGGGGCGATGGACCACTAAAGGTTGGGAACCGCTGATTTATTATTTAGTTTGTAACTAATGCAACGAAAATGTTTCCATCGAAAATTGTGAAATCCAACCATTAAACAAATGACATTGACGTTTTGATATGAGAGGTGTCAACCGGTCACCAGTCCATGATTGAGGTCTAACTTCCGCTTTAAGCTGAAAACTCCGATTACTAGTTGACCAGTTCATTTAAAATCTCAAATAAAAGTTAATAATATTTCGAAATAGTAATTTGAATTTTCTGATAACTTTTATTATATAATAAATATAAATTTAGGTTTTTTTGTCTTAAATTTCGTTGAAAATTTAAGATGTTTTGAAATAAAATTTATCTGTGAGGCAAGACGTCACCTTAAGATGGAGAATTAAACCGTACAATTTATGCATTTCAACAATGCAATCGGAGTTCCCGGGCTGTAAGTTACTTCCAGTTGACGCCTCTCATAGGAACTCAAAAATATCAATATTGATAATTATGCAATGATGATTTTGGATTTAAAAAGGGATGTGTATTTGGATATCGGTTGAATAAACTATTTTCACGTTGACTCTATGCCATGATACGACATCAACGGAAAATTGGGACTGGGATTTTGGAATTTCCCCGGAAAGACAAACTTAATTGTATTTATTTATTACCTAATAAATAAACTTTCTTACGTTTAATCCCTTTCCCTTTAATTACGCCAAGGTTTAGAACCATTAAACGAATTTTAATCTATTTTTTGTCAGTTATCAGTAACTTTATACTATATTATAATAAGGGGGTTTGGAGTTCTCCCCCAAAATATTTTTAAGATTATTACCCTTAAAATTAGGCTGAATTGTTTTTAGGTGCGCTTGGAATGCATGTTAATTTTTAAAATATTCTAATTAGATTTCAAAATATTTCCTGGCCTCATTTTTTGACATATATTTTTGTACTATCTATTATATGTTTCTGGGGATGGTCCGCATGTTTTTCTGATGGTATTCCTCCAATCTTAGAACTAGCTTGAATTTTTTGAACTATTGACTCGTATTATGTTATTACCTTCCTGACGATTGAACGATCTGAGAGAGGACTTATCGACTTATTGCCAAATACTTATTAATTTCTGCTTCGGACGAGTGCGGCATGATATTGGACCAGTCTATTCTGGATTGATTTGGTTCTGCTTTTGATCCATAAACAGAAGACTACATATATTTTAATTGTCTATATTTTAATCATATATACTTTTTAATTTTTAGATGTACAAAAACCATCTCTTTTAAATTGTACATATAAATTATTATTTTGAAATATTTTTTCACACAACCTTTCCTGTAGGTTGTTTATGAACGGGTGTGTTTTTATTACCACACCTATGATTGTATTGCATTTTTTATTGTTGCTTTTAATAGGGTTCATAATTAAAAATAATAAACATTAGAATAACATAATAACATTAGAAATACGGGAACTTGTTTTAATAATTTAATTGTTTTACCCTTTTACTCTAAAACAAGTTCCCGTATTTCTAATGTTCTAAAAAAGTTTGGCTTTAATACCGTTTTTTCCCCACACAATAAAATTATGTTTTCTAATCTTAAAGATCCTATAGAAACACTTAATAAATCTGGTATTTATAGAATTTATTGCAACTGTGGTTTATCTTATATAGGTCAAGCAAAACGTGCGTTAGAATTTAGAGTTAAAGAGCATGAGGGTTACGTCAGAAAGCAAGAATTCGACAAATCATCCATAGCTAAACAAACATGTTTGGAACCTCAATCATAACTTTGAATTTTCATCTGCTACCATTATTAAAAATTGTAATATACCTAGTGACCTTGATTTTTTTTAATCGTTTTATATAAATAAATTTTCAGATTTCCTTGTTAAAGATTTAAATAGCATTCCTTATTTCTCACCCATCTGGTTACCTTTTTATTGATTTTGTAATTTAACCATGCTTTTGTATTTTTAACTCAAACTGTTTTCCCTCTATTGTATTGCCTTCATGTTATGTTTAAATTATTGATTTGATGTTTATTTTCGTCTTTTTGTACTGAAGAAGGGGATCCATTGATCCCCGAAACAATTGTCCACAGTTTTAAAAAATTTTATAAATTGTGTAAAAATAAACGTTGTTTTTCAATTGACATTGAATCTGGTTCATAATCAAGGGGTGTATCTAAGGGGTGTATCCCTTGATACGTGTCTGATATTTGGTGATTTTGGAAAATTAGTGCCTCCCATTAAAAGATAGGTTCTGCATTAAAAGATAGATGAATATTAGGTTCTCTCCAAGAGTTATTCCATAAGAGAGGAATAACTCTTATACCATAAGAGTTTTTCCAAGAGTTATTTATAAGAGTCTCCAACCCATATAAAACTATTGTGAAATTAAGTTAAGAGGAAAAACATTGCTGAAGTAGGTGGCAAAACCTTGATATGAAGAGGATTTCTCCAAAAAGCAAACTGAAAAGTAATATCAGAAAATTAAAAAACATATTCAAGGTTTCATCACATTTAAAGGAGGGGTAAATATTTGATTTTTAAAATTACTCTTCATCCATTTATTCAAGAAGTATTCGATAAATATAAACACATAAACACGCAAACAATTTCAGTACTCAATAACATCTCGTAAAACTTAATCAGTACTCCAATGCTTCCAAGCGACCACCTCTCTGATAGCAAATTTCTCAAGTAGCTAAGAATAGACGGTAAAAGTAAGATCGCTACGCATCAAAGTTTATGACTCGTTCTAACCAAATGACCATCCCATACATACTACATCCCAACTACAGAACCGCAGCAGCAGACAATACGGTCCTTAACCAAGCCAGATCATCTTCCCTCAACGTCATCTCCATCTCCTCATTAAGAGCACTGTGTGATGACAACGAACCGGCTAATAAGCGGACTCGAAATATGTGTGTCACCGACAGGTTCAAGTTCAGCCATGGCAAATGGCGTCCTTGCCGGCCGTTGCGAAAGGTTGGTTCGCTCTGCTGAAGACTCGTGGACACGCTACAAGCAGAATGTGGATGGGGAGCCTTGTATGAAAAAAATGGGATATTTATACGGGGGTTAGAGATCACGTGGTTCGTCGACCGAGAAAGGATGTCGGTTCTGGTTCCGTGGTTTGAGGGTGTTTTAGGAAAACCACTCTGGTGGTGGTGGAAAATTGGGTGGGTTTAAACAGAGGGAGGTTGAAATGCCTGTTTTTGTTTGACGTCACCAGTGATAGATTAGTATTTGAGATTTAGTCGAGAAGTTTTCATACTCTGACCGGTTATTAGTTGTCTAATTAAAAGACTACTTGTTCTACTCCAGTGGTTCCCAACCCAAATATGTCTGCGGACCACTTCAATTAAATTTGAACTTATGCGGACCATCTCTATCCCTAATTGTAACTTCAAAATTTTAATTTTTTTTCAGTGTATTCATTCCTCATAGATGGTATAAAATTTTGACTTTTTTCTGAAGTAAGGGAAACCAAGTCTTACAATGTTTCTAATTGGAACTTAGAAAATCAAATAATCTATTAAACTTAAAAGAAAAATTTAAATTACATTAATTTTATATCTAACTATTTAAAAATTTATCCTTTTATAAAAGACATTACCATTTTTATCAAGCTCTCACGAAGTTTAAAAAATAAAATAGAATCCAATATTAATTACGATTGTTTATTTAATTCCGTAAAACTAAATTAGGAAATTTAATAAGAAGATTTTTTTAGCAATATACCTTAAAAATAAAAACTTCAATTTATCACATAGGGACATAGGAGAGGCTTAACCATGTAACTATCTTCATCTTTTATGCATGTTTAGAAAAGGATAATACTTTATAAATGACAATAATTGTTGTGATGAGTGGAAATGGTGTTGGTTTTAATCAATCCCAGTGTCCTCTCATGGATCTATTAACCCTGGAAGGGCTTACACCTTAACACAAGTTACAGGTTTAAAAACCAATATAAATTTTTTTTCTTTTCATTACCAGAAAAAATGTAATATTATATACAGTAAATTTAAATTTGAAAGAAAGTACTTAGCTTGAAATTAAACTGCAGAACAAATGAGATAACCAGGACAGGAATTGTGTTGATCACAAAAAAGCAAACTGGACATACAGTGAGTAGTGGCAGACGAAATTCTATAGGTGAGGCGGGCGAGGCTAACTGATGTTCTCCCGAAAGAAACCGCGTCGAAAGTCAATAATTATTTCAAAGGAGCGATTAAAATAGAAAATAATTTATGTGTTCAAAACCTTTCGATTTTTCGGCAATAAATTTACTTCGAACAAACCTATTTCACTTGTATCTCATAAATTTCCTCTTTTCATACCTTCGATTGCTTTGAGACCCTCTGTCTCACCCTAAAATCCCAGTTTGAAGTATCTTTCAACACTTCCATGCTTCACTTCGTATCAAACCAAGTATAAGTCCGATCATTCGATTCTTTATTTGCCCCACATCGACACCTCTCACTATTAATTAATCCGTTGCAATAATTTTCCACATCATCACATTTCGTTTCTAACTCTGTAGTAAACTACTGTTCAATAAAGCTGTGGAAAATGAGAGAAATGAACAAATTATTCATAACCCAGTCAGCATGTAACCTTACGAGAACATTTAATTTGAATTGGTATAGGCTTTAAAAATGAACGTTTGCCTCAAAAACCTCAGAACTGTTATTGCATCAAGGTTACTTTTGCAAATATAACTAACGTAACCTTACAATACTGTTCACATATTCTTCTCACAACAACTATCAGCGCCATCTAACGAGTATATCGTTAACTAAATGTTGAGTGTGCTCCTATTGGCGCGAATGACTTACTGACGCATGCGCAATACTGGAAAAAGGCTGCGAAAATCACTCAATCACTGAGTTCAAAGCTATGAGCTACGAGGACATCAGAACATGGGAAAAATGAGCGGCGTTTTAAGTGAGTAATAATTGTTAACATTTTATTCATTTTCAATTATTTACTTACACCATGTCGTAATGCTGTGTGCTTTTTTTCTAGCGTTTCGTTCGATGCATGATGGGCATTGATTTGTTTACGTTATCTATCTTTGTTGTTCTAAAAATTCCTTTTCAGCAAGAGTGTTCGTTTTCAACCGACATTTTGACTGAAATATTCCTCTTTTTATTTTAAAGTTTATTTTTTTTTCAGCTTTAGAACACATATGATCCCGATTTGATATGTTTTGTATGATTATCAGACGTTCTTTCTCTGCATTATTCCGGTATATGTTCTAGTTATGTGTTTAGGCCTTGTTTTATATGTTTTCGGTTGTTAGAATTCCTTTTCAGCAAATGTTTCAATTTTGGAAGCAAAATTCATTTATTATTTATTTATTTTAATCTATGTATACCATCTCTTTCAGCTTCAGTTCTGATATTGAAGGCTGTGATTTCGACCTGATAATGAAAACTGGAATATCTAAGGTATGTTTCAACGATATTCGTACCTTTCTAACTTTTAAAATTACCGCTTTAATTCTTCATGCTTAAAGACACTCCTTTCTCTTTTCCCATCGCAACGGTTCGCTTTTTGCATCACGCGCATTCATGAATATTTCTGAATCGTAATTATTGGATTGCTGCGGCCGTTAGATTATAATTCTGTCAACATTCCCATGCTTTTCTTCTCTCTGTCGCCGGCCGAGACATAACTTTTCCATTCCAACGTAATCTTACTATTGCCAAATATTTAAAATTAAGTAGAGATAACTTCACCATTCGGTAACCTCTCTTGCCTTTTCTTTAATTAGCGCTTGGCTAATTGTGGTTTTTATGGTGATCGCCATCCTTGATTATGTTGTGGTATTTAACCTGCTGCACATCATTTATTTAGACACTCTCCGCTCTCTCCCATTTTTCCCCAAAACCTTTGCTGCTCTGCTCGCCGAAAAGACCCACGCGGGTCAGCCGAGGAATCCAATGTGAGGTGCTCGCGCGGTACTGTCCGCGACCTCATCCTGTCAAACATATGCAATAGTCATCAGTATCTTCTCATCCCATTCCGCTTCAGATCAGATATCCCTACAAATACGTCCTGCGACAGTGTCACAATATAGTCATCAGTATCTTCTCATCCCATTCCGCTTCATTCAGATATCCCCAAAAATACGTTCAGCGACAGTGTCACAAAATTTCCAGTGCTTGTGCCAATTCTTCATTGCGACTACATTCCTACATATATCTTCTTCATCGTTATTGTGTCGTTCTCGTGATTTCTTTCTACATGTGTGTCATCTGCAGTGCATCGTTATTGTGTCATTCTCGCGATTTCTTTCTACATGTGTCATCTGCAGTGCATCGTTATTGTGTCGTTATCGCGATTTCTTTCTACATGTGTGTCATCTGCAGTGCCTTCTACAAAATAAATGAAACTAATTCTTAGTGTGTGTATGGCCTTTTTCTCCATCATCTACGTCAACAAATTCTTCGATTTGGGTGCATTCATCGATTTCATCTGCAGGTATTTTTTGACTAAGAGTTTTTAATTATAGAATATAACTATTTTTAATATTTAGTATGAGATTGTACTTTGGGTGACCCCACTACTTACGATCATTTCATTTCTTATTTTTATCGGCCACAACATTAACTATAACTAGTGCAATTTTGTCTTTATTCTCCGGCACCATTAACTTAACTATTTCCCTCTTCTTCAAATTTAATTAGTAATTTAACTTACCATTTGAATAATAATTTTGTATTACCTTATTTTGTTAAGCATCATTAATTTTTACCATAATAAGTATATAATTTTAGTATTTAATAATAAGCATAAAACAGTATTACCACACCATCCTAATGGTGAATGACCAATTATACTATCAGTTACTAAAATTTTTATCTTTTCTATGTATCTATTTTTGCCCAATTGTGAAATCAATATTAGCTTAAGAAATTGTGACTGATTTCTAAAAAAAACCTACGCCTCATTTTGGTGTCAGTTAAATTAATTTTACTAACAGTATTATTTATACTTATTTCTTTAAAATAATAATTAGTAATAAAAATAAAATCAAATAAGCAACTAACTGACAGTCATGGTGCATATAGAGAATAGAGCTATATTCACTGTAGTTATGTAAAAGAAAACAATAGTTTGGAAAACATGACTAACTATAAAAGCAAGCTTACGATAAAAATCATTCACATGGTTGTATTTTAAAATATTGATGTACCAGATAAAAAAATTAAAATATTTTAATTCTTATTCAGTTTATCACAATTATTGATTCCAAACCCTGCTATTTACCCCTTTTCGTCATAAGGATTTTTGTTGGTAGTAAAATTTGTTCTTGAAATATCTCAGTTTTACATATTTAGCAAAATTTAAAAAAAAATTGTAATGCAAATAATCTTGCAAACCATTGTAAAGCACACAACTAATTTTTTATTTAAATTGTCAGTTAAACATTTTTATTTATATCAATGGTTTTTTTTATGAAAAATCAAGTGATTTAAACCAAACAACCCTGTTTGGTATATTTTAGGATCTAATAATGGGGGGATGATATTAATAATTAAATCTCTATGGTTGTCAGACATGCGGCTGGTAGACTTATCAAGACTGTGCCTTTTTTATCATCTATTTTACAAAAGTGTAAAAAAAACTTCATCGTTCGTAGGTACCTCAGTGTTTTTCACGACATGGAAATTTTAATAGCTACTTATTTAGGTTTAATTAAGTAAATAATAATCTTTGTACCTGTGGTCAAGACAATGAAACTGTAGAACACATTATATTTTATATTTATTGTATAATTTATATTTTAGCAAAAAAAAAGTTTTAAAAGGATTTGAGAAATTTCGGTTTTTCTTGTGTACTGCTTACCTGTTTTGCCATTGTTTAAAGTATACCAAAAATCTAAATGTTCTGTGCAGTTTGATTATAGTTTAATATTTTAAATCTTGCTCTGCTTCTTTTTTAAAATGTATTTTGTACTTAGCCCACTTGTCTGAAAACCTCTTCTTATACCATGTGGAGCATGATGAGTTGTAAAATAAATTTTAAATAAAAAATATTGTATTTACTTTTGCATTTTCTGTTTAAATAAATTGCTAAAAAAATCCCATTGTGTCTCATTCAATGAGTTTTCTTTCATTTGAAATAACTAATAATAAGAAATAATTAAGTTTGCCAGTATCTCTTTTAGCTGAAAGAAGAATATTTCAAAGGTAAGGGTTTTCTTTATCATTGGTGAAGATGTGTATAGAAAATAAAAAAATATTTATGTGTATTCATATTAAAATAACTTTTTTTGTATATATAATCACGAACTATATAAACATTAACTGTTCAGTCTTTATATGGATCCTTAATATTTAAAAGCTTTTCTTGCCATTTATTCAAACCTGATCTAATGTTTTTTAGAATCGCTTAATGCTAGTAGTTTTGTTTGTATGTTAAAAAATAATAGCGGAAAATGTACATTTTTACAACCTATAGGAATAATATTTCTAAAAGGAACACCTGGTAATTATATTAGTGTAATACATTGATATTATTTCCAGGAATACTTTTCACAACAGATTCTTTGAGACTTGAGAACTGTTTTAAAATATTCCTGTTTGTTGTATAAAATGCATATTTTTAGCAGTATTTTTTATCATACACAAAAAAACTGCTGCTAGGTATAAAAATTGTTATACCTAACTGCAGTTTTTTTGTGTATGAATAAAAATATTGCTAAAAGTATGCAATTTATACAACTAACAGGAATATTTTAAAACAGTTTTTAAGTCTCGAAGAATCTGTTGTGAAAAGTATTCCTGGAAATAATAATAAAAAGTGATTCATAAATCTCAAAAAAAACCATTTCCAGACAATGATTAGTTAACCTTGCCTAAAGGTTCCTCATACCTTATAACAACCTGAAATAACCTAAAAACAGCCTGAAATTAACCTCCTTTCAATGTTGGATCTTAACATTTCTAAAACGTTTTTTCGCTAACCTTACGAAAACCTAATCCCTATGCTTGTATCAAGCTTACGTAAAGCTTAAAACAATGTTCGCTTAACCTTGTTTTAAGGTATGAACAGCCTTATGTATGTAAACTAGGGAACCTTCGCATTAGGTTGTTACACTGTTAGCAGGTTTTCAAAACAACCTTGGATAAACCTGAAAGGAGGTTGCGCGGCAACATTGTATTAAGGTTGCTGCATCCTTACAATGCTATTTGGGCCAAGGTTGTTTTGAAAACCTGCTAACAGTGTAACAACCTAATGCGAAGGTTCCCTAGTTTACATACATAAGGCTGTTCATACCTTAAAACAAGGTTAAGCGAACATTGTTTTAAGCTTTACGTAAGCTTGATACAAGCATAGGGATTAGGTTTTCGTAAGGTTAGCGAAAAAACGTTTTAGAAATGTTAAGATCCAACATTGAAAGGAGGTTAATTTCAGGCTGTTTTTAGGTTATTTCAGGTTGTTATAAGGTATGAGGAACCTTTAGGCAAGGTTAACTAATCATTGTCTGGAAATGGTTTTTTTTGAGATTTATGAATCACTTTTTATTATTATTTCCAGGAATACTTTTCACAACAGATTCTTCGAGACTTAAAAACTGTTTTAAAATATTCCTGTTAGTTGTATAAATTGCATACTTTTAGCAATATTTTTATTCATACACAAAAAAACTGCAGTTAGGTATAACAATTTTTATACCTAGCAGCAGTTTTTTTGTGTATGATAAAAAATACTGCTAAAAATATGCATTTTATACAACAAACAGGAATATTTTAAAACAGTTCTCAAGTCTCAAAGAATCTGTTGTGAAAAGTATTCCTGGAAATAATATCAATGTATTACACTAATATAATTACCAGGTGTTCCTTTTAGAAATATTATTCCTATAGGTTGTAAAAATGTACATTTTCCGCTATTATTTTTTAACATACAAACAAAACTACTAGCATTAAGCGATTCTAAAAAACATTAGATCAGGTTTGAATAAATGGCAAGAAAAGCTTTTAAATATTAAGGATCCATATAAAGACTGAACAGTTAATGTTTATATAGTTCGTGATTATATATACAAAAAAAGTTATTTTAATATGAATACACATAAATATTTTTTTATTTTCTATACACATCTTCACCAATGATAAAGAAAACCCTTACCTTTGAAATATTCTTCTTTCAGCTAAAAGAGATACTGGCAAACTTAATTATTTCTTATTATTAGTTATTTCAAATGAAAGAAAACTCATTGAATGAGACACAATGGGATTTTTTTAGCAATTTATTTAAACAGAAAATGCAAAAGTAAATACAATATTTTTTATTTAAAATTTATTTTACAACTCATCATGCTCCACATGGTATAAGAAGAGGTTTTCAGACAAGTGGGCTAAGTACAAAATACATTTTAAAAAAGAAGCAGAGCAAGATTTAAAATATTAAACTATAATCAAACTGCACAGAACATTTAGATTTTTGGTATACTTTAAACAATGGCAAAACAGGTAAGCAGTACACAAGAAAAACCGAAATTTCTCAAATCCTTTTAAAACTTTTTTTTTGCTAAAATATAAATTATACAATAAATATAAAATATAATGTGTTCTACAGTTTCATTGTCTTGACCACAGGTACAAAGATTATTATTTACTTAATTAAACCTAAATAAGTAGCTATTAAAATTTCCATGTCGTGAAAAACACTGAGGTACCTACGAACGATGAAGTTTTTTTTACACTTTTGTAAAATAGATGATAAAAAAGGCACAGTCTTGATAAGTCTACCAGCCGCATGTCTGACAACCATAGAGATTTAATTATTAATATCATCCCCCCATTATTAGATCCTAAAATATACCAAACAGGGTTGTTTGGTTTAAATCACTTGATTTTTCATAAAAAAAACCATTGATATAAATAAAAATGTTTAACTGACAATTTAAATAAAAAATTAGTTGTGTGCTTTACAATGGTTTGCAAGATTATTTGCATTACAATTTTTTTTTAAATTTTGCTAAATATGTAAAACTGAGATATTTCAAGAACAAATTTTACTACCAACAAAAATCCTTATGACGAAAAGGGGTAAATAGCAGGGTTTGGAATCAATAATTGTGATAAACTGAATAAGAATTAAAATATTTTAATTTTTTTATCTGGTACATCAATATTTTAAAATACAACCATGTGAATGATTTTTATCGTAAGCTTGCTTTTATAGTTAGTCATGTTTTCCAAACTATTGTTTTCTTTTACATAACTACAGTGAATATAGCTCTATTCTCTATATGCACCATGACTGTCAGTTAGTTGCTTATTTGATTTTATTTTTATTACTAATTATTATTTTAAAGAAATAAGTATAAATAATACTGTTAGTAAAATTAATTTAACTGACACCAAAATGAGGCGTAGGTTTTTTTTAGAAATCAGTCACAATTTCTTAAGCTAATATTGATTTCACAATTGGGCAAAAATAGATACATAGAAAAGATAAAAATTTTAGTAACTGATAGTATAATTGGTCATTCACCATTAGGATGGTGTGGTAATACTGTTTTATGCTTATTATTAAATACTAAAATTATATACTTATTATGGTAAAAATTAATGATGCTTAACAAAATAAGGTAATACAAAATTATTATTCAAATGGTAAGTTAAATTACTAATTAAATTTGAAGAAGAGGGAAATAGTTAAGTTAATGGTGCCGGAGAATAAAGACAAAATTGCACTAGTTATAGTTAATGTTGTGGCCGATAAAAATAAGAAATGAAATGATCGTAAGTAGTGGGGTCACCCAAAGTACAATCTCATACTAAATATTAAAAATAGTTATATTCTATAATTAAAAACTCTTAGTCAAAAAATACCTGCAGATGAAATCGATGAATGCACCCAAATCGAAGAATTTGTTGACGTAGATGATGGAGAAAAAGGCCATACACACACTAAGAATTAGTTTCATTTATTTTGTAGAAGGCACTGCAGATGACACACATGTAGAAAGAAATCGCGATAACGACACAATAACGATGCACTGCAGATGACACATGTAGAAAGAAATCGCGAGAATGACACAATAACGATGCACTGCAGATGACACACATGTAGAAAGAAATCACGAGAACGACACAATAACGATGAAGAAGATATATGTAGGAATGTAGTCGCAATGAAGAATTGGCACAAGCACTGGAAATTTTGTGACACTGTCGCTGAACGTATTTTTGGGGATATCTGAATGAAGCGGAATGGGATGAGAAGATACTGATGACTATATTGTGACACTGTCGCAGGACGTATTTGTAGGGATATCTGATCTGAAGCGGAATGGGATGAGAAGATACTGATGACTATTGCATATGTTTGACAGGATGAGGTCGCGGACAGTACCGCGCGAGCACCTCACATTGGATTCCTCGGCTGACCCGCGTGGGTCTTTTCGGCGAGCAGAGCAGCAAAGGTTTTGGGGAAAAATGGGAGAGAGCGGAGAGTGTCTAAATAAATGATGTGCAGCAGGTTAAATACCACAACATAATCAAGGATGGCGATCACCATAAAAACCACAATTAGCCAAGCGCTAATTAAAGAAAAGGCAAGAGAGGTTACCGAATGGTGAAGTTATCTCTACTTAATTTTAAATATTTGGCAATAGTAAGATTACGTTGGAATGGAAAAGTTATGTCTCGGCCGGCGACAGAGAGAAGAAAAGCATGGGAATGTTGACAGAATTATAATCTAACGGCCGCAGCAATCCAATAATTACGATTCAGAAATATTCATGAATGCGCGTGATGCAAAAAGCGAACCGTTGCGATGGGAAAAGAGAAAGGAGTGTCTTTAAGCATGAAGAATTAAAGCGGTAATTTTAAAAGTTAGAAAGGTACGAATATCGTTGAAACATACCTTAGATATTCCAGTTTTCATTATCAGGTCGAAATCACAGCCTTCAATATCAGAACTGAAGCTGAAAGAGATGGTATACATAGATTAAAATAAATAAATAATAAATGAATTTTGCTTCCAAAATTGAAACATTTGCTGAAAAGGAATTCTAACAACCGAAAACATATAAAACAAGGCCTAAACACATAACTAGAACATATACCGGAATAATGCAGAGAAAGAACGTCTGATAATCATACAAAACATATCAAATCGGGATCATATGTGTTCTAAAGCTGAAAAAAAAATAAACTTTAAAATAAAAAGAGGAATATTTCAGTCAAAATGTCGGTTGAAAACGAACACTCTTGCTGAAAAGGAATTTTTAGAACAACAAAGATAGATAACGTAAACAAATCAATGCCCATCATGCATCGAACGAAACGCTAGAAAAAAAGCACACAGCATTACGACATGGTGTAAGTAAATAATTGAAAATGAATAAAATGTTAACAATTATTACTCACTTAAAACGCCGCTCATTTTTCCCATGTTCTGATGTCCTCGTAGCTCATAGCTTTGAACTCAGTGATTGAGTGATTTTCGCAGCCTTTTTCCAGTATTGCGCATGCGTCAGTAAGTCATTCGCGCCAATAGGAGCACACTCAACATTTAGTTAACGATATACTCGTTAGATGGCGCTGATAGTTGTTGTGAGAAGAATATGTGAACAGTATTGTAAGGTTACGTTAGTTATATTTGCAAAAGTAACCTTGATGCAATAACAGTTCTGAGGTTTTTGAGGCAAACGTTCATTTTTAAAGCCTATACCAATTCAAATTAAATGTTCTCGTAAGGTTACATGCTGACTGGGGGATAAACCTGAAAGGAGGTTGCGCGGCAACATTGTATTAAGGTTGCTGCATCCTTACAATGCTATTTGGGAGGAGGGAAAGAGAACTTAACAATTTTTGTTAATAAGACGTATGATTTTTTTACTCATGTTTTTGCATCTATGTGTTTTTCTTGGAATGTGTGATAGGAAAACTATTATTTTTAAAATTTCCACACATTTTTTGGATAAGTTTAAAAATCTTCTCACGGACCACCTCTGAAGGTCTCACGGACCACCAGTGGTCCGCGGACCACCTGTTGGGAACCACTGTTCTACTCCTTCATGTGAAGAAACCAAAGTAAAAATTCTAGTGAGTTTAAAACCATACATATATTCACAGCCATAAGTACCGGTGTTAACAAGCAGCTAAAGAAAGAAAAATTGGATCTTTTTCTTCTTTGAGCAACAAGGATTTAGCACCAAAAGGATGATGGCTGTGAATATGACTTTAAGTGGATTTCAAGGTCTTCAACAGGCCCTTTTGGGAAGTTCTTAGACACTAAGTAAATTAGTATTTAGTAAAAATAAGACTGCAAAGCCCTCGAAATATTACTCATGAAACTGTTATGCGAATTTTCATTTTTTCCTGCGTGTAAGTTTCTCAGAACTTATAAGTCTAAATCTAAATCATGGTACTTACAGACAAAACTTCTACTATACTATCGGAACTTATTTAGGTTGTTTAAAGGTAAGAATTATTCTTTAAAAATTATTCGTGACTAACTAAGTTATACTATTCACTTCTAAAGTAAACGTGTCTAAGCGAAAAAGTAGTATCAGATGGCATGCGATCTTTATTGGTTCTATTCTTTCTTCTTACATTGGAATGGCATTAGACACAGCTAAATCCTTAAGTAAAATCAGATTTATTAGATATCAAGAGTAAGAGCTCTCATCTATCTCCTGAATCCATGGAACAATATAACGAACTCTTCATGGACCTGGAATATAAGGGTACATCCCATGGTAAGGTTTTTAGTGCCAGATTTTTTCTAAATAATATACGTATTTTTTACTATTTTAAAATCTAAACATTAATTAGGACGTGTTTAGATTTCCCTTCTCTAAAAGTGATAAAAGTATGTATAGACTCTTTTTAAATGTGAATGTGCATTAGATTTCCTGACCTTTTATGGCGTTGAATTACCAAAATCGCAGTGCTTTGTAAGGTTTACGAAAAACAACTGGACAGGAAAGCTAAAGAAAAAAATCAGTCACGTGCTTCCCTTTTTCTTAGTGGCTATTTTGAGTGCGTTGAGTCTCATGACCCCAGAATGAAACACGTGACTCTTGGCCTCAAAAGAGTTCATCTATGCCCGTTACTGCTGGAGGCCCTTTGGAAAAACAGAGGGAATCCCATTGAGCAATCCATGGGAATGTTCTATTGAGGGTGGGGTTTACGAGAACAAAATTTAAAAATAATTTAGATCTTCATAAATTGCCTGCAATGTTTTGGTATTGCTACGAAAATGTGCAAGAAATAAAATGTGCCTACAATGAATCAAGGGATGGTACATCTAGGAAATCGGACCTCAACCAATGATGCGAAAAAGAGAAATTGCAAAATTATGAATCTTAGATGTGGGTCAGAATTTAATTGTTTTTTTTTACCTGAAAAATATTCTTACAAAAAATATTATGAAAATAAAGATTGAGAACTTGAAATTTATAAACAAGTCGTAGAAATGAAGATTCAATTTCAGTAAATAGTTTCCGAGCATTTAATTGAAAATATACATTTATTTCATCAAGCCTACGCGATTCTTCCTGCAACTACTGAATTTTATTGGGAATCTCCAGAACAATTAGGTTCCTTATTATTTGAGTTTATGTGGTCAACTGTTTATTTACTGGGAATTTTCATTCACTGGGAAGTTCACCTTATTTCGAACTCTTGCTATACTCCCCTAAATATTTTTTCTGTACATTAGAAGCTGTCTAAACACAGAAATATATTATTTCTGTAAGTTTTATATTTTTAAAACCATAGAAGCAAAGGTTGCACACAATATTTCGCATATTTTTTCTGCAGTTTTTTTCTACAATATCTCAAGTTAATCCAAGTTATCTTTTTTTGTTAGAGGTGACAGACCTTTATCAATGCTGTTATCATGTTTTATCATAACTCAGTGCATCTGGTTAATTTATTATGATTAATTTTTAGAATTTACTTTTCTGACCAGTGGATGGTCATGTGAAAAATGCTTAGGTACACCAATATTATCTTATGAAGTAGCATTAAATTATTGATGGTCCGGAATACTGGCGTATGTTATGAATAGTTTATGTTTTCCCGAACGGAGTCTGTGTTGTTCCAATGAAAATAGCCTCTTTTCCACCTACATTACAGGCCACTTTTTTAGTTTATGTGACTTCCACACTAGGTAAAATATCTTAAAAGAAATCGGTTCAATCCCGTTAACGGTCAGCTAACAGACTCTTTTCAACGCTATATATTCAAATATGGGAACATTTTTTGATTTTTAATGATAAATAAAACAGTTATTGACCTAATTAAATATTTTGATCTATGAATTTGAAATTATTTAGCATATTTACTACTTTTTGGTGTCCAAAAGAGCATGGCGGTATTTAGCGGGAACGTTAACGGAATTGAACCAAGAAATCCAAATCCATGTTTTTCTCAAATTTTACATTAACACCACTTTTAGGTACTCATCTAGATACAAGTTAAAGGAAAGTAAAAGAAATTTTTTAAACTGGCATACATTGTGTACTAACTATTCATCTGATAGCTATCAACAACGGATTGTTTCAATATATGCTTTTAGCATATTTCCGATTTCAGCATGAGAAGCGCAACAATGTACCGATCGACCAAAAAGATTCAATGATTGCCGTATTTTAGCACCTCCCTTCAACTACGTCATGCAAAATTTAAAAAAAGGATCAAAATAAGAACACGTGATACACAAGTATGTTCTTATTTTTTTAATGAGACGGGGTTTGTGCATGAAATTTAAAAGTTGTGAATGAAGAGTTATTCTTTTATTTCTTTTTTGTTCTCATACCTTTTTTTTACAATATGTTTTACTATGGATCAAGTAAATTATGACCAATTCTGAAAATTCATTCATTAATTAATTAATTTAATTCAATATAAATAGTACTACATCGTTTGAGTAGATTGAGATAATTAAGAATAAAGTTTTTGAAATCACGTTTGTTCTGATAAGAAATTTATTTTAAAGATTTCTTCTATATGTTATAAGAAGCTTTATTCTATAAATTAAAATAATTTTAAAATAGAAACTCTTTATTTTTACAACGTTTTTATTAGGTCACTTTCAATCTTGTCTGTCCGTCCGTCCGTCTGTCTATCTGTCTGTTCGGTAGGAATTTAGTAATCAATTTGAAGCATACTTCCCCATGAGCTAGAGACTTGAAATGTTGAACATAGTTCAGATCTGGATGACAATACGATATTATCTCGTTAGTTCGGTTCAATTTGCTGTCCCTGAACCCCTAGGGGGACTTAAAGTTTAGAAGTTCAACTATAGGACCTTTTATTATTATATTGAAGTAGTAGGGACATTCCCGGGGTTCAATTCCCGGGGGGCAAGGTCCACTCAGCCTTTCATCCCTTCAGTGGGTCGATAAAATGAGGATCAAGCGTGCTTGGGAACTAAACACTGGGGGTCTCGCGTTAGAATGACCACCTAACCGGGACACATGCCTAACACCTTGCACCCCAGGGCCCCACGGTCACGAAAACGAAGATGGGCATCGTAGGCCTTGGCCCACTAGGGCTGTTGCGCCAATGAGTTTAGTTTAGTTTTTAGTAGGGACATTTGCTGCCCAAGAATGGTCGCTTTGTCCTCTTCTTCCTTTGCCTTCAAACCCTTCAAACTATAGGACCTTATTGTTAAAAAATCATTGTTGTGCAGTTTGCCTCCTCTCGTTATCAAGATGGCTTTAGAAGTGTTGTATAAAATATTAGTAAAATGAAAATTTGTAAGAATAAAAGTAATACACAGTACATGCAGTACTTCATGCAAGTTTTGTATTTGTAATGCATCAAAGGGACTGACTTTATTAATTAGTTACTGAAAAGTTTGTCACCAGTCACCAATATATTTTTTAAAACACTTTTTCTATTACTAGTGTTTCAAAAATTTCCAACGTCATCTGAATAATAGCTAGAGGCAAAAATTGTGCAATGATTTTAACAAAACAGAGTAAAGCCATGTGTTATAGTTAAAGTTTAGAAAAAAACACTTTAGTTTTATTAAAAAGAGAAAGGAATCAAATTCTTGGAAGGCGTTCAGGGATTCAGGTCTCAAATTCTAAACTTTACACAACAAAACTAAATACCAGAAAATAATCTCTCTATTCTAAAAAAAAGTTTTTGATGAACGGTTTCCAGAGAAAGGCTTTTTAATTACTGAACCAAATGACACATATATGGTATCAAAATGTCCGAATTCTTTCCGGATTTCCGAGTAAGCCCTTCGATTTTTCAAAAAAATTCTTAATTTTAAAATATTTCCATTTTTTAGATTTCGGATAAGGTCGCAGTTACAAAGCAAGAAACTATGAATTTTAAAACAATTGAAAATATATTTCACTGGTTTTTTAACATTCAAATACATTAAATAATCATCTTTCTATTTATCACACTAATTTAAAAAATATATATTGGATTCTTTTTAACAATATTTATATTTTTGCTGTTCAAACGATTTTAATTATGTTTAAAACTAATGTAAAAAAATTATCTTTTATTTTTAAATAATTAATTCATATTTATATATTTATCTTTGTCGTTGTGGCAACCTAATCATTACTATATTTACAATAAAATATAAACTCGCTTTCAGAAATTTTGAACTTTTGCATTTATTTATTACAATAATAATTATTTTTATATCCTTTTGCAAGTTATATTATTTAAGGTAGTAAAAGGTAACTTTTTTTATAATGCCAAAACGCAAAACTAGATATGGCGGGGGAATGTTTTAGAAATAAAGATAAAAATCGAAAGTCAGAACATTCGTGTCATTGCTATGAAACTGACACAATTTCGATGTTTATTTGTTCTCATGAAGCAAAATTCTAAATTTTCGTGATGTTTACGATAATTACTTCATTTTTCACAGACAATCAATGAAAATCATTACAAATTTTAAGAAAGTAAAATTTATTCCGGAGATGTTTCAGTGCTTCTGAATGGATCTGTGTGAGAAAAACATTACCTTGGGGAAATGGTAAAAGAAAGTTTACACTGCTTTCTTGGAATTAAATGGCGATCCGCCAATTCATATTGCCATAAAGGA
Organism: Tetragnatha versicolor; assembly: GCA_024610705.1. Taxonomy (NCBI): domain Eukaryota; kingdom Metazoa; phylum Arthropoda; class Arachnida; order Araneae; family Tetragnathidae; genus Tetragnatha; species Tetragnatha versicolor. The sequence goes on from JANDEH010000001.1 coordinate 59,909,381, forward strand.
ACTGTTAAAATTTCACCGCTGAATGAATATTCCCCTTTTTTGAAAGAATACCCCAGAGAAGTAGTTCCCCTGTTTTAAGAATGTTTTATAAAATGAGTAAGTGCTGTGAGCTGTGTTTTGTGAGGATGGCAAAGAGATCCTTAAGTATCAGCGTAAGCAGTTAATGGGGGTTGGCGAGCGATAGCGAGCAGGGGGCGGTAGCTCCCTAGTTAATAAAAAAAAACCTTTTAAAAGAACAACGTTTTTAAAATGCACTAAAAAGTATAAAATAATTTTTTGTAACTCCTTGTAAAACGAAAAACGTGGGGATCATGCAATAATATTTACAGCTACTACTCTTGTCACTCTATTTACCATTATATCCACAGTTAAAAATTATTTAAATGAATGATGAAATGAAGTTGGATTAAATACCCAATGCATGATCCCCACGTTTTTCGTTTTACAAGGAGTTACAAAAAATTATTTTATACTTTTTAGTGCATTTTAAAAACGTTGTTCTTTAAAATAGTTTTTTTTCCATTAATTATTTTCCATGCATGCTTATCTCAAAAGAGAATTAGGGATACTCAGCTGTACAAGTTAAAAGCAAAGTTCTAATGAAAATTAAACGAATCCAAAAATATATTTTATTTGAAAACTTTAAACTTTCGTCTTCGGCTCTCCTGAATGTAGTTGAAGGGAGGAGCTAAACCTTCAATCCTATTGGTCGGTTGATTCACTGTTGCGCTTCTCATGCTGAAATCGGAAATATGCGTGTTTTTAACAGGAAATAAAACACAAAATTATGTATAATATAGTGATAAGGTTGTAAAAATACTACCAAACTTCCTTTAAAAAATAGTAGTTTTTACAAAACTCTAGATTTCAAAACTTGTAATTTAGTTGACTTTTGAATCTATTGTTTATTGAAGATTAGACACAAGACCGAAATTATGGAATTATGTTTTCTACCAGGAAACTTACGATGAAGGATTCATCCATCCTGTACAAACAATTTAACTTGCCTAGAGGAAGAATCCTCATATTCCTAAAATGTTTCATAATTTTTACCACTTGTAGGTTCTTTATAGTAAATAAATCAATTTTGTGTTGTCTCGTGTGCAAATTCCAAGGACATCTTGGGGATTTTTCCCTTCATAATACCTCTTTAGGCCACTTCTTTACACTTGAAACACATAATTTAAAGCTTTAAAAATTTTTACTTTATTATTTAAGTATGATCCTATTTTTTATTATGATTTTTCAGGAATATTAAGTGTTAGTAGATAGTCTCTAATAGAATTAATAAACTCATTGTATAAATAATAGATAGGTACATATATATTCTGCAGTTTAGAAAATATTGTGAGATGTTGCTTAGTAATAATCAAAAGTAAGTTTATACCCCATGAAGACAAAAAAAAACTATTTTGAAATTACAACCATTCGTATTTACTGCATTAGAGTAGATTTTTTTGGGAGGGGAAGCATATGCTAGTTGAGTTACTAATTAAAACTACTATATTTGAGCTTGAAAAGTTCTTATTTGTTTTTATGAAAATAATTTTTTTGTATCCTTTTTGTGGAATACCTTGAATAAATTACTACTTTAAATGATAATAACGAGCAGCTTGGTTAAAATAGGAGTTTACTTCTGAGTTATTAAAAATTAGTTTTTCAGCTCTCGAAGCTGGGTTCAAATTTAAAAAAATTTTACAGCTGCAATACATATATTTTACTTGAATAAACGATTGCTCCACATTTATCAGATCTTCCTGAAAACTACTGAATTTTATTGGGAGTCTCCAGAAAAGTTAGGTTCCTTATTATTTGAGTTTATGTGATCGACTGTTCATATACTGGGATTGTTCATCCACTGGGCAGTTCACCCTAATAAAAAAATTTCTCATTAAAGTTTTCTTTCTTTCTATTTAAGTTTTCTAATCTAAACTGAAAGCCATCTCAATAATTTCGGAATGATAATTTTCTAAGGGGTATACCTTACTTCCGAGATCATAAGAATCGATACGAAGAAATTCGATACATGAACAAAAATTATTGAAATTAGGGAGCGAAAGAATACTTTTATCCTTTTTTTTAAATCAAAAATATCTATAAAACATCCCACATTAAGGAGTGGATAATTCGTTTCGGTTTCAGTCTTACACATATTGTTGTCTAATTAGATTATCATCATTTATTTGATGCGTTATTTCTACTGTGATAACTCAACCCGGGATATTTACATTTTGAGGTAGACTACGTCAAAAAACCACATTAATGCTCAAAAATATTCAATTTTGCTACACTGTAATTTAAAAGAACTTATGACTATATCCTTGAAGGATAAATTATCACGTATGGAAATTCACGAGCTCATTTGACGTTTATTCTATACTTGTGTGCAGAAAATAAGGAAAATTTGATTTTTTGCGATAGTGCCACAAACCTTAGTTTCTCAACAATGAAATTCATGCCATGGGATATTCTATGAGTGGGAATATGTGTTCCAGGATCAAATTACCCAGGCAATAGTTTAAAGAAAGTACATAAGTCCTCCAGGGGTTATCCGAGTTCCACACATATTTGGAACTGTAACAGAAACGTCCATGTGAGAGTCATTCTGCAAAACAATCTCTGTTATTTGAAAAGGATATGAATTTTCTGAATTCCATGCATTATTTTAAGTGTGTGGAGTATCTCTAAGTAAGATTTTTTAGGCGAAATTAAATGTAACCACTGCAATTTTTATTTGGTCAGATTTTGCATTTTGTATCCTTTATTGGTGGGCGGTAACCATATTATTTAAAGCTCCCGTATGTATTATTTCAACTTATGCCTGAATATTACATTGCCCGTTCGATAATGTGACTCTTTAGAAACTCTGAGTTGGCGACAATTGGACTTGGCGTAGCATTGTCATAGAGAGAAAATCTGGACCCAAATCACCCTCAAAAGGAAGTTGACAGGACAAGAGGACCATGGTACGCAATTGCAGACATCAGTGAAAATCTCTATAGAAGGTGTTGAAATTGGCTTACAAGGACAGTGAAGTTTCAAGGGGAAATTTGATAGTTTAAAAATTTATCCTTAAGAGAATGGATAGGTTTTTATTGATATTTATTTATTTTCAGATATGTATACAAATACATCCATTAACACTTAAAAATGCTTTTTCGAATACTAGGAGCAGCCCATCTGTTAGGACTTACCTAATTTCTGCTATTATTAAATTTTTGTTTCTTACTTGTGGTCATCTAGTAATTTATTTACTTAAGTTCTGTAAACTTCAAGATCTTCGATGGAGAACTCTCAATAAACAAGTAAATTCTGTCGTATTGGGATGAAAAGTATAACTTTGGAAATGTTTTTATGCCCAAAGATGATAAGAGGAAAGAAGGGATGGATGGCTTGGGTCGAAAAAAGAGCTCAAAGCTTCAAAGGAAAGTTATCGATGATAATGACAGTTTCAAGAGGGGAAAGTCAAAGACTTGAATGGAAAAAGTTTTCCTTGAGGAGGAAATTGTTGACCTTTGAGCAGGTTACTTACTTGACTCGTTTCCTTCAACTTGCAACCTTGTTCTAGTTGTTTCAAGCAAAAGGTTTCACTTGTTGTAAATAGTTTATTTTTTGATTTTATAGCGTCTGAGGTGCATGGTAATTTTATAACATCAACTCTCCAATCGAAACCACGGTACTTAACAATTTCCTTCTTGTATTGAAAACATATGTAGGAAATTGTTAAATACTGTAGTTTCGAGTGATGCGAAGTTTAATTTAAGGAAAGTTATTTTTTTTTAAAAAGTTCTGATTTTTTTTGCAGAATGTTCTACAGGTTGAAGCGATTTCGTTAGATAAGATCAAACCAATACTCTACCGGAGCCATAAGAAAATATTTTATATAAGATAGAAATAAATGCTTAGTGCTTCATTAGAGGAAAAAAAACGAATGCGGAAAAGAAATACAAATATGCATTGTTGTACAAATACAATACAATTCAAATGTGCACATTTGTTGGTACAAATTTGAATATGAAATGTATAACTTAGAAGTGTACGGACATGAAAGAAAAACTTCCGTTCTCAGTGAATAGGGAATTGAGTAAAGACACTCGTTATCTTATTCCCCCCCCAAATTGGGTTCTTGAATTTTATAAATTGTGAAATTATATTAAGAATATTGTAATTGGACTTTTAATTTAAAAAAAATTTCAAGATTTGAAACTCTTATTATAATAAATCATATCCCAATTTTGTAAAGATACTACTTACAAATAGAAGAACACGTTTAGATATACTAATTAGACACACCATAAAAGTTACTTATAAATAGTAAAAATGTAGTATTGATTATTTGTAGGGGAGAGTGTTGTACCTCTGGACAAAAATCACGTTTGGATTTTTCTAAGACAGGTAAAATCACATTTTGACCATTTAAAGTGCCCAACCTATAGTCCTAACCTTTGTGAGTAGAGAGATATTTTTTATTAGTCAAAATCTTGAAAATTGGATTTTTAATCATTTATAATAACTTGGAAAAATTTGTGTCCAAAGGTACAACAACCTGTTGTACCTATGGACAGACCCAGTTGTACCTGTGGACACCCTTAAAAAGGGAAGTTTTACTTGAAAAAAGATAAGAATGAACATTTTTATTGATGAATTACCTTTTAATAACCTATTTCAAGCCTTTTTAAAATTGAAAATAGATTTTTTAAAGTAATGTAGTTTTAGATCGTAAATGATCATTAAAACGAAGTTGAATGATAAAAGTCTTGATTTTTTACCAAAAACACAAAAATCATATGGTATTTTCAGATCAGAATTTAAGGTAATAGTTTCATCAATCATGCTGATTGATCTGACAACTTCACTGATCCAAAAAACCCAATTCGATCGACACTTAGTTGTGCAAGCATTTGGTGGTAATAACAATAATAATTTGGTGGTAAATCTTCTTCAGTGGAAATTTTAAGTTTTTTTAATCATCATACTTAAAAGCGATAGGGTGCTTAGGGTTTTACACCATATTTTAAATTAAATTCCAAGTAGAATCATAAATTTAAAAAGTAGTTTAGATCACAAAATATTTGATTTTTCATCTAAAATTCACTTGAAAATAATCGCTGACAAATATATTACCATTTAGAATTAATTTAACATTTAAAATGTATTCAGTTAAATGAAACCTGATTCTAAAACGCCGATTAGCTACAGACACCCACAAGAACGTGTCCGTAGGTACAACACTTATGGTGTCCGAAGGTACAGCATCAGGTGTTTTTGCATTCAAAGTTCTATAAAAGATAAAAGAATTGAGATCTGACGATTTCTAATATCAAAACTAAAAAGTCAAAATCTCGGGGATTCCCCTCATATATCCCATTTTATCATATCATAATCATAGAGGAAGAAAATGATTAATGTAGTGATGCACTAAAAAAAACTTTGAGCACTTAAAAACAGTATTTTTACTATAGAAAATTTAAATAACTAGGGAGCTACCGCCCCCTGCTCGCTATCGCTCGCCAACCCCCGTTAACTGCTGACGCAGGACCTTTTGGAATTGCTTCGCAATTCCTACAAATTCCAACTCGTTGAACTTAATACACTTTATAAAACAATTAAACAATTTACAGAAAAAACGTCAACCAACTTTCCAAAAATACTTCACCAAATCCCCTCCATAAATAAATCTCCCTTAAAAGTTTGAATATATATTAACTCGAACTTATCAAAAATATAAACGAAATGTTTTTAAAAATATTCATCTTAATTATTTTTAATCTGTGATTATAAAAATAACTAATTCTAATTGTTTATCAACATTCGGACCAAACAAAAACCATTATTTTAAAGTAACTCGTTAGTTGCTCGTTAGGATAACATGCCTAGTGTTTATCATTCATATTTTTGTTTAAACCCCGACTTGTTAAACAATACCGTTTAAGCAATTGAAAATAAAAAGAGACAAAATATAACTCTATGTTTACAATTAATTTCGATAAAATCAGACTAAAAATTATAAATATTGGACAAAAATGGTGAAATTTTAGTATGAAATGGCGTACATGTAAGTTTTTAGAATATGTTTTTATCAGTCTTAGAGTGATATTTCATCAAGAAAGTACTTTTTAAATGGTGAAAAAACATGTTTCATCTTAAAATATAGCGCCAATAGGATGTTGTGATTGGATGCATAATAATTTGATTGACAGTATTTGCTTTGTAACTGCGACCATATCCGTTATCTAAAAAAATGGAAATATTTTAAAATTGAGAATTTTTTTGAAAAATCGAAGGGCCTACTCGGAAATCCGGAAAGAATCCGGACATTTTGGTACCATATATGTGTCATTCGGTTCAGTAATTAAAAAGCCTTTCTCTGGAAACCGTTCACCAAAAACTTTTTTTTAGAATAGAGAGATATTTTAAACAGCTGATTTCACGTTAGCAACTAGATAGCATCTGTTTACATTCAAAATCGACCACAAATTCAAATTTACATTTTTTCCCGAATTTTAAAATGAGGTGGCTGAAGGTACAACCGTCCGTAGGTACAACACTCTCCCCTACTGTTTATATTTTAGTAAAACATTGTGGATTGAATAAAGGAAAGGATTTTCTCTTGTTTACAGAAAATTTTACTCCGGTAGATGTCTGTGGTTTCAGCAATTTCCGAGCGTAATACTTTTAGCAATAAGGGAAATTCCTGGTTCCCTGCATTTGCAATCATAATATGTTGAAATATAAAGCAGTTTATAGATAGACTCAGTATGAAATTGTACATACCATACATAGTTTATATATTTTCAGTACATTTTTAATTCCTTTCTTGATAAAATTTGAGCTTGATAGGATTTCAATATGCGAAAATCACTCATGTTTGGAATTAATCAGTTTTTGAATGCCTGGATTTATTTCTGTAGCACTCAAAATAGCAATTCATTTTCCAGTGTAAAACGATTTCATGATTTGTTTTTCAAATTAATCGTTATTGAATATAATATCTATGTTCATATTTTCAGGATTCGGCTAATATAGTATCAAAATCTCTAACGCTACTCTGCTCAGTTCAGGGTATTCCTTTTAATCCTTATTCGAAATTTGTCAGTACATTTTTATTCACTGTTAAAGGTTATAGTTTATTTGCGTGAGCACTTGATAACTGTACTAGTTTATCATATTAAGATGAACTCCTAACACTTATAATACTTTAGTATATAACTTTAACATTAACTATTTTCTCTTGCACATGTGCAAATTGATTGCATAATTTTTTTAACATAATAATTCAGAGTCGGTAAAATTTTCAACATGGAAAGTGGTCACGGTGTCTAAAAGAATAATATCCCCTGGATTAAATAACCAATAGAATTCACCATATATGACGTTTAAGAAATCTTTTTTAATTTTTTGCAGAGAAAAGTTCTGGACAGGACCCGAATGGAGTAATAGAAACATTGTTTTTTGCAAACTCCTTTGAAATAATTTCTTGAATTTAAATGAAAGTTGTGTTTTTATTTCAAATCGAACTGCTTTAGTCATTAATATTGAAACTTTTAAATCTGGAAATACGGTGGTGTCGCCATCTGTGTAATATGCTTTTAATTTCTAGAAAAACTTTGTAATTGAAGTTTTTCTCAAAACTTATAAAACAATGATTTAAGAATATTCAAAACAGTTCTGACAAATGAGCTGATTTGATGCATGAAAAATACTTAATTTTTTCCCTTTCTTAATGTCAATTATCACACTTCACTCATTCGTCTTTCTCCTCTCACCAATTTTTATCTCTCCTCTCATAATTTCTTTCTCTCTTCTCCCCCGTGTTGCCTTTTTCTCTTATTCATTCTCTTTCATCTATCCTCATGTTCTTACTAGTTAAAAACGGTTAGGGGAATACATGAGCTGGTTTTCAGTTTCAGAGGTGTTGGGAAAAAGAAAATTTCAAAAGGAAAATTTTGCATTTTTAGCCATTGAAGCATATATCTTGCGGAGTAGAGTTATACGATTTTATATTAAAATCTAAATAACCTTGTCCATACATATTCTTAGCCTCCGATGTATTGATTCTCTTTTTCAGTTAAATTCAAACGATGCTTAGTTTTTCAGACGGAGAAATACACCTCACATTGGTATTTAATTTGACACCAATCATATTTAGTTACAAAAAATTAAGACTCCTTCACAGAAAAATTAGATTCTAACTCAAAGAAACCATATTATGCTGGATAAATAATACATGCAATACCCTCTTTTTCCACATTTCCTTTAAACAATTAACTAGTTCGAAGTAATTTAATCAAAAATTCCAATGAACCTAAAAATATTTTTACTCTTTCCCACTCTTTAAACCATCACTCACAAAAACTTCCATAATAGCTTTAAATTTTTTTCACCCCGCTCTTCATTTCAATCTTAACTCCGATTGCTATAATCCTCACAGAAAAACACAAAGAAAAGCAACATTTCAAATGCTAGTATTTAATTGGACAAAAAAAGGAACAGTGCAATAATAATAAAAACAACAATACAAGTACATCCAATATTATTGTGCGTCTCTCCAAATCGCCCTCTTCCGCTTCACTACTCGTAATCCAGATCCTCTTCAGCCACGTTCACTTGTATCGTGTCCACTACCATGGCCTCTAATTCCTTCACCGCCTGGTCATCCATGAAAGTATAACGATTCAAGAAGTCGTGGACGGAGGGAGACGCGATCTCCAGTTCTTTCTTCTCGTCTAAAAACTCGGGCTCCTCTTCCAGTTCTTTGTCCGTCGCGAAGTCCTCAATTTCGCCGATGTCTGCCGCTTCGCGTCTCTTGCGACCGGTGAACTGAGGCTGCGCTTGCCGGACTTGCTGTGGATTGAGAAAGAGCAATCAGGTGATTAAATAGCTGGAACTATTAAGTATTTTTGGCTTAGCATTTTTGACTAACTATTATACTAACATTTAGAAGAGGCACATTATACATAATGTTACGCAATTTTCCCATCTCCACACTTTCACCCTCCCCGTCACCATGATTTCGGAAAATCTTATTATTTTTTTTTGATGCCAAGGCAGAGTGGTTTCGGAAAGAAACATATAATTTTAAACGGTAGAATTTATAACCTGAGTTAAAGAGTGGAAATTTCACACCCTGTAGTATTGTAACTGTGTTTTGTAAAAAAATTTGTTTATGCGTATGCCGTATCGCTATCAAGGCGACGAGAAGATGTGACTATTATAAATACAGGGTTATAACTATCTAAGACAAGGGGTTGCGAACTAGAAAAAGTCCAGGGATTATTTACAGACTTAAATTGAATCAGTTACCAACCGTCCTTCCTTACCTAAGAACCACTCTCTCTGACATAAAAAAAACTAGCAAAGGTTATTTGATATCGTAAATAGCAAAACTAAGCTAGTATTCTTCATAATGAGTAGTATTAAAGGGAATTTTATGGAAATATAGTAAAAAGACGAAAGTGATAAAGAGGATCAATATTATGAATGAATGAAGAGGATGAAAGAACAGTGAGGATAAGGAAGATAAAGATGATTAGAGAATAAATGTGAGGGATAAAAATAATGTGACGATGAAGAGAATTAAAGGATCGATAAGATGAAGTGATTGTGCGAATGAAAGAATTAAGAGGATAAGGATAAGAGGGACAAATAAGATGAGATGGATTAAAAAGAGGAAATAATCATGAGGTCACGAAGGTTGAAGAGAATGTTGGAGCAGATGACTGGATGAAAGGAATAAAAGGATCAAGACGATGAAGGTAGCTAAGAGGATGAGAGGACCAAGAAGGTCATGAGCATAGGAGACAAGAAGATGAGTTGAGGATGCGATGGTTGAAGACGAGGAGAGGGAAGAAGAGAAGTAATAGTAAAATAAGCAGTGACATTCAGAGGGCATTTGAGAACAAATGGTTTATAGATTATAGTACCTATATAAAGATGATAATAATTTATTAGGTTTAAGTGAGAATTTTTAAAAAAATTTTCCTGAATTGAAAAAACCCTTAAAATTGTTATTCAGATATATTTATTAAATCAGCAAGGTTAAAATTTAAGTACTTTTGAGGATATATAACTTTTGTTATAGGGATTGTTTTAATGTTTTAACTGTTTGTAAAGATGTTCTAATTCAAGTAGTGGACTACTTCTATTTTAGTTATATTAGCATTAACTACCATCTAGGAATAACTTTTTTAAATTTATTAGCTAATAAGGTTAGCTAATAAGTAACTTTTAAATATCTAGGAAAAACTACTAACTAACTATTAAATATTAAGGGCTAAGTGTAGAAGGAAAGAAGCTACTACAGTATAAAGCCTTTACGAGGCCCGACAGAAATTCCCTTTTAAATGTAACTTTTTCTAAGATTATTTTTGAAATACTTCTTATCGACTCAAATTTCCTGTCTTTATTCACATTTTCTGACAAGTTATTTTAGGATTTTGTAAGGCAAGAGAATAGGAACTAGGTAATAATGATTCCCACGGGTGCTGTAGATTGTGTGAATACCTAAACACAGGAAGTGATAAAATGGGTCTTGATTGTCAAAGCTTATAAACTATGCATAAAGAGGGTTTATCGCTATCTCTTGGAAGATAATTTATTAACTATTCATACTATCTTTTACTAAGGAAATGAGAACATGTGGTAACACATAAGAGGAGAAAGATTGCGAAATCATTTAAACCACTATTTTACCCTAAGTTTTAAAATGTATAAAAATCATTTTCAAACCTTTCATACTACTATTACCTAACTACAAACTACCTACTACCTAACTAACTACTTGTGATGTATGGAAAGCGGAAGAAAACATACTTTGAAACTAATGATCTCAAAAACTATTTAAGCTACGTATGAAATTAAATTTAGATGTACAGTGTAGATAATTTAACCAATTAAAAATGTGTAATTACATGTATGTTTGAAAATCGCACAGTGGGGTTGCTATTACACAATTTTTTAAGAACAGAAGAAAATTAGTAATTTTAATTTATGATAAAAATATGAGGTTCCCCTGATATTCTTAATTTTAAGTATTTATAAACACATTATTCCATTTAGAAGATTAACTCTAAAGTAATATGTGGCTTTGGTTAATTCGATTTATTATTTTTATTTATTGAAATGAACAAAAGTTTAAAAATATCGGATCAGAGTATCACTAAACATACATACACACACTCTACAAAAGATACAAAAGAAACCAAACAAAAAGATACAAAAGATACAAAGATAGAAAAGATTCAAAAGATAACCAAAATATACAAAAAGATAACAAGTATACATTTAGCAATGAAATTTTGTCAGCCATGTTACCAGAAAACCCCTGTAATTTGTGCAGGGAATTTCTGTGAGTAGAATCTGAAACGACCACAAAAGAAAAAAAACGTTACAGATACACATGTTGTCTCAGTACTTCTGTACTTAGACTACAGATTCTTGATTCCACAAAACAAGATTTCCCTGTACAAATTACAGGGTTTTTCTGGTAACGTAACTGACAGAAATTCTTTGTTAAAACAGCAGGATATTTTAAGGGACATAGGGAGAAAAAATGAGTTACACAGAATGTAAAAATTACCCAAGTTCAAATTTTAGATAGGCATATATTTTGGTTTTCTTTTAAGATCCTTTACCGCGAGTGATAATTGTCTACGTGAAAAGTTTGATAATATTAGCTTGTAAGAGTAGTCCAAAAAATACCTTCACCATAAAAACACAAGCGGCATTACAAAAAGAATCTTTCATTTACTCAAAACTAATCGTTCAAAACGGCTTAAATGTTGCACACACTTCAACAGAAGGAGGTTTTTGTCACTCCAAAATACTTACAATCCTCTGAATATGTCACGGTAACGCTTTTATGGATATGAAATACATACTATAAGGGTATTTAACTGTTCGCAATCATTTTATCATCAAATTCTATTACACCCTGACATATTCCAGACTTATGTCTTTCCGTTTTTCGTCCACTCAGGAATATTGGACAGTGTCCGCCCCTTCGTCTCATTCCCCATGCGCATCACAAAACCGTTCTCTTTAGAACGAAAACTTTCGAACACTTCGTTCTAGGAAAAGATCGATTGTGAGCGCGTTTTACTTTTACAGCCGCTCCAGGCTAGAATGAAAGTCCATCTCTACTTTTACTTTTCGTCCCCCATTAAATCGATTCTCTCTGCAGATAGAAGAATCGAATACGATAAAATCGAACTTTTATATATCGTCGCCTTAGAATCAAAAACTACTATCTCTGAAAATTCACGCAGCTTCATTCACAGTAGTTGTTCATTCTACTCGTTTTGTTGGCGGTTTTGGCGTTGTTAAAGGGTTGCTGCTATCCATTGTTAATTCACTTCAGTCCTAGAAAGGGAAAATATTGAAACTTTGAATCTTAATAATTCTAAAACTAATTCGAATTTTTTAAAAAACGAAACGACAATATTTTTGTAAAAAATAATTGTATATGTGTTTAAAATATTGTACTTCTACCATGATTAGTTTTTCTTTTATAACGAAAAAAGAGTTCCAATTATTTCATTGGCTGCTGCGAAACGGATTCAATGTTAATCTTGGCGGTCTGATATCGTAAGCAGGTTGCCATATCAGGGGCAATATTTTCTTCATCTTAAAATCAAATAATACTGCCTTCTGGTCTGATTCGGAAATATTCGGAATTGCAAGCGAGAAAGCTCATTTCATTGGTTCGTACGCGTGACATCATCGAGCTGGCAAAGTGCCAAACCAATCAAATGAGCGCCTGCAACGATCTGAAGTAATTATTATTATTTTTTTGATTTAGTGGTATTTTAATTGGTGGATTTTTTATGGGGAGTGGTTTGAATTGGCGTCTGATTATAAGTCGCCAAGGATCGGGGTCCCCGAAGTTTGCCGAACGGAGATAGTAGTTTTTGATTCTAAGGCGACGATATAGTTCAGTAAATCATTTTAATTATATTTTTTTAAAAGTAAAATTACGTCGGTTTCCGTTATAATAATACACTAGCGGAAATAAAAATCACAACACCAAGAAGGAAAGGAGATATCAATGTCAAATTTATTTCTATGATTGTATATAGTATCAATGTGAATTGCTTAAAAAATCAGCCTTCCTGGATATTAGGGGGCTGAGAAAACCAGGGAGGAGTGTTGTCTCCATAGGTGTCCATTACCGCCGTCACACGTCATGGTATTGAGTGACAGGGGATCTAAATGACTTTTGAGGGATTAGAGGACCATGTTGCCTCCTCAGGTAGTCCAAATTCATATGGTGCACCAGCGGACGTTGCATACCGGGCTAGGTGATTTCTCCTCATTGACCGGACTTGTTTTGTGAGCGTTGCTTCTAACGAACGGATAAGCCGGGGTAAAAATGCAACATAGGGGGTTAAGAAGAAAGCTTGGACATTGCATAAAACATGTGTCAGTGCATTTTTCTCTTGAAATTTGTCCCCAGGACAGGTCTGAAGGTAAGGATGGACAACCGGCTAAAAAACCTCAATGAAGCAGCTCTGGTTGGCCAAAGTACCGGTAGATCACACTGAGGACAAGTGGCAGTGGGATGGATGTCGTTTGCAGTACTGCGGATTGTCCGTTTTGTCCGCATAGCTTCTTACATCTTTGTTAATAAACAAGGAGCTGAAAATGGGCCTTTCTGTTGCCAATAGAGCACGAAATAAGGAAATGAAAATTCCAATTTCATGACATTGCGTTTATGAGAGAATCCTGCTTCGGTTTGGAGCGCACCATGACGGTTGGGTATGAGTTTGAGGACACAATGGAGAGAGCGCACTCAGCTGATGATTTTCTAATCGTTCCACGGAGTGGTGATGCAGGGTAACGGAGTGGGGATGCATTGGATTCCATTTCTGCAACTCCTGAGTATGATTCACCAGTACTTTTTCCAACCAGAGCTGCGTCATTGAGGTTTTGCAGCCGGTAGACCGTCCTTACCTTCAGATCTGTCCTGGGGACAAATTTCAAGAGAAACATGCACAACCACATGTTGTATGCAATGTCCAAGCTTTCTTCTTAACCCCCTATGTGGCATTTTTACCCTGGCTTATCCGTTCGTAAGAAGCAACGCTCACAAAACAAGTCCGGTCAATGAGGAGAAATCACCTAGCCCGGTATGCAACGTCCGCTGGTGCACCATATGAATTTGGACTACCTGAGGAGGCATCATGGTCCTCCAATCCCTCAAAAGTCATTTAGAGCCCCTGTCACTCAATACCATGACGAGTGACGGCGGTAATGGACACCTATGGAGACAACACTCCTCCCCGGTTTTCTCGGCCCCCTAACATCCAGAAAGGCTGATTTTTTAATCAATTCACATTGATACTATGTGAAATCATGGAAAAAAATTTGACTTTGATATCTCCTTTCCTTCTCGGTGTTGGGATTTTTATTTCCGCTAGTGTAGTTGCGTTATGGCAATTATTTAAAAATCTAAACTTCGTCTTTTATTGATAATTTGTAAAATAGCAACTAAACGGGAAGATTTTTGAACATACAAGTAATGGGTAATACCAGCATTTTTTGAAAAGAGAAAAAAAGACATTTTTCCAGTAAAAGAAATAGATCTTAATTCAAAAATCGACACAAAACGTTTAAAAAAATTAGTTAATTCAATATTTTCCTTTGTTTAGGATTGAATGACGTCAGATCTGTTCCAGCCTTACTTTAAAGTGGAAATCGTTTTTAATTGTTTAACCAATTGAACCACTGTTTAAAATCAATGTTTAGGATTAATGACGTCACATTTTGATATTTGACGTTTTCGTGCCCCTTTTTAAAGTCAAACTTTGAAATTAAATTAAAAAATAAATAATCCTTGTAATTTTTGCACGTATATTCCACTCTTGGGTACCTCTATTGAATAAAAAAAAATAATGGACTTGCCCATTACAAGTTTTATTGTTTATTTAGGTTTATTTTAAAATGAATTTAAAAAAAAATGTTGTGCTAAATAAAAAGCGGAAAAATAAGATCTTTGAAGTTAAATACTTCAGGAACTGTTTAAAACTATAAAACATACATGTTCTAAAATCCCCCCGATTGGTTAACTTTTTCAATATTTTTTAGGAAAAGACGACAATTAGGATTTTAATCAGCCACCATTAATCAACGTAATCGATTTGCACCCCTTGACTGATAGAATTTTACTTCCAAAGAAGGTTACTCATAATAAAATAATTTTCAGAACTTTTTGGTTGAACCTTCAAGTATAACCAGCTCTCAGACTGAGAGCGATTCGATTTACAACATTCAATTCATCGATCTTTTTGGTATCGATTTCGGCCGGGATGAAATGTAAAACTGAAGGATATGGTCAAAGCAGATGGTGCGATGAAATTCACTTGCAGTCGGATCACGGATTTTTTGTTAGGAGAGGAAGGGGAACCTTGGTATGGTTATGAAGGTTTCGTAGATAAAAAGAGTGAGCGGAAATCAAAATAAATGTGGAAAATACGTTGGAGCTGTTTTATTATCTTTTGAAGGGTTGGTTTTATGGGGTTGAGAAGGACTCACAACCTTACCTATGATGTAGGCCAAGTTATACCAACCTAACTTGCCACGAACAAAAATCGATCTAGGTATGGACCTGTGGGTTGTATGTTTAACAGGCATGGGATGGGAAATACGCAATGAAGTTCGTTGTAAATTCAGCCAAAAGAAAGGTTAATTAACCCTTTCAGCCCTTAGCCACCCCAGATTATTAATGAATCCAATAGGAAATTTGGGGCGCTAGGTCTGAAAGGGGGTTAATGAAAGTAAATTATAAAAGTTTAATTTTACTCCTTATTATATTATTCCATTTATTTACTTACTAGCTGATATGCCCGGCCTTGCACGGGTGGAGAGTGTAAATTTATTATTTTTAAGTTTTCCCAAATACATTTCTAATTTTGTATAATCAGCAGTTACCAATTATCTCGGTATCCTAGGCGTCTTTTTCATGTTCCGGTGTTCCTGGTAACTTTTCCTATCCCGGTGTTTCTAGTAATTTTTCTTATCCCGGTGTTCCCAGGTGGATTAAAATTCCTTCAGTTCTCAAGCAATACAATTTTTGAATGATTTCCACATTTACATGGAAAAAGTATTCAAAAAATTATTTAAAATTGCTTAGATCCCTTAATTAATATCTTCAGGAATTAACGTTTTCAGTGAAATTATTCAATAATTAAACCTTATTCCATTTTGCAATTTAAGAAAAAAAATCAATCTTTTCTAGTTGAAGGGGAGTTTTAATAGTTTTTTGTTTGTTAACCAACTTTCTTAAAAGCTAAAATATTATCACCTTTTGATTTTACATCCTCGTTTCCATGGAGACTATTTTAACAACAATGGTATTCCAAAAAGCTTTTAAAATATAAAAATTAGATACTCTCAAATTAAAATATGTTAAACTATACTTAAAACCTTTAAAAGTTTAAGTAAGTTAAGCTTTACCAAGTTTGGTGCAGATCGGAAGTAAACTGTGGATTTGTATAAAAGACAAACATACATACATATATATACAGGGTGTATTTGAAATGGTGCAACAAACTTTCAGGGATGATAGTACTCATCAAGACGAACAAGAATCGCAATAGAAAGGGGGGTCCCAGACCAAATCCCAGGGAGTTAAAAATGGAGCGACACCCCAAAAAATCATTGAAAATACAATTTGTAGAAGAACTACTATTGGTAAAAACTTAATTATTGTCTCAAAAATTGTGGTTTATTATGATCTTTAAAATTACCTCAAAAGTCTTCTCTTTAAAATTTTTTTATTATGAAAAAAGTTAAAAAACACAAAAAATGTGAAAACTCTGCCAAAACCTTATTTTGTATTTCGAAATCCTTTCTTTTGATTTGATAATCTGAAAGATCATAGTTGAAAACCCTTAAGTCCAAAGTTTCACCTAAATACAATCAATATTAAACGCTTGAGATCCTTTTAAAGTTTGTTTTTTGCGTGCGCTAACAGCAGTTCTGGAAACAGCTCTAAAAAACTGCTTGCGCACCCAAAAAACAAACTTTAAAAAGATCTCAAGCGTTTAATATTGATTGTATTTACGTGAAACTTTGGACTTAAGGGTTTTCAACTATGATCTTTCAGATTATCAAATCAAAAGAAAGGATTTCGAAATACAGAATAAGGTTTTGGCAAAGTTTTCACAGTTTTTGTTTTTTAACTTTTTTCATAATAAAAAAATTTTAAAGTGAAGACTTTTGAAGTAATTTTATAGATCATAATAAACCACAATTTTTGAGACCATAATTAAGTTTTTACCAATAGTAGTTCTTCTGCAAATTGAATTTTTCAATGATTTTTTGGGGTGTCGCTCCATTTTTAACTCCCTGGGATTTGGTCTGGGACCCCCTTTCTATAGCGATTCTTGTTCGTCTTGATGAGTACTATCATCCCTGAAAGTTTGTTGCACCATTTCAGATACACCCTGTATAGCCACACTTAGTTTTATTATATTAGATACTTCCTTACTAAATTATACTTTTTAACATAGATAAATTATTTATCTGATATTGTATAGAAAGCACAGCTACAGAGTAATATGCAGGTTAATTCCTTAAAATTTGATTAGTTTTCTTTATTATTTATCTTATCTACTTTTCATTCAGTGTAGAAAGTAGCTGAAGTCTAATAAAATAAAATAACCGTTAAAGTTTTCCTTCTATTATGGTAATATACACATTCCTAGAATCTTTCACAGATGTATTTTAAGGGTAAGCGCGCACTAGAGACTTTTGTCTCGGCGACAAAGACAAAATTGCTTCCCTTGCTATTGCAAGAAGCTAGAGTGCGCGCACATGGCGACGAGACCAAGATCACTAGGCCAAGAATTTCCTCATAGAAATGCATTGCTCTCTAGTGACTAGTGTTTTAAGTCGCCAAGACAGAAGTCTAGTGCGCGCTTAGCCTAAAGTAACAATACTTCAGGAATTTTTATAACTTCCCTCCCTAAGAAAACCTTTGCTTTTTACTTCAATACAACTTTTACTAATTAGGGAAATGTTGTAATTAATATTAACAAAGCAAAAACATACATTTCGAAGCTTTAAAGTCATTAATAATTAAATGAATTATCATCTTTAAATAAAAAATTTAAGATTTGAAAAAAACTCCTAAATTTTCAAAGAAATTGAATTACCTTTTCATATTTTATACAACGCAACAAAGTTAAATTTATTCTGAATGAAAAATCTTTTGAGAAACGCTATTTAAAAAATGCTTTAAAATGATCTTTCAAAAAACACATTATTTTAAAACGCAATTAGATTTCATACTCAAATTTATTCGAGGGATTTTGTAATATTTGTCATAAAATTTTCAATTTATAATATCCAAATATAATACATTAGTCAAACATTTACTTTAGAAATTAATAAGTAATTCAAATATACAAAATAAGATCTTCTCCAACAAAGAGCAGAAATTTTGCAATTAGTGTTACAAAAGAATCGTGGGGAGGTATGATTGATTTTAAGGCCAATCTTTAACACAGAAAAAACAGTTTCAAATAGCACACAGCATTCAAATATTCTAGACAATTTAAAATGCTTTAACTCTGATATATTAAAGAAGAAAATATCCTTTGGGTGGTGGTGTTGAGAGAATTCAGTAAAGTCAAATTTCGAAATGAAATTAAATCAAAATAAATACACCTCATGGTTTCGTAATTAAGCTAATTAACTAAATGTAATTAAGCTAATTAAGAAATTAACTAAAATTGATCTTTATTCTAATCCCTAAACCAAACCGAATTTCCAAAGAGTTATTAGGTAAAATAATCTCCTGTATTAAGCTTATTGTCAGAACTTGGAAGAGAAAAAAGTATTATCTCCCCATTGATGTTCCAGGAATTGACTAATTTACTTTCCCTAAACACTTTTCATTAACTTCGCTATGCTTTCAGAATAGAGTTTATCAAGGAAGCTTAATTAAGCCTAAAGTCCACTCATTTCATGCAGCAGTAAGTTCCGAGTTTTCAATTCTAACGAAATGCTTCTTTGAATGCTAAAAATGTGTGCTCTGTATATTACCTTTAATGTGTGTGCCAAAGGTCTGCATAAAACGTGACATGGTGGGCCATGGGAGTCTTTGAAAGATTCGAAGTGTAACTTCTTTTAGTTCAAATCAGTTGCAAGGAAATGTGTAAACATTTACTTTAGAAATTGTATATTTCGATTTTTTTTCAAGATTGGGATACTTTCTTCAAGAGAGGAATGTTGTTTGATTTCGCATTTGCGCGTTTGGCGATGCATTCAAAAGGTAATGAATATTATTTTTCAATTTTTTTACAAATCGATACAGAAAGCTTGGAAAAATTTCCTTTTAGAAATATCCTTGATCTCTCTCAGCTTTGAGAAAAAGTTTTTTTGAGACGGGTTTTTGAAATTAAGAATAGAATGATATAGGAAATAAAATGAAACGATTGGAGTAAATGTCTTTTTGCTGTAATAGTGAAGGGAAAATTAGTTTTTTCTTCCACAATACTCTTGATTAGGTAAAAGAGATCATCCTTCACACCATCATTTCATATTTTCCCCCCAACCAATTTAGTTGAAGCTGGAAAAATCTTTCTTGATTTTCGGTTTTTGTCCTTCAAAGACAAATTCTATAAGACTGAAAAAATAGTGTGGATCTCGTTTGAAACTTGATTATAAGAGAAATAAATTTTTTACATGAACTAAAATTATGTAGGTTGCATACGGCAGTTTTTTTAGATAAGCATTTGATCCTTTAAAAAAAAAATTGTCATTTGAATTATTTTTTCTCTATACGTTAAAACTTTTAACAAAGGTATGTAATAACCATGAAAATAAGATCCATAAATAAAACAACCATAAAAATGGAAACACAGAGAGGGAGAACATTTATATAACTTTTGCTACCAAAGGAAAAAATAATTTCATGTATTTTTTTTTCTAATGTTACAAAATATAAATATATGAAAAAATTTGTCCCATTTCTTGTAAATTAATAATAATGAATCTTGTATCAGACACTGTTCATTGTTTGTATAAATGAACTTAACATCACTATTATTGCTGTATTTCCTTTATCTTTATTAGGCACACTCAGTTGTTAGCTAGTAGAAAATAACTTACCTGAAGACAGTTCGAGATGATACAGACAGCTTCAGTTGACGTTATATTGCTCATTAAAGCAGATGTCTAGAAGGAAACAAGACAGGACTTTAATTAGCGTCGTAAATTAAGACGTTAATAATTCCCGATTAGCGACTCTTAAGATTTTAGGAATTAAGGAAATGGCTAGTGGCAGGTGTTAAATCAAAATAAAACCATTTACAGAGAAATGAAGAAGTTAATTTGAAGAATATAAGACTTCTCGAATAAAATGTGTATATTTTATAGATATAAAATAGTAATAGATAAATATAGTAACGTATAAAAGCACTATGATTGAAACTTGATTATAATTTATTGTAATAAATAAAAAGCTCGAAATAATAAAAGCTAACTCTATTTGCTAAACTCTTTAAAACCAAACCCTTACACTTTTAAGCTCTACCGAGATATGTAGAACAGAGATAATTTGTTTTCATGATTGAGTAATATTCATAGAAGAAAAGCCGTACAGAGGGTTCAAAACGCTGTTGTCTTTTAAGCCATCTTATGGTCATCATAGGGCAGCACTGCAATTATCAATTATACCAGTGATTGATTGGGTAAGCAGTACCATTTTGGTGGTCATTAACTGTGATCGGATGTGACGTGATCATTCAATTGGTTCTTTCAGAGGACTATAAGATCAAGCTTCTTTTTCTTCGCCTCTCGAGACATGACGAAAGAGGCGTGAGTTGCATGAGTAGTGGATGCGATCCCAGCGCCCCACAACCCCCATCACGAGGCCTACCCCATGTTTTTTATTTTAATTATTGCCTATGGCCTTTGACCCTGTATTTTGTTCCTCTGTGATAGTATTTTTTGATAGAGACAGAATAACGGATAACATTTGAATCAGATATTGTACTTACTTTTCCATTGCATGCCAGAACCTAAAAAAATAATTATTTTAATATGAAAATCTAAGTAAAAATGATGTGATAGTAATTATATTTGTAAAAATAAATAATGATATTATTTTATTCTTAGAAAGTGTTGGATCTAGATTTGAAATATTACTAATTGGATTAGAAATATTTCAAATCTATGTATAAAAACATCAGTTTTTGAAAACTGAAACAGTGTAGATTGAAGAAAAAAATCTTATCGGAAAACAAAGGTTTTTATATGATACTAACTGGTTTGGACATTCCAATTAAGAATTAAGGTTATAAAAATATAAAAAAAATATCTTCACTTTATACTGAAACTTTAGAAAATACATTGTGAACCATGCACTATTTTGTACAACTAACTAAATAATAAAATATTTTCAGGTGAATTTATTATTGTGATATATGTGGAATCAGATCAAAAGGAATGTTTTGTTTTTATCTCAAACCAGTTACCTATCTCAAGGTGTTTTTAAAGTGATAACTTACTGTTGCAGAAAACCTGTAGAAATCACACAATACACACTGGGCCTATAAGATTAATGAAAATATTTCATTCAGTTAGAACAAAGTAGATTTGAATTACTATTTAAAACATATTTTCAAAAATACCACTGCCTAAAAACATGATGCATTCAAGCAATATTTGTGATAAGTTATCTCTTATTAACCCTAAAAAAGGTATAAAACCAAAGTGTCTTGAACTAATAAAGCTTTTGTTGTATAACTCGTAAATTTTAATTAAAAAATAGTAAAAGAGGGCCTTTGGTACATTTATATTTGAATACTCTCTTTATTTTTGTTTTTTAAATGTAATTATCGTTTACCACAATAAAAGAGATTTTAGTGTAAAGAGATACAAAATATACAAATATACATAGCATATAAAGTTCATTTATTGAAATCCCTTCAAACATTAGAGAACATCCCAAATAACCTTTTAAAGTAAAAAGGTTCACGTTTTTCAGTGAGCTTAAATGCCGCATTAGGGGATAAAAGGTTAAGTGCTCAACTTTTATGGTGACTAACTGCATTTAACACAGGTTCATAAAAAAAATCCCTTAAACTCATTTTAGAGCATTAAAAATCTGGTGTTTTAATTCTTGAATATTTTTAGGGAAAGTCCTATTTTATTTCCGAAAATAGCAAATTAAATTCCATAAATTTCAGTTATAGAAATAAAGTTAAGTACAATGGCAATGAAAATAGTTTTTCTGCATTAATATAGAAAGAAGCTTAAATCTTCTCTTTTATGAATTGTTTTTACAGAAGATGTTTTTAACCCCTTGCACAATCCTAATATTTGCTTTCAAAACGGAACAGTAGGATTACTCTTACTAGTGCAGTTACGTTTTCAATAATGAGGAAGTTGCATGATTTTTTTTATTTTTTTAATCGATTCCTCCTGCAAAAATAAGCAACTACCCAAAATTTGAGGCCGATCGAGAAATTTTTTGATTGTCAAAAAAATTAACAAAAATCCCCTTTTTAAAAGCGCGCGAAAACGCCAAGAGTTTGGATGTGACGTCATCTTATACTAAACATTGTTGTAAAGCAATGGAGTTGATGGTATTATTGTTGTTGACGTCATCTTATAGTTTAAACAATAAACGATTTCAGTCACGTGTTTTTTTCTCGACTTTTAAATTAAAATATTTAATTACCTGTACATTTTTTTGAAAAACTGACTAGATATTTCATTTTACCATACAAAAAACCATACGGAACACTTGTTTGTTTTTGAAAATCTGACACATGCAACTTCCTTATTATAAAAATGGCAAAATTAAATGTTTTTGAATTGAATATCATTGTATTAGTGTTTCATAGCGAAAATTTTAAAAATATGATAAACTTTTATCTTTTCCTTCAAGTTTTTTTTGTTTTTTTCTTTTGTCCTTTATACCTGTTTGGGAATTCCTCAAATGAACATACTCTAAATTCAGGGTAATCAATTAAACTAACAACTGTAAATTCAGCTAAAAATGTTTTATACGGGTTTAACAAGTCCGACCAAACTATGAGCAGCCATATTCCTCGCATGGAGTAGATAAAAATTATCCACATAACCAATACCTCAACGACCAACATTTAAAAGAAACCGCAACACAGAAAAAGGCATTGCGTTAAACATTCAGGTTACAATAAAAAGGTTAAAAGAAAAAGTGAACATAGTTATTTGGAGGTGTGTACACTAAGATGCTAAAATTATCCATTACGCATGCATGCGCCCTCAGTTTAATGGTATAACGTGCAAACTTTATCTACACAATGCAAGGAATATTTCTGCTCCATGTTTGAACTGAATTGTTTGAAATACTCTGTATAAGATCCTTTTTTTCTGAAATTAAAACACATTAATGATTACTACATAGAAAATGCAATAAATTTATTTTGACAAAGATTTTCATGTATACAGGGTGTTTCAAAAGTTCTTTTCACGGCTTTTATTAGGAACCAACGCGTCTTCTAGGGTCGTGAAAATAAGATCTACTAGGTAAGTGACCCTGGAGAGTCCATTGAAATGACATAAGTGCCCTTAGCAGCGAATAAGCGATTTTGTATAAGAATAATTAGACGCACCTATAGTTTTAACAAGTTATAATTTAAAAAGAATATTTCTTTATAATTCAATATAACCGTAAACTAAACAAGTTTTACTTTAAAATTCAATGATTTATCAGTCCCTTTGTCCTGTCTCTTTATATTATTTGTGATAGAATTGTGACGAAAATATAAAGAGTCATTACAATTTTGGGCACTTTAACGAAAGTTCCCTTTAAAAAGTATTAACTATAAGGTTCCACTAATTGGAACTTATTCTTGATCAGGAAACTAATTATCAAAACTACTTTTTAGCTATTATCAAAAGTATGAAATCGGATTAAATGTTATATATTTATTTATAAGAAGCTATAAGGATGTATGAAATCAGTTGGGAGTTGAATGTTTCTGATCAAAGCAACTTATCTAAATGCAGTTAAGCTTAATATAAAGTAGTTGATAAAATAGTTAAGTCTTAATGAGCGATACAATTAGAAAGATGAGAAATTAGTGGTCATATACTATATACATATATACTATAGTTGAAAATAAAAACATGTTCATAATTTTTATTACTGTTGAGTTTCTAAATATTAGTTCAAGTCTTTCTTTTATACACTTATATACCCCTTTTAGAAAATTTTCTGTTTTGAACTGCTTTTAGCGTGATAATATGCAAAATGAACTAATGTAAAAGGTCATCGTCATAAGCGCTGGATGTTCTAATTTTAGCTTATTTTGCTCATCAATTATAGCTAAGTAACGTCAAGTGAATTAAACACTTTATTATAATTATCTCAAATTGTTCTCTCTCCCTCAAAATATTTTTTTTCGCATTCCAGTGATAGTATTATAAAGCTGTGCTTAAATCCCAACCTTCTGATTACAAGTACCTTTTAAATCATCATAATTTCAATTTATTACATTTACTAGTTTCTTGATTTCGATCTAAAATTTGAATAATTTAATACTACTAGGGGGCTCTGCCCCCTGTTCGCTATCGCTCACCAACCCCCGGAACTGCTTCGCAGTTCTTTGAAGATTGCTTCGCGATCTTAGCGAGCAGAACTCGCTTGTTTCATCTCAACAATCCAGTGCAACCTGGAGCTTGTCTGCTTATAGTATGTTTATTTAGAATAGGCGCATGAAACGGGATCAAAAACGCTCAATAATGCTTAATAACGCTTATCAGACAAGTTCAGTGACCGATTGTTTCTACAGTATTTTAACTACTTCTGCTTAGGCTGCCTTGTCATTGCAAAAGAAATTTTTTTCGACGATAATTAGAATAATAAATGCTTCTAATACATTACGTCTCAGGCGCTAATTCTAAATGAACAGAGTATAGTTAATGATAATTTAATATCCAAATTTTTATCTCTCAAACTTTTTAATAACTTAATTTGGACCATTACCACGAAAATATCAAAATAAAACTCTTACTGAATTATTCCTTTTTAAATTATCAATCATTTAAATAGGGGGCTACCGCCCCCTGCTCGCTTTCGCTCACCAACCCCCGTAACTGCTCGATCTTTAGCAGAGTAAAACTAACTTCTCGAAAATCCTCTTCCTTTCATCGGCACAAATAACACTCAAAAAAGCTGAATTATTTATTTCTCTAGTATTTCAAAAAATATCGAAGTATCTTTAAAAGTTTATAAAACAAGTCTATACTATATCGCTAGCAAACTTAGAGCAAGAATGTGCACCTCGAAACTTTAAATTTAAATATCCGTGCTCGCGACAATCTAGTGAGGAGGCAAATATAACATTTAAAGACATTAAACACGTCTGATAAAGACCTACTAAAACTATGAAAAAAATGAAGCTTGGATGCTTAATAATTCCAAAACTAATGAGAATTTTTTTAAAAATTAAATGCCAATCTCTTTCTCAAAAATAAAAATATAATTTAAGTCTAATTTAATTTCCTATCAAAATCTTAATATTTTTCCCATCAGATACCTTTTTTTCTTCAAAACTATAGTATATTTTTTCTCTCATAACACTGCCGAAATCAGAAATTTAAACTATAGCTTACGTTCTAATAGCCCTTATTTAATTCCTAAAGCTAGAAAAGAAATCTTTAGAAAACACTTCACCTATTTATCCCCAAAACTATTCAATAGCTTGCCTAATCACATTAAATCAGAAAAATCTCCTCTAAAATTTAAAAAACTTTTAAAATTATTTTTATACTCAATAGTTGACATTGAACAATATTTTTAAAACATAATATATGCTCACTAAATAAGATAATCTGAAGCTCACCCTACAGCACCTCACCATCATTTATATAATCACAATTAGATTTATGCCTTGAGATTACCCGTATTTTTATTAATTATTCATCTAACTTTTTTTCTTCCTTTTTTTTCTCCTTTTTCTTTTTCTTGAAAATCCATTGATGTAAAATTTTCGGTCACCTGTAAGAGTCAATTTGACTCCTTGGTGTCTCATACGTGTATTTTTGACATTTTCCCTTATATTTTTTGTTTTGACCTTAACTATGTATATATATTAGTAAAAAATAAATTTTGATTTGATTTGATTTGATTTGAAGTGCTTAAAAAATCATATTGATACCGTGATTAGTTTTCTTTTTAGATAGAAAAAACCAAAAAAGTGTCAAAAATTTCTAAAATTAAAAAATTAATTACTCTAAACCAAATTCGAAATTCGAAAAAAGAGCGACGTAGTGCACATCTTCATACTTCAGAATATTAGGCTGCAAAAAATCATAGTTCTGCTGCTAATAGATTTCGCTGAACTGGATTACGCGGCGAAAAAAGAAAAACTTCAACTTTGACCTTAAAAATACCCCAGAACTAATTATCACATCAGTTAGCTTTTTGTTCGAGAATGTACCCCAAATATTCCTCTACAAAAGTTTCAAATTTCATAAAGTTCTATCAAGTAGTTTTGGCGATATGAGAATTCAAAGAGTTGAAAAATTAAATTTTCTGAAACAGCGGCGGCGGCAGCGGTGACAGTAACTTTTTTTTAATATAGAGAGAAATTATATCAAGTCTTTATAACATATAAAAGTATTCTTTTAAGGATAGTTTTACCCAATTGTACGTTGTCTATGCTTTTAAATAAATTGCTTTTTAAATTAAAAAACAACCTTTTTAAGCGATAGAAACTTTTATATCTTAAAGATGGAGACTTGGAGAGTTGGCACTCCCTTTCCTCATTGAAAATATTTAAAATTCTTCCTTCATCCAAAACTACATAAAATCACAGTCAGAGATTGTCATAATGAAAAATTATTTTCATGTTCTATAAAATCAATGTAGAATATTTTTACTAAGGTGAAATATTTGAAACTTTAACAAGTTTTTTGTAACATTGAAGAAAATGAAACCATCAATATTAAATTATTTTTAATTACAACAGAAATAAATAATTAACCAATTCCACAGTATTTTTTTTGTTCCGAGCAATTTATACAAACAGGTTTAATTGGTTAAGTGAGTTAAAGTAAACACACATAAAAGTGTAAAACATTAATAATAATATCCTAAAATGAAGATATTGTAAATTGTAATTAATATATAAAAGAGGGATATGTGTGCATTATAAATCCTAAATACACATATTAGGAAAAAAACGTAAGGAAACACTAAGGAAGAAATACGAAAAAGTATAGGAAACAGTTCCTTTAGACCTAAAGATTAGTTTTTACCTAATATTTAAAAATTACACTTTCTTTATACCAGTCAACTAATTTAAAAGGTGTTAAAATTTTAAAAGTTTCTTAAATATTTTGATTTTAAAACCCACGCCTTTTTTTAAAGCTTATTATATATATTCGTAATGTTTAATAAACAAAATCCAATAAGTAGGTATGCAGTTAAAATTTTATAAAATTGCATCGCCATTTTTAATTTATGCCATACAACAGAAAAGTAAACCACAATAAACTGAAGTTTTTAAGACAAATTAACGATATAGAATTCAAATTATTAAAAGGTATTTCAATTAGATACACATATACACTGCTCCTTTAAAACTTTAATAAAACCTCCTGCCATGGATTTCATGCATTTGTGAATAGGATCTACAACGTGAATTCGCTGTTGTCTTTTCTTGGAGAAAACTATTTCCATGTCTTAAGAACAAAGCTCATTTTAAAAGTTTTGAAAAGAATGGTACCCAGGCATGAAATAGTTTGATAAAACTTCCGCAGAATGTGAAGAATATTTTTTCATTAAAATTCTAATATTCACCTTACATTTTAAGATTTAGTTCTTATTCTCCGTTGTTTCATTGGTTTTAAAAGGGCATTATTAGATATGTTTATATTTAAAGGTTTGTCTTTTTGCCTTCTATTTTCAAATCTGAATTTCGTACATAATTTAAAAAATTTTAAATATTTCTTCAAACATATGACTGGAATAAATTAAAATTGTTTTTGTGTATAAATCCATGTTATACCTTAACAATAACGAATAATTTTGATCTTTTGGAATTTGTATAAGATAGAAAATGCTAATAACATTAAAATCAGTTTTAGTACAGATGGGTCAGGGTCCAGTTAAGGTTTTCACAAACTTATGTGTTTGTTGATAATATAAGAAAAGTAAATATAAATAAACCTATTAACTATAAGATTGAATTTGGGCGTTAGGATATTTACGTAAGAAGCTCAATGATCTTGAGTGTATTGTCATTCTCCCCTCAAATGAATAAGAATATTCTAAATTACATTTGAGGGATATAAAGTGAATTTCATGTTGGATTAAAAGAAAATTAGGTGCATCCCCCAAAAAACTTTCAAATTTACTAAAAACAAATTTTAAATAGTTTTAATCTCTTTCTAAATAAATATAAAACAAACGTGACAACTTACAGCTACAAACTGGTCCCTCGAGTTGAAACAAAACTTCAATAGCGGCTGAAAGACAAAAACCATTCTCCAATTAGTACCAAAGAGCTGGGAAACATAGCAAGGAAAACATAGGTTCTTGTAAAGCTTACAAGATAGTCAAAATTTCCAAGCAAATCATAAAGGAGTTCTGTCACCTACTTTACCACTTTGTTTTCTCCCCTGGGAAAGACTCTGAGGGGAAATGTTGTTTTTATTGCTCGTAATTACAGAACTTGGATAGCGTCACGTCTTTCATTACCTGGTGTTGTCTTGAAGCAACAATCAAACGGATTAAGAGATGCTGTGTAGTGTGCGTGGTCTTGGCTTAGGGAAGTGTGTAATTAGAATCCATTGTTATTAGGTAGCAGTGTGCCCAGAGTTTGGGATTAAAGGCAGGATTATGTGTCACTGCTAAGATCTGTTCGGTATAAAAGGATGATTCCAATGTACGGGAAATATATTTATGTGCTCTAACATAAGGTTCTTATGAACAACTTTCCAGAACAGTTTGTACTCTATATTTTGCGAATAAACGTCTATGGATTTCCTTTTGTGATGGTTAAGGATAACGGTTTAAGAAATATATAGAATACCCTGAAGGACTTTTTAAAAGTATTATGCATTTTTTTAAATCTCAGATTAATTCTTATAGAATGTTCTGTTCATAAAAGTTTGATTTCTCTTGACGTTTTTCAATTATAAGTGTATAAAATAAAAAAATCAGTCTTAAGTTATTTAGGATCTAAAGAATACTAAAATATTCATCAAACTTTATAAAGGAGGGTTTTAGGATAGTAAATAGGCATGCCGGAAGGTAAGTATAAATTATCGTACGTAAGTAAAGTATGATTAGACTGCAAATGCGTAAAACACTTTTCCAACACTAATAAAACACAATCATGAACTTTTCTAACCAAAAGAGTGTTGATCTTATTATGATTGTGCTGTGTGGGCAAAAAAAATTATGTAAATTATTGCTAAAAATTAAAGGTACGCAGAAAATTTAATGTTAGGATGTTTCAATCTAAATTTAACAACAAAATCATATATTCTTAACACTATTGTAATAACATATTTTCACCCCAACATATTTCAAAACACTATTTTCGGAGCACATTTCTAGACAACAACACTTTTTTACAACTTTTCTAGACAACAACACAAATATTTATAATCAGGACCCTATATCACAATACAATACAGCGTTAAAGTGTTGTTTAGCTACCTATACAACTAAAATGTTGTTAATTCGAGGACAAAAGTTTTTAAATGTTATGAGCGTTTGGAGTGTATGTAATTTAAGTGCAACATAATTTATTGTTAATTTTAAGCGCAACTCATATGCCTACGTTATAAAGTAAAGTAATTATTTTGATACAAGTAATAACCACAAGACTCATTTACAATATTAAACTTTAAGTTTAAAAGCAAAGTGTTGGAAATTAAACTATCCTAATAACATTTACAAATTCATTGCTAATACTTACTCTTGATTTAGTATTGCTCAAAAGGGCTACACATCCAACTACGATTGAAAAGAAGCAAATAATAGTGAAATATCTAGAAATGGAGGACTTGTGTTTCTCTCTCTCCATGGTTGAATCTAAAAAAGTTGTAACTTTTGCAGGTACCTTTCAGAATATAAGAGAACTGATTGACTGTGACATGTGAAATAATCACTTATTAAAACCGGTAAAAAATCAAACATGCGTAAAACTTAAATTATGTCCCCCAAAAAACAGTTGGATGAATTTTTATTACTTAATCTTATTATACGTAAGAATTTACCCTTTTTGGAATAATCTAGAGCAGGGGTTCATAAACTTTTTATGTCGGGGAGCCCTTTTCAGGAGACAAATTCTTCGCGGAGCCCTTTTCCGAAGATAAATTTTTCAAGGTACAAAAAGCAAATTACATAGAAACCATTGCTAAGAAATAAAAGCATAAATGCAGTAGCGTAAATAGAAATTTATTTCAATAGGGGAGAGTGTTGTACCTCTGGACAAAAATCACGTTTTGATTTTTCTAAGACAGGTAAAATCACATTTTGACTATTTAAAGTGCCCAACCTATAGTCCTAACCTTTGTGAGTACAGAGATATTTTTTACTAGCAAAAATCTTGAAAATTGGATTTTTAATCATTTATAATAACATGGAAAAATTTGTGTCCAAAGGTACAACAACCTGTTGTACCTATGGACAGACCCAGTTGTACCTGTGGACACCCTTAAAAAGGGAAATTTTAGTTGAAAAAAAGCTAAGAATTAATATTTTTATTGATGCATTACCTTTTAATAACCTATTTCAAGCCTTTTTAAAATTGAAAATAGATTTTTTAAAGTAATGTAGTTTTAGATCGTAAATGATCATTAAAACGAAGTTGAATGATAAAAGTCTTGATTTTTTACCAAAAACACAAAAATCACATGGTATTTTCAGATCAGAATTTAAGATAATAGTTTATCAATCATGCTGATTGATCTGACAACTTCACTGCTCCCCCCAAAAAAAACAATTCGATCAACACTTAGTTGTGCAAGCATTTGGTGGTAATAACAATAATAATTTGGTGGTAAATCTTCTTCAGTGGAAATTTCAAGTTTTTTTAATCATCATACTTAAATTCGATAGGGTTCTTAGGATTTTACACCATATTTTACATTAAATTCCAAGTAGAATCATAAATTTAAAAAAGTAGTTAAGATCACAAAATATTTGATTTTTCATCTAAAATTCACTTGAAAATAATCGCTGACAAATAGATTACCATTTAGAATTAATTTAACATTTATTAAAATGTATTCAGTTAAATGAAACCTGATTCTAAAACGCTGATTAGCTACAGACACCCACTAGAACGTGTCCGTAGGTACAACACTTATGGTGTCCGAAGGTACAACATGAGGTGTTCTTGCATTCAAATGTCTATAAAAGATAAAAGAATTGAGATCTGACGATTTCTAATATCAAAAATAAAAGTTAAAATCTCGGGGATTCCCCCCATGTATCCCATTTTATCATGTCATAATTAAAAGGGAAGAAAAGAGTTAATGTAGTGATGCACTAAAAAAAACTTTGATCACCTAAAAACAGTAAATTTATTATATAAAATTTAAATAATATTTTAAAGAGCTGATTTCACGTTAGTAACTAGATAGCATCTGTTTACATTCAAAATCGACCACAAATTCAAATTTACATTTTTTCCCGAATTTTAAAATGAGGTGGCTGAAGGTACAACCGTCCGTAGGTACAACACTCTCCCCTATGGTTCCAAAATTATTCCACAGCCCCTCCCATACATATTTAACAGGTTTAATGTAGCTTTTTAAAACATTTTTAGATATAATTTGCATCTAAGAGCAAGTAAGAAAAATTATGGTTAATTAAGTTCCAATTATGATAGGGGAGTCTGGGTGAATCTAGTAAAATATGATCCATGATCCTTAAAAACAGTTATTTTATACTTGTTTTAGGTACATCATAGTCCAAATTTCGGACATTCGTTTTTAGGTAGAATTTTAATTTTAACGAACATATTATAAGAAAGTGACAATAATAAAGTTTTAAGTACAATAGGGGTCTGGGGGTTCTCCCCCAGAAGAATTTCGAAAATTCGACCCTAAATAACATGGTTTTAACTTGTTTTGGTAAACCAAGAAAGACTTGAAAAAAAGACAAAAACCAGAAAAAAACTATAATCAAAAGAGCTCTCCATCAAATCCACTTAAACTCAAGGGTTATTTTAAGCTCTAAAAAGTTTGGGTAGGAAGGAGCAAAAGTAAGTTCTTAACAAGAAACACATTGCAGAAAGTTATTTATATAACATTTCAGAGCAACACATATTAGAAATTATCAAAAAATGTATTTATTTCAAATTTCTTCGCGGAGCCCCTGGAAATGCTTGGCGGAGCCCTAAGGGCTCCGCGGAGCACAGTTTGAGAACCGCTGATCTAGAGTAGAGTGAGAACAAGATTGAATCTCAATACAGAAAAAAGTCGTAAACTTTTACCAATCAGTTTGTATCACGCACAATATAATTTATAATAACCTTTCATTCCTTGAAAAGCTCCACCTACATAGGATTATAGGATTTCAATAGTATCCAAATACCCACTTTTTATCGAATTACAGAAAAATAATTTTATAGTAAAGGCATACTTTTGTAATAGTAGGGGAGAGCGGGGATGAATGGGACAGCTCAATTTTTTATACCTTAACTTCACTTTAAATTTTTGTTGTTTCAGCCATAAGATGTTAGTACTTAGCTTATTCAAAAAATTGTGTTCATTGACATCAGCTTCCATTTTTGTATAAATAGGACTACTAAAGGTGTTTTCCCATACCAAAAGTAACTTTTATTGTTTTACTTCTGTAATTATTTATTAAAAAATAATTTAACTAAAGCTATAAATGTTACAGCGTGTTGAAAGAGTACTTATATTATTATAATTTCCAATTTAAATGGAAAAATCCATGGATTTTTCCTAGTCTAATTTTAGTTTTTCAAAATTAAGTGGGTACGGGGATGAATGGGACAGATCCATCATCACTTCATTTCCTGTTTCCAAAACTTTCCATTAATAGCTTGCTATATTCAACTCATTTAAGTAATTTCTGATAAAGTAACTAAAGTAGGGAGCAGAAATTTATGTTTAAACTTGTGTTTTATGTTCCAAACTAATGTGTGAATATGCAAAGTCTTAATGAGCGAATACTTGCAACTTTCATCTCAAATATGTTATGGTTAACCCATTATTCAAACAAGTTATGCTCATATGCTCAATTTTTATGAAAAGTTCCTTCAGAATGGTAGGAAAATGTAACAGCCGGAAAGGAAATTTTTAGAGTTTTGGTCCAGGCGCATCAAAAATACTATATTTACAATGCTATAATATAAGTAAAAATCCATAAAAAGCAAGAAGCATTAATAGAAAAAACACCAGCCTCAAGCTCTGAGCTGAAAGTTCAAAAGGACTTGCTGTAGTTTTTGTGTTAATTTTACTCGTCATTAACTCGAATAATGTAGGCTGTTTTTTGCCCTTTAAATGCCTTTTTAATTTTTTTCTTTAGAAAATAGAAGTGTGTTCTTCCTTTAAAAAGTTCTTTCTTGGAGTTTAAATAATGGGTAATTGATTGAATACACGCATTAATAATGTAACCAAGAGTTCTATAATTGGTTTTAAACTGGTTACAGGATTGAAAAATTAATATTTTTTTCAATTTTAGCAAAAATGTGAAATTTGTCCCATTCATCCCCGCTTTCCCCTAAAATAGTTAGGAGCAGTCTTAAAGAGAATATAAAAAAAATATTACTTCTTAGGCTTTGTAATCCTCTTACCCAAATAATCCACTTTCGTCAAAATCCAGTACACTTGTAACACCACCACACAACAAGACAAATCCACAACACTGTCAACAAAGTAAACTAATATGTCCACTTTATAACATTTATGTGACCCACATGCGACACTTTTCAAAACAACTGAATGGCAACAAGCGAACCGCACCTTTCCATTTTTATTTGTGCCCCCATGAGTGGCATTACGGAAGCAATCCAACGTCACACCGAAAATATTTCGAATCACTCTTGTGACGCCTTTCATCTTTTGACAGGGGTTGTTTGTATGAGGGGGGAAGTTCGTTTTTGGTCGGAACATTGTAAAAGTTTTCGGGAACCAAGTTTTCGTGACTGGAAGCACCGGTGCAAATCCATGCCGAGGGGGAGTGGTGGGAGAACGTTTATTTTCGTTCTGTCGAATTTGGTGAAAGAGAAACTATTTGTATCTCGAAGTGATTTGGGAATGCATCATGTCGAGATATCGGAATTTGATACCGCACGTGTAAATATTGTCGTCGAAGCTACTAGCTTTACTATTGACTCAACTAGGAAACTAGCGGTACACATGGAAAGTTAAAATTATTGCAAAATGTTGTGATGGTTTTTCAGATATTATGACATCCCACATTTAAACTGTGGGATGTCCGTTATCTGTCTAGTTAAAAGTTTCCAAGCTCTGCTTTAGACGCTAAATTTTCAAGTATTGCCAAATAATTCATGATGTTGCTATCAATATTGGTGTACAATACTGAAAAGAAATAGACTCAGACCCTATATCTCTTGAACGGTTTGTGATATAAAGACAAATAAAAAACCATTTTTCATGATTTAAAGTGTTCTTTAACCCTTTATTTACCAAATTATTTTTGTTAAATAAAGTACTGCTGATGTACCAAGTTTTTAGCGATAAAAATCACTATATAGTTACCCCAGCTAATGTTAAGTGAATTATGTGGCATCTAAATATGGCTCCAAATAGCCAAAACTCGCCAACCATCAGCAGTTCTAAACTTGAGTCAGTAGTACTTACAATTACCGTCGGTAAATAAAGGGTTAAATATAAAAAATCAAGTTCTGAGGAGATAGTCTTCATATTAAAGGAAACACTAACTTTTTTTATTCCTTCGGACGGTCTTAATGATTATGATTGATTCTGCAAAAGCACCCCACAAAACCCCCAGAAACCAAGTTTCATGTCATTTAGTCCCCAAACAAAGCCAGGAGGGGATTGAAGTTCGTTGAATTTAGGTTTAAATGTATTTTAAAAAATGCGGTAATTGCTCAGTGTCATTACTTCTTATATGTCTTACAAATAATGCTTATTTTATTCTATAATTGACTCCGTTTCCTTATCCAAATAAATAACCAAAAATAAAAAAGCAGTAGTGATGAATGAACTTGGTAATTGAACTGAAATACCACAATCGATGTAAACCTACTGTTTAAAATAGTTTCCCACTTGTGACGGAGAAAAAAATATTTCACAATCACTGTAGCACAAGCAAACTCAAATTATGACAAAAACATCACTCATCTTCATAGGAAATCAACAACAGAAGACTAACCGTTCCGCCACTAGAGATAGGCAGATAATAAAGATTAAAGTTGTGTATTAAACATGATATGCCATGAGTTTACACCAGAAGAGAGAAGACCAATCATTCAAAAACACCCTGGAGACATCTATGTAATTATGAGTGTAACATATGGTGAGGGAAAGATGTGGATGACGAAGGATCAGATTAGGGCTTCATTTTAATATCTCGTCGAAAAGGTATGAGTCAAATGATCTTGCGGAGCCCAGGGGACTGTGTAAACGTATCATAATATACTTTCGTGTAATGTTGCAAACATGAAAAGGAGTTGGATTTTTTGAAAGTTTTCTTGAATGAACTCGTCTGAATAAATCTTTTAACATATTTAAATAATTTTCCCTGAGTTTTTTTTATGATTTTTTGTTGTTTTCATGGAACTATTATTTCGTAACATTCATAACTTATGTTATTGCACTTATTTTTGCATAATTATATAACTTTTAATGTTTGAGCTGGTTTGAATGAAAGTGGTTTAGGTCCACTGAACGTAGTTTTGATTAGAAGGTTTTCTGTATCGGCCTCTAAGTTGTTCCTATGGAGTAGACATTTTTAGGGTAGCTCTAGCGGGGCACTTTTAGTGAATTTTTGACTTAGGCGACTACCACACAATACTATGTTCATTTAGAACAGGTGGCTGAGACGTAATGTATTAGAAGCAGTAACAAATGTAATTATCATCGAAAAAATATTTCTTGTGTAATGAC
Source organism: Tetragnatha versicolor (assembly GCA_024610705.1). Classification (NCBI taxonomy): domain Eukaryota; kingdom Metazoa; phylum Arthropoda; class Arachnida; order Araneae; family Tetragnathidae; genus Tetragnatha; species Tetragnatha versicolor. The sequence continues at coordinate 59,945,468 of JANDEH010000001.1, forward strand.
AAGGTAGCCTAACCAAACAGAAGTATAGTTAAAATACTGTAAAAGAATCGGTCACTGAAGTTGCGTGATGAGCGTTATTAGGCGTTGTTGATCCTGTTTCAACATCCTATTCTAAAGGAACAGACTATAGGTAAAAGACCTTAAAAGAAAGAAATCCAAAGACATTAAGGTATCCGCCTACCCCTAAAATGACGATTTTCGACTTTTTCGTCTAAAATTTGTTTCTTACTTTTTCGAGTAGTTTAGAATTTTATCTTTCCAAAACTGTTTTCATTTTACTTATAGGTGAATTAGAAAAGAAATTACAACATTTTTAAAACAGATAGTCGTGTGGGATCGTATACAAATATAAACTTTGAAGCTAATTTTCTCGGAACTAAATTTTGCATAAAAACCCTCCACTAATTACATGATTACTCATAAACTATTCAAGATATTCCCTCCAAATTTTAACAGTATATTAATCATACTGTTATTAACCAGATGGACCTCAGATTTTTATGTAAGTTTATTATTTTTGTTTTTATTGATGTTATTTTGTTAAATGGTAGTAGAAATTTTGAAATTTTTCATTTACCTTTACATTTTATGCTGTAAAACAATTACTTTTCAAAATATGTCTTAGAAAATAGTCCATTCTGAAGATAAGTGTTATAAAATACTTGTGTCCAAAGGAAATTTATATAGGGGTAATAGTTTTTGGGCAAGAGTGAGAGGGGTTTTATAAAAATTCACTTAAATTTTCACTAATTACCCCATATTTTAGAAAGTAATATAATTAATTTTGTTTTTTTAGCATTGATCAAGGTTTTGATGTACATTTAAACTAAAAATTAAAAAATAAAATTTGTAAATCAAGTATTTCAAAAAATGGTCTCAAAGGTAGGCGGATACTTTAAAGAAATCCAAATCCACACTAATCTCAAATTTTACATTTTTGGACTTTTACCACTTTCATTCTGAGCAGTTCATGCATTTACCCACTTATTATACATATTTTGACAAAGATGATTGGTTATTTCAGTGAGTGAAATTGGTTCGTTCAAAAAATCGGTGTATCCGAAGCAAAATACTTTCTTAAATAATTGTGATGCACAGCCAAAGAGTAATTGGAATTGTCAGGGTTTCGGTGGTTAGTTGATTGCTAAGATCAAGTTGAAAAAAACAGGAACAACGAGCGTTTATTCTGTTGATTGCTACGCATGATATCAAAATGAAGCAATAGATTGAAGGAAAGATGTTTTTAAAAATCCCAATCAAGGAAATTTTTTTCTATCAGAGATTAAAACAATCCTTTTACATTATTTCCCTACTAATTCCCCAAGCAAAGAAAATTCGACTGAATCCAGTAAAGTAAATTATCCTTTTAGATTTAAGCTGGTTAGGCATAAGAAGCTCAGAAAAATCACAATATTCTAGTTCGGCCTCTAATTGGATTTTTTAATTGAATTTCAACCAACTTGTTATCTTCTATAAATAATACATTCCTATTAATTTTCATAGAAAAATTATATATTTTTTATTGAAGGAAACAACAATCTTTAAGAACTAAGCCTAGATTATGAAAATCTAAGTATAAAAACTACGGCTCAAAATGTTGTGTTTGTTTTTAATGTTATTCGAATTTTATATATGCTTATTTATTGGTGGATAAGATTGATAGTAATTCTCGTTTTGAACCGAGAAAAATATTTCTCTCATTATGATCAGTAACCATATTAGTCATAAGTGTAGTGTTACACACTTAAAAATTTCTCTTTGATAAAGAGTCTAGAGATATAATAAACATATTTATGCAAAAATAGAATATACTAACTATAAATTTGAAAATATAATCGTTATATTATGAATAAGATCTTCCCAGTAATATTTCTAACCATATATTAATTCTAAAACCATTGTCACTTTAAATACGAATCCTGTTGATAATCTTCTATTGAATTTTGCGGCAATTAAAGCTTTTCAAACACATTATTATTATAACTTATGTAGAAATTTTATAAAAAGCTGTTGTATAACGTTGGGTTCTTTGAAGAAACAAGATTTATAAAATACTTTCTTAGATATTTTATTTATTTAGCTTTATTATCTTTATTTATTTGGAAATAACTATTTACTTTGAACTAATAAGAACAGAGCAATTTAATCTAAAATGAAGTGAATTTATACGCAGTTTCATTGAATATATTTACTGAGCAACGAACACATTATTGTTACAAGAATAAGTTTACACCATAAAAGAAATTGTATCTGAAATGGCTTGAAAATTAATTTCACTTACTCCTCTCAAGGATGTAAATTTTCACATACTTATAAAAACATTTTAGCAATTTGACACATTATATCCTGTGTGATATTGATACCTACTATTCATCTTTCTCTTAAGGATGCAATTCTTCCTCGGAGATGATTACGTAAAGGAGCATTGAAGCACACGAATAAGAAGAAATCACAGATATGAATACTTTTGTTCATTGAACGCATAAGGTATCTTTTCATAAGAATGACGGTCTCTCGAACTACTAAGACCGAAGAATTCAATAAGGAATGGATAAAGGATTCTTTCACTGCAGTAAGATTTTAATCAAACTTCCCAGATGTTATGAAGATACAAGAAAAATTTCTTGTAAAGAAAACTTTGCTTGCCCTGAATGAATTTAGTTTTAAACATACTTTCGCTACAACACTTACTGACTTACTTACTTACTACAACACTTTACATACTTTAGATTTGTCTCATTCAAGCGTATTCATGGAACCTTTTTGATTAATTTTCCCTGGATATTTACTCAAAACCATTCTATTGAATGAGTTTTTTTAAGTTATGAAGATCTTTCAGAAACTGCGAGTGAACTCCAATGTAAAACTGATGGAGACCATTTGTTGCTGCTGTTAGGTGCGTCAACTAGTATATAAATATAAATGTATTAATGTAATTTAGAAAGGAAAACTATTTTGTATTTATTCTATCCCATGTAATTTTAAGTCACTAAGATAATTATTGTAAAATGAATAGGCAATATATACATGTATATTACTAATAAAATTCTACGAAATGAGTTTTTCTTGTCATCACTGATTAAATTATGCAAATAAATTTATTTTTTGCATTCAATAAATAATACAGAAAGTGATACTGATATATTCCCAATATAAACTAAATCATCTACAGCAGCTTCAGTTAATAACTATAAAAACCATGTTAAGATAAAAGGATAAACTCTAATTCTAAATTCCGACCACTTTAATACTTTGTCTCAGCATAGAATATTCATAAGGGTTTATCTCCTTCAAAGTCAGTTTCATTAGTGTTTACAACTCTTTAGGAAAGGAAAGTGGCATACAAATCTTATGTATGAACAATGCATGCAAATGTGAAAGGGCAAACACACACACTATCAAATAAAGGATTTCCGGATACTAGGAAGGTTATTCCTCTGGGTTGCATTTTCGCCCCCATTTGCATTTTTATGATGAACTAAAGAATTTCATGTAATTAGGAAGGTTTAATAAATATACTTGAGTCAAAGAATAAAACGGAAACGGTTATTGATCTAATGCCCAAGAGCATTCATTGGTTTGAGAAAACTATAGATTTAAGCTGAGCAAAATCTTACTTGTGTGTTGCGTGAAGTAATTACCTTTACCTGCTTTGGTTTCTTAAACATAACTGTGGAATGTGGGTAGAACCAATATTAAAAATTATTATAAATCCAAATAATAATAGCAATCAGTTTTCATTGCTGAATGATATATAATAACATTATTTTCTGAAGTTTGTTGGGTAAAATAGACAAGACAATAAACTTTATTGTAATGGGCAATGCCCGTTTACAAGATGACAAATAAAAAAAGTAGCAGTTGGTGAGTATATAAAACAAATTTAATAGAAATAAACACATTTTTAACATACACACCCAAATTTTATTGTATTATTATTTGCCAAATTATTTAAAGTATGACTCTTGAATTGATTCAAATAATATATTGCGGCGAAGTTTTAAAACAGATATAGTAAAATGGAAAATTAAATTGTGGTTTAGGTATTTCAGTTTCAAAAAATGGGGGAAATGTTTTAAGTTGAAAATTATCAGAGATAAGTTTCTTCCTTATTTTATTAAATGAAAAAGGAAAAATTATAACTTTCATCGAAAATGACAAAAACCTTAAAAAACAAAAATTAATGATCTTCTAAGTATTATGGTAAAAATAAATTACCTCTATCATAATTCAAGGTATAAAAACTTTGTTTTGGTAAAAACTGTTCTAAATAAGACTGTTCCATTATACAAAGTTTTACTGGTTTAACTAATCCCCAAACCTTATTTTCAGTCACAGACTGCATTCTCTTCGCGCAATACCAGCTAAGTGTAATTGATTCTTATCTATTGTTTTTTAACTTACCCATTAATACCTACATCCCTTTTTATGGATGTTTTAAAAGTTTCCTAAATTTTACGAAGGGCGTTATTATAATTTCAAAACTCTACGAAAAACAATATTTTCAGATTGTTATCTGATAAACAAATTAAGCAAAAAACCCTTTTATAACATTCGCAGCCAAGAGAATTTACTTTTTATAATATTCACCGATAAGAATATTTATTTCACCTTCTCCGATGGTTACGTTTCAATTTATAAATAAGTTTACTTTACAATATATTTCTTTTGGTAATATATGCGAAAACGCATTTCCTTCCAACTGCAGTTTAAAGAAAATTTATCACTCACTATATCAAATATTTTTCGTCCAATACTGAAGCAAAAATATAAGAGCCTTTGAGACTCTTTAAAGTTTTCTGCAATATTATTCCTCCCTGAATTCATCAGACTTTTTCAAAGAATTCCGAAAATGCTGACTTGGGAATACACATTCTTTAGACGGTTTTTGTTCTATTTCAATGTTATAATTTTTTTTATTGGGATGGTAAACGTGAGTCACAATTGCTCATAACCTCATCCCTGAAACTATTTCTGGGGGATCATCAATCATGTAGTTCGCTTCTCTTAAATGATACCCAGATCTGAAAGAATTTTACCTCCCGATAATTATGGATAAACTATTCGGTAATGAAATATTTAGTAAAACAGATTATCGAAATATTATCTGAAGTACATGAAAACATCTCCAAGTATTAAAATCGAAGAGTGTGTCTGTGAGTGCTTGCCTTCTATGAAAGTTTTATGAGCCTGGAATCTAAAATGTAAATATTACTTCTGAACAATTTTATTCAATCGGATTTTTTTCGACCTCTAGAATTTCTATTTAAAAAAGTTTTGTTAATTAATAATAATTGTTAAAAAGTTGTTAAGAAAAGTTGTAAATATTATACTTCATTGCCTTAAAAATGTTTTTAAATGTACATCAAACAGTCCTTTTGAATAGGGAAAGAAAGTTTTACGCATACAAAACTGTGGGAAATTCATGATATTTTTGTTTTTATTGGTGAGTACACATTCTCTTAGCAAAGCTATTTTTTAACTTAATCACGATTAAAAATACTTTCTTTAGAAAAAGTTTCTGTGAAGGTAATTTCATTTCAACAAAACTAATATGTATATCCCATATAAACCACATTTCACTTCAATCTTCTATAAACTGTATGAACACTCTGGAACCCTTCGCGCATTATTAAAATATTTTGTATTTATCCAGCCAGCATTATTACTAAAAATAACAGAATAAAATTGTATCCTCAAAATTTTACTTAGTTTTCGATTTGAAATATCCCATATAGATAACATTCTCAACTTCGTCCAAACCAGCACTCTGTAAGACTTTGCATACTCCAAAAGTTAATTGAAAAAAACCTCGCCTACCAAAAAAAAGAATACCAACATTCATATCCAAGTAAAGCGGCTGTTCGCACTTGGTTTCACCCCATTTATCCCTCCAGAGCATGCAATATTCTGTGAAAGCTCGTGTGACCGGGGCAGAAAAGAACAGTTTCATAGAACGCGGGTCAGAGCCCCGGTAGTTTCTCTCTAGGTGAGTTATCAGAGCGAGGCGATTATGGCGGCACTTAACAAAGTGCTTCCGACCAGATGTAGGATATTTTTCGATGAATAACCTCTCACCTTATATATACGAAAAACTTTATTGAGCAGGAAACTTGTTGTAACATGCTGGGCTGATGTATATTGGTTAGGATGCGTCTGCAGGAGTGTTATAGCGCATTTAATATTTTGCCGGAGGTTAGAGTTGAGGGTGTAACTGTAACCGGAGTGAAATGACCGTAAATGTATTACATTTTAGGAGAAGTGTTTTTTATGTTATTTGATAGAGTTTCCAAGTATGTCTGTATTAAGTAAGAGTTCTAAGAAAGGGGGTTCGTATTCTTTGGAAGTGTTTCTACATTGTTCTATTTTATCATTAATCGCTAATCCATATTAAAATATTTATTGGAAAAGGATTCAGAAATACAGATGTTATTTTCTGAGTGCGCGAAGTACCCAATAGAATTTACAATAATTAGAATTACTCTAGAATATAATGTAACTACATTTATATAAGACTAGAAGACAAGTGTTTTTAGAAAGCATTTGACCTTTGAATAAAACCTTTTAACTTATGTTATATCAGTATGCTATGTTACGAGAAATGATAAACCGGGTATTATTTATTACGCCCTGTGTAAGACAGGCAATGTGATAAATTCACTGACATTTATCAATGAGTATTTATCACTCTGCCCAAAATACGAGGGCATTAATAAAAATGTCCGTATTTATCACATCACCCTTAACTTACATTTTAACAATTACTTCAAACGGGAATCAGAGAATTTATAGTTGAAAGAATAAACTATAAAAACATTTCATCAACCCATACAAACTCACAAAGAGTAAATGAAAAATATTTAAAGGGATTAATGTAAAATCACATAGAAAAGTAGTGATTCAGGATTGTTTATCTCCCTTGTGTTACCTCCCTTAAGAGAATTCTAAAGTGTCTCCAGTCGTAAATACTCCAAAACTCGGATCCCTCTTCTTACAAAGACAAGCATAACAGAAATCCGATCCCCAAGTTTTCCATTTGCATCCGCGGATCACATGGCGAGTCCATCCCGACAGCGAATCTCCTAGGCTCAAGAGAATCACTGGGCCTTAAAATTTATGTGTGCTATTGTGGAACCACTTTTCGAAAAGAAAGCGAAATTTTGTTCCGAGAAATGCTGTCTCGTCTCCGCTTGAGATAGACTTGTCAGTGTCACGACTCTCCCTCCTCGTCTCTTTTCGTCCTATCTGATAATCTTGGACGAGTGGGTAAACGTCTCAATCGGGTAACGCCAGCGTGATTTCTGTATGCAACAAAGAAGTTTGCGAAGAAAGTATAGTTGATGTAAGGGAAATGCCTTTTGCTACAGAAACAACTTCAAACATTCCTATAAACGCATAGAACAGTGGTTCTCAACCATTTTGAAGCTACCGCCCCCTTAAGAAGCAACAAATTATTCAACGCCTCCCACTATAAGAATTCTGTGATTTAAGGTATCAGAAAGGGCCATTACTTAATATTAAAAGTAATTCTGAGTATATTTTGAGTATACGTTACGTATGCACTGAATTTGGTAAACTCGGGACTTGGTGACCCACTGATATGCTTACAAATAAAAGCATTCATTCTACACATTATAATACGCCTACTCAACACATGTTTTTATTCTTTTTAGCGTGCTCTCGTTTCCTACAATTAAAACTGACAATTTTCTGCTTAAAGTAGCCAAAGTCAGAGGTAAAAATGTGTTGGCGATTGTGTTCCTCAAACTTCTTTTCTATAGTCTTTGGCAACCCACTTCCAGAGCACTAAGGATCACCTGAATAAGACCATCAGTTCAAAACCACTCCAGTAAGGGGGGTCTGGGGGTACTCCCCGGTAAAATTTTTGATTTTTAGCTCAATAAAAGTGATTTTAAGCGCTTTTTATAGTCTCCTCTTTGGATACACTACGAAGTTTGAATGTTAAAATATGCTCAATGCTCAAAACCCTTAATGCATGTAACCCTTACCGCCCCCCAAAAAAGTCCCACCGCCCCCCTACTGCCTAATAAGAGTTCCCTCTCACCGCCCCCAGGGGGCGATATCACCCCCGTTGAGAATCACTGGCATAGAACGATAGTGTTAGTATTCACGAGAAACTTAACTAGAGCACAGGGTGTTTCAATAAGTTCTCACCAACTCGCTGCACAGAAAGATTATTTGCTAGGAGTACATAAAAATGTCCTAAGAACTATAGGGGAGAGTGGGCACATTCGCACAAAAAGTGCATTTCGGCATATTTCTCTGGATCTAGTTCAGATATTGAAACAAACTTGGATTCAAATGAAAGTTAAGACCTTTCCCGATATTTTAGAACGATAATTGGTCGCATTCATCTAGAATTTCTAACCTATATCATCAATATAAAAAACGAGAAATTTCGTGCGAATGTGCCCCATGGGTGGGGCAGTTTCGCACACGTGTGGGGAACATTCGTACATATGCAAAAAAATTATACAATAATTATTTTTACGAATTAAAAAATTTATGGCACTTTAAGATAAGGATAATTAAACGAAATATTTGGCACTTTTACATATTTTCCCTCTAAATTGAAGATTTTTTTACAAAAAGAAAACAGCTTCAGAAAATATTGAACATCTAAGTTTTTGATGAGGAAAACAATTGTAGTAATTAAGAGTATATTGCACATTGACATACTTCACATAATATAATTAGTTAGAAAAAGTTTAACCAATATTTTAACTGTCAGGTTTTATTCGAAAAGAAAAGTGAACCAACAGCTCGCTTATTAACACCTGAAACTGACGGTTGGGGAACTTGTAATACGATATTATCTTTTTGTATGAATGTTGAATCATTACTTACTGGGAAAATAAAAGTTTCGTCATTACTTTTAAAGTTTTTCATCATTAATTTAAATAAGCACCATTCAATTCCAAATTTTCAATTTGACCAACATAAAAAAATTTTCTTTTTAGTAGCAAATTCTACTAGAATAAAATCACCTAAGTCCAAGTCAATTGGTATTAAACTATTATCAGGGACATTTTTATTTCTTCAATGTTTAAATCTGGGTCTAAATTCCTTAAAACTGAAGCTTTCTTTAAGATGTTATTTTCTATTATAACCAAATTTTTAAACAATTACAGTAAAAAACAATTCAACTTCAAGTTATTAAATATACTGCACTTATAAACATATAAATCACTTTCATAATAAAAAATGGGAAAGATGAGGCACATTCGCACTGTCCGAATCTGCCCCATCTTTTGGTGTACGAATGTGCCCCATCTACCAGTTCAAGCTTACCACGTCCCAACAAGATATTTATAATTAAAGCAGGGAAATAAAACCTTTCTAGAAACTTTCTTTAGTAGTGCTTCAACTAAATAAGATGCTGAATATCTACTTGAGAGTTATTTTTTATTGATATTTTACGCCAACAAAATAACAAGAAAATTTACTTTGCTGCTTCTAGCGCTAGCAAATTTCTAGTACGTATACAACAAAATGGCTCAGGGCTTTGAAAATTTACGCAGGAGGTGGTAGTCATGCTTCCATCTCCTGGTATTTTTTTTTCAGATTTTTAAATTAATAATTACTAGGGGAAATGCCGTCTGTCCGAATGTGCCCCATTTGCGAAATAGCCCCACTCTCCTCTACCTCTGCGACGATTTAATTTTTTTGAAAAATGTGACAGTACATACGATAAAAACTTAATTTTCAATCGTTGGTGTGCGCAAGCATGTACAAAAGATATTAAACATATTAGTGTGCAAATATATCCAAATAACTATGTTCATGTTTCTTAAAAACTTTTACCGTAAACCAGATGTGACGTCATACATTATACTTTCACGTTTTTCTCGAAAACACCCCTTATATTGGTATTTTGTTTAAAAAAATTTCACATCTAAGGGATAATAAAGTTGAATATTTTAAGTGGTTGTAATGAGAAAACCTGTTTAAAATTCTTGTATTTCACTGGTTTTTGCTCGCTGTTTTTTTATCGTAATTTGAAACAGGAGTTAAATGGGGGTAGGGTTGATTAATCTTAACAAAAGAAAAAAAACAGGTGAAATTCTTTCTTATAAACACGTTTAAGGATAGCTTAAGCAAGTTCAAAGGAAAATATCGTTTCAAAATTTAGAAGAAAAATAAACTATAAATGTATTTTCTATGACTTAGAGTTTGGCTACTATTGGAAAGTATTAAATCGGTTGATAAAAAATCTGAACGAGAGAGATAATTTACGCATCATAAACCTCGATATCTCAAAAACGAAGGGACTCCAAAAACATTTTGAGACACTAAGTTTTTCAGATAATAGTTAAAATAGAGAATACGTTATTCCAAAAGGGAATATTTTTTCGACGGATAAATGTTTTCAAGATATCAAAGTTCGAGATGAAGAAAGTATATTGTATCACACATATATGCCTCTGTTTCTAAGTTTATTATAGCCAGTTCAAACAAAATTTTTAATACAATCATACATAGATTTTCAAAATACAAATTTAAAATTTACTTCCAAAAATTTACTTCTTTAAAACTATAATTTACTTTGTTAAACAGGACAATAGCTCTGAATTACGAAACATTAGTTATAATTTACGATCAAAAAACCTATATTCCGTGCCTAAATCAAAAAAAGAAATATTTCATTAAAATTTTATTTATTTTTATCACCTAAATTTTTTAATGCTTTACCTGAAGACCTAAAATCAGAAAGATCTCCTTTTAAATTAAATAAACAACTGAAACTCTTTGTTATGACAATAGATTTATATTGAGGACTTTTTTTGATTTTTCCCCCACAAACGCTCTTTTTATTCAGAGTTATAATACTGTAGTTCACCTCGCGATAGTTTTCACTTATATTTAATTATATATAATTTTTAAATAAATATCTTAAATTGTATTTATAATTTAAATATAATTTTAATTTTTTAATTAAATAGTTTTAGTTACTCGTATGGGTCACTGCGCTGACCCCTGAGTAATACAAACAACTCTATTAATTTTTTTCTCTATTGTTTGTAGTAGATATGTATTCTTATGTACATTTTTAGTTTCTGTGTTTTGTTCGTTCCTTTTATGTTCCATGTAAAATTGCAATATAAAATAATAAACGTTATGTTTATGTTATGTTATGTTTAAATTAAATTAAAAAGAAAATAAAAGCTAATCCATCGAGATCAAAGATTGTGTAATCAAATGAGGAATTCCATATAACTCAAAAACAGAATTTCAAATGTCAGGTTCTGAATTAAATCAAATAACAAATGGTATAAAAACCCATCAAAGCTGATTATATTATTACTGGTGTAAGTGAAATTGGATTTCTCAGATTATTAATGTGTCGGGTAGGCGGCATTATTTAATTATTTCTGAAATAATTTGTGTAAACAATTTTTTGTAAATCTTGTATAAAGTATTTAAACGGAAGCCCAATCAAATTCCATATAATAGAATCATATTATCATAAGCAGGCCTCCCACTGTTTTTAACCCCCTCAGAAAACAAATTTGGATGCAGTTAGGTAGATTATTAAATAATTATACATTAATATTGAGAAGAGACATATTTTTTTAGAGTGATATGATATTTTTAAAAAGTACTAAGTATAAGTAACTCCTGAAAATACGTTATATGGAAAATTTTCTTTTAATAGTACTAAGATGATTAATTTCATATGTTCATTTAAAACTTAGGATTAATATAAGAAATAAAATAAAGTTTATCAAATTGATGTGGAAAAATCTTATTTTTTAACATACCTTACTTAGATGATCTCAAATCAGTAATCGGTTTCCCTCTAAAAGCAACAGTTTCTTTGCAATAATAGAGATTTTCTGGATGACGTTAAGACCAGTTATTTTCTTCCAGAGGTTAAGTGGTTGAAGGTTAAACAAATAATATCTGTGTACTTTTAAGCGTAGTAAAATAATTAAAATATTTTAAGCAGTGTAATTTATTACAATTAGGTATCACGTTTCAGGAAAACTGTTAAACCAGACATTATTAATAATGCCCAGAGTGAGACAGTCAATGTGATACATTTTTTTATCAATGAGTATTTATCCCTTTACCTAAAGTACGTGATTTATCACATTGCCCGTTTCTTTTATATTAAAAGCATGTCTTTTCATTTCTTCCTGTGTTTTGTGATTTATAACGTTAGGGGACATCCATAAATTACGTGAGGTCAAAAAGGGGGGGATGGGTTTGGAAAAATCTCACCAAGGGGGGAGGGGGGTCGATTAAAATTTCACGTCAACTTTTTAAGTTAGAAATTACACGATTTTCTTTCTTTTTTTAAGTATGAGAAAGGAATATATGAGAAGGAAGGAGAATAATTATTTTTAAAGGTTGTTGGTAAATCTCACGTGGTTGAAGGGGGGTCCAGCAAAATCTCACTAAATCTCACCAAGGGGGAGGGGGGTCCAGATTTTGGAAAAAGCACCGCACGTAATTTATGGATGTCCCCTTATGGAGAAATCAAATATTTAAATATTTACGTTTATCTTTAAGTTTTCTTCTTAGAATACTTTGCTATTACTATAGTTGGGGAGGAAATTAATTTAATCTCATTTAAAACTTTGTTACTTATTATATTTTCTCCTAATCTTTTATTCAATCCTTCCTTTTGTTCCGCTAACCGTTTGAAACTTCGGAATAACTATAATTGATATTGCTTTCAATATCCTTAAACTTAAACCTTTTATGCTGGTTTTTGCTGTTTAGTTTTCGAGATTCATGATTGTGAAAGTATAAGCTCTCCTTTTAATTACACAGTAAGAATTTTTTTGATTAATTTCATTAGGGAATCAAATTTCAAGAATCCGGGATTAATTTCGTAATAAAATTATATGAAATTAAAGATCTTGAAATTGATTGAATTCATTAAAATATTAATTAATAAGTCACCAAAGTCCATCTTAAATATTTTCATTAATACTTAAGACTTAAAATAATTTCATGGATTTTCTATTATGAATGAGAAAAGTAGAAAAGTAAAAAGAAAGCAGAGATAAAAAGTTAATACCTTCCAGGCAAATTTATACGGTTCAATAGATCTTAATTGAGAATATCTTTTGAAATGAATCAATTGTGTTTACTAGGCTTTCATTCTACATAAGCAAAAAAGGAGAAAGGTGTAAACTCACAACTCTCAAGCGTCACCTCCAACCGTGGACCGGTTTCGTCCTTATTAGGACTCATCAGCACGGTATAGGATGGTAACGCAAGAGAGAGGAGGGCAAGTTCTAGTCTAGCTGACTATAACTGAAAAAGTGGTTACCATTGATTAGTCCTCCACTCATCTGCTGGAATGACAATGGCATTCATAGGACAGATTTAATTCCAGAAAGGCAAGGTAAATGAAAGGAGAATTTCACCATTTATTGCTGGTTAGGCGGACAATAGGTGTAAACTCACAACTCTCAAGCGTCACCTCCAACCGTGGACCGGTTTCGTCCTTGTTAGGACTCATCAGCATGGTATAGGATGGTAACGCAAGAAAGAAGAACAATGGGTCAATGATCACCACTTTTTCAGTTATAGTCGGCTAGACTAGTACTTGCCCTCCTTTCTCTTGCGTTACCATCCTATACAGTGCTGATGAGTCTTGACAAGGACGAAACCGGTCCACGTTTGGAGCGTTACGCTTGAGAGTTGTGAGTTTACACCTCTTGTCCGCTTAACCAGCAATGAATGGTGAAATTCTCCTTTCAAAAAAGGAGAAAATTTGATCGCAACTCTGAGTTTTAATCTAATATTCAGCATATAAATATATATTTAAGAAATTTTGAATTGATTAATATTCTAAGATATTTTTACCATATTAAATTTAAGAACAATCTAACTCACACATTATGATTTGTTTTCTAAATTAAATCCTGATCATTAAAGAGTTTATTAAATACGAGGGATGTGTTGAAATGTAACTCCCCTTGTATGAAGCAAAATCATTTTGATAGAATATAGGAACCTTTAAAATTGTTTCAGATTTTTTTTAATTGTGATATACTGACCCAAAACGTTTAATAAAAATGCTGCTTTAAGAAGACAGAGTTCTCATAAAATACAGGCTATCTCTAGTATAAACAAGTTCTTCATATTTAAAAATAAATAATTGTAATTAAGTTTTCATATTAAAAACATATTAATTTTCATATTGATATATATTTCATATTAATATTTTCATATTTTCATTTCGTAGAAAAACTAAAAATTTACATACTATGACGGGTAAGACAATTTGGTGTTGCAGATGAACTAGGCTACAGATATGGTATTGGGTGAATAACATTATATACCTAAATATTTTCCTGTGGCAAAAATATTATTAGATACAAAAAAAGTTATGTTGTTGACCCCATTTCTCGATACTTAATAAGTTATCTAAAACCAAGATATGTTTGCCCTTTCACCTTCAGATTTGCGCCATTAAGTGGTTATCATTCACGGTTCTCCGAACAACTATAATAACCGTAAATAATAAGCAATTCCTATATCTTGAGAATGAATAACCTTACTAAGATATCATCCAACACACTTTGTAGGCTATGTAATAGATCTTTTAATAACATTATTTATTATACATTATACAAAAATATTCATGAAAATTTCTACATTCGGGATGCTAACAACTCTCATGTGAAGTAAAAATTTGATACGAATACGAAGTTCAAAATACTTGAAAGATTTATTATATATAGCAGAATACAGAAATTTACATCATTATTATACTGCTAAAGATATCGATTATTGGCTTCCAAAGCAGAGTGTTAAAAAGGGAGTTGGTGTAAAAGTGAACTTTGATAAAATGAGAAGAAATTGAGGAAGTTTATAGGAGGTGTGTAGACTACTTATTTTAAAGGTATTATAATTTTTGTTTTTCCAACTAAGACCAAACATTTCATGCTATGATTTAGCACAATTTTAAGTCTTATTATTAGAAGAGTGTTTTTTCACCTAATTAAAGGTTACTTAATCAACCTCGGTTTGAAAGATAAATAATGCACTTTTTATGTCACTTTTAAACATAAAATAGATCAAAATATATAAAGGAAATGGTGATATAATAAATCTAATACTTGAAAGGAACTAAAAATGAAGTTTAAAGAGCGAGTTTTAACCAGGGGCTAGTTTTTAATGAAAAAGGTAACAAATACCTCGTATACTATCACTCTAGTTTTCTCTTCATAATGGTTTGTATCCCTTAAAGCAGTTTTTGCTTTCATATTTATTTGTTCGGAAGTATTTCTTTTACTTATTGCTGTAAGGAATACACGTAATTTTTGTATCTGCCACTAGTGCCACTCCATTGCAGACAATCATGTTAAGTAAAACAGAGGAAAATGGAGCAGTTTGATACAGCAAAATTCAAATCAATTTTTGAGTAAAAAAAATTACTTTTCAGATACTTTTTTTTCCAAAAAATATCTAAAAATGATTCAATTTTATGAGATTAATTAGAAAAATAGTAAGTTTGATTAAAATAACATATTATAACTACTTTTATAAATAATGAATTTTGTATCAATATGCCCCGCAGCGGTGGGGCAATTGGATACATTGCTTGGGGTATTTTGATACAGTGATTTATTTGCCTAAAAATAGTAACTAATAACAAGAATTTTGGAAAATATTAAGCGTTATTTTAATGAGAGAGATCCTAAGCCCTATTAAATTACCGTTTTTTGAATATATATCACAAATTTTCTATCCATTATTCAAGGGTAAAAAAATTTGAGAATTTAACAAATGGTCTAATTAGGGAAATAAGATGCAAATTTTCATAGGTATAGGTGCTTTTGAATTAGATGAATAAAATTCAAAGGTATCTTTCTCGAAAATCATCCAAAACTTAAAAAAAATACGACACTAATTAACTGGTTAGTTTTGGGCCATTTATAGTTCTATTTTGTCACTGTTTTTTTAAATACAGATCTTTGTTACCTGTAAAAAGGCTAAGAACTTCTCGGATGTTTTAGAGTCCCAGGTTCCATCGTTTGGTAATGTAATTTCGTTTAGAAAGTTTATAAATACGCATATCTACAATGCAAGCAGTTTTCAACCTCAAACACTTAATAAAACCCAAAGATTCAAAAAATGACATTAATATCCTTTACTGTAGATCTAATTTACTCTTAACTGATTGGAAAAAAATTGCTGAAGGATATTTATCTCCTAACGCAAATTATGGGAACTTTTATGTGTATCATGTGCCCCACGAGTGTATCAAAGTACCCCACCTCAAAGTGTATCCATTTTCTACATTTGTTGTTTTTGAACAAAAAGCTTTATTTGAAAAAATGGCAAACGTTATTTAAAATGTATAAGGATACCCCTTTATTGGTAACAAGGATAAACTTGTTTTTTTTTAAAATTTACAGCCTACTATCTGTATTCCAAGTAGAATAGCTTCAGGAATATTTTGCATTTTACTTAAAATTTTACATTTGGAAAATTTTGACAAACAAATTTATTTTTCATATGTAATACTTGGCTTCTAATATACAAATAAAGCTTATAATAATACTAATAAAGGCAACTTTTTGTAAAAACACGACCTAAATAACCTTGATAATTTTTGAGATATTGAAAGTGTATCAAAGTGCCCCTTGTATCAAATTGCCCCGTTTTCCTCTAAATTACCTTTTACAAAATTCCAACTATTTTATTGAATTATGCTCAATTTAAGTAGCATCTAGCGAATTTAAGTATTTTTATATTAAGAGTCATAAACACAAATAATTTATTAAATAGAAACAAACAATATAACAAACTCGATTTTTCATTATTTGACTTCTTATCAATTCTAAGAGCAAGTTCAATGCATCAAACGGTCAACGTTAAGGTAATTATGGAATCCAGGAAGAAATATAAAAAAATACTCCCTTCTAGAAGAGATAGTATAGAACCGTATTACATTCAGCAAGACTTCTATCTTGGAATAAAAATGCTTTGACTCTTGATGTGAAAAAACAAAGTCTAATCAGGCGTAATGTTAAGCTTAAAATCTTCTGAGGAGTCGAAAAGCTCTTTGAAGTGTATGAAAAGGGCTCAATCCTAGAAAACATGTTTTCTAAAATATTTACAACTTTGAAAGAAGCTTTAGATGTTTTAGAATGTTTTAGCTCCGTAAAAAATATTTTTATTTATTTATAAATTTGGACTCTGAAAGGGGAAAATTCAGAATTTTCTGTTACGTAATTTATTATAGATTAAATAGTGATTTAAAGATTATTTTTTTTATTTCAGTAAAACTCTATATCGATTTCCATTATACATACTATTTATGCTATGCAGATGCACTAGCGACCTATTTTGTCTTTTACATAAATATAACAACTAGTGTCCTTGGAATCCAAAGATATTTTTATAATATAAGTCAATTAAACTAGTTTAATGTTTTATAGAATTAATTATGGTATTTTTAAGAAAGGTGTGAGTTTTCTCAAGGAATTATTCTTCACAAACATCATTAAATGATGTTTGTGAAGAATAATTCCTAATAAGAATAATTCCTAACCAGAAACGTTAGTTAAGTCGAGATTTTCAGACCTCTAAAAAGAAAACCTTCGCAAATGTGAAAGTTTTTCTGTGTTATTATATAGATTTGAAGTTTTTATTTGTTAAATAAGGACAAACATTTAATAAAAAAAGCAAAAAACACATTTGCCTGAAAAAGGGCTATTTTCACATAATAATATCTCCTCTAATAATAACGATATTGTCATAATTTATCTTGGAGTTTTTCATGACAAAAGCAACAATACTATCATTGATGTTTTTGCTCTATCTTCTCATTAAGTTTTTTTAATTCATTTTTAAACTTTCTTATTTTTCCGCTAGGGGGGCTGTAAGTCATTTCTTTATATTCTCCAGTGTCACTTACTTAGAGGTAGACCTTACTTTCATGACCCTATAATACGTTGGTTTCAAATAAAATCCGTGAAAGTGACTTTTGAAACACCCTGTATAAACAATTGTACAGATATCTTACTAATTTTCTAATGTGTTTGCTATCCAATAGATTATAACAGCTCAGCAATTTAAGTCTTACCCTAAATTATGTGAAGGAATATGGTTTTTAGACAACCAATCTTAACGTTAGCCCTTAGTTTTAGCAAACTTTGTCTTTAGAATGAGCTGTGAGACAATTATCTTTTCACTCCCAGGTACGGTATAAAACAGAGCAGTTAGTGTAATAAATTTAACCCATCAGACAAGTCTGAACAAGCAAATTTAGAAGATTGGATGCTTTAGAGGTGTCTGTTAAGTGTGTTATCTGTTCAAAGGAAGGTTGAGTTGAGGTCTGTTAGTGGTTTAGATGAAAATTAGATTGTATGAGTGCGAGTAGTTGAATTTTAGAACGTTAAATTAAAATCTGTGCTATGATTTACGAAGAAAATCAACATTAAATTTTACTTTCTGTTTTCTTTAATATTCCGAAGCTATAAAAATGCTCATGGTTCTTATCTCTCTATATTAAAAAAAAGTTACTGTCACCGCTGCCGCTGCCGCTGTTTCAGAAAATTTAATTTTTCAACTCTTTGAACTCTCATATCGCAAAAACTGCTGGATAGAAATTTATGAAAATTGAAATGTTTGTAGAGGAATATTTGGGACACATTCTCGAACAAAAAGCTAACTGATGTGAGATGTGATAATTAGTACTGGGGTATTTTTATGGTCAAAGTTGAAGTTTTTCTTTTTTCGCCGGTTCAGCGAAATCTATTAGCAGCAGAACTATGATTTTTTGCAGCCTAATACTCTGAAGTATGAAGACGTGCACTACGTCGCCTTTTTTTCGAATTTCGAATTTGGTTTGGAGTAACTAATTTTTTAATTTTCGAAATTTTTGACACTTTTTCGTTTTTTTATCTAAAATGAAAATTAATCACGGTATCAATATGATTTTTTAAACACTTATATTATTATATTTTAGAAAGAGATTGGCGTTTTATTCTTTAAAAAATTCTAATTAGTTTTGGAATTATTAAGCATCAAATATTAATTTTTTTCATAGTTTTAGTAGGTCTTTATCAGACGTGTTTAATGTTTTTCAATTTTATATTTGCCTGTTCACTAGATTGTCGCGAGCACGGATATTTAAATTTAAAAGTTTTGAGGTGCATATTTTTGCTTTAAATTTGCTAGCGATATAGTATAGACTTGGTTAATAATCTTTAAAAGATATTTCGATATTTTTTGAACTACTAGAGAAATAAATAATTTAGCTCTTTTGAGTGTTATTTGTGCCGATGAAAGGAAGAGGATTTTCGGGAAGTTTGTTTTACTCTGCTAAAGATCGATTGCAGATCGCAAAGCTATCTGTAAAGAGCTGCATACCAGTTACGGGGGTTGGTGAGCGTAAGCGAGCAGGAGGCGGTAGCCCCCTATCCATTAAAATATTGATAATTTAAAAAGGAATATTTCAGGAGGAGTTTTATTTTGATAGTTTTGTGGTAATAATCCAAATTAAATTACTGAAAAGTTTGAGAGATAAAAAGTTTCGATATTAAATGATCATTAACTATGTTCATTTAGAATTAGCGCCTGAGACGAAATGTATTAGAAGCAGTTATTATTCTAATTATCATCGAAAAAATTTTCTTCTGCAATGACAAGGCAGCCTAAGCCGAAGTAGTCAAAATACTAAAAAACAATCGGTCACTTAAGTTGTTTGATAAGCGTTAGTAAGGATTATTGAGCGTTTTTGATCCTGTTGCAGGCGCCTATTCTAAATGAACAGATTATAAGCAGACAAGTTCGAGGTTGTACTGGATAGTTGAGATGAAACAAGCGAGCTCTGCTCGCTAAGATCGCGAAGCGATCTTCAAAGAACTGCGAAGCAGTTCCGGGGGTTGGTGAGTGATAGCGAGCAGGGGGCAGAGCCCCCTAGTAGTTATATAAATTTATTGGTATTCCATTTCTAATAACTAGTTTTATGCTGAAACAATTTTGGAGGACCTATATATTATAGTACGGTCAATATGATAAATCGGGGCATTATTAATAATATTCGAGTATTTCGGGAAAGTTCTAAATACACATTGATAAAAAAATTCCATCAAATTTATCACATTGCCCGCCACACACGTATGTCTTATTCCCTTTTTTGGAGTAACACAAAACGTATTTTAAAACAGAGTACCTTCATTATAATAAAGGTTATTTAGTGGTATTTAAATTATTTCATGTAAATTTTTCACTAACCTTCTGATAATATTTATTTTTGAAGTAAAATTTTAGGGGACCAGATTATATTTTATAAATCATCACCCAAACGTCAAAAAAGTATTTTGCTAAACTAGCCTGTTTTCTATCGCTCACCAATTCCCGAAAAAGCTTATGAAGATGGTTATGCCAGAGACATTGAAATAAATTTCTTCTCCACTTATAAAGAAACTAGTCCTCAGGTGTTAAGAGTTTAATCAGAATACCGGAACTATTCTTAGGTTCGATGTAATGGATTGGCGTCATCTATCATACTTTTTCGTTGACGGACGGAAATTGATCATTATCAGCACCTCGTAGAATGTAATAGTGGGTAGATGTACTATATCAAACAGCACAATGGAAAATCCAACACATTGACATAGGGTGAACTATAATTTTAAACTCATTACCAGAGTTCCAATTTTTGGCGAGGATTGATGAAGAGAATGTTATGAAGTTTCAATGCATTATAAAAATCATCGATATTTAGTCCACCCTACTATGAGTAATGGCCTAATTTAAATTACCAGAACAAACCGATAAAATTGAGATGGAGTAAAAACAGAGAAATGGACGTTTGAATAGTCCTTCCATTTACAAAAAATTTACAAAAAAATAACTTGTTATTGCGATTTAACTTAACAGAATCTCCTCTTTGCTTCGCATGCCATGTAGACGAGACAATAGAAAAACGTTTCCTAATATGTAGTTAGGGGCAAATATTCTCACTTGAGAAGGAATTATAAAAAACTATTACAACTATTTTACGAAAGACAAAACCACTAAATGATATCACTTGTAAATGGTTGGAGGTTAAACATTCTATAAAATCATTTTAAAAAGTCAACTGGAAATCAAGGAAATGTATTATTTTTTATAAAATGGGTTTATAAATAAAATAATCTTCTTCTTAGTATCAACTTTTACCCATTAACTTATTTTTAAGGTCTTGTCTTGTTTTCTTAAATCCACATTCATGAAATCCTAATACACTTTCTTGGATAGCAAGAGAAAGACTTCACAAAACCTGTAAGCAAAATAGACAAGATAAATATCCCCTAGGGTACCAGGTGTTCTCATCTTTGGATCTTAAAATTAAGCACAATCTTTCTTTTTGGGATTTTCTCTTATCCGAAATTAGAATATTTTCCCTTCTTTTCTTATTCTAAGGAGGAATTTCATGCCCGTTCGGATTCTTTCAGACGTTTGGTTAAACTTGTCTTAAATTAGTTTTAAAGAAAATATTTGTTGATAAACAAATAATAAATTCAGTTAATTTAGCTAAGAATTAAAACATATATGTTTTAATCAAGTATACTTGATTGACTACTTTTTTACTTAGAAAAATCTAGAAATCCAACAAAACCATGCATATAAATATTTCAAACTTATTTTGAGTTTTCTCAGTTATTTCTGCATGTTTTACCCTGAAATAAAATTTTTTATAGGTTGCTTAATTAACAAATGAATGGGTGGCTGCAAAAACGTTGCATGTCGTTGGAAAAAAGGTTGCTACATACAATGTTTTTCCAGCCAGGTATTCAAATATAATTATCTAAATTACGCAAAAACTAACTAATGAAGAAATATAATATTCTATAACGCTAAAGAATGGAATTTAATTAGTAGAGCTAATAAAGTATTTTTTATGCTAGTAGAAGTTAAAAATCATATAATGTATAATATTTTTTTAAATGTGCTTTTTTACTCAAAATAAAATGCTAAAATTTAATTTTTTTTCAGATTAATTTAAAAATAATCGAGGGTTGTTAGTAATAATGTTGAACTATAAAATTAACATTGGGTAGGTTTTTTTGTCTGATTGACTGTTTGTGATTTGAAAGCATTGAAAGTTGCAACAATCTTATTTGAGTTAGATACTAATTATCTCTAAATGAAAAATTTACATATGACTTCTAAAAAATAGCGACATAGCAGCACAGGTAATAAATATCCATGCAAATAGAATATAATTTTCTTTATACAACATGTCTACAAACCACAGAGATTATTCAGTTATTTCTATGGATTAAAAATCACCATTTTGTTCCCCATTCAACTATTCTTAGAACTTTTATGTTCACGAATGATAAAAACATGATCCTAATAATGAAAATATTTCTTTTTTTTACGAAATAGAAAGACGAAGAAAAAAATCTTTAGCAAAATAGGTTTATTTCCTTTCCGGAAATGAAGTACTCAGATTCTTTGGACGCTTTCTTTCAAGGCTGGAATTATTTCACTTTATTTTTCATTTGGACCGAATCACGGTGAGATGAATAGAACTCTTTTTGAGACTGCAGAAATTCTTTAAAAGGAAGGAGGGAAGATGCATGAGAAGTTTAACAAAATATCGGAATTCCCTCTTTCGTGTTTTCGCAAACGATTTAGAGTTTAAAGGTCTTTTTATAGGTTGGTTTTCTTTGTAGGAAATTAATCCACAAGAAAAACGTTTGCCCTTTTGTAATGTAAGTTTCATGTTAAGGGAATCGGATACATACGAAGCTTTCAAGTCTCATTTTGGTTTTGGTTTATCTTGCCAATTTTAGGTGGTTAAAAGGAAAGTAATGTTATACTATACAATGTATCACAGAATGTTCATTATCTATCCAGTTTTCTTAATAGCAGGGTACCCTACGTCATTAATGTTATAGAAATATAGATTGTTTTTGAACCCATATAGTATGTTGAAACTGGCTTTACTTTGGTTTAACTTTTGAAAAAATCACTTTAATATTTTCAAACGGCGGCTAACAATAAACTTAGCACTCTTTTGGAACAGTACTTTCATTTAAGAACATTCTGTTCATAGAAATTAGAAATCGCTTTCGTTTCCTAATAATGAGAGATAAAAAAATAAATCGATTTTCAGTTTTAGCGTGGCTATTTTTATCAAAAACACTTTGATTTCAATAAATACTTGTTCGTTATTTTTGAAAAGCTCCTGAAACAAAGTGAGTATCTGGGTGAACGAGAAGGGGAATTATTACAAGTTAATTTAAAAAGGCAAACATAACTTAACTAATGTACATTTTTGAAACATAACTAATATTGTAAACGTATGATTTTAGTGCCAAAAACATGAATCAATAAACCAAAGTAACACAATCCCGTTTTATCATACACGATAGCAAACGAAAAATTTCTCCACCTTGGAAATTTCTCCCCCAAAATATCCCCGATCTCCATATGACAGAAACAAAAAAGTAATTTAATAGAACATCCCACAACTGACATCAATCTCCATACCACCATTCGTTGAGCATTTTTCCGATACACAACACCTATTGCCTGCAAGCAGATAACGTTGAATAAAAATATTCCATCCCACCTTCCTTCTCACTCAATCCCCCAAAATAACTTCTATCTTCACACGCCTCGATCGTCAAAATGGATGTCACTCTTCCTTTCACACCTGGGTTGGGGCAATTCGGATATCTTCCGAGGAATTTATGGAAAAAATAAAAAATCGACCAGTCATGTTGCTGGGATTCAAGCTGGATGAATGAACTGGAAATGGAGCGATAGGAGTAAAGATTGTGATGCTTATTTCGCTTGGATTTCCCTGGACCATTTGTTACGGTAGTGATTCGTGCACTTTGGAATGAATGCATTCGGATTGTGTTCTTTTTTTGTGTGGAAATTTTGGAGTTGTTTTTGTTTGTTTTGAAGTGTTTTTCGATTTTCTTAGATTCGGAAAAGGAGGTTTGTTTGGGAGATGTGATATTAAATTGATGAAGAATCTCATAAACAAACCTGAGAAGTTGCGTGATTTATTGATGTGGATGCGTTTTCTGACGAGAAGAGATTTCAATAATACGTATAATAACTTATTGATCTACACTCTTGTCCGAAAAATTAAGGATAATTTAATTTTGGGAGAGTAAGGAAACAAATCTTATTTCCTGTAATGTAATTTTTAAGGGGTTCTCAAGACATAAATTGAATCACCAGTTGAAAAAGGTAATAAGTCCAAAAACGATATGCGATTTTTTGTGCTCAAAACAATCTCCAACCTTTGCACTACACATGAGTAGAAAGAAGGGTGAAATAACTTCTTCCTATAGGAGGGAGATATAGCACCTTGAAGTTGCGAAATCGATGTCCATTCATTGTATTTTTTCAATATATTTGGAATTTAACTTAATTTGTATTTCTGTTCTTATTCTTTGTGGTGTCTTTTTTTTATCTAGATAATGTTTGACTCCATTCATATTCACTTACTCCATTGATGTTGCTATAATGAATTGGTTTCATATAGTAATATTATTAAATTTTATTGCTCTTACTCTTTCTCATTTTTGTGTTGTGAACTAATAATAAAATAATAACGATAAAAGGAGAAATATAATTTAAACGTCAATTTAATTGGTTTTTAAGGATTTTTCTTCACTTAAAATTCCATATATAAGGTTTGGAAAGGGAATAAGTCCAACAATTTTTTTCCTTTTATTAAAAAAGTCCTTTTTTAGTGAAATTTGCATTTAAAAATGACAGATATCAATAACGCAACCTGAAAATAAAAAAATATTAGATTGCAGTTAATTTAGGCTAAAAGAAAATAATACCTACCTTTAAGTAGAGAAAAGTATCTTAATCCTTTCAATCCTATACTGCCGTCCTAAGCGAAAGTGTACACAAACGCTGTTTCTCACAGATTTACATTGAGAAAAATCTCGCCAAAAGAGTACTTGGCGGATTTTTAATTCTATGCGGTAGACCCTCCTTTTAAGATCAAATAATAGCTAGGCCCCAAAAAAATCTCTGTTATCAGTTGCAGCGATGGGTTGCGTTAGGGTCCGGAATGCGTATATATTTATGGCAAGCAGGGTTCAATTACACAGTTACAAACTATTAGCATTTCAGCTGCAAACTCGAGCGAGTCGCATATTCCAGGGGGACGGATTAGCCTGGTTGGTTTACTCGCTGCCCACCACGCTAGCAGCCTGCGCGCTGTACCGTCGTCGGTTCGATTCCGGCCTTGCCTTGGGTGTATTTTCTCTCTCTCTCTCTATGTGTTTGTCAGTAAATATTCTATTTGTGTCTGTCTTACTTGACGAAGGTTTATAAGCGGGTCCTTGAGATCAAGCACACAGACCTGAAAATGTATGTCTCCAAACAAACAAGCATATTCCAGATGTAATAACAACATTGATATATTTTATATGTTCTTAAACAATAAAACAATACGTTTAAAAATATTCCGTTTTAGTTTAAATATTATTTTCAATTTAAATTGATGTTAATTTCAATCTTACAAAAATATTAGTTCGCTTTCAATTCTGATATTTAAGGAGTTTTTTCATGATCTTGCCAACCATTCTAGTGGCTCGGAAGTAGCGAGATACTTTCTCACCTATTTAAAAACGCGCCAAGGGAGAAAGAAAATGAAGTTTTAAGAAAACTCGTTTACGTACGTTTCGCTTAGGACGGCAGTATAGTCCGCCCGCGCCTGCCTTTTAATCTAATGGTAAATGTGGGGAGGTTAGGACTGCTTTGGCCGAAAATGTCAACAAATTATTAAGAATATTTAAAGCTTGGATCAACATTTTGGTAATGGTTTATACAGGCTTTGGACTTAAGGGTTTACAACTATGATCTTTCAGATTATAAAATAAAAAGAAAGGATTTCGAAATACAAAATGAGGTTTTGGCAGAATTTTCACATTTTTTTTGTGTTTTTTTACCTTTTTTCATAATAAAAAAATTTTAAAGAGAAGACTTTTGAGAAAATTTTAAAGATCATATTAAACCACAATTTTTGAGACCATGATTAAATTTTTACCAATAGTAGTTCTTCTACAAATTGAATTTTTCAATAAGTTTTTTGGAGTGTCGCTCCATTTTTAACTCCCTGGGATTTGGTCTGGGACCCCCAAATCCTATGTGATTCTGACTCGTCTAGGTGTCTACTATCCCCCCTAGAAGTGTGACCCATTATTTATGGGACACCCTGTATTTCAGTTGAACACTCTTAAAATAGCATAAACCCTTGATAAAATAGCAGAAACCCTTGATTTACCCTTTCCAATTGTTGTTGGTTAATTTGCTTATAATTTAATTTAAAAATAAGCACTCCATATTACGGAAAATTAAATTAGATAAGATAAATCTGCATCACACTCGCCGCTTTCTAATTCTTCTGAAAGCGAGTTGATATACTTATCATTGTTGTAATTATTTTTATCCCGTTTATCTTTCAGTTATTTGACCTGTATTGTGGCACACTATCTGATTGCAGAATAATGTAACTTCTATTTTTTAAAAATTAAAGCTTTTACCAAAAGCTATTTGCATCCCGAAAAATATATTCAAATGACATTTTCCTGTTTAAAAATAATGTCAATGTTGTAAAAATTTAAGGAGTCATTTCTGCTGAAAGTGAGATAAAACTTTTTAAGTGCACCTGCCTAATGAGTAGAGCTTAAAGATAATGCCAAAAAACAGTAAATATATATGTCATGAAACATTTTCCTGCTTTATAGGAGTTTTATTGCTACCCACTTAATATAATTTGTACCACCTACTTAAAAATATAAATTACCTTGCATAAATGGAAGATAGTTTGGACAGTTGTTTATAAATTTGTGCTATAAAAATAGTGGTTCTACATCCAAAGAAGCACATTAATTTTAACTAGGTAAGGTATATTTAAAAAATATTTCAATCGTTTTTTGCGCTTTTACTAAGTTAACCAAATTAAGCATTTCTTTGAGATATTTTACCTTAAATATCTACAAGGTATTGTCAGACACTGTTCAGAGAACATTTACTTTATTAATTACTATGACATGTTAACATACTCATGAGACGCCGAAAGCATTATGATCGATAAGTCAGAAGCATCATCTTAGCATAGGATAGACATTGACAACATAGTAAAGAGTATGCGCCCGATGGGTTGTCATTTTCAGCCTTTCTTCCTAACTTAATTTGGTTGTTGAAATGTTTAATATCTTGAGAGATGCTTGAGGATAAAAATGCTGAGCATATAACCATTCCGTTGGATCTTCTCAAAGCGAGAGTACATTTCGGTATGGAAAAGATAGATAAAACGCAAAAAAATAAAGGTAATGTTTCTGAATAAAGATTATAAAAACACCATAAAAATTTTGAATTTAAACAAAGTTGCACTAGTGACAGTAGATAGGATGCCTCGGAGTCCCTCGTAAACAGAGACGTGTGTCACCGAAACGGCGATCTAGTCTAGAAGCTTTATCTTCTTTCTGTCTAGATAGGGAGTTTTCACCAAACATCAAGTCAAATTTAAATAGGTCTGGTGGCATGGTCTTGGTTCGTAGGATACGAATTTGAAATCTGTATGAAAAAGTATCTGCCATTTGGCTATCAGCCTTAATTTACAGACAATAATAAAAGCGTGAACAAATGCAGCTTTTTAAATACCCTTATGAGTTTCTTTTAGACAATTCTTTATTTACTTGAATAAAACATATACATAATTTCTTGAACAAAATTTAGGTTAAAAAACTTGAAAAAGGCAATTCAATAATTTTAATTACCTCGTTTGATTTTGATTGGACGAATTAATTACCCCGAAGTACTCCATTTAAAAAATATTAAACATTCGGGGATTTTGCTAAAACCGTCAATATAACCTACTTCATAAGATTAGGAATAAGCTTCTTACAACTATTCCTTGGTAATCGTTTATTCAAAGTTTCAAAATGTTATATGTTTTTATGAACTAAATATTTTAAATTTGTATACATGAGATATTATTTTATTATATTATATTTAGTTAAATGTGATAAATATTATTTAAAGTTTTACTATACAATAGAACCATTAATTAATTACTTCTTTATTGTGAAAGAATTTATAAATCCTCGATGGCAGTGCTTGGGATCTCTCACTCCACCCTAAATTATCCCTTCATCCATCAAAATATTAATTCCTATACTTGACTTATATAACTGTCAGGATCGATCATTATAAGTATACAGTAATATACGACTAACTTTATATTTAATAATTTGTAAATATTTCAACACGATTTTAAAAACCATTAAGTCCTTGCATCTATTCCTAGTTAAAATAGAACTCCGAAGATAAGTTATAAAATAATATATACTGAATTCTTTAAAGTGCTTGACCAGATATTCAATTCCATTAATTAATGAAAGCTTTTTAGGAGTATTGAAGCATGATATATCTATCAGGCAATCTCCATTGATGTTTAAACATTTCTATTCCACAGTTAAATTAAACTTTAACCCATTTCAATTGCAAACCGATATCTGATCCAGAATCCTCGTTTCATTGAAAGGTCAAATAAGCCCATTTCGTTTGATTAACTTCAGGCTATTGTAATATTGTAATAGTCAGGAGTAATGGTTTCTATATTTATCTTATTAAGTGTTGAATTTTCGGTTAAAGTGAGATAAACATAACAAAAAGCTTTATTGAATTAAGTACCATCTTCATTGAAGGTAATAGGAAATCAGAAAAAAATTATAATAGCAAAACTATAAATCAATCCTATTATCAACTTCACTGTGTCAAGCTAGCTAGTAATTTTCCCAAAGAAACTTTCTGAAATTCTAAAACTGAATAATTTTATGTTAGAAATTTTTACGTGATTTTTATCATTATTTCATAGTTAACATACGTTAATTTAGAGCAACCAATATAATTTAATATAAAATTTTCTCATAGTTTTGAAAATGACCTTCTAGAGGGTAAATTTGATTTTATGGGCTTTATGTTAATATGAGTTACACGGGCATCCTGTTAGTTGAAGCAAATACACACGGGATTGCAAATTTTGGGTCTGAGCTGTTTTGGCCGTTACTTAATTATACGAGAAAGTGTCTACTAGATTTTGAATTCGGTTTGAAGCTCAAAGCAAGTTAGGCGTACTGTCTAGAACACAATTATAAGACAAGTTTTAATGACACTGACTAAAGTTTTCGGTTTTCTATTTGTTTTGATTGTAAAATTTTATTACCGTAGCAGATGCAGCATATTTTACCTTATAAATAAAGAAAAAATGCGTTGGAAAAATAATTTTAGTTCATGGAAGCTTTCTCACTAATGCCGAAAATTGAATAGCACATTTTGAGTCATGTCTAATGCCACTTGGGGAATATCCAAGCTCAATCCGCAAAGCATACGTGAGAATAGAACATTTAACATATATTCCGCTCAAAACTAAAGCTGAAATTTACAAATAATCCCCATTTTTATTATTTGGACAAATAAGAAATAATGAAAAGTGGTAATAAGATTTCCCACTGAACAACAGCAAGTTAAGGTATTCAAAAAAAGCCAGATGTATTTATTTTCTCTCTTTTCCTCTAATGAAACACATCTTTTGTCATCCAATTAGTTCAAAAGACTAAATTACGAATAAAAAAACTGCACAATTAAAACGACAGTCACAAAACTGAGTAAAAAGTACTCAAACTGGCTCCGATCCAAATGTACTCAAATTTAAAAACATGAATATACTCATTTCTGAAAATGTGCAGATACTCAAAAATGAAACATCATGAGCTCATTTTTAAGTTCAAGCTCAAGATGTTTCATTTTTGAGTATGCACATTTTCAGAAATGAATATATTCATGTTTTCAAATTTGAGTACATTTGGATCGGAGCCAGTTTGAGTACTTTTTACTCAGTTTTGAGACTGTCGTTTTAAGAGTGTAAGGATTTCCACTAGGTATCATCAAACACATCAATCTATGACACTTTTAAACTCCCTTTAAATATTCCAACACTTTTTATTCTCAGCAACAGACCTACCACAATGAAACCGGTTGACACTTCCTCATCCTTCAATCTCTGACGTATCACCCGACCCTATATGACGTGTTTTCCGGCTAGAAAAAGGGGAAAAACTCCCCATATATCTGGCGTAATCACACCCGCATGAGGTATTCCAGCCCAATCCGGCCACATCGCTTGTCCAGCTGCCAGAAATAGCAGTCCCACTAAATTGATCCCCCGGGCACTGGGGACTGACAGCCCACTTTATGCCCTGGCACAAATCTTTGATGGCCCGCAGATCGGGAGTCTGTGCATTGTTTCCGGCTCTCTTTTGTTGTATATCGGGGAAGAGATTTTGCCTGCTGGTTCTGATGTGATGCTGGTGGAAGGTAATGTTTGTTTGGGATGATGAGCTGTTGATTTGGTAAATTGATGACTGATAAGGTACCATTTCTACCGTAAAGCTTTTAAAACTCGCGTAAGCCGAGTTAAAATTTAGTTTGCTCCAATATGAATTGCCAAAATTGGAGCCAGAAAAAAAACGGTAGAAGCAACAAAACTTGCATTGAATCCCAATAGGATTCAAACCAGAGCATCCAGATTCGCACTTTCTTTATATACGCTTAGTAAAAACTTATCTAATGGGCGTGAAAAGAGGTAGTTGCATTTTCTTTTAAATTGTTTCTATTTCATATATCGGCGTAAAACACACCAGCCAATATGTTGTTTTTATATGATGGCAAGCGGCGTCCGCGAAACTTTAATTCCCTTAATAGTATTTCTAAACTTTTTAAACTAATGATACAAATCTTAATACCTCATCACTGAAATTAATATCATGTGATGTTTTAAGGGTGGTAATATGTAATCAGGAATCAAATTACCCTAATAATAGTTTAAGGGGGTTACAGAGTGATATTGATAATGGAGTTCCATACACATTCCGAACGGTAACCGAAACGTCCGCGGGAGAGTCATTAAGCAAACAAATTCCCTGATATTTGTTAATCATGTGATATTCCTGATTTCCACACATGATTTTATGTACGTGGAATACCTTAAAGTATGATTTTTTAGGCAATATAAGTGACACCTCCTCAATCTAGATTTTAGGCGGATTTTAGTTCGTGGATCCTTTATCGGCAGGTGGTATTCATATTTTTTAAAGCTTTTATATGTGTTTGTTTCGACTTATGTCTAGGGACCCTGAAAATTACATTATTTATTTGACAATGTGATGTTTTATAAACTCCGAGATTGGCGCAGCATTCTCTTACATTAAGAGGAAATATGGACCTTAATCATCTTAAAAAAAGAAGCAGGTAGGACAGAGGGGATCTTGAAATAGTTCAGAAAGAGTACTGTTCCAAAGGAGAGACAATTGCTCTTGATGTTATCGAAAAAAGCATTTTTAAGTATTCATGAATGTAACTGCATACATAACTGAAAAGAAATAACTATCAATAAAAACCTAGCAATTATCTTAAAGATAAGTTTTAAGAAGATAAAATGTCTCCTATGAGACTGTAAACTGTATGCTTGCTTTCTAGAAGTTTTTAAAATAAGAAGAGAGAAGTAAAACAAATTCTTACTACCTCATATTAAGTAGGATTAAAAGTATGATTAAACTTATCGAATTCTTGATACTTGTTTTACCAATCTTATTAAATTATATGAATTGGCTAATTTCATAACTATTATGAAAAACATTTTTAATGTTAATTTTATTATTCTTATAAAGGACGAAACGCTTTTTTATAAAAAATAGTTTTCATTATTTGAAAGACTGAAATAATTTACAATGACTGATACGAAACTTGTGAAAAACTTTGCACGGTGTAACTTCAATAACACTAGTCAACAAAATCGAACTTTTTTTGGCCTAAGAATGAAAATGGGTGATTCTTATAGAACTTTTCACGCTGAATTCAAATATGCAAGCAGTTTTTCTCCATCACCCTCAATTTTTTTGAAAAACGCATTTCAATATTTATGAAATGTATAATAGCATTCATACTAATAGTGTGTACCAAAAAAAACGAAATTTCGTTCATGGCTTAGTGGTAATGCGAAAAACTTGTAAACTACCACCACAATAATAAGAGTGTGAAATCTTAAAACTCTGGGTTGATATCTTCTGTTGCCTCATTAGACCTTAAGTTCTGAAAATTGGGCTAAAAATGACTGAATTTTAAAAATTCATAAAAAACTACGAATTTCAGTATTTGATTTGGGGTTGCGCTTAAAATGTACTATTGTTAACCAACTACAACTGCAAAAAATGTTTATACTTTAGGTTTATACGTTCTTTTGCGTCAGAGATCCCCAAAATTTGAAAAAAGTGACAAAATGACCTATTTCTGAAATTTTTGAAAATTATATTTCAAGATTTATATTGTGATAAAACTGATTCGAATGTGTTATTTAGGACGCATTCAGATGGATTATATGTATTTACCTTCATAATTTAAGATTAAAAAGGAAAGAGACATATTTGAAGTAGCAGCAGACAGCTTATGCGGCAGCGCTTTTCTCGCTATAGCGTAGTGCCCTTTTCGACCCCTTAGCACTAAATATATCAACAACTTAAAGTTCCATTTTTCCTCTCTTAAAAGGGATGTTTCCCACCAACGCCTCACCTGCTAGATCAAAAAGTTCGCCGACACAAAGTGGAAGGGTTAAGCAGAAAGGAACAGATAAACACCAGTCATCTAAAATAATTCCAGTTGTTTAACTAATATAATCACTGTTTAACTATTCAAAGCCGCAATGAGCAACATATATCACACCGAACCTTTACCTGCTGGAATAAAAAAACAAGACTGAAGAGATCATCCACACTACTATTCGATTATATTATAAGGGAAAAAATCAATCTAAAGATTGAAGATATCAAGATCGTTCAAGAACCACCATTTAAAACATTTGCACCCCCAAATACCATGATTTCCCTTGATCTTATAGAACACTGTACCAAGAGTGAATCAAAAGACAAACTGAAAGAAATTGGAAACAAGACCATCGACTCACTTACATCACACAACCATATCTATGCCTATACTGATGGATCATCTGACTCATCCTTCAACAACGGAGGTGCTGGTGTTCTCCTCTTACTACCAGACGGGCACAGAATTGAAATTGCAGTGGGGGTAGGTAAAGTGGCTTCAAGCTTCACGGGAGAACTGTTGGCCATAGGCAGAGCGCTTGTGTCCAACCTGAATATCCCCTCCACGCAACAACTAGTAGGCATTACCATCTTTAGTGACTCTAGATCAGCACTACAAGCCATCCATAAAGGTGATACATACTATATTCAAGACATCATTCGTCTTTTGCACCAGGTCAACGGCCTAAACAAAAAGTGTATCCTCCAATGGATTCCTTCACACTGCGACCTGGAGTTCAACGACATAGCTGCTTCTCTGGCCAATTCCGGAAGATGTCAAGATCAAAGTAACATCCCCACTTCCCTGGCAGATGCCAATGCTCTGGCCAGACTCAAGCTAAGAACCCCTACAACAGTTAAAGCTAAAAATCAAATCACACAGCTAGATATTGACAGAAAAACTGCGACCACAATCACAAGGCTCAGGATGAAACACCACAAGAACATAAAAATATCTCCTGATGGAACTAAAAACTCCCAAAAACGCAGTAATTGTCCAGACCAGACGTTGAACTCACACCCAAACATATCTTTGATTGCCCAGCTGTCGCTGCAGCAATGCACAGCCTAAACTATCCCACCGAAGAGGACTTAAATTCAGAATCAGCAGTCGCCATAGCAGAACTTATCCAAAAGCACCACTCTATCTGATCTATCTCCAGGGACACGACAACAACAATCACTGTTTATGTACACAAAAAATTAGAGCCTATACAGAATGTAGATGTCTTTGTGTTCCCATAATATATTCAAATAAATACATGAAGAAAAAAAATAAAACAGTGTTTTAAACACATTTTTATCCCTAAATGTATCTATATTTATACCAAAAATCAGTAAATCAAAAAAAAGCTGAATTGTGAAAAATCTGAGGGTGATGGAAAAATTCTGATTGCAGATTCGGAATCAGCGTGAAAAGTTGCCCTAGAAACACTATACCATGTTCTTGGGCCAAAAACCTTGTTTACCAGTGTAATTTATAATGCACTAGCTGATATGCCCGGCCTTGCACGGGTGAAGAGCATAATTTTATTATTTGAGGCCTTTGCTATCAAAACCAGCTCATTCCATATTTTTCTGAAATCCACTTTTTTGCATATTTTGAAAGTTTAGAGGGTCCTTCATAACCTGGCGAAGGGATATAGCTCAAACCCAGCTCATTCCAACCCAATAAACTGGAAAAAACTACTTCACAACTTAATTGAACAAAAAAACTGAAAAAAGTATGAAAAATCGTGTTTTTGCATCAAAGTCAGCTCATTCTAACCTAATTAGCGTAATTACGCCCAAGGTAATGCAACTGAAAGGAAAATGAAAAACTAATCAAATTCTAGGTGGTTATACCTACAATTAAAAATTTAAAAAGAAATTTAGCTTCAGAACTGTGGACGTGAGAAGTTTTTTGTCTCTCCTGTAAAATTTCCAAAAATAGAATAAGCTGGTTTTGATAGCAAACGCCTCATTTTTAAGTTTTCCCAAATACATTACTAATTTTAGATAATCAGCATTTACCAATCATCCCGTTATCCTAGGCGTCTTTTTCATACTCCAGTCTTCCCGGTAACTTTTCCTATCCCGGTGTTCTTAGTAATTTTTCTTATCCCAGTGTTCCCAGATGGATTAAAATTCCTTCAGTTCTCAAGCAATATATAATTTTTGAATGATTTCCACATTTACATGGGAAAAATTAATCTAAAAAGTATTTAAAATTGCTTAGATCCTTTGATTAATCATATCTTCAGAAATTAACGTTTTCGGTAAAATTATTCAATAACTAAAGCTTATTCCATTTTGCAAATTAAGAAAAAAAATCAATCTTTTCTAGTTGAAAGGGAGTTTTAATAGTTTTTTATTTGTTAACCAACTTTCTTAAAAGCTAAAATATTATCACCTTTTAATTTTACATCTTCGTTTCCATGGAGACTATTTTAACAACAATGGTATTCCATAAAGCTTTCAAAATATAAAAATTAGAAAAAATCTCAAATAAAAATATGGTTAACTATATTAAACTTTTAAATTTCGTGGAAATATATTTTTAAATTAGTAATATAATTTTTAAATAGACTTGTACCTAGTGTTTCTATTAAAAACTTATTTTTTAGCATTAAGTTTTCTTTGTAACAATGGGGTGAACAGATCTCTTTTGGAGGAGAAATAAAGCTATTTCAGCAAAATGACCATAAAAAGAACAAAAAAGGGGTCAAGGGGTCATTAAAAGTTTTCGAAACATAGCCTATGTTTTTTTCCGAGTTTTTTTACTTAGGTATACCAAGTTTGGTGCAGATCGGAAGTAAACTGTGGATTTGTATAAAAGACAAACATACATACATACATACCCACACTTAGTTTTATTATATTAGACTAGCTGATATGCCCGGCCTTGCACGGGTGAAGAGTATAAATTTATTATTTGAGGCGTTTGCTATCAAAACCAGCTCATTCCATATTTTTCTGAAATCCACTTTTTAGCATATTTTGAAAGTTTAGAGGGTCCTTCATAACCTGGCGAAGGGATATAGCTCAAATCCAGCTCATTCCAACCGAAAATTAGATTAAAGGGTGAAAACTGAGATCTCAACTGTGAAATTTCAGATCATTTGAAAAAGTTAAGTGAATGTCATTTATTTAAAACTCGTAAAGATACAAATATTAACTGTTAAACTGGAAAAATCAATTTCACACAGCTTAATGGAACAAAAAAACTGAAAAAAAAAGCATGAAAAATCGTGTTTTTGCATAAAAATCAGCTCATTCCAACCTAATTAATGTAATTACGCCCAAGGTAAAGCAACTGAAATGAAAATGAAAAACGAATCAAATTCTAGGTGGTTATACCTTCAATTAAAAATTTAAAAAACAAATTTAGCTTCAGAACTGTGGACGTGAGAAGTTTTTGTCTATCCTGTAAAATTTCCAAAAATGGAATAAGCTGGTTTTGATAGCAAACGCCTCATTTTTAAGTTTTCCCAAATACATTTCTAATTTTGTATAATCAGCATTTACCAATCATACCGGTATCCCAAGCGTCTTTTTCATATTCCGGTGTTCCCGGTAACTTTTCCTATCCCGGTGTTCCTATAGTAATTTTTCTTTTCCCGGTGTTTCCGGGTTGATTAAAATTCCTTCAGTTCTCAAGCAATATAATTTTTGAATGATTTCCACTTTTACAACATGGAAAAAATATTATAAAAATTATTTAAGATTGCTTAGATCCCTTGATTAATCATATCTTTAAGAATTAACGTTTTTGGGGAAATTAGTCAATAATTAAAGCTTATTCAATTTTGCAAATTAAGAAAAAAATCAATCTTTTTTAGTTGAAAATGAGTTTTAATAGTTTTTTGTTTGTTAACCAACTTTCTTAAAAGCTAAAATATTATCACCTTTTAATTTTACATCCTCGTTTCCATGGAGACTATTTTAACAACAATGGTATTCCATAAAGTTTTAAAATATAAAAATTAGATAAAATCTCAAATAAAAATATGGTAAACTATACTTAAAACTTTTAAATTTCACTGAAAGAGATTTTTAAATTATTAATATAATTTTTAAATAGACTTGTACCTAGTGTTTCTATTAAAAACTTGTTGTTTAGCATTAAATTTTCTTTGTAACAATGGAGTAAGCAGATCTCTTCTTGAGGAGAAATAAAGCTATTTCAGCAAAATGACCATAAAAAGGGTCAAAAGAGGGTCAAGGGGTCATTAAAAGTTTTCGAAACATAGCCTATGTTTTTTTCTGAGTTTTTTTACGTAGGTATACCAAGTTTGGTGCAGATCGGAAGAAAACTGTGGATTTGTATAAAAGACAAACATATATACACACATTCAATTTTATTATATTAGATTTCTTTCAAAACCTTCGTTTATTAATTTATTCCAAGATATTTTAATATTTTTTAAATCTGGAATGAATATGAAAATCTGGAATAAAGTATAGGATATTGGATTGTTGTAGGTATTTTCTTTGTAAATTGTAGGTGGGGTGTCTATTTGTTTCTTTTTACTAGGTTTCTAGCATTATTTCAACGAACTTTCCAATGTTTGTTAAAAACTACCCAGGTTTTCCACTGACACATATTTATTATACTTTTCTTATAACAGTTATGAACATAGTAAACATACATGACACAATGTACAATACATCTCTCAATTTATAGCAGTACAACACAGTAATCTTATGTAGTTCAACAAACAATTTTATTTATAAAAGTTAGCACTTTACTTACAAAGCACACTTTATTCCTCGAAATGATTTTTAATAAAAATGAACCTAATAATGTAAGGCAATGGTGCAGCAATTTAATGAATTAATTTTTGTTTATTGTTTTTACATTGTAACACATAATTTTTGAACAGTGCAGACTAGAAAAATGTTATCAACGTGTTTTTTCTTTCGAAATTATTTTTTTAATTAATAAATTTAAGGATTTTTTTCCTGTGCAAATATTTTTCATTAAATATGCAAGCAATTCGATATCGGTATGAATAAATATATATTAAAACTTTATGATACCTTGTATACATAAGTCGAGTATACTTATTTTCTCTTTACCTTGGCTTTAATTTTTAAACTGATTCTGAAAAATATGTTGACAAAAATATAAGTATGGGAAATAATACCATAACAAGACACATGTTATTCTATAAAGTTTTTACATAACATTGTGCCAATAATATCAATCTGTGCTTTGTAATAAAGCAGTAAAATGAGATATCGTCTTAATAAAAAATCAGCATTCTTATGATAATTATTAGAGTATTATAACAACAAGATAAAAAAATAAAACAAGAGACGCTTAGAATTTACGTGTTTCTATGTAAAATATAGTGATGTGTTAAAATCATTTATATAAGGGTAAACGCACAAATTATTTTGTTTACAACTCTTTTAAAAGCTTAGAAAACATTCCGTGCAAAACATTTTTCTTTCTCAACAAAGAGATTTAAGTTCTTAATTTGAAAACCAAATGAAGACAAATTTTGGAGTTAAAGAGTTTTCTTTCTGTTTACCTCATTAGCAAATCTTCCCAGGGGGTAAAACGATTCATTGCAAAACGGTGAGTAATGTCGTTTCATTAAAGAATAGGTACTCTATTATATGATACTACACAAAACACACACACAATCCAGCAATTCGAAAAAAAGTAACGGTAATTTAATTTTATGGATAGGTGCTAGAAGATTAGGAAAACATTCTATAATGTAATGAGGTTAATTACTTTTCGAAAATCACATTGCTTAGAACCGATTGCGTAATTTAATGATTTAAAGCATAAAAATAAAGCAAGTGTTTTATCTGTGCCTGAAATTGACTTTCTGACTGGAAAACAAAAGTGTTTAATTTTGTAATACCTTTAAATTTACACTTTTCAATCATCTTATTTCAGTCTAGTTATTCTTGAAATTTATTTTTTGGAGAAAATGAATTATCTTACTTGTATATTAAGGAAATGAATAACATATTTGTTAATACTATTTTTCTTAAGTTAAATTTTATTTCTGTTACTAAAAAATATTAATGAAAATTAAAAAGAATGTGTGTGGCTAAGAAACATTAAAAATTATTCTACATATTTCCGTTTTATGTGAAAAGTAATTATCTTCGAATTACTAGAGATAGTTTTACTTTAATCAAGAAATTAGTCTCTTAAGGCTCTAAAAATAACCTGTATACGTTCAAAATAGCTTCAAAAGTCAACTTTAAGGAATTCATTCATGTAGATATTATTGGAACATTCTGGTTAACATTTTCAAAGTGATAATAATGATGATAAGAAATATTCACGTCATAAACTTTATGTCCACTACCTTTTGAAACTAGAACAAAGATTCCTTTTAAAAAGATATTTTATTAAATATCTATTTGCGTTGACTTTTCGAGAATCGCCAGATAGTTTTACACATGTATAACTCAACCCGTGTTTCATCAAAAAAAGTGCGTATGGCAGGGACACTTAGTTGTGACGGGTTGATACAAAATAAGCAGGATGATTTTATGTTTTTATAAACAAAAAAATTTGATGAAATTATGACCCCGGCTGAAAATTTACTAATACAAAACAGATATCACAATAACGGCCGCATTCACCGGTAACCTGACCGGCGGTCAGGTCAGGAAACCATGGTTACAGCCTCTGATTGGTGAAATTTTACTATGATCTGAATTTTCCACCAATCAGAGGCTGTAACCATGGTTTCCTGACCTGACCGCCGGTCAGGTTACCGGTGAATACGGCCGTTAGTGAATAGATTATTTTCACTATTGTACATTTTGGTGCGCAGAAACACTAACACTTAAGCAGTATTTTTGTACAAACTCTATTGTAAATTTATGAGCCACCTTGCCAAAAATTTGAAGTCAGCAAACATCACCACTGAAACTAAATAAAGTTTACAGCTGTAAACAACAGTATCTTTGCATCTACATATTATCATTAACTTGCATCTGTAATTGCTTCCAAGGTAGAAAGACAAGCACTTATAAATTTGCAACTTCATAATATTTGTTTTCACATAAACTCGAGGATTTATAGTGTCTGCTGTGTGCATTGGGTACATCTGTCCTACTTTAAAAATATCCACACTGTAAAAAATAATCCTGTAAAAAAACAGAAAATTTCTGGCAGCAAAAGTTGCCAGAAAAGTTTTGTAAGCAGAAAAATCCTGTAAACAGAAAAAAAGCTGTAACCTACAGGTAAATGCTGTAAAAAGAAATTTCTGTCAAGTGAGCTACATATTTTTTCTGTTTCCTCACAGTAATTTTCTGCTTGTGCGCATGCGTGTCGACTTATTTTAGCTGGGTTTTTGTTTTGAAATTTTAATAAATCAATAACCGGAGATAGAACCCACGACCTACCGCATGCTAAGCACGCACGCTACCGCTGCTCCAACGAGGATTCAGTGAAAGTAGAAATTATCCGAAGATGTTCTTTCTTTCTCCACGAACTGAAACTTTCTGTTTAAGTACAGATAAGCTAAAAAACTAGAAAACAGCTGTTTTTTTACATAAAATAAATAGAAGTGCGGTGGGAATGTTACATGACAGAATATCCCTGTAAACATGAAGTCATTTTTATCGAAACTTTCTGTTTTTCTACAGTTTTTTTACAGTGCATACTGCATTAAAGAAGCAAATAAAGTTAATGATTAAAGCCCATATTCACCGGTAACTTGACCGGCGGTTCAACAGCAATTAAACTTCTGATTGGTAGTTAAAAAAGGAAAATAAGTTTTCCTCCAATCAGAAGCTTGACCCCCGATTAACCGCCGGTCAACTTACCGGTGAGTACGGCCGTTAATAAGCTACTTTTTCAGACATTCGTGCTCCCGAAGAGGTTGTTTCATGCAACATGGAGTAATTTTATGAAGAGTTTACATGTAAACATAAAGTATTTACAATTTTCTTTCTTGATATGATTGATGGGTTATAAACAACCCTTATGCTTCAAGAAACCGGCCATTCGTCCTTCACACTAAAGTACCAGATATATCTCTAGTAGTAGCATCCCAATGGAGTCACAGATCAAACGGAACTATGGACCCAATGCAGCTTTTTAAAAACCAGGTAGAAACGGGATTGGTCAGCTTCCAACTGTTGACTTCGGGTGTTGTCTTGAACTATAATAATTAGTTTTACACAATATTTTTTGGCTACTCATGTTTACCCATGTTCTTTAAGACAACCTGATTAATGTTGCATAAGTGCGAATTTTTAAGTACCCTTTCCCGTGGCACTTCAAAATTAAAAACATTACACCGAAAACTGAACAAGATATACAAAACCGTCCGAAGTTGACTTCTCTGTGTGTGAAGTAGGTATAAGATAGGTCTCTATACTTCACAGCAACGTTTCTTGAACCCTACTACGCGGAAGGAGAAAGTGGGTAAACACAAAACATGCTGGGTTGCTAGGAGGAGTTTCGGTACGCAGATCGTGATAAAAAGACACTATATATATACATTGATTTAACAAAATAATCGTATTTTAAAATTGACGTTCTTCGTTTCACTCGAAATTCAGACACCGCGATGAGAACTACTTTGTTTGTTTGTGACGTCGTAGGATCAACTAACGTTGCTGTCTGTCTAGTATAGACTATAGTCTCTGGCTGTCCCTTTTCTCAATCCGCAACACTTCGCCTGCATCAAAAGTTAACCCGAATAAGGAATATGTGTTACTTAGTTTAAAGGTTACTGGAATCCCCACTGGAGTTTAGGATGCTTGATTTGCAGGTGGCAGTGTCTAATGGGTTCAATCTCAGGTTATTATTTTATTAAAAACACTTATATTTTCCAACTGAAATTTGAGCCAACCAATACCAGCAGACTCGGCCAAAAGTGACAGTCAGGGATAAAACACGTTTCGTTACCGCGTTTACACACGTTTTCCTGAAGCTGCATTCGGCCTATACTATAATTATACACAAGACGGTGCCATCATTAGATGTTGAAAGCGGTGGTCTGTGGCGACCCAAACGGCGACCTCCTAATCCTGGTGCTGGCCTGCGTGCACTCGGTGTTGATATTGGTGACGTGCGCGAGCTCTCCGGGCTGCGGCTCCCCTCTCAGACACCTGCTGAATGGTCCGAAGGTGTCCTTGAAGGCTTGCTGGAATTTGAGCGACATCACCTGGTAGAGGATTGGGTTGACGGTGGGGCTGAGGTAGTAGGTCACCCCCGAGATGTGCCTCACCACCGAGTAGAGGGTGTCGAAGAGGGGCGTCGGGTTGCGCACGTAGTCCGCCATGAGGCGCTGCGTGTGGAAGGGGAGCCAGCAGAAGAAGAAGGATACTACCACCGCCACTGCAAAGAGAAGAGAGTCACATTAATCCGACTTAAATACATAGTTTATACATAGTACTTCTTCTATGAAGATCGTTCCAGTAAGTGGAATTCTTTATATTTGCTGAAACTTCCAAAATCTGGATCGACTTTCTGTCCTGTAGTTCCTCAAACTGTGGGTCGCCAGTCAGTTTTTGGTGGTTCGCGAGAAGATTTTTAATTTTTCTGAATATGAAGTATCTTTTTATAATTTTTACAAACGTGTTATTGACTTTTGAATTATCAAACTATTATTTGAAGTTTTGAAATTTATCGAATTATCCAATATAAAAAGAATAAGAATTTGAAGAAAAACTACACTGTTTGGTGTCGAACGGAAAAGGCAATTAATGTAAATACGTACTATGTGTGTCACTTTAATGTGCCGATAATGCAAATCTTGTCGGTTATTCAAATAAGATTTGAAAAAAAAATATTACACACCGGGGGAATGCGAATTTTAAGAATTTTCTTAGGAAATGATGCAACTGCAATTTATCCCATATTGCTAAAAAACAAATTAAAACCATGTTCTTAAGGGTCAAATTTTACAATTTTCTCTGGGAGAGGACCCCCCAGACCCCTTTTTTATTGTAAGGATCATTGTTAGCCTACAATTAAACTATTTCATACACTCAAATTCAAATATTTACTTTTAATTTTCTAAAAAGTTAATATATCTTCTAATACGTGCATGTAATAATTTATTGTTGTAACTAAATAGTTGGTGAACACCCCCACTCAGAGAAGTTAAAATTCTGTGGGGGGGCATAAGATAATGATCTCAATTCAGTTAATTATAACTAACTGAAGCCGGTGGGTCACGTTAGATTTTGTTCCCCAAAAGTTGGTCGCGATGTAAAAAAGTTTGAGAACCCCTGCTGCATATAATACACGCGATGCTATTTCCTAGCTTGCCTTGATTGAGAAACTCAGTTACCTCACCAACAAGAAAATAGCTAGACAAAATTCGGTTTTCATTGAACAAATTCAAATTTGAGAGATTTACAAGATGCCAGTCATCCTTCCAGTCTAGGTATTGCAGTAGACATATCATTTGAGAGAGGTATCTATCCGAGCATGGGAGACAATATTTCACCTAACCTCAACTATCGCCCCAAAATCCGCTTTAAATACCAAGAATGATGTAACATAAAATCCATTTAATTATTTTACGAAATGAGGTCTTCAAATGCAATATTCAATTTTTCGAAAATAATCTCAGGGAATTATGACTTGTAAATAAAGCATCCTTTGGTGAAAAAAGTAACCTCCACCTCAATTTAAAACTACTTAAAACTGTATCTACACAATTACAATAAAGCATAATTCTAGTTTGTATAGCTTTCAAAAGGAGCACATTTAATACATAAATTCAAAAACAAAACATCTTTAACGCAGTTTATTAGATAAAAGTATAATTGTTTGCTTAAATCGATTTATATTGTTAAACTGTTAGATAAAACTTTTCTTTTTAGAACGTCCAAAAAATGAGTAGGTACATGAAAAGGTGATTTTTGAGGCAAAGAATTATCGATGTATTGATCGCTCACCCACTTAAAGTTTTTTTGGTGGATTTTAGATTGCAAAATATTTTCACTCAATTTTCCACTTAAATGGTCCCCCTTCTTTTATATTTTTTATGGAACATACACTTTATCACAAAATGCGAGATAATGGAAAGCATTTTTTAACTCAAAAAACAGTAGATGTGTTTGCTGTAACAATGAGCTAACTCCAATGTAAAACTGTTGGAGTTAACTCATTGTTGCTGTAAAAACATCTGGATGATACTGGAGAATGCTTAGTTTATTTAAAAACTAAGTTTCTGCTTTAAAGTCACCGCACTCCGGATATTTAAAAGATTAAATTTTCTGTTATTAATGCTTTATTCAAAACTCGTGACTTACGTAAGTAATAACAGTGAACTAATTAACGAATTTCTTTCTTTTTCAATGACCCTTTATCAAGAAGGACACTCTAAAAGGTTTCAAATCTGTCTCAAGTGAAATCTGGGTTTAACGCCCAGTTTAATGAGAACTTGTCATTTACTATTCTAACTACTTTTCAAAAAGTGCTATTCAAGATGACTTAGCCGACAGTTTCCATTCTCTACGGATTGTGTGTGTAGAGGTAAACTGACTAAGAGTTACGGTTTTATTTCTTGTCAGTTCGATACTTATTTTGTTCTAAAGTA
This sequence comes from Tetragnatha versicolor, assembly GCA_024610705.1. Lineage (NCBI taxonomy): Eukaryota > Metazoa > Arthropoda > Arachnida > Araneae > Tetragnathidae > Tetragnatha > Tetragnatha versicolor. The sequence goes on from JANDEH010000001.1 coordinate 59,989,629, forward strand.
AATGACTTTAAGTGTTTCGTCTGGAACTCTTTCAATCCTTATGCTCACAAAGCACCGATGCAATTTAACTAAATCTATAGAAGTTGTAGGATTAAATGCAGCTGGAAATAATTCTGCAATTAAAGGGTTTTTGAAGTTGAATGCTTTTAAAATGGTTACATTGGATTAAAAAATTTCTGAACTATTGGGTTGATATATTATCTTTTTAAAATCTGTGTGATACATTTACACCTTTAAATAATTATTTTGCTAAGTTATGGTTTTAAAATGTATTTATTTATTGATGTATTTTTGAAATTCGAGGATAATTTACTCCCGAAAGAAAATGATTATTTTAATAGATCATTACTTTAATATATTCCGAACGCAGTTAAAACAACTTTAATTGAATTATTCCCGTTGTGAAGGGCTTAGAATTTGTGTAAAAACAGAAATGGATTACAGCTTAATTTCAGTAATACCTTAATCTTAACAAATGACTGAACTAGAAAATAGATATCTTTATTTCAAAAATATTCAAAATACAATCTGGTAGATTTACCTATTTTTAATTTCACTGATGCGGGGGTTACTATACATAGTTGCCATTAATACAAACCACTTTTTCATTTTAAACTCGTATTTAATCTCGAGTTTAGTTTTGTCAAATATTTTAAACATCGCGTAAAACTACATAGGGTTCCGAAGTAGAATACCATTTCCATTCTTTTTAATGTTTAAGAATTGGGGAAATCTTTAAAATAAAACTTATCTCTCTGCATATTTATTAAAAGCAAGCCAAAATGTGATAGCAGATAATTAAATTAAGTAACTTCGCGGGAGATGATATTATTAAAAAAGCAACTCAAGAGTAAAGTTAAGTCGGGCAGAGTCACAAAAATTTCTCTTAAAAATGTAACGTCTCTTTTTGTCTTTCTATATCCAGTCTACTTACAGTAATGAGTTTGTTCAAAGTACGATGGAGAATTTAATTAACCAACATAAATCCTAATTTGTTTAATTTCTTTTTCTTTCTGGGGGTGAACGAGGAAATTCTTCTTTCAATTTTCAGTTGTCAAGCTGCATCGAATTTTACGTTCATTAATATTGCAGTACGTGCCTCTCTCTGGAAGGAGTTTTTAAAAGCATTTGCAAAAGAGACTAGGTTGTTTAATTACTTCATACCAAGTCGAGTATTGTACTATTCTGTGTATCATAATAGTCTACTTATATTATTTACACTGTTAAAAAAACAGTTTAACCTTTCACCCCAAAGTCCTGTAACCAAACCTAGGTTTCAGCTAAATTGGAACCAGTTTGGGGTGAAATGTTGAACTGTTTTTTAACAGTGTAAATAGACACTGGATTTCAAGTTATTTTTATTCTTAATATTATGGTCCCTATTGGGGGTACATAAATAAACATGTATGCACTGTAAAAAAGTCTGTTGAATTTACAGAGAAAAACTGTCAGCCAGGACGCCAGTAAATTTCTGGTCTTTTTACAGATATTTTCCGTGATTTTTTACAGAATCTCCATCTTTTTACTGCTTGTTTCTGTTAATTTTACAGATATAATTAGTGATTTTTTACAGAATTTGCATCTTTTTACTATTTTATTCTGTTAATTTAACAGATATTTTTCAGACTTTTATTTTTTTACAGTTTGTTTCTGTTAATTTTACAGAATTTAAACTGTTTAACCCCTTATTTTAGGAAATAACAGATAAAACAGATGATGTAACGAATAAAATCTCACAACTATCAAGCGTCACCTCCAACCGTGGACCTGTTTCGTCCTTGTTAGGACTCATCAGCACGGTATAGGATGGTAACGCAAGAGAGCGGAGGGCAAGTACTAGTCTAGCCGACTATAACTGAAAAAGTGGTGACCATTGATTAGTCCTCCACTCATCTGCTGGAATGACAATGGCATTCCTAGGACAGATTTAATTCCAGAAAGGCAAGGTAAATGAAAGGAGAATTTCACCATTTATTGCTGGTTAAGCAGACAGTTACAGTGAGTTTCAAACCGTGTTACGTGTTTGCTGACTATGGCAAGCCGAGTAGTAGGAAAAAACGTCATAAACATGAACTTTTAATGTAACGAATAATATTAAAAATTCTTTATAAACTTCTCTTTCGTAATTTGGAAACCTAAATCTAATATTATTATCTTTAAATGCGAATGGGACGGTTGGGACGTAACACCCTTTGAGCAGTGCCATCTTTGGAGAATAAGCTTTACTACGTTACAAATTAAAAAACAGAAAAAACTGTTTTTCTTAAAAACGGATTTTTTCTACCAGAAAATACAGATAATTTCTGTAAAAACAACAGATATTTTTTACAGTGTGGTATATTGCCTTTAAACTCAACCAAGTTAAGTTTTGATTATAGTACTTCAGATATGAATAAAATATACAATAGATATATATACGGCACAAGCGATTTGGCACTTTTTCAAACTGAAAACGAAAAGGGGGTTCCTAGTTTCTGTAGACAAGTTCAACTAACCCTTGAACTCTACCGATTTATTTTAAGCATAATTCGATATCATATTCATTCTACGTGAAAAATCGCTCAGTGTACTTTTCCAGAATTTTACATTCCATACCATTACATTAAAATTTTTCAACTTCAGATGAGCATTTAGCTTATCTTTCTTTCAAATGGCAAATTAAGCATTTATTCAACAGCTTTAGCACGTTATTTTTATGTGGCGAAGAATAAGATGATAGTGATTTGATTCTGTAGGCAAAATTTTTAACTACATTGTCTATGTGTTCTATTAGCGCCAATATAATATCTCTAAATCCGATCTAACTTTCACTCAAATTCTCTGAAGTTAAACTTAAATTAAACTATGTTGCTATGTTCAGAAGGAAACAGACGTTACATTGATATTCACTTTGACGGTAATCATTTGTTAACTTTTATAAAAAATATTATTCCTTCACAGAAAAATTAAATGCTACCACACAAAATCACAATTTCCTGATGAATAAAACACAGAAAGGTTGAAATTAATAAAGCCATTCTTTAAAATATCTGCAAATACACATGTTGATATGGTCCCACTTGCACCCACTTTAACTGTTTCCAACAAGGGGGAAAACGGTGATTGCGTGCTTTTATTCGGCTTTTTCCTAACTCTTTTTAGAGGTTTTCAAGAATGGACCATTGCCAAGGAGTTGAATCGAAAGTTAGAAACATGTAAAAACAAATGTATGAAAAAAAATTGAACATGTAATTTCTATTTGCAGTTTTTATGCAAATTTATTTAAAATACTAATAAACAACTGGTTTTAAATTTTTTAAAACAATAATTACCAAATTCAACAAGGGTAATATCATTAAAGAAGTGATAAGTAATTAATTTTATTGGATTTGAAGATCCGAGTTATTTTTTTAATCACGGTATGGAATCTTTAACGTCACAATTAATTTTTTTTGTGAATTTTCCAATTCCTTAACATCAGCTTTAATTAAATGAGTGCTAGGGTTTATTTGTAATTAGAATTCTAGATGAGAATTAATTTTTCTTGCTAGAATCTAGCTATAGCGATAGTTGGAGTTCATTTTTTGATTAAAATGTCATTATTAGTAAGTTGAGTTTTTATAAGTTGTTCATGTCAAACCGTTTGTGAATAAACTAAAGAACAAATATTATTTTCGAAATAAATTCATTGATCCTTTACGTATTTGTTTTTATTCAAGTTTATGAATGAATTATTCCACTCCTTGAATTAAATCTGCTTTATTACTTTAAATTAATTAAAATATCTGCTTCATTACTTTAAGTTAATAAATAAATTTAAAAAAAATAACTAAAACTCACAAATTTTAACAAATTTAAACTTTTATAAGAATTACCCTTGTAATTAGACTTAGAACGAAATACCCGTAATGTTTAAATTCTTAGTGAATCTATTTTGAAATAACCATAACGGGATAAACAGTGGAAAATATTGTATAGACCCTGGTGGCAACTCAAGACGCTCAGAAGCTTGAATTGAGAACTTTTATGTTGGGATTGCTGAGATTTTGGTGTTTTTTTTTTCAATATGATTTAGAAACCTGATAGAGTCAAAGTCAAGCACTCCAATATGTATAAAGGAAGTGTGTTGAAAGAAGTGAGTAAAGAGGGTTCAGCTGACCAAGAATTCGGATTTTATTTCAAAACCAGACCAGCTGGATTTTTTCTCCCCAAGCAGGCAATTTTCTGTTATGTGATGAAACTCTGCTTGTTTATATTCAGTGCTCTGAGGTTTCGGTTGTGTGATTGAATCTGGGGTTGGAGAGTTGGTTTTCCCTCTAAAATATAGTAAAACGTGAGAGAAGAAATTTCATGGGGGGTAAGAAAAGTTAACATCATAAACGGAAATTTTTTGCCTTATCAGAAGCATTGTGCACTTATTTAATATGCAGAAACCCCTTTAACAACTTGATTTGGTTTCATACAATATATTTTAGTGCGTTTTTTGGTGAATCACTACTATAAGCGTAGTTCACGGAATGCAATCGCGCCAAGTTGGCGAAATTTCTTAAAAAACCGTGGAGGGTTGTAAAAAATATACATATTAAGCACCATCACATTTAATAACACTAGTCGACAGTGGTTTCCTAACAACAACCAAATTACTATTTTTGTTACTAATTCATATAGTTATTTAAATATCTGCAAGTAAAAAAGTTACACCACGTCCTATTTTTGTGTAACAAAAATTTTCGATTTTTAGCTTTTTTCCCTAATTTTTGCGTTTTAAGCGTCATTTTTGTCCAATAGCAACCCTGCAATCCCATCCAATTAATTTATTTCTAATATCCCAGTATGTAGACATTCTTTTAAAAGCGTTGTTATATTTTTTATTGCAGTTTTTTTTGAAAATTAACTAGTTTTCAGTGTAGATTTTGCTCACTTACGCACAATACGTTTTGCTTAATTTGGGTATGGTTTAAATTACAAATCAACGGTAATGTTTAACAGAAAAGGTGGGAAAAGGTTTTTTCCCACTGATTTGGATCCAAATAGGTGACTAAAATGAAATCTGGGCTCCTCACGTGTGTTGCAGAAGTTAGAATATGGCTCTTTTTAAGCGCGTAAGAGTCAACAGTAGTTTTATGCAAATTACTATCCCTATATAGTATGGGGAGGACATTCAAATTATCTTGGTAATTTAATATCAATGACAAATACAGAAAAAACATTTCAAAAAGTATTTAAAACGTCTTTTTTCGCCATTAAGTGAAGGCAAACTCAAAGTCAGTATGAACCTCTGATTTAGAAAAAATTCACGACCCTGCTTATGAAAGAAAATTTAATAAAAACGCATTATCAGCTTGGAAAGGGTTATTAGGAGAGTGGTAAGATGATTTTTAGAAAAAAAGGACCGATAAAAATGTTTTAATCCCAATAGAAGGTACTCTTTAGTCTTACCAAGCCATAGAATGGTTAAGCATACTCAAAATTCAAATTTTACATCCACGTTTGAACTAATTTCCGGAAAATATCACTGTAGTCAATCATAACCAAGGGTAAGGATTCCCTTAAGACATTTACTTGATACATAGGTCACTGAGAAATAGAAATTTTGGGTTACATATCTTGGTTCATTGAAAAAGGAGATTTAACGCCCCATAAGAGCAAAAAGTGATAAAATTGTACCGTATTTAATGAATGTTTAATGAATTTTTGTTTTATATTGTCTAAAACATGTTTATAATCTTAATTATGATAGTATTTGAGGCTAAAATAATGAGATTAACTGTTAAAAATGAATGTTTTCAACGCTTTTGTCCGTTTCTTACAGTATTGGTGCCATATTTGTAACAAAAAAACTGTACGTGCTGAAGCTTTTTCACAGCTATTTCTGAATTATACATCCTGAAATTAGTCAGAAATACCATATCTCATTTTTGTTAGCGAAAAAAGGTTTAATTTTGTCGACTAGTGTAATTAATCGCCTTGACAACACCTACAGTTTGGCTATAATTAGTAGAACCCTGCTTAAATCCCCGCTTGTTTTAGTGTGTGACTTATTAAGATAATTTTTCTGACTGTTCACCTAAGATGTTCATAAAGTGCATGTCATGAAAATTGAACTTCAAGAATAAAATAAACCACGGTTATCCAAATAAGGGCAAAATTCCAGCACATTTCCTATCTCAACGAAATCCAACGCCAAAACTGATTTAGAATGTTGGGTTTACTTGTAATTTTATGTCGTCTCTGTACCCCCGAGTGAAAACAGTTAATGAATAAAAAGCTATTCTCAATAGGGGAATAAATGCTTTTTTAACATTAAAAGGATAAGTTTAAAAATTATTAGTCCATCCAAAAACTAATAAACAGGGAAGAAAAACAGATTTTATGTATGCAAATTTAAAGAAACAGTAGAAAGATTTTTTCCCCGAGATTTAAAAGAATGATACATTAAATACAATAAAAAAATTCTATTAGTTTTCGAATCCCATTATAATGCACGCGTGATCTTGTGTAAATGAATTAAATTTGGAAACTATCTTAACCCAGAGAAATAAATATTTTTTCTTTACTTTTCCGGTTTTTGAAATCCACTGAAAAATACAAGTTATTGGTATATAAGGATGAATTTTTAATATAAGTTACATCTTGGTTGCTCAACATTATTTTTGTGTTTATATTTAATTCTCTTCATAGAGAACGGAGATATTTAGCATTCATTAAGCATCAATTGAACTCATCTTAATTTCGTATTCTTATCGACTTAAATAAATATTTTCTTACCTATTTCAGTCTTAAATATTTGCTTATTCTACAGACTTTTTTCTGTTCATCGCAGCTTTGAAAATTAGATTACAGAGAAGATGTAAAAACTGCTGAAGATCACATCAGCCCGAAGTAGTTTTTAAGCGAAAGGTCTGAAACAATTTAAGATTCAGTTCACGTAGGCTAAGTTTAGGTAGTCATTAAAATGTGTAAAAAAAAGGGATATCCAGAGAAAGTTTTGATGTTACAGGGGTTTAATAAAATGATGGAACACCCAAGTGACTAAAAGTGACTCTTAAATTACGCTGTTTAGCATTAAAGTATAATTATGTTTAGCTGTGTTTTAAATTACTCAAATTCTAAATATTTTCCATGTGATTGAAATTAACAGCAGTTTCAGTCGTTCAGGATGAAAACAATTTTTTTACAATATCTGATTCAAGAAAATCATAACAAAAAGAGTGTGAACATGGAAAATTCCAGAAACAAAAAAAATTTTTCTAAACACTCCATCTTAAGAAATAAAGCAAACACAATGTTTCACAGCATAACTTAAACTTAACTATTAAAAGACATGCAAAAAGCACAATTTGATCCATTAAATTCAATACACTCCCTTACAGTTCAATGAACCAATAAAGAACATTTCCCCAACAACAACAAGAAAACCAGGAAACTAAATCTCGATGAAACTGACTTCGAGATTTAACTTAATCACGCTTTCCTATCACAAAACTGTCCAAATTCTTTTGTCCGCTTGAAGTCAATAGTCTGAAGAAGTTAGTAAAAAATATACTTCTTGGGGACTTCCAACAATCGAAAAAGGATTACGGTTCCTTCAGACCCGGGGCTAGGGGCAACACAGCCAAATCGAAAGCAATGCCGATGAAAACAAAAGAGGGTATCAGACTCTGCTGGGTAAACTGGCGCATGATCTGGAAATGAAATGCCGTGAGCCAACTTTCGGAAAAGTTCACAGTGAGCTGCAAAATAATATTGATTTTGAGAAGTAAACCGTTTCTTGAGAGCAATGCCTGAATCTAGTCCTTTTCATACAGAGCTCAAAAGTATCTGAAGAAAGTTTTTACATATTTCTTTGAATGATATGTTGGTAAAAATTAGTATAGGAATAACAAATATAGGGGCGGAGTCAAACTTCTATTTCCTATTTATAATTTGCAGAATACATTATAAGAGTGAAACTTAAAACTGTAAGAAAACTATTTTCATTGATTTAATAAAATTGTATTAAAGCTTCCGTAAGTCTGGAATTTATTTTCTTGAAAATCTATTATTTGAAGTGAAATTTGTGAACTCACAACAAAAGACCAGCTCTAATTAACTTTAATAAACTTTTAAAATTAACTTTTGTATGGTCATCCATCACTTTTTTTGATGACTCATTTACAAAATATAACATAACTTTTTAATTTTATAATTTAAACTATTCCTTCCAAGGTTTCGTATAGTAATTCTGACTAATGGGGTTATCTCGATAAACTAGTATAATACCGGGGTTATCATTCCGTGTATTAAAGTATGAATTTCGAGTATCATGTCAAACTTTATCTTTTTATCCCCCTAATACAAGATTTTATGTTAAAAAACTTTATACTTAGTTTTTGAAATGCTTTTTTTATTCAAATACTTGCTAAAGAATTTTTATGAAAATTGGGGAAATTTAGAATTTTAATTTTTTAATTGTAAAAAAAATATTTTTTTTCTTAGATTTTCGAAGTAACAAAAAACTTTAAATATTTTCATTTCACATAGAAGTGAAGATAGATAAATCAAAGATTTTTAAGAAATTCATACCCGAAATCTTAACCTGGGAATCCATCCCTTATGAGTAAATGTGCCCCTTACTAAACAAGAAACAAAAAAATTCTAAAATTACTTGTGAATATATAAATACTTACAAATGAACCGTCAGTTTGAAAAGGGGAATAAGTCCAAAAAACAAGTTTTAAGAAAATCGAAAAAAAACCTGCAGGGTAAATAATGGAATTTTCGCTGTAAAACCACCAAATTTTTACTGATAGTTCAAGACCCTATTTAGAAAACAGAGGAATCATCAAAACAAATATAAGTACATTTAAAAATATTTTATAGTCAAAAAACGTTGATGGACTTATTCCCTTTTTCAACCTTATGAAAATTTCAAGTGAAGTATTCCCTTTTAAAAACCACTTAAATTGACGTTTGAAATATTTTTATGCTTTGTTCATAACACAAAAATGAGAAATAGGAAAGACAGTTAAATTTATTAATTTTTATGAAACTGAGTCATTATAGCAGTATCAATGGAGTAAATGAATAAGAATCAAACAAATAAGAGTCAACCATCCCATGATAAAAAAACTTAAAAACACTTTTAAATAAAAAGAAAATTTTATTTTGGCCTAGGTTAAACCACAAATAATAAGGTCAGAAAGACAAATTAACTTTAATTTCAAATTAATTGAAAAAATACATGAATGGACATCGATTTCGCAACTTCAAGGGGCTGTATCTCCCTATAGGGGCTAGTTATTCCCCCCTCTTTCTACTCATGTGTAGAGCAAAGGTTGGATATTGTTTTGAACATAAAAGGTCAATTTGTCATTTTTTGTACTTATTCCCTTTTTCAAACTGGCGATTCAAATACCATATAGCATTTAAAAAGAAAAGTGACAAAAAGTATCTACAATTTCCATTTTAAAAGTAAAGTTTTATATTCTTATTGATGACAAATATTTTTTTAAGAGAACTAATAACATTATTTTTAAGAGAACGACTTGTTTAACCTTCCTGGCCGTTCCAAATTTAATATTTGATTTAACGGATATTTTAGACGGTTTTCTTAAAAGGATTGAACAAGTTAAAAAATATTTATCTTTGAATTAAGAATACACGTTTGTATGTAATTTAAAAAGGTTGTGTAAATTTAAAATACAATAAAAGGTTCTTTTAGTAAAAAAATAGAAAAATATTGAGAGGGAAAGGAAAAATACAGCTTGAGAGTAAGATAGGGATGAAAACAAAAGGACAACAGTCTTCATACATAATTTAGAAAGGATTTGTTAACTAGAATATCTATATTCTCTATTATTTTAACGGGTTTTATTTTTGTAGTGAGACAGTTGACAGAAAATGACAAAACATTTCAATGATTTCTATCTTGTTTGGAATAAGTAGGTCAAAAACACGGTTGCCATATAATTGTCCAGAAATATTTCAGATACAAAAGAAATTGTTTTCCATTTATATGATAAAACCTACCATATCCATATGGAATCCCTGACATGACGTTTTACAATGCAATTGTTTTGTTCTCAAAGTGAGCCTAAGATGTAAGAATTTCATAAAATAGCATTTCGAGATGTAGCTGATATTTTCCCTACAGCGTTATATAAACGCATATTAAACACCAATTATAAACCCTAAAGCCATCCCATGCAGCCATTTTTAGAAATAAACAATCCCTATCAAAATACGTTCTTATCTTAGAGTATGTATAAGTGTTTAGGACCCTAAAGTTTTCTAAAAGTATTTTTAGTAAAAGGATATTTAAGTTTTAATAAGAGTTTTGATTTAATAAATTACCCTTTTTTATATCATCTTAAGCTAGATGATTAAGTAAGATAAAGATGTTTTCTGTTTTGTTGCATAGATCATTACAAAAAACTAAGAGTTAACACTAGTCTAAATTTTTACAAGATTTATAAAATATAAATTAGCAGCAACAATTTATAAACAAAATTTTGGCAACCTAATTAGAAAAGTTAAATTTTATTTAGAAATGTTATTATTTCATGCGATGCGTTAAATGATTATTTATAAAATGTGTGTGCATTGCATTTGTTTTTATTTTTATGAACAACGTGGTTAGATCTTGCTCTACACGCCAGTTATTTAGCTAAATTCAGGTGGTTAGGAAGGTCTGTTTCTTAACTTCATAGAGTCAACAGAAAACCTTTCACATTCCAATACAACAACGTAAGATCATTCTTTGTCTGTATTTTATATGCTTACCAATTCTAACAACATTAAAATATTCAATTTAATTTTTTTATTGTTTCCCCCAACAATTTTCTGTGTTTATTCAACTCATGTCATGTATTAAACTCTAGAGGCAAAAAATTTATAAAAAAATATATGTTTTGTAACCCTAACTATCAATTTGAGAATCTGCCCCTTAATATCGTATACACAGAAGAAATTAAAAATTAGCTAAAATAAATTAAGAATACTTTGGAATTACTTAGTTACGAAATAAGGTTAGAATATAAGAGGTTTCACTTTTGTAAAATGAACAATTTTTCAGATATATAATGGACTCGGAATCTAATGTAAATGAAATTGAACTGAAGTTTAGCAGTGATTTACCTTTTGTGTTTGATGAGTAAGTGGAGTAACGTTTTATTTTAACACTATAAAGTATAAAGAATAGTTATGTATGGTACAATTCTGTTATTTTAATTGGGATTATTTTTCCGTGAAAATATTTAAAAACAATTTTCAATGTGATTGCAGTTTTCCTTCTACCTTTGACGAATGGTTAATTATGAATCAGCCTTTTATGAATTAACCTTGTAATTGTTTTAGCCAACAGAACTCTGAAGACCTAGAAAATACGTATTATTTAGAGTTGGAAGGAGAAATTGATCTTGGTTTAAGAGAAGACACAGATTACATTTTAATTAAAACGGAAGACAATGAATTCAAGTTTTGTGAAGTAAAGGCCGATGAAAATAGTGTTGATTTTCACTTGCATTCACCGTAAGTGTAATTCTTAAATTTCCCCAAATTCTAGTAAAATAGTTTGTTTTTAATATTCAAAATTAAGTTAAAAACTTGTATGGTAACATTTAACATACTAAGTACATTAAAATTTGATTTTGAGATTAATTTTGTTTCACTAAAACTGAGTAATATTAATAGTTTTATTATGCATATTGAACTGCTTCATATTTACAATACTAAAACAATTCTTTATCAGAGTTACTTTTATAAGTAAAAGGCTTAACTATAGCTCTCATGATTAATTATGTTTACTTTTATAAAAATATTTAGTTCTAAATAGCAAGATATATCTTAGTGGTAACTAGGAGTTTTGCTAGCTAAGTTAATCCAAATTTGTTTAAAATGTTTAAAAAACATTAAAATAAGAAATGAAGAAATATCGAATAAAAACAATATATAAAAAATTTGCTTCTCAAATTATCTTATATGATTAATTACATGTTTCTTATACATATGAACTTTCACGCTTTTTTAATATTAGGAAGTCAAAAATAGCTATAAATGATTCCAATGCAACAAAGCTGTTTTCTGAAGAAAGCCAAAAGAATAACTTATCACAGGTATGTTTTGATGAATAACATTAAGATCGAAACAAAATATAAAAAAGTAATGATAGTTTCATAAAAGGATTTTAAATAATAGCAAAGTATCTTAATTAATATATTCATTATTAATAAATTTCGAAATTTCAAGTTGATTGAGAGAGTTTAAAATTCGAGGATAACCCAAACCAATTATTCATTCCTGCTGTATCTCTTGTGTTCTAATGTTATATACTAGATATTCCGTTATGTAGATTTTCGCAAAATCTAATCTAGGAGCCGAATACCTAGCATACCAAGTTCAATTCTCTAGTTTGAATCAGCTTCGTAATTTGTTCCCCTAAGGACCCTAATGACTAAACGATGCTATCTCTTTTATACTAAGGAATCAAGCAGGATTCCCCCCTCAGAGTCCAGATTCCAGGGCTCAAAGGAAATCCTCGTTTTGCCGGACATACAAGCGAGTCCGGATAGCAAGACAGGAATTATGTATAACATGCAACATCCAGGACCTTTCTCAACCTATGCGGAGGTAGGTCATTCAGAACTAAAGCGTTTATCTAAATTCTGGAATAATCATACTAATGTGTTTGATTTGAGGATGATTTGCGTAAACAACGCTCCCGAACCCTCCCCCCTTACCGAGATTGTACATTTTAAATGCGTTTGAGGTTCAAAATAGGTATAATTTCTGTGTGGGTTTCTCTCAGAGAGTTGGGAAAAGTCGGTTTCGATTTCAAGAATTGGACTGAGTTAATTAATTATATTTATAAGGAGGTGGTAGCTATTGAAACTCAAAGCATAAGTTTCAATTCAATATTAGTAAAGTAATAATTAAGTATAAAGGTTTCAATTATGTCATTACTTTTCTATAAAAGCTTAGATCAGTAATTATATATTTTAAAAAACTAAGACGGACGAAGAATTTTTAAAAAACGTTTTAAGCTTTCACTTTTTCTAAAAACTATATGCAGAAAGTTTATTTCAATCGTAACTTTTATAGAATGAAGCAAAATTATTTAAATTACAATAAATATTATCTATCTATACAAAATGTCCCAATACCGAAAAGACTACAATATATATTATACGTATAAATTCTTTGAACTGTATTCGTTGACTACCTTATTGAAAGTCACTGTTTCCTAGAAGTATAAGCTCTCTATTTTTTGTTCTCTACTTCTATCTTTGTTTTATTTATCGCATGGTAAAAAGCTTTCCTGTAGACATTACGTCACCATTTTATCCCTTATTTTATATTATGCAGAAAAATGCTCTTTCGCTGTTTTCACTTTTCTGAAATATACAATAAAACTTTTTCTTTCACGAGATAATCATATACTACTAGTTGGTGCAAAATTAATATGTTTATCATAACTTTAAAATCCATTAAATACGTAAAAATTTTAATTTAATACTATCTTATTATTCCTTTCAAATATTCTGTATGAACATTTTTATTTATAATGCATTTCTTAACATTAAAGAAAACTTGAAATAAAATATTATAAATGTTTAATTTTTAATACTTATAGGATGTGAAAATTATTTCTACGTATTAAAATAATAACTAAACAGTAATAATAACGGTAGTAAAATATATTATGATGTATTAAGTTGAAAATTCTGATCTTAATTTTTTTCGGATAAAAATTTTATTGGATAAAAAAACTTGTTTCCATTATTTACTTCAATATTTTTAAATTTATTTTAATTAGATCAATTCTCTGGAACAAGAAAATATTCCTTACAAAATCCAAACAGATGTAGCTGCACTTACTTCTCAATCTTATCATAACATTTCTGGGAGCCAAGCTTTACCAAAGGCACACCAAGCCATCCAGCCAATAAGTCATTTATATGGAGACTTAAAACTTAAATACATACCACCTCGTAAAAGAGGACGGCCTCGGAAATACAATTCCCATATGGTGAGTTGAGTTTTCCCAAAATCATTACCGGATACTTTACGTTTTGTTCAAAAAATGGTCGATAATGTCTGCAAAAGTTAGTTTAAATTTAAACTCGTTTCTATTTTAATTAATATTTTCAGGGATTGGGAAAATCTATTATGAATCATAATTTGCAGATATCAGTTTATTTACGGTACTTAACAAATTTGAACAATTCTCATAAAATGATTATTAAAAAGTTAAATTATTAACGTAATAGGTTAATATGTAAATTAATGAATTAATTAATAAATTAACTGGAAAAATTAGTTTCTAAGGCAATTTAAAACCACATAATTGTATACTAAATTTTTATTTTTTCTGGGGTATTGGGTCAATTTAAAAAGAAGGTGCATTCTTTAATAATTTAATCTGGAAGTTTTCTTTTCAAATATCTTTACAAAAAATCAAAGGAAAAAGAATAAATTAAATAGCTTTAAAAATATCTATCAAGAAATGAAAGGATCGTACGATCTGTTATTATATGTAAGGTTAAATTTTCATAAATATATGTTCATAGTAACACAGAAAGGTATATTATTTATGCACAACCACGCATTCTTGTGACTTTTACAAGTGTCGTTATTATTGATAAGCAAACTTGAGCTGAACGAACTTTGAGGGAAATCTTGACATACAATGAAAAGGGTAAAATTACACTTCCTGCTTATAATTTCTTGTCTGAATTACTTATTTTCTCTTTGGAAATTGTACTTGCTAATAAGAGGTTGAAACAGAGCGGGAGAGGAAATTACAGTTAAAGGGAGTTTTTATATAAATATAACACTGAGATTTCTTTAAGTGTTCCGCTAATGAAATTAGCTACTGTAACTGATAAGTGTTTAGTCAGTCATCTTTACTACGATATAATTGGAAAGAAAGTATGGAAAAGGGAAAATTAAGTACTTAGTGTCAACATCACAAACGACAATTTGGTTCGTTAATTTGGATGTATAAGTAATAGAGCAGAAAGTTGGAGAAGCTCTGATTAGGATACCCAAAGTAACATAATTATCCGAGTAATAGATTACTTATCAAATATAGTACTTAGGTGGAACTTTCCAAAACTTTTTTTGAGAATAAAGATGCTCAGTCGGATTAGTGAAATTTGTGAAACAGTTTTCTTCAAAAAAATTTTTAATTCTAAAAAAAAGTTTCTATAGTGTGAGATCTTTTACTACAAAACTAAAAGATTTCACAAGTTTCAACTCCAGAATTAATTTTTCCATTTTACACTTGAGCTACAATTTAATAAAATGATTATGCTATATTAAAGTTGCCTCTTTTACCAAAATTATAGAAAACAAATACACTTAACCACTCATCAAAACACTCTAGAAGCATCATTAAATGTTATCAAGGCTATGTTAAAAAACAGCGCATACTAAGTAGGAATGTTATCTCATTCATTCATCAGATAAATTTTATTTTTCTGTTTAAATTTAAAAAATTTTTAATTAAAAACTTTTTGTGCTTTTCTCAGTTATCAAATTGTTCGCAGACGATTGGATGCAGTTTTGTAGCAGTTCTTTTCCATTGGTGCCGCACAGATTTAAATCACTGCAGAAAAAAGTACACGTGTGTACTAAAAACTCTGATGTATTTATTCCCTACCTCACAACTTCCAAACGAAGTGGTTGATCTTTATTCTTTAAAACCTTGATTCCTGTGGGAGCAGCGCAGGTGTCAGTTGTCAAGAATTTTGAGGGTGCCGACTCAGATGCTGCCATCGGGATGTCTTATCTCCCCTATGGGGAGTTCCTCCCCTCGGATGTTTTTCGAAATGCTGAGATTTAGGTGGAACATATTGCGATCCGGTGTAGAAAAGTTTTATAGGGAGAGAAAGTAGTATGAGATTCAAAACAAACTTTTTCCAGTAAGATAACTTGAAGTTGGACAAATATGTTAGAGGAAATTGTGCTTTTTACCAATATAAACTTGTGTGAAAAGTTTTGAAGATGTTTTTGGAAGTAAATATTTTGTTCACACTGGATTACTAAGGAAAGGAACAATGAGAGCAAAAAAAAGATTAGACACTAAGAGTTATTCGTAACGTATTATTATGAAATCCAGAATCTGTTAGCAGCATTACTCTGTTATTATTATTATTTTTTAATTATTTTCACTTTTTCATGTGAGATATTGAGAGAGATAAATTTAATTTATGCAAGTGTGTTATCGATAAGGATTACCATAAGTTCAATAAGTATTATTATTTTGTATAGTTAAGTATTGCGGAGAAAAATATTAAAGGAATGATTTTTTATTCAATTTTTGTACTCACTATTTTTTGTACTTAAATAGCTTCTACCTGAAGATATTCAAAGTTCACCTTCAAGTTTTAACATTCAAAGAAATAAAAGCTTTGAAAATACAAGATCTCCTTTGAGAACATTGGAAAACATGCCAAATAAGTAAGGTTAACAAATTTTTGTATTTTACTTTCTTTTGACATTTAATTATTTTATTCTCAAATTCTTTATACATTCTTAAAAACTATTCCTTTATTGATATTCGAAAATTAAACAAAAATACTTTTAAAAGGTTTTACCCTATGGGGAGCTTTGGAAATGGATGTCAAGTTTCCAACTACAGAGAGTACCAAAAAATCCAAGATAAAAACCGCAGGTAAATTTATTGTTTTTATTTACTTCCTACGTAAAAGTCCCTTTTTGTCACGAAACAAACTTTTACATGAAATTGAAAACTTTATCGTTTTCAAACCTTTTTTTATTAAATTCATGATTAGTAAAAAACACAATAAAAACCAATATTAAAGTTTAAAAAAATATTTCTAAAAAGCCTAAAGCAAACGAAGCGTCTTAAAACCGTTTAAGATTATTCCAAATAGTTTTGAATTTTACATGAAAATATTCATACTACACGCATCATTCGTGAATAGTACTTAATAGAATTTTTATCTCCTTACAAATTTTACTTTTAATAATTTAATAAGACAACCATAAAAAAGTATACAATGAAATTATTCTCTTAAAAAAGATAACTTGGGCCAAAAAAAACTCCCATGTTATTAAATTGACGACTTCTTTTCACAGTAATCTGTGACTGGAAAGTATTTAAGAGACAAAACATATTTAAAGAAATTTAAAATGTTCTTGGGTATGTATTTCTTTTATGTATAGATAATAATCACTTACTAAAAAGCTATTGCACTCTAAAATAAAGAAATTATTACATCAATGAGACACAGTCGTTTTAAATTCTATAATTTTGTGTTGAAAATACAATACAATAATCCTTGAAATCTTTCCTCTGATATCTGAATGAATAGAATCTGAGTTTGCAACGTCGTACTCGGCTTAAATATTTCTTTCTCAAACCATTATAGTGAAACCTAACCCACACACACACAAATCATCCTTTAGCATTTGAAAGGATGTAATTTATTTCTTACTATTCTATAGTGAGTAAGAGTAAGATTTTTACTTGTAAAAGACTCAGAAGTACGTAAAGTGTATTGTATTTTTTATTCTCGAGACAATATCCCACAGAAAACATTAAAAAAGAAAGTTTAAAAAAATTTAAAATAGTATTACTATTTTATTATGACGCAAATATTTAAAACCTTCTGTAAAGTAAATATCATTTTTAATACATACAACGGTTTCTTTAAAAGTCCTTATCTTCGCCAATATTCCATTCTCGTAGTTGAATAACATTATGAACCTATTTTTTTTGTTCTTATAAATTGAGTTGCACTGTGATTTCAATGTCATAATACAGAAAAGTTTTATTTGGAATTTTTATTGTAATAATAATACGTATATATACAGAAGAAAAATCTTGTTCGTCCTATCTTTATTTTCTCGTCTATTTTAATCAGCCAAAGAAAAGGAACTTGAAGTAGAAAACCTTGCAAATACTACTCATATATTTGGGTTTAATGATTGGGTTATTAGAAGTTTTCTCGGAAGTAAAATTACATACTGGAAAACTAATGATGGCAGGACGTAAATGATATCTTATGAATACCTTTTATTAACGATCTTGTGTTTGATATAACACTAAAAAAACTTATGAAAACTTCTCAGAAGAATTGTATTTTTAAAATACTAGAGTGGGTTAAGAAACTTTCACGTGACACAGATTTTATTTATGAGAACCACTTTTTACTATTATGCATACATTTCCTAAGAATAAAAATAAATTCAAAGCAGAAAATTAAATGTCACACACAAAAATTCAATTTATAAAATAAATTCACTGTTTTGTTTACATTCTAAAATATTTTGATGCTTCTTTAAAAGATTTTATTCCCCAGCAATTCACTGAAACTGAAACAGCTGTAAAAAATTTAACATTTTGTTGATTGAATCCAAACCACGATTCTGTAAACTGCTTTTAAAATTGTACTCAACTTAAGTTATAATTTAAAGCAGTAGGAATTAATAAATTAAAAAGAATAACCAAAAATGCAGGAAAAATCCAAGACCAATTGAGGATATTCTAAATTTATCAAGTTAAGTGCCCTATCTTTTTGATAGTGAAAAAACGAGAAGTAAGGGAAAAGTCCTTTTGCAAGCATCGTTGATGTCAGCATTTTGTAAAGTCTTTAGCTAAATGTAATGAAAGCATCGACGTTCAGGCTTGCTGATTCTTCCATTTTAGAATTCCCAAAAATATAAACATCAATCGATACTACATTCTCGATGTATACAAATTCTACTGATTTATACGTAAATGTTTAACAATAAACACCTTGTTAAGGAAGTATGAATGTATGCTTAGCTTTTTTTACTAAAAAGTTTGATTTTTTTAAATAAACTCCTTCATTTACAATTTTATTCAAAGAAATAGAGGAAAATACTGGTTTATATTAAGGAAAATTATAAAAAAATATATTTGTTATCTTTATATGTAAAATTTTTGGAAGCTGTATTATAAAAAAAGAATGTGCTTTATCCAAACTTATATAGCTATCTTCCAATTGCAACTTACTATATGTTCTTTAAATCTAAAATTTTATGCTAAAAAACATTTGACACAATTTTTAATGTTTTATAATCTTTTCTAAATACATACTAAGTTCTTTTAGGCTTCTCCTTATTTAACTAATACCTACTCTTTTGTTTCAATCGTATCTTTAACTTTAATTTTCATTCAACTTTATTTTTCTTCTGCAGTAATTAATCTTTTGAATTAAACTTTTTAAGGCTGATAAAGTTAAAGTTAGCCATTAGAACTGATCTAGATTTCTGCCAGTTCTAATGGCAGAAATCTAGATCAAAACTGATTTAGCCTAGTATCTCCTAGTTGTTTCTAGGAAACTCCGTATGATTCTTTTTATTCAGAAAACTTGTCAACTATGTCAACCCAACACTAAATCCTTGAAGCACTTGCGTATGTTAAAAATCTCCCTTCGCTCATAAATGACAAATATTTAGATTAAAAACACAAAAAACTCATACTTGGAAGTCTACAAAGGAGACTTGGCTGACATCAATGTCTCTCACATTCTGCTCAAGAACTTCTGACAGTATCATCTTGTCAAACTTCAGAATCCCCCAAAAAATCTTTATCTTTGAAAGTCAGTCATTTTAAGTTAGACTTGAAGTGTAGTTTGGAAAAATTGAGGAAAGTTAAAAGAGAAAAATTTGAAGAGAAAATGAAAGAAAGGAAGGGGAAAAAGTCATATTCACTTGTTTACTTAAGTCAAAGATAATTTAGTTACTGGTAAACAACTAAATTATCTTAGACATTAAGTTCAAAGAACACATGTTTTATAGGCTTTTTCAATACATTAGAAATAGTTGATGAGTATAAAAAATAATAATTACTATTATAAAATTAAACAATTAAAAGTGTGAAATATCTTAACTACTTTTTTTTATTTAGGTAAGAAATATTTTTTTAGAATTTTTGTGTCGGAATTAGTTGAAAAATTTTTTTTACAGAAATAAAAGTAGTTTGTTTTTATAGCCATTCGCCTTGACCTAATTAATTTTTGATTATATTATCCGTGAAAAGTTAATACTTCAAAATAGTTCAAATTTTTTTTTCTCGTAAATAAATATTCCAAATCATTTAAACTTTTTATCGACATAAATAAGGAAAATATGTATCAAATTAAAGTTAGTTTGAAGGGTCCAAAAAATACTTCCCTCAAACTATCTCCATGCATGTGATAAAAACAACCACCGTGTAATTTAATCAATCCATCAATGCAAAGCTATAAGGTTCGTGAGTAAAGAAGGGTGGAACACCTCTCAATTACTACGGGAATTCCTGATTTTTTTATTTCCTTTTCATGCACCACAAAGTCACGGTTTTTGCATCTTCAAAGCATCTAGATTAGCTCTCCGCGTTAATTTAATCGGTACAGTTACTTTCTACTGAAATTCTTTTGGGTAATAGACTCTGGAACGTAGTCGCATTATATAATGGGATGACATTTTTATTAGTCTTCCATAATAAAGAAAAAAATAAAGAAACAAATCTCTTTTTGATTCACTGTTCCTTAATTGTTTTGATCCTATTTGATCTAATGCACCGATTTGAAAGCATTTATTGTCATCTCAAGGGCTTTTTAAGCTTCCTGTTTTATTACATTAATAATACGAGGAAAATTGTTGATCAATTTCGCCATTTTTTCTACTTTTTACTTTTCAACTTTTGCTGTTAATTATTGAATCGATTGATTTTCATGTATTATTATTGATTTTCTTCTATTATGACGATTTTAGGATTTTTCCATTCGGCATAACGAAATTTACATCCAGTTTTTAAAATTATTTCAAAAATACAAAATTGAGGTAAAAAATTTATTTGTTATAGAAAAGAAACGCAAAAATTCAAGTTTTTGTTATCTTAAAACTGTTTAGATAAGTGCTAATAGAAGCATGGATGAAAACTATTCACAAATTATCTGGAATATTTTCTCGTCTTAGCTTGATTTTGCTGGTGACTGATTTTTATTGTTTGGAGAGCGCAAAATTTATAAACAAATATTCTGGATTGGTTAGAGATTAATTCTCTCATCATTCCACATTGGTTTACATATTACTTAAGAATTTGTAATGTTTGAAATTCTAGCATACTAATATAAATTTGGAACATTTTACGATCATGTGTATTGAAGACCAACTTCAAAAATTTCTGATAATGAGTAAAATGAGTGTGTATCTTATCTATCTAACTACTTTTTACATAATAATGTGTATCTTATTATGTAACAAGTAGTTAGATTCATTAAATGATGTCACTAAACATAAGTATTAATTTTTTTTCAGTTACATGCATAACGATGTACTAAAATAGACTTTAAATATGTATTTTCTCTGAAACACTAATTTATTGAACAAAACCTTAAAGTTGGGCTTGATCATCGGATAATCTCTCTAGTCCCTCTTCCCAAGTTCCAAGAATGCCAACATCATTACATATAAGCTGGGTTTTACTGAAATCGCGCGACCAGTAGAGAAGGAATTTACATAACACATCACTGGTGACCCTTAATAATAAGCCTAGATTTCAAGAGCGGCTGTTCTAAGCTGAGTTCTTCGTAACGGTCTCAGTGTAAGCGCTTGTTTAAAGATTTTCTCGCATCTGATAATTAAATGTGCATTAGGGTAGGCAAATAACTGAATAAATGTCACTTTGTCGCACATAAAAATACTGGGTTACATTCTGGAATATTATTTATGAGGTAATATTAAATGATTTACAATTGAATAGGTTTTAAATTTAGTCGAAGCGCATCACTGGTTCTTCCTTATTTTATCAGTATCTTTTAAAGGTTTAACCTTTATGTTTTGCCTTTAAAAACACACCGAAAGATTAGCTTGTAATTATTTTATTAGCTTGGATTAGTATATAAATGTACTTATTTATTAAATTAAATTCATTATGTTCTTTTTTAAGCTTTATAATAACTATATATAAAGCAATATTATACCCATAATATTTTGCGTACTGTTCCCTTCTTTTTTTTCTTCTGGGAAAAAATGAAAACTTTATACAACGAATTAAAAGGTTTCATACCATAATTACTATGACTATGAATGTTTATTTTATTCTTATTAAAGTGTAGGTATACCTTTTCAGTTTTTTAATGACATTCTTGCTGCATGGGTCCGTTTCATGGATTAAAAACTAGTGAGAAATGTTTCAATTAAATATTAATTATAATTTTCTTTGCAGACAACGCATAAAAGCAGCATGCCAAACTTTCCGAGCAAATGTGCCAGGAATATCAAGAAGAACAGATTCAACGTCTGTTTGGGAACAGTCTGTACGATATATCACTTTTATAAAGCAACACATTGGTGAAAAATATGACATGGTGAGAATTTTAATATACAATACCTTTTAACTTATAGAAATTGTCCATATATCCATCTATTAACTATAAACATTGATTAAGCTTAAAATGAAGAAATTTGAGGAAAAAAATTAGTGGATATTTTTAAAAGAGACATTGTACTATCAATCAATAATAATCCTGTATTTATTTAAAAAATTTCAAGTATATTCAATAATCAGTCAACGCATGTTCTTTCTTATGATAATTTTGGATTGACGAACGTGTATGGTGGTTCAAATCTTTTATTGTTCTGGAAATGATAAATTATGTGGTTGAATTTATGCCTTCTATCATATTATCTCTCTATTCTAAAAAAAAGTTTTCAGTGAACGGTTTCCAGAGAAAGGCTTTTTAATTACTGAACCGAATGACACATATATGGTATCAAAATGTCCGGATTCTTTCCGGATTTCCGAGTAAGCCCTTCGATTTTTCAGAAAAATTCTCAATTTTAAAATATTTCCATTTTTTTAGATAACGGATAAGGTCGCAGTTATAAAGCAAGTACTGTCAATCAAATTATTATGCATCCAATCACAACGTCCGATTGACGCTTTATTTTAAGATGAAACATGTTTTTTCACCTTTTAAAAAAATTACTTTCTTGATGAAATATCACTCAAAGACTGATAAAAACATATTCTAAAAACTTACATGAAAGCCATTTTATACTAAAATTTCACACTTTTTGTCCAATATTTATAATTTTTAGTCTGATTTTATCGAAATTAATTGTAAACATAGTGATGTTTTGTCTCTTATTGTTTTCAATTGCTTAAACGGTATTGTTTAACAAGTCTGGGTTTAAAAAAATATGAATGATAAACACTAGGCATATTATACTATCGAGTTACTTTAAAATAATATTTTTTGTTTGGTCCGAATATTGATAAACAATTAGAATTAGTCATTTTTATAATCATAGATTAAAAATAATTAAGATGAATATTTTTAAAAACATTTCGTTTAAATTTTTGATAAGTTCGAGTTAATATACAGGGTGTATCTGAAATGGTGCATCAAACTTTCAGGGATGATATTACTCATCAAGACGAACAAGAATCGGTATAGAAAGGGGGTCCCAAGCCAAATCCCAGGGAGTTAAAAATGGAGCGACACCCCAAAAAATCATTGAAAAATTCGATTTGTAGAACAACTACTTTTGGTAAAAACTTAAATATGGTCTCAAAAATTGTGGTTTAATATGATCTTTCAAATAACCTCAAAAGTCTTCACTTTAAAATTTGTTTTATTATGAAAAATGTTAAAAACACAAAAAATGTGAAAACTCAGCCAAAACCTTATTTTGTATTTCGAAATCCTTTCTTTTGATTTGATAATCTGAAAGATCATAGTTGAAAACCCTTAAGTCCAAAGTTTCACGTAAATACAATCAATATTAAACGCTTGAGATCAATTTAAAGTTTGTTTTTTGGGTGCGCAAGCAGTTTTTTAGAGCTGTTTCCAGAACAGCTGTTAGCGCACGCAAAAAACAAACTTTAACAGGATCTCAAGCGTTTAATATTAATTGTATTTACGTGAAACTTCGGACTTAAGGGTTTTCAACTATGATCTTTCAGATTATCAAATCAAAAGAAAAGATTTCGAAATACAAAATAAGGTTTTTGCTGAGTTTTCACATTTTTGTGTTTTTTAACTTTTTTCATAATAAGACAAATTTTAAAGTGAAGACTTTTGAAGTAATTTTAAAGATCATATTAAACCACAATTTTTGAGACCATAATTAAGAATTTACCAATAGTAGTTCTTCTACAAATTGAATTTTTCAATGATTTTTTTGGGGTGTCGCTCCATTTTTAACTCCCTGGGATTTGGTCTGGGACCCCCCTTTCTATACCGATTATTGTTCGTCTTGATGAGTACTATCATCCCTGAAAGTTTGTTGCACCATTTCAGATACACCCTGTATACTCAAACTTTTAAGGGAGATTTATTCATGGAGGGGATGTGAAGTATTTTTAATAAGTTAGTTGACGTTTTTTCTGTAAATTGTTTAATTGTTTTATAAAGTGTGTTAAGTTCAACGAGTTGGAATTTGTGGGAATTGCGAAGCAATTCCAAAAGGTCCTGCGTCAGCAGTTTACGGGGGTTGGCGAGCGATAGCGAGCAGGGGGCGGTAGCTCCCTAGTACTATAAATACTTGTGTATTGTAAAGGAACTGAATGCATTTAAACATCCAACTAAAAATACTTCGATTCTAAAATTAAATGAATGCAATTAGGCTTTTTATTTTCAAAGTATAGGCTTCATCAATGATTTTTAATAAACAATTTTACATTCAATCTATTTACAAATAAGGGGATAATGTTAATACTTGGTCTTAAATTTTTATATCTGACCTCATTCCAAAAATCCACAAAAACAACCAAATCCACACTGTTGTCTTAACATTGATGTTAGTGAAATGGATATCAAATAGAAGTGATGAAATAATAGGATTAAGAGATTATCTCGATGCTAGAAGCTGTGGATCTGACACCACTATCACGATGTATTATAACCGGGCTAGGAGGTTATTTTGAAGGAACTAGTACCCCGAGGCACTTGAGCAGAAAATAGTCATGTCAACATCAGTTTGACATTTCGGGAGAAATGGGCCGTGAGAGAATTTTCTAAAGTTTGGAATAAGGTCAGATATTGGATTAACAAGATTCTGAGGGTTATTATTAAAGGTATATTTTGGAAACAAATTATTTCTCATCTCATACTATAGAAGAACGTAATTTATTCAGAGTATCAATGCATTTTATATAACTTAACATATTATAATAAAATTCGATCGTATTCTTTTCTCGTAAGGATACCATAATAATCATTTGGTCCAACCGAATTTTAATATGTTGCATAGTTTGGTCAGTTTAAAGGTTATAACCAATAGTTCAATTATATACAGGGATTACTCAGTAGCAAGGAATGTGTTTAAAAATAAATATTCATAGTATGTATGTATTGTATATGTATATGTATAAATCTTGTAAGTATGTTATTTGCTGAAAAATTCCGACGAATGTTCTTAATTTCAAAGGATTTTTCAGTTCCTACACTAATGATTCAGAAAATTTATAATGCATTCGCAATGAAAAACTTTCGTAAAAGTTAACGATATAAATACATTTAAATGATGAGGCATTAAAGGAAAAAGTCAAAAGGCACTTTAGTGCAGCTCCAGAGGATGTAAAAATATGCTCCAAAGGAATTTCTTTCCGGGAGTAACAACCCCCTTAGAATAACATAAACCCCCTTAGAGAACATAATTGGAAAACTTTGATGCAATTTATAAAAGTAATGAATTCTTCAATCTGTAAAGAACAATTCGATTTATTCTATTTTAGGAAAAACTTAAGTTGGTACTGATAAAACAATTTTATGAAGCCTAAAAATTTTACGTAAAAATCTGAATGGACAAAGGATACTCAAACATAGATTAAAGGAAATATTTAATGGGTATAACATACACTCATTGCCATAAAAAATAGCGCACCAAGAAGAAAAAGGGATATCAAAGCCAAATTCATGTGTGGTTGAGAAAATCAGTAAAAGATGTTGATTCCATAGGTGTCCATAACCGCCGCCACACGCCGTGATATTGAATGAAAGGGGCTTTATAATTCGGCTGTTGGGGATTGAAAGACCATGTTAACTCCCCACGTAGTCAAATTTCATCCGGTGCATCAGCGGACGTTGTATACCAGGCTAGATGCTTTCTCCTCATTGACCGGACATTTTTTGTGAGCGTTGGTTCTAAAGAAGGGTAAAAATG
This sequence comes from Tetragnatha versicolor, assembly GCA_024610705.1. NCBI lineage: Eukaryota > Metazoa > Arthropoda > Arachnida > Araneae > Tetragnathidae > Tetragnatha > Tetragnatha versicolor. Next base: position 60,015,741 of record JANDEH010000001.1, read on the forward strand.
CAACATTTAGGGGGTAAGAAGAAAGCTTGGACATTGCATACAACATATGGTTGTGCATTTTTCTCTTGAAACTTGTCCGCAGGACAGGTCTGAAGGTAAGTACGGACAACCGGCTATAAATTCTCAATAACGCATGTCTGGTTGGTAAAAGTACTGTTTTTTTATCAACTCAGCTTTTATCAACTCCGCTAGTATCAACTTCATACTATGAGTAGTTATACCTATCGATGCACTACTAGCACATACAAATGAAATTAGTATGGAATATGAAATAAAGAGATCCGCCCTTAAACTGTATTATAAACTAAGCACTTTACCGCACTGTGAATCGTGGATGAAAACTGGTCATGACCCTCGCAGGTTGAAGACTCAGGACGGCTTTTTGAAAGGAGTTTTGAGAGTGATAGAGGAGCTTTTCTTTTCGGGTTGAGCCAATTCTGCCACCTCTCAATCATTTGTACTCTGAAAAGTGTATGTTCCATCTAGATCTCCTTATTGAGGTGGCAAAAACCAATGATTGCACAGCGACTTTGTTCAATGCGGGTATGGAGACAATCAATGTACGCTTTCCTTAGGAGACATGGCTCCATATCTATACCGTTGGATCCAAGCTGGAGATGGATGGTCCTGCGGGAGCTGGTATCTTTAGCGATTACTTCTCGTATTACCTCTCGCTTGGAACAGCTAATTCAGCATTTGATGGTGAAGTTGAGGAGATTAAAGTTGCACTGCCCATCTTAGTGCTTGTCCTCCCTTGAATGAACAGGCTGTCATCTTCTCGGATTCTCAGGCAGCGATTCTCGCTTTTGCAAATTGTCTTCAGAACCCCGGATCCATGACTTTTCTGCAATGCAGACACCTAATTAGAGACCTGGGTGAGAAATATAAATCAGTGACCTTGCAGTGGATCCCATCCCACTGCGGTATCCCAGGCAATGAAAAAGCAGATGAGCTGGCAAAAAAGGGCTGCAAAATAAGCCAGGCCAACTACCCTGCAATGCCCTACAAGTCAGCAGCAGCAAAAATAAATTATCTTTTAATCAAGACTCATGCATCCCTAATTAAAGATCGCACAAGGGACAGGCCATGGGCTACCTCTCTTAAATCACTCCCTGACCATCCTAGGCGGAGTGCCGTGGCTGCTTTTCGCTTGACGACTGGATTGCCTCTATGAACACCTACACAAGATCAAAATTGTGAATGACCCTACCTGCCCCCTCTGCAGAAGTGGTGCGGCAATGAATGCCGACCACCTTCCCTCCTGTTCAGCCCTACGATCCACAGGCCTGTTTTCCCGGTACTGGGAGGCGAGGGACTTATCGTGCCAACTGGTTTAGTGTATTTTCCTGTTCCTGTACCTTTTTTTTGGGGTCTCTGTTATGGCAATATGATGTATGTCTATGTAAGCCTGCTGTATTGGAAATAAAAAAAACTATGGGTAATTATGGAAATAAATTTGGCTGGGATATCCCTTTTTCTCCTTGGTGCGCTATTTTTATGGCAATGAGTGTATATTTAAATATATATTTATAAAACAAGAAAGGAAATTATGGAAGAGAAGAGTTGTAAAAAATTAAAAAGTATTTAATTAAATATTCATTATAAATGTGGGTAATCCATGCTTTTACACCAAATGTTTTACATAAACATAAGAGTAGAGGGGAAATATTTTAGTTGTTTTCAGTTTAGCTGGCTCCTTACACTTACTATCAATGGAGTCTTTATTAATAAACACGAGTTTAATAAGCAGTAAACATCGTGTGATTACTCATCTCCACTTAAAAGCTATACTATTACATATAATTTAAGAGGGCCGATAGAAGGCTCATGCATATTTAACTAGACTCTAGCTGCAACCAATCGACATTTGATTTATTCCAACTTCCACAGCACACACACCTTAAGCAGATAGACTCTGAACCACCTCATGATTTCCAAATCATGGCCCATTCGTCTCCACATAATCCCCCCTTCGACCCCTTCTATCTATACACCACTCCAGCAACGACTGTTCCTGTTTTCTCTGCCATAAATTTCGACGGCAAACTCCGTAACGCCATGGGATTCATTACACATCACTTCATCAGGAACCGGACTCTAGGAAGCAGTCATAACGCCATGGACGTAAGCTCTGCACGTATCGCTTGTGGGACAAATACCTGGTGGCTTTTAATGTCGACAGTGTGTGTTGGGCTGTCCCAAGAGCTGATGTAAATTCTCTAGGGAGAGCATGTGCGTATGGCAAGGGTTTGAATAGGAACGGTGAATTGTGATAGTTTAGTTTAGAGTTGATCCCATTAGGGCATTAATATCAGCATATTAACTTGGCTGTTGCTTAATTTTGAATTTCATTGGGCCACTAGGCACTTATGAAATAATGCTAGAAATAATTTAGTAGATAAGCATAATTAGTTGTTTTCATATCTCGTTCTTTTTATACTAATCCTATTAAATTTTACCTAACGCCTCTCACATAGTACAAAATATCATTAGATAAAGATTAGCAATCAACCAATCAATCATTTTTATTATTATACATGGAAACAGGACAGACAATGGAGAGGAATTAACGATTAATTGCCAAGGGGAAAACCCCATTTTAGGTGGGAAAATACTTATCACAATCTATTTTTAAATAAACTTATAAAACTCTTAAATTTTTCAATACACAAGATCTCTGTAGAAGCTTTTCTCATTTTAAGCTATTCTCATAAATATTGTATCATTTATACTTACTGATAACCTTATGATTAATGATATACTCTCAAAAGCTAGAAAACCATCATTCATTCAAAAGCTTTTAAATGCTTCTAAAAATGCTTTTTATTTGTAAGTAAAATTTTTATTCTATAAATCCAGTAAAAGCTTCTTAACGTAACCTAAAATTTATTAAATGTCGTTTGAGAAATACTTGAAACAGAGAACCAAAAACAGGAGTAAATCCTCGATTATCCATAAATTTCGGTGGCACGAATAATAATTTACAAACAATAGCTAGAAATCAGGGACAAATGAACTGAATAACTTTTTTATGTTTACGTGACTGTTTAGTATCAAACTTTAGTATAAATTACTTTTCTACTTTACATTTTATGAAATAAAAGCAAGAAAAATGTAAATTTAAAGAACACTGTAGGATATCGATTCAAATAAGCTTAAAATTAGTGTTCAGTTGCATTTTGTAAGTTGACGGCACGTACTACAAAAGTTAAAAGTTTTAGACCCATGCAATATTATCATTATTCTGAGAATCCTAAGAAGGAGTAAATAAAAATTTTATATTATCAAACATAATATAATAATTTGTTTAATTGCAACTTTTTAAAAATGAAAGATAATTCTGGAGTTTCAGAATGTTTAAAACTAATTTTTTTCTGTTTTTAGACCACTATAACAAGCATTAATTATTTTGTTAACTATTTTGTTGTAGTGTCAAAAGTTTTTATAACTGTAACAAAAATTATCGAAGAGTATAAATTGTTCTTCATTCATGCAATGAAATAAAAATATTGAGTAACCATTAATCGATCGCATTTTTAGAGTAAGATTAGAAGAACATTTTATTTTCCATACTTTAAAGTTAAAAAATATGTAATAAAACCTCAGCGATTACGATAGATTTAAACTCATAATCTTCTAAAAACAATAAAAACAGTATTTCATTTCTATCAAGGGAAATAAATATTTGAAAAAATTCCCCAACTAATCACAGCGAAAAATAATTTTCCTTTCAAAAAGCTCAAGAACACTTGTCGACATCTTTAAGTGTTTTTAGTGTTTTATGAATAATTAAGGTTTTAGGATAAAAGAAGGTTATTCTTATTTAATAGCTAAAAACTATCGTATTGAAAAACGCGTATACGAAAAACTGTCCCAATTATATTTCAAAATAGTTTTGGATTAAAATGTTTGACTTGAAATTTAAAAGGAATTCTAAATAAATATTTGTGTGTGATACTTATTATTATTTTTTACTTTTATAGAATATTTTTAATGCTTGCATTTACTTAAAGTTCTTTCTCTTGTCTTTTTTTTCAAGAAATATTAAGGTTTCGATATAATATAAGAAGTTAAATATTAACAGCCCTGACACTGTTTGTTTTATCTATAAAATATGCACACTTAAAACATCGAAGAGTAATGATATTAATGAGACTTTGTAAAATGTTCCTCTTATTTTCAATATAGGTATAATTTTAAAATTATAGTCTTTAGTTTCGTAAAACCTATGGATATTTTCACCCGGTCATTTTTTTTCAAGGTTTTTGGTCAAGTTAAATATTCTTATATAAGTAACAATAAAACATATTAAAATAAAAAACAATAGTTTCACATCTCCTTTCTTATACTTGGGTCCTTGGGTCATAACTTCTTTTAAACAATTTATTTTATCAGTAAGGAAAGATTAAAGTTCATTAAATATTACTTAAAATAAATGAAAAAATAACCTATGAATTATAATTCCTAAATACAATTTAAAGTGTTTTTAGTTTGTTAAGAATGGTTATTTTAAACTGAAAATCTATGACACCAATTTTACCTCTAACTAACGGAACGTTGACATTTTGATTGATCACTTTAGAGTTAGTTTAAGACTTAGGTATTGATTTTTGGTGATAAAAAACTCCAAAGCATTTAGCCTAGAAGTTGATGAAAAACTCCCAGAGAAATTTCAAAGATATATTCTATTATTTCAATACCTAAATTTAAAAATAGTTAAAATATTTAACTCAAAAAGCTTGTCGTCATTGTATCAACATGCATAATTTTTACGTTTCATAGTGTTAAAAGACTATCATTTTTAAAAAATGTATTTTGTTTGCAATAACGGGTACCTTATTTTTAAACGACTGTATAAAAATTATAAATATTTTGGACTTCTTGATTGTACATACCTATATCTTTCAGATATTCGGAAATAGTTTTTTATTATGAACACTTGATTTTATTCTTTTGCGTATAAATACTTCCTAGGGTAAACCTATTATCATGATTTTTCAGGATTGGAAAAAAATCAGTATTTAAATGAATATTTAAAAGTTTAATCTAAACTTTCCTGGGTTCAAAAAAAGGTGAAAACTACTTCGGATAATATTTTCAGCCTAGATGGATTTCTAGATCGAAGTACGGATTATTGAAGATTTCTTGCATTAAGAAAACTAAAGCTTTTACAGTAAAGCACCGTTTATACGTCTTTCAAGGGACCGACGTAAAACGGCGTATAAATGAAAAGACGTATAATTGAAAACAATTTTGATTATTTGAATGAATTGGGACTTAGCGAAAACGACGTATAAATGTAAAAGACGTATAAATTAGAGACGTATAAACGGTGCTTTACGTATTTTGTTTGTTATCCACTTTAGAATATCCCAACATATTTTCTTACAATACAAAAAAGTAAGAGGAGAAACATAAAGGGAGGTTAAAAAAGCAATTTAAATATTTTTTAATCTGCCAAGCTATATAATTATCTTTTGTAAATCTACATTCTCTGATACTTACTTATAAATCTAAAATTTATCATTTGGAAAATGTTAAAAATGAAGCATGCATGATGATAAAAATTTTATCTCACATAATCAATTAGAGTGACAAATTATTCATGACTTACTTAAAAGGTTTTTGATCCATCGTATTAGGGAGTGGATATGTATACTTTTACCTTATAAGAAACGTTTTTTAGTTTCTTTCTAATGGAGTTATTATTGCGCTTCAAATCAAAGCTTGTAGTTATAACTAATGGAATGTATATTTCGCATGAAGTAGTTTTATTGTTTTTGAATTTTTACACGAATTAGATTGTTCCTTTTCCATTACTTTTTTTATCACTAAAATATATTTCAAAGAACCAAAACATATTGTTCCTTGTTCTTTTTTCAATTAAATTTCATGATCATACAAACAACTTATCGCGTAATTTTTTTCCAGGAATTTTTAGGATACACGCACAAATGAAGTTATTTCCTTAATGTTGCTTCACCGAAATCATCTTTCGGCGTATTAATCAAAACAAGAACCAATAGCCTTTGCATGCATTTTGAAATTATTGTAAATATTACTTCTTTAATAAAAATACTTATATAATTTATTCTTGTTACATTTTATTACTTAAGAACATATTTGCATTTTAAGCTTAATACTAAACTATTTAAAACACAGAGTAAATTTTATTTTAGCACTTAAATCATGTATCTCGTGTTTTATATTTTCCCACCTAAATATTTTTCAATCAATTTGAGCTTTTAAAGAAAACCCGGATGGAATATTGAGAATTTTATATGTATTTCATCTCATAACTTCGTTATATATCCATGTTATGTAAGATTCATGTTGCATCCTGACGCATTTTCTTTTCAATCTAATGTTAAAAAAGTTTAAAATCTGAGAAATATTAAGTATTTGTGAGAATGTATCACAAGAATGTGTACTTAAGAATGACCGAAGTTTTATAGACAAACGTGAGTTGATAAAAGTTTTCATAAGTTAAATAATCACTAATGATCTGATTCATTGCACTGTGTTATGTCAAATCGGAATGCCATTCAAAAGAAATGGTTAATCAGATGGATTAATTTGCAGCTCAAATGCATCTATTGTAAGATATCATTGAGATTTTCTCAGTTGCAATTACATTGAGGTGGAAAAATTATTGATATAATGGCCTTGTATCCCGTATTCTGCTATATTCCATCTCTTTTTGTTTTTCCCCTTCTTTTTCAATCTATTATAAAAAATGAATCCATACAAATTCATAAAGTGGCATCTTTTAAAAATATACAAACATTTTTTTTATTTTACTACAATAATTTTTGATATTTTCATTTTTAGCTCAACAACTAATTTCAACAACCTTATTCTCAAATAAAAGCTATTTTGTTAAAATCTAATTTCTCAATAAATTCTCTGATTTTCTATTCTTTAACATGTTGTTTTTCTCAAAGAGAAAGAAATTAAATGGATTAATGATGAGGAGCACTGATTTATGATTTACCCTTCTGTTGGTAGTGAAATCATAAAAATTTTAATAGAGTTATCTTGATAACTTCTATATTCGTTAACTCCTCTTTGAAACTTTCTCTAATCTCTTAGCAATCTATTTTGCAGAAGACTTTTCGCAGTGAAATTCCAACAGTTCAGTTTTACTCAAGCGGAACTGTAAAGGATTAGCGAGGTTACAAAGGAAGCATTGATCTGGAGAACATAAATCTAATCAAAGGGCGTCGAATATGAAATATCCCAATACAGTATTTAAATATAAAACTAGGTTAAGTATGGCCATGTTTACTACTCGTATTAGAGATTTTATGTATGTTTGTTTGGCGTTTAATCTTTCTTTTTCTTAAAAAATTAGAAAATGCAACCTTTAAAAACAGGATTTATTATAGAAGTGAATATGAAAAATCCAGATGCGTTTCTTATCATTCAAACAAAAGAAAATTTACTATTTTTTTGTTGGAAACGCTAGGAGATTTTAAATACTTTTTCCCCAAAAAAAGTGGAAATATTTAAATGATATGTCTTTTTGAATTTATCATATTTACACGCATCTCCAGAACGCAATTATTTTGAAAGCAAATATAATGAACCAAACCATCTCCCAGACGTCACAAATCGTTCTTTTTAACGTTGCTTCGTTATGTCCTCAATTTCACAAGTTCCTCCTCCATATAGTTTACACAAGAAAGTCCATAAATATTCATATTTCCTCGGAAGCTGACGAAGACGACTGATGCTTCCCTTACAAATATACTTTTCTTGTGCCATGAATATTAAAAATCAGCACTTGTAAACCCTTTTTTTCACTTCTAAAAACTCTCAAGAATATTTCTTTCGTTCATCTGCGATTCGTACGTTGCAAGAAACGACCTATTTGGTTCTCTAATTTTTGTCGAGCCTGCCTTCCATAAAAACTCCTTTATGGCTCAGTCGGTGGAAATGCGTAGCTTCTTTATAGTCATGAAACATCCACAAAGTGCAGGATTTGCCAATAAATGGAGGTATAAAAGTCTCACTGCTTGGCTGTTCGTGCAGCTGGCAGATTATTTGCTTCACCAGAGCTAAGACTTGCATTTTTGACTTCTAGTGAATAAATAGCTTTTATATTTCAAATTAATTTTCAAACGGTGTAAAAGGAAGACTCAGATAAGAAATGCTATTTATAGTATTCTTACATCAAAGTGCCAAATATTCCTACCGTAAAATTTATTATTTGCTTTGAACAAATATTTCGATATAGGCGACCTGAATTGGAAACTTCAGTATTTTGTTTGAAACAGTTTAGCCAAAAAATTGCATGCAAATCTATTAAAACATGTTTTTCTTTCAGGTTTAATGAAGCTAAGTGAAATTAAAATAATAACCCTAAAAGATCTTCATTTAGAATTTAAAATTAATAAAGCAATGATTTATTACTAATTACTACGTTTTGTTGTAATTTTAGATTGTTTTCAATATTAATATCCTTATTGAGACATAATTAACATTTCAGATAGTATTTACAAAATTGTTCCCTTTTATATTCAATAAATATTATTTCAGAAGTGAAACTTAATTGGACTTGATGTAAGATGTGAAATAACACACAGCCCAAAACTTAACCAAATAACAAAAATTTTAAATGTAAAGTAGATATCAATAGAAGATAAGTTAACCTGCGGCTATAACGAGTGGAATATGTCCCACCATTAGATCTTATTAGATAATTAAGAGCGATCATTTATCAATTCTTCAGTTATTCTGATTTATGCCCTATACGAAATTCATTATGATAAACTTGCTCTATAAAGTAATATTTTTATCCAAAAATGTTTATTGTGAGTTTAATCCTTTCTCACATGCATCTTAAATACACTGTTATACAAAAACTATAAACTCCATAAATCGAAGCAAAATATCCTTTCGATAAAAATAAAAACTATAAAAAAACAAAAAACCTCTAAAACCCACTAAATAAATTTAGTTTTTTTTTAGAGTGAAATTTCTTACATACAAACAGACCCATTATAAGCTACGCGGTTATCATTCTCTCCAGAATGTTAAAATTTGCATTCTCCATTAAAGTTCTCTTAAAATAACAATAACAGTTTCAGCTCCTGAGCTGTAAACTGCTGAAACTTGACCCTTTCCCAGAATACATAAAAATTTATAGCTCTTACCCAAGCACGTATTTTCGTACCGATATCAAGCTTTACCTACATCGAACGGAAAAAGAGAGAGTCGTAAATGTCATTGAATCGACCGATACCAATTGCAAACCTCTCAGCTCTTAACACCAAGAATCCCATAACTACTGCAGAAGACGAATTTGGAGACGTCTTATATCGACACATTGTGGCAGCTTGGAAAAGCAAAATGAATTCGCTTGATGTCGAATTCGAAAAAATTATGATAATTTTGTGTTCAAATGTACAGGGTGTTAAGTCCGTTTTGCAGCTTTCATTTTAAAATAACATCTCTCAGTGTATCCATGAAAGTCACTATACTGAATTTATTGAGACGACTTACAGCTCTCCTGCAATATAAATAAAAATATAAAAAACCTAAAAAAAAAAAGAATTTAACAAGTTAAACAACTTAAAAAAACTTAAAGATATTTTAAAATAAGTAAATAATATAGTTTAACTCTAATAAGTTTTTAATAAAAAGACTTAAAAGGGATAAAACAATAGCTTAAATTATAAAATTGTGTAGAATATCATAAAAAAGCACTGAAAAAAATTCCCTGAAAATATCTTTAATGATCGAGGAGATATAGAGATAAAACTTAAAATTTTTTTGGCCTCGAAATAAGTGCTGTTTAAAAAATTCTCCTATGTTGGTATAATTTTTAAATATGTAAAAAAAATTTAAAAATGTTTCTCCTATGTAAGTATAGTTTTAAATAATGCCTAACAAATTTTTAAAAAAATTTCTCCTATGTAGGTGAAGGGCCCCTTTTAAAACCCCAAAAAATCGCTAACTCTGATCGCTAATATCTCTTCGATTGATTATTAGCAATCATTTTATTTGTTAGCAATATTTTAACATTATATCAGCCGTCTCAATTAATTAAGCATGTAGTCAATTTATTATGGATAGACCTTACTTCCATGATCCTAAGAAACGTTGTTTCAAAGTTAAACCTAATTTTTAAACAAAATGATTTTGAATTCAAAACAATTAGCTTGATTTTCTCTCAAGCTCTTAGAAAATACGTTCATTAATTATAAATCAATTCCCGGACGAAACGCAATTTATGTAGTTTTGTGCAACCCAAGAATAAAAAGAAGTATAAGAGAAAGTTAATATCTCATAAATATACCAAACATGAAAAAGTTTTTAAATAATTACCTTAGAGCTTATGGCTGATTGTAATTTAGAACTTAGTATTTTTATTCCAAAATCTACAAATTTCTATTCTTCATATGAGAGGTTAAAAACAAAAATTACAGACCATTTTTTTCAAAACCTACTTTTGAGTATCTTTACTTTAAAGGTTCTCATTTTAGTCGTACCAAACTTAATTAGCCCAAAAATTTAGCGTATTTATATTCTTGAATTCGTTAATTTTTCAGTGAAGTAAAACTTTTATATATAATTTTAAACTTAGCTTATCTTACGTACTACCTCATCTTATTATATCACATCTTACAAAATCTTAATATCATATCTTTAATTTATCTTACACCAAGTCATACTTTAAATAAACAAGTCTTTGTCTCTTCCACAAATTAGTCCAGTCGCCATGCCATGTGACCTGGAAATAGAGTCCAACTAATATTTTATGATTGATTCTAGTACTTTTTGATGTACTGAAACATAATACGGCGGGTGCCAGAGTGGCACCTTTGAGCAATTCCAAATATCGAACGGCAAAGTTCTCGGGGTAAAAAAAGTAGAAATCGGGTGTTATTTTCAGGAAAAAAATAAAGTAGTCGTTTTTTCAACGGATTTTTATGTTTTTGAGGGTGCTTAATCCGAATTAGACTTTTTCAGCCAAATATTCGAACGGCTTCTTTGAGAATTTTCGAGATTTTGTCAAAATTTCAACCCTTTTTACGGTTTTATGCCTATAAAACAAAAGTTATGGGTTTTACAAAAACATTTTCAATTAACAAATTAAAGTTTAATAAACAAGCTACAAAAAAGTCAATTGAAACATTTTTGTCAGACAAATAGTTTCGCCGCTACAGCCCGCCAAAAGAAGATACAATTTTGGACGGATTGGGAAAAATTCAGGATGTAGTACCTGCATCTCGTGATTGAATGAAGTTTGGGAACCTACAAATGAGTGTTTTTTTAATTTGTATGATTGATACTAGTACAATTTTATATACTGAATCATAATATGAAGGGTGCCAGAGTGGCACCTTTTGTGAACTTTAAGTATCGAAGGTCAAAATTCACGGGATGATAAAAAAACACCTATTTTATTGCGAGTGAAAGGGAGTCGGCTGACCAAAATTAAATATCAGTAAATTTTTATTATGGGGATACTTTGTGATATAACGGTAAACTATACTTTTTCAACATGATTAAAAAGAAATTCAATATAAAATATGTTTAGAAATAGGTAGTAAATAGGAAGTGTAGTTTACTTTAACTTTAATTCAAAATTATAGAATATTTTACACAGTGGACATTTCACTGTCAATATTTTTAAATTGGGCTTCATTAGATTTCAAATTGCCACACAATTGGCCACCTTCGCACGTGCAAAATTATGTACAAGGCAGACCTACTTGTGCACAACTGCACCTTGCTGTTGAACATGGCTTCTCACTTGAACAGCTGCACCTTAAACTTTTCAGCAATTCTGGTGGTGCCAACCCTTTGTTATCTGGAAGAACACTGTGAATGCCTGCCCCATAGATTGTGACAACCTTTGAGCTTCATACATAGTGGTGATTACAGTTTGATGATCTGCTGGCTTCATATCTAAGAGCGGCGAGTAAACTGTGTTGGTTCCTGAAGAAATATCCATATGTGATTCTCGGGCACACTTTGTCATGAAGCCACCATATTCTGGAGTGTTGCTAGGATCTTCTGACATTTGTTAAAAAAATTTGAAATCACTGGCTCTAGCTGTTTCAAGTTTAACAACTGTTCGTGCCAAAACTGATAGCGATTGAACAAACCTTTTAGCTGCATCGTCGGGCATGGATGGTTTATTAGTACCATGGTAATGCTGAATTTCCATGTCAGGTAGATTGAGAGCAATAGTTTCGACCTTTTTCAACCGTTTAATGGTAACAGGAGATTCTCTGTTATCACAATCCTCAGACTGCTGTGATACTATCATAGCGAGGGAGTGTGTTGATCTCAGTCCATTTGATGAGGAGATCTTTATATCAAAATTGTCTACTACCGTTTGAATTAGACAGTCTGATTTCAATTTATTTACCCCATGTAGTTCGAAGTTTCCTGATTGCATGTTACGACAAACTGTAGTTGCTACTGATGATTTGTACCTCATTACTTCATCATAGCTGCAACAAACTCCAAAGCTATACAGGAAGTCAATAAGTTGCCGTGATGAGTAAGCGTAATGAAGTGTTACACCAAGAGACACTTATAGAGGAGTATTCATTTTTGACACAATTCCAGTTACGATATTTCTAATAAGACATGAAGCCAGCAGCATCAGAAGGCTTATCAATGTTTCACTTGTTGCTTTCATCGCATCCTAGGTGCAAATGCGAGTAGAGTAATCCTGCGTTTGTTCTTCAGAAACTGATTTAATTTCAGACTTAATTTTAGAAGTCATTCTAAACATGTTGAAGTCATCATCCTCAGAATTTTCGAAATTAAGAATGTGTGCTGCTTCTTTACGGAAGCAAATGATACTAGCTATTCCTGATGAACTGAGAACCACAAGATCATTACCAAAATAGTCTAAAAGATCAGAAATTAAAGTTTTACGGCTTCTTTTACCACCATTGCTCATATACGTAGCATACAGCTCAACAGAATTCCACATACGACTACGATTACTTTTCATAGTGGAGATAACGACAGCAAACGATTCATCCTCTTCACTTGAAACACTACCGGACTGTTTGTTCTGAGCAATCTTTACACTTCGAGAGGCCATAAATTTTGCGTAGCAAGAAAGATGGTACCGTCCTGCTGCTGTATGTAGATCGCTCGTTGCTCCCAAAACACGTCCACGAACCTCATCTCCCCATTTATCACCGCGATTTTGGCAAACTTGAATAATATTTTTTTAAATAAGTCACCATTTTTTTATCCAATGTTCTGCACTCTCTGAAAGTGTTCCATCGTTTTGGGTTCTTAGGGTCAGGTGACAGGCATTCCAGCCCAAATATCTACATGTTGTTGTTGTCGTGTCCAAAAGAAATTGGAGACTATATGGAGCCAAAAGCGTTAAAAATGAGGGCCGCCAGGTCCGGAGCCCGGATGCTATAGAGAATATCTTGGGGTGGCTCGCCAAGCTTGAAAAGAGAAGCAACGACGGCCTGACAGTCAAAAACATGGTATGGTGTCAAAGGGGTATCCAGACAATTTCTGCAGAAGGGGTAAGATCTTGTGTCATCTGGAGAGATTTTCATTCCTTTAAAATGGCCTGTTCGGAGTCTTGCTATTATAGATGACAGGTTTCTAGGGCAATTAAGGTCTGGGATAGAAGGCTTTTTAAAAGATATATCGAAAATTCTACGCTTGGCAACCGCATTCGCATCCTCGGCAGTAACGGTGAGAGCTTGATCTAAATCTCGAGCTTCCTTAGCAAGGATGTCGGCGCACTCATTTCCCTCTATGCCCACGTGGGCAGGGATCCACTGGAGCGTACAAGGCCTATTGATTTGGCCGAGAAGATAATTTATGCCTTGGGTTAAGTTTGTTTCCCCATTGCCTATGGCTTCAAGAGCAGATTTTGAATCCGAGAAGATAACCAGCCCTTCTGCCGAATCGCCAGAATACCAAGAGAGATAAAAGGAGAGGGCTTCTTTAATTGCCATCAATTCGCTAGTGAAATTTGAGGCAATGTGACCAGCAGGAATTTTGAGTTCAGTTTTAGCACCAGAAGGGTGGAGGAAAAGGACACCCGCACCACCTCTATCAAAGGAATTGTCAGAAGATCCATCTGTAAATATTGTTACTTTATTACCCTGGGAATAGGAACGGATTGTGTCATTGCCCTTCCGTAATAACTCTTAAGTTAGTTCTTTCTTTGAGCAGGGCTCCAATAAGTTCAAAACAATCTTGACATTAGCAGGTGGTTTGATGGGAAGAATAGGTTCACGGAGAATATCGAGAGAGGAATGATCAAGAAGGATATCTCTTCTGATGTCTCTGTCAAAGTGAAGTGTGGATGATCTGTGAAGCCTCTCCAATCCCGTCCAAGCACTGAAAGCTCTGTTAGAGATGTGATCCTCATTGTAGCTTCTAATCCTGTTGGTAAATTTAATAGTGGCAAGTCTGCGTCTCTTTTCCAAGGACATAAGTCCGCTTTCTAGTTCAGCTTTCAAGTTGTTTATCGAGGACACAGCTCCGATTATAATTTTTGAAGCTCTATATTGAACGGAATCGATTTTGGCTCTCACTTTTTCAGATGCAGGTGCCCATATTGGGGAAGAATATTCAAGAATTGGCCTTATGACGGTACAGTAGGTACTTTTTAACGTAGATGATCTTGATCCCCAGTTTGTACCGCATAACTACCGTATAAATATCTACATAACTCCCCCTTTAAAAATTGGAATCTTCAAATTGTTCAAAATTAATTAGATTTTAAACTTTCAGAAATTCCTTTTTCAAGGACACCTTAAACTACAGATATTACAGATTTTTAATTTTGGTCAGCCCTTTCACTCGCAATAAAATAGGTGTTTTTTTTATCATCCAGTGAATTTTGACCTTCGATACTTAAAGTTCACAAAAGGTGCCACTCTGGCACCCTTCATATTATGATTCAGTATATAAAATTGTACTAGTATCAATCATACGAATTAAAAAAACACTCATTTGTAGGTTCCCAAACTTCATTCAATCACGAGATGCAGGTACTACATCCTGAATTTTTCCCAATCCGTCCAAAATTGTATCTTCTTTGGCGGGCTGTAGCGGCAAAACTATTTGTCTGACAAAAATGTTTCAATTGACTTTTTTGTAGCTTGTTTATTAAAATTTAATTTGTTAATTGAAAGTTTTTTTGTAAAACCCATAACTTTTGTTTTATAAGCATAAAACCGTAGAAAGGGTTGAAATTTTGACAAAATCTCGAAAATTCTCAAAGAAGCCGTTCGAATATTTGGCTGAAAAAGTCTAATTCGGATTAAGCACCCTCAAAAACATAAAAATCCGTTGAAAAAACGACTACTTTATTTTTTTCCTGAAAATAACACCCGATTTCTACTTTTTTCACCCCGAGAACTTTGCCGTTCGATATTTAGAATTGCTCAAAGGTGCCACTCTGGCACCCGCCGTATTATGTTTCAGTACATCAAAAAGTACTAGAATCAATCATAAAATATTAGTTGGACTCCATTTCCAGGTTCAAGCCTATTTTCTCATTTGGCGACCGGACTAAATGACTGTATGTAAAAAGTTATTACATCTCTTATTTGTCTATTCAGTGTGCCTTTTTTTCAGATTTTAGACTATAAGTTTATGAATAAGTGATCATAACCTTCTCTGAGTGGGATCTGAAATCTTCTGCCTTCTCGTGTAAAAAAATTATTCAATTATAAAAGGTGAAAAAAAATACTAGGTAAAGACAATTTTTACATTGGGATTAAACTCTATAGGCTAAGAAAGCATATTATTCTGAAAGTAAATAAATTATTCTCTAACTTTCTTTATTTACCCTGAAAGTATCTATTGAACATGTGGTCTTCTTTTCTTAAGATATTCATATCCATTTAGTTGAATCACCAGAAAGAGCTTTACATTTCTAATCACCCAAATTAACCATTGCAGCTAATATTTATAGAAAATACTGAATCCGAAAAAAATTCCCCAAAGAGCATCCTGATTTAGATTTTATTGGGTTTGAAGAGACGTTTTTTTTGTTAGCATCAAAAGGATTATTTTGCAAATAAATCGCATTTCTTCGAAGAATTTTTAGAAATTCCTTATATGCGAGAAATAAGTTTACCCGGACTCTCTCGTATAAGATGCTTGATTTAATTTCAAGAAATAAAAATATTATGCAGTATGTATTATTCTTTAAGTGCATTTTATTTCATTGAAAGAAGTGGAAAACGAAGTCATTTTACAGTGTATGATTTCCTTGGTTTGTTTCAAGCCTGGACGATTTTTGTAGTTTCATTCATTTGAATCACAGAGTATAGAGCTTAATATACTGTTCATCTCCATAGACGCTAATGGCAACTTTTTTAAAAGGGCTTTTCCCATTGACAAACCTCAGGCCAAACGGACCCGCCTCCTAACCTCCTATAGCTCCACATCCCACCTGTCACTCACCCACTTCATTCGCTCACTGAAGCTGTCACTCAAAACCAATTGCTTAATCAATTGCATTTAGCTTTTTCTGATTGGCTGCTAGTGAACTGAATAAAATCTGCGAGCTGAATTAAATTAATTACCTTAGGAGGAAAACTGTCATTTGGCATCTCTGTTAAGATCAATACTCTGTGATTTGAATATCCTCAACAACAGTGGATAAAAATTAAAATATTTGATGCACTGTATAAGATATCAATAACATATATTTAGGACCATCTTTTCTTCTATATTTTCAGTTTAGTACTTAAAACTTGTAAAAAAACTTTTATCGTATTTTTAAATAAATATCCTAATACATCTATTTCGGTTATCAACATTTAAATTGTTACAATTTTTACTATGATATTTAAGAAAAACAGGCTAAGTCAGATTGGGTCTATTTTTCTGGATAGTTTTTTTTTAAGTAAAAATCATAAGTTCGAGTTAGAGAGGTTGACCTAAATTCTACCTTCTAATTCTTTTAGCCACATAAAATTTAGTTCACAATACTCTTTTATAAAATATATTTCAAACTTAACATCAGCTTTACAAAGCTTCAGAAAGCAGTTTTCAAATTTGTATAGTTTTTATAACCCTTTTGAAAATGAAACTTTGTTTCAAATTTATAATTTTATTATTTATATTCGAATGATGGCAACTGGATCATTTCGTTTTATTTAGTTTTAATAGTTTTATCCTACTTTTTGTGTTTAAGAACTAACATTTAAAATAAAAGTAATGTATATGCACACCAATACTGGCGTATTTTCTATTCAGATCACAAATAGCAGAGAAACGCGGCACACATTTTCCCATTGACTTCTACTTCTCTTAACTCTACCTGACTCGTGTTTCTGTAACTATCGTGAAGATTTTAATTTCCCTAGGGAAAGTAGTTGAACCTCAACAAGATCCGAAAAAAACTTCGTACGTAAAAAAACTAATAAGAGGAGGAGTTCGTGATTTTGCGGGGGCACAGGGATCTCCACTCAATAGCCTCTTTCTTTAAAATCGAGTTGAGTTGTTTGCATACTATGCAAATGTTTATGTGATTGACTCAGTATCGAAAAGCACCCAGCTTGAAAAATTGGTATTGGGGAAAACAGCTTTCATGGAAAAATTGTATAGAAGTCTTTTGCATGTAAATTGGATTATTTTTGTAAATTTACAAATGTGATCTCCTCTTTTTATGATACTTTAAAGGGGTTGGGAGTTTTTGTAAGGAAATATTTTCCCGATTATTCCCTTTTATAGGAATATGAAATATACATTCTGAATTTTCAAGTTGTGCTAATTTAAGGGGTAGGTATAGTTAAATTGAAAACACTTTAAAAACTGATAACCATCCTGAACCAAAAAATAGCCAAATTACTTTTAAAAACCCTAAAAATAAACCCTTAAATATCATTTAATCTACACTTAAATATGATAAAATATATCTTCTATTTAAATTTTTTTTAAATTCTTTCTTAACACAAATTTTTTTATGAAAATTAAAAATTATTATTATAAAACTGACTGAAATATTATATTTTGTTAAATGAAATTTTTAATCTATTATTATTTATTGTATTAATAAACTAAATAATTAACTTTATTATCATACTTTATCTCAAATTCACTAATGTGACATGACAAATAGCATTTTACCTCATATATTCAAAAATATTTAATCTCTCGATTCGGAATAGAAAACTGGTGAGGCTCAACATATTCAGTACCTATTCAGTCGCCAAAGCTAAATCACCCTCATATTTTCACCCTCAGTTCGTAATTCTCCACACTCCGCATACCCTAATCAACAAGCCAAACTCTGAATCCTTCATCTGCATGCATTCATTACCAATTCCAAAATTTTCCTTCGCATTTCTCCAAGAGAAAAGGAGTCACTTGACTACACGCATGCTGCATCCCCACCTTCAAAAGTATCGATAATAATTCTTCCCAACACCCCTTCAAGCTTCCCCCAGTAACCCTTCATTCGCATTCCTTTCCCACCCAGTAATAATCTACTTATTCCCCTTCAAAGCTGTTTTTTCGAGAAGTCCCCACGAAATTATTCCCCCTTGCGATCAGTGAGTCAGTTCTCGGGCTTTATTTCTAGAACGGGGACTCAGAAGAACTCATCAAATTCTTGAAGAATCTTCCTCTCGGAAAATATATTGGGTCGGATCAATACAGTTGGGGGAAAGAAGACGTTTCGAATTTCGGACGCTTAGAAGTGTTTTATAAACACCCCTTCCGCTTTTACTGTTTGAAAAAGAGTTACTTTTCTAAATAGCACTTCTGGATGATGGAAATTTAGTAAAAAGTAGACCAATGGAGGTATATTTAAGATTTATACCAAAGGTATTTCAGACAGCCATCTATAAATTTAACCTCCTCATATTCACAAATGTATTAGGGCTGAGAATAATTTTCTATCTTTTTTATTTATTTATTTTTGTAATATAAGTTTAAGCACAGCAGCGTTTCTCTACCTTTTTACCCTCACGGAACCCTTGTGATAATGTTCAAGTTTTACGAAATCCCTAAATATGCTTTATAATGATGTTTTGGGTGTGTATTAAAATATTTTTATATTTAAGAAACAACAAGAAATTACTTTTAAAAATTTAAAAACAAATGTTATCGGTGTATAAAATAAAGTATACCTGCTTGATGAAGAACGTTTAAATTATTATTAATTATTATCTACAAAATGCAACTCAAACTAAAAAAAATGAAACAAATTCTCAAACGATAATGTCAAAACTGAATGAATTGTAAAACTTTAGTGGACATTGGTAAAGGGCTTTTGATTGGGCTTTTTAATTTTGTGGGGAAAAGCCCAGTTTTTTTGCTTGACTGTAATTTTTCTATAATTGATTGTAATTTAATAAAAACACATATATGCGCAAGATGTAGAGGTATTATTTACACCCCCAAAAAAAAGATTTCTTACGTTGAGTATATTAAAAAATATTTCTCACCTCTACACCCACTCTTTTTTTTCTAAAAATGTGACGACATATCCCATAAAATTTTCAATGATTCATTTCACAGAGCACACATGCATACGCGGTGGACACTTTTAAAATCTTAGTCTCCAGTATCTTAAAATCTTAATCTAAACATATCCAGATGTTTTCCATAATTATTTTTTAGAAAGGCATCATTCCAATTGAATCGTCAGTTTGAAGAAGGGAATAAGTCCAAAAAATGACAAATTGACTTTTTGTGCTCAAAACAATCTCTAAGCTTTGCTCTACACATGGGTGAAAAGAGGGGAACAATAACTAACCCCTATAGGGAGATATCGCCCCTTGAAGTTGTGAAATCGATGTCCATTCATTGCATTTTTTAAGCTAATTTGGAATTAAAGTTAATTTTTCTTTCTCCTCATATTCTTTGTCCTCATATTCTTTGTGCTGTAAACTAAGTTAAAATAAAATTTTCTCTTAATTTCAATGTTTTTCAAACTTTTTTTTATGTAGGGAATGTTTGACTCCATTCATATTCACTCACTCCATTGATACTGCTTTAATAACCCAGTTTCACTATAATTTTGAATTTCATTTGTCTTATTCTTTTTATTTCACCCTTTTGTGGTGTAAACTAAGGAGAAATATAATTTAAATGTGATTTTAAGGGTTTTTAAAGATTTTTTCATCAGAAAAATTTCATAAGGTGTAAGAAGGGAATAAGTCCATCAACTTATTTTGGCTGTAAAATATTTTTGAATACAGTTATATTTGTTTTGATGATTGCTCTGTTTTTTAAATAGGGTTCTGAACTTCCAGTAAAAATTTGGCGGTTATACAATGAAAATTCCATTACTTATACAGTTTTTTTCGATTTTCTCAAAACTTGATTTTTGGACTTATTCCCTTCTTCAAACTGACGATTCAATTCTGTCCCAATCTTCTTGAAAACTATGGGTCGTAGAGATCTTTGGGATTTTTCCATACACCTCAAGAAAGGAATATGGCGGCCCAGAGTTGGAATATACTTGTTGAAACGCCTTTTATAAATTTTACTCAAACAAAACATATCCCGAAAATGCCCTTGTTTTCAAGTTTCACATTGTGCACAAAGTGAAACGAATCTAAATCCTGTATATACATATGTTATTCCAAAAGAACCCTGTTATTTCAAAGTGTAAGGCGATTGAAATACATTGACGGAATATCAATTGAAATTTTGTATACCAATCACATCCGAAAACTTCCTAAGTAAACAACGGCTTAAAGTCTTATCATAGAGAGTATAACATGTTTTCCTCTTTTAAGCAAGACTTTTTGAAGAGAAAACAACTTTTTGAAGTTTGTTCATTTTTGTGAAAACAAGTTGTTATTTGCTAACCGGTTTTATTTCTTTAAATTCAATACATTGATATTGAAAATCCTACTCTTTATCTTTGAAGATTAAAACTAAATTAAAAGCCAGTTTTATATGCAATTTAAAACAATCTTGGGTAGCTCAGCTTTTATTTAAATTCTTACTAACAATACGAACAGAGAAATTACCTTCTAGTAAATGCATTAAGAAAGATTTCCATTATCCTTTGATAGACAATCTGTAATGGGATTTAACTCTCAAACATGAATTGAAGTTAGAAAATATTTTATGTTTGAAATTCGTAGATTTTCTTTTTTACTTGAAAAACAACTAATTCCTTTAATTTAAGACTGGTATCATAAATAAAGTCCTAAATTATTTTTAATGACAATGTTATCAAAGTTTAAATAATTAAATTTTAAAGAGGTTGGAATTAGAAAAGTTTTATCAAAACTTGACCCTTTAGATAATCTCATGAATTTTAACTTTTCAGATTTCTCAGTTGACTTTAATTTTAAACCACGTAAGGAACTAAATTCCTTGGATTTTCATTATAATAAACAACGAAACAACTCGGTTTTATAAATTTTGTCCGGATTATTTGAGTAGTGACTGTCTTTATACAAGTTATTATAATTGGTATGTATGTATCATATGTTTTTATGTGATCCTGATGCCATAAAACTTTAAACAACTGTTGTCTTTGACGGAAACTAAATCAAGAATCTTGGAAAGTCAATAGGGACTGAATTATACATTAGACTACCGTTAGATGAAATGGAATTAATGCATTTGACTCAAAATCATTTCCTTAATTTTTTGAGAGGTGAATATGGATTGCTTCAAAAAACTCATTTCAGTTCGTTCTACAGAATTCAAGTCAGATCGGGACATGAATCAAGGACCACTGACATGAAATAATTATGTTTTTGAGAAGGTCTAGTTTCATATGATAGTGAGTGCTGGACAATGAGAAAACTAGATGAGGAAATCTTAATGATATTTGAACGGAAAATATTGAGGAGAGTTTTCGGATCAGTAATATTTAGAATTAGTTAAAGCGAAGTACAGGAAACCAAATTAAGTTAAGGTAATTAAAGCTTCACAACTAAGATGATTTGACCAAGTATTCAGGTGTAACAAAAATTGCCCAGTAAATAAGAAAACCTTTTTTATATCGCAATGAGAACTGAACAATTTAAATTTCAGATGTATAAATTGTAATTATTCGGAGTATCTTTCATCAACGTATTACATTAATCAACTTAGAGAGCAAAGTCTGAAAGACCCCTCCACACAAACGTGACATTTTTGATACAGCAAAGATAAGGATTAAATTAACATAATCCATCCACAACAATTTTATCCACTTTTCATATCAAACTCATATCACACAACTTTACTTGTAGACACCCCCAGGCTTCCCGCCCACCTAATTCCTTTATGATAGTTCGAAAAAGTTTCTAAACCACAAGTTTAGTATCAGCGTCAAACTCTCGAATTCACTCCCTTCAAACAATTCCCTTCAACACCACACCAAACACGAATATCTAACACACCCAAAACCAAACATCGACCTCAAGATACCCGAACAGAACATCGGGCTCGAATATCTCATCAGCCTCCATAATTGCTAGCTTTAACGAGCAGCGACCACCGTTTGGAAACACTAGACATCCGAAAGTGATCGGCTTTCCGACACTTGACCAGATCGGAGGGTGAGAGTAGGGGTTTTGTCAACTGGCCACTCGACTGGGGTGATCGAGATTTCGTCCTCGGCTTTTAATGAGGGTCTGAATGGGGTCTCTCCGGCCCTACAATGCGTTTTGACAGGTTGTTGGGGAAATCGCCGCCCAATGGGGTTGGACGTAAATGGGACGTTTATTGTAGGATTTGAGAGCGGCTGTTAAGTTGCATTTGGATTGATTGAGGTTAGGGATCTTTCTGTTTAGATTTACACGACACTTTAATTGATTTATTTCATTAAGTTTCGCATAATAATCAACAACTTGCAGTCAAACTATTCTAACAATAGACCTTACATTAACGAACGTCTAAAATTTAAGTGATAAGAGGCATTTACTAATAACCAGGGCTCGATTTGAGCCGGAACGGTCCGGAACGCCGTTCCGGTACCTCTTATTCGGAAAAAAAATTATATTCTATCTCAGGGGTATCCTAACTACGGCCCGCGAGACCCTTTCAACAGGGCCGCGGATACCTTTCTATATGCTAAAAAAGTGCTAAAATGAATTAAAACCATGTTTTTACAGTCAAATTTCCAAACTTTTTATGGGGGAGGACCCCCAGAGCCCCTTTTTGTACTTAAAACTCAACTAATCACATTTATTTTCAGATTAAGTTCATAAGAGTGAGAATACTACCAAAAACATATAAAAAAGAAGGCATATTTAAAATTTTAAAAAATTTTAATACATTTTATAATTTTCAAATAACAATATTTGTGATTTAATTGCAAGGTTGTTACTTAATGGTATTGATTATTTTTTATTTGAACCAGATTTGCCAGATTGTTGGTCAAATTTGCAAAGAAAATTTGGGACATCTTAAATTCTACCATTTAAGCACTTAAACTACGCATTCTATTCCTTAAATTGGCAAAATATACAACACTAATGGTTCATTGATGATAAGCCGTCCCGCCTCCTACAAGAGGCACCCTGTTGGGGAAAAAAGGTGTACCCACAGTAAAAAAGTGTTTTACAAAAAAATTGTATAAAGAGTTCATCTTATACAATAATTAAGTTAGAACACTCTTCCTAATCTAGTAAACACATTTATATTTCAGGGGTCAAATAAATGATTTGTTTGAAAACTGAAAAGCGAATATTTTTAAAATTTAAATTTGAAAACAAATGCTTAAGTTTTTGTATTAAAAAGTTTTCGCTTTTCAGTTTTGAGACTAACAATTTTAGCGTTCCGGTACCTCTTTTTTTAGAAATCGAGCCCTACTAATAACTACATGTAATAGACTGTTTAGGATTGCTCGCAAGGTGGATATATATATTCTGATCCTCTCTTTGTTTTGAACTTTTTTAAGAGTCAACAGACAATAAACTTGTATGACAAACAACATCTTTTTATTTGCACGAATGAGATAATTAAAAGAATCGGATAATGACGTTTTACATACGCCGTTATAAACATAGGTATGGAAAAATACTTGATTATGTAACATTAAATATTCAGTATTTGTCTATTAAAATGATGTCCTCGCATTAACTTGTAAATGGTGAAATATGGGCTCGTTCGTTAAAGCTAACTCGTGCGCACGCGTTAAACGAGTTCTCCAATTGTGCGTTCGTTTATTAAACTGGTTTTTCCCGTGCGGATAACTACCCGTTCCAAAATTCGCTCCCGTTCGAACTAGTTCGAACGAGACCGCACGGAGAAAGTTCTTCGTTGGCTTCAGTTATTCGTCTGCTGCAGCTGTGCTCAGTTTGGGATTTCTATGTTTGTGTCTTGGTTGTGTGAGCGCGTTTGTTTATAATTAAGTAAAAAACGTATAATTATAAGTTATTGCACCCTATAGCAATTTTAGATGTACGTAATCAATGGGCTCATTCGGAAAAGCTAACTCGTGCGCATGCGTTACTAGTTCTCCAACTGTGCGTTCCTTTATCGAATTGGTTTTTTTCGGTGCGTTTAACTACTCGTTCCAAAATTATCTGTAACCGAAAAAAATTCGCATGAACCCGCACGGAGAAATTTCTTCGTTAGATCCAGTTATTTTACGTCTCCGCTGCTCGACTAGAGGTTGTGTCTTCCATCTCGTCACCTTATAGTAGTTTTTGATACTAATAGTATCAAAAACTACTATCTTCATTCGGCAAACTTCGGGAATCCCTAGATCCCGTTTAGATCGTTGTAGAAAATAATTTGATTGGTTTTGATCTTTTCTACTCGATCATGTCAGCTCTTCCAAACAAAAAACGAGCTTCTTCACCGATCTGATCGCCAAGGATCGGGATTCCCGAAGGTTGCCGAATGGAGATAGTAGTTTTTGATACTAAGGTGACGACTGTCCATAAAAATGGCGGATTATCTGCGAATTTGTAGCGTATGTAACAATGTAACATTGTGCAGCTCCCGTAAAATAAAAAAACGTTACAGTGGGTTTTGCGGGCAAACCACTTGGGTTAGGAAGACAAAAGAGGGGTCGTTTTCAATTAATTAAAGTATTCTTTTACCAAAAGAATGTTTTGAGTCCTTAGGGGGTCGATTTCATATTAAACGAAACACTAACTTTCTTTTTTCCAATGGGGACCCCCAATTATTATTAGTTTTTCTGAAAGGCCATCCCCCAAACCCTTAAATACCCAGTTTCATCCAGATTGATTAAAAAAAATTTTAATTTTCAAAAATAAACTTAAATTTTTTTTTTAAATCGTGAATTTTTTTTATGGTTTTCGATTCTGGTAGTAATTTTATGAAGGAAACCGAAATTTCAATTGATTTTATCTATTAGTTTTTGATAAAACGAACGAGAAAGAGCATTTGCGGTATGCATTCGGCAACGGTATACGGCCCCTTAAGGTATTAATTCGTTTTTATCAAAAACTATTGGATAAAATCGATTGAAATTTTGGTTTCCTACATAAAATTACTACAAGAATCGATTACCATAAAAAAATTCACGATTTAAAAAAAAAATTTTAAGTTTACTTTTTAAAAATAAATTTTTTTTTAATCAATCTGGATGAAAGTGGGTATTTAAGGGTTTGGGGGGATGGCCTTTCAGAAAAACTAATAATAATTGGGGGTCCCTATTGGAAAAAAGAAAGTTAGTGCTTCGTTTAATATGAAGACGACCCCCTAAGGACTCGAAAATTTTTTTGGTCAAAGAATACTATAATTAATGAAAAACGACCCCTCTTTTGTCTTCCTCACCCAAGTGGTTCGCCCGCAAACCCCACTGTAACGTTTTTTTTTTTGCGGGAGCTGTACCATAACAAGTTAAAACACTTTTATATAGGGTCAAATTTCAAAAAAAAAATTTCTGGGAAAGGGCCCCAGACCCCTCATTTATAATTTGATTCGATTATTACAATTCTTTTTGGATTTTACCGGGGCCACCAGCCCTTTTCTTGCTTTCCTCATGGATCATAATATATGATTCATCAAAACTTCAAAGGTTCTTCTGTTAATTCTGAAATGACTTTTAAAATCTTTATACGAATATCGAGGAATCACCTCTTCAACATAATTTTTATTTTATACTCTAGGTTCCGTTTCTCGATTATTATGATTTAATAAAAGTTTTGTAATGATTTCTTCTTCTTCTTCGTCTTCTGTAGATTCGTCAAAAAATACCGATTCAGAAGCATTTTAACAACTTATCCATGTTCATACTTAACTGAACGCAATTCAAATTTCGAATAGGATGCGAATCTCATAAATGAATGTTGTGTAAAAAAAGAGAAGTAGCGCAAAAAAGCGCAAGTGCACCGAAAATAGCTCTACAGTCGTTCGTTTAACCACACTTTAACTCGTGAAACTGAGATCACGTGACCCGAATACTTTTTCGTTCGAACTTAAACTCGTGAGGTTTTACGAACACGCCCTATATTTCACTGGCTCATTGATCCAATATAATATATTTAAGTGAATCTGACAACGACAACAAAGTATGTCATTTATATTATCACCTAGAAAAATCCAAGGTAATAAGAGTTAAATACATCATAGCATTTGTTTAAGGGGGGAATTTTATACATGCGTTCATTTATCACTACGAAAATAAGTCAGATACAATGTAGATGACAATCATGGCGATGTCATACAATTTCTTAACTTCCCTTTTATGCCCGAAATAAGAATGGTACCTTATTTCCAACAAGATGAGAAAATGTATAGCTAAGTATAGAGGAACAGTGTCACAAACTATATCACTGTTCTAAGACTCAACCAAATTTACAAGAACTAATGCAACATATTTTTATATACCTCGACGAATTGTACTTCAATTATGTAAAGCCATAATAAAATTATTTTTCAATCCATTATAGTCTGTGTAATTAGAATCGGCGGTTGAAAAGTCACGTGATTTCCCCAATCTCCCCACCTTTCCCTAGTGCGTTGCCATGGTTTCCACCAGTCTTATTTTTTCCCACATCACGCCAATCCCACAACCTCCCAAGATTGTCATTGAATCTAACTCGGGTCGCAGCAGCCAATGAAATAATCGTAACACTTTTTTCGTTATAAAAGAAAAACTAATCATGGTAGAAGTACAAAATTTTAAACAAATATACAATTATTTTTTCAAAAAGATTGTCGTTTCGTTTTTTAAAAAATTCGAATTAGTTTTATAATTTATTAAGATTCAAAGTTTCAATTTAATTTCACGCCCTGCCTTAACTGATGTGCAAAAATAAAGCAGAACCGCTTCGTTTTCTCCCGGTCTACTACTATTCGGCGCGGCCGTTTCGGCACTGGCCGTTTGGGCGCGGGGCCGATTCGGCGCTGGCCATTTCGGCGCCAGAAATAAAATGAAAGTAAATAGAACTCTTTCATAATCCTTCCAAAAATTAGAAGAAAAATTTTGTCTCGCGCCGAAACGGGCCGGTGCCCAAACGGCCGCGCCGAATCGTCCCATTCCGGTTTTCTCCTTCGTTACCAAGGCGACGAACTTCAACTGATGACGTCCAACCGCCTATTTTAATAACACAGACTATAGTTGTGTATGTTTCAAAATTAAAAACTATAACAAAATCAGATAATTAAAAAAATACATTATTCCTTCAACCTTTTTAAGTTTGGTATTAGATATAGTATGTAATATAATTCTCATATAGTTAAACTCTTTGAAAGATAAGGTTTTTTTGTCTGAAGGCTGAATTTTTATCTTGAAAGAATTCCATAAAAGTAGCTTTGATAGAACATGTATCAAAGAACACAAAAAATTCGAGTGTCTAACGTATCAGGGGAAAATGCATTAATACTTTTAGCTTGCTTCAGACTTACAATTTTTCCAAGGGATCAATTCACCCAAGTCTAGATAGATCATGTTTTCAGCAGATTACAGAGGTTAGAAACATAGTTCTTATTTTTATGTATTAAAACGTGTAATAGTTTTAAAATGTTGTACATAACATGATAAAAATGAGGAACAACAATATCAATTAAAGTACTTTTCATGAGATATCTGACTTTTCTCACAAAACGATGCATTAAGTTTCGCAGAGTTTTTACTCTTATGAATGTCTAGTTTAAAAAGGAAAAGTTTCTGAGCAGTAAAGAGGTTTCTGAAGTTGAAAAACACCTGTCATAAGCAGCCTTTAACTCCATTTAAAAAAATGACATAAGCTCTTTCCTAGTTTGTAGTTACTTGCTGCTTTGATGTAATTATAGTAATCATTCAGGCTATTTTATGGATCTACTCTTACTTAATTACGCAGATGGTAAATTGCACATTGTTTTTTCAAAACAAAAATAAAAACTTAAGCATTAAAATATATCATTAAACAAAATAATATGAGATGAATTCACAGTTAAAAATATTGTATATGGGAGGAAAATATTGTCTTTTTTGCACTCTTGGTTAACTATAAGTATAACCACTGTAGCATTTTACTCCTAGGATCATTTAACAAACAAAAAATGACAGCTTTATTGTTTTCAGCCTGAGCGTTACACTCAGAGCTGTTTACTATTTACATACAATGATCATTCTAGGTCATTTATTTTATGTCTCCCTTCTGTTTTCTCTTATCTGAGGCATAACTATTTGTTCAGACCAGACACCTTAAAACTTTTTACCAACATATATTCTTGTATGTTTCTGGTTTTTTAAAACTGTTTTTGTTACTCTATTTTCCCTTTTCCATGTATGAAATTGAAGCCGGTGTGTTTCCGAGAATTATGTTTACACTACCCGACACTAGAGAGCCTGCATACGAGAGAGAGGCGACAACTCAGTATAGCGTATCGGTATAAATCGGTTTTCTGTTCGCCACAGGCCTAGCTAGGTTTTCCTCCATAGGATTAGCATGAGACGCGAGACAAGCGTTATGATACAGTTTGGACAGAATTGGATGCGCAGAGACGCTTTTAAGCGAGTTGTCGCCTCTCTCCCGTATACAGGCTCTCTACCCGGCACCAGATAGTCATGACTTTCATTGTGCCTATCATGCAGCATCTAAAGGTTTCTAACATTGTATACAACATTGTGGTGTCAACTTTGTATACAACATTGTGGATAATTTTAATATTCAATCAAATAAAGGAGTTTTTAATTATTAACTTAATCGTTAAAAATCGTACAGAAATTAATAAGAAACATCACATTTTCTAAACCTATTACGTAGTGTAGAACTATGGTTAAGTAACTTAGATAAAAAAATTACTTAAATGAATTTTTACTTTGTTATAAATTAACCTTATACTCATCTATTCATCTATTTAAATCACACCACAAAAAATAAGTCCCCTCTCTTTGAAGCATTGGACCTTACATTAATAAACTCTACATTAGTTGCAACTGGAATGGCAGCATCCATAATCTAAAGGGGAAAATCAAATTTATCAGGAATCACTTTTAAAGGATCAGCGAGAGTAAAGGTAAACAGGAAGGTTTATGTAAACACCCCTTGAAAGCTTGAAATCCATGGTGTTCATTTGATGTTTAAAAACTCATCATTAAATGGAAATTAAATTTCCAAATACAATCACGGCATTCATATTTTCCAGGGGAGAGAGGTCTTAAAATTCCCTAAACATGATGAAACACATCCCTACTTAAATTGGAAGAAGTTGTACATTAAATAGAGAACTCAATAAATCACAATTGCATAAATGGTAATGAATAATGTGGCCTACACCTACCCAAAGCAATTTCCCATTATCTATTCTCTCTAATCTACCAACCTAATAGAAGATCCTGTTATAAATCACATAAATAATCAAACAGTTCACAACAGTCAGTACGATTAGGT
Source organism: Tetragnatha versicolor (assembly GCA_024610705.1). Classification (NCBI taxonomy): domain Eukaryota; kingdom Metazoa; phylum Arthropoda; class Arachnida; order Araneae; family Tetragnathidae; genus Tetragnatha; species Tetragnatha versicolor. The sequence goes on from JANDEH010000001.1 coordinate 60,045,467, forward strand.
ACAGTCAACTCCTATGGGCCAGAGGAAAATCGAATGCTGACTTTCGAGCAATCAAAAAGAACTGGCCGCAAAATCTACACGCTTTTCCTTTCCCCGTGGATATCACATGCAATGCATCATCTCCATAACTATCGAGCTCGTAAGAAGTCGTGTTATCGAACCCCTTAAGATTGAAATGGAAACTTTTCCGCGGCTTCTTTGAATGGGGGATTTAAGGATTGTGAATGGAAATTGAAAATTGCATCAGCTAATGGTTTGTTTAAAGGACTATATCACCCCTTAAGTCTCGCAAATGTTTTCGTTAGTTTAGGGTCATAAATAACCGGATTCGATTTGGCGAGTTGAAATGTTCTCGGAAGTGAATTCGTTGAGCCTAGGGTTTATTGAGGTAAGAATTCGAAATCCAGTTAAAGCTGGGAAAATATTCAAATACCAAAGACGCGCACAACTGAAGAAGGGTTTATCCAAACTCAGCATCTCTAACCCTGATTTAAAAATCTTGATTTTTTTTCTCTAACTTTCGGTTTTAAACTGAGGTTCGAGGTTTACACTTGTGGTCAAAACGGCCCCTTACAAGAGTGAATGTCTCCCCTTGAAAAAGCTAAGGAAAACGTATGGTCGTGTCAAAACTAAGGAGATCTGCTATTTCGGGTTTTCTTACACATCGCCTGAAAAATTTCTTAAAGTGGAGGTTTTAGGTAAAGATAAATTCCTCCTCAAACGAAGGTAGTTCTAAGGAAAAACAATTTTGAAAAGTCTTCCATGAGGAAGATAGTAGTACAGTAAAATCCCGTTATAACGAACTTCACGGGACCGTAAAATTTCTTCTTTGTAACTGAAATTTCGTTGTAACCGTACTATCGCTAATTCAAATGAAACGGTTGGGGACTTTCTGTAACTTTCGTAATAACGGGATTTTTCGTTGTATCGGTATTCGTTGTATATATAGTAATAAAGTATACATACTGTAGTATGTATAATAATAAAGTTAACTGAAAATTTTCTTTTTTTAAAGCTCTCATATTTGTATCAATTGTAATGGTTATCGGCACATTGTTTCAAAAGGGGAATACCGGAATGGGTTTAAAGAGGAAAATAGCCATTGTAAATTACATTAATACTCTTAATGAGGAGGAAATGGAAAATCTTAAACAACATATGCTGATTAAAATTAGCTTTCAACAAGTCTGAAATTTGCAAAATCTGTTAGAAAATGTTTATCTCAAACAAAAAAAGAACACTTTCTAGAAATTAAGCAAGACTTAAATTACCAAATTTCTGAACTTTTTATTAAATTATATAATAAGTAGTTCCTCCAGATGAAAAAAAAGGAATACGAAAGTGGTGCGTAATTTTTTTGTGGCAAACTTCCAGTCTAATTTCAGTAGAATTTGCATTCACTTCAGGTTATGGACAAGATTTCTCATTTCAGACGCAAACTTAGGGAACAGGAAAGTAGTTTAGAGCATAAAGAGGAAATAATGAAGGAACGTTAAGGATTAAAAAAAGGAATTATGTTCTAATAGATGGACACGTGTGTAATGAAATTAGAAACTTTCACATTCTTATGCTGTACTATTTTCAATTCCAGTAATTGTAGTTTGTCGATTCGTTGCTTCAATAGAAAAGTTGGGTTGTGGAATACTTTATACTTTTCAACTGAAATCATTGTGACATATCTATTGCTAAGCCTGAAAGTATCTTCAAAAGATGAATTAAGTTCTCGAAATAAAAGTGGATGAACTTCAAAATGTAAAGAAAATTAGATAAGAATAGGTTTAAGGATTCTTTAAGTTTCTTTCTTTGCGTGGTAGTAGCCAGTTACGGAAAACCTTCCATACCTTAAAACTAAATTGGGCGGACTACGCTCTAGCCATCTCCAACATTAATAAATTAAATTGGGATAAATGAATTGGTTCGAATTTTGAAATTTTTACCTTTATTTTTAAATCTATATGTTTTGCTCATGCAAAAGTTTCAAATATGTCCTCTAAATGAAGAATGAAGGTAATGATACAAATATGTAATAACATATTTCTTATGTCTGTACTATATGACAGAGGGAAAACAATGATTTACGACTCAAAACTCACGACACATACCTTCCCATTAGTACACATATTGAGTTATAGAACAGTTTTCCACTTGTTTTGGGTGCGGTTTTCCAATAGAAAATTTGTCATCATTCCTTCAAATTCAACGTTAGTCGCCTATTCCATTCTATCTAGAAGAATTTTACCTAATGTATTTGATATACTATTGTAGTACCTCAATAACTAACTAATAACTGTTTTTTTATTTAAAACTGTTTTATATGATATTTTAATTGTAGAACTCACCAAACATTAAAAAATATATGAAGTTATTTTCTTGCTAGAAAATGCAATTTAAATTACTTGATTGTAATTAGTTAACTTATAACACAAAGTATTTTTCAATATAAAAATATGCATTATTATTTATTAATAATATTAATTGTGTATCCAAAAAAAAATTCTACATAAATTTATACCTTTTTTCAGAAACTAAGCATTATATGTTCGTATTAGACTAGCTTTTGATTACGTAAAAAAATTTTTTTTATAAGAACTACAGTTTTATTAATCAGTAGCTTTAGCTACTTAGCTATTTATTTTTGGTAAAGAATTTAAATTTTTAATTACATTTTTTTCTACTTTCTTTATGAAAATTTAATCCTAATTCTTTATGAATCCATGTAATGATTTAAGGGTGCGGGATAGTTTTATGGTCATATTTGCTGTATGCTAATTAGTTGCTTTAATTTTCGAACCATCTTAATTATTTATATATTGTACAAAGGTTATAGTTAAAGAAGTTTTCTAATAGTTTTATTTATAATGAACAATTCCATTTCTTAAGGAGTTCCATTAAATTAATGTACTTGAAAGTTAATGAAAATAATCTAAATACATATTTTATTAGGAATATTTCCTCAACTTTCTGAGATAATGTTAATAATGAAATCATAAATTTTAGAGGAAACCCTCATTTTTATAATCCTGTTTTTAATCTACAGAAAGTTTCAAAGTATTGTAATTTTTAGAGGTTTAATACTGATTCACAGATTTCCAAAACACAAATAAAAATGCAAATTTAGATGATAAGTTTTTATGAATGATTTCAATCTAATTATCAAAAAGCAAAGAGCACCTTACGTATTCTTAAATTTAAGCAATTATGTTAAGAAGTAACAAGTACAATTAAAAATTAAAATTTGAGTTAAATAAATAAGGATAATTAAATAAGGATTTGTATTATATTGTCCTCCCATTTAATGTGGTAATATCTGAAATCAACAGAGCATTGATTAGCTTGTAGGAACAAAAATTTTAATTAATTGAAAACAGGTTCAGATGACTCATGCTTCTTTTAAACAAACTGACTCATTTAAATCCTTTCCATGAAGAATCACAATGACACAAATATGGTAGAAAAAATCTCTTATTTAAAGTTTTTAAAGAAAAACTCGTAATACATTTTATAAGAGAAAAAATTTTAGCCATTAACTCAAATTTTTAAATCAACAAGACCAAAATGTTTATTCAGGATTTAATTCGTGTTTATACAAAAAAACAAATTCGTCATTTTGAAACGCGTACTGATATGAAACCTGTTTTTTAAACTTTCTGGATATTTTTATGCCGTCTGATATGTCCATAATTCAAACTGTATATTAGTTAAACCCAAATAAGTTTTTAAAGAAAAGTTATATTAAATTTTCGAAGTTATTGTAAGTATTTAATCTCAGAGAAAAAATTTCGCTTCCAATTTTTACCATATTTAAAGTAGTATTCGGGACATATATTACTTGGGTGTTGATGACAGTTATATTTACATTTTGTGTGTGTAAAATATTGAAGCAAGAAGTATTATTTATTTGGCACGGAAAGGAAAAGAACATTTAGCAAAGTATTTTCCCTTTAAATAATCTACCTAAAAGAAACAGAACAAGGCACGACTAAAATAGTTAAAGTACCATTCCATACAAAATTGAAATAAATAGAAGAATTGAGGGCATTAAGTTTGATTGCTTACTAGACTCATATAAATAAAGAAGTTTCAAATGAGGATTTTTTTACACCATTATGAAAATTTAAACATCATTAGATAATTTTCTACATTATTTAAAGCTTTATTAACTACGTAAATTTATCAAAGATAAAAAATAACTAATTCAAATGTTAATAGAAGCATAAGGTTGTCTTAAAATTACTTCTCCAATCAAAAATAATCATTTACTAATAAAATATATGTCCCTTCCAACTACGCAAAATTAATTTAGAGGAAAACCATGGCTGTCATATATCGCACCTGTTCGCATTTCGAGATTGCATTTAACGCATAAAATAGCTTCAATTAGATCCCGAAGTGATTGTTATGAAGACTAAAATCTAAGAGAAACGCAATCTGCTACTTCTTGTTGGACTTTTTAATCAAAATGTTTTCTCTTACTGAATGGAGATGGGAAAGTAATTACCAAAAAAAAGAACCTCCGTTCGAAACTTCGAATCATTCAGTTTTTTGAAGGAGAGTAAATTAGAATTTTCTCCCCTGACAAAATTGGAAGGCAAAGAAATGGTAATTTTTCTTATCTCTTTAATAAGACAGAGTGGCAGTGAATGCTAGGGCAATGGAAGGGAACATTTTTCATTAAATTCGCAGCTTTCAAAGTCACTGCGAAGATTTACAACTTTTTCGTGTAAAAGTGTTTAAGGAGTTTTCGTTAAAAATTAAAAGCTCTTTATTTCTTGTCTGGAACAGTTAATTTGTACTTTTAAAAGTTCGGTTTAAAAGAATTCGCTGATAGGCGGATGACTTGTATTAAGTTTTGAAGATTTATTTTTACTTTCCATTAGACCCAGATTCCCTTACAATGCGTTCATCAAGTGATAGTTTAGCAAGAGTTGATTGTAAAATCTCCTAAGAGGACACTTATAATATTTTAACTTCAGGAACAATGTCATGTCTATAAAGCAGTAGAATGTTCCTTTTAAACAAATGATTGGTGATTTTTTAAATAAAATCATAAACCTCTACAAACTATTAAAAGGTATAATTAAAGGAACAAGACCTTTTAACAGCTAGACTTGTAATTAACTGTGATCCGCTGGAAAACTTCCCAGGAACTTCACAGAAAAATCTATAGCGGTCCTATGAGAACGGTTAACTCTTTAAATATTTTCTAGTTTTAACTAATTACCATAAAATTTTTATCCCCTTTAAAAAATCTACATACTAAAACTTAATTAAATTCCAATTTATATAAAGCTTAATTTGCATTTCACTTAATTTTAGAAACTCTTAATATCGTATTATTCTTGTTAATTTTATATTGTTCCTCAAATTTGCAAGTGTATACAATTGGGGCAAGTGAACGTACAAGTTTAAACTGCACAAGTTTTTTTTTTGTTACTTGTCTTTTGAGTATGTGACTTAATTAAACTTTACGTAATTTATAAAATGTTTGGGGGGTTGCTATTTACGTATTTGTGCGTAAAAGGAGGATGAGATATTAGTTAAGCATACGTTTTAATTTTTTGTTTAGTTTAGCAGTTTATTTCTAAAAAGTTTCTTTAAATTATCAAAGGTTGTTCAATTTAAAAAAATATTTTTTAATATGACGAAAAATTTTAAAATAAAGAAAATATCACTGGTGTTCTAACTAAGATAAAGTATTTTGACAAACATGTAAAATATTAAAATTACGTGAATACGAGTTACTTTAATAATTTAATATTTAATAATGGGGTCAAAAATTTTAACAAATATTTATATGAATATTTATAAGTCAAATATTTAATATGAATAATGTAACATTTAATACTTATACTGCCTCCAATTATTGCATAAAGTAAAGTACAATATTGTACAAAAAAGAATGGGGAAACAGTGAACTTATTTAATTATGCATACGTGGGGTCAAAATGCCAAAATTATGCTTGTGTGATATTTAAATAACACCTATAACTGGGCAATTCCACGGGTAACTGAATGACATTTTTTAAGAAAAACGCTTAGTATTTTGTTATTTTCTTCCCAAAAATAAATGATAAAAAAATACTTTCCACCCAATTTATTGCTTTCTTATTAGCTTAATCTAATGGCACAATTAAATTTTCAAAATTATGTTTTTATTGATTTTTAAAAAATTTTAAACAACAAGGTAACTGACTGACATAAATGTTTCACAAATGTCAGTCAGTTACCATGTCGTTTAAAATTTTTAAAAAATCAATAAAAACATAATTTTGAAAATTTAATTGTGCCATTAGATTAAGCTAACAAGAAAGCAATAAATTGGGTGGAAAGTATTTTTTTATCATTTATTTTTGGGAAGAAAATAACAAAATACTAAGCGTTTTTCTTGAAAAATGTCAGTCAGTTACCCGTGGAATTGCCCAACTGCTACCCAAATTTTACAAACAATTATTTCTATTTGAAGCTTCTTTTCAAATGTTATTGCCAAGGGTTATTTACAAGTTCATTACTTCAAGAAATGGGAATATCAATTTTTAACAGGTACATTGATTTAGGAACATGATAAACCTTTGAAACTAAATCCTTGCTTGTGTAGAAAAATCGTTATACAATCAAGTTTGAACATATTATTTTATCCCATTACATAAATGTATTTACTAAGGTTCAAGTGAAGTACACTCTTAACACTGAAAACTTAAGCTTCTGAGAGTAAAATATTAGATATTTTATTGCAAGAAGATAGATGAGTTGCGTACATTTGAAAAATCACTCTAAAAGCACTTTTAATTAGAAGGAAATGTAAATGTTTGAGGTTTTAAGTACACCCAAGATGAACTAGTAGATAGTTAGTGGGTGTAGCCAATTTTTCTTCCTCTGTCGTCTCTTTTGACTGTTTTATTTGTTCTGTAATTAGAAATTCTAAGCTAGATGTTCTATTATAAAATAATTTTTCTAAAGTAATAATACACCAGTAAATAAATATCTACTCAAAAAAGTTTAAAACCGTGAACTTAATTTAATTCATTTTAACTAAAATTTTTCCTAAGTAAAAAAAGACTATAACGGTTATAATAAAGGGCTTTTCGGCATGTTTTCAAAAACTGTGCTTCTTTACTCAAAAATCGTACTTCTGTTAATAGAAATATAAGTTAAATTTTTACGTATGTATATGTTGACTCATAAGTGAAGTAATTCTTAGAAATAACTTTTACAAGAGTTTAAGGAGTTAGGGGTTCTGTTTCTATAAAATAACTTTAACTGAAGAAATTCTGAGTGTAACCCAATTTATTTCAAAATATATTAAAACACTGCAGCATCCTACATTTAAAAATTTTGTTTCAGCTTTCACAGCTGGTTTTTATAAAATAATAAGTCTTAAAAAATAAAATTCAAGAAATCATAGTTGTAAACTTTAATTAAAATATTCGCAAGTTAATTTTAATTGCTCTTTAACAAAGAAACTATACATCGTTTGGTTTATAATTTGACATGATAAACATTAAATTAAATTTAAACTGTCTGAATTTTTTTATCAATTCAATTTGTGAGAATAAACATCTCTCTACGAGAAGGGATTCACACTAGAAATGGAAAACTTGTGACTTGGAGATAGTATCATAGTTACTAATCCAAACGCTGAACAAAACCATTTTAAAAGAATCATCAATACGGAAAATGTTAATCAAAATCTCGGTTGCACACGATAAGTTTTTTGAGCTGTTAGAAATGGAAGCTATTTTGTTAGAATGGAAGTGCCCGCTTTGATTATCATAAGAATCATCCACAAGCATATCGTTTCCGTTGAAATTAATCCCACAGGAGATTACTGCTTAAAATTCAGTCAAATAATTCAAGATCCTTAAGAAAACCTTTTGTTGAACATGAGGAGTTCTGCACTGAAGTTCTGTAACAATCAGCGATTATTATGAGGATCTACGTAATGGCTAATCTGCCCCTAGCTAAGGCATGACTGATTTCTAGTCTAGATCTAGGGTGTACAGAGCCGTAACGATAACTTATTCTAGAGAGAAATCTTCATCAAATATAATTTTTAAACATTAATTCCAGGCGCTGCGTTAGATTAAAAGTAGATTTCTAGATCGCTTAAAGATTGCATAAGAACCTTGTTGTATTTTTAAATTTAGAGTAACACTGGCGTTTTTTGCCAAGCAAAGGGGTCTGAGAGTTCATCTACAAAAAATATTCTTAAAATACTTTTCTGAGTCATTTTTCAAACATCCGTAACTTTTTATTGACACCTAGGGGGGACTGGAGATTGAAACAGCCCTTTTTCTGCTCCTGCGTCAGATAATTTTCATGGTAAAAGCCAGTACAAAAATAATTATCAAAAGTTGGGGGTATAGCCTAATGCTCTCCTTCGGATAGAACCAAACTTCTCTACATAAATTCAAAACACAAATAAAATTATATTCACGCGTAAACATAAGCTACAGATACAGTTTAAGAAAAAGTTATTCCCACTTACCCAACATCTTGATGATCCCCTTCCGGTTACTGTTGATGCTGATCCTCCTTTTCTTCTCTCTCTTGAAAGAGTTGGTCTCTGCCAGGGACTTGGTGGACGAAGAGTCCTCCGCCTTGCCCAAAGGAATGGGCAGCCTCAGCCTCAAGCCAATCTTCACGTACAGCAAGAAAATCACCACCTGCGGCACGAAGAAGAACAGCAGAGACGATATCAGAAAAGCGTGGCGCAGACGATTCTTGAGGGTGCACACCGCCGTCCCGGTCACGTCCTCCCCTGCCTCCGTCTTCAGGTGGAGCACCCCGAACTGGAACGAAACTGGAACCGCGAACAGCGCCGATATGGCCCACACCACCACAATGACTTTAACAGCCCTGGACAGGCTGGACCACTTGTGGGACTTGAGGGGGTGGCAGATGGCGATGTAGCGCTCCGCCGTGAACGCGGTGATGGTGAGGATGGACGCGTAGGTGGACGTTTCAGCCGTGAACCCCCTCGTCACGCACATGAACTCGCCCAGCGCGTAAGGGTAAGGCACCCACAGCTCGTACATTTCTTGTGGGAGCGAAACCACCAGGAGCAACAGGTCGCTGATGGCTAGACTGAAGAGGTAGTAGTTGGTGGCCGTGTGCATGTATCGGTTGCGAGCGATCACCACGCACGTGCAAACGTTGCCCACCACCCCAGTAAGGAACAATAGAGAGTACACGATAGTCATCAGGACCAGGGTCAGCAAGGCGTGCTGATCGTCTTCGTAGAAGTAGTCGTCATTGCTCGTGAGTTCGTAGTCGTCCGATGTGTTGTCGGACATGTTCTTGAGGAGGAGATGTTCAGCGGCCATTTTGAGCGCGTTGCTGATGACGTCTACCATGTGAGTGAGGAGATGATAGACCACGCTCAGGGTGTGGGTTAGCATGGGGGTGGAGAGTCTCGCATTATACGCTCTGTTAAACGGGTAGTTTTTCTAACACTTTTGTCTTTTCTGCGCAGGCAAAATAGTAGCTGTAGAGTATGTACTGTGAAAAATTAGCGAATCGTCCATTGCTTCTGCATTTAGCTCACTTTTGAGTAAAGTTTTTACGTTCTTGTGATTAAACCGTATCGCAAAATTAATCGTTGCTATCTAAATTGTATGGTACTGATGGAAAAGTCACAGAACTTATACTAAGGAATTCACTACCATTTATAGGGAATGCTTGATTATATGGATACAGTGAAGAACATTAGTCTTATAATCTATGAAGAGTAACCTCGTTAGTACCAAACATTCGATCATTGGAAATCAGCATCAGTCTTTCAAATTTCTATTTTTTTAAATACTACATTGCTTGAAATATTTACGATTTAAAAATTGCACACAGTAGTAGTCTCATGATATTATTTGGCACTCAAGAGTTCATAAGGCCACTACGTTTTTATAATCCTATAACATATATGTTCAGTGACGTGTAGTAATGTTTTGTTTGAGAATATAAAAGGATGTACATAGAGTATAGTTCACATGAAAATTACAAACATATGCCTTACAATTCAAATATTTACTTCACTGCTGAACTAAATATTTCACATGGAAAAATGTACTGTGCAAAGTGAGAAAATTACATCTGCAGTAAGCTCACTTTTGAGTAAAATTATTACTCTCTTGTTATCAAACCGTATCGTAAAATTAAATTGTAGGAAGGTAAACGAAAATATCTTTTTCGATGCTAAAATATTTTAATATAAAGAAATATGTTGTTATCAATATATTTTTAAAATTTTCATTTTTTCTGAATAATGATTCCTTTTAAAGTATCTGCTATTTAATGCAGTTTCTAGTGCACTCAAAAAAATACAATTTTTTATTTTAAAAAATACGGCATTGGGGAAATTAAGTTTCACGAAAAGTTATTTCAGATTATATTATGGAAGTATGTAATTTTTTACCTTTTGAGGGAGTAAAGTGTAAAATATTAAACTTATATAAATATTTAAAAGAATATAGTTCTCTTGAAAAAACTGAAGCGAAAGCCGAATTTCTCAGGTCTCAAAAAGTTAACTTCCTAACTTTGATCGGATAAATCAAGTAGAAAAACTGGTAAAAAAAAATAAAGCAAGCTGTTATTACATACGTTCTAGGACTTAAAAAACTCGTCGAATTTTCCGCAACATGAAAAATCCAAAATTACGCGGGCAGTCAAAAATTTCCAAAAGTTTTATCCACTTCTTTCAAAAAAGGAAAGTTTTCAAAGCGGAAAAAAGTTCTTCATAAACGTGTATAATTGATTCCTTTTAAAACACATGAACGAATAAGTACGAGTAAGTTCCTCTTGTTGAGATAGAGAAAAACGCTCTGAGACAAAACCACAGACCGCCAAGAAACTTTTCTCCTAGGGACCGTCTTCGGTAAGAGATTGTGCGGCGAATGCTAACTGAGCAACAGATAAACAGAGGGGGGTCTTGGTTTCACGCAACGCCCTCTGTCGTTTTACGCCTCAAACTCAATAATCGATGATGGGATTCCGCGGGAATTTGAATCGTTCCGAAAACACCCCTGACCTCAAGCGGGGGAGTAAAGAAAGAAGTGAAATTGAATAAAGTTATAAGGGGAGGAATGTAATCCAGTTTGCGAGTCGCGTCTCCCACAAATTATATCATTCCGTGTGTTTCTTCGTGGTTATACTCGGATAGTAATGAATTGTGAAGGTAATTGAATCAGTTTCTGTGTGTTTTGACTAACGGAAGGTATGTTGTTGGTTTGGAGAGAATTGAATGTTTTAGTTATTGGTCTCTGAGGAAACACAGGAACGAGAGGAAATGCGGTGAGAAATATAGTGGAATTATTCTCCTTCAAAAGAATTTCGGGCCTCGTGGGAGGGCTATATATAAAATCCAGACGTTGGTAGGTACGTATGTGTTCAAAGGATCTGCTGAGAAATTCGAGAAAAGTGCAAATCGTATGGGGGAGAAAAAAACAGTGGAAAGTTAGATAAAAGGGATAGGGAAGCAATAAATCTCTAGGGTAGAATATATTAAATGCAGATAGATTTACATGAGTACAAAGATATTGTTGGAAACCCCAAAGATAGAAAATTTTGAAGGAGCAATGTCGTTGTTATATATTTCATCCATTTTACGAAAACGTATATGCAAATCGAAAAAGCACCTCATATTTAAAACGACTATCTACGTTCATTCTTAAATGTGATCTATGGGGTGTCCTAAAAGGACTCCAGTGTTATTCTTAGGACTTTTTTGGAGGAGCAAAAATACTCCTTGACTTTTTTAGGAGGCGTGAAATTCATTTATGAGGAGTGAAATACGAAATTTTTTTTTAAATTTTAATGGACAAAATTAAATTAAAAAATGATGCTATTTTGGTTTTTAAAATATAGCATCTGTTAAAAATTAGTAGAAAACATTAAGCATTATAAATAAAACAATTTATTGTTCATCAAATATTCTAAATGAAATATTTATTTAATATAACAAATTTCAGTAGAAACATTTTTATTCGATTTCAGTGGGGCGCCATGCATTTCTTTAAGGAAAGACTTTGTTAAAAATTCAAAGCGTGAAAATACGCATGGCTAGTTTTTAAAAGCGTATTTCCGATTTTCAATGCGTGAATTACGCTCTCAGAGGCGTTAAAAATATCTCTGAAGGACTCAAATACAAAATATTTTGTTGCACATGTTAATGAAAAAGAAACTATTCAAGATGATTAAGTCGTGTCCATGAAAGCTTTTGTTTATCTTAATATTTTAAAATATCATGAAGAATGAGTCAACTAAACCTATAAACAATTTTATTAAGAGACGAATGTAACCAGTAGAATTTACGTCAAATTGTAAGACCATGACTTAAGGATTCAGAGGAGAAATCCCGACTAATGCTTATTATTTCGCAGTGAGCTAATAGCCATTGATGAAGCCGTTGATTCTCTCGTGTTTCTTCCCATAGGAAACAATATTTGGATTCTGTCTGATAGTAGAAGTGCAATACAGCACTTGACCAATTGGCAAAGTGTGAGAGATAATGTTTGAGTGTAAATACTCAACAAGTTTAAACGGCTTTCCATATCGCATCAGATTCATCTGCAGTGGATTCCTTCCCACGTCGATTTTGAAGGATATGAGATTGCGGACACTTTGGCCAAGGCTGGTGCTTGTGAGGCCCTTTGCCGACAGCACAGACTTAAGTGTGTTAAGACTGTGCCGTCAGCACACACAGACAGCGCAGATTTTAACTACTTAAGATAATTTTATTTTGGGAAGTGTTTGACTAACACTGGTAAGGGTTAGTTAGGACAAAAAGGTTATAAATAAAACATGTTTCTCTATATACAAAGGGCTTTAAATAACAAAAGTAAAGGTATTTTTTGCTGATATAATTTAAGAGAATGAAAGGAGATCTTCAAAAATGAAAATATAAACCTTATATTTTCTCCTTATGACTAATGCATATTGTTGGGCAATTTTTTTTGGAGAGAAGGTAAATAGAAAGAGGTAAAATTTTATTTTTGAAATAATAAACTACGACTTTAAAAGTTGCAAAAGCATATAAGTTAGAAAATTAACTGTTTTGAAACTGAACTTTGTACAATATTTCCAGGTTCTTCAAGAAAACATTTTCTCCAAGAAAATGCTCCGTTACGAAGTATTTCCCCTTGTAAGTGCTGCGTGACAAAATTTTCTTCTGTAAAGTACTTCGTGACTCAAAGAGTTTGATAATCGCTGCGTAAGACCATTTTAAAATACATCCACAGATAAATCAAAAATCCCACATAAAATGCAATTCATTCCTTAAATCATTTATTTTTATTGTGAGAATATTTTAATCTTTATTAAGAGACATGGATAACCGTACTAACGTAAAAACGGAAAGCTTCTACATAAAAATAGGTATTATTGCTCTTTCAAATTTAAAACAGAATATATTCATTGAAATATTTTCTACATCGTTGAAAATATAATTTTTAAAGATATTTTTATTCCTACTGTTTCAGTTAAATCTTAATGACTTTTTAAAATTGGTTTCTTATCTTAAATTCCTTATAAACAATAAGTTGTAAAATCTTTGAAGGAAATGTCAAAAGGACATATTAATGCATATGTCCATTCCTCTTAAAATGTTATTTTTAAATAAGTTAATAAGTTTTTGCCGTAATAGTAATAATAATATTAAAAGTAAAATAATAATAATATTAATACTAATATAAATGGAATATTTGAATTATTTATTTCAGAAAGAAATATAGTTCCTATAAATCCGGTTTTAATTTTCTATGGTATAAAACACACATAACTACCCTTTATTATAAACAATACTTACAATTTATCATTATTGAGTTTAAGGGTGTTTCAAAAGTCCGTTTCGCGGCTTTTATTTGGAACCAACGTATCCTAGCGTCACGGAAGTAAGGTATACCCCTAAGTAAGTGACCCTGGAGAATCCATTGAAATGACTTACTGCGCCCCAGCGGCGAAATAAAAAAGTTAAAATGTAATTTTTTCAGTGAGTTTTTCATAACGTTGGCAACAATACTCTCACTGAGGTTTTTGCTCTTTTAACTTTTTTGATTTTTAAACTTTTTTTTCGCCACTAGGGGAGCTGTAAGTCATTTCAATGGATTCTTCAGGGTCACTTACCTAGGGTAGACCGTACTTCCGTGACCCTAGGACACGTTGGTACCAGATAAAAGCCGTGAAATGAAATTTTGAAACACCCTGTATATTTATGAGAATATTCTATTTTAGTTAGTAATTTTATTTTGAAAATATATTAATGATTAAATTTATTAATGTTTTTTTATATAATGTAAATCTAATAGTTTGGGATTTTAAAAATTTTGAGCAGTCCCAGTTTGCTAAAGTATCGTTTTTGTAAATGGAAAATGGGTATTATAAAGCTAAACATATATAAAAACATCCTTGTGACTTAGTGTTTGTCTCTGAACTGTATTGGGCTGCCCGTGATAGACTAATGACGGAAAAGCTTAGGTCTGGCGTAGGTTAAAATAATAAAAAATATGTAAAAACTGATTTAAACCAGGGAATAAAAAATATTTCTTTACAAAAAGTCCAAGTTACTGAAGTATGTTTAAATAACTATTATTTATTAATTATTTAAAGATAATTTACCTTTAAAAATCTGGTATAAACTATTTTGCGGTCCCTTTTTGAAAACCTTGCCAACGCTGTTTTCTAGAATAAGAAGTCAAAGAACAACTGAAACTTAGCTTTCTACTTTTAACTACATATATATGCAAGATGGATCTATTTAACTTTAGCAGACATGTTTAAGCAATAAAAAAAGCCGTATTTATGAGTAGTTTTTCTTGGTTATATCAATATTTAAAGTGCAATTATTACGTTAGATACATTTAAAAATATTCCGATCTCTCAATTTTTCAAGATAATTTACAGTAATTTCGAAGTAAAGCTCTAATTTGGCAATTTTCTCTAACGTAATCACTCATATCAACCAGAAAAACTAAAGATTATAATCCATAGAAGTATTATAAAAAGCAGTAACTATCTGATAATAGAGGAACACTTTTAAGAAAACGAGTTACTTATCAAGTTTTCTAGATATTATTCAATGCTAATTACATGTTTTAGTGACAAGTAGATAACTTTTTCTGTGGTTAAGGAACAATAATATGATGGAAAGGCTGGAAAGGTAATTACAGGATTATTCTGAGTAAATGAAAGTTTAGAATGAGTTCAGTGCTGCCAGTAAAAAGTAATTTCAGGTAAAAAAAATAAATATAAAAGATCGTATTTCGTGTAGTTAATTAGATTTCGTAATTCCTTAAAGGGTGGTTTCAAAATAAAATTCCAGCACATAAAAAATTTTACATTTCACTAATGAAAATTCTGCATGAACATTTTTATAAGGTTTTGTTGTTAAAACTTTCTTGTTCCACAGAACAGAACACACATTTTCTTTCAAATCAATACTGATAATTTGAGACGGTATTAGCCTAATGCAAAATTTATTCAGAAAAGATTATAAAATTTTTCTAAAATATTCTACTTTCAACTTCTTGTAGTGGAATGGATAATTGATAAACAGGTTACCTTGGTAAGGAAATTAGATTAAAAAATGTTTTGAAAATAATTCCATCTTTTTATCAATAACTAGTATACGTATTTCTAAATTTTTAGCTTTCCACTAAACACGATTGGTTTTTTGTTTACCCTCAGTTATTTACAATTTTAAATTAACTCTATAGACAGTAGACAGTTAATTTATTTGCAAATACAATATTTAATTACAAGGTTTTTAATCCCATTAATATTGTAAAAGAGTGTATATGTTATGGGCAAAGTGATTAATTGATCAAAGTTATTAATTGGGCATTATTAATAATGCCAAGAGTGGAGGCTGGCAAAGTGATAAATTTCCTTGATAAATGCCATTGAATTCATCACATTGACCTCCTCCTTTTCGGGCATTATTAATAATGCCCGATTTATCACACATTGCCCGTAACATATACAGGGTGTATCTGAAATGGTGCAACAAACTTTCAGGGATGATAGTACTCATCAAGACGAACAAGAATCGGTATAGGAAGGGGGGTCCCAGACCAAATCCCAGGGAGTTAAAAATGGAGCGACACCCCAAAAAAATCATTGAAAAATTCAATTTGTAGAAGAACTACTATTGATAAAAACTTAATTATGGTCTCAAAAATTGTGGTTTAATATGATCTTTAAAATTACCTCAAAAGTCTTCACTTTAAAATTTTTTTATTATGAAAAAAGTTAAAAAACACAAAAAAATGTGAAAACTCTGCCAAAACCTTATTTTGTATTTCGAAATCCTTTCTTTTGATTTGATAATCTGAAAGATCATAGTTGAAAACCCTTAAGTCCAAAGTTTCACGTAAATACAATCAATATTAAACGCTTGAGATCCTGTTAAAGGTTGTTTTTTGCGTGCGCTAACAGCTGTTCTGGAAACAGCTCTAAAAAACTGCTTGCGCACCCAAAAAACAAACTTTAAAAGGATCTCAAGCGTTTAATATTGATTGTATTTACGTGAAACTTTGGACTTAATTGTTTTCAAGTACGATCTTTCAGATTATCAAATCAAAAGAAAGGATTTCGAAATACAAAATAAGGTTTTGGCTGAGTTTTCACATTTTTTGTGTTTTTAACTTTTTTCATAATAAAACAAATTTTAAAGTGAAGACTTTTGAGGTTATTTGAAAGATCATATTAAACCACAATTTTTGAGACCATAATTAAGTTTTTACCAAAAGTAGTTGTTCTACAAATTGAATTTTTCAATGATTTTTTGGGGTGTCGCTCCATTTTTAACTCCCTGGGATTTGGTCTGGGACCCCCTTTCTATACCGATTCTTGTTCGTCTTGATGAGTACTATCATCCCTGAAAGTTTGTTGCACCATTTCAGATACACCCTGTATACGATGTTAGAAATTTGTTGATATAAAATATACATCCGTTAAGAGTTTATAAATATAGAACTTGATCCCGAAGTCCATTTAGATTATTATGAGAATTTCTGGGATGTTCACTTAGGAGCGGTTGATTGAGAGGGAGAGGAATACTTGCTTAATTAATGTCAAGCTGTAAGACGACTAATCATTAACTATTGAGAACCTTATAAGATGCCGTAGATAACATTGTAACTGGTAAAATGTGTTTTAGGTTGTTCATGGGGAATTATAAGGTCGCGATCAAAAATTTTGAAACTTTTCCCCCCTAACCAGTTACTTTATTATTCTTTGATTTGATAGTACAAAAGGCCTTTACCGATATTATTTCCTAAATTTACCGTTTATTTTATTTCTTTAGAACTTGTTGTGAAAAAGTTATTAAACAATTTTTTCAATTCTTTGTAAAAACTAATAATTTTTTTATAAATCGCTGAGTACAACTTATAGTATATATTAAAATTTGAAATTTAAATCAACCTTTTTAGCATTGATATCTAATTTTTATAAAAGGAGCCGTCTCTCTTGAACTTTAGTATGTACAAAAAAAGAGAAATATTCCGCTATATGATATAAATATTTCTAAAAGCGCTTACATTAGAAATGTGTCACAAATGTAAGAAGACTTCCTAATTATTTCAGCAGAATTATATGATGAAATATTAGGCATGAATTTATTTTTAAAAAGTCAGTATTTTATTTGTTTGTGAAATACTTCTATGGAAAAATATTTTCATAATGAAAGAAAAAAGTAATTAAGTGTATGCTAAATTAAATATAATATTATGAATGTTAATTGTAAATGTGAAAAAAGCATGAGAAAGAAAAAAAAGGGAAGAATTTGAATAACAAACCTACTACATGACCAAATAAAAAAAACTCATTCAAAGCTTCAGAAACCCTTTAAACGCTGTCAGCTTTTCTAAATGAATCTGAAGTTAATAAAGCCCATACCATAAGGAAAACGATTAAGAGAGCGTCAGATAGCGTAAAAATTACCTTCTCAAAAGGCTTGCAACCAGAATATTGTTGCAACAACTTTTTCCGCATCTTTTACATGAGGCTGATTTTTATAACAGTTTTTAGCAAAAGGGACTAAATTATTTCTTCTTTAAATATTTACAGTCGGAACGCATTTACAGTGCAAGTTAATGAGTCAAAATTGAAGAAATCCAATTCGAAGAATTAGACATAGTAACAACATAGTAAGGTACTCACACCAATTATATCATATGGCATTTTTAAAAAAATATTAAAATTACTTTTTTTCTCAATAGTAAAACGATGCGAGTTAATAGCTATAGCTGTTAACTCGACACTTTCTATAAGAAGATAGATTCTTATAAGGATCTATCTTCTTATAAATAGTGCCGTTGTCATCTTGGAAAGATTATTGTTTTATCTTGAGGTTATTATACGAACACCTCTGTATCGTACATGGCGGCATCATACAAAGAAAAAATCGTACAGCTTTTCTGAATTACTTTTGAAATATTTGTTCGATCCTTCTTCGTATGTTTAACTATTAAAGTTTCTAAAAAACTTTTTGGGATATCTATAGATACACATCCTTTTAACAAAATGTTACAGTATCTAATTACATTAGCTAACTAACAAAACTCAAAATAAATTAAACCAAAATATGTAAATGGTAATCTAAAAAAGCGGTGAAATTCGTATTTCCATAAATTGCCAGGGAAAATATTCACCGACATGTTTTTTTAGAGAACATAACCTAAAGAACGAATGCTTCAAAAGAATCTGCGGCCATGTCAACCAGCTGCCACGAAAAGGGAAAACCAATAAAAATCCAATGCTTATGCAAAAGGCCAAAATCAAACTTTTGAGCTCTTGAAAAGTTCTTCCCTCCACCTATTGGTTGAAGAGGAAGAAGATATAGAATTGTACCGAATTCTTTTTTTAGATGTTACTTGAGCCTTATGGGAGAGAAAGGCTAGGCTATTATAGTTTTTTTTATCGAAATTTTTATGAAAAATTATTTTATGTACGTGTGCAATAAATGAACGTATAACCTTTAGATGGCTTTTAAAATTTTTATGAAATCTAATCGAATAATAATCAGAGTCTTATTCGGAATTTTTTTATTTATTACTTTTTTAATTCCATTAGAGTAAAATTACTTTTATAGAAAGCTATAAAGTATTATTTTAATTTATTAACTTAGTTAACGTTTTGTCATTTTTATATTTTCCAAAAAATATATAGTGGTGTCCTTTAAAAAAAACCCACTCCAAATTGTACCCTAAAAAAAACCCATCGAGATATTTTAAATAAATAATTAAAATAATTTTAAATTCTCGTTTCCCATGTCTTCCTAAGCCATTTAGAGTGGCAGGGAACTTGAAAGCATGTCAAAGAACCGTTTATTTACTTATTTATTTGAATAAATAGAAAATATCGATTTTGGGCTAAAAATATGATTTAGTTATGCAGATTTTGATGCTGTAAAAATATATGTTATAAACATTTTAAAGCATTCTTCACGTGGTTTTGTGTTATCCCGTTATTATGAGAATAAAATACTGAAATTTCAGCTCAGTCGGCCAATTAGGGACCCTACGGTAGTCTTTGAAATGAGGGGTGAAAAAAACCCATAGTGTGCCTAAAAAAAACCCACTTTTCATTTTGTAATAAATGATAAAATAAATAAAAAATTTTGCAAAATATTTAATATTATTCATGATATACAACTAATAATGCAAATAGAATAGTTGTTTGGGTAATTCTCAATTTTTTTTCAGTATTTTTGATAAAAACTCAATGTTACCAAAAACAGCCATTTTCCATGAAAATATAGCATTTTACCGAGTTTTACTCGAAAATGGGTTTTGAGAGTAAATAGTTACGGGTTTAAAATAAAATATCAGTGCCAATTACCGTTCTTAAGCTTTTTTATAGAAATTGTGTTAAGCATTTGTATTTAAAATTTGCAAAATTCTTGAGTAGAAAAACTTATCACAGTTTTAATTTTAGAAATAATTTGTGATGAACTTGGTTTTAATTATCTTAACTATTCTCTTTTCTATCAAAATAAACCTTTCAATCATATTTTTTCTTAATATTTTGAGCATTTTCAAGTGTGGGTTTTTTTAGGGTACATGGGTTTTTTTTAGGAAAATTGGGTTTTTTTTGGATTCTTACTTTTTTGTCTGCCAATTTGTAACGGAGAGTCGGAATTAAAATTACTAAGCACTAAAATGTAGAGGAGGACGAGCCGTTACAACACAATTTTGTTCGATTAAATTATCATATTTTTTAAGCTTTTAATGACGGAAAACTGAAAAAGTGGGTTTTTTTAAAGGACACCACTATATATGATAATATCTTTCTTTTTGCTTTTCTTGTTATGAATTAGAAGAATCAATGTGAAAAGAAATTAGGTTCTAGTAAGTTTTTAACATATAAGATTAATATACCCAAGTTAAAGAGTTGAAAATATAAGTATTTTGCACCGATTTTTTTAATAGGGATTAAAGTGATCAGTAGTGATTACTTGTGTTTTATCCTGTTGAGATAAAATGGTTTTAATAAGAATTATTTAAATAAATACTCTCGTTACATTTTCTCACCGTAAAAGTTCTAGTTTCAATAGAATTCAATGACATCAAACAAATTCATGACATTTTCACTTCTATTTGTTTACAGTTCATTCGAAATTCAAGATTTAGAAAAATTATTAGAGACTTATAGGTTTAACTAAAAGTTTAGATATATTCTATTTAAAAATTCCTCTGTTCCTTCAACCTTCAGTTTGTTAAATAACTTTCTCCTTTCAAAACTTCTCATCTTTTGAATAACCAATGATTTCAACTGAGTAATCAAAAATGTGCAGGTATTGGAACCATCCATACAATACAGTAGCTAGGATCTAAAATGAGGTATTATTCTGAATAAAAATAGGGTAGCAGTCGATTCTTTTGTTACTTTTGTAAGATTACCCTTTATGGATTAGTTTTCCTAAAAGATTATTTATTTCTTTTATAAAATTTAAAAGATGGATTCGTATAAATATTGATGAGGCTAGTTATCTTTATACCTAGATTTATATGAATTTTTACCCAAATATGATAGTTAAATATTCCTCAATTCATTCTTTTCGAAGCACTAAGATCAGTATTATCTGCCATCTCTGTTCTTCACTTTTGTTCCCGCTTGTGTAAGGAAAAGTATAAGTATGCATATTCAAAATAATATTAACCCTCAATTTTATTATAAATACTATCTATATACAGGGTGTCCCATAAATAATGGGCCACACTTCTAGGGGGGATAGTAGACACCTAGACGAGTCAGAATCGCATAGGATTCGGGGGTCCCAGACTAAATCCCAGGGAGCTAAAAATGGTGCGACACCCCAAAAAAATTATTGAAAAATTCAATTTGTAGAAGAACTACTATTGGTAAAAATTTAATTAGGGTCTCAAATTTTGTGGTTTAATATGATCTTCAAAATTATGGTAAAAGTTTTCACTTAAAAATTTTTTATTACGAAAAAAAAAGTCAAAAAACCACAAAAAAATTTGAAAAATCTGCCAAAACTTTATTTTGTATTTGGAAATCCTTTCTTTTGATATCCCCATCTGAAAGAGCATAATTGAAAACCCCAAAGTCCAAAGTTTCACGTAAATACCATCAATATTAAACGCTTGAGATCCTATTAAAGTTTGTTTTTTGCGTGCGAAAACAGCCTCAGAAAACGAGCGTTCAGGGAGAATCTAAGAATTACGGATTGTAGTGGATTGATGCTCACCAACTATTATTCCTCGCCCAATTTGGCGAGACCTGAGATGAGCATGAAAATATCTGAAAACCGCCAATTGAACAATTTGTCGGGATGGAAATTGCAAAAGCGTAAAATGTTGATTTTTAATTTTTATTGAAGTCTATGAAAGGAAAAAAGATATTAATTAAATTAACTTAATCATTTATTGGATATAAAGAACAAACTCATTAATAGTTTTATTATCGATCTTAAAAACGAATAGTATTAATTGTTAGAAATTATCTGATAGTATCGATAATTTTTTTATTTAATTTGATAGTAGTAGTGATTTTACAAATGTATCAATCCAGGAAACAGCATTACTTATTTCTTTTAATGACAAAAACGGTACATTTGTTAGCTTTGAAAAAACCCAATAGAATAATCAATTATTTACAAGCACGGTACTTTAAAGATCTTTTGTAAATAGTTTCTATGGTTATTTTCCGTTATACCCCCGCACTAGGATACGTCAGTCGGCGGATCCTCCATCGCTAGGTTTGTGATTTTGAGTTGCGATAAAAGGGGGATTTCTGGTAATCGAGGAATGATATAATAAGCAAGTGGGTATGTACGGGGTCTCCCCTCAACGTCCGATATAAGAAGTTTGCAAAACAAAGGAATGCATGTTGAAGGTTATGACAAACCTAAGAGATTGCTTATATCGAACGGTGAGGTGAGACCAGGCCCGTAGCTAAGGGGTGGCCAGGGGGGGCTGAGCCCCCCCTGGCATCTTCACTTGCCCCCCCCCCTAGAAAATTTTCACAAATTCTATAAACAAGCACATCCTTGGGGGGGGCAGCTGTCCCCTTCTAAAACACGAGTTCTTTCCTTCAAGCTAAGTTAAAACCTAGTTTTTTAGGGTCCAATTTTCAAAAAATTTCTGGGGGAGGGCCCCCATACCCCCCACTTGTATTTAAAACTTTATTATTCACAATTCTATTTAAGTAAGAAGTTTATCAAAATCATAATTCTACTTAACAATTTTTTCCGAATTCTAAAAGTATCAAAAGCAGTTTAAAACCATGTTTTTAGGGTCAAGTTTCCAAAAATTTTCTGGGGGAGGACCCCCAGACCCCCCTTTGATACTTGTATCCCCATTATTACAAAAAAACTGTTCTTATATTAATATAAGTACAGATCACACGAATTAATAAAGTTCTCTTAGACGAAAATTTAACCCAAAAATGTTTAACAAACTACATTAAATCTATTAAATATTCATGGGGGTGGCTGACTAATATTTTTAGGCCCCTATCGAAATAAACTTCTATATAACCTAGCTATGACTGAAAAGGGAGGTTAGGTTGACACCCTTTATAAAATTATGTCTATTTAAAGATTAACAAGGAGGGGGCCACCTTGATTTTCAAGTTTTCCTTTTCAATTCTGGAGCTTGCGTGGAGCAGTTCCACTATACTTTAACTTATCCAAGGGATCTAAAAATGGGCCAAAACAGTACTTTAAGCTTCAAATTTTAAAATTTAAAAAGGAAACTTAAGATAACAGAAAAGGTAAAATTTAGAAAAGTTTAGGACCCAACTCCTCCCGAAACAAAAGTCTTGTAACAGCTCCTTAGGTCTTATTGGGTTTTGTCCCCTAATCAAAGAGTTGAACGTAATGCCTATGATACCTCCTGAAAACTGAAAAACCCCTTGCCCCCCCTGAAAAAGTGGGCGCCCCACCAAAGGGAAATTCCTGGCTACGGGCCTGGGTGAGACCCCGCATACCCTTTGCTTATTCCTCGATTAATAAACCAATCTTATATCGCAATTCAAAATCACGATCATAGCGCTTGAGGATCCGCCGACTGAAGTATCCTAGCGCGAGGATATAATGGGAAAACCCAAAAACGATTTACAAATAGGGTTCAAAGTTGGCACCGTTAGTCTGGATGCAGGCTTGACATCGACGGATCATCGACTGCCGGACGCGTTCAAATACACCAGGAATTTTTTTAACCGTGGCAGCGGCACAGAAAACTCTAGCTACCAGATCCGTGTCTGTATCAACTGGATCGTTGTAGACAATATCTTTAATCGCTCCCCATAAGAAAAAATCAAGGCTAGACAAATCTGGTGATCTTGGGGGCCAGTGAACAGGTCCTCCACGCCCAATCCATCTATTTGGAAATGTGGTATCCAGGTAGCTTCGGACAGCCAATCCAAAATGTGCGGGCGCCCCATCATGTTGGAACCACATGTTGCGCTTCACATTTGATGGTACAGCTCCCGTCAAAAAAAACGTTACAGTAGAATGTGCGGGTGAACGGGTGGGGTTAGAAAGATGCTTTTGGTGTCATTTTTCAGGATTTATTGTAAGCTTGAAATCACTAATTGACTATTTTTCTCTCAGAGGCCGTCTTCATACGAAACGCAAAATAAAGTGCAACTTTTTTCATGGTGACCCCCAATTTTTATAACCTCATATGAAAGACCATACCCTTTAAACCCTAAATACCAAGTTTCATTTAATTTGGTCATTAAATAAAGCCATGGCTCAAAGTTAAAGTTTGAAAATTTATAGGTAAAAGCCTGAAAACGGTCGCCATCATCCGACCGCCAAGGCGAAACTAGTAGCAACCCTCGCTCCTCATTCTGTCTTTTTCGACCACAACAGCAGAAAGGATTTGAATGTTTTCGAGTTGAATTAAAAAGATATGAGGCCTCTCCGCTTTCCAAATTTTGCTGATTTTAAAAAGCAGAACACATTTATGTTTGAATACTAAAATTTTGATAATATTTTGTTTTTTAATTTATATCAGACATTTTCTATTTATTTTTGAATTTCAATAAAATAAACGATCGGTGAAGTTTCCTTTAAAAAATTATTTGCGTGATAACTAAATATATTCAAAGGATAATTTTCTTAAGGTATTTTACCAAACACAAAGTGCTTTATAAATAAGTTAAGAATCCGATTTCCCCTTTTAAATCATAGGGGATTTTATGTAACGTAGATTAGATATTAAAGGATTGAAAATAAACTTTTTGTAAAAAATTTCATTTATCCTCGTTTGGTAATATTCAGTCTCGTTATTTGGTTAAAAAATATCGTCTCTCATATTTAATATTTCCAATTTTTAATCAGGATCTTGTAAACATTGATCGACAAATACATATTTTTCTTTTACAATTTTCCAAATTTCGGATTGCCACCAACTTGGCCCTAAACTTTGGGGTTTTGTTGAAAAAAAAACGTTTTTATTTCAATTCTGAAAATTATGAGAAAAAAAAACTTGTGAGTTAAAAAGTGATTTGGTAAATCGTGATCATCATGCGATGTCATATGCATCACTTGGTCTCGTTATCACATTTAACAACTTATCACATTTGTTGATCAAAAATATCGGACACATCTATCATAGTCCCAGTGACAATGTGATCACATTTATTCCAGTGACAATGCGATCACATTTATTCCAGAGACAATGCGATCACATCCGACTCCAATGTGATTGTCACAAAATGAGGACATGTCTATCACATAGTTGTTATTGTTGTAATTTTAAAATCAATAAATTATTCTACTTAAACTTTTTAAATAAATCTAATCTGTGTTTTAGTTATTTCACCAGATTTTAAAAACATTAAGAGATATATTGATCACATAAAACGATACATTATACGTTAAGTTAAATATTAGTGATCGGGATCAGTGTTTTTCTAAACATAATCCGATTGATAATATTAACCGTGATCACTATAAGACTATATTACGTAACCTTGTTTTTGGTCATTTCTGACCCCCTCCCTTCCCCTTTGCCAACTAAGATAAAATTAATCCGTAAAACTTCCCCAAAAAAGTCATCAGATTACTTTCAATCCAATTACATATGTAGTTAGATTGAAAATTTCAAATGTTATCAAACAACAAAAGTAATCAGATTATACTTTCAATAAGATTACAAATGTAGTTTGATTGCGCCCAACTCTTGTTCCAAATAACTGGTGAATGTAATTTAAAAGTTTCATTTGTAAAAACGGAAAAAATGCGAGATGCGCCAAACTGTGAATTGATTGCCAAATCCAGCAACCCCACCCGTTCCATCGATGGAGCAATGTAACGTTTTTTTTTGACGGGAGCTGTACGTGGAGAAACAATTCTGGAAGTACCTTCTCCAGGAAAATTTTATAATTCCCAGCGGTCAATCTTGAAGGGAGAAGATACGGCCCTACTAAGTAGTCGTCGACCAAACCTGCCCACACATTAATGATGAAGCGATGTTGTGCCGCGTGATGCCGTACTCCGTGGGGGTTGTCATGAGCCCACAAATGCTGGTTGTGATGATTAAATACGCCATCCCTAGTAAATGTGGCTTCATCAGTAAACATCAAATATGGAAAATTTCTATCTTGTGCTTGTTTTTGAAGATACCATTGTGCGAATTGCACGCGTTTAGGATGGTCTTCGGGGAGTAGCAATTGTACTCTCTGAAGACGAAAGGGGTGGAAGGACTCGACTCTCAAAAAAAGCTGGACATTACTTCGAGAGGTTCCAACATCTGAAGCAATGGCACGTATGCTGGTACTAGGATTATTTTCCACAGCATCCAACACCATTTCTTCGATAGCAACTGAGCCCGCCGATCGTGGCCTGCCCTCACTCACCCTTTCACTTCTCAATGTCCCATTCTCGCATAAATTTTGATGGAGACGTTGGAATACTCTGAAGTGTGGCTGTTCTCTGTTGGGGTACCGATCGGCATAAATACGAGCAGCGGCCCGTCCATTGTAGTCAGCAATACCGTAGACAATGTGCATTTCTGCGAGTTCAGTATTTGTGAATTGATTCATACCCAGAATTCGATAAAAAATTTAAAGAAATCCAAAGCAACAAATAATAATACTTCAGAATTTAAATGGACGAGAGACGAAAAAAGAGATAACAGCGGCTGAATTCAAATAAGGCACAAGTTTAGTACAGAACATACTTAAGTACTGGATGAAATTTGCATACCTAATTTGAAATTATCTACAGACGAAAGTACTGGAAAAAAGTCTGAATATTTAAAAGCGCATTATTATGGGATGAGAATTTTTTAATACAAAAATTATTTACTGAAATACTAAAATTAAAAAAAAAGTTATTAATTTACTTAAATGTTTGGGATCGTAACTAGAAACCTAGAAGGTAAATGTTTATTAAAACTATCTTATCAGACACTTAAGAAAAAATAAATTGTAACTATCCCTTTTGCTCAACAAAATTGCGTATTTTCTTAGGGGTAGTTACAATGGACGATATTCGTGCCACGCCCATTTAATCACGTGATGGGGAAAAACAAACTCACTATCAAATCATATCTCACTATCATTATATCTCATTACAAGCTATTTCTGTGGTAACCAATTACAAGCTCAGTAGGTCACATGATGAGGAAAATGTGACGTCAGACGGATATGGTCCATTCTTTTCTTTCGCCAAGTAAGCATGGATGATCTGTAGAAGCGAAAGTTGGCGAGGAATCTAGCATCACAAATAATGGCGAGAAAATTGGCGAGCATCAATCCGCTACAGTCCGAAACTCGTAGATTCTCCCTGAACGCTCGTTTTCTGAAGCTGTTTCCGCACGCAAAAAACAAACTTTAACAGGATCTCAAGCGTTTAATATTGATGGTTTTTACGTGAAACTTTGGACTTAAGGGTTTTCAACTATGCTCCTTCAGATGGGAATATCAAAAGAAAGGATTTCCAAATACAAAACAAAGTTTTAGCAGATTTTTCACATTTTTTTGTGGTTTTTTTACTTTTTTTCGTAATAAAAAAATTTTTAAGTGAAAACTTTTACCATAATTTTGAAGATCATATTAAACCACAAAATTTGAGACCCTAATTAAATTTTTACCAATAGTAGTTCTGCTACAAATTGAATTTTTCAATAATTTTTTTGGGGTGTCGCACCATTTTTAGCTCCCTGGGATTTGATCTGGGACCCCTAAATCCTATGTGATTCTGACTCGTCTAGGTGTCTACTATCCCCCCTAGAAGTGTGGCCCATTATTTATGGGACACCCTGTATATAAAATCCAAATACCACTGACTGATTCATAACACTCATCACGAAATCTCCAAAACTGCCGGACCGATTGGCTTGAAATTTGACACAGACCTTCCTTTCAGCCATTAGACGCGCACTAAGAAACGATTTTAAAATCGAACGACTCCTTCCCTGCTTTTCGGCGCTTTTTCGACTCCGTTTTCCCCATTGAAATAACATTACACATTGTTGAAATGCATAAATTGCAGTGTTTACTTCTCTATCTTAAGGCGACGTCTTGCCTCACTTGAGTGAATATAAGTGATTAACATTTATACATATTTTATTATTTACAACAAAATTTATGAAGAAAAACAGTGTGAATATCTGTATTTAAATATTATAACAGTTATCAGAAAACCGAAGTAAATTAAAATAATTAATTTACTTTCTTTAAGATTTAGTGGAGTCTCCAATGTCGAAAAAAAGGGCTTCGTAAAAAGTTCTTGTTAATTTCGTACACTAATGTTTTTTGGATTGCTTATAGTATAAGGAACATAAAAAAGTTTGGTACCAATTTTTAATCAACTTTTAAGACTAATTAAGCCAATTACAAGGTCAAGTAATAACTTTTAAAGGATATTGAATCTTTTAACATAATGAGCTTATTTATTACCTTAGAAATAGGAAATTTGTAATATAGACTAAGTACTAAATAGATACTCGAAATATCTTTTCAATTTTAAAAAATAATAATTAGAATTTTAATTAATTAAAAAATATTAATTTTTTCAAAATTTCAATATTTTTACTTTGCCATTGAAATTTTTTTACTTTTTTGTAATTTTTCAACTTATTACTTAAAAACACTTATTCAGTTAATTTTTTGATGGATTGAAGATTTTAATTAGTGATTAATTAATGATATTTAATTAAAAATATCAAAGCACTTATAAAACTTACTGATTAAAATGTATTTCTTGCAAGAAAATAAATATCAATACGAAATATCTCGAATCATAGTTACACAGGTAAATGTAGAACATTTTATAATTACCTTTAAAATAATTTCTTTTCTTAATGAACTTTTAAATGAATTTCTTGAAATATCCCTAGGTCTCCAAAGTCAAAAGCGTTTTCTAACTCACTTTTGCCAAGGTCCATCATCCCATCAAGTTATATTTGTTAAAATAATAATTTTAAGAAAAATATTTCGTTAATTGCATAATTTTGCACCTAAATCATCACAAAAGTAGTTCATCTTAAACGTGTTGATAATAATAAAAAGAAAAGCATTAATTATCACAGTTCGAGGAGTCGCTGTCTGATGCATCCACAGTCCATATAAAAAAGGTTTTCTTCATCCCCTTCACATTTGCACATTTCTGTGCATGGTAACTGTGCAGCAACACAAGAACATCTACCATTAGTGCATTTACTTTTGCTACAACCACACACAGTAAGTTCAACTAAAGTTTCAGGAGCAGGTGGAAAATCAGTTATAATTGGAACAAAGGTTTTATTTTCTTTTTTCCATCCATAAAACTCTGGTGAAGGTAGGGATGGGGTTTGTTTAAAATCTTTGGCCCATACTAGAGCTTGATAATGCGATCTAATTGTATGGTGTTTAAGAGCGGCTAGGGTTGGAGGTAGGCTCTCCGATTCAGCTTGCAATCTCTTAAAGAGGTACCAACGAAGATTTTTAGTGTTCATTATTTCTTTAGGGCATCTATATAAACCTACAAACGAACTCTTCAAGGGAAATGAAATGTTTATCTTATATATTTTGCGCTTTTCCAAGAGATGCAAACGCTTCAATGACATGAGGTTGAACTTCTATAAAAGCTTTGCAGCATGTTAGTTTTCCGTTTCCATTGAACCCCCCGGTTGTGTCACAGCCAGTAAAACTATAAAAGTCTGGAAGGGCATCAATTAGTTCTGCTCCTTAACTATCCTAAATAGGTTTGAGAGAAACAATTCGTTTTCCGGCCCCTATTCCAGTTACGACACAGGGCCTAAGAAGGGTAACCGTCTCAAGGCCAGAATGAAAACATTTGTATCTGGTGACAAGATGTGTACAGGGTATCCCAAAGTAGTAGCATAAATAGCATGGTATATTATTATGGTGTCTAATTCTTCATGATTTGTTTTCAAATTATCGTAAATCTTGGTAATTGATTGAACTATAGTTTCGGTAAATACAATGAGGAAGTTGCATGATTTTTATTATTTTTTTGATCGATTCTTCTAGCAAAAATAAGCAACTATCCAAAATTTGAGGCCGATCGAGAAATTTTTTGATTGCCAAAAAAATTAACAAAAATCCTCATTTTAAAAGCGCGCGAAAACGCCAAGAGTTTGGATGTGACGTCAACTTATAATAGGCATTGTTGAAAAGCAATGGAGTTGATGGTATTGTTGACGTCATCTTATGGTTTAAACAATAAACGTTTTCAGTCACGTGTTTTTTTCTCGTCTTTTAAATTAAAATATTTAATTACCTGTTCATTTTTTTGAAAAACTGACTAGATATTTCATTTTACCATACAAAAAACCATACGGAACACTTGTTTGTTTTTGAAAATCTGACACATGCAACTTCCTTATTATCTCTTTCTCTAATCCTTTTTAATAATGGAGTATTTTTATTGAAATATATTCGGTAAGGTTTACTTTTGTTTTAGATTTATTAAGAAAATTATAGAGTCCCATTTTAATTAGCGTCTTATCTGTGCAAATAAAAGCTCTTTAATCAATTTTCTTTCCTTTACGCCTATTACGTGTTGCTTTTTTTAGTGATGAATCCACAGAGTAATGACCAAAAACAAGATGAATAGTGTTATAGTTTTCAGTTACACTGTTTAACATAATTAAATATTAACAAGATCCTTACATGAGTTGACATTTCCACTAATTTGCCGAACTAAAACCATGCCATCTATTACTATAGCTGCTTAATCGTCAAAATATGGAAGTGTATAATTTGACCTCTACACCAGGAAAAAGAATAGAAAAATTGGTACCAAAGATTTTCTGTCTCTCCATACCCTAAAGAACCAAAATAACCTTGGTACGATAAATTTACAAAAATATTTTACAAATTTACATTGGAGACTCCACTAGTGGACACCAACAGAAGAGCGCCTGTTGGTTTGCTCCCTGCTGCGCGCGCTTCTGGGTCAATCTCTCCTCAAAGAAAACATTATCTAACCAACTTTTTTTTAAACATAGACTATCCAATACCATTTTATAGACAAATGGCAGTAATTTTACCAAATTATACTTTCCAAGGAAACAAAACAGCAAAAATGATCTTTTTCGATATTTTAATTAATTAATTAATTAAATTTAATTAATATTTTATACTTTTTACGCTTAGAAACTTTTTTACTTTATTTCCACCAATTTACAATAATTTAAAAGGTTTTTGAACTGAATTATACCTGCTTAATCGTCAAAATATGGAAGTGCATAATTTGACCTTTGATTTGACCTCTACACCAGAAAAGTGAATAGAAAAATTGGTACCAAAGATTTTCTGACTCTCCATACCCTAAAGAACCAAAATAACCTTGGTACCATAAATTAACAAAAAATGTTTACAAATTTACATTGGATACTCCACTAATTTTAATTTCTCAAAAATAAATATATTTAAATAGCAAGAATTTAAAAGTTTCCAAGGAAACAGAGCTAAAATTTCATTCTTTCATAGCGGAATTGGTTTACTAGACTATAATCACTAGATTTTTATTATAAATAGCAATCTGTTTTTACTCTTTCAGAATAGCTTTTAAAGAAGTTGGTTTTATTAAAAAGAAGACAAGCTTACTTGATAACTTTTTATCGAGGAATTTTTAAAATTTATTTTATATTGAAATTCATTTTTTGCGGAATTTTAAAAGGATAGTGGGAATACTTTAAGAAAATTCTGTTTAAGATTTTAAACACTGGATTTCAAATGGACAGAGATGATTTCAAGTAGATTGTTTTTATCACATAGGAAGGATAAATGTTTAATAGACAAAAAATCGGGATGGAATGAGATATCACAGTTAGAACTGGGATGAGAAAAAGGCACCGGGAATACTGGGATGAAAATTATCGGGAACACCGGGTTATGAAAATTACCGGGAACACCGGGACATTAAAATTATCGGGAACACCGGGTTATGAAAAGGTACCGGGAAAACCGGGGTATGAAAAGGTAGCGGGAACATCCGGATATGAAATGGTACACTTTAAAAGGTACATTTTAAACACTAGATTTAAAAAAAAAGAGATGATTTCAATGTGATTGTTTTTATCCCATGGAAAGGATGAATATTTGATGGAAAGAGATGTCACAGTTGGAACTGGGATGGGGAAAAGGAACCGGGAATACCGGGATGAAAATTATTGGAAACACCTGGATATGAAAATTATCGGGAACCGGGAAACCTGGGACATGAAAAGGTACCGGGAACACCAGGATATGAAAAGGTAGCGGGAACATCCGGATATGAAAAGGTACCGGGAACACCGAGATATGAAAAGGTACCGGGAACACCCGGATATAAAAAGTTTCCGGGAAAACCGGGTTATGAAAACTATCGGGAACATGAAAATTGGAAATGAAACTATCGGTAACTATCGGGAATATGAAAAAGTACTGGGGACACCGGGGTTATTGGTGATTCGAAAAATCGGACATATAACTTGGAAGAACTTTAAAAAAGGAATTAATACACTCCACCCGTGCAAGGCCGGGCAAATCAGCTAGTTAAATTATAAAATTACTTTACTTTTAAGTATGATCCTTTCAGTTATTCCCTAATTCTTAAGACTTTTTTTAATTCCAGAAGAAATTTGATTACTAATGCCGTTTGCAAATAAAATAAAAGTATTTTACTCATTGATCTGTAAAAATCTTTAATATTTTTTTTTAATTTTTCTTGTTGGGAAAGGCTTTAATTCAATTCCCATTTGACATTATTAAGTTTCTTTAGGAGCGATTTTCCTTCTTTGTCGATCGAAAAACAATTTCAAAATTACCGAGAGTGAAATTCAATAAACTCTTTTCGAGTTTCCGTATTTCATTATCGAGTGATCGTTACCATAGTGTCAACTGAAAAACAAGAAACTACTTAATTGAATATTCAATTTTAAAAGACTTTGCATGAGTCCTGTCAAAAGAGGCATGGGCTTGTCAAAAGCTTTCTACATTTCTCTGTTCAATGTAAAAGAATGTGAAAGTTGTTTGAAGTTCTTTAAAATCATCAATACTTTCTGAAATAATTACTTTGGTGAATATATGTGAAGCAATTCTTTGGTGGGAATTAGAAGGAAAAGTTTTTTTAAAACGTTTATCTGTGAACAGAACCCTTATGCAAATTATGCTAAGATTAATTTTCGAAGTTATGACGTGTTAGGAAATCTAAAAACGAGAGCTAATATTAAAAATTAGCAATCAGATTGGCCAACCATCAGTTTTTAACTAACTATAAATTAACTCAGTTCTTACAGGACACAGAAATTTTAAAAATTATTTAAACCGATTCAATTTAAGTTCAATAGCTCACTGAGACTGCAAAATAGGTGGAAATGAAGACGTTGACCATACATCCTTTTAAAGTGTACAAAATATGAAACAGAGAAAAACGCTTTCAGACATGAACTTCAACAAAAATAAACATGAAAAGGCCTCCAAAACTCAGCTCACTGATTTCCCATAAACTGGTATTTTATTTTCTCCTCAAGTTCAGCAATAATTTAGCACTTTGAGACATCTAATACAACCTAAGTCTGCTAGATTCTAAAAACTTATACCTTTTATTTTATGTGAATTGTAGTGTTTTTCTTTTCCTATTTTAATTACTTACTTCTGTAAGCCCCGTGTAATACATTGTGGTGCACGGGGAGCTCTTTGTTTGTTTCAATTGAAAATAAATATAAAAAATTTGGGAAAAATTTAAATTGCAAGAAAATAGATTTTGTTATGAACACAATCATAGTACCCACATACTAAGTATTCATTCATTTCATCTTCTTCCTCTATCCACCTTCTTTTGCAGCTTCTAAATAATTTTCAAGGGTAATCCTTGGATTCATTGCATTCTAATAGAGGACATACTGATGCACTCTAAGTTTATGCTAGCATGAAGCATCTTAGTTAGTATGAAGTTGAAAACAGTTATTGTGAGGTGAAATATACACTATCCACCGCCACGAGAAAAACTTTTGATGATATCGTATGATATTGTGGCGATTGTTACGGAAACGGGTTATTACCCTCATTTTTTGTATGGTAATTCACATAAACGGTGAAAAACCGTTTTGTGCCAAATGTGTGTGACTATCATGTGATTTGAACTTCTTTTTCAAAGTTTTGTTTTTCTGTCTGTTTTTCTCGTGGCACAGTCAGAGTCAGTAGCGGATTTCTAAATAGGCTAGCTAGGCTATAGCCTATGGCGGCAAATTTTAGTAGGCGGCAAATTTTTGACGTCATACTTTTTTTCTGAATAAAAAAGGAGAAGAGAAAGGAAACACTAAACATAAGCTCTGGAAAGACGGAGAACGTCTTTTCAGAAAAGCAATTCAGTGGTTTACAAGGAACTGTTCTCTTTGTTACCCAAAGGGTCTCAAAATAAGCTAAAACACTACTTTTATGGGCAAATTTCAAAAAAAGTCTGGGGGAGAACCCCCAAACCCCCTCTCAAATTTTGGTACCTGTTATACAGTGCTGTTCCCTTGAAAATTATGCAGCCTACAAGAAGCTTTTCCCTTTTGGTGCTCTCTCCATAGAGTTTGAAAAGTAGATAAACACTAGTTTGGGGGGGTATTTCCAAAAACATTATCTAGGGATCTAGGGGAGGACCTCCGTTTGAAATTTTTTTATAAATTTCCCCCCTAGAAAATTCTGTGGTTTTCAAGGAATGGTAAGGGTCTCAAAATGAGCTGAAACACTGCTTTAAGAGGCAAGTTTTCAAAAATTTTCTGGGGGTGTCCCCCCAGACCCCCCCCCATTTTTACTTCGAGCTCACATTGTAAAATTGAAACATTTCGTGTAAAATACCATTTTTTAAGTGATCTAACACTTCGCATATAAATACATTCGGGACCTTAAGACGTTCAGTCAGAACGCCCCTCACTAGCGGATACAGGGGGGCTAGGGGGCTTAAGCCCCTCCCCAAATGAAAAATCTAATTTTTATATGATATGACATTTTATGCACCAAAATGAGTTAAAACCCTGTTATTTTAAGGTCAAATTTTCAAACTTGTAACTCTATTATTACAACTTTATTTTATATTAAGTTCTTCAAAACGCAAAAATTCTTCCCTAAAATCTATATCCGAAATTTGGATTAGGCGTTCCAAAACGAGTTGAAAAAGTGTTTTTTTACTTAAATTTCCAAAGAAATTTCTGGGGGAGGACCCCCAGACCCCCCTTTTAGTGGTCTTTTCCATATTAAGATCATCAAGAAGATTAAATTGGATTATGAAAATTCTTAGCCCCTCCAAAACCAAATCCTGGATTCGCCCTTTCTACCTCCCCAAAAAATAAGAGAAAGTCAAGGCACGGCGTGTACAAAACCCACTTAAATTCTTTGCCCCCCCCCAACCAAAAACTGAAACGACTCCTCTGTTTAGTTTTGTAAGATATTATAATTATATCATATAGGCGGCAAATTTTGTTTCAGCCTATAGGCGGCACATTTGTAAATCCGCCCCTGGTCAGAGTATAGATCAGGGATGGCGAACCTATGGCACGCGTGCCACTGGGTGGCACGCGACCGGTATTTCGGTGGCACGCGACATTCACTAAAAATGACACAAAAAAACTTTTAAACCAGATCCCCAAAACCAGATTCAGAACACTTTTTAGCTAGCTGAAATTCAAAACATTTTCGGGGGAGGACCCCCGAACCCCCCACTCACCTCTTAGGTGCCGTTGGGCCGTTCAAATATTACGTAACAACATTTTCTTGGTCATTTTGGACTCCCTCCTCTCCTTTTGTCAGCAAGGTAAGCAAATCCCAACCGCCCTTATAATAATTACGTAAGGAAACTGACATTAGCCGTTAGAAAACAAAATCATGGATGCAAAAGGAGCCTGATTACTTTACGCAAAAGGGGGCATTTAAGGGGGGTGAAGGGGCCCTGCCCCCCTCCGAAATTCAAACAAGGTATACCAAAACAAGTTAAAACCAAATTTCTTCGGGTAAAATTTTTAAATATTTTTTGGGGTCAAATTTCCAAAAAATTATCTGGGGAGGACCCCAGACCCCCTTTACTTGGAACTTCATTATTAACATTTTTTCTTGGATTAAATTCTAAAAAATGCAAATTCTACCAAAAATGTATTAAAAATCTGCATTAAGCATATTAAAGATGCATGGGAGGGACTGAGGAATAATTTTTGGTCCCTCCCGAAATAAATTTCTATATACACCACAGACTTTAAGGCCCACCACTCATCACTCGAGCACTTGAAGTTAGAAACTCCTGTTCTAAACTATCGACCCTCAAAGGAGGATTTCATTTTTCAAGGGTTTAAAGATAATTTATTAAAAAAATAACAAGTGGCACACTTGACACCTGAAAATCATAAACCGTAATATAAATGGCACACTGATCGAAAAAGGTTCGCCATCCCTGGTATAAGTATAGAACAAAAACATATGAGGATACTAGAGAGAAATTCAACCTTATATTCCACTATCCGTTGGTATGACAAAATAAATAATAAATGTTTTTTATAACATCAAAAAATTTTCCAACATCTTTTTTTTTAAACTTAACTTCTCAGTAAAGTATTTTACTTCCTCGTTACTCCCATTGTAAAAACATAACGACATCCATTCCGAAAATGCAACTCCAACCTGAAAAGATTGAATTACATTTTACGGATTAATACTAGCATGAGAGAAAGATGGAAACATTACATCATAAAGAAGAGAAGCTTAGTCACTAGTGTTTCGAAAAAAAAGTTACTTCCTACTGAATCGAGTTTCGTGAAGCACTCGTTTCCGGTTTCGTAACCGCAAAAAGCAATTTGTGGACGAAGCACTTTTACCGAAACCTTTGCCCCGTAAAAATCTTCTTGAGGGACGTTCTGGTCCCTGATTAATTTTTTGGAATTGTTTTCGAAATACGAAGTATCACCACCAAGCTTACAGGAAATCTCTTGTGAGTAGGGGATGGATCATGAGTTTTACCACTTATTTTTACCTGAAAATGAATCGGGTGTATGGGTGTTCGGAAGTTCTTTTATTTGGAGAGTTTGTGTGTGATCTTTTTCAGAATAAAACTTGGGTAATGGTACATCTCGACTATTTAATGGATGATTTAGGCCACCTAGGAGCGTATCTCACTCAAAAATAGTTGGGGTTTTAAGAATGTTCTTAAAGTTTGTGATCTTTGTTAAGTTTAAGAGTTGGTTGAAAGATTTATCAGTTATTCTTTTAATTTATAAGAAAGATTTGTTCCATTTTTATTTTATTTACATAACAAGCGGTTTGTTTCGTGTGTTCGTTAATAGAAATGGTTTTATTAAAAAAGGAAGATTGCTTTCTTTAATGGAAGATATGGTTTTCTCCAAATTAGTGTATTAATTAATTAGTGCAAAAGTATTGATTATGTAGGATGTATATGTTACGGGCAAAGTGATTAATTGGGAATTATTAAAAATGCCAGGAGTGGAGGCGGGCAAAGTGATAAATTTCATTGATAAATGTCATTGAATTTATCACATTGCCCTCCTCCACTTCGGGCATTATTAATAATGCCCGATATATCCAGTGGCGGATTCAGGGGGTGGCACTCTGGAAAGTGCCCCCCTTGGAGACCCAATAAAATAATGGAGTAAAAACCCAACTTTTACAGGTCTAATTTCAAAATTTTTTTGGGGGGGAGGACCCCCCCCCCATACCCCCCACTAGTATCAAAATGGGGAATCCAGTGTTTATTATCAGGAAATCCCCAAAATTTTGACATTTTGTGTCTAAAAGTAGAGGTAATAGTGTTGAAAAGTGCCCCCTTCTTGACTCAAAACGTTTCTAAAAATGAGTTAAAACCATACTTTTACACGTAAATATCTTTTGTTAATTGCGGAAAAAATGAAGCATCTAAGTTTATCTTTTTGTGTCAACAGAACCAGGTATGCCAGGTCGAACTGACATCACAAATATGTGTTTGAGGTTAATTATAGAATTTATGTAAAGCTATTAATGACATGATTATTTTTTTTTGTATGATGATCATGATTTATAAAATGAAACTGGTTTATTAACTGAAGGAATTATTTACGTTTGAGATTCACTCGTACTCTTAAAAATTTTTTTTGGGAAATATCTCTTATCATGATTTGAGGAAATATAATAATAATCATTCAATTCTTTAAAAGTTTTTCGTTAAATCTACCTGTATTCTTCACAAATAAAACTTTTCTTAACCCTTTCAATCCTATACCGCCTGAAATTTCCTTTAAATCCTATAAAAAATATTATGCGGAAAGGACCGAAAGGGTTAAATAAACAAGAGGAGTTAATTTCATGGTATACTACTATTTCATGGATTTTCTCAACAGTTTTTTAAAAATTTTGTCAAATAATTAGGTCTTACTGTTAAACAAAGCCTTAAATTAACCGTAGAACTAATGCGTGGCCTACTCTTTTCATATCAATCAGAATAACTCGTTTCAACACTCATTACAACATACTTTTACATCATAAAAGTGCTCACACTTACCCAATCACACACAAGTACTTAGTAAAGCTATAGTGTCCAAGGAAGCTTTTATTAACCCTAGACACCTAGAGAGACTAACTGGTCCGAACACGAAGATAATAAAAAGAAACTCCCGAAAGCTTTCCGAGGGAACAGCAAAAGAACGCTATGAAAAGAGTGTTTACGGAGGCTTATACAGAATAAACTGTGGGCAAATCGCTCCTTTCCGGCATCCCAGTTCCCTTGAGGTTGTTAGAGGCCTAAAGCCAGTTTGTATAGGAAACACACTAACGAGGAAAAGACATGTGGGTGACTCTCAATTTTATTGCCATGCCCGTTTCTCATTAAATGCTATTGTGGAGAAGCCCTGTACCTATTTAGAAGATATAGAAGTCACTAATTACCGATGGAAACTAGGTTCCTTTGTTAAAACGCGGTTTGTGCCCTTAAAACTCGTAAGATGAAATTCCGATTACAAATTAGGGATGGGTTCACCAGATATTAATCAACAGGGACCAGGGTAAAAGTTGCTTTGTAAGTAAATGAAGGATTTTAATGTTATAAATTCGTTTGATAAGAGAAAGCAATTTTTGAATGGAATTAAATAGCTTAGGCAGTCGATTAACTAATATATTTTTTAAATGTCTAATCTTTATTTTTCCTATAGAAACATTTTCTTTTAGAAATATTAGCATTACGTTTTAATTAATGCTACTGATCTTATTTAGTTTATTAAAATAAACACTGTTTTTGATGCATGAATATGGAATATACTTATTTTTAAATGTTTGGTATACTTTTCCTTTCGAAAGGTTACTGTAATAGATATGAAACAAACTTCAAAAAATTCTTTCTTAAGTATTTCTTAGATAACTTTTTTAAAAATTAATGTTTATAAAGTATATCATTTTCGACATAATCTTCACTTATTTTTACCAGAGAAATTTGTAGGTTTTCAGTGAATAGAACCATTTGAGACGGATTTTTCGCGTTCTTCAATCTCATCTATTATGTTTATTATGCCCTAAAAGAATCCCTATTCAAGCTATACAAAGCGCTTTTAGGTTTCAATAAAGAGCATATTACTAGGTGTCTCATTCATCAAAACCTATCATCACCATAATGAGGATTTTGAAAAAGTTCCATTTACTTGAATAAGACTTAAATTTAAACCGTACGCTCATTCTAAAATCTACAAAGGTTTCAATAGAAGACCAAACAGGATATAGAATTGAAAGGAACAATGGTCAATGAAAGTAAATTAGAATCAAAAGAAGTTCAAGATTTCCATACCCGTTGAGAACTCGGCATCTTGTTTCATTTACATGTAAATAAGAGGAGAACACGCCGAACTCCGCATTCGATAGTCAAATCAGGGTCGGATCCAGGATTTGGAGGGGGCTAAGAATTTTCATAATCCAATTGAATCTTCTTGATGATTTTAATAAGGAAAAGGAAGTGAATTATGCTCCAACTACTAAAAGGGGGTTCTGAGGCTCCCCCCTTTAGTAGTTGGGAAAGTGAAGGAAATTTAAGTAAAAAAACCCACTTTTTCAACTCGTTTTGGTATGCCTCATCCGAATTTCGCATATTGATTTTATGGTAGAATTTTTGCGTTTTGACAAACTTAATATAAAACAGAGTTGTAATAATAGTTACTAGTACCTAGGGGGTCTGAAGGTCCTCCCTCAGAAAATTTGACTTTAAAATAACATGGTTTTAACTCATTTTGGTGCATAAAATGCCATATTATGTGAAACTTTTCATTTGGGGGGACAAAAGCCCCGCCCCCCATGGATCCGCTGTGAGTCAAATTATGATGCTGATGATTTTCAAATCGTCGTACGGAGTGGTA
Source organism: Tetragnatha versicolor (assembly GCA_024610705.1). Taxonomy (NCBI): domain Eukaryota; kingdom Metazoa; phylum Arthropoda; class Arachnida; order Araneae; family Tetragnathidae; genus Tetragnatha; species Tetragnatha versicolor. Next base: position 60,085,726 of record JANDEH010000001.1, read on the forward strand.
ATGCAGGGTAACGGAGTGGGATGCATTGGATACCATTTCTGCAACTCCTGAGTATGATTTACCAGTACATTTTCCAACCCAGAGCTGCGTTATTGAGGTTTTGCCGCCGGTAGACCGTCCTTACCTTTAGCCTTCAGATATGTCCTGGGGACAAATTTCAAGAGAAAAATGAACAACCACATGACATATTGTATGCAATGTCCAAGCTTTCTTCTTACCCCCTAGGTTGCATTTTTACCCCGTCTTTCCCGTTTTCTAGAACCAACACCCACAAACAAGTCCGGTCAATGAGGAGAAAGCATCTAGCCCGATATGCAACGTCCGCTGGTGCACCAGATGAAACTTGACTATGTGCAGAGGCAGCATGGTCCTCCAATCCCCAACAGCCCATTTAGAGCCCCTTTCACTCAATACCATGGCGTGTGGAGGCGGTTATGGACACTATGGAGTCAACACTTTTTACTGATTTTAAATTAATTTTTAATCATTTAAAATTAATTCTAATCATTTTAAATTAATTTTTTTGGTCAGCTCACACTGAAAAGAATAACTTGAAGAAAGTTTCTTGTGGTCTTTTAAGCTCTGACCACCCACGGAAAACTTACTTAACCCTTTATGTCCCAAATTATGTTTTTCAGAAAAATTGTGTTTATTTTTATACGTTATCCCTATAAGTATATAAGCTTCATATTAACCCTAGTAGCACAGCTCGTCCCAAATATGTCAAGTTTACGTAACTGCAACTAGAAGTAAACGAAATTTGGCCTTACATGACGAAAATTGGACGAATTTGGAACATTGGGAAGTGGGACTTACAAGTCATGTCGGGGCATAAAGGGTTATAAGAGGATAAAGAGGAAGAACCAATAAAGAGGAAGCAATCCTCCTGACCAAAATTAAAAACTGCTAATTTTAGAAAGTTTGCAGATTTTAAATTTTCTTAATGATTTGTATCAGATTTTCTAAAATTCCCAGATAATTCCAGGTTTTTAAGATTCTCCAAGTTTGTGGCCACCTCGTCTGAATGTTCAATTTACAATGCATATAATTTATTGGAAAAATTCTATACTTTGATAGCCAAAGAAGAATAATTAAATACAACGTGAGGAAAATATTTAATAAAATGTGATTTATTAACCAAAGGTCCCTCAATAAATGAATTACATGGTTGATGCCTGTACAAACTGATTTTGTTTTATACTCTAAACAATGAAAAGGAAGTATTTAAAGCAAGGCATACATAATATATTTACAAAAATAAACTAAGAGTGTCCAAACTAAAGTCCTTTATGAAAATTAGGGTCGAATGACAAAACATGAGAGCAACCAAGGCTCTATCTGCGGTGCGTTTTGGAGTGGCTCTTGAGCTCGGTGCCAGTTGCGAAGCCCTTGCCACATGTACTGCACTGGTAGGGCTTGAGGGTGGAATGGCGCAACATGTGGGTGCGGAAGTGGTCCTTGCGATAGCTGGAGTGGCCGCACAGGGTGCAAGTGTACCGCTTAATCCCACTTCTCTGGCAGACAGCCACTGTGCTGTTTGCATACAAATCTGAAATGATATCAGAGTTATCAACAGGTAATTTGGATTATTCAAAAAGAGGATTCAAGGTTGTTTTCTCTTGATTCCTTCAATTATCAAGAAATTATGTTTAAAAAAATTATTAAAAAATTTTCTCACAGGACTGACCAACTTAGATTACATTGTTCATTAACTTAAAATTTTTGCAAAGATGAAAAATGAGGGTCTGCTCAAATGACGATGAGATTATTTTACGTGATTTTTTCCTCTCATTTTCTACGCAATTCGTCTTTAAAGGGTCCTCCTAATCCTTCTACAAGAACCCAAATTAAATGACGCAATAATTTTTGCTAAAAGCGGTTGAGGTGTTAGCCCTCCAGTAAGACGGTTCGTAAGACTTTCTCAATCACGTAAAATAACTTCTATAATTTTTAACTATTATTTTGCATTTTTAGGGGAGTAATAACCCCTTAAACCTATCCTTGTAATTAAGTTTAATGCATTATTTCATCAGATTCAATGTATTTGATTTGAAGGGCATAATCAAATACTACACAGTAACTTGGATAATTCAGAAAGTTTCATATTTAAAGCTTGTTTTCTCTCTATCTTGAATGAAACTTTCAACTGATCGATTGTAAACAGTGACTCTGTTTAATGTGGGATCACTTTTGTCTTAAGAATAGAACGATAACACAATATCCGATAGATGATAATAATCGTTTTGGTACTAGTAAGTTTCAAACAGTGAAACTTAAGCTTTAAAATCAGAACTATTTAGTCATAATTGAAGTGTTTAAAACGGTTACCAAGTATTTTGCAACTTTTAAATTCTTAAAGAAAAATATGACACTAATAAATTAATGACTGACATATAACGCAAATAAATTAATAACTTATTTTGTATGATTATGTATTGAAATTGGCCTTCAAATGGTGAGAAAAGGAGGTTTTTAAGGGATTTGGCCAGATTTTGATAACATCAAGCGATATATTGATCACATAAAACAATACATTTCACATTAAGTTAAATAGGAGTGATTGGGACTGTTCAATATTGATAACATTAACCGTGATCACAATAAGCAGAGTTAATTGTATCAAGGAAAAAAAGTTTAAAAATTATAGACCATTAAAAATTTTTCTATTTTTTGAAATCAGATATTTTGTCATTCCTCATTATGAAATCATCACTGAAATTGCAACAGGAATGTCGAGATTTTTGCAATAGAGTTTCATAACAAACACTCTCCATGTCATAGTGTAAAATACACACATGAAGAACAGTGGCGAATGAACAATGAAGAACAGTGGCAAATGAACAATGAAGAACAGTGACGGATCCCCCCAGAATAGGGGGTTAAAATTTTTTCTAAATCAAATTGAATCTTCCCAACGGACATAATATAAATAAGTTTTTATTAGACGTTTCTAATTAGCAAAAGTGGGGTCCGGGGGTCCTCCCCCATAAATAAAATATTTAAGTCTAAAAAGGAGGTTTTCAACTTGTTTTTGATACACCTAATCAGAATTTCGGACATAAATTTTCAAGAAAAATTTATTTCTGAAATTAAAAAAGTTTTTCAGTGGTCCTTTCAGCTTTGAATATAAAATGTATTTGTTTTTTAGACAAATATGTATTTAAAGCTTAAAATATGCAATTTAAATAACATGGGAAACAGGAAGGTCTCACAAACAATTTTCAATGAACATTGAAGTAAAACAATATCTAAAAATATCCGAATTTTAAATGATACTTTAATGCTCTTCAATAGTAGATTGTCTAGCATAAAAGCTGCACAAACCAAGTTTAATCAATAGTTATACAACTATTTGATACCTAAATTAAAAATTTTAACAATAAAGAACCATGCAATAAAAATACTATTGAAAGAGAAAACACCATTTTTCATTCATAAGAAAGTAACTATATTAAATAAGTCTAAAGGTATAAAGACTATGGTTGCCACTCTTAAAATTATGCAGGACTGAAAATCATTTTACCAAGTCTAACACACAGAGAAAAATCCTAACAGAGGGTCCAAAACGATATATTCAAAAGTTGGATGGGTTGGAGGGCGGCACGATCAACTAAATGATTGAGTGATCAAACCTGTGATTGGCTGTCACTCAATCTTCTATTTTCGAAGGAGAAGGAAAAAGTTTTTCTCAACCAATCAGGCTTTTCCGTCCCGCCTCTCGTGATGTTGTTGCGATCGCAGCACCAAAATAGCCCCAAACTCATCCAACTTTTCGATTTCCAATAGCGCCTATGGCGACGGACTCTCTGTTCTAGTACTCTGTGGTCTAACGTTTTTCAATAAAAATTGGTAGAACTTTCAAAAACATGTCTTTATATCTGTTGGAAATTATGCAGAATTGGTGCAATTATTATTAATATAGATTAACTTTTATAAATACTTTTGAGAAGATACTAATGTATCAAGTGATCATAAATAATAACAATACAAGTACAGTAATACGAGTTATTGCCCGAATTTACCCACGAAAGATTGACCATGTGATATCTGGGTTTTGGCGAGGATGAGAATAGGTACTTTTAGGAAAAATTTCCTACTCAAAACGGACTACACTGGAAGCAAGCATATAAGGGCATGAATTTAAGGCAAATGGATTACGAGCTGGGCTATTGCAATGACCAAACCAAAAAAACTCGATCAAATTTAAATCTCTATTTTTTTAAAACTCCATCTCCCATAGTAACACCATCACGCGCCGAAGTAACCAAACTTCACAGCTATGAATAGGCCTTGAATACCAGGCTTGTTTGTAACATTACGAAAAAGTTCAAAATCTAGATTATAAAATTGGTAACAACGTTTGGATAGAACAGGGGTTTCCAAACTTTTCAGCCCGAGGGCCACATTAACTATTTAACAGCAGTTTGGGGGCTGACTACATACTCGAGGTCCAAATAAAAAAGAGTCAAACCAGTGGTGGATCATAAGTAATTCAAATAGGGATTTATAATTATGATCTGAAAAAATAATTAAGCAACAGTCTTACGCTAAAAATCTTAATTATTATTTCCAAAAGAGAAAAAAATATGCTTTTAAGAAACATTTAAATTTATATTATGCACATGCGTATCTAAGTGCGTCATTGAATATAGTTATATAAAACCAAATGATGACATCAATGAATAAGCCTTTACCAGGCTTGGTAGTAACAATATGAAAAAGTCCAAAAGCTGAGGTAAACCAGATTATAAGATGGTTAAGTTTGCATAGAACACAGTCGTTAGATTTGCCAGGGGTCCATCCAGGTTGTTCTGCCAGGCTTCTGTTTTAGGAATTTTGTGAAAAGTTAAATGGAATTTTGCGAAAGGGTTCTTAAATGGACCCATTTTTTTCACTAGATGAACCCCTGGCTGCGTTTCTTGATTCAAGCGTGGAGCATTCTGCGATGCACGAAGGAGTGTGTCTTGAGGTTGCCCTTGGACTTGAATGCCTTTCCGCAGACGTCGCATCGGAATGGCCGCAGCCCCGAGTGGAGCAGCACGTGCGCCATGAAGTTGTCCTTGCGGCGCGTGCGCAGACCGCAAACGCGACAGCCGAACACCTGCACCCCCGTGCGCTCGCACACAAACACCAGCGGCTCGCCTGAAAGACAATGATTAATGAATACACTTAAATAATGCAGTCTTTAGAATTGCTTAAATATATCGCACCATAAATTTAATGAATGATTTGTGGATTAGTCGGTAAGGGGACATCCATAAGTTAGGTGCGGTCGAATAAGGGGGTCTCGCTAAATCTCATCGGATGGGAGGGAGAGTCAACTTAAATCTCACATCAACTTTAAGTTCAGAAAATAAAAGTATTTTTCAGCGCAAGTTTAGGAAAAATGTGCAGATCAGTTAAAACATTGAATCATTAGCCAGCTAGTCACAATAATTACAAGTTGAGACCATGTCTTCATGGTTTTCATTTCAACATGGATTTGTATCAAAGCTTTTACAATGTGCATGTTATGGGCAATGACAATAACACGAAACAAATGGGTAAAAGAACATATCAAAGAAATTAAATTTAAAAGTAATAGGGAAAATCTAACGTGAGAATTTGCGGCGAAGAGAGGTCCAGGGGGAGGGGTCCAAAATTAAGAAAAACACCTCACATAATTTATGGACGTTCCCTAAGAGCCTTAGCCCTGTGACTGTTGGTCTATTGTACTTAGGCCCCCAGTTGCCTTAACCCTTTCAATACGGCAAGGGAATCAGAAAAGTGCAATTTTCGCACTTGTTTGAGCTCCTGGGGGGCAACTGCGATATCTTAAGTAATATCAAAAAATTTTAAGGGTAAAAGAATAAGTAGGTGAAATCTAGACTCTAGAGATAAAAGCATCAATTAAAATTTTTAGAAACTCATGAAATTAAAAACATAAAATTTGAATTGAAGAAGCACAAAAATATTAATCATTTTGGCAGAATCTTATAAATTGCATTTCTGTAAAAAGCCTTTTCTAAACACAATGAACTCGAAGGTCTAAACTGTTCTGGTTGCCTTCAATACTAGTGAACCTGAAAAACAAAAATCTTTGAGTTAAATACTTCTAAAAAAATATCTCCACTGAAAAACAGGATGAAATGAGACATTTTTCAGAAGAACCAAATGATTGATAAAAATTCAAAATGTTTATAAAATATTTGGGAGGTTGGAGTTTCATAACCCCCTCTCAAAGAACCTCTCTCTATCAAAGAATAAAGTAAGAAGAATGAAGTATCAAAGAAGAAAGTAAAGTAGTAATGTAGTATTTTTGTATCACAGAACACCAGTTGAAAAAAACTTATACTACTATTGTGGATTCTTCGTTACAATAAGTCTCTAGTTATATTTTCCCAATACTTTTTCGTCAAAAATCCAAATATTTTTTTAATTGCATTGTTGCTCTTCTCCCTACCATCAGAAAACAAAACTTTTTACAATTTCAATTCGAGAGATCTTGTTTGTAAACAACTAGGAGAGATGCCAACAATAAACTTATTTATATTTCGAACAAATTAAAAAACAATACAGAAAAATCAGATAAAACACTTGCAAAATCAAAAAAGTTCAAACAGTATTTAAAAAGAGTGAAATAAATATTTTAGTTTTTTAAACCCTAATTTAAGTTTAAAAAGTGACAACATTTTGTAATGTCGGTAAATAAAATGGAAGTTTAAGAAATTTTGATTTAAACTTGAGGGAATATTCTGAAAAAATTCCATCGAGCAGAATTTCAAATAATTTTTCAAAGGAAAATATATTTGAAAAAACTTCATTTGAAATTTGGTTCAAGTTTGACCCTTTTGGCGGTTCCCCAAAAACACCAAAATTGGTGTAGCCGATGGCATCGGCTAGTCCGCCATTGTTGTTGTTGCTGTGCTGTTGCCTTGTCGTTGTCGCGATGAAGTATGAAAATATATGCTGGTTTGCATGTGCTCCTTACTTTGCTGGTTGCTGGTGAACTCTTAATTGATTAAAAAGAAAACGGTTAGCAGTTCTTTTCCTTGCAATCTTTGTCTCAAAATGTTGATGAATTGAAATTTTCTTTGTTTCGGAGAAGTCCATACAAGAAAGCAGTGGCGTAGCCAGAAAAAAATTTCGGAGGGGGATGTTGATATTTCGGGAGGGGATATAGGGTATTTTTAGTGGTTTTCTATGGTCAAAAAGGAAATTTCCTGAGTTTCGGGGGGGATCCCCAAATCTCCCCCTCTGGCTACGCCATTGCAAGAAAGGATATTGATGTGTGATATGCATAATGTGACCATTTATTTTTTTTACTCAAAACGGGACATTGGTTTATTTTGGTTAATTAACAGGTAGTCAATAAAAAAACTTTTTTAAAGTTATTTATTCAGAAAAAGTCAGTTAGCTCATGGGCGTATGCAGGGGGGCAGATGCCCCCCCTAGAAAACTGGATATTTTATTTAATCAGAGTAAAAAGAATTGGCAAAAATTTCTGACCCAATTTGTGTTTGGGAGTAACTCAAACGGTAAAATCCTAGGAGAGCCCACACCCTTGGCGACAAACCGATATAAAGCGCCAAACCAGAACAAGATGGCGCCAAACGCCATCTAGTGTATTAAAGTAGGGTTACCAAAATGGCGGAATTATTGCCAACTTTGGCAAGGGTGTGGGCTCTGCTAGGATCCAACCACTCAAACTAACCCAAAGGGTCTCAATATGAGTTAAAACACTACTTTTGAGGGTCAAATATCGAAATTTTTTCTTGGGGAGAACCCCCAAACCCCTCTCCAAAATTATGACGCCTTTTACAGTCTTTTCCTTGCAAATTCTGCCGCATAAAAGTTTTCTTTGAGTGTTTCATCATAGAGGAGGTTTCAAAATGATATAAAGCACTACTTTAAGGGGGCAAATATAAAAAATTTTTCTTCTCCTACTTAAGGACTCATTAACTTCACGAAATTTTGACGTCTATTTAAAAAAATTTCCCCCAGAAAAATCGGTAGTTTACAAGAAGCTGTTATCTTCAGATGGAACCTAAAGAGGCTCAAAATGGAGCTATAATGCAATTTTTAGAGGCAAATTTTCAAAATTTTTCTGGGGGAAACCCCCAGACCCCCTGTATTTACTTGAAGTTCGCATAAAAATATTTTTTTTCATTTAAGATATCTTAAACTTAGCATATGTTAATGTAAAGTCTTAGTTACAGCACTGAGACAACTCAGAATCACTGAAATCACGGGCTCAATCACGGAAATGCAAACCTATCTAAGGGGGCAATAGTTTTTTGAGTACTCCAAATGAATTTTTTTCTAAGTTTATGACCTGCCCCCCTCTAAATCAGATCCTGCATACGCCCTTGAGTTAGCTGACCCCCTTTTAATAGTTGGAGCAAGATAATGAGGTATTTGCATGAGTGAGGGATTTGCTTTATTATATACTCTTTTGATACATTATGGTTTAAAACTCCCGAATTTCTGATTTTTAAGTTCAAAAATATGTTTCAAATAACTTAAAATTCAATTTAATTTTTGCCAAAACATCAGAAAAGTCACGTTATCAGAAAACGGGCTTCTATTGGATGGTGAATTTCAGCTAACTAGTCACCCGGGTGGAAAAAAATAAACTTTATCAAAACCCCAAGTGTTACACATCATTGGAAAGCCTAAAGTCTATAGAATTAGAAACAAACATTGGTGTTTACAAATATTAGCTCTATTTTGTAGAGGAAGTCATCAAAAAGCATGTATTGTAAAAGTTTTGTTGCTGCTGAAATTACCGACTTTTTACCTTATTACATCTGTAAATTATGCCATCAAAGTTGTTCCACAGAAGTTTATTATTGATGTTAGATATCTAAATATAAAATAAATGTGTGTTTACAAGTGATTTAATCAAAAACTGCCTAGCTGGGGGTCTATTTGTCGTACCAGGTTGAGCATGTAACGTCTGTTACAAATTTTACTAAAGTTTGTCTCACATTGTGAAAAAAATTTTTTTAAACTTTTATTCCCACTTTCTACTTTAATTTTAAGGTAACAGAACTAATAACATCAAAATTTGTGAAAAAAAATTATATAATCTGTAAATACAGGTGTAACAGACGTTACATGTGCCTGTCGTAACGGACGTTACAATGTCAATGTAACGTCTGTTACACATATAACTTGGCATAATAAAAGCTTATTAAGGAACATACTATTAATAAATTAATTTATTTTAATTTATCAAATATATAATTAATTGAAAGTAATAAATTTTAATTAAAAATTAATTATGTCATGAATTTTATATTTTATCTTACTATGTGTCAACCAAGAATTTCCAATCTATATTTGCAAAACAGAGGCATCTAGGGCACCATGTCAACTATCATGGGGAGGGGGCAATACCCCTTTTAATGGCAAAAACAATATTTAATTAAATTAAACATTAATAAAACTTTTCCAGCAAATTAGAATTAAAATACTAACTTTCAGTAAAGGCATCTTGAGATCCAAGGTGTATAACGATTTTTCTCAGCAATTTTATTTTAGCCTTTTTTTTCACGAATAAAAATTAAAAGATCAGATATTTAGGATGCTAATAAATTAAAAACCGTTAAATTCATTTTAGTTACAATTTTAACTTCATTATAATGCACTTTCAATTTTAAAATGGTTGTCGTAGTGAATTTTTTAACAATGCACTTAAGATTTAATTTATCATTATAACTTAATTTCTAGGTACTTAAAGTTTTATTGTGAAAGTAATGATCATTACTTTACCCATCATTAATTACCCTTATTTCCAAGCAGCATGACTAATATAATATTATCAGTGTTGGCCGTTATTAAATGTACTTAGAAATATCAGTCAATATAGCTTAATTTTTGTTTTGGCTGGCCAATACTGCTTCTCAGACACATTTTACTTAATTTAAAAGGGTAGGTAAAATAATATTATTTTGATTATTTTTAAAATTGTTCTTTTTTATTTGAAAAGCCACTCATTGCACGATATTTACAGGTATTGGCTAATATCGTAGCATTGGTAAATTAATAAATTATTTTAATTTTAATAAGTTCGTTCATTCATTCATAAATTCATTTTGAGGGCTTTTAACCTTATTTTTTAGTAATTTAAAGTGCTACCCAATGCATAATATTTATCGGTATTTGCGATATTGGCCAATATCGTAGATTTTAACAGGTTTAATCATTCAAAATAATTTTTGTATGTTTTTAACCCATTTTTTTTACTAAATTTAAAGCTCTTGACTATGTATGATATTTTTTATATTTGCGATATTGGCCGTTATCGCAACATTGTTTAATTAATAAAATGCATGAAATTTAATTTTAACAGGTTTATTCATTCAAAACAATATTACTTTGTTTGTCTTTAACCTTGTTTTTTTTCTAATTCAAAGCTCTGGACAGTGTATGATATTTATCGGTATTTGCGATATTGGCCGATATCGCAGCGTTTTTCAATTAATAAACTACACCAAATTTAATTTTAACAGGTTTATTCATTCAAAATAATATTACTTTGTATGTCTTTAACCTTGTTTTTTACTAATTTAAAGCTCTGGACAATTTATGATATTTATCGGTATTTGCGATATTGGCCGATATTGCAGCATTGTTTAATTCATAAATTACATCAAATTTAATTTTAACAGGATTATTCGTTCAAAATAATGTTATTTTGAATGTTTTTAACGTTGTTTTTTAGTAATTTAAAGTGCTACACAATGTACGAGATTTATCGGTATTTACGATATTGGCCGATATCGTAATAACCCCAATTGATAATCTTGGAGTACATGAGTGGTTCTTATGAAGTTATGATCCTCCTCTTCAACTTTGACTTAAATATTCAAGGCCTAAATGGTATGCATTTCGTACGACGTAACGTCTGTTACACCATGTAACGTCCGTTACGAAAGTTTAGAATTTTTTTAAAAATACAAAAAATGACTGAATTTTTTAGTCAATGCTGTGATATATTGCGTACATGTCTAGTAATGTTATTTAAATTTTTTTAAAACTAAAATGCCTTATAGATTCACAGACTTTTTAAACTGATGACACTAAAGTGTAAAAGGGCTTCCATTTGATGTAACATCCGTTACAAAAAACAATAATTTCCCCCCCACTTCAAACCCCCGGAAATAAATTTTCAAACATCTATATCTTTTATTCAGAACTAGTTTTACTAGGAAAAAATATATAATCATTATTATGAGACGTTTTTATGCCCTTAAAAATTGTTTAAACATCGAATTTTCGTATGAATGTAACATCCGTTACGTTGGAATTCACCGGATGTGACATCACAGCGCATGGAAACCATTGTGTTAACTGTTTTCACGTGATCAGAAAACGGGCTTCTATTGGATGTGACCTCACAGCGCATGATTTGTGATTCGAAAGTGTTTTCGCGCCAAAACGAAAAGAAATTTCAAAAATTTATATCTCAGAAACTAGGCTACGAAAATATGTAAACGTCATTCTTCATGGTTTTTTATGTACTATTTTAATAAAATTTAATCTCAAAACGTGAGAATACCTCATTCACTACCTTTTACATGTTAAGGTTATTAAAAAAATTCAATTGGATTATGAAAATTCTTAGCCCCCTGCCAGAAAAAAAATCCTGAGGCCGCCCAAGCTTATATTTATGGTTTTAAGTAAATAAAATGTTCTTATTGACAATTCATTTATAAGTACTTCATTCTAGTTTGTTGTTAACAATGGACATGTGCAGATTTAAGGGGGTGCAACGCACCCCCAACTGTTTGAGAAATTTCCATTTTTATAGGGGAAAATCATGTTTTCAAAGTCATCAGGGACAGCTTGCACCCCAAAGTTCCAGAACGCACCCCCAGGGTCCACCATCTAAATCCGCCCATGACAATGGATTTCTTTGGTTCATGATTAAAATACTAAATAAAAAAAATATTCTAATTCAAAACCTTAATTTTTTCTTTCATTTTGATATCATCATGCACCCCCCACAGGGTTCCCATGGTCCTTGAATTTTTTAAGGCTTAAAGGTCTTGAAAGTCCTTGAAAAACTTTAACTTGGTCCTGGAAAAATGACTTACAAGGGGACGGCAAGACCTCGGAAACGGACTTCGGGTTCAAACTTGGTAGGTTTGTAGTACACCCAGGCCCGTATTTAGGGTTTTTGCCGCCCTGTGCATAACGATTTATTGCCGCCCCTATTTCATTTTCTATTACAAGTACATGCCCCCTCCCATTTGACTCTCTTTTAATCCCCTTTGACTGTAAAAATGTAACTCACCTTTCCCCAGAAATGGTGAAATTATCATGTTTTCCGTCTCATAATGAATTATTTTGGGGGTCTGGGGGTACCCCCCAGAAAATTTTTTAAAATATGCCTCCAGAAAACTGGGAATTCACTCATTTTTGACCCTTCATGTGAAAACTTGGTGGTAAATTTTTTTTTCAAAACTGTATAGTGTGTAGCATTTTGAATTGGTATAATCTGCCGCCCCCCAAAACTTTGCCGCCCTGTGCTACAGCACATGTTGCTCGTGCCTAAATATGGCCCTGAGTACACCCCAAGGATATCCTTTCCTGAAAATATTACGACGTACTATTCAGTAGTTTCCGAGAAAATGCCCCCCAAAGTTTTACCAATTAGTTTAAATATTTAAATACTCTTCCCTTGACAAGAGCCGAATAGCCCAGTCGGTAGCGTACACGCCCTAAAACAGAAAGACGTAGGTTCGAATCCACCTATTGACATTTTTTTTCTCTTTTCACTTCTTAAAAATTATTTAATATCCATTTTTTACCATTACAGAAAACAATTGTTTACATCTATTTAAATAAATACTTTTTATTTTAAAATAATATGATAGTTAAATTAAATATGAATGAAATGAATATTTTATAAACCTTAATTATTTGCTACAATCAAATAATCGAATAGAAAGAGACATATATTAGAAAACTCTGGAAACTTTAAAATAATAACTTATTAAAACCTAATCATTTTCCTGTTACAGCTAGTTAACACTATTTAAAAGCACGAAATTTTCTAAATATTATTTTTCTTTATCAACAAATCTTTGAAATAAACTCGGCAATTTAAAGAACATTACCTATAAAACAGCTTTTTCTTCTTATAATAATAAAATATCTTTTGCGCAGATGAAAACAAAATTGCAAGGAATAGTTTCGGAACTATTTAATTATTTTCAATATTAAGTAATTACTGACATTTTTAGCAGAACTGTAAATATACATTTTTTTAATAATGAGACTTGAAGTATTGATTTGAAACGGCACAAAAAAAAACAAAAATACATCATTAAAATCAATCAATACAAGTACATAGATTATTATTCTTAAAATTTTTCGATGTTGTTTTTAAAAGCATAAACATTTAAATATTAATAAGAAAGAAATGACATTTAATTTATCAACCGAGAAAGAGGCGAGCGTTTTTTTAAATATTTTATTTCCGTATGAAAGCGTTGAAGTAATTTTTATAATACAGAGCTCAAATTAAATTTTAAATAGTATTAATTTGTGGTTTAATTTTAATATTTCTCAACTGGAATTTCATATGCAGACATAATTTTAAAATACAACTTCAATTTTAAAAAATAACACTGTTTTCTGTAATGAATTTTAAATAATTTTTAAGTTAGCGAAGAAAAAAAAAGAGAATAGGTGGATTCGAACCTACGTCCCTCAGTTACTGGGCGTGTACGCTACCGACTGGGCTACTCGGCTCATGTCAAGGGAAAAGTAATTAAATATTTAAACTAATGTGTAAAACTTTGGGGGGTGTTTTCTCGGAAACTACTGGATAGTGCGTCGTAATATTTTCAGGATAGGATATCCTTGGGGTGTACTACAAACCTACCAAGTTTGAACCCGAAGTCCGTTTCCGAGGTCTTGCCGTCCCCTTGTTAGATCCTTGAATTTTCACTCAGCCACTAATCGAACTTAATTTTTTCAGATCTTTCTTTGTTTTTTTCTAGAAATTTTCTTTAAAACTACTCTTTTGAACATAACTTGAGGGCAGGGATGCAGAAAATTTTCTTACTTCCAAGATTTCCCCCAATCAATACAAAATTTCCCCAAACTTTTAAAAAGTGATTAAGATTTTTTTAAAATCTGATTTATGTTTACAAGCAGTGTTATTCTTAGGATTTTTTTGGAAGAGTAAAAATACACCTTGACTTTTTTAGGAGGCGTGACATTCATTTATGAGGAGTGAAATACGGAAATAGCATAAACTATTGTATATTATGAAGAGACAATTTTTTTTATAAAAACACTTTTTTTAATGGACAAACTGAAATAGAAAAAATGAGGATGCTATTTTGGTTTTTAAAAATAATAGCATCTGTTAATATAAGTAAAAAAATATTAAACATTATAAATAAAATAATTTATTTTACATAAACATTCTAAATGATATTTATTTAATATTACAAATTTGAGTAGAAAAATTTTTTGATTTCGGTGGGGTACCATGCATTTTTTAAGCAACATATTAAAAATTCAAAGCGTGAAAATACGCCTAGCTAGTTTTTAAAAGCGTATTTCCTATTTTCAATGCGTGAAATACGCTCTCAGAGGCGTTAAAATTATCACTGTTTACAAGTAACGATTGGAAACGCAAAACGATAGGGAACCTTCGATCGGTGGTGAAGGTAAAAATCGCCATTAAAATTTGATTACTGAACAGAAATTGAATTCAATAATATACTTTTCCACAAAACTTCCCCATGTGGCTAAAATTTCCCCCGATCCTAGATCGCCGGATCGGACATATTCTGCATCCGTGCTTAGGGCAGTTTTACAAACTGGCAGTGAAGAGTGTCTTCTCTCATTCTGATTGTATGCGGGAAAAATGACTTGTCTTGAAATACATTACTAATTTTTAAATGTCGGCGAAAAAGGTCATTGAAAAATTTTGTTGTGGTCCTTGAAAAGTCCTTGATTTTCAATGTTTTCAAAGAGTGGGAACCATGCCCCAAAAATAATTTCTGGCTACGCCACTGACTCGAATTACACTGGGTCTCTAAACTGGGACAGTCCCGTTCAAAACGGGACGTCTGTTGCTGTTCATGTTAGATATGCATAATGACAAAGCTGCAAACTAGTTAAGTTTGAGTATACAACATAATCAACCATATAATAGCTAATATTTCCAACTAAAAACTAAATGCTATGACCCACTAGGTCAGTGGTGGCAAACCTATGGGTGGCACGCGACTGGTATAACGGTGGCACGCAACTTTCCTTAAAAATGACACAAAAGAAACCTTTAGTTCTGGACCAGAGATTTCCTACTACCTAAAAACTAATCAAATTAGCTTCAGAACACTTTTTAGCCTGCTGAAATTAATTCAGACAAGGTATACCAAAACAAGTTAAAACCCAGTTTTTTTGGGTGAAATTTTCAAAAATTTTCTGAGGGAGTGCCCCCAAACCCCCCTTTTCTACTTGAAACTTTATTATTCACAAACTTTTTTCTAAATACTCATGAAAATCAAAATCCTACCTAAAAATATGTCCAAAATTCGGACTAGATGCACCAAAAAATAGTTCAAAACCATGCTTTTAGGGACAAATTTCCAAGAAATTGTCTCTGGATGAACCCCAGACTTAAGTCGGAACTTCATTATTGACAACATGAATGAGAGGGACTGAAGAATAATTGTTGGCCCCTCCCGAAATAAATTTCTATATACACCCTGAATTTACGGCCCACCACTAGACTAGTGTCTTCGATTGGAGCTCTTGAGTACTTGTAAGTTGGAAACTTCTGTTCTAAACTATCGACCCTCCAAAGGCACGGAATTCCTTTTCCAAGGGTTTAAAGATAATTTATTTAAAAAAATAAGTGGCACACTTGGTACCTGAATATCATAAACTGTAAATATAAATGGCACACTAATCGAAAAAGGTTCGCCATCCCTGCACTAGGTTATCTAGAATCCCAAATCAAATGTAGATCTATTGAAAACACCTTAACTTGATTTTCGCAGTTACGTCAATGTACCAATGATAATAGGGGCATTTCACGGTATTTGTAGAGTCCGTAACTTCTAGTATGCTACATAAATTTGAAAGTTTTAAATTTTTTTCTACGCTAATGTTATACATATAAACAGTGTTATGTTTAGTATCAGAAACAAAAATTTGGAAAAACATTTCGAATTCATACAACTTCAAAAGAAAAAAATTAAATGTTAGGGACTCTACAAATACCGTGAAATGCCCCAATATTATTCTTCTATTTTGAAGATACAGTCGACTGCTTAATGTGATCAAAAGCTCAAGATCAAAATGATAATATCCGATTGATAATAATAAGCGGTTCTATACAATAAAGTGGGAAACACTGTAACACGAGTGTTAGCATTAAAATCACGACTGTATAGTCCATATTTAAGTATTTAAAACGATTTTCAATTATGTATCTTGCAGCTTAAAATTTTTTTAACTAAAATGTAAGCCGATCAAGTAACAATACTTAATCACTCATTTTGTATGTTTATGAGGTGAAAGTGGCCTTCAAACAGATAAAAGGAGGTTTTTATAGGATTTCCTCCAAATTTTGATAACATTAAGCGATATAATAATCACATAAAACGATACAATTAGCGTTGAATTAATTGAGAGTGATTGGAACCAGGGCCACTCTACAGGGTGATTCAGAAGTAATCATCAATAATTTGGGGGGAGGTAGAGGGGCCCTAGACAAGCATATTTCGAATAGGGATGGTGGGGCGCAGCCTTACAGTTAAAGATCTAGGACCTAATGTAGTGCGAGCGCTTTTCAAAAGGCCGTTTTTAGAAGGCCCGTGTGACGAAACAAAACATAATAAAATGAAAAACATTATTGCATAAGGTACAAGAGTATCCGTACTACTTAAATCCTCAATGTGATAGAAATTGGACCACTTGCTGAACCGTAGGGTGAGTTTTAAAACGTGCAATATTAATCTCTTAGTCAAACAATGGAGTTCCCTTAATGGTATTTAGAAAAATGATGATAGGGGAAGGAATTTTCAATGATCAGATAGTTTCAATGATCAATGTTACGATCATTGAAAATTCCTTCCCCGATCATCATTTTTCTAAATACCGTTAAGGGAACTCCATTTTTTGACAAAAAGATTAATATTGCACTTTTGAAACTCACTCCACGGTTTAGAAAGTGGTTCAAATTCTATCGAATTTATGGTGTAAGTAATAGGGATACTTCCTTACCTCATGCAATAGATTTTTTCATTTTATTATGTTTTGTTTCGTCACACGGGCCTTCTAAAAACGACCTTTTGAAACGCGCTCGCACTACATTAGGTCCTAGCTCTTTAACGGTAAGGCTGCGCCCCACCATCCCTATTCGAAATATGCTTGTCTACGGACCCTCTACCTCCCCCCCAATTATTGATGATTATTTCTGAATCACCCTGTATAGTGACGGGTGTGACATTCGGAGAGAATTTTGGAGGTTGTATCTAAATTTGGGGGTATGTATATATTAACCCTTAAATCTCTGAAAAGTATTTTTAGTATGTTGTTCTACCCTTATACGTAATTACAGAAGCAAAAGTAAAACTTAAACAACTTTCAGTGTTTTTTTAAACACTGTAGTGGGTGTGTTGCCCCAGGACAAGACTTTTCACTTACCTACACATTTGTTAAAATTCCTGTGAATGTATGAATGTCAGATGAATGAAACATTTTTTTTCTTATAAAGGAGATTCAAATAAAGAATAATACATAAAATTTAATAAAATATTTATGTAATTTAATTTAAAAGAATTTTTTTACTGTGATGAAGATTGTGACGGGTGGTGACACAGTGCAAAGTTTGCAATCTAAAAGTTGTTTAACAACTAAACAATGATAACTAAAGAAAATCTACTAAAAATAACACAGTAAATCATAAAAATATATATTATTATTAAAAATAGGAATACACAAATTACAACATAAAAGCACAGTTTTATAGTGATGCAATTTTAAAGTTTTTATGGAATGGCTCACCAGTCAATTTCGATAACATTAACTGTGATCACATTAAGCAGAGTCGACTGTATATTGCTTCACAGTAAGTAAAAAAATATTCCTGAAAAGAGAGAGCTTAGTGTTACTCATTGTCATTACTTACCTTCCTCGAAAAAATATTCTCCTAAATATAATCACTTAGAATTTTACAACTCTTATCACAGGTATCCAAATATTTTATTTATAGGAATTCCCACACTATTATCATGGACTCGAATATTTTAGTAAAGTACTTGCAAAGATGCAGGATATTCCCATTGCCGTCTTCACTAGATGCATTCAAAAAAGTAAGCAATTTAAATTTTCCATCTGTAATTAAGCTTATTTTAGAGTTATATAAGTTCATTTTCCCTTATTTTAAACAAATGAATACAGTATGAACTCATTTCTTTTTTATTTCATACTACAGGAAGTCTATGAAAAGTTTTCCATCAACCCATCTGTGCAAGTAAACTTGCAATATTACAGTGAATGTTGGGGTGAACATATAGACCTCGTTGAAGACGCTGAAATAGTTCCAGGAAAAAAGTACAGAGTACTTGTGGAGGTGCCAAAGGTTCTTTATGTAGCAGCACCTGTGACTAATTCTGGCACTTCATTGAACTTGAAGGTTTCAAATATTAAAACTTCTGTCTCATCAGAAAATAATCAACAATCGGTTCAGCCTTATTCCAACAACAATCCATGCTCATCCACATCACTCTCTCCTCAAGATACCCAAATAAGGATACCTGCTGAAAATTTTTCAGAAGCCTTGCGTGAAACTTTAAGAGATCAAATACCTCTACCTTGGGATTTAAAATCTGAATTCATTCAGATAATCTGTGAGAATGTAGAGGAAGAGTACCCAACCACCCTTAAAATGACAGACATGGCAAGAGCTATTATCTATGACTACCCCTTTTTGAAGGAGACTACTGGTAATGGATATGCTGAATGGAGAACAGCAATACAAAACTGGTTCATAGAGATGAAAAGGTTTGATCAGTCGAAGGAAGTGCTTAAGGTGACAAATGAATCACCTGCAAATGATTCCATAACATCAGTGGATTTGCAGGTTTCTAATTTTAACACTTTAGTCTCCTTAGGTGGGAATGAACAATCAATTCAGCAACCTTTCAACAGCAATCAATGCTCTTCTTCATCACCCTTCTATGCTTCCCAAGTGAGGATACCTGCTGAAAATTTTTCAGAAACCTTGCGTAGAACTTTAAGGAATAAAAAACCTCTACCTTGGGCTTTAAAATCTGAATTTATTCGGGTAATTTGTGAGAGTGTAGAGGAAAAGTACCCATCCTCCCTCAAAGTTATAGACATGGCGAGAGCCATTATTTCTAACTACCCTTTTTTAAAGGATACTTCTGGTAGTGGATATGCTAAATGGAGATCGGCAATAAAATACTGGTTTATAGAGATGAGAAAGTCTGATCAGTCGGAAGAAGTGCTAAAGAGGAAGAAAAAAGTAATCCCTGTGACCGATTCTGACATATCGGTGGACTTGGAGGTTTCTGATAATAGCACTTCTGTCTCCTTAGATAGGAATCAACAATCAATTCAGCCACCTTCCAATGGCAATCCATGCTCATCAACAACATCCTTCTATTCTGAAGATACCCAAGTAAGGATACCCGCTGAAAATTTTTCAGAAACCTTGCGAAAAATTTTAAGGGACCAAAAACCTCTACCTTGGGCTTTAAAATCTGAATTCATGCGGGTAATTTGCGAACAAGTAGAAGAAAAGTACCCATCTTCCCTCAAAATGACAGACCTGGCGAGAGCCATTATCTATGACTATCCCTATTTGAAGGAGACTACTGGTAATGGATATGCTAAATGGAGAACAACAATACAAAACTGGTTCATGGAGAGGAGAAAGTCTGATCAGTCGGAAGAAGTGCTTAAGAGGAGGAAAAAAGCAATCCTTACAATTGATGCTGAAACATCAGTGGACTTGGAGGTTTCTGATAGTAGCCCTTCTGGTTCATTAGAGAGGACTCAACAATTGATTCAGTCACCTTCCAACAGTGATCCATGCTCATTAACGACACCCTTCTACGCTCTAGATACCCAAGTTAGGGTACCAGCTGAAAAATTTTCAGAAAGCTTGTATAAAACTTTAAGGGATCAAAAACCTCTACGTCGGGCTTTAAAATCTGAATTCATGCGGGCAATTTGTGAACAGGTAGAAGAAAAGTACCCATCCTCCATCAAAATGACAGACATGGCAAGAGTTATTATCTATGACTATCCCTATTTGAAGGAGACTACTGGTAATGGATATGCTAAGTGGAGAGAAGCAATAAGAAACTGGTTCAGAGAGAGGAGAAGATATGATTATTCTAAAGGTGTGCTAAAGAGGAAGACAAAAGCATTCCCTTCGAATGATTCTGACACATCAGTGGACATGGAGGTTTCTGATATTATCCCTTCTGTCTCCTTAGAGAGGATTCAAAAATCAATTCAGTCACCTTCCAACAGCAATCGATGCTCATCAACATCACTAAACTTTGCTGAAGATACTAAAGTAAGGATACGAGCTGAAAATTTTTCAGAAACCTTGCGTAAAACTTTAAGGGACCAAAAACCTCTATCTTGGGCTTTAAAATCTGAATTCATGCGGGTAATTTGCGAACAAGTAGAAGAAAAGTACCCATCCTCCCTCAAAATGACAGACATGGCGAGAGCCATTATCTATGACTACCCCTATTTGAAGGAGACTACTGGTAATGGATATGCTAAGTGGAGAGAAGCAATAAGAAACTGGTTCAGAGAGAGGAGAAGATATGATTATTCTAAAGAAGTGCTAAAGTGGAAGAAAAAAGCAATCCCTGTGTCTGATGCTGACAATTTCAAGGTTTCGGATTTCAAGGTTTCGGATACTAGCACTTTTGTCTCCTTAGATGAGAATCTACAATCATGCGCATCATCCTTACTCTCTGCTGAAGATACCCGAATAAGGATACCAGCAGAAAATTTTTCAGAAATCTTACTTAAAACTCTAAAGGATAAAAAACCTCTTCCTAAGGCTTTAAAATTTGAATTTATAAGGGGAATTTGTAGACAAGTAGAGGAAAGGTATCCAGCCCCCATCACAATGACAGACTTGGCAAGAGCCATTATCTGTGACTACCCCTATTTAAAGGAGACTACTGGGAGTGGATATGCTAGATGGAGACTAGCAATAAAAAACTGGTTCAGATTGAGGAGAAGGTTAGATCAGTCGAAAGAAGTGCTAGAGTGGGAGACAAATGAATCCCCTGCGACTGATTCTGACACATCAATGGACTTGGAGGATTCTGATTTTAGCACTTCTGTCTCCTTAGATGGGGATGAACAATCAAATCAGCCCTCTCCGTGTTCATCATCATTACTCTCTGCTATAACCCAAGTAAGGATACCAGTTAAAAATTTTTCTCAAACCTTACGTGAAACTTTACGGGATAAAAAACCTCTATCTAGGGTTTTAAAATCTGAATTCATGCATGTAATTTGTCAACAAATAGAGGACGACTACCCAGCCTCCATCACAATAACAGACTTGGCAAGAGCCATTATCTATGTCTACCCCTATTTAAAGGAGGCTACTGGTAACGGATATGCTAGATGGAGAGAAGCAATAAGAAACTCATTCAAAAGGAGGAGGAAGAGAAGTGAAAAACTAAAAAAAGAACAAAGAAAAAAATTGAATACGCCAGGGGACCTGATTCCAGAAACAGACATTAAGCAGGAGCTAGAAATTATATTAGAAACTCTTAACGAAATTGAAAGAGAATTTTAAATTCATATTTGATCCTGTGTTTATTGTATACCACATTGCATACTAGTACGGGGAGCTGGCGTTAAACTTAAAAAGGTCATTGGACCATACATGATTTTAATATAACAGGATAGTGTTAGTGGTGCTTATCACGGAATTGTGCATCTGCTGGGGGAAGGGGCCAAAGTGAAGAAAAAAGTCATCTGACCATGGATGAAACTTTGTGGGGATGGTAATTTAGACCTTCCTTATTACAAAAATGACCGTCAGCTAGCTGGGTGGAAGTGGAATGATTGTCAGCTGGTCACTTACAAACAAAAAAGTTATCAGACAATTAATGCATGCAACTTAGTGGAGACGGCAATTTTTTTTACATAAAGCAATAAGTAACTAGTACCTTACACTTGGTAACTCGCCATTTTTTACTACTTTGAAAACTAGTAACTCTTTAATACCTTATGTAACAGAGATTGATGTCCCCACCAAGTTTCATCCATGGTCAGATAACTTTTTTTCTTCACATCTTTTGCAACTTTGACCCCCTCCTCACACTACCTGACCAGTTGATGCACAATTCTGTAATAAGCTCCACTAACACTATCCTGTCATAAAAATCGTGTGATCAGGTGACTTTCATTTTAGCGCCAGCTCCCGTACTATACTAAGGTACGTCGAACCGCACTCATTTCAGCGGACCAAATCTTAATAGTGCGGAAAACTTGCCTACCCATAACAGTAACTCGTGTGTGAAATTTTAGCCCCATCAAATAATAACTTCTGTTCTGAACCTCGGCCTTAAGTTTTGAATTTTTACCAAAAATTTGCTATTTTGCAATATTTCTTACAGTTCTGGGGCCTTCTGATGCACAGATTTTTTTCAGGAGGTGTGGTAGATGTCTAGGGGGATTATTTCGTGAACCCCATCCTCATTTCCACTTTTCCCCCTACTCGAACGGGGGTTTTGTGGGCGAGCACGCTGCTGGTAATGTTGGCTTTCCCTCCAAACGCCAACGCTGCGCCCGCCTTCGTAGCCCCTTTTGTGCATCAGAACCTCACATAAACCAGTTATTTTCATGAAAGTGACCCAGAACCCACCATTGAGGGGTATCTTTTCATCAGATTCCATGTATTTATTATTTTTTAAATTTACTTTAATTCCTATTTTACAAACACGTTTTTTTACAATCTACTTTTTAGCAAACTGAAACTGCCAGTAAAATGTCGATGGGAATGTATTGCGTCTAAATAGTGCATATACAGTCATATTTCATCTGCGGGGAACCTCTTTTTCTTTATTTATGAGAGGACCTTCTGAACAAAGAGCACCCCTCGGTGGTATAGCTAGAAAAAATTCCGGAGATTAATAATTATATTTTAGAGGGAATTTGAGATAGTTTCAGTATTTTCTTTTTTCCAAACAAGTAAATATATCCCCATATCCCCCTTGGTTACGCCCATGGCACCACACACCTTGTTGGAAGCTTTAGTTACTAACTGCTGTACCTTTTTTCTTCGCTGAAATGGTGACTTCGAGATTTATAAATCCCCACTACTCTATGTTAGCCCATCTATCAGTTCCTAAGAACTGGCGGAACCGTAATCTGAGCACTTTCCCAAGCTATCATTTCAACATAGCGTTTAGCTTTGAAAGCCTGAACTTACATCCAATGACATGATTTCTGAACGGCCCATTCCATAAAACTAATCAGATAAATTTGAGATATAATTCATTATAATATCTGTTTATAGAGGTAGCATAGTGTCCCCCTTGTTTGTTCGAATATATAGGGTAAGTGAAGGCACTGAGTGTATCGATCCCTAAATGTGGATTGTCAGAAGAGGTAAATCAGCAAACTTATTTTCATCGATTACAATATTCAGAAATTCCAACTTATCTCATCTAGCTTCAAGGGGTACCTTAAAACAGCCGATGGAGGTCTGGGTGTACGTTACTGTGTACGTTACACTATGGTTCAATGCTATACTTTAACTTCAAAAGCCCATTAAAGATGGTACGTGACATCTCTTTGATTCAGTATTGGGAAAACATCTTGCTGGGCATGATGACTGATTACAAGATCTATGTTAGAGAAAACGCTCTACAAGATTTTGTAGGCAAGAGAAAAAGCAATTGGTTGTAAGTGTTCGCAGCTTAGGCATAACAATGCTAAAATGATAGACTGAGAAAGTGCTCAAATTACGGTTCCACTAGTTCTTAGGAATTGATAGATGGGCTAACATAGGACAGTGGGGATTCGTAAATCTCGAAGTTACAGCTTCAGCGAAGAAAAAGGTTTTGCAGATAGTTACTAGAGCTTCCAGCAAGGTGTGGGGTGCCATGGGCGTAATCAAGGGGGATATGGGGATATATTTACTTGATTAAAAAATAAACACTGAAATTAACTCAAATTCCCTCCGATAAATTAATATAACTCTCCGGAATTTTTTATAGCTATACCACCAAGGGTTGCTTTTGCTCGGAAGGTTTTCTTCAGATTCTCTCATAAATAAAGGAAAGAGGTTCCCTGCAGATGAAATATGACTGCATAACTTCCACTATTTAGACGCAATACATTCCCATCGACATTTTACGTGCAGTTTCAGCTTGCTAAAAAGTAGATTGTAAAAAAACTTGTTTGTAAAATAGGAATTAAAGTAAATTAAAAAAGTAATAAATACATGGAATCTGATGGAAAGATACCCCTCAATGGTGGGTTATGGGTCACTTTCATGAAAATAATTGGTTTATGTAAGGTTCTGATGCACAAAAGGGGCTACGAAGGCGGGCGCAGCGTTGGCGTTTGGAGGGAAAGCCAACATTACCAGCAGCGTGCTCGCCCACAAAACCCCCGTTCGAGTAGGGGGAAAAGTGGAAATGAGGATGGGGTTCACGGAATAATCCCCCTAGACATCTACCACACCTTCTGAAAAAAATCTGTGCATCAGAAGGCCCTAGAACTGTAAGAAATATTGCAAAATAGCAAATTTTTGGTAAAAATTCAAAACTTTAGGCCGAGGTTCAGAACAGAAGATATTATTTGATGGGGCTAAAATTTCACACACGAGTTACTGTTATGGGTAGGCAAGTTTTCCGCACTATTAAGATTTGGTCCGCTGAAATAAGTGCGGTTCGACGTACCTTAGTACTATACTCAAGATTGAGAATTAATGATCATCTGTGCATGGGTGCCACTCTTCAAAAATTGCAAAACGAAACTTTAAACTATTATTTTCTCCCAGGCTAGCAATTTTTTTCAAATTGAAGAAAAACTAAAAAAAATTTATGAACAATTGAATAGTTCCTTAAATTTTAAGCTAAAGCTGTATCTGAGTAAAATGAGCTATATAAGTACTGAAATTTATTACATATAGCAGCCAATTGATCAGCTTACTGTGGGTTTCAATATGTACCTGAGACGGAATTCTGTTCACCTAAAACTTTTAAAAAGACGAATTCCGTCCCCAGAACGGAAGAGTGGCACCCGTACATCTGTTTCTTTTTAAAGAACATTTAAGTCAGGAGTGCTTCTTCTCCAGGGTAGCCCTGGAATTACAGGTTTTTTTTTCAAAAACCTGGAGCTCAACCAGAGAGCGCAAAATTAGGTCCAATTACAAAATAGTGCAACTTTAATGTATTTTAAATAGTTTAACTTTTTATAAAGAATCCGATCCCACCATGAGTTGTAACAGGGTTGGCAAGTTTCTTCCGAAGTGGAAAAAACCGTGGAAAAAACAGTCCGGAAGAAATAGGTTTCTTCCATGTGGAAGAAACCTCTTTTTTTAAAGAATTAGCTTTAAATTTTCAGGTTTTATAAATATTTGTCTCACAAACACTCTTATATTGACATAAAAACTTCCAAAATGTCATTAATTATATGCACCTATTAGTTAATGATTAAATTAGTAAATGTAGGTTTCTTCCAAACTATGAAAAAAATGCTATTAAATAATTTGAAAAAAAAAACATTTTCTGTCTACAAGAAAGTATAAAAGTTAAACAGAAAAGACATGTTTTAATAATCTGAATTTTTCTAGAATACACAATCTTCCATATAGTAATAAAACAATATAAACCCGACACAAAATTTAAAACAAAGTATTAAACTTGAATATTTCTGACAAATATTTGTCTGGTTTTATTTCCAGTCAAAAATGTTTTAGGTTTTACACACATTTTTTTACTACATATATATAATTTTCAAAAATTAATTTCTCTAATTATTTAATTAAATTATATTTATGAGTTCTTTAAATTATGGTTTGATTTATTCAGTTAACAGATTTAAAATACTACTTATAAAAAACTAACTGGAATTAAAAGTTAAATATCTTATTTTTAGAAAATTAATTACTCTAATTAAATTTAATTAATTGTAATTAAATTACATTTATGAGTTTTTTAAACTGTGGTTTAATTTATTCAGTTAACACAACAGATTTAAAATTTAATTTAACTAACCGGAATTAAAAGTCAAATATAAATTTTTTAAAAATTTAATTACTATAAATAAATTTAACTAATTATAATTAAAAAAATTAAGAGTTTTTAAAATTATGGTTTGATTTATTCATTTAACAGATTTAAAAATAGGGTGTTTCTGTAAAGCTTTTTGTTAGTTCCTTCCAGTTTCTTCCATTTCTTCCGGTTTTTTCCAGTTTCTTCCGGTTTTTTTCAGTTTCTTCCACTGTCCTGGAAGAAACTAGTTTCTTCCGGAAGAAACCCAACCCTGAGTTGTAAGCATGATTACATCTGTAAACGTTTCGGAATTTGGAGAATACCATTTGGGATTCCGAATAAAAGGTCAGTCACTCTTATAGTTTTCCAAGATTTTGAGTTTGTCAGTAGCACCCCTGTAAAATTCTAGAAACAGACGAGTCATTTGACCCCAAACCAGTAGGTAATTTTTGCTTTTTAACCCGGGAAAGACTGAATTAATTTTTTTTTCTCAAATTAAATTTTCCTCCTTACTGTGTGCTTATGACATGTCTTGAAGTAGCATAAAACCATTCTTTCAAAAAAATTTGTATTATTTTAGACAGAATAGGGTGGTACCATATGGTACCGCTAGGCTCTTACACTACCATTTTGTGCACCGTACATATTCTTATAAGTTTCAGATTTCAAAGTCAAAATAATAAATTTATCACTTTATTTACCATTTTTAACTAAAACAAGAAGTAAAATTACAATTTAGGCAAGGATGATTGACAAATTAATTATTAAATAGTTGATATACTCTCATTATACCAATTAGTAGTTATATTTTGCTCTTAAAATCCTATTATCAAATTTATTTCTAGAAATAAATTTTGTACACACTAGTCCAAAGGTGATAAACAAACTTTTTATACCGCGAGGTAAGCTGATTTGATACGGAATTGATAGTTTTTCCAATTTTCCCCTGTTAATGAGTGTTAAAATTAGGAATTTTGTTAAAAAACATAAGTTTTAGGCTTTAAAAATTTCATAAACCATATTTTGTACATTGCGTCTATAGTTTAGTTGAAGAAAATGAACATTATATTGATGATTTGCATGAAATACTACCATTGTATAGATGGATTTGGATATTCCAATCAATCACGTATAATACGAAATTTTTCTTATTAAATTTCAAATTATTGGCCTTAAAAATTAAAATTATGTTAAATATACTATAAATTCAATAAGTTTTTAGCATAAAAAATTATTATATAGGTTTTACCTTAAAAATTGATTTCACATCATGTAAAAAGTTGAAATAAAAAATTCACTATTTTAAAATATTAGTACTTTTTGGTAGCGTAAAAGCCTAGCGGTACCATATGGTACCGCAACTTTTCTATACCAAAATTTTCTACCTTAAAATTATTCAATCTTTTCCAAATTTGGGCTATTATTGCATAATACAATTATAAATAATAATTCACCATTATTTAATCCATTCACTAATTTAAGGTATGAATAAATTGCACTCACATTTTCAGACGAGACTTTTTTCGCCTGTCTTAAAAAACACGTTTTTCATTTAGCCATTAAGGATAAATTTATTTAAATGATTAGTTATTAAATTGCTGTTTACTAATGTTTGGTCCATGTAGTAGTCTATGTGTATCATGTAGTAGTGTAGACATCTACCGTCAGAATGAAAAAATAAAAGTATTGGTAGAAAAAAGCCATTTTTTCGTAGTGCCGTTTGCCGGTACCATACGGTCCCGCTAGGGCGCAAGTTCAGAGGTGCAGATGCGCCAAGTTTTTAGCAGTAAACATGACTAATATGGTAACCCTAACTAATGTTAAAAGAGTCATTTGGCTTCTAAATATGGCGTCAAATAGCCAAAATTCGCCAATCATCCGCACCTCTGAACTTGCGCCCCCGCTAGTCCTTCCCGGGTTAAGTCTGGGTCAATTTGACACATCCCATTGTTTTATTTACACCATTAGTGATGCAGTTCTAGTGTTTGAAAAAAAGCTTTATTTCTGGCTAAATGTCTTCAACTTAGTTAAGCATATTATTTCTCCTTAAAATTAGTATGGATTGCAAAACTAAACTCCAGAATTAAGGCCGTAAGGGTAAGATTTAGGTATCTCCACTTTCAATTCGAATTTCAATGATTTTTGGAGATACAGTCGATGATGCTTAATGTGATCGCTTTTGGCTAAGATAAAACTGATTACAATATCAGCTATTTCCTAATGACAAGTGTCAAAAAATGTATCTAGAATACATGCTAGTTATTTTATAATCAAAAGTATGTAGTCTTACCATATTTAAAACAAAAAATAAGTGTTACAGTTTACTTACTTTGAGTATTTATCCCGAACTTATAAAAACCATTATGTTCAGTTTCTCTGTCAAGCTCAAATCTATCCTCTTCTGTTCGCTCAGTTAAATCTGAATTCCATAAAACAGAGACAAATCAAAACAAACATCCGTCAAGAACATGTGGTTTCAACATGTCTTCACCAATCACTAACATGGATTCGGGTCTCCCCTCCGAACCATTCTCATTAAATTAATTATTTTAGTGAGATTAATGATTAAATGTTTTCTTTTTCTTACCATTAAAGCAAAGAACCATGAAGTGCAACAGTGACTCATACTTACAGAAGAAAAAAGTGACGGTATATGTTTGCTTGTAAAACTTGACCTTTAAAAAGAAAGTAGAAAACAAACTTTTTTTAAGGGATTATGGACCAATTTTGATCAACCCTTCTCTGTCGCTGACACAATGTCATACGTCCAACGCAAAGTGGCTCATTTCTGTAATGGTCGCATGTCATGCGACGTGCATTTAATTCGTCACGCTGTGGGTTATTTTGTTGTTGTACTTGTCCCAATGCACTTTCCCACCTTCGTCCCCATTCAGTAACGAATGCGAAGAATTCAAGGGTCCTTCCAGACTGGTCTGGAGATTTACAAGCCATAAAACCGTCAGACCTTCCATTGAAAGTTCCTACTACTGTCTCTTCTTTTGCTGACCCCCTGAAACTCAACAGCCCCCCTCGGAGTTCCTGGAAATTTTGTAAGATGTTCTGGACCCCTATCGATGGTCCAAGTGAAGGTCGATGCCGATTTTCTAATGCAGGTGCATTGCAGGAAAAACATGAGAACAGAAAGCGCTACATAAATTATATTTAAATCTTTTTAAGGCAAACACTTCAGAGAGTCAAAAATAGTTTTATATAAATTCATAATATTTTAATAAAAAAACTGGAAAATCCAATGGTTAAGTAGGTGTATTGCAGGAAAAACTGCATATTAGTAAGCGAATTTTCAAATATTTGAACACGTGTAAAATGGGCAAAAAGGGCCCGGGGATAAAAATTTTGCTCTTTTCAGTGTCAATATACAATATATTTTTATTTTAGACAATAAAAAAAATTTTAATGAAAATTTTGGGTCAGAAATTGAAAATTTAACGTCGAAGAAGGGGTTAAGCTAAGGATGATTAGGGGCCATTCATTAATTACGTAAGGATGATTTTGGCATTTTTTGACCCCCCCCCATGTAAGGGTACGTAAGATTTTTCAAACCCCTCCCCCCTATTCTTACGTAAGATTCCATTATGTTTTTCAAAATAATAAAATGTTAGAAAACTCTCCGTTTGACGTAAATCAAAGATTTTTATTTTTCAACAGATAAGTAATATTCTTGCTGTCAACTACCCATATAACTATTATATTATTATCTCTTGATTAGAATAATTGGAATTTGTTTATATTAACTAGGAAAATCTTACGTAAGAATTGGTTTGACTCCCCCCACCCCCCAAGTAAGGGTATGTAGAGATTTTTCCAACCCCCCCTCCCCCTCGGGACCCTTACGTAATTAATGAATGGCCCCTTACATAAAACGATGCATTTTAAAATTTAATTAAATAGGAGAAACCGGGACAAATTAATTTTAATAATATAATGTAATAGCATTAACTGCAATCACATTCGACTGTATCTTAAATGTTGTCTTGCTTGGGTTCCATCCTCAAAAATTGTGAGACTGAACTGGATCTTTTAAAATCTTTTTCCCCTGATCTTGCTTTCTTTTAAATGTAGAAAAACCTATAAAATATCATATGAAGAATCAAACAGGTCCTTAAATTTTGAGTTAAAGGTGCATCTGAGTCTAACAGGCTTATTTTTAATTTGTGCAAGGTTATTACTGAAATATTAAAAATTGCTGCTGATTGGGCAGCTGATTTTACGTTTCGTATTGAATTGGGACAGAATTCCATTCACAGAGGACTGAAGAGTGGCAATTATGAATTTACAAACTCATATTTGGCAACAGGCAAAGATCTGCATTTTGAGGCAAGAATGATTGGAAGTGTATCGCTAAATTGACAAATCTACCAGTCAATATACTAGGTTCAAAAGTGGAGATACCTAGTTCTTGCCCCTAAGCCCTCAATTGAAATCCATACTACCAGAAGTAGAGATTCCCTTTCCAAGGTAGTGAGTTTTTGACATGCCTTTGATTACTATATTGAATATTAAGTCCATTTAAAATGGTGTGGGTCAAAATTCCGACAGCTCATCAAGCTTTTTAGAGATTTTATTGGATAATTTATTTTAAGAAAAACTTTACCATTTTATCTAAGAACTAAACATCAGATTTAAGGAACATTTTTTTTAAAGTTTTTTTTACTAAATTAGAGCGTTAACCTGGGTCAGAATTCTGACCCAGTCGAGATTTTGACCTGTTGGGATTCTGACGTTGGTAACCTGATCTGTTAGGATTTTGAACGGAACCCCATTTAACACAATTCATTTTATGAATAGCAATTGCAAAAAAAAATCTGTTTTATTCTGTTATCTTAAACTGTGAAATATTTTAAGAGCTTTAGCTAAAAAGTTAACAGGCGTCCTTTTTTTGTGAAAATCTATTCAGAATTTAGAAAATTGGGGATATTTCAACCAGAGGTATGTTTTGGAATCAAAAATCAACATGGCTGTATTTAATTCTGCGATATCCCATTATGTAGTTAATATTAAACAAGTTTAAATAACTATTCAATGCATCATATTTGTATTTTATAACATTGCACAATAAAATAATTTTTATAGTTTGTCATTATGCTGCATGTAAAAAACATCACCAAAAAGCTCCTAAATTACATTTTTTGTCATGATTAAATTTCTGTTCTAGGGATAGTTTAATGTGGACTTTATACAGGAATTTAAATAATTTTTGTGGCATTTTTGAGAACCTTAGAAATTTTCTTTGATCTTACAAGCATTTTCACACATCCCAACGGTTTGGTCCTGACGAGCTTAGTGCGCATGCGTGTGGACTTATTTTAACTGGTTTTTTTAGAAATTTTAATAAAACAATAAATCGGGGACAGAACCTACGACCTACCGCATGCTAAGCACGCACTCTACCACTGCACCAGCGGGGATTCTTTAAAGATAGCAATTATCCGAAGAAGATCCTTTTTTTCTCCCCGAGCATGCGCACTAAGCTCGTCAGGACCAAACCGTTGGGATGTGCGAATATGCATCTTACAAGGAAACATTCTTAGGGTGAACTCACAGAAATGCACGAAAATTTTACAGGCATAAGAAGATGACTCAAAACACTTACTGTGAAAAAATTAGCTGCTGAATTTCAATAGGAGAGGAGTTATTTAAATTTGAAATTTGGGTTCTGAGTTGCCAAACACATTTATTTAGCACCACTTGGCGACTTTCCAATCGGATGGAATGAGAAATTTGATTCGAAGTGTCTAAATCCACGAAAGTTGGCCCGTGCTAAAGTATTAGCGAAATTTGTTAGAGTTGAGTTGTTACTTTCGTGGATTTAGACAGTGCCATAAAATATATAGTTTCCAATGCATTTTTAAAAAGTATGCGGCAAACAGATAACTCCTAAAAATTAAATGCTAAATAGATGTTGGATTCTTTTTAATTTGCATATAATTTTGTATTGCTTCATGCGTTATTTATTTTAATTTTCCTTCTTTAATTAATTTTTATTCCTGTTTTGCATTTGATGAACTTTTTTTTATTCGCTCATTTATAAGTGGCAACAGAGAAAACGTGGCCAGTTCATTCTACCATTTGGCGTTCTCTCTGCGTTTCTCGCCTTGTAGGGTTACATTTGGCGTTAAATATGACAATTTTCAATAATTTTTTACAGCTTTTCTACTGTAATTCAGCAGCTAATTTTTTTACAGAAGGTGTTTTAAGTCATATACTAACCCCTGTAAAATTTTCGTCCAATTCTGTGAGTTCATCCTGAGAATGTTTCCTTGTTAGCAAGACTGTGTACACCATGTAATATTTTGGAGGTCTTACTCACATTAAGATACAAACCAACTTTACAGGTCAGAAAAATCTCACACAAAATCAATATAGTTGATATTGAAATTAAAATCCAATTTATAGCAATGTTTTTTTATTAAAATTAAGAAAGAAAAGTTACAACGGATTAAATTTTATACTATTCCACATGTTCTTTTTTAAAACTTGATTTTCCACCGAATAAACTAAGGGGTAGTGCACATTGCAAGTGCCGACTGTTTGATAGGATGTATCAATGTACAATAGATAATGTAAGGTAAACACTATGCTTGACTCACTACAAATGAGCTAAATTTGAATTGTAAAAACACAACTGAAGGATTATTATTTGACTAAGTTAGATCTACATTCATTGTCTCTTTTGTTGATAGTTGGTTTTTATATACTAGACTTCACAGCAAAGTTTCCTGAACCCAGTGTGTGAAAGGAGAAATAAGTTAACACAAAGCCTGTTGGGTTAAAAGGCATAATTT
Organism: Tetragnatha versicolor; assembly: GCA_024610705.1. Taxonomy (NCBI): domain Eukaryota; kingdom Metazoa; phylum Arthropoda; class Arachnida; order Araneae; family Tetragnathidae; genus Tetragnatha; species Tetragnatha versicolor. Next base: position 60,118,790 of record JANDEH010000001.1, read on the forward strand.
TCATCAAAAGAGTATTTAAACATGGGCTTAACGAAATGATCAGATTTTAAAATTGACGTTCTTTGATTCACTTGAAATTCAGACCAGAGATAAGACTGACAAAAAACGCAAAAAGTCTGAAAACTGCAAGAATTGAAAAGATCGTAAACCAAATAAAATTATTAAGCTGCCTCAGATATCAAAATTTTCCATAGGAAAGATCCTCTTATACCAAGAACATTCACAAAAAATGAAAAAGATGTAGTTTTTAGTTGAAAATTCCAGTTTATAAACTGATTTTTTTATTAAAAAGTCTGAAATTTTTGTTGAAAAGTTTTAATAAGTCTGAAAATTCGTCAAAAGTCTGAAAAATCTCATCCCTGGATCAGACACTGCAATGGGAACTACTTTGTTAGTGATTAAGTAGGTTCAACTAAAGTTGCTGTCTAGTATAGCTACTAAATTTCATTTATTTTAGGATAGGTTATCTGTTTTTGCAAAATTCAAGTTGTAACTCGAGTGTGAGTCAATGGTAGTGTGAGTCAACTTGGGTTTACCAAGTACAGAAAATCTATCAAAATAAATTCAACAAAAGGAAAAATAAATATAATTTTATTGAATAATAAAATGATTCAAATTTAGCTCATTTTTAGTGGACCTCGCGCAAGGAATCTTCATTTATTCGACATCCCATCTTTTTTTTAATTACTTTTGCAAAACTAATGCAGACGTGAACTGCCCCTTAAGTTTTTCTGAACCCTCATATAAATTTCTGTTGTTGAGGTTACACTCTCATGGAAAGAAAATCACTTAATGTAGGTCCATTAACCCCCAAAGGATCTTCTGGGATCATAATGATATCCCCAGCAAAGCAGAACATCAATAACCTAAAATAGGAACTCAATTAGTTATGTTTTCTTTGGGGGGAAAATCAGTATACAGGGTGTTTCAACAAATGGGCCCTAACTCTGAATATAAGGAAATCATGACAGAAATTAGTTAAGCGTTCTGATTTACACTAAGAAGTTTAGTAAATATTTTGAATAAGGTTATTTGGATATGCTTGCACACTAAGATGTAAAAAATATTCATTATGCAAGAATGCTCATTGCTCACACTAATTAACAAAACAGTTAAGTTCTTATTGGTATAATTTTAGTTGAAACTAAAAATTGCATCTATTTCCTAACTATTGATAAGTAAGTTGGACTGTATGTAATAAAAAGAAACTGGTGGGCCAGAGACAACATTTTAAGCATTTAGAAGCCATATTTAGGAGAGCTATGTTCCAAATAAAGGAATATAGAAAATTTATGAGTAAAATACCTCACCTTTCTTCAATAGTTTTTTTGAATTCTTCACTCTCCATTATTATATCTCTATAGTTATCATTTGAGACTATTACACCATTATTTTGAGAGGCAAGAGAAACTATGAATCTAATAATAAAAAAAATTATTAACCAACCAATCCATATTTTATCAGTATATTTTTAATATGAAAGTATTAAATTTAGTTAAATACAAGGTGTTTCATGTCTTTACACTTATAACACCCCACAATTACATAAGATTTTCTCAAATATTTAATGAGATATTATTGATTGGATACCCTATAGGAGCAACTCATTGCCAATACACTGGTGATTCAATTATCTTAAATTTTTACTATTAAAAAAAGTTGTTAACAAATTATTTATCCCCAACAGATGGCAAACTCCATCAAAGTGCTCAAGAGGGAGATAATCAAAAAATTATAGCACAGGGCCACATATATCCTAAATATGGACCCCATTACACCTAGTTTGAAGTTAAAAAAACATAGTTTGCAAATTTAGAACGCAAAGTTATTTTTGTCCATTTTATCAAAACGTAGGATAGGTGGACTCTTAACACTTTATACTGATCTTAATGATCGGATATTACAGCTGATTTGTAATATTTTTTTTTAAATAAGGTAAAAAGTACCTGTCATCATAACATGTTATCCGCTTTTCATTAACTCTACGAGAAGGAGTATATACAACCATGTTCAATTGATCAAGCTCATCAAGTAATTCTCCATCTGTAGTAACAACTGACCCATGAGACATAAACCTTTTAAAATGAGGCAGAAGAACCTTTATGTCTGTGTGCCCTCGTTTCAAGAAGTAATCCACACATATCTTTATCCCTTTGCAGGAAAATGTATTAAAGGGTCTTCCATGGCTAAGAAGGAAATATAAAATATTATGTAATAAATGTGTCAGAATTTTTGCATTTGAACAGAGAAGTACAGAACTTTTTTCTCTTAGGGTACCTTCTCTACTGTTTAATAACATATTGAGCAAAAATTTTGTATGAACCAACTTGTTAACAAGAGGATGGTTCCACCCAATATGAGTTAATAAAGGTAAAAAATGGCAAAATTTAAACCATCAAAAATATAGCACTAATTTTATTAACATTAAATATGAATCCCATATAATGAATATTTGCTATGCCAACACGTTAAAATTTTTATAGGTGGTTATTGTTACATGTTACTGCTAAAAACAAGAGCTATCTCAAATCATTTTACCCTCACTCTATATGTATACGTTATAGGCAATGTGATAAATGGGGCAGAGTATTAATAAAGCCTGAAGTGGAGGAGGGCAATGTGATAAATTCAATGTCATTTATCACTTCACCCGCCTCCACTCTGGGCATTATTAATAATGCCCAATCAATCTATCACTTTGCCCGTAACATATATACTTTTGCAGTTATCAAGAGTATATTCAGGCACCGCAGCCGATTTTTCGTAAAAAAATAGGAAAAAAAGGAGAATTTAAGAAAAAATAGGAGAAAAAAAGGATTATTTTTCTTAAAAAAATAGGAGAAAAAAGGAATATTTTTCTTAAATTTGAGTTAAAATAACACAACAAGGATGCCAACCTGTGCCGACGCCCATTTTGTATTGAGTGCTCCCGCGATGCCGCAAAAAATTGATAATTTTTTGCTCTTTTTCGATTCTTTGCTTATATTTCAAAAACTATAAATTTCTAGAAGATAATTTCAGTTACAAAGTTAAAGTAAACCAAATTTCCTACAAAATTCGCTAGTCAACTTTGATTTTCCGAAGAGTGGTTTTGACGCTGAGCGCTCTGAAAAACATCGATTTTTTTGCCTTTCCGCAAAAAAAGGAAAATGCGCGCTTCTACCCTCTACAAAATGAAAACTATTTAAGTTATTACCAAAAATTTTATACCACGTTAAAGATAATTTAATTTTATATAAATAACGTGCTTTCCATTACCATTTTTTTGAGAAGGGGGAGGGAGTGAAGCAAATATCGATAATAAAACTGTTGCGGCTCACAGACCAAACGGACTTTTGCGGTTGTTAATCTGCAATCTGAGCTTTATTTCCGGTATATTACTAATAAAATGGATTGTTTTGGATGAATTGGCGACTACGCGTACGCATGCTTAAAAAATTAATTTCTGAAATATTGGGTGTTTTAGGCGAAATTTCAATAAATTTTTTTAAATTCCTATGTAAAATTATGTAAGTGTTTTAATGAACGAATTTTTATGTTTTTTGCATCGCTAAATCCGAATTTGAAGTTTATTTTAATTTGAAAGTAATCTTCACATCAAAAATTGCAAAAAATCTCAATTTTTTTTCGGTTTTTCATCGATTTTCTAAAACATTAATTATTTTACGAAAAATAGCATGAAACCAAATTAAAGTACGTAAAATTTCCTATTAGATGCACTGGTTCATTTTTATTTTGCAAGGAGCGGTGTACGTTTTATAGCGTTTTGAAATTAAGATATTTTTTTGCTTTTCTACAAAAAAGTAATGAGCGATTTTGCCCACTACAGCTCTAAATAAATTCTAGTTACCGACAAATAGCTTATACTAAATGAAAGAACATTTAATTTCCTACAAATGCACTGCTTAATTTTAATTTTATAATGAGAGGTATTCACGCAAGAGCGCGCTGAATTAGAGCTGTTTCCTGACTTTACACAAAAACATGAAAATTGCTGTTCTTCAAAATGCTATAAAATGTACAACGCTCCTCGCAAAATAAAAATGAACAAGTGCATCTTATAAGAAATTTTACGTTATTTAATTTGGTTGCATGCTATTTTTCGTAAAATGAATATTTTCTTAGAAAATTGACGAAAAATCGAAAAAAAGAGCAAAAATTTGAGATTTTTTGCAATTTTTGATGTGAAGATGACTTTCAAAATTAAAATAAACTTTAAATTCGTATTTAGCGATGCAAAAAACATATAAATTCGTTTATTAAACACTCCCATAATTTAATATAAATTTTTTTTAAAAATTATTTAAATTCCGCCTAAAACACCCAATATTTCATAAATAAATTTAAAAATTTATTTTTTTAAGCATGCGTAGTCATCAATTCATCCAAAACAACCCATTTTATTGGTAAAGTAATATACGGGAAATAAAGCGCAGATTGCAGATTAACAACCGCAAAAGTCCGTCTGGTCTGAGAGCCGCAACAGTTTTATTATCGATCTTTGCTTCACTCCCTCTCCCCTTCTCAAACAATGATCATGTAAAGCACATTTTATATAGAAAATTAAATGCTCTTTCACGTGGTATAAAATTTTTTTTGATAACTTGAATAATTTTCATTTTTTAGAGGGTAGAAGCAAGCGTTTTCCTTTTTTTTGCGGAAAGGCCAAAAAACCGATGCTTGTCAGCGCGCTCTAGCGGCCAAACCACTCTTCAGAAAATCAAAGTTGATGAGCACATTTTGTAGGAAATTTTGTTTACTTTAACTTTGTAATTGAAATTCTCTGCGAGAAATTTATAGTTTTTTAAATATTGGCGAAGAATCGAAAAAAGAGCAAAAAATTATCAATTTTTTGTGATTTTCGATATGAAGCCGCCCCCCACTTGGGAGCAAACTTCAGATTCGTAATCAGCGCCTTCAAAAACATAAAACCGTCGAAAAAAAACTTCTAGCAGAAATTTTTTGAAAAAAACTACCGTTTTCCTGGGCTAAAAACAACGGAGGACAGCTTTGCCTCAACGGGAGAGGAAGCTCTGCGGCGGCCACGCCGCGTCCCGCTGGAAGGAAACGAATCACTCCATTTCGTATGCCAAAGCGTTGACAACGGACCGATAGTATTGACATCAATCCATACCCACAACAAAACAAACGAAGAAAGTCGATCCCAAGGGTTAAAAAAATAGGAAAAAAAGGATAAAAAAGCTGAAAAAAGGAGGAAAAATAAAATGGACCGTAAAAATAGGAAAAAAGGAGCTAATGTGAAAAAACAGGAAAAATAGGAAAAACAGGAGCGCTGCGGTGCCTGGTATATTGCACTCAAAATCGTTTTAATGAATAGACTTATTCTTAGGTATTTAATTTAATTCAAAAGCAAATTAAAACAACAGTGTTGACCTTATAACTTTACTTGAGTTTAGAGTTACCAAATGATAAAAAAAAATTTAAGATGCCCTAACAAAGCTGTGCAGCCCAGTGAAAAACCATAAGCCAATCTTCCATATATTCAAGTATTCAAATCGAAATTTCAATTTAAAATTAAAACTGAATAGAATTCTGCAAACTGCGCAAATGCTGCAAGTCAGCTAGAATCTATCAATATTAGATTACAAAATACGAACCAGGAACTCCAACCATGCCTCGTCATCAGGGGGCTTGGACATGGATAGAGGGGTGTTTCTGAATGTCGACCATCAAAATGGTAACGACATCAAGCCCCAACACCCAGAAATGAATTTGGTAGCAAAATAAACAAGTTTATAATGCTATTATCAAGGCCAAAATTACAGTTACACAGCAGATCAAAAAATTGAAAGAAGAAAATACTCAATGGCCCCCTGATGACGAGGCATGGTTGGAGTTCCTGGTTCGTATTTTGTAATCCAATCTTCCATATCTTGCTTTGATACAAATATTGAAATATGAAAAGACCTAGGAAGACAAAACTTTTTTCTTTTCCACTAATAAAGCAAAGCTTCTTCCCCTGCTTTCTCGATTCTTCTGTGTGACCCCCAATTACAGCAATGACATGATCCTTATTAAGCAAAATTTCAAATAAATAGTACCATTTAATGAAACAGATTGCAATATTATTTTTAGAGAAGCGTATCCTGGCTACTGATTTAGAATTTATCAAATCTGCTACAAGAGTTGGTTTTTTAGGATTAGCCATGTGCATGGACAAAAGCACATGATAGCAATATTGCTAATTGAGATATTGTAATGATTTTTAATTTTTGGCCATTTATCAAAAAACATGGCAGAGCGTAACATGTGACAAAGGGGAGGTGGTATGGTGAAGTGACAAATAAAAGAGGGGGTTAAAAATTTTAAAAAATGTTGACATTTAAAGATGGCTCCAATTATGGTATAAGAACATGTCATTAATACGTAAAACAGGTAAGCTGTACTGTAGAAGTGGTACAGTGAGAGATGACTAATAGAAAAGTATTTTGAACTTGATTTTAACTTTATTTTTCAGTGAAGATGGAGCATTGTGAAAAAAATTAGGAAAGCAGAAGAAAGGTGTAAATTTAGGTTGTTAACTCTACACAATAAAGCATTAGTTATAATTTGGAGTAAGGTACATTGCCTTTTAAGGGCTTATTATTAACAGACAGTTTCAAATTCAACAGTCAAGAAAATCTTAAAGTTTGTAATAATATTCAATAGTGGAAAAGTTATTCATAAAAAAATGCATAAGTGTCAATAAGTTCTGCATGCATAGGAAAATCAGTTTGGCTTTTTTTTATGTGGTATCCCCGTAAGCAGGCTCGGACTGGCCATGCGGGCATTTGGGCAAATGCCCGGTGGGCCGCTACTCATCGAGGGCCGTTTGTGGGCCGCCTACAACCAAAATATTTTACAGTGGTATGAATAGAAAAAGATCCTGAAAAATGAATCCGAACTTCGCAGGATTTTCCAACTAGCGGCCCACGAATTTTTCTTGTGCGGCCGACAAACCATTAATTTACCAGCAATTAAATTCATTAATGATGGCATAAATTACTGAATTCAAAAACATTTTATTATTTAAAATATTTTTATGAACGAATTTTCCTGGTTTCATCTTTAAAAATTCTACGGCATAAAAGGAGCAAACTTTTTCAGATGTCACCCAAAAGGGTCTCAAATGAGTTAAAACAGTACTTTTAAGAGTAAATTTCCAAAATTTTTCTGGGGGAGGACCCCCAAACCCCCTTTCTAATTTGAGCTACATTATTCACAATTTCTTTTAATATTAAGTTCGTCAAGATGGAAATTCTTTCTACCCACTGAATTTACCAACAAGAATTAATAGTCTATATTGAGTTTATTACGTATCCAATTAGGGACTTCAAGGTAGATTTTAGAGTTAGACTGTTTCTTAGCAGTCAATTTTAAAAAGAATTTCTTGGGGAGGTACCACGACCCCCCCCCAAATTTTTAATTCTATGAAGTTATATTTTCCATGAAAATTATGCGGTGGGCCGATTCAGACTTAAAATGCCCGGGCCCAAATTTCTTCCCAGTCCGGCCCTGCCCGTAAGGGCCTAATCCACAGTATTGACATCTTATTTTGTAAAGAATAAGTTATGTTTCAAGTTTCAAGTAAAAAGCAGGAAAAGGTGGAACTTGAATTATTGACGGTAATATCAAACAAACTAATTACCATCCAATGTAGAATTAGGGCTTTTAAATCACAGAAAGATAATCTACCTGCACAAAATACTTACAATCTTGCAACATTACTTCCATCAATCACGATAGGCCTCAAAACTCTTCTTTCTTTTGAAGCTGGTATCCCTACACATTCATTACCTTTAAGTTTTCGTTTCTTATCACCATTACAAGGAAGTTGAACATTGCGAACTCTCAGAGGTATGAATTCGGGAAGAGGTTTAGTAACTTTACTAGAGTCTTTCAAACTTGAAGAGTCTTTTTGCCATCTGGAGGATTTTTTGTCTTGTTTTGTAGCAGAAGTTGACGAAACTATGACCTCTTGTAAAATAATGATGCTTTCATCTGCATTTTGATTATTTTCTGGAGAATTGGAAGACCCACATTCTGAACTACTACAGGAAGATGGTGAATCCTATCAAAATCATCCAAAAACAATCAATACTAATGATTAAAAAAACAGATAAGAAAATACCAATATTTTAAAAACATAGAAAAAAGTTTGTTTCAGGCTGGGTAAATTGAAAACCTTGAAGAATGCATTGGAATATCTGAGGTACCCCCAGGACACAATCACCCATGATAGTAAAAAAAAGAATGACTTTTTTTAAAAATATATACAATTTTAAACTAATATTATGGATAGTAATGTGGCTAACAAGCATATTATTTGAAAATTAATATACAGTAGAACCTTAATATAACGACCTCTCATGGGACTTCTTAAACTGCTGAATTTTAGGAATTCTCAGGATTGGCACGGTTAAAACCACATGATTTTTTAACCGAAAAAACACTTGGTTTTTTTTAGAAATTATAAAATACTTTCAGGATTTTTTAAAAAAAGTGTTATTAAGTATAATCTTTTGCACAAAATAAAAAGGTCAGATTTATCATAAAAAATTGACATTTTAAGGTGATTAAAGATCAGAAATCTTTTAATTTCAGGGTTTTAATTATTGAATTGTCTCTAGACTTAACCTTAAGTGCTTAAACTTATTAATTTCCTTTAAAATGAAACATTATTTCAAAGAGTAACTAAAAATACACAAAAGTACTCTACAGAAATTTCTTAAGTTCATAAATTAATCCATATAATTAATTTGATTATTTCACCATTTCAATAATTAATGAAATTAATTAATTCAATCAATTATCCAATTTCAATTAACACTAGTTGTTTACATTTCATTTTTACTTCTTATTTAAAGAATAAAATTTTCTCTTTGTAAAGAAATTTCTTAAGTTCATAAATTAATCCTTATAATTAAGATAAATAATTTGATTATTTCAACCATTTATCCAAGGTAAATAAACACTGATTTTTATTCACTATAATTATTCAAATTGGAATATTTTACAAACAAATATTATTTGTTAAAACAAATTAATTTAATTTTAATTAACTAATTAAATTAATTGAAATATATACAAATCATTTATCAATTATAAACAACCCCTGAAATAAATGTCATTTACAACTCAATTTCAAACAACACTGCTAAAATTACTTATTCTGAAAAAAAATTCTAAAAAAACTTGGTTTAAACCAAAAAAACCAATAAACCTGTTTTTTTTTCCAACCCTGGGAATTCTTCTAAATAAAATTGGCAATTGCCATGACGAGTTTCGAGCTTGTTTAGGGTCTCTGTAACTATTTAATAAATAGCATTCATTCTATGAATTAATCATTACTTTTACTACCATTGTAACAAAGTGATCGTTGTAAAGAGGTTCTACCATAAATAGTTTTTACTACTGAGTTTAGAATTGAAAATTACACTCTACAACATGAATCATGCAAACATGAATGGCATAGCACTAGCCAGACTATATTTTGATGGATTGACAGGAGTCTTTAATACAATTTGATTGCAAACGACATTTTCGATAAAAATTTACCTGCCAGCCTTTAAAGTTTGCTTACCAATGACTAATAAGTAAGCAGAAATTCTGTGCCCCGTTAGTTATATTATTACAATTATTCATCGAACAAAAAACCAATCAATTTTGAAAGCCAAAAATTTAAACTAGTACAGTTGCCAAACTGTTGTTAATGGTTTCAATTATGAAGTTAAGTGCTTCTTTCTATGCCAGTTTTTGTCACTCCCACCATTTGTTTTGTGGCTACCAAGTACTAGACTAGCAAACAAAGTTAAGTTAAAAAATGTGATTGATAACCCTGAAAAATTTGAATATTTGGACATGTTGCGTCTAAACATGGCCAGTTGATGGAAATAGCTATACCATACATGTGATTGCTCTGACAGTAAATTGGCTGAAAATATTTAGTAAATTTAACTTGATTTTAAAAAAACACTGCATTAACTTGCTTCAAAGCGAATTCCAGTAAAAATTTACAACTTATGAAATCCTTAGGAAAAATTAGTTGAAAATGCGGATTAAAAGCGATTAAAATGCGATCTGAGAGGTCTCTAAAGCTTTTAAAGATCCTCTGACCAAGTTTTTCTGCTTCACACTTACAATAAGAAAGCCAACTTCAACTAGGCGCAAAAAAACGATACTTTTGCAAAAAATCGCTTTTTTTGACATTTTTGCAGACTGATCCAAAACACCCGACTTGATGTTTTCTGACTTGGTCCAGTTGTTTTTCTTACATCGTATTAACAACATGAGAAGACATCGATTTTAACTTGGCGCCCGCGGCCGTCCGTCCAAGAAAGAAGTCCCCTCTTCCGACTTTTTTTATATTGAAAGTAAAAAAAAACTAGGGATTGTGTGGAAAAATCAAAATTAGCGGGCAGACGATGTGGAAGAGAAAGCCAGAGAAAACATCGGCGCGGTGGTGTCTATGTGAAATTTTTAAGGCAGATTTTAATTTTGCAGAGCGAATTGTCGGATTTTAGTTTTGCCAAGAGAGAATTGGCGGATTTCCGCAAATTGGCAGAAGAATCACATGTATGCTATACTCTGTACCACCCTAAGTTGGCACTGAAGAAAAGGCTACGGGGAACGAATTACAGCCGGGAAACCCGTTTCCAGCCAAACAGCCGGAATGGGTCGGCTGTTTAACTCCGGTTCTACCCTACGGACTATATTCATTCGCTTCGGTTAAAATACTTTTAACATATGTTTATATAAATTGAGTTATATGATAAAAATCAGAATAAACTATAATGCATGTTACATTTTTACAAATGTGTCTACAGTGCCAACTTAGGGTGGAACAGAGTGTAGTGGACTTTTTTAGAATGCGAAAGGAGTCATTGGAGATGATATTTCACTTACTCTCTAGCTGAATAAAATTATTTGTAAATTTTACTAAACAACAGAATATAAGTAATTTACTCACTACATTTGTACTCTGACTATTTTTTGTAACTACACTTTGCTTGGTACTGGAGGAGCTTGACACAACGTTTTTATTTTTTGAAGCATGACTGAATGAGCCTGATGTAATATTCCCATTCCTTGAAGTTTGATTGTTAGTTTTGGGTACTTTTGATTTTTTCTTTCTAATCACCCTTGTTTTCTTAGTTGTTTGAGCTTCAGAAAAGTCATCTTCCTCATCATCAATTGTAATTACAGGAATACTTTCTTGGGGTTCAACGGTTCCAACAGCTGGTTTTTCATTGGTTTTTTGGCTATTTGTTTCAGTCTTTTTGTCCATTTCTCTCCTTAGGAATTTCTAAGAGGATACAAATATGATAAAGCCATGTAACAAATAAACATAAAATAATTAAACATACCATTAAAGCCCTTTCAATTACAGAGATGAGATTGACAAACAAGCAATAAGTCTGAAAAACTGCGTGAGTGACATTTTCAATACTGATTTCCTATTTGTAGATAGAATTTGCATGTTATAAAACTTAACATAAAAAATATTTGAAAAACAGTGTTCGAAGTACTAAATGGGTAAAGAACTAATTTTGTAATCATAATTTTATAAATATATTATACTTTGTTTGATATAGTGTATATTCTAATCAATTGGATTGCAATTTTAGGCAATATTTCTAATATTTAGCATCCAAAACACCATTGTGATATCAGGAGTAGAAGTGACCAAATAAAAATATATAGGATTTTTCATGCGGAAAATTAATTCTATTCTAAATTCTATTACGGAAGGAACATCGTAATAGAATTTAGGGTTGCATTGTGAAGTAGGAAGAACCATTTATCGTCTAACTTTTGCCAACCCGGGCGCGATTGGCCCGGATTGTTAAAATTAACCCCAACTTTATAGGCAGAACACCAAAGAATAATTGAAAACTCGTTAATAACTTTCAGAAGAAATTCAGAACGTAATATGATTTTAGGACTTCTGAATGATCAGTAAACATCCTGTAATAATTATAAAGCCATCAAAAATTTAAAATTTTAGGCATTTAGTAAGTATCAAAAAATTTTTCAAGGATATTCAAGACTTAAATTTAAATTTTGAACTCGAAAGTAGGGTCGTTTGATGGAATATAGGATTATTTCTTGAAATATAGGACGCTTTTTCCATGTTTTTGGATAATATAGGACGACTTCTACCCCTGTGATATTCAGTGGGACAGATAACAGAACAAAACTAAAAACAAAACTTATAAGTATTCTTATCTAGCACAACTCAGGAGTACTGAACCCAGTATATAACCCAAATAAACAATGTCCAAGATCAGAGTCAAAAACACAGTTGCTGACCTACTTTCTATGCTACATAACTCAAAGAATTTCAACGTGCAACGCACTGAACATATTTAAACTTAAAAATAGCATAATTAAAGCTGTCCCAAACAACTTTACCTTAACATATGTTATATTTCTTGGTTCCCCTTCGATATGATATACAGAAGGTGATTGATTCTGGCCACCTAAGTCAGGTAAACATATTCGGACATCAAAACATTTTTCCAAACGCGCACGATGCTTTTTTAACACTTCATATTCGGGAAACGAGAAAGTAAACTCTTCCATTGTTTACTTTAATTCAGACAAAAAGATTATAAATTTACAAAATTTGTCATAACACATGCAAGAAACAAGAAAATTTTCAAAAATTTAGATTTATCAAATCATAACATTCACGAACAACTTTTTCCTTGTTTCTTTGAATTTCGAACTTGAGTTGAGATGTTGGGAAAATGATATGCAATCGATACAAGTCAACAGAAAAATCCCATCTCTGTTTTATGGAAAGCGACAGTAGTGGCGTAAAATCAAACTTGCTATATGCCTAGCTTTTCAGTTTTACCCAAGTCTGTTCCAGTGGTTTGCTCTGATTGGTTGGTTGAAATTTCTCATTAAAAAATGGGAATAGAACCGAGCTAAGGCCAAGGCATATTTCCGATTTCAGCATGAAAAGCGCAACATACCGATAGGGATAGAAGGCTATGGATAGACCAATATAATTCAATGATTGTTGTTTTAAAACAGTGTTTCCCAACGTGGGGCGCACGCCCCACCGGGGGGCAATATCATTTTCTAGGGGGGCAATTTGAAAATTTTCAACCAAATTGCCCCCCAGGTGGGCCAATCCAGAGGGAAAATTTAAAAAAAAACTTTTATAAAAGAACTTTATCAAAATCTGATCCTATCTATCCTATCTGAGAATGTATGTCTGAAATCTGGACCAGTATGTATCAAAACCAAGTTGAAACCCTGTTTTTAGAGTCTAATTTCCAAACCTTTTCTGGGGGATGACCCAAGATCTCTTTGTTTTTAGAACGCTAATATTTGAAAACTTTCTTACTTTAGCTTCATCTAAATGCAAATCTTACCCCTCTATAAATTTATATCCAAAATTTCCCCAACTAGGGGTATCAAACTAGTTAAAAACCTGCTGCCTTGGTACTTAGAACTTAATTACTCATAACTTGATTTAGTTCTTTATCATGCAAAGGTAGGAGGATAAAGGAGGGGGGCTATAGGAGGCAGTGGCGTAGCTACGAAGGGGCGGTCCACCCCGGGTGTCACCCCGAAGGGGGTGACACCCAAACTAGTGAACTTGGCACTTTTTTCAAGTTGTATGCTTTCCTTGAAAAAAAATTTGAATTCACTCTACTAATGAAATAAATTAGGGTTTAAAAAACGGTTGTCACCCTCAAACTAATTGGGAGAGTGATACCGAAGTCTTCGAATTTTGCCCTAAGTTGGTAAATATATGCCTTCCTTGAACAAAAAAAAATATCATCCTGGAAAATACTCATTTGGCTGGCTCCCTAGGAGGGGTGACACCCACCCAAGCTTAACCTTCCTACCCCTTTGGGGTCTTTTTCGACCCCAGACGCACTTTGACGCTTGATATCTCCCATGCATTTTTGTTTTGACAATTTCCGATGCTACTATTCCTTAATTACGCAAAGTTTTACAATGGGTAAAAATTTTGGAGTTATTATTCCATTTTTAAGTGTCTTGGGAGAAATAGTCACATATTCCCCCTCTGGGGTCTTCTGAGACCCCAGCCATGAATGGCGGTAAAACAGTATCAAATAAAGTTTAGTATTTTATTTTTTGTTGTATTATAGATAAAAAAAGGTTTGCATGTTTGTTTAGAACGTTTAGAGAAATATTAGAAAGATATTTTCGTAGAAATTGTCATTTTTTTTACAAAAAGAAGATTGCGGCTAAATACATTGAATCACTCGCTATTTCTTAAATTTTTTATTCACATTCTAAGAAAAATATGCTATTTATAGAAATCTTTTGAGTATCTAACAGTTGCAGCAAAAAAAACTCAGACAACTGTCGCCATTACTTCCTGTTGAACACATTCTTTACAAAAACAATATAAATTCATGGTTGATTGTAAATAGGTTTTTATATTCAGTCTTCTTTGAAAAATAAGAATGCTTTCAAATATTTATGAGTGTTTACGGAAGTCCAGAATGTGATTTCGAAGAATTATCAAGAAAAAAACCAATTTTATGTTAAAACTTACATAAGCAAGCGAGATACTGATTTCACTAAGAAATCTGAACCGATCATTTTTTTGGTATTATTTCAATTTTAAAAAGAAGAATCCAAACTTTACATGTTTCATAATACTAAATAAATTAATCTGGGGTGACAGGTAGCTGATAATGCAGAATAGAGAATCTATGCAGCTTCATAAATCGTTTAAAATAAACTACTAAATTCTACCCGTGCAAGACCGGGTATATCAACTAGTATGCTTTAAACAGTGTGATTAAAAATATTTTAAGTAAAACAACTTCAATGTAGTTCATTTCTGTAATTTAATTCTTATTTGAAGGTCCAGATGTTATAAAAAACGTGTATCAAAAGAAACCCAATTAAGCCGTAATAAGACGAAAAAAATGAGAAAAATACCAAAAAAATTGGATAAATTATTCTGAAGCATCTTTCTAGAAATAAAAAATGACAATTCTTCTCCATTTAAGGAATTTTTAACCTTTATTAGAGTCATAGGCATGTTTTACGCATGGGGTCCTCAGAGACCCCACGAGGGGAATATGTGACTATTTTTTCAAGAGGGTAGGAAGGTTAAAAATTTCGAAAGTAGTTTTAAATATAAACGTAAGAAATATAAGTGTAAGAATTGATTTAAATAATTAACAGTTTTTAGGGGTATGAACTGGGGTGTCACCCATCGAGCTTTATTTAGATGATACAAATTTTCTCGATCACACATAAATGTTTTTATTGAACGAAAAAAACCATTAGATAAATAAAAAATTATTAAATGATTTATCAACCCATTTTGAGAGGGGTGTCACCCCTTTGGCTAGGTGGGACATCAAAGTTTTCCAAGTAGTTCCACAAAACAAATTCAACTGAAAACTACTATGAGATATAAACCCTTCAACCCGGGTGTCACCCATTCAGCTAGCTGGGAGGTGACATTCAAATTCAAACTCTAGTTTGAATAGTTTTAAAAACCAAGGTAAAGGGTTGGCAGAGAAAAAAGTCCATCAGATATTTATTTTAATCTAAATTCACATTTTACCTCAGGAAAAATCAGAATACCCCAACTGTTTCATCTTCTGGTTTCGCTAGTTATCGTTTGAAATTTTTCCCACATAAGAAGGGTTTTATCAGGGGTCACAAGGAAGATAATATAACAAAAAAGAAAGGAAAAATAAATTACGGCCGATCTGAGGTCGGGAAAAGGAAGGGGGGTAAAAAGGGGGTTTTTTAGAATAAAAAACGGTTTATCTCGATTTCCGACAAAACTACAAGTCCTTTGGAAAAAATTTAAATAGCAAAGTTGTAGGTAATAAAAAGATCTACAACTTTTGTATTTCACACTTTTTTCACATAACCTCAAAATTTATGGGAAAAACTCAAATAATAAATTTTTTGGTTTTTTTATTTTTATCTTTTACAAAATAAATTTTTTTTTACGAAATTCGGTGAAAACTTACCTTTTATGTCCCAAATACACCTTAATTTTTTTTATTTAAAATATTTATTTTTTCTCCTTATTTTGGCTTGATATCGAAAAAGCACCCTAATTTTCATTCGAAAAATCTCACGTCAAAATATCTGCTTTTTTAAAAAAGTTGGAGGGCTTTTTGTTCGTTGAAATCTCTACTTTCTGATGGTGTAAAAAAATATATACATCACTATGGTAAATGTTCTCAGAAAATGCAAAGAAATAGGGTTGTTTCCTTCAACTGAAATTGATCATTTTAACACCAAAAACACTAAGAGAAATGCAAAAGAATAATTTAACCACGCTCAAAAAATTTTTAGACCAAATAGTTAATTAGTTAAAAGCATTTAAAATTTGGAGCCGCAAAAAAAGAGGCGTGGCCAGCTGTGACGTCATTTGGTATGAACCGGCGAAAAGTACCGATCCTTTGCCTTGCCTCTTGCCTGCATTTGTGTTTTGTTTTCGAACTGAGTATTTACGCTTTGCTTATCATAAGTATTTTAAACTAAGCTTTCGTTTATTGTTCTTTTACATCATTACTGTACACAAAACAGGATTAGTTTTCAAATTGAGCTTGGTTTTATTCGAGCAGATTCGAATAATTCGCCGAAAATTTCGGTTTTAACTTCGGTTGATTTCCTTAGAAACGATACACGGTTCAAAAAACCAGAAATAGAGGAGTTAAACAAGCAAGATGAGTACTATTTCGTATTCTGTTTTTAAAGTTTTAAAAATCTATTATATTTATATATATTAATAAAGAGCATTTTTAGTTCGAGTACACTCCAGCATTGTGGTAGGGTAGTTTTATTTTCAACTCCCGTTTTGATCCTGAAAAAAGTAGTAGGAATTTTGAAATAATTTTACTATTGGTAACTAGTTACATCTTTGAGAATCAGTTAACATGTTTTCTGGAAAAAATCAGACATTTTTTATCTATTAGATATCGAGTTTACAAGCGCGCACCTCGGTCTTATTTCCCGCCAACCCATAAAGAAATCTTCTTTTTCGACATATTCCCCTTTTTGATGGTTTAAAAAATAAAAAAACTAATGAATATTTAAAAATAAGATAATTATCGAAGGTTACAAACATATTTAGTTACATTTCAACGTAATCACCTTGAAATGAACCATTTATTGCACCTTTTTCACAAGTTTTTCTATCCCTCTTCTTGAAAAGTTAGATTTTTCGCGTTGATTCGCAGGCTGTAGCTCCATGAATCACCAATGCCTGGAACTTGGATGATGAGCATATGGTTTTAAACCTGCACAATTGCATACTGCAAAAATCACCTGCCTGCCCATTGTTTTTTGTTAATGCGAAAAGAGTTTGAAAGAATATAAATTACACAGGTTTGCAATGAAAAAGCTGTTTGAACAATTATTACGATTTCCTATGTATTTTGGTGTGCTGATAACGAAAAAAATATTTAAAAAATCCTATACGTCAGAATTTTTCACAAATTGCAACATTATATTCGAATTTTCCCATTTTTTTTATAGTTTTAGAACATTTCTAGCTCCTCCCTTTTTAAAAATTAGGAGCTGTGAATGATGCACATAGTAAACTATCTCATCAGGATATTTAGAGATAATTATAGAGATTGAAATAAAATATTAGGCAAGACAACTTAATCGTGCAATAATGAAGGATTTTTGTTGTATAGTTCAAAGAAACGTTCTTGTTGATAATCACAAGGGTAAATTTACCAAGAAGAGCTTCATAAGGTGGAAAAATTGACTGAAGAGTGTGTAAATGAGTTTATTTTAGTTACATAATGATTTTTATGAAGGATATCTAATAAAAAATTTTTTATAAGCATATTTTTATTAAAATTGAAATATTAACTTATTTTACAATCATACCTAAATTGTCGGGAAACATGCCATTCTAGGGCAAAACAGAGATCATTTTTGAGTTCAGGGATCCAAAAAACATTAAAACTAATCACCTCATTAATAAATTTGGATTAAAAAATCTACTTCTTAAGTGTATTTACATTTTTTTTACAAATGTTGCTATATTTGCTCAATTTGTTACAAAATGCGATGTTTTAAAAATAAAAAGAGGTCATATTTGGATTCAGCACACCAAAACACATGAAAATGATATTCAGATAAAGTTTGAGTCGAAAAATAATTTTTTTTAAAAGATACTTTCATTTTCTTAAAAAAATTGGCATTTTTGTTAAATTGTGAAGAAAGGTGAAGTCTTATGATAAAATGGAGGGCAATTTTAGATTCAGCACATCAAAAACCATAAAAGGTTTTATGGAAATATTTGAATAAAAAAATTAGTGTTAAGAGTCAATTTTTCAATATTTTAAGGCATTTCCAAAAAAACCTAAAGACCTGAATTGTCAAAAAACGTGACGTCCCTGGTCATGGGAGGTCATTTTTGGATTCAGCGCACCAAAAATCATGTGAAATAGTCCAAACAGCTCGGAAAAATTTTTTTGCGGACCTGTGTTATCATATTGGCCGGGGGAAATAAGTTCGGGAAGCGCACTTGTAAACTCGATATGCTCGATTGCTGTATATTAATAATGTTTAAATTAATACGTTAAAGTTTTGAGATGATTTGATAAGTTTAAGATAGTAATTTTGGCTTTAAAACTGTACAAACTAGTAATTGTCCATAGTTCTTTAGTACTTCCCTCGTTCCGTTGAGCAGCTGGCATGAAATAAAATCAAGACAGATGTTTCTCTGAACATTGAGAGCTGATTGTCTTTTCCATAATATCAATGTTTTATTTGTTTCCAATTTCGAACAATAAATGTTGCATTTTTAGTTTATTCAAAAATATTCATTCGCGCTTTACCGTAATTTAGCGAGTGCAATTCTCACAAGCTAAAATAATGCGTGCTTAAATATCGCACTGATTTCTGGATCTATAATTTAACTTATGATAATTTAACTTACGACATATTACTAAATAGCTGTGTCTATGTGTAAGCTTTCTTGTGTTGATTTTGATATAGTTTACAGAAAATTTTCTTCAAATGACTAACAAATACCGAGAGAAGTTTTTCCCAATAGATGTTTTGTTTGAGATAAAAATTTCTCCTCTTAAACTTATTATTATCATCTCAAAACTTTGACATCTTAATATAAAGATTGAAAATATACAACTTAACTTTCAGTAGCCATTTTAATCATGCATTCCCAGATCTTAAAGCGGCCAAATAAATTTTACGAAAAGCGTCGTTTGCGGTCTTCTTTTGTAGCCGCAATTTTAAAAAGAAATAATACCCCTACCAAAACCATACATTGTATTCTTAAATATACGTTAACCACAATCCCCTTTGTTTGAAATCTCCACCTATTACCAGTTTTTCAAAAAAAATTTCAAAACCAAAACTTAGTAAAAACTGTCAGAACTTTTCGGACAACTTAATATCTTTCGTGAGCAATTTGTGTTATCAAAAGAACTATAAATTATGAAACAAATAAGAAGCACTACATGTTTACTACACTATGTTTTTAATAGTGCCAAATGGATACTTTAAAATGGTCTTCACAACAGTAGAGTTTGGAAGTAGCGGAGCCCATTTTATCCTTCATACAGGCTTTGAACCATTTTTTCCTCAATTTTTTGTTTCTTGGAACGATTAAGAACCTTTTACTTGGTGTTTTTGCAGTCGATGAAGTGCATCCTGGCACAATGCAGTCTTCATAAGCTTTTTTTACTTCGGAATCCATTCTTTTTTACTGATGCACGTGCTTTCTATTGGGAAAAATAAGAGCGCGCGATCGGCGAAACCTCGGATACTACCAAATGACGTATCTGCGCAGTGGCGCGTTTTTAAGCACTGTGACTGCGCATCCTCTTTAAAAATTAATAAAAAATTAAATTAAAGTCGTAGCGACCTCGGGATTTTTGATAACAACTTTTTTCACTATATTCTACCAGGAAAAAAATAAAACAGAAAATGGGAAACTACCCTATTGCCAGAGACACTAATAAAACTGTCATTGTTGTGGGTCAAGATATTGATCTTTTGGTTCTTTTGAATCAATTAAATTCAAATAATCAGGACATTTATGTTCTCAAGCCAGGTTCTGGAAATGTAAAAGATACATTTTTCACATCTGATAGTTTCAAATATGAATCCTTCAAAGATATCGTTGCATTTCTGCAGTTTTTCTGGTTGCGATACAACATCTGGATTTGCCGGAAAAGGAAAGAAAAGTATCGTAAATTCCTTATTAGACGAAAAAAATTTTTTCAAATTTGGCCAGTGTTTTTTATAAAAAAGATGCAAACAAAGAAGATGTCGAAAAAAATGGATTACAATTAATCAAATCTATTTTTACAGATTGGGGCTGGAAGCAACATCACCGTGGAATTACGCCCAAATTTACAGAAAATGAATTAATTCCAGAAATATTGCTCAAAACCATTTGCTGCAGCTGCGAAACTGGATGCAACAATTTAAAATGTGGCTGCCGAAAACATGGCTTAAAATGTACACATTTATGCTCCAATTGTCATGGTACTGAATGCTCCAATGTGGAAGAAAAAACCTACGAGGAAGATGAAACTGTGGATGAAGAACCAATACAGAATAAAAATATTATTGTAAACGAAGACTGTGATGGTCTTGAAGATTTCGAAGATCCACTAAAATCGGGAAGGTTTGCCGATGAAGAAATGCCATCAAAGAGACTAAAACTATTCATATAATATATTCGTTTCAAATATTCAAAAATTTCGTTTTGAGAAACCCTTTAAATTAAACATAGTTCATTAAAAAAGGTGTTTTGTTTCACTTTTTAATCGTTATTTAAGATTTTTTTTGAGGAAAAATATAATTTTTAAAGTCGAAAAATGTGTTTTTTTTATCTGGACGGATAATGGTGCATGCATTGGTCAGATATTGGGGTAAAGTGAACGGCTACTGGTGCAATGGGAGTAAATTCATAAATTGTAAAATTTAGTGGCTTAATGTTTATTAAAATAATTTTTAAAAACATACATGTTATTAAGGATAATTTTAGGTATTTAATTAGGTGGTAGTAGCCGGACATTTGATTGTTTTTCCAAGGAGTTATATTAAATTGAATGCAAAATTTTCCTTAACTGCCCTGGTACTGGTAAGTTTACCCTAGCTCAAAATTGTACATACTGATTTAAAAAAAATTTCGGATTCGGGTTTTTTTTCGTGTCTTTGCATTTTCTGAGAACATTTACCATAGTGATGTATATATTTTTTACACCATCAGAAAGTAGAGATTTCAACAAACAAAAAGCCCACCAACTTTTTTAAAAAAGCAGATATTTTGACGTGAGATTTTTCGAATGAAAATTAGGGTGCTTTTTCGATATCAAGCCAAAATAAGGAGAAAAAATAAATATTTTAAATAAAAAAAATGAAGGTGTATTTGGGACATCAAAAGGTAAGTTTTCACCGAATTTCGTGAAAAAAAATTTTTTTTTGTAAAAGATAAAAATAAAAAACCAAAAAATTTATTATTTGAGTTTTTCACATAAATTTTGAGGTTATGTGAAAAAATTGTGAATACAAAAGTTGTAGATCTTTTTATTACCTACAACTTTGCTATTTAAATTTTTTCCATAGGACTTGTAGTTTTGTCGGAAATCAAGATAAACCGTTTTTTATTCTAAAAAACCCCCTTTTTACCCCCCCTTCCTTTTCCCGACCTCAGTTCGGCCGTAATTTATTTTTCCTTTCTTTTTTGTTATATTATCTTCCTTTTCCAATGTGTTTCATCCTACTATTTTTTTTTGTTTCAAAAATTATCTACCCTGGACTATTTACAAACATTTAAACAAGCAGTAGGAAAATTAATTAAAATTAATGATCACGTAGGTTTTGGAGATACCTAAGTTTCTTTACCCTAAGAATCTTTAAAACTTCCGTTCCAGTTTACCTAAGAACTTGAAATTTTAATATATGTTACAAGAACTTTTTGAGATCTTTAAGAATCATGTAGACAGATTCTGTACCTTTCTGGGAAAAGGTGCTTGGGTCGTTAAAAATTTAACCAGAACATGGACGCAAAACCTCCAAATTTGTATACCACCTCTGAAAGGCATATACAGTAGGGTGGGTCGAAAAAACACTTTTTTCGAAATTCGTTGGGCCTTAGGGGGGATTTTTGGCCAAATGTCTTCAATAATACGTAAAAAAAATTTCAGATCGATGCGACTATTCTTTCACTTGCCGCCGAGGGCTCAAAGTTCAAAATTTTAGAAAAAAACCTGAAATTTTTAAAATTTCGCAAAAAAAATTTTTTTTGGAAATATTCAAATTGTTAGCATGGATTTGAATCATAATGGAATCAATATAGCGTATAAAAAATTTGAGATCGATAGGACCATTTCTTCAGTACCCGGGGGGCCCCTCAAAAATGAAAATTTGACAAAAAACACCCAATTTTCAAAGTTTGTCGGCGAATGCTGATATCAAGCAAAATGAAAGGAGTCAATTATTTTTTTCGTCTTGACACCGTGAGGATGACATGAGTTTCCAAATATTTCGAGATCCTTCGATAATAATGGAAGATTTTAGTCTTATGGAAAACCATACAATGGCGTAGATTTTAATATACAATACATAATCTCAATGTTTTGTTGGCTGTGGTCAGCCACCCTGCATGATGTAGTTTTCCAGATTTTCTGTCAGCTAAATATTGAGGGCAATCCCCTGAATATATAGCTTTGCACATATTGAGAAGATACTGCTGATCTGAGCTGAGATCAGTGGCGGCTCGTCCATAGGAGCACAGGAGCACGTGAACACCCAGTGAAAAAGTAGAAATAAACCCAAATATAAAGATACACAAATATCAAAAGAAAACAAAACATAAATCATTCTCAATTTCTTTTTCATACTCAGAATCAAGTTTCTACCCCCCTTTCACCTGTCAGCAAAAAAATTATTGCCGGAAACGTGAAAGTTTTGTGTTTATTAAAGAGAATACTACACTCTTATTTTTCTTTCCTTATACGCACGTGTGAGCGAAGAAACTGAATGCGTCGGAAGGAACCTCGACTTCTCGCCGGAGAACATTTGGCCTTACGGCAACACATTGGAGATCCCCGTGCGCACAGATTTTGTGTGCCGAGGCTTACGGTTTTGAGGTTAAGCTTGCTTTTTTGTGGTTTGGATTTTTTTCCCGGATTGAAGAACGAGATAAGAACCTTTTGAAAGTATCATTAAATTTTTCACGTCAGCTAATTTGTAATAATTAATTCTTTTGTTATTGGTTTTTTTAAAGTGACGTTGGAGTAAAATTACAGGTCTTGAAAATTACACATCACCTGTATTTTTCACAATCAATTGTTCAATTAAGCATATATAGCAAGCACTATGAGTAGACAGACCTAAAGCCCTAGATCCTCTACCTTAAGTAGCGACATCACGCTCAATCGGCCGCCATTGTGGGGAGAACTCACTACTAGTCTGGATAGTCTTGCTTATCGTCACTAGTAGTGAGTTCTCCCTACAATGGCGGCCGATTGAGCGTGATGTCGCTACTTAAGGTAGAGGATCTAGGGCTTTAGACAGACCAAGTGCTATTGTCATGCTCCTAATTAAAAAAAATTATGATTAGGTATTATGCATGATTTAAATGAAAGTGTCTCAAAAATTTGTTTGGTTCAATAAAGGTTAGACGAGTGGACATCATGCATAAAAGTTGTTTTTGAGGTTATAGCCTAGGGCCCTAGGGGTATTATAAAAAATAAAGGCCTTCTTTATCATAAGTTTTGCTGATTTCCATTAAACGCATATTTAAATATAAAAATGTATGCAGTGAAAAATTTAGGAAACTTAAAATAACTCCCCTGAAATAAATAAATTTGTTCGAATACAAGTTTTCATTATGTATTCGTCCAACATCTCTTCTCTTTCTTGCTCTTGTGTAAATTTTAGTTCATATAACAAAGGGTGTGAACACCCTATTAATAAACTCACGAGCCGCCACTGGCTGAGATCGCACTTGCTTCCTCCAGGTCTAGTTCTTTGATCCATTGTACCGGAAGGGGATCAAAACTTTTGATGGTAAGATTTTCACAATTTTGCAGGACATTCCAATCGGTCCCTCAAAAGTGTTCGGTCCGGAACTTTTTCCGTCCAGTGATTGGAATAAGTGTCGAAAAGGCAATTCATTTGTGTGCAATAAACACTACTCTTTGAACAGGTTTCCTTAATGAATATTCTAAACCAATCATAACTCCATTTTCCTTGCCTGTATTAATTCCTGTGCCGTCGCACCCCATAATTTGCAGATTACATCAATCTATTCCTTTCTCTTGGAAAAATTTAATAATGGCTTTTTGTTTGGAGTCTCCCTTTCCTGACTTAGGAGTACCTTTACCAAGGTATTGGGATCCAGGCTCCTCCACTATAACAATATGATCTTTTTTAACAACCCTTTTAAACATATCGTTTTCTTCTCCAAAATTAGTGTTTGGTCTTGCCTTCCATCAAAATACAAGCCTTTAATTTCTTTATCTTTAATATTAGCATCTCTTTGGTTAAGTAGAGAAGTTAACAATTTCCTCTTTTCTCTGTGAACCTTTGAGGTGTCTATTACATTTTCTCTCTTGTCTGTTGTTACTCGTCCGATATCCTCCATAAGGAACGAAGCCCAAAGCGCAGCATTTCTACTAGATGTTTTAGTTCTATAAACTGCAGTTGAGAAGGTGGGTAGCTGCAATCGCATTTGTTGAACTGGCTTAGCTATTTGTTTTGCACGTTTAGGAGGGATATAGTCTTAATCTGAAGTTGAAGACTCACTCTCTTTCATTGGACTTAAGTTTTCAGGACTACAATCATCTTCCGTCTTTTTACGCAAATCTCGCTGAGCATCTCGTTGTAACTTTTTAAAACGTCGATTGGTTTCACGTTTATCTAAATTTCCAATCGTCAATTTTCTCTCTGCTCTTTGATCTAGAAGAAACGGGACCTCCAGCAGCGGTACCTTTTTTTGTGTTTCAGTTCCAGTAGGAAGGATTGGCACATTTACATGAAGCTTTGTCAAAGAGTGTTTTCTTGGCAAAACTCTGAAAATTTTCTATTTTTCTAACAACACTCGAGTTATTATTTTTCTGATATTTTTGAAGATTCTGGGCTTTATTGTCCAAGCCCATTTGCTGTCTTTCCCAAAGGTAACTCCTTAAAACATCTTCTACAGTAGGTAGATTAGCAACACACAATTCCTTTGGTAATCCAATGATGCTGTTTTTAAAGTTGGACCGTAACCCACGCTTAGATGCCATAATTTTAAACTGCATGAAATGCGAACTGTCGCATGCACAAAAATGTCCCAAAACAAGGAAACACGGGTACGGTCACCCTGATTGCAGGATCAGGTGTATCTCCCCGATCTCTTTGTGTGGTTACGTGAGGTCAATTAGCGAACAAAAGAGTGGGGTAGATATCCACTGCCCGATAAAATCCGCCTGATCTTGCGCTCAGGGTGACCGGGACCTTAGAGCTCTTCAAAAAGGATATCTCACTCAAAAACACTGTTTGTAAATACAACTACTTCAGGTTTGAGGATGCTTTCCCTGGGCGTGCAAGGGGGTGCGGTTCGAGGGGGCGGGCCATCTTGTAAGTCTAAACAGATGGACTGTGAGTTGTGTCGAGGTAAAATTATTTACACGATAAACTCCTTCCATTTTTCCTGAAATCAGCATTCGCCGACCACCTTTAAAAATTGGGTGTTTTTTGTCAAATTTTCATTTTTGAGGGGCCAGCCGGGTACTGAAGAAATGATCCTATCAATCTCAAATTTTTTATATGCTATATTGATTCCATTATGATTCAAATCTATGCTAACAATTTAAATATTTCCCAAAAAATTTTTTTTGCAAAATTTTAAAAATGTCAGGTTTTTTTCTAAAATTTTCAACTTTGGGGGCTCGGCGGCAAGTGAAAGAATAGTCGCATCGATCTGAAATTTTTTTTACGTATTATTGAAGACATTTGGCCAAAAATCCCCCCTAAGGCCCAACGAATTTCGAAAAAAGTGTTTTTTCGACCCACCCTAATATACAGGGTGTTTCAAAATTGCGTTGCACGGCTTTTATTCGGAACCAGCGCTTCCTAGGGTCATGGAAGTAAGGTCTACCCCTAGGTAAGTGACCCTGGAAAATCCATTGAGATGACTTACAGCGCCCCTAGCGGCGTAATCAAAAAGTTAAAAAAATTAATTTAAAAACTAAAGGAGATAGAGCAAAAACCCCAATGAGAGTATTGTTGCCAACGTCAAGAAGAACTCATTGCAAAAAATTTGATCAAAATATCTTGAATATTCGCGGAGATATTAGCATGTGAAAATAGCACTTTTTCAGGGGTCAAAAAGTAAAAAGTTTGCATATTTGCAAATTTTTCAGTGTTATTGTGTAGTTTTGTGTCTTTTTAGTTGAAAGAACACAAAATTTAATCAAAAAAATTTGCAAATATGGGAACTTTTTACTTTTTGACCCCTGAAAAAGTGCTATTTTCACATGCTAATATCTCCGCGAATATTCAAGATATTTTGATCAAATTTTTTGCAATGAGTTCTTCTTGACGTTGGCAACAATACTCTCATTGCGGTTTTTGCTCTATCTCCTTTAGTTTTTAAATTAATTTTTTTAACTTTTTAATTACGCCACTAGGGGCGCTGTAAGTCATCTCAATGGATTTTCCAGGGTCACTTACCTAGGGGTAGACCTTACTTCCATGACCCTAGGAAGCGCTGGTTTCGAATAAAAGCCGTGCAACGCAATTTTGAAACACCCTGTATATATTTTAAAATAGAATTTGAAGGAGGTAAACATACTAAATTTTCAGACCCCAAGCTCTTCCCGGATAACGTTAGAATCTGCATAGCAATCCGAATTTCTAGAAAAAGCTTTTCAAATTACTTTACGATATATTCAGGCTTATCATGTAGAGGAAAGCGAATTAGGGTGGGAGTTTTTACTAAAATAAATTTCAATTACAGGCAAGTCAAGCTTATTTCAACCCTGGAACATTTATATTTCAATTAAGATTAGATGAATTTCACTTAAAGATTTCCTCACTTTGAAATGCAACGCAAAAATATTAGCCCACATTTTTAGTACTATTTTCCTTAATGTTCATAACAAAACTGAAGATATGTTGTCAAAAGAATAGTTAATATAAAGTAAAAAAAAACTTTCTTAGAAGTTAGACAATTCACAATGTTTTGGAAATTTAAGAAGTATTTTTAAATTTATACAAGTAAAAGTGTTAGAATGGGATGGGGGTTTCTTCTCTTAAGAGGTTAGAAAAAATACAGAACTGAGTTTTAAATAATAGATAGATAATTGCGGCTTGTACTGAACATTTCTGAAATAATACTGTATATGAAATATTGATTACATCTCACAGCATCTACTGATTTGATAGCTCCTTTCATTTTGATCTATTTCATACTTTTTAAGAAAATATAATAAGTTATTTGAAACGATAAAGCTCTATGTGGTGATAAAATTTAAATCGTATTAACTATTGCCCCCAACTGGAGTTTCTACTGATGTTATTTTAATGCCTCATTAACCAATTATTTATTATACAAATGTATAACTGTGTGTGTTTGATTTTTTATAATTTTAGTGGGACATTAGTTATGTAATTTCTAAGGCTAACCCGTTTGAATGACTTCTTTTACAGTTATTTTGTGGGTTTGAGCGATGTTTTTATTGTTTCACTTAATTAATTTAAAAAATCAGTTATTTTTATTTTCCTTTAAAATCAAATGCAGTATTGGTATTTAGCCAATTATCCGCACCGAAAAAAACTGTTTAGTAGGATTCCATTTCAGAATTCTTCGGAATCGATTCTTCCTTCACAAATCACAAGGTTTGATTTCTTGGCATCGATTCCAATGCATTCGATTTGGTGATTTAGTATCGATTCCAAAGCATTCGATTAGGACGTTTCGCCGTCAAAATCCCTACAAGGAAGAGTAAACAGGAAACCAGCAGGAGATCAGGGTGGTAGGAAATCTCCGTGTCGGCGAAACGACCGAGACACCGCGGTCCCGTTTGGGTGTTCCCCAAAGTGTTTTAAACGGGGAATAGGAGGATCCCCAGCCCCCTTTAAAACTCTGACGTTTTTTAAAGCTTTTTCCCTTGGAAATTCAACATTTTCAGTTTAAAAGGGTCTGTTCCCCCGGATGTGACCCAAAGGGCCTAAAAATGAGCAGAAACACTACTTAAAAAGCCAAATTTCAAAAAAGACTTGTGGGAGAGAACCAATAAACCCCTCTGTAAAAAAACTCTTGGTAAAAGGGAAATCTTTAAAAATGTTTTTGGGGTGGACCTCGGCCCCCTTGAAACTGTGACGTTTTGCCTTAGGAAATTTTGTGGTTTGCAGGGAACTGTTCTTTTAAGATCCTACTCAATGGGTCTCAAAATAAGCTGTAACTGCTTCAGAAGGTAAATTTTCAAAAATTTATGGGGGTACAATCCAGACCCCCCCTTTTTTACCTGGAGCTCACCGCTCACGTACTAAAAGAACTCATGTTAGGCCAGAAGCGATCCTATTGATTTCCACAATTTTAGTCCATAATGAATGAACCGGACATTTTTTATCAAGCTTTTTAAATACAGGGTTCGTACACTCTTTGAGGAAAAAATTCAAGGATTTTCAAGGACTTTTCCAGGCTACCAGATGAAAAATTCAAGGCTGACCGATATTTTTTGCAACCATTTTTAGGCAGAACTTCTGTTTCATTTTGAACAATTTTATCTTTTAAAAAGTTAAATAAAAGGAAATTTTATACAAGTTCCTAGTTACAAAAAAGGGATTTGAATAAAAATTTAATTAAGCTATAGAATATTAACAAAATATTTTCAATTTTTAAATGTATTAACCTATTTAGACAGATTTAATTTCAAAAAATAAAAAAATACTGTATACCTTAAATAATGATATAGCCATTTTAATGCATTGAACTAAAATGTGTGAATTGAATTGCAGACAGTAAAAAATTAAAACACTGACAGAAAAAATTTTTTAGTCCAAGAAGTTAAATTTCACCCCCCCCCAAATTACCTTTATGTAAGATTTTGTAATAGTACTTTCTTTCAGAAAATTTTTTATAATGCTTAAATAATATTATTTGCCTTAAAATTTTCATACACCTTATTATCTACACACCTTTGATATTATTAAAACTCTTCAGTTCAAATTCAAATAATAAATTTCTAATTTCCTTCTTTCAAAAAGCAAGAAATTCCTTCAATAAACCTTTTAATTTGCCAGCTAATTTTCAGATAACATATGAACTATAATAAATGAACACTTTCTCCAAAAACAAGCATTTAGAGTCAAGGATATTGACGCGAAATAAGAAAAACGCGATCGCGAACCGACCGTCAAGTTGTGTTTTCCACCCTCGTTCAAGCCGTCAAAATGCCAACTTTACAGGCAAACGACCGGAAACATGTATGAAAATTCGAGATTTTTCATTGAAATTCCGGGCCGTTATAAGATTTTCAGCCTTAAACATAATAAGTTGATACCCTGAAATCTTTTTAGCCTTTTAGAAATTTAAATTCAAGGATTTTCGTATGAAAATTAGCTTTTTCCAGGACTTTCAAGGCCCCGTACGCACCCTGTAAATAATGCCAGCTCTTCAGGGGCATAGCAAGAGGGGAGGGTTTGGGGATACGCCCCCTCCCCCGAAAGTTTCCTTTTTTGACCATAGAAATGAACAAAATTTATCCTATACCCCTCAAAATTCCTATCTCCCTAGGCACCAAAACCTTCCTCCGAATTTTTGACAACAATTTAATAATTTTCCCTTTTAAAATTCTGCCAATTTTTTCGGCATTTCCAGTCCCTTAATTTTAATTTGGGATAACACTGTAATTTTATATAGCTTCTCTTAAGATGGTAATTTATTTCTCTTTTTTTAATATTCTTATATACAGGGTGTTTCAAAAGTCCGTTTCGCGGCTTTTATTTCCAAACCAATGTGTCATAGGGTAAGGTCCATTAGGAAGTAAGTCCTAGGAAGTATATACATTAGGAAGTATAGTCCTAGGAAGTAAGGTCCATTGAGATGACTTACAACTCCCTTAGCAGCGAAATAAAAAAGTTAAGAAAATTAGTTAAAAAACTATAGGAGATAGAGCAAAAACCTCAAAAAGAGTATTGTTGCCAACGTTATAAAGAACTCATTAAAAAGAGTTTCATGAAAATAACTTGAATATTCACGGAGATATAGCATGGGAAAATAGCACTTTTTCAGACCTCAAAAAAGAAAAAGTTTGCAAATTTGCAAGTTTTTTTCAATTTTTTTTATTAGAATTTGCCTTTATTCAACTAAAAAAACACAAAACTACACAATACAACTGAAAAAATTGCAAATTTGCAAACTTTTTCCGAGGTCTGAAAAAGTGCTATTTTCCCATGCTAATATCTCCACCAATATTCAAGTTATTTTTCATGAAACTTTTTTGGACGAGTTCTTCATAGCGTTGGCAACAATACTCTTATTGAGGTTTCTCCTCCTATAGTTATCTCCTATAGTTTTTTAATTAATTTTCTTAACTTTTTTATTTCGCCGCTAGGGGCGCTGTAAGTCATCTCAATGGATTTTCCAGGGTCACTTCTAGGGGTAGACCTTACTTCTGTGACCCTAGGAGGACACTTTGTTTCCAAATAAAAGCTACAAAACGGACTTTTGAAACACCCTGTATAAGGAGAACAGCTCCTTGTAAACCAACGAATTTTCGATAGACA
Source organism: Tetragnatha versicolor (assembly GCA_024610705.1). Lineage (NCBI taxonomy): Eukaryota > Metazoa > Arthropoda > Arachnida > Araneae > Tetragnathidae > Tetragnatha > Tetragnatha versicolor. The sequence continues at coordinate 60,149,537 of JANDEH010000001.1, forward strand.
AATAGAAGTCAGAATTGTGATGGGAGCTAGATGTTTTATCTTATTAAAAATGTAAAACAGGCGTCAAAATATTGTTGGGGCTTTTGACCCCCCTATCCGAAGAGGATTGCTAATTGTAAGTAAAAAATTTATACAAAAGAATATTTCATTTCTGGCTCTGCGATAGGTTTTACTGCTTTCCTAAAAAAATAAAGTCTAAGGGTTAGCATGTTTTACCATGGGCCAAATAATTACCATCGGCCTGCCAATGTAAATTTTCAAACAATCGGCATTGGCTCATCGGCCAAAAAAATGCCATCGGTCGAGCCCTAAAGTAAACACAAAGCCTGTTGGGTTGATAGGCAGAATTTTGATACGTGAATCGTGATAAAGACTAATTATACATGGGCTTAACAAAATAATCATGTTTTAAAATTGACGTTGTTTCACTGGAAATTCAGACCAAGGATGAGACTCACAAAAAAAAGCAAAAAGTCTGAAAGCTACAAGAATTGATAAGATCGTAAACCAAACCAAATAAAATTATTTAGCTGCCTCAGATATCAAAATTTTCTATAGGAAAGATCCTCTTACACCAAGAACATTCACAAAAAATGAAAAAGATGTAGTTTTTAGTTGAAAATTCCAGTTTATAAACTGATTTTTTTATTAAAAAGTCTGAAATTTTTGTTGAAAAGTTTTAATAAGCCTGAAAATCCTTCAAAAGTCTGAAAAATCTCATCCCTGATTCAGACACCGTGATGGGAACTACATTGTTAGTGACCTAGTAGGTTCAACTTAAGTTGCTGTCTAGTATAGCTACTAAATTTCATTTATTTTAGGATAGGTTTATGTGTTTGCAAAATTCGAGTTTAACTCACTACAGGGAATGGTAGTGTGAATCAACTTAGGTTTTACAAAGTACAGAAAATCCATCAAAATAAATTAAGTTTATCAGCTTGTATGTATAAACAAACCATGAGCAAAAGGAAAACAAAAAAGAAATCTAATTTTATTGAATAACAAAAATATTCAAATTCAGCTCATTTTTAGTGGACCTCGTGCATGGAATCTTCATTTATTCGACATCCCATCTTTTTAAAAAAAATTGCTTTTGCAAAACTAATGCAGATGTGAACTGTCCCTTAAATTTTTCTGAACCCTCATATAAATTTCTGTTGTTGAGGTTACACTCTCATGGAAAGAATATCACTTAATGTAGGTCCATTACGTCCCAATTGATCTATTGGGATCATAATGATATCCCCAGCAAAGCAGTACATCACTAACCTAAAATAGAAACTCAATTAGTTATGTTTTCTTTGGGGAAAAATCACTATAACAGGGTGTTTCAACAAGTGGGCCCTTACTCTGAATGTAAGGAAATTATGACAGAAATTAGTTTAACGTCACTTCTGGTTTACACTAAAAAGTCTTGTAAAAATTTTGAATAAGGTTATTTGGATATGCTTGCACACTAAGATGTAAAAAATATTCATTATGCAAGAATGCTCATTGCGCACACTAATTAAAAAAACAGTGAAGTTCTTATTGGATATATTTTTTTTGAAAACTAAAAATTGCATCTATTTCCTAATTATTGATAAGTAAGTAGGTTTGTATGTAATCAAAAGAAACTGGTGGGCCAGAGACAACATTTTAAGTGCTTAGAAGCCATATTTAGGAGAGCTATGTTCCAAATAAAGGAATATAGAAAATTTTTGAATAAAATACTTCACCTTTCTTCAATAGTTTTTTTGAATTCTTCACTTTCCATTATTATATCTCTATACTTATCATTTGAGACTATTACACCATTACTTTGAGAGGCAAGATCAACTATCAATCTAATTAAAAATAAAAAAAATTATTAACCAACCAATCCATATTTTATCAGTGTATTTCTAATAAGAGCATATTAAGTTTAGTCAAATACAAGGTGTTTCATGTCTTTGGGGACATCCATAAATAACGTGAGGTGTTTTTTCCAAAATCTGGACCCCCCTCCCCCCTGGTGAGATTTTGCTAGACCCCCCTCCCCCCATGAGATTTACCTACAACCTTTAAAAATAATTTTCTATCCTATTTGTTTGCATTTTGTGCTTCACAGCACCAAAAACTTTTTCATTATTAATGATGTGGGGGAAAAGGACATTATGTTATCATCAGGTTTTCTTTATTATAAAAATCACACAAAATTATTTAAAATTTTACAATATCTAGTTTTAAATGATACATATTTACTCATTCCAAAGACATCCATTTCCGCCAGAAAAACTGGCAATGAAGTAAAGAAATGATCTACTGAATTTTAAATGGGTTACAAAAAGGTGTTCTTATCTCCACAATTTAAAATATTGGCGATTAAAAGTTTACGTTGGACGGAAAAGTTATGACTAGTCAGGCGACAGAGAGAAGGAATCGAATAGCACAAGAAAGGCTACGAGCATGGGAGTGTCAAAAGATGAACAGACAAACGGCCGCGAAAAACCGCATAATTTTGATTGAGAAAATTTATGACATGTAAAAGAGTTGGAAAAAGCCAACGGTTTGCTCAAACTGAGGAAGAAGGAAATAAGCCCAAAAATCACCACACTATATTATCTGTGTATTCTCTTCTGTGTATTCCCTTCTCATACTTAAAAAAAATCGTATAATTTCTAACTTAAAAAGTTGACGTGAGATTTTAATCGACCCTCCTCCCCCCTTGGTGAGATTTTCCCAAACTCCTCCCCCCTTTTAGACCTCACGTAATTTATGGATGTCCCCTTTACACTTATAAACATCTCTTAGAGCAGATCGTGAAATTTTTGTTTGTCAACTCACCATTGGCAAACAAATATTTAAGAAGTAATTATGGTCTTTTAAAATATTGTGATTAAATCAAACTAATGCTCAGATTAGTACTACCTTACTGCCGTATTCTGAAGCCTCTGGCAACCTCTAATCAGGATTTCTTAGCACTAATTTGCTTGATTTGGTAGTCTGAAGCACTCTGATCCACTGTGATTAACAGATCCCTATGTGTTAAGTAATCAGCGCTCAGAGCAGTGATTTAGGTTGAACCACCAATCAGAATCGAGTCTGGCTGGAGCTATGAAAAAAAACATGGCACCGCCCTTCTCCTGCTGAAATACACTTCCCGTTAATATAATCGAAACAAGATTAGTATTTTTAAAATAAAATATAATTGATTCACAGTATTTACTATTTGAGTTATACTCAAAATCTAAATTTTAATTCCATGAAGCAAATTTCGGAAATGCGAATATTCTGATTACACGTGTTATGTTTATTTTGTTTCATTTGCATTTCTTAAAATTTCTAGTTTCATTTTCTTTCATTAAAACTTGACTTTTAAAGTACAGCCAGAGTTCTTTTATATCGTACTTTTCACAGATTTCTTTCCTGCACAATTCATCAATCTGAACGATCTCAACCAATCAAGATTGAGCTTTTTTTTATCGCCAGTGGTTTTGCTTGTTCGCCAGCTCTGGTGGTGCTGATTCACTCGGATCAGTTGATCGAGGTGCTCAGACTACCAAATCTAACAGATCCGGACTTCGCTAATATTTGTGAATCAGTTGATCGGTCGCTCAAGTAATCAGAATCCAAAAGCACAGAATCATCTGTTAGATTGTTATAGGTAATCATACACTGCAACATATAATTATAGGTCCTCTCACATTTTTCTTAAAAAAATGAGCATAAGATATAAAATTTTTTTTACACATTGATAACTGGTTTATTTTGATTTTCTTTCAAACCTAGAGACAAGTACTTTCCATTTAGAGTGAATAACTAAAATCAAACTTTACTTCAACTATAAACTATCAAATAATTTAAGTTGGACCTATAATTACGTGTTGAAGTGTACACTTAAACGGCAACGCATGAATCCATTGAGATGGTTTACAGTGCCAGTCAAATATTTCATGAGATATTATTGATTGGATACCCTAAAGGAGCAACTCTTTGCCAGTACACTGGTGATTCAACTATCTTAAATGCTTACTATTAAAAAAATTTAGTTAACAAAAATCTATTTATCCCCAACAGATGGCCAACTCCATCAAAGTGCTCAAGAGGGAGATGGACAAAAAATTATAGCACAGGACCAAATAAACCCTAAATATGGACCCCATTACACCTAATTTGAAGCTAAAAAACAGTTTGCAAATTTTGAATGCAAAGTTATTTTTGTCCATTTTATCAAAACGTAGGATAGGTGGATTCTTAACACTTTATACTGATCTTAATGATCAGATATTACAGCTGATTTGTAATATTTTTCTAAAAATAAGCAGGGTGGGAAAAAAAACCTGTTTTTTTTTTGGTTTAAACCTGGTTTTTTTGGTTTAAACCAGGTTTTTTTAAAAACCAGTGTTTTTTAAACTTTTTTTGTACCCGCATAAATATAGCTACTTAGTTTTTTCTGTTATAAATCCATTGAATTAATAGTTAATCAATTTAGCTATAAACCAAGTGATTTAATTAATTAACTAATTAAAATTAATTTTTAAAAAGTTAAATTTATATATAAATCATATTTTTTTGCTGCATATAAAAACCACTGGTTTTTATTGCATCAGAAAAGTGTTTATATGTTCATTTTAGTAAGATTTTTATTTATTATACATAAAAACCAACTGAGGTTTTTCTAATGGATTCAAATATATGGGGTTTATATGATAAAAAACCATATTGAATTTTATTTAAAAAACCAATAGTTTATTTTCAAAGTATAAAAACTAAGTGATTTTTATAATTACATACTACTTAAATAGCCGGTGCTGGGTGAGTAAAAAAAATTTTTTTTTTTGTGCATTAAAATATCCTTTTCTTATTGAACTAAAAAAACCAAGAATTTCTTTTCAAAGCAAAATATCAAGTGGATTTTATTATTGGTGCTTAGTGAGTTAAAAAATCCATGTGTTTTTTATAGTGCAAGGTACAATAAAATTTCTTGTTCTTAATAAATTAAAAAACCCATACATGGTTTTTATTGAAAACACCATGGAATTTCTTTTCAAAGCATTAAAAAAACAAGTTCTTTTTTTAATCTATTAATATATATATATTATAATTATATAATAAATATATTTGTATTTATGAAAAAAAAACAATATATATTAAGAGACAATATTTTAATAAATAAATTACTTTAATAAACCCAAAAGTTTTTCTTTAAAAAATTGAAGATTTTCTGGAAAAAAAAACAAAAAAACCATTTTGGTGGTTTTTTTTGAAAAAAACCATTTGGTTTAAACCAAATGGTTTAAACCATGCCAACCGTGAAAATAAGGTAAAAAGTACCTGTCCTCATAGCATGTTTTCCGCTGGCCATTAACTCTACGAGAAGGAGTATATACAACCATGTTCAATCGATAAAGCTCATCAAGTAATTCTCCATCTGTAGTAACTACTGGCCCATGAGACACCAACCTTTTAAAATCAGGCAGAAGAACCTTTATGTCTGTGTGCCCTCGTTTCAAGAAGTAATCCACACAAATCTTAATCCCTTTGCAGGAAAATGTATTAAAGGGTCCTCCATGGCTAAGAATGAAATAAAAATATTACATAATAAATGTGTCACAATTTTTGCATTTGAACAGAGAACAGAACTTTTTCCTCTTGGGATACCTTCCCTGTTTAATAATATATTTAGCTAAAATTTTGTATGAACCAAAATTTGTTAACAAGAGGATTTTTTACAGCCTAGTGTTTTAATAAAAAGGTTGTCTCCCTCATTTCCAAGAGACACAAGTGACGTCACATTGTTAGGAACTTTCTGTATTAAAATATGTCATAATTACCTTCAAAAAGTTTGTAGGAAAACACAAGCGTATTTTTGGAATCGGGAGAAAATTTTAAGAGATGCTGCAATTCTCCATTTATTAACAAATTAATTCTATTGGTACTGGAATAGCTTAGTTGGTTTGTCCCCTTTTTAAATTAATAAAAACTTAAATTTTCACAGGCTTATAATCATCTTAACTAATTGCATAGTACTTATCTGAGCACACTAAATCCTTCATTAAATTTATGTTTTGAATAGAAATGGGAATGGTCGCAAAAAAACAGAAACTTGGGTAAAAAATTTTTTTCCCAGGTATTTTCCCAAATGGTTTATTTCTAGAGATGGAAAATTTCTGGAAATTTTGGGGAGGCGGAAAAAAAGGTTTTTTTTCCGGAAAAATTGACCTTTTTGCATAGAAAAGAGCGGTTTTTGAATACATATTTTTTTAGAAACTAAATAATCATTCGCTGTATAAAAAAATCATTAGTCATTATATATTATAAGTTATTAAATCATTAAAAATAATTCTTCTGAAATAAATATATGCAGCATTTTACAAGTAATTTTAAAAACAAAAAAAATACAGTTTTTATAACTATAATATATGCAATATAAATATAAAGCAGGGGTTTCCAACTGGCGGCCCGCGAAGCTCTCTGAAAACCCTCCAGAAAGTGGCTTCAAAACACTTTTTAGCACACTTTTCGGGGGAGAACCCCCAACCCCCCCATATACCTCTTAGATTATGGACTAGCTTAGATCCTTTTCTATGGTGCAAAAATTTAAAGTTTTGAGAGTTCATTTGTAAAACCTGAAATTCCCCCTGAGCGTAGCAAGAGAGTATGAAGGCTTTCATAACCATTATCATGAGGGACAAAATGGAGTAGAGTATCTAAAAATTAGGTAAAACAATCCTCTAAGGAAAACTTACAAATATTTTCTTGAGGAAGACCTTTTCATTTAAGTAATATTCAGAATATTAAATATATTCAGTATTCCTACGAATTGTAGAAGAGTAAAAAAATTTCATATCCTCTGGAATCGTCCCTCTTTTGCTGGAAAAGTTTCATATTGAAGACTCACCACAAAAAAAAATATCATCGTTAAAAAGGAGCCAGATTACTTGCGGCCCGCCACTTGACTTGTGATTTCGATTGCAGCCCGCGAGTACTTAGAAGTTGGAAACCCCTGATATAAAGCATGTGATTGTAATAAATAACATTAATTTAATATTTATTTACTAAACATAAAGTACTTTTGATGAATTAATTTTGTATACAACATGATCCAATAACAAATTTAAATTTGTAGCAGCTAAATTCAAAAGTTGTAGCAGTTTATAGCAGCTAAATTTAAAATTTGTAGCAGAATAAACCATTTTTGTAGCAGCCGATTTTAAATTTTGTAGCAGGAACAGGACGAATCAACTTTTTGCAACAACCAAATTAAAATCCATAGCAGGGTTAATAGTCCTTGTTACTAAAATATACTGATAATTTATCCCAACTATTAATCTTAAAACTAAGCATGATTAAGTAAACAACTAAAAATTGATAAGACGAATTACGCAAAAAACAGGTGTTTGAACAGCTAGAGATCTGTCTAAGCAAAATTGCAACCTTTTAAAAGTACCTTAGAAAATTTACCATTTAAAAATAGGAACATTTACAAATTCAAAAAAAGAGAGAAAAAAAAGTACCTTCACACAAAATAGATTTAAAAACCTCTGATAAGCCATTTTTATCTTAAATTAAATTAAAAGTTAACTGGTAATTTTGAACAAACTTTTAATTAATTTTTGATGTTTTTAAAATAATGTTATTGTTAATGATAATAGTTTTTAATACACAATTTTTAATTTTAATAACAAAAACGCCAAATGCAGGGTTCATACAAATTTTCAGAAATCAAAATCAAGGAGTATTCAAGGAGTGTTTTAAAAAAATTCAAGGAGTACTATTTTTACTTAAGAAAGACAAATTTTTACACAGCTTCAAACACACATTATGCCAATTATATTCCTGAATCAGGTTTTAAAACCACTTTAAAAGTCAAAATGTAACTATAATTAAATAAAATAAAGTAAATTAGTTAACAGAATTTTTATTTTTAGGTAATAATATTAAATTGCAAAAACGATATTGTCAAAAAATTTTGGTTAAGTAGAGCAAAAAAGTAAGAAATTAGTAATTTTGAAGGTATATTTAGAATCTTAAATCAGATAAAAAAAACACTATACTCATCTAAGTTGCTATAAAGCGACCTTTCAGTAAAAATTTTACAACTTAGAAAATCCTCTTAAGTTGAAAATACTGACTTAAACAGAGAAAAGATAATCTTGTTAGACTTCTCAGGCTGCTCTGACCAAAGTGAAGTTGTTTTTTCTGCACCGCCGTTGGAGCTAACTTCAACAGACGTCCGTAGGAAAAACAGTAGCGGAAAAAACGGAACTATCGCGAAAAATCGCTATTTTCCCGATTTCCGGAACCCCAGACTTGTGGGCTTCTAACCACGGTAAAATTGTTTTTTCTATATCGCAATAATGACGCAAGAAGAAGCCAACTTGAATCGGCACCCGCGGCCGTCCACCGCGGGAAGAACGGAACACTCCGCAAAAAACCGAAAAAAAATTGCTATTTTTCCCGACTTCCGGAACACAGGACTAGTGGGCCTCTGACCACGGTAAAATTGTTTTTTCTATATCGCAATAATGGCGCAAGAAGAAGCCAACTAGAATCGGCACCCGCGGCCGTCCACAAAAGTCGCGGGAAAAACGGAACACTCCGCAAAAAAACCGAAAAAAATTGCTATTTTTCCCGACTTCCGGAACACAGGACTAGTGGGCCTCTGACCACGGTAAAATTGTTATTTGGACCACGGTAAAGTTTTTTTCTACATCGCCATAACGACGCAAGAAGAAGCCAACTAGAATCGGCACCCGCGGCCATCCACGAAAGTCGTGGGAAGAACGGAACACTCCGCAAAAAAACGAAACTTTGCGAAAAATCGCGATTTTTCTCCATAGACGATTTGAGTTTTTTTTCCCCGAAGGATGAAGGTATTCTTCGCGTGAGAGGAGAGTTTGATAATTCGATTTCAAGAAAATCGTTAATTGGCGCAGTTTCGGCGCATTTTTTATCAAAATACGGTTTTTGTAGCAGTTTAGCACATGAATTAGGATTTGGCGCAGTTTGGCGCAGCCGCAACATCCCTGTATCTTTTTCACATAATCATTGCAATCATGTTTTCTTAGAAAGGTTGAGAAGTTTTAATTACATTCTGCCAATTGTTAAAAAAATGTTGAAGTCATTATATAAAAAAAATTAAAAAATCGTTCATTGTTTTGTTTAAATATTTTTGGAACTTATTTTTTTATTATTTAATTTTCATGATATTAGTGTGTTCATTGTTCAATAAATACTCATACACCATAAATATTTTTAAGCAGCCCTGTAAAAAGCCTCCAATAATCCCTAACTTTGAAATCTGATCTTAAGTTTTTTTAAATTCAGATAAAGCAGAGAAACTTGAAGAAGTAGTAAGTCATTTCATATGCTTATGATTGTTAGACAATCTGATTTAATGGTTAAAATATTTTTAAGGGGCTGCATTTTATAATTAATATTTAAGAATATCAAATTTAAATTTCTTCTTATCCTAATTGGTATATTATTGATATTTTATTTGCATTGCATAATTATTTTTGTTTTTAGAGAGTAAAATAAATAACACTTGGATGTTAAAATAATTTATCTTGCAGCTTACTTTTTCCAAATTTGTGTTTTCAGATGAAATACTGAGTATAAAAAATATCAAATGAGAAAACATTAGAATGTGAATATTTTAAAATGCATACAAACTTAAAATTTTTCAATTTTTCCCGAGTGGAATCCAACTTTTTTGGGAAAAAAATGCTTGTTATATGGTTAAAACTTCATTCTTTATACTTTATTCTTTATTGTATAAGAATATCATCTAAAAAATATTTTAATTGATATCATGGTTATAGTATAAATTCTAAATAAAGTATTTTAAATTAACATTTTCAATTTTTCCGGAAAGAAATAAACCCTTCAAAAAAAACTGGGGAAAAAAACGTTTTTTTCCCTAAAGTTTCTGTTTTTTTTTCCGGCCATTCCCATCTCTATTTCTGTCCGGAAAAATTTAAATGTTAATTTCAAATACTTTTTACAGAATTATTTTACCAATATCAATTAAAAATGTTTTAGATGATATTCTTATACAATACCTAAAACTGAAGTTTAAACCATATATTAAGCATTTTTTCCCCAAAAAAGTTGGATTCCACTCGGGAAAAACTGAAAATTTTTGAGTTAGTAATAAAAAAAGTTTTCAGAAACATATTAGTTACTTTGCAATGCATTTTCTTTTGATATTTAATGCCACACATGAAAAAATTCAACTCAAAATAGGTAAATTTTTCCTACTTTTCGAATTTTTCCGAAAAAAAACAAACAAAACATTTTCTTTTTTTTCTGGTTTTTTCCGGCCTTCCCAAAATTTTTCATCTCTAGTTAGGAATCAATTTCACATCCAATATCATGATTATAGCTTATTCCAAAAATATTTTTCACTTTCCATAAATAAAAATTTTTAGCACTGGACGAAGCTGTTATAAGCATGAGCTTTCTTGGATCTGCTGTGATCAGATTCTGATCACAGCAGAGACCTGACAGATCTTGGAAGCTGACTTAACCCCCAGCCCAGCAACCCACTAAAAAAGCCCAGTTGCTAAAAGGTTGTGAATTCTGTTAATGTTCCCACTAAATACTGCCATGCTCTTTTGAGCACCATATATTCAAATATCGACGGATTTTTCTGATTTTTATTGGAAGCAGAGCGTAACATGTGACAAAGGGAAGGAGGCGGTATGGTGAAGTGACATACAAAGGGGGGGGGGTTAAAAATTTAAAAGAAAATGTTGACATCATTTAAAGATAGCTCCAATTATGGTATGAGCGATCGTCATTAATAGGTAAAACAGGTAAGCTGTACTGTAGAAGGTACAATGAGGGATGACTTATGGAATAGTATTTTGAACTTGATTTTAACTTTTTTTTTCATGAAAATTTATTTTCATTGAAGATGGAGCATTGTGAAGAAAAATTAGGAAAGCAGGAGAAAGGTGGAAATTTAGGTTGTCAACTCTACACAATAATGCATTAGTTACAATTTGAGGAAGGTGCATTGCCTTTTAAGGGCTTATTATTAACAGACAGTTTCAAATTCAACAGTCAAGAAAATCTTAAAGTTTGTAATAAGATTCAATAGTGGAAAATTAAGTTATTCATAAAAAAATGCATAAGTGTCAATAAGTTCTGCATGCATAGGAAAATCAGTTAGGCTTTTTTTTATGTGGTATCCCCGTAAGGGCCTAATCCACAGTATTGACATCTTTTTTTGTAAAGAATAAGTTATGTTTCAAGTAAAAAGCAGGAAAAGGTGGAACTTGAATTATTGACAGGTAATATCAAACGAACTAATTACCATCCAATGTAGAAATAGGGCTTTTAAATTACAGAAAGATAATCTACCTGCACAGAATACTTACGATCTTGCAACATTACTTCCATCAATCACAATAGGCCTCAAAACTCTTCTTTCTTTTGAAGCTGGTATCCCTACACATTCATTACCTTTAAGTTTTCGTTTCTTATCACCTTCACAAGGAAGTTGAACATTGCAAACTCTAAGAGGTATGAATTCAGGAAGCGGTTTAGTAACCTTACTAGAGTCTTTCAAACTTGAAGAGTCCTTTTGCCATCTGGAGGATTTGTCTTGTTTTGTAGCAGAAGTTGACAAAACTATGACCTCTTGTAAAATAACGATGCTATCATCTACATTTTGATTATTTTCTGGAGAATTTGAAGACCCACATTTTGAACTACTACAGGAAGATGGTGAAGCCTATCAAAATTATCCAAAAACAATCAATCCTAATGACTAAAAAAACAGATAAGAAAATACCAATATATTAAAAAATAAGTTTGTTTCAGGCTGGGTAAATTGAAAACCTTGAAGAATGTATTGGAAAATCTAAAAATCTGAGGTACCCCCAGGACACAATCACCCATGATAGTAAAAAAGGAATGACTATTTTTTAAAAAATATACACAATTTTAAACTAAATCATATGGATAGTAATGTGGCTAACAAGCATATTATTTGAAAATTTTAATATAACCCTCAACCCCTCATGTCATGGGACCTCTTAAATTGCTGAATTTTAGGAGAATTCTTCTAAATAAAATTGGCAGTTGCCATGACGAGTTTCGTGCTTGTTTGGAGTCTCTGTAACTATTTAAAAATAACATAATTCTATGAATTAATCATTACTTTTAACGAAGGGATTGTTGTAAAGCGGTTCGACCATAGATAGTTTTTACTACTGAGTTTAGAAGTAAAAATTACACTCTACAACAGAATCATGCAAACAGGGCATGGAACTTTTCTTCTAAGCAGAAATTCTGTATCCGTAGTCATATTATTGCAATTATTCATCCAACAAAAAAACAATCAATTTTGGAAGCCAAAAATTTCAACTACAGTCGAATCCGCTTAATGTTATCAATCAGATAAGGGGGCATCCATAAATTACGTGAGGTCAAAAAGGGGGGGAGGGGTTTGGAAAAATCTCACCAAGGGGGGAGGGGGGGGTCGGTGAAAAACTCACGTCAACTTTTTAAGTTCGAAATTAAACGATTTTTTAAGTTTGAGAAAGGAATAATACCCACAGATAAGATACTGTGGTGATTTTCAGGCGGAATAATGTTCTTTTCCTCAAAATGCAAACGAATCGGATAGAAAATTATTTTTAAAGGTTGTAGGTAAATCTCACTTGGGGGGGAGGGGGGTCCAGTAAAATCTCACTAAATCTCACCAAGGGGGGTCCAGATTTTGGAAAAAACACCTCACGTAATTTATGGATGACCCCTAATGTTATCGAAATCGACAGGTCCTGATCATTCCTATTTAATTTAATGTAAAATACATCATTTAATGTGATCAACTATAATCATCACTCTGCTTAATATTATCAAAATTTGTTCATATCCCCTTTAAAACGACTGCTTTTGAGTTGAGTTTCATTTTGAAGACCAATTTTTACCAGTAAACATCTGCTCCATGAGAACATCTGGCGCTTCTTTTTTCTGAAACTCAGTATGAGTAAGAAAAATAAAACATTCCACATATTATGTTGAAAGAAAACGGTTATGGGAGGGGGTCCGAAACCATACTTGTGATTGGTTAAAGAAACACCAAGAACCACGCTTTGCAGATGTTTCTGATAAGAGATTTTGATTTTCCTTTGTTTACTGGAATTCAGATTATGTAATAAGTAAGCGGTTTATTGGGGTGAAAGGATATACAGTCGAGTCCGCTTAATGTGATCGCAATTGTCCGAGACTAAACTGATAACATTATCCGATCGATAACAATAAGCGATCTCATATAAAAAACAAGCAAACAGTGTAACTAGATTGTTTACTTTAAAATCAAAATAATGTAATCGTAATAAATGTATACGAAACTCTAATTTTACTCCAGGTAAAATTTTAAGGGGAAAATATAAGAGTAGTTCAGTTAAAATAATCACTATTTTTATAGAAAGGTCTCTCTTTTTCCGCTCCTTTATATCCTTCAACTCCAATAAACCACTTATTTATTACATAATCTGAATTCCAGTAAACAAGGGAAAATCAAAATATCTTATCAGAAACATCTGCAAAGCGTGGATCTTGGTGTTTCTTTAACCAATCACAAGTATGGATTCGGACCCCCCCCATAACTGTTTTCTTTCAATATAATATGCGGAATGCTTTATTTTTCTTACTCATACTGAGTTTCAGAAATATGAAGCGCCAGATGGTCTCATGGAGCAGATATTTACTTGTTAAAATTGACCTTCAAAATGAAACTCGAACTCAAAAGCGGTCGTTTTAAAGGAGAAATGGACAAATTTTGATGATATTAAGCGGATTCATGATTCATAGTTGATCACATTAAACGATGTATTTTACATTAAATTAAATAGGAATGATCGGGACCTGTCGATTTCGATAACATTATCCGATTGATAACATTAACCGTGATCACATTAAGCGGATTTGACTGTAATAGAAAAAAGAGACCTTACTAAAAAAATACAAAGTAAGCGATTATTTTAATTTTATTAACTGAACTACTCTTATATTTTCCCCTTAAAATTTTACCTGGAGTAAAATTAGAGTTTCGTATACATTTATTACGATTACATGATTTTGATTTTAAAGCAAACAATCTAGTTACACTGTTTGCTGTTTTTTTATAAGAAGTCGCTTATTGTTATCAATCGGATAATGTTATCAGTTTAGTCTCGGACAATTGCGATCACATTAAGCTCACTCGACTTAGTACAATTGTCAAACTGTTGTTAATGTCTTCAATTATGAAGTCAAATTCTTCTTTCTATGCTGATTTTTGTCACTCTCACCATTTATTTTGTGGCTACCTAGTACTAGTCTAGCAAAAAAAGTTCAAAAATGTGATTGATATCCCTGAAAAATTTGAATCTTTGGACATGTCTAAACATGACAGTTTGGAAATAGCTTTACTCTAAACCACTCTAAGTTGGCACTGAAGAAAAGGCTACGGTGACCAAATTACAGCCAGGAAACTGGTTTCCAGCCAATCAGCCGGATTGGGTCGCCCGTTCAACGCCGGCTCTACATTATGGACTACATTAATTCGCTTCGGTAAATGACTTTTAACTTATGATTAAATTGAGTCATATGATAAAAATCACAAACTATATTGTATGTTACATTTTTACAAATGTGTCTGCACATTCCTTATTTTAAATTACAATACAAGCTATTTCTAAATTTTTTTGGGTGGATTGGTACAACCTTTACCTTTCCCAACCATGCCAACTTAGGGTGGAACAGAGTAGGTAGTGACCTTTTTAGAATGTAATAGGAGTCACCCGAGCTGATATTTCACTTATTCTAGCTGAATAAAATTATTTGTAAAGTTTACTAAGCAGAATATAAGTAATTTACTCACTACATTTGTATTCTGACTATTTTTTGAAGCATGACTGAATGAGCCTGATGTAATTTTCCCATTCCTTGAAGTTTGATTGTTAGTGTTGGGTACTTTTGATTTTTTCTTTCTTGATTTCTTAGTTGTCTGAGCTTCAGAAAAGTCATCTTCCTCATCATCAATTGTAATTACAAGAATACTTTCTTGAGGTTCAATTGTTCCAACCGCTGGTTTTTCATTGGTTTTTTGGTGATTTGTTTCTGTCTTTTTGTCCATTTCTCTCCTTAGGAATTTCTAAGAGGATACAAATATGATATAGCAAATAAACAGTTATTAAACATGCCATTAAAGGCCTTTCATTAGCTATAACACACAATGTTTAATGGGGATTCTGGTAAACCCCGAGTCTGAGCCAGGGCGACATTTTTGGAAAAATTTGGTATTGCCAAAGCCTTTATTTGCGAGTAAATAATTCACAGGTTAGCAGGTTACTATCTGCCAAAATGAAGTTTTTCAAATCTCTTATAGAACATGAACCTATATTCTCTATATAGAATATGAACCAGCATTAGAATAAGTCCGCTTTTAGCCACAGCTGCCGTATTTGAAAACCGGCAGCCATGTTTACAAATGATTTCACGGCCGGACGGCCTTGAATACAGCCAACTTGGCGACTGTTCAAAAAGCGGACTTATTCTAAATCTAGATACCAACCAGCTACTAATCTAAAGCAGAGAAACACCAACATTCTAGAATACCTGTGTAATCATAATTATGGCACAGCTTTAGAATAAGTTCGCTTTTTGAACGGTCGCCAAATTGGAGGTAAACATGGCGGCCGGGTTTCAAATACGGCGGCCGGCGCCAAAAGCGGACTTATTCTAAAGCAGTGCTGGAACAGCTTTAGAATAAGTCCACTTTTGGCGACCTTAGCGCCGGCCGCCGTATTTGAAACACGTCCGCCATGTTTACCTACATTTTCACGGCCTGTCGGCCATGAAATACCGCCAACTTGGCGACCGTTCAAAAAGTGGACTTATTCTAAAGCTGTACCGCAGTGCCATAATTATATTAACATATTATGATTCGTTTGATATAGCTACTTATTTGAATCAATTGGATTGTAATTTTCGGCGATATTTTTAATATTTGGCATCCATAACACCATTGAGATATTCAGTGGGACAGATAACAGAAATAAAACAAAATGTATGAGTAATCTTATTCAGCAGAACTCAGGAGTACTGAACCCAAATAAACAATGTCCAAGATCCAAACAAGTCAAAAACAGTTGCTGACCTTTTTTTGTTAGGGGAGAGGAGGGAGGAATGGGACAATTTTCACTAAATATTTTTTTATTAATTATCCCCTGCTTATTCATAGATGCAAATGGTTGGATAATAAACTTGCATGTTTTAACTTAATTTTTTAAAAATGTACAGTTCTTAAATGTTGTTTAATTTTATCACTTTTGATCATTCAAATTAACAAGAATTTTGTCCCATTCCTCCCTCATGGGTGGGAGGAGTGGGACATGAGTATGGGAGGAGTGGGACACTTTTGAAAAATAAAGAAAATTAGTAAAATGTAATAATGAGAAAGGGCCTAGTATTTTACCTACTATTCTTTTAACCTTTGCCCACATTTTTAAACAGCTTTCAATCTTATATCTATTATAGAATAATTTTTAAAAAATATTTAGTACACTTGAACTCTTTCTCATGTTGTTAAGAATCAATAATTGAAATACAATGTAATCTTGGAATTGTTAATTCAAGAAAAGAAAAGCATTTCAATTGAAGCGATAGAAAGCTATCAGAAATTAATATTTTCAAATTTTGTTTTCATTTTTGCAGATTTTGTTTACATTTTTCAGAGTGTCCCATTCCTCCCCCCACACATATCTTTTAAAATATAACTTGTCACATAAACTATGCTGGTGTTAGGCTTTATGAAATTGCAGATTAGCATATATTATATCTTTTAGATTACAATGGCATTATATAATGTTTGTTCTACAAATTACATGAGAAATGAAATAAAACTTAAGATAGACTGGAAATTTACTTTGGAGGTGGGAAAATCAAATTTTTACAACTATAAACAGAAACTTGCTGCTGGATAAACTAAATGGAGGAAATAACAAGAAGCTATAAGAAGGCCATCTAATGACCAAATTGAAAATAAAATAAACTGATTTATTTTTCCATAATTTCAGCTGTCCCACTCCTCCCACTGTCCCATTCCTCCCTCCTCTCCCCTACATAACTCAAAGAATTTCAACGTGCAACGAACTGAACATATTTAAACTTAAAAACAGCATAATTAAAGCTGTCCCAAACAACTTTACCTTGACATTTGTTATATTTCTTGGTTCCCCTTCGATATAATATACAGAAGGTGATTGATTCTGGCCGCCTAAGTCAGGTAAACATATTCGGACATCAAAACATTTTTCCAAACGCGCACGATGCTTTTTTAGCACTTCATATTCGGGAAACGAGAAAGTAAACTCTTCCATTATTTACTTTAATTCAGAAAAAAAGATTATAAATTTCCAAAATTTGCGGCTATAACACAAGCAAGAAATAAGAAAATTTTTAAAAATTTAGATTTATCAAATCATAACATTCACGAACATGTTTTGCCTTGTTGCTTTGAATTTCGAACTTGAGTATTGAGTAGGGATGTTACGGTTCCAATGGAACAGTTCCATGGAACCTAATCCCAGCGTGGAAGGGTCGGAACCGGTTCCACGAAGAACCGCTTAACGGTTCCACCCTGGAACCGATAAAGATCAATTACAAATCCAAATTTCTCTGCAATCCTATCTAACATTGAACGAGAACGCACTCAAATAAAGACACGATTTCCAAACTAAAAGATAAGTAATGCCCGCAAAGCGCTACTGCAGAGATATTCTATAGCAAAAAAACCGCACCGAGGCAAAAACGCAACAATCTATTCGCACCATAGAGCACATCTGCCAAAAACTGAATCTATAATTAATGAATCCCTTTTCAAAACAAATATGCTCGTATCTCACTGAAAAACCGCAGCGAGGGAAAGTAAATAAAAAAGAAAGACATCTGCCGTTTCCGCGAAGGAGCAAGTGAAGAAAAAACGAATGACTGACAGCCGCCTGGACCATCCAGAAAGCTCCAAAGCAGTTGAAGCTTTTATCCCTGCCGCCCGAAATTCTTATGGATTTGCTGTCCGAACGGGCCGGCTTCGTCAACACCCTGAGTTCCACGGATTCTGGGCTTTCATTACTACCGCCCGAAATTCCTATGGATCTGCTGTCCGATCGGGCCGGCTTCGTCAACACCCTGAGTTCCACGGATTCTGGGCTTTCATTACTACCGCCCGAAATTCCTATGGATTTGCTGTCGGAAAGGGCCGGGGCCGACCTAGC
This sequence comes from Tetragnatha versicolor, assembly GCA_024610705.1. Lineage (NCBI taxonomy): Eukaryota > Metazoa > Arthropoda > Arachnida > Araneae > Tetragnathidae > Tetragnatha > Tetragnatha versicolor. Next base: position 60,167,776 of record JANDEH010000001.1, read on the forward strand.
TAGTAGTTCCACGGAGTCTTAACGGTTCTGAGAGAAATAAGTTCCAGCGATAGAACTCTTTACGGAAACTAATACGTTCCAAAACTAATACTTTATTATATTAGATTTTTCATTAAGGAGGTTACAGTCAATCTTATTATGAGATGAAACAATGATTAATTATTTACAAATTACGTATTTACATTCTTCTTCATTTACATCTATATACACTGTTCACACAGGGTTCCTGACTTCTCATTTTGGAGAGGGTCCTAATTTGTCCAAGAGTCTAAACTAAGTCCTCATCAGGTGACAGTTCATAATCAGGATTTGGACCCGCCTGTGACAAGGCGCCAGCAGGAGAGTTCTGGTCACAGGGGGTGTTCTGTACCTCTCTACCAACCGCCGGTTGGGACTCCTGTCCAACAGTCTGCCAAGCCAGCTCGATCAGCTGGGAGTTCAACAATCCATCAGGTGCCATCTCGTGGCTAAGATTGGAAACCTCCTGTGACAAGGCGCCAGCAAGAGAGTTCTGGTCACAGGAGATGTTGCATGCTGCATCACCAACCATCGGTTGGGAACCCTGTTCATTAGGCTGAGCCCTGTCATCCCGCGACAACTGAGTGTCGGGCAGAAGCAAACAGTCAGGGTCGGTCTGGGTGTAGAGGTCAGGGACCGATTCCTGAGATGGAGGCTCCACCAGACACATTGGCGGTAGGACCGGACGATGGCTCGGGTGGTAAGAGGTTTCTTCTAAGGAGGCCTGGCGACCCACATGGATGTTATAAATGTTCCTCGAGAAGAACCTCGCGTCTGAGCAACATAGCTCTCGAAAGGTTTTTGCGTAAGTTCTTGAACACATCTCCTCAAGGAACGGCTCATTGGCCGGGTCCCAGGCCCCCAAAGCACCGACAATGAAGGGGACTGTTTGGCAGGGTCCAAGCTTCTTTGCAACATCACCACACAGGTCTTTGTATTTGTCGATTTTCCTTTGCCTAGCTTTTTAAACGCGCCCTTACCATTTTCAAAGGGCATGGTGACATCTATTAAGTAGTGGGTGCCGTCTTTAATCAATAGAATGTCGGGGCGGATGTCGTGATGAATGCCTGCATCACGCAGCAAAGGAATGTGTTTAGATGTTTTATCTACAGCAACAAGCTGACAACAGGAGCGGCACATTTCGATGATCCTGTTGACAAGGGCATTATGCCTGGTGGTGATGAAGCCCATGTTAGGCTTACAGCAACAGAGCACGTGAGGCAGGGTCTCCGACTCTGTGCCGCAACGCCTGCAGAGAACTGAAGTAGATGATTTTGAACCCTTCCCCACACCGTTCAGAGGTAGCAGGTTGAGCCAGGCGGGGAAGATAAAGCGCCAATCTTTAAAAGAGGTATAAAGTCCCGTAAGCATGAAGGAGAATGAGGCCTTATGCAGGGCTAGACAAAAGAACGTTTTGCCCTGGTTCAGACAGCAAAGGAGATCTTCAGACTTCTCAAGGCGCTTGAGGTTCCTAAGGGAGCCTGCCACCTCCCTTCTGTGTAGGAAATTGAGCTTCAAATTGAGGTCATTCGATTCCAGCACAGGCGACCCACTGTTAAAAGTCCACGTTAGTCCCAGACGACCAGATGCTAACCTGGCTGCCGACCAGACCGAATGATAGGGATTATCGGTGTCGGCGTAGTCCCCTGTTTGTAAGTTCGAAAGGAAGGTTGCCGGGTTAGGGGTTTTTTGTTTACCAATTCGGAGCCCCAAAAACTCCCTTAAATTCTTATTGGCCTGGCGCGCCATCACGGGGTCCTTGGAGGACAACAGCTTAAAAGCTGTGTCCACGATAAAATAGTCATGGTCTTCTCCACATTCGGGAATGCCGACTGACCCCTTGGAGTAGGACCCATAGAGAAAGTCATCAGCAGCCGTTGGCGGGAGATTAAATAGCTTCTTAATATGTGGCCTCAGCTCAGCATCCAATTGTGACAAGACATCTTTGTTATATCTGGCAAGCCTGTGGTTAAACACCATCGCAGGATAAAAAAAGGTTTTTAAGGCGTCGAGCCTTTGCCAGTAAGCGAGTTTCGAACGTATTATCTTCATCGCTGTCTCTTCCAACTTCACCACATCAAGCTTTGTGATCTGGTCATGCATGAAGCCAACCGGCCGGCCCAGGTAGATTGCATGTTCGCCATCCTCAAGGCACTTGATTGGTGTTCCATTAACTGTGATGATGGACTTCCTGCAGCCGACCGGCTTCACCCCACACAAGTGTATTGAGGCGCACTTAGAGGGGTTAAGTGAGAGGCCAACTTTTCCCGCCAGCATAGACAAGTCGTCAACTAATTTCTGGAGCTCCACGGGCGAATGGGCAAGCGGGGACACATCGTCCGCATACGCCAGTATTTTCCTCTCGTTCGGGTTAGGGTTTAGATTCCACAGAATAGGATCAAGTGCAATATTGAATAATATGCCACTGAGGGGATCACCCTGCATAATGCCCCTCAGTGTAGGGATTTTCTCCGTTACTCCCTCGGATCCTAAGAAGTAAGTAGAAGCTCCCGTATACATATCGCGGATGATCTCTATGAAATCAGAGCCCGCCCCATATGAAGCCAGCGCAAGGAAGATAGCCTGGTGTGGCACTGACCCGAATGCGTCTCGAAAGTCGAGCCATGCCACACAGGATGATTTTTTCTCGCTTCTTGCCTCAGTCAGGAACCACTCTAACATGAGATTGTTTTCAACAACACCATCGAAGGGCCGAAACCCTTTTTGTCCTGGATGGAAAAGTTCGGCGTCCTCGATCCAATCAGATAAGCGTGCTTGCAGGAGGGAGGAGTACAGCTTACCAATGGTGTTTGCAAGCGCTATCGGGCGCCAATTTTTGAGGTCTCTTGGGCTGCCTTTTCTTTTGTAGATCAAGAAGGATTTCGTGACTTTCCAATTGGACGGTATTCTCTTCATTTTCAGGCAAAAGTTAAAAATTTGGACCAAACACTGGCACTCCGGGTCAACTTTTCGCCAATGCTTATATGTTATCCCGTCGGGCCCGGGCGAGGTGTTTTCGAATCTCTTTAAGCGATTGCAGACTTCCTGCGCCGTGAAAGGTGTAAGGGGAATTTTAACCGCAGCTGAAGAAATTCCTGGTGCTGTATAAATAGAGGCGTCTATGGGCGTCTCAGGCGCAGGCTTTGTAAAGTGTTTTGTGAGAGTCTCTGTCGTGAAGTCCGATCTTGCCGAGGGTCCTTCAACGATCAGTCTGACTGTGCTTCGTCGATTGTCCTTGTATAAGCGCTGAACGACAGAAGGATCCTCAAGGTTCGGAGGTGTGTACGGTTTTGAATTATTTGGGGGAGGCTGCTTCTTTATTTTGCATGTTGCCCATACTTTCTCAGTCGTACTCCGCAACAACGACTCAAACTGGGCCCAGGCAAACCCAGCATCCTTTTCCTCTCCAAGTGCCTGGAAGAGGGAAACGAAAGGCGTTAAAGGTGTGTCTTTGTGCCTTAATCTTGTGGGCGGTTGTGGCAGAACAGGGGGCGCTGTATCATCCGGCTTCATGTCTTTGAAGGCACGAATAAACTCTTGCACTTCCTGGGTTGATGGGCCTGCCTTGTTCCTTACTGCAGTCGAAATAGAATCTTGCTGCTGGCCTCCAATGTGAATATCATCAGCAGCACCACCCCTTTCTGCAATGTCGACACGCTTGTGATACATCATGTGGTTATTTAGCGCAATTACTGAGTTAAAGGAACGTTGACACAGACTGCAGATGTGATGCAAGGAAAAAGGGGCCACCATTCTAACGGGTGCAAACTGCAGACAATGGTGTTTGGAGGGGTGGAGGCCAATGTATTCATTACAATATAAACATTGGTTCTTTTCTTTATCGGGTGGTGGGTCGAAGTGGTGCGCTCTTTTCAAATGTTTCTTTATGTTACACTTACTACCCGTCCACTCGAGGGATGAGGTCGGGTTCATATTACAACCCACGAAGGGACATTTGGCTTGTGAAGGGAAGGGGAACAGAAACGTAATTTCCCCGTCTTCATGGTTTATTACAGCAGCTGGTTTGTCCTTAAACGGATCCTCTTCCATGGGCAGGACTTTTGGAGTTTTGGTGTTGTTTTTCCCTTTTCTAGCTCCTGTTTTCTTGGGTTCACTCATTTCCTCATCCAGATCCACTACGGGAGTCACCTCACGGCTTCGCGAGGCAACAAAGGTCTCTTCAATCTTGCTCTCAACCGCGAAGGCTGGAGGGTCTTTAATGGATTCTCTGGCACAAGAGCTGACCGTTTTCATTCCAGCACTTTCCCTTTTGGCGGCCTCAAGGTTCCTGCGTACTGAACACTCACTTTTCAGGTGTTTATCTCTGAGCCTGGAAGATGTGGAAGAAAAAGGGCAGTGCGGGCATTTTCTCATTCTTGCCTTGCAGGTTTTCTGTTTGTGTCTTCTCAGGATTTGCATGTTGGGGAAGACTTTTCCACAGTCAAAACAGTCACGCACCTGAGGCTGCTCCTGGAAGTCATCATCCACATCGAACAACAAGGCATTTCCACCAGAGTTCTCATTAACTATTGCCAAACTACAAGGAGAGTTACAGTTTAAACCAGGCTCAAAACATGTTCTTAGGCAAGGATCATCAGTGTCCTCGGTACAGTTTTCGTTAGGCACCATATCACTTTTATGAGCATTTTCGGTTACGACAGGCTCATGGACAGAGACACCCAGATGCCGAGATGTTTCAGAGGCCACAGAAAACAGAGGCGGTGCTACAACAGGTGGATCCACAGGTTTCATCTCCTTGGTTTTATCACAGTGATATTTCCTATGAATACTCAGTAATCGCTGATTGGCTGCAATGTGCTTGCAATCCGGGCAATTCCGGGATTTTTGCCGACATTTCGTTTTATGTTGATTAAGTAGGGCAACCTTAGTAAAGACAGTTCTACACGTTGTACATTCTAGCTTCTTAGCCTCATTCTCATCATCACCAGAAGGCCCAAAGAGGCAATCAGCTTGAGCTGTGGCAGGGACTCCGACCTCCTTCAGCCTCGGTTGTAAACATCGACTTCCCTTAGGCCTGATTCCATGTTTTTCTTTAAGGTGCCCTTTCAGATCCGTAACAGAGGTGAAGGCCTCATTGCAGACTGAGCAGCCCACAAATCCACTGCCACAACTATTGCTCTTTGTTCTATGCTCAAGCAATTCTTCAATCCGTGTAAATTCTGACAGGCAGTAATGACACGATACTGACCAACCTTCATTCAAGTCAGCTACGGGGCTTACATCATTTCCTTTCTTTGGTGATTGCTTTCTTTTTTCACCTTTCTGATTCACCGAAACGCAAGGGCGTGCATTGTGTATTTTCAGTTCCTGTGTGGTGTGCCCAACAAATGGACAAGTTAGGCATTTAAATGATTTTCCGGATTTCTTAGTGGGTTTGGCATCGTGCTTCTGGACCACCTTTACAACAGATTTCAGTCTCCCAACAGAGCTTTTCGAACTCGTAGTTTGGACATGTGGCCTCTTCTCTTGATTTCTATTCGTTCCGGGCTTAACAGCTGGAGCATCCTTTATTTCAACAGTAGCTATCGGTGACGAGGGTCTTGTTTTCACAAGAAACCTGGGGTCAAAGTAGCATTCACCTGAGAAAAAGTGTTTTCGTAGAATGAACACATTTGGAAACGGGGTCCGGCATGTGAAGCAGGAGCAAAGAGCGCCTCTGCACCCTTTAAGCGCAGCTTGGTGCTGGGCGAGGAGCAAGGAGGACGAAAAGGAGCCATTGCACCCAGCACAGGAAGCTACGAAACCATCTGTAGATTGGGACTTCAAAGGCAGTTCAATAGAGGCAATTTCATCACCGTCACACTCAGGTGACGAGTTTAGAACCGAAACACTCACAGAAGAGCCGGGCTTAGGTGTATCAACAGCGTTAGGGACGTTCACACTAATGTCAACAGCAACACCTGGAAGCTCCTGGGTAGCCACATGGCAAGACCTCTCACTTGGGGAGTCAGCTTTTAATGACGAGAGGACAGTGTGGACAGATTCAACAGGGCCCTTGAAAGAGTGTTTCTTCAGCGTGTGCTTCACCAACCTGTCAGCCGAGCCAAAAATTAAGTGGCAGAAAGGGCATCTTAAGCCACAGGCAGTTAAACGAAGATGCTGAGCAAGACCAAAGAGCCCAGCGCACTTAAAATGACAGCGCTCGCACTCCGAGGGGACACGGCCACTACCAGTACGATAAATCTTCACAGTTGCATTATTGCCATTACAGGTGTGCTCCTCTTCACCAGTAGACAGGGCACTGTCATCATCACCTGAGCATACAGAAGGAGGGGCAAATACCCGCCTAGCAGAATTCTCAGCAACTAGGCAGCCATCTTTTGCAGTAAGAGACACACCATCACTTACAGCAGCTCTAGTTGAATTGCAGCGCACCCCAACAGTTCGCCAGTCAGCATGGGCATTGTCGTGTAAATCAACTAAGCTCTCGGACAACACACAAGACAACAGCGGACGACACGATCTTTTGTGAAGATTGAGCAAAGTTTCATTAGAGAAGGCACTTCCGCACCTTGGACAAGGCACAGGTTCTAAACTGCCAGGAGCATTCTGCACTTGTTGATCAGGTTGTGAAGGCGAGACAAACTTGTTCGAGGCATCAACACCTCTCGGAGGGGAGTCCTCAATTGTTATGACATCTGGAGAATTGTAAGAACAAGGGTCAGTGTCCACAATTTCGTGCACTGTAATAAGGTGCTCCTTTAAAGCTTGGTCAGTGTCAAACGGCATTTCGCAGTACTGGCATAAGACACCACATTCACTCATTCTCAGGTGGTTTTCGAAAAGAGAAAGGCATTCAAACGATACAAGACAACACGTACATTGGAACTCATGTGGAATTGGGGGTTCAGTGATGGCAGAGACAGTAGACAAGGGAGATGGGGAAGGGTCCTTGAACACCCTAAACGTGAATGCCCATCTGCCACCCTTTTTCCATTCGGTCTTTGCAATCCCGTGTTTATACTCCTTCTGATGAAGCATTACATAAAAGTCCCCAGATTTCAGTCTACGGTAGAAAGTTCGGCTAGCACGCCAATCATGCTTTAACATAAGTGTAGCACCAGCCCCCAAGCAGAAGGTGACTACCTGCTCCGAAGCATGGACTTCCTCATCATCTTTATGAAGACTTATGCCAGCTGTGCCTTCAGGATAATGAACAACCAGACAGGCATTCGGCTCGACCAGTTTCAGGCACTCAGTGAGCTCCTTTACAAGAGGAAGGAGAGGTTCAAAACCTCCACAAGGAGAAATGCTATGACCAGAGTATTCGTAATCAGTTTTGGCAAAGAGCCATTCACGCCTTACACCCAATTGACTTTGCCTAAAGTTTTCGCATCTGGGAAGGTTCTTCCTAAAGGAGAGCAGACCAGACAAGATATCTTCACTTAGGCGTCCAATCCCCACAGGGAAACCTTTAATTTTGATAGTTGCCAGGGTCTTTCCACTATCTTCAATACGTCGTTTCGAACTCGTTTCCACAGTTGAACCAGCTAGACCTTGGATATTAATGCTTGAGCAGCCAACAGAAGAGCAGTCAACAAGGGGCGCAGCAAGCCTTTCATCATGGGACATTATGTTTTCAGGCGTCAAGGAGCCATTTTCAACCAGTACGGGGCTGCTGAGTGGGGCATCAACCAGGGGCGCAGCACGGCCTTCCACCTGGGATGAGACAGCAGTATCACCAGCAAGTTTAGAAGCAAGCAAACTTGCCTCAGGGGCTGAACCATCATCCAAGGGCGCATCACGGCAATCCACCTGAAGAGAGGGTAAACCATCGCTGGGAAGGAGCAAGATTGAAAGGCTGAGGTCAGCAGGAGGGGCTTCAACCAGGGGCGCAGCACGGCCATCCACCTGGGACAAGACAACCTTCTCGACCTCAAAGACATCAGAAGAGCAGCTATTTCGCTGAGGAGCATCAACCAGGGGCGCAGCACGGCAATCCACCTGGGATGGAGGGCATGTAGCCTTTGGAGCTTCATTAGCAGCTGCCACAACCTCATCAATCAGCAAAAGAGATTCATCATCAAGCGCTTTGATAGGAGAATCAGCAATGCGGATCGATGTCTCACAATCAGAGAGACTAGAGAAGGCGTTTGGTACATGGGCAATTGGAGAACCCAGAGAAGCGTCAATGTAGGAGGATTCCTCAGCCTGGAACTCCTGCAATGCAACATCAACCACTTCAGCAGGCTCAACAGGCGAAGAGGACATCACATCAACAGTCTCAGGAGCCAGGATTGACAAGGATTCAGTAGAAAAATCAGCCTTAAGATCACACACAGCGGTGAGGGTGGTCTTATTATGCATGCCAGCAGTTTGCTTTCTGCAGTGTCCAATTTCAACAAAATCAGACGGTGACGCAACAGATGCATTTGGAGTAGTCACCGGAAGAGAAGACTGTTCGGGAGATTTGAAGGCCAGTAGGGACGGAAATTGGCTGAATTCAGGAATTCGCCGCCCTTTAGCAGCACGTGTGTTTGTGCTCGGAGGAGAAAGGTCTTTATCCATGGTTCAATTCAAGAGAGTCTCCTATGAGGTGGCTTAGTTCCTCACAATGCAGAAAGAGCGGGCACAAAAAGGTTCAAGGAGATTGAGCAGATGGAGCGTTTTCTCCGAAGATTCGGTACAATATTCACGGTTTCAGGGGGACCACAGAACGAGACCCACGAGAAACAAACAAAGGGTGGCAACCAGACTTAATATCCTTCTCTGGGCGAACCACCAAAAGTCACCACCAAGGAGTGACCAGGAACATGCATGCATGCATAGTGAAGTTAGATACGCACAGGCAGTGGAGCATTCAACGGGGTACACAACGATCACACACTTGGACGAACACACTTGATGAAGAACACGCAAAACACACTTGAAGACACAGCTTGCGTTTAACACAAACTGAAGAAAGCAGCAGTAAGAAAGGGCGGGGGAGGACAGGCACACCGAGGAGAGGGCAATAGTCGGGAAGATTAAACATGTTCCGAAAAAATGGTCTAAAATTTATGAATTTTGACTAACGCGATGAAGCACCAAGGAGGGGATGCGAGCTGGTCAAGGCTGATTACAAAAAAGAGTACCATTGCATACTATATTTTAAAAGACACAACTAGAATATTGTTATGGTTATATATTTGTAGATGACTATATACAGATGACTAATTACACAATATACATGAGAGCAACCACATATTCTTCATTATCCACTAATCACTAAGCCAGAGTACCAATAACAGGTTGAGTATTATTCAGAAGAATCCCCCAATATACTATTAAAGCCCCTCAGCAGACAAGACCCGAGCACCAGAACAAAACCAAACGAAGAAGCCACACTAAGCCAATGGAGCCAAATATTCAAAGAATCTAGGTTTTGGGGATCTGGAGGGCTAAAAGACTAATTAGGGGTGGTTTATCGCCACAACCCTCAAGAAAGGCACTTTTCAACCAAAAATTCATTTATAGCTTATTTATAACTTAAAATTAGATAGTTAGAAAGTGGCATCCAGGAGGTACATGAAAGTGGCTTGGCATACAAGCCCATTGCATTTAGATAATGGGCATACCATTACACTGCAATTAAGATCAATTATTGTCTCAGCTGCTCCTGGCAATGGAGGGCGTGAAGGCAGGAAAGGCATTGGTGCAGTGCTCGCGACGGGGTGTCCTAGGCCCCACAGGTACTAAGTACACGGAATTGTATTCCGACACACGAAATAAATTTCGGAAGTACTGTTCGTGTGGGTTGGGTAGAGGAAGAGGGGCCCACGGGCCACAGTTACTTTGACTTCACAGTGTGGGACCATGGGTTATACCTCAACCAGACCCTGCTTTTGGACCCACAGGTCAATCACACCTGGGCATGTACCAGTCCGCCTTACCCTATGTCATACCAGTGAGTTTAGTGATAGGCATACTATCGCACTGCAGTTAATAATACAAGGGTGGTTACACCCAGGACTAACACTTTTAAGAATAGGCATACTATTCCACTGCATTTATGTCCGGGGCAGGACAGGTAGGCATACTACCAGGATGCAATTAATACTACAAGGGTGGTGACACCCAGGACTAGAAGGGGAAAAGGCAGGCATACTGCAGTTTGCTATTAGCCTCCCAGATACCACAGAAAAAAAAAGGATAGAGAGAAAAAGGCCAAAGATTGGTGTGCTTAAAAATGTTTGTGTTGTTTTGTACTAGACTATTGGATTTTATTTAATTTATTTTATTCAGGAATCTCCAAGTCAGGAACTGGAACCAGGTCAGTCAGCAGAAGACGGAGCTGAAAATGTGTATAACACGTGTGCATATCATGTTATTTGATTGCCCGGGGTGCCAAAAAACCAACTTTCATAGAAAAGTATTTTATATCCAGTAACCTCCTTCAGGGAAGTCAGGCACCCAAACAAATCACAACGGAAAGGCAATCCTCCATATGAAGGGTGTGAAATATAGGAATAACCAAGGGTTAGTCTAGACTGGCCAATGGTCAGTGCAATCGGAAAGCCAAACCCAAACGGAATAAAAGGATACCCAACAACCCATGTCAAATCCAAGTTTGACCACTGGTCAAGCACCACATTATATTATATTGGATAAGCACTAAGACCCATAAAAGAAAATTTTATAAATAGGCACCCCTTATAAGGCAGTGAGTCTCTCAAAGAGTCCCATATTGTCAGTTAATTAGTTCTAAAAACCCCAAATTAAAGCCAACTGTTAAAAAATTTGAACTAAAAAGTAACCAGAAGTGGCCTAAAACAATCAATTTATCAGTACCTCCCCGGCAAATAACCCAAAACCCCAATTAAAGCCCTTAATTAATGGAACAGTAGGTCAGGCGAGTACCAAAAACCTACGCATCACTGTAGAAGAAGTCTACACGTGACGTAATTTATCAATATGCATCACTGGCGACCCAGCACGCCACACAATAGAATTTCAAACACTTATGCACAGAGCATAGAGTGAATTTCGAACAGCTGTTTCTCAAAGTTTCTGAGTGGCAACGCCAAAACCAGCCGTCGTTGGAATTACATTGCAACGAACACAAAACATCTAAAAAAGGCCAAAAATCATACTTTTAGGGGGATTTAGACCGGGTGAGAGGGGTAAGGGTTTTATTTACGAGTTCCGGTTACATAAAATGCCTAAGATAGGTGGATTGGTCAAGTAATTTGGCCTAGGAGCAAAACGTCAACAATAAAGTGGGACCGAAACACCGACTATAAATAGTCATTTGATGGGGTTAATAATTTTGAAACTGCTCGAGTTTAATTTTCAGTCATCTGGGGGGTGGGCCCGAAGCCCCAGAAGAGGTTTTGTAAATTTAGAAGAAAATATTTTACAAAATTTCACCCCCATAGGTTAACATGGGAGTCTCTGAGAGAACTTTTCAAAAACATACCCCCTGGGATAAACCATTGGGGAAAAATTAAACAAAACAAAAGTATATCTAATATGCACAATTGAACACTGTTTAAGGGGAGGGTACTCATTAGATTCTGGCATTATTATTCTATTTTATATGAATTCTCTCCCAAAACTGTCACTGAGAAAATTAAGACTGAAAAATTTGACAAGACCCCTGTAGCCAAAACCAGGGGTCAAGATGACCAACATAACTATTGGACATGTGCATCTGACCTTAATCTAAGATGTGTACCTGGTTTAAACAATTAATTAATTTATTTAGATTTTATCGAATTTTAGCAAATGGGAAATTAAGAAAAATCAGTGACAGTGTAAGGGAGAAATGCTCTCAGAGACAACATACTCGGCCTAGAAACATTATTTTATACACAAATATACACAACTAAAAGGCCAAAGAGGGGTATACCCTCAAATTTCAATATAATTTATTTAAATACACAGTAATCAGCCAAAACCAGCAAGCATCAACCGAACCAAACGACCGTTGAAAACGAAAATGACCGTTGGAAGGGAAAAAAGCACGTCCCAAACATTAAAAGACCATAATTTGAAAAATAATTAAGATAATTAAAAACTAAAAACACCAAAAGCATGGGACGTGCTGTGGGAAAAAGAAGAGGTACCTCACTTGGTGCTCACATGACTATTGCCGTCTCCAGGGGCTCCGGAAGGGGCTTCCGGAGCGAATTGCCAGGGCGTCCGCCCCACCGAAAAACTTTAACCCCTCATGGGGGGCGATCCAAGGGGCGTAGAGACTTCATAGACGGCTTGAATAGTAGATCTTGATGGGGGCACAAAACTGTGAAAAAATCTAATTGCTGTGATTCCAATCAGTGATCCAATTGATAAAATTGAATCCAGTCAATTACACTAATACGTTCCCGTGGAACTGTTTCGAGTGGATTAGTTATGCTGGGAGGAATTCGCGTAACTGGAATGGAACTGGAACTCTTTGGAACCTTTAACTTGATTAGAACTCTTTTGGAACTTATAACTAGGTTTAGAACTTGGGAACTATTTGGAACTGGAACTGGAACTAATAAAGCTGGCTGGGATTGGAAGTTGGAACGTATAAGGTTTGTTTCTGTTTGGGCTTCGTTGGGAACGGCCTATGGGAACGGCTGGGAAGGGTATAGCTGTCTGTCTGGGATTATGGGAATGAGGAAGTTTCATATTTTTTAAATTTTCGATTTTGGGGTATATTAATACAATATAAGATGTGAAAAATCCAAATCTGCAATCCAAATTTTCCTCAAAAATTTATTTACTGAGATATAGAAGAAATAAAAGTTGAAAAAAGTCGTAAACAAATGATGCAATCGCAAACGCTCAAAAATCAAATTTGACGTCACTCGACACTAAACAAAAGACACTGTTGATGTTTATTCATTATTAAAATAAAAGGTCTTTATGACATCATGGATCTGGTCTAGTTTCATTAGACCAGATGGGGATTAGTCCCACTTAATAAAAAATATTTAATAATACATTTTCCATAAATATTTGAATTTCCTGTGGAAAATCTTAAAATATAAGAATGAAATGTTTAAAAATTAATTATTTGATTTTATTTTGGTGTTTTCATAGCTGATTTAACTTTTAAATTGGCAATTATAGAGCTTTTCTTATTAAAAATATTTAATCCTGATGTTTTCATATTTAAAATAGTGAGTCAAGCAGATCCACTCTAGTAGAGAAATGGAGAAATAAGCGTTTTTAGCCATAAAATCGTTAATTATTTGTAAATATTCGATTTTCGAACTTGGAAAACTTGGTAGTGATCGTCCTCGCCTCGGGATACGTCTATATACCGAGTTTTGTCTACGCCGGCTGCGTAGTTTAGGAGGATATGCGAATTGTAGTCGTTTTGACATGCCGAGTGACATCACGAATCTGAAATCGCTGTTTTTCCCGCCTTTTCCAGAGCGCAAACTTCAAGCCGCAATAAAAAAATAAATAATGATCAGAATTAAAAAATATTTCTGTTTTAGGGTTTTCTCGTAAGGTAGGATCGATTTTAAAAATAAAAAAAAAATATGAAACTTCCTCATTAAATCTGGAAATTCTTTTTAAGTTTCCTGTAGCTTGACCACTGGTCAAGATGACTAAAATTCACTATAATATAAATGTTGGAGTTGCCAATTTATCTTTTGTAATCCTTATTGTTATAACGTGTGTCTTTGGTTCCGACTGACCATTGGTCTGTCCGATCCACATTTTGCAACTTCTGTGCTTTGGCACTGAAGTAGGTCATGTGGGGGCTCAAACCAAACGCCTTAAGGCGGGTAACATTTTGGTGTTGACCACTGGTCAATATCTCTTGACCAGTGGTCATTCCACTTTTTCTCATCATATGTAACTTTTCTGACTTTCTCTTTTTGTCTCTTGATTGTTTTGGGGGTCCTGGCCTTTGGTCAACCTCATTTGACCACTGTCCAAGATGACTAAAATTCATTATAAAATAAATTTAGGAGTTGCTAATTGATATTTTGTAATCCCTATTGTTATAACATGTGTCTTTGGTTATGGTTGACCATTGGTCAGTCCGGTCAACTTTTTGTAACTTCTTTGCTTTGTCACTGAAGTAGGTCATGTGGGGTATCAAACCAAACGCCTTGAGACGGGTAACATATTGGTTTTGACCACTGGTCAAGATCTCTTGACCAGTGGTCAATCCATTTTTTCTCGCTATATGTAACGTTTCTGACCTTTTCTTTTTGTCTCGTGGTTGTTTTAGGCGTCCCTGACCTTTCGTCAACCCCATTTGACCACTGGTCAATTTTTGAATTTTTTGACTTTATTGATCCTTTTTGTCTTTGGGACCCTTGCGTTTTTTATATGAACGGTTTTAAAGCTGGAACCGTTTGGAACTGGAACTGTTAAGGGAACCTAATCCCACCTTGGAACTGGAACTGTGGAACCGGTTCCACACTTTAACTAATACGTAACATCCCTAGTATTGAGTTGAGATGTTGGGAAAATGATATATAATCGACAGAAAAAAACAGAAAAATCCCTAATAATGCTTTTCTGTTTTATGGCAAGCGGCAGTAGTGGCGTAAAATCAAACTTGCTATATGCCCAGCTTTTCAGTTTTAGACAAGTCTGCTCCAGTGGTTTGCTCTGATTGGTGACTGATTGCAGTGGCGGATCCAGGGGGGGCAACAGGCCTTTTGCCCCCCCTTGGGCTCAGGTACCTTTTTTAAAAGTTACGGTAAGAAAAGGAAAAAACGAAAATCGGACATCCGAAATTCGGACAAGGTATACAAAAACAAGTTAAAACCCTGTTTTATTGGGTCAAATTTCCAAAAATTTTCTGGGGGAGGCCCCCAGACCCCCTTTGGTATTTGGAACTCAATTATTCACAACTTCTTTACATTCTGTACATCAAAATGAAAATCCTACACGAAAAGGAATACCTGAAATTCGGGCTTTAGGTACCAAATCTAGTTAAAAATCTGTTTTTAGAGTCAATTTTTCTAAAAAATCTTCTGGGGGAGGGCCTCCAGTCCCCCTTTGATACATCAAACTAAGTAAATTACTTACAACTTGTCTCATTCTGTACTTCTTTAAGACGCAAATTATACTTAAAATGTGTTACAAAGTTTCATTACACCTATTTAATATGTATGGGAGAAATAATTTTGGACCCCTCCTGCCACTGAAGGGGAATGTCCACGAGACCAGTTAATCACTTGTTAACCCTGCCCATTGTTGTTTTTTGTTAAACATGATAATGACTAATTTTTAGAGGATATATTTGGAGACTCTTTCCAAATAAAAATCTATATACGCCTGTGGAGTGATGAAAAAAGAGAGGGAAGAAAATTGGTGGACCTGTGGAGAAATCATCCACATATGCTCCGGGCCCACCCTGAGAATCGAGCTTTGGCTTTGGGTACCAAAACGAGTTAAAACCCTGATTTTTAGGGTCAAATTTCCAAAAAATTTCTCGGGGAAGACCCCCAGATTCCCTTTTTGATATTCAAATATACTTTTCCTTATTTTGTTTTACATTTTTATACTACAGATATAATATACATCAAAATGCGAATCTTTCCTACAAACGCATTAAAAAAAGTACATAAACCTATGAGGAAGCTTAGGAATAATTTTAGGTCCTCTCCCTCGTTGCAGAAATCTAGCTTTTCGCCTGATAATGACTTATTTTTTGGAGGATATTTTGGTTCCATCAGAAATAAATTTATATTTATGCTACGGCCATCTAGAGCAGTGATGACCGCTCATAGGGTCTCTCTGGCTGGAAGGGTGGGACGTTAAAATGCTATCCCCCGATCCCATCTTAAATGTTCAAAAATGAGTCAAAAGACTACTTTTCAAGGTAAAATTTCAAAAAAAAATTCGGGGGGGGGGGGACCCCCAGACCCCCCTTTCCCTGAGTCGCCATCCAAGTATTTTCACTTAAAGAATCAAATTTTCAAAATTTTTCTGGGGAAGAACTTCCAACCTTCTTAAAATGTGGTTGCCCCCCCCTTAGGTCCAGGCTGGATCAGTCACTGACTGATTGGTTGAAATTTCTCATTTAAAAAAATAAGACTTTTGATAAAATAAAAAATGGGAATAGAACCGATAGAACCCAACCCAAGAACTGCTGCACGCTAAGCCAGGGGGAATTAAGGTGCGGAGGGTGCAGATTGCGAAAATGGACCGCCTGAGAATATAAAGTAAAAGTTTCTTATGTAATTTTTGCTCACTAAGTGAGATCTTTTTTGACTATAAATTATGCCTACAATCCTACAATTAAAAACTGAATAAAAGCATTTAGAACAGTGTCCAGTTTGGACCTAAGGGGGGGGAACCACATTTTAAAAAGGTTGGAGGTTCTTCCCCAGAAAAATTTAGAAAATTTGATTCTATTATTGAAAATACTTGGATGACGTGACGTCCCAGGGAAAAAGGGGGTCCCCAACAGAATTTTTTTTGGAATTTTACCTTAAAAAGTAGTCTTTTGACTCATTTTTGAACATTTAAGATGAGATCATGAGATAGCATACTACCCATCCTTCCAGAGAGACACTTAAGATGAGCTGTCCCTGGCCCGTTCTGGTCTGGGTACCTTCAGAGGGCGGTGGATAAAGTCTGAAAGGGCGCCGCAATAATTAATAAACCTAAAAACTTAATTTTCTGTTAAGAATGGTGATGTTTTACAAATTACTTTTTTCAACGGAAAAAATAAAGCAATACTGCTATTTGAGATATTTTGATTATTTTTTATTTTGTAAATAGTGTTTTAGCTTATTTTTAGACCCTTTGGAGTCTCAAAAGTATTGTTTTTATTTATTATTATTTTTTGACTTAGGGTGCCCATTAGTTTAAATAAGAGCTCCGAAATAAAACACCCCACCTAAGCAATTTTAAAACTAAATGATACCACTGGTTACTGTTTAGTGATAAGGAGCTCAGGAAAAAAAACATAGAGTATTAAAAAGTGTAGAAAATGGTTCTTCAAAAGGGCACCTGAGCAAAGGGCGCAGGGGGTGGGGGACACGTCCCCCTGGCCAGCACAGGCCTGAGCGGTCATCACTGCTCTAGATGGCAGTGGCGTAAATATAAATTTATTTCAGAAGGAACCAAAATATCCTCCAAAACATAAGTCATTATCAAGCCAAAAGCTAGATTTCTGCAACGAAGAAGAGGACCAAAAATTATTCCTAAGCTTCCTCATAGGTTTGCCTTCATAGATTTTATGTACTTTTTTAATACATTTATAGGAATAGAATATTTATAGTATAAACTTGTAAAACAAAATAAAGAAAAGTATATTTTGATTATCTAAAAGTTATCTGGGGGTCTTCCCCGAGAATTTTTTTGGAATTTTGACCCTAAAAATCAGGGTTTTAACTCGTTTTGGTACCCAAAGCCAAAGCCCGATTTTCAGGGTGGGCCCGGACCTTATGTGGCTGATTGCTCCACAGGACCACAGAGGTCATCAATTATCTTCCCTCTCTTTTTTCATCACTCCAGAGGCGTATATAGATTTTTATTTGGAAAGAGTATATCCTCTGAAAAATTAGCCATTATCATGTTTACCAAAAAACAACAATGGACAGGGTTAACAAATGATTAACTGGTCTGATGGAAATTCCCCTTCAGTGGCGTATACTAGGGTGTATCGAAAAAAACTTTTTTGATTTTGATGATGCCTTAGTGTGGAAAAGTTGTCTAAGGTGGCAGAGAGTGCCTGTGAATTTTTTCAGAATTTTCGGATAATATCTTGAGGTGCCGCCAAGGCCCTGAAGGTCCCCATGTTAATCCAATGGAGCGCGCAAGCCAAGGAGGCCGAAAATTGGTTTTTCGCCCCTCATTTCTACCCTAATCACACGACGAATGTCTTCACTCGAGTTATGGACCCTATATGATCTAGGCTGTCCGACAAAACTTGAATAATAGCCTAAATCTCTATACTATGTTGATTGTGGGCTCTGATTTGAACGAGGAAATACGCGATTTTCGACGAAATTGGAGCATACAAAAAAACGTAATATAGAGATTTAGGCTATTATTCAAGTTTTGCCGGATAGCCTAGATTATATAGGGTCCATAACTCGAGTGAGGACATTCGTCGTGTGATTAGGGTAGAAATGAGGGGCATAAAACCAATTTTCGGCCTTCTTGGCTTGCGCGCTCCATTGGATTAACATGGGGACCTTCAGGGCCTTGGCGGCACCTCAAGATATTATCCGAAAATTCTGAAAAAATTCACAGGTACTCTCTGCCACCTTAGACAACTTTTCCGCACTAAGGCATCATCAAAATAAAAAAAAAGTTTTTTTCGATACACCCTAGCGTATACTATAGAAATCTATTTCAGGAGGGGCCCAAAATTATTCTTTCCACTTCCCATACATATTTAACAGGTCAATGAGACTTTGTAACACATTTTAAGTATAATTTTGGCGTCTTAAAGAAGTGCAGAATAAGAGAAGTTGTGAGTAATTTATTAAGTTTGATGTACCAAAGGGGGACTAGAGACCTTCCCCCAGAAGATTTTTTAGAAAAATATACTCTAAAAACAGGTTTTTAACTAGTTTTGGTACCCGAATTTCAGGTATACATTTTCGTGTAGGATTTTCATTTTGATGAACAGAATGTCCAGAATAATTGAGTTCCAAATACAAAAGGGGTCTGGGGGTCCTCCCCCAGAAAATTTTCGGAAAGTTGACCCAATTAAAAAAGGTTTTAACTTGTTTTTGTATACCTTGTCCGAATTTCGGATGTCCAATTTTCGTTTTTTCCTTTTCTTACCGTAAGTTTTTCAAAAGGCCCCTGAGCCCAAAGGGGGGGCTGATTTAGAATAAGTAATCATTTTTATTCAAGGCAGTGCTGAGATTGGGGGAGACGTGGAGGGACGCCATCCCCCCAAATGTTTGGACCGTCCCCCGAAATATTTTTACCGTCCCAATCCTCCGAAATATTTATTTCAACGAAAATTTTTTATAAATTTAATTAAAAAAAGGTTCGTGGATGGGTACCTTCAGACCTTCAGAAGGCCGTGGACAAAGGGTGAAAGGGTGGTGCAGCTAAAATAATTAATAGTAAACCAAAAAACCTAATTTTCTGTAGTGGCATATTTAAAAATTTATTTCGGGAAGGACCCTGTATGTTTTTGTTTACTTAGAATCCCTTCCATGGGGATGAGCACTCTGCCACAAGGGGAACTTTTCGCAATCCGCAACAACAGTCAATAGAGTCAAAAGTTAACCCAATAAGGAAGCTTATATATAATAAGTAAAAATGTTACTGAATCTTCACTGAAGCAGTGGGTAAAATGCTTGTTTAATAGTCTGTTCATTTAGAATAGGTGCCTGAAACGGGATTAAAAACGTTCAATAACGCCTAATAACGCTCATCACGCAACTTCAGTGATAGATTCTTTTACTGTATTTTGACTGCTTCTGTTTAGGTTGCCTTATCATTGCACAAAAAATTTTTCGATGATAAATACTATAGTATATGCTTTTAATACATTTCATCTCAGGCCCCTATTCTAAATAAACATCCTATAGTATGCAGCAGTTCTTGGTTTATATCCCTGGTTATTATTTTATTTAAAATTACTTACACTTTCCAAGAGGAATTACAACCAACCAATCTGAAATACAACGATTTTTTCAAATTTAATTTATTTCGATAGAGCTTCTTTAAAAAAAAATTTAATTTTTTTTTCGAAATCTGATCATTAGTTAAGCTTTAGTTAGTAGGCGCATAAGCACTTGTGTATGAAAGCGTATTCGGCATCGGTTAAATCTAGTTAAACAAATTTCGTTGAAAGTATTGATTGGTTGAAGATGCGGGCGGATGAAAGCAGAAGTGACGTCACATAGGCCACACCTCCAATTCTAGCAATCGCAATTTTCGAAAATTAACTTAAAAAATTAATGATAAAAAATCTTAAAATTTGAAGAAATGCGTTTCATAACCCCATCAATGATTTCCAATAGTCGAAATCTTGAATTTCCACACACAAAAGCTAAACAGCTTGACTGCTAAAAGTTCCCCCCTAGGGACTTTAAGCATGTTGTCACACCACCTATACTTCGTCTGTTATATTTCTCGGTATGTATATCGGTGTATATGGATCTGGCCGTATTCTCGTGGAGCTAATTACCCAATACTCTGTGATAAAGCTTAATCAGAAATAAACATCTCAACTCAACTCACACTTTCTAAAAATTGGCATAGCAGGGATGTCAGCAGGTACTTTCTACCCTCCTCTAATACTACATTCACACATGAAAAGCTAATCTAGTTTAAGTGCTAATCTAGCTTAAATATAGCATTGTGACAATGCAATATTTAAGCTAGATTAGCACTTAAACTAGATTAACTTTTCATGCAGGGGCGTCATTTCAGTTTTTCGTTGGGGGGGCAAGGAATTTTTTTTAAATGGGTCTGAACCTTGCTGTAACTAGGTTTTTTTTGGCGGGGGTTGCCTCAACTTCATTTTTAAGGTAATATCATGTCAAAATTTGACAGCGTGAACTCCAAGGGAAAATGGGGGTCTGGGGGTTCACCCCCAGGAAAATTTTGAAAATTTGGCTCTTAAAGTAGTGTTTTAGCCCGTTTTGAGACCGTTTGGGCTGCATCCAAAGAGAACAGTTTCTTGTAAACCACATAATGTTCTAGGGAAAAGAGTTGTACTCTTTGGGGAGCATCTAAAGAGAAAAGCTTCTTGTAGGAAGAATAGTTTTCAAGGGGGAAAACACTAAATAAGAGACGTGGAAATTTTAGAGGGGGGCTGGGGGTCCTCCCCCAGAAATTTTTTGAAATTGAACCCTCAAAAGTAATGTTTTAACTCCTTTTGAGACATTTTGAGTTGCACCCAAAGCTCCTTGTGGAAGTTACAGAATTTTCAAGGGACTTGCAGCTATTTTTCATATTACAGTGGAAACCT
The DNA here is from genome assembly GCA_024610705.1 of Tetragnatha versicolor. Classification (NCBI taxonomy): domain Eukaryota; kingdom Metazoa; phylum Arthropoda; class Arachnida; order Araneae; family Tetragnathidae; genus Tetragnatha; species Tetragnatha versicolor. The sequence continues at coordinate 60,188,654 of JANDEH010000001.1, forward strand.
TGGGGGGGCGGTTGCCCCCCCCTGCCCCCTCTAAATGACGTCCCTGTTTTCATGTGTGAATGTAGTATTACGGACGACGATCGTTTCCTTTTACAAGCGTAGCTGACCCTGCCCGATGGATAGATCATGGCCACTCGACAGGTTCAGGTAGATGCTGATTTAAATCAGTCCTTGAATTCTGTGGAAAAAGTAGAGAAGGGTTTGAATCGAGGCATGATCGAGTACATGATCTTTTCATAGAGTGGAAGACTCTTGACGGAAGGGCAAATCAACCTGACTCTGAGTTACGAAGAATAGAAATTGCAATACAAATAAGGGACAGAATTGGTTCGTACAGAAATTTGATTAGAAGGTTCATCAGACTCTTGCAGGCTGAAAACTATGGACCTGTTTTTCGAACCCGAGTCTAGTGATTCGGATAGTCGACTACCAGAACAAGACCAAACGAGGAGGATAAAGGCAAGAATTGCGATGTGCTCTAAATCCATGCCAAGGGAGAAAGAGGTAAAATAAAAAAGGAAAGCGATGCTTACAGAACTAAGGATAGACTCTATTTTGTGTAATTTCTTTTAGTGAACATTGGAAATTTTATTGGATGTTTTTTATGCAAGATAATTTTGTTGAATATTTAAGTTGCATTTTTCCATTAAGTCTCCTTTATAACTTTTAATGTTTGTAGAATGTGTTTTTTTAAAATAAGTTTATATAGATTGAATTTTTGATTCTGCTTGTATATTGCTTGATCTCTCAATTCGGGTTTACTTTGATTTTTTGAATTACTTAAGCTCTTATCTATGTAACTTAAATAATAAGTTCAATAATTAGTTTCCTTCTTTAAAATAGTTAAAGCTTTTCTACCATCAGAAGAAGACTGCTCCAACTTTAATATTGAACAGATTCGTTTCGTTGATCATTTATTCATTAAAAAGTGAATTTAGGAAGTTAAATTTATTCACTTAAAAACATAGTCATCTAGAGAGGTCTCACTGAAGCATGCCCGCAACAATCTTGATCCATTTGTGGTGGTAGAATTAAAGAGGAAAATTGCTACTTGGACTGTGGTAGAATCTAAGTTAGTTCTTATTGCGTATTCCTTAAAAATTGTAAAATTTGACTATCCCAAAGGTGTTTTATTTAATTGGGGGATATAAAAACTTTCAAATATGTGAGAAGGGGTCAACGCCCCCTTATAACCCCTAAAACTATTCTAATTGACTGAACAGGAAAATTTTCACTTGGACTCTCTGTTAAGCTCTTTACTCTGTCGGTAGAATCTAAGTGAGTTCTTATCGTGTATTCCTTAAAAACTGTAAGATTTCACCATCCCAAAGGTGTTTTATTTAATAGGAGGATATAAAAACTTCCAAATGTGTGAGAAAGGGTCAATTCCCCCTTAATACCCCTAAAAATATCCTACTTGGTTAAATACTAAATAGGCATGATGTGGGTTGAAATTAATGTACCTATATGTTACGGGCAAAGTGATTAATTGGGCATTATTAATAATGCCCAGAGTGGAGGCGGGCAAAGTCATAAATTTTATTGATAAATGCCATTGAATTTATCACATTGCCCTCCTCCACTTCGGGCATTATTAATAATGCCCGATTAATCACATTGCTCGTAACATATTACACTAGGTCTAGGTAGAGAGCTTGTGTATTAGAGGGTGTCCCTTTAAAATTGAAAGTCGGGGAAACTTTTACGACACCCCCTAATTTTTTTTCCTTTTGGTATCCTAAGAAAGTGTGCAAAATCTTAAATCGATCAGAAAATATTAACACGTGCCTCAAACGGCCTAAAGTTGAGAAATTTTGACATTTTTCTCATTTTTTTTGAAAATTTTTAAAAATGCCTTAAAATATTATTTTGTCGAATAATAGGGCTTTAACACATCTAAATATTCATATTTGACCGTTTTTCATTCCTAGATAGGCGAAATTACCCAGTTTTTAGCCTGGACATCAATCGGAAAATCATCAAATTTGCCCATTTTATACTGAGAATAGAGGATACAAAAGTCTGTCGGGAATGACATATTATAACCACGTAATTCCATAACTAAGTACCATTTGTAGCTAAAATTAATTACTAGCATTTTAATTACAGGCGCCATATATATATATACAGGGCTCGATTTCTAAACAAAGAGGTACCGGAACGGTCAAATTATTTGTCTCAAAACTGAAAAAGCGAATACTTTTTAATACAAAAACTTAAGCATTTATTTTCAAATTTAAATTTAAAAAATAAATTCAAATGTGTTGTACTAGATTAGAAAGAGTGTTCTAACTTAATTATTGTTTAAGACAACGATGGGCAACCTACGGCCCGCGGGCCGGATCCGGCCCGCCTCGTCATTTGGTCCGGCCCGCGGAACATTTTAAAAATTGTACTAAAAATCACTCTGTTTTCGTTTACAAGAGCGAAAGAGGAGATACAGAAGTTTCCCCCGAAAAGAACTTAATTTTAGCAGTTAAAACGTGCTGTAACTATATTTTGTTCTTGGGAGGTGTCTATAAGCGTGGGAGAGTTGTTACTTCACGACGGACGATCGCCGACGGTTGATTTTCCGATTTTTAAAACGTGGATAGCTTGTTTAACCTTTTTCCATCTCCCTTGAAAAGTAACGTCGAGGAAGCTCCGATACACCTGCAAATAGAGTTGGGGAGTTGATCGAGCTTCGGGAAGACTGGCATTTAAAATCAAAATTTGAATACGTAATGCCCAGTGATTTCAACAGCACAAACCTAGCTGAAGAAAAATTCCCCACCTTAGAGCATTTGCAAGAAATATGATCTGCGCATTTGGAAGTACATGTAAATGTGAACAGTTCTTTTCCAGAATGAAAATTAATAAATCGAAGTATCGAACCAGTCTTACGGAGGAAAATCTGGACAAAACTCTGCGCCTGCGTATATGTGAGATAGAGATCCCGATGTTGACAATCTTGTAACTCAGGTTCAAACTCAAGTACTCCAGATTTTTCTAGATTTTCCAGTCCAGATTTTTGTAACTTTAACATGAAATTTTTGTATGTAATCTAGATAATATTACTCTAGTCCAGATTAATTTTTAACTTTAGTACTAAACTTCATAAATATATACAACTAAACGACTAATATTTTACTTAAAAATATTACCTATTATCTACTCTATGGCCCTCCACGTCATTGTAATCTTGGAGTCCGGCCCGCGGACTCGAAAAGGTTGCCCATACCTGGTTTAAGACGAACTCTATACAGTTTTTTTGTAAACACATTTTACAGTGTGTTATATTTTTTCCCAAAGGAGGCCTCTTGTAGGAAGCGGAACGGCTTACCATCAATGAACCATTTGTGTTGTATATTTTGCTAATTTAAGGAATAGAGAGAGAGAAAGAATGCGTATAGTTAAAGTCCTTAAATGGTAGAATTTAAGATGTCGCAAATTTTCTTTGCAAATTTGCCCAGCAATCTGGCAATCGTGGGTAGTTCAAATGGAGGTTCACAATTATGTTTTAAAAGAACAATTAATTAACACAATGAAGTTGCAACCTTACCAATTAAATCCCAATTATTGTTATTTGCAAAAAAGATAAAAAAATTTTAAAATTTGAAATATGCCTTTTTAAAATTTTTTTGGTAGAAATCTCACTTTTATGAACTTAATCTGAAAAAATTTAAATTATTTTAGTTCCAAATACAAATAGGGGGTCTGGGGGCCCCCCCAAAAAAATTTTGGAAAGTTGACAGTTAAAACAGGGTTTTAATTCATTTTAGGACTTTTTTTTCGTAACGTAGAAAGGTATATCCGCGGGCCTGATGAAAGGGTCGCGAGCGGTTGTTAGGAGACCACTGAAATAGAATTATTAATTTTTTTTCCGAAAAAGAGGTTCCGGAACGCCGTTCCGGACCGTTCCGGCTATATATATATATATATATATATATATATATATATATATATATATATATATATATATATATATATATATATATATATATATATATATATATATATATATATATGATAGCAATCTTAATAAGACAATAAAAAACAAGAACTAGGCTTACCCAGCGCATAAGCAGCATAATAAAGAAAGCCTTAGTATTATATAATAGTAAAATGAAATAAGATAAGAATGGGAAACTCATCAGTGGCAGCCCCAATGAAACAGAAAATACAGGGGTGTTTCGTTTTTGCAACGTGGCAAACGGCAGAGAGCCGAGAGCCATGTTGCAACTGCCAGACACCCAAAACAACTAATAAACTTTAGAAAATTAGAATACAATGAAAACTAACAAAACAAAAGAAACATACCAATCTGTATCCGAGAAACAGAGACAGGAAAAGTTCCAATCACGTCAAAGTATCCAAGAGCAGCCATCTTGCCTCCACCCACCCTCTACACGAAGTAGTTTTAGGAAGAGGAGTCATATACTCATAGCACTTGACGTTTACATAAGACTCCAGCAAACCAAAAAATAAAGTGGTGACTGTTTGTTACATGTATTTATTGATGAAAGGCAACGGAAAGCTATTGTTTAGTAATTTTTTGCGTAAAAGGCCAATTTCAAGGTCATAATATGAGTTACAGCAGATGTTTAAAACTCTAAAACTCTGTGAAATTATAATGCCAGAAAAAACTTTTTTACTTAGGCAAGAAGACCAATGTTGTAGGGTGTTGATTTTAAATTGGAAATCTCTTCTTTTATCATAAATGGTTAAATCCACTTTTTCATCTTTCAAAATGATCGCTAGGTCTAAGAAATTGGCAGAGCAATGATCTTCATTAGTTTTTTAAGGATAAGACTGCTAGGATAGATCACACTAGAAATATTTTCAAATTCATCGAAATTAACACATAGCAGGTCATCTATATACCTGCAGCACACTCCCTTGTTAGGAACTTGTTCTATGGTGAATTTCCTCTCGAAATAAAGTAGAAAGAGGTTAGCCATGGTGGAGCTGAAATTGGATCCCATAGGGATTCCATTTGTCTGCAGAAAGATATTATTGCCGTTGGAAAAATAATTATTGTAAATACAAAATTTTTGTAACTCTTTAAAAGAGTTTTTAACAAAACTGCATTCAACAATACTGCAAAGGCTGACAATCGCCTCAAATAATAAGTGCTTATAAATAATAAGTGCTGATATATATAATGAAATAATATATATATATATATATATATATATATATATATATATATATATATATATATATATATATATATATATATATATATATATATATATATATATATATATATATATATATATATATATATATATATATTAGGGTGTATCGAAAAAAACTTTTTTTCGATTTTGATGACGTAATAGCGCGGAAAAGTTGTCTAAGGTGCCAGAGAGTACCTGTGAATTTTTTCAGAATTTTTGGATAATTTCTTAATGTGCCACATTGGCCCTGAAGTTCCCCATGTTAATCCAATGGGGCGCGCCGCCAAAAAGGCCGAAAATCGGTTTTTTCGCCCCTCATTTCTACCCTAATCACACGACGAATGTCTCGTCTCGAGTTATGGACTCTATATGATGTATGCTACCCGAAAAAACTTGAAAAATAACTTAAATCTCTATATTATGTTGATTGTGGGCTCTGATTTGAACGAGGAAATACGCGATTTTCGACGAAATTTGAGCATACAAAAAAACGTAATATAGACATTTAGGCTATTATTCGAGTTTTGTCGGATAGCCTAGATCATATAGAGTCCATAACTCGAGACGAGACATTCGTCGTGTGATTAGGGTAGAAATGAGGGGCGAAAAACCGATTTTCGGCCTTTTTGGCGGCGCGCCCCATTGGATTAACATGGGGAACTTCAGGGCCAATGTGGCACATTAAGAAATTATCCAAAAATTCTGAAAAAATTCACAGGTACTCTCTGGCACCTTAGACAACTTTTCCGCACTATTACATCATCAAAATCGAAAAAAAGTTTTTTTCGATACACCCTAATATATATATATAAATCAATGTCTGTCTGTATGTATGTATGTATGTCCTTTATAGTTTTAAACTTTTCGAAGCTACATTAACTATTTAACTATACCACGTTGATCTACTCGCTCCAAGGAAGGTTTCTGAAGAATAATAATTTAAAATCGATGCATCCTAATAACTTTTTTGGTCAATTTTATGCTCAAAAACTCATATTTCGTGCCTAACTTCAAGGCAAAACCACATTGTTGTAAATATCATAAGAGATGATGTAACTTTAATTGTTGTAGGCGTATTCTCGATTGTTGCAGTTTAAAATCCATTGTTGTAACATAAACATAAAAGTGACTCCTTTATTTAACTATTTCCACATTTGGACTGGCGAAGCCCATCTCTAACACACCAGAAGAATTTTTTTAAATGGACTGGCGAAGCCCATCTGTAACACACCAGAATAATCTTCTTTAAAAATGGACTGGCGAAGCCCATCTGTAACGCATCAGATGATATTTATAAAAAATAAATAAAACCCGGGCGAAGCCCGGGTCTAGCGCGTCAGCGCTACTGCGCCCGGGCAAAGCCGGGTCTAGCACTTTAGCGCTAGTATATAAACAGATGCTATCTAGTTGCTAACGTGAAATCAGCTGTTTAAAATATTATTTAAATTTTCTATAATAAAAATACTGTTTTTAGGTGCTCAAAGTTTTTTTTTAGTGCATCACTACATTAATTATTTTCTTCCTCTATGATTATGATATGATTAAATGGGATATATGGGGGAATCCCCGAGATTTTGACCTTTTAGTTTTGATATTAGAAATCGTCAGATCTCAATTCTTTTATCTTTTTCAATTCTTTTATCTTTTTTTCTTTGAATGCAAAAACACCTGATGCTGTACCTTCGGACACCATGAGTGTTGTACCTACGGACACGTTCTTGTGGGTGTCTGTAGCTAATCGGCGTTTTAGAATCAGGTTTCATTTAACTGAATACATTTTAATAAATGTTAAATTAATTCTAAATGGTAATCTATATGTCAGCGATTATTTTCAAGTGAATTTTAGATGAAAAATCAAATATTTTGTGATATAAACTACTTTTTTAAATTTATGATTCTACTTGGAATTTAATGTAAAATATGGTGTAAAACCCTAAGCACCCTATCGCATTTAAGTATGATGATTAAAAAAACTTAAAATTTCCACTGAAGAAGATTTACCACCAAATTATTATTGTTATTACCACCAAATGCTTGCACAACTAAGTGTCGATCGAATTGTTTTTTTTTGGATCAGTGAAGTTGTCAGATCAATCAGCATGATTGATGAAACTATTACCTTAAATTCTGATCTGAAAATACCATGTGATTTTTGTGTTTTTGGTAAAAAAACAAGACTTTTATCATTCAACTTCGTTTTAATAATCATTTACGATCTAAAACTACATTACTTTAAAAAATCTATTTTCAATTTTAAAAAGGCTTGAAATAGGTTATTAAAAGGTAGTTCATCAATAAAAATGTTCATTCTTAGCTTTTTTCAACTAAAACTTCCCTTTTTAAGGGTGTCCAGTTGTTGTACCTTTGGACACAAATTTTTCCAAGTTATTATAAATTATTAAAAATCCAATTTTCAAGATTTTGATTAATAAAAAATATATCTCTACTCACAAAGGTTAGGACTATAAGTTGGGCACTTTAAATGGTCAAAATGTGATTTTACCTGTCTTAGAAAAATCCAAACGTGACTTTTGTCCATAGGTACAGCACTCTCCCCTATATATATATATATATATATATATATATATATATATATATATATATATATATATATATATATATATATATATATATATATATAAAAAATTCTGGGATAAACGGTATGGGCATGTTTGGTATTAGGCAATGCGTATTTGAGTTTTCTAATATCAGTTAATACTAATAAAATCCTTTAACCACTCTTTAAAGCTCTTTACTCAGTTCGAATGGCCAGCATATCTTTTATTACATTCTAAATGCATAATAGGGACAAGAGAAATTATAAAAAAATATTGAAAAACTAGACTTCAGCACATACAGAAGTATTATATTCTGTAACTTAGTTGAAAAATTGAAGTTCATACAAAATTAACCCGATCTTCATGATGATTGCTCCTACTGCACTCAGTACTATGTTTAAAGTCCGTTTTTATGCTTTATCGTGATTTTATAGTACACAAGAGCATAAAATATTCCTGTAACATGAAAAGCCCCGATTAGATACTGATATTGTGATGAGAATATGTTAAATATTGACAATGGTTGCTGAAACCAGTCCTTTTTTAAAGTCAGTTTTTAAGTCAGAGCTACACTTCACTATGAAAAATTTTATACAGTTTAAACTTTTAAAAAATACTGAGAGTTTAAACTAATTTAATTTTATAAATAAATTGATCAAAAAATCAACTTGAAACCTAATTTCTTCTTCAAGAACGTTCACTAATGAAAATTGAAGGATTTTATAGGACAAGGGCCAGATTAGGCCATTCTATCCCAAATGAAAATTGCATAGTGCGAAAAAATACTAAGAGAAGTTGAAGAGTTACAGAAACTGTAGTTAGTACCTATTTAAAATTCTCCTAGCTAAGAACCAAATACCAGTGTTTAATCAGCTTTTCATGTTACTAATTTGCTGAATTGCAGGAAGTTTTTATGTTTATGTATAAAATTATGAAATACAAGATCTATTAACATAATTAATGCCTTATAATCTGGGTGTAGTAGGCTCGATCATTATGAAGAGCGGGTTAATTTTCAATCAACTTCAACTTTTCAACAATACAATACTTCTGTATATACTGAAGTATAGTTTTTCAATATTTTTAAATAATATCTCTTGCCCCTATTATGCATTTAGAATTTTATCATCTATAGTTATGTAGTACTAAAAGATATGCTGGCCATTCGAACTGAGTAGAGCTTTAAAGAGTGATTAAAAGATTTAATTAGTATTAACTGAGATAAGAAAACTCAAATACGCATTGCCTAATACTAAACATGCCCATACCGTTTATCCCAGAATTTTTTTTAGTGGTAAAGTAATCCAATATGGCGCCTGTAATTAAAATGCTAGTAATTATTTTTAGCTCTAGATAATTTATCTACACATCAATATCGTCTACAAATGGAACTTAGTTATGGAATTACGTAGTTATAATAAGTCATTCCCGACTGTCTTTTGTATCCTCTATTCTCAGTATAAAATGGGCAAATTTGATGATTTTTCGATTGATGGCCAGGCTAAAAACTAGGTAATTTTGCCTAGCTAGGAATGAAAAACGGTCAAATATGAATATTTAGATGTGTTAAAGCCCTATTATTCGACAAAATAATATTTTAAGGCATTTTTAAAAATTTTCAAAAAAAATGAGAAAAATGTCAAAATTTCTCAACTTTAGGCCGTTTGAGGCACGTGTTAATATTTTCTGATCGATGTAAGATTTTGCACACTTTCTTAGGATACCAAAAGGAAAAAAATGAGGGGGTGGCGCAAAAGTTTCCCCGACTTTCGATATTTAAGGAAGGGGGAGAGAGAGAGAGAGAGAGAGAGAGAGAGAGAGAGAGAGAGAGAGAGAGAGAGAGAGAGAGAGAGAGAGAGAGAGAGAGAGAGAGAGAGAGAGAGAGAGAGAGAGAGAGAGAGAGAGAGAGAGAGAGAGAGAGGCAATGACTCGCTTAAAAGCGTCTCTGCGCATCCTTAAAAATGTCCAATTCTGTCCAAACTGTATCATTCCGCTTGTCTCGCGTCCCATGCTAATCCTATGGAGGGAAACCTAACTCCGCCTGCGGCGAACAGGAAACGCTGTTTACCGATCTGCGCGCGCTATACCGAGTTGTCGTCTCTCTCTCGTATACAGGCTCTCTAGGTCTAGGGTGTATCGAAATAAATTATACTTATAATAATAAATTATATAAATTATAATATAATTTTTGATTTTGATGATGCGATAGTGAGTAAAAGTCGTCTAAGGTGGCAGGAGTACCTGTGATTTGTTTTCAGAATTTTCGGATAGTATCTTGAAGTGCCACATTGGCCCTGAAGGTTCCCCATGTTCCTATGGAGCGCGCAAGCCAAAAAGGCCGAACATTGGTTTTTCGCCCCTCATTCCTACTCAAATCACATGACGAATGGCTTCACTCGAGTTATGAACCCTATATGATGTATGCTACCCGAAAAAAACTTTAATAACAGCCTAAATATCTATATTATGTTGATTGTGGGCTGTGGGCTCTAATTTGAAGGAGAAAAGACGCGGTTTTCGACGAAATTTGAGCCCACAAAAAAACTTAATACAGAGAATTAGGCTGTTATTCAAGTTTTGTCGGGTAGCATTCATCACATAGGGTCCATAACTCAAGTGAAGATATTCGTCGTGTGATTTGAATAGAAATAAGGGCCGAAAAACCAATTTTCGGCCTTTTTGGCTGGCGCGCTTCATAGGATAACATGGGGAACTTTCAGGGCCAATGCGATACTATCCGAAAATTCTGAAAAAAAATCACAGGTACTCCTGCCACCTGCCACCTTAGACAACTTTTACGCACTATCGCATCATCAAAATAAATTTTTTTTTCGATACACCTTGATATACACTGCTAATTCATGTACCTATTTTTCCCCGACAGGAGAACAGGATGATCAGCAAAAAACAACTTTACAAGCGTTGAAAAGTTTGCTATTTTTTAAGAACTTCAATAGAAAACTTAAAAAAAAATTTTTTTATTATTTAGTTTACCTATTTTAATTCAGTGTCTTAACCACACTTTAATTTCGAGGAGGTGGGTTTGACTTGGAAAATTTGGGGTGGAAAATTATTATTAATTTGGTTGGAAAATTTGGGGTGGCTAAAGACGGAAAAGTTTTTAAGTAGCGTTTTATTTTATTTTGAGACTTTGACTTTTTGTTCTCGAAAAATTATCCAAGCTTCGCTCTACACATAAGTAGATAGAATGGGAAAAATAACTGCTTACTATATTATGCTTCTAACTGCTAACTATATTATGATCTCTTAAATTTGGATAAAACAATTTCCATTCATTTTAATTTTTTCTTGAAATTTTAGTTATTTGTTTTTCTTTTCATATTTTTTATGCTGTAAACCACATATGGGCAACCTACGGCCCGCCTCGCCATTTGTTCCGGCCCGCCGAACATTTTAAAAATCGTACTCGAAAAATCACTCTGGTTTTTCTCAATAATAGCGAGAGAGGGGATACGGAACTTTCACTCAAAACGAAATTAATTTTTGAAGTTAAACTTGCTGCCCAGCTATGTTGTGTTCTATTTATTCTGCTCGTCACTTCTAAGAAATGTTGGGTTTACAGCAGTGGTTCCCAAAGTGGGTGGTACCGCCCCTCAGGTGGCGTTGAAAAATTCTAGGGGGCGGTGATGGTTTGATAGAAAATATGGTCGGTTTAGAATTAAAGGGGGCTTTGCCAATTTTTAAATTATTGTTTAAGTCGTTTTTTCCCCATAAAAAACGTACCAAAATCCCATAAAAGTAGCATATAATCACTTTTTAACATGCTGAAACAAAAAAAAATTTCCCGGGGGAGGACCCAAGGACTCCCTTTTATTCATGGATGGAGGGATAAATAATTTAGATGACTTTTAAGATGAAAATAGGAAATTTTCAGGTGAGTTACTAAATTTCTTTAGACGTTAGCAAAGCCCTGGGCCCTGGAATCAATAAAAGAGGGTTCTGTATATTTAAAATTAGGGGGGGAGGGAATTACTTTTGAATGAAATAATAATTGAATTTTTATGAATAGTAGATAATAAACCGACTCATTTTTCACAATTGCCTATTATGAACTATACGGCCCTCCACATCTTTATAATCTTTGAGTTCGGCCCGCAGATTCAAAAAGGTTGCCCATACCTGCCTAAACTAAACCATTACAAAAATAGATTTTAATTTAAAAATGTTCTTCCCTTTTTTTTATCCAGTGAGTATTATACTCCATTGATATTCACTTACTCCATCGATACTGCTTTAATGACTCAGCTTCATAATAATTTTCAATTTTATTTCTCTGAGTCTTTCCATTTCTAACTTTTGTGCTGTAAACTAAGCAGAAATATAATTTTAATGTCAATTTGGGCGGTTTTTAAGATTTGAAATTGCAAAAGGTTGAAAAAGGGAATAAGTCCTTCTACTTTTTTAACTGTACAATATTTTTGAATACACCTATTCAAAAATATTGTTCAGTTATTATTTATTCACGTTTGCGATGATTGTTCTATATTTAAATGGGGTCCTGAATTTCCAGCAAAAATTTGGTGATTATAGAAAGAAAATTTCATTACTTATACAGTTTTTTTCAATTTTCTAAAAACTTGGTTTTTGGACCTATTCCAACTTTCAAACTGTCATTTCAATTAACATGAAAATTTCGGGGGAGGGAGGTTGAACAGAACCCCTAACCGCCCCTCGTATAGTACAGTCTTGTTTTAACTACAAAAAGAAAATTTTGCTCTCTCGCGTCGTATCTCTCTTCGCTGGAAAAAAATAATAGAAAAATGTTTTTTTTCAAGCATGAGGGAAACTGAAGATATTAGCCATATTTTAAAGTTGTTCTTGAGTAGTCTTATTACATCATATTCTAATATTCTTATAAGATTTCCCATGGTCATCTTTTTGAAGAAAAATTTTCGTATAACCTTAAAGACTAATAAAGTAATGAAAGCGTTTGTTAATAAGCTTTATTTGCTTAAAAGTGGCCGTTTTTGAAATAAATAAATGAGAAATTATATGAGTACATCGCTTTCTTTCCCATTTAATGAATATGAGACAAAAGCATTTTTTGGGTTCCATTCCGTTATCTGTATATTATTATAAGTATTGCAGAGCTGTTTTCGTTGCCAAATATTTAAACATCGACAACTTTTTATGGTTGCCGTTAATTTAACTGTATTTTTATTCGGTTGATGAGCAATTTTCGATATTTGGTGACCAAATCAGCTAACGGGACAGTTAACGCAACTGAACCGTTTTTCGTTCTCCCCATACATCACGCACGATAGATATTCACATATTTTCCAAAAAAAAAAAGGGAGGAGAGTATACCCGCAATAAACTTCAAAAAAAGGGGGAGGGCAATGAATCACCCCACAACTTCATACCCTTCTCAGCACTTTTCGCTATTCACCCCCTCCGAACGCCACAATGTCACATCTCTTTATTCCATCACGATATTCGGCCGCCCCACTGCACGCAAAGGCAGGGGGAGGGCGGCAGGGGACCTTGGGGCGTAAATAAACCCGGTGGAGGGCGCCCCCTTGCGGCCAGCGCTCAGAGCTCTCGGCTTATAAACGAGCCCGAGTCTGTGGTTGAATGACGTTTGGCCGTCGCGCTGGTTGTTAGTGGATCTATGCAGTAACGAGGTGGTGACTGAAGACATCATATTGGTGTTGTTACTTTCTGTGAGAGAGGTGCGCTTGGTGGATTCTTCTTGACCGATTGGATTATTATGAGCGTTGTGTTTTTGTTCGAGGTAAGGCGGAACTGTCGTTGTGTGATTTTTTCGCTCTCTTTTAAGAGGGAGAGTGTTTGTTTATGGAAAAGGTTAACACGAGTGTTCGTGGAGTTGGCTTTGTTATGCGGGAGATTCTGCGTTATATTTTTTAGTTAGGTGGTTTATAAAAAATTATGATGATCGGAGGATGTAAGCCGATTTGGATGACAGTTTCATGTGTTTGAGAAATTTATTTCTGAAAATTAATCCACTTGATGATAGTTTATTAAACGGTAGAGACCAAACCCCGCTATAAATATTCCTAACAATCAACCTGATTAGTTTTTCCATTCCCCACTTTATTCAAAAATGTCACGACCCCTTGACTTTTTACTCTACTTAACACATTCATGCTAAAACACTCAATTTAAAAAAATACAGGAATGAGTTGCTTTTGCTTCAGAGAACTCGAATTATATATTTTTAAGAGCAAAATTGAAAATTTAATGGATGAAAATACTATTTACAGTTTGTTTCACGATCCTTCTCTGACTTATGAGTCATGAGCTATTGGTATGTGTTATGACGCATTGATGGGGTGGTATGAATCAGGGTTATTGAACGTTTCCCTTTCCCCTTAGTTTTGGGGGAGGGGGGATCATATTCTTGACGTTTCTTTTAATAATAAAACGGTCTCAAAACATTTAAAATCTGATGCTTGATTTATTTTTTTTAAAGACTAACCATTTCATTGTTTAATTAAATCGGCTATTTCCTCTTTAATAAAACTATTTGATTCTATATATTCAATCAATATATTTTCACATTTTTTAAAGTTTAAAGCCTATACAATACATCAAATTACTAAACTTCTTCTTTATGAAAGATGACGCGTTCATATAGAAAGTATGTAAATTTTTCTTTAATCATATTTATTGTTAGTTTAAACAATTTTCATTTAAGCGGTGCGCTATGCGAATTGTTACGTCAACTGAATATTTATTTTTAAATTATGCTCACTTTATTTGCTTTTAACTTGCAAACAAAATTAACTAATCTAAATACTAACAAAAACGTTTCCTGTACCAGTTAAATATATAATTGAATTATAGTTTTATAACATAATCACACATTATAACCTAAAAACGTTTGGAAATTTACATTTTCTTGCATATTTATAGCTGCTAAAAATTCTCTAATAGGGTATATTTCCTCTCTTACATTCCCAATTTTCCCTATAATAGTTTAATTTGCGCATGTGGTTTAATAGATTAAGATCGAATTATTGCTCGAGGCCTCTACCTAAGGTATTTTGAATCACCAACTCATCCGTTAATGAACTTCAAATAATTAACTTACCCTCTCCTCTTTTATGTTTTTTCCATGCAATACATGCAGCGTAGTCTAAATGAAGACCATTTGAAGCTATCGCTTTGGTACTGTGCTAATAAAGAGTAGAAGCTTCTCTCAACGCCCAGCCTGCTTTAATCGACCGCAAGTTGGCTGTGCTGTTAGGTATACCGCCTACCTGAAGTCTGGCTCTGCTAACATGTATATAAGAAGGAAATCTAGATTTATATTTTAACATCTTCATTTATCGCTGCGTTAGGCTTTATAAAAAGTTGCTGTTTTTCAAGCCATTCTGGAATTTAAATTTGCCTACAGAATCAGGGGTAGAAAATAGTATGATTTGTATGCGTTAGCAACTTAGGTATCCCTAATTTAAAAAAAAGTAAATATAAAGAAGAGAGAAAAGTCAAGAAAAAGTTTAAGTCAACAAGGATCGGGATTACCTTTTGAAGAGCTACCAGTTTCATGTTCGATACAAATTTTTCAAATTTAAAATTATTCTTTGAATTATCCCTATTCCATGATTTTCTCTACACCAATATAATAATCGACATCTTGAGTATATCTTGATGATAACAATAATATCGATTTTTTTTCAAATATGTGTAGGAATTATTATAAAGTCGATTTCTCTTTTCAACTTGTTGCTACTTCGGTCGAACATATCTTCAAAAAGAGCGAAGCTTTCATAAATATTTGACATTAAATTATGTACCCACTCTAATACATATAAACTAGCTTTATATTCCTACTATATAATAACCGGTTTTGATCTAAAAATTTTGTAATATTATTGATTGCTTTTGAAATCATAAATTTTAAATTGTTTTCTTTTCTTTTTTAGGGGTTTAGTTTTTCCATTTAAATATATCAACATAAAGTGGAACAGCTAGAAATAATGCTCAATTTATGTAAATGTTGCTTTACCGAAATAATTAATAAAATTTAAGAGAGAATTAAGCAATTAGGAACAGCTTTTAGTAAAATATTAACATAGTCTGTGTGTACAATATATTGAATGAGATATTGGAATAAAAATTAATTGTTGAAGAAGTATAAACTATTTTTAGGAAAATAATTTTTATTTCACTTATGTTATTAATGACTTAGCGTTATGAATATTTAATGTATAATTTTCTTAATAATTTGCTTGAAATTACCGATATCAAATTTTAAAAATCTAAATATAATGATTTTAAAATATTTATAAATGCAATAATAACCTGTTTTAAGCATTTTATCTTGATGCATATAAATAGATGAATAGATAAACCGGTTAGGAGAGATGGGACCAAATACAGTAAATGAAACCTACACTGTAAAAAATAAAGAGTATTATTACACCCTCTCTACACTTATTTAGAGTTAAAGGAATATGAAATGGGGTGTTAATAGACTCCACATATGGTGTCAACGACAAATTTAGTGTTAAATAATCCTTTAATGGTGTTGTAAGAATAAAAAGTGTATTACGTCTCTCTTTTCGAGCTCAAGAAACGCCAAAAACTGGATTTTCGTACCCATTTTTCAAAGGTGTCATTGAACACCAACCCTTTCACTCTCTTTTATTACTTTCGTTACACCATCTGGCAACGGCCATCTTGGTTGAGTCTTTATGTTTACGAAGATCGGCGTGTGTTAGGTAAGCAAACTTTTCCCTTTTTTACCTCACCGATAGCATGTCAATCGCCAAAAATATTAAGTCTCTTTTGTATTAAATAACTTGTTGCTATTATATGTTACTGTATAACCTGTTCCGGTAAATTTATTTTCCAAATAGATTCGTCAGGCTTAGGTTTTGCGCTTATAGCTTGAATGGTTGGTAATGTTTACCCTCGTCGTCGTTAGATTAGTTTTCTCGGCATCTGCTGTTAGTAATGTCTTTTAGAAATGACGAGGAGAGTTTGAAACTATTGTGAAATACCCTTGTTTTGCAAAATTGTAAAAATTCACATAATTTTGGAAATTTAAAATAAGCGTTAAATTGTGTTCTTTCGAGCAGATTCATGTTTTTGTGAAAGAAGGGAAATAGGTCCTGCTTTGTTGAAATTGTAACGAGTTGAATAGCTTTTTAAATATTTTTGAGAAATCCCAAAAAGTTATTAAGAAGTTGAAACATGGATCTGACTTTTGAACATCGCTTCCCACTTTTTATGAACAAAATTCAACACGACTCACAACCTTCTTCTCACATCTTCAGTTAATTTCCCCATATCCTCTTCAAGATTTGGTTAATGAAGCGAATCTGAACTGAAGATTTTCATCGCCAAATTTGGTGATAACAAATTAATCCTAGGAAGCCATCGGTTATCCACTTGGCGACAAAAAAAAATTGCCTAATTCAGCTGCAGCCCTGATTTGCTTCATTTACCTAAGATTTTAGCTATGAGGCTGTGGGGTTTGGTCATCAATTATTTTGTTTGGAACAGCTTTCGTCTACGGGTACGGCGACTTTCAATCCACTCGGCGCTTTTAGAAAATGCCAAGTGGCCATATATCAATACCACGTATCCAAGGGGTTATCGCCTTTGCGACTTTTGAAAATCACGGTACCCGTAGAAGAAAGCTATTCCTTTTGTTTGAATTATAAATTACTTGATGTAAAGCAGGTTAAATTGACTCTTGAAAAATAAAATGAAGGATTTGAACCTGAGCATATCTAATTGTTAAATTGTGGGGTTAAATTCCATTAAATTACCCGCTAAAGGAACCGATTCCATAATCGAGGTTTTCGCCAAACTTGGCCAGATCGAATTTCAAAGCGTGGAGGAAATTGCGCCAACATTTAACATTATTACATATAATAAAATGCTCATAGCCAAAGTTTGGCGAAAACCTAGATTACGGAATATTACCCCTGCTAAAGGTTAATGAAGTGAATCCGGCATGCAGATATTTACCCCCAAATTAGGCTATATCGATTCAATGCTCGGATACTACAGACTTTCCACTTCGCAACAAAAAAATCGCCAAATTCAGTTACAGACCAGATTCGATTTGTTTACCCCGCTAATTACCACCATGTCATATTGTATTGTAATGGACACAAAAAGTGGAAAATTTGCTAAATAATTTCAAACTCGTGATAGATTAATTAGAAGATAAATAACTGTTCAGTTTCATTAAAGATAAAAGGGCACAGCTTCAGAGTCGACCAGCCCCCATGCTTACCTACTGCTCAAATTAGATCTATATATGGTTGTGTCATCATTTGAGCTGTGGGTAAACATGGCAGCTGGTCGACCCTTATCTAAGCTGTGCGAAGAACAGTTTGTCAATATTTGAATATATGGCGTTCTAAAGTGATAGGCGATATTTAGCGGGAACGTTAACGGAAATGAACAATTGTTGGAGCAGCAATGAGCTCCGCAAATATAAAGAAGGGGTTTAAAGCTCCTCCCCCATTGAAATATTTGAATTTTATATTCATATGTATTTCTCCCCTCCCTGAATTGCCTTGTTCTTTTTTTTCTCCTTAGTTTATGTAATGATATAATGATAATAATAATAAATTTGTGTGTTTGTTTGACAAAAAAACAGGGTTTCCAAGTGTTTTTTTCAAATCTTATTTGGATAACTAACAATTTTTGAATTAGCACATTAAAATGACTTGTTTAGTTTACTTTAATTGTCCATTGCAGAATTCAATATTAGGGTATTTGGTACTTATGGATTAGCTGGGCACAAGCTTCTAGTACTATGATGCTATATTGCTCAAAGTAATCAACATCAATATAAAACACAAATAAAATATCTCAACTTCTTTTAAATTTTGCTATACAGTAAAATCCCATTATAACGAACTTCACGGGACCGTAAAATTTCTTCGTTGTAACCGTACTATCGCTAATTCAAATAAAAACGTTGGGGACTTTTGTAATAACGGGATTTTTCGTTGTATCGGTATTCGTTGTAACAGGATTTCACTGTATATATTTTATGCATAAATAAAAAAACATTGCCTAATATAATCAGGTTGGAAAATTTGTACTTGTGAAATCCTGAAGCACTGGGTATTTTTTTCTTATTATTATTGCTCATTTTATTCTTTTAGCTTTATGATGAACTTTAAAATAGACTTTTCTTAATATTTAAAAATATACTTGTATATGTTATAGGCAAAGTGATTAATTGGGCATTATTAATAATGCCCAGGCAATGTGATAAATTCAACAAAATTATGAATGAAATTTATCGCTTTGCCCGCTTCCACTCTGGGCATTATTAAAATAATGCCAAATTAATCACTTTGCCCATAACATATATATACATATATACTTTTCAGAGGAATTCAAAATGTTGTCCTAATCCTCCAAACACTGATCGGGGACCCACCAGCGGATTGCTGAGTTGAATATGTGAAAAAAAATTTCACTTAAAATATTTTGTGAAAGCCGCCCAAATAGAACCAAATTTCTGCTAAGTACACCCCTGTTGACCTAAACTTTGTGAAACTACTCATGTTATCCAGTATTGAAAATTCTCAGCTGCATAAATTTGCTAAACATTATTATACATGTGATTCTTCAGCCAATTGGCGGAAATCTGCCAATTCGCTGAACGTTTGTTTTATTTGGGTCTACTAAATTCTATGCATGAAAAACTCAAAAAATATTTTAAAGCTTGTATTAGCTTGTTGAAATCCTAAATCCCTGAATCTGAAAAAATAAGAAAGCTCATTAAATGCTGAATGGTCACAAAAACAAATTTTGGTACTTTACATATTATCCTTTTGACCGTTCAGTGACCTCAAATTCAGCCGCACAGCTATAGAACAGTCAATGGGCTTTGATAACATTTTCACTGCCTTTACTGTGTTTCAGGATTTTCAAATTAAAGACATTTTTTCAGTTACCATGTTATCGGCGAAGACCTTATACTCTCTCCCTCCGAGTTGGTCAAGGCACCGTACCTTGACCGTGCTCTATGTCATATTAATACTCCTCTATTTACAGCTAAGAATGTGAACTTTTTCAAAGAATTGACTCCCGGTTCCTGGAGGTGACACGCCTGGTGCCTCTTCGCTTCTGGTTCCTGGCCCTGGAGGGGTACCTGGTTCTTCTTCGCTCCGTTCCCTGGAGGAGTCTGGTACCTCTGCGCTCCTGATTCCTGAAGGTGCTCCTATTCCGCCTTGCTCCCGGTTCCTGGTGGGGTACCTGGTTCTACTTCGCTCAGGGTTACAGTCCCTGGGGGAGTCTCTGGCTCTTCTTCGGCTCCTGTGGTGATCCTTGGTTCCTCATCAACTTGGACTCTGGACACTGATTCCTGAAGGTGCTCCTATTCCGCCTTGCTCCCGGTTCCTGGAGGGGTACCTGGTTCTACTTCGCTCAGGGTTACAGTCCCTGGGGGAGTCTCTGGCTCTTCTTCGGCTCCTGTGGTGATCCTTGGTTCCTCATCAACTTGGACTCTGGACACTGATTCCTGAAGGTGCTCCTATTCCGCCTTGCTCCCGGTTCCTGGAGGGGTACCTGGTTCTACTTCGCTCAGGGTTACAGTCCCTGGGGGAGTCTCTGGCTCTTCTTCGGCTCCTGTGGTGATCCTTGGTTCCTCATCAACTTGGACTCTGGACACTGATTCCTGAAGGTGCTCCTATTCCGCCTTGCTCCCGGTTCCTGGAGGGGTACCTGGTTCTACTTCGCTCAGGGTTACAGTCCCTGGGGGAGTCTCTGGCTCTTCTTCGGCTCCTGTGCTGATCCTTGTTGTGTGGTGATCCTTGGTTCCTCATCAACTTGGACTCTGGACACTTTTATTTTAGAGAGACATTCTTGTTGTGGAAAAAAATTAACTGAATGTCTCATGCTTCTGGCCTAGTAATTATCATACATCTGTATAAAGTGTAAATATTAAGAAATTAAATGTTTGAGTATCAGTAACTAAGAAGTGTTTTCTTCAACCCATAACACTACCTTCCAGGTTTTGATGTTGTCAAGCTTCCCCGTTGGACTTCTCAGAAAAGGTGAGTGCAATTTTTTCTTCCTTTATTTTGGTTTAGTAAGTTGGTTTAGTTAAAAAACATAGGCACCCTTTGAGGAAACTTGCCATTAAAAAGTCGCCTTTTGCTAGGATCATAGTTTTGATTGTTTAAAATTTTATTTTTAATACAAATTATGGCTAAAAATTGCTAATTTCAAGGGTATTATTGTTTATGAAAATGAAGATTGTTTGCAGTATTTTATTTTTGTTTTGTATATTTAAGAGTATATTTATTTATAAGTATATTTAAGATTTCAAACTATAAAGTGCAATTATTTTTTAAACTGTAATTGGTTTGATAGTACACTGTGTTATTCAGTAGTCAACAATTAACATTCTAATTAAGATAATTAAAATTGTGATTATACATTATCCATTCAAAAAGCATAAGAAATTTTCTTTTTCTTGCATTAAATTATTTTTATGGTAAATATTTTACTTCCATTTTGGGTAATAAGGAACTTGCATGTGTCAGATTTTCATAAACATTCAAGTGTTCCGTATGGTTTTTTGTATTATAAAATGAAATATTTTGTTAATTTTTCAAAAAAGTGTACAAGTACTAATTAAATATTTTAATTTAAAAGTTGAAAAAAACATAAAACTGAAAACGCGAAGTGTGTTTGCATGCACAGTGACGTAGAATCCATCGAGCCAAATTGAAATAAAAATTGTATATTCTATGTTTTGTTGAGGATTTCTTTTTTCAGAAGTGTCCGATATGAGTGTTTTAATAAATATAGGTGCTTCGAAAAAAAAAGATTTTTTGTAATTTTTTTGCAAGCGAAAAATTTCTCAATCAGCCTCAAATTTTGTGTAGTGGCTTTTTTTTTAGTGTAGAATAGATTAAAAATATCATGCAAGTTCCATATTCCATGGGCATGGGTAACTAACTGGCTGACATTTTCAAAGAAAAACAACAAGTATTTTCTTATTTACTTCCCAAAAATAATTTAAAATTTTTTTCTATACCAGTTTGCAGCCTTTTTGTTGACTAAATCTCTAATGACACAATTAAATTTTCAATATATGTTTTTTTTTAAATTTATTTATTCCATTAAATTTAGCTAACAAGAAAGCAATAACTGGGTGGAAAACCTTTTTTAAAATTTATTTTGGGAAGTAATTTACAAAATATTTATTGTTTTTCTTTGAAAATGTCAGTCAGTTATATACATGTGGAATTACCCCCTTTTATGAAAATTATAAAAATTATTTTATCCAATTTTTTTTGCTTTTAAATTAAGTCTAATTTGAAAGATATTTATTTTATTTATATAACTCATTAAAAGTTTTAATATATTTTATTATGTACTAAAATTATAAATTTTATGCAATTGTATATCAAATTTCAAGTTATTACCCACCTGTAAAAAATATTGGTGTCATTTAACACCTAAAGTGGTGGCAACAAAGTTTCCACCCCTTTGGGAGTATTAAAACACCAGCATAAACTGGGGTTTCATAACACCAAAATGATGAGCAAATTTTGGTGTTATGAAACCGCAATTTATGCTGGTGTTTCATAACACTAACGTTTTGAAAAAAATTTGGTGTTATGAAACCCCAGTTTAAGCTGGTGTTTTAATACTCCCAAAGGGGTGGAAACTTTGTTGCCACCACTTTAGGTGTTAAATGACACCAATATTTTTTACAGTAATAATTTGCTTGAAATTACCGATATCAAATTTTAAAAATCTAAATATAATGATTTTAAAATATTTATAAATGCAATAATAACCTGTTTTAAGCATTTTATCTTGATGCATATAAATAGATGAATAGATAAACCGGTTAGGAGAGATGGGACCAAATACAGTAAATGAAACCTAAGAAACTATTAAGAATTTTAGAAACTTCATACATTCGCAGAATGAACTCAGTTTCTATTACCTAAGTAAACTAATGAATTCTTAATACAGTTATTTTTTTATCTGGGGAAAAACACATAAATGCTTTAAAATTATTTATAACTCTTTAACAACATTAAAATCTTTACCAATATACGTAAACAAGTGAATAAGTATAGAAGCTAAAAGCTTTTTTCCTTTTAGTTTATTAATTTCCTTTTAGTTTAGTTATTCCTTTTAGTCCGTTCAGTGACACCACGACAGTGGTTCTAATTAACTTCAATTGCTTGACAATTCGCACTCGTCCATGTCTGCCTCACTTCCTCATCTCGGGGCATTGAATATTCGCTTACTTTTGCAAATAAGGAGTCACGAAGAACCAATTCGGAGACAAAAGACGAGCGTTTCCAGTTTCCCGGATAAAAGACTCCAGTGATTTGTAACAGTACGCCTCGAGTAGAACTTTCTTTCCTATATGGGGGGAACAGAGGACGTTTCTAGTAACAGATAATCCAGGAGACACTTCATTATACCCCGAAAATAATCAAAAGGCGCCAAAAATCAAGGAGTGGTGTAAGCAGAGACGATTTCGAAAAAGGGGATGTCAGTTACAGACAACCCCCCTGATTCCTCTTTTCATTTCCCCCTTCCTGGGGGCAGAGTGAATCAAAGCGTCGTAAGATGCAAAGCAAACAGCTCCTGAAATCAACTGTATCTGTTTTCTGGAAGTTGTGCGTATCAAGAGATGCTCCCTTTGATCAGAAGTTGAAAGGCGCGAGCTGCAAATCGAATTGGGAGGGCACTCCTTCGTTAAATCGATAGGGCGTTTATTTTTAAACATATTCCCTCGATTTTCCTTTTGTTCTGCGAGGAATATGGCTTTTTTGTGTCTTTTTTTGTTAGTTTACCTTTTGAGAGTGTATTTCTTTTGAGTTTAAAGTTGAGTGCATTTTAGTTCTTTCGTGGAATCGCGAGTGTAGATATTCTCTCAGGAGAACTGGGAAAATTTAACACTGAGAATGTTCAAAGTTTAGAAATAACAGTAACAATTACTTTGTGCAATGTAATTGTGATGTGGTGACGGGACTGCAATTACGAGATGCTTTAACATATAAATAATATTTCTTAGACGCAGGATAATTTCAGAACAGTAAAACATTTCGTATTTTTTTGCTCATTTTAATTCGTGAAAAATGATTTCCATGATTTTTAATTACTAGTACCGTAAGTCTAATTCCGTAAGTTTCGAAACGGAGTTTTACAGTGAAATTTTTCACCAACATATCCAGTGTATTTTTACGCTTAACACAAACTGTGAACTTTTCATATTGAGACTACATGATTGTTTTTCAGGGTTAAAGTGCGATCAATAAATTAACCTTTTCAATCCTAAGCCACCCAAAATTACCATTGAATTCTAAGGGAAATTTCAGGCGCCTGGGACTGAAAGGGTTAAAAAAAATTACAATTGTTTAAAAGTGTAAATGTCCAACATTTTTTAAAGTTCTTAATTACAAAAATCAAAAATCCAGAGAACAGCTTTCTTCTAACGTGCACCGTCCACCAAGACAAAAAACTTTTTCATAATTAAAGACAACAAAAACTTAAACATAATTTTCGGTACATTCGTATTAGCTCGTCCATTCGCCAACAGGGGCGATAAGTCGCCAAGTCTGGTAAACCCCGCAACACTACCGTTGATTCTGGTAACCCTGGAAAACGTAGTGAAATCGCGCTAGTTCCGATCACTGGCGCATGCGCGCGCAATTTAAATCGGTAAGCCCATGGGTGAAATAATGTGTGCGCACCGCGCAGGTTGTTTTGAACGTAAATTCAACAGTGTTTACAAGGTAAGAACGAAGACTGCATCTGAAAGGTAGGAGTCTAAATGCTTTCGTGTCGTTCCACGGTGAACTTTGTTGCGCCATTTTGCCGAGCCCCAGAGTCTTTCAATGTTTTGCGTATGCACGCCGGTGGTAGAATCGACAAAAGATCGCCGGCGGTAGGATCGACCATTTTGCAAGTAAGTTAGTGCTAAAAAAGTTATTTTTATGCTCTTACCGAGTGATATCCGTAGTTTTGGTTCATCCAAGAATACTGATTCCAATTTTTCTGAATCCTTACTGTGTCTGATTACCCCCACAACGAGTTTGGTTATAGATAGGGCAGGGGGGGTTTGGGGGGGGGGGCGGCAGCCACCCCCCAACCACATGAAACTTTTATTTTTTATTTTCTGATGTTATAAAGATGTTTC
Organism: Tetragnatha versicolor; assembly: GCA_024610705.1. Classification (NCBI taxonomy): domain Eukaryota; kingdom Metazoa; phylum Arthropoda; class Arachnida; order Araneae; family Tetragnathidae; genus Tetragnatha; species Tetragnatha versicolor. The sequence continues at coordinate 60,213,517 of JANDEH010000001.1, forward strand.
TGATGTTAAAAAATGTGTTTTTCGGCGATTCTGATGAAATACCGTATTTTGGCGCGTTTTGGCGAAGTTGGCGAAAACGATGGACGGGCTAATACGAAAGTACCTAATTTTCTTAGCACGTTTTTTCTTTCATTTATTTGACATAGTTTTTACTATAAAAATTTTGTACTTATGATTACTCTTGCCTGGTGGTCAAGACGGGGAAATCAAATACAAATATTTTGAAATCGGGTCGTACCAAGAGCAATATAATTATTTTTTACGCTTTAAAACTTTCTTCACAAGAAGTGAAAAGAAAAGACGTATGTTTTCTCACGCGATGGGATCAATACGGAACCCTGGAAATTTCCTTTTTTCGAAGAAAATTTTTTACAGTGTTCATTGAACAGTTAACCACAATGGGGGATGTCCCCCTTTTTTGGTTTAAGTTCAAATTTTAACCAGTTCTATTTACTCCCAAATTACTCTGTATTCTTCTATAATAAGAAGTTAATAAAACTTGGAAGTTTCACCTTACACGGCAAACTAACAAAGAAGGTGCTCACTTGGAAGTTTTCCAACTAGTGTGAAAAAAATATACATTTTTATAAAGATGTCTGACAAAACTTTGAAAAACACCTACTTAAAATTCTTGTTAAACCATTTTGCAGTTCTAACTTGAATATGTCCAGTCCAGTCATAAAACGGTATTCGAAAAAACTAATGATCTAATTTTCTATAATTTAATAATTATGTTTCACTTCTATACTGATAATAATTGAATGTATCCAATCTGTGCGTTACTATTACTACAAGATTGCAGACTCGTTTAGACAATAAAATAAAACCTTTCGAATTTTAGCATGATTTGCATACTATACAAATTACGTCCATGACAACCCGAAACCATTAATAAAGATCGAGGTCTTGAACAGAGAAACTATTTTATTACAGTATACCATGAAGGGTTCGTTTTAAATGTAGTCGTACTTTATAGTATAATCTACTACTCTTGCATTTAAATTTGTCATTGTTATTGATTCGCTCAAGGTAGTGAGCAGTTTTCGAAATGAATTTTCCCCCTTTCCCCAAAACGTTAACCGTGTTTCTCTTAATGACAAAGTCGAAAATTCATGAATATTTTCTCTAAAATAACTCCCCATGGCTTTTCTCCGAGAATCACGGTACAGTGGAAAGGTTTCGCTTATGGTATCTTGAGGAATGGAATAGAATCTCTCGTCTACTTCAGTAATTGGACGGATTTTAGTTTAGATGGTGTAGGAATAGCGTGCGATAGGAATGTGAATGTGCTTACCTTCTATATGGAAGGTTAATAACTTAGAAGTGTAGTTTTATCCAAACTCCAAAATTTGCCATTTATTCTAAAAATAATTTCAGAAACTAAGCATCCTTCCTTATACATACGTGACATTTCCACCCAAGTCCCTGGACTAACATTTATATGCAGAAAGTAATTGAATATTAAATTATTAATCTAGACTATATGTTTAAATAATTTAGTATAGCCGACGTATTGGCCGAGTGGTTAGAGCAGTGGTTCCCAAACTATTTTGGTCGTGGAACCCCCAAATTTGTTACCGATGATCACGGAACCCTGGATATTTTTTAATCAACGACTTTTCGAAATTAAATATATGATATTAAATGAAACCAGGTGCGGGGCACTTTTCCAGACAATCACCTTTACCTTTTGGCTAAAATGTCAAATTCTTGGAGATTTTCTAAAAGTATCACGCAAGATCCCCTTCTAGTACCACAGGGGGGAATGGGGGTGCTCCCCCAGAAAAATTTTGAAATTTGATTTGTAAAAGTAGAGTTTTAACTAATTTTGAGAACATTTTTGGGTAAAAGGGGGGCGGTGCTGTCCATTCTTATTTCACCATTCTAATTTTTTTTAATGAAATAAAGTTTGTCCCATGGAACCCCTAAATTTCTTCGCGGAACCCACTTTGGGAACCACTGGGTTAGAGCATCTGACTGTGAAGCCATACGTCTGGGGTTCGAATCCCCGTTTGGCATGGATGTTAGTTTCCGTCCTTGTGTGGAATGAATGTGGCCCCCCTGTAAAAAGGGGTTGAGCGAGCGAATGCGTGTGTTTGTGGCGTGGGCAACAGTACTTCACCTCCGTGGCTTCGGTCCACAGGTGCCCACTGGGTAACGCGAAGAAAGTACAAATTACGGCATGTCTATTGGTCAATGAACTGTGTTATCCGTAACTGTTCAATTACCTGCCATTGGAAATTAAAAAAATTTAGTATTCTGTATCTATATATAAACCATAGATAATCTCTCTTCCCTTTAATAAAATCAAGTTATATCAAGGGTATAATATTGAAGCTATGAATAAATGGATATAGGGCAGGGGTCGGCAACCTTTTGACACGGAAGATCCAAAAGTTACAAATTACAAAATTTCACAGTTTTTAAAGAGCCGCTGATTTTTTGTTTCAATGTTATAGTATTTGCTTATTTGATTTTAGTTGGAGAGGTTGACCAAACATTTTTTTCGAGATACCTCCTTTCTGGTACTTTTTTACATCAAGATTTAGATGATTTACATACACATTGTAAATTAGTTTCAGTGAACTTAATTTCAAAATTTTGTGAACATGTGAATTCCAAGAAAAATTGGAGGGTCTGGGGGTCCTCCACCAGAAAAAAATTTTTGGAATTTCCCCTTCAAAATAGAATTTTAGCTCCTTTTTAGGACTTTTTTGGATTGCACTTTAAAAGCACTGCTCATTATTTAAGTGACAAAATTTTCAAGGAAAAATATGAACACCAAAATTTCGAGGGGGGTGTCCTACTTCAGAAAAATTTTGGAAAATTTATCCATTTTTTAGAACTTCTACAATAGACCATATGAGAATAACTCCTCATACGTCACAGAATTTTCAAAGAATAACAGTACACATATTAATGTTTCAAAATTTTGGGGGTATTTTGGGGTTCTCCCCCAGATATTTATTTGAGTTTTTGCCCTTAAAAGTAGTGTTTTGACTCATCTTGAGAACTTTGAGGTACAACGCTCCTGTTGAGTCACTTTGATTTAATTAGGTACTTAAAAATAAATTTCCTAATTTTTAAAGAGATTTGAAAATATATTAAAATTTTTTTCGTATGGAACTGGAGAGCCGCAACTTTACATTAAAAGAGCCGCAGGTTGCCGACCCCTGATATAGGGTCATGTGGGGTAATTAGGAATCAGGGGTAAATGGGAACACGCCCTAATATCACTAGTGTAAGGGCTTTTGGACCGAAGTGGCATGAAACTTGAAAGTTTCAATCCTTATGAAGTAGTTGAAAGTATTACCGCATTTTCTGATCTCCAGTAGAAAGTTCTATGATAACGATAACAAATTATGTCTAATTTTTCTGATAATCAAAGTTTGCGTCCTTTATTCAAGAGCTGCTAGTTACCACGGATTTCGCAGCTATACTAAGAGACTTTCATTATTAATTAATTGTTGTTCTTTAGTTTAATTAATAGAATTTGTTGTGCTTTTTTGTTCTACACTTTTTTTACTACCGTTTGTACAGCTGTTCTCAGTTACCCCTGGGATTTTTACCTTAGGGGTATAATTGGAAACTGAATTCCAATATTCTTTTTTCCTACTTTTTATGAACATTGAACCCATTTTGCTTGAAAGAAATTTTCACCTTTAAAAGATAGTTTAAGTAACTCCTTTGAAGATTTAAATTTATTACACACACATACTTTATTTCATTCATATAATATCTATTTTACGAGAGAATTATGTTGTGTTTTGACTTACAATAAGTTGTTTGTGGATTGTGGAAGATTTCTTGAATGAGCCAATCCTTTCTTTTAATCAATTTTAATCAACAATGTGCAAGTCAGATTTTTTTGTAAATAGCCAAATTTAACAGACTAGTCTGTTGTTCTGAGCCGCTGACGTGGCTGAGCCGTTGAACAGAGACAAGAACAGAAGCAATGAAGTCATTAGGAAAATATTGATTGTTGTAGTGATCGAGAAGGCCCAAAAATTTCTTATACACAGTCGTTGATGTGGCCTCAGCTGTCCAAGATATTCAAACTCTCAAATTGACCTACCTCACTGCTATTAAGGAGTAGAGCAAGAGCCCGTGAACCCCAGACCTTCGTTATTTTGTAAAAGCTGAAAACTTGTCAGCGCATGCTCCCAACTCAGGTAAGAATGATGGACAATTATGAAGTTTGGGTTACCCTGGCTTTGGCAGGTAAACGGTACTAAAGGTGTGTAAAATACCGATCTAATTTCGTCAAATTGTAAAGTGTGATTTTTTGGTATTACCTTCAGAATATTATAAAAAATCACGTCATTCATTGCCAGACACTTACCATCGTGGCAACCCCTTGCCAGACACCCCTAATGTTCATGAAATTATAATTCTACTTACGTTATATTGTAAAAGCTGATTTTTATGTATAATACTTGGGTAATAGTTAGATAATGTTTCCTCATTAGCCAGACATTTTTGATAGTTCCAACCCCTTGCCAGACAAGCATGTAGGGTAGCTGTAAGAGCGAGCGCGAGACTGTATATAAGGCGGGGGAAAATACGGTTTGACCTCAAACAAATTCCAACAAAAGGTTTTTCAACGGTTTTGGACTCTACTAGGTGTCCTTATTGACCAAAAAAAGTTTACCACAATCTGACAACCGGAAGTTGGTTTTTTTTTAAATTTTAAAATCCATAAAAAAGCGATAAATAGGGCGAAACAAAAACTTGTTTCGGTGTTAAATTATATATTCGATGGTAGTTGACATTTCTAAGCGAAGCAATTTATAAAAATTTCATTTATAAGAATCTGGCAACCATTAAAGTGCATTTCCCAAGATGGCGGCCTACGTTTTCATTAAATGACAGTTAAATCGGTTTCCTCGAGTAAATTCCATTAATTTCGATGAAATGCGATGTTAATTAATTCAATAACTTCAGATAATGCTGTAAATTTGGTCTATCCGATTGAAATAATAAAAAAACAAGCAAAAATACGCGCATATCTGCGGAGGTTCCGAGTCCCCGATTTCACTGGGTATAGTCACTTTAAAAGTTCATTACAGCTTGGAAAAAATTCCAACAAGCATTTTCTCAAGACAGTACTAAGTTTTAGACAGTACTAAGCGTATTTATTGCCATGTAGAAGGTTTACCAGAATCTGACCACCGGAAGTGGGTTTTTTTCAAGATGGCCGCCGATGCTTCAAATAAAAAGATATTCGGGAAAGAACCCTAATTTAACAGCTATGAAAATTTTTTATGGGTTCAAAAAACAAATATTAGGAACGAGTCAAGTTTTCTTATCATGCTTATAAATATAAATTTCTTTTACAAAAGCTAGAAACCAGAACAGGGCTTATTTCCAAGATGGTGGCGTACGTTATTTTCTAAATTGACGGCGCTTTTTAAAGGTTCATCAAATTAAAGAAAAAATTCCAAAAAGCATTTTCTCAACAGTTTTAGACAGTAATAAGTGTATTTATTGTCTTTACAAAAGTCTACCCGAATCTGACAACCAGAAATCGGTTATTTTCAAGATGGCCGCCGATGCTTAAAGAATAGAGATATTCGTAAAAAAGCCCTAATTTAAGTGTTATAAATTTTTTTATGGGTTCTAAAATTAAATATTAGGTTCTTAACTTTAGGTAAAACAGTCTAAAATTATCAAGTTTTTATTTCATACTTGTCAGAAGGTATTTTTTTCGCTAAACATTCAATTTTCTAAGCTTTTCTAGTTTTTTAAGACCCACTTTCGGTTGTCAGATTTGGGTAGACTTTTGTAAAGACAATAAATACACTTATTACTGTCTAAAACTGTTGAGAAAATGCCTTTTGGAATTTTTTCTTTAATTTGATGAACCTTTAAAAAGCGCCGTCAATTTAGAAAATAACGCACGCCGCCATCTTGGAAATAAGCCCTGTTCTGGTTTCTGTAAAGAAATTTATATAGAATTTTTTCCAAGCTGTAATGAACTTTTAAAGTGACTATACCCAGTGAAATCGGGACTCGGAACCTCCGCAGATATGCGCGTATTTTTGCTTGGTTTTTTTTATTATTTCAATCGGATAGACCAAATTTACAGCATTATCTGAAGTTATTGAATTAATTAACATCGCATTTTATCAAAATTAATGGAATTTACTCTAGAAAACCGATTTAACTGTCATTTAATGAAAACGTAGGCTGCCATCTTGGAAAATGCACTTTAATGGTTGCCAGATTCTTATAAATGAAATTTTTATAAATTTCTTCGCTTAGAAATGTCAACTACCATCGAATATATAATTTAACACCGAAACAAGTTTTTGTTTCGCCCTATTTATCGCTTTTTTATGGATTTTAAAATTTTTTAAAAAATTAAAAAAAAAACAACTTCCGGTTGTCAGATTGTGGTAAACTTTTTTTTGGTCAATAAGGACACCTAGTAGAGTCCAAAACCGTTGAAAAACCTTTTGTTGGAATTTGTTTGAGGTCAAACCGTATTTTCCCCCGCCTAATATACAGTCTCGCGCTCGCTCCTACAGCTACCCTACATGCTTGTCTGGCAAGGAGTTGGAACTATCAAAAATGTCTGGCTAATGAGGAAACATTATCTAACTATTACCTAAGTATTATACATAAAAATCAGCTTTTACAATATAACGTAAGTAGAATTATAATTTCATGAACATTAGGGGTGTCTGGCAAGGGGCTGCCACGATGGTAAGTGTCTGGCAATGAATGACGTGATTTTTTATAATATTCTGAAGGTAATACCAAAAAATCACACTTTACAATTTGACGAAATTAGATCGGTATTTTACACACCTTTAGTACCGTTTACCTGCCAAAGCCAGGGTAACCCAAACTTCATAATTGTCCATCATTCTTACCTGAGTTGGGAGCATGCGCTGACAAGTTTTCAGCTTTTACAAAATAACGAAGGTCTGGGGTTCACGGGCTCTTAGACTAGAGTATAGAGTCGCCAAAACGGTTTTTTTCCAACGCATCAAGTGGAGAACATAGATTGTGATAATTGGAAAAGGGGGGGTGCTAGAATTATCAAAGTGTAAGTTGTGTAAGAGGCATTGAAAATCATTGTTACTGAAGGCTTGGGTGCGTTTAATAGACCCAGGGCAAAAAATTTAGCCATTACCAATTACCCCCTATCTTATGGGGTAATTCGATTCCATCTTCTCTGATCATTAAAAGCTGTACTTCTGTGCATGATCTTGAGTTATCAAGATTTACAAAATCTTTTAAAATCAAAAAGATTTACACAAATCTTCGCACTTTAAGTGTTTAATGAATGTTTTACGGTTTTATGAGTTTTCAAGATATTATAGGGTTAATAGACGTGTGAAAGTATTGAATTTCAATTCCAATTTGAAAAATTTACTGAAATTACTATAACCTTTTCGAGATTAGAACTGAACTTTTTAGATTTTCCCATAGGTACAACTAGGGTAGCCTGTAAGAACACCGCTTGTTAAACTAACTAAGAACAAACATTTTATCCAGCCATTAAAATATATATAATAAATTCGAGTTTAAAAAATATAATCCTATTCACAATATTTAAGCTTGTAAGTTTAACATTTTACATGATCAAAATGTACTTTTGGCTCACAATTGGTGACACTTGCGCCCGGCTAACAGCCGGGCGCAATTGTCGCCAATTGTGAGCCAAACACGAGCCAAGTCGACAAGAGAAGCGAATGACAAAACAGTCGGAGGGTCCCGGGTTCGATTCCCGACACCGCCAAAGACCCACCGAGTATATAGGAGTACGTGCTCCTTAAATCTGTGGGTCCGAAAGTCCTGTGGTCGGTCAAGGCGCAGTTACCGTGGGTCCAGGTCTCTGGAGACAATTTCCCTCCCCTTCAGAGACATGGCAAAATTGTGGAGGTGGCGATAGATGGTGGCAGCATCTATCATCCGAGGCTTAAGTCGTACTCCTGCTATTCATTGGGCCTCACTTTCTCAGGAGCCGCACCCCCTTTGCCTTAAATCCTGTACGCTCTGCGGATGGAGCTTGGTTATTCCAAGTGGCATAAGAAACAACAACTACAACAACACATTATTTGGCGATTTTTCGCTTGCGCCTGGCTAACGGAAAAGTTCCGTACCTTTTTTACTTGTCTCAGAAAACTAATACTATTCAAATTTTTGTTCGGCGTAGGTATGGCAACGTTATGATAATACACACCTAGTCCTACGTATGACTGCTTGCGGATTACCCTACCACATTTTAATTGGTGGTTGCCGAAAGGTCCGCCGGTTTAATTAACCTTTTCATTCCTAACAGACCTGAATTTTCCAAGATTTTATAGCAATCTCGGGTGGCTTAGGGTTAAACGAAATCTCTCGATTCTTTCATACATTCATCTGTCCCAATGATATGATTGCTCTATAACAGGGGTTCTCAAACTTAACAACATCCCAACCCCCTTTTTATAAACAAGCTCTAACCGCGACCCACCTCATCTTCAGATATTTTTCCCATACCCCTTGCAAGACTAGCTTCGCTCATGTGGGGTTTGGTCCTCAACTATTATGTGATAATAATAAATGACATGCATGTATATTATAGAGATTAAATTAACTTTTTGAAAAAAAAAAGATTTTAACCTGAGCCTATCAAAGTGCTTGATTGTTGTGGGAACAACAATAAGTTCTACAATTAGCAGGGGTTTTAGGTGTCCTCCCCCAGAGATGTTTTTAAAATTTGATTCTTAAAAGCAGAGTTCTAACTCGTTTTTTTAGGAATCTGGAATAAATTTCATTTACAATATCACATTTCCTAGGAAAACTCTTGAATTCAAAATATTGTCGTGACCGTGACCCACCAAAAATTGACTGGCGACCCACCAGTGGGTCGTGACCCACTGTTTGAGAACATCTGCTCTATAAAATATCTGGGGACCCTGACCCACACCGAAGTTTTAAGATGGAAATAATGAAATAATAGGCTTTTCTACCACCGAAGTGTTCAACTGAATTTGCTTTCCTCTCGATAATGTGCGAATCGGGCGCAAATGACTAGCATTGCAAAAAAGAGATCAGCTAACGATCTGTGGCATCGAATGAATTGCATCGTTTGCCATCTGCGGCCTTGGCCTTGTAGAAGGCCGGCGCAGCTGCGAATCATCCTCGCAAATGAAGCCACTTGCTGGCCCGGTCACGTGAGCCGACTGGGCAGCCGATTTCAGAATGAGAGTTGAATTTTCAGCAGATGTTTTGAGTAGATATAACCTTAACTAATGGGTGGATGCCATAGGTCGATGCATCACAGATATGTAATTTTGATGATAAGTTATGGATGTATTATTAGATTTATATGCAGTATAATATTTTGTCAAGAGAAATAGGGCTAATGAAACGAATGAGAGGTTTGGGTCATTTTAAAAATAGGGGAGAGTGGGGCACCTTAGGGTACTTTTTATTAAATTATTATTATAATTTTTTATACTACATTGATATTTATTTAAACACAGCTAATATATTGAATATAGTTCTTTGGACATCAAATAAAAAATATTTCCAACAAAATATCTTTTTTTTTGAGAATTTATAATAACAAATAAAAAAAAAACATATTTTAATGTCCCAAGGTGTCACACTAGTGGGACACTTTCGAAAATAGTATAAAAATTATAAATTTTATTTTGAAAAATACAAAAATAACACAAATAATGAAAAAGCTATGTTTAATAATCATATAAATTAGACATACAACATATTTTAAATTCAAAATTTTCACTGATTTCCTCATTTTTGTCATAACATAAATCACTGATTTTTTGTTTCCTTTCAGAAATCTTTTTGCATCAATTTCTAAATTATAATAATCTTCACTCTTAAATTAGTTATTTTTTTTTATTAAAATCATTTTTTTACTCATGAGAGGTTTGGGGTATCTTTTAACATATCCCAAGGTACCCCACTTGACGCTTTAACTTAAAAACTATTTCTTTTTCTAAAAAAATTATCTTTCTTTTCTAAATATTATTGGATACACGAATTTTAATCTCATTGTAATTATAATAACATAAATTCACTTCTTTTATTAAAAAAGTGCTTTTGAAACTATAAGTGATTGTAACTTTGCACCACGCAAAACAAGAGAACTGATGTAAATAATTATCCAGACGCACTAAAAATTTCAAAACAAGTTGAAGGGTAGATTTTAGGGTCACACGTTCATAAGCTCCTTACAAGCACAATATCATACTTATAAAATTGCGTCTATTCCAAATTATTCGCAATCTATTCCAAAAAGACTGAGCTCTGAATCTTCCACCTACACCATCAATCCCCGAATCCCTTGTTCGGATCTAAACCCTTAGGAAATTTAAAGTAAGCGATCTGAAAAAAAAATCACACATTCCGGTAGCCGGCTACTTTATTTAAAGCATCTCATTTAGCAAAGTAGTAAGAGAAATCCAAAAACTCCTCGCATTGGCGCAGCGGGTGGTAGATTGCTCCCGTTATTGATCTACTGCCGACGACGTGACTAATATGAAAATTTGGTAAAGTGAGTTGCATTAATTCCTCCTGATTGAGTACGCTGCTGAATAATTAATGCTATATCTTTTCTTTTTATTTAATCACGCATTGATTATTATCAAAAGTACAATTACTCCGGGGCTTGGCTCTGTTGTGTTTCTCGTATTCGTGCAACGGATACGGAAGAGTTGTAATTGTTTATGGTTCGTTTTAGTCAAGGCGCATGAATTGTTTAGGTTTTAATCTGCGTTGAGAGAGGAGAAGGTTCTAGTTTGTTGGCTTAATTTTTGTGTTGCTCATAATAATGTATTGTGTTGTACGCGAGGCTTGTGTTTTTTTTAATTTGAGCTTTCCTCTGAATTGTTTATCATACCCAGGCACAAACAATTATATTAACAAGACTTCTCGCTCTGTTTTGTAAATTGCTAATTGGCTTTTAGCTTTGAAAATAATTTTTTAATCTTTTTTTAAAGATAAACATTATAGCATCTTATCTAGAGGTCGATACAAGTAAACAGATTGGGTTTTATTAAACAAGCGTGCCTATTTGTTAACAAAAGACAAACACATTATTTTTTGTGTCTTTTATCATTAATGAATTGAAATTGTTTGAAAAATTTGATTTTCTTTCAAAATTAACGAGACAGTTTAGGTTTCATTTTACTGAATGTGCTAAGTCTTAAAGGGAGACAAAGTTATAATTCTTAAGGAAAGGGAGAAAGGGTTATGTGGTAAGAGAAACAAGATGTTCCCCAAGAATTGTTAGACTCCAGGAAGGAATTTCCCGATTTTTAAAGATTCATTTTTTTTAGAAATTCGCTAATATTTAACAAGATAGATTATTTACGTTAGTCAATTAGTACGCGACATTATTTAAAAGGTTTAGAAGGAAAATTACATCAGCTACATCAAAAATTGATTCTTAAATTTTACATAATTTCCAAAATACAAAGAAATAGAGCGATATTGTAGAAGATGCATTTTCAGAATGGTTTCTTTTACTATTAAACAACACTAGCTTCAAAATGTTTTCAGAGAGGAAAGTTTGAAACCAAACTTTTTCTCATGTGTACCTTTTTTCATACATTCTTATTTAAAAGTAAATAAATTTATATCTCTGTTTTAATTGATAAATGTTATTTAAATTTATTTAAACTGAAACTTTTTACTGCCTTTATAGGCAACACATATTCTTATTTGAATAGTATATTATCTTTTGTATATAATTGCGCCTCTCTGGCTCACACAAGGAACATAATCTGATAAATTATTTCTTGTACTATAAGTGTTACTTTTATAGCAAAAAAAATAATAAAAATCGTGATTATATAGAAATTACATGCTGTACAACAGCACAGTTGTTCAATGAAAGCGCGCTGTAAGACTTTCTACAGCTATTGATGTTAATGAATGAGCATAAATTTGTAAACTCAATAGGGTGTGTTGAAAATAAAGTTATAAATTTACTATAAAGGTTTTAATCATTCGATGTTGGTGGATGCTGTATTTCATGACGTTTACTTGTATTTCTATTAAATAAGTATTTATAAAACTAATAATCTTTATTGTTATTTATTAATCTTATTATCTAATTTTAGTATTTATAAAATCAAAAAATAATTACCAAAAATGAAAATAATTTATTATAGTTTCCTTAGATTGACCAACTAATTTTGAAAAGATTATCGGTTTGGAATACTTAATTATTAATGAATCTACATAATTGATGTCGTCCTAATGAAAAGAGATCCTTTTATGTCCTTTCATCCGTCAACTCCATGCCCTAATTTAGCTCCTCCGATTATTTATACATCACCCTTACATCAAAGTAAATTTCGTAGCTTCAAGAGACTGATTACCATGAATAATCAATAACCCACTTCTTTACTTGTTGATAGCATTAGGTTATTCTCACTTGATAATCAACTAATTGAGTTAACTTCGCGCGGTGTGCGATGCTTTTGGTATCTGCTACGCTTTAACGACAAAGGTATTTGTTTCCCTAACGTTTGTATTCATCAAACTTGCAAATAGTAACGTTTAAAATTACTTAGTGATAATATTGAAGATACATCATAATGAGATTGAAGTAATATTGAGATACTTTAAGTGTTTGAGTAAGTTCTGTAATTCAAGTTATTTGAATTCTTTTAATTGTTATAAGTACAATATTTAAACCCCCCCAGCCCCAAAAAATGTGCAAAATTGCTTTAAAAATGTCTAAAATGTAATTTTCTAAAAGAAGTCTACAATTAGTACTTTGTAAAAATAGGACTTTGAAGTCTTTCAGCATGGAATTTTGCAGTTATTCTACGAATATTTTGCAACCAATCAAAAACTTTTTAGCGGTTATTAAAAACTGCAGATATTCTAAAGCAAAGAGAAATAATTGAAATATTTTTATTACTTTTTTACTTATTATGAGTGCGTAATTTCTAAAGCAATGGAAAAATCTTGAATATCTTCGGCCACCTAGGTTGTGCTGGATTGTTGAGATGAAACAAGCGAGCTCTGCTCGGTAAGATCACGAAGTGATCATAAAAGAACTGCGTAGCTGTTTTGGGTGTTGGTGAGCGATAGCGAGCAGGGGGCAGAGCTCCCTTAGTGTACCAAAAAATAATGTTCATTTTTATCACACGTAAAGCTGCCAGGTATTTTTAAAAAAATTTTATGAGTTGAAGTTTTTGCGGGATAGGTTATTTTCTCACAACATATTTACTATGTTAGTTTTAATTAGTTTATCCAAATATACGTTCTAAAAATAGAAGTTGAATTTTAATTCCCATAAGTTTTACAAACATGAGGAAACAAACTTGACAGTGAGACTCGAAAATTAGTTTAGAACCAAGGATTAATAAATAAATGTTTCGAAAACAAAGCGCTTTATCTAGAGATAATTAAAAACAGTATTTTACGAATTAGAAAGTAAATATCAAGAAAGATGTAAATGGGAAAAAGCGAAGAATAATTTATAAATACTCCCTAAATGTTAACTAGTTATGATAAATGACATCCATAATTAGTCACTCAACTATACTATCCTTTCTCATTTGTTTTCAACTGATTTTGACAAGTTACTAATAGATTCCATTTTCAGGAAATACACTAAAAAAGAAGATGACTTGGAATTCATTACCAGCGTTTCTACTGTGTTTTGCGTTTTCATTGATCATCACTTCATGTCAGGTAAGTTCATTGTGATCAATATCTCTTCCTGACATTCAAAGCGGAATATTTTACAGAAACAGGTTCCACACATTTGTTAAATGTGAATACATTTTTTAAGGTAGTGTTACTTTCGTATATATGGTTTTAGATTGCTAAAAATCACATTGAAAAATAAAAAGGGAAATTTGTTTCTGTAATTTATTTGAACACATAAAACGACCAAAGGGTTCAGTTAAGATTTATCTATGCTTTATCAATTTTTTATAGAAAATCTTTGGTTTAACAAAAATTGTTTAGTAGAAAAGTGTAAAATGTTTTCGTTTAGTATAAAATGTATAAGTATTGCTCATTTGATCGTAATATTTACAAACTATCTTTCATTTATATTTTGATGCTTGTCTTGAGAAAATATACAACTGTTATATTAGTTCATAAAAGCGTTTTATTGTTCCTCTAGTTTATTATGAGACAAAAAATAGATAATTTCCATGGAGCAAATCCATGTTTTACACCTTGTGGTGGCACCAGGATTTTTAATACACCTTTCGCTGTAAAATCTGGAGAAATTTTTTTAAAATATTGTGGATTTCAAGCTGCATTCCACAGATTGATGAAGAACGGCTTCTTGCCCTATCGGAAAATTTTTTTCTGGTATTCCATAAACCAGTATGAATTATACTGGATCCAGTATAAATGATACTGGTTTATGGAATAGCAGAAAAATTTTTTCCAACAGGGTGGGTAGCCATCTTATCAAGTGGATATTATGATATGATGCATGTTAACTTTATTGGAGGCATGTGCCTAAAGGACCACCCTCACTCCATTCTGTATTGATAATGCCCATCAGGTAATAAGCTACCTTAAAAGCATTTTTACCAGAGCGCGCGTCAAAAGCAATTTAAAATCTGGAAAACTGAAACGCCTCGAAGTAATCCAACACAAACCTGCCAAGACTTTAACGTCCTTAAAACACCCCTCAAAAAAAGAGCACGTGGCCCAAAAATTCCACTCCTCCCTCCGAAAACGTCAGAATTAATCTCTTAAAACCTTCCCTCCCCCGTCGAGAAAAGTTTCCGGACTTAACCCAATTAAAGCGCAGATATGCCCCAAACCTGCCCGCACTTAGCCGGGGATATAAAAACCGAGAGAGAAGAAGGTAAAGAAATAAAGCGAGAGGGAGAAGTCATTCTCGAAGAGTCAACAAAATTTCCAGGAGGGTACTGCAGACCCCAGAATGGGGGAGTGGGGAATGCCGCAGAAGAAAGGATCTTTCGCGGCTCAGCCCGAATATAATGACTTTTCTTTTGGCAAACGCCTAATTGTCTTTTGGAGTCTTTTGTGGAAAGAGGCACTTATCAGGACTTCGCCTCCGTGGGGACATTACTGCCTCCGAAAGGCACAAAAGCGGCATTTTTCTGGTGATGGGTTGATGACAGCTCTGGATATGGGGTCTGCTGTTTTAATGATTTAGGTGAAAAAAAGTATGCTGGAAGTAATGGAGGGTATTACTGACGTTCGTCGTCACTTACGGGGATGTGAGCTAGCTATTTTTATTGAAGGTCGTCTGGGTATGAAATGTTTTACCTTCGACCATCAGCTAGTTTGCTTCATGAAAGAACTTTTAAGGGAGAGTACCTACAGGGGAAACTACCTTTGAAGTGTATTTTGGAATCTGATGGGGAGATAAGTGACAAACTACATTCTACTTGTAGTTTCAGTCTTGGATTTTTATTCTCCCCCTCAATAATGTTATTCTTATCCCTTTTCGTAAATTATTAATACTAGCTTGATTTTGCTGATTGTTAACTTGTTATAAATTGTTATGAACCAATTGTTAATAAATTGGTTCAATTCCGTTAACTGTCCCGTTAATAATATCGCCAAGGTGTCTTGGATGAAAAATATTCAAATTTCTCAAAATTTTTATTGATATGATTGTATTTTAATAGATAAGTTTGCTAATTTTAACGATATTTCTAATATTTGCGGCGTCTAAAACAGTTTGGCGATGTTTAGCGAGGCAGATAACGGAATTGAATCTGAAAGTTAATGCATCATAATGAAATTAATTTGACTCCTTTCTTTAGTACGTAAATGAAACTCTCAAAATATATTAGTCTAACGGTTAGGTTTGGTTGTTGTTTTATCGCGTTAGAATCAGGATAGATCATATTGCTCCAAGAAAGTTAGTCTAAAAGTTAGAAAGTTTCAGGTTTCAAAATACTATGTCGGAAAAGTTGGAGTTATTTGAAAAAATGGGGTTAACTGTATCAGTAGTATATAAATTCTGGATTGATTATATTTGGGAGACAGTGGAATGGTCGCAGACTTATAAAAGAAATTGCCCTCAAATAATTTCCGGATTTCACTGTTCTTTCTGATAAGGGAATAGATTCCATTGCTATCAGGGGGGAACAGCTTTTTTATCCTTCGAGAGGTCATAAAACTTTTATCATGATAAATGAACTTCTCCAAACTTTAAAGAACAAAGCCGTATAGCAAACTATGTTTTCTCAATCTATTTCTCCAGTACTTCCACAAAGACTTTTCTAATGTAAAAACTTAAAAGGAAAAAGTGTGGATATTAAATTAAAATAAAAATGTTTTCATAGCTGTTGAGTTCTATAAAACCTCTTCGTCAGAACGTATATCAATTGCCGTCGCAACAATGTTCTCCCCCTCGAGTCCTAAGTCATTGCGATTCTTTCCCGAACAAAGAAACCCCGTGGAAATTATGAGTAATGGCCGCCATTGAAAAAGGAATCCTCAGTTCACTTTATCCAACCTTTTGATCTCAGCCTGGCTATTAATCCTCAGTGATGGATTGTCTGTTACTTCGATACTTCCAGACAGACAAAGAGCCGACGACGATTAGAAATACCCCGTTTAATTCCGACCGTCCTTCATTAATTCAGACTTACAAAAGATTAAAATCGCATTAAGCAATGGCGATAGCATCGCGGATTCAATAAGAACCCGGGCAGAAAAAGATTCACTCTCTTTAAGTCATTGTCTGTCCCGGCTGATAGGCATCAGTGTGTGTTGCACAGCCAATTAAGTGGGGCTTATCGGAGGGTGCTAGTCATTTGATTACGGGATTTCTTCAGTCTATTATATGCCGGTTAAAGTTATTATACATGGGACGCTCTGGTTTTTTATGGAGAGTGGGGAATGAATTTTGGAATATTACTCTGTTTTTTACAGGATACAGGAATCTCTTTCGGTTCTACAGGTTCTCTGGAATCTGTTTTTTACAGATTTATTTAATTGTACTTTTTATCCAGACTCAAAATGAATAATATGAGTAATAAAAATTTTCTCAAAATTTATCTTTCAAGAAATATTTTTATCTTCATCTTATCTTATCATTTATTTTTTGAAATTAAGCAACTAATGTTATTTATCAATCACCCTATTATCAAATAATAGTTTTAGTAGATGATGAAGAATTTCTGTTTTTAATTGATATACGTAAGTGCAAAAGGGATATAGTACAATAAAGTGACAAACGATTTAGCTATCAATTCCTCATTCTAATTTGTAATATTTAAAGATGGTTTTAAAATTTTAGACAAATGAGGTTTCAGCATTTTTTATATGAAATTAATTTCATAAAAATCAATATCAATATTCACCAAAAGAATACGAGATCGCTTTTAAATGCAGCTGTTTATAAATTGTTTGAAAAGAGAGAAAAATCCGAACCTACGTTTTTTCGTGTATTTTATGCTCCCTATTTTTGCATGAGGGATAGTTTCCTTCAAAAAGTATTTTTAAGAAAAAAAACCTCCAGGAATTCCAGAAAACAACTCAAAGCACGTGGAAGAGAAGTAGTAGCTGATTTGCCAGTACGACTCAATATACTCCAGCAGCAGAAATTCCTTCCACAGCAAGACTATTGAATCGGAGAAAAAATACCCTTTCTTGCATTTTCTCCCTGTTTATTTGAAAAGAATGTTAAGAAAAAAACCCTCAGAATCGACTTCCCACTAAGTATTTCTTTTGTGGTCGATGTATTTTTTCCCTCATTTCGTCGAATTTAATTGGAGAACTGCGCTTTATTTTTGCCCTCCCCTCGGTTTTTTCTGTTCCTTTTTCTAGTCTCTCTCTCTCCCTTCCAACCAGAGAAAAAAAAACGTTCTTTGCATGCCGTATTTTCTCGTGGAATACGCCTGTAGTTAATTTACGATTCGAAACTTTCCTCTAGGTAATTAGAAAGAAAAGAGAAAGTCTGTTCTTTTGACCTCATTTCGATAAGACGACGCAAAATAACGAACGGATGGGAAAAAACCCTAAAGGGGCCTTCCTGATAATATTTTATTTATTATTTTTTTTCGTAAATCCAGATGAATTTTTTCTCCCGTCATAATCGTTTGAATAGTAATGAGAATATTCAGTCTTCTGTGAGGAACGGAATAAGTAATTAAAGTCTAATCATTCTTCTTCGCTTTATTTTTCACGTGGAAAAAATTTGCGGAAAGCAAAATAATGCAATCCGACATTAATGCAATCGCATTGGAAAGGGATGTTTATTATTTAATTTACTTTATTTAGGTAATTGAAAATCAATTCATAATTGCTTATAATGTTTTTTTTCAGAATTTTTTGGGAATATCTCTTAGTAAAAATGAAAAGACGCCCCTTTTTTAACGTAACTGGATTCTAATGTATCGAAAAAACGTATTTCTACTAAATTGCATTTGTCTCCTTTTATAAAAAAATTAAAATATATCACGACGAAACTTTTTCTAAACTTAAGTATAATAAGATACTTAAGGATACTTACTTAGGATAAGTATTTAGTAAATAACACCTGCTTACATTACAACGATACTATCTATAACTATATATCCGGTTTAAAACAATATTTTTCATCGTTACAAACAGGTTTCACCTGAGTCGGGATTTGTGAAAAGTACAAAATATAACAAGGAATATATAGCTACTAGGATTTTAATTGCACTGTTTTACCAAAATAGAATGCCTATGGTCCATTTTCTTCAGCAGTAGGTATCTTTATTGTTTGACAAAGGCTGATATATTTTGTTAACAATGGAATTAATAGCTTTGTAGAACGTGTCTAAGCCTTCAGTATGGCTACTTAGGTGTCGAGTTTCTTGTAGTACCATAAATCCTTTCTTGTATGGTTGTTTGAGATGTTCCTTTCTATTCATTAGTGGGTATAAAAGGATTGTTCTGTAAAGAATTTTGTATAGTACATGTGCGCATAAGTATTCAAATATTAGTTTTTGGGACTATGAAATATTTGCTTTGAAATTCCTCATTCTTTAGTTTCGTTTATAAGTTGTAGGGTTTTGACGTTTTCTTTTAAATGTGATTGCTAACAGTAATAAAAATTAAATATCCTAGCATGGTATGATTTAAACATATTTAGGAAACATAAAAACTTGTATAGGGAGAAAACCTACAAATTATTGTAGATATTATTGAGTAAGGAATTTTCCCTTTACTTAAAAACTATTTAAATTATGCTTGAATTGGAGGGATAAGTGAGAATTATAATTTGATTACCCGTGTAAAAGGTTGAAGGGGTTGTAAGTCTCATCCGATTTAGATCCAACTGAATTAACAGCATCACTTTCAACTCACGAAATACGCTCTTTCACTCTTATGAGTACTCAAGTTACAAATTGCCATATCTCCAGGTGAAATTACGTCATCCATCAAAACGTGTGTTCTTAACCCTTTCAACCTTCCCCTTCTCCCCAACCCCCTACAGGAAAGATAAATAATTTATTACCCTTACGCGCAACATATATCTTCCACCCCAGCAGGGGGCAGAAAAAAATCCCTCCACCTCTCCTCGACGCGGAATTTAAATCGGAAAGCAAGGGCAGCTGAAAGTTTAATCTGTTTTAATGAAACTTCTCTCCCCGAGAAGATAGCTTGTTCTCTTTTGGAAGCAAATACGTGATCGTCCTCTCCAATAAAGAGGAAAGGCTTCTTCGTTTTATGTTATTTTTCTCTCCTCTTCCGTTAAGGCCTCATAAGTGGGGATTTTAATTGCAAATGAATGGGCAGTGTTTTGCTCGCTTCGATGATTGGTTGATGTGGCAGTCGGATGATAATGTAGCCCGTCTCCTCCTTCTCTGCGGATTGGACTTTTCTTTTGAGGCTGGAGCGGAAGCGCTGTTTTGGAGAGTGAAAGTAGAAGTTGTAGTTTTTGTCGTATCCGTTTTATTTCACTTAACGTGATTAATACTGAATGGGAATTAAGTAGGATTATCTTTTGAAAGCAAAGAATTTATGAGTAATGAATTGTTTCTTCTTCCGAATAAGTTCTTTAATATTGCTTATTTGATCTTCAATCATTCCCTCAAAGTTGATAAATTATTATGCAACGGAAAACGATAAGTTGAATTAATTAATTATTTATTTATTTTGGATACTGCAGCCTATTTAAAGGCCAAGCAGGGGGTTACAGCCAAGCGACTCAAAATAATAACAACAGAAAGAACTAATACATAGATACATACATGAACACAAAAAACTGTAAAATAACTATAAATATAATTTCAATCTATCTACAAATGTGGATACTGACTCAGTTAAGACAATATCGTTAGGCAATGCGTTCCATTCACTAATTGTGCGTGAAAAAAAAGAATATTTAAAAATATTGGTCCTGCAAAAATAAGGTACTATCTGGGAATCATGATTTGGATGATTCTCTAGAAATCTAAAAAAATGAAAACACAAATTTTGAAAAAAAAAATTTCTTTCAAAACTTCTGAATTTTTTAAAAATTTTAGATGAACACGTCCTAGTTGAATACAATAAGGGCAGTAAAGTATACAAAATACAAAAATACCAAAGATTTGTCATGGGAAAATATATCTCGAGTTATATCACGAGAAAAAAAATCAAAGAATGAAGTTTTTTTGTGAATTAATTTATAAGATGTTGATAGAATATCCAGAAATTAATCACTTAATAACTATCTCTCAACATCTCGACAAACTGGAGGCATTCAATAAAAATTAGTTATCAATCTTCTATCCTTCAAAAGTATTCAAGGATAGTGTTAATTGGTATGTTTTTACTAACTTCAAGACTTTCTGATTTGGTCAAAAGATTAAAAGGGATGGTGAAGAAAAATTAATTTTTATAATATTAAAACTATGTTCTTGAATGACACTACTAAACGGCAAATAAATTCCACGGAAAAGAAATTTTATCCATAAAGTTTTTCTTCCATCATTAGATTTCCATGAGATTCTTCATCTCAGAAAGAAACAATTCTATTTAACGGAATCTACACTTCTCAAAAAACTAGCTCGAAGACTCTAAACGCCTTTTCAAAGCGAAAAACGGATATCCCTTAAATATGTAAAGTATCATAATCGAATTGAAATCTGCGCCTCCGACTCGTCTTCATCACCAGAGAAGAAAAAAAGTCGGCGTAAACGGCAGGCGTTTTTGCACCCAGCCCGGGGCCGTTGTTGGTCATTGGAAGTCGAAAACAAAAATCTTGACGCTTAACTCGATTGGATAGGGAAGAAATTCAATCAGCGATTTCTGCTTCCGTGGACCACTCTCTCCCTCTCTCTTCTTTTGTTCTTTCTCGGCAGAGGGGGGCTAGGTGCAGATTCGAATTCGACTCGCAGCTGCGTAGAGAGATTTATTTGTTACGTGACAATAGCGTCGGATGGAATTTTTGCCTTGTTCTTCTCCCTGATTTTTGTTCTTTTGGGCGAATGTTTCTTACGGCAAATAAAAGTAATATCGGAAGTTCATAGAAAGGGGGGAATCCACTTTTTTTCTTGCGCCCGTTGGGGCGTGTGAGGGTGAGGGTATTGCCTTCTTCCCTGATGATATCTACACGGGCCGATTTATGTATTAGGGATTGCGCTTCTAGTGTTTCTTGGACGAAACTGGGCGACCAATAAAAAGGAGAGGGGGTGATGTTTGGGGAAAGTTGATTCTGTTTTGTCGCGTTCAATAACACTGGGGTCATCATTTCTTTCGGCGATTGTGTTCCACGGGAAACGAGGGGTCGTTTAGGAGGGGGTAGGCCTTGTTCAATGGGTCGGGCATGAGTTATCAGGATGCTTGAGAATCGTGTTAGCGTTAGAGATTGAGTCCCTTGCTGTGAGATTGAATTTATTTAGTAACGAAAGTTGAGATGTTTTTTTCAGGATGTCTCAATGATTAGGAATGATGAGAATAAGCTGCTTAGTAATGTGATAAATCCAGTTGAGTTAACAATCCAGGTGAATTGTTAACTCAAAAGAGATAGTATAAACCTGTACCAAATCATAAAAGGAATGCTAAGGAAATTATCTTGAAGTGAAATTAATCTAGAAAATATTTTTTACTGACTTAATCTAATTTATCCCACCTTTTCAAACAGAGTTTGTACCTCTATATCGTAACTTATCTGTAGTAATGGATGCTAAAATCTACTGAAATAAAAAATATTGTATTACTTCTAAATCAGGATCGACATCTTTGCGCGTTTAAGGAATTTTTTTCTGTGTAAATATACAGAGGTCTGTCATTTTTTTCCATATTTCTATAAAAGAGATATGAACCCTTCAGATTCTTTTCAATTTTACTTTTAAAGCTTCTTAAAAGGATTAAAAAGTAGGTTTTAAATTGAGAGTAGGTACCCTATATATTTAGATTAACAAAGTAAAAAAATTGACGCTTTTAATATAAACAAAAAAAAAAAAAAAGAATGTGATAAAATTAAAATTATGATGTGAATAAATATCTTTGATTGGAATATTGAAGAAAACAGAACAATGAAAATTAATAGAATACAAATAAGGAAAAACACCAGAATTGTTCTTTGATTTACACATTCCTTAGTGGAGCATATTAGTAAAAGTTTTAATTAAAGCATTGATATTTTATCCAAATATGTTTGTTTACTGGCTTATTATGGTACTTTTTTTTCTGAAGTATAAACCCAATAAAAACATAAAAATCAAATCAACATAAAACGGACTTATCCTCCAACATGTGTGAATTACAACAATATAAACCCAATGAAAAACCAAATACACAAGAAAGTAAAGTTTAATCTAAATAAAGATTCGCAACCTCCCTATGGATTCGAATTTCTCCCTAGGCACAAAATATTACGACTTACTGAAAATCCAATAGTTAAACACAGCCACCACATTTGTATCATCCCCTAATACATCCTCAAAGAAGGAAGCACATTAACTCTTTTCTTTTCAAGAACCCCCACCAATAACAGCAAACCTCACTTCACAAGCCCAAAATCCCTTCTCTCACGCTATATATAGGGCGAATCTCCTTCTCTCTTCCCCCATTACTTAACAGGATTTTGAATCATATACCATTACCAAAAGGGGCTTAAGGAAATACGCTAATTTCCAAACCAGACGTGACCGGTATAGCGATTTCCGAACACATCGAAGGGAGCATAATTCCACCAGCTCCAACTACTTCATCAGAAGAGCACTGATGGAGATACATTCGGCAGCGATGAATTAATTCTCGGGGTTCTCTTCGGGTTTTAAAGGGTGATTAGGGCATGTGGAGGGGGATTTTTATTGGGTTTTGGTTCGTGGTCGAGGGAAATGAAGTGGAAGGGGGTAATTAGAGCGAAATAGGTGGTTGTGGAGATATTTTTGAGGGAAAAAAGGGAGAAATTGATAGTTTTCCCACGTCCTCATGCCTTGTTTGTAATGAGATGTTTAAGGTTTACTAAAATACTCATTTCACAACAGGCTTATCCACCATGAGTCAGGCTTATGGTAAAGCTAAAATTTTGAAGGTGTTTTTTAAGTATTTATTTTTTACCGCTTTTAAACCTTCTTCCATTGAGTTACGAGAGTTCCTTTACCAAAAAAATCTTAAGAATAATATTTAGATATTGTCTGTTTGTTATAATTAGGTATGTGAATAAGTTTCCTTTACGAAAACCATAGTACATTTATTATTGGACACAAATGACTTGTTTTACTACTACTTGACCAGAGGTTAACCAGCAGTCAAAGAGGAATCCCACCCATTATAGTCACTGAAAAGCTAGTTTTCCTTCTTTGAATGCAGGTTAACAGCTGGTTGTCAGGTAGCAGTGAATAAGGCTTGTAAGTATGATTAAAAATATCAAACTATCTTTTCTCCACTGTCAAATTTTAAACGTCCTTTTAAGTAAATTACAACACCCCACATAATGTTTACAAAATCAAGGTTAAGATACTATCAAAGAGAAATAACTTACCTGAATCAAATACCTTTGAATAAACTCCATTTTATATCATTAATCTAGATTAGAACTTCTTTTATATCTTTTTCATTACCCGTGTTTTTCTTACATAGCTTTTCCTCCGCTAATTCGCATGAAATACACTCAATTTTAGGCATATCTGGTACTTTTTATTTTCAACAACAACAACAACAACAACAACAAAAAAGAAACCTTCCTTCTCCTAAACGCTACAATCCATGGTAACGATCGTGCCATACATCTGGTTATCCCATCGATCCCCAATCTTCTTACCTCCCTGAGGTCTTATTTCCTACTCCTGAGATAATTAGGTTAAAAAGTACGTCTCGAAAGGGATCCGGGGTTTCAATACTACTAGCACCGTGGGATCTTTGAGCTTGTTGAAAGGAATTTGATCAATGAAGTTTACCTGAGGCTTCTAAAGATTGAAATAGGGGATCGGCTTATGCGGTGATGTCAGTAGTAAAGCTAACAAATCACGTGAGTACACAAGGAGTAAGTTTATAAGGGAGGAAATTATTTCTCTTGGATCTTTGGAAATAACAAGGTAAGGAATATCGTGTATGTAAAACGATACTTTTTACTTTTTGTTTGTTGATAAAGAATTTTTAGGGATAAAAGAGTGTGTAGCATGCTGATTAGGGAAATTTTAATGAATGGATTTGAAATAAACTCAGTGAGTTATTTGTTCTTTAAAAAGCAACGGATTTTTAATAGGAGTTGTTTTACATAGTTTTTTGGAGGTATTATCTCTTGTAAGAGATAAAAATTTTACAAGTAACTACGTTTAGTTTACAAAAATAAGGTAAATGTGGGTATAGTGGACACTGTACCAATAGTGGCCACATAGCTGATTAATTTTAAATAAAACGAGTTAGATGCATCAAACAGCGTCAAAATTCAAAGGCATAGTAGATTGTACAATCAGGTAAGCTGGTAAATTATCACCGATACCACAGATCAGCATGGGAAGGATATTTAAATATTTTAAAATAACAACATCGGCCGAGTGACTGAAATTTGATTTTGCTTATTGAATCGCGTAATGAAACGGGTATATCGGAACTGATTTTTTTGTATTTATTACTGTTTGATTGACTTTTACATTTATATTAAGATAAAGAAGAGTGTATAAAATGATAATAAATACAATTTATTTGAAAATTTTGACTATACAAGGATTTATGGGGGTGGCCACTATACCAACACAAAATCTTAGATTTTCCAATAGTGGCCACTGCAATGGCTTCTAATAGAAACTTAAATAACATTGAATTTGGATCAGTTTTTCTTCATAAACTGTTGATTGTGCTTTAAAATGAGTGTTGTATGAATTTGGTTTCATTCTGGCTTCGGGAACCAAGGTTTCCAAAACATTGAACTACATGCTTAACTCCTCTCAAATCAGCTACAGCGTAGGCTTTGGGCAGGAAACTATCAAGTATTTTTTTAAATAAAGCTAATTTGATTTGATAAAAAATACATTTCGTTGGGAAGGAAGATTTAATTAGAAGTAAACGACTATACCAAAAAACCCCATCAATTTCATGCGTTAACCCCTCATATATGCAGAAAAAGCGAGGTGTCCACTATTGATGCAAGAGGTGTCCACCATAGATACAAAAGCTACATCTATGTGGCCACTATAGATGCAATTTGGAGTACTTTTTAAAAATTAATTAAAAATACTTTACCCAATTTAATTAAAATTTTTAATGGTAAAATCGAAAGCAGAAGATGCAATTAATCTAAAAATATGATGATAACGGTTTCCAAGCAAATAGGTTGGTATTTATTGAGAATTTAAGCAAAAATTTTCCTTAAAGTGTCCACTATACCCACATTTACCTTAATATGCCAGAAGTTTTACTACTTGTATTATGAGCTGATAGCTAAAACGATAATTATGTTTTTTATGGCAAAATAAATTTAAAGGTAGAAACTATGCCAATACATCATTTATTGTATCTTATTACTCTATTTGGGAGTTTCTAAAACCCTCTGTACATATTATTTACTGCTACTACTATAACTTTATAATTCTGCCATTTACTACGTATCATAAATAAGAATAAGTATTAAAACATCTCTTAAATTTGGTTCAAGGTACCAGTTTAACTGTAAAGGTTATTCACACAAAAGAAGTTTATTGAAAACGCTAAGCTTCATCGAAATTTTGAAACATACAATGAAGTAAACATATTTTCTATATACCAAATGTACGCTGAACAAATAAATTATTCTACAAACGAGATTCAGTCTTCGTATAATATAAACAAAATTTATTCACCCATCTCACCAGTTGATATTTTTATAACATTCGTATCCGTGATTCTACACAATCCGACTTTGAAAACAGAATGCGCGAAAATTGTTTCCTCATTTTAAAATCTGCAATCCCATACCCCCTAACACCCCACAAAAGCCCAATCCGTTTAAATCATAACAGCAGCAACAACACCACGAGCTATTCAAATTCTTTTCAAACCCATTACCGATTCGCGCATCCCAACCGTAAGAAAGAAGAAAACCTCCTCCCACAACCTGGATTTATCCCAGCATGAATATGCCGGCGCATCTGCAATTTCGAAAACATTTGCTCTCTAGAACAATCAGACGTGTCCCGAATCCAAAACGAAGCGTCCTCAAATCGCACATTCCCGAAATTCTTTTTTCTCCGTCATTATTATCATTTTTCTCGCACCCGCCCAAATATTTTTTCCCCGTACGCAACAAAATTCTGCCTCTCCTGAGCCCTCCGTATCTCATCCATATTTATAGCCGGGATCTCGAATCTTTCACACCTATATGGGCAGATTCGTGCGTTCGGGAGGGGAGGGTAACCGAATCTTTCTGCCGCGCTTTTGTCACAATCGAATCTCTGGGCGCGATGATTTCGTATCGCTGACGCAGGACGCGGCAATTGACGCTGAGTTAGCAGGCTGTGTCTTCGCCCTGTGTTATTATATTTATCGATGAGGAGTTTTTGCCTCTCTGCACCTATTTCTGATTTTTTTTGGGGGGGGGCGAGAATAGTCATTGTTCTGCGATGGCTGGTTTTTCGAATCAAAGAGGAACTAAGGAGAATTCCATTCTTGTGTTGTAAGTAATTTGGGTAAAATGTGTTCGTGGCAGAAAAATGTTTTGATCCTTAATGCAAACGAACCATATTGTTCTCTGACGGTCTTTTAATAAAATGAAAATAGTTCCCCTTGCTTTAGCTATTCTATCAGTATGCGTCTGGATCAGTCAGCGTTATCATCAGGACTAGTCAGCGTTAACCAACCCACAAGATCAATTTATATGATGTTGTATATAAACTATTTTTATAATTTTAACGCTTTGCGGTGGAGCTTGGATATTGCAAGTGGCATAAGACAACAACAACAAGATATATAAAAGGAGAATTTCACCATTTATCGCTGGTTAAGCGGACAATAAGGGAAACTCACAACTCTCAAGAGTCACCTCCAACCGTGGACCGGTTTCGTCCTTGTTAGGACTCATCAGCACGGTATAAGAAGGTAACGCAAGAGAGCGGAGGGCAAGTACTAGTCTAGCCGACTATAACTGAAAAAGTGGTGACCATTGATTAGTCCTCCACTCATCGGAATGACAATGGCATTCCTAGGACAGACTTAATTCCAGAAAGGCAAGGTAAATGAAAGGAGAATTTCACCCTTTATCGCTGGTTGTGAGTTTACACTTATTGTCCTCTTAACCAGCGATAAATGGTGAAATTCGTGACCGTGCTGATGAGTCCTAACAAGGACGAAACCGGTCCACGGTTGGAGGTGACGCTTGAGAGTTGTGAGTTTACAACAAGATATATAATTTTAACTTTGTTAATTAACAATAGTTTCTATATATTAGCAATTTTAGTAAAATAAATGAAAAATAATGCATTATTTACTGAGTCAAAGTTAAGTCTTTTCTTTGTCATATTAGATATTTTTGGCATATTCTAATAACTATAAAAAGTTAATTAAGATTGTGTACAATGATAAGGAATTTAGAATTTTGTTTTATAGGAACAATGATGTAATTAAGGTCTAGGTTATTTAAATAGAAGATAATATCAAGGAAAAATGCGTTACTCTAGTAGCAAAAGTATTTTTCTATTTACAATGGTTTTATCTTTATCACTTGCTCTATTTATTGCTTTTATTCTTTTATGTTATCATAATCGATTTTCGAATAGTACTTATATAAAGATGGGTTACCTCCATAAACTTTAGAAACTTTACTGTTTGGATTTAAGTTAAGCAAACATTTCGTTATAATTTCATGTATGCTTTTTATACAACAAAGTTATAAACCGGGTATAATTAATAATGCCCGGAATATTGCTCGTTCACTCCTTTCTACTTTAAAAAAGACTACTGAATCTAAAAGTGTTAAATTAAAAAAAATTTTACTTTTATTTTAAAAACAAAAACCAATCAATTGCGCGGCAACTATTCTCCAGTTATGATTGTTTAAACCCCTTTTGTGTAAATGTTACGGGCAATGTGATAAATTGGACATTATTAATAATGCCCGAAGTGGAAGAGGGCAATGTGATAAATTCAATAGCATTTATCAATGAAATTTATCACTTTGCCCACCTCCACTTTGGGCATTATTAATAATGTCCAATGAGGAAGTTGCATGATTTTTTAAATTTTTAATCGATTCCTCTAACAAAAATAAGCAACTACCCAAAATTTGAGGCCGATTGAGAAATTTTTTGATTGCCAAAAAAATTCACAAAAATCCACTTTTTAAAAGCGCGCGAAAACGCCAAGAGTTTGGGATCATCGTATGTTGACGTCATCATACGATACACATTGTTGGAAAGCAATGGAGTTGATGGTATGATTGTTGACATCTTTAAACAATAAAGTTTTCAGTCACGTGTTTTTTTCTCGACTTTTAAATTAAAATATTTAATTACCTGTACATTTTTTTTTGAAAAATTGACTGGATATTTCATTTTACCATACAAAAACCATACGAAAAACTTGTTTGTTTTTGAAAATCTGACACATGCAACTTCCTTATTAATCACTTTGCCGATAACATATACATTATGTTTCAAGTAGTTATAAACAAAATAGATTCCTTTAAGTATAGTGTAATTTTGAGTGTTTTCTCATAGCTTTTGTAGAAAACAGTTTCGAGTAATATGATGTCCAAGCGTGCATGATTGCACCGTTAAATTTAAAAGTGCATAAATTGAACGGAGTGTTTGCTCTGCCTAATTATTTTCAAGATTTTAAATAAATTTCAGACCTACAACCGCTTCGAATCCATTAAAACACACCAACACCCCCTCTAACTTTCCAAACATTTGCCCGAATTTTTCCAAAACAGAAGTCAACAACGACATGCATCCGCCATCCATGTTTACCCTTGGAAGTATCCTTTCCAAGGGGCGAGATCAATTAAATCCCGATAGTTCGAAAACTCCCAAACTATTTAACATTGAGAGAGGCCATCTTGATTTTATATAAGGAACATAATTTCTTCCCCATGCTAATGCGGCGACGGCAGGACCAGATTAAATATGTGCATATCGTCGCAAACTTTGAACAGTTCGAGGGTTAATGCGTCATTTGTCGGGGAGATATTTTAAATTTGCGGAATATTAACGCGGGAATATTTTCTTCCCCCCATTCGATGAGAGATCGATGAGTCGTGGGCACTAAATCAGAGAGGACATTATCTTAATAGGATGATTGGGGACATCAACTTTGAGAGAAGGGACGGAATTATTTAAAACTTACTTTGGGATATTATCGTCATCCTCGCCTGATGAACTGTTCTGTTTCGAGGAGTGTTGGAAGTGATGTGACTGAAAGGAGTGATGCAATTATCTAAATGGGGATATGTGTTGGGACGTGTGTTTTAGTAACACGCCAGATTTGAAAGCTTCAAATTTTCGGAAATGAAGTTTTAAATTAGTAGTTTATTAAGGTTTTATTTGTTGCAATATACTCGAATAAAAGATACGATTAGGGACCATTGATGGAGTGTTTTTTACTTATTATCTTTAGGTAAAAGTTAATCTTAAAATTTATTTAAATGAAGTCACTCGACTTGATATCCAAATAGATCATGTGGGAAGAGCATCATGGGTTTAATCAATAACGGTGATGATATCATCATAGTAAATAGTCATACCTATTGCTGGGTGTAACCTGTTGGGTGCAAAATGAAACAGCAAGAGGCCACAAAGTTTTTGAAGCTTCAGAGGGAAAATGTAAAACTACACAGCTATAGTAGTTTAAAAATTTTATAAGATTAATCTTTTTCAGAGAAAAAATGCAAACTCCCTTTGCTTTAAAGTGTTCCCATACTATCACCAACATTTAAAGAGAAATTACTGGAGAGAAACGAAATAGCTATAAGGGGACATCCATAAATTACGTGAGGTCAAAAAGGGGGGGAGGGGGTTGATTTAACTCTCACGTCAACTTTTAAAGTTAGAAATTATACGATTTTCTTTTTTAAGAATGAGAAAGGAAATACCCACAGATAAGATACTGCGGTGATTTTTAGGCGGAATAATGTCCTTTTCCCCACATCTTTAGTAATGGAAAATTTTTAGGTGCTGTGATGCATAAAATGCAAACGAATAGGATAGAAAATTATTTTTAGGTAAATCTCAAGGTGGGGGGGAGGGGGGGTCCAGCAAAATCTCACTAAATCTCACCAAAGGGGGAGGGGGTCCAGATTTTGGAAAAAACACCTCACGTAATTTGAATCGTCAGTTGGAAGAAGGGAATAAGTCCAAAAACCAAGTTTTGAGAAAATCGAAAAAAAAAACTGTATAAGTAATAGAATTTTCATTGTATAATCACTAAATTTTTACTGGAAGTTCACAACCCTATTTAGAAAACAGAGCAACCATCAAAATAATTATAAGTATATTCAAAAATATTTTACAGTCAAAATAAGTTGATGGACTAATTCCCTTCTTCAACCTTATGAAATTTTTCTGAGGAAAAAATCTTAAAAAACCCTTAAATTCACATTTAAATTATATTTCTCCTTAGTTTACACCACAAAAGGGTGAAATAAAAGGAATAAGACAAATAAAATTCAAAATTATAGTGAAACTGAGTTATTAGAGCAGTATCAATGGAGTGAGTGAATATGAATGGAGTTAAACATTCCCTGAATAAAAAAAGTTTGAAAAATTTTAAATTAAAAGAAAATTTCATTTTAACTTAGTTTACAGCTGAAAGAATAGGAAAAGAAAGAGAAATTAATTTTAACTCCAAATGAACTTGAAAAATACAATGAATGGACATCGATTTCACAATTTCAAGGGGCGATATCTCAATTTAGGGGTGAGTTATTTCCCCCCTCTGTTCACCCATGTGTAGAGCAAAGCTTGGAGATTGTTTTGAGCACAAAAAGTCAATTTGTCATTTTTAGGACTTATTCCCTTCTTCAAACTGACGATTCATTTATGGATGTCCCCTAATTGAATTTTCCTTCCCTCGTAGAATTAATTAACCAGCAATTTAGTAAAATGAATCAACACTTTCGAGGCCATTTTCGCTATTAATTTTATCGATTCATTCAGGAAGAAAGAGCAATGTCATACTAAACCAAGTTTAACATTTTTCTAAACCACCATCAGCCTCTTTTCACTTCACTTTACCACACACAAAACTATTCAACAGATTATTTTGCAGATCCAGACCACCCACGCAATTCTACCACCATTTCCAACCCTCCCTACATTCATTCATTCGCCTTCAACCCCGATTAACATGCCTAACGACCACTCTCCCACAAGCCTGCACCACCAAGAGAAAAAACCTCCACAGCTTGACTTCCCATCATCCCAACCCGTAATACCCCCAATTGGATCAGTTGACTCAACCTCTCAACGAGCGTTTTCCCAGCAGCGGCAGCGTTTCATTTTTCTCCGTGGGGGGGAGGGTTTGAATGTAATTGCGCTGGTCAGGGCACGCAGTAATTGGGAGTCTCGACCCTTCATTCTGTGCTGAGTCAGACTATTGTTGGGTGTCGCTTTTTTTTCTCGTTGCCAGATGCCGTGGTTTCCACGCCGGTTAGAGGGATTTGGGAGGGTGAGAACCGTCTACTCCCCCTTTTTGACGCTACGGTGGGAGGATTTAGCGTGATTTTTTTGTATGATAGTACTTTTTTATAGCCAATTATTTGATTGTAAAATTAATCCATGCTAAATCATGGATAGCTAAATGAATTGGACATGCTCCATCAAATATTCCTATTTTATTAGCATTGTTGTCATAGGGAATTTCATAACTTATTATTTCACTAAATACTATCAGCAACACACCATTGCTTTTATGACAAATATCTTTGAAAATGTTTATTAATTTTTATTGTTATAAGTTTCCGAAATGGTTTACAAATTTTAGTCTTAAATTGAATGGCCAAATAATTTTCAAAAACCGATTTTAAATTTTTATGAATGAAAACTTACAATAAATTTGCAATCTAGTTTCACTCCACCTTAATATAATTATTTGTCTTTAATTGGATGTTCTAAAAATTAATCTATTGACTTTCAACTTTAAAAACCTTTAAAATTCAATAAATTACATTAGGATATGACACAGAAAAATTCAAAAATATGGAACAAAATGAACAGACACAGTGAAGGATTTTAACAAAAGAAGAATTTTACTCGAATGAGTCTTTTAGATTAGACTATTTAATATTATTCATTAATAACAGTACATATTTTTTTCGATTTCCAGGATGTTAAGTAATTTTTATTAAAAAATAAACCCATGGAGATATTTAAGAGTTAGAGCTATCGTTAATGCAAGATAAAAATATCCTTTTCCAAAATATAAACACTAAACCCCAAGTTGACACCCATGAAATACTGTCAGAGCTAAACATGAAATTCTCCTCAGCAGCGTCGGAATATCTTTTAATTTTGGCTTCTTTTTCACCATTCCCCCTGACAAAGTACTTCTATCTATCCCCTACTCCGCAGAAATCCCCCTCCTTTGTTTTATGCCCCTCTCGGTTCAAAGGCCCGAAGATAAATTCTTTGCTTTTACCGGCGACTCCTTCTCCGGGTCCAGCCCGCACCGTTATGAGCTCATAACGGGTAACCCTTATTTCTGGAAGAAATATGGGGACCCGTTACGTCCGACAATTCGCTCGTAACGGGTCCCCTCGTAGTGCAGCGGGTGTTTTCCGAGGAGGAATTGTTCCCGGTGCCCTTTTTCTTTGGCGATTTATTGCAAACAAGCTAGTGCATTAAAAAAGATAAAAGTATTAGGCCGTAATCCTGATGTTTTTTTTCTGTTTAAAGTTTCGTGTCGAGGAGCAATAAAGAGAGAAGGAAAAATGGTCGGTTTTTTTGGCAGTGACTCGTTTTAGATTTCGTTGATTAAGGTTTTTTAAAAGTAGTTTTTGCTTTTGAAATTTTGTGGTGGTGAAAAGTGTGTTTATCTTTGAATGTTTTAAAGTGATTGCTTGTAATGGTGGGAAAAGTATGTGAGGAGGAATGCGATTCGGAGGCTTTTAACGTTAATCTAGGAAATGAATTATAGGGATATAAAACACCTTCGCGTGTCAAGAATTTCATTTGAAATTTTAAAATAAATGTTCAGTTTATTTTTGAAATTAAAAAATCCTTTATTTAAAAAACGAATCTTAAAATTGCATACTTACTTTTTGCATATAGGGTAGGTGGGGGCAAAGCCACGCAATTTTTAGTATTTTTAACATTATCGTCGAAAGGGGGTAGATAATCCCGAAATTTCAATTGGAGGTGTTAGATTGAGATCCTACCTACAAAACCAATCCAAGTTTAAACTCTTATCGATGGTATTTTAGGAGAAATTTACAATTTAGTAGAAAAAAAATCGCGGGGCTTTGCCTCGCAAAATGGGACAAAGACCCGCACTTGCAATTCTCGGTGCCCAAGTGAAATAAACATGGATAAACAGAATTTTTTCATTATAAAATCACTAGAAATAATCCTCTTAATGTTGTTTTAATATTTCTAAGCCAACCAACAATATTAAATATAAAAATGATCAGTTTTAATGAAAATTGTCAACCTGTTGTAGCAATTCATTCCAGATTGCCCAGATATCTTTCAAAAGGGCGAAAGGATGGTTTCAGGTAGAGGGTTGGCATCTCGGACACCTTTGTTAACATCTCTAGGGATCAAGTAGTCCCATTTTCCTTTTGGGACGAATTCCTGAGCTTTTTAAGCTGCGTGGATTTGTCCCAAAACACCTGCTTGGATTTTCCCCGTTTTATAATTATTTTAAAAAACAAGCCTTATTATTTTTAGAGATAGAGACATGATGAGGCAATTCTTTCAAAATGAAACTGAAGTTGAATTGCTATCTCATCATTGGGATATTTGTTTGTATTTATCCTCAAGCCCTATTTAATGTAAGGTTTAAGTAAACGATCAGAAAAATTACATCTAAATGATGAAAAACAAACTTACAGCATTTTTTAAACTCATGAGTGAGTCAGGGGTACGAACTTTCGTAGAACAATAGATCACAATAAGACAAACCAACCACCTGGTTTTCAACTTTTGAATCGATCATTAACAATTAAAAATCACGGTGCGTGGTTTTGCCCCGTGCGGGTTTTTACCCCCACCTACCCTAATCTCTATGGTATCTGGAGTAAAAATTAGACGATTAGAGTAAAATTACCATACTCTGCTCAGTTTTAGAGTAAATTTTGAGGGTTCAAAAATTAAAAAGGCTTGAAATGTTTTAATGTGTATAAACTTATGCTGTAATTTTTAAAAAATTATATATCACCCAGTTACGCTGAAAAAGTGGCTTATTTGGGACTTCTAAAAATTATATAATAAAAAATAGGAAACTTTTATAAGTTATTCGCATAGTTAAGTATAATATTATGTAATTTTACTTTTTAAAAATCTGTAAAAATAATAGGAACTTTCATTCAATAATGGCATAAGTATGTTAATAATAGCATAAGGCATAAGTACTGCACCCCTGAAGAAGTTTTCCAGTGGTCGCATGCATTTAGTTATAATATAAATAAGTTTTAGTGTTTGTACTTGATATGATTATAAAGAGATTATTTCTAAAAATATGACTTAAATGTAATTTATGTTGCAAGAAATAAACTGATGGATTCTCGTACTTAATTTTCCAGAAAGACATACTAGAATAATAATAAGATAAAACCATTTAATATTTTCTATAATTACCTCGAATTTAATTAATGCTTAATTCATAACTCTTCTAGCAATTTTTGAATTGAGATCTATATACTTTGTTTCACTAGCTGCTTTTTTACATACGCTAATTATAAGCATATCCCTTTAAGATTTGAACTGGAACTTACAAAACTATATATAAATACAGCTAAAACAAATAGACGCTAATCTGCATAAAACACAAAGCCCAGTTTAACGTTCTTTAGGACCCAACGCCAAAACAAAAGCGACCACCATTGACAAAACGCCCTCAAATACAGTTAACAAATCCCAACAATCCCCATTTCTATATACTCCATTGAGCCCGTTATGCTATTCAACGCAGGCGTATTTCCATCTCTGTGAAAACAGTGGACTTGTTTACTTAGCATTTACCGTTCAGCATATCGCGCGTCCATATTAATATGCAAATACACTTAGACTATACTCATTCTATTAAGAGTTGAGACAGTTGCGAGAATTGAATTCAGTCGCGCAGTAGAGAGAAATTGGCATTGGAGAGCAATGCGCCGAGTCGAGGGCTTTTAGCCTTTGGCACTCTGTTTCTCTGATTAAGGGACGCATACTTTTGGAGTGCCGGGATATTGTGAGAGGGGTCTTCGGACGAAACACTTGGGGAGGAGTCGAGGCATGCCGGGCAGAAGATTTTAAAGAATGCTGCTATAGCTGATGAGGATGGGATTTTAAAATGTTTCCGAGGAGGAATTGTTCCTTTGAATGGATTGAGATGTAATTTTAATGTTTCGTATCTTTGAGCTTAGATTGAGAACTAATGGAATGTCGTCATTATATTATTATTATTATTATTGGTGCTGTGGGAAAGAAAGTGAGAGTTTCACAATACTACTGTAAACGGGAGAGTATTAATTTCTAGTGAATAACCAACTGAATAAATTCAATAATTTAAAAGATATAATGTTTTTGGTGTGTTCACTACAATATTAGTCCACTACAAATGAGAACCAATACTTTGGTATTCATTTAATTAATTCAATTGGAGATAATTTAATTTATATTGATTAAGTTAGATTGCATATGATTCGATACCTAACTTGAAGTGCAAAGTTTTTTTCGTCTGTTTTTAAATTCAACTCATATTGAACCCCCCCTATATTCTGCAAAAATTTTAATCGTTGTGTTAGCATAAAATTAAGAAATATTACAAAGAGGTAACTTCTCAATATATTAGGTACGGATTTGATAATTGGAAAATCAATATCTGTTTGATAAAAACTTTAAATTTGTTTTTGAGCTCAAAAAGTATTTGTAATTAAAAGATCTTCAATAAAAAGTTATTTTTCTAGGTAAAGCTTTTTAAAGAGCAGATATTTAAGATTTAAAACATTTTAAATCATGCAAAATTGTTTATGTTTTAAAGTTTGTTTTTTAAGAAATAGTAGATAGTAGATAATAATCGAGATTTTTGAAAAACTAGAAGATAAGAAGAAAGATTTGTGATAGCTTGAACAATCATGTGCTGGATGGCTAAGATTTGTACTTTTAAAGGTGGCAAAAACTTAATAAGTTATAGTTAGTGCACTTTGAAGCATGGATTTCAACCATCGCTTCTCAGACTTAATAAAAGATTCCCACATCCTTGATTTCTGTAAAAATTCAAGCATCATTAGATGCATAAGCATCGAAACTCTTTACAATGAACCTCCCTACTCACATAACTGGATATATATTGGATCCCCCCCACAAATCTTTAAGAGATACTCCAGGCTTTCTTTTGTCACTTATTGAAGAAAAGCAATAAAACTGGATTTCCCCAGGCAACAATGAGTATAATGCCAGACCCCTTCTATATAAGTCAAATACCCTGTCCAAGAACAAAAGAGGCTCTCGGAATTAATAATAAACCACGATTCTCTCGGCCCTGGTTTGTAATGAGATACGATGGCCCTTCTAACAAAGCGGCTCGCAAGAAAAGCAAACGAAAATTCTAATATGAAGGGTATTGAAGGCCTTTTTTCGTCCTTTAAATCTCGATGAAGAAAAGAATTTGGGAGCAGAGTCCTCAAGAGCTTTTGAATGAGAGCGAATTATAAGGGATCTTTCTTTGTTCTGCTTTCGTCTCCGAAGAATTCCACGTAAATATTTAGGAGAAATTCTTCGGTTATTGAAAATGATCCCAGTTGGCTTGGATGAGGGAATGAGTATTGGGTCTGTGGCGATTCTCTCAGAAATTTCTTTTTTTTTCATTGTTTTTTTACTCATTTCTTAGGGTATAGTTTGTTAAAGTAAAGGGAAATGGTGGAATGAAATGAGGTAAAACTTAACTTGAAATCGACGGTTCATTAGGCCCTGTTTCGAAATTTCAGACGCTTGGGGGGAAATTGAGAAAGACGAATTTCTGTCGTAAATGTCAAAGTAGTCGTTTTACTTTAGCTCCATAACGAGGTTTTTGCATTTTACTTTATCTTTAAGCTGTATTTTTAAATGTTCTTATTTTTATGGTTTTGAGGAAAATCAGATTATAAATGAAAAACTATAATGCAATAACATAGGTTGAATACCCTTTCAACAAAATATAAATAACACTACGAAGGCTTCTACGGCCGGAGTTATACAAAAAAGCCCGGAAGACTCCATTTTCATGTCAAAATATAAATACTTTAAAAATTGCATTTATACCTTTAGACAAATTTCACAGTTTTGCAAGTTTTTTCTTAAGCATTTTTCAATATTTCTCTTATCTTCTTTATGGATAAGAAAAAGAAGAATGTTGATGCTGATATGTTTTTATGACATATTTTTTTGAACTTGCAATGAACAAGGAATTTAATATTTTCCTATTTGGGGAAAATGTTTCAAAAAATTTCACTCGGAAGAAAATTGGAACTATGTCAGTTGCGGATCCAGGGGGGTGGCACTCTGGAAAGTGCCCCCCCTTTGGACACCCAAAAAGGTTCTCAAAATGAGTAAAACCCCAACTTTTACAGGTCTAATTTCAAAACTTTTTCTGGGGGAGGACCCACATACCCCCATTAGTATCAAAATGGGGTATTCAGTGCTTATTTTTAGGAAATCCACAAAATTTTGACTTTTTGGGGTCAAAAAGTAAAGGCGATAGTGTTGAAAAGTGCCCTCCCTCCTTAGACTCAAAACGTTTCTAGAAATTAGTTAAAACCCTACTTTTACAAGTCAAATTTCAGTATTTTTCTGGGAGAGGACCCCCATACCCCCAATGGGATTCTTGTCTGGAAAAGTGCCCCCCCTTGGAGCCGTGCTGGATCCGCGCCTGAACCATGTATACATTTGGAGATTTCTCATTCTCTCTCCATTAACCCCCTCTCTCTGAAATCGTTTCTCCTCCTAGTTTTCTCTTTCCCCTAGCCCTAGTCCTTTCTCTTTACCTAAAGAATGTATGTTCACACATACATATGTGTTTACACATGTATGTTTTTCACACATATTTTCTTCGTCTCTCAGTTTCCGTAATAGGGTGCGGGAAAGTTAAAACGCAAACCAACAAAGAAGTTTTGGAGCTGAAGGGGAAATTTTACCCACCTGAAGCAATGTAGAATTAGCAATGTAGCTGTGGCGACTACACTCAATAGTAAAGTAGTCAGTATTTTTATCTGCTGACATACTATAAGCTAACTAAGATGGATTATCCTTCTGGAGATATCTTTTGTATTATGTCCCTCAGTTGTACTTTCTTCCTTACAAAACTCATTGCCTTGATCTCAGCCTTAAAGTAAGACTCCGAAAAGTAGAAGCAGAGTAAATCTTAGAATTTAGCAAACAAGATGATAAAGATCTCAAACAAATCATCTAGTAGACTTCATTGATCTTTTCTCTCGGATATTTCCATATTTTTAAACGCTTTTATTCTACTTGCTTTTGGCGGCGTTTTACGGGTGGAATTTTAAAACTCGATTTTCGGGCACTTTCCGATATGTCAGGGCCCCGAAACTTTACACATCGGTGGAACCCTCATGACACTCCAATATCCAACCATTATCTAGTCAAACAACCAAAGGATTAAGTTAATTAACGAGTATTTTTAATTAACAGAAAAAACAGAATTTGAGACCTTTCCCAAGGGGCTATTCTCCCTAAACCGTGCACAACTGTTTATAAGACATAACTTCATCATATTCAAAAGTCAAAACGAGAATTGCCCAGTAATTACGATAATTATAGACTATTAATCACTTTTTTTCTTTCTGGATTCTTGTACATAATATTTCAGGCACTTCCAAACGATATAAAGTTCTGAAACTTTGCACCGTGGTGGAAACTCGATGACAATGCAATATTCAATCATCAACTAGTCAAAACCTCCGTAATTTAGGTAATTAACGAGTGCTTTTAGTTATCCTTTTAATTCATATTTGACACACTTCCGTGAAGCCAATGGCTCCCAAAACCTGTAAGATAATATACTAGGTATATAACTACAATATTTAATCTTCAAAATGTGATTTCCTACCTTCCAATTAAGATAATTAGCGATTTAAGATAATAACTGCGAGAAAGAAATCAATCGCCAGAAAAGCGAGAAATCGCCGAAAATTTATCCCATCCCGAGGAAGCGAGAGAGAACTTTTATAATTTATGGACTACTGAAAAGAGTGGATAATACTTGGTTTGCTCCTTGATACTAGTGATGGGCAGGTATCGATACCAAATACTTAAGTACTCGATACCTATAGGTATCGAGTGTATTCGATACCCACAAAAGTATCGATACTTTATTGACATATTTCGTTTTAAATTTTTCAATGAAGTAATCTTTATAATACCTACTGTAGATCAAACGCAGCCTGTTTCCGTTTTCATTTTGCAACGCTCAAACCCAAGTCGTTATCATCCGCGAGAGAAATTTGACGCGGCTAGGTTTTTCCCCCGCCAAATCCTTCGCCTCTATCCACCTCCAGGCCCGTAGCTACGGGGCTTTTTGATGGATCGCTTTCAGTTTTTTGAATATTAGTCTGATTATGGATAGGCCCTAAAAAAATTGTCCCTTCAGGTTCATTTCCCGACATTGAAAAAAAGTACTCGATACCTAAAACCTAAAAGTACTCGATACCTATAAGTATTCGATACCAAAGTATTCGATACCTATAAGTATTCGATACCAAAGTTCTCGATACCTAAAATTATCGATTTTGCCCATCACTACTTGATACACTAATTCTGAGTTTTATTTTTGTCTGGGCTTACGATTGGTTATTATTTTATCGAATGCATTTTCTTTTTCTTGTGAATATTTTTGATATGGATGGATTTCATCGGTGAAAGAGCGGATGCGCGCTTAATCGCTCCGCTCTGTAATTATTATAAGGATACCCCTAGCAATATTAAATATATTTTAATTAACTTTGTTGTTTCTCGTGTGTCACCCCTCCCACAATATTGGGAAATAGGCTCAGAATGAGTCGCGGGACCATTTTTTTCGTCGTCGCCAGCGCTGAACTGTTGCTCGCGAACCCATCATATAGTAGAAAACTAAAATTATAAGATTGAACATAAGATTAAATATGGTTGAAATAAATATTTTTTTTAGTTTTTGTTTAAAAAATACGATGACTAAAAAGTAAAAAATAAAATAAGTAAAAAAAAGATTTTTTAAAAAACGCTTTTATTGAAGTGTTCTAAAAGGTCAAAAATAATTTATTCGGTTTGACAAATAATTTATTGGGAAATAGAAAATAACTTTTTGGTAAGTAAGAAATAACAGATTTTCTAATCACTAAAAATAAAAGCGTGGGCGCTAGTCTTCATTCACTATTTATTCCAAATTCTTTATTCTATGTTCCATGGGGTAAAATTTACAAATTTCTCATTTGTGAGGTTTGGGTGGGATGGATTCACTTTAAATTCTCTATTAGGTATTTTTTATGTAAAATTACACATAAATACCGATGTAATGGCCTAGTGGTAAGGGCATCTGACTGCAAAGCCGTACGTCTGGGGTTCGATTCCTCGTTCGGCATAGATGTTAGTGTTACTGTACTTGAATTTACCTATACGGGTCCATACCGTCAGGTGAATTTGTACAAATTTAAAAAAATAAATAAAAAAGTTTTAATTAAAAAAAATATATAAATTACTAGCACCCACGCTTTTATTTTTAGTGATTAGAAAATCAGTTATTTTTTACTTACCAAAAAGTTATTTTCTATTTCCCAATAAATTATTTGTCAAACCGAATAAATTATTTTTGACCTTTTAGAACACTTCAATAAAAGCGTTTTTTAAAAAATCTTTTTTTTACTTATTTTTTATTTACTAAGATGATAACGAGATCTGTGACTGATTTGCCAGCAGCTATAATTTCCAAGTCAAATACGGGATAGCCAGTCCCCCCGTTCTGCGAACGCTCCGATTGGTCTTGAAGTGAAAATGAAAATCTGGAAATACGCCGGTCCCACAGACCTTTCCACCAAGCCTACCTACCACCTGGACATCTGCAGTTTTTCAACAGCTCGACTTTGGCGATTAGCACTGACCTTTCCTCGCAATTACCTGGTGACGGACGGGCCACTCGACCAGGGTCTCATCACCATCCATCACAACAAGAGAGATGCCCGCGATCCCTAATGAGCCCACGGAATCAAATCTGCAGGCAGGGCCGGCAATTAATTTTCCCACCTGCACCAGGGCCCACTCGACTCACTCAGATAAGCGAGGAGCCCGGGCACACAGCTAATTACGAGCTTATTATCGGGCCAGATGGGGTAAACACTCGAGGGCCTGTTGCTGTTGTTTTGTTGTAACTGCGACCGAGGGTTCTTGCTTGCGGGTTTGTAGCAATGTTTATCGGGTTTCTGCTGGGTGTCCGCTGGGGCGCTGTTTGTTTGGGATTCGATAGGACGCGGATATGGAGGATGAAATGCCTGTTATTGGATAGGGATCGCAGTTGGGAATTGGATGTTGTGTGTGGTTTTCTTGCTTGTGGGTGATCGTATGTGGTGATAAAATGGGGAATTAATGAGAGATTTCCATTATGATAGGCTTGTAAATTTGTTGCTCGAAGTTGTGATTAGGTAAACATAATATATGCATGAACCCTTGAAATTTTAAGATTTATATCTGTTGGCTTAGTTTATTTTAATGAAGTTTAGAGGATGTGGAAATGTTGGTTTCAACATCAGAACGTTGGGACTTGAATTAAAACTTAAATTGGGGTATAATAACATAATAAAGGTATCATGCCACCGTTGATATTCCTATATACCTCCTATATATTCCTATATAATAAAGGATTGAAAAAAAAATGCTTTTCTGTGCAGTCATGGATGGATATAGGAGAGAGAACCTCTAAGCATGTTGCGGGATATACTGTGTCTGGAGGGTTAAAGTAATTAATTCCCTTACCACAGAAAAAATCATCACCCATGACCCTAAAAACTGCCTACAATTAGCAATCTGATACAAATTACGTTTATCAATACACATACTCTAGTAAAGTAAACCTTTCTTATCTTTTTGGAAAAATGAGTCAGTTCAAATGATCCCTAAACTAAAATATTTTATTTTTATTCATTTATGGTAAGTCAATAAAAATCCTGTATGGATAAATAAAAATACTCATGGTGGCACATCTATAATTATCAACCTACCATATTTTTGAATGGCCAGGCCCTACAGTGTGAAAAAAATGTTAGGTACTTGGGTTTTGTTATGGACCAGGAAATTCTCGCAAACAGGCATATACAAGCTCTGGAGGAGAGGTGCAGAAGAAGGCTGAACATTCTAAAATACATTTCTGGTCGTGATTGGGGAGCGGATGCAAAAACTCTCAAGATGACATATACCTCCCTCATCCGACCAATTTTGGAATATGGGTCTCCCATTTATCTCTGTGCGTCGGATTCCAACCTGGATAAGCTGGAAAGAGTTCAAACAAGTGCAGCGAAAATCATCACAGGACTGAAACGTAGCTGCCCCGGCAACATTGCTCTTTTTGAGTGTGACCTTCCGCCATTGAGCCTGAGAAGGAACTCGAGTCTTGTGAAATATTATAGCAAGCTTATTAGTGTTGGTGATCAAAATAGAACCTCTTCCTATCTGAGTAACTGGGAAAATAATGAAAGGCTGAAAAGAAAGAGCCCATTCTCTCAAGCAATTTTGCAAAACATACTTGCCTTCCCAATTGATGGCCGAATTGAGCATCACTCCTTGAGGAGATGCTTTAGCCCTGTCAGGGATTTCCAGTCTGTTCATTTCCACACGGAACTAATGTATCCATCGAAAAAAGATGCTGATAACCCCGAATTTATGAGACAACTGGCTCTTGAGACTATCGATGCTATCCCTAGTAATTCCATTCAAATATATACTGACGGCAGCAAAGGTGACCAAGGTTGCTCTGGTAGTGGTGTGTATATCAAGACCGGTACTAGCACTTATAGTTTCAAATTCAGAAATTCAAATCTCTGCTCTGTTTTCAGGTCAGAGCTGATAGCTATTGAAAATGGCCTTAGTTATGTTGATGGTATCGCTGAGCCTGAATTTGAAAGCATATGGATTCTGACAGACAGCAGATCTTCAATTCAACACCTAAGTAACTTGAAGGATGTCGGAGACAGGGCAGGTACATCTATCCTAAGGTTAATTGACAGACTCTCTGACAGGTTCGAGATGCACTTTCAATGGATACCGTCTCACGTTGGAATATTTGGGAACGAGATGGCTGACTCATTGGCAAAAGCTGCTTCAATGGAGTCACCTCAGCCTGATTTACTTTTTACTTTTGGTGAGGTTTACT
The DNA here is from genome assembly GCA_024610705.1 of Tetragnatha versicolor. NCBI lineage: Eukaryota > Metazoa > Arthropoda > Arachnida > Araneae > Tetragnathidae > Tetragnatha > Tetragnatha versicolor. The sequence continues at coordinate 60,257,359 of JANDEH010000001.1, forward strand.
CTGAGATAAAGAAAAGAAATAGTGACATCTGGAAAGTGCCTCCTGTGCATGACTGGTACTCTATTAAGCACCCCGGTGGTGCCCTATCCTTTACAGGTCAGAGAGGCAGCCAGACTGCTTTCTCTAGGTTTGTCAGCGGACACTTGAGATGCCTCCAATTTAATCAGGGACAGAAGGTTTTTAAGGTTTGCACGAAGTGCAGAGCTGCTCAGGCATCGCCTGAGCATATTTTAATCTGTACCGATTTTAAACTTGACGAGGTTCTTTCTGACAGATTTTTATTTCTTGACTTCCTGAAAGTTCATGGACTCCTGGAATTGGTCTAATCTTTATTGGGCCAATTGGGATTAGCAACAACAACAACAACAACAACAAAAATACTTTTTTAGGCACTGAGAGAGAATTCTTGAATGAATCGTGTTTCCCCATCCTAATGACATAATGTCGTTCAGCAGCTCTTCTCTTTATTTGATAATGATTCTACGTCACTAATAGAGCGCTCTATACTTTAACAACTGGGTTAACCATTAAAATTATTTATGAACACTATTTGATATCCTGCCAAATCTAGCAAGTTAATTATGTAATATTTCCTAAAGGATTGATAGATGAAGTGCTAGAATATACATGTGATATGAATGATATGGGATTATGTTTAATCAGAGGATTTAAGTTGAAACTAGAACACATTAGCGTACTAATTACCATTAGTTGGACATATGATAGCCGGAATTTGATGGTATATAATTAATCTTATATAATGCAATAGTGGTTAGGGTTAACTCAATTGAGTTTCACTAATAGATCGATGAAAAGATAGCCTTAGTTCGAGTTTTAGAATAGTAATGATTTAAAGTAATGAAGATTGGAGCTTTGTATTTCAAAACCTTCAAGTTCTCCATTTTCTATTTTATGAATCAATAGTATTATATTTTTTTTTGTTAAATTTTAATTATCTTCAATTAGTTTTAAGGTTTTCCGTTTACACGAAGCTAGTTTTTGTTAACTTTTTAAACGTTCATTTTTATTCTCTGAATTCTTTATTTTTTATTTGATTGCTTTCTTTCTGAAGTTTTTAACTTCAAAATCTTTAACGGCTGTATTTATCACAAACTTAACCTAAGCTTAACTTAGAATCAAGCTTCTTCGAAAGCTCTGATTGGCTTCAAAATTGCTTGCGTTTTTCAAATACCAATCAGAGTTGTCGAATAAGCTTGATTCCAGGTTAATCGTAGGTTAAGTTAATGGTAGGTTAAGTTAATCAGCCGTAACATGAGAGAAAAACTCAAGTTTCATAACACAGAAATCTGGCATCCACTTTAGATACATTTAAAGCGGGGGTTCCCAAATTTTTTTGGCCCGTGGACCCCCTGATGATATTTTTCTTACCCCGTGGACCCCCTGTCTTAGGGACCGTTTAAAAAGTATCTAACAATCTTGTGTGTATGATATATATTCCTAAACCATGCATAAATTTTGTAATTTTTTTCAAGGGATTTTTCGTGGAATTAAAAGCATTTGATTTCATACTTTTATGTATTTAAAAAAATCTTTATTTTTGTATTTGCCATTTATAAAAAATTTATACTAATGAACCTTTTAATTTATACAATTTGCCCTTTATACAAATGACAATTGGAAGTCACTCTGGACCCCCAATTGTCATTTTCATGCCCGTGGACCCCCTGGAATTTGCTGTGGACCCCTGGGGGTCCATATGGACCACTTTGGGAACCACTGATTTAAAGGTTATATAATTATTCTGACCTTTTCTTAAAATAAGCATGTTACTTTCATGCACTGAAGAAACCAACGAATTTGTGCAAATGGCATAATATTACACGGAAAAACTAATTAAAGTCTCCTTATTTACAAAAAAAAATGCAGTGCAAAAGATTAGGAAACAATATTAAGCAAAATTTAAAAGTTTCTTTCAGAGTAAACGTGGAAAAAATGTCTACACACACACGATAGTGCTTATAGAAAAATCCATAAATAAATAATAAAATAAATAATAAAAAATAATCATAAATAATAAAAAATAATCATAAATAATAAAAACAATATTTAGGGGCAAAAACTCTATTTAATTTATAAAATCAAGATAGTTTCATTATATAAAAGCAGCCTTGAGAAAAATGATAATTTCAAATTTGAGTAAATCGATGTTTTAATTTTGGTAAGAAACTTTTTGGTTCAAATATGACGACCCAATGCTTTCAATTTTGAAGCACCAGACATACTCAGTTTCAAACGATTTAATAAATAGTCACCACTCAAATTATGCTTATTTTAGTTTATATTTGAAAATCGAAGTGTTTGCAATATATCGAAAGTAACATTAAGTTGGTGTGATAACGTGGTAACACAACGTTGTGACGTTGCACTCAACTTACTGGTCTACTTCCCCGTCATAGTCACGTGGCTATATGGTCATCACAACTGTAACACTTTACACCCTCTTTATAAGAATGTCATGGATGAATTAAAAAATGAGTACACGATGCTTTATTTTTGAGTATCTGCACATTTTCAAAAATGAGTACATGCGTGTTTTCAAATTTGAGTAAATTTGGATCGGAGCCCTTTTGAGTGCGTGACATACTCAGATTTGAGTAATTTTTACTCCTTTTTGAAACTGTCGTTTTAAGAGTGAGAAAGCATAAAACTCAAAACATTCTGAACTAAACTAGTATATGTATTTTCCAAAACACAATTCACTTTTTTCTTTACAAAGGAAGCTTATTTACTGTGCTTACTTTGATATTCTCGCTCTCCTAAATGAGATACCTTCTCTTTCCTTAATAACTAATGTAGTTTCATCTTTCTTTTAACGTTGCCAATAATAGAGTTGCAAATAATTTTCTTTAGCTGAAAGGAAACTGGATTAATATTCACAGTTAGATTTATCACGTCTACTAGACTTCATTAATTTCTTCCCGGGGAATATCATCAATTACGACTCGGACTCTTTCAGTAAAATGAAGACGGGCCATTAATTACTTCAGTACACTTCACTGACGTCTCTTCGTAGAAAGAAAATAAATCAAGAGATTATCCGTCTCTTGACTTTTAGGGAGATTGGTCCAGAATTCTGGACTTCATAATGACAAAATAAGCAGAAAGTGACGCGTCAAAAGAGAGGTTCTATATAAAAGTGGAGATGAAAAATATCATTAGATTAACGGGCAGACAGATTTGATTTTCTAAGAGAAGATACGATATTTCTATGGAAAACATTTTTGTTTATGTTTGTTTATAAGCTTAACTATAAAGAATATAAAAGTAAAACTTTCTAATTAATTTATTCTCTTAAAAAAGGATTATTTGTTGAAGTTTACTTTATCTAATGAATAAAACATTATGCTCGTTATAATTTACCGATGTAAAACATGCTATATTTAAAGAGATTTTTGTCTTGTATAATCACAAAAATAACCTTTAAAGTGAACGTAATGATGTAGCATATCATTTCAGTTTTTAACGAGTTCGATACTACAAGCATACATCATTATCTTGTAACGTTTAGAGATGGGATAGGGAAAGTTTGATAGTAAATGTAAGCTAGAGAAAAAATAGTAGACATCATACCGCAACAGAAACTTATTATGTTTGTTATGGGCTGAGCAAATCTAATAAACTATGTTTTTTATTTGTATCATAGCGATGTAGAAGGCTTTTGATACTTTTACTAAACGAGATTCATATCTGTAATGACTATGCCATTAACTGATTCCATCAGTATTAGTTAATGCAAATATGTTTTTATATTATATAAGAGAAAATATCGTATCTCTTTTTTTGTAATTTTGGTATTTGTTATGGAATAGAGCCATATGAAACAAAAAAATTAACTAATATCTTGGAATTCATCAGTTTCTTTTTAAAAATTTAACATAATTTAAAAACTAGAATGCCAACAGAAATGTATGAAACAAAAATAAAAAGTACTTTTCATAAATTGCGTCTACATATTTTTTGGGAAAAAGGGGGTCTTGGAAAAATTGTTTTTGGAAGATGGAAATGGTGATGCAAAATTTGAAATTGTAAAATCAGTTTTGGTAAAATTGCCACATTGTAATATGCAGTAAAGAAGTACTGTGACCATTTGTAATATGTGACATAGAAAGAGAGGTTTTGGTATGTATTAGATCCTCTAAAAATTGATGTGAGACATAAATAGTAAAAAAAAAGACTGTAGAACTTCAAGAAACCAAATGTTGTTATAAATTAATAAAATATTTTTGACTTAAAAAAATAAATATCTATAAAACGTTAATAAAACAAAACTATTGTAAAAAGTTTAATAAAATGAACCATTAAACAAGAAAATAAAATTTATAAATATATTAGTTATGAAAATCTCCAAATTTTTGTTTACTATCTCATGTTAAATTTTAAAATTTGTTTTAGTTCAATTTAAAATTAGTCAATAAATAATGAGGAAGTTGCATGATTTTTTTTTATTTTTTTAATCGATTCCTCTTGCAAAAATAAGCAACTACCCAAAGTTTGAGGCCGATCGAGAAATTTTTTGATTGCCAAAAAAATTTACAAAAATCACCTTTTTAAAAGCGCGCGAAAACGCCAAGAGTTTGGATGTGACGTCATCTTATACTAAACATTGTTGTAAAGCAATGGAGTTGATGGTATTATTGCTGACGTCATCTTATAGTTTAAACAATAAACGTTTTCAGTCACGTGTTTTTTTCTCGACTTTTAAATTAAAATATTTAATTACCTGTACATTTTTTTGAAAAACTGACTAGATATTTCATTTTACCATACAAAAAACCGTACGGAACACTTGTTTGTTTTTGAAAATCTGACACATGCAACTTCCTTATTGCTTTCATTTAAATTTCTTTTTAATTTCGCTGCATTGAGCAACGTTTTTGTTAATAATTTGGGAATTGGTATTGAAATCTTATAATTTTTGGAATATATTTTAGAGAAAACATAATATTCGTCCGCAAATCCCCATTATCCCGGGTACAAAATACTTATTCATTTTCCCATTCAAATAAACATAGCAATAAGACTTAAACATAACATCTCATCCATTATTCATTATTCCAAAAATTTTCCTAATTTTCCTTGCGTCCAAAATCACGAAAAAAAGGGTGTTTATCCCCCCCAACAGACTAAACTACTCCCACAACCACTTTCCTCATTCCACTCTCTCTTCGGCCCTATCCGTCGAAAAACCCACCCACTCCCTCCATTAAAATAGTTAAACCCCCGATCTCCCCGTGTTTTTGGAAGCAGCCAGCCTTAATTAAATTTCAGATGCGGAATCAGAGAGGGATTAAAAGAGAGAAAAGCCGGCCGACTCCACTTCTTCCACCGAGACAGAAACGATTTCCAGAAGCAAAAGATCCCTAACTCGTTTTTTCCCTCCCGGTAATCCCCTTTACCTTCGCTTTTGATGCTAGGGAGAATTGAAGGGAACTTAGCATAAAAAGAATGCCAGTGAAGAAGTTCATTTAATCTGTGGCAGTGGAAAAAAACGTCTCTTTTTCTATCTCTGCTGTGTTTTAGAATACACCTTCACGTTTCTTCGATTTTCTTCGGAGGATTGAACTGTTTTCTTTGGATCATTCCTTCGTTCAGTCTTTGGGAGAAAGAGCAGTGATTCGGTTTTGCTGTGTTTTCCAAATGCTAATTAAATTTAACCTGAATTTTAGAACTTGATCTTGTGTTGATTATATTGTTACGAAATGAATTTCCTTTGTTGTTTAAATGTATTATGGTATTTTCATGAGTTATCTATGATCAAATTATTTAGGTAATTTGATTAATATGTTTATTTTAAAGTGATTAATCGTTTTTTACACTCTGGATAGTGGATACTCATAATAACTTATTAGAAATTTTGAAGAAACGCGTTCAAATTTCCTTTAAATGTCAAGACAGATTCTCATTTTGTACACTATTAAGTTATTACATGGAGAAAAATACTTGCCTCAAAAAATATACGTCTTGCCTTAAAAATTTTTATACAGAGATTGGAAAAGCAATTCCTGAAATAGTTCTAAGAATGGTAAATAACTTGTGTAAATAGTTCCAAAACTATTCATATAAACAAGTTGTTCTTGAGATGGAATTTCTTTTGAGATGCACGAACGAAAAAAAATGCATTAACTAGTTTTTATGTATTCACTTGTTTGAGTGTAAATAGTTTCCATCCAAAACTATGTAGTTCCTGGGAAAGTAATGTTTCAATGCAAAAAGTGTTTTTGTTAGAGTAAGAAAAGCTGAAAAAGATCACACTTCTCCACATTTGAGTCAAACTCCCTAAAAAATAACAATCTTTTACTTTCCAAACATTTCGTCCATCAAAGCTCCTCTCAAGACTCAAGCAGTCAACAGATGGGAGAGAATTATTCTACATGGTCCCTGCAAAAAATATTCAAATTAGTTTTTTTTTAGGAACGTCTTAACACTTACGCACACATTTCACGTATTTCCAGGTAAAATTTCCATCCGAAGGAGGAAAAAAATCCATCCTTAAACTGGTGGAATAAAAAAAATCTACCAAAGAGGGGTGGGAATTGGCGATCGTTCTTTTTTCTTCGCATTTGTCTCATTCTGTGCATAACCGAGATTCTATTTTAAGAGGAAACCTCATCTAAAGTATCGATCGCTTCGGACGTGCTAACAGCGGAGAGAGAGAGAAGAAAAAAACCAGCGAACGATGGGAATAGGATTTTTGGAGGCGAAACAATGCGAATATTATGCAACAGCTGCCGCGCCGTGATCGAATTTTCGCCCCAACAACTCCACTCCGCTCGACCGTCCCGCGGCGCAACTCAACTCAACTTGACTCGGGCTCGTCAAAATGGCGTCGCCCACCGAAGGATGGAAAAAAGATGGAAATACCGGGTTTTTCGCGTAGATTGACACAATGAGATTTCGATTTTTGCCTTCGCGTCCCTAGTGGCGATTTTCGGCTCCGGATGTCAGAGCCTCGCTTTATCAGATATATCCATTTCCTTTAAATCGGTCGCGATATGTCCCTGTGGAAGGAGGGGCTTCGAACAATCAGGTTGAAAGGGTTTTAAGAGCTATCCAAGCATGCTGGGGAGTCGGGTGTGGAATTGAATAGGACACCTATGACAAATAAGGAGAAGCTGGTTTAAGAGCGGGGCGTCTTCAGCATACTTATTGATAGAAATGGAATTACTTTGGAAAATATATCATCCTATTTCTTTGGGGGTGTGAAGAAGTGGGACTAGTGTTTCCGTTCTATTGAATCTTAAGTTTTGGAGAAATTGTAAAACTGAAGAAAGATACTGTATGTTTTATTCATTTGGGATAAAGAAATACGCTCTTAAATTTACGTTATTTAACTACTTATGGTAACTTACTAGGTAATATCTTTTATTATTAAACGGAAAAAGGGCATTACTTTTAGAGGAGTTTTGAGTCCTCCAGTGTTAAACTAAGAAGCTTTCCTTCTTTGAATTTAAACATTGAATGATGAAAGGACATTCAAATGGTTTGTTGACGGGCTTACGTCATTTATTAAAGCATCATTTTTTTGTTTCCTGTGAACACTACTTTACCTATGAACCTACTTTAGTCCGCAATGATAGTTTTCTCTGAGGATAGATAAATGGCTGTAAAATATTAAAAAAGCACTCAAAAAATTAATTGAATGATACATTTTAGAAAACATATATCATCTTCTACAGAATTTACTAGTAAATATAAATGCAAAAACTTTTAGATTGCTGTAGCTTAATAACATAATTTTGATTAAAATTCATTATGTTATAAATTAATAGGCATTGGTATTCTTACAAATTGACTCCATTTTACTTTTACTATCGGATCTTTACAATGGGCATCAATATTTTGACCTTTCCAAATTTTTGCATTTAACAGAAAGTAGTATAATAACAACTGTTCACACACATTTTCAGTTATTAATTACATTGAATTATTGTGATAAGGAGTTGCATGCATAAGTTATTTGAATTACAATTTTTTTGTCATGATATTTATTGAAAAGCCAGGCAGTTAAATAGAAATTTTCAGAATTATGAGAAACGAAGTCCAAAGGAGATTTGATTCAGGCTCTTAGGAATTGATTCAATCCCCTTTATTGAACAATGTATATAGAAACTAGAATAGCTTGCAATCAATCTGAACCAAAAATTTTATTCATGCAATTCTCAAAAGCTGTTGACACAGTTAGTTAGTATCATCTGCCATAAAACTTTCCTTCAGCGAATAAGTGATCGAAGAGTTCTAAAACATACATTCACTCACAGAAAACAAAAGATCCATCGTCTCTGGCATCATTCAGAACCACGTTCTGAATAACCCTCAATTGAAACCGGGCCCAAACAAACAGCGCTGGACCCACGTCCCGAAAAGGACAACTTAAAAATACCCGAGTCCTCATCAGTATTCCCGCTTATCCATGTGCATCTGGGGTACAAGCAAACAAAGAACAAGAACCCAACGACATATTTCAAATCGTGCGGTAGCTGTAGTTTTTGGATAGAATTCAATGGTCCGAAAATCACGGTCTCCCCTAGCAACGCGACGTCTCGTCTGAAACAATGTCGCCGAATGAATGTTCACGTTTTGTTTCTTTTTGCTACAAAAATGGAAGGGAGAGAAAAAGATTCTCTCGTGTACGCTCTTCGGACAAAGCCGCTGGATTAGGGCAGCGTATCATTTTTCAAGCGAGGGATTCCGTTCGGGATTTTGTGACGGAAAATGGCAACCGGTTAGTCAATTAGGGATGAGTATTTGTGGAGGGAACGTTGGGGGTCATTGTGTTTGTGTTTATTTCGTGCTTCATTCATGTCCATTATGGAATGAGATGCTGAGTTCTTGTATGGATATGAGGGTCACATTGGCATTTTTATACTAGAAGATCATGTGTATAATCCATGAAAATTGTTGTTAGTAATAACAAAGGATACTTTGAGACCGTTTCCCTTTGAGTTATTTATGAATGCTTTACTTTTAATGGGAATTTGATAAAAGTTGCACAGTAATTTCAATTCCTACTCAGTAAATGGCAAAATATGTAATAAAGGAAAGAATATTTTTCTTTTCGACGTTCAAACAGGTCCTTAATATAAGCAGGGCGTAAAGGGGGGTATTTTGGGACATTCAGAAAATTGCCTGTTGACCATTGAAAAAGACTAAATTTACCCCATATCCCCCATAAAAACTCCAATACCTCCCTCCGATATTTTTCTGGCTACGTCACTGAAATATATTTATAGAAAAAAAATAACACGTTTGGGAGCAAGGTTAACAAATGAAGTTGTAATATTTTCCCACTTCCATACAATGAAAAAATAATTTTGTTGTCTTTTTTTGGCGCACTCGCTATTTTGATCTCTCTAATATCTCCATTTCTTCTATTGCCTATAAGTCTGGAAAAGTAAAAATCTAAGTCTTTGATATTGGAAGTTTATTTAAAGAGAACATCCTTTCAAGCAAAACTTCTCTTCGCTTTTCAAAAGACGCAACAAACAAAAAACGGTATTACGATACCCGACTCCCTTCCAGAGCATCGACATAACTCCACTTCTCTCTTTGCATCCAACTCGACCCCCCTCTAAAACAACATCCTAAAAGCATATCACTTATTCAACAAGAACAAACGCCCCCACAGTTCAGGAAATCACTCCAACATTAAACAAGAAAAATCTTCAAATTTAAACAACCCAGGGAACATTTATACTCTACAACAGTTTTCTCCAACACAAACCAGTAAGAAAACGTTAGTGTACCTCTCCAGGACCCGGACTTCTTTCCAGGATATTTCGGGAGAGATCCGATCGATCCAGGGCACCGCTATTTTTCCGAAGAAGACTTATGGGCCCCCTAAAGCTGTCAGGCCGGCCTTCGATAAAGAACTCTCGCAGAGTTATCGGGGCCGCCGTGATAAAAACAAGAAATGGGAGATTAAAAGGGACTAACTTCCGGATGTGGAACACAGGGGGCTCTCTCTCTCCCCGGGAAGGACTTTGGAGAAGTTTTCGGGAAGGGTTTATGTTTTTTGGTGTGAAGTGTCGGGAGAGAGCGTAATTTCCTTCCTCTTGTGGGAGAAGGTTTGTTGCTATCTATCGATCAGAGATTGCGGGTTCTAGTTTTTTTGTTTCCTTTTTTTGATGGATTTTTACTACTTTTGAGGAGTCAGTTTTGGGCAGTTTTTAGCGGAGTTTCTTGGGGTTGATTGTAATCTCTTTGCTGGAGAGATTTGAGGAATGGGGTGTTTGGGTTTTATTTTTGTTCTCGTGAGGAAAACACTTCATCAATTTTCTGAATGAACTAACTGATCAAATGAATGATATGTTTTTTAAAGAAATTAAACCTATGTAACCTTGTGTAACCTATTTTTATGGATACTGATAATATTTTTATATATGATATTTTAGAAACATTTAAAACAAATTATGTAGGAATTATTTTAGTATCTAAGAGCTGTTAAATTAAATTTTATTTCATAAATATAGACATTTAAACCTAAGATATTATTATCTTATATATGAAAAAAAAACAAATATTTTTCTCTTTGAATATGTACTTGCAATTTTAATGTGTTTTAGTCAGTAGCAAATCTCTATAAATTTAAACTACATTTATACACAAAATATATTTTAATTTCTAGAAAGTATAAGAGTATCTCAATACTAAATTTAAAAAAAATAATACAAATACAAATACAAATTAAGTCGACCAACTACAGGCGTAAGCCCAGCAAGGTTGGTCAAAAATTAATGGCTAATTAATTTTAACTTCAATGGGATGATACCCATAAATCAGAAGCACACAAAAAAAAATCTTTCCTCAAATTAATTTAAATCGTTGAGCACATTTGCTGCATTTACTAATGTTTTTAAAATGATTGTATCACCTTTTGGTTCATGGGTAATAGACCCCAACTGTATATTTCGTAATATTATTATGCTGTATAATGTTAGGTATATCCAGGTTCCAAAGAAATGTGTTAAAGTTATGTTAAACAATGTGCATGTGTTAACTTAAGGTGGTTGCCTACCTAAAAATGCCGTTTCGGACCAAAAATTCCAAAAAAATTATTTTATTTCAAAAAACAATCTTTAGCTTTCCAAATCAGTTTAAATTTTGTCTTTATCTTTCCTAGAACCAAAGTTACAGAAACTTTACTTAAAACTAAAAAGGCATTTTATTAAGGAAAAGATAAAGAAATTTGCATTTTCCTCAGATTCACATTTTTGATATTTTCCTTCTCCGCAAAACTACATAACTCAAAATATTATGAGTGAATTTCTATAAAACTTGGGCAAAATACTTGACATAATATGATTTAGGAGTCCTACTATTTTTTGGCTGTGGGTGTAATATTTTTTATTTTATGAACAGTATAACTTCAAACTTTACTGAGCTTTGGGGTGTTTTTTTTTAATTTTTCAAGTTTAGTGCTGTAACTTTTGATATTAAAATAATTCATACATAAAAATAGTAGGTCTCCTAAAATATGTGTCTACAAGGATAATTAAGTTTACAAAACAAAAATATCTTCATATAAATTTGAGTTATGATGTTTTGCAGAAAGGCTGTTTATTGTGATTTTTATGCACAAATTCTTCAATAACATGAAAATTTAAATTAATATTTAATTATTTTTTGTATTATTCAAAGTTTTTAGATGCATTTAATTGTATAAATCACAAATTAGGTCAACATTTTAATTATTAAAAAAAGCCTCCATTGGTAGGCAACCACCTTAACAAGTGAACAGAAATAGGGAAAACCAGCTATAAAATAAAGCATCAAAGGAGTTTGGGTTACTCTTGAAGTATCCAGAAAGTCTTTTTGAAACATTTAATAACAATAAGACATACTTAAAATACAACTATTTGTGAGACTCTGTCTCATGTCAATTAAGGGATTTCTGACAAACTGTTTTTCAAAGATATTGTTCTAAAAATTGCTTTCAAAAGTCTAAAACGTCATAAAGATTCGAAGACCACGCCCTTTGGCAAGAGAACTTCGAGACTACGCCTTGAAAAGGGGGTTTCACACAAGGTTATTTTACCCTTCCTCTATTTTCACTTCATGAAAATTGAGTTAGGAACTGAACGCTAAGGGTGGGTTGGGATGGTTTTACAGATTCTTATCATAGTTCATCCCCGAATATATCTATTTCAGGATTCAGAGAATTGTAAGCGAAACATACGGCTTTTAACTAAAATTAGGTTTTCAAAAATACGGACAACTTTGAATTTTTAAGATAATTATTACCTAATTATCATGTTTTAAAGAGATTGCTTTATAAAAGTAAAGATGATAGGGTAATTTATTAATTCATTTTGTGTACTCTTTTCATGTTTTTTAATGTTATTTATGTTGTCAATGCTATTTTTGATTAATAAACACATGTTTACTTTTAAGTAGTTTTCTTACTGAGCATGAGCAGCATTGACACGCTTAAAATGAATTGTTGCAAAGAAATATACTATTAATAATAGGTATACGAACAGCTTGATTAAAATAAGATGTTGTAGTTCTAATTACTACTATAGAGTTCCAGAGTAAGAGTTAGTAATTAATGTTAATGTAATAAATTTTATACTATTCATTCAAAAATATTATTTGCCATAACCTTGCTATATTTTTGAACTCAATTTTTATTTTAAATTTAATTTCAAATGCAACAGGATTTCAAAAGAAATAAGAGTTTTTGTTGTGGTGCCATTGGATGAAGGCACAAAAGGTCTGCTTTCAGTGGATTAGCTCGCATAATTCCACTTTCTTCTTAACCCAAGAAAGTTTTCAGTATTTATTTTAGACTTCGCTTGAGAAACGCTTTCGAAAGCTTAATGCAGTTACGTCTACCAGTGGATGTGTAACAAGTGCTTCACAAACAATGAGTAAAGAAACCAACCCAAAACAATTTCTATAATTCTCTAAAAACTTTTAGAGGTATACACCGCTCTCAGCAGATTCCTTTGAAAACACTCGTTAGGATTGGATCTCGGGACATCAAAGAGCACAGTAAGTGTTAGAGCTCTCCGCCTCGGAGGAAAAATCTGATCCCACAAAATTATTTCCCTCCCCGCGCTGTTCAAATCTGGAAAAAGATATAAATTCGGGGGGATTCCTCTGGGAAAAGGGAGGAGCTGAAACGGAGAAAAAAAACCTGAGGAAAAGTAGCCGAAGAAACTTGGTGCCAGCCAACAAAGCGTTGCTGCAAATAACCGAATTCCAAGGAAATAACACGATAAAGAGAGAGAAGCAAAGCTTGGGTGGCACGTGCACAAAAACCCGGGCTCGGGAGATTTATTGAAGATCTTCAGAAAATTATTTTCTGCCCGGCGAATGAAATTTCGGTTTTGAGGAAGTATAAAAACGGGGACTAAAAAAAAACTCGTCGCTACCCGACGATTTTGTCGACTGCTGTTATTAAAAGTATTTTTTCTTGTATTTTCTTAACTAGAGAGAGAGAATATTTCTCTCTCTGCACTTCGTTATTTCTTTTGTGGCAGCAGTTATCCATCGAAGATGCTTGGCTTTTCTTGAATGGGAACTTCGCCGATTGATAACTCTTCTCCGAGAGAGGTGAAATTAAAGAAAATAATCTCCCCTTCGGGGCGAAAATGGGAGTCGAATATTATTTTCCCGTGCTTTCCGGTGTACTGGGTAGAACAAACAACTCTGTCATTGTGAGCGGGAATCCGCCGGAATCTTCGGAGATTATCTTCCTTGGATGCTGAATGGATTCTTTTCCCTCTTTTCATGTATTTGGGATTAGCGTGTGGGACGAGGAATGTACTTTTGGTCATTGAAAAGATGTCGGCTGATAATCTTTTTGAAATTTTGAATTGACTCGTGGTATTTGAAGAAACTGATGGTTCTATTTGGGAGAGTTACTTTTTGATGGGTTTTCTATTTTCGTCCTATACAAATTGAGTTTTTGTAGAAGTAGTATAAAAAGTATGTGCTTGAATGAGGAAAGATATACAATTTAAACGCTAAAATACGTGTTTTTATTATATTTGTAGCTGAATATCTTAACAGGTAATAAGTAAGGGGAAGTGCAATTGTGATTCCGATTGAAAGATTGACGCCATAATGGGATTGAATTTTTTTTTATCATTTCTATGATAAAAATTGAAATTTGCATTTTGTAATCCTGTTTTCAAACACAAATTCAAATTTCATTAAGTTTACTTAAAGTAACTGGTAAACTCAATACCCTTGTTTTGGAAGAACTTGGAAAGGATATTTGTTTTTATCAATAGACAAGTAATTTATCATGTCACTTTTAACCACCTAATTTTTAAAGGAAAGTGTGTTTTAGATATTCAAGAGAAGAATAGTTTTTGATATAAAACTTCTTAAATAATTCACATAAACCTAATTATTTAGAAGAAATAACATTTGAAGTTAAAATTGTTTTCGTTTAGGAATTTAGAGTTAACATTATTTATCCAAATGCCGGAAAATTTTTTAGAACACATAAACCTCAAATACATATATAAAAATAATATCTAATAGTTATTAATATATTCCAAAAATAAAACGTTTAAACCTAATTAATAGTTACATTTCCTTTTATTTATTTAAATCGTAACCTTAAAACTACTGCTCTGAAGCATTTCCACAAAAACAATTCGATTTTAAAAACTATTCTATATAATCAACGTCCACCTGAAACAAAACTCCACCGGCTCAATCCAGAAAGTAACAACCGGAGTGATCAGTGCTGACATCCATTTAAATCGAATGTCGCTTAGCCAACTATCGAGAGAGCGATTGGCCTTTCCCATTCGCCGGATCTATTCTATTGGTCATTGATGGACTTTCTGCTTTACCTTGTAAGTCCAACAGATCTCTCCGCATGGACTGAGTCATTATTTAACCATTGTGCCGATCCAGCCAAAGGGATTTGCAGAGGACCCATCAGCTAATTAATTCCGGGGGAACTGACCAAGGGACTTTTCCCTATCTTGGAATTTATGTCTTGGCTTTGAAGAGGGTTCTACATCTATTTCAGGTGATCTAATGTTATTAGCCAGCTATTTATCAATTTCTTAGTTCATTAAGTTCATTTATAAAACCTAATGAAGACTTACTATTTAGCACCAAAAATTTATAACCTTTTGCCTTTTAATCTCCAAAATATAGATAAATATTCTACTTTAAACTTTTAATTTCTTTCAGTACTTTTTAACTTTAATAGAACTTTTTAATTTCATAATAAACTTGGAAGACAGAGAATGTTATTTTTAGTAAAACGAAGCAATTCAATAATTTTTTTAACCAGACTTTTGCCAATTTGTTCCTTAATTATTACCTATTCTTTAATTTTCGGTTCTGAAATTATGCTTTAAACCAGGGGGGTCAGAAACTGGCGGACCGCGTGAGGGTATTTACCGGACTGCCAAAACGTTTTGAAAATCATTAAGATGTATTTTACATTAAAAAATAGTTTGATTCGTTTTAAGGGTCACATTTCAAAACATTTTCTAAGGAAACCCCAAGACTCCCATTTTTAATGTAAAATTTTTTCTAATAATATTAAATTCCACAGTAAAATTAAGCAATAGCATACAATTACATCTTTGTAAAAATATATGTGTATTTGAAGAAAAGAATTTAAAGTAGTAATAGCAACCTATTTTTTCTCCGGACCTCGATGAAAATTTTTAAAATTATTTGGACTCCAAGTAAAATTACTTGCCGACACCTGCTTTGAACTATTGAAGGTTTTTTTATTTAAATGCCTATATATTTTTGGAATTGAAAATTATGCGCATTAATATTTTTATTATTATTTTTTATTTTTTTAGTGTCACATAGTCTGTCATAGTTGTCCTTCAGAGTGTTTTTTATGTATTCGTTTAACTTTTTGTTAAATTTTATTTATTGAGTTAATTAATCTAAATTTATCAGTCGCCTGAACGGGACATAGTCCCCTTAGTGATGAATATGTTCTTCTTCGAAAATTTTTATAATTATTTATTTCTTGTCAATAAAGCTATTATTGTTATTATTAAAAGCGATTGTGCATTGATGCGTGACCCTATAAAATATGTGTCATAAAGTAATTAACCGTTTATAACACCTGGTAATAAATTAGGGTAAAACTAGAAAACCTATTTGTACCGAAATAATAATTTTTTAAAGAAATGAACTTCTTAGATCTAGACATTTTTATATCCATTTAACGAAAAAAAAACAACTATGCATGCCATATTTGGAAAATGTAGATTAAAAAATACATTGCACTTTGTTCCCAAAAATTATTTCCAGATATTTAATGGGAAAATATGTTTGAAAATCGAATGAATAGTTATGTGTTTTTTAACTCGTACAATAATGTATTGTAGTATACATAAAATACTTGTATAAACTAAAGATTAAGCAATACTTGCTTATTTTTAAATAAAAGTCCTCTAAAAGGTAAAAAATATAGGCTTATTATTTCGCATTTATTTATTACACGTAAACAAACCGTAAAAAAGAATTATGTCCCCTTTTGCTTCATAAATTCATTTGGATATGACATAAATTTAGAAGTTATGGTTCTTACGAGATAGTATAAAATATGCTAAAACATTGCTAAGCTCATCTCTTTTATATTTATTTTCCGTATTTAAAAAGAACATTCCTGAATTTAAAGCCGCTTCGAAAAAGCTAACATCACCCTGAGCTCAAAAACTTGTGTTCTTGAATACAATTTTCGTTTTCTTTCAGAAAAATGAGAAAGTATGTAGTATATAAGAAATTCAACGAATACCTCATATTTATTTTCATGGTCCCAGAGTCTCATATTAAAGCTGTATAAATAATTCAACGTTTTTGTTGTCTTTTTATTTTCATGGAGACAAACATACATGAAATAAAAAACGGGCCGTTTCAAAGCAGAACATGGAACTTAAGTCTCTGAAAACACAAGTTCCAAAAGGAATAAGCGATCGGCTAAAGACGGACATCAATCTTTCTTTTTGGTGTGTCAAAAATATATTGGAATATATATGTGTACCCTGTATACCATAAACTCATCTGGTAGCTAGGTATAAAAAAGGATAGGAAAATACCAATATATCTTAATAAATAAAAGTTTGATATATTTTAAATAATCAAAAGATAGTTATATATGTTACAGTTAAAGTCCGGAAATCAGTTAATTTACAGATAACCTAGGTAATTTGCAGATTAACGAGGGTGATCCGTTAAAGAGCGAATTTTTTTTCAATTTCTAAGATTACCTAGGTAATCTTGAAATTACCTAGGTATTCTGCACCCTACCGACTAGACACTCGTTAATCTGCATACTACCTGTAATCAGTTATTTTGCATATTAACGAGGGTGATCCGTTAAAGTACAAAATTTTATTTTATTTTATAAAAAATTTAAGGAGGTTGGGGGGGCTGCCGCCCCCCCAAACCCCCCTGCCCTAACTATAACCAAACTCGTTTTGGGGGTAAACAGTAACAATGACGAATCAAAAAAGGGGGATCGGTACTTTTTTCATATTACACAAAACACGCAAATCCCACAAAAATAGTAATGAAATAGCAATTTTAAAACTAGAATATAAAAACAATAATAATAGACAATAATAACAAACAATAAAGTACCAACTGAGATTTGTATCAATTGTGGTTTTCGATCTCGATTTGACAGCGTATTTCAATGAGCACTCAAACTAGCAAATCTTAATGAAAGCGCGGTGTAATCGGCTGGCAGCCTGCACTGAACTATTGCTAGGATTCGCGATCGATTACATATGTTAAACCCTTGCCCAGGTTCCAGCGATTGTTGAATTAACGTTTGTTGAAAAGATATTTCAACAGCTGAGACATTTGCTTTCGTTAAAAGAAATCTCTGTCACTCTGAAGTCGGAGCTTCAACACAATTGTTTCAAAATACCCGTTTTAGTAGTAATATACTGTAATTAATCATGTAAATTTACAGTACTTACTTGCTTGTATTACTTTGTTTTAACATTCAACATGACAACTACCAGTGCTACGCTCTAAATTTGAAATCAAAACACCAAATATGACAACAAACTACGTATTGAAACCCAACTGCGCAGGGGTAAGCGCATAGCGCAGTAAGCACCTCAACATTTTAACAGAAAGTATTGAACGAAACAAACTATTTTGAACTTTAACTATCAAGAGGCCGTTATAGTGTAGATTCCCTAGGTAAAATGCGAAAAACTCAAAAATCCGCACATTAACGACAGAAATCAGTTAATCTTAAGTTTACCTAGGTATTCTTCAGATTAACTAATTATCAACTTTAGCGGTAACATATACATTAAATAACAATTCACTAAAAAACCATAAGACTGTTAAAAGTAGGGTAAGGGCACCAATTTTTTTTGTAATTAACTGAGATTTATGACATTTTTAAATGTTTACATTTAACTCCATTATTATAGCACTAAAACTGGATTTAAAGTACGTTTTATAATAAAATGGAAAACATTTGCCACAAATTGCCTATTTTTAAAATTAACTTTAATAAATGCATTACCACCCTCACAATATTTTCCTTTATTACCACCCTCACAACTAACACCTCATTACCATCCTCACAAATCCTGTCAGAAAGGAGTCGCCAATACTTCATTCACTCAGTGGTATATTTCGCCTCCTGATTACTCTCTCCTCCTTCACAGAAACGGTATTTTATTTCAATTTTAATGAAAAAAAGAGTTTAGTCCATCCAAATAATTATAATGTTTGATTACATTAATACTTATAATATTTAATTATAAGCATTTCCCTGTGGCTTAATCTATAAAATAAATTTGATATTCCAATGTTGGCAACGTCTAGTGCTCTCTTTGGTGATGTTTTGAGCCGTATTTAACGGGATTTGGCGCGATGATTAAAAATTTACCGACACGGTCGACGGCTTGATATGTATGTACCTAATTTTTAGATATTCACGTCTTTAAAAACACTATTTTCGGCTTCCTAGGAAAACAGAATATTTACAAAATCTATTCAACATATTTTTTCAGGTTACCAACAAAAACTACAGTTGAAGGGATAAAATTTGAATAACTGATAAAATTTTAGTAATATTAGTAAAATTCTGTGGTAATTAACTCAATATTTCCTAGTTAAAAGTTAACATTTCGCCATTTTCCTCCTCGGAAATGTTTTTAAAATTAAAACAGTAACCTGCTATGAAAAAATTTTTCTTGTTAAGTCAAAATTGAGAAAAAAACTTTTCTATTGCGTACATCTACTTCTACTATACCTTAAAAATCACAACCTCTCGCACTCTCTTGATAAAGATAAGGAAAACACACCCAGACACCCCGGACACAAAAAACAGCAACTATAGAACAATGAAACCCAGCTAGCTCTGCCTGCAAAAAGGTAAACGAAGGCCAAAACAAATCGAACGGGCAGTGAAGTGGAATAAATAACGACGTCGGAAATCGGGTAATGATACCGAGGATAAGAATTCCTTCGGGAGCGAAATTAAGATAGAAAAAAGCGAGATCTTTAGATGGAGGGCGCCATTGCAGCTCTTTCTTTTCAGAAGTCTGGCATTAATTACGCAGAGTGGAATGCGTTTCGGAGCCATTTGATTTTGTTTTAAGAAAGTTTTAAGTCGCATTCGAAAATACTTACGGCCGTTTTTCTGTTATTGGGGAGCTGGAATATAGTGCTGTTTTCTTTTTTATGGCTCGTTTGAATGGATGAATTTGCCTTAATGTTTATTTGGGGGTTCTTGATTGAATTCATTTGTTTAATTCGATTGATTTCTGAAAGGGAGAATGGAGAGAAATTCCATCTAATGTGAGACAGTTTTGGATACTATCTATTATCTAACTCTAACTGTATTTATTCTAAAAGTAATTATTTTGTTTTTGTCGGTTTATTTTCTTTGAATTTTCAATATTGGAAATTAGGTACCGGATAAAGAGATTTTAACTCATTCAAATTAAAGTTAGGTTATTGTATTTAATGCATTTTTAATGATATTCATTAGAGTCTTGCCTGATGGTACAGCTTTTCACATGCACTGTTTACGTTGTCTTGGTTTTATGTAAAAACTTTAAAAATAGTATTAAAATCAACCCATTTTCATGATTTCTTTTATAATGAGTACTATAGCATAAATATTATCATGGCAACAAATTATTGCAACATCAGACGTTTCCTCAAAAAATTTGCCAACAAATTATTATATCTTGTTCTGTTTTTTGTCTTATAAGTAAGAGCAGCAGAAGATCTTGCTTCTGATCAGTCTGCCAATCCCGCAGTCTCTCTCCACATCCAAATGGTCTTTTAATCTTTTATTAAATTAACATCCTTTGAAGTATTTTTTTTCTTACGTGAACCCAGGAAAATACTTAGTACTTAAACTGAAGATTGAATTTTAAATTTGATTTGACCTTGAGATGTTTAGATACTAATTAGATGTATTGATACTAAAAAATATCGACACTAAATTATCTAATCCTAATCAAAAAAAGTTTTAAAAATCTAAAAAATTAATATAAATTCTGTTGTTGTTGTTGTTGCCAATCCCCCTTGGAGTAAATTTAATTAAACCAAGTCCAAAAGATCTCTTCGCAGTAGAAGATTGAATATCTCCTCCCCCTCACTCTCCAGCTGCCTCGTAGAGGCGCCAATACACTCTATGATGTGAGAGGGAGAAGCGTCGGCCGAACAGCGACATGGGGCGTATTTCTTCTGGCCTCCACTATACATGAGACTCCTTATGTGGCCGGTTCTCAACCGAGATATAGCAGTCTGGGCCTTTCTTTCCCTGATTCCTGTGAGAGACAAGCCTGGACACCTTCCGGCATACCAGTTATGCTCTGGGGGAATCTTCCATCTCAAATTATTTTTCGCTTTAATTAGGGTAAGTACCTCCTTGACCTGCAGCCTAGAAGAGGGAGGATCGGGACCAAAACTTCCCTCCCTGGCCAAAGAGTCGGCCACCTCATTTCCACAAACTCCCACATGCGAGGGAATCCACTGTAATCTGACTGCCTCACGGTTCTTTGATAATTCAGCCAGTTTAGAAATTCGTGCGATTTCAATCAATTCTAAACAGGCATTCAATTCTAAAGGCAACTAATCTAATATCAATTCTAAACAGGCATTTAAATATTTTGATAACTTGGTTTTAATCATCTTAACACGAATATAACCTATAAACAGTAAATATTATTTATAAGTATTACTATATTATTTTCCTTTCTGATATTGATGCGTATTTTCTTTATAATCAATAAAAGTACAATATCAAAGTACAATATTTGTGTGGCAACTCTTATTATTAAAATAAGTCTCTATACTGAAGTGAATTTTTCTACGTGCACAACACAAAACGATCAACTGAGTTCCTTTTTTCCACATAACCATGTCTTTTCAATAAGACCCGCCATCGCCATATAGCAATTCTTGACAAGTTCTCCTCCAAAACATCATTTCAAATCAAACAAAGAAATAAGGGGTTCTGTGGAAAAACTCCAGAATGTTGTTCTTCGCCGAATAGATACCCGCCGCAAATTCGACGTTCCAGAATCGAAGAGGGAGGGGGTGGTCCAGGGACAGTCTCGCGTTCTATTTTTGCGCCCATTCAGCACTTTTCGAACGGCAAACACTTCCTTTCCATCGATTAGAATTGTTGCAAACAGAGAGAGAGGACCAGATGAAAAGAAGGAATAAAAGTTTTTTTTAAGAGATAGAAGGGCGGAGAAGAGAGAACGAAGGAATAATTCTTTTGTGCGCCCCTATTTTATCCCAATTTACTTCCACCCCCCTAAAGACAATTTTCAGCCCGCTTGTTCTTTTGCCCTCCTTTTATTTTGGTCTCTGATAGTTGAAGTGGGAAAAATCGTCCGGCAAACTTTTGGGGAGGGGGAAAGATTCCTCCATCCAGAGGGATTTTTGTTCTTCTCCACCCCTATCCAAATAGAGGAGGATCCTTTAATCCAGGAGTGGCCAGTGCTTAAGATAACGAATACATAACCAGAATTTATGAGTATTGCTGTGGGGGAATTTTCGCGGGCGTGTTTAGTTTGCACTTAGGCATTCGGGGAGGCGTGTTACTTTTTTTCGGATTCCGAAAGAGACGCGTGTTTTTTTCTTGAATTATTTATTTACGGGGAATTTAAGGGGGTGTGTAGTATGTTGTGGTGGGGAATTTCTGAGTGTAAGCTGCTTTCCGGTTGTTGTTAAAATGAATTTATGTTTTGGAGGAGCAGAAATTCCTCGTCTTTTGATATGCGTGTGATGTAAATATGGTTGGTTTGCGATTTGTGGATGTTTATATACATCGAAACCGTGTTTCGTTGAGCTTTTAATATTACATTTGTCCTGTTTATTTTCCAGTATTGAAAAAAATGAAGTTAACGTACACCGAAGCGTGACTAGAAATGTAACGCGTGATAAGAAAAATTTAAAATTATTCCTTTTTCGTTGGTAATGCTTAATTTATTTCTTTACCGTTAAGTTTTATTTTTTATGATTGAGTACTTATAAATTGAAGAGAAAGCTGTAAATTTTTAAGCAGCTAGACTGAATTTGCAATTCCTTTTTTACCCCTTTTTTTTAAATACTATTGAGGATTAACTTTTCTGATATTAAACTCATATCTTGAAAATTATCGTCAGAGTACCTAATAAAATTTCAACTATACTAAAACACATTTTACTTAAAAATCATCTCAACCTCCTGTAAATCAATAATATAAGCTAGCAAATTTCTGAAAAATCAGCAAATGTTTATGCAAGAAGAAATTTTCGCCTTTTTTTCTAAACTTTGGTAATACTATTGTTAGCTAATTTTTATTTTAAAGTTCTAAGAGATCAAAATTTATATCTTAAAAACTATCGCCAAAACATTGACAGTACCTAATAAAATTATTATAGACACATTTTACTTATAAAATTGTTTCAATCTATTGAATCATGAACACACGGTATAGAACGGTAAAATTAAATTTGAAGTTAAGAAAAAAATATTGCTCAAAGTTTGTAAATATTTCCCCCTAGAATTTCTGTATAAATTAATTATTAAAAATTAAAAGCTTTCATGCTTCAAAATCTGCTGTTATTATGAGTTAAAATATTAACAAAATAGTATTAACGTAACGAATATTTTAATTAAGAATTTATTGAAAATAATCCATTCTGAATTAAATATGTTAAATAATATTTCATTGGGAATACTATATATAGTAATTCCTTCTGAAGTGAATTCCTAGTGATATTTGAAAGTAACATCTACTTCATTATTTCATTAAAATATGCATGAAATATTCGTTCCGACGTTAATATTATTCCTGAAATATGGTTTTCCTCGAGTGGAGGAGATTATACCAAATACGCGCGTATAGCTTTTGCACTTTAATCTAGAAAGTGAGTTAAGTTTTCTGGAGATAATAGTTTACCGAAAGATTAATGCTTGGTAATAAATTAAGTGGATAAATATTCTATGATATCTAGAACTTTCATGAATTGATTTAGCGGTTATTAATATAGTCGTTGGGGAGACTATCGGTTTTTAACTTGTTTTTGAAAGCTGTCAAGACTTGTTAAAGAACATAATAATGTATAATTCATAAAAGTACTTTTTTCTTGAAAAGCAGAATCACGATTACGTGTATTAAGGAAATTTATCGAATAAAGAGTAAGAAAGTTATTAATAGAACTTTTTCTAAAAATAAAATGTGCGGTTCAAACTTTGGAAGTTTTACTATGTTCTGCTTCTTTTTGAACTTTCAGAAAAATGTGCTTTTTTCAGTTTAAAGAATACTTTTTTGGATAGAATTTTGTAAGGAAGATGTTTGAGTTCTATTTCAAAACCTGACCAATCTATTGATTTTGAAAGTAATTTTAATAAAATCGTTAACTAAAATAATACCTATTTATAAAATTTCTTTTGAATCTGAAATCAGCTTCTTTTAGTCTGGCTTAATCAAAATTCTAAAATGTCTAACTTTAATAAATTTAAAAATTAGAAACTAAACTTCCAATAAACTTTCACTCAAGTATATAAATGGGAGTATGGTTGTTAAAGAAATTCAATGAACATAAATTATAGTTATTAAAATATAAAATGTATGCAAATTATTTACGTTTCAAAAATAAGTTATTTTGCTTTAAAAATAATTAATTATGTGCAAATCAAACTTTACACCATCCTTTTACTTCATACCGTTTCAATTTTATCAGTTTAGCAATCTAGAATTTTTAAAGCACAACAATTTGAATAATTTTTAAAACTTAGAATTACTTTATAGCATGTAGGCTACCCAATAGTAGAGAATATTAAGGAAAACTAGTAAATATTAATTTGCAACTTAAGCTTATTTGAATTTAAATAAGTAATTTAAGAATAGAAGAGGAAACAATGCAATTATTTTTTTAAATACTTTTCTGAATAAAAAGTTTAAAACTTCCAAGGCACTTCTGCAAAGGACTTTACAAGTTGTCATAATTTTAAATTCAGTACATTTTAGTTTAATGACTTTAAATGAGTTTTCATATTGAAATTATGGAATAAAAGGGTAAAATAGATTTTTTTCAAGTGACGTCACGACCATTTATTTTCTTCTTTACTGTAGGTCAAAAAGTCTGTTGCTAAGGCCGTTGCTAGGTGTGGCGGTATCTGTTGCTGTCATGTGATTGCAAATGTTCCAATAGAAGCATCCCATGAACAGTTATTTTCTTTTAACTGTTAACTGCTGTAGGTAAATTAATCTGTTGCTAAGGCCGTTGCTAGGTCCGAGTCATGTGATTGAAAATGCCCTATTATCAGAGATTGTGTATATAACTTGGCAGACATTACTGGGGAGGAATTACTACCTCATATTTTAATTTTTTCTACTTCTCTAAAATAAGTTTTCATGCGGTATATTTTTGAAAAAAACATCTTTGATCACCTTTTTCTCCGCCTTTATAATACGCCCATAAAAGTTTCGAAGCGGGAAAAAAACAGCCGCTTCATACGCCTACGCAAAGCATATTACTCCATACTTATGCAAAAGAGAAAAAGTAAAAAAAGAGAAAAATCAATCTCCGCCGAAAGTCGTCTGCCCTCCCGATACACACACACCCCTTTATCCCTGATCCTCCATTTGCATTTCACTCGACGGCTATCGAATTTCTGAGCGAAATTCGAACCCTCCCCGTTTCCGAATGGCGGGAAAAGGAGCACCCCCTCGGAAAGAATCGAACCCACTCCGAAGTAAACACGATTCCCCGATTCAATCGAATAATGCAAATGGGGTGAGAATAAAGTTCAAAAACTTAAGATTCTCCATTAACGGAAACAATATTTCGAAAGGGGTGATATCGGGAGAAGTGGTCCCTCCCCGTTGTTGTGTTTATATTCCTCCCGGTCGTTTCTTTGCTTTACCACTTTCCCCTCCTCCTCCTTTCCGAGATAAAACCAATAAAAGGAACGGAATTTAGCGTTTCTTCGGAGTGTTTCAATTTTCGAAGGCGGTGTTTTTCAGCGGAGGGAATGTTTAGCGGAACATAATAAAAATCAGCAGCGGACCTTCCTCAGCGTCGCGACCTCCTGATTCCAATTTTTCGGGTAAGACTGGGATGTTTACATGCATCGATTCGAACGACGCGACTGTCCCCTAGCAGCACAAACGTTCAATATTCGTCCAATTTTCGTCGTGTATTGCCCAATTTGGTTTACTTCTAGTAGCAGTATGTAAACTTGACATACTTGGTATGAGCTGTGCTACTAGGGCGTGACTGGTTGGTAACCTCCCTACAAATTCTTTAAAAATGATAGTGTTATTACTTAGCACTAAAGAGCAATGGCAGGACTATACTATACTTCACAGCAACGTTTCCTGAACCCAGTACGTCACTACGCGGAAGGAGAAAGTGAGTAAACACAAAGCCTGTTGGGATGATAAGAGGAATTTCGGTACTAGAATTGATAAAAATACACTATTTATGCATGGGTTTAACGAAATAATCATATTTTAAAATTGACGTTATTTGTTTCACTCAAAGTTCAGACACCTGATGGGAACTACTTTGTTTGTTAGTGATGTAGTAGGTTCAACTTAAGTTGCTGATTACGACGTTTCCTGTCGGTGACGCCACGAGTTGAAGGGAGAATAGGCCACACTTTCTAGCTACCCAACTGGCGAGTCAGAGATGACATTCGTTTGATGTGTTGCTAGAAAGTGTGGCCTCCCCCTCCTTCAACTCGTGTCGTCACGTACAGGAAACATTGCAACCTTCACTATATTACAACATTTCATGATAGTGACATCATGGATTAACGTAAGAAGACGCTACACTTTCACTTTCTAGCTATACCTAAGTGGCGAGTCAGATTAGACTCTCCCTCGCTCCGTTCTTTTCGCAAATAACCCTGGAAAAAAAAGCTGAGATCAAACACAGGAAGTAGTTTCCAGCGCGGTGTCTGAATTCTGAGAGAAGAACTTTAATTTAGAAATATGAGTAGTTGGTTAAACCCATGGTCTTTTATCACGATTTGCGTACTGAAAATCCTTCTGGAAACAAAACTTTCTGTTTACTCAGTTTTTCTTTCCGCTTAGTGACGTCATAGGGTCAGGAAACATTGTAGCAACGTATAGAAAGTGTGGCATCTTCTTACGTTAACCCATGACATCAATAACGGGAAACGTTGTAATCTGGTATAGTATTAATTTTAAATCAATGAGGGAAGCTATAGGAAATTTTTGACCGTTTTCCCAAAGATGATGTCCAAGTTGCATCGCTGCAAGTAAAACCACCACAACAAGTTATTTTTGTAGCCCGCCCCCGTGTTTTCGATTTCTTCGTGTGGCGGAATATCAGAAAGAGAATTCGAAATATAAATCCTCTCGAACCCAGAGCATTGTGGAGGCAGGAATTGCACCGGGGGCGAACAAACGAGCGAAAAGTTTGGGGAGCTTTATTTGGGCGGGCGATCTCGAACCCAGATGTCACTGGAGTTTTTATTTTTTTCATCGCCGGACCACATGATCCAGAAACTATCATCCATAAGACCACTGGGGCGGAGGGAGTCGAGGCTATTTTCTAAAAGAAATCCGAAATTCTGTTCGAAAGAAGTAATACATCCTTTGTGTGGGTTGGCAAGTATCCAGCCAGCAGTGAGCTTGACCCTCTTCTCTGGTCACTTTTGCATACGATGGTTTCTCTGTGTGTGTAAGACCTGGCAACCGGTCAGCAGTCTTCTTTGTGAAAAAGTGTTTGGGTTTAACACTTGGAAGCTCTTAACTGAATGAATATTCACAGACTTAGAAGATAAATTTATAGTTCATTTTTACTCGAAAGAAAATTTCTTTGTTGTATTCTTCAGTTATTCTACAATGGAGGTTATTGTTGTTCTACAAGGTTCAGTTATTTTACTAGTTAAATGAAAGGATGTGGTAAGCAAGTCATGTAAAGGAAAGATGCGGGAGTAATACATATTTTGAAAGATTTTAAATTATAATTTTTTTTCGAAAGAAAGATATTATTACGTATACTTTTTGAAATAATATATATTTACCTTCATTATTTTAAATAATTATTATTTCTACCTAATGGGATAGTTCGAGACAAAAACTCGAATCAAAATTTAATCTTGAAATCACTCAACAAACCAAGCACGTGTAGGATTTAAAGATAAACTTAAGTTTCAGCAGTTTTTCTATCAATAAAACTTTTAAAAAAGATCTTTTTTCGAGTGCAAATATAAGAGAAAAAGTAAGAGATAATTATAGTATCACAAGTACCTTTTAATTTAAATTAACTTCAAATAACTAGCCATTTAGTGAATAAAAGTTTTATATTTTTTACTGATGTTTAGTTGTATTATTAGACGTATGCCTTTAAAATTCTCGGTATTTTTTTTGATAAAAAGCCACGCATGATTTAATTCATAATCAAAGCATGTATTACTGCATAAATTTCTTTGCTCAACAAATAATGTGATTGATTTTCCCTCAGATTATCAAATTAAGCCTAAAAGAATTCCCCCTACCTGTCTCCAAAACCCATCCTATCTTCCCCCAAAACTTTCAATACGGCTCCCAGAAAAATTGCCCCTTCTTTAAACGTACATTTAAAAGCTATCAGCAGGGCGCCCGCCATCGTTCCCTGATTGGCTGCTGCACGACAAGAATAGAGCTACTAGAACAATGGGTAACGATAGGTCCATAAGGCAGTATCCAAACCGCCTTTCACCGCTAGAGTCACATCGCCTGTGTTGCCAAAGCAATCAATCAAATTTTTGCACTGCGTTCATCGGGGGCGGGACGGCAATAAATCAGCACCACGTGACAGCAGATGCCTTCTTTGTTTCCCGCGTCTTTTCCTTGTTGGTTTCCCCGAGTTTTTTCGGGATCGCCTTTAAAATGCATGGAGTTTCTCCCGGAAGAAGTGAGGGAATTAGTTGCTGATTTGAATATTTTTCTCCTTTTTCTCGGCGGAAGCTGCGATAATTGAACGTGCGATGAATACATAGGATGTGGGTTTGTTTGCTTAGTTTGGTGTAAGATATCTTTTGAGCGGGAAAAAGGAATTTTAGAGTTTAATTAATTTAAACTGTCTTATCCACAAAGCAATGACCCTGTATTGCGTTTGCAAAAACTGACTTAATGCCTTTTATTTCGAAATTCAGATTATCTTTCTTTGAAAGCCTATAGTATAGAATGTTCTCATTAATCTTATTAAGAACCAATATAACAGACGCGTTATAAATATTACGGTAAATTTTAATTAACGTTTGCTCAACATATTTGGTTACTTGATTAATTTTCTTTCAGCTTTGAAAAATAAGTCTTTTTCTTATCATAGTCGTGTTTAATACAAAGGAAACTACCGCACATCTATCTCGTTAAGTTTTGCTTGGTTATTTACAATTATTAGTATCATTATCTTTCATCTTTTTAACGGAGAAAATTAATACATTTGTATTTCAATTACTTTGATAATTTTATCGTTATTCCTTAGAGACCCTATTAATTGTATAGTGAAATCTTTAATTAATTTTTCTTCTTAATTAAAATTTTCAAATATCCGTCTTGAAAGCATCGTATTTCCTATTAACGCAAATCCCTTATCATGTAAACAAAAATTTGAAAACTTATTAAGCTGATTATGTTACTTTTTGAAGTTCATAAAGCGAGTTTTTTAAACTATGTAATTCACGTTTACCTTTAGAATATTTTAAAAATATGCATTGGAATAATTAGAAATTTTCAAGTGATATAAATTATTTTCTGTTTTCCTTAAAAATTATTTTATAAAAATTAATTAAAAATACGCTCATGATGATGTTGAAGTATGTGTTCATTTCTGGTGGTAAACGTAATTCAATAATACTTATTTTTAATAGGTGTAAGATATCAAGCTTCACAATGATAAAGTACATATGAAAATAATCTTTATGCTATAGAATACATTTGTGTTCATACGTTTTTCATAAAGTGTAAGAAGTTTTTCTCATCTATTTAAAAAGGGAGCTAGAATGTACTGCAATCAGATATATCAATTGGTTATTTTCCTTCAAAAATTGTTATTTAAAAAGCTGAAATTATACTTTATAAGTAATCTTTATAAGTAAAGGGAGGATAATTTGTGATGTAGAGAGAAAAGAGACATGCTTGAAGAAAATCAATATATGTAAACAAAACTAGGTATTCCTTTCCAAATACAAAAGAGTAATTTTCTGATATAAAAAAATTATCATGATATTTTTAGATAAAATTTTGTGATATAAAGCAACTAATATTCAATGATAAAGAAATATGCATATTTTAAGTAAGAAAAGAAATGCTAGGGAATTTCATGAAAATGTGATACTTCTAAGTAATATGCTAAACATTCCCCGAAACCGGAAAAAACTGTTTCACGAAGTTTGAAAAGGGGGACACTTCCGCATAAAAATTCCCCATCTACCTCGTTTGAGTTTCAACCCCATCACGGCAACTCCCCCAAAGACAAAGAAAAAAAATTGCGGATCATCTCGAACTTTTCACGAAGAAAGTCGACCCCAAAGACATTCCAACCACCCCCTTAACGAACCCCCTCATCATCTTTTTCTACTCCCCCAGCACGAGGGAAAAACCCACGCCAGGATCAAAGAGAAACTCCGAAAACGAAACAAAGGACATCGTCGTCCTTTGAGAGAGAGAGGGAAAGAATCGACTGGAGTCGGATCGATCCTCCTCAGCATATCGATTCATCGTTGTTATGAATGAGGCAGACCGCGAAATGCAATCGCGATGAGGAATGTTGTTTCTCTTTTTGTTGACTTCTGCCGATGACGTCGTGTGTCTTTCTGCCGCGGATGATTTTTAATCAGCCAGCGGAGTGAATGGGTTTTAATTGGGGAGTTAGTTAGCTACTTTGAGAGTTTTGATGAATGGCGAGAGGTTTGCCTTTCTTTGTCGTTTGAGGGTAGAGGAGGATGTAGGGATGCAGGTGCGGGAGACGGACGTGATGTTTCTGGGGAAATGGATGTTGGGAATTGTCGTTGAATGGGATTCGATTCCGAGTAAATATAAGTTCAACTCTCGGTTTGATTAATATGTGCTTTCCTTGTATTGTTCATTAACGATATTTGCGGTGAGAAATGATAAGTGGATTTGGAAGTTAAGGGAAAGTAAATTTGAATTATTTATAAAAGGTTATAGTACGGCTATGATAAAAATTTACGCTTATTCGATATGGTGTTCATACTTAAACATCTATTTATAACTTTGATGATTTCTATTGCTAAATTATACAGGAGATAATTTTTGTATTTTTTCTTTGATAGAATTTGAAACATGCAAGATACACAATAAACTTTAAGCTTAAAATTTAGCTTAAAATTGCCATTATTTCTTGATTTTAGGATTATTGAGATAAAATACATAAAACTTACGACAATACTATAAATAAATATCAATTCAATTATCTTAAATGTTCGTTTAAAATTAAAAAGTTTTGATTTTGTAAATATCTTTTAGCTTATGGACAATGACAAAGCATACCCGTAAAAAATAAGTATTTATAAAATCTAAAATTAAAAAAAAACATGTTTCCTATCAGTATGTATTGTATATGTTAAGAGCAATGTGATAAACCGGGCATTATTAATATAATGCCCGAAGAGAAGGAGGCAATGTGATAAATCCAATGGCATTTATCAATGAAATTTATCACTTTGCCCGCCTCCAATCTGAGCATTATTAATATTGCCCAATTAATCACTCTGCCCGTACCTTTCTCCTATTTGATATTAAGAGTATTAGTGCGTTGTTGTAGTTTCACAAGCCCGTGAAGAAAACCCCTGGCATTTAAACCGGCTCGAGTGTGTGTCATAGAGTGGGCGAAACACCAATGTGGGATGTTTGCTTTTTGTCCGTAGGGTATTAGTGCAAAGAAACCAGTTCTACAGGTTAACCTGCTTTTGCTTTCCTGTGCGTAGGGTGCTAGCGTAAGGAAACCAGTTCTACAGGTTGACAGTATTTTGCTTTCCTGTGCATGCTGTATAAGCACAGAGAAACCAGTTCTACAGGTTAACCTGTTTTTGCTTTCCTGTGCATAGGGTGCTAGCGTAAGGAAACCAGTTCTACAGGTTGACAGTATTTTGCTTTCCTGTGCATGCTGTATTAGCACAGAGAAACCAGTTCTACAGGAGGAGCAAGATTATATGTAAAGTTGTATGTTATCTATAGAATTCGACTTTGATGCGAAATTCTCCCTTTATAGACTTCTTTGGGATTCAAGACTTGGATGTCTAGACTTAAATAAAAATATTGATTCAGTTTGTGAACCTTTTGTTACATTTTTTGCTATTAATTTCATTGAGAAAAAATCATATATTAATCTTTTAACATGAATTACAATTTCAGTATAAATTTTTGTACTACGTTTCAATCTTAAAATTTTCTTTAAGTTATTGATATTTCTAAAAAATATTTCTGGAATAACTAATTTCAGGATATTAGGAAACATTCTTCGCTGTAAATAGCGTATTCCGTTCATTTGTAAATAATTTTTATTTTGAAAGAAGAATTAAAAAGATTGATTTGAATTATCATTTTGAAATCTTGCATTTTCTATTCTTATGAATAGTCAAATGTGCTATTAATAGTCAACCGTAAAGTACAAGATAAAACAATTTCGCTAAATAAGTTCCTTACTTTGCAAATACTTTAGTCAGTCAATACCAGCATGGTTTTTTATTTTCCATGTTCTCTTCTTGTAAGAGAAGTTTAACAGAAAAGATCGATAACATAAGTCAATTCTATAAACATATCCCTTTCATAAACATAATTCTTTTAAATCACTTTAACTTTAACCATTAATTAAGCATTTGGATATCCAAATAAAATTTTCGGACTTGAACTTTAGTGAAACCTCGTTAAAACTCCATAAACACAAAACGGTCCCTAACTAATCCCATTACCTTATTTGGATCAGAACACATCATTCCATTACACTCAATACCCCCCCCCCAAAAAAAAACCTTCCCCCGATCCCCAAACATTTGCACTCGTCCCCCAAGCGTCCGAATCCATTAAGGGAGAGAGCCTACCCCCCTTACCACCTGTCCCCATCAGGAGTCACTCTAAAACACCCCCGACGAATTTCAAAACTCAATTACCTTCAGTACGAGTCCTAATGAAATACGCGGCTCTGTAGTAATTATAGGCAGTACGGCTCCAAACTCAATTTCGCACCGATACAACAATAATAGACGAAGAACCTCCACTGTAATTGGCTCGTTACAAGGCGAGATATACTTCATAAGGAAGCTCTAATGACATTAAAGCCCTCTGTTATTAGCATTAGCTCTTTTGTTGGTGGCCCTCGAAATGGGGCTTAATGAAGCCCTGGTCTTTTGCCTGGGCTTTTATTAGCCCCGGTAGGGCTTTAATAAAATCTAATTTATAAGACGTTGTGCGGTGGGTAAGTGCCGTTTTAAATGCCACTTAGGCTGGGGCCCGCGTTTTTATGCCGTTCCAGTTTTTGGCTTGTCTTTTTTTGTGTGTGATAAATTGGATTTTGATGACAGTTCCGCAGGGCAGCGTTCGTAAATTGAAAGCAAGGTTGAGTTGGGTTGAGTTGTATTTTTGGCTGGCGTTCTCCGTTCTGGCGGTAAATACCGATGAATTGAAGTGAAGTGGGGATCAATGAGTTTCTTTTGTTTCGGAAATGGGCGTTTAGCGTTAAGTGGGTAGTTGAAACTCATCTTGTTGGTGTCAAAATAAATTTCCTTTTCTTTGTAACGGAAGTTAATTGTTGGAAAAGACCAAAACAGAAGAGTTTTTTTCATACTGACAGTTTACAAGGGGAGGAAATAAATTTTCCTTCATTTTAAAGACACTCAAAAACACAAGTGTTATTATATTTTGTTATTATCAGCATGAAAAGTTTAGCCAAAATTACTTTCCTTGGTAAAAAATGTTTAATATCACTATTATAATAATTTTTTAATACCAGCCTTATTGAAATTTACTTTCCACTATTAGATTTTCTTTTTCCGGTTTGCAAAAAGATATGTTTTCAGGAAACTTCTATTAAAAAATGAGTTCCTAAGTCGGCGATACAAAAGTACCTCTGATAAAAGAAATATTTTAACAAGTAAGAATTTTTTAGCTAGATATACTAGAGATTAAGATTTTATCACCGCTTGGTTTCTTTTTTATTTCCTAAATATAGGGTCGAAACGTACCTGAATTTTATTTTTCTTATGGATTTACATTTCTTTAATACTATCTCGCTGCTTCGCTTCTTGCGTTTAAAAATAGAAAAAAAAAAGAATTTTCATCTTGCGTCTTTGAAACTCTGAAACATTCTTTCTATTCAAGGGAAATTTAAATTTTTTATCACCCTTAATTATAAAGCGTCTGGTTTTACTTATGAATTAAAACGTTGCTTTTAGATAGTCTAATTCAAAGTGTATCAAAGTCTTTAACTGCACATAGTTTTTTCAAAATTAGCTGCATAATACAAAAAACAGATTGAAAATATATTACTCTTCACTAATTACGGCAAAACTGAATTTATATATATTTTTTGTACAATGATAGTGTGCGCATAGTAGACCTTTATGTAAAAAAGCATTTCAGAACAAACACTGCTTGTAAAAATTTAATATTATAGTACTTAATAGAAGGTATACCCAGCTGCAACTTAACTTGAGTCTGTAGAAATATGCTGAGAGCAACCAAAGAAAGTAGCTCCCCACGAGGTGTCTGAATTTTGAGTGAAATTTAAAGCTTCAATTTTGAATAATGATTAGTTTTTTAAATCCACGTATTTTAAGCATCTTTTCATCCCAATATGCGCAAAATGTTCATTATTATTATTTTTTTAAAGTGGCGTAACGCGTAGTAGTACAACTCGCTTTCAAACTCGCCAGCCAATAAGAGCTTCTAGCAACCCATCAGGCTTTCTGTTTACTCAGATTTTCCTCCGCGAGTGGCCATGACGTCAGGCTCAACTTAATTTGCATTCGAGTATAGTGTAATTAAGGAAATAGCTTGAATAGTTTATGTTTACATGCAACTAAAAGAGGCTAATGAACTACAGATAATTCATTTTCCTACCTAATTTCGATCTCTTTCATGCGTATAGAATGCTTATTAAAGAGAATTTGCGCAAGTTAAAACAAAGTGACTAAATGTGTAAGCACCCCACTCAAACCCTTAAATTTCCTACTTTTTAACTTTAAAGTTTCTTACCCCGTAAGAAAAAACGCTTCTATATACGAATACATCAGACGGTTAACCAGGTGGAAAAGAGCGATAAGTTAGTTTGAAAAAGTCCCTCCATTCTCCAAAGACTCTTCTTTTTTCGGCAACTGTCTGTCTCTCGTCTGCGCCCGACAGACAGCAACAAAGGGACCAGATATCAGGGGGGGGGAGAGGATGCTAGGGCCCTCTTTTAATTAGGCGGTCCACTCTCGGTTGCCATGGTGACGAAAAAAGGGGACCGTGCCCCTGCGGATTTGCGGGGAGGTCCTTTGTCCTCAGGGTCGTGGAATCGATGCCTGGATTGGGGGAGGAGGAGACCTTTGGAAGAGAGAGGGAAAAAGGAGGAAGGTTTAGTGGTGAGGTGTGGGGGATTCTATGGTTGGTTCTTACCTGGGGATTGGAAAAGAAACTCTTGGGGGTTTCTGAGGGAGTTGATGAGTTTTAGGTAGTGTTGGGGTTTGAAAAATTAAATGCGGTTTTTTATGTTGGTTTTGTTCGTATCTTTTTAAGTGATTGTTTAGGGGCAAGTTTTCTAGATAATCGTTTGTTTCTTAGTTTTTCCGAAATAGGTTTTAAATACTTTCACTTATGAAAAAACTTTTCAGTGGGGTGTTTGTATAGCAAATAAAGTTACGGAATGGGACAATTCGGCCCGAGACAAAATTTTTTTCTTCTAGTTTTTAGAAGGATTATGAAAGAGTTCTATTTACTTTAATTTTATTTTTGGTGCCCAAACAGCCACGCCGAATAGTAGCAGACCGATAAAGCTATTATCCCTATTACAACATAAACTGTAAGTCCTCTTATTTACAATTAATTCGGGTATTGAACATATTTTCAACAAAGTATTCATAGGGCAAGAAAGCTCCCCATTATACAATCTAATAACCCCATTAATTTATAATGCATTGATTATATGCAATGTATATTCGTATCCGTATGTTTACAAGATAATGAATTTGAAATTGAAGAGGTTCAAAAGAGAGAAAATTAAGCTCTTTCATACGAAGAGAGCATTTCCTAATGATAGTGTTGTGGTTCCTAATTGCAATGCTGCAAACCATGTGGCTGACATATTTATTGCCTACTAATTGAAACAAACTATTGTATCTAAAGCACGGAATGTGGTATTAGTAACGCGCCCAAAATGCATTTTTTACGGTATAATACCCTGTTTCAATGTATATTTAAACTTCATTGTAATGTATTTTTCTATACAATAAGAGTTAAAACTTTTTTGGGGAGCATCTTACTTTGTTCAACTCTAGAATAAATTAGAAACTCCATGTTATTATTGGTATCGTTTGAATCGGAGAAAAAACGTTAACTAAAATTTTACAATAAAAATCGAACTAATTTACAATTTCCCTTAAAAATAACTAATCAAACATTAAAAACAACCACGAATCCTATCCGAACCATCTGAAACTCGAGTACCTATAAAGCTCTTATATCACGAAGTAAAGAAGCTCCGTCTTCTCCGAAATCCTACGAGAAAAGGAGTCTCAGGAAAGAGCTATCGACAAAATTCTTCAATAATTACTGTTTCCGTCGCCAACGAAACTGATACTACCAGAAGAGAACCGATAGGCTCTACCACAAATGGCTTATTGATTGGAAACCTCGAATTGG
Source organism: Tetragnatha versicolor (assembly GCA_024610705.1). Classification (NCBI taxonomy): domain Eukaryota; kingdom Metazoa; phylum Arthropoda; class Arachnida; order Araneae; family Tetragnathidae; genus Tetragnatha; species Tetragnatha versicolor. Next base: position 60,293,687 of record JANDEH010000001.1, read on the forward strand.
AAGTACTACTCACCTCTATTGATCTACAGGTTTGAAGTACTTGTACTCATGGCTTTGCGAAAATAGACTTATAACTAGAGCCAGATTTCTATTGACACGCCTACCGCAAGAAAGAAATATAATGGGGATGTTTGATTTTTGGGGAAAAAAAACAGGGTTTTGTTGTTAACTTGTTCAGTTTTTCTGCCAAGTCTGATTTGTTCAAGAAGAGGTTATAATGCATATTTTTTGCTCAATAGTTTATGCATTTATTGGTTTTATTTGGTAAATAGGGTCTAAATGGTGAAGTAATTGAATATTTGACAGAGTGCTTTTATCCGATTCTACCCAAGTGTGTCGTATATTCGAGTTAAGTTTTTGGAAGTAAACAATACAATGTATAATGTGGATTAAGAAATTCTACTTATATATTAATTTTGTTTTCTAGTTGATATAAGAAGATTATTAAATAAATATAAAAGGTTTTCCCCAAGTCTATCCAGTTTTAAAGTGGTCAGACGTTTGCATATTTGTAACTTTTAATGATTTCTTTGGAATGATATGTTTTGTAATTATATTGTAGCATATACGCATACGATGAAGTGTTAAATAATATTTTTATTTTCTAGGTAAGAATTAAACCACCCTTGTTGTATGTTTCTTATGAAACCATTATTTGGAATAACAACTGTCACAGGTATTTTTTTATATAAAAAATTGCAATTTCGTATATCAATACTTGACTTGAGTAATAAAATGTGTATCAAAAATATTCGAACATAAAACCCCTATTCAATATAAAATATGCATTTATTTCAAAAGTAGTTTCTTAAACGTGCAAAAAAGGATTTTTAGGAATCGAATTTTCAAGAAATAAACTAGAATACTATTTGAATATTTATATTTAAGCTGTAGTTTCGGATGGTTAACATACAATATCTTCCAATGTCATTTTTCGTCGTCTCAAAATCCTCGAAGCGATATTCACAAAAAATCTTTCAGCCAAGTCTCCTGGAAATATAAAGAAGATTACAGCCCGAGATTAAATAAATATTTCCGAGCCATTTCAACCAAAGCTTTCCTCGATACCGGAAAAATTCATACCTAACAGCAGTGAAAGTAAAAATTCATCGCACGTCGCCGCGCCCCTCCCAAATCTATTTTTATATCAAAGAACAAGGGCAAAAAAACATCCGATAATAATAAAAAAAATCCTCTCCTCTTTCATCTGATCAGTAAGATTCGACATGCATCCTATAAGAGGCTTTTGTTCCCGAGTAAGAGTCAACAAAGATGAAAGCGGGGCGAGTTATATTGGTTTCCTTATTTTCGGAGGAGAGGGCCTTGTTATTGAAACCCGCTAGAGTGATGAATTAATCATGTTTTTGTTGCAGCTTTTTTTCCCTCCCTACCCATTGTTTGCAGACGGGGGCTTATTTTTTGGTGGGGGCTAATACCGAATTTACCTTTTTGGCTGCCTTTGATGAGATTAGGGTCTGCGAGTTTTACACTTTCAATGATACTTTTCTCTTCCCTCTCCTCCTCTCCGTTGTTGTTCTGGTTTAATTTATTTCTTCTTACAAAGAGGGAATGGGCTTTAATCGACTTTCTTTAGAGTTTTGTTTGGTTTGGTTATCGGGATTTTTTTTCTGGAAGTATCTGCTGCTTTTTATTATTATTAGAAACCGTTCGTGGGCGGGATTCGTCGTGTGATTATAAAAGCTTCTTCAGACATAAGTTAATAAAATTTTAAAAGACATTTCTCTTTTTTTTATTAAGGAAGAAAAAGTCCGTCGCTAGTTAGATTAATCGGAGTTGAAAAGAAAGTATTGGTTTTCGATCACTGAGAAGAGCTAAACAGTCGAAGATTTTTTTTTCTTCTACATAAACGTTCGGAATAATTACTCCGCAAGAGCATATTTACTGGTATTATTGGTATCCGTTTCGTATCATATGAACTGTCCAAAATGATGGATTATTGGTATAAATTTAATAAGAGTTGCTTTGGATTATCTACATATTTTCGAGGAAATCCTGTCTGGAGCTTTTCAAGTCGTTGGTTAATAATAGATTTTTCTTTGAATTACAATCCAATATCAAATTAGTTATGAATCCTCTTTTCTTTTAAACTGTCAAAAACCTCAAAAATATGCCTGTTCTTTGCAAAAAAATAGAAAACATCCTCGAACCTTTTTTGAATTGCCCTATTCCATTTATAATGCCTGATTCGAACAAGGATATAAATCAATCCAAACTCATTTTTCAAGCTGAAAAATGTACTTACTTGAAGTTACTTATTTTATATAACGAAGTTTTAAAGTAGGCCAAAGATTTATCTAAACTTTTTCAATATAAAACTTTGAAAATGAGTTCAATAAGAAAAACATAATGTTTGGATATCTGGAAATAAATTAAATCTACCTTTGGTTAAACGATAAAACTTTCCAAATTAACGATATTTGGTAGATCCTTTTCAAAAAGTTAGAATTTTGGTTTTGAAAAGTTTGAGGTTTTTTTGAGGCAAAGCCTTCAGGTCTGAGTTTCTTGGTAAAAAGAATACGAGGAAGGGGAAGATGCATTTAGTATTTAAAGTTAGTTCAAATTGTAATTTTTTTCAGATGAAAGACTCTCCACTTGTAACGAGTAAAACAAGAACTTTTAGCTATCGATTCCTTTTTACAATTATCTATTACTTTCAACATGAAAATATTTAATGACTAATTATCTCTGTTATTAGTACTTTCAACGGTAAACTTTATAGTCATCAGTAAGTTTTGACATTAGATTCTGCTAAATATCTATTATACACCTTAAAATAAACATAGTAAATCAATTATACTTTACCAAAAAGTGTTTTCACCTATCTGTCAAATGGAAACTAAGTAAATTCTCTAATATTTGTCATGACAATGTAAATCAAGAGCTTCGCCACCTCATCTGTTGCATGACTAACCTACACCCCTATAAAAACCACCCAAACCTCACTTTCTTCTAATTTTACTCTCATTTACCTAATTGATTCCACCGCAGAATTACACCCCACAAACGACATTCGATGCACAAAAATAGCCTCTTGGAATCCCGACACGTAAAGGCCCCATTTTTTACCCTCGCTCCAGATTTCTTCCCCCCGAGGAATTAATTGCCGAACAAGCCCTCTCGACGTATCAGGTTACGACAACCCCCACAAGCCACGTGACCTCCCGATGATTCTTTTCATGTTTCTTAATTACCTGGCGTGCCCGAGATCATTAGCGAAGGCCCTATCATCTGCGCATGCGCACGGACCCATTCCGATCACGCGACTAGGGATCTAAGAATTGTTCGTTTCGATTTCAGAATCGATTCCTAAGCTTGGATTTCAAACTGTTATCGATTCCTTAGGTTCGATTCTTTGGATTCGATTCCTGAGCTTGGATTTCAACTTGTCATCGATTTCTTTAGGGCCAGTATCGAAATCATCCAAATAGTAGAACCGAAAAATAAATTTCCAAATTGGAACTGCAACTTTTGGCCTCTGTCCTTCGGTCCCCAAAGTCTGCCACTCTCTTGCTCACTCCCAATTTCTGGGAAAGGAATAGGGGCCATCCAGGGGCTTACGATATAATATTTCAATCACAAGTCGATAATAATTACCTTTAAAATGTATTAATTATTTTTAAAAATACGAATTCGTTAAAAATGTCATTTAATTAGTCAAAATTGTTAATAACTATCCGTTCTTATTAGAAAATTAATTACGATTATTAAGATTTGATCCCTGCTGGAATCGATCCCTTGAGTGTTTCGATTCCGGGATCGATTCTTTCTGAAATGTTTAGAACCCTACACGCGGCCGGCGCCACCTACCGATGGCCGCTGATAATATGAATGAATAATTTATATCGCATCATTGACGTTAATGTGACGATTTAGGGAAATTTATTCTGCGGAAAGAGTGAGAGAACGGGAAAGGTCCGACTGTCGTTTAATGTCTGTCGGGTCCCCTTTTTGGACGAGTTAGGGAGTCGGACAGGTGGGTGAAAAGGGGGGATGGGCTGGAATGGAGTTAGGGTTAATTGAGATGATCTGAGTGAACGGTACTGGGAGTTGATACAATTTTAATTATGTAGAGACTGAATTAAGTTTGTATATAGAAACCTGTTGATGAGGGTTTGGAAACTGCGGTTGACTGCGTTATATGATTCAGTCTACTCGTTAATATTGGTTGCTGATTGAATATTTCTTGAGGCATGTATAGATAACTCGTTTTCTGGAAGCTATATTCCTATCTAATACTAATAAGCATATTAATATAGAAGTCTGGCATTGTTTTGGAGAGTGGTGGTATTTTTCTTTTGCGCTTAAAATATGTTTTGAATAATTCAAGTCATGTCCAGGCTTAGCGGTACATGTCTTCCAGACCTTTGAGAGGGTCTGGTGCTGGTCTATTGGTGCTTAAATTTCTGCTTTTCTATGGAATCAAGAACAAAAACAAAAGTAAAGGATCATTCCAACTGTTTCACCTTCACTGTTTATCCTAATTTATTCACTCCTGCGAATTGCTTGTTTGCATACAAATTACGTTTTATTACAAACTAGCGGTACCCGCCGTGCGTTGCTACGTCTTAAAATAATTATGAAAACAAATTAACATTTACTGTTAGTATGTTATGCATTAAAACAAAAATTTTGACATACACTTAGTGTTCTTTTTACTTCAAGCTCGGGATTGTGCAGGTGTCTTAGAAGCCCGTTGAGATGCCACACTCTGCATTCTTTTTACGTCGAGCTCGGGATTGTTCAGGTGTCTCAGAAGCCCGTTGAGATGCCATACACTCAGTGTTATTTTTACGTCGAGCTCGGAATTGTTCAGGTGTATCAGAAGCCCGTTAAGATGCCATATACTCAGAGTTCTGTAGATGCCGATCTTGGGACTGTTCGTGTTCGTGTCTCAGCAGCTCTGTGAGCTGCCTCAAGCTCCGCCTGTTCAAGTCTTCGCAGCTCGGCTTGTGGAAACGTCTCGTTAAGTCTAGCTACGTTCATAGCACAGAGTATAGAGCTTAACAGAGTGTTCATCTTCATAGACGCTAATGGCAACTTTTTTAACAGGGATTTTCCCATAGACAAATCTCTGGCCACAAGACCCGCCTCCTTTAATACCACGCTATTCCTGCTAATTCTGTCATTCGCCCACTGAAGCTGTCACTCAAATTCAAATCGCCTATAATCAGTGTTAAAATCAAATCAAATACATTTCGCGTTCTCTGATTGGCTGCTAGTGAACTGAATTAAAACATGCGTGCTGAATTGAATTAATGACCTAAAGAGTAAAACTGCGGTTTGGCATCTCTGTTAAGCTCTCTACTCTGTGGTTCATAGCTCGAACTTTATTAGAGCTTTGGGAAATATTAGACTTAGGCTTTCGCGGCATAATTCTTAGCAGGTGTACTCTTTTCCTACACTTCCAAAAAAAACAAAATCTCGCATCAAAACTAAATCACATCGTCCCGCGCAAAAACAAAATCACCTTTAAATATTAAAATCAATAATTATGATGCCAAAAGAGTGCAAATAGTTGTTTTTGGTATTAATACTAAAAATTAAATAAAACACAAAATAAGTAGATTTTGTTCCAATATTGTTATTTTGAATTTATATAATTATTTTTTATTTTTTTACGCTTCGAAATTGGTTTTCTATCCATTTTTTTGCTTTAATTTCAAAATTTCATAGAAAAGATAAAAATAAAATTGCCTAGTAACTACAACACTGGTACTACTAAAGTTTCCTATAATTGGCTTGCATGACTGGTAAAACAGGTTTTCAAACACGGAAAAATAAGTGAAAAAAGAAGGAAAATGGGAAAAAAAAGAATGAATGAAGGCAAAGGAAGAAGAGGACAAAGTGACCATTCTTGGGCAGCAAATGTCCCTACTACTTCAATATAATATAATATAATATAAAAAAGAATGAAGGACCGATTTTGTCTTTATAAATTATAGCCTATGTGTTATTCTGATGTATAAGCTACATTATTGTAAAATTTCATTAAAATTCATTCAGTAGTTTTTGCGTGAAAGAGTAACAAACATACAGACAAACATTCACAATTATAATAGTAGGACTATTACGAAAAGCAATTTAATCAAAATTGTATAACATACACGATTCAGTATTAAAAACAAATTGGCGAAGTAAGGGACCTTAAAGAGAAATCCCTATTCATAACCCAGTTATAGCCAGAGCTGAGAATATTCTTAAACTAATAAGGAACAGGGATGCATTTAGCATATTAATAAGAAGCAATAACTCGATATTGTGACTATCATAAAGTAAAGTATACTGATAACTTATATAGGCCTTTATGGAAATAAATTATTTTTAAGCTAGTCAAGTGTTAAATATGTCAGATATAAATTGAAAACGAAAATAGGCTGTGAAACATTCGTAGGGATATGTAATTTAGTTTCAAATAAAAGTATCCTAAGTGCAATTACAATCTATCTATGGAAAATCCCAATTTATGAAAAGGTATTTTAACTCAACTTCCAAATGAAATAGCTTATTGAATTGTCACTATGTCTTAATTGTTTTAACACCCAGTAATTCCAGAAATAGAAATGTATATTCCAATCCCTTGTTAAGTTATTGAAACTTTGTATGACACAATTTACGGGTAGGCACTAATTGTAAGTGTTTTTTTAAGTATATTTTATGCTATAACCTTCATCCTTAATTTAAATCTGATTATATTTTAGTACATATCTTAACCTTTTACTACTCTTGAATATTATAGATAGTTATTAATTGCAGTTTTATTGATATTTCGTATTAAAAAGTTGGTAAGAGATGAGTCTTGATGGATATTTTTGAAGTTTCAATTTTAGTTTGCTGGAGTACATTTTGTGTGTGTGATTTATTTTCCAATAAAAATATACGTTACATTCCAAATAAATCCCTTCCAAAATCAAACACTATATAATGACAGATTTCGTAGAAAGAAACACACATAAAAAACTCCATGGCCCAAAAAACAGTCACATCCAACTCCTAAATTAACCAGTCTAGGCCTCCTTCTTATTCTTTCCTTGTGCGTTCCCAAAAGGAAAAAAGGAGAAAAAATCCGAAGCAGGTGCAGGTCGGATGATGAATAAGAGGAAGGACTTTCAGGCCCACCTTTGTTTTCCACCTTCAGATAAATGGAGTCCATTTCTTTCTCTGCTCCTTTCTCGGCCACTTTTTCTTCCTTTTGGAACTACGAGAAACAGCAGAGGGTCGGAGTTCCATATTTCTGTCGTTTTGCGGAAGTAAGAAGTTCCAGAGCCCTCGCGGGAAGGGTAATTTACCGCTGTGGTTGGTGCATGCGTATTATGTTGTTTCGAGATCTTGATGGGGGAGACGGTCCATCGTTTGTTTCTTGTTTGAATTGATGATTTGTGAGCGTTTGAGCTGCTTTATATACAATGTTGATGTTTGTTTGAGTTACGGGTGGATGTTTTGTTTGGGGATTTCTTTTTGGTGCGGGGGTTTGAGGTTGTTTTGCGTAATGAGTGAAAGATTTATTTGCAAAGAAAAGGTTGTTTTGAAAAGAAATTGAAGTTTTAAGATAATATAGAATTTAGTATACGGCTAACAACTGTTTTTCATAGAAATAAACTTCTAATTTTGTATCTAAAGTAATTAAAATGCTTTGAATCCTAGAAAATTTCTACAGTGGTTATTAACAAGAATTGTCTAAAAGATTTATGGTAAAAATAAAAATTTTATGATTGTGAAACCCTGATTTAACTTCTTTCAAGGGACCAAAGAAAAATAACTTTATAAGCAGGAAACTCTGTTAAGTCGGGGTAGAGAAATATATTAACCCGGAACAAGCTGTACAAGTACGTTACGATCAAAGGTAAAAAATTAGGAATTATTATAGCAATTCCTATTCATTTATTTATACTACTTACTATAATTCCAAGATTCATCACATTTCCCGTAAAATTCAAGTTAATAGTAAATGAAAGGAGTGGAACAGAAAATGATACTTTTAAAATTCATATATGCAATGTACGCTATACAAAACGCTTACATAGTCTATAAAAATTAGATAAATAGTTTTTTAAAGAATAATCAAAATATTTTCCTGCTGTTTTTATCAACATTTTTAAATTGAAATAAGTATATTTGGAAGGAGCAAAAAAACCTTTCGTTTTTGTAGCTACATATTAATTATCCTAGTTTTAATTTAAAGCAGAAGCTTTCGCATAACCTGCAAATGAATTATTCATTTCTTAAGTAAACTTTCAAAACCAGAAAGCAATTTCGCATGCCTAAAAACTGAATACTTTCCACAATATATATGCATATTAGTGCGACATACTTAAACTATATGGTCTATAAAAATGAGAAGTTCTCTCAATATTAGAGCAGAAATTTCAAACCATAAAACCAAATGTATCATAATGTAAATCCGTGAGTATCTCTCGCTCACAACCGCCGTAAAACCTGAAACCACAAAACTCTCCCCCAGTTTTATCGCCCTCATTTCGTTAAAAACAAGGCTATAACACACACGGACACTAAACGTCCCTTTTAATAATCAAAACCAGAACTTTAAACAAAGAAATCACTTAATGGATTCTGTGGCTTCACCTAACGACGCATAACTTCGGCGGAGAAGTTTGCTTTACAGGGCCAATTCTTACCTTAACGGGCTCGTAAGTTCGTCTCGAATCGATCTCCCTGAAGAATCGATCCCGGGGTTTTTTCTTGTCTGCGGTCTTGTCGTAAACGAGGCGAATATGACGTCTCCGGATTGGCAATGCATACAAATTAGGGCTAATTCGCGGGTCGTCTCTTTTACGACCCGGGCCTAACAATGCGGCCTAATATTTACGCCTGTCGCTACAAGTCGTTAAACGGGCCCGAGGATAGGCCGGGCTCGTAAAAGCTTAAGAGATGCGCCCAGATTTCGGCCCTCGTGACGTCATCGGTGGAAATGGAACGGGCCTTCAGCTTTTAATGGGGCGCCGGTGATGTACGTCGACGTTTACGAGAGGCCCCGATGAAGTCGATGGAAAGTTTGAGGCGAATAAAAGGGGATTGAGTGCAGTTTATTGGGTTCCTAATATTCACTCAGCTCGGCTGGGGACGAAAGTGCTCCGATATTATTGAGGAAAGAACGGTTTGTGTTTTTGGTATAGAAATGAATTCGTATGTGAGGCTGACTCATGGGACCGAAATGGCTTTTTGATTTCCTTGGAGATGTGGAGGGGCATTGCTTGTTTGTGTTTGGTATCTTAAAAATTGAAATAGTTGTTGTTGTAAGCGATGGATGTTGTAAAGGGAATGTAGTATTTAAGTGGCTGTGTGAAAGTGGATTGACGTCAATGATAATGTTGAAAGATTTTTAGGAGACAGACCATCTACCAAGATTTAACTTGGAAAAAGTTAAATTTTTCAATATAAAATTCAGTTATGATCTCTTTTACCAATTGAGTTGTGGTTTTAATATACTTATTTATTTTCTTCTTTTAATGTATTTAAAAAAGAATGTCTACGGATTTTATGTATTTAATTTTATGTACTCTTCCCACCACTATAATTGGGTTGTAACCTGTTGTGTGTGTTTTTCTAAATAAATAAATAAAAACATATTCAAAACTGAAATTCAACTATCTTTACAGTGTTTGACGCAGTTTTACTGTTTTATTGTGCACTCCATTTCCAACCAATTTCCTATCTTCATTTTATATCTATCTGGTGTGGATGAAACAAATCCTTTGATTTGCTAGTCGTATGCATTTTAAATGTTTTGATTCGATAAATGTTCATTTTGCTTAGTTTATTTAAATTTGATAAGTTTTGAAAACTTTGAGTAATGGTAAAACTCAAGTAAAGAGAAGAGATTTTGTTCTCCAATGAAACATTATTGAGTATATAATTTGATTTGCTATGTATCAGGGTAACTTAATGCTTACTAATTTAAATTTGCAACAGAAAAAAAACATGACGTCGTTTAAAGCGCAACATGACATAATACAACTTTTGTCTATTTTAAATTATGCATCAATTTATATTACAAATTGGACGCCGAATTGCCAAGAATAAATTTTAATAGATAACGTTCTTCAACCTTCTGTTGTGGCCAGCTTTGTTTTTGCTCTGTCCATAGAGATGCTCATTTAAAAGAGCTACACTGTAAAAAAGTTATGAAACGTTACTTAAAAAAACTGGGCAGCTGAGCTGCACATTTTTATAAAGTTATGTTCCTGGAAAATACCATGAAAGTTTCTGTAAAATACTGAAATCTTTCGCAGAAATACCAGTAAGCTATCTGAGAAATACCAGGAACTTATATGTTAAAATACTGAAACGTTCCGGAGAAAATAAAATTCCGCATTAAATAAAATAATCGCTACCGAGATTCGATCCGAGGAACTAACGCTCGCGAAGGAAATGCTTCTGAGCCAACCGCGACTCAACGATATACATTCCATATAAAATATCACTTAGAATTAAGACCCAAGTCTGGAATTATGATCAGTTTATACTTTGGGGAAATTTTGAAAATTACATGCAAAAAGACGTTTTTAGGCCCAATTACGGCAGCAAAAAATTTTTGCAGAAAGGTTTGGATGTAGGCATGACAGGTGTACCGCACTGGCAAGACTGTACCGCACTATCCGCTTCTGGCGAGATTCAGTGGGATTCAGAAACGTTTCAGAAAGAAAACCAGAATTTTTAAGTAAAGTGCTAAACTGCTGTAAAAACTCATAAAAAACAGGAACGTTTCTGGAAGCGGAACGTTACTATTATCTTTTACAGTGTAGTTTTTCCCTTCTTCTGAACAGTTTGGGAAGTTTAACTATGTCATGTAGCCCCTTAGGCGGCAACGCTAGTCTTAAGCGAACCCCTTTGTTTTTTGTTATTTAAGACAGGCTTTTCTTCAATGTCTACTTGTCTTAACAGCGTGAGAACACGGCTAAGTCGGCGGGGGAAGAAAGACAGAAAACATCAGTCTCCGCAAGATGGAATATCCGGCGCGTCTATTTGTCAGGGGTCTCTAAACAAACAGTGGAGGAGGAAAAAAATCAATTGTCGTCCGATCAGGATAATGTCGCGGTGACGGACAAAAACGCGATCGATTAAAGCGGCATCTCGTGACTCACAGGCGCCAATCAAAAAACGCAGACGCTCAGGCGGCTTAGGGATCTAAACTGTCTTCGTGGTGAATAATCTGCGGGGGAATTCAGTAGTTTTTTTTGTGGAAAGATTTCGTTGCTCTATGTGACAGACACCGATGAGCTGTTATTTCTGTTGTTTTAGTGAAATTTTCTAAGAATTATACAGGAGGTTCAACAAACGATTTAAAATGTACGTTAGAATTTTCCTCCACCGGCCAAATCGAACCATGAGCCGATTAGTCAAAATTATGGACAAAGAGGTGAAAGTAAAAACTTGGTTAAATGGTCAGAAATGTTCACAGTTGAAAGAGGAGAAATTACAAATTTATGTCAAAAGTTTTGATTTGACTCAAAATTAAACACCTTTTATTTGGATTTCCAACTTTCCCAATTGTATTTGTGGAGAGGTGGAAGATCGGAAGCATATTCTGTGCCACTGCCCTGTCTATTATGCGGCTAGAATGGAACTGCTAGAAGCTACCGCCCCAGATCCATTAACAGAAGAACTATTTTTGGACTACAAATCAAACAACTACAAGAAACAAAAAGCTCTAGAAAAATTCCTGATTACGGTCGATTCCATTAAAACGTAAAAAAAGAACATAACATAGGAACAATAGTGTCGAAGCCGGGTTGATACCTGCAGCAAAGCACATATACCAACTCAACTCAACTCAACTCAACTCAACTCAATTTGGATTTTACTTTGTATTTAAATAAATATTACGAAAAATTAAAGAGGGAATCCTTTTGAACAGTAGCTGTTTGAAATTAAGTCAACTCTGTATATAAATAAGTAAATATTCTAACTCCATACTTTTAGAAAGAAAAATAAATATAAATTTAGATTTGTAGACACCTAAATATCTTCCTGATCAAATGAGAATAGACTAAAACTTGTGTTTCTAATTTTTGAGTGCCTCTTGTCTCATGTACTGGTAGCTTTTGTTTAGATTATGTATAAGATGAATTGGCAATCTAATGTGTATATTCGACGCTCTTTAAATCTTTCATACAGTTTGAGATTGGAGTTTAATCATATTAGGGGTGATCTCAGACTTCCTCCTCTAAATGCAGCTTGTTTCCTAAATTGTGTAAAATTTTTAACAATTTTCAGAAACTTTATAAGTACCGAATATAAGTAAAAATATTAGATAAAATTTCGTTTATTTTTTACATTAATGCTTCATTTAATAAGTAATATAGTAAATTCAAGACTTAACATAAAATTTCAACATTAAGTGTTCTTTATTCTCATTTGTAAAATGCTCGTATTTTCTTATTATGTAGCACTGATAGGCAGTTTTCCTATTTTCCGTACGATGTAGAGTTTTGGAGTGCTTAAAGATCACACAAAAATAACATGAATTTAACTATATATTTTTCAGGAGTTATAAACGAGTTGCATAAAAATTCAATTTTCATGCATAAAAATTTTAATAATAATAATGGTTTCTACATAATTCAACTTTAAGGGCCTAAAATAATTGAAAAGTTAACTGTGTAAAATATCTAAAGGTTGATGTAGAAATCTCTTCCCTTTTAGTCCGAGAGCTGGCTACATGAGAGTTTAACCGGAAAAACATATATCTGAAAATTTTATAATAGATTGGGCACTTCTTAATAAACAAAATTCGCTCGGTCAGCCGGCGCAAAGCGGTTGCTTTCGAGGGATCAGCTCGGGTCAAAATAGCCAAAAATTGCATCGAGTTTAACCGGAAGAACGTATGCATGATTTTTACGTCATTCGAAAGGCTTCGACCCCCTGAACACAAATATGCTGGTCAGCCGGCCGAAAGCGGTTGCTTTCGAGGGGTCAGCTCGGGTCAAAATAGCCAAAAATTGCATCGAATTTAACCGGAAAAACGTATACATGATTTTTACGTCATTCGAAAGCTTACGACCCCCTGAACACAAATATACTGGTCAGCCGGCCGAAAGCGGTTGCTTTCGAGGGGTCAGCTCGGGTCAAAGTTGCTAAAACCCTATTCAAACCTATGTAATCCTGTTTATTGTTTTTTATAAAAGAAATACTTGCAGCAACCAACTTTCTAAAAATATCTTTGTTTTCAAATCGTTAGTATGGGTTTTCCCATTGGGATGTCTGAAATGGAGATAGTCTACAAGAATTTTTAAGATGATGTAATTCTTTAGCAAATGTTTCTTTCAATGAGATTTTTGGAGAAATTATTTCGAAAATACTTTTTTATTCAAAACATTTCCAACAAAACATTTTTTAAAAGTAATTTGTGTTTGAAAAATCGCTTAAGTACTTGGTAGTTTTTAGGCCATTTTTTTTACTGCGCGCAGCTTTTTAAGCAAAGTAAATGATATTTTTCCGCTGTTTCTTTTTCTGAACATTCAAAAGACACTTATATTTAAATTAACGAAGAACGAAAAACTTATTTAAATTATTTCACCAATATTAAAATTTTCAAAGTTAAATTTTCAAATTTTGAGAAAAAAACCCTGATTTTAATTGTTTGCAAATTGGAATGTATTGATCAAAATTTCAAACCCGTACATTAATTTGAAGATACATATGCAAGGAAGATACTGTAAAAGTTTTGGACAATTTGATTGAATAGTTATAGAGATATTGTGCGCGCAGTGCAAAAAGATGATACTTTTCACCACGCCATATTTAACCAATCCACTTAGTCCATATTGACCCGGATATTCAATATAACAGGCTGAAAATTGGTGGAAATGTAGAGGATAATGTCCTTATTGATAACCTGAAATTTCCAAAAATTCTGTGTAGGAGAAAATCCGCCATTTTGGAAAAACCACCGCCATCTTGGATTGAGTTTTCAAGCATAACGACTGAACCAAGAACCCGATTGAGTTCGTTTTTATCCTGAATTGCTTAATAATGTGAATTTTAAGCGACAACGTGAAAAAGTTCGAAATGAAAAACTTAATTTAATTATTATTAATATTTATTGAATAAATTATTTGCTGGGTTGAAATGTTGGTAAAAATTAAAAATAACAAGCTGAAAATTGGTGGAAACGTAGAAGATAGTGTCCTGATCGATATTCCAAAATTCCTAAAAAATCCCTTCAGGGGAAAATCCACCACTTTCAAAACACCACCGTCATCTTGGACTCTCAATTTAAGCATAATGATAGTGCTTTACACAACAATGAAATTTCCGCAAAAATGATTACAAAGGTTTGAATAGGGTTTTTGCAACTTTAAACCGAGCTGACCCCTCGAAAGCAACCGCTTTCGGCCGGCTGACCAGTATATTTGTGTTCAGGGGGTCGTAAGCTTTCGAATGACGTAAAAATCATGTATACGTTTTTCCGGTTAAATTCGATGCAATTTTTGGCTATTTTGACCCGAGCTGACCCCTCGAAAGCAACCGCTTTCGGCCGGCTGACCAGCATATTTGTGTTCAGGGGGTCAAAGCCTTTCGAATGACGTAAAAATCATGTATACGTTCTTCCGGTTAAACTCGATGCAATTTTTGGCTATTTTGACCCGAGCTGATCCCTCGAAAGCAACCGCTTTGCGCAGGCTGACCGAGCGAATTTTGTTTATTAAGAAGTGCCCAATCTATTATAAAATTTTCAGAAATATGTTTTTCCGGTTGAACTCTCATGTAGCCAGCTCTCGGACTATTTGTTTCATTTAAAATGAAAAGCTCGTCCCTGAAGACTTTAAGAGATGTCTTGAATCTTCTTGAAACAATGACTTGAGAAAATTTGATCTCTTTAGTACTTTTTGATGAGTATACTCAGAATACCTAGATGGTATCCATTAGAGAAAGGCATTTCACTAACTATACTTTCTCCTCTTCCAGTATTCAAGAATTCTTAGGTAACTATAAATGATAATGAAAAGGTACCCATTAAACTTCCTTTAGAGTGTTAGAAATTTAAGTTGTTTGGTACAAGATAATGATGGTTGTTAAAAGAGAGCAGCCATTGGCACAAAAGTTAAGATATTCTTAATGTTCAAAATGTTGAAGACAGTTTGTTCTACGAAGGCACAAAGTTTCTTCAAAAACTTGAGAATAACAGGTTTTAAGTTCCATTGATGTTTATTTTAAAGGAGTTGCAACTTTAAAAGGGAGACTTTATAACGATACATGACTTTCTCGGTTCGACTCACGTTGTGGTGTAACAGTTCTAGAAATACTTCATAGTAGATATCAGCGTACCAACTAACCATTTGAGAGAAATTTAAAATCATTGCATTTCCAGTCAAACACAGGCAGTTTCTTTTTGAACTATAGATTTAAAAGTAGTTTAGAACTAAATGTACTATTTTTGAGATAAAAGACAATCTATTTAAAACAAACATAGTTAAATCTAATGCTACTTCACCACATTTGTTCGAAAACTTTTTCCATTCCGTTTGAATCAGCGATGCAAAAACTTGAAACGTTCACAGACAATATTATCGTTGCACGTGCTACTAATAAGTAAAGCTAATCTATATTAATGCTTTCCACAAACTGAGTCAAAGGCCCCAGAGTTGCCAAGCAACAGGAGACAAAAGAAAGATAACGACACCAAACAAAACATCTGCCGCAAAAGAAGTGGTCGGAGGCACTCAGCAATTACTCCCCGATTAATTGAATCGTTTTCGGCGATACCAACTTGTTGAAAAGAGCCTGCGAGAAACACTTCCCGTCCTTTAAATAATATCCATCCGAAGCTGCGCTAATAGCATTACGGGTCCCGGAAAAATTAGGGACTAATACGACCAGGAATGGTCCCTTAAATTGATCATAAATTTAATTAGAGAAGCAGAAATTGCTTTTGCGAGAATAACAGAAGACGGTCTAGTAGAAAGAACGAACGATGAAAAAAAATGCGCAGATCCGATGCGCGGAGAACCGTGGCATCGATTTTGGAAAATGAGTATTGGGTGTCTGTAAAATACAGCGCTTCGTCGTAGATGGGGTCCTAAAAATTTTTAATCCCTCTTCTCTGGGAACGGGGGGTTTTACGAGGGGTCATTTCGAAGGGGGTATAATTGCAGTTTCGGTGGCGATATTTTTGAGGGGTTTTATGGTGGTCCTATCATAAAGGGACGGGAGAAGATGTCTGTGTCTAGTTTAGTGTAATTGAGTTGCTCGCGTGTCGTTTGAAAGGAGGAAATCGGGCGACTTCTATGGACCTAATTTGAAGTGAATAGAGCGTGGAATGATTTCTTGGGGGGAGCATTCGAAGAGTTGATTAGGCCATTAATCTGTTGGTTAGATTGTAGAGATGGGATTGGAAGTCTGAAATGGATGCAATAATCTTCTTTAAGCTGGGGGCGAACAAAATTAAAGTGTTTCGGGAACTCAATAGAATGGAAAAGAAGTAATTTAATTCGAAGCGAGGAGGAATGAAACTGCGTTAAAGAACTATTTAACTAGCTGTCGCAGGATTATTCTTAGGGTGGGTTAAGCTCTAAAATTATTTTCATTTTAAAATTATAATTAAATAAATGTTAATATGCATGCATTGTCTTAATATTTATTGCACATAATTGATTAAAGGAATGCCGTTAAGCGTTTCATACAGATGATTTTTTATTCCTTTTTGAGGTTAATATGTTTGAATTTCAATTAAATTTTTTTCGGTATACGGGTCTTATAGACAAGTTTTAGAAGTCATTAAGAAAAGACAAAAAGGATTCACTTCAGCAACTCTGAAATAAAATGAACTTTTAAACTTGTTTTTTTGGTGCATTTATAAAAAACATATTTGTTTGAAGTTTGTAAAATTATCACTAAACTTACAGTTTATGTTATTAAAACTTTAGAGAATGACAAATAAACATGGAATAAATTATTCAATTTCTACGGAAATATACAATGCATGGAATAAACTACCTCATAATGATACTTTTATTTGAAAACAGTTCGTGAGAGTTCATAAAGTTTGTTATGGCTATTAAAATATAAAGTTAATTTTATTCATAAAAATAAATAAAACAGGAGTGGTGTGTATGTAGTTCTATTTTTATTCAAAAAATACTTTAACAACTTTAAAACTGGAAAAAATAATTTTGTGTGGGGTTTTGTTTTCATATAACATTCTAGTTCTAGTTTTATAGCTTCTAGCTTCTATATAACTTCTAGTTTTGAAAAACTCATAATTTTAAAACTTCATAAGAGAAAAGTTTTTCTTCTTGATTCTTAATGTAACTAAAAAAATATGATGCCTACATTTATTTTTTAATAGGAATTGTCATTAAATTATGAACTTTTAATTCTAAATTGCAAATATTTTATAATGATAAAAAACCCTTCTAAATTGAAGGTGTGCACTTCTATTTAGTGATAAAATATAAAAAAAATTGCAAAGATAATTCATTTTTTATATCAAAGGGATGCGAATTTTCACGACTATGAGTCATACATGTTTCTCAAAAATTTTAATTATTTTCAAAATAAACTTCTACACTTGGTAAATACTAAAAAATTACCATTATTTTTGATCGTAAACATCCCACATAATAAAGATTTTCAAATTATTTGACGATAGTACTCATGACAAACAAAAAGCACTCCTCTCACTCCTCTTCCATTCTCCACTTAAACAAATTACAACAACCCCCCTCCCCCAAACAAGCCCCCGATACATCGCCGTCAGAACTCTTTGGTCACAAATCACGCGCACCCAAGACGACAAGCCCCGCAGCCGAGAAAGAAAGCCCCGTTGTTGATATTAATTGAAGCAGAACGCCATCCCTCTCAACTCCTCTCGACACGGCCGCCTACGTCATGACTGACGTCACGAGATGCCCAGGCGACATCGACATATTCAAGAAACGTTTCCTCATAATCCACTTAACGTCAGGACAACCTGACAGCTGAAAGACCCGTCCGCGAGCTCTGGAATTAATGTTGGCAGAGTTAAAAGCTCCACTTGGAAGGGAGAAATAATAATAAATTGTCCCGATGTATAAAAGAAAAGCGACTTTTTTTCTTGCGAAAAAATCTAGTGGAGACCGTTATTAAGTCGGCCTCCCCGGAATGAAATTAGTTGTGCAGGGTAAAAATGAGATTTGAATGTATTATATCGATATATGGCTGGGACGTCACAGGGAAGAAAAATGTGTGGAGGGAGGGGGTTATATATAGCTACGGGGGGGGAGAGTAAAAATAGTTCGAATAGTTAAGAGCGAAAGATTTATATTTTACTTTGAATACCTGGTCTGAAGGAGCTTGTGAGTTAATATTTACGAAGAAATATCGAATTCCCCTATTGGTTTTTTGATTCATATGACTTTGGAAGATGGCATGTGCAGGGAATTTGAATAATGAAATCTTGAAGTTTTCTAAGTTTTATAATGTATTAAAATGTCGTAGAAAATGAAAGTAGGAAGTGTTTTATACAGTTTTATAATCGTAGATTTTATAAACAGTGAAATATCTATGATTTTTCCCCTTCTAAAATGTTCATCCAGCCTAATTTATTAGAAACTTCTATTCCCCCGTTACCAGTATAGCTTTTTAGAAACACTAATTTAACGCAAAACTAGACAATTAGTTCTGGTTTCCAATTCAAAGATTCAGTTAAAAAGAAAAAAAATACATAGGCTATATTGCTTTGGTTCATAATTATTAAAAACTTACAATGAAAGAAACTAAGTTTCCTATTGTGTTATTGAGTTATAATTACTTCTAATTTTCGTTTAACATATGTATTCACTTACCAAAATATTTAACCTTACTTTTTAATGATTGGGTGAATTGCCCTGCCCAGTGAATCCAGTGAACTTAGCATTCGGATTTTGCTATTTGCCCACTTTAAATACGTTTTTCATGGTTTTCTTGGACAACTCGCAAAACTAAGGTATGTTTCCAAGCAGGTTTTTGTCCACAATATGGTGAAAATTCTCCTAATTCTCAGAAATTTATGTATTTGAAATTATTTTGATTAAGGTTAATAAAAGAAGTAAAAGGTTAATAATAGAAAGCGTTGTCCTTGTCTATAAACTAATTTTAATACAGGTTATATTTATTTTTAAAGTTATGAATTATAGATTTTTAGCTGCTTCATTATCTAATGGTATGTATTTTTGTTTTTAGGTAAGTGGAAGTTTTTAACCAAGTTTCTCTTATAAGAGGAAAGAAATTTAAAACAAACGAAAGGTATCAGGTACAGTTTATTCATGATATTACAGAAATGCATTCCCCACGTTTAATCTACTTAAAATGTATCTAAAATTAAATAAATAGTAAAAATGTTTTCCCTTATTACAGGTAAACTAGTATTTGAGTTAATGGTTTTTTGATGCACCTAATTTTACAAGGTGATTTATTTATTTCAAAAGTGAAATATTGAATAACTTGGATCCATATCTCTCATAATTACATCTCTCATAATAAAGAAAGTATTTCACCGCTGTAATTAATTATTACAGTGCAGTATCAATTACACTAAAAAATTTTACTCATGAAAATCCCGGCAAAAAATATAACGTTATACCCATGCCTCTTTAGAAGCTCCCACAGAACTCCCTCTGTGTCGTTACATTTTATTAATGGCTCCTTATCCTTGATATTTAATTATGTTATGAAAGGATAAAGAAACACGTTTAGGATCATTACTAGCCTAGCAAAGGAAAGAAAAACTCCTTCAGGAGGCGGACATCATAATTTGTTTCCCCTTACGTCATAATTTTATCGACGCACTGTGTGCACACACATCATAATTATGCTTACGAGTTGACTTTTCCCTTACCGAGCACATTAAGCCGTTCTGTAACACAAGGGCTACTACTAAAGAAAACTACCGAGCAATCTAAATAATGCAGAGCCCTCCCCGGGTAACCATGGCAACCGCTAATTCCACAGCAAGCAATGTCAACAAGGGATAAAAACACCGCTAATAATTTTCGATACAGAGCTTTTTTTTCCTGTGCGAATTTCACTCAAGGTTTTGTCTTTCCCCATCCATTTTTATGATGTCAATATTTCCGGAGCTTATTTTTCTGGTGGAGAGAGAAACAAAGGAATTTTTTTTTATCTCATCCGGCCAGCTTGTTTGGGGACTTTGGGGAAGTGGCATAAATATGCCGAGTGCATCTGCTGACGCTGAAAGTTTTCTTCTCCTCCGTGAGAGACGCTCGGCGGTGAAACAAACTCTGCGGGATTAGGTCCGCGCCTTTAACATTCGCGGAGAGGTTTGGGTATAAAGCATTTTTAAGTTTCCCTCAGAGATATTGCTTTCTTTTCTCGGGGAGAATCGTGCCTTTCCAAATCCGGGGGGAGGGAGTGCGGTTTTGTGTTGCATCCGGGACGTTTTTATGAGGGCTGTCTGTTCTTATTAAATCAAAGAGAGGGGGATCCATACATTTTCTTGTCCAAGTTTAACGATACATTCTCTTTTCTCCCCGCTTGTACTCTATCAGAATTATTATAATCTTCTTTTATAAACTGCCACTTTAAATTAGATTGGATAGTAAATTAATTCCAAATTATGTGTTAGAATATTCAATTTATGGGGGATCTTGCTCCAAATGATTAATGGAATTGGTTTTGGTGAAAAAACAATGGGGTACACCTGACGATGGTGGATATGAATGCTCTGTTAAAAAAATTCGCTTATAATATAAGGGTCATTTTCAAAATTTGCTTACATTTGCTGTCCCGAAGGTAAAACATGAAAATTAAACAATTAATCATTATTAAAATTTCTGTTTAAACTTTGATTTAGGTAAAGTAGACTAAATGAAATATTTCTAGATTTTAATTAATAAGAAAAGCTTTAAAATTATGTAAATAAAGATATTTAAAAATACGAAAATAGCCAAAAACGCTTGTCCCTAACGATTTTCACGAAATTAAAAGTAGTTTTATTGTTATTTAATTTGACTTTTTGAAAGAAAAAATGACAAATATCAAATTTATGAACTATTAAAAGGTTATTATAATTGTAAAAATTAATTTTTTGAATTTAATATTTTTACAAATCAATAAAATATTTTGTCCCTCACTTTATGTCAACTCCCGTTACAGGCGAATTAATTTTAAAAAATATAATAATAATTATGCTTTAAAAATGTAGAAACACATTCCAAACGATTGTTTGTTTACTTTAGAATATATTTAAACCGTGTTTTTATTCTTCGGCTCGAAAACTATCGTGTTTTCAAAGAAATTATCTGTCGTCAAGGTAGCGTATTTTTATTAATGTCAACTCCCGTTACGGTAATTTTTAATATTAAATAAACTCTTTTGGAAATTTTAACCCCAGAAATATAGTTATTTATTGATATAAATAGGATATATGGATATTTATTTCAGTTTCCAACCATGCAAGTATGTTTTATTCTGTCATTTTATTAAAAATGTCAACTCCCGTTACCTGTCAACTCCCGTTACTATTATGTCATTGATTTTGAAAGTAGTATCAACAACTTTCCCTTTTTACTAAGGATTTGACATTTCTCGCTTGATTTATCGTTAATTTCATTAAAAAAGGGTCTTGCATATTTCATTTAAAGAGAAATACTTGTATTTGATATAATGCACATAACTATTTTAGTTTAGGTCTTGTTTCCGTCACGTTGCACAGCACAATGAGAGTTTAAAAATGATTTGTAACTAATTTTGTAGGTCAGATTTAAACTTATTTCTAGTAGTAAAATATTCTATTTATTTTCATAAGGTTCGTTTCATTGTTTCTCGAACTAAAGAGAGCAGCTGATTTCATAGGATTTTACCGGCTGCTTCCTTCACCAGCCTTTTTTATTACGGCTCGGGTCTGGTTTACTCTTAGATTCATACTCTACAATTCAATCATATTAAAGTATTGAAGTATTCATGACTAAACTATGGGCAAAAGTGTATGACCAACTGCTGTTCCATATACTTGAAACAAATATAAAAACTCCTATATTAATATTATTACGAAATTATGAAGTTTGAAAAAAAAAATTTTATTCTGAAATGTAAGCGTATGGTGAAAATGACCCATAAATAAATACTTAATATTTTACTTATAAACGCTATAGTACAGTCAAATTAGGCGAAAAAAGGGTCGGAGGTAGACATTTAGAAATACAAGCAGAAACCCCCTGGGATGTGTTTAGGGGGGTCTGAGGATGCATCACCTGAAAATCCCAAAAAATCCGGTGACGGGTTTTCCGCCATTTTGAAAAAGAAGTCGGCCATGTTGGATTTTTCCATAGTTCATAAAAACAGCTATAACAGGCGAACTAATTGGTTTAAAATGTTCGTTCTTGTTTTAAAATGCGTAATTCAGTGCGTTCTTTAAGTTTCATGCATGAATTGTTGGTTCTAAACCAAGCATTTTTTAAAAATTAAGCTAAAATAGCAATTTTTTCGTATTTTTTTGGGTTGTAGTTCTTTCGTTTAATACTGTGTCGTACCTATTATAAATATCAAGACCGAAACAACTGGAACTTGTTTAGGAGAGTCTTAGGCTATACCATACCAAAATTCTAAGAAATTCCGCCATCAGTTTTCCGCCATTTTGAAAAAAACGGTGGCAATACTGAATTTTCAATGTTTCTTAAAAACTGCTATAACAAGCGAACTTATTGGAATAAAATGCTCATTTTTTTTAAAAAATGCGTGTTTAAGTGTACGTTATTGAAATATCATGCAGTAAGTTAATATTCTTAAAGATTTAATTTTAAAAACTTGGAAAAATAGTAATTTTTCAGTCTTTTTCTGTTGTAGCTTTTTTATAGTCCAGGCAAATAAGACATTCAATATAACGGGCTGAAAATTGGTGGAAATGTAGACAATAGTGTCATTCTTGATATCCTGAAATTCCCAAAAAATCCCTCCAAGGGAAAATCCGCCATTTTCGAAAAACCAACGCCATCTTGGATTGGGTTTTCAAGCACAGCGACTAAACCAAGGTGCCGATTGATTTCGTTTTTGTCACATATTGGTTTATATTGTGTAATTTAAGAGGCAACGTAAAGAAATTCAAAATAAAAAAATTAATTTAATAATAATTAATTTTTATTTAATTACTGCTTTGCTGTGTTAAAATGTAGGTAAGCATTCGAGATAACAAGCTGAAAATTGGTGAAAATATAGAAGGCAGTGTCCTAATTAATATCCCGAAATTACCAAAAAATCCCTCCAAGGTAAACCACCATTTTGAAACAACCGCCTCCATCTTGGATTGTATTTTTAAGCATAGCGACTGAACCAAGGGTCCGATTGAGTTCGTTTTTGTCTCAAATTGTTCAATAATACGCATTTTAAATATAAAACGTGATAAAGTTCGAAATAAGAAACTTAATTTAATTATAATTAAATTTACTTAGTTAATGGTTTGCCGGGTTTAAATGTAGGTAAGAATTCAAAATAACAAGCTAAAAATTGGTAGAAACGTAGAAGATAGTATCCTGACCGAAGTTCCGAAATTCCCAAAAAATCCCTCCAGATGAAAATCCTCCACTGAAAAAACTACCGTCATTTAGGACTCTCAATTTAAGCATAGTGATAGTGGAGTTTTCTCTTTCCACAACAATGAAATTCCCCTAAAAAGGCATTATTGAAGCTGAAAAAACTGCGATTTTAAAGTCGAATA
Source organism: Tetragnatha versicolor (assembly GCA_024610705.1). Lineage (NCBI taxonomy): Eukaryota > Metazoa > Arthropoda > Arachnida > Araneae > Tetragnathidae > Tetragnatha > Tetragnatha versicolor. The sequence goes on from JANDEH010000001.1 coordinate 60,317,355, forward strand.
TTTAAAAAATCATTCTAGCGATTTAAAAAAATTTAAGCTTAAAATGTAATTTATTTATTCAATGAAATCATGCAATTACGTGCATGGTTAAAAATATCACTGTTTGGTTGCAACTAAATAAAAAAGTATGGACAAAATGGTCAAATTGAGGAAAACAAACTATGCTCAAACGATACAGCAAACAAACTTTAAAATTTTTGACCATGCACGTAAATTGCATGTTGTTCTTGAATAAATAAACTACATTTTAAGCTTAAATTTACTTAAATCGCTAGAATAGTTTTTTAAATATTCGACTTTAAAATTGCAGCTTTTTTCAGCTTCAATAATGCCTTTTTAGGGAAATTTCATTGTTGTGAAAGAGAAAACTCCACTATCACTATGCTTAAATTGAGAGTCCTAAATGACGGTAGTTTTTTCAGTGGAGGATTTTCATCTGGAGGGATTTTTTGGGAATTTCGGAACTTCGTTCAGGATACTATCTTCTACGTTTCTACCAATTTTCAGCTTGTTATTTTGAATTCTTACCTACATTTTAACCCGGCAAACCATTAACTAAGTAAATTTAATTATAATTAAATTAAGTTTTTTATTCCGAACTTTATCACGTTTTATATTTAAAATGCGTATTATTAAACAATTTGAGACAAAAACGAACTCAATCGGACCCTTGGTTCAGTCGCTATGCTTAAAAATACAATCCAAGATGGAGGCGGTTGTTTCAAAATGGCGGTTTACCTTGGAGGGATTTTTTGGTAATTTCGGGATATTAATTAGGACACTGCCTTCTATATTTTCACCAATTTTCAGCTTGTTATCTCGAATGCTTACCTACATTTTAACACAGCAAAGCAGTAATTAAATAAAAATTAATTATTATTAAATTAATTTTTTTATTTTGAATTTCTTTACGTTGTCTCTTAAAATACACCATATTAACCAATATGTGACAAAAACGAAATCAATCGGCACCTTGGTTTAGTCGCTGTGCTTAAAAACCCAATCCAAGATGGCGTTGGTTTTTCGAAAATGGCGGATTTTCCCTTGGAGGGATTTTTTGGGAATTTCAGGATATCAAGAATGACACTATTGTCTACATTTCCACCAATTTTCAGCCCGTTATATTGAATGTCTTATTTGCCTGGACTATAAAAAAACTACAACAGAAAAAGACTGAAAAATTACTATTTTTCCGAGTTTTTAAAATTAAATCTTTAAGAATATTAACTTACTGCATGATATTTCAAAAACTTACACCTAAACACGCATTTTTAAAAAAAATTGAGCATTTTATTCCAATAAGTTCGCTTGTTATAGCAGTTTTTAAGAAACATTGAAAATTCAGTATTGCCACCGTTTTTTTCAAAATGGCGAAAAACTAATGGCGGGATTTCTTAGAATTTTGGTATGGTATAGCCTAAGACTCTCCTAAACAAGTTCCAGTTGTTTCGGTCTTGATATTTATAATAGGTACGACACAGTATTAAACGAAAGAACTACAACCCCAAAAAATACGAAAAAATTGCTATTTTAGCTTAATTTTTAAAAAATGCTTGGTTTAGAACCAACAATTCATGCATGAAACTTAAAGAACGCACTGAATTACGCATTTTAAAACAAGAACGAACATTTTAAACCAATTAGTTCGCCTGTTATAGCTGTTTTTATGAACTATGGAAAAATCCAACATGGCCGACTTCTTTTTCAAAATGGCGGAAAACCCGTCACCGGATTTTTTGGGATTTTCAGGTGAGGCATCCTCAGACCCCCCTAAACACATCCCAGGGGGTTTCTGCTTGTATTTCTAAATGTCTACCTCAAACCCTAATTTGACTGTACTACTAAGGGAAGGGGAAACGTGTCATCTGAACCATACATAGCAAGAAAATACTCGACAAGTTTTTAAACCCAACTCGATTTTAGAAGTTAGCAAGCCTTTAACGGCTTTCAACCAACTAAATTAACGTTGAAGGTTCTTTTTCCACAAGATTATTTTGAAAAGAGGTAAAGGGGGAACCTGCTAAGCATTGACGTTACCTAAATAAATTAGATAAATATTTTAATATTCATTAAAGACCGAATTTTAATATTATTAACGCCTTAAAGGATGGAATTATAATTATCCATTCTAAAAACCTAAATTCATTTAAAATAGATTTAAAACATTTATACAACAACATAAAATAGATTAAATACATTTAAAATAGACCCGAATAATTAAGATTAGGGTATCTTTATTACTCCTCTATTTTCCCCGTAAAGGGTGTTGGATAAATGTGTTATTTAAAAGGTTTGTTGATTTTAATGATTTAAAATTTTTATTTGAGAAACTTTTACTCCTAATTTATACCTTAAAAACGAAAATTTCAATGATATTTTGGTACCGATATTAGAATGAGGTATTTACATGAGTGAGGGATTTGCTTGATTTTATACTTGTTCGATACATTATGAAAACTCCCGAATTTCAGATTTTTAAGTTCAAAAATGTGTTTTAAAACATTTAAAATTCAATTTTATTTTTGCCAAAACGTCAGAAAAGTCACGTTATCAGAAAACGGGCTTCTATTGGATGTGACCTCACAGCGCATGATTTGTGAATCGAAAGGGTTTTCGAGCCCAAACAAAAAACGAAATTTCAAAAATTTATATCTCGGAAACTAGGCTACGGAAATACTTGATGTAAACGTCATTCTTCATGGTTTTTTATCTACTATTTTAATAAAATTTAATCTCAAAACGTGAGAATACCTCATTAATATTGATTTTTTTTCAGTTTTGAATACACATTCTTTAAATTTATAGAGAAAAGTGTGCTTCCGAAAGTAAACGAAAAAGTATTTTGAATAATAACTCATGAAAAAATATTCGAAATAAGCGTTTCTCTTAATGGTTTATTGTATCCTTAAAATACAATTTTTCAGTTTAATTTTTATTAACTGTGCAGTTAAAAAAAGAAACCAAACAACACGAAATCAAAAATTCTTTGATAAACTTGTATTTTTTTAGTACGAACGAAAATGAATAAATGATATTCCATGAATATTCTCAAACATATTTAATTCTTCATAGGTTCTTTAAACAAAGAAACCGTGAAACACACATTAGTACTCACTTTTACTCCTCCTTAAACTCCTATCACCTTTACAACAGCGTAAGCATACAAACAAATTTCTGCCGCCACCAACTTCTCAAACCCAAATGGAAGGACACCTCAGTGCACAAACCATTTCTTATTGAAGAGAAATTCTTTCCCTTCAACCTTCACCCGAAGCGTCTTCTCCAACTCCCGACGGAGTCAAACAGATAAGCTGCGCCCCCGAAACTTCAAACCCTTCCCCGTGTATTATTCAGGCCCCCTTCGAGTGAGTGAGTTTAACAGGTCCGACTGTCTTGTTATTATCTCAGGGCCTCTTTTCCATAGAGCAATTAGGGCAGCCCGTTGCCAGGCAACTCGGTTGGCGACCTTGGCTGCTATTAAGCGGGCTTCAATCGATGGTTGTGTTCCTCGCATTGATTCCTATGGATATGTTAAGTAATGTGTGAGATATTATGGAGAGGGGTGCGGTTTTATAGTTTTTGGGTTGAGTGGGTTGTGTCATTCATCACCATGTTGAAAAGATGATGCCGGAGAGGCCGGATTCATGTTGATATGGGTACTTATGAGTACATTAAATTTAGTCTTTTATATTTGATATGCTCATTGATATTTCATTGATATTTTAAACTATTGAATCAAATTGAAAATTTGCTTTATATATCTTAAAAGGGCGAGTAAGACTGCTCTAATATATCTGAAACATTTTGTAAAACTTTTAACATAAAAGTGTTTTACGAGCGACTTCTTAATTGTTGATAGATTCGTCTCATTAATTTTTCAAAAAAATATCGGCTGGAATATATTTAATTGGAGTCACTTTTTCCACTAAAATGTAGTTAATTCCGTTAGGGTCTCTCTCTGTTATGTTTAATGGGGTCTTGGGTCTTATGCTTAGTTTTTTATTTAGTTTCTTTTCCTCTATGTCCTTCCACTGAGATGGAAATACAATCTGAGGAAAGTTTTGCGCCGCGATTATCTCAAAACATACCTCTGTAAATTTAAAATTGATACATACTGCAATCCTAATTACACATTATCTTGACAAAACATGAAAACTATCAAAATAATCTATTGCCCAGTTTAATCCATACGTTTTCTCACAGTTCTATACAACTATTTCAATTCTAAACCACCCGAGATTTCTATTGAAAAATATTTAAGGTGACCCTGGAAGGATTAAAGGATATGCATATTTTTCTCGCAGTTTTATGAAATATTGAATTTTTTGTTTATAAAATGGATATAAGAAACCTTTGAAATTACCAAATTTTGGTGAAACCATTTTTAGGTGAAAATAAATTCCATTTTCCCGTAGTTTCCCCGTTCTCCACTTTCGTTTCTCCCATTTTCTGATTTATGATACCTCCTATTTCTCGAAAATTTCTGCGTTCAAAAACGCGTTTGCGTTCACTCCATTTCAATATAATACACCCCAGAAACTCCACGAAGTAGGATTCCCACCTCAAACTGTTCAATCACATTCATCCTGCAAAAACAAATCCAAAACGCGCTTCATTTCTCCATTATCGGATCCTCGCTTCCACCGTAATGACTCCAAAACTCGTGGCACCAAAACCTTCATTTCCTCTGGATACGAAATATCCCAAAAATAAAAGCTGGATCCGCACGCGTCGTTACCTTTCTCTCGAAAAGAACGCGGCAGCCGCCACACTTTGCGGCGTCTCCGAAATTGAATTCTGCCCGCTGCATTTTGAATACATTTTTCCGTTTCATTTCTAGGGGACTACCCTCTGTTCTCACCCCTACCCTATCATCTCTCGCAGGAAAAGATTTCCCCAGAATTTCCTGGCGCGACGAGAAATTGGATAAAACAACACGAGACCCGCCATCTTGATTTTTCCTTCTTCTCTCCCGGGTTCATTCGGAGAGTAAGATAGCAATTTTAAGTCGCTCTTATTTTTTTTACGAGGAGGATTGCCTTTTTGGAAAGTGTCGAATAAAGCAATCTTGACGGTCGGGGAAAAGGCTTTGCCGTTTTTTTATCTCTCTTTTTTCTCCTGTCTGCGATCGATTTTCAGCAGGGGGTGATTGTTACCATAAGCTTACAACAGGTGGTAGCTGGTGGGTCTCTGGGGACATATTCGCTGGTTTGTTTCTCCGACTGTTAATAATAAACTGGATTCGAGGTTGAAAGAGAAGTAGGAGAAGCGGTTTTATGGAGGGAAATAAATATAGGAAAAATCGTGAATGTTTTATAAGTGAAAGAGCTTCGAATGGGAAGGCTTTAAAGCTCCTCATTTAACGCTACAGTTCACGGCGTTATTTGCGATCGTGGCTGGAGGTTTTGTAGCGATCAAAGTTTACTTTTTGTCGTAAATTCAGAGTGCCAGGAGAAACATTTTCAATTACAGGATATTTTGAAAAAGATAAATATTTTACTGAGAAATAGTTTTGATACATTCTTTTTTTAAATAAAAGGAGCCATCTATAGAATATTTTTAGTTGTGAATAAAATAGTATTTTTATAAAATTGGTTCACATTATATTCAGTTTATAAAGAAGTGAAGCCATAGATAAATCTTTTGGAGCTGGGTTATATTGAAAATAGATTATAGGGAAAGAATTAAAGCAAATGCCAACTTTTTTTTTGTTTTTATAATACTATCTTCCCTTTAAGTCCATGTACTTTGGTTATGTAAAACATTTTCATAAAAATGTTTCTTTTGAATTGCATTATTTAAATAGCTTTCTTTGATCCCCGTTTTTATATAAAACAGCAGATTATGATGTAGATAACTAAACTATGATTATGTTGGGAAATAGTTAAATATTTGGAAAATATTTACACTGAAATGTAAATTTCTATATTCTAAGTAAGATGCTTACCCGAAATAAATATATTATTCAAGTAAAATACCGCGTATTAAAAAGGTATTTAATAACATACTAATTGCATACTAGTAAAAATTACAAAATTTTTAATAATAACACAATTAACTAAACAAAATAATAATATAAATAAATAAGCATATAAAAAGTTTCAAAAATTAATAAGCAAGTACCAATGATCATAGATAGTCACAACGTACCAGAAAATATAGCCCTTCTTTACCTTTTAAGTAAAATAATCTAAAACCTAGAAAATATTCCAATTGGGTACTACATTAAATATTTTATAACTTTCAGTAATTAGCAACAGAAAAACAGGCACATTGCACAAACATTGCGAAACACCCAAATCTTAAAAAAAACTATCCCCCCACCCGCAACATTGCCTCAGCACAACAACATTACCTCCACACTCCTCCAAAAATATGTTGACGAAACATCCCCAGATTTTTAATCCCTGCATAATCATATATTCCAACAAAGACAAACTCCTCTGATTTAAAGCCGACCTTTAAATCCTTTCGCGGGATCAATAAAGTGAATGAATCTTGCTTATTCATACTTATTTTCCCTCCACTGAGTGGTCATTTTCTATATATTCTCAGTAAAATGATTAACCTGAAAAAGTATTGAAGTAAAATACCTCGTATTTAATTTTTTTCCATAATAACATACTAATAGCATACATACTAATTGAAAATGCATGGAATTTTAGTGAAAACACAATTAACTAAACAAAACAACAATAAATAAGTAAACATAGAAAAACCAACCATCATACAAACTCACAAAACTTACCTAACAAAAATATTTCTTCTTTTATTTTCAAAACATAATCTAAAACCCAGAAAGCATTCAAATTTGGTAAGTTATTTTATACCTTTCACCAGTGCTCGATTTCTAAAAAAAGAGGTACCGGAACGATAACATTATTGGTATTAAAACTGAAAAAGCGAATACTTTTTAATACCTAAACTTAAGCATTTATTTTCCCAAATTTAAAAATTTATAAAATAAATTCAAATGTGTTGTACTAGATTAGGAATAGTGTTCTAACTTAATTATTGTATAGGGTGCCTCTTGTAGGAGGTGGGACGCTGAATGAACCATTAGTGTTGATTATCAATGAACCATTAATGTTGTATATTTTGCCAATTTAAGGAATATAATGCGTTGTTAAAAGTCCTTAAATGGTAGAATTTAAGATGTCGCAAATTTTCTTTGCAAATTTGCCCAGCGATCTGGCAAATCAGGTTCATGTAAAAAAGTGCGGATAGTGGGTAGTTTAAATGGGGTTTGCAATCGTGTTTTAAAAGAACAATTAAGTAACAACCTTACAATTAAATCACAAATATTGTTATTTGCAAAAAAGATAAAAACGTATTAAAAATATTTATTTTTAATTTGAAATATGCCTTCTTTATTTTTTTGGTAGGATTCTTACTGCTATGAACTTAATATTTTGGAAATTCGAGAGTAAAACCAGGGTTAGAATTCATTTTTGGACTTTTTTCGTTCATAGAAAGGTATCCGCTGGCCTGATGAATGAGTCTCGCGGGCCTCTAAAATAGAATATTTTTTTCCCGAAAAAGAGGATCCGGAACGCCGTTCCGGCTGAAATCGAGCCCTGCCTTTCACTGACGGCCGTATTCATCGGTAACCTGACCGGCGGTCAGGTCAGGAAACCATGGTTACAGCCTCTGATTGGTGTAAAAATACTTCAATATTTTCCTTCCACCAATCAGAGGCTGTAACCATGGTTTCCCGACCTGACCGCCGCGCCGGTCAGGTTACCGGTGAATACGACCGTAAGTAGCAACAGCAACACATGCACAAACATTTCGAAATCCCCTTAGTCACGCTTTTCAACCCACCACATAAATCCCCCATCATCTTCACCCCCAGAAGACTGGACACAAATCTCCCCAAAGCCAGATAAAACTCCCCCTTACATCACCACCGACTATCCCCACCACGCCATTGCCTCAGCACTACATTTCCTCTCCAAAAATATGTTGACGAAACATCCCCAGACCTTTAATCCTCTGCATAATCATATATTCCAACAAAGACGAACTCGGCTGATTTAAAGCCGACCTTTAAATCCTCCTCGCGGGACCAATGAAGTGAACGAATCTCGCTAATTCATCCTTATTGCCGCTGGGCTCCTGGAGAACAACTCATTAGAAGCAACTAATGAGCGAGCAGGAAACGCTCTGCTTAATTAACCTTTGCCTCCTGCAGCTTCCTTCCGCCGGCGACCTGAGGAATTTCGGGGTGGACCCACTGCCAAAAAAAAGAGATGGTCCTTTTCGTGTCCGAGGGAGGAAGTGCCTGATTTAATTAAGGTATCGATTGGGATGGTGGGTTGATTTTAATCGTGAGTTGGACGTAATTTATGGAATTTGGGAGTGGAGGTTGTGTGATTTAAGGGAATTGAATTGGGGCTAGTTTTGGACGTGGGCGTTTCTAGGTCTGATTCCGCTATGGACTGTTCTAAAATTAGTGCTGAAAGCCCGCCCAGGTCTGGGATTGTAGTTGCTGTTTTGGATGAAACTATGGTGTCCGGAATTCCTCAGTTCTGCGTTAAGGTGTAGGAGATAATTTTCCAATAGTTGGGAGCTATGTCCGATTTATGAAGTTTTGGAAGTTTTTTAAGTACTATTGTAATACAGATCGTAATACATATAACTATCACTTATAACATTAAAGAGTGCATTTTTATTCCGTAATTAAATTTAAAAAATAAGCATTATTACTCTTTAGAGCAGCGGTTCCCAAAGTGGTCCATATGGACCCCCAGGGGTCCACAGCGAATTCCAGGGGGTCCACAGGCATGAAAATGAAAATTGGGGGTCCACAGCGACTTCAAGGGGGTCCACAGCATGTTTCAAAGGTCCACGGGAAAAATTTAATTAAAATGAAAAATTTTGATAAGTTTCAAAAATTTTGTCTTTTATAATCTAATTCTGTAATATGAAAAGTTGGTTATCACTAAGTCCTCTCAACAAGAGCAGGGGAGATGGAAATTTTGTCAAAAATTAAATTTTATATTAATAAATAATTAAAACTTTTAAACCAACACTATCATTTGACTTCTGTTACATTTAGCCTTAGCCATTGATGGTCATTTTCTCATGTGTAACTTTTAAACATCAATAATAAAGGGGTGTTTTCAAGATTTGAACATAGCAAGTACCTACTTTTTTAAATTTAAATGTCGGTTTTTTTATATTTCAATGTTGATAATAACTTTTTACAATTGCATATTTTCTTTAATGGTTTTCTTTTGGTAAAACTTATCTATCACTATTTTTTTTCTTCCATGGAAAACTCATGAAGTTTCAAAATTTATAAATTCTGTTCAATATCATATGTAAATGCACATAATGTATGTATAAAAAGCAACACATATTTTTTTTATTGCAAAAACTTTTTTTTTCAATTTCATAAAAAGCACTTAATTTTTGTATACTGTATAATTTAATTTCTTTTCATATTTGAACTTAATTAAATGTTGTTTGTTAACATGCCATGCATTAATTTTAATCATTTCTGAAACTTTATAATTTTGTGAATGAAAATCTCACTCATAATCATTAACTTTGACAAGTTTGCGACCAACACTTTTATTGCTAAAGCTAAAAGTTTTTGTGCCTTGAAATGTAATATTATTAAAAGTTTAGTGTTGTTTTTAGTTTCAAACTTTTCAAATGTTTGAGTTTTTTTATTACCTTAAAAATATTGTGTAACCATATCAATGGCAATTTGATTTTTATTCATAGTTGAACTTAATTACATATTGTTTGTTAACATACCATATATTAATTTTAATTATTTCTAAAATGATGAATGAAATGGTGAATGAACAACTCACTTATAAGCTATATTAACTTTGAAAAGCTTGCAACCAAAACTTATTCTCAAAATAAAAAGCTTTTGTGTCTTGAAATGTAGTGACATTAAAAGTTAAGATTTGTTTTTATTTCAAACTTTTAAAATATTTTATTGCTATAATATCCTTAAAAATATCAAGTAACCATGTGAATGGCAAAGTTTAAAAAGCACAAGATTTTTTTTTAAATTTTTTAATACAATTAAAATTAAATGCTTAACGAAAGAAAAAACACTTGAAAAAAATATCAAAATTTATATGTGTGGCTTAGAAATATATAAATTATAAACATAAGATTTTTAGCTATTTTTTGAACGGTCTTTAAGACAGGGGGTCCACGGGGTATGAAAAATGTCGTCAGGGGGTCCACGGGCCAAAAAAGTTTGGGAACCCCTGCTTTAGAGTCATTAAGTTTCAACCCTATCTTAATCTTGCCTGTTGATTCCGTCGATTTCATTGGCAAAATCAAAACAGCAATGAGTGTTGTTAGCAAACTTTACCAATCACTTTTAAAAATTAACGCTCCATTTTCACGCCTAAAAAAGTTCAATACCCACTAATTTTACCTTCAAAATAGATTGTATACATAGAAACTGCTAAAACTTCTGTTGAATTATTTGTTTAATTTAACATCACTTGATTATTCTGTTCTAGATGACGTGAATATCAATGAAAACTAATAATAACGATTGAAAAGATTTTTACTCAAACTGAAATCTTCTATTAAAGTTATTCATTCAAAAACATACTCAAGGCTGTTAATATATAAACAGTAAATCATGGAAAACCATAGGGCATCGAAGAATATTTGAATCTTAAAAGTATCTTTTTAAAATAAAAGGCAATAACGTAAGCTGATTTTCGAGCTCACAGCAATTGGAATCATCCTGTGTCAGTCAACAGTTTTTATCAGTAGTTACAAGCTTAACAACTGGCTTATTTAAATAAATAAAAAAACTGACATCATCATGAAAATTTTTAACCTAATAATGTCTAAAAATTATCAAAATATTGAATTTCTTTACGAGACATATATTACAATAGTTCCCCTTTAGCATGCACGACATCAAATATCCACGAAATCCGCAATCGCTAGTTGAAATCTCATTTCTTCCGACTAATGCATCGGCGCTCCACCGGCAATGATCAGCGGAAGAGCGGGCAAAGCCAACCCTTGTTAGCGCTCATTCCGGACCCAATCCCCGACTCCTAATCCGACGGTTTCCAATCGAAGACAGGAAACCGCGGTCAAATCAGCTGTTTATTTCCCACCACCCCATTCCTTCTTCTTTCCCGGCTATTTTTCTTGCCGGCTTCCGGGACGGGCCGCCGAAATTAGTTTCGGGACGGGCGGTGGCAACAGCGCATGTCTCCCTCTCCACAATCGATTCCTCGTGGGTCCCTCGCCTAATTTGGTGACGTCATGCCCCTCGTTTTTTTTCTTCCTATGATTGAAAACCGGGTCCGGCGGGACATGCCAAACGGAGCGGAGATCCATCACTCCAATTGGCCCGCCGCTCCGATTGGCCCGGGAATTGAGAAAAAGACGAAGACGGTCCGCGCTGTGTTTGCCTCTCGTGACTGCACCCATCAAGGCGTAAGTCTTCCGGAATTATGCAAAAATCATGCAAATCCATTGTCTTCGCTTCGCTGGCTTCCCGTGGGGGTGGTGTGTGCGGGAAGAAGAAGAAGAAATAGAATGTTTCTTCTTTTGCGGGATGGCTCCCCCTCAGGATGCCTTAATGAATACTTTTCCTCCGTTCTTTTGTCACGAGATGAAACAACAACGCAAATGACGATTTGAATGGAGCTTGCGTGTTGATGGCTGTTTCTGGAGCTTTTGTGTGGGTCTCAATGTCGTGAAGTGTGTATGTTTTGGAGTGATTACCGTCCGGTTTAAATTGGGGTTGGAGAATTAAATGGCATTGAGAATTGGAGCTTATTTAATGCGACAATGATATAAAATTCTGGTAACCCATTTTACCGCCAAAATAACTTCTAAGAGCAACAAGAGACAAGAGAGAAACATTTTATATTTCATTTTTAAGGTCTATAGTGCTTTATCTCTTTAAAAATTAAGAAAAGACAACGTTACAGATAGCTTTAACATTAAATAATACTAATTTTCACTGCAAAACTTAACTTACATCTTTTTTTAAAATTTTTCTGAATGATATCATTTCAACTTCAAATCTCCTTAAGCTGTATTAAATTACTCAAATTTATGAAAGAAAACAAAAATCCTTATGCAAATTTAATCCTCATTGACGTTTTTACAGCATAGGAGGATTTAAATAAATTAATATGCTATTATTTGCATTTTAACTTCCTACATAAGTGAGAAACTGGTGCATTATTAATGTTAAAAATAAGAAATCAAAATCTTAAAAAAAACCTGCTCAATTACATAAAATTAATTGTATTAATATTGATTGATATGTTATTGATTTTTGAATGAACATTTACTATTTCAAGCTGGACCAAAAATTATTTGTCGAACAAATTTGCGTATAATATAAGATAGTGAGAAAAAACACATGAGCTATGAAATCTCTCTACACCACCATTGTTATCCTTTTTCAAAATAAATACTGAACTGTGAGATATTTTTTTCACACACTTCATACTTTTGATATGAAAAGTAATTATACATATAATATAATGATGTGTTTAAAAAACCAATGCATGCAATAAAATCACATTCATACTACCAAGAAGTTTTTTGTTTGAAGTGAACACTGTATTACTACAGAGAGGTCTTCAAAAGAAACTTTATTGAAATGCTTCAGAACGGTAATATGGCTGGTATGGTAATTACCTATCCCCCTGAATATGACGTCACACGAAGCGATCAATAAATTCATAATTCTTCTATTCGGCCAAATTTCACTATCGTTACAAGAAAGCACTCTCCACGAAAATGAAAGTGAAAAAAATCCTCCCTGGAACAGAAAAAGAAGAAAAATCTAAGCCGAGGAAAAAAATCTATCCATGATAATCCTCTAAAATAAATTCTCTCATTGTCTATACTGACGTGGTTACGTGGGTTCTCTCTTCACTTCTCTTACCTTTAGAAAGAGTAATTTTTCAGAGTTCTTTTCCCCTTTAGTTTTATTCCGCCATTCCAGGCGTTGATGATCGATGGGAAATATCGATAAAATGTACGTTTGTATCGATTCGTTTTAAAATTCCCGGCCGTCGCCGTTATATTTTTCAGCGGTATAGGCAGTATTTGGTTTTTTATTGCTTTTTCAGCGTTTTTCTCGGTAATTCTCGCTTTTTTCCCCCTTTGAGTGTGTTTGAGGAGCCCGACTCGATGCGGTTTTTGGTGCTCATCAATCTTTGCAATTTGGGTGAAAATGATTGAATGGAATAAAAAAGGGAGAGCAAATTATCGGTTTTTCTTCCTGAAAAAACGCGAAATTAAATTTCCATTAATTGAGCGGGACCTTCGATGAGTACTTTTAATTTAATGCTTTAAAACAATGTGTTTACTTTTCTTTTTTACTCTATTTTTTCCGATATTCTATGATACTACATGCTTTATTGGATAGAAAAAGTTAAGAGAGGATGAAATTTTTGTTTCCTTGCTTTTAATAATCTAAAACTCTTATATACAATAACCAATAGCCTCCTTGATTGCTGAAAAATTGGATAAATCATTATGTTTATCTTTAGACTTTGTTTGTAAAGTAGATTTTATGCTCACCTGTTTGGTAATTTAAAAATGTAACTTACAGTGTTGAGTCTCATATACATGAAACTGATAACATGCATTTGTCTCATTGATTCTAAAAATTCATATAGCATATGAAGTACTAAGAATTTAATTATAATTAAATATAAAATGTTCTTTTCACTGTTACGTAATTTGAGCTAAGGCAACATACGTAGTAGGGTCTATTCCTAATTATTAATGATTTTTCTTTTTTGGCCTTCAAAGTACTTTCCTCCTTCATCCACACACTTCTTCCAGCGGTCGTATAACTGTTTAAAACACTTTTGAGATCCATTTTTTGAGAGGACCTTCAGTTGCTTTGTCGCATTTTCCATCACCAAGTCAATGCCACCCTGTCATAGGAGGATATTGGGTGTTCGTGGGGTATTCACAAAAACGCTTAACACCGCTCGTATTTTTATGCCCTCATTTGAGTATGCATTCTTCAGCATCTCGAGCGTCTCAGAAAATGATTAATCAAACAAAGCGCAGAATTTTATGTTTTCCCAGCGCTTGTTACTATGAACGCTGAAAACATAATGGCATTACATTATGTTAAACATACTAATTACATTAAACATTACATAATACATAACATTACATTAAACGTACATTAACATTATATAATTACATTAAACATTATTACATTAGTTATGAAAACCTAATGACATTTTAAAAAGGGAACGCAAATCAACACAAACATACAGGAATAAGAAACTTAGGGGGAAATGTAGGAAGCTCTTAAGTTTCATCTCTTTGTTCACTGCATAACTTTATAGTGTAGTCAAGAGCAAGGGCCGATAACTGAAGTTAAAGGGCAATTAACAACTGTTTTGTTTAATGTTATAATTTACGTAAGAAGATAGCATACACTAATCTGTAAAATTACATCTGTAAAAATATGTGTATCTGAGGATGAGATTTTTAAAAAATAAATAGGTACTCCAAACATTGATAAAAATTTTCAAAACAATTTGGACCCCACGTAAAGTTACTTTCTGACCCCTGGTCTACAAATTAGCTCGTATACCGGCCTTGGTGGGCCAGAACACATCATTTAGTATTGTTGCCGACATCAAGTTCTTATTTTGCTTTATCTTTTAATTAACTTAAATTCTTATATTTATACGAATTTTACTTTTAAAAGCTTTCCCCATTTTCTAAAATATAGATACAAATGAATATGAAACAAAAAAAATACGCCATTAAAAAACTTTAATTTAACAATTACTAAAGATGTTTAAATACCTTTCATTTCCAATAATCCCCCTTAAAAGTTAATAATAATTCCATGCAATGTTTCGTACTTCTTCAAAGTTTAATCTTCCTCCCGACGTGCTTTTTCTTACCCGAAAGGCCGTTTCCAAGAAACTAAAGCAATATTCTTCAGCTAATGAAAAATTGCGCGTCTCTAAACAAAAAAGCCGTACGCTTCTTCCAGAAAATTTAAAAAAAAACTTTTTTTCACCTTTGTTCAGCAGCTCCAAAAACATTAATAAGAGCATTTTCTTCCTTTTCCTCTGGCAACACACACACAAGTTTCCATCCCAAAGCCACCATCCGGTAAAGTATTCTCGAAACTTCTGCCCCACGAGATTTATGTTCTCGGCCGAGAATTCTCAACAACCCAAATGCGTAGCAAAATTTCTCACAAGGAAATATTCTCTTAATCTTCCGGTGCCTCTTATTTTTTATTCTTATAGAGGAGAAGAAGAAGAGAAAAAAATTAGTCCGTTGGAATATACGTGACGAAACGCATTTTTCATCGTCTTCTTTTCGCACCGTTATTTATCTCTCTTGGCCATCTTCCCACTCAAATCGTGAAAAATGGAATGTCTGTTGACGGAATGGAATACGTTTCGGCCTTTGAGCTTTCCCCTTTCCTCAGACAAAGAACACAAAACGGCTCGACAGAGAATACAACTGTTCTCAGGAAGTGGGTTGTGGACCCTGAATGGATTAAATGCATTATTCATTTTGGTGTCGGTTTCGACAATTGTTTGGGTGGGGATCTCACATTAATTGCGCGACGTTTTTAAAATTCGATGTCGTGGGGGATATGTTATTGCTCTGGCTTGGGGGTTCCTATTCTTCAGTGGGTTCAATTTGAACTCTGTTACAAAAGCATTTCTATGAAAATTAAAAGTAAATTGTATATCTTTTAGATAAATGGATGTAACTGAAATTCCACCAAATACCAATATAAAAGGAAGTTTCCAAGAACATTGTTTCCCCTTTATGTATTAAAGAAAATTACAGACTTGCCGAAAGATTCCATTGAAATTGTTAGATATTTTTGACTCATTTCCCGATTGAGGGGAGGGTTAATTTTTGCAGTGTTAAAAAAGTTCAGAATTTAAATATTTTGTTTAAGATCACACAAACTGTTCAAACTTTTAAGGTCTATTTAGTACTGTTTATCTTATATGGATTAAATTAGTTATGATTCAGGTATATTATTAGCTATAGCTTATCTTCGTTTTGAACTGTTTTATCGATGATTGTTCAAACCCAAGCTTTCAAACAACATATCATTATTAATATACATAAAATAGAAATTTTAAATGAGACTTCCATATGAATGTTGCTAAAAACCCAATTAAAAAAGGTTCTAACCAGTGTTATTCTTAGGATATTTTTGGAGGAGTAAAAATACTCCTTGGCTTTTTAGGAGGCGTGAAATTCATTTATGAGGAGTGAAATACCGGAAATAGCATAAACTATATATAAAGAGAAATTTTTTTATGAAAACGCTTTTTTAATGGACAAACTGAAATAGAAAAAAATGAGGATGCTATTTTGGTTTTTAACAATTATAGCATCTGTGAATATAAGTAGAAAATATTAAAAATTATAAATAAATAATTTATTTTACATTCAACTTTATAAATGAAATATTTATTTATTACAAATTTGAGTTGAAAATTTTTTTGATATCGGTGGGGTACCATGTATTTTTTTAAGCAAAACGTTTATTAAATATCTAAAGCATGAAAATACGCCTGGCTAGTTTTTAAAAGCGTATTTTCTATTTTCAATGCGTGAAATACGGTCTCAGAGGCATTAAAATTATCACTGGTTCTAACCATCTACTTTAGAAATACCTTTATTTCATAAACATACTTTCAATTCCCATCTCCAGATTTAATGTACTCAGCGCATTACTTTTTTAAAATAAAATTTTAATTAACCGTTTTCTTACAAAGTAAGAATATTCTCAAGTTTCTCTAAAAGGCCTAAAGAGTTGGTTACTCAACTTCTTTAATATTATTTTACCCTCGGGAATACTCTCCTTAAATATTTGCTGCGTAATCTTTTTCTTTTACTAATTGAAGAATAAGAGCTCCTTATTGATTTATATTTCAATTAAAACTTTTGGATTTATTTGCCGTTTGCTAGATTTAACACTCTAATTAGAGATAATTAATTCTTATCTTTATTAAGGTTTAAATACAATAAACGAATGGTCATTGGATTTTTACATTTAATTCAAAAATAATATTATTCAGAAACATTCATAAAATGTGTATTCCGTTTTCAGAAATTTTATCATTAGGAAAACAAACAAATACTGTTTACTTACAAGGTTTTGAAATTCATTTTAATACCCAACTTGAGAATGCCAGTTTATGTTAAATAAAATCAGTTTATTCTATCCATTAGTTTATTTTATTAATTAAAATTCAGGATTTTCGTTCCTTCTTATTTCAAGAGAATTCAACATTGGTTTAAATCTGTATTTAATTTGAAAATAATTACCGCACATGTTTTTCATTTGAAATTTTGACTAATTTAATCTGTAACCTAATAAATGTACTTGACAAATTTTTATGGTTTAATTAAATTTATTTTGGTTATTGATTGAATATTTTTTTGTTTTAACTATCTATTATAAAATCGTTTTAATAATACTACGACGCGTTAACTTAAAAGAAGAATATTTCTTTGACTTTCTATAAGTTAATTATAATTGTTAATAACTTGAAAAATAAGGTAACAACCCTATAATTAATGACTTCTTAAGTGATTCCCCAATTTATTACGGACTTTGAGGGACCTAAAAACGTCACATAGTTTCTGAATCTTGAGATATTATGTTTTGAGGTTAAAAAGGTTTATCTGTTGGGAAATAGTAGATAATCTTTTCAAGAGTGAAAATAGTCTTTTCCAAATGTTCTATGGAATATAATAGTTTATTTTTTAACTTGAGATTAATGAGGTCAGCTTGTTAACATTTCAGAGAGAAATTGTACTTAGTTTAGAAAATTTTTAAAGTTTGTTAATAGAGTGTAAATAAGTTGAATGTTTATTTACTGGGATCCGTGACTGCCAAAGGTAGTGCCAAAAGATTTTTGCTGCTACAATATACAGTGTTAGAACGGTGGTTAAGTGATGTGAAAGACAAATTTAAAGCTTAAAGCTCGGACTATTTCTGATACCAATTCACACCCACCCATTTTATTAGCATGTAAAACAAACTAAAACTCCTTTCTTCCCGTAAATGGTTAGCTCGATTGAATAAACTACACGTTTTTCGTCGTCTTCTGAAACTATCCCTCGCGAAAAATGTTTCCCATTTCTTATCGCATCAGGAGCAAGCCTCCCTTGAGAAGGAAGCGAACATTTCGAGTCTTTTCGCTTCTTCTTTTAAAAGATTCGTTTATTGAATTCCCAATTCACATTCGCTGAGAGGGTTCCCAGCCATGCTCACTTGAGCGTGTAAAACCGCCAACCGTGTACCTCACATCTAATAAATCCCTCAGATATCGCCAAAGTGAAAAAAAGTTCATCTTTTTTATTTCTACAAAGGGCACGCGAGATATCCCCTTCATATTGAATTGAAATGGACAAATAGAATGAAAGTGCTGCTCAAAGGTGATGCGATCGACTTAAAACCCCGAGTGCTCTTACTCTTTTATGTGTAAGCTCAGGAATTTTTACTTTTGTAGATAAGATTGTTAAGTGTAAGTTAAAGAAATAACGACTCTTATGGGTATTTTACTTCTTGCGAGATAAGATGCATTTTTCTGTAGGGAATGATCCCCTCTATTATTAATCCCCCATATTACAAATATCTTTAGGTTTTTGATAATCTTTGGTCAGCAATCAAATTTTCATAAAATAATTTTTTTCCAAAGTAGATACTAAAAATTGAAAATAGCTTGATAAATTTCGAAAATGCATTTATAAAATGAAATAATAGTAATATAGAATTATTCTATATATAAATCTAATGAACTGTGTAAGACACTGATTTGATTATTATTTTCATTGGAAGTATGAGTTCTTTGATTTAAATTGAAATACCAAAACGGAGAGAAAAACAATTATAATATTTTTATTATTGAAATTTGACACAACTCCTTAAGAAGAAAAGTTTCCCCAGTTTTTTTATAAATTAGTTAATGAACTAATGATACATCATGTTTGTTTTATAGAGATATTTACTTTTGTAATTAAAATTTCGTCAAAGTGCTTTTTCTCTTTCAAGTGAATTCACAAGCAATAGTTAAATTAAAAAACAAAACGTTCTAAAAACACAAACTCAAATATTTAACGCACTCACGGGGTAATTTCACTTTACACACATTCAATCATAAATTAAAACCCTTCGAGTGTAAATAGAGCTTTAAGCTCATGTAACTTGAACCTGGTTTCTCAATAAAATGGTTTGAATTCTAAACACTTCTTTTCTCCATTCCACCATTTCTCTAAATAAATCCGTCATAACTACAAATAAGACCCTTAACCCAGCGCTTGACATTACATTAAACAGTGATTCGCTCAGCAACTAAACCCGACGCGCTAAATCTAGCTAATTTCCTTAATGGTGATTTTTAATTCACCCTTCCAAATTCATAGCTTCCAAACTTGCTCAGACCCAGCAGCAAAAGCACATTAAGAAGAGAATTAATTCACCGTCCAGAGACTCCCCGTTCTTTTATTGCCATCGTTTTTGCGCCAC
Organism: Tetragnatha versicolor; assembly: GCA_024610705.1. Classification (NCBI taxonomy): domain Eukaryota; kingdom Metazoa; phylum Arthropoda; class Arachnida; order Araneae; family Tetragnathidae; genus Tetragnatha; species Tetragnatha versicolor. Next base: position 60,336,883 of record JANDEH010000001.1, read on the forward strand.
ATATATTACGCTTATTTTAATAATAAGTGTACCGTCGGCTTTTATTGCAGTTTTTTATGATATTATCGCACAGTTTTGCATTTATAGCGTGCTTTTTGTCACACAAAAGAGCGGGCTGACATTTAAAAGTAAATTATGCGCGCATTAAATGCATATTCGGATGGGTGAGTTAATCGGTTTGTTTGTTATGCGAAGCGTTGAGGTAATGCCCGTAATTTGTTTCTGCACTGTAAATAGTTATTAGAGTTGTCTTCTTCTTTTCTCTCCGTTTACAAGAAAATCGATCCTTTCAAAAACGAATACCCAAAAAGATCGAGTCATTTGTGTGTTGACCCTGCATTATCGGTATAATTACTCGTGCCCACCTGAATGCTTACAGCTACGTGATAAAGCAGCACATTTACAAAAAAATTAATAGATTTCATAAATACTAATTATTTTGTTCAAATTTAGGGAAAACTGTATAAATCAACAGATATAATTTCTTTTATTAAATATTTTTAAAGATATTTCTAGTTTTGGGACTTGGTATCCTAGTACTGAAAATCCGAATTCTTATTACCAAAGCGATGTAACTTTCAGGATAGTTTCAATGAAACCTTTAAGCTCATTGAAAATAATAAAAAAAATCGAATTATTAAAATTATGAAGCATATTTTTTCTCAAAACAATAAGCTTCCCTTTTTCTGCCGACAGTAATTTAAGTGGTATTTTTACAAAGTGGGTTAAAACCTACTTTTCATTTATCAACAATCTAAAAGAAAAGGGTTGGAAAGTAAGTTATACTGCCGGAAATATTTTAGCAAATTTGAATGAACATCAATTAAAAGCTGAAAAATATCATTTAAAATTTTTAAAACAAAATTTGGAAACACTTTTAATTAACGGTCAAGTAATTTCAAGTTACTCTTTAAAAGCTACAAAACTAATTAAATACTAAATTTGTCAAAACAAACGTTATAACAAATGCCAGTAGAATCGATATTTCAAACACAATTCTTTTATTACGCAAAAAATCGATATTTTAATCCAAGAATCGATTTTCTAACAGAATAAAAAGGCGTTTTCTTCTTGTGGGGAAATCCTATTCCTTTGAAAATCTTAACAAAGATTTCTAAATTGATGACGAGACGGAGAGGGTGCTTGCGAAATTTAATAGGTTCGCATGGTTTAGCACGACAGCGGAGACGAGCTAATTACACCAAGCTACTGAATACTTGTTTGCATTCAGAGTTAGCATATGCGTAGGAGAGGCGTGAGTGCAGGGTGTTGGAATATTGTGGAGGAGGTATCTATATCGAGTTAACTTCCATTCAGTTAGGTGTAGTAGGTGGATGGGAAATATGATAGTGTTAGGTAGAAATAGGCCCCTAATTAAGTAGGATACTCTCTCTTTAAATAAAACTAAATATTCACTTTATAAGATTAATTAAATGATTTACTTTTGTGATGCTGAATATTTAGAAGAGCTAAATATCATTCTTTCTTTTTTTAGGTAAGATAATCTTCTTGGATATAGAGAAACTACAGGAAATAGGTGATAGGAGTACAATTTAAGCTTGTAAATTATAATTGAAACTGGTGCAGGTATTGTAAGTTTTGAAATGTTACTACTAATACACGTTTTTTTTTTTAAAGAAATTTACTCCCCATCACCCTTTTAAAAGTAGTTATATAAATCAATTTTAAAAAAGTACTGCTTAACCAGAACCTTTTTTTAAATCTGCATGTTTTACATCCCAAAGTCTAGCAACTTCTTGATATGACAAATGAATGATATAAGAAAAACAATTAGAATAAATTTTAGAAGCATTTTTTTCATATTTGTTACTTAGGTTTGGTCAGCTTAACCACGCACTACGCTTTAAGGTCATAATCTACAGCATAAAAACTATAAAACGGAGGTCCTATCAGTATTGTAATTTATACATTTTACATTAAAACATTAATCCACAATAAACAATCACTGATTCCAGCTATCATCCCTCAATGCATCTAACCATCCAAGAAGCATTCAGATTCCAATCCCCGCTTACACACAAACGACATCGCAATGCAACCCCTGAATAGGAGTGTACAGAGAAACGTCTGCATGTCAAAGTGCATTAGTGCCTGTACTGTCACCCATCGCGCGTCCAACCGCTCGCTCCCCCATTTAACATATCAATGGCGACAAGAATCGCAGCCTTCGATTACACCTCCCAACCCCCTCTCGAGGGGTCCTATGGGCAGATGGGGTGTTCCCGGGTGATGCAGAAGGGGGTCTGCGCGTGCCGTAAATCACGTACAGGTGTCGGTGAAGGCACATCGATCCGATGGAGGTCCTGTTGTGAAGAGTCCCTTTTGCAACCCTTTTGCAACCCTTTTGTTTGTATGCGGGGGTGCTGTATCTTTGAGTTGTTTTAAGTTTGGGATTTAAGTGGGGGGGTGTTTGAGGATGAATGTGAATAGAAAGATCAGAGATCGGGGACACTATGCTTGTTTCGTGCGGAATAAGGAATGCAGGAATGTACTTTAAACTGAGATTGACATCGTCTAAGTTACCAGTTCCCCTTAGACAGATATTAAACAATTTTTTTTCTATGAGACAGATATCTGTGTTAAATTTTTTATTTATGTATTATCGTATACTGAAATTATTGCATATGATAACATTTGGTGATATTGATAAGATGAACAAATGTGTGTATGTTTGAAAATCACTATTCTTTATCTCCTTTGCTTTGCTTTTTAAGAGGATTTGGGATTTTTCAACAAAAATATATTAAGAGTATTATGGATTACATATTAAATACAGTAAAAAATAATATATTTATTCAGGCACTATTGATTACTTCAATATATACTTTAAGTAAACAAATTTATTGTATCGAAACTTATTTGACGTATTTTCATTAGGTATGAAGTAGGTTTTTAATGGAAATCTTAAATTTCAAAGTTAAGATACAAATATATCTTTAAGGTATCAACAATAATACATATTTACTACCCTTTCGATACCTAAAAATCTACAGGCAATCAATGTATACAGATATAAATGTTTCTAATACTAAGTAATGTATTTTTGTTGTTTTAAGCTTATAGTTCATTGTGAAGGGATGTTATTCACTATATTTTTAGATCCAGTATAATCTCAGCCCCAGAGAATCATATAAACTCAAATTCTTTCTAGCTTAAAAATTCCTAATCATCTACCATAACGTATTCAAATCAAGCTTTTCCCATTCTTTAAATACAAATTAGTACACTAATCCATTTAATCCCTTATTACTAACTCAATTCCCAAGCAGTCCAATTGATCCCTTTTATCAAGAGTCGGCACAGTCCCATGTTTACTCGGGAGGGGGTCGCTCGCGCGTTTTTTGATTGCCCAGTTCTGATAGAAGACGGAGGGGAGGGATCAGGGGTCTTGAAATGAGGTTCTTTCGTCGGATTGGTTTGTGTCTATTCCAAAAGGGTGGGTGAAGTAATCTTCAGAGGGGTCTTTTGGGGGCGTTTGGAGGGATGGTGATAAAGGAGTGTTGTAGGAAGAGAAGATATACAGGTGGAGTGCTTTGGGAGTTTTCTTTTTTTGAGGAAGGAGGGATGAGGTTTAAAGTAGAAGAGTTTGATCGAGATATTTTTTCTCTAAATTTTTTGAGTTTGTGTTTTTTGTAGATGTTTTCGTGTGTAGTTGTGATTTGTCATTTTTTTTCGTGTAAGATGTTGATGGGACGTTTAGAATATGAATAGATGCCGTTAGGGCGGAGTACAAAAAACGCAGGGGTATACTTTTTTTGGTGGTGATTTTTATTTTAGATTGTAGTTTGTCTCAAACGTAAGAATACACTCCTGTTGCTGAAGCTTATAATGTTGTCCTATAAATGAATTCAAGCTATAGAGATTAATTCATGGATAAAATTATGGACGTTTTAATTTTAAATTTAATGCATTTTAACCATGTAGTTAATGTAGTAGTTTCCTGTAGTTAAATAAACACTTTTTATTTTAGACGTATTACTTTTTTATTAACTAGTTACCTTTTTAAATCTCTGTGAACTCAACAGTTATGGTTGGATTTGACTTGTCATAGAAATTTTCTACAAAATTTATATCAATAACAGGAATTTGTTAATAATAATAAAACAATTTATTAACATTTACATCAACAATCTTATACAACATTAAAGGAAAAAAACACAAAATTTAAACTATACGCCAAGTGTCATTCTAAGTCTTAAAAAGTTCTAAAGAATAAAAAAGTAAAAATAGAATAGCATTTAAAATGTAGAACATTGTATTACAAAAAAATTAATATAAAATAACAAAAAAACCTTTTTTCAGATAATATGAAATAATAGGACTGGCAAAGGTGACAGTTGACTCACAATTGATTACAATGTTTCTTGATTACTCACAAAACCCTGCTCACTGCACTTACTCACTTTAAAAAACATTCTTAAAACAAGGTTAGTACTTCTCCGGGGTAATCTTTCGAAAATGGTGGATATACATTCAGTAGCGGAAATTTAACAGTTCCTTTATGGTAACATTAATTGGCGGGTCGCCTTATAATTCCAAGAAAATTAACAACAGAGCAATGTAACATTCCTTTACCATTTCCCCAAGGTAATGTTTTTTTCACAGATCCATTAAGAAGCACTGAAACATCTCAGGAATAAATTTAACGTTCTTAAAATTTGTAACTATTTTCATCGATTGGCTAAAAATGTAGTAATTACCGTAAACATCACGAAAATTTAGAATTTTATCTTCATGAGAACAAACAAACGTCGAAGTTGTGTCAGTTTCATAGCAATGACACGAATGTTTAGACTTCAAACATTTTCGATTTTTATCTTAATTTCTAAAACAGTCCCCCGTGTTATCTAGTTGTTTGCGTTTTGGCATTATGAAATAAGGTGTCACATTTTACTAACTTAAAAAACATACTTGCAAAAGAATATAAAAATAATAATAATTGTAAAAAATAAATGCAAAAGTTCAAAATTTCCGATAGCGAGTTTATATTTTGTTGTAAATATGGTAATGATTAGGTTGCCACAACGACAAAGATAAATGTAAAAATATTAATTTGTCTCTCTATATTAAAAAAAAGTAACAGTGACCGCCGCCGCCGCCGTCACCGCCGGTGATTTTGAAAATTTTATTTTTGAACACTTTGAACTATCACTACGCAAAAACTATTTGAAGGAATAATATGAAATTTTGACCATTGGTAGACAAATGTATGAGGGTCATTTCAGTTTCCAGACCTAATTAATTAGATAATTAGTTCTGGAGTTATTTAATGTCAAAGTCGAAAATTATTTTTTTCGGCTGCGAGTTCGCCCCCATAAAAATCTATTTACAGCAGAAACATGATTTTTTGCAGACACATACTCTTAGGTATGAAGTTTTGCACCTCGTCACCCTTTTTTCGAATTTCGAATTATCTTTGGAGTAATTAAATTCTAAAGTTTCGAAATTTTTTACTCTTTTTCGGTTTTTTCGTTATAATAGAAAAATTAATCACAGTAGAAAAATGATATTTTAAACACGCATACAATTATTTTTTATAGAAAGATTGGCGTTTCGTTTTTTAAAAAATTCGAATTAGTTTTAGAATTATTAAGATACCAAGTTTCAATTTTTCTTCTCTTTCTGGTCGTTCACTAGAGAAACAGGCGATTATTTTTAAGAGTGCTTTCTTATTCCCAATGATTCACTAGATACACACGTGCATTTTATAAAATTAAAAGTTTTTTTAATGGCATGTGTTTTTTCTCTAAGATGGTAGATGATATATAGTAGACTTGCTGGATATTTTTGAAAACATTTCGGTTAAATTATTGGTAAACTAAAAAGGAATATTTTAGTAACAGTTTTATTTTGATATTTTTGTAGTAATGGTCCGCATTAAGTTATTGATAAGTTAGAGAGATAAAAGGTTTCGATTTTAAATGATCATTAACTAAGCAGACAAGTTTCAGGTTTTACTGGATAGTTGAGATGAAACAAGCGAGCTCTACTCGCTAAGATCGCGAAGCGATTTTCAAAGAACTGCGAAGCAGTTCCGGGGGTTGGTGAGCGATAGCGAGCAGGGGGCAGAGCCCCCTAGTTATTTAAAAAATGAAAGATAAATTATTTATACATAAGTTTTAAATATAATTAAAACCGTTTAAACAACAGAAATATAAATATTGTTAAAAATAACCCAAAATAAATTTTTTAAATTCGTGTTATAAATCAAAAGATGATTATTTAATTTATTTGAATATTAAAAACCAGTGAAATATGTTTTCAATTTTTTTTTAAATTCATAGTTTCTTGCTTTATAACTGCAACCTTATCCGTAATCTAAAAAAATGGAAATATTTTAAAATTGAGATTTTTTTTAGAAATTCTAAAGGCACTTTGCACATCCTCAAAAGAATCCGGACAGTTTGATACCAAACATGTGTTATACGGATCAGTAATTAAAAAGCCTTTCCCTGGAAACCGTTCACCAAAAACTTTTTTTTAGAATAGAGAGATTTGTTATAATAAATTGCAAAATCCATCATTATTACCAAACCACCTGAATAATGGACAACTGCAGCAAATCTTAAAACTTTAAATATGAAATTTTAATATATTAAAAATTCTCTCCTGATTCCAAAAATATGCTTGTCTTTTCCCACAAAATTTTTTTAAGGTAATTATGACACATTTTAATAGAGAAATCTCCTAACAATGTGACCTCACATGTGCCAGTGGAAATGTGGGAAACACCGTTTTCATCGATACACTAGTCTGTAAAAAAAACTAGTGCTCATTGTTTCAAAGCGGGATTATAGCAACAAGCGGGAACAAAGCACATTTCACGTCACAAGCTGTTTCAGCTCAGACACGAAAGAGGCTGTTTTTAATTGAAAATAACTTAAAATTTAGGGCTTTGAAAAGCAAATGAAAACTTTTTTTGGAGGTTTTAGGCCATTCTGAACACATTAAGTTTAAAAAAAAATTTGACTGCAGTAATCCATTTTACAAAAAATATTATAAACATCCTCCTATTTCGTTCCCTAAATCCGGTTGTAAAGCAATCTACCTAAGCGTTTTAAACATTTTGAAATTTCAAGATAATTTTATTTGTGTAAAAACGGTCGTGTGAATATAGATTTACACTTCTAATCAATAACTACATGAAAATATCTATCACTCTGTGTAGACAGTCAGAATTCCCACTGTCACTAATTGTTCCTGGCTCTCTAATAAACCATAATCCAACAGAGCGAAGCGTCAAACTCAAACGAGCGTTCCTCCAATTTTTATTATCGTCATTATTATTATTCACGTCGTTGTTCTCCGCCCCCCTCTCTCTCTCCTGCCCGTCATTATCCAGCGCTTTTTCTTCAGAATGTTATTCCTGATAATAAATAACAATAATGACTTTCCGAAGTCCTTCAAGTCTCGAGAGGCTCCTTTAATGAGGAACGGCCCACGTGATTATGCCGCTCCCTCTCTCTCTGATCAAGAAAGAAGATTATACTCCGAAAATTCTTGTTCTTAAACACTTTGTCTTGGGGATTACGAGGGCCTGTGTGATTTTAAATCTCCATTGTTCTCGAAAGGACATAAGAATGAATGTCTCCAAAAGTTTGGAGTCATGCATTTTTAAGTAATTACCTTGCGTTCATTCTTAGGAAGGTGTAAAAAGTAGTTCCGAATCCAATCAGGAGTCCAGGTTAAACTTCGTTGAATAATGAATGGTTTGGGATGCAGTAATATATCGGTCGCTTTGAGAATTCATTGAGCGTAAAGCGTGAATAATTAAATTAGTGTTGTTTTATTGAATTTTCGGAGGGGGAAGACATTGAGTTCATTGGTTGTAAAACGTTTCGAATAGAAAAACTAGTTTCAAATTTAATTAATCGCTTGAGTTGTTTTAATACGCCTGTCTGGAAATGTTAAGAGTCCGAGTGCTTTCATTTAGCGCATTCGGAGTTTAAAAGCTCAAGTGAAATAATTATGATACCCGTAAACAATAAACAGATTAGTTTAATATCGCTTTTCAATTAGTTTAGAATTAATTACAATCCTATTTTTAATAGATAATTTTAAAAAGTCAGATTTGTTTATCACAGTTGAACCGTATTTGTATAGGAGACAGCCTCCAAGTTACCTTGAAATTTTACATTTTGAAATAAAACACACTGTTATGAAACTTTATAATTATAATAAACTTTATTTTAGTACTGTAAATAAATCTTAATTAATTTTAAGATACAAAAATAAACAGTCGTATACTTACGGGGAAACCGAATTAGTAATGTAAGTTTCTCTGGTGATCTTTGATACCTGTAGAACTTGTTTTTCCTTTAGATTAAGCAGTGTACAGGAAAAACAACCGTCATCACTCTATCTAGTTCAGTGTTTTCCAACGTGGGGCGCACGCCCCACTGGGAGGCAAATTGATTTTCTAGGAGGGGGGATATTGAAAATTTTCAACCAAATTGCCCCCCAGGTGGGTAAAATTCCAAAAGTAGGGGTAAGACCCCCAAAACTCCTTCATAACTTAGTTTATTTTCTATACAGGGTGTCCCATAAAAGTTGGGCTACACTTCTAGGGGGGATAGTAGACACCCAGACGAGTTAGAACCACATAGGATTTGGGGGTCCCAGACCAAATCCCAGGGAGTTAAAATGGAAGACGAAAAATGGCGAAAACAGCTGTTCAGGAAACAGCTCTAGAAAACATTTGCGCACGCAAAAAACAAACATTAATATGTGTGATCTCAAGCGTTTAATATTGATATTATTTACGTGAAACTTAGGACTTAAGAGTTTCAGTTATAATCTTTCAGATGATCAAATCAAAAGAAAGTATTACAAAAAACAAATAAAGTTTTGGCAGAGTTTTCACATTTTTTGTGGTTTTTTAACTTTTTCGTGATAAAACAAATTTTAAAGTGAAAACTTTTAAGATAATTTTAAAGATCATATTATACCACACAATTTGAGACCATAATTAAATTTTTACCAATAGTAATTCTTATACAAATTGAATTTTACAGTAATTTTTTTTGGGGTATCGCTCCATTTTTAACTCCCTGGGAGTCTGGAATCCCCAAATCCTATGTAATACTGACTCGTGTAGGTTTCTAACATCCCCCCTGGAGGTGTGAAGCAACATTTATGGGACACCCTGTATACTGTTTTTCCTTGAATATTCTGCCGCTTACTATGAGCGAGTCTCTTTGGATCCAAATGGTCTCAAAATGAACTAAAACATTTTAAAGGGGAAAATTTCTAAAATTTTCCGGGGGAGAAAACCCTAGACTTACAATTTTATTTGTTTAAGGCATTTTAAACTTAACGTATATAATAATACTAATAAAGTTGTACTTCAAAAAAAATTTTTAGTCAACACTTCCCCCCAAAGCTAAAATCTGGTTACGGCTGTGCAAGAATCTCATTAACATTGTTATAGCTCTGTAGTTATGGATTACTAAAAATCTTTAAATTTTAGGAAAATTTATTTCATTAAAACTATTTGTTTTTCAAATTTAGTTCTCCATTTTGTGTTTTGAACACTTGCTAATTTTCTAAGCATGTCTGTCATATTTTTTTCCGAAATCAACCATTTAAGTTTTTAAATTGAATAGTATATTTTGATTTTTGAGTGTAAAAATATGTGTAATTTTACATGGGGGCAGCGAAATATCGAAAGGCTTTGGTTGGGCGCAGACCGAAAAAGGTTGGGTACCACTGATCTAGTTGCTTATCAACTCAAAAACAAATATCTCACACCCTTTTTCTACAGATATATTTTAACTATACATTACTTTGACAAAAATAACATTCTGCAAAGGAGTACTATTTAAACGGAAAAAAATGGTTAAATAATTAATTTTCTGCTATCATTCAAGAGGTTTATTAAAAAGGGAGTGGAATTGGAAAAAATAAGTTTTTCAAATGTTATAGCTCTTTGACAGTTTGAACTAATTTATCTAAAGATTCTAAAAAGAAAAATCTTTGAAAACATGGTAAATCTCAAATGTATGGAAAAGGATTAAGTTCAATTCTTTCTGCTAAATTACCATAACACATTTATATTTTTATTCTTCATCATTTTAATCGAATTTTCCAATCCGTCTCTTTGAAAATGAATTCATTTCAAAAATTATAAAATCTCATTAATGTATCACACGAAAGTTGGATAAAAAAACAAATATCCATTTGGAACATCATGTAAAGTTGAACCTTTTTTTAAGCCTATTGCAGTTAGTAGGGTAGTGTCTATCAGTAAAGCGTTTTTCCAGCACTGATTAAAAATGTTTACGCAACGCTAACAAAAAACTAAATCTGATTGCACGAGACCAGAACTTGGCCCACTGTTTTATTAATTAAATGTTCAGCGAAATCATTTAATGAAAGGTTAAATGCACTTGGAATTCTATTTCATATTTTTTAAAGGTTGGTAAATCATCTTAGTTTTTAAAGTATTCATTTTTATATTTCTAAATTTTTACCTGGTTAACACAGGTTTAATTTCAGACAATTTAAATTTGAAAATTATACAGGGTGTCCCACGAAAAGTGGTGCAACCCCTTTAACTAACCCTACAGATATAGTAATGAAAGTGGGGTCTAGGTGTAGTAAAGTGACCATCCCCTATCCGATGAGACAACTTTCAACGCCCTCTAGCGGAAACTTTAGGAGTTATAATTTTTATTTTAAAAACTATTTCAGGTATGTGAAAAAAGTCAATGACTAAGTTGTAGACCAGCATCGATTTAGTAGGAAAATACACTTTAAGCAGAAAAATATCTTGAGTAAAACCCCTAAACGCACATAAGATATTAGATTTTACATCTGTACTCTTACTGTACTTTTAGGGGGCTATTAACCGAGCTTTCCGTTTTAGGGGAGGTGTGCACATCCTTCAAGGTTAATAAATATACGTGTAAACCTCCATCCAGTTTTATCCCAAGCAGTAAAAACGTTCAAGATTCGCTCAAAGTTTGTCATATATGTCCAAATTTCGTTTACTTCAAGTATACCAAATATGTGAAGTTAAGGTAACTGAAGGCAGTTACGTAAACTTGACATGTATGGTATGAGCTGTGCTATTAGGGATACTTCTCAGGTATCATAATTATCCCCGAAGTGTATATTTGGACGGCCAAAACGGCCAGTGGCGCATGCGCTGTAGGTCTCGTGATGACGTAGCAGTCTCGGCGCTTAGTGATGGAACCAATGGTACGCCTAGCCGTGGAAGTTATAGTAGAGTTTAGTTGAAAAATAGCCGTGCAAATATACAGTGCCTAATAATCCCACCCAGGCATTCCCGAAAAATCCCCAGGAAAATTTCTGAAACACAGATAGATCCCTCTCCAGAAAAGGAAAACCCCTTCCCCAAAACAATCCTCTGAAGCACTTCCCACTGAAGATAAAAACAAAAAATAAAGAGCGGGCAGCCAATCGAAACACTCCATCCAAAATAACTCCCCTGACAGCCGCCTGTCGCCCTGTCCGAAGGAATTCAATATCGGCCCGTCCCCGAACACGACAGGCGTACAAACAGCGCATGGAAATTTGACATTTCAAGCAAACTATAAACACACAGGAGGAATAAAAAAATCCGGGATAAGTTTTTTGTTGTTATTCAGGAAAGGGATCCTGGCCGGAAGTCGTATTTGCTTCCCAAATGAGCCTCGGAAGCTAATCTGGATATCGCGGCTATTGCCCACTTCCGCCCCGGGGGTGTATTCCTCACTTCCGGGCAACGTTAGGGTAATGGCGGCATGGTAAGATAAACTTTTTCCGATCTCTGGCTGGGCGATAGCCGTCTCATAAATTATCAGATCACAGAGATCGTCTCTTTTCTTTTATTATTTCGTCTTTTTATGTTCCGATTGTCGTTTTTTGGGAGCTCTTTTTGGAATGGGGGATTTTTTTTGGATGGAGTGTTGAGTGATGTTTTGTGGTCGTAAAACTATGGGGTATTTTTCGATTGCTGCGTGGACAGGGGGATCCTTTATGTTTGATTGTGTTTTTAGGGTGTTTGATAAGATATTAGAAAGAGTTTAATAATGAAATCAAGTACAGATAATTTTTGTTTGTAATGAAGGTTTTCCTTACGGATAGGGTGTAAATAATTCATATAATACTTTGAAGCAAAATACAAATTTGAAGACCAGCACATACCGTACTTTTCCTCGGAGCTTTTTCGTTTTCCCTCAAAAACAAATTCAAACACTTTTATATTTATGAACAATAACATTGCAAACTTAATTGCTGCCACTAAAGACAAAACTTTAGGGATCCAATTTTTTTGAGGGACTCAAACAATGCCCATATGGGACCGAAAAAACAATAGAGCATTTTCAATCACATGACTTGGACCTAGCAACGGCTTTAGCAACAGATTGTTTTACCTACAGCAGTTAGCAGTTGAAAGAAAATAACTGGTCATGGATTGCTTCTATTGGAGCATTTGCAATCACATGACAGCAACAGATACAGCCGCACCTAGCAACGGCCTTAGCAACAGACTGTTTGACCTACAGCAAGGAAAGAAAATAAATGGTCGTGAGGTCACCTGAAAACACTCTATATTAAAAGTTTGAAAGTATAAGCTTGTTTTTTATTGTCAAAGTATAAAAAATGTTAGAAATTTAAAAATAGTTATACAGGAGAAATTGACTAATATATAAATGTACTATATATTCATCAGAAAGGTTTTCAAATGAAGAGGGGAAAGATTTATTTATAGCCGTGGCGCAGAACCACTTTCCTTGCCTCTCTTTAAAAAGACCGTTACTCCTACTCCTCACACTTTTCAATACACTGATACCATCTCCAAATAAAAGCCCCAAACTCTCAAATTTAAACCCTCCTCCTAAACTTTACAGAGCCCGAACTGCCCCCTCCAGGGACGATCCCCCTCTAAGCGCAGGTAGTTAGGCCTCAGACAAACGATGATGATGACCCCAGACAGAACGTAATGAAGACTCGCATCCCGGCACTCAACACCCATCTTTTTAAATCCCCGTCCGGGAGGTCATTTCCTCGGCGACCACTTTCCGACCCCCTGGGGGATTAGGGGAAGGAGGGGAGATGGAACTCCTGTCTCATCCGGGTCCTATAGAGGAGATAGTTTCGGCTTGATGACTTGTTTCACAAACATTCCTACCTTCTGGTCACAGGGAGAGTGATTCCCTGCTGATTCCTTTGGACTGGTGTGAGCCTTCACCTTGCTTTTGGGTTTTTTGCTTTTATTTTTTGGATTTTTGGAAGAGTGAGTTTCTTTTTTGAGTTTCAACTGAGATTTGGAGGTGGAAATGTTCTTTTTTGAGTCCTGTTTGACAGGTGTGTAGTGATTTGAGACTGGGTTTATGTCGACGGGTTTGAGATTTTTGAGCGGTTGACTGGTGTCTGGATTTTTGGGTTATTGAAAGGTGAAAAGAGGAGTTAAGGTTGCTGCTAGGTTGAGCCCAGGCTTTGGGATGTTATTGGAAACTGTGAATAAATCATGATGAAATATTTTAACAGATATGAACTTAAAATACGGAATTTACATTGCTTAAATTGAATTAAGCATAAATACTTTAGTTTTAAGTCTTCTTACTTAGCTGCGGGATCAGAATTCAATATTGGAAGATCAAAGTCAATGTCAAAGTAGCTTCTTACAAAAACCATACCTAAAACAATTCCTACGTTAACCTTTTAAACGCCGCAATTCAAATTTCGAATTAATGGTTCTGATTTTTGGCTTAAATGGCTAGTTTCATCATTACTAAAACCATTCTAGTCATTTTTTGGCGGAAAAAAAATCCTAAATATGATTTTGAGGATGTTCCCATTTGGGAACATTGGCGTTTGGGGTGAAGTTTTTAGGGGGATTTCCAAAAGGGACATATTTTACAATTATTTCAAATAAAGTGATTGAAATAGGTTTCTACTCAATAATTATGAACATTTTTATGATTGTGGACGGTTTTTTCAATTTTATTATCCACACTTGAACGATTGAGTAACATTTTATAAATTTTCATAAGAAAAAATTGACATGTTTATTACTTACGCGAAGCTTTTCCGTAAATTTTTCTTGCACTATGGGTAATATTTTGGTGTAAAAAATACAAAAGAGTGTTCCCATGCTCGTCATAGCTAAACAATTACGTTTCTGTGAGAAAAATTAGTTTTAATTACGGTATTATATGGATATCTAGCATAAAATCCACTAATTGAATTTTATTTCTAAAATTTTTATTAAAAAAAGTATTTGAACAAAAATATATACGCAAATCCTTAGAAGCACTCCAAATATGCTCTTTGTATAACCCCCATTGATAATTACTGAATATTAATCGATCGGGGAGTTAGAAAAATATACAAGTGTAAGAATTTACTATAAAGCTTTAGAATTTATTTCTCCATAAATCAGGTGAAAAATTAAAAATTACATATTTTTGAATTTAAAACATAATTCTTAACCTGTTTAGATCCTTTGAGACAAGAAACGTTCAAAAAATTAAAGAAAATTGGAAATAACTTGAATTTTTGCATGTTATAAAAATCCCCTCAAATACTATACCCAAACGCCGATGTTCCCATTTGGGAACATATACGTTGTATTGGTAATTAATCTCCAAAATTAAAATATGAAGCTATTCTGTCAAGCCAAATGGGAAGATGTGTACTTAAGTTACCTAAACACAGCAAAATTATTTAAAACTAAATTTATTTAAATTTTTCACAAGTTGAAACTTGTGCAACTTTTGGAAGAGCCAAAAATCTCTAATTTTGATGTAAATTCTACAAAAAGGATTAAATTCCACGTGAAAAACTTTTGCATGTAAAATAACTTCATATCTTTGAGTTACTTTCTACCAAGTATCAAATTCCTGCATGAAAAATTAAGTGGTGTAAAAATTCCTTAAAATGATGTTCCCATTTGGGAACATCGGCAGGTAAAAGGTTAATGAAACACAAAGTATTATTTCCCCTTTACCTAAAGTACCTATCTTGTTTTAATTTTTCAGAAAAGTTACTGTTTTACTCCGTATACTTTTGAGGTGCCATCGTTATATCTATTCCTTTTCACCTATATTGGGTGTTCAGTTGGAGAAGTCATTTAATATTTTAGGTATTAACATAAAAATTTTGAGTTAGATTCTTTTTTTATTTTTAAAAACGCTTTATTCATAAATGATCATCATAAACAATAACTCACGGTGTTTGAAAGCAGCTTTAAATATTAAATACGTGTGCATTTCTCTTTTTTTCTAATGCCAAACTTCTCCATAAACTTAAACATCACACTGAGTGCTAAGAAATGACAAAAGAAACGGCGATTAAAACAATCGATTTTCTCAAAACAGCCCCAAAAACGCACTAACAAGTCAGAGGTAGTAGCCTCCAAACGGCATCAAACATTAACGAAAGAAAGCACGGAAAAACCGTTCCCCGAGGAGAAAAAAAATCCCATCATCTTCTTTCCCTCGCGCATCGCTCATGGAAATGCAACAGCGACTAACAATGATCATTACCGGGGAAACGCCGCGAAACCCATCCGCGTGCTTTTTTTTTTAATTCACCGCGAAATTATATTTCTGATGATGGCAACTCTGCGGAAGAATGAAGGAAATCTCGTTCCGATTTTTGCGTCGAATTAGCGCTGCTAATGCAGAGGCTTCGGTATTTATTCAGAGCCGCGGCTGAGATTACGTTCTCTGTGAATGTAGGAACGTTATTTGCGTTGAAATATGCGTTTTCTGAGGGGAAAATGTTCGGGAAAAAGTTGTTGTTGCGTTTTGCATTGTAATCCTTCGCCATGTGTGTGGTATTGAGGTGCGGCAGCCATTTTTCATCAAATGAGTATTTTTGCAATGTTTCGGAAATGGGAGAAATTATTCATGTCTGGCTTAGAGATGTCGGTTACTTTTGACCTTTTTCATTGCGAAGCTTATTTTTTGAAATTTTTGTTAGGATTTCATGCTGAAATATTTAAAACTGGATGGGTATGTTAGTTAATAATCGATTTAAAGAATTTTAACAAAAATAACAATAATCATTAATTTTAACAAATCCAGAAACTCATGTTTTTAGATTTTTAAAAGCAAGCTACTTTAGTTTCATTCTTTTATAATTTTGTAGAAAAAAACAGCTGGTCTTTCTTAAATAAAACTATAAAACATTATTTACGATTATATATATATATATATATATATATATATATATATATATATATATATATATATATATATATATTTTTTTTTTTTAAAGATATTTTTATTAATTCTACCTATTTTATCCCTTTAATGACATTTTCAAGGTTTAAAAACTTAATTTGAATAAACCAAAAGAGCATTCAGATTATCTAGTTTTAAAGAATAAAATTTTAAGAACTCAGAAAATTCTAAATCCTGATATTAATTTCTTTAAAAAATTTCTGTAAAAAATTCAAATAAAAAAACTCTATTTTCATAAAAGTTTCAGTTTTAACTAGGCGGCTAGATTGATCTTTTTATTTTAAGTTTTCGAGTTGTTTTGAACTTTGTTGTAATAAACTTTGAAATTGGCCAACGAACGAGAATACTAAAGGCCTTAGGAATTAGGATACTAAATTCATAAACAAAATATGTTTTTTCATACATTTAGATTTAGTTGGGAAAAATTATTACTTCCGTTACAGATCCTTTTACTATGCTTGCAGTAGTTGGTTTCACCGCATAACATCTCCACGATCAACAGTCGAACCAGAACATCTCCGAAGTTGGCTTTACCGCA
Source organism: Tetragnatha versicolor (assembly GCA_024610705.1). Classification (NCBI taxonomy): domain Eukaryota; kingdom Metazoa; phylum Arthropoda; class Arachnida; order Araneae; family Tetragnathidae; genus Tetragnatha; species Tetragnatha versicolor. The sequence goes on from JANDEH010000001.1 coordinate 60,353,641, forward strand.
ATAAGGGTTTGCTTGTTGAAAAACAACATTGCCGTGTTTAGGTGTGATGCAGAAAAGTAAAAAACCCGTTCAATCTTATGAGGAAATGGGTGATGCGAATTGACTTATTATTAGAATCGTAAATTGTATTTTTTACTTGAACTTTTTTCAATGAATTTCAATCCGGGGTTCTATTGAGAAACAATAGTGTTTTTACAAATATAGTATATAGTTTTAAGAATAGGAAACAATTTTTAATGGCCGATATTCCAGTATTTTTATTTGATAGAGGTATCCGAGAGAAAGTACGCGGCAAAATTTTTTAACTATTTTTTTAAAAAACTTTTCAAGTCAATTTTTGAATTTAGATCTATTTATTTTACTGGAGAATATAATTTTCTGTCTCCGAAAATGTTTCTACTGCCCCTTCTTCCCAGTCTTGAAAAGTTAAGAAATTAACTACTTTCCCCAACTTTCAATTTTATCTCCTTAAGAGCAATCACTTTATCTTGAAAGTTTGAAAACTTAAGAAGCTCAAGGAAAAGTTATTTAGGAGTTAACCGAAGGAAGTGCCCTCTTCACCTGTTATACGTATTATTAACGGAACATTAAAGTTATCTCTTTGGAGTCAGCTTAAGCGTAGATGTCATCTTCAAGAATAATCTTCGTACAAACTGCCTTTGAAGCAACTAAGACTGTGTTTCTAACCGCTTCACGCTTTTCTCCGTTCAATACCAAAGCTTCACAGTCGTCTTAGTCATTTATTTTTGATTGTTTAGGACTTAGGATTAATGAATGCTTCCTCACAGTTTTTAAATTATGACCGTTCTGATACCTTTATATTACAATCTGTAAAATATTGTTTTAAGTAATGTGTAAAACTTCAAATTATAGTGTAATAGTTAGAATATTATAATTTTGCATTTATTTTATTTTTGCGATTTTCATATTCATTTACGCAATGCACATTCCAATTTCTTAAAAAAATCTATGTAAGTTTAGATTTCGTTTTCTTACATATTTTATTAAAGAAATATTTACAAAAATTCCTTTCTAATAATTATAAAGTTTATGACGTTTTGCTTTGAAAATGTGTATTAATTCTTTATATGATTAAGCTACAAATGGTATTAGTTGTGTATTTATTTTCTTACTTTTCACTTAGTGGTACGTACAGTTTGATATGTTGTAACGATCTAACTCAATTCAAATGTTTTTTCCTACTCTGCAAACATTTCAGCATTAAATATTTTCATGGGGGAATAATGTTTCACTTTTTTGGGGATAAATAAGGTAGATGAATAATTATTTGAAATCATGACGAAAGGAGAGGGAGAAGGCCCTATATATTTTCAACAACGCTTTCAATACAACTAAATCGCTTATTATACAAATTTCTTTCTTCATAATAGGAACTATCTTCTTAATAACAACCATCAAAGGATTGATAAACTAACACCCTACCCACGTAAAGAGTGACATATATTTGTAAGCTTTTCATTGCTAAACCACAATTTACGGAATTCACCGGTAACTAGACCGCCGATTAACAAGCGGGAGTCAAACCTCTGGTGTAAAGTTAGTTTTCCTTCTTAAACTGCCGATCAAAGCTTGACAGCCGCTTAGCCGCAGGTCAAGTTACCCGGGCATACTTCCGTAAAAAAGGAAAACTAGTTATCCGCCAATCATAGGTTTGGATCCCGGTTAACCGCCAGTCAAGTTACCGGTGAATACGGCCGTTAGACCGCAACTCCAAAGTTAACCTTTACCTTTTCACAGTCTCTTTGAACGATGAACAAGTTTTCACGTCCAATACCAGCTGGTCAAAACACTTTTTCCAATCAATGAATCCAATCCACCCGAAACATCTTTCCAGTTCTCATAGCGTGATCAACAACTTCAACCTCCTCAATCCAGTAGAAGATCTGTCGGATCTGCTCAATCAATACTCAACCACCACAAAACAATCTCACTGGCAGGAGGAGTCAGAGCTTAAAAACAACGCAAGCCCCAGCGATTATAGTATGATTCCCTTAAAAAAACCATCGATGGCTGGCGGCCAAGAAATATTACTCTACGGAGATAGCTTAGGGCGCGTGTCACCTAATGACAAACTGCTTCAATCACCCACTGCGGTAAAAAAAAATCCTCGGGGCTTGTAATGGATGGGGCTCGGGGCGGCGACCTCCGCGGGGATGGAAGGGGGAAGCCCTGGCCATCGCTCATCCCCACGTGATGGACGACATGCCGCCGTGACACCTCATCATCCGAGGCCGGACGTGACGTCTGGTGTCCGGCCGTGTTTTTGCCGGATGTTGTTGTCGGGGATGTTGCGTAGAGCTAACAGTTGGCTCGATTGGGGTTGTGGGCGTTTGTTATTTGTGTCTATCATGGTGGTGGGAAGGGATTGTGGTTTTTGTCGTTGTTGGTTGTTTGGTTCTTGGTTGGTGGGCGATTCCAGGATGGGATTCTGATATTTATATATAAGTGAGAAAATGTTTTTAGTTATTAAAGGGCTATAAATAGTCTTTTATTTTGGAAGTGGTTTTGGCTTCAAATTTTTCTAAGGTCACCTTTTTTGGGTATACTCTAGGTCAAATGTGAACCATCATGCACTTAATGTCTAAATTTTGTTTACAATACTTAGTTCCAAGAAAATATCCTAAAGTTGACTGGTTTGTTCTCTGCGTTTTGAGCTTTTTTGAAGATAAGACTAGCATTGGGCATTTTACCTGCAATTCAAAGTTTTATTTTTGACTAAGAGGCATTACAAAATCAAAGAAAGCATCTTACCCTAGTAGCACAAATCATTCCAAACTTGTCAACTGCTACTAAAAGTAAACTAAATTCAGCAATACATGACAAAAAATGGACGAACCTTGTACGTTTGGGCTGCTTGGGTATCGGAGAATCCGTTCAATTATTTATTCAAGAAAATTGCTTGTGAGTAGTATAGAAAAAAATAAACATAAAAGGCAGAAAAAAAATCAAAATCCTTACTAACAATAAGTCCTCACACACAATTATGTTGATTCATTCCTTTAATTAAGAGACACCGTAACATCCTAAACAAATCTGCAAAATTTTAAAATATGCTTTCTGAAAGTCTAAATAAAACGTGATTCCGTGACTTGATTACTTAATATGTTATGCGTAAATACTTCCGGGAAAATATTAACCGATAAAAACTGATAGCATAACTATGCTTCTGGTTATGTTCTCCCAATCTTACACGCCAAATACGCATTAGGGAAGAGCAACCATTTAGTATCATTTCGCTTCAGCGTTTATTTGGATAATTTTAAAACCAGATATTTATGGTGGCTGAATTGATAGGTTAAGATTATATTGATCCACTTTGTGTGGCAGCACTTAAGCTTAGTTTACAAAGAGGATTTCAAAACGTTTGTTGCCCAAACGTTTCTAGAATTCAAATAGAGTGGGATGGAGGAATTATATATGTATTAAAATTTATAACACATAATCCACACTACTCTGTGATCCACACCACGTCCATATTTTCACGGAGTAAATAGATAAATGATACTTTTAGATACATGCGTTTTAAGTGTTTGTTGTATTTAGGAAAGTAAAAAAAATTTTATGCGCGTCAACAATTTCTTAGCATTTATTATGATATAATTTAAATTCATATAACATTGTATTTGTCGTTTGAGTGATAACAATATTGAACTATTGCATATTTCATTTCTATGAGATGATTCAATATTTGAAGTAAACATAATAAGTAATTAACTTGCCTCTCTCTCTCTTTTTGGAAAAATACAGTAATATTTTTACTTAAAAACTGGTGTTTAGCACTTTTAAGTGGGTTTTTGGATAATTCAACTCTAATCTTTTAAAAGAAAACATGTTAAATAACAGTGCATTACCTACAAATTTATAAAACGAGTCATAATTTATTTATACAAGTAAATAAAGGAGGAAATAAATTGATTTCCATGATATACTTGAAAATGCTATATATATATATATATATTTGAATGTAATGCTCAAAAATTTTGCTTCCATTTTGATCAATATAAATTTAAAATTGATTTTTAAAACACTAATTTGCAAATAAATTAGGCTTAAGTTCATGCACAAAGCGGCTTCTCTTTTTAACCTTATATTTGCATTCATTTACCTAATTCTCAAACTGTACTGGACTAGTGAAAACATTGCTTATTGGGAGCTTTATGATTGAGCTTTGGATTGGTGGACACTGGTCTTAAAGCTGAATGGACGCTTTTTGTAAGACTTCCTCATATTATCTGCAGTTAAAGGGCTTTCTGCCTTTAAACCCTTTATAGTATTTGCTGTCTCTATGTCTGTTGTGGTTGCTAAAGCTTCTTCTATTTCCTTCATAAAAATGTAGTGAAAAAAGTTTTATTGGGTCATTTGTTATAATAATTTACATAAGGACATTTAACTTGGTTCAGATATATTAACTGTCTCGTTAAATATCGCCAAGCTGTTCTGTACACCTAAGATAAGAAATACCGCCTAAAATTGCAAATAAACCGAAAAAAATAGTTATATCAATGATAATCTTAAAAATTTTGGTTACATTTGAATGTTTAGCATCTAAAGCAGCTTAGAGATATTTAACGTGACAGTTAGCAAAATTGATCCTTTAGTTTTATTAAGTTTGAGGCTCTTTATGAGTTTTTTATTCAAGCATTATACATTGACTTTCTTTCTTAATCTTGGGACTTCAATAATGCAACTCGTTAAACAGAGCTATGGTATAGTGACTAGAATAAGCCTTATTCTAGTCACTATAGCTATGGCTAATTTGAAAATTAAGGCTAAGCGCGCACTAGAACTATAACACTAGGTCACTCGAGAGCAATGCATTTCTATGGTGCGATTCTTGGCAATCGGTCAAGAGTCTCGTTGCCTATGCACGCGCTCTAGCTTCTTGCAATAGCCAGGGTGATAATTTTGTCTCTGTCGCCGTGATAAAAGTCTCGAGTGCGCGCTTAGCCTTAATCTATAATGGAATCCTACTACTATTATAATTGTGAAATGTTTGTCTGGATGTTTGTTACTCTTTCAAGCAAAAACTACTGAATGGATTTTAATGAAATTTTACAATAATGTAGCTTATACATCAGAATAACACATAGGCTATAACTTATAAAGAGAAAATCGGTCCTTCATTCTTTTTTTTCCAATTTTTCTTCTTTTTTCACTTATTTTTCCGTGTTTGAAAACCTGTTTTACCAGTCATACAACGAGTTAAAAATAAAACATTGTTTCAAATGAGACAGATTACTAGATTTTTCATTTACTAGATCTTATATTTTAGTTTTAAACACTGGTTTTAAATTTGTTAATTTGTTCACTAGACTTACTAATTTACTAGACTTTTTATTATGGTTTCAAATTTGTTATTTTATAAAGGCACCAAGATATTAAACATTATCAGGAACATCGGGATTGTAAAAAGTGACAAGAACACCGGGATTGGAAAATTAGCCAGAACATCGGGATGGAAAAAATTACCGGGTTATAAAAATTACCGAGAACACTGGGATAGGAAATTTACCATAAAGACACCCAGAATACCGGAATATAAAAATTACCGTAAACACTGAGATAGGAAAATTACCGGGACCGCCGGGATTAGAAAAATTACCGTGACCACCGGGATAAGATTACCGGGAACACTGGGATAGGAAAGAGGTGCCTGGGATACCGGGATGATTTGTAATATTGCTAATTTACAAAATTATAAATGTATTTTAAGAAATATTTAAAAAAATAAATTTATAAACTCCCCCCCGTGCAAGGCCGGGTATAACAGCTAGTAAACTATAAATGCAATAAAATTATATGTTTTGTAATTTTAGAAGGGCTTTATTTTCTTACTTTAGTAAGTTTTCTTAGCCAGTGAGACGTTATAAAGCACAAGATATAAATAAAACTCTTTATTTTTCAATATTATATGCATTTTTAACGGACTTTCCCCTTTATTTATTTTATAAAGGTTCGTTTAAAAGTTGTCATTTCATCCTTTGGGTATTTGTAGAAAATGTTCGCCTTCTCTTTCTTAAGGAGAAGAAACAAATAAATTCTATACTTTCGGAATTTTATGTACTCTGTAGCTTAGCGCGCACAAGCTCCTTGCATTCCTCAAATATCAGCATTTTACAAAGACCCGACCGAAAAATTCTTTCGAAAAAGCTTCAGCAGAAAAGAACAAGTGCGTATGTCTGTTGCTGATCTTTTATTTGAGATTTCATCTATCTATCTTTGGTATACGATAGAGGGTTTTCGTTTCCTCTTACTCACAAAACTTGGAGCGAGACGAAAATTTTCTGAAATCCCCGACTCAAAATATTCCCTTTTAAATTTCATTATGTATCCATTTGCGAAAAGTTTTCCGTGACGGCTCCAAAAGCTAAAAAAAACTTTCAGAATGAGAATGAAGAACTGAATTTGCATGGGAATTGTATTCTTGTATCTTCCGGCTAAACTTGGCGATGGCTGCGCATATTTACATAAAATCAGGTATATCGGATTTTAATGTCGATAAAACACGAAAGTTTCCCATTAATGCCTTCGGTAAATGATCTTCTTTTATCGGGAGAGGTCATTCATTATTAATGCATTTAAATATAGGGAATCAGATTACAGTAGTAAAATTTACGTTGAGTTCAAAAATGGTATTCTGCGAAAGTACTAGTACAATTGAATACAACTTTTCTCCATTAAGCTGAAAACTGTTGAATGAGTACATAGATTATATTCGATTTTTATTCCTACTTGTTTATAAATTTATTATAATTTACAAATAAGAGCATTATAAATTATTAGTTACAGCACGTTTTACTATCTTATGCAAAGCCTACTAAGTTACGGCATTAATTAAGTTTTATTAGATCACTATTTAAAAAAATTCTCAATAACTTGCATTATTGTTTCTAGATCTGGTGTAACTTGAATATGCTCTTTAGAATCATATTTAATAGAATTTACGGAACAAAAATGTTTCAATTTTTCGAATTTGGAATGACACAACAAATGTAACACAATACTATAAATTTTCATTTATGAAGACAAATGTGTATTTTTTAATACCCAGTATATGTTTTGCATAGGAAAATATGGCTTTTCTTACAGATTTGGCATCTGCGAAAATTATAGCCTGTATGCATGCTTACTCGTGGAAAACATTACTTTCTTTTAGGGTAGGTATCTAAAAAGGCTTACTGGTTAAGGCATCGGCTTTGGGATCGAAAGGTTCCGGGTTAAATTTCCGATACTACTTAAGTTCCACCTGTACCCTGTTCATTTAGAATAAGCACCTGAGACGTAATGTATTAGAAGCAGTTACTATTGTAATTATCATTGAACAATTTTTCTTCTGCAATAGCAAGGCAGCCTAAACAAAAGTAGTTAAAATACAATAAAAAAATCAGTCACTGAAGTAGTATGATGAGCGTTATTGAGGGTTTTTGATCCTGTCTCAGCCGCCAATTTTAAATGAACAGACTTAGTTTATGCGGAGTACGTGCTCGTTAAATATGTGAGTCCTTAAAGTCCTATGGTCGGACATGGCACAGTGTACCATGGGTTCAGGTCGTCTGGAGACTATTTCTCTTCATTTCATAGACAAGGCAAAATTTTTGAGGTGGCGATAAGTGGTGGAAGCAGCATACATCACTTGACTCTTATGTCGGACTCCTGTCATTTATTGATCGTACTTTCGCAGGAGCCGCCTATCCTTTGCTTTTAATTCCTGACGTCTTTGCAGATGAAGCTTGGATATTCCAAGTGGAATTAGAAACAACAACAGCAGTCTAAAATCAGTACAATCAAGAACGTTGTCATTTGAGAAGAATTAAAGCGTAAAAGCTACTTTGACTTAAAGTAAAAGAATTGTGAAATGACGGGTTGAGGGAAAATTTAACCACAGGGCGGCAAGATCGCTAAATACAGTCCTGTGCATTGCAACAGATAGTGCCCTGCATCCAATGCTCACTAACATCGGGATTGACCGTTGTAATGACGTGAAACTCCCAAGCCTGGGATATATATCCCTACTAGTGAATCCCTCCCTTCAACACAGCCGGATTGCAGTAGGTGTATTCGACGCGTCCAGATGCTCTATTGACCATATCCTCATCACTAGTTAACAGATGCGAATAGAGAGGTAGTAGAGTGGAAGTGATTTGCGTTCTATTTGCAATTCAACCATTCATTTCTGGGGGATCGATCGCGACTAGAACATTCTGGAATTCAATGGGTATGCGTCGGTTACCATATTTGCATCAACATCATAATGAGCAGAAGTTAGGGCACATCAGATATCGTGATTGGAAACTCCGGTGTAGATAGTAGATCAGATTGGACGTGACGCCGTTGGGGTTTACCTTTTATGGAACGTTTTTACTTGTGGTACTTTTCTTCTGTTTTCAAATATATTTTTTATAGAAAAAATTCATACTTTTACGTTCATTTTAATATTTATAGAGATTTTATGAATAGTTATTAATACGATTAATATTAAAAAATGTTTTTTATATTTTTATACGTATTTGAAATGTAATTTGTATATTAGAAAACTATTTATAACTTTATCTATCTGGAGTCTTGTGTATTCCTCCCTGTTCCAGTCTCTTCTCTAAATCAAATGTCTATAACATGTGTCTAGAAGACTAAAGTTTTAAGGAAAATCATTAATTGAAACCGGTTTTGAACAATATTATTTATGAAAATATAGAAAGGAGTAAAACATATGTTCCTATCACTGGAATTAGATTTTAATAAATTTATTTGAGTACATCAACCAATCATGATTTATCCTTTATTTATATGTCTGTGCAGTAAAATAACCTCCTAAATTTGAACTGCAAGATGAAATTAGGCATAAAAATTAAAACAAGTTAAAATTACAAGTTAAGTACACAAGGCTACTAAGATCAAATCTGTCTTTTAAAAGTTAATTTATTAGTAAAGGCTCATTTCAGTTAAACCATGAGTTTTATTTTTTGTGGGATAGAAAGGGAATGAGCGCTCATATCTGAAGAAAATATTTTGCCATAACTTGAATTGATAATCATTATTAAGATAATCACGGGAAGGATTACTTTCTAAAACGCTTAAAACTCCTCCAAAACATAGTTATTTTTTTTGAGAAAAAAGAGAAGCTATCAATTACGAATTTCTTCTTCTTACAAACATCTAATTCTGCTCTCAGCAAAGTCTTAAACCTGTTTACCCAACCCCCCAGTCCAAATACACACGCTCTCTCTGTCTATAAAAAAGACAAATATCTTAAATTCATTCCCATTCGCCTGCTTTTGTTCCCTGTCATCGGTTTTGTCGTAGTGGGAAGCTAACTGTCCCCTCCAGCCTATCCAGATACAAAGATGAAAACAAGCCCACCTACGATAAAAAGTTGTTTTTCCTGCTTGGCTTTCATGCGAGGAGCTTTGCTGCTGCAGCCAGGACTCCAGCAGGATCAATTTCCGGGTTGACGTCATTTCCGCTGGACATGTGTCATCGTGCGGATGTTTGTCCGGCGACAAAAGGAGACACAAAAGGATATACGAGGGAGATATTTGGCTAGTTGCTTCCATATTTTGCTCTTTTGTGCGGTTGGTTTTATTTCTCTTTGCTGCGTAAACAATGTCGGTCAGATAGGAGTTTACGATAGGGGGTTTTAATGGTGTTTTGTGGGTTCTTTTTTACACGGGTTAGGGGAATGATATCGTGTTTTTTCTTCTTTTGGTCCGAAAGTTTTGTAATGGTTTGTGTTTCTTGGCTTCCGTTGAGTAATAAATCAGTTGTTTGTTTGTTAATGACTTTTATCTATGCTGGATGTGTACATCTATTGTTATTTTTAGTTCAATTATAATTAAATATCACGAACACAGTTGATTTTACAAAATTTATGTATTAATCATACATAGCAAGTAGAGCTCTTTCTAAAAAATATTTCTAAGGTTTGTAGATTTAACATGTTTTAATCTTTCTCTAGTTTAACCTTTGCCCAGCCCAACATTTTCTATAAGGTATTAATGGTTATCTTCGTCGGTCTATGATTCAAAAGATCATAACTTGAATGTAATGGAATTCCAGTCCTTCTACTTTTTTAAATACTTTAAAAGATATTCTATGTGAATTTAACTTTAATTATGGATTGCTTCGATATATTTTTAAAAACACAATATTTTGCTATGTTTATTTTCCAAAAAGAAGAGGAAAGTACCAAAGAAGAAACTCCAGATGTCTAACAAGAATGAAATATGTAAAATAAGTAAGAGTTAACTTAATTTTAAAAAACAATCTTGATTAAAAAATAATGCGCCATTAAAAATAAATAATTTTTTTAGTCTTTTTCCTTTTTTCAGTGGATAAAATTTTAAATTTTTGTCTTACTTCAAAAATTAGTTTTCTCTGTTGAAAAAACAATAAAAAACAGCCTTTTTCTCACAAAAATTAACACAAAACACTACTAACAACGCAAACGCTTCACCCACACACTACATCACCCACCACTTAGACCTTTGAGGTTTCATAATCACATTCCAACCTCAGCCTATCCCGAAAATCCTCAATCACTCCCCTTGGCGACTCTCCATTTTTGCTGCCCCCTCCCCATTATCCGCATATGAATTCCGTCCAAAGTGTGGCAATCTAATTTCTGAGTCCGCGAGACCTCGGGATCTCGCATGATTCGATTTATGGCGGCGCACACGAAGATTCTGAATCCCATTTTGCAACATTTCCATGGGGAAGGGTTGAGCCTCCTCGGTTTATCATGCAGGATCGGGCGATCAGCCTAAGTCTATTCCCTTATACATCACTGACCATGCTAAGCCTTTGCCTTTTGTTCCGGGTGCCTTTTTCTATCCCGTCTTTTGTGATTTAAGAAGGCTTGGAGTCGAACGTTTATCTCCTCTAGAGCCTCGGTGGAAAGAATGAAGGGAAGATGCTGCCTGCCCGGGTTTTCTAGTTCTGTTTTTTTATTTTTTTGTTTTTTCGTTTGTTGTTTGCAGTCTCTAACCAATAAGGAGGCTGGGAGATCGAAGTGGGGAATGCTGGGTAAAATGGTGTGGTGTTGAGAAATATCAGTGGCTTTACCGCGCTTAGCCCAGTAGCACAGCTCATACTAAATATGTCGAGTTTACGTAACTGTGACTAGAAATAAACCAATTTTGGCCCTGTATGACAAAATTCGGAGGAATCTTGAACGCTTGTGCTGCTTGGGTAACTGGTGAAAACCTTTGGGCTAGAAAATAAGCCTTTAACAAAATATTTCTTTGATAAATTTTCTTAGTTTGATACAGTTGCAGTATCATTATTTATAATTTTAAATCTATAGACGACATTAGTGTGACGTCACTTGCTTGTTTGGATACGTTGATTCCATCCATGATTGGTTCCGTACGGAATTACTTCCAATCACGGAACCAATCACAGATGGAATCAACGTATCCAAACAAGCAAGTGACGTCATGACTAATGTCGTCTATTCCATGCTCTGAAGGCATTTTCCAACTAACTTCTCAGCTTGTAAACAAGATCAAATTTAATTCTTTTCTTTTAGCATTTATTTCGACAATGACAATGAGGAAGTTGCATGATTTTTTAAATTTTTTTAATCGATTTTGCTTGCAAAAATAAGCAACTACCCAAAATTTGAGGCCGATCGAGAAGTTTTTTGATTGCCAAAAAAATTAACAAAAATCCACTTTTTAAAAGCGCGCGAAAACGCCAAGAGTTTGGGATCATCGTATGTTGACGTCATCATATGATAAACATCGTTGGAAAGCAATGGAGTTGATGGTATGATTGTTGACATCTTTAAACAATAAGCGTTTTCAGTCACGTGTTTTTTTCTCGACTTTTAAATTAAAATATTTAATTACCTGTACTTTTTTTTGAAAAATTGACTAGATATTTCATTTTACCATACAAAAAACCATACGGAACACTTGTTTGTTTTTGAAAATCTGACATATGCAACTTCCTTATTGCATCGTAAGTATATTTTAAATCTAGAAGTGGGTTCGGGTTAGCGCCTCTTGGCGAATTTTTAGTCGCCAACTTCACTTTGATACTTATGTGCATTTTGGTTCTATTACTTCGCTTGGCGTTTGAACCCACTTCTAGATTTAAGGCGATAAATTAATTTAAAATAACAACTTTAAATAAACTCTAACTGTTTCCCCAAGTAGGAACTACAAATTATTCATCCTGAAGGTAATATTTCGCAGAAATTCTTATATAACAGCCTAGAGATTTTTCTATGCATTATACAAATTAGAATGAGGTATTCTCACGTTTTGAGATTAAATTTTATTAAAATAGTAGATAAAAAACCATGAAGAATGACGTTTACATCAAGTATTTCCGTAGCCTAGTTTCTGAGACATAATTTTTTGAAATTTCGTTTTTTATTTGGGCGCGAAAACACTTTCGAATCACAAATCATGCGTTGTGATGTCACATCCAATAGAAGGCAGTTTTCTGATCACGTGAACACAGAAAACACAATGGTTTTCATGCGCTGTGACGTCACATCCAATAGAAGCCCGTTTTCTGATAACGTGACTTTTCTGACGTTTTGGCAAAAATAAAATTGATTTTTAAATTATTTAAATCACATTTTTGAACTTAAAAAACAGAAATTTGGGAGTTTTAGACCACAGTGTATCGAAAAAGTATAAAATCAAGCAAATCCCTCACTCATGCAAATACCTCATTGGCCAGTAAAAAAAGCACATTTTTGTGAATGTGCTTTAAGAAAATTAAAAATTATGCAGTTTAAGAAGAAAACATACGTTTAATATATCTTCGATTGCATTATTCTATAGATACATGCTAAGATAATTGCTTCAAGCACTGGAATACATCATGCTCACACAGAAAATCGAAAAATACACCCCAAACCCTCACGCCCCCGTCCTCTAGCCCCTCCCACCATCTCGTGCCTTCCTGACTCCCTACCTCACGAAACCATCCCGCGTGTGCCCAGACTCACACCACTCTGCCCCTCCCCACCCTTGACGTAAGTTATCCTTCCCACCAATGGGAAAAAAGCCGAAGGAAAAACGAAGAGAAGGGAAGAGGAAAAGAAAAGGTTATGAATAGGCGAGCACGATGAAGAATATGGGATATTGTGGAGCGAAATCTATGGATTCTTCCTCCGAGGAACCCCCATTAAATTACCTGCCTCCGCAGGTGAATCAATGGAGCATGAAGGCTGGTTGTTGCGTTTTTGCTGCTTTCTTTTTTCCGCCGATCTTCTTAAGGCAGATCTTTATGGGATTTCGTGCGTCCCGGAGGGGGGAGGGATGCATAATCCGGGGCCAGGGATGAATTGGGAAGCTTCCGGGAACCTTTTCCCGGATGGATGCGCACCCTGATCCGGTTTTTTTCTTCTGGATGTGCGACGAAGAACCGTTGCGATGTGGCCATTAATTATTTCCATGACGAGAAGCGAGTTTGGGTTGGAAGAGTACAGTGAGTGTACTAATCGGGTTGAGGGTAAATAATGAAAACTAATGAGGGAATTTTTTAGATTTGGAACTTAATATTGTGGATGATAGGTAAGAGTATAGATAGTTATGCACCTTGCACAAGAATTCCTTAATCAGGTTTTCTTTCTTCTTCTTTCTTGTGTTGTTCTGTTTAACGTTGAAAACATTTTACGAAAACTGAATCTGTACTGTTGGCTGCTAAAGCTGGAATCTTTTGCTCAATTCCTAAGCTATTAGGTCATATGAAATCATCGTTCTTGTTGGTATTGATTTTCTTTAAATATCACTTTGTTTCACTGTGATCGTAGTTCATGTATAACATTATCCCAACACCCAACCTATCTGAACTTAAAAGGTAAGCAACCTTTTATGCACTTTGAAGTAACACAAAACACGCGTGGATTTCGGAAGAATGAATGAAAACTATTTTATTTCTCAAACGTGTGTATAAAAAAGTAGTTTTTTTATTTGATGGAGGATATTTTAGTAACCCTTTTTCTAACATTCATTTGGACCTAATTTGTATTTATTGAAAAGCAATGAGGTTGATACGACGCTTTTACCGCACCAAATTTTTGTGCATTTGGTTCTTTATCTTCTGCAATGGAGCAATTGTTACCCAGAGGTTATTTTTTCATTATAAAGAACGTTTGTGCAAATTGATGCAATGATTGAATTGAATTAAATATGATGTACTTGAATTTTGAAATGTAATTGAAATTTACCTTCTTTAAGAACAATTTTTCAAACACTATTCTCTTAATTGCATCTTATTCTTTTATTCACTTCATGCAAATACAAAAAGAAAAAAGATCCTTTACTTATTTGTATTTAAATTTTTCATAAATCTCTTACAATGCTAAATGATTTCTCAATCCCTCCCCAAAAACATCAACTTTCACTCAACAAATCCACCAGACAGCCCAACCCAACCTTCAAGACACCGAATCCACCCTGATCCCTCCCAAGAACACCCACCCTCCATCACCCTACCCTCTTATCACACCACCTCCCCTTCCAAATCAACCCCCATCCCAAAACTCTTCCTATCTCCCCCCAACTAGGTGCCGTCTAATCCCACTCCCGTCGCTCCGAGGCGTCCACCAGGAATGGACTCGTCCGACTGTAAGCGATGCCATTGATTGCAATCAACTACTTCTTCTTATATACGGACAGTGTTATTATTGGTGGCGGTCACGTGATGCCGGGGCGGCGGTCGCTGAGCCCCGTTTCTTTCTGGGGCTTTGTGTTGTGTGCGCCCCGTCTGGAGTAGATAGCGGCCGCCCCGTTATATGCTGTCACGTACTTCCTGGGGCTTGTCGGGTTTCGCCTAATGGACTAAGGAGTGGTGGATGATGTGGGGCTTATGTGATCTCTGGCTATGGCTCTGGGATGGGCGGTTTTGGTGGTTTTTGGGGAAGTGTGGGCTTTGTTGGGATGGACCTTATTGCTTTGGTGGGTGGAGTGGATGTTGTGTGTATATTGGTTGGGGATAAACAAATGTAAGAAATGCTCACGAGGCATATTTGTTCTGCTTATGAAAGAAGTAAGTATAGAAATCCGGCTTTCTCGTCCTTACGTTGACCAATGATCATTCAATGAGAGTTAAATTCATTGAAGGTTCGCTTGACGTATATATTTCTGAGCAAATAAGGGGAAGCAAAGGGAAAAGAACAATGCTTGAGGACTGGACTTCAAAAGCAATCTAAGTGCCAAAAAGTAAATTTTCTGCAATTGATCATTTTAAATTTGATTCTCCATAGGAATACGCATAAAAAGCCATCTTTCGGGCTAATTTTAAACTACTTATAATTGTGGTGGAGCTAAGCCGACTTTAGAGGTTGCTTTTTGAAGTCCAGTCTTCGATTGTAAGTGATTGCAGTATTATATAAGTTAGTTATTATTTTTAAAGATCATTAAAATATATTTGGACGGAAACGAGGAAAACGTTTTACCATGAGAAGTTGTGGATTGAGAAATGGTAACCCTAAAGAGTAGCTAAGTTCCAGAGAGACAACTAAAGACAGCCGTCATGTGAGAAATATGGTCTTACTGGAAATTGTTTTCATTGCCGTGCAGTGTTGCTAATAAAGATATTCATAGTGTTTCGTTTCGTCGCCAAACTTCAGCGCATGGCTGTAATTGTTTGAAACTGTGATAACCCGCTAATTTATTGCCAGATGCCCTGCTAATATCGAGTACTCTTTTTCGCAGTCGATTCAATAGGAACGCTCACTCCACTCCTATTTCTCCTCTATGGCTTTAACGAGATACTAGACCAGGGGTCGGCAACTGGATGACCGCGGTCCACATCCGAACGGCCGTTAGGTTATTTCCCGGACCCCAAAAACGTTTGGAAAATCATTAATATGTATTTTTACACTACAAAATTAGTTTGACCCGCTTTAGAAGGGTCAAATTTCGAAAAAAAAAAGAATTTAAAGCAGTAGGATAGTAACTTTTTTTTCTCCGGACCTTGATGAAAATTTTCAAAATTATTTCGACCCCAAGTAAAATTATTTGCCGACCCCTGTACTAGACAACCATTTCTTTAACGATGATTTTCAGGCGCTTTAATCAACACCACGCCTGAGTACGTATTAACAAGATTATTCTTCTAGATGTAAAAACTCCTACATTGTAACACAAATAATAACCAAAATGACAAGACCAGATTCTCTCTCCTCTCTTAACTTTGAGATCACTGGCAGAAAATATTGCAAAATTGTGTTTGTTTATAATGATTTTGTCCATTACTTCTCCTGGGCAATTGAGTTTTCAACTCCAATCAATTTACGTTATTCTCTAACAAATATCAAAATAAGCTGATAACCTTTTATGTATTATATTTGGACAAATTACCCCTTAATAAAAAAAAACTCGAATGTAATGACATTGCATATTATATTACTGAATCTATGACCAGTAGAATACTTGTAATGGTTGGATATCAAAATCATGCAATATATTTTCGAGAATTGAACTCATAACAAACCGCTCAAACAAATCAAACCTCATAACAAAAATGATTCGTTTTACATCTGATTTGAATTACTCAAAAATCCGGATCAATCTCGGACATCGATTTTGCAATAAAAACACGCCGTTTTTCTCCCCCTCGACAAATAACTTAATTTCTCGCGCTGTACGTTCAATCTCCTCTGTATCTATATGTATTTGCATTTTCCCGATGGCACCACCGGCCCGAGAGAAGCTATTCATTTATTCCGCGAAATTACGCAATTATCCCGGCAACCGTCGTATTGCGATTACGATTCCGAGCTAGGAAAAAAATATCGAATCGATGATGCTGTTTCCACTTGTTTTACTTCGAATCCAATAACTATGGAACCCAAAAACTCTTCCTCGGGATCCATCTGAATAAGTAACGATCCGCACACAGAACTAAATCACCCTGTTTCCATGCACTCTGTTTCCTTTTGAATGCTAAACCAATCGATGGTATCCATTTTTCGGGCCACGCAGAAAGGAACCAGCTGTTTAAAACGTGCGAAGTTATGGGCAGAGGTGAATTGATTTTTGTTGGATGCTGTGCCAATGGGCTGGAACACTAATGATGTATTACCATTACTTTAGGGTAACTAGTGAGCGTGGAAGTTGATGTGTCATATTACTCTCTGTGCCGTGAAATTAATGGGTTTTGAGGTGGTAGTCTGGAAGTTTTAAAGACTGTGGATTTACTCTAAGGTTTAATATTTAGCTGCGTGACAGTAAAACTGATATAAGTTTAAATTACCTGGGGTAAAAGCATTGTACAGCATTAGTACTTTGTGCAGACTTACTTATGTTGTTGTTTTTACCGCCAATCCCCCTTAGATGTAAATTTAACTAAACCAAGTCCAAGATATCCCAGACTTACTAATTTCTTTTGTATAATTCATATTTTGTATTCTGCATTAATTTCCCATTAATTATTTCATACAATTTATATAAGAGGGATATAAGAAGGTATATGGATGAAACTGTAGAGGGATGAAAGAAAGGCAATTATCATTTTATGGTGCTTTTAATTCTGATGTATAGGATCATATGATTTACTTATGGTTTTCAATAAAAAAGATCCCCAAATTTTCTAACTGAAAGAAGCTAATATTTTGAAAAAAATATTAGCAAAATTGTTAGAAAATTCGATCTTTAAAAATATATTAGTTACATAAAAATGTATTTGTTTTTAAAGTAATTAAAAAAGATAAAATTAAAAATTGCTTTTAAATACTAGGGAGCTACTGCCCCCTGCTCGCTATCGCTCACCAACCCCCGTAAACTGCTGACGCAAGACCTTTTGGAATTGCTTCGCAATTCCCACAAATTCCAACTCGCTAAACTTAATACACTTTATAAAACAATTTACAGAAAAAACGTCAACCAACTTTCCAAAAATACGTCACCAAATATTCTCCATGAGTAAATTTTGAATATACCTCCCTTAAAACTTTAAATATAATTAACTTGAACTTTTCAAAAATTCAAACGAAATGTTTTTAAAAATATTCATCTTAATTATTTTTAATCTAGGATTATAAAAATAACTAATTATAATTGTTTATCAATATTTGGACCAAACAAAAACCATTATTTTAAAGTAACTCGTTAGTATAATATGCCTAGTGTTTATCCTACTACTATTATAATTGTGAATGTTTGTCCGGATGTTTGTTACTCTTTCACGCAAAAACTACTGAATGGATTTTAATGAAATTTTACCATAATGTAGCTTATACATCAGAATAACACATAGGCTATAATTTATAAAGAGAAAATCAGTCCTTCATTCTTTTTTTACAGTTTTTCCTGCTTTTTTTCACTTATTTTTCCGTGTTTGAAAACCTGTTTTACCAGTCATACAACGAGTTAAAACTAAAACATTGTTTCAAATGAGACACAGATCACTAGACTTTTTTGTTTACTAGATCTTTTTTTTTAGTTTTAAACACTGGTTTTAAGTTTCTTAATTTGTTCACTAGACTTTTTACAACGTTTTCAAATTTGTTATTTTATAAAGGCACCAAGATATTATTAAACATTATCAGAAACATCGGAATTGTAAAAAGTGACAAGAACACCGGGATTGGAAAATTAGCGAGAACATCGGGAAGGAAAAAATACCGAGAACACTGGGATAGGAAATTTACCATAAAGACACCCAGAATACCGGAATATAAAAATTACCGTTAACACTGAGATAGGAAAATTACCGGGAACGCAGCCGGGATTAGAAAAATTACCATGATCACCGGGCACCGGGATAAGATTACCGGGAACACTGGGATAGGAAAGAGGCGCCTGGGATACCGGGATGATTTGTAATATTGCTAATTTACAAAATTATAAATGTATTTTAAGAAATATTTTAAAAAATAAATTTATACACCCCACCCGTGCAAGGCCGGGTATAACAGCTAGTCATTCATATTTTTTTTGAAACCCAGACTTGTTAAACAATACCGTTTAAGCAATTGAAATAATAAGAGACAAAACATTACTCTGTTTACAATTAATTTCGATAAAATCAGACTAAAAATTATGAATATTGGACAAAAAGTGTGAAGTTTTAGTATAAAATGGCGTTTATGTAAGATTTTAGAATGTGTTTTTATCAGAGTGATATTTCATCAAGAAAGTACTTTTTTAAAAGGTAAAAAAACATGTTTTATATTAAAATATAGCGTCAATCGGTTGTTGTGATTAGATGCATAATAATTTGATTGACAATACTTGCTTTGTAAGGCTAAGCGCGCACTAGAGACTTTAGTCACGGCGACAGAGACAAAATTATCACCCTGGCTATTGCAAGATGCTAGAGCGCGCGCACAGGCGACGAGACACTTGGCTCATGGCCAAAAATCTCACCATTGAAATACATAGCTCTCGAGTGACCTAGTGTTATAGTCTCCGGCGACAGAAGTCGTTGCCTGTGCGCGCGCTCTACCATCTAGCATCTAGCTCTAGCATCTTTTGGCCGATTGCCAAGAGTCATCTCCATAGAAATGCTTTGCTCTCGAGTGACCTAGTGTAAGGCTGAGCGCGCACTGGAGACTTTTGTCTCGGAGACTTAAAACACTAGTCACTCGAGAGCAATGCATTTCTATGAGGAAATTCTTGGCCTAGTGATCTAGCGACGAGACCAAGATCACTAGACCAAGAATTTCTTCATAGAAATGCATTGCTCTCGAGTGACTAGTGTTTTAAGTCTCCGAGACAAAAGTCTCCAGTGCGCGCTCAGCCTTATAAGCCGTCGCGACAGAAGTCTCTAGTGCGTGCTTAGCCTAACTGCGACCTTATCCGTTATCTAAAAAAATGAAAATATTTTAAAAATTGAGATTTTGTTTGAAAAATCGCGCCTACTCGGAAATCCGGAAAGAATCCGGACATTTTGATACCATATATGTGTCATTCGGTTCAGTAATTAAAAAGCCTTTCTCTGGAAACCGTCCACCAAAACCTTTTTTTTAGAATAGAGAAATACAAAGCATTTAGAAAGGCTCAACACATCCATAACTGAATATAACATCTCAAATTCACATAATGTTTTAAAGAAAGTAAATCAGAATGAAAGTACCTGTGTTTAAATTAATTTCTTTGGAAAAAGCTAATTATACCAAACCTAGCAAAAAGTCTCCCAATTTTCAGGATTGAATTCTGATAATTTCTTATCTTAACAAAATTTGAATACAGACGCTTAACATTCATTACCTCACTGGGAAAATCACTTTATGTTCCTTATTTGCATGAAATGTGATTAGATATTAGAATAAATTACACATTGCTTCTTGGCTTGAAATGATGAATTTTTAATCAGATTCTTAGCTGATTATAAAAATCAATTATTAAAAAGAATTATTCACGATAAAATATTTGAGAACTTACTCTAAATTAAGGTTTGAAAAAACTATTTTGAGACATTCATAATATTTCAAACTATCTTTTAACTAAATGTATTTTTGTTTTAATTAAAGCTCGGTAAAAAGAACATTAAAGAAAATCCTCATACATTTTAATGAATGCATATTTTAAGTAAAGAATGAAACATTATGGCTTCATAAATGAGTGAATAAAATGCGAGAACACTTGTAAACTTTAAAAACCTTTTAAAAAGGCTTGTAAATGTTTTTTTAATAACAGGTCTTACTTAATGTCTGCAGAAATATCCTCAATTCCATTCTGATTTTATACAAGAAGTTTTTAACAGAATTATATTCGAATAAAGAAAAGGTTAATATTTTAGAGAGAGAGTACTTAATTTAATTTCCTTCTTTTTATGAGAATCCTGATTTTAGTTATTTATTTATTTTTACATCACTATACAGACATAGTTTTAAGTATAGTTAGTCCAAGATTGTATAGTTTTTAAACATTAACTTTATGGAGAATATAAAACATTCCAACTCTATCTCTATTTTGACATACAATCTATACGTTACAAAAGAACCAACATCCCACACTTAGCAGGGAGGGCTTAAAACTTAAAAAATCCTCCCACACTACCTTCGTAATAAACCCCTCTCCACGATTTAAAAGCACATTTACTACAGCCCTCACGAAAAGTCCCTCCAAATCCCCACACAGACAGAACTCCTCAACATCAGCCAAGAGTCCCAATTATCCCCGGAAAAACGCCAACGCAAACACGTCTCGACTATATCCCCCCCCTCAAGAACCCCCGCGACACTCACACTCCTCGGATTAGTCCAAGGGACCCTCATTACAAGATGATATGACAAATACCCCTCAAAACACCCAAATTGCGTTAGTCTGAAAGGAGGAAGAAATCCTCCGAGCCTCGTCATTTAAAACCTTACCGCTTTTTGGATCTTCTTTTTTCCGCTACTGAAATGTATGTCTGCTACTGAGGAGCTACCGAAATAAAGTCGACGTCCCGGATCCACTAGGAAATCTTACCTCATCAATTCGCCTTTTCCTGAGGGGAGTCGAATGAGACTTTTTCCGCTTAATTCCTGGTTCTCCGGGATTTAAATGAGTCGAAATAAAGCGTTCTTCGGCCGTTCTCTTTTAAATGAGTTTTCTGCTGCCTTCGATTGATGATCTCCCTGTGCCGAAATAATTACGAGGTTTGTCGGGCGTCTGCGCTACAAATGCAACGCATTTATCTCTTCCCTAGATGGCTACAATTATGCGTCGCGGGATCACCTTTGTATTCAAATTAAGGTTATGGATGACGGAGGGCGCTTGCTTAACGTACTTATCAGGTGTTATTAGTGACTTACTAATGCATAAGCTCTGATGCTGTCGTTGATCTCTTTTGTTTGGGGTGTTTCAAACGGCAACTCCAAATGCGATTGAGTCCATTTTTAATGTGTTAATGCTACATTTTCAAAGAATATAGTGTTCAAAGTCAAGTTTTGTTATCTGAGGTCTTAATACTTAAAGAAAAGCTTAAAATTTTAATGTATGTTTCCACTTTTTCCAACTTATGAAATGATGTCAGTCCATAATGGGCTAAGAGAAGGAGATTTTAGAATTGTGTTAAAACATATTCACTCCCAATATTTGTTTTGTTAAAGTGTTAAGAGAACAGAACTCGAATATTATTAAATTCAAAACACAAAAGTATTATGGGTCGCACTTCAAATATTATATTAATCCTTCTTTTCAGTTCTATACTGCCCTAAATCTCCATGGAATAGTTTAGAAAATTTGGGGTGCTTAGGAATGAAAGAGTGAATGGAACATTTGACTCAACTCTATGCCCTTTTTTATTGAAATTAATGTTATTTTGATTACATCGAATGTACAAAAAATTAATTAAAGTTTAGTTAGCATTAAGTACCAAAATTATTTTTAAGCTTCATTAAATATTGTCTTCTACTACATAAAAATGGTTATATGATATCTCAAAGAATTGTTTAAAAACATTAGAAGGCCATATTCACAGCCATCATAGTCGGTATTAACCAGCATCTAAAGAGAAAAAATTAGCTTTTTGCTAACTATGATTGCTAGAATCCTTCTTGAGTTCCATTTAGCATTCCTTTTATAGAATGTTAAATTACTTCTAAACTATTCAATGAATTTATCAAAACTTTTCTTTGCCTTTTATGGAAGTTGAAATACTTTATGAACCATATCGTTAGCTAAAATAGTTAATGAATCATCAATGTGTATATTCATAGTAACATTATCTTTACTGGTCCAATAAACACACGTTGAAACACTACTTTCAAATAATATGCAAGGTATATAAAACTACACATGCAAGAGGAACAGGACAAACCGCTAAATCCGAACAAGAATTAAGCACCAAATGCCCTCTCATAGGAAGTCGCTCAAGGTAAACGGATTTTTAGCTGGAAGGAAATTGCGCGATTAGAACACGGTATACAACAGAGCGTTGCGGCAAAGCGGACATGGCTTAATGCGGTTATTGGAGTTTGAAACAATGTGTGACGCGTGCGGCGATTTCCACCTTCATTTGTCTGAGAAAGTGTTTTGCTGATCCGTCTTGATGATCGTTTTGCGGCGTAATAACAATTTTGCGGTTATGGCGAGAGTTTGTTTGCGTACTTTTGATGGAGTTTGGAGTTGCGTGGGTTGTTTCTGAAGGTGAATCGATATTATTTTGGTGTTTACAATATTTGCGTTGGCATGTTTTAAATAAACTATTTTGTGAACTTCATGGTGCGGTCATAAAAAACGGTTTTTGTGTTACGCACAATTTAAATTGGAGCTTTCGAAAACTACTTTAAAACCTCTCAGGACAGTTAAGTATCTAGTTGTTCGTTATAACATGATAAAATTGCCCCCCGGATACACACGTTTTAAAGCATTTTATCTAGACCTTTATGAATCATAACTGAAATGTCCTATTGTAAAAGTAGATGACTGTATTTAAAATTTCATTCATACGGTTTGTCAAAAATGATTCATTCCTTTTACATTACTCACCCTCCCTACTCATCCACACATTTGTGCTCATAACGAGAGAAAACACGTACCCCACCAAAAAGACAAAACCCATCCATCTCTCCTTCTAACAGGTTCATCCAAATGACTAAAGACTTATTACACCAAAAGACGTGACTAAATTAGCGCTAACCAATCTCCCCATTCACCATCACGAGCACCCTTAATTCGAAATTCGTCGGCGCATAAATCAGCAGAGTTTCTCTCCCGGAAGCCAATTTCAGGCGTCACTTGTGACGCGATCACGTGGCGATGAAAAACTTCGAGGAAAAGAACCCAATTTAATTTAGGCAGTCCCTCCGAATTATAAATTAAGCCAATCTCCACGGGTTCAATTTCAAAAGTTTCTTCACAACCTCGCCCTTCCTCCCTTTGATTAAAGAAAGAAAGCCCCTTTTCTTTTGTCTTCACGACTGCAGTTCGAAAGATACTCTCGATGGATTCTGTCAGGGCTCTAAATTTAATCTCACCCCGTTCTGGAAGCTTTATCTGGCGATTAAGTGTTCTTCTGGGCCCTCCGAAAATCCCTCTTTTCCTACCTTGCCTTATCTTTCTCTTCTTCCTTCTCCTTGAAGTGTTGGTGAACAAATAGCCGACTGCCATTACTACTGTAGACGGTAATAGGATTGACAATGGTGATGATGGAGCTTGGCTTTTGTCTGAGCTGCGTGTATGTGTTAGGGAGGAAAAAGAGCGATGGGTCGTAAGGAGGAGCAAACAACAATCGTTGTAGTAGTTCTCTTATCTTGTTAACTGCTAAAAGAAAGGATCAGATCAGGGAGGTCTGTTAATACTGATTATTGCCGGGTTTTTTCTTCTAACTGAGAAGCAGATCGTGTTGAATTTATGATGGTCGTAGCCAGGTGATAGTATCAACTTTATAATGATAAGTTGGAAATTACTTCCTTTTTAAACTCCTTATTTTTAGATACTTGATTTCATTTTAGATAGACACATTGTGTGAGCGTGAGATAACTTCCGAAGACCATCAAAGTTATTAGACTCATTTTGAACAACTTTTGTCATTAAAAAAGATAAGTGTATTGATAGATTGGAGCACATTATAACCTTAGTAAACGATATTAGGAATAAATGGTTCAACCTTTATTTTCAAAAAGCTTTGTTCAATGTTTGTCTCTTTTTGATGATAAGCTCACCTGGATTTTAGATTGTTAGATTTCCTCATTACATGCTATTTATATATTTTGCTATTTTATTTTTAGTCATATTTTCATGTTCTTTTATCGTCTTTTGAAAATAGAATTACTTAAAACATTACTTTAAAAACTCTTTACTTTTTACTCTTTAACCCTTTCAATCCTAAACCACCCGAGATAACCATTGAATCCAATGGGAAATTTGGGGCGACTGAAAGGGTTAAAATTAGTAAAACATAGAAAGTTTTATAAAAATTATTTATAATTTTAAACTTATGAGTGTATTTGTACTTTTTATGTTTGCGAAGTTTTTTGAAATAAAAATCTTCTCTTAATAATTTTAAAAAATAATTATACATCAAATAGACTTTTTATAACCTTAAAATTCTTTTAAGAAGAATCAATACTTATAATGATATTAATTAAATATAACATCTTAATAAATATATATTTATTATTAATTTAGATACTTACCAAGAACCAAAATTTCTCAACTAACTTATTCTGTTCTAAATAAAGTAAAACGAATAAAACTTTAATTACTTATCACTTCAAAGCTTGTGTGATGGAATTTTTTATTCTTTGAAAAACTACTTCCCATCACTCGTATAAATAAAAAAAATATGCGTGAAAAGTATAAAATCTACAAATTAGATAAATCTAATTGAATTTGAAATATGTGAGCAGACAAGTTTCAATCCATATAATAATTTTTTTCTGGGCTTTATCGTCTTTTCGAAAATTCCATTATTCCAAGGTAAGTAGAAGAAAATAACAGAGCGTCGAATCTTTGAAGTGTAATTAATATTCCACTTGTTTTGCTCTAAGTTTTAGAACGAACAATGACTCTCGTCCATTCTTTTTATTCATCCCTTCCTTGAAATTGCTTTTGAGTCGAGTACTCTTCGTTAAAAAATATGTATTACGCTATCGAAAAACCGTCCGAAAAAGGTTTCATAAGAGATAATTTTCATAATCTTATATTCCAAAGATGAATGATCTTCTTGCTCCGATAAATTATGTTTTGAATGTAATCTAGCTAGCATAACTAATAAACGTTAGTTCTTTCGTGGGAAAAATGCGTTTTGGAACCATACTTCTTCCGTATTTTAAAATTACTGTATTTTATTCTATTGCAAATGGTAGAGGAAGGTTTTTTGAAATGTAAGCTTGAGGCTGTAGTATTTTTCAAAGTAAAGTTTAACTTTTATTATTACAAATCAGAACACATAGAATTTGAGTTCAGATAATAAAATGTTATTGTTTTGTATAGTTATCGTTAAGTAGCATTAGAACTGTACTAAAAACAACATTACGAGTTTTTGTTTGCATAACATTAATATAAAAACAATAGAAAGCATATTGGGTAAAAGCACCAGTTACACACAGGGGTGCCCAGTTATAGTCTTGCTTTTAAATTGAAATAATAAGCCTTGTGGTGCTAGCCATCAAATTATTTTTCAGCCTCAAGTGAGAAGTATTTTACTCATGATGATGAAGAAAAAGTTCGTGAAAAACAGTTTTAAAATAGTTAGAATATACAAATTAAAAAAAATTCTTGCGGATCGGCGTGATTCATGGCGATTGCTTAGCTGTTGGTTGGCTGGTGTCGTGTCATGTATGTATTTTCTTATATGGGACCGAAGATTGCTTAGCTGTTTTGATAAGGATTAATTTTTTATATTTTTTGCGATTTCTACTTCATAACTTGTTTTTGTGTAAGCATATTGTAACTAGATTTTCTTTGAAAACTTCTTGTTTTATCTCTTTTACTACTTTTATTGATTTATTACTTTTATTTGATTTCTATAAACTATGTATTTTAAAGTTTTTCATTTTAATGTATTAAAACGTTATAGATAAAGTATTTAATCCACAGGTCTGTTTCTAATAAAACATTGTCGGGAAAATTATTATTTTTATTTTCTTTAACTTTTTCATATTTGACGGTTTCATATTGACGGTTCTTTAACCTTTTCATATTTCATATATTTAACTTTTGCTATCATTTAATGGAATATGCTTTTTTTACTTGTAAAGATCATTTTACTTTAAATCCAAAAATGCATACAGAATGTGTGTACTTAAGGTTCATTTGAATTATTAATATTCATTTACTTAAATCTTTTAGTTATGCACAATGCAAATAATTAATACTTTCACGTTTTCATCCTTTAACATTAACTTCCCACTCAAAATGTTTTATAATAACACAAAGACTGAAATTACTCGAAAAACTAATTTTAATTGAATCATATTTAATTCATCAACACAGCTATCGGCAAAAAGCTAAACCCAAATAATGACACTAAAATAGAAAGCAATCTAAGCACCCACACGCATTTTTAAGCAATGTCCTTTCTTGCGCAGCAATTAATTAATATTTCCATTCTCACCGAAACCTTTCAAAAATCGTCCCGCCGCCGCAGCTTTAATGCAGTTCTACGCCTAAAACAAAAGAGGAATAACACGCGCAAAAAAAATCCTTAACAGTTCGCAATTACGCAGAAGCCCAGAAAAAAAGTTAATTCTCGACGCTTCGGTGTTAAATAATTTCATTAATTCCCCCTTTGTTTGGACAAATAATAAAGATAAAAATCGAAAATCGCTCCGGCACGGCTACAGTTACACCATCTCGCTTTCTTTGCGAGAAAAAGAAACCGTAACAAAATATACACGCAAATCGCGCCGCTTTTTAATTATGCATCTGTAATCGGAAAACCATTAGTGCTCTTATTTAAGCGACGAAGACAAACAGTTGTAACAATAGGAGGGGCGGCTTTTAATGCACTTTTATCTGGCAATAACGAGGTGTCTTAATCGAGGAGCGAAAGTGGGTTGGTGTCTGCGAGTCCCTGTCGGGTGACATCGTGTCTTTGAATGGAAGGTGTCATTAAGGTGGGGGGTCATCAATCGCAGGTGAAAAATTGGATGGTTCAATCGACGGGGAGACTTTATGGCTGGGTGGATCGATAGGGCCATTTTAAATCCACCTTTTCGGATTGAGACTGGATTTTTAGTCGAATAATACACCGCTATAAAATTATATTTGAAGACAAATGAATGGGGGGTGAGATACATTTAACTTGTTTTGAAATGCATTAAAAATGAATGAATTTAAAATTTAAAAAAAGGTGTGAATATAATTTTATTTCATCTCAAGTACCTACTTATTTTATCATGTTTAACACCCTAAATAGTTGCGTTATTCTAAAATTCAAATTTCTGTTACTACCTCACCTCCGTGGCTCCGGTCTACAGGTGCTCGCTGGGTAACGCTAAGTAGGTACTTCTTAGGGCAGTTCAGAGGTCAAGGATAATGTCCAACAGTACCCGACCATGGGAAATAAAAAAAATTTTGTAAATAGAAGAATAAAATATTAGCTATTAATATTTTTTAATTATGATATTTAGAAGATTTTGATATTTTGATTAATTACAGATGATTAGGTATTTTGATAACTGTCTTGTCTAACCTATTAAATTATTGTTAAAAATACGTATTCCTTTACCTAATTATATTTATTATGAGAAGTAAAAATAGGATGGAAGTCGTAAATGATTCTCTAAACTTTTTTATATACGTACATTCGCTTATTCACATAAAGCTTCTATCCCGAGATTAACTTAAGAAATTGCTTGTTATGTACATGCAACAGCTTTTAATGTAATCACTGTGATTGACTTCAACAAAAAATACAAATTTTGCATATAAGAAAGTTATATTTTTCTCATTTATCAAAAAATGTTTATTGCGTAATAGAACGCACACGGGATATGGTATAATTTAAACTTTTGATGCTGAAAAATGTTCGCTGTTATACGTAGGTATAAAACAAACAACATAGTATTTAGTATGGTTTACTAAACATTTTTAGTATAGTAAAAGAAAACACCATTTTATTATAGAAAAGAAACAGGAGAGTGAGACATTTTTTGAAGTTTCTATTTTAGATTACACAAATTCAAATTTATCGGTTTTTTTACATTTTTTATTATTTAGAAGTTGTAATATTACTTATATCCCTTATAATTTTGTTTAATGAATCGTTGGGTCCAACCTTGATAACTTTTAAGGAACCAACTAAAAATTTTATTTAAAGGTAGTTTTTATGAAATGTATAAATGAAGATGGGTGTTCATCTCATTTAAACTAACTTCTAATTCTAAACAAGGAACTATCTATAATAAAAATCTAAATGATTATCCATCTAATTTCTTGGTCAGAAAAAAATTCTTCCCACATAATAAATATTAAACGCAATTAAAATCAACCTTGAGCGATTACAGAAGTCATGCACACAATGAACCAAACCAGTTTTCTCCGCATCGCATATATATTCCCTGACTCAGAATCAACACACGAGACTCCGAAACATGACTCGGGCTTCTTGGATTCACTAAAGCTGAAAACTCGAAACTAATTAAAACCCTGGGAGGAGTTAAAAGTTCATCTGTACACACAACACTGCTTCTCTTTAAAAAGCAGACTTCTCGAAACAGGGCTTTATTGTTTGAATTAGCTAGCTTGCCTCCTCCTTTGGATTGGGAGTTTATCAAGTGGAAGGTAATGTCAGAAGTGGAATCCAAACGAAATGTTTGATTAGAGATGTTGGGAGACTTTGAAACAAGGAGGGGGGATCGCTCTCATGGAAATTATGTGGGCTTATGAGAATTTCTGTGTTTGTTTTTGACTTAGAGATTGAAACTGTGTGTGTGTTGACTGAGCTTTAGGAAGACTTGTATTCTTAAGATTGTTTTTTTTTTTCGTTTTTGTAATTTTTCGAAGATGTTTGTTTGATTTTGTTTTTAAATCTAACTTTCCATGCGTTTTAATATTTTGTTGTTGAATTACCTTCTTCAGGCATTTTTTAAACTTTGATAAACATACCTGTTTATTCTTGTCATATTCTTACTATGGTAGTTTGAAACTACATTTATTGGGCATAAAAATTGAAATAAAATGTGTGTCACTTTTAGAAGTTTCATATTTTTTTTTGCAATCAAAAAATTTCCCAATCGGCCTCAAATTTTGTGTAGTGGCTAATTTTTGCGTGAAGAATAGATTAAAAAAATAAAAAAAATCATGCAAGTTCCTTATTTTATAAATATCTATATAAATAAAAACGTTTGTGGCTGTGTGTGTATGTATGTGTGTTCCGCATCTCCTTTTAAACCACGCCGAAGGCGTGGACATTTCCTCCATTTCAAGATTTTTTCCTTTGAAATAAATATATTTACTGAAAAATATATTTTTTTTCATGGAAAACGAGTTAAAAATAAAACATTGTTTCAAATGAGACAGTTCACTAGACTTTTTCATTTACTAGATATTTTATTGTAGTTTTAAATTTGTTAATTTGTTCACTAGACTTATTAATTTACTAGAATTTTTATTATAGTTTCAAATTTGTTATCTTATAAAGGCACCAAGATATTAAACATTATCAAGAATTGTAAAAAGTGACAAGAACACCGGGTTTGGAAAATAAGCGAGAACATCGGGTAGGAAAAATTACCGGATTATAAAAATTACCGAGAACACCGGGATAGGAAATTTACCATAAAGACACCGGGAATAGCGGAATATAAAAATTACCGGAAACACCGAGATAGGAAAATTACCGGGAACGCCGGGATTAGAAAAATTACCGGGAACACCGGGATAGGAAAAATTACGGAGAACACCGGGATTAGAAAATTACCGGGAACACCGGGATAGGAAAGAGGCTTATCTTTCTTAGCTTATCTTTCCATACAAATGTTATATTTATAAAAATTTACATACTTTTTTTCTTTTTTCTGTATTCTTTGCACCTAAAGATTTTTCTTTAACTGACAAGGAAATGAGATTCCTTCCATTCTGTTTCCCAAACACAATTACTAGTTGATCCCTTTAAAAACGATAACCTCGAGAGACAATGATACTGTTTCTATAAAAAAAATGCATAAAACTTTATTAGAGAAAACCCTTTTGCACCATAATACATCACTTCTTCAACCATTCCCCTCACGATACCCTTAAAACAAACGGCCCGCATTCAACTGCTACACTCTTCCATCCCATATCCCTCTCTATTCATTCATTCATTCATATTAAAGGATCAGAACTCTCACGAAACCCCCCACAAAACGTGACTGTTTAATTACTCAGTGGGGCGAAAGAAGCGACGGCCCCGTTCCATCTTTCTCGAGGAAGCCCTCTAATGAATGTCCTTTTCTAATGAAAGTTAATGAATGGAAGAAAGGAGGAGTAGACGTTTCTTTCCGAGGAACGTTTCTTCGAAAAATTCTCTCGCAAAGAAAGTCGTCTCGGACGAGGTTTTGGCGGGAGACTGAGCTTTGTTCTTTCTGCAGTGGAAAAAAGGCGGAGGGGAAAAACTTAATTAGCCAGTAATTAATTATAGAGCTAATGAAGCTTTATTAAGGACATTCCGGGCCGTAAAATTTCGGTTGCGTTTGTTTTATTTTTAGTTGTTTTTTTTGTGAGGGAATTTGAAACTGGAAACCGATTCTTGTCACCACCGATGCTGTGGAAAAAGCCCGTTTGCACGACTTATTCAGTGGGGGTAATTATTCTTCTTGTTGTGTGTTTGGTTCGTGAGGTTATGGCGCTCGAAAACATTTGTTTTGTCGTGGGGAAAAGTATGGGACTATTGGGCTGCGAATGCTCCGACATAAGAATGGTCTCTCGACGAGAAATACTAGATGATAATTAGCTACTCATTGCAATTCAGGCAATTAGTTAATTGGTAATTTTGGGTTCTTTTTCTATCTTTGCACTTTGCATTGCTTGTTTTTGGAGCTCCGTTAACCTTTATGGAAATAATTGTTAACTTTATTTCCTTAAAAGTCTGCAATCGGTTATGCAAAAAAAATGCTCAAAAATGCATAATAGTAAACCTATTTTAAATTATGTTTATTACCGAAATATTACAAATTTTAAATTTGTATCTCTTTATTTGTTTTTATCTGGTGTTTTATTTTTCAAGATATCCCTTCACGATGGCTTACATTCTTTTATATCATTGAGAAAAGAACTCTTCTTATACTTAAATAGTCTTAGATATTGAAAGATTTCGAAAACGACAGATAAAATACCAGTAGGTAGTAGTAGGTATTAAGATGATTTCTTTTGCTGCGTATATAAATCATTAAACAAGAATCTAGGCTAAGCCGTTTTGAAGATTTAGGTCATTTTTTTCTGCCATACTGGCATCATAATCGGATATATATTTCAAGATAAATATCTCTTGCATGTGCATCAAAGATTTTACCTTAAATTATCAAATACAAAAACACAACATTCAACACTTCAAATTCGAATAACTTTTGAAATAATGTTTCATTTGAGATAAAACACTATTTCTTTCTTCAATAATTTCTAAAGGTAGTTCTGACCTTCTGACGGCAGACATTTTCATTCTCACGAAAAGCCGGTTGTTTTCGCGGTTCATTGAATCTCTCTCAAAGAACTTACTTTACTAAATTTACTCTCAAGAAAGACCCAAATTAACTTTTCAGAGTACACACACACTGCAGAAAAAGAACAACGGTGGAGTCATTACTCAATCAAACACCCACCAACTTCTTCTTTCGATATAACTTCAGCAGAACTCGATAACCAAACGACTTTCGTATTGACGGCTCTTTCTTCCAGCCCAATAATTAACGATTACGATTACCCCTTCTCTAAACGCACGGCAATGGTAACGGGACACAAAAAACAAATTAACTCACAAATTCCTGGAGTATATACAGAGAGAAGAAGGTTAAAAAAATAAGAGAATTCCAGATGGCGCTTTCTTCCTCACTTCGCTTCAGTTCGTGCCGATAATTAAATCGGTCACAGAGAGTTGGTTTCTTGAATCTGCTTTTCAGTGATTGCGCAAATGAATGCGGAATTTATTAAAGTGGAAGGCCTCGGCGGGTTTAATCCAATTGGGAGGAGGGAGACGGGTTTGCAAATTATTCTGCCGCACCCTCTCTTCCTCCGTTCGATTTGCGATCGAGGAATTCGGATTACAGGGACCTAGAGAGTTCCGGACTCTTTCAAATGGAATGCCGCTGCGAGGGGATATATTAGAAGGAGACGGATTTCAGGGTTCGATAAACGCCCGGCCTTGGAAACTCATCGAGGATTCTTTTGTTAATTGCTCTCTATTGGGCGATAGTTTGCTTATGGTTGACCTCTCCATTCGGGTTTACGGAATAAAGTATCAAATAAAACTGTGTATTAAATGCTTTTTGATGATTTCGAACTTATCAGTAGAAAAATCACCCCTTTTTGCAAAATAGGAATTCAAATGTTAGTCTTTAACTTGAAAGCCCACTAAGTAAAGGATTGGAAAAAATATTTACTATATAACTGCTCAAATAATTATTCATTCATTCCCCTTCTAGGTTCAAAATTCACCTAGAAGAAGTTTTAATCTTGCTATCTCTGTAAATATCTAACTACAGTAAAGCACCGTTTATACGTTTCTCATTTATACGACTTTATCATTTATACGTCGTTTTCGCGAAGTCCCAATTCATTCCTATTCATTTTAATACAAAAATTCTTCGTTTATACGACGCGCAATATCGGTTATACGTCGTTTTCGGCTGTCTTTAAATTCGAAAATATCCAGTATCAGTTGTTATTCCGTAGGAAAATTTTCCCAAGAAAGGTTGAAGAGCACTGCATTCCTTGGCCATTGTGGGGGGCATGAGCAATCTGACCAATGGAGTGGGGGGAGTAAAAGGGCAGTTCATTGAACTGATAACGGGATGAGCTACACTACAGTTTTATGGCCCTTCTTATCTTTGGTTATGGGGTCTCCATCACCCCCTGAAGAGGAGAAGAATTCTTTTGATCGCTAAATGACCCCACAAAAGAAAAACCTAAAATTTAATGTATTTTTGTAAATATGCATTAGGAGCGTTATAAACCTAATAATTAAGGACATTTTCGTTTATACGTTTTTTCATTTATACGTCGATTTACGTCGGTCCCTTGAAAGACGTATAAACGGTGCTTTACTGTACCTTAAATGAAAAATGTGAAGAATACTTTGCTCTTTTATTTGATACCAATTAGTATTAGTGAGAGACTTTATAAAAACACGATTGTGTGTTACTTTATTACAGGGTTTTTTTAAATGCATGTATTCGCTACTTAAAAATAGGGTTTTTGTATTCTTATTTTTTCATGTATTAAAATAACAACATTATTCCCTGTGGATTTTTAAAAAACATAATTTAGGGTAACAAACAATACGTGCGTGTTTAAGTGAGAAACTATGAATGAATAACTTTTGTTGAGGTTTATAGATAAGATATCCTTTCTGAAGAACTATGTATCTTCATTTTCATTGGGTTTCCATTTTCATCTAATTTCTGTTTCAAGAAAACTTGCAATTTTCAATATAACTAATTAAAAACTGTGTGTTTTAGACCTAGGATTCAAACCTAATTGGGTTCAATTCGGATAACGTTCCCGCTAAATATCGCCAAGCATTTTAAACTCCATAATATTCAAAAATGGATATTTTTTCTGATTTGTATTAATAAACTGAACAGTTATTGATCTAATTAAAAATTTTTTTCCACGAGTTTGAAATTATTTAGCAATACTTCTACTTTTTGGTGTCCAAAAGAACATGGTGGTATTTAGCGGGAACTTTAACGGAATTGAACCACTAATTTCGTAACAATTCAGACCTGTCGAGACAATCTTTTGAGAATTTGAACAGAGATAAAATACCAATAATAATCGTTTTACTAATTCCCATAAAAATAAAAACGCCCATTAAAACATACCCTAACTTAAAGTAGAAGCCATGAAGGAAACGTTGCTTGTAGCAAAGCAACAACTCACTGCTGAAAAATATGCCCCCTTCTAAAACTAGAAACGAATTCGGGAACTAATGATTGCTCAAATGAATGTGACTAAAGCCGCTCCTTCTTTTCTTTGCAGAGTGGAGGAGTGGAAAACAGCGATCATTTCAATGATGATGACGAGGATCATTTCCTGGGAATGGAAAATGAGGACGGTCACGAAGACGAAGAACAACTGCCTCCGCTCGCCCTTCCTCTACAGAACGGTAGGCATCTTTATTTTTTTATCTAGATTCGTGTGTGCATAAATCACAGTTTGTTTTTGCATTGTTTTCCAAGCTGTGTTTCCGAAGTTTGTATGGGAAGTCTTTGCTGAGGTAATTTGTTGGGGGGGAATGCAGCACTGATACATTCACCTAACACAAATTACCTCAGGCTGATACATTGTGTCAGTCATAAGTTGAGTGAAGTTTCGGATGTGGTGATGGTGGATAAGGTAGGTTGTTTGGGTATTTTTTGATATTCATACGGGATGTTGAATGCCGGGTGGAGGATATCCACCCAGTATTGGTGCTGATATTGCTGCCGATTTGGCAGTACAGCCAGTTGCTACAGCCTTCGTTCACGCAGATAGTTCTGAAGTTGTTCACCGAAGCAGTGAACGAAAAGTTGTGACCATCAAACCTTTTAGAACTTGACCACGGCACTATAGCCCGAAAGAAATGTTTTATCCAGAGGAAATATCTTTTTGTAAAAACAGCAAAAGCAAGTTATTCTGTTTCTATTTTATAGGTTTTAATCCAAACGTCTATTTAGAAGCAAATTAATGTGGTATTTGGGAAAAAATGGATTTGGAAAAAATGAATATTTTGTATGAAAAGTACATGTTTCTTTTAAAAAAAATTAAATCTTAATAGCTAAGAGGTTGGTGAGAAAGTTATTAAATAATTATTAAGGGTACCGGAGGTTTTTAAAATTTCTCCTAGTTAATGTTTAAGTTAAGGAACCATTCAAGTATACTATAGTGTTTCAAAGTTTTCATAAAAGTTCATGATGTAATGTATGGGGTGGCAATTTTAGAAAAATTAATATCAACTACATAATTTGTCTGTAGATTAAATTTGAAGTATTACCCAATGGTTTCTACCAGCAATATAATACCTAATACCTAATATGTTGGTAGCAAACAGAATAGCTGAAAATTTTCAAACATTTAATTTACCAAATTTAGAAAGTTTCAATCGTTTAACTGCATTTTAAATTAAAAATAGAGAGGGAAAATTCTTTAATTTTCCGAACTAATTACTATTTTTGGGGAATATTTTAGGTAAACATATAATAACTATTTACCCTTCCATGATTAAAAATCATAATATGCGTCAATTTACTAAACTCTTCACTACAACATGAAACCTCAAATATAGTATACAGGGTGTCCCATAAAAATAATGGGTCACACTTCTAGGGGGTATAGTAGAACTATATTCACCCCATCACTATCTTCACAAACCAACAAACCTCTCAGCAGCATCGATCCTTGGCGACAGGTATTTTCCCTCGCCAAACAGACACCTCCTGGCGCGCTAAGGAGCCCCTCTCCCAGTGATTAAAGAGGAAAAAGAGGGATATTTTTCCTAATCAAGCAAATGCGAGAACCTTGTTCGTGGGCCGCGTGATTGGAGTAATGGATGAAGGGAGGTGACAGGGGTCCGGTGTCGCCTCTGTTGGATCGATCGTATTGCCTTGCTGAAAGACGGATTGAGACGGATATGGGTTGCTGGGGTAGAATGTCTTGATTTGAAGGGTTTCGGAAAAATCCCGGATCTGGGAACTGGTCAAGTCTTAGTAGAATCATGTTCTCAAATATAGTTGAAATAGTGTATTTGTTTGATAAAATTGAAATTATCAATGTGCTAAAACTTGGGTAGTAAAACGTAAGATTAGCTACAGTTTTCTATTTAGAATATTCATATTTTCCTTAATGGTTGAATGGCAAGAAAAGCGTCATTACCAAGAAGGTAATATGCAAAACTGTTGATAAAATTTATTTCTGAATTGATTAATCTATTCGCAATAAACCTGAATATGTCGAATTATTATTTTGTCTGGCTAAAGCAATAAGTTTTTAAAAATATTAAAATAATTGATCAAATAAATAAATTTTTGTATTTTTGTTAGAATTGAGGAATTGAATTTGTTAGAATTTATTTAGCACTTAAATGGAGTAGTATAGTGGTCTATAAAAATTTGCAGAGTAGCTAAGTAGGAAATAATCTAGGCACGTCTTGCAAATTCTTCATAGCGTATCCATTTAGAAATTACGCTTCCAAAAAAGGAAAAGTTTGAATAGAATTATTCCCTTACATATTCAACCGGTGGTATTATAATCGGGAGCGAGTGTTTTAAGGTTTGGTTTAAAAAAGTTAATTGTTTTATTGATGAAATTTTATTTCATCAGTCAATATAAGGAACCCCAAATGCTGCGTACCACTTGCTTTTAATTGTCAAAAACAATTATCTGAATATTTCAACATTTAACTTCGTCTCCTCCTCATGAATAATATGAATTGTGACATTGTGCAACTGTGAAAAGTTCAAGATATTACAAACATCTAACTGCACCGTATGCCAGTTGTTCCTTCTAACTCTTTGTCGTACTAATGTCGAACACGCATTAAGCAGAGGAAGCTTTATCTACAGAATTAATCAGTCTCAAAGGCCCTTTAACCACTTTCAACCCACCCCCTCCCCAAAAGTTTCCAAAGCAAAACCGAAACTCCAACTCCCCCAGCGCACCCCTCACATCCCCACCTCCCCCAAAAGAAACGACGCTCCCCCCTCAAATCGAATCAAGAAAGCCCGTTTAAGGTATCCCGAGATTCCGGCTAATCATCCACCGAAACGCAATTACCCCTTCCCCCCAATGACGAAAGTCGTCCTCGTCCGAAATTAAAACAACCCGAAAAGGAACACCGCCCCTTTCAAATGCGATTCCTGAGGCAGGCATCCGACGCAAATTTCGTTGAGGGAGGGCGAGTCTGTTAAAATTTCCTCCTCTCGACCCCCCTCGGGGAACGAATTTGCGTTTGGGCGCATAAATCTCTCCACTTCTTTCCTCCCTGGAGCTAAAAGAAGAGTCCCACTTTTCAATTTCCGGGGAGCTCATCAATTCTCGTTAATGCCCTCGCGAATATAATTTCTTGTGCCTCCCTCCCCCTTCTTCTTCTTCTTCTTCTTCTTCTTGGACCCTTCCGGACCCCTTTGCTTTCTAATTAATGGGGCAGAGGATCCTTCGGGGGTTCGTGCGTGGTTCCTGATTCGTCTAAGTCTCGTCTTAAGACGGTGTGACGGTGGGATGTTTTTGAAAAAAGTTGGTTTCTTAAAGTGTGTGTGTGTGAGAAATGGCGCACGTTGGGGAAATTCAGCAGTTTCAACATTTTTGGTTGAGAAAGTTGAGTGAGCTTGGTTAGAAACTCATCATGTTAGACTTAGTTTCTACATTGTTTTGAATGTGTAAAAATTATAGCACTCATGAAAATTGTTAATTGCGCAAGCTGAGTTTTAAAGGAATGATTGTATAATTGTATGCCATAAACATCTGCATATTTATATTTTTAGTTCAACAGGTATGATAAATTTGCAGAATTCTGCTATTTAAATATTTATTTACACTATTCTCCATTTATTGCGAAACATTATAATTTTAACATAACTGAAGAAAAGACATATTCTTTACGAGGAATAAAAAACATATTGCTAAGATTCCAAAACTTTGTAAATGACTTTTTACCAGTATTTTTATGTTTCCAGCTTTAAGAATGATATACTATTATTAAAATTAATGTTAAGAATTACAAACATTTTAACAGACTCTTTTCACAATTACTCTTCCTTAAAACTGGCATGAAAATAAAAACTTCCTTTACACGAAAATAAATTACCTCTTGAATTTTTATAATTAAATATATTTTAAACTGAACAACGGTAATTGGTTTCCAAGATCCTTTTGAAATGACATTGCTTAGTGACATTTTTATAAAACACTTGAATGAAATATTTTTGAATCTGAAAACTATGATCAGAATAACATTCTTAAGAGAATCAAATTGTGGTAAAAATTATTTTTTGCACTCTTTAACTACTTTAAAACCCAATTCAAAAGAAAAAACAATATTTTTCAAACCTTTACCGAAATAAAAGTATGTTAAATTAGTTATTAACTTAGAGATATAAAGTGCAATTTGCTTTGTTAAGAATAATAACCACTTTAATAGGTACAAAATAATTCGCGAAGCTTATTATAAATAATTTTCTGAAGATAATAATTACCTAAATGCAATACCCTAACAATTTTCTTTTCATACCATTAAGAAACCTCGTTGCAAAGGTACTTTCTCAAGAGATTTCCTGGCCATTTTTTCCATTAAAAATCATTCCCACTTTCAAAACTGACATCTTCTCCACGTAAATTGCACCTCAAAGCAATTTGTTTTACAATGCATCTTAGTTTTGCATAATCTTTTTAGTTTCCTTCCAGGGAATCTCCTTTTCTCTGATTTCTTTTGTATCCAACTGGAAAATAAAATACACAATTCGTTTTAACGTTGCTCTAGGGCCGGAGATAATTTTTAGAGGGATTTTTTATCCTTCACTAGAAGTTTTTAGCAGCTGAAAAATAACTCTTCTTTCTAGTGAGAGAAAAAAAAATTAAGTATATTTATTTTGCTAATGATTGAAGAGAATAAATGAAAACTAAGAATGGAATAATTTTGTCGTCGATACTGTAGTGTTCTCAGTATCCTTTTACAAATTTGGGAAGAAAAAAATTTCACAAGATCTCAGATCCTCACTTGACACTTTTCATTTGCAAGGAAAAAAACTAAATAATTATTTCCAAATGACACTAACCCATCTCTATAGGAAAAAACAACTAAACTCTACTTAGAAATCATCTCGTTTAAGTGAGCCTATTAGTCTAAGAGGGTTTTGAAACGTGTCTGGGATATAAAAGTTCTTCATTCGATTTTAAGCGATCTATTAACAGAACACTAATGAGTCAGTCTTTTGTCTTAGACATTCTTCAGGAAATTCTTTTCCTTCGTCTTTTTCTTGCTTCTTTTCACTTTCCGAAGAGTCTTCCTTAATGATCATGTAAAGAGTATATATATACAAGCCCCGATCCAAATTTTTATAAAAGGCTTAAAAAGATTTTTTCCCGGGCATTTTCAAAGTGCGTCTTATGAATATTAATTAGCGCTAACGTTTTCCTTTGTTCTCTTTTCAACAATGCGGAGATAAATTTTGCTTTCGATGAATTCGCCATTTTTTTAGTTCGTTTATTAAATACTTTATAAAAGATGGCTTCTTTTGTTTACTTTCTGTTCTTATGCCAACTATTTGCTGTTTTATGAAGTGGTTTTTTTCGTTTGCGTTGTCATCGGCGTCTGTGATCTCCAAAAAATTGCATTTAATATCTTGTTTTAGTAAACATATTTGGAAAAAAAGTTAGTTTACTCATATATTTATTTGAAAATAATGTTTGTTAGAGACATTATATTTTATTCATTTTCCTAAATGAGCTGTCTTGGGAAAATAACATAAATTCGTATAATTTAAAACTTTAACACATAAATAAATATTTTTTCGTCTATAGGCGCGACTCAAAACTCTTAAAAAGAATTATTCTGAACCAAATTTTTAGGCAATGGTTTCAGAGAAACTTTTAATCTAATTTAGGAAATGCTTTATCAAATTTAATTAAAACCAGATAAAAATACATTTGAAGTCAATTTTATAAACTATTCCACACATAATAATTAGAAACTAAACTGTGAGTTTGATATAGTAAAACTTAGCAGAAACTTTCCTCAAAAAACTGTTCATTCTGGATTAAACTTTAATTTTCTAAAATGAACCAAAATTTTTTTTAATTACCATTGCCATACCGTAACATAAACGGACTTAGACACTAAAAGAATCTTCCTTTGAGCTAGCTGCTTATGCTTTCTTTCAAGGAATAGATCTTAGCATTTCCAGGAAAACTGCCCGGATAATATTCAAACGACGAGTCGCATATTTTTGCATCGCCGACAGTATTAATTTCGAGGGGCTCTTTTCCCAACAATTTAATCTCAGACGCAGACTGATCCCACTTAACTGGGCGTAATGAGTAATTTCACGCCATGTTTATTCGATCCCATCCATCCTCTTTCATCCACATCGACCGCCTACTTGTCTTCTTCTTCTTCTTCAAACAAACGCTCGCAAATAATTCGCCAACGTTTCTATTTGTTCCATCGTTTGGCGCGAGAA
The DNA here is from genome assembly GCA_024610705.1 of Tetragnatha versicolor. Taxonomy (NCBI): domain Eukaryota; kingdom Metazoa; phylum Arthropoda; class Arachnida; order Araneae; family Tetragnathidae; genus Tetragnatha; species Tetragnatha versicolor. Next base: position 60,394,355 of record JANDEH010000001.1, read on the forward strand.
AAAGAACTACTACTCCTTCCAATCTTCCTAATTACGACCTGTCAGGAGTCAAGAAAGTATCTTATTACTCCTGCTTGCTGGCTCGGCTTTTATTGCTACTGCTTTTCTCGCCAAAACCTGGCGACTCGGCACATCGCTGAGCGGCCATTGGAGCGTTTGAAAAATGCGCGGGACCTTTTTTTTAGCCACTCAGCGAGTCGCTTACGTACAGTTTGTTCTGTTTGTTTTCTTTCGTCCGCCAATCACCTCTGGGAGGAGAGTTGAGTTGATATTTCCAATTGAAGAAACTTTACTCTTTTCTCTGTCGGTGGATAGAAGAGTATAGATGAAAGGTTCTGTGGGAGAAAATTCATTCTTTCGAGTAAATTCCAAGTGAATGGGACTTGTTTTAATGCTCGGTTTAAGATAACCTTTTTTTCTGTAACTTTGTGAGATGACAGCAATCAGTTTTTTACTAGACTTTGTAAAGGTGTAGAGAGGTTCAGTGAAAAAAATTTGTATTTGTTTGGGGGTTTATCTTTTAGTCCTAATCAGCATGACCCATGCACTTTTTCAAAAAGATTCGAGTTTCCTCTTTGATTGTTTTTATTATTTACACTGTATTTATCAAACATTTCATGAAAAGGAACTGTCTTTTATAAATAAGTCATTTTCAACAAAAAGCTAAAATATTATTTTAGCGATTTTGGTGGTAAAGGATACAGTTTTAGTCGTTTTCTATTATCAAAAAAAAGAAAATTTTATGAGTTTTGGGGGTATATTTCCAAATCCCTCCTTTTGGATACGCCTCCTTTTATACTGTCCTATTAAGTCTTTAAAATTATCTGAAGTAAGCAAGTTACTCTTTTGTCTTGTTTTTACAACATAAAAATATATTTAGAAAAATCAAAATTTTGTGTTATTCGTAGAAGTCAATCCCATAGGACCTTCCTAGATGCGCTCTATTACAACTCTTAAAGTATATGTTAACCTAAATCCTCTACTAATTGTTCTTTTCTACAGTTAATTTTTACCAAAGTGTGAAATAGTTATTTTTACAATACCTTTTTACCTAGATTTTCAAATTTTTAGGAAAACGATTTGATTCATACTCACGAATGAATCAAAGTGTCACATAACCAGTACCATTACCACTTCTCCACCACCATTTCTTTTCTCTTTCAAGTTAAATTTAGTAACTAACATTGCTAGTTAGCATTCATGTATTCCTCAACTTCTCCTGACGCTATGATAGAGGGAGGGTCAATTTATCGTGCGCAAGTTATTGCACAACGCTCACCTTCCTAACGAACGACACCTCACTAGAAAAGTCGTTATTTCAGCAGTAGTAGCTTATAGGTACCTCATTACCCATTCGGCTTCCTCAGCATGTAAGTCAATAAGATAAATTCAGCACCGTGCCGAGGACAAGTCTCATTCATATATGCAGCCTGCCTCTTCTTCCCCGCTGCGGAAATCACGTAGCCCCGGCCGCATATTATATTCCTCATTCTCGGAATGGCAACAGCCTGATTGACACCGTGCGAGACAATCGATCGGTGGCTGCGGCAACGCCACCTGGTGGCGGAACAGGTGCACGGGGCCATCAATTATTTATAGCGAAAGCAAGACGAATGGTGCGGAGCCGATTTCTTACTTTTCCGACTGATTTTCTGATGGGATTTGCCGCAGAAATGCATTGGTCAATTCCTTTTCGGCAGAATAATGTCGTTTCCGAGCAACTCTGAGGGATTTGTCTCGGATCGATCTTAGTTTTGGTTGGTGGGTCCCTCTCTAGCTGTACCCGTAGCGGGGATTAGCTGGTGTTTTTAGGGAATCGCGGATGTGTCATATATATCAAATTAATGGCTTGGTACTGAATGAGCAAGGAGTGAATGAATGCCTTGATGAGTTTTTTTCTGGAGTGGTGGTGATTTATCGTTGGTTGTGTTCAGTCATTTCAATCTGTGAGAAATGGTTATAGAGCAGAGATGAAATAGAAACAAGAAAAGTCCATTCACAAAATATGGCACAGCTGGGTATCGTCCCGATTGCACTGGTCATTTTACCGTGTTTCATCATGTAAGAAGCATGTAAAACTTTTTGGATTCTAAGCAGATTGGCTATTCTGATGTTCCCATTAATCCTCTGAGTTTCCTACTACATGGGCTGCAACAAAACTTCCTAATAATGTTTGAATATTCGGGTGGGGAGTATCCTACATATTCATTGATGTTATGGTAAAGAGTGTTTCTTTGGTAACTAATATGAAAGAACTGCCAATACCATTAAAATCTTCTCTCCTTCTTATTCCAATCATATTGCCTTGCCATGAGGTATTCTTCAATAAATTATGGTTAAAAGTAGGATTTTAATCTAGATTAAAAATTTTGGTCAACAATCGTTACATTAAATATGTTTTGTAATCAAAATGTGAATTACAGAAAATTGATAAATGAGGACGTAACTGCACTGTGAAAAAAAAGCGTAGAACGTATCGAATAGGAACCAATTTTTTTAAAGGATCTTCTATAAACCGTTAAGGTTTTCACCGAGTTGATGAATATCGTTTGGCATAATTATTTTTACTTGTTACACTGCACATTAAGAACTCTTATTCTTTATTAATTAAAATATCCCCATTTGGAATAGATGAGGTAGTTCATAAAAATTAAAACAACACCCCTCCAACTTATTTCAATAATTGTTAATACTAATTTTTCTTAAATATTTCAGTATCTAGTTGATTAAATTCTGATGGTTTCGTCCCCCTTCTAGAAGTATCGACTACCATGTAGATTTCAGTGTGAATATGAAAAATGGCAGCACATATCCCTCTCACCCCAAAACCCATTTCAGTCCCATCAGACACATTAAAAAAGACGCTTAAACCCAAACTGCAACACTAAAAAAAGCCCCACGAAATACCAGCTTCCAAGGAGCAAAAAATATGAACCGAACATCTCCCAAGACACCTCTAAGAAGCAAACTTCGATCCCACCACAAAAAAAACACCCCTCCGGCACATCTCCCCATATCTAACCACATAAAAAACCCTCACCCCCCCTTGGGCGATCACACCCTTTAATCAGACGCTTTGTCTCAGCAACCTCCGCGACATTAAAATCCCATCAGAAGCGGAAGAAGTAGACTCGTCCATTCCGAAAAGGGGTCGTTAGGGGCACGCGATTCCGCTCTTTGCATGTCATCAGGAGTTTTCTGTCGGACTTGCTTCATTACTGGGGATCGTCCGTCCCTTTTGAATTGAATGCCAGCGGCTCTCGTAATTTAGTTAGGATACGCCCGCCGCTTGTTGTTGGTTGGTCACTGTGTTGTAGAGAGGTTTGTGGGTTGTTGTTAGTTATTGAGGCATTATCGAGGATGTTTTGTGTGTGAGAGTTTTATTCAGGAGATGTCGTAATAGAAGTTTGGGTGGTTACTCGAAAACTAGTCGAATGGTTGTTGAATGAAGGGATTTTGTTGGAGTATTGGAACGTTTTTAATGGAAACGGTGGTTCTAGTTATTTTAATCCTGTCTTAGAATTTAGTAATACACCATAATCTTTATAGCAAAGAGTAAAGGAATTCAGATTATTTGGTGACGTTTGAATGGATTTTTAAGCATAATATGAAGTGACTTATGTATGCTGAGCAAATAATTACTTAACAATGTTATATTTTAATGACTTTCTTATTGATAAGTGGTGACCTACCAGTTAGTATGTGATGAAATTAATCTTCAAAAAATTAAAATTGCATCCCCACATGCGTGTGTTCATGCCATTATTGACGATAATATGGTATCCAAGTTGTCGGGTCCTTATTCATTTATTTATTTAAACACACTCACTACAGATTAATATCCAATTACAGTGGTGGAGAAAATTATACAATTACACTGAAAAGTACAAACATACATTAAAAACACCAAGGATTACCTAAAAATCTGAAGACAAATAGCTTTAAAAACCCTAAAATTCATGTTAAAGATATCTAAATCTTTCGAGAACTCATTATATAACCTGTAAAATTTGTATAAGTGAAAATTTTCAATGACATTAGATTTAACAAGAACGTTAACAAATAAATTATGATTTCTAAAACGTCTACATGGAACATCAAAATGAACATAATTAAGGATATCAATACAATCTATGTGATTATTTAAAACTTTGTAATAAAACAACACATTGAGAAGTTTACGTCGGGATTAATACAACAGTATAAAAACATACAGTACTTATGTAAAAAAACATATACCTTTTGTTCCTTCTTTGTTTAACTTAACTCAACAAAATTGAAAGTGAATGGAAAGTAAGTAAAGTATATTTAGAAAAATTTAGCTTTATATTTGAGAATTTAAGTTTATTTCTCTATCTATTAAGATTTCTTAATTTATTTTCTCTCATTTCTTATAATCCAACCAAATCTTAATATATTTATACACCGAAAAAGTACTCAAGAGTTTTCAGTGTGAATTTTTCGACAAAAACAGAAAACTTCTTACACTTAAATTTAAAACGTGACTTCCGTCTCACATGAACCGACAGAGGCAAAGCTTTTACGCAACTTCGCGTTTCAGAAAACGCACAAACTATCTCGCGCATTTTCGATCCATTTAAAAACTGCACTCCTCACCTTCTCATCTGCCCTGGAGCCAACCCTTTTGCGACTAAAAGCTCTCTTCCGATCCGACGCAAGCCGGGCTTCCAAGGAGAAGGCATTAACATCCGCTTCCAATAACAATAACGAAAAAAAACACAACAAACAACACAAAATAAAAAGAAGGAGAACAGCATTTAAAAACGTCGCTTCCTTTATAACAAAAACCTATCCCATATCCAAATCTCCGCTCCAAAGCAGGGCAAATCCAACATATCATTCATTTCACTGCACTGCCCCGACATATATTTACATGGGAGCCCATTTCTGCGCTGGAAAAAAGAGGGAGGCGAAAAAAGCCATCCGAGGCTGTTCCATCAAAGTGACAAGCCTGTTCAAAGGACGTTTAATGGAGGTACCTTGTACCCCGAAAAAGAACTTCGAAGGCTTTCTTCTCTCAGCCATATCTTCTCGTTACTGTGACGCCCCCCTCTGCTGGAACAGTGGAAGTCGATTAAAAAATGACTCCCCAGGGCACAGTTGAGCGCCTTTTTTTTGCGACGTCGTTCTTTTGAGGCGCCGTCAGGAGGTAGAGGCGTATAATGTAATTGTTCCGAAAACTGAGATGTTAACAATTTTTTCCCGCCCGCTCTCGGCTTTTTCTAGGTGGTTAATGTCGGTTATTTGAGCCTGGAAAATGTAGGTTTAAGTTATTTTCAATCTGTATGGAGGCAGCGGCATAATTTAAGGCCTCCCTGCAGGGCGAGTTGAGTGCTACTGCGGAGCTGATGTTGGAGGAGAGGAGAGAGGTTTTTTTGCTGCTGATGTGGAGTACATAACAGACCGTTTTTTTTTGTAAGCTGACGTTGTTTATAGTTAAGTCTGAAAGTTACATTTTCCTGTCGGGGATAGTTTTCACAACAATAACTTAACGTTATAAGTTTGAACATAGTAGATGAAACCTTCCAACTTTATTAAATGCTAAAAATAGTTTCTCCATTTAGTTTAGTCACAAGGATTTCCATTTTCATTCACTTTATTTAAAGTTAATCTTAAATGGCAGCGCAGTTTCTTTTGTACCCGTTTTCATTCAGTGTCCCTGTTGTGTGTTTTCATTCTTGTTCCATCAGTTTTCCTTTCGTAAATTGACTATTTTATAATAATTTTCAACTTTTTCACACCATATTGAACATGGAAAGGATTCAAGGATGAATGATTTTAATCTAACGTGTATATGTAGCCTTTATTTATAGGTAAAACCTATTTTATCTGTAATTTTTCTAAAGCTAGAGATGAATTGTTTTCCTTTTTGAATTTTCAATCAATACAAGTAATTAATAATTTATTAATTCAAAACAATTTTAACTTTTTGTAAATTTTGTAGAGTGCATATATTTTGGAACACAAATATTTTGAAACACTGCAATAGGCTTGAAATTCGCCTTAATGATGTTGTTAGTGGATATAATGATTCCACGCAGGTGGAGAGACAAAGCACAAGTTATGGTTTAAAAACTAACAACAAAGATTTATTAAAACATTCAAAAGACTATATAAATAAAAAACTCAGAAAAAGAGATTAGCCAAGGAAATTGCCGAAAGAAAGAGAAGCTACTTCTGGCTCAAACAAATAAACAGTTCTATTATGTGCGACGTGATGGCGGAAGTTTGTCTCAGGAGCGTAACGAGCCGTGCTAAATGCGCATGCGTTTGGACTTTATTTTTGATATTTTTGGAAAATTCAATAAAATAATAACTGGGGATTGAACCCAGGAACTGCCGCATGCTATGCAGGCACGCTACCGCTGCTCCAGCGGGACTTCAGAAACTTTAAAACTAATTAAAATAAGTTTTTTTCTTTTTGACGCATGCGCATTTAGCACGGCTCGTTACGCTCCTGAGACATATATGATGGCGGTTGTATCCATGGCCACCTAAACTTATAAGGCCGTAGAAGCTCAAAATCTTAAGTGATGTCATGCCTACTATTTCACGTCATCGACACGTTTAAGACAACTCCAGTCTGAAGTCTTGCTCGCCCCACCCCTACAGTTTGATTGGTCTCCTCAACTACGGTGAAAACGTCACTTGAATTAGACACACCGACACACGTGCCGAGTATTTCAGATGGGAGAAAGTTTTATCTGAATTCTTTTTGCACCAAGATGGAGAAATTTGGAACTAAAAATAATAAAATTAAAAAAAGAAATAGAATTTTAATAAAAATTTTATGTGATGTTTAATTAATTCTTAATATGAATTAAAAGTTTTTTAAAGCCAGTTTCTGCACTGGGAGATCGAAAACTAAAAGAAAGAATTGCTAGTAACTCAGGATTGTTAAGGAATACTCTCCTAATGACAGAAGGGGTAAAAGAGCAGAATAATCCTGATCTGAAATTTGCACCCAATCCTTGGATTGGACACCTAAGATTGGACCTAAAACCGGCAAATCTTTCTGTTGATGCATTTATTACGTAAAACTGATCTAAAAGATGAAACACCAATTAACATTTAACCCCCCTCCATTGTAATCGTAATTTTGAAGGCTTAAAATGTCCGATCATGAGTTTTAAACCTCAGGCCCGATTTCTACAAATTTACTCAAAATTTAATCATTAAATCAGATTTTAGTGATCAAATATGATCATAAAAATCAAACTCTGCTTAAAACCATATTCATGTCTTAAGGGGAAACCTCTTTCTCGCTGTGCAAAAAGTAACTACACAACATGAAATTGCTTTATAATAGAGCACGGAATCAACTTGAGGTTTACCGATCTCTAATTCACTTTCTCACTTCTAAAATATTCGGCACGTGTGTTGGTGTGTCAAATTCTAGTGACGTTTTCACCGTAGTTTAGGAGACCAATCAAACTGTAGGGGTGGGGCGAGCAAGATTTCAGACTGGAGTTGCGCTGTTGTCTTAAACGAGTCGATGACGCGAAACAGTAGGCATGACATCACTTAAGATTTCAAGCTTCTACGGCCTTATAAGTTTAGGTGGCCATGTTGTATCCCAAATGGCTGTGTTGCCACACTGTCGATGTGTATTCTATTTAACGCAAAATAATAACACTTAAAATATAATGCAAACATCACCACTTTTTATAAGTAAATTAATCTCTAAATATACCCCTATATCTCTAATAATATAAATAATCCCTAAATATGTAATATATAATAATAATATCTTTATAAAACCCTAAACCCTTATAAAATATAACGCAATGGAATAAATATAGTTTGATCTCAAATGGAATTTATTCTCTCTGCAGTACAACATAATGTTATTTCGGGTTACATTACACCCAGCTCCTAAGACGCCTAATGTTTCCTAGATATCCGTGAGTGCCTGTTTTATTTTGATAGTTTACTCCCTTAAGTAGTTTCCGATCGTCTGTTTTGAATTTCAGGTTTATCCGATGTTTGAACGGTGTACTTACATCGATCTATATCGACTGCTTCTATCATTATTTTAGTAGTTTTATCCATAAAACAAGGGACGTCACATCGGCATTGATCTGGTTTTTTGTCTTTTAGTTCGACTGATTCAAACTGTTCTTTACAATGTGTGTGTCCCATCGAAAGTGTATTTTGAACATGAAAAGTAAAAACAAAACTTTCTCATTACATCGACGTATTTTTTTACATCAAGGCTTTTTTAAGATATAATGATTTATAGAACTTAATATACAAAGTAATAGATGCAGTCAAAAATATAGAATGATTAAATAGACATTCCTTTATTATTCAGGAAATATTTGGACATAGTACCGTTCAAAATACTCAAACAGCAAAATATTATAAAATTTAGTAAAACATTACTTTCGATAAAATTAATATTTGCGTTTTATGCGTTTGTTATATAATATTTATACGTTTATTATGTAATAATGTAATATGCATTTTTTAATTGTAAAAATTTAAACTATTTTATTGCAGACTAGCTGATGTGCCCGGCCTTACACGGGTGGAGTGTAAAATTTTTTTAATTAAACTTTCTCTAAAATACATTTATAATTTTGTAAATCGGCAATTACCGATCATCCCGGTATCCCAGGCGCCTCTATCATATCCCGGTGGTCTCGGTAATTTTTCATATCCCGGTATTCCTGATAATTTTTCATATCCCGGTATTCCCGGTAATTTTTCTTATCCCTGGGGCCCTACTTTTTCATCTTAATAAAATAACAAATTTGAAACTATAATTAAAATTCTAGTAAATTAATAAGTCTAGTGAACAAAGTAACAAATTTAAAACTGTAATAAAAGATCTAGTAAATTGAAAAGTCTAGTGAACGTCATTCGAAACAATGTTTTATTTTAAACTCGTTTTCCATGAAAAAAATTTTCACTTTTCCATAAATATTTTTATTTTAAAGGAAAAAATCTTAACGGAAAATAACGTTTGAAAATAAATTATTTGAATTTATTTTATATAATAAATTATTTGAATCATAGCTGATAAGGCTTTAAAGTGGGCAATTATAGAGTTTTTTCTGTTAAAATATTTAATTTTTGAGGTTTTCATCTCGCTTACATTTGTGAGTGAAGCAGATCCACTCTAATAGAGACCGAGTTTTGTCCACGCCTTCGGCGTGGTTTAGGAGGAGATGTGGAACACACATACCCACATACATAGCCACATAAGGTTTTAGTTATATAGAGATTTCTTCCTTTAATAATCGCTGGTTTTTTCAACATTCGCCTACTAAAATGGATCTTACATGTCTAAATTTAAATAGAGAAACTTTAATTATTAACACTCTGTAATCGAGCAATAATTGAAAGAAAATTTAAACAGTTCAGATTTATATTTATTCCATTGTAAAAAAAATCAGCCACTTTCCTTAGAAAAACTGGTCAGCTGGATTGCCCATTTTTTTAAAGTAATGGTCCTGGAAAATACCTGGAACATTTCTGTAGAATACTGATATACTGGTATTTTTGATTGATTTCACTTTAACGATCATGTTATAATACAGGAACATTATTTGAAAAAAAAATTGGGCAACCCAGGTACCCAGTTTTTTTTTTCTAAAAAAAAGTGGCTTATTTTTGGATAAGCGCGCACTAGAGACTTAAGTCACGGCGACAAAGACAAAATTATCACCCTGGCTATTGCAAGAAGCTAGAGCGCGCGCACAGGCGACGAGACACTTGGCTCATTGCCAAGAATCTCACCATTGAAATACATAGCTCTCGAGTGACCTGGTGTTATAGTCTCCGGCGACAGAAGTCTCTAGTGCGCGCTTAGCCTTACAAAGTTTCGTCAGTTAAGTATGTCAATAAAAATTTAACAAATTTTTCATTTAATTTTTTTAAGTATGGTTAAGTTCATAAAAACTATACATACCTTATCTTATAGTCTGTTCATTTAGAATTGGCGCCTGAAACATGATCAATAACGCCTAATAACGCTCATCATTCATCTTCAGTGATAGATTCTTTTACAGTATTTTAACTACTACTGTTTTGGCTCCTTATAAAAGAAAACAGGAAAAATTTGACAAGCACAAATTTGAAACATTGCACAAGAAAAATTTTTCGATGATTATTACAATAGTAACTGCTTCTAATACATTTTTTCTCAGGTGCCAATTCTAAATGAACAGACTATAGTTTAGGACTTAGGATCAATATTTGAAAAAAATTCGGTAATCAGAGTCAAAAACAAATTTAAATATGAAATATCAATGTATAAAAGAGATGTTTTGTTGCTCTAAGTGTTAGTGTATCTGTTTTTTACAGATTTGTCCTACTTTGCATTTCCTAGCTCTTCCCTCCGATACTTTTTTCAGGTAATTTCGAAGCGAAGTCCATTTCTTCCTCAGGAAAAACCCCTCTCTCAAGTTTTTTTCCCTCTTGAGCATCTCTCCCATTAAACCTTTTCCACATTCCCTCTAAGCACGCGAAAGGATCAACATGTCCATCATCAGCAGAAACTCCACTCTCCTGATCCTACTTTAAGATCCTCGAACCAAAGCCCAGAAGGTCAGAACTGGTGAAAAAAAGAGGAACGAAACTGGAAATAAATCTGTTTTTGCCGAAAACTTTCTCCGCCGTTGGTGTCTCTGCTCTTTGAAATCCGATTAGTTCTAGAGGAGAAAAGCTGCAATAATAATAATTTTTCTTCTCTCATAGATAGATATATATGTGCGAATGCCGTTTCTTTTATAATTGCTATCTTTCCTTGCTCCGTTTTCACCGCAGTATTCCTCCATCTAGAAAGATCATTAAGTCTTTTATAAGCCTGGACTTTTATTGCTTTTTCCAGACGCTGTTATTATTAAACTGGGATGGGGTGGAAAGAGATTTTTCCCCGGTCTAAGTGATTATTAGAAATTAATGATTGTCGTTAAAAAAATTATATTCCTTAGTGTCTTTCTCGTGAAAAAGTGTAAAAGCATACTTTGAAAATGAGTCTGGAATTTAGGAAAGAATCTTTTAAATAAGTGTTTAGGTTATAATGGAAATAAATGACCGATCAATTTACTATTAAAAATGCATAATGGACATATAATTTCTTATCAACGGTTTTTTTAATCGAAGTTTTCCTTCTCCCTGAAACTTGTTTTCTCATTTAATATAATATTTGAGAGGGTTTCAGACATGCAATAATAAAAGAACTTACTATCTTGGATTTAGAATGGTGTTTTTTAACTGTTGTGGACGTAAAAAGTTGGACGAAGCTGTAAGCTGGAGTTTTTGAAATATAAAGAATTTCATTTCTTGGAAATGGTGAAATGGTTTTTTTAATCCTCTGAACAATTTTTTTCTTTAGAACAGTTTTTTAGCGTATTTTAATAGATATAAATCACTTTATGCTCTTTTGAAGAAGTACAAACAGAAAGAAATGCCTTGAAATTCATTTCATTTTTACTGTAAACGTAATATTAAATATTTGACTCTGGATACTTTTTAATAAAATGGAGATTTTTTCCATGCAACATAACTTTCTCTTTTTTTTTCCCACATCTTTAGAAAAGGAAAATGTTTCACACAATAAATGAAAAACGTTTTACAACTAGAAGAAAAAATTCACTAAATATATTGGATCTCTCTCCTTTTGAGGAGGAAAAAAAGCCCACTACTTTTTTTGCATTCGAATAAATTTTTATTGAATGAGATAAAATATATCTGGAAGTTTATGCGATTCTTAATAAAGGTATACTTATTACAAAAAACTAACAAATAGTTTTAGAAAATGTCTTTACTATAGACCAATGGTTCCCAAACTATTTTGGTCGTGGAACCCCCAAATTTGTTGCCAATGATCGCGGAACCCTGTATATTTTTTAATCAACGACTTTTCAAAATTTCTTTATCTGATATTAAATGAAACATTTATTATTTTGGTATTTCAGATTTTATTGAATAAACAAAACTAAAATAAATTCATCATAGAAATAATTAATAAAAATACAAAACATGAACTAAAATAAATGAAAAAACTTTAATGTGAAGAATGCACCTGATTCTTTGATTCCAAGATTTCTTAAAATCGGGCGTTATTTCAGTTTTTGGTCGGTGGGGAAAGGATTTTTTAGTGGGTCTGGGCCACGTCATAACTAGACTTTTTTTGGGGGGGTTGCCTCAACTTCATTTTTAAGGTATTCCCTAACAAGCACATTTATATGAGCACTGAAAAGTAGTGTTTGAATGATATTAATTATAATGTCAAAATTTGACAACGTGAACTCCAATAAATAAAGATGAATCTGGAGTTCACCCCCAGGAAATTTTTGAAATTTTGCCTGTGTTTCGACTCATTTTAAGACCCTTTCGGCTACATCCAAAGAAAAACCACCAATCTTGTAAACCACAGAATTTTCTTCCGAAAAAGTTGTAAATAAACGTCTAAGTTACAAGGGGGCTAGGGGTTCTCCCCAGAAAATTTTTTGAAATTCCCCCTTTAAATTAGTGTTTTATCTCTTTTTCAAACTCCTTGGGGAGCTCCTTAAAGGGAAAAGCTTCTTGTAAGTGGCATAATTCTAAAGGGAAAAACCCTGTATATCCGAAGTAAAAATTTTAGAGGGGGGGCTGGGGGTCCTCCCCCGGAAATTGTTTTAAAATTTTCTCTCTAGCGTTTTATTTCTTTTTCAAACTCTTTGGGGAGCACTAAAAAGGAAAAGCTTCTTGCAAGCGGCAGAATTTTCAAGGGGAAAAACACTGAATAACAGACATTAACATTTTAGAGGGGGGCTGGGGGTCTTCCCCCAGAAAAGTTTTTGAAATTTGACTCTCAAAGGTAGTGTTTCAACTCCTTTTCAGACTTTTTGGGTTACATCTAAAAAGCTCCCACCAGCTCCTTGTGAAAGTTACAGAATTTTCAAGTTACTTGCAGCAATTTTCCACTTAACAATGGAAACCTTGAGGCCTAAATGACACCCATGGGTGTTATATTTGATAACTGAACTCGCATATCTGGTGCAGCATCACGTTTGTTACGATATTTGGTTTTTGTAGCAACATATTTTGAAAACCCAGCTTCCCACAAATAAGTGGTTGCAAACGGCAATAGAATTTGAATAGCCTGTTAGAAATTTTAAATTTATTTTGGTGGTTGATTGTAAACTTTCCGAGAAAAATGGGAATATATTAAACATCATTCTTATTTTTTTAATGAAATAAAATTTGTCCCGCGGAACCCCTAAATGTTTTCGTGGAACCCCAGGGTTCCGCGGAACCCCCTTTGGGAACCACTGCTATAGACTTTATTACCGTATTAGTCTTCCTTTGGTTAAAAAAATACATATAAGTTTGCTTGAATTGTTTTGCATTGCATTTTATTATAATAAATAAATGTGAATATGATTTTGGGTTTGTGTGTGCTCAACAGAACTAAAAAGTCGAAGTGTGTTATAAGGAGAAATAAATATATACGTCTAACCCCTTCAGACCTAGCCGCCCCAAATTACCCCATCGGATTCAATTAAATCTCGAGAGGCTCAGAATTGAAAGTGTTAAATATTAAAATATATTTTAGTGATAGATTCTGATTGATTCTGATAAATCCTATTACTCGACCAAAACTTTATGAATGATATTTACAAATAGTAGGTATAAAAAACGTGTTATTTTTACTTATATCCGCGAATATTTTATATTCTCTAAAGATGATGCCAGTTTAAAAATCATGAAGATTCAAACTCTTATTGTTTTCCGTCAATTTAATAACTTCAAGAGAAATATGAATTGACATTATACAGGCTTTTAAATAAAAATAACCCTGTTTATATTTCCAAATTATCATCCCTAGAACGTATGGAGATATATATTTTCAATTTATTTATAATATGTACATATCTTCTAACTACATCCTACTTATTATTAAAAGTGTTTTTACTCCTGATAAATGGAGAAAGTTTATTGCTAATTCGAAATAATAGTTAGACATAATCATTGGGAAAAAGTACTAATTCTATACTATAAAGACGGATTGCCGTAACTACACCTTTTACAATGTAGCTCATCAATAATGAGCTTTATACCACGATATCCCCATCTTTGTGTCTCACAAAAAATATGTAGCTTCCAATCCCAACCAACATCGTCCTAAGCATAAAAATAAAGGGGATTTTCCCCTCAATTAAGAGAAAAGCACGCCCTTAGCCATCCCCTTGCCCTAAGCCGTAGCGATAGCTTCCCGCTAATACAATGGTAACAGGGTAGTCCTATATGTAGCTAATGGAATCCTTTGGATCTCAAATAACTTGGTTTGGGATGCGATCTCTCATTCGGTGGAATGTCGGTATTTGTTCTGCGATTTCTCCCGGTTTCTTTTCAGAGGGAAATCATGTGAAGTTCATTAAGGGTACACAATCCGACGGCTGGGGAAGTTTTTTTGGGATGGCAAGGGTTTATTATTGCAAAGGTTGAATCGGAGGAGTTAGTTGTCTCTTTTTGCATGATGAAGAAGTTTGGATGTTGGATCTAATGAAGAGCTATTAAAGTGGTGTTTTTTTATAGGTGAATACAGGGTTAATGGTTCTTTGTTGGCTGCAAGGCAAATGTTATTTGATATATCATACTTTTAATTAAGGACTAAAAGAATAAAGACTTTAAAGATGTTCAAATAGGAAAATCAAAGACTTTATTGAATCTTAGTATTTAATTTTTTTCAATATTGAATACTTAACAAAGTAAATGAATTTTGATTTTTATTTTCAGATTCTTTTTGTGTAAAAAGCAATTTTAACTCTTAAAACCATGTAACCTGCGATTAAGACACACGAGCGTTTATAATTTTCTTATACTAACATTTTACTTGATAAAAACCAGAGTATAGAGCTTAACCGAGTGTTCATCTCCATAGACGCTAATTGCAACTTTTTTAACAGGGCTTTTCTTATAGACAAACTTTAAGCCAAACGGACCCACCTCTTTTAATACCACGTCATTCCTGCTAATTCTGTCATTTGCCCACTGAAGCTGTCATTCAAATCCAAATCGGAACTGAAGGGGAAAAAACCGATGAAATTAAAATGACGCTTGATAGAAGTTCCATATCCAATTAGGAATCACTTTCGCATTTAGCTTTTTAATGAGCTGAACTAAATTAATTACCTAAAGAGGAAAATGGCCGTTTGGCATCTCTGTTAAGCTCTATACTCTGTGATAAAAACCTAACCTTTTATATTTCCTTAGATGTATGAAGACATCTGTATGCAGCACATTCTGTTCTGTGATTTTTTATGTTAATGAGGAAGTTGCATGATTTTTTTTAATTTTTTTAATCGATTCCTCTTGCAAAAATAAGCAACTACCCAAAATTTGAGGCCGATCGAGAAATTTTTTGATTGCCAAAAAAATTAACAAAAATCCCCTTTTTAAAAGCGCGCGAAAACGCCAAGAGTTTGGAAGTGACGTCATCTTATACTAAACATTGTTGTAAAGCAATGGAGTTGATGGTATTATTGTTGACGTCATCTTATAGTTTAAACAATAAACGTTTTCAGTCACGTGTTTTTTTCTTGACTTTTAAATTAAAATATTTAATTACCGGTACATTTTTTTGAAAAACTGACTAGATATTTCATTTTACCGTACAAAAAACCATACGGAACACTTGTTTGTTTTTGAAAATCTGACACATGCAACTTCCTTATTCAAAATTCAAATTATAGTAATAATAATAATAATAATTTTATTTACTGCACAAATAGTATTTACAAAACACAAGGAAAAATTCATTCGCCACCAAGGGGAAAATAGACAAGTCCCGTTCAGGTGACAGAAATAAATTATACATGAAATACAAAAGAAATTAAAACAACTAAAGAAATGTGTAAATAAATAATGGCAATAAGCTGGAAAAAATATTATCAGAAATGATTTGCTTCAATTGAGAGAAAAATAGGAATCCGGGTCGTCGATATTAATTATAAAGTTAAATAAATTTCTTTTAAAAGTGGAGTATTTGTTAATAGTAATTAAATTTAGAGGTAAACTGTTATATAATTTAGGTTTAAGATAATAGAAACTTTTAGTAAATATATCTTTTGAAAATTTTGGAATCTGATAACTTTCAGTTGATCTAGTGTTAAAATTTCTATTCCGTAAGTTACACAAAGATCTATGTCGGTAAAGGTGAAGTATTATTCGGAAATATGCATTGTGTCGAATCGGAAGTAATCTAAGGGTTCTAAAATTATTTGGATAGGGTTGAGGATTTAAAATTTTAAATATTTTATTTTGGATTGAGATAATTGGTAGAATATTGGATTTATATTCACCACCCCAAACGATAGCACCGTAATTAAATAAGGAATAAAACCATGCAAAATATAAAGTTTTTAAAAATGATAAACCAATTTTATTTTTAAGGTGGTAAAATTTTACCAAAACAAAACGTAACTTTTTCCCCAGTTCGTTGATATGAGTTTTCCATTTGAGATTCGCATCAATATGCAAACCTAAATATTTAAAACTTGAAAAAGATTGCAGAGTGTGACATTGACAGGTGTTGGGATTTCTATTACATGATAAGGCATGATATTTTATATTTAGGTTAGACTCAGACTGTCTCAACTTAAAGTGAATATATTTTGTTTTGTTAAGGTTTAAGGCTAAATCATTTGTGTTGAACCAAGTTTCGATTTCTATCAAATCAGATTCTATTTACATTACTAATTCATCAATATTGGAACAAGAATATAATAAAACGGAGTCATCCGCATAAGTTAGAATATTACCAAAAAGTTTTAACTTGCAAAAATCGTTTATAAAAATTAAGAAAAATAAAGGTCCTAAAATTGATCCCTGAGGAACACCGGGATTCATATTATAAATTAATATGAATTTTTTATTCAAATAATAATTCCATTATAATATTAATTGAAATAAATAAAAATGTGTGACCCAATTGTAATTTGTTTACATAAAGAATGTTTTGTTAGTGGAGTTGTATTTATAATTTTTTAATATTACCACTGTGTGGCGTATGTTTTAAAAAAGGAAGGAGTTTTAACTCCGAAAATATTTTTAATAATTGATGTTTTTTTCCAGCATAAAAAAAATTATATTTTTACTTAAAAACAACAATAAGATGATTATTTGTTTGTATAAAGGAGATGAGTTTAAAATTCCTTTTTAAATATAATTATTACCATTGATAAGATTGCATACAATTGTCCCTTGTGTTCTCTCCTCTTGTGTTTAATGTTTCCTTCAAACAATTCTTTAAATCAACACAACCCTAAAACACAATTACCCTCCATTTCATCCAACTCAATCCACCTCCAAGCTGTAAATTCCAAACACCATTACACCTCCCTAATCCCCCCAAAACACCTCGAGAGAAATTCACCCCCAAGAAAACTTTGACAAAACTTTTCACAAATGCTTTTTTCCTTCACTTCTTCGCGGTCACCTCAAAAGCAACGAAATCTCCGGAACGATTGTAATTCCCGAAGAAAGCAACAAAGTCATTAATTGCACACAGGACCGAGAATCTCATTTATTCCCGCAGATTAGAAGCGATTACGATTCCGATAATCGCCATCAGGAAAAGTTTCCCTCCAAAGATCCCTACGCTTATGCAAAGGAGGGAAGAATTTATTCCCGGCCATCAATGCAGTGATGATCGAGGTTTTTTTCTATGCTGCTTTTGGAGGTTTTGTGAGCTATGGGCCCCTTTTAATTAGAGTTTTGTAAGAAGGGCTGTTAGCAAGATGATTATGGTAAAGCTTCGTTTGTAATGGAGGGTGTTTTGGAGGGTTTAATAGATATAGTTCGGTGATTGGGATTGGCTTTTTGAAAAGTTTGGGAATTAGTGTTAAGTGCTGTTTGGAGGTGCTCGTTAGCTGGTCGGTGACTTTTGGAATTGTAAGGCGAAGTTTTGAGCTTTAAAATTTTAAACAAGGTCCCATCAGCTTTTTTATTAGTAAAATCTTATTAAATTAGTTTATGTTGTTTCTGAATTTAAAACTCCGTTCTGATAAATTTTAGGAAACAAAAACTGGGGACATAAATTTCATGATAAGTTTTGCGTTTGTTGTCGTGTTTATGAAAAGTGTCATTAGATGTTGTCATGGATTGTATGAACCGCCATTGCTATGGCGAGGCAATTTTCTGCATATAGGTCCTCTTCCGGTGAATTTATCTTTTGGATTTCTCTTAAGGATGGCAGGGCAAGCAAGTATGTGATTCGGTCAAAGTTCGATACCAGAGACAATTCTGCAGATGGTGTAATATTCTTGTTTTGTCTGGTTTAATCTCCATACCCCTGTATGATAAGTTTTAAATAAATAAATTATTTGATTACCCAAGGTAAAGAAAGTGATCATTATTCTATAGCCGTGCAGAGAAACAATCAATACCTTTAGAATCTTAACCTGTTTCGGAAAATATCATATGTATGCTGTCCTCCCTGATAAGTGAGCAAAAATAATTTTTTAAAAAGGTATTCAAATAAAATGCTTCTAACTTGTAAATGTCCATGTGCCATTTGCTGATCATTAAAACACTATCATCAGAAAGTTTAATCGAAAATTTAATTATTATTTAGCTTTACACAACACTACAAACATAAAATGTTTTTATTTTATCTAAATACTAAAGTTTACAACTTATTCACTTAATAACACGTTCTTCATACTAAAATTTTGATTACGTTATTCTAAAATACACTGCTGGCCATCCAAAATGGTACACCAAGAAGGTACAGAGATATCAAACCCAAATTTATTTCTATGATTGCACATAGTATAAGTGTGATTTGATTAAAAATTCAGCTTTCCTGGATGTTAGGGGGCTGAGAAAATAGGTGAGAAGCGGTGTCTCCATAGGTGTCCCTTACCGCTGCCCCACGCCATGGTATTGAATGAAGGAGGCTCAAAATGGGCTTTGAGGGATTGGAGGACTATGTTGTGTCCACAGGCAGTCAAAGTTCATGTGGTGCACCAGCGGACGTTGCATACCGGGATAGGGGATTTCTCCTCTTTCATCGGACATGTTTTGTGGCGTTGGTTCTTAAGAACGGGTAAGTCAGGGTAAAAATGCAACATAGGGAGATAAGAAGAAAGCTTGGATATTGAGTTCATCACGTGGTTGTGCATTTTTCTCTTGAGACTTGTCCTCAGGCTAGGGTTGAAGGTAAGGGTAGACAACAGGTTGTCAAACCTCAACGCAGCAGATCTGGTTGGACAATGTGCCGTTAAATCATACTGAGGAGGTGTGTGAGTGGAATCCAATGATTCACTACCTCGTTACTCTGCGTAAAGAAGAAATCTGACGATTACAAAATCAACAGCCGAGTGCTCTCTTTTCTCACTGTCTTAAAGTCATCTCCAATTATCGTGGACCCCCCTTTGTTGCATTTTTACCCTGAATTACCCGTTCTTAAGAACCAACGCCCACAAAACATGTCCGGAGAAAGAGGAGAAATCCCCTAGCCTGGTATGCAACGTGTGCTGGTGGACCAAATGAACTTTGACTACCTGGGGACGCAAACAGGGTCCTCCAATCCTTCAAAGGTCCTTCAATCCAAATCTTTCACTCAATAACATGGCTTGGGACGGTGGTAATGGAGACCTATGGAGACAAAGCTCCTTACCGATTTTCTCGGCCCCCTAACATCTAGGAAGGCTGAATTTTTAATCAATTCACATTAATACTATGTGCAATCATAGAAATAAATTTAGGTTTGATATCTCTGTTCCTTCTTGGTGTACCATTTTGGATGGCCAGCAGTGTATAAAATGAAATTATTCAAGCATATTAGAGTTATAGAAACATACTATTTCTTCCTCATAAGATTAATTTCATTATAATTTCACTTAAAAATTGCTTTGGGGGGCATTAAAAATTCAAATAATTGAAGTATAAAAACACTTACAAGTAAATTATATTAGGAAAGTAAAAACCACAAGAAGAAGAGACCATGCTCTTCTAGTTGGAAATGAGCTCTTGATGTCTTATCTTTTTTATTGCCTACGTATATAGAAAATAATCTTAAATGAAGACCCGTCACACTGAATCTCGCAAAAATATCCTGGCAGGAAATATAAAACTCTTCAATTTCAAAATCAAACCAAAAGAACCAGACGTTGTAATCCTTTAAAAACATCAATACTCTTAACATATCAATACTCTGAAAAACTCCATCAGCCCTACTCCATCCCAACCAAAAAGAAGCGGGCGACCTGGGACCGCACAGCCCCAAATTACTCCCGGGACGGGCAAAAGAGACCCCGGCTTACCCGGGATTAGATCCGCGATCCCGGAATCGAAGGTAATGCGACATTGATCTGACAAGCGGGCCCTTAATCTGAGAGATAAGAATTCAGATGAGGGGCTTCTCGCCTCCCCTTGGGCGATAGATTACGCCCTGGGAGAACGTTTTAATGAAAGACTTACTTTAAAACGAGACGCGATTGGGATCTCGCTTTGGAGAGGATTTGTATCACCACTAGACTGTTTCTTCCGGCGTTTGAGTATTGCATGACAATATGGGGTATGAAGTGTAATTAGGTGAATACACTGGGAGAATATTTATAGGGGTTGTATTTAATAAAGGAAGTCATATTCTTCCTGACGTTCTTCAACATCCTTCTTCAACAATATATCTATCGCATTTTAAACGGTTAATCCGGTTATACCTAAAAAAATAAATTAGATTGTGTGGAGTGATATTGATTGATTTTAGAAAATTATCATTAGTTAAACCAAATCAAATTATCAATGTAAGTAAGTATTTTTAAGACGCGAAATAATTTTGAAAATATTAAGTCGATATTAAAGTAGTAAGTAAAAATTAAGAAAAGGAGAACGAAAGAAAGCAAAGTAACAGTAAAACTTTTTTTTAGAAAATTTAAACAGTCAAGGAAATAATACCTCAAGTATAAAAATACTTCAAGTATATATCTTAAATATATTTTACTTTAATAAATATACTCCTTTTAATATATTGCTTTGATAACTGAAGACATTATTAATAGGATATGTTCTGTAGTCATTATCAATTGGAACTTTTTATTATACAATTGTACAGTTAAGAATTATAGTTTTCAGTGGATTTGAGATAAGAATGACTTTGTATAGACCCTTGTCTGTAAAAATAAATATTTTTAACATACTTTTGGAATGGGGATGTTTTGATACTAATCTAAATCGTTTTTTGTCAAATTATAAAATAATGTGTTTATAAGTTAATAAATTAATCAATAAATTTTCTCTATTTGTATAATTTCTTACTTAATTAAAATCATTTTCAAAAAGAGAACAGTTTCCAACTTTTCATGTTTTTGAAGTACACTTAATACGAAACAAAACAGTTGATGACAATACTCCTGCAATCCTGAAAGAACCACCATCACTCAGTCTACGCTGTAAAACCCATAAACGTGTTTATATTGTCTTTGTGAGTCAATCACATTCTTTATCCTGAAATTTCCTCTCCAAATTCATTCTTTTCCCTCTTACTTTATCTCCTTCATATTATTTCTATATTTTGCTATCGATTTTTGTTGAATTTGTTACTTCGTGAAGCCATCGTTTTTGAATCATCCGGAAGATACATGACTTCTGCCAAAATGTCCAGAAATAGAGGATTCCAAATGTTCGGAGCTTCTGAACCATTCATCTTTCCGTTTCTTTCCATGTCTCATTCTTTAGTTGTCAAAACTTTCAAAGGTATTATGGAGAACTTTTAACTATCATAAAACATCTATAAAAAATACTTTGGAAAATTTAAAGGATGCGTGAACTTTCGAAGTCTGCAAAATTCTCTTTCTACAGAATGAACTGCTCGAGAACTTTTGAAAATTCTTTAAACCATATTTAAACCATATATTTTGTAGTATAAAGAAAGTTCTCTATATAGTATAAATATTTCGATTTATCTTTCTCCGTATTTAACTTGCTATCTTAAAAGTTTAGGATTTTTTTGTATATAGGTATTTCTCTGAGTTTACTTATACTAAATGCTATTTATATTGCAAGTTTAGGTTACATATTTGTCAATCTTTAAAACTAAAAAAAAATCATTAAAAGCGCGAAAAGGTTATATTTAACTTTCAATACATTAAATATATTTACCTACCTTTAAGATAATATTTACTTAAATATATTTTCCATTGCATTATTTTTAGCTAAGAATGCGGTTTTTAATTTAAACTCAAAGAACTATCTGAATTAATCTATGTTAAAGCTAACTATTCAGCTAACTAGCTTTAAACTTTAACGTAGTTTCATCTTTACTCAAATTATTATTTGAATTATTTCTAAAGTCTTACAAAAATTTTAGTTACGTTATCCTTCTACAAAATTCGTTATCAGTTTTTTTTTCGATTTGCGAGTTTTGTGTTGAATAAAAGAATTTTGATTCTTTAGTTACGTTTTAGAACATGATTAATAAAATATTTCGACACTCTCATTTGTTCTCAATAAAATTACTCATATAAGATTTTATTAAGTTTAAGAACATTGGAAGTAACTCTCAGATGAGAAACAACTATCATTCAATTTTAACATTATGCTTCAACGTTTATTTAAGAAATTATATTTATTGGTTATATGAGAAAATATTAAATACTACTAGTTTTAAACCTAATTAGTTTTACAAATTACAGCCGAATGCCTTGAAATCCTTTTTTGTCCTCGACTTGATTGAAAACAGACTATTACCAGACGAAATATTTAAAAAATAATAACTATTGTCCAACCGCCACGAGAAAAGCTTTTTACGTCGTACAATAATGTGGCGATTGTTATGGAAAAGGGTTATTCCACTCAATTTTGGGGGTGAGGGTAATTCATAAACGCTGAAAAACGTGTTGTGTCAAATCAATGTTATAATCATTTTGATTTTTTTACCATTTTAGATGTTTTTTTGACAAAGTTTTCTTGTGGTGGCCGGACTATATCCAAAGCTTAACCCTACAAAATATTTGAATTAGAATAATGAGGCATTTGCATGAGTGAGGGATTTGCTTGATTTTATACTTTTTCGATACAATATCGTCTAAAACTCCCAAATTTCTGATTTTTAAGTTCAAAAATGTGTTTTAAATAATTTAAAGTTCAATTTTATTTTTGCCATAACGTCAGAAAAGTCTAGTTATCAGAAAACGGGCTTCTATTGGATGTGACGTCACAGCGCATGAAAACCATTGTGTTTTCTGTTTCCACGTGATCAGAAAACGGGCTTCTATTGGATGTGACCTCACAGCGCATGATTTGTGACTCGAAAGTGTTTTCGCCCACACAAAAAACGAAATTTCAAAAATTTATATCTCAGAAACTAGGCTTCGAAAATACTTGATGTAAACGTCATTCTTCATGGTTTTTTATCTACTATTTTAATAAAATTTAATCTCAAAACGTGAGAATACCTCATTGAAGTTTGAGTTAAAAAAAATACCTCCCCATACTATCATATTATTTATTCTCTACATTTGTGTACAGTGCAACAAGTTTTTCTCCTTCTGAAGTATTTCCCCATTTCTCTTTTTATGTAAATTATACTTTCTAAAAGACACTAAATACACCCTATCAGCATTCTTCAAACCATATGCTCTACCCGTCCTTCACACGCTCAATCCCTCCTCATTATCAAAATTTTCTTTAACCCGGGAGCACTCGCACTGGGTATCTCATACCCAGGCGCGCATTCTTAGTCTCACAGCGTTCCCCCCTTTTTTTCAAAATGTGTGGGGTATCATGTAGCTGAGTTCAAGGTCACATTCTTCAAGTTTCAAGGTTAGATAAGAATTCAGGAATACGCGGTTTCCGGGAATTGAGGCTTTTGGGTATGAGATACCCGCGCGCGTGCCGGTAGAGGTGTCAGTTTTGGCTGTGGATTCCGTTCGATTGTTCGGTATGGCGGCTTCGTTCTTTGCTTTAGACAGTTTTTACCGATGATTTTGATTTTTTAGTTAAAATTAAGAAGATATTGGATATTATGATGTTTAATGTGATGAGTATACAATTGAAGTGGCCGAAGAATGTGTGATGAAAGTGATGAAGAAAGTTCAGAAAATCTTGTTTCTCCGGAAAATGGAGAATATTATCTCGGTAAAAAAGGAACAAGATGGATGAACGAGAAGTTTAGAACCAACGTCAGAGTGGCGGTGAAAAATATTATAAATAAAATCCCTGAAAATACAAGTGGTTCTCGAGGGCCTACTAAGACGCAATCAAAAAATGCTTCTGATACATCATCAGAAACTACCTCAGAAGAAGGAAACAATGCCAAAATTGTGGAAAAACGGGATACAAAATATGTAGGGATTGCTTTAGCAAAGGGGACTTGAAAATAAAACGCTAATGTGAAAGGTTCCAGAAGTATATTTGTATGGAACACATAACTCCAATTTGTAAGGATTGCACGAATAAATGTGAGTAAATTATATTCATTTAAGATACACAAATGATAGTTTATTGTTTGTGTCTTATTTAAAGTAATATTATTTGTAAAAGCAAGCAGGTTGAGCGCTAAAACGCGAGAATCCATCCCTGGGTATCACATACCCACCCGCGAGTTTCCGCGTTCGTTTCATAGGTGCGACTGCTCCCGGGTTAACGCTACCCCCATAAAAATCTACCCCACATTACCCTTATTTCACGCACACTACATCCCATATACATCACGGGTGGAGAAAAAAACATCATCTCTTTACATCACCGGTTTATCGGCAAGGAAAGGAGGCGTCGAAAAACTATCCATCTGGCCGTATACGCGTCTGCTGCGTGTAAATCGATGCTTATGCGCTGAAGACAACCATAAAATTCCCGAGCGCTTATCTCTATCGAACATTCTGAAGGGCTCCTTTTCAAATTAATAATTGCCCAAGAAAGGCGGAGAAGAAAAAAGGAGCTGTTTACCCGGCAGAGCGGGTAACTCATTAGCCGTGGCTTTATGAAGATTCATTATCGACAAGCCCGTTTTTAATTAATTATTTCGAGAGATAGATTGTGAAGAGCGAGCGGCCGTATTCATTTTTGCAGTGAGCGCTTCAGTCGTAAAAGACGAACGATTGAAATGCGAGCTGTGTGCGGTGCAGTGGCGTGAGTCTGACGCTTGGAAGGATTTAAACAACATGAGTCAATATGTGCAGCAGTATTCCTCTTGTGGTTCATTTTGTTCATCACAGAATTCAACGCCATATTCACAGTCGGAGTTTAAGCAGCAGTTAAAGAAAGAATAATTTGCTTTTTGCTGACTCTGATTGGTAGATTCCTTCTTTGACCAGGACAAGAGATTTAACACCAATGAATGACTATGAGCCATATCATGGCTGTGAATATGATTGTTAAACTCTTTTTAAGATCTTTAATACACTGTTAAAAAAATAATTCAACCTTTCGCCACAAACTGGTTAAAATTTAGCTGCAACCTAGGTTCGGTAAAAGGTTTCACCAAGTTTTTGTGCTTTCTCTAGTGAAAGCACCGGATTTCACTAGTGAAAGTTCCGAAAACTTTGTGAAACCTGTTACCAAACCTAGATTGCAGCTAAATTTGAACCAGTTTGTGGTGAAACACTACAACCTTTCACCACAAACTGGTGAAAGGCTGAACTGTTTTTTTAACAGTGACTTACAAGGTTGGTTTTAAGTTAAATACAATAACAACGAGTTACCATTTATGATAGTGTTCTCTGCTGCAGAATCAACGACTCTAAATGGTGGAATCCAATTTTAACTGCTGGTTAAGTAGCAGAGAATACGCGGTTGTTAAAATCAGTAGATACTTTAATCATTTATTAAAATACAAAATAGTCTGTTAGTATTTATTGCTTTGCGAACAAAATTATTGTATTTGGCAACTTAGGCAGAAACACTTTAATCCTTCGTTAAAGAACAAAAAAATTTCAATTTGTTATTATTCATTGTTTTGCGAAACTATAAACTGCTGAATTCGACAACTTAAGTAGAAAGTCTTCGCAAACAAAAATTTTGCATTTTTGACACTTCATTATGGTTTATCTATAATTGAACAAACCACAGATAAGATAACACAAAGCCGAATAGGGTCACAAAACAACTGACGACAAAAGCCTTCATAGATCCTTCAGCCTGAATAACCTGTCGGTTAGCTGGATGGAAAAATTAAAGATTGAAGCAAATAAAACAAAGACATACAATGCTGAGTAATTAAAAGTTATTAAGATATCAATTTTCCATTAATTAGTTGAAACACATATCTATTTTCATCTGATACTATCTAAAACTAATTAATAAGTTATGAGTAGACTTTATGGCAAAAACTGTAATCATCCCCAATTACGCAACCGATTCCCTTCTTTTTCACTCAAAGACCTCCCATAATTCCCCCTTACCATCCTCTGCGATTGCTCATTTGAATCCCATACCATTCCTTCCTCGCCAAACAGTTTGATACCCTTCTGAGGGACCTCTAAGCCGAATAATGAGAATGAGGACACAATGGCTCGAGGGCCCTGATTGCTGCAGATTACGCCGTCTCGCGCGCATCGACGACAAAGCGGAGCGTTATCGTCCGTTCGCGTGGGGACAAGTGTCCGGGAGGATTTGGAGATGACTAGGTTACACTGGGCTATGGATTTCCATGTTTGATTTTAGGGGGGCCGTGTGGAGGTTATTAAGACATTAGGTTTTAATGTGTGTGTCGTATGAAAAGAAGATTAATGGGATAGGTAGTTGGAAATGTTAGTTGTGCTTATTTTGAAACAATGTGTAAACTTTTTACTCTCATGAATTGACAATTTTTTGAACTTTAGTCTTTGAAACCTTTTGTACATAATATGCTATGACACATGCCATTTTTTGGAAATAATATTGAAATACAACAATACTTGCAAATGGATTTTTTTGATAATTAAAATTAGAAAGCTTGAAATTTGCATTGGAATTGGAAATTAACTTGACATTAATATTAAGTGAGAGGAATTTAGTTAATTTCATCACCTTCAAACAAACATTCGTATCCTAAGCGGAAAAATTTAACCTCTGCTGATAATGATTTTTTTTGCAATTTGTAATGTATTATTATCTACCCCGAACTACAAAGATGTATGATGAAAATAGTTTAAAACCTTAAAAAGTGTTGGGAAACGTGCTGGGAAAATTCACATTGGAAATCAGCATTAGAAATCTCGTTTATACAATCTTTGTGTCGTTAATACTATAAGATAAAGAAGAAAACGTTAAATTTTATTTGAATTAAGAACAATTTGCTACCCTATTAAATTTTTGATCTCCTGTTTTTTAGACACAATGAAATAATCTTCTGAGAATTCTTGCATAAGGTAACTTACATCTAATCCCAAGCATATAAAGCATTTACGCATCAGAATATAGACAGGCTTTCTTTCAACTAAAGAGAACGTCTTTCACAAGTGTCACTCTAAAAGTAATATGATTTAAAATATAATAAAATCGAGGCATGTCGCATTTTATTCACTTACAACTTAAGCATATAAAAATGTTTACAAAGTAACAGATTTTTTAAAAGTGTCACACTAAAAATCAAATAAATTAGAAGGTAATGAAATCAAGGCTTGTCGTCTTTATTCATTTACAGCCTTAGAAATGTTATACTGCATTCCAGGATATCCATCATGCAATTCCCTCCCTTCTTAATTGCAGTCTTACTCTTAATCTCATTTGTCACTTGCAAACGAGAAAATAAATGCTACAATCACGACATCCCGTGTTTTAATGATAAATCTTCTCAGTGCTTTCATCAACGTTTTTGTATTCCATGGAAATTATTAAAAGCCTTCGAGCGTAACATAGTGGGTAAAAGTTGTTTTTGAAAGTTCCCTTTGTGTTGAAATAATATGTATCTTTATTTTCTTCATGTCCTACGCATTTCAGAAATGATTTTCTAAAAAATTTCATTTTCTGAAAAGCCTCTTACTAAGCAAGGTACTAGGAAAAGTTTAGATTTTTCAAGCTTAAAATATTTCCAAGCAGATTTTTGTTACGGTTTAGTAATTGATGTAAAGTTTATCTTTGCTTATGTATACGTAAGTTTTTAAATTCTTAGAAGTTTTTGAGGTTTTTGTCAAAATCATTAACTTTTACTTGTGA
Organism: Tetragnatha versicolor; assembly: GCA_024610705.1. Taxonomy (NCBI): domain Eukaryota; kingdom Metazoa; phylum Arthropoda; class Arachnida; order Araneae; family Tetragnathidae; genus Tetragnatha; species Tetragnatha versicolor. Next base: position 60,422,453 of record JANDEH010000001.1, read on the forward strand.
TATTATATGATATGTCTAGATAATATGATTAAAACGTGCGGTTGAGTTTCTAAACATATACATTGCTAGTGCATATGTTACGAACAAAGTGATTAATTGGGCATTATTAATAATGCCCAGAATGGAGGCGGGAAAAGTGATAAATTTCATTGATAAATGCCATTGAATTTATCACATTGCCCGTAACAAATACACTAATACATTTCTTAATTAATGCTTTTTATTTTTTTATGTACCAATCAAACTTAGAACATATCTACTTTTAAAATTAGTTAATAGAAAATTATAAATGCTTAAAGTAAAAGAACTTAGAAGTTTTAATACATTGACCTCTTCCTAACACCCTGTAAGTATAATTAATTATATTGTAATAGTGCCATAAATTTGAAAACTTAATAAAATGAACTGAATTATGGATGGCAACAAGTACTTTCGCTATGAAAAGCAACAAGTTCATTTTTGTGTCTTTCTTCAATAGGCCATTTAAATTTATAGCTTCGTAAGATATAAATATCCAAATCTTCATTCCAATTAATAGCATTGTTTTTTTTGTACTTCAGTACCGATCTCAATACTCCGTCGGTATGTTTCTAAACTCGTTCCCTACATCACATCAATAAATCCGCAACATGCACGAACGATACAAATCAAAAAACCGAACACACGTCAACCCAATAAATCCTAATGAACCCGAAACAAGATACGATAAAACCACCACCGCCAACAACAAACAACAACAACCCTTGACACATACACCACATTTACACTGACACTCCATCCACCTCAAGAAAAAAACATCCTCAAAGCTCTTCCTTTCGGAGAAAGATAACGGGCACTTGGCTTCTTAAAAGAGATAAATTTTAAAGCCCCCCCTTCGTTGTGACTTCCATCCACATCACTCCAATTTCCGAAGAAGTTCCTCTTTTCCAACCCCCCCTTAAAGAATCGATGGGGGTCGACGTTTAATTAGTCGTTTACAACCCTTGCTATCTCCACGGGAAAAGTTGGGTCATATCGATTATTTGTGCGGGCCACTCCCAATCGATTGGACGGCCGAAGGAAGGATGAGTGATCCTTGTGGCTAAGGGTGATTGGTGGGACCTGAAGATGGAAGCTTGTATTTATTGATTGAGGTGACTTTTCCTCCAGACAACAGTTTCTTTTTGTTGTAGATGATTTTAGAGTTGGGGGTTATGAATAAATGAGCAATTAGGTGACAGTCGGGACATATTTCATGCTTAAATAGTTCGATTCCAACAATTCTCGATTCGTTTTGAGTTTACCAGTGTAAATAAGGGATGTTCGTAAGGATAATGGCGCAAGTACAAAAATGGAAAATTTAAGGCAAGCATGAATTAATTATTTGGTTTCTTTTTAAGAGTGGCCTTTGAGAATGGTTAAGTCAAATGTTCAGAAATAGGGCAACCGAACACCCCTCTCCCCAACTCTGCGGTATATAATGTCATAGGGTAAAGTTCAGTAATAGACCTGTTAAAACCTCCCAAAAATGCACTCGGGCACTAGTTAAGAAAATTCCCAATTAGTCAAAAAAAAGTGGTTGATAAATTAATTCACCTAAGCAACTCATGTTAAATCCTAGTGGAGCTTGGGTATTCCAAGTGGCACACGACAACAACAACAACAACTCATGTTAAAGTTTATATGCTAGTTGGTAAACAACGAATATGGTAAAAGGAAATTTACAGATGTTGTTTTGTTTTATGCCAGTTTAAATTTATGAGATATTTTTTACGAGAATTTTGAAAACATTATGAAAAATAGAGATGTTGTTTAATTTTACTTTAAGAAAATTGTAAAATTACAAAAAAAAGTGTCAAGGACACTGATAAAATATTCAAATAATAAATCAACTAATTAATAATAATGGACTTTAGTTACAAAAATAAATGGCCGTAGACAAGCTATTGGAGTGAAAAATAAAAAGTGCTCTTTGCATGCCAAATGGAATAAAGCTAAATGTAATATTTGTTTTTTTGTTATTTGAGTATTTCAATGGAAAATGGTCATAAAAATATTTGGGGATGTAAATAACCCCCAATAAGAAATTAGTATTATTTAAAATGTCTTTTTAATTTCTCCGAAAAAGACGAAACATTTGTCTTTAAAAAAATTTACAAAACATTCAAAATATTACATGTACAAATTGTGTTTTATTCTCCAAGAAGATTTTATTTCAGGGGTTTTAAATACTACAAAAGAACTTGTAATCCATTACCCCAAAAATAACAAAACATCCACAACCTTAAAAAAATATTGTATTATAATGACATTTTCATCAGAGTTTTAATCTTGTTATAAAACATCACCACCTTACTTTCATATAAAAAGAAGTTTCACTCTTCATTTTCCCAGCAAAAGTTTAAAAATAACCTTTTTTACAAAGAACTCCTGTCTTCAAAAAGTTTTTATTTAGTCCATCTAATCAAATTTGTTACTTCTAATTCGCTGCTTGCCGCAACGATTGCATGCGTCCAAGATTTTTTCCCCACTGGAATCGAAGTCATAATTTTATTATGCACTCAAACATTAGAGAGAAATATTGAACAAAGTAAAGAATGTCTTTTTTAAGGACGTGAGATAAAACGCTCTTCAGAAGTTACAGTTAGCAAAGCTTTAGTAATAGGATTAGGGAGATAACTTTGACTCGGCTTTACTTTATTATTTCTTAAATGTCTTTCAAGGATATTAATTTAAAAAGGTAATTAGGATCTTTGTCTTTTTAAGTATGATAAATTAATCACAGAAGTTTTGTTGGACAATAAGGATTAGACTGCTTTTTTTATCAATTGGAAATTCTTTTGCATTTCAAAAACAAACTTTGTCACTAAATGATTATTTTTAAACAGATAATTTTAATCTTTTGGTTTATCTACATGATTAATTACTATTCACTTCTTAAAAACAATGTGGATGTGAACGCAAAATTTTCTGTAAAAGTCTTGTTATTAGTACATTTTTCTTACTTACAAGGCTTTTCTAAAGCCTTTAGTAACTGTAACTCTAAAAAACTAAGTTAATCATTTACGCTTATACACATCTAACTATTTAATTAATAATATTAGCATGTAGTAGTACAAAAAGAAAAGTACTGTGGGGGAATGTTAGTTAATATTAGTGTGTTTCTGAAGCTTTACTTGATTCTATTGATTAAAGAACTTTTCATTTATGAGTTTTCAACCCTTTAAAATGTTCGTTCTATATTGAAACCTCAAAACTCCTATAAAAGAATAACTAATGTAAAAATTTCTTTCTTTCATTATTCATTTTTTTTTTGAAAATTTTCTAAAAGTAGGTAAATGGATTCTTAAGTTGATTTTTTCTTCAATTTCATATCGGTCAGGAATCATGTTGATGGAACATGTAATCTTAGTATTATAAAAAGCAATTTATAATATTGTCATTCGATAAGAAAATTTCCAACTACTGCAAGAACATTGATTGCTTAAAAATATTTTATCACAACGTGAAAAAATCTTCCATACGAAAAACCAAGAGAAATCAAAAAACTTTTGCTCTCATCAAAGAACATGGAGCTGAATTAAACCAATAAAGAAACAATTCCTATCTCTCTTACACGGTTTCTCAGAAGAAATCTGATCTAATCAGTTCGGAACAAGTTCTTCGAGTGCTCTCAATTGGCACACTTCAGTGTGAACACTCTCATTAGAGTTAAGCTTTTTGGAAAGAACACTAAAAGTTGTTATAGGCTTTAAAAACCTATTATTAAATACTGAAAGTTACCAGATAATTGAAAAAAAAATGTTTGATACTTAAATAAGTAAATTTAAAAAATCTTACCTTTATTACCCAAACTACGCAATCATTTCTAAAATGTGGGTTATTGAAAACACCTATCTCAACTACCATCTTTAGTATACCCAAAACCTTGCATTCTTAGTCCTGCATTCTATTTTTAGTCTACCCTTATCTGAATTTCGTATTATTATGGGTGTGCCTCTGGGGATTTCTTAAGTGATTGGTTGCAAACGGTCACGAATCTTAGTCATTGATGACATACTTTACCTACGTTATCACGAACTCTATTCTTTTGATGAAAGAAATATTGCTTGCGATATTCCCAAATTCCTAGATAGTTATGGTTAAATATAAAAGGGAATGCATGTTTTGCAAATAAGTGTTGAATTAATTTTTTTATTGTAACCTTTTAAAACTTCTCTCCACTGTAACAAAAGGTGGATTAATACATTTATTAACTTTAATTAGTTAGTCATAATGTCCATGGAAGTTAGTTACATGGTACCATTATTGAGGATTCTCTGTTGATAATTATTAATTTTTATGACACAAGAGGTTTGTGCCGAGGTTTTGATAAGCCAATCAACCCTTAATCGTCAAACATATGTTACCTGTTTTACATAGACCTATCGTGGTCCATATCGGCTACTTAGAGAATCCTAATGATGAAGATAACTTGTTGAACTGATATCATTTAAACTCAAGAAGAAAAGTAATTTTAGTCCATGGGAAGCCCAAAAGCGCAACACAGAAGATTTTTAATACTTTAAGTGCATAGTATTATACGCTCTTTGTCATAGAAAAACCCCTATAAGAGTTTTAAGATCTTGCTTATTTATGTTATCAGGTATTGTAAAACATGTATGTATAACCCGACATTATGTACTAAAAAAGTTAGTAGAGAAAGCGTGATTTGGTGTTGCTTCGATATAATCTAAAAAATCCACTTTCACATGCTTTCCAAAGCCTTTCAAGGAGCACATTACAAACCACGGTTAAAATCCCACAACACAGCAAACTCACGGCACTACCCATCACCCCTTAATGCCCCCCCCCGAAAAACCTCCCTCAACCACGCAACACCTCCCTGCATTAAAAACAAAGGGAGCATTAAAAAGACCAGGTCATTACCGAGAAGAAAAACGCGAGAATATTGAAAGCAAAACGGGGCAGAAGGGAGGAAAAAAATGAGTATTATTTTTATCACGGTCCCAGAGCATTATCGCCCAACACCTCCTTGTTCTCCATCATTTCTGCTCCGTTAACTCCTTCCTAACCTCCTCGGTGTTTTCCCTCAACTTTTATAGATGATCGGCTCCTTCCTCCGTGTTAAAAGCCATTTCCTCTCGTTGAGTTGTTCGCCGCCTTCTTCTGGTCGGTCGACCTGTCCCGGGTGGGCAGTTAATCGGGGGCTCTCTCCCTTCCCTAATGGTTATAACCAAACGAGGCTTTGAATGTAAAATCTTCGCCCCCCCTCCTCACTAAGATAAGTCCGCTTGCTGCTTTATGTTTATACCTTAGAGTTTTTTTTTCTTCTTCTTGGTGAATTAGGCTGATGGATCCCTGATTGGTTCGGAGCTTGAAGAAACTGTTTTCCTATTTTTTTTACCCTGAAGTTTTTTTAATGGTTGCCGATGTTGTTTTTAAAGGGAAGGGAGTGCATAGGCGAGTACTTCGCAGTGGACTCAAACCCCCTTAATGTTTTCCGAGAGGGGACGATGACCAGGCAATATTTTCGGGAATTGATGATGAACAAAGTTTTGTTTAAATTCACACTCCTCATGCGCCACTCAACGTGATGCTTTGCTAACATACATTCAGACACAGAAGGACAGAACACCCATGTCAAACGGGGATTCGAATACTAGACTTTTAAGGGTTTGAAGTATATAAATAGAAATATTTGAAATGTCAGCCAAAGAAATTTACACGTCTTAAAATTAAATTTACTTCTCTCTAGAACCAAATTTTAATCCAATATTCTTACATTGGTGCCTTATGGAGTAAGTATTGTTAATCTTCATACTATCTGAATACTTCAAATCAAATTCTTTAGTCGACTACGTAAGCTCATGCATTAGTGTTTCGTTTTGTGGGTGTGTCACATCCTTTTAGCATCCTTGTAACTGAGGTTTAATTAAGTTCAAAGTTTTATCGCGTTTATCTCAATCTTGAAACCGCAAAAAACTAAAATATATACAAAAGCTTTCCTTCACAAATGAGTTCAACTAATAATTCCTAACAAAACAAATCGCTACCTTGAGAAATTGTCCCAACCTTTTATGAATTAAATATGCAGTGTATTTTCTTTTTATAGTAACAGAAAAATTATATTTATTTTTTTTGTGAAAGAATCACACATATGTAATTCTTAATATCTGACTATCAAAGCTCAGTTTTATTAAATGTTATGTCATGATACCTTATTTAGATGTTATATTTAAATAAGTTGATCTTCAGAATGTTTTTGAATTCTTTCAAATTAGATATGTATTAATTTTTCTATTTTTTATAGGGATATACAATAAATATTTACCTTTATTTAGAGAATCTTCTCTATTATGGATCTTTTATTCCTTGTTTTATTCATCATATAATATAGAGTCAAAAACCTTTTTTAATTTTGAAACCATTTTTTGTTATGAAATTATAATATGGTTATTAAGTTTTATAAAACAAGTGAAGTGATCAAAATTTAAATTTTCTTAAATTAAAATAACAACTAGTCATCCAAGTGTCTTCAGAAAATCTTAAAATATTGTGTATAGCTTCTTAGATATGCATATTAACATCCATGAAATTAATGCTAGGCTTAACCAAATTTACAAAAGTGCATAGAATTAAGTGAATTAATCTTAATATTTAAATGGAGTTTACTATATACTATATTCAATTATAACGAAATTTAATTAACGTTTAATTTGAATATTTATTCTTATGACATTAAGAACACTCCAGTTACACAACCCAAAAGAGATAATTTATTAAATTATTATCTTGAAAGTGATTATCTGGAATTAAATAACTACTCTAGTAGAAAATTTTAGTTTAATGGCTTTAGAATAGGGTGTTAATCAATATTTTAAATTATATTTCTAGGAATATTCCGGTAAACACGTTTAACATCATTAAATGTTTCGGAAGATAATTTATTTTTCCTAACTAATGCACTTATAACATAATTTAGTCTCGTAACTCTATAAAATATATTCTAAGAGAATCTTTTAATTAAATTTTGATAATTGAAGTTTAGGATTGCACATCTGGGTAGAAATACCCCTTTATTTAGTTTTACATTAACAGAGGGATTTAAATGTAACAGGTTGGTTTTAGAGGAGAACTTATTGAATACATACTTTAAAGAGGAACTTGATTTAAATCAGTACCTACCCGAGAAATCAAGCAAGACTGATTTATTTGATTAACGTAGTAACTGATTTGTTTGTCTAAAATTAACTCTTTAAAGACTCTAGATTTAATTACGAGGTCACTATAACAATCAGTTGATTGATCATCTGGAAAAACAGATTCTCATAGTTAGATGGGAAAGTTCAAAGAAACTACCCTTTTGATGTATTCTATAGTATAATAGGTACAACAATTTTAGGTGCGCCGCCACTGTAACCAAAGTTTTACTGATTTGTTTATTATCATCTGCATCTTAACACCCATGTTTTAAAACGGGACACCATTGTTTTTCGATATCAACAGAACAGATTTTTTATCTTTTGGATTTCAAACTATTAAATATAAACTCATTTAATTTTACAATTTTGTTCTTCATCGGCAGAGTTATATCACTTCATTTGACACTCCTTCTTCACCCCAATTTTGAACTGGAAACGACGTGAAAACATTCCAGTCGCATATTTACTAAAGTAAGTGGTAATACATTTACTCCATTCAAGGACCAATAAGAGCTTTTACATAACAACTGACGATCCCATATAGGGAATAACAACTTCTGCCGAACTAATTAGAGCTCTCGCTTGCATCTTACCACGTAGGATTAGAGAGCCTGTATACGAGGGAGAGAGACGACAACTCGCTTAAAAGCGTCTCTGCGCATCCTTGCGCGCAATTAAAACTGTCCAAATCTCCAATTCTGTCCAAACTGTATCAAGCCGCTGATCTCGCTCCCATGCTAATCGAATGGAGGGAAACCTGCGGTGAACAGAAGACGCTGTTGACCAATCAGCGAGCTATACCGGGTTGTCGCCTCTCTCGTATCTCTCGCTCTCTATGTAGGATTAGAAAATACCCACTCAAACCGAAAAATATCCCCAACTTCATTTCCTTCCCCGAAAACGTCGCACCAGCTCATTTCACGCTCCCAGAAAAACTCATTACTTACCTCCCCCACTGTGTCTCAACTCAGCCCCTTAAGTAACCCCACAGCGAAAACGAGAACCCAACCCCTTCAGGGAAGCAACCACCCACGCAGAGAGAGAAGAGGAAAAAGTCCCTCACAACTGTTACTCTTCCCTCCTCTCCTCAGACGATCCTTTATGTCGAAGCCTCCCCTCGCCCCTCCCCTTTTGTGTAACCCTAAATTTCCAGCCTTGTTGAATCGACACTCCACCCCCTGTGGCAAGATTCGAAGGCAATCTCACGGTTCGCGAGTAAGAATCGACCCCCTCGAGGCACCAGTTTTTCTCCCCCTCACCCTTTTTTATTCGCCCCTTTTTTTATTCACCATTATCTACTATATAAGATACCCGACCAAAAATCAAATTAACGTAGATGGTGCGCTGTAATAAGTTTTCTTAACCCCCAGCAAAGATTTTCGGAAAGTTTAGTTAGTCTTGATACTTTTTTTTTCCGAGAGGAATTTAACTTTCACGTTCCGTTTAACTTTAATGCCTCCTCGGAAGTCAGATAATGCGAGATATTGATGGGATTAACGCCGTTTAATTAGAAAAATGTCTGGGTCGGCTGGTTTGAATAGATTCCGATAAGGGGCTCCTCGATCCTTGGGGTGGTCTTGGGGTAAAAAAAACCTTCCTGCTCCGCTTGAGCGGGTAACGAACTCTGTGGAAATTAGATTTTGTTTGGGGAGTTTGCTTAAAGTTTAGCGGGATAGCCAATCTCGAAAGGGGGAAGTTAAAAATGAGCTTTTAAGCACCGAGTTTCAGAGATTGATTATTAATTATCTACTACCTTGAATGTATAACGTTGCTAGGTTGGTTCCGAAGTATGTGGTTTTAAATTCATTTTGTAGTCGATTTTTCCCCGAGATCGGACATTAAAACTTGAATATGACTTGTTATTGATCTTACATCACTTGTTAAAAAATGGAATAGCGTTACTTTTATCATAAAATCAATGAAATATACGTTAAATGGGAAATATTCCTTAATTTTATCATTTTTATAAAGTATGCAATATTTTTTTTTATAAAGTATGCAATGCTTATAAAATATTGCCTTTTTCTTATGTATGAAACACATTATTATTTATTCAATGCTTACATCTTTTAATGACGATCATGGCATTTTGGGTCTATAACACATTTTAAGATACTTTTTTAAAGACATAAAAGGGAGACTTGAAAACTTTTTTGTTTGTATTTAAATAAAGTTATAAATGGCAGAGTGAAAATTGCTGCCAAAAGAAGATCATAGAAAAATGCGTGAATTATAAAAGGTTATTTTAATATTTAATCACTTTAATGTGAAAATATTAAAAAAATCTCTCCAATGCAGATAATTTAAGAATCATATTTTGATTATGTGATGTAGATCCATCACATATTCGTTCTCAATCTTTAATTTCTTTTGTCAATTGAGCACAGTCCCCCAAAAACCCAGACAAATTCCTAAACCACTGGAAAACACCACCTGCACAATATTTGAAAGTGCTAAGCATCTTGTTCCCTTCTCTCTCACGACATAATTTGTAATACAAAACTCCAACGGTCCAAGACTTTGACTGCTTTATTGAGTCTTTTCCACCCCGAAACTTGAATGCCAGACCAACCATCACATATTCGTTCTCAATCTTTAATTTCTTTTGTCAATTGAGCACAGTCCCCCAAAAACCCAGACAAATTCCTAAACCACTGGAAAACACCACCTGCACAATATTTGAAAGTGCTAAGCATCTTGTTCCCTTCTCTCTCACGACATAATTTGTAATACAAAACTCCAACGGTCCAAGACTTTGACTGCTTTATTGAGTCTTTTCCACCCCGAAACTTGAATGCCAGACCAAATCCATAAAAATATCACCACTGCTAAGCCCCTTTCTTTGGGGAGATCTTACCGACACCCCAAAGATCTTCTGGGTCAATTTACAGCTGGTGGGAAAAGTTCCTTGTATCCAACCCCCCACATAGAGGGACGTACAATAAATTAAACCCCTGAACTTCTTAATTCCAAAATTGATAAAAATAACAATAACCTAGTAAAACTTCCACTCATTTTGTTCAGTGTCAGACGCTGATTCTAAAGACCTAAAAACTAAATTTCCATCTCAAACCCTTCATTTGTTTTTGAGCCTAGAAGATTTGAGACACCTTTAATCCCTCCACGGACCTTTAACCCCGCCACATCTTCCCCGTACTTAGCGTGTTAGCATTGCTTCGTGGGAGGTGTTCGTCACTCCTAATGAGGAATTTTTCAGCCAATGTCTTGGGATTTGGCTCTGTTAGGTTGTTGACCGACCCTGGTATAAAACCGGCAGACCCTTTGTTTTCTGCATGATCCCCTCCTCTCTCACCTACATCAGGACTCCGTGCTGCGGCGTTCCCGTCCGGCCAGCGCGGGACGCTGCGGTATGTGTCCCCAACCTCAGCAACGTCATCGGCTGACCGACCCAACGGTGGTTGAGGAGAGTGGGTCATCATCAAACAAAAACCGATAATAGTTAATTTTGTTGATTGTTGATTGTGCTACGATTCATCCCAATTCTTTGAGTTCCTCATCTTCATCCAAAATTTTGTGGTGTGTGTTCTTCCTTTCGACCTGCCTTCCCGATCTGTGCCGTGTGTTTATCTCTTTGGTGGTATAATTTGTTCCAGTGTTCACCATTTTTGAACAAAATGGATCGTGTTCAGTTCCGTTTGTTTGTGCCGCCGACTATTGTGCTCCATCCGTCATAAGTGTGTTCTACCAGTTACAAGTGCAATGTTTTAAGTACAGTTTTTGTGCAATATTTAAGTGCGATCCATCTGCCACAATCGTATTAGAAGAATCGTCCCGCTCTCAGCTTGCCAATCATGTGAAATGTGTTGCTAAAATCCTCGTTAATAAACCAGTTTGTGTGCCTCAAGAAATTAGTGTTTATTCAGACTTTGTGTCCGTTCTTCTTCTTGATAACAACGAGACCTTCTCTTCGCATCCAAATGTAAGTCCTTTCCATCTCTATAAACTTTGAACAATATCCATTCATCATCATCAAGAAATCTTCTATCATATTTAATTACTGCCTTTTATCATTATATAATTAACTTCAACATCCACGGCCTTTTCTTATATTTTAAAGTTTTGCAATATTTAATATCAAACATAAAATTCTCAAGGCATCCTGGTTGTTATTGCGATGCATGCATTGTACTACCGCTATACTGTTTTATAATTACCACAACCACCATAATTATTATAAATCATCATTATAGATTAGAAATGGAAAACATGATATTTTTTAACACTGTAAGTAGTGGTAGTGCATTTTGATGCATTTTGGCTTATAAAGAGTAGACAATTAATAAATCATGAAGTGCTAAAGCTTCTTACCTACTATTTTTTATTCTATATCAACAACGGTACTTATGGTTATATTGGTAATAGAAGTTAAAATTTCTCGATGCAACTTTATTTTTATGTAATTTACTTTACTTTTCTTTAATTAAAAATGACATTGGTTTTCTTTAAAAGAAATTCTTTCAGGAAATTTTCTTACAGATGATCTAATAAAACGTTATCTTTAAGACCTATTACAAAGTACATATTTTTAAAATCTTAAATCAAGTATTTTTTTTATAATGGTTCAGTAATTTTTCAACATAAAAGGAATATAAATTACCCTAATAAGAGTTTGACATTCTTCTCATTCAAAACTATTTTCTTATTATGTACATTTTATGAGAACACTATGAAGGAAAAAATATTGCTGTACTTAACGAAACTTTCATTGAGGGAGTTTAAAAATGGCACAATCAATTTTTCTAGGAACCACTTCACTTAAGTCTCAGATGCATCAATTTTTAACTCGGGTTTTAAAATAGATTATTAAGTATTCTAAAAAATTTCTTCTGTTTGAAGCACGAAGTGCTTATTAAAAAATGAATGGAATGCAGTTTTAGAACATTTGCTAAAGAATGCTCGTCTATATCCCACACTACATCTTATGTTGTTAGGCGAGGCTTATTTTAAAGCACTGCCTTTTCGTAATTTACAATCAAAATAAGTAATAACTACCATCGTTATTTCTCTCCATAAAGAGCACAAAAGAAACCAAACAACCGTTATTCTCAAACTTGCTTTCAAATCCGCCGTAAGAATAAAATGCAAGAAATTACCTTTGTTTGGGAATTTTCAGAAATGCAAAAAAGCACCATTAACGACTCTGGTACTTCCATAAAAATGGGATATTCGCCATAGATGTCCATTCACCGTTTCTTAAATCTGAGAAACGCAATAACAAATGCCTTTCATTCTGCTTAAAACTCTCTTTTTTTTTCGCTTCTTTATTTTCACAGGCCAGGGGCCTTGCTCTTCCGCCATTTTGACGGCGATTTCGATTCATTTAGACGACCTTATCGATATTCCTGCATCGTTTTCTTTTATTTCTTCGATAATACCATCCTGGGGAAAATTTTCGCGAGTCGATCAGAGGATGTCATAAAATACGGATTCAATCTCGTTTCCCCCTTTCCTCTCCCCCTCGCTTCATTCTGGGGTTCTTCGAATCTCATGTAATATTTATGATTGACCTTTTATGCTTTTTACTGCTGCCATTCAGGGCAGTGGAAAGTGTGGAATCGGGAATTTGATCCCATTCGAACATCTGATCGAGAAAATTTACAGAAGTCGGAGCCTTGCTTTTTGAGGGGGAAATGAGAAGGAATATTTCGTTATAAGGGTTATAAAAGTCCTGTCAAAGGCAATGTAAATACTTTTCCTGGACTAAAAGATTGTATCTGAGATGTCCTTTGAGGATATTGTTCTTTGTGGGGAAAGTCGTTTTCAAAAGATATTGCATTTTTTTATTCATTTAAAGGTTACTCTCCGAAATGCAAAATTTTAATGGAATAAAGATTATTCTGCAATGGCTTTACGAAAATATATTTGTTAGAGAGTTATTAATATTTATGACAATGTGTTTGATATGGTCTTACATGTCTCAAATGTTGTTTTCTGAGTCTGAAACTACGTTACAAGCAATTCCAGGGTTTTCACGATCCTTTTAATATTGTGTTTCCTTTTAAATATTTAAATTTTTATTATATGAAGCATAAACTATTATAAATTGCATGCATTAACATTTTAGGTAATGTTACTGTATTCAACTAAAAAAATATTTCTATTTTCGTTTCACTTTTGAAGTATTTATTACGTATGAACACTCTAATAGTTTCTTTTATTAGTCTCACAGTTTAAAAACAATATTTATTTTCTTTAATATAGGTATTTATTAAAAATATTTTTCATCTATCAAAAGAATATTTTTATAAAATCAAAAAATGTTTGTTTTTCAAATGAACTCTATTTTATTCCGCGTGGAAAAATATGCCTTACTTTTAATGGCTTAAATAAGGTAAAATCTGCTTATTATAGTTTTTTAAAAAATTGATCTTTCATGAAGTCAAAAGAAATGTTATTGAATATATTAACTCGGATAGTTATTTATTCAAAATATTTAAAGAAACTTTCTTAAGAGTCTTCCTGTTTTATGAATTTATGAGCTATTTTATCTTCATACTTTTTTAAGGCATTTAAAAGACACCTTACGTTGTACTTTACTAACAGCATAGAAATTTAGCGTTGATAAAGCTTCAAATTTCCCCATCCCGGTTTATTGTTCGCCAAACTTAATAAAAAAACTCACCAAAAATAAAAAATAAAATCCGGATAGGCTACAAGTGAAGTGCGTGGCTTGTTAATAAGCCTCTTAAGCGCAACCCAAGTGAAAAACAGGATTAACCGTTTTCCACTACACGTTATCCATTCTTTACAAACGATAAACAAGAAAAAAAACACCGCCGTCCAATCTCGGTTTTAAATTCTGGCAGCATCTGATCAATGCCAGATGCCACGCTTAAAAAAGGACGAAAATCTCCCGAAAGAGTTATAAAAACTGTTGGCTCTCTGACACTGCAGCACAAGTTTAAATTTCAGATTTCGGGCAACAAAAATCGTTACACGACAGATGTTGAGGACAAGAAGCCAGCTCAGAACGCCAGCAATGGCTCTAATGGATACTTTTTGTCCTGGTCTAAAATATCCATTTCTGCGGCCTCGTTTAGACGTTTTTTCAATGCCACTTCCCCTATTCTTCCCATGCGGTGCCCCTTTTAAATGTATGTTGCGCATTAATTTTTGGGGAATGGAAAAGAAAAAGCTTTCTTTTCTCTTATGCGTTTCATGCTTCGGAGTTTCTTCGTGTGTTTCTGGGTTTTTTCTCTTTTTAAGTTGAGTTCCGTTGCTCTGTAATTGAAGAATTTTGAGTAATGTGATTCACATTCTTGTATGGGAAAAATCGAGTTTGAATTCTTTTTCTATCGATCTTACATTAGTACGTCCTTTTGCATTCGGAATTGCCTGTTTTCTTTGAAGAAATCGATGCGGTTTATTTTGTCTGGAACTATTCTTTTTTTTCTGTGATTTTAAGCTACTCATATACTGTATTTGACATTCAGTGATTTCGCTATAAAAGTTTCTGTATACATCTTGATTTTAAAGACCTTATATAGTTCTTTATATCTTTTTTACACGGAAGAGGCCTTTATATAATTTAGTCCAAACAGTTTTTAAAATAAACTATCTGTTTCAAAGCTTATCGTATGTTATTGTATGTTTCACTGCATATTTTAAATTAATTGGAGGTGAAACAACATTGTAAAAAATTGTGAATACAAGGAGCAAAGGTGCGAGTTCTTTTGTGTAAATTAAATGTAAATATTCCCCATTATTTGTGTAAACACGTGATACACTCTTTACTTTTAAATCCATTGTTAATTCGTTTAATTTTCAAAAGTATTTTTGCTGCATTTTTATACATTTTCTCTTTTCATCCATAAATCCATAAGTATTATCCCTTTTCTACACTTATAAATGCAATGTTTATATTTCAGTTGCGTATTCATGTTGCTTCAAATGATAAACAAATAATTCTTGTATGGCATCAGTAAGTTTATAAAATCTAAAGTCAATGGAATGTTTGCTTACTATTAGCAGCACATTTTCATTGAAATTAATCCAATTTAACCCTGGAAAACTGCACGATAATTCAACAAATATTTTAAGAATGGAAAATGGGGGAACTGTTACAGTTACTTCTTAACAACAAGTGCTACACAATCGTAAAATGTATTTTTACCTCAATTTTAGGTAGCGTGATTTTAATATATTCTTTATTGCGTTTTCCCCATTTCGGTTTGAGTTGGTAATAATCGCTTTGTTCAGGCTTCATATTTTTCTCATTATTTCAAAGCAAAAGCTAAAACTTGAATGCTTCTCACTTTATTCAACATTAAATTCTCTCCATTCAAACCTCATATTAAGGTCATTTTTTTACATTTACATAATAGTCCTAAGCTTAGCACACATCTTTTTCAAAAGGGATCGCACATGCGGGATTCCTTATTTCCTGGAAACCCCTTATTCCAACCACCTCATTCCCTATCCTTTAGATACTTTCTCTTTCCCAACGACAGCAAAAAGTCTCCTTTTTCAAGCCTGCACCCAGCTAATTGAAAGGTACAGAAACGAATGGATCTAAGTGTTGAAACTCTCCCTATGTAACTCCATTAGGCGAGCGACGGGCCTTCTTCATAAACATTTCCATCCCTTCCTTGCTTAGTGTAATTAGGGATCCCCTTGCCTTAATGGCCTTGGAGTAATGCTGCTTCGTAAGGGTTTTCAGCGACGCTAAATCTCTGCCTCTTTACGGCGGGCTTTTAGGCTGGAGGTGTAACTATTTAATTTTGTTTTAACACCCGTCCGCCATTTCTAACCCTAACCAGCCTGTGGAGTGGTCCTAAGTGCTTCAAAGGAGAGTTCAGGTGTTCCGTGGAGAGTCTTTGTTTTCTTTTTTATTGCGATGGTTTATTTCTGATTTTATAATCGGGAATGCAACACTTGTGGAAATTCAAGATTTCGACTATAGGAAATCATTGATGGAGTTATAAAACGCATTTCTTCAATTTTTTAAAGATTTTTTTATCATTAGTTTTTTAAAAGTAATTTTCAAAAATTACTCTCGCTAGAATTGGAGGTGTGGCTTACGTGACGTCATAACTGTTTTCTCTCGAACCTTCAACCAATCAATATCAGATGATGATCAGATTTCAGATGGTCGGATGATGATCAGATCAGATATGATCAGATTTCAAAAATTTATTTTACAATCATATTTTCTAATGAAGCTTTATTAAAATAAATAAACTTTGAAAAATTGTTTCATTCCCTATTACTACTCAAATTGTGAAAAATATGTATAATGATCAGAAATCTGAACTCACATGAGGAAAATCTAGGAAAAAATAACTTATTAGTTGATATTTTGTCATTAAAATGAAAAATTTAACCCCTAAACAGTGTCGCAGCTACTACGTGCAGAATTTGTGATACCGGAATTTGTGATATTTGTGTGAGGCGGGAGAAAAATTAAATTTTCCGTTTTGTGAAGCCCAAACTGAGTTCGTTTCGATGATGATAGTGATTTTTCGTCGTTTAGAGATTGGGAGACATCATGTTTGGATAATCTTCTTCCTAATTTAATTAGATGTGTGCGTAATCCAATACTTTTTTATGCGTATGTCAAAATAATTAATACATTTGCAATTACATTTAAATTTTGATTTTTTTATAAAAAACTATTTTCCAACACTAATAATAATATAAAGAACAAAATTAAACAGTCAAAAAAATTTTCCATTTTTGATCAATTTTTCTGAAATAAATGTCACTGTTAATGGGTTAAAGTGAGATCCATGATGTACTGATTCTAGTTTATTTACTTATGAAGAAAAGTGCAAAATTGTATTTATGACTAAAATAACCTACTAAGAAACGCAGGGAGCACTAATCTACTGATATATGAGGAGCTGAGGGCCAGAGTGAATCAACCTCAGCAGCTGTTATTTCGAGAAAAACGCTTTACAAAATTGTAGTAATATTTAAACTTTTTTTGAGGTTTGTATTTAATATTTAGTTTTGATCTTCTCGTGATCAATAATTAGAGGATCCTGTTGAAAGTCAGAATCAGAATGGACCAAGTGGCTTGATCCATTCTGGTATTAAATTTTTGTGCGATTTTAATTACTAGATCAAACGAAAAAGTGATGCCATCTTGTGGGAACTAAAAAAATGCATTGTTTTCTAACTTAAAATCAATAGATGTCTCTACATTCTACTGAAAAATTAAAAAAAACCGCTTTTTCATTTTTTGAGGGTTGGTCCACTCTGGCTCTCAGCTCCTCATATAATCCTATTTTCTATTCAAACCGATGTAGTTTTAATTGATTGTGGAACTTTTCATGGAGTGTGAAGTAGTTACTTTAATACTTAACGCATAATTAATTTATTAGGGTTGTTGCTATTTACGCTTATGTATTACGTTCAGCAGGTAGGAAGTAAAACCCCTTAAAATACATAAAAAACAACACAGTTTATATAAACGCATGTAATTAGTTTTTTAGGGTTGTTGCTATTTACACTTATATATGTTCAGAAGGTAAGAAGTAAAACCTTAAAATACACTCAAGACTATACAATTGATTTTATTTATAAAAAAATCTAGCTAAATCCATTTGATGTCACACACATATATTTTTCTGATTCATTCTGATTTAACTCAGCAGTAAGATAATTTTTAATTTAATTCAAATATTAAATTGTTTATCAAGTTTGCAAGATTGGCTGTTTTAATCAAATAATATAACATTCCTTCAAACATTTCTTAATACCTGGTTTCACATTTTCCCTTTGTAATAACGTCAAAGAAACGTCTTTACCTACCTTCACGTCTGAATCGGGATATATGTGAAACACCCGGAGGTGAGACGGATCAAATGTTTATCGCTTGACTCTTAGCTTACTCGCGGACTCAGTACTGAAATGGCAGAACTGAGAATGACTTAGCCTAAGGGTGAATTGGAATCAAGTATGCTTACTCTCGAAGATGAGAGGAATATGTATTATTTAATAAATTTATGCAAGCCTGTTTTGATTACTGGGATTTTAGTGTACCTCAGGGGTTAATTTCAAAACATTTTAGTTATTAGATTTGTTTTGCCTATATTTGGTAAAAGATTTAAAAAAATAGATTAATTTGTATTTTTATTCTTTGATCTCATGTTTAATTTTAAATAAATTTTGATTCTATATACAACCCTATGATAATTATTATAAGGAATTTTGTAAAAGAAGAATGTTTAAAAAGTTCTTTATGTGAACATTTTGGTAATAGAAAGTCTGTGTAGAAGGCACTTGGTTAAATGAAATTAATTTAAGTAATAATTATGTGAAAAATAAAATTAAACTGAAAATTTTTCAATGAATTTTGTTGCTAAAGTTTTCAAAAACTAGTTAATGTTACTATATTCCATAATGAGAACATTTAATATTAAGCTTTCTTATCAGGCTTTTAATTTCTACATAATAAGAACAATTTTGATTTTTTTCTTCCTTAAAAATTATATTATAATCACCCTCTTAAGTGTAAGAGTACCATATATCACACGGTCAAATTATTTTTTCTCATTTTCTTTAAAAATTGCGACCCAAAATCTGTGCCCAGTATAATGATAAATGCAATTAAAATTATTTAATACATTTAAAGCAAACTCAAATATTTACATTCGGAAAAGACTAAAATATCTAAGCGTTAAAATTATGAAAATGTATTCCTAATATAACATTTTTTTTCGTCATTTCGTTTATTTCAAATCCTGAACGAATCGTTGCTTAGCAACACGATGGCTTTTGTAAACGTTTAATGCATTTAAAGGATATACGAATACGAATCAAAAGAAACCCTCGTTAACTGGGTAATTAGTGTTTATTTTTGAAAGCTTTTGTGAGAGATACAACAAGAAAAAAATAATATAACGAAATTTTCAATTCCCCTTTTGACTCGCAGAACATATTTTCTTTTGAGTTTTTCCATCGCAAGTCATGTTATCAAAAGGAAACACTCACGGCACTTCGAACTGTTTTCTTACAAGGTACTATCAAGTTTTGACACGAGTATTTTGTGTGTTATTGGATTAATTTTGAGAGGTTTGAGTTTTCTGAATAAATTACGAAAAATAAATGTTTGCTTTAAAGCGTTCTTATGTGTTTAAATCTCATTTAAAGGGAGTAAATCTGTTGAGAGATCTGATAATGCTTTCTTTTTAAGTAAATCCCTACGGTTTCTAGTTCTTTATTCATTTCATTGATTATTTCACGCGTTATCTGTATCTCTTAAGTTTTCAAAATCAGTTTGTGTTGAAATAATTAGCATTAAAAGACTGACAACTCTCGATTTAAGGTTTTCAAAGGATATTTAAATGCGAGTAACAAGTTATAAAAAGTATCAATATTTTTTCTTTTTGCTTATTTTTACATCAAATTTTATTACATTAAATGGAAATCAATACAAAATCTTAGTAAATTCTAAAATTTGTGTGATTAATACTTTTTATAGCATTTAAGTAAAATTCAATGTTACATTGTCATAGGAAACTTACTTTAATACAGTATGTTCATAAACGGATTTAGTACTGCAAAATTGGGTGAATTTTTGACTCTTGAAGCAACATATACCATTTTAACTATTAATAACTCTTCCCCATTTAAAAAACGAAAAATTGTCGAATACCTTCAATATATGGTTTCCTTTTTTTAACCGTACTTGTTTAAAAACGTAAAGTATTTATTTCTAAAACAAAAACTTACTATTCAAAAAAATTAATTTATCAATATACTATCATTACTTTCAATAACTTTTCTGTGGTTATTTATTAACTTTATTTTTGTACTCTATTTATTTACTTAAATAGGCAATATAACCCGTTTGTAACCTTGTATTATTTGTAAAACGTGTCTGAAATGTAATTTTAAATAAGTAACATAAGCACATATAGTTTCTAATATTTTAAATCAAGATAGCGACCAAGCAAATACAAAGAAAACAAATATTAACATTATATTGAAGATTTTGTAGAATCAGGAGAGTATAGAGCTGCCACCACCATTCTAAAAAGGAACTAATCATTTAATTTTTTCTTTCATTCATCTAATTTCCACAAGAAATATTCATGAATTTTTTCCCTTTAAAAAACATGATGAAAAATTGGAAGAATCTGGATCTAATTAGCTTTGAAAATATTGTTTAATTTTTTTATCTCGTTAATAGCATAAAATTATGCATGCCTGAATAGAAATTTTAAGGAGACAAAGAAAAGTATTTGAAGAGTGTCATAAAAAAATTGACAGGCATTAATTAGAAAAAACAATATCTGTCAAGAATTTAATTCCTATATAATCGAATTTCCTATCTACCATCTAGGTCTAAATACATTACTTTAGTTCTTTTCTGTGTGGAAAAAATACCAAGAGTAAATCCCCTTAGTTATAACGAGTTTTAAGTGTCAACTTTGAGATATATAATTCTAATTTAAATTTAGATTGATGAAGTATATTAAATTAGTATGACATTTTTTGACTGCCTGTATTAAGATATTTTAATGCATGTGTCAAAGGTTTCTCACTGAGTTCAAACAAGATAAAAATTTAATTTATCGTGAAATTTGTAAAGCAATACAAAACTATGTTTTGAATTTAGCCTTGGCTTGGACAACTCAATTTAAAATTTATCTTGAATTTGTAGTTCTTAAATTATTTTTAGGTAATCACAAAAATATCTATTAAGATAAATCGAGTTATGTTTAGTAATTATTAAGTACAGGTTACTGATTTTAACAAAACTAAAAATAATATTTACAATTTAAAAAGTTTTGATAAAGTCTTAAATGGGCCTTGATCTGTAGTAGCATTATTTACATTATTTATAAAATTGAATAACACATTGAGATATTAAGTATAAAAATACCTATCCTAGAAAAGTTTTAAAAATGTAAACATTGATTCTAAGGATTAACTGTTATTTTCGGAATATATTTTTGGTACGTAGGGAGAGTCGGATTACACCGAGTAGGTGGACAAAACAGAGATTTGGGCTTTATTCATTAAGTTTCATGAGAAAAACTCACCGTTTTAGCGTCTGCAATATTAATCCACCAATATTTAATACCTAAGGATTAACTCTCGGTAAGTACAACGTATTATACATGATTATTTATTTGTTCTTTTAAAAGTTTATATTGGTGCCTAAAAGTTGTTTTATTACCGTTTGATAAAGTTTCTTCAAAAAGGCACTATTGGACAAAACCGGGATGTGGACAAATTCGATTGGCTATATTTTGCTTATATGTGTGTGAACTTGCTAAATCTAGGGATATTTGAATACAGTGCTTTCAAAGCAAAGGGTGGACAAATGAAATTAAGAACAAGACCAAACTTGAAATTTTGTTCTTGAAAAAGTTTAAACCTTAGAGATTAAATTAAATTGTTATTTGATTAAAATTTTATAAGTTGAAATTCTAGCAATTTATTAGGTCATACCTTGCACGTTTTCTTATAATAAACAATGTTTTTTCCAAGCTACTATGTTATTTTGATTATTCTATCTAGTTCCAGGTTTTTTACTCCTCACAAAAACGTGCTTTTATTACCTATATTGCTATTATTTATGATTAATTTATTTTTTTTTCCATCATAAGGAACCAGTTTATCGTTTTAACACCAATTTTGACTGTTTTCATCACACATTAAGTTAATATTCCAAAAATAAAGTTTGGGTCCCGATTTTGTCCCCATCGTTATTTAAAATAAAAATTTAATACACCATCAAAATAACATTCATTCTAAAGTAGAGTTAAACCATTTTCATTTATTAACATCCTTTAGTGATATAAAATATTAGTCCATTAATTCCAAAAACTAGCTATCGTATATAGTTATAATTCGATACATTTATAAAATTCCTCTCTGTAAGCATATTCACTTGTCATTCTTCATATTTACCAAATTTTGTTTCTAATACCGTTTATAAGTTTTGTCTGTGTTTAATTTATTTCGTATATTCATAGATAGTACTTATAGTTGGGTGGCTTATTACATAAAAATGCCCGAAAACTGCAAAATGTGATACTTTCATGAAACTTTCAGGGATGTTAGATAATCATATAAGAACTAAAAAATCGATGGGAGCCCAAAATTTTAGGTTGTGGTTTGACCGTTATGACGTCATAACAAGATGGCGACCAAGGGCCTATATTCGGTTCTTTTAATGACAGAAAGACATTTTTGGGGTCAAATATTATGTTTTAAGGGTCACTTTTGAACTTTTATTGAATTTAAGTTATTTTTTAAAACAAATTGCACATTTTGTCATCAGAATAATGTTTTTTGACCCTTAAAACATAATATTTGACCCCAAAAATGTCTTTCTGTCATTAAAAGAACCGAATATAGGCCCTTGGTCGCCATCTTGTTATGACGTCATAACGGTCAAACCACAACCTAAAATTTTGGGCTCCCATCGATTTTTTAGTTCTTATATGATTATCTAACATCCCTGAAAGTTTCATGAAAGTATCACATTTTGCAGTTTTTATGTAATAAGCCACCCAACTATTAGGCTTTTGCATATACATTAAGTTTTAAATGAGTCGCAATGTTATTTGTTTCGTGCGCCGTTTCTAATTAAATTTTCGGATAAAAGGTTTCATTTCATGTCTGTATAACATTCTGATTCAAATTTAAAATGTTCCCAGTACTCAGCATTATTATTGATTTTTATTTTGAATTCTCTGTAGTTTTATGCTCATCTAAATTATAAAATCAATTTATATCTTAGTATTAAACATTACGAAACTAGGGAGGCTGAAATAAGTTAACTTCTTTATCTTTTCCAAGCTAACCTTAATTTTTCCTTCCTTTACAAAGATTCAAAAGTTATTTAAATTCCATTTATTAATTAACGATTTGGATAAAAAGTTCCTCCTTATATCTGTGTGACTAAATTTTAAACTGTTTCCTGTTAACTAAATCATTATCGGTTATTATTTAGAGTAGGGGTCGGCAAGTAATTTTACTTGGGGTCCAAACAATTTTGAAAGTTTTCATCGAGGTCCGAAGAAAAATAGGTAAATATTATTATTTTAAATTCTTATCGTCAGATACACATAATTTTTACAAAGATGTAATTTGAGTACGCTACCTTCTTGATAAATTTTTTAAATTTAATATTATTAGAAGTTTTTACATTAAAAATGGGGGTCTGGGGATTACCTAAATTGTTTTTTTAATTTGACCCTTAAAAACGGGTCAAACTAATGTTTGTAGCGTAAAAACACATATTAATGATTTTCATGATGTTTTGGCTTGGTGGTCTAGGAAATACACTCACGCGGTCCAGATGCGTACCGCGGTCCACCAGTTGCCAACCACTGATTCAGAATCTCCATTAATTTACTTTCATCTCAGTTATTAAACAAATTCATACTCTTTCACTGGTGTTATATAAACTAAGAAAGGCTGAAATATACAAACCCATTTCACTTTCCCAAACTAACAAACCTTAATACCCCCTTCCTTAACCTCACTCTCACCTAGACTCATTGCCTGGTTTTCAAATCCCGTTTTCTTCGGGTATAGCAGCACCACAGTACAAATCGCACCGTTTTGTCAACGGCAGCACCTTGGATCGGCGTAATCCCATAGGCAGCGCTGCTGAAGACGAAACTCATTTCCTTTCGGGGATTATCTCTTAATTTGGGCCAGGGCGAAACCGAGGCGTTTAAGTGCGTTCCGATAAGGCTTTCTCCCGTCTAAAGAGGTAATTGCTGCACAGGGCCACGGAATGTTTTACAAGGCTCTAATTGCGATCGGCGGCCCTAATGGGGTTTTAAATGGAACGCGCCAAAAAACTCATTCGGCTCCATCTCATGCATTCATGGTTTATGGATGAGGTTGCCAGCTGACGCCCTTTTGCGCCAAGGATGGCGGGGGTTGGCGAGAGATGAGGAGATTCGATTTCTTTTTTGGTGCGATTCACTGTGAAATAAACGTTACCATATGAATTCGTTTTTATTAAATACTGATCGAATTATTTGGAACTACGAAAAAACTCGAAATATTCCATCGATGGTGTTGTTTTTGTTGTTTCCAATCTCCCTCATTATCTGACGAAGTCAGACCATGTCCAGGAATCCGTTGACAGAAATCCATCGATGGGGAAAAGTTTTTAATGATTGTTCATTATCCTCAAAGATTAATTTCATTAAAATCTGAAACTTGCTATTCACATTTGAATTGCAAATTAAACAAGGTTTAATCCTGTCCTTAGAATCCATGAAAGAGTAACTCCTAAATGAACCTTATCATTGGAGCATTTTATTTTTGAAGCAAAAAAATGATTACATTCAAACTGACTAGGACATATTGGATACTTTTATTTAAATTTAAATTTTAAAGAGAAAAACTCGGTCAAATCGGTAGACAAGTTCAACTATAATCAGTAATTCCTTAAACTGTAACTGACGTCGATAATTCCTTGAACACTTCCGAAGAGGGAAATTATAAGAAATATACCGGAATTACTTTAAAGACATCCATTCAAAAAATGTGTCGTTCTGGTTCGATTCGTCTACTGAACAAATAAAATTTGCCAATTTTAAAATTTGTGTTAACTCCTATTTGTTATATTTTTCTTCACACAAATTGTTATAAAGTTTGAATACAATAGCATAAAAGGAAACAATTTATAATAGTCTATAGATCAATAGACAATATGCACTATGTCACGAAACATCCTAAAACTTACCCAATTTACTAATTCGATCATGAAAAACCCAAAAATCAACTTTAAAAATCACAAAAAGTTTTAATTTAAGCGCAAAAAGTGTTTAAAAAAAGCCCTTAAGTCACCTGACTCAAAACGGGGCGTAACCTTGTGTGACGTCATACTTCAAGAGATTTGTTTCAGGCAATACTGTTTTGAGCACATGGAGCATAAAAACTTACTTTTTTGAATTCTCCCGTTATGCATCTGTTTAAGACTGGATAACACTGTTCTTGAAACTCAAAAATGTTCTTTTTAGAATTAAAATTTTATTCCTTTTGTACAGATTTCTTGTATTTTCATTCAGTTTCTTAGCATTTGGACTAACTTTGGAAATTTTGTAAATAAATAATGAATGTCTTGTAGGTTTTTTCTCACAATATTAAGTTTAATTATAGTCAGTATAAAATATTTAAAATATCACTAGTAAAATAAAAATGTAAAACACATTTAAAAACCAAAAATCTTTGAATTTTTGAACTGTTGCAACAGTAAATAATTTATTTGACTTCATTAAATTCTTTCGTTTATTAATTTAAACTGATGATAATCAAGCATTCCATTTATAGAAATGTCAATGTACTAGTATCACAAAAATTCTAGTTTTCTTTTGCTATGAATTATTACATTTTATGCAGCTGGCATCACGTTTTTGTTTGTTTCTTTGTGTCTCTAAGCATAAAGTTACACTATTTATGACGAATTCTTTCATTTTTTGGTACTCAGAAAAACAATTCATCCGGTGTTCTAACACTTGTATTTTTGCACATAGGTACTAAACATCCTTTATAGTACTTTTTTACTTGTTTAGGGCCGTCCATAGCTGCCGAAATAAGAAACTACAGGCTACCAAAAAACCCCAACATAAATGCAAACACAATTGCTTTTCAATGGATGCCTTTCGCGCGTAATTTGAACTTGAAGTATGACGTCACAAGTCAGAATCGTCAAGCACTGAAGTTTTTGTTGATAGTGACGTCAGAGCAACTTTAAATGCGTTTTAAATCGAATTTATTTGATCGAATTGCAGTTTAATTAGCATTTTTCAACGTAATTTTTCATGCTCTTTCTTTTTAAAATGAATATGAAAATCATGCATATTGTCTATTAAAAATTAATAAAAGACAAATTGCAAAATAAAACCAAAATAGTTTAAACAAAATAAATTTTCGTACCAATCTTCAATTCTTACCCGTGTATTTTACCGGTCAGAACCTCTGGACATCGTAAAGCGAAACGTCGCCAAGAGTTGCGACGCAGACCTACTTTCGGTCGCCATCTGTCACCCAGCGCTCCAGGGCTAACGACGCCATTTCTCCGTCACCGCTTCTGATTTCAACTCGAAAATGAAAAAAAGGCAAAAGAAAGAAAGAAACAAAAACCCAAACGCATGGAAATTTAAAAACTTTTCCGCTCGTCACACCAAACGGACGTGACATATTTAATTTATGAGGCCCTTCTTTTTTTCTCAGAGAGGGATTTTGAGGATTTCTCCTGCTGGAGAAAAATAACATATATTCACCAGGTGTTTTCCCCGATTCAGTTTTTGACGGGATGCTACAATTATACAATTCGTTTTTTCTCCCTAAGGTCGGGTTTGACATCTGTATCAATTAGAAGATGCCGCTGGTGTTTTTCTTTTCGTTTTACCGATGTTGTGTATTTTCTTATTGATTTCGGGAACTGAAGTCTTTAATTTATCGTTACTTTCTTTTTGAAAGTTCTTTTTTTGATGGCAACGCTTTTCTTCCAATCATTTGACATTTATAAAGCTTCTCAACTAATTGCAAAAGAGGCTTAGTGAACGTATTCTTTATTTAATGCATTATTTATTTATTCAGGTAGTTCTTTTTTGTATTATTTATAATTTAGTTTATTATGTTTTAGTTAGAAAGAAAAATAAATTATTGATTTATATACAAATCTTTTTTTGGAATTTTCGCTTATCTCTTATTTTGTCGAAGTCCTCTTAGAACAGTGTAATTTCAGCTCAAATAATAGGGAAAATAATTCATTACGAAAAGGTAAAGTATTTTTCAAACAGAAATGTAAATAGCGTAATTAAAATTTTATTGCACAGAAAAATAGAAATGTAAACAAGCTTACATGTGTGGGCATCGAACTCTCTACCTTGTGAAAAGAACTCTTTACCTTTAATCGAACTTTTAACCTTTTTACAATAGGACTTTTAAACCTTTATTACATGCAGATTTTAACTTGTATATTTTAATCTTAATCATTATGGAAATGTAAATATAAATAGCAGCAACTATTGTATCAGTACTACCGCACACACGCACCTTTACCTTTTGTATTTTACTAACCTTTTTAAAATGTTCTGTTGAGTTTTAATAAACGTTAAGTTTTTGTTAATCAATGCCCGGCTTTTGATTTCCTCTTCTGCGTCAACAACGACTTGGAGTGATGGCCGTCCGCCACATTGGTGACAGCCACACATGTAATCACCGATTTGACGTAATTCACCTTAAAAGTTGTTTTCTCCTCGATCTTTCCTTTACGGCAATGTCGTTTTCCAGTGAATGTACTTACTGCTCAGGAAAACAAACACTACACCTGGACACTTCGTTTCTATCTTTCAAAGTAAATTTAACTTTCTCCCATACTATCAATTCATACAGCAGTTACGCTATAAAAAGTTAGGGATAAAATTTTTTAATTTAATCAATTTTTAATAAATACTAAAGTGGTTTTAACTAAAATTAATAATAATTAATAATGTTAACTAAAAGTTTTAAAGGGTTTAAAAAGTAATTTTCAAACCATCAAATGTATTATTTTAAAATGAATATTTATAGTGTCCCCTTTAGACATACATTTTAAATTGGCTCTTGTACTAAAGAAAAACAACTGAAATTTTCTAATCCGAGATCCATTAGAAAGTTTCTATTTGAATTCGAAAATTACTTTTCTTCCTCATAAATCCAAAACAAAAAAATGCATTTTTAAAATTTTCCATTGCTTTTATGATTTTTTTATATAAATTGCCTGATTAATTAATTTCAGCAGATAAGATTTAAACAAATTCAACTCCAAATACCTACTGGTTTCCATTGTAAACTCAACTCTCAAAATATTAATTAAAAAATTCACATCGTCGAAACTGTATCTTCGTTATCACCCTTTACTTTTGGCGACTTTCCCTATCCTTATATACTACATCCCTGGTTCCCTGCCAAGTCTAAACGGTTACATGTCGGGCCCCATATCGCGCCGAATTTCGCACAATAGAGACAAATGAATGATGCAAAAGCCTGCCCTAACTACCAAACGATGATAACACTTCCCTCGCTATAATCGCAGTGAGATTGAGACATTGGTGGGCCATCAGATCTCCGTCCGATCAAGCCGCTACCTTTTGTATTTGCAGTGTCACTTTTTCTCTCCCGTCGAATGGCATCGATTTTGTGATTAAAAGAACATTAAGGCCGAATTTGAATTCCGAATCTTTTGTTCTTTTGGGGGAAGTGCTTTAATTTCCCTTCGCTGCGACTGTGGATGAGACAAAGGGTATTAAAGCCTCGCAATCTAGACTATTATGGGACATTTGGGTCGGTATTTTTGGATGGGTGATTTCTGAAATCTTAGAAGCCTCATTATGTAATCTTTTTTGCGTTGGGGAATCGAGTGGGTTTTTCTTCTCTTCGAATGATAATTTTGGTTAATAACTTATAAGATTATCGTAAGATGAAATTTGGGTTCTTTCTGGATCCATTAAGGCTGATTATGATGTAACGATGGTTGAACTAATAATCTTATGCATTTAAGTCATTTCCATATCAATTTCAAATATTTAAATTTGAATTTCAAACTCATTTTAATTTACTTACCTTAAAATCATAAAACTGATTCCGCATACATGGTTTTAGAATTTTTTTAGGAATCCTTAAAAGAATGGGAAATGTATACCTCAACTAATGGTATGGGCAATTCTGTAAAAATATAAGGAAAATGTAGTTCTATCAATTCTTTACAGCGTTGTTGTTTTATAGCAAGTATTCCTACTGCACACACGCAGTAAACTGAATACTGTCATTAGGTCAGGAATTGCTTTCATCTCAAGAATTAAACGGGCATATGCCCAATAGAATAAAGTTGTGTCTATACAGGGTGTCCCATAAATAGTGGGTCACACTTCTAGGGGGGATAGTAGACACCTAGACGAGTCAGAATCACATAGGATTCGGGGGACCCAGACCAAATCCCAGGGAGTTAAAAATGGAGCGACAC
This sequence comes from Tetragnatha versicolor, assembly GCA_024610705.1. Taxonomy (NCBI): domain Eukaryota; kingdom Metazoa; phylum Arthropoda; class Arachnida; order Araneae; family Tetragnathidae; genus Tetragnatha; species Tetragnatha versicolor. The sequence continues at coordinate 60,451,595 of JANDEH010000001.1, forward strand.
CCAAAAAAAATTATTGAAAAATTCAATTTGTAGAAGAACTGCTATTGGTAGAAATTTAATTATGGTCTCAAAAATTGTGGTTTAATATGATCTTTAAAATTATCTCAAAAGTCTTCACCTTAAAATTTTTTTTATTATGAAAAAAGTTAAAAAAACACAAAAAAATGTGAAAATTCTGCCCAAACCTCATTTTGTATTTAGAAATCCTTTCTCTTGATTTTATAATCTGAAAGATCATAGTTGTAAACCCTTAAGTCCAAAGTATCACGTAAAAACCATCAATATTCAATGCTTGAGATCCTGTTAAAGCACGGTATAAGTCCGTTTTTTTCGTCCGCGGACTGTCGTTTTGGAAACGGCTAGAGGAAACCACTTTGCGCACCCAAAAAACGAACTTTAACAGGATCTCAAGCGTTTAATATTGATGGTTTTTACGTGAAACTTTGGACTTAAGGGTTTACAACTATGATCTTTCAGATTATAAAATCAAAGGAGATTATTTCGAAATACAAAATGAGGTTTGGGCAGAATTTTCACATTTTTTTGTGGTTTTTTAACTTTTTTCATAATAAAAAAAATTTAAGGTGAAGACTTTTGAGATAATTTTAAAGATCATATTAAACCACAATTTTTGAGACCATAATTAAATTTCTACCAATAGCAGTTCTTCTACAAATTGAATTTTTCAATAATTTTTTTTGGGTGTCGCTCCATTTTTAACTCCCTGGGATTTGGTCTGTGACCCCCGAATCCTATGTGATTCTGACTCGTCTAGGTGTCTTCTATCCCCCCTAGAAGTGTGACCCATTATTTATGGGACACCCTGTATATGTCATCTCAAGAATTTCTTGATTTCCTTCCCCTTTTTTACTTCTTCAGACTGAATAATCATAAATCAAACCATTAATCCCCGAAATAGAATACGTTTTCATTACCTAATGTAATGTTTTTAAATAATATTTCAAAACCTTTAACGTAAATACACAAAATTTCTAATGTCCCTCCTCAAAATCACCTTTAAAAGAAAATAATATTATTTGTTAGTTTATGGTTATGGCAACTTGAGAAATGTTCATTTTAAAATTAGTTAAGTTTAAGAATGTTAATAATAAGTGTAATCTCACAAATTGTCCTAGTCAAGTCATTAAATCTGTCCTAGGAATATCATTGTCATTCCAGCAGATGAGTGGAGGACTAATCAATGGTCACCACTTTTTCAGTTATAGTCGGCTAGACTAGTACTTGCCCTCCGCTCTCTTGCGTTACCATCCTATACCGTGCTGATGAGTCCTAACAAGGACGAAACCGATCCATGGTCGGAGGTGACGTTTGAGAGTTGTGAGATTACACTTACCATAGTGTACTTCAATTCTATTCACACAAAAAGTACCATATCAACCACCTGTGAAACTACCCACCTGTTCTCCCCACTATCCTCTCCACAAACCACCCCCACAGAAGAGAGAGGACCAGAGCTTTGACGAAAATCCAATCCAACCTCTAATACCACACACGAACCAACCCGATCATGCTTCGGATTAAAGCAGTCTTAACAAAACATCCCGGAATCGACACGGACGCTTTCGGATTTGCCTTCGACCGTAATTCTCCTCGCATTATTCGCGTGTCGCTGTAGTAAAGGTTATGAGGGGTGCTTATATGAAACCTGCTTATGAGCCCTCCCCATTATGCCGCGCAGGGTTTTATGGGTGTTGTTGGTTGAGGGGACATTATGGGGACAAAACACCCCGCGCGAAGGTGTGTAATGCTGTCTGAAAGGGTGTTCTCTGAAGGAAGTTGGCTTGTTGGATGGGAGACTTGTTGGCTGCTATTATGGGGGTTGTTTATGAGGGAAGTTTGGGTTATCTGATGCCGTGCGTATCATGTTTTGGGCTGAACATATCAATCTGGAGAGGAGGGAAAGATTCGTGTTTATCTTGTTTATGGATTCTACGGAGATGATTGAGTTTTTGAAGTGACATTTTTGAGGTGTAAATGGTGCGTTGGCATGTTGTGTTCAATATTATGGGTTCAATTCCATTAACTATCCCGTTATACATCACCAAGCTTGATTAGGAGCCAACACTTCTAATACCGACAAATTTTTACGGTTATCATTGATTTAACTACTTATTTTTGTATGTTAGTTTGCAATTTTCGACAATATTTATAATTTTGGTGCCTATTTAATGGGGAAGATAACGGAATAGAACCCTATAATGTAATAAAATAATATTGACGTTTTTATTAAGGCTTCATTTCCAGTGAATAATATAATTTCTAGTTGACTCTTCGTTTCCAAGGTGTAATTTATTTAAAAAATTTTAACATTTTATTTTTAAACTTTTGTTTAGTAATGTCTAAAACAACTGTTAGCTCAGAACACACATCTCTCTCACCACTATATTTTAACTAAATTTCCAAACTTTATCCACTAGAAAGAGAGGGATTTTCTTAAATCCGTAGTAACTTTGTGTTTCTTTTCCGTGTCCTTATTTTATGGATTACAATTGAAAATATTCTGGTATCATGTCCGGTTTAGGGGTTTAGAAACATCATTGTGTTCGATAGAATTCAGCGTTTAGGTGAGGGAATGATTGAGATATATACCAATTTTTTATATTAAACTAACTTTTATTTCCTTGAAAAAAATATAGCCCTATAAAAGCTAATAATATAAAGTAAAGTAAGCTTATCATCCTAGAACACATTTTCTTATCTTACTTTCCTCTTCGAGATTTGCCCTATCAGTCCTATATTGTACGAGATTGCCTGCGAATTCTATGAACTAGGACTGAAAGGGTTAAGAAAAGAAAGTGCAGATGTGCGTCTTACTTGGATGAAAGATAAATGATGCATGAAGTTTATTTATTTTTAGAAATATTCACAATTTACTATAGAGCTTTTCGCGATGGCGTCATGACCAGTTATAGCATGTGAATGCACTGAGCATGCGCAAACCTGTTGCGCTAGGCGGTTGTTTGGGCTGTTGCTAGGGCCAAATCACTTGATGTGAAAAAAGCTCTATTACTTGTTAATGTTCTTAAATTGATAAATAAGTAAAAACCAAATGTAACTAGAAAATAAAGTTATTGAAATATTAACAATTCTATAAAACCAAACAAGATCGACACTTAGAATAAAGTTATTTAGCTGTCCACCATTTTGTCGCATAGTTATTTTACTATAGTACTGTTGTATAGCTATTAATTTTTATATCGCTCTACTGCATAGTTGTTTACCAACACATAGTTGTTGTTACAGAAGTTGTAGAAATATTAACAATTCTATAAAACGAAGAAGCCAAGTGGCGGAGTGGTAGAGCAAAGCGCTTTAACACAACAGGTCTGTTGTTCGATTCCCGGGCTGGGCAAGATCAGCTCAACCTTTTACCCCTTCAGTGGGTCGATAAACTGAGGATCAAGCGTGCTAGGAACTAAACACTAGGGGTTTCGCGTTAGGCTGACCACCTAACCGGGACATATGCCCTGCACTCCAGCCCCCTCGCTCAAGAAAACTAAGATGGGCGTTTAAGGCCTTGCCCCACTAGGGCTATTGTGCCGATGAGTTTAGCTGTATGAAACCAAATAAGATCAACACTGAGAATGTAGTTATTAATTTTTACACTATTTTGGTGTATTGAATACTAAATAGTATAGAGTTCTGTTGCATAGTTATTTAACTACGAAATACTACTGCATAGTTATTTGCCAATACATCGCTCAATTATTTACCTCTCAATATGTTGTGTTGCAGACGTGGTGGCGAGCGGAGATTGCAGCCGGTTCTCGTGCGGCCGGTGGCGGGAGTGTGAGGTGAACGCGATGGGAGAGGCGGTGTGTACGTGCCACAAGTACTGCAAGAAACGGAAGAAGCCAGTGTGCGGCACGGATGGCCGCTACTACGCCAACCACTGTGAGCTGCACCGGGAGGCCTGCCTCACAGACTCCGCCATCGCCATTGACCACCGACGACTCTGCCTTAAGAAGAGAGGTAAGTAAAGACTGATTTGGATCCGTATATATGTTAAGGGCAAAGTGATGAAACGCTCAATTTTAATAAAGCCCGAAGTTATGCGGGCAATGTGGTTATTCAATGCAATTTATCAATGAGTATTTATACCTTTGCGCGAAATCCGCAGGCATTATTAATAACGCTCGTATTTATCGCATTGCCCGTAACATACCCTGAAAAAACTATTAATTAGGAGACCAGTGAACAGATGTTCCGATTGGTGAAATTTTGGGTATCTTATTGGAACTGAAACCGAAAATTTGGGAAGGTCATTCAATATAGAAATCCTGTTGGCCATGATACCAGAAAGCACATGTGATTTGTGCAGGAAATCCTGTTACGTTTGTACAGAATTTGAAGTCAGACTACAGAGTAATCGTAACTGATACAAGTTGTCTCTGAACATTGTGAGATTTCTTTAGAGAAGAGATATTGCAGATATCATAATACTATAACAATTTTATGTAGTACTCAAAATCAATAAAATTATGGTAAAATTTTCTGCTTAAAGTCAAATAATTATTTGCTCGATATCTCTAAATTAGTTGTTCAAACTCACAAATGCATTAAATATGTAAAATTAAGTACAATTAAGCATGCCATTTAAGTTTTAAATTATGTACAACGTTCATCATTGAATTTACCGTTAATCTTGTTTAATTATTTGAGTAATTAATCTTGCACTTTTATTCAAGCATTTTATGTTATTCTCATTACATTTTATTTGAATCAATAATATTTAAAATCAGAAATTTTTTATCTTCTGTGTTTAATTAAATGTATACAAGCATTGTCATCATGAATTAAAGAAGATTGGCCGATGCATTCATGTTTCCTTCAAAATAATAACTAATTTTAGTCAATTTGGCGGCTATTTTCTTGGTAAATAACTCATTTTTTGCTGCATGAATCCATAATTTGCTCTCTTTGTTCCGATGTTAAAAAATTCTAAATTATCCCAATCTCATTTTAATCCTCTTAGAAAAAATGTGAATAAGAAAATTAATGCACTCAAAAATGTAAAACCTCATACTGTAAAGAAACCACCTTGCGTCCTTTCCATTGAAATAAAGGATCTATTAAATATTAATTGAATGAATAAATGAATTGTTGCTTCTCTTTTTGGCTTTTTAGTTTCATTCGACCATTTTTAAATCTTAACTCCTTTTTTTAGAAAACTTTTAAAAGCTACTTTAAAAGTGCTCCGTCATGAAAAAGGCTGAACATTAAAAGCCACTTCAAAAATAAGAAGAAAAGTTTCCGCTAAAGTGTTTTTTCTCTTTATTGGAAGTCTTTTATCTTGCAGATGAGCATTGATTTACAAAATGCTCTATCTCTTATCTCTGATATTGGTAACGTTTTTTGCGGATTTTCATTTAATACTCTATTGCCTAAAGCTAAGTTCAATCTTTTGAGTTAGATTTAGAATAAACATGGCGTTAGAAGGTTTTTGGAATGTTCTCACTCTACAAGGTTTAAAATTTCACAACGTTTTTTTCACTCCTGATTTAAAGTTCATTTCATGGGGTTTTTGTGCGATACCCAATTTTATTTTGGGCTTTCAACATGAATTTTTAACTAATTGGAGTGTGATGTTTTTATGAAAGATAGATCACTTACCTTTCAGTCATTTTTTTACTTAAATTTCTGAAGGATTTTTTTTGGAGATAAATTATTCAAACATTTAAATTGTACTGTATGTTTAAAAAAGTATGTTAAAGAAGTTGTTATCTTAAAAACTTTTGCATTTATAAAGAAAAGTGCTGCCTTAAAATCGCTTGTCTAAAAAGTGTCTTAGTTTGACAATATATAGATCATTTTGCAGAGTTCTTGTCTAAAGGAAAAAATAAGGGAATTTTTAGGAAAAAATTGTTTTGCTATTAACATTTTTAGGGGGAAATACTAACTAACGTGCTGACGTAAAACCATGTTTTGTAAAAAGTAACCAAGTATCTAGGTTTATATTTTGTAAATAAAATCTTCATCATTAATTGTGTTTAAAGTGTACTACCACTGTGGGCTCTGTTATTATACTGATCTAAACTCCAAATGTCTATTTGTATTCCAATTTCTGTGATAACAAGAAAGCTCCCTTTTAAACCAGTTTTCCGTTTTTGACTATGGATGGAAAAATTTATAAAACTTTTTTTGTAATTTTACCCAGTTCATAGATAAATACATCTTTTCACTATAAAAAAGCTTACATCCAACTCAATATGATATTTATTTTCCACACTATTCCCTTTAACCAGTTTCTCTGAACCGACTCATATCAGGTGGCCTTGATCCATTCGGTCCCCACAACCAAATTATATGTATTTTTTCAAATTCCAGGATACCCCCCAGTGCTAGAAACCACCACCCCAGACTTTGAGACCTCTGCGGAAGAAGACATGTCTACGGGTCTCCCAGCGACGACTCCTTCAGTGACCACCGACCACACTACGGAGGAGACCCCTTCTTGGACGGACGTGGGTCCCACGGTGCAGCCACTGACCACGATGTCCAGCGAGACTGACCCAGACCCTGATCTTCCCCCTCAGAGAGAGTGCAGTCAGCAGGATTACGATTTCATGAAAGAGAACCTGTTGCTTTTCAACAGCGCTAAGCTCACGGATTCGAAGAAACCAGGTAAGGTATCAAGTTTAATGATTTCGTGACCAAATAAACGTAGTAGGGTAGGTGGGGGTAAAAACCCGCACGGGGCAAAACCACGCACCGCGATTTTTAATTGTTAATAATCGATTCAAAAGTTGAAAACCAGGTGGTTGGTTTGTCTTATTGTGACCTATCATTCTACGAAAGTTCGTACCCCTAAGTCACTCATGAGTTGAAAAAATGCTGTAAGTTTGTTTTTTATCATTTTGATGTAATTTTTCTGATCTTTTACTTAAACATTACATAAAATAGGGCTTCAGGAGAAATACAAACACATAAGCCAATGATAAGAAAGCATTTGAACTTCAGTTTCGTGTTGAAATAATTTCCTTAACATGTCTCTAAAAATAATAAGGCTTGTTTTTCAAAATAAAGTGAAACGGGGCGAATACCCGCAGGTGTTTTGGGGCAAATACCCGCATCTTCAAAACTTTGGGAATTCACCCCAAAAGGAAATTAGAATCTACAGGGTCCCTAAAAAGTTGAATAAAGGTTTCCGAGATATCAATCCCCAAACGGAAACCCTTTTTTCTCCCTTTTGAAAGATATTGGGCACTTTGAAATGAATTGCTACAACAGATTGACAATTTTCATTAAAACGGATTATATCTATGTTTAATATTGTTGGTTAACTTAAAAATATTAAAACAATATATTAGAAATCCATTATCCGCGAGTGGATGATCCACGATTGCTACGAAAAAAAATTTTAATGATGGCGGTAAATTTTAGACGACATTAGAGAGATTTTAGATGTAGAGCAAAGGTTTCTGCTGTACTGTACACATTTTTAAAGCTTTACATATCATGTTTTTTGTACAATGAAACATAGTTTTTATGCTGAAATATTTTTTTTTCGTGTTTTCACCTCATTTTTGGCCTTTTTTCGATTTTAGCTATCCGCGGTACCCTTGGCACCCAATTCCGCGGATAATAGGGGCTCTAATGTATTAAGATGATTATCTCTAGTGTTTTTATGATGAAACATTTTGTTTATCCATGTTTATTTCATTTGGACACGAAAATTCAAAAGTGCGTGTCTTTGCCCCATTTTGAGAGGCAAAGACCCGCAATTTTTTTTTCTACTAAATTGTCAATTTCTCTTGAAATACTATCGATAAGAGTATAAATTTGGATTGGTTTTGTAGGTAACATCTAGATCTAACACCTCCAATTGAAATTTCGGGATTATCTACCCCCTATCGATCACAATGTTAAAAATACTGAAAACTGCGGGGCTTTGCCCCCACCTACCCTACTGAAAAAATATTTTATTTAGTTATACATATATAGAAGCTGGCTTTGATCTTCGAAAACGATTATATTGTTTGTGTATGGGGGTTGGATTAATTTTCTATAAACTGTATGTTTTATAACAACTATAGACTACCAGCAAAGTATTCTTTCTGAAAAGATTCTGGATGAATATAATGGAAGTTATTTCTAAATATGAAATAATAGTTATGCATTATAACTTTCTATAGTATTATGAAAAATCTAAAGAAACTGGTTAATAAACTCTAACATTCATATTCTTTCTGTAAAAGGAGTTTTCTTTAACAAGTAGTAAATTGAATGGCTATTTATAGTTTACCTACTTTCAATCAGCTATACTCTGTTCATTTAGAATAGGCGCCTGAGACGTAATGTATTAGAAGCAGTTACTATTGTAATTATCATCGAAAAATATTTCTTCTGCAATGAAAAGGTAGCCTAAACAAAAGTCGTTAAAATACCGTAAAAAATCGGTCACTGAAGTTGTGTGATGAGCGTTATTAAGCATTATTTGGGCGTTTTTGATCCTGTTTCAGGCGCCTATTCTAAATGAACAGACTATAATTGACTGGTTAGAGTTACTTTATTTTTTTTCAAATACGAGTTTTTTTTTTCAAGCTACTCGTGTTTCGGTAATAAACTTTAAACTAAACTCAAATAATTACGATCGTTTCGTTTCAATTTAAAAACATCAATGAGTAAAAATATTACTGTTTGATCTAACCGAACTATAAATTCATTAGTCTAATCACCATAACCCTCCCACTCATATATTTTCTTTGATACCTCTGACAACACAAAGGCTCCAAAAGAGTCATTAAAACCCCGTACCTTGACACATTGTTTAAGTCAACTAAGGTTTACTTCGAGTTCCGCCCGCTATAAATTTCAAAGTCCTCGGCCTCCTCCAAAGTTAGGGTTCTTCTCTTTGTATACGAGAAACCCTAGGACTCAGCTCCCATAAATCACATCTGAGGCTCAAATTAAAGAGTTGCCCTCAAACACCCTCGCATTATTTACACTCCAGGACTGCGCAGACTTTATGATGGATATTAAGTAATTAATCATAATTTTCAACGCCAAGTCGAAAATTGTTTAGGCCATGATGCCGAAATAAGGTTTTACACCCGGTGGAAGCCTTCAAAGTATATCCCAATTAAGTCTGGAGTTTACAGATTGAAATTCTGGAGGCCGTATAAGTGAATTTTGAGGCTCTAAGTTTGAGCTTTGATGTTAATGAACTTAAGGATGCACTTGTTAAGTTTGTTTGAGAATAGGTTTAAGGCTAAAGAGCAATAGGTTAAGTTTGAAATGAATTCTTGTGATTAAGATATAATTGGGTTTTAAAGTTTTTATAGTCACAGATTGAGTAGATATAAAAGTAACATTTTTGTTTCTTGTTTCCAAATCAATTGATATTTTTTGAATAAAATACACAATATTATGTATCACTTTATTAATGTAAACATTTAATTAGTGTAAATATTGATAAATATTAATGAAAAATTAATATTTTTTATAATTTTATTTGATAGAAATTTGAGTTTGAAATACATCCCTGTCTGAAAGAAAAGTTTAATTAACTTTGAATACAATAATAAATCAATACGAACTATCCTAACAGAAAAACACCAAAAAATAAGTTAAAATTAAGATAATAATATAATAAGTAAAAAGTTAAAGTTAGTTAATAATATATTATTAACTAACTTTAATTTTAGTGTTATTAATTATTACTCAATATTTTAGTTATTATTAACTAAATAATATGTAATTCATAATATATAAAAAGTTATTAATATATTAAGTTTAAGTTAACTAGCTATACATAAATTCTGGAAAATGTTGGTTCATTTTCAACTTTTTATAGATTTGAGAAATTTTGTAGCGAATTTATGATTTTGACGAAACAACAAACAAACGTGCAAGGGTATGCAAAACACCTTTAAACCACCGCCTTATTCTAATAAGAACACAACTTACCCACTTTTCGAACTATGCTTACATAAATTGATTAAGTTCGATGATTAACGTTAACTCCCATTAAATATTGAAAATATTGAAAAAAAATAGCATCAATGTGAGGTAAAAATACTTTCATAAACCTGAATGTGTCTATAAATATTCAATATGATTCATCAATTATTCTGTTTTAAGAGCATTAGACGAGTATAAATCCCTGTACAAATATTGATCTCCAATCTACGTCACTTAAGACCTTTAAAAATAACAGGTCATTTGGAACTGGGATTCTTGGGTTAAGTATAACGTAATTAGGGAAAAGAGCTATTATATGTGGTAACGACATAATTACCGTAAAGTTACAATGAAGTTTCCAAAAATTGCCTGCTATATTGATAGTATCAGAGAAATCCAATATTCATTGGATGTTCCGAAAATATTGTAAAATAATTTAATTTCCTGCTAACTATTAGACTAATGAATGCTAATGAAATTTATATTTAATGGAAAATATAATATAAATTCGTAGAATAACCTTATTTTCCCCTTATGCAAGCCAGATAGTTATTGCCATACATTCTTTGAGCAATTCCACGCAGATTGAGTGCCTAATTGATTGCCGTGGTTGAAGTAAGGTGATAAATGATCTTATGGTGTGGTGTATTATTTTTTGTAAGGATTTAAGGTTATCGTTTATTAGCGTTTATTTCATAGTATCTTTAAGAACAAGTGATTTTAAAAATCTTCATATCTCCACGATCATAATCATACTTCTTGATGAATCTTGATGTTGTGTTATCTAGCTAGATTATGTGAATCGTGATGTTGACCTTAGCCCAGACGCGTATTCAAGGGAGGGGCGCTCAGGAAAGTACCCCCCTCCTTGGGCTGAGAAATAAAGGAAACGAAGAAAGAGAGAAAAAAGTAAATTTCTGAAGACCAAAACAGTTTTCAGTCATTTGAAAAATGTAGTTTTTCTTTGCCCTTGGCCCCTTTTTTTAAATAAATTGTTTTATTTACAATCATGGCAGGTAAATAAAGATGGGTAGCGCGTATAATTGCTAGGATTTATCTTATAAAGCAGAATGTATAAAAATTAGTAGTATATTTACTTTATTATTTATACATTAAGCGGAAAATCTATAAAATTCAATACATGAAAAATAACCACATGTTCAGATTTTTACACATTTACCCTTTTCATTGTGAACCGTATGTGGCGTAATAACTTTTTCTTTCGCAATTTTATCAAAAACCTTGTATCGTAGAGATACAGTTCTTCGGGAACTTTTTAGGTACTCCTCTAAAAGAATCTGGATTTATTCTATATTTTGATCAATATAAATAATTGCAGAATTTTAGACGTATTTTAATACCCGAATGATTTCCAGCTATCAACCAATTCCCATTCAGAGTATTATATGTTTCTCTGCATAGTAAAGACCATCGCAGTGAAACGAGTTCTACAGGTAACACTTGCTATGTAGAAAAAACAACCAAATCATAGCTGTTTTGCTTATACCGAATCGTAATGAGTTGAACTCGCATTTTTGTGTAAATTACTTTCTTTATTTTTTTACTCTTAAAAGATAATTGAAAGGTTCATATCCATCTTAATTCAGAAACTTTGTTTCACTTATGGGTTTTACTGTTTATCACACATGTCGGTGCAGAAATGAATTTCATGTGAAGATACAGAAAAATTCTCAATTTAAATTTTCTCAAGCAACTGCTCAAAAATTTCATCGATTTTTACATCGACCTAGAGAGATCTACCTAAAAAACTCCTTAATCCACAAGTGGTATTGGTCAGTTTTTTAAGTAATAGGGGACAGTTTCTGAATATTATTCCAAATTGCATAGTTTTTGGATTTCCTATCCCGGAAATTTTTCTGAAATTATGTTCCGCAAGGTATTGCATTTAAATATCCTTGCTTCCTTAATAATATCCTTAAAGTTCACATTGTTGAAGTGTGAACATATTCCAATATAACCCAATGTAATCATGCATACTCCCACGTAACTGTATTTTAATTTTAAATTATTGAAAATTCACCTTTAGGCAACAAGAACCTGTTCTCCCACTTCGACCAGATTATTAATAATTAAAATTCCTCTGTAGGCAACGAATACATATTAAGGGGTCATTCATTAATTACGTAAGGGTCCCGAGGGGGAGAGGGGGTTGGAAAAATCTCTACATACCCTTACTTGGGGGGTGGGCGGGTCAAACCCATTCTTACGTAAGATTTTTCAAGTTAATGTAAACAAATTCCAACTACTCTAATCAAATTACTATTGAATAACCCCAGAAAAACTTAAAAGTGCTGACGATCTCAGTATATTATAGAAGCTTTAATTTTTTTTTAAAAATGAAGGTATCAGATGTATCGTTTTTATTGGAGTAGCATTAAGTTAAGATAAAAAATAAAACTGTTGAATCCATCTTCCACTTCTCAAAAGTCGAAAAAACAACAAAAGCCAAAAGAGAGAAATCTTTATTAGTTTTGGTTTCAACTTTTTTTTTGTTAATCATTTCGTGCGCTAATATTTTAATATTTTGAAAAACGAAATGGAATCTTACGTAAGAATAGGGGGAGGGGTTTGAAAAATCTTAGGTACCCTCACATAGGGGTAGGGGGGTCCAAAATTGCCAAAATCATCCTTACGTAATTAATGAATGGCCCCTAAGCATCATGTTCTCACACTACTACAGACCATTGACCATTATCAATTCCCCTATACAGGCAACGAAATCTTGTTGATTCTCATGTTGAGCATATCGGATCATTGACCATTGACCATAGTTCCCCCTTTAGGCAACGAGTACCTGGTGAGCATCATGTTCTCTCACTACGACCAGAACAACAACGGTCAGCTGGAGGCGGAAGAGCTGTGGCAGGCAGCAGAGAGGGACCACCTGGGCCAGCTCTCCAAGTCCTGCATCCTGGCCGACATGCTGCTGTTCGACGACACGGACCGCGACGGCTCTCTCTCCATCAACGAGTTCTACCTAGCTTTCAGTAAGTTGGACAGTAAGTGTGACCCCCTTCCCTTCCTTCCTTCCTTCTTTCCTTCTTTCCTTCCCTACTGCTTTCCTTACGGTGTGTTACTGCAGCAGTTCTCAAACTAGGGGGCACGAGTCAAGGCGCGGGCCCCTCAAAAAATTTAGACTTAATATACAAAAACGAGCTAAAACCCTGTATGGGGGAGGGCCCAAAGACCCATATTTTTATCTTTCAACTCTGACACTCACAATTAATATACATTATTAAGTTAATCAAGGTAAAAATTCTAATTTACGATACCTAAAAAGCTTCATTATCCTTCCATGTTCCCAGAGAATAACCAAGGAATAATACAAATACAAATACAAATACAAATTAAGTCGACCAACTACAGGCGTAAGCCCAGCAAGGTTGGTCCAGTCTTTTTAACCCAAACTACCAGAATCCCAGTATCTGTCAATTTTCCCCTTGAACTCGTTTACCCCACTTGAACTTAAAACTTGAACTTAAAACTGCATTAATATCACACTAAAATTTTAAAAAAATTTCTGAGGGAAGACCCTGACCCCCCAATTCCATCGGACAGTGGTTCCTGACCGGTGTTCTTCAGACCAAAAGCGGTAATTTAAGGCTTCGAATGACCCAAGAAATTGAAGTCTAAAAAAATATACTTATATCAGAAACGAAAGTCTAGTTAATCCCCCAGGAATGGCCCCTTGGTAAATATGTTCTTGACTTAGGTAGTGTACAATGTCATTTTGACTGACTAACAAAACGAGTGATTACCAAATGACTAAGCTTTGTGAAAATATCGAATCAAATAAGCTAATTTTAGGTTTTTGAAAATTGAATTCTAATTTCGATGAAACAGCTATACCTTTGATTACCAAATTAAAACTTTTATTGGATCAAAATTATTATCCAAGCGAAAACATTGACATTTTAAGAAAAGCATTAACATCCTAAAAAAGGTGTGTTCCTTGTTATACGCCTTATAAATTTGAGTTGTATCTCAAAAAAGTTTAAGTATTATAATTTTAAAAAATAAAACTATTTTAATTTGGTGATGAGAAAGGTATATAGAAAAATAATAAATATTTCTAAACTTTGTGTGAATTTTTAAGCAGGACTTATAATTCGTTATCTCAGTAAATTAATTTACATAAGACTTTTCATATTAAAATAAACGACAATCCATCTGAGAGATTTAACACAATTTTTAAGGATGAAGATTACAGAAAACAAAAATCTTCAATAAGGTAAAAGTTATATATAAAGTTGATTAATAAATATTTAAATATTATGAATTGGGTAAAATATTAGAAAAATATGATACTTACTTAATTACCGACTTATTAATTCACTAATTTATGTGAGTTAAACTATAATTCTAAAATATATTCGAAAATATTGATTTTTAAGCATTAACTTCCAGACAGATGCATTCTGAACTCATTATTTTTTGAAACTAACTTTAAATTCCGAAAATTTAGTTAACCGTAGTCTGCTTTAGATGGTGTTTGAAAATTCTCTGAATTGTAAGAAACGAAATAAATATTGATCCAAGATTTAATTAATTTTTCAAAAAAGGTCCATAACTTTCATTATATAATCATAATTTCTTCCAACTGATCTTCCAGTAAAATACGTGACACATGTGAAACAAAATTAAATCTACGAATATGAATAATTTTTTTTAAATTCTAGTTGAAAAAAAGGTAGGTGTTAAAATATTTACAAAAAATATACCAAACAAAAAATAAAATCAATCTATTTAAATTTGAAAGAACCGCTTGATAAAATTTATCCTTCAGTTATAAAAACTAATTTTTTTTCGTAACTCGAGTTTTAGTTTGTATAGAAAAAAAACTCTTACAGTATATTTTACGAATAAAAAAACTGAAATATTTAAAAAGACGCTGTATATAAAGTTATTTAAATGTAAAAAATTCTTCTCAAATATATTGGACTGTTTTTATATTTTTCATATTTTTCTTTCTTCATTCGACAAAGTTATTGCCCATATTTATTTTGCAATTCATTAAAAACTACGAGGGCTACACACATTTTAAAATTTTTTTAAAGTTAGCTTTAATGTTCTGACATTATTACTTACAAAAATATTTGAATAAGTTTTTAATAACCAAACCAATATTGACAAAAACTCATAATACAAGAAGCATAAAACGCCAACACAAACTTTTTTAAATCAGCAATTTTAACTCCCTGTACGTTTTTAAACTGCTTACAGCCGTATCGACCATCTCGAGTCAAATCCAAGCTAACTCTAGAGTAGGATGTCTCTAGAGTTAAGCTAACTCTAGTGATAAATGTTAAGCTTATCGACCAACATCGAATTAAGATACTCCAGAGTTAAGGAGAACTGTATTTATACAGCCACTTCTGATTGGACAGCAGTAGCCCACGTGACTAAAAGCATGTAAAGAAGGAAATAGGGCGCGAAAACATCAAACAATTTCTTGTTGTTGTTCCGATTATTTTAACTTTTAATTCGGAATCAATTCTTTTTTATTGAAAAAAATGACGAAGATAACAGCAAACTTTACAGCGTCGAGATGGAAGTGTTGACTTCCATTTTCAATAAGAACAGATCCATTATTGATTGCAAAAAGACAATGCGATATTCAATTTAAAAATAAACAGACCTGATAGTCCAATAACCAGGTGTCGAAAAAGGGCAATTTTAAGAAAAAAAAATCAGAAGCTTTTCTTTTCTCAACGGTTTTTAAATGTTTTCGATAGTGCTGAACCCGAATCTGAACTTCTCATACGAAATTTCGAATGATATTATTGTGAAAATTCGGAAAACACGCTAAAATTTTGCCCAATTTTTTGGCTTTTTACTTATAGAACGGAAAGCATGGCTTTCTCGTGAAAAAGTTAAGTACAAAAAATCAAAATGAAGAACCAAGCTACAAAATTGTCATTTAAAACTTTCTTGTCAGACTAATATTTTGGTCGCTAGAGCTCGCTGAAAGTCAGGCAAAATTCACCCTTGAAGCGGAAAATCTTGAATATGCCCCACATTTTTGGTAAAAACGTCGTTTCTATTTAGGTAATTAGGAAACACTATTTTAAAAACTTTTTATACAATTTTATCTTCCTTTTTATGCCATTGATAATCAATGAAATGAAGTACTTTTCAGTAATTTTCCGCAGAAATACAGGTTGTTAAGCAAAGAAAAATTCAGTCTCCAAATTTTTATTGCAAATTATGTTAAGCCTTTTTTATCAACAAATTATTTTTTATATGAGCATAACTAATCTAATCATTATAATTTAATTTTTTATTTTAATACTATAAGCTGTAACACAAACATCTATGAATCATTCTACTTTCAAGAAAAGAGCCATGTTCTTTGAGGGAATGTTCACTCCTTCGCATATGACCGATAAGGGGTTTTATGTTTGAAAATGGGGGAAAAATGTAAATCAAATTCAGTTTAGGTAGTTTTGACTAAACATGTATCATAGAAAATGTCTATTTGTCTCTCAGTGGCTTTTTCTTTTATGTGATAAAACTGAATGATAGAAAAAAATTGATGATGGTGAAGGGAATATATTAAGGAATACTTACAGATTGAATTTTTTTGCGACCGTGTAATTCTAGATTTAATCAAGTTTTTCTTAATTTTATCCTTAACTCATATTCCTTTGTTCAATAACATATTAATAAATATTTTAATTGTTCGTGTAATGAAGTTGAGGATGAATTAGCCAGACATCTGTACAATGAAATTTTAGCAAAAAATCATATTGAAAAGGATTAAAATTTAAAAAATTAAGATTATAAATGTACATACAATTTTTTTTATAATAATGTAGTGATTATAAATATTTTTTTATTAAAATGTAATAAAGCTAAATTTATTTAGGAAGAAGTTGTATTTAATTTGATAAGTTAATAAATAAATAAAGAATCACAAACAATTTCAAGTTTTTTGGATTAAGAAAAGCATGAAAATTTATTTGAAAGAAGTACATCAATTTAAGTACACAATAAACACTGAATCAAAATGTCATGTTAATATAAAACTTACACTGCAACTTTGATAACTCTAAGGTCTTTAAATAAAGTTAATACATTTGTGGACCTGGATAAAAGTTAAATAAATATTATTCCTTAATGCAAAGCTTTTAAGTGGACCCTTCAGCTTTGAAGGATCAAAGTTATAATACATTTTTAATTTTAAGAGAAAAGAATATAAGTTCTAAAGAAGTTACAAAAAAACATCATCATAACTGCTTCAAGTAAGCTCAGTGATGTCTCATAACAATTAAAATTTGTAAAAACTATACAATAAATATTTTCAAGAAAAACATTTTGAGCCATCAGCTAATTATATTTATGGATGAAGCATAGTCAAGATGATCAATTATCTTTAACATTCAAAACATTTACTTCCATGTACTTCACATGGGTTACTGCTGTCCAATCAGAAGTGGTCTTATAAATAATGTAATGACTATGAAGATTTAGATTTAAACTAACATACTGAAAAAGATAGACTATTTCCCATTTGAAACAACAGTTTAAATGGTATAGTCTTTCTTAAAAGGTACAAGTTTAGTAAAAGTACAGTTGAGATGATGGTGGTGGTAGAAATAGTCAGAGTTATAATCACAAGCTATAGAAATAATGCAGTTTCTCCATTTATTCAACTAGAGCACAGTTTGGGCAGATATGAAGAAGTTATCGAATCAGAAATACATTCACATAAAAAAACATTGGCGCAATTGCCCAGTGGGTCAAGGCCTACTATAGGGGAGAGCGGGGATGAATGGGACAAATTTCACATTTTTGCTAATATTGAAAAAAATATAAATTTTTCAATCCTGTAACAGGTTTAAAACCAATAATTGAACTCTTGGTGGGGATGAATGGGACAGTTAAAAAAAGTTCAAAAATTTTCAAAATAACAAAGTTATTTTAAATATTGAACAATGTTTAGCTTTTTAAAGGAACACACTTCTATTTTCCAAGGAAAAAAATTAAAAAGGCAAAAAACAGCCTACATATATTCGGCTTTATGACGAGTAAAATTAACACATAAACTAGCAAATAATTTTGTTCTTTCAGCTCAGTGGTTAAAGCTGGTATTATTTCTATTAACACTACTCGCTTTTTATGGGTTTGTACTTTTGGGAGTGCAAATAGATAATTTTTTATGCTTGGACCTAACCCCCAAAGCATTCCTCTCCTGCAGTAACATTTTCCCTGCCATTTTGAAGGAACTTTTCATAAAAATAGAGCATAAAAACCTAACTTGTTTGAATAACTGTTTGACCATGACATATTTGAGATGACAGTTCCAACTATTTGCTCATTAAGACTTTGCATGTTCACACATGAGTTTGGAACATAAAACACAAGTTTAAACATAAATTTTTGCACCCTATTTTAATAAACTTTATCAGAAATTACTTAAATGAGTTGAATATAGCAAGCTATTGATGGAAAGTTTTGGAAACGGGAAATGAAGTGATGATGGAACTGTCCCATTCATCCTCGTTCTCCCCTACCCATCTTCGTTTTCATGACAGTGGGGCCTGGGGTGCTAGGCAAATAAATGTCCAGTTAGATGGTCAGCCTAACGCAAGACCCCAGTGTTTAGTTCGTAAGCATACTTGTTCCTCATTTTATAGACCCATTGAAGGGACAAAAGGCTGAATGGACCTTGCCCCAACCCGAGACCCATAAATTGAACCCTAGGCCTGTAGCGTGTTGCACTACCACTACGCCGCTGGCCGACATATACATTCACATACAAATATCAATTATGGCATCTCTTTTAAATATTGTGTAACACAGTAAAACAATGAAATATAATTAAAAATGCATAGCAATTAAAAAATTTTGCAACAAACTTGGTTTAGATAATTGACATTAGAAACTTCAAGAATGTAAATAATTTATCTAAAAAATGAAAGCATATTTATAAATAGGGCTGTGATTTCCATGTAACTAAA
Source organism: Tetragnatha versicolor (assembly GCA_024610705.1). NCBI lineage: Eukaryota > Metazoa > Arthropoda > Arachnida > Araneae > Tetragnathidae > Tetragnatha > Tetragnatha versicolor. The sequence goes on from JANDEH010000001.1 coordinate 60,470,503, forward strand.
AATATATACAAATATGTATGTATTACAGGTAAATACGTAACAAAAAGTGCAAAATATGTATTTAAAAATAGGAAGAAATTTTGTTATTTTAAAGATTTTTAATGAATTATTAAAGAAAAAACCCTTTTAAACGCTAAATTTCAAGCTTGGAACAAAATTTCGAAACACTAGTTGGAAAAAAAACCCAAAATTGGATATGAATATGTATTTATAACTTAAATGTACAAAAACATGTAAATAAACTGAAAGATGTAAAAATTTATAAAATAAAAATGGTCTGAATCAATCCGAAATCCCTTGAAATGTGTAGAATTTGAAAAATCAATGCAATATCAGGTTTCCGAAAAGATACATTACATGCAAATTCCAGCCCTATTTATAATACTAATTTCGGAGAAAAAAATTCAACACAATGGAATTCTTCTGGGCAATTCCCACTATCTGCAGAGAGGTATTGATGAAGCCATCATCATCAGGGGAAATTTCTTGTTAATAAAAAGCATTTCTCGGTGTCATGCATAACCGGCATGGCAAGGACCATCTTTTGGGCATTCTGCAGACGGCAGCACAAGGGAATCCCGAGGCAGGCAAACTGTGGCTTCCAAACCCAATACGAACTCTTGACGACATTCCTGGCATGGATCTGTGCAGAGATATACCTGTGAAAAGGCCAAATTTAAAAGGATAATTTTGGTAAACAATAAAAATTGGAAAGACAAAGGTAATTAGTATTTTTAACAAAAAGGCCAAAGCCTCTGTAACAGACCTTAATTGTAATTCATAAGTACGTACCTTCTCTGATTGGCAGGATATTCCCAGCCTCCTAGACAGGTTATATCAGTCAGCGCCTCTAATACAGAGGAGAAACCACAAGCATAAAACATTTGAACCTAAAAAGAAGAAAATAAGTAAGCATGGTTTGTTCATTTAAATATATAGAAATGAAACACATTTTTTTTCTTAATTTGCTGAGCTACGATAAACTGCAAGCTTAGTTATAGATCCTCTATTGTTTGGTTATAATAAAGGCAAAGTTTCTAAGGAATAGCAGGAATTGAATTCAGAAGTAACATAACCAATAATAATATTACACCGAACATCTCAGAGGCAATACTGTTACTATTTATGTATCCCACATGAATAAAATCCTGCAAGCATTAGGGATTACTATGAATGGCAGAGAATTTTAAGCGAGCAAATGCCCAATTAGTTATCATAGGATCACATAGTTGGATAACACAAAAAACATTCTGTACACAAACATTCTTCAAATTTTTATGCAAACTAAGTGTCCTAGTCGTTTAAATTTAGGCTTAAAAGATAAAAATGTGCGATATCTGGTCCTTAAAAAAACCTGCAGTAACAGCGGCTTAAATCTTGAAGTGGGTTGAAACGCCAAGCAAAGTAGTTGGACCTAAGAATCAAAGTCAAGTTGGAGGCTAAAAATTTGCCAATAGGCGCCAACCCAAACCCACTTCTTGATTTTTACCCTTGACAACAAGCCTGGTTCTGTTCTACGTGACAACACGACACCCCATGCATGAATGAAAACAAAAACACAATTTCTCCTTCCAAAGAAAGCTTTAGCTTATAGCCACGCCATCTAGTAGTGACCCTGGATATTTATACCAGTGATATTGTTCACTATTACTGTAATAATGATTTTAAAAAATACAGTAAATAAAAATCAATGTAATAACAATTAAAAAAGATTTTCTGCAAAATTCGTAACATTTCAACACTGTGTATGAAGTGTACTTCTACATTTTTAAGTTTGGTTATTGGATATAACATTTTACACATATTTATGGAAATAAATGTTTCTAGTTTCTAAAATAGGAGGAGGGTATTAAAGATAATTCATAGCATGAAAAATAAATTGGATATGTGATTATGCATTTATATTTGATGTGATATTTTTTTATTTGATTTAAATTTTGTGTTTCTCTCAGCTGTTTTTTTAGTAGTAGTTCTGTTGCATAAGCAGGATGCAACTGCCAAGAGTAGAGTGAGTGCAAAACATATATTGAAGACTCCAATAGTTAATATTATGCTTTTGGTTCAATTCCGTTAACATTCAGATTTTTGTTGATAAACTGCATAGCTATTGATCTAACCAAACATTTTAATCAATGAATTTGATATTAATTAGCAATATTTCTACTTTTTGAGTTCAAAAGAGCTTGCCGGTGTTTGGCGGAAATTTTAGAATTGAACTTTCTTTTAATTGTTTGTCATACATGTAATTTGTAAGACGAAGCAAATATAGTCCTATTGACGAAATTTGCACCTGGCTAATGCAACAGTACTACCGTTTATTCTCAAAATACTTCATAAAAATATATAGCATAAATCTAGATGTCACGATTGCGAGAGCTGAGAAGTAAAAACGAAAGAGATTTAAAAATCCTAAAAACTTACCTCATGTCATTGTCTAACCTCCTCCGACTTTGGCCGTAGTTTCCCCCACCATTTCTTATAGCTTATCCAGGCCATTTATGTTATTTTCGGGAAATACGTCTGATCTGTGCGATACAACACCTCCGGCGTCCATTTTGTTTACTGTTAACTCGAGAGTAACTCGCCAAAGTTGAGGAGTCAGCGGAAGTACTGCTTTTCACTCGAGAGCTAAGGTATTCTGGTGTGGTCGATAACGTTAACTCCAGAGTACGAGGTTTTACTCCTAACTCCAGAGTAACTCGTGTTGGTCAATATGGGTGTTAATGGATTATGTATACAGGGTGTCCCAAAACGACCGCATAAACTCTGCACAGCTAGATTCCTCGTTGGGAGTACATAAAAACTGCCTACTGTTGTTGATATGTCCAATAGTGTTTTTTCCTTGAACCGGCAGTGACGTCATTGTTGCTCAAAGTTCGTGAGGACTAAGGAAGCATGCCTGGTTAAATTAACATAAAATATGAGGAAAAGAAATAATCTTCTTTGATAACAAATTAAATGCTCACAGAGTAAGCTCAATAAATTAACAAGTACACGCAAATCAGTTCCCAAGTGGGGTAACAGTCATACTTTGTTCGAAGTGTATATTTGGACGGCCCAAACGGCCCGTGGCGCATGCGCTGTAGGTCTCGTGGTTACGTAGCAGTCTAGGCGCTTAGTGATGGAACCAATGGAACGCCGGGCCGTGGAAATTAGAGTAGAGTTTAGTTGAAAAAAGGCCGTCCAAATATACAGTGCCTACTTTGTTTTTCGTATTTTCTCGTAAACTATGGATCGTACAGGAATGCTTCTTTGGGAAGTTTTTATGTACTCCCAACGAGGAATCTAGCTGTGCAAAGTTTATGCGGTCGTTTTGGGACACCCTGTATATGTTACGGGCAAAGTGATTAACTGGGCATTATTAATAATGCCCAGGGTGGAGGCAGGCAAAGTGATAAATTTATTGATAAATGCCATTGAATTTACCACATTGCCCTCCTCCACTTCGGGCATTATTGATGATGCCCGATTTATTACATTTTCCGTAACATTTTCATGTTAGTTATTATTAAAACACAACTTATGCGGTATTAAACTTTTTAAAACATAGCAAACATGTTATTAAAAAATTCCCCATGTAACACGACTTTGTTATTCCCCTCCTCTATTCGTATCCATTTATGAATGCGAAATTTTGTCTCCACAATAAGAAATCTAACAACCTCTTCAACCCTTATTATTTTCTTCTTTCATCCTCCTTTCTTTGTCAAGACGCTATAATTTTGAAGAACGAGGCATGAGTGGGAGCATGTGTGTGGGAAGAAGCTCTCTTGAAGAAGAGTGGGTTTCACAGCTTCGAGAAAGATATTCCGTTCCAAAGAACGAGGTATCTTCTCCTTTGTGATACCTGATAAGAGCATTTCTAATTTATTCGTCGTCTTGTTAACTTAAGAACTCGAGAAAGAGAACATTGTATCTAGAAGGACTTTTCGTCCCCTTTTTGCGGAAGGTGTGTAATTTTGTGCCCATTAGTAATGGTGTACGTAGCTCAAAAAAGTTTATTTTTTTTATTTGAAACGTTTTATTTTAAAATTATGAAATACTAAAAGACTGGAAAGCGTTTCTTTGGGGATTTATTTGTATTTTGAATTCACGTAGTTGTTTTACAAATTTTATTTAATATTACTTATATACAATTTATGAACAAATCTTGGTTGGAGTTTTAAGGAAACTTTGTATAACGATACATTTTTATTCTCATTTGATCAAACTTAACATTATTTCTTTAAATATTAGACTTTGGAAAATTAATTTAATTCCTTGAAAAATAATACAAATTTTTTAATTGCATGAACGGCATATCAATATCAAATTCCTGTTATGTTAGTAAATTTTTTTTTCTACAAGTGTGAAAATAGAATAAAAAATATGTATGATATTATTCTAATCTCATATACACATATACAAATATCCTATTAAAATGAATAACTTCAATGTCATTTAAAGTATTCAAAGTAAAATAAATTCAATGCAACTTTTGATTTAAAAAAAATCATGCATTCTTTTATACTTTAGCTTTTTTATATACTTAATCCGGCTTATTTCTTATTTATGTGCCAAAAATTCCATACAATCCTTGAGAAAAAATCTATCGAAGATAAAAACTCCATTTTACAAAATTCTATATAAGTCATCTTAGCCACTTAAATGCATTAGTAATGAGCTGATATGACGTTTTTTAAGTATCACTCACTTCTTTAAAAAATGGAAACGCATAAGAGTACTATAATTTCCTCCATAATAATTCTCAAAAGTTGTTTTAAAGAAAAGTCATTCAGCACTTAGTCATTTCCAGAGGAGCAGCATATGACCCTCTCAACTCAACTTCCACACTACAACCACCCCTCCCTTTAATGAAAATTTTTCCGAGGAGGGCGAAAATATTTTAATAAAATGTTCCCCGACTTCCTCTTTATAAGAAGCCCTCCGCCGACGCTATGTTATTTTTTTTCATCAAGCTGTTTAACAAATAAGCGTCCATTAGGTGAAGGAAATTATGCGTCTCTCGGAAAATGTCTCTGCAGGAAGTTAAAAAAATCTCTTCTCACTTCAATCTGTCTTTGGACTTAAAATACTCCGATTTTTAGGAGAAAAAAATTTCGTTCGGTAAAAAAAATCCCGAAAGAGCTCAATTAAAAATGCTCTCAATAAGCAACTCTACGAAACGTGAACTAGTAAAAAATGCTTCAGAAATTGCTGATCATTAGCTAAGAATGGTACTAAATGAAAACTCCACTTTTGCGTTTCGTCCCCGAAAAATCGAGTTTTGAAATCGAGTGCAAAAAAATCGAATGAGTTTTTTATAGATATAGATAGTTTTAGAATATGGAAAAGTGTTTTCCTCTTCTATGTGAAAACTTAATTATAATGATTTTTATTTTTCACTGGAATTTGTGGTTTTGACCAATTTCATTTTTTATGAGTAACCTAATAATTTTTTTGCAATTTTGTGAACATGAAATTTCGATGCCGTTGAAGAGAAAAAACTATTATTTGCATCCATCTTTAAACGAAAAAATATTGTATTTTCATAAATATATTTATATTTTTCCAGGGTCTTTTGAAGTAAATTATTCTACTCTGTCATGAAAAAAATAGAGATGCTAGTATCTTTGTATAAATCCTCCATTTGCCGATATTTTTCCTCTTCTTGAAAGAAAGACAGTAAAAAGCTAATGTATAATTTCAAAATCTCAAAAAGAATAGAAATCACCATCTGTAGTTTTGAATATTCTTGAACATTTATTGAACAATAGCACTGCTTCAATACATATCAAGTACAAGTTATATTTGTTGAAAAGAATGAATGAAGAAAAAATCACGAATGTAGTTTTAAATCGCACACTAAAACGAATAATAAATAAATTATTTTGTCTCAAAGAAGCCACTGCTAGTCATGGATTAATGGAGTTCCATATAACTAGATAAAATATCAAAAATGAAAGAAGAATCAGGGCAAAATATAGTCTATGAAAAGTAAGAAAATAACTTTTTTTATAAACATTCTTAAATAGTTTAGACTTGATTACTGATCTGCTTATTCAAAATAATCGATCTTTCACCAAATCACACACCAGCTTTTTAATGACTGATTTTTTCATGAATCGATCTTTGCAGGGAAGAAACACAAAAGCGGGGAAAATTCTTAGTTTAGTGAGATATTCTCCGAAAATACGCAACGACAGAATTTTTTTTTCGCTCATCCAGCGATTATTTCTGCGGATTTGTTTCAACGCTAATTAAAGCGGTCTGCGATCAGAGCTCGCTTCCTCCGGCTTCTAATTAAAAGGAGACTTGTCGCTTGTTTTGTGTCGCTTTGCCCTGTCCTCTGAGATTGCTTTGCAATCGGAGGATAAAATTAACATCCGACGATAAGGGTTTTTGCTTGCTTGTGTGGAGATAGAGGGGGTATGCGAGTTTTTGGTTTTGAAGAGAGGGGGGTAAAAAGTAGTGCTTGGATCTTAGGATAAACATGTTTGTTTTGTTGGGTGTATTAAGTTTGTTTCGTTCAAACGTGACTGATTCTGGAGGGGAATGCCAGTTATGGGGAAATTATTCTGGGATCTGCGAGTGTGTTAGTTTGTTTTTGATGTTTTCTAGAGAGATTTTAAGAATGTTAATAATATGCAATAAGAAGGGGGGGCATTCGAGTGTAGCTTGTTTTGCAGTTATTAAATGGAAAAAGAGCTTTCATCTTTTGTTCGATCAGAAAAATATTATTCCATTCTGCCAAGTAATAAGGGAAATGTATGAAATTCATATAAAACGAACAGTTATTCAGAAATAAAAACGAACATTTATATACCATGTGTGATGGATATGATTCCTTTTCAATCTAATATCTAATGGAAGTTCTGAGAACTTTTTACATAGTACCAAGTTTACAAATATCTTTAAAAACTGAAGTTACAAAACGTTATATTACTTGTGCCTGCATTCCCGAGTATTGTTACATATTACGCATGTATCTATACCCAAATGCATGCTTATGGAAGATTGGCCCTCCCTTTCCCCTCTTATTTGTTGTTACCCCTCACAGCTAAGCTTTTGTCTAAATGTATGAAGGTATTTTTAGAAAATTTAGACACTTATAATATCTATATTAGAGTAAAAAAACTAACTTTGAAATTTGTACCCTAATCCGAATATTTTCCTAAAATACCCTTGATTAAAATATTTATAATAAGATAATTTTTGAGAAATCACATAAAAAATTCTGACAGAAAATTCGTGTGCCCCTATAAAAGTAACTTATAATAACCCTTTACAATATTACTTCATTAATTCTGAATTATTGCATCAATATGAATCTGACCCATTTATCCTGTGTCCCAATAAAGTATACTGTTCTATTCACTACTATGTTACATTATTTTTATTGTATCCTAACAGGTGTATCAGTCGTGTCCTTGGACAAGGCTCTGGAGGTGAACCACGTAACTGCCCGAGTGGGAGACAACGTGGAGATCAAATGCGACGTCACGGGAACCCCTCCACCCCCGATCGTCTGGCGGAGGAACGACATGGATCTGGCATCGCTGAACGAGGACGAAATCAAAGCAAGTCCCATTCGTCATCCATCTCAATAACTGTAACTGCCATTCTCTATGAAATCCCATCATGTTAAAGCGGCTATTCCTGGAGAAGTTGTGCGTTTCATGGAATCATTCGTCATTGAAAAAATAACCGAAGTTCGTTTCTTTTTTAAAAAGAACGTCGGGAAAGAATAGTTACACGGCTCGTTAAGCAATCTGTCACCGGTAGGGGTCACTGGTGAATGGATCGACATTGTAATTTAAATGATCGCCTCTTCCCTTTAATTACACTTGTCTTTGAACAAATTCGACTTGTTTTATTTGCTGATTCCTTTAACGTCGGTCGTAATTTGGGGACCCTTCTCTTTTGTTGAAAGGTTTAAATGTGGCTTGCGTAATGACTTTAGTACAGAAGGGAATTCTCGTAATGTTCTATCCTACACCATGCTAAGATAGTTTAACGGTTTTACATTTTTTTTGTTATCTTAAAATATTCTAAAACAATTATTTCTCAATATTACTGACAATCTTGCTCCTCTGGTTCTTTTGTAAGAATAATCTATATATTTCTTCAAACAAGTGAAAAAAATCAGTACCATTTCAAAAGAATTTAAGGTTAGAGATTTATTTCCAAAACCTCTTAATAACTGAAATTTTAATTTTTCAACTGCTTTTGTTAGATGTAATTTAAGTATTCAATTTTTTAAACTAATTTTTATATGGTGTACTTTAAAAACCGTTCTACCATACCGCATTCTTTTTTAGAACTGATTCTCCTTGTCCACACATTTAAAAAAAATTTATAGGTTATCTTCAACAGGTAAAATTTTTGAATAAATCCAATCCATCTTTTTAGTAAAACCTCTTCAAATTTTATCTTCCCGCTATAAAGGTAAGACGTTAAGTTTGAATCACAGTACTCGTCAGTTTTTTCTGAATTATTTATCTAATTCTACCTCCCCTGTAGTATTATTTAATCTTATATTTAAAAATAATTTTAAAAATTAAGGGAGCATATAACTATTCATTCCAAAAAAACAAACTTCCATTGCCATTTAGGTCAAACTAATTCCTACCATCGGATAAGAATACAACTTTTCCACCCAATGTCGTAACAATATAATATAAAATTTACTCGGAATAGTTCATCCCATCAAGGGCCAAACAAATTAATTCCGTTGCCGAAATCTTCATTATCCATCCTGCATATGCATGGGATTTCCATCCAAGTCCTGATCGCCAAACTATCATCTTCCCCAGTTCGCTCTTTCAAAGTCATCCCAGCGGGTCTTCAATCTAGAAGACTGACTGCCAAGGTTAGCACGTGCCTCCATCAAGTACACGTCACGTACACGAGAAATTTCCCCTCCAAGAAAACGCTACTTTCCCTCTTTTCATCACCCGAAATTATCGATTAGCGCAAACATCGAATCTTGAAGAAAAGATCGATTCTCCGAGGTTCGTTGTTGTCCATCATTAAGCTTGAAGAGGATTTTCGCATTCGATACTCATGCTGGTATGTATCGATTACGACGGGGATGAGACGCAAAAGTATATGGGGGAAAAGTAATCCCGGGTTTCCCTCCTTAATTTTTCGGTCGGCCGCGTTTAAAGAATGGCGGGGGTTGTATCGATCTCTCCCCCAGTGTTCATTCATATTCTAATCCTATTAATTTTCAATCAGGGCGCATATTAAGGACGGCTTGGATGGCCACGATTAGAGAGGTCGCCCGGTGAGGATCTAATGGGCAATGGTTTGAGTTTCAACGCGGTTTCGACCCGGAAAGGGCTAAAAATCCAGATATTTCGGATAGCCGAGACGAGAATAGAGCGTTTAAGTGGAAGGGATACGTTTAAACGTGTAAGGATCTGTAAGGAATGTATTCTGCCGAAAGTCTCTGAAGATATCCATGCTTATTCGGTAAAAATTTCGAGACCGGTGCCACTCTCGCCAAGGCGAAATTTTTTTCGCCAAACTGCGCCAAACCGCAGTTTCAAGAAATCGCCAAGAAAAAAATGGTGAAACTAGATCCTTTAGGGTTGCATCAGGAAAGAGAGATCCTCCTAACACTCTGGCGGGATCGCCGCATTTATGGCGTTATCGCCCTGAATCTCGCCTTGGCGAGAGTGGCACCGGTCTCTAAATATCAGCCGCTTATTCAATGCTTGTTCTATTTTTTTACAGATCCATTAAGAGTTGGGTACAAATTTGTTCATAAAAAAGTAGTTTTTTAAAACACCATGCCCTTGACAGTATTAGCAATTGTTCGATTTTTTTTGGGTCAAGCGTCTCAATGATTATTTTGGGGCCGTTTTTTATTTCAAACGGGAATTAATTAAATGGTGTAGCAAAAACCTATAATATTGTGTGAATACATCAAAATATCCCTTGAAAATTATGCAGTTTAAATTATCTGCATATTTGAAAATTTTCTCTAAAATATATAGAAATACATTTCCTTTTGATATTCTGGATTACCCTAAAAAGACCCAATTTTCGAAAAAGCATCTTATGTATTTTTAATACTTTAAAATATAATTTAAGTACCGCGCGCTGTAGTCGTTCATTGTCTATAAACAACCAAAAAGGTTTAAAGATGTTTCTGATAAGTAAATAAATTCTCCATAGATTATCACTCCTGTAACAACTCAGATTAAATAATATCCATCCAACGTTAAATAACGTATCCCAACAAAACCTTTTAATGTTTCAGCAGTAAACCCCCATATAACATAAAAATTCTGTTGATACACATTAACTTCTTATATACGCTGTAGAGGAACATTCGAGACTGATTTTGACAGCAAGAAATATCTCTAAATTCCAACCAAACACTACGCAAAGAAGCATCTCCAAGGACCCTCCCTGTCACCCCCAGACGACAGTGTTCGAAAGAGGAAGAGGGTCCCTCTCAAAGGACGAGATTGATGCTGGAGATAGATGGCTGCGGTCACCACTCCATTCTCCGAATGACGAAGTAGAGAGGAGTGATGCATTAGGGGAATTAAGGGATTTTTTTAGGCTTGCTTAAGATGGAATAGGTTATGAGAAGGCTGGAAGAATGCCTGTCTTCCCTCTTGTAAGGCTTGACCTTTGGAGCGAGTAATTGCGTTTGATACCCGCCCAGATCGATGCTGGGAAGGTTGGGGGATTAGGGTGTTTGAAAAGATCGATTCATTGCTTGATTTGATTGAGCTTGGCAGAATAATGGCGTATTGTAATGATTTTTATGTGTAAGAGATATGTTAGATTTATAATAACTGCTTTCACAAAATTGATTCTAAATTACTCAAATCATTTTTTTTTTAAAACGACTCTTTATTTTGAAGGTTTTATGTTAAATTCTTCGTATTTTTCCTTTTTGTTATGTTCTCCTAAGAATGGATTTCTTAAAAGCTTGAATGGAAGGCCTGAAAATTCTTCTGAGGGCCGGGAAAGTGTAAAAAGTGGTTGACAGCCTGTATAAGTTCTGAAATCGAAGAAAACCTCTATGTGTATAATTTACGAATATAGCTGTATAAAATTTTTTATTTTCACGAAATCATCCTGATAAAATTTCGACAGTGTCTACAGTGAATAGAAGGAAACTAAAAACCAGTCAGGAAAATCATAAACCCTTTTAAAAATTTAATAGAAAATCGGGAATTTTTTAAATATTTTTTTGGAAATTATGCAGAAGGAAAGTTCTAGTGATGAAATGGGTCCACGAGTCGTAGTTTAAGAAACCATGTCCAAAGAGGAAATGTTTTAAAAGCAGCTTTAACAAGTACTTCCTCTTTTAGGTTTTCGTTGATGGATCCTTGTACTTGACGAATGTCCAGCTTATCCATGGAGGTAACTACACTTGCCATGCCCAGCACAACAAAGATGTTGTCCAGACGCACATTCTTCACGTCCATAGTAAGGAAATCCATTTGTTTTTTATATATTTTATTCTAATGTAGTACCTTAAACCCAAAAGCTTAGTTTAAAACTAAAGTAAAAATTATGAACTTTTTGTAATTTAAAAAAAAGTTTTTAAACTTAATGTTGTACCTGGTGTCTTCCTGGGTCGGTAAAGTGAGCACCAAGTTCGCAGGGAATCAATTGAGTGTCGAACTAGCCACTCGACCTGCACACAAGCTAAGTAATTAGTACCCCAGGCCCGAAGGCTAGTGTAACGCAGAGGGGTAACACCTGATAGCAGGCCCGTATTTAGGGTTTTTGCCGCCCTGTGCATATCGATTTATTGCCGCCCCCTATTTTATTTTCTGTTTCAAGTACATGCCCCCTCCCATTTGACACTTTTATCATGTTTTCCTTCTCATAATGAATTCTTTTGGGAGTGTGGGGGTACCCCCCAGAAAATTTTTGAAAATATGCCTCTTGAAAACTGGGAATTCACTCATTTTTGACCCTTCATGTGAAAACTGTGTGGTACATTTTTTTTCCAAAACTGTATAGCGTGTAGCTTTTTGAATTGGTGTAATCTGCCGCCCCCCCAAAATTTTGCCGCCCTGTGCTACAGCGCATGTCGCACGTGCCTAAATACGGCCCTGCCTGATAGGTCACTAGGCCTAGGCAGTATATGATTTTAATAATATTACTAACGCTTCCGTAAAGTTTGGCAACACGCTGAATATTGATAATAAATGTTAATACTTACTTATCATCTTTGCGCCAGCTGACACATAAGGCCTCGAGTATAGTTCTTCAAGCACCCCTGTAAATCCCCTTCCCATCCACTCCCATTGCTTTGCACAAATCTTAGAGTATATACCTTTGCCAAGTAAGCCTTGGCCTTCCTCTTTTAGGTTTTACTAAGTACCCAAGTGCAAAGTTAGCAAGGCAATCCCGTTTTAAACAAAGGATAAGTTCAGTCCATCATATCAATTAATCCTAATAATAATTCATAATTCACAACCCTCACGTCCCAACTAACCACACCTTTTAATCCCAATCGTAACTACCATTCATTAATTAACTACCAATCATTACTTCCATTAACTATACATATGAGTGTGTGTCCGTTGCAGCCATCCCAGAGGTGCACGTGATCCCCAAACTGCAGTCGCGCGCCCCCGGAGAGCTGGCTGAGATGGAGTGTCACGTGATCGGAGTGCCCACCCCCGCCGTCTCGTGGCTCAAGAACGACGAGGAGCTCAAGCTAATGACGGACAAGTACACCATCGTGGGTGAGTATGTCGTCTCCTACTCCCACCCAGTCGTGTGTCATGATGATGATTATAGGTCGTGATGTACTGATGGCATGTAATAGTTATGAGGGGGTATAACTGTTGGTTTAGTATGGTTGTTATAGGGGTTAATTGAATCGTCAGTTGGAAGAATGGAATAAATCCAAAAGATGACAAATTGACTTTTTGTGCTCAAAACGATCTCCAAGCTTTGCTATACACAGAGGGGAAAAGGGAGGGAAAATAAAACTACCCCTATAGGGAGATATCTCCCCTTTAAGTTGTGAAATCGATGTCCATTCATTGTATTTTTTAAGTTAATTTGGAATTAAAGTTAATTTGTCTTTCTTTTCCTATTCCTTGTGCTGCAAACTAAGTTAAAATAAAATTTTCTCATAATTTAAAATTTTTTTAACGTTATTTATGCAGGGAATGTTTGACTCCATTCATATTCACTCACTCCATTGATACTGCTTTAATAACTCAGTTTCACTATAATTTTGAATTTTATTTGTCTTATTCCTTCAATTTCACCCTTTTGTGATGTAAACTAAGGAGAAATATAATTTAAGTGTGATTTTAAGGGGTTTTTAAAGATTTTTTCATCAGAAAAATTTCATATGGTGGAAGAGGGTAATAAGTCCATCAACTTATTTTGACTGTAAAATATTTTTGAATATATTTATATTTTTTTGTGATTGCTGTGTTTTCTAAATAGGGTTCTGAATTTTTAGTAAAAATTTGGTGGTTATAAAATGAAAATTCCATTACCTATACAGTTTTTTTCGATTTTCTCAAAACTTGATTTTTGGACTTATTCCCTTCTTCCAACTGACGATTCAATTTGAAAATTGGGTTAATAATAATTATCTAAAACAGTTTCAATGAAATTATTAGTGAGTCAGATGAACGTTTTTTTTACCTTTTTATCATTTAAATCTACTTTTACTTTTAAATCTGACTGAGTCTTTGGATTTATTTAAAGTTTATTTTAAGTCGGTTTTCACTAAAGATTATATTCCCCTTTTTCATGTTTCCTAAATTTTTTAATTTTCTTTTCGAATTTGAAACTTCATTCTCATTTGACTGACATTGTTATATTTTTATTCTCTTTCATTTTCAAATTTTTATTTGCGTTATGAAAACGTGTGCATTCTTTTTAAATAATTAGATTTGAAATTCACATCAGTCAGTTCCTGTGGACACTCGAATAGTTTTACAAAAAATTAGTCTGAGCAATTTGTGCATCATCATCCTTATTAATACCAAAACATGTTACGAAATTAAAAGTAGTAGATTAAATAATGTTAATAAAATATATCTACTCCTTTTATTTAATTAAAAAAATCTATCACAATAAATCAACATTTTTTATACTATATTAGCTAAGACAAACCCAGCAAAAATATGGAAAAATCTTAAATATTTTCACAAAACACAACCTTATCGCCGAAACAACCGCAACCTATAGTACAGCAAAATTTACTATCGCATACAATCATAACCCCTTATTTCTTATTCTGATTAATTTACCATGATATTCCAGGCAATGGAACTGCTCTCCTCGTGGGTAAAATTACTTACAGTGATACAGGAGCATACATGTGTGTGGCAAGCAATCCAGCAGGAATGACAAGAGACATCACATCACTCATAGTTCAAGATCAGCCAACTCCAAGTAAATATTTACTGCTATAAATCCCCCTTTACCTTAACTATTTTTTAAAATTGTATTGATCCATAGTATCTTAAAAAGAAAGTTATTATAATTCTTCTCAAATTTGAACGAATGAACGTGTCAGTGACTTTAATGCCATGCTTGACATGAGGAATACTTTTTTAGTAAAATTAATTGCATAAAAAATAATTTATTAAATAGTTTAACACTAGCCTAGAAATGAAATATTTTAGTAACACCTTCATTGAATATTAGTTAAATACCGTGATACCATGTGTGTATTTAAAACATATTTTCTGATTTGATTAAAAGGATTGATTAAAAGGAAAGATAAACATGGTACAAAACTGTAGATTTTCTGATGGGCTTGTTTTATTTTCTTTTGGATCTCTTGATAGTTTTATCTAAGCAACTAAATTTACCTTAGGAAATATAATTAAGTGCTTATTAAACAAAGAGTGCATTTTTTTTCATTACACACTCGATACTTAATGTCTAAATTGATTGTTTTTTGGCTGAATAACTTCCATTTCAGTAATTAATTGAAACAACGAAAAATAAAGCACACATATTACATAAGAAGAGAAACAAATATTGCTAGTTTCACAATTAATATTTGGACATTATTTTACTTTTCTTTTTCTGAATACTCTCTATTAACAGAAAGTTCCTCGTTGTCTTTAAGATTTTTTCTTCTTTATTAACACAGCAAATTCAAGATATTTTTGTATAATAAGATTTAAATTCAACGGTATTAGAGTGACAAAGATTCTTGCTTACAAATTACTCAAAAGAAAAATGAAATTGTATTTTGCTAACATATTAAAAAGAGTCGGTTACTGCATTATGAAGATTTAATGACTTTTAAAACATTCTAGTGTTTAACTAATTATTCAAGGAATGAAAACAAACATATATTCCTGCTAATGTAGTTGTAATTTTAAATGAAAATATAGAACTCAAAAAAACAAGAGTACCCTAATTAAGAATTTCTTTATTAACTCCTGAAATAAATTTAAAGATGTAATATAAAATAAAGCTTGATGAAATCTCCATACTTGTTCTCCTAAATTCATTAAATTAACTAAACTAATTACTAACGTATTTGTTGTATTGTATTCTTAAATGATAAACTTCTATCCCATATTAAAATGAACAATCATTTTTGTCTTTGTTCCATAGGCCGTCTTATTCTTGTCTAGACAGCTACTCATGAATAATGCAAGACAATCAATCTTCTTTTCATTAACATAATCCTTCCTTTTTAATTTATCTTTGCCTGACAAGAGTTCACACTGTGCCATGATTGATTGGTAGCAAAACCCCATAGCAGTTAAATAAACCTCTTAAGCACCTTTTGAAACATTTACTGATTTGATGTAAAACCATTAAACGAGCTAGACTGCCCCATTTGTGTTTATTGTATTAAATAATAACTAGAAACTGAATTCTTTATCAAAAATTTTTAAGCTCTGTATGTGAAATTAAAATGTCTTTTATTTTAGTCGGTTGCCTGATTAAAGTAAAGAGCTACGTTATGTGTTTTTCTAACATAATTGTTCAATTTCTTTTATGATTATTAAATATAAAAATTACCAGTCTTTTAATGGACAATTTAAATGATAAGTACCTATCACAGAAGTAAATTACAGACTTGTACTAAATCTAACGTGTGCCTATCAAACTTGCGTAAAGAGTAAAATAATTTTTAATGCTTTAAAATAGGACTAGTCTATTTCAATGCATTCATTTACATTTAACTTTAAGGTAAAATCTTAGTCTTAAACCACGGTTTAACTAGATACTACTACTAAACATAAACAACTTACACAAAAAACTTAAAATTTTGTAACTCAAGACAAAAATTACTATTCATAAGAAAAAGTTAATTCCATAAATGAAAAAATAAATAATTTAACATTTGCTCAGATTTATCACAAACAGAAATTAAAAAAATATGTTTTATCTTTTCATGATTTTCAGCTTTATTTTCAAGTCATTAGTTCTGTTTATCGACTATAGGAAATCATTGATGAGGTTATAAAACGCATTACTTCAATTTTTTAAAAATTTTTGTATCATTAGTTTTTTTAAAAGTAATTTTCAAAAATTACTCTCGCTAGAATTGGAGGTGTGGCTTACGTGACGTCACAACTGCCATTTAATTTTGATTTAACCATTGCTTAAAGGGTTTAATCATTGGATTTAACCATTACATATTAGGGCGTATCACGAAAAACTTTTTTTCGAAATTCAAAAAGGCATACTGAAAAAAAGTTGCCTTAGGGGTCACATATTCACCATGAAAAATTTCAGCCCGATCAAAAAATGTTTAGGTCCCCCGGAATTGGGCCAAAGTTTTGGAAATTGCCTCATTTTTCAATAAATTGACCGAAACCTCCAAGATAAAATTTTTATATAGCGTTCATAATTTTTCTAGGATAATCTACTATCCTACCTTATAGTTGGCAGTTGGTTTCATATTTTTACTACTCTTCGTTTAGGAGTAATAATTTTTTTTAACATTAGGGGAGAGGAGGGAGGAATGGGACAGTGGGAGGAGTGGGACAGCTGAAATTATGGCAAAATAAATCAGTTTATTTTATTTCCAGTTTGGTCATTAGATGGCCTTCTTATAGCTTCTTGTTATTTCCTTCATTTAGTTTATCCAGCAGCAAGTTTCTGTTTATAGTTGTAAAAATTTGATTTTCCCACCTCCAAAGTAAATTTCCAGTCAATCTTTAGTTTTATTTTATTTCTCATGTAATTTGTAGAACAAACATTATATAATGCCATTGTAATCTAAAAGATATAATGTATGCTAATCTGCAATTTCATAAAGCCTAACACCAGCATAGTTTATGTGACAAGTTATATTTTAAAAGCAATGTGTGGAGGGAGGAATGGGACACTCTGAAGAGGGAGGAATGGGACATGCAAATCATCTGCAAAAATCAGCTTAAACTTAATTTGTCTGTTTAAATCTGCAAAAATGTAAACAAAATTTTAAAATATTAATTTCTGATAGCTATCTTTATCGCTTCAATTGAAATGCTTTTCTTTTCTTGAAGTACTACATTGTAATTCAATTATTGATTCTTAACACCATGGGACAGAGTTCAAGTGTACTAAATATTTTTTAAAAATTATTCTATAATAGATATAAGATTGAAAGCTGTTTAACAATGTGGGCAAAGGTTAAAATAATAGTAGGTAAAATACTAGGCCCTTTCTCATTATGACATTTTACTAATTTTCTTTACTTTTCAAAAGTGTCCCACTCCTCCCATACTCATGTCCCACTCCTCCCACCCATGAGGGAGGAATGGGACAAAATTCTTGTAATTTTAATGATCAAAAGGGATAAAATTAAACAACATTTAAGAACTGTATATTTTTAAAAAACTAAGTTAAAACATGTAAGTTTATTATCCAACCATTTGCATATTATCCAACCAGCAATTTGCATTATGAATAAGCAGGGGATAATGAATAAAAAAATATTTAGTGAAAATTGTCCCATTCCTCCCTCCTCTCCCCTACTAGTTATTCGTGAAGTTGTTTTTCCTGCATTACTAAAGTTTATTTAAATCAAGTTCTATCTACCCTAGAAAGTTGTAGTTAGTGTCATTTTGATTAGAATTTTATTTTCTAACATATATTTTATGCCCGGTACAAATTATTTTGGTTTTGTTTTACCTGAAACACCGTGTATAATTATAAAAATAGTACTAAATTTGTCGTTTACAGTAATATTTTTAAAACTCCTATGATATAAATTCTCTAAAAGAAATTTATCTATAAAAATGCACGTGAACTCAGATAACAGTATATAATAATTTAACTTTCATATATTTACTAATAATTCTAGCTATTCCAATTAAATGGAAAGTATTTGATTTATCCTTTTTAAGACTATTTTTTTGGTAGAGAGTAAAAATTCTAACTACAAATAAAACCAACAAAAAAGCCAATATTACAAATTACAAGTAAAATAAGATTTAGTTGAAATAAGATAATCACTAAGTATTACAGTAGGTATAAAGGAATACATACACTTTTACACATAGTACATACAAACATTTTAATTACTTTGTTTCTGAAGAAGCATCTAAGAAATCCCGTTTAGTTTCGAACTTGGAAAGGAATTTCCTGTCCAATAATCTAGATTTAATTAACACAGCACAATTTTTAAACCCACAAATAAGAGGGAAAGCTTCAGTGACTTCCTTAGAAAAATGAAAAATAATCTTAAAAAGGATAAATCAAATACTTTCCATTTAATTGGAATAGCTAGAATTATTAGTAAATATATGAAAGTTAAATTATTATATACTGTTATCTGAGTTCACGTGCATTTTTATAGATAAATTTCTTTTAGAGAATTTATATCATAGGAGTTTTAAAAATATTACTGTAAACGACAAATTTAGTACTATTTTTATAACTAGGGAGCTACCGCCCCCTGCTCGCTATCGCTCACCAACCCCCGTTAACTGCTGACGCAGGACCTTTTGGTATTGCTTCGCAATTCCCACAAATTCATACTCGCTGAACTTAATACACTTTATAAAACAATTAAACAACTTACAGAAAAAACGTCAACCAACTTTCCAAAAATGCCTCACCAAATCCCCTCCATGAATAAATCTCCTATATTAATTCTAACTATTTCTAATTGTTTATCAATATTCGGACCAAACAAAAACCATTATTTTAAAGTAACTCGTTAGTATAATATGCCTAGTGTTTATCATTTATATTTTTTTAAAACCCAGACTTGTTAAACAATACCGTTTAAGCAATTGAAAGTAATAAGAGACAAAACATCACTATGTTTATAATTAATTTCGATAAAATCAGACTAAAAATTATAAATATTGGATGAAAAGTGTGAAATTTTAGTATGAAATGGCGTATAGTACGATTTAAGAATATGTTTTTATCAGTCTTTGAGTGATATTTCATCAAGAAAGTACTTTTTTAAATGGTGAAAAAACATGTTTCATCTTAAAATATAGCGCCAATCGGTCGTTGTGATTGGATGCATAATAATTTGATTGACAGTATTTGCTTTGTAACTGCGACCTTATCCGTTATCTAAAAAGATGGAAATATTTTAAAATTGAGAATTTTTTTGAAAAATCGAAGGGCCTACTCGGAAATCCGGAAAGAATCCGGACATTTTGATTCCATATATGTGTCATTCGGTTCAGTATTTAAAAAGCCTTTCTCTGGAAACCGTTCACCAAAAACTTTTTTTTAGAATAGAGAGATTATACACGGTGTTTCAGGTAAAACAAAACCAAAATAATTTGTACCGGGCATAAAATATATGTTAGAAAATAAAATTCTAATCAAAATGACACTAACTACAACTTTCTAGGGTAGATAGAACTTGATTTAAATTAACTTTAGTAATGCAGGAAAAACAACTTCACGAATAACTTGTAATGTTAAAAAAAATTATTACTCCTAAACGAAGAGTAGTAAAAATATGAAACCAACTGCCAACTATAAGGTAGGATAGTAGATTATCCTAGAAAAATTATGAACGCTATATAAAAATTTTATCTTGGAGGTTTCGGTCAATTTATTGAAAAATGAGGCAATTTCCAAAACTTTGGCCCAATTCCGGGGGACCTAAACATTTTTTGATCGGGCTGAAATTTTTCATGGTGAATATGTGACCCCTAAGGCAACTTTTTTTCAGTATGCCTTTTTGAATTTCGAAAAAAAGTTTTTCGTGATACGCCCTAATACTTATGCGTGGAAGGCAGTAATGACTTCATGCACCAAACTCCGCTTTTTTCTCAAACCCTTCTGCGCATTGTAGTTTTTAATTTTTTTAAATAACTAATGATCGGATTTCAAAAATTTATTTTCCAATCATATTTTCTAATGAAGCTTTATTAAAATAAATAAACTTTGAAAAATCGTTGCATTCCCTATTTTTCTCAATTGGCAGTTTACTTTTTTTTTCGCAAATTCTCCATGCGGCATTTCCTAACCATCAATATATTTCTTTAAAGCATTAATGTAATAACTACTACAGTAAACCTTTAATATTATAGTCTTCTCTGTCTACTTTTTTCCTTTCACGTGTTTCTCTTCTACAAAGATACATGTGTACTTTTATTGACTGCAACATTATAATCCGTTAAGTGGACGTTTGAAATTTAACACCCTTCTAGTTAAACCCCTTACCGAAAGAAACATCTGCCCTATATTTATTCACAAATATCCTGTTAAACGAACTAATAATTCCGTGTCTAGCCGTTTTCCAGACACTAGAATACAAATAATACGTAGACCACTTGAACTTTACTTACAGAAGTTATGAGAAGGAAGTGTTTACTCTCCGGCTATTGTTAGTTATTACGAGAATCGCGCTTTGAAAACATTAACTAAAGAATAAATGATCCATGTACTACAAACTGATAAAACGATAGAGGCATATTAGAAATGTGTATTCAGATATGATGATGCAATACGAATTCAATCAGCTTGTTTATCAAGATTAACTTTTTTTTCGATTTGGTATTGCATGAATAATAATATTTTTCTAGATAAAATATTTATGATGTAAAAACTTAATTTTATGTCTTGGATGAAAAGTTATTATATACATTCATTAAAAATACTTTATAATACTACTTAAAAATACTACTATAAAAAGTAGTTTTTTTATCGGACCCTTTACCTCATGCTTTGTAAAAGAAACAAACTAGTCTGTGAATTTAATTGTATTTATTTTTATAGCTTGTGCCTCTATACAAAATCTCATAATTTTCCTATGTTTGTTTTGGGCTTATCTTTATTAAAACTTAGCTGTGCTTATAGCATTTCTTTTATCAAAAATCTTCTGTATCAGTTTTCCGAAGCCAAAATTTATCTGCAACTCAGAACCACAGAGAAATATCCTAACAGAGGGTCCAAAACGATATATTCAAAAGTTGGATGGTTTGGAGGGCGCCACGATGAACTAAATGATTGACAGAGAGATCAAACCTGTGATTGGCTGTCACTCAATCTTCTATTTTCGAAGGAGAAGGAAAAAGTTTTTCTCAACCAATCAGGCTTTTCCGTCCCGCCTCTCGTGACGTTGATGCGATCGCAGCGCCAAAATAGCCCCACACTCATCCAACTTTTAGATTTCCAATAGCGCCTATGGCGACGGACTCTCTGTTCTAGTACTCTGTGCTCAGAAAGATACGGAAACGGATCTAAGTCTAAGCCTCATAAATTATTGTTATTTTCAAAAAGTCAGTATTTTAAAATACACTACGCATAACATAAGTAGTATTATATATTTTTTCTTAGTCTTCATAAAGTAGTAAACTGAAAAATGAATCTGCAAGCTTCGAGATTCCTGCTATTGCGTACTGACGTTTTGCACCACGATTTATACTACTAAGGAATTAACAATATATTGATAATAAAATTGACTGAAATTTATTTTATAATTATCTCGTTGGAATTTAAAACTTGTACATTGGATGAACAAGTTGACATTGACACATTATACATTGGATGAACAAGTTATCTTTTTCCTTAAAAAACACTTCTAAAATTAAACTTAATCATTCATGAAAGGAGAATTTCACCATTATTGCTGGTTAAGCTGACAATAAGTGTAAACTCACAACTCTCAAGCGTCAATCAATGGTCACCAATTTTTCAGTTATAGTCGGCTAGACTAGTACTTGCCCTTCTCTCTCTTGCGTTGCTTTCCCATGCCATGCTGACAAGTCCTAATAAGGACGAAACCGGTCCACGGTTGGAGGCGACGTTTGAGAGTTGTGAGTTTACACATCCATATTTTCCTTTCCAACCGCGGAATTTCGACTTGGGGCGGTTAAGCGAAATTCTGGTATACGAGAGAGACAAGGTTACAGTTACACTTCACAAGGGGGGAGCTACATTAATTCATAAATCCTTAAAAATCCATTGAAAATTCCTAAAAATTCCTGTTTCAGCGGCTCGGTCTGAGGAGCGGCGGTTCTTCGTATTCCACGAC
This sequence comes from Tetragnatha versicolor, assembly GCA_024610705.1. NCBI lineage: Eukaryota > Metazoa > Arthropoda > Arachnida > Araneae > Tetragnathidae > Tetragnatha > Tetragnatha versicolor. Next base: position 60,492,911 of record JANDEH010000001.1, read on the forward strand.
TGGGGCGTGAGCGTGTTCGACCCCGACAACTGCCGTCTGTACCACCAGATCCAGAGCACGGACGTGATCCCTGGCACGCAGGAGTACGTGTGCGGTGACCGCGGCACCAACTGCTCCTGGGGGCAGGCCATCAACGTCGCCGACCGCTACGTCTACGTCACGCAGCCCACCAAAGACAGGGTGCTCATCATCTCTAGGGTGCAGATGGTCGTAGTCGACGTGAGCGCTCTTTTTTTAACTCTTTTTTTGTTTGGATTTTTAGGTTTAAAGAACAGTGGTTCCCAAATCAAAGAAGTTGGCGGAGCACTTGTCTCATGCACAAATGGGATAATTTTGTGTTCCGTGCTTTCTTCAGACAAAAATCAGCTATTAGAATGAACGAGACGAGTCAAATTTGGAGGGGTGGAATGATGGAATAGATCGGGATCTATATCTATGGAATAAAGCCCCCCCCTGATCTTTAGGAACCTTTTCTGGTAGTCAAGAGTTATAAGAAATCCTTACACCTATGGTAGTCCCTCATGCAGGAGAAAATGGTTATAATTTTTTTGGGGATGATATATAATTGCAGACAACATTGTGAATGATTCCTTAGTGAATGATTGTGAATGATTTCCTTTGGGATGAAGAAATTGCAAGAAGGGGGATTGCCCAGCACGTTTTTCCGGCAGGAATCCAACAGAATACGTCCGGGACATGCTAGAGAAATGAATTGCTGCTCTTTCGATACCTCCCAAATAACAAGTTCAAGTGCTGAAAAAGGCTTTAAAAAGGGAGTTATAGAAAATACTCCTGTCCCTCATACGAGGGTTGTTTTTTAATTAACTTCCGTTTTTCTACTGAAAAAAAAGTAGTAGGAATTTCGAAACAATTTTGGTGCTGGTAGTTAGATACATCCTTCAGGTTCAATGTGCCCCCTTACTGAATAAAATCGGACATTTTTTCTATTTTTTTATCGATTTTACAAGTGCGCTCCTCGAACTATTTTCCCGCCAACCCATAGAGAATTTCGCGTTTTTTGGCGGGAAAATAGTTCGAGAAGCACGCTTGTAAAATCAATAAAAAATAGAAAAAATGTCCGATTTTATTCAGTAAGGTGGCAAATGGAACCTGAAAGATGTATCTAACTACCAGCACCAAAATTGTTTCGAAATTCCTTCTACTTTTTTTTCAGGAGAAAAACAGAAGTTAATTAAAAAACAACCCTCGTAAATAACCTAACATACTTGAGGGAAAACAGGTCCACAAACGTTGTTATCAGCCCTGGGAAACCATACCCCAATCGAAATGAATTTTCAACTGAGTTATAATAGAGAGAGAGCATTTTCACTTTTTTCTTATCAACCACACAAAATGTGCAATTTTCTATATCTTGATCAAAGGAAATAAAAATAACAAAATTTCTTTTAATAACTCCATGGATTTAACTTTTAAATGACCAATGCCAATATGTATCTAATTCACCAATATCAATTAACTGTTTTGAATAGTGTATATCAAAGTCTAGTACAAAACACCTGTTACGGGTAAAGTGATAAATTTCAATGATAAATTCCATTGAATTTATCACATTGCCCTCTTCCACTTCGGGAATTATGAATAATAATAGCTGTCCCTTTTAAAAGTGGTCTCCAACCCCCGGTCCGCGGACCGGTGCCGGTCCGTGTATCAAATGGTACCGGGCCGAGGGCCGACCATTTCATTGAAAATGAATTTAAATTCCTAGTTTTATACTCCAAATTAATGAATGAAATGAATTATAAATCACTTTGTATTTATTTTTTGGTGTAACTGTATTTTATTTTGAAAGCATGTTTAAATACAATTAAATTAAAATTGATAAATCAAAATAATCTGGAATGCAAACAATCAACGCCCCCCCAGCGGGCCGCGGTAAAATTATCAAACATTGACCGGTCCGTGGTGGTAAAAAGGTTGGGGACCACTGCCTCGTAATATCCCGTTTTTATATTGTCTAGATCTAAAAAATAAATTGCATTATTGCGAACGAATTCCTCTCAAAATCACAAGCCATCTTTCTTAAAAAACATCTCTTGCACAGGTGGTGGTGACGGACAAGGTTCCGGTGGACATCCACTATGTGCCCCACCTGGACCAGGTGTGGATCCTGTGCTGGCGGGGGAGGCAGGACCGGGGCAGCAAGACCATCCAGATCATCCGCGATGCCAGCCAGAAGAAGAAGCACCACACCGTGCACCCAGAGCCAGTGGACGGACACTTCGACCTGGTGGGTTACAATGGGGTATTAATATTATACCGTGGGTTTTTTTAAAAGGAACGAAATGATTTTTCAGTAAAAAATGGGTCGAAATTCAAAAATCGACACTAAAAGTTGAAAAAATGTTTAGTTTGTACAATGTTTTAAAGTAAAAATTGTCAATCGCTTTGAAACCTTAAAACCATTGTTTCGTATAGTGTGACGTCACACGCTGTTTTCACTCCTTTTTCAAAAATTTTAAAACTAAATTAAAAAATTAATACGCATTGTATATAATATAATATATATAATAAAAAATGCATGTTATGCGTGTTAAGAGCATTTTAAGAGCAGTTATGCATGTTTATGCCAATAAACAAAATCCGCTAAATTTTGGAAACTGGCTTTCAAATTCTCAATTTTACAGCCCAAAATCCTTTTGTACGTATCATTACCCTCCTATCACCAATAGAAGCTTCTTTCTGTAATTTAAATACAATAATTTAATGTAACTGATATATTTTTGTATCTTCGAAATTTTACCCGAATCCATTCCTGTATTTAAAATTTATATCAAACTTACGAGCAACGAGTAATAATTTAAGTTTCTTTCCGTCAAAAGGATACCCCCACCCCAGTCTAAGAAAAACATACCTTCAAAAACTATCCACGATGCATTTTAATAACCTTGTATTTTTAATTCATTGTAGGTGAGCGGACTGTTCATCCCGCCGACGCAAGACTTAGGGCACGGTTGGAAATACGGATACGTGGTGCACACTAACCAGAGAGGCATGTATAAGCTGGACTTGCAGGCCATGAAGTACATAAAGACGGTGGATCTGACGCCGTACAACTGCGCACCCAAGTCGGCGGACTTCTCTACTCTGGGTATAACCCTTCGCCCTCTTTTTTATCTATTATATGTTTATCTGAGTTTCAAAAGCTACTACTGCTCATGAGCAAACGGGTTTCCATGTACTGTTAGACAAAAATGTTAGATCAAAATGATGGAATAAATAAAAGAGCAAAAAATATTTTATGAAAAGGGGGAAAAGGGATGACAAAAATGCAATTGTATCAGGAGCTGATTGAGATTTGATTTCTTTGAGGGTAGCAGAATTTTTAAGACATCTTCCCTGATAAAAACTGATACTTTTTCCGAAGGATAATTTACTTTTTGAACATAAAGCAACACACTGAAGCTTCGAGATTATGATTTATATGGAGATTCTCTTCAGAAATCATTTTATCCAGTTAAACCTTTATCCTTCTGGGGAGACACGAGCCCTCGTTCATATTCCTGGATCCGCGATTGAATTGTAGAATACTTACCAGACAGATTCAAACAGTTCTTCAGCATTATATTGAAAATGAAATAAAGGCATTTTTGTTCGATTATTTTAATAACTTAACAGTTTATCAAATACAATTAACCCCAAATGATATTGAAAAAAAACTGTACAATATTTCTTTGCGAGGTATTACGGAAAGGCACTGTTTATCTCCACGTAAGTAACAACTCAACTCTAACGAATTTCGCTAATAGTTTAGCATGGGTCAACTTTCATGGATATAGACACTTCGTTTCGGAAATCGTATAATAAACTGATACCGACCTCTCCCTAAGAGTCCCGATGTCTTTCCTCAGGTGGTTTTGCGATCCTGGAGTGCCGCGAGCCCATCACGGACCGGCCGACGGGCCAGGTGGTGCTGGACTACCTGACGGACACCGTGCTGTCGCACAAGACGGCGCTCTTCGGACAGCCGCACGTCTCCCCCGACTCCCGGCACGTCGTCACCCTCGAGAGGACCAACAACAGCGTCATCATCGTGGCGCAGCACATCACGGAGAACGGTAAACTCTTGCTTTCTTCAAGTAACGGAAATAAGCCGCACTGTAAAAAATAGAGCACTTTACATAATAAGGTGGCAGAAAGAAATTGCCACCATATCATTGAGAGACGTTACATCTCACGACACGGAGGGAGCTCCCACCTAGACTCGGAGGGAACTCCCACTGTGATTTGGAGGGAGATCCCACGGAATTTCTGTACTTTGAAGGAATATCTGGGTTTTTTCTGTCAATAATGCAGAGAAACTTCGTTTTTTAAAGAGACTTTGGATTTTCTTAGCTCAGTGATAGGAGGCAGCGTTGATAACAGCCAATATAGATTATAACTGATTTTATTGACCCGAAATACATCGTGACGTCAGCGGAATATATTACGCCCAAATAACTTTTGGAAGATTGTTTTTAACCTCATGATATGGGGGGAAATATTGTGAAATTCTCTTGTCCATTTTGAAATTTATTGTTTAAGTGTGGTGATTTTATTTTATCTAAATTCCTTAAAATAGCTATAGAAAAAATATCGTTTTACTGGCTTCCGAAATAAACTGTTCAATTTAGAGATGATTTTGTTATAGCTATCCCAAAAAGATCCAAAAATTATTACTCGATAGTAAAACTCTTTTCCGCGCGAAAACCGAGAAAGACACAATGGAGTGTCATATGTAACTGAACTAACACTATCCACAGTTACAGAATCCTATGAAACTATTTCGCTACCTAAATTGCTCTTGCACAAGCAATCAGTTCATCCCTACTACTCCTTTTCGAGGTGCTCAGCTGACAGAGGAAGATCGCGTCTCCCTCTTTTTGATAAGTCTACCCTCTCCGAGAGAAATCGTAGTCGTTTTCGATAAAAGCGAGCTTTACACAAAGTACTTAACTATGCACTCTATGTAAACGTAAAGGATTTTCGGTTACGTCAGTAATCCAACACACCAAAAAAGCGCTTTACAAATAGTTTCTAAACTACTTCGCTACCTAAATTGCTCTTGCACAAGCAATCAGTTCATCCCTACTACTCCTTTTCGAGGTGCTCAGCTGACAGAGGAAGATCGCGTCTCCCTCTTTTTGATAAGTCTACCCTCTCCGAGAGAAATCGTAGTCGTTTTCGATAAAAGCGAGCTTTACACAAAGTACTTAACTATGCACTCTATGTAAACGTAAAGGATTTTCGGTTACGTCAGTAATCCAACACACCAAAAAAGCGCTTTACAAATAGTTTCTAAACTACTTCGCTACCTAAATTGCTCTTGCACAAGCAATCAGTTCATCCCTACTACTCCTTTTCGAGGTGCTCAGCTGACAGAGGAAGATCGCGTCTCCCTCTTTTTGATAAGTCTACCCTCTCCGAGAGAAATCGTAGTCGTTTTCGATAAAAGCGAGCTTTACACAAAGTACTTAACTATGCACTCTATGTAAACGTAAAGGATTTTCGGTTACGTCAGTAATCCAACACACCAAAAAAGCGCTTTACAAATAGTTTCTAAACTACTTCGCTACCTAAATTGCTCTTGCACAAGCAATCAGTTCATCCCTACTACTCCTTTTCGAGGTGCTCAGCTGACAGAGGAAGATCGCGTCTCCCTCTTTTTGATAAGTCTACCCTCTCCGAGAGAAATCGTAGTCGTTTTCGATAAAAGCGAGCTTTACACAAAGTACTTAACTATGCACTCTATGTAAACGTAAAGGATTTTCGTTTACGTTAGTAATCCAACACACCAAAAAAACGCTTTACAAATAGTTTCTAAACTACTTCGCTACCTAAATTGCTCTTGCACAAGCAATCAGTTCATCCCTACTACTCCTTTTCGAGGTGCTCAGCTGACAGAGGAAGATCGCGTCTCCCTCTTTTTGATAAGTCTACCCTCTCCGAGAGAAATCGTAGTCGTTTTCGATAAAAGCGAGCTTTACACAAAGTACTTAACTATGCACTCTATGTAAACGTAAAGGATTTTCGGTTACGTCAGTAATCCAACACACCAAAAAAGCGCTTTACAAATAGTTTCTAAACTACTTCGCTACCTAAATTGCTCTTGCACAAGCAATCAGTTCATCCCTACTACTCCTTTTCGAGGTGCTCAGCTGACAGAGGAAGATCGCGTCTCCCTCTTTTTGATAAGTCTACCCTCTCCGAGAGAAATCGTAGTCGTTTTCGATAAAAGCGAGCTTTACACAAAGTACTTAACTATGCACTCTATGTAAACGTAAAGGATTTTCGTTTACGTTAGTAATCCAACACACCAAAAAAACGCTTTACAAATAGTTTCTAAACTACTTCGCTACCTAAATTGCTCTTGCACAAGCAATCAGTTCATCCCTACTACTCCTTTTCGAGGTGCTCAGCTGACAGAGGAAGATCGCGTCTCCCTCTTTTTGATAAGTCTACCCTCTCCGAGAGAAATCGTAGTCGTTTTCGATAAAAGCGAGCTTTACACAAAGTACTTAACTATGCACTCTATGTAAACGTAAAGGATTTTCGGTTACGTCAGTAATCCAACACACCAAAAAAGCGCTTTACAAATAGTTTCTAAACTACTTCGCTACCTAAATTGCTCTTGCACAAGCAATCAGTTCATCCCTACTACTCCTTTTCGAGGTGCTCAGCTGACAGAGGAAGATCGCGTCTCCCTCTTTTTGATAAGTCTACCCTCTCCGAGAGAAATTGTAGTCGTTTTCGATAAAAGCGAGCTTTACACAAAGTACTTAACTATGCACTCTATGTAAACGTAAAGGATTTTCGGTTACGTCAGTAATCCAACACACCAAAAAAACGCTTTACAAATAGTTTCTAAACTACTTCGCTACCTAAATTGCTCTTGCACAAGCAATCAGTTCATCCCTACTACTCCTTTTCGAGGTGCTCAGCTGACAGAGGAAGATCGCGTCTCCCTCTTTTTGATAAGTCTACCCTCTCCGAGAGAAATCGTAGTCGTTTTCGATAAAAGCGAGCTTTACACAAAGTACTTAACTATGCACTCTATGTAAACGTAAAGGATTTTCGGTTACGTCAGTAATCCAACACACCAAAAAAGCGCTTTACAAATAGTTTCTAAACTACTTCGCTACCTAAATTGCTCTTGCACAAGCAATCAGTTCATCCCTACTACTCCTTTTCGAGGTGCTCAGCTGACAGAGGAAGATCGCGTCTCCCTCTTTTTGATAAGTCTACCCTCTCCGAGAGAAATCGTAGTCGTTTTCGATAAAAGCGAGCTTTACACAAAGTACTTAACTATGCACTCTATGTAAACGTAAAGGATTTTCGGTTACGTCAGTAATCCAACACACCAAAAAAGCGCTTTACAAATAGTTTCTAAACTACTTCGCTACCTAAATTGCTCTTGCACAAGCAATCAGTTCATCCCTACTACTCCTTTTCGAGGTGCTCAGCTGACAGAGGAAGATCGCGTCTCCCTCTTTTTGATAAGTCTACCCTCTCCGAGAGAAATCGTAGTCGTTTTCGATAAAAGCGAGCTTTACACAAAGTACTTAACTATGCACTCTATGTAAACGTAAAGGATTTTCGGTTACGTCAGTAATCCAACACACCAAAAAAGCGCTTTACAAATAGTTTCTAAACTACTTCGCTACCTAAATTGCTCTTGCACAAGCAATCAGTTCATCCCTACTACTCCTTTTCGAGGTGCTCAGCTGACAGAGGAAGATCGCGTCTCCCTCTTTTTGATAAGTCTACCCTCTCCGAGAGAAATCGTAGTCGTTTTCGATAAAAGCGAGCTTTACACAAAGTACTTAACTATGCACTCTATGTAAACGTAAAGGATTTTCGTTTACGTTAGTAATCCAACACACCAAAAAAACGCTTTACAAATAGTTTCTAAACTACTTCGCTACCTAAATTGCTCTTGCACAAGCAATCAGTTCATCCCTACTACTCCTTTTCGAGGTGCTCAGCTGACAGAGGAAGATCGCGTCTCCCTCTTTTTGATAAGTCTACCCTCTCCGAGAGAAATCGTAGTCGTTTTCGATAAAAGCGAGCTTTACACAAAGTACTTAACTATGCACTCTATGTAAACGTAAAGGATTTTCGGTTACGTCAGTAATCCAACACACCAAAAAAGCGCTTTACAAATAGTTTCTAAACTACTTCGCTACCTAAATTGCTCTTGCACAAGCAATCAGTTCATCCCTACTACTCCTTTTCGAGGTGCTCAGCTGACAGAGGAAGATCGCGTCTCCCTCTTTTTGATAAGTCTACCCTCTCCGAGAGAAATCGTAGTCGTTTTCGATAAAAGCGAGCTTTACACAAAGTACTTAACTATGCACTCTATGTAAACGTAAAGGATTTTCGTTTACGTTAGTAATCCAACACACCAAAAAAACGCTTTACAAATAGTTTCTAAACTACTTCGCTACCTAAATTGCTCTTGCACAAGCAATCAGTTCATCCCTACTACTCCTTTTCGAGGTGCTCAGCTGACAGAGGAAGATCGCGTCTCCCTCTTTTTGATAAGTCTACCCTCTCCGAGAGAAATCGTAGTCGTTTTCGATAAAAGCGAGCTTTACACAAAGTACTTAACTATGCACTCTATGTAAACGTAAAGGATTTTCGGTTACGTCAGTAATCCAACACACCAAAAAAGCGCTTTACAAATAGTTTCTAAACTACTTCGCTACCTAAATTGCTCTTGCACAAGCAATCAGTTCATCCCTACTACTCCTTTTCGAGGTGCTCAGCTGACAGAGGAAGATCGCGTCTCCCTCTTTTTGATAAGTCTACCCTCTCCGAGAGAAATTGTAGTCGTTTTCGATAAAAGCGAGCTTTACACAAAGTACTTAACTATGCACTCTATGTAAACGTAAAGGATTTTCGGTTACGTCAGTAATCCAACACACCAAAAAAACGCTTTACAAATAGTTTCTAAACTACTTCGCTACCTAAATTGCTCTTGTACAAGCAATCAGTTCAAACACTCATAGGGCCGATATTTGAACCTAGTATTTAACTCTTTTCCTATATAACGATTGTTATACTATCCCTCAAGCCTCGGTTTTCTTCTCTATATATAAGTGTAATAGAGACATAAAAACTTGCTCAGAATTCATGGATAACAAATTTACAACAATGTGACTTAATGCAACAATGCTGTAATTTTTCCCTCTAACAGTTCACCATTATAAAATGTAAAATATTCGGATAATACCTGTATTTGAACTTAGTATTTATATCTTAGAATATATTAAAAGGAAAAGAGGATAATTAAAAAGAATATCTATTTATATCCCTTTTTTCAATGTAACGATTGTTATACGATCAATCAACCCACGGTTTTCTGTCTTACTTAAGTCAAAAAGTTAGTTACATGATCTAACTCCAGCAGCTTTACATTGGAGTTATCTCACTCATCTCGATTCCCTTTTCCGAAACTACTTGGTAAGATCTCCACTCCATCATCTCCACGATGCCCTCTAGAGATGTTCTGATTGATTCTTAAGAATATCACGCCCTAGTTTGTACTTGCAAACAGTGCTTAGATTGAAAGAATAATAATAATAAAAGAAGATCCTAGTTCCCTAAACATGTTTGCTTCAACTACAGCACTGTTGTAAACTAGCCTCCAGTTACTCCTGTACATATGAGTGACATCATACCTAGCCAACCATTCTCCCGGGCTTGGAGGTGTAGTTGACTATTTTACAATGTTGATTTGGAATGACGTTCGCACAATAATGAAGCCTCTCTCTCCTCAGGTCTTCGCTTCCTGTTCGACGTGAAGACGACGCTGCAGATCGGGGACCTGACCTTCTTCCCATCTCGCACCACCCACAACTACGACCTGTACGCCTCCTCCTCCACCAAAGAGGACATCCTCTTCGTCAACCTGGCCGACGGAAAGGTGGAGATGATCACGGGCATCGGCCGCTCCATGGACCCCCTGGTGGCAGAGTGGGGCAACACCAACCGCCCCATCTCCAGCGCGGGGGTGTTCGGCACCTACATGGTCACCACCGCCAACGAGGCCATCTTCGTCGTCAACGGAAAGACCAGGACCGTCAACTGTGAGATCGGGTCTACGGTCCACCCGCGAATGGTCGTGTGGGCCAAGGCGCCCTGAGCACCCCGCGAGACACCTTAGCCTTGCAGAAGCACCGGAGGGCCTTCGCCACCGCAGCATCGTTCTTCCTCTATCTCTCCTCCCCTTTCTTTTGTTAATGGACTCTCCCGAGAGATGCCCCGAGGCGATTGTCTTGAGCGTTGGCCCCTTTCATGCATAGCTGCTGTCACAGAAAAAGCGAGATTCATAAAGACAGCGACACCACCCTTTGTTTTTGAATGACTTTGTGTCGGTAACCACCTTACAAACGATTAAAAAAATATTTATAAGTACTATTGGAAGAAGAAAGTTAAGCGGCTCGAAAGAGCAAGCAAATACCTCTAAACCTTTCAATTTCAACCGCCTTACAATATGGGGAAATCCTTAAATTTCGTGCTCTTAAAATACCAACAAGGCAATGACACCTTTTGAAAACATGAGGGAACCTCTTTGTTCCCCTTTTAAAATCTCTAAATTCATGATCAAAGTTGAATAAAACCCTCAATGATGTTGTACCCTCAAACAATAATCAACTAAAAATCCATTGTTTCATTTGAAATCAGTAGTTTTTTGTCAGTTGTTGGATACGACTGTTATCCTCATCTGTTTGAGAAGGGCATTAAGAAAAGAGCTCGTTAGAAGAGTAATTTATGGCTGCATAACTGTCAGTATAAGATATCTCATAACGCCTCTAGAAACTGCTATAAATGTGATACATTTTTTTCTTCAGTTGCAAAATTGCTAATCTCTTTGCTGGGTAAGTGTGAAGATCGGCAGCTATGCATATGCGATTCCACCATAAGATATTCGATAGGTATTATCTAATTTCTTTCGAGTCAAATTAAAAACTCCTAAGGTTCAAGTTAGTCTTTTTATGTTTTGAAGAACTTTAAAATATTCCCCAGAACTTGAAAGGCGTGCAACCGAAGACAATTGTCCTTTTTATAACGGAATTTTTTTGGATGAAAAGAAGTGGTTCACCATTTCAAAAAAAAGTGCTTTAACGCAGGCATATTTTTGGGAAAGCTATCGTGTAAAGTTAAGGTGTTGGGAATCGCAGAAGTCAAGGTTCTGCATTGCTAAACAAGTGCAAGTTCTTATTCCTGTAACACACACATTTTCTTTCTCTTGTACCACGCAAAAAAAGAGCACTTTGCACTTCGACTCTTCTGTCAATTACCAGTGTTTGAAGTTTCAGTTTCTGATAGAGGTCAACAAACTCACTGAACAATTGACCATTAGAGTCGAATTCACTTTTGCTACAATGAGTGTTGCACTAAGCTTCTGCCAATACTGAGACCTTCCCCAGATTCGCTTCGTACAACAAAACGTGTCTTCTCGTTTCAAAACTGAACATCTTATTGCAAGCACAATATGTTGTTGATTTGAAGGCCATATACTTGTTAAATTTTTGCGCTAAAATCATATTTCTAACTATTGGACACAGTAACGTTCCCTTTGCTTGTACGAGACTGGAAAGGTTTCAGACCCTTGCACATACTATACTTGTATCATTGTAAAAAAAGATTGTCCAGTGTATGTATTTTTAATTTCATAAACTAAAGTGTATAATGCATTTAATCTTTTTTTAAAGAAAAAAAATAGGCAATGGTTTTTCGTATTTCTAAAATATTTCATTGTTAAGTAGAGTGAACAAAAAAAGATAGGTTATTTATTCATCAATTAAGTGTAATAATTTAGCACACAGATTACTACAGATATACTGAAGTATTTAACGAGCACAAAACAATCCCTACTTATAGAGGTTCTAAATTGTCACTTTCTATCATTATAGGATTTAAACTTTGTATCATGTGTGACATGCCTATATTTAGGGCAAATTGAAAAGTTTTCGTCTTATGTCAGCAAAATAAATCAAAGGCATTGCCAAACATGTGAAGCAAAGACATTTAAAAATATATTTCAAAAAGAATTTTATTGTGAGAATCATGTTGATCATTTACTTGTAAAAAGGCTGTACTTATTTTTAACAAAAAAACAGCAATATAAACAATATAATAAATTAATAACAACTAGGAACTTTATCATGTATTCCCATGACACTTAAGTTGTTCATAAAAATAATGATTTTTATAATTCAAATACCATGTCTTAACTGTATCAACAAATTAAACTTAGTTTTTCCTCCATATCTGACATTTTAAACGTGAAATTGAACGTTTTTTTACTCCATCCAAAATTGTTTTTGGTTGTTTTATATTCTCAAGGTTTTTTTTCTTCACATTTATTTAATAGCAGTGCAAACTATTGTTTTGTTTTCACCTTATACCTGTTTGTAAAATATGTTTTTAAAAAATTTTATCAAATAAATCCTCACTACCTTTGTTTCATCCTATCACTTGTTAGTTTTGAAAATAGTAAATTAAAAATCTATTATAACTTGATTTCTGATAAATTTTTTATGCACTGCTTATTTAGATATTGAATTCATTTGCTTTGTATGTATATCTTTTGTCTAGTCTCTGGATTCACTTGTATAGCAACATGTACAGTTGACACATCACATCTAATAAAAAAATTTCTGACAAAATAGTGCTTCTTTATCTTGTTCATAGCAATTTGGTTAACAAGAACTGGCGGTTCCACTCTCCATTTCGACCAGTAGCTGCTTTCCAAACGTCCTTGACAGCTCAGTTGATAGAGTCGCGGTTCAGTGTACAGATGGTACTCAGTTCAAACCCCACTAACTTAACTTCCTATTTTAGAGCATTTTATAGCTAAATTAAATTTTGAGAACTGACGGTTCCTCTACACATTTCGACCAGTAGCTGCTTCCCAAACGTCCTTGACGGCTCAGTTGGTAGAATCGCGGTTCAGTGTACAGATAGTACTCAGTTCAAACCCCACTGACTTAACTTCCTATTTTAGTGCATTTTACAGCTAAATTAAATTTTGAGAACTGACGGTTAATCTATACATTTCGAACAGTAGCTGCTTCCCAACCGTCCTTGACGGCTCAGTTTGTAGAGTCGCGGTTCAGTGTACAGATGGTACTCAGTTCAAACCCCACAAACTTAACTTCCAAATTTAGTTCATTTTTCAGCTAAATTATATTTTAAGAACTGACGGTTCCATTATACATTTCGACCAGTAGATGCTTCCAAAATATCATTGATGGCTCAGTTGATAGAGTCGTGGTCCTATTGTACATAAGGTGCTCGGATCAAACCCTGTTAACTTAGCTCCCTATTTTAAAGCTAAATTAAATTTTAAGAACTGACGATTCCACTGTACACTTTGACCAGTAGCTGCTTCCAAAACGTCGTTGATGGCTCAGTTGGTAGAGTCGTGGTCCTATTGTACATAAGGTGCTCGGATCAAACCCTGTTAACTTAGCTCCCTATTTTAAAGCTAAATTAAATTTTAAGAACTGACGATTCCACTGTACACTTTGACCAGTAGCTGCTTCCAAAACGTCGTTGATGGCTCAGTTGGTAGAGTCGTGGTCCTATTGTACATAAGGTGCTCGGATCAAACCCTGCTAACTTAGCTCCCTATTTTAGTGCATTTTACAGCTAAATTAACTTTTACGAACTAACAGTTCCACTATACACTTTGACCAGTAGCTGCTTCTCAAACGTCCTTGATGGCTCAGTTGGTAGAGTCGCGGTCCTGGTGTACAGAAGGTACTCAGTTCAAACCCCACTATATTAACTTCCTATTGTAATTCTATAACATCTGCCTCTCCCTATGCTTTCAACCCTATGCTTTCCTAACAGTTGTCTTCTAATTTAACCTAAGTGAAATGAACTTTATTTTCTATGAGTATCTGATGTTGCATCTGACCTAGGGGACAGAAACTGGTGACCGAGTTGACTCCGTTCACCCGTCGAAGATGTCGGGGCTCGGACGAGAGGAGGTCTTCCTGGCGGACCTGATCTGCTCCCCGGGGGGTCGCGGGCCTAGGGGGTTCTTCGGATAACCCCCGAAAGCCCCTTCGCCCTGGGGGCCAGCGGAGAAAGGTCCGTCAGGAAGCCAGTTTTGCCTAAAATTTTAATCTTAGGGTACAATCCGCAATTTGTGGACGGTCCCCTAAAGAAGTGCAATATGGAGACGGCCCCCTTAGTTATTAGATTGCAAAATTTTGACTCCATTACCCGTCTTTCGCCACCGCCTCAAACACAAAATTTTATTGCTCGATACGTTTAACTGTGACTGCAACTGCAACAGTTAACTGTGACTGTAACTGAAACAATTAACTGTGACTGTAACTGTATCAGTCAAAATATTTTAAAATGGAGGATCGGTCTCCAGGATCGAACCCCCATACTTTTAAGCCATAGAGGCATGCCATACCACTGGGCTAACAACTCCATGTTAGTGCGAAGGCAATGGTTGATGTGCATTTTATTTTAAGTAGAAAAGTTGAGTAATTTTACAAAAATCTCGAAATCCCACCAGGGTTTGAACCGGGAACCTTCTGCACCGAAGATGGGAAATCATCCAACCAGGCTACTGGATCCTCATCAGCGAGAAGGCAATGGAGTTATGTATTTCATCTTAAAGCTTTCTGTAAAATATAAATTTAATTCATAAATAACTCAAAATCCCGCGGGGGTTTGAACCTGGAACCTTCTGACTGAAGACTGACACTTAACCAACCATGCCACTGGATGCACGTCAACAAGAAGGCATTGGATGAAATGTATTTAATTTTAAAAAGCTTTCTTTAAAGAAGAAAACCTTGAGTAATTTATTTAAATCTTGAAATCCCGCCGGGTTTTGAACCTGGAACCTTCTGCACTGAAGACTGACACTTAACCCAACCAGGCCACTGGATGCACATCAGGATGAAGGCATTGAATGAAATATATTTCGTTTTAAAGCTTTTTTTAAAGTAGAAAACCTTGAGTAAATTTTTAAAATCTCAAATTCCCGCCGGGGTTCGAACCTAGAACCATCTGCACTGAAGACTGACACTTAACCAACCAGGCCACTGGATGCATTCAGCAAGAAGGCATTCAATGAAATATATTTCATTTTAAAGCTTTATTTAAGGTAGAAAACTTCCGTAATTTATTAAAATCTCAAAATCCCGCTGGGGTTTGAACCTGGAACCTTCTGCACTGAAGACTGACACTTAACCAACCAGGCCACTGGATACACGTCAACAAGAAGGCATTGGATGTAATGTACAGTCGAATCCGCTTAATGTGATCACGGTTAATGTTATCAATCGGATAATGTTATCGAAATCGACAGGTCCCGATCATTCCTATTTAATATAATGTAAAATACTTCGTTTAATGTGATCAACTATGAATCAAAACTCCGCTTAATATTATCAAAATTTGTCCATATCCCCTTTAAAACGACCGCTTTTGAGTTCAAATTTCATATTGAAGGTCAATTTTTACAAGTAAACATCTGCCCCATGAGAGCATCTGGCGTTTTATTTCTGAAACTCAGTATGAGTAAGAAAAAGAAAACATTCCGCATATATTTAAAGAAAATAGTTTTAGGGGGGTCCGAATTCATGCTTATGATTGGTTAAAGAAACTACCAAGATCGAAGCTTTGCTGATGTCTGATAAGAGATTTGAACTTTCTTTGTTCACTGGAATTCAGATTATGTTATAAATAAGTGGTTATTAGAGTGGAAGGATATAATGGAGTGAAAAAAGAGAGACCTTTCTATACAAATAAAAATACAAAGTAAGCGATTATTTTACTTTTATTAATTGAACTACTCTTATATTTAACCCTTAAAACTTTACCTAGTTTAAAAATAGTGTTTTGAATACATTTATTACGATTAAATTATTTTGATTTTAAAGCAAACAATCTAGTTACACTGTTTGCTGCTTTTTTATATGAGATCGCTTATTGTTATCGATCGGATAATGTTATCAGTTTAGCCTCGGACAATTGCGATCACATTAAGCGGACTCGACTGTATTTCATTTTGAAGCTTTCCTTATAGTGTAAAACTTAATTTATAAAAATCTCAGAATCCCGCCAGGGTTTGATCCGGGAACCTTCAGCAGTGAAGACTGACCTCTAACCAGCGGGCAATGGAGAAATGTATTCCATCTTTCAAGTTAAAAAAAGTAAAGTATAAAACTTAATTTCTAAAAATATCAGGATCCCACCTGAAATTTTTCAGGTAGTAAGGGTTTAAAATTTAAGTCGGCATTTGGCCAACATTTTGTAAAAGATTTTGGTTTAAATGTCATAACAGTAATAGTGAATTTTGATCTCAGTTTTGCTTGGTTTAACCCTGCTAGAGTTCAAACCAGATGAAGGTTATCCAGGGTACTTATACACTTTGAGGAAAAAAATTCAAGGATTTTCAAGGACTTTTCTCAGGCTACCAGATTAAAAATTCAAGGCTGACCTATATGTGTGTGGTTTGCAACCATGTTTTAAGTAGTACGTCTGTTTCATTTTGTACAATTTTATCTTTTAGTGTTTAATAAAAACAAATTTTATACAAGTTCCTGGTTACAAAAAATGGGGTTTCAATAAAAATTTAATTAAGATATAGAATATTAGAAAAATATTTTCAAGTAATTTTTAAATACATGAACCTATTATGACAGATTTAATCTCAAAGATAAAATGAACCATACATGTTAACAAAAAAAACTTTGAAAAATTATCAATATACATTCTAATGCATTGAAAAAATGTTGAATTGCAGATAATGAAAAATTAAAACTGACATGAAAAATTTTTAATTCAAGAAAAGTTTTATTTCAACCCCTGAAAATTATTTTTATGTAAGATTTTGTTAAGACTTCATTATTTAATAATGCCAAAATAATATAATTTGCTTTACACACAATTTTCATATACCCTATTATCTACACACCTTGTAATTCTTTGACATTAAAACTCAAGAGCTCAAACTATAATTTTCTATTTGCCTTCTTTCAAAAACAAGAAACTCCTTTCATTAACCTTTTAATTTGCCAGCTAAATATTGGTATAACATTTGAACTATAATAAATGAACACTTTCTCCAAAAACAAGCATTTAAAACCAAGGATTCTGACGCGAAGTAAGAAAAACGCGATCACGAACCGACCGTCAAGTTGTTTTTCCTACCCTAGTCCACGCCGTCAAAATGCCAACTTTACAGGCAAACGTCTGGAAACGTATGAAAATTTGAGGTTTTTCATTGAAATTCCGGACCGTCATAGGATTTTCGGACTTTAACATAATAACTTGATACCTTGAAATCGTTTCAGCCTTTTAGAAATTAAAATTCAAGGATTTTCAGGACTTTAATACAAAAATTTGCTTTATCCAGGACATTCCAGATGAGTTGATGGAAAACTTAGATATTCGCACGTGTGAAACACAAATACTAGTGGCACTTCTGTACCAAATTGGTAGTGTACACGATGGAGTGAAAATTTACTATGACAAATTTTAAAAATATGAATCATAATTTCATGTTTGTTTCAGGGAAAATTTCTGAAAAAAAATATAAAATGGTTTCTG
Source organism: Tetragnatha versicolor (assembly GCA_024610705.1). Classification (NCBI taxonomy): domain Eukaryota; kingdom Metazoa; phylum Arthropoda; class Arachnida; order Araneae; family Tetragnathidae; genus Tetragnatha; species Tetragnatha versicolor. The sequence continues at coordinate 60,510,503 of JANDEH010000001.1, forward strand.
AAATCATATTTTATTTTCATAGATAAAAAACAAACTTCATAATATATACATACAAAGAAATTTTGTTTATATTGATACAAGACAGAAACATGATTGACTTTTCATCAATTTTTAGTGCATTGCAGGTAGAAATGTAAAAGAATATATCAATATTGCCAACTCACAGGTCATAATACACTTCACGATAAGTATCTGCAATATACAAGCCACTACTAAAACTGCCAAAATAAATTTTACTGTTAAAATGAAGACAACTATATAAACAGCTTCTAACTGGTCAGCATCACAGACTAAACTTGTTGCGGTAAGTGATTCATGTATGAAGAGCTAGGAAATAAAAATTATTTTGCTACAGTTATTCTATAATGCAAAGCGCTTAATTATTACCACTGCATGAAAATTATATCACATTTATCATCTAAATGCATAAAGAAGAAAACAATTAACCTATTACAGTTTCAATCTAAGATTTCCTTTCAGTTTCAATAACTAAACAGTAAACCATTCAGAGTGCAGCAAGTCTACAGAAACTTCTTCAGTGACTATCAACCTGACATAGTTACCTAACCAAAGTACACTACCTGGACTTTTAAGCCAACATTAAGGACTAATCAAGCCAAGTAAAAAAATTATAATTTTAATCTTAGGTTAAAAAAACTTTTCACATAAATTTCCTCACAGCTCTTCATACTCAACATGAATCAGTTTAATATGCAGGTGCATATGTAAAGAGGTAGGAAAACATGATTTGACTTAAACATAAGGTATTTTCTATTAGATACATAAACATGGGACTTACAAATAAATATTCACCAATCCAAACATTGATTTGAGAATACTGAAATAATTGAGCTTTTGAATCGCCTTGGCACCATAAATATTCTTCCAACAACATATTCAGTTGTCATGAAACAGTCATAACAATGAATGTATCACCTTTAGGGCTTCCATTAATTTTTTAACATGTTAGTTTATAATATTTTTGTGCTGCATACATGCCTGTGACTTATTCAATCAATATTACATGGAAACTAGATTTTCCAATTAATAGGCAGTTTACAAATAAGTGCATTTATTGAGAACAATAATTTATTGGGTGTAGCATTTTTAACTACTATTTTAACTCCACTGCACATGCACACCTTTGAGTCATATTAAAAAAGCATGATTTGAGTAACCCGTAAGGCCAAACACAATACCGACACATTACATTTGAGTAAACCTCACTTAATTTCAATATTGTAAATGCATGCTTATCCTCTTTAATGATTAAATAAGTATCACAACATTCAACAATGTGTGCTGCATGCATATTTTGTGTTAACACCTGATAACTTTAAATTATGCAATCAACCAAGTAATGCACCACCAAATCTTCAGAATTGTTTCAAAATCATCAGTAAATTTCAAAACAATAATGGCCAAAACATACTCTAATACAATTTATTTATCTTTGGTGGGTGTCTTATAAACATTAACACACCTTATTGTGTATGTAATGACAATTGTGTGAGTTAGAGAACTGAAAATCTTAGCAAATCACCCACTGTGGTAAAGAGAAAAAAATGGGAACAATAGAAAATAAGTTTAAATTATTCATTGTTAGTAGTATCTATCTTCTATATAAATATTATTGCTCCAGTATTGAGAATTCAGCTTTGAGTTTAATGGTCAAAACTGAAAAGGAGAAATACAAACAGCATAAAAATAACAATCAATGGAGGAAACCTTTAGGAAATCCTTCACATCACAAAAAGTTTTAAGAATTATTTTATAACTTCTCATTTAGAAATATTGGATTTTTTTTTACTTTTGACTAGATCAATTAACATCTGCGATAAACTTAACAGATGTTAAGTCTAACACAACCGTTTGTGTTAAGTGCTTCCGATTCTCAGTCAAAATTTTCATTTAAAAAGGAAAAAGTCTTCATCTTTAAACTATGGTGTAAAATACAGTGTGTGTTATTAGGTCTGCCTAAACTTTGCATAGCTAGATTCTTTGAGCATGGAGAACATGAAAAATGCCCAAAGAATTATATCTCTATGAACCATAGCTTTTTGAGAAAACGCATGCAGAAATAGGTGTGATGTTTTGTCCAGTTTATTGTAAAAAAGGTTTATGGACAATGCGTTTATTAATTATTTGCTTAAGTATGCAGACTGATGCCTGCATGCACCATAAGAAATGATGTTTTTATCAAATAACTGCACATTTAAAAAATACATAATAGTAATGGTAAAGTACTTTGAGCAGAGTTTGGGCAGACATTGACAGATTCTGATTTGTGTGTACTAGTACATTTAATTCAGAATACCTTTTTATTTAAACTGTTAAAGTAAAAAAAAAAGAAACTTAACACAAAAAATGTTAATTGAAACTATGATATATTGGAACATTTTCAAGAAACTAAAACTATTTTGACATCACATGAGCCTACAAAATAGAGACAAAAGAATTACAAAAGTTTTAACAATAAAAAAATCCAAAAGTTTCCAAACAGTGACTTGACAGTCAATGCCATTTAACTCAAGCTATTGCAAATATTCTCAAAGTCAAAAAATGAGCACTTTCACAGGGATGTGATGAGTAACTTAGTTGAAAATGTGACTTTAAACACTTAAGACGAGAAAAATGCTATAATAAGAAATGCTTAACAGATGATTAGACATGCTTTAAAGAACACTTTACTATAACGTAAAGCTCTTCAACTGCATTGAACGGGAAGACAAGAGTTAACTTCAGTTATACAAACCTACCTAAAAACTGTAGATAGGAATAAAATGTAAAAAGGCAATATAAAAAAGAGGTGGGGTCATGATATGAGTTTTTAAGAGATACTTATTTTAGCAATGATTATTCATAATGGTCGTGGTGCATTCAGCATTCAACAACATTCAGTGTATATAAGAAGGTTTCAAAATTAAGTATTAAAATTTGAGGAAAAAAATTAAATGCCAAAGGTGTCTGCAAAAAATAAGCTTGATAGGAATACCTCAAATCTTTGAATGGAGATTTTTTTCAACAAATATCACTCAATCATAGATAGACGAACACTTTAAAGTAAATGCATACCTAACATCCATTCACGTGTTACACATAAAACCCACACTGAACTCTTCAACACTCAAATAAAAATCTGAACAAGAGCATATACACATACTTAAAATTAATCGATACAACAAATGTGGAATATGTACATAACTATAAGTATCATACAAAACATAAGGACTGATGATAATATTCAATTATAAAATAGATTTCATTTCCCCTAATTTAAAATAATTTACATCTTTGGTAAAAATATGTACAAATGTTTTTTTGTAAAAAGTTCCTAAACCTTACAAAACTTTCAAACTTTTCAATCTAAATCAAGTATAAAATAGGATGCATTCTTTTCCTGCATTTCATGGCATTTAAGTTTCATTTCGTTACACCTTAAGCTCCAAACTATACGTACTAATGGCAATAAACCATCCTTTCTTTCCATCTAAAGTCTAATTTAATTCTAATCAATACTTCCTAATAACCAATAAATAGGTACAATTTTAAATACTTATTCCCCCAAATTATATTGAAATATCCAAACTTTTAAAGCCTGTAAGCCTTAGACTCTTACACATTACAGAACTGGTTTTACTTAATTGATGGACTAAAAACCTGAAATTTTTTTATGAACAAATTACTCTTACATTAGATAATTTTAAATTTTATAAAACATATCTTTAAGTTATAGTATTTACGAAATTTTAGTATTTAAGAACCATTTAGTATTCTTAATAAACCTTCCCAATTATAAAATGCGGGGGTAGAAATATTGTGTTCATATTTTATTAATTTGTATAATACTTTTGAAAAGATGCAAACTCATAAAATTAGTTTAATACGTCAATTATATTTTTTAGATTAATACATAGAGAAACTACAATTAAGTTACTATTCAACTCAATTGATAACTGAAGTCATATACTTTTTAGATTTTAGTTAAATTTTTAATTTTCAATAACTACTAAACACTGAACATCCAATAGAACTTTGCTTCATCATTAAGCTAATAAATAACTAATTCAGTCTATTAAGTCCATCTGCTAGATTTTGAGATTTCATTTCAAACTCAATAAAGTCTTCATAAATAGAGGAATATCACAAATCGAGTAAACCCAAATCTGGCTGGGAGCCAAACTTTCTCTCAACTACCTTCTAAATACATCACAGGAAACTAATCTACAAAAAATTAATTTCCATAGAACAAAAGCTAACTTAAATAAAAGTGAACATGTTCATTAATGTTAAAAATGAAACATTCAAATCAAATGCACACTGATCTGAACACAAGACTTGGTGCCTTCTGCTGTACATGTTTTGATTTAAATATAATACAAATAGGTTACTTCCACAAACATATAAATCACAATTCGAATGCTAGAGTCAATCAGTATCTTTGGTGAGAACACAAACTCTCGTGTCAAAATGATCACACTTAATGTATATGTGGGTCACAGACGTATGCTCTTCCATGATATTGCACCCTTGTACATTGGTGACTACAGCAAATACCTTACATCTGACATAGAAAATGAGATTCATTACATCTAACACAGTCCACCTGAAATATTAAGATTATAATTCAGAAAAGGCGTATTTTATTATTTTTACTATTTGCGATAAAATAAAATAAGCAGTAAATAAAAAAAGTTAAAATTAAACATGTTACCTAGAGTAGTTACTTATGACAGACAAAGTATTAATCTAAATTGTATGGCAATTTTTAAAAAAGCTCATACTTACACATCTACCACCCACAAAACACAAATATGGAATGTGACATTTATTCTGGTAATCTTCTTACATAATGAGTACCACATGGACCTAAAATGACACCCAAAATAAGACACTAGTGAATACTTATAGCAGCTCTGCACAGCTTTAACCATGATAGTGGCCAAATAACGACAGTTTAACTCCTGTGTGAAGTCTGATCAGATGGGCCAAAATTCACTATTGAATAATAGAATTTATCACAAAATTTGCATGTTCAAAATATATTTCAAGTTTGTGCACAATAATTTCATAAACATTTATTCTGTAACATTTGTTTTCATTTATTTGCATTATAAATGCATTTTTAATGGATAAACTACATTATAATTGGACTACTAGCTCCACATTTCTCCACAAATAGACTTCTGAAAATCAATAAAGATTTACAAAATAAATGTGAAATTATATATTGCATATTCCTCAGTCACTTCAATTTTCAGACTTAACAAGACACAAAAAGAGGACTGGCAATGTATATTAGGGTGGTTTTTTTTAAACGAAAGTTCGAATTTTTTTCGGGGCACCCCCTCAAAAGGTGCCATTTTATATAAAACTAATATTCTGAGAGTTACAGCTCAAAAAAATAATATTTAGACCCCGCCCCCGAGCGTCAAAGTTTCAAAAAAACTCTAAATTTTGCACGTTTTTAGCTATAAAATCCAAACTAATGGTTGTAAAAATACAAAGTGGGTCTCATTTTGTAGATAATTTATTTAGCTTCAACTTTTATAATTGGAACTTATTTGTGAAGCTTACAGATCATAAGATACGAGGGGTTTCATTAACTCCCCACGCAATATCTATTTTTTAAAAAGTGCCAGGAAATTTCTTTAAATTCATCAGCTACCGTAAAATGGTTCAATAACATACAAATAATAGTTTTAGACAACATAGGTACAAAATTTAATATATTAAAGAGCAAAAAAAAATTTTTTCTTACATACCTGTTATTTTTTTCACAATCGTAAAACAATTCAAATAAAATATATAAAATATTTTTCAACTACTTATTAAATGAATAAAATGTGTAAAAGTTGATAAACAAGCAAAAAAAATACAAATTAATATTATTTTTAGTTTTTCTAAAAAATAGAAATTTTATTTTCATCGCTTTGACAGTATTTTTCATAAGATCTCCCTGTTTTAGAAGTAGTTTTGGGAGTAATAGACACTTAGTTTTACATAGTAGTTTTGAGAATAATTCGGCACGACCCTTATCTGAAGTTTTTAAATTTAAATTGAACTGATGTAAATAAAATAAGACAAAGCTCGAGTTGATGAGAAAGAAGTCAATTCAAAACTAGTTATCATTAAAAACATTGGAAGTTTCATTTCCATGCATTAGGAAAAATTCAATATATCTTCAAAGAAAGGAATCTTGCAAGTGCTTGGTATTTATAAGGCTTGATATATCAAACCATCCCCCCCTTGGTACCATTGTATCATGCTAGATGTAATGCAAAAGTCCAATATTGCGTGAAAATTCTCCTTTTTAAATACAATTGTATCTAGCCTTAAAAAAGGTAGCTGTAATCAGAAGTATCTGTGGTATTCTACTACACACCTTCATTACAGTTTGGTTTTCTGAGCTAGATGCAACATTAGTTGCATATCAAGAACTTAAATTTGTAAAAACTGTAGTTAGTTACGAAAAAAATGCAGAAATATCAAAAATAGCATTATTATTTTTTCAATAGTTTGTGGTACTTAAACCCCGAGACTTTTGAATTCTCGGAAAGCTTTAAAAATAAATTAAAGGTAACAGGCTTTTGTGTTATGAGGAGGAAAAACTAGCTGAAGACTATGTGAAAGTAGAATAACAATAGTGAGAGTTAATTTAAGTGTCTAATTATCTTTTCAGCAACGAAATCGACAGTTTCATCACTTCATTTTCATTTACAATGAACTTTTTCAAAAGATTTAATATTTCTATTCTACTTTTAAAGGTCTGATAAAGCTATTTGAAATACTGATTGGAATTTTCATACAACAGAGGGCTTTTGTATTACATCTAGCATGTAGCAGGATTGTTTTGGACACCTAGTCTGATTTTTTGGATGGAAGGGGGGTGGCGGGTCCCCTACCAACCCCCTTGATATATCAGTAGAATACCACAGAAATACTTCTGATTACAGCTACCTTTTTTAAGCGCTATATACAATTGTATTTAAAAAGGAAAATTTTTCACGCAATATTGGAGTTTTGCATTACATCTAGCATGATACAATGGTACCTAGGGATGTTTGATGTATCAGCCCTATAAATACCAAGCACTTCCAAGATTCCATTCTTAGAAGATATTCTGAATTTTTCCTACTGCATAGAAATGAAACTTCCAATATTTTTAATGATAATTAGTTTTGAATTGACTTCTTTATCATCAACTCGAACTTTGTACTATTTTATTTACATCAGTTCAATTTAAATTTAAGAACTTCAGATAAGGGTCGTGTCGAATACTGCTCTCAAAACTACTTCTAAAACAGGGAGATCTTATGAAAAATACTGTCAAAGCGATGAAAATAAAATTTCTATTTTTTAGAAAAACTAAAAATAATATTAATTTGTATTTTTTTTTGCTTGTTTATCAACTTTTACACATTTTATTCATTTAATAAGTAGTTGAAAAATATTTTATATATTTTATTTGAATTGTTTAACGATTGTGAAAAAAATAACAGGTATGTAAGAAAAATTTTTTTTTTGCTCTTTAATATATTAAATTTTGTACCTATGTTGTCTAAAACTATTATTTGTATGTTATTGAACCATTTTACGGTAGCTGATAAATTTAAAGAAATTTCCTGGCACTTTTTAAAAAATAGATATTGCGTGGGGAGTTAATGAAACCCCTCGTATCTTATGATCTGTAAGCTTCACAAATAAGTTCCAATTATTAAAGTTGAAGCTAAATAAATTATCTACAAAATGAGACCCACTTTGTATTTTTACAACCATTAGTTTGGATTTTATAGCTAAAAACGTGCAAAATTTAGAGTTTTTTTGAAACTTTGACGCTCGGGGGCGGGGTCTAAATATTATTTTTTTGAGCTGTAACTCTCAGAATATTAGTTTTATATCAAATGGCACCTTTTGAGGGGGTGCCCCGAAAAAAATTCGAACTTTCGTTTAAAAAAAACCACCCTAATGTATATATTTAGTAGGCCTAAATTAAGAGCAACCATTCCTTTCAAACAAAAAATCATAATAATGAGTACTGTTAATTGAAAAAATCAATAGACTAATGCAGAGTTTCTCAAACTGTGGGTCGCGACCCACTGGTGGGTGGCCAGTCAGTTTTTGGTGGGTCGCGAGAAGATTTTTAATTTTTCACAAACGGTGTTATTGACTTTTGAATCATCAAACTATTAGTTGAACTTTTGAAATTATCAAACTACCATACTATAGTAAAAAGAATAAAAATTTGAGGAAAAACTACACTACTTGGAGTGGAACGGAAAAGGCAATTAATGTAAAGTGTGTCACTTTAATATGCCGATAATGCAAATCTAGTCGGTTATTCAAATAAGATTTGAAAAAATATTTAGTTTCTCCCCATCCACACTGGGGGGGGTCAATGCAAATTTTAAGAATTTTCTTGGGAAATGATGCAACTGATGTAATTTATTCCGTATTGCTAAAAAACAAGTTAAAACCATGTTTTTAAGGGTCAAATTTTAAAATTTTCTCTGGGGAGTACCCCCAGACCCCCCTTTTTACTGTAAGGATCATTGTTAGACCACAATTAAACTATTTCATACCCTTGTAACTAAATAGTTGGTGAACACCCCCCAGTCAGAGAAGTTAAAATTCTGTGGGGAGGGGGCATGAGATAATTATCTCAGTTCAGTTAATTAAAAATAACTGAAGTCGGTGGGTCGCGTTAGATTTTGTTTCTCAAAAGTGGGTCGCGATGTTAAACCCCTGGACTAATGTAAATCACTTAAGCTATTAACCCTGACATGATCAGCTAATGGATAAACCAATATCCACACAATAAAAATAACTTTCATATAGAAATATTTTTACAATATTCATTGACTTGATATTTTATCACCCAGCTTATATGTTTAGAATTACTGGTCATTCTTATCTAAGAGATTATGTGCTTGTTTGTGGCTTTCCTTTTAAAATTGTGTTTAATTATCCTGTATAATGATAGAAACAGGTGGCCTATTTGAAGGAAGGTGGTTAACTATTTTATGGGAGAATTTTTAGCTCTTTATAAATAAGTATTAATGTTTTCCAAGAGGTTTTGAATTTTTGAATTCTTTTACAAACATTATAGTAACATTTAACAATATTTAACATTATTTTTGTTAAATATTATAACAATATTTAACAACTTCTATTTTTCATAAAATACCAGAAAGTAAGACTTAACTTAGTTTATAGAAAAAAAATGATAAACAAACGAAAGAACAACTTTATCAAGCAAGATAATTTTTCTCAAGTTCTTGCATAGGTAGAATAACCAGTTTTATTTAAGGTCTGAGGGGGTTTCTGGGGTTACAAGTGGACAATTTTATGGAATGGGCTTATTAGAAGGATAACCTTTGTTTTCTTGAACCGCTAAGTTCATTTTATAAATATGATAGGATATTACAAGCAATGGTATCCTCTGATGGATGTGAGATAATTTTATCACATTTCACAATAGAAAATATAATTCCTGGATACCACTTACCAGATGCATGCCTTTTTAGGTGAGGAGGTGAACTAGTAGAGCCAGTAGAGCTATTGCTGTGGCTGTCAAAGCTAGCAGATCCATGTCCAGAATCTGTCTCACAGTGCTGTAAATGGAGACTTTCTGATGATGTCACAGATCCTAGGACACATAAATATAATAAGTTTATTTGGTTAATATTAAATAATTATAACTTACAAACGAGATATCAAACATTTCAGTTATAGTAGAATAGCTCTCTCCCACTCTGAATACAGAAATTTATTCAAGTACTATTCTATTTCCTGCTTCAAGTGATCTTTTGTGGCATAGGAAATTATTCATCCTGAGCAAAAAAACTATCCCAAAAAATCTTGAACTTCCCTTTAGGTTAACATATCAGTAAGCTTTCTAAAAAACACAAAAAAAATTGAAATACCTGACGTCATAGATTTCTTAATGGAAGCTGCTGCAAAGCTTGTGACACTCGAGCTCTCGGGATACAGGTCCACTGGGGCAGCCATGCTCCCCATTTCTGCAGCGAAACTGGGCCGAGGGTCGTGGAAGCGACGGCCTGTCACAGGAGACAAGGACGGGGATCCAGAAATCGGAGGACGCAATGGCTGGTGAGGCCGGACTTTATTTGGGTCGGACAAGGCCAACAGCTTACGGACTGCTTGAGGGGAGTCAGATCCTAAAATGAAGAATCCCAAACCTCAGTAACCCAGGGTGTTTGAAAGTAAAGTAGGTTTTTTCCTTTGTTAACTTAATATTTTACAGTGGTTTTTGACAATATAATGTTACATACTAGTCCTAAAAATTTCTTAGAAAAAAATTTCCAGTTCTTAGAAAAAAAACTTTTTTTAGGAGTTTCTAACCTAAATCAGATCAATCTCAATTAGATTCAGCATCTCTCATTGACAATATCTGCTTGATAGAAAGAAAACTACTTAGCTCAAACTTTTAAACAACTTTAAAGTGTTTTCTTATTGATTACTTTTTCTTTCTTAATTAGTTATTGTTTATCCTTCCTGCAGTCTGAAAATCATGGCACTTAGCATGGGTGCCTAACATTTAAAGAACTTTGTACATTTAGATTTAACAGTAGTTAGAAAACTTCTGTATACTAGAAAAGATCAGACAATAATTGATTAAATCCTAATACTATGCTGCCAATATTTATAATTAGTTGAACTATAACTGAGGCACTTGCTACATCAAGTTAAAGGTAGATATGTAGGAGTTAGCTTGTTGCTGCATGCACCTCAATTATTATTTATTAGTCATACTAGTTTAAACTAAATAAGCTTTTCATAATAAAAGTATTTAAAATTTAGTGTGCTATGTATGAACTACCAATAATATAGAAAAGTTGAAGCATAAAATAAGTGAATTAATAATTTACTCAAGTAATATACTTTCAAAAAAGCTTACCAAATTTAGGATTGCTGGACTTTTTAAAATCTGAAGAACTGCTATTGCTACTTGCAGCAGAAAGAGTTGGAGATGGTTGTCTCTTTCTAACTTGTAATGTAGTAGCAGCTGCAAAAACAATTAGTTTCAAACCCAAATCTTAGTAGAACAAAACACAAAAAGGGGCTACATTTATTCAATACACATTTTTATACTTTTATATGAACATTTATTTAGATATTTATTTCTTGGCTATGTTAAGAAAATAGAATACAAAATACTAATAATGCACTTCACCAGACAAATTCCTACAATCTTAAATGAGCATTACTGTTTTTAAAGACATGCTACATAAATAATAGTCAAATGAAGTAAACTATTAGTTAACTGTTCATTTTAAAAGTAGAAAAATAAAGCTATCATACTTGATGTTACTAGTGGTTCACAATCCAATGACATTGTATGTAACTGATCTTCATCTGTAACCACTTTTAAATTATTGAGGTATGCCTTCACTCTCCGAACCATTTGAGCCTGGAGAAGAAAGTTATGAGTTTAACCCCTACCTAAAATCAATCTTCCTCATCAAAAAAACCAGTTTTTGACCCTTTGATCTTAACGAAAACTTTCTAATTTATTGAAAGTCATGTTTTTAATAACCCCTAACAACGTGCTTGTTAATTGTTTCCATCTAACTCCGTTGTGAAGAAAATTGCTAAGCTGGATTTTTATCCCAACATGAAAAAACTTTTACCCGTGATGGTAAATAAAAGAAACTGTTTTTGCCATGAAACTTCATATGTATTTATAACAAATTACTTAATAATGTAAATAAAGAATTTATTTTTTTAAAAACTGTTAAAATATTCAAGTCCATATCTTATGACTAGTGTGTTTGTCTCAGCAATTCATACATCACACATTATAAAGAGTATTGAGTATGAAATCTCAAGTACATATTTTCCAAAATTTGTATTACAGTTGTTTTATAATTTGAACTCATTCATATCTCTTAATACAACAAAATAATTATATTAAATATGTTTCAAAAAAACATTGTTTCACAATGGTAAGAGATACCTACTTCTTCAAACATTTTCTTAGGATTTGGCTGAGCAGAGCTCTTTTTCCGTCTCTTTACCGTAGCTGCATTGGTGGTGGTAGCAAAGCTATTTAGAGATGCCATTGCAGCTGTTGGGTGAGCTCCTCCACTTTCTAACATAGTGAACAAATCCTGAAAGGTAATTATGTAGTAACTTAAGTTAACTTAACTAACTTACTCAGCAAAAGAACGTGCATTAGTTAAAAACTTCTTTTGACAAAGATACATTTTTTGCTTTCATACAGCAAAAATTTTAAGTTCTAGAGAAAAATCATGTTTACACTTTTTAGAATTGAAATGAAAACAAAACAAACCAATATACCCTACAGATAAATGAGAGCAAACAAAATAAAGAAATTGCAAAAAAATCATAATACAGATTGAAACTTACATATGGGGCTGAGCACATACTAGTTACAGATCGGATTTCTTTGGCAACCATTCTAAGCTTTTCAAAATTCACCTAAAAAATATTATCTTATAGATTCTTTACAGATAGTAATAATAGGAATTTTGCTATGAAATAGCAAAAACAGCAGTATTAGCTTAAAGAGAACATCAAGTTTGCTGATTATATTACAATTTCAATTTCATAGATACTAACATTTTATCAGTTTGATTTCATGTATGTTCAGAGTGAATGTTCTCCAGAGTATGAGAAAAATATTGTAAATTTTAAATGCAAAATTTTCCACATTTTAAATAAACAAATTTTTCATAACAGCTGAAAGCTCGAACTTTAGTACAGTATACAGAGAAGGATACCTACCAAGCCTTCAATTTTTGAATCATTTCCTAAGTGAATAAACGTGAGATCCTTCTTTAATACAGGATAAAAAGGAATCTAAAATGAAACAATCAAAACATTTTATATGAGTGAAAATTTCAATCATTATTAACTTCATTAAAATTACGCATTTAAATTTAAATACATTTTTCCGAAATTCAGTAGGTATGTAAAAAAGAGCAAAAGGAAAAAAGAATTAAGATCTTTTTTACTAGATCTAGGATGTTAAAAGAAAAGTAGAAAACCTACCATAGGTGGCTGTATATGGTCAGAATTCAAAAGATTCCTATATTTGTACATATTACGGGATGGATCCATAAAGTCTTGAAGATCCTGGAAAATTTTAATGGGTATAAAATTGATGCTTTCCATGTCATAACTTGGTCATGTGAGGTATGTTTAGAGATCAACTAACCTCAAAAAGCTTCATATATTTAGTAGGAAGCTTTTCCCAAGTGTATTTTAGTCTGGAAACAGCACCATGCCCTAAACCACTGATGATAGCAAACATGGAATTAAAATTTTTGCATTCCTTGCATTGCCCTAAAAGAAAAAGATAGAAGTATAGATCAAATAAGACAGAACCTATGGTTTAAAATGTTTCAAAGATTTCATCTAATTAAGAATTAGTAAGCAAATACACTGAAACTTACTAGCAACTTTAATGAACTGCTTAATTATCCTCATTCTTCTGTAATGGTTATGCTCAAAACACACTTCAGTGACAACCCAAAACATCTCTCGATTTACCAGCTGTAGGAAGAAAAAGCCAAGCTTACTTTTAAGAAAACACTCATCCATTAAAAGCAATCAAAGTAATTTAAATGAACAAGCATATTTAGTATTCAGAACTATATTTCAAAATCCACAAAGTTGAAAATTAAATTTAGAACAGAGATTAGATTTGCTACAAGGAAATTTAGCTGGCTAAACAAAAAACCAAGAGTATTATACTACAGGTTACAGATTAATAACAGATTGCTTTGCATGAAGCACAAAAAGCTTTATTACATTTTAATTCTAAATAGATCAAAGAAAAAAACTCACTTCAACAAACTTGGATAGCATAGGAGTACCATAGCGTGACTGAACTTCAAATAGTTCATCAATGTATTCAGTGGGTTCAATTTGTCGGAATATACTGAAATCTTCAATAGTTAGTTGAGTTGCAAGTTCTACACTGTTCAAATGGAGTAAATGCACCTGGCTTTCTCTCAAAAGTTCCTAAAAGTAAAAATTTTCCAGTTTACAAAAAGAATTTGCACCAGCAACTATTCAACCATTTTAAAATCATAAAATTTCACATAGAATTATGCAAATTTGCTCAACATTTTCTAGCAAACCACAAGTTTATCCTGAAATGTCTCTTGTTAAAATATCTTGATTTCATGTTTTATAGTTCGGTTTAAAATTACTGGCTTTGATTTGTTAAATTTGTATAATGTTTCAGGTTTTTATAATATCCAATATTCATTACCATATACTATCAATATTTTACCATCCATTATAGTACAAACAAAACTTCAAAGTACAAATGCATACATACATTTTCCTTTCGAATAAAATAAAAAAGTTTTCAGCAGCTATGTCAACTTAATTTCTTTAAAAAAAACAGTAAGAAGGATAACTTAAATTTTAAGTATTTTTTATTAAAAACATCAACTTTTTTTAAACAGACCATGCAAATTTTGTAACTAGCTTTCTAAAACAAGGTAATAATGACTTTTATGTTTAAAAGGTAAATCATAGACCATTATGATTGTACGTTTAACCTTACGTTGAATACTTGAGTATGAAATACCACACAATAGAGATAACTTGGCCAAATAAAGCTTTAAATTCAATCATTTTTTCTTAGGGAATAGCAGAAGCTCAACCTACCACTATGAGTTCATCAGGTACCAAGGTATCACTTGACATGTTACTCTTCAAATAGTATCGGCTGCTGAGAGATATCCTTTCAGCCAAGTTCTGTTGAGGGTCAGGCAGACGACGCTGTTTCACCACTCCTCCTTCTCCTACAGACACCTCACAAAGGCAAAACTTGCTGCAAACACAGAGAAAAAACTATCAAGCAGGGAAGGTAACAATTCTAAACTGTGCTTAAATACCATTAAATGAAAAAAAATTGAACTTTTTCTGTTGGTTAGAACAAGAGTGGCATTATAAGTCACAGAATATCAAAAGCTTGAGTCAAGCACAGATTTTGATTCTTTCTTAGTGCCTTTGAGATTTAAGGTTTTTAAGTCAAGTCAACAAACAATAATCCCCGTATGAGCAACCCAATATAAACAAAAAACACCAAAAGTGCCGTTTTAAAAATGTTTTTGGTACTAAATCAGGAAGACTTGTGATACTTTCCTTTTTAGCAAGTCATGAAGTTGAAATAAAATCACATAAGGTGAAATTTTCACAACAAAAAATTAGTAAAAAAAAAGAGCAAATAATTTGGTATATTCAACTTACATTGTTTCCAACACCATTAAGTTATAAGTTTTTAAGAATTAAAGTGACAAACTTTTTATTAATTTTCCACGTAGAACTTTTAAATTTTACTGACAATTGTTGATAATGTAATTAAAATTGAATGATTTTTAAAGGGAGGATTTACAGCAACCAGTTATCTTGCAAAACGAATTAAAAATAGAGACATCAAAATTGAAGAAAATGTGGAAATAATCAATTAACTAAATATTTTAATCAGAAAAATTACTGAAGATGGAGCACTAAATCAGATAAGTTTCATATTTATACCTAAAATCAGGAAAGAAAACAGAGCTTAAGTGGAAATAAACAGCAATAGCAAGAAACATACCTGCTAGATTCAGTAATGCCGAATTCCCTTAAGGACAGCATTACTACTTCTCGCGCTGTTGTTTCCTAGTTTGGAAAGATAATAATGAGTACACTTTTAAGAAAATACGCATTGAATTGGTAGGATATTTTATTCAATAGCCAAAATTATTAATCAAGTACTACCAATTACAAATTAAATAAAACCTTACAATCTTAATAAATAGTCTCTCGATTAAAAATAAATCAATCCCTAATTGAAGATTTCAACTCCATGAAATTGTTTTTACCTTGTGTACCAGGAGATGCTTGTAGGTTTGATCCGATCTATAGATTTTAAGCACATGCTCTGGAAACTCCAGTCGCAGTTCGTCCATGGGATTGAGGGTAGTCAAATCAGGATTGCTGTGACTGTGATAAAGAGAACCCCCACTAGACGGTTGAGGTGAAGAACCCCTGCCACTGTAATTTCCAGACCCTCCACTACTGCTGCTGTTTATTGAGTACAGGCTGTCATCTGAACTGTTTAAATGAGATTCGCTGCAAAGAAACACATAAGATTACTGACAAGAATAAATTTTTAAAAACAAGTTTTCTAATAAGCTATATTCTCTAAATTGTAAAATTTTTAGCAATTCCAGACTTATACTTTCTTTTGTTGAAAAAAATGCATGCTTTTAAAGGGTGTCCCAAAATTAACCCAAGATTTGAATTAAATATAAAACACAGTTTTTAGTCTTTAGGTTGTTATTTTTTGATTGAATCACTAAGCACATAGGATAGGGTTATATATGGAATAACACATTGGGCAAATGGCCTCCATGGCTTTGCTGGCACATACGCACTCTTTTGTCAAAATTTTTCTAAATTCAAATATTGCATTAATTTTGGGACACCCTTTATGTACATTTTGCGCTTAAATTTTCACAACAATATATGCACTTCTTAATTTTTCCAAATTATTTGTAAATTTTCACCAAAATAAGTATTTAAAAAAACTAGACAAACCATTGCACAAATATCATGCAAAAAAAACTAATTTTTAAGACACTCATATTACCTGTTAAGTGACCTAGGAATAATGTTCATCTTGGCTAGCACTTTTCTGAACTTGGCCCTATGGCCCAGCGTTGAATAACCTTTCTTCTCCCCTTCTTTCTTGCCCTCGCTGGTGGAACGGAAGTTGGAGCCGCTCACTTTGGAAGTGGGGGACCCCGGCATGGGGCTCCCAGAGTCATGCCAATCCACCTGCGAGGATAACCTAGAACGGGGATCGTGCTGGAGAAGAGAGATTTCTGAAGCCTTGCGACAGCGTCGAGTTGAATTTTCAGGAGCACTCAGCATTTCTTTGAAAGCTGCATTAAAAAGAAAAGAGTGGGTAAGTAAGTTGGATTATGATGAACTTCAATGAAGTTTAAATACTCCTATCCTTTCTCACGAATTTTAAAAAATTAAGAAGACAACATTTTATTTTTTCAAATTAACAGTACAAGAAAATATAATCAATTTTAAACAGGCAGCTAGTCATAATTTGACTTTATTTTCAATAAAAGTTTATTTGGGGGTATCAGTTTGATTTGCTACAATTCATATACCTAAAAGAGCATTTAAAATATGAAAATGATTACCAAGTAAATTTGACTTCACTGTTATGCAAAGATGAGTGGTCCCTCTTAACAACTCTAAAGCCCTCACATGACTCATTACTTCAAAACTCTGGCCGTTTACTTCTAAAATCTGAAATGAAAAAAAAACACATTAAATTTAAATAAAAGATAGATTATTTACATTTAAAATACGATTCAATACATAAAATAAAGTTTAAAATGTTGTTTGTTATGCCAATCTGGATTGATTGAAACATCAAACCAGATTCATGAAACCATGACCTATCAAGCCTATCAATAATGTTAAAAATGAATGAATGCATTATGTAATATATGCCCAGATAAAATATTGACAGAGTAATAACACTTTCATACTCTATAACCAATTCTAAAAGGTTAAAAATTAAATATCCCCTACTCATAACTTAAAACTTGATTGTATCCAAGATATTTACATCAAACTTTGAAAAATAGTACAATATTTCATTACATTAAATGATACAATGCATTAGTTTTTATTTCTCACACTTTGACCTAAAGTGGCCCTAATTTTGCTGAGTAGAAACTTGCATATAACTAATAAATCAACCTACCTGATCTCCTCTTTTAAGCCCAACCTCTTCTGCTTTGGAATTTCTGTCTACTTTTGAAATGAAAGTTGCAAACCCAGTTTCGTATCCTCCAAGAATGGAAAAATGCAAAACTTCTTCTCTGGTTGATCTGGCTAAAGTTATGACTCGGGTGCGGGCTTTGGTAGAACAAGCAATGTTTAAGAGACGTTGTTGACCAAGCATTTTCTGCAAAAGTAAATGGTTTTAGTATTTGTATGTATTAGTATATCTATTGTCTTATTTTAAGACAATAGATACAATTAAAAACCTCTTTCTTGAAATAGATGCATAGTGTGCAAAGTTAACGCAAGTTATGAACTACAAAGATAATATGCACACTGAGTAGTGATCACGGATATCAATGATCAAAAAATTAAGATATGCTATTAATTAGCAATACAATTTAACTAAAAAATTAGATTTTAGTTAAATCGCTCCTATCAGTAAAGAGAACAAAATTGTACTCAGGGGTAGATCCAGGTTTTATATTGTGGGGCCCATTTCATTATTTTTTGTGAAATGTTTTTTTTTGTGAAAAAGAAATTGTTTTTGTGAAAAATTGAAGCAGTGATAGCAGCAGATGAGCACGTAAAAAAATTTTATACACAAACCAAGAAAATCATGAAAAATTCAAATATTTCGTAAATGTTTTCTTGTAAATTATCACTAAAGCTAATTTGAATTTCATGAAAGGGGCGTTTTTATGAATTTATTTTTGTGAAGGGGCAGTTTTAGAGAGGGGGGAATTTTTGTGAAGGGGCAGCAAAAGGGCCCCAATTTTTGTCTGGATCAAACCCTAGTACTAATGTTTTCTAAGAGAGTAAGGTATATAATACACAACATAATAATTTACAACATTTTACTTAATTTAAAACCTTTGTCCATCTAAAATATCTGAAATTTTTAAGTTATTTTAAGTTGCAATCAATAATAACAAAGTATAACATTGATACAATGTCTTGATACTCTCAGAAAGCAGGGAATTAAATCGTCGCCTTAGAATCAAAAACTACTATCTCTGAAAATTCACGCAGCTTCATTCACAGTAGTTGTTCATTCTACTCGTTTTGTTGGCGGTTTTGGCATTGTTAAAGGGTTGCTGCTATCCATTGTTAATTCACTTCAGTCCTAGAAAGGGAAAATATTGAAATTTTGAATCTTAATAATTCTAAAACTAATTCGAATTTTTTTTAAAACGAAACGACAATATATTTGTAAAAAATAATTGTATATGTGTTTAAAATATTGTACTTCTACCATGATTAGTTTTTCTTTTATAACGAAAAAGAGTTCCAATTATTTCATTGGCTGCTGCGAAACGAGCTAGATTCAATGTTAATCTTGGCGGTCTGATATCGTAAGCAGGTTGCCATATCAGGGGCAATATTTTCTTCATCTTAAAATCAAAATAATACTGCCTTCTGGTCTGATTCGGAAATATTCGGAATTGCAAGCGAGAAAGCTCATTTCATTGGTTCGTAAGCGTGACATCATCGAGCTGGCAAAGTGCCAAACCAATCAAATGAGCGCCTGCAACGATCTGAAGTAATTATTATTATTTTTTGATTTAGTGGTATTTAATTGGTGGATTTTTTATCGGGAGTGGTTTGAATTGGCGTCTGATTATAAGTCGCCAAGGATTGGGGTCCCCGAAGTTTGCCGAACGGAGATAGTAGTTTTTGATTCTAAGGCGACGAAATGGAATACCCTAATTCTAAAGTTAAAAGCAAGAGAGTTAGAAGGTCTGCACATGCATTAAATATTCATTAAAAACATTCTTCATCTTACTTCGCTTTCTAGTTTGACTTCAAACTTCTCTAGAAACTCCATCATTCTGACATCAGTTTCGAAGTCTGTAAAATGATTATGAACCCACAACAGTACAACTCGAGTGACCTACAAACATAATTTTTTTTTTCAGATATTATTTTCATATAAGTTATACACAAAATAAATTTTTTAAAATGCTGAGAAATATTCAAAACAAAATTTTTAATTTCTTCAATATTTTATCACTTTATTCACTAAAGAAATCAGTTAAAACAGCACGATTTTCTCAACAAATTATAATTTCATAACATAAAATCATAATAATGATAGGGATGTAGAAGGTATGTAAAAAATTTTCTTTTTATAAACTCAAAAAATGTGTCTTTATAAGTCTTATGTATAATGTGTCATATATATTTATGTAATTATAATAATATATGTATCTAAGATACTATTTAACTTACTTTGTCCCTGTACTTGGGGTCATCAAACCACAGGAGAAGCTTTTCCGAAATTGTCTTTGAATCTTTAATAAATGTTCTGTATGCTATCAAAAAATCTTCAACATATGTGATATCCATGGAATTGTCTTCAACAAGTTGAGCAAGTAACCTTTCAGGAGTACCCTAAAGTAAAATTGATGCAATGATTAAAAATTTAACCTTTTAAAGCTCAAAAGATTTTCAACATTAGTAGTTTATAATTTTAAAAAAAGTAAAACAGTTACCCTAATGATGACATGAGCTTTGTTACGAGTAGAATCAACAGCTCTTAGTTCAGTAACATAAACCAGTTTTCCGTTTTCTTCATGCCTTTTTATGCTTTCTTCACCTTGATGTAGGATTTTGTAGTAATCGCTTTGAGCAACACAGACGAACTGACAATCTTCAACTTTGGTACGCATAACACCTTTTTGGTACATTTTTTCCATGGTTGGTGTGATACCAAAGCTGAAAGGAGAATTAATGATGTATTACTAGGGTTAGAAATAAACTGAGATTTACACAAAGGCAAAACAGATATTATAATTTATAGTTAACTGTTATATTAAGTACATATTATATACTGTGCACTTTCTTCAGTAAAATTTAACTTCAACCTAATAATGAAATTAACATAATATGATTGAAAGGGATTACTTCCTCAGCATTAAATTACTGTGCAAGTTTCAAATAAAAATGTGATGCATTCAAAGCAGAGATGTAGAGCATATGTTATTAAAAGTCAATCTTCTCAAATTTAGCATAAGTACTCATTTTTAGAAATAATGTGCAAAGTATTAAATCAGTTTATGATGACCTTGTGGTTTTAAAGCTGCTTTATAACATACCTGTCTCCAATCTGGAGCTCTCGTATTTCTCCATTTGAAGATTCGATTTCAACTGCCCCATTTACAATGACTGACCATGAATCCAGTTCTTCTCCGTCATTCATCACAACTACACCAGGCTTTTCAACCACAGCAAATACCATGACAGCACACAGTGCTTTACGTACAGTAAGTGTCATGTTGGCAAATGCCTAGAAAATTATCAACATTTCAGTTTCTTAGAAACACTTATATTCTAAATGTTTACATTTATTTTAGTAATAAAATATCTAAATAAAGGTAATTGGTTTTAAACAGCGATAATTTTAACGCCTCTGAGAGCGTATTTCATGCATTGAAAACAGGAAATACGCTTTTAAAAACTAGTCAGGCGTATTTTCACACTTTGAATTTTAAACAATTGTTTTGCTTAAAAATGCATGGCACCCCACCGAAATCAAAAAAATTTTCCACTCAAATTTGTAACATTAAATAAATATTTCATTTATAATGTTTAATGTAAAATAAATTATATTTATAATATTTAATATTTTCTACTTATATTAACAGATGCTAAAATTGTTAAAAACCAAAATAGCATCCTCATTTTTTCGATTTCAGTTTGTCCATTAAGATAAACGTTTTTGTAAAAAATTAGTCTCTTTATATGCAGTTTACGATATTTCCGTATTTCACTCCTCATAAATGAATTTCACGCCTCCTAAAAAAGTCAAGGAGTATTTTTACTCCTCCAAAAAAATCCTAAGAATAACACTGGTTTTAAATATGTATTTAATTTCGGTAAAAAAACAAAATTTCATACAAAAAAGAGTTAAAAAAAATAATATTATAATACAAAATATCTAAATTGTTAGATTTTAACAAATGCAACTTACTGGTAAATGCTGCATGTATTCGAGAATGATTCCCACATCCTCATCTGTTCGTAACGCAGGGTCTTTTTCCAAACATTCTCGGACAGTATCCCTAACTGTGAGGCTCTAGAAAAAAATTGAAAGGGGATTACAAAATAATAAAACTAGTGAATGCAGTTTATTCTTGATTTATGACTTAGCACATTGAATAAATAAGAAACTGACTAAAGTATGAATTTATAGATAACAGGTGCCCATCCATTTTGAAAGATGGTCCATTCAACTGGTTGAGTCATGGGGGCTGCAAATGATGTTACTACACAGAAACACACTTCATGAGTGTTACTGCTCAATAATGTTAAGCTGTTTTCAAATTTGGTTTATAAGGTTTTAGGACACCAAGATCATACTAGAGTTAGCTAAAATTAATTTTAATTAACAATTTAGTTTATATAACTGATTATAAGATTGTACCTACAAAAGAATAAGCTGGTAAATAGTTTAAAGCATTAGCAATGATCAAACAGTTAAAACTAATGCACAACAGAATATGGAACTGGATGCTTTTGAAAAAACAACTAAAAAAGAAAGCAAAATTTAGGTAGTGTTGAAAGGTGTCTTAAATCTTCTTGGGAAGAGTTTGATTAAACTATTTTGAGGGCTGCAAATCAATGGTTGGTAATTCGCAAATTCTATATTCGCTGGTGGTCTATAAAATACATTTACTACATATAACCTATTGAGAAGAGTGAATTGTGCACCTCCATGGATTCGGTGAGTTCCTCTTCTTCATCTGAATCCACAATACTTTCAACCAGACCAGAGAGATCAACATCTTGATCATCCAATGAAACTGACTGTACAGATTGCATGGTATCAGATCCTGAGTAGGCCGAAGAGGTGTCACTCCCATGGGAGCTTCGATTGGATTTGCTTAGGACACTTCCTCTTTGAAGAAGTGGGTGGGAAAAGTCCATGGAATACTAAAAAAAAAAGAAGTGATGCAAAAGTAAAAAATCAAATTTCAAACACTAAATGAATTTGCAGACACACATCTATATCTAAAAAATTATAACTAAATATAATTTTCAAAAAACTTTTTGTTAAATAAAGTAAATTAACTCCTCTTAGAGATATAAATACAAAACAATGGCATTAAAATCAGCTGTATTAAGAACTTCCAAAGCAAAATGTAAATATGATTTCATTTTCTGCTTTTTTCAATTCAGGTTTTAATTAGTTATTTAAAGGCAATCAATTTATCAAAGTTTTCAAAAAAAATACATTCAAATCTCCAATGCAGACGCAACTGAACTAATAAGCTCGTTGTAGAAAAATATACCAAAGGAGAATCGAGATTTATTAAACCTATCACCTTAATTTGGCTATAAATAACTTACTTTTGTGATAAGTATCGAAATTTTTCAATTGAAAAGACTGGAAAAGTTATTGTAGTCAAAATGTTTGTTTGAATAGATCACGAGAATGTTAACATAAACCTGATACAAATTACATTCTAACCAATCAAAATTCTCTATTATAAGCTTCATAAATCTTAGGACATGTATATCAGTTTGAGGCTTCAACTGATATTCAAATTACATCTTTCCTCTATGAAAGTAAGATTAGATAACAGTAAATCGTTAAAATAGCAGAAATGGTACTGATTGTTAATTATAATGGGATATTCTTCATAGATGATTTCACACAGCAGAAGACAAAATTATAGTAAAAAGAATAGGCAAATGTAAAAATAATATCGTAACCAAATTCATGTACTCATGATCTGAAAAGAGAAATGCATCCACTCACAAGTGTATTCCGCTGTCCGCCGTGTCCGTGCAAAAGGTCATCCGACAGTAAGTCAGGACTCATGGGAGAGCCCTCATCCCGGTCCAAAGCTAACATCTTTTCCAAACTGATGGAAGGACATGAGGGTCTCATGAAGACACTTCCCTCGGAGCGAAAGTCCGACTGAAAAGAACAAAAACGACGTTAGTGCAACCAAGTCAAACAATACAAATAGAAATACAATTTACTAAAAGGAGACTCGTATTAAAAAGTTTCATAAAATTTTAACACAAATAGCATTTGAAGTTGCATTCAAGTTGGTATTTAAATTTAATACCGATTTAATAGAAACCTTGTAACAAAATATGTTCATGGTAAAACTCGTTCATATTCACAAATTCAAAACAGCTATTTAAAAAAAAGGAATTATAAAACCCATTCGGCTCACTCATAGAATAACTGATGCACCTTTTAGTTCACACACAGAAAATAAACAAATCAGGGTTAGCCAGCAGAATCCCAATGGAAGAAACGAACAAAAAAACGAATGGCTAAAACCAAATTTTGTATAACTAAAATGGTTCCATCAATGTTGTGTTGATACTAGTGATGGGCAAAATCGATAATTTTAGGTATCGAATACTTTGGTATCGAATACTTATAGGTATCGAATACTTTGGTATCGAATACTTATAGGTATCGAATACTTTTAGGTATCGAGTACTTTTTTTCAATGTCGGGAAATGAACCTGAAGGGACAATTTTTTTAGGGCCTATCCATAATCAGACTAATATTCAAAAAACTGAAAGCGATCCATCAAAAAGCCCCGTAGCTACGGGCCTGGAGGTGGATAGAGGTGAAGGATTTGGCGGGGGGAAAAACCTAGCCGCGTCAAATTTCTCTCGCGGATGATAACGACTTGGGTTTGAGCGTTGCAAAATGAAAACGGAAACAGGCTGCGTTTGATCTACAGTAGGTATTATAAAGATTACTTCATTGAAAAATTTAAACGAAATATGTCAATAAAGTATCGATACTTTTGTGGGTATCGAATACACTCGATACCTATAGGTATCGAGTACTTAAGTATTTGGTATCGATACCTGCCCATCACTAGTTGATACTTTCTTAACACTATTTAAAACACCCATGTTCACACAAAATTTTTCGCAAGGTTTTTATATTATTTTAAGTTTTTGTTATGGGGCACCTATGCTTTTATTTTTTGATGTTGTAGAGAAACTATAGAAAAAGAGCTAAATTATTCACATCCCTAGTTAAATAGTTTTGTATTTAGTTTTCCAGACATGAACCATAATCTATCAAACATAAAACTTTCGTGGATGTTTGGTAAATAAATGTTCTAACAAATAGCACACATCTATTTTCTTTCATATTGATCCACTTAGTAACGATGAAGACTTATTAAACTATCTATCAACGACTCCTTGCCAAATGGTCAATTTACACAGCTATCTATCACACAGAAATGGAATTTTCGCATCATTAAGTCCATCACTGGATGGGAATCAATAACATCGTTCCAAACACAGCACGCCATATTTCACTTTATATCATGACGCCGTACTTTACCACTAAAACATTTTCTTTCTTCGCTGGTAAGCTTTACAAATAACATTGAAATATTAATGCAAATTGTTTACCAGTTGATTAAACGGCTTTAACATTAAAAGCTCTAAGTAACAAAGAGAAGTTTTCACAGCTGGTTTTCATAACATTTAATAAAATCCTTCGGGCTTTTAAGCTGTGGTCAAACGTTAAAAATTATAGTTAAAATTTAATTAAAACTCTAAAGATTTTATTAAATGTTATTAAAAGCTCTAACTTTTACCAATACAGTGTATATAACCTCGAAAGATCAAAAGGAAGGGACCCGAAAAATAATGATCTATATTAAGAAAAAAGTAAAAAAATTAAATTGTAAATACAGAAAAATATAATACAGCAAGGGAAATAAAAAAAAATCCTGTCCAGAGACGTAATAAAAATTAATACATTAATTATGTAACGAAAATAAAAGAAAAGCAACAGAAAAAAGTACAAAAAGCACAAGAAAACTACAAAAAAATCACACCTAAAAGTAGGCTGGCAAAAAGCTAAGTAACAAACAAAACAAAACGTGCTTCAAAGGGGTAAGAAATACAGATCCAGGTCGTCGATGTTAATTAAAAATTCAATAAGATTTCTTTAAAAGACAGAGTAACTACTTGTAAGAGTTAAATTGGTCAAAAAACTATTGCACAATTAAGCTGAAAAAGGAATGCTAATGAAACATCCTTAGAAAATGTTGGAATTTTGAAAATACTTCGAGTTAACTATAAAAAATAGATTAATACTTATAAAAAAGAGGGGGGAAATATTTTTTCGAGATATAAAGGTTTTCGAAACATCAAAATTCGAGACAACGAGGTTATAATGCTGTAGTTTTTACCTTTGGATCCGAACTCGTCATTTTTTTCTCATTAGATGAAGGTTATTATGTTCCGATGCCAACAGACGGGTGTAGGGTGCATCGTAACACCGCGGTAACAAAACACTTTGACGCAGAGCGGCATTTCGTCCTGTCAACCACCTTCAACTTCCAGCACATCCGAGGAAGTCAATTCAGGCAAGCAACGCCAATGAATGAAAGGAAATCGAAAGGAAGTGACTCAATTGTCGTCACAAAATTTACTACCGAAAGGCTAAAATTGGAACAGTGACAGAGCAACAAAAAAATCCGAGCCTTAACTCATTAGGTACATAATTTTTTAATTGGTTCGTACTAGTAGGGATTGGCAAGTTGAAGTCCATTCGATTAGAGTCGTGTGACCTATCAAGAGCCATTTGTCATGGTTCAAAGACTAGAAACTAGTTAGATGTGGTAAATTTTGTATCGCGGGTCACCAGCTTAAATGATTAAGCGCGCTAAGTTCTAACAAGCTTTAACACAAATCACTGATAAATAAGTACAACATTAATTCACAGGTGCGGATTCGAACAGTTTTATTGAAAAAGGAGGGATGGATATAAATCAAAATTTTGAAGTCTGCGATAATATTCTCTATGATTAACAGCTCGTAATTAATTCAATGGATGATTTTTTGCAAATGTAAGAGTGGATTAGGAATGTGAAAAAATTCAATAATCTACTTAAAAGAAGGAGATTGAAAATTCTAATTCAATTTGAATCATAAGATGTTAGATAGATTTCCAAGTAGATGTTTAATCAAAAATTAGCCAATGAACATATTTCTTGGAAAACTATTTTCTCCCATTAAATAGTTTTTATTGTATGAAATAGCCTTCACATCTTGAGTTCCTTAGCTGAAGGGTTAAACGAATAGACGAAAAAAGGGGTTGGATAAATTTATGAAATCACCCACAACAAATAAAAGAATTTCAACTGAGAACAACAGTATTAGAGCGTAAATATCGAATATTGACTACTATATTATTATTTCAAAAGTGAAATTTAATAGAAACAAACCAGAATAAGACCAGAACATGAACCTTTATGAGTAATGAACATAGATATTTAGAAGTTATTAAACATTTGCCAGTTAAATTAAGTAGACTACAAGACCGTCAGCTAGATGAAAGCCTTGGGAAGTCCGGATCTGGCCCTAAGGTAATATTTTATCTAACATCGAAATTAGCATAAAAAATAAGAAGCTAATAATACTTGTTGTAACATAATTTTTCATCCACGGTAAATAAAATGAGGAATATGCAATTCATACTTGCACAAGTAACGATTTTATAACATGAATCCATAAAAAATATTTTTGTTAACTATTCAAGATCATTATACAATACGCAATAACATTTAAGTTTTTTTAATAACGTGATGCACTCAGTCTAACTAGAAAGTCCCATTTGTAGTCCACCCACCATCATAAAAAATGTTTTTAAGGCATGTCAATCCGTAAGCTTGTTGCAGAGGTTATTTTCTTTTTTCAAATGCCACGACTTTAAGAAAAATCCAATTTTACTAAAAGCCCGCTAGAAATCCCTTCAAATAAAGTTATCGACCTGTTTAGTGCAGCATCAAAACGTCCAAACAACACGTTTTAAACAAAGTTTTAGTTTAAGTGCACACAAACTTTGATTGAACAAAAATTTGAAAACATTCAAGTTTAATCGTAACAAATTGAAATAATAAATGTATACCTAAGGGCAGTAGGCAACTGGGCATTCAATAATCAATAAAAATTTTAAATTTTTTAGGTTTGCAATGCTATTGAAAATTGAGAACTAGCTTGGTATTCGATTGAAAGAAGAAAAATGGCAATTTAAGTGATGACAGATGTATTGAGACAGTCGTGTGTTTTCAATAAAGAACTGTAGACTGAATGCTATTGAACAAAAACAACAGGTAAAGCAACACTTCAGTTATAACATTTTTCTAGGGGAGAAACAATACCTATGAAACTTCAATGGCGAATGAGTTACGATGGAAATTCCGTTCGCATGAGGAGAATTTCACATTTAATAATATAACTCAATTCAAGAGAGCTATTGTTTCGTAATATCTTAAACTTAAAACAGAAAGTACAGTCGTGTTCTTTAGAACACAAGATGCTTCAGTTTTAACATCAGACAAACGTATTTTAAAATTGTCATCTTCGAATATTTTCTTCAGAATTGCAGTACAATTGTTCAAATTTTAATTAAGAAGTAGAAATTTCTGAAAAATAAAATAACCCCTCAAAAAAAGAAATCATGTAATGGGATCAAGCATAGCTAGGCTAGGAGGAACCAAATTTCTCTATTCATACTAATTATAACCTTATTTCATCTGCTTACAAAAACGAGCGTGGATGGATGTTTTTAGTTTTAGAGTCATAAAATCGCTACAAAAAGAATGCTTGAATGAATGTAAATGAAGGGTCGCCAATACCTACTACTTTAAAGGCAGTGGGTTTCTAAACTATTGAGAACGCGAACCACATTTTAGAAACCTCATCTTTAGCGACTCACCTTCCACGGTGTTAAATTTTTTCAGGCCAAATAATATTACACTTTATTAAAGAAAAAAACATTAAATGTAAAATTTTTAAATAAATACAGAAATTAAAATGCTATTGATAAAATTCGAGGAAATTTTCTATTATTTTTTTTCGATTGCTGCTAAACATGACCATAGTATTATCAGGTCAAGTTAGGAACTGAAAATTACAACCTGTACCTGTACCCACCACACCAATGACTAAAAATAAATCTATCAACGGCTGTGCCTGCCTACCTATAGAGGCTTTTTTTATAATAATTAAAATTTTGAACTAATTTGTGGTTAATACAATTAAATGCATCTAAAAACTATGAATAACATAAAAAAATTAAAATATTGATTAAAATTTTCATATTATTGAAGAATTTATGCATGAAAATCACAAAAAAACGTCTTTCCGCAAATCAACATAACTAAAATTCATATGAAGATATTTTTGTTTTGTAAACTATGTTATCCTCATGAACTTATATTTTAGGAGGCCTACTACTTTTATGTCTAAATTTATTTAATATTAAAAGTTACAGAACCAAACGTGAAAAATGAAAAAAAGACCACCAAAATTCAGTAAAGTTTTAAGTTATACTATTCATAAAATAAAAAATATTACACCCACAACCAAAAAAATAGTAGGGCTCCTAAATCATATTATGTCAAGTATTTTCCCCAATTTTTATAGAAATCCATTCATAATATTTTGAGTTATGCAGTTTTGCGGAGAAGGGAAATGGCAAAAATGTGATTCTGAGAAAAACGCGAATTTCTTTATTTTTTCCTTAATAAAATGCCTATTTAGCTGCAAGTAAAAGTTCTGTAACTTTGGTTCTAGGAAAGATAAAGACAAAATTCAAACTGATTTGGAAAGCTAAAGATGTGCCTTTTGAAATAAGGTAATAAAATTTTTTTTGAATTTTGGGTCCAAAACGGCGTTTTTTAGGTAGGCAGGCACCTTAAAAGACTTTTTTAAGACTTTCAAACCCTCATTAACCCATTAATGCCCAACTTTTTATTTTTCTTAAATATTTGGTAAAAACATAGTAAATAGCCCCAAAACAACTGGAAAAATAGTGAAAAAAATTCCAGGTTAAAATTTTAATTTCTACACCAAAATTAAAAAACGTCCCTAAAAAGGGAAGTCAGGCACGAATGCCCCCGTTGTTTTTCCCTATTGTAAACGCATGGTAGAAAACTTTTTTAAAGCCTCAAAAACATCTTCCACCTTTTAAGTGCATCAAAAGTGATCGGAACCATACTGTAACATGGATATGAACAAAAAATATTAATTATTTATCCAATTAACTGTAAAATTAATCCTAATTAACGTAATTTGAGCATTTTTTATGCTCTAAAACACGTTTTTTCCTCCCAAATCTATGTTAATTGCAAATTAATTAAGGTTTTTAATTGAAAAAGGCATTCTTTGTTTATGTGTTACCTAATATTAAGTATTAATTACTTTTACACACCTCAAATCCATCAGAATATCTCAATTTGTGAAGTTTAAGTCTTTCAAATGCCCATACTTTTTTCATTTTAATTAATTTAATTGTGCGGAACACGAATTTCTCCCCAAAAATCAAGCATTAGTGGGATGTGCATTAGCAAGCCAGATGATATAGATTGATCTGCAGTATAGAACACAATGATTAGAGACATCTAATTAGAAAAAAAGCCGAAAATTTATCACAAAAGCAACTTTTTTGGCAATTTTAGCGACAAAAGGTCATTATAACTAATAATTATTAAACTTTTAATTAAAATATAACCGGGATATATTTGCATAAGTAATAAATATAGTAAAATAATTAATTTATTCCTTTTAATTCATACAAATTAATTAATTCCTTATAATTTAAAACTTTTTATTCCATTAATTTAGCAGAAATAACAGTATTTTCCAAAAAAAATAAACAAAAATAATAAATTTATTACCTAAAATTAAATTAATTTTATAAATATCAGTTATTTAATTCATTTCATAAGAATCGAACACGTTTTTATGAAAAAATGAAGGAAACACTAGCATTTCACTATGGGGAAAACCACGGGGGCATTCGTGCCTGACGTCCCTTTTTAGGGACGCTTTTCGAGGGTCCAAAATAAGGTCAAGATAAAATATTTTGGATAAATAAAAAAACACCCCAACTGATTTAATGTATAAACAGTAATATATATCGGCATTGAAATTTTTTAAAAATAACAACTAGGATTTTTAAGCTTTTTCTTTTAAAATTTTTTAAAAAGCACTTTTCTGAAAAATTCTATCTTCTAACTTTAAAAAAAGTGAAAATTTTTAAAAATTCTGCTTTCTTCTTGTGTTCTTAATGTTTTATGAAGGTCAGAGATACATCCGTGCAAATTTTGATTGAAAGGAACAATTTTTGTAGAAATAGGAGGATTTTCAAAAAACGTCCCTAAAAAGGGACGTCAGGCAGTAATGGGTTAAGTATATTGGACAAAAATAAGAAATATATGCATCTTGAGTTACAGAATACACACAGCATACTTTCCAAACACATCAGAAAATCAACTGGCGGCTCACAGTTCGGAAACCATTGTCGTTCTTCAGTGGGCAAGTGCGCATCATTAATTCTTCCGATTAGGAAGAACATAGCTCTATTGAAAACAACACCGATACTAAATAAAACGGCATTCACAGGTAAAGACCGGGATGAGCAACAACTATCTCGTGACGATTCAGTGGGTTACAAGTGCGAAGCGATCATTTAATTTTTTTGAGCTCGAAAAGCAACAGGCGTCAGCTCGCAATTCAAGGCCGCTTTCGGCGCTAATGGGGTTTCTGGATCTCTCTTCTCTCGCAGGTAGGTATGTAGGAGAGTTCCCGGAATGGGAAAAATTTAGCGAGAAGGGAGTTCCTGTTCCAATTAGGATTCGCAGACATCACTACCATAAATCTGGAAGCTTCCGCGAAATGTTGTTTTTATTATTTATTTATATCGCTGGACAAAAATGAGAGGGCAGTAAATTGTGCGTAGGACAGCTAACCCATATATCCCACGACAAAGCGATATCGATGGAGAATATCGGGGAAAACATGAAAAAACATGGTTAAGTTATTTGAAAACTACGTAAAAACTCTTTATTTCAATAGAAATGCATTTTTACCAACTTGGGACTATAAATTATACAACTTAAAATACCATCTTTTTCTCTTGACATAAAAGGAGGAGTTTAAATGTGAATGATGTAAGGGGGAGAGGATGTTCTTTGCTCATTTATGCTAACAAGGGGGAGGGAAGATGTCAGTGCATGCTTACTAAAACATTGAAAACACTGCATTTTACGTTAAATATTTCTCGTCAATTGCAAAAATAACTTAATTCAACAGTTCGTTTAAAATTAAATTAAAAACTTAATCATACATTTTCGTTTCAAGACAAATTTATTCTTTATACAAATTATGTTATAAATATATAAAACTGGATTATTACTAGTTTTGTACAAAAAACGGGGGTGATAGTTGCTTACAAAATTATAAGAGAGGCAACTTATTTCTTTATTATTGCAGACAAACGGGAAAGGAAGGTGTAAAATCCCCCAAAAGATGCTTATGTAATATATTTGAAAGGTCCGAAACGTACTTGGGAAGGGAGACTATGAAAAGCGGGATAGCACGTAAATTAAAAATATTATTCCCTTAACAAATCACAATGTACCCAAGACCTTGTGCAAAAAACCACATCAATACCGCGTCAAAAATGTCTTCCTGCTAAAAAAATATTACATTATGCATTCCACGGTCAACCTGGAAAAAAACTATCAAGAGGAATTCCGGAAACAACAGCAAAAAAGCGCAGCGCATCTTTAATAAGAAATCCGATGATTCCGTTCCTCCCATGCAAGGCACGTCGTGTCATGGCCTTCTTTTCAGCAAGGTGCGGAACAAAAAGAATACGGCATCCTCAAACAATCCAAAATGAGAAACCTCGTCGCTTCTTCTGCCATACCACCCTCTGGCATAAATAAAGCACTTAATGAGCGCAGAAGAAAAATGCTTTTCCATGCCGATTCTCCCCAGATATGCTGCTTTCGAATCGTCTTATCTTGTCCACCTGAATTGTCGTAACAGTGTGTAGGGCTGTTTGAATATTTGCATTGAGGGGTCACCGACAAACAGTGGGGTCTTGATGTTATTACGTACGTAGAGTAAGACATAAAAGAAGAGTAGAGTCTATGGCATTGACCCTTTCATTAAATTCCTATGTTTGATCTTCATTATATTTCCCCCATTCAAAGAAAAAAGAGAAATAGTAGCCTAGTGCAGTTATTGACAGAATGTTTACCATATAATTATAATTTACTATCTCATCACAAAAAATGTGAATAAATGGTCTTCCCAAAGTACTACCCATAATGGGTACAAAGTAAAACATCCTTTTGTTGCGGCCAGGAATCATCACCTTAGCTTTTCCAATGCACTGTGGTCACTAATGTGCTGTGGTCAATGCAAAAATGTATTGTGTGCACAATACACTTTTATACAAGTTGAAATATAACCTCAAGAATCTTATCCAGGCGGCATATTAGAAAAGGGGGGATAAGGGAGGAACCTAAGATTTGAGCCCACAACATGAAAATAACCAAAGTGCACTTGTTGATACTTTTGGGAAGTATGTGAGAAATACTTTGCCTATGAGGCAAAGAAAGCTATATTAACAGAGAAGATTTATTTAAAATTCGGTCCACCGATTAATTCAAATTTCTCAAAGTTATAAAAATGACAATCGTACCGCCCCGACTCTTTCTTTTATGGTTACAAGAAGAAA
Organism: Tetragnatha versicolor; assembly: GCA_024610705.1. NCBI lineage: Eukaryota > Metazoa > Arthropoda > Arachnida > Araneae > Tetragnathidae > Tetragnatha > Tetragnatha versicolor. The sequence continues at coordinate 60,543,850 of JANDEH010000001.1, forward strand.
ATGTCATTTACTTCAATACACTGTATGAGATTATGGAGAGCACTTAAAAGTTAAGAACAACTGGTTGTAATAATATTAAACTGAAAAATTTTATGGGAGACAATAACAAGCGACTGCATGAGTAAGGAACTGTTTGAAAATATAATTTAGCACTTTCCATCTTGGCTCTTTTAACTACGCTCTAGTAAGGCTGGGAAAGGAAAATACTAATCTCATTACACCAACTAGTTTAGACAAAATTACGAATATTGAGTTAGGCGCAACAATTTTCTCTACTTTAATTTAGGCTTAAAATATGCAAACGGTAATTTCGCAATTAGGAAAGGATGTACTCAAAGATTATCGTGATTACATAATCCAAGATGGTCAGAGATGCCAATATGTAATGGCATTAAGTAAAACTGCTAAGGCTTTTACTTACTAAGAACTCAATTTATGAAATAGGTACTTAATTCCATTAATTAAAAGCTTGAGAGTGACATAATTTTTAATTAAAACTGTAACAAAAAAAAACTTTATTCTTTCACAGAAAAGCGTTTTATTAGGTACTCTGCAAACAAAAAAAATTTAAACAACAATTAAATTAATCATAGCTTTTGCCTTTATGACTATGTACAACAGAGAGTAGGTTCAAATTTTTTGAATCATGAAGGACTTTTCAGGAGATAACTTTTATAACTTTCCAAGAAAGAAATTTAAAAGAATCTTTGCGGAGTAATGGAAATTATGTAAACCTTTGGCTCAATTAAGGACTCACTGATGGACATAAATACAGCTCATTTTAGTAGGAGGCGGATCCGGGTTTGACTTCTGGGGGGCAGTAGAATTTTTAAAACATTTCCAGCAGCAGAAACTGCGATATTTTTAAAAATATTGAAGGATGAAGGATACTATACTCTTTTGGGCTTAAAGCTAATGTCTAATAATAATGTAAAGCTAATTAATGGATTTAGTAGTTATCTTCAGATGCAATTTTATCCAATAACCTTTCACCTTCTGGAGGAATCAATTAAGGCTTAAATTAGAGTAGTAAAAAATAATTTAAAAACATATTATAAGCTCAATAAAGAGTTTCTACCATTCACACGGATGATGATCAGCAATTAGTAATTCCGTTAAGAATACATAACCATTACTACATTCACATAATTTCCATGTCCATGATGATCATCACCATTGCAACTCGCATATTAAAAACGAACAAAAACAAATCTCGATCCCAATGAACCGCGCAGACCTGTTGAACCGAAACCCGCTAACCGCGCCGCAACAAAAAAAACACCACCACAGATAGTACAAGCCCAAAAAACTTTCCCTAATAATCCTTCCGGTTACTTAAAAAAGCCTCTCGCCTAAGCCCCGGAAAATTAACACCGAAGGATTATCCCCCACTTCCCGGTCCCCCGGCGGTGAACAATGGCGACGGTCAATGATCGATCCCTCCCTGCTGCTTTTAACGCGATTAAACGCAACGCAAACACGGGCGTCCGGTGCACTTAGGTGCTGCTCTTATATAGCACATACCGATGTCATGGAAGGCTGCCTCTGTAGGTTACGTATGGCTGGCCGTTCGGTCCCCGAGACACCGCTTAATGGTAATTAATTAGCGAGCTGGGAGGTAATGGCGGAGGACGATAATGCACAAGGTCGATGGAGAGGGAGGCCTAGAACTGCTATTGTAGCCGCGATGTCTTATTCTGCTGAATGAGAACTCGTTGTTGCAGCCTATATCCAAACGTCGAAGCGCACGAGTCTGGAATTCTCCAGGTGCCAAAGATAATACTGCCAATTACAGTATAACCTCGATATTTCGAAATAATTAGAAAAATAGAGAAAAATACTTAAATATCTCTCAACTATATTTTCGAGAAATAAAAGTTTTCGAGGAATCAAAGTTAGAGATAACGAAGCTATATTGTGCATGTGTGGGCAATCATCTATGGAGGTTTTTTTATGGTAGGGTGTTTCAGAGAGTTTTCGTCAAGTAGTCGTGGTTGGTAAACGGATAATAATGTGCCATGGAGACTGGCGCGGATTCACCCCTTGGACCCAAATATGTTCTCAAAATGAGTTAAAAACCTACTTTTACAAGTCAAATCTAAAAAATTTTCTTGGGGGAGGCCCCTTTTACCCCCCCTCAGCGGTACCACTAGGGATCTTGCGTGATACTTTTTAGAGATACCCAACATTTTGTGTCAAAAGGTAAAGGTGATGGTCTGGAAAAGTGCCCCCCCTTGGAGCCATACTGGATCCGCGCCTGCATGGAGAAGAGTATCCATAGTACACCAAAGTTCCGAGAGATGCAAATTTGAGAAAAGCAAGTTAAAATTATTGACACATAAGTAGTTAGAAGAAAGAGGTAAGAGTTGTCAATGGTTAAAGACAGATGACTGATCTACACATATGCCTGTTCACAATTAAAGGTGCAATGCGTTTAGTCTGCAGCCGGGGCACGTTACCACATTTTCCGACACCCCACTCCACAATTAAAGAGGAATTGCTTCCAAATTTGGCCTGTAGGTTAACCTTTTATATGTATCAGTGTTAATTGTTCGCCATCTTTCTACGCACAGCTTCATGTAAATTTGTTGAAGATGAGTTAGATGAAGATAAAGGAGTTGATATTTATTTTATACTTATTTACCTAAGTTTGGCGAAGAATTAGCAGACGGTTGAACTTGAGATATAGTGTAACAAATCCGGCACCTCGCTGGAAAATCAATTACCAATTCGTATCGAACATATTATACTTTCTTGGTCGATAAGTATTGTCTTACAATCTTTAGGCTAAGCGCGCACTAGAGACTTTTGTCTCGGCGACAGAGACAAAATAATCACCTTGGCTATTGCAAGAAGCTAGAGCGCGCGCACAGGCGACAAGACACTTGGCCCATTGCCAAGAATCTCACCATTGAAATACATAGCTCTCGAGTGACCTAGTGTTATAGTCGCCGGTGACAGAAGTCTCTAGTGCGCGCTTAGCCTTAAACTATGTATTAGTTGCAGTTAAATCTAAACAAAATAATAAACCCATAATTAAACGCGAGTATTATGATAAACCGTTAATTAAACCGATTATGTACCAGAACCTTAAACAAAAATGTTCAGAGTTGATCTAAGCTTTGCATTTTAAATTAATATGATTGGAGCTGGCTGCTTAAAAATTAAACTCGAAACAATCACGTTGAAGCAGATTACGTTGTGTTTTGTGCTATGTTTAACACAACACTCAGTAAGAAGTCTCATACAACCAACTATAAGACCGTCACAATAGAAAAATACTTCTCAGTATCACATCCGCTTATGCCCCCAGGAGAATTTCACATACGAAAAATGATGAAGCAAGCCATAAAAACATATTTCCCCAGAAATGAATGTCCCGAAGATTTTATTATTAAGAGATTGGGTGATTAACAGCATAAGTGGTAACGTAAATTTCATGTAAGGTAAAAAAAGGAAACAATTATTGACTCATACTTATAGGTACAGTAAGTACCTACCTCAAAATTTTCAAACAAAAGACGCAAGTGCACGCGCGTGTGGTAATGGCAGGAAACGAGATTTGGAGAACGAATGACAATGTCTTATGACGCGATAAGATTGATATTGTCGAACGGAAACGCATTCTTAAAACCGCAGTGAGCTACAGCTCTTTGGTTTATAAACAATCGAACAAAATGAGTAATTAATTAGTGGTGCAATATTAAAATTAGATTTGATTTTTTTACAGATAAGCTGTCAAAGGTTAGTCAAAGTTATAAAATAAACACTGTTGTTACTAATGACAGACACTAACCGCACACCACTATACGCTTTTTTAACATTGATAATATAATAAAAAACAACACCAGCTTGGACATTCTTTGAATGACTACAAGTTTTACAACAAACTTTCCTCCAGAATAGTGAATGACCTGTATTGGTTCTTGGGATCTTTTAAGAACAAATAGAAATTTACCTTAGAATTCCAAAAATTCATTATAATAAAATTTTTTACAATTCACAAAAATTTTAGACCTGTACCTGCAGAACCAATATCAGAACTTGAAGCTAAGCTAGGATAAAGACAGCTATAAAAAGCTAATAGAATTTCAAACTGAACAGAAAACAAGCTGAAGAAGATAGAAAATCTTACCCAACGATTGCATCGTTGGAAGTGCATAAGAGATCTATTAGTTTACGTTATAAGCCTTGTAACGCATCAGTAACGTACCCCACAGAATAACCTTCGGGGGATAGAAAAACAGCTCAGCATTTATTAATGAATCAGCCGTCTTGCGTTTCCCTCCCAACCTTCGTCGACAATGGAACTCTTTGTGTCCGTTGCTCACGGCCAAATGGCCAACCAGTACTTTTTCATCAGTTTGTAAGGGAGGCTGAAGCTATACTGATGGTTTGCAATCGACACCTTCACGAATGATTCTCGGAACTGGCAGCATAAATTAAAGTTGAACTTCAAATTAGAATCCAATGCATATAGGGAGGGAAAGATCTGTAGACATAACATAAAGGAATTCAGTTTTCAAATAATTACGGCGTGTCCACTACATCCAGAATGCATGTAGGGTTGAAAAAAGCTAACTTAAATAAATTTTAGGTAGAGGACCCCCAAGTTTCAAGGTCACTGGTAAATTTTAACTTTTATCAAGATTTCAACCAATCAGCGGTATGATTGCTAGATATTTTGTTAACCGGAAGACATACCTTGAATAGTCCAATTTTAGAAGAGACCCACTCCACTTAATGGACATTGGCTAGTCTTAACCCGCATGTTAGGCAAAAAACCCTTGGATACACAGGATATAATACCGACAAATGATCTAGTGAGGTAAAGTGAGACAAACGAGATCGGACTCAGAATCCGGTTGATTTCATCAGCACCTTCTGCTAACAAGACCGTGTTAAGCCAACCCAATCAAGTCCCATCTTTCACAAATCCGACCCTCTCGGCTCCTTGGAGCAGAGGAACACATATTTACAAGCAGTCAGATTTGTGCACTAAGTGCAACGAAGCGCTACTCTGTATAGCAGCAGCGGCCAACAAAGGTGCAACGGCCTCCTCTGCCTGCGACAACCACGACGGTCGGAGGGAGGGAGCGCTCTGGTTGCTTACTGAGCTAAGACGACGACTCCTCAGGCGCAATATGGCCGCGTAATGATACACACAAGCCGTCTTTTCCATTGAGACATCAGTTGTCGCATCGATGTGATGGCATTGGGAGGGGATGATGGTATTAAAAAAAGTTGCAGCGACTGTCGATTTATTTCCTCCACCGAGAGAAAACGGGTGTAATTTGAAAATAATACGGTTCCCAGATGCAATACTGACTTCACGGTGGAGTGGCTTATCGAGTAGTAGACTTTCCCTTCGCCTTTATTATATCGGGAGGATATACGCTATATGCGGGATGGCAGACACTTTTGCTTTTATGCAACATCGACAGTTTCAAACAATACATCAGGTAAAGCGAAACACTCTCAAAAATCTCTCTGGAGCGTGACAGTCATTTACGAGTTCCTTCGATAGGAGATGGACGAAGTTCGATTTATGTTGATAGTATAGGAACACTAGATCATTTTCATGCATACAGGCGATAGACTACTAAACACTATGTATTTTAAAATAGTGCAATAAAAGATGTAGAAGACGTCAATTTTATGAAAAACTAGCGCTGACGCGCTAGACCCGGGCTTTGCCCGGGTTTCAGTTTTTTTTATAAATATCATCTGGTGCGTTACAGATGGGCTTTGCCAGTCCATTTTTAAAAAAGTTCTTCTGGTGTGTTACAGATGGGCTTCGCCAGTCCAAATGTGGAAATAGTTAAATAAAGGAGCCACTTTTATGTGTATGCTACAACAATGGATTTTAAACTGCAACAATCGAGAATATGCCTACAACAATTAATGTTACATCTTCTGTTACAACAATGTGGTTTTGCCCTGAAGTTAGGTATGAAATATGGGTTTTTAAGCATAAATTTGACCAAAAAAGTTGTAGGGACGCTTCGATTTTAACTTATTTTTGTTCAGAAACCTTCCCTGGAGCGAGTAGATCAACGTGGTATAGCTTAAAAGTTAATGTAGGTTCGAAAAATTTAAAACTATAAAGGACATACATACAGACATTAATTTTTATATATATAGATTGTACGATTTTATTGCTAAAGATGTTTTTGAAATCCTTATACCCTCAGACCTACCCAAAATCCAGGCGTAGTTAAGATCACACTCACTTTTGTTCAACTGAAAACTTTTTTCCATACATCACAATAAAAATTGTTTGTTATAAAAAGCTGACGCCTTACATTTTTTTAATCAACGGAACTCCATTGATGAAACTTGCATATAAAGAACAGGTATTTACCAAAAACATCGAAGATCTAATAAAAGTAACTAATGGATCGCTAAATAAGAATAAAGCATGATCAGAGATAGCCGACCTTCACAGAGAGAACAATAAAGGATTATGCAACCCTATCAAAGAGGATTCCATTCATTTTCTACCTGGACATGATACAAGAATGTAGAACTAGTGGAAAAGTATTCGGGAAGAAGGGCTGTGTGGAATTTCAGAAATATGGGAATGTACACCTGAGTCATGGGACAAAGAGTAAAGGTACTGGAGATTTCAAAATTATGCTATGTAACAGGTAATCGTGAATGCACAGGAAATGTCAGCTCGAATTGGGCAACATCCTGACAACATATTTCACTTAAGAGGAGGGTTTATTGGTACTTTTCAGCTATGTGAAAGTCTCGGTGGACTCTCTTAAAAGCTAATTAGAAATCGAATAAGGATAAACATAAGGATAATAACTGAGTGTAAGTTACTGAGTAAGCTAGGCTATTCAGTACAGATCAAATGTTGACCATGAACTTCTAAAAAGGAAAAATATAAAATATGCATATAGTTATGAGTATTCATGCCAGTAGTGAATTACGTGTAGCACAGACGAGAAAAAGTAGCATAAGTAACAAAGTACGCCGTAACTAAATACACAAATTATATCAAACTTAAAAGGAGTTTGATACCCCTCAATCCTCGTGATGTCATAGTAGTACTTCAGGAAATAAATTTCACTCAACTCCAATTGAACATAGGGGCCGTTCAAATATTACGTAAGCACCTAAGGGGGGAGGGGTTGCTCTTTGCTTATTTTTGCTGACAAGGGGTGAGGGGATATGAGTGATGCTTACGTAAGATGGTGCATTTTCGAAAATCTCGTGTTTCTTGCATAAATAATTTCAAAATTCAACCAAATATAAATGTAACAAAAAATTGAATTAGGAAATCTGACGTAAGCACTCTTTTCTGGAGATGGGCCACCCTAACATTTTGAAATAGTAACCCCGAAAAGTTGTATTTTGACTCATTTTTGAACCCATAGGATTACACCCAATAAGTACAGCTCCTTGTACGAGTCACCTAATTTTCAAGGAAAAAACAGTACTTACTACAAGGGATGTCAAAATTTCGGGGGAGGGGGTCCGGCAGTGTCTTACGTAATTATGGTGGGGGGTTGAGGTTTGCTTATCTTTGCTGACAAGGGGGGAGGGGGTGTTAAAAATGACCAAAAAAGTGCTTACGTAATATTTGAACGGCCCCATATTTGAAATTTCACTTTTTCTTTCGTTACTTGAGCATTATTCTTATTATCGTAATAAAAAATAATGAGTGAAAGAAATACACCTTTTTTACACTTTACTCAAGAGCAGTGAAAAAGAAATTTGCAAATTACTTAGAAGTAATTTGAGTAATTTGCTCGAAAAAAATTATTAACTTATTGGGGACATCCATAAATTACGTGAGGCGTTTTTTCCAAAATCTGGACCCCCCCTCCCCCCTTGGTGAGATTTAGTGAGATTTTGCTGGACCCCCCCAAGTGAGATTTACCTAGAACTTTTTAAAAATAATTTGCAGTATCTTATCTGTGTGTATCCCTTTTTCATACTTAAAAAAAAGAAAATCGTATAATTTCTAACTTAAAAGATGACGTGAGATTTTAGTCGACCCCCCCTCCCCCCTTGGTGAGATTTGGTGAGATTTTTCCAAACCCCTCCCCCCTTTTTGACCTCACGTAATTTATGGATGACCCCATTGGTAATCTTAATTGCTAGTCAAAGTGTTACATTAGCGTTAGCCTTCCAACTCGAAACCTTTTCGTTTCACATCTCAAATATTTATAAATCGCTGTCTCACAAAAAACCAAAGTGAATTTCAATGTCACTGGTTACTTTTTTTTAAAAAGAATCCCAAATCTTTCGACTGGAAATTTTTCTCCACACGCCCTTTTAAAATTTCTAGTTTTCTCCTTACAAAACGTAATGCGAAAATTCTGTAGAAGAATTTTTCTTAACAGTTTTCACGCTTAGCTTTCTCTTCACGTAACTCTTTTCCATATTGGGAAAACCATATATTTGTTATAGAAATGTTTTTCAACCCGCAAATTTTATAAATCATTATCACATGGGATTTATGTTAAAAGTACAATTGATTTTCTTACTACCAAATGAAAATTGCTCGTTAATTTTCCACTAACAATTTGCAAAACTCAGCAAATGATATTTAATTCGTGTCAAATGGAAAGAGTTAAAAAAATAATAACTGTAAAATTTTAAGACATGGGAAAAAAACTATTTTACACGACATAAAAATAACTACCGTAATTAAGACAAATTATAAAACTTTTTTTACTCCCTTATTCATAAAATTATAGAACTTCGTTCGTATAGCTAGAAACCAGCAGAACATTAAAAAAATCCTTAAAAAAACTTTTTCACCATCTCCTTCTAAACACTTTCTAAACATAGATAAATTTCATTCAGCAAGAAAAATTATAATAATTTTACCTGCTTTAATTTTCCAACAGTTCGTTTTTCTTCATAACATATTCAAGCAAGAGACGATACATTTAAACAGTAACTATTCCAAAAGTTTACAGACAAAACGTACCATACATAAACCCTATTCTCATCGAAGTATAAACCCTTTAGATTAGATAGCGACCCCTATCAGTACGATAAATCCTATATTATACATAGCATTAAGACAAGGGAGATAAACTTACGTCGTAAAGCGTTTAATCAACACATAAAAGCAAGTATAGGTCATGTGAGATGGCTTTTGTTTACCAATAATGGATAGCCTTCTTGTCATCCTTCCCCTAATTTTTCTCCTATAAATAATATTATAGTCACCTTTGAAAGAACCTAGTGATATATCATAAGGCTCTTTATGGGGCAAAAATGCCTTAGATCGACCGAGAAACAACTTAACCAACAGAAATAAATCATTTAGGAGAACCCTAAGGTTTAGAAAAATATCCAGGCAGTGCGTTACCCTTCTCGTAACGTTCTTCGATTTCACAGCTTATTATACTTTAATCATAAGAGTTGCTTCAAGTGAAACACGTTAACGAAATGATTACAACACGAACTAAAGAAACACCTATTAAAAAAAGTTCTCTCGCACAGTTTCAAATGCAATCTAAACAAAACACCCCTCAGGGAATAAAAAAGGGGTAAAAATAAACCCTGATTATACCAAGAAAATGTATACTTCTATGGTTTTTTTCCTTCTAGGCACTGGTACTTAATCTAATTATACCCATAAAAAAGTTCGTGGAAAGAGTACAGTACATACAACACACAAAGGAACTTTATTTGAATTACAATTATAAATCAGCGGTACAATAATATCATCCATGGATATAATATTTTAATGAAATGTTCAAATATTATGAACCTGAGATGCACGCAAGTACATTGACCAACACGACTGATAATTCCCTAAGATTGGATATTCTTCGAGTGAACAAATTTTAGTTTCATCATTAATACGAGTACAATACACGTTTCAATTTGTAACCGACGTTTAAAGCAATTTAAAGGAGGAACCCTTCCCGTAGATTTATTAAAACTCCAAATTTTTAAAACCCCTAAGAAATGATAAATGCAAAAATTATAACAAAAAAAGTAAGTAAATTAAAGGTTCGATAAAATTTTAATTCAATCAAAACGGTAATAACTTTCACCAAACTCCAACCGATGAAGAAATTATGCAAACAATCAACTGCAAATAAAGAATTCACTGATGACAGGCCTGCTGACCAGAGAGAGCAACCAAAGAAGAAATCCAACTTTCCCTTTTCATACTGCCCGAATCGATATCTTCATCAACAGAGAAAGCAACCGAAAACAGCCCGACAACACCGCAAAAACAACAACACCAGCTCGGTCATTGTCTGATGATGATGATGCCGCACTTGTTTATATCGACACGCCGAAAATAAAAATCTGCCGCGTTTCTAATTAAATACTCCGATGAGGAAAACAATCCCACATCCACGCGGGTGCCTCGCGCCGAGTGCCACGCATTTTGCCGATTGTTTTTCCCCGTAGTATTATTTTCGTCTCATTAACACGGTCGACTGTCTGTCAGCAGAGCGACAGACACATGCACCAAGCTTTCTCGTATCTCTAGGGTTAATCAGCAGACGGGCGGTCTTTCTTTATGGGGACAATTTATTGAATCTTATCGAGAGATACATGGGCAATTAAGGGTCATTAAACGTGTTTTCGGTGACAGGATGACGGCGATGCGTCAAAATATGAATTCATAAAGCAACTTATTCCTCGCACAGATGAATAATGTGGCGATTTTCGACGGGAAAGTGTGTCAACGCAGTGCCCTTTAGGATACTTTATTTTGAGAGGGAAATCTGTTGAGTTTACATAAGATTTCGACAATTAACGCAGGCGGCTCAAAAAGGAGAGATAAGTTAGAAGTAATTTCTTGCTATGCCTATTGTCTTACTGTATTAATTTAAATCAATTGATGCAGGTGATACACAACTTTAGATATGTGCTTCTATGTATTTATAAAAAAATTAAAGAATAGAAAAAGAGACTGATTAATTACGTGAAATGACCTAGGCATTTCCAGAGTGAAATATTTTTGTGGGATTATTTTAAAATATTTCCTATGGCTCAAAAAGTAAAATACATAAACTTTGAATATATTCTGATATTAACCCATCGTTACACCCCGCATACCAGTCAAGGAAATCATTTATCCTATTTGAATGGATAAATTATCAATTCGGAGCACTCCTAGATTTAAATTTATTGAATGGTACAAACTTTAGTTTTTCCATAAATACTAAAAGCATTAAAAATGACAAAATATTAGTGATTCGTTCAATTCGTTCGGAATTTTTGAAATTTAAGGTATAATTTTTACTCATCATTACACTGATTAAGAGTTTCCCAGATATTTATATTCGAAGGCAAAAAGGTCTATTTTAAGGCCTAATTCTTAATTAATATAATGACGATTATCATCATCATCACTACATTAATCATTACAGTAGATCTGCTTGTAAGAGGGTTTTGAAGGCAACATAAACATAAAAATTCCCATTAAGGTTCTTTTGCACTGATTTAAAGTAATGCCAAACAAACACACCAAAGGTACAGTCCTCACAAAAAAGAAAGACTCATTTAGATTTACCGCTTAAAAAACTAGAACAAAATAACAAATTTACAAGAGAAGCACGGTTTGCGCGCGACGCTGTTTAAATACACCTGAGCAGAGGCCGCACCCCGCTTGGTAAAGTCGACAGCGACGTTAGGAAAAAAATTCCAGATTTAAATTCCCCCGACAATCAAAACACGACTTGCTTAAACAGCTTCTCTGCTGCAGGCGCAATGCTACGAGTACTACTAGCTCCACTTTTACAATATGATTCTGAGAAAATTCCTTGAAGGATGATAAATCCTTGTACCATTGTGAATGGCAACAATAAATGTCAAATAATTCAATCAATACATATAATAGCCATTACATACTCAACCCATTGTCGAGTCCGTCCAATTATCGCATGCCTACGAGAAGGAACAGCGGTAGAATCCAATTTTAAAACGTCCAGCTTGGCCCTGGAAGATCTAAAGCTTAACTACATAACAAAATTACGAAGAGATTACTGCCGGACGATAGCAAATCCTAGATCTGATAGACGGATTATCTGAAGGAAGTAATGATTCAATTACCAGTTTACAGGGCAACACACTATCAACCCTGGTGAAAAGGATTAATTTTTGTGTTTCGGCCATTTTCCTCTCAACTTTTATTTATTCAAAATTCGATTACTGGGAAAAGATGAACTGGTCTGACAACATAAAGAACAGTACAAAAACATTGCCAACTAGCTGGTTTGTCAGGGTGATAGAAGTAAGATAGATATAAAGGAATAATACACTATACCTACAAGAGGAGAAGTATCGTTAGCATTACATTAAACCCAGAAAACATGTAAAAATGTTTTGGGTTTTAATAAAGTTTTTTAAAATTAATATTTTTTATATTTAAAATTTTATTTGTGCATTGAAGAGATTATGTAAAAGAAACATCGTCAACCTTTTATTACTAAAATTAAAATTTATCAATTTCTAAATTAAAGTTAATAAATGAGGAGCTGAGAGCCAGAGTGGACCAACCTCAGCAGCTGTTATTTCGAGAAAAACGCTTTACAAAATTGTAGCAATATTTAAACTTTTTATTTTGAGGTTAGTATTTAATATTTAGTTTTGATCTTCTCGTGATCAATAATTAGAGGATCCTGTTGAAAGTCAGAATCAGAATGGACCAAGTGGCTTGATCCATTCTGGCATTAAATTTTTGTGCGATTTTAATTACTAGATTAAACGAAAAAGTGATGCCATCTTGTGGGAACTAAAAAAATGCATTGTTTTCTAACTTAAATCAATAGATGTCTCTACATTCTACTGAAAAATTAAAAAACGCTTTTTCATTTTTTGTGGGTTTTGGTCCACTCTGGCTCTCAGCTCCTCTAATAAAGTTCATAATGGTCAATTCTTTTGTGGCATGTTTTCTTTTTTTTAATAAAAACAACTGCACATGTTTGGTTGAGAAAAAACAAACTTGAAAAGTAAAGTTGAATTCTTAAAAAAAAAAAGGTAAGTTACTTCAAATGAATCTTACTTAGTTATAAGATTAATTGGATATCGAAATAAATGCAACCCCTTAAAGTTCAACTCCATTCTTCAGAATATAATAAGACCCCTAATAGCACATCATTAATTTGTTTCTAAAGAAACCTCCTCGCCATTCAATTAAGACATGCGCTCACCGTATTCTCATCCTTCATCATCATTATTTTAAGAGAACCTCATTTTCAACTGCATTCATTCAGCTTTCAAGGCCCTTCATCATCCAACGTGAGCATCGTTGTGTTTCTCAAGTTTACGTCTCGGTATAAAAAAACTGTTAGTCTTGGGTGCTACTACTTGTAGTCTGACCTAGAAGTTAGTCACGAAACTATACATGGAATAAATAGGAGATAACGTTTCGAAAAGGAGGCTCAGAGCATTTGCTTAGGAAAAGATTTGCATTGAAAAAGGCGACAATAACAGCAGTAAGCTGTAGTAAATGCAGAATGCTTAATCCCCTTTGGCGACGCAACCTGGTGAAGTCTTTCTATAGGCCTAAAAGGATTAGTAGTGATGGTTATCAAGGACTGCATCCTTTCATGAGTGTAAAGAAGAAAGCTGAAAATTAAGCATCGTTTCTGTGAGCCTCGATATTTAGTTACTGTAGGTTTTCACCACAATTCAGATCCCCTCATTTTTTAATACAATTTTTTAAAAAGCAATAGGTACCTTGTGATAAATTTAAGCTAATTTATATCTACTAATAAGTCTCCACTCTTTATTCAAGGAATTTTACGCTTTGATAAAGCAGTCTCCCAGGTAACATGAGTGGAAAAAATGTTTAAGCTAGGATTTGCCAAATGAAATTGGAATAACTTCAACAGGAGAGAAAGCAACTTAACATCAATGCTAGCTTGGCATTGCAGCAAGCGCCTCAATTCAAAACTTTGGAAACTCCTCACAGATGTGAGGAAAATATTAAAAATCCTCTTGCCCCGTCAAAGGGTGATTAAAATGTAGAAGAAATGTAGCTAGCATTTACAATTTTTTTCAAGATAAGATAATGATAATAGATATCTAGTGAAAAAAGTTCTCATCCATGGATCCCATAAAAGTTGGAAAGATGTAAACCCTCACAAATATCAACACAAAACCCTGAATCTCCCACAACCCTATCAAATCACTGATAAAAAATTCTCAGGAGTATCCCTTACCTCCTCCACTCGAAAAGAAAAACCGAATAACGAGCTAAAAGCCCATTGTCACCACACCACACTGACAAAAAAACACCAAATAGCGAATCACAATGCACGGCCACGCGCGCTCGTCATAATTCCCCCGGAAAGCCGTAATATCCGAAGACACATCAAGAGCTCCATTTTCACATCGCCGGAATTCTTAAAACACATCTCCTGGAAAACGAAACTATGTGGTTTTGGTAGGGGGAGGGAGGAACGAATGAATGCTCCAGCGGCCGCGGATGCGCTTGAATACTGAAGAGGATGTTTGCAGCAGCCTCTATGGATGCTGCTACCCTTGGAGGAGATATGCGGCTAGGGACATAACGAGCGAATCGCGTGACATTTTTGGAACGAGCGAGCTTTTTATTCCAGGTTTTTTGCACAGATTTTAAAGAAGCCGAGGCGGGAGGAGACATAAATGGAGGGTTCAGAATTGAATACGACCAAGTCCACTTTTTGTAATTTTTGAGTTAGCAACGCTATAACATGCACCAACTATGTAAAATTTTAGTGCAATAATGAGCTAAGTCCAAGTTCTCATAATATCCGCTAGACATCAGGAAGTTCTTTTGCATTGTGAGAGATTTTCATTTTTATTCAGAATACTACTGAACCAAGTCCAAGTGATCTTAGTAATGTATACAATTCTGTGTTGACGTGCTTTAAACCCTTTAGTTAGAGCTTTTGACAGTTTATAACACAGAGTATAGACAGAGTATTCATCTCCATAGACACTAATGGCAACTTTTTTAACAAGGCTTTTCCCATAGACAAACTTCTGGCCCAGCGGACTGCCTCCTTTTACCTCCTATAGCTCCACCTCACACCAGTCACTCACCCGCTGAAGCTGTCTTCAAATCGGCAGTGGAGAGAAAATCTTGAAAGTTTGAAAAAGGAGCACCCTTCCAAATAAAAATAAATGAATCTTTCAGTGAAGTTTCGGGGTTCAGAACCTTAGACATCTCGAAAAAGACCAGTAAACAACGTCAGTCAGGAAGACCCGTGAAAGGGCAAACCTTGTTGACTGTACAGCAGGGTCAGCTTTACCCAACTAGAAGACAAATGGCTTTAAAAAAAAGGACATGTTGTCCTTACTCCCTTACATACCCCCTATTTATCATGGATACTTCAGAAACCTTCCAGGGAATCAGACAACTCGTCAAACCCAGGATAACAAAACAACTGAAGGAAATGACACCGATGATGAGTTTTTTTATGTCGATTAAATTTCCTTTTAACCAAGAAGTGATATTTTCTTTTAATATTTGTAATTTAATCTCTAATCAGATTTAAAAATAAAATGTATTAGCAACACTTGGAGTTGGTTCATTATCTTCCTCAAATTTTTCAGAATACAATTGAACCAAGTCCACTACTTTGGATTTTTTGGGGTTATATTATGAAAATTGGCCAATAAAACCTATGTAAATGTCTAAGTTACTCCTTGAACTTCTTAAATTTAGTATATACTTTTAAAAATTTTTAACAGGTAATTTTGTTATGAAGCTTTAACTTTAAACGTCTGTAGCTCAAAAGTAGCTAAAGGGCCATTCCATGAATAATGAAACCAAAGTACCAATTTTTTAAAGTTAATAAAACCTATGATGTAATGCATCATTTTAAAGCTTAAGAGTTGAATTTTTCTAAAATATCCTTTAAATATCAAAAAATAAGTTATAAATAAGAGTTTTAGGCCAAAATAGTGGAACATCACAAAATTGAAAATACTCCACATAAAGTTAGTTAAGTTTGACTAGGCTTGCTGATATTAAAAATAACCTGTAGAAATTTAATTGGGGCTAGTTTTTATCTCTGACAATTCTACTTATAGGTAAGATAATAAAATTTTAAGATATATTAATATAATAATTAAAAATTTTAAATTCATTATGTTATGTCCCTATGTTACGTCCGTAACGTGAAAACAGATAATAGTAATTTCTGCAAACTCACTGGTAATCTCAATCAAATTTTAACCATATTTTCTCTTTATAAATCACTAGCTGATATACCCGGCCTTGCACGGGTGGAGTATATAAATTTATTGTTTGAAGTTTTCTCAAAATACATTTATAACTTTTAAATCAGCAATTACCAATCATCCCAGTATCCCAGACGCCGTTTTCCTATCCCGGTGTTCCCGGTAATTTTTCATATCCCGATGTTCCCGGTAATTTTTCATATCCCGATGTTCCCGGTAATTTTCATATCCCGATATTCCCGATAATTTTCCTATCCCGATGTTCAAGATAATTTTTATGTCCCGGTAATCCCGGTATTTTTTCCTATCCCGATGTTCCCGGTAATTTTTCTTTTCCCGGTGTTCTCGACAATGTTTCCTAGTAAATTAATGAGTCTAGTGAACAAAAATACCAAATTTGAAACAATAATAAAAGATCTCTACTAAATTGAAAAGTCTGGTGAACCGCTTCATTTGAAACAATGTTTTATTTTTAAGTCGTTTTCCATTAAAAAAATTTACACGTTTCCATAAATATTTTTATTTTCAAGGAAAAAATCTTAAAATAAAGGAAAATACCGTTTGAAAATAAATTATTTGAATTTATTTTGGTGTTTTCACAACTAACATCCTTTTTAAATGGACAATTATAGAGTTTTTCCCGTTAAAATATTTGATTTTTGGAGGTTTTAATCTCGTGAACAATAGTGTGTCGAGCAGATCTACTCTGGTAGAGAAATGGAGAAATAAGCGTTTTTGGCTATAAATTCGCTAATTGCTCGTAACTGTTCGATTTTCCAGCTTGGAAAACTTGACAGTGACAATCGACACCTCGAGATACGTCTATGTACCGAGTTTTGACCACGCCTTCGGCGTGGTTTAGGAGGAGATGTGTCCTCCACACACATAGTCACAAACGTTTTTATATATTTACTAGCTGATATACCCGGCCTTGCACGGGTGGAGTATATAAATTTATTGTTTGAAGTTTTCTCAAAATACATTTATAACTTTTAAATCAGCAATTACCAATCATCCCAGTATCCCAGACGCCGTTTTCCTATCCCGGTGTTCCCGGTAATTTTTCATATCCCGATGTTCCCGGTAATTTTTCATATCCCGATGTTCTCGGTAATTTTCATATCCCGATATTCCCGATAATTTTCCTATCCCGATGTTCAAGATAATTTTTATGTCCCGGTAATCCCGGTATTTTTTCCTATCCCGATGTTCCCGGTAATTTTTCTTTTCCCGGTGTTCTCGACAATGTTTCCTAGTAAATTAATGAGTCTAGTGAACAAAAATACCAAATTTGAAACAATAATAAAAGATCTCTACTAAATTGAAAAGTCTGTTGAACCGCTTCATTTGAAACAATGTTTTATTTTTAAGTCGTTTTCCATTAAAAAAATTTACACGTTTCCATAAATATTTTTATTTTCAAGGAAAAAATCTTAAAATAAAGGAAAATACCGTTTGAAAATAAATTATTTGAATTTATTTTGGTGTTTTCACAACTAACATCCTTTTTAAATGGACAATTATAGAGTTTTTCCTGTTAAAATATTTGATTTTTGGAGGTTTTAATCTCGTGAACAATAGTGTGTCGAGCAGATCTACTCTGGTAGAGAAATGGAGAAATAAGCGTTTTTGGCTATAAATTCGCTAATTGCTCGTAATTGTTCGATTTTCCAGCTTGGAAAACTTGACAGTGACAATCGACACCTCGAGATACGTCTATGTACCGAGTTTTGACCACGCCTTCGGCGTGGTTTAGGAGGAGATGTGTCCTCCACCCACATAGTCACAAACGTTTTTATATATTTACTAGCGGATATGCCCGGCCTTGCACGGGTGGAGTGTATAAAAATATTTATAAATATTTTTATTTTGAGTTTTCTTAAAATACATTTATAGTTATGTAAATTAGCAATAACCAATCTTCCCGGTATCCCAGGCGCCTCTTTCCTATCCCAGTGTTCCCGGTAATTTTCAAATCATGGTGTTCTTGGTAATTTTTCCTATCCCGGTGTTCCCGGTAATTTTTTTTATCCCGGTAGTTTTTCTTATCCCGATGTTCCCGGTAATTTTTCCTCTCCCGATGTTCCCAGTAATTTTCCTATCCCGGTGTTCCCGGTACGTTTTCCTCTCCCAGTGTTCCCAGTAATTTTGAAATCACAGTGTTCCCGCTCTAGTAAATTAATAAATCTAGTGAACAAAGTAACAAATTTGAAACTATAATAAAATATCTAGTAAATTTAAATGTCTAGTGAACCACTTCATTTGAAACAATGTTTTATTTTTAAGTCGTTTTCCATGAAAAAAAATTTACACTTTTCCATAAATATTTAAATTTTAAAGGAAAAAATCTTGAAATAAAGGAAAATAACGTTTGAGAATAAGTTATTTGAATTTATTTTGATGTATTCATAGCTGATAGAGTTTTTAAACGGACAATTATAGAGTTTTTCCTGTTAAAATATTAAATTTTCGAGGTTTTTTTAATCTCGTTAACAATAGTGAGTCGAGCAGATCTACCCTCGTAGAGAAATGGAGAAATAAGCGTTTTCGGCTATAAATTCGCTAATTACTCGTAATTATTCGATTTTCGAGCTTGGAAAACTTGACAGTGATCGTCCTCGCCTCGAGATACGTCTATATACCGAATTTTGTCCACGCCTACGGCGTGGTTTGAGAGGAGATGCGTTACATACATACCCACACACATAGCCACAAACGTTTTTAGTTATATACTAGCGGATATGCCCGGCCTTGCACGGGTGGAGCGTATAATTTTTTTAAATTAAATTTTCTCAAAATATATTTATAATTTTTAAATCAGCAATTACCAATCATTCCGGTATCCCAGACGCCTTTTTCCTATCCCGGTGTTCCCGGTAATTTTTCATATCCCGATGTTCCCGGTAATTTTCCTATCCCGATGTACCCTATAATTTTCCTATCCCGATGTTCCCGATAATTTTCCTATCCCGATGTTCCCGATAATTTTCCTATCCCGATGTTCCCGATAATTTTCCTATCCCTATGTCCCGATAATTGTCCTATCCCGATGATCGAGGTAATTTTTATGTCCCGGTAATCCCGGTATTTTTTCCTATCCTGATGTTCCCGGTAATTTTTCTTTTCCCGGTGTTCTCGGCAATGTTTCCTAGTAAATTAATGAGTCTAGTGAACAAAAATATCAAATATGAAACAATAATAAAAGATCTAGTAAATTTAAAAGTCTAGTGAACCGCTTCATTTGAAACAATGTTTTATTTTTAAGTCGTTTTCCATTAAAAAAAATTTACACTTTTCCATAAATATTTAAATTTTAAAGGAAAATATCTTAAAATAGGAGAAACTAACGTTTCAAAATTAATTATTTGAATTTATTTTGGTGTTTTTACAACTGATATAGTTTTTAAATGGACAATTATCGAGTTTTTCCTGTTTCAATATTTAATTTTTGAAGGTTTTCATCTCGTTAACAATAGTGAGTCGAGCAGATCTACTCTGGTAGAGAAATGGAGAAATAAGCGTTTTCGGCTATAAATTCGCTAATTACTCGTAATTGTTCGATTTTCGAGCTTGGAAAACTTGACAGTGACAATCGACACCTCGAGATACGTCTATGTACCGAGTTTTGACCACGCCTTCGGCGTGGTTTAAGAGGAGATGTGTCCTCCACCCACACACACACATAGCCACAAACGTTTTTAGTAATATATAGATATAGATAGATATAAACATGCTTTTAACACTATTACATGAATTTTTGATACATATTAAAAAATTTTATGACTGTTACAGACGTAACATCCGATTTTTAATTTTTCTATTAGGATACCAAAAATCCCCTATATTCCATATTTTTTTTAGCCAACATGTCTTTTTTCATATTATAAGGGTAAGGAATGTGATTTTGGACTTTTTTGTTCTAATATGGGTATTTTCAATTTTTATCTTGCTCTTTTTCCCCAAATTAAGCCTTAAATGAGCAATAAAAGGAAAAGAGTATTTAAAAAAGATAACATTTAATAAAAGGCATAAGATTTTTAATGTCAAAGCATTAGAAAAGAAAAGCCTTATTGCTATTTGTCAATTATGTGAAAAAAATGCTGTCAGTCAGCAGTTGATTAGTAAAACGTTTGAAGAAATTTCATTATAAATCAGTTTAGGCCATGGAAAAAGCTATTTCACTAAAAAAATTGATAAATATATTGAAATTGTGTTTATACATGAGACTAGAAGCAAAAAATAATCATTTTAGTTTTAAAAAATGTAAAAATAAGTAAAATAATGCAAATTACGCTACGTAATCTAAGGTTATTTTAGCGTTTTCTCAAAATCTTATTATGTGGTCTAAAAAAACAATTCTTACCAAAAAAAATTTCCAATGCCTTGATAATAGTATTTTGTTTGATAAATAATTTTATATGGAACAATTAAATTATTTTATTTCATTAATAATGAGTTATAAATCAGACATGTTACGTCCGTAACAAGCGAGTGTTACGTCCGTAACAAATTAATTAGGCCATAGATTAATATATAATTAAATTTTTGCTTCTACAATCACTTTTTTTAATTTTATTAACCTTCATAATGAATTACTGAGAAATTTTTTAAAAATTTTACCCTAAAATTCACAGGTATTTGTCAATAACTTTGAAAAGTGAAATATAGACAGTTCTGTGAGTTACGTCCGTAACACTTAGTTTTAAATTTTTTTAAAATTTTAGAACCATTGTTCAGTTGTCATAATTTAATATTTTATTAATCTACCTCTGATATGTTTAGAAAAAAAATACCATAGTTTACAATTAATTTTTTCATTATTTACAAAGCCTCAAAAGTTTCTATTTGTTACGTCCGTAACCATGGAATGGCCCTAAAGTGGACTTGGTCCATTTCTATTCTGAACCCTCCAAATGTAAATGCCCTTTCACGTAAATTAAATCAACATTTATAAAGTTTCTTTTTCTTTATACGCGCAATCGATAATTGTACTGTTATGCCTGTTTTTTTTCACGTAAGGGAGGAATGTGGGCGGGGGTTCAGATGGAATTTTAGAAGTAAAATCAGACAGGGGTATATGATTAAACCCATTCGTCAACATTTCTTGAAAGTAGTTGTCAAAGTAGACGGGTAGAAATATAGTTTTCTGTAGAAAAATTTAGAATATAATAATATAATACAAGTTTTCCAAGGGTAAAAAATTTTTCATGAAGATCTATCGAAATAAAAGTGGTCCGACGTTGAAAAATTCTTCAGGTAAAAAATGCAGGACTTATCTCGAACGATGTGCTCATCAAAATCCATTAAGATACACAGCAATAGGCAGGGGAAAATAAACAAGGATTCCGTTCCATACATTGCAAAACTTGTTTAAGCACAAATAAGAAGCCCATTTGGAAAGGTAGTGTGTGTGACTAGAGAGTTTCTGAGACCACGATAAAGGTTTCTAAAAGAGGAAATTTTTAGGAGAAATAAAACCTAGACTCGTCTAGACACAATCCCAGTTTGCATTTAAAACACGGGTGTTTTGGACAGTTTGAATAAAATTCTGCTTCTAAGGGCCATTTACAAATAAACCTAACACAAAGTTTTCCGTACCATCTATTGTGTCTCATAAAGTCAAATTTCACAATGACCCCTTCTCCAATTTTTAAAACCTTTAATTAATTTAACTTTTAAAACCTTAAAATTTAATAAATTGAAGAATTCAAATTATATTATAATCCACCTTTCGGGGAAGCAGTATAAAAACTTTTTTAAGTCCTTTATTAGCATAGGCTGCAACTTAAATGCTCAAATTTGACAGCTTTTTCTTGAAATTAGCTATCTGAAATTATATTGGTAAGAATTTCAAACTCAAACTCGCATTAATCTTTTGTTGAAACTGAATTGTGTGTATAAAAAGGCATTTTATTTGTGACCTTTCTTTAGCAACTATTAAATAGGCAAGTGTTTTCAGTGTAACGCTAGATCCGACACGAGATGAATAAAAGGGGTAAGTCAAAAAAGATCGCGTCCGTCCTGCATCAACTTCAACTTTCAAAGTTACACATGATAACCTTAGTTTTCCCCAGACAAACTAACCCTTCAAATTGCTTACGGCTAACTAACAATTTCCCCCCAAAGGCTAGTAGCTCTTTAATTCAATTAGCCTACGGCTCTCAAAACTTTAATCGACTGACTGCTCATCATGAGCTCTCAACCGGAACTCAGGTGTCCAGTCTCGTTCATACCAAACACGTGTTGCCCCACACCCCCATCTGAATACCGAACACGTCGGTGTGCAGCGTCGCAGTGGTGGACAGATATAGATCATCCACATCGCTCATCTATAAACAGAAAGGCAAGAACCTTTGGGGAAATTGGGGCCAGGGCCTTTCTCTTGAGCTCACAAGCAGGAAGCGTCTGCAATTACCCATACACTTCCCTTCGCCATATTGTTTCCTGCTCGAGATAGCGCATAAAATTCGCAATTAACCCATTCATTCAATCGTTCGCCGGCGAAGAAGAAGCAACCTGGCATGAGATGGTTCGGACCAACAAGATAGAAAAAAAGGGGAGCAGCAAATTGATAATTATGACCGCCATTACTATAGGCGATATAGTACCTCCAAAAAGCGGGGGTGAGCTCGGCTAATCGATCCTCCAAAAGAAACAACGAGAAAGATTAGGGCTCGGAGATAGATATTCCTACATCAGATAATTGGGAGAGAGAAAAGGTGGAAGGCGTGGCACGAATTCGCGCCGAAGAACAATCGTACAAAAAAGCGCTGTTTAATGGCGGACAATAAAACGCGCGGGGTTACAACAGCCGTCGCTATCGACTGGAGGAATCTCTTTCATAAAACGAGTGGATAAACACTGAAAGGAGTTAATGGAATGGAATGCTGGGAATGTTAAACATTTAAAGGCAAACATTCTTATCAGTGCGTATCGCGCTGAAGAAAGTACGGCGGGGAACACACGGAACCGACGCCAGCACGATAAAGTACTGATCAAAGAAGGTATACAGTCCACCTACATGGAACTTTATGTTCTAAAATCCTATAAAAATCCGCTATTCAGAGAAATAGCGGATGTTCTATCATCTTGCTTGTTTGAGTGAGGTGTTTCAATTAATTAGAATAGGGTGGGCGGTAGAGTGAAGTATACACCCCTTTAAAACCTACGTTACCAAACACCATTGAAATACGAACCTCCTTCTTTTCCTCTTACAATGGCAAAGGGTTGTTCCCTTTTAAAATAAATGTTTACACAAAAATGCAAATGCCGATACTTTCAATTCCAAGAATCTTTTGAGAGGGGATGGTTTCATCACAAAAAAACAAGTTTTGAATTAAGGGAATAAAATTCTTTTAGAGGGCAAAAACGATTTCTTTAAAAAAATTAATAGGTACTAGGAAATTTGGGTAAAACTTTAAGTCATTAAGTTGACCATTAAGTCATTTAATACTTTTGCCATTAATTTGTGACAAGCATGGACTGCTTGTCACAAATTAATGGCAAAAGTAGAGGATAAAAATAAACCCCCAGGGAATTGTGAAGTAGTAATCCAAATAAGTAAAGTAACAAAAAGATTATAGAAATATAATCTTTATAACAATAATAAAGTAACCAAATTATTTAAATATTCCTTTTAAACTGATGACATAAAAAGTTTGACAGTATTTT
The DNA here is from genome assembly GCA_024610705.1 of Tetragnatha versicolor. Taxonomy (NCBI): domain Eukaryota; kingdom Metazoa; phylum Arthropoda; class Arachnida; order Araneae; family Tetragnathidae; genus Tetragnatha; species Tetragnatha versicolor. Next base: position 60,567,694 of record JANDEH010000001.1, read on the forward strand.
TAAGAATTAGACTTCTATGATAATGGTAATTTTTTACAGTCAGTGTTAAAAGGATTGTAGGAACAACACAAACTTTTTCGGAAATACAATACTTAGTAGGATGTCTAAAATATTTTGATGAATCATTTAATATTATTTTGTTTTATTTTTTTCGTTACCAAAAAAAATTAAATATTACTATAGATCAGGGCAATTCCATGAAAAAGGGGACACAGAGTTGAAATCCCTTTTCCAAGGAAAAAACCTCATTTTAACCCTATATATTTTAAAATATGGCTACATTTAATTGAAAAAGGTTAGGGAATATTGTTACACACAGTTCTGAAACAGTCAAAAAATAATTTTTTGTTCTATGAGAAAAATGTTCCAAAATGCATGTTTTTTCCAATTTTTTTAGCAAGAATTTAGTGAATTTCTAAGCTTTGTGGAACTTTAAATATTAGAACATGTTTCACATCAATAGTGAAATTAGAAGTAACATAGTATCCTTATACAAAAAATATAAGACAGTTTCAAAATAAATTCATTTTTCTAACTGAGTGCATGATTTCATATTTATAATCCATTGGTTACGTTAGTCACACTACATTAATAAAAAATCATCCTAAAATACTGGTTATAGTTTATTTCATCAAACAAAAATAGCAATTTCTTAAAACTAGATGTTAATACTTATATATTCTGTAATTACAGATTTTTTCTCTGTTTAAAATTAGAGCAATGTAAATTTGATGTTTACACTTGTATTAGGAGGTAAAAAAATAGTTACGTTAGTCACAGTTAAATTTAAATTTTATTTATTAAAATTATGAACTTTAAAAATTGTTTTGGTGTATGAAATAGGTTAATTGACTTGAATTACATGATATCTTGTAATTTATATTTTTGATAAAGGGAATTTTATAATATTATATCATTTAATGACTTTTGAAAAGTAGTCTAAAGTTACGTTAGTCACTATGGAATGACCCATCAGTGTTTCCCAAAGTGGGGGGCACGCCCCACCGGGGGGCAATATTATTTTCTAGGGGGGCAATTTGAAAATTTTCAACCGAATTGCCCCCCCAGGTGGGGCCAATACACGGGGAAAATTAAAAAAAACTTTTTAAAAAGAAGTTTATCAAAATCTGATCCTATTATTCTATCTGAGAATGTATGTCTGAAATCTGGACCAATATGTATCAAACCCAAGTTGAAACCCTGTTTTTAGAGTCTAATTTCCAAAACTTTTCAGGTTGATGACCCAAGATCTCCCAAGATCAGTATCAGTAGTATGGTTTTCGTTTAAAATTGACATACAGAATTTTGTCAGCAAGCCTAAACTAGCAACAAATATTAATTTAAGGATAATATTGATAATAGGTCAGATATAGTCAGTATTCGGTTCGGACATAGTGAGATGAGCAAGTTATTTCATATCTGACAATATTAACACTAGAGCTTATCTTGAACTAATTACATACAAAATGCATTTCACATAACTGAATAACTTAAATTTGATAAAAACTTGACTTTTGATAAAAATCGTGGTAAAGAAAAGAAAACAAGTCACAAGAAAACTGCAGCACAAAAACCTAAAAACCTTAGCAAAAAACCTAAATCCGAGTTGGCTATATTTACAAAACTGGTTCTTATGTATTATCCTGTTGACTGTTCAGTGGCAGTCTGCGAGATTTGGTATATTGCTCTTTGGATTAAGTGGCATGGTTGATGGGATAATACTTACAACCAGTAATCTTTGATGTCTCAAATAACATGGCAATTTTTTATAGGATATGAATAAGAAAAATCACGAAACAAGTGGTAAAAAGGTAAGAGTATAATACTTACAACTTAATTTTGAAATATTTGAAAGATCTTAGAGCATAAGTTAAGAATCCTGCTTATTCGAGATTTACCTAATTAAAAGGTTCAATAGCATTAACTGTCCCATTTAATATTGCCAAGCTGTTTTAACCTCATAAACTTGAAATACTGCCTAATATTTCAATCTAACCAATAAAATGAACAGTTATATCAATGAAAAGGGGAGTATTTCACTACTATCTCAGGTTAGAGTAGAATAAGAGTTAACTCCAACTCTCGAGCGTCGCCTCCAGCCATGGACCGGTTTCGTCCTTGTTAGTGGACTCATCATTACGGCATAGGAAGACAACACAGGAGAGTGGAGGGAGAGCTTTTAGTCTAGCCGACTATACTATGTTCCTTTAGAATTGGCGCCCGAGATGTAGATGTATTAAAAGCAGTTAGGGGAGACCGGGCAGGGATGGGACACCTTCAATAAATCTTATAATTAAAAATAAGATTAGTTTTTGAGGGTTCCACCAGGTAAAGCCACCATGGCTTCATACTTGTTGCTGTCTACTATTTTAGTTGCAAGCTTCTATAAGTTTCTGAATGAAAAAGATGGTTTCACTATAGCAAAAGTAACTAAGTATTACACTTTTCAAAGTGAATTTGCAATCTGATTCTTGATTGCCGAGTCTAAAACTGTCCCATCCCAACCCGAGCTGGGGTGGGATGGGACAGTTTTAGACTTACTTAAATTCGTTTATAAATCTTGAGTTTAATTTGCTATCACATTGGTTATATTTTTTAAACATGTTAAAATATTTCAAGATTTTATTTTGAAACTTTCAAATTTATACAAGGAAAACTGAATTTTTAAAAAATATTCTAGTAAAAAGTGTCCCATCCCTCCCCGGTCTCCCCTACTATTGTAATTATCATCGAAAATTTACAAGAGTAGTTAAAATACTGTAACAAAATCGGTCACTGAAGTTGTGCGATGAGCGTTATTAAGCATTATTGAGTGTTTTTGATCCTGTGTCAGGCGCTAATTCTAAATGAACAGACTATATAACAGAAAAAGTGTTGTATTATAGTCGACTAGACTAAAAGCTCTCCTTCCGTTCTCCTGCGTTGCCTTCTTATGCTGTGTTGATGAATCCTTACAATGATGAAACCGGTCCATGGCCAGGGACTAATACAGGCCAATTTTAGTACCGTTTATCAGCACCTTCACAAAAAATGTACGAACAAAAACAGCACCTTCACATAAATTATTTTTAATTATATGTGGATTGCTCATAGTTAATTGAGTATTCAAATTGCTATAAAACTTTGATGCTGATTTTATTATTTTGCAGTTTCCATTAAAAAATAGTTATAAAAATTTCACAAAAATTAAAAAGATCTTACAATTTTTCCCAAAATATAAAATACTGTTTAATTTTTTCACAAAAATGGGGGTTAAGTTTAAAATCCTGGATTGGTCCCTGATGTCTGAGGGCGACGCTTGAGAACTTGTATATAACTAAAAACAATAAAGTGACATTTGAATATATAGCATATGAACCATCTTGGGGATATTTCACAGGAATGAAATTGAACCAATTAAGATATATGCAATATGTAAATTAAGAGAACAGTGAAATGATAAGCTTAAATCTAACATTATGTACGAATGAAAATATTATTACAATGCAGTAAAAAGTAAACTAATGTAAGATATTCCTTGTACGAAACTCTGTATTATAGTAAGATTACAACTTTACAATTAACGACATCAGCTAAAATTTTAATGTGTACCTATTAAAAGATAATTATAAGAAGATTAATTTTTACAAAATTTAGTACAAACCATGGAGACAATTCATAGAAAAACGAATGAATAATATATGAAACACATTTCTCAAAAGCGTACTAAAATGCATTAACAATCAAACAAAACATTTCAACTTATTGTTTTGCAAATCCTGTAGTAGGAGGTATCAAAATAAATCAACTAATTTCAGAAGTTTTCCTCAGTATCTAAACACGTAAGAATTGTGAAAGAGGAATTTTATACCTACTACAAAAACACATCCGTAAGGGATTACAACACGAATGACTAAATTTTAACTTACGAAGAGGGCATGATGACTTGCTGTCAATCAATGTAATTAAAACACAGGCATCCTTTGGAAATGTAAAAATTCAGCAGCACTTAACTGCACTCTCGCACAGCACAACGTAAATAAACACACACTTGGTTCTCAATTCAGAACTTAGCACCACAGCATCGTCTCAAATCAGACACAACTTGAATATTTTATCCAATAGCTTCGAACACAGCAGCAGTAATCGAAATTCCGGAAAGCGATTTTAAATGCAATCGAACAATTTCTGAAGCAATAAATAATCAAACCCAATTAATGAAAGCTCAGAGCACAATCCGAAAAATTCAGGACGCAAACGAAGCACAACACTCCATTCAAAACTCCATTGAAAATAACATTGACATCTGCTGGTTTGCAAGAAAGCCAACATTGTTGTTTAGGAGAGAAACGCGCCAAACTCTGTCGCCAAGCTTCTGTAAATCAATCTGCTCTGTTTTCCCGATCGAAAAGATCCATGGTTCTGCTCAGAGATATAGCGCCAAATATAGTAAACCAAGTAGTATTTGGGTGTTGAGTTGTTTTCTGGTGAAGCTGATTGATATTGAAATGGCAGGGAAGCTTAGTTAAAACCTTTTTATTCAGGAAATAATGGGAAAAATTTCTCTTTCAACCAAAATAGAATTTTAGTATCAAAATTAGCAATAGGATTGGTTAAATGACATAGTTTAATTTCAGAGAAGTGAATACTCTATATTTCTTATATTATACGAATAAGTGGCAACACTACTTATAAATCGAAAAATGAAACAAAAACTATCAAAACGCGCCGTTTTTTGTTTTATTCATATTTTTTTAATATGAACAAAATTTTTACCAGTGTGATGTATTGAAAAAATTAAGTACACTTTTGAATAATAAATAAAGGTAATAAATAAAGAAAAGTTTTTTCTTAAAATGGGAAAAATTTTATTTTTGAAAAAAAATTAGAGAGAATTAATTACAGAAGTTTTTTTTCCTGTTCCTGAATTTTTTTCATGCATAAGAAATTTATTTTATACTATAAATATTATTTATATTATTTAAATTTTGTAAGTCCAACTTTCATGTCATAAAAATTTTTTTCGTAGCTTTTAGACATTTTTGTGCCAATGGGCAATACCATCATTTTTGAAAACAGGAAAAAACGCATTTTTCCAGTAAAGGAAATAGATCTAAATCCAAAAATCCACATGAAAAGTTTCAAAAAATTTTGTTAATTAAATATTTAAAATTAAAATCTCCAAGCCCTTTGTCTTTGTTTAGGGTAAAAGTACGTCACAACTGATTCATACAGACTATAACGAGAAACCCAACAATGACTTTGATTTGTTTAAACAATTAAAGCATTGTTTAAAATCAATGTATCGGGTTAAAGTACTTCGCATTGGGAAATTGGACGATTTAACGCCCTTTTTTAAACTTTGAAATTACATTAAAAAATAAATAATCATCGTAATTAAAAAAATTTTGCGCGTATATTCCGCTCTAGGGTACCTCTATCGAATAAAAAAATAAAAAATTAATAGTGGTATTGCCCATTATGAACGAGTAAAGGCAACGTAGAGGTTCGTTTAAAATAAGTAATCAATGCTTTATACAATACTATAATGGACATATAAAGAAACAGATAATTTGAAAATCTACTTGTTATCATTAGGTTTCTATCATTGTTGTGTGGCCAACTTTTTTAATGATGAAAAATTAAAAGGTTTTTACTCCCAGCACTCTAATTACAAAAATATTTTTCTGGTTATAATAAGTAAATAGTTTTAAAAAATTAATAAATTGTTTTCAAATATCCCGATCTTTCAATCCCTAACTTCACCCCTACTTTAAAGCATGTAACAATGTAAGAAGGATTGAAATTGGTTTCTATTTTTAGTTTAACCCTTGTTTTTAAAAAATCTTTGATTCCATATAAAATATTTTCTTAAAAAACACAATGAGACAATTATAACATTCGTTTTGAAAATATAATTATTGAAAAGCATCCGTTTATTTCGAAAATAAAGTTTAAAATACAAAATCAAATGTTTCATGATGTTATTTTAAGGTATCCGCCTACCTTTGAGACCATTTTTTTGAAATACTTGATTTACAAAAATTATTTTTTAATTTTTAGTTTAAATGTACATCAAAACATTGATCAATGCTAAAAAATCAAAATTAATTATATTATTTTCTAAAATATGGGGTAATTAGTGTAAAATTTAAGTGAATTTTTATAAAACCCCTCTCACTCTTGCCCAAAAACTATTACCCCTATATAAATTTCCTTTGGACACAAGTATCGTATAACACTTATCTTCAGATTAGACCATTTTCTAAGACATATTTTGAAAAGTAATTGTTTTACAGCATAAAATTTAAAGGTAAGTGAAAAATTTCAAAATTTCTACAACCCTTTAACAAAAAACATCAATAAAAACAAAAATAATAAACTTACATAAAAATATGTGGTCCATCTGGTTAATAACAGTATGATTAATATACTGTTAAAATTTGGAGTGAATATCTTGGATAGTTTTTGAGTAATCATGTAAATAGTGGAGGGTTTTTATGCAAAACTTAGTTCTGAGAAAATCAGCTTTAAAATTTATATTTGTATACGATCGGTCACGACTATCTGTTTTAATAATGCTGTAATTTCTTTTCTAATTCACCTACAAGTAAAATGAAAACAGTTTTGGAAAGATAAAAGTCTAAACTACTTGAAAATGTAAGTCGAAACTCGTCTTTTTAGGGGTAGGCGGATACCTTAAGCTGGATGTAATGTTTTAAATCTTAAGTAGAATTTTTATCGTCATGAAGATGGTACCTTGAAATTTTTCCTAAAATTTTAAGTAACAATAATCAGTGTAATAAAAAATAGCAATTGAATATATCTGTCATCTTACCTCCTTCCCCGATTTTTCCCGATACTACATCTGAAGGATTTTGAAAAATATTCGCTTTTTAGTATTTTTTAAATCTTTGAAATTGAAACTGATATAACTCTTCAAAGCGCTGAAAGTGAGCATCAGAAACAGAAAAAAAACACCAAATTACTTCTAAATTTAGAAAAATTCATTAATAGATTATGTTAAATAAGTTTTTTTTATATTAATAAAAAGAAGTTTGGGATAAATAGTGTATAAAAAACTCTTATTGTCATCCTCTTAAGCAGAGGATAATAGATAATTATGTCATCTCATGTACTACCTAAAAGTGGAAGCATTTAAAAAACTAAGATATTAGAAAATTGCGACTCATGCATTGCAGTGATAAAAAAAAGATTGAGGAGGTAAAATTATTGAACCAGGAATAAAAGTGAGAAGTAAAAATATCAGAAATAAATTTCGGTGCATTTTACCGTATAAAGAAAAATAAAACAACTTTCTTAAGGCTTCATCAAACTAAAACTTTTAAAGTGATTAAAGTAATTTAAAATTTGAATAAGAACTCTCTAGAGACAATCTTACCTCTAACTAAAACTGTTTTAAGCTTCACAAAAACGTTTGCAAGTATTGGGGGGGAATACTAAAAACGTTCACCTAATTGGATATTTAAAAAAACTAAAATTTACATTTTGTGTAATTTTCCACCCGACATAGCAAGAAAATATAAAATGTTACGATACATATGCAGACATTTCTAACTCAAAAGGAAAAAATATTAGCATATAAATAGCACTTACGTCTACTAGAGGTGATATAGGTACAGGTTCATCATATGGTCCCCGTCGGTCTACACTAAGGGATCGTTTCCCAAAGCTGAAAGAAAAAACACCTAGTTAAAAGTTTGCAAAAATATGCTGTTATATATGAACCACGTTTTCGGTATTTACCTCAATGAAAATGTGGGAGGGGCTAATCGCGAATGATATGGGTAACATTACCATAGAGTAGTGATCTAGTGAGAGCACTATCCCTACTCTATGAATATTACATAAAGATAAAATAACAGTTTATAGGAGTTAACAATTTGTTAATCACGTACTTAAAATAAAGGAAACCAAAATTAACCGATTGCTGCTTTATCATTCACAATTCGTTACTCACTTCAAAAAAAGTTTATTGGAGGACAGTTCTTGAAGAATTGCATCCAAATCTCCTTTATTCGGACTCATCATTTTGATGGAGAAGAAATAATCCGCTTTACGCAGACGTCGACACGAATTATTCCACACAAAACCCAACCAAAAAAATCATCACCGTGTTATCCAATTATGCACAGACCGAACTCCTTCAACAATGCGCATCTTCATCGTCATCTCACATCCATCCGACTGGCGATGATGATGTCCACACTGGCATCTTCTGTTCTAGGTCAAAGCACGAAGATGATCACAAGATAAGCGTTAAGGGACTACTACAGCAGCTATTTTTTTTAATCACCCGAGAATTTTATCTCCGAGTAGTGGCGACGCCGGACCCTACAGCACTGATTGATTCCCATGAAGAGCATTCCACTTGAATGAAATCACCATTCATACCGGTACAAACACATCCTTGAAGTGAGCGTCTTAAACGCCATGTCACATCGTGGGTTTTCGGATTCAGGTGTATGGTACTCCTCCGCTTCTTTCTTCTGTTTCTTGGCAGAGTCGGAGCTCCCACATGCAGGCCTTCTTGGTGGGAGCCGTTTTGAGCAAAGCGCGTGCCAGATTTGGAAAAACTGCCGCCAGTGCCATATGGCGTCACATGCCCAGATGGTGTGGGACTGTTGAGAGTTGAGAATCTTTCCTCTTCACTCCCTTTCACTTCGGCTTGATGAACTTAGGTTTCCGATTACGGATAAGAGGAGGGATTCCTTCGAGAAAAAAAAACTTGTCTTGGAAGTGAGAGAAAGAATGGCTACTTTATTACGGTTACTCTATCCTTTGTTAAGATGGTGATGTGGGGGAAAAGGTTTGAGACAGTATAATGAGAATTGTTCTTTTCCTGCTGGGGAACTTACGCTTTTGCACTATGAATTATAATGGATACTCTGAACACTATAAAGGTTTTTTACGCATGTGCAATAAAAAAAGGCGATGAAATTTTATCTAATGGTGAAAATCAGTTTTAAAAAACCCAGCAATTCCTTGAGATTAGAAACTTTCTCTTTAAGAAAGATTGTTTTCTTATCATTTTTCACTTAAAATGTTCAATGTTCAAGACAAAATAAATGTGAAATGAAGATAAATAAAATAATGCGGTTAAATAATGTTAAATAAAAATTAATAAATGTTCAAGACAAAATAAAATAGAGGGATTTTTTGGAAATGCCTATTTGTATTAAAATAATCTTAAAAAACGAAAACAGAGTTAACTGGAAAACTTTTGAAAAAATTATGCGTTTGGATTTTTATGACACAAAATTTTACCATTAATTTCGTATAATAATAAATAAACTCTTCGCTTGTTTCTTTATTCGAAAACATTTGAATTCCTCAAATACTTGGTATACAAATACTTTGTAACGTATAATTAATTATTTACCTCATTCAAGAGGCAAAGCCATAAAAAAGGAATACTGACTACCCCGATGAAACACTGAAATATTTTCGTTTCAGCTAAAAAAAATACCATTCTCGAAATTCCAACGTTACTTTTCAAAATATTTTCTGGGTCCCTTTGCATTTTTTATAAGTAAACAACATATTGTTGGTAAATAAGCACACTATGTTTTATAAGTGATAATTTATTTACATAACATGGTATGTACATATCATACACCCCATCATGTTAGATTACCCATACACAGGAAACACTAAAAAAAGCAGTATCCTTTTGTATATTGAAGTATTGTCTTATATTCGTAGTATATTACACCCGAGGGAAAGTTTGATACCAAAGAAAGTGGCAAATTATAAGTAAAACAATATCACTAAGGGGTAAAAAATATATTATTTTTTTTCATTTCATTGGTCAGAAACGTTTTTATTCCGGATACAAATATTTCGTTGAATGGATGTATAGAGGACATTGTCATGACTTTTTACATTGATTGGATCTGTTGTTGGGGTAACAACATGTCTTTCATTTGCTGGAATGAAAGAGGCTTCGGAAAGTTTGAGAAGAATTCCTTATGACCACTAGTCTTTCTCTGGAGAAAATATCGGGAAAGAAAGACCCGTGGATTGGGAGATTTTTTTTACTCTTTCAAAGGGGAACACATATTGATAGACGAATCCGATTTTAACTTCTTCACAAGTCTGGACAAAACTTTATTTGTATTGAAAAAATTCAGAAAACTATTAGAAGGAGGCTTGAAATTAATCTAGTATTAATTAAGTTTAAATATAGTAGATATTTAGTAATAAATATAACATTCTCCAATAAAATAAAGCTATATCGTAAATGTAGTTATACTCACGGTTTTGAAAATCATACAAAAAGCGTGATGCAATAGTTGAAAACTACTTTCCAAGCTTAATTCCATTTCATTACTTTAGTCTAACAAATTTGAGAATGTGACAATATTTTTTATAAATAGAAAATTACTTGAACACAGAAATTGAAGAAAAATTATTATCTTAATTTTGTTTTTAATCAGGCCTACAAGAATACCATAGTCATTCAAATCTACTACTTTAATATGAAAGCATTTGCTTGTAGAATTAAAATTTATTTGTTTAGCTTAGAAATTTACAAAACCATATTTTCTCTATCAGACAAAGTTTTAAAAAGTGTTGGATAAAAACAAATACAAAATTCTCAACAATTTGTTAAAGCAAATTAAAACTATCGAAAAATCAGATATATTTGAAATTAAACGTGTAAAATTAAATATTAGTTTAATTTCCATGTTAAAAATAACATGTTTGTCCTTTTCATCCAACAATAAAAAGTATATTCGTTCTCAGCTAAATTTTTCCGGAGATTAAGTTGCTGTGTGAAAATTTTTCATTCAAGAGCTTTTTAATCTAGAAAGGAAGTGAAAGTATCCCAAGTTTTACCGGATAAAACGTTATTCAGTAAAGCAAGAGTAAATGTGAAGTTTAATACGCTCGAGGTATTTTAAATCTGTTTAATTAGCAGAGTATCTCAAGGGTATTGATACAATAAAGAAATATCTATTTTAATCCGGATTCTTTAATTTAAGCTCCACGGTTTTGTTATTTACAATAAATTATTTTTTAATTTTGAGAAGTTTCTTTTTTTTCTTGTACCTGCATATTTCATTTTAAATAAATTAAAAGTTTATAGTATAAAAAGTGGTTATTTGATACAGAAAGATTCTAACCCATTTTTCGAGAAGAAAAAATTACTTTTTGAGAAACTTTTTTCCCTAAAAATATAATTATATTTATTCAATTTTAGGAAACCAATTAGAAAAAAAATATGTCGGGTAAAAACTAAAATATACACCTTTTTGAAAACAAAATTTGCATTAATGTGCTTCCTAAGTATGGTAAAAAATTTTAAAATGTTAAAAATTCATAAAATAATATAAATACACATAGCTAAAGCTATTACAGTTCAATCTGTTTCTAATCACAAACACTTGATAGAACCCAAAGATTCCTAGATTGGCACTTCAATTACAACGTAAGCCTTTTTCACTGTAGATTTAACCTACCCCCAACAAAAAAGTTGCACTCACATAATGTTCTCCACAGGCAAAATATAGGCACTTTGATATACGTATCAATCTGCCCCATTAAGTGAGTGTATCATAGTACGCCACATCAAAGTGTATCAATTTGTCCCATTGGTTATTTTTTTGCACAAAACCAATTTTTTTTTAAGTAGGCAAATGTTATTTAAAATAAACGTATATTGGTCACACAATGAGTGAACTTGCTTTCAATTTGTTTAAAAATTTTAGACAAAAAATCGGCGCAAGTTTAAAACTGCTGATGCGCCAAATTTTTAGCGATAAAAATCACTATATAGTTACCCCAACTAATATTAAGTTAATAATGTGGCTTCTAAATATGGCGCCAAATAGCCAAAATTTGCCAACCATGAGCAGTTCTAAACTTGCGCCAAAAAATCTTAGTTTCTCTCTTTCATTAAATATTATAAACTTACTGAATAGCTTAACGGTTGCATATATAAAGCTTATGTATATGTTACCGTTAAAGTATGAAATCCGTTATTTCATAGAATACCTAGTTATTCCATGGAATAACTGATCGTGTCCGTTAAAGTGTAAAACTCTCTTGTATTTCATGGTTTAACTAGTTATTTCATAGAATAACGATCTGCAGCCCGTTAAAGTGTAAAAAATCTATATCTTATATCTCGCACGACAAATACATTTACCTTCCACCCCTACTGCATTTTATGAATTATTCCAGGCCATAGGGAGAGAACATGTATGCATAAATTAGCTGCTGCATAAATTAGATAAATTGCTTCTTTTTCATTTTAATTGTCTATCATTAGTTTAATTTAGTTTTAGATAAATTGTTTATTTTATGTTTTTGTTTTAGAAATAATGTTCTTTGTAATTCCAAGTGTCATTCTATTAATCATTGTTGTAACAAATGATTTTATGATACGTTTCCGTACATACTATTTATACGCTACATAAATTAGATAAATTGCTTCTTTTTCATTTTAATTGTCTATCATTAGTTTAATTTCATTTTAGATAAATTGTTTATTTTACACTTTAACTGTCTCTCATTAGTTAATTTATAGAATACCTAGTTATTTCATAGAATAACTAGTAAAGTGTCAAATTAATAACATATTACACACTTTAACGGACACGATCAGTTATTCCATGGAATAACTAGGTATTCTATGAAATAACTGCATTATATGCTTCAACGGTAACATATATAAAGGCAACCTTTAGTGAAAATGAGACCTAAATAAATTTAATAATTTTTGATTTATGAATGTGTATTGATCTGCCCCTTGTATCAAATCGCAATGTTTTATTCTAATTATTTCCACTTACACGTTACAAGATTTTATAATATTTGAAAATAACTTACTGTAAAAAATATGATACTAGAATAAAATATTTTTTTTAAAAGCTACTTACTTTTTTTAGAATTATATAATTCATGATAATAGTTCTTCAAAGCAATAATATTTAAAATCCTATTCGGCGAATTACTCCACAAAAGATCCTAAAAATTTATGAGAACATTTAGGGTAAAAATATCCCTTTTAAGCAAAAATAGAAATACCAAATGACTGAAGAGTACCCAGAGTGAAATTTCTATCTACAATGACGTCAGTATCAAGAGGGGAAATCCAGTGTAGTGTTCGATGGAAAATTCGATTCACGACGAAGGAAACCGTTATAAGAGCAAAGTTAATAAAGAGAAAGGGAGAAAATAAAAGAGAGAGCTTTAAAGAGATTTCACTTAACTCTGAACTTAAAAAGGATATTCTTTATAAATCTTTCAATTTTATTTTCCCGAAAAATAAAGGAAATTTGGGAAGACTTAATGTTTTAATGCTGAAAATCAAATTTGTTGTAAAAGGTGATTATCGAATACAATCATTGTTCGGGTATTTTTTTTTCAAAAGTAAAAGCATAGGTACTTCTCTACTGCTTAACCAACGATAGTAAAAGGGTCACGTGATTTTGACAGACTCGAAGGGGAGAATAAGGGAAGAAGCTGAGGGGCAGTTGCTCGAAAGAGCAAGCTACATTTACTCCCTCTAACATTAGTTAGACCATCTGTATACATAAAAAATCAGTATATTTTAAATAAAATAAAAAATACTAAATGTCAATTCCACGCGAAAGTGGACATGAGAATGTTTTTAAAATTTCATTTAAATAAATGTTTTTGGGTTCCAACCGATAGAAACTGACCAAATTTAAAAAAATAACAAAATAAATTAAATTTTTTGAGTTTATATAGTTTTTATAGTTAATTACTTTGACTAAAATTGAAAATTAAATATTGATATATATGTCACTTTGTCATGTCTGTCACAATTTTAAAAATTATTATAGAAAAATCTTCCATAAAATTTGGAAATTTCAGTGTTTTTTACTGAAACAACTTTATATAAAGTTGTAAAAAATTCTTTGGAAATCAAATTCTTTGCCAAATCAGAGCAATTGAGAAATAATTAAGGGTCTCTAAAACTCGTGTCATGTCTGTCACGGCGTATTTTTCTCTCACAAACTGAAAGTGTTTTCATTCAGAAAAATTATGTTTTGCCATTTAGGAACCTTTCATGTATATGCACCAGCACACCAAAAAAAATAAGATAAGTTAATATTAAGTAGTTATTTGAAGCCAAAATGTTGTCCGATGTCATGTCTGTCACAAAATGGAATTGACCTAAAGCAAAAAATCACCTGACCCTTTTACTATCGTTGGCTAAGCAGTATCTCTTTTTATTGTATACTACGAGAATAAACTGATTGTTGAGAATGGAAGGAAATATATATTCGTTTCCCATCTTTCAAAGTCAACTATCAACTTTTTCGAGTTGTAAACTTCACACAGAAATTTGCCTAAAGGCTATACTGATTCTTTTTAGGTACCGTAAAATGGGGTTACTTTGGCCCAAATGGAGTGTTTTTTTCACTTTAAAAGCAAATTAAAGTTATTAACCAAATAAAATATGATTGTTTGAGAGGTTCATATTATTTTTAGCACCGTTAAATATGATATAAACCTTTTAAAGTTTTTTTTTGCACAATTAATATATTTTTAATATTTTTTTGAAAATTTGGGCCAAAGTTACCCTGACTTGGGGTTACTTTGGCCCAACCCTTAAAAATCATAAAAAATCAGTGTTTTGATAGCTATAAACAATTTTAAACAATTCCCAGCGATAGGTATATTGCCCATTAATAATATATTACCAAACCAACGTTTTCTAAAGCTTAGTTAGGTGAAAATCCATAAATGTGAACCTTTTCGATGTACCATTGATTTTATTTTCAAGTTACAAATGGGATGCAAGTTACAAATGGGATTACATGCACGTTTCGCCATTGGAAAAACATTATTCAGGCTAACTTTGGCCCACATTGTCTTAATGTTTCAGGTTAACTTTGGCCCAATGGCCATTGGGCCAAAGTAACCCCAAATCGTGGGCCAAAGTTACCCCAACGTAGTAAAAACGCAATGCACAGGAAACCACAAAACAAATTTAAATTATGACATTAAAACATGTTAAAACGCTTAACAATGAATCCAAAAATATGACTTACCTGCTTTGAATCAATTTTTTATGAGTATGTCTATAGAAAAGTAGGAAGACGACAAAAAGTAGCGTTTTAGAGGTACCGATGCTTAAAACATTCCAGTGATCGCAAATTTCGGAATTTTAAGACGACCTTTTGCAAACAGTCTGACAACAATGCCACCTGTGGGCTCTAGCAGTAATTAGGTGATAAAATTATTTTTTCATACATATTTATCACTTTGAAACACTTTTCGATGCTTGGGCCAAAGTTACCCGTAAGGGCCAAAGTAACCCCATTTTACGGTAGGTATAATTTTGATGTTGTCATATTCTCGTAAAAATTAAATATTAAATGAATATTCAATTTATCTTCTTTATCTCGGATTGTTCCATACCCAAAGCAAGTTCAAATTGCGGAGAGAAAGATTTTGAAGTGATTACTTTAACAAAATCACACAGATGGCAGCACCTAAGAGAGCAGGAGAAAATTTTAGGAAATTTCACAATATCTATTTGACATGGTGTATTTTTTTAAATTGAATACCTATGGAGAACCATGTCAAACCAAGAGAAGGGAGGTAAATTAAATTTAACACAATTTCGAAAAAAGAGGGATAGGGGTTTGTTTATTATTTTGTTATTTCTTATACAAATGTAATTTTTATTTAAAAATATGAATTTATCTTAGCTATTTAGATGAAAACTCCTGAGCTCAGTAGGAGTTATACAGGAGAAATGCGTAGCGGTGATGTAGAGTAATAGATAACTAAGACCAGAGTGGAGCTGAAGAGCAAATGTTAAAGAAATTAAAGATGTTCAAGTGAAAAGCTAAAGAGCAGATATAATTTTAAGCAGTGTATGTTAAACGAGATGGAGTGATGAAATCTATTCTGATGAATTTCTCAGAAGATGGTAGAGAGAGTGCTGTGAGGGACCCTGGACCCTGAGGGTGTAAATGAAATTTTTCCAGAGAAATATACCCTTATGACGACTTTTATTTTTTAAAAAATGTATATCCTATAAAAATCTAACAATTTCATTCCACAATGCGCGCATGCATGCGCAACTTATTTTTTTTCATATATTAGTTTGGAAACGTGGGTCGTAGCGGTACAGTTTTTGGGGTCTTTTTATGTACCAACACAAATAATCAGTCTGACCAGAGTTTAGGCTCACTTTTTGAAACATCCTGTATGTTTTCGTAAAACATTTAAATACTGTAAATAAGGTATTACCTTTGAACTTCAACTCATACAGGCTAAGAATGAATTGTTAATGATGATATTTTAGTGTAAAGGGTCCGTATTATGATCATTAATTTATGATTTACAAGTGTATTGCACTTCCATAAAACTCCAAAAAGGATATCATAAAAGAGAGAGAGGTGTGTGATTTTAATCTAAACCCATTTATTCTAACTATCTTAATTATTTTTTGTGTTCTCAAATATTTTTGATGGGAGAGAATAAATAACAATGGAATTATTTGAGGAAACCATCTTTGTGTTAAACCCCCTATGTATATTGCAATGAAAAATAAAAGCTTTTTCACTTGTAATAAAGGGCTTCAATTGAAAAAATACTATGGGTGTTCCAAGCATCATATAATTGAGTCACTGCGCATAAAAGCGTAGGATGAAGTTATTGGAAACAAATTATTATATAATTGATTAAACTGTTAAATGAAAATAAAATTTTAAAAAATTCAGCTTTATTTAAATAATTTCTCCATGCTCCCCCCGTCATAATTTCTTTCACATAAATCTACGAACTCCGTTCAAACCCATTTATCTTATTTAACACGGGCAAAAAATAATCCCTTTACAGCAATAAGAGGTAATCTAAGAATTCCTTGAAAATTCCGCTCAGATTAACTCGATTTCTTCTGCTAACAGGGCTTGTTTCTATTTTTATCTCACGCGAGTTTGTTATCGTTGAAAGGCCAATTTTGTCCCCCTTTCTTTCCTGGGGGCTCCATTTACAAGGAAAGCGTTAATTAAAACAGGCCCGTCTTTTAATCCCCTTTTCAACACTACCAAAACATGGGTGGTGCAGAAGAGAAGGTATAATGTAATTTGCTGCGGGAGACGGTTTCTTTTCATCAGTTTCGAGTCCTGAGGAAGTGACGGTTAAGTTTTTTTTGTGAACCAATTAAAAGATGCGTTCAAAACACATCTGGCAATCTGGGCGTTAACGAAATTCTTCGGTGGATAATTTCCACTTATAGACGGGTTTGTTTTCCCTAATGGTGAATTTTGAATGGGAATCTGTCTTATATTTTGGTGTAGTCAAAGAAAAAAGGAAATAAATTTGTTGTTCTTACAGTTGTTGTACAGGTAAAAAAATAACCAGGAATTGGAAAGTATTATACTGAATACCATAATTGAATCGCTTGTTTCTGAAACATGTCAAACGCAACTTTTCTTGTATTGAGATAAACTAGAAAACTGTATAAAAGCTCATTACATTTTTATGAAGATGTTTAGTAATTATTTTCTTAAAATAGGTCTCATTTGGATATTTTACAGCCAAAAAGAATTTTTTAATGTTTTTATTCTTTTCAAAAAATATTACTGAAATATTTGGATTTGACAGGTTTCTACAAAAACAGATTATTCGGGCCTATTTTCATTGCTTAACTCTAATGTGTTTAAGGATTTGGTAATAAAAGTGGGAATATTAGTTGAAAATAACATTTCATTATTAAACACTAACCCATAAAATTATTACAGAATTCTTATTTTTTTTCTTGAGATTCGTACAAAAACTTTAAAAATATGGTTTTTACTATGGCTTGATGGACCTAACCTCTAAAGAATAGATTTTCCAGTCAAATGTAGTGTTTGTATGCGATTAAATAAAAAAAGCCGTGAAACAAAATTCCCCGCAATTTAAGTGCAAAACCAGTCAAGCGACGTCATATGACATGTTTCTGCACTAAAGCTGAACTTTAACATGCTGGAAAACTATTTTGAAATCACGTTATTTTTATAATTCTTACTTTAAAATGTGTGTTTACATCCCATGGAATCCCATGACACCAATAACTCACTTTTGAAAAAAGTGGCGTTTGACACGTTTCAGAATTAAGCGATTCAATTCAATTGCTTTCAAGCTTTTGAGACTTAAGGAACCCTTTTAGGGAATGGTATTTATTACCAAAGAGGTATATTAGGGTGGGCCGAAAACACACTTTATTTTTTAATTATATTCTAATAGCGCGGAAAGGGTGCCACTTGGGTCCAATAAGAACGGTGCAAAATATTTTTTCGATTGGATAATATCTTAGGCTCCCGCATCGCACTTGAAGTTCGAAAAAATGGATGACTTTTTAACAAAACAACAAAAAAACCAAAGATTAAACTCTCAAATATTGTTCATGATTTTTTTATGAGGAACTATTATAGTTATAGACATAATGTATCAGGTTCCATTATTTTTTCACTCTTGCTTCGTTAGATATAATTTTTTAATGTTCAAAGAAATCTTGTAAAGTTGTTTTTACTGCATTTTTAAACAGCTAATAACTCTAGAACTATACAACTTAAAAACCTGAAATTAGTCCCATTCGGTTCGTAAATTTTTTGTCTTTGATTTTATGTGCATCATAACCATCATTTTCAAAAAAAATTTTTGAAAATTTAAAAAAAGTGAAAAAAAATTTTATAAAAAATTTTTTTTTGAAAATGTTTTTGAAAAAAATTTAAAAGCCTTTTAACTCATAAAATGAACAATACTACCAAATTTCAAGTTGGAAATAAAATATAATCATGTATAAAAAAAATAAAAATTTCGAAATTTCGGCAAATCCCTAAACAATCCCCAAAATTATAAAGCGAGAGCAATTCACTCATGGAAAATGCATAAACTCGCTTGAGGGTGTTCATATGACTTATAACATGTTAAAAATGTCACATAAATTTCTGAAAATACGACAATTATTAGATTCGGTACAAAACCTTACAAAGCTAATTTTTAACTTTAAGTTAATTCAATTTGCATGAATTTTAACTGAATATTCCTAAGAATTGTGTTGATATCCAATTTTTTATGCTCTTAAACTTTTAATTTACTTTAATTTGACTTTTTAAAAGTAAAACCAATTAGATATAGACATAATTCTTAGGAATTTTCAGGAGTAATGCATGCAAATTGAATTAACTTAAAGTTGAAAATTAGCTCTGTAAGGTTTTGTACTGAATCTAATAATTGTCGTATTTTCAGAAATTTATGTGACATTTTTTACATGTTATAAGTCATATGAACACCCTCAAGCGAGTTTATGCATTTTCCATGGATGAATTGCTCTCGCTTTATAATTTTGGGGATTGTTTAGGGATTTGCCTAAATTTCGAAATTTTTATTTTTTTTATACATGATTGTATTTTATTTTCAACTTGAAATTTGGTAGCATTGTTCATTTTATGAGTCAAAATGCTTTTAAATTATTTTCAAAAAATTTTTCAAAAAAAAATTTTTTATAAAATTTTTTTTCACTTTTTTTAAATTTTCAAAATTTTTTTTTGAAAATAATGGTTATGATGCACATAAAATCAAATACAAAAAATTTACGAACCGAATGGGACTAATTTCAGGTTTTTAAAATGTATAGTTCTAGAGTTATTAGCTGTTTAATATGCAGAAAAAACAACTTTACAAGATTTCTTTGAACATTAAAAAATTATATCTAACGAAGCAAGAGTGATAAAATAATGGAACCTCAAACATTATGTCTATAACTATAATAGTTCCTCATAAAAAAATCATGAACAATATTTGAGAGTTTAATCTTTGGTTTTTTTGTTGTTTTGTAAAAAAGTCATCCATTTTTTCGAACTTCAAGTGCGATGCGGGAGCCTAAGATATTATCCAATCGAAAAAATATTTTGCACCGTTCTTATTGGACCCAAGTGGCACCCTTTCCGCGCTATTAGAATATAATTAAAAAATAAAGTGTGTTTTCGGCCCACCCTAAGGTATATCTAAAGCAAGAACATACTTTGTTCAATTTTTTTAAACTAAACAACAAAAACACTCCAAGAGTGTAATTGGAAAAAGTTTTCAAAATTTTAAAATTCGATATAAAACTAACAACTAATAGGGAGGAAACTACTTCATTTTCTAAATTTCAAAATAATACTTGTTATTTTTATGAGTAAATAGCTTCCAGAAATTCAGTTTAACATATGAAAAAATGGAAGGAGGTGACGCAAATAACCACAAATAGAGAAAGATGGAAAACCATGATGGAGACCCTACACTGTAAAAAATTATTTCTTCAAATAATGGGAATAAACCGGTTAATTTCCGCACTTTGAGGAAATATAGGATTTTTCTTTTCTGTCAAATGAGAGAAACTTTCCGTTATTTAAAGAAACTTTGGAGTTTTTTTAAATTAGTTAAAGAAGGCGGCCTTTATAACAAGCAATTTAATTATAACAAATTTCATAACCCCGATTGACATTGTGACGTCACCGTCAAACATATTATACATTCTATATAATGAAGATTGGCCTCGTTTTAACGAAATGATCTCGAAAAATTTGGACTTGTATATAATTGTTTTTAAAACTAGGGAGCTACCGCCCCCTGCTCGCTATCGCTCACCAACCCCCGTAAACTGCTGACGCAGGACCTTTTGAATTGCTTCACAATTCCTACAAATTCCAACACGCTGAACTTAATACACTTTATAAAACAATTTTAAAAAATTTACAGAAAAAACGTCAACCAACTTTCCAAAAATACGTCACCAAATCCCCTCCATGAATAAATCTCCCTTAAAAGTTTTGTTTATCATTCATATTTTTTTAAACCCAGACTTGTTAAACAATACCGTTTAAGCTATTGAAAATAATAAGAGACAAAACATCACTATGTTTACAATTAATTTCGATAAAATCAGACTAAAAATTATAAATATTGGACAAAAAGTGTGAAATTTTAGTATAAAATAGCGTACATGTAAGTTTTTAGAATATGTTTTTATTAGTCTTTCGAGTGATATTTCATCAAGAAAGATATTTTTTAAAAGGTGAAAAAACATGTTTCATCTTAAAATTTAGCGTCAATCGGTCGTTGTGATTGGATGCATAATAATTTGATTGACAATACTTGCTTTGTAACTGCGACCTTATCCGTTATCTAAAAAAATGGAAATATTTTAAAATTGAGAATTTTTTTGAAAAATCGAAGGGCCTACTCGGAAATCCGGAAAAAATCCAGACATTTTGATACGATACATGTGTCAATCGGTTCAGTAATTAAAAAGCCTTTCTCTGGAAACCATTCACCAAAAACTTTTTTTTAGAATAGAGAGATTCATTCCTGGAATATTTTCTAGAGACATAAGGGAAATTTTCGTAAAAAACAATAGTTAATTTAGTGTAAAAAGACGGACTTTTTACAAAGTATGCTTCTAGTAAGAATGTAAGAGATGAGTAAAAAAGAATGTCTAAAAATGTGAAATAAATTTTTTAGTAACTTCTGTCACTAACAAACTCTAAAATTTTGTTTACCAAACTCGATTTCCTATGTCTACTTTAAAGATATAAATTCCTATTAAATACTTGTTTCAAACGTGTAAAAATACCACCGTTTTAGCAAGTGGAGGGAGAAGGACATTTAATAAGTTTTCCAGTAGACTAAAATAGATGGGGGAAATTATGAATATGTATAAAATATCTCTAAAAAGGAGGTGGATTCAGAAGTTCCTTCTAGAAACATTTTTAAATCAAGTCTTGAAAAAGAGATTTATATCATGTTTTTATACTTCAATGGAACACAACAAGGTTTTATGTAAACCTTTTTTTAGGCTTTATTATTTTTTCATTCAGGCTTTTTATGAAAGGTATACCAAGGTTTAATATTAAGTAATTCCTTTTAAAGAATTTGTGGCGTACACAGTTTAGGAACTAATGTCGCTAGTTTGAGTAATTTTAATATTAGGTTCGTTCTTTTTTTGATGTAATAAATATTTTAAACAAATTATAAAAATACATTGTTGATGTATCTTTTAGAACACTTAACCAAAGTAAACAAAACTGAATAGCTATTTTCACTAAATCTTAATAATCCGGATCATGTTTGCTCATAATTATGACAAAATATTAATGTAATCGACTATATTACAAATATACATATTAAGTGCTAAATAAAATGGTTTTTTAAACATTAAAAGTAGATGTTCTGTCTTATATTAACATATTTTTAAATAAGTAAAAGTAAATTTTTAATACTTTTACTAAAAAAATAAGTAAATTTTTAAAATTTTATAGGGTAATTATATAAATCGAAGTAAAGTGCAGTATAGAGATAGATAACAGTCATATTTTGCTTTTAAAATAACAAAGTATGAAAAAAAGGTTTTTAGAACAAAAACCTGTCAACTTTTGATGAATTCAGAGTGTGTAAAATAGTTTCTGTGCAAAAATCACTTCTCCATAACTTGTTTATGGCAAAGTTTGGTAAAGTTTGATTTCTGAACTTAGTTATTTAATGATATTAAATGCACAAAATAATACTCTAAAATATATAATTACTTAAGATATCAATAAATATTCTCATACATGGATTTTGATAGTTTCAACTTTGAAAATGTTAATTTAGCATTGCATAAACATCTTATAAATAATAAATATCTTGAAATATAAATAAATATATCGTGTAGAAATATTAATGATAAGATAAGATATTTTAATTATACATAAGGTATAATCATAATATAACTATAGATATATCATGTATACTATTTGTTTTATAAGATAAATACCTTATAAAAATGTTTAAATTATTATTATTAATATTATTATTATTATCATTATCATCATCATCCTCATCCTCATCATCATCATCATCATTATTATTATTATTTTATAAACACCTTTTAAGTAATAAACACATTTTCTTGTAAATATCATGATGCATATCGTGTAATCATGACTTATATCAAATGATTTTTCGCCAATCTATTTTTAAAATAAAAAAAGTGAATTTTATTCATAATTTTATGACGTTTATTTAAAGCAGTTTTTCTATAAATTAAAAGAAAATGATAAGAGATAAAGATTCAAAATCTTGGTTCGATGAAACAACACCAACATTTACAAATTACCACTTATTGTTCTATAATTTTCCAAAATACTTACCGAATTATTAACTGTGTATAAAAATAATTTATTAAATAATTAATTTATTCCCTAGAATGCGTTTGCTTATTCTATATTTAATATTTATTCATTTTTATTTTCATTCATTTTCTGTGAAAATAATATTTATACTATATAGTTTATTTTCATAAAATAAAGGATATATAAATTTATAGTTTGGAAATTAATCTCATCTCTTGAATATTGTGAAAAGTATTACTATGGTATTCATGGTATTGGTAACTGAAGTAAGAAACTTGTTGCAATTAAAATTGCATAAAATTCAAATGAAAGAGCTTATTTTATCTTGACAAAATACATTCTTATTCGACTATACTAACCCATCCTATACATACTATATACTTCTTTTTTACTTTTCATTTAAAACTTTATATCCAAGTGTGAATAAATATAATTGCTTTAGATCAGGGGTTCCCAAACTTTTTTGGCCAGTGGACCCCCTGAAGACATTTTTCGTACCCCGTGGACCCCCTGTTATAGGGACCGTTCACAAAGTAGCTAAAGATCTTATGTTTATGATATATATTTCTAAACCACGCATAAATTTTGTAATTTTTTTCAAGTGTTGATAAAAGTTGTTTCAAGTTTATCAAGTGCCATTGATATGATTGCACAACATTTTTAATGACTTTAAAAATCAAACATTTAAAATGTATGGAACTAAAAACAAATATAAACTTTTAATATCTTTAAATTTCAAGACACAAAAACTTTTAGCTTTAATAAAAGTTTTGGTCGCAAACTTGTCAAAGATGATGTCTTATGAGTGAGTTATTCATTCAAACAAATCATAAAATTTCAGAAGTAATTAAAATTAGTGTAAAGCATATGTGAACAAACAATATTTAATTTTTGTAATTTTTTTCAAGTGTTGATAAAAGTTGTTTCAAGTTTTTCAAGTGTCATTGATATGGTTGCACAACATTTTTAATGACTATAAAAATCAAACATTTAAAATGTATGGAACTAAAAACAAATATAAACTTTTAATATCTTTAAATTTCAAGACACAAAAACTTTTAGCTTTAATAAAAGTTTTGGTCGCAAACTTGTCAAAGATAATGGCTTATGAGTGAGTTATTCATTCAAACAAATCATAAAATTTCAGAAGTAATTAAAATTAGTGTATAGCATATGGTAACAAACAATATTTAATTAAGTTCAACTATGAAAATAAATCAAATTATACATTATGGAAATTGATTTTTAATTTATGAAATTGCAAAGAAAATGTTTTTGCAATAAAGAAATGTGTTGCTTTTTTATACAACATTAAAAATTAAATCATTTACATATGATTGAACAGCATTTATAAATTTTGAAAACAATTTGAGTTTTTCATAGCAGAAAGAAATACTGATAGTTAAGTCACCAAAAGGAGAACTAAAATGAAAACATTCAATTGTAAAAATAAACAAACTGATATTTAAATTTTAAAAATTAGATACTTTAGGATTAGCTGGGTTTAAATCTTGAAAACACGTCTTTATTATTAACGTTTAACAAGTTACACATGAGAAAATGACCACCAATGGCTAAGGCTAAATGTAACAGAAGTCAAATGAGTATTAGTTTGAATGTTTTTATTTTTTATTAATGTAACATTTATTTTTTGACAATTTATCATAGAACTTTCCGCTAGCGCCCGGTTAATCAGAATATATAAAAAATTATTTCAAAGGTTTTTAAAATGTGAAAACGTATATATTGCCTAAGCACCCTTCGTTCATCAAAACCCTCCTTAATAAAATGTTATTGCTAGAAACAAGTAATAAAATCCAAATTTCAATTTTATCTCATTGAATAATTATTTCTAAAAATATAAGTAAGAAAGGAATTATCTCAAAATACTATAAAATATAGAGGGAAAACTGGAATATTCCAAAATTTTTTTAATGGAAGGGATGGACCTGGTGCTTTGACATTAGGTTTCAACGACTGAGGTTTATCCACAAATCACCCTGTTCGGGGGCCCCCACCGCGATGAGAAAAAATATTCCATTGCCCCTGCTCGCGTTACGAGGACTCCGTGATAACCAACTTTTCATATTTCTAAAATTTGATTATAAAAAAGACCAAATTTTTTAAACTTATCAAAAATTTTCAAAACAAAAATCAAATTTCAAATAAAAAAAAAACCCTGGAAGTTGCTGTGGACCCCTGGTGGTCCATATATGGACCACTTTGGGAACCGCTGCTTTAGATCTTATTAAGTTACATTAATAGAAGTTTAAAGAAATGAGTAAAAACCAATTTAATTAAAGAAAATTCGTAAACTACATAAAAATTATATAAATATGTATATATTTTTGCATTCATAACAAGGATAATTATTTCTTTTATCCACATTTTTGCACTTTAAAAATGGTTTTTGAATTCAACAGTCATCCCTTTATCAGTTTTTCGTAGACTATGGAGTTAAAACTACTGAAAGCTTATATTTTATAGAAACTTTAATGTTGTTGCATGCATGTTTCTCATGAAACTGATTTTCTCAAACTTTTTTAAAACTCAAAAATGGTTTTTAGATTCAACAGTCATCCCTTTATCACTTTTTTATAGACTATGTTGTTAAAACTACTGAAAGCTTATATTTTATAGAAACTTTAATATAGTTGTTTACATTTTTCTCATGAAACTTATTTTCTCAAACTTTTTTAAAACTCAAAAATGGTTTTTAGATTCAACAGTCATCCCTTTATCACTTTTTTATAGACTATGTTGTTAAAACTACTGAAAGCTTATATTTTATAGAAACTTTAATATTGTTGCATACATTTTTCTCATAAAACTGATTTCCTCAAACTTTTTTCATATCAATATGCAGTTGGTGAATTTTATAGGTATTTTCTACATGTTTTAGTGTTCATATTACTTATACTAATAACACAAATACTTGTAATAAAACTTTGTATTAAGTTTCTAATACTTTTACAATAAAAAAAATACATCAAAGAAGGTACTATTATATGTTTTACTGATCAATTTTTAATTGCTTTATTAGAATCTTAATTTAGCGAATAGTTTTTATCAATACCAATAATTAAATCTTTTTCAGCAGTCTTTTATAGTCAGACTTACCAATACAACTACTGGGAAGATATTTGCATCTTACGGATGATTTTAATTTTTTAAACTAACAAACGTTTGATTAATTGATTACATACAAACAAATTCCTGATTGAAAATATGATTACTATTGTTGTTTTAGCCATAGTTCTAATCAAAGTGACTGTCATTTGCAGTAAAACTTTACAGTTGTTTTCTTAAAATGAAGAAATGAATAAAACTGTTTAAAAAAGCTTGTAATACATACCATTAGCACCATTATTATATTTATAGATTTGAAACTATCGTTTTACATTAAATTATTGAAGAAAGTAAGATATTATTTCTTTAATTGGATAAAAATGAACCACACATAAAAATTTCAAGATTAGGAGTTGATATTTCTTTAAACATTTTTTGAAATCATTTACACTTTAATCTTCTATGAGAACAAAAGTTTCGTTTTTTCATGGTTTTTTTTTCTTAAATTTAAAAAGAACCCAAAATTTATCCTTACTACCCTATCATTATGTACCCCTATACTAATGCAATATGAAAAATGAATAATCTGAGGGGCGTCATCAAAGACTCTTCCTTTAAACTTTAATACAACTTTAAACGGAATAGACCTTTTTGAGTTAACTTCATAAACTTTATTAATTTGAATACTAGCAAATGCATTTAGCTATTTCTGAAACTTAACGCATTGTGCTGTATGCAGTAAGAAACTTTACATATTCTTTGAAATTAAATTAAACTAATGACACATAAAAATATATCCTTGAAGCTTTTTTTACTTACCAAACCGAAAATCGCCTAACAGGCTGTGACGGTGATCGATGAGTTTCTTTAAATGAATGGTGACGTTTTCTGTATGTTTCCATGATTGATTTCACTTGTTTATGGCAGAATAATAGCAATACGTGTGTAATTTTCAGCAAAATATGTTAATAAAATATATTGTCTTCTTCTTTTCACAAAAATCTATGACTTTGAATTTTTTTATAAAAATTTTAAAATCAGAAATAAATTTTAGATATTATTCTTTTAAAAAGTTAAAAAACCGTTTGATTGGTCAGTTGTAACTAAAAGCTTTATACATACCCAAAATTTCAGAATAATCAGATAATCAGATAATTTAGATAACATTTTTAAATTGGGCAGAGGGAATATTCTTTAGAAAGAAGAGTTAAAAGTATTTAAGTTCTCATTTGTGAACTTAAAATAATGGAAATAGGTATTGAAATTCAGAAATATGAAAGTGATTAAAATGAGTAATTACTTTCCATAGTGTTTAAGTTTATATATTTCGTTAAAATATGGAGCACCAAATAGAACAAAATTATACATCATCAAACAATTATATTATATTTCAATACTTTCCGGGGCATTTTTACTGAAAAACTTTACTAAGGAGTAATATCAAACACATCTTGAGTAATATTATCTGTAAAATTTAATTAGAACTCTATTTCCATGAGAGGAATGGAGTTCTGCCCTCAATCAATAAACACAGTGATTCACTCAAGAACATTGTCGAGCTATCTACTTAAACCGAGATAAAAAAACAATCTTCACTAACTATTACCACTTTAAAACGAGAATCGAACAACTCATTCTAGATAACGGCGGGAAAACGAGAGTTCCATTTCATTCAAACGAGTCTCTCGAATCATTCCGAAACCGCCCATCAATAATGTTCGAACGAGATGTAACATTTTCTAAAAACACTCCTAAGAGACGTCAGCACCAAAGAATATGCTCCCTCGCAACCAGCTGCCGTCGAGCATCGAATTTAGAATTTATTTGACAAGAGAATATCACCTTCGCCAGGTAAGCCCTGATCGAAACGGACAGGGCTCGCTATTATCATCATCATCACAATTCGATCTCTGATCGCACAAAAACAAAAAGAATAACGGCGTTACCAATCAAACGGCGGACACATGCAGACGATTTTTGAAAACAACAAAAATTATTTTTTGAGGTTCCGGTAAAACAGAGAGGCAAGGCTGGAATGGCAATGCGTCTGCGTCAGGCTGAACGGGGACTGAGCTCAAGGTAAGGCCCCTTCGTCACCATGGAAACGTCCACTTCCGGCTTGGGGCTTCCGGGTTTCTGCATCTCCTTCCCGCCCGAATTTCTTTTTCTTAACATCTCATATTTAAATGCGCCGTGCAGCATTAATGGACGCCTTGCGATCTAATTAAAGCGACGGTTCGTGTTCGCTCTGTCTCAACGCCCGGTTGATTAAAACCTCTGTTTGGCGGTTTCCCGCAGCGGAGACGGAGAGTGCAGATGTGACTATCCCGATTTGAATCCTTCTTTTCGGAGCTATTGTGATTCGTGCGATTAAATGAATTACTGTTGTACATAAAATGCTTTAGTTGCAAATTTATTTATCTAAAGCTCGTAATGTGAAATTCTTCCAAAGCTTAAAGATCCGATTCTAATTAATGGTTAATAATATTCCATATTTCCTTTATAAAGCATTTGGTATTTATTTTTGAAATGGAAGAAAGAAATGGAGATAATTTAGCTGAACATAAACAATAAACTGCTGTTGTGTCCCTTTTAGTTTTCTCTTTGAAGGGAGACTAAAGGGGAAGTTATGAGACTGAGGGGGAAGCTACTGTATTCAAAAGATGGCCTTCTTTTTAATTTACAATAAAAATTCTTCTTTACAATGTAAAAAATATAAATAAAACTTATTTCTCCCCTGTCATTGATTACGATACCTTTGGCAACATTATTTTGATGGTTCTCTAATACCCCGTTCGCACTGGCAGAAAAAAGACCCTCTATTTTCATTTCGCACTTAGTTGCCATAGAAACACACTTTAGGAATAACAAAATCGCCCCATATTTTAAGGGTGTTTGAAAATCACCCCTTATTCAACAAAGATGGCGGCGCACAATATTTCCCAGCTTATTTATACCTTGATATGATCCAATTTATCCCACTACAATCCAGTCAGCTTGTCTTGTTTTTATTTGAAATTCAGAAATAGTTTTCTTAAATCGTCTGTCAATTAATAATTATTTATGTATTTTTACATTTTTACTTGCATTTTTTAAAAAAAGTTGGTGATTATATTTATTAGTTTTAAGTTATATAATAATAAATTAAATATTTCTTAGATTTCCACAATTAAGTGCTCAATCACCCTTTGCCAGTGCGAACGTCGTTTTAAAAAAACACACTTTACGTTTAAGTGCGATATGTTTTAAGGGTACTTTAGCGGCAGTGCGAACGAGGTATAACTGATAATGCTCAACTTGATTAATTTTCAAAGCTTTACTATAAAAGTATACATAAAATACACAGTCTTTTACACAAGTTAAACTTTAACCCCCCTTTTACATTCGACCAATGACCATGTCATGAAATTCAGTTAACTTTCCCCTTTCATACAACCCGCCTTTAATCTGAAACGCTAATGTGTTTTTTGCTTTCCTGCAAATCACATACAGGTTTTCTGTTGCGTTTGCTTCTCCGCAGCAATTCTATCATCAAGGTGAAACAACATTTACAGAAATCATTTTATTTTTAGATTTTTTAAAAAGAAAGGATCAACGAAGCAAAATAAAATTTACAGACAATCGTTTTTTATGTGTAGGGCTTATCTGATGTAAGCTTATTAATGTAGTGAAGAAACATACGTTTATAGAAAATAAAACAACTAAGAAAACAGTTTTTCTTATTGTTTTACAAAGGTTTCATTGCAATTAACCACTTTTAGGAATTATTTTGCGTTTTGTATTGTGCCTTCGATTGCGTTTTGTATTGTGCCTTCGATTACGCTTTATGGTTTTAAGGGGGGAAGGATCCAATTTAAAAGATATTGAAAATTTTTGCAACACCTTACTTTCTTTCAAAAATTTCAACATCTCTATTTTCTTTTATGATAACTGAAATTTCCCAATGCAATAAAAATTTATATAAGAACTGTTTATACCAGATTATCAATTAATGAAAAATCATAAATAACAAGCAGGAATTCGAATTTTCTAGTAAGAAATCGGCAAAAGTGAGATCTCTCCCCGTTTCAAGCACAATTACTCCGCCTACTTTATGAGGTTTTCACTTTCACAGAGAACAGAACAGCGTTCTTTGCGTTGCCATCTTGCGAAAGACAATTCCAAGAGTCCTGCAGATGACGTGGGGAATACCTGTGGTTACTGTGAAGTCGAATTCTTTCTCCATGTGCTTTTTATTGCCGATGCCTGACAAAGTTATGGTGTTTCAAACAATGCTCAAATTTCCATTACAAATATTTATTTCGGCGTCTAGGGATTTCTCGGCCTGCCCTTGGCATGATTTGGTTAATGTGATGACGTCAAAAAGAGATTATTCTTCTCTTTTGAGATGATGTATTCTAATTCAGATTTGAATAGTGAAAAACAACTGATGGAGAGATACAATGGATATTATACATTTTGCCGATAAGGAAAACAGTAGACTTCTTCAAAACGCAATCCCTACGAATAAAATTGGACAACGCTTCTTCTGCAACACTTAGAGGCAAGGAGTAAGTTGATGACAGAAACGTGTTGTGTCTTGGTCAAAATTTTACTAGCACACATTGAATATCTGATGCAGTGAAACTTGTATCCAACGATACTCTGTGGAAAAATTTCTTCTGTAGAAAGGTTATAGATAAACAATTTAAATTTAAAATTATGTTTTTTAAACTTTAAAATAATGTACTATATCCGTCTGACGTCACATTTTCTCCATCATCTGGCCTTTTGAGTTTGCGATTGGTTACCACTGAGATAGTTTGTAGTGAGATATGATGATAGTGAGATATGATTAGATAGTGAGTTTGTTTTTCACGATCACGTGATTAATATGGACGTGGCCGAATATAGTCCATTAAAACAGTTTCTAAAGAACTTCAGAAATCAATGGCTAACATAATATTTAAAGGTAAGAGGAGTTCAATATTGCATAATACCAAACTTTCTATATAAGACGCAGCTTATCTTAACTGAAGTTATAGAGTTTTTATACTTTTATGTTTGCTGAAAGAGGGGAGTATTTTACAAAAGAATAAATTTAGATCGTCTAATAACACAATCTGAAAAATTTAAATTAAGAGGTTTATTATAATACTACGAAAAACCTATAATTTATTTATACATTTCTAGAAGTGGAAATAATAACTATTTGGAGAAAAAGAGCATAAAAAGGCGCTGAAAAGCCATAAATCCGAATTTGAAATGAGATGCCCGCCAAAAACAACTTCATTTTTTTTCAACCGTAAAAGTATTCTTGTTACCTCATACTCCTAACCTTAAGCCCTCACAATGCGTCGATTCCCTGAAACGCTACCTGGCCATACATAACATAATTATCCGACACTTCGCACGTTTGAACAATCAAATGGTAAATCAGATGGGGATAACAATGCTGGAAAAAAGATGTCCCTTAGAAAGTTCTCGGCGCGAACATTCGCAAAAAACATCACGCGTCAAGGCGAATCTTATAAGATATTCATTTCGAAAGGCGACACGAGCTCCAGGCAGCCTCCATCAGGGAAGCTTGTCCCCAATGACCGGTCATTATCTTCAGAATACGCACCGGCGGTGGTTGGACATTAGAATGAGAAAAAACAGTTTTTTTCTCCCTCTCTCACCTGGGTAAAATAATCGAAAAACTGCTACTTCACGCGTAGTCGTTTTTAAATAATGCTAGGCTGTTTAATGTATCATTTCCATTGAATGGTAAGAGTGTGTTTTGAGTTAAAGAATGAGGGATTTGTGAAACGTGGGTTGGAGTTGGCCAATGGGGTTTGATCAGTCATTCTCGTATGTCGTGACCCAATGGTGAGTTGCCGGAAAGCGCTTGATGGGTCGCTAAAAAGATCTTGAAAGACTGTTGATCATCATTTCTTAATCTTACAACACATTTATACTCTCAATCTTTTACAACTTTTAACCTTCCAACAATAAGGAAGTTGCATGTGTCAGGTTTTCGAAAACAAACAAGTGTTCCGTATGGTTTTTTGTATCGTAAAATGAAATATCTAGTCAGTTTTTCAAAAAAATGTACAGGTAATTAAATATTTTAATTTAAAAGTCGAGAAAAAAAACACGTGACTTAAAACGTTTATTGTTTAAACTATAAGATGACGTCAACAATAATACCATCAACTCCATTGCTTTTCAACAATGCCTAGTATAAGATGACGTCACATCCAAACTCTTGGCGTTTTCGCGCGCTTTTAAAAAGGGTATTTTTGTTAATTTTTTTTGCTATCAAAAAATTTCTCGATCGGCCTCAAATTTTGGATAGTTGCTTATTTTTGCAAGAAGAATCGATTAAAAAATATAAAAAATCCTGCAACTTCCTCATTGTTTTCAACCAAGGTTGGAATTTAATCTTAAGCATCAAAATTGGTTGTAGAACTCCAACTCCATATGTGAAAATTATACTCCTCTTGATTTAAACAACAATGTTATTTTATTATGATCAAAGTATATCCCCTTTGCCTGAAATACAACTTGATCCATACCCCTTTCACCCATATCCTACCGTGCATTAGTTTCCAGAAGAGCATGTATACACACTGCTATTCAGGATTTGAAAACCCACAGATTCTTAAACTTGATTTGATGTTCTTGTCAGTCAAGTAGGATAAATAACTATACTATAACAATAAAAATGCTTGTTTTAGCAGCAAACGAATACAAGCTTCTTTTATAATCACCTTGTAATCCTCATAAAAAGAATATATTTTTTGCAAAATGCAAGATGTGTGCTTTTTCCAAAATAAACCACTCATTTTTCAACACCATAGATGCCTTTATTTAGAAACTTTAACTACCTGAAATCTTTTTTTATTCTCATCTTCGCTTCTGTGACACCGAATCGGTACACCGGAAACTCTTGGAGCTCGGAACTAGCAGAGGTACCTTCCCGGTCCACTTACGGGGCTCGAGGAGGTAATGGAAAGGTCTCAGAATCGACCCGAATTTGCTGTTGCTATTATCAGGTGGAGGGAGTTCGATGGGTTTTGTGAAATCGATATAGGAGGAGATATCTTTCTTAACCAGTCCAGAGTTGGGGATGTTCGACTCCCAAGAAAGAGCTCCGTCTTCCAGCGAACGTTTCGCAGTCACGACGAGGTTCTTCACGAAGCTCTGAACTGGATCGAAGTAAGGTTCTGGTGGAGGTTTTGGAGAATCGGCTAGGTTTTTCTTAGGGGTTCTAACCGGACCAGAGTGAGAAGCTTTAAGCAAAGGTTCATCAACCAGGGATTTTTTAAGCCTCTGAAGTGTAGCGGATCGCGAAGCTCTGAGTGGGGATTTTCCAATATCGGCCAAGTTTTTCTTAGAGCTCCGAGTCGAATTTGAGTGAGAAGCTTCGAGTAAAGGTTTTATAGAATCGACACGTTTTTTCTTAGTGCTCCTGACCGGACCAGAGGGAGAAGCTTTGAGCGAAGGTTCTACAGGATCTGCAAGGGTTTTTTTAAGCCTCTGAAGTGTAACGTATTGCGACGCTTTGAGGGGAGATTTCCCAGAGTCGGTTAAGTTTTTCTTAGATCTCCGAATCGAGCCGGAGTGAGGAGCTTCGAGCCTAGGTTTCGTAGAGTCGACAAATTTTTTCTTGGGGCTTTGAACTGTAACTGGTTGAGAAGCTTTGGCTGACCGTTTTGCAGAGCCGACAAGGTTTTTCTTTGGGCTCGGACGTGGAACGAGGTCTGAAGCTTTTAGCGAAGGTTTCTCAAAATCAGCTAAGAGTTTTTCATAGCTCTGAATCGGACCAGAGTGAGAAGCTGCAACTAATGGTGTCCCATAATCGGCTTTTTTTCCATAGACCAATAGTGATCCGGAGTGAGAAGCTCTAACTATTGGTGTCCCTGTATCGGCAGCTTTTTTTCCATAGACCAGGACTGATCCCGATTGAGTAGAATCAAGCGAAGTTTTTACAGAAGCATCAAGGTTTTTCTTTGGTGTCCGAACGGGCTGAGGATCAGAAGTTTGGAGCATACAGTGATGCTCAAGTTTATCCGCAGTTGCCTCCGAGGCCAGCCTTTCCTTGCACAAGTACTCAAAGATGTTCAGTTTTTGGTTCCGCTTTCTGGAAGTAGATCGTACGTGGTGACACATAGGTTCCTTCGATGGGGTTTTCGCTGAATCGGGGTCTTCTGCAGGATAGTTGCTGGTCAGGGACAGGTTGAGGAGGCAGCCATCCGGAACCCCCTCCCCGAACCTTTGAACCACGCGAGACAGTTTCACCACCGCCTGCTTGCCCCCCTTCTTCGGGCTGTGGTGGGCTTTCCTAGGAACGTCCTTTTTTACCGATTCCAGCCACTTGTTGATTTTGCTCTCGAGACTCGAAGAGGTGACGAGTTCGACAGGTTCGAAAGTTCGGTCGCTTTCCTCCGGCGCCTTCGACTTCATCCACAGTAGCCAACCGGCTTCCAGAACGCCTTGCGAGCTATTCGTCAGGAACAAAGGGTTCATGAACCCCTTTTCTTTCAGCGTACTCAGGATGTCCGCACCGAGTTCGTGCATGTTGAAGACGACAAATTGTGGCTTTTGGCTGACCGACAGTCTTCCGCATGTTTCTTGGAGGCCCCTCCATTTGGCCCAGGCCGTGCCACACCCTCTTCCAACCGGCAGTTTGAAGTAGGATTTGATACCTTTGGGGAAGGTCACTTCTAGCTTCCTGCCGGAGCATTTCCGGATGCAAAGACAGTCTTTTGGAAACATCTGGAGCAGAAAGCGGTCGGTGGGTGTCTCTTCCAATGTGACTTCTTGCTTGAAGAAAAATATGTAGCTATCCGTTTCACCTAAAGAAAAAGAAGCTTTATGACATTTTTACCTAATTTTTATGTAACCTATGAATTTTTCTCTATGGTTATTATTCTATAGCTTCTTCTTTCATATACACAGTGTACAAGCAATTACCTTAATATCAAACACTACTATTTCCGTTCAGCAAACTTCGGAAATCCCGATACTTTGAGACTTATCCATTACCAATCCACCAATCAAATAATACTATCTGCTTCCGATCGTTCTAGAATCTTATTTAATTGGTTTTGATCTTTCCGGATCGATGATGTCAGCACTTGCGATGGCCATACTCTCAGGCCCGTGCTGGGTAGAGAGCCTGTATACGAGAGAGAGACGACAACTCGCTTAAAAGCGTCTCTGCGCATCCAGTTCTGTCCAAAATTCTGTCCAAACTGTATCATGCCGCTTGTCTCGAGTCCAATGCTAATCCTATGGAGGGAACCGGCAGTGGCGAACAGAAAACTTGTTTACCGATCTGCGCACGCTGTACTGAGTTGTCGCCTCTCTCTTATACAGGCTCTCTAGTGCTGGGTACCTTCAGAGGGCAGTGGACAAAGGGTGTAAGGGCGCAACCACATAATGATTATTAAACCTTAGTTTTTTAAAAGTAAGATTGGCGGCATTTAAAAAATTACAAAGCAATACTGCTAATTGCGTTTTTTATTGTTTTTATTTCAACATTTGATTTTTGTTTTAAAAAGATCATTTTAGCTCATTTTGAGCCCCTTCCCAGTGGATGATTACACCAAAAGAGGACCACTCCTTGTAAGTCAAAATATTCAAGAGAAACATTACAATAATAATTTAAAAAATTTAAAAGGGGGGTCTGGGGGCCCTCCCCCAGAAAAATTTTTACTATTACTATTACTATTACTATTTTTAAAATTTTTACTCTTAAAAGTAGTGTTTAGACTCATTTTGAGACCCTTTGAGTTACACCCGGAGGACAAAAATTGGAAAGAAAATACAGCATAAAAAATATGTCAGAATTTCAGGGATTGCTAAACAAATCCGTGAATTTACATTTACAAAGGTAATTATTTTTTTGACTAAGGGCAGCCCTTGGTGTGGCAAGTCGTCAAAATTTGAGCGAAACTTTAAAAATAGCTTGCCTGCATAAAAAAGGGAGCCTTGCAAACACCCCCTGTCTTCCGCTAATTTTTTCAATCAGTGTGCCCTAATGGAAAACTAATGCTTTTTCAAGTAAGATGGTCTCCATTTGACAGTTAAAATGAGAACGCCCTAGCAATTTCAACGTGTTTAACTAAGGGATAGTTAATCTTTAAATAACGGTGCCCTAAATATAAAAATTCATGACGAAATTTGATGGTAAGGAGGTAAGGTAAAAATGGGAAGGCTTAAAAAAACTTTTAGATGCCTTCGCGCTTCAGACTTGATGAACCAAGTATGAATTGTAAAACCACTATTCACTATTGGTTAAAGTTTGGTGGAAAAGGAGACAATAAAACATTAAGAATTTCACGAGTAAATTACCAATGGTAGATAAGTGTCTCTTTAAAAGGGCGCCTGAGCAAAGGGCGCAGGGGGACACGTCCCCCTGTCCCCCCTGGCCAGCACGGGCATGCATACTCCTTTTCGTGACCAATGTCCCTGGGTTGCAAAATATATCTGAGCCTAATGAAAGACCCCAGAGTTTAGGTGTCAAGTAAGGTTTTAGGTGTCAAGCTTTGTTCTCAGTTTATCAACCAACGGAAGGATGAATAGCTGAGCAGACCTTGCCCATTCTAGAAATTGAACCCCGTAATTTTAGTTATTGAACATGATTGCAACCACTTTTTCATCTGGTGGTCTTAATCAACACTGATTGGCAAAAAACTCCGGTTCAATTCCGTTAACGTTCCCGCTAAATACCGAAACCTCCATTCGGTATCCCGTTTGCGACACGTTTGGTTACGATTTCGACCTATGTATTTGTTGCATTTTCTCCGTTACTATCACTTTTCACTCCAACAGTTTGTTAGAAAACAACATTAAAACTCACCTAACTGTATTTTCCATAAGTTTTGACTTCCTTTTGTTTGCTGAAAAAAAGAAAAATGTTATTTCTTCATGAAATTTCATCTTTTTTATGAATAATAACCATTTTAATTAAACCCTCGAATCTTGGCAATTCTTCAGAAGAATTGTAGTTATTCATCATAAAAATCCTAAAAATTTCAAATTCTAGAATAAAATTTAGACAGAGGATTTTTAAAGTATCAAATCTACACTTGATTCAATTGAAATTCAATTGATTGAATTGATTGATTCTTCAATTGAAAGGGTTCAGCATAGGGCGACCAAAATGGTCAAGGGGTAAGGTATATCCAGTTTAAGTTATGAGGAACGATTAAGTAAGTTAAATATGTTCACTCTAGAGGAAAGAAGGATTAGAGAGGATTTAATTCCACTTTTCGAAAAGATAAAACAAGGGGACACAGAGGGACTAGATTTCAATACTGGTAATAAAACGAGGGGTCACAGATTTAAAACGAACAAGGCAAATTTTAATCGTGGTTGTAGGAAGTATTATTTTTAACAGGGTAGTAGACAGATGGAATGGGTTACCTGAAACGATTATCAACTCAAGTGGGGTAAACGAATTCAAGAATAAAATTGACAGATACTGGGAATCGGGTGGTTTGAGATAAATGGACCGGACCAACCTTGTTGGGCGCTTCCCTGTAGTTGGTCGACTTAATTTGTATTTGTATTTGTATTAACTTAACATTTATTATGAATATTATTACAAAGTAAAGGGATAATATAGCTGGAAGTAATAGAAACCTATAGATAAAATCCTACTTGAATAAAAGTATTCTCAAAATTTATCCCTTCATTTGTTCCAAGCTTCCTTTTTTCTTTCAGTATTTTAGATAAAATATCCGCACTAATCATGTCTTTTAAAAAACGATATCCCTAAATATATTTTTGAAATAACTCAACTTAAAAAAACTTTATTTACTTTTCTGTTTAATGTATTGACACTGTATTTTTCGTGTGCTTTGGTGAAATAAATATCTTAAGATGTTGCCACAAAGACCACATTTACTTCATAACATTTAAAAAACTGAAACTGAAGCCCAATTAATCACTTTTCACAGTACAACAAACACCTTTATAAAAGTTGGTTTCGTATCAAAATACACGACCACTATAAGATAGTCATTCTAAGACAAACATTAAAAAAATTAGCTACTCAAACACTTTAATTTTACTTCAATTTACTCATGTATTTCATAAATGTTTATTCAACCCTTTACAACAAATAATATTATAGGCTTTCCCCAAATACTAAAACTGGTGACAATTTTTTTAATTCATTCACTAGAAAACGGTGTTAATATATATTATAATAGTATTTAGGGCAAACTTTGTCAATAAGGAAGTTGCATGTGTCAGATTTTCAAAAACAAACAAGTGTTCCGTATGGTTTTTTGTATGGTAAAATGAAATATCTAGTCAGTTTTTCAAAAAAATGTACAGGTAATTAAATATTTTAATTTAAAAGTCGAGAAAAAAACACGTGACTGAAAACGTTTATTGTTTAAACTATAAGATGACGTCAACAATAATACCATCAACTCCATTGCTTTACAACAATGTTTAGTATAAGATGACGTCACATCCAAACTCTTGGCGTTTTCGCGCGCTTTTAAAAAGGGGATTTTTGTTAATTTTTTTGACAATTAAAAAATTTTTCGATCGGCCTCAAATTTTGGGTAGTTTCTTATTTTTGCAAGAGGAATCGATTAAAAAAATAAAAAAAAATCATGCAACTTCCTCATTTACAGGATATAATTGTAGTGTTTTCATTAAAATGATAACATATAATTCCCAATATTCACAATATCACAATTCATATCACACAATGATAACATAAAATTTTCAAGCTACGCCCCTTACTTTAATTACAGCAGAAAATTATTTATAAGAATATATTTTCAGAAAAAATGTTCTTCTCAAAGCTTCTACCACACAAAAACCAAAAACCTCCCCAACCAAATTATTTTTATAAAATCCTATCCTATATTCAAAACAATTTCTTGGGCATTTCCTTAATTTTAGTAAGTCATAGGATTTTCCCCTCAACCTCTAAAACTTTTGTTTCGAGGTTGAGGAAAACAATAATTCATATCAGAAAACTATGTAAATGCGGATGTGCTGATGTTGACATGAGAAGATAACAATAATGGAGTATAAAAATATTGGAAATAGTTGGACACGCAAAATTTCAAATGCATGACACGTGAATGACTAATTAATCACATCAATAAAACTTCTGTGACTCTTCTTTTTTAAATTCACTCACTTTCATTTATCATTTAGACTGATTGAAAAATACCTTTTAATTTTTCAAACCGCATAAAAAATATAAAGGTACAAAAAATTATTAAGGTATAAGGATCAAAACAGCATTACCATATATCTACCTATATAAACTTTTACTGTTCTCGTATAATATTTTTGGACTTCCTAAAAAGAAAACTTTTGAATATCTAATTTTTATTTAATTAAAACTACTAACTTTTTGATACACAAAGATGGTTTAACGAAAAGTTCTTCAACTTGAAAATAGAAACAAATATATGAAAAATACGAAATGACAATGATAAATTATTTTAGAATATAAAGGTTTTAAGACACTAATAGCAAATGTTTTTGATATCGAGAGTTATTCACTCTACAGTTTTAATTTCAAATAACTTTTTTCGATTTTTATATTAGAGACATTCTAGATTGCTTTTTAATTTATAGGATTTCGAGAGCTAATTCAATAACTCAATTTTAAAATTGCTGTTACATGAAAAAATTACGTAACTTCAAAGAACAAAAAGTGCAATAAATAACATTTCATTATTTTATTTATTGTTAACAAACTGCTTAAAATTCACTGAAGTAAAAAATATATTAAATGCCGTGTTATTCATTATTTTCATTGTTTCCATGAAAATAAACATAAAATAAAAAGCTATTAATTGAAAATATATTACTCATTATAACTAAATTTATTGATTTTTCAACTGTTATAAATAAAGTTGTTTACTGCAAATCAAGTTCAAGTGAAACTAATAAGTCCATCGAATCGAAAGCAACTGAAGTTAAAATTGGCAACTCATGGAAATTCAAATATTTTCCTCGGGGTGTGTAGCTGAAGCTGTTGACTTCTAGAAAGCGTTAGAAAACTTAGTAACCAGACAGAAATTTTGTTCTAATTTGAAAAGTAAGAAACTTCCAAACTAACTTTCAGCTTTCGAAACGAAAATGAAATCTATTAGGTACTTTATGATATCAAAATTATGCTTTTTACATACCTTACGATCAGTGTTAGGTATCATATATTCCATTTAATTTTGCTATAGGTCTCTTTGACAATTAAATATTTATTGGTAGTAAAGTAAAATAAACTACAATTGATGTATTGTTATATTTTAAAGTTACATTATATCCTACATAACATTATTATGTAGGATACATTATAAAAAAAGGATTAAAAAGGTAGGATTAAATTTTATATTGAAGTTACATTACATTATATCCTTAGGATATGTGCTACATTATAGCCTAATTCTTGTCCCCTTCAATAAGTTTTTAAAAAAGGGAGGAAACATTAATAAAGCATACAAAAAACTATTCCTAATAAATAGCGCTATATAATAACGCTAAATAATAGCGCTAATATAGCGCTAAAGCGCTAGACCCGGCTTTGCCCGGGTGTCAGTTTGTTTATAAATATCAGCTGGTGCGTTACAGATGGGCTTCGCCAGTCCATTTTTAAAGAAAATTATTCTCATGTGTTGCAGATGGACTTCGCCAGTCCATTTAAAAAAAAATTCTGGTGTGTTCAAGATGGGCTTCGCCAGTCCAAATGTGGAAATAGTTAAATAGAGTATCCATTTTTATGTTTATGCTACAACAATGGATGTTAAACTACAACAATAGATTTCAATCCACAACAATCGATAATATGCCTACAACAATTAAAGTTACATATTCTCTTATGACATTTACAACAATGGGGGGGTTTCTATGAATTTAGGCATGAAATATAGGTTTTTAAACATAAAATTGATTAAAAAAGTTATTGAGATGCATCGATTTTAAATTATTTTTATTCAGAAACCTTCCCTGGAGCGAGTAGATCAACGTGGTATAGTTTAATAGTTAATGTAGGTTCGAAAAGTTTAAAACTATAAAGGACATACATACATACATACATACATACAGACAGACAGACATTGATTTTTATATATATAGATAGAAGATTACTAGGGAGCTACCACCCCTGCTCGCTATCGCTCACCAACCCCCGTAAACTGCTGACGCAGTACCTTTTGGAATTGCAGGACAATATCAAATTTGTAACATTTAATAACTATTCCATTTAGAATGTTTAATGTAAAATATAGTTTTATTTAGAATGTTTAATATTTTCTACAAACACTTAACAGATGCTATTATTGACAACCAAAATAGCATCCTTATTTTTTTTTCATTTTGTCCATTAAAAAATAGAAAGTGTTTTTGTAAAAAAATTGTCTGTGTATGTGCAGTTAGTTTATGCTATTTCCGTATTTCACTCCTCATAAATTAATTTCACGCCTCCTAAAAAAGTCAAGGAGTATTTTTACTCCTCCAAAAAATCCTAAGAATAACACTGCTTTGAAAGTTTTATTGTCAAAAATCAAAGTACCTGCAAAGATATATCAAGGACATACATATCTAATTTTTTACAGGTGATAAATTTGATAAAATAGCAGTTATTTTTGACGTTTCTCTACGAAAAATTAAAGTTAATTTAATTGTTAAAAGTGGTAAAGGTACATAGAATTAATCTAATTTTCCTAAAATTACCTAATGATTCAACAACTTATTAATTTTTTAATATGGACGTAGAATACAGATTTAGTGATAAAAAATATAGTTCACAGAAGAATGCCCTAAAAACATAACATTTATATTTCGCTGAGAACTTTATAATTACACTTCTATCTACGTCGTTATCGCAATTTAAGTAAATATTAAGAAGTAGAGGTCAAATCCATACATCCCTTTTCCGATTGTAAACACATTTAGGGCTGTTGGTTAGGTCACCTTATTTCTACTCAAACGTTCACGCTCTAAGCAACCAGGCGTAGACGTGGTACTAAGGATAAGTTTGGTACTCCAATTACGCTATCTCAGGCAAATCAGATCATTTATCAGCAGGAGGCTTCTCCTAATAATCCCTTATATTTGGTTTGATTCATGAAACTTTTTTGCTTCTGACATGTTTTAATTTCTTATTAAATTTCATTCTACAAATAATGCTTAAAAAATTTCAAAGTTATGTTAATATTTGTTAGTTTATAGAATTATTAAGTATTCACGTGAAACAGCAATTATTACTAAGTAATAAAAGTTGCTTCTATAAAATAATTAAGTCAAAATTATACATTTCTTGTAAAACTAAATACACTCTGTTTATACATCTCTTGGACAGAATAGTTCATTAGTTTGATATTAGATATTAAATAAAGTTTTTCTTTTTATTGGCATTATGTATATGGAAATAAAGTTTTAGAGTAGATATTTGTATTGACTCTAGTAAAAAATTTGTTTTTAGTATAAAGTTCTTTGCATTTTTTCAAGTACTTAAGAATTGACATTCTAAAAATACCTTTAAAGGAAACAACTTATAAGTT
Organism: Tetragnatha versicolor; assembly: GCA_024610705.1. NCBI lineage: Eukaryota > Metazoa > Arthropoda > Arachnida > Araneae > Tetragnathidae > Tetragnatha > Tetragnatha versicolor. The sequence continues at coordinate 60,610,412 of JANDEH010000001.1, forward strand.
TTCATTAGAACGATGATAATTTGTGAAGTTTTAAAACATAAATTCCTCTATTAAATTGAAGTTGAGTATTAACAACAAAAATGCAATATAATTATTTTAATACACATATGATTAAACAGCCAAAGCATTAACAAATGCCTCGGGCATTGCAAGAAAAACAACCAAAGGAACATATCACGACTTCGGGACTGAAAAGGGGGAGAAATTTTCAAATTTCGTGGTCGATCTCTATTCCCATACCTCCAGCTTAAATTCCAATCTCGCGGTGCAGTGAGTCAAACGCCTTTTCAACATTCGATGATGCACGTCGCAAGCTGAGGTTTTATTTCTAAGCTTCAGAATAAGATGAAATAGATGCCCCAAAAGACATGCCTTGATTTATTCAGCAACTCACGAAGCATCATTCATTGCAAGTGATGCATTTATATACATTTCCTCGGACACTTCACACACAACTGAATAACGACGGAAATATTGTTTACCTAAATGGCAATTCATTTCCAGTTTCTTTATTTCCTCATTCACTTTTGTAGTTACTTTTTGAATGACATTTTTAGAAGGAATGCTAGAAATATGACTTATATTCTGTGGAAATGCTTTAGACAATCTCCAAGTTTGAGTTCATATATTGTAGTTAATGGGACATTAAAATGATAAAACAGTGAAGTGATAAATGATTTAAATTTATCCTCATAACTTTGAAGAATGAATAAACACGACAAATGTAAGTTATTTGACAACTATGTAAAAGTAGGTTTAAAAGTATAACAGGTTACTTTTAAAATTCCAAAGTTACGATAGGATTCAACGTATGTATTCACACAAAAGCTTAGCCTTCATTTTAATGTGATACTTAAGTATCTAAAATAACTTTTTAATCACCTAAGTAAGAGAACATAAATTTTTCAATAAACATTAAAGTGGTGAGTGGTGTGTTTACTATCACGGTTTTCAGGAAAATGAAGTAACGAGAAACTTAATTGAATTTATCTTTTTATCTTGATAAATAAAATAAAAACAATAGAATATTGGAAAAAGAAAAATAGGTTAAATAAATTTGGTTCAATTCCGTTAACGTTCCCGCTAATAACCGCTGTGCTCTTTTGGATACCAAGAAGTAAAAATATTGCTAAATAATTCACTTTATTAAAAGGGGACATCAAATCTATACCCAGATGATAATATTGAACTAATTAACTAATTTTGTAGGCTTTTAAAGCAAAATCGTTTCACTGTCACAAAACATCTAAGCAACTAATTGACTTTGAAGATTTATATATTATCATTTTGAATTGGCTGACTGCTATTTTTGAGTCTAGAATTGAAATAATCTAGATAAAAAGTATTTATACTACTAACCAAAAAAAGAACTCTATAATAATTTTATGGGTTAGTATTTAATAAAGAAATGTCATTTTCAACTAATATTTCCCTTTTTATTACCAAATCCTTAAAAGAATTAGAGTTAAGTTATGAAAATAGGCTTGAATACTCTGTTTATTGCAAAAACCTGTCGAATGCAAAAATTTCAATAATTTTTTATGCAAAAAATTAAAAATATTTAAAAATTATTTTTATCTGTAAAATATCCAAAAGAGGTATACTTTAAGAAAAAAAATACTAAACATCTTCATTAAAATATAGTGAGCTTCCATACAGTTTTTCTCGTTTACCTCAAAACAAGAAAAATGGCGTTTGACATCTATCAGAAAAAATCGATTCAATTACAAACTCATAGATTGAAATGTTCAGTAATGCCAATAGTTATTCAGTTTCAGTTTCAATAAAGACCATAAGAAATTTGTTGATATTTGAATATGTGGCGTTCATAAAAGCCTGGTGATATTTAGCTTGAACGTTAACAGAATTGAACCATAAATTTTCAGGAATTACAAAAAATTCAAACATTCAAGACTAAAAACCTGTCACATAATAAAAATATAATCGATAGTTAATAAAAGTTGTAGAAGTATGTTTTCCTAAGGAGGCTGAGAGACAACCCACCCACGCCTTTCCATAATAAAAAAACACCCCTTTTATCCCCTTCAAAAGAAAAGCCCACATAATCCTCACAAACTCCTCATAGTTTTGAAAGGACACGGGAAATAGTTCCTTTCATCCATACTCTCTTTATGCGCCCCCTTATACTAAACAGGCTAACACGTTTTAAATTCCGTATCAGCAGAAGCATCAGCGTGCCACTTTATTCGGGGCCAAAAACTAATTATATTTGGCGCTCTCAACCACTTTTCACTCCGTTATTAATGGGATCTCGGCCGTAATGAATTCTCTCACGCGCCGAACGACGAGCGGCAATATAACGATCAAATAATAATAAAGCTGAGCAGAGAAAGATTAGATGGACTTTTGGGAGAGGAAAGTGGGTGGTAAAACCCTGAATACATATAGGGAACTGTTGACGAGGTTGCAGAAGAACGTAACTAGTAGAGTAAATAACCTCGATATCTCGAAATCGATGGGACCAGGAAATTTCGAGATAGCGAGTTTTCTAGATAACAAGGTCGAAGGGAACCCTAGGGACCGAATTACAAGTTGGGACCAGGGGAAAAGACCCTTTTGGGGCCCCCGGCTTATTTTCAAATAAAACTTCAATTTGTTTTACTTGAAAAAACAAAATTAATTATTTTTAAATTAAGTGTAAGTGCAGCCTTAAAAGTATTTATTTAAAAGCTTTATAAGTCTAATATTGGTTTGTAAAAAATCCTTATGTAGTTAATAAATTTATTTTAAACTCTTTCACATTTGCTTAGCTTTATAATTGTTTTGGGGGTCCCTCTTGAAATGGGGACCCACCGAATGATCTCCCAGAAATCAGGATCTGCTTATACCCTAATGAACACTCACTTAAAACATAGTTGAAATGAACGCTTTATATATTAGTTCTACACTACAGTACTGTTTGAATGTATCAATGATTTACACAATTTAATTTTTAATGTATAGATAGACAGTGTATAGATAGTTCTTTACAAAACACAGACCCTTTTTGCATGCAGAGTGATTTAGAAAGTGGGGGGTTTTGTTTTAAATTCATTTTATTCCAAAATCAGGATTTTTCAATTAAAAATATTTGGAGAATAACCGGAAAAAAGACCATTACGGAGGGATTACAAAAAGTTTTCATGCATGAGAATGCAGGAAAATCCTATTATATCGATACAGAACACACTTTTTGCAGATATAACCAGTATCGGTTAACAAGATTCCTGCATAGAAAATTTATAGTTAACATTGCAAGTCTGTATTAATGTAACAGGATTTCACTGCACAAATTACAAGGGCTATCTGGTAGCATAGCTAACAGGATGCCTTTGTTAAAGTAGCAGTTTTTTTTAGAGTTATGTTTTATGGCTAAAAAAGTATTCATTAAAGTTTTGAAAAACCTTTCCGAATTAGCAGCGAAAAATTTCCGAAAATCCTGAAATTCTCCCTTTCCCTAAGAAGCCATGCCTGTGTGGATCCTCTTCTGGTACTAAAAACACTATCGCTATATCCTATCCAGTATAAGACGCATATGTACTTTTATACAACAGCGGTCGTCTTTTCAGATATCATACGTAAATTGCTTTACTTTTCTTTCTATCTTTTTCAACGCATTTTCAGTATCTTTTCCCAAAAAAATGTCAAGTAAGCCATAAATTCTAATAATTTACATCAAGTTTAAAAATTCCTCTTCCTTCCAAATTCCTCTCGAAACAGAAACTATACTTCCCCAAACACAAAAGGGCTTGTTTACAAGAAAACACGCACACGATGACTCTCACAAAAGGTTATTATCAACACATAACACCTACTCAAGAACACCGGTGAACGAACCTCCACAGAACACACAAAAACACAAAGTATGGTTTCATTGCCATCAATTATAGCCCCATTGTCATCAGAAGGAATCATCGCGATGCGAGAAGCGTTGTGGCAACCCTGCTAGAGTTTCTTTGCATAGGATCCGAAGGGAGAGAGAAAAGTCACGGTCCGCCTGTCCCGAAGAGTTATGGGCGAGGGATTGGTCAGAAAGACAAACGGGCATAAAACGTTGATGCTGGCTCTTCGGGACAGCACAACAGTGTCTGGATTAACGGCGGCGGCATGGACTACAAGGTGCTACTCCTGGTGAGTGTGTGTGTGATCTTGAGCTTCTCTACTCAGTCAGGTGGGATGGGGGTAACTGCAAGCAAGGATTATTCTTGGGGAAGTTGACCCTCTTGTACATACATTTTTTAATGAACCCTCTAAAACAGTGGTGCCCAACCTACGGCCCGCGTGGCTATCCATGTGGCCCGCGGACTCGTTACATCTTAAAAACAAAAATGAAATCGTGCGAGACATTATGGCACTTCCATCTAAAAAAAGATGATAAAAAAGGAATTCTTCAACATCCAGTAAAATTTTTTTCTTTACTTCTCTGTTTTGTTTTTTTTCTAGATTTTGGCATTGGATAAATATTTTTCAGTATCAGTTAGCCATTTGAATTCAGTTTATGAGGATCTTTGTAGAACCAAACTTCGAAAATATGTCCGATCGTAAAAAGTTGAAGATTCACTCGGAATGCCGACACTTTCGAGAAAAGTGGACGAATTTGTATTTCTTCGTTCAGCGAGAGAAAATAAACAGTTGTGTCTTTTATGTAAGGAGACGGTGGACAAACTGTGCGTTTGAGAACACACGTTATCTGTTATGAAAAGAACAGAAACTAGTGCTCGATCTCGACTTACAGATAATCATCTTGATTCAGTTTTAAGGATGTGTTACAAATTTGGAGCCGAATTTACAAGAACTAGTATCCTCCAAACAGATGCGAACTTCTCATTGAAAACGGGTAATTTTTCTTTTTGTTAAGAAAAAACTTTAAAAGAAGATTCTTAAAGAAGATAAATTTTCATAAGCAAATTGGCCCTCGTGAAAAAAAAAAAAGGTTGGGCACCACTGCTGTAAAAAACTGATAAAAATTGGTTTTTGAAAATTTGTTCAGTCAAATATGAAAAAATAAGATTTTTTCAAGGTAAATAAACAAGGGTCAAATCTAATTATTTGATGTCTAGGCCAAAGTTACCCCAATTCAGGGAAACTTTGGCCCATAATTTCAAAAATATTTAAAAATATTTGAAATTTAAATCCTCACTATGAAAGCGGTTTACATTGCAGTTGAACATGTAAATTATATTATGATCCACTGACTTTGTCGAATTTGTTTTGATTAACTATTTTTATTTGCTTTTACTGTGAAAAAACACTCCATTTGGCCCAAAGTTATCTCATTTTACGGAACTTCAATTAAGATTTAAAAATACTACAAAACTCAATTTCCCATAATGTCCCTTCCAATAATACTTGCAATGTTCGCTATAAATATAAAATAAAAGAGAACTTCATTAAGCCAAAACAAATATTTTTAAAGACAATATTTGGCCTCTTTGATAGAGTCAGCACAAAACTATAATTCTTCCTTCCACGAAAAAGTGTCCGTGTAAACTTAATACTCTGCACGTTGACAACATGGTACTTTTTTGGAGGTGGGTTTAATCTTACAACTCCCGTATCCCCTAGCAACCAGATTGCAGACAACGCAACGCAGCTATAAGTAACTTAATGATCCGGCTCTACCAACTAGAATTTCACTGTCCTCTCACATGAGACTCAGTTCATATAACTTCCCAAAATCGATGTTTACTGCACAGAAATTGCTCCTTTGGGTGGTTTCTAAGGTTTTAAAGCAAGCCATAAAAATAAATGCTTCGAAACAGGGAGTAGCAATTTGCAGCTATTTTAAAAGAAATTCCAATTTGATCTTTTAAAATTAATAATATTTTTATGCATTAAAAGGAGCTTAGGAATACATTAAATAAACTTGAATTGTTATTATCAACATATTTTTAAATGGAAATGTACACTATACTCCTAAAAATATAACATGAATTTATGGTAGTGTTTTTTGTCATAGATACTCCTTCCCCTACAGGAAAAACATTTATAATTATTCATGTTATAACCTTTGGAAACATTTTAGCTCGTTTCGTGTACAAAGGAAATTTTAGTATGAAGTGTAGCTGTAAATTTTTGATAGTTTCCGTATAGTATATATTTAACCTAAATTGTTTAAGTCTAAAAGTTTGGGGGTATGTTGAAATTCCTTCAAGGGATATTTGAGTGAGTTAGAGGTTTTTAAACTCAAAATTTCTTGAGTTCAAAAGTTTGTCCACAATATTCTCTCTCTCACTTTTTCCACTTACATTACATCAGTCAAGTTAAAAATTAATGTATTAAGTTCTCTTATATATTAAATACCCCTAAATTTTGTATTTTTCAAGACTTTTTATCATATAAATAAAACATGAAAAAAGTGTTTTAATACTCCACACATCGTAATTTATTAAAAATCTTACATGGTAACTTATTCGAGTTATTTTAAAAATTCGCATTTCTAATTTCTAATCTAACATTTAAAAAATTGGAGTGAACCAACACAAATCCTTTTGTCCCCGATTTTTTTCCTATATAACACGAGGAATTAAAGAGCTGAAAAACTAAACTCTTAACGCCTTCTCATAATAAAGCAATAACATCATATTTGCTGTCTTCAAAAAACGTCCCCCTTGTTTCACGCAAACCCCGTTTCCTCAAAAGTTATTATTCCCCATTCGGTAGAGAACACTTTCCCTATATACGTTTTTGACATATTTCACTCTCGAAAAAGCCTCCAAACACAAGAAAAAAACCTCCCTTTGACACGAATCTGACGGAGGACGGGTCCCCATTACTTTTAACGGCACCTAAGCGCTGTATGGAAATAGACAATGGGCAATATTCGAGCTTGGCCAGGTAACTGAGCAATAAAACAATCCGCCAGGGAGAGAAAAGCGTTTGCGGCAGTTTCTCTCATCTGACTGAGAGAAAATGGTTGGAATTTGCATTAAGAGCATATCCAGGTGAATATGGAAACAGCTTATTTGATGGTTGTATTTGTTAGCTTGTATCAAGCGTAGCGGTATCTAGTTATTTTTTTCTTAAATGTGCAGTTTAATATTGCTTGTATGATAAGATCCTTTAAAGGCAAATTTTGCTCAAGGCTGGGGTAAAGCCCTGGATACTCTACCTTAAGTAGCGACATCACGCTCAATCGGCCGCCATTATGGGGAGAACTCACTACTAGTCTGGATAGTCTTGCTTATCGTCACTAGTAGTGAGTTCTCCCCATAATGGCGGCCGATTGAGCGTGATGTCGCTACTTTAGGTAGAGTATCCAGGGCTCTAGGCTGGGGAAACAGATTTAGTTATCTTATCAAAGGATATAGAAGTTAAAGGGATAATGTAGTGTAAAGGGAGTCTCGAAAGAAAAAGTGTAAAGTGCAAAGAGGTGCTAAAGAGAGGAAAGAGGCTCAAGAGCAAAAGGATGCTAATAGCAAAGATATAATCGAGAGCAAAAACCTGCAGAAGAGCAATGAGAAGTTTAAAAGTAAATGATGATCAGAGAGAGAGGGGGGTTAAGGAACAAAAGTATGTTCTATAACAGAGAAAAAGAAAAGAGCAAAAATATATGTTGGAGAGAAAAAGATACTAAGAAGCAAAGAGAAGACCAAAAACAAAAGGATGCTCTAAATCAGAGACAGAGGCTTAAGAGCAAAAATATTTTGAAGAGCAGTGAGATAATTTTATAATAATGTGCATTGAATCTAAATGGGGCGATAAAAATTTCTAAAGGGCAGTATATTTGATTGAGTTATAAATTTTTAAGAAAAATCTGGGTATTTCTAAACTTATCAAAACCAATCAAACTATAACTTAGTTCCATGAAGCTTTTATTTATTGTACAAACGTATTTCACCTATCTATGACAGAAAACACAAATAAATTAATTAAATTAAAACTAGAAAAAGAAAATTCTATAAACTTATATTAATTGAGATTGGATGTTTTTAAAGCACAGTGAACCTTCATCTTTTCGGATAAAACTTCCTATAAAATAAGTAAATTAATAAATATCAAAATCATTTAAGAAGTAAAACAAATTTAAGTAATGTAATGTATGCTTAAATTGGTCATTTATCTATCTTTAAACACCCAAAATAAGAAAAAGTGGAAAAGTTATAGGCAACTCCCATTTTACTTTAAATTAGAAATCCTAAATCGATAATTCGTCCCCAAAAACCCCCATTCTAAAAACACTTAATGAATCTCTCCAAATTGATTTACACAACCTAATGAGTTTTCAAGCGTGTAATCAAAATAATAAATTCCGAAAGATTTAGCATGATTTAACAGCAACAACAACACAAGGCTGCTGGGAAATCAGCTCTTCGTGCAAAAGCTGAACGGAAGCCAATTAAATATTGTTTTACTTCCCCGGCTGTCAGGCTGTTTTATGACATTTTCTCAGGGAGCGGAAGGAAATATAGTAATAATAATTCAGGTCAGTCATTTCAAAGGTTGAGCTAATTTCACTGTCAGGAAGGTAATTATATACCACGTGCTGCTCCCTTGTGATATCCAGGAGTGTGATCAAGTGAAGTAGTGGCGAAATTGCAAGTCCGGTGCATTAGATGTGCCTTGAGTAAACCGAGATGCTAATGGGATATTTAATTGTTTAGCTTAGGATAGAAGGGTAAACTTTAATTAGTTTATGTTAGTTTTATTGCAAAAAGTGAAATATTAGTATGGCTTAATTGTTAGGTGGGGTACTTGATATTATCTGTCGTTCCCTTATCAAGTTGGTGAAAAAAGAAACAAATATCAATATTATTACGCGTTAGAAATATTACATGTTTGCTAAATTTTTTCTAGCCATTTTTTATCTAATTTATTAGTTTTGTCGCTGAAAAAGAAGTAGAAGGTGTAGGGTAGGTGGGGGTATTTGTCCGCAGTTTTTGGTTTTGAATTTTTGTAGCCCACAGTTTGATTATTTTAATAAGTTTCTGGTATGGAATCTAAAGCTTAGGGTGTGACCTATCAGTTCATATTTTTTTCAGCCTTGGGCTACAAGTATTTTTAGAAATATTCAACTTTAAAAAGAAAAAAAAATTGCGGACATTTGCCCCATTTTTTGGGGCAATTATCCGCAAGTACAAGGGTCTGACTTTGACCCTTGGGGAGAGTGAAAAAGACAAAATAAAGACCACATTTGATGGTAATGATAGTAATCTAGATATTAAAAGAAGATTTTAAAATTGTAGTCTCTGTTTTCATAATTTTTTCTGCATGGAGCAAAGTTACTCCACAAGGTGCGCAGTCAATCCTATTTCCGGTTCTAATAAAGCGTAAAATCATCCATTTTGTCAGGAAAACTTAAAATTTCATGAAACCTTGTGCATTATTGATTTCAATAGGTTTGGAAAGTTTAAGGACTGTCTTTCTTTTCAACAAAGGCTTTTTCTGGAGTTTCTGAGAACATTCTGCACATTTTCAACTGCGGACATTTACCCCAAAATAAATGCGGACATTTACCTCATATCATGATGTCAACAACAAAGTGGTACTGATGTTTGAAAACGAAAATAAACATGAGTATAGTGATATAATTTCAAAGATAAATAAAGGCCCTTTCGGCAAAAAAGCAGATGGATTGAATAAATACAACTATTCTGCCATAATATGAAGAAAAAGTAAGAAAAATACTCTAACAAGGACACTAAAAACTGACCTACCTCATTTTTTTGGACAACGGACACGCTACTCCTCTGAAGTTTTCACGGCCATTTGGGGGTTGTGAAAGGAACCTACTGTATCGATGTAGTCAATATAATCGATTATTATCATCAAAAAATGGCCGTGCGGACCATTACCCCATGCGGACAATTGCCCCCACCTACCCTATCAAATATTCAGTAACCTAACAAATCCAATTCAATCTGTTTAACTGAATGTCATCAATTAATTCGTGGCTCTATCTGCTCTATTTACAAAGGATTGAAAAGGGATATAACTAAAATTATCATTACACAATCAATCAAAATTATTTTGATACTATGGTAGATGCTTACATATTTTGTTTTCCTCAAAGATGTTCTTTTGATGCTTTTCTTATAGCATTCTTCGATGCATACTTAGATTTTGCACTATTCATAATATATTCATATAAAGCTTTTTTTATTAGTTTAATTATAGATGAAATTTGAATTTATTTAGTAAATGTGATTAAACGAATGATATCACACTCACGAAATTATTACCACTTTTTTTAAAAAGAATATCTTAATTCAGGACGGACAGTTAAATTTTTGAAAAAGCCTATGAGAGAGAATATAAGCTCCTATATTCCAAATTGTACGACATATGTTCCATGCCGATTTAAATTTATTTCAGGTATCAAACAACCCTTCAAATAGAGTATCTTACAAATTCTGAGAAAATTTCACTTTACATGCATTTCTTTGGCGAAAAATAATCTAATTTATTTAGAATAAACGTCTGCTAACAAAAAATGAATCCATTGAAAATACATAATCTATAACAATAATATTCCAATAAGTTATCGACTTTTTTGACTTGCCAATTTTACCAATCAACAAGTATCTTTTCGGACTAAACTTTAAGTAGAGAGAAGAATTTTTTTTGTTCGTGTGACACAAAGTAATCAATGAAATTTAGATTTCAAGCGCGATCCACTTTCAAAATCAACCACATTAATACACCACAATCGAGTTTCAACTCTTATGAAAAGCTAACAACCAACCTTTTAAAAAAACATGCTCCTGTTGAATAGTTAGTACAGACATCCGATGCTGAAAGAAGTAATTTTCATTGTCTATTCTTTTGGTCAGTTTAGACGCTCTGACACGGGTTGTGACCCCTTTTTAATCCCCTTCGCAACCACATTCGTGCGTTTTCTCCTCCCTCAAGATTGACCATAAAGAAAGTAGAATGGCCGATAAAAAAAATATATTTCTTTTTTTAATGATCCATTAGCGGGATAAATTATGAAACAGTTGCTTTTTGAACATGCGAAACAGAGAATTTTATGAGAGAAATCTAAAACAATAGAGGGGTTTTTCCAAAGAGTTAATCGCTTTTTTCTATAATTTTGAAATAATTTTGAAGCAGTAAGAGCACGTTGGCTGGCTTTTTAACTATTAAATAATAATTTAATATTTTTAAAAAACACTATTAAAGGAAAGTAAACTTTGTAGAACATAATGACGTATAAGAATAATAACTAAGAGGAAATATAAGTAAGTGTAAACAATTATAATAACTTGCTAAGAAAATAATATTTTCGAAGCGAAAATTAATGCGAAAAGTATCATTGAAATAATTCATTGTGAATCATTTTACTAATAATTAGGGAAATTTAATTTTTATGCAGTAAATTATACTATCTAATAGTACCTCTGAAGATAAGGTTACAATACGTTTCACCTTATTCCTAATAAAATGAATGATCTTAAAATTACTTAAGTCAGTTTACTGTATTAGAATTAGACTATTAAAGGAATTCCGCTAGTTTAAAATGCAGTAAATTTTTCGCAAAATGAAGAAGCACCACAGAATGCTAAAATATTTTAAACCATTTTCGCAAAAAATGCAAAAGAAAAGAATGAACGTTAAATATAAACGTACATAAACATTTGAATTCGTTTGAATGAATATACAGGGTGTTTCAAAATTGCGTTGCACGGCTTTTATTTGGAACCAACGCCTCCTAGGGTCACGGAAGTAAGGTCTACCCCTAGGTAAGTGACCCTGGAGAATCCATTGAGAGGACTCAGTAGCGGATTTCTAAATAGGCTAGCTAGGCTATAGCCTACGGCGGCAAATTTTAGTAGGCGGCAAATTTTCGACAGCAGAATTTTTTTCTTAAAAAAAAGAGAAAAGAAAGGAAACACTAAACATAAGCTCTGGAAAGATGGAGAACGTCCTTTCAGAAAATCAATTATGTGGTTTACAAGAAACTGTTCTCTTTGTTACCCAAAGGGTCTCAAAATGAGCCAAAACTACTTTAATGGGCTATTTCCAAAAAAATGTCGGGGGAGAACCTCCAAACTCAAATTTTTATCTGTTACAGTGTTTTTCCCTTGAAAAGTACGCCGCCTACAAGAAACTTTTCCCTTTTGGTGCTCTGTCCAGAAAATTTGAAAAGTAGATAAACACAAGTTCGGGGGAATTTCCAAAAATATTTTCTGGAATTTCCCTTGAAACTTAAGGGTTTTGCAAGGAGTGATCCTTTTTCATGTAACCTAAAGTGTCTCAACATGAGTTAAAATGCCACTTACAGGGGCAAAATTTAAAAAAAATTTTCTGGAATAGGAACCTCTAAACCCCTTAGAAATTTTCCAATTCATAATACTATAAACTTTTTTCCTTGAAAATTCGGCCGCTTACAATGAGTGGTGCTCTTTGGGTGGAATCTAAAAGGCTTCAAAATAAGCTAAAACACTATTTTGAGGGGCAAATTTTCAAAATTTTTCTGGGGGAGAACCCCCAGACCCCCTTTTACTTCGAGTTGACATATTTACACAATTTTGAAATTTAGTGCACCAAAATTAAAACTTTACGAAGTCAACTCTCCTATAACTTAGTATTCCTAAGATTAAACCTCAGAAAAGTTGTTGAGTAACCCCCATAAACAAAAGTCTAGCTACGGCACTAGCAACCCCCTCCCCTTTCAGTTGCTAACATTAATATTTGAACAGCCCATAATCATAATAGCAATTAAGTTATTTGTGAAACTCAGCCCCCCAGACAAAAATCCTGGATTCGCCACTACCTCCCCCAAACCAAAACTGAAATGACGCCCCTGTTTAGTTTTGTATAAAAAAAAGTGCTAAGGGGGCGGCCGCCCCGGGCGCCAAATTCATGTTTGAGAACTATGTTTTTTTTTGTATGAGTTGTTACTAGTATATGTATTCCTGATTTCGTTTTGCCTTCCACTTGAGGCTCAGGAAGCGAATAGCACCATAGAAAACGGACACTCACATGCCTTTTGGGACGCCATGGGGGTCGTCTGTTTGCGTCTCCGTGATGAGAAAGAAGCGCGGCACGCTTTTGTTAAACCAGATGTCCAGTCTTCGGTTGCAATGTTGTTTTAAGACACAGTAGGGGTGACGATTGACAGAGAATGGGGTAGGACGTGTGAAAGATTTATGGATCAGACGGACCAGGAAGGTTTTGTTCTGCCTGGGGCACTTCAAAGGGGGTGCTGTTGTGATAACAAACATTTCAGGTTTCTTGACCAAAGAATTCCAGGAAAATCTTGAGTGCCCAGGGATGGAAAGAACGTTCAATTAGTTCCATTGCCACCTGCTCAAAGGGGTCATAAATAAATCGAAGATAAAGAATTCCCAACGCTTCTTGAGCTCTTCATCAGCTATTGGTTCATTTTACGAAAACCCAATCCTGTGTATTCGGGGGTTGGTTTTCATCCCCTTTCATTGAATGTGTTCACGAGACCGCTTATCCATATAAGCTCTGTTTTGCTTCTAGTATATTGGCAGTAGCCCTGAACAGAGAGAGACCTTCTATATTTATGTAATGTAAGTTCAAAAATACAAATTAGAACATCGTTTTCTGGTAAGTTCCTATTTGTTTTTCGTATTTTACTGTATTAATCAATAAATTTCATAAAAATAATTGGATATTCGTACTTGCCAACTTTTAAGGTTTGTCCGTAAAATGTTAGGATTTTCGTTTAGTTTACGGTCTTACTGATGGATCGAAAATTTCTGCGGTTGTTGGGTTTATTTTCACTTCAAAATCAGATTCCTAATTGAAGACGTCTCCTTTAGGTGTTTCCCCAAAGTGTGTCGAAATAAAGAAAACTTCTAGTTACCCTCTAAAATTTTACGTCTATTTATGATTATTTTCCTTTAAAATTCGGTGATTTTTAAGGTCTCAAAATGAACTAAAACATTTTTTTCCGAGACATTTTTCAAAAATTTTCTGAGGGAGACCCCCCAGATTTACTTAAGCTCACATTAAAAAATTTCGACAATTTGTGCAACACATTCAAGAGCTTCTTTCAAGTGATTAAAAGTTTAACGCATAAATAATGGTACTCGTTAGGGGTACATTAACGTTAAAAACGTTGAGTCAATCCCCGGCCCCCCCGAAACAAAAGTCTGGTTATAACCCTAAAATTTCCCAACATAAAAGGGGTGGTTTAAAAAATAAAGGGGGCGCCAATGAGCCATCTTCGCCCCGGGCGCCGTTTTACCACGGCACGGTTCTGTGTAGGCGGCAAATTTTGGTTCAGCCTATAGGCGGCGCATTTGGAAATCCGCCACTGAGAGGACTTATACTTTCCCCTAGCGGCGAAATTAGAAAGTTAAAAAAAATTAATTCAAAAACTAAAGGAGATAGAGCAAAAACCTCAAAGAGAGTATTGTTGCTAACGTCATGAAGAACTCACTGAAAAAAATTTGATCAAAATATCTTTAATATTCGCGGAGCTATTAGCATGTGAAAATAGCACTTTTTCAAGGGTCAAAAAAGAAAAAGTTTGCATATTTGCAAATTTGTCAGTGTTATTTTGTAGTTTTTTGTTTTTTTAGTTTAAAGAACACAAAATTTAATCAAAAAATCAAAAAAATTTGCAAATATGCGAACTTTTTCTTTTTTGACCCCTGAAAAAGTGCTATTTTCACATGCTAATATCTCGGCGAATATTCAAGATATTTTCATGAATTTTTTTCAGTGAGTTCTTCATGACGTTGGCAACAATACTCTCACTGAGGTTTTTGCTCTATCTCTTTTAGTTTTTAAATTAATTTTTTTAACTTTTTAATTTCGCCGCTAGGGGCGCTGTAAGTCATTTCAGTGAATTCTCCAGGCTCACTTACCTAGGGGTGGACCTTACTTCCATGACCCTAGGAGGCGTTGGTTCCGAATAAAAGCCGTGCAACGCAATTTTGAAACACCCTGTATGTTATGGGCAAAGTGATTAATCGGGCATTATTAATAATGCCCTGAGGTGGAGGCGGACAAAAGCGGACATTAAATTTCATTGATAAATTCCATTGAATTTATCACATTGCCCTCCTCCATTTCGGGCATTATTAATAATGCCCGATTTATCACATTGCCCGAAGAAACATTTAGCACAGCGGTTCCCAAAGTGGTCCATATGGACCCCCAGGGGTCCACAGCAACTTTCAGGGGGTCCATGAGCATGAAAATGAAAATTGGGGGTTCACAGGGACTTCTAGGGGGTCCACAGGGACTTCTAGGGGGTCCACAGGAAAATTTTCATTAATATGAATAATTTGATAAGTTTCACAAAAATGTTGTCTTTTTTATTATCAAATTTTAGTAATATGAAAAGTTGGTTATATATATCCCCGAGTCCTCGCAACGCGAGCAGGGGCGATGGAATCTTTTCTCTTTCATCGTGGTGAAGATCCAAAACATTTTTTGTTTGCAAAAACATTTTTTTTTTCAATTTCAAAAATTAAAACTCAATTTCTGGAATGTATAATTTGATTTCTTTTCATATTTGATCTTAATTAAATATTGTTTGTTAACATGCCATATTTTAACTGAAATTATTTCTGAAATTTTACGATTTGGTGAATGAGTAACTCTCTCATAAGCCATTAACTTTGCGACCAAAACTTTTATTGTTAAAGCTAAAAACTTCTGTGCCTTGAAATGTAATTATATCAAAAGTTTACATTTGTTTTTAGTTTCAAACTTCTTAAATGTTTGATTTTTATAATTTCATTAAAAATGTTGTGTAATCATATAAATGACAAAAATTAAAAAGGCTTTTTTAAAAATATGTAAAAGTGTGAAATCAAATGCTTATCAATGCACGAAAAAACCCTTGAAAAAAATTACAAAATTTTTGCTTGGTTTAGAAATATGTATCAATTGTATCATAAACATAAGATTTTTAGCTACTATTTGAACGGTCCCTAAGACAAGGGGTCCACGGGATACAAAAAATGTCGTCAGGGGGTCCACGGGCCAAAAAAGTTTGGGAACCCCTGATTTAGCATAAAGCGTTTGTTCTTAGAGTAGTTTATATTATTTTTTCGATTACAAAAAATTGCCACATTCAACCAACTGGTAAATATATCATTTTTCAAAAAATGTTTTTCCATTAGGGAATTTATGCAAAAGGAATTTTACTCTTGCTCAAACCTTGTCTGTACTCCTGAAATTAATAAGTTACGATACTAAAAATAAATCAGGTAACTTTTCCCGAGGAGTTCGACTAAACACCTAATAAAAGAAACGTCGACTCGTATCAAGATCTGTCGTATCAAGAAACGTCGACTCAAGATCTGATACGATCTCTTTTAATGGGAAGTTTTAGTGGTTTATTATAAGGTATAATAAAAGACAAAGGCCAGTGATGGAAGGAAATAAAAAAACGATCTCATGCGCGGAAAACGGGTCGAATATTTTTAGGGTGAAAATGGAAGAAAAAATAAGAGTGGTCACGCTCTTTCAGTGGTCCAGACTAGACATCATAAATAAGGATGTCAACCAAACTTCAATCAAATGTCAACAATGTATAACTTTCTCCTCTCTGTTCTATCTTAAAATTACCAACAACCGCTAATATGACATTTTCTTTTTTATGTTGACTATTTTTTTTATAAAGATTGGAATACCCTGCATTTAAATTGTTTTTTTTATCACAACCAGGTCGTGTACAAAATCTCTTAAATCTTTAGGGGTTTATTTCAAAGATTATTTATACTAAATAACACTAACACCATGGCACACATAGATTCAAGGGCCTATAACCCTAGCTAGACCAAAAGAAAATCATAATGCAGTATACATCTCATTGGAGAAGTTAACTCTGCTTCATTTTAAACGTGCAAAAATTGTAACAAAGACTTTTCCATAATTTTCAAAGTGTTTGTAATGCAAAAATATTTCAGTTAAACTTTAATTTAAAGAACTTAACTAAACAGTATAAGCAACTAACAGATTTGGTAGGTTTGGTCTGTACAAGGTTTAAGATTAAGGTAGTATTAATTTAAAATTGAGCTCTGAAGATTTCAATAAACTCTGAGGATTTCTGAACCACTAAACACCGTCGTAAAAACAATTACAATAAGAATGAGTTCAAAATATAATCAGTGAAGAAAGGAACGATCGACTGCCTAAAAACACAACATCGCAAAAGTAGGATAACATTTCAAAATCGGTTCGAATTTAAATGTCTTATGAGATGCACACGTTTTAAAACTACAAGACGTTCAACAAAAGTGTCGATGGACGTAACACCCTCACTGGTTGTTGTTATAGAAGGTTGTGTAAGAAAGAGAACGGCTCATTCGAAAGCAGCAGCGGAACAACTCGTTTTACCTCGCGGTCACAGTTAAACGAGGACCTAAGGACGAATTTGAGCGTGGACATGCAAAAGATCTTTTCAGAAAACAAACTGGTGCAAAACGCACGTTGCGAAAACTTCGCACGCCTAGGGAAAGATGGTGATTACACCTCTTCCAAAGAGAATTGTCTTTCTTCGGGTTGCCCTCGGAAAGGGGAAGTAGTAATAACGTGTTATGCATTATTAGGGAAGTTGGTTTGGAAAAGATCTTTTATCTTATTTCACTCATTGAAAACCTTTAGTTGTGGTTTATAATCTCATGAACGTGTGAAAAATGTTTGTATAGCACGAAAAAAGGAAAATCTTTTCATGAAAGAGCAGTAATTACAACTTCTACTAAAGTCGAGAACAACCTTGCGTCATCACGAAATGCCATATTATACGTTCTCAACGTGAAAAGCTGCACATTCTTCATTAAATAAATGGGAGTATACGATATATCCACAACACAAATATTTTCATTGCCAAATGTTTATCAATAGGTTTTTACTTCATAACAAACCATAAAATATTTTCGAAAGAAAAGGAATAAAAGAAGAAGGGTCACAGTATTATAAAGAGATGTTTTATAATTGTTCTTTGAAAATACAAATAAAGAAAAGATTATTAATTACCTTGATGGGCTGTAATATTTCCAAAAGAACAAGGTAAAAATCCATTCTTCGGTTGAAAGGTTGAAGGTGATATGCTTTTATTCTTTAAAAATGTTATTGGAAGGTCTTGAGATGCGGCGAGAGCAATGCACTGAAAACAAGGTTACAGATGAAAACGCTAATTAAAACCAAAGTACACTTTTATAGCTTTATATAATATATCAAAGATTTTGTTAAAATTTATTGTGTTCAGAAAATACTTATGACTATGATATGGAAATAACCTAACATCTAAAGATTGTTCCAAGTTTTGATTTCTGTAAATCTCCAAGACTTAAGACAGTTATCGTCATTTTTTTAATCTTTGCTTGAAATTATTCTCTGTGAAATCTTTTTATTTCTTCTCCTTTCCTCATGCATTCTAACCTGAAAAAAGTAAATGTAGAATTAATAATGCCTTATCATTGAAGAGTGAATCCTCCAGATCCCGATTATTAATTGGTTCAATCCCGTCAACTGCCCCATCAAATATCGTTAGTAATAATAATAATAATAATAATAATAATAATAATTCCCCTATGTTGTTTTAGTAGCCAGATATTCAAATATTTTCACATTTTATAGTTATAGTTACTATTTATATAACTAAAAATTTTTAATCTGTTGGTTTGAAATTTTTAGCGATGGTTCTAATGTTTAGCGTCCAAAACACCACGGGGATATTTAAAGAGACAGTTAACTGTATTGAATCGATTAATTTATCAGTGAAATGCATCGTACATGCAAATGAATTCAAAATCTAGTCTACATTTTAAACCACTACATGCCCCCCCAAGTAGTATACCTCCAGCAATTTCCAGCCAAGATGATCGTTTCAGAGACATTAATAGACTACGGTAAAAAGTAATAAAGTTTTTTCCTTCCAGACGATTTTCATAGCCACGGTGGTGGCAGGGCAGACCACCCAAAACGACGACAGTGACCAGACCAGTGCCCTCAGCGAGCAAGAAGACCCCACCAAAGTGTCCGAGGACTCCTCCACCGAGTCAACATCATCCGCGGAAAAAGATGAAGATGAGGAGGATGGTGACCTAAAGTCATCCGGTACCGCGGCCCGGTACACTTTCACTCAGGCTGACGCCCGCACCAGTTTGTCACCGGCCCCCACCAATGACTTGGTTACTGAAGATGAAGACGACGACGACAACGATGATGATGATGATGGTGATGAAGAAGCTGTTGAGACAATAGGTGAGGCTTATATTTTCTTTTGATAAATTCATGTTGAAGAGCTTTTGATTTTATGTGATTCCCTTGTTTCAATGAATGATTTTAAGATGACAATCTGTGACCTCTAAATAAAAATTTGTGAATTCTAATGTTCATGATATTGACCAGTTGATGCTATTTTTGGTTGAAGTTATAGTAATTTTTATAGATGGGTTAGTCTAAATGATGTTAATTTGGAAGTTAAATTGAACTAAATATTCAATGTCCTTTATCAAATATTGTTTTTATGTAAAAAAGAAACTTTCCTTTCTCTAACCTACCAATGCGTTTATACAAGAGAAAAATTTGATTAGGCACAGTACACTTTTATTTTAATTTTACCTTAAAAACATAAGTAAGTAAAAAAATTCAGTTAAATTATTTTCTAAATATAAAGTAAGATTATAGAGTTATAAATTTTGGTAACATTAATAATTTAGGATTTGAACAGAATTTTTTATTAAATATTTCAGATTCCTTTACGCCTTTTTAATATTTTATTAGGCATAATTCCATACTGCCATAAAATCAGATTTCAACAAAAATTTAACAAGTAGTTTCAGGTTAAAAACTTTGACGTCGTGTCATTATCTTATGGTATCGTAACAATATAAAAAGTTGAAATGTTCTATGATATTTGTATAACAAAATAAAACAGCATTATTGTATTCTTTGACTTTGAAATTCGAAGTTGAAATTTATCTAAAAATATATTTTTTCATAGGTATAAAGCTTTGCAACCCTCGTTCTATAGATAGAAACTTTTAAACCCCTTTCGATGGTTTCGAAGTATTATCTTGCTAAACGGTTTTATTGCAAAACATATAATCTGCCCCGTTTCCTCATTCTTCGCAGGCATTGTGTTTAAATTTGACGTCATCATAAAAACTATTTTTAGAGTAGGTTTGATGTAAAAATTCTTTGGAGAAAGTTTAAAAGTTTAATGCTGCTTTTCTTGAGCACGCCTTCACTAGAAGTTATATACTAAAC
The DNA here is from genome assembly GCA_024610705.1 of Tetragnatha versicolor. Lineage (NCBI taxonomy): Eukaryota > Metazoa > Arthropoda > Arachnida > Araneae > Tetragnathidae > Tetragnatha > Tetragnatha versicolor. Next base: position 60,630,560 of record JANDEH010000001.1, read on the forward strand.
AAAAACGTTTCAAAAATAGATTTCAAACATTTTTAAACGCTCAAATATTTATGATTTTTATTACAATGTTCCCCACCCGCACCCGGTCGGTAGTTCGTACACAAAAATACTATCGTAATGTAGGTAAAAAATTTCAGAAACGATAAATTTAGTAATTGTATAAATTTACTAACATTTATATGTATATGTTTATTTTATATCACAGGTATTTCTTAAGGTAAAACGCATCATCTTAATAAAAGCAGCTGTGACAATTCCCCTGTGTGCTTTCCCAGGATTATTTAAACACACCAATATAGAAAATTTAATTTAAAAAAAAACAGAATTTGAATCTAATCTTTGCGTTAAGGAACATTAAGACCCATCAAATTAGAAACAAAAATCTGAACGGGACTTAGTCCCCTTGGTGATGAATATGTTCTTCTTCGAAAATCTTTGTACTTATTTATGTTATGTCAATAAAGCTATTATTATTATTATTATTATTATTATTATTATTATTATTATTATTATTATTATTATTATTATTATTATTATTATTATTATTATTATTATTATTATTATTATTATTATTATTATTATTATTATTATTATTATTATTATTATTATTATTATTATTATTATTATTATTATTATTATTATTATTATTATTATTATTATTATTATTATTATTATTATTATTATTATTATTATTATTATTATTATTATTATTATTATTATTATTATTATTATTATTATTATTATTATTATTATTATTATTATTATTATTATTATTATTATTATTATTATTATTATTATTATTATTATTATTATTATTATTATTATTATTATTATTATTATTATTATTATTATTATTATTATTATTATTATTATTATTATTATTATTATTATTATTATTATTATTTTAAAAAAATGAAAGAACGAAAATCAAATAGCCTACGACTACGTCATTTGAAAAATCGAAGTTTGTGAGAATATTTTTCACTAAAGAAGGAGAGTAGTGAGACTCTCCTTTCAACCAATAATAAAAACTGATTGATAAATAGAAATTAAAAGCACATTTAATATTATTCATGTCTTGGTTTAAAAAAATATAATCATCCTTTACGTACAAACACTTTTTTCAATTAAATCTTAATACAATAAGGGGACATCCATAAATTACGTGAGGCGTTTTTTCCAAAATTTGGACCCCCCCTCCCCCCAAGTGAGATCTACCTACAACTTTTTAAAAATAATTTGCAGTATTTTATCCGTGTGTGTTCCTTTCTCATACTTAAAAAAAAGAAAATCGTATAATTTCTTACTTAAAAAGTTGACGTGAGATTTTAATCGACCCCCCCTCCCCCCTTGGTGAGATTTGGTGAGATTTTTCCAAACCCCTCCCCCCCCTTTTTGACCTCACGTAATTTATGGATGTCCCCTAACAACAATTAATCCAAATACAATGATCAAACGAAAATATTTTGCAGCTGATCTGGAAAAAATTCTCGAAGACAAAGCTAACAACGACGACGAAAAAGCCGATGTCAAAGCGATAGTTTCTACAACTGACGACGACGATGATGACGACGATGAAGAAGGAGACGACGACGATGACGAAGACAACACAAAACCAGCATCCGAATCCATTATCGCAGATCCAAAAAGCTCTCAACTCTCTCAACTGAGACGTTTGGGTGATCTGCAACCCGGACTCATGACAGACGGATCCGACCTTGATTCTGAAGACAAGACACCCGAGGCCCCGACCCCCATTTTCGTTACAAACCCAGAACCAACCGACTCCTCCGGTGACGGTTCGCCTCTGCTGCACTTGACACAAGGAGGATATCAAAGACCGGACAGAAGGTTCTTCGGAATCTACGACCAGAGACAGCGAATGAGAGCAGGTAGCGCTTCCCAGCAATCCGAGACATTGGAAGCACCGCAAGCCCAAGCTGGACCCCTCACTCCACAGGTGATGCCCCCGTACCAGCCCCAATCGGCTCGCCCCATGTTCCAGAACCCGTTTGCATTGCCTGGTGGAATCCAGAGCGGGTTTTTCAACACTCCTCCAGCTGGGTTCACTGACTTTTCATCCTCGAATTTTCAATCTCCCTTCCACCCAGCTGAAAACGGACCTTACTCCGCATACCCCAGGGATCAGAACGGGTTTTCTCTCTTTCAAGCACCCCAAAGACAACAGAACCAAGGGGTGTTCCCTCCAAATCTTCCCTATCAGCAACAAGTCCTTGACGGAAACACCAGACCCGTCCAACCTTTTTTCCATCACCCTGGAGGTTTCCCTGGTTTGCCTAACATGGATATCGTTGATGATACACCTCGACCGAATTATTCGCCGTATATGAGACCCCAACCTGCTGCCCAGTTCCCATCGGTCTATCCGAACTTCTACGGCTCCTCCGTTCCGAATACGGACTTCACCAACGCTGGAGTCATGTCGAATCTACCCAGGCAGTCGTTCCAACCCCCTCTGTACAGGTACCCCGACAACCCTCTGACCCTCCAGAGCAGCGATCAGGTTGACAAGCAAAAACAGGACGGTGGTGCCCCGGATGAACCGAAAGACTCGGACGCTTTAACAGCATCCCAGGACAAAGAAGACCCGACTGCAGTGCCTTTCGGCGCTCGCATCAAACCAGGTAATGACGACAGCGAAGTCTACTTGAGGTACCCCATTCAAGAAGCCGGCTACGCGACAGAAGAGAACCTGCCGGTTCAGAACACGACCGAAAAGTCACGGAACTCTGACCCTTCCAAATCCCCATTCCCCTTCTTTGCTCAGCCTGACGGTTTCAGACCGTTCAGCAACCCAGATCCGTACAGAAACGCGCTGAACTCTCTCCAACAGGGCTATCCTGGAAACATAGACAACGGCAACCTAACCAGAGAAGTCCCTGCAGATCCGTTCTCCAACAATTCTCCAGTGCAGTTCGATGAGCGTTTGTCTCGTCCAGCTATGATGTTCCCTCCTCACCATCAGAGAGAACAGGTCTTCCAAAACAGGCAGTTCCTTCCGATGCCTGGATTGGATGCCAGAAATCCTTTTTACCAGCTTCCCGGGGTTCAAAATAACGGTTTCGTGTATCCACCTCCACCAACTTCGATGAGAAGGGCCGAAGACTCCAAGAAGACTCCGTCGTGTGCTCAAGGCACCAACTCCACGGTTTGCTTCGAGGACGCTGATTATCCAAGGTAAGCTGCATTGCTCATATATCACGGTAAAATCTTACAGCCGTATTCACCACTAACTTAACATAAGGTTAACCTGGAATCAAGCTTTTAATTGGCTGTTGAAAACGGGAAAACTAGTTTCAAGCCAATCAGAGTTGTCAAAGAACCTTGATTCCAAGTTAATCTTTGGTTAAGTTAGTGGTGAATGTGGCCGTTAGTTGCAAATTATAAATTTGTAGCGTACACGTTTTTTGAGGGGAAAATGAATTAATTTATTTTAATGGATCTGAGAGACATCGGATGTGGGCACCTATAAACTTAATTCATTTCTGTTTAAGGGGTTGGGGTTGGGTTTCATTTGGGTTGTTATTGATAAGGTTTTTCATTTTTATGTTATCATTTAATTTTTATACTGTAAGGCTTATTTGTTCCTGTATATTTAGAAAAGAGGTTGATGATTAATGAATTCTACTCATTTGATTTAAAATGGAGAAAATGCAGAATGTTATACGTCTAAAAAATGTTGCTATCATTCTGCTAAATGCTGCTTGCGTTCATGCTTAGTTGATTACATCTCATCAATTTTTTTTTGTAATAGAATACAGAGAAAATAAGAGGTATAATAATAAGATCATAATACGTACTAGTATTGAATTTACAAAAGTCTTCTAGAACCAAAGCAGAACAGCATCGATAAATTTGAGGCTAAAATTACACTAAAATATGGTACCAAGATTAATAAAAAAAAATTAATGAGACGGAATATGATACAAACATTTCCCTTAAGGTACATTTTTTAGGCTGACAGAACCAGAAATAAAATACATAGAATGGTCAAAAACGCAAATCAGTCGGTTTCCATGCATATCGCTATCTCATAACCATAGCTATCTATCATCATAGGATATATTCAAATTCCCCATGTACTGAAAAGCGAAATTACTTTCTATTTCAGTAAGAAACAGGAAAGGGATCGAAAGCTCACCCTACAGGGATATGAAACCTCCTCAACCTTTGCAAACTTAAGTCATTGACACTGATCACGCCATACAAGTCACGCAAACTCGTCAAATCCTTTCACTTACTTTTGGCAACATCAAAATAAAAATCGTGGGTGTGTTGGTATTCTGGGGAGCTTTTCTTGAAGTAGTTGATGGTTAAAATTCCTTCAAATGACATTCGATGGCCTTTTCTTTGAAGAGTTAGTTGTAAAAGATTTTTCTATAAAGGATAAACTCAAAAGTACCTTATTTATAATCATAGTTATGTCTTTTTGGCGCATTTGCTCATCGATCGAAACTTGAGTTCTTAACCGTTAGTATATATAGTACAAAAACCGTTTGCAAAATTTTAGGGTTCATTATTTTTTTATCAACAAAATAATGAGTATGTTTTCAATAGTTTTAAAAAAATATTTCTAAAATAATCTTTCCATCATAAAATAAAATGAAATTACAAGAAGGAAATCCCAGACGGATAAAAGTTTCATTTGAATGCCAACAGCTTTGCACATGGACAGATTTAAGCGGAACAACCCGGGGGTACGTTAGAAAGCTATCCCCGATAGTTCCAATAAAAAAATGAAAATTCCTAAAAAAGATAATGGGCATATCCCTCCTATGACCCCCCATAAATCCGCCCAAGGCTTTGTTGTTTTCAATTAAATTTGAACTTTTCTAAAAGATATAAATGGTTGTTTGCGGTGAGACAATTTTCACAGATTTTATTTAATAAAATATTGTATTTTAGGGTCAATTAAAATATAGTGTTCAAATCAAAGAGCAAAATAAATTCTAAATATGCGTCCCAAAATGTTAGGGATGCATTTTATTTTTATTATTAATGTAATTTAAAAATTTTATGATTTATGTCATATTATTTTCCTCAAGGATTTGTGTACAAATGGGGGTCAAAGAATGCTGAACAAACTTTTCAAATGAAGAAATAAATTCTGAAGGGTATTTTTTCAGAGTAAAAGACATTATAAAGAGTCAAAATGATAGTTTCAGACACTTGGTCGAAACAATTGTGCTGTAATTCCAGTCGTTAAATTACTTTCTAATTATTTGGAGCTTATTGAATCTTTAAAACGCACAAAATTACTTAATCATTTTTAAAAAGACAGTTATCTCGATGATTAGCGTTAAAATCTGATTGAGTTTGAAAAATTTAAATAACTTTTTTATGAAAATAACTAAAATACCCATTTTTATAATAATAAACTAGCGCTAACGCGCTAGACCCGGGCTTCGCCCAGGTTTCAGTCTTTTAATAAATATTATCTGTTGAGTAATATTCTCTTATAATATACCTTATAATATTCTCTTATAATAACCCTTATAATATATAATGGGCTTCGCCAGACCATTTTTTTTAAATTTATTCTGTTGTGTTACAGATGGGCTTCGTCAGTCCAAATGTGGAAATAGTTAAATAAAGGACATATTTTATCTTTATACTATAACAATTGATTTTAAACTACAACAATCGATTTCAATCTACAACAATCGAAAATATGCCTACAACAATTAAAGTTACATCTTCTCTTATTATATTTACAACAATGTGGGTTTGCCATGAAGTTAGGCATGAAATAGTGGTTTTTAAGCATAAAATTGACCAAAAACGTTGTTAGGACGCTTCGATTTTAAATTATTTTTATTCAGAAACCTTCCCGGGAGCGAGTAGAGCAACGTGGTATAGTTTAAAAGTTAATGTAGGTTCGAAAAGTTTAAAACTATAAAGGACATACAGATATACATACAGACAAACATTCATTTTTATTATTAAACGCTTTTATTCTACTTGCTTTTGGCGGCGTTTTACGGGAGGAATTTTAAAACTCGATTTTCGGGCACTTCCCGATATGTTAGGGCCCCGAAACTTTGCACATAGGTGTAACCCTCATGACACTCCAATATCCAACCATTCTCTAGTCAAACATCCAAAGGATTAAGTTAATTAACGAGTATTTTTAATTAACAGAAAAACCAGATTTTGAGACCTTTCCCAAGGGGCTATTCTCCCTAAACCGTGCACAATGTTGTATAAGGCATAACTTCATCATATTCAAAAGTCAAAACGAGAATTGCCCAGTAATTACGATAATTATAGACGATTAATCACTTTTTTCTTTCCGTATTCTTGTACATAAAATTTCAGGCACTTCCAAACGATATAAAGTTCTGAAACTTTGCACCGTGGTGGAAACTCGATGACAATGCAATATTCAATCATCAACTAGTCAAAACCTCCGTAATTTAGGTAATTAACGAGTGTTTTTAGTTATCCTTTTAATTCAAATTTGAGACACTTCCGTGAAGCCAATGGCTCCCAAAACCTGTAAGATAATATATTAGGTATATCACTACAATATTTTATCTTCAAAACCTGATTTCTTACCTTCCAATTAACAATTAAGATAATTAGCGATTTAAGATAATAACCGCGAGAAAGAAATCGCCAGAAGAGCGAGAAATCACCAGAAGAGCGAGAAATCGCTGAAAATTGGTGCCCATCCCGAGGAATCGCGAGAGCAGAAAAATACGCTACTTTTATAATTTATGGACTACTGAAAAGTCTGAATGGGATGCTTTTTTTTCTTTTTCTTGTGAATCTTTTTGATATGGACGGATTTCATCGGCGAGTGAGCCGATGTTATATTTCACCATCATATTGTAGAAAACTAAAATTCCATTCTAACATCAGATTAAATATGGTTGAAATAAATACATTTTTTCTTGTGAGTTTTTGTTAAAAAAATAGCATGACTAAAAAGTAGAAAATAAAAAAAGTAAAAAAAAAGATTTTTTAAAAAACGCTTTTATTGAAGTGTTCTAAAAGGTCAAAAATAATTAATTCGGTTTGACAAATAATTTATTGGGAAGTAGAAAATAACTTTTTGGTAAGTAAATAATAACTGATTTTCTAATCACTAAAAATAAAAGCGTGGGCGCTAGTAATTCTTTATTCACTATTTATTCTAACTTGTTTATTCTATGTTCTATGTAAAATTATACTTAAATACCGACGTAATGGTCTAGTGGTTAGAGCATCTGACTGCAAAGCCGTACGTCTGGGGTTCGAACCCTTGTTCGGCATAGATGTTAGTGTTACTAAACTTGAATTACATATACGGGTCCATACCTTCAGGTGAATTTGTACAAACAAAAAAAATTAAAAAAATTAAATTAAAAAAAATATATAAATTACTAGCGCCCACGCTTTTATTTTTAGTGATTAGAAAATCAGTTATTATTTACTTACCAAAAAGTTATTTTCTACTTCCCAATAAATTATTTGTCAAACCGAATTAATTATTTTTGACCTTTCAGAACACTTCAATAAAAGCGTTTTTTAAAAAATCTTTTTTTTTACTTTTTATATATATATATAGACAGACTAAAACTATCTCTTTTTCCATGCTTTGCAGGAGAGAACTGATATACGCCATGAATTCCGACTCTTTCTTAGTCGAGAGGCTGTCGAGTCCCAACCAAGTCGTAGAAGAAATCGTACTGCAAGACCAAAAAGACGACAAAGAGGGTGATGACAATTCCATCTGTAAATCCGAAATCAAATACGGCCTTCCTCTTAGGGCCAGGAGCGTCAAGAAGTCGTGGAAAGTGATTGTCAACTTGGAGAAGGGCGACGGAAGCAGGCAGTTCATCCAACCGGTCCGACTAGAAATTTGCAAGTAAGTTTGGATAGATGAAATGTAGTACTAGAAAATTTTCGACAATGTTTAAAAACATTTTAATACATTAATTTGATAATTTCGTTTCAAACGAAGGAAGTCAACTTAAATATAATATGTTAGAAAAAAAGTTATGTCCTTTCATGCGAGGATTTTGGACGATAAAAATTTTTTTTCAGTCACACTTTATTCAAGTCACAGATTTCCTCAAAGGTCCTCTATATCAGATTGTTTTCTAGATTATTGGAGTTTTCATTAAGACTAACTTCCTTATTTTTTTTTCTTCCTTAACTGCTTTGATCCTCAATCTAAAGAAAAAGATTGAGGGAATAGAGGGAGGGGAAAAAAGAGAAATCCTGTGCATTTAGGTACGGCCTACTAGATTTACATAGGCTTGCCATTTGTTAAATTATGAGACGCATTTGACATTTTTCCATGCTAGGATCAACCCGCATACTCTACCTATAGAGCGAACGTACGTATTGTATTGTATACAGATTTAGTGCTTTATTGCCAAAAGCTATTGCCTGTTGCATACTTTTTTGCCACCTACTTTATCTTTTATTTTCTTCCAGCATTAATTTGAACACAAATAGTGAACATGGGGTTATATCAAGGGTGTATATAAAGGGGGCGAGGGGGCCCTCCCCCCCCCCCGAAATTTAGACTAAGTATACAAACACAAGTTAAAACCCTGTTTTTTAAGACTCCCAGACCCCCCTTTGTACTTGGATCATTATTAGTCACAACTTTTTTACATTAGGTTCATTAAAATGCAAATCCTACCAAAAGAATGTGTATCCAAAATTCGGGCTAGAGGTACCAAAGGTAGTTAAAAATCGGTTTTTAGAGTCAATTTTTCTAAAATTTTCTGGGGTAGGGCCCAAAGACCCCCTTTGGTACTTTGAACTTAATTACTACAAATTTTTCTTATATTAAATTCTTTAAGAAGCACATTTTACATAAAATGTGTTAAAAAGTTTCATTAAACCTATTAATATATATGTATGGGATTGGGAGGAGGTGAGGAATAGTTTTAAGCCCCTCCCGAAATGAATTTCTAAAAAAATTTAATTAAAACGATGGGGATGAAAGAAATGACGCGTAATTAAGAGAATAAAAATGAAAGAGTAAGGAAGGGTGGTAAAAAAAGGGAATATAAAAGAGAGGATAATGAAGTGAAGAGAGAATAAAATATAGAAAATAGTTCATAGATAGAAATGTGGAAAAAGATAAAAACAGGGAAGATTGACAGAGAGTGAGAATAGGGATCAGATGGGATGAAGATGCAGTACGTTAAATGGAAGGAAGAGAATAAAAATAGTAGACATAATGCGAATGAAAGAGGGAGAGAAGATAATTCATAGAATGGATAATGAAAAAGAGAGCACTGGGGATAACAGAAAGGATGCGGGAATAAGAAAGAGAAATAAGTAAATATTTTATACTGCATTTTTTAACATTCCGATCAAACTACTTTGTTTCTAGCTGAGTTAGACTATTGAAATAGTGGTCTACAGTAAAATTCCTTTAGCATGAACTAGACTAAGTATAAAGAATAAGATTATAGTGGTTCAAAACAGAAAAAAACATCTTTTCCACCCCACACGTGTTATTTAAAATGCATATAAACGCGACGCACACTACAAATCAGGTATAACATTCCTACTCAGGCCCCCTGATTTACCATTAAGCCCACTAGGCCTGGGCCTAGGCACCCCCTAATTTTAAAAACTAACATTTGTAGTAGAAATAACTTTTTATAATTCCTTGAATGTGTTCTTTCATTACCTAATTAACAAAATCCGAATGTAATGCAAACATATGATTTATTAACATTTAATCCATGTAAACTGTTATACTTTTACTTGTATTAATACTATCCAAAACACCAATTTCTTTACACATGATCGCGATAACACACAGGTACTGTGTAACGTGGGGGCCCTTCCTGCATGTTGGGTCCTAGTGTTACAAATTTTCGAAATCGTGCCCTGTTCCTATTCTTAAATAAATGGATTTTCTATGTATTTCAGAGACGCTAACAAGCCGTGCAGTTTCACCCAAGTCAAGACAACTTGTGTGCAGAAGTACTCTTTGCAGCGCCTGCTTTCCTGGAGTCCTGCAAGGGGAATACACACTGACGTCTTCAGACTTCCTATTGCTTGTTCCTGCCAGGTAGTCGAAGCAAAGGCCTAAGGTGCTGCACCTGTACCCGGCAGTAGAGACGTTTTTCATAGAATCGTAGCAAAAACTATTGCATCCGTCCAAAGAAACACACAGAACTCGTATTTAGGGTGAGGATGAAGCCCGTGAGGATCATAATTTATAAACTTTTCTCCTCGACTCATTTGGATTGTAATTCGAAATTGAAATCTTTGTAACGCGTCACGAATAAGTGAAGACTTATCCACTGAACAAAGAATGGTTTATACAAATTACCACATAAAGGGGCCGTGCATAAATGATGCCACGCTTGGAGGGGAGGTAGAGGGTTCATAAATATATGACGCTTTGTGACAAAAGGGGGAAGGGGGTTTAAGAATTTTGAGATCACGCATTGAAAATCCACAAACTAAACTAACCATTTTTTTTCTGGAAAAGTTCATACTAACAAAATAAGAGTTCACTTTGAAATTGGGATGCACTTGAATAAAAATATAGGCCTGAGATCCCTAACAACTTTATTTTAAACTTATTGGTAACAGGGCACCACATGTGACAAAGGGAGGGAGAAGGGTATAATGAAGTGGGACACTTTGTGACATAGGGGAGGGAGGGGGTCAAAAATGATGAAAAAAAGTGCGCCATCATTTATGGATGGTCCCAAAACAATGTGTATAGGGGTCTGTGTATGATCCTTCGCAAAACATTTCAACTTATCCATCATAAATAAACAGACCTTAAAATGTTTGGCTACTAAGTTCTTAACTCAAAATATGTGTTAAGGACTTCTGTCTCTTTATACATAATAATCAAGAAGATTGATGCATAATACTTTATAGAACCGATATCTTATTCAAAAAAAAAACTTAAACATCTGAATTAAGTCAAAGAACAAATGGGAAGTAACAGGTAATGTGTAGAACGACTTCATGTAGAACCCAAGCGAAACACTGTGGCAATCTAGTCCTTAACTTTAAAAAATGTTGATCAGTTGTTGGCATTTTATAGTTTCAACCTTCCTTGTCCCTTGCATTGTTTGAATCCATCAAATATTTTTTTGAAAACTTAACACTCTTGCATTATTGGTAGTTTTTTCATGTTTCAGTACCACTTCTGACAGAATAATTACTTTTGTTACCTATTTTTCTTTTTCAGGAATATTTTACATTCTTTTAATCCCTTACCAACTGTCTAATATTCACAACTCTTGACCTGTTATAAAATTTTAAATAAAACTTGTAATACAACAGCTGTGTTCTCTTTATTCACCATTTGTAACAACAAAATGTGAAATCTGTATGCTTTTTTACATTTTTTACACCCCGCAATTTCTTGAATTGAACATTTTCTCAACAGCTTAAATTTATATAAAATTAAAAAAAAAATTATACTAATGAATATACTTATTTTAAATTAGTTTCAATATACAGAAAATAGTATAACTTTCAAAAGAATACTAGAAAATATTAAAATGATAAAATAAAGCAGCTATTTGATATTTTTTTCATTAGAAAACTAAAAATTGATGGTTATAAAAGATATAAGAGACGTTCATAATTTTTTAAAGTTTTGTGTGTGTGTGAGCCATAGAGGAGAGAGCTTAAAATCAGATTTGCCTTCTTTCATGATTTCTTCATAATGAGAAACTTAATATTTTTAAGCTTTCTTACAAGCAATATCTTTGCCTCCAGCAGCATTTTTTTAGCAACCCCTTAATACTTTTGAAAAAATAAAATCCAATATATATTATAAATCAATTAGTTAGCAAGACTAGTTACTAGTCGATACAATTTCACAAATAAGATCCATGCAGTGACTTGGGTTCACTGTAATGTTCTAAACCTGTAGATAAACATATTTAGGTTTTATATTAATTGTTTGAGTCAAATACAATAACCATGATACTATTTATTAAAACACTTAAAATAAATCAATAACAAAAAAATAACAAGAAACAAAACCATTAAGGACTTTAACATCCCTGGAATTTACAATTCCTACCAAAAAAAGAATTTTAAATATTTTGCTCTAAATGTTTCTTATTTAAAACAAAACCAATTAACATACTTATTTCATCCAATTACTTCCAACACCACATAACCTCAAATCCTTTAAATTTAGTACTGCTGTCCAATTATTTTATTAAATTTTAATTTCCAAGAAGCTTTATTGATAAATTTCAATTCTTGAATGCTATTTAAAACTTCAATAAGTTTTTAACAACTTACCAAGAAAATTTGGCGCAAGTTCAGAGTTGCGTATGCTTGGCGAATTTTGGCTGTTTAGAGGCACATTTAGAAGCCAAATAATTCACTTAACATGAGTTAGGTTAGGGTTACCATATTAGTCATATTTAACGCTAAAAACTTGGTGCATATGCAAGTCTGAACTTGCGTCGAAAATTTGAATATATTTTCATCTGTTTAATACTGGGTTTTCAACCTGCTCACAAACCCAAACCCGTGTTGAGTTTTTTAAAAACCCATGAAATAATAACATGAAAAGAAAGCAAGAGAAAAGGCAAGTTGAAGAAAAAATTAAGATTTGCAAGAGTAATTTCTTTTGACAGATTTCCAAGCACCTTGGTTTGCTATGGATCACAAGTTACTGGGAGAAAAAATAGGACAATGCACAAAGGTCAAAAATATTGAACTAAAATTTGGATTTGCTTTTAGATTAGATGGAAGTAAAAGTGTAAGCGCAAAGCTGAAAGAAAACTCCAGGCTTTACAATCCAAAATGGTGAACATTCCCAAAAAGGACCAGTAGAGAGTTAAAGGTAAAAGGGTAAAATTTGATACCTCTAAGAGCTTGGGAACTTCAAGGATAAAAAAATTAAAAATTCAACACACATTATGTAAGTACATTTATTTTAAGAATTCTACTAAACATGGGGAAAATAATGAATAACATTAGGATGTTAATTACAAAAAAAAAAGAAACATTAAAAATAGTATACAAAAACAAAAGCAATGTAGTAAACAAGTGGATGCTACTCTATTAACAGCAATGTTCAATAAATAACACAAAGATATTGCAAAAACACAAAATGTTGAGAGTAATGCAAGCTGAATTATTTATAAAAATTAAATTGTTTTCATGATTAGATATTATGCTTTTCAGAATTACAAGTTCAATGTGCTTAAGTAAAAAAAGTAACTGTGTTTGGAATTCAATACAACCTCAATAGTCAATAGTTTTGAATTCAATAGTCAATACAGTAAAGGAAAGAATTCAGAAAATAAAAGACAGTGGCTAAAAATAGAAAATACCTTATAGGAACATCATTGCCTTTCTGAAACCTGGTAAAACATCTGAACACTATTTTAGGTTTACTGCTAGATAATAAGAATCGTTAACTTTTTAATAGTCTGGTAATTGCCATCTATCATAAAAGTTTAATTTATGTTCAAAACAATTCCTCAGACATTTTCTTCTACTTTTTCTTGATAAAAAGTAGTGTGATTATAAAAAACCCACAAATTTGAAGAAGCCATTACATATTACATTCTTTAGATTTAGAATTTTACACAATCCAAAAAGTTAACTTAAAAATGTTACATTATGCTTATTAACTTTGCAGAAATGCCTTCCAAAGTTTCAATGAAAAGGAAACATTTGGCAGTACAGGGCAGTTATTTCCTTGATATAATTTACAGTAAAATATACCTTACAACTTCTTCAAACAATGCAGTCATGCATTTACTACATCACAGAACACAGAAAGATAATTAGTTTTTAAATATTAACATGTAACTTATTTGAAAAAACATTTACAATACCTATATACAATTTTGGTTCTATTAATTAAAAGACATCTTCCCAAACACATCTTTATGCAGCACCACAGTAAAGCTGAGAAAAAAGAATATGTTTTCCCAAAATAAAATTCACAGAAATGTACATGTTACATACAATGGAAAATTTGTACAATGACATAATTTCTTAACTCCTGTGATCTGCCAGAAATATACGTTGAAAATAAAATTTTGCTCCCAGTAACAATCTGGCATAATGAAACTAAGTGCAAAATAATGTGCAACAGCATATGAAGGTTAAACAAATATATTTAACCTTAATAAAATTAACAAGCTGTTACTGCTAAAGAGTTAAGATGGCAACTACAAAATGTAGAAAGTCCCAATCTTATGTAAACTAACAATAAAAGCAAGTTTAATTCTAACTGTAACCAACAAAGTAAACATGCAGAGGAATTCAGAAAGTCATGCAAATCTAGTTCACAAAATGAGACTGATAACTTATATCAGTTCTTCTCACTGAAGTTGTGATAAATGAAAGCAAATAAACAAAGTTTAAAACTTATTAGCCACTGTAATGTATAATACTGAACACATTATGTGTTATGGTTCCATATAGAAAAGGTTGAGATGATAATATTTTTTAAGATCACCTACAAATAAAAGAGCTTTCCAAATTAAAGTATTTTTTAAAGTCCAATGACTGGATAGAAAGGATAAAACAAGTATCAGACATAAAAAATATCATTGAATAGATTTGGTCCCTTGTATTGTGGCTTATATTATGATATTGGCATTATGATCACTATTCTTGAAATTCTTATAAAAGACAAATCAAATTATCTTAAAAAATAGTAAGCAAATCACTTTACCCCTTTCAATATGGCAGGATATATGATGTCCCATCTCTCTCAATAAAGCTTGTAACATCATTGTTGTTGAAACATCATTATGGGATAGTTTATGAGTCTCTTAGACCTTCAGACATTCACATAAACGATGTTTTAACAACAATGACGATGTTACAAGCTTTATTGATGGGACATATATGTCCTGTCATATTGAAAGGGTTAATAAAAATTTAGCTACACTACTTTATGAAAGCAACTTATTTGGCACTACAATTCCCCCTAAGTATTCTTAAAAGAATTCAATAACTATGAAGATACTTTGAAATTTTTTTTCTCTGGCAGATCATGAGAAATATTACAATACAGAAAAACAAATATGCATTAAATTCTATATGTGCACTATTTTAATATCATATATAATTTTTTACTGGGTTTATTCTTCAGAGGGTGTATTACACAAGTATTTACATATTAGTGTTGGTGTTTGGATTAAAGAATTTGTATGCTTGCAGAACCTAATTTATAAACCTTTTGGATTTCATTATTAATGTACAGAATAATTTGATTAAAGTAGCAGTTCAATGGAAATTAAATAATATAGCAGTATTAGGAAAACTACCCATAAAATATGAACCTTGTGAACAAATGAAGCACAAGATGATCAAAAAGAGAAATTAACACGCAAGATGTTTATGTAAAAATAATTTCAATTGCACAAACATTTATAAGAACAAATAAAAGAAATAAATGGTGTATGTACATGGCTATGAATAAAAAGGATGATTGTCCTATATTTTCCAAATACACTGTATCATGTTCAACTTGGCCCAAAATAAGTAATATAAATTTACAGTTTAAGGAAACACTGGAGTTTCATAAGATATACCTAAATATATTTTGCAAAGAACAGTAGTATGAGCTTACAAAACAGTAAAAGGGGGATAATTAAATTACATTAATGTGCAAATCAAGCCAATAAGGTTTTCAGATTCTGTGTATTATATAGAATAAAAGAGATGCCAACTTATCAAAAGTACCTTTTTTAAAGCCAAAGTTGAATGAACTCAGTATATTAGTATTTTATTCCTTCGAAGCAGCAATACATACGAAACCATCGGGAGATAATTTCAAACATATTTAGCCTTCCATAATTACTTTTAAATAGCATACAATTACATAGTAGTACTTACTTAGTAGTACAAAAGTAAATATTTTCCGGTAAATCAGTCATACGCCATCAAAATCCTTAACTGTTCTCCCAAAATCTGAAAAAGCAGACTTAAACAAGATGGTTGGCATCCCCGAGATAAGAATATCAAATTTGAAAAAATTTCTGATCCAGAGCGACAGTTTAAAAAACGAAACCAGGTTCGGCAATCATTTACAGAAAATTTTGGGCTACATTTCACAGAGAGTTAGAAAATATTACAATAAAACAGTCATGAAGAATAAAACTAAGAGCAAGACCTCAACTTATGTATTCTGCCCCTCATTTTCTCGCGAATGTTCAAGGTGAGCTGCAATTTCACTTGTGCTTTCAGACTGGTCGCAACCAGAGAGTGGCGAAGACAGACTCTGCTGTGCAGCGCCAAGGGAGTTCTCGTCTGCAGTGTCCCCTTCAAGGAGCCTCTGCGGAGAATCACTGTCTGAAGAGTAATCTGGCGAGGAACTGCTGCTGCTGTCGTCATCATCCTCTCTATCGACTTCAGCCCCAGGGAATATGTAGCGGCTCGGAGGGACGAATAAATAGCTTTTGTCTAAAATGGAACATTTGTTTACTATAAAAATTTACAATGGTGCATTAATTAAAATAGGGTTTAGGTCAAAAGTGCCAGTTATTTTCACATAAAAATTTTATACTAGCATATACAGTAGAACCCCGATTATATGCGAGCGGATGATCCGCGAGTGCCTAGAAAAATAATTTTTTGATGACGAGAGCAAATTTTAGATGAGATTAGAGATATTTTAGCCTTGCCACCCAATTCCGCGGATAATTGGGGCTCTACTGAACAGTGTATTCTTAATATGACAAAGTCGAAGGGACTGGTAAAAAGTTCCTTCGGCATAACATGTTAAATTAAGAGGAATACTTTTTTTAAAATAAAGATTTGTGACATACAATGTTTATCTTATCAAGAGTATCCCATATAATGAACTTCTGAAGGATAAAAGTCACTTGAGCAGCAGCAAGCAGACTAATGATCTAGTAAATCACAAACATCACCAATCAAAATTTATTTCCTTTTTGCCAAGGTACTTTCTTAAAAATTATCCTTCTACTGGGAAAACTGCAGAAGCAGCTTTAAAAACAAGACAACTTTAACTTTATAATTTTTTTATAATTCAAATAAATCCCATTCTTGATATGTTTTCATGAACTAAAAACTTTATAACCTAAAAGAGCTAAAGCAATTAAGATTCAGGCATGCAATAGGTCTACATAACAAATTATCAAATCCAACACTTACCAGGGAGTTCTCTGGACACAATATCTTTACTATTACATTGCCATGTACTGGAGCTAACTTCTCCTTTAGATGCACTAGGATCCTGCTTCATGGTACTAGGATCCCCAGATGCAAGTCCCTGGTTGGATCCATCTTCACTGTCATCCAACTTGATTGCAGACATGCCATTATAATCACAGCTGTTGCTTTCCTCACTTTGGGCCAGACTGGGGCCTGCGCATGTCTGATTTTGAGACAGCTCAAAATTGTTGTTTATTTCACCAAAGCTGGCAGAATCCATGGAGGCCAAACCATTTGGAGGAGGAAGAATTGGAAGGGGAGCAGAAACATCAATCTCACTCAGTGTGGAGAAAGGAATATTGTTTACTTCCCAATCACTGGCAAGTCTGAAAACAAGCAACAGGTTATTGGATGCTTTCTTTCCTAAGCATTCATATACAGGAGTGTGCTTGGACAAAACTTGTGTTTATAAATAGTCTCTTAACAAAATATTTTCACTTAAAAAGGAACTTCACAACATTTGAATCCTCAGTTTGAAAAAGAGAAAAAGTCAAAAAACCAAGTTTGGAGAAAATCAAATGTAATTTTAAATTAATATTTGAATTACAGTTGTATAACTACCAAATTTGTACGGCATATTCAGGAAAATATTTAGAAAACAGAGTAATTGTCGAAGAAAATAAAAGTAAAAATATTTTCCAGTTGAAAAAAGTTGATGTGGATTTATTCCTTTTTCAACCCCACGAAATTTTAACCGAAGAAAAACTTAAATTGAATTGGCATTTAAATTTTTTTTTCAAATGGGCGGGTACTGGAATTTTAATCCCGGACCACTGAACTGCCCTTAGTACCTACTCAGCGTTACCCAGCAGGCACCTGTGAACCGCAGCCACGAAGGTGAGGGTATTACACATCATTCGCTTGCACAACCCCTCTTTACAGGGGGCTTCATTCATCTTACAAGGACAGAAACTAACATCCATGCCAAATTGAAATTCGAACCCCAGACATACAGCTTCGCAGTCAGATGCTCTAACCTGAATGTCGACTGCATTTTGCTTTGTTCACACCACAAAAGTGAGCAGGGTTGCCAACCTGAGATGACGCTCATCCGTAATCGCCCCCGCCAACGAAAAAAAAATAAATTTGGCATGAAGCCTTCTGCATGTAGAAAAATGCCCCAATCTTTTGATAAGTTTTAGAAAAGTCTTGAAAACACAAACATTTGAGAAAAGAAGGCCTTTTTTCTCCCCATGAATCAATCATCCATGCAGATTAGAATATTTCGAATTCCGATTGATTCCTCCTTCTTATTGCCCATCTCATCGGTTACTAGCGTTATCGTTTTTATTCACAATTCTAAGTAAAAAAAATATGTATTGTAAGGATGGAAGGCTAAAAACAGAGAATTAAGAAGAAAAATTTAATACATTGTTCTTAAAATATAAGCAGCGTAGTTTCCGTAGTTTTTCTAGATTTATCCGTAATTGCGGAATTCGGGGCCGAAATGCGGAATGATTCCGCAAAATCTGGAATGGTTGGCAACTCCGAGTGAGAAATAGAAAGTATCAGGCAAATCAAACTCAAAATATTTATCAATCTGGCTAAGACAGTACCAATGGAGTAAATGAATAAGAATGGAGTCAAATATTCACTGAATAAAAGAGGTAAACACTTAGATTAAAAACAAATTTTATCTTACAAGCACAAAGAGTAGGAAAAAAATTAACTTTAAAAATCCAAATTAAATTTAAAAAATACAATGTATGAACATTGATTTTGCATATTCAAGGGGCTATATCAGCCTATTGGGGTAGTTATTTTCCCCTCATTCCACTAAGAGCAAAGCTTTCAGAATTTTTTAAACAGAAAAAGTCAATTTGCTATTTTTTGGATTTATTCCCTATTTCAAACTGGCGATTCATTTTTACTTTAATCTTCTTGGGACTTTTTATCATAATTATACAAAGTTATTACATATTTTACAATATAGTCAAAACAGAAATCTGGATGAAAGCGCAGAGAGAACCAGCTAAGTTTAATTAATCTTATTTTTAAACTTTCTATTAATGCTAGTTTTGAGTTTTCAAAATTATGAGAACATTTTCTCAAAAATGTACTCACTACATGTACTGTACATGTGAATATTTCAGGAAAAGTATGGTCAGACCCGATAAAAAAAAACATGTATAATGAAAGTGAAGCTTTCGAAATGGAAACAAATGCATATAGCAAAATCATAAGAAAAATGATATAAAAAGAAATATTCATATTTAATTTAACTTTAATTAATGTTGAAAAATATGGCTATTTCCAAGTCAAGATTTTTATAATCGAGTAATATTAGGCTCTTGTAATGCTATTTTTTGAGTTATTTTATTCGATGCATGACAAAAAACTGATTTTATAAGCGAGTCACAGAACGTTTTATAAGGAACCTACCGTCTGCATAATTCTCCAATTATGACATCACAGTCTCCAAGAAGTTCAATATCAAAAGTAAGGTGTTTGAGAGGTTCTCTGTTAATCAAAATTTGTGGAACATTCATTGGTATTGAGCCTGTTAAAAAATAAAATAAAAATACAATATCAGTAAAAGTCATGAGCACTCAAATTTTTAAGAATTGATGGTGAAAATTCATACATGTGATTACTCTGACAGTAAATTATCTGAAAATTACCAAGTGCCAAAAAAACGGTACTTTTGCAAAAAAGCACTATTTTTCGACTTTTCTGCAGATTGATTCAAATCATCCGACTTAATGAGTTCTTACAACGGTTAAGTTGTTTTTCTTACATCCTAATATCAGCATGAGAAGGAGCCGCGGCAAAAACAACGCGGCAAGCAGCCGATGGGGAAGAGAAAGCCAGAGAAAACATCGATGGGGTAGTGACTAATCATTGCTGGCTGTAGATTATGGCTAATCATCGCTGGCTGTGAGGTTTTGCTTATCAGAAAGAAATTTTAAGGTGGAATTTTAATTTTGCAGAGTGAATTGTCCGATTTTAATTTTGCCAAGAGGTAATTTGGGGTTTCCGCCAGTTGGAGGAAGAATCTCATGTATGAAAATTGCTTTTAGTTATTTTGCATGTAATGAAAATTCTCTTCATATATTGGAGCAGAAATTACACTGCTGTGCAAAAAATAAGAACGGAACTGTTTTTTCAACATAACACCAGGTAAAATTATTGTTCATCCATTAAAAATACCAAAAGATGTTCAATGGGTGAGAATACAGGGCCCGAGAATAAATTTTCCCTATCAATATTTTAAGGGGGTGAATGGGCCCTCCATTGATAATAATCTATTACACATTTAGAGCTGTGACAGAAACGTCTGTGTAAGAGGTATTTAACCGAGAAATTTAAGTTATTTGCAATGAATATGACTATTCCTGAACTCGATGCATATTTTTAAACGTTTGTGCTGCCTTTAAATGGTAGTTTTTAGGTTTTATTGAGAGATATCAGTCTAATCATCATTTTTGGCAAGTTTTAGCCTCTGGGTCATTTTTGGCAAGTGGTATCAGACCGTAAACCATGTTTTTAGTAGGTCTTACAGGTGTCTGATTGTGTTTAGGTCCGGGGACCCGAAAAGTAACTTTATTCTTTCTATATTGTTTCTTATGAAAAACTTTGAGAAAGCCAAATTGTGATTTTGTGAGGTTTTTTTACTAATAAAAATAACTTATTGACCCAAAATGTCTTCTAAAAGAAGCAAATGGGCCATGAGAATACAGATATGCAATTGCAGACACCAGGGAAAATATCTTTTGAGTATAGGATGTGTTGAAATGTCCATAAGCACAGTACAGATTGAAAGAAAAATTCGATCTCTTTAAACATCATTTTTAAGATAATGGAGGTACTTTTACAGATATAACTTTCTTTTCAGACATGCATAATTCCATAAACACTAAAAATACTTCCTTTTTTTAACCTAAATAATAGATGTCCTTTCTGTGAAACTAATGCATTTCTTTGTGCCGTTTCAACACCCCTTTAGACAGTACAGAAATTTTCACTGATACCTGCACTAGCGTACATGTATTCTCATGTCCCTTTTACTTCTTTTAGAAGACCTCTCGGGTTAATGATTTCTCTTTATTAGTGAAAAAGCTGCACAAAATCACAATATGACTATCTCAAAGTTGTTCATAAGTAACGATATTGAAAGAATAAAGTTACTTTTCATGTCCCCAGACCTGAACGCAATCGGACACAAGTGAGACACTAAAAACATGGTTGGCGGTAAGATACCACTTACCAAAAAGGACCCAGAAGCTAAAACTTGTCAAAAATGATGATTAGACTGATATTTCTCAATAAAACCTAAAAACTACCATTTAAAGGCAGCACAAACAATTCAAAATATGCATTGAGTTCAGGAATAGTTATATTCATTGCAAAAAACTTAAATTTCTCGGTTAAATACCTCTTACATGGACGTTTCTGTCACAGCTCCAAATGTGTAATGGAACTCCATTATCAATGGAGGGCCCATTTACCCCCTTAAAATATTGATAGGGAAAATTTGTTCTCGGGCCCTGTATTTTCACCCATTGAACATCTTTTGTATGATTTTAATGGATGAACAATAATTCTACTAGGTGTTATGTTGAAAAAACCGTTCCGTCCTTAATTTTTGCACAGCAGTGTAGTAATGGATGCCTACTGTTTGTTATTAACATTTTAAAAATGATTTATAATTACAGTAAACTCCCATTAGTACACCGTTCAAGGGGATTTGTGAAAACGTCGTAATAAGCGGTACGACGCTATATGTGGAATTCTATAAAACACTGTTTCGGCGATATACCTAAAACCCGTTATACCTAATCTTACCTAGAAACCTTTTTAAGCGGAATTTTATCACTAAAATAGAAGAGACAGGCAACCCCTGTTCATTTGCAAATTGCTACTTATTCATAACACCTTTCTTCTTGTCATAAAGCTTGATTATCTTCAATTTATCATTGAAACTCAAAGCTTTCCTTTTACTTCTAGAAGAACTTGCCATTTTAAACTTATGCCCAGAAAGAATAGATACTGAATACTGTATCTGAACTACACAACAGTGGACTGAACACTGAGCTATGGAATACGGAAGTCGCGTCGAATTGGAGGAGAGGGGGAGAATTTCCAAGCAATTTAGGGAGTGTTCTGATTCGTCACAGGACAACCCACTTGCTCTGCAAGACACTGGTCATCATTGCGGACGTAACGGGGGGCCATTCGGGGAAAAAGGGGAGCGGTTGGGAAAAACCAGTTCTACCATATTGTTCTACACGCGTTTTCAACGCTCATACATTATTTGAAGGAAACTCGACGACGCAATAACTGGGATTGTTCTTCAGGGGACTGGAGAAAAGCGTCGAAATATGCGGGAAGTCGTAATAAGCGGGGGCGCTATAAGCGGATAGTTTTTAATGATAAAAGGCCTATCGGTACCAGGGACCGGAGAAAAATGTTGTAATGTGCGGGATGTCGCACTAAGTGGGGGCATACTAACGAGAGTTTACTGTAGCTGCCTATAGTTAACACAATTGCTTTATACAGGTAGACGAACTGAAAATCAATTATCAATTTATGTCATATGAGATTAGTATCGATTTATAAAGAAAATAAATGTAATTTTAAAACATAATTTGATTTTGAGATTGATTTGATATTAGTTAATATGCTGGGTGGATTACTCAAGGAATGGTATCTATGTAACAATTTCAATATCATAACTTCAAAACTAAATTACTACTTTATTTAGTGATGTAAATATTTCCTAAAAACACTGAAACTATTAAGCCTGTACTTACTAGGGATTGTTGCAACAGGTCGGACTTTAAGTGAAGAACCAATAACGATAAGGAGATCGCAGATTCCTTTGTCTTTATTCATACTGTCATGAAACTCGTCAGATAGGCCTTCTCCAAAGAAAACTATATCAGGCTTCATGATGCCCCTAACTTCATTATCTGTAGGACAAACTGGACAGTATGGAATGGTCTGAAAAAATTAATTATGATTATGAGTCTCACACTCAAGTTTAATAAAGGAAAGGTGGCAAGCTTGCTACAAATCTTGAGGAAGAACAAGCAAATATATAATTGAGTGAATCTATTTTTTAAACCTTGCAAATTTTTAAAATTTTCCTGATTAATATCAGATATTTTGAAATTCCCAGATAATTCTTGTTTTATTCCCCATCTAGGTCACATTATTTAAATTTTTCATAATATTTCTCCAGAGATGAAATTTCCCACAATCAAAAAATCGCATGTATTTTACAACCCTGGAGATTTTTAGCTATTTTGGAGCTGTATATAAATAATGGTCCAAGTTAGGCGGTCTTGATTTAAAACATATACTGATAAACAATTTTAACATTTCATAAAAATAATAATGTAATAAAATTTAAACTTCAGTTACCTGATTAAAAATATCCTCTTTTATAACTGTACAATCTACCTTATGCCTACATACTGTACAAGAGGCTGTGGCAAATGATCCTGAAAAATTAATTTAAACACTGAATCAGACTTTTCATTACTTCAAAATTCAATGCTAAAACTCAAAAACAGGATGGTTAACAGTTAGAGGAACTAAGATTTAGGTTTTCAAATGACTAGAATAGTTTGCAAGTACAAGTACATAAGTGAATAAGTATAAGTCCTTGGTATATAGGGTGAAGTCCTATGTCATGGTTAATTGTCATCCTAACATGAGACCCCATAATTGATTCATATCATCAACCTGTTAAGGAATGAAATAGCAGAATCTACCTTGTTCGGTCTAAAGATTAAACCACAGACCTGAGAAATATGGAAGGATAAATGCTACTAGTAGGCCACAGTAGTAGGAATTAAAAAGTAATGTAAATCACACACAAAATTCAGAGCAAAAGCTAATATATTTTATTACAGATTAAATTAACTTTTTAATATTTTAGTGACTGAGAAAAAGGTTTCCATAAAGTGCCCTAGTTTTTTTTAATCTTTAACTTAAATTTTCAAATTTCTAACAAAAAAATGGATGATTTGCTTTCTTAGAGAATGTCTACCTTAGAACACAAACCAATAACCAGTCACTTAACATCCCACCCAAACATTTTCATTCTTACTACAATCTATACTAGATTACAGTGCTTCTTGTCAGCAACATCACAAGTTGAGTGAGGAGCTTGAATTAGAAATCACACTTTCTAGCTATCTAATTGGCTAGTCAGAGATGACTCTCTGTTGTTCTGTCTTTTTTGCCAATTAGGTAGCTAAGAAGCATGAATTCTAATCAAAGCTCTTCCATGCAACTTGTGATGTCACTCACGGGAAATGTGATAATCTAGTATTGGAAGATTTAATATAAAAATCACATAGGACAAAAAGTTTTATAATCACTGGATCTAAGAAAAGCCTCCATGCCTTAGGGTAAAAATGCCCACCAAATGCCTTTTATAGTTTTAAAATAAGAAAAAATTATACTTAGTTTTTTTATTGAGTTTCAATAGCTACACTTACTACCACATAAGAAAAAAATTGAAGGAGAGGTAAGACTTAAGAAAAAAATACTATCACACTTAGGATATGCACATTTAATGATATACACATTTATCTATTCTATCTATATTTTAATTTCACTACAAGGTCTATTTTTAAAAATATGAAGGAAAAATTTTATCTTAATTTGAAAATGACATATTCTATCATAAGAATTATAATTAAAATAAAATAGTACCATGGCAAGTAATAACATTTTGTATTCCAGCAGCATGCTCCAATGTATCAATATTTTGAGTGTAGTTTCTCAATAATCGTCCTTGCTTTTCTAAGAGTTTTATGAAATGGTGACTTGGAGATGGTTGAAATAATCCTGGGTAGATCTCCTATTATAAAAAAAGGATTTAATTAGTTAAACTTATACTAAATTATTGGAGACTTTCAGGCCATTATTATTTATTTACCTTTTACCTTAATAACAGGGTTGCTTGATTTAAATCACTTGTTTTTAAAAAAATCATTGATTTAAATCAAAAATGTTTTAACTTCCACAATTTAAATAAAAAATTAGTTGTGTATGCTTAATAATGGTTTGCAAGTTTATTTGCATTTTACAATTTTTTTTAAATTCTGCTAGATATGTAACTGGGAGATAGGTTTAGGTTACTCTACATAAAATTGCCTGCAATTTCAAGAACAAATTTCACTACCAATTACAAAAATATTTATGACAAAAGGGGTAAGAGCAGGGTTTGGAATCAATAAGTGTGATAAACTAAACAAGAATTAAAAATATTTTCATTTTTTTATTTGGTTCATTAACTTTTTAAAATACAAGCAAGTGAATGATTTTTATCGTAAGCTTGCTTTTATAGTTAGTCATGTTTTTCAAACTATTGTTTTCTTTTACATAGCTACAGCAAATAGAGCCCTATTCTCTATGTACATGACTGTCAATAAGTTGTTTATTTTATTTTTATTACTTATTATATTTTAAAGAAAAAAGTATACATAATACTTTTAGTAAAATTAATTTGACTTAATTATTATAATTCAAAGATTGATTAAAATTTTTACACAAACATGAGGCATGGATTTTTTAGAAATCATTGTCACAATTTCTTTATTCTATTCTATTATTCTCTATTCTATTATTGATTTCACAATGAGGAAGTTGCATGATTTTTTTAAATTTTTTTAATTGATTCTTCTTGCAAAAATAAGCAACTACCAGGGGTAGAAGTGACCAAATAAAAATTTTTCAAAAAAATATTTAGGACAAAAATAAATTTTAATAGTTTGATAACATGACTAATGACACTTTTGTATAAGTTTTAACCGGTTGGTATTTAGGCTTATAACTGTTACCGCTAAGGTTGATAATTAGTTAATCTGAAGAATACCTAGGTAAACTTAAGATTAACTGATTTCTGTCGTTAATGTGCGGATTTTTGAGTTTTTCACATTTTACCTAGGGAATCTACACTATAACGGCCTCTTGATAGTTAAAGTTCAAAATAGTTTGTTTCGTTCAATACTTTCTGTTAAAATGTTGAGGTGCTTACTGCGCCATGCGCTTACCCCTGCGCAGTTGGGTTTCAATACGTAGTTTGTTGTCATATTTGGCGTTTTGATTTCAAATTTAGTGCGTAGCACTGGTAGTTGTCATGTTGAATGTTAAAACAAAATAATACAAGCAAGTAAGTACTGTAAATTTACATGATTAAGTACAGTATATTACTACTAAAACGGGTATTTTGAAACAATTGTGTTGAAGCTCCGACTTCAGAGTGACAGAGATTTCTTTTAACGAAAGCAAATGTCCCAGCTGTTGAAATATCTTTTCAACAAACGTTAATTCAACAATCGGTGGAACCTGGGCAAGGGTTTAACATATGTAATCGATCGCGAATCCTAGCAATAGTTCAGGGCAGGCTGCCAGCCGATTACACCGCGCTTTCATTAAGATTTGCTAGTTTAAGTGCTCATTGAAATACGCTGTCAAATCGAGATCGAAAACCACAATTGATACAAATCTCAGTTGGTACTTTAATATTCTATTATTATTGTTTTTATATTCTAGTTTTAAAATTGCTATTTCATTACTATTTTTGTGGGATTTGCGTGTTTTGTGTAATATGAAAAAAGTACCGATCCCCCTTTTTTGATTCGTCATTGTTACTGTTTACCCCCAAAACGAGTTTGGTTATAGTTAGGGCAGGGGGGTTTGGGGGGGCGGCAGCCCCCCCAACCTCCTTAAACTTTTTATAAAATAAAATAAAATTTTGTACTTTAACGGATCACCCTCGTTAATATGTAAAATAACTGATTACAGGTAGTATGCAGATTAACGAGTGTCTAGTCGGTAGGGTGCAGAATACCTAGGTAATTTCAAGATTACCTAGGTAATCTTAGAAATTGAAAAAAAATTTGCTCCTTAACGGATCACCCTCGTTAATCTGCAAATTACCTAGGTTATCTGTAAATTAACTGATTTCCGGACTTTAACTGTAACATAACCACAAATTTACTTGTACTTGGCTCCAAAAATCTAGAATAAGAGTCAAACTATATTGCAACTAAATTCTTTCATGAATTTTCTAACAAATGAACTTTAAAAACAAAATTAAAGCATATTTAATTTAAAAAATACTTTTAGTAAAACCGTAGTTAAATTAATCTATAATGCAAAAAGTAAAAATACATAAATGGAAAATCTAAAAATATGTTTTTTTGTTTGAAAAAACAAATTCCCGTAATTTTAAAATCTAAAAAAATACCCAGAAAAGATGTTTTAAGGTTGTTTTCCTGATAAAAAAACTATTGAATAATACTTTATAATATCAAACTGCTTTGCTTTCTTACATAATAGCAAGCAATTTAAGTGTGGTTGATCTTTTAATATGCCTGCTAAAACTGTCCATATTTTGGAAAAAGTGTACTGGAAAACTTGACAAGCTGTCCCTGATGGCTCAGGAAACATGATTTTCCCCTATAAATATGTTAATTTTCTCAAAAAGTGTGGGGGGGGCATTGCAACTCCTTAAATCCGCCCATGCATGAAACACGAAAATCGCGATAGAATAAAGTTGTGTTTTTTCTGCCCTCATCGAATCTGAAAAACCAGCTTTATAGGCAGAAGCCCAAAGTAAATTGAAAACTCGTTAACTTTCAGAAGAAATTCAGACCGTGATATGATTTTAGGACTTCTGAATGATCAGTAAACATCCTTTAATAATTATAAAGACATCAAAAATTTTAAATTTTACACATTTAGTAAGTATCAAAAAAATTTTCAAGGATATTCAAGGCATTAAATTTAAAATTTGAATACTTGAACTCGAAAGCAGGGTTGTTTGACGATATATAGGATATTTTGAAATATAGGATATATAGGACGCTTTTTCCATGTTTTTTGAAAATATAGGATTTATAGGAAATATAGGACGACTTCTACCCCTGAACTACCCAAAATTTGAGGCCGTTCGAGAAATTTTTTGATTGCCAAAAAATTAACAAAAAATCCCCTTTTTAAAAGCCCGCGAAAACGCCAAGAGTTTGGATGTGACTTCATCTTATACTAAACATTGTTGTAAAGCAATGGAGTTGATGGTACTATTGTTGACATCATCTTGTAGTTTAAACAATAAACGTTTTCAGTCACATGTTTTTTTCTCGACTTTTAAATTAAAATATTTAATTACCTGCACATTTTTTTGAAAAACTGACTAGATATTTCATTTAACCATACAAAAAACCATACGGAACACTTGTTTGTTTTTGAAAATCTGACACATGCAACTTCCTTATTGGGCAAAAATAGTTATAGAAAGGATAAAAATTTTAGTAATTGATAGTAGAATTGTTCATTCACCATTTTAGGATGGGCTTGGGCATTTCACCATGAAATAGCAGCAAACCGCTCCCCTTAATTAATTCAATTAATTAATGCATAAAATAGATCAAAATTGGGATATTAAGTAATCCGTAATTATTATATCACATTGAAATTACAATATCAGTATATTATTAACCAGTTTCAGGAAGTTCAGAGCTAGTTATTCATTTTAATAAAAAAAAATCAGATTTAAATCAAATAAATCCGATTTTTTGATTTTTTTTAAAAAATAAAAAAAATCAGC
Organism: Tetragnatha versicolor; assembly: GCA_024610705.1. Classification (NCBI taxonomy): domain Eukaryota; kingdom Metazoa; phylum Arthropoda; class Arachnida; order Araneae; family Tetragnathidae; genus Tetragnatha; species Tetragnatha versicolor. The sequence continues at coordinate 60,659,310 of JANDEH010000001.1, forward strand.
AACCCTGATTAATAAGTAAATTCATAAAGCTAAAAAAACTCACCTTTGCAAACTTAAAGAAAGGTCTGGGGTCTTTACTAAAGTAATTAATGTCAAACATAGCTTGAGGGTCAGGAAGATCTGGGTAGTCTTTACTCAGACGAGCATAAATTCCATTTCTGGATCTAAAGTCTGGAATGCCACAAGATACCGAGACCTGAAAATTATTTCTTTTAGTACGATTTTAAGAATAATGATATTTTTTATACAAATATTTACTCTCAAACCAATTAAATCTTATTTTATACTGCCTAATCATCTAACTTTCTTAATCATGCATATTGTAGCATTAGCCTTATTCCAAGGTGAAATTTGATGATGTTGTATGAAGTATTTCTCTAGTATTAATTAGCATTGTTGTATCAAAGACCAAAAACCCTAGTTTTAATGAAATTGTTTTCAGAACAAAAATGATTCTACCTATATTTAACCCTTTCAATCCTAAGCCGCCAAAGATTACAATTGAATCCTATGGGAGCTTTGGGGCATCTGGGTCGGAAAAGGTTAAAGAACTATTTGCCCAGGAGATAATTATGCTGCTACAAAGAATGGGCAACTGCAAACAGCATACAGAATTACGGCGTGCTATATGAATTTTTTCTGGATATGAATCCTATAGCAGATGTTTTTCTAAATCAGACACATGATTTTCACTATGTTTCATGCTCGGTGTATCACATTGTTTTCAAAACATTTTCAACTTTTGGGCTTTTTATTTGGATTTATTTCCAGAAGTTGTTAGATTTCTTTACTGCCATGTAGGTTTTGCTCAGGAGATATTCCAGAACAATGAAAATTAATTTCTACATTTTACAAAATTACAAAAACTTAATTTTTCTATCATTCCAGATTTTAGGTTTCTGAATAAAGGGTCTGTTGTGTATAATTACAGAAAATCATACACAAAGTGTAGATTTTGTGTTTTATCTAATTAAAACTTGTAGTTTAAGGTTAAAGTATGTCCTTTGTAAAAAAAACTACTTGAGTATGCCAGGGTAATGAAATTTAATATTTTTAGTCTTATTTCCTGTTTTTGATTTTCAGAATGTAATACTTCAATAAACAGCTCTTTGTCAAAGAAAGTTTGGTATTCTAGCAGTAGGCGATAACTAGTTTTGTTAGCTTATGAGGATTAGTTGGATACATTGCGATTCAAAAAATATCAGTTTCAGTGTTACTAACTACCCTAGTCCAGCTAACTTGTAGATGGCATACTGAAGAATACTGAAAGTTTAATAAAACCATCTTGTATAGCAGTTGAAAAAGTTAAGCTAGTTCTGTATTTTTAAGAAAATTATTTATTTAAAAGAAATTGGGCTTGACTAAAATTATTTTCCAAAACTAAAAAAATGAACTCAAAATGTTCAAAATAGTTACAGTGGTAAGGTGCATTCACTTACCCCAGCTCCAGTTAACACAATTATTCTCTTGCATGTTCTAAGAAGATTAACAGCGTCATCCAAGGTGTTGACATTATTCAGTTTTGTGCGCCTTGGTTCATGTAACATATTCACAATGTAACGCCACAATAAGGATTCGTTGATGTTGGTTGGAATGAAGCTTCCTTGAGGAAGTATTTCTTCTAAAATCAATCTTGGATCCATTCCACTATTTCTTTGCCTCTGCACCCACATCTCAGATGCTGAAAAAAATAGGTTACACTTAAAGCTATTTAAAATGCATAACTGCCAACAATGTATAAGAACAATTTTAGAAATTTCTCCAGCACTGACTTAATAAATAATAAGAAGATATATTGAATAAAGTTTTTAAGTTAAAATACGTAAGAATTTTTAAAGAGTCATCTAGAAAGTATAAATTTTATCTTATTGACACCCATATCTACCATCTCCAGTAAGATCATAGCTAACTCTAGAGTAGGTAAACACTAGAGAAAGGGGAAAACTCTAGTATTAAATGTTGAGCTTATCAACCATCATCAGTTTAAGTTACTCTCGAGTGAAATGTAGGCTCATTTCTAATGGACAGCAAAGACACAAGGCAGTTTGCACGACTAAACCTCAGCTTCACACTTTCCCTGCAACGTTATTTTATTTCAATCTCATTTTAAAAATACTTACAGTAATTCAAAAAACACCTCTTTAAATTCAGAAATTTTCCAAGTAATTTAATGGATTAACGAATTAATAGGAAGGTGTTTTAAAAATTATATTTTCGAGACACCATCTATCAATTTGAATACAAACACAAAACCTAAATAGGGATTAGTTTGAGCATTTCTTTATTCGGTTCTAATTGTTTAACTGTCTTTTAAATCTAAATCAAATTTACTTGAATATAAATATAATTAATCACCTAAATATAGCTTAAAATGTTTGTTTTTTTGCACATTATCCTTAAACCTCTCTACTAACCATACTACTAAAAGAAAAAGGGAAAGTTGAGGTATCAACGCAGCTTAGGTTTTACTCTGAAGTTAAAAAATTTTTCGACTGGTTGATAACGTTAACTCTAGCCATCCGTGGTTTTACTCCCACTTCCGGTTTGAACCGCAATGGTCAATACGGCTGTGAAACCTTTAAAAACTGCAATTTCATTCTGAACAGAAAATCAGTTTAAAGAATTGTTTTAATGCATAGCTGTCAACTTTTACAAATTTGCATCAAATTGCAATTTGCATTTTGTGCAACATGAAAACCATTATTTTGATAACGACAAATAATGTGCGTAGAATAAATACAAAAATACTTAACTTAAACCTCAACTCTATTAATAGCTTCTATCTAATTTTTAAACCTTATCAATTTTAATTTACCTGAGATTATTAGGTCTAATGATATTACACCTAAGGGATTAGTTCTTCTGACCATAGCAGGGGTGGAAAACCAAAAATTGGTTTTTGGAGCAGCTTTAGGGGAATTTTGGAACAGCTTTAGGGCCATTTTAGAGCAACTTTATGATAATTTTGGAGCAGCGATAAGGCAGTTTCGGAGAAGCTAAGCTAATATAATTTTTGTAGCATCTTTCCAAGTTTTCATAATAGGGGATGTGCACTTTTGCAGGGGTAGAAGTGGTCAACTTCTAAAACATAGGACATTTTCCATGAAAAATATAGGCATCTTCATACAGTTTAACCAAATATAAGAATTCACTTTTTTAAAAAAAAAAGTAGTTCCACTAGTATGAAAAATAATTTTCAAACATAACAAATAAATGATTAATAATTAATTTATTTAATTCTTATTTTAACTACAATTCTTTATTACAAAATTTTGAAATGGCCTTTACTTAACACTTTTCCAACTCATCTTTAGCAAGTTAGAGTTTTTTGTTCCCTGCATCAATAAGGGTTTGAGCAGTTTCTGTTTCTTGCATGCTCTTACGTTTCACTCCATCTTTTAATCGTTGACTACCTTCGTCAATCATAGATTGAGCAGAATTAATTTTATCTTTCAGCTCCATGATATGGTTTTTTTGAAGGTGGAGGGACTTTTTCTTTTGCCTTTAACTTATTACTTTCTTTCACAGTTCTTTCCATTTCTTTTTTACTTTTGTATTTTGAGTATGCATCTTTATACATTTGAATCATTTCCTTTGTAACCACTTACATTAAATGCTTTCCCAATCACGGCATCTTTTATTAACCTTAACCCTACTATAGTATCCAGGCTCAAAGAGGAACTTTCCGAGTTCAGCATCCTTTTATTAATTGAAAATCCTCGCTCTACAGAGGCCTGTCCGTGGGAGAATGTCAAAACTAGAGATGGAAAATTTCCGGAAATTTTGGGAAGGCGGAAAAAAACCGGTTTTTTTCCGGAAAAATTGGAAAAGTCGGAAAAATTGACCTTTTTGCATAGAAAAGAGCGGTTTTTGAATACATATTTTTTTAGAAGCTAAATAATCATTCGTTGTATAAAAAAATAATTAGTCATTATATATTATAAGTTATTAAATCATTAAAAATTAATTAAAAATAATTCTTCCGAAATAAAAATATGCAGCATTTTACGAGCAACTTTAAAACAAAACAAAAAACTACAGTTTTTATAACTATAAAATAATATATGCAATTTAAATATAAAGCATTTGATTGTAATAAATATAAATAACATTAATTTAATATTTATTTATTAAACATAAAGTACTTTTGATTAATTAATTTTATATACAACATGATCCAATAACAAATAACAGATGTTTGCTATAATATTTAACATCAATGTACATAATTGATCCTAACCTTTTGCACATAATCATTGCAATCATGTTTTCTTAGAAAGGTTGAGAAGTTTGAATTACATTCTGACAATTTTTTAAAAAAAATATTGAAGTCATTATATAAAAAAATTAAAAAATTCATTGTTTTGTTTAAGTATATTTGGAACTTATTTTTTTTATTATTTAATTTTCATGATATTAATGTGTTCAGTGTTCCAATAAATACTCATACACCATAAATATTTTTAAGCAACCCCGTGAAAAGCCTTCAATAATCCTTAAGTTTGAAATCTGATCTAATTTTTTTTAAAAATTCAGATAAAGCAGAGAAACTTGAAGTATTAGTAAGTCATTTCTTATGCTTATGATTGTTAGACAATCTGATTTAATATTTAAAATATTTTTAAAGTGCTGCATTTTATAATTAATATGTAAGAATACCATATTTAAATTTCTTCTAATCCTAATTGGTATTATTGATATTAATTTGCATTGCATAATTATTTTTGTTTTTATAGAGTAAAATAAATAACACTTGGAGGTTAAAATAATTTATCTTGCAGCTTACTTTTTCCAAATTTGGGTTTTCCTGTGAAATATTGAGTATAAAAAATATCAAAAGAGAAAACATTAGAATGTGAATGTAGAAAATTTTTAAATGCATACAAACTTAAAAAATTTAAATTTTTCCTAAGTGAAATCCAACTTTTTTTGGGGAAAAATGCTTATTATATGGTTAAAACTTAATTCTTAAGTACTTTATTGAATAAGATTATCATCTAAATTTTCTAAATAATCTTTTAATTGATATTAGTTATAAAATATATAAAAATCGGTTATAAATATAATCTAAATAAAGTATTTTAAATTAACGTTTTCAATTTTTCCGGAAAGAAATAAACCCTTCGGAAAAAAACTGGAAAAAAACCGGTTTTTTTCCCAAAGTTTCCGGTTTTTTTCCGACCATTCCCATCTCTAGTCAAAACTGCTTTCACTAAAACTCCCAAGTGTTTGTATCTAGGAAGTTGATAGCTGTTTTTCAACCCCAGAACATTTTTCTAGTAACAATCAATCCGTTTCCAGGAACCATCAAAACCCCATTCATCAGAGATTTCATCATCATTTACATAAAAGATCCAGTCATCTGTCAGTTTGTCAACTGAACTTTCTGTTATAACCTGGGGCAATATACTGGCCAGGCATCTTATAGATGGTAATGTATCTTTTGAAGGTTCTTTACAAACAAGAGGGTGCAGACACAAAACGAAAATATAGGAAATATATGACAGTTGTTAAAATATAGGCAATATAGGGCGTTTTTGACAATTTTTTTAAAATATAGGAAATATAGGACAACTTCGACCCCTGACTTTTGCAACACCTTTTGGTAGTTTCGTATAAAGAGAAATTCATTTTTGTTGCAGCATACTTTTATGTTAAAAGAAGTTTGTATTCAAATTTACTCAGAAATTTCATCTTTGCCACACACCGTATGTATTTTTAAAAAAGTATTTTGATAACTCATTTTTGATGAATGCGAGTGTGACACATTTAATTACTTATAATGGTCTAAATCAGGGGTCCCCAACCCTATGCCCGCGGGCACCATGGCGCCCGTCGATCGGTCTAGGTGCGCCCGCTGCTTGTGCCCAACGATACAACATTTCAGTTTTCCACTATCCCATAAAATTCTAGAAAGGAAATAGCAACATTCATTTCAGAATTTCTTCAAGTAAGGCGAGAATAGAAATTTTGGATCTTCATCAAAATGACATTATCATCAAAACTATTATCAGATGATATGAGAAATTCTGGAATATAGTTGATAGAAATAAATTTCCATTCTTAAAAAGTGCAGCATATAAAACAGTTTTTCGGTTCCATACACTTATGTGAATCATTTTCGACAATGAATATAATAAAATAAAAAAATATAGATCACGACGTACAGATGAACACCTTGACGATAGCTTGCGGGCAAGAATTTCATCATAATCTCCCAATTACGAAGCGCTGGCCAGTGAAATGCAATGTATTTTATATATTATATAAATAATTTTTATACTTCGTATGTTTTGCTAGCAATTTAGTAATAATTTATTTTACAAATGCTAAATTAATTTTTAAAATGAAATTTTTTGTGCATTATATGTGAGGCGGAAAGCGAAAAGGGACCTCTTGTCGGCAAAGTTGATTTCGAGAAAAAGCCAAAAAACCGGAATAAGGTCAAAACTATCGAATTTTTTTTTCTCTCGATTTTAACGATCCTTGGACCCTTTAGAACCGAATTTTAGCTGTTGGAATCATTCCTTAACTATGAAATATAATGAGAGGGTAGCATTTTGAAAGTTTAAGGTCGTTTTTCGCGAAATCCACTTATTCTATTAAAACTTTTAATTACTGTCGATTCGTCATTTTTTGAGCTACAAGGATGATGATGGTCTTAAAATCTTCATAAATCTGTACAGATTGAGAAAAAAAATAATAACTACATTTCGACAAATGACGACAAGAAGTCCCTTTTCACTTTCCGCCTCACATATGTAGTGTGTATTAATAACTATGTCCACCAACTATAAATTTATCTTGAAAAAATAAATGGTGCCCCCCATTCGACCGATATTCTGGTATGTGCTCTTAGGTACAAAAAGGTTGGGGGCCCCTGGTCTAAATTAATAAAAATTTTGAAAAAATACTCCAAATATATTGCATGCATTATTACATGGTGTGCCTAAAAAAACTAAGCAAAAGAAAGTAAACTTCATTAACTTGCATCTTTTTTTAAATTACTAACCATATACCGAGTACTTGTATGTAATCTCAATCATTCAAGCAAAATTTTACTTAAATCTGTCAAACTGGTAACTAATCTGCCTGGTTAAGGTTTTGTTCAAATCATCGAATAACGTAAACGGAGATGTGATTGACCAAAAAGCAAAAAAAAGAGGAAATAAATTACGTTCTTACTTTCTCAGCGGTGAATTTTAAGATTTTTTAGAATGTTAAAAAAGTGTTGAGTTAGAGATGTAAGTGCAAAGAGGGAACTGGGGATCCTCCCTCAGAAATTTTTTTAAAATTTGACCCTAAAAACAGCGCTTTAACTTGTTTTAGACACCATACTTGTATAATATACACAAACGCGCGAACGGCGTTCGCAGAAAATTTTGCCCTCTGCAGAAAAACTTGTTTGCAGAAAAAATTGTTTTCAGAAATTTTTCTGCAGAATAAATATGAAAAAAAAAATTTCCAGAAATTTTTCTGCTGAAAAAATATGAAAAACACATTTTTAGAAATTTTTCTGCAGAAAAACTACTTAACAAATTTTTTTTAGAAATTTTTCTGCAGAACTGGATGGATTTTAATACCTTTCACCTGGTAAAATAAGGTATAAAATATATTGAAAAATTTAAAAAAAGAAATCCTAAAGCCATAACTCCACCCGTGCAAGGCCGGGCATATCAGCTAGTTGATTATATTTTTCAATCCTGCCGATCTATCAAAGATATTACATCTTTCATTATTTGAAAGAGCAGTAATTAGGAATCTCCAATTATAATAAATAATACAATGATGTATACTATTTAAAAGTTTTAAAATCACCAATATGAAAAATTAGTATTAATATAAGCACGGAAAAAAATTATTATGGTCCACTTTGGGTATTTCAGTAATATTTTTTTTGTTTGTTTGAGAGAGAGTTATTTAAAAATGTGTAAATTCTTGCAGAAAATTTTTAGAAAAAATTTAAGTTTGCAGAAAGGTTTTCATTTTATACAAGTATGTTAGACACCAAGTTCGATTTTTTAAGGGGTGGATCCCCTGGCATCCCCCTTAATATCATCTTTCAATCGCGTTTTTGGAGCAAAAAAGGAAATTTTGATGATTTTGGAGCAATGAATCAATTTTGGAGCAGATTTTCCACCCATGCCATAGTATGGTTGGTTTTCTGCATTGTATTTACAATGTGAGAAGAAGCCAACTTCAAATAGGAAGGTAGGAAGCCCGTAGGAAGTAGCCGCGGGTAAAACGGAACTTTCACAAAAAATTGCCATTTTTCAGCTTATCAAGATCGCGATTCTGAACCTCGGACATGTTGGCTTTTGACCTCGTTTAAGTAGTTATACCTACATCCTAATACTGACAAGATAAGAAGCAGACTTCAACTTGGCGCCGTCGAACAGTAGCTGAAGAAACGAAACAATCCGCGAATTAAACAAAACTTTCTTGAAAAATTGCGGCCTTTTCCAGATCTGCCCGTTTCCAACCACCTAGCAAGTTTGGCACAGCAAGATTTGTTTTTGAGGAGGAAAAATAGAATACCGTTAAAATTTTAGGTTCATCTGTAAAGCTTGGTGGACAATCTGTAAAAGTTGGCAGCTATGTTTTAATGTCTATTAGAACAGAAAATACTTTACTTCAGATGAGTCATTTTTAACCACTTAAAATTCAAACAGATTAGTACTTAGTTAAGTGGATTATTAGATTACACATGCCTAGGGTTCTGATAACTCCCCTCCCCCCAAAAAAAACAAATACACAAAATCCTCATGGAGCTAACGTTTCTATACAATGATTACCTCCTGTAAGGACCACATGCAATACACATTCGTTCCATCATTGGATGGTTTTGAAAGATTCATGTATGTTTTATGACTTATGTAATGAAAGACTATTTCTGAAGATTTATTCAACCTTATCTTTCATGAGGAAGGTAGGGTTGCAAGGCCTACCTTAAGGGGTTATATACAGTTAGAATTTTCAAAAAATCGAATTTTTTTTTATTTTATTTTCTTAATGTACATATATTTAAGAATACACACAGAAAATTTCATATCGTTCCGGTGAATATTTTCAAAGTTACAAGCAAATTTGAAAAGGCATTTCAGAGTGCTTGGAAGTACAAGGTCGGAGCGGCAGCGCCTACTGACATACCGCGAGGAGAAGAGCTATGAACAGGGTTGCCGTGAGTAGACGAGTCCAAAAGAAGAGCAAAACAACAACGAGAGCTACAATCAACTGATTTGGAAAATCTCTCCCAAAATTGTTCCAGCCGGTTCGAAAACTGTGGAAATTGCTGCATACATAGCTGCTGGCATATTTAATGAAGGAATGGCATCACTATTGTATTATATGAATGCAATAGGAATTACACTTTGGCCCAATGCGCATTCATATGCCGAAAAAGAAGATGAGAAGCGAGTGAGCATTTCCGATCTCAGAGCGCGTGAGAGCACCCGAGATGGAAGAATGGCTCGCAGACAACATCAGCTTGAGTTATTAGAAGCTGCTGAATCGGCGGAGGGTGTATTATATGGTCCTGGAATAGACAACTCCATGTAAGTTAAAAAAAAAAAATTTATCCCATGTAAAGTGCATTCCAAACTATAAACGCGTTTTTCTCAAAATGGTGTTTTCGAAGTCGGTGACCAACATTACTCAAAAACGGCTAAACCGATTAGTCTCAAATTTTAACACGACCTTCTTAAATATATTTTTTAGTAATTAATCGAAGATTTTTTCTCTCCGATAAATATTTCTCTTTTTATAAACAATTTAAGGCCGAAATTTCGGTGAAGAATCGATATTTTTTTTTGAGAAACCGCCATTTTGTCAAAAAATTTTATTTTGCTTATTACTTCGATTAATTACTAGATTTAAAATTATTTTAACGAAATCTGTTTGGTTTTTTAATTTCAGATGATCCAGTTCCGAGATATAGTGGTCACCGCAAAACGTCTTTTTTGAGAGGAGCTCCTGGAGATCAGCTGTAGCTCTTTTTCAAATAAATATTTTTACTAGTACTAAATCTTAAAATACAGTTAAAAGATACCGTAATATGTGTATAAATTTTTGGATCAATAAATTTAAAAGTTTTCTCAGAAAAAATTCTGGAAAATTCACTTTTTTTCGGCCGTCTAACTGTATATAACCCCTTAAGTCTTACCACATGTGTTATTCGGACTTGAATGAAACAAAAAACTTTCCCTGCTCTATTTTTTTTCAAATATTTTCTGTAAATTAATAAAGCCCCCCCCCCATTTCTTTATATTTTGACTTAGGATAGCGATGCACAACCTGCGGCTCGCGAATGACCGGAAGATTCTCTTAAAAAACGGAAGAGTTGGCAGCTATGTTTCAACCATTCAGTTAACAAATGACCAAATTTGTGCCTGATTAGTCCTAAGTAATGAATAAAAACACCAACAAAATCAATTCCAAACATCATATAAATACTTTAACAAAAAGCTCGGCACATCGGGAAATATAGCAAAATCTTTAAAAATTCTCAAATAAAAACCTTAAGTAACCTACTTACTATCAAAAGTAAAACATTAATGGGAGACACTGAATAACTTAGGACAAACATAATGTTTGGGAGGATTTTACACTTAAAAAGTAGTATAATTTACCAGTGGTAATGTGGTCGTCTTCGCTAACATTTGTTATATCACTTAAGCCAGATAACTCACTAATAGAATCTTGCTCTTCTACTTCATTTTCATCTAAACATTCTTGAGAATCAGATGTTACTCTGGATTCCATAAAAGACTCATGAGCCAACATATTTGAATGATTTTCAATCCCAGAGTCTAAAAGAAAAAATGTTTTACAAACTTATCTTGGATATAATTAAAAGGGCAGTAATAAATATAATGTTTCCATGTTATATATTAAGTGCTGAGGTTTAGTTAACTTTCGGAGTAATAGGCCCTTCATGGCAATTGCCAATTGCTCTAGCATATACTGATTGGCCTGTCTACTATCACCCTAGTCACCATCCAAACCTGTAGCAGATAATCTTAAATTGTTAATCATACAACAGGCTGGTCTCCTGTTCTTGTAGACCTATCACCCTTTTTGAAATGGAGGAACTGTTTCAAATCTGGGTCCTTATATATTATCCAGTTGACTGTTCAATGAAAGTTAGATTTGGTAATGCTCTTTGGATTCAGGAACACAGCTGATGGGATAGTACACAAGTACTCAAATCTGTATCAAAGGTTTCAAATAGAATTTTTAGATACATATTATTAGTATTATCTTGCTAACCATGCCACTAAAACTGACGGTCGACAGGATAGTATGGAAGAGAAGAACTTTTCATGGTTCCCACTCCTTGAAAACATTGAAAATCAAGGACTTTCAAGAACTTTTCAAGGACCTTTTTTGCAGACATTTAAAAATTAGTCGTATTTCAAGACAAGTTATTTTTCCCGCATACAATCAGAACGAGAGGAGAAGTCTCTTCACTGTCAGTTCGTAAAACTGGATGCAAGTTATGTTCATTAGAGTAGTTTTAAAGAAAATTTCAAGAAAAAAACAAAGAAAGATCTGAAAAAATTAAGTTCGATTAGAGGCTGAGTGAAAATTCAAGGACCTAAGTCATTTTTCCAGGACCTAGAACGTTTTTCAAGGACTTTCAAGTACCTAAATTTAGCCTTAAAAAATTCAAGGACTTTCAAGGACCGTGGGAACCCTGCCTTTATTTAATTATTAAGCTCTACTTAAAAAACCAATTAAACAATTTTCAGGCACCGCAGCCGATTTTTCGTAAAAAAAAAAGAATTTAAGAAAAAATAGGAGAAAAAAAGGATTATTTTTCTTAAAAAAATAGGAGAAAAAGGAATATTTTTCTTAAATTTGAGTTAAAATAACACAACAGGGATGCCAACCTGCCGACGCCCATTTCGTTTTGAGTGCTCCCGCGATGCCGCAAATAATCAATAATTTTTTTTGCTTTTTTCGATTCTTCGCTTATATTTCAAAAACTATAAATTTCTCAATTACAAAGTTAAAGTAAACCAAATTTCCTACAAAATTCGCTAGTCAACTTTGATTTTCCGAAGAGTGGTTTTGACGCTAGAGCGCACTGAAAAACATCGATTTTTTGGCCTTTCCGCAAAAAAAGGAAAACGCGGCTTCTACCCTCTACAAAACGAAAACTATTTAAGATATTACCAAAAATTTTATACCACGTTAAAGAGAATTTAATTTTATATAAATAATGTTCTTTTGATTACCATTTTTGAGAAGGGGGGAGGGAGTGAAGCAAAGATCGATAATAAAACTGTCGCGGCTCGCAGACCAAACGGACTTTTGCGGTTGTTAATCTGCAATCTGAGCCTGAGCTTTATTTCCAGTATATTACTACTAATAAAATGGATTGTTTTGGATGAATTGGTGACTACACATAAGCATGCTTAAAAAAATTAAATAAAATTAATTTATGAAATATTGGGTGTTTTAGGCTAAATTTCAATAAATTTTTTTAATTCCTATGTAAAATTATGGAAGTATTTTAATGAAAGAATTTTTATGTTTTTTGCATCGCTAAATCCGAATTTAAAGTTTATTTCAATTTTAAAGTAATCTTCACATCAAAAACTGCAAAAAATCTCCAATTTTTTTCGGTTTTTCATCGATTTTCTAAAACAATAATTATTTTATGAAAAATAGCATGAAACCAAATTAAAGTACGTAAAATTTCCTATAAGATGCACTGGTTCATTTTTATTTTGCAAGGAGCGGTGTACGTTTTATAGCGTTTTGAAATTAAGATATTTTTTGCTTTTCTACAAAAAGTAATGAACGATTTTGCCCACTACAGCTCTAAATAAATTCTAGTTACCGACAAATAGCTTATTCTAAATGAATATTTAATTTCCTACAAAATGCACTGCTTAATTTTAATTTTATAATGAGAGGTATTGACGCTAGAGCGCGCTGAATTAGAGCTGTTTCCTGACTTAACATAAAAACATGAAAATTGCTTTTCTTCAAAATGCTATAAAATGTACAACACTCCTTGCAAAATAAAAATGAACAAGTGCATCTTATAAGAAATTTTACATTATTTAATTTGGTTGCATGCTATTTTTCATAAAATGAATATTTGCTTAGAAAATTGACGAAAAATCGAAAAAAAAGAGCAAAAATTTGATATTTTTTGCAATTTTTGATGTGAAGATGACTTTCAAAATTAAAATAAACTTGAAATTCGGATTTAGCGATGCAAAAAACATATAAATTCGTTTATTAAACACTCGCATAATTTAATATAAGAATTTTAAAAAAAATTATTTAAATTCCGCTTAAAACACCCAATATTTCATAAATAAATTTTTTTTAAGCATGCGTAGTTATCAATTTATCCAAAACAACCCATTTTATTGGTAAAGTAATATACCGGAAATAAAGCACAGATTGCAGATTAACAACCGCAAAAGTCCGTCTGGTCTGAGAGCCGCAACAGTTTTATGATCGATCTTTGCTTCACTCCTTCTCCCCTTCTCAAACAATGATCATGGAAAGTACGTTTTTAATAGAAAATTAAATGCTCTTTAACGTGGTATAAAATTTTTGTTGATACTTTGAATAATTTTCATTTTGTAGAGGGTAGAAGCACGCGTTTTCCTTTTTTTGCGGAAAGGCCAAAAAATCGATGTTTGTCAGCGCGCTCTAGCGGCCAAACCACTCTTCAGAAAATCAAAGTTGATGAGCGCATTTTGTAGGAAATTTTGTTTACTTTAACTTTGTAATTGAAATTCTCTGCGAGAAATTAATAGTTTTTAAATATTGGCGAAGAATCGAAAAAAGATCAAAAAATTATGAATTTTTTGTGATTTTCGATATGAAGCCGCCCCCCACTTGGGAGCAAACTTCAGATTCGTAATCAGCGCCCTCAAAAACATAAAACCGTCGAAAAAAAACTTCTGTCAGAAATTTTTTGAAAAAACTGCCGTTTTCCTGGGCTAAAAACAACGGAGGACAGCTTTGCCTCAACGGGAGAGGAAACGCTGGAAGGAAACGAATCACTCCATTTCGTATGCCAAAGCGTTGACAACGGACCGATAGTATTGACATCAATCCATACCCACAACAAAACATAAACGAAGAAAGTCGATCCCAAGGGTTAAAAAAATAGGAAAAAAAGGATAAAAAAGCTGAAAAAAGGAGGAAAAATAAAATGGACCGTAAAATAGGAAAAAAGGAGCTAATGTGAAAAAAACAGGAAAAACAGGAGCATTGCGGTGCCTGAATTTTATATCATAAGTTTCGGGTATAAATTTGAAAAAGGTATTTCACTGCATAAAGGGCAATGGATCACCAAGAATGAGAGACCAAAGGATCAGCTGCAGCTATAGAGCAGTTGCCATATTTATGACAACTATAGTTGATGGTCGCCTTGAAGGATCTTTTTAAAATCTGCTCCATAAATCTTAAGTAAATATAATTTCATAATACAGGGATGCCAACCTGAGAAAATGCTTATATGTAATCACCCCCGCCTGCAAAAAAAATCCGGCGTGACCACTGGATTGCTGACTGACGCCACGCCGTCTGCAAGTAAGAAACTGGCCCAATCTTTTTATAAGTTTTATTAAAGTCCTGAAAACGCAAATATTTGAGAAAGAAAAGGCCTTTTTTTCTCCCCTGAAACAATCATCCATGCAGATTAAAATATTCCGATTGATTCCCCTTTCTTATTGGCCATCTCATCAGTTACTCGACTAGCATTATCGTATTTATCAGCAATTCTAAGTAAAAACAAATATGTATGAATAGGATTGAAGCTAAAAACAGAGAATTGAGAATAAAAATTTAATACTTTGTCTTGATAATTTAATTAGCAGTTTCTGCAGTTTTTCTAGCTTTATTTGTAATTGCAGAATTCGGGGCCGAAATGCGGAATGATTCCGCAAAATCCGGAATGGTTGGCATCCCTGATAATAGTAAATTAGTTAAGAACATGCAAAAGATCAAGATATAAACAAGACATGTTTGAAAGAGACATTACACTGGTGTTTACAAATACCATTTGATCCAGTCTGTTGATATATTTGAGGATCACTGCTTGAGGGAGGTCCAATGTCATTTAATACAGTTGATCCAAAATCCTTGCTAGTAGATGTAGGTGCTTGTGTTGCAGGACAAACATTAGACAAGTTAACATCTGAAATTTAAAAGCACACAGAATTTTAAAAACTTGTAACATCACATCCAAAAGTTAAGTAAAATCAGTATAATCGAGTTTAAGAACTTCCTTTATTTTTCTAATTATAAAATAAATCAATAACTATTTCAATCTTGAAAGTATGCTAATATAACATGTTTAGCTGAGACAAAATTTTAATGCTTTAACTTCCAACAAACCAATTAGGAATCTCAAAACTTAATTACTAACTATTAATACAATCGCTGATTACTCAATTAAATTTTCGTCGAATTGGGAAAATTTCTAAGTCGCATATAGAGAAATTGAAATTTACAGATGAATTACTTCCATCAAAATAAACAAACCCACAAAACCGGTCTGCATACATGTAGCATGTTAATAAAATGAAATTATAACTATCTACCCATCTTAAATTCTAAGTTTTACACATTGCTTAGGATAAATCATTTGTCAAGAAATGAAACTTCAAATGTAACAGCTGAGTGTAAGATCAACGATCTGACACGACCTCGTGCGAGCGAAATATCAACAAACCCTCAAACACTCGTTTACTACCAACTTCTGACGTCACAAGGCTTAAATCCAGCACCGAAGCCTAACCACAATGCTATTTCTATGGGAGTTAGGCTTAGCGCTCCCCGTACTCTCTTCTACCCGCGAACCCAGCGACCCAACATCTATGAAGAAGAACCTTGACTCGATAAATGGCAGATTTGGTATCAGTATCAACCGCCATCATTAACACTGAAAGAACTCACCATACGCGTCTTCTTGGAGTCCAGAATCAACACTAAACCTTTCCTCGGATGACATGGATTCGTATGATATTAAAGTATCTCCTTCACAAGGCGAATAATCTAGTCGCGGACGCTTAAAAACAGGAGCCGTACACGAAGCCTGCAGAGCGTCAGCCATCTTGAACGTGCCAGAATAAAAACTGCAAGCTACGCAGTCGCAAGAGATTGTGACGTCATTCAACATCCGGGGCTTTCATTTCACAAAAATACCTGTACATTTGCGCATTATTTTCTAACAGATGGCACCACTGATATTTTCTTGGAGATGAAAATTGTTAAAAATACTTTTAAATTTAAAAATTAATTGATATATTTTACAAATTTCGTAAGAATTTGCACCATTTTTATGAAAATACGGGTTAAACTCTGTCACCCGGTTACCAAGGTAGTAATTATTCAAGCCCTGGATGTAGTTACGTTTTTTAAAACATTTCATTCAGAAATTTAATATGAATATCTTTAATGATATTTTGAGCAAAGAATATAGATATGAAAACTTAAATTAACATAATTAAAAAATTTCTTGTAATTTCAACTAAAATCTTGATGTATTTTTAAAATTTACATTTAAAAAACAAATCTAATGTACTACAACAATAAATAATAACAATATGTTTTCAAAAGAATTTATTCGAATTCTTATTCCAAATGTGGAAACGTTTTTACATAAAATTAAAAGAAGTAAAAAAATTACAAGTGTAACTCAAATTATGTTAATTTACATTAATTTCTAGTTCAACCAGTTTTACGCACTCCTTTAAAAATAAAGATTTTTATGAAAGTTTGATCAGAAATTAAAGTATTCTACATCAAAACAAATGCAGTAAGAAGAAATGTGATCATAAGAAAAATTAATTCAACAGAAAACAATACATCTAAAGAGATTCAGAAACATACGGCAATTTTTAAACACTACCTTCCATTTTCTAGTACGAAATTCCTCAAGTAATTCGCACAAACGTTAACAGAATGAACTTATTGATATTCCACCTTCTTCCGATGCAATTACACCTAGTTCTCATCAAAGTCCACACGGCAGCTGTTGATAAAGAAAATAAACCGTTTCCCCAAATTCCAGCCCACATCTTACGTGTAGACTCCTCATGTGGTGATAGCAGAAGCAGACAGCCAAGAAAATGGATCGGATTTAATAACTAGATTGCGTCACTCTCTGATTGAATCGTTATGTGCTGCCATCTATCAAAATACTTTCAACATAATCTTTCAGTATGGCTATATAATGCTATTTAAGAATTTTTTATATGGAATTTAAAAAATTTTTTTGCTCTTACTACGTCGGATATTGAAAAAAATGAGTGAAATATTACATACTTTTACTTTTGTCAGCATTTAAATAGTTTGTTACTCGAGAATAATGCCTCCGAAGGGAATTTCTTGATAATATCTGAGTGATGTTAGACAACATTTGCAGCACTTGTTGTAACAAACCACAGAATCCGATAACTTTAAAGAAATGGGAAAAAATAAAATTAAGGATTAAAGTGATTACAGAAAAAAATAATTCAATAAAATCTTTCATGTATAACTTACCTAAAAAGTGCGTGAAAGTGTTGCCACCACAATGAAAAAATTTATAATTTCCTTACGATAATTCCCTTTTCCGGTGCCTACTTTTAAATATCTGAACCTAAGGTGTTAAATTTTGTTGTAAAGAGTAGGTCCATATGCAGAAAGCATATGGCCCTCTGAAAGTTTTTAGCTTTCTCCCTAGGATACTTCCTTTTTGGAGACGAACAGTGGCGGTTTGAAGGTAAAATTATAAGTGGTGCTGCTCCGGCGGTACCAAGTTCGCCAAATAGTATTTCTATTAAAAACGTGGGAAAAATCAAATAGAAGAGAAGGGAATATTATAAAATTTACACTTAATAAGCATTAAAAACTGTCTCTTACCTTTATTTAGCTGATTATTACGAAGATGAAGATTGTCATGCGAAGATGAACTAATATCTACATCTCAAATTCAATTTGTTCATTATAAAAAGAAATAAAGCCTGGCTACAAAAAAGTAAACATAAATCTTTAACTTGCCGAAACATCCGACCGAAAAGATTTTTCCACTCTGTTGAAAAGAAAAAAAGAAGCTATAAATAAAAAATTTAAACAGTGTTGGAGTGAGAAAAGCTAATAAAAAGCCGTGATTTAATCGTAGTAGAAATCGTGTTTTTCTTCTTCCCGCAGTTTTTTTTCACAGCTCTCTCAAGAGAAAAAGCTATTATTATTTTGGTCAGGGCTGCTGAAAAGCAGCCCCTTTTCTCCTAACAGATTCGCATGCTAAGGGGACATCCATAAATTACGTGAGGTCAAAAAGAGGGGAAGGGGTTTGGAAAAATCTCACCAAGGGGGGAGGGGGGATCGATTGAAATCTCATGTCAACTTTTTAAGTTCGAAATTATACGATTTTCTTTTTTAAGAGAAAGGAATAATACCCACAGACACATACTGTGGTGATTTTTAGGGGGATAATGTCCTTTTCCCCCACATCATTACTAATGGAAAAGTTTTAGGTGTTGTGAAGCACAAAATGCAAACGAATAGGATAGAAAATTATTTTTAAAGGTTGTGGGTAAATCTCACGTGGGGGGAGGGGGAGGGGGGTCCAGCAAAATCTTACTAAATCTCACCAAGGGGGGAGGGGTCCAGATTTTGGAAAAACACATCACGTAATTTATGGATGTCCCCTAAATTCTTGATATTTTGATTTGATATGAAAGAGCTAGGGGCCGTTCAAATATTACGTAAGCACTTTTTTGTTCATTTTTAACCCCCCCTCCCCCCTTGTCAGCAAAGATAAGCAAACCTCAACCCCCCCCCACCATAATTACGTAAGAAATTGCCGGACCCCCCCCCCGATTCTGACATCCTATTAGTAAGTACTGTCTTTTTTTTCTTGAAAATTAGGTGACTCGTACAAGGAGCTGTTCTTTTTGGGTGTAACCCTAAAGGTTCAAAAATGAGTCGAAACACTACTTTTCGGGGTTACAATTTCAAAATGTTAGGGTGGTCCATCTCCAGAAAAAAGTGCTTACATCAGATTTCTTAATTCAATTTTTTGTTACATTTATTTTTGGTTGAATTTTGAAATTATATTTATGCAAGAAACAAGATATTTTCGAAAATGCACCATCTTACGTAAACATCACTCATATCCCCCCTCCCCCCTTGTCAGCAAAAATAAGCAAAGAGCAAACCCCCCTCCCCCCTTAGGTGCTTACGTAATATTTGAACGGCCCCCTAGGGTTTTTTACCACGATTGGTATATCTGTGGGGGCTGATCGACCCGGAAAGAAATCTGTTGGCGAGACGGCGTAGCAGAGAATTATTAATTGAAAAAGGATTATTAAGGACAAAGATTAAAGGGGGAAATTGATAATTTTTTAAATATTGTAAAGCAAATAAAAATTTTAATTTTGGGAAATTTTGGTTGGGGGTGCTGCAGCCCCGCAGCCCCTATGGACGAGCCGCCATTGGAGACAAATATGTTTCAATCACAGTGTAGTACTAATAGTACTCTATGGTTTTAATTTTTAATTAAGTATAATATACAGGGTGAACCTGAAATGGTGCAACCAACTTTCAGGGGTGATATAGTACTCATCAAGACGAACAAGAATCGGTATAGAAAGGGGGTCCCAGACCAAAACCCAGGGAGTTAAAAATGGAGCGACACCCCCAATAAAATTATTGAAAAATTCAATTTGTAGAAGAACTACTATTGGTAAATATAAATTATGGTCACAAAAATTGTTGTTTAATAAGATCCTTAAAATTACTTCAAAAGTCTTCACTTTAAAATTTGTTTTATTATGAAAAAAGTTAAAAAAACACAAAAAATGTGAAAACTCTGCCAAAACCTTACTTTGTATTTCGAAATCCTGTCTTTTGATTTGATAATCTGAAAGATCATAGTTGAAAACCCTAAAGTCCAAAGTTTCACGTAAAAACAATCAATATTAAACGCTTGAGATCCTGTTAAAGTTTTTTTTTTGCGAGCGCAAACAGCTGTTCTGGAAACAGCTCTAGAAAACTTATAGATTATAAATAGAAAAATAAATCTAAGTCAGTGTTTCCCAACCTTTTTCGGTCCATGCCCCACCAAAGCCTTTATAAATTTGCCATACCCCCCCATGTCTTTCTTTTTCCGAAAATCATTCATGAAAAGTAAATAAAACGTAGTGGTCCATCTAGGGGTCAATTTGGTTGAAAATTTTCAAATTGCCCCCTAGGAAGTCATTATGCTCCCCATCAGTGTGATCTAAAAGACATCAAGATCAAAAGGAGCGAAGAAAGAGAGAAACTATGAAGAGCATGATGAAGGGTAAAGGTATGCCCAAGAATGAGGAGGTAAATGCTCAAGAGAAATTATGGGATGTTGAATAGAAGTAAAGAGGCTCAAGAGAAAGAACTATGAAGAGAAGCAGTGGCGGATCCAGGATTTGGTTTTGGGGGGGGCTAAGAATTTTCCTTATCCAATCAAATCTTCTTGTCAATGTTAATACGGAAAAGGTATCGAAATATCCTGCTCCAACTTCCAAAAGGGGGGTCTGGGGGTCCTCCCCAAGAAAATTTTCGGAAATTTAAGTCAAAAACCCCACTTTTTCAACTGCTTTTGGTACGCTTCATCGGAATTTCGGATATAGATTTTTTGCGTTTTGACACCAACTTAGTAAAATGTAGTTGTAATAACAGAGTTACAAGTGCCAAGGGGGTCTGGGGGTCTTCCCCCAGAAAATTTTTTAAAATTTGACCTTAAATAATAGGGTTTTAACTCATTTTGGTGCATAAAATGTCATTTTATATAGAGTAAAACTTTTCATTTTGGGGGGGGGCTTGAGCCCCCTAGCCCCCCCCTGGATCCGCTAGTGAAGAGAAGAGAAAGGCTTAAAAAGAGATACTGAAGAGCGAAGAAGTAATGAAGCCCTAAAGAGCAGGGAGAGGCTTAAGGGGAAAGATATGCTTAAGAACAGAGAGAAATTTCTAAAGCGTTTGGGTTAAACAAGATAGGGTGATAAAATCCCACTCAGAGGTTCCGATGCTGCTTCTCTAAAATGACATTTATTTACGCATATTATTTAAACTTTTATTTTTGTTTAAAAGTTTTTTATTTTATAATTAATATTATAATTTTATGCAATACACAATTTATTATAATTAGTATATATTAGTTTATAATTAGACTGAACTGCCACAAAATTGCTTTGAAAGTCACCCAGAGTTGAGTATGACACATCGCTTTGCTTCTTATAAATCTTTATAAACAAAACTGCCCTTTTCTCTTTAGTTTAAAGCAGGAATGGCCTCAGAATAAACTCGAACCTATTCTGAAATGAACTAAAATGGGTGAAATCACAAAATTTGTTGATGTAGATATTATAGAAAGTACATTTTTCTTACTAACACTTACGTAATTAATTTTAAGTATAAATTACTTTTGTGTTTAGATAATACAATTTCTACACATAAAGCATTAAAACTAATAATGACTAAACTGGATAATGTCCTAGTACCCGCCCATTAGAAATAAAAAAAAGCATTAAAACTTACTGCTTGGCTTTTCTTTTAAAAATAATGGCAAAAGTTTTAGAGACGGTCGGCTGTGCAAGGAGCATTACTTCGTAGAAATTCTTTCAATCGTGCTCTAAGTGCTTTAATTAAAAATCTTTTAAGTGTATACAATTAAATTTCATTAGTTTCATCTAGTTTGTTAATTAAATATCTTAAAACAAAAACTCAATTTTTTTAATGTTTCAAAGCTCGGAAATAGTGTTGCTGCTATGAACAAATCTTTTTTTCACAAAAGAACACACAGCATAACACAGCAATATTTATTTTGCTAATTGCTAATATGGGTGATTCCCAAAATAGGGGAGAATTTCTGTCCTTCAGCATATAAGAAATTTTGGAAGGTTTTCTAGCATATTTGTTTAGTAAAATATGTTTGTCTTAATATTATTCTTAATTTACATTGAAAAAATCATTCACTTTTCAGTTAAAAACACCTTAAAATAACAGAAAAATGTTCAAAATGTCATTAGCATGGATGTCCACAGCAGCCTCTGCCATCTCCATATCAACATTTTTGAGTGCTTGTATCATGTTAATAAGACCAAACAAATTTTATTCCTTCTTTAAATGAATCAATGAGATTATTTATCCAATAAATTTATTTTTAACATTGAAATAATAATACATAGAAAGGATTTAAAGTTTGTCCTCCATATTTGATTTCTTAAGCATAGCCATCTTTATTAGCTGATTTTGAATAATTATTTCATTTTCACTGATGGCAAGAGTGTGAAAAAAAATCAAGTTTTTGCAGGGCAACTATTAGCCATTTTACTTTAGTGTGAAAATAGAAGCATGTGCTGCATTTTTTGAATAAAAGTTAAATATCTGAAAAGTACATCAATTGTATGTCATTAGAATGGATAATAATTTTAATGCTTATTTTATAATTAAAATTTTTATTTTACTGATTTGAATAGAACTTTTGTATTTTAAGAAGCTATAGAAAGGAGCATTGTATTCTGATTATATTATGGTTCATAATCTTATTTTAGTTGAAGTTTGTCATTAGCATGGACAGGTGCTAGTGTCATTAGCATGGATTTTTCAGTCCATGCCATGCTTAAATGTTACTTTTGGGTATTTTTTTCAAAAAGTTGGTGTAGAGATTTGCTTTTGCATTAGTTTTATATTTATAAATATTATATTTTTTACCACTTCTAAAATGTGCATTATATCTCAAAAAATTACAGGACACGGTATCTCACAATGGTAATGTCTAATGGTAATTATATTCACATAGTTAATAATAAATAATAGGTAAGGTGTAATTATAGTCACAATGGTAATTATATATTATATTATTATTAGAAAGATATTTATTTCATATTATCATTTTTGTCATTAGCATGGATCATGAAACACTTTATATTTTTTTAGTGAGTTTTTAGATATTTAGCTCTGCTGACTACAGGTAAAGTATACAGGATAATTTATTAACAACTCCTATTTTTTTCAGAATTTTAACTGCAAATTTTTTTTTTAAATTTTATTTTTTGAAAAAGTCTCCTATTTTGGGAATCACCCATATACCTTTGCATGATATATATCTCTACTTTTTCTTTATAAACTTCCATTCACATTTGTTGCAGAACGACGTGTAACAAACTAGCAATATATAAGTATATATTTTGTGTAACAAAAATTGACGTATACATATATGCTCAGCACATACGAACACAAGCTACCATAGAATGACAAATATATAGTATATATTTTTATGCTACTCGTCGGAGTTTCCATCATAATAGTAGCTTGTAGAAATAAGTAGAATGATTTCTTTAAAAACATCTCCGATATGTTTTGTTTAGTCTCACATTTTCTCACTGCATGTTGAGGCAAGGATCATTTTCCTCCCAATATTTTAGACAAATATACACACACACGTTGGCTTCCGATTCTTTTTCAGTCGAAAAAATCTATCAATTACATGAGAAAAGGGAAGAACAATCCCTAATACGTCCGTCACAGAATGACTACAGAAAAAGAAAATCCCCAATGTTTGCTAAATTATTAATCAACTACCCCACACCCTCATGAACAAGTTAGTCTTTCAAAACTTTTACTGAATAATATTGATAACTCAATCAAAAAAAAATTTTTTTTCTAAAATTTCCCATTTTAAAAAACTGTTTCGAAAAGAAAATTCTAAATATGGATATTTTTATGAAATAAAATACAGAGAGAGATACCAAATAATTCTCAATACATATGTTTCATGGAAGGAAATGTCGGGTATACATTTGCTTAAAATAAGAGAACTTTTTTTAAGGGATCTTGCTCTCTTAATCTTCCCTTTGAACTAAGATTTTTACAAGTTATTTCAAAATTTCTAAAAATTCTCATGTAATCAATAGGATTTTCTTTGCTATGCACACATGGATCTAAAAGGACGACAGATAACAAAACTTAAGATGATGATATTTTATTACATAAAAGACAGGAATGATGATATTAAAAATGGATGAATGGGAAAATGTAATTGATTAAAGTATCTAATTTAAACGTTTATTTAAATTTAGTTTTAATTACGGATTTCGGTCAAAAAAATTATTTTAGGTGTCTGTAGTTTACAATCGCTTGTTTTTCATTTTAAAATTGTGTAATTAATTCCAATAATTACGCAATTATTTTTTCCGTACGATAAAGTCGTCTTCGTAATTTTATTTTATGATTTTTATACATCAGAAGTCGGTTAACTAATCTTTTTAAGCCTAACCTCATATCCATTGAAACATGTGTTGGAGTTACAAAAAAATTATTCTAGTGTACTGTATATACCTATTTAAAAAATTGAAATAGTTTCTTCTTTTCGTGTCCGTATATTTTTCTTCATGTCTTTATTTTCTTTAGTTCTAGTATTATTCAATAATTTCAGTAGCATTTGGTTATGATCCTGATAAACTAACTATTTAGTTTATAATAAGAACCCCCTTTTAAAAGTTGTCAAGGTTTGTAACCTAAGTTGCTATACAATTTTCGAATTTTTTTTATCATTGCTGATCAATGAATTTCGGTAAAGGAGCTCATAAAACTGCGTATAGATCTTTAGTTATCCTACTCCTGATGTTGCATCGCATAATTATTTTTACTTATGTTTCATAATTAACTTGTTCCAAACTAACTGTTTGGAAGTTTAAAAAAACACCCCGACACCAAAGTATTTTGGCTGATACACTAAAATTTTGTTTTAATATATTATTATGTAGGGGAAGGTGGTGTACATCGGACATATTTTTACTTTTGGCCCCGTAATTTCTTATTTATTGAAAATAAACTGATAAAAGAACTTTCCCTCGATACTTTAACCTTTCATACACAACATATATCTTTTTCGGAATTTTAATTGAAGTATTTCAGTACGTAATTGAGGAAAGAAAAAAATAGTTCCAAGGTGTACCTTGGTTTCAAAGGTAGTGTACCTCGGACCTATGTCAAAAATTCTTAGTTTATTTCTTATTTAATGGATACAAGCCTTCTTTTTTAGAAATTTTGAAGTACCAGATGAGATCTAATCGTGGAAGTCTAATTGGAATTCTCTCCAAGTTCTCTGGAGCACTTTTTAGCATTAACTTCTTAAAACATTGATTTTGATCACAAAACATCGATTTCACTTTAAATTAGCTTTAGTCATGAAACTAAATCCTACCCTGCTTTTAAAATAAATATACCAATGTAATAAAAGTCAGCAGAGTTATTTTGTCAATCACTCAAAGCATTCAGTGTATTTTGGGTAGGTCCAAGGTACAACGCTTTCCTTAGGTCCAAGATACATCACTTGTCTGTACTAATTTACTGAAAAATGTCTGCATTTCATGTTCAGTTTATCTCCAGCCCAATTACAAACACATAATATTGTAGCTGAAACAATACACTTTAAGATATAAAATTCACTGCAAAATATAATTTTTATTTTTTAAACTAATAGCTTTGAAGTGAAACTTAGAAAATTTACCATTAACGGTCGAAATCAGTTTTAACTTTTATTACCTCAAATTTTTAACTTTTTAAATAAAAATTTAGTTAAAATAAGAGCTCTGGTTGTAAGGATGCTAACTACATGTCTAGTGTTGCCATACTACAAAAAGTTTAGCTAGAAACAGTGTAGGACCGAGGTACACAACTTCCCCTACACAATTTTAGTTTCCAACAATATTATTTACCATCTGGGGTTCCCAAACTATGTTTCGGCGATCGTATCCGTATCGGGGTGCGCACGATGTTTCAGAAATTTCTGATTTCCACACGTACGATCACTCGATGTGTTTTTTAGTATTTTGAATGCTTTATATCCGTAACCATCCAAACTTAAAATATTTCAGATATATTTAGTAGAATTTTTATTATTTGAGTAGGCCTGCATAAGAAAGGACTAATTATTACATTAAACGTTGTTATATACCCTGAATTATTATATTTTCCTGTTGATTCTTTTAAAGCTCTAGATTTTTTAATGAAATAGGTAAATAGGCCGTTAGGTATTTCTTATGTAGTCAAAAGCTTGGGAACCCATTTTTCATAGCGACCTCAAAGTAGAAATTCCACTTGGTGGACCTAAAAAAAGCATAAAGAATCATCTAGTTATTCTATCACACTTAAAATCAGAGTATAATTATAATACATCAAGCGAGAAAAGTTCACTTTCAATTTATTAAAGAAATATTGTTCGTATATAACTTTAAACATTTTTAAACAGACATCATTTTTATGTGTAAAAGCATCCTGATGTAGAGAAAAGAGACAAAAAAATGAACGGGGAAGCCTCAATGGAGGAAGAAGATTCTGATGTACACATATAAAAATTCTTTCAATACTTTTAGGGTGAACACATAATTTTTACAATAGTTGGTAATAGAGGGTGTGGCATGAATAAAAACAAATATATGGTCCCAAAAAATAAAAACTATGTTTGACGATACAGATTAAAAACCATTGCTATCGTCGCAATGTTTCTCATCAGCTAACTTTGAAAACACATAGATGAGCTAAGAAGGGTTTAATCACAGACACGATTGTAGGAGAGAAATGCTTGGGAACATACGATAAGCAAGTGTATGAATACCCGAGACGAACAATCAACAGGAGGTGGGAGGATAAAGAACTCGTTCAAATCTTCGAAACCTATACTTTTTTAAAATAGAAACTATTCGATTTCTTTCATCAAAGAGTTGCTGGTGTTTCTCTTATTACAAAATGAATGCTGATGATTTCTTAGAGCAGCCAAGAGGGTAAAATAAATGCAAACAGAGTGATGAACATGAACACAGTTCTATACAGCTAAGTAGCTACTGTTGTTAGTCAGTGTACTAAACATGCTAAACGCTGCTAACAAATTGCCGTTTTTAATGATAAATGTATGAACATATACTAAAAGCTCCTTTCGACGATGCCGGGCCAGCCCAGCAACTATTTGGCGCTTTCGAACGTGTAGTGAAGTAAAGCTCAGTAAATAGTACACAACTTTCAAAACCAAAATGTCAGAACTGTTAACTTAGTATCACTTAGGCACCAGAAGAAATTGGCTAAATGTAAGAATGCGCTATAGCCCTGGTTTGACCATTCCTAAAGTGCTGCTGAATGTGTTTTAATAATCCACTAATATTTATGAGTAAAAATGCTTTTATGACTTAAATACTCATACTAATTTTTTAATATGTTTAATTTGTTTCAGTCCTTAAAATGTAAAACTATTATTTTTCATATTTTTTAGAATTCAAAATGAAAGTAAAAACCTAATTCTAAGATATAGAAACCCACAGTTTCTTTCAAAATCGTTATAAAAACTTTATTTTCAGCGGTAAAATATCGTAGACAAAGGTTCCCATTTTTAAAGAAGAAAGGAGAATAAATAGTTTCTGTGTGACATGTAATAATGATTGCTTTGGAATCATTATTTTATGCTTATTTTATGGAATCAACACCAATAAATCTATTCAAACGGAAAATATATTCTTTATAAAAGGAACTTAACTAATAATAGTATAGGTGGTGGATTTTATGAAAATTTTAAAAGGGAATTAAAACTCTACTATACTCTTATTAAAAATATACTTTTAAATGTATTTTTACACCTTCAAGGTGTAACATGTGTAAATAAATGCTTCTATTTTACTGTTTAATTGGATTTTGTGAATAGTTTTGTCTTTTTTCTTGTGAAAAAATTCCCCAACATGCAGCAAGTTCACATATAGCAAAAATGGTTCTGGTGCTTAGATTTTAGTAATGAAGCTCCATATTTACATTGTAATAATAGAAATAGTAAGTCCATCATATAAACTTAAAGTTGCAGTCCAAAAATTATGTCACACGCACCATAATCGCTGAATGGTTTTTGTCCTGAAAAATAATGTGAATGTGCTTAGTAATTTCCATTGTTTTTCAGTTACAAATGTGGGATTCAACTCTGAATTATGCAAAATCTAGTTTTTGAGGTATAAAATTAACCCCGAAAGTATCCCATTGGATGTTTTACTACATCTAATTTAAGACGTAAAAATTAGTCGATTTGCAACAGCAATGTAAAAGAACAACTTTTAAAAACTCTTTTGTTACAAAATTTGAATTCCCCTCCCAAATGTCACAAATCGTTAGAACCCTTGTATGGCCCCTTGAGAAGCCTACTTCTTTTTACAAACAAACACCTGTTTTATAATTACCCTTTAAATTTGGTTTTAAGAAAAAGTGACAACTGAAAAAAGGTAGTGTGATGATCGTTACAGGAAAGCTTGGTCCGCATTTGAACCAATTTTTTTGTCTTAGGGGAGGAGGAAATTTAGATTACCATTAGTCAGAAAGAGTGCTGCTACTGCAATTGAACTGCACAGCATGGCAATAGCATAAGTCCACCTAACATAGTTTTGTGAATTGAAGATTTACTGTATCAATGCATGAGTTGTTTTAATGGATTTTTGAGGATGCTCTTAAAGGTCAACTATTAAATTTTTATTTAGAAAGGTGATTTCAAAATTAAATAAAGGATCTAAAAAGGAACCTAAACCCATAGATTCTGGATAAAAAAGTGTTGACTTATCAAAGAAATCCAGTAAACTATACAAGCAGAAAACTCCTGTAGTTTTTGGGCACAGAGAAATCCCGTTTTATTTAAACTGAATCTGTAATCAAACAACTTAGAAATCGTAACCGCGATGGAGGATGTCTCAGTAAGTATAGATACAAAAGGATTTCTCTGCATAAATTACAGGAGTTATCTAGTAGCATAGCTGT
This sequence comes from Tetragnatha versicolor, assembly GCA_024610705.1. NCBI lineage: Eukaryota > Metazoa > Arthropoda > Arachnida > Araneae > Tetragnathidae > Tetragnatha > Tetragnatha versicolor. The sequence continues at coordinate 60,688,089 of JANDEH010000001.1, forward strand.
CAAGATTTCTTAGTTAAATCAAACAAAAATTTTAAAGAATTTTCTTTTACGCGGCTGTCATCCTGGATAGCTTAATTCAGGGGTTCTCAAACTTTTTATGTCGCGGAGCCCTTTTCAAGAGACAAATTCTTCACGGAGCCCTTTTCCGAAATAAATTTTTCAAGGTATAAAAGCAAGTTACATAAAACCCATTGCTTCTAGAAATAAAAGCATAAAAGAAATTTATTTCGGAAGGGGTCCAAAATTATTCCTCAGCCCCTCCCATGCATATTTAACAGTTTAACGTAGCTTTTAAAAACATTTTTAGGTATAATTTGCATCTAAGATAGTTTATTTGTAAGAAAAATTGTGACGAATTAAGATCCGAGTACAATAGAAGGGTCTGGGGGTCCTTCCTCCCCAGAAGATTTTGTGAAATGTGATCCTTAAAAACAGTTTTTTTAAACTCGTTTCAGGTACATCATTGTCCAAGTTTTAGACATTCATTTTGGACATTCTCCTATGCATATTTAACAGTTTAACGTAGCTTTTAAAACATTTTTAGGTATAATTTGCATCTATAAGATAATTTATTTGTAAGAAAAATTGTGACGAATTAAGATCCAAGTACAATAGAAGGGTCTCGGGGTCCTTCCTCCCCAGAAGATTTTGTGAAATGTGATCCTTAAAAACAGTTTTTTTAACTCGTTTTAGGTACATCATTGTCCAAATTTTGTGCATTCATTTTTAGGAAGGATTTTTATTTTAACGAACTTACTATAAAAATTGACAATAATAAAGTTCCAAGTACAATAGGGTTTTGGGTGTTCTCCCCCAAAAGAATTTCGGAAATTTAACCCTAAATAACATGGTTTTAACCTGTTTTGTTATACGTAGTCCGAATTTCCGGGGGGGATCAGGGCCCCCTCGCCCCTCCTATATACACCCCTGGATATATGGAATATTTTGTTAACCAATTTTATTTCATCATTGGATACAATGTAAATCTTTGTTTTAAATTTCTGAATATTAAAGCTATAACTTTTCAATCATTATGCCCGAGATGCATGAACAAAGAATTCATACAGAAATCTGTACATCTGTAAATTTTGTTTTCCTAAAAGTTACTTCTTTTGAAATCGAGAGCTGTTTTGGGGGCTGCTAGTCCATACGTCAGAGGTACATATCGAAATTTATTTACACATAGGCCCAAAATCATTCCTTATCCCCTCCTAGCCATAGGATCAATGTAGCTTTTTATATATTTTTTGGCAGAATTTGCATCTTACAGAACTTAATATAAGAAACGCTTTGTGTAATTAAGTTCCAAATGCTATAAAGGGGGGGCTTGGAAATTTGACTCTACTAAAAACAGGTTTTCCCTTGGTTTTGGTACATCTACTCCGAATTTCGGACATACTTTTTTAAGTATGATTATAATTTTGCTGAACTTTATAAAAAAAGGTGCTGAGTAATCAATTTGAGAGGTGGGGGAATGGGGTTCCTTGGTGTGCTACTGTTCGGCTCGGCCGTTTCAGCGGCAGAAATAAAATGGAAGTAAAAAGAACTCTCATAAATCTTCTAAAAACTAGAAGAAGAAAAATTTGGTTCCGAAACGGGCCGGCGCCCAAACGGCCAGCGCCAAATCGTCCCATCCCGGGGGTTCCTCCCCCAGAAAAGTTTTGGAAATTTGACTATAAAAACAGGGGTTTAACTTGTTTTGGTAAACCAAAAAAGACCTGAAAAAGGCAAAAACCAGCAGACCTTACCGACACCTTACAGAAAGTAATTTATACATTTCAGAGAAAAGCAAATTAGAAATTATCAAAAAGTGTAGTTATTTCAAATTTCTTCATGGAGCCCCTGGAAATGCTTGGCGGAGCCCTAAGGGCTCCGCGGAGCACAGTTTGAGAACCGCTGGCTTAATTGATGGATTGGTCACACATATTCTCCGGCTCGTGTGCTTGATCTCAAGGATCGGCTTATAAACCTTCGTCACGTAAGACAGACACAAACATAAATTTTACTGGCAGAGACAAAATATATTCTGTCTGCCCCGGCTAGGCGCTGAAAACAAAGGTCGAAACAGGTTTTCTCTGATGCCTTCCGCAATGCTATCTCCACGCCGCCAAGCGAGGATAGACAAAGTAAGGATACTCCCAGGGCAAAGCCGAGAGTCGAACTCGCTGAATGGTAAGAGCACAATCACCCTGAGCGCAGGATCAGGAGTATCTCCCCGATCTCTTTGTGTGGTTAGGTGAGGTCATTTAGCGAACAAAAGAGTGGGGTAGGTAGATATCCAACCCCCAATAAGATACGCCTGATTCTACGCTCTCGATGATCGTGGCCGTACAGTCCACAGACTGCTAGTGTAGTTGGCATCATGTAATCCAACTAAGCCAGTCCGTCATCAAGACCGCTTGAACCTTCGCAGTTTCTCCTAAATCTCGTTTAATTGGTAACGAAGTTTTAACCAAATTGGGTGTGTTAGTGACATAATTTGTGAACTAGCCACTCAACAAAAAAAAGGAATCCCAATCCCATCACCCATCCGACTTGACCTTCCTGTCCGAGCTCCTCCTGAACGAGACCTTCTTCTCGGAGCCGGACATGGAGCCTTTGAGGAAGGACTCGATGGCGTCCCCGATGATCACAGCGTCGACGACCTCGCACTCGTCCCACTTGACGGTGGACAGACTCCCGCCCTCCTCCTCCTCCACCACCGACGGCACCTCGGGGGCGGCGCTAAGGTGGAGGTTCTGGGCGTTCATCAGGATGTCCACCGCTGCAGGCGGCGGGGCTATCGGCTCGATGGGCTCCGCCTCCTGCTGATGCGGCGACGATTCGTTGTTTTCAGCAGGGGCTGGGCGCTTGGGGCGGGACTCTTCACTGCCTGCCCGCCGCACTGGCTCTTTGGGGCGCGGGGGGCGGTCCTCGGGCGTGTCGAAGGAGGCGGATTTTGTCTGCCGCAGAGGCGCCTGGCCGCGCCGCCGCTTAGAGGGCGAGGCGAGCGGGAACTTCTTGCTGGCAGTGCACAGGATGGCCTTTAAGTCCTCCTTGCGACACACGATGCCCAGGTTGCTGGTTTTTGAGGAGGAGCCTGGCTCCGACACCGACATGGCTTTGCTGGAAAGTACAAAAGAGGGCTCAATATCTTCTATGTATACAATGAGAGCAATAAGAAAAGTCACTGATATCTATCCATAGGATATTGTTTTATTAAATCAAATCTTGATAAGATTGTTTTGTGTTGTTATTGTCATATCAAGGCTGTTTTGATGTCAAAATTATTCAGACAATGAAGTAATTGTTTGGATATCTTTCTTAGTTAAGATTGCTTTCAACCACAACCAATGTGGTCACATGGTGGCTCCCTATGTTTTTTGCGAAGACGATGAGGTTGATCTGAAGTATATTTAAGATTCCATGATCCAAGTGGGCCTAAAAAATCAATTTATAATAGAAAGAAAAGGTCTCATATATAACGGCCCCTTTGGTAGTTAGAAAGGAAGCAGAAGATCAGGAGAATTTTTAGGATAGAGCGTTCCTTACTGTTCATAGAAAAGGTGTAGAAGATCCGGACGAACCCATTGATAAAGTGTTCCTATAACACTCAGAGATGATTCAGAAGAGCAGAAGAGCAAGATGAAAAAGATGTCGCCTATAGAGCTTAGGAAGGATGAAAAGGAGCAATAATTGCTAACAGTTGGAACTCTTCCTACGGTCATTACGAAGTAATGTTATAGAGAAAAAGAAGTCAGTCCAGTTGCTTCCTATGAGCCATAAATTAGATTTAGAAGACTAAGATAAGCCCAGAGATGAAGTGTTACAGAGTGAAACACCCTTTACGGTACTTTAAGAGGATGCAAACGAGCAAGATAAGCTGCAGAAGAAATAAATTCCAAATGTTCTTACAAAAGAATGCAAGCGTAGTAAAAGAAACACTAGAGCACGAGGAGTCGACGGATTGAGTTATATCTCTAGTGATTAGGGAGGACGAAGAAGAGCATGTAATGAAGAAACAAACATTCCCTTTAATGTTTGGAGGGGAGGTTAAAGTCCTAGGATAGAGCTCTTTTTACGGTCTATTGAAAGGATGGTGCCCATATGAAAGAAAATTATCTTTATTCAATAATCATTTATTTGAATAAAGAATTGATTGGTCCATTGAAATTTAGAATTGTAAGGAGCTTTCATTCTTTTCTAGTTGAAGATCAAACTATTTTACCTTAACGATTATCTGTATTATTTTACTGTGGTGAACAAATTCGTCTAATACTTAACCTATTCAAATAATCTCTTACAACACAACATCATCTATCTTAACTTTAAAAAAACGAGTTACCTCAAAGGTCTGAAGCTACCAGGGCTCCTCGGACTTCTGGCTTTGGAATCCTCATCCTGCCCCGCATTATCGTCGTCATTTCCGCAAGAGGACCTCTTCTTCAGTTGCCCAGACTTGGACTTTCTGGGCTTTCCGGACTCCGTCTCGCCGGCGGAGTCGGACGCCGACCCCGATGACGTCAGAGAGAGTTTCTTGAGGCCCCGGAGGATTTCTCCGGAAGACATAGTCTTGGAGAAGAACTTGGATGTCTTCCAACCGCACTTGTTGGATTTGTTAGACTTGCTGGTCGAAGGGTTAACGAGTTGTTGGGGAGCACGCGGCTCTTCGGCGATGTCATGTGCTGTGAAATAAGAAGTGAGGTTTGTGATGATGGCATGCGATAGTGGGGAGGTTTTACCAGTTCATTCTCTCTTTTTAAAAATTTTTTAGCAACAAAAAATTCAGAAGCATTTTTTAGTAATTTTAAAAAAGCATTAGTATTTTTTAAAGTTTTTTTGCGGTTATAGAGAGGTATTTTGAGTCACACCGCTTCAAGAGAAAAACTTCGCAAAAAAACTCGTACGGAAAAAACTCGAATTCCGTACGGAACCAATCACGGATGGAATCAACGCATCCAAACAAGCAAGTGACGTCATGAATAATATCGTCAATTTCAACAATGTTGTAAGATGTCAAAAGTTTTTCTCCTGGCAGTATTACTATAGCTTAACCGGACCATCATGTTATTGTTACTAACTCCCTTCATCTTACTTAGCTATTTAAAAACAGTCCATAAATTGTCTAATTGTTTTGCCTCAAATGGAAGTATGGACGTTGAAAATGCTATGTTGAAATGCAGCACACCTATAGAATGTGCAAATTTGTTTGAGTACCAACACGCAACGCAAATACTTTTCTACTTTTAAAATACACTCGTGTCCAAAAATTAAGGATAGTTTTGATTTTTTGGGGAATAGTAACACAAATCTTATTCCCTACCTGTCAATAAAATTCATGGCATCCAAGAGTGTTTAATATTGATAACATTACCCTAAAAATATTTTAAGGGGGCACAGAGACCCTTCATTGATAATGAAGTTTGAGTATAGGTGTCACTCAATATCACCAAAAAATCATACATAATGATATCCACGCCACCATGGAGTTTATTATATAAATATCTTTTACTTTACAAATAAAAAGGAATTGTTTGCTAAATGACTCTCATATGGACGTTTCGATTATTTTCCAAATGTTTATGGACCTCCTTATTTATGGAGGGCCTCTGTACCGTATTAAAATGTAATTCTATTCATGTCTCAAATTCTCACTCTTAGGTAACCTATGACATAAAGAACTATGATTTGTGTCCTTGTACCAAAAACAAAACAAAATATCCTTAACTTTTGGACTTGAGTGTAGTAGGAACTACACAACACTTTTAAAATGACACTCGCAAAACTGAGTAAAAAGTACTCAAACTGGCTCCGATCCAAATGTACACAAATTTGTTGTTGTTTCTTATGCCACTTGGAATATCCAAGCTCCATCCGCAAAGCGTACAGGATTTAAGGCAAAGGGGGTGCGGCTCCTGAGAAAGTAAGGCCCATGAATGCAGAGTCCGACTTAAGCCTCGGATGATAGATGTCGCCACAATCTATCGCCACCTCCACAATTTTGCCATGTCTCTGAAGGGGAGGGAAATAGTCTCCAGATACCTGGACCCATGGTAAACTGCGCCATGGCCGACCACAGGACTTTCGGACCCACAGATTTAACGAGCACGTACTCCGCATGTACTCGATGGGTCTTCAGTGGTGTCGGGAATCGATCCCAAAGCCGATGCCTTAACCACTAGGCTCCCCACGGTCACGTACACAATTTTGAAAACATGAATATACTCATTTCTAAAAATGTGCATACTCAAAAATGAAACTACCTCGGGTAAGATGGAGAGGCGGCTAAGATGGTGACTTGAATGTTTCTCTTTATTTGCGATAGATGGCAGCCCCTTATTGGGATATATGCTTCAGTGTTGGCCATCTTTCAATTGAATTACATTCCTAGCGTGGAAAAATAACTGTAACTGCCGCCATTTTGTGTTTTGTTATTTCAGCGTGAACATATCTAAATTTGTCAACCTTTTCATTAGTGGATTGCGTTAAATTGGTGAGTGTTTTGGGCTTTTCTTCAATTTTATACATAATTAGTCTTCTCGATTAATGATATAATGTTGCTTTTAAGTTAAAATACGGTTAATTTTATTCTCGTTTTGTACTTTAATTTCGACATGACGTCGTCGGGTAAGATGGATATGTAAGATGGCGGGTAAGATGGTGGTCTCCATCTTACACGCAAATAAAAAGCAGGCAATTTACTAGTCTCAAATCAAATATTTGTGCCTATAAGGATTACATATTATCTGTAAAAACTAGATTTTAAGACATTTTTTTACTTTTATTTTGTTTAGTTACTTAAAAAAATTCATAACTGATGACAGCATCCTTAAAGTGATTATAACTTTATTTTTTTAGAAACAAAACGATGGGGAAATATAAAAGGATTACGGAAAGACAATCTTGGTCCAAAGAAGGTATGGATAAAGCTGTTGAAGAGGTACTAAGAGGAGCGTTCATTTTAACAACAGCAAAAAAATATTCTCTGCCTCAAACTTCTCTTCGGCGTTATGTGGATAAAAGGAAGAACAAAGAGCCATTTCCTGAGAACGCTGGAAGATTTAAGAATACTTTTACTGAGGAACAATTACTCTTGCTAAAAAACTATGTTACAGATATAGACAGACATCCATTTGGTTTGACAAAGAAAGATTTTGCAAGAATCGTATTTGATTATGCTGAACATCTAAAAATAGAACATCGATTTAATAAAGAAGAAAGGATGGCTGGAAAAGATTTTGTGAGCAACTTTTTAAGTAAATTTAATTTATCTTTACGTAAGCCAGAGGCGACCTCAGTGGCAAGATTAGCAGCATTTAATGAAGTAAGTGTGCAAAACTTCTTTAATTTATTGACTGAAATTATGAAGAAACACAGATATGAGCCACACCAGATTTACAATGTTGACGAAACAGGTTGCTCAACTGTACCAACAAAATCCCCTCTCATTATAACACCAACAGGCAAACGACGGGTGGTTAAAGTATCTTCGGCTGAGAGAGGCTCAAATGTGAGTGTGGTCTGCTGTGTCAGCGCAACTGGACATTATGTGCCTCCACTTTTTATTTTTAAAAGAGTGCGCATGCAAGATTATTTGCTGCATGATGCACCACCTGGATCCCAAGCTGCCTGCAATCCAGAGTCCAGCTTTATAAATGCCAAAATATTTTTGGAATGGCTGAGCCATTTTAAAAAAATTGTAGGACCTTCAGCTGACAATCAGATTCTGCTGTTGATGGACAATCACGCATCACACATAACCCTAGAAGCAGTAAATTTTTGCAGGGACAACTTTATCACTCTCCTTGGTTTTCCCCCGCACACAACCCACCGGATGCAGCCATTGGACGTCAGTTTCTTCGGTCCTTTGAAAACTGCCTACAGTAATGTGTGCAATGATTTTTTAACTATGAATCCTGGCCAAACTGTTGCTGTGAAGAATGTACCTAGCCTCTTTCACAAAGCGTATGCCAAAGCGGCTACGCTAAATAACGCAGTGAAAGGATTTGAAGCAGCGGGGATTGTTCCCCTCAATTCACAAATTTTCTCAGCTGAAGAATTTGAACCTGCTGTGACAACAGCGGCTTATGCCACATCTAGTTCCGAAATTCATGATGCACGAAATTCATGGGAAACCCAACCTATTGCTGGTCCATCTAATGCCCCCGATATCCTGGTACTCCCTTTAGCTCCCCCAAAGGTAAAGAAACAAAGGACTAAAACTCCATCGCTACATGCCACAAGTTCGCCTGTAAAAGAATATTTATTAGAAAGGAAGAAGCAAAAGGAAAGAAGAGAAGCAAAAAAAGGAAAGAAAAAAACTAAGGTCGTAGAGAATAAAACTAAGGTCGTAGAGAAGAAAAAATGCTCAAAAACTTATTTTGACTATTCATCAGATTCCTCCGTATCCATACATTACATGGACGAAGATGATAACTCAGATGAAGAAGTCGATGAAGTATGCATCATATGTGATGACTTCGGAAAAAATGAACTGTGGTTCAATTGTGCAAAATGCCACAAGTGGGCTCATGCGGCTTGTACTGGACTGTCAAATTCCGAAGCAAAAAAGAAGTCTTGGATATGTGATTTTTGTTCATAATTTTTTGGAAATTCATAATTTTGGGCATAAAATAAAATATAGTTCTTATACTTGACATAACGAGTTTATTTTATTTTGTCAAATGGAATCAACTACGTAATCGCCATCTTACCCTCCACTGGTATCCATCTTACCCGCACCATCGGGTAAGATGGATACTTTGTGATGGGAGTAAAAAAAGCAAGATTAACAAAAATATAAATTGTTTACATGGCAGGGAAATAAACTGTCATTAGGCAATAGTTGTACGAAGATATTAGTACAAAAATATTTTTTCAAATGTAGTTAGTTCTGTCTTAGAAATGTAAAAAGTCTTAGGGTCTCCAACTTACCCGACTCTCCCCTACTCAGTTTTGAGACTGTGGTTTTAAGAGTGAGTAGTGCTTATTCTCATTTATGCTAGATGTATAATTTGTAAAAACAACAACGGACTCACATCTGGTGATGGCCGGCAGTATTCCCGTCATGGGGCAGCATCGGCTGTGGTTGCTCATCATGGGTTGAGAGGGAGGGGGGTCCAGACCGCAGAAGAAGTCGGCGGGGCTCTCCACCTCAGACGAGATGGTAGCCACGCTGGGGGGCTGATGCTCCCCCTGGATGCACGAGGGGCCCCCGCTCAGCACGCAAGTCGGGGAATTGTTGGAGCACATGATGCCGGCGGCCTCACAGCTGCTGCGGACAACATCGGGGGCTCATGGCGAGTGGCTGCTGTGTAAAACACACAATAAGTCAGCAGCTGATAATAAAATCCCTTGAATGTTTAGAATATGTGTATCTAGGTCACGTCTTGAGCCTACTTTTGTTTGCAATGATGCTGTAAATATAAACAACTCTTTTACTTTTACGCATCAGTTAACCCTTTCAATACGGCGAGACATCATCATCATCATCATCAATTTATTAGCAACAGTTAATTTCAGTTTACAGAAGAGAAGAAAAAAACATCAGGAATTATTAATTGGACACTAAGGGGATTAGAATCCCTTAAAAGTGCATTTATAATTTAAAATAATAATACATTACGATGAGAGAAAAAATAAAAAGTATATAATTACAAAAATATACATACACATATATACATACACACATACATCTACATACATATACACACATACACATACACACATACATCTACATACATATACACACATACACATACACACATACATCTACATACATATACACATGTATACAGGGTGTATCTGAAATGGTGCAACAAACTTTCAGGGATGATAGTACTCAACAAGACGAACAAGAATCGGTATAGAAAGGGGGTCCCAGAACAATTCACAGGAAGTTAAAAATGGAGCGACACCCCAAAAAAATCATTGAAAAATTCAATTTGTAGAAGAACTACTATTGGTAAAAACTTAATCATGGTCTCAAAAATTGTGGTTTAATATGATCTTTAAAATTACCTCAAAAGTCTTCACTTTAAAATTTGTTTTATTATGAAAAAAGTTAAAAAACACAAAAAAGTGAAAACTCTGCCAAAACCTGTTTTTGTATTTCGAAATCCTTTCTTTTGATTTGATAATCTGAAAGATCATAGTTGAAAACCCTTAAGTCCAAAGTTTCATGTAAATACAATCAATATTAAACGCTTGAGATCCTGTTAAAGTTTGTTTTTTGGGTGCGCAAGCAGTTTTCTAGAGCTGTTTCCAGAACAGCTGGTAGCGCACGCAAAAAACAAACTTTAACAGGATCTCAAGCGTTTAATATTGATTGTATTTACTCGAAACTTTGGACTTAAGGGTTTTCAACTATAATCTTTCAGATTATCAAATCGAAAGAAAGGATTTCGAAATACAAAATAAGGTTTTGGCAGATTTTTCACTTTTTTTTGTGTTTTTTAACTTTTTTCATAATAAAACAAATTTTAAAGTGAAGACTTTTGAGGTAATTATAAAGATCATATTAAACCACAATTTTTAAGACCATAATCAAGTTTTTACCAATAGTAGTTCTTCTACAAATTGAATTTTTCAATGATTTTTTTGGGGTGTCGCTCCAATTTTAACTCCCTGGGATTTGGTCTGGGACCCCCCTTTCTATACCGATTCTTGTTCGTCTTGATGAGTACTATCATCCCTGAAAGTTTGTTGCACCATTTCAGATACACCCTGTATACATTACAAGTAGTCCAGTAACTTGGTAGTTTTTTCAGGAAAAAAATACAGAAGTTTTTTTCTCCACGGTTTTATATGTTTTCGAGGGTGCTGAATCCGAATCTGAACTTTGCATACAAAATTTCGAATGGCATTTTGGTGAAAATTCGAAAAAACCCTGAAATTTCACCTCATTTTTTGGTTTTTTGTTTGTAGAACGGAAAGTATGGGTTTCTCATGAAAATGTTAAATACAAAAAATAAATATGATAAAACAAGCAACAAAATTGTCCACTACAACTTTTTTGTCAGACTAATAGTTCGGCCGCTAGAGCGCGTTGAAAATAGGGCAAATTTGCGCCTGCGGGTAAAAATCCAGAAAATCGAACTTTCATCTAAAAAATAAAGTATTTTTTTAAATAAGGTACTTACAAAACTAATTTTATAATGTTTCCCATGAAATAAACCATCTATTTAGTCCACTAATTAGTATTTAAATGCATTTTCCTCAGAAATTTTCCCTAAGAACGCAGTTTCAATAGAAGACAATAGTGTAACGATAAGTAAGTCGCTTGTTAAAGAAAACATACAGAAGTTTTTTTCTCAACGGTTTTATATGTTTTCGAGGGTGCTGAATCCGAATCTGAACTTTGCATACAAAATTTCGAATGGCATTTTGGTGAAAATTCGAAAAAACCCTGAAATTTTTCCTCATTTTTTGGTTTTTTGTTTGTAGAACGGAAAGTATGGGTTTCTCATGGAAATGTTAAGTACAAAAAAGAAAGATAATAAAACAAGCTACATAATTGTCAATTACAATTATTTTGTCCAACTAATAATTTGGCCACTAGAGCGCGTTGAAAAAAGGGGCAAAATTCACCCTGGCGGTGGAAAAATCCGGAAAATGACCCTTATATTCCTAAAAAAAGTCATATTTCGATTTAGATAACTAAGAAAAACTACATTTATAATTTCTTACATGATATAATCCTACTATTTATCTCAAATATTATTTATTCAATGAATGTTCTTTAGGAATTTCCTCCCAAAAACGCAGGTTTTTTAGGCAAAGAAAAATCCAGTTGCTATTTTCTTTTTTGTCCTAGGCACCAATTCCCAATGAAAACTTTTGTTAAGCGTTAAAAGTTAATTTTTTATCTACTAAACTCATTGCTTTTTATATTATCCTCTCCTGCTCACAAACATATAAAATCTATGAATAATTTTTCTTTCTGGAAAACTATAATTTTCTGTTGTAGATTATAAAAACTCTTGGCATGATTATTAGTAATGATACCAAAATTCACAATAACTTCTTGACACGTGCAATTATAATATTTATTTATCAGTTTCTACACCCAGGAACGTGAATCCAATTGATTTTTTTGGGATGAAATTAAGCATAACTTGGTTATAATGTAAAATTACATGGTCACAGAAAATTATCCTAATATATTCTTTAAAGTGATGAACATAATGGTTTTCTCCATTCGGGAATGGGGTTATATCATGTAAGAAATTATAAAAGTAGTTTTTCTTAGTAATCTAAATCAAACTACGACTTTTTTAGGAATACATGGGTAATTTTCTGGATTTTTCCACAGCAAGGGCGAATTTTGCCCTTTTTTCAACGCGCTCCAGTGGCCAAACTATTAGTCGGACAAAATAATTATAATTGACAATTATGTAGCTTGTTTTATTATCTTTATTTTTTGTATTTAATATTTTCATGAGAAACCCATACTTTCCGTTCTACAAACAAAAAACCAAAAAATGAGGGGAAATTTCAGGGGTTTTTTCGAATTTTCACCAAAATGCCATTCGAAATTTTGTATGCAAATCTCAGATTCGGATTCAGCACCCTCGAAAACATATAAAACCGTTGAGAAAAAAACTTCTGTATGTTTTCTTTAACAAGCGACTTACTTATCGTTACACTATTGTCTTCTATTGAAACTGCGTTCTTAAGGAAAATTTCTGAGGAAAATGCATTTAAATACTAATTAATGGACTTAATAGATCATTTATTTCATGGGAAACATTATAAAATTAGTTTTGTAAGTACCTTATTTAAAAAAATACTTTATTTTTTAGATGAAAGTTCGATTTTCTGGATTTTTCCCGCAGGCGCAAATTTTGCCCTATTTTCAACGCGCTCTAGTGGCCGAACTATTAGTCTGACAAAAAAGTTGTAATTGACAATTTTGTAGCTTGTTTTATCATCTTTATTTTTTGTATTTAACATTTTCATGAGAAACCCATACTTTCCGTTCTACAAACGAAAAACCAAACAATGAGGTGAAATTTCAGGGTTTTTTCGAATTTTCACCAAAATGCCATTCGAAATTTTGTATGCAAAGTTTAGATTCGGATTCAGCACCCTCGAAAACATATAAAACCGTCGAGAAAAAAACTTCTGTATTTTTTTCCTGAAACACCCTATTTTTGACACCAAGTTACTGGACTAAAGGATCTAATATAATAAAACAAAGTGTGGGTATATGTGTTTGTCTTTTATACAAATCCACAGTTTACTTCCGATCTGCACCAAACTTGGTATACCTACGTAAAAAAACTCGGGAAAAAACATAGGCTATGTTTCGAAAACTTTTAATGACCCCTTGACCCTCTTTCGACCCTTTTTATGGTCATTTTGCTGAAATAGCTTCATTTCCCCTCAAGAAGAGATCTGCTTACTCCATTGTTACAAAGAAAATTTAATGCTAAACAACAATTTTTAATAGAAACACTAGGTACAAATCTATTTAAAAATTATATTAATATTTTAAAAATATATTTCAATGAAATTTAAAAGTTATGTATAGTTAAACATATTTTTATTTGACAGATTATCTAATTTTTATATTTTAAAAGCTTTATAGAATATCATTGTTGTTAAAATAGTGTCCATGGAAACGAGGATGTAAAATCAAAAAGTGATAATATTTTAACTTTTAAGAAAGTTGGTTAACAAACCAAAAACCATTAAAACTCCCTTTCAACTAGAAAATATTGATTTTTTTTCTTAAATTTCAAAACGGAATAAGCTTTAATTATTGAATAATTTCACCGAAAACGTTTATTCTTAAAGAAATGATTAATTAAGGAATCTGAGAAATTTTAAATAATTTTTAGAATATTTTTTCCATGTTGTAAATGTGGAAATCATTCAAAAGTTATACTATTGCGCTTGAGTACTGAAGGAATTTTAGTCCATCCGGATAAGAAAACTTACTAGGAACACCGGGATAGGAAAAGTTACCGGGAACACCGGAATATGAAAAAGACGCCTGGGATACCGGGATGATTGGTAAATGTTGATTATATAAAATTAGAAATGTATATGGGAAAACTTAAAAATGAGGCGTTTGCTATCAAAACCAGCTTATTCCATTTTTGGAAATTTTACAGGAGAGACAAAAAACTTCTCACGTCCACAGTTCTAAAGCTAAATTTGTTTTTTAAATTTTTAATTGTAGGTACAACCACTTAGAATTTGATTAGTTTTTTATTTTCATTCCAGTTGCATTACCTTGAGCGTAATTACACTAATTAGGTTGGAATGAGCTGATTTTGATGCAAAAACACGATTTTTCATGCTTTTTTCAGTTTTTTTGTTCAATTAAGTTGTGAATTGGTTTTTTCCAGTTCACCAGTTAATATTTATGTCTTTACGAGTTTTAAGTAAATGACGTAACTTTAACGTAATAAGTAACTTTTTCAAATGATCTGAAATTTCACAGTTGAGATCACAGTTTTCACTTTTATTCTAATTTTGGGTTGGAATGAGCTGGGTTTGAGCTATATCCCTTCGCAAGGTTATGAAGGACCCTCTAAACTTTCAAAGTATGCAAAAAAGTGGATTTCAGAAAAATATGGAATTAGCTGGTTTTGATAGCAAACGCCTCAAATAATAAATTTATAATCTTCACCCGTGCAAGGCCGGGCATATCAGCTAGTACAATATAAAGTAGAAATTACGAATTACAGGACTGGCAATGGTGTCAGTTGCAGAATATATATGTATATTTGAACCAAATTTAAATTTTTTATCAGTAATAATGAATAAATCCAAATACTAATAAGTATTGACCACAAAACTACACTAGCGGAAATAAAAATCCCAACACCATGAAGGAAAGGAGATATCAAAGTTAAATTTGTTTCTATGATTGCACATAGTATTAATGTGAATTGATTAAAATATGAGCCTTCCTGGATGTTAGGGGGCCGAGAAAATCGGTGAGGAGTGTTGTCTCCATAGGTGTCCATTACCTCCGTCACACGTCATGGTATTGAGTGACAGGGGCTATAAATGACTTTTGAGGGATTGGAGGACCATGTTGCCTCCTCAGGTAGTCCAAATTCATATGGTGCACAAGCGGACGTTTCGTACCGGGCTAGGTGATTTCTCCTCATCGACCGGACCTGTTTTGTGGGTGTTGGTTCTAGAGAACGGGAAAGACGGGGTAAAAATGCAACCTAGGAGGTTAAGAAGAAAGCTTGGAAATTGCATACAACATGTGGTTGTGCATGTTTCTCTTGAAATTTGTCCCCAGGACAGGTCTGAAGGTAAGGACGGTCTACCGGCTGCAAAATCTCAATGACGCAGCTCTGGTTGGAAAAAGCACTGGTGAATCATACTCAGGAGTAGCAGAAATGGAATCCAATGCATCCCCACTCCGTTATCCTGCATCACCACTCTGTGAAATGATTAGAAAATCATCAGCTGAGTGCGCTCTCTCCATTGTGTCTTCAAACTCATACCCAACCGTCGTGGTGCTCCAAACCGAATCAGGATTCTCTCATAAACACAATGTCATGAAATTGGGATTTTCATTTCCTTATTTCGTGCACTGTTGGAAACAGAAATGCCCATTTCAGCCCCTTGTTTACTGACAAAGATGTAAGAAGCTATGCGGACAGAACGGACAATCCGCAGTACTGCAAACGACATCCATCCCACTGCCGCTTGTTCTCAGTATGATCTACCGGTATATTGGCCAACCGGAGCTGCTTCATTGAGGTTTTTTAGCCGGTTGTCCGTCCTTACCTTCAGACCAGTCCTGGGGACAAATTTCAAGAGAAACATGCACAACCACATGTTGTATGCAATGTCCAAGCTTTCTTCTTAACCCCCTAGGTTGCATTTTTACCCTGGCCTATCCGTTCGTAAGAACCAACGCTCACAAAACATGTCCGGAGAAAGAGGAGAAATCCCCTAGCCCGATATGCTACGTCCGCTAGTGCACCATATGAATTTGGACTACCTGAGGAGGCAACATGGTCCTCCAATCCCTTAAAAGTCATTTAGAGCCCCTGTCACTCAATACCATGTCGTGTGACGGCGGTAATGGACACCTATGGAGACAACACTCCTCGCCGATTTTCTCAGCCCCCTAACATCCAGGAAGGCTGATTTTTAAAGCAATTCACATTGATACTATGTGCAATCATAGAAATAAATTTGACTTTGATATCTCCTTTCCTTCTTGGTGTTGGGATTTTTATTTCCGCTAGTGTATATGAAACGTATTAAACTATGGAATAGGTAAATCTTCTGAGTTAAATAAAAATAGCTTTAATTTTTTTTTAATAAAGTTATTTTAGGTATTATTTGAATATCAATTGGCAAACTATTGTAGTGCTTAGGTGCTAAGTAAAAAAAACATTTGTGAAATATCTCTTTATTTGCTTTAGGAATATTGTATATTATGCTAGGGCGTCTAGGATTTATAGCAGCTTTTTTATACATATATTAGGATTTAAAAAAAAGATTGTAACAATTCTTATAAAAAATAGATGTTGCAGAGGAAGTATACCCAGAGATTTATAGGAAAGGAATGTGATGCTTTGGTTAGTGGAATTTAACATAACTTTTAAAAATTTATTTCGAAGATTTTGAATTATTTGGATGTTAGTTGAGTAATCTCCGCCCCAAACAGAAAGTCCATAGTAAATAAATCCTAGGATGAACCCAGGCATAATATAAATTTCTAAGGAATTTCTGATTAACCAAGTTTTTTAGATGATAAAATTTATATAAAAAAGAATCTCAATGTATTTGATAAGAAATTGATGTGAGATTTCCATTTGAGATTAGAATCAATGTGTAAACCCAAATACTTTATAGTCTTTACACATTCCAATTGGGCACAATTACAATATGGTTGATTTATGCAGTCTGGTTGGTGAAAGATTAATTTTAAAGGATTTTCACGGGTAGTTAAACTGAAATAAATATATTTATTCTTATTGAGGTCATCTTGAATTTTATCATTTAAATCTTTTTGGTCCTGACTGGAGTTTAAAAGGGTTGTATCGTCAGCAAAACAAATTATATCCCCATGAAGTTTAAGTTCTAGAAGATCATTAATATAAATTAGAAACAATAAAAGACCAAGTATGGAACCTTGCGGGACTCCTTTATTAAGCGATGAAAAGGGACTAACACTATTTTTATTTTAACTACTTGACGACAATTACTTAAATAGGATTTTAAAAAAGTATGAGTTGAACCCCGAATTCCATATGCAAATAATTTGTCTAGTAGAATTTTATGATTTACAGAATCGAAGGATTTTGTCCAGGAATATTGCTAGTGTAAACAGTTCAGGAATATTGCTAGTGTAAAATTATTTCTGTCAATACTATTGTATACGAATTTAGTGAATTTAAGGTATCCGCCTACCCCTAAAAAGACGAGTTTCGACTTTTTCGTCGAAAATTTGGTTCTTACATTTTCAAAGTTTAGACTTTTATCTTTCCAAAACTTTTCATTTTACTTGTAGGTGAATTAGAAAAGAAATTACAGCATTATTAAAACAGATAGTCGTATGCGATCGTATACAAATATAAACTTTAGAGCTGATTTTCTCAGAACTAAGTTTTGCATAAAAACCCTCCACTATTTACATGATTACTCAAAAACTATCCAAGATATTCACTCCAAATTTTAACAGTATATTAATCATACTGATGATGGACCACAGATTAATAACTGTATTAACAGATTAATAACCCTAACATACTGATGATTAATAACCAGATGGACCACAGATTTTTATGTAAGTTTATTATTTTTGTTTTTATTGATGTTTTTTTGTTAAAGGGTTGTAGAAATTTTGAAAATTTTCACTTACCTTTACATTTTATGCTGTAAAACAATTACTTTTCAAAATATGTCTTAGAAAATGGTCCAATCTGAAGATAAGTGTTATACGATACTTGTGTCCAAAGGAAATTTATGTAGGGGTAATAGTTTTTGGGCAAGAGTGAGAGGGGTTTTATAAAAATTCACTTAAATTTACACTAATTACCCCATATTTTAGAAAATAATATAATTAATTTTGTTTTTTTAGCATTGATCAATGTTTTGATGTACATTTAAACTAAAAATTAAAAAATAATTTTTGTAAATCAAGTATTTCAAAAAAATGGTCTCAAAGGTAGGCGGATACCTTAATAAGAGCAAACTCAGTGTTACGATGAGGCAGAAATCCATATAGATTTGGTGAAAAAAAGTTAAAGCTTTCAAAATAATTAAGCAGACGTATTTTAATACTGTGTTCGACAATTAGAGAAAAAGCAGTAAGAACATATATAGGTCTATAATTAGAAAAATTATTTTTATCATCTTTTTTATAAATGGGAGTAACAAGAGCAATTTTTTAAAAATCTGGAAAAATACCAGTTTAATTAGAACATTAATGTGTTGTGAGATTAATTAGCATGGTATAGAGATATAGTTTTTAAAATGGTCACATCAACATTATCGATTCCACTACTTTTTTGGTACTCAATTTATTAATATGTTATAATTTCTGATTCAGTTATATCAAAAAAAGCAAAAGAGTTCGGACAGCTGGTCACATAATTCATGAAGCCGTAGTCTGAAATTGAATTGGAAGCATTAAAATAAAAGTGATTGTTAAACGCGATTGCCAGTTGAATATCGGAGTTGCAAGAATCAAGAAGAACCCTTGTTTCAGGTTTATTAGAAATTTCGTTAATTAGTTTCCATTGTTCTCGAGTGCTTTCACACTCCATGAAAAGCCTCAAAAAATACTCTTTTTTTACAGTTTTAATTTTTAATTTTAAAAATGAAACTGTTGAACGATAAGCTATTCTATAAAAGTTGTCACCTGGATATCTGCAAATTTTTCTAAAAAGGTTTTGTTTCGATTTAATTATGCTTAAAATTTCAGCATTGATCCAAGGGTTATTTGGTTTTGGTCTAGCTTTACCTAAAGATTTGAAAGTAAAATTATTAGCGATTGCTACAATTTTATTGTAGAAATTACAGAACTGATTTAGTGCATCTCCATCAATATCGATAAAATTATAATTCTTCAAATATTCATTAATTTTTGCATAGTCTTTTTTAAGTAAAAACAGTGAGTTTACAGATCGATCTAATTTTGCAGGTGATTTTAGATTTAATTTAAAGATGATTGGGTAATGGTCAGAAATATCTGATTCGAGACTAGCACAAGCGACATCTGCATTAAGATTAGAGTCACGGATAAAAACATGATCAATACAAGAGCCAGAAACACGACGACTAACATCAGAAAAAAGATAGATAAATCCGTTTTGAGATAATAAATCTAAATAATTATTTACCAGCCTGTTTTGAGTGTCTAAATTGTTTATATTTAAATCTCCGATCAAAAGAATATTTTTGTACCTTATAGAAGACAACACAAAATTTAATTCATTATTAAAAAAATCTATAGTAAATGAATGTGACCTGTACAAAGCAACAATACAAATATCAGTATCCTTTACATAAAGCACTATAATTTCAGCTGAAGACATATTGATCTCAAGCCTATCAATATATAAAAACTGTTTAGAATAAAGCAGAACACCTCCGGATTTATTATATGATCTGCAATCAAAACACATGTCAAAACCGTTGATTTTATAAAATTCTGTTTCGGATCTGAAATCCAAATTTCAGAAAAAATAATAATGTCAATTTTATTTAAATAAGGTTCGAGAAAAGTGCTACAAATGTCAAAATTTGAACGTAGACTTTGTATATTCATATGAAAAACAATAAAATTATTTAAATTACTGGGAATATTTATTGGCAAATTTAAAAATTTTGAGAAAGAGTTAATACCTTTCAGGGAAGTATGATTAGGTGATACTGATGTGATTTGCAGATAAGATTTACATATGCTGCAATAAATTTTAACATTAGCTTGTAACATCATTGTTGTTTCATCGTTTATGCGTCTCTAAACAGCAAAGTTATTTCATCGTAATAATCCCTTCGAGAAGAAATAACTGTTCCCGGTAAAGGCGCACTAAACTGATTTTTTTGCCGTACTGAAAGGGCACTAAAATTCCGAACATTGGTGAGTAAAATTATGTTATGTTTTGCTTCGTATAGAGATTTGTCAATACCATCATGGTAACGGAGAAGGGAAAAGTATGTGGAGAATGGGAGGATTCTCTTGATTACCACCGTGATACACCTGACAGAGTAAACATTGATACCTACACAGCAGATTCTCCAGTATATTTAAAATCTTCTACCAACTGACGAGAAAGTCACTAGGGAAATAAAATGGTGTAACCTAGCAAGGGATTGTATTGAAAGCCCATGGATCCATCTGACTCCAGTATGGATAGGCCACCAACCAACCTAATGGTGTAACCACTGATCAGAGGAGGTGATATTAGAGTATTTAAGAATATTTAATTTCTCTTTGGAAAAAAGCTACTGTGTTTAACTTTGACAGTATGTCTCTCCTTTCCAGTATACTTAACAGTCTCCCTCTCAAGTTTCACGTCTGACCAGAGTTTATTATCAGATATTTTCAACTGAAAATTTCAATTTATTGCGATCTGAAAAAGCCTTTTCTTCTTGTTTTATTTGATGAGTAATTTTTTCGTAGTTTTTAACAACTCTAAAAAGGGCATACTCTAGCATAACATCGTGTCCCCTCAACCCCTCATTAAGGTGTCTAAACTAATCTTATTCTTAATTTAAAAAATATCAGGCTGGGAATGAAAATAACTGATATTTAAACTTTAAATGTTTTTAAATATTGATTAATTTAATTTCCTTCATCCAGATGAATACTAGGATAAATTTCAGTTTGCAAGCAGAAAAAACAAGTTCACTATCATAAACTGATCTCTTTTTTAGTTTAAAGGAAAATTGCTTTTATTAGAAACTCTCTCGCCATGCAAAAAATGCAACCAATGCTGAAAGCAACCACATGCATCATTTTAAATACATCACTTAAAAAACAACGTATCAAACTTTAAAAGTTCGACCAAGATATTTCACTCCAATAAGATAAAACCGCGAGTGTCAATCTTTTCCAAGAGCAGCGAACTCATTTAAATCAGGAAGAAATATTCAAGGACTTTAAAAGGATCCTTTTCAGAGAACCTCGGCCAATTTCCCTCACCCCCGGTCAGCTTTGGAATTCTATTTCCTTCACCTTCATTCAAAAACAGCTTGGGGGGAGATTTCAGGTCCAGGCTTGTTTGAAGGAGCTTCGACAGCTAATAAAATATTTTATTGGAGCTTTTTTTTTGTACCGAGAAACCTCTACAGAACTTCGATTTAAGTTCGATTTCTTTTGAGGTGTTGATTAAATAGAGAAAACGAAGTGCTTTGTTTGATTTAAAAATAAAAGTTCAAGAAAATTCGAGGGAAGATATTACAAACCTTGCTGCGAATATTTGTTTTCTTATGATTGAATATTTCAATGAGAAAATGAAAAGGTTTACACAGGGCTTGTTTTGAAATTTTAGGGTTGGTTATTCACGGTTGTTTTTTTATTTTTTAGATAAATAAAATTTTAAAATAGTAATTTACTACTGAACATCCTTATATTCTTATGTTTATGCTCGTAGTTTTTATTTAGGGATGGTTTTATCTTATTTATTATTTTTTCACTTTTGAGGGCTTCTAAGAATTACAATTCCCCTAAAGAAGGTTATGAAAACATCTATTCCTCAAATCCATAATTTTAAGTATTTTTCTTATCATATTTGGTGTAAATCTTAGCCAATTTTTCATTTGATAAAATATTGGTACATTGATTACGATAATTAAAATATAATATTTCAGGTTTAATTAACTTAAATCCATCACTGAACTTAACAATTTCTTTTCTTTCTCCAAAAATCCTAACCTAACCTAAGAATAACTGTTGTAAAACAACCGGTATTCCTTAGTTTCTCTTAAGACAAAATATAAAAAAAAATAATTCTAAAACACGAGTTTTAATAACCCAGACGGGCATTTTTATATATCCGATTGATGTATTAAAAACTACTGATAAAATAGTATTAATGGAACTTTTCTACCTATTTCAAATATTTCTTTATTTTAAAAACGGTGAAGTTTGTTGATTACGCCTTGTGTTTACTAAACCTATGTTTAGTTTAAACTTTTGTGTTTAAAGGTATACATATGTTAGTTTGTTTAGTTATAAAATACAACTGATTTATAATAAAGAATTCATAGCGAAAAGATCCCAAAAGAAATATATGTGTTAGAAAATTTTAAAACAAGGTATGTTTTACTCAAAGGTATAAGTTTTGTATAAAATAGAAACTTAATGTTAAAAACATGACTTAAAAATGCTTCAAAAGGAATATTCCTTTTGCAACCCAATCTTAGTTTTTGTGGATTTTTTCAATACAAATTCAAAATCAGCGAAAATTCTAAAGAATTTTTTATGTTATGGAAATTGAAAATGTAATTCCTAGCAGAAATTTTTAGCTAAAATTATAAATAAAAATTAAAATAAATAATGATTTATAAAAGTAATATTTTGATAAAATTTGATCTTTTGACACTATTGCTATGTTATATTAAATTTTCCCTTTTTCTTGAAGATGTATAAAGATTAAAAACATCATACATTTATAATATTGAACTAAAATGATGAAGTAAAGAAAAGAATGATTTAATGTGAATTAAATAACAAATATTATTTTACTCTTGTGTGAATCACAGTAAAAATGATTATTTTAAAATCTAAATATAAAAGTGAATTAAAGTTCTATAAGACTGACTAACTGTACAGAAATTAAGTGTACACTCCAACTTATTGTTACACTTATTGTCCGCCAACCAGCGGTAATGGTGAAATACTCCTTTATCATGTACAGGAGTTAATGGTAAATTAAATTATTTGAAATTAATTTAACAAAAAGGATGTAAAATCTATGTATAATTGTATATTTTCAGTTTTATATAAAACTCACTCAACTCACTCACTTTTTTTAAGCTGTGGTTTAGATCAGAGATTTTAAGGCTATGGTACACACCAAAAACTAAAACTAAAACTTTTTTGTAATTCTTAACCTACATTCTTAAAACTTTCAGTGTTTATAAGTTTAAGTGTTTATAAGCAAGATCAAACACCCCACAAAAATTTTCAAATAAAAAACTTGGTTAGTTTTTTTTTTAATTTAAATTTTAAACAAAAATTAACTAAATTTCAAAATGTTCCATGCGACTTCAGTTTAACCTGACAATTTCAAAACTTCCCTAAAATATCCTTCTTTAGTGTAAAATAAGATTCTTGTAAGAATCAGTTGTGTGAAAAAAATATCCGTCAAAATAAATGAAATTTTTACAATTCTTACAATATTTTCAACAAAAAAAGTGCGTAAATGGCCATACTTTTTAAAATATATTTTATGTCATTCCCAATTATACAAGAACTTATAAACCATTAACTATTTATATGAAATCAAGTAAAATTTTGAAAAATTTTTAAAAACTAAGCCGCATGGAACATTTTGAAATTTAGTTAATTTTTTCTTTAAATTTAAATTTAAAAAAACTAACCAATTTTTTTATTAGAAAATTTGTGAGTGGTGTTTGATCATGTTTATAAAAAAACTCTGAAAATTTTAAGAGTGTAGGTTAAGAATTACAAAAAAAATTTAGTTTTAGTTTTTGGTGTGTACCATAGCCTTAAAGAACTTCTTTTTCAGATTTAAATAAAAGTAAAGGATTTTTTGTGGGATAGATATATGTGTTTATAAAAAGTTTATAAACAATGACGATTATGATAATTTTAAGAATAGATATATATATTTTTAAATGGGTATGATACATTTTACAGAAATAAGGTTATTTTCTTTTATAACTTAGAAATATATTTTGTAAAAAGGTAATTAAATTTCCTTTTTAATGAAATTTTATTGTTCTAATGTTTAGTGAATTAAATTTGGTTAACCTTATTTTAATGACAATCTGTAAAATTTTCAATACATTTTTATTTAGTACAATTTTAAATAAGCGTTTTATTGATAGTTTGATTGAAGCGGAAAAACAATAAAATTGCAATACGGAATTTAAATAAATATATGCTGCTGCAACTTTTAAAATATCGTGCTCTTTTGGTGTTTTTCAAATTTTCAGATTGTTAAAAATTTATGAAGTGATGAATATTTATTTTTCGATTGGTTTCCACTTATTATCTAAAAAATGACAGAAATGAAATACACTGTTAATAATAAATTTCATAAACTTTTCTAACATTCCCCTTTTATATAGTATTTAACTCAATACAATGCAATGCTTCTGATAAAAAACAGTATTTTTCCATTAACACTCTTTTACTTAGAAATTACAAGAAAAAATTATATTTATTTCATAGCAAACTGGATTAATAGTAGTATCAACAATTTAGAATAAAACAATACATTTAATGTAAACCAAATAAAATTCATACATTTTATTCTGGGTTTTATGCCTAAATTTTTAAAGAATATCCAATTAGAATATAAAAGACCAAAAGTGGTTGCTTGAAACATCTTAAATAACTATCATATATTTTAATATAAACTGGTGGGAGCTTTTTTTAGAAATACTGTGTTATGCACTCTATTTAAATTATTTAAATCACATTATTATAAGATTTAAATAAATACGTAAATTAAAATTGATGTACTATAAGTACTAAATATTAAAATTATATAAGTATATGTAACACATGAGAAAAACTATCTAAAAGTGTAAAAAAAGTGTAAGATTTTTTTTATAGTTTATGAAAATTTTAATTCTTCTTCATCGTTTTGTGTATAGCAAACAACATGCAATAAAATACAATGACAAATCCATCGCTTTACACGGCTTTACCTCTATTTTTACAACTGTACCTCTTTATGACAGTTTTTAATGCATAATGTTAATTCAATCTAATTTAAATATGTAAGTAAAAACCTTTCTTACCATTTACTAAAAACAAAATATAAGTTTATTTAAGGAAAAATGCATGGCATTGGCAAATATTATTATTTATTTCGAAATATTATTTTCTTTTATAAGGGATTTTTTATTAGGTTTAGAGTAAATAAAACAATGTAATTTATAAACACTGAAAAATCATCGAAATAAAAAAAACTGCCATAGTCAAATTAGGGACTTCTTTTTCTTTTCATTCATAAATAGAAAACTATTCTAAAACGGATCTATGTCACACTATTTACTATTCTTGAAAGAGTAGTATTTATAGCCATAATACATCGATTATTTGATGAGAACGCGGGATTCATATGGAACACCCCTCTGACAGAATGGAACACCGGTACACCCACTGGTTTTCAAATTTTCCTGCTGTTTTATATAATCCAACTAAGTTTGACAGTTAAATTTACGACAAATGTGGAAAAAATTATCAAAACACAACTTACTTCGAAACTAACTGCATCAAAACAACCCGTTCTAGACGTAAATCCACAGGTAGTAAAATCTGCCACAGCGGATGTCAAAACAGTAGAGAAATATCACAACAGCTCAAACTGACACTTGAAACGACAGTGGAAAATCCAGCACAAAGTTCTAAAATTTCTTTTAAAAAAAGATGATCGGGACAGCATCAATTCTCCTTTCAGACATCAGCTATACATTTGTAATGACGAAGAACGTTCCATTTCCAATATCGAGAACACAGCATTTTCCCAAACGGTTTTGACGCTCGGAGAAAACCGACGAATCTCGGGGAGAAAAGCTGCAATACCTCCGTGGAAGAAGAGAAGAGCTGCAGGTTTTCCGAAGATGGCAGCTGTTTTTGCTTCCCTATTATTTACCTCGTTCTTTATGATGCGGGGATGTCAATATGGGGTCGTGGCTTCGTATTTTTAGCATCTGCTCGAAGATTCTTTCACCCACCGATGTCGATGAGAGCAGACGAACTATAAACTCGTCCGTTTCCAAGGGTTACCGCAGCCGTCCCTCCGGTATCCTTTCTCGCCAAGAATAGATGTGGGGAAGGTAAACAACTGTTTACAGGTTGTTACGTTCGATGTCTAGTACCACACGAAAGAAAAACATATCTCATGAAAATAAAAGTCTCATAAAGTAGGATTAATAGAACTTGCAAAAATTAAGTCTGAATTAGAATTGAGCTAGTTCATTGATTTTAAGTATAACACAATTAAATATTTTAGAGTATTATAAAAATAATTAGAAATTCCTTCAGGGACATTAATTTGAAACTATAAGACATCATTAAGACACCTAAATTCTTTTTGTTTGGAACTTAATTTTTTTTAAACTTTCCTCTTTTATGTTTTTACTTATTTAGAATAACATCTGGATATTGATTTTTTACATAAATACCGCTTTATAAAGATAAAAACCACATTTCATAAAATTAGAAACTAACACAATTAAAAATCTTATATATTTCATTTAACGTAGCTGATGATTTTCTAAAACGCACTTTACTGTTTCTTCCAGCTAGTAAATTGAATTGTTTTGAAAATATGTTTAACCATACAGAATGAAATGTGTCTTTAAATTCTACCTAAGTTTGAAAGGTTTAAGTACAATATTAAAAAGATAAAAAATTATAAAGATGGTATCTTTATAAACAGATAAGAAGTTCCAGCTGAACATGGGGGGATTAAATAAATTATTAAGTTAAATAAAATTACATTTTTACGAGAAAGTTGTCAGAACATTCACCTTATTTCCTAAAATTGTTAAAATTAATTAAAATTTAAATCAAGTTTTCTCTTTTCTAATGAATTAAATGTATTCTTTTAATTGATTTGAAACTAATGATAACCAAGTAAAAGCATAAAGATAGAGGGGCAAACTTAATATTCAATTAACTAATAAAACTTATAAAAGGGTATGTTAAATAAAAAGGAAAGCATTTTTTCTCAGACATTTTACTGTTGAGATGTTATATGTTATGTTAAAATATCTTATACTTTTATAGAGTGCAATTATATATTAAGGGTCTTAATTGTGTAATAAAGCACTTTTTTTAATAAAAGATATCAATATATGTCATGAAAATACTACTTTAATTTGAACATGAAATTTTAAAAAATAATTTAACTTTCTCTGTTGTTTTTATGAGTGGAAAGTGGAGTTTTTATGAGTGGATAAATATAAACTTACTTTGTTTTAAATAAAACATTCATACTAATCTGTACATCATATAAAATACTTTAAATGATAATAAAAACATAAGAATAAAAAAAAGGAAAGGAGATAGGTTCATTTCAAGAAACTAGAGAACCAGTAACCAGCAATAGAACCAGTAAAAATAATTTTAATTCCCTATTTTTAAAAAATCCTGCATAAAAAAAGAGTTAAAAGTTTCGATGGCATCAAATATATTTTGTATAAAATATATAACTTTATAACTTTTTGCTAACTAATACAATATATGTTAATTTGGTAATCATTAAACTGAAGTTGTCACCATAGTTTAAAACTGCTGTCAGTATTTTTTAAAAATACTTATTGAAATTACCTTTTAAAATTAAATTTTTTAAAAATGTAAATTAGTTTGTTCAGATAGTGTTTTTTTTTGTATTTAAAAACTCCGAAAAATAAAAAAGTCCTCAGATATATGAATTTCAAATTAATACGTTTTCTCTAACATTATGACAAAATTCAATATTATTGTTAAAGTGATATTGAATGCAAATCAAAAAGAAAACAACTCTGTACTTCATAATAAAGTAAAGATTTCGAAAGTGAGTAAAAGATAATTTTACAAAGAAATGTAACAATTTAGAATGTTTTGATCAAAATGTTATTCATTGTATTTTTTTTCAGTTAAATAGGTAGTATATTACTGTACTTTTAAATAAGTAGGTTTTCTTTTAGTTTAGCCGAATAAGTATAATTTCTTTTAGAATAACCGATACTATACATGAAGCAATGATAAAATTTTCTAAATACGTTGGTAGATAAGATAACAAACAAGAATGACTAACATGTAACAAATGAATGCCGTGCAATCACATTTATGCGTTGTTTGAGTATTTAAAGATTTACATTTTATCTTAATTGCAGAATTATTTCTTATCTAACACCAGTGTTATCGTTATCAATGCCCAAACTATATAGTCTGAAAACCATGAATGAATACCGCTGATAGAAATAAACTCTTATTTACTTGTAGTATTTCGTTTTAGAAGTACCTCATTTAAAATAATGTATAAAATTTTATTCATGGCTGTCCCCTTTAAACCTATTCGACTTTATTCTCTGAAATCAGAAGTATTATGAACTATAAACTAAATTTAAATCCACATTAGCTAAATAAATTACTTCAAATTCGTAATCTATTATAATGTCTTTTAAAAAAATGTTTAGTGCATTTTTTGTTTTGATATGGTAACGTACCAAAGCCAGGCGTGGAGGAGTTTGAGGAAATATTTAATCAAAGCAAAAGGCAAAATGAAAGTTTTCTTCTTTTAAAAGGCACAATTTGAAACTTCTTGTATATTTTAAAACTATTATATTTAAAATATATTACTTTTTAAATTTTCTTTTAAGTATTTTAATATTATTGGTGTATCATTAAAAAGTTTTTCTATTTTTTAGAACAATTTATATGAAAAATTGTATTTTATAAAATAAAAGAAATAATACGTTTCAATGTTACTATAACTTAATAAACTTTTTGGTTTAAAAACTAATTTCATGATTACTTTAATAATTTTTCCCAAAAAATATTTAATTATTCGCAATACATAAAAAGTTAATAAAAA
Organism: Tetragnatha versicolor; assembly: GCA_024610705.1. Classification (NCBI taxonomy): domain Eukaryota; kingdom Metazoa; phylum Arthropoda; class Arachnida; order Araneae; family Tetragnathidae; genus Tetragnatha; species Tetragnatha versicolor. The sequence continues at coordinate 60,716,792 of JANDEH010000001.1, forward strand.
CATACAGTATATCCCTCCAAGTTATTAAATTAAGCATTTTACTATATCCCTAACTGCATCAAAGTTAACATTTTCTGCAATAAAGTAACTTTGCAATTACAATTGAATCGTCAGTTAGAAGAAAGGAATAAGTCCAAAAAACAAGTTTTGAGAAAATCGAAAAAAAAACTGCATAACTAAGGGAATTTTTGTTGTATAATCACCAAATTTTTACTGGAAATTCAAGAACTTATATTTAGAAAAAAGGGAAATCTTCGAAAAAATATATAGGTGCATTCAAAAGTATTTTACAGTTGAAAAAAATTTATGGACTTCTTCAACCTTGTGAAGGGAAATCTTAAAAGCCTCTAAAATTCATCGTTTAAATTATACTTCTGCTTAATTCACAGCACAAAAGTGAGAAATAGACTGACCAAGCCAAATAAAATTCAAAATTATTATGAAACTGGGTCATTAAGGCAGTATCAATGGAGTAAGTTAATATTAATGAAGTCAAACATTCCCTTGATAACAAAAAGTTAAAAGCACTTACTATCCTATAACATCTAACCTCCCCTTCTATAACTTAATTCTCTAACTTCTTCTTAGATTCTGTTTTAATCTAAAATTTTTTTATCAATTGTTAGTTTGGTTAAGTTTTGTTCCATGTTTTAAAAAAAATAAACTTAACATTAAAAACTCTTGTATTGGAAAATACCTAATTTATTTATGCATTTTCAAATAAGCACTCTAAAAAGGTATCAACTTTATAGTAACATTTACTTTTACATTAAGTTTTTTAAAAAAATTAAGTAGAAGGAATGAATAAGACAAATAGAAAAATATTAAAAATAATTTAATATTCGTTTAAATCTATAGAATTTATAATGAACAGTTATAACATTTTGTTAGTTTTTACACTTGGATTTCATTTACTTTTGTATTCGACTTAACCTTTATTTATTGTTATACATATTCTTAAAAAATTTTAGTCTTAATAAATTGTGGATATTTCATACTTTTATTTTACAATTGTTTTAAAAGATTATTAAAAAAAGGACTATGGAAAGAGGATTGTTGATTTATAAAAATAATAAAATCAAGACTTATGACCATAAAAACATCTCACTCATATTTATCTTTTTACTTGAATAATCTTCTAAAGATTTTGTGATATTAAAATGAATGTCACCAAGAAACGGTGGAAACAATTTACTTAGGAAGTTACTTGATAAATTTATTTGATAATTACATAAGTTGTGAGCTATACCTTTGTAAGACTGGACTTATCAGCTACCTCTATTTTTGAAATAAGAAAATTTTTAACCCTTCCAGTCGTAGCCGTCCCAAAAGTTTTCCATATGATCCAATAGAAATCTCGGGCGGCTTAGGTCTAAAAGGGTTAAATGTGATTTTTTTTAACACAAAGGTTAAATGGGGATAAACAATCGCACTTAAGAGGTTTTGTAGAAATTTCCAAAAGACTAAAGAAGAAAAAGAAACCAAAAATAAATTTCCTAAGTAATCAGATTTCTAAAATTTTTAATTAAAATGCTTCGTTTGTAGCTTGAGTAGTTAGCTAAATGCTCTCCTAAATAAATTTCAATCAGAATAAAATCCTAAGAGGAATCTTAATATTTATGATATTAATATTTTGCCCTTCCTTTTTTTTTGTCCCCACGCGTCGTATAGGACAAGAGTTCCAAACTCAAGAAAAGGCATCTAAATAAGATCTAAGAAATAATTTTAAAAATATTTTCTTCTATGAATGAATAAGAGGATAGTTTTAATTGCAAATATAATAAAAATTTAATGAATCAAATCAAAAATGTAAAAAATATTGATATGACTAAAAATGCTAAAAAACACATTTAAATACATAATTTGAAATCTTAAAAACAACATTTTTGTCTTTTTAGCTGGATTACTCAAAAAACGTTTTCGATTTATAAAAATATTTACGGAATAAATATTTTCCTCAGGGTTATGTATTGTCTGCCCCTAAAATAAAATCCCTAACCCGTAACTCTAATATAAACAAAAAGAAAAACTATTAAGCTACTGAAACTGGAGGTTTTTGCATGAAATCTAAAGTTTTTGAGAACATTATCAATTCTTAAAATGTTGAAATCAATATCTTTATCTTTTTTTCCCACAATGTTGAGTCAAAGTTGGGAGAACATTAGATCTCATCCTATATAAAGTTACTTTCATTTTTTTTCCTCAAGTGAAAATCGAGATAATTCTCTGAAAATTCATCCGGGATATGATCATGAACTATTCTACGTATAGTAAAAATAACAATCCCTTAAAGCTTAAACTCAGTACGTATGTGTAATGTTTCACTAGGCCTTTCTCCGAAGTGCGTACTGATTACCCCTGTATAACCTATACTTTTATAATAATTTTTTATTATAACTACTTTTGCATTAGGGTTCATCTTATACTTTTCTTCCTGACTTTCGCATAATAAAGAAAATCAAGTATTTATTGGCTTTATATCTCTCTGTTAATCTTGGTTTTCGAAAATTGTAGGAGCGAGGTGTTTTTATCTGTAAAAGTACAGCATTCATAAATTTAAAAAAATTAAGTTATTTTACAGAATAAAAAAGCTACAACACTTTAAAAATTCAATAACCATAAGAAATAACCTTTAGTTTTACTTTTGACTACCGTAGAATTTTCTTTAAGTTTGTTACGTTAGTCATGTATCGATTTAAAAGTTATTTATCATTGCTATATTTTTAAAGGATTTTAGAGGGCATAGATATGTGAAATTACTTGAATTATTTAACATCTGGTATCTGTATACTTTCTCCAGAGTTAATTTTAAAGTATTAAAACACTTAATAAACCGTTAATAGTAATCTAAAATGTTACATTCATCACAATGGAAATGAACCAAGTGTTTAAGTAGAAACTCCTCAAGTTATCAAAAGTGTACTTAACTCTAACCGTTATTTCTTCCCTTCTAGTTATTTCACCTCCAAACACGTGTTAATTTCCATCGAGGACCTCAGAAGTTTCCTCTTCTCCTCATTTCAACAAATCGAGCCACATCGAGAGCCGATCCCGCCAATCCGGCAACCCTCTCTCCTCCCAGAGATGCGAATGCTGAAGCGCCACCTGGCGACGAGCGCAAAAGAAGAGCAAGAGCAAGGGAGGTGACAGGACCAAGGGAGGATCGATAAGAGCTCAATTCCTTTATTGTATACGCGCGGACGATCCTTTCATTACACGCTGATGTAACACTCGTACTCCAGTACGCACTATTTAGCACTCATGGTATAGTCAGTGGTTGGTTGCATCGTGCATTGCATTTGCGTAGGGCGGTCGAGCGGTGAAGCGAAGGGATTTTTGAAGGATGTAATTGCGCTTATTGCATTGGTAATCGATAAATCGGAATTGAAAAGGGATTTGGGTTGGAGAAAATGTGATTCGATAAAAACCCATGTCTGAGGGATTTTTCCTTTTAATTTTTTAGATGGGGTTAGGATAGCCCTTTTGAAGACCAGAAAATTGTCAGATTTGTGCATTTATTACATAATAACAATCGAAATGCTATAGCTTTTATTATTTATTTTCTAAATTGTACTTTTGATTTGTATTTTTTGTGTATGTTTTATACTCCCAATAAATTTTCTAAACTGTTAAAGGTAGTACACAAGAAAATGAACAAATTGTAGGTAAACCTGAATTAGTACTCAAATTTTAAATAAACTTTAAACCACGTTCTAATGTCTCAACACACTTTTTTTAAGTTACTATCAATTATACTCCAGGTAGGCAACGGTCTATAACCAACTTTTCCATTCGTTCTTTTATTCGTTGGTTTTCTTTCACAATATGACACAAACAACTATTCTACACCTTGTTGAAGTTAACACTGAATCGTTTTGTAAACAAAATAGTCTCTTATATTCGAATAACAAAGATATATTATTTTTCTAATATTTATATTAATTTAATCATTAATGCCAAGTAATGATATATAATTGCAATTTATCAAATATTAAGTTTTTTATACCCGATTCCTTGAATATTTAAATATAGTATTGAACTACATTTTAAATATTTAATGAGTACGAGTAATTTCTAACTTTCTAGTTTGAAGAAAATAAATTTTTCTTGGTTGCAATATCAATTTTGTCTAGAGGCTGTATTAGAATTCAAATGCAAACCAAGCAAAACTTAACTACGACTTACTAAAGTCCTTAATGATTCAAAGGTTAAAAAATCAGCACATTGATTTGAATTCGCTCGATTGCGTTACAGATTACTAATGATGCTTTCTTCGATACTTGAATTTAACGAGGAAAATTTAAGTTTAGTCATTTGAGTTGAAGTAAAAAAATTCTTAGAATAAGAAATTGTCTTATATAAATTTATAGTTTTAAGTGATGATATTTAAATTTATGAATATACTATTTTCAGTTATTGACACTTTCCTTTTATGACAAATCCTTTTATGAAAGTCTGAGAAACGGTTACCCTCATCTTCGAACTTTCGAAATATATATCTCCCACCCCTAACTTTGTTCAAATGAAAAAAAATTATAATTGAAAAATTTTAGCCAAATCGAATAATAAACCCGACCCGCAAACACCTTAAAGTTTTGAGCTTTGGGATCTTATTTAAAAAACATACAAAAACCCAAGATTTTTTTATGATGAACTTATATTGTTAGAGATATAATATCACAGATATCCTTTTTTTATCGCCCCTCATTTTTTAGTAGTAATTTTTTAATGTTACACACACATATTGTAAAGTTGTTTTTCCTGCATGTGGAAAACAACTGATACTCTACAACCCTTTGAACTTAAACACCTAAAAATGGGTTAATTTTGTTCGTAATTTTATTCTCTTTAAAGTAATGTGTATAAGGAAGAAATTCCTTCACAAAAAAAATCATAATTTCAAAAAAAATTATAAGTTTTAAGGAATATTTTTAAAAACTTATTAGAAATACGCATACAACGTTTATTTTGCTCATTTAATTTAAAAGATTTAAAAATCTAAAACAAACGTATTTCGAGGATACCTGGATCCTCATCATCAGTGTGACGATGTAAGTATGACAACTGTCTTACGACTATTCTGTTTTAGATTTTTAAATCTCTGAAATTAAATGTGCAAAATTAACGTTGTTTTTGTATTTCTACTTATTTCCACAGCTGGCCCTCATTACGTTAAAACACTTATTGTTCTTACCTTCTAAAATGTGCATTTTTATCAAATATCAAGTTGAGTTTTATCCACATTAGGAAAAAATGGAAATTCGCCTTATATTTGTATTAGGTTCCTTATTAACCCCCTAATCTATTGTAAAATATTGTTAAACTCAAGAATAGTTCGTAATATCCCTTGAAAGGGTTCATATGATTCAAAGACATGCAAAACATTGGAACACACATTGGATTAAATACATTTAAAACTGGTTATGGTTATATTTAAAAACTTAAAGCTTCCAGAATCTAGGTGGAAGCTTAAAATTAACTATCTGTCTCTTAAGAAATTGGTTTAAAACTGACTTAGTTGTATAATAACATTCTTACAAAAAGTGTAAGTGATGATAAACAGTTTGTTTTACAAATTGTTGCTGAAGACCAAAAATTCATCGGCCACTAAATTTTTCCTTGGGGAAAATTATGTAGAATGTTTATCGTTTCAAAGTATGTTTTGATACTTTAGCTATAATCGGAATAAAAGTTAATTTTCCACAAAAATAGTTTGCTATTGAAAGAAGCGTTATGGTTTTCTATTTATCAGGTTTTTTAAGAATTTTTCCTAACTTCAAAGCGTTTGAGGATCTCCTTGTGATTCTCCAATTCGACAGAAATTTCACACAATCTGTTTTTTGTTGATTGGGAAAATATTTGGAGTTGTGGTCGGCATATTTTAACTTTTTGAAGATCCATATAGCTAACGACTGACTTAGAAACCAAGCCTAAAAGAAGGTTTGATTAGAAAAACTGCCTTTATATAGTAGTTCTATAAGAGCTAAATGATATTAAGATACTATTTCTAAATAGCATCTTAAATGCCTTAACCATCCGCTTCGTAAAATGGGGAAACTTTGGTCCAAATGGAGTGTTTTATTTTCACATTAAAAGCAAGTAAAAGTAGTTAATTAAAACTAATTTGGCAAAGTCAGTGGTTAATATTATTTTTAACATATCCATGTTCAACTGTAATATAAACTGCTTTCAAAGTGTGAATTTAAATTTTAAATATTTAAATATTTAATTTTTTTTAATTTAGGGCCAAAGTTTCCAAGAGTTAGGGTAACTTTGGCCTTTGGCCCAGACCTTCAAAATCCAAAAGTTAAGGCGTTGAGGTACACTGTAAAAAAAGAACGTCTTTTAACGTATTATTTTCCGTGAATTTTTCATGGATTAATTCCGTAAACTACAAAACGGAATTTTCATCGTGAAGTTTCCGTTTTTTAATTTTCCTCTCTTCACGCATGCGTATTGTACTATTTCTCCACTAGTTTTGGTGAGACTCAAATATAGTTGTAAATAAGTAATGGAAGTTTGTGCAAGCGTCTTCAGGTGAAACGAACCTTCAGCAAATTTATTATGGGTAAGTAAGTTAAATAAATTGTTTTTATTTTTTGTATTATTGGCCGTAATCGGGATCGGGTTAAAGGCGTGGGTTTAAATTATTTAGGATGGAACCTAGTGCATCTCGAATGGGGTAGTGGTAGAGCGTCAGTGTGGAGTGCACATGGTCGTAGGTTCGAACCCCAGTAATTATTTTTCAGTAAATTTAATTTTAAATTTTTATTATTCCATTAAAAATTGCAAGAATTAATTTCTCTTGTTTAACAGTCATTCCTTATTTAATTAAATTAATTGTGTTTTTTAAATGTTTTATTTTATCTAATTTTTTTTTAAAATGTTTTTAATTATTAATTAAGGACAATTGCCTTCAGATAGCGGATGCTGTTTACAGGACCTTCGGTCCTATATAATCTCTGACCATGACACGACACCAACCAACCAACCATTGAAAATAAAATTATTTCGCTAAAATATTTTATAGAAACAGCAAGAATCAAGCCACAAGGATGCGTATTGCTAATAAAGTATAAAAATCTTGCAGGGATTGTGAAATACAGTACAAAACAATACGTCGGCAGCCTAGCAACGGCCGTAGTAAACGTACCATGCTTTAAAATAGAAATTCTGTGATATACTATTTTTAAACAGATATTTAAACATCGTACGATCGCTTTCTTCACCACGTAGCTGAGGTCTTAAAATATTGCATACCTAACTAGTCTTATTAGATCGCAAAAATGTGATCTAAATAGTTGTGATAACTTGTAACTTTTGATTAGACTTGTATTACTGTGATCGGTAGTGTAAATTATTTAAAAGAATCGTCTATTTGGATTTTACGGATTGTTTGTCATTTTTTTTTCAAAATTATAATCAGGAATATACTGAATCACAATAATATTAGTAATAATACGAACAATCCCTAAAATAACGGAAAGTTCCACTCCAATGACGAAAAGATATTAAACGAACGTTCTCTAAAGTAACGGAAGGTTTCCCTCCTTTCACAGAAAAATACAAAACGGACATTCCCTCAAATGACGGAAAAAGAAATACGGATACCTTCTCAAATGATGAAAATAATCCGGCAGCGGTGCTGCCGGGAAATTTACGTTTATTGAAGAAAGATTTTTTTACAGTGTACTTTTAGCCAATGCTAAGCTATTTGGATGAATTGGTGTTGCTTACTGACATACCGCGAGGAGAAGAGCTATTGACGTCATACGATGATGCTGCGGTTGTTATAGAAACGGATTATTCCACTGAATTTTGGGGGTGATGGTAATTCATTTGGCGCTTAAATAAAGGTTTTCCGCCAAATCTGAGTGACTATTTTTCAGCTTTTTACTTCTTTCGATTCCTTAGTCACGGATTTGGGAATTTCCTTACATTACTAGATCTGATCTGATTAAATACTTCTAATCTGATTAATTTATTACATTTGATAATATCTTTTTTGACTGATCTGATATGTTTCACTAAATCTGATCTATTTGATTTGATATTTTATTATCTGATTTACATGAACTTACCTGATTTGATTTTGGATATTTTGTAAATTTTTTTTATATATACCGTGATCATTAATCTTTCCTCTAAACTCTATAGTATCTTTAATAATAATCGTATTAGTTACCTTTAATTTTATCAGATCTGATCTACATAAACTGATCTGATCTTCATATATGATCTGATTTGATCTTAGATATTTTGTTAATTTTTGAATTTAAAATCAGTTAGAAGTGAATATATAAGTTCAGTGAGCAAGATTTTGTGAGGATTTCGAAGCGATCCGAAAGGTTCTGCGTAAGCAGCTTACGAGGGTTGATGAGCGATAGTGAGCAGGGGGTTGAAGCTCCCCTATGTTATAAAATATCAAAAAATAAATAAATAAAATAATAATAATGAATAAATATATTTTTATATATTTTGTCACTTCACAAGTTTTATAAAACTAAATATAACCAATTCCCTTAAAATAGCAATATAAAAGCATCATTATAAACGTTAAAAAAGGGTTTATGCGAAAAAAGTATTTTTTGATTTTTACTGACGAAAAATTTCTAAGATAATCTATAATTCAATGTAGTTTAATAAAAGTTAATTATCTTATCACTCGCAAAACACATTTTCTCTTTCGCCAAATGTACGCTTAAAATGCCAAATATTGCAGTTTAATTCATACTAGCTTCCCTCTTCTCTTGGACTCGTCTACTCACGGCAACCCTGTTCATAGCTCTTCTTCTGGCGGTATGTCAGTAGTTACCTATCAATAATAATAATCTATTCCAAGTTCATTTAAAGTTTAATTTATAAGAAAATCAAGAAATAAAAAATGTTTTGTTACACAAAACAGATTTCATATTAGAGTTTCTATAATAAATTTTTAAATGGGGGAAACACATAGATTAAGTCGGACACCTCCCATTTATGGGCCTTACTTCGCATCCCCTCTGCCTTGAATACTTATGGAGGTTGGGTATCTTAAGTGGCACAACACGACAACAATAAAAATATTCATCTAATATAATAAAAGTCAATGTGTGTGTATGTATGTGGTTGCGTATATTTGTCTTCTATACAAATCCACAGTTTTCTTCCGATCTGAACCAAACTTGGTGTATATACGTAAAAGAATCCCAGAAAAAACATAGGCTATGTTTCAAAGTTCTAGAATGACCCCTTGACCCTCTTTCGACCCCTTTTATGGTCATTTTGCTGAAATAGCTTTATTTCTCCTCCAGAAGAGATCTGTTCACCCCATTGTTACAAAAAAAAAACATAATGCAAAATAGCAAGTTTTTAAAAGAAAAATTAGATATAAGTCTAATTAAAAATTATAACTATAATCTAAAAACATAATTTTAAATGAAATTTAAAATTTTAAAACATGATATTAAGTATAATACAAAATATTATTATTTAAGAGTAATTTTTAAATAAAAAATTTCATGGAATATCATTGTTGTTAAAATTATCTCCATGGAAACGAGGATGAAAAATCAAATTGTAGCTTTTAAGACAGTTGGTTAACAGACCAAAAACTAGAGTTAATATAAAAAACCAGAGGAAATATTGTATTTTTGCAGGAATATGTTTTATTCATTAAATTTTCCAAAGATATAATAAAATCATGAAAATACCATTAATTAAGAGCTCTGATTTCATTTTAAGTGATTTTGGAAAGGTTTTTTTTATTTTGATTGGTTTTTTTATGGCACATGATCCACGTCAGGATATGATTTTGGGAAGATTATTTTTCTAATATTTTATTGTTTTTTTATGGGAATCATGTGGTAAATGCAGAAATCGTTCAGAATTTAAAATGCTTGATTCGACAATTTTCACTCATCAAACTATAGGCACAGATCCAGCACGCCTCCAAGAGGGGGGCACTTTTCCAGACAAGATTCCCATTGGGGTATAGGGGTCCTCCACCAGAAAAAATTAGAAATTCGACGTGTAAAAGTAGGGTTTAAACTCGCGTTTTTAGAAACGTTTTGAGTCTAAGGGGGGCACTTTTAACAGTATTATCTTTACTTTTTCACCCAAAATGTTAAAATATTGAGGATTTCCTAAAAATTATCACTGAAGATCTTCTGGTGGTTCTAATGGGAGGTATGGGGGTCCTCCACCAGAAAAAAATTGGAAAATAAGACCAGTAATAGTAGGGTTTTACTCATTTTGACAACCTTTTTGGCTCCCAAGGGGGGGGTGCTGTCCAGAGTGCTACCCCCTGGATTCGGTCCTGGAAGGTAGAAAATGAATTAAAAATTTTAAAGAAAAAAAATCTCCATCTCCACCCGTGCAAGGCCGGGCATATCAGCTAGTTTCCAATATAAGAGGAAGATAAATTTTTATCTTTAAAAGAACCAAACTAAACTATCAGCAAATAATACCAGCAAAAAATATTTTAATTGTTCCAATTAGTTTCTATATTTTTAAATGCTCATAAAAAGGAAAATTAAATGGATTTATGAAAAGAAACTGATGAATCCATAGAAAGCAATAATAAAACCTTTTGGCAATGGGCTTGATTTCTATTTTTAACTTGAATATAAGAGAAGATAATATTACATCCACTTTCACTCTCATAAGAAAGAGAATCTTTTGTTTTTCAAGACACCGTGCTCCCCTGAGATCGAGTGGTTTTCCTTTGGCGCTTTATCGCTTTAAGATTGGAAATTAATCACTGTAGCAAATTCTTGAAATAGGAACCAATTTATCTGCATTTTTCTTTTAAAGTTTTATTTCGAAATATCTTATTGCTGTAAAATTATATGTAAACCTACAATTTATTTGAAAAGGGAAGGATTATGCTACGAAGTAGATTTATAAGAATATTCTAAATTAACATTGATTATTGCAAAGGTGTAGTATATTGCCTGATTTTTAAAAATAAAAATAACTATATGTTTATTTCCAATTCCTACCAAACTATTGGGGTTTTTTTCTGTTTCCTCATTTTTACCAAATGATCCTAAGTTCTACAAAAAGTAACTATATTTGTTTTAAAATATTTTTAATTATCTGTCGTTATGAAAACATATTGGAGTTTTACTGTTTGTTACTACTGTCGAATATTATTAAAAGGTAAATGTTTCCAAGTTATTTTGAAGATTTTAAAAATTAAGGAACAAAATTCTTTCCTTTTCTGGGTCAAAGACACAAGAACTCAATGAACTTCAAATTATGAAATTTTCAATCATAAAATTTTTTCAATTAATTAAATTACTCAACAGATACTTATAGTTTGTAATTTCATTGAAGTTCGTTCCTAAAAAATTATAATTCATCAATTATTTTATCCCGTTTTTATCGTAACTGTTTGATAACCTTTGCAGTAAGTTTCTGACTTTTTTTTTATTTACCAAACTATTTTAAACATTTGAACTTATTTACTAAATGAAGTAGGGATTACCAGTATCATTACAAAAGATGACACATTCGCAAAAAAAAATTTTTTTTGTCATCATTATCATCATACTTGTTTAAACACCACCACAAAAAAATGCTATTTAGCAACAGTTTAAAGAGCGGCGTATATGCAAATCTCCAGACCGTTTATTTACGTTTCAAGCCCCAACATTGGCGATTTACGAAAGTTCTTGGCACTTGGAACAGTTTTCAATTTGGCAACCCGTGGTTCCAAGCCTCCTCTCTCTTCATCCCGTTTGTGCATCTTTCGTCTATTCCCGTTTCGAGAGCTTTTCGAGTGGTGTTATCGTGCGCGAGATCTTTTTTCCTGGATAACTAAAACATTTTTCAGCAAACGCTGTTTCCTGGTAAGTTTCTGCCATGCACATTTGCTTTGTTTTTACAAGTTTCCCCTCTCTCCTCATTGTCCTCATACATGAGTTGCAGTTTGGTTTAGTTTAAATCTGTCTTAGAACGATGCGTTTCTTACTTCCAGATCCTTTCTTCAACAGAACAAAATAGTTTAAGTTAGAACAGAGCAATAACCTGAGAAAAACACAAAAAATACAATAAAACAGTCGATTTATTAAAACTATTAAATGTCATTAAGTTAACATAAAATATGGGTTATTTGAAATAACTCACAATTCATTATTATTAATAAGAAAACATAAAACTTATTGGTCTTAACTTTTTATTACAAAAAAAGCATTGATCTAAATTTATTACATAATTTTACATTTAACTAAAATTTAATAACACTTTAAAAAACATAATATACATTTAACAAACAACAATTAATAAAATTGCATCTTATACAAGTTTTTTTTCAAGTTACGGCTTCCAAGTATGGGCCTCTGATGAAGTGGTCAGTCGAGTTTTTACCTACTTAGTTTACTTAGAATAAAACTGTAATTTATAATATTAACATAATAGCAAAAAATATACTTAAATTCTTTTTGAAAAATTAAAAGCATAAATCTTTCTATTAATTTTCGAAATTCATTACAGTTAAGTACAGTTTTTCTCTTTTAATTACAACTAATTTTTTTAAATGTGTACTTTCTTTTAATTATTGTAAATGAATAATTTTTAGGAAACAGGTTTTGAATCGATGTTTTTTTTAATATTTAATGTGGTTGTTCACAAAACATTCTAAAATAAATTGAAATGAAAATTGTTTTTATTACTAAAATAGAAAACACTATATACAATAGCATCTGTAAAGACCCTCAAGTTCATTTCCATTGAATTAATTTATATTTTACAATTTCTTAAAATTTTACGTTTTTAGAAATGTTATCCTCAAATTTCATAAAACAGCGCAAACAAATTTTTTATATTATTAATAAAGATACTTTCATCTTCCTAATAATTTTACAAGGGTATAATAATATAAGTTCAGAAAAAATAGGAACATTTATGATCGACATGATGAACCAAAATAAAATTATTAACATTAAATAAATAAATCTTTATGGGAATATTATTTAAATTTAATATTTATTATAGGACTTTTTTTCTGAATGAATCAATAGAATTTTATTTCATTCTAGTTGTAGTTTAATATCTTTTTGAATAATTCAATAAATATTTTTGATACTTACATTAGTTTTAATACTATTTATTATTAATGCAAGTGAGAAATCTTAAAAGTGTAAAAGGTAAAAACGTATTAAAGGTATCTATTTTAAAAACTTCCAATGTGACAGGCCTGAGAAATTTTAATATTTTGACAGAAAAGGGGCTTTTTTTTAAAGTTTATTCTCAGTATCTTGGATACAAAGGACGATACCGGCATTTTTCAAAACAGAAAAAATTTGTTTTCCAGTATAAATAGATCTAAATTCAAAATTGACCCGAAAAGTTTATTTTTTAAATTTGGTTAATTTAGTATTTTAAAATAAATTTCGAGAATCCCTTTGCACTTGTTTCGGATTAAATGACGTCAGAACTGTTCGGCTTTATTTTGAAGTGAAAATATGAATGATCGTTTTGAATCCGAAACCATTGTTTAAAAGCAATGTTTTTAATTAAACGACGTCACATGCTGTTTTTGTGCTCTTTTAAAGTCAAACTTTGCAATTAAATTAAACATAAAAATGCAACCCAATTAAAAAAATTTTGCACGTGTATCAATCTATTGGATACCTTTATCGAATAAAAAATAAAAAATAGTGGAATTGCTCATTGTAAACTCTGAATCATAAAAATAAAAAAATATGTGTTTTAAATTTATCTCAATGAGGCAAATATTCTTACAATTTCTTCACTCTACCTACAGTTTTTAAAGTTAACAAGCTACTTCCACTGAGGTGAAGTTCCATATCAGATTTTGTCAACTAGAGTTTGTAACACATATTCTCTAAAGAAAACAAAAAAAGCTGTTTTGAAACCCGGCGCTTATAAATAGAGAATTATCAGTTGGTTTGGAAGTATGATACGCTGTCGGTTGTCATACACTTCAAACTATTCAAAGGAGAGTCTGACATTGACATGTGTCACAGGTAGCTCCTCTCTCCCCTTTATGTAACAGACCCACTGAAGGCATTCTACAAATTTTCAAACTACCATTTTCTGATATTGGACTAATAATCTGGATCTGCTTCAATTTCTTTTCTGATATTTAAATTTTTATTCTTTAAGATTAAATAAGAGATAGTTTTACCGGAAATTGGTTTTCCATAAGCTGAAAGAAAATTTTCCTAATAAATTTTATAGATAAAATAACTAATGAAGAAGAAACAGTGAATGAATGACCGGAGATTTTCTAATTGGATGTTATTTCTCTATGAACTGAAAATTTTAAGCTATCATAAAACTGTGACAGGTCAGCAATAAGGATTTTTGTTCGATGACATTTTGGTTATTTTTTTTTTAAATAATTAAGAGGCAGATTTTATAAGGAGCGGGCAGGTCACTATAGTGACCATTTTTGATTTTGATGAAATTTTTATGATGGATACTTCTAATGATTTTAGAATACCCCATTTTTTCTTTTTCCCGAAAAAAAATTTTTTCGGCCTGCAAAAATTCTCAAAGTTGGTCGCGACCCGGTATTTTTTTCGAATCGACATATCTTTGTACAACATTTTCTCAGTGCATTGAGGGTCAACCAAAGTAATTCTTGCGGCAACAACATGTCCTTAGATAGCTTAATCAAATTCTTTTGTGAATTTCATGGTTCACCTTCCCTGCAAACTGGAAGGGTTCGCCAAACTTTGTCGAAAAAAATGAAAAAATGCCAAATTCGAGCCTTTATTGACCCCAGCATTGAGGGTCAATCACAGTTTTGAGGGTTAAAGTGTGTAGTACTGCTCAGTATTAACTTAATTAGCCCATTGGTTGTATGGTTAACCCTCATGGCTGCAGAAAAATGGCTACTTTCGTAGCTATCAAAACAAAAAGAGGTCATTTTGGTGACCCCGTATTTCAGAGCATTGAGGGTCAATCAATAATTCGAAATATACGTTTCTTAGTACAATACCTCTACTTTAAGAAACAGTTGACAAACCTATGGACTCTCGAACTGGGATCACGTGAGATTGATTTTTGTGACTAAAAAAACGGAAAAAAGGTCATTTTTGGGACCCCGTATTTCAGAGCATTGAGGGTCAATCAATAATTCGAAATATACGTTTCTTAGTACAATACCTCTACTTTAAGAAACAGTTGACAGAATTATGGAGTCTTGACCTGCGATCACGTGAGATTTATTTTTGTGACTACAAAAGCGGAAAAAAGGTAATTTTTGGGATCCTGTATTTCAGAGCAATAAGGGTCAATGGCGAACTGGAAATATGCATTTCGTAGTATGAGACCTACCCTTTTAAGAGACATGCGTACTGCCACAATAAAGAAAACAAAAAAATGTTCACTCCTGAAGAATATTTAACTAAATCCCAGATTCAGTCTCTCTTCTCAAGAATGTCAGCTGTGCAAAAATCTGGGAAACTGCAGCCACCAGAAACGATGGAAATGGAGGTTTGAATGACGAGGTACATATTTTTCTTATCTCTACTGCAGTGTTTCCCAACGTGGGGCGTGCGCCCCATCGGGGGCCAATAAGTTTTTCTAGGGGGGTCAATTTGAAAACTTTTAACCAAATTGTCGCCTTGTGGGGCATGGACAACCAGATTTTGTACACTTTCAAAGATTTTCGAAAAAAAATGAAGTGGGGGGCATAGACAATTTAGAAAGGCTTTGCTGGGGGCCACAGACGGAAAAAGGTTGGGAACCATTGCTCTACTGTAATTTTTTCTTTTATCATCTGCAAATCTAAGGTTCATTTATATTTCTATTTTATTTCAGTATTTCGGTATAAGCTGTTGGGGAAATCAAAAATATAATTTCAAAGATTAAAGAAGATGAAATAACTTGGGAGAAATAAACTTTTTTGTGTTTATATTTGTTAAAACTTCTTTCTTTGAAATATTTTGTTGTTTTATTGAAATTCTTTGAGATATTTTGTTGTTTTATTGAAATTCTTTGAGATATTTTGCTGTTTTACATGTTCAAGGCTAATGTTTTTCAAATTGTCTTTAATCACTGCCCAAATGAAAATTTAATCTCATTAAATGGTTTATTTTTTGGAGGTCTTTCCTCTGGGAGACCAAATGTAATTTGAAAATAATTTTTGAAAATAACCTACAAAGCTAATTGTAAGCATAGCATATTTTATGTGTTTGCTATGTAGAAAAGTAAGTCTTAGGCGAGCCCGCTGGGCAAAATACCAAAGTTCTGTCAATTGTCTCTTAAAAGGGTAGGTCTCATACTACGAAATGCATATTTCCAGTTCGTCATTGACCCTTATTGCTCTGAAATACAGGATCCCAAAAATTACCTTTTTTCCGCTTTTGTAGTCACAAAAATAAATCTCACGTGATCGCAAGTCAAGACTCGATAATTCTGTCACTTGTTTCTTAAAGGGTAGGTCTCATACTACGAAATGCATATTTCCAGTTCGTCATTGACCCTCAATGCTCTGAAATACAGGGTCCCAAAAATGACCTTTTTTCCGTTTTTTTAGTCACAAAAATTAATCTCACGTGATCCCAGATCGAGAGTCCATAGGTTTGTCAACTGTTTCTTAAAGTAGAGGTATTGTACTAAGAAACGTATATTTCGAATTATTGATTGACCCTCAATGCTCTGAAATACGGGGTCACCAAAATGACTTCTTTTTGTTTTGATAGCTACGAAAGTAGCCATTTTTCTGCAGCCATGAGGGTTAACCATACAACCAATGGCCTAATTAAGTTAATACTGAGCAGTACTACACACTTTAACCCTCAAAACTGTGATTGACCCTCAATGCTGGGGTCAATAAAGGCTCGAATTTGGCATTTTTTCATTTTTTTCGACAAAGTTTGGCGAACCCTTCCCGTTTTCAGGGAAGGTGAACCATGAAATTCACAAAAGAATTTGATTAAGCTATCTAAGGACATGTTGTTACCGCAAGAATTACTTTGGTTGACCCTCAATGCACTGAGAAAATGTTGTACAAATATATGTCGATACGAAAAAAATACCGGGTCGCGACCAACTTTGAGAATTTTTGTAGGCCAAAAAAATTTTTTTTCGGGAAAAAGAAAAAATAGGGGTATTCTAAAATCATTAGAAGTACCCATCATAAAAATTTCATCAAAATCAAAAATGGTCACAATAATGACCCCCGCATTTCTGCCCGCTCCTTATAAAATCTGCCTCTTAAGATCATTCAATTTTGCTGAGTTCTAGTTCATAAAATTTAATTGCAAACAAAGTATAGGTAATAAATACATAGTATTAGATAATTAGATAATATTAATAAGTCATACACTATTTAAATTATATTATATTAGAAATAAATCTAACTAAATATTTTACGTTTACTAATTATTACTATTAAAGAATTTTTCAAATTATATAAATTTTTTCATGTGAAACATTTTAGTTTGCTTTGAAAAATGTTAGGGACAAAGCCCCAGTTTTTTAACTCAAACAACTACAGTAGAATCCCGATTGAGCCACCTCCTCTGGAATCAACAATATTACGGTCATTTTAACAAAAGACGTTTTAACGAATAAAAAAATTTATAGCATAAAAAATTTATAATATTTTTACAAGTCGTTGTAACAATGGAATCCCTGAATCGGGGGGTCATTGTAAAGTTCGTTATTCTTCTACATATATCTTTTTTGCCTTATTTTCAATATGTGTGTTGGTTAAACAAAAGCATGATGCATCGCATGTATATATTGTATTCTTATTTAAAATTTTACAATTTGCGATTAAAGAAAAATTAGAGATGTTTGTAATTATCTTTTCTAATTATCAACCACGGGACCGTTTTAACTTTCTGTCTTTCTGACATCATAAAAAAGGTTTTTGAGGTTGTAGTAGAGTGAATGAACTATGCATTATTAAAATTCCTTGCTGGAGAATCATTTGCTTTTCATCTCAGTTCGCGATTGTTATGGTGGTACTAACAAACATGCATAAAATATTTGGGATTTTCTAGGATGAACTATGACACTTATGATTTTTCTTGGAGAGAGAAAAAATTCAACGGGATCACAGAGTTTGATAACTTTAAGGTGTCGCTTTTATGCTGAACTTCAAAAGATTGATGGTATTTTTTTAACGAATATAACTCCAATTAAAAATTTAAAAAACTCAATTAATTTCATTGATTTCATTCATAAATTTTTGAATTTTAAATTCATATTTAAAAAAAACTTACATAGAAGTTAGATGTTAATGACCTTTAATGTCAAGTTTCTATAAAAAAATCTTTCTTAAATCATACTTTCAAATTTGAACAAATTTGGTTGAACAATCAATAGTCTTAAACGCATAATGTTTATAAAGATATTTCTCGTTTTAAAGACTTATATATCAACTCTACCTACCATCCAGATAATAGTTTTTTTTGTCAAATATTTTTCACCATAGAAGTTAATGTTGATTAAGTATATTTATTTTCAGAATTTTGCATGTGTTTACTTTGTTAATATCTAGTTTTTATAGTTCAAATTAAATAAATAGGTGATATAATGGAGAATTGCAACAAATCTTAAAATTCTAAATATTCAATTTTAATTTATTAAAAATTCTCTCCTGATTCCAAAAATACGCTTGTCTTTCCCCACAATTTTTTTTAAGGTAATAATGACATATTTTAATACAGAAAGCTCCTAACAATGTGACGTCACATGTGCCAGTGGAAATGGGGGAAACGCCGTTTTTATCGATACACTAGTCTGTAAAAAAAACTAATGCTCATTGTTTCAAAGCGGGATTATAGCAACAAGCGGGAACAAATCACATTTCACGTCACAAGCTGTTTCAGCCCAGACACAAAAGAGGCTGTTTTTAATTGAAAATAACTTAAAATTTAGGGCTTTGAAAAGCAAATGAAAACATTTTTTGGAGGTTTTAGGCCATTCTGAACACATTAAGATTTAAAAAAAATTTGACTGCAATTATCCATTATTATTGTTTCCAATTGTATAAAACTTACAAATTTTAAAATCCTACCAATTTACAAAATTAAGTCAGAAGTATATGTACTGTTTTGTAGAATTTTGCAGTTTGTGTTTTTAATAATTTTTTTAACACAGAATGCACTGTTGTATAATATACTTATGAAAAAAAAACTTCTTTTTCGTACTTCTTTACAATTTAAAAAGAAGAAACTAAAACTTTAAGAAATAAAAATTTACAAAATCATTTTATCTTACAACTATTTTAAATCAAAATGATACCTTTATTAAATTTATACCTTAATGCCAAATTAGATAATTTGTACTCTTTTCGTTTATATCAATACTATGAATAAATTTAACTAAACGTTTTAAAAATCATATCAGTAATATTCAAATACTATCATGATTTAGGATATAAAATTATGGTATAAAATGCTAAAAAACTGCCTCACATGTAGAACAGAAAAGTTTTGCATCATAAAGTTTGGATTTTTTTATTAAGGCCCTGTCAAAAATTATGTGCTAATCAAGTTATATCAAGAGCTTTCTTAAAAGTCATTTCGGAAACACTTTAAAAAACAAAAAAAAATATTTTCTTTAAGTAAAAATATTCAGTTTAATAATAGAAGGATTATTTCAAAAATAAAAAGGTATCTTTTAACGCAGCGGACCCCAACCTTTTTACCACCACGGACCAGTTAACTTTTGACAATTTTACCGCGGCCCGCTGGGAGGGGGCATTGATTACTTACATTCTAGATTATTTTGATTTATGAATTTTAATTTAATTGTATTTAAACATACTTTCAAAATAAAATACAGTTACATCAAAAAATAAATATAAAGTGATTTATAATTCATTTCATTCATTAATTTCGAGTTATAAACCCAGGAATTTAAATTCATTTTCAATGAAATGGTCGGCCCGCGGCCCGGTACCATTTGATCCATGGACCGGCACCGGTCCGTGGACCGGGGGTTGGAGACCACTGTTTTAACGGAACTATAAAAAAACTGAGTGGTAAACTTCAAACCATTGCACTTTAATCTGTTCCTCATCCAAAAAGTTTTCGCTTACCACATTAGATGAGATTGAAGGTTTTCACAGCTATGAAGATGCTATCTATCATTAAATCAAACGATAAAAATAGAACCAGGGGGATATTCCCGCTGAATCAAACCCAAACCGCTTAGCAAAGTTAATGACCGAAAAAGCTGGATACGGAAAATTAAAATGGGACAAAGCCAGCTTCAAACATGCTGGACGTTTCGCAAAAAGTTCACTCCCCCTTCACAAATTTCCCAGTTTTGGATCCCAACTTGAACTTGCGTCAAACTTATTCCTTACATTTTTTTTCGCATAATTCGGAAGTCAGGACCTCAATCATTTCCGTTTCGAGTTTCGTGAGTGATTTCTATTTCGAGTTCAAACACGGAAGGTGAACGACACGGTCGGACAAAATAAAACTGTCTGTCTCAGCAGCCCCATGCTCAAGTTTTTTTGCATCGGGGACTCTACCCCGACTGTCTTGGCACAGAAGCCTTTGATCCGTAACCCAGATGCCAAAGACTCCTCTTCTTCTTCCCTCCAATGCTTATTTTTGTTTTCGGTCCTTTTGTTTTTGATGCTCTCTTTAAATCCATTCATTTCGTATCATTCCTTCGAGAAGGTGGCATCACGTAAAGCTAATTCACTCATTACATTGTCTTACTATGTCGCTGGGTCAGTAATTCATCCCGAGTCTTTCATCTAATTGCACAAGCTCTTCTCTTTTGTCGGGAACATTACTCAGTCAGGGGTGTAACGTCAGATGGAAATAAACTTCCTGGGGATGAGTGGTCGGAAGCTTATTTTGCTCGAACAGAGAAAATAACCAAGACATAATGAAGTAACGCAGGAATGCAACTTTCTATCTTTTTTTGTGTGATAAGGTTAAGAAACGTCTTTAACGAAATCAATAGGTTAAAGCAGTGTTTCACAACCTTTTTCGGTCCACGCCCCACCAAAGCCTTTCTAAATTTTCCATGCCCTCCACGTAAGATTACTCAAAAATTTTTGCAAACAAAAGATAATATTCAATTTAAAAACTTAATTGGTTGATTTAAAAATAAATATGACAAACATGTTTAGAAATCTAGGGAATTAATTTTCAAATCATAAAATGTAGAAAAAAATTTGAAATACAAATTAATTTTAATGAAATAACTTTTCATATAATTATAAGATTTAGTAATCAATAATTACAGAGATGTCATAACAGTTTCGATAAAAGTTGACTCAAAACTTTTTGAGGTACATCTAGTTCTTTTATACGTTAAGTTTTAAACTACCTAACAAGTAAAATTAGGGGGTCTGGGGATTCCTTCCCCGGAAAATTTTAGAAATTTGCCCCTTTAACCCTATGTTTTAGCTTCTTTTGGATCGACCATTTAGATTACACCCAAAGAAACCCGCTCATTGTAAGCGGCAGAATTTTCAAGGAAAACAATGTATAGTAAATAAACGACTGTATGAGGGTGGTTTGGGGGTCCTCCCCCAGAGAACTTTTGGACTTTTTACCACCTAGAGGGGATATTTGGTTGAAAATTTTCAAATTGCCCCCCTAGACACTTAAATTGCCCCCCGGTGGGGCGTGCGTCCCAGGTTGGGAAACACTGGGTTAAAGGTTGAAAGTGCTGTTTTATTGGAGTGCCGAATGTTTAGCTTCCGAAAATTAAGTAAAAACATGCTAAAGGTTTATTTTATAGTTCTATATTTAACAGATTTACATCAGTAATTGACATTGAAAACTCTTTATTGCTCGTAGCATCAAACAAATTGTCACTTAAGACGCTTTATAACATTAAACATTTTCTCCCAATTTTTAGGAGAGGAAAAAAACTAACAATCTGACTAACTGTACGATAACAAAACTAATAAACTAACGATAGCAACGGTTTTAGGGCGTTTGTTTTCTCGAAACGTAAAAAACTGAGTTATGCCTTATTTTGCCTTAAACGATGAAATGGTTCTTCCATTTTAATACTTAAGACAGGGTTTCTCAAACTGAGGGGGGGGGGGGCAGAAATGTGACTTTTCCGTTAATTTTTCCTCAAAGAGATATTATATTTAATAAATCCCCACTAAAAGAATAAAATTTTAAAAACAAGTAAGTATAAATCAAAATTTCTAGTGTTCATTTAATCAAAAAGATGTCAATCTTCATTTACATACGTGTGTAAAATGCTTGCCAGTTACTTCACAATGTTATACAGGATTATGAAATTTGTTATAATTTTATACATTGCTTTAACCCACAACAGCCCATGGTAGCAAATATGCTACGATAAGTTTAGCTTAAATTTTAAGCATAAAGCAGCAGTTTTCAGCATGTTTTAAGTTATTGCAGCAATAATTGCAACTTCAGATGCTAAATTCATAATGTTTAGGTTCAGCTCCCATCAGTTTCAATTATTTTTTTATTTTACAACAAAGATTAAAAAAATAATTGAAACTAATCTTTTGTTTGGCATTTTTATAATTATTGACCCTAAACTACATGAATAAGGCAAAAAATAATTTTTACATAGTTATTTCTTGTAGTGGGGATTAGAGGGTTAACTTATCTAAAATAATTCCCATGCTTTTTCAAATCTCTCTCCCATTTGACAGAAAAAGAAAAACAGATATTTCCTCAAATTACAGAAATAATCGGTAACAGTGCTGCCGGTTAATTCCGTTATTTGATAAAGGAATTTTTTTTACTGTGAATTTTACAACTTTAAAGAGTAAAAAAGGGCATTTTTTAGCGTTAATGCTTTCTATGAAAAATACATTGTCCATCATTAATTAACTACGATGTTAGTTCATTGTAGTTCTCAGCTCCCTTTCATTCCACATTTTTTTTAATTTATAAAATCAACCATAGACTGACAAACGGAATCAGCTGAGTTCCCACGATTATACCTTCTTTTTCGTTAACTCTTATCTAAATACTTTTTGATGCTACACGAGCTTAATAGTCTTGAATGGGTTATACATTGGAGTCGTGGAGACTAAATTAGAACATTTGTTTAAGAAACCGAAAGATGTGTTAGAGGGTCTTCAAATTTCTTGGCTGTCATCCACCTTAAATGCTTAGAGTTGTTTGCTCATTTTTTTCTTGGGTTTCAACTTGCTTGACATCAAGGAGTTATCGATGAGTTTGACGAACAAGGTGTTTTACTGTTCGAATGAAATTAGCTATGTGTGGGAAAAGGTGTTTGTAACTTGTAGTTAGAAACCATTACGCAATATAGTTATCATTTAGTAAAAAGTATTCTTCATCCTTTTTTTTAATAATATTATATATTTTTGAAGATGCTTTTTGGTTAATTTTTTAAAATTAGACATCGCATGCAGTAATTTTATTAATTGACTGAAATTTCAATCATATTTATGAAATCGACGTTAACATTTATAAATTTGTGGTTAATATTTACGTTCTATTTTATTAAACTGGTATGCTTTGCTTAAATTAAAAAAATATCTTTACCAGAATTTTTTTATCACTTTTGATACATTAACGATTATATTTCTCGCCACTTTTGTGAAAGTTTCAAAATTGGATTATTTATTTTTACTTTTACAATGCTATTACTTTTTAAAATGTTCTCTTAAGAGTTAAAAATTTGGAAAAGGAAAGTTAACATTACGGTATACTTGAAACAGTATGTTTTTTATAATTTTGAAACATTATAAATCGTTTATTGGAAAAAATACAGTAAAATTTAATTTTAAAAATTAACTGAAGTTTGATTAAGGAAGAGATTAACTTTTTTAAAAAAAAAACTAATAAAGCTTAAGAGTTTGAAATTTATGAAAACTTTAGTTCAAACGCTGCTTTTGTGTTTTTCAAATGAACTAAAATGAAAATAATTTTCATTCTTTCATTAAAAGAATTTTCGGTGTCAATTCATTATTATTCGCTCATTAAAAATTTTTTGTCACTACTTTGTGAAGTTTTCTTTATTTTTAATACAAATTTAGTAATTAAAAATCTGTTACACAAATCTTAAAACACACATTGTTTTTATTTAATAGGAAAAATTTGTATCAAAGACACAAAATTATAGGTTATGACTCAAAGGGTAAAAAAATTTTAATGAATTAAATTTTCAATTTTATTTTAAAATAAACCATAAGTAAAAAACCTGAGGATAATTGATAAAGCAAATAGAAAAGTTGATCATTAAAATATATCGAGTAAATACATCAGTGTTATGTTATTTTCTATTAGAGGGGAACAGAGGGGTCTCCCCCAAATATATATAAATAGTTTTCGTAAAATTAAACTTTTATAGCTTTTTAACTTGATTTTGAACATTAAACCTTAAAAACTGAAGGGACTGCTAACTTTTATGTTCTTAAGGTTTTATTGAAATGTATTTTTCACAGTTGCTAAAGCCTGCCAATTTCGGTAATAGACTCCGGATTAACGTAATCCTGCCGTTTTCCCTATTTTTATCGAAATTCTAAAATTTTCAAAATGAAGGGTTTCTCAACTTTTGGCTTCTATGAGAACCTGACAACCTGATTTCACTGTAAAAATCTGGGTAAATGTAAAACCAATATTTGGTGCTAAGTTTTTTATTTCTCGAAACTTTGGTGCAATGAAAATTTATTTTACACTGTAAAATTATATGGGTAATTGTAAAACCAATATTTGGTGCAAAGGTTTTAATTTCCCGAAACTTTGGTGCGATGAAAAAGCCAGATTGTACCAAATATTGAAAAATACTTTTATGGTGCAATCGGTTGCACCAAAGTTTGGTAAAAATGCTCTTAACTGGGACCGTTGTTTAGTTGTGTTAGGGTTCGCGCGCTCAGCAGTTTTCGCATGCGTCACAAAGGAAAATAATATTATAATAAGTTTTAAAGTTATTGAATCCCCACTGGAGCAGTGGTAGCGTGCCTGAAAAGCATGCGGCAGTCCGTGAGTTCTATCCCCGGTGAATATTATTTTATTAAAATTTCCAAAAAAAACAGCAAAAAGTACACCTTATTATGGTGCAACGGCTCTCTAATTTTGAGTACCTTTAAACACCATATTATGGTGCAACCTCTTTCTGATTTTTGGTGTTAGTGATAGCACCATAATATGGTAAAATTAAGGGCCATTTTTTGTAGCCAACAAATAAATAGCAGATTTTGGTGCAACACGGCCAAAAAATTTTTATAGTGTTCCCTGCAAGAACACACTCTTCAACGGGACCGATTTTGACTGTTTATATCTCTCTATATTAAAAAAAATTTACTGTCACCGCCGCCGCCGCTGTCGCCGCCGCTGCCGCTGTTTCAGAAAATTTAATTTTTCAACTCTTTGAACTCTCATATCGCAAAAACTAATTGATAGAAATTTATGAAATTTGAAATGTTTGTAGAGGAATATTTGGGGCACATTCTCGAACAAAAAACTAACTGATGTGATAATTAGTACTGGGGTATTTTTAAGGTCAAAGTTGAAGTTTTTCTTTTTTAGCCGCGTAATCCAGTTCAGCGAAATCTATTAGTAGCAGAACTATGTTTTTTTGCAGCCTAATACTCTGAAGTATGAAGATGTGCACTACGTCGCCCTTTTTTCGAATTTCGAATTAGGTTTAGAGTAATTAATTTTTTAATTTTCGAAATTTTTGACACTTTTTCGTTTTTTTCTATCTAAAATGAAAACTAATCACGGTATCAATATGATTTTTTAAACACTTAGATTCTTATTTTTTAGAAAGAGATTGGCGTTTAATTCTTTAAAAAATTCTAATTAGTTTTGGAATTATTAAGCATCAAAGTTTCATTTTTTTCATAGTTTTAGTAGGTCTTTATCAGACGTGTTTAATGTTTTTAAATTTTATATTTGCCTGTTCACTAGATTGTCGCGAGCACGGATATTTAAATTTAAATGTTTTGAGGTGCACATTTTTGCTCTAAGTTTGTTAGCGATATAGTATAGACTTGGTTAATAATTATAATCTTTTAAAGATACTACGATATTTTTTGAACTACTAGAGAAATAAATAATTTAGCTTTTTTGAGTGTTATTTGTGCCGATAGAAGGAAGAGGATTTTCGGGAAGTTTGTTTTACTCTGCTGATTGCAGATATTACAGATCGCGAAGCGATCTGTAAAGAGCTGCATAGCAGTTACGGGGGTTGGTGAGCGTAAGCGAGCTGGGGGCGGTAGCCCCCTATCCATTAAATTATTGATAATTTAAAAAGGAATATTTCAGTTATAGTTTTATCTTGATATTTTCCAGGTAATGATCCGAATGAAATTATTGAAAAGTTTGAGAGATAAAAAGTTTCGATATTAAATGATCATTAACTATACTCTGTTCATTTAGAATTAGCACCTGAGACGTAATGTATTAGAAGAAATTATTCTAATTATCGTCGAAAAAATTTTCATCTGCAATGACAAGGCAGCCTAAGCAGAAGTAGTTAAAATACTGTAAAAAATCGGTCACTGGAGTTGTCTGATGAGCGTTATTAAGCATTATTGAGCGTTTTTGATCCTGTTTCAGGCGCCTATTCTAAATGAACAGACTATAAGCAGACAAGTTTCAGGTTGTACTGGATGGTTGAGATGAAACAAGCGAGCTCTGCTCGCTAAGATCGCGAAGCGATCTTCAAAGAACTGCGAAGCAGTTCCGGGGGTTGGTGAGCGATAGCGAGCAGGGGGCAGAGCCCCCTAGTAGAGCAAAAAGAAAATGACCTTAATAGTATTATAAATCCCAGGTCACCCTTATCCTGAAAGAAGGGAAAAGTTAAGAATTCTGTGTAAAGTTTAATGAAAAGTCAATGAACCTTTTAGAAGTATCTTCAAATAAAAAGAATCACTCACAAAGGAGAAATAGGATAGAATTTAAAATTTTAAGTCATTAAGAATCAGAATAAAATCCTCCGCGCAAGACTGTGATTTTTTAAAAAGGCAACGGTTTTATTTTGCACGTAAAATATTTTAAAATTTAAAAATACTACAATGTTTCGTTGGATGTCTTGCTGACGAAGAGGATCAAAGTATCCCCGAAACATTGTACTATTTTTAAATTTTTAAATATTTTATAAATGGAATATAAATAGTTTATTATTTATTTCAGGTACATTATGTAGAGTGAAAAATGGGTTTATCCAGTATAGAAGAACCGACAACCTCTGTTTGCTTGAGCCCCAAAATTTATCAAGCTTCAGGAGACGACATGGATGGTTTTCTAGGATGCCCGAAGAAAAGTGAGTTCATTTTTCGTATGCAGTGATGTTTTGCTCTGTCTCTTAAAGTTTTACATAAATATCCTCTGATTACATTATTTAATTTTTGACAAAAGAACATTCAAATAAATCCGAAAATAAAAATTAGTTGAAATGTTTTAATAAGCAAATGACATTAGAAATTCTAGTTATTCCAATCAGAGAAAAGGAAATTCGAAAACTTTTCGTAGTAACAAACTAACTTTTAAAGTGTGAGAGTAAAAAAAATAGTCAAGATGTTCCAAATGAATTAAATTAAAAATCAAGATATTCCTAAAAAGGACAAAAGTATCATTCGAAATGTTTTCATAGTGCCTATAGTCAACTCGATTTGAAGCGCGAAAATAACTTAAATAGTTCAACACAAATTGTTAAAAAGATATTTTCGTTAGAAAATTTTCCAAATAGATAACATCATAAATTTGAACAATCAGTCTGTCATCAAAATTGTACTAGAGTCCGGTTTTTTTAATTTAATTTATAAATTTCATATTATAATTCTAAAATCAGCAAATCTAATTAATGATTGTTTGAAAAATTGGTTTGGAAATAAAAACTGGACAACCCACAAAAATATCCAAAATTTAAATTTAATTACTAAAATTAGTATTAATTGTTACTAAAAATATTTACGGAAAATTATATTACGTAACAAATTTCCTTTCTATCGCAAAGGGAAGGCCCCTGCCAGGAATAGTGAATGGGGTTTCTGCTCTGACAAGTACAAAATAACCAGTTAAGAGTAATGAGTCTTCAAGCATTCAAGGTAGCTTGTTCATGACATTTCGAATCAAAAAGCTAGCAAAACGTTAACAGTTTTTTTCTCTTTAACTTGGAAGGCAAAACACATGAACCCCTTTCGGTGCATTTGAAGTTATGCTCTCTTCACCATTATTTTGTTTCTTCAAAAATTACTAATGGTTCAGGAAACGCGACATTGAATTGTGGCCAAAAAGTTGGAACTGAAAAAGACGTCTTACGCCTCCTTCGTTTATGTTTTTTTTCTCAAAAAGAAGAATACGAGTTCCAAAATTAACTGTCTGTCTTTCTGAGAGAGCACGGCTGGGATTTGTGAACGTGTCCTTTTTACATTTTTTGTGATAATACGGAACAAACGATAAAAGTAGTCAATCAAATTTATTAATTACTCGTAACGTTATAACACAGCAACATAAGACGGATGCTTGATGTCTACAAGCAAAATAAAGGTATAATCAACACCTCTAAATGATTTTTGAAATTGGACAAGTTTATTATCATGCAATTTTCAACAATTTCAATAAAACAGTAAAAAAATTACATGTGCCTATAGTTATACAAAAGAAATGGGTTTTATTCTATCTTAAATGCAAAAATATCATTAAAAATTTGTAATGGTATTATGGTAAAAATGTATAATGGTATTTAAGGAATAATATTTTAAAATTTAAAATTTAAGATACCTCTAAAACTAAACTTTAACTTAAATTTATTCGTCGACACATCTTTTTTACCCACTCCAAAAATAACTTAGCAAAAACCTTTAAACCTTTGTTTTGAACACTTGGATTTTGACTAAAAATGTAAATGTCAAGCATGTAAATTCTCTAAATTTTAGATTTAGAAATTCGTGTCTTTTGTCATCTAAACAGATAATTTTTAAAAGTATGATTCTGAATGGTTAAAAATTTTCTCTTTAAAATACTATTTTTAAATAAGTCCAACTTTTAATATTTATTTTTTCACCTTTTCAAAATACAAGATAGATCAGATTACTTAACATTTTGGGAAAACTATTAAAAGCCTTAAAAAGTACAATTATAATTACTAAAAACATCGAAAACAAATAATTTGTTAAATAAAAACATATGGCTTCTTAAAAAACTAATATGAAATTTCTAGGAGCAAATTTTAAATAAACTCAGAATGAAAGAATTACAAATGCTTTTTAAATTTATGTCCTTCAAACCTGTAACATTTTTTCAAATCCTTTCTCATCTTACAGATGAAATGGAATTATATTTAAACCTAAATGAACAGCAAATTCTTCGACAGAAAAAACTCGTCAGTAATGTAATAAATTTAAATTATATTTTCAGAGAAAATGTTCTCTTCGTCAAGTTTCTACGAAGAGCCAAATTGCATTTATCCTACTGTTGAAGAGCAAGTGAAATTATGTCGTAAAATCGCAGAATCCTTATCAGATGACTGCAATCAGAAATCCAAAGGAGCCAATATGTTTTTCAAAAGAGTCAAAAAGGCAGAGAAATGGATCGTAGCAGAATGTGAGTATTATTTTTACTTCATTTTACAAATGCATACTTCTCTTTTTTCGTTGTTTTCAAGTATTGAACTTTTTTTAATGTCTATATGAGGAATTTATTTTTTACATTCATAATTTTGCTAATATTCAATATTTTCCAAATAGTTTTGTGTGGAAAAAGTTACAACTTCTTTAAAGGTTTCTTTTTAAGATTTTAACATTCTTTCATTTAACATTAAGGATAAAATTCTTTCGTGAGGTTGACGACTTTGAATTAGTTTAAGATTCTGAGATATTTTGGCGATTTCTATTTGGCCATTATCTTACTAATTAAAACAAATGATAATTTCTTATTTTGTGGGGCTTCTTTTAATTAGAAGTATTTTTTTTCCAACTAACACGAAAATCGAGAGTATTATCTATGAGCTGGCTTGATATACTTATTTTCATTAGAGAAATAAGATAATAGTTTTTAAAAAAAAACATTTAAAATTCAGTGAAGATAATTTTAGGGTTTCTTTAAGATATCGAAAGAATTAGAATAAGAACTCTAGGAAGGAAAACTTCAGATTTGGGGGTAGGATGATGATTATTGCTCTGAAAGCATCCTTACAATTAAGAGAAAAGGAATATCCTGAAAAAGTAGGGGTAATAGCTCCTCCATGACCCGCCTTAAATCCACCAATGCTTTCAGAACCTATATTGGGATTAAGGCACTTTGACCTCTCGTTCCCCCGTCCTTGTTTATGGGGTTTAGGACATTAAATGTATGGAAATTTTACATCGGTTACAGTGACTTCTGTCTACCAAAATGGCGTTTCGAAAAACCTTTAGAGCAATCATTCACTTTCTTCTCCATCTCCATTTTTTCATTTTAAAAACGTAGTGAATTCCGTGCTTTAAAGAATTTGTAAAAGTGGATTAAAGCACTTTGACCTCTCGTTCCCCAGTCCTTGTTTATGGGGTTGGGACATTAATTGTATGGAAATTTTACATCGGGTACAGTGACTTCTTTGTACCAAAAGGGCGTTTCGAAAAACCTTTAGAGCAATCATTCAATTTCTTCTCCATCTCCACTTTTTCATTTCAAAAACGTCGTGAATTCCTTGCTTTAAAGAATTTGTGAAAAAATTGTTTATTTTTTCAGTAAAAAGATAAGCAATTCTTTCCTTAAAATAAAAAAAAAATTATAAAATTGAATTCAATACCGCTAGAGTTAAAAATTTTAATGACGTAAATGTAAACATAAAATAAAATAGTTTAACTTAATCAATATTATACCAATTGAAACCTATATCACAAACCCAGAATCACTTTATTTCATATAATTTTTTAAGAAACCTCTAACATTCCTGCATTCCAACTTCAAAATAGATCTTCAATTACGATATGGCCCACGTTAATTTTCGTATTCCCGTTTAATGGTCCCTTGTAGACATGAGTTTTACACGCCAGTTATCTGACGTATTAATCAACACTTAAAACAAAAGAACACTAGACAGACCCCTCAGAAGAAGAACAAAAGACACGACCCTACCGTCTAACTAATCGATCTCAAACCATTGCTCAACACACGAGCTCCCGAGTTTTTGTTTGCCCCAAAACAATGCAGGGGCCTGTTGTGCTCTGCTCACCCTAGAGAGTGCTCGTGCGGGGGATACGTAAGTGGGCTTTACTCCCAGACTGACTCACGCTTTCTGATACTATAAAAGGTTTCGGAAATAAGAAACTTTTCGCTTATACCAGAGGGAGAGTCTGAGAGCGGCAAGAGAAGAAATTGTTTCAAAATATTGCGAAAGCTCTCTCTCTGTGCTCCACTAACCGAGTTGTTAAGGGCGGGTAAATAAACAAATGTTGTGAGTGTATGGATGGAGTGCAATCCAAATAACGTCCGGATGGTGGGCTAAGTGAGAAGCAGACGCAATATGGTGTGTGCGCTGGATGGACGTTTTTAGGGGTTTCAAACTGTGTGGGAAAACCATTACGTTAATATCTATGTAGTACATAGTTCGTAAAGATATTTCAAGGGTTGAAGATAGCGTTATTGTGGAGAATTTTCATTTCATTAAACGATTTCCTTTTTAAAAAAAACCTAATAAAATTTTTGATTGTAAAATAAACTAGTCTTGAGTACAAAGAAAGATCTGGGTGGTGGAACTTGGAAGCAATAAGAAGTGACAGCAATATACTGGTGTCCAGGGCAGTGTTGCCAGATTGGGCTATATGTAGCGAATTGGGCTCCTTTTGTAGGTCCTTTGCGACAAAAATTTCGGTTTGGGCGACAGGCTACTTTTGGGCTACTTAAAAATTAAATCTGGGCTACAGCATTTTTAATCTGCGACTTTTGTGTTTTTTAAAAAATGGACATAATAATTACAAATGCACACTTCTAGTGCTGAAAGGTGAGTCATAAGTAATTCATCTTCATAAGTAATACTCTTCCAACTCCTTTTCAATCCCCGCCTCAAAGCCCTGGACATTTTATAGGGACAAATAAGGGAGTTGGAAGAGAAGAAAGAGGGTAGGGTAGAGATAAGGGCAAGAATTTTCCGATATGCGATTTATGAAACAAGTATTGATAATATCTCTCATATAAAAGCCCACGTCACTCACTGACTCACTGACTCACTGATTCTGGAACGCTCGCACACTATGATGCCATCTCGCAATAATCAGAAAAATAAATAAATAAAAGTAATTAAAATTAAAATAATATAATAGCTTTTAAATATCTTTCAGGAAAGTTGGTTTACTTAATAAAGGTTAAAAAGTTACTTTTAGGGAAGTTGGTTTCTAATTCAACAATAATAAATCTAATAAATAATCGTATAAAAAGCGCTTTTTGATTTTTTTTTGGCAATAATCTTTATTTACTTTCGGAAACGAAAAATTAATTATTTCTTAAGTAAGTAAATAATTGAATTTTATTTATTTTTCAACTGATTTATATAACTTATTCACTTTTAGAATCAGCTTTCAATAGTAATCATCTCAATTTTTACTATTCATTTTTTTCTTTCTCATAGTCATTGTCATGGGTGATGATGAAGATCCTACCTCAAAAAAACGTCGCTTAGCTAAAGAAAGAAAGCAAAGATGGCGTGCTAGACCTAAATACGTGGGCGCCGTAGGCGCCCCATAACAAACTATCTTCAAATAATGAGGCAAATTAAAATCAAATAATAATTTAATAATGGAATGTTTGGGGAGAATGCCATTTAAAATGAGTTTATATAAGGGTAGTAAGATTTGATTTAAGAATAAATTTGCCCAAATCAGCTCGGTGGTGGTCAGCCGAAATTGAGTGACTTATTTGAATATGATAAATTAGTGATATTTCAGCGGTAAGATAAAGAAGTTAAACTTCTTATTTAATGTATAATTAATAGGAACTTGAAGTAGTAACGAGGGAAGCTCGCATAAAAGGCTAGCCTAGCTGTAAGACCCGGCTTTGCCGGGTCGTAACAGCTAGTCCTTATAAGGTTTTTAGTATAATAAAATATTTATGTTATGCAAGAGTTCCCTTTCGAAAAGCAATAGATGAATTACTTTCAACTGGTTCGTTTTTAAATTAACAATGTATGTATCTAATAGGGTGTATCGAAAAAAACTTTTTTTCGATTTTGATGACGTAATAGTGCGGAAAAGTTGTCTAAGGTGCCAGAGAGTACCTGTGAATTTTTTCAGAATTTTTGGATAATTTCTTAATGTGCCACATTGGCCCTGAAGTTCCCCATGTTAATCCAATGGGGCGCGCCGCCAAAAAGGCCGAAAATCGGTTTTTCGCCCCTCATTTCTACCCTAATCACACGACGAATGTCTCGTCTCAAGTTATGGACTCTATATGATCTAGGCTATCCGACAAAACTTGAATAATAGCCTAAATATCTATATTACGTTTTTTTGTATGCTCAAATTTCGTCGAAAATCGCGTATTTCCTCGTTCAAATCAGAGCCCACAATCAACATAATATAGAGATTTAAGTTATTATTCAAGCTTTTTCGGGTAGCATACATCATATAGAGTCCATAACTCGAGACGAGACATTCGTCGTGTGATTAGGGTAGAAATGAGGGGCGAAAAACCGATTTTCGGCCTTTTTGGCGGCGCGCCCCATTGGATTAACATGGGGAACTTCAGGGCCAATGTGGCACCTTAAGAAATTATCCAAAAATTCTGAAAAAATTCACAGGTACTCTCTGGCACCTTAGACAACTTTTCCGCACTATTACGTCATCAAAATCGAAAAAATGTTTTTTTCGATACACCCTAGTATCTAACTAATTGAAGTCTAAAAAGTTCTAATGATATTTTATTCTAAAAGTATCATTTTTTAAAATAGAATCTGGAAAATTAGCTTTATTCAAGTCGAAATAGCTTTAAAAAATTAAAGGATTATTTTTTTAAGTTCTAGAGCATATAATAATAGTTTATTAACAATGTTAAAAGTGTGTTTAACTTCAAAATTACCACAGAAAAAAATTTGGGCTCCAAAAATTTCAAATCCGCTACTTTTAGAGCTTTGATCCGCGACTTTTTCATCAAACTGTCTGGCAACACTGGTCCAGGGGTGCTAAATATGTCCGAACCCACGAACCAGGTTCGGAGGAAGTACAGACAACGGTAGGGAAATTTTTGCCCGAATTTATAAATCAAGGTGTTATTAATGTCAAACAAAATATTTTTTAAGTGACAATTATATCCTCTGACTTCTACGGAAATTTGGTTGAAAACTACGGATCTATGCCGAATAAAAAAAGTTTCCTTCCTGAGAGGATTCCTGGAAGTTGGCTTTTCCTTGCGTTTCGACTCATATGCAGAAAAACAATGAATCCGTAACCGGATCGGTGATTGGATCCGGAATATTGGGCCCTAAAACATTTTTTGCACTCCTGATGGTACTTTACGAATTTTTTAAAAAATAAACAAGGAAAAACAAATTGAGTAAAATATTTAAATTGCCACTAGAGTTGCTCATGTGACCAAGGTTTTGTCAGAAAATTGATTCTTTTTGTTCATTCATCTTTGAGAAAACGACTCCCTTAATAAAAATCTTTCTTAAGAAATTGGTGGAACAATTTTTCTTTTTTACAATTACTTAACAAATGTACGGAAAACTTACAAAATTGTTAATTATAATTCATTGATATACAATGACTAGTTTTCAACAACGATATGGTTAGTTTTAAAAATCGAAGTAGTACTATAAATAATGAAAAATCTTAAGTTATCATCGATTCTAATTTTTAAAATATTTTATTAAGTTGCCTGTTTCATAGAAAACAAAACTCTATGAGTTTGTTAGGATTTTCGAATTCCTTTTCCTACATCCCATTTAATTGAATTCATATCATATATTCAAAACTACCATGAAAAGGTTAACATAAATCAAAACTATAATAATAATGACCCGATTCATCCATATTTATCCTACATAACCAACTTATCTATAAAATTACGAACATGGAGCATTCCGTTTAAGGTCCCACCACTCAACCAGAGGCGCTTTAAAGGTCATTGTGCTCAACACTCCGCCATCAAGATTTAATATTCGAAAGCAATGTACATAGTCTTTAAGGTAACCGTTGTCTAAGTAATATAGCTTTTGTATAGCTAATCAGTACAGGGGAGAACCAAGGAGCCATTTATTAAGGATTACAACAAGTGAAGTGTTCCATAACTACACAAGAGATCAGTTCTTAGAAGTTTAGTTAAAAAGATTGGTATTGCTTCAAATTCTTAACTATATTTTGTCTCGCTATGTGTCTGCTGTTTTGAGATATTTGAAAAAATTTTATCTGGCTTCGTCAATGATAGTCTATGAAACTTTGATAGTAACCACTTATAGTTCTTTTTTTTTAAATGTAACTCTGTAAGAAAACTATAAAAAATTTTAAACGTCTAAAATAGCATTCTTAAGGTGGTTAATACGCTTTATGGCCAGTTCTTTTCACAATGTCTAGACATTTTATCCTTTTGTGGCTCTGAATTAATATTTTATATAAATTTCAATAGTCTTTCAGATAATACATTTATTTTATTACTTTTAATATTATATTTAAATTTTTATAAGACAACTAAAATCTAACTCTTTGCTCATGAACATTTAGAAAAAGATGATATAATTTTACTTTTTTTTCATAAAGGTACAAGATTATTTTATTTATCCTAAAATGTCACTTTATCCTCCAATGTTTATTTTATTGATATGCATTTTAAAAATTTATTTTGAGATATTGAAATAAAGGCTTTTAAATAACCACTTGAAATAGACCTTTTAGACCCTAGAGAGAAAAATGTATGGATTTTAAGTTGCCACAAATTTAGAGTATTCTTTTAAAATAAATCTTTAACTTAATTTTTTTAAAACCTACCAGGTAGTTCTTAAAAGTAACCAATTATCTACCCTTACCCACACAAAAGCAAAATCAACGAAACAATTAAAAGAACACTATCCCATATGAGGAGTCATAAATAAATGGTTGTAAGGACATTATCACGATATTCTGCAACGGCTTTAATGCCTAAAAAACTAAAAACTGCCCTCTCAAGATCCTCTACAGCTCCTAAGTAGAAAGTTATCTTTTTCTAAACGGAAAACTTAGTTAAGAGAATAAGACTCTTGTCTCCCTCTGACACCTTTACCAATGTTGGATCTTATCCAGAACTTGGCTTTGAGGTATTTCAGGCTTCAGCAGAATGGCTAAGGTAGTGCAAAAGAAAGGATGCCTGGGTAGAATTGTTCGTCAAAGTACAACGTAGTAGATTTTCAAAGTCGAATTCCTAATGGTGTAATTAGGCAGAACCCATTACTTTGTGCGTCTGGTCAAGCTCAGCAATTTAGAAGGGAAAAAACCTCTCTCTTGTCTATTGTCTTTTAAAAGTAAAATAATATTACCTTTTTTCCCCTTTAAAGACAAATAGACAAATTACCTAAAATATTCTTATAAAAATGCCACGTATTTTTTTATTTAAAATTAATCTAAAGAACTATAATTTTATTGCGAAGATTCTAAAATAGCATTGATACAAGTTGAATACTGTACCAATTAAAAAAGCCTATTCAAAAATATACCTCAGAAAAGACCTGGTAACGATATTTCACCAAGCAAATGTTAAAAATAATAGTAATTCTCATCTCTAATTTCCTATGAACTCTCCCTCAGTAACAGAAAAACATTAATTTTCATAAAGAAGAAAAGGGATTTTTTGGTGAGGGTCTATGGCCCATTCTATATTTTCAAGGGGTCAATCGTCAATGCATGATTAAGTTTGGGAAACCCTGCTCTAAATAATGCAGCTGGATTAAATAGCAAGTATTGAAAATTAATTATGCAAATCAATGACCTCAGCCACAAGCTAAAACAATATTTAAAGTACCTACTAATTGTATTACTTTAATCCTCCTTTTAACTGAGGAGTCCTTGAGAGCTTCAAACTATTTTCACCAATCTCGGGAGTGATAAATTAGCATGCAAAAGATTACCTATTTTAAGTGAGATATTTTTTATGACTGTGAGACTGTGTGAGAAATCTTCTCATTTCTTTTGAAGAAAATTGAACTTTAGCTCTAATAGGAAGAAAGAAATGAAGTGTTGCTCATGTATAAAGAATCTGAAGGAGAGAAGCATGCTATTGTTCTCTTGTTCTCAGATATTGTCAACACCACTTATGACTCTGATGGACCTCAAGCAAGGCTCAGAGAGAAAATATCTCCTCTTATAAGGAGATACTATCTTTGAGGCTCACTTTCCCACTTGAATCTCTTACACTCACTTAAAGAGTGTAAACTAACGCTTCTGGAGAAGATACTCGTCGTTATTTATAAAGTTCATAATCAAGTAGTTCTATTTGAAACTTATTTAAAATAATAAATCTCAATGAAACTACAGCGACTTTGAAATGAACATGATATTTATTCGTCTTTGAGAAGTACTAATTGTTAATGAATGACTTATTCTACACTGTTTGACGTGTAAAAGAGAGTGTTAGTAAATAGAGCTATATTTGTCGGATTTCGATCCAATTTGCTGAATTATATTTCTCTTACGTTCAAGTATACTTCACAAAAATTAAAATTATGATAAATATCACCCATAATTACAAGTATCAGAAAAGTTCAATTGTCCCATTCAACTATAGGGGAGAGTGCTGTACCTAAGGACGGTTGTACCTTCAGCCACCGCATTTTAAAATTCGCGAAAAAATGGAAATTTGCATTTGTGATTGAATTTGAATGTAAACAGATGCTATCTAGTTGCTAAAGTGAAATCAGCTCTTTAAAATAATATTTATGTTTAATATAATAAATTTACTGTTTTTAGGTGGTCAAAGTTTTTTTAGTGCATCACTACATTAATATTTTTCTTCCCCTTAAATTATAATATGATAAAATGTGATATAAGGGGTGAATCCCCGAGATTTTGACTTTTTATTTTTGATATTAGAAATTGTCAGATCTCAATTCTTTTATTTTTTATAGAACTTTAAATGCAAAAACACCTGGTGTTGTACCTTCGGACACCATACGTGTTGTACCTGGGCAATTCCACGGGTAACTGACTGACATTTTTAAAGAAAAACGCTAAGTATTTTGTTATTTTCTTCCCAAAAGTAAATTATAAAAAAATACTTTCCACCCAGTTTATTGCTTTCTTGTTAGCTTAATCTAATGGCACAATTGAATTTTCAAAATATGTTTTTATTGATTTTTAAAAAATTTTAATCAACAAGGTAACTGACTGACATAAATGTTTCACAAATGTCAGTCAGTTACCATGTCGTTTAAAATTTTTAAAAAATCAATAAAAACATATTTTGAAAATTTAATCGTACCATTAGATTAAGCTAACAAGAAAGCAATAAACTGGGTGGAAAGTATTTTTTTATCATTTATTTTTGGGAAGAAAATAACAAAATACTAAGCATTTTTCTTAAAAAATGTCAGTCAGTTACCCGTGGAATTGCCCACCTGCGGACACGTTCTTGTGGGTGTCTATAGATAATCGGCGTTTTAGAATCAGGTTTCATTAAAGTGAATGCATTTTAATGTATATTAAATTAATTCTTAATGGTTATCTATTTGTCGGCGATTATTTTCAAGTGATTTTTAGATGAAAAATCAAATATTTTGTGATCTAAACTACTTTTTTAAATTTTTGATTTTACTTTGCATTTAATGTAAAATATGGTATAAAATCTTAAGCATCCTATCGCATTTA
This sequence comes from Tetragnatha versicolor, assembly GCA_024610705.1. Classification (NCBI taxonomy): domain Eukaryota; kingdom Metazoa; phylum Arthropoda; class Arachnida; order Araneae; family Tetragnathidae; genus Tetragnatha; species Tetragnatha versicolor. The sequence goes on from JANDEH010000001.1 coordinate 60,755,451, forward strand.
AGTTTGATGATTACAAAAAACTTGAAATTTCCAGCGAAGAAGATTTGCGAAAGTTATTACCACCAAATGCTTGCACAACTAAGTGTCGATCGAATTGTTTTTATGGATCAGTGAAGTGATCAGATCTATCAACATGATTGATGAAACTATTACCTCAAACTTCGATCTGAAAATCCCATGTGATTTATGTATTTTTGGTAATAAATCAAGACTTTTATCATTCAACTTCGTTTAAATGATCATTTACGATCTAAAACTTCATTACTTTAAAAAATATATTCTCAATTTTAAAAATGCTTGAAATAGTTTATTAAAAGGTAACACACCAATTAAAATGTTTATTTTAAGCTTTTATCAACTAAAAATTTCTTTTTTAAGAGTGTCCACAGGTACAACTGGGTCTGGACACAAATTTCGAAATTAAATTAATTATTAAATGTTATTAAAATGAATTAAAAATCCAATTTTGAAGATTTTAGCTAATAAAAAATATTACCCTCTTTGCTAAGGTTAGGACTATAGGTTGGGCACTTTAAATGTTAAAAATGTGATTTTACCTTGTGGTAGTGTATAGGTCTCTAAATTAATGTAAAATCGTGGAAAGTTCGTTTCAGCCCTTTATTAATAGTTTCTCGTTTATTCAAAAAAAATTATTAGTATAAAATTTATGCTCAGAGACGACACCAGAAAGTTAAATAAAATAATTAAAACAGTACTAGAGATAGACCATAGAATTAAAGAGTTTAATCTGAAAAATGTTTAATCCATTATAATAAAATAAAATCACAGAAACAAAAATTGAACTCATCTACACATTGAAGAAAGCATCATAGAAAGAATCAAGATAATTTGAGCCCCAATTCTGCTTGGATCTTATGCGTTTATTTAAAATTCTTTTCAATAAGAAAATGATGTTTCATAATGGAGAGAGGATGGATTTATCAAAACTAAACACATTCACTTTCAGAAATATTTCGGATGATAAAAAAAGCATGATACAGAGCAGCTTAGTTTTGACGATAGCGATCACAAGTTTTTGTTATGCTCATCAAGACTAAAAAATTCACTTGTGGAAGGTGCGGTTTCAAGCCCAAGCCACAAGTGTAAAACAGGAACCTTGTTGAGTTTTGGTAACGCCTACTAAGCACTTGTACAAAAAAATTATCATCCTTTCCCAATCCCAAAGGACGAAATTCATCTTGGGGGGTGGGGGATATATCTCTCCAATCCAACACAGAAACCGACGATTCAAATCTTCCTCTCTTCTTCCAGCCATCGTCTCTGAGGAGGAACCCACCGAAGACCCCTCCAAGATCCCTTACGTGCGCCCTGGCAAAGGGTTGCCCAAGCTGAAGCTGATCCTGGACCCTCGCCAGATCGTGGACATGAAGCGTCTGCTGAAGGAAGGCGTGGACATCGTGGAGCACAACGCCGTCAGCCCCGAGGTCTGCCACGACATCGTCAAGGACCTCAACTCCCCCACCGGAAAGGGAGCGCAGCTGTTTGCCAAGAGGAAGAAGAAGAGTGTCGAGTGGGTCGTGGACGAAGACAAGGTAAATAGCAAAAGAAATTATCGTACTACCTTGCCATCACCATTCTCACACGGATCTCCTTTAAGGTATCCGACTGGTCTAGGAGACATTTTTTTAAAAATATTCCTTAAATGAATTTTTAAAGGTTATTTTGTAATAGGATATGTTTCAAAACTACAAAAAAGAACTAAAAAGCAAAAGTTTTTAAAAAAATTTTTCAAGGTATTGAGACATTTGTACGAAAATAAAGGCAAATTGTCACGTTACGCCAAACACGTTTATAAAAGTTCTAAATAAGATACAAACATGTTGTTTGGCAGAAACTGAAGTTTACATATACATCTATGTTGCGAACTACTAAAATTTAAATATTAACACAAGGTTCAGAGATACAGATGTTCAAAACCACTTTTATGGAAATTTACCAAAAAAAAAATCTGATTTTTTTTTGCAAAACCACTTGAAAAATAGTTTTATTTAAGAACTGGCTTTAGATAATAGAACAAAACATTCATAATAATATGAACAACAAACTTAGAAAGTTTTGTAATCATACTTAAAATAGTATAGGAGAAATCACGTTTACCGTGAACCCTACTGCTCAAAAATCCCATTCCACACAAAACGCGTGTAAAGATATTTCCGGCCACAGTATGAGATAGCTTTTTGGATACTAAAAATTGATGTAACTCTTTTTCTAATTTAGCTAGAATAATAAGTAAGATATTTTTGGAAACCTTATTAAACTGGCTTCAAGAATAGATCATAAAATGTTTTTCACATTTTTTGACAAAAACGAGGATTTAGACCAGTCGGATACCTAAACCCTATTTTCTTCTTACTTGTATATCCCTTTTCTCTTAAGTAAGCAACTTTTAACTCTTGAATCTGTCTCTGCTCTTTAGCATCCTTTTTCTATTGATCCTATCTCTACTCTTGACCATGCTTTTACAATCTATTATCCTTTGGCGCTTCAGCAATTCAGCATCTCTACACTTCGGCCCTATTTTGCTCTTCAGCATCCCATTGCTTTTCAGTATATTTTTCTCTTGAATCTTATCTCTTCTCTTTACCATCTCTTTTCTCTTGAGATTATCTTTACTCTTGGGAGTACATTTACTTTCCATCATCCTTATGTACTTCATCATCTCTTTGCACCTAAGCACTCTTTTACATCCCTTTGCTCTTCAACATCTGTTTTCTCTTTAGTATTTTTGACTTGATGCTTTTTTATTTCTCTTGATTCATACAAATGCTCAAATATCCTAATTCCTTAGGTAAGCCCTATTTTTAAAGTGTCATTTAACTCCACCTATTTGCGGACTTTTTTCAACAATATCAAGGACCACTTACGGTTTGCAGACCATCCGTTGGGAACCACTGGGTTAGAGAACCTGGACATCTGAATCGCTTTTTATGTTTCTTGCTGAAACGCACTGACTTGTGTAGGCGAGAGAAAAAAATAAGTATTGAGAATCGGCATATAGCTTGACCCGCTTGACCTTAATGCCAGAAGCATAATTTTGGTTAGCAAATGAAGCAATGAGTGAACAAACACACTTATAACAGGCTTGCTTTTCAATTCAAACGTAGTGTTTTAGGCCTAAAAAAAGCATAACCCAATACTCCCTCTCTCTCTCCAAAGGTTCGCCACCTGCTGCAGGAGCGCTACTCCATCTACTCTCCTGAACCCCCAGAGCCCCTGATGCACCCCCGAGTGAAGGCTCTGAGCGAGATCAATTCCCAGTCGATTGCCGAGTCGGTCATCCGGGCGGCCGAGGCGAAGGTCATGACCTACCCCAACGCCGTCCCTCACCACCCCGTCATCCAGTCCCTGGACAGGGTGGACAGCCTGGTCGAACACTCCCCCAGCGAAGTCTTCCAGAAACCCAGCCAGAGGTCTTCCGCTGACTCCCTCAAGTACAGCTTCCCCAAGGGATGGACGGGATCGACACGTAAGTTTGGCTTATTCTATATGTGTTTAACCGAGGCCGCCACGCTCTTAATGATGGCTAATAAAGTAAAGATATCCTTTACTATTGAAAACAAATAAGCGTCGTAAAGTATACTTACACTGTTTCAACTTCACTGTCCATCTTGAGTGATTCACTCCCTATAAATCGCTTTGTTTCGCAAAGATAAGTGGAAGAGTAAAAAGTGAAAAGCCACTTCACACGTTTAACTTCTTAGTCATTATGATTATTAATATACGATTTAAAAAAACAAGGGAGGATACTTGAGGGAGTATTTAAGTCGTTAGACCTTCAAACTTCAGTGTAAGTCCAGAATGTTGCTATCCAGCTCCGTCATGAGCAGAGCTGTTACAAAACATATGACTGAAAGTCACAGTCAGCTGATGTAAATCCCCTTGTTTCTCCAAACTACCTTGGTCCTCCTTCTATCAACCCCGAAGGGATAAAAGGCTGAGTCTGCCTTGTCCAACCTAGGAACAGATCTCGGACCTGAGGGGTGGCAGCGACATGCAGTACCACTACTCCACTGGGCTTCTCAATATACAGGGTGTCCCACGAGAAGTGGCCCAACCCCTTTAACTTTTGAACCCCTGAAGATATAGTCATGAAAGTGGGATCTAGCTATAGTAAAGTGGCCATGCTCTATCAGATGAAATAAGTTTCAACGCCCTCTAGCGGAAACTTTAAGAGTTATAATTTTTATTTTGAAAACTATGTGAGGTAGGTGAAAAAAATCAATAACTAAGTTGTAGAGAAGCATCGATTGAGAAGGAAAAGACACCTTAAGCAGAAAAATATCTTGAATAAAACCCCTAAAACGCACGCTCAATTAGATTGAATTTACGTAGATTTTACGTTTTAAAACGCTCGTCACGAGGCAAAATGAGAAATTTTCACTTTAATGAACTAATAATACTCTTAGTCATTTACTTAAGTCATAAAAATAAAAATTTCTCATTTTCGCCTTGTGAGGAGCGTTTTAAGAAGTAATATCTACGTAATTTCAACCTAATTAAGCGTGTGATTAAGGGGTTTTATTCAAGATATTTTTCTGCTTAAGGTGTCTTTTCCTATTAAATCGATGCTGTTCTACAACTTAGTCATTGACTTTTTTCACATACCTCCCATAGTTTTCAAAATAAAAATTATAACTCCTAAAGTTTCCGCTAGAGGGCGTTGAAACTTATCTCATCAGATAGAGTATGGTCACTTTACTATACCTAGACCCCACTTTTATGACTATATCTGTAGGGGTTCAAAAGTTAAAGGGGTTGGACCACTTCTCGTGGGACACCCTGTATAATTATTCCGTTTTATCAATACAGAATCAATTTTCTCGAAAATAACTCGTGTTTTATTTCCCTTCACAGCGTCCTCTGTACCGGCGCAACAAGCAAGTCATCCAGCCAAAGAACCTTCCCTGCGCAGTGCCGAGAGCCCTCTGCCTCTCAAACACACCCTCGACACGGGGTCATCCTCCCTCAGAAGGACTTTGAGTTTCAACAATTTCAACACCTCTCCTAGAGCTTGGAACGCCGGGGTCCCGACCCAGTTCCGGCCCGCCCCCATCAAATCCGTCAGACCGCCATCGGTCCTACTGGTGCAGTGATCCAGTGCTTTCTTTTCTTTTTATTTTGTAACGTTCACGAAGCCTCTGGAAACTATTTCCTGTGAAATTCACGTTTCCAAAATTTTATTACTATATGGTTTCTTAGACTCATGGACAAGCAAACGGCTAGAAAGTACAAAAGGCGCTCTTGAGTGTTAGTGGAAATTTATGATTTCAATACTTTATGTAGATACGAAGGGGTTTTTTATGAATAAAATGAGTACAAATTAGCGAAGATCCCCAACTGAAGCAGTAAAGGTTTCCTCTCTAGAACATAACCCTCACATATAGAAGACTAATAATAAAACATTAAAGTGGCATTGTAGTTATTGACAAGCACAGATTTTAACTTGACCCTTTCAATGCTAGACCACCCGAGATTGTTGACTACTATGTGAAATTGGGGCCGACTATGACTGAAAGGTTCAAATCAATTTCTTATTAATAAGTTAAAGGGCTTTAAATTCCCACACAGACTTTATAGTGATAAATATTACAATATGAAAGCATAAAAAACTTATTTAGTTGGAACCTTGGATCAGCCAGAATTGTTTTCTTTGCATTAAGGCCATTTGTAAACTCCTGCATGCCTCAGTGATTTTTAACTTTTTATTATTGAATAGAGTAGATAATTTACATATTAGACGGCCAAAGACTGTTCTATATATTTTGGATTTCAGCTGTTAAAATTTTGACTGTGACTTGAAATTGGATTGTTCAGAAATATGAAATGCAATATGATGAACCGTGTTTGTAATAAAAGATACTGTTTTATTATTTGTGTTCTTTTCTCTTGAATACATTTAATCTTCGCTGGTACTAATCCAGTATATCGAGATTATTTAGAGCTGATGCTGATGGTTAAAAACTTTGGAGAATGAATCTTTGATGATTTACCCATTTTCGATTGACTTATGTAATGGTAAATATTATATTAAAATTGGAAGGTTATTTTTTTAACAAAAAACACACACATCAGGATTTCAAAAAAAGTATTGCTTTTTGGTCTTGTCGGTTGTATCCTTTTGCTTGAAATTGTAGTTATTTGATCATTCGAAAATCCGTTTAAACCTGTTTTGATGGGTAAGGTGTGGAATAACTTGATATAGTTTACTTACTCCTTTTTGACGTGAGTTTGGGATAAGTACTTATGAAACGAGGATTGAGCTAAAAAATGCATTTTTAAAGGGTTGAAAATATAGAACCTTTTAAGCCATACCTGCACTTAACGGTTATATGATCCAAATTTTCCCAACTTAATTCGGAATATACTAAAATATTATCTATCTGGTCAGATCTTGGGGCCATGTGTAGGGGAGAACGGGGCACATTCGCACAAAAAGTGCATTTCGGCATATTTCTCTGGATCTAGATGCGATATTGAAACAAACTCGGATTCAAATGAAAGTTAAGACCTTTCCCGATATTTTAGAACGATAATTGGTCGCATTCATCTAGAATTTCTAACCTATATCATCAATCTAAAAAACGAGAAATTTCGTGCGAATGTGCCCCATGGGTGGGGTAGTTTCGCACACGTGTGGGGCACATTCGTACACATGCAAAAAATAATACAATAATTATTTTACAAATTAAAAACTTTATGGTACTTTAAAGTAAGGATAATTAAACGAAATATTTGGCACTTTTAATATTTTTCCTCTGAATTGAAGATTTTTTTACAAAAAGAAAACAGCTTCAGAAAATATTGAACATCTAAGTTTTTGATGAGGAAAACAATTGTAGTAATGAAGAGTATATTGCACATTGACATACTTCACATAATATAATTAGTTAGAAAAAGTTCAACCACACACACAATATTTTAACAGTCAGGTTTTATTCGAAAAGAAAAGTGAACCAACAGCTCGCTTATTAACACCTGAAACTGACGGTTGGGGAACTTTTAATACGATAATATCTTTTTGTATGAATGTTGAATCATTACTTACTGGGAAAATAAAAGTTTCGTCACTAATTTTAAAGTTTTTCATCATTAATTTTAAAGTTTTTCATCATTAATTTTAAATAAACACCCATCATTCAATTCCAAATTTTCTATTTGACCAACATAACAAAATTTTCTTTTTAGTAGCAAATTCTACTAGAATAAAATCACTTTTGGTATTATTTCTTCAATGTTTAAATCTGAGTCTAAATTCCTTAAAACGGAAGCTTTCTTCAAGATGTTATTTTCTATTATCACCAAATTTTGAAACAATTACAATAAAAAACAATTAAACTTCAAGTTATTAAATATACTGCACTTTTAAACATATAAATCACTCTCATAATCAAAAATGGGAAAGATGAGGCACATTCACACTGTCCGAATCTGCCCCATCTTTTGGTGTACGAATGTGCCCCATCTACCAGTTCAAGCTTACCACGTCCCAACAAGATATTTATAATTAAAGCAGGGAAATAAAACCTCTCTAGAAACTTACTTTAGTAGTGCCTCTACTGAATAAAATTCTGAATGTCCACTTGAGAGTTATTTTTGATTGATATTTTACGCCAACAAAATGACAAGAAAATTTACTTTGCTGCTTCTAACGCTAGCAAATTTCTAGTAAGTATACTACAAAATGGATCAGGGCTTTGAAAATTCATGCAGGAGGTGGTAGTTATGCTTCCATCTACTGGTATTTTTTTCAGATTTTTAAATTAATAATTACTAGGGGAAATGCCGTCTGTCCGAATGTGCCCCATGTGCGAAATAGCCCCACTCTCCCCTACAGACTTTGTTCACCTAAAGGTCCAAAAATGAGTAAATTCCCAGATTTCTAGGGGCATAATTTCAAAAAATTTCTGGGGCGACCCCCAGACCCCTTTTGTTTGTTACTCTTCGCAATATGAAAAGAAAACGATATTTTTAAGTTGAGTGAAATTCAGTTCTTGTCTAGAAATATTCTAAAAATTACATTAAGCCTATGAATGCATGGGTGCGGGGGTACTTCAGAAAACTTTTGCCCCCTACCTCGAAATGAGAAATATAGGTATGTCACTGGGGGGGGCGCTTCTCAACCTCGTCTCTCGGCGGCCCTGAATAGAAATATGTCTGGCGGGAATATATTAAGATGTAGGATGATTGGATAAGCATTTCAATGCTACATTTTACAAGAAAATCCTTCAAAGAGTCAGTTTGTGAACTCTATTATTCTATAGGCAAATGCACACGATTTTAATTTCTCAATCTTTGAACCATTTCGATGAAAAATACAACATTAACTTTTTATCTCGGGACTTAAACTCTGTGCACTTTTCTCTTGGATTCTCAAAAGAGCAACAAAACATTTTTTGGAACCATATTCAAACTTTATTAATTTGAACCTTGTAAAATTATCTTTAAAACGAGAGGTAACTCGAACATTATACTTTTAAAACTTGCTACATAAGTATTTTTATAAAAAATCTTGAACAAAACTTATTTCGTTCAGATAGACAAATTCTATCTAAAATTAAACCTTTTCAAATTTCCATTAAAACAAGGAATGAAACAAGCATTTTTTGTGAAACTTATTTATAGAAATATAATTTAAAAATGTCAGGAAAGCATTTTTTCCTAGACATAATCAAACTTTGAAAAATTAAACCTTGTGAAATTCTCTTTTAAACGAGGGGTGACACGAACATTTTAAAGTTAAAAAACATACTTATTTTGTAAAATTTTTTACGAAGAAATACTAAAAAAATTATTTTCTTAAACCGAGTCAAACTTTACATGAAATTAAAGATTAAAGATTGTAAAATTCTCTTTAAAACGAGGGACGGCGCCTATATTTTAAAGTTAATATTATTATTACAGTAGAGCCCCAATTATCCGCGGAATTGGGTGGCAAGGGTACCGTGGATAGCGAAAATCGCGGATAACCCGAAAAAAACTAAAAATGAGGTGAAAACACGAAAAAAATATTTCAGACTAAAAACTAAGTTTTATTGTACAAAAAACATAAGTAAAACTTTTAAAATGTGTACAGTACATAGCAGAAACCTTTGTTCTACATCTAAAATGTCTCTAATCTCAACTAAAATTTGCTCTCATAATTAAAAATGTTTTTCTTGGCACTCGCGGATAATCGGGGTTCTACGTATATAAAAGTTTTACGAAGAAATACTGAAAAAAAAATTTTTAAACCTAGTCAAACTTTACATTAAAAAGCTTGTAAAATTCTCTTTAAAACGAGGGGTGAGACCAACTTTTTAAAGTAGAATAATATAATTATTACATAAATTTTTTTACAAAGAAAAGAAATACTGAATTTTTTTTATTAAACATAATTAAAGTTTAATAATCAAACTTTACTTTAAAAAGCTTTTAAAATTCCATTTAAAACGATGGAAGATACAGTGGCACACAGTGGATATTGTTGTTAAAATTTGTCATTTAAAAATTTGTATGAGAAAAGAATGAAAAATTTTTTTCGTAACCATATTCAAACTTTACTTCAATTAAAATTTGTTTAAATTTATTTAAAAACGAGGGGTGGCCAGTGGGGGTGACACCACTGTAAATATTTTATGAAAAAAGTCATGAATAATTTTTTTTCGTAAACATCAACGTCAAACTTTTTATGAAATTAAACGTTTTGTAAAATTTTCTTTAAAACGAGGGGTGACTGATACCAATATTTTATTGTTAGAATTTATCATACAAATTTCATGAAAAACTGGGTTTTTTTTCATATTAAAACTTTATTTAAAAAATAAAACTTTGTAAAATTTTCTTTAGAACGAAGGGTGACATCCGTCGGCCGGATGAAAGGATCTCGCGGGCCGCATCCGGCCCGCCGGCCGAGGTTTGGACACCGCTGCCCTAACGTTAACTAGCACATTTTATAGTGCTAACACTGAAAAGTAGTATTTGAATGATATTACATACCATATAATGTCAAAATTTGACAACATGAACTCCAAGAAAAAATGGGGATCTGTGGGGCTCATCCCCAGGAAAATTTCTTTTGGGCTACATCCAAAGAGAACAGTTTCTTGTAAACATCAGAATTTTCTAGGGAAAAAAGTTGTAAATAAACGTCAAAGTTTCATATGAGGCTTCGAGGCTTCAGAGGTCCTCGGGGGGAGGACGGTCCTCCCCTAGAAAATGTTTTGAAAATTCCCTCTTTTTATTTCAAACTCTTTGGGGAGCTCTTGCAGGGAAGCTTCTTGTAAGTTGCAGAATTCTAAAGGAAAAAAACTGTATAACCGACTTAAAATTTTAGAGAGGGGCTGGGGTCCTCCCCCAGAAAATATTTTGAAATTACAACTTTAAACTAGTGTTTTATCTCTTTTTCAAACTCTTTGGAGAGCACAGCGGCAGAATTTTCAAGGGGGAAAACTGGTTAACAAAAGGGAAAATAACAGAGGATGCTGGGGAACCTCCCCCAGAAATTTTTTGAAATTTACCCTTTCTTTATTAAACTATTAGTTTGTCTCTTTTTCAAACTCTTTGGGGAGCACTAAAGAAAAGCGTTTAGTAAGCGGCAGAATTTTCAAGGGGAAAACACTGAATAATAGGAGTAAATATTTTAGAGGGGGACTGGAGGTCCTCCACCAGAAAAGTTTTTGAAATTTAACCCTCAAAAGTAGTGTTTTTGTAGTAGTGTAGTAGACATTTTGGATTGCACGCAATAGCTCCTTTTGTGGAAGTTACAGAAATTTCAAGGAACTTTTGTTGCTATTGTTCATATTAGGCTAAGCGCGCACTAGGAGACAAAGACAAAATTGCTCTCGGAGACAAAGACAAAATTGCTTCCCTGGCTATTGCAAGAAGCTAGAGTGCGCGCACATGGCGACGAGACCAAGATCACTAGGCCAAGAATTTCCTCATAGAAATGCATTGCTCTCGAGTGACTAGTGTTTTAAGTCGCCGAGACAGAAGTCTCTTAGTGCGCGCTTAGCCTTACAGTGGAAACCTTGGGGGGGGGGCGACCCCTTGCCCCTCCCCCTAAATGACGCCCATGAAACCTTTGAATCTGAAATATTTATTACTTTGTCTCCTAGTCTCGGTCTCAGTGTTCTTGGTATTGAGCTAAACCCAAAATTGCTTGTTTGTTTTGCAAGTAAATCTAACCATTTATCATCTTTCAGGAAGTAAACTAAATAACTCTTTTAATATTGCTACGTAAAGAATTCGCTGTTGGATTGTGTTGGATGTGCTGCGGACTGCGGGTAGCTGTGGAGTTTCAATAGTTATTTGAATCGTTGGAGTTCAATCACAAATAAGTATTAAAATTGAATGGCAACAATTTATAAACTATGGCATGGAAGCATGTTGGCTGCTGTTGCTTGCTTGTTTACAAATCGTCATGATGTCTTAATACTAATGTGATATGGCTTTTCCATAGAATATTTATTGAATTATATTGTTATTTCAAGGGTGACAATGATGGATTTTTCTTGCAATGAAGAAGCTAGTTTTCTTCCCGATTGGTTAATTCCTATTGCCTTCAATAACAAAAGACACATTGAAAAAATCGAAGGAAACAACACCGATACTGGGAAATGGAGAATGAAAGATCGGGTAACCTGATAATGTATTTCTTTACATATCAGTTTCAAATTCTTTGAAACAAAATCTTAAAAACATATATTCCATTATGCTTTCATCAAATACATTTACAAATAAAAATATTTAAATACCAAATGAAGTCTAATATTAAAGACAATAAAGATTGTTTACTCTTTTGGGTGTCAACATTTAAATGTTTTTATTATTGTTTGAGATCCTTTTTATTTTTGTTAAAAATCTATAGACATAGTAAAACTTCAATGGTATCTAGTTAACTTACCCAAATTTATTTTTAAATGGATATATATGATTTCCAGTTTATATAATCTTTATATTAGACCTGTAAAATTCCAATCTACATTTTAACCCTTTTGATAGAGCATATAATCACTGATAGCGCACAAAACCTTCTTGACAAGAACATCATAGCACTTATCCTGCAAATCTTATTTGTTTTCCAAACTATTAAATTTAATTTAAAACATTTATTTAAATGAAATTTTTAAAATATTCTCATGTCCACTTTCGCATGGAATTGACCTTATGCGAATTCGACTTATAAGGTTATCGCTCGGTCGCTCCTATTACATAAGTCTGGGGTATTACTATAGTTCCTTAGACAACACTGTCAAGATCATTCCTATACAACTTTTTTGGTAGAAAAGCTATTGAATGCATTGTACTTCTGAAGAGCATTTATATAAACCAGCAATAAACGCATCAGATTTCCAAAACATGTATATACGCCTTCAGCAGTTAATCGGTTGATGTTAATTTACCTTTTACTCTAAATCAAACTTACTTTTAAGTTTCTGGAGTAAATCCTGAATAGTTTTAATAAATTTTTCAGATGAAGACTGTCAGTGTTGCTCTTGTGTTATGTCTGAATGTTGGAGTAGATCCTCCTGATATTATCAAGACCCAGCCCTGTGCCAGGCTAGAATGTTGGATAGGTAAGTTTTTGTTTCTTGAATACAGAAACTCCCAATTTCTCTTTTTATTCCAGGTCATTCTTAACTATCAGTATTATTTTCGAGAAAAATTACGATTTATAGCTGAAAAAAGTTGGCTGATTCGCTGATTATTTGCGCAAGTTTCAATCTGTATGCAGAGTAGGGTTTGCCGAAAACACACTTTATTTTTTATTCATGTTCTAATAGCGCGGAAAGGGTGCCACTTGGGTCCAATAAAGACGGTGTAAAATATTTTTTCGATTGGATAATATCTTAGGCTCCCGCATCGCACTTGAAGTTCGAAAAAATGGATGACTTTTTCACAAACAACAAAAAAAACAAATATTAAACTCTCAAATATTGTTCTTGATTTTTTTATGTGGAACTATTATAGTCATAGACATAATGTTTCAGGTTCCATTATTTTATCACTCTTGTTTCGTTGGATATAGTTTTTTAATGTTCAAAGAAATCTTGTAAAGTTTTTCCTGCATTTTTAAACAGCTAATAACTCTAGAACAATACAACTTAAAAACCTGAAATTAGTCCCATTCGGTTCGTAAATTTTTTGTCTTTGATTTGATGTGCATCATAACCATCATTTTCAAAAAACAATTTTGAAAATTTAAAAAAAGTGAAAAAAAATTTTATAAAAAAATTTTTTTGAAAATTTTTTTGAAAAAAATTTAAAAGCCTTTTGACTCATTAAATGAACAATACTACCAAATTTCAAGTTGAAAATAAAATATAATCATGTATAAAAAAAATAATTTCGAAATTTGGGCAAATCCCTAAACAATCCCCAAAATTATAAAGCAAGAGCAATTCACTCATGGAAGATTCATAAACTCGCTTGAGGGTGATCATATGACTTATAACATGTAAAAAATTTCACATAAATTTCAGAAAATACAACAATTTACAGATTCGGTACAAAACCTTACAGAGCTAATTTTCAACTTAAAGTTAATTCAATTTGCATGCATTACTCCTGAAAATTCCTAAGAATTATGTTTATATCTAATTGTTTTTACTTTTAAAAAGTCAAATCAAAGTAAATTAAAAGTTTGAGAGCATAAAAAATTGGATATAAACACATTTCTTAGGAATATTCAGTTAAAATTCATGCAAATTGAATTAACTTAAAGTTAAAAATTAGCTCTGTAAGGTTTTGTACCGAATCTGTAAATTGTCGTATTTTCTGAAATTTATGTGACATTTTTTACATGTTATAAGTCATATGAACACCCTCAAGCGAGTTTATGAATTGTCCATGAGTGAATTGCTCTTGCTTTATAATTTTGGGGATTGTTTAGGGATTTGCCCAAATTTCGAAATTTTTATTTTTTTTATAAATGATTATATTTTATTTTCAACTTGAAATTTGGTAGTATTGTTCATTTTATGAGTCAAAAGGCTTTTAAATTTTTTTCAAAAAATTTTTCAAAAAAAAATTTTTTATAAATTTTTTTTTTCACTTTTTTTAAATTTTAAAAATTTTTTTTTGAAAATGATGGTTATGATGCACATCAAATGAAAGACAAAAAATTTACGAACCGAAAGGGACTAATTTCAGGTTTTTAACTTGTATAGTTCTAGAGTTATTAGCTGTTTAAAAATGCAGGAAAAACAACTTTACAAGATTTCTTTGAACATTAAAAAATTATATCTAACGAAACAGGAGTGATAAAATAATGGAATCTGAAACTTTATGTCTATGACTATAATAGTTCCTCATAAAAAAATCATGAACAATATTTGAGAGTTTAATCTTTGGTTTTTTTGTTGTTTTGTAAAAAAGTCATCCATTTTTTCGAACTTCAAGTGCGATGCGGGAGCCTAAGATATGATCTAATCGAAAAAATATTTTGCACCGTCCTTATTGGACCCAAGTGGCACCCTTTCCGCGCTATTAGAACATAATTAAAAAATAAAGTGTGTTTTCGGCCCACCCTAATGCAGAGTGTTCTGTTCCTCCCATAACTTCTTTCTTGGACAGCCGTGAGCACCAAGTTGAGGTCGGCTTCTTTTTGGGTTGTTAGCGTGATGTGGAAAAAACAACTTTACTGTGGTTAGAAGCCATCAAGTTGATCAAGTCCGGTGTTTAGGATCACATTCTGCAGAAAAGTCGAAAAATAGCGATTTTTCACAAAAGTACAGTTTTTCCAGCGCCTGGTTGAAGTTGGCAACTTTTCACACTGTAATTGCAATGCAGAAAAAAAACTTCAGCATGTTCACAGGTGCCTAGATGTCTAGCGATACCTCTCAGATTGTGTTTTGATCAATTTTAGCTAGTATTTTCTCCCACTTTTTTTTTATTAAGGATTTCCTAAGTTGTAAATTTTTCCTGAAAGATCGCTTTGAGATAATGCTGTGGTTTTAAAAATCTTGTTAGATTATAACCTGTTTTAGTTTAGATATATCAAGGGGAATGGCAGGGGACCTGCTCCCTCCCCCCCAAAAAAATAGGACTACATGTCCAAAACAAGTTAAAACCCTGTTTTTAGGGTCAAATTTCCAAAAATTTTCTGGGGGAGATACACCAGACCCACCTTTGAACTTGGAACTCGGTAATCCACAACTATTTTTTTAATTACTATACTATACTATACTTTACTATTTTTTTTTACTGGGCTTTAAGTGGCAACAGCTGTGTCTCAGCTGCAACTGTTTATTTACGTTCCTCTGTGTTTTAGCAAAATATATATATTGTTTTAATTATTTCTAAAGAAATTCATTATAATCTAAATAAGTAATAACAGTTTGGTGTCTTTAAATAATAATAAGTCTGTCAAAATCATGAACTGCATTGCGTGCCAAGAAGAGATTAAAATACCTGTTGACGCAATTAAGTGCTCAGGAAATTGTGAAGGTACGTACCACTATTATTGTGGTGGTCTTACGGAAATTGCTTTCAAAAAGTGCCGTGACAAAAAAACCTGGAAATGCCTGGGATGCAGAACCCAACGTGTCACGAACCAACAGACCGCTCGGGAAGCAAAACCAACACCTGCCGAACCCTCAGCTAGTACTTCAAACCAAGATGTGAGTGGCCAACCAATTTTGAACGAAATCAAGGATCTTAAGTCATTTATTAAAACGCAATTTTTGGAATACTCCAAGAGCTTAAACTTTCAAGAGGAAATAGTTAAAGAGCTAACAAAAGCCATAAATGATCTAAAGAACGAGGTCAAGATTGTTAAGGAAGAAAACACCATCCTAAAATCGGAGATCACCCGCAACAAAGAAGAACTCGAGCTACTAAAATCGGAAACACTCGAATTACAACAGTACTCAAGAAGAACAAATCTCGAAATTTCCGATTTCCCCGAAGTACCAAGTGAAGACACTAAACAAGTAGTAGCATCGATCTTAAACGCTTTGGATGTCAACAACGAGGTTAGTGTTCTTATAGCTCACCGGGTCCCATCCACCCGAAAAGATAGAAGTAAATCTATAATCGTGCAGTTTGCATCAAAAGGTGAACGGGACCGATGTTTACGGGCATCCAGAGAAAAGCGCTTCTTAGCATCCGATATAAATGAACGTCTTGATTCAACACCCATATACCTGAATGAACATTTGGCCCCAGGCATGAAAAAACTCCTATTTCTGAGCAAACAATTTAAACGTCAAAAAAATTTCAAGTTCTGCTGGATCAGAGATGGAAAAATCTTTCTTCGTCAAAGTGAAAATTCAAGAGCTTTTAGAATTCGTAAAGAATCGGATCTAACTGATATACCTATCCAACAATAACTCTATCTTTTTATGTCCAATTATTCCACAATAGACACTCTTGAAAATCTAAAACAATTCTTTCTTTATCCAGCAGCCAAAGTAACATTTAATATTATACATTTCAACATTCAAAGTGTTCGCTCAAAGTTTGATGAGTTAATAAGCCTGTTATCTGACAGTTTGAATCTTATTGATGTTCTAGTTTTATCGGAAACTTGGCTGACCAATGATGAAATTAAGTTTTACGGAATTGATCAATTTAAATCTTTTTACTGTAACAGAAGCTATAACAGATCAGGAGGTGTCTTAGTATACTATAAAAGTAAATATGATTTTGAAAAAATTAATATAGAAATGTTTTCTGCCGAAATAGTTATAACTATAAGTAAATCTCTCAATCTCTGTATAGTCTCAATATATCGTTCACATTTATTTACTATTGAAGTATTTTTATCTGAATTTGAAACTGTATTATCTAAAATTTCTTACAGAAACATTATAATAGTGGGAGACATAAATATCGACTTATTGAATTTAAATAATCATAGTGCAAAATATTTGGATTTGATTAGTGCTCATGGATTTTCTTCACATATAAGTGATATAACTCGTAATTCTTCAGGTACCTGTATAGACCACCTCCTATCACGTTACAGCTTGTCAAATATAAACGAAATTCATTGTGCAAGACTAATCAATAGTCTATCTGATCATTTCCCTATTCTTTGTAGATTAGTTTTGAGTTCCCCGCGAAATACCACAAACTTTGATACGAATGATAATATAAGATCTAAATTAGTAAACTATAATAAGTTGGAGGACTTTTTAAAAACCTATGATTTTAGAATTTCTGAATCTAATGCTGCATCATCTTTCTCAGATTTTCATAGCAAATTATGTGCAATTAAGCATAGCTTCAGCTTTATTCCTAAAACTAAAAGTAATTCCAGATTCGACAAAAACAAATGGTTTAACTTAGAAATATATAGCATGATCAGATCCAAACAAGCACTATACAAAAAAACCTTACGGTACCCAGGTGATAATTTCTTCAAAATTGCCTATAAAACAACAGTTAAAGTATTAAAACAAAAAATCAGATCTGCCAAAAAGTTATTTTACGAAAGTAAATTTAATGATTGCAACTCAACCCGTAAACAATGGAAATTAATTAATAACATTCTAGGTAATAGCATTAAAAATCAAACCCTGCCTGATCATACAGATGAACTTGATTTAGCAAACGATTTGAACTTATACTTTTCCTCAATCAACAATATCTCAAATTCCAATGAAAATTTTAAAGAACACTTAAAGACAAATCTAAATTCATTTGTGTGGCTAGAGATAGATGATGCAGAAGTTTTAAATTGTATTCGTAATCTAAATCCCAAGAAAAGTCCAGGATCAGACGGAATAGATGCGAAAATTCTCAAAACTCTGTCATTTTCTCATATAAATATTCTCACTAGTTTATTTAATAGTTTAGTAAATGAAAGTATTTTCCCAAAGTCATTAAAGACCTCAATAATAACACCCATTTTTAAAAAGGGAAACAGAAATGATTTTTCAAATTATAGACCTATCTCTGTCCTGCCTCTTATTTCTAAAATATTTGAACAATTAATTAAGGATAGATTAATTTCGTTCTTGAAAAATTCAAACTTTTTCTCAAAAAATCAATACGGCTTTCTACCTAAATCAAATACTGAAAAAGCTCTACTGGAGTTTACAGATTTTATTCATTGTAGTATAAATTCTAGTAAAATAACTGCTGCTCTTTATTTAGATATATCTAAGGCGTTTGACTCAGTGAATCATGGTATTTTATTACATAAACTATCATCAACGGGGATCAGAGGGCACTTCTACAATTTTTTAAAATCCTATTTATCAAATCGTATACAAATTGTTAAAGTTAAGAACACCTTAAGTAAATGCCTTCCAATTAATTATGGAGTTTTCCAAGGTTCAACTTTAGGTCCGTTGCTATTTTTGATATTTATAAATGATTTATGTAACCTTAATTTACACGGTAAAATCATAAGTTTTGCCGATGATACAGCTCTTTTATATTCAGTCGATTCCGCTGAAGATTTGAACCAAAAGATGAATTCGGATTTAGTTAAAATTAGCAAATGGTTTTTTGATAACTGTCTGAGATTAAACGTCGATAAAACAAAATACATGATCTTTAGCCTAAGACAAAATAGTCCAATTCAGCTTTCCATTAAATATCATGTTTATCACTGTAACAATTATAATGATTGTAATTGTAAATCAATTGATATAGTGTCTACAATTAAATATCTTGGACTTCATATTGACTGCAACTTAAAGTGGAAGTCCCATACCAAGTATATTGCTGATAAATTAAGACTAATAATGCTAAATTTTTATCATCTAAGGCCAAAAGTAAGCAGAAAATTCCTATTAACTCTGTATCACTCTTGGGTTCAATCTCGAATTAACTACGGTTTAATAATATGGGGTGGAGATTATCAGATAAATTTAAAAAGAATATGTAAACTCCAAGAAAGATTTATAAGATTGTTATCACCTCAAGCACATTCCATTAATATTGATAACTTTAAACTATTGAATATTTTACCTATTCGCTACCTCTTCTACTTTAAAACAAGTCTCTATCTCTACTTAAACTCCGATATCTGCAGAAAGCGAAACATGATAAATCCCCGAAGACCTAATGTGTTATATACTGTACCTAAACCTGAAAAAACTATTTTTTGCAAAAATTTCTTTTATTTAGCCCCTAAGTTCTTTAATTTATTACCTTTGGAAATTCAAAATAGTCAAACCAAACATGCATTTAAAAAGAAATTAAAAGACTTTTTGTTTTCTATTGGGGACATTGAACACTTTTTTGTTTGATCTTGCATTATTAGAGTAATTTTAATCAATTCTTATTTTTTTTGCACTACTACTTACCTTACGACAGTTAGTAAACCCAAATATTCGACACCCTGTTTGCCACTACTAATTTCCTGATAGATATTATACTTATATTTTTTTTCTTGTTTGCATGTAATGTATACTTTTATTTACAACCATGTCTAAATTTTTTATTGTAATTTCATGTGCAACTAATTGTAACCAACTGTTTATTGTTCACCTACATGGATCGTTCAACGATCCCAGGTGATGTAATACTTTATTTACTTTGTTTAAAAAAAAAAAAATAAATAAATAAATACTTAAAGAATCTAAATAAATATTAAGTTTATTAAAATGCAAATCCTACCTAAAAATAAATGTCCAAAATTCGGACCACGTGTACCAAAACTAGTCAGCACCCTGTTGATTAAAATTTCCAAAAATTTTCTGAGGGGGACCCCTAACACCCTCCTTTAGTACTTCAAACTATATTACTCACATCTTATATTAAGTTCCTTAAGATACAAATTGTTACTTAAATTGTATAAAAAAGTACACCTACTAGCTCTATTACCATTATTACTTTTACTTCGTTTGCGGCCCTCCATGTCTCAGTCAACAATGTGAATGGCCCTTGTCCCATAAAGGCTGTGCATCCCTAAATTATGATAACATCAATATACGTAAATGGATTGTAACTGGATTAATTGTTGAAGGTTTTTGTCCCGTTTAACCCTTTATTTACCAAATTATTTTCGGCGCAAGTTTAGTGCTGGTGATGCGCCAAGATTTTAGCGATAAAAATCACTATATAGTTACCCCAACTAATGTTAAGTGAATTTTGTGGCTTCTAAATATGGCGCCAAATAGCCAAAACTCGCCAACCATCAGCAGTTCTAAACTTGAGCTAGTGGTACTCACAAGTACCGTCAGTAAATAAAGGGTTAACTTCATCCCCCTAATATTTTTTTATTCTTTAGTAACTTTTTTAATTTATTTTACAGACCCCACATCTCTTGTGCCTCAGAAAGCACTGGACTCAATTGCTGCTG
The DNA here is from genome assembly GCA_024610705.1 of Tetragnatha versicolor. Classification (NCBI taxonomy): domain Eukaryota; kingdom Metazoa; phylum Arthropoda; class Arachnida; order Araneae; family Tetragnathidae; genus Tetragnatha; species Tetragnatha versicolor. Next base: position 60,775,711 of record JANDEH010000001.1, read on the forward strand.
CTTTGCAAAAGCAATATGAAAAATGGCAGCCTCGCGCAAGGTATAAGCATAGCCTTGATCCTACGGTTGATGAAGTTAAAAGATTATGTACTTCATTGCGTAGGAATGCCAAGGTTTGTATAATTACACTGCAATACTTTTTTTCCTTCAATAAAAGTAGCTACTCTAGGGAATATAAAGCACAACTTGGATGTAACTCAAACATTTTAAATTCAAAGTGGTAAATAATTTGAAGTCTGCTCTTAGCCACTTGGTAACTTTTTCAAGGGAATTTCATTTCTGTTTTGATATGGAGTCAATGTTAGCAAGGCAACACGATCTTTCAAAACTGCATTTTTAGTGTTACTCATTGTTTTCAGTGTTAAAAGTTTTGTCAATGAACATTCACCATGTCTTTATGTGAATCACTTCTTCAGAACAATAGAAAAGGTTGCCAAGTAGTATAAGCAATCTTTTCCATTGTTTAGTGGATAAGAAATTAAAGATTAACCCGGGAGGACGCGCGCTACTTTCTGTTACACGGGAACGCGCGCGGGGTCTCTCAGACCCCACAAACCGTTTTCCGTTCTAAACGTTCAGTGCATGCAAAATTTTTATCACGGATAGTTTAAATATATAATTTAATTGTTTAATGTGCATTATTAGTTGACTGCTTCTTATTAAGATATAATATAAGACTAGGAAAACAGGAAATGCAATGGAATGTGAACGGAGCTAACGAATTTCTTTGGCTAAACTGAACCGATGTTTATTTTCTAAAATCCTTTATTTTCTAATTTCTTTATTTGCAAGAAAAATTATGGATTATAGTTACCTCTTCCTTACTTTTGGAAACCTCTTTGGCTATTTAACTCGCACCAATCCTCACAGTTTTGGAAGCATTTTCCTTAAAAACAACAACCTAACTCGGAAAATAACATACCTACTTTATTTAAACTTCATGAGGTGATAGGTGGAAACCTTTTAAGCAGCTACACGGAGTTTCATATATTTTCATTAAAAATTAGAGTTTTTATGAAGGTTTATTTAAGCGTTGGGGTCTCGCAGACCCCGCGCGCGTCCTCGCGGGTTAAACTTTTCTTCAACTTAAAGTCTTGAATACTAAGATGTTTTAACATTCTTTATTTAAAATTTTCTCATATCCTTGTTAAAATAGTGTTTATTTGGTTCCTAGGATGAAAGAGTTCTGTTCCATTACAATGGTCATGGTGTTCCTAAACCTACTTCAAATGGAGAAATCTGGGTTTTTAATAAGGTTTGTTTTAATTTCAATCTCAAGATTTCATTGATGTGATTTGAATTGTAACCTCCGGTACTGAAATAAATATTTATTCTTCTTTTCAGACTTATACACAGTATATTCCTCTCTCAATGTATGATCTGCAACAATGGATGGGTGCCCCTTCTATTTATGTCTATGACTGTTCTTGTGCAGGGCTCATTGTGGATTCTTTTAAGCAATTTGCTAACCAGCATGCTAGAGAATTTGATGTAAGTGCATGTAAATGAAGAGTACAATTTTTGATTAGATTATTATGTATTAAAAATTCTGATTCGTAGAGATCTCTTTGTAGGTTTTACAAAAAAATTGTACCCTCATCTTATACCCTTTGCGCATTTTATGCAAATTTCCATGAATTTAATTTATTTTTTTGTGTTTTCAGCTTTTAGTAAATAATAGCAAAACAGCATATGATGGTCCATCTATGCCTTCATATAGTTCCTGTATACAACTAGCAGCTTGTGGAGCTACACAAATTTTACCTATGAATCCAGATTTACCTGCTGATTTATTCACTGCTTGCCTTACTACTCCTGTTCTAATAGCCTTAAAATGGTAAGTTCAGATTTTAAAAGTTGCAATTTTTGAGTTCTACTTTTTATTTAGTTACTAACTGTAATTAAATGTTCTCCTTGATATGAAAACTTAAAAATAAGTGTGAAATATTACACTTGAATAAAGATAACTTAATATTGATGTTACCATTTTGAAAAAAGTAGGCAGTTAAGTTAAAGACAGTTTCAAGTCTTTTATTAATGTCAATGTTTTTGACAGGTTTGTTCTTCAAAATAGTAAAAGGTTGTTACCAGAGATAACTGTTGATTTAATAGACCAGTAAGTACATGATTTTATCTAGATATTTTGTGCTAGCTTCTGTAAAACAAATTGCATTTGATAACCTGCCTCATTTGGGTAATTGAGTACATTTTACCTATTTGTAGAATTCCTGGACAAGTTTCTGATCGCCGGACCATGTTGGGAGAACTAAACTGGATTTTTACTGCCATAACTGATACAATAGCGTGGAACGTGCTGCCAAAAGACATTTTTCAGAGACTTTTTCGACAAGATCTTTTAGTTGCTAGCTTGTTTCGGAACTTTTTACTAGCGGAAAGAATAATGAGGTATTACAATTGCACTCCTGTGTCTAGTCCCTCATTGCCTTCGACTTATCATCACCATATGTGGTAAGAGAAAGAACCATCTTCAATGTTGCTTATAACAATATATTCTCCATTGGCTTCAGTATAATGAGACTGTTCAATATTGTCTTCCAGGCAAGCTTGGGATCTTACTGTTGACACGTGTCTCTCTCAGTTGCCTGCCATATTAAAGGATCCGTCTACTACTTATGTGTATAGTCCATTTTTCTCAGAACAGCTTACTGCGTTCCATGTGTGGTTGTCTGCAAAGCAGCCAAGTACTAGTGTGCCTGAACAATTACCAATTGTACTTCAGGTGAGATTATTATGCAAGGTAAGGTTTTGTTGCTTTATATTCATTTATATTTTAGAAAGTACATTCCTTGCTCTTACCTGGATACCTTCCATTGTCTGAATATGCTTCTACTTTGAGAGAATTCCTGAGTGGTTAACCCACTTCTACATTTTCTTGTCCTTTGTGGTTGTACTTTCAAGTATTGTATAAACTTTATATTTATCTATTTTATGTCTCCAGTAAAAATATATTATCTTCATCATTCATATTATTTGTGTCTTTTTTCCACATTATTGCCCTAATATCAATTTAACCTTGAATTTAACTTTCATACTTTCCAAATTTTAAATGGTTTTAACATTCTTCTAACTTATATTTTGACTATTACATACCTTCTAACCCATCTAATTTCAGAGCTTAATATGATTAGTATGTATTATTGAGATTATTCATTACATTAGAGATAGATTAGAGATTTTATAATAAATCTATAATGAGGCAGGTAGTTGAAAGGGCCACAATTGTGCTTTGAAATTTACTTTAGAATATATTTTTAACATTTTTTTATTCTTCTGTTCGAACTATATTGTGTGTGTTTTAACAGAAAAATCTTTTATCTATAAATAGTACTTTTATTCGTGTCAAGTCACGTTACTGTAATTCTCTATATTAAATAAGCATTTTTAAAAATTTTAAGCCCAGCAATTTTATTTATTAGTGATATTAAGATATCAGTTCAATAGCTTTACTGGAGTTTGTAACAATGCAAGCATGTTTTACTTGAATAATATAATAAAATAGCAAGGTTGTTTTACCATCCATATTACAACTATGGTGAAAGATTTCACCATTTCCAATTTATTGATTTGGATTTATTTTAAGTTTATTATTACTCCATTTAAGTTTATTTTACTGATTGATTGTTTGCTTCCATTTAAAATTTATAAACGAAAGATAAACAAATGTATGTGCTTTAAAATGTATAGGATTATAATAATTAAAAATAAATTATTTTAGTTTTACAAAGACAATGTTTTGTAATAGAGTATATCATTTTACCCTTAATTTTGGTGGAAAAGTGTATGGCCCTTTGCTTTTCCATATACTTTACTCATATTTAAAAACACATATCTTTTCATTTAAAAAATTTGTAATTTTAAACTATACTTTTAAATTCTGAAATGTAAGCATGTGGCGAAAATAGCTTTTAAACATTTAGTTTACTACTATTACTTATTACTAGGTTCTACTGAGTCAAGTTCACAGATTAAAAGCCCTAGAGCTTTTAGGGCGCTTTTTAGATTTAGGACCTTGGGCTGTGAACTCGGTAAGATCCATAATTACCTTCTCATTTTGTTTCATACTGTTATGCCTGTCAATAATATTGAAATTACTTGGCTTTTAAGCTCATGAAATTAAGAACTACCTAATGTATCAATTTTCTCATGGTTGATTGTATTACATGCTGAAATCAATGCTTAATGTTTGTCTGTTTACTCTGAAAGAATTTGATTAATTAGTGTACTGTTTGTTGTTCAATTGAGAATAGCAGGTTTCTGATGATTTTGAGGATGATATATCGTTACCCCCACGCCAATAACAAGAATCTGCATTCGTAATTAGGTAAAATCCTAAAAGTGGGTTGGGGTTGGCGTCTCTTGGCATATTTTTTGTCGCCAACTTCACTTTGATACTTAGACACACATTGGCGCTGCTACTTCGATTGGCGACTGAACCCACTTCAAGACTTGAGCCCATAATTAATAAAAGATTCGTGTTTTTGGCAAGGTGGTAACAATATAATATTATATAAATGCCTCATTGAATCAATATTTTAACAAATATGAATCAATCTCACAGAAATTGAATTGGAAATTATGCATTAAATGTGTATTATTTTTATTGAAATAAGTTTTACCATAATTATCTAAATTTTCTAAGATATATCCACAGGGTTTTTTTTCTGAAAATGCTAAAGAAATAAAGTTTAACTGGAGAGATGGGGTTTAAAAGGAGTTCAGTTTAACTGGAGAGAACAACACCCTCAAATAATCAGATTTCCTTCAGAATAATCTTAGTGAGCATTTGCTCTCTAAGCTGAAAGATGTCAGTATGCTGGGGGTGACACAAAAGAAAGCGATCTGATGGGTGTAACCTCTTACAAAGTAGTTGGGCCAGAGGTGACTTATTGCCTTTTTCCTGCAAGCCGTCTAGAATTTTTTAAAAATATTCGCGATCTTAGCGAGCAGGGCTCGCTTGTTTCATCTCAACTATCCAGTACAACCTGGAACTTGTCTGCTTATAATCTGTTCATTTAGAATAGGCGCCTGCAACAGCATCAAAAACGCTCAATAATGCTTAATAACGCTTATCAGACAACTTCAGTGACCGATTGTTTCTACAGTATTTTAACTATTTCTGCTTAGGTTGCCTTGTCATTGCAGAAGAAAATTTTTTTGACGATAATTAGAATAATAACTGCTTTTAATACATTACGTCTCAGGTGCTAATCATAAATGAACAGAGTATAGTTAATGATCATTTAATATCGAAACTTTTTGTCTCTCAAACTTTTCAATAATTTAATTCGGATCATTACCACGAAAATATCAAAACAAAGGAAGTAGGGGGCTACCGCCCCCTACTCGCTTACGCTCACCAACCCCCGTAACTGCTATTCAGCACTTTACAGATCGCGAAGCGATCTGTAATATCTGTAATCGATCTTTAGCATCAGAGTAATACAAACTTCCCGAAAATCCTCTTCCTTTCGTCGGCACAAATAGCACTCAAAAAAGCTAAATTATTTATTTCTCTAGTAGTTCAAAAAATATCGAATTATCTTTAAAAGATTATTAACCAAGTCTATACTATATCGCTAGCAAACTTAGAGCAAAAATGTGCACCTCAAAACTTAATTTAAATATCCGTGCTCGCGACAATCTAGTGAACAGGCAAATATAAAATTTAAAAACATTAAACACGTCTGATAAAGACCTACTAAACTATGAAAAAAAATGAAACTTTGATGCTTAATAGTTCCAAAACTAATTAGAATTTTTTAAAAAATTAAACGCCAATCTCTTTCTAAAAAATGAGAGTATAAGTGTTTAAAAAATCATATTGATACCGTGATTAGTTTTCATTTTAGATAGAAAAAAACGAAAAAGTGTCAAAAATTTCAAAAATTAAAAAATTAATTACTCTAAACCAAATTCGAAATTCGAAAAAAGGGCGACGTAGTGCACATCTTCATACTTCAGAGTATTAGGCTGCAAAAAATCATAGCTCTGCTGCCAATAGATTTTGCTGAACTGGATTACGCGGCGAAAAAAGAAAAACTTCAACTTTGACCTTAAAAATACCCCACAACTAATTATCACATGAGTTAGCTTTTTGTTCTAGAATGTGCCCCAAATATTCCTCTACAAACGTTCCAAGTTTCATAAATTTCTATCAAGTAGTTTTTGCGATATAAGAGTTCAAAGAGTTGAAAAATAAAATTTTCTGAAACAGCGGCAGCGGCGGTGACAGTAACTTTTTTTTAATATAGAGAGATATTTTAAAATGAATAAAACTTAGAACATCTGTTAAAATAATTATTTTCTCAAAGCATTTAATTAGTAATTATTTTTGTTCACAGGCCCTTTCTGTTGGTATATTTCCATATGTGTTAAAACTCTTGCAAAGCTCTGCTCGTGAACTTCGTCCATTTTTAGTTTTCATATGGGCTAAAGTATTAGCTGTAGATAGTGTAAGTCTAATTTTTTAAGATTTATCTTCAATAAAATTTCTATGAGTCTTCATATAGAAGCTTTTATTTCCTGTATTTTAGATATGTTAACTTGAACTTATTAATTGCCATGGACAGATTCTTAGATTTCTTTTGAACTTTTTTTGGTAGAGCAAAAAATATACATATTCTATCTGTCATTAAGTTTATCTTAACTATTTACTGTGTAAAAATAAAGGTTTTTTCTGTTTCACAGACTTGTCAAGGGGATCTTGTCAGAGATGGAAGTTATAAATATTTTTTAGGTGTTCTGAGTGACGCTTTTATGCCTGTATGTAATGTATTGCTTTTTTGAAAGGGACTATTTAATTGTAAAAATTTGTGTTTTAACCATTTTAAAGGATTTCTTGTTTATTTAAATCACAAGAAAAATTATACATAATTACTCAAAAAGTTGTTGATTTGTTAAGTTTTGTCTCGGAGAAAATCTTTTCCCGAATCTGCAACTTTTCACTGAGCTTAAATTATCTCTTTTCTGAACTAAATATGTGTAATATATATTGTTAAATATTTTTCAGGCTGAACATAGGACGATGGCTGCTTTTTGCGTATCGTGTATTGTGAATAATTACAAACCTGGACAGGTATTGTTAAGATTAGCTACATTTTCCATAGCTTGAACAATAAAAAAATTATCCTGTAAATTCAAAAGGACTGGCTTTTTTGTAGATTTCAGCTATGCAAAGCAGCGTGGTTTCCATCTGCCTTGAACAGCTTTCTGATCCGAACCCATTAATGAGACAGTGGGTTGCCATATGCCTGGGAAGAATGTGGACAAATTATGAACCAGCCAGGTGGTGTGGTGTCAGAGATAGTGCTCATGAAAAGTTGGAAGTCCTTCTGTCAGATCCTGAACCTGAAGTAATTTCCAGCCTAGAGATATATTAGACGTATCTTTTTTTTCTATTGTCTTTTGAAATTGCTCTATATTTAAATTCTATATCCTCAAATTATGCATAAAAGACATTGTAGGTGGGGAAATTTTGTTGTAAGGGATATTTTCCAGTACGTAGATAGAGGTATCAGAAAAGCTCCTGACTTCAATTAAAGCCCTTTTATAGTTTTATTTGCGAGTCTCATACAAATGATCATTTCTACCTTCTTGTTAACTTGATTATGTTTTTAAAATATATTAATGCTTAATTTTTTTTGTTAAACTTTTGGTTCATTATTATTTTAAACACTGTAATTTTTGCTTTTAATTAGGTTCGTGCTGCTGCTGTGTATGCCCTTGGAACGTTCCTTAATAGCACTACAGAGAGAACAGACCATGCTAATGCTATTGACCATAGCATTGGTATGATGCTGATCAATAAAGTTGCTTATGATGGCAGCCCTATCGTCAGAATGGTAAGCTCTCCAAACCAAGTAGGGTTTTTTTACCTTTTAGAAAACACTTGTGGTAATTTTTTAAATAAATTTCACCTGCAGGAAGTAATTGTGGCCCTCCAGTGGTTTTTAATAATATTTGAAAACCAATTTATTGCTGTGGGTCAACAATACATGGAAGAAGAAAAAGCTAAAGAGGCATCAATGAATTTGCTTGCCCCAGGTAATGACATTTTTATATTGTCCTTCATGCTAAATAAGACTTATGAACAAAACCTTATATCATTAAGAAGTATCAAAAACTATATCAGCAATCAAGACAAGTACAAGATTGAACCCTTCTAATCTGGTTAAGTCAGGGTTCCTGACAATCCTGAAAAATCTATTTTTGCTCTTGAGTTGTCTTTTATGTGCTATATGTTTTGCGAAGCTGTTAACTAGACTTTTTGCTTGCTTCTATGTTTTGTTGGTTGCTACTAACTAAGCCATGCTTGGCCGAAAACTTGAGAATTAACTTTAATTTATATAATTGCATGAAATGTTGCATGTTTATTAAAGGTAATGAGTTCTAACATTTACACATATTTAGCTTTTCTTAGAATACGTGCTTTTATAAAAATATAGTTTCAGGGATGTATTTATTTTTTTAGTAAAACACTATAAAAAAGTGTTTCAAAATTTTAAGTACATGTTACTTAAAAAGAGCTCTAGCCATGCTACTGTGATTTGGTTGGTTGATTGGATAGAGTTTTTGGCACCTACTGTGATTTGGGAAGCAGAGAGAGATTCAGAGTCAGTAAACAAAAAATACCTCAACAACCACTCTATTTGGACTAAGTTACATAAGTTTTTATGTTGACCAGTGTAATTAAATCTTCTTTAATCATATTTCTTTTCTTCATAGCTTAGAAGTCTTGAATGCTTTTAGTACCCTTTGGTTTTTTTATTCCTTTTCCTAGACAATCAGTCTCAAATTTCAGCAGGCATAGCGATGCGAAAAGTATCATCCCGAGATCGTTTGAAAATGTCTTTATCAGGATCTCCTGGATCTAGTGAGTTACACAGATATTTTTTTTAGTGAGTGTTTAAAGATTACTTGGAAATGAGGTTGAAAGATATATTCTTAAGGTAAAATTTAGGATGTTATGGATATAATTTTTAAGGCTCTTTTCACTATGCTAACTAACCATGCACCTTGCTCAATTTTCTATCACTAATAAAAATTTAGATTTTAGCATGTTTATTGACTTGTGTTCACTTATATAGGTACTTACTTATGAAGCTGTCATGTCAACTATTTTGCTAATGCTAAAACTGTAACCAAAAAGTATAAAAGCCGTTACAGGGTTCAATATAATTCTGATACTTTTTGGTGTCACTTATGGTTAGTTATGTTCCTGAAATGGTTGACATTTGTTTGGAAGTACCTTAACATGATTATTTCAAGCAACCATGGTGCTGGAAATTCACTAGATGCCATTCTTTTTTGCAATGAATTAATAAGTAGTACCTTTTTGGTTATTGTCTGTCATATAAAGAAAAGACTAGGTATTATGGAATACCTAGGGTACATCAGGTAAATTAAATGAAGTTGTAGGGATGATTGAAGAATATAAATAAAGTAATAGTACAGGTAAGTTAGCTGCAGCTTATGGATGATTTGTATAAAAGTTGAAATTTAATGCAAGTAGTATTGAGATGCAAAAGAGGGATGTAATATTTGAATAGATTGATTCTGTTTTGAAATGATGTATATAATTTATTTCTTCCTGAAAACAGGGTTTCCACAAGTCGAAAGCACTCTTGAAAAGTCTGGAAATTATAATTTGAACATTTAAAGTCAGGGAAAGTTGCTAATTTTTGCCAAAACCTGGAAAATGACCTATTATTTCCCATCAGTCACGTTTTCACCTCTCAAAATAAAAATATATATTTATGCCATTTACATATATATTAAAAGCTAGAAATGTCTAAAAAGTTGTTGTGGATGGGTAGTTTTTTTACCAAAAAACTACAAAATTAACCTGGAAAAATTAATTTGAGAACCTTGTTTAAACATTTAAAACAAAGTGTTGTTGGTTTCTTAAAATTATATGCATTCTCCAGTTTATTTTGACATGAGATTCTACTATAATGATAAATGCCAAATGTGCTAAAAATAATAATTTTCCCTTGACTGGTTTTAGCCGTATTGGACGTCAGTTTTGGAGGGGATGGCAACAGCATAGCCTTGGAACGTCTCAGGAGAGTCAGTTCAAGCACCTCCATTAGTAGCATGTCATCCGTTAATATTTATAATCCTTATGGTGGAAGCAGCTCTCTAGGTTATGCTTCAGTATTTGGAAACATTTGGAAGACTTTAGTTACCTTATCCACTGATCCTTATCCTGAAGTTGCTCAGTTAGCAGAACAGCTTGTAAAATATATCAAAAACAAGGTTGGTACTTTCATCTGGAGCTTCATGTACTTAAGTGAGTGTTTCAAACGTGAATAAAAACTTTTTTGATTGCAGGTAAATGAAGCTAATCGCCCAGAAGTTCCGAAGAATGGAAAAATTCCTTCGATGTCCGAACCCTCTTCTCCATCTGGAAGATCTTCCTTCTTAACGCAAGTTTTTTTAAATGCTTTGTTTTCAAAACACTGTAAAACCAATCTAACTTATGAAAGGAACCTTTTCCAGACGAATACAAAACAACCTTTATGCTCTTAATTTTTCATGTTTTGACTCACTTAACATGTTAATTGTTAAAGCAGATCCTGATTCATGAAACATCTGTTTAAAATGTCAGACATTAGGTTTCCCTATACCTCAAAAATATTCTAATCTTAGTTTTTGAAGGGCTATTTTGGATATCATGGAAATTTCTGTTCAAAATATGATGCCCCTCCATAGATTTATATTAATTTTGAAAATTCCAATATAACTGAATCAGCTGTTGTCAAAACCTTCTTAAATTTATCATAGTAAAATCGTATAACTCTTTATACAAATGATTTGACTGTTCATATTTCACTCACTTTCTTTCATCTTTTGAGTAACTAAGTTTTGTATTTTCAATTGTTTTATGCGATATTTTAGTGGTGAATCTCCACCTCATGCCAATGGATCAGTTGTAACCACTCCGGAACCTAGTCGTCACAACAAAACTGCAAATCGATGGACAGATTCTACTGCTCCCTACCAGCAGTACCAATACTTTGCCCAATTCAACCGAATAAGGAAGACCTTTGATAAAGGTCCAGAGGTTAGTTCAGGGGTTTTTTTTCATCTCTATTCTCAGTTTATTACATTTACTGATTCTAATCATTCTAGATTTAGTAAAAAAAAAATTTCACCTGGTTGCCTAAACCAGAAAAACGAGAGTAGCTTGACAAAATGCATACAAAAATATGTTTTTCCCCATTGAGATTTAAGCAATCTGCTATGCACCCTGACAACTATTGCTCTCTGCATTTTCCCTACAATATGTGAGCCTTCATATCTTTTAGCTTTTGAAAAAATACATTGAGTGTCTTTCTTCCTTGCTCCTTAAAATTTTTTAATTGGTAACAGATTTAATATGAGTGGGTTTTTTTCTACCCTTCACTTGAATGTATTAGAACACTGACAAAGTTTATGCAGAAAACTTACGGTTTTAGGGTTTATTTTTATTTAGATTCTTCTTTGGAACTGTTTTGAAAATTTTGTTATCCTTGAGAAAGTATTTATAGTAATTACTCCAGACTTACGTTACAGGTGGGACCAATTATTTTAAATTTGTGTAATTCAGAATAAACTTTTCACTAAACTACAGTAGAAATTAAGTTTAATTGGTTAGAATTTGATTATGTAGAAAAAATACTTATCAATATATTATTATATGTTACAAAAAAACTAAAATTGTTAGAGAATGAAGCATGCTAATTTTAGAATAATACTTTTAGCAAATCAAAGAAACTGGAGAAGATTCTGAAGACACTCAGGAACCCAAAGCTCCTTTAATATCAACCCAGTTTGTTGAGTGGAGCACCAAGTATTTCAGTCAAGCTGTGTACGATGTATGTATTCTAATATTAATTTTTATATCAATTTTGCTTTTAGTTTTTGAAAAGGGTGATGAAATAGGGAAAAAAGTTTAGGTTTACTCAAATGCAATCAGTTTTTTGCAAACTATTAACTAATTTTTGGAGAATATGATTATGACTGATTGTAGGTTATTAAGATGTAGTGCCTAAACTCAGACTTAGACTTTATAATCAAGAATAAGATGTTTTGCAGAAAACTAATAAAATGACTTAATTTACCCACTAATTTCAAGTTGGGAAGTGGAAATTTCTTTCACTGCCTTAGGTGGTAAAAATAAAAGAGTGTTGTTTATAACTTCTTAATTGTTATCAAGGCAAGTTTTATGATGTAACATCCTTCGCCCATTCTAATTACATGGAGTTTAGTCAATTAACCGCTCAAATTACTTTTCCCTGCAGGGTTCTAGTTGTCTATGGGCATTCCCCATTCAATTAATGTCTATGAAAAATTCATTCATTTAAATAATTTTCTAATTAAGCTTGTATAATTTAACCTATTTTATATAGTTTTAAGTTGAGCCAATATTTTTCTCTAATCATTAAGCTGTAATTTTATGTAAAGTAATTATTTTTTAATAAAGATAATGTTACTATATGTGTATTTAAAAAAGCAAATCCTTTGTTTCAGTCCAGTGTCAATGTCCCTCTGTCCAATGCTTATAACTTTTATCTGTGACAAATGCTTTTTTAATTCTAATCATGTTAATTGTGCTGTCTTTGTACATTTTGATGTTTGAAAACCTTAATTGTTCTTGTCTAACTTGTTTGTATTTCCATGTCAGCCTTTCCCCTGTCTTATATGAATATTTTTTCCAGTTAATTTTTTTACCCCAGGTAAACGAGAGTGACACGGATAGTCCTTCTCATTTAGAGAAAGAATGGCTCTACCTCAGAAATGATTCTGTTAGAAAAAATGTTGATGAGGAAAGTAAAAAATTAGGTAAGATATTTAGGATTTTTTTTGTGTACTTGCACACAATGCAAACATCTTTATCAAAAATAGATTTATAGTCTTTATCAAAAATATCTTTCAGTCCCAATTCAGTTCACTTACTTATTTTGAACTCAATAAGCTTACCGTATTTTCAAATCTTGTGCACTTCCCATTCTAAGTTTTTCAGCTTATAAAAAAACTTGCTTAAAATTGTTACTTTGTACAATGATGATGTTATACACTAATAAGAGGCCAAAACTTCTTTATAAATCTTCTGTTTTTCAAAGATTAATCTTAATTTTTTTTTATAAATACAGCTTTAAATCTTGTAAGAAACATGTTCATAAAAAGACCCCATAATATAATTTCTATTATGCTTGTGCCACTCTGAAATACATTTCTGCCTTACTCCTTCCATGCTTGATTTTGAAGGAAAATTAACTAATTATGTATATTTGATTTGTCCCTGAATAAAAGACGGGACTTTTTGATTAAATAAAAATTTTTAGTGTTTGATACAACATTAGTAACTTGACTTTTTCATACTTCCATATCCTCTTTATCAAGAAATGATAACCATTCTACTGGTTTATAAACAACAATTTGATTATTTTTAGAAAATGGAAAATTTGATGAACAGGTTTTTATAAATAAAAATCCTAGTCGACCTACATCTCTTAAGTTTCATCCATATGAATCTCAGTTGGTAGTTGCTGACAAAGAGTTTTTCAGGTATGATTTACTCTTTTGAAAGGTGGAATTATTTACTTTCAAGCTCGTTATACATTGAAATTTAGAATTTCAACAACTCTACATTTACATTTAGTTAAGAAGAAAAAATAATACAAATGAATTACTTGCGTTGTGTAAAAATTAAGAACTAAACTTAAAAACCACTATACTTACTTTTAGACTTAGCTTTTTAAAAACTGCTATTGTGTGGATCCTAGTTTTGTTCAACGTGGAATCTAGGTGTCTCAAATTCTTACTCTTTCCTATTTTACTCATTTTCTTTATCATATTCTTAAAACATTTTCGTCTTGCTAAATATTGTAATTGATATTATTTGTAGTACCTTATTAGTTTTTGGCTAAGGAATATTACTGGTTTGATTTTTATTTATCTCCCATGATTTGCAGTTTTACTTTTTATATGGCTTGGTAATTGCTGCATTTTATCCTTCCCAAGCTTGTTGATATTTTTTAAATGTTAGTTTTATTATAATTAATTCTAATTAATTTTCTTTTCTGAAAATTCATGGCAGGAAAGCATTAAGTTTATAGTGTTGCTAGCAAACCTAGTCATTCTTTTATGTTGTCAAAAATTCTCAATATACAGTAGAGCCCCGATTATCCGCGCAATTGGGTGGCAAGGGTACCGCGGATAGCGAAAATCGCGGATAACCCGAAAAAAGACTAAAAATGATGTGAAAACACGAAAAAAATATTTCAGCATAAAAACTATGTTTTATTGTACTTAAACATGATATGTAAAACTTTTAAAATAGGTGCAGTACAGCAGAAACCTTTGCTCTACATCTAAAATGTCTCTAATCTCATCTAAAATTTGCTCTCATCATTAAAAACTTTTTTCCTGGCACTCGCGGATAATCCGCACCGCGGATCATCCGCTCGCGGATAATCGGGGTTCTACTGTACCTAATCATTTAGATGATAAGCTGAAAGAATAAATAGTTTTTTCTCTTCACAAGTTCATAAAGCTAACTTTTTAATGTGTCGCCTTTAACTTACATTAGTTTTCCCGCTTTAATTGATTTTACCCAATAGTGTGTGGAATTGGGAAAAAGGCTATCTGCTGCGAACTGATAGTTCCCATTCTCATCAAAACGTCCGCATAACTGCTCTCGACTTCATAAACCCCCATGATGATTCGCTACTGATGATCGGATCAGGTTAGTATGGGAACAAATGAAAGTATTGAATGAAAACTGTTCAGGTATAATATTTACGTAGAGGTAAGATAAGTCCTAAGAGCTTATTAACATTAAAAAATTGTAGTAGTGTAGACTGGGAAGGTTAACTCCACAGAACTGAATTGATGAGGGTTTTTTTCTTGATTACATTTCTAAATAAAAGGTGGTAACTTATTAATGAAAAACTAAAGAAGTTAGATTTAGAATATACACCCCCAAAAGGTCAATAGTTTCTGTTTTGACTATGGGAAAAAAACTGAATTAACCCTTACTACACTCGAATGCAACTTAAGTTGCCTGACGTCATGGCCACGTGGAAGAAAATCTGAGTAAACAGAAAGCCTGCTGGGTTGCTAGAAGCTCTTATTGGCTGGCGAGTTAGAGAGAGAGTTGTACTACGCCACTTTAAAAAATAACAATGCTGAACATTTTATGCATATCGGGATGAAAAGATACTTAATATACTTGGATTTAAAAAACTAATCATTATTCAAAAATTGAAGTTCTAAATTTCACTCAAAATTCAGACACAGCGCGGGGAACTACTTTCTTTGGTTGCTCTCAGCATATTTCTACAGGCTCAAGTTAAGTTGCAACTGAGTATAGCCCCCCTCAAAAAACAATATGGCAAAAAAAAATTTCATGACACCTCTTTTAAATGCCACTAACCATTTCAGTTTGAAATTCGTTCCATATTTGTGTTAAACGTAAATGGAGAAGTCAAGCTTACTTGAACTCACACAGTCCTAGCCTCCCTTTTAAGACGTTTTAAGAAAAATGAGTGCCATGGCTAAAAATATTACCGCACCTTTACATATACTTGACTGAGTATTATTATAGTACTAGTACCGAATTAGTTATATATTTGTGTGGAGATGGCTAAAAACTTAGAAGATTATTTTTAAAGCTAATATTTGAGGAAGATAAATGATCTCAGCAAAGAAAATGTACTTGCAAACAGATAAATATGCAGTTATAACATCATAACACATCTTTGTATTTAACTTGCTTCATCAAATAGAATGTTAATAAAAACAAATAGACTCTACCAGGCAGTGTCAGGTTTATTATCAATAAAATGGCTACTCAAGCATTAAAATTAGAAAAATTTCTTTTTAAATTAAAAACCTATTTAGAGTGATTTTTCTTTAAGTTTAACTAGGAATCAGCAAAAAGTATAAACTGTAAAAGTATGTGGGTCAACTTTCCCTAGTCCCTCCTACTCATGAAATGTTCAATTGTTTGCTGGATTAAATACTTTTTAAAACAACTTCATAATGTGTTTAAAAAGCTGTCAACTTTGTAAAAATAACTTTATGAAGTAAGAATATTCCGTATTATGGTGATGCTTTAATTTAAATATAGCTGGGTTATCGTTTTAGCAAATTGCTTACTTTTAGATCTAAACTTGAAGAAAGGTACAGTATTATAATGATTAGAAATATTTCCTTCCCCTTTATTGGAAGGAAAATATGGTATTGATGTGATTAAATTGTAAATGTCTTCTTTAAAATATAAAATTTTCAGATGATGGTGTCATAAAGATCTGGAAAAACTATGCGAATGACTCTGAGATTAAGCTTATAACAGCTTTTGCCATCATACCAGACCTTATACCTTCTACAAGAGGTACCATTTTGTGCAATTGATTTGTTTTCTTTTTAAAATTTCCCAATCAATGTGTCCTTGTTTTTATATCTTACTTGTCATGTGAGAAATGGTCTCCTTTAAAGCTCTGAGTGTTTTTTTTCTAAGAACCTTTCTTTTTCCTTCAGAATTCGATGAATTTAACTAGAAAATTTAATTTAATTTGTTCAGAAATTTTAATCCCTACTTCTTTTAGCATAACTAAATGTTAAGTAAAATTTTATGGTTATTAGTCATTTGACTAAATTTAAAAATTGTACCACAGACTTATGTAAATATGACCTGCATAGTTGTTGCTCATTACCATTTATTAAGTAAGCTTAAGGTGGTATTACTGTTTTGTTATTTAACCAAATTTGTGTACTTTCATTGTATCATTAATTCTCATGAAATAATGCTTTTTCTTCATCTGTAAAGTTTTTAAAAGTTATTTTTCTCTTTTTCATATTTTCCTGGCTGGTTGAAAATTGAGATTTTATTTCACTAGGTTCTGGATTAGTGTTGCAGTGGGAGCAACATTCATCTCAGCTATTGGCCTCTGGCGATGCTAGGCACATAAGAGTTTGGGATGCTGAAAAGGAGACAAAAATCCAGGTGAGAAGGTTTCAAACACTTTTTGAAATTTTTTATGATGTATTTGTTCTGTTTGTTTGCCAAAATTTCATTTGCCACTGGTTAAGACACCAATCTGAGCATATAAAGGGTGTTTCAGAACTCACTGTAAAAAAATGGTAGGGTGATATGGGGGACCTAGGCAAGCATATTTCGAATAGGAATTTAGGCGGATGAATATGCACCATTAAAATACTAGGGCCTAATTTAGTATGAGGGCATTACAAAAAGCTAATTTTCTGTTGAAGAAACAAAACATAATTGAGTGAAAAAATTCATTGCATAAGGTGCAGCACTTTGTGTGAGCTTCTTTCACCATTAATTTGATCAAAATTGAAACACTTGTTTGTATAATGAGTAATAGGACAATATAAATGACGTCACGCTCAGAGGGGGAGGGGGTTTTCAATTCGTGACAAGGGGAGGGAGGGGGTTTTAAAGTTGTGACATCACATCCTGCAGCTGAAAATCAACGAAAAAAAAACCTTAAGTTTTTAAAACAACCGACTTATTTTTATCTCAAAAGGCATTTTAAAAGTTGATAGAAATGAAACTATCAAGAGGGGTAAAATTAAGCTTAAAAAAAGTTGGTTCCTGGCTTTTTCAAATTCGTGTATTAGACATGTTGTTGGTTTAAGAGCGTGACATGTGACAGAGGGGGTATGGGGAAGTGTGACAGTTTGTGACAAAGGGGGAGGAGGGGGTCAAAAATGGACAAAAAAGTGCGACATCATTTAAAGATGGCCCCTAATCCTATTCAAAGTATGCTTGCCAAAGTTCCCCTATAGCCATTACTTTTTTTTACAGTGATGTCTGAAACACCCTAGTTTGATTTGAAACAGACTATTTTAAAATAATAAAATTTACTTATCCAGCCTTAAATAATTATTTTCTAAGAGTTGAAATTCTGGATTTGGAAAGTAATATGCGCAGGGGATATTTAAATACATAAAAGTTTTCTAATTCTAAAAGGTCCTACCCCCTTTTTTAAAATTTAGCTAATATTATTTTATTTGAATATAGTTTTAAAATCAGTGATTATTTTTTTAAAAAAAGTAAGGAGTTCTTTTATGCTGTTTTAGGACATACCAACTGGAGCTGACAGTTGTCTAACCTCCCTTAGTTCAAGCATTGACTACCCTAGTCTTGTAGCTGCAGGGTTGGGTGATGGTACTGTTCGTATTTATGACAGGAGAGCAGCTCAGAATGAAAGGTGATTATAATTTAGATGCTTTAAACATTGCAATCCTAGTTTTTCTCTAATCAATTTGAAAATAATTGGAATCATAAATGAATTGGTTTGATTTATTTGAAATGTTTCAGCTGTCTTCATGTATTTCAAGAGCATTCTGGATGGATAGTGAATGTCATGTTACAAAGTAGAATGAACAGGGGTCAAATTATCAGTGGAAGGTATCTTATTTTTAAGTTGTTTGATCAGTTCTATTTATTTTATAAACCCTTTTAATTCATTAGCAGTGGCAGCTTCCCGTTAAAGGAAATTACAAGTAAAAAAGGGAAAGTGTTTAAATAATCACACATGTGATTGCTTAAGAAAGAAATTATCTGAATTTTTTTTAGAAACATCCAGATAAGTTACAGTGGTATAGAAATTTATTTTGGGGGGGGCAAATTCAAATCCCTATCCCATACAATAGGTTCAATTTAGCTTTTTAATACTTTTTAGATAGGATTCTCTAAACTCAATCTCTGAAATATTTTGAAATTTGACCCTAAAAAACGTTATTAAATCGTTTTGGTACATTTAATGTCCACTCAGGAAACAAATATTTCGATTTTTTCCCGCTGTGAAATATTAATTCCGCACACAATTGAGCGGAATTCCGATTCTCAACACCTCTAAAATTAGTGGATTTCCGCTAATTAGCGGAAAAATCACATGCCTGAATAATACATTTTATCATTTTCAAATTGATGATCATTTCAATTCATACATTGGGAAGTATTATTTGTGGAATGTTCTAAATTGATTTATGTACTATTTGAAATTATCTTGTGTTTTGAAAGTTATTTGTTCCCTAGTTTCTAATTGCTATTTGTATTACAAGTGTTGCAGGAGATGTTAGATTTTGGGACCTTAGACATGTAAACAGCATCAAATGTATTCCTCCAGCTCATGGTATGACTGCCATGGCAATGCACCCGACACTAGACTTAATAGCTTGGTAATCTCCTTGAGTCTTTTTCACTTTTGAAAAGTGTAGTACATAACACGACCTCACACCTCTTATTTGCATTTCAGCGGGGCAGCAAGCCAGTTCATTAGTGTCTTTAATCAAAGTGGAGACAACATGAGTACAATTAAATATCATGATGGATTCATGGGAAACAGAATTGGACCAATCAGCTGTCTAGCTTTTCATCCATATAAAGTAAGATTAAATTATTTTTATGCTTTATTTATGTTTTTATTATGTATGTTTTGTTTTCTAAAATTGTCTTTTATAATTCACAGGCTAGCTTAGCAGCTGGAAGCACGGATTCTCTTATATCTGTATACTCTGTAAATAGAAAGCATTAGTGTTTGAAAATCTATATAGCCTGAAAATTCAGGCTTACTCTGCTTGTGCCATAGCAAGCTAACCATTGTGTCTTACAAAATGAACTGTTATTGTAATTTAAGAAATAATATTTGTACAGATTTCATTTATTGCTGTTAACTCTTATGTGCTACCTTTTTCACTGTAAATTGTCATCTAAAGACTAGTTTTATACTTCAAAACAACTCTTGTTTGTCTGCTGTTAAATAAGCTGGTTCCATACACTATTTTTCAAGCCTTTTTAAAGCAACTTGACTTGTGGTGACATTATAGATTTTTGGGGAGTCTCAATGGTATACAGGGGAATCTAATTTGATATCACTACATTTTAGATAAAACTTTAAAACCATATTGAGAGTTCTTAGAAATTTAATCTTTACTTAGTACATCACCAGATAGGTATTGTTTTAACACCTTCAATCCTGAACTGCCCTGCAATTTACATTTGTTAACAATGGATGCTCTTTCATATAAAGGGGCAAATCCTACCATTTATTTTTTTTAGAAAACTGTAGTTTACTAGTTTACCTGTAATGCCAACATGAATTGTCAGGAAAATAAGAATTAGAGGAGGAAAATCACACCATAAAAACGGTTGACAAATACTGCTATAAACCATGATGAGGGAACTCTAGATAATTTAAGTCTGAACTAGATTAAACCACTTAACAAATTAACAGGCAATTATTAAAGAGCATCCCTTCAAAAAAAAACCTCAATTAAACTATGATTAACAAGCTGTCAACTAGGAAAAGATAACTGAACACCATTTTTACACTTATAGCCTTTGAAATAATTCGCTTTGTCAAAAATCCTTAACACCTAGCTAAGTTAGCATTATTTTACAGCTGATCTGTTGTTTAAACAAAACGAATGTAAAATAATCATTGGTAATAAAATAGTGCTAACTTTGGAACTGCAAGGATTTTCACCAAAGCGTACCCTTTTAAAAGCAGAGACAGACTGTTTTTTAAACAGAATCTGAAAAAAATTGCTAGATTGGGGGAAAATTATAGTTTTAAGTTCCGTCTTGCAATTTTTGAAGAGTGGCACCCATGTGTATATTAAAACTGGATGCTTAATTTGTAAAACGTATGTGTTCTTATTTTTCAAGAATCTAAAACTGATAAGCAGCAATAATTAAATAAAAAATAATTTAACTCTATTTATAGCTTAACTTTCGTGGAAGTTTATTCCCACCAAGTAACTAATTTGAAAAAAAAATTATTGAACACTAAAGGGAGTTAGTATTCCATGATAAAAAAACAGTGACATTAGTGATGGGCGATTTTTTGAGGAGTTAACTCAGTGAACTAACTCCTTAAACTGAGGGAAGGATCAAGGAGTGGGGAAAAAAGAGTGGTAGCTCAGTTGTACTTTTTAAAATGCACCTTTTTAAGATTTAATTTGCGATATTAACTTGAAATCCTTGTGATGTTACCTCCAAAAAACACTAGATGGCAGCACATCATCATGTATGAGCAAGCCTTGTCCCTTTATGTAATCCGTTGCCATAACAACCCACTTTGATCCGAAAAACTACACGAGGAGTTACGTCTTCCTTAAAGGAGTTGAAAGGAGCTGACAGAGTTATCAGAGTTGCTTGCTTCTGGTCTCCCCTCTTTGGGAGTTATCTGCTGTGTGCTCTCAACTCCTTCGATCCCGGGGAGTTGGGATGGGGAGCAGGTGACTTCAGATCGGTCTTCCCGCTCCCACGATCCCACTCCCGGGGATCAGAGAGTTTATAGAGTTATTCCTTACTCCCACTATCCCACTCCCAGGGATCAGAGACTTAACGAGTTAGTTCCTCCCTCCCAGCGGTTTCTCAAGTTCGATGGAGGCCATGATTGTTTATTATACACATCTTCTGTACGGCACTGAACGAGATTCTACATTGTCTTAATCACTATGTTTAGGATGATTATTAACAACATTTACTGCGCGCAATTAAAAAAATAATTATGGTTTTATGTTTTCCCTATTCTCAGTTTCTAATAATCATTTAATATTAAGATACTTCATTAAAAATGTCTACGATTAAAAAAGATTGTGAGAAGAAGAATTTCGTGAAACGAAAGCTGCCATTATGGAAAAGCATGCATTTATTTCTGACGGAGCATTATCATTATTTGAATACTTGTTGATAATAAAAAATACTTGATCTTGAGCAAAAGGCTTGCTGTATAGATTAATATTTTAATGGTTGAGCAATGTTTTAGTTGATTAATGAGGCGATTGATTTGAATTTAAAAATTAAATTTTCAACTGATTTTTGAGAATTGAAACACGAGCTATGCTTGTCTACCTCTACCAGCTATGATGGTGGCTCCAAAGGGCGGGAAGCGAGAACGTTGGCGTCTTGCCAAAACCTTTTGCTCTTAGTAGCGTGTTTTTTGTTTCAAACCCGCCATTTTTTAGATGAATGAGTGATTAAAACTAGATTACTTATTAGAAAAATTGTATTGATTTTTCATTCTGGTGACCATTACTTTCCAGTAAATTTAGAATACTTAAAGTTTGCAGTAGAATGGTCGCGGATTAAATTGGATTGGATGCCTGAATTGTAAGATATGTGGTTATTTTTGAAATGAGTATTTTTTCTTTTGAAATATACCTAGTGCTGCTGATTAATATATTAAAAAAATACTGAAATATGCCCCAATGTGCAGAGATTAATATTTTAATGGCTGTTTTGTTATTGCTTGATGTGTTAGTGTCTGAATATTTGGTTCTACGGTCGTTCCCCTACTGGGGATTTTCCTTTCCCCCTTTCTTCTTTTTTGTAGGTAGGTTTTTGTTAGTAAATTGTTAAAAAATTTTCCAGTAGGCGAAATATTGAAGGTTTATTTCAGTTTTCGTTTACAGTTCAATATAAAAACTTTTTATCGTTTGAATGACTTTTCCGGCATACTTTTTAGTTGATGTATGTAGGTAGTTAAGATTAAGAAGTTATATAATACTAGCGCTGACGCGCTAGACACCGGCTTCGCCAGTCCAAATGTAAAAAAGAGCATTTTTTATGTTTATACTACAACAATCGATGTTATACCTTCAACAATTAATATTATATATTACCTTTAATTACAACAATTGGTGGTTTTGCCATGATGTCATGGTTTTAGGAATGAAATACGGGTTTTTTTAGCCGAAAATAGACCAAAAAAGTTATTGGGATGCTTCAATTTTAAATTATTATTCTTCAGGAGCCTTTCTGAGAGCGAGTAGGGCAACTTGGTATAGTTTAAAAGTGAATGTAGGTTCGAAAAGTTTAAAATACATACAATATAATAATAAAATAGTTACATACATTCAGACGAACATTCATTTATGTATATAGATTTTGGGAGTTACTGAGTTACATTAAAGAGTTAACTCCTTAAGGTGAGTGAGTTACTCAGATCTGATCTTGTAAAAGAGTTGAATCGCCCATCACTAAGGGACATGAATGGATTATGAATAAAACTTAGCTTATTTAAGTCAAGGCTTGTTTAGCAATTAATGATTTATTCAGTTCCTGCTTTTTGACATAACTCATGCTTTAATTATGAACTGAAGGACTCATTTGGTTTGACCATATAATGATTACCCACACTGGCAACCAATTATTTTGTAAATTCCCCTATTATCCATAGGAAATTTTAGATTAGTAAACATTCTATTGCATGGAAATGAAACTATATTAGTGTTGAAATCAAATATTTTTTAGAATACAAGAAATCTCTGAACTTATTTTAGATTCAAGATAAAACAACTTGGAGAGCCTTTGTTTGGGTTTAGTCACTTGGCTTTACAAGATTCGTTGGTTGGATTTTAATGGCACAAGGGCCAGATAAGGCCATTCTATGCCATAAAAGATCAAGACTATTAAGTTAATAGTTAAGCTGGCTGTATAAGAAATTTGTGAAGCATGCAAGCTATGATAAAGCAAGGGAAACCATGGTGAATAACTATGACTAATGAAGTTAACCCAGGGGTCGGCAACCTTTTGAAACGGAAGAGCCAGAAGTAACAGTTTACAAAATTTCCCAGTTTTTAGAGCCACTAATTTTTGCTTAAATGTTATAGTATGTGCTTAATACATATTTGATTTTAGATTGTGAGAGCGATTTTAGTTTGGGAGCATTTTTACCCAACATTTTGTCTTGGGTACCCCCTTTCGGGTAGGGTACTTTTTTACATCAAGTTTTAGATGACTTATGCTACATCTTACTACATAACCTACATCTTTTACATAACTTACATTGTAAAATAATTTTAAGATTTTCAATTCATTCAATTTCAAAATTTTGTAAACAATGTGAATTCCAGAAAAAATTGGAGGGTCTGGGGGTTTTCCCTCAGAAAATTTTTTGGAAATTTCCCCTTCAAAATCACGTTTTAGCTCATTTTTGCCTTTTTCGATTACACCCTATGAGCACAATTTTTTCGTATGAAACTGGAGATCCGCAACTTAACACCGAAAGAGCCGCAGGTTGCTGACCCCTGAGTTAACCCCTTCTTTGACACATTTTATTTTTCAATTTCTGACCAAAAAAATTTCAATTTTTTTATTGCCTAAAATTTTAATATGCCATATTCTGATACAGAAAAGTGCAAAGATTTTTATTCCCGAGCCACAAAGAATGGGCAATTCCAGTATTTTTATTTTATTCTTTTTATTAGATAGAGATCCAAGAGAGGAATATACACGTAACATTTTTTTAAATTTTGGTGCTAATTTGAATTCAAAGTTTTTTTTAGAAAAGGGGTAAAAAACGTCTGGTGTCAAATTATGACATATACTTCAATATCATTTTTGGTTATTTTTAATTTTATGAGCCTGAACACCGTCAATGTCGAATTAAAACCTATACATCATCATTGGGATAGCATTGTCTCAAGATCCTATCGGAAAAACATTCAATGGCACCTACTGCTGGAGGGGAGTTCCACGGGGGTTAAAAACGTGCTTGCACTGAAAAAAGGGGATGCTTGCGGCGGAGATGGATGAAGGCCTCACGTATGGGGGTTTTATTGAATATTTTTCCTATTTTACTTCAGCTGGCATCATCTGATAACCTTGTATCTCAGTTTTTGGGAGTAAAACCCTATGTGAGGCCTTCATCCAGCTCCCGCCGGCAATCATTCTCTTTTTTCGGGTAAAGGGCTTTAACCCCTGTGGAACTTCCTCCAGTAGGTACCATTGAATGTTTTTCTGATAGGATCTTGAGACAATGATATCCCAATAATGATGTATAGGTTTTAGTTTGATATTGACTGCATTCAGGCTCATAAAATTGAAAAGAACCAAAATTGACGATATTTTTAATATTTTCCCTATACTTTAACATGGGAAACCTAAATGATTTTGACTGTTGTATATCATCGCACATGCTCTAAATAACCAGTTTTTAAATTTTTTAAAAATACTAATTAATTTGCAATCCTCATTTAAAAGCTCCAATCAAGAAAACTCAGCATGACATCACAGTAGTAAGTGAAGTAAAGGAGCCGCCGCTCGCTAACCAATCGACTGCTAAATTTTCCCCCTCTGCTTCCAAAAGATGACGTATTCCTCAACTGACGTAATGCGTTGAGCTACTGCACATGTAGTTTTCATTTATTTAAAAATTAACCAATGATGGGGTTTGAAAAATTTCTTCATCGGTGATCTTAAAAAGGTGTTTACCAGCCAATTATATCTAATGCTATTTAAAAATTGATGAAAACTATCACTATTGTTGTTTTTGCATCTTTAGCAAAATTTACACTGCTAACTTGCCAACTTTTGAAAAACCTTAAAATTGTGAAATTTTCTTATTTAAATTTTTAATTAATTATTACAAACTTATAATTATACGCTTACTTTAATTGCATAGTAATCATCTTATTAAAAAACTGACTTATCCTTCACAAATTTATGATAGAAGCAATTTGGTTACCTTACTATCTTGTACATGATTCCGGACACGGAGGGTCCGGACCCTCCCCAGGGCTGAACTAGCTTTTTTAGATCATGTATTCTTTTGGTGTCGCGAAAAAACCATTCAATGCAAGAACCGTTCAGACGAAAACCGTTCAAAAAAACTCGTAGCTTTACACTTGTAATAAATTTGTTTGTTTTTTATTGAACGGTTTTTGCATTGAACAGTTTTTTTGTATATCCATTCTTTTGTAGGAAAATTATGAAAAATTCGAATCCCCTTCAAGATTTCTCTGGGGGAGAGACCAAATAGTACCTCATTTCCATAGAGAGAACCAGTGGCACATCCACGGGGGGACCAACGGGACCAGACCTCCCCAGAGGCTGGTTGACCCTTTTTTTATTGTTTTCTGGAAGGAAAATTTTAAATCTTCGTGGGAACTTGATCAGTGACGCCCCTTAGAGGCCAGTTTTGGTTTTAAAGTAATTAAAAACACCTTCACATGCATCTTGGTATTTTTTTTTGAATTCTTAATGTCTTAGAAATTTATAAACTTCTGATAAACCAAATAATTTTATTCAGCCTTGAACTGCATCCAGGGGTTGTAGAGGGTTCGAACCCTCTCCGCCCTCGATAACAATAAAATTACTTCCTATGAAAAAACAATCTGTACTTTTATTACCAGTTTCTGTAACGGGTTACTATGCCAGGGGTAGTTTTAAAAAGGTTCTACTGTATCATTTTAAATTATTTTATTTTTAGATTACATGTTAACCTTGAGTCAACTTTTTCTTGACATTTTGCATGATTTTTATTGCCATTTTTCAGTTCTCGGCCAAAAGACTTCTTTTTGTCACTGTCATGAAGAAACGTTGCTATGTGAATTGCTTTTCTTCACAGTTTTTTTGCTGTTCTGGCTTTGAGAATTGCTTTTCACATTAGTCTTGCCAACTTTTTTGGTATTATCTGAAGAGTTGATAAACTGCAGCAAAGCATCAATGTCTTCTTGACCCCTATGGCCAGGAATAGTCTCAGATAAAACTCCTTTGTTTACAGAGTTTTTTGATTTCTTGTTCTTGATATTTTTATTCTCTGACAAAGAGGATGGATTGTGTTCCATAGTTGAATCTGATACTAGGGAAGCAAGATTAGAAGGACGAGTGTTCCTGGTAAAGGGATTTCCATTCACATCAGCATTCAAAAGCTGTTTATCTCCTAAAAATAAAAAGTAAGCCTTGTTTACTATAACACTTGATAAATACAAGAAGGATTTAAGCATAGAATTTGAAGGACAATAATATAGTAAGCAATATTTAGTTCTAAGGGGACTATTATAAGCCTAGGTGTACAATAGTCACGTAATCCAAATAAAACTGAAACAGTAGTTTCAGACTAAGTGACTAATCAGAAAAAGGCTCTAGGTACAGATGTATAAAGGCTGAAAGGAGTTTCAAGTCTTCTTCACTCTACTCAGAAGAAACCCAAGACAATTTAATTTATTAGCCTATCAAATTACTACTTGGTCAACACACACACAGACTAGTCTTCTAAAAAAACCTTGTGAATTACCATCGTTAAAGAAAGTTACCAGAGTACTTTATATCTTACAAGGATTGGAATTACATTGGACGCTTATTCTTACGTTTTTTATTCTCTGACAAAGAGGATGGATTGTGTTCCATGATTGAATTTGATACTAGAGAAGCAAGATTAGCAGGACGATTATTCCTGGTAAAGGGATTTCCATTCACATCAGCATTCAAAAGATGTCTATCTCCTAAAAATAAAAAGTAAGCCTTGTTTACTATAACACTTACAAGAAGGATTTAAGCATATAATTTAAAGAACGTATAAAACAATAAGCAATATTTAGTTCTAAGGAAGTAGACTTATTATAAGTCTAGGTGTACAATAGTAACATGTAATCCAAATAAAACTGAAACAGTAGTTTCAGACTAAGTGACTAATCAGAAAAAGGCTCTAGGTACAGATGCATAAAGGCTGAAAGGAGATTCAAGTCTTCTTCACTCTACTCAGAAGAAACCCAATACAATTTATTAGCCTATCAAATTACTACTTGGTCAGACTAGTCTTCTAAAAAAACCTTGTGAATTACCATCCTTAAAAAAGTAACCAGAGTACTTTATTTTATAAGGATTGGAATTACATGCATGTATTGAATGTAATACAGTATTGAAATAAACTAAAAACAAAATACAGTAGAACCTTGTAGAACAACCCCTTCGGAGTTTCAATGTAAAGACTCAATAACAATAAAATTATTTCTATGATAAAACAAACTACTTTTATTACCAGTTTCTGTAACAAGGGTTACTATACCAGGGGTAGATTTAAAAAGGTTCTACTGTATTATCATTTTAAATCATTTATAGATTACATGTTAACTTTTTTTTCAGTTATGCAATTAAAGCTGGTTGTGATCCTTTAATAATTAGTATTAGAAAAAGAGAAAATCTTACTTTTATAGACATCTGGGTTTACATGAAAAGTATTTAATATGTCGGTAACATTACTCGCCCATGGTGAGGTAGGAAAATCTTCTATGGCTTTGTTTGGATCACTGGCGCTTGAGACAATCTACACAAATACAAAAAATTAATGAATTTTTTTTTTGACAAATTGACATGGAAACTTTCCAAGTACTGATCAGCCAACGATAGTAAAAGGGTCACATGATTTTTACGGGCTTTGCACGGCCGATAGTTGGTTAACCAGTGATAGTTGGGGTCTTGCTTCTATATATACAAGCAAATGTCTCTTCCTCTTTCGACCAACTGCCCCTCCAGCGTTGTCAAAATCATGTGACCCTTTTACTATCGTTGGTTCAGCAGTAGTAACGGTACCAGTAGTGGGCCACTTGACCTGTTTTGTTTAAAAATAAGAAATTCAGACATTTCAAATACGAGATATTTTTTCCTCAAAGGCTAAAACCCTTTTACACTAACTTTCAAAAGCACAACCTTTACTTCCTGTTCAGTTAGGAGCTAAAAAATTTCTTGCTCAAGTTGGTGTCTGATAATAGCAATTTCATTCTTTTCTTAGTCGTTTCATTAAGAGATCAATTTTCTATCAAATCCTTTTTTAGAATACTTTTAATTTGTTTTTTTAATGAATCATTTTTATTATTTGATTATGAACTAAATTAATTGAATATTATCAATTAATGAAAAAATATCAATAATTTAAGTATAATTAAGGGGGGCCCACTTCTGGATCATTATTATACTGAATGCTCCAGTAGTGGGCATGGGGGCCCACTACTGGAGCAAAGGTATTATTTTAGTTAACTGTGTTTTGAAGTTAAATAAGGTTATACCTAGTTAAGTCAATTTATGTAACTAGATTTCTTTTATTATCATTAAACAGAGTATTAAAAAAGATCAGGATTTTAAAAGGATTAAAAACAGGGGGTTGGGTTAAAGAGAAAAAGAGTAATGAAGAGATATGCATCAAAAGCGGAATTGAGGATTAGCGGAAAACATCCGATAATTGGAGGATTAAAAAATGAATTTAAGGATTCAAGAAAGAGAACATAAAGAGCATTAAAGGTACAAGAGATCGATAATTTAACAGAAATTTTAAAAAGAGTATAAATGCAGTTATTTAAACTAAGAATTACAATTGGCGGAAGAATCACATGTATGATATTTACAACAATGTGGTTTTGCTATGAAGTTAGGCGTTAAATGTGTCTTTTCAAGCATAAAATTGACCAAAAAAGTTGTTGGGACGCTTCAATTTTAAATTATTTTTATTCAGAAACCTTCCCGGCAGCGAGTAGAGCAACGTGGCAGGGGGGGGCGGTCCGCCCCGGGTGTCACCCCGAAGGGGGTGACACCCTAACTAGTGAACTCGGCATTTTTTCAAGTTGTATGCTTTCCTTGAAAAAAAATTTTGAGTTCACTCTACTAATGAAATAAATTAGGGTTTAACAAATCGGGTGTCACCCTCAACACACCCTCCTTGAACAAATAAAAATTGATCATCCTGGAAAATACTCAAAATACTCATTTGGCTGGCTAGGAGGGGTGACACCCACCCAAGCTTAAAAATTTCGAATGCAGTTTCAAATATAAACGTAAGAAATATAAGTGTGGGAATTGATTTAAATAATTAACAGTTTTTATGGACATGAACTGGGGTGTCATCCATCGAGCTTTATTTAGATGATACAAATTTTCTCGATCACACATAAATATTTTTATTGAGCGAAAAAACCATGAAATAAATAAAAAAAATTATTAAATGAGTTTTCAAACCGTTTTGAGAGGGGTGTCATCCCTTTAGCTAGGGGGGATATCAAAGTTTTCCAAGTAGTTCAAAAAAACAAATTCAACTGAAAACTACTATGAGATATAAACCCTTCAACCCGGGTGTCACCCATTCATCTAGCTGGGAGGTGACATTCAAATTTTAAACTCTAGTTTGAATAGTTTTAAAAGCCAAGGTGAAGGGTTCACACAGAAAAAGTTCCATTGAATATTTATTTTTTACAATCTTAAATGGGTAAATTTTAAATTCACATTTTACCCCAGAAAAAATCTGAATACCCCAACTGTTTCCTCTTCTGGTTTCACTAGTCATCGTTTGAAAATGTTTCCCACATAAGAAGGGTTTTATCAGGGGTGTCACCCAGTGTCACAAATATCCAAACATAAGTTTGTACACTATATTTAAGATCACATTTCACACACACACACAAAAATTGTTCTCGGGAAAAGCCCCCAGACCCCCTCGTTTGGTTAATTGAAACTGCAATTTTTTCGTATTAAGTTTCAGCAAAATGCTAATTTTACTACAATTAATGTACAAAAAGGGTGGGTAGATTGAGCCTATTAAAAATGTTTTAGGAATAATATTTTAGGCCCCTTTCGATAGAAATTTCCCTGTACGCTAGGGTGGTCCATTTGTCTATGGAGAAAAATTTTTTTTTGAAAAGTTGAACTCTCACCCTCCAGTTTGGTGACATTATGTGAGTTAATGCCCCTGTTAAAATATTAGATCATTTAAAGGTTATTTAGAGGTAGCTCAAAGGCTTTGAAGTTTTCGCCATTAGCGTCTATGGAAAATCGCATGTTTTCGGTAAAGGAATTTACATTTCAATTGATATAACAGTAATATGTGTTTATAAAATGTATATTTGTTTTAGTCATAACAAGGTAATTATAATTTAAGTTTTTGACAAAGATTATTCCTTGTCTGGAACTCGCATAATAACTTCTCGAACTCTAAATAACAACTTTTCATCCAACTCTAAATTAAACGTCTACTTCCACTCAAAAATATTAACACCAACTAGCTAAACTGCTAGAGCTGGTAAAAAATGCTATTTACTTTGCCTTCTTGACTTTGTGAACTGAGACAAGATAATTTCTCGAATAAGCATTGATCTTTTTGTGCGAAATTCCTTCTAACCAAAGGTATTTACTTCAGAGCTCTAGGTGCCTTCCATCATGTAAAGTAGATAATGAAGATTATTTACTGTTTAAAGATATGGCTGTTTCATCAACAGTTTAAACTATAACTATCAAGGTTTAAAAAAGGAACGATACAAAAGCTATTAAAACGACTTGGTGTCAAAACAAAAGATATCCGCCTGTAACGGTGAAGTCTGTCACTCCTCAATGCAATTTATAATTAATTAAGTTAATGCAATTTTATATGAGCATGAACAGGAGCTTCTGTTGACATAGTAGCAATGAACCAGTGCTTCATTTGTATAAAAGTGCTTACAAACAGGTTAAACTCTTTTAAAGCCTTCTTCACTCTTGGTTTTAGTTTAACCTTTAAACTGTTGATGAAACAGCCGTATCTTTAAACAGTAAATAATCTTTATTATCCACTGTATACGATGGAAGGCACCTGGAGCTCTGAAGTAAATACCTCAGAAGGAGTTTCACATCAAATAGATCAATGCTTATTCGAGAAATTATCTTGAGTTTTTGTGTGATTGCTCCTCAAATCACAAAGTCAAGAAGGCAAAGTAAATAGCATTTTTTACATGCTCTAGCAGTTTAGCTAGCTGATGTTAATGTCTTTGAGTGGAAGTAGACGTTAGTATTTAGAGTTGGATGAAAAGTTGTTATTTAGAGTTCGAGAAGTTGTTATGCGAGTTCCAGACAAGGAATAATCTTTGTTAAAAACTTAAATTATACATACCTTGTTATGACTAAAACAAACATACATTTTATAAACACATATTATTGCTATATCAGTTGAAATGTAAATTCCTTAACCAAAAACATGCGTTTTTCCATACACGCTAATTGCTAAAACTTCAAAGCCTTTGAGCTACCTCTAAATAACCTTTAAATGATCTAATATTTTAACAGGGGCATTAACTCACATAATGTCACCAAACTGGGGGGTGAGAGTTCAACTTTTCAAAAAATAATTTTTTTGGACCACCCTACTGTACGCCAATGGATTGAATTATCCGAATATGTTGACCAAGGGCGTATAAAAGCTCCAAAATTCGGACTACGTTGAATACAAAAACAAGTTAAAATCCTGTTTTTAGGGTAAAATTTCCAAAAATTTCCTGTAAGAGGACCCCCAGATCCTCTTTTGTACTTAGAACTTTGGTTAAAATGCAAATCCCACCTAAAAATGTGTATCCGAAATTCGAGCTAAAGGCCTCAAAACCAGTTAAAAATTTGAATTTTTGAGTCCAATTTCTAAAATTTTCTGGGGGAGGACCCCCAGACCCCCCTTTGGTAGTTCGAACTTTATTAAACGGAACCTTTACTATATTCAGAACTTCATCATGGTGAAAATTCCGTTTAAAATCAGGGGTGCATCTAGAAAGAAATTGGGGCAGAAAACGGCCCCTTCACAAAATTCCGACCCTCAAAAACAGACCCTTCACAAAATTCCAGTTCCCCAAAATGGACTTTAATCAAGCTATATGCACTGGTTAAGTGTAATTTTATTAAAAAAATAATATATTAATATGGAAATAGGACCTTATTTTAGAATGAAAAATTATTTTCACAAAATTCCTAAAAACGGCCCCTGGCAAAAAATTCTGGATGCACCCCTGAAAATGTATTAAGAAGCTACATTAAACCTATTTAATATGTATGAGAGATGCTGAAGAATAATTTTGGGCCCTTCCTGAAATAAATTTCTATATACGGTTTGGACTGAAGAATAACTTACATTATAACTCGTTGTTGCTAAGTTGAGAAATTAAAGGCAATGGTAAATTAAAACCTTGAATTTTGAAATAATAAATTAAATGCCAATATAAAAACACAAATATAAAATGGGGTTCTACCTGAGACCCTCAGTTCTAGACTGGTGTCGCAAATTTTATTATTTTTTATAGCCGAATTCCAAAAGGGGGTGACACCGAGAGCTTCCGCCCCGGGTGACACCCATGCTAGCTACGCCACTGCAACGTGGTAAAGTTTAATAGTTAATGTAGGTAGGAAAACTATAAAAGGACATACATACTTCAAGCATTCATTTTGATATATATACTAGCGCTGACGCGCTAGACCCGGGCTTCGCTCGGGTTTCAGTTTTTTTATAAATATCATCTGGGTGGGTAACAGATGGGCCAGTCCATTTTTTTAAAAAAAATTCTTCTGGTGTGTTACAGATGGGCTTCGCCAGTCCAAATGTGGAAATAGTTAAATAAAGGAGCCACTTTTCTGTTTACGCTACAACAATGGATTTTAAACTGCAACAATCGAGAATATGCCTACAACAATTAATGTTACGTCTTCTCTTGTTATATTTACAACAATGTGGTTTTGCCCTGAAGTTAGGCATGAAAAATATGAGTTTTTAAACATAAAATTGACCAAAAAAGTTATTGGGATGCATCGATTTTAAATTATTTTTATTCAGTAACCTTCCCTGGAGCGAGTAGATCAACGTGGTATAGTTTAATAGTTAATGTAGGTTCGAAAAGTTTAAAACTATAAAGGACATACAGACATTGATTTTTATATATACAGATGTAGAAAACTAAAATAAATAAAATGTATAAAATTAATACAATAAAAAATTAAATGATAAATGCTAGAGTTACCTTATTCTTTTTTTCCATATCGGTGAAAGGCAATTCTAGCGCAGCGAGTAATTGTGATTGTGAAGTTTTCAGGCTAGGCTAAATCATGGGCTAAATATTTTTTTAAATACCATGCGGTAGAAAAGAATGTAAACATCAAAGTTGAGTAGTGTACATCCTTCTTCCTCTTCAAATAATAAAAAAATGCTACTGGTGAACCGAACAGAAGTTTCTTCAGACCCGACAGTCCGGAATACCAAACCTACATGATTGGCTCAAAGGTATCACGTGACAGGGCCCCTCTTTCCCAAGGTTTACCTCTTTCCTATCACTCAGATTAGTGATGGGCGATTATTTGAGGAGTTAACTCAGTGAACTAACTCCTTAAACTGAGTGAAGGATCAAGGAGTGGGGAAAAAAGAGTGGTAGCTCAGTTGTACTTTTTAAAATTTACCTTTTTAAGATTTAATTTGTGGTATTACCTTGAAATCCTTGTGATATTACCTCCAAGAAACACTAGATGGCAGCACGCCGCCGGCTGCCGGTGATTAGGGGCCATCCATAAATTACGTGAGGTCTAAAAGGGGGGGGAGGGGTTTGGGAAAAATCTCACCAAATCTCACCAAGGGGGGAGGGGGGGTCGATTAAAATCTCACGTCAACTTTTTAACTTAATTAGGTGCTATAAAGCACAAAATGCGAACGAATAGGATAGAAAAAATTCTTAAAAGTTGTAGGTAAATCTCACGTGGGGGGAGGGGGGGGTCAAGAAAAATCTCACTAAATCTCACCAAGGGGGGAGGGGGGGGTCCAGATTTTGGAAAAAACACCTCACGTAATTTATGGATGGCCCCTTATCATCTATGAGATGAGCGAGCGAGCGGTGCGCCTACGTAATCCGTTGCCATAACAACCCACTTTGATCAGAAGAACCGAAGGAATTACGTCTTCCTTTTAGGAGTTGAAAGAAGTTGACAGAGTTAAAAGAGCTGCTTGCTCCTAGTCTCCACTCTTTGGGAGTTATTTGCTGTGTGCTCTCAACTCCTTTGATCCCAGGAGAGCTGGGATCGGGAGCAGATGGCCTCAGATCGGTCTTGGGATCAGATAGTTCATAAGAGTTAATTCCTCACTCCCAGCGGTTTCTTAAGATCGATTTTTGGAGGCCATGATTGTTTATTATACACCTCTTCTACACGGCACTGTGAGCGTGATTATACATTGTCTTAATCACAATGTTTAGGTTGACAAAATTTGCTGCACACAATTAAAAAAATATTTATGGTTTTATATTCTCACGATTATCAAGTTCTAATAATCCTTTAATATTTAGATATTCCATTAAAAATTTCGACGATTAAAAAAGATTGCGAAAAGATGAATTTCGTTAAACGAGCTGCCATTATTGAAAGGCATACATTTACTACTTCTGACAGCTATTGTTAATTAAAATACTAGTTGTTAATAAAAAATATTTGATCTTAAACGAAAGGATTGCTGTATAAATTAATATTTTAATGGTTTAGCAGTGTTTTATTTGATTAATGAGGCGATTGATTTGGATTTAAAAATTAAATTTTCAACTGCTTTTTGAGAATTGAAACACGAGCTATGCTTGTCTACCTCTACCAGATATGATGGTGTCTTCAAAGGGCGGGAAGGAAGGAAGGGTTTGTAGTTCATTTCCGAGAACGTTGGCGTCTTGCCAAAACCTTCTGCTATTAGTGTGTTTTTTGTCTCAAACTCGCCATTTTTTAGATGAATGAGTGATTAAAACTAAATTACTTATTAGAAAAATTGTACTGGTTTTTCATTCTGGTGACCATTACTTTCCAGTAAATTTAGAATAGTTAAAGTTTGCAGTAGAATGTTCGCGGATGAAATTGGATTGGATGCCTGAATTCGAATTGTAAGATAGGTGGTTATTTTTGAAGTGAGTATTTTTTCTTTTGAAATATACCTAGTATTGCTGATTAATATATTAAACTTGATGTGTTAGTGTCTGAATATTTGGTTCTACGGTCGTTTCCCCTACTGGGGAATTTCCTTTCCCTCTTTCTTCTGTTTTGTAGGTAGGTTTTTGTTAGTAAATTGTTAAAAAAATTTCCAGTAGGCGAAATATTAAAGGTTTATTTCCGTTTTCGTTTACAGTTCAATATAAAAGCTTTTATTTTTTGAATGACTTTTCCGGCATACTTTTTAGTTGATGTATGTACGTAGTTAAGATTAAGAAGTTATATAATACTAGCGCTGACGCGCTAGACATGGGCTTCGCCAGTCCATACGTAAAAAGGAGCATTTTTATGTTCATACTACAACAATCGATGTTATACCTTCAACAATTAATATTATATTATCTTTAATTACAGCAATTGGTGGTTTTGCCATGATGTCATGGTTTAGGAATGAAATACGGGTTTTTTCAGCCGAAAATAGACCAAAAAAGTTATTGGGATGCTTCAATTTCAAATTATTATTCTTCAGGAAACTTTCTGGGAGCGAGTAGCTTTCTGGTATGGTTTAAAGTGAATGTAGGTTCGAAAAGTTTAAAACTAAAACGGACTTACATTCAGATGAACATTCATTTATGTATATAGATTTTGGGAGTTACTGAGTTACATTAAAGAGTTAACTCCTTAAGGTGAGTGAGTTACTCAGATCTGATCTTGCAAAAGAGTTGAATCGCCCATCACTATTCCAATGCTGACGCTGAGTAATGGAATGATTCTTTCTGGAAAGTTTGTTTACTAACAACTTTTAGGCATGGAGGAAGTATTAAAAAGTGTTGCAAAACAATTTTGCTTGATTTAATTACAATTTTTCGGACTCTTTTAACTTAGAAAGAAAGTATAAAAAATGGGTTTATTAACACAGCATTATATAAATGTTTTAAGTTACTTCTATTTGTCTACATTAGGATGTTTTTATGTACTCATTTATTTAAATATGCATGTGCAATAATTTGAATAACTTAAGTAATCAGTAATCGTCACATGTTTTTGTAATAAAATAGAATGTTAAAATGGGTGGAAATTTTATAGTAGCCTGTTTCCTAGAGCTGATAGTTCTAAATTGTGCCTCCCACATCAAATTGTATTAACACATTTCAAAGGAAGATAATTACAAAACTTGTTAATTTTTAGTCTCCAAGAACAACCCTACAATTGATACTCATTTCAGTACCAACTTTAGGATTAGCAAATTTCACTCACTTTTGTCACCATAGAGGAAAGTGACCTTATTAACAATTACGGTAGTGGAAATATGTATCATGCATATGTTATATAAAGAAGTGTTTTTTAATGTAGCTTTGTTCTCTGTTCGAAAATAAACCAATGAAATTAAATCGTTGATTTAATTTTTATGACTTGTTTATAAAAATCTACTTAAAAATGCATCTTTTTTTAGATAGGTACCTGGTTAGATATTATACCATTTAATACTGTGCTGAGGGAACAAATGTTATAATGCCCCCTCCCCTTTTTGGCGCCCTCTATAACCTTACAAGTAACTTGATTCTAGGTATCACTTACTGTCTCAAATCAGCACAACTGTAAAGAGTGACCGCAATTGTAAAAACTGCGTTGGAGTGACAATGCCTCGTCGAGATGAATCTAGAATCATAATTTAAAATTTTTAAATATACTTTAAAAGGGGTTTAATACTACACTCCGGCACATTCAAGACTTTTTTCTGGGCTGTTTTTTTAGTGCTGATTACAGATATTTCATCAAAACTGTGGTTTGAAAGATTTTAAATTTTTTAAAATTCGCTTAATACTACACTCCTGCTCGTGCAATACTTTTTTCTTGGCTTTTTTAGTGCTGATTACAGTTATTTCAACAAAAGTAGTGTAGTTGGGGTTTGAAAGTTTTTTAAAATTTTGATTTTATGTAGTTCACTTTTGGTATACAAAACTTTAAAAAAGTTTGTACAAATTTTACGTTACTTATAAAATTAATTGCGTTGATTGCAAGGTCTATTTGAATGTTAAGAATACTGATAGATCATTCAACACAATGAGCCTCTTTATGGTGACCTTTGAAATATTAAGCATGCAATTTAAAATAAGACTGAGTAAATACTCTGAATATATTTTGAATTTTAAAAATTAAATTAATATAATATAAAACTTAATAAAAAATTTTCAAAATTTTTATATTCATAAAAATATTATATTTTTTTATAACCCCTCCCCTTTAAAACAATCATTCAACTAACATTTTGGTAGTTTAAATTATTTTATTTAACATGAGATTTTCAAATCTTTTACCTCAAAAATCGAATTGGTGGCTAAAAAGTTAGAACTATATTCCAAGAATATTTTTCCATGGAGATTTTTCTTACGTGTTAAGTTAAGTAATTTATAAAAATGAACATTGAAAATACATGCAAAAAATCTTACAATCACAGGTAAAAGTTCAATATTTTTTTATTTTGTAACTAATTATCTAAAAAATTATTATTTAAAATAAAATAAGTAAAAAAATATTTAAAAAAAACGCTTTTATTGAAGTGTTCTAAAAGGTCAAAAATAATTTTTTCGGTTTGACAAATAATTTATTGGGAAGAAGAAAATAACTTTTTGGTAAGTAAAAAAACTGATTTTCTAATCACTAAAAATTAAACCGTGGGCGCTAGTAATTTTTTAAATTTAAATTTTTTTACAGGACAGTAACAGTAACATCCCTGACGAACGGGGATTCGAACCCCAGACGTACGGCTTTGCAGTTAGATGCTCTTACCACTAGGCCATTACGTCGGCTTTTATGTATAACTTTATATAAATAAAAATACCTAATAGAGAATTTAAAGTGAATCCATCCCACTCAAAACTCATGAATGAGAAATTTGTAAATTTAACCTCATAGAACGACATTTTCTAAAAATTTATTTTCAGTTTAAATTTAATTTTTTTTAATTTTAAAACTTAAGAAAATAAATTTTTAAATTACATGGCTATTCCGTTAAACATTTTTCTTTTCACATGTCGAGTTTTGAGTGCAAAAACTGAATTTTAAATTATTTTGGGTAATTTCTTTATGAAAATTGTTTAACTAATTGAAATATGTCTTTTGCAGTTTGTATTGTAGTCTGTGAGGAACATATTACTTTAAAAAAAACAGCATTAATAGCATTTAAATTAACAAATATAGTTAATTTATTTTAGTTAGCTACTTTTGTGCTTAGAGAAGTCTCTTTATTTCAATCAATTTGCAATAATTGTTAACTAATTTACACCTGCTTGACTGTCATTATGCTAAAGTTAACATACACATATATGGTTAGATTTTTAACCCTTTTATCCTAGTAACCCATAATTTTAAAACTGGAAATTCTAAATTTAATGCACTCTGGGTAGATCATCATTTTCATCATAAATAAGAAGTTTTTCGTTTCATTAAGGTCTTTAACTGAGAGGTCAAACATATAGGTATTTTCTTCACCTGGAGCGTTGTTGACACTACAAGGCTCCTTTTGTTTCATCAAAGTAGTCAAGAGTTCGGACTCGTAAAATTTCATGACTTGAGAGCGAGCGCGCATCACCGGTGATTCGTTCTACTCTCTATGCCGCGCAAACGGACGACGACTCGGCATAGTGAAGAGCGATACGACCGTACTCGGTTCGTCGTACTTTTTAAGGATCTTAATTAGTATCTAATAAGTATTGGAAAAACATGTGTTTTACATCTTTGGATAGGTAATCGAAAAGTCTTTCGGAAAAAGTTTATTACTAAGTTGTTTCGTTATTAATTTTTGATTTATTCGAGGAAAACTGTAAAATATTCGTTATCGAATAAGTTTCTTTGAAGTACAGTAGAACTTCAATTATCCGAACTCCGACTATCCGAATCGCCGATTATCCGAACTGCTTTCAGAATTCCAACATACGCTTTTAAACTTCGTATCAGTGCTTGAAAATATAAGATAGAAGTTCTTTAAGAAAATTAATGAAGGCAGAAACAAACAAATATTTAGAAGTTAAACGATCAAATATTTAGATGCCGTTTTTATAAGTAGCTTTTGCAGCTAAGATGTATGGAAAACCATATTTTGGGTGCGGTTCTTTGTGTAATAGATAAGATCTTGGGCCGGATGCAACTACGTTCTGCGGCGATTTTGGGACCGGTCGAATCCTACTTCCAAACAACTCAACTATCGTTGTCTAGAGTCATTTTTCCAGCATGCCGCTGATTGGTTTTCAAGAAAGTCACGAACTACGTCACTGAATCACGTGCATTTGATTGCACCCTGCCTTTCCCGCGCTCTGCGCGTCTTCCTACGTAATGGAACCCTTCAACCAATCAGGAGGAAAACGATACCCCGATCCGCCCCGATCGTCGTAGAACGCCACCTCCTGAGGAGGCGTTCTTGGGCGATCATTATTAGGTAATATACGGTTCTTTAGCACGTTGCAGAACGTAGTTGCATCCGGCCCCTTAGCTCAAATGCTTGGTTGTCCAATGTCCATACTGTAAAGCAAGCAACGGTTGGCTAATAACTCTACAGACTCTTTTTTAGGGAAAAATCCAATTATCCGAATTTTTGATTATCCGAATGGGGTCCGGTCCCAATTGATTCGGATAATTGGAGTTCTACTGTATATCTTGAAGTTTGTTGTATATCTTAGAATTTTTAATATGTTGTACGCCTTTGATAGACAATTAAAACGGCGTATTACATTTAGGTTTCGCTTCATAAGAAAGACCTCAAATTGCGTCCGAAGGTTGTCCGTAATATCTTTAAAAAACCTTATAAAATATTATAAATCGATCAATAGTCAATGGTGTATTGTAGTATATTATCAGAAGTACAACATATTAAAATTTCGTTAAAATCGCGCAGTAATTCATATACTTCTTAGGAGTTTGAAAAAAAAAGTTCTGTTTACTCGAAAAAAACACAAGTCCGCAAATCGCTAATAAATCGATAATTATTATTTAAAAAAATTTTTTGAATTTACTTATGAGTAAAGGACACTTGTGGCAAGGTTTTTCCAGAATTACGGGCTTCCATGGTGATTCTGATGTCATCCAGGATTTTTTGAAATAGAATGGGGTATACTGGTCCTTAACGGGAGCGACCCGATAATATTTCCCAAATTTGAATTCTCAATTTGTTTACTTTTTAACTTAGACTCAAGTGCCTTATATCGTTGGAAAGCTTATCGAAAGCAGTTTCAGGATTTGGAAATTTTTAAGGGACCGTCTCTATATTGCGTTCATAATTTAGGGTCAAAGAATTTTCGTTTTACTTTAAATTTTTCCCAAAAATAATGCCCGTCATTTGAGATTTTAACATGTTTTAGGATACGGTCAGAGGTCAGACAAAGAATTTTATGCATTGCATGAAGGATTCGGATAATTAGTTATCGATTTAAAAATTATTCAGTTTTTTACATGTTTCGATACTGTACGGCCCCCTAATTGTCCCAGGACCCTGAAATTTTAATATGCTGTATAGAATGACTATAGTTACAACATATTAAAATTTCAAACCGATAGGTCTACAGGAAGTCCTCATTTAAGTCCACATCCGGTGTTTTTAAAATTGAAAAAAATTCCAGTTCAAAAATCTGCTTACCGATTTCGATAACATTTTAGTATGTTGTAGTACTCAATGAGATGCTTTGAACGTTGTATCGCACTAATCCGTGCATTTTGAAATTTTCTCGCCACCTTTACACTTTGTACGGTTTTTATTTGTATACGACCCCCTAAAACCATAGCTACACTATTTTTGAAGAAATATCTGCAATCTAATCAGCACTAAAAAGAGCCCAGAAAAAGTCTTGCAAGTGCAGGAGTGTAGTACTAAACTCTTTTTAAATCATTTAAAAAAATTAAAATTTCAAAAATTTTCAAACCACAGTTTTGATGTAATATCTGTAATCAGCACTAAAAAATAGCACAGAAAAAAGTATTGCATGAGTATTAAACCGTTTTTTAAATTATTTTTAAAAAATTTAAAATTTCAAAAAACCTGAGTCACACTATTTTTAATGAAAGAACTGTAATCAGCATTTAAAAATAACACAGAAAAAGTATTGCATGAGTATTAAACTTTTTAAAATTATTTTTAAAAAAATTAAAAATTCAAATACCAGTCACACCATTTTTAATGAAAGAACTGTAATCAGCATTAAAAATAACCCAGAAAAAAATATTGCATGAGTATTAAACCGTTTTTTAAATTATTTTTAAAAAATTTAAAATTTCAAAAAACCTGAGTCACACTATTTTTAATGAAAGAACTGTAATCAGCATTAAAAAATAACCCAGAAAAAGTATTGCATGAGTATTAAACCGTTTTTTAAATTATTTTTAAAAAATTTAAAATTAAAAAAAACAGTCACACTATTTTTAATGAATGAACTGTAATCAGCATTAAAAAATAACCCAGAAAAAAGTATTGCAAACCGTTTTTTTAATTATTTTTTAAAAATTTAAAAAACCAGAGTCACACTATTTTTAATAAAAGAACTGCAATCAGCATTAAAAAATAGCCCAGAACATAAAAAAAACAACATCAAAGCATTTAAAATTACGATTCTAGATTTATCTGACGAGTCATTGCAGGGCCGTATCCAAGGGGGGGGTTTGGGGGTTCAAACCCCCCCCCCCCCCG
This sequence comes from Tetragnatha versicolor, assembly GCA_024610705.1. NCBI lineage: Eukaryota > Metazoa > Arthropoda > Arachnida > Araneae > Tetragnathidae > Tetragnatha > Tetragnatha versicolor. Next base: position 60,817,872 of record JANDEH010000001.1, read on the forward strand.
AAATTTCGACATCCTTTTTTAACTTTACTGTTTTTCCTTAAAAATTCGCCTTAAAATGCTTAAAATCCCTACTTTTAAGGTTCAAAATTTTTCTTGGGGAGAACCCCCAACCCCCCTTGAAATTTAGAAATCTATTATAACAGGTTGTTCCTTGAAAATTTTTGGACTTACAAGGAGTGGTCCTCTTCGGGTTAGTGTAAAAATGAGTGAAATCGTAAAGGGAAAGTATCCAAGGTGAGTTAGGAGTTCTACTCTCACTAACGGATCCAGGGTGGCTAGGTGACTCAAGTCCCCCTTCCCAAAAGGAATTAGAACCAACAGTGAGAAAAAGGGGAAGTGGGAACTCAGGGGTGTGAAAAAGAGAAGAGCGACTCTAAAACTAGTTAAAATCCTGTTTTAAGGGTGAAATTTTCTGGGGGAGGACCCCCAGACCCCCCTTTGGAATTTGGGACCCTATTACTTACCACTTTTCTTTAAAAAGTTCGACGAAATGCAAAAATCCTACTAAAATGTTAATTAAATTCTTCAAAATGTATGACCGAAATCCGGATTAGGTGTACCAAAAACGAGTTGAAAATCTGCTTTTTAGACTTAAATTTCCAAAAATTTTCTGGGGGAGGACCCCCAGACCCCCTTTTAGGATATTAGAAGATGATTTTGATATTGAAAATTTTTAGTCCTCAAATACCGGATCCGCCGCTGTCTTCTTTAGCCTAGATAGAGATAGACGGCCTAGTCAGGGGCGTAGCCAAAGGGGGGGATATATCCCCCCCCGAAACTCAGGAAATTTCCTTTTTGACCATAGAAAACCACACTAGGCCGTCTATCCGAAGGCACCTATCAACCTAGAGGGCCGTTCCATTTTATTCGCGGGTGGGTTAGGATAGAGAGAGGAACTTAGCGTTTTTTCTGGAGCACGTGTTTGTGCGTTCATTGAAAAATGCATTCAGAGTTGGTTGCTTGATTTAAATTGTGATTTTAATCATGAATAAAATCATTAATTTTAATCAAAATTCTTAAACTAATAAAATTCATGGAAATTAATTAACTGTATGCAAAATTGGTTGGATTATTTAAAATAAAAAAAAACTGCTTGTTTTTTATCTATTGTTCTGATATTTTCTTTATGCTTAATAGCTTAAGGACTATAGAATTTAATACATAAAATAGATTAGAGTGGGATTTTAAGTAATAAAAAGTAAGTATAATGATAAGTGAATTATTATTAGAAAAAATAACATTAACTTGTTTTAAATTTATTTCCAAAAGTATAGAACAGTTAATTCATTATATCAGAGTTGCCCTAAAGATCATTTATTAAAGAGTTATTATATTGTTATACAAAATCTAAATAATTATAATTTTAAGTTTTATAACAATTTTTGATTTGATATTTTATTTCATTTTAAAATGAAAAGCTTATATAACTTCTATTAACAAATTTTTGTTTTTACAATAATTCAAATACATCAAGAAAATCTACCATAAAAAATATTGCATCTGCCAGGGCACGCGCCGCACACTGAAAGAGACGCTCATCTGATCAACCTACGATACTACGTATCTACCTTCTCCACCCGCGAATAAAATGGAACGGCCCTCTAGGTTGGTAAGTGCCTTCGGATAGACGGCCTGAAGAGACACTACGAGAGTTCCTTAAATGTAGTAAAATCAACACTTAAATAAAGAAGCTAATTCCAAATCATACATTGCTCTTTTAATGAACATACATCTGTAACAATATAAATAGACTGCAGGTACCACTCCTCACAAAACAGTGGTTTTCTTCGCAGTGGAATGTTTCGTTTTACAGACGCAAACGAAATTGCAGCATTGACAGTATGAACACAGAGACTATTATGATCAGTTGGATGAATCTAAAGCATTTGATTTTTGTACTCAGAAATAATAACAGTGATGTTCAGAGATTTATGCAGCTTAAAGTATATACTTACAAAATTCAACTGTAAATAATTTTAGATATGCTGAAATTCAAAAAAAAGAATGGTATTAAAAATGTCAAATAGCCTTTAGAACCTAAAGTTTAATTATAAATCTGTATAGTATTAACAATGCATGCATTAAAATGACAAGTGTGAATGTTGTACATTCTATATGTCAAGAATCACAACACAAACATTTTATAATCCACATGGTCATCATATAAGCTCCTTTTTTATAAGAGGAATGCAAAATTTATTCCTTAAAGACAAAAGCTACTACAAAATTAATCAGATAAACACATTCCATTTAACAAATATTAGCTCTCACTCATTATTTAAGATTTCATAAAATTTTTTTGTTTTAACCAATAAAATGTATTAGTACAAGGAAGACCAAAGAATAAAAATCATTATTCCGTGTTCAATAACAAACTGAAAACATTAAAAGCATGTTTCAAAACTGTTCTAACATTTCAAAACCATAAAATGAAATAACTTCCACATTAAAGATTTCATTATGGCAGTTAATGAATTAATCATTGACATGCTATAAAGTATTACATCACACACCTGTGACCCATAATTTGCATTTGAAGGGTTTTTTTATTGAAGTTTTGAGAGTTCCAAGGAAACCAGACTTGTTAAAGCCAACACAAATTTAACATTAAACCTCAATGAGTTCGTGTATATCGCATCCAGTCTCCCTCCCTTTTAAGAAAATTCCAGCTGTAGTCATAAAAGAAGTGCCTAGGTACAGCAGGAAGAAACATGCAATTTGTGATGAAACCACTGTCAGGTCAGAGACATCTTGTGGGATAACTTTAAAACTTACTGAAAATAACAGGGTTTATACTCTGTCAACATAGGAAAATTTAGGTGTTTTTCAGGAGTATATTACAAAAAAAAATCAAGATGTAATTGTAATGTGAATTATTACTAACCTTACACTAGCATATTACGAGCAGAATTAAGTTAGGAACAAAGAATTGCAAGAGGTTAAAATTTGATATTCCAACTGAGTTTTATCGAATAAAAAACAATTACGTCCTCTAAATTTATAACAATAGTACTTAGTTTTGCTCTTGGATAATGTTTTTCAAGAGTTTAAGGGCCCTTAGGAAAAAATAACTTATTTCAGGAGGAGTACGAACCCTAAATAGTTGTACAGCAGTATGGCTGAAGTAAAAATTAGTAACGCCATTCTTCCATACAAGGTGCCATGATATTGAATACATAACGTTCCTAAAGCAGGGTATTTTCCGCTATCTCAAAATAGTTTTGCCAATCAGCATAACTCCCAACTTTTCCCACTAGTATGGTTTGCAAATAGTCTCGTATAAAAGTAACTTTTCCTAGACAACACATTTATGATTAAGGCTTTAGGTGTTCAAAGTTAAAGGCATGAAACAGAAAGGGGGAAACGATAAAGACTCAAATCATATGGCAATATTACACAGGTGTTTCTTCAATATTCCACAGATAATGTTAAACCTGCATGCAACAAGAGAATATATTTTATTAAACAGTCAGTTTAAATAACTTTGTAGCAAAAAAAATGCACTTGGCCTTGAATTTAAGGAAGAATTGGACTTGAAACATAGAAACAGTGTCATGAAACTTGTATATTAAAATATTCCTCGGTCTACTAATTAATGCCCTTATAAAACCAAATAAACATGACCAATTCTCCTTAAAAGGTGTCATTGAAATAGTTCAAGGAAAATGTTATAACAAGCAATTTATTTTTTTTCTCATTTGAAACATAAAACTCATTAAAGAAAAAAACAAACTAAAATATTTATACACAAGTTTGGAAGTGGATACAACATAGAAATTTAAATTTAAAAACCATCACGTCAAAACATTTCAGCCACGTATTAAATAAAATCTTGTGTATAAATGAAGTATTATTGAGGATTGTTAGAATTCATCAACTTATGAGAAGTAAAAATGCTTTAAATGACAACTCGCTTAAAAATTAATAGAAAAATGCAATTCCAGGCAACTGCATTCACTTTCATTTTAATGAGTGAATGTAAAAATCGTGAAACATGGAATTATGACACCATGCATGAGTACATAAACAAGGTTTTTATGTTAAAAAACTGCTATGTTAAAAGAAGAAAAACACTTATTTTTGATAAATTTATTCTGTAAAAAAACTATAAATGAACTGTCTCAACTTGTTCAATAGTCATATTTCAAATTCAGAAGCCGATTCTGAGTATTTCTATAAAATATTTTAAGTTTATTCTTAGAATTGTCAAAAACTTGAAAATTTTTTCAAAAGCAATCTAAGCTAAATTGGCCCAAAACAGAAATTGGCAAAAGTTGCTAATCTTTTCATTACTCGTAATTGAAATTTCTTGCAAACTACTAGTTTCTGAAACAAGTGCAAATGGGAAAAACAAATGCATATTTAAATACTTTTAAATTTCAGGATTCAAAACTTTTGATTAAAGCCTTGAACTTTATCAGCACAACAAGCATATAAGTTATTGCAATCCCAAAATTTTTAATAATTAACAAGTACCTTTAACTTAATTGATTGTTATAAATTCTTCAAAGATACAGTAATACCAGTTTATTTAGTAAAATATTATTTTTAATTAAATATCTTAATGAAACAATAATAGATATAAAATTCAACTTAAAGGGTAACTGAGTTAACAATACTAGTCAATGCAATAAAAAACAATGCTTGATGTGTATAACTTTAAAATAAATTTGCAAACTAATTCATTTCAAAAGCGAAAACTAGCTACAAAAATATGCAGTTTCCCATTTGAATTTAAATAGGATAACGGTAAATAGGAGTTTGATCTTTATCTCTAAAAACAGTGGTTTGTTCGAGAGGTTAGAAAAAATATTTAATTGCATAAAACTTTTATCCGTTTCTTGCACAGAACCAACTTAACTTAAATCCCTTTAATGTAATGGTCTATTCAAAAACTACCAACAAAGATTATACTTCCAGATTCATTTAAAAAATACCAAGTATTCAAAACCTTGTCAATAAGCGATATATATCTAAAATTCAAACATAAAAGGTAGAATTAGTCAAATGAGTTCAAGTATAAACATCAAGCAGATTATTTAAAAGCTATGAGACTGATTAATCAACTGAAAACAGATTGTTTTAAGTAAAACTAACATGAAAATAAATTAAACTAATTACAATTCTGATTAGGAATACAAAGAAACCTAGACAGTCAGTCAGCTTGTAAACAAGACAGATCAAGTCCATAGCAACATTCATTATCATCTAACTTTCCCAGAATAAATATTCACAACCAATTGCACACTAATAACAAAAAAGCTTGGGTTATTAAAGGAAAAGAACATTTAAAACTTAGCACACAGGTGTAAGTATTGAAATGATAGCATACACAATTTTTATTCAAGCATCTGAAACACATTCTAGATTTGAAATTTTGCTAATAATTGTCACTTAAGCTCAATGGATGTTTGATATATTTCCCTACCCTAAAGATTTTTTAAACAAGGACTGAAACTTCAGAAAAATATAACCATATATATAAAAAAACATTCTGGGGTCAACACAATATAATTTCTTTTAACTACACATCTAAAAGGAGGAAATGTTTCACTACTTTTTTAAAAATATCCAATTGAATTAACTTTTGACCTAGAACATGTTCATCAGAGAAGGGTTTTTGTTTTGTTTTTTTGGTCTCTTCTAGCATTGCAAAAGACTAATGAAAATTCACAACACAGAACCAACAAGTACAATAAATTTCTTAAATAAAACAAGTTAATTTTATCTGAAAAAGATGCAGATACGATGAGTCAAGTTGTGTCACAAGAAAACTACTCAAATAAGAAAATACAGCAAATGTATCCACGAGCAGATGCGAAGGCTACACTCCATGTTAAAAAAATTGCTTCTTGAACAAGTGTAAGTATTTGATAATTAGTCTCTTGCTTATACATCTTCATTAAAAAGAATATTTTTCAATAAGCTAGAATTATATAACTATCCATTTTAATAGTCAAAAATCACAGCACTAGAGCCAGAAGGCATATACTGATAAACATGGTTTCAATTGTATGCCAATTCTTTTCATAGCCCATTTAATGAATTCCTGGAAATAGCATGTTGCAAAACCAACATCTATAACCTTTTCCCCTAATGTAGTGCAGAGTTTCTGGAACGAAACAGACACACCAATGGCAGGTTTAAAGTTTCTTGAGGAACAAAAAATGACTAAAGCATTGCAAGCACATTTTCCCCTTCAATGAAAAGAATCTCAACAATGTTGGACCCCGTGACAGTTTCATTTATCCACACCATTCCATTTTGGCTTAAAGGAACTACGCATCATCAGATTTGTCATAATACTTCGTTTTTGAGCTATTTTTATTTCCTGAAACAAATAGAATATTTTAAAAAACATTACATATATATTTCTCGAAAACAATTCAATAAAATATAACGATAACTTTTAAATCCAGTTAACAAATCTGGGATTATAAGATAAATAGAAACAGAAAAACCCATATTTTAATTTCAATAGTTAGTCTGGAATATGTTAAAAAAAACTAAGCAGAAAACAATATTTTAACCAATTACCTGCAATTTCTTTCACAACAGCTTCAAACTCTGAAAAAATTGAAATGCACAAAATAAAAAACTATGTAAAAATTTTTATTGTATCATACAAAAGCAATTAATCTTAAGACCCCAGGAAATAGAAACCCCTTCCAAAGAACTAATTGCTTTATTATAGGAATAATGTTGTTAATTCTTCATAACCGTAGGAGTGGAGTTGAATGGGACTACTAGGGATGAGATTGACATAAGAGCAAAAAGTCTGAAAAACTGCGTGAACAACATTTTTAATATTGTTTTCCAATATATTTTTAAGGTAGAATTTGCATGTTAATGAACTTAATATAAAAAAGATTTGAAAAATAGAGTTCCACGTACTAAAAGGGGGGTTTGGGTACTCACCCAGAAAATTTTTGGAAATTTTATCCTAAAATTCCAGGTTTAAGCTTATTTTAACACCTTGTCTGAATTTTTGCAGTGGGAGGTTTGAGGAAAAAATCTGCAAATTCTCAGAAAAATTGGAAAAGGTCAGAAAATCCGAAGAATCTCATGCCTGGACTAATGAACTTTTTTTATATCTTAATTTCACTTTAAAATTTCGATTTTCCCTCAGAAGATAGCAGTGCCTAGCCTACTCAACAAATTGTGTTCATTAACTTCATGTTTTAAAGTAGTTAAAATTGCATTTTACTACTTTATAAAACAGGCAAGTCAAGCTAACATTCGACACTGGAACATTAACTCTTTAACTGTAAATATTTACTTAAGTTTATTTTACTTAATAAGAGAAAAAAAAATACTTATAACACATTTTTAACATCTAAAATGCAACGCAAAAATATTGACTGGGTTTTATTAACATACTTTTTATTCATTCAAGGGGATTTATTTTGTGCTGTAGTTTAAACACTATTTAACATGACGTTCTTATTTATAAACTTTAAATTTAAAACAAATTATTTCTAGCTTTTTTCAAACTGAAGATTTGTTCTAAGGAAAATTAGTCTATTGATAAAGAGAAAACTATTCCGGACATGCGGGCCGGACTACACTGGACTAGGTGATCGAAAATGCGACTGAAGGACCTCTCAAAATGGATCCCAGGAGTGTTTTAGACAGTTATACGAACGCTGGAAGAAGTGTGTGGATGTGGGAAGTAAGAAATTTGAAGGCCAAAAAAGAAAAACTATTGTTTTATTTTTTAATAATTTGTCCAGGAACTTTTTGGACCCTAGTAGTATGTGTTCTGATCTGCACTAAACTTAGTAAAAAGTTTAAGTTAAGCTGGAAAAGTTAAAAAAAAACTTAGGATGTTATTGTTATTACCATATTTTGGCTAGTGAAAATATCACAACCTCCAAATTCTGCGGAAATTAGGTGAAAACTATGGAATTACAGATGTTGATGTAGTGGAAAAGTAAGAAACTACGCCATAAACACAAGTATCCTTGGTAATACCTGAAGTCTCCAGGGGTTCATCCAGGTTTTGTTGCCAGGGTCCTGTTTCAGGAATTTTGTGAAAAGTTAAATGGAAATTTGTGAAAAAACAAATTAAGTTGTGAGAACGAAGGTCTTGTGGTTACAAGCTTGTTTATAAATTTTGAAATGGGTCCAAAATCTTTTGATCTTTCGACTTTTGTTAAGTCTTTTTTTGGAATTGGAATTTTGTGAAGGGTCCATAAACGGGCCCATTTTCTCTCTAGCTAGATGAACTCCAGGTTTTCAAGTATGCCAATGGCAGATAAAGTACCCATAACCTTTGATAGAATAAATTGGTACAAAAGAAAAGGGGGATAACAAACAATTTTTAACAGTAAGGATGGAAAGAATCACATTTCTATGAAGATAACCTTTACCCAATCAGTTCCTAAAATTTTATAGAAGTTTTGAAATTAACACAAAATAAAAATAAAAGTTAAATCTTTTATTACTATCCTTATACTACTTTTTCCACTTTTATAAAATTTGACGAGATGAGGTAGAATAAAAAATAAACTATTACTATAAGATCCAAGATGAGAAAATAATGTCTAATCTTTAGTAAAAAAGACATTAACTTACCTCTGGCATAAAAATTAGTTAGTTCTGAGTTATTAAATTTCTTGGAATTCACTTTAGACTCTTTGTAGTGAATCACTTGGTCATTACCGAAATACACTGTTTGGAGATGACTAGATTGTTCCAGTGAGAGATCTTTGTTATGAACAGTTTTTGATACAACATCCAACGGAGATGAGCTTTTACAAGAGGAATTGGCATTTGCATCTGCAGTCTTATTTACACTAGATATTTCAGAAATGCCTTCACGCTTTTCAGTCTTCTCCTCACCCTTAGAGTCTACTTCCTCACTACTGGCGCTCCTGTTGTTGTCCTTGAGGTCAGAGATAGAAGCAGAGTCTGCAGGAGGCATATCAAGCACTTCCTCAATACCAAATCCAAATGAAAAATTGCACGCATTCGACTCTGAAGGGATATGGTCCATGATGACTGGAGGAATATCGAAGCTTTTCGCCTTGGGAAGAGCACTTTTTGGACACGTACATGCACTCTTCTTCTTATCACACACACTACACACTAGTTTCACAGCATCGTCAACCTTCTTTGCTGCAGGCTTGACAGGGGCGTCAGGTTTAGCAGGATCCTCGACCACCTGACTCTCTGGCTCGGTTTGGGTGTTGATCTCTCGAGTCGATTTGGCATGGGACCTCACCTTAACGTCTTGTGTGGAGCTGTCGCTGTTGCTCTCCGAGGTCGCCCGGTGGACGTCCCTCGAGTCGCCGCTCACTCTGCGCTTTCCCGCCGCCGCCGGAGACGAGTCCGCCTTCTTTTCCTCGGGAGGAGACACTGAGGCAGCCTGAGTACTGTAGGTGATGGGCGAGGGAGAATTGAGCTTTGATATGGGCATTCTAGCTATATCCGCATAGGACGCTTGAGGCGTGGATGACGATGACGAAGGCGTGGTGTGTGGGTGGGGCTGCGTCGGGTGAGGCTGGGACCCCCGCACCGGAAGGGAATGGACGCTGTCCAAGTCGGAGTTGTCGACCGAGGATTGCTCCGAGTGGGGCATGCTGCTGGTCGACTTTCGCCGCGAGTCCTGCTTTACGCACTTGCTATCCGCCAAGGGCAGCATCATCCCCTTCTTGCGCTGCGCTTGGGCATTGCGCCACCTGTAGGCGTCCGACCGCTTGCTTTGGTGCTTCTTTCTCTGCTTCTTCTTCACAATCAGGAAGCCCGCGTCCTCCGTGGTCTGGGACGAGACGTCGGCGGTGGAGTAGAAGTCGGCGGCGAAGCTGGACACCTCCGGCGAGCTGCGCCCGACGCTGTTGCGCGAGCTCGACTCGTCCGTGCTGCTGTCCTTGCCTTTCTCGGCGCCGTACTTGCTCTCCTCGTTGCTGTTGATGTCCAGGGTTCTGTGCACAGAGTTTTCAAAATCTACTGAACAAGAGTCTTTTAGGGAAGATGAAGCTCTGGTTTCAAAGTCAAAAACATCGGCAGTATCGTTGACCAATTTACTGCTCTTCATATTTTCGAGGGAGTTGGATCGAGTCAACTTTTTCTTGACATTTTGCATGATATTTTTATTGCCATTTTTCAGTTCTCGGCCAAAAGACTTCTTTTTGTCATTGTCATGAAGAAATGTTGCTTTGCTAGATAACATCTGGCTTTGAGAATTGCTTTTCAGGGTAGTCTTGCCAACTTTTTTGGTATCACCTTCGTTGATAAACTGCAGCAAAGCATCAATGTCTTCTTGACCCCTATGACCAGCAATATTCTCAGATAAAACTCCTTTGTTTACAGAGTTTTTTAGACGCTTGTTCTTACGATTTTTATTCTCAGACAAAGAGGATGGATTGTGTTCCATGATTGAATTTGATACAAGGGAAGCAAGATTAGAAGGACGAGTATTCCTGGTAAAGGGATTTCCATTCACATCAGCGTTCAAAAGCTGTCTATCTCCTAAAAATAAAAAGTAAGCCTTGTTTACTATAAAACTTGATAGATACAAGAAGGATTTAAGCATAGAATTTAAAGGACAAATAAAACAATAAGCAATATTTAGTTCTAAGGAAGTAGACTTATTATAAGCCTAGGTGTACAATAGTGACATGTAATCCAAAAATAATTAGAAACATAGTAGTTGCAGACTAAGTGTAAGTGACTAATCAGAAAAGAGGCTCTAGGTACAGACGTATAATAGGGTGGTCCAAAAAAATTTTTTTTTGAAAAGTTGAACTCTCACCCTCCAGTTTGGTGACATTATGTGAGTTAATGCCCCTGTCAAAATATTAGATCATTTAAAGGTTATTTAGAGGTAGCTCATAGGCTTTGAAGTTTTATCCATTAGCGTGTATCGAAAAACGCATGTTTTCGGTAAAGGAATTTATATTTCAACTGATAAAGCAATAATATGTGTTTATAAAATGTATATTTGTTTTAGTCATAACAAGGTATGTATAATTTAAGTTTTTAACACAAAAGATTATTCCTTGTCTGGAACTCGCATAACTGCTTCTCGAACTCTGAATAACAACTTTTCATTAAACTCTAAATACTACCGTTTACTTCCACTCAACCACTCAAAGACATTAACATCAGCTAGCTAAACTGCTAGAGCATGTAAAAAATGCTATTTACTTAGCCTTCTTGACTTTGTGATTTGAGAAGCAATCACACAAAAACTCAAGATAATTTCTCGAATAAGCATTGATCTATTTGTGTGAAAATCCTTCTCAGGTATTTACTTCAGAGCTCCTGGTGCCTTCCATCATATACAGAGGATAATAAAGATTATTTACTGTTTAAAGATACAGTGTTTCATCAACAGTTTAAAGTTTAAACTAAAACCAAGAGAGAAGGCTTTAAAAGAGTTTAACCTGTTTGTAGCACTTTGATACAAATGTTAACTGGTTCATTGCTACTATCTCAACAGAAGCTCCTGTTCATGCTCATATAAAATTGCATTAATTTAATTAATTATAAATTGCATTGAGGAGTGACTGAGACTTCACCGTTACAGGTGGATATCTTTTGTTTTGACATAAAGTCGTAGCTTTTGTATCGTTCCTTTTTTAAACCTTGATAGTTATAGTTTAAACTTTAAACTGTTGATGAAACAGCCATTTCTTTAAACAGTAAATAATCTTCATTATCTACTTTACATGATGGAAGGCACCTAGAGCTCTGAAGTAAACACCTTTAGTTAGAAGGAATTTCGCACAAAAAGATCAATGCTTATTCGAGAAATTACCTTGTCTCAGTTCACAAAGTCAAGAAGGCAAAGTAAATAGCATTTTTTACCAGCTCTAGCAGTTTAGCTAGCAAGTGTTAATGTTTTTGAGTCGAAGTAGATTAATTTAGAAGTCGTTTAATTTAGAGTTGGATGAAAAGTTGTTTTTTAGAGTTCGAGAAGTTGTTATGCGAGTTCCAGACAAGGAATAATCTTTGTCAAAAACTTAAATTATAATTACCTTGTTATGACTAAAACAAATATACATTTTATAAACACATATTACTGCTATATCAATTGAAATGTAAATTCCTATACCAAAAACATGCGTTTTTCCATAGACGCTAATGGCTAAAACTTCAAAGCCTTTGAGCTACCTCTAAATAACCTTCAAATGATCTAAGATTTTAACAGGGGCATTAACTCACATAATGTCACCAAACTGGAGGGTGAGAGTTCAACTTTTCAAAAAAAAAATTTTCTCCATAGACATATGGACCACCCTAACGTATAAAGGCTGAGAGGAGTTTCAAGTCTTCTTCACTACTCAGAAGAAACACAAGACAATTTATTAGCCTATCAAATTACTACTTGGTCAGACTAGTCTTCTAAAAAAACTTGAATTACCATCCTTAAAGAAAGTTACCAGAGTATTTTATCTTACAAGGATTGGAATTACCTGCATGTGTAGTTGGCTTTAATACAGAATTGAAATAAATAAACTAAAAACAAAATACAGTGGAACCTTGTAGAACTACCCTTTCGAAGTTTTAATGTAAAGACTCAATAACAATTAATTTATAACTATAATAAAACAATCTGTACCTTTATTACCAGCTTCTGTAACAAGGGTTACTATACCAGGGGCAGGGGTGCAGAATATGTCCGAACGATGTTTGGGGGAAATTCAAGCAGCTCTGGGGAAATTTTTGCCCCAGATAAAAGAAAAACTAAAAAAATTCAATCAACAAATACTTTGGGTAGTGACCATAACCTCCAATTTAACAGGCAATCATGTGAAAACTGCAGAATTGTGGATGTAAAGTGTGAAAACTATGGATCAGCGCAAAAAATCCTATTTTTCTGGGTGTATACCTGATAGTTGGCTTTTCCTTACTTATTGTTTGGCATGCAGGAAAAACAACGTATTCGAGGTAGGATGGTAATTTCTACTATAAATAGCGTTCTTGTTATCTCACATTTATGTTCTTCACTGAAAAGTCGAGTTAATTATGGAGAAATTTATAAGTAGCTTAAATTTGAGAAAAATTGACCATTTTTCATATTTTAAGAAAAGAGGCACTTCTGAGCTAAGATATAAGTGTGTAGGACAGACTAAAAAAGAGAGTATAAAGATCATTAAAATTTAAATTTATGGACTATGTGAAAATTATTGAATCTCAAAGTTGTTTAATAATTGAAAAAACTACTTATTTTAATGAAATCTCATTTTGGGGGAAATTTTGCAGAAAACAAATTGTGTTCTGGGGAAATTTCGGGCCCTGAAGCATTTTCTGCACCCCTGACCAGGGGTAGTTTAAAAGAGGTTCTACGTTATTATCATTTTAAATCATTTAGAGATTACATGTTAACTTTTTTTCAGTTTTGCAATTAAAGCTGGTTGTGATCCCTTAATAATTAATATTAGAAAAATAGAAAATCTTACTTCTATAGACATCTGGATTTACATGAAAAGTATTTAATATGTCGGTAACATTACTCGCCCATGGTGAGGTAGGAAAATCCTCTATGGCTTTGCTTGGATCACTGGCACTGGAGACAATCTACACAAATACAAAAAATTAATGCAATTTTTTTTTGACAAATTGACATGGAAACTTTCAAAGTACCACTTGAAAAGAAAAATGGAGAAAGATTTGAAATTTACTACATATTAAAGAATGAATGCTCTTTGGCTTCAAAAGAGAAATAGTAAGGGAGTGACTTGTCACTGAGCTATAATAGGCATGCATCATTTGCTGTATTTCCCTCCAATACAGACTAAAGGTTTGAGGGAAAAGGGAAAAAGATATTGACAAGAATTCAATAATGGGAGGCGAAAAAAAATGTTGAGTTTAAAATAAAAAATGTCCAAATCAAGGAACCTCAATCAAGCGGCTTGCCTAAGATTTTTAAAATTAAGCGACCAGCGCAGCGGTTGGAGAGAAGCCGGCTCTTTTTGGCGATAGTTAGTTAGGTAATATCAAAGGTTAATTCTTTTGGTGTAATAAGGTGGTAAGGTATCAAAAAAAGGATCATAGATAAAAAATTAGTTTAACTATTTTTTAGGAAAATTTTAAAGCTTTTTCTGGGGAAGGGCCCGGTTTTGCATAAGCATGACATTACCCATTTTAAAAATAAAAACACAAAAGCATTAAAATAATGTTGAATGTTCTATAAAACTAATATTTAACCTATTATGCACCCATGAAACTTTTTGCTAAACATATTTTTGAACTAACTTGTGTGCCTCAAAAAATTTACAATTATCTATTATCCACGGATCGTGGCTACATCAATATTCTATTATAGATTGGCCCGCAACTTTCAACTTTCCAAAGGTTGCCCCTGCCTGATCTAGATGAGGCTTGCAAACAAGCATGGGTGAAATTTAGAAAATTGCCAAGACAGAATTTGACTAAACCTCTTAATTAAAAATAATGCTTTTATCTATTAAGTGTCTGAGATATGTTTTTTCCCATCCTGAAAGGGAAACCGCTAGCATATACATATATTTCAGTCTCTAGACGGAAAACTTTTAAAAATGAAATTAGTTAAGTATAGTCAAAGAGAATTTTCAAATTTCCCTTTTCATCTAATTCGACTCATTAAAAAATTGCATCAATACTGTAACTTTCTAGAAATTTTCATAATTGTGGAATGATTTAACAAAATCAGGCATATGGTTGGCATCTCTGAGAATATGAATGGGGACAAAAATATTGAAAATTAAGGAATAAACAAAAGTTTAGTATGTACTTCAGGAAATTAAGATACATAAAACTTACCTTCAAGGGAAAAGTTACAGTGGTGTCAATATCATTGCAATCAACATAGAATTGGCTATTACTCTCTGCAAGTCCATTTTCACTTTTCTCAAGACTTGTGCTCACAGAGGAAAAGTCGTCTTTGCTAGAAGTCTTATCTGATTTGATTTCTTCCATTTCTATTTCAATAGGAGTGTTATCTAAAGCACCTTTTCTACTATTCTGTACCTCCTTGTTATCACTAGTTACCACAGATACAGGACTGTCTTTAGTTACACTCACTTCATTGTTCACGTCCAGAGTAACGGATACAGATTCTACACAAGTATCAGAGCTACCTTTGATAGAATTTTTGGTTCCTACTTCTACCTGAGTACTGCTACAACCAGAAGATGCAGTTTTACTAGACTTTTTTAAGTTGTTTTTTGATGACTGAGAATCTGAAACTATTCCTTTTACTTCTTCAGATGACAATGAATGAGTTCTATGTGCTTTACGAGGTTTTTGCCTAGTCTTGGAAAGTCCCGAGCTCATTAAGTCAGTCAATGACTGAGATTGTTGAATAGTTTTTTGAAGAGCACGAGGATTCAAATTGTTTTTAGAGCTGGAATCGTCTTTACTTCTAGAATGTTTTTTGCGACCATCAGTCCTAATATGAGACCTTGAACTTTTTTGGTTATGATTAGAATAGTTTTTTAACAGAAGTCTGTCACAGGATTCTGTATCTTTCACAGGATTGCTTACTCTTAACTGTTGTAATAGTTTGCTTTCTTTGTTTTTAGGCTGGTTAAAAGTAGAGGCTTCAACCATCAAATCACGAAATTCAGCTTCTGACAACTTGGATACATCAGCTTCTGATAACTTTGATAAATCAGCATCCTATAAAGAAATTTATCTTGAGCAACATGGAATATATTTTTAGAATGAATTAGAAAAATAAAACAATAAAAATTTTAAGTTTAAGGCAAGTGATGAATCAGGATGTAAATTTAAGAAAGAATATGAAAAAATTGAAAGGATGTTTATTATTAGCTAATTTCTTCCCCACCAATTTCTTTCTTTTAAAATTCATTAATAATTTTGATGAAAATATGAAAATTTATAAGAAGCATTATGAATTTGGTAGAATATTTTGATTCCAATTAGCTTTTAACTTTCATCAGTTTGTACTACTTATCCTGTTTAGTAAAAATCTTGATTACCACTATTCAAGTTTCCAGATTATCCAAGCTATTAAATTTTTTAGAAGATTACTGTCTAGAAAACTTTCTGTCCTTTTTTTAAACAGTGAAATATTGCTACAAAAAAGCCAAAATAAAATAAACACAATTAATGTATATTTTTAGTATAATATTAATATAACTTTCATAATTGTTAAAAACTTTTAAACCTACATGATTGATAGTATTTAGATTTTTGCTTTAATCAAGTCCTTTGGTTATCCAAGTTAGGCTTGGTCCACCTCAACACGAATTATCAGGACTCTACTGTATATGAATATTTTCACTTATCAGGTGCCTGGTCTAACGCAAAACTATAGTATCTGTATGAAATAAATCTTGATAAAGTTTTAAACTATGTATAACAGTTCATTATTTTTCTTCAGTAAATTCAAACTAATTTCAATTTATTTTTATACATAAAGCTATTTATTTCATACTAAATTATGTTTTACAGAACCTAGAAATATTTTTAATCAGTGGCATCTGATAATTTAAATAAGCAAAAGAAATGTTTCTTTAACATAAGTCTGTAATAGGAAAAATTAGGTTCCTAAAAAACTAAGTTTTAACTTTTATAACCCATTGAGCTAACAAAATAACAGTACATAATTGAAAATAACAATCAGTGTTCAAAAGGGTGAGAAAATTAAAGGCAAATAAAGTTACATAATGTAATGGACCTATGCTAAAAAGCATGATATTTTGTTTTCAGCAATTTTTTTATTTTCTGTTTTGTATAAAAAATAATCATTGTTGGTGTAATTTTTAAAAAATATTAACCTTTTTGTTTTTACATACTGAGGAATTGTATATTGAATTTGAAATAAGTGGTTAAGAATCTGTCATAATACAATCTCAATGAGACGTTAACTTCTTAGTTTAGAGCCTGATACTTTTTCAACCTCCATACCAATGCTAAGTGCCAAAATTTTGATACGTGAAGAAAACTGAAGACTGCTTAAAACTATTTCTCGATAATGAATACCAAGGTTAGTCTTTTTGGTGGTTCCAGATATCTTTTTTATAAAATATGTTTCATGTGTGAAAGATGTTATAATTCTTCAATAACCGATGCTATAAAAATTTAACTAAGTTAATTTTATTGCAGTTAATAAAGCAAATAAATCACACAAGACAGGGGGAGAGAAAAAAGCCATGAATAAATCTCTGAAAACTAGACTACTTTATTTAAATCTAGCAATACCATATGACAATTCAAAAGTGTTGCTAAAAGAGAAAGGTAAGCCTGTGTAACGATTAGATTTGGGATTTTCTAGCAATCTAACTGATATGATTATTAATCATAATTAAACACTAGTGCCAGACTTTTGCCAAATGACAAATCTGTGAACAGGCAACACACAAACACATTAATTACTATAAGATATGAATGCAACTTCAATTAACATACAGATAATGCACATCCTTAGAAGACTATGTTGAAAATTTTTGCAGGGGGAAAATTCAAAGACAACCTGTACTCCAAAATGCATAGCAGAGACTATTTTAAGGGTAAGGAGGTAATTTGCACAAAGCTGGCTGTCTCAAAAGAGGGGCACTGCTGCAAGAAACCTGTTGGGGTCCTAAAATATTTTTAAAGAAAAATAAAAAGATTAGAAATGAATGCATTTGGCCCAACATGAGAATTAAATACGATTTTCAGTTTTATCAGGAAGTGAATTAATTGCAAAGTGGTTCAACCAGCTTACAAACACCAAAAAAACCCAGGTGGGTTTAAAAAACCAATAAAATCTAGCCCTAAGTGTATATTTGCAAGGAGAGGGGTTTAAAAATTTAGCTAAAACTTAAAAAAAACCCAGCATTTTCAGGTATTTCAATAATGCAAATATCTCACAATATAATATTTGAGGAGAAATGTATAAAAAACTCAGATTATCACAAAATAAAGGGCAAAAATTCAAAAATAAATTCCTTTTCAACCGTAGAGAGTGTAACAACCCTTAAGGAAATAAATACTGTAAGAACCATTCGTTTTTGTGTAACAAATGCCGGAATCTAACGATTTTGCTGGTTTTAATTCAATCTTAAAAAAGGTTACGCTTCAATTTCCACCAGATTACACAACCTCCCATTCTGGCTTATAAAAACCCCTAGATTGCTAGGGGTGCATTTCCATCCCCCCTTCTTGGGTTATTCTGAGTCTTCTAGGTGTGCCCTAAACCCTCCTAGAAGTTACGAAACACTTATCTGAAACACTCTGTATAAAATACCGTTACACAGTAAAGCACCGTTTATAGGACTTTTCCATTATACGTCATTTGGCAAAGTCCCAATTAATTCCTATTCATTTCAATGCACAAATTCTTCGTTTATATGCCGTGCAATATCAGTTATACATTGTTTTCCACTGTTTTAATAAAGGATTCTCCAAAAATAAGTGTAATAAATTGAAGATGTGCGAGTCATTATACAAAACAATGTATTTGCATGTGTTGTTCAGGAATATAGTAGGTATTCAAGATATGAAAAATAATTATGTATTTAGGATAAACTATGTTATTTCTTATGCCACTTGGAATATCCAAGCTCCTGAGAAAGTGAGGCCCATGAAAGGCAATCCAACTTAAGCCTCGGATGATAGATGCCGCCACCATCTATCTCCACAATTTTGACATGCATCTGAAGGGGAGGGAAATAGTCTCCAGACACCTGGACCCAAGGTAAACTGCGCCATGACCGACCTCAGGACCCACAGATTTAACAAGCACGTACTCCGCATATACTCGATGGGTCTTCAGCAGTGTCGGGAATCGAACCCGGGACCCTCCGATCCCCAATTATTTTCAGTTTAAAAAGTGTTTTAAGTAATTTTCTCATAGAAAAACTTCAAATTTATTGCATCTATGTAAATCTGCATTAGGAACATTAAAAACTTAATAATCAAAGATGTTTTCGATTTCTTTTCATTTATACGTTGGTCCCTTGGAAGACGTATAAACTGTGCTTTAACTGTACTTTAAAATTTTTTAATTTTGTTTTGTTAACTTGATATAATACACATTTTTAAACAATAAGTATAAACAGATAAACCTATAAAAAACCCCAACATGCTTTGCACTGTCTGCAACATGTATTTACCTTTTTGGTCGTAAGAAAAAATTTTGTTATTACCTAAACTTATGGCATTAAAGAAATATTTATTTTAATTAGGGCTCGACCGATGCATCGGCGCCGATTGTTTGAAAAAATAGCCAAAAAATCGGCCCATCGGCCTAAAAAAACATCTAAAAGCCGATGTTTTTCATAGAAAACAGAATAACATCAAGCGATTGACAAAAAAATGTGCTTCTGCTCCAAATGTAGTTTTAAATTGAACTTGCACCAGCATGGATGTCATTTAGGGGGAACCGGGAACCGATTGCCCCCTCCATGTCCCTTTTATGAGAAAAATTATGGGGGAAAATAGTTTATTTTTATGGGAAAAAAGTGTCAAATCCCTTGAAAATTTTGTAGATTGAGAAAAGCAGCGGATGTAACTCAAAAAGTCTCAAAATGAGCTAAACACTACTTTTGAGGGTAAAATTAGAAAAAAAAATCTGGAGGTGAACCCTCAAACCACCCAGTGTTTAAAACGGATTCAAAACACTTGTTTTAAGGGGAATTTTCAATACATTTTCTGGAGGAGGATCCCCAGCCAGCCCCCTTTCAAACTCTGGCGTTTTTTAAAGCTTTTTTTCCCTTGGAAATTCAACATTTTCAGTTAAAAAGGGAAAGGGTCTATACCCCCGGATGTGACCCAAATGGCCTAAAAATGAGCAGAAACCCTACTTAAAAAGGCAAATTTCAAAAAATTTAGTGGGGGAGGACCCATAAACCCCTCTAAAAATTTTGGCAGAGTATACAGTGTTTTTCACTGAAAATTCTGTCACAAGAAGCTTTACCCTTTGGGTGTCCCCTTAAGAGATTTAAAAGTAAATATAACTCTTGGTAAAAGGGGAATCTTTAAAAATGTTTTTTGGGAGTACTTCCGCCCCCTTGAAACTATGACGCTTTGCCTTTGGAAAGTTTGTGGTTTTGCATTGAACTGTTCTTTTAAGATGTAACCCAAAGGGTCTCAAAATAAGCTGAAACTACTTCAGAAAGCAAATTTTAAAATTTTTATTGGGGGTACAATCCAGACCCCCCCCTTTAAGGTTAAAGGTTTAACCTTCCCCCAAAGTGTTGAGAACAATTTTATAATATTTCCCCCTTTAAAATTCTGAGAATTTTTTTCTGAGAGCGCATTTAATTTGGGGTAACACTGTAATTTTAAATATCTTCTCTTTTTGTGAGGGTAATTTATTTCTGTTTCTTTAAATATCCTGATATATAAGGAGATTAGCTCCTTGTATACCAACGAATTTACGACGCTAATAAATAATAAATAGACGTCAGAATTTTGAGGGGAGCTAAATGTTTTGAGCTAGAATTGTTTATAAATTTTCTGCGTTTAAGCTTGTGTTTTATCTTATATTGAAACACTTCTGATGGAGAACTCCCAAAGCAAACCAATACTTTGTAATTGGCAGAATTTTCAAGAAAATAACAATGTAAACAAATGTAAAACTGGCGTCAAAATTTTGTTGGGGGTTCATCCCTCAAAAGTAGTGTTTTAACTCATTTTGAGACCCTTTAACCTCCCTATCCAAAGAGGATTGCTATTTGTAAGTAAAATAGTTTTCAAAGAAAAAAATTGCCCAAAAATTTATACAAAAAAAGATTTCATTTCTGGTTCTGCGATAGGTTTTAATGCATTTATAAAAAAATAATGCCAAAGGGTTTGCATTTTTTACCATCGGCCAAATAATTAACATCGGCCATCGGTCTGCCGATGGAAAATTTCAAACAATCGGCATCGGCCAAAAAACTGCTATCGGTCGAGCCCTAATTTTAATACTTGAATTAATTAACCCTTTCAATCCTAAAGGTGGACACAAATTGGAGCCGAGCGTCGAAGGCAAACAGCCACGAACACGCTCTGCGCACGCGCAACTCGGAGGCTCTAAGAGCGGCGCTTGCGCAGAGCGTGTTCGTGGCTGTTCGCTACGCCGCTCGGCTCCAATTTGTGTCCACCTCTAAACCGCCCGAGATTACTATTGAATCCAATGGGAAATTTGGGGCGGCTAGGTCTGAAAGGGTTAAAATATTTTTTTACAATTAAAAGTTTCCCTTTACTCTTAAATTAATATCTTAAAAACTATTTAATTTATAACCCTTAAATTCCTCTAAGCTGAAAAATTCTGCTCTGATAATTAATAAACCCATTAAAACCCACTCGGGTTAGGTTTTTTTAACAGGTTTTCCTGCCATAAATATAAAAATCCCATAGAATGTTAAGTAGTGCAAATGAATGACAGATCTTTGGCTGTATATGTATACCTACTTCAAAGATAATTCTTGTTTCTACTCACAAGGCTAAAACAAGCCTATTAAATGGCTATTGACTTATTTTACATATAAGCCAGAAACTTAACTATTTCAAGAGAATAGTCAATATTTTAGGGGATGGAATCCCTCTGTATCTCAGCAATGGTTTCAATCTGTTTGTAAATCAGAAGGTGTATAAAAGAGGGGACAGTCTTCCTTGCCGATATTAAGTGCTATTGGAAAGTCTTTCTCAACACGGCTCGGTCCTAAAAGTGGGTTCAATCGCCAAAGTGCGCCTCAGTATCAAAGTTAAGATGGCGACCAAAAAAGTTGCCAACACGTACGTACTTCTAGGACTTTACCTCTCTACACTATTAAAGATATGAAAGACATACATTCAGAGAATTTCAGTTACTTACCAGTAAAGCATATAAAAAATGTTCTTAATTGTTGTGGGGAATGTAACACCCACCTGTCCTACTGGCATGATTAAATTGTTTTCCAGGAATACCCTTACAGTTATATTCTTCAGTACATGGGGGAGAGTGGGGATGAATGGGACAGGGGATGAACGGAACAGCTCAATTTTTTATATCTTAACTTCACTTTAAACTTTTGTTATTTCCACCATAAGATGGTATACTTGCCAGCCTATTCAACAAATGTGTTTATTTACACTAGCTTCCATTTTTGTATGAACTGGACTACTAAATGTGTTTTCCCATACCAAAAGTAACTTATTGTTTTACTTCTATGATTACTTATTAAAAATAATTTAACTAAAGCTTAAAATTTGACTGTGTGTTGAAAGAGTATATACTTTTATTAGTATATAGTTTAAAATTTAAATGGAGAAAATCCATGGATATTTTCCTAGTCTAATTTTAGTTTTTTAAAAATAAGTGGGTATGGGGATGAACGGGACAGTTTCATTATCTATCACTTCATTTCCTGGTTTCAAAACTTTCCATCAATAGCTTGGTATATTCAACACATTTAAGTAATTTCTGATAAAGTAACTAAAATAGGGTGCAAAAATCTATGTTTAAACTTGTGTTTTATGTTCCAAACTAATGTGTGTATATATGCAAAGTCTTAATTATCAAATACTTGCAACTTTGATCTCAAATATGTTATGGTTAAAACATTATTCAAATAAGTTTGTTTTTATGCTCAATTTTTATCAAACGTTCCTTCAGAATGGCAGGAAAGGAATGACTTTGGGGGTATGATCCAGGCATCAAAATTTATCTATTTTCACTCTTTAAAGTACAAACCCATAAAAAGCAAGTAGCATTAATAGAAATAACACCCAGCCTCGGCCACTGGCTGAAAGAACAAAAGGACTTGCACAGTTTATGTGTTAATTTTGCCTGTCCATGAAGTCAAATAAGTTGGGTGTTTTTTCCCTTTAAATGCCTTTTTAATTTTTTTCTTTGAGAAATAGAAGTGTATTATTCCTTTAAAAAGCTTAACGTTATGCAATGTTTAAAATAACTTTATTATTTTATTAAATTTCTGAACTTTTTTTAACTGTTACATTCATCCCCATCGCAGGGATGAATGAGACAAAATATTACATACATTCTTAAAACTATTCTTGGAGTTTAAATGATGGCTAATTGATTGAATATATGCGTTTATAACCAAGTGTTCAATTATTGGTTTTAAACTGGATTGAAAATTTTTTTTTTCAAAATTAGCAAATATATGAAATTTGTCCCATTCATTCCCTGCTCTCCCCTACTATTAAATCTCTATGCTGACAACACTTATGCTGCAGTGGGAGCTGTGGTTACACATAGCGACTGGAGGACTCTTTCTAAAGCTGTTCCATTAAGCATACTACTTATATAAATTATATTTCAAAGAGGTTGCCTTTGTTTATCCTAGCTAGGGTAAATTGAACTAAATTAACACAGCATGTGTCACACCCACACTTCATAATATTTTTGTTTCCATATAGAATTTTTTAATAAAGCACAGAAGCCTCAATGTAAAAATACACACAATACATTAAAAACAAGATACACATTTTAGTTAGGCAGCCAAGACCAAATCTTAAAACTAATTTATTTTGAAAACTGGATTTATTACTAACTTTAAGTTGCATACTTTAATCGAAATAAAATCTTGGCGACTTTTTTTGCAAGATCTTATAAATTAGCTGTGTTAATTTACAAAAACAGTTAGGTAGGTATAGGATCATGAAGTAAAAACGAGAATCGTAGCGTAAAATCAGGAATATAAGACGGGTAATTTTAATTAAATAAGGTTTAAGCTAGGTAACTAACAAAAAATTCACAGGGTTTTAAAAAGTAGATCAGATGAATAAATAAGTTTCAGTCAAATAAATCTTAAGATTTCGCAGATTGAAAGGTCGTATAACAAATCACAACATTTTTCACGAAAACTTCACGATAGAATCTAGAAATTTAAAAAAACCATGATTTATTACAAGCAATCTGCAGAGATGAAAGACAATACAGTAGGCACCACAAAATTTATCACCAATTCATGGGTATTGTAAAGTCAGAAGATTACTTTTTTGCTCATTTTTAGCGCAATACTGCATTAGAATAATAGGCACTAATTATAAAAATGCATCAAATTTTACAAGAACCCATACCCTTTTCACTCTTACCGGGTCTTAAAACATGTAAATATCCAAGAATTTAAGTTTCAGATGCGATAATATTCTCCTTCAAGACACATGAGTAATGCACAGGTTATGGGTGAGAAATGATTCAGCAAGTCTACGCATGAGTTATTTTGGAAACCATAACAATCAAATCTTTAGAGTTGTAAAATATAACTTAAAATGGATCAAATATCAATCGAGGTGAAATGAATTTAATAGATGGGGCTTCGTGATTCCAGGGGTGTTTTACTAAAAATATCACAAGCCTAGGCCTATAAGGCATTAATAAAACAGAAATTGTACCTTTATTAGGCTTTCTGATTCTTTAGGGTCACTGTTATCATTTGTACAATTTTTCGGCATTTCATGATTCACTGTATTTTCAGAAGAAATTTTAAGAGGTAAAGTTCCATTTGAGGAAGAGGGCTTTTCCTCAGTATCTGAGCATGCTGCCATCTTGAAAACTACTGGACTGATTCTTCCGAGTTCAGCGATTGGTCGAAAGAAAGAGAAAATAATCTAGTCCGCGTTGATTGGTTATAAAGGATTGGTTTATTTATTTGCAGATATGTAATTAAAAAGTCCCTTTCGTTAATATTAAGTTTTTAAAACAATGTCATTCTCTTTTCATCACGAAATTTGATTTCTTTTAACCATATAGAAATACTTTTCACGAGTAAAAACGGAATTGAGCTCTTAACTCGTGTAGGTTCGGGGCACTCGGGCATTTTAACTAAATTTATTATTTAAATAATGAATTTATTTGTAGAAATTTGGTATTTATCCACGCTTTTGTGGGATATCATCAGTTAAATTTTAATATTTCGCAAAAGGGTATTGTCTCCTCTCGAAAGAGGAATGGTAGAAAACCTCAGGGTGGAAAACATCCCCAAAAAAGCAGTCTGTTCTGTTGATTTCAGAACAGGACTATTAGCGGGGTAGCCAAATAGGCTCTGGACCCCTTTGGCCTGACCTAAAATTTCTAGGGCCCCTTTTCTATATACATGTGAGCAATTACGTTTTAAGAGTGTCCAAAAAAGCACCCTAACCCCCCATAAATTCTCCCAACTAAAAACTAATAATAAGGAAGGAAACTGGAATAGCATTCCACAGAAAATCAAAAAAATATCCCCTTATGCATCCCAAAAAATTTTGATTTTGTTGAAAAAAAAAATAGTATTACATTCTAACTAAATTTGTAAAAATTGTACTAAAAATAAATTAGTCTTTCAAGTTTTATTGATTCACAACTATCAAGTGAGACAATTTTATATTCTTACAACGAAATGTAAGAATTTGAAGAAAAAAATGTAGGGATTTTTTAAAAAACATAATTATAATTTCCTCAGCTACTACACTATCATTGACTATATTATGTTCTATAGATATTTTTCTTAAAATTAAAATAAGAGGAATGAATTTTTAAGTATCGTAACTATATACCTACCAGCAAAACTTCGAAGATCTGAGGTCATTTGACTCTGCTTTAAGTTTCAAAAAGGCAATAAAGCTTAGAGCCGCCATTGGGAATCGGGAAAAATAGAATTAAAAAAAAAATCTCCTATATTATTGAAGGTTAGTTTAAAAAATCAGCAAACCTAAGATAGACCATTTATGCAGTTACTATCTGTACATGGTTAGCTCATTAAAATTACTGGTGTTTCTATTCCCATAAAGAACTTTATGAGGTTTTATCTAGTCAAGCAAATATTTTCTATACATCTCTTATAACTTACAACCATATTTTGCTTAAAATATTCACTTAATGCATGAACTAAAATTTTTTTCTTTAATGAAAGGTATGTAGAATTTGACATGTTTATGTTCTACCTACAGTAAGAGTAGAAAGAGCAAGTAGATTCTTAATCATTAAATACTGTAATACGACATTTTATAAAAAAACATTTTTGCCATGCATGGTCATAAGATAAAGTTCCAAAATTGTTCTGCTGATATACAGATATTATAGTACATATGAAATACCTTTTTACCAAAAAAAGTTTTATACTACTTTTGCAAAGAGTTTTTTTTAAACTTTCAAAATAAAAACAATTTACTAACATATAATCATCAATGAAGAAGCTTTGTTAAGAAATAAAGTTTATTTGTTTTCTGCATTCCATTTCTACATTTTGCAACAAAATGTCATTCCAAATATAAATATATATTAATTTGAATTAAATAATAAACATTAATAACAGAGAACATAGAACCATATACATATTTACAACAATAAACGTGCTAAATAGACTAAAATACAAAGCAATGATTGAACAAAAACAGGAAAATGGAATAAGAAGCAAATAAGATGGAAAGAATTTGGCTATTGCAGTGTACTTGTTTCACTGAACAAACTAGGGTGTTTCTCGCACAGTAGCTGAGATTCTTATCACTGACAACACTGTTTTTTGGTGATGATCAGCAGCAAAGGCCAATTCTTTAAAAAAAACCTCAGTAAAACATCTTAAAAGGAACATGAGTCAGGAAAGGAAACTGATAGCTTGAATTGATATCTATGCCACAATATCAACAAATGGATTTAAAATTATACAATAAAAAAGAGGCTCTCTCTCATTAACAAATTTAAAAATTAAGGGGATGAAACTATTTCCAAACCCATTAGTGAGAAAGAAGTGCATACATTAAAAATTTTTCTTGTTTCAGAACAGGGTTGGCAAAAACCCGGGTTTTTTTGAAAAAAACCCATATTAAACTGGGTTTTTTCAAAATTAAGTGGTTTTCTACTATAAAGTAAGTGGTTTTTTTCAAATTTTAGTGAGTTCTTTCTATGTTAAATGGGTTCTGTCAAAATAATGCCAGTTTTTCCAAAGTTAAGTGGTTTTTTCCAAAGTTTTTATACTTTGAAAAAACCCACTGAAATTGTAAAAACACCCCTTATTTACTGAAACCTGGTTTAAAATTTGAAAAACCCACTAAAATTCAAAAATATCCTAAACTTTGAAAAAACCCATTCAGTATTGAAAGAAATCTATTCAACTTTGAAAACACCCACTGGAATTTTTTAAAAATCTTCGTTTTTTCATATCTACAGTAGAACTCCAATTATCTGAACTTCTACTATCCGAATCGCCGATTATCCGAACTGCTTTCAGAATTCCAACCTACGCTTTTAAACTTCGTATCAGTGTTTGAAAATATAATATAGAATATCTTTAAGAAAATTAATGAAGGCAGAAACAAACAAGTATTTAGAAGTTAAACGATCAAATATTTAGATGCCGTTTTTAAGTAGTTTTTGCAGCTAAGATCTATGGAAAACCATATTTTGGGTGCGGTTCTTTGTGTAAAAGATAAGATCTTAGCTCAAATGCTTGGTTGTCCAATGTCCATACTGTAAAGCAAGCAACAGTTTGCTAATAACTCTACAGACTCTTTTTTAGAGAAAAATCCAATTATCCGAATGGGGTCCGGTCCCAATTGATACGGATAATTGGAGTTCGACTGTAGTTTGTACTTTAAACGTCCTAAATTTTGAAAAAACCCCATTCAATAATGAAAAAACCCACTGAATAATAAAAGAACCTATTTAACTTTAAAAAAACTCCCTGAAATTGGAAAAACACCATTTAATTTTTAAATCCTAGTTGAAAAAACCCATTAAAATTTTAAAAATATCCTTAACTTTGAAAAAAACACATTAAATTTTGAAGGAACTGCTTCTTCTTTTAAAAAACCCAAAAATGGGTCCAAAATGTGGGTTTTTTTGAAAAAACCAATTGGGTCCAATCCAGCCAACCCTGTTTCAGAATATACTAATGAGTTAGAAAACTCTCATTTGCATTAATTTTAGTTGTAGTTCATTGCATTTCATTCAATTACTAGCACAACTGTTAGTACCTGCACTGGAGTACTTAAGATAATAACTTAAAAATATACGCAATACAGTAAATATTTTATTTTCTATAAAATAAATAAATAAAGCAACATATCATGTTTTATACCTACAATTTTGAAACAAATAATCCAAGTTCTAATTTAAATAAAAGGAAATAGGGCTAGGGCTTGAAGATTTGTATTATAATTAACTTAAGTGAATAAGTTTTAATTAATGTTATTTTGTAAGTTAGCACTGCTCATTTTGTACTGTACCTTTGCCTATGATCACAATTATTTTTGGCTAACTGATAATGAATAATTTAGTGCAATTTAATAATTTGTACATGATGTTTTAAATTGGTGCAAACAGTTAATACTGGAAAAACTTGGTAATAATTCTACTGGTGAATTAAACATACTCTCATAACACATAATTGCACTTATGAGCAACTACTAGGACAAAATTAATTACAAATGTAAAGAATCAAAGGTAATATCATTGGTTATATATAAAAATATACAGGTCTGTATTAAGTGTATTTGCCACCATTTACTGTAACATAACTAATTCCTTTCTTTGTAACAAACATATTATTTTAACAATCTTATGAAGATTTATTCTTAAGGATAAGTTGTGGATGGAAGCTTTGAAATGACTGTATTTTTTAAAAAACAATTTGCTGTCCTACTTTCCTCAATATGTGCTTCATGTTTAAATATACCGCCCTGAATATAAACTTAGTAATAATATTTAAGTTTACAATCAAGTTGATACAATAATTAAGTTGTTAAATGACCATTGACCAACAGATGTTTTGCATATACTACAATGGTGAAAGGAATTTTCATACAACCACGAAACTTGATCCTCAGCTGTGTTTTCGGACTGTAAAGTATATAGCTAGGATAATGGTTAGAATCATGACTGCTGCTACAACATAGAGAATCAGTTTTTGTTTAACAATTCTGAAAAAAAGAGGCAAAATTAAAAATGCAGAAATTATTTAAAAAATATATAAATTAAATATGAAATAACTTTTGTATTATTACACATTTTTTAAGGGTTTCATTTACTTTTGAGAGAAGAAAGCTAAAATAGTTTTTTATACACATAAAATGCATCTAGAACTCACCCTCTTATCATGCCATTTATTATCCTAGAACTTCGTCCCAAATCGTAGTTTGTTTCTTGCGTCTGTAATGAATTTTAGCACCTTAGTTATTGAAATTTCAACACATTTAAATCTGTATTTATTATGTTAAATAAGAAAACTTAGCAGAATAATAAGGAAAAATTATATTTCAAGTTAATTTTGAAGTACTTATTAGTTAGTAAAGTACTTATTTATAACCATACAAGCATATATTGGGTTGTCCCATAAGTTCTGTTACTTTTACAAAGTTTTGTGTTTGAAAATTTTTTATGAAAAACTGGTAATAGGTGGAGATTTCAAATAAAAAGGATTTTGATTTAGGTACATTTTTGAACATAATGTATGATTTTGGCAGTTCTGGTGATATTATTTCTTTTCAAAATGGGCGTTTGAAAAAAGACCGCAAAGGACGATTTTCTAATTATTTTTTTCTTTTGTTTGCAAAACTAGGAAGAACTCATAATTCATGGCTAAAAAAAGTTTTACTGTATATTTGAAACGTTTAGACTAACAAGGGGAGGATCCCAACGTGTCACCACCGATTCGGTTCATTTTTGGTGTGTAAGTAGTGCATAACTAGGACATCAATTTGTGAAAATATTAAGAAGCAACTCTCAAAAGTTTAGGAGAAAATCGCGATTAAAAATTTTAACACGTAGTTATATATCTGAGAAAATTCGTGTCTTGCAAGCAGATCGTGGCAAAGAGGTAAGAGCTGCGACTGAGTCCCGGTTTCGAGCCTCGGTGGGTCCCGTAATTTTTATTTAAATTTTCCACAAAATTAAGAGAAACACAGATACGAAGTTAAGTAGTACATACATATTTATATTTATAATTATCAATTTTGAAACATTTTTTAAATATTTTTTTCTGGGAAAAAATAAAATATTTTGCTATTTATACTACAGTCGAGTCCGCTTAATGTGATCACGGTTAATGTTATCAATCGGATAATGTTATCGAAATCAACAGGTCCCGATCATTCCTATTTAATTTAATGTAAAATACATCGTTTATTGTGATCAACTATGGATCAACACACCGCTTAATGTTATCAAAATTAGTCCATATCCCCTAAAAAACCCCTGCTTGAGTTTAGTTTTGAAGGTCAATTTCTTTGAAACTCAGTTTAAGTTCACAGTTGCACTGTTTCTTTGAATGTTATAAAAATAAAACATTCCATGTTCTCTGACCTCATTAAAGAAAACGGTTAAAAGGGGGGGGGCGAATCCATGCTTGTCATTGTATATCACTATCGGCACCTTGCAGATGTTTCTGATAAGATATTTTCGATTTTTTTTCTTGTTTAGTGGAATTCAGATGAATGTCAGTGGTTATTTATGTTTCTGAGCCTTTTCTATGTAATTTTTTTTAAAATACCGATGATAGCTTGTCTTGAAGTCAAAAGAAAACAAATTTATGAGAGGAATCGCATAGGTGTAGTATTAACATTAATGAAAATACAAAAGAAACGATTATTTATTTTTATTAATTGGACTACTCATATTTTACCCTAAATTTTAAGTTGCTAAGTTCATACACAGTGTAATATTATTTTGAAAACATCAATTACCGTTACATAATTTTAATATTGAAGCAAATAATCTAGTTACACTGTTTGCTACTTTTTGATAAGAAATCGCTTATTGTTATCAATCGGATAATGTTATCAGTTTAATATCGGACAAATGCGATCACATTAAGCGGATTCGACTGTATTTTTATAACTGGATAATATGGAATCTTATTTATAAATATGTAATTATATTTATAACGAAAGTATGGAACGAAAAGGGTAAACACCAAAAAAATCCACATGTTCATATTTTTAAATAATTTTATTTACAATTAATTTATTTTATTTACACGCAAAAAATTCATTTGCCTTATTTTTCCCTTGGATTTCACAGCAATCAACAGAATTCAAGGAGCTAAATGTTTATTTTAACAATCAAATCAGACACATAACAAACCCTTTTAGCATAACAAAATTGCGTACTTTCTTTTGAATAGTTAGGGATAAATTAAGTTTAAACTTCATCTATAAAAATGAAAACTATTTTTTTTTAAATATTTTCATTCCTTGTTTCCCCAAAAAATAATAATTAAATCCAATTTTTTATGA
This sequence comes from Tetragnatha versicolor, assembly GCA_024610705.1. NCBI lineage: Eukaryota > Metazoa > Arthropoda > Arachnida > Araneae > Tetragnathidae > Tetragnatha > Tetragnatha versicolor. Next base: position 60,848,949 of record JANDEH010000001.1, read on the forward strand.
TCGTATTGTAAATATTATATATTTACCAAAAAATTATTCATAAACAAGAAAAAAAATTTAAAATTAGTAATTAAATATTATTCTACTTTTATTTCGTATCTGTACTCTTAATTGTATGGAAAATTAAAGTAAAAATTATGGCATACACCGAGGACCAAACCCGGGACCTTTGGATTGGGAGTCGCAGCTCTTACCTCTTTGCCACGATCTGCTTGCACGATACGTATCTTTTCAGATATATAACTAAATGTTAAAATTTTTAATTGCGATTTTCTCCTAAACTTTTGAGAGTTGCTTCTTAATATTTTCACAAATTGATGACCTAGTCATGCACTACTTGCACACCAAAAATGAACCGAATCGGTGATGACACGTTGGGATCCTCCCCTTGTAAGATGTCATAGTTTCAAAATGATTCGATAAGTTTAAGGTAGAAAATTTTGGTCTGAAACATAACATCTATTGCAAAAAATTTACTGCAGTAATGTTAGTCATTTCAAAGAAATTATCCCAAAAAAAGCATCAAAATCAATAAAAAAGCTTACAGATAGACCTAAGTATTCAAAATGTGCAGTATATTCAATTATCTCTGAACTTAAGTTACGAAATCAGTGCGCACAATTCAAGCGCACAACGTTTTAGCTTATCACAATTACACTCCCTGAACTTATGCTGAGCAAAAAAAGCAATTCTTTGCTTCATATGAGAACACTACAATAAAAACAACACCTTGGCATTTAGAAATAAATCAATTCAACGATATTATGAAAAGAGACTTTCAATGTTTAAACAAGCATTAAGGTTCAAAAAACACCTGCCTTTAATTTACTTCATACCAGCTGCTTAGAAAAACAATAGGTGTGCTTTAAAGACACACGTGAAATTGCCAATATATGAAGTTTTAAAGCCAAAATTTCCTACCTTAAACTTATCAAATCATCTTGAAACTATGACATCTTAATCTAAACACTTCAAATATACATTGAAACTTTTAGCCATGAATTATGAGTTCTTCCTAGTTTTTCAAACAAAAGAAAAAAATTATGCGAAAATCGTTGTTTGCGGTCTTTTTTTCGAACTGCCATTTGAAAAGAAATAATATCACCAGAACTGCAAAAATCATACATTATGGTCATAAATGTACCTAAATCAAAATCTTTTTTATTTGAAATCTCCACCTATACTAATTTTTCATAAAAAAATTTCAAACACGAAACTTCGTAAAAAGTTTCAGAACTTATGGGACAACCCAATACATGTTTAAAACATGGTTCGTACAGAAGTTTGAAGAGTAAAATTGTAAAATTAAGCACTTTTTAAAGACTTTCTAAGAATTTTTGAGAAGTTTTAAGGACCTACTTATACACATCTCAAACTATCAATAAAATGTTTCCAATGAGTTTTCAAGAACGTATGAGTATATTTTTGTCTCTCAAATAGGAATAACATTAATGAGATTACATATTAACTAACAATGCATAATTAATGACTGCAAAAAAGTATTTAAAATGGTTAAAGGTGCCCAAGTGTTTACACATTTTTTTCTTTATTTTTGGCATTTTCAGCAAGCCAAATTTTGCAACCTTCTTTTTCAATCCATAAAGGATTGAAAGAACCTTTACTCAAGTTGAGTCACTTAAGTGAAATGCATCAGTTCAAATTGAAATTATTGAAGAAAAATGTGTAGCATCATACATTTGATAGAAGCACGAGAAAATATGACTGTTTTTGCCTACAAATAACAGGGATGCGATTGACCAAAAAGCAAAAAAGAGGAAATGCCAAATTATGTTCTTACTTTTTTTGGTGTTTAATTTTAAGATTTTGTTTGATATAAAAAAGAGGTTAATTACAGAGATCCAAGCACAAAGGGGGTCTGGGGGTCCTCTCCCAATAATTTTTTTACAAATTTGACCCTAAAAACAGCATTTTAACTTGTTTTTGACACCTAGTCCGATTTTTTGGGGGTGAGTCTCCTGCCACCCCCCTTGATATTATATCTGAAACAGGTTACAATCTAACAAGATTTTTTAAAAACACTGCTATATTATCTTATCTAGCTTCAAAGTGATCTATCAGTGAAAATTTACAACTTGGGAAATCCTTAAGAAAAATTAGTTGAAAACACTCACTGAAATCGATAAAAACGCGATCTGAAAGGTATCACTTGACTTATTAGGCTCCTTTGACTACGCTTAAGTTTTTTCTGAAACACAATTACAATGTGAAAGGAAGCCAGCTTCAACTAGGTGCTGGAAAAACGGTTCTTAAGCAAAATCGCTATTTTTCAACTTTTTCCGCAGAATGTGATCTTAAACAACGAACTTGATGGCTTCTAACCACTGTAAAGTTGTTTTTCCATATCGCACTAACAACGCAAGAAGAAGCCAACTTCAACTTGGCACCCGCGGCCGTTCAAGAAAGAAGTCGCAGGAAGAAAAGCTTTGCAAGCAACACGGAACTTAAGTGAAAAAGTCGCAATTTTCCAAACTTTTTTCCGCTTTAAATTGTCATTTTTCTTGGAAATAATAGGCAAAGTAAAAAACTAGGGATCTGGAAAAATACAAATTAGTTCATGGGTCGTAAACGGGAGCCTCGCAATGAAAGAAAACGCAGACCTCTTTTGTTTGCAATAGCCAACATTTTTCAGGAAACAGCCTGCTTTTCAAGAAAAAAAACTAAGAACCATATTAAAAAATTAAGTACTTTTTAAACACTTTTTAAGGGCCTCATAAATGGACACAAAAAGTAAGCACTTTTTAAGGTTTTAAGCACCCTTTGAACCATGTAAAATAAAAAATCAACTAACATCGCTTGATTATAAAATTAACTACAGTTTTTAGAAAGATCGTATTTTCAAAATCGGCATATAAGCCTACAAAATCACGAAAGTTACAAAGACTGGGAAGTTTAAAAACAATTGTTGAAGTGGACGAGATATTTAGGATTGGCAAATTTATAACTCTTATTTTTGGAGCAAAATTTTTAAAATTTTTTGTTTTTGTAGCAGAATTTGGAAAGTGGTGAATTTTGTATGTTTGGTGAAACTCAGTAGATTTTCCACTCCTATAATAGCGTTACCCAAACTATAGGCAAAATATTAATGCTAATACACAGTATTCATTTTTCAAGATACTGTTTTCTTATCTTAATTCCATAAATATGTTAGTTTCTTATCCATTATTAGTTAATGGTGGATCTGAAACTACTACACACCCTGTAATGTCACGGTACTTTTTATTTGTGGGGAGGGGGGCTTCTGTAAAAAAAGGAGGTTCATATTACAGACACCCTACATTTAAAACAGTCGGAATCCAGTATATTTATGTAGATACTTGAGAGCTAAATTAGCATTTCTACATCATGAAATTACAGTGATTCGTGATTCCCCCAATCAATCAAATTTAAGCAGTGTGCAGAGCAACCACTTGCAACTCTAGCGATTTTATAATACAGAGCAGTTATGTGTATTAAATTGCCATGTGTTCATTATTGGAGGATTTTTCTGTAAAATGATCTTCAGATGTATCATCATGACTTCAGATGTATTGTACAGACAAAGTTTTTTTAAATGCCTTTTACTGAATTTTTCCCCTTTTAAATGCATAGCAGAAACACTTAAAATGCATGTTCAATTAAGAAATATGATCATTAACTTAATATCAATTGGAAGAAGCAGTTTAAAAATTGCCAACAATATCAATATTTTAAATTTACAGATCTTTATTGATGTTGATACTTACCCTGGACTTAGCTTTTTTTATAGTTTCTCGTTGTGAATTTAGATCAGTAAGAATTTGAGCTCCTATTTGTTCTAAAAAAAAATATTTGTCAAAGTACTATACACTTATATTCAATCTATATGCATTTAGATATATACTATCATAGTAACTTTATAATGAATGATGTGTTATTTATATATTTTTAAGGTGTTAAGAGATAATATAAAATTAAGAGGAATTCTTAATGCAAATAAAAAAGAACTCACAAAAATAGGTAGCTACAACAAACACCCATTTCAATGGGATTAAATTAGTGAATTTAAATTAAATAATGAAACAATCCTTTGTAATTTTTTAAACCAATTTTTAACAAATACAAAACTACTTGTATCAAATAATAAATGGATAATAAGCAAACAAACCAGCTTCAACAGCCAACTTATAGCCCCCATCCAGCTGCCGAGATGAGTTTTCAAGCCGTTCAGTGTTGTCTAATAATCTCTGTTTCTGAAAGCATTAAAAAAGTCACCCATTATTTAACTCAAGTTACTAAAAATGAACTGATATGAAAAAACCTCCAATTATCCGAAATATTGCTACATGATACGAATTAATCAATTCATTGGTTTTCTGCAAGATCATATCATAACTCTGGAATATTACTTATAATTTAGGATTGATCTGAAACTATACTCTGTTCCACCCTAAGTTGACACTGTTGGGAAAGGCAGAGGTTGTACCAATCTGCCCGAAAATATAGTACTAGCTTGTATTGCAATTTAAAATAAAGAATATGCACACAAATTTGTAAAAATGTGTCATACATTATAGTTAATCGGGATTTTTATCATATAACTTAATTTAATCATGGGTTAAAAGTCTTTAAATCCAAGCGAATGAATATAGTTCGTAGGGTAGAGCCGGGTAGAACGGCGTTGGACGGGCAGCCTAATCCGGCTGATTGGCTGGGAACAGGTGTCCTAGCTGTTATTCGGTCGCCGTAGCCTTTTCTTCAGTGTCAACTTGAGGTGGAACAGAGTATAAGTCATTACAATGAAAAACAAAATTTAAATACTACTACTACTAATAATAATAATATTGATAACAATAAAAGGATTATAGTTCAACTTAGGTATTTTAATTAATGTCTTAAATTTTAATTTTTCTTTTGATTCCATCAATGCACCCTTAAATCAATGTTCAAAAACCATAGATAACACTGTTCAACAATGAAAAAATTTCCTTGATGAAAATAGTCATTTCTTATAGATTTTGGGGTGCTGAATACGAAAATCACCATTAAAATTCTCACTTGACTCAGGGTTTTCGGGGAACAGCCCCTCCCCCTTTTTACGTTTTTCAATGACTAAATGACTTTGAATTCGATTATCAGGGTAAAAAGCATTACTTTAGTCTTTAAATTACATCCAAAGGGACAAAGAAGGTTGAAATTTGTAAAATATGAAATTTTGTAGCAAATGGATAGGTTTAAGGGGTTATTACCCCCCTAAAAAGGCCAAAAAATTGCTTAAAATTGTAGAGGTTTTTACACGCTATTTTTTCCTCTTATTTTTTACGCAATTCACGATTGAAGGGTCCTAACCCTTCAGCAAGGATCCAAATTTGATGGCAATATGCAGCAATGATTTTTACTAAAAGCGGTTGATGTATTGACGTCCCCAAAGCACCCACGGAAGGGTTCCAATGCCGCACTTACAGTTAAACTGCTGTACAAAAAAAAGTCAAAATGTCATCGACTGAATTTCAGATGATTCTTGTAAAAAATGACCTGTTGAATTCAAATATGACACCCATTTTCCTCCATAACTCTCAGTTTTCAAGGGGACGCCCCCTAATTGTTATCCACAGCCGTGCATCTATTAACATCTTGAAACATGGAATCCTCACTCTCTAAAACCGGTCATTTGTTAAAGAACTGGAGAGTTTCTACTTAGGATAGACCCAAAATATTATAAAAACGACATTTGTAATCTTTTCAAAATCATTATTATTAATTCCTGAGCTTGCGAGCGCCTTCACGATTCTGGAAGTCTTCCGAACCCTTCCGTGGGTGCTTTGGGTTACGTTAAGACTTCAACCGCTTTTAGTAAAAATTATTGCTGCATATTGCCATCAAATTTGGGTCCTTACTGAAGGGTTATGACTCTTCAAACGTGAATTGCATAAAAAATAAGAAGAAAAAATAGCGTGTAAAAACCTCTACAATTTTAAGCAATTTTTGGCATTTTTAGGGGGGTAATAACCCCTTAAACCTATCCATTTGCTACAAAATTTCACATTTTATAAATATCAACCTTCCTTGTCCCTTTGTATGTAATTTCAAGACTAAAGTAATGCTTTTTGACCCTGATAATCGAATTCAAAGTCATTAAGTCATTGAAAAACGTAAAAAGGGGGAGGGGCTGTTCCCCGAAAATCCTGAGTCAATTGAGAATTTTGATGGTGATTTTCGTATTCAGCGACTCAAAATCTATACGAAATGACTGTTTTCATCAAGGAAAAATTTTTGAAGAATCTTAGAATAGAAGAATTAAGAAGAATCTTAGAAATTATGATTTTTGATTGTCATTATAAAACCACAACCAAAATAAAAGGACTGTCACGACTTTTTAAAGAGAGACTAGACATTCACTACACCTTTGTGTAAACCATGTATTTAAAAAAGAATTAAACTCCTTTGGAATAGAAAAGGTTGTTGATAGGTCAAGAGATTGAAAGTAATACAGTAGATCCTAATCTCAACCCCTCTCCACTATGGTAACCTTAGCATTACAACAACAGGTATGAAAAGCACAGATTATTTCATAGAATTGCTAATTTTATTCGATATAATGTTCTTGTGCTGCAATTGTAAATTGAATCGTTTATTTCAGAAACAAGCACCAAACATAGTGGGATCATATATTATCATTATTTTACTTTAGTGTTTCTTAAAGTAATGACTTACAGGGCCAATACAAGCCAATTTTGGTACCATTAATCGGCACTTTCACAAAAATGTCAGCTTTACAAAAATTATTTTTTAATGATAGATGAATTGTTTATGGTTAAATTAGTCTTTAAATTGCTATAATACTGTAGAAATAAGTAATTTAATGCTGTTTTCATTAATTTTATAGTTCCCATTTAAAATATTTATAAAAAGTTCACATAAATTAAAAAGATCTTACAATTTTTCACAAAAATTAAAATGCTATGTAAGTTTTTTACAAAAAGGGGGGTTAAGTTTTCAAATTATGGATTAGTCCCTGACATATAGAGCAGAGGTTCTCAAAGTGTGTGCCGCTGCACCCTGAAGAAAAGTTGCAAAAAATTACGAAATTTCAAATATGGAACAAATCTTTTTAAATGTTTATGGGGGGTGAAAACAGTGAATATTATCCAACTTTTTCACTCTTTCTTCCTTTTATTCTTGCGTTCGTAGAATGTCAAATGGAATTTATATTCATAACAATGATAAGAAAAGTTAACTATGACCTAATATTTAATTCTAGAACCCGTACAAAATTCCTTAACACTTAAATTTAGGCTTTTCCCCGAATATCTCTTTTCTTTAAGCATTGGCGGCCATCATGAAAAAACCCACTTCCGGTTGTCAGATTCGGGTAGACTTCTGTAATGACAATAAATACACTTAGTACTGTCTAAAACAGTTGAGAAAATGCTTGTTGGTAATTTTTCTTTGATTTAATGAGCCTTTAAAACTATCCAGTATGCGCCGGCAATTCCGAAAAAAACGTAAGCCGCCATCTAGGAAATAAGTCCTGTTCTTGTAACTAGATTTTGACAATCATAACAATGATAAGAAAAGTTAACTATAACCTATTATTTAATTCTAGAACCCATAAAAATTTTTTTAACACTTAAATTAAGGCTTTTTCACGAATATCTCTTTCCTTTAAGCATTGGCGCCATCTTGAACAAAAAACTTCCAGTTGTCATACTCGGGTAGACTTTTGTAATGACAATAAATACCCTTATTGCTGTCTAAAACAGTTGAGAAAGTGCTTGTTGGAATTTTTTCTTTGATTTAATGAACCTTTAAAACTATCCAGTATGCACCGGCAATTCTGAAAAAAACGTAAGCCGCTATTTTGAAAATAAGCCCTATTCTGGTTACTAGATTTTGTAAACGGAATTTATATTCATAACTATGATAAGTAAAAAAACTTACTCTTTTCTTACATCGTCATTTCACTGACGAAGAGGGTTCAGGATACCCTCGAAACATGTCTGGTTTTAATATCTTTTAATAAATTATGTGCAAATCAAATGTCGGTTTTTCAATTTTATGATAAGAAAGTTAACTATAACCTGATAGTTAATTTTAGAACCCATAAAAATTTTATAACACTTAAATTATAGGGCTTTTTTATGAATATCCCTTTTCTTTAAGCATCGGTGGCCATCTTGAAAAAAAACCCACTTCCGGTTGTCAGATTCTGGTAGACTTTTTTAATGACAATAAATACACTTACTATGGTCTAAAACCGTTGAGAAAATGCTTGTTGGAATTTTTTCCTAGTTTTAATGAACTTTTATAATAACTATACCCAGTGAAATTGGGACTCAGAAACAGCGCGGATACGCGCGTATTTACGCTTGTTTTTTCCTTAGTTTAATAGGATAGACCAAATTTACAGCATTATCTGAAGTTATTGACTTAATTTATGTCACTTTTCATCTTAATTAATGGAATTTACTCGAGAAAAACAAGTTTACTGTCACCAACTATAAACTTAGGCTGCCATCTTGAACAAAAGCTCTTTTCATGTTGCCAGATCCTTATAAATGAAATTTTTATAAAGAACTTCGTCAATAAAAGTCAACTACCACCTAATATATAAACACCGAAATTTTTTTTCGCCTATAATATAGTTTTTAGAGGATTTTAAAGTTTTCTTTTAAAAAGTTAAAAAAAAACACTTCCGGTCATCAGATTGTGGTACTTTTTTTCTGTCAATATGGGCACCTAGTAGAGTCCAAACCCGTTGAAAAACCTTTTGTTGGAATTTGTTCAGGGTTCGGCCCTTTTTAAACGCTTTTATTCTACTTGCTTTTGGCGGCGTTTTACGCGTGGAATTTTAAAACTCGATTTTCGGGCACTTCCCGATATGTCAGGGCCCCGAAACTTTACACATCGGTGTAACCCTCATGACACTCCAATATCCAACCATTATCTAGTCAAACAACCAAAGGATTAAGTTAATTAACGAGTATTTTTAACTAACAGAAAAACCAGAATTTGATACCTTTCCCAAGGGGCTATTCTCCCTAAACCGTGCACAATTGTTTATAAGGCATAACTTCATCATATTCAAAAGTCAAAACGAGAATTGCCCAGTAATTACGATAATTATAGACGAATAATCACTTTTTTCTTTCTGGATGCTTGTACATAATATTTCAGGCACTTCCAAACGATATAAAGTTCTGAAACTTTGCACCGTGGTGGAAACTCGATGACAATGCAATATTCAATCATCAACTAGTCAAAACCTCCGTAATTTAGGTAATTAACGAGTGTTTTTAGTTATCCTTTTAATTCATATTTGAGACATTCCGTGAAGCCAATGGCTCCCAAAACCTGTAAGATAATATACTAAGTATATAACTACAATATTTAATCTTCAAAACGTGATTTTTTGCCTTCCAATTAACAATTAAGATAATTAGCGATTTAAGATAATGACCGCGAGAAAGAAATCGCCAGAAGAGCGAGAAATCGCCCAAAATATCGCCGAAAATCGCCGAGAAGAAAAATATGTTCTTTTATAATTTATTGACTACTGAAAAGACTGGATGGTACAGTTTGCTTCTTGATACACACACACTAATTCTGAGTTTCTTACGATTGTTTTTTTTATTTTATTGAATGCTTTATTTTTATTGTGAATCTGTTTGATATCGATGGATTTCATCGGTGATTGAGCGGATGCGAGGAATATATTCTTTGTGCGAGGTATTTTTCTTGCTCAGCTCTGTTATTATAACGTACCCAGCAAAATTAAATAGATTTTAAAATTAACTTTGGAGTTGATTGTCCTGCTGAGTCGTCAGAGGATTGTTCTACTTTGTCAGATATGTGAAAATTTTTTGTTATACATGAAACTAAAATTCCATCCTAACATAACATTAAATATGGTTGAAATAAATACATTTTTTCTTGTGAGTTTTTGTTAAAAAGTACCATGACTAAAAAGTAGAAAATAAAATAAGTAAAAAAAGATTTTTTAAAAAACGCTTTTATTGAAGTGTTCTAAAAGGTCAAAAATAATTTTTTCGGTTTGACAAATAATTTATTGGGAAGTGGAAAATAACTTTTTGGTAAGTAAAAAAACTGATTTTCTAATCACTAAAAATAAAAGCGTGGGCGCTAGTCATTCTTAATTCACTATATATTCTAACTTCTTTATTCTATGTTCTATGACGTTAGATTTACAAATTTCTCATTCATGAGTTTTGAGTGGGATGGATTCACTTTAAATTCTCTGTTAGGTATTTTTATTTATATAAAATTATACATAAATGCCGACGTAATGGCCTGGTCGTTAGAGCATCTGACTGATGCAAAGCCGTACGTCTGGGGTTCGAATCCCCGTTTGGCAAGGATGTTAGTGTCACTGTCCTGTAAAAAAAATTAAATTTAAAAAATATTAAAAATTACTATCGCCCACGCTTTTATTTTTAGTGATTAGAAAATCAGTTTTTTTTACTTGCCAAAAAGTTATTTTCCACTTCCCAATAAATTATTTGTCAAACCGAAAAAATTATTTTTGACCTTTTAGAACACTTCAATAAAAGCGTTTTTTAAAAAATCTTTTTTTACTTATTTTATTTGAGCTATTTTCCCCCTACTATTTATAACTTACACAAAATAAACGATGAAAAACACTGCTTTTCACAGAAAAAGGGAAAAATGCAAACCTATTTTCTTTTTCATTTGGTGAAACTGCAGTTGTACAGAAAAAGGGACAATAAGGAAGTTGCAAGTGTCAGATTTTCAAAAACAAACAAGTGTTCCGTATGGTTTTTTGTATGGTAAAATGAAATATCTAGTCAGTTTTTCAAAAAAATTTACAGGTAATTAAATATTTTAATTTAAAAGTCGAGAAAAAAACACGTGACTGAAAACGTTTATTGTTTAAACTATAAGATGACGTCAACAATAATACCATCAACTCCATTGCTTTACAACAATGTTTAGTATAAGATGACGTCACATCCAAACTCTTGGCGTTTTCGCGCGCTTTTAAAAAGGGGATTTTTGTTAATTTTTTTGACAATCAAAAAATTTCTTGATCGGCCTCAAATTTTGGGTAGTTGCTTATATTTGCAAGAGGAATCGATTAAAAAAATAAAAAAAAATCATGCAACTTCCTCATTGCATACCTATTTTCTTTTTCATTTGGTGAAACCACAGTTGTACAGAAGTAACAAAAAATTCGTTGGAAATGAAAAAGAGTACGGAAAGGCGTATATGGGGGCCGAGAGTGCCCTGTCTCACCGAAACTTGGACTTGGTCTGCCAAAACAAGTTAAAACCCTTATTTTTAGCATCAATTTCTGGGGGAGAACCCACCTAACCTCCTTTTGTACTCAAAACTTTTTATAAGTTCATCAAAACCAAAATCCTACCTAAAAATATATACCCAAAATGCGGAGTAGGTGTACACCAAAACCAAGGTAAGCCCAGTTTTTAGGATTAAATTTCCAAAAATTTTTGGGGGATGACCTCTACATCCCCTTTTTACTTGGAACTTTATTATTCTTAACTTCGTTTATATTATATTAAGTTCATTAAAATGCATATCTTGCCAAAAATGTAAATCTAAATTTATAGGTGTGCTAAAACTACTTAAAAACCTGTCTTTTACAGTCAACTTTCCAAAAACTTTATGGGGAGGACTCCCAGACCCCCTTTGATACTTTGAGCTTTATTACAACCTTTCTTATATAAAATTCTTTTGTAATACAAATTCTACCTACAAAAACAGAAAGAAGCTACATTGGACCTTTTTAATATACATGGAAGGGTTGAGGGCTAATTTTGGGCCCCTCCTGAAATAAATTTCATAATACACTGGTGGAGACTTCTAATGTGGATACTTTTCCCCCAAAAAAAATTGTAACCTTTTTTGGGGGTGTCCCTAATTTTTTTTAGCTTGCTAGGGGTGTCGCGGCTGAAAAAGTTTGAGAACCCCCGATATAAAGAATATGAACTAAAGGGCTTGCAGCAACAAGGAGCCGACTCAAATGATGAGATGTTGGGGTGCCTTGTTGTTGCTTCAAAAGTCTCGATACTAAAAATAATTCTAGTATGTTATTGAGACAAAAAATATTATGTTAGATTAAAAAATTTAGAAGTGTTTACCTGATCATCATTGACATAGTCTCCTTCAAATAGTTCATCTCTGAGGGCATTTTCACCTTGAAGATTCATCCTTGCTTTCTGCTGACAAAAAAGACCAATATACTATTTCCAAATTAAGCTATACTAGACTGCATTGTTTCTTGACCCTATGATGCCACTATGCGAAAAGAAAGCTGAGTAAACAGAAAACCTGTTGGGTTGCTAAGATGAGTTTCTGTACACAAACTGTGCTGTTTAAAGAACAGGTTTAACAAACAAATCATACTTCTAAATAAAAGTTTGTAATTACAATCAAAATTCAGTCACTCTCAGCCAGAGTCAAGTGACGTTGCAGTCCAGTATGAAGATAAATAATAAAACCTAATTTTCACACTTGGTTTCTAACAAATACAGTATATACTCTTGACATAATGAAGCTGAAGGGACGTGTAAGAAACAGATAAAAGAAAGAGTCTTCAAGATAACAGGGAAGGCCTCCACAAATTAAAAAATTATGAAATATGGTTAGTGTCATAAGTTATTTCACATCAAAACATCTTTATAACAATAATAATTTGTTAACAAAAAAGATACAAATACAAATATTGTTCACTAAGGGGGCTTCCAAGCAAAACATGAAATTAATAACAATAATAAATAAAACATGAAAGAAAAAATACTAAACTAAGAAAACAATTAGACAAAAACAGTTTTGACAAAACTACCAATTCTTATTCAATGCAAATGCTTATTCATTGCTAATTTTATTTTTAACACATGTAACTAACACATAACTTGTTGTAAAAAAGTAACATTTAATTTAAAAAAATTCTTTTAAATATAAAATTTTTAAAACTGTAAGCCATTTCTGTATAATATACGCGAACGCGCAAACAGCGTTCGCAGAAAAACTTTGCCCTCTACAGAAAATTTTCTGAAAGAAAAACAACAAAACAGACTTTTTTTATCAATGAGTTTTTCTTTACATTCCCATTCCTCCCCAGGCTTTCTATTTAAGCAACAATTGTAAGGGAATATTGCATTTTAAAAGAAGGGGACGTTTTTTTTAAATAAAAAGGGCATTTAAGAAAAAAATGTGTAAATTCCTGTAGAAAATATTTTTGAAAAAACTTAAGTTCGCAGAAAGGTTTTTATTTTATACTAGCTGTTATACCCGGCCTTGCACGGGTGGGGTGTATAAATTTATTTTTTTTAAATATTTCTTAAAATACATTTATAATTTTGTAAATTAGCTATGTTACAAATCATCCCGGTATCCCAGGCGCCTCTTTCCTATCCCAGTGTTCCCGGTAATCTTATCCCGGTGGTCACGGTAATTTTTCTAATCCCGGCGTTCCCGGTAATTTTTTATATTCCGGTATTCTGGGTGTCTTTATGGTAAATTTCCTATCCCAGTGTTCTCGGTAATTTTTATAACCCGGTAATTTTTCCATCCCGATGTTCTCTCTAATTTTCTAATCCCGGTGTTCTTGTGACTTTTTACAATCCCGATGTTCCTGATAATGTTTAATATCTTGGTGCCTTTATAAAATAACAAATTTGAAACCATAGTAAAAAGTCTAGTAAATTAGTAAGTCTAGTGAACAAATTAACGAATTTAAAACCAGTGTTTAAAACTAAAATAAAAGATCTAGTAAATGAAAAAGTCTAGTGATCTGTCTCATTTGAAACAATGTTTTATTTTTAACTCGTTGTATGACTGGTAAAACAGGTTTTCAAACACGGAAAAATAAGTGAAAAAAAGCAGGAAAAACGGGAAAAAAAGAATGAAGGACTGATTTTCTCTTTATAAAATATAGCCCATGTCCTATTCTGATGTATAAGCTACATTATGGTAGAATTTCATTAAAATCCATTCAGTAGTTTTTGCGTGAAAGAGTAACAAACATCCAGACAAACATTCACAATTATAATAGTAGTAGGATGAGTATGCTGTAAGCTCTAATTCAAATTTAACTTGATTTCAACAACATGGTGATCAGACTATTTTCTCAGAATGTTTCAAAAGTTTAACAAATGTACCAGTAAACTTGATAATTAATAGAAAAAATATCCTTTTTCTGGTAAAGATGACAATTTTTTGTCAAGGATGAATTTAACAACCAGAAGCAAAAGTACTTAGAAATTTCTATTTTTTTTCAGAGCAAAACGGGAGTTGAAAATAAAGCAACCCTCATAAACAGACACACTTTTTCCCAAATGTCAATGTTAAGTTGTGTTGTTGTTTCTTATGCCACTTGGAATATCCAAGCTCCATCCACAGAGCGTACAGGATTTAAGGCAAAGGGGGTGCGGCTCCTGAGAAAGTGAGGCCCATGAAAGGCAGGAGTCCGACTTAAGCCTCGGATGATAGATGCCGCCACCATCTATCGCCACCTCCACAATTTTGACATGCATCTGAAGGGGAGGGAAATAGTCTCCAAACACCTGGACCCAAGGTAAACTGCGCCATGACCGACCTCAGGACTTTCGGACCCACAGATTTAACGAGCACGTACTCCGCATATACTCGATGGGTCTTCAGCGGTGTCGGGATTCGAACCCGGGACCCTCCGATCCCAAGGCCGATGCCTTAACCACTAGGCTCCCCACCGCCATGTTAAGTTGTATTTGAGTTAGTTAAAATTAAATGCATTAAAATAATTATCTTACCATTTCTTTGTCTAAGAGTGAAAGTTCAGCTACATAGCTTTTCAAACGTATTTGATACTTTTGCCTAGACGTTGGAGGCATTCCTTTGACCTCAAGATCCATTTGTTCTAGCTGAAACATAACATTACAAAACAATTTAAAATAATTGTTAAAAGGTTTGAAATTTATTCTTTTATCTAAGATGGGGTTAATGTTTTGCTTATTATAGCTAAAACGGGGCAGAGGAAGGTAAAAAAATTTCCCCAAATAAGGCTTTCATAATATATCAACAGCACTTTTGCCTTGTAGGAAATTCAGGTCTTTTGCCTGGGGTGGCTGTTGTACTTAAAGCATGCATATAGCCATATGCCTTTCTTATTTTAAAAGGATTAACTTTCAAGTTTTATAGAATTTCTCATAAAGAAACATTATAAACTCCCTATTAATACACCTGTGTTCATAAAAAAAGGGGGATTTATTGAAAGAATTTGTACTAAAATTTTTATTATATATATATTTTTTTAAATGGGGGCTGTGGCCCATTAGCCTCTCCCCTTGGATTCACCCTTGTCAAATTTTTCGCAAACCAGTTTCATGAGATATCATCCCTAGACAAAATTTGTTAATAAATTTGTACAGCTATAGAATAGTCAATAGGATTTGATAACGTTTTCAAATTCAGCGGCCCGGTCGATGGCATAGTACGCAAGAACCAAAATTTTTACTTCACTTACACCAGTGTTAGTCAGGTAAATATAAATGAGTTGGGTATTTACTCACCCAAAAATGGGTTTTTATGAAAAATACCAACCTTAAAATTTAATTTGAAGCAGAATCGTTATTTTAATAAATTATTTAATTAAATACGAAAAAAGATCTTTAAAGAAACTTCAAATTAATTTTTTTTGCTTAAAAAAATTTATCAATGAATCAGTATGGAAAATTTGACAGGTATTATTACTCTGTTGATGAGTAGGATAGTTTTTGAGGGTAGTTAAATACTAAGAACAAATTTAAAATCTAAGTTTTATTTTTCAATTAACCTTTACATTTATTTTAAAATCTATTTTAATACAACTTTGTAGTAAATAATATTTTCATGCGTATTAATTTTCTATAAAAAGATATGTAAATGATTAAAATAAAATTCCTTGTAAGAAAAATATGTAAAATATAACAAACCACTAAAGTACCCATTTGAGGTAAATACCAACAAAAATAAATACCAAGGTATTTAACATCACTGCTTCAGAAACATTGGAAAATATAGTTCTTTATTTTGTGTTTGCCCATGAGAAGTGTCCCATACTTCACCAGACAATTACTAGATTGAGATCCACTACACAAGACCAGTTTTTAAAGAGGTAGACAGCAGGAATATGATGACCTAACAGCATAATACTACAAACCAAAGAATACAAGCATTAGAAAATATAAAAGATTACCAGCTCATGTGCTTCTTCCATTTGCCTATCTAACTGGCTAATCATCATCTTTCTTTCCACTAAAAGAAGAAATAAATTAAAAATTAATTCTTAATATAGGATGGATTCTTTCAAAATTCCGATTCAGGGTTTCTTCCAAAAGGAAATTTTTTAAATCCATGACTTTCCCCGACTATGATAATTCATTTTCACGACTTATAAAGACTTAAATTATAAATAATTTTTGACATGAACAGTATTTAATGCATGTTTTTATAAAATAAAGTAAAAAAAATTTGGAATGAAAAAGACTTTTTTTTCCACTGGTTTCAATAATTGGCAAACTGATATAGTCGAGTATGTGGATTTTAGGCAATCGCGATCCATCTAAGAAAAATTATATTTCATTCATTCTATGGTTTAGAATTTAAAATACATTGACTTTCCTTCAATTTTTACTAAACCCATGACCAAATTAAAAAATTTCTCCAATTAATGACTTTTCCATTATGGCAGAAACCCTGCTGATTATTCCAGGTGTGAATTGCATTGTTCAGTCCCTTTGTTAAGTGAATGGGAATTCACATAGCACGGAAAATATTTTACTTCATGAAATGCCTTTTCAGCTTATTAGAGAAAACACATTTTAAAGAGTCCAAACAACTAGATAGCGAAAAAACACTAAGGTAGGTACTAATTTAGTAGGGGAGAACGGGGATGAATGGGACAGGAGATGAACGGGACAGCTCAATTTTTTATACCTTAACTTCACTTTAAATTTTTGTTATTTCAGCCATAAGATAGTAGTACCTAGCCTATTAAAAAAAATTGAGTTCATTGACATCAGCTTCCATTTTTGTATAAATAGGACAACTAAATGTGTTTTCCCATACCAAAAGTAACTTTTATCGTTTTACTTCTATAATTATTTATTAAAAAATAATTTACAGGGTGGCCACAGAAAACTTGTTTCAAAATTCCCTGATAATTCCAGGTTTTCCCTGATATTTTGAGATATTTTTCCCTGATGTACCACCGACAAATTTAATTTTCATTTTTTCGTGTTTGCTGAAATATCTGTTAAAAAGTAGATTTTTTAATGATTATAAGTTACACTATTATCTCAATCTTATTTAATATATTATTAATTTTAAAAAATTTAACTTTAATACAAAATTAAAATGTACTAAATTATTTTCGATAGCTATTTTAAAATTTTATCACCCCAGGTGTTTTAGATTCTTACCAAATTTTCTCCCTCTAAAATTTATTTTCTAAAATAAAAAGGTCTACAAAGTTTACATCAAAATCAGAACACTGACAGGGATACAGTGCCCCAAAATGTACTGGACAATTTAAAAAATTATAAAAAATAGAATAGAGATAAAAACAAGTGGCTAGCTGCAAACTACTTTCAGCCAAGGAGCTTTCTGTACAAAATTTCATAACTTTCAAAATTAAGATTCTAAACACTTCTTATTTAAAAAATCTAATTTGTCCAATCAATTCCTTTAAAACAGACCCTTTAGACAAAAAAAAAGAATTCAACACAAGGATTCTTCGATTCTAGAAAATATTTTAAATATCAGAGATATTTTAGAAATATGTATTCGGGCTGTTGTTTTATTTCCCTTAAGTTTTCATATTTCTTTAAAATCCTCCATGTTAGTCACGAAATTTTGTACAAAAAAAACCTACCAGACTGGGAAAAAGTAGGTGGCAGCAAACTGCATGTTCTGCATGTTGCTATCCTTTCTAGTTTATTTATAAACTTTTGAAATCGTTCAGTAAATTTTGGGACACTCTGTAGTTAAGTTTATTCTTATGATAACGCGCGCGCTATAAGGCCCGGCGTTGCTCGATCACCAATTAAGTGTGAGCATTTCCATTTAAGACATAAGCTTCACCCGAATAATTGTTTTGCTGAACCACAAAAAATTATTTTAAAAAGAAACTGAAAATTTATTTTCCTGATTATCGGACCGGCAAAAAAAGTAGCCATCTGGGAGAAAGGCACCCCAGTCGTACAAAATTTCCGACTTCTGATACTTCTTAAAAGAGAACGAAATAACAGAAACTCGAACAAAATTAAAAAACGATAGTCAAGCTAAATCTATCGGCCAAAACCTGTTGTCAATTGCCTATTTTGATTACATTTAACTGTGCCTGATTTAGCAATGGTGACGCGGAATGTTGAATGAAAAAAAAACGGCATGTCCTATGAAAAGGAGGAGGTTGAAAATTAATAGCTTCTAACATTGAAGAAAACGATTCAGCATTTTATACATTTTCACCACTTACATTCCATAAACCATGATCCTTCAACGGAGAACCAAAGATAAACAAAATATAACTTACCGAAAAGGCTAATAGTCTAAGTGGTACACGACGAAAAAGGGCGAAATACTGCACTTTTTGATGATGGTAAGCCACTTGGTACACTGATTCCATGGACCATAAGAATGAGTTTTCGATCAGGAGTCCGCCGAAATTTCCCTTAGAATTTAAAATATTTAACTTTTTGTGAAATTTTTAAATTCGCGTTTTACACCTTAACTATCAAACTTTTCAACATGTAAGGTGACTTTTCTATACAATTTGAGGTCGTAGATTACAAATATGAAGTCAAAAATTTCAAAAAGATGCTATTTGATATGTTTTTTTGAAAAAAACTAAATTTTAAAATTTAAAATCTTCAAAAACACAATGTTAAACATAAGTTGGTATCATGAAATTTTTACCAGTTATTAAGCTATTTGTAACTTTAAAAAATCCAAAACTTCAAAGCTTTACCTTTATTATTCACCGAGATATGATACTTTAAATTTGGAAAATTTTCAAAATGGCGGCCATGATTGATGCGACTACTCATCGAAAACTTCCCATAACTCGGTAAATTATTGTTCAAAATGAACAGTTAAAACCTTTTTTGAAAGAAAAGCAATACCACTACACTATTAAGACATTAAAAGAACAATTAATCCATTTTAAGTTGGTTTTAAATAAACTCTAAGACAGATTAATACTTTACTATGACAAGCATGTTAAAAGCTTTAAAAAAATGCTTTCTTGGTGAAAAATTGTTCTAAATTTTTTATTAAATGTTCACCCTGATATAAATAGGCGACATTAAACCATTTAAAGGAAAATTTTGCCTTATAAGGGCCTGGGCGCAAACGCGAAAATACCTAATAAACGCGCGCTTCAAATAAACTTTTTCTGTCAAAGAATCACAAAATCGTGCTTTCTATTATGATTTTCTAACATTATTTTAACCAAATCATGCTTTCTATTATGATTTTCTAACAACATTTTTACCACTTCAAGTTTAAAAAACAAGCATCCCTTATCTTTTGTATCAGAAAATTAATGCTTAAAATACAATTTTTCCAGTTGGAAATTACCTTTAAAATGAGTATTTTCTATAAAAACCTTTACTTACTGCGTTAAAACATGAAATATCAATGAGATTCATAATGTATTAAAATATGTTATACATTTAAACTTACCGAACACTTTTTAACAATTAGTAATCGTTGTGTATTTGCTGTTTTTATGAATTATTTTTAAAAATTAGAAAGCATAGATTTTGCAAGGTGTCCCTGCAAATCTTCAGGAATACCATGTACAGTGTACACTAATGTGCATGAATTGTAAAGGTGAATGCCAAAAATCAGAGGAAGACCTATAACTTAATTTTACGTTAAATTCAAAAATTAAATCAATACTTTTGAATTTGTGCCAAAAGAATAAAATAATAATTTGATAAAATAAAGAATAAATAAAATAATTTGAAATCCTTAAAAGGCTATTTAATACCTTTAACTCTTTATATAATTAATGAAATTATTATCTTAGTGTTGTAATTACCTACTGAAAGGAGTATAGGCAAAGTACATGCTTTATTTTTTAAATCTAGCTAATATAGAAAATATACCAATTCTCAAGAGAGGCATACGTTTCTTAAAAGAAAAAACCTTGATCTATCATGGTACACATTTAATATGTTTTTTTACAGGAAAAATATATTGTCTCTACGACTCTCATTTAAGAAAAAAGCCTTACTTATTAACTATCAAATCCAAATATTTGTACGATGATTATTAATTAAAGATTTTGGCATTTGACTTTCCCGATATTCTTAATTTCTAATAAATGTAAAGACATTGAAACTAATAGTAAAGTTGTAGGTAAGTAAACAAGCACTTGAAAATACTATAAGTTTCTACTAAGTTGAAAATACTATTATTCATTATAAGGCTGGTATAATTTAAGTAAAGCCCTGGATACTCTACCTGAGGTAGAGTATCCAGGACTTTAAATTTAAGTAGTCTTGTAGCAAACTAGCAGGACGCATACAGTCTCAATTAATTTTGTATACCGATTAAAAAATAATTGCTTAAAGTTTAAATGGTGTTAGGCATTACCATATAGGAAATGATTAGATGTATTACCCTTACTCGATTTTCAAATACACAACGATTACTAATTGTAAAAGTGTTCGGTAAGTTTAAATGTATATAACATATTTTAATACATTATGAATCTCTTTGATATTTCATGTTTTAACGCAGTAAGTAAAGATTTTTATAGAAAATACTCATTTTAAAGGTAATTTCCAACCGGAAAAATTGTATTTTAAGCATTAATTTTCTAATACAAAAGATAAGGGATGCTTGTTTTTTAAACTTGAAGTGGTAAAAATGTTGTTAGAAAATCATAATAGAAAGCATGATTTGGTTAAAATAATGTTAGAAAATCATAATAGAAAGCACGATTTTGTGATTCTTTGACAGAAAAAGTTTATTTGAAGCGCGCGTTTATTAGGTATTTTCGCGTTTGCGCCCAGGCCCTTGTAAGGCAAAATTTTCCTTTAAATGGTTTAATGTCGCCTATTTATATCAGGGTGAACATTTAATAAAAAATTTAGAACAATTTTTCACCAAGAAAGCATTTTTTTAAAGCTTTTAACATGCTTGTCATAGTAAAGTATTAATCTGTCTTAGAGTTTATTTAAAACCAACTTAAAATGGATTAATTGTTCTTTTAATGTCTTAATAGTGTAGTGGTATTGCTTTTCTTTCAAAAAAGGTTTTAACTGTTCATTTTGAACAATAATTTACCGAGTTATGGGAAGTTTTCGATGAGTTGTCGCATCAATCATGGCCGCCATTTTGAAAATTTTCCAAATTTAAAGTATCATATCTCGGTGAATAATAAAGGTAAAGCTTTGAAATTTTGGATTTTTTAAAGTTACAAATAGCTTAATAACTGGTAAAAATTTCATGATACCAACTTATGTTTAACATTGTGTTTTTGAAGATTTTAAATTTTAAAATTTAGTTTTTTTCAAAAAAACATAACAAATAGCATCTTTTTGAAATTTTTGACTTCATATTTGTAATCTACGACCTCAAATTGTATAGAAAAGTCACCTTACATGTTGAAAAGTTTGATAGTTAAGGTGTAAAACGCGAATTTAAAAATTTCACAAAAAGTTAAATATTTTAAATTCTAAGGGAAATTTCGGCGGACTCCTGATCGAAAACTCATTCTTATGGTCCATGGAATCAGTGTACCAAGTGGCTTACCATCATCAAAAAGTGCAGTGTTTCAACTTGTACCGCTTAGACTATAAATCCTTTATCACAGCTCACAGCTGCAGTCAATCATCCGCAAAAAAAACAACCTCAAAGTTTCGGTTTCGATAAACAAAAAGAGAAGTCCCCCCCTTTTGCGTGCGCTCGATGCGGTTCGATGGCTCCGTTGCTTGAATCAAAGGAAAAGGAATGCGCCCGAGATTTACGCACGATTATGCTTTTTATTTTTTGCAGTTTTTTTACTCATTCTATTAACAAAATTCGGTAGCAGCTTGAGGTTTTTCTCGGAATTCCCTGATATTTTAGATTTTTCTAAAATTCCCTGATATTTCCCTGATAATTCCCGGTTTTTTAAAATTCCCTGATAATTCCCGGTATTCCCGGTTTTCCAGTTTTGTGGCCACCCTGAATTTAACTAAAGCTTTAAATTTTACTGTGTTTTGAAAGAGTACTTATATTAGTATAGTTTCCAATTTAAATGAAGAAAATCCATGGATTTTTTTCCTAGTCTAATTTTAGTTTTTCAAAAATAAGTGGGTACGGGGATGAATGGGACAAGAGTTGCGGGGATGAATGGAACAGTTCCACAATCACTTCATTTCCTGTTTCCAAAACTTTCCATCAATAGCTTTATTCAACTCATTTAAGTAATTTCTGATAAAGTTTACTAAAATAGCGTGCAAAAATTTATGTTTAAACTTGTGTTTTATGTTCCAAACTAATGTGTAAATATTCAAAGTCCTAATTAGCAAATAGTTGCAACTGTCATCTCAAATATGCTATTGGTTAAACAATTATTCAAACAAGTTAGGTTTTTATGCTCTATTTTTATGAAAATTTCCTTCAAAATGGCAGGGAGAATGTTACTGCAGGAGAGGAATGGCTTTGGGGGTTAGGTCCAGGCATCAAAAATTATCTATTTGCACTCCTAAAAGTACAAACCCATAAAAAGTGAGTAGCATTATTAGAAATAACACCAGCTTCAACCACTGAGCTGAAAGAACAAAAGCATTTGTTCAGTTTTTACTTGTCATAAAGTCGAATTAATGTAGGCTGTTTTTTGCCCTTTAAATGCTTTTTTAATTTTTTTCTTTGGAAAATAGAAGTGTGTCGTTCCTTTAAAAAGCTAAACGTTGTGCAATATTTAAAATAACTTTGTTATTTTATAATTTTTTTAATTGTCCCATTCATCCCCACTCGGTGTCCCATCCATCCCCCCCACGGGGATGAATGGGACAAAATACATGCGCTCATAAAAACTTTTCTAGGAGTTTAAATAATGGGTAATTGATTGAATACACGCATTTATAATGTAACCAAGAGTACAATTATTGGTTTTAAACTTGATACAGGATTGAAATTTTTGGCTAATGAAGCGAATCCGGCCCGTAGATTTTAGTCGCAAATTTTGGCGATCGCCGTGGTGATCGCGGTTTGTTTCTGGTCCTTCTCTCTCCTAGTGGTTCTCTCCGACCCCACCGGTTCCTCCATGGCAACCCTGCTGCTCTCTTATCGCTTCTTTTTTCTTAGCCACGCCCGGCCCCGCCTCATCCAAGCCTATCGATGCTGTGTCCTTGGGTTTGACAGCTCCTTATCAAAAACCAGTGGTTTGAAATTTTAAAATCCCCGCTTGTTTTAATTTAATTAAGCGTTCTCAATGCTTTTTTGCTCCTTGCCATTTCTTTTCGACTTGGATGCTGCTGTTGGGAGGTCAGGAGAATTCTGCTCTGCTGCACGGACAAAGGAGTACGCTTTAACGGTCCATCTTCGGCATTTCAGGTACCAAATTTCTTGGATTTCTCTATGATTGCTAGATTTTCTCAGCTGTGATTCCAATGTTCTCCAAGAGTTATTGCAAATGCAAGTTTGTCTTGGTCAGCAATTTCTTTTGGTGATACCAGTCTCATGAGTACATGCTTCTGTACGCTGAGAACATGCTGGGGTACCAACAGGGTTAAGGATCAATTTAATTCTTATCCTGCTGAGTACCTTTGGATAAAGCTCCGTCTCACCAGCTGAGAAAATGCTATCATTCATCGAGATGTGCTCGAAATTGTACCCGCCCCTAGAGATGGATCCTCCGGCTGCTTCGGCGTCCGTTGACCCATCCACCTCAACCTTCGCGGATTCTCCGGTAGCATCAACGTTGTAATCTCCCCGGCGCGACATCAGTTTTAGTTTGGATTGTATCCCCTTTCAACGCAATCGGATTACTTAGAAAAGGTAAGATCGCTGTTTTTAACGATTTTTTATTAACTTTTCCACTCTGTCGCCAAGCAGAATGCTTGGCGACAGAAAAAATCGCCAAATTCACCTACGGGCCGGATTCGCTTCATTTACCAAATTTTTTTATTTTTTTCAATTTTAGCAAAAATGTGAAATTTGTCCCATTCATCCCCGTTCTCCCCTACTCCATTTCCACTTGATTTTCATCCAGAAATCTTTTTACTACCACTAACCATCAATATTTGGCGCAAGTTTAGTCTGTTCCCTGCGCCAAATTTATGGCGATAAATATACCATTATGGACTAGAAAAAGCCAGGCGATAGCTACACTATCGCCAAGATTGTGTACATTGGCGACATCAGGGAACAGACTAAACTTGAGCCCAATATTTGTATCATCAAATTGTCTATGATAAAGCTGTAATAAGTTTTAACATGGAATGAAAAGACATTAACTTTTTACACCTGCACCAAATATTATTTTCTCAGCTTTAACATTAACTAGATGGTATGATTTTTAGAATTCCCAACTGTAGGGTAATAAACGCGTATCATAATATTACTGAGAGAAGGTAGAAAAGGGATTTTTAGTATTATAAGATATTGATTTGGCTAAATTTTATACTTTTTAGTTAATACTATTAAAATTTAATGATAAGGAAAAGTTTTGAGCAGCATTAAAAATATGGGAAATCACACATAAAAGAAATTGAGGACTAATAAATTTTGAAGAATACAATTATTACCACCACTCATATTGGATAATCGACTAGTTTTTGATGTAATTTCAGCTGACAAAGTAGCATATTGCTGCTCAAACGATTCCATGAGCGACGCCATTTTTGAAATCAAAAACAAAATTGTTTTGCTTTTGACGTTGCCACGTATAAAGAAACAAATGTAATTAAAGTTGTTGCCACAAAGATATGTATTTTTGTCTGTGAATCTGTGAGTTCGATTTAAGCGCCGGTCAATAGGCGGGGATTATCCATAGAGCTCAAGTGGCGCCTCCGACAAGCGGTACCAAAATTAATCGATTAGTTTAATATTTTTAAATCGAAATCTTTATAAATTTTTTTGGCGAAACTTGCAATATTTGATTTGGAAAGTAAACATGAAGTTTGTGTAAATCGTTTAATCGTACTCTTTTCAATTGTTTTCAAGATTTATAAATCATTTTAACAGTGTCTTATTGCATTAAGGCACATTTTATCTCGTTTCTTCTCTATTTTGCAATGTATTGGAAAATATGTGTTGCATTCTTGAACTTGATTTCTAAGCCTGATAGAATTCGGTATAATTATAGGCGTATATATTTAATTCAGATAAAAATGAATGCTAGTATTATATACTTTTATTGTCAAGAATTCATTTCGAATGTGCCTGGGATCTGGGATTCGTATTTGCAAAATATTTGTTCGTTTAGATTCACGAGGATTGCAACTTCATTTACACATCATGTTTGTCTTAAAAGGCCAAGGGATTATAACAAATATTTGCAGTTATTGAAATAGGAGATTTAATAAAATAATTTAGATTCATTATTTACTTGTGTGATTCTTGATTACTTTATATTTAAGCTTGTATTTTTACAATTGAGTTCTTCATCATGTGCGATCACGAGATTTTGTTGATGAACAAACCTTAATGATTTAATTTAAATTTTCTATTATAATAGCAAATTAAAAAAATTTGTTGAAAGAAAAGACATTTTTTAATTTTAAAAAGCATTTAATGGGCTTATGTGATCGCCAAGGATCGCGATGATGGTGATCACATGGTCGATGGATTACGTCTTCGCAAAACGTCTCCATGGTTGCCAGACCTAAAAGCTTGACTGTAACCACAGTTTTAGTGCAGGTACCGCGGGTTGAGGGCGTTCATGTCGTGGGCCGCCCATTGACCGGTCTGTCTCTTATTGTCTGTGGCGCCACCGTTCGCCCTAGCTATGATGCGCTGAACTGGCTGAACTGATCGTTCAGCTAGTTCTGCGCATCATAGCTAGGGCATATCTTAACCATGATTCATTGCGCGAGGCTCGCGAGGAGGAGACACGGATTTCGCGTGGAGAGGCGAAGAAGGAACGTCATTCGCTCCTTGGCAAAGTGACGTATATTTCATCATTCATCACCACTCTCCTCCCACTCGGTCGTGAAATTCGAAGCGTTCCACGGAACGTTCGCGCAAGGCATTCTGGGATTATTATGCCCTCAAAGGAAAGCCGCCCGATACCGCCGGCTTCAATGAGGAAGTTGCATGATTTTTTATTATTTTTTTAATCAATTCCTCTTGCAAAAATAAGCAACTATCCAAAATTTGAGGCCGATCGAGAAATTTTTTGAGTGTCAAAAAAATTAACAAAAATCCCCTTTTTAAAAGCGCGCGAAAACGCCAAGAGTTTGGATGTGACGTCATCTTATACTAAACATTGTTGTAAAGCAATGGAGTTGAATGTATTATTGTTGACGTCATCTTATATAGTTTAAACAATAAACGTTTTCAGTCACGTGTTTTTTTCTCGTATTTTAAATTAAAATATTTAATTACCTGTACATTTTTTTGAAAAACTGACTAGATATTTCATTTTACCATACAAAAAACCATACGGAACAGTTGTTTGTTTTTGAAAATCTGACACATGCAACTTCCTTATTGTGCGCTACTGCCCATGCATAGTTCGCCCCCTCTTTACCCTTTCCTCCATGGCTTAGGTGGGGGATTTCTTTAGTTCAAAATTGTGTTACCAGATTCACGGGCTTCCTTGCTCGATTTCTGGTAGTATGGCCCATAAATTGTATTGATAAGAATCAAGACCCTCTATATAAATGGTCTCACAACACGGGCGTGTAACGTCATCATTTCCCTAGTGTTTGGTTTGACGTCACAAGCATATTCCAGATTCCAGTACAAGATTTTCCGTACGTTTGACATCATTGTGACGTAGTTGTGAGGCTTAATATATATATAGAGGGTGTTGAAAGAATGATTGGATAAACTGATTTCAATTAAGACAACAGTCACCAAAAAAATCTCTCGGAAAAACCCTGTGAACCCCCCTTGGAGAACCCTTGTTGACGCAATCAATCAAATTATTTTGAACAAAATTTTTTCAATTGCTTAAAAAAACCCGAAAGGGGCCGTTCAAATATTACGTAAGCACTTTTTTGGTCATTTTTAACCCCCCTCCCCCTTGTCAGCAAAGGTAAGCAAACCTCAACCCCCACCATAATTTTTCCTTGAAAATTAGGTGACTTGTACAAGGAGTTTTCCTTTTTGGGTGTAACCCTAAGGGTTCAAAAATGAGTCGAAACACTACTTTTCGGGGTTACAATTCCAAAATGTTGGGGTGGTCCATCTCCAAAAAAAAAGCTTACGTCAGATTTCCAAATTCAATTTCTGTTACATTTATTTTTTGGTTGAATTTTGAAATTATTTATGCAAGAAACAAGAGATTTTCGAAAATGCACCATCTTACGTAAGCATCACTCATATCCCCCCTCCCCCCTTGTCAGCAAAAATAAGCAAAAAGCAAACCCCCTCCCCCCTTAGGTGCTTACGTAATATTTGAACGGCCCCAAAAGTTCCCTGAATAAAATGACTTGTAAAGATAATTTCTTAATAAATTATATTTTGATCCTTAGTAATGGTTCTGGCTGCGCCCGTGGGCGGTGAGCACAAGTAGTACATAGTGGATGGCCGGAAATAGAAATAAGAATAGTACTATATTAGTTTTGTTCCAAATTATTCTCCTTCTCGGGAAAAATTGATCCACGCGTATCCCATCTATCCCACCAAGGAAAAGTTTTCGGTTAACTATGCTGGTAGAATTAGTTAAATTATTTATTATTGTTGAATTAAAGGAGACATGAAAATACACTTTACCTCTAAAATAGTTACCGAAAAATGTTTAGAAAACTTATAGGCGAATTCAATTGTGTGACAGCACGGAACCGTAGGAGACTACCTCCTAATGTAGTTCAGACTTCAATCCCCCTTGGACAAAAAAAAGAAAAGAAAAGAAAAAAAAGTAGAGGGAAATAAGAGAAAAATGGGGGAGAAAAGATGTAAAAATTATACATTTTGAATAACAGAAAAAAATTTCGGTCTTTCAAAATGTGCAAAGCGTTTTCTTTGTTTTTCCCCTTTATGGTCTCTCTCCTCTTACTTTCTTCTTCCTCTACTTTGGGGGGTATCTCAAATTATTCTTTCTTTTCTCTTTTTCTCTTTTTACACCCAGTAGCGTTTGAGTTTCACCCGGGGGCGGAAGTTATGGTGTCACCCC
This sequence comes from Tetragnatha versicolor, assembly GCA_024610705.1. NCBI lineage: Eukaryota > Metazoa > Arthropoda > Arachnida > Araneae > Tetragnathidae > Tetragnatha > Tetragnatha versicolor. The sequence continues at coordinate 60,877,228 of JANDEH010000001.1, forward strand.
CTTATATTTTTGTAATTTTATGATAAAAGAACAAGCCAGTTCCTTAAAAATTAAAATGGCTTGTACCCCCTTTTGTATTCATGTTACGAGAAGTATAATTTTGTATCTATCAGCTAATGAAAGAAAAAATAGCTTTTCGCTGACTCTGATAGTTGGAATCTTTCTTTGACCAATAATGTAAGACCGATGCTGATGGATGCGAATATAAGCTGCGATGCTGCTGGCTAAGATTCAATTCTTTCAGCAATGTTTAATTTTCAAGCTCACTAATGATTCAAAATTATCCAAAACAAAAGAAAGCGGAAAAACTAATTTTAAATTCATAGGATAAATAAATATAAATTAAAATTTGTGGATAGAGCACATAAACTTAATTTAAAATTAAGTCCCAATCGAAAAAAATCAGTAAGATGATTTAAAAATAGTAAAACTTGATAAAAACGAAAGAAATTTTGCATTAAACAAAAATACCAACACACTTTAGTGTTTTACAAAACCTTAACGCCCCAATTTCACACTCTTGGAATTTATTTTGATTAATTGATTATTGATCGTGTGAATTTTGAAAAAAAATACACTTTTGGAACAATAAACAGATAAATACCATCGTATTTACCAATGTACTATCTACTTCTACACCATGAAGTCTCTCGTTAAGGTTTATTTACTTATAATAGGGAATACAACAATGGTAGAAATTCAAGATTTCTAAAATTGGAAATCATTAATGGGGTTAGAAAACGTGTTTCCTCAAACTTTTTATCATTAGTTTAAAAAAAATTAATTTTCAAAAATTACGCTTGCTAGAATTGGAGGTGTGGTCTACGTGACGTCACTTCTGCTTCACCCGAATCTTCAACGAATCAATACTACTTTCAAAGGAAAGCATTTAACCATTGCCGAATACGCTTTCGTATAAGTATGTCGTACCGAAGACAGAAGTGTCATCATGCGCTAATATCCCGAACCCTTCTGCAGTGGCGGCTCGTAGCTAAAATTATAGGGGGTGCTGCACCAAGTTGACAACGTGTATCTCAAACGATATAATGCTAAATAAACTTAAAAAAACATGGATAAAAACTAAAAAACTTTACTAGGATTTTCTCATAATAAGACAGCAAGGAAAATATAAGCTGTTTAAGTTCACTTACAGCCACAGAATTCAATTCCTTGGGATGCAATCCTTCACTATTTCTATTAAACAAAAATGTTGAAAAAATCTAATAAAACACATGGGAACAATATTATAAGAACATTCACCCTTATTAAGTCAATTGTTTTTAAATTTTGAAATAACTCATAATTGTGTAATAATTCAGACACCTATAAAAATTTTTGAAAGATTACCCCCAAAATTGAAAAAATCTAGGTTTTTCTTCACATTTTTGATATTTCATGAAACTTAGACAGAAAAGAGGGAATCAAAAAAGCGGGTCATCTGGTCACCATACACTTAACAATCAAAACAATTAACAATCAAAAACATGTCACTTACCTATTAACTCATTAATCCCATCTTACCAAGATGTTCCTCGCGCTGAGAATGATATTAAAAACTACAGAGAGCGGATTCAGTTTGTTTTGTTTAAAAAAAAACCCTGACTACTAAAAAGTAAAAAAAATATCCTTATTTATTGAATGGCCGAATAAAAAATAATTGAACAGAATTATTTCTTACGTTGAAAAGAAAATATAAATAAAAAATGAAGAGAGTGAGTGTAAAAAAAGCTAGAAATTCAATGTGATTTATTATTTGAAATGTTTGAAATCGGATTTTTTTTCTTATCTCTACAATGCTCCAATGCTCGCGAAAGAAAAACGATAATTCTTTTCTCGGCGGCGAGGGCTGCTGAGAAGCAGCCCCTATTTCCCTAACAGATTCTCGTGCTAAATTCTTGATATTTTGATTTGAGCTACTCTCAACAGTTTCCATACCCTCGTTTGGTACATTTCCGGGGGCTGTCGACCCAGAAAGAAATCTATTGGCGAGACGGCGGCGCACAGTGGAGTATTTGACCGGAAAACCCGGCCAAAAAGGCTTAACACGAACTTCTACAAACATGCACAAAAATTACATTTCTGAAAAGCTAATAAAATTTCGCATCCATCGGTGTAAAGTTTTTAGCTGTGAGTTGCATACTTTGGTTCCTATCCTCTGTCAAAGTTGAGATTTCACTCAAAGTTAATGCAATTTTCGACTGATTTTTGACTTTTTAGGACGTTTAGAAAATATTTTTTTGTGTGCTTCAGGATGAATGAAATGAAATGTAAATACCTGTATAGGATCAGGAATTTTCTGGGCTTTCTTAACGTATTTTTTGTTTTGAACTATTTAGTTTTTTTCTTAATGAAAAAACTGTTTTTACTCAAAATATGCTTGATTTTTTGTCCTTTTTAACTGCAACATAAGAATTGAGAAAGGTTTTCAAAAGGGAATTCCGTAATTCTCCGTCCAAAACAAGGTCTTGAATTAAAGATCACACTTTTAAGAACCACTTCCAATTCAAAAATTAGTGCACTTTTGTGCACTTTTTGAGAAATAATTTTTTTTTGTGAAGTACTACTTTACGCAATTGTACGAAATGTTTAAGTCCGTTATAGAACGTTTGCTCTTATTAAGACTGTTTAAACTTTAATTCCCAACTGTTTTCACGATTTTTTTCGTTGATTCATTTGGTTTTAGGGTTCAGCTGAAAATATGAGCTATTTGGGATAAAAGTGGTCTAAGTCAAAAAATTATAAAATTTCAGTTGGGAATGAAATTGGATTAGTTTTTAGGTTTTTTTATTGAGAGTTTCAACAAATATCATATGGTTAAGCTAAATGTTTAATTTTTGGCCTCAAGGGTGACCTATAAAATGACTACACACATATCCAAAATAGTTTTCATTAGAATTTTTAAGTAAAATAAGGCGCTCGATACTACGACTACACCATGTTTCTTTCAGTGATTTGTTTTGCTAAAAGAAAAACCAAGGTCATTCATATTCACGCAGCTGTATAAAAAAATGAGGGCCCATATATTTATATTACTCTTATATATTTTTGAAGATACTTTTCGTGACTTTTCTATTAATAAATATTTAATTAACCATAAAATTTTAATACCTCAACCTCATGGATAAGCTAAAAAACATTTTTGTTTATAGTCCTTTATATATTTTGTGAGATTTCTACATAAATCTTGTTAACCATTTTATCAACTTTTTAGTATGAAAATGGTTTAAGTTTAAAAGTTAATTTAAACAACTTTCAACTTTCAGTTAAGTTTTGACAATACGGAACTCACCAAAAACGGAATTTATGGTTGAAGACAAATTTACCCCATAGTGTAAAATATAAACAATCCCAGTTTTTTGGGGGAGAATAAACCAATTTTATTCTAACCAGTTCATTTATAGTAATAATTTTAATTCATTCATATTTTCTCTGTGAAGTTAAACATTGCAATAAAAAACAAATAGTTGATATAAAAAAATTAAATAGTTATTATAATTTATTATAATATAAATTTATATAAACGCTTGCCACTTAAATGAGTGTATTTAGTGATAAAATCAATCGAAGAACATTTAACTTGGCTTTAACATCAAAAAAATGCAGCGAAATATTTTTGGCTGGGTTTTCAAGGCAAATACTCCACTGTGCGGCGGCGGAGTATTTTGACTGTTGTGCGTAAGGGGAAGGAATGATTAATAGCATTACGGCTAACAGCAGAGAATTATAAATTTAAAAAGGGGATTAAGAGAAAAAATAAAGGGAAGATTGAAATATTTTTTAAATATTTTTAAGTTAAAAAATTGGAATTTTGGGCAATTTTGGTTGGGGGTGCTGCAGCCCCGCAGCCCCTATGGACGAGCCGCCACTGCCCTTCTGTGCACATTGCAGTTTTTAATTTTAAAAAAATTAAGAAGCTTTATTGAAATAAATTAAATTTGAAAAATCGTTGTATTCCCTATTTGAAAATTTTTTGTGTTAATTCATTTCTCTTCCAGATAGTCCAATATTTTTCTCTAAACTCATCCCTTTTTCTAGCCGATTGGGTCAAAATTATCCCAACGTTGTAATAAAAATTATATATTAGGCAAACAATTTTAAGCGACTTTATAATTGATAGAAAATTATAACCAAGCTTTTTTGAGTCTATCTCTTTTTGTTTATCTTATTAAGTGGCGAGGTTATCAAAAATCGACATTTTATATTACCTAAGTCAGATAGGCTCTGCAGGAGTTTTTGACACTCCGAGATGTTAGATTTCTGCTCCTGCCTCCTCTAACATCTCGGAGTGTCAAAAACTCCTGCAGAGCCTATCTGACTACTCTAAGGTAATCATCTTGCAGTGGATCCCTGGACACTGCGGTGTACCCGGTAATGAATTTGCGGACCACCTAGCAAAAAAGGGAGCTTCTATTCTACAGACACCAAGGAAACCTGTCCCTGTTCCCAAAGCGCGTTATTAAGAAGAAGATGAATGATTTCATTTTACTTCAATACGCAGAGAAGAATTCACACAAGATCTGGTGGAATAAACTCAATGATCTTTCCATGTGGCCAAGACGTAAAGCAGTTGCTGAGTTTCGACTGGCCACAGGTCATGACTGCCTACTCAAACATCTTCACCGTATTAATATTGCACAGGCCCCTTTCTGCACGCTCTGTGATCTTCGGGAGGAGATGGATGCTGACCACATTCTCCGCTGCCCGGCACTAAAGGCTTCCTCTTTGAGAGACCGTTATTGGCAGGCTAGGGATTTATTGGGTTCATAGACTTTTCTCGCCATATTTTATTTGTTTGTTTTGTTGTTTTTGTTTGTATCTCTTTGTGGCGTAGTGGTCTTTTTGTAACCTTGGCCATTGGAAATAAAAAAAATATTACCTAATTTGGGATCTAGCATTGAATAAGTGATAATCACATTCTGTAGTAGATACAGGAAGAATCTCTTTTTGATGGTGGGGCCAAAGTTTCCCTTGAGGGTCAAAGTTACCCCCTTTTCCGGTATTAAATAATTTAGTGATTTAAGATTATATTCAGTGCGTATTACTTGCATGTATCATAATAACATAAAATATAGGTAATATGAACTTGAACTATAGTTACGAGTATTAAAAAATAGTCAAACTGTTTAGAAAGTATCTTAATTATTGTTTTTCATTATTTTAGGACAAACATTCTCCAACAACATGTATGAGTTATCGGGTACACTTCATTGCACCCGATAACTAATTACCGGGGCCCATTTTGAAAAGACACAGACGGTCCGCTTTCACTTTTAACTCAGCATAACTCTTCACCCCCTGAGAGGATATAGGCTTTAATGAAAAGAGTCATTTTTGAATCATTATTTAGGTTAATTCTTTAAAACGTTTTAGTTACACAAACTGATACTGTCATATATGTAGGCTTATATATATTTTTAATTTTACATAACAATTCTAGGTTGTCAAATGGTTTGTTTGGTGCCATTTATTTTAATGTTATTTGTACCTCCAATTTTACACTATTTTACTCCTCAAACGCTTTATTGTTCTTATTAAGGAGTAAAATAACTGAAAAATATTCGAAATAATGACAGATATTTCAGTAATAAATTTGTAACAATGTAACAATCCCTCTTGTGAGATTTGTTAAAAACTCAACAATGATAAATAACCCACAACAATGCGTTTGATAAATTAATACAAACTTCAACAGTAAATTTGGTCAGTCTTTGCTCAACTTTCAAAATTGAAACAGCAATAAAAAATTCTTCAAGTTCATCAAATCATTTTTTTCTTCAAATTCAAACAGAAATAAAATTCCAGTTTCACAGTCTGTATGTATCTTCAAACGGGATAGATAATGTAAGTAAATTACAGTTAGAAAAGACGATTTTTAGCAAAAGTTACTTTAAGAAAAAAAGAGCGAAAAATGTAAAATGTTAATATTTTCTTTTTTAGATTTACGGATGGAGAAAAGGAAGAAGACGATGGGAAGCAATGTTAGGAAAAGGAAACATTTTCAGATAAGTTGACTTTTTCAATATGTCTAGACCAGGGGTCGGCAACCTATTGAAACGGAAGAGCCAAAAGTAACAGTTTACGAAATTTCCCAGATTTTAAAGAGCCATTTTTTGCTCCAATGTTATAGTATACAGTGTTGCCAGACATTTTGACGAAAAAGTCGCACATAAAAGCTCTAAAAGTAGCAGATTTGAAATTTTTGGAGCACAAATTTTGTTTCAGTGGTAATATTGTAGTTACACACTTTTAACATTATAATGAACTATTGTTTTATACTCTAGAAATTAAAAAATAATAATCTTTTAAATTTTTTAAAGCTATTTCGACTCGAATAAAACTAATTTTCCAGATTCTCTTTCATAAATTGATACTTTTAGAATAAAATATTGGAACTTTTTAGATTTCCATTAGTTAGATGCATTGTTATACTAAAAACGAATTAGTTGAAAGTAATTCCTCTATTCTATTGCTATTCGAAAAGGAACCCATGCATAACAAATATTTAATTATATTTAAGAATAAATATTTAATTAAACCTTATAAGGATATGCTCAGTTCTCATTTCATAAATCGCATAGCTTAGGTTCACACTACCCATCAGGATTTATCTGAAAATTTTTTCCCTTATCTCTACCGTTCTCCCTCTTTCTTCTCTTCCAACTCCCTTATTTGCACCTATAAAATGTCGAGGCGGGGACTAAAAAGGAGTTGAAAGAGACGTAGAAAAATTACTTATGGCTCACCTTTATGCACTAGAAGTGTAGTACATTTGTAATTATGTCATTTTTTTAAAACAAAAAAGTCGCAAATTAAAAACGCTGTAGCCCAGATTTAATTTTTAAGTAGCCCAAAAGTAGCCTGTTGCCCAAAACGAAATTTTTGTCGCAAAGGACCTACAAAAGGAGCCCAATCCGCTACTTATAGCCCAATCTGGCAACACTGATAGTATATGCTTAATTTATATATATATATATATATATATATATATATATATATATATATATATATATATATATATATATATATATATATATATATATATATATATATATATATATATATATATATATATATATATTAGGGTGGTCCTTATTTGTATGGTAAAAATTTTTTTTGGGAATTCCGGTGGTGACGCCCCCTAGTTTTGTGTCACTATATCAAATAATAATGCATGCAAAATATCAGCTCATTCGAATAATAAACACCCGTGCGCAGTTGCCATGAAGTTTCAAAAAAATACTGATTTTTTCACAAAACATCCCAAAAACTATAGATTAAACCCTCCCATCTTCTTCTTGATTTTTTAATGAGAATCTAATACAATTATTGTTAAAATGTTCCAGATTCCATTCTTCTATCACCCCTACTTCGGTAGTAAAAATTTTTTAAAGTTAAAATAACTCCTGTAAAGTTGTTTTTCCTGCATTTTAAAAAGCTAATAACTCCAGAACCATACAACTTAAAAACCTGAAATTTGCGCCATTTTGTTTGTAATTTTATTACCTTTCATTTGATGTGCAACATAACTTCCTTTCTTTAAAAAATTTTCTTCAAAAGAAAAAAAATGGAGAAAAAATTAAATAAAAAAAATTTTTGAAAAAAATTTTTATTAAATAAATTTTAAGTTTTTCCACTCCCAAAATGAACATATCTGCCAAATTTCAAGTAGAAATTACAATTGGATCATGTAGAACAAAAAAATTTTTCCGAAATTTTGGCAGGTCCCTAAACGTTTCATGTAATTTAACAAAAAAAGGTGTTTCACTCATGGGGATTCCAAAAACTCCCTTGAGGGTGTTTATACGATTTTTACCATGCAAAAAAATTCACTTAAATATCAGAAAATACAACTACTAGCCGATTCGGTACAAAATCTTACAGAGCCCTGTCGGGTACCAAATGGTAGACTGCGTTGTGCGTAGTCATCGGGGTATGATTTTATTTTATTCTTTTATCTTTAAACACTTTTAATTTCATTTGATTTGACATGTTGGAAGTGAAAAAATAACGTAAAAATTTAATTCTAAGGGAAATTCAGGTAAAATATAGGCACATTGAATTAGGTTGGAAACTAGCTCTGTAGGATTTTGTACCGAATCGGCTAATAGCTGTATTTTCTGATATTTAAGTAAATTTTTTTGCATGGTACAAATCGTATGAACACCCTCAAGGGAGTTTTTGGAATCCCCATGAGTGAAACACCTTTTTTTGTTAAATTAAAAGAAACGTTTAGGGACCTGCCAAAATTTCGGAAATTTTTATTTTTTTCTACATGATCTAATTTTAATTTCAACTTGAAATTTGGCAGATATGTTCATTTTGGGAGTGGAAAAACTTAAAATTTATTTAATAAAAATTTTTTTCAAAAATTTTTTTTATTTAATTTTTTCTCCATTTTTTTTATTTTGAAGAAAATTTTTTAAAGAAAGGCAGTTATGTTGCACATCAAATGAAAGGTAATAAAATTACAAACAAAATGGCACAAATTTCAGGTTTTTAAGTTGTATGGTTCTGGAGTTATTAGCTTTTTTAAAATGCAGAAAAAACAACTTTACAGGAGTTATTTTAACTTTAAAAAATTTTTACTACCGAAATAGGGGTGATAGAAGAATGGAATCTGGAACATTATAACAATAATTGTATTAGATTCTCATTAAAAAATCAAGAAGAAGATGGGAGGGTTTAATCTATGGTTTTTGGGATGTTTTGTGAAAAAATCAGTATTTTTTTGAAACTTCGAGGCAACTGCGCACGGGTGTTTATTATTCGAATGAGCTGATATTTTGCATACATTATTATTTTATATAGTGACACAAAACTAGGGGGCGTCACCACCGGAATTCCCAAAAAAAATTTTTACCATACAAATAAGGACCACCCTAATATATATATATATATATATATATATATATATATATATATATATATATATATATATATATATATATATATATATATATATATATATATATATATATATATATATATATATATATATATATATATATATATATATATATATATATATATATATATATAAGTAAAAAATTCATCGATTACTAATCAAAATTGGCATAATTACCCTGAGAAGCAGACCCAGACAACAAAAATTAAAAAAACAAAGAATTAGCCGGCACCCACTTCATCAGGAACCCCGGGTGCCAGCGAACCACGGTTTTCTGTGATGGCCGATAGGGCGATATACGCCAAGGAATAGATATCGGCCATCGGGGTCCGAACCGTGGGAAAAAAACAGAGGAGAAAGTAAAACTTACGATGGTTTCAAGACGAATTTATATTCGAAGTAATGAAAAACAAGGCAAGATGTTGCCAAAGAATTCAAAAAACCCGAAAAAAGATTGCTGCCAGATATACCACAAAAAAACCAGATGCTAATGCAGATGAATTGCGTCACTGTGTTGTTGTTCTTTAAGGGTGTATGTGCATAAAACAAAGTCTTCAGGGTAAGACCGCTAACAAACCCACTTTGTTGTGTAAGGCGGATTTAAAAAAAAACATGTGTTGTACACGGAAAAACTCCAGAAAAAATACCATAAATCTTAAGAAATCGTATTTAAAATATTACGATATAGGCTGTCAATCAATTTATCAGGAAAATCATTAGATTTTAATATGTTGAAGATCTAATATAAAAAATTAATAGATCTAATATAAAAAATTATAAGGCAACGCATGAGGAAAACATTGAATTTGAACACTTCCAAAAACATGATCTAAATTCAGCTAAACTCTACATTTTGGATATAATACAAGACACCAACTTACGTTTAGAGAAGGAAAACTTTCATATAATAAATATGAAAACACTTGCACCGTATGGTTTAAATGATACGTTCCAAAATACACACATTAATTTCTCTAACGTAAATACATCGAAACTATTTCACCTAAAAAATCAAAAAACCACCAGATTTGAAAGAGGCGGCCGTAATAAAAATAAAAATAATAAAAAGAACGGAAAATACAACATCTTGAATGACTTGGATGAGGTTGTGTTGAATCTACAGAGTAACTTTTCTATTGACTTTAACTTTGAACCAGTAAGAACCTTTGTATTCTCCTTAAATGATACAAACGCATTAAAACTAAAGATGTATCTTGAGAGACATGACCTAAATAATAAACATTTTAAAATCTTAATATTTGACCTATTAAATGCTCGTTTATCTAAAATTCGAGACAGTAAATATGAAAAAATAAATAGAATATATTTTGTTGTGGACTTTAGGAACCAGATATACGATAATTTTAAGTTTCATAATATATTGCAATCCCTAAGTTACTGCTTTCCTGTAAAGGACTTGGAAATAATTAAATGCTTTAAATATGAAACCCCTTTAGGAAGAAAAATATTCAACTACAATTTATCTTGCAGTAAAACTTATGAACTCAGAAGCAACCCAGTATGTCTATGTAACGATACTAAATTTCATGAATATGTAGATCCACATCATAAACACATCGTTACTGGAAACTTGAACATAGTTGATGATGTTATACTTAGAAATCTTATGTGTAAAGGGGTCAAATTTAGACCAAGCTTTTCTCTGGGAACCAAAAAACTTTTTAAAATTTTCCTATGTAATATTGATTCTTTCTGCCTTAAAGCAGCTTTGAAATACAATTTGCCACTAGAAGCCTTCTCAGAATGGAAATGGAAGTTGTTTAACATTTTTAGATCTTTTATAAATAACAACCTTAAAAAACGTAAAGATCTTATTGATTACAAGGGAATAACAAATGCTATAAATGATCTACAACAGAAATTTATTATAACTCCGGTTGATAAAGCTAGTAATAATTATGCCATAATCTGCAAGGCATTTTATCTAGAACTATTAGATCAAGAATTAGTTGAAAACTCTAACTATAAAAAAACCAGCAATTATAACATTACCTCTAAAAAAATACTAGCTCTACTTAAAAGACAAAAGATTAAATGCAATAAAATCAAAATACCTTATTTAACCATCTACCCCAAATTTCATAAAACTCCAACTGCTTTCAGATTTATCACATGTGGTTCTGAAACATATTTAAATAAACCTGGAAAAATTCTATTTGATATTCTAAATCTTATTCTGGAAGACATACAGAAAGATGGTTTTACATGGATTATTAATAATAATTTAAAAGTAATTGAATATCTTAATAAAAATACCATACAGTCCATCATGACTTTTGACTTTAAAGATTTATTCACGAGTCTACCTCTACAAAAAATTAAAGATACTCTAATTCACTACTTTCATAACTATAAACATATAATAAATATAAATTTTGAAGATTGGGAAACTTTAATAAATTGTTGTATTTTTAACAACTATATTTATAATGGAGAGAATTGTTATGTACAGATTAAAGGTATTCCACAGGGTTCTATTTTTTCTTCAATCTTGGCTAATCTGTTTTTACATTACTTTGAGCAAAACTATTTTAATCCAAAAGTTGGCATTTTTCGATATATAGACGACATTATAGTAATTAATTGTGAAAACTTCATCAATCAGCAACATGATTTATACCCTGAAGAATTAATCTTAAATAGAACTAACCAAAACAACTTAAAAGCAGATTTTTTGGATCTAGATATTTCAGTAGATAACAATAAAGCAACTATAGATGTTTTTGATAAAAGAAACCTTTTTAATTTTAAAGTTCTAAAACTAATATATTGGGAATCGAACATCTCTAAAAAAGTGTATTACAACACAATAAATAGCCAAATTGCAAGATTTAAGAAAATTTGTTCAAATCGTGATTTATTAAGAAGACAGATAAAAGAACTCTTCAACATATTAAAATCTAATGATTTTCCTGATAAATTGATTGACAGCCTATATCGTAATATTTTAAATACGATTTCTTAAGATTTATGGTATTTTTTCTGGAGTTTTTCCGTGTACAACACATGTTTTTTTAAATCCGCCTTACACAACAAAGTGGGTTTGTTAGCGGTCTTACCCTGAAGACTTTGTTTTATGCACATACACCCTTAAAGAACAACAACACAGTGACGCAATTCATCTGCATTAGCATCTGGTTTTTTTGTGGTATATCTGGCAGCAATCTTTTTTCGGGTTTTTTGAATTCTTTGGCAACATCTTGCCTTGTTTTTCATTACTTCGAATATAAATTCGTCTTGAAACCATCGTAAGTTTTACTTTCTCCTCTGTTTTTTTCCCACGGTTCGGACCCCGATGGCCGATATCTATTCCTTGGCGTATATCGCCCTATCGGCCGTCACAGAAAACCGTGGTTCGCTGGCACCCGGGGTTCCTGATGAAGTGGGTGCCGGCTAATTCTTTGTTTTTTTAATTTTTGTTGTCTGGGTCTGCTTCTCAGGGTAATTATGCCAATTTTGATTAGTAATCGATGAATTTTTTACTTATTAAGGGAACTGATTTGCATGGCTGCATGGCGCCGGCATGTTGTGTTCATCTTCTAATTCTTTTAAAAATAATTTAGAATGTAATATTATATTATATATATATATATATATATATATATATATATATATATATATATATATATATATATATATATATATATATATATATATATATATATATATATATATATATATATATATATATATATATATATATATATATATATATATATATATATATATATATATATATATATATATATATATATATATATATATATATATATATATATATATATATATATATATATATATATATATATATATATATATATATATATATATATATATATATATATATATATATATATATATTTGATTTTAGATTGGGAGGGTGATTTTAGTTGGGGAGCATTTTTACCCAACATTTCTTCTGGGGTACCTCCTTTCGTGTACGGTACTTTTTTACATCAAGTTTTAGATGACTTACGTACACATTGTAAATTAATTTTAGTGAACTTAATTTCAAAATCTTGTATAAACAATGTGAATTCCAGGAAACATTGGGGGGTCTGGGGGTTCCCCCCAGAAAATTGTTTTGAAATTTCCCCTTCAAAATCGCGTTTTAGCTCATTTCTGCCTTTTTCGATTGCACCCTAAGAGCACCTCTCATTATTAAATGGCAGAATTTTTAAGGAAAAATAGTATAGATATAATAAACAGCAAAACTTCGAGGTTGTGTGGATCTCACTTCAGGAAAATTTTGGAAATTTGCCCCTAAAAATAGTGCTTTAATTTGTTTTTAGAACTTCTATAACGACCAAATAAAGATCACTCCTCATAAGTCACAGAATTTTTAAGGAAAATCAGCACATACTCCAAAATTTTTAGGAGTGTTTAGGAGTTCTCCAGAAATTGTTTCGAATTCTTATCCATAAAAGTAGAGTTTTGATTTTGACTCATCTTGGGAACTTAAAAATATATTTTCTGATTTTTAAAAGTTTTGATAATAAATTATTAATTTTTTCGTATGGAACTGGAGAGCCGCAACTTAACATCGAAAGAGCCGCATGCGGCTCGAGAGCCGCAGGTTGCCTACCCCTGGTCTAGACAATAATGTAGAAAGACCCGAAAGACGTAGCAAGCGTGGAAATATCGAAAAAGTTCAAATTTAATGTTTCGATACTGATTTCTATTTGAAAGAAAAGCAGGCCAAGGATAGATTATGCATTACGAATTAATTTTAAATTAAATGAGTTTTGATTATTTGACATATCAAGAGTCCCTTGCAATTCCCCGATAATACTACCCTCAGTTTCTTTAAATATCATATTAAATATTATTATTCAAGCAAAAATAGAGAAAGTAAATTGAAAAAGAAATTACTTAGAGAAAATAATTAGAGTATTTGTCATAATTAGAGTATAAATCATTAAATTTTTAGTTCATTTTGTAATTTTTAATTGCATATATTCTATTTCTACATTTATATTATGTACTTTTGACACTATAGGTTACATTTTACGGCTGGCCGAGATCCTTTTGAGTCAAGATCTAGTTTAATTTTATAAATCGAGATGCCACTTGGATTCATAAAGCTCAGTATATAAGGCCGCCTTAATGATTTAAAAATTTTATTTATTTTGAAATTTTATTGATTTTAATGATTTACTTATTATATAATTTAGTGATTTAAATATTTTTAATAATTTTAGATATTTAATGATTTAATACATATTGTTGACGTTTTAATATATATTGTAGATTTAGTTATTTAAGGATATTTCATACAGGTCGACTGGCTATTAACGTTTAATGGTTATTTAATAATTTATAAGACAATCTCCGACTTGTGGACGATTGCCTATTGAGAGTGGATCTCGATTAGGCTTAGGTTTTATGAATTGTTTGTTACATAAGTAAATAAAGTGTATTTCAGAATTTGTATTTTATGTACAATAACTACACAAACACTTACACATGCTAACTATATTTTTTTCCATCTGCTCCAGGGGGTAAGTTGAACTTTAAACTATTGGGTGCGGCTTTACGTATCATATATTTCTAAATTAGTACTGTTCTATAAATGGATTTTTTTGCAGATTGGAAGATAGAGTACAAGTACAGGAACAAGAAAATTATATCTTAATCGCTTTTGGAATAACCTGGAAAAATCTTAATTTGGACATGAAGGTTGTTTTTACGTTTGAGCTGCTCCTGAAAAAGGTAGAATATTTATAGAATTAAGAATATATATCTAAATTAGTATTGTTCTATAAAATAATTTTTTTCCAGATTGAAAGATGGAGTACAGGAATAATACATTTTAATCGCTTTTGGAATACCCTGGATAAATCTTAATTTGGACATGAAGGTTGTTTTCCCGTTTGAGCTGCGACTGAAAGTGTAGCATCAAAAGAAGACCGTAATATTAATGTTTTAATAAAGAATAAAAATGAAATAATTTGAAGTTTTCTTTAGAAAATACTACACTTGATATATTAATTGTAGGTTATTTCATTTAATAACACAAATACTAACAAAAATAAATAATAAGTGTACTTTCTTCATATAAAAATGATCTCATGAATATTATAAAAGGGTGCAAGCCTCAAAGTTCGATAATTAGAAAAGGAAATTATTTTATGTGAATTTTAAAATTCTTCAGAAGCTTAGTGAATCCTAATTTTTGGATATATCTTGAGACAAATCTTGTAAAAATAGTATTCATTACAGTAACTTTATGTAAGGTTCGGACAATACTTTTAGAATCTTTTACATTTTACTGTTTAAAAACCTTTTAAGTAGTTCTTTTCCTTAGGATAATTCCAGTATACTCTCGATAAGAACTACGTTGTGTCGAAAATCTTTATTTTTCGAAAAATACCTCCTAGACGTTAGGCATTCCCCCCTGGAAGTGTGACCCAACATTTATGGGACACCCTGTATAAGAGAGATTCCTGGTTGAAGTTACCTGTTTTTCTTGTTGAACTCAAGCAAACATAGAATCAGAAACATTTATAATACTTCTATAAAAAGTAATTTTAAAAATACTTAATTTTTTTTGTAAATTTTGTTGAATTCTATGAAAACCTGTATTGAAATCGTAATTACCAACCTTTTCACCTAGATAGCTCTGATATTTTACACATGAACTAACGCAATTGTAACAATTCGCCTTAGACATTTTTATGGCTTTTGTGGCCAACAATATAGGTTGTCAGTTTAAAAAAAGAGATAAAGTTTTACTATAAAAAGGAAGTTGGACAAATTCCCCTGAAGCCGTAAGTGTGTTGAAACAGGATTGAAGTGTAAATAACGTCAAAACCGGCTTATTATTTCTAGGGCTACAGTTCTTCGTCTTCAAAAATTTGACGATTCACTTTCACTTTGAAAATTTTTTTCAAAGTTTTCTTTGCTACATTATCATTCTTCTTACTACATTATCATTACCTATTATCATGAGTTTACAGAAATGAAACAAGCTTATTTTGGGTATGGTCGGTAGGGTTTTTAAGACTCTTGAGGAATATGAAATAGTATATTGCTCGTATCCAATGTTTCTTCTTTGAGGAATTAAATTTACATTTTAATAAAGTGGTTTATATTCTCATACCATACTTCACATAAAATTAATTAAGTAAATTTTCTTATAGTAATCAGTATCACCATCTGAAGGATATGTTTAAAGAGTCCATAGAAAGCAGTGGTTCCCAACTACGAAGAATACCGCGCTACGTAAAACCATCGTAAAAGTGATATTTACGAACTTCCCTACTCTTATTATCATCTTAAGGCTCATTTTATGCTGTTTCACTTTCAATGTTCATTGTGAGTGATATTCCCTGAGAAATTATATATTTGCGTAGGAAATTGGAGGAGTAAAAAACGATACGGTAAATTTCACTTGTCATTTTGGAGGATATCTATATAAAAGTAAGATCAAAAGCAAAAAGTATAAATGAGCCTTTATTACAAATTAATAAATAATACTATAAGACGTTTTTTTATATTTTAGTCAAGTATTAATGAATTCGTATTAAATTGTATGCTTCAAAAACAGCTATAATGTTTAGAACTAACAAAATGGAGTGATTGCGAGAAGGTGATCAGATGGATGAAAGAGGATGAGAGGGATGGAGAAGATGAAAGGAGTGGAGAAGATGAAAGGGATGATGAAGGGGTTGAGATGAGTATAAATGTATTAAGATGATAATGGATGAAGATAACCTAGACCTAGAGGGATAAAGATGAGGGGAACATGACGAGGTAGGTAACAGGGATGAAGAAGATAATATTATTAAGATAATGACATGAGGGATAAAGATGAGGGGAAGATGACGAGGTAGATAACAGGGATGAAAAAGATTATATTATTAAGATAATGACAGGTTTACGATGAGAAGATCAATAGGATGAAGGAATCCTGAATATTAGTTTAAGGACGAAATAGATGGAGTCAATGAGAAAAGAAAAAATTGAGAAAAGGAGTAGGGTGAAAAGATTTTAAAGAGGACTTGGGAAATTTTCAGTGGACAGTAAAGAACTTTGAAAATAAAGAGGACCGAGAAGAGGAATCAAAGAGAGGAGTGTTAATTTATTTGTTATAGGGTCACTTGGGGTAAGTGGGACCCCTTTTTGGCCTAGTACATTTTTGGAGCTTTATAGAAAAAATTTGAAAAGGTTTATTTTGTACTTGTTAACTAATTTCGTTAAAGAGTCTATCGATAAACAAAAATTTATCAGTAGTTTCTAAAATAAAGCTTTATATTTTTCTTAACTGGCCTTTTTGTCAAAAGTGAGATGGGTGACCCACTTACCCCAAGAGATGGGGAAATTTGGTCACCCCCTCTTTATTTATATTTAAAGCAAGCAAAACTTAAAAGGAAGTAAGTGGGTCTTACTTGATAAAATACAGTAAATTTCAATATAAAATATTTTATTGTAACTGTGTCCATGAGTGAAAAATATACTCACATCAAAATCAATATGACAAGGTAAGAATAGAATGAAAAGCAAAATAAGTATTTTAAAGAATATTTTGAAAGGCCAAATTGATATGTTTTACTTTAGAATATAAAATAGTGTTTAAAGAACATAATAAGGTTGATTAAGATTTATTTTGGCACTTTAATACACATTTTAAGATAAAAAAGAAATCATACACACTAAATGATAATGAACACTATTGATGAGAGATTTCACTTTACTCACCATAACTTAAATTAAAACGCAAATTTGATATAAAATGTCGATCAAACTATTTATAAATTTTAATGAATTTTGAAGTGGTGAGTAAAAGGTCTTGCTACTTGCTACTATAAATCAAAATTTTCTGAAAATATTGGGGGGAAATTGTCCCTATAACCCCCTTAAAATCTGCCCATGTCTTCAGTAGTAGTTCCTATATCATATGGGACCCTCTAGAACCACTTATATCATAATAAAGGGTCCCACTTACCCCACACTGAGGGGTCCCACTTACCCCATCCATGTTAAAACTATGGGGTAAGTGGGACCCCCTGTTAAACACTTCAAAATTAAAAAATTTGAAAAATGTCAAATTGCCGTATGTAATTTAGGTCAAACTCTGCAAAACAGTTCAATAAACATTAAAATGTAATGAAAACTTACCTGGAAATACTTCTTTGAAAAATACGTCTTGAACTCTCCAAAAAATCCATTCTGGGAATCTATTTTAAATTAGTTCTATAATCTTAAAAATAAATTAAACAAATCTCAAATACACTCATTGCCATAAAAAATAGCGCACCAGGAAGATAAAGAGATATTATATCCAAATTTATTTCCATGATTACTTATAGTATGAAGGTTAGTTGATAAAAAATTCAGCCTTCCTCGATGTTAGGGGGCCGAGAAAATCGGCAAAAAGTGTTGACTCCATAGGTGTTCATAACTGCCTCCACAGGCCATGATATTGGGGGAGAGGGGATCTAAATGGAATTTCGGGGATTGGAGGACCATGCTGCCTCCCCACGTAGTCAAATTTCCTCTGGTGCCCCCGCGGACGTTGCATACCAGACGTTGCATGCTTTTCCTCAAAACCGGACTTTTTTGTGAGTATTGGTTCTAGAGAACGGGAAGGCTGAGGTAAAAATGCAACATAGGGAGCTAAGAAGAAAGCTTGGACATTGCGTGCAACATGTGTTTGTTTATTTTTATCGTGAAACTTGTCCGCAGGCCAGGCTTGAAGGTAAGAACGGACAACCAGCTCCAAAACCTCAACCGTTCAGCTCTGGTTGGTCAATGTAATTAATAAATCATACTGAGGAGATGCGGCAGTGGAAGGGCGTCGTTTGCAGTACTGTGGATTGCGCGTTTGGTCCGCATAGCTTCGTACATCTTTGTCTGTAAACATGGGACTGACCATTGGCCTTTCTGTTTCAAATAGAGCACCAAATAAAGGAATTATCACCTCAATTGTATGAAATTGTGCTTATGAGAGAATCCTGCTTCGTTCTGCAGCACCACGATGGTTGGATATGAGTTCGAAGACACATAGAGAGAGCGCGCCCAGCTGTGGATTTTCTAATCATCACACGGAGTGGTGATTCAAGGTAACGGAGTGGTGGTGTATTGAATCCCATTTTTGCAACTCCTAAGTAGGATTTACCAGTAAATTTACCGACCAGACGTGCACCGTTGAGATTTTGTAGCTGTTGTCCGTCCTTACCTTCAAGCCTGGCCTGCGGACAAGTTTCAAGATAAAAATACACAAACACGTGTTGCACGCAATGTCCAAGCTTTCTTCTTAGCCCCCTATGTTGCATACTTACCCCAGCCTTCCCGTTCTCTAGAACCAATGCTCACAAAAAAGTCCGGTCTTGAAGAAAAGCATACAACGTCTGGTATGCAACGTCCGCGGGAGCACCAGATGAAATTTGACTACTTGGGGAGGCAGCATGGTCCTCCAATCTCCAAAAGCCCATTTAGAGCCCCTATCACTCAATATCATGGCCTGTGGCGGCGGTTATGGACACCTATGGAGTCAACACTTTTTACCGATTTTCTCGGCCCCCTAACACCGAGGAAGGCTGAATTTTCTATCAACTAACCTTCATACTATTGGTAATCATGGAAATAAATTTGGCTTTGATATCACTTTTTCTTCTTGGTGCGCTATTTTTTATGGCAATGAGTGTATATGCAAAACTCATCGGTGTGACAAGCTGTAACATAATCAATGCGAGTAAGTGTGAAATTTCCTGCACATATTATAGTTTTAGGGGGGTGACCCACTTACCCCAGTGACCCACTTACCCCAAGTAACCCTAATTAAATTTAGTCATAATTTAAGTAACCTTGAAATAGTTGGTATAAACTCTTATTTGCACAAATTATCTTCAAAAGATATGAGCTGCCTAGGATAAAAGATGAGAAAGTGATAAATGGCTTAGGTCGAAAAATGCATAATTTGAGAAAATCATGGATTTGGAATGCTTTTAACGTTTTCTCCATAGAAACAACACTGTCACTATTGGGAAAAGGGAGGAACTTTTAACATATATTTTTGGAAATCTTAAGTAATGAATTGACAGATATATGAGAGAAAAGTTGAGAACCCGTGGATCGGTGCAACACGTGTAAGATATTCTTTTAATCAAATACTTTATTGGAGATCGAAGGGTCAAGTTTTATCAAAATTATCGTTATTCCATAAAAGTAGTTAAAATCTGATTATACATATGAGATGATTGAATAAGTAACGCAAAAAAGACATAAGTGGCAATAAGTTTCTATTTATAAAGTAGGCTATTTATATCATTAAAACATTTCAAGACCTAATCCTCATAAATATTAAGTCCAATTTTATTCTAAAAGTGTTATAAGAATTTTTTTACAATTTCAAAATACATGAAGCAATCTTTTATATTAATAATGCATACTATTACTTTAATTTTCTTTAAATTCCTTATGAGGGAATATGTATTTTAAAATACATGAAAAAAACGGGTTCTGCATTTTTAAGAAAAATTTCTTTAATGAGTTCCTTATTAGATCAGAAGGCAATAGCAAAGTATGACTTAATTACATTTTAAAATAAGTGAACCATGATGTAGTGTTTGTACTTGTTATGAATAAAGTTCTAGGAAGAAATTTTAACTATTAACATTTTTTATCTATAATACTTAAATTTGAAGACTTTTGCAAATTATTTACTGGTACTTAACTAATGTTCTATATTTTTCATTTATGGGTATACTGATAAATTACTCTGATGTGCGTTATAGATAAAGACTACATATATGAATTTTTTTCCTCTACAGCTTCAGTCTTTTGATACCTTGTTTCAAGTCATAAAACGGTTCTTGTTGTTTAATCAAAATTGTGGTTCTTTAATGTCTGAATAAATTTCAATTCAACCATTCATAAATGCAACCAACCATTTTATTATTTAATTGCACTGATACTAACCACAATCAAAGTTTTTTCAAGGTTATTCCAGAAAAAAATAATCAATGGATATAACGATATTATACAATGATTTACTAACAGATAAACATATCATATTGATTACAACTCAATAGACGCTATTCGAAAAAAGTGGGAAACTAAGGATGCTCAATGTACAATTACTTGCATACATCCGACATAGTGAACCTATGTTTAAGGAAATGAAAATGCAACCTATTAACAATCAGAAGTACCTTCGGATTTTTCTTCAGTGTTATTTTATACGAAGGGGTTGTAACGTGTTTTGCCAGTGGCACACAGCCAGAGCAGGTAATCTTATCGAACTGGCGTGATGAGACGGACTGGTGAATCCTTGAGAACACGTGTGCTCGAAATCGGGAATCTTTATCACGGATTTTGGGAGTAAACTTTATCTGATATCTACCATATTTTAACCTTTATCGTCAATCAAAATTGACATTGGGGCTCTAAAGCGATTGAAACTACGAGAAAAATGGGGGTGGTTTCATTCAACTGTTTCTGAAGTTTTTATTTGAATTTCATTTGAATGTTGTTGCGGTCAAAACTATAATTTTACAGGCAGTAAAATTCATTTTTTCTTAATTATAGAATTAGGCTATAAATGTTTCTTTATTTTGGAAAATGAGGCACAACGTAAGGTGTTCACTACCGTTTATTTCTTTCTTCTTCCTCAGACCAATTTGTAAATTTCTTTGAAAAAAATTTTCTTATCTATTAAATTAAAAAATTAAAATATTTTCAATGAAATGGTCTGAACGACGTCTTTGTATTCTGAGTACATCACAGTTACATATATAGGGGAGAGTGAGGTTACTTTAGCTACCCCCTATTTTTTTCACTGTGTTATGATTTTTTGAATGAATTTCTTTCAAAATTTTTTTTTGGAAGTTTAAATTTTTGGAAGAGGAAATTTAGTCCATGTAATCCAAGGTTCAGGGGAGGGCCTGCGTTCTCTCGCCCCCTTCTTAAATCCGCCTCTGGTAAATCATGAAATGGGATTCTTTAACAAACAATTGCTCTCAAGAAGATACTCTAGAAACTGAAACAGAGGTCGATTTTTGCTTATTAATCATCATCGGTACCAAATCAAAGAGCATGTTGTCTAATATTTCATTTAAAACGAACTCCAAAGTGTTTTTCAACGAGCTCTATTTCAGCTCTATTCAGTTGGAAGTCAGATCATTTAATTTTCTTTGAAAGTTATTCTATCTCATTCTCTGTTTAACGTAGGTCATCATCAGTTTTCCCCAGTTTTATCCGAAACTCGTATTTCAACAAGTGCAATCTAATCAATTCTACCTGTAATGAAAAATTCTCATATGACCCAATTGCCTACA
Organism: Tetragnatha versicolor; assembly: GCA_024610705.1. NCBI lineage: Eukaryota > Metazoa > Arthropoda > Arachnida > Araneae > Tetragnathidae > Tetragnatha > Tetragnatha versicolor. The sequence continues at coordinate 60,899,434 of JANDEH010000001.1, forward strand.
AATATAGGATTCAGTTAAAAGTATTGCGAACTCAAAAGGAAACGGATTCGTTCATTTGGTAGTTTAAAAGCAAAGCTGTTGCCAACAGAACCAGTGCGTTATTTTTGTGGTTCCGTACTCGTATAAAACAAGTTTCGCTCGTTGAAGGATCTTTCGCTGGACATGAAAAAAAAATCTTACTGATGTAGAAATTATCTAAAGTGAAAGGTAATTAGAATATGCTTTAGGGTATCATAACCAGAACCTCTCGATGGGAAAAACTTCAAGGACGAGCATCTTGGGACTGGTGATTTCGCTCGACCAACTTAATAACTTTGCATAGGGATGCGGTTGCACATCTTCTCTGAAGTTTTCCTCCTTTGTCAACTCAGTTAACGCTGATCTCTCTCGTCGATGATGGTTGTTGTAAATGGGTTCTCTTAGACTGCAATCTTATATGATTTTTTGATTGAGAATACAATAAGCACTCAAGCAATACAGGAGAGAAGAAATATATCAAAGGTAAGTATATTTTTTTATCAATGTTATATATAAAAACCGATGAGATCAAACTGACAGAAGTCATAGTTTTGATGAAGAATGTATCTGGTTCGGCACTGAAAAAAGCTTCTTGCTATTCCTTATCGTCAATAACCTACTATTTAAAAAACTCCTTTCATTCATTTATTGATGAAACTTTATATTTATTTTTAGGCATGTTTATTTTCATCTCGATGGTTAAATAATAGGTGATAATTCAAAATGAACTCTTTTTGTAACAATATTTGTAACAATATTATATCTATTTTTTTTAGCTAGAGAGATGATAACTTGGCTAGGATTGGCCAAGATTTAACTTAGAAGATGATATTAAGAATGTAGTTTTCTCTCCCTTACAAATTTAAAACGGACCACTTAATTTAAAACTTGGATTCACGTTCTTTTTGTGTGATTAGAATAATGTTTTTTATTTCTAACTTTATTTTTGAATACAGTTTTTCATTCAATATTATGAAAATGATAAAAGTTTTGGGATTGCTTTTCATTTCAATAAGGATTTCCCCATGGTTTTATTTGTGGATTTATACATGCCACTTCCTTTAGAATTAAAAAAAAGCTTTTGTATTTAAATAATTTATAAACCCAGCAAAAAAATCAGCAAAATTTCTTCAAAAAAGTGAAGGTAATTTGGACACTTTGTCTGCAGTTTTCTTTAGAAAATCTGTAGTTTTTTATAAGACTGCTGAAATGCCTTTATAATGTATTCAAAACTGCTGTAAAAAACTGCAGACTTACGTGCTGAAGTCCTATAGCTACAAAATAACTACAAACTTCTTTAAGAAAACTGCACTTTTGACACTTTTTTGAAGGAATTTTGGACATGTCTTTTTGCTGGGAAGTTATTCCCGAATGTTTTAATTCTCAAAAATTCCTTAAAGTTCGAACGCGAATGAACATAAAATATCAGAAACAAGAATGTCTACTCAAAGATAGTATAATACCCAATAATTTTAGGAACATTTATTGGTAATTTTAAAATTTAATATCTAAAATTTTAAGCATAATGCTATCTTTATATACTTTGACAAGCTATATTAAATAGAAGGATATGTCTATACATTCGTTTGAAAATATATTCAAAATTTATGAACAATTCCCCAAATCAAATGCAGTTTAATCTGATACAATGCAAATTTAATTTCGTAACCACACTTTCTAATTAAGGTATTTGCCGAAAAAAACATATTTAAAATTTTGAAAAATTATGCAAATCTTATTTAATTTATCATCTGAAAGAAACCCAATCCTAGCGTTACGCATGTAAGCTTTTGGTAAGCATCCTGTAAGCTTTTGGAAAAAGGCTATTGAACTACTCAAAACATTTACTTCTGTGAAGGTAAACTGCTCACATTTAGAAATTTTCCGTCTTTCGAAGATTTCAATACTCCTTCTGATGATAGCAAATGGGTAGAGGACTTTCACCAATTCTTTGGTCGGAAGGGGGTTATCTGAAGCTTTCCCCAGTGAAATGAATTATTTTACCGCTTCCAATCCATATCTTCGGCTCCCGATAATGAAATTTGTAAGAACAGGTTCGGGAACATGGTCACAATGGGCGTAGATAGTCGTTCAAGGTCCATTTAGAGATAGTTACAATTGGAATCAGGAGCAGCGGCACACAGATTCTTGGCTCCAGGAGGAGATAGAGGCAGATTGTGTGGCAACCAAATCTACTTACTTCTTCTGTTTACTGACTGTTCATTACATCGTGTAGTTAAACTTTAATTAAAAGAACAAATCTGATTCATGTTTTTGGTAAGTTAAAATTAGCTTTGATGACTGTAGAATCTTAATCGTTTGCATAATATAGTTTTCCACTTTTGACTATTTACATACATACAGTTACAAGGATGTTGACTCCCTTCGTATTAAATAATTTTCATAGGATGATATAATTGCAATTCATTTATTCTATATGCTATCTCTTTCTTATTTTTATCTTAATTAGTCACTCTATAAATTGAAATAAAAAAGTCACAATTGATCATTTTAGAAAAATACTGTCTGTGTATCCAAGATTACATGCTATTTTTTTAAGCTAAAAAACGCTGGGAAATACAATAAGTTTAAACTTCGCCTTTAATTGCCTGTAAACAGCAAACTTAAAAAAGTCACTAATGGTTAATAATTTTTTTAACAAAATTATACTTTTTACAACCGACAAGATGATGCTTGGGCTAATGATTTAAAGTAGGAAACAAAACAGCGTTGTTTTTTGCAGAATGAATTGAAAATTAATAAAACAAACAAATGTTCAGGGGATCTTTGGGTCCTATCCGTCAGTGCTGAAAGGATCTTTAACCCATTGCGCAACAAACAACGTTGTTTGGTTTACTGCTTTTTATTTTCACACTAGCCAGGATAACTCCAGATTCATTGTACAAAATTCTAATAATTGTACTTGTGGTTGGCTGCCCAAAGTAGTTGGTGATAGCCTATAGACGATTCAGAACAAGTGCAATACGAAAAATTCCAGTCGTTTGATGTCTATTAACTATATAAAAAAAAATTTTATTGTAATGTTTTACTTTGAATGCTATTTCAATTAATTGAAATTTTGAAACTTTATATCTTTACTTTATAGTGGTAAACATTTCTGCATCTGCATTACCACAATTTTATTACTTTCATAATAGCTACTAAAAAGGATACATTAAATAATTTTCATTAAATTATCTAAACTTCTTATAAAAGTATCAATTTTAATGTTATTTGACATTATTACATCTTTTACACCATGTTAAAATAATCAAACCTCACATTTGGAACAATCAAAATTTTAATAATTTTTCAGTTGCTTAACTTTCATCTAAAAAACCTGACGTTTTAATTAAGGCATCAATTTTAACATTATAATGTTTAACACCATAAAATCATTTTAAACATCATGTTCTAATATTTTTATTAATATTATTTAACAGATTCATGTATTTTTATTCTTTATTTATATCCACACTTATGAAAATATCTCTATTATAAAAAAAGTTTTTGTAAATGGTTTCCAGAGAAAGGCTTTTTAATTACTGATCCGTATAACATGTTTTTGGTGTCAAACTGTTCGGATTCTTTTGAGGATGTGCAATAAGCCTTTAGAATTTCTAAAAAAATTCTCAATTCTAAAATATTTATATTTTTCTGGATTACGGATAAGGTCGCAGTTAACAGCAAGAAAGAGGCGTACAATTTATCATCCCTCCAATCACAACGACCAATCGACGCCATAATTTCTGATGAAAATAATTCCTTTCACGCTTTAAAAATGCGCTTCAAAATACTATCTGAATAAAATATCTTTAAAAGACTGTTAATAGTTTTCCCAGAAACTTACAATATTATTTAAATATAGAATTTCACACACCAAAATCAATTGTTTGTAAACATTGAGTGTAATGTAGGTTTTGTCTTTTATTATTTTCAATAGCTTAAAAGGTATTGTTTAAAAAGTCTGGGTTTAAACAAAAACATGAATGATAAAACACTAGATGTTTTGAAGAGTTACTAGGTACCAGGGTTGGCAAAAAACCGGGTTTTTTTTAAAAAAACCAAAAAAAACCGGGTTTATTTGGTTTTTTTTGGTTTAAACCAGGTTTTTTTTGGTTTAAACCAGGTTTTTTTTGGTTTAAACCAGGTTTTTTTGGTTTAAACCAAGTTTTTTTAGAATTTTTTTTCAGAATAAGTTATTTTAGCAGTGATGTTTGAAATTGAGTTGTAAATGAGACATTTATTTCAGGGGTTGCTTATAATTGATAAATGATTTGTATATTTCAATTAATTAATTAAAATTAAATTAATTTGTTTTAAAATAATTTTTGTTTTTAAAATATTCCAATTTGAATATCTAATATTATTGTAGTGAATAAAAATCAGTGTTAATTTATCTTGGATAAATGACTGAAATAATCAAATTATTTATCTTAATTATATATGGATTAATTTATGAACTTAAGAAATATCTTTATAGAAAGAGAAAATTTTATTTTTTAAATAAATAAAAGGGAAATGTAAGCAACTAATGTTAATTGAAATTGGATAAATGATTGAGATAATTAATCCGATTAGGGAAATTAACGGTTTTTTATTAATTTAGTAAAAAAACCCAACTGGTTTTTATCTGTTTATAAACAAACCAACTGGTTTTTAGTTTTTATCATTAAAGAAATCAACAGTTTTTATTAATTTAGTAAAAAAACCAACTGGTTTTTATGACTGACAAATAAGACAAATTGGTTTTTTCAATTAATTAAAATCCAAGCCATATTTTATCAGTGAAAAACAGATAACTTTTGTGTATCTTTAGTTACTCTTTGAAATAATGCTTCATCTTAAAGGAAATTAATAAATGAACTATCTCTTGCAACATATAATAAGTTTAACTTAAGCATTTAAGGTTAAGATTAGAGAGAATTCAATAATTAAAACCATTAAATTAAAAGATTTCTGATTTTTAATCACCTTAAAATGTCAATTTTTTGATAAATCTGACCTTTTAATTTTGTGCAAAAGATTATACTTAATAACACTTTCTTTAACAAATCCTGAAAATATTTTATAATTTCTAAAAAAAACAAAAAAACCAAGTGGTTTTTTTGGTAAAAAAACCACCATAAAAAACCATGGTTTAAACCAATGGTTTAAACCAAATGGTTTAAACCGGCCAACCCTGCTAGGTACTTACTATATTAAGCAGATTCATTGGTGAACTTTAATAAAATATTGATTAACAATAGTTACGCGCAGACTTTATGGCGATTTTTTAGGAAAACATGTTGATTAAATTATTGATAATTATAATGATAAATTTGATTTTTATTATTGATAATTTAGAATCAATAAATAATTAATTTTTAAGAGACCTGTTAAAGATCCATGAAGATGACCTTTGTGTTTTTGGGAAGTTGGTTGACGTTTTTTCTACTAAGTGTTTTAACGAACATTTTATAAAATAAATAATTTCAGTGAGAAGGGTTTTGTGGGGATTGCGAAGCGATCCGAAAGGATCTGCGTAAGCAGTTAACGGGGGTTGGTGAGCTATGCGAGCAGGGGGCGGTAGCTCCCTAGTTACAAAAGAAAATATTATTAAAAAGGAAACAGTTTTTAGACCGAGGGTTACATTAACATCCCCAAAGTATTGGAGGCTATTCTTGCATCTTTCTTTTTCATCATGACTTGAGAAACAAGACCAGGTGAAATCCATTACACCGCTATGGTTCCCAATTCAAAGAAGTCCACGGACAACTTAGCCTAAAACGTTATCCTTTGTGGATCCTCATCAGAACAAAATTCAAAAGCCATAGTTCATTTTAATGCATTAATTTTTTTAACAAAAAATTAGCATGCTTTGATTCAGTTAATTTATAAGTAGAGGAGAGGAGGGTATTATGGAACACCCTTTATATATTTAAGAATAACTCTATTGGTTTTTAATAAAAATCCGCCGAATCATTTTAAGTACATATTATAACTAATGACAATGAAGGGCCAATGGTCAAATAAATCAGCATTTATTTTTTTAATCAAAAAATGTACTTTAAGAAAAAGTTACAAATTGAGGGTAATATGGAACAGTCGGGTAATATGGAACAGTTGGATTTACAGCTATTGAAAACTAATTAGACCTTAGAGAACATAGTTAATCTGAACTATAAAATATATTTAACAATTTACGTTCAAATAGTTTTGTTCATGAGTCTATTTGCAATAGTCACAAACATAATTGTCTTTTTCTGCTCCAGTACAGTCAAGATGAGCCCATAGAAAACAGCTAATACATTAGATTCAAATTTCTCCTCGTTGATCTTCGGAAAAGTTTTCATTACAAAAGATCTTATGTTAAGATTCTTCAGCATCTTTGTTTTCCTGTCTTTTAGTTGATGACAGGAAGTAAATTTTATATGACACATCAGAATGGACCTAGTGTTCCATAATACCCGACACACCAGCTTGTACTATGAACCTTTATACTGACCGATAAAACATGGATAGCTAAAAAACGACTGCAGTATAAGAAACTACTGATCTTTTAGTGTACATTATGGTTAACAACAAAATCAAAGTCTCATAGTTACTGGTAGGTTAAAAGGTTTGAACATTTGCCGTCAAAAACTTAAACTTAACCTCCAAAATCCTAAAACACACTTTGCTTTGCTGCGACTGATCAGACAACAACAAGAAGCTAAAATCTTTGTGCACTGCATCATGGTGGATTTCTTAAGACTTTCGTGGTATTGCCACGTAGTAGCAGCACGAGGGGGAGCAGAAACTCAGGTGTTCCATATTACCCGACTATTCCATAATACCCTCCTCTCCTCTACAGCCCCTTTTTTAATTACATCACCCCTCAATAGATAGGTAGTGATGCGGTTTGTTGACATTTAAATCCTTTTTATATCCGAAAATATTTTGTGTTACGATTCACGGTTAGGACGATTCCTAATTGCATTTATTCAATACGTAGTTGCGGAAAGTACAGTTAAAAAATTTATGTTTACTGTGTTATATAGTACCTACACAGTATGTTCAATACCTGGTTGTCATTAGAAAGTGATTGTGTAATGCACACTATAAAAGCATCTATTATGAAGTTTTTGTCACACCTCTTCTCGGATTCTTCCAAGGATATCATGTAACATTTACGATATGCGGAACACCGATTGGGAACCATTTTTGTATTTTAAGAATACAACAATTACGGATCCATTTCCATTCCGACAAGATGTATCACTAAAAAATTATCTTAAAATGGCCTTTTTAGGTTGACAAAACATTTCAAATTACAGCTTAAATATTTATTTGGTAATTTTTTTGACACTGGAATTGAACTGCATTTTGCATTGACTTCAAATCTACATTTGATAGTGTTACAATCTGTGGAAGACCTGATACCGGTCACAATAGCTTAAAACCGCAAGCCACACTTATCGAAATCACCACTAACCTAAGCCAAGGTTATATATATATATATAACCTGGAATCAAGGCCGTATTCAACACTAACTTAACCTAAGGTTAACCTGGAATCAAGCTTTTTCGACAACTCTGATTAGTTTATAACCTGTTTCCCTTTTTCAACAACCAATTAACAGAAATTTCGATTCCAGGTTAACCTAAGGTTAGGTTAGTGGTGAATACGGTCGTTAAATGGCCCGGCTCATTGACCGTACTTTGGATACATTATTAATTAAAATAAGAAGAAAACCTTTTATTGGCTCTTATTAAATTTTATGAAATTAGGAAAAACTCAAATAACATGCAAATTAAATTTTAAAAAAGATTATTTTGAACAACTCCCGCTACCGTACCGTACTAAATATTTAGCAAGTTCAAATTAAGTTCTAGATTAGCTTAACAGAGAAATCTTTGAATTATTATTGCATTGAAATCCTTTAGTACCTACTTTAGGAAAGAACGACTGCTTTTACCCAGAGGGAGTAAAAGGGCTTAAAATATCGCATTCACTTCCGAAATCTAATTATATATTTTTATTATAATAAGAATGTATGCAGAAAGCCTTCTCTTTTGTATAAAAAACAGTTAATAATAGGAAAATCTAACTCAAAACTTCATTCAATCTAATTAGTAGTTTACTAACAATACACCCTCCCTGCGGTTTTCTGTTTATCAGAAGTTGTATTTGTTCAGGACGGATAAGGTAGGACTCGTGAATACTGAATGGACCGCTCATTGTGACCTAAAGTAGAGAAATAAAGAAATTCGATAATAGAGTTGTAAAAAAGAGCCTCCGCGATAAGCAATTAGCACTTCAAACCGCGGTGAATTGCCAGATAAAGCCAAACTCCCTTGTTTTGAAGCGAGATAAGCCACATCACACCACACTAGGCTAATCTCTTCCTAACAACCTTTGGAATTTAATATGCGATATTATTAAACCGTCTTGGCAACATTGGAAAAGGAATCGAATGAAGAAATAAAAGCTTCTGTTGTGTTGCCCTGATAGATAATTACCTCGCTGATTAAACAAAGACCGATCAAAGTCCAGTTACGATCTTTTCAAGAGCTGGAGCTATTTTTAGAAAGTTCGGAACAAACAAAATAGCATAGTCACAAACAAAGTATGTCACTGAATGTTGTGTTGCGTAAAAAGAAACTTCTATTTTTGGAATTGTTTATTTTTTTTCGCTCTTAAAAGTGGTAATGTTAAGGTGATTTGAAGAATTGGCACATTTTTACGGAGAATGACTCTTGAAGAGAAGTTACTATTTTGACACTATTATATCACGTGTCAGTTCATTGATAAGAAATTTACGTTTACGTAAGAAATTTTTGAAACATTGTTGGGAATTCTCGAAGGAGTAACTACTTGTGTAAATAGGGTATAATGTTTGTAAATTTCATGTTAAAATAAAGTAATTATAATTACTATTTGATAAAATAAAATTAACTTCTGATGTTTTTTAAAGCTATAGAAAAATGTAAAAAAATGTCTTTAGAAATTAAAATGCGAAATATTAGAGTAGACTGAAAATTAGAGAACGAAATAGTATTAGTGATTCTAAAGATCTATCTTTTCCAATGACTACTTATACGCAGTTACCAATTCTCATGCAATTTCCTTTCATGTAAAGAAAGAATTAAAAAATTTTGCAATTATTTTATTTCCATAATTAGAAAATGAAGTTAATTCATGTTTACATACAGTGTAATCTGAGGAATATAAATTTAAATATCGAACAAAAAAGCAAGCAACAAACAATCAAAATTATGTCCTGAAATGCTTCCTATTTTGATTTATAGATAATACTTATATCTACCTTAATCTTACTACCTTAACAGGCAAATTTCATTGAAAAATATGTCTATATAATTGCATTCAAATAATATTGATTTGTCTTTCTTGTATTTAGATAGTAGCTTTGCCATTTATATGATAGGGGGTTTCCTTTAAAATCGATATTATTATTATGCTTAATTAGCGTGTATAAAGAATATTTTATTTGACTTTCTCTGCCTTTTTAATTTTATGTACACCTTTATTACTGTATTGGTACCGTACTGGTTACTGTTTTGAACACCTATTATTATGTTCAGGTCAATGATTGGAGAAATGGATATTTAAGAAATGCAGTGTTTTGTCAATCTCCACCAAAACATTTGCCACCCTGTGCAGTCGCACTTTCATATTCTACGAGTATATATGACCCTGACTGGCGAAGAAAAAATAAAACCAAATTACAAATTAACATATAGTTACGTTTGCCTTCAAAGGAAAAGCTTCTATAATTCACCTGTGTACCATTCCTCTATAATTTCAATTACTTTTAATGACATGAATAAATTTAAATCATGGACACGTGATATCTTTATTATTTTTTAGTTGATTACTTGTCATTTTAAGCTTGCAGCGTGTACACATGTACAAATCATCTGGAATGTTTAACAGGAAGATATTATGTATTCAGGGGAGATAATCATTTCTGTAACAAGACTTTTAATTGCAGTTTTACACATGGAAAATTATTTCTTAACCCACAAATGTTATTTTTATACTTCTTAAGTAGTAAAAAAACTATAGTTAAATTTTAAATTATTAGTATTCGGATTTATTTGGTTTACCATAAAGTTCATTCTGCATATTCTTGAAATTAATTCACTAATTAACCCATTAATGCCCAACTTTTTATTTTTCTAAAATATTTGGTAAAAACATAGAAAATAGCCCCAAAACAACTGGAAAAATAGTGAAAAAAATTCCAGGTTAAAATTTTAATTTCTACACCAAAATTAAAAAACGTCCCTAAAAAGGGACGTCAGGCACGAATGCCTCCGTTGTTTTTCCCTATAGTAAACGCATGGTAGAAAACTTTTTTAAAGCCTCAAAAACATCTTCTACCTTTTGCAGCAGCAAAAGTGCAGCAAAAGTGATCGGAAACATACTGTAACATGAATATGAACAAAAAATATTAATTATTTATCCAATTAACTGTAAAATTAACCCTAATTAACGTAATTTGAGCATTTTTATGCTCTAAATCACGTTTTTCCTCCCAAATCTATGTTAATTGCAAATTAATTAAGGTTTTTAATTGAAAAAGGCATTCTTTGTTTATACGTTACCTAATATTAAGTATTAATTACTTTTACACACCTCAAATCCATCAGAATATCTCAATTTGTGAAGTTTAAGTCTTTCAAATGCCCATACTTTTTTCATTTTATTTAATTTAATTGTGCGGAACACGAAATTCTCCCCAAAAATCAAGCATTAGTGGGATGTGCATTAGCAAGCCAGATGATATAGATTGATCTGCAGTATAGAACACAATAATTAGCGGCATCTAATTAGAAAAAAAAGCCGAAAACTTATCACAAAAGCGACTTTTTTTGGCAATTTTAATGACAAAAGGTCATTATAACTAATAATTATTAAACTTTTAATTAAAATATAACTGGAATATATTTGCATAAGTAATAAATATAGTAAAGTAATTAATTTATTCCTTTTAATTAATACAAATTAATTAATTCCTTATAATTCAAGACTTTTTATTCCATTAATTTAGCAGAAATAACAGTATTTAAAAAAAATAAACAAAAATAATAAATTTATTAGCTAAAATTAAATTAATTTTATAAATATCAGTTATTTAATTCATTTCATAAGAATCGAACGCGTTTTTATGAAAAAATGAAGGAAACACTAGCATTTCACTGTGGGGAAAACCACGGGGGTATTCGTGCCTGACGTCCCTTTTTAGGGACGCTTTTCGAGGGTCCAAAATAAGGTCAAGATAAAATATTTTGGAAAAATAAAAAAACACCCCAACTGATTTAATGTTTAAACAGTAATATGTATCGGCATTGAATTTTTTTTTAAATAACAACTAGGATTTTTAAGCTTTTTCTTTTTAAATTTTTAAAAAAGCACTTTTCTGAAAAATTCTATCTTCCAACTTTAAAAAAAGTGAAATTTTTTTAAAATTCTGCTTTCTTCTTGTGTTCTGCTTCTTCTTATGTTCTATGAAGATCAGAGATACATCCGTGCAAATTTTAATTGAAAGGAACAATTTTTGTAGAAATAGGAGGATTTTTAAAAGACGTCCCTAAAAAGGGACGTCAGGCAGTAATGGGTTAAATCGTTTAGTATAATAAAGAAAATCAAAGGACCCCATTCCTCAAATGCATGTATTTTCTTTAAATATACAAACATACATATTTTTAATTCCATTTGCCATCGATACAGGTAGTTTCACCAGTATAGTATCTAAAGAGCAATGGTGATGTTAGGAGGGGTGCCATCCCCCAAATTTTTGGACTTTCCCTCGAAATGTTTTAGCCGTTCCCCCAAAATATCGGGATTTTTGGTAAAAGAAAAGTTGAAAAAAAAAAGTGAAAAATAAAAGTCCCCCTTTTAAAAAATATATGATATGGTCAAAGTGATTAATTGGGCATTGTTAATAAAGCCCCGGCAATGTGATAAATTCAACGAAATTTATGAATAAAATTCATCACTTTGCCCGCTTTCACTCTGGGCATTATTAATAATGCCCAATTAATCACTTTGCCCGTAACATATTGTTCACATAAAAATAAGAAGAAAAACAATTTGAATAACAATATGAAGAGATAAATATCTATTTGAAATTTTTCGACACACCCTAATATACAGGGTGTTTCAAAAGTCCGTTTCGGCTTTTATTTGGAACTAACGTGTCCTAGAGTCACGGAAGTAAGGTCTACCCCTAGGTAAGGGACCCTGAGAAATTCATTGAGAAGACTTACAGCACCCCTAGTTAAAGTTAAAAAAGTTAAAAAAATTAATTTAACTAAAGGAGATAGAGCAAAAACCTCAGTGAGAATATTGTTGTCAACGTTATGAAGAACTCAAAGAAAAAAATTTCATGAAAATATCTTGAATATTCGCGGAGTACTTACTAGCATGTCAAAATAGCACTTTTTCAGACCTCAAAAAAGAAAAAGGTAGCAAATTTGCAAGTATTTTTGATTTTTTGATTAAATTTGCCTTTATTCAAATAAAAAAAACATAAAACTACACAACAACACTGAAAAAATTGCAAATTTGCGAACACCTTGTTTGAAACATCCTGTATAGTTCCAATCACAGCACTGCGAAAGAGATATAACTAAATGAAATGACCCTCTACAATCTACATGCACTTAGCACTTCTGTTACCCTGACTTCAATTCTCCAAAACATACTATACTCAATTTAAAAGCTTTAACATTCCTTGTCAGATAGAGAGCACTACTCCCAAGCAGCACAAATGCTCAAGATTCATCCAATTTTTGCCATGTAAGGATCCGGTCACAGTTACTGAAAAACGTCGTGTGGGCCATTAAGATCCTTTCCAAGAGGAGGGAAGAAAGAAGGGGACTCGAGAAGAGATATAATAGATGACTCCTGTAGCAGAGCGGTCGAATTACTCCTCACTGACAAACCTGGCAGTGGCCGGTTTCTGTCATCTCACCAAAAGTAAACTACTATATCGCCCCTCGAGTCCCATCCCCTCCTCTTAATAAGGATCTTAATGGGCCGCGCGACGTTTTTCAGTAACTGCGACCGGAGCCTAAGCCGAATAAATCGTTTGCCTCGAGTTTCAGTTACGTAATTTACATAATTGGTATGACTGTGCTACAGTTCAACTATACCGGATCTCTTTTCGTCCTTTTTTCAGTAGTGAGCCAGTCAGTGCAAGAATGGAAGAGTACCTGCAGTACATCGGCAGCGTGATGGGGGCCGCCGCGTTGTCCGGGGCAGCCGCTGTCGCCACCTCCTTCTACATGTCCACCCTGCCGGCACCCCTCACACCCACCATCGACGTCAACAAACAGTCCAAAGAACTGCCGGTGAGAAAAACGATCGCTTTTCAAGGTGTTCCTTGTCCGCATCGACAACAATTTTAACAGCTGTAGTCACCACTAACTTAACCCTAGTTAACCTGGAATCAACTCTGGACAACTCTGATTGGGTTAATGACTAACCAATCAGAATTGAAACTGGCCAATCAGAAGTCTTGATTCCAGGTTAACCTTAGGTAAGATTAGTGGTGAATACGACCGTAACTCTTGAGGAATGAATCTGTTTAGATGTGCTTCCAGGGAATTTTTCTACTTACTAAAAAGCACAGCTGAATAAGGAAGTTGCATGTGTGGAGATTTTCATAAACATTCAAGTGTTCCGTATGGTTTTTTGTATGGTAAAATCAAATATCTAGTCAATTTAAAAAAAAAATGTACAAGTAATTAATTATTTTAATATAAAAGTCGAAATAAAACACGTGACTGAAAACGGTTAGGCTAAGCGCGCACTAAGAGACTTCTGTCTCGGAGACTTAAAACACTAGTCACTCGAGAGCAATGTATTTCTATGAGGAAATTCTTGGCCTAGTGATCTTGGTCTCGTCGCCATGTGCGCGCACTCTAGCTTCTTGCAATAGCCAGGGAAGCAATTTTGTCTTTGTCTCCGAGAGCAATTTTGTCTTTGTCTCCTAGTGCGCGCTTAGCCTTATTGTTTAAAGATGTCAACAATCATCAACTCCATTGCTTCTAACAACGTTTATCGCATGATGACGTCAACCCCAAACTCTTGGCGTTTTCGCGCGCTGTTAAAAAGTGGATTTTTGTTAATTTTTTTGGCAATCAAAACATTTCTCTATCGGCCTCAAATTTTGGGTAGTTGCTTATTTTTGCATGAAGAATCGATTAAAAAATAAAGCAAAATCATGCAACTTCCTCATTGTTTGACTTATTAAAGATCCAATATAAGAAGATTTTGAAAGAAATTATTTCATATGGGTTCTTTACAACTTTGAAAATTTTGCAAGGTTATAACAGAGTTTTTAGAACTTTTTAAACAGGTTTTTGTGCCAACCTTTTGATTTACCTCTACTAGTTATTCTCACGTTTTGAGATTAAATTTTGTTAAAATCTAATATAATAAAACTGAATGTGTGTATATATATAATGTTTGTCTTCTATACAAATCCACAGTTTACTTCCGATCTACACCAAACTTGGTATACCTACGTAAAAAAACTCAGAAAAAAACATAGGCTATGTTTCGAAAACTTTAATTGACCCCTTGACCCTCTTTTGACCCTTTTTATGGTCATTTTGCTGAAATAGCTTTATTTCTCCTCAACAAGAGATCTGTTTACTCCACTGTTACAAAGAAAATTTAATGCTAAACAACAAGTTTTTAATAGAAACACTAGGTACAAGTCTAATTAAAAATTATATTAATAATTTAAAAATCTATTTCAATGAAATTTAAAAATTTTAAGTACAGTTTAACATATTTTTATTTGAGAGTTTATCTAATTTTTATATTTTAAAAAACTTTATGGAATGTCATTGTTGTTAAGATAGTCTCCATGGAAACGAGGATGTAAAATCAAAAGGTGATAATATTTTACCTTTTAAGAAAGTTGGTTAACAAACAAAAAACTGTTAAAACTACCTTTCAAGAAGAAAAGATTGATTTTGAAAAGCTTTAATTATTGAATAATTTCACCGAAAACGTTAATTCCTGAAGATATGATTAATCATGGGATCTAAGCAATTTAAAATAATTTTTAGAATACTTTTTCCATGTAAATATGGAAACCATTCAAAAATTATATTGGTTAAGTAAGAACTGAAGGAATTTTAATCCACCCGGGAACACCGGGATAAGAAAAATTACTAGAAACACCGGGATAGGAAAAGTTACCGGGAACACCGGAATATGAAAAAAAAACGCCTGGGATACCGGGATGATTGGTAAATGCTGATTATACAAAATTAGAAATGTATTTGGGAAAACTTAAAAATAATAAATTTATACTCTGCACCCTTGCAAGGCCGGGCATACCAGCTAGTAGTAGATAAAAACCATGAAGAATGACGTTTATATCAAGTATTTTTGTAGCCTAGTTTCTGAGATATAAATTTTTGAAATTTAATTTTTTGTTTAGGCACGAAAACACTTTTGAATCACAAACGCTGTGAGGTCAGGTCACATCTAATAGAAGCCCGTTTTCTAATGACGTGACTTTTCTGGCGTTTTGACAAAAATAAAATTGAATTTTAAATTATTTAAAACTTAAACTTAATTTTTGAACTTGAAAATCAGAAATTTGGGAGTTTTAAACCATAATGTATCAAAAAAGTATAAAATCAAGCAAATCCCATACTCATGCAAATACCTCATTGTATGAGAATGCATTAAGATATTTTCTTTATATTACTACAATCGTTAATGTTTCTTTAATGTATAGAAATTGAGGGTTTATCTTAGCTCGTCAATTTTCTGCGGCTGGTTTGTAAATCCAACAGTAGTAGTCCTTATATACGTTTCTAAAATTATTTATTGAAATATATTCTTATGTAAAAGTTCAGAAATGGACATGGTTCTGGATCTAATCCCACCAAAGTTTCATTGAAGAAATGGCGCAAACATTTTTTCCATATTCCAATCCCATATTTTCTTATCCATATTAATTCCATAAAACGCCCTTACTACACACGGATTTATAATAGTACAAGTTTTACAATACTAACTAAAGGATGCTTAACTGTTTAAAAATAATTTTTGACTCATCAAAGTTTTTATTCCAACAGGGCCCTGAGAAAGCACGGTCTTCCAGATTTTACCCAGATGGCAAATTCCTCGAGTATTGTTTCGAAGACGCCAAGACAATGTACGAGATCATGCACAGAGGACATCGGATTTCAGGTATTGTTCGTTTCTACAATCCCCTCAGCACTTCCGACTGGACAATAACACAAAACTGAAAACAATAGTCACCGGAACTAAAGTGTAAACAATTACTGCAGAACACAAATTATATTAGTATTCGAATTTCTACTTCCGAAAGACCCCAAAAGATGCTTTATAAAGTAGGAGTTATTGCAATGTTATTCCTTTAGCTCTTTTTCAGTCTTTTGTTATTTTTATCCGAAAACCTTTTCATCATACGTGTCAAGTTTTTTTCTAATAAAATTACCTCGTTAACTTTTGCAATACTTCCTTATCCAGAATCTTGCTGCAACTGGGATATCCATCATTATTTTGAAACGTCTGCTAAGGAAATTTCGTTTCCTCTTATTATTATGTTAAACAACGCAGCAGAGGAATTTGTATGGAAATAATATGCTGCTCAGTATTTAATTTTTAGTGAATTGTTAATAACCATTGCATTGTTTTCCCGGATCATTTAAGTTAAATATATCATCTAAATACATGGAAATATTTATATATCTAAAATAGTTGAAGATAACTGCAGTTATCTTCAACTATTTTAGATTGAGACCAATTACACACTTTTTTATGTTTTCTTCATATTTAAATATTAGTTTTTAAAATACTTTCAAGTTACGAGGGTAAAATTTTTTAACACTTTTCATATAAGAAAAGAATTATAGAATCGCAAAACGTTGAGAGAAAAAAATCGTTCTTAAAAGCGTCTTCAAATTTCCCTTGATGAATAATTTAATTTTCATGGTGTAAGGAAAAACCCCCAAAAAAATTCGAAACTGGGTAATTTTACATTGAAATTTTGAGATTTTCTAAAATGGATAAATTTTTAATAGTTTTCAAACTTAGAAACTATAAGTAGCATTGAAAATTTTGTAATATTTACAAAAGTATGTTTTTTCCAACCAAAAACTGTTGGTATTTTACAACAGATTTTCATCTAATAATAATACATATTTTAGTGGATTAAATTTTATATTATAGATAACGGACCCTGTTTGGGATGGAGACCAGACAAAGATGCCCCCTACACATTCCTAACCTACAAAGAGGTGCAAACGAATTATTTTTAGCTATCATTCAAAAACTGATAGGGATAATAAACATTATTTCAGTCTAACTTTGAATTATTTTCGTTAGGTTTTAGACCGAATCAAACACTTCTCAGATGGTTTGGTTCACCTCGGAATGAAGCCTGGCCAAGAAACGTTCGTCGGAATCTACTCAAAGAACACTCCTGAGGTAAAAAAGGATTTAAATGGGTTTTGATTTGTACACTATACATCTGTAAAATCAATTATAACTTATAAATTGATGAAAACTGCTTCCAAGACCTGAAGAGTAATTTATTCCATTTTCCGGGATGGAGGACCGTGTTTGTTGGAATTTATTTCCATACGTTTCACTCTCTTCTTCGGAGAGCATCATCAGTGGTGAAAAGATCAACTAATAAAAATTGAAAACTGAAAAACCAAATAATAAACAATTACAGCGGGAAAGCTAAGAGTAAAAACGTGGTACCCGGTTCTTAAGAAATGCCGGATAAAGCCATCGCAACAATAGTGTGTTATTACTATCTTATAATCATACCACGTTTTTACTCTTAGCATTCACGGTGTATAATTGTTTATTATTTGGTTTTTCAGTTTTCAATTTTTATTAGTTGATCTTTTCACCACTGATGATGCTCTCCAAAGAAAAGAAGAGAGTGAAACGTATGGAAATAAATTCCAACAAACACAGCCCTCCATACCGAAAAATGGAATAAATAATAACTTAGTTTTTTGTGACCAACTGTTCTATATAACAAAGAGACAACAACTAGGAACTTTTTTCTTCCAAATTAAGAACTCTTATTACGTGAAAGATTCAAAAATGTATCATTGCATTTTAGAATACAGTATTGCTTATCTTGAAAGTTAACCTACAAAACTTATACTGTAGACAGAGTTGTTTTCTGGAAAACATGGATTTAGGTCCAAACCTATTAACTTAAAAAGATCCTTTAGAATATATCGTCCTGATTTTAAAATTGTAACAATGAATTATTTTAAACGTGATATAAAAATTTAAAAGTACCTATATAATAGAAGGCGTCGCATATTATTTCGATTTTTACTTTGCAGATATATTTTTTATAGAAATAAAACGTAGAAAAACTGTTTTTAATTAAATCACATTGTTGATCAAAATGCTATTCATATCAGGCTTGAATTTTATTTTTAAAATATCTTAGATAGTTAATTTCAATTATGAGATAGTTATCCCCTTTTTATTTAGTGGGTAATTACTGAACATGCCTGCTTTCGACAATCTGCTGTGATAGTTCCCTTGTATGATACTTTAGGACCCAATGCCTGCTCATATATCATCAACCAAGGTAAGGTTTTTACTTTCAGTTACTGTTTTTTAAATGTAACCTAAGGTTCTTTTTTAAATATATTGGTTAAATGCTTTCTTTTTTTACAGCTGAAATCAAAATAGTTGTGTGTGATAACGAAAGTAAAGTTAAATGTCTTTTCAATGAAGCTCAAAATACGCCAAAACTAAAACAAATTATCGTCGTTGAAAAAGTATCTGACACATTGAGGATACGAGCCAAGACTTTGGGACTTCAACTCATATCTTTTACAGAAGTGGAGGTAATATAGCTTAATTTAAAAATATAATTATGAATAATTTTATATTAAATGTGTCATTAATTGTTTTTAATTTTACAGGAAGCCGGCAAGCTTCATCCTTGTGAACCATTGGTAAGATAAAATATTATTTTATGGTATTCCATAATTTAAATACTTATCTTTGTTCACTGTTAATTTTTAGATGACGTATTCAAATTAATTACTTAATGTATGTCGTTTACTGAGATTGGAAATTTGATTTAAACGTATATTTTAAAATCTCCTTTTGTGTACTTTTTTAAGAAGTATAGGTTATATTTTTATAAGTTGAATGCGAAAGACTTGAAAAATCATTTATCTTATCTTTCAATCTGTATTTGCATGGTTTACCCACAAGGGAAATTGGAAAATAGACCAACACCAAAGATATCAAACTATTATTAACTTTGCCAAAGATATCAAAAAATTTAGATGGTTATTGAGCAGAGAAAACTGCTATTTGATATTTAAGTGATAGATTCTGGCACCTTAAGGAAATATTGCGCTACTTTTTTAACTGTATGGAAATATATATTCATTTTAAAGAGATGTTATCATGTATAATTACAAAGTATAATTGAAAATGTAAAGGGGACCTAATTTCATTTTAGATTTCCTCTTTTATAAAGTGGAAAATTGCTACATCATTTTTTACATCTGTTATAGGTGCCGACTCCACCAAATGTAGCCACAATTTGTTACACCAGTGGAACAACTGGCGACCCTAAAGGAGTAGTTCTCACTCATGCCAACGTAATGTCGTGTAGTAGTGCTGCTATTCTACAAATGGTAAAAAAATTATATCTTTTAGCAATTCTCTAGCTTAAAACAAAGAAATATATATTTGGTTTTTGATACTGAGTGATAGATTTTATGTTTTTAGGGAGTCCAAGGTCCCATGGCTTCAGATGTCCTTATTTCATATCTACCTCTTGCTCACATGTTTGAAAGATTATGTCAGGTATGTTATAAGTTGTTTTACAGGGATGCTAAGTGGAGGATGATTGAATAGCATAACTTGAGCATTAGTCGTCCTCGTCACACTTGTAGTTGTCATTTCTGATTAATTTGATCGAATGTTCATACATAAGATAAAACTTTCGATTTCTTATAGTTCTGTATCTTTCAAAATTAAATTTGTTGCACATAATTGTATCAACAGTAATAACAATAACCATAATAATAATATTGTGTTATGTTTATCATTTCAAAGTCATCTTACCACTTTATATACCAGAAACGCTTATTTAAACTCAAGCATAGGAATATTCACTGGCTTTTAACGGTTCACTGTCCACGGTAATAGCTATTGATTGAATGACCACTTTGAATTTTTATCCTTAGGTACTGGTGTACATGACTGGCGGAAGCGTTGGTTTCTCTCAAGGGAACATAAAGCTTTTAACAGACGATATTAAAACACTCCAGCCGACTTTCCTTCCAGCTGTTCCCCGTCTGCTGAATAGGATTTACGACCAGGTACTACTTAAGAAGTATTCAGGCTACTTACAAATTGCTTTTTAAAAGAACAATTACTATTTTTGAGAAAGGAGTGTTACATTTCCATAAACCTACTTTTGTTTTTATTCTATTTGCCGACTTCGTTTATTGCTAAGAGTTTTTCCATCTTACGAAGACTCAAGTTTATAGATAATGAATGTATTTTGAGAGCGTATCAGAACACTTTTGAGCCAGATTAGAACTTTTTTTATGGGGTGCAAGGTCTATTGTAAAGGAAAACATGCGTTAAGTCGTTTGATCTTACCTTTTGTCGATGAGAAAAGGTTTTTTGATTTCTTGGTGCTTAAGGCAGTTCATTAGCTTTTATTTTTTTAAACAACAGAAGCTGTTCAAATTTGTCGGTTATTTTTGCATAACGTAATAAGGGATCTTAATATATCCCATGCTATTTCTTACAACACTTTTAGTTTATAATTTCAAAATTTTCGAGAAACTTCACCGTACAATAGGTTCTAAAGTAAATAAGGTTAATTATTTAGTTTTGTAACAAATTAACGTGATTAGTAAAATAGTTGACTGTCATCTGTGAAGGACAAAATAATAGTGGCTTGGCAAATTTTGATTTATTTGTTCACAGTGATATAATCAGAAGGTTCTTGATATAATCATTGATATAATCGGAATTGTCTTTCAATTCATTATAATGGACGAAATCTTAAATCAAGATTGGAGACTGATTCCAACAATCATACTCTTTAGAAAAAAGTTTTCCCATAGAGGTTCAAATTGAAAGACATTCAAATTATACTTATACACCCCTAAATACCTTTAAAATTCATTTTTATGGATTACCATTAAAAATAATAACTTCCAATCATATCTCGTGTACTTAATACCAATTTAACACATAATTCAAATTTTTATTACTTATAGTTTTTTGACAAAATATATTTAAAATTAATAAATTTTATTTTAAATTTAGATACAAAACAGTGTAATTGGAAGCTCTTTGAAAAAATGGATTATGGATATGGCATTAACAAGCAAACAAGCCGAACTAGAAAGGTCAGTATGATTGTACTTTTAAATTACCTAGAACCTGAATTTTATAATGGTTTAAATTATTTTAGTTAAATTTCTTAAGTCAGTTCCGAGAATACCAGTAACTTACAAAATTTATTTCCCAATCATTCATTTCATTATTCAAAATCATGTTATCTTTGTTTTTATACTTCAAATTGAGAAATTTTATGACAGCAATGTTTAAATGAGTGTAAAGCCTATAGAAAGGGTCTGTTAAGAGAAAAGCAAAATATTCAAAAATAAGTGAAATCCCGTTACAACGAATACCGATACAACGAAAAATCCCGTTATTACAAAAGTCCAGAAAGTCCCCAACCGATTTTATTTGAATTAGCGATAGTACGGTTACAACGAAATTTCCGTTACAACGAAGAAATTTTACGGTCCCGTGAAGTTCGTTATAACGGGATTTTACTGTATTAAAATGATTCGAAGAAAACCTAATACAATGTTTAATGACTATTGATTATCAGAATAAATAATTTGATTTCGGTACATTTATATTTGTAAACTGCTCTTTTGAAGTGGTTCTGGAGGATTAATTCTTCCTTGATTCCACTATAACTATTCCTATTCAAATAAAATCTAAATCTGTAAGATAAAATGAAATTATATCGTACTTTTGAGTTTCAACAAACCTTTTAACCTGGTTTATACATTTTACTGACGTTCTTACATTTTCATTCTTATTTTAATGATTTTGAATTACAAAACAAAGCTCTATTGAAAAACTCTTATTCTATAGACATCAATGATGATAAAACAATATTTTTAGACACATCGTTACGAATAAAACTGTGTGGGATCGCTTCGTGTTCAAGCCAGTCCAAGAGAACATGGGAGGCCGAGTTCGACTTATGGTCACAGGATCTGCCCCCTTGGCCAGCAATGTTCTTACGTTCCTTCGTTGTGCTTTGGGTTGCACGGTAAGTTATAAATTATCCTATACTCTGTTCATTCAGAATAGGCGGCTGAAAAATAGTGCGTTCCCTCTCAGTATAAGCGTAATGATAGTTACGCTCTTCGCAAAACCAATACTCACAAGGAGAGGTTCCCAACGTGTCATCACCAATTTGGTTCATTTTTGGTGTACAAGAAGCAACTTTCAGAAATTTTGGAGAAAATCGGGATTAAAAATTTTAACATGTACTTATATATCTGATGAGATTCGCATCTTGCAAGCGGATCGTGGGAAAGCGGTAAGAGCTGGGATTCCCAGCCCAAAGGTCCCGGGATCGAGTCTCGCCGCATACAATAATTTTTTTTTATTTTCCACACAATTAAGAGCACAGATATGAAAAAAACTTATAATAATATTTAATTATTAATTTTAAAATATTTTTTATTTTTATTGATGAAGTTTTACCTTAATTTATCCCTAACTATCCAAAGGAAAGTACGCAATTTTGTTATGCTAAAAGGGTTTGTTATGTGTGATTTGATAAGCATTTACCTTCTTGAATTCTGTTGACTGCTCCGAATTCCAAGGGAAAAAATAAGGTAAGTTAATTAGCCTGGTAATTTTTTGTGAAAAATCATCTCTCTTCAAAAGGCTTTCTTTAAAATTCCAGATTTTTTACCAATAATTTCTTCTGTAGATCATTTAAAAATAGAGTCGTTATTTTTACACTATAATGAACGCCAAATTTTTTCCATTTTTATGTGTTTTGTTGCGAAAAAATAGTCTTTTAACTAGTTGAAGATCCTACTTTAATGCTAATAAGGTGGGAATGCTTTAACCTGTGACCTGACAGAAGAAGCTGCCTGACTAGAATATATCGGTTACCCAATGAAATGCATCTTGTGGAACGATTGTGTGGAAAATAAAAATTAGGGTATATATGCAGCGAGACTCGATCCCGGAACCTTTGGGTTGGGAATCGTAGCTCTTACCGCTTTACTACGATCGGCTTCCAAGATGTGAATCTTTTCAGATATATAAGTACATGTTAACATTTTTAATCGCGATTTTTTACAAAATTTTCACAAATTGATGTTCTTAGTGAAGCTCTACTTGCACACCAAAAATGAACCAAATCGGTGATGACACGATGGGATCTTCTCCTTGTAAGGGGAAATCCATAAATTACGTGAGGTCCAAACGGGGGGAGGGGTTTGGAAAAATCTCACCAAATCTCACAAAGGGGGGAGGGGGGTCGATTAAAATCTCATGTCAACTTTTTAAGTTAGAAATTTTACGATTTTCTTTTTTTTAATAATGAGAAAGGAATACACACAGATAAGATACTGTGGTGATGTTTCACACCTCCCCATATTTTTGTGTGTTTAAACTATAGTTTAGTTTAAGCACGTCTTTATTTCAAAACTCTCGCGATCAATTTTAAGCTTAATTCCTTCTTTCTCAGTTTGCGCGAACCGTTTTCCATCTCTTTTACATATATCATACATGGAATAATTAAAGAAGATGCATCCTTTTAAGCTAGATATTGTATATAATTTTAAATATTTTTGTGTGATTTTTATAATATAGAAAATCTGATGATAACATAATGCCATTTTCCCCCCACATCATAAATAATGTTAAGGTTTTAGGTGATATGAAGCACAAAACGCAAAAGAATATGATAGAAAATTATTTTTAAAAAGTTGTAGGTAAATCTCACGTGGGGGGAGGGGGGGGTCCAGCAAAATCTCACTAAATCTCACCAAGGGGGGAAGGGGTCCAGATTTTTGAAAAAGCACCTCCAGGATGTCCCCTAAGCCTTCTTCGTTGCTTTGACGTTGATAGCTGCTATGGTTACCGATTTAGTGGTGGGAAAAAGAAATATTTTCAGCCGCCTAAATCAATGTGAATAGAGTATAATTACGTATGGCGTTCCTTTAGTAGTAGAATTGTCGGAGAAAAAGGATCAAAACAAAGTGAATCGGAAATTGTTTTATTAAAAATATGATTATTCTTATTGCCAACTGAATTTTATTGCATTGTAGTCTTACTGAGATTAGTCAAAACTTTAAGAAGGATATAATTTTTTTTTGATAAAAGTACTAAATTCATTGAACGTAATTAAATCAATTACTTGATATATCTCTTGAATTGAATTGAATTATCGTTTGACAGTGGGGTAGCGAGAAAAAAATTTCGGAGGGGGATTTTTGAATTTTGGTAGGGGAAATGAGGTAAAATTATTTCTTTTCTAAGGCCAAAAAAGGTCAATTCCTGACTTTCAGGGGGGATATATCCCCAAATCCCCTACTCTGGCTACGCCTCTGTCGTTCGATGAATATTAATAACAATTGCATGTACTGAAGGAAAATACTTATTGGCATTCTAATGTTGACGGAAGAAAAGTAATGTTAGTTTGTAGGGTTTTGTAAAATTATATTTGTATAGAACAAAAATATGAAAAAAGTAAACATTTAAAAAAAGTAAATTAATACTATTAACGAGAAAAAAAAGAAATAAACACTATGTTGTTCATTAAGGTAAATTGACATAATCATCAACTGTTCCCTCCTTCTTTTTATAATTTAGATTAGAAAATCCATTGTTTTCATAGATAACAATTTAAAAATAGATTGCATTCTCTTTCATTAGAATATAGATAATCGTAAGTAGATCGTAAAATGAAAATTAAGTGAATTAAATAAGGTATAGAAAAAAAACTTTTGGTTGCTGCTGATTGACGTAAAAGGTCTCATTATGTTTAATGATGCCTATTATATTTCCAATTAAAATGGTGGTTCGTCGTGGGTTTATGAAAAATTCGTGGTTTCATTAAGAACTTGTATTAAAACTCAAGCTTTAAAAGCTAGTTTTGAGGGATCATATTATCTTTGGAGTAGCTGTAATTATCTGTCTTGTTGACTTAAAACCATACGAAAACAACTTTACATGAGCTTTGTTTAATAACAACTTTTAACCGTAGAGTAAACAGACTATAAGTCATTCTAAGTCGACAGAGTTACAGTGAAAACAGTTCTCGACGATCGGAAGAAAAAAAGAGAGACACAGGTTCTCTCTTTCATTCAAGGAACGTGATATGTATAATAGTTTCCCAATTCAACAACAAATTTCTACATCATTGAGTGTCGGGAGGACCGGTTATATGGTCTTAAATGCTCTTTCCTGAGAATCTGTGTTTATAAAACCAAAGGGGGGGATAGGGGAAAAACTATGCTAATCGACGCTGATATCCAGTCTTACAATAAAAAAGTAGTCTGGTCTCTTGCTAGAAGGAAGATGAAGATGACTTGTTGCAAGGTCATAATTCTTGAAATAACTGATCGATTTGATCTTGGGACCAGCCCCCAAACGTGTTGCACGTCATTTGGAATTTGATGCCTGCGTCTTAGGTCATGTGTGGCCAAAAGTAAAAAAAATTACGTGATACAAACACAGCCTTGGACCTGTTACAACTGGTAGAGCATACGAGGAATGCAAATTGGTTTTGGAAGTCAATCGCGATGTTTCAGGTTCTTTTACCATGTAGATTTCTCTGATTAGGTAACTCGATGCAGTTCTTTTTGTATATAAATTTAATGTAAATTGTATTCGACGTGTTTGATGTCGTCTTAAGTTTTGTGAGACTGCGACGTGAACCATTATAAAATGCGGAAATAATAACTCAATTGAACTTCGATTATTCGCTCGTCGATTAGCCGGCTTCTCGGATTATCCGATGATTATTTTAGTATCTAAAAAAGTTTCCGCTTTTTATTTTTATTAAAAATGTACATTAAAAACTTAATTCTGATTAAATTCATCATTCTGAGCCTCATACTCGTAAATGGCTTATTTCACGTTTCATTTTCCTTTGATTATCCCCGACCTTTTACAGTTTCGAACAATGTCTCATTTCATAAGTGACGGTAGATCGAGGTTCGCAGTAACATATAAAGTGTATATTGCTGAACTGAAAGAGTTTAAAATATGTAAAAACGTATTTCGGACGCATGTTAAAACCTTCATTAATAGAAATGATCGAGCCAGGACATTCATCGGTGAATCACAAATTCCTAATAATAAGGCATTTAAGTAAACGTCTTAGAACGTTATTTATAATGAGTGCGTTGATTTAAGAACAAATTGAAGTTATACAGCAGATTAATTATTAACTACTTATTAAAAGAACACATAATTTTAAATTGATTTAATATATGAAAAAAAAAACAGATAAAAAAGCATTTTTATTTGTTGATAATTTTTTCTGGTATTTTCCATGCGGTTTGATTTTCCTAGAAGGATAAATATAGCACTCTTGAGTTTCTTATCTTCTTTTCTCAATCAAGAGGCCATAAAAAAGTATTTCAGTCAATAGTGTTTGTTCCTAAAAATAGATACATATATAAACATTTTATCTTGATGATGACAGTTGTTATTATTGGACGGCATTTTGAAATGAAGTAAGAAAGCTTGATGCACTGACGATTCCAATTTTTTGGTGGTAGAAATTTCTTACTTTCTCACGTATGAAAATGTTGCACAATTACTGGCATGCTCTGAAACATAAGTTGGCTTAATAATATAAAATAAAAAGAAAAAGCTTTAATACATTTACCAGGTGAAACATGTTTAGTAAAATCATCAAGAATTAAATTTTTGTGTAAAGTATTTAGTAGTTTGTGGGCTGCTAATTCGTGTTCAATTCAGGCGCGGATCCAGCACGGCTCCAAGGGGGGGCACTTTTCTAGACAAGATCCCCTTGTGGTACCATTGTGGGTAGGGGGGTTCTCCCCCAGAAAATTTTTGAAATTAGACCTTTAAAAGTTGGGTTTTTACTCATTTTGAGAACCTTTTTGGGTTTCCAAGGGGGGGCACTTTCCAGAGTGCCACCCCCCTGAATCCGCCACTGGTTCAATTTGCATCCTTTAATACTTCAATACTTAACAGGAAACCCATATTTTTCAATCGAAAAGTTTCCACTTTAATTATAATTATTTTACCTTCAACTACTGTTTGCAATACGACACCTTTAGAATCCACTCACCGGGAATCTTAGTTTAAGATACATTTTTCATTATTAACTGTAAAGTACTATAAAATTAATCCAAACTTTTACTACTTTTTAAGCTATATTTTAATATAAATCATAATTTATAAAATACATAATTTTATAATAAAACTATTATGCCCTCAAAAAGTATTAAATCTTTAAAATTAAAAAAACTTACATTGATATGATATAGCTAAACAAATTGGTTTTATTCATAATATTATTTCCACTTTAAACGAAATAGTTTTTACTAAGAGTTCTAACAGGAATTTTATATTCCTAGATTGTTGAAGGTTATGGCCAGACAGAATGCGTAGCACCTTGCTCTATGACTCTGATCGGAGACTACAGTGTTGGTAAGCATTTTAAATTTTTGATAAAAAAATATTTATCTGATTATTGGTTTGAAAAAGTTATAAGAGTTGCATTATTATGTACAAAATTTTAGCATTCAATTTTAATTTATAAGACAAATTTATCTTGTGTTTCTTTACTTTATTAATAAAATTACACTTTAAACAATGATATTTTTTGCTTATTTGTTTTATAGACCTTTTTATTAATTTTAAGGCCTTTTTGGATTTTTCTAAATAATATCGTAAATATCAGGCTCCTTCTATCAACTATCAATTTTATTCGACTTATTAATACTTATTTTTAATACTTATTAATTTAATGCTTAATTTAAATGCTTATTTTTAAAGAATTAGTTACCCAGATTTTGACTAGAATACATTTCATGTCCAGTAGAGAATCGAATTGTTCTTATTTCTTTTACGACATTAAAAATTCGAATTATTTTTCTATGTTTTAGTAATCGCTATATTCTTATCAGATAAGATAAGGATAATGTATAGTTAAGTTTTATAAAATCTGAAAACGTAGTTGGAATAAAGTAAAGTTAAATTAAAAAACAATGCAAGCATAAAGTTATTTTTTTATTGTTTGTCATCTTATTAATACAAATTTCCTGATTCCTCTAATTTTAAAAAATTATAGAAATCAAATAACATGATTTGCTTCCTTATTAGAATGTCCTTTGGTTGTAGTTTTTATACATATATTTTTAATATATTAAAAATAAATATTCAGCACTTTAGTAATCATTGAAGAAACTATACCGTTGATTTTAATACTTTTTTTTACCTAAGTATCCCAAAAGTCATAGTTTGTACTAACTTGTTTGCTTTTATATAAATTGAATTCAATGTAATATTAATAGAATCTTGAAAAAAATTGAAGTTACACTTAAATTCATGCTTTATAATTTTAAAATTGAAATAGTGAGTAGTTTTTTCTATAACTTTCAGAATATATTAAATAATTTACTTTGCACGATGCTTCATGCGTTAGCTTTTGAAAGAACCTATCACCCACTCTTTAATTATGACATTTAGTTGATAAACTAAAAACCATATTGTCTTTAGGCACGAGTTAAACTTTAAAATAAACATTTTTGAAAATTGCTTAACAGCAATGTTTGCTGAAATGCTTCTTATTTTTCAGGACATGTTGGGCCTCCCTTACCATGCAATCATCTTAAATTGGTGGACGTTCCTGAAATGGAATATTTTGCTGTGAATGGTCAAGGAGAGGTTTGTCTCTTTTTTTTTGTCAAAAGTTAAAAATTTTAAACATAGTTTTTATTTTATGTTTCATAAAATATATTTCTTTTTAATTTCTAATTTTATTATGAGTACCTGTTGAATATTTTAATTTTAAGTTATTTATTACAATAGTTAAGTTATTTTATTACAATAGAGTCGGCCACATAAGGATCCTTTATCTTTACCTTACAGTTTTCAATAACTTTACTTTACTGCATTTCTATTTGAAAATATCACAATACATAATATCTGTTCATTTAAAGTTTAAATTATTTCTCCTTGAAGACCCTAAACTTCTATAACTCTCATACCCTCTTTAAAAACCTCAATTTTTAAGTGTGAAATTTCATATACATTTTTAAATGGTTTAAAATAATATGTATTTGATATAAAATATTATTCAGAATAATGTGCATCAATATTATATAAATAATTTAGTTCTAATACTTTTCTTGAATTTTTAATGTATAAAACTTCATTCAAAATTATTTGAGATATTAAAGTCATGCTCAAAGTGTTATCCTTCATATTTATTCATCAACTTCATTACTGTTAGTATCTAAAAAGGGGAAAATAAGATAATAAAAATGCCAGTTTCCCGCAAAATCTATGACAAAGCAAGTTTTTCCATAATGGGGTTGTAAGAAGCAAATAAATTAAAATAATAAGAAACGTGCAAAATTTTAAGATTTTGTAAGATTTTCCTTGTAGTTTATGAAGTTGATTTTTTCTAATGTAAATAAACCATCTCTTTAGCTTTCTATAAAAGAAAAACCTAATGATCTTGCTTTTTGAAAGGTGTGGAAATATTTCTACATCTTGTTATAAAAGCCTTTTTTAAATCGGTTGATTTTATTATTCCTTGTTATACTACAGTAACACAAAAAGTATAAAATAATTACCATACAATCAGGTTTATTCTCTATTTTATAAAGATACATAAATAAATAATCACTTTTGAAAGAAATCTCTATTGCTGTTTGATTGAAAATCAGCTATTTTTATTTAGACTTTTAATAGTCCAAGAAAGTTAGCTCAAAAAAGGGGTTGAGGTGGAACAAATTGTAAAAGAAAGTTTGATGGGTGATTCTTATAAGAAATTTTCCGTAGAAAACGATGGTGAAACGTATACTAAAATTAACCTCGTCCTTTAGCCAATATGGCGGATTTTCCAAAATGGCGGACAATCGTTTTTAACTTATAACTTCCTAAAAAATTTTAATAAAATTATAAATTTTGCAGTAAATGATTAGAATTTAGTAGCAAAAACAATGGGACACTGTTTTTTTCTCTTACGATTTGTCATTTATCCAATATGGCGGATTTTCCAAAATGGCGTCCACTAATGTTTATAATAAAAAAAATTATGATGATAAATTCGTAATTTTTTCAGGATATGGTAAGAATTAAGTCATAATAATATTCATATCAATTTCCTTTCCTCAATGTATCAAATATAGCGGATTTTTCAAAATGGCGGACAATCGTGTTTTGAGTTGAGTTGAGTTGAGTTGGTATGTGTGCTTTGCTGCAGGTATTAACCCGGCTTCGACACTATTGTTCCTATGTTATGTTTTTTTTACGTTTTAATGGAAAAATCGTGTTTTACTAATATGCTAAAATTCGTTAATAAAATAAAACTTTTGCTGTAAATTATTAGAATTTAGTAGCAAAAATAATGTGGAACTGTTTTTTGTCTCTTACGATAAGTCATTTATCCAATATGGCGGATTTTCCAAAATGGCGTCCACCTAATGTTTAAAATAAATAAATTATGATAATTAATTCGTAATTTTTACAGGATATGGTAAACATTAAGTCATAATAATATTCATATCAGTTTCCTTCCCCTCAATGTATCAAATATGGCGGATTTTCCAAAATGGTGGCCACATATTTAGAGCCTTTTTATTTTTAACGTTTTTACATATAAATAAATTTTATTTTGGCATAACATAAGTATTTATATATTAAATTACCTATAAAATAGTATATTAACCAAGATTTTGCGATACATAGAAATAATTTCCAAAAAGACGGCCCCATATTTCAAACTTAGTGGTAAATGGTAATTTTTGAATTTCTACCTACCTTAAACATTATTTACCAGTAAATTTTAGTAAAATATAAGTATTCTGCTTATATTTTACCAAATAACATTTAATATTTCTAATTATTAAGAAAAAAAATTAAAAATTAAAAAGGCTCTAAATAAGTGACCGCCATTTTGGAAAAATCCGCCATATTTGATACATTGAGGGGGAGGAAACTGATATGAATATTATTATGACTTAATGTTTACCATATCCTGTAAAAATTACGAATTAATTATCATAATTTATTTATTTTAAACATTAGGTGGACGCCATTTTGGAAAATCCGCCATATTGGATAATTGACTTATCGTAAGAGACAAAAAACAGTTCCACATTATTTTTGCTACTAAATTCTAATAATTTACAGCAAAAGTTTTATTTTATTAACGAATTTTAGCATATTAGTAAAACACGATTGTCCGCCATTTTGAAAAATCCGCCATATTTGATACATTGAGGAAAGGAAATTGATATGAATATTATTATGACTTAATTCTTACCATATCCTGAAAAAATTACGAATTTATCATCATAATTTTTTTTATTATAAACATTAGTGGACGCCATTTTGGAAAATCCGCCATATTGGATAAATGACAAATCGTAAGAGAAAAAAACAGTGTCCCATTGTTTTTGCTACTAAATTCTAATCATTTACTGCAAAATTTATAATTTTATTAAAATTTTTTAGGAAGTTATAAGTTAAAAACGATTGTCCGCCATTTTGGAAAATCCGCCATATTGACTAAAGGACGAGGTTAATTTTGGTATACGTTTCACCATCGTTTTCTACGGAAAATTTCCTATAAGAATCACCCATCAAACTTTCTTTTACAATTTGTTCCACCTCAACCCTTAACTTTCTTGGACTATAAAGTAATTTCAATTTTATTGTAGATTTGCATCAAAGGCCTCAACGTCTTCCAAGGATACTTCAAAAATCCTGAAAAAACGGCCGAAACCATTGATGAAGATGGATGGCTACATACTGGAGACATTGGAATGTGGATGGAGGTAAGTTACTACTATGTTTTATAATATTAAATTAGGTATAGGTTCACTGTTATGATACTGTGTATAGGTATGATTAGGAGTAAATCACTCTTGTCATTGATTTACGTCTAGTGGTTACATTGGATCAAGTTTGAATTGCAATAATTTTCAGTCTAATTTATTATGGCCAAAGTTTCAATTTAAAAACAAATCCTTTCAAATATCACTCAAAAGAGTGTAAATAACTAATAACAGCATTCAACAAATTTTACGTTTAAATTGCAATTTATTCAAAATACAATGTCCTGTAAGTAATATCTAATTTAAATTAACGATATTTTGTTTTCTTCTACGAGTTGAAGAAGTCAGATGTCTAGAATTAACGGTACAATACTTTGAAACATTTGGTGTCTTCGACTGTAAGATTGGCCTCCATTATTGTAAAAACATCAATGTCGCAGATCTCCAAGGAATGGATAAGCTCCTGTCGCTTTGCCTGGGACAAGCCTCCGGCATTCCACTGCAGGATCCTCAAAACCTCACTAGCACTAGATCGCATGCCGAAAGTCGTAGACCTCTTTGCCGCTTAAAGCGTTGCCCGGGGTACACCACTAGATATAATCTAGATGCGTGGAGGTGGGTCTACGTAGTACCCCGTAGGTGGAGGTGGGTTTTTCCAGGAACTCACTTCCATTAACGAAAGAAAATCATGGGTAAGGCAGATTCGTGAAGTGCCCGAATGGCCAAGAAAGAAATCTGTGGCTATGTTCCGCCTCATCTCCGGACACGACTGTCTTCGCAAGCACCTCTACCGTATCAATGTCGCATCAGACTCTCTCTGTCCCCTGTGTAATCTTGGGGAGGATATGGATTTCGAGCATCTCCGTCGCTGCCCTGCTCTTCCCCGAATCTCCATTTGGGAGCGCTACTGGGCGGCAAGAAACGCCCTGAGTTTATAGATTTACTGAGGTCATTTTTAATGTTTCAATGTTTTCATGTCATTCTTAATGTTTTAATGTTTTTATGATGACTCAGTTGTCTTGTAACTTGCCATTGGAAATAAAAAAAATACTTTGAAACATACACGGAACCGTCATGCACAAGCAAATTAAGAGAAAAAAATACTAACAAGACAGTAATCGCTAACTTAATTTTTTTCTTTTGATGTGTAACAATGTCCTGCATTCTTAAGTACACTAGCGGAAATAAAAATCCCAACACCAAGAAGGAAAGGAGATATCAAAGTAAAATTTATTTCTATGATTGCACATAGTGTTAATGTGAATTGATTAAAAAATCAGCCTTTCTGGATGTTAGGGGGCCGAGAAAATCGGTGAGGAGTGTTGTCTCCATAGGTGTCCATTACCGCCGTCACACGTCATGATATTGAGTGACAGGGGATCTAAATGACTTTTGAGGGATTGGAGGACCGTGTTGCCTCCTCAGGTAGTCCAAATTCATATGGTGCACCAGTGGACGTTGCATACCGGGATATGTGATTTCTCCTCATTGACCGGACTTGTTTTGTGGGTGTTGGTTCTAGAGAACGGGAAAGACGGGGTAAAAAGGCAAACTAGGGGGTTAAGAAGAAAGCTTGAACATTGCATACAACATGTGGTTGTGCATGTTTCTCTTGCAATTTGTCCCCAGGACAGGTCTGAAGGTAAGGACGGTCTACCGGTTGCAAAATCTCAATGACGCAGCTCTGGTTGGAAAAATTACTGGTGAATCATACTCAGGAGTTGCAGAAATTGAATCCAATGCATCCCCACTCCGTTACTCTTCATCAACACTCCGTGGAACGATTAGAAAATCATCAGCTGAGTGCGCTCTCTCCATTGTGTCTTCAAACTCATACCCAACCGTCGTGGTGCTCCAAACCGAATCAGGATTCTCTCATAAACACAATATCATGAAATTGGGATTTTCATTTCCTTATTTCGTGCACTATTGGAAACAGAAATGCCCATTTTCAGCCCCTTGTTTATAGACAAAGATGTAAGAAGCTATGCGGACCGAACGGACGATCTGCAGTACTGCAAACGACATCCATCCCACTGCCGCTTGTCCTCAGTATGATCTACCGGTATTTTGGCCAACCAAAGCTGCTTCATTGAGGTTTTTTAGCCGGTTGTCCGTCCTTACCTTCAGACCTGTCCTGGGGACAAATTTCAAGAGAAAAATGCACAAACACATGTTTCATGTACTGTCCAAGCTTTTTTCTTAACCCCCTATGTTGCATTTTTACCCTGGCCTATCCGTTCTTAAGAACCAACACTCACAAAACATGTCCGGAGAAAGAGGAGAAATCACCTAGCCCGGTATGCAACGTCCACTGGTGCACCATATGAATTTGGACTACCTGAGGTGGCAACATGGTCCTCCAATCCCTCAAAAGTCATTTAGAGCCCCTGTCACTCAATACCATGACGTGTGACGGCGGTAATGGACACCTATGGAGACAACACTTCTCACCGATTTTCTCGGCCCCCATTACATCCAGGAAGGCTGATTTTTCAACCAATTCACATTGATACTATGTGAAATCATAGAAATAAATTTGACTTTGATATCTCCTTTCCTTCTTGGTGTTGGGATTTTTATTTCCGCTAGTGTATTTGCATGGAGAGATCCCTATTGTATGAACGGATGTCCATTACTTCATGGTTCGTTGCTTATGACTACCATCTGTGATACGATTCCAGAAGACTCATCTCTAGCACCAACCACACCCTTACCTACATTCGCACAGTGACATCATAGCGTCCGTAGAACAAACTGTTCAGGGGAGTGAAAAGCTCTGAGTGCAGTTAGAAATTGGCAAGTTTTAATGGAGAAGAAGAAATGAGCCCATGCTGTCATCGTTAAGTTAAAAAAAATTAAAATGATATTTTGATTAATAAATAAATAAATAAATAAATAATCACTATTATTAAAGAATTGTAATAATTTGATATTATTACACTTCATCATTTTGTTTTCATTTTCAACCTTATGGATAAAATATATGAAGGTTGTTGCTTCTCCAAAAAATAAATTTAACCATATCTTTTTATAATATCCCTTATTCTTATTCATATGCAATAAAGCAAGGTTTCTCAAATTGATTGACCGGAAGAAAAAAATGCGATGGGGATGTATGTAAAAAAACTCCAAAGGTGTAGTGAAGAAATGTTTTTCCTTATATGGGGAAAGCCAAATGCTACCTATACGAATAAGGTTCTACGTAGAGGATTCAAGTGAAATTATTTTGTTAGAGTGCAATAAAACTCATTTAAAGTCTTGAGAATGTTTAAGTTTTAGATTTTCGCCATCGTAATTTTTCCCTTCCATAACTGTGACTCTGAAATGATGTTCCGAGAACAAGTAAATTTTTGTTTTAATCATTAGGGGAGAGTGCTGTACCTTCGGACAAAAATCCCGTTTTAATTTTTCTAAGACCGATAAAATTCCATTTCGACCATTTAAAATGTCCAACCGGTAGTCCTAACCTTAATAAGTAAGGTGGTATTTTTTTATTAGCTCAAATATTCAAAATTGGATTTTTATCAATTTTTGAAACTTGATGAAATTTGTGTCTATAGGTACAACAACCTGTTGAACCTACGGACAGACCAAGTTGTACCTGTGGACACCCATAAAAAAGGAAATTTTAGTTGAGAAAAGTTAAAAATGGACATGTTTTATAGAAACATTGCCTTTAAATTTAATTTAAGGTTAATATTTTCATCGATTATGCTGATAAACTAATCATGTTACTGATCCAAAAAATTAAATCGATCTACATTTAGCTGTGTGGTGGTAATAATTTTCGCAAATCTTCTTCGGTAGAAATTTAAGTTTTTTGTAATCGTCATACCGGAATGCGATAGGGTGCTTAAGATTTTACACCATATTTTTCATTAAATGCAAAGTAAATCGATCTACATTTAGCTGTGTGGTGGTAATAATTTTCGCAAATCTTCTTCGGTAGAAATTTAAGTTTTTTGTAATCGTCATACCGGAATGCGATAGGGTGCTTAAGATTTTACACCATATTTTTCATTAAATGCAAAGTAGAATCAAAAATTGAAAAAAAATTTAGATCACAACAATGTTTGATTTTTCATCTAAAACTTACTTGAAAATAGTCGCCAAATAATAAATAACCATTAATAATTAATTTAAAAAGCAATAAAATGTATTTACTTTAATAAAACCATATTCAAAAACGCTGATTAGCTGCAGGACACCAACAAGAACGTCTCCGAAGGTACAACGCCAGGTGTTTTTCCATTCAATATTCTGTAAAAAATAAAAGAATTGAGATCTGACTACTTCTAATATAAAAAAAAGAAGTCGAAAACTCGGTGATTCACACCTTATATCCCATTTTATCATATAATAATTAAAGGGTAAGAAAAATATTAATGTAGTGATGCACTAAAAAAACTTTAACCCTCTCGGCACCAGAACATCAAAAAAGTGAAGAAAAAAAACTTTTTTTTCTTCTTCTCAATACATCCAAAATGCCCCTATAATTTGTCTGGAAAAATATTTTTTTCTTGTGTGCACTCCTTTCTAGTTATTTTTATGAGCCTCATATGAGGTCATATGGGCCATATTTTTTTCATTTTAACAGAAAATACTTGGTTTAGAACTTATTAAAAGACATGGTCATATTAGAAGGTTACGAAATAAGAAAATATCTACCAGCCTATAAAAATTGTTCTACAGAAGCTATTATCCAGCTAGTATTTTCTCTTAGTATTCGCTAGTATTTTCTCTTTCCCAGCTTAAAATGTAAACATTGAGGTATAAATCATCTTGCTGCCATTTAGGAACGAATTCAAAACCCATGTAGAAGTCTCATATGTGATCAACATGAATCAGTGAAGTCACTGATGAAAAGAAAATAAATTTGCGTGTTTACATCATACAAAAATTGAGCTCATAAGTAGGAGTCTCATTATGAGGCCCAGTGTAGCGAGAGGGTTAAACATCTAAAAACAGAAAATTAAATTAAAACAGATGAAATTAAAATAATATTTTAAAGAGCTGATTTCACATTAGAAACTAGATAGCATCTGTTTATATTCAAATTCGACCACAAATTCAAATTTCAATCTTTTCCCGAATTTTAAAACTCGGTGGCTGAAGGTACAACCGTCCTTATAGGCCGGGCTTGATTTCTAAAAAAAGAGGTGCCGGAACAGTAAAATTAACGGTTTAAAAACTTAAAAAACCGAATACATTTTAATACAAAAACTAAAGCATTTATTTTTACATTTATTTAAATTTACAAAATAAATTCAAATGTGTTGCACTAGATTAGGAAGAGTGTTGAGTGTTCTAACTTAATTATTAATGTTAAATTATGCTAATCTTAATTATTGCATAAGAAGATGAACGTTTTATACAATTTTTTTTATAAAACACCTTTTTTGTACAGTGGGTTGTGTTGTTGTTGTTGTCGTATGCCACTTTGAATATCCAAGCTCCACCGCAAAGCGTACTTTAAGGCAAAGGGGGTGCGGCTCATGAAAGGCAGGAACAGTGGGTTGTATTTTTTCCTAACAGGGTCCCTCTTGTAGGAATGTGGGACTGTTGAACCATTAGTGTTGTATATTTTGTCAAATTTAAGGAATAGAGAATGCGTAGTTTAAGTCCTTAAATGGTAGAATTTAAGATGTCGCAAGGCAAACACACACATTTGGCAAATTTGATGTAAAATGACTTAATATTTCATTTTCAAAAGGACTTAAACTTTAACAAAAATACACTGTAGTAAAATATGTTATTTAAAAGTATTTTACAAAATTTTAAATCCAATTTAAATAACTCGTTAAAACAAAATGTAAAGTGTTTTGAAGTTACACCTCTTTAAAGACATTTCAAATAGCGACTTTAAACTAAATTTCAAATTAAGCTGAAAGTCAACATTGTCACCATCGGCTGATGCAGAATGGTGACCAGATGCGCTAGCCAAGAGTCCACGTATTTTAACAGGACAAAATAGTCTGAATTATAATTTTATTAGACGTTTTAAAACAAAATTGAAATTATAAAAACTTATGTACAAAAAATGCGAAGATAAAATAGAATATTATTACTTTTCCGAAAAAGAGGTTCCGGAACGCCGTTCCGGCTGAAACCGAGCTCTTCTTATAAGTACAACACTTTCCCCTACTGTTCACATCTAATCGTATGGATTATTTTTGACTATCGTTTGGATTAAGTGGTACTGGCAAATTATCCATCTTGATACATCTATGTCCTGAAATAAAACTTCGTTATTTAAAAAAAACTTTGATTTCAACGATTCCACAGTTTGGAAGTTGCATCATCTATCTCTAACGAAGTTGCATCTATCCCTTTCAACCAACGCGTCTACTAAATCGTTTAAATGTAGCGAAGGAAATCTTCTAAATTCCAGCGAGTATGCAAACACCTAGAACTTGAACTGCCCGAGGAACTGGAGAAGGTCAACTTTCCCTTTCGCAATCTACCTCTGGACCATCTTTCAAACTCGATCTCTTTTAACGTAGAAGTCAGAGAACGAACTTGAACATCCACTCCTTTCTAGTAGAAAGAAAGACTGAAAAGTGAAAGATCCAAAGTTCACCCAAGATAGACGAAGGGCAGAATAATATGAAGAAACCGCGTGGTAGCGACGAGTGAGAAGAATACAAACGAATTTTTTTTCCAATAGGCAGGCACTATTTCTCATGGAAGGTTCTCTTTTTTTAGGGTTTTTCTTGGCTATTAATCAAAACGTGCAATCGTTTACCACCATGAAATATTTTCCTGCTGCTTTGTTCAGTGGAACAAGATTTGTCGGCAGAAAAGCAAAGAGTTGACGTTGCGACATTTCAAGAGAAAACTTTAGAATTGCTATGTTTCTGTGATGCACGTTATATTAGCGTCTTGAAAACAAAAAGGAGACTGTAAAGGGAGGCAAAGCCACAGAGGGTTTGGGAACTCCTGATCTCCTTTAATTTAAATAGTTTCTGTGTTTGGGAGTTATTGGGGGTGTTCTTGCTTTTAAAAAACATTTTAGCAACCATGTTTTCTTCTTGAATGCGTCGCACTTAAGTTTCGTGCAATGGAAGAGGAAAATTTATCAATCAAGAATTGTTCTCATTCACATAAAAAAGATAATTACGCATATTATTATTCATGTTATTAACTTGTTTGCTTTATGAAACAGTGGTAGGCAAATATTAAATTTTCAGTATATTCGAACCTATTTTTCAATACTTTCTTTTTAGCTTAACAAACTATGTTGTGACGTAGAATTAAACTCAATTTAAAATAAGCAATGCAGGTTTCCTTATTAGATTCCTACATTTTCATTGAGCAATATTTGCATGCAATGATGGTGATATGAAAAGTCGAGATTGCCTTATCACGGAATATTGTTTTCTTATAAATCCATATTTCCTTTAAAATAGCTATTAGCGATAAACTGATCATACCATATAGATCTTATTTCCATAAATAAACAATGCTGATATTATCTGATTCAGTGGCATATCTAGACAAAGATTCAGTCATTGATAAAATGAGGCGACTTTTCAAGTGAAAAATCACTCTTGTTTTCTTGATTTGTTTTTTATAGGGTGATTTTGACCTTGAAAGAAGCCTTTTTTAAATTACTAGGGGGCTCTGCCCCCTGCTCGCTCTCGCTCACCAACCCCCGGAACTGCTTCGCAGTTCTTTGAAGATCGCTTCGCGATCTTAGCGAGCAGAGCTCGCTTGTTTCATTTTAACTATCCAGTAAAAGTTGGAACTTGTCTCCTTAGTTACTGATCATTTAATATCAAAACTTTTTATCTCTCTAATAAATAACTTGATTCGGACCATTACTACAAAAATATCAAAATAAAACTGGAACTAAAATATCCTTGTTTTAACTTGTCAATAATTTAATCGAAATATTTTTAAAAAAATATCCAGCAAGTCATCAATTCAAGTCAATTATCATCAACCATCTTAGAGAAAAAAGCGCCCTTAAAATCTTTTAAATTTATAAAATGCACGTGTACCTAGTGAATCGTCGGAAATAAAAGTAATCAGACTCGCATAAAAATCGACTGTTTCTCTAGTGAACGACCAGAAAGAGATGAAAAAATTGAAACTTTGAATCTTAATAATTCTAAAAATAATTCGAATTTTTAAAAAAACGAAATGCCAATCGTTTTATAAAAAATAATTGTATGTGTGTTTAATATATTATAGTTCTACTGTGATTAGTTTTTCTATTATAACGAAAAAACCGAAAAAGGGTAAAAAATTTCGAAACTTAAGAATTTAATTACTCCAAAAATAATTCGAAATTCGAAAAAAGGGCGACGAGGTGCAAAACTTCATACCTAAGAGTATGTGTTTGCAAAAAATCATGTTTCTGCTGTAAATAGATTTTGCTGGGGGCGAACTCGCAGCAGAAAAAAATAATTTTGGACTTTGACATTAAATAACTCCAGAACTAATTATCTAATTAATTAGGTCTGGAAACTGAAATGACCCTCATACATTTGTCTACCCATGGTCAAAATTTCATAATATTCCTTCTAATAGTTTTTGCGTAGTGATAGTTCAAAGTGTTAAAAAATAAAATTTTCAAAATCAGCGGTGACGGCGGCGGCGGCGACGGCGGTGACGGTCACTGTTACTTTTTTTTAATATAGAGAGATATAGTTCCTCTTTTATTCACTAAGCAAATATTGATATAAACATAGATACATATTTTTTATTTCATTTTCAACTACTCGTAGTTTGAAGTAAAGTGTTCTAAATATTTTAAGAACTTTCCCACACTTCTTAACTTTATTTCTGTATTGTCTTCTTTTCGTTGATATTACATGAATAAACAATTATCTAGATGTAGAATTTCATTGTGGTTTTTAAATATATATAATTTTTATTTTGAATTTTAGAATGGCGCTTTACGTATTGTAGACAGAAAGAAGAATATTTTCAAATTAGCTCAAGGGGAATACATTGCTCCAGAAAAGATTGAAAATATTTACTTAACCTGCCCCTATGTTGGTCAAATATTTGTACATGGAGACAGTTTGAAAGTAAGCTGAAATTACCGTTCAACCTTTCTTGAAATCATCATTTAATTTCAATAATCCATGTTTATAAATCACATAGAAAGATTTTAAATAAATAGTTTTAAAATAATTTTTTTAGTGAAATATACTATGAAATTAAATGTATTGATAACAAGAAAAATGTAAAATACTTACATACAAAAACACACAAAAGAAACTTAAGTAAATTTTTTAAACAGGGAAAAGAATACAAAAATACCAAATCCAGACAACATAAAATGCTTATTAAAATCTTAAATACGCTTTACTTCATCGTTGACAGCAATTGTAACTGATAGTTTTCTGATTAAGTTGGAAAATAGAATAAAAAGACAGATTAAATAGTATAGGAATGGAACAAAACCTTATTAACCTTCTTTTAATTCGAACAATTTGAAAGAATGTCACACTTTAAATATTGAAAACCATTATTATCTAACGTTAAAATCTTATTCCTACCTTAAACACCTATAGTTATTTAAGGATATTATTTAGGGGCATTTACTTTATTGATTTACACGTGACAATGGATTCCTTCATAATTATTTTTTGGGAAAATATTTTTGTGGAGAGACTAAAAAAATATTCATTTATTCCAGTCTTGCCTGATAGCTGTTATTGCACCGGAACAGAGGGTACTAGAAAACTGGTGTAAAATGAATGAAATCGGAGGAACGTGGCAGGATATTTGCGAAAATAAGGTTTGGATATTTTTTGACACAGCTACGGATGTGATGGAAAAATATTTCCTGTTTGCCATTTAAATGTCATTATTACTATATTTTTACTACTGAAAACCAGTAAATAATGAAAGGATTTTTTTAATTCAAAAATGTAATAAATTAATAATGAATCATTTTATAAATGAAATAACGTGAAATTTTAATCAACTACAGATATTTTACTTTTTTACTATCATATTTATTTTTATACATTGCATACGTCCACACGTAGACTTTAACGGTAGTAGGAACTTTGAAATAGTGTCTCGGAAAAGAAATTATACCTATTGTTATGAGTTTAATTTTTCATTATGGAACGTATAGTAACGAAAATAAGTATATGGAACTAAAAAAATCTTAAGTTCCCATTCTAGAAGTAATAATCAAAAAGCTAATCGTTTATTTTTGCATGAATATTCAGTTGTTAAATTATTTTACCATCTGGAGTTGTTAAAATAAAAGAAATGTTGATGAGTTCATGAGATTTCTGATTGCATGAATATCTAGGTCACTTTTCTTCAAAGAAAAAAAATTGTTTTGACCTTATATTCTCTTAAAAAGTAAATTCAAGTTCAATATTATAATTTATAAATTATTCTAACTTATAATGAGATACAAAAAAAGTTAAAAGATAATTTTACATTTCTATAACCATACTTATGGTTAAAAGATAATTTATACTTTTCAGTTTAATGTTATCTGTTGTTTCAGGCTGTTAAAAAGATGATCATCACTGAACTAACTGAACTAGGTAAAAAAGCTGGATTAAAGTCTTTTGAACAGGTAAGAATTTTTTTAACCTTTCTTGTTCTTTAACACATTTATTACTTAAGATAATTAATTATGTTTGTCTTTAAAATACCTCTGTTCACGGAAGTTCATTTCTGGAAGTATCTATAATCCCTTAGAGCTGTGTATCTCGATGCTAGAGTAATCAATTACAACTAGAGAGATGTTTCTAAACCCACAATACAAAACAAGCCATTCAATACCTATTGTAAAAGAGGCCTTTTGGAATAGAAAAAACCAGTGAGTCAACAGAGCTCAATCCCCAGAGAAAACCCATGACTTTCTTATTAACGTAAACAGTCTTTTTTACTTCAATATTAATTTATTGCTCCAGTTTTATGTATAAAGTATTGAAGGTTTCCCAAACAATAAATGACTAAGGACCCAAATGTCCTCAGATTTTGAAATTTGGCGAGGGGGCCACACAATACACAAATACACTAGCCACACAATACCTTTTAGAAATATCTTCCAAATGAATATATGTGGGACGACTTAAGTAATACAACTAAAGGTAAAGGAATAATTTTCGGGATTTTTTTCAATATTTCATTTGAAAATGGATGAACGGGGGTCTAATATTGACCCTCTTTAAAAAATTTTGCATTCTAACACCAAAACAAATGACCACAAGTTTTGACCAGAATGACTAGAAGAGTGGTAATAAGTTGTAGTAACATTATCTGAATACATATTCCTCTTGGTTTCGATATTTTTCGAATAAATTTGATTGTAGGGGTTATATGGTACCTTTATCATTATTTTCAAATAAATGACTTGAAATTATCTCCTCCCAGAAACTAAAATTTTTTTCTCCTACTAGATAAAGGACGTATACCTACACCCCGAACTTTTCTCCATTGAAAACGGTTTGCTCACCCCTACTCTGAAGACGAAGCGACCGGATTGTCGCAAGTATTTCAGTGCCCAGCTTGAGGCCATGTACAAAAACTTGACATAGGTCAGATACTTTTACTAAACGAAGCTTCACATTTCACTTCGTTTCTATATTGTTAATTGCTGTCTATGAGCCATGACATTATGTATATATGGAAGAGAGTATTATGTTATAATTTTTTTGAGGTAATATTGAGAATTTTGTTATTGATATGTGCATTTTAAAAATTTCTATCTTATACTTAAGAGTTTATTGATGAAATCATCTGATTTTGTTTGTTTTTGGAAATGGTACGGCTATGTGACTGTTTTTCATATACATGAATAAATATTCTTTTATAATATGGAGTGAGGTTTATTAATGCTGTAAGAAACATGCCGTGCATTTGAAATCTTTCGAATCCGTATCTAATCATAAGATACTTTTTATTATTAAATGTTTTAGATTAATTCAGTCTAAACAAATTTTGGGACTATTGAAAGGTTTTAAAGGTATTTCCTCAATATTTTAAAAATAAAATCAGCTAAAAAATTGCAGATCAAAATGTTTTAGAGAAGGAAAACTATTTAGATTCATTAGAATAATATTATTTAGGTAAACAAATTTTAGTGCTTTTTGTTAAACTTTTGGGATTAAAATTAAAAAAAATTAAAGGCAAATAATTTGTCTAATTAAACATGAGCGCCGGGAAAAGTTAGCCGTTCTTGGATTTCTTAAGACCTATAAAATCACATTTTGAATATTTAAGGGGACTCAGTACCAAAATTTTGTCAAAATATCGAATTTGAGATTTTGCAATAAAAATGAAGATAATACCCTTAGTATTATTCCTACCAAGTTCCATAATGATACGGGGATTCTAAGTGTAAAAATTTTGAGATTTATGAAGCCTAGATAGTGTTAAGAAGCCTAGTTTTCTATCTTTAAACGGCTTTTTCTCAAAACTAGGTTTTTAATGTTTAAAATCACAAGTCTTTTTTTTCTTATCATCCAAACCACTTCAAACTTTGTAGTCATTATCAGTAACACCTGTTTAACATCTTCAGGCATGGATTTTAAGATATTTTTATTAGAATTTTTTTTACGGAGCAGTAAAGTGGAAACTTAGGATATTTTTCGAAAAAAATGCCAAATTTCAGAGTTTTTTTAATTTTTCAGAAACTTTTATAGATAATAAAATTTCCATGCCTACAAGTTATTATATATGTTTGATCTATGTTAAGACAAAAAATAAAATCAAAAGAACATATATTAAGGGAGGAGTATCAATTTAAATTTAGGGTAATTTTGGGCATTGT
Organism: Tetragnatha versicolor; assembly: GCA_024610705.1. NCBI lineage: Eukaryota > Metazoa > Arthropoda > Arachnida > Araneae > Tetragnathidae > Tetragnatha > Tetragnatha versicolor. Next base: position 60,944,323 of record JANDEH010000001.1, read on the forward strand.
TGTGAGGTTTTTTTTAATTTAAAAAAAAATACATTTTTGAACTCGCTTTTTGGGCTAAATATGAATTAGTATGAAGTAAATACATAATTTAACACCTTAAAAGATAATAAAATCCTGTTATTAGAGAAAAAAATGTTTTTGGTACTGAGTCCCCTTAAAGTAATCAATATGAAAGTGATATTAATGCTACAGATTTATTTTTTTACTATATTTTACATGAAATGTGAAGTAAAATCAAAACAATGAAAAAAAATGGATCACAAAATGTTAGATTTTTCCTCTAAAAGTACTAAGAACATAATCCCCGACCAATAAATAGCCATCCAGATGAAATTTATCTTGCATTAAGGTGTACATATCTTTATTAACAAAACTCGATTACCAACACACAAACCCAGAACGTGTCCGTAGATACAACACCTATTGGTGTCTGTAGGTGTACATCAAAAGTGTATGAAAAACAAAAGGGATGAGCCCGATGACTTTTAAGATCAAACTTAAGTAATCCAAACCTCAATAATTCGCCATGTATATCCAATTTAATCATATTGTCTTTAGAGGGCAAGCAAAATGTTAATTAATGATACACTAATAGTAACTTATGTAATCTAAAAACAGAAAATTCATTATATTTGCTCAATTTTTTTCATACAAAGAACTGACTTCATATTTAAATAGATAGCAGCTGTTCACACTCAATATTGACCACCAATTTTAAGTAATAACAAATAGTTTTAAAATTAAGGGTCCGTATGGTACAGTATCTTTTTAAAAGAACAGAAAAGTAATTAAATTCACATATTTTCTAATGAACTAAAGCTTTTGGATACGCATGAGTGACCTAGAACAATTGTCTTCATCCCGAGTCCATCTAAGAATAATGAAATGCTAATAAATAAAATAAATTTTATAGAGTAAATTAAAGTCACATTATCAATCATTAAACAATTCATGCAAATGTATGAGTCTATTTTCGATGCCTTATCTATATAATATTTATTATATACTATTTTAACCATGAGGAAAACTTAAAAAAGGAAACGAATTGTCTAAGGTTCTAGTTATCAGTATTTTTACCTTACAAGGAAATAATAGAAAATAGTTCAGAATTTTTTTTTCATACTATATAGTACTTATAACAGTTTTTGAGTTTTCAACATGGATATCTTAATTTTTTCTAAAAGCAATTCTAATGATCATTTTAAATGTTTAATATCTTAATATCAGTTTATACACACCTCTATATCACACCTCTATTTCAGTGATATGTTAAAATATATAAATGAATAAAAATGCATAAATTATGAAGAATGACCGAATAGAATCTCTTAATTTTTGTTTTAAAAAGTTCAGAAATAGTTTATTAAACTTAAAATCACAGATAAGTTGTGATTAAAACTCAATGCCTCTTTTTACCAACCGAAAAAAACATTTGATAGGGTTATATGAATTTGAAAAGATCAAGAGCTATAAGTAAAGAAACTAACCGTGTCTCTATCTTTCTATTGCCCTATAACAATAGAAATAACAGGAATTCGAAGAAGTATGGTAAAATGCGTGTATATCGTGTAAAACACATTAATTCACGGTAAAATATATTTTTCCCAAGTTTTATATTTCCCTAGTTCTCGAAGTAGTACTATGAATTGACACTTTTCACGTCACGAAAAAAATCCTCTACATCACGCGTTTGTTTTTGCCGAGCACCTGCATTCGTCAGGAATAAAAAACGTAGAGGAAAAGTGAACTATCTCCGTTTTATTATAAAGAGAAGGACAAAATTTGAGTGCAATCATATAAATATTAATCACCGAAAATCAAGTAATCAGATAATGAAGGGCAATTCCACGGGTAACTGACTGACATTTTTTAAGAAAAACGCTTAGTATTTTGTAATTATCTTCCCAATAATAAATGATAAAAAAATACTTTTTACCCAGTTTATTGCTTTCTTGTTAGCTTAATCTAATGGCACAATTAAATTTTCAAAATATGTTTTCATTGATTTTTTTAAAATTTTAAACTACAGGGTAACTGACTGACATTTGTGAAACATTTATGTCAGTCCCTTGTTTTGTTACCTTGTTGTTTAAAATTTTTAAAAAATCAATGAAAACATATTTTGAAAATTTAATTGTGCCATTAGATTAAGCTAACAAGAAAGCAATAAAATGGGAAAAAAGTATTTTTTTATCATTTATTATTGGGAAGATAATTACAAAATACTAAGCGTTTTTCTTAAAAAATGTCAGTCAGTTACCCGTGGAATTGCCCTGAACTCTTTTCGTCACACTATAGTATAAATTTAAAATCTTCAGGTATTCATTCAACTATCTATTCTTAGAATTTTTGCACTCACTCTGTGTAATTAACATTGATTGAACCCGAGCTGCACTCCCTCTAATAAAAAAGAAGGAACGGTAAAGTTTTACTAAAGTTTGAGCATTTATCTTTGAAAAGTAACAGAAACAAAAAATACAAAAATAGATAGTGCAGTGTAACAACTCTACCTTGTAAGTCGAAACTACAACTGTATGTTCGACTGTTTCGTAGAGCCTTAACCCTTTATTTACCGCATTATGATTCGCTGCAAATTTTTTCGTGCAAATACTTTTTTTGGGTCACTAACTTGAAAATTAAGGGATATACATAAATAAAATAAATCATCATCTTTGGAAAATTGAACCCGCTAGAGCCAATTACTTAAATTGATACTTTTGGGTACTGTCAGTACACGGAGTGCTAAAATATTCTCACAATACAAGAAAAACATAGCTTTTTTATCGCAGTAATAAGTCTTAAAAATAGTACACTTAACTTTTGAATTTAACTACTTTTTTGCGGGAACAAAAATGACAATCATGTGAATCCGATCGAAATGGCAGCTAAACTTACAACTTCAGTTAAATCTATTTGCATTTCCAGCTAAAATACTCATCATAGAACCTTCGCTGTTTTTTATCCTGAAAGAGGATAACTGAAAGAGTGTTCCTACAAATTATCGTCAATATATTCGCAAGGATGGTTATTCTATGTAATTTTAAAGTTGGCGGTACTTGTAAGTACCGTCGGTAAATAAAGGGTTAAAATACAAGGTATGAAGTACGACTTAATGTTAGGTTGTTAGCAGCGTTCGAAATTGTACTGGATTGCTGGTCCGGGACAACTAAAAAACGGCTCGGACCAGTGGAATCAGAAATTTACTGGTCCGCCGGACCAGTAGTGAAAAAATATCCCTCCCTCCAGTTAAGTTATGTATTAATTTGTGCGCAATATCATTAATTCAAGAAAAGTTCTTATTTTTTGAATTTGTCAGTTGACTTTGAATGGATTTTGTCAGTTAGTGAAATATTATTTAATCAAGAAAAGTATATATTTTCAAAATTATTTGATTATTTAGAGCTATTGCTTATTTCTCATAATTTCATTTTATAAATTATTTTATATAAATTTTATTTTTACAGCTTGTAACTTATTATTGCATGCATGTGTATTAATTTTTAACATTATTTGGTACTCACATTCAGTGCAATAGTTACTTTATAATAATATTTGAACTTGTCTTTTTGATTTGTCGGACCAGTAATTTTTGTTGCGGACCAGTAAGATTTGTAAAGCACTGGTCCGCAGGACCAGTGGATTTTTTTCCCAATTTCTAACGCTGGTTGTTAGACAGTATGAGTAGGAACCATAGGAGGATTTAGGTGGTGAACTCTGGGGGTCATATACTGGAAACAATGAGGGGGGCAAGCTGTCCCTGATGGCTTTGGAAACAATGATTTTCACTTATAAAAATGGAATTTTCTCAAAAACTTTAGGGAGGATTGATCCGTTAGAAGCAAAAAACAAAGCACCTTAAATATTTTCTGCGTATTTTAAATCTAAAGGGTGTATGTTTGCTGGTATTTCTTGTAGTTGTATTTCACAACCTTGTAGAACACAGAGAACATCACACACACACACACACATCCCAAAACTTTTCTATGTCTACATAGCTGTTTATAATTGAAGAATTTATCTCTCTATATCTATTTATATATCTCTTTATATTATATTTATGTACTCTCTCTGGTTTCAGCAAGATTAAATACCAGCAGTTTCGGTTTGTCCTATCCCATCACCTTGACATTAAAATTTCTTCGATGTACACAATTCTTGCCCAAAGGCATAGGAGAATCAGTGTCTCAAAACTTTCCTCCTAAAGTCGATTCCCATACCTTGGGCTTCGAGGAAAGGAAAAAGTGGCTCTACCAGGTTTTTTCTACAAGCGTCAAGGGATGCACTTCCATTGATTATATGAAAATTGACGTCTAAGAAACGTAGGGAGACACACACATTTATTTTTTGTTTTTAATTATGAACTTGGACAGTAGACAGAGGTCGAGTCTTGCGTCTGTCAATCCGGTTTTACATAATGAATTTAACAAACTAATATGTTGGCTGGTATTGAATGATTTTTGGTTAGACATCATTATAGCAGCCCGATATTCCAACATGCCAATTTATCAGTAATAAACGACTTAAAGAATTAAGCAGAACACTTAAGATATCCTAGGAATCATTCACTGTAAAAAATTTCAAGGGTGAAGTTCATTTACCATGTTTTTGAATGTGTTACAAAAATACCTCTTAATATAAAAGGTAAATGTAAGCAATGCTTTCTTAAGGCTACACGGTACCCTTTTTTGAATCTTTATTTATGCAATTAAACACTGTGTAAATAGCTGTTTTTGTTCAAAAGAATGTTTACAAAGATATATCCAAAATTTGGGTCAGTTCAATGAACCATTTTTTTCAAAATTAAAAAAAACTTCAATTTTTAAGGTTTTTAAAATTTTTTATAAAATTGTCAGTTTTAGTTCATTAGAAATGCTTTTGGTCTTTTTAGTATTGATGGATACTACTTTTTAAATTCTAGCTAGTATTTAAACAATAGTTTTCTTTGTTTGACTTCAATAAGGGTTTTTATAACAGAAAATTGAAAAAAAAGCTTAAAAATTGTTGATCTTTACATTATGACATTTTAAACAAATAACTATCATAATAGGACACAAAATACAAGCTAACTTTTGAAGAATAAATATTTATAAGTATACAAAAAAAAATTTCAATACTCTATCATGAGCAGTATAAAAGCCTTAGGGAATAGAAACCAGTCATTGTCACCGAAAACGAAGTCTGAGAAAAATGCACTCGAAGTTCTAGAGACTTACACATTTGAGCCTGATGTCACTGAGAAAACTTAAGATAACTTCCAAACTAAATAGAATTCAGGTCTGAAACTTTGACCATATATTCCTAATGGCATGAGGCATTGAAAAATGCAATAAATTTTTTTTCGAAATTTTGGAAAATTTTAGGGTAATGTGTAGCCTTAAATTATTTTCATCCCAAAAAATTTTACAGTTCATCCAACTGTTATATACAGGGTGTTTCGAAATTGCGTTGCACGGCTTTTATTCGGAACCAACGCCTCCTAGTGTCACGGAAGTAAGGTCTACCCCTAGGTAAGTGAGCCTGGAGAATCCATTGAGAGGACTTACAGCGCCCCTAGCGTCGAAATTAAAAAGTTAAAAAAATTAATTTAAAAACTAAAGGACATAGAGCAAAAACCTTTGTGAGAGTATTGTTGCCAACTTCATGAAGAACTCACTGAAAAAAATTTTATAAAAATATCTTGAATATTCGCGGAGATATTAGCATGTGAAAATAGCACTTTTTCAGGGGTCAAAAAAGAAAAAGCTATCATATTTGCAAATTTTTCAGTGTTATATTGTAGTTTTGTGTTTTTTTAGTTGAAAGGACACAAAATTTAATCAAAAAATCAAAAAAATTTTAAAATTTTTGTCAGTGAGTTCTTCATGACGTTGGCAACAATACTCTCACTGAGGTTTTTGCTCTATCACCTTTAGTTTTTTAATTAATTTTTTTAACTTTTTAATTTCGACGCTAGGGGCGCTGTAAGTCCTCTCAATGGATTCTCCAGGCTCACTTACCTAGGGGTAGACCTAACTTCCGTGACCCTAGGAGGCGTTGGTTCCGAATAAAAGCCGTGCAACGCAATTTTGAAACACCCTGTAGATTGTGATTTGACCAGGGTTTTGAAAACTTCTTCAAGTCGCGACATCCTTGGATAATCTTACGGGACTGTAATAAAACTTAAATGTCCAGATGTGAAATCACAAACTTTATTATAAGGTACCTGTACCTAATATGGACACTAGGGTGGTCCTTATTTTTAAAGTTTGGAAATATTTATGCGACGCCCCCCAAATTGTTCCATCATACAAATAAATGATTTTTGCAAAACTTTAGCTCAATCAAAAAATTTTAACCCGTGCAGCAAAAGCCTTAAAGTTTCAAAAAAATACTGATTTTTCACAAAACATCAAAAATACCAAAGATTAAACACTCCCATCTTCTTCTTGATTTTTTTATGAGAATATAAAATAGTTATTGTTATAATGTTCCAGATTCCATTCTTCTATCACCTCTCTTTCGGTAGTAAAAATTTTTTAAAGTATTGTAAAGATGTTTTTCCTGCATTTTAAAACAGCTAATAACTCTAGAACTATACAACTTAAAAACCTGAAATTAATGCCATTTTGTTTGTAATTTTATTATCTTTGTTTTGATGTGCAACATGACTGCCTTCCTTAAATTTTTTTTTCAAAATAAAAAAAATGTGGAAAAAATTAAATAAAAAAAATTTATTAAGTAAATTTAAAGTTTTTCAACCCCCAAAATAAACATTTCTGCCAAATTTCGAGTTTAAAATAAAATTTTATCATGTAGAAAAAAAATAAAAATTTTCGAAATTTTGGCAAGTCCCTAAACATTCCATGTAATTTAACAAAAAAAGTGATTCACTCATGGGGAATTCAAAAACTCCTTTGAGGGTGTTCATGCGATTTGTACCATGCAAAAAAATTCACTTAAATTTCAGAAAATAGAACTATTAGCCGATTCGGTACAAAATCTTACAGAGCTGGTTTCCAAGTTAATTCACTGTGCCTAATTTCACCTGAATTTTCTTTAGAATTAAGTTTTTACGTAATTTATGATTTTATTTCATTTTTTTATCTTCAAACACTATAAATGTCCATTTATTTCACATAATGGAAGTTAAAAAATTACGTAAAAACTTAATTTTCAGTTTAAAAATTGTAACTTTTTTTCAGAATTTTTTTATTTAATTTTTTTCACATTTTTTTAATTTTGAAAATTTTTTTTAAGAAAGGCAGTTATGTTGCACATCAAAACAAAGATAATAAAATTACAAACAAAATGGCACTAATTTCAGGTTTTTAAGTTGTGTAGTTCTAGAGTTATTAGCTGTTTAAAATGCAGGAAAAACAACTTTACAAGAGTTATTTTTACTTTAAAAAATTTTTACTATCGAAAAATTTTTACTTATCGAGAGGTGATAGAAGAATTTAATCTGGAACATTATAACTATAACTATATTATATTCTCAGAAAGAAATCAAGAAGAAGATGGGAGTGTTTAATCTTTGAATTTTTTGATGTTTTGTGAAAAAATCAGTATTTTTATGAAACTTCAAGGCTGTTGCGGCACGTGTTATTATTATCCGAATGAGCTTAAATTTTGCATCAAAACTAGGGGGCGTCACCAACGGAATTCCCCCAAAAAAATTTTAACATACAAATAAGGACCACCCTCACTGGCGTATATAGAAATTTATTTCGGGAGGGGCCCAAAATTTTTTCCCAGCCCCTCTCATGTATATCTAATTTTTTTTCAGTATATTCGTAGTCAGAATTTGCAACTTAAAGAACTTAATATTAAAAAGTTATGATGTATTAAGTTGCAATTACAAAAGGGGGGTCTGGGGGTCCTCCCCCAGAAAATTTTTGGAAATTAGACTCTAAAAACCAGGTTTTTAACTAGTTTTGGTACCCCTAGTTAGAATTTTGGATATAAGTTTTCAGGTAAAATTTGATGAATTTAATGAAAAAGTTATAAAATAATATAGTTTTAAGTACAGAAGGGGATATATGGGGGTCATCCCCCAGAAAAATTTTGGAGATTAGATCGTAAAAACAGGATTTCAACTTGGTTTTGATACACTTTCCGAATATCAGACATACATTCTCAGGTAGGATTTTGAACTTATTGTAAAAAAGTTTTGAGTAATAAAATTCCAAGCACTCTAAAGGGGGGTTTGGGGGTCCTCCCCCAGAAATTTTTTCAAAATTTGACCCTAAGAGACAGGGTTTTAACTTGTTTTGGTACACCAAGTCAGAATTTCGGGGGGGGGCCAGGGCCCCTTCGGCCCCCCCCTTATATACGCCACTGACCACCCTAATGGACACCCTAAGGAAAATGTATTTTTTCACCCCCTTGTACACGTCATAGGACTACAAAAATGTAGACCACTATCCCTGGACTGTTGACTATCATTATTAAAATTAGCGACATTGTAATTATTCTGGTTTAATTTCAATGATAAAAACAAAAAATTTTTGCAAGTGTCCATATTAGGAACCACCTGTGGTGGTTCCTAATATGGCTAACCTATATGGTGGTGGTTCCTAATATGGCTAATATGGCTATCCTATATGGTGGTGGTTCCAAATTGACAGGTGGCTACTTATTGAATTTCTACACAGGGTGTATGGAAGAACCACTCTTCCAAGGGATTTTAGAGGAGAGGGGTATATTATATTTCTTAAAGTATTGCGGGGGAGGGGGGCACACTAAATCTCTTCAGAACATGCACTTCGTAATGTTATGTACTGATACTGTAATTAAGATTAAAAATATATATAAACATTAGCTTATTATGAATTAGCTAAATAAAATAACATAAAACAGGTAATTATTTTAAAAATTTCTGAACATGAAGATTCACTCGCTGTACTTCCAATGTGGACATAAGGTGTCCATAATGGGAACAGGGCGTAGTTTTACTTAATATTGAAATAAATAAACAAAGAAAACATTTTTAAGCAATATACGCAATACCAAACGAAAATTATGTTTTATCCGCTCTCTAAAACACTCCACTTTTTAATATTTAAAGTAATTTTACCACATCTAAAAAGAATTTAAACTTAACCTGTAATTACGATCAGCACACCATGAAAACACAAATTTCCTTCAAAATGGCGAACAGCGCGCTTTTTTGCCCTTTCCAGACTAAATTATCTTTTAAACTGCTTTTCTTCAAGAACATGTAGGGCCAACTCTCGATCAAGTTTCTTAATTTTTAAGATGTTAGGGGTGTCCATTAGGGTGGAGCGAAAAACCTTTTTTTTGGAAATTGAAAACGCCTGAGGTGTAAATAGGAGCCATTTACAATAAAACTTAAAAATTCAAAACTTCAGTTCGATCAATTAATATCTTGAGGTTCCACATTCACGTTGAAGTTTTGAAATTTCATCAAATTTTACGTAAAAATGGTTATAAATGATTCCCACACAATTTTAGCGCCATTTTCAAAGCATAGCTGGTTGAGTTTATATTCTTAGGATTTCAAACAATATATTAATACCTTCCATAGACCTGAAATGGAGACAATTTCCAATTTTTCAAGCCTGAAATAAGGGCGCATGCCATTAAAATAGGAAAGCGACCGAAAAACAAATTTTGTAATATCCTTGCCAAATAGGGCTCAAAAGTTGCGTTTTACCCTATTTATTCATGGAAAAATAATAAAAAAATTCGTAAAAAATAATATAGGTGTGTTTTGGCCCTAGAATTTGAAAATATGGATCTTTTGCATAGCGTAATGGGAAAAGTCTTAATAATAAAATTCAAGTTTTAAATGTTCTAAAAGCTTATGCCACCTTACTTTGATGTCTTAACAGTCAATAAAACTTTTTAGTTCATTATTAATTTTTTAAAAATCAAGTTAGCAGCCCAAAAATGCAAATTTGAATGAAAAAACTAAAAAATCAAAATTTAAAAAAAATTAAACTAAAATATTTTATTTAATCTGTAATACACATTCTTGTTTACATAAAATTCTTCTAAAGCACTCAGGTTGATATTTTTGCAGAAAACGGACGAAAAAACGTTATATTGCACCATAAGCATTTTATTCCAAACTTTAAACTTTTTATAACAAATTCTTCAAATTTAAAGCGACGAAATGTAAAATAAAAGGTTATGATTTGTGTTAGATATAATTAGGGGAAATTTAGGATATATTATCAGTAATTTTATTACTCTTATCTGAAAAAGTAAATATAAATAAGATTAAAAATTAATTTTTCTCTCATTTGGAGATTCTAAGCTGTATCGCTGTATGCCTTAACTGCTTAGCTCAAGTCACAGTGCCATACCCTTTTACATACTTTTTTGACGATTAAGACATCAAATTAAGGCAACTATAAGTTTCTATTACATTTAAAACTTTAATTTGATTGATTAAGACTTTTTCCATTTTACGCTATGCAAAAGATCCTTTATTTCAAATTCTAGGGCCAAAACACACCTAAATTATTTTTTACGAATTTTTTCATTATTTTTCCAAGAATAAGCAGGGTAAAACGCAACTTTTGAGCTTTATTTGGCACCTGTATTCAAAAATTTGTTTTTTGGTCGCTAGCCTATTTTAATGGCATGCGCCCTTATTTCAGGCTTGAAAAATTGGAAATTGTCTCCATTTCAGGTCTATGGACACTATGGAAGGTATTAATATATTATTTGAAATCCTAAGAATATAAACTCAACCAGCTATGGTTTGAAAATGGATCTAAAATTGTGTGGGAATCATTTATAACCGTTTTTATGTAAAATTTGATGAAACTTCGAAACTTCAACGTGAATGTGGAACTTGAAGATATTAATAGATCGAACTCAAGTTTTGAATTTTTAAGTTTTATCGTAAATGGCACCTATTTACACCTCAGGCGTTTTCAAGTTCCGAAAAAAAGGTTTTTCGCTCCACCCTAGTGTCCATATTGAGAGCCCTGTCCAGTGGCGGATCCAGGATTTGGTTTTGGGGGGGGCTAAGAATTTTCGTAATCCAATTGAATCTTCTTGTTAATGGTAATACGGAAAAGGTAATGAATTATCCTACTCAAACCACTAAAAGGGGGGTCTGGGGGTCCTCCCCCCGAAAATTTTTGGAAATTTAAGTCAAAACCCCACTTTTTCAACTCGTTTTGGTACGCCTCGTCCGAATTTCGGTTATAGATTTTTTGCGTTTTGACAAACTTAAGTAAAATATTGGACGTTTTGGGGGGGGCTTCAGCCCGAAAGCCCCCCCCCGTAGATCCGCCACTGGCCCTGTCCATATTGAGTACAAGTACCTTATTTATTATTATAGCCTTTGTGGCACTGGAAACTGGGATAAAATTTTCTCTCTAATATTCAGCAGTTTTTGTTCTTGAGCCTCTTTTTGCTTTTAAGCATCATTTTTCTCTTTGGCTTTGATCACCCCTATGCTCTTGAGTATCTATCTTTTTTGTATGAAATTTTTGCACTTATGCATATTTTTGCTTCGTAGGAATTAGACTTTTTAAAAATACTAAGGATTTAAAATCATTTAATTTCTTAAAGAAACTTCTCAAATAATCTTCTTCAAGAACATTCACTGATGAAAATTATGCCGTGCGACTTAAAGATTTAAAGAAACGGTAGTCAATATAAGAAATATTATTACAGAAACTGTAGTTAATACAGCCAATATAACCAAATAATCAGTGTTTAATAGGATTTTCATGTTACTAATTTGCAGAATTGCCGGAAGTTTTTATGTTTATGCATAGAATTATAAAATATAAGAACAGTATATAAACATAGTAAATGACCTATAATCTGGATACAGTAGGCTCAATCCTTATTGAAGAGGGTTAACTTTCTATCAACTTCAACTTTTCAACAATACCTATACTACTGGATGTGCTGCAGTCCAGTTGTTCAATATTTTTCTTGAATTTCTCTTGCCTCTTTTATGAGTTTAGAATTATAATTAATATTCTTCTGTATAGTTATGAAATCATGGTTTACACTTGTAATAAGAGATCTACTGGTCATTCGAATTGAGTAAAGAGCTTTAAAATGTGGTATAAGAATTTTATTACTATTAATTGAGATTAGAAACCTATAACACTCATTGCCTTATATCAAATATCCCCATACCGCTTACCACATAATTTTTTTAGTGGTAATGCAATCCAAAATGGCGTCTGTAATTAAAAAGCTCGAAATTAATTTAAACTCCGGATAATTTATCTACACATCAATATCGTTTCCAAATGGTACCTAGTTATGAAATTATGCGGTTATAAGTCATTCACCACTCTGACTTTTGTATCCTCTATTCTCAGTATAAAATGGACGAATTTGATGATTTCCCGATTAATGATCAGGCTAAAAAAGGGTAATTTGACCTAACTAGAAATGAAAAAAGATCAAATATGAATATTTAGATGTGTTAAAGTCCTATTATTGTGTGAAAAAATATTTTAACGTATATTTAAAAGTTTTCGAACAAATGAGAAAAATGTCAGAATTTGCTAACTTTAGGCCGTTTGAGGCACGTGTTAATATTGTCTGATCAATTTAAGATTTGTCACACTTTCTTAGGGTACCAAAAGGAAAAAAATTAGAAGTGTCGCAAAAGTTTCCCTGAGTTTCGATTATTAAGGGACATCCTAATGTGCACAATAGTAGAAATATGTAGATAGATATAAAACATAAAAATATCCCTTTTCCCTGTGTCTTTTAATTTATTTATCAAGAGTATAGCTAATGTTTTTAATTAGCCGCCATTATTTAACGCTGCCTCTTTCTTCTGGTAGCATTTAAGTTCCTAAATAAAAAATATAAATAAAAATATAAAATGATAATAAGATATAGGGGTAGTTCCAGTTAAATTGGCATGTTAAAGACTTCAGAAATTACCTCTTTTGATAAAAACAACCAATTTTTTTATAGATTCGCTCCTTTTTCATTTAATTAAGCTATTTTTAAATTTAATATAATATTTAGTTAATCCAATTTAGTTAGTTTATTTTTTTTTCGATAATAATAAATGCTGTTCTTGCAAGACCACAATTTTTTTAAATGTTCTGTCATCTCAATTCTATAAATGTTTGTTTTGTGCCAAGGATCTAAACTCTGTAAATGTTGTTTTGCAACAAGGGCACCTCTGTTTCAGGAAAGCCCATTAAACTGAATTCTGTAAAGGTTTTTTCGTAGCACGGGGATCAGAATTCTGTAAATGTTGCTTTGTAGCAAGGTCACTTCTGTTGCAAAGAAATTTCCTCACGAGTTTTTTGTGGAGGATGTTTTGATGTTGTATGAAAATACTTGTAACTTTAGTGAATGGAAAATGATAATAACAAAAAAGAGCCTATTAGGCCTAAAAAAATTGGAATGAAAGTTTAGCTGTTTTCGCTTAAAAATGACCAAAATAATGATATACTATTACACTAAAATTCTTTTTAAAAGGACAAATATTTCTGTTTAAGATCTAATTCTTATTCTTATTGAAACTAGTAAACATTCTTATTGAAGAGGTTTTTCAGTGATAAATATAAGGTTTCCACTTAGTTAAAAATCACTTATCAAATTAAAAAGTTAATTACTTAATTAAAATGAAGCTCTGAACCTTAAACTAATTGTTAAAGATGGATTCCTTTCCCTTATAAATGATGTAAATAAAATAAATATTAACTTAACTATGTTTTTATTATAATTTAAGAGACTAACACCTTAAATCGGCTACTATTTTTATTCGTTTTATATTACTATTATTAGTTTTTCACAAAATCAAGACGAGATAAAACTCTGATAAAACAGGTATAAATCTGTGATTAGGTAAATAATAAAGTCAATCACACATAGAGATCAAATAGTTCCATTTCAAATAATCAAATTGTATATACTATTTGATCTCTATGCAATCACACAATAAAATTTGATACGCTTAAAAAAAATTAGCTAATCAATCATATACGTAGGAAATCAACCGGACAGTAGAAAGTTTGTTTATTTTTTTTCGTTTTCAAAACAATTTGAATAAAATTTTAAAAAGATGTTTTTACTTTCAATAATAATTCAGTTTTGTATTGTACTTTTCTTTAACCCATTACTGCCTGACGTCCCTTTTTAGGGACGTTTTTTAAAAATCCTCCTATTTCTACAAAAATTGTTCCTTTGAATCAAAATTTGCAATGATGTATCTCTGATCATCATAGAACATAAAGAACACAAGAAGAAAGCAGAATTTAAAAAATTTTTCACTTTTTTTAAAGTTGGAAGATAGAATTTTTCAGAAAAGTGCTTTTTTAAAAATTTTAAAAGCAAAAGCTTAAAAAACCTAGTTGTTATTTTTTAAAAATGTCAATGCCGATATATATTACTGTTTATACATTAAATCAGTTGGGGTGTTTTTTTATTTTTCCAAAATATTTTATCTTGACCTTATTTTGGACCCTCGAAAAGCGTCCCTAAAAAGGGACGTCAGGCACGAATGCCCCCGTGGTTTTCCCCATAGTGAAATGCTAGTGTTTCCTTTATTTTTTCATAAAAACGGGTTCGATTCTTATGAAATGAATTAAATAACTGATATTTATAAAATTACTTTAATTTTTGCTAATAAATTTATTATTTTTGTTTATTTTTTTGGAAAATACTGTTATTTCTGCTAAATTAATGGAATAAAAAGTCTTAAATTATAAGAAATTAATTAATTTGTATTAATTGAAAGGCATAAATTAATTATTTTACTTTATTTATTACTTATGCAAATATATTCCGGTTATATTTTAATTAAAAGTTTAATAATTATTAGTTATAATGACTTTTTGTCATTAAAATTGCCAAAAAAGTCGCTTTTGTGATAAATTTTCGGCTTTTTTTCTAATTAGATGTCGCTAATCATTGTGTTCTATACTGCAGATCAATCGATATCATCTGGCTTGCTAATGCACATCCCACTAATGCTTGATTTTTGGAGAGAAATTCGTGTTCCGCACAATTAAATTAAATAAAATGAAAAAAGTATGGGCATTTGAAAGACTTAAACATCACAAATTGAGATATTCTGATGGATTTGAGGTGTGTAAAAGTAATTAATACTTAATATTAGGTAACATATAAACAAAGAATGCCTTTTTCAATTAAAAACCTTAATTAATTTGCAATTAACATAGATTTGGGAGGAAAAAACGTGTTTTAGAGTATAAAAAATGCTCAAATTACGTTAATTGGGGTTAATTTTACAGTTAATTGGATAAATAATTAATATTTTTTGTTCATATTCATGATAGAGTATGGTTACGATCACTTTTGCTGCACTTAAAAAGGTAGAAGATGTTTTTGAGGCTTTAAAAAGTTTTCTACCCTGCCTTTACTATAGGGAAAAACAACGGGGGCATTCGTGCCTGACGTCCCTTTTTAGGGACGTTTTTTAATTTTGGTGTAGAAATTAAAATTTTAACCTGGAATTTTTTTCACTATTTTTCCAGTTGTTTTGGGGCTATTTACTATGTTTTTACCAAATATTTAAGAAAAATAAAAAGTTGGGCATTAATGGGTTAATGGAAACGGGGCATGTCCTCTTTATTCCATTTTCATTTCTACTTTATCACTTTCCAAACAAAGATGTGTTATTTGCTAAACAAATGTTTATTTAGAATGTGATAAGTGCCATCTATCTTATCGCCTAACGGATGTGAGTAGAAGTAAAGATCAATAGTGAAAATTCTTAAATTTGTGTAGAATTAACACAGAATCAAAAATCTACATGCATGTATACAAGAATGGTGGCTCCTATTCTCTTCCTAAATAATTTGTTGTTAATTAGTTAATTGATGTAAAATACACTTTTTTATATTATCTTACAAAATTTATTCTTTTCAGCAAAATGGGAAAATCCCCAAAAACTTGCTAAAAATCTTTTACATCGAAATTTTGTTAGATATTACAGTTTCTGAATCGAACTTTTATGTTAATGGTATACGGGACGGGACTTAAATAAATTTAAAAGTAAAGATACTCTGGAAACTATGCGATTTTCTTGCAGGCAGGTAGGTACACAGCTTCAGAAAAGCGAGTTTATAAACATGTTTGTTTATATACTTTACTTAAATTAGCTCTAAATCAAAAACGGATTCTACAAGGTGTCTCAAAAGGTTGGTATCAAACTTAACCTGCAGGTCTCATGACAGACAAGATTTTCATTGAGGATAATGTTTACCGGCGAAAAGAGGCAACGTTTAACTTTTTATTCTTCAGGAAACTTAATTATTAATACACATTCCCAAAGAGCACCCCTCAAAACCCTTGTAAACCAAATTTCATTTTCAGAGAAAATCCCCACCTTTTCCAGTTTCAATTTCTATTGCAGTCCTTTAAAAAAAAAGGACGCTTGTGCTGGCGTATTTCCGTTTTGCGGTACTTTCTTGGCGAGTTTTGTCGCTTGGCGAGAATCACCGCAGCGGTCGTTGCGCCGCCTGTAAACATTTGTGAGCCGCGAAAACGCGGTTTCCGCCTGACGTGCCATGGAACACACGAATATCGCAGATATTGAAATGGAAGATGTTAGAAAATTATTAAATGTTAGATAATTATTAAAAAAGTACACGCAGTCTCGCAAGTCACTATATCTTCCAGGAGCAAGATATCTTCAACAGTTTCTTTTTAATTTTCATTTTTTTCTCAAATTTGAACTAATGTTTTCAATTTATAGAACTCAACTTATTAGTTGCTTTAAAATTTTCAAGATGATCAGTTTTTTAATTTGGGTTATGGGGTAACCTTTGGGTGCCACTCTTCAGTTCTGGGGGACATAATTTAGTCTTACTGTACGGAATTTTGTTTGGGTTTAATACGAACCATTAAAATTGGTGGACCAGTTAGACAAGCTTCATGAAAATTAAATTTTGAACTTAATGAATATTGAGATTATTTCTAGGCTTAGTTTAAATTTATTATTATTGCATTCTTAATGACAAATGATTTTCACATTTCCAAAAAATATTTAGTTTAATTTTTTTATACATAAATATAAAATAGTGTTTGAGGTTAGTTTACAATTTTCAAATAACTTTTAAAAAAATCCAGTTTTAAGTTGTAAAGCTGTAAGAAATCTTAACTCAGAAAAATGCCGGATTTTCCGAGAGTCAGTTGAATAAGTATCATAATTAAGTAAATAACATCCATAAAAAAAGAATAACTGAACAGTGTTTCCCCTTTCCAATGCAAAAATTTTGTGTTTAACGTGTTTTCTGGCATAAACGATTCTATATTACAAATAACTAATTTTAAAATTTAGTTTTAACTGTTTTTTGGTAAATTTAATTTTTACTACCTTGAACATAATATTAATGATTAGCACTAAACCCTGTTAGTACATTAACAATTAACATTACAAAGAAAGCAAATAAATTTTATTACTTTTCAAAGTAGCGAACAGAATAAAATTACGCACGATTCCTCTAAGAACACTTGATAAAATAAAACACAATTTCATTACGAAAATTACAGCGAAGCGTATAAAGCGCTAATCGGTAGTGCTGTACTTACCATTTTTTTACGTTCTTCATCTCAAGAAGTACCGCGGCGCGAGTACAGCAACAAGTAACCTCATCTGCGGTATCTGGCTGGGTTGCAATATTTATCTCAAAGTGGCGCCAACTGACAAAACTCGCCAAGAAAGTACCGCAAAACGGAAATACGCCTTGTGCTGTACTCGTGCCAAGCTTCCGAGATCATCCAACGACGGAAATGGAGAGCTAGGAGTTCAAATAATGATTTGGTAAAAGAAAAAAGCTGAGCTTTTGATCTTATCGATCTTATCAGTCTCCCAAGTTTTTTTTTCAAACAGCTTTTACTTTCATGCGCGAAAAATATCTTGATGTTTTTGTATTTTGTGTACAGAGCCAATGTATTTTGCAGCATCATTTTATCAACACTAGTATGGCAATGGTCATATCCTGTGACGTCATGGATCGTACGATGAACATTCTCCTCTGGTTGGTCGACACACTTCTCGTGAGTGCATTTTCATTGGTTTTCTGTGGTGTGTGTTATTTTTTAAGCCAATCCCATTGCAACTCTGCTTTACATTGATGCTGGTGGTAAAATTACAAATGCATCTCAGTTGACCACAAATTAAGCGTTGTTTCAGTGATAATTTACAAGAATAGTAAATTGTGACACGTTATCAACAGTAACTGATTGATTGTGATTAGTGATTCCACCTGATTGAGCTTCGCACATGTAAGTTTCGGTTTTCAATTTGTAAACACATCTCCCTTGCATTTGCCATCCGTTTCGTCAAAACAACCTGTCAATTAAAGGGTTGGACCGGCTACTACATTAAATTGGGCTTATGTGTTATTAATGAGCATCCTCAAGGCTACTAGAGCATTTTAGTGAATCGTAATTTATTCAAATCTGTTTTTACTTCAATTTTGATTATCCTTGTTGCGTCATTTACAAAATATTGCCGGCATTGGAACTCTAATGGCGTTTAACTGGCTCATCTGGCGTTTTGTCTTGAGAATTCTCTCTCTCAACACCTACCAATTAAAATTGATTTAACAAAACTTTTAACTTATTGAAAATATTTTTGAATTCCACCCACTGCATTTATCTTTTCCTGAGCTAGGAGCTTATGTGGCGTCAAATCGTATACTTATAATTACTTAGGACTCTTTCTGTGTACTTTAATCTTAACCTGTTGTTTTGTTAAGTTTGTTCCCTTAATATTGTCGAAATAGATTTAAAATACAAATAAAATATTGTACAATTCAATCGAGTTAAATATAGGGAGTTGTGTACTATAGTTGTGTACTATCACGAGTTTCACTATTGGTTGCAATGTTGTGTCAAACTTGTATATATAGTTTTAGTTTAGATGCAGTTATCCCCAGCTTTTCATTGTGTCACTTCACTATTGGGAAATAATTTTTTTAAGTAAGGGGATTCAGGGACAAATCTCCCTCCCAAAAAGTAAAAATATTCCTTTTTTTTGACCGCAGACGGAATCTGTTCATTGGCAGAAGAAAGCACAGGTGACATTTAATTCAGTAGAACCTCAATAATGACACTTTCTGCACTAACAATACAGTCACTTTAAGAAAAGGATTTAAAAAAAGTAAGATTGCTACATGGCTTTAGTTACAGGTTGTTGTAATGAGGTTCTGTATATAATTGTGGACTTGAATTTGTAAGTTGGTTTAGCTTATTTCGTGCTTAAATTGTAAGTAGTAGCTGTATAGTGTGGGCTTGTATATTTGTTGTTATAGGGGTAGGTAAATGAAGCAAATCTGGGCTGCAGCTGAATTTGGGGATTTTTTTGTTGCCAAGAGGGAGCCTGATAGCTAAAAAATAGCATTCACTATTGAAATAATTGCCAAATATTAAAAATTTGGCTCAAATTTCTTAACCATTTTGAAATAGTTGTAATGAAATAAAAAAAATTTGGTAGGAAAGTTTGACAATTTAATAATATAAGCATCAATGTAGGTCAATTCCATTAACACTCCTGCTAAATATAGCCAAGCTGTTGTTGGGCACCTTAAATAAGCAAAAAACTAAATTTCGAACTTTTAAGTTGATCTCCAAGTTCTTTTGTTCAAGTAACAATTTTCCCCAGATTTATATTTTGGTAAACTAAACAGTTATTAATCTAACTTTAAACATTTTAATCTAAGAGTTTGAAATTGTGTATTTAGCATTATTTATAGTTTTGATGCCCAAAAGAGCATGGTGCCATAAGCGGGAACATTAACGGAATCAAACCTGTTCAATATCATTAAAACCGTGTAGTTTTATAAATATTTGAATATATGGCATTCAAAGCAGCTTGGTGATATTAAGCAGGACCGTTAACGGAATTGAACCTTGTTGTATCCCAATGAAATTGTTGTACCTTTTATATCTCATATTGACCCAGTTCCGACTGTCCTGCTTAATATTACCAAGCTGTTTTGGATGCTAAAAAGGAGGTGCTACTTTGATATACCCCCCCAAAAATTACGCGCCAAATCTGGCACTCCCTACGGACTTTTTAGGTTTGCTGTTTCTTGTTTTTTGTGTATATGTAGTAGTAATGTGTAGCCTAGTGAATTACTGGAAAAATTGAAATTTTGAACTTTAATAATTCCAAAACTAATGAGAATTTTCGGAAAAACTAAATTACAATATTTTTATAAAAAATTCAATTCCGATTTCATCGGTTCAACTGTATATCAAACAGGTATTTTGCTTGGCGAGAAAAAAAGTCGCCAAATTTCCGATTTGGGGGTGTATATCAAAGTAGTTCCAAAAAGGAAAATAATATAATGAAATATATTGTTGACCTATATATATAAACCAATGACCTATAGGGGAGAGTGTTGTACCTCTGGACAAAAATCACGTTTGGATTTTTCTAAGACAGGTAAAATCACATTTTGACCATTTAAAGTGCCCAATCTATAGTCATAACCTTTGTGAGTAGAGAGATATTTTTTATTAGCCAAAATCTTGAAAATTGGATTTTTAATCATTTATAATAACTTGGAAAAATTTGTGTCCAAAGGTACAACAACCTGTTGTACCTATGGACAGACCCAGTTGTACCTGTGGACACCCTTAAAAAGGGAAGTGTTAGTTGAAAAAAGCTAAGAATGAAAATTTTTATTGATGCATTACCTTTTAATAACCTATTTCAAGCCTTTTTAAAATTGAAAATAGATTTTTTAAAGTAATGTAGTTTTAGATCGTAAATGGTCATTAAAACGAAGTTGAATGATAAAAACTTGATTTTTTACCAAAAACACAAAAATCACATGGTATTTTCAGATCAGAATTTAGTTGCATCAATCATGCTGATTGATCTGACAACTTCACTGATCAAAAAAAAACCCAATTCGATCGACACTTAGTTGTGCAAGCATTTGGTGGTAATAACAATAATAATTCGGTGGTAAACGTTTTCAGTGGAAATTTTAAGTTTTTTTTAATCATCATACTTAAATGCGATAGGGTGCTTAGGATTTTACAATATATTTTACATTAAATTCCAAGTAGAATCATAAATTTAAAAAAGTAGTTTAGATCACAAAATATTTGATTTTTCATCTAAAATTCACTTGAAAATAATTGCTGACAAATAGATTACCATTTAGAATTAATTTAACATTTATTAAAATGTATTCAGTTAAATGAAACCTGATTTTAAAACGCCGATTAGCTACAGACACCCACAAGAACGTGTCCGTAGGTACAACACTTATGGTGTCCGAAGGTACAACACCAGGTGTTTTTGCATTCAAAGTTCTATAAAAGATAAAAGAATTGAGATCTGACGATTTCTAATATCAAAACTAAAAAGTCAAAATCTCGGGGATTCCCCCATGTATCCCATTTTATCATATCATAATCATAGGGGAAGAAAATAATTAATGTAGTGATGCACTAAAAAAAACTTTGAGCACCTAAAAACAGTATTTTTATTATAGAAAATTTAAATAATATTTTAAATACCTGATTTCACGTTAGCAACTAGATAGCATCTGTTTACATTCAAAATCGACAACAAATTAAAATGAGGTGGCTGAAGGTACAACCGTCCGTAGGTACAACACTCTCCCCTATACGTAATGAAATGTATAGTACAATGACCACCACAAAATTTTGACTATAGTTAAACAGTTAGGTTAAATTTTATATTTAACAAGACAGTAAACATATTGAACCCATATAAATATAAATTCTATTATCAATCTGTCCTGTTAAATATCTAAGAAATGTTTTGGTCACCACAGTTATTTATAAGTTTGGCAGAGCCAGATAAAATGAAAACCTTTCTGTGAACTCAATTTGTTTTTCTCAATTTTTCTACAGGAATTTTTGATACTTTAATCCCTTATAATAAAACACTGATTGTTTTGTTTTCACAATCACTAATTTTTATTGCTGTTGCTATTTGAGCAATTTTTAATTTCTGTTTAAAATCCAGAAAATATGGGAAAATGTTAACAAAATTGTCAAAAATCGTCTCCGCAGAAAATTTATCTGCAGAGGAGTAAAACTTTCTGTTAAGGCTTGTGTCATACCTGGTGTTTGTAAGACGTGACATCGATCCATCACCATTAAAAAACGATTAAGATACTACCAGGAGGAGGGGCGATCGGAGTGGACTCGAGGGGGCGATATAGTAGATAACTCCTGATGATAAAAGATGACACCCGTTTTCCTCCGCTGCAGGAATAATCTACTACATCGTCCCTCGAGTCCCCTCCTCTCCTCCCCTTATCGCTCCTCCCATTGACAGTGTGAGTTATTGGAGCGACTGCTTACAGCAGTCCGGTCTGTCACGACCCTAAGCTGTTTGTACAATCGGGTATTTTTTATGGATCTGTTAGTTGGTTTGCAATTTTGTTGACAATTCTAATCGTTATCATCTTAAAAGAAGGCATTGAACCAAATTAAAATTCATATGGTAACAAGTACTACCCAGATCTAGATTTTCCTCAAAGTAGAATCTCATTCTACCTATCAATGTGCCATATCCCACATAATGAAAGGTAAATATACTATGTTTTATGGATTAATGGTATTCTTGATCTGTTTTTTTATTAAATGCCATGGTGAAAATTTGGTTCCATTCTGTTTTACTGTCCCCTATATATTGCCAAGCTCTTTTAACACAAAATATTCTAATATATTGCCTAATTTTCATAATACATAACTGAAATTGAATAGTAGCAATATTTCTAATTTTTGGTGTTCCAAGTAGCTTGGCGGTTTTATTGAGGCAGAATGCTAATAAATTACACTGAATTTATAAAGTGCGAATGTTTTAGGGAGCATTATTATAGGCTATTTTTTAATGCTTGATAATGATAAATTATTCAAAACTAAACAATAAAAAAATTGAAATCGGAGTTTTTTCTCAAAAATACTTCTCCCAAAAGTTTAAGTATTGGTTAATTTGGGCCGGAATACTTTGTGGATTAGCCCTAGATTTATATTTTCGAATGCAGCCCTTGAACACTTCCAAGTTTTAAACTGGACTTTGATCAAACCAAATACTTTTCATGCACAAAATTTAAAAAAAAAATTTCTGCAGATGAGAGAATTGCATGCTCCTAGTCCATGCCTGTAGTCAAAATTTAAATACATTTTGACTAGATACAGTATGACTTACAGAGGCGTAACTAAGCGTCGGCGACGTCGGCCCCCGGCGGCAGCTTCGCACTTCAAGGGCCTCGCAAGAATTTAAACTATTTGATTCCGTGTTTAACTACAAAGATATAATGTTTGTTCAATAACGTTTTTAATGTCTTTATGTTTCTGGAGGTTTCCAAAAATTTTCTGGGGGAGGACCCCCAGACCCCCTTTGTACTTAGAACTTTATTATTTGAAACTTTTTATAATAAGTTCAGCAAAATAATTTTCCTACTTAAAAATATATGTTCAAAATTAAGTCTATAGGTATCAAAACAAAGTTGAAACCCTGTGTTAAGGGTAAATTTCCCAAAAAATTTTGGAGGAGGACCCCAGTTCCCGTTTTCTACTTAAATTTCGATTATTTTCAACTTTTTTTACATTAAGTTCACACAAATGCAAATCATATCTAAAAATATAAATCCAAAGTTTGGATTAGGTGTGTAAAAACTAGTTAAAAACTAGTTTTATAGAGTCAAATTTTTCGAAAATTTTATGGGGGAGGACCCCCAGACCCCCCTTTGGTACTAGGGAATAAATCATTCACAACTTTTTAGATTAAGTTCTTTTAGATGTAAAATTATAACAAGATATTTATAAAAAACTAAATAGGATGTAATAAATTATCTATGGAGGGGATGAAAAATAGAATATTTGGCCCCTCGAAATAAATTTCTATATTTGCCACTGTATTTTGTTAGTATATTATTATTTACTGCCGTTAGGAAGTTTTTGCTGTAAATAAAATATTTTAGTTTAATACTTGCTTGATTTTGATTTCATTACGTTAACTTAAAATTCCTGTATTTTAGAAACTTTTTGATCTAGTAAGGTTGAAACTAATTTTAATATCATGTAAATAACTAGATGATAATAAAAGTCATTCACATTTAAAATTTTCATTTAATTCTAAAGTTGATATTTCTATTATAAGCAAGACTATCCAAAATATTGGGCACTTTCAGGATAACCCGCGCACAAATTTATGCAATCGGACTAACTCGTAAATTTCAAAATTACATTTAAAGTAATAAAAAGTAAAAAAAGCAATAATAAATCAGTTTAAATATGTATTTCTGAAATTAATAGTTTAATTTTACGAGATTTGTGAGTAAAATTGCCATTTGCTCTCTGATTATCCTAAAGTACTAAATTTTATAATTAAATTAATTAAAGTTATAATTTATCTTAATGAAAATTAATTAGGTTATTAATTTAAGCTATTAATAATATATACTATTAATTATAAAAATGCCAATTATTTTACAATAATTCATTAAATCTGGTATTAGGGCCTCACAAACCAGTTTCGCCGACACTGCTTGGGGTACTAGGGACGCCACTGATGACTTATGTATCTTGATAAACAGTAGGGAGAAATCTTTCATTTATCAAAAAGTTTTGTGTCCTTGGCATGTGCATGTGCATTAGGGTGGTCCACATTCCTATGGGAAAATATAAACTTTGTCCTAGACACAACGTCGCCCCCTCATTTTTTTACATCTACCTATAGTATTATTCTGGCAAAGTTTCAACTTCCTACTTTCATTTTAAGGGGGTGCTCAACAGCCCTAAAAAAACTGCACTTTTTAGTTTTTTTTGAAATTTAAACTAAATTGGATAAAAAATTAAGTCAAAGATGAATTATTTTGACATTTACTTTATTTATACACTTAATATATGATTATAGATTGAAAATAAATAGTTAACAGCATCATTTTTTTAAGTATCATTGTTTAGAAACAATATATTGACAAGTGAGGTTTTTGTTGACTCGGAAGCAACAATAGTGGGGCGTTAAAGGGAATAATTGTTCAGATAGTGAAAGAGGTACCAAAATTGGTGGAAATATAGTTTAAAACATGCTGAATCCAAAATCGACCAGAATTACTTTGGCGGAAGTGCCATTCTATTTTCGGTTCTTTTAATGGTAGAAAGACATTTTGGGGGGCAAATATTATGTTTTAAGGGTGAAAAAACATAATTCTGTTTTCAAAATGTGTAATTTGTTTTAAAAAGTAACTAAAATTCAATAAAAGCTCAAAATAGTAATACAGTCCAATGACAGGCAGTTGCTTAAAAAAAATGTTTTTTTCAAGTTATTTTTTTCGACGGTTTTATGTTTTTTGAGGTGCTGATTTCGAATATCTAGTTCACTTTCACTTGGAAGGTCAGCTTCATATGAAAAAAACGCAAAAATATGTGAAAAAATTGCAAAATTTTCACTCTACCTTCGGATTTTTTCTTATATTTCAAAAAATATTAGTTTCACGAAAACAACTTGAATTACAAAGTTGAAGTAAACAAAATTTTCTACAAAACGCACTATTCAACTTTAGTTTTTCAAAGAATAGTTTTGCCGTTATAACGCACTGAAAAACAGAATTTTAACATAGATGATTTTAAGGCATTTTTACAGATTCGGAGAAAATCTTTGATAAATAACAAAATTAAACTAAATACAATATAATTAGACATATTAATGCTTAGAAACATCAGGTTTTACAAAAAAAAAATTGCATTTTATCCACGTGATGTCTAAAAGCAAATCCATAGAATTTTAAAAAGTGTAAAAATGAAGGGTCATTGAGCACCCCCTAAAAATAGGAGTAGAAAGCTAAAATTAAAGGAGGATGATACTATTGGTAAATGTAAAAAAATTAGGGGGCGACGTCAGGGTTGCTGGATTTAAATCAACTTGATTTAAATCACGATTTAAATCATGATTTAAATCACTTGATTTTTAAAAAAAAATCATTGATTTAAATCAAAAATGTCAAACTGCCACAATTTAAATAAAAAATTTATCTGCTAGATATGTAACTGGGAGAAATAGGTTAAAGTTATTCTACATAAAATTGCCTGCAATTTCAAGATCAAATTTTTGCCTCCAATAACAAAAATGTTTAAAAAAAGGGGTAAATATAGCAGGGTTTGGAATCAATAATTGTGATAAACTAAACAAGAATTAAAATCTTATTTTTACCTGGTATCAAATCTTAAAATACAAGTATGTGGATGATTTTTATTGAAAGCTCTTTTTTTTCTAATTTTAGTCATGTTTTCCCAACAAATTTTTTCATATACAAAACTACAGATAATAGGGCTCTATTATTTGTGTGCATGACTACTATCAATTAGTATTAATTTCTGAATTTTCATTTTTATCACTAAGTAATTTTTATTTTAAAGAAATATACACATAATTTTTTGAGTAAAATTAATTTAACTGAATCAATATAATTTAAAGATTGATTTTAATTTTTACACAAAAATGAGGCATGATGTTTTTAGACACATTCATTGAGACAATTTATTTTCAAACCTAATATTAATATCAAAATTTGGTAAAAATAGTTATAGAAAGAAGGATAAAAATTTTAGTGATTGAGTACAAACCACCCTTTTCGAATGAGCTTTTCATCGGTGAGATACCAGAGTGAACTGCTTCTCTTAATTAATTCAATTACTTAATTAATGTATAAAATAGACTAAAATTGGGTAATTAAATAATGCTAAAGTATTATATCACATTGAAATTACAATATCAAAATATTATTAACCAGTTTCATGAAGTTCAGAACTAGTAATTCATTTAAATCAAAAAAATCCGATTTAAATCAAAAAAGTCCGATTTAAATCAAATAAATCCGATTTTTTTGATTTTTTTTTAAAAATCAAAAAAAATCAGCAACCCTGGGCGACGTTTGGGCTAGCTTGAAAAAAGTTTTTTTGGACCACCCTAATGTGCATGTAATATATTAGAAATATCTGTTCTGGCTTTAAATACTAAAGCTTCCATTGGTTTCACACACAATTACTATTATTTTGGGAGGACATCATCACTCTCCAATCTCGGCACTGGAGTTAGTTTGTGGGTAGAAGTGACTTGGTTAAATACTTATATTTGAAGAGGGAATGTGCCCCTCAATTTCTTTTCACTCTGTTCATTCAATGATTTGAAAATATAGTTTTTTATTATAAAGTGGATGAAAATGTAGGAAGAGTAAAAATGTCTAAATTTGTTGGGACGTTCTTAAAAATTACGCGAGGTGTCTTTCCAAATTTTGGCCCCCTCCCTCCCTCCAGTATGGCGAGATTTTGCGGGACCCCCTTAATATTAATATCTCGTGCGATATTTTCAAAATAACATATATAAATTTCTTGGTTCTAGCCTCTTGTTGACATGACACTCAACACAAACACTGCAAAAAATTATGATACAAATCCCTGTTGAGATCAAAATGATGGTCTTATGGCTTGTAATTATCTCAACGAATGATTCCATGGTTGGGGACTAATTGTGCATATTTCATAAGCTTTTGCTAAAAAATAAGAGAAACGCATATTATCTAAACTAAACTCTCCCTCCCTGGTAGGTGAGTTCTGGTGAGATTCTGCTTGACCCTCCTTGTTTTTGACCTCACATAATTTATCATCCCCTTAAATTTCAAAGATTTTTTTATAAATAAGTACACTGACAGCAAATTGATAATATTTATATTCTATTGGCTTTTAAAAATATCCAGTTAAATGTTGATTAAAATTTTATCACAATTCGGCCAAACTGCCCAAAAGCTTTTTGTCCTAAATATTTTTTCTTCTCAGGAAGTTTCTCTACCAAATTAAGACTGAAATGTCAATGGGAAGTTGGTCAGTGCAAATATAAAAATTATAATAAGCTTTAATTGGATAAAGTAATTATACTACAAACTATGTTTTATGAGTTTGTTTTATTCACATTTCCTAATATAGTACTTACATAAAGCATATAGATTTCTTTTTTAACTTCAGTACTATTTAAGAATTCCCTCACCATTTTTGTAATATATTTAACAAGGAAAAAAACTGAAAAACTATTTGGAAGTTTGGTGGGCCTTTTTTCCTAAGCATTTCTAATCATCTAATTGTTTTGTTCTCCGTTCATTGGATCCAGTTTATTAGCTGAAGATTCAATTTACAAAGTGAACCACCCACACGCGTGGCATAAAGCCAATTTCCTGTTTCTTCTCATCTTTGCTTACCAAACAGATGATGGGAACTTTAATCATATTCCTTGGATTTGTTATGGTGCACTGTGTTCTGAATGAAGTTTACTTGTAAGTTGATACCTTCGTACTCTCATCGCACAAGATGCTATAAATTCAATTAGAAAATGAGGATATTTAAAACGTATTTGAGGGTAAAACCTTAATTATAGGGGAGAGAGTGGGGCACCTTGGGACACTTTTTATTGAATTATTTTTAAATTTTTTATGCAATGGATATTTATTCAAACACAGCTATTGTATTAAATATAGTCCTTTGCGCATCTAATAAAACAATTCCCAATCAAATACCTTTTTTAGGGAGTTCATAATAATTCATAGAAACAAATTAAAAAACCTCTTTTAATGTCTCAAGGTGCCCTCCCACTAGTGGCCCACCTAGGGACACTTTCAAAAATAGTACACAAATTATAACAAAAATAATGAAAAAGTTAGTTTAATAATTATAAATTGCACTTCCAACATATTTTTAAATCTAAATTTTTCTGATTTACTCATTTGTCATGGCATGAAACGCTGATTTCTTTTTTACTTCCAGAAAGTTTTTTGCAACTATTTCTAATTTGTAATAATCTTCATTTTTAAATTGTTTAATTTTTTAAATAAAATTTTTTTACTAATGAAAGGTTTTAGGTATCTTAACATGTCCCAAAGGTGCCCCACTCCTGAGTATCCCGAAGTGTCCTACTTGACGCTTTGGATGTTAAGCTTAATTACTCTTTTGGGTTTGGTAAAAAAAATTTCTTTATCTTTTAAAATGTTAGTGGACACGTATTTTAATCGCAAAATAATTGTAAGAACATAATTACTATTCTTTTAATTAAAAAAATGCTTTTGAAACTACAAGTGATTGTAACTTTATCTTTTGCACCATGCAAAACAAGTAAATAAGAAGCACCCAAGATTCCAAAACACGTTGAAGAGTAGATTTTAGTGTTATTCATAAGTATACCTACAAGCACGAGGTCATAACTAAAATTGCGTCTGAAAAGTTGAGTGTTCCAAGGTGCTTCACACTCCCCTACATCTAACAGCTTTAGTTTTAGCTTGTGTTTTTCTGAGTTTAAAAAAACTTGTTCTTCCCATGTCATGTGATCATGATCAGTTTCCTAATTTCGTGTGTCTTGGCACGGACTAATAAACTACCAAATTTTCTTTGGAAAGGAAGCATGAGATTAACGACCTACTCATTAGTTTTAATAGTTTGTTGGAAACCTATCATGCTCATTTCGTGAGATTTATTAGCTTGTGGAATGTCTTGATCATTAATTGATTGTCTAGATTTTCAACTAAAGAAAGAAGCGCTTTATTCGTGCAGATTAAGTTTCATTCAGTCGTACTTTGTAATAAACTCAAATGTGAAGGAATTGTTATTGTTTGGTTTGAAAGAGACACTATTAGCTAAAATTCGCTATGCTTAAGCCCCTCTTCCCAAAGATAAAATTTTACTCTTGAAATAGTATTAAAATCGCTTAGTTCCACTGGAGAAATAATCGGTCGAGAACTCTTGTGTTGTGATGGGAGTGCTTGAATATGTTCACCTGTTCAGACCCATCTGTGTTTGGACAGCAGATGCGTACGTCTGCGAAATTGAGAAATTTTCATTACGTAGCGAGAAAATCGGAAACGACGCGTTTTTCTATTTAGCAGTCGGATGATCCTAACTTCATTGCAACTCCGCCAGTTCTTCGTCCCAACATCGCACTTCCACGTCGTCGGACGGCAGTTCTCCTCAGCTTCCTGCTTAATTAGTACATAGTGAGTTTTTCTTTTTTATCCACGCCCTTTCCTTCTTGCTTGACCCGTAGTAGACGCTCTGGAAGTGAGCATTTAAAAAACCCAAGTAGGCGAAAGTTCAGTGGACTGACATGCCTGCCCGCTGCCCAGAAGTCGATTGCTCTTTGACCATCTCTCCATGTTTATCAGTCTGTCCCTTTCCGCGTGGCTCTTGAGTGATTCGGTCGTCGGGATGCGACTCTGAAATTCTCGTGATCTATTTTTGTCTTCTTATCTTACGAGAGAAGAATTATTTTGCGGTTGAGAAATGTTATCGATATAGAAGAGTTTGTTATGGTCAAGCGAAAGCGTGTGTTGGGTACTTGTGTGTGTAATTTATTCCATCCCGATTTAAGTGATACTAAAATCAATAGCTCTAACACCTAGGTTTCCCGGCGTCAAAATCTAATTGATCAGAGTTGCTATCCGTAAATTGTTTCCGGTGAGATTCTATTATGGCTTTTGTAATTGACAAAAAAAATTCGTGTTTATGAAGCGCATTGTATTTTTGAACGCGTGGTGGTGAAAAATAAAGACTGGAAAGCTGTTCGTGGGAAGCCGCTCGTGGCCTAGTTCCGACTGGAAAGTGTTGTTGACAAAATGCGCTGCGCAGATTGAATTTAATTTGTGGCGTGTGGTGCTGGAGTTTCTTTACGTGAAAAACAAGATAAATTCTCCGTAAATGTCGTGATTATTTCCGGGGTTCTTGAGCCAAATTTGGGATTGAAAGTACTACAGTAGAGCCCCGATTATCCGCGCAATTGGGTGGCAAGGGTACCGCGGATAGCGAAAATCGCGGATAACCCGAAAAAAGACTAAAAATGATGTGAAAACACGAAAAAAATATTTCAGCATAAAAACTATGTTTTATTGTACTTAAACATGATATGTAAAACTTTTAAAATAGGTGCAGTACAGCAGAAACCTTAGCTCTACATCTAAAATGTCTCTAATCTCATCTAAAATTTGCTCTCATCATTAAAAACTTTTTTCCTGGCACTCGCGGATAATCCGCACAGCGGATCATCCGCTCGCGGATAATCGGGGTTCTACTGTATTTCGATTCAGATTCTTAAATTTATTTTTTGTTCAGGATTGCCTATTAATAAGCTAAGTACCTCAAACAAAAATTTTGGTGTCGGGGGAAAGGTTATTATATGAAAATTCCGGTCAGAGAAAAAAATTATTTCATACATGGGTGATGCTGTAAATGTTTTTTCGTTTTTTAACTGGAATTTATGAATATATTGACCGGTTTTTACATGGACCGGAATCTTCGCAACACCGCACCGGGTAGAAACTGGTCAATGCAAAAATTGGTTTGTAAAAAACAAAAATACCCGTGTTTTTTTTTAGTTTTACCGACCGTTTTTAACATTGAGGGATTATTTCATATAACCAAAATTTTGGCCTTAAAACTTGAGATTCATAAAATTCCTTTTTTATCGTGTGGAAATGATTCAGTATTGTAGCTAGTCAGAAGATGTCTTCCGTGATCTCCACCGAAGCGTGTTTCTGTTTGCATGCGATAAGCCGGTTTTTATACCACTCGATTGATAAGCATGGAGTGATGATGTTTGAAGTGGAAATCGCTCCGGAATTCCTGAACTTTGAGACCGGGGTCTTGCTATAAGATGATGCGACCCCTATCTTTCCGCATCCAGTTATCGTGGCTATATTTAGTGGCTGTCCCGCAAATAGATAGACGTCGCGCCGTGCATTGTGTGTAGTACCCTGCGATCTACTTGTCGCGGATATTCTCCTTTTCCGCGTCTCCCGAGGTTGCTGCAGCCATGTCCCAACTCGTGCGGTTTCCGGGATTTGGTGGTAGGTTTTAAAAGTTTTTATAGTTTTTTTTGTCTGGAATTGTTTCCTCATGTTGAGAAACTTGTGTTGCTTTGAATTGTATTTATCACCATAGTCGTTTTGAGATGGTCGAATCGTGTTAAAGGGGCCATTCAAATATTACGTCAACACTTTTTTGGTCATTTTTAACCCCCCCTCCCCCCTTGTCAGCAAAGATAAGCAAACCTCAACCCCCCCCACCATAATTACGTAAGAAACCGCCGGACCCCCCGAAATTTTGACATCTCTTTTAGTTGGTAGTTTTTTTTTCTCCTTAAAAATTAGGTGACATACAATGAGCAGTCTTTTTGGGGTGTAAACCAAAGGGTTCAAAAATGAGTCGAAACACTACTTTTCAGGGTTACAATTTCAAAATGTTAGGGAGGTCCATCTCCAGAAAAAAGTACTTACGTCAGATTTCCTAATTCAATTTATTGTTACATTTATTTTTGGATAAGTTTTGAAATTATTTATGCAAGAAACAAGATAATTTCGAAAATGCAGCATCTTACGTAAGTATCACTCATATCCACCCCTCCCCCTTGTCAGGAAATATAAGAAAGAGCAAACCCCCCTCCCCCCTTAGGTGCTTACGTAATATTTGAACGGCCCCAAAGGCTTGATAATAATTCGAACCATTTCATTGCCTTAAAACAATTTTAATTATCTGGAATATTTTAAAATTTTGTATAAAACTTAAATGCTATAGAAATAATCAATTCAGAATGTTTTTTCAAAGTTATTTTAGTTTAGTCTTTTTGCTGTAAGAAACCAAGAGAGAAGTTGTAGTTTCCTAATGAAAGAAGCCTTTTTTTAAAAAAAGCCTAGAAAAATTCAGTATTAAACTTAATTTGGGGGCTTGGTCTGAATTTTTTTAGTTTAAAAGATTGAACAGATATTAATTTATATGTAGATCAAAGAAAAGGTCTTGGTATGCAAATTTTGCCATTTTGAAATTAAAGCTATATTTGGAAAACAGCGCTCACTAATAATGTAGTTCGCTGTTGCCGCATTTGTTAAAAGAAATTTATATTTAACAATCAATTTCTCCTTACATTTCGTAAATTTTATTGAAAGAGCAATTCGCTATACGCATATTTAACTTTTATTTTGATTTTGTAATCGATAAGTGCCGGTGAATCAAGGCTATTTAAGAAAGGGCTATGCTTTGTCGTCTCCCGTTTCATTATTTTTGTCATCCCAAAACGCCAAAAGTTCCAGCTCATCATTACCGGCGTTCAAATAGCCGTGAGTTTTGTCATCACGTTTTGCATTTCGTTTGCTATTATGCGATGAGTTTTACTCAGGCTTTCCAAATGGATTTGACTGAAGGTCATTTTCGAAACAAAACGCCACTTCCTACCATTAATCATATGTACATGCTTTTCCCATTTTGTATTTTACGCTTTTCCAGTGGTCCACGGTCAAACAAGTTAGTCGCTCTTTGAGTCTTTGGCATTCATGAATTAGACTTAATTTTTTGGGTAACAATATTGGGTCGAAATTATCTTATGTCGGTGTTAATTTTCTCACAGCCTTTTTTTCATGAGCATACGGAGATTTTATAGGTGAATAACTTGCGTTTTTATTTGCTTAATGCATTGTGGTACTAATTTTCTTTCTATAAAACGCCTCTAGGTTAGGTGAAAATGCATTGCAATAGTATTGACCCAAATTATGCACAGTCCTATTACGTTGTTTTTATTATTAATTAATGAATTCAAATTACTAACACAATGAAAGTTTTTATGTTCTTGATGTGATAGGCTGAAAAGGAAATATTCATCACGTTCCAAATTTACATACTGCGATCTCGCTAAGAAATCTAGATAGAAGAAAAAAAGGAATAAAAAATGCATGGTAATGGCATGTTTACAAGCTCGAGATATTGTAAACAAGTTTTCCTGCTTTATTTATGTCGACAGCGTATTTAATAATGATGCGCACCTGATTTCCCCCAAACGTTCATTCTAATTGTCTTCCATGACTGATTTTCTTTTGACAGCGTCAACTTGGGTTTGTCAAGGGGTTATATTTAGTGATAGTAGTCCTTACCCTAAATGTGACTAATTTCTCTATAGCTGCATTTTAGCCAGAGAACTATCGTTACAAACAAGGCCTTTTGTTAAGATTATTAGATGGACCTCTCCACAAGGGACATCACTGATCAATGTGACATCTTGAGGAAATATAAGAGCTGCTCCTGATGGCTTTATAAACGGTTTTACTAATTATTAAGCAATTTAATTTTTCCTAAAATTTCGAGATAGTATTGCTCCATATATGACCCCCCCATAAGTTCGTCATGACATGACCCTCCATTCCAGTTTTCATTTTACTTTAGTACTTTCAGGACTATGGCACTGTGGTGTCTAAGGAATTTCGCCCCCTCTATTGAACGACATCGGGCTACGACTTATATTTGGATTCTAACCGCATTCTGGCACTACTTGTGTTTTGGATCCCATTGTACGCCGCACGAGCCTTCACCCACTTCCGAAGTGGCGCGATGACGGTTTTCCCACCTCGCACGAGGTCCTTTTTTATTTCTTGCCGAAAATAACGGAGCGTGTCCGCATCTCTTCCGATGGAAGGGTGTGCGTCCCCTGCATCCAATCGCCTCCTCTCTATTGCACCTGAATCTATCTCTGGCAGCTTGCCCAGGAATACGTCGACGTGTGAGCCGACGAATCGGGCGATCCCGCCGGTGGTGGCGTGACTCGCCGCCGGTGACGTGTGAGGTATCGACTCGACCGGAGGAGAGAGTACTTACCTGTTATCTTTTTTTTATTTCTGCGTTTCGGTTTTGTTTGTTGGTGGAAGTTGCTGATCCGGCGGCAAGGTGGATCGCGCGACGGAGGAGAGAGAGCCACGTGTTTTTTAGCTGGTTGTTGTTGAAGTGCTCGTGGAGAGATGAGTCGCCGCGTCTCGTGAGGTTTTAGGTGGGGTGATGATACTGACGGTGCAATTATTTTTATTCGGGAATGATTTCGTGTATCCGTTTTTGCCAACGCAACAATGGGATGCTCTTGATCTGTTGAGGAGTGTTTGCGGGTGTTACATAAGCGGGGAGATGATGATATGCATCTGATAATATGTCGTGGTAACGGTTAAATTGGAATTTTACAGTCTTTCGGCGTGTTCCCAATTTTTTAGATTGCGAGTAATCGAGTAATGTTATATTTTCCTTATCACGTAACGGACTCGTGTTACGATCTTCCTGTTCACATTGGTTCACGAGAGCAAATTTATTGAATTCTCTTAGGAGGTGAGGCCCAAGATAACCTCGTAACATGTATGGATAATGCTGGGGTTTCCGCGCAGCTGAAAAGTCATGGAGTTTCCTGTGGGAGTAGGAAAACCCCCCCAGACCCTCCTTTGGAACTAAGAACTTCATTGTACCAAATATTTCAAATTACTGTCAGCAATATGCTCCCGAAATAAAACTAAAATTTATTAAAGATACACTGCACCTATGAAACTATTAAGTTTTTTTTACAAAATGTCGTACACGAAATTTTTCAGACTTTGCTTTTTTGTCAATAATCTCATCCAAGGGGTTTCAAACTGTTTTTGGTGCTCGTAGACCAAATTTTAGACATGCGTTTTTAAGAAGGATTTTGATTTCGATGAAATAAAAAATTGTGAATAATAAAGGTTTAAATACAAACGGGGGGCATGGGGGCCCCTCCCCCCATAATGTTTTGAAAATTTGACCCTAAAAAACGGTTTAATTTAGCGAAAAGTATATACTCTTGATTTGAGGGGGCAGCTGCCCCCTGGCTACGCCCATGTACGGACGTACGGTATGCTTCTTATACATTAAGTGTAGCTTCAAATAGTACATGCACCTCCGCTGCCATTGCAAAGCTGTTCTCATTTTATTTTTCTTGTATAAGTTGGCATGTGTATAAAGTGACGTTTCTGTTGGTTCAGTTTTCAATCGCGCATTAAATTTTAATGCAGGCTCCTGGCTTTCGACGAACACCTGTTATTCATAAATAGAGTGAAGGTTAACTTGTTAAGTTAAATGCGTGTCAGTAAGTTAAGGCCTTCCCGATTTAAATTTAAGCCGACAAACATCGTTGACTAGAGAAGTTTACCTGTTTATAACTCACCTTGAAAATTAATGTTAAACACTTAATATACACTGGAAAAATAAAGCTCTTAAAATTCTCGCCCTTGCCTTTACGGGTATTTTATTTCCCTCACAATATTTGTTTCTTATGGCTGAAGCGCAGCACTGTAACCACTAGTTTAATTTGCATGGATAGAATATAAAAAAGTTAACAATCCTTGGTAGGGCGCTAGATTCAGTGAACCTTAGGAGTGGGTTTTTACCTCCCCGCCACAGGCATATCTCTCATTGCCGTGTCAACGTTTTCTTTCTGTTCCCGGCGAGTGGAAACGTTTAAAATAACGGGTGACATTGAGGCGTTAAATGGTGTCGCATTTGTTTATTCCCTCTCTTCGTGAAGTATGAGTTTCTCTACCGTCTGGATTTTGTCTCGTGGAACATGAAGCTTGTTTTGAGTGATGGACATCCGACTCGAGTGCCAATTTTCCTTGGTTGACGAAGTGGAGTGAGAAATAGTATTCAGAATCAGATTCAACTAAAGGATTCGGTGTCTCGTCTTGATTTTCGAGGATATTAGCAAATACTAATAGTCAATGGTTAGTAGTTGTATGAAAATACTTGGTAAACATAACAAAAAAAGTTAAATTGACTATTGTATTGAAAGTATGCATTGTTTATAGCGTGATAAGAAATTCAGAATGGAGTATTAAAAATTATAATAGCATATAAATCGTTCTTTTGGACTAGGGCTTGGAAATTGATTGTATGAAATTGAGGAAACCATACGCTTAGTTTGTTTTCTTTTACTCACAATGTAGTTTAAGTGTCTATGGACACTAGGGTGGTCGCTAAAAATGGAAGTGCGAATTTTTTTCGCGGCACCCCCTCAAAAGGTGCCATTTGATGTCAAACTAATATTCTGAAAGTTACAGACCAAAAAAATAATATTTTGACCCGGCGCCCAGCCGTCAAAGTTTCGAAAAAACGCGATTTTTCACTAAAAATTGGGAGTTTTCCCCCATAAAATTTGAACCGGATACAGTAGAAACAAAAATAAGGATTCATTCTTTAGATCAGTTAATAAGCTTTAACTTTTCTAATTGAAACTTTTTTGTGTGACCCTTAGATCAAAAGATACAAGGGGGATTCCACACCCCACTCCCAATATCAATTTTTTAAGGAGACACGGGATTTTTTTCTTTTATTCATTAGATATTGTTTACTGATGTAAAAAAAGGAAAACAATCCTTTTTCAACCATATGAGTGTGAAATTTTAGGATGTAAAGGGAAAAGAATTTCTTGAACTATTTTTTTTATTTCAGATAACAGTTAATAAAAAATACACTTAAAAATATATTAACTATTAATTAATATATTAATTATTAGTTAAAAATTATTAATTAGTTTATATATTAATATATTACAAAATATATTAACAAAAGCATACATAGCATACAAAATTAGGATTATTATTCACACAACAGCTATTCATTTGAATTTAACATTTAAAATTTACAAAATATAATGCAAAATTAAAGAAGCAAGGGTTTAGAAAGAGTAGTTTTTTTAGGTCCGGGTATAATTTTCTACACTCGTACTCGGATACAACTTGTAAAAGGTATTGCTTTTGTTCTTAGTCTTTAGTTATTGATGTATTGAATTCTTACACTAGTTTAATACCTCTTTCAGCATCATCATTAACCACTTTCAAATTTTTACAATATTAAATCCTTTTGTAAACTCCAAGTTAGTGCACCACTCATCTGGATCATACTTTAAAAACTGTGTCGAAATATTAAACCTTTTAAAAAAGTTTAATGAAAAAGGAGTTATTAAGCTATCTATAGTTCTTTGCTTAAAAAAGAATGCCAGTCATTGAAATGCACTTTCAACTTCGCTGTTCTATTTTCTTCATTATAGTCTTGGTACACATAATTTTTGTAAGACAATTCTTTTAAAGCCATGTTAATTTTTATATATTTATTTAGGCTTTTATCAAAAAAACCAAATGCAATTATTTCAGGGCTTAAATACCATAAGTGGTTTATAAATTTAGTAAGTGCAACTTCTGATACTTCAGCATCTGTTTTTATAATTAATTAATGATTTAATTAATTATAAATCTTGATTCGGAGCTAATGTGGGATCAGGAGCATTAAACCACGCTTTTACATAAATATATTTATGATGAAAACACATATAGTTCTAATTGCTTCGCTCTCACGGAGGGTTAAAGGAAACTCGTTTCTAAAGATGAAAATTTTTAAGCAATAGATTGCTTTACCCATCCATCTAGCGTGATGCATAGCACCGGGAGCTCTAAAGGATATTCGATGTGATTTTGAAAACTCAATAAATAAATATCAAACACAGAAGTAACAGTTCCCTTTAGTCTTCTCTAGGAAGATATTTTGAGTTTTGCAACTACTCGTTTATGAAGCTCCCGACCTCTTCCACGTCGTTTATTCCTTTCTTAACCTTTTCATCTTCGATTCCAGGTTTATATTTATTTTTATCAATTTCAGACCAATTCAATTTAAACTTCTTAAAAATTTCAGGTTGAGGACCTGTAGTTGCCCCCATTTTAATATCGAAAACTGCCTTAAGCACTATTTATAAAATGTGATGACGGCATGCGAGATACAGGAGATCTTTATCGAGCTTTTGCTCTAACAAAACGCATGTACCTTTCATACGGCCAGTATTTACAGAAGTTGTGTCGAAACACATAGCTCTCCATTATGCAGCTCCCCATTTTCGCAAGTCTGAAAATACAGCTTTAGCTTGGGTTTATTACCTTTACTATTTTCTAGTAGCGATACTCCTATTAATTGCTCTAAATTTCCTAGGCTAATTAAAACTGCTAATCTTTCTACTTCTTTATTCAATAGATAAGGAAGCAATTTCCCATCCCAGTGCAAAACAGCTCCTTTCAATTCTAAATTTTTGATCCAACTTTTAATTAATTGCATTCTTTCTTCTCGAAATTTCTGTCTGCAGAAAAATTACAAAAATGACATGGACCAAGACTATAAGGATAGAACAGTAATATAGACTATAATAATGTAGACTGTGGTCCTAACTTATAGATAACTTATCTAGACACAGGGTGGTCTTATACAAAAGGATATCGGTTGCTATACTCCATTATATGATAGTGTACAATTTCACATTTAAGGAAACTTTTAGGAATTAGAAGGTTAATTACTACATATGAGTTTTTCATCCTAATCCTTTAAAACATTTACACTTATCTAAGGATCACATATTATAAATTATGATGCATTTAATAAGAACACCTTTATAAAATAACCTCGTAAAATCACTGTAAATGCTAAAATTTCACTCCTATATGGTTGAAAAATTATTGCTTTCATGTTATTAAAGAAGTAAACAATTGTAATGAATAAAGGAAAAAATCCCGTGTCTCCTTAAAAAATTTATATTGGGGGTGGGGGGTGGAATCCCCTTTGTATCTTTTGATCTAAGGGTCACACAAAAAAGTTTCAATTAGAAAAGGTAAAGCTTATTAACTCATCTAAAGAATGAATCCTTATTTTTGTTTCTACTGTATCCGGTTCTAGTTTTATAGTGAAAAACGCGCAATTTTTAGTGAAAAATCGCGTTTTTTCGAAACTTTAAGGGCTGGGCGCCGGGTCGAAATATTATTTTTTTGGTCGGTAACTTTCAGAATATTAGTTTGACATCAAATGGCACCTTTTGAGGGGGTGCCGCTAAAAATTGAACGAAAAAAATTTTTCCCCATGTTATTAGCGACCACCCTAATGGACACGTACTCATTACTTGGTAGAAAGGTTTTTTCAATTTCTTGGTTTAATCACTATGTCGATAGCAATAATCAAAGGGGAACCTCGGGCATGTTCTCCAGCAGAAGGTAACAAGATCCATATTCCAGGTTTTCCTCGACATGACGAAACAGAATTGTCAACAAGATGCAGGGCAAAAAAAGGTGCCGGGAAGTTGGGTGATGGATTTTTCCCATTCTTTCCTTATGGACGTGGGTTTACAAAGGCCAAGATTGCCTAAGCGAGATAGATCCTTCAAGTCTTTCCTCGTACGTGGCATGAAATGCCCCTTTCTCTGCTTGGGGGAAATGTATTTTTCTGGAATGGCGTGATTCCGATCGGCCAGTCCAAGGCCTCGGAGCTCTAGAAAAAAATAACTTGAATCTGGTTTAGCAAGTGGTTCGTATCTTATGATCGATTTTGGAATCATTTTGACGTTGGCTGTCAGAGAGTGAAGTTTGGTTCCTTGTCCTTTGTAGTGGCCCTTTTCTTTCTGGTTTTGAATTGGGTACATAATTAGCAGCATGCAGTCTGTACAGGTGTGTACTGTTTGGTTTGTTGGATCGGTCGGTTTAAATCGTATGACCTTTGTGCAAGTTTAAAAATTGTGTATTTTGGGAAAGTTTAATATAAACGTGTATGTGCTTTTTCTGGCATCATAGTTTCTTTTTTAAATGTATCTTGCCCTTGGACAATATTTTTATCTTAGTGGTCAGGTGGATAAATCCAATTTTATCTGTAACAAAAGTACAAATGGTTTATCTCGGTGTAAGAATAATTGAAAAAACGCTACGACGTAAGTTTTTTTAATCGAACCAAATTAAATGACTTATCAAATGCATTATTATGATTGCTCTTGTAAGTGAACGGTGTTAGCGGAAGTTAATGTCCTAGGAACTTTTAAATTAACTTTTGCCGACGCTAAAACTCATTATCGTATGTTCTACTCCCAATTTTTATTGTTTTACGGTTAATCTGGTCTTGCATTCAGCCACTGAATCGGAAATTAAAAAAAAATGACATATCTGGAGTTCGAAACAAGAAATTATCATTTCATGCCTCCTTCTCCCCGCTACCGGCATTTTTCCTTTTGTTTTTAATCCTCTCACGTTTTATTGCTCATCTCTTTGCAAGTAACATCCTCATTCAATATATCTGAAGTGGCAGTCATTGTTCTCCCGCCCATTTTCCTGACCGACCAGATAAGCTATTTTTAGAATTGTTTTTGCGTTTCGCCGGTTGCTAATCAGTTTGTTTTTTCTGGAGGACTTGGCATCTCTTAGCGGGAATTTACAGCGCATTTATTTATTAAAAATCCAAAGAATTTTTCGTGAGAAGTACAGTCGAATCCGCTTAATGTGATCACGGTTAATGTTATCAATCGGATAATGTTATCGGAATCAACAGGTCCCGATCATTCCTATTTAATTTAATGTAAAATACATCGTTTAATGTGATCAACTATGAATCATCACTCCGCTTAATATTATCAAAATTTGTCCATATTCCCTTTAAAACGACCGTTTTTAAGTTCGAGTTTCCTTTTGAAAATAAATTTTTACAAGTAAACATCTGCCCCATGATAGCATCTGGCACTTCTTTTTTCTGAAACTCAGTATGAGTAAGATAAAGAAAACATTCCGCATATATTGAAAGAAAACTCTTATGGGGGGGTCCGAATTCATGCCTGCTTGTGATAAACCACCAAGATCGAAGCTTTGCAGATGTCTGATAAGAGATTTGAATTTTACCTTGTGTTTAGTAAATAAGTGGTTTATTAGAGTGGAAGGATATAATGGAGTGGAAATAAGAGAGACCTTTCTATACAAATAAAAATACAAAGTAAGCGATTATTTTACTTTTATTAATTGAACTACTCTTATATTTTCCCCTTAAAATTTTACCTAGTTTAAAAATAGTGTTTTGAATACATTTATTACGATCACATGATTTTGATTTTAATGCAAACAATCTAGTTACACTGTTTGCCGCTTTTGATATGAAATCGCTTATTGTTATCGATCGGATAATGTTATCAGTTTATTCTCGGACAATTGCGATCACATTAAGCGGACTCGACTGTAGTTGAAAGGAGCCTGGTTTTCCCTCCTTACCCCGCAAAATTCGGTGGACTTTCCACGTTATTGGTATTCACGTCATTCGCGATCTCGCAGTTTCGACGGAAAGTCCGCGCGATTTTCGCAGAAACGAGGGTTGTTAAACCGAGGGTGGGGGCGTGCCCGCTGTGTATTGTGGATATTTGATGACGGAACCTCCGCGGAATATACATAATCCATATTCCCGACCAATTTTAACTTAGTTGGTTCGGCGTACTATTGCAGACAAGTGTGCCCGAACACTTACGACATCTCCCTTTTGCCAAAAAAAAAAAGCTGCTCAACTTTACAGAGTTGGGGAACTGCTGATGTGATCCTATTAATCAGCAGTTTCTTTCTGCCTTCTCTCATTTGCCTGTTTGGAATTTAATAATAAAAAAATCACGAGGTTTGAAATGGAGGCTGAGAGAACTTTGTGGTTCACATCAATCAGGTGCTGAATGATATTTTAACTGGACACTGCAAATTATCTTACTGTTTTATCCCAAAGGACTTGGATTGCTTGTATAAGAAAACTTGGCTAAGTGTTGAAAAAAAAACAGAAATTATTAAACCTCAACATTTTGAGGTGGATATCTAGTTAAACTGCCCTTTCATAATGCACATTAACAGTTAATTGTGAGCCACTTTTAGCTCCCAGGTTTCATTCCTAAAGTTGTGAAGGAACATATAGGTTATTTCAAGCAATGCATGCCTTGATTTTGTAAAGAAACTGGAGCCAAGGCAACATAAAACGTTTTTTAAGTGTTAGATCTGTTCAAACTTGTCATTTACTAAAAGTACTGATCAGTTTTGAAGTATATTAATTTTTAAATATTTTATTTATTTCAGATAAAACAATGGAAGACTACGTCCAGTATGTTGGTGGCACTGTAGGGATAGCAGCATTAACCGGGGCTGCTGCTGCAACTGCATTTTACATGGCTTGTTCTCCTACTCCGATATCCCCTCCTGTGGATATCGATGACCAATCACTAGAAATTCCTGTAAGTTTAGACTATTTATTCCTTGGGAAAATTTTTCTATTTAAGTTGGATCTCTTGGGAAATAATGATTAAAATTTGATTTCCTAGAGGTCACTCTTGAGTTTTAATGGTTAAGTCATTATTTTGTAGTCTACATTTTCAAAGTGTTTGACAGAAATATTGACAACCTAAAGTGTGGGTTTTACTCTCTCTAATCCCACACTCCTGAAAATGACAAATTTGATTGGTTTGAGAGAAATAAAATTAGTTAAAGCAAAATCTTTTTACAGAGAATAAGCTAGTAAATTTTTTTGACTCGTACAACCCAATAAACTTAATTTTAAATTTCAGAATTCTGTGGGGGCCAGGCAATCCAGACTTGCTCCTCCTGGTGAAGTAACAAGCTTCCTATATGATGATGCAAAGACTCTCTTGGAAATGATGCAGAGAGGGCACAGAGTTTCTAGTAAGGAATTTATCAATTTTCCACATGATAATGTTTGTTTTTATGACTATTCTTATCAGGATAGTTTTAAAACGGTTATTTATAAAACAATCTTTAATTTTTTATTTGGATGTATCATAAAAATTGGATAATATTTTATAGCTTTAAAGGTTTTAAATGTCCCTAATGTAGAAACCAAATGAGGATCCTTTTCCTGGGTAACCTTAAGGATTCAAATTCTTTGGTTGCACAAATCCAATTTTAAGTATCTATTAAGGTCCACGGTTGGAGGTGACGCTTGAGAGTTGAGAGTTTACACCTATTGTCCGCTTAACCAGCAATAAATGGTGAAATTCTCCTTTCATTTAAGTATCTGTTTTGAACTCGATGTATTAGCCGAGGAATATTGTAAATTCTCGACATGTGAACCAAATCCAGATATAATTTAAAGTTAATAAATATTTTTTATTATTGAAATAAAATATCAAATAAATTCAAGCTTTATGTTCATGTTTAAGATTTTTTAAAATTTACAGATAATGGAAACTGTTTGGGATTCAGAGGTACTAAAGCTGAATATTCTTGGATAACTTACAGTGAAGTAAGTAAAACTGCCAAATTAAATTTACTTTTAAATCAAAATTTGAAGCAGCCATTAAGCTATTCCTCATTACAGTTGTTGGAACGCGCAAAAAACTTAGCCTCCGGCTTAGTACATGTTGGAATGAAACCTGGGCAATCTTCATTCATTGGA
Source organism: Tetragnatha versicolor (assembly GCA_024610705.1). Classification (NCBI taxonomy): domain Eukaryota; kingdom Metazoa; phylum Arthropoda; class Arachnida; order Araneae; family Tetragnathidae; genus Tetragnatha; species Tetragnatha versicolor. The sequence continues at coordinate 60,988,303 of JANDEH010000001.1, forward strand.
ATCTATTCTCAAAACTCAGTTGAGGTAAGTTAATCTATAAATTTAAGATCCTTATTTATCAAAAACTTCCATGACCTTTGTACCTGCTCCATTACCAAACAACTTCTTGTGTATTTAACCTTGATTTTTTTATTTCAGTGGGTTATTACTGAACATGCCTGTTATCATCAATCTGCTGTGATAGTACCATTGTATGATACTCTTGGACCACATGCTTGTTCTTTCATTATTAACCAAGGTAGAAATGTTTTCTGAATGATTATTTGATGTAGTAGAAAATTATAATCTTTGTTTATTTTGATTCCTTGTTAATTAATTAGATCAGTTCTTGTAGTTGAAAGTTTCCTTGTAAGCCATTGATATTTATTGGTTCAGGGTGCCTATTAGGCCTTGTAAATGACTCGGGTTTTTACTAATACATAAGGGGTGGGGAAGGATGGTGAATTCAATTTCTTCTCTCGGACAACTAGAAAAAAATTCATAAAGAAAGTAATTTTGAAATTGTGCATCAGTCAAAACTCTTGATAATCACTTTTTCCATCATACCTTGCTTTTCATCATATAGAATAAGCCACAAGAATACTTAATTGCTTTAATTCTTAATAAACCATATTATTCATTATTGCTTGTTGCAATATTATGTTTATGGAAATTTTTTTACAGGCAGAAATGTTTATAATATATGATTATAAGTAACAGGGAAAAAATTTCTTTCAGCTGAAATTAATATCGTTGTCTGTGATAAAGAAGAGAAAGTTCAGTCTCTTTTGGAAGAGAAAGATGAAACTCCTTGCTTAAAGACAATTATTGTTGTAAACAATGTCAGTGATGCAGTAAAAGATCTGGCCAAGAGTAAAAATGTCAGACTAAGCTCTATGAAGGAGATTGAGGTAAGAAAAGTTTTAGGATCTTAGGGAACGTACCCATACTATGTGACCCATTATTTACCATTTTTGACCCTCCTCCCCCCCTTGGTGACCATCTGTAGTATATGCCAAGACCCCCTCCCCTTCTAGTTTTCACGTAGTAGTTCATAAACACGGTTTGCCATCATTTTTTGCAAACATAAAGTTTAAAAAAATTTATTTTGCTTAATTTGCCTAATTTTAATAATTAATTTGGCTTAATTAGTCTTAATTTGGCAAATTTCAATAATTAATTTGAATTAATTTAGCTTAATTTTGTCATATTGACTAGAAGAAATTGACTACGTGACAACCCTAAGCCCCCCTCCCCCCTGTGACCGAGCGTGGTATTTTGAGGACCCCCTCCCTCCCCTGAATGGGCCACATAGTATGGGTACGTTCCCTTATTGGTGGAAGTGGGGAATGTATAATATGCATTTGACTTCATTTTTCGGGGTGATAAGTTTTGGAAGTTGTAAAAAGGATTTACTAAATATTAAAGCTCTTCTCTTCCATTCTTCGAAATAATATTTATAATAACTGTCTCCAGAGAAAAATACTCTTGCTAAAACTTTTGGGATGAATTTTTGTCTTGAGTAGAAAAGTGGTTTTCTATGGAAAATCTGCTCCAAACTGTGCCAAAATTGATTCCTTGCTCCAGTCTCAAATGCATGTTTCTTGATACAAAACCAGCGTTCGAAATTGTACTGGATTGCTGGTCCGGGACAACCAAAAAACGGCTCGGACCAGTGGAATCAGAAAATCACTGGTCCGCTGGACCAGTGGTGGAAAAATATCCCACCCTCCAGTTTTAGCCTGCAATTTCTCTTTGCTTGGAATCGGGAGAAAGGCAAAAAAATTTATTTCATTAAATAAACCAGATTAAAACCAGTTTGTCAACTAAAAATGTAAAACTAATCCTAAGTTATGTATTAATTTGTGAGCAATATCATTTGTTCAAGAATAGTTCTTATTTTTGCCAATTAGTGCAATTGTATCCAATTTTTATGTAAATTAGAGATCAAGAAGATTATTTTATTTGTATGTCAGTTAGTGAAATATTATTTAATCAAGAAAGTATTTAATTAATAAGATATTTTTAAAGTAATTGATTTTTTGGAGCTATTGCTTATTTCTCATAAATTTATTTTATTAGTACTTACTTTATATAAATTTCATATTTACAGCTGGTAACTTATAATTGAATATGTACTAATTTTTAGCATTACTATTTGGTACTCAGATTCTGTGCAATGGTTACTTTATAATATTTAAATTGGTCCTTTTTAATTTGTCCGACCAGTAATTTTTGTTGCGGACCAGTAAGATGGGTAAAGCACTAGTCCGCAGGACCAGTGGATTTTTTTCCCAATTTCTAACGCTGTACAAAACCACCAAAAAAGGCTACAAAAATGGCACATTCCCTAAAAAGGTGATACCAAAGTGTAATTAGCATTGCTCCAAAACTCCTCCAATAAAGTCTGTAATTTGAATCGGCGGCTCCCTACTTTACTTGGTCCATGTAAATAAAATTGGTGGCTCGTTGACATGGCAGTGCCACGTCGTTGCCATGGTAACGAGCTGCCAATTTTATTCACACGGACTATAACCTCATGATATGTACCTAAATCTTTTTACATAAGTTCTTTATCTGGTATTATTTATGGTTTAAATAAAATTTTATTTTAATGTTTTTGTTTTATAGGATCTTGGAGTACAGTATCCTGCTCCTATGGTGGTGAGTATTTATATTTCTGTAGGTATTAAATTTAAAAGATACATTTTACTTTAGATTTTGTGCTCTAAAACTTGTGATTACCTTCAGCCTCCAAATCCATCAGATCTTGCTACTGTTTGTTACACAAGTGGAACTACTGGCGATCCAAAGGGAGTTATGCTGACCCATGCAAACATTGTTATTGATGCTTCTGCAGTTATTGAGCAACTAGTGAGTTTTATATCTTGCTTCTTCTTTATTTTATGTACAATACAATTAATACTTGGTTAAGTGCTGGAATAATAAGTTCTAGTTATGAAGTTTATTTTTTTTAATTGTGGAGGCTTCTTTTTTAACTGTGCTTGAATCCAAAATATGTTCTTACATCCCAAATATTTAACTTTTTATCCAAGTTATTAAATTTGAATTTATAATATTAATTTTGTGAAACTTTTGAAACTGAAGTTTAATATACACTAAGTAAATAATTATACTTAAGTTTATCAAAATGTTTGAAAATAATAAGAGGTTGGTTATAAAAATAATCAGTGGATAAATATTGAATAACTAGTTTAATAATATAGGTACATTTACCTTTACATGTAAAAGACTGGATTTGTTTTTATTGCATAATAATATATATATATATATATATATATATATATATATATATATATATATATATATATATATATATATATATATATATATATATATGGTGGAGTGTATTCTATATGTTATATACCACAAATGTGTGCGACACCTACCTAACTTTCCTACATGGGATGTTCTATTCTTCAGAAAAACTTCCTTCAAGTTGTTCATTTTAAATAAACTATAGCAAAAGCCTTCATATATCATTGCATGATTATTTAAATTGGGTTTAAACTATCAAAAATAAAACTACAAAAAGAAACACGGGAATCTGACACCATGTCTTTTTCAGGGTGAACATGCACCTAATAAGAATGATACAATGATGTCATTCCTTCCTCTTGCTCATATGTTGGAAAGGTTATGTGAAGTAAGTAGTTAGTTTTTTCTGTAACTTAAATAATTTAAGTACATGAATCTTAAGTTAATATAACTTTGCAACTAAATAAAATCAATTTTTTATTCTCTGAGTTTATTGTGATGTACTCTTCTGTTTTTATAGTATTTTTTTGTAAACTAATATTTCGGGAAATTTGATATGTTATTGGGATTCTTAATTTCTAGTGCTAGGATATTGGAGCATAACTTCAAACCTATGAGTTTTTGAATTTGCAAATGTTGGCATGGTGGAATGTAACCTTTTTGTTTTTTTACAACGGTTTTATTCTAATTATCTGATGTACTTTTACACAGGGAGTGCTTTAAAATGTTTTTGCTATTCTTAAAATGAGATTAATAAAAATGGTTTTTGAAAGTAGACCTTATTGTAGTGTTTTAAATTGTACAAATAGAGTATTTATGAAAAGTTTCTTAGTGTATTTAAACTCTCCCTGGCTTTGGTGAGGTCATAGTGTTACATTAAAATTTTTTTCACTCATTAGGATATTTAATTTTAGGTTACAGTTTTTATCAATGGTGGAAGCATTGGTTTTTATGGAGGAGATATCAGAGCCTTGATGGACGACATGAAAGCACTAAGGCCTACCATTATGCCTGCTGTTCCTCGATTATTGAACAGAATATATGATAAAGTAGGTTTCTTTTTTGTTGGCAATTATTAGATTTGTTATATACCGTAAAAAGAAAAGAAATATTTGCTAAAGAAAGATATGTTATATACCTTAAAAGAATAAGAAATATTTGAAAATTTTTGACAGGTTGTTGCACGAGCTAGCAGCAGCATGTTCAAAAGACTTATTTTCAACTTGGCTCTTCATATGAAGCAATCTGAACTAAGAAGGTAAGAAATTGCATAGTATTAAAATTAATTTCGGCTTTTTTCTTTACTTCTGATCCACTTTTCACGCAACAGAGATTTGATTGTCTTGTTCTCCTTCAGGCTGATAATCAGAAACAATAGCATTTGGGACCGCATTGTTTTCAAACCAGTCAGAGAAGGAATGGGCGGCAGGATTCGCCTTCTTGTTTCGGGCTCTGCCCCACTGGCTGGAAACGTCCTGACTTTTATTCGATGCGCTTTGGGTTGTGTGGTAAGTATCAAAAGAGTATTGCATGAAGTATCTGAAAAGATACTGTGGATTTTTTGTGTATTAAATTTGATGAAATGTTTTCCAGGTTGTTGAAGGGTATGGTCAAACAGAGTGTGTTGCTCCCTGTACTCTAAATATCCAGGGTGATTACTCAGTTGGTAAGGATATTTGGATTCATTTTTAGTCTTGTGACAATTGCTATTAACATATTGTCAATTTTTTTCAAAAAGTTCAGAATACAATTTTTAAAAATTTTAATATTATATTTGATTTCATTGTACATTTTTTAGGTCAAGTTGGGCCTCCAATATCTTGTTGCCATATTAAGCTGGTTGATGTGCCTGAAATGGAATATTATTCCAAAAATGGACAAGGCGAGGTAAATGTTTAGATATTTTCGATTATTATTTAATAACTAGCTTCACTAACTGTTCTAAACTAATTAATTGAAAAGAAATTTGAATTTGTGTACAAAAACTACTAAAAATTCAGCTAAAATTCTGCTCTTATTGTGATACGTGCTATGGACTAATATGTATGATCTTTCTAGGTTTGCATCAAAGGGCTCAATGTCTTTAAAGGCTATTTCAAAGATCCAGTTAAGACAGCTGAGACTGTTGATTCAGAAGGCTGGCTTCATACAGGAGATATTGGAATGTGGTTACCTGTAAGAAATTTTTCATGCTTCAAAAGTTGTGATTTAATTAGTTTAAGAACTAATACTTTGGTTTCCTGAATTTTTTTTGTTCCAGTGCTTTCCATAAAACTAGTTGTAAAAACTACATACAAAATTTTGAAATTTGGTTTTTGTCTTGGATATTAAAGAAAATTTGAATTGTGAAGATTGTTCTCTTAAGAATTTTTTTATGTATGATCTATTGTAAAACAATCAAAATGCTAACACCTTTATTAAATAATTAACCAAATAATTTTAGTCTTGCTTTATAAATTGTCTTTGTTTGCCTTGAATGACTACTGCTGTAATAAAAATTAGGGTATTTAAAATTTCTTTTTTATATTTAGAATGGCACACTTAAAATTGTGGATAGAAAGAAACACATTTTCAAGCTAGCTCAAGGAGAATACATAGCACCCGAGAAGATTGAAAATATTTATTTATCTAGTCAATATGTTGGTCAAATTTTCGTCCATGGTGAAAGCTTGCAGGTATGTACAGTGAACTTAAATTATATCCAAACTGAATATTTTATATTATTGCAAAAACATGATTTTAGGTTAGGGTTACATGTTTTATTGCTACCCCAACTTAAGATGGTTCAGTGTTACATGGTTTTAAAATAATAAAACTCTTCAAAATCTTTTATTGGTATAAAAATGTGAGCAGACTTAGTGCCCAAACCCGTTTTTAAATTAAACTAAGATATATATGATCAAAACTGGTGTGCATAAAACTGAGTGCAATTGCAAGTGACTGAGAAATTTTAATTAACTTGTCTGAATCCACAAAGTTTGCTCTTGTTTGAAAAGAGTAATTTATGTAGATATTTTGGATGAGTAGTTTGACTTGGAATTCTTAGTCTGATAAAAATAAGATTATTCCTCTTTAACCGAGAACTGTTATATTTCTGTTCTTTTTTCATGAATTACACAGGTCTGCAATGAAAAAGCTGTTTGAATAATTTTAGCGATTTCCTATGTATTTTGGTGTGCTGATAACGAAAAAAATATTGAAAAAAATCCTATGCGTCAGGATTTTTCACAAATTGCAAAATTATATTCGAATTTGCCCATTTTTCGTAGTTTTTGTGCATTTCTAGCTCCTTTAGTTTTAAAAATTAGGAGCTGTGAATGGTGCACATAGTAAACTATCTCATCAGGACATTATAGAGATGGGAAGAAAATATTAGGGAAGATTTAATTAGGGAATAATGAAGGATTTTTGTTGTATAGTTCAAAGAAACTTTCTTTTTGCTACTCACAAGGGTAAAGGTACCAATGGGAGTATCATGAGGAGGAAAAATTGGCTTTAGATTGTGTAAATAAGTTTATTTTAGTTATATAATGATTTTCATGAAGAATATGTAACAATAATTTTATTTTATGAACCTATTTTCATGAAAATTGAAATAATGACATTTTTTACAATTTTACCTAAATTGTCAGGAAACATGACATTCTATGGCAAAACAGAGACCATTTTTGAACTCAGGGCACAAAAAACCTTAAAACTGACAACCTTAAAAATAAATTTGGATTAAAAAATCTACTTCTTAGTATACTTACATTTTATGTGAAATGTTGCTATATTTGCTCAATTTGTTACAAAATAAGGTGTCTTAAAAATCAATAGAGGTATTTTTTGGATTCAGCTCACCAAAAATCATTAAAAATTGTTTTCAAATAAAGTTTGAGTCGAAAAATAATTTTTTTAAATATTTACTTTTATTTTTTTTTAAAATTGACATATTTACTCAAATTGTGAAAAAAGGTGAAGTCTCATGACAAAACGGAGGCCAGTTTTAGATTCAGCACATCAAAAAACATAAAGAAAGATTTAGTGGAAAAAATTTGAATAAAAAATTTAGTATAAAAAGTTAATTTAACCAAATTTTAAGGCATTTCCCAATAAAACCTAATAATCTGAATTGTCAAAAAACGTGACGTCCGAGGACAAAATGGAGGTCATTTTTGGATTCAGCGCACCAAAAATAACAAAGTTCAGGTGAAATATCCAAAACAGCTCGAAAAAAGTTTTTTTTTGCAGACCTGTGTTATCAGGGTTTTAAGTTCACTGAAGTTTAATTGTTTTAAAATCCATTCTTATTGCAAGATCTAATATAATTTGTATTTTCAGAGTTGCTTGGTTGCTATTGTTGTCCCTGACAAAGAAGTTGTTCCGGCTTGGTGTAAGGAAAAGGGCATTGAGGGCAGCTGGGAAGATATCTGTAAAAACAAGGTAAATAACGTTATTTAGCAATAACATCCTGTAAAAAATTGGCAGGCATTGAATTGATATTTTTTTATTGGATTGTTATTTTCATTTTATACTTTATTTAATCATGGTAGATTGAGGGAAAATTCATAATTTATTGAGTCTTTAATTTTAGAATGGTTTTATAAATGTTTGATTATTTAGCAATAGGATACTAGTTACTGGTTTAAAGAATTGAAAATAATTATTTTATGGTTTTAAATTATGTTAATTAACCCTTAATTACTTACATATTGTATGCCCATTTGAAGTTTTTTATTTATTGTAACTCATGATTAACATATTTACATAAAAACATTAAGTATTTTTTCACGGATGTTTTGTGTCATAGAGAACATAATACAGTAAGGAATTGTGCTGAATGAATTGGTTACGGTAGCAAAGGCTAAAAATAACTATGTTTTTACAGCAATGGATAAGATAATTTATATCAATTCTCACTTTTTTCCCTCAGATGCTAAAAAGTTTGATCCTGAATGACATTACCAGTTTAGGCAAAAAAGCTGGGTTAAAATCCTTTGAACAGGTAAATACTTGGAATTTTTGTGTGCTATATTTTTTGGTTCTTGTTGGATTAATATTTAAGTGTTTTCTGTATACGTCATGTGTTATTTCATTGTGATCTACCTTTCAGGTCAAAGACATTTATCTACATCCTGAAATGTTCAGTGTTGATAATGGACTACTTACTCCAACTCTCAAAACCAAGAGGCCCGACTGTAGAAAGTGCTTTATTGACATTATCGATTCCATGTACCGGCTCATGGTTTAGTTTTCCCTCGTTTGTGTTCAAGAATCTCTTAACTGAATTCAAGCTAGTTAAATACTAACTGAAGGACCAAAAAGGCTGGGGAAAATGTTGGATGAAGTATCAAAAACTTTTTGCAATCAAGGAGTTGCCTGCTTTGGAGATAATTTCATTTCTTTCCCCCATCCTAATCAAAATGTACATAGCACTGGTGTTAGCTGATACTAAGTTTGTGTTGAACCTGACACACAATTTGACTTTCACATTCCAGTCAAGGACTAAGTATGCATTTGAGTGCAAAAATCAAGCGGCGAAACGTAATGTGCAAAATTAATTAGTTTCTCCATCTTCTGTTTACCTGAAGGTCACATCTCGGTGCTGGTAACATCCTCTTATTTGTGATTAATACAGTATTTTGCATTTGATGTCTTGTTGTCATCATTCCTCAAAATGTGAGAATTGTATGAATCATTGTTTTGCAAAAGCATTGGTTATGGCACTCAAAATGAAACTTCAAAAAATATGTACTTGAAGTATGATCTGGTATTTTTAATTTGAAGCAAATCCAATCATTTACAAATTTGTTATTAATATCAGGTGCACTAAATTTCCAAATTTTTGAAATTGCGATTGCTTTCTTTATGATTTTACTAAGCATTGATATTAATAATTAGAATGAATGCGGAAAAACTGTCATTGCATACAGTGTATGTATTCAAATTAAAAGTTCTTGTAACTAGCATTGTTTAATTATGAAATACCTGAACTATGGAATGATTTGGTTCCTAGATCTAAATTGTTTAAACCAAATATTGTTATAATATATTTTTTGGGTTATTAATGGTTGTCTGTCTTTGAAAATTTAGTCCTTTTCAGACTTTAGTATTAAGTCCTCTCTAAATGATATCACACTTTCTCTTATAAAATGATGCAAGTGATTTTTTCATCCTTCTGAATTGAAAACAACTTTTATCATGTGTAATTGAAGATTTTATAAAACTCAATGCAAGATTTGCTGTTTCAGCTGTTTTCTGACTGAACAGCTAGTCCTTTATCCTTAGGCTTAAGAAATAAGTATCGATTTTATACTCTTTATATATTCCTCAAGCACTCGGTTGATAATTGTTTTTTATTTATTAGTTATGTTTGGATCATTCGTTCTGTTGAATTCGGTAGAATTTCCAGTTTCTTTCTTCATATTGAAGATCTAAATTTTCAAAGTGTGGTATGAGTAGAAGTTTGGTGTGTTATTTATATTAAGCTATTTTTATACCACTATTGCTTTAGTAAGCATTAGTCTTCAGCTGCTTTTCAATGTTAACAATTTTTGTTTGGGCTGAAATTGTCTAGATTAAGTTATGTGTGCCATGATTTGCATTAGTAAATGAATTGCAGAAATTTTAATGAAATTCTGATTAATATACTCAAAGTTCAATAATATATTTTCATCGATCACTTAAAATTTTACATTTTTTGAATGCTCAATTATCTTGTTTATTCCATACCTTGTTTTAATGTTATAAATAAAATAATTGTAAACAACTGATTTGTGCCCTGTATTTTTGTACTGACTAAATATAAAAGGGCCAAAAAGATAGACCTTTAAAGTGGTAATTTTTCTTAGAATTGAAACTTAACATTGTAAGATTACCGTTTTGTAATTAAAAGCTTTTAAGCTTAGTTCCACCTACACTAAAATTGCATTTTATTACCCTACATTTTGAATTTTGGTATTGGAACTTATTCTTCCAATTATACTCATGGAACTTTTTTATGTACAAACTAGTGATGGGCAAAATCGATAATTTTAGGTATCGAATACTTTGGTATCGAATACTTATAGGTTTCGAATACTTTGGTATCGAATACTTATAGGTATCGAGTACTTTTAGGTATCGAGTACTTTTTTTCAATGTCGGGAAATGAACCTGAAGGGACAATTTTTTTTAGGGCCTATCCATAATCAGACTAATATTCAAAAAACTGAAAGCGATCCATCAAAAAGCCCCGTAGCTACGGGCCTGGAGGTGGATAGAGGCGAAGGATTTGGCGGGGGGAAAACCTAGCCGCCTCAAATTTCTCTCGCGGATGATAACGACTTGGGTTTGAGCGTTGCAAAATGAAAACGGAAACAGGCTGCGTTTGATCTACAGTAGGTATTATAAAGATTACTTCATTGAAAAATTTAAAACGAAATATGTCAGTAAAGTATCGATACTTTTGTGGGTATCGAATACACTCGATACCTATAGGTATCGAGTACTTAAGAGGCAGATTTTATAAGGAGCGGGCAGAAATGCGAGGGTCATTATTGTGACCATTTTTGATTTTGATGAAATTTTTATGATGGATACTTCTAATGATTTTAGAATACCCCTATTTTTTCTTTTTCCCGAAAAAAATTTTTTTCGGCCTACAAAAATTCTCAAAGTTGGTCGCGACCCGGTATTTTTTTCGAATCGACATATCTTTGTACAACATTTTCTCAGTGCATTGAGGGTCAACCAAAGTAATTCTTGCGGTAACAACATGTCCTTAGATAGCTTAATCAAATTCTTTTGTGAATTTCATGGTTCACCTTCCCTGCAAACTGGAAGGGTTCGCCAAACTTGGTCGAAAAAAATGAAAAAATGCCAAATTCGAGCCTTTATTGACCCCAGCATTGAGGGTCAATTACAGTTTTGAGGGTTAAAGTGTGTAGTACTGCTCAGTATTAACTTAATCAGCCCATTGGTTGTATGGTTAACCCTCATGGCAGCAGAAAAATGGCTACTTTCGTAGCTATCAAAACCAAAAGAGGTCATTTTGGTGACCCCGTATTTCAGAGCATTGAGGGTCAATCAATAATTCGAAATATACGTTTCTTAGTACAATACCTCTACTTTAAGAATCAGTTGACAAACCTATGGCGTCTCGATCTGTGATCACGTGAGATTGATTTTTGTAACTTAAAAAATGGAAAAAAGGTCATTTTGGGGACCCTGTATTTCAGAGCATTGAGGGTCAATGACGAACTGGAAATATGCATTTCGTAGTATGAGATCTACCCTTTAAGAAACAATTGACAGAATTATGGAGTCTTGACCTGCGATCACGTGAGATTTATTTTTGTGACTACAAAAACGGAAAAAAGGTAATTTTTGGGATCCTGTATTTCAGAGCAATGAGGGTCAATGACGAACTGGAAATATGCATTTCGTAGTATGAGACCTACCCTTTTAAGAGACAATTGACAGAACTTTGGTATTTTGCCCAGCGGGCACGCCTAAGACTTACTTTTCTACATAGCGAACACATAAAATATGTGATGCTTACAATTAGCTTTGTAGGTTGTTTTCAAAAATTATTTTCAAATTACATTTGGTCTTCCAAAGGAAATACCACCAAAAAATAAACCATATAATGAGATTAAATTTTTATTTGAGCAGTGATTTAAGACAATTTGAAAAACATTAGCCTTAAACATATAAAACAGTAAAATATTTCAAAGAATAAGTTTTAACAAAAATAAACACAAAAAAGGTTATTTCTCCCAAGTTATTTCATCTTCTTTAATCTTTGAAATTATCTTTTTGATTTCCCCAACAGCTTCAATACCGAAATACTGAAATAAAATAAAAATATAAATGAACCTTAGATTTGCATATGATAAAAGAAAAAATTACAGTAGAGCAATGTTTCCCAACCTTTTTCCGTCTGTGGCCCAGCTAAGCCTTTCTAAATTGTCTATGCCCCCACTTCATTTTTTTTTTCAAAAATCTTTGAAAGTGTATAAAATCTGGTTGTCCATGCCCCACAAGGTGACAATTTGGTTAAAAGTTTTCAAATTGACCCCCCCTAGAAAAACTTATTGCCCCCCGATGGGGCGTACGCCCCACGTTGGGAAACACTGCAGTAGAGATAAGAAAAATATGCACCTCGTCATTCAAATCTTCTAAATAATCTAACGAAAACGAACTTGACACAAAAAAAGGACAATATATATTTTTATTTGAAAAAATTGAAAGCTCAAAAAAATATCCTCATTATTTGTAATTCCAATTTTAATATTGCTATTTTTTTATTTCACAAAGTAAAATTAAATTACAAAATATTCAATTTCAACTTCATTAAACTCGAGGGTTTTAATTGATTAATTAATTTAATTAATTGTCTTCTCTTCTTAAATCACTGTTCAAATAAAATTTTAACCTAATTTTATGGTTTATATTTTGGGGGTCATCCTCATTGACCCTTATGCACTGAAATACCGAATCCCCAAAATTACGTTTTTTTTTCGTTTCTTTATTTACAAAAATAAATATCACGTGCTCTCAGGGCAAAATACCAAAGTTCAGTCAATTGTCTCTTAAAAGGGTAGGTCTCATACTATGAAATGCATATTTCCAGTTCGTCATTGACCCTCATTGCTCTGAAATACAGGATCCCAAAAATTACCTTTTTTCCGTTTTTGTAGTCACAAAAATAAATCTCACGTGATCGCAAATCAAGACTCCATAATTCTGTCAATTGTTTCTTAAAGGGTAGGTCTCATACTACGAAATGCATATTTCCAGTTCGTCATTGACCCTCAATGCTCTGAAATACAGGGTCCCCAAAATGACCTTTTTTCCATTTTTTAAGTTACAAAAATCAATCTCACGTGATCACAGATCGAGACGCCATAGGTTTGTCAACTGATTCTTAAAGTAGAGGTATTGTACTAAGAAACGTATATTTCGAATTATTGATTGACCCTCAATGCTCTGAAATACGGGGTCACCAAAATGACCTCTTTTTGTTTTGATAGCTACGAAAGTAGCCATTTTTCTGCTGCCATGAGGGTTAACCATACAACCAATGGGCTGATTAAGTTAATACTGAGCAGTACTACACACTTTAACCCTCAAAACTGTGATTGACCCTCAATGCTGGGGTCAATAAAGGCTCGAATTTGGCATTTTTTCATTTTTTTCGACAAAGTTTGGCGAACCCTTCCAGTTTGCAGGGAAGGTGAACCATGAAATTCACAAAAGAATTTGATTAAGCTATCTAAGGACATGTTGTTACCGCAAGAATTACTTTGGTTGACCCTCAATGCACTGAGAAAATGTTGTACAAAGATATGTCGATTCGAAAAAAATACCGGACGCAACCAATTTTGAGAATTTTTGTAGGCCGAAAAAAAATTTTTTCGGGAAAAAGAAAAAATAGGGGTATTCTAAAATCATTAGAAGTATCCATCATAAAAATTTCATCAAAATCAAAAATGGTCACTATAGTGACCTGCCCGCTCCTTATAAAATCTGCCTCTTAAGTATTTGGTATCGATACCTGCCCATCACTAGTACAAACCAGGCATTAGTAATAGTGACATTAGCCACTTAACAGTTTTTTTGGAATAATAGGTCCAAAGAAAAAGAATATTTTTAAAAGCAATATTAGAGCTTGGATTAGTTAACTCAAATTCAAAAACATAAACAAAACTAATGTAAATTATGACTCAATATATAGCTGCTTGAAATCTTAGCGAAAATATGGCACTTTTACTTAAAGTTGGCTTTTTCCAAACATCGGGTTCAGTTAAGCAGATTTCACCGGAAAGGATGGTATGGAAAACATTTTATGTTGTGAATTATTTGCATTTTTCTTTAAAAATCCTCTTGTGATAAATTTTAGAAAATGGTCTCGGACACAATGCTACTTGCCATCTGGACAATAATAGCGCATTTTTTAGTGTGGGGGGACATTGAAAATAAAAGACCATGTCTAGCTGGTTAGCGAGAAAAAAACAGCTGCAGCACAAATTACCCCCCATGATAGCAAGAAACTAGTCTTTAGGAAAACTATTAAAAAACCGGAAATTCCAACTAGTCTGTTTTCAAGACCCCATGTGTGATGGAGAAGTTGGCCAAATACCCGACCCTTGTCTTTCAACACCCCCAATAAACCTGTTAAGATAACACTGCTCAACAATGAAAAAATTTCCTTGATGAAAATAGTCATTTCTTATAGATTTTGGGTCGCTGAATACGAAAATCACCATTAAAATTCTCAATTGACTCAGGATTTTCAGGGAACAGCCCCTCCCCTTTTTACGTTTTTTGACGACTTTATAACTTTAAACTCGATTTTCAGGGTCAAAAAGCATTGCTTTTATCTTCAAATTTCCCCCAGGGGACAAGAAAGGTTCAATTAATAAAATATGATAAATTTATAACAAATGGATAGGTTTAAGGGGTAATTACCCCCCTAAAAATGCAAAAAATTAGCTAAAAATTATAGAGGCTTTTCCCTCTTCTTTTTTACGCAATTCACGTTTGAAGGGTCCTAACCCTTCCCCAAGTGCCCAAATTTGATGGCAATATGCAGCAATGATTTTCACTAAAAGCGGTTGAGGTGAGAGCGCCCCAAAAGCACCCACTGAAGGGTTCAATGCCGCACTTAAGAGTTAAACTGTGCTGTACAAAAAATTTGAAGCCACTAACTGAATTTCAGCTGATTCTTGTGTAAAATAATCTGCTGAATTCAAATATGACACCCGTTTTCCTCCATCACCCTCAGTTTTTAAGGGGATGCCCCCTAATTGTTATTGCACAGCCGTGCATCTATTAACATCTTGAAACATGGAATCCTCACTAGGGTGTATCGAAAAAAACTTTTTTTTGATTTTGATGATGCCTTAGTGCGGAAAAGTTGTCTAAGGTGGCAGAGAGTACCTGTGAATTTTTTCAGAATTTTTGGATAATATCTTGAGGTGCCGCCAAGGCCCTGAAGGTCCCCATGTTAATCCAATGGAGCGCGCAAGCCAAGAAGGCCGAAAATGGGTTTTCGCCCCTAATTTCCACCCTAATCACACGGCGAATGTCTTCAATCAAGTTATGGACCCTATATGATCTAGGCTATTACCCCGTTCGCACTGCCGCTAAAGGGCCCTTAAACTTTAAGTGCACTTAAACTTTAAGTGCGTTTTCTTAAAACAGCGTTCGCACTGGCAAAGGGTGATTGAGCACTTAATTGTGGAAATCTAAGAAATGTTTAATTTATTATTATATAACTTAAAACTAATAAATATAATCACCAACTTTTTAAAAAAAATAAAGTAAAAATGTAAAAATACATAAATAATTATTAATTGACAGACGATTTAAGAAAACTATTTCTGAATTTCAAATAAAAACAAAAACGAGACAAGCTGACTGGATTGTAGTGGGATAAATTGGATCATATCAAGGTAAATAAACTAAATTTTTTTATTAAACTAAATTTAATCAGTTTTTGGTCCATTGTTTTCCATATTTTGATGTACTTTTATTTTACCAACTGGGTCTTTTTGCCTTAAAAATCTAAAATATCTGGATACAATGGATATATTAGTTTGGCATAGCAGAACACGAAATAAATTTTATCATATTCATAACAAGAATGTTCTGAAAAGATTTCTTGATTGAATTTTTGTTTAATATTTTGATTTCTTTTTATCAGCAGCTGTTTTTAATTACATTTACACTATTAAGTAATTAAAAGCATTTTATTAATTATTAAAGCATTAAAAGTATTTTTTCTAATATTGATAAAAATAAATACCGTGAATTTATTGTCTGTTTCTTTTCGAGTTTTTAAGCAGTGGACTTCTAACAGGGGGGGCAACCGCCCTCCCCCCCAACTTTTCAACTGTTATGTGAAAAATAGCTGCAAGTCGCTTGAAAATTCTGTAACTTCCACAAAGCTTATTTATCCTTGTTTCTAGATGTATTTAATCATAATACTACTTTTAAAACATTTTTTAAATATTTAAAAAAGCCTCCAGGGGTAGGTAGGATAGCACCTTAAGAGGCAAATTTTCAAAATTTTCCTGGGGATGAACCCCAGACTCCCTTTTTTCTTGGAGTTCATGTTGTCAATTTATGTTATATCATTCAAATACTACTTTACAGTGTTTTAACACTTAACTATAAATTTTCTCGTTTGGGGATACCTTAAAAATGAAGTTGAGGCAACCCTTCCAAAAAAAGTTAAGTTACAGCGTGGTCCAAACCCACTTAAAAAAGTCCTTGCCCCCCCAACCAAAACCTGAAATGATGCCCCAGACTTCTAAAAGAAACAAAGGGGGCCGGGGTATTTTCTTGAAACAGAAAATGAAATGGGGGCCAGCATTAAATCAATTTTGTAAAAAGTCTGTTGAATTTACAGAGAAAAACTGTCAGCCAGAAAGCCAGTAAATTTCTGTTTTTTTACAGATATTTTCCGTGATTTTTTACAGAATCTCCATCTTTTTGCTATTTGTTTCTGTTAATTTTACAGATATCATTAGTGATTTCTTACAGAATTTCCATCTTATTACTATTTTATTCTGTTAATTTAACAGATATTTTTTACTTTCCATTTTTTTACAGTTTGTGTCTGTTAATTTTACAGAATTTAAACTGTGTTTTTACCCTTTATTATAGGAAATAACAGGTAAAATCTGTTGATGCAAGGAATAAAATCTGTTTTTATTCATTCACTTTTGTTTGTTATTTTAAGTCTCATAGAAGAGTTGAACATAAAATTATCTTTTGGCAATGAGGCCTAGACACAACTGAACTTAAGTGACACTGGTTCCAAATGAAAGCCACTATTGGGACTATTGGGAATTTTCTGAAAGTAACTCAACTATACATAAACTTAAACGCAAAAAAGGTGAGCTAATTTGTTCAAACCAAGTAGATTAACATTCCCGGGAATGAAAGCAAATTGTCAATTTTTAAAAGGTTTAAATTGGTCAGCAAACTTAAGTCAGAGGAGGCAGATAATCAGTAATACAATTGAAATCGTTTGAAAGATATTAATTAGTTGTGTAGCCTAAAATTATTATGGAAGGGGCTGGCTAGTTTTCTATAAGCGCCAGAAAGGTGAGTTAGGGGCTGGGATAATGTATATTTTATTCTGTAATTAATTGAATGAAGTTTAAAAAAGGGAATAGGTCCAAAAAATGACAAATGGACTTTTTGTGCTTGAAAATATCTCCAAGATCTGCTCTACAAATAAGTGTAATGAGGAGGGAAATAACTGCCCCATAGGCAGATATAGCCCTTTAAATTTGCGGAATCGATGTCCATTTATTGTATTTCTTAATTTAATTTAGAATGGAAGTCAATTTGTCTTTCTTTTTCTTATTCTTTGTGCTGTAAGCCAAAATTAAGAAAAGCTTAAATTAAGAAGCTTAAGCTTAAATTAAGAAGCCAAAATTAAATTTGCTTTAATTTTGGACGGTTTTTTTTATCAAGGGAATGTTTAACTCCATCCATATTCACTTACTCCATTGATACTGCCTTGATTTCACAATAATTTTGGATTTTATTTCTCTTGTTCTTTTTATTTCCAACTTTTATGCTGAGAACTAGGCGAAAATAAAATTCAAATGGTCAAAAGTGGTATTAATATTTTTCTTCTATTGAATTGGTCAATTTGTTGTTTGGAAACACGGGATTAAATTGTTAACGATCTATTCCTGTTTTATCATCTTTCAAGTAGTTAGTTGCCTTTTTTAGTTGACTTACTTGACTTATCCCTCTACCACTCCATTACTGGAGCATAGGGCCTCCGTCATGAGTCTCCACCTGACTCTATTGGTGGCAAGGTGTTTTGCCTCCCTCCATGTCACTCCGATATCCTTCAGTTCCCTCTCAATTGTCCTTCGCCATGTTGTTCTAGGTCTTCCCCTCTTTCGATGGCCCTGGGGGTTCCAGTCAAAGACCTGTCTAACTTTGAATTTTTCAGGTTTGCGAAGTACGTGGCCAATCCATTTCCATTTCCTTTTCTTAATTTCAGACTCCACTGGTTTCTGTTTCGCTTTTCTTAGAAGATCTTCATTGTTAATTTTATGAAACCATTTTATATCCAGAATTCTTCTCAAGCATTTGTTAATGAAGATCTGGCCAATAAGTCTGAAATAATCTTTTTGATCTGAAACCTCCTTCTTTTTTTTTCTCTATCAGTTCTATTGTCTTTCCTGTTATCCCTTCCTTATCTGGTTTTCTTCTTCTTTCTCCCAAGACCTCTTTGGCCGTCTTACAAAATGTTTCCCTAATATGTGTTCAAACTTCCTCAATGTTGTCTGTTGCATCATTAGACATTAGATATTTGTGATTCTTCATTGCTTCTTAGAACAGTCATGGGGCAAAGTACGGCCCGCGGGCCAAGTGCGGCCCTTCCTGCTAGTTAAACCGGCCCGTGATATGGTTTTTAATAACCCTTACAATAAATTACTACATGAAATATACTATGACGTTACGTAAAAACAGCGTTAGATACAAATTTACTGACCACCATTTAGCCTCACTACTGCGAATAAGCTCATACCAGATTCTACCAGGTTATGAAAAACTTTTGGCAGCTTAATCACAGTTTTATCTGTCACATGCCCCCAGGGCCGGACTGGGAAGAAATTTCGGCCCGGGCATTTTAAGTCTGAATCGGCCCACTGCATATTTTTCATGGAAAATATAACTTCATAGAATTAAAAATTTCGGGGGGGGGAAATATGGTACTTCCCCAAGAAATTCTTTTGAAAATTGGCCCCTAAGAACTAGTCTAAAATAAATGAAGTCCCTAATTAGATACGACTCAACATGGACTTCTAATTCCTTGTTGGTAAATTCAGTGGATAGAAAGAATTTCGACCTTGTCGATCTTAATATTAAAATAAATTGTAAACAATGTAGCTCAAAATAGAAAGGGGGTCTGGGGGCCCTCCCCCAGAAAATTTTTGGAAATTTTACTCTTAAAAGTACTGTTTTACCTCATTTGGGACCCTTTTGGGTGACATCCGAAAAGGTACGCTCCTTTTATGCCATAGAATTTTTAAAGATGAAACCAGGGAAATTCGTTCATAAAAATATTTTATATAATATAATATGTTTTTGAGTTCAGTAATTTATGCCATCATTAATGAATTTATTTTCTGGTAAACTAATGGTTTGGTGGCCGCACAAAAAGAAGTTGTGGGCCGCTAGTTGGAAATTCCTGCTGAGTACGGATTCATTTTTACAGGATCTTTTTCGTAAAATATTTTGGTTGTAGGCTGCCCACAAACGGCCCTCGATGAGTAACGGCCCACCGGGCATTTGCCCAAATGCCCGCATGGCCAGTCCGAGCTTGCATGCCCCTTGAACTTCAAACTCTTCTAGACCATTAAATTTTTGATACTTCTTTTCTAAAGTTTTTTACCATTTAGAGCATATTAGTTGTATGTGTTGTAAAAAATCAACTATAAAATTATCACTTATAAACACTTGTTTTGTTAGTTTTTTTGTTTTTGGCCCGCCTAATAGAAAATTCTTTAGTTTGCCCATGTCTGGCTGAGTTCAAATCTGTTCTTCAGCTCAATTAAAAATTTCGTTCTATGTTTTACTTCTTTTAATTTAGGGCCGTATTCTACTTTTTCGTGAACTCACCACACTAGCGAACTCCCCTCGCCTCGGTGAATTCGCTGGTGATTTAATTTCTTGTATTCTAACGTGGCAGGTGAAATGGGCGGAGATTTTAAATCTCCGCTTTATTAGCTGTTCTGGCTGACGTCAAGACTCTGCGTAACAATGCTTTTAAGCCAATCAGAACAAACCGGAAATCTAGACCCACGTGCTACTACCATCAACAATCAACAGCAATAATCCCGATCAGCGCGGTTTTTTAAAACGAAAGTAAGATAAATTATTGTAATTGCGTAATTAAGCAATGTTTTGGGAAAATGAGACAGATTTTCTCATAGATTTCTTGGAGAGCAACCCGGACCTCGTTTGCATGGGGGTAGGGAGGGGCAACTGCCCCCCCCTTAAGTCCTAAGTAATTTACTTTTACTTTGCTTTTAGTTAAGTTAAAAGCCAGTTTTTTAGGGTCAAATTTTCAACATTTTTCTGGAGGAGGGCCCCCAGACCCCCTTTAGTATTTACACCTTAATAATTAACACTTTTTCTATAAAAAGTTCATTAAAATAGAAATTCTAACAAAAATGTATGTCTAAATTTGGGTTTACATGTACCAAAATACAGTTTGAAACCCTGTTCTTAGCATCAAATTTTGCAAATATTTTCTGGGGGAGGGAAGCCATGGTCACCTTTTGTATTTAAACCCTTATTATTCACGTTTTTTTATAATAAGTTCATTAAATCAAATTTATACCTAAAAGTGTTTGTTCAAATTTAGGTTTACTTGTACTAAAAAACTGTTTAAAACAGGGATGGCAAAAACCCGGTTTTTTTTTAAAAAACCCAAGTGGGTTGGGTTTTTTCAATAAAACCCTGAAAAAACCCACATAAAACTGGGTTTTTTCAAAATTAAGTGGTTTTCTCCTACATAGTAAGTGGTTTTTTTTCAAATTTTAGTGAGTTCTTTTTGTTAAATGTGTTCTATCAAAATAATGTCAGTTTTTCCATAGTTAAGTGGGTTTTTTCAAAGTTAAAACATTTAATACTTTGAAAAAAACCACTGAAATTGTAAAAACACCCCTTATTTATTAAAACCTGGTTTAAATTTTGAAAAAACCCACTAAAATTTAAAAAATATCCCAAACTTTGAAAAACCCCATTCAATATTGAAAGAAATTAGTATTTAACTTTGAAAAAACCACTGAAATTTAAAAAATCCTCCTTAATTTTTTATATCTAGTTTGAACTTTAAACGTTGTAAATTTTGAAAAAAAACACTAATTAATGAAAGAACCTATTTAACTTTTAAAAAACATCCTGAAGTTGAAAAAAACACCATTTAATTTTTTAAACCTAGTTTAAATTTTGAAAAACCCATTAAAATATAAAAAATATCCTTAGACTTTGAAAAAAAACTTTAATCTAAAAAATCCTCTTTAATTTATTTATAACTAGTTTGAACTTTAAACCTCTTAAATTTTGAAAAACCCATTTAATAATAAAAATCCCCCCAAACTTAAAAAAACAACTTAAATTTTAACAATATCCTAAGCTTTGAAAAAACCCATTCCAATTATATTGAAAAAATCTATTTAACTTTGAAAAAACACTGAAATTAAAAAAAATCCTCCTTAACTTTTATATAGTTTAAACTTTGAACTTTAAAGTTCCTAAATTTTAAAAAAACCCATCAATAATGAAAAAAAACCCTTATTGAAACCCGATTAAAATTTTGAAAAACCCACTCAACTGCAGTTTTTGGTATGTTATTTTGTCATATGTTTTCCTTCAATATCTTGGCAAAACTGCCAAAATCTTGATTTTTCTTTAAAAAACCCAAATATGGGTCCAAAAAGTGGGTTTTTTCACATGTTTTTTTTTGAAAAAACCCATTGGGTCCAATCCAGCCAACCCTGGTTTAAAACCCTGTTCTTTGAGTCAAATTTCCAAAAAATTTTCTGGGGGAGGACCCCCAAACTCCCCTTCGAAACTTGGACCTTTTTTACTAAAAAAATTTTTTTAAATAAATTATTCTTACACGCAAATTCTACCCAAAAAGTGTGGAAAAACTACATTAAACCTATTGATATATTATAGATGAAAGGGGCTGAATAACATTTTTAGGCGCCTCACGAAATAAATTTCCTTATTTACCAGCACTGATTCAAAATTAAAAGTTAGAGCTCCCACCCGTGGCCATACCCATGGGAAGGTAAGGAGTTGACCCCCATTCCAAAATTATTATGTCTATTATGTTGCTTTTTTACTTGAAAATTATGAAGATATACAAAGAATAATCCACCTCGATTGCATCCTAAATGGCCCCCTATGTCCAAAAAAGTCACAAACTACTTTTTAGTGACAGATTACAAAAATGTTCACCTAAAAATAACCATCATTGTTTCCACGCTACCCGAAAACATTTTACATTAATTTCATTAAGGTCATAAACCCCTCTCGAAACAATACTGTGGCTACGGCCCTCTCTCACGGGGCTTTAAAATTGTTCTCCAGAAACATAAAAGTCGACCCTGCTTGCCCCCCCTAAGTGGAACCCTGGCTACCCCCATGCTCGTGAGTGGGGCTTTTTCAAATAAGTTTCCTGACCAGACTGCTCAGCGCACAAAAAGGCCTGGGATAAAATTGCCCTCCAAATAAATTATCTGGGCCTTTCGAAATACACACGATTAGGCAAAGACATACGTAGAAAATGGACTTATCTTAGAAGGAGAGTTAGGAAGAAATATGCCATAATAAACCACAAGAGGAATGCTACTGGGGAGGAGAGGGGTCAAAAGACGTTTTTTTTAAAGTTTTTTTTTAATTTCAAATATATATGCACCAGTGAATCCTTGAAAATAAGTTTAAAATAGTAACAACAGAAAATTGTTTTTTAACATATCTAGGATCATAGTGGCGTATATAGAAATTTATTTTGGGAGAGGCCCAAATATCCTTTAAGAAAATAAAATCACTATCAGGCCCCAAGTTAAATTTTTGCACAGGGGGGGAAGAAACTCGAAATTCCCTCTAAACCCCTTTTACGCATGTTTACAGGTTTAATGCTATTTTTTAGTAAGATTCTCCATTTTATGAACTTGATCTGAAAATAAATGTGATTAGTTGAGTTCTAAATACCAAAAGGGGGGTTTGGGGGTCGTCCCCCAAAAAATTAAAACATGGTTTTAATTCATTTTAAGACTTTTTTTCGTACATATAGAAAGGTTTTCACGGGCTTGAAGGGTTTCGCGGGCTGCAGTTATAGGAGACCCCTGAAATAAAATATTAAAATTTTTTAATATTAAAATATAAAAAAATTAGAAGCCACTTTGACAAGAGCAAATAAATAAAAATTATTTTTAATTTTACATGATTACAATTCAGTTGTAGACATAAGTTTACATGATAATGTAAAACCTCTTTTGCATTGGTTTTCATGGGCCAGGACACATTGTGAAAATTGTGTCAAAAGTTCTGATGTACATAGCAGATTTGACTGATTTTAAATGCAAATTAAAATTTAATCTTTATCTACTTATTTGGTAATTGCTAGAAGTTTCCTTTAACAAAAAGTTTTGATGTTAATTTCAATGAAACTGACTTGACGCGAACAGAAAAAAATTGGCGCGGCGAGATTGTAAACAGAACAACAAACCAGAACAACCTCTCAGCCAATCAGAGACTACTTCACTCGAAACTCCGCCGAACTCCCCGAGCCAAGAGGTGGTGAACTCACTGCCGGTGAATTCACCCGAAAGAGGCGAGAAGAAGGTGTAGTAAAATCGAGTAGAATACACTTTTAGCGTTTTCACCCGGTGAGTTCACCAAAGTGGACGAGTAGAATACAGCCCTTAGCAATATCATAGTGAGTTCTTTTTTTCACTCTTCTTTTTTGGATTTTTTCGTAGTTTTAATTTTAAGAATGATATTACGAGAAAGTTATCAGTTGCCAAGCCATTTTTTAAGGAATTTTCACTGCGGGGGAAAGAGTCAGGGGCGTGTATAAAGGGGGGGGGGAGAAAGGGGAAAAGCCCTCCCCTTCCCCTGAAATTCGGACTAGAGGTACAAAAAATAGTTAAATTATTACTTTTTATGGTTAAATTTCTATTCTATAAGCTACTAGGGTTCTGCTCTTTCTATATAATTGGAACTTTCTATCACAATCTTTTTCGATGCTCATTTTTTCTATACATGTTAATTAAAATTTTTAATATTAAAATCGAAATAAGAAGACCCAATTAACCTAAAAATAGGATGATAACCGTTTCCAAGCAAATAGGTTGGTAATTATTGAGAATTTAAGCAAAAATTTTCCTTAAAGTGTCCACTATACCCACATTTACCTTAAGTGTTTTAAATTAAATTTGAAAAGTGGAAATAAAAACACGGAAAAACCTTGGACAGAAACACGGAAAGAGGAATCTTAGTCTGTTTGAGACTGCAGTTTAACTTCTTTCTCAAATATATTCTTTTTAATATTCTTTAAAAATTAGAAAAATCTTTCCCCCTTCAAAAGAGTTTAACTTAATTTTAATATTTTTGAGAAATTCTCCTTTATAAACAACAGTAGAAACTATTTAAATTGATCCCTTAATATTCTGAAATTATTACTAATTGACTATTAGCAACTTGGTCATTAAGGGAAAAGGCTGCATTTTAATAGTCTAGAGCAGGGGTCGGCAAGTAATTTTACTTGGAGTTCAAATAATTTTGAAAATTTTCATCGAGGTCCGGAGAAAAAATAGGTTACTCTCTCTCTCTCTTAAAGCTCTTAAAAAATTATCATCTTCAAATACTATATTTCTACAAAGATGTGTTTCACTACGCTTCCTGCTTAATAATATTGTTAAAATTAATATTATTAGAAGTTTTTACATTAAAAATGAGGGTCTGGGGGTTTCCCCCTGGAAATTTTTCGAAATTTGACCCTTTAAAAGCAGGTCAAACTAATTTTTGTAGTGTAAAAATACATATTAACGGTTTTCAAAACGTTTTGGCGGTCCGGGAAATAACCTCACGCGGTCCGGATGCGGACCGCTGTCCGCCAGTTGCCGACCCCTGGTCTAGAGTCTAGAGAGTTTAAAATTCAGTTTAAATTTGAAATTTACCAAATCTTGCCACTTGCAAATTTGAATGTTTTAAAAATGTTTTCTCTGGTAACTGGTATTTATCTGTTAATTTCACAATATTTATTTTGAACTTCTGACGCTAAATAGAGTTAAGAAACTACTTCCTAATTTAATTAGCCATTTACCTTCACTAGTTCAAAGTTATTAAATAAGAGTATAAAGAAAATTTAACATATATTGACTAAAACAATTTTTGATTTTTAATTAAATAATTTTTTTTATATTTTAAACATTACATAGTGCCCATTGAAAGAACACAAAACGTCATCAATGCAACCATGGGCGGATTTAAGAGGAGTCATGGGGAGCAATGCCTCCTAAACTTTTTGAGAAAAATTCATTTTTATTTTTCCAAAGCCATCAGAAGGACAGCTTGCCCCCTCAAGGTTTCCAGAATGACCCCCTGGGTTTAACACCTAAATCCGCCCATAAACGCAACAGGTACTAAAGTGAAAATACTTTAAGAAGGACTGACAAAAATCCTGAACAAAGAAATAAAAATCATACGAGATTATCAAAATCTCGGAGAGGAACTTGTCACCACCCAATGACCCGCCACTCCACTCCACTCCACTCCATCCTTCAAGATCAACTCCGTTCATAACCATTCTCCTCAAAAAATACCCGGCCGTCCCCTATTTGGATCATGTCATGCCCGTCCTTGGCCTCGGTTTCGCTTGGTTTTGGGGAGCCTTTTTGATACTGGCTGCTCGCTTATTACATTACGAAGTTCGAGTGGTCACGTAGGATATCAGAAATTTACCTACACTTTGTCGGCAAACTTTCATCACTACGGGGGCAAAATAAATCACTGCGGGGGGACTTGCCCCTAAATTCCTTACTTAAAAAATGACCTGTCAGTTGCTGCATCAGCACCTCTCTCAGAAATTTTTGCTGCATCAGCACGTCTCTCAAGGACCTCAGAAATTTTTGGTTATAGCAATATGATCGATTTGGTTTCGATGTAACCTATTTGGAGAAACCCAAGTCAACTTGTGTATATCTCCTTATGCTTAAAGTAGCTTCCTCCTATTGCAAGATTGTTCAGCTCACAGAAACTGACGAAAAGCTCCCCATTTTCATTTCTCTCTTCTGGGGCCTCTTTTCCCAAACAGCGTTCATCGCTTGATACTTTTTCCCCGATTTTTGCATTTAAATCGCCGCATATAAAATACGGGATACTAGGTAAGAGTTTTTTAATTCTGAGTACCTATTATCCTAAAATTTTATATGCGGCTCGCGAAAGTATTGTGGTTTTCCAAAGTGACCCTCAAGATCAGGTGTTGCAATAGGGGTTCAGGTGTTGCAATTGGTGATCAGGTATTGCATTCAGGGGTTGGCCACCCCTGGCTTAGAAACTGCATAATAACTGAAGACTTCCATTTTATCACTTTTATTCTCGTTGTTTGTTTGCAGAATAACGTACATTAATGTGAACAATGAGCTAAATCAAACAGTTTTGCATTAGAGTTAGCTCATTTGTTGCTACAAGCACCTCAATTCTTGATTGGTAGTATTCCAATATTTTTATTATGTAGGCACAGCTGGAACTTTCCTGTTGTATAAGCACTGTGCAACAGCAGAAGTTCCAAACAATGGCCAATTTGTGTATTAAGGTAGATCATAAAACAAGTCTTCTTCTCTTCATCACCCAACAGCTGCAAATCACAGAGTCTGCAAATAAAGTTGGTAAGCATCGATAAGAGCACGATTCAGACACTGAGGATTCAGATGTGAACATACAAATCGTAACAATGGGGGAGGGGTACTTACATTTTGAACCAATCAGAATACTCTGTTTCTCTATCATTGCGGATCCGATTAGGATCGGAATTTAAATGAATTAATTGGTCAGGGTAAAATTGAATTAGGGTTACTTGGGGTAAGTGGGTCACCCCCCTAAAACTATAATATGCACAGGAAATTTCACTCTTACTCGCATTGATTATGTTACAGCTTGTCACACCGATGAGTTTTGCATATATTTGAGATTTGTTTAATTTATTTTTAAGATAATAGAACTAATTTAAAATAGATTCCCAGAATGAATTTTTTGGAGAGTTCAAGACGCATTTTTCAAAGAAGTATTTCCAGGTAAGTTTTCATTACATTTTAATGTTTATTGAACTGTTTTGTAGAGTTTGACCTAAAATACACTACAATTTAAAATTTTTAAAAATTTTTAATTTTGAAGTGTTTAAGACGGGTGTCCCACTTACCCCATAGTTTTAGCATGGTTGGGGTAGGTGGGACCCCTAAGTGTAGGGTAAGTGGGACTCCTAAGTGTGGGGTAAGTGGGACCCTTCTTTATTTAGTAAGTGAGACCCCTTATTATGATATAAGTTGCTCTAGAGGGTCCCTTATGATATAGGAACTATTGCTGGAGACATGAGCGGATTTCAGGGGGGTTATAGGGACAATTTTCCCCAATATTTTCAGAAAATTTCGATTTATAGTAGCAAGACCTTTTACTCACCACTTCAAAATTCATTAAAATTTATAAATAGTTTGATCGACATTTTATATCAAATTTGCGTTTTAATTTAAGTTATGGCGAGTAAAGTAAAAATATCTCGTCAACAGGGTTCATTTTCATTTAGTGGGTCCGATTTCTTTTTTAACTTACAATGTGTATTAAAGTGCCAAAATAAATCTTAATCAACCTTAATATGTTTATTCAACACTATTTTTTATGCTAAAGCAAAACATTTCCCTTTGGCCTTTCGAAACATTCTTTAAAATACTTATTTGGCTTTTCATTCTATTCTTACCTTGTCATATTGATTTTGATGTGAGTATATTTCTCACTCATGGATACAGTTACAATAAAATATTTTGTATTGAAATTTACTGTACTTTATCAAGTAAGACCCACTTACTTCCATTTAAGTTTTGCTTGCTTTAAATATAAATAAAGAGGGGGTGACCCACTTACCCCATCCCTTGGGGTTAGTGGGTCACCCATCTCATTATTGATAAAAAGATCAGTTAAGAAAAATGTAAAGCTTTATTTTAGAAACTACTGATAAATTTTTATTTATCGATAGATTCCTTAACGAAATTAGTCAACAAGTACAAAATAAACCCTTTCAAATTTTTTCTATAAAGCTCCAAAAATGTGCTAGGCCAGTGTTTCCCAACATGGGGCGCACGCCCCACCGGGGGGCAATATCATTTTCTAGGGGGGCAGTTTGAAAATTTTCAACAAAATTGCCCCCCAGGTGGGGCCAATCCTGGGGAAAATTAAAAAACTTTTTAAAAAGAAGTTTATCAAAATCTGATCTTATCCTATCTGAGAATGTATGTCTGAAATCTGGACCAGTAATGTATCAAAACCTAGTTGAAACCCTGTTTTTAGAGTCTAATTTCCAAACCTGTTCTGGAGGATGACCCAAAATATCTTAGTTTTTAGAACGCTTATATTTGAAACTGTTTTACATTAGGTTCATCAAAATGCAAATCTTACCTAAAAATTTATATCCAAAATTTCCCAACTAGGGGTACCTAACTAGTTAAAAACCTGCTTCCTAGAGTCCAATTTCCAAAAATTTGCTGGGAGAGGAACCCCAGACCCCCCTTGGTACTTAGAAGTTAATTACTCATAACTTGATTTAGTTCTTTATCATGCAAATTCTACCTAAAAATGTTCAGAAAAGCTTCATTGGACTTATTAAATAAACATAGGAGGGGGGCAAAGAAATAATTTTGGTTCCCTCTTAAAATATATTTCTATTTCTGTATATGCCACTAAGACCAGGGGGGGCATGGAAAATTTAGAAAGGCTTTGGTGGGGCATGGACAGAAAAAGGTTGGGAAACACTGTTCTAGGCCCAAAAAGGGGTCCCACTTACCCCAAGTGACCCTACACTAGAATTATTTGGCGATGCAATAAATGGTATCGCGAAAAAACCGTTCAATGCAAAAACCGCTCAGACAAAAACCGTTCAAAAAACAAAACAAAAAATCATAGCTTTACACATGTAATAAATTTCTTTTTTATTGAACGATTTTTGCTGAACAGTTTTTACATTGAACGGTTTTTTCGTATATCCCAATAAATGAAACGACAATTCTTTTTTTATTAGCTATTAAAGAAACAAAAAGTAAAAAGCTTAATAAAACCTGTCCTGAGAATTAATTTTCAAATTTCTTAAATTTCGTTTAAAAAAAACAGACTTCCAAAAATTCCCGCTGGTAAATAAATTGTTAAAATTTCATTCCTATTTAAAATATCGGGAAATACGATTCTGAAATTAAGTTGATGAAATAATATTCAAAAGATGCTTAAATGTGAACGATAACGTTCAAAACCTCTAATAAAACACCTAAATAATTCTTTAAAAAAAGCACTTTATTGCATAAAATATTCATCAAATTTTATTGCAAAGAATAAAAAAAATTCGAAGAATGAAACCAAGTGGGAAGAGCATGTCTTTGTTATTGCAACACTGTTTCAGATGCTGAAAGCAGTGTTCTGAGTTCTGATTGGATCAAATTGTAAGTACCGCCCACGGTTGCGATTTGCATGCATACACTTCTGAATCATGCCCGATAAAATCAAAGTTAAAGTACAGATAGGAGTGAAAGGTATACGATTTGAACGTTGATTGTAATTTGTTGAGAACCAGTTTAGGAACCAATAATCGTAAGTGCCGTATTATTTTTTCACGTATTCTTACGAGTATTTTAATAATACATTCTACGACAAAATTGCCTTGCCCTATGCCTATGATATCTATAAACATTTGGCCAATATAATGGAGAATTGCAGCATCTCTTAAAATTCTAAATAATCAATTTTAATTTATTAAAAATTATCTCCTGATTCCTAAAATACGCTTGTCTTTTCCCACAAACTTTTTTTAAGGTAATTATGACATATTTTAATACAGAAAGCTCCTAATAATGTGACGTCCCATGTGTCTCTTGGAAATGTGGGAAACACTGTTTTCATCGAAACACTAGGGCTAGGCAGGCTGTAAAAAAACTAGAGCTCAGTCTTTCCCTCTTTCCAGTCTTTCAAATCCGGATAACAACAAGCGGGAGCAAGGCACGTTTAACGCGTCACAAGCTGTTTCAGCTCAGACAGAAAAGAAGCTATTTTTAATTGAAAATAACTTAAAATTTAGGGATTTTAAAGGTAAATTAAAATGTTTTTTAGAGGTTTTAAGCCATCCTGAACACATTAAGATTAAAAAAGATTGACTGCAATTATGCATTCTACCACTTCAAAAAACATAAATTAGAACAGGGGTTCTCAAACTTTTAAACATCGCGACCCACTTTTTAGAAACGAAATCTAACGCGCCCCACCTAACTATTCAGTTAACTATTTCATGCCCCCCCAAAAAGAAGGATTTTAACTTAGAGCGTGGGGAGGGGGTTTGGTCACCAACTATTTCGTTAGGATAATAAATTACGTGCATATATTAGAAGAAAAATTAACTTTATGAAAAATTTAAAGTAAGTGTATGAATTTGAGTGTATGAAATAGTTTAATTATGAGTGAACAAGGATACCCACCATAAAAAGGGGGGTCTGGGGGTCCCTTCCTCCCCCAGAGAAATTTTGAAGTTTGACCCTTGAAAACTGGGTTTTAACTTGTTTTTTAGTAATCTGGGGGATAAATTGCAGTTACATTATTATCTAAAAAAATTCTTAAAATTTGCATTACCCCCCCTTGGTGTGGATGGGATGGGGAGTTCTACCTTTATAATCAAATCTTATTTGAATAACCGACTAGTTTTGCATTATAAGCACATTAATGTGACACATACTAGTATGTATTTACATTAATTGTCTTTTGCATTCGACACACAAAGTAGGGTATTTTTTCTTATTGCTCTTATTTTTATTCTATTTACATGGTAATATATAAAATAAAATTCATGGTTTTATTCTATTAAGTATGGTAATTTGATAAATTTCGAAAGTCACAGTTTGAGAAACTCTGAATTAGATTATTTAAGTTCAGATAAAGAGCTAGGGAGCTATCGCTCACCAGCCCCCGTAAACTGCTTACGCAGGATCTTTTGGATTGCTTTGTAATCCTCAAAAAAAACCTCAGCTCACTGATCTTAACTCACTTTTTAAAAATATATTAACAAAAACATTAGCAGAAGAATTGTCACTCCTGAAAGTTTGAATATTATTAACTCTAACTTATCAATAATTTAATGTTTCATCATAAATAGGGCGTCAATCGGTCGTTGTGATTGGTTGTATAATACGCTGTTTTGACAGAACTTGCTTTGTAACTTCAACCTTATCTAAAAAAATGGAAATATTTTAAAATTGAGAATTTATTTAAAAAAAAAACCAATAGCTTACTCGGAAATCCGGAAAGAATCCGGACATTTTGAAACCATAAATGTGTCATTCGGATCAGTAATTAAAAAGTTTTTTTTCCATGGAAACTGTTCACCAAATTTTTTTAGAATTATTTTCATTTTTCAAAAAATTATGGTAAGGTAAATACGGGTATAGTGGACACTGTACCAATAGTGGCCACCTAGCTGATTAATTTTAAATAAAACGAGTTAGAGGCATCAAACAGCGTCAAAATTCATAGGCATAGTAGATTGTACAATCAGGTAAGCTGGTAATTTACCACTGATACCACAGATCAGCATGGGAAGGATATTTAAATATTTGAAAATAACAACATCGGCCGAGTGACTGAAATTTGATTTTGCTTATTGAATCACGTAAGGAAACGGGTATATCGGAAATGATTTTTTTGTATTTGTTACCGTTTGATTAACTTTTAATTTACATTAAGATAAAGAAGATTGTATAAAATGATAATGAATAAAATTTATTTGAAAATTTTGACTTAACTAGGATTTATGGGGGTGGCCACTTTCAACACAAAATCTTAGATTTTCCAATAGTGGCCACCGCAATGGCTTCTAATAGAAACGTAAATAAAATTGAATTTTAGTCAGTTTTTCTTCATAAACTGTTGATTGTGCTTTAAAATGAGTGTTGTATGAATTTGGTTTCATTCTGGCTTCGTGAACCAAGGTTTCCAAAACATTGAATTACATGCTTAACTCCTCTCAAATCAGCTACAGCGTAGGCCTTGGGCCGGAAACTATCAAGTATTTTTTAAATAAAGTTAATTTGATTTAATGTAAAATACATTTCGTTGGGAAGGAAGATTTAATTAGAAATAAACGACTATACCAAAACCCCCCCTCAATTTCATGTATAAACCCCTCATATAGGCAGAAAAAGAGAGGTGTTCACTATAGATGCAAGAGGTGTCCACCATAGATACAACAGTCACATCTATGTGGCCACTAAAGATGCATTTCGGAGTACTTTTTAAAAATTAATTAAAAATACTTTACCCAATCTAATTAAAATTTTTAATGGTAAAATCGAAAAAAGAAGATTCAATTAACCTAAAAATAGAATGATAACCGTTTCCAAGCAAATAGGTTGGTATTTATTGATAACACTGTTCTACACTGAAAAAATTTCCTTGATGAAAATAGTCATTTCTTATAGATTTTGGGTCGCTGAATACGAAAATCACCATTAAAATTCTCAATTGACTCAGGATTTTCGGGGAACAGCCCCTCCCCCTTTTCACGTTTTTTAACGACTTTATAACTTTGAACTCGATTTTCAGGGTCAAGAAGCATTGCTTTAATCTTCAAATTGCCCCCCAGGGGACAAGAAATGTTCAAATTAATAAAATATGATAAATTTATAACAAATGGATAGGTTTAAGGGGTAGTTAACCCCCTAAGAAAGCAAAAAATTAGCTAAAAATTATAGAGGTTTTTATACGCTATTTTTTCCTCCTATTTTTTACGCAATTCCCGTTTGAAGGGTCCTAACCCTTCCCCAAGGACCCAAATTTGATGGCAATATGCAGCAATGATTTTTGCTAAAAGCGGTTGAGGTGAGAGCGCCCCCAGAGCACCCACGGAAGGGTTCAATGCCGCACTTAGAGTTTAACTGTGCTGTACAAAAAAAAATTTGAAGCCACCTACTGAATTTCAGCTGATTCTTGTGTAAAATGATCTGCTGAATTCAAATATGACACCCATTTTCCTCCATCACCCTCAATTTTTAAGGGGATGCCCCCTAATTGTTATCCACAGCCGTGCACCTGATAACATCTTGAAACATGGAATCCTCACTCCCGAAAACCGGTCAGTTTTTAAAGAACTGAAGAGTTTCTACTTAGGATACACCCAAAATATAAGAAAAACATCATTTGTAATCTTTTCAAAATCATCGATATTAATTCCTGAACTCGCGAGCGCCTTCGCGATTCTGGAAGTCTTCCGAACTCTTCCGCGGGGACTTCTGGGAGGCTAACACCTCAACCGCTTTTAGTAAAAATTATTGCTGCATATTGTCATCAAATTTGGGTCCTTGGGGAAGGGTTAGGACCCTTCAAACGGGATTTGCGTAAAAAATAAGAGGAAAAAATAGCGTATAGAAACCTCTATAATTTTTAGCTATTTTTTTGTATTTTTAGGGGGGTAATTACCCCTTAACCCTATCCATTTGTTATAAATTTATCATATTTTATTAATTTGAACATTTCTTGTTAACTGGGGAGCAATTTGAAGACTAAAATAATGCTTTTTGACCCTGAAAATCGAGTTTAAAGTTATAAGGTCGTCGAAAAACGTAAAATGGGGGAGGGGCTGTTCCCCGAAAATCCTGAGTCAATTGAGAATTTTAATGGTGATTTTCGTATTCAGCGACCCAAAATCTATAAGAATTGACTATTTTCATCAAGGAAAAAATTTTGAAGGTCAAATTTGTAGAACAGTGTAATTTAAGCAGAAATTTTCCTTAAAGTGTCCACTATACCCACATTTACCTTATTGCCCATTCAAATGCTTTATGTAAAAACCTTATGAAAATGTTTATTCTATTCAAAAACAGGCCAATAAATGAAACAGGCAAACGCTATAGGTTAATTATAAAGTTAAAATTGTTCCTTGGTAAGACCCTTGTTCCTTGTGCCATAAAACTCCAAACAACCATCCAATCAACTAGACCAGTGGTTCCCAACAGGTGGTCCGCGGACCACTGGTGGTCCGTGAGGCCTTCAGAGGTGGTCCGTGAGAATATTTTTAAATAACTTATCCAAATAATGTGTGGAAATTTTAAAAAAATAGTTTTCCTAATCACACATTCCAGGAAATAGTAAAAACACTACACATATAAAAACAAGTAAAATCATACGTCTCATAAATAAAAAAGGTTCTTTTTCTCTCCTATGAATCATTTGTTCATTTCTATTATTTTGCACAGTTTTATTCAACAGTAGTTTATTACAGAGTATAGAAACGAAATGTGATGATGTGGAAAAGTATTGCATCAGATTAATTAAAACTGAGAGACTTCGGGGTGAGGCTAATAAAGAATCGAATGATCGGACTTATACTTGGTTTGATACGAAGCGAAGCGTGTAAGTGTTGAAAGATACTTCAAACTGGGATGCTATATGGTCAGACAGAGGGTCTTCGAGAAATCATGGTATGAAAAGAGGAAATTTCTGAGATACACGTGAAATAGGTTTGTTCGAAGATATGAGAAACATTTATTGCCGAAAATCCGAAAGTTTTTAAACGCATAAATTATTTTCTATTTTAATCGCTCCTTTGAAATAATTATTGACTTTTGACGCGGTTTCTTTCGGGAGAACACCACCCTTGCCTGCCTCGCCTTTAGAATTTCCTCTGCCACAACTCACAGTCAGTGCATGTCCAGTTTGCTTTTTTGTGATCAACATAATTCCTGGTTATATCATTCTTCCTGCATTTTAATAGAGGAGATTAGTGTGACGTCACTTCCTGTCTCTCGCCGACAAAATGTTTCCAAACAAAGATTTGGTTGAATATTTAACATGGCGAATCCCATAGAGGTGAGTGTATACTTTTTTTGTCTCTAAATTTCTTTATGAAAAAAATTTTTCTTATACTTCTGATGCCTTGAAGTGTTAAGAACATAAATCAGTTAAAGATACTGCAGAAGCTTTTACGTTTTTCCATTCATTTGAAATCTGTAAAAAAGCTTTTTATTTTGAACATGTGTTTGTTTACATTATGCATGTTCATGTTTGATCGTTTAGAAGTACTTTTAATCCAACTAAAACGTCAAAATTTATCCCACACATAAGTATTTATACTAGATGTGGTATTTAATAAAGGTATCATTGAAATTATTTGATTGGAACAACACATATTTATATTGGAGTGCCATAAACCAAGCATATTTAGAACATAATTATTTTTCTTTAAATGTTCCATTTTAATCTTAATTATCAATAGGGATGAATAATTTTGGTGGTTAATAAGTATTTTGGTTTTAAAATTAATACCTGTTTAGGTTTCACGTGCAAGGACATAGTAATTCAGGCGTTATTTATAATTCCCGATTTTTCACATTGCCCTTAACATATCTCTCAAAATTCAGTGAAATAACCAATTTTCATTAATTTCATCCCCATATCTTAGACTTAGAAGGTCAAAATATTATCATGGTGTCATTATTAACTGCGTAACTTAATAACATCAATCAAACGAACACTGATAGTTGATATTTTAATTGTTTTTATTTTGATATTTCATCTTTTTTGGTGATTGTTATACAACTTTTTGATTGGGCTCGGATGTCTAATAAATTGATCTTGTTATGTTTTTAATTGGTAAATCTTTAATTCCGAGTAAGGCTTTTGTTTCAGTATCAAAACTGATTTCTCGAGTTGAATATTATATTTTTGTCTATGTTATGTAATATTTTACCCTATTATTTCTATTCTGATGCTTATGTGATGATATAAAAAACATTTTGCTGTGACATAAATGCTCCTTGTGAAAAAAATACTACTGTAATACTTTAATTTAATAATTAACAAACCTTGGAAGTGTTAAAAAAATCAAGTGTCAGAGTTATATATAGTTTAAATTTTTAACATTAAACTGGTGTAGACTGGCTGATTATCTTGGATTTTTTACTATGTTTTTAGTTTTAAAGGGTCAGAGTAAGACTAATTCAATGCAAAATTTTCTGCACAAGCCTAAATATTTTTGAAATAGTCTCCTAGACAAAAAATATATTTTGTACTTACCCAAGTGTCATTGATCACTAATACTCATGCTAACAGCAGTTATCAAACTATCAATATGGTTAATGTTCGGGAAAACTTGCTTTTTCGATTATAATGAACTTGTCAATTGGATCTAAAGCATTAATAATATTAAATGAATAGTTTTTGTTTAGGCATTTGATGAGCAAACTAATTGTAATCTTCTTCCCTATAACTGCAGCAGTGGAAAGGTTTGCAGAATGAGAAAAAAAATGCCGCTGGGCTGTTTTCTTTTGATAATTACATTTTAAATATATAACAACCTTACTTTTTAATTAAAAGTGTCTAAATGTTATAAAGGTTCATTTATTTGAAAATTTTGTGACTAATTTTGACAAAATATACTGAAACAATTTTGTTAATAAATGTTTGTAACATTTTTGTGTAACTCTTGTGTATAATCATCCAGGTATTTGTAACAAGGTGAAGTACTTCTTGAAATAAATTATTGTATTTTCTTTTTATGTTTGTTTTTTCCTATTAGGCCTCTGAAATATAAAACTGTATCACACAAACACTACATTTTTAAACTGTTACAATTTGTTCCTACATTTACAGAATATTGAGAATTATTTGACTTTCAAGCACAATTTTTTTATAAATTATTATCCTAGATTATCAACATAAATCTTTATTTCTTAAATTTCTGTAAAATCATAAAACAACATGAAGCAGAATTTGAGAATAGAAATGTAATGTGACCAAAATAAACAAAAAAAAATGTGCAAAAATAACAGGTTTTTAAGTTTCAAAAAATTTACCTTAGATGAATTATTACTTTTAAAATTTCCTTATTGATACCAAAATAAAACTTTTAGAATTACATTGAGGAGCCGTTTACATAGACCACTGGAAATACCGGGTAAAATGCTGGATTTTGGGAAGTGGTGGGGAATCCGAAATGTACTAATAAACACGTTTATATTGCCACCCTTGAAATCCAGGATTTTACGTCACTGATCTCGCGACTTGTCGAAGTTACGTAATCTCTCTCCCATCGTTCGATGTTTTGTTAATTTATATTTTGAGAAAAAAAAAGAAATGAAGCTATTGTTATACAAATAACTTAAACTGATGGTTAATTTAAAAAAATCCCGATTGCTTAATTCGGGTTTCTCTTCAATTCTCAAAATTTTCTATTTTAATTTCGCATGATGCAGAATTAGACTAAAAATTTAACGGGGTAGAAATTCCTTTAAACCAACAAAATATAATTAATATTAACAAAATGATAAGCTTTACACTAGGAACAATGTAATGAGCAAATATTTCGATTGCTCAACAAAAAATACTCTCCAAAATTCTATGGATAATTAGGATTTAGACACCTCCACAAACCTTAAAAATGTAGTAAGTTAAAAAAGGAATTTTTAGATAAAATAAATCAACTGTGTGTCAATTTAATAATGTCAATCAAATTTAGATTCTAGATAATTCCAAAATTTTTTGGTATAGAGTAGTAGCTCATGGGTTCAAAAGGAATAGATGCACAATAAAAATATGAAGATGTTAAAGATTTATGTGTTGAGGTATAACTCGCCTAACATCCCTTTTTGTCTAACAACAGAAGCAAGAAAAATAAATCTTGCAATAAATTAGTACTAACGCAATGTATTATATTCAAGAAAATAAATCCTAACTTTCAATATTATTTAGGTTCTAATGATATCACAGAAAGAAAACAATTTTTATTAAAAAAAGCATGTACCACAGCATGTAAGTTGCCATAATATTTGGGATCTGGTTATGTATTAAAGTGGGTAATATGTACTGAAAAAAAATTTTAACTTGGTGAAATTTGCCATGTGTGTTTTTCATTTTATTACAAATGAAATTCTAGAAAAAACAGTGATGAACAAATAAAAGGTGAATGGATATTACAAATAATAAGAAATTAAGACAGGTAATTAATACAAGATGTATCGGTGAACCGAGAAAAGTTTGCAATAATTGATGTTCGAAATAAACATGAAAAAACCTCACTCAGTTTTATGTTTAAGTGGTCGACTGAAAATATTTTTGAAAGTTAGCAAATTCACATGAGGCATCCAGTTTCCATCTCCTAAAATAATCATTATTCATTAAAAATAAAAAGATTAATT
This sequence comes from Tetragnatha versicolor, assembly GCA_024610705.1. Lineage (NCBI taxonomy): Eukaryota > Metazoa > Arthropoda > Arachnida > Araneae > Tetragnathidae > Tetragnatha > Tetragnatha versicolor. Next base: position 61,026,513 of record JANDEH010000001.1, read on the forward strand.
ATTACAATATTGATAACAAAACCTTAAAATTAAAATGGGAATTTTTCCATAAAATATATCAGGACTTTTCTGCAAGAAAATATTTTATTTTTTCAGTTTTGAACACATCACACTCATTCTACTCAAAGTTCTCACAACACAAAATAAAATACAGTCGAATCCGCTTAATGTGATCACGGTTAATGTTATCAATCGGATAATGTTATCGAAATCGACAGGTCCCGATCATTCCTATTTAATTTAATGTAAAATACATCGTTTAATGTGATCAACTATGAATCATCACTTCGCTTAATATTATCAAAATTTGTCCATATCCTCTTTAAAACGACAGCTTTTGAGTTCGAGTTTCATTTTGAAGGTCAATTTTTACAAGTAAATATCTGCTCCATGAGAACATCTGGCGCTTCTTTTTCTGAAAACCAGTATGAGTAAGAAAAATTAAACATTCCGCATATTATATTCAAAGAGAACTTTATTGGGGAGGGTCCGAATCCATACTTGTTATTGGTTAAAGAAACACCAAGATCCACGCTTTGCAGATGTTTCTGAGAAGATATTTTGATTTTCCCATGTTTACTGGAATTCAGATTATGTAATAAATAAGTGGTTTTTTGGAGTGGAATGATATAAAGGAGCGGAAAAAAGAGAGAACTTTCTATAAAAATACAAAGTAAGCGATTATTTTAATTTTATTAACTGAACTACTCTTATATTTTCCCCTTAAAATCCTACCCAGTATAAAAATAGTTTTTAATACATTTATTACGATTATATGATTTGATTTTAAAGCAAATAATCTAGTTACACTGTTCGCTGTTTTTTGATATGAAATCGCTTATTATTATCGATCGGATAATGTTATCAGTTTAGTCTCTGACAATTGCGATCATATTAAGCGGACTCGACTGTACAAAGGTACATAAAAACTTTTGTACTGCTTTTTCATTAAGGCATTGGCCAACTCGTCAACATAGAAACTTGCATAACTGATTTATATATACTTTTTCAGATTTTTTAGCAATAGTTTTATCATAGATGAAATAGTCTGTAAAAAATCAGAAAGAAGACCAAATTCAGAAGACCATTTTAACATTATCATAGATAAAATGATCTTAATAGAAGCCAACAATAGTAATATTAAAACCAGATTAAAACAAATTTTAGAATTAACTTCGAACAAAGTATAGAAACATTTCAGTTCAATAATCTGTAAGGCTAAATATTGTCAAGCTGTTGGGGATGCCACATATTGGACTGGACACTCTTCTGATGATACAATTGACAACACCGAGAAAGATTTGTTATTGGATGTTCCAAAGAAGCATTCAAAAACAAACCTCACCCAGTTTTATGTTGTTTTCCTTCTGAAATCAAACATAATTCACAAAAAATAACAAGGTATTTATAACAATATTGTTTAAACAACCTTAAATTCTTCAATCTTTGTTGAGAATAAGACTAAAAGTACTGGGAATTGGGAAAGACCAGCAGTTCCCACATCTTGGAGCAAAAGAAGCCTAAAATGTTTATGTTGTACATTAATTTTTAAATTTGACTAACTTATACTGAACACTATAAACAAAATACAATTTTCTCAGTGGCGAAGCCTGTGTAGCAACAGGGAAAGCGGAAAATATACGCGCAATTCAAATTTCAAAATATCGAGATTTAACATCATGCCGGATACCCTAATTCAGAATTTTACAAGAGAGGACACATTCAGCTTTGATAAAAATCATCTGGTACCTGTAACAAAATTTCAAGTTTTAGTCACTTTAAAAGTCTTGTTTTGGGATCATTCAAACGACTGCATATTGTAAACAAACACAAGTGTTAAAATAAAGGCCTTTTTTAGCAATATTAATTAAAAGGACAAAATAAACTAGCGATATATTGTTTTGTTGATTTATATTCCTTCTCAAGCAGGTCCTCTTTAGTACAAGAACAATTTAATTCATAGCAAAATTTGGCATATAAAAAGTACACACTCACTTTTATGTAGAATCATAAAGAAAATTTTGAAACCTGAACCTGACACTGAATATTCCTTAAACCTAATAGATTGAGTAGGTGCCTGTAACAAAATTTCAAGTTTTAGTCACTTTAAAAGTCTTGTTTTGGGATCATTCAAACGACCTCATATTGTAAACAAACATAAGTGTTAAAAGAAAGGCTTTTTTTAGTAATATTCACACTCACTTTTATGTAGATTCATAAAGAAAATTTTGAAACCTGAACCTGACACTGAATATTCCTTAAACCTAATAGAGTGAGTAGGTACCTGTAACAAAATTTCAAGTTTTAGTCACTTTAAAAGTCTTCTTCTGCTATCATTCAAACGACTGCATATTGTAAACAAACACAAGTGGTAAAATAAAGGCCTTTTTTAGTAATATTAATTAAAAGGACAAAATAAACTCTTTATCAATATATTGTTTTGTTGATTTACATTCCTTGTCAAGCAGGTCCTCTTTAGTACAAGAAAAATTTGGTTAATGAAGCGAATCCGGGCAGTAGATTTTTGCCGCTAAATTTGGCGATAAAATTTCAATACTTGGATGCCATGGGTTATCCCCTTGGGGACACAAAAAAATCGCCAAATACCGCTGCTGCCCGGATTTGCTTCATTTACCAAAAATTTAATTCATAGCAAATTTGGCATGTGCAGGGATGAGATTGACAAAAAAGCAAAAAGTCTGAAAACTCCATGAATCAAAAAGAATATGGTAAACCGAACTAAATAAAATCATTTAGCTGCCTCATATATGAATATTTACCATAGGAAAGAGCTCCATAATTCAGGAACATTCACACAAAATGTAAAAGATGTAGTTTTTAGCTGAAAATGTGTTCGAAAGCTGATTTTTAACCCATAAAGAGCCTGAAATTTTAATAAAAAAGCTTAAATAAGTCTGAAAATCCTTCAAAAGGCTGAAAAATCTCATCCCTGCATGTGAAAAGTACACACTCACTTTTATGTAGATTCATAAATAAAATTTTGAAACTTGACACTGAATATTCTTTAAACCTTATAGAGTGAGTAGGTACCTGTGTCAAAATTTCAAGTTTTAGTCACTTTAAAAGTCTTGTTTTGGGATCATTCAAACGACTGCATATTGTAAACAAACATAAATGTTAAAATAAAGGCCTTTTTTACTAATATTAATTAAAAGGACAAAATAAATTCTTTATCAATATATTTTGTTGATTTACATTCCTTCCCAAGCATGTCCTCCTTAGTACAAGAAAAATTTAATTCATAGAAAAATTTTCCATACAAAAAGTACACACTCACTTCTATGGAGATTCCAATGATTAAATCTAAAGAAAATTTTGACACCTGATAACGTACAAATGAATGTTTTCTAAATAATTAGTAGTAACAATTTATATAATTAGTAGGTACCTGTCACAAATTGTTACGTTTTAGTCACTTTAAAAGTCTTCTTTTGGGATCACTCAAACGATTGCATATTGTAAACAAACACAAGAGTTAAAAAAAAAGCTTTTTTACGAATATTAAATAGAGGGAAAAAACAACTTCTTTATCAATATCGTTTCATAGATTTATATTCTTTCTCAAACAGATTCTCTCTAGTATAAGAAAAATTTATTACTCACTAAAAATTCGAAATTAAAAAGTTCAATCTAATCTCTATGGAGATTCCCATGTATTTCTCCCACCAAAATGTTTGTTTGGAAACATTTCGTAGCGAGAAACCGGAAGTGACGTTTTCACTAATCTCCTCTATTTAAAGCTAAGTAGTTTCTTTCAAATTTAAATCTACTAATAACATATTACCTTATTTGACTGGTAACTTATTTTGGTAACTTAATTTACCTTATTTGGTTATGAAACAGAAGAAAATAATTATTTTATACTGTTGTTTTTTTAAACCTGTAACTTTTGTGTAGGTGTGAACCCTTCCAAAAAAGTCTTGATAAAAATAGTTAAATTGTCTTTTATAAAAGGTATATTTTTAAATAATAAGATATAAAATTAATGTAATATTGATTTTTCTTTCAAGTTCAATAGATTATTTGATTTTCTAAGGTCTACTTAGAAACATTGTAAGACTCGGTTTCCCTTACTTCAGAAAAAAGTCGAAATTTTAGACACTCCATGAGGAATCAATACACTGAAATAAGTTAAAATTTTGAAGATACAGTTAGGGATAGAGATGGTCCGTGGAGGTTCAAATTTAAGTGAAGTGGTCCGCAGACATATTTGAGTTGGGAACCACTGAACTAGACTTTAGTATATTAAGATGTTTTCTTCGTGACATTTTCTATTGCAGTCTATTTACCTACAACGCATTCCTGTTGCATCTATTGGTCTATTTTTGAATGAAATAAACAGTTTCACAAGATTTTTACACAAAGCATTTGAATTGGTTGAATGTAATAAAAGTCAGAATCGGTCAATTGTATCTCTTTTTGCCCAGATATTCGAGGTATTTTGCTAATTTTCACTCACCCGTGATTTTCACACTTTAAACCCTACTTGCGACCCCTAACCTATACCAATTCTTGTTCGCCTTGGTGTACCCTCTTCCCCTAGAAGTTATGAACCACTTATCTGAAACACCCTGTAAAGAACTAATGATTGTTTTCTAAGTCATTACCGATGTGAGGCTTACTATTTTCGGAACAACTTGGATGATCCAAGGAAAATTTTGAGATTAATACATCGATGGGGCTAAGAGAACGCATAGACAAGATAGTTAAGAGAGATAGTTTTGTGTTAAAATAATCATAACTCAACTTACTCTTGACCACATGAACATAATGTGCTATAGGTGTTGAATAAATTTTTATTTTTCCCTTAAAACCCATCTGAAGCTAAAAACTATATCATATAAAATTCTTTAAAATACATAGAGCTATTTTTGATGGATATTTCAAGAAGATTGAATCGAATGTGGATTAAACTTAAAGACAGATGACGTGGGGTGGAATCTTTCAATTTTGAAGGTAGTTGTGCATTTTTTGCGATTTGTTTCGGCCTACGTTCTGCGTGCTTATACCCGCAATATCGGGTAAAAGTACGCATTCAATTTTTAGATATTTTCATTAAAAGTAAGACCTTCCTCTTTTGCAGGTTGATTTGTGTGAACCACAATAAACTTACACTTAAGTATCTGGAATGGCCAGGACACTTGTGTATAAAAATATATGTTTATTGTTTAAGTTAAGCCAAAAGAATGAAGTTACTGTTCTAAAGATATTTTAAAGCAATTACAAACCAAGAGTTGAGTTGTAACAGTAGTAGATAAACAATTGACTTGTAGATAATGACTAGTAGATAAACACTAGTGAATAAATACATAACATGCCCTTTTTTTACAAATAAAGAAGATGACATTTCTAATCGCAAGGGCATAAAGCTAGGAAAGAATTTGGATTAAAGTTAGGTTCCATATCTTAAAGGTGTTCTAACAGTTCTGCCACTTCGAGTGGTAGTTGTAGAGGGATTAGCTTGGGTTGTGGGAATACTCATATTTTGATGGGGAGATGACATCCTTGGAGAGAGACGAGGTATGTCCTCGACCAGTGGCGTACGCAGAATCTTTTCAAGGGGGGGTTTTAGTCAAATAAATTTGAGTGTGGAATAAAGCACTATTATTTCAGTAATTTAAACAGCTAGACAGATTTAACCTTTTATTTAGACAACATTGTTTAGCTAAATATTGATTAGATTTTTTAAGTTTATGGTCATATTTTTTTATAATAAGTTAAAATATTTGTTAATTAAAAAGTAAGAATTAATAAAACTAGAAAAAAAAACACACATAATATAACAGCTACCAAAATAATAATAGTATAAATGTGAATATTCTACAGACAACCAATTATTTAACCACAAAAACAAGAAAAAATAACTTACTAACAAATAGGGAAATACTCCAGTATACAAACACGCTAAAAATATTTAAAACTGCTTACTTTTCTGACTTCTGTAGTTCCTAAAAGCGCATCGATTTATCCAATTCCTCGAGAAGAGAAGCACAAACACAACTGAAGTCCTAATTAGTGATGGGCAGGTATCGATACCAAATACTTAAGTACTCGATACCTATAGGTATCGAGTGTATTCGATACCCACAAAAGTATCGATACTTTATTGACATATTTCGTTTTAAATTTTTCAATGAAGTAATCTTTATAATACCTACTGTAGATCAAACGCAGCCTGTTTCCGTTTTCATTTTGCAACGCTCAAACCCAAGTCGTTATCATCCGCGAGAGAAATTTGACGCGGCTAGGTTTTCCCCCCGCCAAATCCTTCGCCTCTATCCACCTCCAGGCCCGTAGCTACGGGGCTTTTTGATGGATCGCTTTCAGTTTTTTGAATGTTAGTCTGATTATGGATAGGCCCTAAAAAAATTGTCCCTTCAGGTTCATTTCCCGACATTGAAAAAAAGTACTCGATACCTAAAAGTACTCGATACCTATAAGTGTTCGATACCAAAGTATTCGATACCTATAAGTATTCGATACCAAAGTATTCGATACCTAAAATTATCGATTTTGCCCATCACTAGTCCTAATGGCGAATGGCACTAAAATCAAACTCATGACGAAATTTCCCGCTCAAAACAAGCGAACGAATCGGAAAAGATCAGACCCCGGGAAATTTCTCAGAAAACTGTTCGGAAGTCGCGGTGTCGCAATTGATGTCTGGAGAAAGGGGCAGTGGCGGCTCGTCCATAGGACCACAGGAGCACGTGAACACCCAGTGAAAAAGTAGAAACAAACCCAAATATAAAGATACATAAATATCAAAAGAAATACAATAAAAAATCATTCTCAATTTCTTTTTCATACTCAGAATCAAGTTTCTACCCCCCTTCACCTGTCAGTAAAAAAATTATTGCCGGAAACGCGAAAGTTTTGTGTTTATTGAATAAAGAGAAAACCACTCTAATTTTTTTTCTTATATCCGCACGCCTTAGCTTGTGTGAGCGAAGAAACTGAATGAGTCCGAAGAAACCTCGACTTCTCCAGAAAAGAAGAGTTCAGTTTTTTTATTTTTTCACGGTAGTTAGAAGAAAGAAATATATCTTCAATTCAACTTTGGAGTGTACCAATTCCACCAAAATTTTTATTTTTTGACATTTTGTCTGAGCTCAAGGGGGGGGTTTAAACCCCTAAACCCCCCCTTGCGTACGCCATTGTCCTCGACTACTATGTTGTAATAATCCTCTACGGTTGTGGAAGATGCTGCTTGACTTGATGAGGAATCTTTGCAGGGGCGAAGATGAAACCTGTTTCTAACATAGGATCTCCCGTTGTCAGCAACTATTGTATAAGTCCTTGGGTTTGGTCCTACATTAACAATTCTAGCTTATTGCCAGGATAGTGTTGGCTTTAAGCGAAACCAAACTTGTTGATTTAAATCCAACTCTGGTAACGTTTTCTTGCCCTGGTTAGAGTAGCTTTAGATAAGATTATCAGAGTGTGATGGTATGAAGGATCTCAGACGTCTTCCCATCAAGAGCTCGGCTGAAGATTTCAATCCATTAGCTGGTGTGATTCTGTAATATAGTAGAACTAAATGAAGATATTTTTTCTCGTTGATTGGATTCTTCTGATTTCTTGTGTATTGGCTTTCTTTAACCTCCTCCATATTTGTATCTACTGTCTGCAAATAAGACTTTTAAGTTTGGATCGCTGGTGCTGTTTTCAGATTGTACAATCGCTTGATCAGACCCAGACTTTCACATGCGCGCAACCCGAGAATTGCAGAGGAATTTCGGCTTGTTATTAGGAATTCTAACCTTTTGGGGAATCTGAGAGATTTGCACTCGCAAAGGAGAGTGCACACGCCAAGGATAGGTATTGGACTCTTGTTGAAGTCCAGTATTTGAATTCCATATGGTCGAACAACTGGCTTTTCCTTCAACTTATCAAAGAGACTGGTGGGCAGCACGTTTACTTGTGCTCCTGTGTCAAGCTTAAAGTTAACTTCTGTCCCATTGACGAGCTTCTTGTACGACCATTCCTTTTCATTAGGAGTTGAGACTTCGTTTATCGTCAACTCACTAAGAATTAAATTAGCTTCAGACTCAAGGGCATGAACTCTTCTCGATTGTTTTGGGCTTCATATGAAAGGCTTCGCTTTAGATTGACAAAATTCTGCCCAATGATTCAATTTTCCGCAGTTTTTACACGTTGTGTTGAATACGGGACAGTTCCTTGGCTCATGGATATGACCACAGTTTCTACATGAGTAGTGTTTCTTTAGATAGTTTGCCTTATGGTTTGATACCATAACATGAATATCGTTGTGTTCATTCATTGCCGACGCTTGACTCCTTGACTGTTCCGCAGCCCGACATTCACTAACGATATCATGAAGCGTTTTGGGACGTCTGCTAGTCTTCCTAAGTAATCTTTCTTGTAATGGTTTGTCCTGCAACCCATGGATGATCTTATCCCTTAGCATGCGATCAGAATTTGTACCATAATTACAGTCTTCAACAGCAAGCTTTAGTCTAGAGAAAAATTCTTGAAACTTCTCACCTTGCCTTTGTTGTATTTCTAAGAACAGGAAAGACGCGTATGTTTCATTCTGATAATGTTCGAATTGTTGGTCAAATTCTGTGAGGATTTGGTCGAGAGTTATTTCAGTGTCCGGGGGAATTGGTTTTTAACTCATCGTTCTGTAGAGTTTTTAGCTCCTCACCACAAACATATCGAAACACGGCCGTCTTTTTCCTTTCTGGATCATCCATGAAGTCGGTAGCTTCCATAAAATCTAAAAGATCTTGCCTCCAGAAATGCCCTGATTCCGATGGATTGGCGCCTGCTTTGAAGGGCTTCATCATTTGCAGAGTATTATTATGCTTTAGCTTGTCAAAATACTGATTATTTTGAAGAAAATATTACTTATTATTCACGCCAGTTTATTCTGACACCAACTTAAGTATCTGGAATGGCCAGGGCACTTGTGTATAAAAATATATGTTAATTGTTTAAACCTTTTACCTGCCGATATTCCCAAATGGGAACATCATTTTAACCCTTTATGTCCCAAATTATGTTTTTCAGAAAAATTGTGCTGTGTATTTTTTATACGTTATCCCTGTAAGTATATTAAGTATATAAGCTTCATATTAACCCTAGTAGCAAAGCTCGTCCCAAATATGTCAAGTTTACGTAACTGCAACTAGAAGTAAACGAAATTTGGCCTTACATGGTGAAAATTGGACGAATTTGGAACATTGGGAAGTGGGACTTACAAGTCCCGTCGGGGCATAAAGGGTTAAGGAATTTTTTTATCCACTTAATTTTTTTTTAATTTATAATAATTTATTTACTCTGAAACATTTACAAATACATAAACATTAAAAGGAAATAATCAAAAAAGAAAAAAAAAACATATTTCTCACTAAGGGGCCAAATTGGCCCTTCCAAGTGAAACAAAAAATTTACTATGAAACACTTATATACAAAGAAAAAAAAAGAGAAAATAAAAGAGAAAGAGAGAAAAAAAGAGCAGAATTTTGCATGCAGGAATTTGATACTTGGTTGAAAGCAACTCAAAGATATAAAGTTATTTTACATGCAAAAGTTTTTCGCGTGCAATTTAATCCCTTTTGTAGAATTTATATCAAAATTAGAGATTTTTGGATCTTCCAAAATTTGCACAAGTTTCAACTTGTGAAAATTTTAAATAAATTTAGTTTTAAATAATTTTGCTGTGTTTAGGTAACTTAAGTACACATCTTCCCATTTGGCTTGACAGAATAGCTTCATATTCTAATTTTGGAGAGTAATTACCAATACAACGTATATGTTTCCAAATGGGAACATCGGCGTTTGGGGTATAGTATTTGAGGAGATTTTTATAGCATGCAAAAATTCAAGTTATTCCCAATTTTTTAAATTTTTTTACTTTTTTTTCTCAAAGGATCTAAACAGGTTAAGAATGATGTTTTAAATTCAAAAATATGTAATTTTTATTTTTGCACCTGATTTATGGAGAAATAAATGCCAAACCTTTATAGTAAATTCTTACACTTGTATATTTTTATAACTCCCCGATCGATTAATTTTCAGTAATTATCATTAGGGGTTATAGAAAAAGCATATTAGGAGTGCTTCTGAGGATTTGAGTGTATGTTTTGTTCAAGTACTTTTTTACAAAAAAATTTTAGAAATAAATTTGAAGAATTTTGAAAATAAGGAAAAGTGTGTATACATCTAAAAACACTCTTCTAACGTAAGTTGGATGTAAGGGATATGTGGTTCAGTTCGGAATCTTCCATGAGAAACACAGCTTTATTGAATCAATGGAGATTATGATTATCACTTTTGAAAGCTAATTTGATGCAATTAGTTGATTTTATGCTAGATATCCGTATAGAACCGTAATTAAAACTAATTTTTCTAACAGAAACGTAGCTGTTTAGCTTTGAAGCGCATAGGAACACTCTTATATATTTTTATACCAAAATATTACCTATAGTGTATGAAAAATGTATGGAAAAACTTCGCGTACGTAATAAACATGTCAATTTTTGCTTTTGAAAATCTATAAAATGTTTCTCAATCGTCCAAGTATGGATAATAAAAATGAAAAAACCGTCCACTATCATAAAAATTTTCATAATTATTTAGTATAAAAACTCCTATTTCAACCATTTTATTTAAATTAATTGTAAAATATGTGCCTTTTGGAAATGAAACAAGCCATTTTAGCCAAAAATCGGAACCTTTAATTCGAAATTTGAATTACGGCGTTATGAAGTTACTGTTCTAAAGATATTTTAAAACAATTACAAACCAAGAGTTGAGTTGGAACAGTAGTAGATAAACAATTGACTGTGAATACATACAATTGAATTGATACTGACAATTGAAGTGAATAAATACATAACACTTACGTTCACTAAATTTTTGAGAATTTAGCTTTTAAATTATAAATTTTATAGAGCAAAATATTTTTTGCGTACACTCACCTTCCTCCCTCTATTTCTTACCACCATTTAATGTATTGTGTAATTGAATTGTGTAAGAATCCTCTAACTGTCGAGTTTTCTTATTTTGCCATCATTAAATTCCAAACACATTTTCATTGTTCGCATTATCGCATCGATCAACTTAACAGATCATAATCAAAATATATAATAGGTGATTATGTTAAGGGTAAAAAACTTTCGTTGCTTTTGAAATTGTCGTTGAACATAAGGTGACATTTTAAGTTTGGATTGGATTAGGTAATATATTCTCCGGCTTGTGAGCTTGATCTCAATTTAAGTCGAGTTTAGTGTCGAGAAAGTTTTCTACTGATAGACGAGCACAAACTTCTTTCAAAGTTAACCAAGAATAAAAGGTAATTTATTGTTTTTAATTAATTTTTTTGTGGCACATTTGTTGTTTTATGATCAACTCAAAAATACCCAATTAACATAAAACGTTCAAGGTTCTGAAGACCTCTAACCTAAGCCTGTGATATCTCCTAAAAAATTAAACCTTTTATTTCATATGAAGGTGGGTTTAGCAAAACTCAACATCTCCACCCCCGACCAAAATAGGTTTTATTACTGTTTTGGACTGAGGTTCCAGGTTTACACAACAGGTAAAAATATCTTCTTCCAAAAGTGGGTATTTCCCCTCAAAAAAGCGGGGAGAAAATGAGTGATTTCATCAAAACTTAACATCTCCACACTCCCAAAAATCATTGTTAGAAGCACGTTTGAATTGATCAAAACTAAACATCTCCTTTCAGTTTTGCATATCTATATGCGCTGATATTTCCAAAACTCAACATCTACATACTTTTTGGAAAACGCTTTTTTGTTATTTTATTTTTGAAATTCTACAACAGGGAACTGTTGTAAAATTAGACAATATAGTACATTGGTTTATTGTCCACACACTAAGGTGTGTTTCATTGCATTACGTCACCCAGTTTTACTTTGCGGCACGCATTTCTGTGTTTAACGCGAAACATTTCATGTTTTTAAGGAAACGTTTCCTAGCCAAATTCTTCTGGCGCGTCATTCGCCTGGCATCCACATCTCCTAAACAAAACGGAGTATATTATTGAAATATGTAACTGTTTTCATTTAACATGTTTAAAATAAATATGTTGTTCTTACTTGTTTAAATTATTTTTCAGTTGCTAAAAATGTTAAAGTTTTTTGTGATTTTTTTAAAACTGAACATCTCCATGTGATTGCATCAAAACTTAACATCTCCAAAACATTCCCCCCTGTCATTGCGTCTGGTTTCAAGATATTAAATTATAATTAAGGGTCAATTTAAAGGGTGGTGGGAGAAACTCTTTGATGGCGTTGGTTTGGTTTTCAAAGCTAACACGACTCTGTATCACGTTTTTGGGCTCTCCTGAAAAATTTCTGAAAGTGGAGATGTTGAGTTTTGCTAAACTCACCTTCATATGTACTGTGATGTTTTTCTCTTGTCAAATTTTAGTTACTTCTGAAATCCCTGTGTGATACAATGTGGTACACGGGGAACTTTTTGTTTGTGTTTATATAAAAAAACAAACTTCAACAAGTGGTTTCAAAAATTAAATTAAATTTTTTTTTAACTAATACTGAATAATAACATCTTCAGGACAACAATCATGAGCTGCTATCAATAGTGTACAGTCCCCAACCTTTTTTGTTTATAAGGTGAATGACCTCAATCTAGTAGGTTATCCCGGGACTCTTCCAAAAATACATAAAAGAGCCGTAAAACCTATCTCAAATGGTCTGAAATCCCCAAATATTTGTAAATAGTTGATAAAGTGCCCTGAACTATATGCAATACAAACCTAATAATCTATCAGTGCTGTAATATGATTTTAATGCTACTTAAAATTATGATCATCCCCAAAGTTGGGGTTTCATTGCTAGTTCTCCACAAGCTTTCAGGAGTTTAAAGACACCGTAAGTAATTTTTTTCCTTCCTCGCTCTAGAATACAATAGTATTTTTAAGATTTTAATGAAGTGCTTCTTAATTTGAGACGCTTCCATAAGGGACATTTTAGGCTGTAAGGTAAATGTGGGTATAGTGGACACTGTACCAATAGTGGCCCCCTAGCTGATTAATTTTAAATAAAACGAGTTAGAGGCATCAAACAGGGGTAAAATTCATAGGCATAGTAGATTGGGCTATCAGGTAAGCTGGTAAATTACCACCGATACCACAGATCAGTATGGGAAGTATATTTAAATATTTGAAAATAACATCGGCCGAGTGACTGAAATTTGATTTTGCTTATTGAATCGCGTAAGGAAACTGGTATTTCGGAGCTGATTTTTTTGTATTTATTACCGTTTGATTGACTTAAAAACCGTTTGATTGACCCGCGGGCCATATGTGGCCCGCGAGGCTGATCCATGTGGCCCGCGGAATCGTTAAATCTTAAAAACAAAAACCACTTTCAGAAATCTTCCAAGAAAAACACGAAATCGTGCGGGACATTATGGCACTTATATCTAAAAAAAGATTATATAAAAATGAATTCTTCAACATCCAGTAAAATTTTTTTTCTTTACTTCTGTTTTGTTTTTTCTAGATACGGGGAATTCGGCATTGGATAAATATTTTTCAGTAATAGTTAGCCATTTGAATTCAGTTTATAAGGATTTTTTTAGAACCAAACTTCGAAAAGATGTCCGATCGTAAAAAGTTGAAGACTCGGAATGCCGAAACTTTCAAGAAAAGTGGATAAATTCACATTTCTTCATTCAGCGAGAAAATAAACCGTCGTGTCTTATATGCACTTATATGTAAGGAGACTGAACAAACTGTGTGTTTGAGAATACACATTATCTGTTATGAAAAGACCAAAAAACTAGTGCTCGATCTCGACTTACAGGTAATCATCTTAATTCAGTTTTAAAGATGTGTTACAAATTTGGAGCCGAATTTACAAGAACTAAGTATCCTCCAAACAGATGCAAACTTCTCATTGAAAACGGGTAACTTTTCTTTATGTTTAGAAATATCCTTAAAAGTGTTTTTTATGTGGCCCTCGAGATAAGTTTTCATCGGCAAATTGGTCCTCGTGAAAAAAAGGTTGGGCACCACTGAGCTACAGCATAGGCTTTGGGCCGGAAACCATCAAGTCTGTTATTCAAAATTAAATAAAGCCAATTTGATTTGATCTAAAATATATTTCGTTGGGAAGGAAGATTTAATTAGAACTAAACGACTATATACCTACTCAATTTCACGCATAAACCCCTCATATAGGCAGAAAAAGAGAGGTGTCCACTTTAGATACAAGAGGTGTCCACCATAGAAACAACAGATACATCTATGTGGCCACTATAGATGCAACTTGGAGTACTTTTAAAAAAAATAATTAAAAATACTTTACCCAATCTAATTGAAATTTTTAATGGTAAAATCGAAAGAAGAAGATCCAATTAACCTAAAAATAGGATGATAACCGTTTCCAAGCAAATAGGTTGGTGTTGGTATATATTGAGAATTTAGCAAAAAATTTTCCTTAAAGTGTCCACTATACCCACATTTACCTCAGATCATAGATTCCCAAACTATTTTTGGACCACCGCCCCATATTAGGGAGAAGTTGAAGGAGAAAACGGTTCTTACGTATTATCCCGTCTACCGTTCAGTTGCCACTCAATTCAGCGGTACACCAATAGAAAAGTCAATGGGATATGATAACGTTTTTGATTAAGCGGCACGGTGGACGTTACAATACGTAAGAACCGAGAAAACTCCCACCCTCTAATTTAAATAGTAAAAAACTAAAGTTTTAAAACTTTGTTCATTAATAGTTATGCTTTAACAAGTGAATGAATTTCAGTCTTGGAAAACCAGTCCATTTCTACGAACAGGGTATTTCTTAATGTATTCGATGTATATTCTTTGGAATATGAGTGGAAAAATGCAAGCTCAAAACCATTAAAAGTATAATACAAATATAGCATCCTATTCTACACCTTTCACACTCCAAATTTCAAAATATGAGGAATTTTTTTATGGTTGAAATAATGCCTTTATCGAATGACTTACGCTTCTCGCCAGGCCCTGATTTATCATTAGCCCTGAAGGTCCAGGTCCTAGGGGCCCCATAATTTAAGGGTCCAAAAATTTAAAAAGTACTAAAAATTATTTAAAAAAATAACTTTTCATATTTTCTGGAATGCGTTTTCAATATTTTTTTCTTCCAAAAGACAGAATTAAAATTTAAACTAATTGATTTTACCACACTTTTTGTGAAATGTTTGAATCCTATTAGTGGCATAAACTTAGTGGAATCCTTTTGGTGGTCCTACTTGCTCCTATTAGTGAGCAAGCTAATAGGATAACTACCAATAATTGTGTGGAAGTGGAATGAAATTTGTTTCTTTATTGCTTAAAAGTTTATTTTTATTTGAAAATTCCAAAACCGCTTTCCAAATTATTTTACTAAAAGCAATTTAGTCACAGATTAAAGAAAATAAAAAAAACCTACTTATTGTTTTAAATATTTTACAGTAAAAATGAATACGAGAAATCAAGAACAGAGTGACTTAGTAGAAGATCAGCTTTCCATAGAAATTAAGGTGTGTATTGTCATTTTTCATTAAAAAAATTAAAATTTTTAAAGATAGGTTGATCAAAATTACGTTAGTTATAGGTAATTATTTTCTAGAAAGAGATATTCCAGCCTCTAATAAAGTATTTACTTTGCTGATTTTTAGAACTCAGGGGGAGCTCGAAAATCTAGACTTTGTCCTTCCACCGACGTCACTAGCTTCCCTTCTGAAGCCTATGGAAATGTGGAAACAGCCTGGGATGTGCTGGAACGAGGCTGCCGTTTATATGGTGAATGAATTTTAGAGACTAAGATGTTAAAAATATCCACCACGCATATCGAAGCATACATGCGCGAGCCGTGGAATGAAATAATCGAGATCTTTCCATATACCAGATAGGACAGGACAGTGCTTCTCAAACTTCCAATACTGGCGACCCAATTTTCAATTCTAATTTCCATTGCTCCCCACTTTTATTCAGTAACATATTGTATGGAGGACAATAATAATATAGCTACAATATTGAAGAAAACCTGTTATGAACTAAATCTCTTCCCAGGAGAAATACAGGATCTAAGGTTCTCCTCTGGTAAAATTTTAAAAACCTGTGATAAAAGCAATTAATAACTATTTCTTGGGGATTATTGGGATAAATGGAACCTCTGAAACCGCCATTATTCCTGATCTGAACTCCTGAATTTTTGTTTTGAAATTTGACCACTAAAATCTGGGTTTAAACTCGTTTTTTTTTCATTTAGTTTAAATTTCGAGAGGGGTCGGGATCCAGCTGCGGGAACTGCTGGGATAGGAAATAAGGAACTTGCATGATTTTTTAAAATTTTTTTAATCTATTCTTCACGCAAAAATTAGCCACTACACAAAATTTGAGGCCGATTGAGAAATTTTTTGATTGCAAAAAAATTATCAAAAATCGTCTTTTCCGAAGCACCTGAAAACGCTTAATTGCATGCATAGTGACGTCACAATTTATTGACATTGCCTAAAATGTTTGCTTTGGATTTCTGACCGTCACCAGAAGTGTCTAGAAGGTATATATTTATTAAAACATTCATATCGGACACTTCAGAAAAAAGAAATCATCAACTAAAACATAGAAATTCAATTTTGATCGCAATTTTGTCGATGGAATTCTATGTCACTATGCATGCAAACACACTTTGCGTTTTTAGTCACGTGTTTTTTTCTCGACTTTTAAATTAAAATAGTTAATTACTCGTACACTTTTTTGAAAAATTGACAAAATATTCCTTTTTGTTTTCCAAAAAACTATACGGAACACTTGAAAGTTTATGAAAATCTGACACATGCAAGTTCCTTATTGCCTAAAAAACTGTTAGTTTTAGAGGTATAGTTAAAGGTGTAACAGTTAAAGGTGTGCAGTTTAGAGGTGGCATAGAGGAAAAATAAAAGTGGACTACTTTCCCAAAACACGGCTTCTTGCGATGAGTTGGAAAATTTCATAATTTGGTAGAAATTTAAAAATGATTTAAACGCAAGTGTAAACGCAGTTGTATTTACAAATATATTTGAAAAATGTACCCACATTATTAGTTAGATTTGGCTTAACTAGACTGGACGCCTTATTTTATAGGTCCTCATCTTAAGTTAAGCTTATGCTGCTTAAACTTATGCTTAAGACGAATACTGTCTGAAAATTGCATATAAAATCAGTAGATTGTTTCATTTTTTAAAACTAAATTTCATTTACAGATTTAAAAATGTACCATGTATTTTATGTGTGAATCTAAAGTATATTTTACTATTAGTGTACAATACCGTTGATATTTCTTTGACAGGCAATAACCCTTGTTTTGGTTGGAGAGCTTCAAAATCTGTTTACAACTGGGTAACATATGCTAAAGTAAGTAAAAAAACATTTGAAAACTAATTATTATGGGATATCTAAAATATACTCAATGTTTGTGTGTTTAGCCTTAGGTACCGATTTTTGTGTAAATCAAATCAAATCAAATCAAAATTTATTTTTACTAATATACAGGGTGCGTCAAAAGTCCGGGTAAACTTTAAAAATTAATAATAAAAAAACTAAAGGAGATAAAAATGTGCCGTCTTCTGCTATGTTCTCAGGGGGCAGGCGGATTTTTTGTCACCAAATTTTGAAAAATCGTAGTTCCCTCACCTCTGGGTAGATCAGTGGTTCCCAGCCTTTTGTGGCCCATCGCCCCCTTTCTAGGGGTTGACTAACACATATCGCCCCCCTTTTCATTCTAATTGTATGTCTAATTTTAATTCTAAGTAAAATGTAAATAACAAAGCAATGTTATGTCCGGGGGTCCTCCCCCAGAAAGTTTTTGTAAATAAGACTCCACAAAACAGGTTTTTAACTAGTTATGGTACACCTCTTCCGAATTTCGGACATATATTTTTAGGTAGGATTTTTATTTTGATGAACTAATTGTAAAATTTTTTTAAAAAATTAAGTTCAGAGTACAAAAGGGGGTTTTGGGGTCCTCCCCCAGAAAATTTTTGGAAATTTGACCCTAAGAAACAGGGTTTAAACTTGTTTGGTACTTTAAGTCTGAATACAGTCTGTCAGTAAAAAACAATTTTATTTTCCCCCTTTGAATACTCATCGCCCCCCTATAGCCCCCAGTTATTTATCACCCCCTTGATAACACAAATCGCCCACCTGGGGACGATCGCCCCCAGGTTGGGAACCACTGGGGTAGATGGAAGCACCAAATTTAGGGATTATCAGCAGCCAAGTTCCCTCTTTTATTTCGAGTAGGGTTAGGGATGAATCAAATATTGCGATTGAATCGATTTCAGAATCGAGTAAAACTCAATTTTCAGTAATCTAGTTGCCTATGCCGGTTTTGAGCCCAGTTTATCTGTGTTAAACTTTTAATTAGAATGAAAAATTGAGATATTTTATGGTGCTTACACTGTTTATCATCAACATTTAACCTTTTTAATGCAATTACGTATTAATTTAGTTCGATCGCATACTAGGTCTTTATTTATTTGTTGACATTTATTTTTTTCTGTCTTTAAGGGAATGATCAATCTAATCTAATCGTAGGAAGGTTCTAAAATTAATTTTTTTGTATAAAGGTTTAAAAACTCGTTGTTCATGATCGAATTTTACAAAGTGTTTTAGATGCCGATCCCATATCTTGTAGGGTAGGTGGGTAAATTAAAATGATTCAGAGATAAAATTTCGGTTTGCGAGTGAGAATTATTAGAGTATCATAGAGACAATTAAGTGCTGTTTTCGTAGAATCGATTCAGAGGGGGTAATCTTTTGGCCAAAATCCATTATTTTGGAGGTAGGGGGTGGCTTCAAAAATATTTCTGAAGTTCCCCTCGAGCGTGCCTGATTAAATCAATAAAGTAGATTGTTAGAACACTTACAGGAAGGATTTGAATCCTGGTGATGTAATTCAAATTACAATTTTGTGGGTAATGCTCTATAGCGAGCTAAGACTGGGGTGCTGGTCCTCTCGTAGAAAAACTTTGCTCGTAAAGAGGTATCTAATTTAAATATTTTTTGTAGAATCTTTATTTATTATTTCACAGAAATTTATTTGGCTTTTGTTTAAGGGGTGTGATCATCCCAATCTCTACTCCTCTCTGTGAGTTCGTCACGCGAGACACGAGATATTTATCTTCATGCATGAAAAGTTATTTCTCTACGCGAAGGTTGATCTGGGAAATCTAGGTCATGGGGAGTAATACCTCGTCCAACTGTTTGAGAAAATTCCGTTTATATGAGGGATAATCATGTTTCAAAAAAGCCATCAGCGACTGCTTGCCCCCTCAAGGTTTCTACTATGCCTCCCAAGGGTCCACCTACCATCTAAACCTACCCATGATCTGGGTGTCCAGGGAGATATGATTTGATGCATTGTGCTTTAAGCAACGATGTTTATGTTTAAAAACATCTGTTGCCCCTCTATTCCCTTTCCGATCATATTCAAGCAAACCATTGAATCTGAAGATCCGTAGGGTATTTTTGATCCTCACTGAGAGGAATCACATCGCATTGGAAATCGGACAAAACGACTATTTACCCTTGTCATTTTAAATGATTCCCTCAAACTGAAGATAAAGATTAAGATTAATTCAGATCAACTTGGTTCAAAACTGGCATTGGAGATTAGATTACAAAATATTGAGTTTCATTCGATTCTGAAATACAGGGTGTCCCATAAATAATGGGTCACACTTCTAGGGGGATAGAAGACACCTAGACGAGTCAGAATCACATAGGATTCGGGGGTCCCAGACCAAATCCCAGGTAGTTAAAAATGGAGCGACACCCCCAAAAAATTATTGAAAAATTCAATTTGTAGAAGAACTGCTATTGGTAGAAATTTAATTATGATCTCGAAAATTGTGGTTTAATATGATCTTTAAAATTATCTCAAAAGTTTTCACCTTAAAATTTTTTTATTATGGAAAAAGTTAAAAAACCACAAAAAATGTGAAAATTCTGCCCAAACCTCATTTTGTATTTCGAAATCATCTCTTTTGATTTTATAATCTGAAAAATCATAGTTGTAAACCCTTAAGTCCAAAGTTTCACTTAAAAACCATCAATAATGCTTGAGATCCTGTTAAAGTTCGTTTTTTGCGTGCGCGAACTGGTTTCCTATAGCCGTTTCCAAAACGACAGTCTGCGGACGAAAAAAACGGACTTATACCGTGCTTTAACAGGATCTCAAGCAATGGATATTGATGGTTTTTACGTGACACTTTGGACTTAAGGGTTTACAACTATGATCTTTCAGATTATAAAATCAAAAGAAAGGATTTCGAAATACAAAATGAGGTTTATGCAGAATTTTCACATTTTTTTGTGTTTTTTTAACTTTTTTCATAACAGAACAATTTTTAAGGTGAAGACTTTTGAGATAATTTTAAAGATCATATTAAGTCACAATTTGGTTGGATCCTAGCAGAGCCCACACCTTGCCAAAGTTGGTGATAATTCCGCCATCTTGGTAACTCTACTTTAATACAATAGATAGCGTTTGGCGCCATCTTGTTCTGATTTGGCGCTTTATTTCGGTTTGTCGCCAAGGGTGTGGGCTCTCCTAGGATTTTACCCACAATTTTTGAGACCATAATTAAATTTTTACCAATAGCAGTTCTTCTACAAATTGAATTTTTCAATAATTTTTTTGGGGTGTCGCTCCATTTTTAACTCCCTGGGTTTGGTCTGGGACCCCCGAATCCTATGTGATTCTGACTCGTCTAGGTGTCTTCTATCCCCCCTAGAAGTGTGACCCACTATTTATGGGACACCCTGTAGATTCAATCACAATATTTGATATATCCCTACTCGAAACAAAAGAGGGAACTTGGCCGCTGATAATCCCTAAATTTGGTGCTTCCATCTACCCAGAGGTTAGGGAACTTCGATTTTTCAAAATTTGGTGACAAAATCCACCTGCCCCCTCAGAACATAGCAGAAGACTGGCATAGTTAAGGTCAAAACAAAAAATGTTAGGGAAAATGACAAAAATACACGTATGAGACACCAAGGAGTCAAATTGACTGTTACAGGTGACCGAAAATTATACATAAATGGGTTTTCAAGAAAAAGAAAAGATAGAAAGAAAGGAAGAAAAGAAGTTTAGATGAATAATTAATAAAATACGGGTAATCATAACGTTTTTAAGAGTGTTTGAATTATTTTTAAATATCCTAAAAGCAGGCGTTAGAAATTGGGGAAAAAATCCACTGGTCCTGCGGACCAGTGCTTTACCAATCTTACTGGTCCGCAACAAAAATTACTGGTCCGACAAATTAAAAAGCACCAGTTTAAGTATTATTATAAAGTGACTATTGCACTGAATGTGAGTACCAAATAGGGTAATGTTAAAAAATTAATACATATTTATTAAGTTACTAGCTGTAAATATGAAATTTATATAAAATAAGTAATAAATAAATTTATGAGAAATAAGCAATAGCTCCAAATGATCAATTATTTTAAAAATATCTTATTAATTAAATACCTTTCTTGATTAAATAATATTTCACTAACTGACATACAAATAAAATAATCTTCTTGATTAAATAAAATTTCTCTATTTGACATACAAATTGGATACAATTGCACTAATTGTAAAAAAAAAGAACTTTTATTGAATAAATGATAGTGCACACAAATTAATACATAACTTCGAATTAGTTTTACATTGTTAGTTGACAAACTGGTTGTAATCTGGTTTATTTAGTGAAATTAATTTTTTTTGCCTTTCTCCCGATTCCAAGCAAAGAGAAATTGCAGGCTAAAATTGGAGGGTGGGATATTTTTTCACCACTGGTCCAGCGGACCAGTGATTTTCTGATTCTACTGGTCCGAGCCGTTTTTTGGTTGTCCCGGGCCAGCAATCCAGTACAATTTCGAACGCTGCCTAAAAGCATCTTGAAACGGGGTGAATCTGAACAGTTAGTTTTAGCTGTTCACGATTCTGCTTTTGCTGGTATGGTTTATCTGTAGTTTTATGGCGTAAAGAATCAAGTTAAATCTTATAGTAACACAAATTCTTTTCTTCCTTAACGATATCAGCATTTCATTAATATGTGTAGGAGTTTTTATCTGTTTAACAAAATGAATTCTTGACACAAGGAAATAGTGAGATTTAACTGATATTGATTAAAGAGACTCTAAGCGTTGTTTTTTTATCCCGCGCTAGGTAAAAAAATGGATAAAAATCACCCATTAGCTTTTGAAAACAATAAATAAAAATAACACTTATCAGCTCTTAGATTAGCACTAATGTAACTTCAACAATAATGATAACCGGTTATGTGACTAAAAATAAAAAAGATTACCTTCTTAAAATGAAAACTTAATAACTTTTATGATGTCCATTTCACAAGGAAATATTTGGTTTTTATTTTCATTTATTGATTAATTACCTAATTAATTTTAAATTATTTTAATTGAGACATTTTACATAGTATTTCTTTGTGGATAAAATTGTAATATAAAAACTCTATTATGAATAGCACTAATATCTTGTAATATTTAACATGAATCAATTACCTTTAATTAAACAAATTTAGAAGAATTTTAAATACTTAAGCACGAGATTTGGTGTTTTATAATTTCAAACGGATTTACAGTTTAGGGAGCGGGCTAGAGATTTTGGCAGTGGTCTTGTCAATGTAGGAATGTCCCCTGGCCAGAAAACCTCCGTTGGTATTTATGGAAAGAACTCTATAGAGGTAAGCAAAGATCCTTATCATTTTAAGCATATTTACTGTCCTTTCAAGTAGTTCAAATTGTAATTCAAGATACTACTTTGGAATTCTAGTGGTTGGTAGCTGAATATGGCTGCTTCAGTCAATCCGCCGTCATTATACCAATTTATGACACTTTCGGACAAGAAGTTACTGTACAAATGATAAAGCAAAGTAATATATTATTTTTCTTTTGTACTGTTAGTTGAAGGATAACGTTTTCTTGGATTGGAATTTAAATTGATGCTGTTTTTACAGTTAATATGATCATAGAAAATAACTAAAAAAATTAAGGTTGTTCCTTAGGTATGACAAATGAGAAAATCAATTTGAATATAATGAACCAGCGGAAGAAGATAAATGTGAAATAAGATTAAATTTACGAAGAATAGAAGTTTTGTCTTTATTTTTTTCAATTGATGAAAAATAATTTAAGTTGAAAAATTTACCCACAAAATATAGAGAACACCTTACGATTTAAGATTTAGTTTGTTTTCTCTTTCTCTTAATGCAGTTATTTATGACTAATATTTATCAGTCTAGCTAGACGGTTATTGACAAAAATTTATCAAAATATAATTACTGAGACTATGGATGTCCCTTTAATTAGCATATTATTACAATATTGTAATATACTATTCAGACAATGTATTTATTCTGAAGATCGAGAATTAAAACAAAATTTGCACCAGATCTTAGTTCTCTTTTGAATTTTGACTGTTATTTTTGAAGATCTTCTATTCTGCAGAAATTTCTTTAGAATACTAACTACTAGAAAACTGTTATGTTTTGTCAAAAAATAAACAAAACTACAAGCAAAAAAATATGGTTTAATTTTAAGAATTTTTAAGATTACTTCTCTTAGTCGTATAAAAGTGCAAAAACAGATATTTATTCATACGAAATGTCATATTTCATAATGAATCGTTCAGTGGAAAATTGATCCTCTTTTCTCAGCTGAGCTTGAAATTATTATTTGTGAAAGTGAAAGCAAGGCTCAACATATTTTGCAAAAGGAGGCAGAAATTCCCACATTGAGGCACATAATTGTCATGCATGACATAAGCGAAGAGCTGAAATTGCTCGGGATCTCAAAGAATATTCACTTGCACCCCTTTCAAGATATTGAAGTAAGTGAACGTATTTTTGTGCTCTTTTCCTCTCGAACTAAACTGCTGAAGTGTCATCTTTATGGATATTTTGATGATCGTTTCACCTATAAAAATAATGATTGTCTTTGAAATTTTGATAATGTTTATGTGACCAAATAAAATTAAAGAAATTGGACGAATAATGTAGAAGATTAATTTAATAGGATAAAAAATGTTTTCGTTAAAACCAAATAACAATATTTTGTAATCCTTTTAAAATATACTTACAATCAATGTTTAATGTTATAAAATTCTAAAAGATAATATTTTGTATTTTTAGGGATTTGTAATGTATATCACAGAAAATTTAACATAGAAGTGAAATGCTAATTTTAAAATGCATTACTAGAATTAATCATAGAGGAGATATAACAGTTATCTCCTGTTAGTAACTGTTATATCTCCTCTATGGAATTAATCATCAATGATTTGAAAGTTATAGTTTTCAAACTTTTTTACTTTGTTTATTTGACATACGATTATATAGCTTGAAAGTTATGAGTACATTTTTTCTTTACCAGGCATTGGGAAAGGAAAAACCAGCACCTTTATTTGTAAGTATCAAATTTAAAATTTATTAAAAACATTTTACTCGAAAATAATAAAAATATAAATTTTCTATCCATTCTAAAACATTTTAAATTTAGTGCTTGGGAATTAAAACGATTATAAAATGTTCGAGCAAACTGGAATTTAAAATAAAGAACCCCAGTAAGTAATATAAATTCAGAATTTGTGGCGTTCACTTATCCAAAACTACTTTAAGAAGTGTTTTATTTTATAGTTTTTTTCTATTAAATCCAGTACTTCATACAAATTGATTTGGGTCGGCATCATTTCAACTTTTTTTGATTAACACATTTATCTAACAATGAAGGAAGACCATACTTTACGGCCGTATCCACTAGTAATTTGACCTAAGGTTAAACTAGAATCAAACTTTTTCCGACAGCTATTTTAAAAACTTGTTTCCCTTTTTCTCATCTACTAATATTAGAAGTTTTGGTTGCAGATTAACCTCTTGTCAGGTTGGCAGTGAATACGGCCGTTAGTCACAATTTACACGTTACCAGTTGATAGTGTTCGGCAACTACTGGTAAAAAGTAGTTAACTACTGGTCAAAAAGTAGTTAACTACCAACTAGTCTAGGCAAAAGTAGTTGTAACTACTAGTTAACTACTTTTTCTTAGAAGTAGTTGTAACTAGTAGTTGATTATTTCCCAAAGTAGTTAACTACTAGTTAACTAGTCTATATAATTTCTTAAGATATTTTCCCCCAAATTTTCGATTACTTTTTCTTACCAATAGCAAAAATATCATGGCTAAAGATTCGCCAATTTTTGATAGGTATACAGGTGTTTGGTGTCTTAAAGTTTTCTAAGACTAAGTTGTATTTATATTAGTCAGTCGTATATAAAGGGGGTTAAGGGTTCTAAACCCCCTTAGCCTGAAAAACAATATTTTAAGGACAAAATTGGGCCGTTAACTTTAAGTATTACCTTTAATTTTTAATGCAGGAAAAACATCTAGAATCCTTGTAAACCTAGCCTAAAATCGCTTTTCAAAGTGCTGGAATTTCCAGGAGAGAAAACCCTGAACTCCCTAATTTCTAGAGAGGATTTCAAAAAAGGGTTGCATTTATATGTCAATTGTTGGGATGAAATATATTTCAAGGTTGCCAAATAAGAAAATGCATCATATAAAATGGCATTGTTAGTAGATGTAACATATTTTTTAAAATTTTGACCTTTCAATATTTTTTGAAGTAGTTGAACTTTTTGATAGTAGTTGGAACTAGTAGTTGGTAAAAAAAGTAGTTAAACTACTAGTTCAACCAAATCACCAAACCAAAACATCTAACCAAAAGTAGTTGAACTACTAGTTAACTAGTAGTTGCAACTAGTAGTTAACTACTTTTCAACTACTTTTAGTTAACTTGAGCCGAACATTACCAGTTGATGATGCTTTCAGTGAGCTCTAAAATGATTTTTTGCCAAAAAAGTTGCATGATATTGTATTTTATTCTACTGGTTCTGAGTAAATTAAGGGTCTTATATTTTTAATTTATTAAATTTTATTCTGTAGCCTCCCGTTGCTTCAGATGTTTATATGATTTGCTTTACCAGTGGAACTACGGGAGACCCAAAGGGGGCTGAACTGACGCACAAGTATTTCGTGTGCTCCGCGTATTCCATTCTGATGTTATTTGTAAGCAATTTATTTTCATGCCTATTGTGAAATACTAGTTACGAAATAAAGGGACTTAAATACTTCATCTTCAATTTTCAGGAAAGTGAAGGTGTTAAACTGACTGAAACGGATGTGATGATATCCTATTTACCCCTGGCTCATATATTTGAACATCTGTCTGAAGTATGTTATAGTGAAGATTATTTTGTCTTGTGGGTGCCATAACAGTGTAAAGTGGGTTCGTAGAGAAGTTTGTTAAGTTTTTGTTGATTAATAACCCAGGTTCTGATTGTGGATGGAAATAGTTGAGTTAAAGAAAGTATTGGAGTGTTCATACCTTTCAAAGTTGTAAGTCAAGTCCTAGATGGCATACTAATTGCAGGAATGGTGTCTCTTGAAAAATTGATAAATAAGCCTGTTCAGTTTTCTTAAAGAATCACTCATTTATTATAGGTAGACACACACGTAATTGAAATTAAACTGCACAGTAATATCTCGAAGAATTGGCCACATTTTATGATTGCAAAGTGATCACAATTAGCCACATAAGTGTTGAGAGTAGACACAATTTTTTTTAACACATTTGCAGTTCACCAAGCAACAACGGTTGATGACTTTTCTGTTTGACACATGTTAGTGATAGTCGCAAATCGGGGGTCTAGTTCGGAACATGATATAATCATTATTATGATGAGAAATGCATGCATTATTATGAAGCATTTTTTGATGAGAAATGATACCGGCATAGCATGTGATGACTGAGGCCAAGGACTGGACCGCACGAGCACCTCACAAAGGACGCCTCGGCAGACCCGCCTGGGTCTCCGAGAAATATCAGCTCGGGGCTACATTATGATGGGGACCGGAGCCGCATGGGTTCGAGAGAAAAGAAGAAAGGGCAAGAGGGTGTGGAAAATCGTGTGCATCGGGTTAAGTACTGCTATTGTAAACCTATGATGGCGAGCGCCATAAAAACCACAGTTAGCCAAAGGCTAATTAAAGAAAAGGCAGGCGAGATTACCGAATGGGGAAATTAGCTCCAAAATTAATTTTGAATATTGGCGATAGTAAGATTACGTTGGTATGGAAAAGTTATGTCTCGGCCGGCGACAGAGAGGAGGAAAGCATTGATAGAATCATAGACTAACGGCAAAGAACGGTGTAATTTCGATTGATAATAATTTATGTGATTCATAAAACCGACGGTAATGATGGGAAATAAGAACGAAGGGTGTGGGCCTAAAATAATCCAGTGGGAATTTTAAAATTAAAATATAAAAAGTACGCAAAAATATGAGGTGGTGTGAAACATCACCACATATGTCTTTGTCTAACTCAATCTCAAGTACTTTTTTTACTAACAATTGAAAAATTATGTTTTTTCAAAATAATTTAATGAAAGGAACTATTATCTAAATGAACATGGATGTTTTATGAATTTCATCATGGAAATTGTCTGGCACAGTATGCTCTAATAAGGACCTCGTGCCCCCATAACCTAACCTGATATGCGATTTACCCTACTGATTTTTTTAGGTTCTAGTGCTATTGGTTGGTGGTTGTATCGGTTTTTTCAGTGGCAATGTAAATACGTTAGTAGATGATATGAAAGTTCTGCAGCCCACGTTTTTCCCAGCTGTTCCTCGCCTTCTGAATAAACTTCATGACAAAGTAAGCTTGGGAATTTCGCTACGATTTTTAAAACCTATACAGTGAAAATCACTGAATTGGGTGGTAAACATTTATTCTCGAAATCTTTCTCTACTAGTATACTAGACAGCAACTTAAGTTGGACCTACTACGTCACTAACAAACATAGTAGTTCCCATCGCGGTGTCTGAATTTCGAGTGAAACAAAAAAACGCCAATTTTAAAATATGATTATTTCGTTACACCCATGTATAAATAGAGTCTTTTTATCACAATTCGCGTATCGAATTTCATCCTATCAACCCAACAGGCTTTATGTTAACTCCCTTTCTCCTTCCGCGTAGTGACGTACTGGGTTCAGAAAACGCTGCTGTGAAGTATAACTGTTATTTTACTTGAATCTATATTGTTTGCACTAAATCAAGAAGGAAAATTCTCAATTCAAGCTCAATTCTCAATTAAAATTCTCGGGCTTAAAAAAATTGAGCTATGATAAGAATAAAAAAAATTGGTATTTAAGGAGGCTTATTAAATATGGTACTTACGTATTAACCGTGCCGCTAAATTCGAAAACGTCACAAAATCCCGCTGAATTTGAAGGTCCCTGAACGATCAAGGGCTAATATACAGGGTGCGTCAAAAGTTTGTGAGAACTTTAAAAATTAATAATAAAAAAACGAAAAGAGATAAAAATGTGCCGTCTGCTGCAATGTTCTTGATTTGGCTTTGGATTTTTTTACACCAAATTTTGAAAATTCGTAGTTCCCCGACCTATATGTAGATGACAGCACCACTTTTTACTAAAATAGGGAATTTCGGCCAGCAAAGTTCCCCCTTTTACTTCAGTGTAGGGATAAATCGAATATTGCGATTGAATCGATTTCCGAATCAAATGAAACTTAATTCTCGGAATCTAACCGTCAGGGCCGGTTTTAAGTCATGCTGATCTTTTAAACATTTGGTTAGAATGTTAAATTAAAACATTTTATGATGTTTCTCACACAAATTTTAACTTTTTACGAATGAATTTAGTCCGATCGCGTACAGTGATAACGGGTCTTAATTTATATGCTATGTTTTTTTATTTATTGGGTCTTCTCTCTCTTAAAAATTTTAGAAATTATTTATTAGTAATTATCAATTATTTAAAGAGGAACACTTATCAGTATTTAAATTAATATTTTTCGAAATCCCTTCGAAACTTCATATTAAATTTTGGTTTGCTTGAGTATGATCGAAGAGGGAAAAAGAGAGGGCAATACATCGTTTTCAAATCTAAAAAAATATTCTAATAATGATCTGAGATAAAGTTTTTTTAAAACGCGTAGGCGATCTGGCGTCGCATAGAAACTTCATAGTTTCACCTTATAACAGCCTCTTACTTTTGAGCATTGAGTGGATTTATGGAGAGTTTATAAGAGAAAATGAATGTCAAGAGAATTCGATTCTGTATGCTTAAATCATGTTTTCAGAAAAATTTGGGACATCTTGCCAACCAAGATTTCTTCTGCGCCTCCCTGGGGTACACTTAGATCCACCACAGTACATCTAGATTTATCCCTAGTTACAAAAGAAGGGTGGATCGGGATGATCGCAGCTCTAAAAAAAATGACAAAACATTTCTCTGACAAATAATAAAAGTTTTATAAAAGAAATTTCAGATATTTCTTTCTGAATAAATTTTCAAAACTATTCAGTGGGGACCTCATCCCTCATCTTGGCTCGTTACACACAAAATCGTAATTAATACTCTTTGTCTATGATTTAAATCATTACAGTAAAAGTTCTAACAATCTGCTTTAATAATTTAATCACGTACGCTTGGTATGAATGGGGACTATAGAAAAAAGTTTGAATCAATCCCCTATTCCCTGAAACGATAGATTTTGACAAAAAGTTTAGCCCCCCCCCAAAAAAACGATTCTATGAAATGACCACACTGATTGTCATTCTGATCATTTTTACTCGCACAGTCGTAAACGGAAATTTTATCTGTTTATTTTTGTTTTTTTAACATTTAAAATATTTCGAAAAATCTGATCATTTAAAACTTTAAAGAGTAACTTGAAAATCAGATGGAAAAAAGAAAATCTGAAAACTTCTAAGATTAGAGTAGATTTCTCCCTCTTAAAGACCGAATAAATAAAAAAAACATAGCATATAAATTAAGACCCGTTATCACTGTACGCGATCGGACTAAATTCATTCGTAAAAAGTTTAAATTTGTGCGAGAAACATCATAAAATGTCTTAATTTAACATTCTAATCAAATGTTTAAAAGATCAGCAAGTCTTAAAACCGGCCCTGACGGTTAGATTCCGAGGATAACAGTTTCATTTGATTCGGAAATTGATTCAATCGCAATATTCGATTTATCCCTACACTGAAGTAAAAGGGGGAACTTTGCTGGCCGAAATTCCCTATTTTAGTAAAAAGTGGTGCTGTCATCTACATATAGGTCGGGGAACTACAAATTTTCAAAATTTGGTGTAAAAAAATCTAAAGCCAAATCAAGAACATTGCAGCAGACGGCACATTTTTATCTCTTTTCGTTTTTTTATTATTAACTTTAAAAATTAATAAGAAAAAAACTAAAGGAGATAAAAATGTGCCGTCTTCTGCTATGTTCTTAGGGTGCAGTTGGATTTTTTGTCACCAAATTTTGAAAAATCGTTGTTCCCGACCTAATGGGTAGATGACAGCACTATTTTTGGGGATTTTCAGCAGCCAAGTTCCATCTTTTATTTCGTGTAGGGAAGTATCAAATATTGCGATTGAATCGATTTCAGAATCGAATGAAACTTATGTTTTCGTAATCTAATCGCCAATGCAAGTTTTAAGACAAGTTGATCCGTGTTAAACTTTTAATTATGAAAAATGGATATTTTATGATCGCTTACATTGGTTTCTCTCATACACAATAATTTACTTTAATTTTATTAATTTTCCGATTTCTTCTTTTCTCTAGTTATTCAGTTATTTTTATTTTGAAATTATTTTATGATGTTTTAAAACGCAATGTTCTTGATTAGAATAAAGTTAATCATAACATTTTTTGGTAATTGTATTTGAACTACTTTTTTATTAAAGCTTATTTGAACTTTTCAGTTTGGGATCTTCAGTGTTAAGGAATCATTTAAAATGACAAATGTAAATTGTAGTTTTGAAGACTTTCCCACCTCCGATTACTTATTCGATGTGATTCTTTGGCAAGGATCACTATGATAAACACTGGATGGGAAACCATGCAAATAAGCCTCTACTTTTAAAAATGACAGAGAAACACTTATCAGTATTTTTTGCCCTGTACGAATCTTCAGATTCAATTTCGGTTTGCTTGAAAATGATCGGAGAGGGAATAGATGGGCAACAGATGTTTTTAAACATAAAAAATAGTCTAAATGTATTGCTAGATGTTTGAAACTTTATTGTAAACGTGTCGATCGTTGCTTAAAGCACAATGTATCATATCTCTTTGGGCACCAAGATCATGG
This sequence comes from Tetragnatha versicolor, assembly GCA_024610705.1. Taxonomy (NCBI): domain Eukaryota; kingdom Metazoa; phylum Arthropoda; class Arachnida; order Araneae; family Tetragnathidae; genus Tetragnatha; species Tetragnatha versicolor. Next base: position 61,057,759 of record JANDEH010000001.1, read on the forward strand.
GGTTGATTTGGGTGTAAGGTGGAATCTGGGGAGGCATAGGGGAATCTTTGAGGGGGAAAGCTGTTTGCGATGACTTTTTGAGAAACATGATTATCCCTCATATAAACGGAATTTTATAAAACAGTTGGGGGAGGCACTAGCCCCATGAATCTGCCCTGACCTAGATCCACCCTTGTTTATAAAAGAAGTTTCACCTAGTGTGTGGGGGGGGTAGAGATTGGGATGATCGCACCCCTTTAAACAAATCACATAAAAATTCCGAGAAATAAATATTCTACAAAAGAAAGTTAACTCTTAATGAGCAAAATTTTTCTGCGGGAGGACCGCCACCCCATCTTAGCTCATTATACAGCATTACCCACAAAATTGTAATCTTAATTACACCAAGAATCAAAGCATTCCTGTAAGTTTTCTATGGACACACCACTTGATTGTCCCTATGATCCTCTAGGGTGGGTAAAGTGGGTCTTGGGGTAAAATGGGTCAGTTTTAATTAACTCGATATAAATCAAATTTAAATTGAATAATTTTCGCTCATTTTTTTGCATTATTATCTTTTATCTGTTGGAAATATTTTTCGACTGTCAAAAATTAATATTTATGATTTTGAGGACTGAAAAAATATTTAATTTGAACCGTAAATGATGTCATCGAAAAAACAGGGTTTACTAACTTCCAAAATATCTACATATTTTAATAAATTACAGCAGACTTTTGTAATATTTTTCCATAAAAGAAAGTCTGAGAGACATTTCAAGCCAATCAGCTTAGAAAAATATAAAATATTTTATCTTTTATAACAATATTTTGTACTTGGGGTAAAATGGGTCATATATAGATAGGAGGCCTTCTGTATTAAGTAAAACAATGTTTTTAACTTATTTCCTTCAAATATACATTGAACTGTCATACAAGTTTATTTTTTTATCCAAACTAAGTATTTTAATTGCTAAATTTGAACAATGTTCATTAACTTCGGACTTTTACAATTTCAACTTAAAACAAATTTTTTCCGATAAAAACGGCTTAGCCGATTGCCTTTTTTCTTACTTTCATGTATATTTAGTAATAAATATATTTTTGACATCTTTTTGCAAGGAGACCCATTTTACCCCACATTGGGGTAAAATAGGTCATTACTTTTGATGCTAAGTTTAACCAACTTATAACTAAAAAATATTTGATAAAATTAGATGAAAATGTTCTCAAGGATTGTAGTGTCAATATCCAATTGAAAGAAATCATTAAAAAGTAATAGTTTTGATGAAATAAAACTTTGAATGTGAAGGTACCTTAAAATTGACCCATTTTACCCCAACCCACCCTAATCATTTTTACTCGCAAACCGTAATTTGATCGCTGTATTATTTTATTTTAAATCCCCTCCCCTATAAGAAATAAGGTCAGCATCTAAAACACTTCGTAAAATTCGATCGTGAACAACGTGTTTTTAAAACTTTATATAATACTCAAAAATAACAATAGAAAAAGATAAACTTTAGAACATTCCTAAGATTAGATTGATCATTCTCTTAAAGACAGAAAAAAGTCAGCATATAAATTAAGACCTATTGACATTGTATGCGATCAAACTAAATTCGTTCGTAATTGCGTTGAAAAGATTAAATGTTGATGAGAAACAGTGAAAGCATCATAAAATATCCATTTTTCATTCTAATTAAAAGTTTAACAAAGATCAACTTGTCTTAAAACTTGCATTGGCGATTAGATTACGAAAACATAAGTTTCATTCGATTCTGAAATCGATTCAATCGCAATATTTGATACTTCCCTACACGAAATAAAAGATGGAACTTGGCTGCTGAAAATCCCCAAAAATAGTGCTGTCATCTACCCATTAAGTCGGGAACTACGATTTTTCAAAATTTGGTGACAAAAAATCCAACTGCACCCTAAGAAAATAGCAGAAGACGGCACATTTTAATCTCCTTTAGTTTTTTTATTATTAATTTTTAAAGTTCTCACGAACTTTTGACGCACTGTGTATTTATAATTAAAGCAGGAAAATAAAAATTTTCTAGAAACTTACTTTAGTAGTGCCTCTACTGAATGAAATTCTGAATGATTATTTATTTTTTATTGATTTATTTTTGATTGATATTTTACGCCAACAAAATGGCAAGAAAATTTACTTTGCTGCTTCTAAAGCTAGCAAATTTCTAGTACGTATACAACAAAATGGATCAGAGCTTTGAAAATTCATGCAGGAGGTGGTAGTCATGCTTCCATCTACTGCTATTTTTTTCAGATTTTTAAATTAATAATTACTAGGGGAAATGCCGTCTGTCCGAATGTGCCCCATGTGTGCGAAATAGCCCCACTCTCCCCTACATATAAGTAGTTTTTAATACACATTCAAACGGTTACTTTTTGTTTTATAGTATATGTTATAGGCAATGTGATAAATTTGGGAATTATAAGTAATGGCCGCGTAGCATTTCGGGCAAAGTGATAAATACTAATGGATAAATGATATTGAATTTATCAGATTGCCCACCTAACTTCGATCATTATTATTAATGCCCAGTTAATAACTTTGCTTGTAACAAAAACATAGCATACAATTTTCTCATCTAGATCTTCGGGAGACCTCACTACTTATAAACACTAAAAGATTTTCCTCAATTTTTTATGAGTAAAAGGAGGGGTTTTCAAAGAAAATAATTAAAATTAAATAAATTTTTTATAATATATAAATATAAAAATATAAATTTTTTTACTTATTTTCATTTTAGGCTCAAGAACTCTTCCACCCAAAGTGTAAACCAAACCCCGACATTATACTTCAGTTGGAAAATATGGACTTGGTGAGGTAAAATCTATATAGTTACAATACACATGCGCTTTAAAAAACTAAAGTTACAACTCAGATGAATATTGAAAGCCCAATAGTGTCATTAAACAATTCTTTGGAATCAATATCCCAAAATAATTTCAAATTTGGAAAAGAAAACTATGCAACGAGGGTGACTTGCTATTTGATTGCTATCAGTATGAATTTATTTTTCCGCAGTATTTTTCTTAGAAAAAAATATGAATTTAAAACACTTCCCTATTAAGTCATTTTACAGACGACCCAAGAGGTATCAAAAAGCAATTTCAATCCACTAGAAAATAAAAAAAGATAGCTGGTTTATTCAAAATCATTATTTTTAAAAACAAAAACTGATATCAAACTAATTTTAATTAAAAAATGGGTTACTTTAAAAATATTTTGCTGCTTAAAATATCAAGTTTTGCTGCTTAAAATATCAATATCTATAGTAGGTATATGCATAGCAATGTATGGCATTTTTTTACATCTGTTGACAAAAATTAACTTGCTTTTGATACACAGGTTAATGGATAAATAAATGTACATTGGTTTATGCACAGAAATATGCAGTAAATTGCGATTGGAAAATAATTTTTAAAACTCATTTAAACATGAGTTTGTAATTATTTGACATGGATCGGGGTTTATTAAAATGGTACTAATAACATAGAATTTCCTTTTTTTTAGAATCGCTCCAGAATCGCAATTGGATCCCGAACTTTACAAACCTTTCAAAAATATGTTGGGAGGAAAAATTCGCATCCTTCTCTCTGGGTCTGCTCAAATCTCCAAAAAAGTCTTGAACTTTTACAGGATTGGTTTAGGTTACCAGGTAATAAAATTATTCCCCATTATGGTAATTTAAGTACAGGAAATTAAAAGAACAAGTAAAACAATAGATTAGTCCGGTATTTAACTTATTTTAGTACACCGATTAAGACAAATATAAAAAAAAGTTAAAAATGAGATTTACTGATTACTCCTAACTAAATATAAGGTTTGTTCGTTTATGTGTTAATATTTATGAGACTTAACTATGAGCTATATCGAGACTATTTTTTAATAAGTTTTCAACTATACCTGTTTACTGTTTTATGTTAGAGAAATTTTGAGACCTTTTTTTTTCAAAAAACTTTTGATAGTCACTTATAACATTGTGCGATCTTAACATTACTAAATTTTTTAAATAAAAAAGAACTATATTTCATTATTAAAGAAAAAGACATTTTAAGAGGAAAAATATATGCTTTCTATCAAAAGAATAACTTCTATTCACATGAAGTATAATTAAGAAGACTAGATTCCCTATCAAAATAGTCCCTCTTAAATATCTTTTCAGAGACGATTACCGCAATGGAATCTTTTATGTTAAGGGACGATTTCCTCTCGATAGAAAATAGAGATTAACCTTTTACTGAACTGGTAATATTTTTGAGTTAACTGTATTTTATGATAAGGATGCTCAGAAATTTTAGTGTTATTATGTATTTTGTGTTAAATGAAGACAAAATTTAATGAAAAAAACTTGCATGTTTGCGAACTTTTTTTGAGGCCTGAAAAAGTGCTAATTTTGCCTCAAATATTTACAATATTTTCAGGAAATTCTTTTCAGTGAGTTTTTGATAACATTGGTAACAATACTCTTATTGAGGGTTTTGCTCCATCTCTCCTTTAGATTTTTAATTAAATTTTTTAGCTTCCTTATTTCACTGTTAGGGGGACTTAGTCTTCTCAATGGATTCTCTAGGGTCGTTTTCCTAGGTGTAGGCTTTACTTCCATGGCCCTAGGAAACCTTGGTTCCAAATAAAAGCCGTGAAAAAGACTTTTAAAACACTCAGTATTATATAAATAATATTGAATAAGATATGTTTTTCATAATTTAAAGAAGTAAATTTGCAGTAAATTAACTTTTAAATTAATAATTTTTTTTAAAATTTAGATTGTGGAAGTTTACGGTCAAACAGAATGTGGACCAATAACAATGAATGTTGTTAATGATAAAACAATGGGTGAGCAACTATATTTTTAGACATATTTTATTTTTATTATTCGATACTTAATAGATATTTATTTGGAATTCTAAATATTTTCGATAAAAATCACGGTAATATAAGCGTCTAAAGCAAAACTTTCAAGATATCAAGTTTCATGAAACTGGTTTCAACATCTTTTAAAACATTTGGATAAAAAAGTAATAATTTAAAATTAGTTTTTAAATTAGGTATTTGCATGAGTGAGGGATTTGCTTGATTTACTTGATTTTGCTTGAGGGATTTGCTTTTTTGATACATTATGGTTTAAAACTCAAAAATGTTTAAGTTAAATAATTCAGTTCAAAAATGTGTTTTAAATAATTTAAAATTCAATTTTATTTTTGCCAAATCGTCAGAAAAGTCACGTTATCAGACAACAGGCTTTAATTGGATGTGACATCACAGCGCATGATTTGTGATTCGAAAGTGTTTTCGCGCCCAAACAAAAAACGAAATTTCAAAAATTTATTTCATAGAAACTAGGCTACGAAAATACTTGATGTAAACACTATTCTTCATGGTTTTTTATCTACTATTTTAATAAAATTTAATCTCAAAACGTGAGAATACCTCATTTAATATGAAAAGTATGGATATAATTAAAGTTTGAATAATAGTAATTTAAACAAGCATTTTTAAAATAATGTGAAAGGTGGCCCAAAATATTCCCCCAAGAAAATGGAAGTAAATATAACTAAAAAAATTTGAAGAAAAAGGTTCAAAATAGATCGTTTGAAAATGATCGAAATCATTCGGGACGGATTAAATTTGTGATAAATTTCGAAAAGAAAACCACAAAACTAATTTATATTTTCTCTTGAGGATATTAACAACTTTTTAAACTCATCAGTAACTTAAGAGAGCTTGTCAATACTCTTCAAATGCAGCCCTGAACTAAACGGAAACGTGAGATGTGTAACATTAATATCTGATGCTAAGGCAATGTACAGTTGGGGAAATAAAAAACGACTCAGTTGCGATTTCTGGCGAACCACTTGGGTTAGGAAGAAAAATGAGGTGTCATTTTTCATCGTTTAAAGTATTCTTTAACCAAAAAAATTTTCGAGTCCTTAGGGGGTCGTCTTCATATTAAACGAAACACTAACTTTTTTTTTCAATAGGGACCCCCAATTATTATGATATTTTCTGAAAGGCCATCCCTCAAAACCCCTAAATACCCAGTTTCATCCAGATTGATTCACAATTAAAAAATTTTTGAAAAAATTTAAAAAAAATTAATTTTTAAAATCGTGAAATATTTTGATGGTAATCGATTCAGGTAGTAATTTGATGTATAAAGCCAAAATTTCAATCGATTTCACCGAATAGTTTTTGATAAAAACGAACGAGAAAGATTATTCGCGGTATGGCATTCGGCAACGGTATACCGCCCCTTAAGATTAAAGTTCGTTTTTATCAAAAACTATTCGGTGAAATCAATTGAAATTTTGGCTTTATACATCAAATTACTACCTGAATCGATTACCTTCAAAATATTTCACGATTTTAAAAATTAATTTTTTTTTAATTTTTTCAAAAATTTTTTAATTGTGAATCAATCTGGATGAAACTGGGTATTTAGGGGTTTTGAGGGATGGCCTTTCAGAAAATATCATAATAATTGGGGGTCCCCATTGAAAAAAAAAAGTTAGTGTTTCGTTTAATATGAAGACGACCCCCTAAGGACTCGAAAATTTTTTTGGTTAAAGAATACTTTAAACAATGAAAAATGACACCTCATTTGTCTTCCTAACCCAAGTGGTTCGCCAGAAATCGCAACTGAGTCGTTTTTTATTTCCCCAACTGTACAATAGTTGATTTAGTTGTGCTTTATAATTATCAGAATATTTTATGCAATAGGAACCGTTGGCGTACCTGTTCCTAGCTGCATCATTAAACTTACAGATGTCCCTGAAATGAAATATTTTGCCAGAAATAAGGAGGGAGAGGTAGGTATTATATTTATTATGTAGATATTTTAAAGCGACGGTGTTTATTGTTTTCTTAAATGACTAGGGGGCTCTGCCCCCTGCTCGCTATCGCTCACCAACCCCCGGAACTGCTTCGCAGTTCTTTGAAGATCGCTTCGCGATCTTAGCGAGCAGGGCTCGCTTGTTTCATCTCAACTATCCAGTACAACCTGGAACTTGTCTGCTTATAATCTGTTCATTTAGAATAGGCGCCTGCAACAGCATCAAAAACGCTCAATAATGCTTAATAACGCTTATCAGACAACTTCAGTGACCGATTGTTTCTACAGTATTTTAACTATTTCTGCTTAGGTTGCCTTGTCATTGCAGAAGAAAATTTTTTTGACGATAATTAGAATAATAACTGCTTTTAATACATTACGTCTCAGGTGCTAATCATAAATGAACAGAGTATAGTTAATGATCATTTAATATCGAAACTTTTTGTCTCTCAAACTTTTCAATAATTTAATTCGGATCATTACCACGAAAATATCAAAACAAAGGAAGTAGGGGGCTACCGCCCCCTACTCGCTTACGCTCACCAACCCCCGTAACTGCTATTCAGCACTTTACAGATCGCGAAGCGATCTGTAATATCTGTAATCGATCTTTAGCATCAGAGTAATACAAACTTCCCGAAAATCCTCTTCCTTTCGTCGGCACAAATAGCACTCAAAAAAGCTAAATTATTTATTTCTCTAGTAGTTCAAAAAATATCGAATTATCTTTAAAAGATTATTAACCAAGTCTATACTATATCGCTAGCAAACTTAGAGCAAAAATGTGCACCTCAAAACTTAATTTAAATATCCGTGCTCGCGACAATCTAGTGAACAGGCAAATATAAAATTTAAAAACATTAAACACGTCTGATAAAGACCTACTAAACTATGAAAAAAAATGAAACTTTGATGCTTAATAGTTCCAAAACTAATTAGAATTTTTTTAAAAATTAAACGCCAATCTCTTTCTAAAAAATGAGAGTATAAGTGTTTAAAAAATCATATTGATACCGTGATTAGTTTTCATTTTAGATAGAAAAAAACGAAAAAGTGTCAAAAATTTCAAAAATTAAAAAATTAATTACTCTAAACCAAATTCGAAATTCGAAAAAAGGGCGACGTAGTGCACATCTTCATACTTCAGAGTATTAGGCTGCAAAAAATCATAGCTCTGCTGCCAATAGATTTTGCTGAACTGGATTACGCGGCGAAAAAAGAAAAACTTCAACTTTGACCTTAAAAATACCCCACAACTAATTATCACATGAGTTAGCTTTTTGTTCTAGAATGTGCCCCAAATATTCCTCTACAAACGTTTCAAGTTTCATAAATTTCTATCAAGTAGTTTTTGCGATATAAGAGTTCAAAGAGTTGAAAAATAAAATTTTCTGAAACAGCGGCGGCGGCAGCGGCAGCGGCAGCGGCGGCAGCGGCGGTGACAGTAACTTTTTTTTAATATAGAGAGATAAGGAAAATCAGTTATAGCCAACTGCTTTAAACTTAGAGTGAATGAACTTACATGGATTGTTCACCTTTATTACAGATCTGCGTAAAGGGACATACGGTTTTTAAAGGATATTTGAAAAACCCTCAAAAGACGGCAGAAGCAATGGACGCAGATGGATGGTTACATACAGGGGACATAGGAAGTTTTTTGCCAGTAAGCGAGTGATTATTTTGGTTTTGCACTTTTGTATCTACCTTATCTTATGTTTTTTTCAATCTATATTCAATCATTTAAAATCATACACAAATTTTCTTAATTAATACACTGTACTTATATACAGGGTGTTTCAAAATTGCGTTGAATGGCTTTTATTTGGAACCAACGCCTCCTAGGGTCATGGAAGTAAGATCTACCCCTAGGTAAGTGAGCCTGGAGAATCCATTGAGAGGACTTACAGCGAACCTGGCGGCGAAATCAAAAAGTTAAAAAATTAATTAAAAACTAAAGGAGATGGAGCAAAAACCTCAGTGAAAGTATTGTTGCCAACGTCATGAAGAACTCGCTGAAAAAAATTGATCAAAATATCTTGAATATTCGTGGAGATAATAGCATGTGAAAATGGCAATTTTTCAGGGGTCAAAAAAGAAAAAGTTCGCATATTTGCAAATTTTTCAGTGTTATTTTGTGTTTTTTAGTTTAAAGAACACAAAATTTTATCAAAAAATCAAAAAGTTTTGCAAATATGCGAACTTTAACTTTTTTGACCCCTGAAAAAGTTCTATTTTCACATGCTAATATCTCGGCGAATATTCAAGATATTTTCATGAATTGTTTTCAGTGAGTTTTTCATGACGTTGGTAACAATACTCTCACTGAGGTTTTTGCTATCTCTTTTAGTTTTTAAATAATTTTTTTTAACTTTTGAATTTCGCCGCTAGGGGCGCTGTAAGTCATTTCAGTACATTCTCCAGGCTTACTTACCTAGGGGTAACTTCCATGACCCTAGGAGGCGTTGGTTCCGAATAAAAGCCGTGCAACTCAATTTTGAAACACCCTGTACAAAGGAAATTAAGGGGTTAAAATAAAAGCGAAAGTATGGCTTTAACTTCTATATTCAGGCATAAAATAATGGGGTTCAAAAGACGGTTAGGTAGGATATGTTGAAAGACTGCTGCTGCTATGAAAAAAATCTTAGTGCTTGTTAGATTTACATTTAAAAACATCTTAAAATCTTGAATATTTTCATTCGAGCTTAACTAATTTTTACTAACATTTCTATAACTAGGACGGATCATTAAAAATTGTGGATCGGATGAAGAATATCTTCAAGCTTTCTTTGGGGGAGTACATAGCTCCAGAGAAAATCGAAGCTATCTATTCAAGAAGTATATACGTATCTCAAGTGCTGGTTTACGGAGACAGCATGAAGGTAAGGAACGTTATTTTGTTGTATTTTTAAGAACTAGAGAGAACTCCCCCCCAAAAAATTTAAGGTACTTTAAAACATATAATTATTTTTGAGCACTTGTTTTTATGGGGAAAAATACACATAATATTTGTATCAGTATTTTTTCAGTTTTCTTACAAGTAAATAAATATAATTTTAAGTAAAAGGGGTACGCGTTGCACTTTTATATTATTACTTGTAGAAATAGCCAATTTAATTTTTTAGGACTATATAGTTGCGATCGTAGTACCTGAAAAAGATACTGTTCTGCCATGGGTAAAAGAAAACCTGAAGTGTGAGATATGGAGTGACGCTTGCAAGAACCTTGTAAGTAAAATTTTCCATTTTAGTAAGAAAAGGCTACTTTTTTACATTTTTTTCAAACAATAACATAGTAGAAAAGTAAAACTACTCAACATGAGAGTGTACCATGTCTGGTTCCTTAAAACAAAGCATGAATACTTGCAAATATGCAACTCTTAAATTACTCTTAAATATGCAACAGATTTAAAAGTCAAACGCATTAGGAATTCAGTGCTTTAGATAGCGAAGAGTATAAACTGAATGTATAGATGCAGACATGTTTGTTTTGAATTTTCTAGTTGTTATACAGTATAAATAGTACTTTATTTCCATTACAAATACAGTGAATAATTTGACTATTTTAATGAAATTTAAAATGTTTTCAGATTTTGAAGAAGCTTATCTTGAATGATATGTGTAGATTAGGATTAGAAGCTGGTTTATGCTCTTTTGAACAAGTAATCATTTTATTAGAACTCCATTGATTTTCACCTCTTTATTTCGATCTCTTAACCAAAATTGGTCTGAAATTTAATTTTGCATAATGAAATTTTGGTACGAAAGATAAAAATCTACAATGTAACAAAAATACAATGTATAAGAAAAAAATAAAACTATTGCATTTTTTGTAATTAAAATAGTATTGCATTTAAAAGTTTTATGTGAACAGTGAAACCTTAAAAGTTCAAAAGGTAGAATTATACTGATGTAAAAAAACCTTTTGATTATGCTTAATAATTTCACAAAAAATAAACTGAACAAACAACCAAATAATAACTACATGGTACAGTGGCGTATATAAAGGGGGGCCGAGGGGGCCCTATCCCCCCTGAAATCCGGACTTGGTGTACCAGAACAAACTAAAAAATTCAGACTAGGTGTACCAATTTTTAAGAGTCAAATTTTCAAAAATTTGACTTCAATTTTTGTGTGGGAGGACCCCCAGACCCCCCTTTGGTTCTTGGAACAAAATTACTCACAACTTTTCTTATATAATATGTATATAGATGTAAATTTTAAAAAAATATATAAAAAGTTACATTGGACGTAATAAATTTGCTCGGGAGGGAGTGAAAAATAATTTTGGTCCCCTCCCGAAATAAATTTCTTTATACGCCACTGACATGGTGCTTCCAAATTTATTACGAAAACATTTAATAATACAGTTAAAAGACGATTTAAAATCATATTGAAAAGTTGAGCTTCAAACGCACTCTTGTGATGCACTAAAATACGGACTTATGTGCCAGGTTATATCTAATAAGGGATTCTACACTGCTCAAAACAATTAAAGGATATTGGTAGTTTTGGTACCTATTGGCACGCAAATAAAAAATTAGCAGTGGTTCAAGCATTTTTCATAAACTTAGGGCCATTTCAAAGCTAAATCCATGTAGTTATCAAAATAAAAATTTTATTTTTACTTTTTTTGATCAAAATTAGAAATTGCACATTTTGTGTAGTTAAGCATAAAAAGTGAAAAATCTAGCAATACTTAATTGAAAACCCATTTCGCTTGGGGCGTGCTTTCTCCTGACTTAAAACAACTTTGTGGGTCTGTTTGCCACCAGGTTTGTTTGGTAATTTATGAGAGGCTGGGGTATTTTCTCCAATTTCCCCTTTTAGAGCATTTTCAGCACCTGAACTGTTTGGGAGGTATTGGAAGGGCAGAAATTCGTTTCTCAAGCATGTCCTAGATTTGTTTTTTGGATTCATGTCGAGAGAACGTGCTGGTCGATCCCTCTCTGGCGAATTCTTCATCTTGTAGAAAATCATTAACGAAGGTAGCACAATGTTTTTGTAATTACCATCCCTGAAAGTTATATTATGACCGATTTCTCCTGCATGAGGGGCAACCAGATGTGTAAGGATATTGATCTTATTATCCTGAACCACCAGAAATGGTTCCTTTGGCTGTGGGGGGTCTTTATTCCATAGATAGAGATGGTGCTCTATATCATCACTCCACATCTTCAAATCTGACTTCCTCATGCACAAAAAAGGAGTTATTTTGTGTTACTTGTACGCTCCAGACAAAAATCAGAAGTTATCAGGATGAACTGAGAGTCAGATTAGAAGATGTGGAGTGATGGTATCAAGCACCATCTCTATCTATGGAATAAAGACCCCCCCCACAACCAAAGGGACCGTTTCTGGTGGTTAAGGGTAATAAGGTCAATATCCTTACATATCTGGTTGCCCCTCATGCAGGAGAAATAGGTGATAATTTAACTTTAAGTGATGGTAATTGCAGAAAGCACTTTACTAACTCAGTGAATGATTTCCTTCAGGATGAAGAAATCGCAAGGACGGGATTGACCAGCACGTTCTCCCGACATGAATCCAATAGAATACGTCTGGGGCATGCGTGAGAAACGAATTTCTGCCCTTCCAATACCTCCCAAACAGTTCAGGTGCTGAAAAATGCTCTAAAAGGGGAAAATGGAGAAAATACCCCAGCCCCTCAAAAATAAACAAACAAACCTGGTGGCAAATAGACCCACAACGTTGTTTTAAGTCGGGAGAAAGCATACCCAAAGCGAAATGGGTTTTCAATAAAGTATTGATAGATTTTCTCTTTTTTTACTTAACTACACAAAATGTACATTTTCCAATTTTTACAAAAAAAGTAAAAATAAAATTTTTATTTTGATTTAACTGCATGGATTTAGCTTTGAAATGGCCCTAAGTTTATGAAAAATGTTTGAACCACTGCAATTTTTTTATTTGCGTGCCAATAGGTACCAAAACTACCAATATCCTTTAATTGTTTTGGGCAGTGTAGTTTGATATTTATTTATACAAAAATGTATTCCTGTTCAAAATACCCTGACAACAACTCCTAGTCAAAATTTGTTCTATTTTTTAAAATAAATTTTATTAATGCTGGTTATCCTATTTAATCATTTCTTTTCCAGGCTAAAGCTGTACATCTGCATCCTGAACTGCTGACGTATGAATGTGGTCATTTAACTCCCACATTCAAAACTAGGAGGGCTGTTTGTAAAGACTTCTTCAAATCGGAAATAGACGCCATGTACAAAGCCACTGATGCAGAAAAAAAGTAGTTGTGAAATCTGTTTGAAGAGTATCAAAGGCATTCTTGATTGGCATTGTCTATCAGATGTGATGATTCAGAGTCCGCAATCTTGGACAGTGCATGCATAGCAATTCAGGAGCAATTGGAGACGAACCGATTTTTGTTCAAGAGACTATTTGGAGCAATGACTTTTGTTTTTTATCTGTTTGCTGTCATATGCAGTCATTAAAATAAAAAAATATTTATCTCTGCATACATTAATGAACGAGAAATTTACTGTAAAAAATAAAATTTGAAGAGAAAATACCTTGCTATTTATGTGTTCAAATATTATTTCAGTTAAAATATTTTTTCATAACAATTTTTCAATTAAGACTTTCTTACATTCAGAACATAGTTTTGAAAATTCAATAAAGAAATTTTATTTGAATAATTTTAATTCTGATAGTATACCCATACCATTTTCTACAATCCATTCTCACGAAAAAGTAGGAGTTGGGCGATCCTATATTGAAGAAAAGTTAAGTTGCTAAACTTTCAAATGCTTTGAAACAGTTGTGTTTAACTATATCAAATTAATTACTTGTTCTGGTAATGTAGGGAATAAGGAACTTGCATGATTTTTTTTTATTTTTTAAATCTATTCTTCACGCAATAATAAGCCACTACACAAAATTTGAGGCCGATTGAGAAATTTTTCGATTGCAAAAAAAATTATCAAAAATCGTGTTTTTCGAAGCTACTGAAAACGCTTAATTGCATGCACAGTGACGTCACTAATGTTTGCCTCAGATTGTCATGTTTGCCTTGGATTTCTGACCGCCACCAGAAGTGTCTAGAAGGTAAATATTTATGAAAACACTCATATCGGACACTCATATCGGATAAGAAAAAAGAAATCATCAACTAAAACATAGAAATTCAATTTTGATTGCAATTTGGCTCGATGGATTCTACGTCACTGTGCATGCAAACACACTTCGCGTTTTCAGTCACGTGTTTTTTTCTCGACTTTTAAATTAAAATATTTAAGTACTTGTACACTTTTTTGAAAATTTGACAAAATATTTCATTTTTCTATACAAAAAACCATACGAAACACTTGAAAGTTTATGAAAATCTGACACATGCAAGTTCCTTATTTATAGCTCAGTGGATCAATGTGTGAATTGCAAGCCACGGTTCGATTCCAGCTGTCATCCCTGCATCTTGTTTCTTTCTTCATAAAATAATTTTTCTGTAGTAACTTTAAATAAACATATAAATTGTTATCTAATCTCACAGATTAAAATGATATAATCCAGTTTCTTGTGTGCTGTTTTTATTACCACCAATCCATTATAAGATCAAATCGCAATTGCGTGGTATTGGCTTAGTGGACGTGAATCTGACTGGCATATTCAGTTCCCTAAATCACAAATACAGATTATTTAACTATTTCCCCCCACATTTTAAATTTAAAAATAAAATACACATTTATTATTTGCTTTGAATCTGTAGTGAGTCAATGGTTCAGTGGAAAAGAAAGTGGCTATTATGCTGAGGCCCTCAGTTTAAATCCTAAACTTTTTACTATCTAATTTTAAAATAAAATACATAGTAAATAATTGTTCTACATCGGTTAAGATTCTATAGAGCAGTGATTATGAATGTGACTAGCACGCGGTGACCCTCAGTTCAAAGCCATCGACAGCGGTTAAAATTTTAGAAATTAAATAAAAAGGAAATAAAATAGGCAATTGTTATTTGTTCTTCTGCTTTCGTGAGTCGGTGGCTCAGTGGATATGAGTGTGACTAGCATGCGGTGATCCTCAGTTCAAAGCCGTCGGAAGCGGTTAAAATTTTAGAAATTAAATTAAAAAGAAATAAAATAGGCAATTGTTATTTGTTCTTCTCTTTTCGTGAAACTATGGCTCAGTGGATATAAGTGTGACTAGCATGCGGTGACCCTCAGTTCAAAGCCATCGGAAGCTGTTACAATTTTTAGAAATTAAATTTAAAGGAAATAAAATAGGCAATGTTTATTTGTTCTTCTGCTTTCGTGAGTCTATAGCTCAATGGATATGAGTGTGACTAGCATGCGGTGACCCTCAGTTCAAAGCCGTCGGAAGCGGTTACAATTTTAGAAATTAAATTAAAAGGAAATAAAATAGGCAATTGTTATTTGTTCTTCTGCTTTCGTGAGTCGGTGGCTCAGTGGATATGAGTGTGGCTATCATGCGGTGATCCTCAGTTCAAAGCCGTCGGAAGTGGTTAAAATTTTAGAAATTAAATTAAAAGGAAATAAAATAGGCAATTGTTATTTGTTCTTCTGCTTACGTGAGTCTATAGCTCAATGGATATGAGTGTGACTAGCATGCGGTGACCCTCCGTTCAAAGCCGTCGGAACCGGGTAAAATTTTAGATATTAAATTTAAAGGAAATAAAATTGGCAATTGTTATTTGCTGTTCAGCTTTCGCGAGTCTATGGCTCAGTGGATATGAGTGTGACTAGCATGCAGTGATCCTCAGTTCAAAGCCGTCAGAAGTGGTTAAAATTTTAGAAAATAAATTAAGAGTAAATAAAATAGGCAATTGTTATTTGTTCTTCTGCTTTGGTGAGTCTATGGCTCAGTGGATATGATGGATGCATCAAAATCTTGAATACTTCTGTCATGAGATCAAGTCCCGGGGAGTTTAGGGGTTGGTGGCTATTGAATTCCGATTTAATATATTAAATATTACATCAGTTACGGTTACAGTTAAACTTTCTTCTTTTATTTTTTTTTCGAACTTAAGGGAAAATTAACAGTATCAAAAAGGGTTAGGCTTAGCAAAAATGTACAATACGATAAATTTACAGTTACGGTCACAGTTAAACATTTTTTTTTCTAAAATAGCAAAACCAGCTCCCCGACGGACCCTTCTCCGCTATGCCCCTGGAACCCTTGGCAACACTGGGGGCGTCCATCCTAAACCCCCAGGCCACCAATTTGCCCAGAGGGAGCAGATAAGATCCGTCGAGGCGACCCCAACTGGTCACCGGATTCCTCCCCTAGGCAAGTGCACTTCAGATACTCAAGAAAGAAAGAAATTAACGTAATTAAGTGTTAACTCACTAGATTAATTTACATTATAATCAGTTAAAGAAATACAACAATATACAACACAAAGACAATTATTGTTAGATAAATAGGAGATGTTAGGGTTAGCGAGGTTTGAACTGAGTACCTTCAGCACACAGGCCACGACTCTACCAACTGAGCCATCAGGGCACGGATACCCTTGATTTATTTGTTTATTCATGGTTAGAGATCTATGTATTATTTTCTTTTAATTTTGAGCAAAAGTGAAATGTTGGTATCGAACCCCGGACTTCCGTCATGACTATCAGAAACTCCAGCGGCAGTTAACACTTTACCAACTGAGCCATCAGAGCTTAAACCCACTGGATTTATTCCTTAATTTGTGGTTGAAGAATATTTTTATTTTAATTTAGAAATTTAGCGTAATATTTGAGCAAAACTGAATTCCTCTCTGGAATTGAACCCCAAGCTTCCGTTATGACTAACAGATAACCTATGCCTGCTGACACTTTACTAACTGTGCCAAGTTGGCTTACTAGCACGTTATTTATTTGCTACTTGGTGAATAGTTACAAATTAAATAATTTAAAAATCAATCATGATGTGGAAACTTTGACTATTAGGAACACCTAAGAGCACCTATGAGGCACGGGGAGATATTTATCGGAGATGCTGATCCGATGGAGGTCCTACGACTACTATGATTATAATCTGCTTCAGTCGGTATTTATACCCCATTTGAGCTATCTGACTCTTTTAGTGGTGAGTAAGCTCTAAACAGGACTACCCTTCAGAATGCAGCTGGGCAAGATTCGTAACCTCCTGTTGAATCCAAACTCTCGAGGCTACACAAGACTGCAAGGTTACTTGACCCTAGCTCACAGCAAACAAAGAAAGCATTTCCCAGCGAGTCGTCTGAACTTTGAGTGAAATTAAGAACCCCAATTTATGATTTTGAATAGTTTGTTAAACCCATGTAGGGTCACTTGGGGTAAGTGATGGGACCCCTTTTCAGCATAGTGCATTTTTGGAGCTCAATAGAAGAATTTCGAACGGGTTAAATTTGAACTTATTGACTAATTTCGTTAAAGACACTATCCATAAACAAAAATTTATTAGTAGTTTCTAAAATAAATCTTTAAATTTTTCTTAATTGGTCTTAATTTAAAAAATGAGATGGGTGTCCCACTTACCCCCACTGATGGGGTAGTGGGGCATCCCCTCTCCATTTACATGGGAAGTGAGCAAAACTTAAAAGGAATTAAGATGGTCTCACTTGATAAAGTACAGAAATTTTCGTTACAAAGTATTTTATTGTAACTGTAACCATGAATGAGAAATCTACTTACATTAAAATCAATATGACAAGGTAAGAATAGAATGAAAAGCAAAATAAGTATTTTAAATAATGTTTTGAAAAGCTAAAGGGATATGTTTTACTTTAACTTATAAAATAGTGTTAAAAACATAATAAGGTTCATTAAGATTTATTTTGGAACTTTAATAAACATTGTAAGATAAAAAAGAAATCGAACACAATGAGAATGAACACTAGTGATGAGATATTTCACTATACTCACCATAACTTAAACTAAAACGCAAATTTGATATAAAATGTAAATCAAATTATTTATAAATTTTAATGATTTTTGAAGTGGTGAGTAAAAGGTCTTGCTACTATAAATCGAAATTTTCAGAAAATATTGGGGGAAATTGTCCCTATAACCCCCCTTAAATCCGCCTATGTCTTCAGTAATAGTTCCTTTATCATTTGGGACCCTTTAGAACCACTTATATCACAATAAGGGGGCCCACTTACTCCAACCATGCTAAAACTTCGGGGTAAGTGGGACCCCCCTCTTAAACACTTCAAAATTAAAAATTTTGAAAAAATTCCAATTGCCGTATGTATTTTAGGTCAAACTCTACAAAACAGTTAAATAAACATTAAAATGTAATGAAAACTTACCTGGAAATACCTCTTTCAAAAATGCATCTTGAACTCTCCAAAAAATCCATTATTTGAATCCTTTTTAAACTAGTTCTATAATCTTAAAAATAAATGAAACAAATATTAAATATGTGCAAAACTCATCGGTGCGACAAGCTGTAACATAATCAATGCGATAAAGTGTGAAATTTCCTGTAAACATATTATAGTTTTAGGGTGGTGTCCCACTCACCCCAGTGTCCCACTTACCCCAAGTAACCCTAAAAATTATAAGGCTTGAGAAAGTGAGAAGTTCGGTTAGTATTCATTTGGTGAGAGCTTTCAGCATAAATAAAAAAAGTGTTTAGAACTCTGGCTCCGTGTATTGCTGATTTAAACGAAATAGGAAATTCAGAAGAAAGTTCAAGGACCTAAACCCTTGGAAAAACACAAAAATTATACAACAATATTTCTTTTCCAACTTAAGGTGCCTGCCTACCTTGGGAGGAATTTAAAAAAGTAACGTCTAGTGTGATGAAAACCTTAAATTGTAGAACTTCACTTGAATCCTTTAAAAAAGTTTACAGTAACATTTCAGATTTTTCGATCTGGATGTATTTGTTTTCGCAAGAACTAAGATAACATTTTTCGATTTTTGCTCTTTATATTTAGAGTTATACACATCGAACGCTGGTTAAAAACTTTCATAGACGGTTAAAAACTTTTGACACGTGTCAAACGTTGTTTTAGAGTTTACCCGTAAGCTTTCTTAAATCTTCGATGGTGGCTAATGTATTTAGAGCACATTCGATGTTTGAATAAGTAACAATTTGGGGAAAAAAGTCAACAAAAATGGGTGAAGGAGATCCACATTTTTTACAACGAAAGAAGAAAAACTTTTAGCATGCATCAAGTTATTTTAGAACTTAAAAATTCTTAATTGGCTTTCTGTGAAGTAAATTTAATTTTTCTGGCATTTGGAATTTCTGCCAAGTATTTTTTTAAAGACGTGGTATTTTAGTTTTTCTCTCCGTCTCTTTTAGTTATAAGTTTAGTTTAGTTATTTCTTCATCTCTTTTAGTTATATTTTTAAGAAACTTTTACCATATAAGTCAAAACTTCAAAAATCCTAAAATCTTTGAGTTTTAAGTGTAATACTAAAAATATTTGAACTTATTAAATTTAAAGTACTTTTAAATACTATATTTTATGTCTAAAAATCCGTTCGAAATCAAGAAAAGGAATTAGAACGGATTTTGAACTGTCTGAATGTGCCCCATCTACCATTTCCAGGTTTAAGAGTAAAAAATAATTATTTGTAATTGAATTTGGGTAGAAATTTTTTTGGGACTTAACTTTATTGATGCCAAAATAGAATTCAAGGAGAAATTTCTACTTTAAAAACCTTCTTGATTGAGTTTTCACACGAATAAAAGGAGAAGAAAATTTACTTTTTACCTTCCAAAGCAAGCAATTTTCAAACACTAAAGGTTCCAAAGAGCCCACTGCTTTGAAAATCCAGGCAAAGGGTGCCAATGCAGCTACCTATTGGTATTTTTTTCCCGGATTTTTAAATTAAATTTGACACAGAGATCGAAAGAGGCTTGTTCGAATGTGCCCTCTCATCCCTACATAAATAAAATAATTATCATTGGGAAACTAGTTAAATCAGCGGTTCCCAAAGTGGTCCATATGGACCCCCAGGGGTCCACAGCAACTTCCAGGGGGTCCACGGGCATGAAAATGAAAATTGGGGGTCCACAGCAACTTCTAGGGGGTCCACAGGAAAAAATTCATTAACATGAAAAATTTTGACAAGTTAAAAAAATTAGGTCTTTTACATAATCAAATTTCAGAAGTATGAAAAGTTGGTTATCACCGAGTTCTCACAACGCAAGCAGGGGCAATGGAATATTTTCCCTCTTATCGCATTAAGATCCCCTGAACAGGGTGATTTGAGGTTAAACCTCAGTCGTTGAAACTTAATGTTAAAAAGCACCAGGTTCATCCCTTCCATTAAGTATGTTGGAATATTCCAGTTTTCCCTCTCTGTATATTTTATAGTACCTTCACATAATTCCTATTCCCTACTTATATTTTTAAAAATAATTATTCAATGAGCTAAAGTTGAAATGTGGATTTTATTACTTGTGTCTAGCAATAACATTTTATAAGGATGGTTTTGATGAACAAAGGGTGCTTAGGCAATACATTTTCCCATTTAAAAAACCTTTGAAATAATTTTTTATAAATTCTGATTAACTGGGGGCTAGCGGAAAGTTCTACGATAAATTGTCAAAAATAAATATTATATTAATAAAAAATTAAAACATTCAAACTAACACTATCATTTGACTTCTGTTACATTTAGCCTTAGCCATTGATGGTCATTTTCTTGTTAAACGTCAATTATAAAGGCGTGTTTTCAAGATTTGAACCCAGCTAATCCTAAATTATTTAATTTTTAAATTTGAATATCAACTTGTTTATATTTTAATGTTATAATCGCTTTTCACAATTGAATATTTTCATTTTAGTTTTCCTTTTGGTGAAATCTAACTATCAGTACTTTCTGCTATGGAAAACTCATGAAATTGTTTCCAAAATTTATAAATGCTGTTCAATCATATGTAAATGATTTAATTTTTAATGTATGTATAAAAAGCAACACATTTCTTTATTGCAAAAACATTTTCTTTTCAATTTCATAAATTAAAACTCAATTTCCATAACGTATAATTTGGTTTATTTTCATAGTTGAACTTAATTAAATATTGTTTGTTAACATGCCATATCTTAATTTTATTTATTTCTGAAATTTTATGATTTGGTTGAATGAATAACTCACTCATAAGCCATTAACTTTGACAAGTTTGCGACCAAAACTTTTATTAAAGCTAAAAGTTTTCGTACCTTGAAATGTAATGATGTTAAAAGTTTAGATTTGTTTTTTGTTTCATACATTTAAATGTTTGATTTTTAAAGTTTCATTAAAAATGTTGTGTAACCATATCAATGGCATTTGAAAAACTTTAAACAACTTTTTATCAACACTTGAAAAAAATTAAAAAATTTATGCGTGGTTTAGAAATATATATCATAAACATAAGATTTTTAGCTACTTTTTGAACGGTTCCTATAACAGGGGGTCCACGGGGTACGAAAAATGTTGTCAGGGGGTCCATGGTCCAAAAAAGTTTGGGAACCCCTGAGTTAAATAGATACTTTTGAGTACCGTCAGTACACTGAGGGCTAAAATATCCACCCAATACAAAAACCATTTGGCTTCTTATTGCAGTTTTTTTACCTTATCTACTTTTCAGGGAAAAAAACGACAATCATGGGAATCCGATCGAAATGGCAGCTGAAAGCAAAACTTCAGCTTAAAATCTATTTGCATTTTCCGCTAAAAAAAACCATCTCAGAACCAGTGATGACTTCTATCTTGGAAGAGGACAATTAAAGAGTGTTCCTGCAAAATATCAACAGTATATTCGGAAGGGGGGTTTTTCTAGTCTGCATAGCAAGTAAAACAAATAAACTGTTTTAAATATTTTCCAGAAAAAATGAATACAAGAAATCAAGAACAGAGTGAATTAATGGAAGATCAGCTTTCCATAGAAATTCAGGTGTGTATTGTCTTTTTTCATAATAAAAATGAAAATTTTAAAGATTGATTCTTCATACTTAATCACGTTATTTATGGTTTTATTTAACACATGATAATAATTTGCCAAGTTTTTTTTTTAAGAAAGAGATACTATTTCCTTTCAGCTCATCATAAAGTATTTATTTTTGATTTTAAGAACTCAGGGGGAGCTCGAAAATCTAAGCTTTGTCCTTCCACCGACGTCACTAGCTTCACCTCTGAAGCCTATGGGAATGTGGAAACAGCTTGCGATATGCTGGAACGAGGCTGCCATTATATGGTAAATATTATAAATACTAAGATGTTAAGATATCCACCACGCATATAGATGCATGCATGCGCGAGCCGTGGAAGGAAATAATCGAGATCTTTCGATATACCGGATAGGAAAGTGCTTCTTAAACTTTCAGTACTGGCGACCCAATTTCCAATCGTAATTTCAATCGTAACCACTTTTATTGAGTAACATATTGTATGGAGGACAATAATAATATTTTTGACGCTAAAGCTACAATATTGAAGAAAACCTGTTATGAACTACTTCCCCTACTTCCCATCCCAGGGGTAAAAGGGGGTCCTCCCCCGGAAAGTTTTTTAAATTTCAGAAGAACTACTATTGGTAAAAACTTAATTATGGTCTCAAAAATTGTAGTTTAATATGATCTTTAAAATAACCTCAAAAGTCTTCACTTTAAAATTTGTTTTATTATGAAAAAAGTTAAAAAACACAAAAAAAATGTGAAAAATCGGCCAAAACCTTATTTTGTATTTCGAAATCATTTCTTTTCATTTGATAATCTGAAAGATCATAGTTGAAAACCCTTAAGTCCAAAGTTTCACGTAAATACAATCAATATTAAACGCTTGAGATCCTGTTAAAGTTTGTTTTTTGCGTGCGCAAACAGCTGTTCTGGAAACAGCTCTAGAAAACTGCTTGGGCACCCAAAAAACAAACTTTAACAGGATCTCAAGCGTTTAATATTGATTGTATTACGTGAAACTTTGGACTTAAGGGTTTTCAACTATGATCTTTCAGATTATCAAATCAAAAGAAAGGATTTCGAAATACAAAATAAGGTTTTGACCGATTTTTCACATTTTTTGTGTTTTTTAACTTTTTTCATAATAAAACAAATTTTAAAGTGAAGACTTTTGAGGTTGTTTTAAAGATCATATTAAACCACAATTTTTGAGACCATAATTAAGTTTTTTCCAATAGTAGTTTTACAAATTGAATTTTTCAATGATTTTTTCGGGGTGTCGCTCCATTTTTAACTTCCTGGGATTTGGTCTGGGACCCCCCTTTCTATACCAATTCTTGTTCGTCTTGATGAGTACTATCATCCCTGAAAGTTTGTTGCACCATTTCAGATAAACCCTGTATTTTTGGCCATTAAAATGTAATATTAATCCATCTAAATTGTCTTCAACCGCTAAAGTTTAACTTCACGAATGTTAAAAACCAGCACTGCAAAATTTGTCGATTACTTGGTAACTTAGATCCAGTAATCTGGTGACTAGAATCGCCAACTAAGTATATTGGTTTACCTTCACTTTGCTAACTTCTTTTAAAAGTGGTAGACGACATTTTAGACCGATTAATATTACATTTCTATGGCCAAACTTATAATAAAATATAAAAAAGTCCTTTATAAAAAAGCAGAGGGTACCTCTTTTCAATTTTGCAAAGAGAAAAAAATTCTGTCGTAAAAGAGACACATTGACCATCTTAAATTAAAATATTTTGCACAGGTTAATATCATCGTAGAAGGATAAAATTTCATATCTGAATAGGTCAAGGCATTTATAAAAAAAGTAGAGGGTAACCGTTTTCAAATTCGCAAGAAAATTTTTTTCTCTCTGTCATAAGGCCACCCTTACTCAGTTTCAAACAATTTTATAGTCACCACTCAAATTATGCTTGTTTTTAGTTTATATTTTAAAGTTGAAATATTTGCAATAATCGAAAGCAACGTTCAGGTTATGCGATGACGTAAAACATAACATTGTGACGTTGCACTCAACTAATTGGACTACTTCCCACGTCATAGAAACATCGGTAACGTGGCTATATGGTGATCATAACAGAACACATTGCACCCTCTTTATATGTCGTTGACGAATTAAAAATGGGTACATGATGTTTTATTTTTGAGTATCAGCAAATTTTCAAAAATGAGTAGGTACATGCATGTATTCAAATTTGAGTAAATTTGGATCGGAGTCTGTTTGAGTGCCTGACATACTCAGATTTGAGTAATTTTTACTCATTTTTGATATTGTCGTTTTAAGAGTGTAAAATCAAAATTTGCATAAGATCTTAGTTCTCTTCCGAATTTTGACTATTCAAATCAAATTTATACCCAACACATATAAATACAAATTTGTATACAACAAGAAACGAATGATTGAAATAGGGAAAAAAACAATAAGGAAAAATATACAAAAAGCAAAGGGGAAAAATTATTATAATATCCCAAAGGAGCCAAGAGCTCTTCCATACACTGTGCTTATAAATGGAATTATTGCTTAATTTAAAAGGTTAAGATAAAAATCATAGTCTGGCTTTATTTTCTGCTTTTAGGCAATATCCTATTATCCTATTATCAGTATCCTATTTTCTGCTTTTAGGCATAAAGTAATGTTATTCAAAAGTCATGATATTTATTGGAAAATGTACTGATACTATATGAAAAAAAAATCCTCATCCTTGTTAGATTTACAAATAAGATTCCTATCTAAAACTTTATTATATATTTTTATTCCAACTTAACTAATTTTAATAAAAATGTCTAAAACTAGGATGGATCATTAAAAATTGTTGATCGGATGAAAAATATCTTCAAGCTTTCTTTGGGGGAGTATACATAGCTCCGGAGAAAATAGAAGCTATCTATTCAAAAAGTACTTACGTATCTCAAGTGCTGGTTTACGGAGACAGCATGAAGGTAAGGAACGTTTTTTGGTTGTATTTTTTTCAGGACGAAATGCCATCTTTTAGAACAAACTATTAAATATATTTATTTTTGAGTATTTATTTCTCTGTGGAAAAAATAAACATGATACTTTTTATCAGTATCCTTTCATATTTCCCTCTTTTACAAGTAAATAAATATAATTTTAAATTAGGGGTTCGTTCCAACTATTTTTATTATTACTTGTAAAAATAATTAATTCCTTAATTTTTTTAGAATTACATAGTTGCGATCGTGGTACCAGAAAAAGATGCTGTTCTGCCATGGGTAAAAAAAACCGGAAGCGTGATACATAGAGTGACGCTTGCAAGAACGTAGTAGTAAGTAAACGTTTTATTTTAAAGTTAGAAAAGGCTACGTTTTCAATTTTTAAAAGAAAAACCACTCATATTGAAAGTGTACCATTCCTGGTTCCTTTAAACAAAGCATGAATAATTCTTAAATATTCAACAAATTTAAAAGTAAAAAGTATTAAGAACCCAATGCTTTAGACAGCGAATAAGTAACAATAACAGAATGCATATGCATACGGGATTTTTTTGAATTCCCTGGGTGATATTATTGCGGTATTAAGAGTAGTTTATTTCCATTAAAAATACAGTGAATAATTTGATTATCATATTTTAATGAATTTAAATTTATTTTTCAGATTTTGAAGAAGCTTATATTGAATAATATGTATAGATTAGGTAAAAAAGCGGGTTTGTGCTGTTTTGAACAAGTAAGCATTTTATTAGAAAGATAAAACTAAATATCATGTATAATTTGCATTTAATTAAACTAGTATTGTATTAAAAAGTTTTAAGTCAACAGTGAACCATATTAACAGTTCAAAGGGTAAAATTATACTGATGTAAAAAACCCTTTTTCTCATTATGTTTAATAATTTCACAAAAAATAATTAAATGAAACAAACAACCATATTAAATATGCACATGTAGCTTCCAAGTTTATTCTGAAAGCTTTTGGTAGTGATACAATTCAAAGATGATTTTAAATCATATTAAAAAGTTAAGTTTCGAACACACTCTTGATGCATTGAAATACAGACTTTTAAGTGTCAGGTTCAATCTAATAAAGGATTCTAATTTTTTAATATTGCTTTATGCAAAAATGTATTTATGTTCAAAATACCCTGAGTCAATTTATTCTATTTTTTAAGATGCTATCCGACCCCTGGAGGATTTTTTTTAAATATTTAAAAAAATGATTTAAAAGTAACATTATATGATTAAATACATCTAGGAACTAGGATAAATGTAAAATTTAAACCAAAATGTAAAAAAAATATATAGTATTTTTTAACCCATTTGTGCATAAAATTAGCCAAAATAGGCTATTACGCAAAACATCAAATCTCCACTTTGAATGAAAATATCGTCAATCTGTAAATTTCATTACATAGATTAAAAGCTTTATTAGGAGTTGGACCACTCTGAAAAGTGTCACTGAATTTATAATATTAGAGCATTGTTTTAAACTAACAACAAACGAAAATCGCCAAATTTTATAACAACTTCTTAATTTAATCATCATTATAAAAAATATAATTACTTTTCATACACAGAAGTGGTCCTCCTCCTATATAAAACTTATTTAAATATTGGTACAAAATTTCAAGTCATTTGAACCATCACTTTTTGAGTTATGAGAATCTGCGGTAGAAAATATGTTAAAAATGTGATTTTGAGAAAAAAGCAAAAACAAAATAAAAATACAATCTTACCCATAAATTTAAATAATAATAATGGTTAATAGGCTACATAATAATATGGTTTCAGAAAGCAAAGAAAACATACTTATAAATCTTTAATTTAACACCAGATTTGAAATATCGGTATTTTGACCCAAAATGCCGATATTAGGGGTAGGATAGCACCTCAATACGTATATTGTATTGGATACTGGTGATTCTATTCAAACATTTCCTTTCAAGGCTAAAGCTGTGCATCTGCATCCTGAACTGCTGACGTATGAATGTGGTCACTTAACTCCCACATTTAAAACTAGGAGGGATGTTTGTAAAGACTTCTTCAAATTGGAAATTGAAGCCATGTACAATGCCACTGATGCAGCGAAAAAGTAGTTAAAGATCAGTAAAAGTGAAATCTTTTGTGGGAAAAGTATAAGATAATAGGGGAAGGGGTAAAACAAAATAATTTTTCAATCTTAAAAAAATTATACAAATTTTAAGATATTTTTCTATGATGAATTATGCATTGAAAATTTAACCTTGTGGTGTGGTGACCGGGTAAGAATAGCACCAAACTATGAAGAGTCATTTGATTTGGACTCGTCGTTGACCAAGACCCTATATAATACAGGCCTCCCAACTCCAGACGATGACGTCAAACGTGAGTGAAAATTGGTGAATTTGCTATGTTAAGTCAATGGAGTATAAAAACTTACTTTCTTGACTTCTCCCGTTGTGTACCTCTTCAAGGCTCCCGTTCTTGAAACTCAAAAATATTTTGTTTCGAATCAAAATTTTGTCCCTTTTGTACAGATTTCTTGTATTTTCATTCAGTTTTTTCCCTTAGGACTAAAATGGATGTTAGTTTACTTTGCAAATAATGAATGAATGTAGCTTTTTATCACAATACTATTAAGTTAATTTAAAAAAAGAATGGATATTTATTGTTCACTGTTAACAATTCAGAAAGTTTAAAACATGGCGTCGTGATGATAGTGACGTCAAAGGTGAGTGAAACTGATGACGTTGCTCGGCTGAGTTGGTAGGCCTGTATATAGAGGGAGGGTCTTGCGTTGACACGACATCATCATCATCATCATAAATAACAAATAAAACATTTAAATTCTTAACTGACGACTCAAGATCTAAGCTGTAGAAATTCTACATATCTGATTGAAGACTATCAAAGACATTCCTGATTGGTTATCTCAATTAATCCATGAACACTAAATACTAATTCAACTTTTTCATCGATGTCCATTCAAGTGGGGTAAACGAGTTCAAGAGGAAAATTGACAGATACTGGGATTCCGGTAGTGTGGGTTAAAAAGACTGGACCAACCTTGCTGGGCTTACGCCTGTAGTTGGTCGGCTTAATTTGTATTTGTATTTGTATTTGTATTTATTAGAAGTTCCACAATGATTTTCACCTGTTTTACCACTTTCAAACCAAATAATTGATCTTTACTCTCACCACTTTTTTTGTGAATTTGTACCATCATGAATCTTCAAGAGTATCAAGCAGTTTCTTCAAGATAGTTCTTGTTATACTTAATGTCTAACAAAGAACCGCTTCAGTTCACCCTTGTGAGAACCTTATTGTAAAACTTTTAAATCTTCATTTGTATCCGTTTAAAAAGTCCATATTAAAAAATTTAGATTTTCGATCTGGACTAATTAGTTTTCATAACAACCAAGACGATACTATTTTTCGATTTTTGTTCTTTATTTTTTGAGTTAAGCTCATCGAACGCTGGTTAAAAACTCTCATAGATGGTTAAAAACTTTTGACACGTGTCAAAAGTTGTTTTAGCTAGAGTTTAACCGTACCCTTTTTCAAATCTTCGAAGGTGGCTGAGCACATTCGATGTTTGAATAAGTAATAATTTGGAGAAAAAAGTCAACAAAAATAGATGAAGGAGAGCCACATTTTTAACAACGAAAGAAGAAAAAACTTTTAGCATGCATCAAGTTATTTTGGGACTTGAAAATTCTTAATTGGCTTTCTGTGAGGTAAATTTAATTCCTCTGGCATTTGGAATTTCTGTCAAACATTTTTTTAAAGACGTGGTATTTTTTCCTTTATTACTTTTAGTTATATGAGTAGGACTAGTTAGAAGTACAGAAGTAAAATACGAAATGAAGAATCCTGTTTTGCAGAGTTAAGTTATTTTTACATACCAGGTATTAAGTGACATTTGTTAACTGCCTTTAAGTAAAGAAAGCATTAAACTTCTTTTGAAAGCTTCTAAAAAAAATTTATTTAGGGCAATAGAATGAAGTTCTCTTTTCCAATTTTAAACAATCTTATTTGTCTTTAAACTAAAACTAACTATAAAGGGAAAATTATACTACTTTACAATCTCCAGGTAAAGAAAACAAAACTATATGCATATAAATTCTGTTGCTCAATGTTCAGTTCAATAAAAGCTTATTACATTTACCTTCTCTAATAACTTGCCAGAAAACGTATGACTTCTTAAACCAATTTTCTTTTATTAAAATTTATCCCAAGAGTTTTTAAGAAAATATTTTACTGCGATAAAAAAACATCGAAAAATATCCTCCAATTTTTCTCTAGAGTGATCAAGTGACCACTTTTTTCTGAACATTTATTACATAGGGGGTTGATTCGCTATAATGAGTTTAGTAATTTCAAAATATGTTTGATTTTTTCTCAAAGACTATTACAAAAACAATTTTTCACAGAATAAACTTACTATGATAGTACACATTATTTCAGAGATGAAAATAGGTTTTTTCAGTTTTAAACAATATTACTTGCTTACTTGCTTTAAACTGAAAAGTAGCCGTGAAGGGAAAAATGATAATTTTTAAATTAAATGTTATTTGGGACTACATAATAAGTCTTCAATGATTTAAGATTAAATGTGAACTGTCATAAAAACTATTAAATTCCTAAATTAATGGAAGCTCAAGAAAAGGAATATAATATTCCCTTTAAAATATTTTAAAGAATTCAAAACCTAACCACAAATATGATCAAATTCATTACTTAAATTAAAGGTTCGATAATAAAGTAATTAAAATACAGATTATTTAATTTTTTAAAACTAAAAGTATAATGTGTACAGTTCATTTTGTCTCATATTACACTTTTACAACTTCTAGTATAGGTGTAGACGGCACTATCATTTTATTGTTCATTTAGGAAACATAGAATTGTAATTTTCATATAAATAAGAAATAAGCTTAGCATTAATTTAGGGAGTATTAAATTATATTTACAAAAAAGCATTGTTGAAGAGAGATAGACAATATCGTAAATAAGCATGAAAAATACCTAAATCACCGAAATAATCAAGAGAGAAATGGAATATTGCTTTAAAAATGC
Source organism: Tetragnatha versicolor (assembly GCA_024610705.1). Taxonomy (NCBI): domain Eukaryota; kingdom Metazoa; phylum Arthropoda; class Arachnida; order Araneae; family Tetragnathidae; genus Tetragnatha; species Tetragnatha versicolor. The sequence continues at coordinate 61,087,508 of JANDEH010000001.1, forward strand.
AAAGAGATAGTTCAATAGCTTGTTTACAAAACTAAGCCTTTTTAAGTTTGCTTAGAAAAGCTAATTAGTCTTAAACTACCAAGTTCCTCGAAGGGTTCAAAATGTGCTTTTCTTTTTACCATTAATTACTGCTTTTGATTCATTCTGCAATTGGAGACCACCGGAAATTATTTCTTGAAACTTATTCAATGAATTTTTCTATTTATTAGATACTAGCTGATTTGCCCGGCCTTGCACGGGTGATGGAGTGTATTTATTCCTTTTTTTAGGTTCTCCCAAGTTTATGTCCGATTTTTCGTATTACCAATCACCCTGGTGTCCCCTGTACTCTTTTCATATCCCCGTGTTCCCGATAATATTCATATCCCTGTTTCCCCGGCACCTTTTCATATCCCAGTGTCCCCGGTACTTTTTCATATCCCAGTGTTCCCGGTACTTTTTCATATCCTGGCGTTTCCGGTACCTTTTGATATCCCGGTTTTCCCGGTAATTTTTTATCCCGGTTTTCCCTGAACCTTTTTATATCCCGGTTTTCCCCATAATTTTTATATTCCGGTGTTCCTGGTACTTTTCCATTACCCGGTGTTCCAGGTACTTTTTCATAACCCGGTGTTCCCGATAATTTTCCTATCCCGGCGGTGTTCCCGATAATTTTCATATCCTGGTGTTCACAAAAATTTTCATCCCGGTATTCCCGGTGCCTTTTTTTTCATCCCAGTTCAAAATGTGATAACTCATTCCATCCCGATTTTTTGTCTATCAAACATTTATCCTTTCTATGTGATAAAAACAATCTAATTGAAATCATCCCAGTCATTAAATCTAGTGTTCAAAGTCTTAAATAGAATTTTCATGAAGTATTCCCGCTGCCCTTTCAAAATTCCGCAAAAATTCAATTTCAAAATAAAATAAATTTCAAAAATCCCTCGATAAATCTTCTTAAAATAACCAACTTCTTTAAAAGCTACTTAAAAAGTAAAAACAGATTGCTAGTTATAATAAAAAAATCTAGTGATTATAGTCTAGTAAACCATGCTCTGATAAAAACTGAAATTTTAGCTCTGTTTTCATGGAAACTTTTCAATTTTTGATCCATAAATTTAAGAAAATTAAAATTTTAAAGGAAGTTAGTTAATTATTTTAATTTATTTCGATTTTCTGATAGCTGTTATAATATTTAAATACAGATATTCACACTGTTTTTCTTAGATTTAATTGTAAATTATAAAATGTTTTGAAGTAATATTTATTCAAGTGAGGCAAGACGTCGCCTTAAGATAGAGAAGTAAACACTGCAATTTATACTTTCAACAATGCACAATGCTATTTCAATGGGTAAAACGGAGTCGAAAAAGCGCCGAAAAGCAGGGAAGGAGTTGTTCGATTTTAAAATCGCTTCTTAGTGCGCGTCTAATGGCTGAGAGGAAGGTCTCAGTCAAATTTCAAGCCTATCGGTCCGGCAGTTTTGGAGATTTCGTGATGAGTGTTATGAATGAATGAATGAATGAATGAATCAGTGGTATTTGGATTTTATATATATAGATACAAGAAGAACAAATTCTAAAATTAATTTATAAAGTAACCTTTTCTTTAAATTCTATGTCAGATATTGAATTAACTTGGTTATTTGATGTTATAAGATAATTTGAAGACAAAATTAAGTGTGATATAACGATAAGTGAGAACGCTGTTAATAGTTTTTTTTGTAAGAGAATAAAGGATAAAGGGACTAAAAACCTTCCTAAAAACTTAAAAGTACGTATTCTAATGAATATTTATTTATTCTTAGAATTATGTGAATTTAAATGTACCCTACCTAAGTTATATAAACCACGTAGTTCACTTCCCATATAACTAGAACATTATTTCTATAAATAAAATATAGCTAGGTCGTTTTTCTCGGAATATTTAAATTAAAATCACAATCTGTTCAAAAAAAGCCAACAGTGAAATAAATATCTATAGGATCCATTGCAATGTAGGATAATTCTGTACCTCAGATTTAAAATGTTACACTACTCTTTCATTATTTTTCCAGAAGAGAAGAAAAAATAATATTTTGGGTTAAATTCAAGCTTTTAAAGTCATTAAAGTTTGAATTTACTGTCTGTCTATCACAAAAAGAGCTCTGGCTGTCGCTAGTTCACATAAGCGGTCATAAGGATTTTTTAAAATTTTTGTTTTTATGATCTAAGAACATTTTTAGTAATTTACCTAAGTCTTAAAAATACATATTTATGATTTTTCATGTTCGTTATTCATGATCGTGATCTCGAAATTTACGATTTATCATTCGACACCATACCACCGCTCATGTGAACTAGCCACAGCTCTTCTTGTGATAGACAGACAGTACTTAATAAAATTTCAGTTTTATTAAGTAGTTACTACTTTAAAAAATCGAATTAGGATATAAAATTTTGTTTTATATTTCCTGAAAAACTAGCGAACCAAGGATCTTTCAGATTTCCTCATCAGAGATCGAGATAAGTAAGAAGAACGTATGCGGAATACAGTTTATTATGTCACGGCAGTTAAAGTATCCGCAGTATCCGATAAAGTATCCGATGCTTTTAACAAGTTTGGAAACGAAGTTACCTTACAAACTTAAAATCAAAGAAAAGAAACGTTTCAAATTGTGCTATCTGATTTTGTTTGCTACAAATGGGAAACACTGAAATAAAGCATTATTCTATTGTTGCAATCCACTCCACCGCGTCTCAAAAAAGAATAGTTTTAACAACATTTGCCTCTAATTTCGCCTAGGAAACTTTGGGAACTATTCGCTTTATTTTTCTGAGGAAATTTAATATGCCAAAGATCTCGAAAAATCGAATTCCGAGACGACGTTAGATATGTCTTTGACGATTTCCAACAAATCTTTTTCCTTTTTTATTCCTTTTTCTACCTCATTAAAACGAAAATTCGAAAGATCAGTTGACAGGTGATATTTAATGCACAAAAAAGAGGTTTTATTATTCTCCAAATACTCAAATATTCGTGTGGGGATAAATAATTCTTTTGTTTTCCTTTCAATACATGTCGGAACTGTTAAATATTTTGAAGACATACTTCTTTTAAGATATTTTACGCTTAAGTGGTGTAAGTTCTAGCAAAAAGTTTGTTCTAACTCAAAGATGCATTTTACTTACTTAAGTAAAAATTAAAATATTTGGGACTAAAACTAAATAAATTATTTGAGGTAGTATTATATTCATTGGTTTACATAATAATTGAATTTAAGAATATTCAATTTTAGTAAACCCTATTAAGCAATATAAATCTTCATATTGACAATTCGGTTCATATATTTTCTGGAAATTGTGTTTTTTAAAACAGGTATAAAGTTATTGTAAACATTTAGGTTATCATTAACCTTATGAAAATACTGATAACCTTACTGTGCCGAAATATATACGAAAAAGAAAATAAATTGTAAATTTATTCTTTCCAAACTTTGTGGAATTCATATAAATCTTGGATTTATCAAGCTTGGGTGTTTGGAGCAGAAAAATTCTATGGTACATTTGACAGCAAACTGTCAGAATCTTATCAATACTCTTTCCTTAAGCTTTCTCGTCTTACTTCTATGAAAGTAATTCCCTCAAGGAATAATGTCAAAAGATAAATTTAACTTGGCACTTGAGGGTTCAGCAGATGACACATACTCTTATGTTCAGCTTCTGACCAGATACCTTATTTTATGTAAGAGGGGGAGGCTTCCGTGAGTCCAACTTTCTTTATCTTTAACTTCCATGGTTCATTTTAATCCAGTTTTCGGGAGTTTATTACCATTTCTCTTTTCTGTGTGTTCATAATCACAACAAAGACTTCTGGATATTCTATTAGAATACATAACTCAATATAGACCAAGTTGAATAGTGCATTCGTTAAAAATATATCCAGTATTTGGTAGCGTGTTCTGTGCATAAGTGTATGTGCATAAGTGTAAATTTTCAGTCTTTTTAAAAGCAAATACTTCTAATAAAACAGAACATAACTTATGCATTTGAATTATTCTACATCTCTTTGAGAAAAAGGATATAGAGAACTCTCTTGTTATACCAGCCCTTAACACCAGTCGCTAAAAGAGAATAAAAATTAATATAATACAAGTTATAGTGAACCTCGAGTAATCAGGATATTCTTCCCAGGATATTTTATGTAATGAGGTTAGACTGTAATTTAAGATCTTTAACTTAACCTAACAATTACAATTAAGACTGATTAGAAGTTTTAGAATTGATTAGTCTAAACAGCCTGTATCATGAACAATGTTTTCAACCATGTAAATAAACCAATAATTATTTAATTTTATTATGACGCATGTTTGTGATGTATTTTTAAATAGATAATTTTAAAATATAAGTATATTGGATATATTTTAAATTAATAAAATTTGACCCATAAAAACTTCTTAATTTCTTTTAGGATCACTCTCCCGTAAAGAGTCATCATAAATGCAGACTGTTAGCTTTCTAAAGAAATTGCGAACTCTTCTTCAAAGATTTTCCAATTTTAATATACCTGTATTAGCTTTGTGAAAGCCAAAAAGCAATTACGGGCTAGGTAATTGCTTTTAACAAGACATTTTTTTAAAGTTTGGTGCAAATTTTGTTTGACGCAAGGGAAAGAATTTTCAACGACTTATTTTCTTTCAGTCATAGCAAGTTTTCGTTAATGAAATCATCCCACTAATGATATTTTCATGAAAAAAATAATTAACATAAAAAATGAATCTAAGAAAGATTTTTAGTGCATGAAATATTAACAAAAGTGTTTTGAATTTTTTAAAGAACTGAATTGCTGAGAACTAGTAAGATATAATACAGGATTACAAGGTATATTTTTTTAAATTTTACTCTTATTAATTTTAAAAAAATCTTTATTGGTCAGCTTTAAGAATTATTTTTTGAATGGTATTATCACTTTCAGTATATATTTATGAGATTAGTCATTAATGAAACGATAATATGCTATATGCCTTAAATTTTGTAATGCAATTTAAATATAACTATTTTAACTATAAAAATATTTAGTTCTTCTGTAATAGTAATTATCATCGGGTGTATTTCTAGGAAATTTATATTGGTTTAAAAGGTTAATCCTTCCCTAAAATTTAATGATTAGTTAAGTAGTGCTAAAAAAAGTAAGGCTAAGCGCGCACTAGAGACTTCTGTCACAGTGACTTATAACACTAGTCACTCGAGAGCAATGCATTTCTGTGGAGAGATTTTTGGCAATCGGCCAAGTGTCTAGTCGCTCTAGCTTCTTGCAATAGCCAGGGTGATAATTTTGTCTCTGTCGCCGTGACAAAAGTCTCTAGTGCGCGCTTAGCCTAACAGTGAGCGGCGCCGCCGTCACCGCCGCCGCAGCTGATTTTTAAAACTTTATTTTTGAACACTTTGAACTATCACTACGCAAAAACTATTTAAAGGAATATTATGAAATTTTTACCATTGGTAAACAAATGTATGATGGCCATTTCCGTTCCAAACCTAATTAATTAGATAATTAGTACAGGAGTTATTAATGGCAAAGTCCAAAATTATTTTTTTCTGCTGCTGGTTCGCCCCCAGCAAAATCTATTTACAGCAGAAACATGATTTTTTGCAGACGCATTCTCTTAAGTATGAAGTTTTGCACCTCGTCGCCCTTTTTTCGAATTTCGAATTATTTTTGGAGTAATTAAATTCTAAAGTTTAGAAATTTTTTACCCTTTTTCGGTTTTTTGTTAAAATAAGATAAAAATAATCACAGTAGAACTATGATATTTCAAACACACACAATTATTTTTTATAGAAAGATTGGAGTTTCGTTTTTTAAAAAATTCGAATTAGTTTTAGAATTATTAAGATACAAAGTTTGATTTTTTTCTTCTCTTTCTGGTCGTTCACTAGAGAAATAGGCAATGATTTTTATTTCTTAATCCCGACGATTAACTAGACACACGTGCATTTTACAAAACTAGGGGGCTATCGCCCCCTGCTCGCTATCGCTCTCCAACCCCCGGGAACTGCTAACGCAGTTCCCCTAGGATTGTTTCACAATCCTGTGCTTGCTACGCTACGCTCGCTCGCCATACGCTGGTACAGCCTAGCTGAGATTCATTACCAACTAAATTTATTGGTGAAAATAGAGTTTTATAAATAGTAAAATATATCAGGGAAACATTAAATACAGTGTATGAAAAATATGTAGGTATACATTGTTTATAAAATTCATGGGTACTGTTGCATTAGCCAAAAAAACACCATAAGCAGTATAATATATCAGATAAGTACTATTAACATGTATATAAAATAATAATTTAACAGTAAATTAATAAAACAGTAACATTTAAATCGGAAAATAATCAAATCCAAAACAATGCACTCATTTTGTAAACAAATTTATTGTTGCCAACCGAGTAAAAGAAATACAACGAAATCTGGGCGTTACCGTAAGAGAATTATATACATAGATGGCATTTTTTTAATGGCATGTTTTTTTTCTCTAAGATGGTTGATGATAATTAGTAGACTTGCTGGATATTTTTTGAAAAAATTTCGATTAAATTATTGGTAAGATAAAAAGGAATATTTTAGTAACATTTTTATTTTGAAATTTTTGTAGTAATGGTCCGAATTAAGTTATTGATGAGTTAGAGAGATAAAAAGTTTCGATATTAATGATCCATTAACTAAGCAGACAAGTTCCAGGTTTTACTGGATAGTTGAGATAAACAAGCGAGCTCTGCTCGCTAAGATCGAGTAGCGATCTTCAAAGAACTGCGAAGCAGTTCCGGGGGTTGGTGAGCGATAGCGAGCAGGGGGCAGAGCCCCCTAGTTAACTAAATTAAGTTTTTTAATATCTTTTTTGACAGTCGTTTATTTTTATTTTTTAAAAGGTACATTTTGCCTACTATGGCTTAAATAACGTCCGAAAATATTTGCTACCCTCACAAAACAAAAGTTAAATTACATCCCTAACCTAAAACCCTTCGAAAATATTTCAATTACAATTCTACGTAAAAAAAGCAAAATAAGCAATTTTCCCAAAGGCCTTCTAATGTTACATTAAATCTGAAAACTTCCATACGAATCCAAAGCTCCCACAAAACCATTAACAACGTTCATCCTAACTATTCAATTTCAATTCATCGAATCAGTCGCTTATCTTAGCATCTCGGTGACAGTGGAAACAAATGAGATCTCTGACCGACTTCTGGTCAATGCGGTTCATGTCACTTTAATGTGTCACTTTGCGGTGTTATCGCCCCCTTCCCCCCACCTCAGCACTTAGTTCATATCCTATCTTACGCTATGGTAGAGAGTGTTGTCATTGACGACTATTCAGACAACTTGGAAGCAGAATATACAGTTGACTCGGTAAGTCGTATGTTTAGTTTAGTAATAGTGAATCCTACGTCGGGAATGGAGATAGGGGCTGACGAAGTTGTGTAAAGTTTGCTCAATGATTATTGCATTCGCTTTCATAATGAGTTTTGTTAAAATATTAAAATGACGTTAGGGGTATTCAGTTTACTCAATATATATTAATGATATTGTAATTTATTAAAGGGTCCCGTATTTCAGTTTTTCAGAGTTTTAAGGGAAATTTATGTTTTCAACGTAGTTCAAGTAGTTTTTTAGTTTAGTAGTTTAGTAGTTTTTTAGTCAACGTAGTTTTACCAGTTTTTATGGACCTTTCTAATTAAGAAAAATTTTTCAATTGTAAAAGCATAGAAAATATAAACTTTTTTAAAATTTATAAACACAAAACTTTGAAGTACTTATACTCAAACAATAAACCTTTATCCAGCTTTAATTGCGTTAATTTTTAAAATTGGTATAAGAGTTCTTTCTTTTAATAAATAAATATATAACTTAGATTCAAAAACAATTGCTTACTTTTTTACGGTATAAAAAACACTTTATCAAAAATCACAGTAAAATTTAAAGCTTTAGTGAAAACTATATAGGTTACTAAGAGTGCCTAAGAGTTTTTCCTCATGTCAATCAAGTTCAGTAATATCAATCACTAATAATAATCACTATAATCAGTAAGTAGTCGCAGTATCAAGGACGTTTTCAAGAATTCCGTCGTCCAGGTATCAAGGCCGTTTCCAATTTCCGTATTGCAAAGAATTACTTTTCAAGGTGTAATACACAGTGAAAAAACGTTTTGTATCGTTATTTTTAAAATTCATTATAGACGTACGCCTTTATATTTAATGTAAAGAGAAAGATATTGCAGGTTATTTAAAGAAAATACTTATATTTTTATTTATGACTGTGAAAGTAAAATATAACTCAACTCTAAAAAAACAGAAGAATTGGAAAAATGAACATTTTGAACCTCTATTATTTCCTTTTGAAACAATGGGCAATGCCATCATTTTTTGAAAACAGAAAAAATGCATTTTTCCAGTAAAGGAAATAGATCTAAATCCAAAAATCCACATGAAAAGTTTCAAAAAAATTTAGCTAATTATAATATTTAAAATTAAAATCGCCAAGCCCTTGTCTTTGTTTAGGGTAAAAGTACGTCACAACTGACTCATACAGACTTTAACAAGAAACCCAACAATGACTTTGATTTGTTTAAACAACTAGGGGGCTCTGCCCCCTGCTCGCTATCGCTCACCAACCCCCGGAACTGCTTCGCAGTTCTATGAAGATCGCTTCGCGATCTTAGCGAGCAGAGCTCGCTTGTTTCATCTCAACTATCCAGTAAAATCTGGAACTTGTCTGCTTAGTTAATGATAATTTAAAATCGAAACCTTTTATCTCTCTAACTTACCAATAACTTAATGCGGACCATAACTGCAAAAATATCAAAATAAAACTGTTACTGAAATATTCCTTTTTAGTTTACCAATAATTTAACCGAAATGTTTTCAAAAATATCCAGCAAGTCTACTAATTATCATCAACCATCTTAGAGAAAAAAAACATGCCATTAAAAAACTTTTAAATTTATAAAATGCACGTGTGTATCTAGTGAATCATCGGGAATAAGAAATCAGACTCATAAAAATAATCGCCTGTTTCTCTAGTGAACGACCAGAAAGAGAAGAAAAAATTGAAACTTGGTATCTTAATAATTCTAAAACTAATTCGAATTTTTTAAAAAATGAAACGCCAATCTTTCTATAAAAAATAATTGTATGCGTGTTTAAAATATCATAGTTCTACTGTGATTAGTTTTTCTATTATAACGAAAAAACCGAAAAAGGGTAAAAAATTTCGAAACTTTAGAATTTAATTACTCCCAAAATAATTCGAAATTCGAAAAAAGGGTGACGAGGTGCACAACTTCATACCTAAGAGTATGTGTCTGCAAAAAATCATGTTTCTGCTGTAAATAGATTTTGCTGGGGGCGAACTCGCAGCCGAAAAAAATAATTTTCGACTTTGACATTAAATAACTCCAGAACTAATTATCTAATTAATTAGGTTTGGAAACTGAAATGACCCTCATACATTTGTCTATCAATGGTCAAAATTTCATAATATTCCTTCAAATAGTTTTTGCGTAGTGATAATTCAAAGTGTTCAAAAATATCATTTTCTGAAACAGCGGCGGCAGCGGCGGCGGCGGCGGCGGCGGTGACTGTTACTTTTTTTTAATATAGAGAGATTAAAGCATTAGCGAAAAAATCTTGTGCAAATGTTGACAACTCAATTAAAAAACAACGTTTATTTTACACAATTTAAAAGTTTAAAAACAATTGTCTACTGCTTTTAAACTTTTAAATGAGGAAGTTTCATATTTTTTTTTATTTTTTAAATCGATCCGACCTTACGAGAAAACCCTAAAACCGAGATATTTTTTAATTCTGATCATTATTTATTTTTTTATTGCGGCTTAAAGTTTGCGCTCTGGAAAAGGCGGGAAAAACAGCGATTTGAGATTCGTGATGTCACTCGGCATGTCAAAACGACTACAATTCGCATCTCCTCCTAAACTACGCAGCCAGCGTAGACAAAACTCGATATATAGACGTATCCCGAGGCGAGGACGATCACTATCAAGTTTTCCAAGTTCGAAAATCGAATATTAACAAGCAATTAACGATTTTATGGCTAAAAACGCTTATTTCTCCATTTCTCTACTGATGTAGATCTGCTTGACTCGCTATTTTAAATATGAAAACCTCAGGATTAAATATTTTTAATAAGAAAAGCTCTATAATTGCCAATTTAAAAGTTAAATCAGCTATGAAAACACCAAAATAAAATCAAATAATTAATTTTAAAACATTACATTCTTATATTTTAAGATGAATTATTTATTAAGATTATATTTTAAGAATTAAATATTTTTTATTAAGTGGGACTAATCTTCATCTGGTCAAGTGAAACTAAGCCAGATCCATGAGGTCATAAAGACCATTTATTTTAATAATGAATAAACATCAACAATGCCTTTTGTTTGGTGTCGAGTGACGTCAAATTTGATTTTTGAGCGTTTGCGATTGCATCATTTGTTTACGACTTTTTTCAACTTTTATTTCTTCTATATCTCAGTAAATAAATTTTTAAGGAAAGTTTGGATTGCAGATTTGGATTTTTCACATCTTATATTGTATTAATATACCCCAAAATCGAAAATTTAAAAAATATGAAACTTCCTCATTGTGTAAAATAAACGTTGTTTTTTCAATTGAATTAAAGCATTGTTTTTTAAAATCAATGTATAGGGTAAAAGTACGTCACATTGGGAAATAGGACGATTTAACGCCCTTTTTTAAAGTCGAACTTTGAAATTACAAAAAAAAAATAATCATCGTAATTAAAAAAATTTTGCGCGTATATTCTGCTATAGGGTACCTCTATCGAATACAAAAATAAATAGTGGTATTGCCCATTACTCCATTATACATTACTTTCAAATAAAAAGTAGCGTCCTTAATCCTTAATCCTTAAGTCCTTAATCCTTAGCGTAGTTAATCCTTCCACAATAACCAGCCGCCTTTCAGGGAAAGACAATCTACAAATTGTGAAGTATAAAATATAATGTCCAGAAATAGTGTTGTCCTGTTCAATATTAAAAAAAAATTGAATGCAATACGAAATTTAGTTTTAATAAAATATTCAAGTTTGGTTAGGTCATTGTCAAAATGCCATGGTCAAAATAAGTAACATTTAACTTTTACCTTAAAGAGTTGTACAAGTGGCACATAGATGGCGCTTCCCACAAAATACCAAACGGACGCGTTGCTAGGCAACGGAAGAGGACGGAGGAGGCAGATTCCTTCCTTACTGCAGCCTTGAGATCCACAGTCAGGATGCAGCCGTCTGTGCAGCTGATTCCAGCTGCATCTTCATCACACGTGGAGGATTTGTGAATCTCACAGATACTCTACAGATTCACCCGCTGTCGGCTTTAGCCGAGTCTGACCTCTCAAGCTGAAATATTTCAACGCGATTATCCACAGATAACTGTTTAAAATATGAAATATCGGAATGTAAAAGCGTGAATGGAGAGTCGCGATTCTTGTTTATGATTTTGATATTGTGAAGTAATTTGTGCAGATGGTATCATATGTGACGGACTTCGAAGTTTTCGATTCTTCATGTCTTGATTTTACCGGTAAGGTAACAAGTCTCCCAACTCAAGTTCATTTTTGAGTACTTATATATCCATCAAGAAAGAACTCATTTTTAAGAATAATACCATCTTAGTGTTTACTAGTCATTTCCATAAAAAATATTTAGACCTAGAATTTTTAAGATTTTTCTGAGTACTATTGTAAGCGCAGCACAGTTTTAAAAACCTAGATCAAACAGCACACTTTTCTATTTTAAATAAACTTAAAAAGAGATTCAACAGTCATATGATGTTTAAAATTTATCTAGCAGCTCACACCGCATTTTGAATCTCGTAAAACTGAGACTTCTCTAATTTTTGGACTTTACTATGTTTTGTGAATATAAATCATGAAATCTTATCCTTGCTGTCGGATCCACTTGTTTAAAAGGTGTAAATACCTAAGACACTGATAAAGCCAATGTTGATAAGAACACTGGTGGAATTCTACTTCAATATGTTTTGGTAAATAGAGAAAATGTGTCACTGAAACCAGCTATTACTGCAAATTCATTGCCTTAAAATTAGAAGAAAATTAGAGTAGACAAAATGGTTTTCTTTCGAAAGGTTTCATAGTGAATTATTACATGTACTGCATATGATGTTCAGAGGTGAATTATCAAGAGAAAGTGTATTTGAACTGAACTCTGAGCTCTTTTGAGAGGACTTTTAAGTGAAAGCGATAACTATTGTCCAAGCTATCTGAGAAGCATGTTCTGGTTGTTCAAAAGAAAGAAGGTGGCCGATAAGAAAGCCATCACCCCCTGTGTTTGCGATAATGGTAAGTGAGAATTCCTATTGTTGATATGTTAGTGTTTACATATTGTAACATCCTATATAGCATACTCTTTTAGTTTTTGTGTTCGTCTTATGTGTACATTTCGTAATGTATGTGACTGTGAAATATATAGTTAATTATTATTACTGAAAAGGGGAGATCTTGTTCATGTTCACATATTGGTGGCGTTAAAATTGAGATGACGAAACTAATTATAATAATTTACCAGCCGTTTCTATTAACAGTGAACATATGAAAAGGAAGTTAATTTCTTAAAGTAATTTAATTGAAACAATTAAACATTTTTAATATAAAAGAAAATATTACAGTTGAAAAATTTTACTGTTAACCACTTTTAAGATTAAAGTGAATATTTGTTGGGTGTAAAATGATATTTTTATCTGAATTACAAATAAATATTTTATCTATACCTAGAAACATAATGTTTCAAATTAACTAAGTGTTTTTATTATTGCTATACATTTTACTGAATCTAGAAGATAAATTTTATTTTGGATTATATATTTAGGTACTTTCATAAGACTAATAAACATTGGCAACAAAAAAAAAGGAAAGACATAAAACTGAAAACAGAACCAATTTTATAGGAAAATAACTTATTTTTTATTATTTATGATTAAGGTTGATTCACCTAACATTATTTTTAAAAGTATGGATAAAAAATTCCATTAATTTTAAAAATGCATATTGAACCTTAAACTCAATTTTTCTCTGTCCCAAAACTTGCAAAAATGCTCATTGAATTTCTTTTAAATTATGGAAGCTTTTAGCAATTTCTTCTATAATAATTTAGTTATTTGTATTTTTTCACAGCATAAATTGAATTAAGTGATTTAATTTACTCAAGGGGAAAGCATATTTAACATAATTTTTTTATTCCATTACGCATTAGTCAGGTTATTGTGTAAATATTAGTACACACAAAGTTTTGATCTTTCACACATACACATAATCTAATAAATTTAATTAAACAGTGGAACTTTTTAATTCGGAATGAAATATTTGAAGTGCATATAAGGTAAATGTGGGTATAGTGGACACTAAGAAAAATTTCTGCTTAAATTCTCAATAAATACCAACCTATTTGCTTGGAAACGGTTATCATCCTATATTTACGTTAATTGGATCTTCTTCTTTCGATTTTACCTTTAACAATTTTAATCAGATTGGGTAAAGTATTTTTAATTAATTTTTTAAAAGTTCTCCAAATTGCATCTATAGGGGCCACATAGATGTAGCTGTTGTATCTATGGTGGACACCTCTTGTATCTAAAGTGGACACCTCTCTTTTTCTGTCTATATGAGGGGGTTTATGCATGAAATTGAGTAGATATAGTCGTTTAGTTCTAAAAAAATCTTCCTAACCCAACGAAATATATTTTAGATCAAATCAAATTAGCTTAATTTAATTTAGAATATCAGACTTGATAGTTTCCGGTCCAAAGCTTACACTGTAGCTGATTTGAGAGGAATTTAGCATGTACTTCAAAGTTTTAGAAACCTTGGTTCCCGAATCCAGAATAAAACCAAATTCATATTAAATATTATTTATGTTTCTATTAGAAGTCATTGCAGTGGCCACTATTGGAAAATCTAAGATTATGTGTTGGTAAAGTGGCCACCCCCATAAATCCTCGTTAAGTCAAAATTTTCAAATAAATTTTATTCAGTATCATTTTATAGGGTGGGTTGGGGTAAAATGGGTCAATTTTAAGGTACTTTCACACACATTCTAAGTTAAATTTCTTAAAAACTATTACTTTTTAAGGATTTCTTTCAATTGGATCTTGACATTACAATCCTTCTGAACATTTTCATCTAATTTTATCAAATATTTTTTAGTTATAAGTTGGTTAAACTTAGCATCAAAATAATGACCTATTTTACCCCAACTTGGGGTAAAATGGGTCTCATTGCAAAAAGATGTCAAAAATATATTTGTTACTAAATATACATGAAAATAAGAAAAAAGGCAATCGGCAAAGCCGTTTTTATCTGAAAAAATTTGTTTTAAGTTGTACTTTAATGAAATTGTAAAAGTCCGAAGTTAATGAACATTGTTCAAATATAGCAATTAAAATACTTTATTTGGATAAAAAATAAACTTGTATGACAGTTCAATGTATATTTGAAGGAAATAAGTTAAAAACATTGTTTTTACTTAGTACAGAAGGCCTCCAAACTATGACCCATTTTACCCCAAGTACAAAATATTGTTATAAAAGATAAAATATTTTATATTTTTCTAAGCTGATTGGCTTGAAATGTCTCTCGGACTTTCTTTTATCGAAAAATATTACAAAAGTCTGCTGTAATTTATTACAATATATAGATATTTTGGAAGTTAGTAAACCCTGTTTTTTCGACAACGCCATTGACCGTTCAAATAAAATATTTTTTCAGTTCTTAAATTCATGAATCTAAATTTTTGACAGTCAGAAAATGTTGCCAACAGGTAAAAGATTATAATACAAAAAAATGTGCGAAAATAATTCAATTTAAATTTAACTTATATCGAGTTATGTCTATCACTATGTCTCTCTTGGCTGGTTAAACTTTCTAAAAATGTAACTAGAGTTAAAATCGCATACAGTTCTTGTTTTTTTCTAATAAAAACATTTTTTTGATAAGCACATTACAGTTGTTTTTTTAAATTTGCTGATTATCTTTCTCACAAAAATTAATTACTGATTATGTCAAAGTGCTTAACTACTAATATAGTTGTTTGGAATCAAATAAAATTGTGTTTGCAGAAGAAATCATTTTTTTTTCTTTTTAAAGTTTACTATGTCATTTTATCCTTATATCGGGTAAAATGACATATTTCCTACTTTTTTCGAAAGTAAGTTTTTGGAAAAGAAAATGAAAGATTATGATATTACTCAATTAGGGGGTGTTAGAGCTTTAAATAAACATTTAATTGGCTTTGAAAACTACAGGAAATCTAATCAAATCGTCTCTCACGGATGCTTTGAAAAAGTGGTATGTCGTATTAGCCGGATCTCCCCTACAGTGTCCACTAGGGTGGTCGCAAGCAGGGTTGGCTGGATTGGACCCAATGGGTTTTTTCAAAAAAACCCACATTTTGGACCCATTTTTGGGTTTTTTCAAGAAAAATCAAGATTTTGGCAGTTCCTTCAAAATTTAATGTGCTTTTTTTTCAATGTTTATGATATTTTTAAAATTTTAATGGGTTTTTCAAAATTTAAACTAGGTTTTAAAATTAAATGGTGTTTTTTCAATTTCAGGGAGTTTTTTTTAGAGTTAAATAGGTTCTTTCATTATTTAGTGCAGTGGGTTTTTTCATTACTAAATGGGGTTCTTTTCAAAATTTAGGACGATTAAAGTTCAAACTAGATATAAAAATAAAGATGATTTTTAAAAAATTTCAGTGGGTTTTTTCAAAGTTGAATAGATTTCTTTCAATATTGAATTGGTTTTTTCAAAGTTTAGGATATTTTTTAAATTTTAGTGGGTTTTTCAAAATTTATACAAGGTTAAGGGGTGATTTTACAATTTCAGTGGGTTTTTTCAAAGTATAAAAACTTTGAAAAAACCCACTTATCTGTGGAAAAACTGACATTATTTTGACAGAACACATTTACAATGAAAGAACTCACTAAAATTTGAAAAAACCCACATACTTTCTAGGAGAAAACCTCTTAATTTCGAAAAAACCCACACTTTTTCCGAAAAAACCCAGTTTTATATGGGTTTTTTCAGCGTTTTATTGAAAAAACCCGAAAAAACCCAACCCACTTGTTTTTTTTTTCAAAAAAAACCCCGGGTTTTTGCCAACCCTTGTCGCAAGTAACATGGGAAGATTTTTTTTCACCGGATCATCAATGGCAACCCCCTTAAATGTACCAATTGGCTAGAAATAAGATTGACAAAGTTTCATCTCAATCGGATAATATTTAGACCCGCCTCATTAAGGTCAAAGTTGAGAAAAACAGCGATTTTAGCAAAAAATCGTAGTTTTTCGGCTCTAAAACTGAAACTATTCGTCTCAGAAGTATGATTCTTATCTCCTTTGATGGTAAATTTTATTGGCTTGAAGTTAGACCCCATCCATTTCTTTTAACTTAAAATGATAGGTGGTACAGTCGAATCCGCTTAATGTGATCATGGTTAATGTTATCAATCGGATAATGTTATCGAAATCAACAGGTCCCGATCATTCCTATTTAATTTAATGTAAAATACATCGTTTAATGTGATCAACTATGAATCATCACTCCGCTTAATATTATCAAAATTTGTCCATATTCCCTTTAAAACGACCGTTTTTAAGTTCGAGTTTCATTTTGAAAATAAATTTTTACAAGTAAACATCTGCCCCATGAGAGCATCTGGCACTTCTTTTTTCTGAAACTCAGTATGAGTAAGATAAAGAAAACATTCCGCAATTATATTGAAAGAAAACTCTTATGGGGGGGTCCGAATTCATGCCTGCTTGTGATTGGTTAAAGAAACCACCAAGATCGAAGCTTTGCAGATGTCTGATAAGAGATTTGAATTTTACCTTGTGTTTAGTAAATAAGTGGTTTATTAGAGTGGAAGGATATAATGGAGTGGAAATAAGAGAGACCTTTCTATACAAATAAAAATACAAAGTAAGCGATTATTTTACTTTTATTAATTGAACTACTCTTATATTTTCCCCTTAAAATTTTACCTAGTTTAAAAATAGTGTTTTGAAAACATTTATTACGATTACATGATTTTGATTTTAATGCAAACAATATAGTTACACTGTTTGCCGCTTTTGATATGAAATCGCTTATTGTTATCGATCGGATAATGTTATCAGTTTATTCTCGGACAATTGCGATCACATTAAGCGGACTCGACTGTATATCAGAATTTTTTCAGGTGAAATCAAAGAACAACGCCTTGAAAGTTAGCTTTCTTGCAAAAACCAAAAAACATCATATTATTCAACCAAATCTATTTTTTAAATTTATGTTGGTATTTTTCATTTTGTACATTAAAAAGGCTTAAGTTAGAGGTATTTTCAAGACAATATGCAACAACAAATAAATTTAAAATAGTAAAAATGATGGGAAAAGGGGGAACAGAAAAGGAAATAACAATACAAAGTGTTTTGTATATTATTAATTATATATAGTTGAATTACCATTTTTATTATTTAAAACTACAAATTAAGGTGTTACTGTAAAGATATGGTAGCGTTTGATGAGTCCGGAAAATGTGCCTAAGTTCAATTACAACATGAGAGAAACTAACGCTGTTTTTCCTTTTTGTCAAAAAAGGAATTGAAGAGTATTGGAATATTTATATTCACTTCTTTACTTTGCTCATAAACAATGCTTAAACCAGTTATGGTAACCTTTCCATCAATGTTTTAGCAAAAAAATCGCACTTTTTCATTCCTTAAAATTAAAACTATGTTCTTGTCTCATTTCATATAAAACTTATTGAATAAGTTTGGCCTAACATTTTTGCCAGGGAGGTATTAAGCTTTTTTATGGTCAGAACATATAAGATATCCTCGAAATCAATGCTTTACATTTTTCTACTTCTCGGAATATTTTGTTCGAACGACTGCTCCCACAACTTCCACTCTTAGTGTCTAGGGTACACCACTCAATATAAACACATAAACAGATTCGGTTCCCGTTCTCGAGCACCAGTTAGATTAATAGAACCACCCGAAGACTCTTTTTCGGTGCAGTTGTATAAAACGCCCTGCAAAAAGAACGACGCTCTCTTCTCTCCGTATTTTGTTGATTCCAAACTTAATGCCCGAAAGCATCTTGAACTTTTTATGATAATTAAATATCATGCTTTAAACTTCATAGACTGCTAAAATTTGAAAAGCCGCACGGCTACCCAACGTTGGGTGACTCATTTAATTTTTATGAGAAATAATTATGTTAAATGAAAAAATGACTCCGTGGAAAAAGAATTAAAAAAAGGAAGGTAAGAAAATTAAGGTGCCAGGTAGGAGAAGAAGAGTGTAATGAAAGGGACGCAATAAAAGTAAAACTCAATCTCCAAGAAGTTGATAAATTAGTGGATAAAGAAATAGATTATTTTGTTTCTCCTCGAACTGTAAATTTTTTCAAGAAGTTTAAAATTGATACAGATTTGTTGAATACTTACCCTGATGTATGGTGTAAGAATGAAAATTTTTTAAAAGCTCAAAAAATAGTGAAATAGAATAGAAGGATTGCCGTGCAACGCAATTTTGAAATACCCTGTATACTATTTATTATCTTTTTTTTTCTTAAAATTTTTTTTACTTATTTTATGTCATCCTACTGATCAAATTATTACTTTAAATAAATAAATGTTTCCATTTTTAAATTCTTTTGAACATGATGTGTTGTAATTTTCTCCTTTTTGTTTCCTCTTTTTCCTCCTATTTTTACTAATTTAAATTAATACTTTGTAGCATATTCTTTTGAAAATACCTCTAACTGAAGTCTTTTCAATTAACAAAATGTAAAATACAAAGATAAAAATCAGAAAAGCCGATTTAATTGAATAATTAAAAGATTTTACGTTTTTGCTGAAAAGTTAACTTACAGGGAGCTCTTCAACCTTACCTGACAAAAATGTTGATATTTTACTCTAGAAATTTTAGTAAAAAAGTTAGGGAATCTAACTTCAAGCCAATAAAATTTACTATGAAATGAGACAGAAACCATATTTTTAGGACGAATAGTTCCGATTTTATGGGCAAAAAACTACGTTTTTCGTTTTTTTTCTGAACTTTGACCTCAATGAGGCGGGTCTTAATATTATCCGATTGAGCTTAAACTTTGCCAATAATCTTATTTTCTAGCCCATTGTCACATTTTAGGGGGTTGCCCCCGAAGAAACTCGAAAGTTGATTTCTTGCGACCACCTTAGTGTCCACTATACCCACATTTACCTTAATTAAACAACAACAACAACTTTATTTATTACAATTTAAACAAAGAATAAAATAATACAAAAAGAAAGAATAAAATAATACAAAAAGAACACAAAAAAGGGGAAGACATTTTCTTTTGAGTCACCAAGGAGGTGAGATAACCTCATACAGGTGAAATAATACAATTTATATAAAATGAAAAACATAAAAAAACACAAAAAACACAATATTATCAAAAAAGTAACATAGAAAATTAAATACAAGAACAACAAAAAAAATACACATGAATAGATAAAAAAGATACTGAAAAATATGGCAAGTGAAAATGCTGTTGGGTGAGCTTCAGGGATAAAGTGCTAGAGCTCTAGAATATAATCAAAAATGATCCTCGATATTATCTATGGAGTAAATAAACAATTTTAATAATTTTTTAAATTTTAATGGAGATATTTCTGTTTTAATATGAATAGGTAGGCTATTGTAATTTTGGGGATAAGTAAGCATAATTTTTGTGAAAAATTTCTTTCCGTGTTAATGTGTTCCGTGTTCCTTAATTAAATATAATTTTATAATGTTTATAAAAATGTGTGTGTGTTGAGATTTACTCCTTCAAAAGAAAAATACTTCAAATTCATTGCTATAAAAATACTTTGGTATTTACTATTACAAAATAATTGAGGTTTCCATTTGGAATTAACGATTTTTATTTAAAATTTGTTTTCTTTATAATAAATAGATATTAACCATTTTAGTTGTAATTTTGACTTGAGATTTCTTCACATGTATCTATGTAAAATTATGTGATCTTCCATAAGATTACAACCTTCCCAATCTAAAATGTCCTAATTTTAAACCAAAAATAAATTTCCAAAACAATTAGGGACAGTTGAAAAAGACCGTTATCTATGGCGACATCAAGAGTAGAAAAGGAAGAACTGTACGGAGGGGAAACAACTTCAGGTGCTATTGCACTAGCAAAGCACAATAAGATGCTTGGTGGTGTAGTTTTTATCACAATCACCCATGATGACATATTTTTTCTGTATATAAACCTTAAGATTATAAAATATCCATACAAGGAATTGATGTAATGCTACAATGTAATCACCCTATTCTTAGAAGTCTGTACTTTTGAACAGGACATTTAATACATTTTTGTATAAAAGTATTTTAAAAAACCAAGTTCTTCGGTTCATTCCTAAATTAAAAAAACGTCCAAAAAATCTCGATTTAACACACAAACTCATCCATCATAAAAAAGCAATACGCCGAGAGAGTTGATCAAAAACAACGAAAATTTCTCAAAGGAAATAATACCCTCGATTACTTACTCAAATCACATCTCGAAAGCACTACACTTATTTCCTCACGCGCTCATTTGTTTCTATATATTCCATCAATCCCCCAACAACACTCATCCATTCAATTCTCCTCTACTACAACACTCGGTTGCAGAACAAAAACCCAGAGAAAAATCCTCCACCATGATTGGATGGCTTCGATCGAAAAGTGATGTTGATTGCCATAACAGCCCGAATATGGCGGACCATGATGTAAAACGGTCACGTACCTTCCCTATACCGGAATGACGGTGGGGCTACTACACTTCATTCCCTTCTCATTATGTTGGTTGGGTAGTCCGAATGCTGCGATTCGTTAAGGAATGAGATATGTAGTACGGCGACAATAGGCTGGGGAATACATCGGAGGAAGTTGTAGGGTATAATGCGGAGGAGGAAGTTCTCTGTCGGCTATTACTGAGTTGGTGGAGAGGGTATGTCATACAAATGTGAAAGAGACGGGTCTGGATTGTGGAAAGGATATGTTTTGTAACTGTCGCGATTTATTGTACAGCAGTATATTTTTTTGAGTAGGAGAAAGAGGTGAAGTAGAAGGTGGAGATATTTTTGAAGAGCTGTCTGTTTGTAACTGGCAATCTATTGTACAGTATTCTTTTTTGGAGTTTTTCAGTAGGAAGTGAAAAGGAGGAATGTGGAAAGTGTGGGAGGTATGGAATAAAAGAGAAATTCCTATAGAGAGCAATGATGTTGTATAAAGTGGAAACACAGGGGAAGAAATTGAAAAGAGAAAGAACCATGAAGAGAGTGGGCGTATCACAACATTTTATAATATTATGGGTTCTGACCAATGAAAATAACACCTTCTCTTATCTTTATTTTCTTGTTTAAACATACATTTCATAGACTTAACACGACACAAAATTATTTCTCACTAGTTGAACGATAAACATCTTTGTAATACATATTTAGAATTGGGGGATCTCTACTCACAGATTTATTTTTCCATAGAGCTATGCTACTACTTTATGAGTTAATAACTCTTTGTGTATTTTGAAAGTAAATGGCTGTTCATCCAATCTAAAATTTTTTTAGATACTTTAATGAACATGAACATAAATCAATTTAGTTCACTAGGGGGGCTAAACGTAAATCAGAACGTCTAGTCAGCGTAACTTTACTAGCGAATTTTACAAAACTCTTTACGTCTTCATTTATAATTATCCTTAAAAAACTCTATTAAGTCATCACTGTATCTAATTGAGTTGGCAATTAGTCTCTCTTTCAAACCGTTAAATTCCCTTAGTAGCCAGGACAGTTGTGTATTGGAAAAGTGTGTGATTTATACCATGACATTTAGCTTCTGAAAAACAAGGATTTAAAATTTAAAAAATAAACGAAGTGTCTATTTGGACTGCCCAAAAGGCCCGTGGCGCATGCGCTGTAGGTCTCGTGGTTACGTAGCAGTCTTGGCGCTTAGTGATAGAACCAATGGAACGCCGGGCCGTGGAAATTAGAGTAGAGTTTAGTTGAAAAAAGGCCGTCCAAATAGACAGTGCCAAAAATAAATAAGACATTCTAAAAAATGTAACTGAAATACTTGAAACAGTCAAATCAATTACTTTCAAACAAAAGTTTGTTAAACTAAAATTTCATGTTTTAAAAAGTGGGTAGCTTTTTTAACATAGTTGTGTATTTTATCAAAAAAAATCCCGAAACGTTTCAATTAATAGAGCGAAAATTATCAATTGTCTACGTAAAAATAGCATAATTTTAAATCCCCCTACTTAAAGAAAATAGTTTTTTTCAAAAAATAAAATAAATTTTTAATATTCTATATCTACTCCTATCGTCTAAACCAGTGGTTCCCAACTCAAATATGTCTGCGGACCACTTCACTTAAATTTGAACCTCCACGGACCATTTCTATCCCTAACTGTATCTTCAAAATTTTAACTTATTTCAGTGTATTGATTCCTCATGGAGTGTCTAAAATTTCGACTTTTTTCTGAAGTAAGGGAAACCGAGTCTTACAATGTTTCTAAGTAGACCTTAGAAAATCAAATAATCTATTGAACTTGAAAGAAAAATCAATATTACATTAATTTTATATCTTATTATTTAAAAATATACCTTTTATAAAAGACAATTTAACTATTTTTATCAAGCCTTTTTTGGAAGGGTTCACACCTACACAAAAGTTACAGGTTTAAAAAAACAACAGTATAAAATAGTTATTTTCTTCTGTTTCATAACCAAATAAGGTAAATTAAGTTACCAAAATAAGTTACCAGTCAAATAAGGTAATATGTTATTAGTAGATTTAAATTTGAAAGAAACTACTTAGCTTTAAATTAAAATGCAGGAAGAATGATATAACCAGGAATTATGTTGATCACAAAAAGCAAACTGGACATGCACTGACTGTGAGTTGTGGCAGAGGAAATTCTAAAGGCGAGGCAGGCAAGGGTGGTGTTCTCCCGAAAGAAACCGCGTCAAAAGTCAATAATTATTTCAAAGGAGCGATTAAAATAGAAAATAATTTATGCGTTTAAAAACTTTCGGATTTTCGGCAATAAATGTTTCTCATATCCAGTGGCGGCTCGAAGCTAAAATTATAAGGGGTGCTGCTCCGTCGGTACCAAGCTGGCACCGTATTTTAAGCGTTATATAATGCCAAATAAATCACTAAAAACTTGGAAAGTGTTTATATATAGCCTTAATCAGATTTGAGTACAAAGTATTAATAAATCTGATTCTGTCTTTAAGTTTTAAAATTCAGTGAAAGAATACTAACAAGAAAATAAAAAACTCATAGAGCAAACTCATACATTTACTCAATTCGTATTTTTACATTAAAATATCACTATATTAACTTAAAATTGAAATAAGACAAGTAAATAACGTTATGGTGGAAAAACAAAATCACATTCACAAAACAAAAACGTCGAAAAAATCAAATAGAAAAGATGGGAACAATATAAAATTTCGATTTCGCACTTAAATAACACAGGTCTGCAAAAAAAAACTTTTTTCGAGCTGTTTTGGATATTTCACCTGAACTTTGTTATTTTTGGTGCGCTGAATCCAAAAATGACCTCCATTTTTTCCTGGGACGTCACGTTTTTTGACAATTCAGATTTTTAGGTTTTATTGGTAAATGCCTTAAAATTTTGTTATATTAACTTTTAATACTAAATTTTTTATTCAAATTTTTTTCACCAAATCTTTTTTTATGTTTTTTGATGTGCTGAATCTAAAACTGACCTCCGTTTTGTCATAGGACTTCACCTTTTTTCACAATTTGAGTAAATATGTCAATTTTTTAAGAAAATAAAAGTAAATATTTTAAAAAATTATTTTTCGACTCAAACTTTATTTGAAAACAATTTTTTATGATTTTTGGTGAGCTGAATCCAAAAAATACCTCTTTTGATTTTTAAGACACCACATTTTGTAACAAATTGAGCAAATATAGCAACATTTCACATAAAATGTAAGTATACTTAAGAAGTAGATTTTTTTATGAAAATTTATTTTTAAGGTTGTTACTTCCAAGGTTTTTTTTGTGCCCCGAGTTCAAAAATGGTCTCTGTTTTGCCATAGAATGTCATGTTTCCTGACAATTTAGGTAAAAATGTAAAATAAGTCATTATTTCAATTTTCATGAAAATAGGTTCATAAAATAAAATTATTGTTACATATTCTTCATGAAAATCATTATATAACTAAAATAAACTTATTTATACACAATCTAAAGCCAATTTTTCCTCCTCATGAAACTCCCCTTGGTACCTTTACCCTTGTGAGCAGCAAAAAGAACGTTTCTTTGAACTATACAACAAAAATCCTTCATTATTCCCCGATTAAATCTTCCCTAATATTTTCTTTCCATCTCTATAATGTCCTGATGAGATAGTTTACTATATGCACCATTCACAGCTCCTAATTTTTAAAACTAAAGGAGCTAGAAATGCACAAAAACTATGAAAAATGGGCAAATTCGAATATAATTTTGCAATTTGTGAAAAGTCCTGACGTATAGGATTTTTTTCAATATTTTTTTCATAATCAGCACATCAAAATACATAGGAAATCGCTAAAATTATTTAAACAGCTTTTTCATTGCAGACCTGTGTAATATTCAAAAACCTGTCACTTACCTATATTTGGCTGATAATTACATCTTGCAAAGATTAAGTTGATTTCATGTATAGTACTATCTCCTAGCAAATATCTACATCTACTACTAATATCTACATTGCGAACTTAAATTGTTCGGTATAAAAAGAAATAAAAACGTGACTACAAAAAAAGTAAACAAAAATTTTAAGCCGAAACAGGCGGACAGATTATGATTCTTTCTGTTGGAAAGAAAAAAGCTATAAATCAAAAATTAAAACTGTGGTGAAAATCTTAGAAGCAAATGTGATTTATTAGTGGTAGAAATCGTTTATTTTTCTTCTTCCTCACAACTCTCTCAAGAGAAAAAGCTATCATTCTTTTGGTCGGGGCTGCTGAAAAGCAGCCCCTTTTCTCCTAACAGATTCGCATGCTAAATTCTTGATATTTTGATTAGATATGATAGAGATAGTGTTTTATACCACGATAGGTATACTTGCGGGGGCTGATCGACCCGGAAAGAAATCTGTTGGCGAGACGGCATAGCAGAGAATTATCAATTGAAAAAGGATTATAAAGGACAAAGATTAAAGGGGAAATAGATAATTTTTTAAATATTGTAAAGCAAATAAAAATTGGAATATCGGAAAATTTTGGTTGGGGGTGCTGCAGCCCCGCAGCCCCTATGGACGAGCCGCCACTGCTCATATCTTCGAACAAACCTATTTCACGTGTATCTCAGAAATTTCCTCTTTTCATACCATGATTTCTCGAAGACCCTCTGTCTGACCATATAGCATCCCAGTTTGAAGTATCTTTCAACACTTACACGCTTCGCTTCGTATCAAACCAAGTATAAGTCCGATCATTTGATTCTTTATTAGCCTCACCCCGAAGTCTCTCAGTTTTAATTAATCTGATGCAATACTTTTCCACATCATCACATTTCGTTTCTATACTCTGTAATAAACTACTGTTGAATAAAACTGTGCAAAATAATAGAAATGAACAAATGATTCATAGGAGAGAAAAAGAACCTTTTTTATTTATGAGACGTATGATTTTACTTGTTTTTATATGTGTAGTGTTTTTACTATTTCCTGGAATGTGTGATTAGGAAAACTATTTTTTAAAAATTTCCACACATTATTTGGATAAGTTATTTAAAAATATTCTCACGGACCACCTCTGAAGGCCTCACGGACCACCAGTGGTCCGCGGACCACCTGTTGGGAACCACTGGTCTAAACTAATGTCTTTTATTCGAACAACATATGTTAAATTTAAAACTCCCTTAGCTGCATGCATAATGAGGTATTCCCACGTTTTGAGATTAAATTTTATCAAAATAGTAGATAAAACCATGAAGAATGACGTTTACATCAAATATTTTCGTAGAATAGTTTCTGAGATTTCATTTTTGAAATTTCGTTTTTCGTTTGGGCGTGAAAACAAATCATGCGCTGTGAGGTCACATCCAATAGAAGCCCGTTTTCTGATCACGTGAAAACAGTAAACACAATGGTTTTCATGCGCTGTGCTGTGATGTCACATCCAATAGAAGCCCGTTTTCTGATAACGTGACTTTTCTGGCATTTTGGCAAAAGTAAAATTGAATTTTAATTTATTTAAAACACATTTTTGAACTTAAAATCAGAAATTTGGGAGTTTAAACCATAATGTATCAAAAAAGTATAAAATCAAGCAAATTCCTCACTCATGCAAATACCTCATTTAGGTTTAAAGTATGGTTAAAAATTTTTAAATATAAGGAAGTTATTATCTGGCATAATTTGCCTTTCACCTTTTTTTGTATTCTAGATCGGGAATTAAAATGGTTTATTTTTAGAATGAAATCAGAATTTTTACGATGACCTCTTCAAACGATGCGAATATTAAATATGATTTTAATCATAGTAACTTGATTAAATTTTTTCTACTTTTTCTACGGAAAAATAATGAGGTTCTGCCCTTTTGAGTCCTATAAGACTTTTCTTGATTAATGAAAATACTAAAAAAAAGTTCTATAGTCCTTACCCAGAAGCAAATCTGGTAAGGAAAACTAATTATATGAACCAAACTTTTATTTTCCACGACGTAGAGAACTGCGCTCTTTTCATTTTGTGACTAGAGGCAATCAAGTTATATGCTATGTTCTCATGTAAAATAATTAGTATTGAACGCTTGCAATCACCTTGCGATTTTATACCTCTGGAATATTCTCCTACTGATGGAGAAAATAGAGATAGGAGGGAGTTCTCTCTCAATTAAGAGAATCGATGTGATGTATTGGAAGGAGAAAACCAAGAAATCTTAAGAAAGTATGTAAAAAAGTTTCAATTTCAAAAGAAAAATTATTTTTCTTAGGATTATGTTGTCACATTATTCAATAAGATAATTAAGTGTAAAGATTGAAATTCTAAGAAGCATTTTCCCTTGATTTATTTAATCTTGTTATTGATCTTGACATTTTAAAGTAGACTTTTATTAATTTCTTTATCAACTCAGCATATTAAAATACCATATAAATTATTCGCCTCAAAATGTTCTTAAGAAATAGGGAATACATTCGTTTTTTTAAACGAATAAAAACTATTTTACTAAGGTTCATCCATCAAAAGTTATTATGAACAAAAACAGGTAAATTTTTATTTTTCCGATAGTTTAGTTTTTTAAGTCATTTGAAAAAGATTTCTGACACTAAAAGTTAAATACCTATTTATTTTTCTTGTAAATAAGATAGTAATGGCAGCTATAAAAAGCAGATTGTTCGACAATTTTAAAACTAATACTTAAAATAAGTTAAATATTAGCTTTACTTAACTAGGAGTAGATAAAAATTACTTAATTTAATTTACGCGTAGTTCTTTCGGCTAGTAAACAAGTACTAGTAACCAAACTAGCTAGTAATAAGATCTTTAAATTCAATTAAAAGATTTTTTTAATTGAATTCAAAGTATTTTGTCTCATTAAACATTTTAATGAAATGACATAAGGATTTGTGAAAAACAATGTTGTAAGAATACGCTCACCTTCCCTCTATGTGAATATATTTTTTAAAATCAATCTGAACTCGCTTAGTTTCCAGTCTTGTCTATTATACAAACTACCAGGGACGCTTTTTCATGGAACAACTGAGTGAATTTGTCATTTTAAAGTAACAAAATTACTCAGTTTCTTGCGGAGAAGTATGCCACTATACGTTAAAGCAGACAGTATAATGCTGCATTAGACTAAACGCAATGCTATTCTTATTTTTAAAAGTTGAGCTCTTACAGCTTCAAAATACTAGACACAAAAACAACTTAAAAAGTATTACACTATCGTTTGGAATTATCCAATCTCTACATACAACGAAATAAATGGCAGATCTATGCATCAAACAAACGCGAAACAATATGCCAAAACGAAATTCCCGTTTAGACGGAAAAGTACCCCCTCCAACAATCGGTGAAATGAGATTTTTCCGAGGGAGTCAAAACGTTATTAGCAGAAAACGGGCCAGAGTAAACGCCTGATATTCACGACGCCCCGTTGTTTGTGTGTGATTCCCTTGTAACAGTAGACACTGCAATTATGTGACCCGTGCAGCATGAGAGAGCTTGTCCGTGTTATGAAGTTTCTGCTGTGGATAAATCTTTGCTGTTATATGTGTTTCCAACTGCTGTGAGGTTATTAAATGCCTTCTATTTTGATGGATGTAGTCTTGGATTTTCTAATACCATATGGTGGTTGTTTAGAGCTGGAGACCGAGGAAATTGATTTAAAGTGGGAAAAGATGCTGCTTAGCGGCGTTTCGGAGAGTAAATTTAATGTTGAATGGCGAGAAATATTGTTTAAACCTTCACGTTTAAAGGTTATGAGTTCGATCAATAGCCATGCAGGCAGAGAGAGAAAGAAACACACATGCCTTAATTCATTAAAATATTAAAATTGTAATTACTTAAAATAATACAGTTACTAAGTATATGAAATTCCAGTCATCATTATATTTGGTCCTTCTAGCAGTGATTCCCAATATTTGATCCCTGGCACGTTTTCAGGTGGTCCCCGAAAATTGATCTTTGGCATAGTACTAATACAAAATAGTTTCGAATCGTAGTATTAATTTGATAAATGAAAAAGGGATCCAATATCTGTTTTCTGAATTTTAATTGTGTACACATAAGAGGAGAAAATTAGTGCCTTATATTAAGTTAGGCATTTAATTTATCATAACACTACTAGGTATCTACTATTGGTTAGTCTATGTGGTCCTCCAATCGATTTGGTAAGCATCTAGTGGTCTGCCATTGATTTGATGAGATATCTAGTGGTTCTTGGATATGAAAAAGTTGAGAATCATTGTCTTAAAGGGTTTCAGAAGCAGAAGACGATTTTGCCCTGTTTAAGGGAATAATATGAAGGGTGAAGGTATTAGGGACGGTTCACCTTCAGGGTCAGCAATCTATATGTAATCATGGAGAACAAAAAATCTAAGAAATAATCAAGGTTTAAATCGTAATGAATGTTCCTGCTACTCTCTAGTGAGGAATGATCACCATAAACGCATGTAAGAAAATATAGTAAGGTAAATGTGGGTATAGTGGACACTGTACCAATAGTGGCCACATAGCTGATTAATTTTAAATAAAACGAGTTAGAGGCATCAAATAGCTTCAAAATTCATAGGCATAGTAGATTGTACAATCAGGTAAGCTGGTAAATTACCAATGATACCACAGATCAGCATGGGAGTGATATTTAAATATTTGAAAATAACAACATCGGCCGAGTGACTGAAATTTGATTTTGCTTATTGAATCGCGTAAGGAAACGGGTATATCGGAACTGATTTTTTTGTATTTATTACCGTTTGATTGACTTTTAAATTTATATTCAGATACAGAAGAGTGTATAAAATGATAATAAATAAAATTTATTTGAAAATTTTGAATTTACGAGGATTTATGGGGGTGGCCACTTTACCAACACAAAATCTTAGATTTTCCAATAGTGGCCACCGCAATGGCTTCTAATAAAAACTTAAATAACATTGAATTTGGACCAGTTTTTCTTCATAAACTGTTGATTGTGCTTTAAAATGAGTGTTGTATTAATTTGGTTTCATTCTAGCTTCGGCAACCAAGGTTTCCAAAACATTGAATTACATGCTTAACTCCTCTCAAATCAGCTACAGCGTAGGCTTTGGGCCGGAAACTATCAAGTATTTTTTTAAATAAAGCTAATTTGATTTGATATAAAATACATTTCGTTGGAAAGGAAGATTTAATTAGAAATAAATGACTATACCGAAAAAAACCCATCAATTTCATGCATAAACCCCTCATAAAGGCAGAAAAAGAGAGGTGTCCACTATTGATGCAAGAGGTGTCCACCATAGATGCAACAGCTACATCTATGTGGCCACTATAGATGCAACAGCTACATCTATGTGGCCACTATAGATGCAATTTGGAGTACTTTTTAAAAATTAATTAAAAATACTTTACCCAATTTAATTAAAATTTTTAACGGTAAAATCGAAAGAAGAAGATCCAATTAATCCAAAAATAGGATGATAACGGTTTCAAAGCAAATAGGTGGGTATTTATTGAGAATTTAAGCAAGAATTTTCCTTAAAGTGTCCACTATACCAACACAAAATCTAAGTACTCACTTCTTATACACAAAATATTCAAAGTAACCCCAACTTCTAGCATTACACTTGAACTGACGATACACAACCCCCCCGTAAACCTGAACTAACAGTTCGAAATGAAATATTTATTCTCACAGAAAGTAGTACCTCTTTTTTAAGATCACCTCACATTCTCAGCACAGTTCCAGGTCCCAGAAGATACTTTCAACGGGCGGCTCTCCAGCTCCTTATATTTTTTAAAGGAGGCAATTTTATTCCAGCGCTTCCCCCATTTTGATCTCTCCAACCCTCCATCACCATGTCAAGAGGAATTCTATCCCTCCCAGCCATACATCCTTCCACCATCCGGACCATACGTTCGTCATCTCTACTACTATGCAGCAAAGAAAGAAAAGAAACCCCGAAAGCCACTTTTTTTGCTGTCGCCAAGACAAATACGACCCCCAAATATCTAGAAAGAGGAATCGGAACCCGTAGAAATATCTCTCCTGTTCACACGTATTCGGTTTCTCAAATGTGCCTTTTTTTGCTGTGTTTAGCGGCGTAGATTTATCCCGCGTCGGTCAAACAGAATTGGAAACACAATCCAACACAATCACGTGAGATCTCGTGATTCCACTTATAAACAGCCCGGGGGATTGTGGGTAGAGGAAAGAGGAGTTGTTTTCAAACCAACGGAATCGTAAAAAGTTTTTAGATTGAAATTTTTTTTTCTGTGACCGATTTTAGTGGAGAGTTTCAATGTTTTTGAGGCCGGAATCGAAAGTTGGTAGGTTATAAATTTCCGGGATGTAGCGTAGGTGGTGGTTTAAGCAACGCTTCGGTATATATAAAGTTATATTCGGGAACTAGAGATAATTTGTTTCGAAATTCCTGTAAAAGAGGAGATTTTTGAAAGGAAAAAATACTTTTTTATAAATGTGTTTTGAAGGTTCAAAAACTTTTAAAAAGTACAACAAAATTTTGCTGTTGTAATTTTTGTGATTCGACTGTATACAAAACCTTTTACAAAAAATTTAAATTATTTTGTATTAAAATTGGATTGTTTGAAAAGGGAATTTCAAGGGGAAGTGTATTAATAAGTAGTTACTCTAAGAAATATCAGAATATAGCATTACATTGTTGTAATAATAATAAAGGCTAGGCTGGGGAAAATTAGGTAACATTTATTTTAAAATAATAATTTAGGTTTCTTTTTAAGTACTCCAAGTTATTTAGAAATAAAACCCTGGGTTTTAGTACTTATAAAATAAAATAAAATTTGTACCTGTTGCCTAAGCAGTAAAAGGAGTAGCCGAAAATTATCTACATTCTACAGGAGACCATAACAATATAATTGAAATATTTTTGAAAATGCAAATGTGTTACGCATTAATGGTTATAACAACATCTTGCTAACATTCATTAGTTCAAGTATGTGCGTACTATATCTCTTGACGCTCTGTTAAAATTTTAGATTCATTAGCTTTTTAGTCCGAACTCCAAGTTTTTCAACATTTGGAACTCCATCTGAGTATCACCTTCAGCATCCATAACCTTCCATCCTTTCACCAGAAAGCAAGCTCTAAAGGAATTTCAAACCATTGTCTGAAGAGCCGATATAACAGTTTACCAGTGTGCAAAAGCAGTACCTGTACTCTTGAGGATTTTTAGCGCAGATAAACTTCAAGCTTCTTCATAAACACGATAGAACTCGAGAAAGCTCCACGAAGCACCGGGGATTAGAATTGTTTGTGAAAGAGATTTCCGAATCTTCGGGGTAATCGGGTTTACTCAACCCTCATCGAATATCACAACAGAAGGATCCTAATCTCCACTCTCTGGTGTTACTGTTGCAAATAAAAAAAGCCCCAGTTTTTCAGTATCAACGCTTGTTTATTTATTCTAGAGACGGAAATATATTATCTACCTGAAACGCAGCCTAGTTGTTTGTAGAGCGCGGTTACCTAATAATGCGATGGGATGAGAGACAAAAAAAAGGTTATTTTTAGGGAGAAATCGCGAGTTTTTACTGTTTTTGTGTCAACATTCTTAAGGAAAGTTAAAAGAAAGGAAGAGGTGTATTAGTCAAAGGCACAAAAGGATGTAGATGTTTTTTTTTCTTGGTCGAAAATAAATTTGGTGTTTGAGACGACGAGGAAATTGTTTTTAAGAGATATGTTTATTTTTCATGGAATTAACGAGTTTTTGAATTTACTGCCGCGGAAAATTATTTTACCTGGTATGAGAGCGAAAACATCTTTTAGTAAACATCCTTTGTGATAAATAAATGAATTTCTTTATGAATAGGTAACAATAGGAAATTAACTTTTTTTGTAACGAAATACATTCATCTTTTGGCATTTTTAGTATCACCTTTTGTCTCATTTTAATTGTGATTACCTATGTGATTTCTATAACATTCCCTGCTAAAATATATTCTTAATACAACGATTTTGAGTATTAGTAGTTAATAAGAAAATACACTGCATAATTCATGATGTAAAGCATTATAGTTATGCATAAAACTATTCCCCTTAGACAGTAGTGACTGTTAGGAAAATTGCTTCATTTAGATACATTCATAGTTAATTTAGTAGTAAATAGCTATAGGTAAATGAAATGAAAACATTCATAAGGATATGTAATGGCACTTTAACTATATCACCAGAAAAATCATGCTTAATTATGCTTAACACCTTTTGCTTGAAGGAGAATTCTAATGAAATAACACAATAGTAATACGAACTTGTATCTAATATGCATTCGATATTTATCCAAAGTACGTAAAAGCCTTCCTTATTAGCTATAAATAACAGTCGGATATCTTGCAAAAAATATGAAATTTCTTAATTTTACCCTTTTTTTGAATTCTCTTAAAATTAAGACAGACAAATAGAGATTTCTAGTGTTTGTTAAAAATATATTTTCTAATTTATTACAACCTTGAGATCTTCATTAGTGTTGTCCAGCCTTTAGCAACCCAAGTACCATTCAAACTTAATTATAAGGTGAGGACCACAGAACACTAAAAAGAGAAAAACAAATTTTACTGTTTTAGTATAAGTCAAGCTTAATTCAAAATAGGAACATTTAATTTCGACTACAGTAGAGCCCCGACTATCCGCGCTATTGGGTGGCAAGGGTACCGCGGATAACCCGAAAAAAGACTAAAAATGATGTGAAAACACGAAAAAAATATTTCAGCTTAAAAACTATGTTTTATTGTACTTAAACATGATATGTAAAACTTTTAAAATAGGTGCAGTACAGCAGAAACATCTAAAGCTCTACATCTAAAATGTCTTTAATCTCATCTAAAATTTGCTCTCATCATTAAAAACCTTTTTTCCTGGCACTCGCGGATAATCCGCACCGCGGATCATCCGCTCGCGGATAATCGGGGTTCTACTGTACATGAAAACGAAGAATTTTCTTTCATTGAAGATGAAATGCAGAAATATTGATTGGGTCCTTAAAATACGTATAACATATTTATTCAAGTTGGACTAAACTGATCTACATTATAAAGGCTTAAGTGCAGCCTGTTTTATGATATATTTTATTTACTTCATGTCGATTGAAGAGTATTATAATATTTGTGTATTATAATACAAAATTTCTCTTGCTTTTGGTCTATGTTTCTACTTGGAATAAACTATCTAAATCTAATTTCTGTAAACTCCCACTCAGTGCTTCCCTGCTCTTCCAAAGCACTCTATTGGATTGGAGGTTGTTAGATCCGAAAACGAACGTCTATGTTGCCCCAGTTGAGATAAGTCCCTGCTAATTGGAATCAGGCTTTTCGTAACAAGCCTCCCTCGATGCTTTACTTTGTAGGTCTACCTTGTAACGGGGGAGTAGGTATGCTAATCTATTTCTCAGCATTCAACTAAACGTGATGAGTAGGTTAGCTACTGAAGACTTTAGTGTGGATTTAAAGGGATATTTTATGTTAAATCTGCGTTTTAAACAAAAAAATATTAGTAAAATATTTACCCGTATAGTAGAAGAAACACTAGCGGTGTTAAATTATTTGTGCATAACACAACTCTTTATATTTTCCCACACACTGTCTTGTTCATTTAAGTTTCCCGATTTTCATCATTTGTAATGGTTTATATCCGTTGTGTTCTGTTAAATAACGCCAACCTGTTTTGTTGTTGTTGTAGTTACTAATCTTCGTGATCTAGCAGCAGAACCTGTTTTTGTCACCATAAACTAAAAATATAGGAAAAATTGTAAACCAATAGAATGAAACACAGATATATCAAAAGCAACCAAAATTTTTTTTGGCGATACTTGAATATTTGGAAATTAAAGCAGCTTGGCGATATTTAACAGGACAGGTAACGGAATTGAACCTTTTTAATGTTTTCTCTAATACGATCATTTTACTAATCACTAAGATAACTTTTATGGTAATAAAATTTTCAGAAAACTTGACGATTAAGTTATTTGATCCCATTGACACTACTTGGTTCATAAATCTTGAAACAAATTTCGATTTTTAAAAGTAGGAAAATCAGAGTTAATACGTATGAATGAATATCAATGAGTACAATCAAAACGAAAAAAAAATTAAAGTAAGAAAAACAAAAACCTGAATCTTGCATCAAAACCTTAAATTAAAACACCCGAAATATTTTTTGCATATTGTCAATTCATTAATTTTATTTAAAACTGGGGAAAAATTACCAAGTTTAATAAGAAATCCTATTTTCATTGAAACATCATTATATTACCTTTATGTGCACACAAAACATGCAGGTTTTTTTAAACCAACAAAGTTATAAATTCCTCTGCAGCACTTTCAAATGACCAATAAGAACGAACTATTAAAATAGGTTGTTCTTTCGAAATTTTATTAAAAAAAAGTTACTAAAAGGCTATTAAGTACATTTAATGGATTTCTAGAAATATTTCTCTTCTGTTTGCTTTATTATTCCCAGAAATTTTAGTAGTTTCCCCTTATAATCAAAGAAGTAACTGTTTTAAAATACCACAAAAATATAAAATTAGATATTTTGGGTAAGAAATAACTTTTTAGTTGAAATAAAGCCTTCTTTTTACTGAATTCATCAGAAATGAGAGAAAAAAATTATGTGTCTGGTAACTAAAATATTTTGTATAATAGAATTTGTTGCAAACTTTTTATATTTTAAAAGCCTTTTTTTTCCTCGTTTTTAAAGATCTAAAAAGGTAGCTTAATGTCATTAAAGATGGTGCGCAATAAATACATTTATATGAAATTGAAATAATGGAGTGTAGAAGATGAGTCGAGTGAGGTCTGAAATTTTCCTAGAGACACAATTTAATTGAAATTGAATTGTACATTTAGCTACAGGGTAATAGGAGTAATGGTATCAAAGCAATAAAAAGAATTTTAACACACTGATACCTACATACAAAAACCCTTTTAAGTTAGTGGTTAAGGGAAGAATATTATTTTAGAATACCATTAGTCTATTTTTCCGTCATTAAAATGAATAGTATTTCAGAAAAATATCACTCTTTTGGATAAAAGATGTTTTTCTCTTTTGCGAATTGAAAAAAAAGGTTTTTTTATGTATGTGTACCACAAAGCTTATTCTAAATATAGCCGACGTATCAAAAACCAAAGAGGCACTTTATTTTGTAAGTTCTGAAAGCTAACTTCTCGATGCATTTCTCTTTGGCAATTTGGCGACGGTAAAGATATGTGGCCGTCGGCAAATCAAGAGTGGTATTTTAATCCCTACCCATCCAGGGGAGGAATCTGTTCTAAGTTTTATTTCAGACCAATGCTTTTAAAACGTTCGCTTCGATTTCATCGGGTTTTTTGCAACTCGGAAAAACGGCGCTTCTCCCCTCGAGGTTTCAGCTCCAGAAAAAGCGCGGGGAAAAGAATTTAAAAACTTCAGGGTTTACATTTATACTCGCGAATGAATAGACGACAAAAAGTATTATTCATATTTCTTTCCTTCGTCGGTGCGTTTTTTAATCCGGAATTCGAATACAGGAAATTATTTTTTCAGGACGGGATCCATTGTTTCCTGCGGTGGAATTCAATCCGAGCGAAAAATTACGGCCAGAAAAATCTGTATTTCATTTGTGATTGCGTTTTTTAACGACCGCTTTTTATGGGTCTCGATATCTCTCTCTTGCAAAAAAAATGGCTTTCATTTACGCTTTCGGTCAGAAAAAAGTTTTTAAACCCAATATAGAATGCAACAATGATATGATGAACCGAGAGAGAGCAGTGTTAAAAGGTTTGCTTCCAATTGGTTTTTTATTCCAGACTTATGAATAAGAAAGCAATCGTAAGCCTCGCGGTTTATTTGTTGTTTTTCTAGCGATAAATTTCCCCCACTCTTGAAAGTAAGCCGTTTCTAGATATTACCCCGCTTGCATAAATGCATTATTTCTGTGAATGAGTGGAACGTGAGCTGTTTCACAACTAGTACACAGAAATAGAAAAGTTTTCGATCATGGAAAAACTAAGTTGTTATTTCTTTTGCTCCGATACTTTATTTAATTAATCATCGCACTTTTTAGAAAAGTATGAGAAATTAGAATTATTTATACTTAAGACATAAACTAAAAACTATTTGGATCAACTTTGATTGAAACAAAAATGGTATATAAGAATTAAAATATTGGAATACCTTTTTCACTTTTATGGACTAAAACTTCATCGTCTGCAAACAAATTAAAATCTTTAATCTTTATAAGATTGAACTTTACACTTAAAGGAATGTTATCGCAGCGATAAGTCTGCTGAGAAATAATAATACAACACTGGAATTTGTACCCCGTAATTTTCAACCCGTGTTCAGATGTTAAAACTTGCTCTTATCTAGGATCCCCTTGAGAACAAGGAGACTAACGATTTTACTGCATCTACATAGGGCGTACATGAAGTTTTCAAAAGGTAATTTTACCTTAAGTACTAATCTAAGGGTCAAAAAAGGTTGTTAATTAATGACCTGTTGAATTTTTATTTCATGACAATAAAGACATTAAAGCAAAGAGTTGCAGGAATATTTAAATAAAGTGTTCTTGGGATCAACTCTAGGGAGGGGAATGCAGTCCTATGACACCACTTAAAAATAATATCACGTCACGTGTATAGGTTGGTTATAAAATCTCTACATAGTTCATTAGAACGATATTCGTACAAGCGTTTCCAGCCTATGACAGTCTTAAAAGTAACTGTCATGGTGTAATGGTTGGATAAAAGCAAACTAATCCTGAAGGTGTTGGGAATTGGAATATGAATACTATATTTTGAAGTTAAATTGTCAAGTTCAACAGACAGGATAGTTCCACAGGGGTAGATAATTGACGCTGCATACCAAGAATAATTGAATAAGATTAAGTTAGATCTTAACCGATTTTTGAATCATGAAAAAAATTTGATAACTTTTTCCTTTAGGATCACCACATACAGAGTGTATAAAGTCTTTACCAATTGGATAACACTCTGAGAAATAAGAAAAAATAAAGGCGTGTTTTTGTGAGATAACTGCTGACTTGTTAGCGATTGTGAGCCTATCTTGGCAAACTTTTTTTACCATGACAACTTAATACATCTAGGTAACAATGAAAGCTTTTTTAGTAGATCTCATGTTCCATTTTCACACCAAAGATAATTTAAAGCCAATAAGCCCCACCTTCAACTCTATAGAATTGCTTTGCCAGAAGTAAACTATCACCATCTATATTTTTATGATTTCCTCATCTCGGCTAGCCTCTATATAGAATCCAGTAGCAGCATACACTGCTGCTATCCAACAATGCTCACGGCCGTCCACAAACCCTGAAGAAAATCTTCAACTCACCAGACCTCCTAATCTTGCACAGGCACTGCTATCCCATATATAACCCACACACACAAAGCCTCCCATTTACGACCCCACTCAAAACTAGTCTCATCACCCGACAGGACGCAACACGAAATGATCAATATCACCGCGCGCGGGAAATTCATTATGCCCTGGAGTTCCATTCTCAATCCAAACGTAGGGGTTTGTTGAAACCGCGCACCAACTAAATCCAACCCTCAGGGACGGAAGCCCTCTCTGGAGCTAAAAGCTCTCGCTATTCATCAAGACCCGAAAGTCCAGCCATGGAATTCATTCGTGCCCGCGCACACATTTACGCCCAAATCGCATTACGCATATAGGCGGACTGCCATTCATCAAGCTGTGCGGCTCTAAGTGCATAAGTAGGATTAGAGGGACGATGTTGGCTTCGAAATGAGTTTAAAGTTTGCTTTGGTTTGTTAAGATGGTGTTATCACTGTAGTGCGTTTAATGAAACTCGTGTTCTGATGGTGTTGGGTCGGAGTGAGTTTTGTTTAGTTCTTGGGATATAAAGCTTTATTGTGTGCTGTCTATCAGATTAAGCCTTGTTTCTAATGGTCTGTCACTGCAAATGTTCACACACACTTGTGATGGTGTTATGAAACTGTTGATACATAAATGTGGTTTAAAATAGTGTAAAATTTAAATGTAACAGTAAACTTATAAACTTAAGATTGAAACAAACAAGAACGTCAGAGTTTCTGTAATTTAATTAAGGGTACGAGCACTTTACAGCCCGAGAACTAGAATACATTTCTGGAATCTGGTTAGAAACACTATTTAAAACATTCAGAATATTATAAAAATACAATAAAGTATGTATAATGTGTGCTAGAAAATACACAAACTAAAGTTAATGTATTGTCGCAATCCAATTAAATATATCTTTACGCGATTCAATAAGCAGAATCAAATTTCAGTCACTCGGCCAATGAATGGTGTTGCATTAAATTTTCTACCCATTTGTGGTATGGTTGGTTATTTAACTGCTAACCTGATGGAATAATCTATTATGCCTATGAATTTTAACGTTTTTTGATGCCTGTAGCTCGTATAATTTAATATTATTCACCTACAGGCGGCCACTGTAAACCCACATTCACCCTAATTAAATTAATTCTCGAATTAACAGATTTATATATAATTTTCTCTCCATACCTCTCTAACTTCTGATGGTCTTCAAACTCTGAATAAATGCTAATGTTTAACCTCTATTATTCTTTAAATATAGTATCTTCAGTGAATATCATGCTGGACTTTATAAATTCAAATATATTTGTACGCTTTTTATTTTTAATTTAACTGAAAAAAACAACAACGAAGATAACTTTCGCTGAAACTAATTAATGAAGATAACTTGCAGTTAACGGAGCTATTTTATTACTAGTCCAAGAAAGGAAATGAATTCTCAACATTCCAAGAACACTCAACTAGTATGCAGTTGCACTTAATTAAATTAAATTAAAAAGTTCATAACCAAACATGATGCAATTTATTTGACGTGATTTTAATTTTTATCTTCGTTAGACTTTAAAAAGCCCCTTTTCGTTCCTCACATAATTAATTTAAAGTACTACAATTAGCTGATTACATGATTAGTTTTATTTTAAAGTAGGAAAAAAAAATAAATGTTTATATAGCAAGCCAATACCTAAATATATTTTAAAAGGATATAATTTCAACAAGTTTAAGTTCTAAAGTTACTAGCTTGTATAAAAGTTTTATAATCACTGGAATAAGGAAATAAAAAGCGTAAAACTGACTTAAGTTTTAATTGTGTGCACAAACTTAAGTTGGATCTAAATAAAAAATAATCGGTGCTAGCCTTATTATGTCAGTGGCGAGTTGGTGAACATAAATTTCAAACCCGAAACCAGGATTTTACTTTAAGAGTTAAATACATAGTTTATACAAGTTTTTTTTATGAATTCAGAAAATTTTATAGCATATTTTTTGGACCTTGAAGTGGTATATAGGCTGCTAAAAACTCATTTCCAGATATCATAGCCAGTATGAACCATTCTATAGTAGAGAAATCGGTCTGCTGCACCTGAGCCATTACAAGTCAGAAATGATTAAATTTTCAAAGGTCTCCACCATCTCTGTGCTATTGATGTAATGAAATAGCAGCTATTTTCTTCTGAACTACTGCTTCGCTTTTGTTGAATAATTTATGTTCTTCAATGACACATAGTAGCGAAACGTCATGATGCATTTGATTCTGAGTCAAGAGAACTAGTGTTTTCAATCTGTTACCTCAGAAGGCGTCAATTACGCGTTGTTGATTTCCATTACCTGTGATAGCTTAGAGACGTGAGATAAAAAACTAGTCTGGTGGATTTACAGTGAATACATCAAACTGAATTTTCGCCTCTTTGATGGAATTTTAGTTAAAAAGAATTCTTTATTTGGAAGAAAAACATAATCCAGCAAATAGATTTATTTCCCTATTCAACACTTTTTTGTCAAGCACACTCACAAATGAGTAAGATCTTGTTGTTCAGTCATTTTTTTTCCATGAAAACGTTTTCAAAGGATTTTTGTATAAACTGAGATTCGCTAGAATTTGTTTTTCTCACAATGTTCTCGTACAAGCATATTAAGTGGGTGTTAAATGGTATTAAAATTGATGTATAAGATGGCATGAATTTTCTTTTTAACACATTTTTTAGTTAAAAAAACATTTGTGTTTCATGTTAAGATTAAAAAGAAAAAGGTGGATGAAATATTAACATTTTGATAGAATCTCGTAGTTGTTTTACATACCTTTTGATATAACCATTTACCTTAAAATACAAGAATATACACGTATTTATTGAGGTTATAAGAACTAAATCAAACAACTTAATTTTTATATGTACTATGTTGCGGGCAATGTGACAAATCGGGCATTATTATTAATGCCCGAAGTGGAGGAGGGCAATGTTATAAATTCAATGGCAATATTATAAATTCAATCAATGAAATTTATTGAATTCAATTTATGAATTGAAATTCATGCCCAATTAATCACTTTGCCCGTAACATATATATGGGATAAGAAAATAATAAATATTGAATTAACATAAAGCATAATACGAAATCAATTAATATCGCTCTAAACAAAAGCGATCCTTATTACAATAGAAAAATTATTCTACTGTCAAATAATAACTTAATATAAAATATACGTAACAGCTAAAGTATTTGAAGGAAATCCTAATTACACCCTCTTTCACCACATACCAACCCACTATCTTCCTCCAAACTACACCAGCACCACTAAAACAACCCCAATGCAACGGAATTGCGGTGAAGCAATATTTTCAAAGGAAACGGAATAAATATCTATGACCCAGCCGACCGAACTTGATAGCCGACGGCGACACAACGTTCAAGGGAAACAACGACATACAACCCCTGAAGCTGAGGCCTAACTATAGCATGCTTCTCTTCCCTATGCGAGCTACCATTTGATGATGGTTGGTTTCATACTTTTGCATCGATATAGGGAAAAATCTAATCGATGCTAGGAAAAATCTGTCGCCTGGTCTACAATATACGTGAATTGATAGGGAGTTATTTTCATCACTTTTACCAATGGATATGCAATAGTTGGGTAAAGAGAGTAATTATGTAAGTTTTTTAAACACTCTCATTTGGATTCGGTGATTAAGATAATAATAATGAATAGACTGATGGAATATACCCTTATTGATATTAAAATTTGCATGCAAAATCAATAGAGGCTAGGGAAGGATTATATCTTGTACTCAAGGGATGGAGATTTAAAACTTTGTAGGAAGAGAATACAAATAATTTGCTACATTTGTACGTTAAAACGTTGTTTTATCTTCTTATCTCTACATTGCATTTGTTTTGTAAACTCTTTGTAAGTTATTATTGCCTACGTGGAAAAATGTCTTTGCGTAAAATTGAAAAGTTTTGAAATATGAAAAGAATGAATCTGTATGTAGAATAAATAAAAAGTTAATTTTTAAATTTCGAATTTTTTCCCCTCTGAGAACTTTAGATATCATTTAAATCTACCTGAAGTTCATGACATCATCAAAAACCTTAGTTTTACCATAGATAAAGTTATTAAATCACGTCATTCGTTATTTGGCAGTCTAACTTTATTCCTTATTCACCCGTAACATTCCCCCCATCATTTCTCTTTAATTCTTTATCTTTTGGAATAACGTTACCATCCTATAACGTTACTCTCAACCGTCATTCCTCACTACAACTAACTCACCACTAATGGTGATATTCCTCCAT
Source organism: Tetragnatha versicolor (assembly GCA_024610705.1). Taxonomy (NCBI): domain Eukaryota; kingdom Metazoa; phylum Arthropoda; class Arachnida; order Araneae; family Tetragnathidae; genus Tetragnatha; species Tetragnatha versicolor. Next base: position 61,129,917 of record JANDEH010000001.1, read on the forward strand.
TCAAACAGCAACAGGGGATATCCAACTTGTTCCTCCTCCAATCAAAGCAGAGAGAGAGAGCGAAAGATGGCGACCGCACACGACTAACGATGGGGTTAAGAGCCCCCTTCTCGCTAATTGATGCTGCGAAGGTCTGTCAGGACCTGCGAGATACCATCTCTAATGACGCTTTTTGCTACTCTTCACCATCCGCGTTTGATCCCTGGAGGAAAGATAGATTTCGCGCTCGGTCTCCGAGATTATGGGAAGCCGCGCCGGGCTTTTCGCTTTAATCCGGTTTTATCCGGTTTCGCTGATGCTGTAGATGACGGTAGGAATATGTTAATTTGGTTTCACATGAGGGATAATGTGAAGGGTTTTGATACTGGGGTTTGAAAGTTTGGTATGTTTGGGGTCCGAGAGTATGTTAAATGTGCATTATTATGATTAGGTGTGAGAATATCAGTTGATGTGGATGAAACTTAGGATATGATGCTATTGGAAAAGACGAGTAGGAATCGTCATGAGTTGAGTAGAGATTATGTTATTATTTTAAATTTTCTAATTGATATTTTTAGTTTAAAAATTTCTTGCTACAAAATTTCAAAATAAATTTCTGTTTAACTATATTTCACTCATTGAGTTTCTAAAAGATTGACCGGTACCATGAGATAAACTCTAAATCAATGAAACTAATAAGTTCTAAAGATGTAAAATATGTCAGAAGTTAAAGAATTTATCAGGTGGTACGTGTTAGAAATTCTAGTTTCCTAATACTGTGACTGGTTTACAAAATGATGATGATTAAGGCCTACATAATACAGTAGATGTAGGCCTTAATCATCTCAGCAGGGATATTACCATAGAAATTAAATAAATATGTTCTTTTAAATTTTTTGTTCCTCACAGTTATTCGTATGTTATGTTTATTGTATTTCCGAAATTCTAATCCTTCGTTTACACTATAATAATCGGATTTGCAAGATTTTCACGTATAAATAATCTCATTTAAAGAAAAACAAACAAATAAATAACAGAAATGAAAATTTCTCTAAAGATATTCTAATCTGGGTATCCCCAAAAGAAATAAAAAAATTCTGCACATTCTTAACATCAGAAAATAACATGTCCAGTAAAAAGAACACGGTTCCAAAGATAGATAAATTAAACGCAATTTATATTTAAGGCACATTCTAGAAAAATTAAAGAAGATTTTACCCCTAATCCCCTTTCATTATTTTAGAAACACGCTCGGGAGAGGTTGTCTCTATCAACTTTTATTCCAGTTATCTAATCCGCTTTACTTTTGTTAGGTATTGATAGAAGGCCTGGTGTGCAATATTTAAGAATGGGTGTTTTACTTTGGGGAAATGAGTTTATTGAGATAAACGCCTCAGGGGCGTCTCGAATTCGGATCTCAAAGCGGTATTTGTGTAATTAAAATGAGGGAAGGTTCATATTATACTATCCGACTCAAATGTGCAGCGAGAAAGTTAAACGGATTTCTAATTTAGTGTGATTAAAGTTGCCGCAGTAAAATCTGTAAAGAAAAAGAAGAAAATAACCTACTTATCTTGAACTAATTAGAGGATGTACTAATTATAATTTAGCGCAGCATCTATAAAGCGCGTTTTCATACAATTCAATTATAAAATGGTGAGTGTTTTTTACACTTTTGGGGAATTGAGCTTATGGAGTAAAAAATACAAATTATCTTTGCATGATGTGTTTATGCGAAATTAAAAACAATTATTTATTCAAATTTGAAAAATTGAAAACAGGAGACCAACCTTTGTTTGAAAAAATAAACCCAATAAGTAAAACACACTTAGAAAAATAATTAAACAACTAGCTGTTACAACCCGGCAAAGCCGGGTTTTACAGCTAGCCTTCTTTGGCGCTGAAGTGAGATTCGCTCGTTACTACCTGTTCGTATTTATTCATTCCCTGTCATTAAATATGCAGTTTTAGTTCATTATCTTCGAAAGGGGTTTTGTCTCCGATTTCAAATGGCATTGTCACAAATTTTTTACATTGAAATAATTGTCATTTAATTTTGACCGGTCGTCAGCCCAATCCACCGAACCGGATCTATACAAACTTGTTCTTAAATGAAATCTTACTACCCCTATATAAACCCATTTTAAGTAGCATCCTCCTAAAGCCTTCCACTTTAAATTATTATTTGATTTTCATTTGTCTCATTGTTTGAAGTTAAATGTTAATCCCCTTCTGTGAAACAAAGAAGAAATAAAGAAAGAAGAAAAGAAGAAAGAAATAAAGAAGAAGAGAAAGAAGAAATAAACAATCAAACATGTACCATAATCTTTTATAAATTCAATACGGCTCTAGTATCCCTTTAGGATAAATCTAGTGAACCGTCAAAACTTTGAAATTTAATTTCAACGTAGATTTTCTTCACTCTCTTTCAAGGATGTTTTGCCTGTGTTAATAAAAATATTAACTAAAAACAATGGGGCAAATTGAAATAATTTCTAATTAAAAAATGGAATGCTTTGGAGGAACGTGACATATTATTGGCTCATCTAGGGGTGGAAAGCTTCCATTTAAGACCAGGTTTGTCCAAATCGGTTCGGGGGTTCGGCCTGGCGGCCGGCGGAACGGAACCTCTCCATAGAATTAACATTAGAGAAAAGTTAAAAGAACGTATAATTTTAAAATGGAAGATTTTGGAGGAACGTGTTATATTATTGGCTCATATAGGGGTCGAAAGCTTTCGATTAAGACCGAGTTTGTTCAAATCGGTTCAGGGGTACGGGCTGGGGGCCGGCGGAAAGCTCCCTCATAGAGTTAACATTAGAGAAAAGTGAAAAGAACTCATAATTTTAAAATGGAAGGTTTTGGAGGAATGTGATATATTATTGGCTCATCTAGGGGTGGAAAGCTTTCGATCAAGACCGAGTTTGTCTAAATCGGTTCAGGGGTTCGGCCTGGCGGCCGGCGGAACGGAACCTCTCCATAGAGTTAACATTAGAGAAAAATTAAAAGAACGTATAATTTTAAAATGAAAGGTTTTGGAGGAACGTGTTATATTATTGGCTTATCTAGGGGTGGAAAGCTTTCGATCGAGACCGAGTTTGTCTAAATCGGTTCAGGGGTTCGGCCTGGCGGCCGGCGGAAAGAAACACCATATTATTTTAATATATAAGATGAAAGTTAAAACAACGCATGGTTTGATTACTTTTGGGGTACTTTAACTTTTATTGAGTTACAATTAAAATTACAATATTTATTTGAGAAATCTGTTAATGTGGTGATTAAGAATAATCTTTTTCTACAATTTACAAATTATAAGACAGAAATTAACTTTTTTATAAAAAAACTCGAACTACTAATTTTAAATAATACATACATTAAGTACGAAAATAATATTTTAAAAGTAAAGAAGTTAAAATAGCAAAATATCGAATGTTCTTTTATAATTTTATGGAGAATAAAATTACATGGATAACAAAATATTGCATGCTATTTATACTTTTTTGGGGAATAAACCTTAGAATAGATAATACAAACTATCTTTGGCGTGATGTATTAATGAAGTAATTAACAACACTACTTTTTTCAGTTCCCAAGAAGTAAAGAAAATGAGATAAACATTCTTAAAAAAAACCTAATTTTACAAGCATTAATTACGAAAGAAACATCTTTCTTAGTAGTAAAAACATATCTTTGGAACAAGAAGAAAAAGCTTTATTCCACGATGCTTGAAACAATGAATAGTCTGCCGTGACAAACAGCTTTCTGGATGATTTCTCGCTCTGACAAAAGGTCTATAAATGCGGTTCTGGGCAATAAGGCAGAATCATCTGTAAAAGTAGTTCGGGCTTCCTCTAAGATTACCCAGGAGTGATTTGTGGGCTGTTATGCATCAACCCAACACGTACTACTTGCACTCCATGCCCTGAGCAGACAGAGAAAAAGAAATGTGGGATTGTCTGTCTGTGGTAAATACTTGTTTGGTGCTCGGTTAACTTTAGCAGTAGATTGGAAAACATCCCCATGTGAATGCATTTTTCTATATGAAGTAAGTTAAGTGTCTATTCTATTCTGTCAGCTTCAATTGGTTTTCCCCTGGAAGTAACCATTTCAATAAGCGACATTAATGTTCAATTTATACTGGATACCGACGGAATGAAATTTGATATACTGTGAAGGAATGAATGTATAAATTATGCGATTGTCTTTCGGAGGGAATGTTAGTTCGTTAAAAATGTGTGGGAAAATATCCAAGATTGTTTTTCCCATTAGAACCAGACTTTGATTTTTAAGTATTTTATATATTATAATTCATTACTATACCACAAACTAATATTTGTTGAGGTTAAGTCGGGACTGGAGGAAAGGTTCAATAATCCAAGTGTTCACCTTAATTCGTATATTTATGTAATCAATACATATGTTAACATAGAACTTTCTAACAGAAGTAGTAGAATGTATAAATGTATGTCACACAATACACTACTTGCATTAACAGAGAATGGATAAATATTGAACTATTTAGTCTCATGCTAAAGAGCCTTAAGGCACAAAGCCATATTCCCCAGTTTATTGATTACTTTAAACTAACGATATGAAAGGACTTAGGGGATGTGCTACTCCTTAGGTACAAATGTATCTAGAGGATTTCGTAACAAGATTTAAATGGATACATCAAACAATGGTAGAGGAATTAGTTTAACTTATATCAAGTTGTTTCAATGTCTAGACAAAAGAGGTTTTCCTATAAACGAATGGTAAATTTATAATCACATTTTTGATACCACAAAATTGAATATGATAAAAATAGGGTATTTCTTAATTGAATCGTTTATTTCAAAAACCAGTCAAGTGACAAATTGTTGATTTTGAGTAAATCAAAGAAAACTTCCTACTAACTTTAAAATTTTTTTTTTAAATTTTATTTTTTTTCTATGAAAGTTATCCACTTGTGTAACTGTTTGATAAACATGAAACTTTTTTTTATCTATATTGACAAATGTAAAAAAATAATAAAAAGTCTGCACTTGACTGGTTTCTGAAAAAAATGACTATCACTATCGTAAATGTTCTATGAAATATTCGTCGTATGAAATATAATTAGTTTAACTTATATCAAGTTGTTTCAATGTCTAGACAAAAGAGGTTTTCCTATAAACGAATGGTAAATTTATAATCACATTTTTGACACCACAAAATGGAATATGATAAAAATAGGGTATTTCTTAATTGAATCGTTTATTTCAAAAACCAGTCAAGTGACAAATTGTTGATTTTGAGTAAATCAAAGAAAACTTCCTACTAACTTTAAAATTTTTTTAAAAAAATGTATATTTTTTTCTATGAAAGTTATCCACTTGTGTAACTGTTTGATAAACATGAAACTTTTTTATCTATATTGACAAATGTAAAAAAATAATAAAAAGTCTGCACTTGACTGGTTTCTGAAAAAACGACCATCACTATCGTAAATGTCGTATGAAATATTCCAATTTCATTTGGGTATTGAAAAATAAATGAAAAATTGACATTTTCAAGAGTTTAATATCCCTGTTATGGTTACATATTTGTTCTGGGAATGACTATTCCTCATCATACACTCGATCTATTGTGCATTCTGCTTCCCAGGTTCCCAGGTACGGCGTTACCACTCCTATTTTGCCACGTCTATCTGTCGGTGTCTTATTTTCTAGTAGTAGTTTGCAAATTCTCTATTCTATTCTATTGTGTGTAATGCCATGAATCTTCATTAAAACATTTTTACAGAGATTTTTCTTCCTCCCTCAATCTTAAAGCTATATTTATAAGAAAGATTTCTTTTAAAAATATTTTTATCAACATTTTCCTCGACCATTACTTCTTCGGTATTTTTCTTTTTAGTTCTATGTTTGACATCATTCACTTTAATCAATGTTTGAATATAAGTGTCCTGACAGTTTTTATTTTCAAGGGAATAAAAATAATCCCAAGTTTCATCTATTGTTTGACGATAGCTTTGAGAATTTAGCATAACACTTACAGTCTTAACTGTCTAGGCTAGGTTTAGCTTTTTCGACTACTTGCATGAAACATAAAGTGTGAAACATAACCTTCTCCTTTAACCCAAGCGTTTCGAACAACATTGCATTTATAAGTATCTTTGTTGACAACTCCACGTCTTCGCTGCGAGGCAGGTTCTTCATCAGAACTAGACATGATTACTAATACAAAGTAATAACCACAAATGTGCTAACAAATTCAGCATAAACAATTCTAAGACAGTTATTAAACTGGACACTGCAAAGTAATAAACACGAACAACGAACAACAATATTGTCACACACGAAATAAAAACTGAAGAATGAAGAATTTAGAACCTTGCGGTGAATAAAAAACAGGGTTGCCATTTGACTCAGCGCGACACAAAACTAACACAGTTTGGAAGAGAAAATAGTCAAGCGCTGTCACTTGTCTTCTTTCTAAAATAAACAAGGATTTCTAGGCTTTGCTACACCGTCACATGGGGGCAGAACTTGATTTTTTTTTGCATCAAACGATGTATTTACCTTTACAAAACAGTAATTGACCAGTAACTCCATTTTCAATTTTTTGTCACTTGACTGGTTTCAGAAATAAACGATTCAATTGTGAGGTAGAACCCTTCCTCTTTGTTTTTAGCATAAAAATTTTAATGCTAGGATTAAGACAGCCATTTTTATGCTTAAGATTTACTTGAATATTCTGCTTCAAAATGACATCAACAAAACCTATTAGCATTAATCTAAGTTTGATTAAAATGTATCCTTTTAAAAAATACCTTTAAAATATAAACCTTTGCATATATACCTTTAAATATATGCTTCAATAAACGGGTCAAAGTCATTTTCTAGTTACAAAATGCACCTGTTCCATTTTTTACGCAATTTTATTTTAGTAAAAATACTATAAATAGAATGTAAAATAACAAAAACCAAAATTATCTTCATAAAGATTTCAGTTTAGAGCAGAACCAAAACCTTTACCTTCAAAAACCATCTGCCTTTAAAGCGCTGCGTGTAAAAATACAAATACAGAAACATTTTGTTGCTTTAAATCTTTGACATGAATTGTATACTGAGATTTATCTAGTCTACTATTACCAAAACTAGCATAACCCCAAAATACGAATATTCCTCCGAACGAAAAATACTTCAGAAAGGAAACAATACAGACATATTCCAAACAATATCTCTCCCCGACAGAGAGACACTTCAAAAAAGACACCGTGGTCCGAGACACGTCGACCGCTGACTGACGTCCCCCAAAAACACTGCCAACAACGGAGTCACATATAAAAAAATCATCGGTATTTATAGAGTCGATCGTTGATATATCACGCATACGGCAGATAAGTAAGGTCTCCCGAACATGGGAGGGAGTTTTGTCAATTTTCCGTGACAATCCCAAAGAAGTGAAAGATGATTGACTTTCAAATTCCGAGGATGGATCTGAAATGGGGCGTTGCGAATTCCGGAAGATGGATGGAAATGAAAGAACATTTCCTCCTCCCTCCCACCCCCCGTTAAAGAAGGAAATCGATGGACGGTAATAGTGTATGCAGTATAAAGTCGACGTCTTCACTGTCGTGATTCAGGAATGTCAAGATTATTTGAACTAATCCATCGAGTGGATTTGCCTTTGATTAAAAAGTTCTCGCGGTCGTTTTTTTTATCTTCTTTCTTTCCCGTAGTAGAGATTATCGAGGCTTTTCGTGTTACTATCAGTGTAATGTGCTCCACTTTTTCCTTAAAGCCACATTAAGATTTCATGAAGCTGAAGCCGAGGCGATGTGTTCTCACGTACTTTTTGAGGGGCTTTCTTCAGACTGCGGTGCATGTGCGGGGTTCGCATCACTTAAAGAGAGGACTTTCCTCTGGATCCCTAATCTAATTTTACTGAATCCATCCACGTATCGTGTTTTATTATTCAGATAGGAAGATTATGGAAGGGGACCGTATGAGAAATGCAAATACTTTTTCTTAATAGCATGCATAATGAATTTTAATGGGTTTCAACCCTTTTCTGATGTGAGTTTTTTCTTAAGCGTTATAAAAAATGCCTATGTCAGTGAGTAAAAAGTTCATATTATAATTCATTCATAAAGTTCATTAAATTTCCTTTGAATGAAACGTAGTTTTGTATTTTCCATTTATAAATGTAAACATACATTTCTAACATCGCGTTTATAGCTGTAACAGTATTAACACAGACGAGTAAATATTACTGGTCTAAAACGTCAACTTAAAGTTTTTTACTTGAATTGTGATAAAACAAAATAAACTCAAAATTAATACCCTGTATAAAATAAATACAAACAGGATTTTTATATATGACCTATTTGAAAACCAAACCTATTTTTTGTATATTAGATTAATATTCAGCAGCAAAACATAAATAAATTAAATTTTGCAAAACATTACGTATCTACATGTTCAAAAATAAAATCTGCTAAATAAAAAACACTTACAATAACACAACGTAACTAAAATTCTTTAGTGCAAGTTATTTGAGTTTAATTCATATGGTGTTTCAGCTATATGTTACGAAAATTAGAAATATACCTAATAAAGGTTTCATATATGAAACTCTAATAATCCAGACCCTCCAACCTGCTAACTTAAAAAAGCAGGAGACATTTTTATCGACATAATGCTAATAACTACACTAAGCCATTTTTATATTTTATTTATGAAAATATGCATTGTCAATCAATATATAATGGAATTTTTAAAATACAGGAAATACAAACCAAAAAAATATTACCGAAATTTACTTAGATTTCTTTTTAGATAGAAGAGATTATGATGGTGTTATTTTAAGATTGACCAGGTGCCGAGGAAAAAGCAAGAGAAAACACCAAAAATAACAGGAGGCAGGAGTAAAAAGCAGGAGGACTCCTCCCAAAATCCGTAGTGTCGGCAGGTCTGCATCATCTCCTGCAAGTAACTAATTCAATGTGAATTATTTAAAGTTTAAATTTAGTCATTTAAAGTAACATGCACTTGGACACCAAAACTGTTTCCCTACAAAAAACGCTCAAAGCTGACTTCCTCGCCAAAACTGTTTACTCAATAAATTCACGCCAACAGAAACAAGACATCCAATTAAAAGCATATTCCCTCCCCACTCAAAACAAGCGTATGTTCCTGCCAGCAAGAAATCGAGAGAAAAGAAAAAAACAACCGTAAGCTTTGTTCTTAGCAATGTTGTTTGTTTGTTATTCAAAAGCAGCGAGGAGAAAAACTCCAGGACAATACAGCAGCAGCAGTTCCAGAACGACACAGCAATAAAAAAATGGCGTAATCCCCATTCGACGAGAAGAAGAAGGGTTTGTTTATTTATCGTCAAGAAATATATTTATGTATTTGCATTTCGCTCCAACTTTATCGCGCGGAAGTAAAATATGTGTAGAAAAACGCATTAGAAAAGATTATGCATCTCGTCTGACTGACTTAAATACATTCTCCGAAAAGCGGAGGGCGAGTACGTCAGTCAATGGGAGAGCATTGCAGTCCGGAGAATATATCATTACTTTCTCAACTGGAAAGTGGATTAAATTATTCTTAAGTATTGAATTTTTATGTACCATTGTTTGTGCCATTATGAGCCCCCGTTCGAATAGCTGTTCCATTTAAAATCATGCAGCGGAAATTATGGCTGGCGTATAAGATATCGTATTTCCCGTGAGTTGTTTTTTATTCATGTGCAATGGCAACAGATACATTATTTATTGTTCTAGGGGTGACTGGTATCGTAAATCAAAGACATGTTTTTGCGGTTTTGAAGAAAATTGGAAGAAAGAGGTCTTGTTTTTATTATTTTGTGCAGATCTAAACTACAAAATGTCAGATACATGAGACATTGGAATAATAATTTAAATGCAAAATTTGTGCTGGAATAGTAGAGAGAGTGTTTAAAAATAGAGTAAGATTCAGGTGGTTAAATATGTGCTCCATTAACGTTTTTACTTATAGGTAACTCATATGACGGATGAAATAGGATTTTATACCATGTTTATTTGACAAAAAATATTTCTTTTGTCCAGGTGCTTTAAGAATTGAAACATATTTTTGCCACTTAACGATAAAAGTTAAAGCATTTGTGCATTTGTCAAAATTACAATACATTATGAAATGATGTTTCAATATTTTCGTTTAAAACTCAACATGTATATAAAAGTTATTTTCTATTTGATAAGAATCACTTAATTAAATTTTAAAGTAATAAACGGTATATCAGATTTTATCAGTTTTGATTTAACTTTTTTATATGAACGTTTACCATGAACGTTTGAGGTCTTAAAACTTAAAAATTATGCAATGAATGAGTGGTATGTATGAAAATTTAATTAACCCATTTAAAGGGTTATCAGATTTAAAAATGGTACATTTAGAAAATAATTTTCCAAGAATTAGTTTACTGCTTTGAGAGCTTTTCTTAATCTTTACATGAACAACTCAACATTTATTGCGTAAGTAATATGAATTGATAGAAAAATTATTTTAAACTTCAAATAACCCTAGACACAAGAGAAAATCAATTTAAAGCAAAGTCACCATTAAAAATTATATTCCTCAGAAATGTTAACCAGACTGTTTGAGTCCCCCAAAATTTTCAAAGGAATTTTTTTAAGTCGAGAGAGCATGTCTTATATAAAACCCTCAACTAAACATTACTTGAAACCAAACCGGCGTATAAATCCTTTTAAGTAACGATAACAGATTCATAAATTTAGAAATTATGTAACCAAGGTTTTATTCCATAAGTAAACACGAAAACCTTTCTGCACACCAATCGATTAATTAATCTGATGCTCGGTTCGGCAAATCAGGTAAAAAAATGCATTAAGAACATTATTTGGAGATCAATGAAAAATAAATGCCCTGGAAATAAGTTTTCCCGAAGATTTATTCAAGACTATCTACTTCACTTCTTTTGTATCGCATACAGGAATAAACCAAGTTCTTGATCTAAGATTGAAAGTGGTATAAATAATTCATTAAGTCTGTGGTGGGGATGAAAGGGGGTGATATATCTGGAGGAATGAATTTTGGTTCTTGATAACTGAATTGCTAAGTTATCCATTCCTATTCAAATCCAAGCGTTTTTTTTTCTCCTTGAACCACCTAATGAGATTTATTCAATAACTTGGATGTTTGGAGACTTCAAATGATGTAGTCTTTTCATTTTTGACACTTGGAAGGAGGTTTTACAAAAGCCCCATTTTCAATTAGGCTAAAGCTTTTTGAAAACATGTGTTGGGGGTAATAGGTTTTCGAACCGAGAAATTGCTGTTTTATGCAAGGTGAATATTTTCTGATATTTTCATTCCCATCTTTTATATTTAAGATACACTGGATTTAAATAACTTAATCATATATAGTACTGGCAGAAAATTTTTTTAATCCAAAAACACTACAAATTTAAATGATCTAATAAGCTTTAGGATCGTGCGGCATCGTCCCATAAAGGTATTATACAAAGTTGATTTAAAGTTGATTCCAAAATAAAGCAAGATGAAATTAAAAATAATATGCACCGGAAGAATAATATGTACCGGGAGATCCGTGCCCCCTGATGAGAGGGTCTTCCGGTGCATATTATTTTTAATTTCATCTTGCTTTATTTTGGAATCAACTTTAAATCAACTTAATCATATATATGTTAAGCTCAAACCCCGAAATCGCTCACTGAGCGAAAAAAACGACCACTTAGCGGAGTGGCATTTGCAAAACGGCCACAACCCGAAATTCGGGTTGTGGTATTTTCAAAAACGCTCACATCGCGGAGTGGGATTTGCAAATTGCCACTACCCGAAATTCGGGTTGTGGTATTTTAAAAAACGCTGACTCCGCGATGTGGTATTTTCCAATGTGGTATGTCATTATTAAATTTGTTTTTATAATTATTTAATAAATATTACTTCGATTTTTGACAATAATTGTTGACGTATTACCAGTTGACTCTTGTTTAAAAATTATTCCCTCAATTTTTATGCAAGCAATTAATCAATTATACTTTTTAATTTACTTTTAATCAATCAATCAATCAATTTATTAACAAAAACAAAAATTTACACAGAATTAAAAGAAAAAAAAAACAATTGCAAATACATCCCAAAGAAGCCACAGCTCGGACTTATTTGTATAATAAATGAAAAAACGATGAAAACATGTCACAAAATTGAGCGTTTTATTGATTTTAAATTTTTAAAATAATGCAACAATAATAAAAAATGTAATTTAAATTTAATTAAATAGAAATTAAACCGAAAATTTCAAGGACAATTCCAAATTTAAAACTGAAAAAATTAAAAAAAACCTTTAATAAATCTAAATTAAGTACAAAAGTCTTAAAAGAACAAATTGCATTAGACTATACATATAAATTAAATTTCGGCAAAACCTTTCGGAGAATGGTACGGCGTATTAAATGGGTCTGGTATCATAAAATCCTAAACCAGCCAAAGAAAGTCTGTGGAATGTTTCATTTGGCCAAACTTCCCACATAAGCGCCAACCATCTTTACAAAAGTCTATTTCGGGTTGTGGTTCTATTGAAAAACGGCCACATCGCGTTCTGGCATTTTGAAAATACCACATCGCGGAGTGAGCGTTTTTGAAAATACCACAACCCGAATTTCGGGTTGTGGCCGTTTTGCAAATGCCACTCCGCGAAGTGGTCGTTTTTTTCGCTCAGTGAGCGATTTCGGGGTTTGAGCCTAACATATATATATTTTAGTATAAAAACAGACCTTGGAAAACATTAAAATTACTAAATAAACTTTATCAGAACTGTATTAAATGTGTTGAGGTATAAAATTATTTAGTTAAATTAATTTTAAAGAACGTCATGAAAATAAAGCATTAACTTGATAGAAAAAAGCAATTCATACATCCCCTATTGATTTTATCAAAAGAAATAAAAAACGTATTGGATAGATTTTGTAATAATACTATTCCCATGGACATAAGAACATAAACTTGAAAAATATTCTAAAGAAAATTACCTTATTTTAAGTATTACTTCGGTGGTGCATGCCAGTTCTAAGGTTATATACTGCATTAGGGTGGTCCTAATTTTTCAAACTCGGAATTTCTTCGGTCGCACCCCCCAACTTTTTTACTTAAGGTATGAAATGAATGTATACCAAATATTTTTCAAATATTTTAATATTAACACGTGCCGCAACGCGATTGAAGTTACAGTACGGTAGATGCGCGGGACTCCGTAACACTGAGGGAGGTATGCCGGCTCGATGCGCACTTTCCGCCGCAACAGTGGACGCTACGCACGCTTTTTCAAAAGATCACATCAAAGTCGGTAACTTCATGTATTTTATGATAAACTTGAAAACCCCCTACACTATGATTATTGCACATATTTTAGGGTGAAATTCATTATTATACGTGGATTCCAATGGAGGATTTAAGGTAAAGTGGAGGATTTTCCAATGAAGGTTGGGGCCTAAAACAAAACTTTAATATAATGTTTAAAACAATGAAAATTAGATTTTAAATGTAATTCATCATAGTTAAAGGTTTGATTTGAAATTTACACTGAATTTTATAAGCCTAAGCTCATATAATACATTTTAATGTTCTTAAATTAGTGTTACAAGCGGCCTTTGAAGCTTGCATTACTGCATCCCATATACCTACATTTTTATTTAAACGTTTTGAAAATCTTGGGATGGTATCTATAAACCAAAGTACCCATCAGGTATTAAAAATGAAGTTGTAAGAAACACTATTGATGGAAGATACAAAGAAGAAATTCACAAGTTGGCTAAAACAAAGCTCTAACACCAATTGAGAGATGACTACCAAAAGTTTCTATGGTTGACAATAGCACTTTTAGATTATTGTGAAGCTAAAATGATTAAATTTAAACAACCTGGTGCTATCCATCATTCTAGGTGGATGTCTTAAGTAATTTATTGCTTAAAGATATTTATATTTAGAAATGAGGGTTAATTTGGATAATCCAATACTACAAGGTATGAGTATTATTGTTAAGCTATACATAAAGGCCTGGTTTGATGTGCAAATGGATCACAAAGCCACACTTCAAGAATTGAAATTCATGAGGGACCTTTTTTCTACAGAGGAATTAATGAAAATATAATCTAAGGCAGCATCAAAGAAAAAATGATTAGTCATGGATATGGTTTCTTGGAGGAGACAGTTGCCTTAGCCTTTTTTGATGAGTCTGTCCCCACAGAGCAATTTCCAAATGAATCGTCAGTTTGAAGAAGGGAATAAGTCCAAAAACCAAGTTTTGAGAAACGGTAAATCGAAAAAAAACTGTATAAGTAATAGAATTTTCATTGTATAATCTCCTAATTTTTACTGGAAGTTCACAACCCTATTTAGAAAACAGAGCAACCATCAAAACAAATATAAGTATATTCAAAAATATTTTACAGTCAAAATAAGTTGATGGACTTATTCCCTTCTTCAACCTTATGAAATTTTTCTGATGAAAAAATCTTAAAAAGCCCTTAAATTCACATTTAAATTATATTTCTCCTTAGTTTACACCACAAAAGGGTGAAAAAAAAGGAATAAGACAAATAAAATTCAAAATTATAGTGAAACTGAGTTATTAGAGCAGTATCAATGGAGTGAGTGAATATGAATGGAGTTAAACATTCCCTATATAGAAAAAGTTTGAAAAAATTTTAAATTAAAAGAAAATTTCATTTTAACTTCGTTTACATTTCAAAAAATAGGAAAAGAAAGACAAATTAACTTTAACTCCAAATTAACTTGAAAAATACAATGAATGGACATCGATTTCACAACTTCAAGGGGCGATATCTCCCTATAGAGATTAGTTATTTTTCCCCTCTTTTCACCCATGTGTAGAGCAAGCCTTGGAGATTGTTTTGAGCACAAAAAGTCAATTTGTCATTTTTAGGACTTATTCCCTTCTTCAAACTGACGATTCAAATAGTTTAGAGGGAAAGAATCTACCCGTGTGTAAGGGTGGTTGCAAATTACTTTTGTAGAACTGGAAGGACTCTAAGAAAAATCAAGCCAATTTTGTGCCAAAATTAACCGCAAACTGTTTTTAAAGGTTTTTAAGTTTTCTTCAAAATTTATTTCTAGGGATCCTTTAAAACGTGTGAAGATTATTGGAGGTTATCAGGAAGGGTTTAAAGTCGTCAGTAACTTATCTGTTGTAAATAATGTTGCAGAAAGGGAAATCAAGCTTTTTGAAGAATATAACGATATTTTAACGCATAATGAGGAGAAAATACAATACCTTTAAAAACTGTCAAAGGCTATAAAAGCCAATATCCTTCATGTTTAAGCATTTTATGTTAAAAAAAGTATAGAAATATATTGAATTACATATTTTAAATAAATTTAATAATTTTTCAAAGTTATGATAATTTTGATGTTTTTTCAGATTTTCATCCCTTTTGCGGCACGTGTTAATATTAACCGATTCGGATAAAATTTTTACCAGTTATTTACTACCCCATAAGGAAAAAATTTAGGGGGTGCGACTTGAAAAATTCCGAAAAATTTTTTTTACCATTATACTTAGGACCACCCTAATACTGCATACTTCCATTGCTATCTCCAAAGTCACATTTTTCGAAAATAAATCCTTCTGCCATCTGCGCTGCATTTCTTCGTCGGATTTTAACTCACCTTTGGATAGTTTGAGCCAACACATACATTCAAAATAGAATCTAGAGAAATACAAGTTACAAATAATTCTAAAAAATATTTTCAGTGATTCAAAGAAATAATACGGTAAAAATAACGATCAATAATGACAGTTTTTTCTCCGATAAATGTTTTAGATGGCTAAAAGCAGAATATCCCCTCTAGTGAAAAATATTCAATGTTGAATTCTAAAAACATTTAATTATCTAAATTTTTACTTTTCGTGTAAATCTTGATTTATAAAAAGGTAAAATAATTAATAATGAAAAAAAACTTCTTGAAATTTTTCAAACAATAAACATAAAACTAAAATATTTTTTTTATTAATTAGAATACTTTTTAAACATAATTTATGCAGTCAATTACACAAAAAAAGAGAAAATACAAGTAGACTCCATTAAATAAGTATAGAAACATCATAAATAGATATTCAAAGTACTTTTTTGTTTTACTTCCTAAGGGTATGAACCTTATTACTTATTAGGATGCAATTTAAACTGTGTAATTACCTGTGTTTGGACATTCTTTTAAGAAATAAAATAAATGATAAATTCCAAATCTCTCCATAAATTTATATCTCAACAATTATTTTATTAATAACAACTTTTATTCAGTTTTTAAGGGTCAGAAAAAACACAACCGTAGAAAATTTCAAATACATAGTTACTAATTTGTCACCAGTTAGGACTAGGTATCTTTCAAATATTGTTACTTTAATAATGTACAACTTAAAACATGGAATCTTTCCGAATTTTAAATATTTATGTTTATAAAAGCAAATATCAAAATCAGATAGTACCAACGATTCTACTAATACTTCATGAAATTAATTTTATTTGTCGATTCTGCTGTACTGATGATTTATTAGTTGAAATTAATTTCACCAAACAAAGGTAACTATTTATTCGTATTTTTAAAAAATATCCAGGTGCTGCTTTATTAAACAAAAAAATATTGATGTTAATTTCATACTTTAAGAGGTTAATTTTAAGATTTAAAAGGAATTGTTTGTTAAAGAGGTTCGAATGTATCGTTTAACCATGGACGATAAAATGGATGATAAAAACGTTTTATAATGCTCGATTCTTTACTCTAATAATAATTTACTGTTTTATAGGCGAAGTGGCTCATCTAAGCAAATGTCTCCTAAACTTTCCAACTAAGAGTACTGTTTTAGTAAAGTGATATGTGTGCATATAGTAACAAAAAACAATATCTGGTGTAATGTTGAGAAGTTTTGTTCAGCTTAAATAGACGATATCTACTACATAGTAAAACTATTCATATTACTCAGATTTCAAAAGAAATCTTTTTGAATTTGTAATGAGGAAGTTGATGATTTTTTTTATTTTTTTAATCGATTCCTCTTGCAAAAATAAGCAACTACCCAAAATTTGAGGCCGATCGAGAAATTTTTTGATTGCCAAAAAAATTAACAAAAATCCCCTTTTTAAAAGCGCGCGAAAACGCCAAGAGTTTGGATGTGACATCATCTTATAATAAACATTGTTGTAAAGCAATGGAGTTGATGGTATTATTGTTGACGTCATCTTATAGTTTAAACAATAAACGTTTTCAGTCACGTGTTTTTTCTCGACTTTTAAATTAAAATATTTAATAACCTGTACACATTTTTTTGAAAAACTGACTAGATATTTCATTTTACCATACAAAAAACCATACGGAACACTTGTTTGATTTTGAAAATCTGACACATGCAACTTCCTTATTAACATCGACGACCTAGATCAGTACATTTTCAGAACTGGAGAACACATTATTCAAAAATTTAGATGACGAAAAAAAGGGGAAGAACATATTCAACATAATGGGAAAATATTAAAGTTAAAACTTTCAAAAACTCTATCCCAATCCTGAAAACATATATCTGACTAAAGCATACTATCAAAAACCGTCATCACCGAAACTACCATGCCACTACTTCCAATAGGAGACGACATAACTCAAGGTTCTCCGCTCCATGTTTGCACGGTACCCACAGAAAGGCCGCCAAGAAATAAACTCTCAGAGAAGAACATTCTGTCTCCCGAAAGAGGTGACCAGGGAGCTTCTTCCCCATCCATCAGGGGGGTGGCTGTCAAGGAAATTGCGCACGCGGAAGTCCCCCGGGCGATGCCACCTCATTTGGCAAAAAGCTGAGGGAAAAAACCATGGCCTGCTATCGGGGGTTTGTAGAGCATCAGACAGTTTCGGGCATTATGGTCGCTTTTTCTTGGTAAAATAGTTTCTCGGCTGTGTGATGAGTAAATAGGAAAGTATGGGGTTCGCTAAGAGGGGGAAGGTTTTGGGATTTGTATTCTGATGTGTGGTGTTATAAGTTATCAAAGAGGGACTGTAATAGGTATATTTGATGGTACAAAAAGCTACAGATTCAATCCTACATATTTGAATTTTGTGTAAGAGTAAATACAATACCTGTTAATAACGTAATAAATAATACCTGGTAGTAGTGTCAAATGAATGGTAATGTTAACGAAGAGGGGTCTGATGTGTGGGAGAGGGACTGTTATAGGTATCTTTGAGTACAGAAAGCTTCAGATTCAATTCTATTTTTTTTTTAGAATTTTTTGTGAGAATAAATACAATACCTATTACCAACATTAGAACTGGAAGGGAGGTCCCACTGTGACTATTGTGTCAATTTCTTTCCACAATTTTATTGTGGAACGTGCCATATTTTTTACAGTGAATAAATAATACCTGCAACTACGTTTGACGTAATTTCATGTAAAAAAAATTGCGTTTTTATTGGTTCACCCACAAAATAGTCGGAATCGTAGAAATAAAATGACCTGGGAAGTTTAAGGTTTTAAAATAGTTGATAGACTTAAAATAATATTTCACGTGGATTGAATAAAAACTAAAGTTCTTTTTATTAAGATTGAAACTTTCATTTTTAGTTTAAATGAAATCGTATTTAGTTAGGAGAGGGAGAGTTTAAAGAAAAATCACATTCTGTTAAATTAACGTCATCAATCAAACCTTTCTTCTCTACGATGGGTAATTTCGTTTTCAACCAAACTTTACCATTTCTCCCCTTTTCCATACCTTTATTTATAGTGTCTCAACAGGACAAAGAAAAAGACATTCGATGAATTCCGAAAAATATTCCCACAGCATATGATAGTTCTTACGATCGTTTTTATAGACATTTTCACTGTGTATTTAATTTAGTTTTTATGAGACTAGACTCAGATGTTTTTATTTAAGAAACAAATTGATGGTATATACTTCGTCTACCGTAAAAGTTAAAAAAAGTGAATAAAATGAGTTTTTCTCAATGCGCAGAGTTTGAAAGAATTTTTTATTAACATTATACGATATTGAGGGATTAATGGAAGGGGAAATTTTCCGTTTCCCTTATTAAATTTTTTGGCTAAAACTCAAATTTTAATTGCATAATACACAAATTTTTAAAGATGAAAAGCTAATGTCTTCTTATGGTAAAGTAATATAGCGAATTTTTCAAAGCTTGGAAGCTCATAAGAAAATAATGTTATAGATTTTATGGTATTTTATGACTAAAAGAACACACCTTAACATGATGTTCAATTGATATTAATTACTACTATTAGGTTTTAGAATTAATACTTAATCTGAATTTATAAGAATTTTTTATTGTGTTATAAGAATGATAGAAAAGATCTAAGAACCGAAATCTTCCAAACCGGTACAAAAGTAAATACCACACATTAAAAAGAATGAAAACCCCATTATGAATTAAATCCGGAACATTTTTACCATTTCACTTATTAAATAAATAAAGAAGAAACGCGTTAAACAGATGAATATTTTGGTAAAGGAAAACCTTTCAGAGACTCTGGAATAATATACCCATCCACCTCCAGTCCTCAATAACAATTTGAAAAGAACAACTCATAAACCCGCGGAAAGAAACGGAATGGCCCTCGAAGAAAACGTTTTCAAATAAACACCCCAACCATCAGCAACCTCCCCTCCCCCTTTCGAAACAGATACCGCGTTATTAGAATTTTCATCTCTTGTAATAACAAAACACCTCTCCGCTCCGGTTCCCCTTTGAGATTTCGCGGGAAAACAAGATTATAGAAGTTTATTCCCCCAAGAAGAAAAAGAAATGAGCGGCGAAAAATATTGCCAAACTTCTCTATCTGTTTCCTATCTTTTCCCTATCATCGGTGGCAGCACAGCGGCCAAGATGAATGCATGCCTTCTTTCGCCGGCTGCGCTTAAATTGATGACTCTTTTGGAAGTACTTTGTTCTAAATGTAGTTTGAGTTACACGACAATTCACTCCTGGTAGCAAATCAATGCCACCCGGGGAGAGTTATAGGAGTTTTTTCTCCTGTGGGGGAAGGGAGTTTTCTTTTGAGAAGGGGTGGTCTCGTTCCCGGGCTGAGAAATCGTCGTAATTGATGTCGGACGCGGTATTTGTCGGAAGTTCCTCGGAATTATTTATCAGCCGAATCGGTTCATTGGGAGCCGGTTCGCTCCCTTCTGTCTAAAGATTTTGCTTTAGAATTCATTGCGATGGATTTCATTAGGGTTCGGCGACGACGTGACCAGTTCTATATATATATAAATTGACGTCTGAGAGAGTGTGTTGAGAACGTTGTGCAAAACTAGTCGAGCAATGTAGTGTTGGACAAGAATATGAGTAGGAACTGATCAAGAGAGCAAAATATTGAAAACTAAATAAAACCAACACTTAAGAAGTGGTAAAGGTAATTTTGAGCGATTAGCGTAGAGTCGATATTTGAACATATTTAGAAAATAACTTTAGTCACATGAAGAATAGACAGAGGAAATTAGATATTGTGATTTTAGAGGTTAATACCTGTCACAGTGTTTGTGTTATTACTTTTGTTCAAACGCTTTTACACAACTAAATGTAATGCATTGATTCTTAAATAAAATAGTGTTTTAAGTATGGGTATTCCATACTTATACCTAAAACTTAATGCTATTCATTACAACAGTGTTTGATTCTTATAAAAATAGGGCAATCCATTTTTACTCACACATCATCAATGAATTTTGAAATTAATTTCTCTGTTGTAAAACCTTTTATCTAGCATAGATTAGAGATCTTTCCAACCTAAACATTCGTCTTCATAAAATTAAAAAAAATCACAACCATATCTAACTTGTGTTCTTCAGTGAAGGTGATTTAAACTGTTTAAAGGGAAATAAATAAAATATTCGCATAATAATACTAAAAATACAAGTGTGTGATTAAAATCACAGTCCTCACACCATCAACGCCTGAGGCACAAACTTTTCAATTATATTTTGAAAAGACTATCCTAAGCTTACATGGATATTTCATTATGAATTATAATCACTAATGGATGATGAAAAATTAAAATCATATGTTTTTGAATCTTAACTATCACAACATATATTTACGGATCCGCTTTATATTCACCTATTTTACTTTAACTTATGTATGAATAAGGGCACAGAGTGCCGTTTCCCGGATTAAGTCTATTCCCTAAAATTCCCTTATTGTGAAAACAGTATTAAGAGAAGTAGGTGTTTTTCAAAGTGTGTAAAATGTTAAGAATAAAATCTAACTCTTAGAGTTCTTGGAAGTATTTTTTTGTCTTTAAAGGGTAGTATATGATAGTTTATGGAAAATTAAACTTCAAGAACACTTCTTAAAGTTAAAAAGAAATTTGATACTTTAAATTATATACTACAAAAGGAATTGCTTTTAAAGGTTCTAAAAAGTCTTTATATAAAACAAATAAAGTATTCAATATCTAGTCGTTTTAAAATGAAATGCTAGTTTTTATCGCAAGTTATGTAAATGTAATAGTACTTGTTCATACAAAGTATTGTAAATATACCAGTTTTTAGATGCTGGAATAAATATTTAAAGATCTTCAAATAATATTTTTAAAAATTTAAAGTAAATAAAAAAGGTTGTTTACAATGAAAATAAGAAGAAAATTGTTTTTTACTAGCTTGTGTGAGGAATAGACGTAAGTAGTGTGTAAGTTTTTTGAGAAAATAATGGAAGCTTAAAAACATACTATGCAACACTATTTGATTCCAAGTTTCCGTTTTTTAGGCTGATATTGCATTGGTGTGAAACATGTGAAAAACGCACACTTAAAACCTACTTTAAAAATACTAAATGTTATGTTAACAAAACATAATAATATCACAAACTATATTTTCTTATCAAATAAAGAAGTAAGCTTTTCATAAGAAATAAAAAGTAAACTTATTCAGTTATAACGTTCATTTCTTTCGTTTTTCAAGCTTTGAAAATAACAACCGTCCTTGTTTTAAAACAGCAGAGAAGCTCATAAATTAAGGAAAATCTCATTTTTCTAAAGGGACGTCACACAGCGGTAAACACGCCTCGGGCATCACAATTAACCAACTCGGACTTGTGAAGAACAAATTGCAGACCGTTTTTTGACTAACAAAAGAACCGTTGTTTCAACAATAAAAGAGAGCAGATAATATGTGTGCCGTTTTTTAAAGTGTGAGTTTGGCTATGAACCCGAAATTATTTACTCTTCCTTTGTCTCATTTTAATTATTTCTTTATGACCTTTTAGAAGGTTAGTTCTTTTAGAACTATAATATTCTTTAAGAATAACTATTTGGAAGTTTTACTGAATCTAATGTTATAGTTACCTACTTGTCGTTGTTTTTCAACTTACTCATTAAAAATTGGTTCGTTGCAGTTGTATCTTAAAAAAATTACAAGTCCAATCATCGAGAACATTTTTGAAGCGTTGTAATAAATCGTTGGGCATAATAAAGTATGTCAATATACATTTGTAATAAACTGAGATATTTATAACCAGTTTAATGAAGTAAGCCCTTTTAAGGAATGTATGAAGTCAATAATTTTAAAATTTTCCCTAAACGTATAAACGTAAATAATATATATTTTAAAAAGATAAGTAAAAAATGTGTATTTTTCTGTAATTAATAAGAACTAAGGAGAAATGACCAGGGCTCCAAGACTCCTTATCTATTAAGCTCAGCGGAAAAAAAATCAATTTAAGTATTACACTGATATAACATCGCAGGGATCCTGCTCGGTTTACAAGAAATAATTATCAAAAGGAAAACTATTTTCTCTTTCTATCAGCGGAATAAAAAATCCTTCAGAATGAAAAATCGTAAAAAATCCACAGAAAAAAAATTAAAAAGGAAGAAATCAGTCGAAAAGAGGAAGAATCACATCCCTGATTTACAAGATTGTTTCAATTTGAAAACGGTTATCATTGAACAAATTACAAAATTAGTATTTGTTAATATAAAACAAAATGAAATATGTATGCATATTTATCCGTGAAAAATCTTTCCAGCTAATTAACGTTGAAAACAGAGACTCCGTTACCAATATCGGGTTTTCGCGGTTTGTTACTTAAAAACCTAAACCATCTCTTTTCACAAAAAAACAAAAAAAAATCTCAACACTTCATTCACACCCTCCTGTACAAACCTCCCCAAACACATCCCGATTTCCCGAAAATTCCCGTTTTTTCTTCATCCGGGGACTGTCATCTCGAAAGCGAAACAAAACTCGTGATTTATGACACCCGACAGCGAAATTGCCGCTCCGAGGCTGATTAGGGCGCAGTAATTCCTGCCACGGGATCTGGCAACGCCGACCTTAGCCATTTTCGCGGTCGTCTGCTCGATTGGCGTTCGAATCCTCGTTCCCTAATAGCCGATGCCTCAAAAACCATGCCAACTCCAGAGGAAAAATGACTTTTTGATGTTTCGATCTCTGGTACAAAAAGCACACACTGGGACTTTAACAAGCTGTTACCATTTCCAGACACGCCATCGACTGGAGGAGGGTTCTTTTTTTCGTGTTGTCCTTCAGGCGACGCCGCAAATCCCTTCGTGTCACGTCAACTAATGGTCAGAGTGACTTTTATGGAAGGGGCAGCTTCGTAACTGGATGTCCGGAGACTGTGTTACTCTTCGGTCGGGAGGATATGAAACTGCAGAGTAGGGAGGGGACAATTGGGGTGTTTCAAAAGCAGGTTTCACGGCTTTTATTTAGAACCAATGTGTATCTTAGTGTGGTGGAAGGCCCCATGTGACCATGCTGAATCCATTGAGACGGCTTAAAGCGTCCCTAGCGGTGATATAAGAAAGTTTAAAAATTATTTTAAAAATAAAAGAAGTAGAACGAAAACTTCAATCAGAAAATTATTACAGTATCATAAAAAACGTATAGGAGAACCTTTCATGAAAATATCTAGAATATTTGAAGATTTATTAGCTTGTGGAAATTGTAATAAATTATAATTGGTATAATCCCATATAGTAGGCTTGCCAAAAAAACTATAATGTAGTAAATTTCTTGTAAATTTGAAAACACTCCTAAAATTAAAAAAACAAGTGTAACGCTTTAAATAATAATAAAACAATCCCCTGAAGTATGATGAGATAGTGACGCAATCACTCTTACTTACAATTTTATGCCTAGGAATTATAATTTCAAGGGCTAAAAGATTTTTAATCAATATCAAAAACTAATCTTTAGCTAAGCAAAACGGTTTGAAAAAGTATCAAATGTGTGTTCGTTGGAATTTCCAGTGCATTATTTCTAAGAAAGAGAGAGAGAGAATTTAATATTAAAGGCTAATAATACTGACTACATCTTTCATTAAACTAAAATAAAACTGAGACGGCTAACTACAATCCAATAAGTAGCAAAAAAAACTAATTTTAACCAACGGTGTCCCATACTTCATAGTAAAATATACGATAA
The DNA here is from genome assembly GCA_024610705.1 of Tetragnatha versicolor. NCBI lineage: Eukaryota > Metazoa > Arthropoda > Arachnida > Araneae > Tetragnathidae > Tetragnatha > Tetragnatha versicolor. The sequence goes on from JANDEH010000001.1 coordinate 61,154,350, forward strand.
AATATAACACAACTAATAGAATTTTCAATATCAACAGGGATATCATATGATAGTAATAAAAACACATGATAAACGAGCTTATTTGGAAGCGGTAAAGAATTGAACCTTTTGTATTACTACGTATCATTTATCACACTAAATATACAATGATAAATTCCATTTCATACATTCGTTTCGCTATTATACTAAAACACTCAGATTTCTCAAGGAAAAACTAATAGATCCATTGTCAGGTGCTTTATCACGGCGTAAGAGCAAAAATAGTTTGATGCATGATCCTATTTCTTAAATTGTCATTTGTAATACTTTACGTTCACTGCAATGCGTGAATAGGCCCGAAGATTTATGCATGTCATTCTCGGAAGCAGGAAATGGTGAAGTATTCTCATACCTTTCTTTATTACGTGGAAAAACTTCAGTTCCATTGTAATGCCAAGGTTCAAAAAAGCCGGCTAGAGAGGCATTTTCCTCAAACTTTTATATGCATAACTTTTATAAGGTAACTCCAAAAACTTAATTTGGGACAAAAACAAAAGATGTAAAAGATATTTACAATGTTAAACTATATGTTTACATACCAACAAAAAACTCTATATGTTTAAAACCCTGTACCACACAAGAAGGAAGTATATATTACGGGCAAAATATGATAAATTCAATGGCATTTATCAATGAGTACTTATCCCTTTGTTCGGAATACGCGAGATTATTTTAATAATGCCCGGAATTATATATGACATTGCCCTTAACATACAATTACAAAGAAAAAAGCACTACAAAATGTTGATTAGAGACTTGGATAATGAAATATTCAATGTTAATTTGACTTTTTATTTTGTTATACACATAAGGGAACTCCTTTAAAAAAACTTCCAATTATTCAAGACTTCTAAATAAACGAAGTTTTAAATTCAGTGATAATTTATGTTTTTATCTATCAGTAATCTTTCCTACTAAGAAATAGTTAGATTATTCCTTGTTCTGATTGCATGTTTACACAGAAGACATAGCGAATGTTTATTTAGAAATTCTCTTGAAAAGTAGCAATCATCCTTTCATTAATCCAGTATGATTTTATAATGGTGAATAGTAAACAATGTTAATGATTTAAATATTTTTTCAGAAAAACTTTATCCACGAGTTTGAAAGAAAGCCGTTCGTGCCATTCAAGTTGCACTTATTACATTACTATATATTTAAATACTTTGATATTCCTTTTTAATATCTAATTGTTATTTTAAATATTGATGCATCAGTTTTTAAGTATATAAATATTGTTTATAATATATTACGGTATTATTTTTTAATATCCTACAATTATTTTTAATTATTGAGGTATAACTTTTAAATATCTTGATATTATTTTCAGATATGGATATTATTAAGACTTATTATTACATTACCGAAATATTTATCAACAAAGCGTAGCCTTTAAAAAATTATACGCGATAGTATGTAAGACAAAACATAAACCTTTTAAAGGTTTTCCGGTTTAAACTTTTTGGGTCACCAGCAGTACATCACAAAAAAAACGAGGTTTCAATAAACGTCAGTTTTGCTACACTGAATTCGCTCTACAAATCATGTTTTTAATCTTCCGAACTTCAGACAAAAGCAATTGAGTTCTGTCAAGAGGACATTTTCGGGACGAAATGGGCCAACTTGAGTCGATATACGACCTTTTAAAATTGCAGTTTCGGCTAAAATAAGCAAGTTTTTTAGCTTTAAGTAAACGTTTCATTAAGTAGGTCGAAAAGATAAATTGCTTTAGTGTTACTGACATAAATTATTATTATATAATTTTAAATTAATGATCCCAGTATAATTTATTAAGATATGTGAACGAAAAACCAAAAATATATTTTGAAATATAAGTATTAATGATTTTTATTTTTTTTTAAATTTAGAATTATAGAATTAAAACAACGCTTTTCTGTTTAAGATAAATTGCTCCAGCTAATAAGTTGGTGTTATACTAAGGTACGTCGAACCGCACTTATTTTAGCGGACCAAATCGTAATAGTGCGGAAAACTTGCCTACCCATAACAGTAACTTGTGTGTGAAATTTTAGCCCAATCAAATAATATCTTCTGTTCTGTTTTTTTGCCTAAAGTTTTGACTTTTTACCAAAAATTTGCTATTTTGTAGAATTTCTTAGGGTTCTTTGACCTTCTGATGGTCAGATAATTTCAGGGGGTGTGGTAGGGGTTCTAGGGTGATTATTCCGTGAACCCCATCCTCATACCTCCCTTTCCCCCAACGGGAGCTGGGGTTTTGTGGGCGAGCGCGCTGCTAGTAATGTTGGCTTTCCCTCCAAACGCCAACCCTGCGCCCGCCTCCGTTGCCCGTTTTGTACATCAGAATCTCACGTAACCCAATTATTTTCATCTAAGTGACCAAGAACCTACCACTGAGTGGTATATTTCCATCAGGTTCCATGTATTTATTATTATTTTTTAATTTTTTATTTACTTTAATTCAAAACTTACTAACGAGTATTTTTTTACAATCTACGCTTTTAAAAACTGGGAAATGCCATAAAAGCGACTATGGGAATGCATTGCGTCTAAATTATGTCTGTTATACAGTCGGATTTCGTCATAGGCAGCTTTTTCATTTATTTAAGGGTGGCTCATATTCCTATTATAACAAAAATAAATATAAATTAAAAATAGATGGAGGAATGGAAAGAGTGTAACTCTTCAAACCCCAGAATATTGAAGACGTGATTTGTGAATGGCCCATTCCGGATAAATTTAAGACAGAGTATTCTCTGTTTAGCTGTAGCAGTGTCCCCCTTCGTCAAAAATATAGGGTATACGGAGGGAAGTTAGATTACTTCATTTTTACACCAGATGTAATTTCAGAGTGCTTTCTTGATCACTACATGTGGATTGGTGAAAGAGAAGAGGTTAATCAACATCTTATTTTTATCGATTACTATTTCTAGAAATACCAACCTCATTTTATTTAGATAGACAGGTGTGCCTCAACAGCCAACGGGGGGCTTGGACCGACCCCGTTTATGCCATGTACGTACTGCTTATTGTGTACGTTCCACTATGGTTTAATACCATACTTCAGAAATTCATTAAATACGGTTTGCGACATTTCTTTGATTCTGTCATACGAACAATATATTTACCTCTTCAGAGTCGGGAAATTCTTGACAAATGTATTAAAAATGGCTTTTTTGCATTACCAGAAAATATTTGGCTTTGCATGATTTGCTTTGCACTGATTTGCTTTGCACTGAATTTGGCTTTGCACTGATTATAGGATATCTTTTAGAGAAAACGCCCTTAATTAATTTTTTGGGGGGGAAGAGAATAAGCAATTGGTTGCAAGTTTTCGCAACTTAGACCTCATGTTAATTCTTTCTTACTTACAATTTCAAATCTACACGCTATGTTGAAATGATATGACTGGGAAAGTAAGCAGATTCCTCCAGACCAGAAGAAGACTTTCCATTCCTCCATCTATTTTAAATTTATATTTATTTTTGTTATAATAGGAATATGAGCCACCCTTAAATAAATGAAAAAGCTGCCTATGACGAAATCCGACTGTATAACAGCCCCAGTTTAGACGCAATGCATCCCCATAGACGTTCTTATGGCATTTCCCAGTTTTTAAAGCGTGGATTGTAAAAAATACTCGTTTGTAAGTATTGAATTAAAGTAAATGAAAAATTAAAAAATAATAATAAATACATGGAACCTGATGAAAAAATACCACTCAGTGGTAGGTTCTGGGTCACTTTGATAAAAATAATTGGGTTACGTGAGATTCTGATGTACAAAACGGGCAACGGAGGCGGGCGCAGGGTTGGCGTTTGGAGGGAAAGCCAACATTACTCGCAGCGCGCTCGCTCACAAAACCCCAGCTCCCGTTGGGGGAAAGGAAGGTATGAGGATGGGGTTCACAGAATAATCACCCTAGACCCCCTACCACACCTCCTGAAATAATCTGACCATCAGAAGGCCAAATAACCCTAAGAAATACTACAAAATAGCTAATTTTTAGTAAAAAGTCAAAACTTTCGGCAAAAAAACAGAACAGAAGATATTATTTGATAGGGCTAAAATTTCATACACAAGTTACTGTTATGGCTAGACAAGTTTTCCGCACTATTACGATTTGGTCCGCTGAAATAAGTGCGTTTCGACGTTGCAAGAAAAGCAACTTGAGGGTTTACCTGTAAAACTGTTTTTGTAGCAAGGGTCGTGTTATGGCAAGGAAACCAAGTAAAAACGAAGGTAACTTGCAATAGAATAATATTGGAAGTCGTGTATTTTCTTTGTATCAAATATTGACAAGGACATACTTATGGAAAGTTGCACAAAATTATTGATATAAAAAATATTCCATATGAGTTTTTCTTTTTCTAGAGTTAATATGGATATTTATTTAAAAAAAAGTACGATGGGTAAAGTTTTGTAGAGTTTTTGAAATGCCATTTGAAGATTTAACTAATTTTGAGTTTTATTTAAATACCGAAACAATAAGAAAAAAATCTTTAAAAAAATGATAGATATTAATACGAAATGTGATTTTATAAAATATTTTTGTAATGTAATTTACTGCAAGTTTACTTTTAAATGTCTTTCCTAAAATAATAGCTTTGTAAAACAAACTGGTTGCATTTTTTAGTTACTGTGTTCTCACAATATCAGGAGACATTGTAAAAGCAATAGTAGAATGAAATTAAAGCCATTGCAATCGCAACCATAAAGCTATAAAAGACGCAATTAAAAGACATAATTGAATCCGCGCATTTTCCCAAACGATGTTCATTCATCCGGAAAGATTTAATTTAAACTATTCGTATCCTCCCAAGAGCGCAACAAAAACCCAACGCTTCCCACAATCTGTTCGAGAAATTTATGACCGAACGCAAACCGAACAAAATGTCCCCGTGTCCTGCTCAATCAATTAGTCCAGGGGACTGTGACAAAGGCTGTTTAAATCGGGAGACAGAGCAAAGGGCGTAGATCGAACTACTAGCGTGTGTGTGTGGAACGAAATTCCTTCGATTCTCTATCTTTTCCAAATGAGATTTAAGTTCCCAGAAAATAGACGGGGCAAATGAAGACTGAGGGAGGAAGGGAAAGGATATTTTTTTCTTTGAGAGGGGAAGAGAAATACAATTTAAATCAAAGGGAAGGAAGAGAGAACAAAGAAAAATGTTGTTTTCTTCAGAAGGAATTCTTCAACTCAATAACTGCAACTCATTTTTGAAAGGATGTTTGCTTTCATTAGGAGATGTATGAACTTTCTTTTGGGGAAAGGGAATCGATAATGTGATTAATAGGCTTTTGAGTGACCCATTTCTTGGGAGCATAATAGAAGTCTCTGATGCGTCTGTATTCGATTTAATCTTCAATCGAGAGATAGAATAATTGAGATTTCTTACCGCGGATACTCTATGAAAAATTTCAAATGGATAAGAAAGGAAAGATTGAAAGTACTCTTATAAATAGTTTTACTTTTTCTCTTTTAACTACAGTATGCAATTAGTTCAGGGTAGCTTAGTAATAACTCATTTACTTACTTAAAATATGTGTTATATGTCTGGTATTTTAATTTAATTTGAATTGCAGTTGAGTGAATACTTAAAAGGCACGGATCTTCGTAAAAGATAGATGTGAAAATTAGTTATTAAATGTACGAACGCACTTTTACGGCTTTTAGAGAAATTGGTACTTTTATGGTTTTTAAGAGGTTTCTATTGTTATCCTCCCCTATTTTAAACTCCATCCTCTTTATCATCCCTTAATCCTATAAATACCAAATATTTACCAACGGTTCTATAATCAGGTTCATAAAATTTTTTCAATTCTTAATACGAGTAAGAGATTTTATCTAACTAATACATTCCACCATTATTTGCGGTCTCTAGTCGCCATTGAGTTAACTGAAATTTTATCAAACTAATGTATTTACTCCATTAACTTTTTAAAAAATTATTTTGTCCTAGATTTTCTAGGCGATCACGGCTTGTCCTGCAAACAGGAAGCTTGGTACTTACATTTTAATCGCTAACTAATGCTTATCTGCATAGCTGTAGTTAGTCCATACAATGATTTCAATAGGACGTTTTATCCTGTCTGAATGGGGCCTCCTGCTGTTAACCAAGAAGGGAAGTAGATCTACCGTTCAACTCAACCGATGTATTTGGCGATTGATGTTCCAAGCATCCACTTTATCAATAGAATGCAGTAGTCTGAGGTCTTTTCCCTTTAATCAAAGAGCTTCTCGTTTATCCACTGAACGACGTCTTTATCGGAATTCGATGGCCTTTGGGAATCTCTTCATTGTATTACTATTCAAACAGCTCAATGTTAATATGGTTTGTTTGAATCTCTGTGTTCTAAAATGCGAAGTTGAGGGTATTTTTTTCGTGATGAAATATTTTGTGATTTAAGTTACTCTACATGATTCTTTATTTCTGTATTAACTTATATGTCTAAATATTGCTTTGAAACATAGAGATTTCTCAGATTACTTTTTGCTAAATCCAATTCTAATTCAGTTAGAATTTTTTTTAACCTTTTAGTATAATTTTATGACATATGAAATTCACAGAAAGTAGTAATCATTTAATATAAAACCAGGATACCAGGATTAACTACCAGGATACAGGATTTACTCATTACCTAAAACTAACGAAATAAATTAGACTTCAATGATGTATGTTTAAATAAAGAATCATATTTTAGTCATTGTATTTGAAGTAAGGAGTGTGGGTTTTAGGGTATAAATATTTTCCACGCGTCGAACTACCACATTTCACAACAATTTGGTTCAGTACAAAAAGTTTTATTTCTCCACAAAACTGAACATACATTACAGTTTAGAGTATTTCAAAACTCGAGCCACTGTTAAAAACGTATAAACTTAGTAAATAGAGGAAAAAAATTTAAAATGTTGAGTTTTGTAAATTCTTTGTATAACATTGGGGCGGGATAGAGGAGTAAAAATTGCCAAGGTAAAAAAGAATTTCGAGTGTACCCTAATGTTGAAACTTACATAAACTAGTTAAAATGTAGTTACCGGTATTTATAAAATTATATCCAGAAGGAAATCAGTTGTGACAGCTACAAGTTTAACATTCTCATACATTTTAAAAGTTTATTTTATCCTTCTAAGAAATGTTACAATATAAAGTAAGGAGCTTGATACATTTAAGAGCATAACACGACCAAAACGGAGACAACGGTAACACATTAAAGGGATAATAAATGGTCTTTATAACCTTTCTTTTCCACCTGATATTTTCCTCTGAAGAATTCAAGCCTTTAATAATAGCATCTCTCAAAATAGCTCCAGACAAACGAATTTGAAGGTTTCAAGGGTTACATTGTACAAATATGTTTGAATGAGTTTAACTAATACTCTTTTTTAGCAACCCAGGTGAAAAAGTAACGTCACAGATGGCAACAATGATTTTACGTCGAATGACGTACAATTTTCAGCGTTACTCTACTATTCTAGCCCTACTCTTCAGTCTATACGTTACTCTACAAAAAGTAACAAGCACCGCCACAGATATCTCAATGACGTTCCTTTTTTAGCGAAAAAAATCCAGGCCACGGCTATACGCTACTCTAAAAAAACTAACTACATCTTTTCCCCTTAAACTACTGACCATTTTTCAAAAAAAGTACAGCCTCCATCTCAGCATACTATCCGTCATAGCGGTAAAAAAACCTAACATACTCAGATAGAAAAAAAATCTGCAGAAAAAAAAATCCGATAGCCATAACAACGCAACCGGGTCGATAACAACGGTGCAGATTCTCTCGTTCCATAAACCGTAAACACGGTGAGCTCCGCTCTGCAGCAGTCGATAAAGAACAGCTTATTGTCCATATCGAAAGCGGTCCTGGTCCTTATCGAACGAATTCAGTGATCGCCGTAATCATGTTGCATCAACAGAAAAGGAAATTACTCTCTTCCTAGCGCTTGGGTCATTATTGAGTGCTCCGGCTTTTGCGTACTATGCGCGCTATTGCATCGAGAGGGTTGTAGTGCTTCCATTTTGAGAAGCTATGCGAGAATCTTTTTTTTATTTGGGACACTTGATTTTTTTTTAGTGAGGATCAGTTGTTTGGAGTCTTTAAGAGAGGATATTGCTGGTAAGGGAGTCATTTTCTTGGACTTAAAGATGGGAATAGCTTTTGGGGATTGGAGGAACTTTGGAGTATCATTTGTTGCTGATAACCAAGGATTGTATTGATACTCGAGGAATATAATCACAATACCTATGGGCTCGATTTCTAGAAATACAGGTGCCGGAACGGTAACATTCATTAAGGAGGTGTCAGTATTCTATAGAAGGTTAATTGTAGAGGAAATCTGAATTCTTTAGAAGAATTACCGGAACACCGTTCCGGATCAAATCGAGCCCTGCTATGGCCAATTTTAGACTGTAAAACACTCTTGGATTACTTCATGAATAAAGAAATTTTATCACATAGAAGCATACAAGTGAAACCAGTCTAAAACTACGATATTTTGTTCGGGATCCGAATTTGGGATAAAAATTTCTTTTATATGGCAGTATTAGTAGGTTAATTGTATAGGAAATCTGAATTCTTAAGAAGAATTACCGGAACACCGTTGCGGATCGAATCGAGCCCTGCTATGGCCAATTTTACACTAAAACACACTCTTGGATTACTTTCATGAGTACAGAAATTATATTACATAGAAGCATATGGGTGAAACCAGTCTAAAACTGTGAAATTTTGTTCGGGATCCAAACTTGGGATAAAAATTTCTTTTGTAAATAACAAAAAACCTGAGATTGAGAAATTTCTAGAAATTTTACTGTGAATAAAATCTAAATATATAAACGACAAATGAATGAAGCACACCATCTTAAAATTTACAGTTTCTAATATAATCTGCTATACCCGGTTTTTCTATAATTTGTTTACTGTATTCTTCTTGAATTATAAAAAATCTACAATAATCCATCTTGAGATTTATTTCTAAAATTAAAAGGTGTTAGACAAAATACCTTTATAATATTTAGCTCAATTTAGAACCGAAAATATTAATTTTATAACTACCCTTCAGTTTTATGTGAATCTAATGCTTTGGTATGTGTACATTTGCTAATCAAAAATTCAGTAGCTTTGAGTTTACCTCCAATAAATTCCTACATTTCCTTAACAAATGTACTAATACAGTTGGTTCAATGTATTAATAAGGACTTTGAGATAAATAAAGATTTATCAAAAGCGTAGAGAGAGAGAGAGATGATCAAAGGTTGAAAATACGTTTGGTAATCGAAGACAATAATTAGGGGAAAAATTATCAAAATCGCGATTCCACAATCACAAATAATCACGGAGACAAACTGATAATGACAATAAGAATACAAAATTCATCTGGCGAGGGAAAATTATTCAAACAGATAAAGTTCGAAAACCAATCTCGAGCCTAGAATAAAAATGCTTGATTACACTCATTATCAAGAAAGTAGCTAATTTTCCCTAGAATTTACGTGTATGTGAACTAATTAAAATCTTTGAAGTTATGTAACTAAATAAGATACTGTATAGTCTCCATTATGTTGTGAAAGACTTGTTTAAAATTTCCAACATAGTTCTGAAGAGATTTCCACATAATTAGCTTATTTAAGTGTCAATTTTACTTTCAGAGCGAGTGTGTGTGGTTTTTAATACTCTATTTACAGTGATTTGATCTCATTAGTGATTGGATCCTAAGTATTTGGTTGATAAACAGACACCTAACCGAGTAAATGCATGTTAGAATGTTAGAGTTGCGTATAAAAATAAAGATTTATAGCTGAAATAAGGTTAAGCTGGTTTAGTTCGTACACGAAATGTTTAATTTTAATGAGTTTTGATTATATTAAGGCACATTTCAAAACTATTTTAATGCAGTCTGATTAATTTTAACCTTTGAAATGACATTACTAGCTAATAGGAAAAGGGTACTAAGTCCCTTTTGGATAAACATATCGCACCCTTGCTACAAAAGTGCCACAACTAAAAAATTGTAATTTTTGAGTTATGACCGCCATTAGGCGTAGTTTTCACATCTCTACCAATCTTCAAAAGAGCCAGAAGTTGCATTGAAAAATCAGCCGCCAGATGGCAGTTATGGCGTTTTGTTGTAATCAAGATGGCTATGATTCCTTCCACTGAAATGCCACATCTTGAGTTGTCGTCCAGCCGTCGTCGTTGAGTAACGTGCGTGTCGTTTGTCTTCTAAACTGTGATATTTCGAGTTGTGGCGTTTTTGTTGATTCAATTGGTAGGTGATTAGTTGAGTGATTTTGAATTGCGGCATTTTAGATTATTCATTTGTGGAATAGGATTGTTTCATATTTTGAATTATGTCGTTTTTGATGAATGAGTGAAAAACATTTGCTGGTTTGAACTCAAAATGTCTTTGTACGTGAGACATCAAAACAGTCATAACTTGAAAAATTTGAATTTTGAGTTGGAAAGTTGGGAAAACTAGAACAATGGCTAACGATCATAGTTTGAGATGCATCGTTCTTCGTATTGACAAATTCAAAAATACTAAAATTTGCCCAGTCATCCCGGGAACAGTTTTTTGCAATTCCTGGAAAACATAGTTTTTTGAGTTGTGGCACTTTGTAGCAAGGGTGCGATATCTGTACGAGTTTTCGCCAAATTAAGCGTTATCCAATCGCTTTCTTTTGTACCATAGGTTTTTCTCTAAGCCGACAGTGTATAAAAAAGATACTAATATCCTGGACTCTAAAAGAGTATACAGGGTGTTTCAAAAGTCCGTTTCGCGGCTTTTATTTGAAACAAACGCGTCTTAGAGTCACGGAAGTAAGGTCTACCCCTAGGTAAGTGACCCTGGAAAATCCATTGAGATGACTTCAGCGCCCCTATAGTGGTTAAATAAAAAGGTTAAAAAATTAATTTAAAAACTAAAGGAGATAGAGCAAAAACCTCAGTGAGAGTATTGTTTCCAACTTTATGAAGAACTCACAGAAAAAAGTTTCATGAAAATAACCTGAATATTTGCGAAGATATTAGCAAGTGAAAATAGCACCTTTTCAGACCTCAAAAAAGAAACAGTTTGCAAATTCGCAAGTTTTTTCAACTTTTTGATTAAATTTAGCCTTAATTCAACTAAAAAAATCACAAAACTACAGAATACAACTGAAAACATTGCAAATTTTCAAACTTTTTCTTTTTGAGGTCTGAAAAAGTGCTATTTTGAAATGCTAGTATCTCCGCGAATATCCAAGTTATTTTCATGAAACTTTTTCTGCGAGTTTCATAACGTTGGCAACAATACTATCACTGAGGTTTTTGCTCTATCTCCTATAGTTTTAAATTATATTTATTTTTTAATTTGGCCGCTAGGGGCGCTGTAAGTCATCTCAATGGATTTTCCAGGGTCACTTACCTAGGGGTAGACCTTACTTCCGTGACCCTAGAACGAGTTGGTTCCAAATAAAAGCCGCGAAACGGACTTTTGAAACATCCTGTATGTATGTTTTATGATGAGATGCCATGTATGCATTTATGTTATTTTATCATATTTGAGTTCAATATTAAATGTTTTTTAAAAATAGGATTTAAAATTTTTTTATATTTACATAAAACATTTCTCCAACAGTATCCTACTCGTATTTTATCATTGAAGACATTAAGTGCCATCTAGAGTAAGTTCCTTAACAAAAAAAACTCCACTGCCAGAAAAAAAAGATAAAATATTTTCATTCAATGGAGAATCTTTTACAAATATATACGAAGTAACTGGCTAAACTTTGATACAATCATGTTCCTTATACTTAAGTGTGCATGATCGAGAAAAATCCGGGGTGATCCCTCAAGCAAAACAAATAAAAAGTAAAGAAGTGAAAGACAACAACTAAACTTTTCTTTGGAATAGACTTTGTTTTAAGAACAACTTGAGTTTGTGTCCCATAGTTTCAGGAAAGTGGGTTAAGAAAGTTGCTCCATTTCCTGGTCAACAAAGTCTGAAACTTGCTTTATTATACTTTCTTAGGATATCTTGAATAATATATAGTACACTTACAGGATTTATAGAGCCCAAAAACAATGTGAGTGTGAACCTTTTGTTGTTATGCATAAAAACTCCAAGTACCAGCTGAAGTTTTTATAGAAGCTAAGGTTATAAAAGGGCGAAAATATTTGAAGCTCTAAGTTTACCCTTAGATACCTTCCTGTGGGAAGCTATAGAAATAAATGAGATTTAAGGTGAAGATTTTTTAAAGAAAGATAGCAAATGGAGTTTTTATAAGGGGATTTCCAAGAATAATAATTGAATATATTCTTTAGAAGTAAAGTAAACATAGTATAGAGCAAAACAATCGGTTTTATTTAAAAAATCTTTTCCAATTGCAAAATATGTTGCAAACGCATTTTTGAGGATGTTTTATACTTAATGATATAAAACTAACATATATATGTAAAATAACGTTACCGAACCTAACCTAACAAAGAGGTAAAAGGAGTGGAAAAGAAATATAACTAAAATTATAACTATTACACATTTTATGGATAAAATGTATAAAGGAAAATACTTTTACCTGAGTTCTAAATATTTAACAACTACTCAACTGTACGATAGTAAAACTTACAGACGGTGTATTCTTGAGTCTGGGAAGCTCTTAAAGAATATTCTCTAGACATAAAACACGCTTTCAATCGTAGCATAAAATTTTAATGATGGAGTTTATACTTTAGAAACTTGTAAATTTCGAACATTCCGAAGGTTAACGAAGAAAGATTTCCGATGCATTTTCAATGGATACATATTCAAAATTTTTAACAAATCAACTAGAGAAACCTTTGAGGTTATTCCCTGGACTAAAAATCTTTGAATAAAATTTTTATGTCATAAATGTTTTTTTCATAAAATGTAGGTATTCATGTTGTGAACCCGTTCCAAACCCTTTCAGTCCTGGACTTCCCAGCTTTTTTATAGTTTTTTATGAAGATTTTGGGATTTGTAGGATTGAAAAGATTCTGATAGTAATCCTACCAAAGTTAATTCTCGAAAGCATTTCACTCAGACCTCTTCTTTTTGATTGGAAGAGCTGTTATCATGAAAACGTTATCGCACCGTTATCTTCCCCCCAATCTTGTTAATTTATAAAAAAATCCCCAAAAATCATTTCTCATCAATGAGTAAAACCAACCTAACTATCATTAAAGTCAAATATAAATCGGTAGGTAAGGCAAATTTTTCTATCACCTTAGAGGCGAAAACCTGCAAAAGAGGTAAAACTAATGAGGATGTTTTGCACCCAGAAAAGGAAATCCCTAACAAAAACAACACATTATAAATCACCCAGCAATACCAACAACCATTAGTAATTTCGAGAAACATTTCATAATTCGCCCCCAGATCATCACACTCAACAATTATTTTGGGCCGGGGTGATTTTTAATATCCCATATTGATTACTGCTCCAGCAAGCACACAGGAAACAAACTATCGTTAAAAGTAACTCTGCCCCGAATCGATGGACATACAGCTTTACAGTGTGTAGGTTTTTGAGCCATGGGCAGGAAAAGAAACGGATTAAAACGAACATCATTATCTGTTACTAAATAAATAGGAAACCGATGTGAAATCCCAAACACATTTTCCTTTTCTTTATTGGAAATGAGAGGTTGCAACGCTCTTTTGTGTTTCGATCCTGATATTTTCAGGAAATTTCTGGTCGAGGGCCAGTTTTATTTACCAGGCCATTGGGTTTCTTATCATCATTCTCTCGGCTGAAGTTTTTTTCTCTCCTTTGAGAGATTACTCACTGAAGAAGATAAGGATAATCGTGGTTCGGAAGAAGTACTCAAGGCGTAAACTTTAAACGAGAGTGGAACTGTGAGTTCGAGTTAGGATTTCAAGTCAAAACCAATTAACCCGGGAGGACGCGCGCTACTTTCTGTTACACGGGAACGCGCGCGGGGTCTCTCAGACCCCACAAACCGTTTTCCGTTCTAAACGTTCAGTGCAAGCAAAATTTTTATCACGGATAGTTTAAATATATAATTTAATTGTTTAATGTGCATTATTAGTTGACTGCTTCTTATTATGATATAATATAAGACTAGGAAAACAGGAAATGCAATGGAATGTGAGCGGAGCTAACGAATTTCTTTGGCTAAACTGAACCGATGTTTATTTTCTAAAATCCTTTATTTTCTAATTTCTTTTTTTGCTAGAAAAATTATGGATTATAGTTACCTCTTTCTTACTTTTAGAAACCTCTTTGGCTATTTAACTCGCACCAATCCTCACAGTTTTGGAAGCATTTTCCTTAAAAACAACAACATAACTCGGAAAATAACATACCTACTTTATTTAAACTTCATGAGGTGATAGGTGGAAACCTTTTAGGCAGCTACACGGAGTTTCATATATTTTCATTAAAAATTAGAGTTTTTATGAAGGTTTATTTAAGCGTTGGGGTCTCGCAGACCCCGCGCGCGTCCTCGCGGGTTAAGTTCTGAAGATGTTCGATCGATAAGACAATCAAAAGCACTCCTGAGATGGTTAGGAGAATTGTATGTACATAAATGAAAAGTAATCTAACTCCTTTTAGAAGAAAAAGAAAAGTCAAAAAAGTGTACAAAATTTTGTGAAATTACAGAACGCAGCTATCCCTATCAGTACTAGACTTGACGAGATTTCCATTGATTGCCGTGGTAAATTTGGGCTGGCTAGGACTGAAAGGGTTAAACAATAAAAAAATCTTTAAGTTTTTAATACAATAATGAGCTTACTCCATGGAGTTAATTCATTGTTGCTGCAAGTACTCCAATGAGTACAAGTATACACACTGTAAAAAATAATCCTGCAAAAAAACAGAAAATTTCTGGCAGCAAAAGTTGCCAGAAAAAATCTGTAGGTTGAAAAATCCTGTAAACAGAAAAAAGCTGTAACCTACAGGTAAATGCTGTAAAAAGGAACTTTCTGTCATTTCTGTTTCAGATTTTCTGTTTCAGATTTTCTGTTGCCTCTCAGTAATTTTCTGCTTGTGCGCATGCACTTATTTTAGTAGAGTTTTTTTAATTTTAATTAATTGATATCCGGGAATAGAACCCGCGACCTACCGCATGCTAAGCACGCACGCTATCCACTGAACCAAAGAAGATTCAGTATAACGTTGCCAATAGCTGTATTGGTTTTCAATGCAGTAAGTTTCTGTTTAAGTACAGATAAGCTAAAAAACTAGGTAAAAGCTGTTATTTTACATAAAATAAATAGAAGTGCGGTGGGAATGTTACATGACAGAATATCTCTGTAAACATAAAGTCACTGTTATTGAAATTTCTGTTTTTCTACAGTTTTTTTTTACAGTGCATGCACTACTTTGTACAATATTGAAGTCATTCGTTGAAAGACCTTATGCAACACTTCTTAACCCCCACATAACGCCAGAAAGTTTTACTCGTTAAGATTAGTATTTCAGTTCCAACTACGATTTAGAATATTTTAAAAAGGAAAGTACAACGGTTTGGAACGCTTCATTTAGGCGACGCGTAAGGCTAAGCGCGCCCTAGAGACTTCCGTCGCGGTGACTAGAACATAATTGTCACTCGAGAGCAATGCATCTCTATGGCGAAATTCTTGGCAATCGGCCAAGTGTCTCGTCGTCTAATGCACGTGCTCTAGCTTCTTGCAATAGCCAGGGTGATAATTTTGTCTCAGTCGACGAGACGGAAGTCTCTGGTGCGCGCTTAGCTTAAGGCTAGGAGTGCACTGAAGACTTTTGTAGCGGCGACTGGAACATAATTGTCACTTGGGCTATGGCAAGAAGCTAGAGCGCATGCACTAGACAACGTGATTCTTGGCCGATTGCCAAGAGTCTGGTCATAGAAAGCCATTGTTCTCGAGTGACAGTTATGTTCCGGTCCGCGACAAAAGTCTTTAGTGCGCGCCTAGCCTAAGGCGCAGTTATTAAGCAAAATATGGTGTCCCACTCTGCCCTTCTTTCTAGGTGTGTTAAATCTTAAAAACTTCAAAAAGTATTCAGATCTGCTGAATATTTCTAAACATAAATGTTTCAGACTCCAAGCGACCCTTTCTTAAAATATCCATCACGACTCGGCTGTTACCCCCTTCTTCGTAATGATTTGAAACGATCATATACGAGCAACACCGTCCCGTATATTTCATTAGGATCTATAATGGCACGCATCCATTCCCTTTCTACACGGCTTAGAACGGGTAATTAATATTGTTTTGTAACAAAAGCCCCAGAGTAATTTATTAACGGTTGTGTGCACTCATAAAATTTTACACGACGTCATTACCGCTAAATGCCTGAAATTAGATGGTCTAAAAGATTTATATGTTCGCAGAACAAAAGTACCGGAATCGTTATTCCCCCTTAAGTACGCTCATTAAACACACACACGCGGATTCTTGGGAGCCGAATATCGGTCAATAGCGAGGCTTACTCAGCTGCACGTTACCGTTTTGTGGGTACTAGTTAATGGTGTTTATGTTTTTCGCGTGGAAAGTATTCAGTGGTTAAATAACAGCTTTTTGGAATAAATTAAAAACCGAGAAAAGTGGTTTCACTAGAGAGAAACAATGTTTAGGCATTGTAGGGAAAGTGAAAGGCATGAGGAAAAACCCTTGAGAAATTGAATAAATTTTTGACAACCAATAAATTCTATAACTTAAAAAGTTTATTAAATATAATAAAAACACCAAAAGGTATTCTTAATAAGATCAATCAGGGTAAATTCAGGCATTTGTTTTACAGAAGCTGTTTTACCCCAAAAATATTTACGTGATGTGAAGCGTCCTTAAATTTCAAACTTGAATTACATTACCAGTAAGATATGGAAGGAATTTGTCAGAAAATTATCCGCTACGTCACACACACTTGTGGGAGTGATTTTTACTTTTGTGTTGATCAGAGGAGCTAAAACCACTTTCCTATTGCCATGCTTGCACCTGAAGTCTTGTTGGGTGATTTTGTTTTGTTAACAGCGAAGTTTTCACCCATAGAATAGGAAGTATTAAAAGAAAGCCTAACTTACACACCTAACAAAAGTAAGGGCCCATGTATAAAAATGTCTCTTGTTAAGGCATGCTAGTAACTAACAATTACTTTATTCCTTTGTAGAAGTTTCTGGGCGTATTCAGAGGTTTGTGAAGAGCCTGCATGATATAAGATATAAGCTTATTTAAATGGATCACTTGGACTGTCATTGGAATAGTTATAGTAACGTTTACATTGAGACTATGACTTAAAGCGTGACAAGTTAATGTACCTCAAGACCCAATGGTTAACGAATGCAAACTAAAGTATTCATGCATTCATTCAAACAGTACCGCCACACCATAGCGCTTCGTGTAAATCCTCTTAAGACATCGTGAAATTCCAGTTGACGTCCAGTAGTTTTTGAACATTTATAACTATACAACTCGGTGATTTACTTTAAAACTAAATAGAACCTTCTCAAAAAACTCTCGTTTCATCCTATAAGGAGTTGAAAATATTCTTGAATAGAGAAAACCATATTAACTATGATATAAGAATAAATAACCGAGCAATCATCTGAGCTGGAACAATAACTGGTGTGACTACACTAAAAAAAACACAAAATCGAACAAAAGGAACCAAACCACACACAGAAAACCAACCTTCAATCAACATGAACCGAACCCATCACAAATACAATTGACTCCCTCCTATATTATTGCCATACCCCAAAAAGGGAGAATTAAAACATCGCCGAGGCAAAAGAATGAATGATCCCTCGGGACCGGCACAAGCAAAAGAAAGACTTGATCCGCGGTGTGTCTGAGCCGTTCAACATGGAAGGGGCCTGCCAGGGCTATTAGGGCGCATCGATTGGTCATCAGCCTCAGCTGACGGGTGCGCCCTTGTTCTACGGGGTCACGGGTCAACTGAGCTCCATTTTGACCATTAGGGCGATGTGTGACTGGGCAGCGTGCCATCGAACCTACTTACCACCTCCCGGTTTTTTCCCCGCGACAAATGTTTCTTTTGTCGGCTTTGATTCCCGTGTTTTTTTCCTATTTGGTTTTCGTTGGGAGTGGGTTTCTGTAATTAACGCCTTCACTTCAACGCTGGATTATTCGGATGGAGTGGATTGGTTTTTCTCGCTAGTTGGTATTTATGTCCCTTGCCGTTTGGGGGTAAAGTTGAGTGGAGTGATCAGCTTAAGTTGTCGAGATGTAACTCTCAGATATGTTACCCTAGTTCTAGTTAGTCAGACTGATGTAGTAGTGTTAAGAGCGAAACGAAAGATGCATTATTTATTTCAAATTCAGCACGAGTTCAGGGATTGATCAATATATAAATGCGGTTTTACTCGTAGATCTTCCTTTTATATAATGTCATGGAAGTAAAAACTAAAGTCAAAGAACAACAAATTGTGAACGTGTGTTCCGAGGTTTTTCTCCTTTTGTTATCTTCTGATTTTTTTACTACTCCTTAAAGTCGATTACATGAAACATTATAAACTAATATTATGTAGAATTTTTATGAAAGGGCTCAAGAATGTGAAAAGTCATTAGTTTAACAATCATGTGATACGAAAAAAGTGTTTTTTTTTGTGAGTTACATGGGGGGACATGAAAAGAAATTCGAAAAATACATTTAAAACTCATTATCAAATGTTCTGAATCCGTTTTAAAAGCCTTTTAATTTTTTAAAACCGATATTTTATATTTTTAAAAGGTTATTCCAATATACTTTATCAATTTCCTTTTATTAGAAGACTTTTAAAATATAAAATATCGATTTCAAACACAAGACTAGGAATTGTATAGAATTTTAACATAGAAGAGTTAATTTATCTTAAGAATCTTTGAACAGTTTCAAATAAATATTAGGGTTCTACTAAAATTTAAAAAATTAATTCATGGGAAACATTTTTTTCAATCATGTTAATGCTATAAAAGCTTTGCTCTACATAAATGTTTAGAGAAAACTACTAATCAAATAATCACTATAATTTATTCTGAGCAGAAAAAATTCTAGTCTATTAAAAAAACTGCCAATGATTATTTTGATTAAGCAGTCAAGTAATTTATTGCCCGATACTTTATCGTTAAACTTTATCGCAGTCCTTCCGATATGGAGATGACTTTATTTTCACGATAGTTTTTCCCCAAATTGAGTCGTTTCATTCTTCTAAGGTGAAAAGCATGTCTAATGGCCAAGAAACAAGGTTTCCCTTTGCCTAATAAAGTACGGAAGTATCGAAGCAAAGTATTGAAAGCTGTAGTAGAAAGATATTATCCTGTTGAATGTTTGCGAAGGGCATTAAAACTAGAGCAAGGTTATAAAAGGGAATCTCCTAGTGACCAATAAATGGAAATGTCAGAGGACTCGTGAACTTTGTCATAGGGCTACTATGATTTAGGGGATGTAATGAAGTATAATGTCCTCATATTAAAGAAATAGTACAAAATGAACAAATGGAGTCAAGAAATGCATAAATCAAAACATTGAGTTACAATTGTGGTGAGATAATTAATTTGATACAGTGTAATCCTTTTTAAAATCGTGAAAAATAATGCATATTTTCATTATTGCTTCATATTCATACCCAATTTTATCTCAAACAAGTGTTTCTTAAATCCTTTGCATGCTCATGCTATTTCTTTAAAAATGTAGATGCATGCATTTTAAAATTAAATCATAAAATATGTGTATATTAGGAAGTGTATTAAGATAAAGTTTAACACTAAATTCATAAAAAGAGTAATATTTAAAAAAATTTCTTAAAATATTTCATTCTTTTGCATCTCTAGTGGATATTAGAAAAAAAGAATTTGACCACGAAAAATTATTATTAAAAAATTCAATTGTTTCAATTATATATGATAAAATTACACCAAATCATTATAATGCAGTCAAACTTGAATAAGTAAAAACGCTCGGGACCAACTTTTCCATTTAACTTATCCCGTGAATATCACTTACCCAGGGTTCCAATTATCCAGTTTTGACTGTATAGAACTTAAAAAAATACTTTTATCAAGTTTCTTAAGAACTATGTATCATAATAGAATAACTTAAGTACTGCAAAAACAAACTTACCTACCCAAAAACAAGATGCGTTCTTAAGTACACTACTTTTTTCAAAATGTCATGTTTTATTATTTCACCACCAAACTATGAATACTCCTCTCGACATTTAATTTCTCTAAGAATAATACTTTTGCATCCATCAATCACGTATCTAAAGAATTTATTCAAGCGTGGTATTGCCGTCAATTTATCCAATTAATGTTTGCTAAGTACTCAAAGTTTTGGTAATTTTCGAGGATCTCGTGGAGTTTTGTTTCGATAGTTAATTAAAATTATTGGCTTTCCGATAACGAATTTGACGCTACAGTGGTGATCCTTCCAGACGAAGTACTGCATCAATTTAATTAAAAATACCTTTCATCTCCGAGCATATCGCAAGAGGGATTGCTGCATTTTTGATTTTAAGATTTCATTTCCTTGTTTTTGTGTTTCTTAAGTGGAAAAGTATAGTTTGAACACAACAATTTCGAATATCATTTGGAAAACTCTGTGAGTAGGGTAAATTTCATCTTAGGAGTATACGGTGATGGACACTCAAAATGAAAATAATTAATATTATAGATCAAAGACTTTTGATAAACTGTGATCATATTCATCATAATATTTCTCGATGATTAAGTATTGTCCTATCTTATTTAACTGAGCCTTTTAATTTTTATAATTATACACCTAGTTTTATTCCAAAGAATAGATAGCTACACCATAATTGCATAGTTAAATAATAATATTTCGATTATTTGCTTTTCATATCTTATTTGAATAATCCATTTAATTCTTACAACGTACTACTAGTTTTATTCCAATAAATAGATAGTTCTTCCATAATTGCAGGGACCCGTGTTTTAAGTCAATATTTAAATGAAGCAACATTACCTTTGTATCAAAAGATTTCTGTCTGAGTTCGATCCATTTTTAGAAATTCTTAAACTACTTAACTCGTTAGAGATGCAATTCCCTTTTTACCAAACAGCTTGCACAAATTCTTTTTAGCAGTGACTAAATAATTTTTACGTTATACTCGATTAAACATGCATTCTTAAAATTGTGTAGATAAAAAAATCTTCCAATCAGAGGGATTAAACAAATTAATTTTTTCCCCCGAATGCCTTAAATTAATGAATAAACTCTTCATTAATAATCAACGCTTAAAACTCTAAAACTTTCAATTTGATTCCTCGCTACTCGTTAAAAATTCAATCCCGCTCACTTTTTTCTAATTGCTCGAAACTTAATTGATTTTGATCAATTAATACGGACGCAATTACACGCACTTAAACCTATCATTACCGGTAGAAGACGGCACTCCCCCCAGAGCACTAATCAAATGACTCCATTCCATATACTCTCGGCTTACATCCGAGTAACAGGGGGCTAATTAGCATTTCTAGCCAAACGCAGCCAAAGGAGGGTGACAACTTAAGACCGGCATTTTTCCTGCCGAGTTCAAACTCGCAGTTTTGGAAATCCGAAAGTATCTGGAGCGAGAGCGGTTCGTTGAGTCGCCTCTCTATCTTTTTGAGCGGTTTCGATATTCACGGGATAGGAGGTGGAATTAATTCACGCCATAATGAGAGACTGAGCGTAGCTTTTATGTATTGAGAATGTCCTAGTTCTTAACTGTGAAATGGGAGGGTTGATGTTTTTTTAGATATCGATGTGATTTGTTGTGATCAGGGTGAATTGGTTTGGTGGGGCAGGGATCTGGGAAGATACGTGCGAGTGAGTTATAGTTTCCTTTTAATGAGGGGCAGGTAAACTACGTTTAAAGATTTCCTTCGGATTGAAAGTAAAATGATCTGTGCTTGCAATGCATGTTTTGTTCGATGCATATATTATAAGATTCTGTTAAAAGGTACTGAGTAGAAAATATTATTAAAGTGTGAATCAAAGGAGAACTTATTTTGGATGTGTGTAATTATTATAAAGTTTTTAGTGTGAAATTAAATGGTAAAAGTTCTCAGAATGTGATTCAACTCCAGAAATATATTGGTACGCAGTTTTTAGTTTTGATGTTGGTGTGATTTTGAAATTAAATAAATTTGTATATGGTTATAAACAGAGAAATTAAGTGTCAATGACAGAGCTGCTGTATCTTTATCCTTAAGTTTTCAATATTACAACATAATAGTTGGCTATTATCTGTAAACACCAGATAGTAGGTAATTAAAATGAAAGCAAAAATATGTCTACAGTACAAAAATTACATCTCAGGATTCCTCAATAACATTTCTCGACAAGTACGGTGCATGGTATTAAATAGGCAAAGTATTGGATTGTCCCATAAGTTCTGTTACTTTTTACGAAGTTTCGTGTTTGAAAATTTTTTATGAAAAACTGGTAATAGGTGGAGATTTCAAACAAAGAGGATTTTTATCTATGTATATTTATGAACATAATGTGGGATTTTGGTAGTTCTTGTGATATTATTTCTTTTCAAAATGGCGGTTTGAAAGAAACTCCGCAAACCACGGATTTTCGCGTAATTTTTTTCTTTTGTTAAAAAAATATGTTTAGATTAAGATGTCAAAGTTTAGTTTCAAGAGGATTCGATAAGTTTAACTTTGGAAATATTGGGGTCTCAAACATATATTCGATTGCAATGTTAGTCAATTCAAAAAAATTTTCACAAAAAATCATCAAAATCAATAAAAAAGCTTACAGGTAGACCCAAGTATTGGAAATATGCAGTATATTAAATTATGTCTGTTATTAAGTTTAGAAAGCAGTGCGCACAATTAAAGCGCGCAACTTTTTAAATAATCAGAATTACACTCGCTGAACTTACTTTAAGTGCACAAAGCGATTCTTTGCTTCATACGAAAATACTACACTAAAAACAACTCTTTGAAGTTTAGAAATAAATCAATTCAACGATATTATGAAAAGATACTTTCAATGTTTAAACAAGCATTATGGTTCAAAAAAATCTGCCTTTAATTTGCTTCATTCCAGCTGCTTAGAAAAACAATAGGCGTGCTTTAAAAACGCGTGAAATTACCAATATATGAAGTTTTAAAGCCAAAATTTCTTGAGTTAAACTTATCGAATCATCTTGAAACTTTGACATCTTAATCGAAACATTTAAACTATACAGTAAAACTTTTTTAGCCATGAATTATGCGTTCTTCCTAGTTTTTTAAACAAAAGATAAAAAATCGTCGTTTTTGGTCTTTTTTTCAAACCGCCATTTTGAAAAGAAATAATATCACGAGGACTACCAAAATCACACGTTATGTTCATAAATATACATAGATAAAAATCCTCTTTGTTTGAAATCTCCACCTATTACCAGTTTTTCATAAAAAAAATTCAAACACGAAACTTCGTAAAAAGTAACAGAACTATGGGACAACCCAATACTATTTTCATTCGCCCAAACTTCTCTTACAAGCTTTGTTTAGACTTGTATTTGTCACACAAAAGTTTGAGATTTTTCGAGCCCTGGATCCTTTAGTTGTTCAGAAAAACACCATACTAAATAACTGCGAAAAAATATCAGAAGTGTTATAATATATCACAAAAATATCAGATATTAAAAACTGTTCTCTCCTCTTGCAAAATTAAAAAATCATAAAATCCAAAAAGCACCTCAGTAACTCAAGTGTACCTTTTTGTTACCTTAATGAAGTCCACTTGCAAAGTTTTGAACGTTAAGTGAGACTGCCATTAAAAGCATGTTCAGAGAGGACACGCCCTCTCATTATTATGTTCCGCAACCAGACAAAAGGTAGAAAATACTCATCTCCCGAGCATAGACATGCTTCGCTGCCTCTAAGTCAAAACTAGCAAAGACGTGAAAGACGCCTTTGGGATTCATGCATGTTATGAATGGGTCTTTAAAGCAAAATGAACTTGAGAAGCTGGGGTGTTCTGTAACATAGGTTTTCTTGTTATAATGAAGTTTAAAATATTATTCCTTTCGTATGTGGTTAAATTTAGCTATGATCTCTAAAATGTTATATATTTCTACATACTACGCTATATTTCTACGCTTAAATTTTACTTAAATAAAAAATATTCAGATTCAATAACAAAAATAATTCAAAATACTTTTCCAGGTTAGTTTTAGTTGTGTATTTCGCTAAAATCACTAACCTTTTTTGATCACCAAACATTCAAATATTGCCAAATTTTCATGGTTGCCATTGATGTAACTATGTTTTGGTTAGTTGGTTGGAAAAGTTTTTTTCTAATCTTTGGCAACCAAAACAGCTTGCAGATATTTAATGAGAGATTCAACGGAATCAAACCGTTTCCAAATTTTTATCAACACTTTTTATAGAAAATGAAAATACAACCTGTGCACCCTGACAAGATCCATACAACATTATAAATTCTTTTACATGTGCAAATTCGTTTATTAAAAATAAAGATGCGAAATAAATAACAAAATACACCTCAGACCCAGGAAAGTTTTTTTTACCCATAAAAAGAAAATGGAATCTCCTTCTATCAAAAATCCACATATTTATACGTTTTCCCAACTAAACGCCCATTCAAATTCACATACAATATCCACTTTTCATGTTTGCATGGTAGGCGCCTCTACACAAGGGAGCTCCAACAATTCATTGGTTACCATTCCTATCGTCCGCTTCTTGTTGGAAATGTTAAATGATGCGGTTAGTCTCTTTTCACTTCACTTCAGCTGTCGCGTAATGGCGCTTTTTCTTCCATTTGTATGCTAAGATTTCATTTCGAATCACCATTTTTCCAGCAGGACACTCAAACCCTGCAATTTTATGCAATGTTTTTTTCCGCGTAGGGGAATTGACGCTCTGTTTATCCCCGAATAGTGTAAGGATTCGAGAAAAGCACTTTTACACATATCGCAAGCCTCTGTAAAAACTTGTATGCAGTGTGGTGTATTTTACTACTTTCGGTTGCAAAACAACTAATTTGCATTTTGATTACGTCCTAGAAAATATAATTTTTTAAAAGAGTGAATTAAATATAAAGGAATTTAATATTAATTTGGAATAGAAAACAGTCTATGTTTGTATAAACTACATAATTTCGTGTCTTTCAAAACACATTAATTTTAGCTTTAGATTTAAAAAAGCGAATTCTTTTTAAAAGTACGTTTTAATGAGGTTTAAAATAAGTTTATTTGTAAAAAGGATGTTTTTAAAGAATTCCGAGGGAAAAAATAACTTACTGCAAACAAAAATAATGAGGTATCTCATATTTTGAGATGAAATTTTAACGAAAGGAATAATATGTTTTCTTTTCTTTTAATTCGGAAGATTTGAAAAAATTTACTCATTTATTTATAGAAAAATTAATTTTCTCAAAGAACTTATGTACTTTTAGTTGAAGAATTGTTTTCTTAGAAAAAAAACGTTGTTATTTTTGAATAAATTTATTTGTTCGTTATTTTCCACACATTATGCCAAAGATGAACATTTTCTTCTATTTGTTATGTTGAATATTAATATTAAAACATCCAATTTATCATGCAAAATGTAGTGCCATTTTTAATAAATAAAGAAAATATTATAGGGTAAGAAATTTTGCATACTTTTCAGAAATCACTGAAAAATACTTATAACTGTAAAATCGAATTCAAAAGTAACTTTCAATCACATGTAGGCAATAATAAAATTTAGTTAAAATTCATCTCTCAAAATAAGTAGCCCTATTTTCTTAACACTTATCTAAATGTACTATCAAGTATCTTTTTTATAACCGAATTAATATCCTTTGTGGATTATAAATCAAATTAGCCTCCTATCCAAATCAAGGACATTGCGATATATTCAGGGATATCGGCTGTCCTTTAACCGAATTAAGTTTATGAACTTTACCAATTAGGAATATGAGAAAACTCTCGTTTGAGTCAGGTTTTTTAGGCTAATAAAGCAGTTACTGCATTAACAACACTTATTCAATTCATTAAGCAAAGATAGACACTCCCTCGGGTAAATGTTTGTTCTTTTCTTGTGCTCGATTCATCAAAATAAACCACCGTTATGTCCCTTCTAATGGATTGCTACTTTGGCTTTTTCTCCTGGATATATTTGTGCGTCTCTCTCTCTATTCTTTTTCATAAAAAGAAGGAGGAAATACATGGGCACGACGCCATTTTTTTACTCCCTTGATGCCATTCGGCTTGACCTAAAATTCCTAACTAGAGCTGTCTTTGGGGAGAAAGTACATCCGTTGACATTTTCTTTTACTTTACTTGTTTTTATTCAGTTTTTTTTTACAACGCAGAGCTTTCGAAAAACAACTTTTTAAAACTCATTCCGTTTTGTTTCTAAATTTGAGAATATGAAAACGTATGGAGGAGGAAAATAAGATATCTTTTAATGAATGAACCTCGGCTTGGTAAAAAAAGGAATTTCTAAAGATGAAAATTTTTGTTTTTTGGTTTCCTAGCGCGTCTTGATAAATATGTTATAGAACTCTTCCGGGTTGTTTTTCTGTATTTCTCAGAAAAGAAGTTACTTCTTTCACTCATAAAATAAATATTTGAATATTTAAACGCTTTGAGTGATAAAAGTTAAAAAATCTGCTATTAATTTTTTATCTATTTCAACACTTCAATATAAAATGTGGTTTTGTTTGCATACACTAAAAGTACATATTTGGTGTAAGCAAAAGCTCATCATGAAACTTCATGGAAACACATAAAAACAGTTTTTTCATTCAAAATTTAGTTCAATGTTTTTCTGAATGACCTGGAAATGGAGGCATGGAATTTTACTTCCTAATTTAATTTGATTATGAAACAAATTAAAAGCAGAGAGTAATAATTCTTTTTAAGCAAAAGTAGCTATGCCGCAATTCTAAAATTTTAAAAAAATTTGAAATACTTACATATTACTTTTAAGTTTATTGGAATAAGATCCATGCGACAGCAACGGTTTAATTTAATTTTAGAGTCTTAATTACAACATCAGAGACATCAAACTTTAATGTATTACAGAATTTTTTTTCAACCCCCTCTCAAAGTCCAAGTTGTACTTTACCAAGCTACCCACAGCAATGTAGCATTAATAACAAATATGAATACTTAATTTTCGTACTAAAAAAAGGATTTCTAATAACTTTCAGGTGTAAAAAAATTTAATTTTGAAAATTTTAATAAATTTTATTTATTACAAAATAATAAAATGTAAGTATCTTCTTCATAATCTTTATTAGTAACTTTTCTTTTTGGGAAAAGGTGTCAAAAGTTAGTGATGTAGATAGGAATATATTTTTATTCAGTAAATTTCTATAAAACGTTCCAACATACGAAGATACTTTTTTTCTATAGAGAATCATGACAACACTCTAAGTACCAAATGCAACGCTCCTATAAGTATGTTTTTAAAGTTCCACAAAGCAAAAAAATATTCGCACAGAACTTAAGTGTAATACACTTTCCATCCAAAGAATATTCGCCAAAAACCAAGTTAAGAACCATTACTGTAAGCCAACGTTTTCCCATCCTTCACCTCAAAATTACATAAAGGACCCCGGTTCGGCAAGTGAGAAATTGCTAAGGCATTACCCGGGAACAGGCACTTAGAAGGAAGTCATAAAAATGATATAAATGGAAGCTATCGCCCTATAAGAACCCCCCGAAAACAGCAAAATACAGCCCCCCTCTAGAAAAGAAACCGTAGAGTAATTATATAGTCGCCTTCAGAAACATCACAGGGGGAATAAACTCGAGCAAATTGATGGCGACAGTTTTCTTTAGAGTGCCCCAGGAAATTAGCCATTAAAACTAGGCCGCCTTGATTAACTGACTCCAAACTATCTAACTTTGGTACTTGAAACGCCGCGAAAATTCCGCACTGAGATGTCCTCCGAACACCTTTAAAGGTTCCCCGGTCACAGTGAAATGGACGCACACGCTTGTAATCAAGGGGTAAGTGCGAGGGGAACGCTGGGGTAATTTAAGATTTAAGACTTGAGGAAGGAAGTGTATGGAGTGATGGGATTTAAGATTTTGATTTGTTAAAGTTCATTGCAGAATAAACGCTTGTGTGAAGACTCTACACAGTGTAGTACTTAAAATCTTGTAAATTCCGTATTCTGTAATGACAGTTCAACTTGATTTATAATTTTCTGTGTAAAAATATATAAAAGAAAATATATTTCCAAGATTACCAAATAGACTGGGCATTAAATCAAACTATGTGCTAGCTAAGATATAAAGATAAAGTATATTCAACTTAGTGCCACGGCAATAAATGGAAGTTAATACAAAGTAGTAATACACATCATACCAAATATGCCAAACTTACGTACTGCAACTAGAAGTAAACGCGAAATCGATCCATGCATGACAAAAATTGGAAGAATCTTCAACATTTGTGCTGTTGGGAGATTTGTTTGTGTATTGAAAAGTAAATTTTAAAGTTAAAAATATAGGAAAATCAACTAGTATTTAGCACTGAGCTATAAAATCTAATATAATAAAGTTAAGTGTGTGTATATATATATGTTTGTCTTTTATACAAATCCACAGTTTACTTCCGATCTGCACCAAACTCGGTATACCTACGTAAAAAAAACCAGAAAAAAACATAGGCTATGTTTCGAAAACTTTAATTGACCCCTTGACCCTCTTTTAACCCTTTTTATGGTCATTTTGCTAAAATAGCTTTATTTCTCCTCAACAAGAGATCTGCTTACTCCATTGTTACAAAGAAAATTTAATGCTAAACAACAAGTTTTTAATAGAAACACTAGGTAAAAGTCTATTTAAAAATTATATTAATAATTTAAAAATCTATTTCAATGAAATTTAAAAATTTTAAGTACAGTTTAACATATTTTTATTTGAGAGTTTATCTAATTTTTATATTTTAAAAAGATTTATGGAATATCATTGTTAAAATAGTCTCTATGGAAACGAGGATGTAAAATCAAAAGGTGATAATATTTTAGATTTTAAGAAAGTTGGTTAACAAACAAAAAACTATTAAAACTCCCTTTCAACTAGAAAATATTGATATTTTTTTCTTAAATTGCAAAATGGAATAAGCTTTATAATTATTGAATAATTTCACCGAAAACGTTTATTCTTAAAGAAAATATTAATTAAGGAATCGGAGAAATTTTAAATAATTTTTAGAATATTTGTTCCATGTTGTAAATGTGGAAATCATTCAAAAGTTATACAGTAGAGCCCCGATTATCCGCGCAATTGGGTGGCAAGGGTACCGCGGATAGCGAAAATCGCGGATAACCCGAAAAAAGACTAAAAATGATGTGAAAACACGAAAAAAATATTTCAGCATAAAAACTATGTTTTATTGTACTTAAACATGATATGTAAAACTTTTAAAATAGGTGCAGTACAGCAGAAACCTTTGCTCTACATCTAAAATGTCTCTAATCTCATCTAAAATTTGCTCTCATCATTAAAAACTTTTTTCCTGGCACTCGCGGATCATCCGCTCGCGGATAATCGGGGTTCTACTGTATTGCGCTTGAGTACTGAAGGAATTTTAGTCCATCCGGATAAGAAAAATTACTAGGAACACCGGGATAGGAAAAGTTACCGGGAACACCGGAATATGAAAAAGACGCCTGGGATACCGGGATGATTGGTAAATGTTGATTATATAAAATTAGAAATGTATTTGGGAAAACTTAAAAATGAGGCCTTTGCTATCAAAACCAGCTTATTCCATTTTTGGAAATTTTACAGGAGAGACAAAAAACTTCGCACGTCCACAGTTCTAAAGCTAAATTTGTTTTTTAAGTTTTTAATTGTAGGTACAACCACTTAGAATTTGATAAGTTTTTTTATTTTCATTCCAGTTGCATTACCTTGGGCGTAATTACACTAATTAGGTTGGAATGAGCTGATTTTGATGCAAAAACACGATTTTTCATGCTTTTTTCAGTTTTTTTGTTCAATTAAGTTGTGAATTGGTTTTTTCCAGTTCACCAGCTAATATTTATGTCTTTACGAGTTTTAAGTAAATGACGTTCACTTAATTTTTCAAATGATCTGAAATTTCACAGTTGAGATCACAGTTTTCACTTTTAATCTAATTTTGGGTTAGATTGAGCTGGGTTTGAGCTATATCCCTTCGCCAGGTCATGAAGGACCCTCTAAACTTTCAAAATATGCAAAACAGTGGATTTCAGAAAAATATGGAATTAGCTGGTTTTGATAGCAAACGCCTCAAATAATAAATTTATAATCTTCACCCGTGCAAGGCCGGGCATATCAGCTAGTAAACATCTAAAAAGTTTGTTTTATAGCTCAGTGCTATTTAGCCACTTATCTAGTTTATTATTTCTAGTGTTTAATATAAAGTTGTTTAATCTGTGTATATCAAGCACAATATATTTATAAAACGTTTTTCAGATGCATAAATATCAAAATACCTTTACAAACTATCAAACTATTTGAAATCTAATGCATGTTAACGATCAATTCCTTAATCTATCCACATTAAATAGAGTATAGGATGGAAAATTACTTTGTCTGAATAGTATTTATGTAACAATTCTAAAGCAATCTTTAGCTACAGAGTAAGAAAAATCGAATTAAATCCCTTCCATTAGTGATATGCTGGCATTTTTACATTTTGAGCCCATATTATACAGATCAAAAGCAATTTCAATGCATTATGCAATATTTGTTTTAAAAAGTGTTTCCTTCGAGAATGTACAATCGCTTTAAGTCCTTAACCACACTATTCAACTCTGAGGAAGAGCAGGAATATCAGATCCCTAGAAATTCCCTCGGTAATGTTCGCTCATTGGTTTTCCCCTAACGAAAAACGTCCCTCAAAATAAGTCTTGTTTTCCATTCTCAAATGCTCCAGAGACGTTTCCATCTCTAAAACTGCATTACCTCAATGTTTTACGATGTTTACCACAATCTCAAACAAATCCATTTCCCCCAGTAAAACGGGTCTTCCATATTGAGGAAGAGATCGGTAGGAATGTCAAGCGCTTTATCCGGCAGTTCCTCAAAATTTAGATTTTATTATGCTTACAGGATCATATATATGTATAAGAAAGAAAAAGAAATAATAAAGCGCCATTTTGAAGGACCCGGCCTTATTTCTTACTCCCAGAATGAGGAAAACACTCTCTTTCGAAACAGAGAAATCATTTTAAAGTGTTTTGGAGATCAAGAGTGAACGAGAAGAGTATCAAGAGAGAGACATTTCTTTTTTTCTGAACTCTTAAAAAGCATTCAGCACTACATATTCAAGAGGGTTCAAACTAGTTTTGTCCGAAAGGATTCTTTTTGGATTCGGAAAAACTCGATTCGTTGCGTGGCACGCGGCGGCACCGAAATGAAATGCAGCACATCAAACATAGTTGCTTTCTTTTTTTTTTTATCTCAAAAGACATTGTTTTTTTGGAATGGAATTACTCTTCCTCGTAAGAAGTTTTGCTTGGTGGAGGGTAAAAGTTTTGAAGGTATCGAAAGCGTCAGATTTTAAGTTATTAGTTTTTTATCTTATATGAAAGAAAGCGGATAGGGTAAAAATAAACTATGCACACTAAATGGGAATTTTATATTTTTCAGAAAAGTTGTGTATCCTCATTTTTAATACTATATGAAAAGAAAGAAAAATTAAAAGGTAAAAAGTGATATAGTATTTACGGCAGAATAATACCAGTAACTTCTAATAACACTATAGTCGACAAAATTAAACTTTTTTCCCTAATAAAAATGAGATTAGGTATTTCCGACTAATTTCAGGGTGTAGAATTCAGAAATAGTTGTAAAAAAGCTGCAGCACGTACAGTTTTTTTGTTACAAATATGGCACCTGTACTGTAAGAAACGGACAAAAGCGTTGAAAACACTCATTTTTAACAGTTAATCTCATTATCATAGCATACTATACTATCATAATTAAGATTATATACATGTTTCAGACAGTATAAAACTAAAAATCATTAAACATTCATTAAATACGATATGATTTTATCCCTTTTTGTCTCTTAAGGGGACATGGTACCTTTTTTTGACAAAATTTCGAAAAAAATGTTTTTCATTTAAACAAATTTATATGCATTTGTCTATCATCCTACAAAATTTAGAAACTTTTTATTGAAAATTATCCAAGTTATGGCTAGTTTTATGTTTGATCGTATGCACTTCTCTATGGATATTGGAAACTTCAAGTCCGCTTTTCTCAGAACCACGTTTTCGTCGTTTAAAATGCTAAGGCTTTTTATCTATTGCACCAAATATCTTGAAACTTTTTCTGGTTATTGTTGGAAGTGGGTTTAACAAAAGCTAGTATGTGTTTTTGGATATATTCATGGTAGGTTTTCCTAAAAAAATTACTGAATTTTGATTTCCAGCATTTTTAGGGTTTTTTTGAAAGTGATGAAAGAAAAACATTATTTTTATTTACTTCAAACAGTACAAACCCTTAACCGATACCAGATTATATTGTACATAGATTGAGATACTTAAATACAAAATTTTATGAGTGTAAGTCAATTATTGTAGGAGGAGTAGCATTTTAAAAACACCTCTTAAATTTTAAGTTTAAAAAAAACTAATAAATTTTCAATTTTTTAGTATTTTCAACTTGAAATGCATCTAATGTAAGACAAATACATATATTACCAGCAAAAAGTTTCAAATATTAATAATATAAAGATTTTAGCCAAAAAGGTACCATGTCCCCTTAAGTGGCGTTAAATCTCCTCTTTCAATGAACCAAGATCTGTAGCCCAAAATTGATATTTCTCAGTGACCTATGTATCGAGTTAATGTCCTAAGGGAATCTTTATCCTTGTTTATGATTGACTACAGTGAGATTTTCCGGAAATAAGTTCAAACGTGGATGTAAAATAATAATTTTGAGTGATGCTCAACATTCTATGGCTTGGTAAGACTAAAGAGAACCTTATATTGGGATTAAAACATTTTCATCGGTCCTATTTTCTAAAAATCATCTTACCACTCTCCTAAAAACCATTTCCTAGCTGATAATACGTTTTTATTAAATTTTCCTTGTCCTGAATTCTTTTTTAATAAGAGGTTCAAACTGACTTTGAGTTTGGCTGCACTTAAAGGCGAAAAAAGTCCTTTTAAATACTTTTTGAAATGTTTTTTTCTGAATTTGTCATTGATATTAAACAACCAAGATAATTTTAATGTCTTCCCCATACTATAGGGATAGTAATTTGCATAAAACTACTGTTGATTCTTACACACTTAAAAAGAGCCACATTCTAATTTCTGCAACACACGTGAAGAGCCCAGATTTACTTTTAGTCACCTATTTGAACCCAAATCAGAGGGAAAAACCTTTTCCCACTTTTCTGTTAAATATTACTGTTGATTTGTAACTTAAACCATACTCAAGTTTAGAAAAACGTATTGTGCATAAATGTGCAAAATCTACACTGAAAACTCGTCAATTTTCAAAATGAACTTAAGTTTAAAAACTGGTGGAACTTTTTTACTTGCAGATATTTGAATAACTATATGAATTAGTAACAAAAATTGTAATTTGGTTGTTGTTAGGAAACCACTGTTGATTAGTGATTAAAGATTATGCATATGAATATAGTAGATAAACAGTATAGAGAGAGAAATAACCATCCAAACGTCAAGGTAAGGATAGACTACTTGCTATTCAAGTTTTTGGATACCGAAATTGGGGTGTAACAGTCAAATGCAATAAATATATTTATAATTTTATTCGCTAAATGGAATTTATACTGTAAATATTAATTTCAATGAAAAAAAAACAGTATTTTGAACAACAGTACTCTGATTTTATATTAAGGTTTCATAAACTTTGGTGTCCTTAGGTTCAACTTAAGAAAATTAAAATATTCCAAAAATTTGAAAAGCTAAAAGTAAACTTAGAGCAAGTGTTTTCTGAACACATGATTGAAAAAACTATTCCTTCAGAAAAAGATATTGTAATTCTTTCATTTTTGTTTGTAGTGAAGTCTTTCCTACGAGCTCTTAAATTGAAGGATCAAACTATCATGTTTCTTAAGAAAATATAGATGAAGAAAGCTCTCATCCCTTGAAACTTTGAAACTAAAATTTGCGACATTCTGGTGCAACTTTAATGATTTTGGAATAAAAGGTAGGGCTTTTGAAAAATAACAAAGTAAACGCTGGGAACCACAGACACACAGGATGTGATGGCAGTATAAAGAGGCTGTCATTCAAGAATGGCATCTTTGATAGAATAGCCTTTTCGGTGTGAAGAATAAAGATTTTTTTGTTTACGTTCTTGTCAATGTTAAATGCGAGGTTCTATTGCTCGGTGAAAATAATTTCGAAAATGGATGAAAAGTAGCATCTATATTATATAGATTCTTTACAGATTTTGAGTTCTTAAGTTTTGCTATAAAATAATTTGGATGATGTATTTAAATATGTTAAAATGATAATAATAGCTAATATTGAATTATTTATTTTATATTCAGATACTTGCAGAAATTTGAATGTTGTTAATAAATTTATAATCTGGAGGTAAGAAAATCATATGTAATAACTACGAAATAAGGTACAATCCTTAAATCTTGGTCAAAATTGCGCCTTTTTGGTGAAATAATTTATTACTTAGTAATAAAGACGTAGTTTTCAAAGTGAAAGCAGGTGTATAATTTTCGTAACTAAATTAAATTTGTGGCAGCCAATCACTTCCCTTGATTTAGAATTAAATAGAGATTCATGTCTTCGCATTCACACAAATTTAAGGAACCTCTTAAGTAGATACATAAATATCATGGTGTAAAATCCAGAACGTAAAATTGCTGCACCGTAATATGATATACACCGCATATAATTATCAGATCAAATGAGAAGTGATTTATGAAAATAATATAAGCATTTGAATAACTGAAAATTCTAAGCATTTCATTTAAACTATCCTCATAAAAGCTTATTTTACATAAAATTTACATGTAATAGGGTCACGTTACAAAGAGCTGAATAAAACATTTCCTAAAGCATTTAATATTTCCTTGAAAAGACCTGAAGCAAAGACATAAAAATCGTGTTAGTGAAATCTTTCAAAAATCCCTGTTATTTCTAGACCCAATGAAGAGGGCTAAAGTTGAATATATTACCTTAATAAATCTGCAGAATTATAAATTAAATTCCGTTTCGATTGTTATTCCTTTTGCAATAAATTCCACAACAGAACAAATTCGTCTTGGACAAGCAACGGAATTGGAAAGAGTTTTCGTGTAATAACAGCCTTTTACGTCATCTAATTTCCTTTACTTTATTATTAGAAACTGGATATTGTAGAGGAATTTCGAGTCAGCGATAAAACATGCTTCATATTTTTTTTTTCTCCCGGCAAAAGAAATTTGTGTTCACTGGGGCTATCAAAATCGAACCTTCATTACCCTCAAAAGAACGTCGCCGGGAGAAAATTGTATTGTGATATTTGAATTCAGGAAACAAATGAAAGCCAAGAAAAGTAACGGCCAACACTCCTCGCATGCATATTAAATCGGAAACAATTTCACAAAATGCAATAAAATAGATTTGAGTGTTATCTCAAATCAAATAAACTCCTGCACGTCCCATAAAATCTCAAAGTTCCTCATTCGAAATGAAAATAGAATTTTCGTTTGTAAAAGCGATGTGACTAGAATGAGTTCTCTTGTCTTCTTTTGAGTTTACAAGCTTTTCAAATTACGCCTCCACAGGAATCTTTTAATTAAAGCACTTCGCTCCCGTATTGTTTCTTTGGAGAGTGTTTTCCAAAGCCTTGTAATAAAAAAACTTAATTTGAAACGTTGCTATTTATTAAGATACGATTGTTTTACTTTATTTCGATAGTAAAACACTGTATTTCAATTATAAATTAGGCGAAAACTTTGTATGTTTGAATAAAGGAAAACAAAATTTTTTGTATTACAATTTTGGTTTAACAACAGTACACACTTGTAAGATCGTCCTTTTTGATTGTTACTTTCAATGATAAAAAACACCCTATGTGCTTCCTACATTTAAAAATC
Organism: Tetragnatha versicolor; assembly: GCA_024610705.1. Taxonomy (NCBI): domain Eukaryota; kingdom Metazoa; phylum Arthropoda; class Arachnida; order Araneae; family Tetragnathidae; genus Tetragnatha; species Tetragnatha versicolor. The sequence continues at coordinate 61,190,372 of JANDEH010000001.1, forward strand.
CATTCCACACATGATTCTTGTCAACCAACGCATAGTTTTTTGTTGCAAAAAATTACTTAGTAAATATCTGTGTTTTGAGGAAAAGTCTTTAGATTACAGAAAAGAAAGAAATGGAAATGTTCCGTAATTTATCATGTCAAAAATTGTAAAACTCTTTTAGACACCGAAAGTTAGAAATATTGCCAAAAATTAATAATATACTATAAAAGCCAATATGTTGGTGGCAACCAAAGCTGGCAACAACGAAAATTTGATGATATCGAATATTTGACGTCCAAAACCTTTTGGTGAATTTAAACGGGATATATGCATACATAGCAGAATAGTTGAGAAAATAATCATATACTTTTAGAGTAACCCTAAAAATTTCCCTCCAGGACACAAAATTGTGCAATACATAGCCGCCTTCCGAGGAAAGATAAGATGTAACGAACTTAAGTCTGAAATGGGAATGAGATAAATCGTAACCAGGTAGTTGCTTTCTCTGAGCTACATATTTTTCCTTTAAAACGAGCTTTTCCTTCATTCTAAGCAGTAGGCAGCAAAACTACGACAATGTAAAATTCAAATATTTCACTTTTTTATTTTCTTTAGGTAATGAAAATTTTAATAGCTTAAAGATTCAACAGTTGCACCATTTCCGTGATGTAATATGATTTTTAAAAAACATTTTTAAGTAACTGAACAATAAATGAATTCCTCATCCACTAATATCTACTTAAACTTTTTATAAAAGGACGACAAATATAACTATAATTAAGTTCCACAGCTTACATAAAAAGTCTCCCTTAAAAAATATATTCTTTTACCATTCTTGAAACAGTATCCATATAATTCAATGAATACCAGGTAACCATAATGCCATAAACTAATATAACTAATGAATTTAATCTAATTTTCGTACTTCAAAGAAATCGAATCAAACTTTTTTCCCAAGTTCTCCTCTGCACAGTATGATTGGTTCTTTCTTCCTATTCTCTTCTTAATGAATAGCCAAAGGATATTAAGGAAGCAGTAAGAAAAAACGGCGCGCTTGGTAAGGGTTCGTGACAAACTGCCATTGAAGAAAAATTGCTTCGGCCCTCGAGAAGAAGGTAGAAAGCGTGGAAAAAATAGTTCCCGGAAATCTCATAACTCTCTGGCTGCAACACTTTTAATTAGCTCGAATCCTAAAAAGGAACTGCAATTAAACTACTTTCTCTGCTTATCGAAATAATTAAAAAAGTGACAAAGAAATTCTTGAAATAGCTGTTGCCATCGGAGGGAAAGTAAAACCGTGAAGAAAGTGGCGGTGGTGGTTGTGAGGTTTTTACACCAAACCATTCATTCTCAGCAGTAATGAATAAAGATGAGAATTCCTACTTGAACCCGGCGGAAAAAATACCTGGAAGATAATGGTTAAAAAACTCATTCGTAGTGCAGAAGTGTGTATTAAATTCTCGTCCCGTGGGAAGAGGGATGAGCTGGATTAATTCAGCATTAGTATTAACAAATGGATTTTGGTGCTGGTATTATTTTGTAAAAGCTGTAAATAAGCTGGTTTTATACTATATCCGTTAGAGAAGATTAAATTTTATACTTTAGGGCAAAAACCTTTGAAAACAAAGCAATATAATGTTGCGTTAAAAATAGTGATTAAATATTTTTTAAAGTATGCTTTAACATTAATTTAGGAGAAATAAACAACAATAATGCATAAATAAATAAACTTCTGTCTAAATAAGAAAAAACTGTTTGAGTTCTTATCAAATTAATGAAAAAGATATTACTCGTTTTCTTCGTCAAACACAGTTATAAAAAACCAATGAAACCGAAGAATTAAAATTTATAAAAAGGATGATTGAATTTAAACTGCTAAAAGTCTTGACTCTAGTTTTTCCTTAAGGAAGTGCAGTTATTAATAGTATTTCATAAAAACTATAGGAATGATAGATTTTTTTTCAAAAATTGTTAAAAAAAGAATTTAAAGTTTTATTACCAACAATAATTAGGAATTCTTAATGTTTTGATGCTTACGTAACAACTCTTAAAGTATTATTATCGATCATTAAAAACATTACTCCCTCAAATGTTTCTAATTTGATTTAAAACTTTCATGTTAAACAGGATTTTCCTACAGGTGGTCATTGGACCATAAGTGATCTGAGAAATCTTTTAAAGTGGTCCGTTTAGAGGTGGGGTGTTACGAAACTTAACAAAAGTAGAAATCTCTTAGAGATTTGACTCACTACACTGTAAAAAAAATCCTGAGACTTGACACGAAAGAATTGTGGAAAGATGTTGCCACGATTTTATTGAGAAATGCTACACGGTGTCACCGTGTAAGGTCTCGGTGCCCGCTGTGGAAGGTTCCAGAGTAGACACGGTGTAAGGTTTCGGTGTCATTGTGTAAGATCTCCGTGCCGTTGTGGAAGGTTCCAGAGTGGACACGGTGTAAGGTCTCGGTGCTGTTGTGGAAGGTTCCAGAGTGGACACGGTGTAAGGTTTCGCTTGTTCCCATTATTTCCCACTCTCTATGGATACTATTATCTCTGATTAGCGAGATCCGTGCTGTCGGGTAAGGCCAACACCCCCTCTTCTGTAGGAGGTATTGGTAAGGCAAGTTCACAGGACGTACGAGGCGATTACCAACTCGAATCAGGATTGGTCAATTTCAGGGCGTAACTTATCACTATTATCCCAACGTCATACCATTCAGCCAATCATAGACCAAGCTGAGAAATCGCCTCGTGCGTCCTGTGAACTCGCGGGACCGCACGGATAATAGTATTCATAGAGAGTGGAAAACAGCGATCGTTCGCCACCTGGATTTTTCGCCTTTTTTGGGTCCACTTTTTGAAAAATGGTGTCTATGGGCGGTAAACACACTATCTTATTCTAGTCACTATACTTTAGCGAAAATCAAAGATCGCTTTGAATCCTGATAGGTTGAAAATAAATGTATAGTATTGAAGTACGTCACAATTTTAAATTCGACGTTTTGCGTATCTTTTCTAAAGTCAAACTTTGAAATTAAATAAAAAATAAATAATCATCGGATTTTAAAAATTCTTGGTGCGAATATTCCTCTCTCTAGGATACCTCTATCGAATAAAAAAATAAAAAATAAATGTGGGGATTACCCATTGTACTTGAAATGATAAAATATGAGCCAGAAACGAGCAGACACTTTAAGAAATAATTTCCCCCCAAAAAATTTTTAAATTTATTAATTTTAAAATTTAACAGTTTTTTTTGCACGAAATTTCGTAAATAATATAATAACAGAACTTCATTAAAAATCTTTCAGAATATGGCTTTTAAACAGAATCAATTACAATTTTCAAATCAACAGAATTACAAAGTTAGAAGTGTTTTTAAATATAGTTTTATTTAAAATAATTACTTCACTGAAACATTCTTGAATTTCTCTTAATTTAATTTTTAAAAAGTAAGAAGAGAGATTCGCGATGTCTAGCCCGGCCAACAGGTTTTGAACCGAAGACCTTAGGGTTGGAAATCGAGTACTCTAACCATCCAACCGCCCGGTACTACATTCTTGAAGTGTTAAACCAATTATTTGTAGATTTTTCTAAGTTCATAAGGGGTGAAGCATTTTAAAGACTATAAGATTATTGAGATTATTTACTCTCACAACATCGGATTTTTTTTACTGTGTGTAAACAACCACAATAACACCATTCCCTTTTTTATTTCACGAAAACCGATCATTTGCTACTAATTCATCTTTCCGCGCAGAGAAACGCTCATTGCGCATGCGTCTCCTTCGCATTACACTGAAAACTGAAACGTTTCGGAGCTGCTTACTCAAACATAGTGTGTTTTGTGGACTCCGCGGCCTTTCCACAACAAGTTCGTGTAAAGCCTTTCAATACTGTCGTGTATAGTTTCCGGAATTTTTAACAGTGTACAATACCCGACCAAGACAACCATGCATGAGTAATGAGTATGAATAAAAGTGAATTAAAATAAATCAGATCAGAAATGCTAGTGAAAAGACTTGCTGAGAAGCAAAAGGTCCAAGGGGATAGGGGTTATGAAGCTGTAGAACCGAGAGTAATCAGCCCATGAGAAAATGGGTGCGAAGAGTAGAGAAAAGTTTAAGATTAAAAAGATTTTAAAGAGCAAAAGGAGATAGAGATGAACAAAGAGTTGCTGAAGAACAAAGAATACTAAGAACAACCGTGAATGGTGATACTTTAGCTTTAGACTGATTCACTAATTAATTTCGAGTAAGGAACCATACAGTAAAACAGCTCAAAATGCGATATTTTTCAAAAAGTTTTAAGACATTTTACGAGAATGAAAAACAAGGAATTCACTCATTTCTAGTTTATTAACCACCGACTAATCAAACAAGTACATCATACGTAATAATTATTTCAACTACAACCATTCATTTTCTCCTTTTTACACATCTATGTGTAAATCAACACAATAAATCCCGAATTTTTCGCACGATAAATCCGATTCCAATACGGATCCTCCATCACTCTGCTTATCTACACAAATGAATGTCAACAGAAACCACCGCGCGGAGAGATTAAACAGCCCCTCGCATATAAGAATTTATCGGCACCGAATGCGCGTGCACCAGAATCGAACGCGCCGGATTACCCTCAACAAATACGGCGTTAATTTCTCTTTAGCGCGTGCAGCAGTTAATCACCCCAAATGAAATTTTCATCAGCCTCCCGCAGTGATGAATGTGCTTTCCGGAATCAATCATCCCCTTTTCGGGGAATGCCCGCTTTTAATTTTGCTGGAGTCGGACGTTAATGAAGAAATATTATGACCGAATAATTCCCCGAGTCAAGTTACAAATCGCGCATGCCGGGCATTTTTAACGGGGCAATAATTACGGGATGAAGATGCTGGTGAATGGAGATGGATTAAAACTTTGGCTGGTTTTAAGTGTCTGCTGCATTTGGTTGATAGTAGTAGAAGTTGTTGAGAAGTAAGTCGTTAATTTTTCAGTCAGAGTTAAACCTTTATGGGCTTGCTAATTATTCCTTAAGTTTGAAAGGTCAAGGGATGATCGGGAAAATTGATTTTTAAACCTCAAATTTTATACGGTAAAGAAAAGATTCTTTAAGGCATTATTAATTTTGGCAGGGAGTAAGACGAATTCAAACTATTTGACGTCACAAAGTTTCCTAATACTTCCGCCTTTGTATTTAAGACCGGAAATATTATATACTTTCAATGTTACGGAGCACACACATTTGAAGTGCTCGGTGAATTTATCCTACTTCTGGTCGAACTCGCCTATACAGGGTGTATCTGAAATGCTGTAACAAACTTTCAGGGATGATAGTACTCTTCAAGAAGAACAAGAATCGGTATAGAAAGGGGGGTCCCAGACCAAATCCCAGGGAGTTAAACTCACCCCAAAAAATCATTGAAAAATTCAATTTGTAGAAGAACTACTATTGGTAAAAACTTAATTGTGGTCTCAAAAATTGTAGTTTAATATGATCTTTAAAATTACCTCAAAAGTCTTCACTTTAAAATTTGTTTGATTATGAAAAAAGTTAAAAAACGCAAAAAAATGTGAGAACTCTGCCAAAACCTTATTTTGTATTTCGAAATCCTTTCTTTTGATTTGATAATCTAAAAGATCATAGTCGAAAACACTGAAGTCCAAAGTTTCATGTAAATACAATCAATATTAAACGCTTGAGATCCTGTTAAAGTTTGTTTTTCGAAATACAAAATAAGGTTTTGGCAGAGTTTTCACATTTTTTTGTGTTTTTTAACTTTTTTCATAATCAAACAAATTTTAAAGTGAAGACTTTTGAATTAATTTTAAAGATCATATTAAACCACAATTTTTGAGACCATAATTAAGTTTTTACCAATAGTAGTTCTACAAATTGAATTTTTCAATGATTTTTTTGGGGTGTCGCTCCATTTTTAACTCCCTGGGATTTGGTCTGGGACCCCCCCTTCTATACCGATTCTTGTTCGTCTTGATGAGTACTATCATCCCTGAAAGTTTGTTGCACCATTTCAGATACACCCTGCATAAAGGTATATATTAATAACCAATTTTTACTGTGAATAAAGATATTATTTTGCACAGTAGTCTTTTCATAAGTTTAAGTATTTTCTACTACACAATTAATGTCTAAAAACGAATGTTCTAGGGAAATACATATTTTTGGATTACTATAATTAGTTTTCTGTTATTTCAATGAGGATAAAAATATGCGCGAAAAAATACTATTTATTTAAAAATGCTGTTTTACATACTTTACACGCTATCGCTATACCAATTTACCAAATAACGCAACCGTTTTACACAAACTTATGGAACTCAAAATAAAAATTTGAAATCGCAAATTTTTCATAGTTTCAAAAATAGATTAAAAGTTCCCTTTAAAACATACTTTTTCTTCTTTTAATAAAAAAAGATTGAAATTAAATTTTTGAAACCATTTTTTGAATACTAAACTTTAAAACAGTTATAAAATAACACAGAAAGTTTTATTTTGTGACAATACTTTTTTTTGTTTCCTTTTGTTCAATAAATGTTTTCCTGGTAATTTTTAGTCTTGTGCACTGTGAAAAAAAGGCCCAAACTTATTTCAATTCCAATTTTGTGACTAAACGCAAGCCTAAAAATAAGGTATGTCATCTATATATATAAAAATCAATGTCTGTCTGTCTGTATGTTTGTATGTATGTATGTATGTCCTTTATAGTTTTAAACTTTTCGAACCTACATTAACTATTAAACTATACCACGTTGATCTACTCGCTCCAAGGAAGGTTTCTGAAGAATAATAATTTAAAATCGATGCATCCTAATAACTTTTTTGGTCAATTTTATGCTCCAAATTCCATATTTCGTGCCTAACTTCATGGAAAACACCCATTGTTGTAAATATCATAAGAGATGATGTAACTTTAATTGTTGTAGGCGTATTCTCGATTGTTGCAGTTTAAAATCCATTGTTGTAACATAGACATAAAAGTGACTCCTTTATTTAACTATTTCCACATTTGGACTGGCGAAGCCCATCTCTAACACACCAGAAGAATTTTTTTAATGGACTGGCGAAGCCCATCTGTAACACACCAGAATAATCTTCTTTAAAAATGGACTGGCGAAGCCCATCTGTAACGCACCAGATGATATTTATAAAAAATAAATAAAACCCGGGCGAAGCCCGGGTCTAGCGCGTCAGCGCTACTGCACCCGGGCAAAGCCGGGTCTAGCGCTTTAGCGCTAGTCTATATATATAAAAATCAATGTCTGTCTGTATGTTTGTATGTATGTATGTATGTCCTTTATAGTTTTAAACTTTTCGAACCTACATTAACTATTAAACTATACCACGTTGATCTACTCCCTCCAAGGAAGGTTTCTGAAGAATAATAATTTAAAATCGATGCATCCTAATAACTTTTTTGGACAAATTTATGCTCAAAAACCCATTTTTCATGCCTAACTTCAGGGCAAAACCACATTGTTGTAAAGAAGATGTAACTTTAATTGTTGCAGGCATATTCTCGAATTGTTGCATATGAAATCGATTGTTGAAGTTTAAAATCCATTGTTGTAACATAAACATTAAAATAGATCCTTTATTTAACTATTTCCCCATTTGGACTGGCGAAGCCCATCTGTAACACACCAGAATAGTTTTTTCAATGGACTGACGAAGCCCCTCTGTAACACACCAGAATAATTTTCTTTAAAAATGGACTGGCGAAGCCCATCTGTAACACACCTGATGATATTTATTAAAAAATGGAAACCCGGGCGAAGCCCGGGTCTAGCGCGTCAGCGCTACTGCGCCCGGGCAAAGCCGGGTCTAGCGCTTTAGCGCTAGTCTATATATATAAAAATCAATGTCTGTTTGTTTGTTTGTTTGTATGTTTGTATGTATGTCCTTTATAGTTTTAAACTTTTCGAACCTACATTAACTATTAAACTATACCACGTTGATCTACTCGCTCCGGAGAAGGTTTCTGAATAAAAATAATTTGAAATCGAAACGTTCCAACAACTTTTTTGGTCAATTTTATGCTTAAAAACCCATATTTCATGCCTAACTTCAGGGCAAAACCACTTTGTTGTAAAAATAACAGGAGACGATGTAACAATAATTGTTGTAGGCATGATATCGATTGTTGTAGATTTAAATCTATTGTTGTAGTTTAAAATGCATTGTTGTAGCATAAACATAAAAATGGCTCCTTTATTTAACTATTTCCACATTTGGACTGGCGAAGCCCATCTGGATTTTTAGGTAATATTTACTTTTCATAACAAATTAAATAAATGTTATATCCCAATTCCATATTTTCGAATGTAAAAATAAAAATTCATATTTTAAAATTTTAAATTAAATTTAAAGTTACGTTGAAAATAGTTAATTTATTACTTTAATTAAAATAACTATTATTATGATGTTTTATAATTAAAGTTAAATCGAGTCTCCCATACCACCTAAATATAAAACCATGTGATGGTAGAATTTAAAAGTTTAATATGAATATTATCTCTTTGAATAAATTTATTGCACTTTTATAACAAAGGTATTTCATATTAATTTTATAATCTATATATATATAAAAATCAATGTCTGTATGTATGTCTGTCTGTCTGTATGTATGTCCTTCATAGTTTTAAACTTTTCGAACCTACATTAACTACGTTGATCTACTCGCTCCAAGGAAGGTTTCTGAAGAATAATAATTTAAAATCGATGCATCCTAATAACTTTTTTGGTCAATTTTATGCTCAAAAACCCATATTTTGTGCCTAACTTCATGGAAAACCCCCATTGTTGTAAATATCTTAAGATAAAATGTAACTTTAATTGTTGTAGGCATATTCTCGATTATTGCAGTTTAAAATCCATTGCTGTAACATAAACATAAAAGTGGCTCCTTTATTTAACTATTTCCACATTTGGACTGGCGAAGCCCATCTCTAATAACACACCAGAAGAATTTTTTTAAATGGACTGGCGAAGCCCATCTGTAACACACCAGAATAATCTTCTTTAAAAATGGACTGGTGAAGCCCATCTGTAACGCACCAGATGATATTTATTAAAAAAAATAAAACCCGGGCGAAGCCGGGTCTAGCGCGTCAGCGCTACTGCGCCCGGGAAAAGCCGGGTCTAGCGCTTTAGCGCTAGTCTATATATATAAAAATCAATGTTTGTTTGTTTGTCTGTATGTATGTATGTATGTTTGTATGTATGTACGGGTGCGTCATAAGTTCGTTAGAACTTTAAAAATTAATAATAAAAAAACGAAAAGAGATAAAAATCTGCCGTCTGCTGCAATGTTCTTGATTTGGCTTTGGATTTTTTTACACCACATTTTAAAAATTCGTAGTTCCCCAACCTCTATGTAGATGGCAGCACCACTTCTTTCGAAAATAAGGAATTTCGGCCAGCAAGTTCCCCCTTTTTCTTCAGCGTAGGGATTTATCGAATATTGCGATTGAATCGATTTCCGAATCAAGTGAAACTCTAATTCTCGGAATGTAATCGTCAGGGCTGGTTTTAAGCCATGCTGATCTTTTAAACATTTGATTAGATTGTTAAATTAAGATATTTTATGATCCTTTCTTTGTTTCACGCACAAATTTAAACTTTTTACGAATGAATTTAGTTCGATCGCGTACTGTGATAACGGTATTTGTATGTTAGGTTTTTTTTATTTATTCAGTCTTTAACAGAGAGAAATCTAATCTTAGGAGTTTTCAGTTTCTCTTTTTTTCTCATCTGATTTTCAACTTAATTTATAGATTTTTAAAAACGATTCATGATCAGATTTTTTGAAGTTTTTTTTATCTTAACCCCTTTGGTTTTTCTCTGTAAATTGCGTTTGAATTATGTTTGATTTGTGCGCCTCCTTGGGGTACACTTGATCCATCACAGTACATTTAGATTTATCCCTCGTTACAAAAGAAGGGTGGATCGGGATGATCACAGCTCTAAAAAAATGACAAAACATTTCTGACAAACAATAAAGGTTTTATAAAAGAAAGTTAAGACATTTCTTTCTGAGTACAATTTCAAAACTATTCAGTGGGGCCGTATCCTTCATCTTAGCTCGTTGCGCACAAAATCGTAATTAATACTCTGTGATTTAAATAATTACAGTAAGTTTTCTAACAAACTGCTTTAATGATTTAATCATGTACAGCTCCCGCAACAAAAAACGTTACAGTGGGGTTTGCGGGCGAACCACTTGAGTGAGGAAGACAAAAGAGGGGTCTTTTTTCATTAATTAAAGTATTCTTTGACTATAAAAATTTTCGAGTCCTTAGGGGGTCGTCTTCATATTAAACGAAGCACTAACTTTCTCTTTTCCAATAGGGACCCCCAATTATTATTGGTTTTTCTGAAAGGCCATCCTCCCAAACCCTCATACACCCAGTTTCATCCAGATTGAATAAAAAAAAATTTTATTTTTCAAAAATAAACTTAAAAAATTTTTTTTTAAATCGTGAATTTTTTTTATGTTAATCGATTCTTGTAGTAATTTTATATAGGAAACCAAAATTTCAATCGATTTTATTCAATAGTTTTTGATAAAAACGAATTAATATCTTAAGGGGCCGTATACCGTTGCTGAATGCATACCACAAATGCTCTTTCTCGTTCGTTTTATCAAAAACTAATAGATAAAATCGATTGAAATTTCGGTTTCCTTCATAAAATCACTACCAAAATCGATTACCACAAAAAAAATTCACGATTTAAAAAAAAAAATTTTAAGTTTATTTTTGAAAAATAAAATTTTTTTTAATCAATCTGGATGAAACTGGGTATTTAAGAGTTTGGGGGGATGGCCTTTCAGAAAAACTACCAATAATTGGGGGTCCCCATTGGAAAAAAGAAAGTTGTGTTTCGTTTAATATGAAGACGACCCTCTAAGGACTCGAAAATTTTAATGGTCCAAGAATTCTTTAATTAATGAAAAACGACCCCTCTTTTGTCTTCCTAACCCAAGTGGTTCGCCCGCAAACCCCACTGTAACGTTTTTTTTTGCGAGAGCTGTACGCTTGGTATGAAGGGGGTTATAGAAATAAGTTTGAATCAACCCCATATTCCCGGAAACGATAGATTTTGGCCAGAAGATTAGCCCCCCTACCCTTAACGATTCTCTGAAAGGACCACTGATTGTCTTTCTAATCATTTTTATTCGCCAAGTCGTAAACGGAAATTTTATCTGCGTATTTGTATTTTTTTATTTTACCATTACTACTAAAAGATGTGGGGTTAACATTTAAAATATTTCGAAAAATCTGATCATTTAAAATATTATAGAATAACTTGAAAATCAGATGAAAAAAGAGAAATCTGAAAATTTCTAAGATTAGAGTAGATTTCTCACTCTTAAGGACTGAATAAATAAAAAAATCTAGCATACAAATTAAGACCAGTTATCACAGTACGCGATCGAACTAAATTCATTCGTAGAAAGTTTAAATTTGTGCATGAAACAAAGAAAGGATCATAAAATATCTTAATTTAACAATCTAATCAAATGTTTAAAAGATCAGCATGGCTTAAAACCAGCCCTGATGATTACATTCCGAGAATTAGAGTTTCATTTGATTCGGAAATCGATTCAATCGCAATATTCGATAAATCCCTACGCTGAAGAAAAAGGGGGAACTTAGCTGGCCGAAATTCCTTATTTTCGAAAAAGTGGTGCTGCCATCTACATAGAGGTTGGAGAACTACGAATTTTCAAAATTTGGTGTAAAAAAATCCAAAGCCAAATCAAGAACATTGCAGCAGACGGCAGATTTTTATCTCTTTTAGTTTTTTTATTATTAATTTTTAAAGTTCTCACGAACTTTTGACGCACCCTGTATGTCCTTTATAGTTTTAAACTTTTCGAACCTACATTAACTATTAAACTATACCACGTTGATCTACTCGCTCCAGGGAAGGTTTCTGAATAAAAATAATTTGAAATCGAAGCATCTTAATAACTTTTTTGGTCAATTTTATGCTTAAAAACCCATATTTCATGCCTAACTTCATGGCAAAACCACATTGTTGTAAATATATTAAGAGAAGATGTAACTTTAATTGTTGTAGGCATGAAATCGATTGTTGGAGTTTAAAATACATTGTTGTAGCATAAGCAAAGTGGCTCCTTTATTTAACTATTTCCACATTTGGACTGGCGAAGCCCATCTGTAACACACCAAATAATTTTTTAAATGGACTGGCGAAGCCCATCTGTAACACACCAGAATAATTTTCTTAAAAAAGGGACTGGCGAAGCCCATCTGTAACCCACCAGGTGATATTTATTAAAAAACTGAAACCCCGGCGAAGCCCGGGTTTAGCGCGTCAGCGCTACTGCGCCCGGGCAAAGCCGGGTCTAGCGCTTTAGCGCTTGTTATAAATAAATTGTAGTAAAGTAGTGAGGTATATGCATTTTTATTATAGGTAGGCGATTCTTCTACGTTTGACAGCTTTAATATGTTTAACATTGAAATGTGAATGTTATATATATATAAAACACTTATACAAATGCTTATTAGGGTTTCTCACAGATATTAACGAGGTCGCTTGTTTATACAACTCCAAATACGTAATGCAAAGTATTCGTGACACGTGTAGTGTTAACAAGATAACAAAACTATTTAGGAAATGTTCTCGCTTTTGTAAGGTGTCTATGTAATGAACAAGATTGAAAACTCACACCCTTATGTAATGAATTGATTGAATAAGCAGGGTAAAGCAAATGTGGGCTTGCTGAAGTCCATATCAATACGCCCCGGTCTTATTATTTACATTTCATGAATAATGGACCGGTCTAATAAAATTAACGAAGCCTTTGTTCATTTGAATATCTTCTGCATACACTCTCAAAATTATTCGCCGTCTCTTATTAAGGAATTCAATCAAGAACAAGTTTAAAGTTAACTGTGGTCATTTTGTCTCTAAAATGCTAATGCTGAATGTTTGCATCGACTGTAGAAAGGTAATTGTAAATTCACTTTTGTGCAGTGATTATGTAGAGGTAGGAAAGTGTTTCAATGTTTTCATTCCACTCACTGAATTTTAAACAAAAATTAAGTGAAATAGAGTGTTTTTAAGAGGTTGAAATTGTATTAACTTGTGAATTGAAAGGGGGTGACGTGCAAATAAAAATAAACTTTTAAATTTAAGATTTAAAAAATTTCTAAATGTGAGTTTTTAACATATTAAGCTAAAAAGAACCAATAACTAAGATCAATTCTAAATCAATTATGTTTTTTAATTAAAGAAATAACTCATTGAACTTTTTAGAACAGATTTTCGAAATTTATAAAGTGTTTTTGAGTTAGGTCTGAAACCCAAACCCAGTAAGAGATATCTTTTTCGAGAGTGTAAAAATGGAGATGAGTTTAATTGTTAGATTATTCTTTAGTGCGTGTATACAATAGGGGAGAGTGTTGCACCTAAGGACGGTTGTATCTTCAGCCACTTCATTTTAAAATTCGGAAAAAAAATGTAAATTTGAATTCGGGGTCGATTTTGAATGTAAACAGATGCTATTTAGTTGCTAACTTGAAATCATCTCGAAATAATTTAAGTAATAATAAAATATTATATTAATTTTATGTAATAAATTTACTGTTTTTAGATGCTCAAAGTTTTTTTAGTGCATCACTACAATAATTCTTCTCTTCCCCTATAATTATGATTTGATAAAATGGGATGGGGTGAATCCCCGAGATTTTGACTTTTTAGTTTTGATATTAGAAATCGCCAGATCTCAATTATCTTATTTTAAAAACACCTCATGTCGTACCTTTGGACACCATAAGTGTTGTACCTAAGAACACGTTCTTGTGGGTGTCTGTAGCTAATTGGCGTTTTAGAATCAGGTTTCATTTTGTGAATACATTTTAATTCATGTTAAATTAATTCTAAATGGTTATCTATTTGTCGGCGATTATTTTCAAGTGATTTTTAGATGAAAATTCAAATATATTGTGATCTAAACTACTGTTTTAAATTTTTGATTCTACTTGGCATTTAATGTAAATTATGGTGTCAAATTTTGAGCACCCTATCACATTTAAGTATGAGGATTACAAAAAACTTAAAATTTCCACCGATGAAGATTTGCGGAAGTTATTACCACCAAATGCTTGCACAACTAAGTGTCGATCGGATTGTTTTTTTTTTATCAGTGAAGTGATCAGATCAATCAGCATGATTGATGAAACTATAACCTTCAATTTTTATCTGAAAATCCCACGTGATTTTCAGACTTTTATCATTCAATTTCGTTTTAATGATCATTTACGATCTAAATCTACATTACTTTAAAAAATCTATTTCCAATTTTAAAAAGGCTTGACATATGTTATAAAAAGGTAATGCATTAATAAAAATGCTAATTTTTCATTTTTTTTCCAACTAAAACTTTTCTTTTTAAGGGTGTCCACGTGTACAAGGGTGTAAGGGTCTGTCCATACGGAGAGCACGTTGTTGTACCTATGGACACAAATTTTTTCAAGTTATTAAAATTAATTAAAAATCCAATTTTCAAGATTTTAGCTAATAAAAAATATCCCCCTACTCACAAAGGTTAGGACTATAGGTTTTGGGCACTTTAAATGGTCAAAATGTGATTTTACCTGCCTTGTAAAAGTCCAAACGGGATTTTGTCCAAAGGTACAACACTCTCCCCTATGTTTTCCCTGAACGAAAATATGTTTTAAATAATCGGATCAAATTAAAATATTTTTCAATTCGTATGATTGTACGTAAAATTATTCACACACATTCGGTGTCACTATTACCTAAGGAAAACTCGTCTGTCAAAATCATGTTTAAAATCTACAGTTTTATCGATTCATGATGCCAAAAAAAACCCAGCTTGTTTAACACTCGCCACCATATCTGTTAGTGTGAACAATCCCGCTTTAAAATATTCAGACTCCATTGACTTATGCTAAACGATTTGAATGTTGGCGAAAAAGGTCGTATCATTGATATTTATAGATATTCCAGCTACCACATAAATGCATCGAATCCACGGAGGAAAAAAATACGGTTCTGCTAAACAATAGATATGGAAATCCAATGAGGTTCAGATTTTGCAGATGCCTTTGTTTTGGTGAGGCGCCATTGATTATCGGATAATAATTCAGACGGTTTCTCTTATAAAAGCCCCCTCCCCCACGCCTCCGATATCCGAAATGTATTTTTGGTGCCAAAAGAAAGACAGGGAAAAGCGCACACAAAAAATCAATGCCCAAAATCTAAAACCCCAGAAAACTTGGCAAAAGTTTAGAAAACTCGATTTCCCGATAGATTTTTGCCAGTTATTTTTTTGTAGCTGGGGGAGGCGTGGATTCGTATTATGGAGGTGGGAATTCCTAAATTTAGGCCTAGGTGCCTGAGTCACTTGGGGAGATTAAAAAACCCTGTTTTCTCTTGAGTTCGCTGCCTTTGTCGAGCAGTTTCCCAAAAAGTGTGATAGGATCAACTGGAACTTTTCAGTTACTATTCGAAAAGAGAGAAATATTGAAGAATGGAATTGGGGTCGCGAGAATACGAATTCCTTCGCTAAGAAACTTTTCATCAGATTTGCTATACCTGAGAACGAAAGACTAAATGGAATATTGAAGAAAAACAGCAGAAAAACTTCATCTTTTCAAAGCGTGAAAGAGATGTTATCAAAACAATAAATTTGTATGCGTGTTTTTTCCAAGAAAACTATGATTAGGTATTTATTTAAAACATTGCAATTAGTAATTAACTGTCAAAGCTTTAAACTATACATACACATATACCACTATGTTTACTGTTTAAAAGAACTTTTTGAAAGACAATGTACAAAAAATAACTGGCTCGTTAATTTCTTTCTAGATCCTTTTTTACCCACTTTGATAATTAAATGATCTCGGGAGTCTAAATGTATCATCCATTTTTCATATTTAATGGTTAAAACAAACGTTTTTCCAACTCAGAAGGTCCCCATTCATTATGTATTTTAATTGTTTCCAATCGTGATTAAAACAAAACTTATGCTTATATATGAAAATAGCAATGACTTACTAACATAAACATAGGCGCCGACTTCATAGGGTTTGGGGGGGGCCGAGCCCCCCCAATATTTTAGGAAGAGGGACTGGCCCCCCCCAATAATTTTAGTTTCAAAAATATCTGGCATTTTTCTATTCCTTAATTTGGACATAGAAAATTTCCGCTTCCATTCATAACAAATCAAATTATATTATCAATATCTCATTTTATTCACAGAAATGCAAACAAATCCACTCCCTAAAATTTGGATATTTCCAACGCCTGTTTTATTATTTTCATTGAAAGATTTATTATTTCCTGTTTGAGCTAAGAAGCAAATTCATTTTGCTCAGCTATGTCTGTTCTTACTTTTTTTGTGAAAAAAAAATGAATTTATCTAATAATTCAGTCAAAATACTACTTTAGACAAGCATTCATAACGATTGATTCATAGAAACGAATTTATTTATAGTTTTGGGTGAACTATTTACCTTTTAGGGTTGTTTTAAATGTGTTTGGTAAAAGAAAATGTTACTTCGAAAGCGATTCCGTTCAAACCAATTTTTTTTATTTTTGTTTATACTGCAGACGAAAGTACTAGGATATGGAAACGCGTAATCTTGACGATTGCAGGTATGACAGTTTGCTTAGTTTACATAAACTAAGTTGCATATAAGAAGAAAAATAATTAAATAACTGGTAGATATAAATTTATGTTTAAATTGAGAAAAAAATTGGGGGATCTAAGGTATGCCCTTGTCTATGTATTGGCGTTAAAAAAACGTCTTCAGAGTCAAAATTGCAGAGTATGGATATTTTTAGGTTCCATATTTATGCAACAATTATAAAAATTAACAGTGTAAAAAAGGTTTGAAACTTTTTTGTGGGGTTTTTACTTGTGTGTGAAAAAAGTGTAAAACTATCTATTTTCAGGAATTTAAAACTAAAAAATAATTATCTAATATAAATTTAAGAATGGGATTTAAGGAGAGCGAAATTTCTTTAAGTAAATAATTAGGGTTTTAAAAATATAATTTTTTTTTACAAAATGTTACATGTGCCATGCAAGTTCAGCGACGGTTTAGTGACAATCCCAAATTAGTAATGATGGACCAATTTTTTTAAGTGTTCTATTAATTTCGATTTTTTATAATTGGTGGTAGTTTATTAGCTTCTCTCCCAGAGACGTAGCCGATAAAAAAATCAGAAGGGATGTTGGGTTGCCTTTTTGGTCAAAAGTGGATTTTTTGAGTTTCAAAGGGGATACACCCCCAAGCTATGGCCCTGGGCCCCCCCAATATTTTTCCGAAGTCGGCGCCCCTGAACATAAAATAACTAATTTTCACGTAAAAACATTAGCAAATTAACAAAAATAAATGACAATCATGTTTACAACATTTCATTAGTCATTTTTTCAAAATTTATAGATTCGAAAGTTCTTGCCTCGTAAGAGCTTAAGATGGTTTTATTAGAAATTTAGATGAATGCAGAGTTTAACGACTTTTCCATTTCAAATGTAATAAAAAAGACGAAAGTTCTTATTATCTTTGAAAACACATTTCCTGAACAAATCTTGACTTACTTGCTTGCAGTGGCGGCTCGTCCATAGGAGCACAGGAGCACGTGAACACCCAGTGAAAAAGTAGAAATAAACCCAAATATAAAGATACAAAAATATCAAAAGAAAACAATACATAAATCATTCTCAATTTCTGTTTCATACTCAGAATCAAAGTTTCGGCGCAAGTTCAGAGGTGCGGATGCGCCAAGTTTTTAGCAGTAAATATGACTAATATGGTAACCCTAACTAATGTTAAAAGAGTCATTTGGCTTCTAAATATGGCGCTAAATAGCCAAAAATCGCCAATCATCCGCACCTCTGAACTTGCGCCCAAGTTTCTACCCCCCTTCACCTGTCAGCAAAAAAATTATTGCTGGAAACGCGAAAGTTTTGTGTTTATCAAATAAAGAGAATACTACTCTTATTTTTCTTTCCTTATACGCACGTGTGAGCGAAGAAACTGAATGAGTCGGAAGAAACCTCGACTTCCCGCCGGAGAACATTTGGGCTTACGGCAGGTATGGGCAACCTTTTCGAGTCCGCGGGCCGGACTCCAAGATTATAATGACGTGGAGGGCCATAGAGTAGATAATAGGTAATATTTTTAAAGTAAAAAATGAGTCGTTTAGCTGTGTATATATTTATGAAGTTTAGTACTAAAGTTAAAAATTAATCTGGACTAGAATAATATTATCTAGATTACATATAAAAATTCAATGTTAAAGTTACAAAAATCTGGACTGGAAAATCTAGAAAAATCTGGAGTAGAGTTTGAACCTGAGTTACGAGATTGTCAACATTGGGATCTCACTTATACACAGGCGCAGAGCTTTGTCCAGATTTTCCTCCGTAAGCCTAGTTTGATACTTCGATTTATTAATTTTCATTCTGGAAAAGAACTGTTCACATTTACATGTACTTCCATGAAATCACTGGGCTTTACGTCTTCAAATTTTGATTTTAAATGCCAGTCTTCCTGAAGCTCGATCAACTCCATTTGCAGGTGTATCGGAGCTTCATCGACGTTACTTTTCAAGGGAGATGGGAAAAGGTTGAACAAGCTATCCACGTTTTTAAAATCGGAAAATCAACCGTCGGCGATCGTCCGTCGGGAAGTAACAACTCTCCCACGCTTATAGACACCTCCCAAGAACAAAATATTGTTGTACAGCACGTTTTAACTGCTAAAATTAAGTTCTTTTCGGGGGAAACTTCTGTATCCCCTCTTTCACTCTTATTAACGAAAACAGAGTGATTTTTTAGCACAATTTTTAAAATGTTCCGCGGGCCAGACCAAATGACGAGGCGGGCCGGATCCGGCCCGCGGGCCGTAGGTTGCCCATCGTTGGCTTACGGCAACACATTGGAGATCCCCGTGCGCACAGATTTTGTGTGCCGAGGCCTACGGTTTTGAGGTTAAGCTTGCTTTTTTGTGGTCTGGATTTTTTTACCGTATTGGAAAACGAGATAAGAACCTTTTGAAAGTATCATTAAAGTTTTCACGTCAGCTAATTTGTAATAATTTCTTTTGTTATTGGTTATTTTTTTGAAGTGACGTTGGAGTAAAATTACAGGTCTTGAAAATTACACATCACCTGTATTTTTAGCAATCAATTGTTCGATTAAGCATATATAAGAAGCACTATGAGTAGACAGACCCAGTGTTCTTGTCATGCTCCTAATTAAAAAAATTATGATTAGGTATTATGTATGATTTTAATGAAAGTGTCAAAAATTTGTTTGCTTCGAAAAAGGCTAGACGAGTGAACATCATGCATAAAAGTTGTTTTTGAGGTATTGTTATAGGCAAGGGATGTTATAAAAAATAAAGGCCTTCTGTATCATAAGTTTTGCTTATTTCCATTAAACGCATATTTAAAAAAATAAAAATGCATGCAGTGAAAAATTTAGGAAACTTAAAATAACTCCCCTAAAATAAATAAATTTTTTCTAAAACACGTTTTCTTTATGATAAAATAAGTTTTATGTATCCGTCCAACATCCCTTCTCTTTCTTGCTCTTGTGTAAATTTTAATTCATACAAAGGGTGTGAACACCCTGTTAATAAACTCACGAGCCGCCACTGCTTGCTTGCCTTTTCTTTACGAATGAGTATGTAATGTAGACACATGGCCTCCTGTACATGAACTAGTGTATATTCAGATCGCGATGAATAAGGCACACAAAACATAAAACGTGATTAGAATCTTGATAAAATTAAAATATTAGTACAATTTTAAAAAGGAGATTTTCTGAAATTGATTTAAATTTTTATGTCCCGTTGCAAAATTAAAAAGAAACAGTAAAACTATTTTTTTCCAATCTTTATCTTCCCCCAAAACGTTCATATCTTCTTTACAAAACTTCAACTTCTAGGGAAATTCTACAGTCCCCCATATGCCCAATCGAACAGTAAAACTCAAAGTTCTAAATCAATATTGCCTTAATAAGAAAAACACCCTTCCTCAATAGTAAAACTACTCAAAATTTTCTATCTTCATCTCCCTCCAAAGTACCCATCCCTTCTCCACACAACATCAACCCTGACGAAACTCCTCAACCGAGTCGAACAGAGTAGGACACTACACCCCATAATTATTAGCCTCCGGACAACAACCGTCCAAGAAAGTCTCTCGAAGCAATCGACGATATTTCGGATCTATATATACGGCAGGGAGGGAGACGTATACGGCTACGCCTAAATAGCCGGTAAAGCATAATTAATGTTCGTTTCGGCGCGCTGCATTCGATTGGAAGGCAGCGACGGATGTGCGAGACCATCAATTAGCAAAATGGCGCAACTACTGTGTGCGGTTCGAGTTCGATGACTATACAAATCTTTGGGACGGGAGGAATTTATCTTGACGTGTTTCGAAAAGGCTGGGGACGTGTATGTAAATGGGGCGTTGGTGGGTACGGTGCATCGGGAGACTGGACGTTGTTGTGGTGAATGGAAGTTTGTGGTGGATTATTTAATGGATGGTTGCTGCAGGCATTTTGAATGTGGCCATTTGTCTTTGTTTTTGGTTGATTTAATAATAGTTAGGAGTTATTTAGTATATTTAAAGTTCAGATCGTGATAACCAAAAGAAATTCAGGTTTTTATAACTTAAATGGACTTATTTAAGTTATAAAAACCTTAAGTTATAAAACCTATTATCTCATATTTTTATTTTATAAGTTTATTTTTGCCGATCCATGAATTTGAAAAAATAGCTATACAATAGAATTAACAAATGTATGAATAAGTGAACGAACACATCGCGAACAAATGAACAAAATGGAAATAAAATAAGAATAACAAAAATAAGGTTAAAAAGGGAAAACAGGGTGTCATAGATTACAGGTATTATATGTCATACGGTTAATAACGCATAAAAATAAGAATTGTAAATAATTAATATAATGAAACCGAAAAAGTTTTCAATATCGTCGACAAAAAACACAACTTATTTTAGTTCATTTTTAACATGTTTTTTAAACATGTTTGAATTAATCATTTTGAATTTTTATAGGTACCTAATAAATTAAAGTAATTAAGAGCTAAATAAAAGAACTAAAGAAAATTGAAAATAATAATTAAAAATAATTTTAGAAATAAATTACCTGGTGTACTACTTTGTGTTGATTGGTGTTGACCTTCTAAATAAAAGCTTAACCGTTGGGTAAACCGGGTAAATGACAAATGAAAGTCGTCATCTGCTTTTACTTAAGCATAAAATAATCATTTTACCCGTAATATGAATCATTATTACGAAAAATCATTACTGTTTTGGTTTTGTTCGTTTTTTATTTGAAATTGATGTTGCCAGGTTCATAAAAATATTAGACAATCGAAGAATTGATGATATGATATGCAGATATGCAGCTATAGTTACACAATTATTTTTAGTAAAAAATGTAATATTGTTTAAAAAATGGAAATATTTTTTACTTGAATGGCAACATCGCGATTAAAATTCAAAATGGTTTTAGTGTAATTCTAAATATTATTCTTAAAAAAAGTAAGTATTTTTTAACTTTTTTGAACTTATTTTAATCTATTTTTAACATATTTTAAAATGCATTATTCACACATGTAGATTTCATTGTACTTTCTAAAAAAATTGAGCTAATTCCATCAATTTTACTTTGGAGTTAATTCATTGTTGCCCTCAAACACCTCAACTGATTTTGGATTCAATACTAATTTTTATTTTCAACTTTCCATTATCATGGTAACTTTTGAAACAAACACTGACTGCTAAAAGACAATTAGGGCGACAGTTAATATCCTGCACATCCATTTTACTGCTATCATCTTGGAAACTGTAAATTTGTAAATAATCGATTTGACACCGACTATGAAACCCTAAAGCTACACGAATTACAAAATAAATAGAAAAACGTACGAATTTATATTATAATAAGGAAGTTGCATGTGGTCAGATTTTCAAAAACAAACAAGTGTTCCGTATGGTTTTTTT
Source organism: Tetragnatha versicolor (assembly GCA_024610705.1). Lineage (NCBI taxonomy): Eukaryota > Metazoa > Arthropoda > Arachnida > Araneae > Tetragnathidae > Tetragnatha > Tetragnatha versicolor. The sequence goes on from JANDEH010000001.1 coordinate 61,212,421, forward strand.
GCATGGTAAAATGAAATTTCTAGTCAGTTTTTCAAAAAAATTTACAGGTAATTAAATATTTTAATTTAAAAGTCGAGAAAAAATACGTGACTGAAAACGTTTATTGTTTAAACTGCAAGATGACGTCAACAATAATACCATCAACTCCACTGCTTTACAACAATGTTTATTATAAGATGACGTCACATCCAAACTCTTGGCGTTTTCGCGCTCTTTTAAAAAGGGGATTTTTGTTAATTTTTTTGGCAATCAAAAAATTTCTCGATCGGCCTCAAATTTTGGGTAGTTGCTTATTTTTGCAAGAGGAATCGATTAAAAAAATAAAAAAAATCATGCAACTTCCTCATTGGACAGATGATGTGAATATCATTGCTTCGATTAAAAGTGTTAGTGAATATTTTGCATAAAAAATAATAGTTTTGTAATAATATTACTATAACAAAATTTTTACTGTAGGGGAGAGGAGGGAGGAATGGGACAGTGGGAGGAGTGGGACAGCTGAAATTCTGGAAAAATAAATAAGTTTATTTTATTTCCAATTTGGTCATTAGATGGCCTTCTTATAGCTTCTTGTTATTTCCTTCATTTAGTTTATCCAGCAGCAAGTTTCTGTTTATAGTTGTAAAAATTTGATTTTCCCACTTCCCAAGTTAATATCCAGTCTATCTTGAGTTTCATTTCATTTCTCATGTAATTTGTAGAACAAACATTATATAATGCCATTGTAATCTAAAAGATATAATTTATGCTAATCTGCAATTTCATAAAGCCTAACACCAGCATAGTTTATGTGACAAGTTATATTTTAAAAGCAATGTGTGGAGGGAGGAATGGGACACTCTGAAAAATGTAAACAAAATCTGCAAAAATGTAAACAAAATTTGAAAATATTAATTTCTGATAGCTTTCTATTGCTTCAATTGAAATGCTTTTCTTTTCTTGAATAAACAATTCCAAGTATTACATTGTATTTCAATTTTTGATTCTTAACACCATGGGAAAGAGTTCAAGTGTACTAAATATTTTTTAAAAATTATTCTATAATAGATATAAAATTGAAAGCTGTTTAAAAATGTGGGCAAAGGTTAAAAGAATAGTAGGTAAAATACTAGGCCCTTTCTCATTATTACATTTTACTAATTTTCTTTACTTTTCAAAAGTGTCCCATTCCTCCCATACTCATGTCCCACTCCTCCCACCCATGAGGGAGGAATGGGACAAAATTCTTGTTAATTTGAATGATCAAAAGTGATAAAATTAAACAACATTTAAGAACTGTACATTTTTAAAAAATTAAGTTAAAACATGTAAGTTTATTATCCAACCATTTGCATCTATGAATAAGCAGGGGATAATGAATAAAAACATATTTAGTGAAAATTGTCCCATTCCTCCCTCCTCTCCCCTACTGTTCTTTTATTTTGTGTACCATGCAATGAAACAAACATTATATTACCCTAAATACAAATACAAATACAAATTAAGTCGACCAACTACAGGCGTAAGCCCAGCAAGGTTGGTCCAGTCTTTTTAACCCAAACTACCGGAATCCCAGTACCTGTAAATTTTCCTCTTGAACTCGTTTACCCCACTTGAATTTACAATTGTTTCAGGCAATGCATTCCATCTATCCACTACCCTATTAAAAAAATAATGCTTTCTATAATCCGTCTTAAATTTGACTTTATTCAATTTTAAATTGTGACCCCTTGTTCTATTACCCGTATTGAAATCTAGTCCCTCTGTGTCCCCTTGCTTTACCATTTTAAAAAGTTGAATCAAATCCCCTCTAATCCTTCTTTTCTCTAGAGTTTTCTAGAGTAAAGGTATGCAAAATTGTGCATTATATTTAAAGCAAGTTAAACTAATTATCTTCTAGATCCAATGGTGATACAAATGGGCAAATAAGCATGACAGTGTGTCAGTATTCGAAAAAAAAACAGTTATGTTCTGTTACAAGAATGAATAAAAATAGGCTGATCAAATTTTCCAGTTGGATTTATTGTTAAATTTAAATTTTTTTTGTAAAAACGTAATTCTTTAAACATTCTGTAGCAATTAATTGAAGGGTTAATTGTGTAAGAAATATAGCAAACTAAATACCAATTCAGTTTTAATTTTCCGGAAACTAAACCTTTCCTGGCACCTTCCTAAAAGAAGTTAACAAGGCTTACAAATGTGTTACATCGTAATAAACAAGAACTACTCCTTCACGAAATCGCCCAAGCAGAAACAACGGTCTCATAAGTCCCAGAAAACAGAGTACGCTTTAATAAACCTGCACCCATCGCAACATCATAGAAACAATCTCCATAACACCACCCGTCACTTTTTTCCCTCCGTTTCCACGTATCAAAAAAATAGAAACACGGCATCCTCAACATCTCAGGTACTTGCTCACCTCTATCCACGGAGCACTCAAGCGTCCTCTCCCAATCATTCGGCCCATCCCCAAAGAGGCCGCCGATTTCTTCAGGATGACGTAGGCTGTTAGAAGGCCTTCTTCCGGACTATCGAGCGCATCCATAACAACGCCGATAAATCTTTGCCCGCTTCAGCGTGCGGAGATTAATTAAATTACATCGCTGAGTTTCGCTGCATTGAGGCGGGTAATTCGACGGTTTATTATGCGATATTTCACTGAGGAGGGCCACGCTCATAACAAGGGGAAAGGGGCCTCCATTCCGCCCGGCTTACCATAAACAAATGCTCGGGAGGTTTTATGAGAGAAGTTGGCTGTCTTCAGGTGTAGGAGAGAAGCTTGAAGGGTGGATGCCCCCTTTTGCACCAGAAGGGAGGTTTAATTTAGTGTTGTCTGGAGCAGTGAGGGGTGATGGGGATACGTCTTGTTTAGAACTCACTCGAAAAGGTGCTTGAGAATCTTTTCGGAAGAATTAAGGTGCTGCAGGTGTTGGATTCATTCAGACTTGGTTACTCTTTAAGCTGACGTAGTGGATACAGATTTTACAACAAAGTAAATGACACATTTATTAAAAATAATCATTTGATACATTGTCGAAAATGTATAGTGGTTTTCGATTTTTTGAAAAACGTAAGCCAAGAAAACTGTATGAGCATGTTATGGGCAATTAAGTGTTATAATGTGGGTAAACTTGTATTATTTTTACTGGAGGTATGTCTGTAAAATTATGAACTCTTACTTCGGTGATTTCGGGGTAATTGTTATTGAAGAATATTATTGTGTTGATAAAACTAACAAAGAAAAATGTGTATGAAGTGTTAAAAAATATCAAATTTTTCAAATTAAAATAATTTTTAGGATACAAATTAATCGATACACTTTTATAAATTTAAAATATAAATATTTTCTTATTTATGTTTTGGATATTATTAATTTTCTATCGTTTTTTGTTATTAATGATATGTTAACTACTAATGTGTTATTAACCCTTTCAGACTGCTTGATATTTCTATTAAAATATCTGTAGAAATTTTGGGACATTTAGGTCTGAAAGGGTTAACTGAAATTGAATCATTACTTAAAGTTTTATAAATTACCTTATAAAATTATAAAATAAACTTAATACGTATAGTTCGTTATAGATTACTCTAATCTAACAATGCCTAATCTGAAAAACTGTGAAATACTACAGAGTTTAAACAATGGGATGATAAGAATTGGTTTTAAATTATTTGAGGGTCACAATTTTTGTTCAAAAACATCTAACTCCCCTTGAAACATTTTCAAGGGCACTCACTCCCTTAATACCGCAGGTGTCAGCTCCATTAAAACTTAAAAGCACGACACAAACGATGTTTTAACCCTTTCCTGCGCTATTAAAGCGTCCCTTCGTAAAAAATAAAAATCCTCCTCGCTAAAGTTGCATCAAGTGTGCAAAACGCCCTGAAACCGCGGCAATAAAAAGGCCATTTATTTTGCCCAAATTGAACTGAATCACCCTCAAACTGTAAAATCTCGGGGCTAATCTCCCCCAAATGGCGGCGATGGTAATCACAGAAATGGAACAAAATATCGTTCGGCTCGGGCACTAACTGCCGCGCAGCCAATCACGGGGCGCCAAACGATTCCGATATTTTCTCTCCCCGAAATCCTTAAGCAATCAAAAGTGCGGAAAGTTTTATAACTTCGTTTGGGAGTGGGAGAGAGAGTGCTTTTCGAACTCTTCTTCAAACGGCAGACGATTTTGGGAGGAGGGAATGGCGGTCAGCGAGGAAATTATTCGACCCTAGACGAACACCAGTCGATAGCTTTAATTGAACAGTGTGTTCCAGTCTTTCTTCTTTAAATGGAGAAAAGAAAGAAGGATTTTTTCGGCTTTTAGTTAGGATGCCTATTTCCTTAAAAGAAAGAAAAGAAATCGATGTGCTCAAGGGGAGAACCTGTTAAGTGACTTGGGAATAGGGACCGCGGAGAGGTTGAAATCCACTTCCAATTGCCTTTGAGCTTTTAAGAGCTGAAATAACTTCACGTTAATGCAACAAATGTTTCATCATGATGTCTCTGGTCTTTAGTTGAATCCTTAATATTACTCGCAGTTTCAAAGACTGGTTCTCTTGATATAATGTACTGAAAATTTTTGATCTGGTAGGACTAATAAACGAATTACAGTGCCAAGGAACAATTTAATCGTCAGTTTGAAGAAGGGAATAAGTCCAAAAAATGACAAATTGACTTTTTGTGCTCAAAACAATCTCCAAGCTTTGCTCTACACATGGGTGAAAAGAGGGGGGAAATAACTAACCCCTATAGGGAGATATCGCCCCTTGAAGTTGTGAAATCGATGTCCATTCATTGTATTTTTCAAGTTAATTTGGAGTGAAAGTTAATTTGTCTTTCTTTTCCTATTCTTTGAGCTGTAAACTAAGTTAAAATGAAATTTTCTTTTAATTTCAAATTTTTTCAAACTTTTTTTATGCAGGGAATGTTTAACTCCATTCATATTCACTCACTCCATTGATACTGCTCTAATAACTCAGTTTCACTATAATTTTGAATTTTATTTGTCTTATTCCTTTTATTTTACCCTTTTGTGGTGTAAACTAAGGAGAAATATAATTTAAATGTGAATTTAAGGGTTTTTTAAGATTTTTTCATCAGGAAAATTTCATAAGGTTGAAGAAGGGAATAAGTCCATCAACTTATTTCGACTGTAAAATATTTTTTAATATACTTATATTTGTTTTGATGGTTGCTCTGTTTTCTAAATAGGGTTGTGAACTTCCAGTAAAAATTTGGTGATTATACAATGAAAATTCTATTACTTATACAGTTTTTTTCGATTTTCTCAAAACTTGGTTTTTGGACTTATTCCCTTCTTCAAACTGACGATTCAATTTTAAAATCCCTTATTTTGTGATTCGTTTATTTAATTGGTATTGTGGAATTGCTGTAACACAACAAACTAGATAGATGGAAACATTGTTTTTTATATACAGATAGCTGAGAAACTTATAATATTTCTCAGTATATCATATAGTAAAGTATAGAGTATACTTTTATGTTTAAAAATGTTATACATTTGAAGAAAACAATTGAAAGTTTTGAGTTAATATATAAAATTTAAATTTTTAAAAACTTAAAATATTATAAATTTAGAGGTTATTAGTGCAAAAGAATTTTAAAAGTAGTAGTAAAACTGAAGTAATAAAATTGCCTCCCATACGGAAGTAACCCAAGATTTTTTTTAGTACTTTCTTGGTTTCTAACCCAATTTAATACCGTCTTTACTGCGAATGATTTAACAGAAAAAAATCTTTGCCTCTTAGAATTGATAGATAAATAGTAGATATATACTTATCACGGTACGTTCCTTCTTTTGAAAAATAAAGAAAATGAATGCTCTGGTAATTGGTAAAGGTAAAATTGAATGTGTGCCTTTCAAAATCCAGAAATTTCAAGAGCTTCTTAGCCGGACAAGAACTCAATAAACTCATATTGAACTTTCTGTGAAGGAGATGCAATTGATTGTTTCCTTCAAATCAAATGAATCGCGGTCGTTTTCAATGATTCAGTGGAATTCTAGAGGCAGTGATAATTATCATTCATTTGTTGAATGAATTATCACCGAGTTTGCATTCAAATATCCCTCCACCACTCCTTTTGTGACGTCCTTTTGTTTGTCGGGTTCTTGATTACCCTAAAGGTTTAATTACTAATGGACAATAATGGTTCAATAGTTGGAAATAGTTGCTTTGTTATCTTGTTCCTAAATGCTTTGAATCGATAAATAGAAGTGCAATCAATGCAGTTTGTTCTGGAGTTGCATTCAAATGAAATCGAAACTTTATCTGCAAACAATGTAATTAGGAAAAGAATGATAGTTGGAATTAATTTCAAGGGAAAAGTTGTCTATATCAGATTTTAAGCAGAAAGAATGGATTTATGTTTATCATTTGATACGTGGGATATAATGCATATGATTAAATGATATGATTTTTCCTGAAACGTCGATGGTATTTGAAGTGCATGTGGGGGGCTAGATAAGGAGGGGGAAAGTTAAGGGAGCTGCCTAACTAAACTAGACAAGTTTGTTTATTATTTTAAATTTAACCAAGTTCAGTTGACAAAGTAGTTATTATAAATTTTGTATAAAATTTGAATGAACTAATCAACACACTAACTAAATTCAATCTTCTCAAATTATCTCGGGCATATTTTTTCCATTTCATAGATCTCGTGGAACAAAATTTTATAGTTACATTTTTAAAGATTTAAATTGTGTTAACGCGTATTACACTATAGAGTTAAAATGATAATGAAGGTTGTTCTTGTTCCCCTCCTGGAAATCCTGGGTATGAAAATGACTAGGAAACAAACAAAATGTTTGCAATGCATATGTTTAAAATTTTGGTCTAAGTTGCTTTAGTTGCAAAAATTTCGGTCTTTGTAAAAAAATCTTTTTTAAAAACTTTAAAAAGTACATTTGTTTCGGCTTATCTTTATTGAAAGTGTTCCCCAAAAATAATATATTTTTTAAAGTTTTGAAGATTTTTTTATGTGCTTGTAAAACCTTGTTTCCATTTTATTTTGTTAAAGCAACATTTATTCAAATTTCATTTTATTCACAACTGTTATGTCTTACTACTACTATACATGTTTTCTTAGTAAAATTTGAAATTTAATTTGAAAGGAATATTTAAAATTGCAAAGTTTTCTGAGTAAATAAACAATAAAGAAATGATGATACTAATAATGTATGTATAAATATAATAATGAAATAATAATAATAACTCAACAGAGCAAACATTTTTCAGACATTATTTCCATTCCTATAAACAAACCAAACTTGCCGACACCCCCATTTCCCGAAATTAAACTCGCCCAAGAACCGCCCAAAAGCAAGGGAGGAAAACTAAACTATCGAAAGAGCCATCCCTCCATAAAAGTACGACCTTCCCCAGAAAGGGCTCCAAACGACCTTGCGAAAACAAAAGTCATTAAAACTCGAGCTCCATATATATTCCACGGAGTGACGTCACGAAAAATCAGGGCGCGGGAAATAAAGCGGCCGTCGAAAGGCCGGAAGAATCTCGCAATTTCATCTCATTACCTACCTCACCGTTCCTTCTGAGTGCATAAAAGATGTCAAAGTATTGATCATCCCCCTCACGCTTATGGAAATCTACGATTCCACATTCATTCGAACTTCTTGGCCCGGTTGCCAGAATCCTGAATCTTAAATTAGATTTTCCGCCGGTTTTATGCTCCCGTAATCTCCGGCCACGACTGCTATTTACCGTTTTCCTGCAAATTATGGAATCACAATTTCATTTTTACCCCGCGGAGCCCCTTCTCTTTTATTTAAAAGACGTCGTAAAGGCTCGACGTTTTTTTTTGCTCTTCCTCTATCCGGAGTGGTTAAAGTATTTGAGATTAGAAGCGAGAGTAAACATTGCCTTTGCCCTCTCGCTTGTCCGTAAAGATTTTTCCATTAACTACTCGTACTCTGTTTACCTAGACTCGAATAGGTTTCCACCAGAGACAGAAGTTTCGTTTGTGCTTTTACTCTCTTTTTGGTACAGACCAAATTGTTGGATTTTTTTCATCTACTTTTTTCCCCTCGACTGAATGTGTGTGATCAAGGTAAGCATGATCCGTAATGATGGAAGAAAAGAAGAAAGTTGTAATACGATGCTAAATTAGTAAATATTGTCTCAAACTTGATATCTATTTTTGTTTCTGGTTGTAATTACTAGCGGGATATAAATTCTCCTTTCAGTATAATTAAATATTCAAATAATAATAATGTGTACCCATAAAATAAAAACATTTTTTGAATCCTGTTATTCATGGATAACACAATAGTATCAGTTACTAACTACTGAGTAGATAGGAAGTAAATGGGTAAAAACGACAAAACGCGCTAATATCTGGAATTAATAAACTAGCCGAGGTTTTTCTTGTCATGTGTGTTCTTTAAAAGAAAATTTTACCTTTCCTTGTTATTCAAAGATAGTTTGAAGATCCAAAAATTTCAAAACACAGAAATTTCTTAGAATTAAAATTTCAAAAGCATTCGTTCACTACAATGCATAGAAAATTATTACTAATCGTCAACACCATTCCTTGACTTCTCATCCCTCCAGAACATGTTTTTAACATTTTTATCTTAAAAACTAAGAAAACGCATAAGTATTTCTTAACAAGATTTTTTTTTATATTGGAAAAAATGTTTGTTTATCTATACAGATTTCTTTGAATTAATTCAGTTTCATCTTTGACAAAGGGCCTTTTAAGTTTATGCTAAGAAATATACATACCTAATCTCTTTCTTTGCTTTAAGTAGGTGAAATACAATTTCTATAAATATTTTCATAAAAAATGTTTCAGTAATAAATTTTAAAGTTTTCTAAATAAATATTCAATAAGTAAATAGTCAAATCTACTCGTAAGAGTTCCCAAGAAATATAGTAAAGTTATAAAAATTATGAAATTTCTGCAAAAAATAATCTCGTAAAAGTTGTTTCATGTTTGTAAATTCAAAACAAAAAACCATATAAATATTCGAAATATACCGAACAGGTTTCAATGAACTCTGTGACATCATAAAGCGATGTTTGCCCTTCCTAGAAAGAACAGTAATTTTTGTCATGACAAAAGGTTTTTGTAATCAACACGATACCCTTTTTTCTTGAAAAAAACCTACTTTGCAAACTGTTTACGAAATGACAACCTTTTAAGAAGAGAGTCCATTTTTCATAGTTAACTCTGTGATCGCCTTTTCAAGCGCCCAGGCGCTTTTTCCACGCTCTATATCTTGTCAAACACTTTGTTAGCACAGTTTGGTCCCTGATTTATTCCCCAAAAAAGCTCCCCCCAAAAAATAAGAAAGGCTCAGAGAAAATATTAAAAACCGACGCCCTTACGAACTTGCTCTTTTAAACTTCACACTTTCCCTTCGCACCAGCCTCGCATAAACTGGGACAAGTTGTTAAAATTCATGAACACGTAACCCTACAAGGCTAAAGAAAAATGGGCGAATACAAAAAGGACTTAGTTTAAGTTGTTAATATGCTAAGAAAGGAATATTTTACCCGGATGTCACTGGCGTAAAGACTCCGTTGCTCAGTAAGCTTGAAAAATGTCCCAATGAATAAAAAAAACTCGATCAATAAGTCTTTTAGAGATTGTTTTAAAGGTTACTTAAAAAAATACTTAAATGGCCTTTTTTTTCCTCTCGTAAATATTAACTGAACTGGAGCGAGCAGTTTTGAACCAGGGATCTTGTTTTTGTTTAGTTTGCACAATTACCGGTTGTGTGTGATTTAAAATGGGGAGTTGCATTGGGGGATTAACTTGGTTTGTTTTTGAAACTGATAAATGCGTGCTAATATTTGTCGTTTGGAAAAAAGCTTTTGTTTGTGTTAAAAATATGCAATTGTGTTAAGTTCAGCAGAAATTCAGAAGAGGATGGTTTGCAATTTTATTCTGCTGCCTTGCATTTATTTGAATTGCATTATTCAATTTATTTTTGAATGTTAAATTTTATTTTACAAATAAGGTTTTATTCTACATGTGTTTTTTTGCAACTTTATGCTAAGAATAACCTCGTCTTCCTTTTCTTGTAATAGAGGAAATAATTGATTCTAAAGAGATTACGACAATAAAAACTAATTTAACAACGATTTTTATTTTTCAGGAAATAAATTATTATAAAGTTTCATTTCATGTAAATAAAGCAAGTTATCAATAGTAGTATAAGAGTTTATGGAGCAAATAGAATAGAGGAAATAATTGATTCTAAAGAGATTACTTTTATAAAAACTAATTTAACAACGATTTTTATTTTGCAAAAAAATTATTCTAAAGTTTCATTTCATGCATAAATAGATAAAGCAGGTTATTAATAGTAGCATAAGAGTTTGAGAAACTTACTGAAGTTTATCAAACTCTATGAAGTTGAAGTATTTCAAACATTAAAAAATGACATAAATTTAGCAAACATCAGCTGTAAAACTGGTAGTAAAATTATTATTTTTCCTTTTTGAATAATTTTTAAAAAATACATGCTTTATAAATTAAATTGTCCATTTTTTTTCTCTCGTGTACCCCTTATTTTACATTTGATAACCCCACTCTCCCTTTATTTATAACTACATTTAAATTTAAATTATGATATTGTGAAATTTAAAATCCTTTTTTTTAATTTTTCACTATCTATAAGAACGCTTATTCCATAATTCATCATCCCCTTATAAATCATCGGATCAAAATATATTTATAAACTTTTATCATTTTGTATAAGGATATATGAACGATTATTCATAATACCATTCACAAAATGCTATAAGTATAAAAAATATCGAAAACACAAAAATTATAAATTTAAACATTTAAAAATTTAACTTATATAATGATATGAACTTATTTATATTTTCCCATTCATAAATAATTACTTTTAGAAAACTTTACATTTGTTTTTTCAGCCCACAAGTCTCATATGCCATAGATTCGGCTTTAAAGAATTTATTCTATTTATTGAGGCTAAAAAAGTGAAAGGAACATTTACTTCTTAGGAATTTAATTAGAACCGACAAGCGTACTTAATTTGATGTAAAAGTAACACTTTCGCCAATTAGGAATCTTACGTGCGTGATGCTTGCACATTAGTGAAAATTAACATCCTTCTTTCTGGGTAATATGTCTAATTTCAATTCAGATGACAAAACTTCCCATTCATTTGGCTGGAGAATAGTTTCCTCCGAAACCTTATTTTAATATTCTGACTCGGCAAAACTTTAAACTGCTTACGGAATTTCAACAGTGAACTCCCAATGTACTGGTTTCTCTTTAATAAGCAACAATACATTCTGTTTGAATTTCTGAGCACATAATTTTAAGTCCACTGTTGCCCCGCATGGGCCAGCATATTTTAAACAGCTTAAATATTCCTTTCTTAGATTCTGTTTGATGTAAGGCTTGAGTTTCCTAGGGATTCAAGCGGGATTTTTGTAAGCATGTTTTTGTAAAGTAAGTATCCATTTTTAAGTAGCATCTATATTCATATTGCAGAATAAAAGTGATGCAAATTCTGTGAGCGATTTAAAGGAATTCATTTTAGATTTTTCTTGCTATCAAGATTATCATTTAGAAGATTGGATTTGTTTTATTGATCAAAACTTTGTAGTAAGTTTTACATCATAGAAAACCATTGGGAAATATGCGATTTTATTTTTCCCAAGAAATCTAAAAGATCAATTCTCAAGTTTATCTTAACATAAAATAACAAAAGTTACAATTGGTTAAAGTTTAAAGAATTATTTGAAATTTTACTTTTTTACCTTTATCGTCAGTGTTCTAAAAGAAATTTGTATATTCACAGGAAATTATTTAAGCAAAAAACTACTTCAATTTAAAAAAAATCCAAATCACGATAAAATCCAAATAAAATATTTATTATATTTAAAAAATAGTTAAGAAATTTAAAAGAATAAATTAGTAAAACTTTAAAAGTTAACGAACAGCCTAATATGAAATAACAGGAAAATCCTTCAGCAGCGAAGAAAGACAGCAACTTTAAATAACCTATGATTACATGCAGACAGAATGGTAGCCAACCTCTCAGCATAATCTCCCGAGCGGCACACGCCGAACCCCACCTGAGTGGGACTCGAACACCGTGGCATTATTACCATCTCCGGATTTGTAGATAACGCACAGGTTAGAAACAGAAAAAGAGGTCGACCAATTTTTTGTTCAGAAATGAGAAATATAAGTTTTTTAATATTGTATAAACAAATCAGTGTACTTTTGTGTTTTTTATGAACAAAATAAGAAAGAAGAAACCCATAACCTGGAGGAAAAGATCCTATACAGGTATAATACTAACATGAAACAAGTGCAATGAAAATTAAATACAATGAAATTATACTTGAAGTGAATTACAATAAAAATAAACACTGGTAAGTATACAATAAAAAACTACTTGTTATATACAAAAAAAAGAAGTAATAAATTGATAATACATAGAGATGAAATTTGGGGAAAAAGAAAGTGTTAAAAAAGAAAAAAAATACATATGAAAAAAAAGATATGTACTAAGTGGCAAAGCGGTATGGTGTCGGGGAGTTTATAATTAAATTCAGTCAGTTTTAAAAGAACTGCTCAATATTTATTATTGTTAATAGGTAAAATTTTAAACATTTTTTAAATATTTTACTGGTTAAACTGTTTTGAATACTTGGGGGTAAATTGTTGTAAGACTTTGGGCCAAGATATGAGAATATTTTTCACATTATTTCTTTAGTGGGATATGGAATTTTGTAGATTTTATTATTTCTTCTTGCGCTAATTAATAGTTTTCTTTCACAAAAATACGGATTTTTATATATAAATAAACATGTTTTATGATAATAAAAGACGTAGCGGAAGAAAAAGAACGTAGCGTTTTGCAAAATGTAATTTTTTAGTCTATAAAGGTAAGTCTACCTATTTAAAGAATCATTTAGAGATATTTCGAATTTTCTCGTGTGGTCCTTGTTAATCCAGATAAACCCTGATTACTTTGAAACATATCTATGACTTAATTGATGCGTTGTATGCGAATACGAACACAGACACTCTTATGTCATGCCATGTGTCTCATTCACACAATATGCTCTCTCTTTGCAGGGACAGAGCCTCCCCCCGACTCCCTCAACCTGCAGGAGTTCGGTAGCCGGAGTGCGTCCGAAGGCACCATATCTTCGCAGCTGGAGCAACAGCAGCCTGGGGGCCGGCGGGGCTACCAGCGGCTAACGGGCGACACTCCCCAGCCCCCACCCTCCACCCCTTCCGCCCAACCCCCTGAGCGCTGCTCCACCCCCAGCTGCTCGGGATCCGAGTCCAGCTGTTCCGACAACGAGAGGGACTTCTTCGACGGGTTCACGGACTCCGATGACGGTAAGGATGTTTTCATTTTTACAAGTGAAGTGTGTGATAATATGGGCTGTAAAGTTTATTCGACAGGTGGTTTTTGACTGGTTTAAAAGATTGGTCGGATTTTAGGACGTTGGAGGATTGGGTTTGAGCGAGTTAGAAGAGGATAGGTTTAAGTGATGACATGTGGTAAATTTGCTATACGTGGTAGATAAAGATGTAAATCTAGAAAGTTTATATCCTCAATCAATTTTTAGTGTTTGAGATATTTTATACTCTTATTTATCACTGCTTTTAAACTATTTTAGAAGGTGAAACTTTATAACAAGAACACACTAAATACTCTACGAGTTTGTACACCCACCTCATATGTAGATATTATCCCACATATGACTGGTCGGGTTTTAGGGTACTGGAGATTATGATGATTTTGTTTGAGTGAGTTAGAAGTGGATAGGTTCAAGTGATGACGTGTCTTTAATTTGCTACACATGATGGATTAAGTTGTAAATCTTGAAAGTTTATATTCAATCAATAGTGTCTGAGATATTTTATAGTCTTATTTATCACTGCTATAAATCTACTTTAGAAGGTGAAACTTTATAACAAGAACACACACGTGTTAAAATCTTGATGAGTTTGTAAACCCACCTCATATGTAGATATTATCCCAAATTTACACGTGTATACCCCATGGATTCTAACCTATTCATTAGTATTGATGCAAAGAGGTCTATGTAGAAAAGAAGGACATTCAGACAGATGGAAATACAGGACATTTTACTTTATTTCTGAGTTTTTCTCTTAAGCACCAGTTGCTAACTAAAAAGGAAAATGTATGGTTTAGTGACTTATTATTTTAGCTACTCTCTCTTTAAAATATTGCTATTACTAGATATTGTTATTCCCCAGCCCAAACTAGGTGAAAGTAAACAAATAGGCACTAGATAATTGGTGTTTGGGAGCTGTAATATCCTTTAAACTGTCCAGAAATAAAAGATAAATTTAATTTCCACCCCCTTTTCCAACACTTTCAAAAATCGATTATTTCTCACCCCTTTTTTTATCAAAGCGTCGAGAATCTAAAGTGCATACACACAAAACTCTCACATTATGCTACTTATTTGCATTTTTAAAAATGACTGAATAACTTCATAAATACCCAAAACTTGATTTTATCTATATCACAATCGCAAATTTACTCTGCACATGGAGCTGGAACTTGGGGAGTATTAGGTATCCTATCCACCTTCTGTTTACGAGCTGAACCGTTCATATGAATCATTGATATCCATAATTGAATTACTCAGCCGGATCTGAGTGGTTGTTAGACAGCATCGAATTTAATTCGATTCTGAATAAACCTGGCCATGTGTAATGCATTCGACGTTCGCAAATCACATTAGCATCGCGCCCGTATTTTCTATAAATATATGAACATTTCATAGGCACTAGTTGACTGGTTGAGATGGGGGAGTAGAGGTAAAAGTCTATTTGGAATTAAATGAATTGAAGTTGTGCGAGAAAATGTATCAAAATTAATAACGTACATGGAGAGGAGGATTTATTTCTGGAAGCATGTAAGCTACAATGTATTCAAGGTATCTGCACGAAATTCGTATGTTTGGAATGCATAGTTTTCAGATATCTGTCCTTTTAGGTTGAATTATCTAATTATACTTGAAATATTCAAATCTTAAAGATAAAATATCAACGAATACAAACAGCACAGGTATAAAAATAATTTGTTATTCCTAATGCAAATTTAAAATTTAATCGGAGTGGCAAAGTATACCTGAGATTTTAACAAGGCATTAATTTTTTATGTGATTTTTTATAATTACCATGTGTGTTTTAGTTACAAAACTATAAACACGCTTAGTTTATTTTAATAATGTAACGAATTATAAAAGATGCTTATAGGTTCTATACAAATCAATACAGTACCAGTTGTTGTTGTTGTGGTTGTCATGTCCCACTTGAATATACCCAAGCTTCCTAAGGATTCAAGGCAAAGGGGGTGCGGCAGCTGAGAAAGTGAGGCCCATAAATGGAGGAAGTCCTACCTCTGCCTCATGATATATGATATCTCTAATTGATGCTGCCAGTATCACCAACTCCACAATTTTGTCATGTGTCTTAAGGGGAGGAAAATAGTCTCCAGACATCTGGACCTGTAGTAAACTGCACCATGACTGACCAAAGGACTTTAGGACCCACAGATTTAACGAGCATGTACTCCGCATATACTCGATTAGGGGTGTCGGGAATCGTACCCGGGACCCTCCGATCCCGAAGCAGATGCCTTAAACACTAGGCTCCCCACTGCCCAATACAGTACCAGTACTTCAGTTTTAAATTTTTTTTTTAAAATGTACATTTAAGTTTAGAATTTATTTAAATTGACGAAGCTATCATCTAAAGAAAGGCGGTCGGTAAGTTAAACGGTGGATTACTGGATAGTAATGGGAAACGCTTAAATTCTTCATTAGCTACATCATAATAAACATTATTTTGTTATATCTTTGAGGTTCTCGCTTTCTACAGTTTTGGAACTACGGAAACCTTAAAAAAGCAAATATCTCACGATGAGTCCCGAAATACTTACTGATTTTTTAACAAACGAATGCATACCTAACGACGGAAATCGGAAATCCCTGAAAGTTAAGCAAAAGTTAGATCTTAGCCCTAGTTAGAACTCCACCTACTATTTATTTTTTCAACCCATTCTATTCCCTCTTTTGATGACTTTAATAAAAAAGAGAATACAACAGCTTTAACTGAAAATTTGTGCAGAGGTTAATTTTCTCGCACAGAATGAAGCCCAGAATATTCCCTTTCCCCTGCCAAACCATACCCGAAATCTCAATCATTTTAACTTCGAACTCCATCTCCACAGAATCGATCCCACCTTGTATAAAATTAGATTCTCTCGCCACTCCTCCTTCGAAACCCCTCGCTCATTTGGCGCCCACACTCCTCATCCATTTCAAGGCGACGCGAAAATAACCCCGGAAACCCTTTGAATCCGACCGACGACGGACGCTCTGATTAGCCCGCGGCGATTTAATTAGCGAACGGCCGCTACCGGTGTTGATTCAAAACACCCAAAACTTCAAGGTAAACGGGAACTCAAAAGAGTCCGACTGCCACAAAGGGTCTCGCACAAAAAGGAAGACTCCCTTCCCAACAAGAATCATTACTTACTCCTCAGCCATTAGTTAGAACTTTCTCGCTGCTGAATGAGACTGATAGGGATTAGTAGCCTTGAATTACAGCTGCACCAGTGGAAAATGTCGTTAAAATTTGAGAGAGAGAATCTTCTCCAGGAGTGCATTAGCAGGGAGAAGTTTAGTATCCATTACCGATGCGATCCCGGTGTTCTCGGAGTAAAAAATATAGGGCTTCGCTTCTTTCCGGGCTGTGATGTAATTCGAGGAATAAGTCACCTTAAATAATCAGTTGAAAGTCCCTTAATAGGGACCTGGGGAAAAAAATCTTTTAATCTTCTCGAAGTGCAAACTCCCTTTTGCTCTCTTCGAGTTTTTAGTTTAAAGTGAAGGCGGCTGTGAAATTTTTTTATACGCGTGCGGATCTTTTGAGCTTATGTAAAATGATTTTGTACAGTCAAATTTTTATGCGGAAAGCGAGAGTAAAATGATTTTTGTGTTATAAAAGCAGATCCTTTTTTATGGTAAGACGTTTTGGGGGGATTGTGTTCAAAATGTGGAAATGTGGGGACTGTATTTAACAGCGTTTTGAGGGATTTTAGGTTGATGCGTATTCTTAACTTTCTAATTTTTTTCTTATGGAATATTTCTTTGATGTAAAACTGATCTAATTGATGTTATTCTTAAAAAGTATCTACAAACATTTAAAATTACAGCTGATTATTTGATTTCACTTTATTATAAAAAGGTATTAATATGCCTTAAATATACCTTGTTAAACCAAATTCTTTCATTCGTATTTTAAACATTATTACCCGAAAAACTGTATAAGCTGTAAGCAAACTAATAATTTTATTTAGGGGAACTTTACAAATTAAAACAAGTGTATGACAATGTATTGGTATGAAGAAGTATAAAATGTTTCATAGAGTTCTAAAGAGTTATTTTAATTTCGACCTATAAAAAAGTCGCATTTTCTTCATATCATTTTCTTTTCTTGATTTATTATGTTTCATTCTATTGAAAATCATAATGATTTTATCCAAAAAAGATATTCGAATTCCTATTATCATTTCAAACCAAAGCATATTCTAGTTCTACTGATGTTAGAGGTATTTTAACCTTTTATTATAACTCTAACATCTGCATGAAAACTTTTTTCTTTCTAATTAAGTTCGCGATAAGGTTTACTGAAAGCTAGAAAGAAGAGAATACTTTGTAATCATTGGAGTAAGAATAAACACTTCATAATTATTAAGGGGGAAATTCAAATTTCTATTATATTCACTGTTTTTCACTACATTCAATAGCTTGATTTATATCACTGAAAATTTAAGAAATTGATTGATAGATTCCATATAATTTTGAACTTTTAAAAATGCTGCCATACAAATATTTTCATTCATCTCTTTTGCCACGACCATACACATTTCTACCACTTACTTTTTTCCCGGCACTTCTCAGAAATCCGCTAACGCGTGAGAAAAAAGGGATCAGAGATTTCTCCAGAAAGGAGGGGGGTTTGTATAAATATTCTTCATGGGTTTATGAAAAATAACCGTAGTGCTCCAAGATGAATCGATAACTGAATAAATCTCTCTTGCTTGGAAGACTGAGGAAATATATCATAAAAAAGGGAACGATTTTTTAAATATATTTCTGCTTTTTTCATAATGATGAACGATGCAGCGTTTGACATGCCTTACCTACAAAACTGCCCCCCCTTTAAGAATTCTTCGAGCTGAAAAGTTCTTTAAGTTTTACTGACAAAGTGTGTGTTTTTTATTGTCCGTTATTAAGGGGCCATCTATCAAAGATTCTCTCGGACTCCAGCCTTTCAATATTGTATGTTATTTATCGCTTGTAAGTATAAAATTAGTAAACATTGGGTTATATGCAGTTTTTTTAAGAAGTTTTTTTTAAAAACTCAATGCAAAAAGTATATCTTAGGTGAAGTAACTGTCCTATAATTTTTTTAGCTGAAATATTACGGGGATTAATTAATTCTCTTACTAGGGGAAAAAGGGAGGTATATACAGAAGAAAAAGTTATTGTAAAAGAGTATATTTAATGGATAAAAAGAGTGTCTTTATGTTAATGGATCTCCCGCAATCACAAATCTTCTTAGTTTTAAACTTACATCCAATTAGAAAATATAAAAGTATTCTTGAAATAAATTGTGTTACATGTGACCGATTTAATACTCATGTTTGTGGTTTTATGTTATTCAGGTTTTAGTCTTTTATTCTATTCTCTGAAGAAAAGTTAAACAAAATATTTTGAATTATATTCACTTTTCTTCTTTAATAAGGGCACCAAAACCATTAAACCATAAATTACGTAACTTTTCCAAAAACAAATAATGGACACATGTGTTATTATCATGGGTTGGGTACATACCATATGTGTCGAGAGTAGTAATAGTGATATCACGGAATATGGGCGGCCCAGAATATTAAATATTTATCGGGATCATCTACGCATTAATTATTTTTACTTATAAATTGCAAAGGAGAGTGAAAAAGTGAACAAAAGTGACAAATAAAAAAAAATTAAGAACACATTTATGTGTGCTAGTTTAGAGGTAACCAACCTATTGCATACCATGCGCCAATAGTTTAACAGGAGAGTTCAGATGCGCCCTGTTGCTCCAACACTTATCGTTATGTATTGTTGGTTGGTAAATGTCACAATTCATTTCAAAGCCTCTCTTGTCACGAATTTGAAATGGAAAAATCTTTCCAAAAATAATTTAAATCTTTTGTACTGAATTCCAAACAAAAATGGAGGGTTTAAGGATCCTCACATATTTTTTTTAATCCAAACATTAACTGTTTTAATTCAGTTTTGGACATTTGAAATCTTTTGAGAGACACCTGAAAGGGTCGCTCTTTTTATGCTGAAGGAAATCGCCAATAAAAAAATTATTCTCCTTTAAATCTTTAATGGCATTATTCACAGCCTCTTAACCAGTGGTTAACCATCGGTTAAAGAAGGATTCCACCAATCAGTATCTGCAAAAAGCACCTTTTCTCTCTTTAGCTGCTCGTTAACCAATGGTTAAGTGGCAGTGAATAAGCCAAAAGTCTTTAAGGTTAAACTCAAACTCCCCTCTTGGAGACACCTGTATTATTTATATGTCACTATAAATGTAAAACAATACGTTTTTTTAAAGGAGTTAAAAGAAATTCTTAACCAAAATCCGGAAAATAGGTCTTTAAATTCTTTCAATACATTTAGTCAAATTTCTGCTATTCTCAGCACATTTCTTCTGTCTGTTCTGAAAGCATAAAAATTGTTTAAGATAAACAGTTTTAATTTAATTTCAAGTGACTGATACACCATTTTTTATTCAATATACCAAGTTGATACCCCTGGGCTAGCTCAACCATATCATGCTGATGATTTGCATCTCATTAGGTGAATAGTGTGTTGATATTATACATATTATACAGAGGAATTTAGTTAGGATATTACTAAATATGACTAAGTTTTTAGAGAATAGATGGAAATCAAATGTTTGGTACAAAAACGTAAATCAAATATAGTTTTTAAACTCGTTGTCAGGAAAACTATCCCCAAACTAGCCTAACTGTAAACGTGCCTAAGTCGTCATGCTTCCAGTTTGATTAGAATTTAAAATTAAAACTTCTACATGTAAAATTACTTTCGATTCCTCTTTATTGAGTTGTAATTAAGATGAAATTATTTAAAAGCATTCAAAAATAGGTTATAAAGCTTGTTTTACGTTGTTGTTTATAATCCCTTGATTTTTAACAAAAGTTAAAAAAACAATCTCAATTAAATATTTAAAATACTTATTTTAATTCAAATTAGCAACTTAAATCACGAATACTTTGAAAGGCAAGAGAGAAAAATAAGTAAAAAAAAAGATTTTTTTAAAAAACGCTTTTATTGAAGTGTTCTAAAAGGTCAAAAATAATTTATTCGGTTTGACAAATAATTTATTGGGAAATAGAAAATAACTTTTTGGTAAGTAAAAAATAACTAATTTTCCAATCACTAAAAATAAAAGCGTGGGCGCTAGTAATTTATATATTTTTTTTAATTAAAACTTTTTTATTTATTTTTTTAAATTTGTACAAATTCACCTGACGGTATGGACCCGTATAGGTAAATTCAAGTACAGTAACACTAACATCTATGCCGAACGAGGAATCGAACCCCAGACGTACGGCTTTGCAGTCAGATGCTCTAACCACTAGGCCATTACATCGGTATTTATGTGTAATTTTACATAAAAAATACCTAATAGAGAATTTAAAGTGAATCCATCCCACCCAAACCTCACAAATGAGAAATTTGTAAATTTTACCCCATGGAACATAGAATAAAGAATTTGGAATAAATAGTGAATGAAGAATTACTAGCGCCCACGCTTTTATTTTTAGTGATTAGAAAATCAGTTATTTTTTACTTACCAAAAAGTTATTTTCTATTTCCCAATAAATTATTTGTCAAACCGAATAAATTATTTTTGACCTTTTAGAACACTTCAATAAAAGCGTTTTTTAAAAAATCTGTTTTTTACTTATTTTATTTTTTACTTTTTAGTCATCGTATTTTTTAAACAAAAACAAAAAAAAATATTTATTTCAACCATATTTAATCTTATTTTCAATCTTATAATTTTAGTTTTCTACTATATGATGGGTTCGCGAGCAACAGTTCAGCGCTGGCGACGACGAAAAAAATGGTCCCGCGACTCATTCTGAGCCTATTTCCCAATTTTGTGGGAGGGGTGACACACGAGAAACAACAAAGTTAATTAAAATATATTTAATATTGCTAGGGGTATCCTTATAATTACAGAGCGGAGCGATTAAGAGCGCATCCGCTCTTTCACCGATGAAATCCATCCATATCAAAAATATTCACAAGAAAAAGAAAATGCATTTGATAAAATAATAACCAATCGTAAGCCCAGACAAAAATAAAACTCAGAATATCAAGGAGCAAACAGTATTATCCACTCTTTTCAGTAGTCCATAAATTATAAAAGTTCTCTCTCGCTTCCTCGGGATGGGATAAATTTTCGGCGATTTCTCGCTTTTCTGGCGATTGATTTCTTTCTCGCAGTTATTATCTTAAATCGCTAATTATCTTAATTGGAAGGTAGGAAATCACATTTTGAAGATTAAATATTGTAGTTATATACCTAGTATATTATCTTACAGGTTTTGGGAGCCATTGGCTTCACGGAAGTGTCTCAAATATGAATTAAAAGGATAACTAAAAACACTCGTTAATTACCTAAATTACGGAGGTTTTGACTAGTTGATGATTGAATATTGCATAGTCATCGAGTTTCCACCACGGTGCAAAGTTTCAGAACTTTATATCGTTTGGAAGTGCCTGAAATATTATGTACAAGAATCCAGAAAGAAAAAAAGTGATTAATAGTCTATAATTATCGTAATTACTGGGCAATTCTCGTTTTGACTTTTGAATATGATGAAGTTATGTCTTATAAACAGTTGTGCACGGTTTAGGGAGAATAACCCCTTGGGAAAGGTCTCAAATTCTGTTTTTTCTGTTAATTAAAAATACTCGTTAATTAACTTAATCCTTTGGTTGTTTGACTAGATAATGGTTGGATATTGGAGTGTCATGAGGGTTCCACCGATGTGTAAAGTTTCGGGGCCCTGACATATCGGGAAGTGCCCGAAAATCGAGTTTTAAAATTCCACCCGTAAAACGCCGCCAAAAGCAAGTAGAATAAAAGCGTTTAAAAAGGGTAAATTTATGCTTCATATATTAGTGAAATAATAAAAAAATGTAAATGATAAAACGATAATGATTTAGAACAGTTTCTTAAGATTTCAAATCCTTTTAATGAGATACTTTTGCAATGTGTGTGAACGTTTTAATATTTATTACATGAAAGCAAAAATTATTTCACAGTAAAAAAATTAAGATATTAATTTCTTTAAAGAGACTGGACAAATCAAAGCTAATCGGTAGGTAAAGAATATTTTTGGATTCTATGTGAGAGTAAAGTATTCGTGAAATTATATAGGTATGGAACGAAAAATTTAATTTAACAAAGGATAATGTAGTTAAAGAAAACTACACAAATATTAAGTATGAAATAATTTTTACTTTCTTATTTGAATTTATGAGATAGTAGTAGTCAACTGATTTCTACAAAAGTTGGAACTTTAACAGTAATAAATATTGAATCATGTGCTTTACTGTCAATGAGGAAGTTGCGTGATTTTTTTATTTTTTTAATCGATTCTTCTTGCAAAAATAAGCAACTACCCAAAATTTGAGGCCGATCGAGAAATTTTTTGATTGTCAAAAAATTAACAAAATCCACTTTTTAAAAGCGCGCGAAAACGCCAAGAGTTTGGGATCATCGTAGGTTGACGTCATCATAAGATAAGCATTGTTGGAAAGCAATAGAGTTGATGGTATGATTGTTGACATCTTTAAAAACAATAAGCGTTTTCAGTCACGTGTTTTTTCTCGACTTTTAAATTAAAATATTTAATTACCTGTACATTTCTTTGAAAAATTTACTAGATATTTCATTTCACCATACAAAAAACCATACGGAACACTTGTTTGTTTTTGAAACTCTGACACATGCAACTTCCTTATTGTTCTTTCTGTGTAAAGATTGTTGAAATCAGAGAAAATCTATTAAATTAATGGATGTATAAAATTTGACTATATAAATAATTACCACGAGAGACCGCATGTTTATACTAAAAATAATAATTTTTCTCTCTTTAATTTTTTATATATTTAAAATACTTTTTAAGTTTAAATTTTAAAAATAAAACTTTTATTTGTATTTCCATAAATAAATACTCGCTTGTAGATTGATGTCAAACTATTCTTCTTAATTTTATCTTCTTCTTACTTATCTCTGATCTAAATCAGATCAAAATGTTCTTAATTATAAGATTATAAATTAATATCACATTTCTAGGAAAGTAAATATCAGTATCCTATACGTATAGTTTATGTATGTCTGGTTGCTAAAATAAGTAAAATAGGCACAAAAAACTTTGACTCTTTTACATAATTGTATAAATAATACTACTTTGAACTATATCTTGATCCCTCTATTAATCTTCCTTCATAAATAAACGACACGAATGTTAATCCGTTAGTAAATGAAGTATTACTAGCTTACTTTATTTTATGAATGAAAATAATATTTATCGGACCTATTTATAGTATATCTATATTCATTCTCCTTTTACAGTATTAAACCCTTCAAAAATCTCAACTGAATTACATGCACTGCACACATACAGTTGAATAAAAAAAATCTCTCCCTCAGACTCCTTCCCCGAAGTTATTCACTGATCGACTCACAGAC
Source organism: Tetragnatha versicolor (assembly GCA_024610705.1). Classification (NCBI taxonomy): domain Eukaryota; kingdom Metazoa; phylum Arthropoda; class Arachnida; order Araneae; family Tetragnathidae; genus Tetragnatha; species Tetragnatha versicolor. The sequence goes on from JANDEH010000001.1 coordinate 61,236,287, forward strand.
GCAGGAATTCCTCTCGCACTGTTTTCTTTGATCGTGCATCTGGCAACGTCCCTCCTTCCGGAAAAGAAGAAACCCGCGCGAAATATTTAAATAAATAACACCCTTGATGCGCGTGTACGTGATGGAAAACGGAATTCCTGTACGGAGTAACTCGAATTATTTCTCGGCCCCGATGGATGCTATACCAAGAAGAGCCCATCGCTTTTCACAGAGAGAAAAATTCCCCCTCTGCGCGCATAAAAGACTTGGTCTTGGAGTATAATGAGGCTGTGTACGAGAAGATGGGCACCAACTTTTTCAGAAGTTTCTCTGTTTGCTCCGGGGCCGTTCCCGTGAAATTCGGGAAAGCTGTGCTGTTAGGAAATACATCCTATCATCTAACTTTTTGGAATATCAAATAGTGGAAAGCGAGGAGGTTTTTTTGTGTTTGAAAAAATGGAGGAAATATGAGATAGGGCGCTGGCGTGAGGCCCAGTTTGCTTTTTAAACTATATCGATTCTTTGCGAAATCCAATGAAAGGGGTATGAAAAGTAAAAGCGTCTCAGCTGTGAATTTGAGCGTTCCCTTAGGTGCTGTAAAGTAGGTTAGATGTTTCACCGCCCCATTCAAGTGAAAAACTGGCGTATTAAATTAAGTTATAGGTATAACGGATTTTCTTCTCATTTATATTACTTTTTTGTTTATAGAAACTGAACTCTTATTATTTTTATACTTACTTTACTATAAACATAATTATATTTTAAATCCTAAAATAGCAATGAACGTTAGAATGTCAAAATGGATTTATTTTAGATTGATATCAATCTTTCATGCGCCGAAAGATTCATTTAAAGTATTTTTTTTTCATTTCAATTAAGTAAAGCAGTCCTACTAAAATCTATTAGATCGTTTTTAAAATAATTTTTTGATCAACATTCCTTGTTTATCCACACTTAAAAAACTAGTAGAACAAACTCAACTATACATAGTGTTAGACTTTTGTTTGATTAAAGCTTTTCTATAAAAAATGAAAATATTTTGGGACAACTAGAAAACAACCTTTCATTTCCAACAGAATGAGAGCAAAAATAAGAGAGTGTGTAATCTACTGAAAACATTTGAGAATCGCCTTTCGGTTCAGGTGGGTGGTGAGGTTATTCTGAGGAGCTAGAGAGCGTAAAAAATTATAAGAGGAATAAAAATTGGGTTTTGGTGGAGAAAGTGTTAGGTATAGACACACAACTTCAATGCCAATTATCATGTTTTAACTTATACTATGTTTTAACTTATGTTACTTGTTCCACCTGTATTACAACGAAGTCTTTGTCCTTAAGGGGGGGTCTTTGAAATGCGACAGTAAAAAAAAGACGACATTACCTTAAAGACGAAACCTAAAGAGGAAAATCTTTAAACAGTTTTTAATGATAAGTTATAACATGATAATTGGCATTGACATTTTAGTTTTAGCTCTAACCGTTTGTACATTGGAACCCTTTTTTCATTGCTTTTATCAACTTTTCATGTGCTCTAGCGTCTCAAGATTGCTATGTCTTGTCTACACCCCCTATCATTTTTACCCAACGGTTTTTAAACGCCCGGTTTAAATTTATTCATTAGTATCTATAATAATGATACATTTTTTTCTACTTAAAAGGAAAAAGAATAAATAATCAATTCTTCCTGGTCCATTGTTTTTTTACCCATTCCTGATAAATCTGATGCCACATATTCTAATAAATGCGTAATATGTTGCATAAATAAATTCATAGGAACCTCTTAAAACCATCTTCCTTTATTTCGCTTTTAAAACGTGTCGATGTTTATTCAAGTAAAAAACGGAAACAAATCTAAGGCGATACAGCCTTCCAAAACGGGGAGCGAAAGCCCTGATGAGCGAAGCACTCAATTTCGCATTCTTCTCCACTTGTGCAAACGACAGCATAATTTATCTTAATACGCAGTAAATAGAATCCAAAACGGCGAGGAAAAATCAAAACAGCTTAAAAGCGGGGGCAATGGAGTATCTTTCGTTTTCTATTTTTTGAAGCTTTCTCTCAGTTGCTGCCCGAAGAATGACTCTCTTCTTCCGATTCGCCCTTCTAAACTGGGAAGACAGTATTTGCATATCCTTCATTGCGCGAACCACCTAACATCGTTTAGAAAAGAATGGGATCGTGCCATTTGCATTTATAGAGGGCTCAGAGGACTAGTGGACCATTTCGTTTTGTTGTATGAACTGTATGATACTCTTATATGAAGGCATATCTCTCCAAGACAAAGCTTTCTTTTTCAATCCCACTTAATTTTCATGTTCACTTTACTAATGCTTGATTATAGAATAATCCTTCCTCCTAGTAGTTCTTTTGCAGAATCCCATATTTTAGCCCCCCCCCTGGCGTTTTCTGTTATACAATCTGTTGCGTTCTGGCAAACTGGAAAAGTCAATTAGAATAATCACAAAGACAAGAGTGATATCATTTTGAGCTACCTATATCCTCATGATTCATCCGATTGGTCTCGCCGCAGCAGATAAGAATATATTTCGCCGCAGACGCCACAAACTATATCTAATTTCTTTTAATTTAGTACCCCTCAATTTATGAAAGAATCTGTTTAAAGTAAGAATGCTTTAAACAAATCAGAATTAGAGAAGCATTCAGATAATGATTATTTACAATTTAGGGAATCAAATAAATGAAATTAATTCGTCTAGAGGATTAATTACTGAAAAATTACGGACCTTCGAGGCGTGAGAAATTTCAGAAAGAACGGGTGTGAATTGAATCACATAACTTAATTCTGTACACCATAGTAATACTGCAGTAAAATAGTAACTCTATGAAAAGTGCAGGCTTGATTGATTGGTATCATTTAGTTGTCAACATCCAGTCTATGCTTAAAGTCTTAATAGTAGGTTATAGTTTTTTTTATGCTTAGAAGATTTTTTTGGCATTTCCACTTAAAAAATTAAATACGATTCAAAACATTTAGCTGTCTTCACTTTGTAACGAAACTAATCATGATGCGTTACAATTATCTATGTTGTCCACACAAAAACATGCCTCAAGTCCCCTAAAACCCTGCCCAAACGACTTGAGCCACTACTCCTAGCCGCCCCCTCTCTCTATATGGTAATGCCCGACGGTCTTTTCTTTTCAGCGTGTCGAGCTGGGTGGATCACAGGGAGGTGCTACTTCGGGGCCTCAAAAATTTTAAATTCATATCAAAATTATTCACGGAACCCCATTTAGAATTCATCTCCGGGAGGTGTGGCGTGCCAGAGATTAGAAAGGAAATCGTGTAAAGGGGGTGGTTCTTTTCCTCGGATATCGGAGTGGGATGAATTTCTAAGAACACTCTGGATCGAGAAAGTGATTTTGAGTCGTTGCGTAATTTATGCATTGCGTCGCATGAAAAGATGGGATTTGGGAGACTTCGCTTGTATTTTGGAGCAGAAGTTATATCCAGACACAGTGGAATTTGATTGCGACTAGTGTAATGCGTTGCTTTTATTATTAAAATTCATTGCATTTAGGGTGTTATTAGACTCTTCTTTAAAGAATAACTTAAAAGATGCATTATTATGGTGAATAATTTTATGAAATGAATTTATAATAATAATGCATAGGGTGAAAAGGTAAATTTATAGGACGTTCTTATCTGAAAAACGAGGATGATGAAATAAGTTGCATTTTTTTTACCAAAATGACATGAGTGTATAAATGTGTCATTTCTGCGCATGGGTATTTGTAGCCACTTATCTCTCATGGACACGACACCAACAAACCAACAACTTTTTATGTTGGTTATGGGTTTTACGGTTGGGTTTGGTGAAACTTATTCAATTTCTTAGCAGATTGCGTTTTTGGGAAATTTGATGCACAAATTAAGGGTTTTTACTAAAATTGTTTTGTGCTATCAAATATACAAAGCGAAAGACATTCAAATGCCTGTTAGGTATTAATATTGCTTCAATCATTCTTGTTGTATGAGTACCAAAATTAAAAATATTCAAAACAGAATAAGAAAAAAATCAGCTATTATTTTATTTCCTATATTAAAAACTTAAATCTTGTTTATAGTGCCAATGTATCCGTTATTGCAGAAGTAAAATAAAAGAATTTAATTGAAAGATAACATTATTTAATCACAAAATTATAATTTGTCAAATATATCTCCAATCTTACTTTTATTCTTCTTTATGTAAAATATTATGAACTAAATATCGAATAAAATAAATGATGAACTCCCTCACTTCATTTATCTATTGATAAATTTTTACAAAGGACTTATAATTTGCGTTTAAAAGACGAAAACTTCAAAGGATCGATAGTTAATTTTTAATAAAAAAATTTCTGGGCTGATATGGTTGATAAATATTGATTTAATTAATTTCAACTATGTTAACAATTTTAAAAATGTATAATTAAAATATTTCCACCGATGAGTATAGTTATTTATAAATAGGTCCCCTCAAGGTTACTATGTATATCAAACATAAACCATAAAAATCCCTTTTTAAAAAAAATGAGTGCTTAGGAATTAATGACTATTCTAAGGAGAATAACGAAAATTAATAAGAAGCCTTTCACCTTTAAGTGGCTTTCAAAACATTAAGTGTATTCATAATTTTACGGCATAAAACGATTACTTCTTGTAATGCACATTTTTGAAATCCTACTTTAATCATCTTAACATCTCTTGACCTATTCGTGCAGCTCACCTAAATTGAACTTCATTTCATTTACTTATTCAATTCTTACTTAAAAATACATAATCCAGATAACGACGAAAGAGGAATCTCATCAAGTATAATGAAAGGAATAAAACAGCATTGCGAAAATCTTAACAAAAAAGGAATTTAAGGGAAATAAGTAGGAGAATATCCAAAATCGTGATTACTCCCATTAATTCCTTTAAAAATCTTTTTATTTCTATTAAAAAATTCCGCGCAATATCTGTTTTTATTGGCAATTCTTCAAAGAAATCAGGATTCTCGTTTAAACCATCTACTTTTTTCCCTCGCCGTCATAAGAACGTTTTTCTAATTCAAATGAGCGAAGTGACAAAGAAAGGGATTTCTTTAAATCTCTTCGCAAACACTTTTTAGACAATTCTAATAAGGTCCGTAGAAAAAACAAACCTGTTGGAACAGCCCCGAAGGTATTTGCATTAGTTTTCTTTCTTTTTCTTGAAGAAGAAGAAGACTAAAACTAATTCCAAAGTCGTTTGTTTTTCTCGCACGTGGCTATCAGTTAACAAAAAAGAACGCCTGACAACACGAGGCCGAAGTGTCCGACATAATTTTCTTCTGGGTCTTAAAAAATTAGTTTCCGAAAAAACCCACAGCTTTATTTTCTCATTAAAAAGATATTAGTCGCTACATTAAATCCATGAACGAAGCGATGAATTTTCGGGTGTCCATTAAAGACATTTTTGTGCTTCATCACGGAAAACAATTTCCCAGCATGCTGTTTACGATGAAAGGGACCCAAAAATAGCGGATTTTTTGGCCGTGTTATAGTTTTTTTCCTTTGATCGAATGTATATGCAGTCGATTAAATAAATACTCGGTGCATGAATGAATTTATTTCGAAGTATCAAATTAGATTTTGGCAAAAAAAGTAATGGAGTGGTCTAGACCAGATGCCAAACAATATCTTTCTCCGAAAAATTATGCGTAAATACTGATGAGACTATTACTTATGTTTTGCATAGTTGATGAACACTCGCATGTGAATTAAAGTCATTATTTTATGCAATTAGTCAAAGTAGAAGGCAATTATAATTAATTCATTATTTTTGGGGATACAAGAGATAAGTCATTATTTCACAAACTAGAAACGTGTTTGTTGTTGAAAGCTCTTATGAAGTTGGTTGTAATTTTACATGTTTTGACTCTGGTTGTTGAAATTATAATTAGTTTTGTACTATTTATGAAACATCGGTATTTAGCATTAGTTGTTTCATTACAAACGAAGAACTGAACCTATACGTAAGTTTTTAAAATGTGAAAATTGGGGACGTTTGAATTTTCCACTAATATATATCATTCATTCATTCCATCAGCTTTGGCCCGTGCTCTATCCAAGCGTATCAAGAATACGTTTGTGATTCCTGTGATACGTTGTGATACGTTGCGTACGTCCACTTTCCTAGGAGAATTGTCTTTAAGAGTAGCCGTTCGTTACCGATCGGTGGTGGGGGAAAGAAATATTTTCAAGCGCCAGTTTAAAATGAACAGAGTATAGTGTGTAATGCACAAAAATATGAATCTGAACAAATTCTTCATTTGTTCAAAGACACTAAAAGCAAGAAATTACTTTTAACCCTTTCAATACTGTGAAAAAAGTATATTTAGAGCATTACATTACCGGGAAGAGTTATTTCTCCTCCTAGTGCGATGAAATAACTCTACGGTCTGAAGGTCTAAGAGACCCAAAAACGATCCCATAACGACGTTTCAACAACAATAATGATGTTACAAGCTAATGTTTAAGTTTATTGATGTGATCCGCGTATGGAAAAGGTTAAATATCGTAAAGCAAAAGATGCATTTTATATGCTTCAAAAACACGTCAACCAAGGCGTCGGTACAAAGTATCAGCACTAACTCACCGCAGATATAAACCCTCATCATTCACCACGGCACTCTTATTAGCCTGGTAATACCAACGTCCGTATCTCACATCAGTCACCGGGCAGTAATCTTAATTTCCAATTTGACAAACTGCATTAGGATTCCGTTGCGATTCTCGTCCATAGGACTATTATTAGACGAAGATTAAATCTCCTCCCCCCCTTTCGAACCTTCCCTTAGTGTCAATCCTCCCTCAGATTCCCTCCTCGCGCCTCAATTAAGGTTCCCTTGAGAAATGGTAAACCCGAAAATTATTAGACTGTAATATATATCGCCCGATAGAGACGTCCTTCGCGCTGAATTAGTATGGTATTATTGGTAGGGTTTGAGCCTATTCGATGTCGATTAGTAATGATGCCGTATCGATTGTTATTAATAATCTTGAGCTGTTGTTGGCACGTGGCTTTTTACGTGAGTTGGTTGGAAATGAATGGTCCTGGACGCCCTTGTTTATCAGCTTATTACTTATAATAGAAAATGGTTTCATGGTATATCGACAATAGAAGGTTAAAATATTTTTTCTTCTTTTTGAGTGCAATATCTATTTGTTAAAATGTGGTATAAGTTAATTTCTTTGTGCTTTGTTGGGTTTTTATTGTGGCATCACAAAGGAAACTAAATATATTTATTCTGTTTTTATCACTCTACGAGCATCATTTATTTGTATGTATAGACCAAGTTATATTATATGAATAAAAATGTAGTCTGAATGTTTATTTTTATCCCTTATGAGGTTCGTGTAGTAATTTCTTCTTTACAAAATAAAGATGGTTAACGGTTAAGAAAGGGGAAAAGGAATGACTAGTTTTATCTTTAAAAAATGCAATTCAAGTCAGGTCAAATCCTTAACAAGATTCTGTTAACTATACAGGGTGATTCAGATAAGTGTTTCATAACTTCTAGGGGAGGTAGGGTACATCAAGACGAACTAGAATTGGTACGGAAAGGGGGGTCGCAAATGATTTTTAAGGGGAGAAACCCCGGGGTGAAAATCAGGCAAAAAACTTGCATATTTGTGCTGGAAGAGACACAATTGTTCGACTCCGTCCTCTAAATTTTAACTACTAAAACTTCTACTATTCCAATCAGTAAGCCCTTTGCATTCGGTAGGAAAAAAAAGTCGCCAATCCGTGATCGCCAAATACTTTTTTTGTTGGTTGGTTGGCTGGTTAGTTGGTGTTTTATAGCGTATGGTGAAATACTTTTTTATGATTCTTAGGGCAACTCAAATTTCTATGTATTTGTTTTAGGTATTATTAATGTTTTAAAGAGAATCGGAGTGGCCAAACTTAGAAATAAGATCACATCGTGCAATCTTGACGCATAGCTTTTAACATTTTTGTGATTCAAAAATTTAAGATACTTCAAATTTCAAGGTACAGAACACCGACACAGAAGAGAGAAAGTTCACCTAGGGCAAGGGCCGGAATCGAACCCCCAATAACCCTGTATAAAATGCATTTATTAATAATAAATTTGAAATATTATTACGTATCGCCTCTCATAACAACTTCGTACCGAGCAAATTTACTGAACAAAATGAAACATCTTCACGAATTATTTTTTTTAAACATGTCAAAATTTGGGCTTTGAGACAAAAAGCGATTTAACACACATCGTAATTTATGATTTTAACTTTCCTCACGTGCTCATCCCTGAAAAAAAATTGCAGTAAATAAGAACACTACAATTTAGAAAAATCCATAAAAATATCAAAATACACATCCTTTAATTTTGTCAGATTTTTTGACCTCGTGCCATAAAACCCCAACCCACATCCTTTTATAGTCCTCTTTCCGTGTATTGCCCTAAAATTATAGGCAGAACAGAACCCACAATCTTACGATTGCGAGTTAAAAGATTCCGGCTTGTTTACCAACTGAGCTACCGTTTTAAAGATAAAATACGCATCTAAAAAAATTGCGTCAAATCAATAATAAATTGCCAAATTTGGTTGACCGTACATCAATATCGAACACTGATCGAAACGTATCTTTTCCTGTGAAAAGATAACTTCCTGGAAAAGTTACAGTTAAATTACTTTTTAGAGGACGAGTTTTATTATTTTGATGTAAAAAAATTACGGAATCGAACCACTGTGTCTCTTCCTGCACAAATATGCAAGTTTTTTGCCTGATTTTCACCCCGGGGTTTCTCCCCATAAAAATCATTTGCGACCCCCCTTTCTGCACCAATTCTTGTTCGTCTTGATGTATCCTACCTCCCTTAGAAGTTATGAAACACTTATCTGAATCACCCTGTATGGTGGTTGTAATGATTATATTAAAATGTTCCTTTAATTCTTAAAAAAATGTGTAGACATATTTCATAGACGCGTGACATATATTTTTAATATTGTTGCTTGTTTGCACATATTACAAGCCTAGTGAAATTTTGACATATTGCTTTTCAATATAAAGCATAAAATTTTATTCATTCATTAAACCCCAAATGATTTATTTAATATAGCCATAATATTTAACCTTTCACCTAAAGGTGTTTCGAAAAAAAAGTTTTAAAGTTAAAACACAATTGGAATAATAACGTTGACATTCATGGATTCTTTTCGAATGAATTTCGTTCCCATTCTCAGTAATTGGAACTTACGCAGTTAGAAATACATTTGCGTCTCCGTTTTGAACACCTTCCAAAAATCATCCATTCCAATTGCTCCTTCTCAGGGCACCAAACAAATAGCCGTCTATTGTTTCTCCACATTAAGTCCTACTCCACTTTTGAAATCGTTTAATTCTTCCCCGACAAAGTCGGACGCAGCTGGCTCCAGCTCCCCCATATGTACTCGCTCAACCATCTTTTCTATACTAAGGTAAACGCCCTAGCAGAAAAAAATAATAATAAAAGATCCCCGACTGCCTTTGATCGTGATAAACAGTGCTTGGTATAAAGCGAATAAAATAAGGCATCAAGCCCTACCTTGCGAGTTACCCCCTATAAACAGAAGGCGGCGTTTTCGCTCTGGCAGCACTCCAAAAGGAATAATATTGTATTGCCGCTTGTGCAAGCTTGCACGAAAAATTGGAGGAACCGAAGAAAACGGCGCGTCTCTCTCGCTCCCTGGGGAATTGGAAATTACTGGGTTTCCGATATTGGATTCTCTTTTTTAATTCCTGGTAAACGTCTTGTCACTCTATTCCAGACTCTTTTTATTTGCTCCTTCGGGAATTGCTTGGCAGAAATGTTTTGAGGGGGCATCATGCTTGAAAATAAATTTTTTTTCAAAGAGAGCACGCGGATAATTTAATTTTATGCAGAGAAAGGCTCGGCGTGTGAAGAGAAACTAGTCTTCTGTCGGATGTAAATAAGTTGTTTTCTTTGAAGTTGCTGCTTTGAAAAATATTTGTCCCTTATAATGTTTCTCTCAATAGTAGGTATTCATTTATAAGATTGGGAGAGTAGAGATTGATTAATTTAACAATTAACACGCAGTGAAGTTTTTAATTTAATATTTTGTTCAGTTTATGAAACAACTTCATTGTGGTGTAAAAAGAACTAAAAATGTTTGCAATAAGGATATTGAAATAGTAAAAAAACAAAACATTTTAATTTAACAGTTTTTATGTTTAATGAAATTAAATCTCCAATTTGTGTATATGTTACGGGCAATATGATTAATCCAAGCATCATTAATGCCCGGATTTCGGGAAATGGGATAAATACTCATTGATAATAATGTCCTTCAATTTATCACATTGCTCGCAGCATATTATATTAGGTAGTAAATAAGTGGGGTAGCTCTACATTATACGTAAAGGATAAGTGACCAGTTCTTATAATGAATTTCTTTAAAAATTGGCTATGAAAGCAAATAAACTATGTGTTTCCCAATATTAAGGATTATTTTTGTGTTAACATATAATAATGGATAGATTGATTCTTATCACGTATTATTACTGAACAAAGTTCGAGTCTTTCTAATTATCTCTATCAGTATTAAGATAAAATTGAGTTTAATTTTGTTAACTTAGCAATTTACGTAATGAGATAATAGTTACTATATAGCTAAAAAGACCACGAGTACGCATTTATCAATACCACTAATGAAATATTGATTCTCCCATATGCTTTCATTTTTGATGCGGTATATAGTTGCATAAATGATCAAAGGAGTTCCTAATAACACTCCTCTACAGACTCATAATATTGAAAACTGACTTCAGTTTCTCTTATTCAAAAGAGAAATTACTCTCCCTTCAGACATCATAACGAGTATTCATAAGCTAATGGGAAGTTATTCAGTCTCCGTCCTCCACATTATTGCAAACCTTAAATCACAGAAAAATGCCATCAGAAGAAAACCAATCGGGAGAGCTTCAAAATATGCGCAGAATGCGTTCGCCTCGCTAACCAAACGTAATTTATCCGCCCTCTAATTGCTCCGAGGCGTACGTATATTTCAAAACGGGAATTAGCGACAGAGCCCTTTTCTTACATCGACGCAATATCCTCTCTTCCAAGCTCTCCGCTTCCGGTAGATTAAATCCTTCACAACAACATTTAAAAGATTACTGCCACGGGAAAGAATGGGGCGAGGCGAGAAAAAATTCTTCGACAATGGCTAAATGATCTCAGCCTTTCCTGTAGCCCTTTGTTCGTCATTCTTTGTGCTGCTAATTAAAGTCCCATCCTGTGCCTCCCTCGTCTTCTTGAAGAGACCCGCCGCGTGAAATGGCAGTGTGAACAACTCGGAGAATTTAATTTTCCACCGTTGGCATCGAATTAATTATTGATCGGGGGAAAAAGGGGCAAGCGGTGGGTTTTTATTTTGTCTGTGACGTCATTTTTGTAAAATTAGATTGGGCTGGAGGATTTTGCCATGTATCGGCTGAGAGAAGCCGAGATGTTCTGTTTGCTATAGAACCAAAATCGCTTTTAATCGGGCCTTTTTTGGAGTTTTTTTCGAGATGGGGAATGAAGGCAATTATCCTGAGTGAATAAAAGGGGCAATTAAAGAATGAGTTAAGGTGTTAAAAAATTCATCGTTTCTTCTTTAGGGTTATTTTTTGTCATCTTTCAAATTCGGATCTTTGGATTCTCTCCATTTATAATGCAGCATGATTTTTAAAACGAAGAAAAGATACTTTTGAACCTTTTTTGTTTGCTTGTGTTCTATTTAAATGTAAGTATCTATCTCAGAAAAGCATTAATATGTATGACCGTATTTGTTAAATCCTTTTCTTAATGTATCTCTCATAAAATTTTAAAAAGACCTAACTAGTGTTCCTTTTTCTATTCAAATATGCAAAACGTTTTTTGAACTTTTACATCTGCAATTTACTTGATGAAAATTCTAATTAATGAATTTTTTAAACAAGGATGTTTTCTGATATCTGATGTATAAAAACTATTGCAAATATGCTATTTACGTATTTTGAACTAAGCGTAGATAACAATTTGTAGCATTAAATACTTTTTTTACAAATCTTAAACAAACATTTTATTTTCTAATACATAGAATAGATATATTTAAAGGCTGTTTATTTTACAGTAATATAATGTTAAGTTTTAACCAAAGTATAGAAAATGCTGTAAATTATATAAATATTTATAATGTCTACGTTAGGTTTAATTAATTACGTACTATATTTTTATGTTTAAAATTTAAAAATATTTATAAAAAGCGATATTTTGTGGATCTAGCACTGTAATATTTCTTTTACATTTTCATTTTTAATTAATAACTGCTTTTACAGTTAAGTAGGATATTGTTTATTTCAGTAGTTATTCGTTATTTTAGTTGTTCTTCGTCATTACCTGAAAAAGTAAATGTTTGAGGAAAAATTTACCTTTGTGAATGATAGATTCTACATAATATGTCCTTATTTCTACTTACACATAAACACAAATATTTTGGATATGCACCAAAGCACCTATTTTCCTATACTATTATTTTACCTATACTATAGAAATAGTATAGGTAAAAATGTGCAATTATGTATATAGATGCGTTTTATGTGTAATAATTATTAAAAATTGCTTTAAAAATTGTCACTTTAAAATAAATAAAAGCGTTGGGAAAATAAAAGGATTCAATTAATTCGATATTCAGATATAGAGAAAGAATCCAGCAGACCTTCAAATCAGACGGCATTTAATGATTAGGGGGACAACCAACCCTGATTGATATTCAACCACCGTCTTGCAATAAATTTCCTAATGGATGACAAGATATCTATAAACTTTGCGGGTTAAGATACGCGTGGAATTCATAGCCCTCATTCGGAGTGGCTAAAGGATAGTCAAATTAGTTCGTTTCACCTTCAAGCGTTTTCCACTAGATTAAATATTTACGTAGCTTCATTAAAAGTGCTCGCTGGGAAGGTGATCTGTGTTCCTTAATGACTTGCATGTCTCATGTTGCTTGCTGTAGGTGGCGAGTTAAATTTTGTACCGTCTCTGAAGTTTAATGAGTTGGCTGCGGTGAGGGTCGAGAGTATCAAGTGATGGAACATCTCAACTCGTTCAAAAGTTTGTGGGGATGAACTTCCTAATGAATGCATTGCTGGTGATGCATATTCTAATGGGTATGTGTGAGGATGGGTAGATGAGGTTTTAAATCCAGGATTTTCGTTTCTTTTTTCTGCCTGCAATTTAAATGTCCGGGATCACTAGTCACTGGAAAGCATCGTGGAGATATGTTTGCAACGCTGTAATTGCAATTCTCAAGAGATGCATGATTTAGTATGGGTATGCTTAAGGTCTGTTTCAATGCATTATTTAATAGGACAGTTTCCCTACCAGCAAAATAGTTTAATTAATCCTCTAAGGAATTTTTAGGATGCATCATAACTAAAATATTGTTGCTGTTGTTGTTGTCGTGTGCCACTTGGAATACCCAAGTTCCATAGGGATCCAAGGCAAAGGGGGTGTGGCTCCTGAGAAAATGAGGCCCATAAATAGCAGGAGTCCGACTCCTGCCTCATGAGATATGATAGTTTCTGACACTATCTATCACCACCTCCACAATTTCGCCATGTCTCTGAAGGGGAAGGAAATATTCTCCAGACACCTGGACCCGTGGTAAACTGCGCCATGACGGATCACAGGACTTTCGGACCCACAGATTTAACGAGCACTCCAATAATTTAACCTTCGATTTAACTCCAATGGAAATTTCTTAATAGAATATTATTGTTCACATCTTTTGTTAAAGGTTAGAAGGAGTGATAGTTGAACAAAAAGAACCTATTTTTTTATTCGACAAACTCAATTGTGAAAAGTGAAAAAAATTGATGTTAGTAAAAATCATCAATCTTTAATTAAATACTTTGCATAGGATTACTTAGTAAGAAGTACTCCGATTTCTTAGTGATCATTTTAATCTCTTTACACTTACCTAAAAAATCTCTCCAACACTTACCTAAAATACCAAAATGATTTATGGGGTATCATATCCTAAAAATTATTAAATTAAAGAAATTTAATACTTTTATAAAAATTATTTCTAGTTAGAGTAATTACAATGTCAAATATTTCCCCGGAGAAAAAATAAACGTAATTCAGAGTATTTGGTATTTTTAGAGAGAACTTCTATTTCTTTCAGAACAAATGTTTCTTCTCCCCCCCATCAAGAAATTCTGTATTTATTTAATTTTTATAATGTAATTGAATAGGTTTTTTATTACTTCCTTATGTTTTTCTCGAATGATTTAGTCTTCAGAGTTTATTTTTCATTTCATTTTGTGTTTATTTTCCTTTTTGTCTATCGCAGATAATTTCTTTACTTTACTTATTGGTTGAAGTAAGTTTAGTTAGCTTTTAGAAATTGTTTTTCCTTAGATTGTTAGAAATGTTTTGTTTTTCAAAGACTCTGACGTCTTTTTCAAATCCATATGGGTTTTCCCATTAAGTTTTTTTCAATATAAGAAACCACCATCATTGCAGTAACAAAACAGAAAAAAATTATAATAAAATACAAATAATCTTAAATATAATCTAACTTGTGTTCAATCAAAAATTTTAGGTTTTTTATATCAATCGAAAAATCTAGCATTTACCTTTAATCATATTTTTATAAATCAGCCCAAATTTAAAAACTGATCATGAATTGAAGTTATTTTAAAGCTTATCTTAGTTTGAATATTTTCTATCCATAAATCCAATTTTATGAAATGATACAGTGTAGCTCTAATATCAATACCTCTTTCCAACCAGTCATTCTAATAGATTCACTTGTTAAAAATAAACCAAACCAATAAAAAGTAAAAAAAAACTTAAATATGTACATATATTTAAGCTAAAAACTCTCTTAAAACGTACATTAAGTAGATCCATTTATTTTTTTTATTTCAACAATTTCTCAGAAACCTTGCCATTTTGTATGAAAAGAAGTTAAATTGCATTTAATCTAGTTGAAAACCATCTAAATTTTTTATATTTCTTCTAGACTTTTATAAATCTATGATAATTTTGTCTCGATATACTTATATTGTAATCAAATTGAAAAAAACTTTCTGATTCTATAAAATTCAAAACATATTTTCATGATGATTCCAAAGGAAAAACACTTTAGAAACTCACCTATTTTTTACACTATAAGTTTTATTTAGGAACAAGCTTTTCAGAAACAAATTTTTCTCAGTATCAGGCAAAGAAACAAAAATGTGTAGATAGAAACGTTAAATTTTACTTAAAGGCATATAGAGAGAAAAGGCAATTCAAAGAAACTGGAACAATAGTATTTTTCTTAAATAAGGCCATTAAACGCATATTTACATTTAACTGTAACTTTACTACTTTTTGCTTTTAACTGCTGCAAAGTTACATAAACTTTAATTTTACACTGTCTAAAAATTTGCAATTCAAAGCGTCTCGTATTCATTTCTAAATAACATATACATTCTACATCAATACCTTTAAAACTTACTGAGATTAAAAATAAAAAAAATTAAACTTTTGCATCAACTATACATAATTTTTAATCTAAGAAACTTATTGATTCAATTGTAATGTTTATAAAGAACATTAAAGATAAAATTAATGATATGTTTAAATGAATTTAAACAGAAAAATAAATTATTGAATACCTCAAATTAAATAAGTGATTAAGTTATAATATGAAAATAACTTAACCACTTAATGTAGTTTACTAAATCGTTAATTTTTCATAACTTTCGTGATACCAATTGCTTTTCTCTAGATTTATCTTGATGACTCAAAAAATGACGTAGGATTAGGACTCAAGATGTCCCTTGTGTAATGGCGTAATCATAGATATATCTTTAGGAGGACCGCGTTAGTTCACCAAGTTGATTTGTTAGATTAACCGAATGGTTATTCAGTAAATAAAGGATATTTTGTGTAGGAATTTTTTCTTTCAAAGGATCATAAGTATATACGCGTAATTTACGAAAGGTTATCATATCTTTCGGTTAATAAAAACTAATGCTTGGATAGTTTATGACTTTTTGATCGATTTCCGAATACGTTAGACCAGATGAGAGTTAAATACGGATTTAAAAAAGGTAAAAAACACTTCTAAAGATTAGCTGTACAAAAATGTTTACTTTGTTTTCTTTTTAAAACTATGTAATTCTGAAAAGAAAATGTTTTCGAAATTAACCTCCTCAAAATGTCCTAAAAATTTGTTAAACACTAGGGGGCTCTGCCCCCTGCTCGCTATCGCTCACCAACCCCCGGAACTGCTTCGCAGTTCTTTTCAGATCGCTTCGCGATCTTAGAGAGCTTGTTTCATTTCAACAATCCAGGCTCGTCGGCTTAGTTAATGCTCCTTTGATACCGAAACTACTTATCTCTCTAGTTTATCAATGATTTAATTCGAATCATTCCCCCGAAGATATCAAAATAAGGCTATTTGTAAAATAGTCATCTCTTAACTTCAATTCTTTCTTCAGTGAGGAAGTTGCATGATTTTTTTAATTTTTTTAATCGATTCCTCTTGCAAAAATAAGCAACAACCCAAGGTACATAAACTAACAAGGTATGCTCATAACTCTCGCTGTGTGACGTCACCCAGGATATAAAATAACGGACCAATCAATGACGGGCATATCAGCCACCAAAACTACTATTCTAATTCAAAAAACTTGATAACCTATAAACATGTTCTTAATTGTGTCTAGTGTAAACTGTTTTAGAAGTTTCTTTGGACTTTAATTTAATAAAAATCACCAAAAATAAGCATTTTCCCATGCTGTGAATAGGAAATATATCCTGGGTGACGTCATTTTCAAAAGCCACGCCTTTTTCGCCGGAAGAGCATACCTTGTTAGTTTATGTACCTTGGCAACAACCCAAAATTTGAGGCCGATCGAGAAATTTTTTGATTGCCAAAAAAATTAACAAAAACCCCCTTTTTAAAAGCGCACGAAAACGCCAAGAGTTTGGATGTGACGTCATCTAATATAATAAAATCAAGTGTGGGTATAAGGGTATGTATGTTTGTCTTTTATACAAATCCACAGTTTTCTTTTGATCTGCACCAAACTTGGTATACATACGTAAAAAAACTCCAGAAAAAACATAGGCTATGTTTCGAAAACTTTAATTGACCCCTTGACCCTCTTTTGACCCTTTTTATGGTCATTTTGCTGAAATAGCTTTATTTCTGCTCAAGAAGAGATCTGCTTACTCCATTGTTACAAAGAAAATTTAATGCTAAACAACAAGTTTTTATTTGAAACACTAGGTACAAGTATATTTAAAAATTATATTAATACTTTAAAAATCTATTTCAATTAAATTTAAAAGTTTTAAGTATAGTTTAACATATTTTTATTTGAGAGTTTATCTAATTTTTATATTTTAAAAAGATTTCTGGATTATCATGTTGTTAAAAATAGTCTCCATGGAAACGAGGATGTAAAATCAAAAGGTGATAATATTTTAGCTTTTAAGAAAGTTGGTTAACAAACAAAAAACTATTAAAACTCCCTTTCAACTAGAAAATATTGATTTTTTTTTTAATTTCAAAACGGAATAAGCTTTAATTATTTAATAATTTCACCGAAAACGTTTATTCTTAAAGAAATGATTAATTAAGGAATCTGAGAAATTTTATTTTATTTTAGAATATTTTTTCCATGTTGTAAATGTGGAAATCATTCAAAAGTTATACAGTAGAGCCCCGACTATCCGCGCATTTGGGTGGCAAGGGTACCGCGGATAGCGAAAATCCCGGATAACCCGAAAAAAGACTAAAAATGATGTGAAAACACGAAAAAAATATTTCAGCATAAAAACTATGTTTTATTGTACTTAAACATGATATGTAAAACTTTTAAAATAGGTGCAGTACAGCAGAAACCTTTGCTCTACATCTAAAATGTCTCTAATCTCATCTAAAATTTGCTCTCATCTTAGTTTTTTGTTCAATAAAGTTGTGGTAAATTGGTTTTTTTCAGTAAACCAGTTAATTTGTGTCTTTACGAGTTTAAATAAATGACATTCACTTATCTTTTTCAAATGATCTGAAATTTCACAGTCGAGATCATAGTTTTCACCCTTTAATCTAATTTTTGGGTTGGAATGAGCTGGATTTGAGATATATCCCTTCGCCAGGTTATGAAGGACCCTCTAAATTTTCAAAACATGCAAAAAAGGGATTTCAAAAAAATATGAGATGAGCTGGTTTTGATAGCAAACACCATAAATAATAAATTTATACTCTTCACCCGTGCAAGGCCGGGCATATCAGCTAGTCTTATAATAAACATTGTTTTAAAGCAATGGAGTTGATGGTATTATTGTTGACGTCATCCTACAGTTTAAACAATAAACGTTTTCAGTCACCTGTTTTTTTTCTCGACTTTTAAATTAAAATATTTAATTACCTGTACATTTTTTTTGAAAAACTGACTAGATTATTTCATTTTACCATACAAAAAACCATACGGAACACTTGTTTGTTTTTTAAAATCTGACACATGCAACTTCCTTATTATTGAATAGAAATGTTTTTAAAAAATATCAAGCAAGTCTACCAATTATCATCAACCAACTTAGAGAAAAAGCAAGCCGTTAAGAAACATTAAATTTTATCTAGTGAACCGTTGGAAATTAAAGAAATCAAACTCATAAAAATAAGCTGTTTCCCTAGTGAACGACCAGAAAGAGAAGAAAAAATTGAAACTTTGAATCTTAATAATTCTAAAATTAATTCGAATTTTTTAAAAAACGAAACCCCAATATATTTATAAAAAATAATTGTATATGGGTCTAAAATATTTAACCTCTATCATGATAAGTTTTCCTTTTATAACGAAAAAATCGAAAAATTGTCAAAAATTTCGAAACTTTAAAATTGAATTACTCAAAAAATAATTCGAAATTCAAAACAAGGGGCGATGAGGTGCAAAACTTCATGCCTAAAAGTATGTGTCTGCAAAAAATCATATTTCTGCTGTAAATAGATTTTGCTAGAGGCGAACTCGCAGCAGAAAAAAATAATTTTCGACTTTGACATTAATTAACTCCAGAACTAATTATCTAATTAATTAGGTTTTGGAACGAAAATGATTATCATGCATTTGTCTACCAATGGTCCAAATTTCATAATATTCCTTTAATAGTTTTCGCGTAGTGAGAGTTCAAATTGTTCAAAAATAAAATTTTCAGAATCAGTGGCGGCGGCGGCGGTCACGGTTACTTTTTTTTAATACAGAGAGTAGGGTGGTCCAAAAAAAAATTTTTTTTGTTTTTTAAGTGCTAACCCCTAATTTTTGTACCAACCCCAAAACATGCTTGTTCACAAAATTTCAGCTGAATTCAATAATATTTAAAGGTAGCTCAATTAGTTGCTTAGTTTTAGGTTAACGTAGATTTTTGCCAATTTTAAAAAATTACAAATTCTTATAGCTGTTTTAATATTTTATTTATTGTATACTTTTTAAAGATTATTACTTTTCAACTCATCTATCATAGAACTTTTTTTGCTCAAGGTATTTGGTCACTTATTAAACTAAGCATAACCAAGTCACCTGTAAGGTACAGTTGGGGAAATAAAAAACGACTCAGTTGCGATTTCTGGCAAACCACTTGAGTTAGGAAGACAAATGAGGTGTCATTTTTCATTGTTTAAAGTATTCTTTAACCAAAAAAATTTTCGAGTCCTTAGGGGGTCGTCTTCATATTAAACGAAACACTAACTTTTTTTTTCAATGGGGGACCCCCAATTATTATGCGATTTTCTGAAAGGCCATCTCTCAAAACCCTTAAATACCCAGTTTCATCTAGATTGCATCACAATTCCCAGCTTTTGCTCTAAAAGGGTACATGCCCCAATGTTAATTCCAGTGTTGCAGGAAGCAGTATCAAAACACATGCATTGAATCAGTAGCTTTACATTCATTGAGTGTTACCATAATTGCATGTGCTTCCCCAGGGCCACTCAGTAGTTTGGAACCCCTAATAATTTCTTTATATCGTCTCCGGTGACAAGAACAGGAAGACACTCTGTATTCCGACTATTCAATTTGATGGTAAAACCACAAAGGTCTTGAGCTACCTCTAAATATTATTGAATTTAGCTGATAATTTGTGTGTATGCTTATTTTGGGGTGGGTACAAAATTTAGGGGTTAGCACTTTAATATTTCGAAAAAAGGTTTTTTTGGACCACCCTAATAGAGAGATTAATCAAAAATTGCCTAAAATACAGATTTACATACAATTTCGCAGAAATATTTAAAAACTAGTAACACCCTATCAATAGGTCCTTTAAAAGTTTCTTGAGAAAACATTGTTAAATTTAACTACAGAAATAAGTAATTTCCATTAAAAGTAAGGGCCAAATTTAGTTGTTCAGAGTTTAAAGGTTTCATTTCTGAGATTAGCTTCATCCTACATTCTAGTTCTCTTGCAGAAGAAGCAAAAGTTTTTAATTAAGATTTTACTTTTGTTTTGAATTATTCCCCTGCATTAATGAAATTTACTTATTTTGGGTGCATAAATTAAGAAAAGTTCCTTAAGTCCTTGCAATTACTTTTTTCAACCCTCTATCTGTGAGCGGTGGTTTTTTTAGTATTATATTCACAAAGTGACTAAAACTTTTAAAATAAAGGACTTTTAAAGTACGTTTTCCTTTAACAAAACAGTGACGTTCTTTCTTTCAAAATATCTTCGTCTAGCATCCTTAAATTCATTTTTATAACAAGCATTTGCATTTATAATTTGAGCAATAGTGTGGTGCAAGAAAATGTAATTATAACTTTTAAATCTTCTTTAAATTGAGTGTCATTTTTTACTCCTGAATTCTGGTATTTTTATAGATAAATTCATAGTAATAAATATATTCACATAACGATATATAGAGGATATACAGGGTGTTTCCAAATTGCGTTGCACGGATTTTATTCGGAACCAACGCCTCCTAGGGTCATGGAATTAAGGTTAACTCCTAGGTAAGTGAGCCTGGAGAATGCACTGAAATTACATACAGCTCCCCTAGCGGCGAAATTAAAAAGTTAAAAAATTAATTAAAAAACTAAAAGAGATAGAACAAAAACCTCAGTGAGAGTATTGTTGCTGACGTCACGAAGAACTCACTGAAAAAAAATTCATGAAAATGTCTTGAATATTCACCGAGATATTAGCATGTGAAAATAGCACTTTTTCAGGGGGTCAAAAAAGAAAAAGTTCGCATATTTGCAAATTTTTTTTATTTCTTTATTAAATTTTGTGTTCTTTAAACTAAAAAAACACAAAACTACAAAATAACACTGAAAAATTTGCAAATATGCGAACTCTTTCTTTTTTTACCCCTAAAAAAGTGCTATTTTCACATGCTAATATCTCCGTGAATATTCAAGATATTTTGATGAAAATTTTTTCAGTGAGTTCTTCATGACGTTGGCAACAATACTCTTTCTGAGTTTTTTGCTCTATCTCCCTTAGTTTTTAAATTAATTTTTTAAACTTTTTAATTTTGCCGCTAAGGGCGCTGTAAGTCCTCTCAATAGATTCTCCAGGCTCACTTACCTAGGGTAGACCTTACTTCCGTGACCCTAGAAGGCGTTGGTTCCAAATAAAAGCAGTGCAACTCAATTTTGAAACACCCTGTATAAGCACTACTGGCCTAATCATTTAATAAATCGAAAGTTTATCTTTCTATTTTCATCTTTATATACCAATCCTTATTTCCAATAACATATTTTTGTAAATTATTATGTTATGGAAGTTCTTCTATGGAAGTATATTCTTAACTTTAAAGTTTCCACCTTATAATCTGTATAATTTAAATTGGCGGTTGAAAAGTCACTTGATTTCTGCCTCCACGCACCTTCTCCACTGCGTTACCATGGCTTGGGCAGATCTATCAAATAAGACACAAGATTTGACGATCACTAAACATATACTTGAAAATTGCATTACAATGATTAGCAATTTCATTTACGCAGACTATAATATAACAAGGTTTTTAATGAAAAGTGCGTTGAAGTACTATGTGGAAAGTATTCTAAACAGACAAATTGGAGATATTGAGAAAGTTATTCTTCTTTATTTCATCTTATAACGTAGAAAGTTCCGGATGGTTGTCCCCCACCTTTACTGGAAAAAAGTTCTTGTACTTTCAATACGGCAAACCTCAAGCTTCCCCAACCACACCTCTAAGTCTCTTATTCTTTCTCGCATTTTTTTCCTTGAAGGACCAAACAAAAGACTCCAAAAAACTCTCAAAGCAGTTATTCACTTAAATTGGTCCGATCAGCCTCCCAAACCGAAGTAAATAGATCCTCTTTCTTTCCACCTTAGCCCAGCAACTTTTCGGCGGCTCGCTATATCTTCGCACTCGAATGAGTTTGTTAACGCTTCAAATGCGGCCTCCCCTCCTCTCAAAACTTTTCGAGTGATGGCCGAAACTGCATTTTGTTTTCCCTCTCGTGTTTTATCACTCTGTGAAGGAAGTGAGGAGCGTTTTACTTTCTTTGAATCTTTGCTCGAAGAACAACTGGAGGAGAGTTTAGACCATTGAAAAACAGATAGGGGTTGAGTCTTTATTTGCTTGATTTGTGAATGTAGATTTTTATGATAAAAATATTTTTTTTTAATTATGAAAAAAGATAACTGTTTAAAATGTTAAATGTGGCAAATTAATTATTGCCCTTGCCAATGACCCTTTTTTCAACAATATTTATTTTCTCCTACTATATTTCAGTATATTAGTATTTTACTAATTCCTCATTATTTTTAATTACAAAATCAGTTATTATTTAAAATGCATTACATTATTTGTTGCTTTAATTAATTATGCATTAAAAATAAATAAAAGCAAAGTGAATACCCAGTTACGTTTTTTACGCATTAATGTCAAAAAATTAAGTTAAATACAAGTTAATAAAAAGGTATGGAATAATAGATACTTTTAGTACACTGAAATCTATAGTTTTTAAATAAATAAATGAACTTTCATGCAAATAGTATTTTCAGAATAAAAATTCAAAAGGAACTTAGTAAGTAAGAACATTTTGGTTCCCTTAGAGTGAACGAAAATGCAAGAATGTGTTTGCATTTACATATTTTCATTTATCGATAAAAAAATCCATATTTTGAAGCATAAAACTATTAAAACAAAATTTTATCTTATACCCAGTAATAGTATAAATAAAAAACACCAATAAAATTTTTTAGGTTCCAATATTTAAAAAAAACTTCTTTCAGCATTATTTATAGTAATTCTCTTTCCGTAAAAAGATTTATTTTAAAATGCACTGTTGTCATTTCCTATATAAAACATTTGAGCATCGGGAACTAAAAGCTTTTGGAAGCTCTTGTGGGAAAAGAAAAATTTTAACTTATTTAATCATCAATGATTTTGAAAACTTCCTAGAAGAAATCCACCCAGAAACGTCAAATGTATTCATTGGCTTAATACTTGAATGATTTCCATTACATTTCTGCAAAAACCTTAGTATTAGATTTGAGTTTTTTCTACAATATGAACTTTAAGAACTTGTCTCATCGCATGCCGTGATCTAATCAAATCACAAAAAAAACAGGTTCGTGCCTCAATGTTTCCTTCTCTCATTCTTTTTCTTTCTTTCACAACAAACGAAAGCAAAATACTTTCTATGCCTCTACCAACCCCCTACAGAAGCAGAAACAAAAGCACAGAGGATTCCAGTTTTAAAAAATAAATTGAATTTCTATGCAAAACTCCGAGAGTTCTTCTATAACGTATTCCGCTCTGGAAACGCAGAGAAACAAAACTAAGATAAGCGAAAATAAGTAAATAAACGAAGACATAGATGTTCCTCGCTATCCCTTGAAACAATATGACATTGCTAAAAGTTTTAGGAGCGTATATATCTCTAACATCAAGTAGAAAAGACATTTTTTCCCTGGTTGCATTGGGGAGGGAGATATCTTTTTTTTCTGTAAGATATATATCGTTCCTTTACGAACTACAGATATAGTATCCTGAATGACTTTCTTCCCCAATTCTAGAAAATATAGGATTATTCCAAATCTTCAAGTATGCTGGTAGACTACATTGTCTTTCCAGGATAGGGGAAAAACTAGGTGTTTCATATTTTTCAATTGGAATGCAATGTTTTCTTCCAATATTTTTTAAAAAATGTATTTTATATTTTATACGTTAATTTTCAATATTAAAACACATCGGAATCATAATAGAATATTGTTAACAGTCAAAAATATTACATATTTCGTTGCATTTTACATACTACCTCAATTCTTACGTATATCCAGAATATGTAAAAAAAATTATTGGAAACGTTTTTCCAATAATAATAATAACGCAAATCTGAAATGCATTACTCTATAGCTTTTTGTAGACCTTAAACATAGGGACCTTAAACATGCTTATTTATTAAAATTTCTTGATGGCATTTGATCCGCATTTATAGAAATGTAACACTTTGGTTAAATCAGATGTTCTCAATCTTTTAAATGTATCTTTCAGCATTGAATCTTCTTCAATGTAATTTTCCGTAAGAATTTTTAACATTTATTAAAGGTCTGTAAAGCATATTTCAGTTCAGAAATCGGTTTATAATCTTTTCATATCCAATGTGTATTTTATTCGAGCTAAATTAAAAGTAAATACAAATCTACGGTAATTTTGAATAGAGTAGTTGTAGGAATAAACAACAATGCATTTTAATTTTTAATCTTCTTAAGCATCTAAGTTTTCAGATGTTCGTGGCTAAATCCTTCTTTTAGAAAGATAAAAATGAATGTTTGTATAACCAGTTGCTGAAAAGATAGAATTTTCCATAAAAGCTAAAAATATATTACAATAAAGGTTACTCAGATATAAAACAAGGAGTGAAAAGATTTCACTGTAAAAACTTTCTAGGTTTGTTCTTTTTAGAAGTAAAGCAATGTTTAAATATTTATACAGTCATTGGGAGTTTTCTCTTCTATTTGCTATCTTGTTCAAAGTGTAGATAGTTCTTTATTTTCTAATGGTTTAATGCGTTCATGTTAAACAGATTTATAAAAAACCCTTCATTCAGAAATAATTTCTATCAGTTCAATGTATCTATTAATCCATTCAAAATGAAAAATTATAAATATTTTAAAATTGTTGTTGCAAACTATCAAGATTCAAATTAAACAGTTTCCTTTGAAAGGGAAGATATTTTAAACTGCAATTATTTTTTGTCAGTTTAAACTTACTGTCTGTGTTGTGTTTTATAATGGGTTGTTATTAATTTATTTACTTTTTAAAATCTGTTATAATAGCAATATTTAAACCAATATAATAGAGGCTAGATACAATAAATATTGTACAAACACTAACATCTTCTAAATCGTGCAAATATCTGTAAAACCGAAATTTTATGAAAACTTTTTACATAACAAGAGGAATGTAACGTAAATAGCTAATATTAAAAACAAATCCACCGAATCATGTAGAAAATATTGATTAACATTGGTTTTACATCTTCAAAGTTACAGATTTCCACTAAATCCAACGAACGGCATATTCCACCTAATTAAAATATTAACACCTCCCAAAAGCTAAATATAGAACACGATTTGCAACTCTATCTTCAAATCGACAGCCAGAGCAATAGTTATCAAACTACACCGTCATATGTATTATTAATAAATTGATACATATCGAATTTTACGGGTAAATAGCCGGGCCAAGTCAAGCAAGCTCAACAAATATATTTTTAATCATTAATAGCGTGGAAGCTTGGTGAACAGGAATAGATGGAATGATGAATGGACAGAAAGGCCAATTGATATTTAATAAGAGCTGTGGCCCTCTCTGGTCCTAATATTGGGCAGCCATCGTTCATTATTTCAATCAAGCAATTCTGGATGGCATTACGACATTCCTGAGCAGAGGGCGAGCCTACAATTATTAGGTTATACCTGTAATTCACCTCTATTGGTAGATGCGCATTCAAGGGTCCTTTTTCAAAGCGGTTTGGCTCAACTTATGAGCCTTCAACCTTCATTGTAGAGTTCTTATAGGTATACTTATGAACCTATAATTTAAATAGGTAAAAAGGATATAATTCATTTATTTGATAAACTAATGTCTATTTTTAGCAATTACTCCTTTAAAAGCAACATTAAAATTTTAATGAATTTAAATAAGACTAAATTAAACTTAAAAACAATTCAAAATTAATTCGGTACTTTTCGGTTGTGTTTTAACTTACTTAAATATTTCTAAGCTGTCTGAAAAATTATATTTTTTCGATGTCGTGGATTTTTGGGGGGGGTAAATTTATGACTTCGTAACTGAACAAAGCACCTTGTTTTATATGATAGAAGATAGATTTTTCAGTCAAGTAAAAACCTTAAAATTCAGAAAATTTAAATCAATAAACTTAAAAGCATAAAGGTAAACTTTTCTCTCTTTGAAGTAACGCGACTTTTATATATAAGTAACATTTCTATTTATTGTTTAGAAAAACAGCGTTTTTGCTTCGTTTCTCTGAAATAAACTACATAAAGTTAAAAATCCCATTCGTATGCCATCCGTCCTTAATACGACGAGTATTTTTTGACAGTCCATGAATAGATTTAATTGAAATAGAAGGATATTATATTTGTGAAGAAGAAATAAGTTCAATTAGATAAGTTTTTATCCTCTAACCCTTAGATATGACATCCCATTATTTCTGACTTCTTCGCTTTGTCCATCACACCCTTTTGTTCTTTGCGGAAAACGAAAGAAAAAATCCCTTCATCCCTCTCTCGATGTTGTATTATGCACAGCAAATAACATTCTTTTTTTTTGCTCTTTCCAAAGAAAGCTGTCTCGGGAGCTTTTTTTTCAGGGGGGGGGCAAGAAAATCTTCTCTCATTGTACTTAATACCCTCATTTTCTCGGGCAAAGAATAAAAACGGTCCCTTCTCCTTTCTCATTGCATAACATCTTTTCAGTAGAAAGAGAAATTATTTTTGCCTTTTCATCCCTATTTATTTGTTCTTCTGTTGGTATCTGTCCGCGGTCGCCACTAGATGGCGCGCGCATCTATTGAATCTCAGCCGAGAAGCAGCTCAACTTCCTCTAGTGAATGGAGGGCAGGCCTTCTTTTATCGAAAGATATTGTATGATTTATATATTTATTCTGATAGCTCAATATCCCCCTTTGTGTGCATTTTGGGAAGGACGGTTTTGGGTCATTTCTATTTTCTATCTACCCCTAATGATACCGAAACACGCTTCTCATGGAAGAGGTGACTGGATTTTTAACTCTTCATAATTCTTAGTGATGGAGGAAAGTACTTTATCAATGAAAATCGAAGTTGATTCATTGATTTCACATTAGGAATGTAAACGCTTAAAAATATACACGTCATTACTCATTAAAGTTTGCTGACAGTCAGGGCTTTGAGGTGTAAAAAAGGGTTTTTTAGAGTAATATTGTATTATCAAAAGTAAAGCCCTGGATAGCAAAGGTTACGTAGGGATTCATCCAGGGATTTAATCAAAAGTAACTTCAGAAATCCAAGAACAAACAAATTTTATTTAAATCAGTTAAAAACACTTAAAATATCTTGGAAAAAGACTTACAAATGGGCAATAACCACACACTTTCATACAGGAACCACATTAAAGTATCCATTAATTTGGAAGGATAGGATCTGAGCTTGGCAAATTGGCATGAAGGTAGATAGGTTGGGCTTCACAAGTACCTAATCATTGCATTGTTAATCAGTCAAAAATGAATGTATGTAATTAAAGATTACACGATAGGTTCTCTAATTTCTTTCAGACTTTACAAGAGGTTTGAAAAAAAGAAATTTCTTTCAGTTCTATAGGTATATATGTTAAGAATACCTTTGACATATTTTCTATAAATTTAGTTTATACTTTATCGATATAGTTTTAGTAGCGTCTATCTCTATAACTTTCGCAAGTTTTATTTTAGAAAACTAATTGAAATTTTATGACACAGTTATTTTTAAGTCTTATAATAAGGTTTTTAAGTTAGATACTAATACTAAGTGAAATAAATCACATTTTATCTCCTAATCCCACCACTTTCATAAATGGATATTGAAAAATTCGAAATGTGTTTCATAATTTAGAATATGAGTAATGCCAAAAAGCCAAAGAAATTTTTCAAAATACGAATATCTCCATTAGTTTTCAACGTACATTAGAGAATCAAACAATTCCGTTTGGGCTAAACAAAAATATTAAACTTAGATCCACCTTTATTGAGAAAAAGTAATTTCTACAAAAAAAAACACAAAAAGCGCATCGAAATCATTTCTGACCCTGCTTAGTTGTTCTCTAAAAACAGTGATCTAGAGAGCGGGCTCTGACTTCATAAATATGTAGGATGAGAAACGCAAATGAAAAGTGACACTTCAGAGAAGTACTTCTGTAAACAAAGATCGGGAAATCGCTAGAAATAGATACTCTCGAGCCTCTGTGGAGCTATCTGCTTTTCATCTGACTGGATCAGTTATTTTATATGAGAATAAAGGATTTATTTCTCATCCTTTCCAAGTTACTCAACTTCGTCTAAGAGGAAAAGGAAAGTAGTTTTCACGTTGCATTAAAGTTTCAATATCTTCTGTAAGAAAAAGCAAACGTATACACGGGGATGCTGTTATCTCTATCGTCTAGTGTTCAAAAATAATATCAGGAAATAATATATGTGCACAGAATTTGAAAGAGACAATTTTTAATTTTTACCGGGAGTTGGGCATAACCTGGAGGGTAAAAAGATTTCTTTTGATGGATATTCAGTTAAATTTTTTAAGTAGTACCTACTCCGTTAATTGCAGACCTTGCTTATAAACAAATTATGTGTACAGTCATTAACAATCTATTATAAATCATAAAATTTTATATAAACTAGTATCATACGACGAAAATACGACACCCATAGGATCTCCCTATTTATAGAAAACAAACTAAAATGAATAAAGAATTTTTATAACGATTTTAAAAACGTCAAAGAGCCGCGTCTATTATTTACTTAATTACCATCAAATGTTTCACCATTAGGTTAAATATTAAAGCCCTAACAAGCAGGGATATACCCGCACAGCATCTATGCCTTCTCATAAAGAAGAAGAAGAAGAAGAAGAAATTTTTATTGTTTTCAGGCCGAAGCCCGCTAACAAAAGTGGCAAATACAAATACAAATACATATAAACAAACAAAAGTAACAAGCAATTTTCTTTCAACAACAAATTTAAACAACAAATTTTCTTTCATAACATTTTCAAAAAAAAGGTTTCGTTTCAAGGAATAAATAAAACATTTCCAGAACAAAAATCTTAAAATCAGATTAAACTTCTAAGGACAGACTCTCCAATAAAAACCTGTTCAAACCCTGTGCAGATTTAATAAAATTTGCTATTAAATAAAATTTACGATGTGAGTAGGTGAGAAAATTAGAAAAGTTATTATGGAAATGAGTTAGAGATGATAGGTATTTAGTGCGATAGAAATCATAAGTTGAGCACTCGAAGAACACGTGCTCCCATGTTTCAAAGTTCTTAAGATTACAGAATTGGCATAAACGGTCAGGGTGTATTTTAAAAATTTTGCCTTCAAAATATAATGAATCTTGGTTTGATCTTAATTGGAATAAAATTCTCTTGGATGATAAATCAATTGCTGCAGTAATGTAATCTTCGATGAAAGGGTTATGTTTAATATGTTTATAGTGTGGATAAAATGTACTATTATTCATGCTATTCGTATCTAATTGTGCATACTGGTCAATATAATTCGTAATTATGTGAGGTAAGAATTTTAAAGCGACTTCATGGTCTTGGGAAAACCACACAAAAGAAAAACCAGAGTTATCTAGAATAGATTTAATATTTAGGGACCAGTTAAATTTAATTGGATCAGATTGGTTGTAATAGTATTGAAAATAAGCTGTTTTTGTCAATCTATTGTCTGGCATTTTCAAAATTCGAATCCAGAATTTTAGTATCAGTTTTATAATTATAATTGAAAGGTTAGATTGCCCAAGTTCCAGACGTAAAAGATATCCTGGAGTATAAATCGAGAGATTGAACAGTTTTCGAATAAAATAATTTTGTATATGTTCTAAGTGATTGAAGAGTGTTACTGACCATATAGGAGAGCCATAGCTTAAAACAGAAAGTACCAGTGAGTGAAAAAGTTTAAACCAGTGTATTGGAGAGCCTATCCTTCCACCAGTAAGGATTGGCCACATCGCGTGAATAGCAGAGATCGATTTATTCATAAAATGATTTTTTGCAGCAGAAAAAGAACCCGAGGAGGAGAACGGTACACCTAGATAAGTGTAGCTATTTACAATTTCCAGTTTACATGATTGATAGTAGAAATTGTCATGCTTTGATAGCCTACCCCCTTTGCGAAAAACCATAGCCTTTGTCTTTGCAGTGTTAACTGTAAGTTTAAATTCTGAGCAAAATTTTTCCAAAATTCTTAATTTTTTATTAAGATTGATAGGAGAGTCCGCCATGATGACAGCATCATCGGCATATAATAGGATGTTTACAGGAGATCCATTATATAAAGTAATATCCGAAATTCCAGAGTTATTTAATCTATTGATTAGTTCATTAAGAAAAAGAGAAAAGAGGATAGGACTTAAAACCTCTCCCTGCAAAACTCCGGAATTTATTTTAAAAGGGTTTGTTAAGCCAGTGGATGAACGGACTTTAGCATAAGCTTTATCATAAATGTCAGTAAGGATTCGAATGAATTTTGGACTCAGATTGATTTTTCGAAGTTCGGACCAGAGTAACACGTGATCAATATTATCGAAGGCTCCCTTAAAGTCCACAAAGACAGTGTATAGTTTTCCACGTTTTTTCTTTAGTTTAGAGTGAATTAAACAGTTTAAAACAAAAATCTGGTCCAGACCACTGTAGCCTTTTCTGAAACCCGCTTGCTCCTCCAAGAGTATGTTATGTATATTTAGCCAGTCAAGAAGTCTATTATTTAAAATGGATGTAAATATTTTTGTAATTACTGGAATTAGGGATATGGGGCGGTAATTAGCAGGTTCAGTAACATTTCCTTTCTTATAAATAGGGTTTATAGTTATTAAGATCCATTCCTTCTCATAAATAAAGCAGTTAAAACGTTTCAGTTAATGAAAGCGAGTTAAGCAGCGATTATCGGGGAAGTTGTAACATATTTTATTCGGCAATTTTCCAAAATAAAAAAAAATTTCCCATTACTTCTTTTTTTTTTCCGGCTGGCATGGTACGCCATTTTTTCTCCTGTCTTTCCCATAACTCCGGTCCTGTTTTTAATTATCTTTCTTTGGTTAGCTGATCACTTTGGGTTTTGACCGGAACGTAATTCTGAGGGTAGTATGTAGCCTCGTTATCTTCTGATTCCAGACGCTGCCGTTGCTAATCGTACTTTGGGTTAATTAACTCGTTAAAATAGATTCGAAATTAGTTCCTTGGAGTTGAGGAATTAATCTGCAGCACGGTCCCCTCTTCCTGTCTTCTGCTAATTTCTTTCGACTGAAAATTTATCTTTGGTTTTGTAAAGTGTCAGTCTAACACAATTTCACTTGGTAAAGACGAGCTTTGTAATTTCACTAATAAATTTAAATATAAAAATACTGACACAACAAGCCATTCCACTGGTCCGTTGGTTAAAACTGGGGAAACCTGCATATCAGTTACACTTATTTTTTATGTGTAATTATTTAATAATAATTTTTGTATATGTATGTGGGATTTGAGAGAAACTCTGTCCCGTCGTTTCGGTTTCGCCTCGTGTTTTATTCTTTTTCTTTTGGCGCGCGTTTTTCTTTTCTCTCTCGGCTTACGATTGGTTGTTTTTATTTTTTGTTGAATTCCTTTTTTCACATGAATCTGTTCTGCTTTATTATATTATTGATTTCAGCAGCGAGCGAGCGGGTGCGTGCTATGTTTTTTTCCCGCCCCGCTCAGATAATTGTAACACCCCTAGCATCATTATTAAATATATTATTTTAATTAATTAGTCGTTTTTCTCTGTGGTACCATCCCACATGTATGATAACTACCTATTGTAACTTTAAAATTAGCTTCCCAGTTTAGGACAGAACGTTTAGTTCCTAAATGTTGAAACGCTTAGGTTTAATTTAATTATTTTTATGAAATAAACACTTATGTTTATATGTTTATAAATTAAACGATTAAATCATGTTTATAAACATTATTTGATCTTATTTGTAGGCATCAAATTTCGTACAAGTTATTTATATTTCTAACTAGCGCTGATGCGCTAGACCGGGGTTTCAGTTTTTTAATAAATATCATCTGGTACGTTACAGATGGGCTTCGCCAGTCCATTTTTTTTTAATTATTCTGGTGTATTACAGATGGGCTTCGCTAGTTCAAATGTGGAAATAGTCAAATAAAAGAGCCACTTTTATGTTAATGCTACAACAATGGATTTTAAACTACAACAATCGATTTTAAACTGCATCAATCGAGAATATGCCTACAACAATTATCCAAATGTTTTCCATGGGGTTGAAACCTATAACCCAAAAAAAGTTATCCACCTTCTGACATATCCCTTTTTATTAAAAATTCAATGTTTTTATCATCCTACTCAACCGACAATAAAGGTTTCGCACATTTTTATGATTCCAGCAAGAAATTTTTGATTGCCAGTTCTAACCATTGAGATATTTCAAATATGTTGTATTACAAGTCAAGTATTTCAACTTTGGTTTCATTTATAATTATTTTTTAGTCTTCAATGATGATTTTTATACCATTGTGCACATTTATATTCATGACGGATTTGTGCAATCGAGGTAAAAGCTTGATTTTCGTTCGTCCATTTTTGCATGAAATTACTATATTAATCGAAACTTTGAGGCCAATCCGGAGGCAAAAAGAGTTATTTTAATCTAATAATATTTTACACATGATAGTTTGAAACCATTTGGCATCATTTTGTCGCTGTGCTCCTGGGAAAATGTGAAAAAAATATTTTTGACCCACCCTAATACACACATACAGACATTCATTTTTATATATGTTAGGCTCAAACCCCGAAATCGCTCACTGAGCGAAAAAAACGACCACTTCGCGAAGTGGCATTTGAAAATTGCCACAACCCGAATTTCGGGTTGTGGTATTTTCAAAAACGCTCACTCCGCGATGTGGTACTTTCAAATTGCCAGAACGCGATGTGGCCTTTTTTCAATAGTACCACAACCCGAAATAGACTTTTGTAAAGATGGGATGCACAAATGTATGACGTTTGGCCAAATGAAATATTCCCCAGACTTGGTTTAGGGTTTTATATTACCAAGCCCATTTAATACGCCGTTGACCGACAGATTCTTCTAAAGGTTTTGTCGAAATTTAATTTATAAGTATAATTCAATTTGTTCTTTTAAGACTTATTACTTAATTTAGGTTTATTAAAGGGTTTTTTTGGGAGGGAATTTTAGTTTTAAATTTGGAATTATCCTTGAAATTTCGGTTTAGTTTCTATTCAATTAATTTAAATTACATTTTTATTATTGTTGCATTGTTTTAAAAATGTAAAATTAATGAAACGATTAATTTTGTGACATGTTTTCATCATTTTTTGATTTATTATACAAATAAGTATTTTTTAAAAGTAAGGTAAAAAAAGTATAACTGATTAATTGCTTGCTCAATTTTGTGACATGTTTTCATTGTTTTTCATTTTTACACAAATGTCTTTTTAAAAAAAGTAAGGTAAAAAAAGTATAATTGATTAATTGCTTGCATTAAAAATGAGGGATTAATTTTTAAAGGAATAATTTTTAAACAAGAGTCAACTGGTAATACGTCAACAATTATTGTCAAAAATCGAAGTAATATTAATTAAATAGTTATAAAAACAAATTTAATAATTAAATACCACATTTTGAAAATACCGCATCGTGGAGTGAGCGTTTTTGAAAATACCGCAACCCGAATTTCGGGTTGTGGCAATTTGCAAATACCACTCCGCGATGTGAGCGTTATTTAAAATACCACAACCCGAATTTCGGGTAGTGGCCGTTT
This sequence comes from Tetragnatha versicolor, assembly GCA_024610705.1. Lineage (NCBI taxonomy): Eukaryota > Metazoa > Arthropoda > Arachnida > Araneae > Tetragnathidae > Tetragnatha > Tetragnatha versicolor. Next base: position 61,270,341 of record JANDEH010000001.1, read on the forward strand.
TGCAAATGCCACTCCGCGAAGTGGTCGTTTTTTTCGCTCAGTGAGCGAGTTCGGGGTTTGAGCCTAACATATACATAGATTTCAAGAAGTATAAAATATTTCTTAGAGCATCCTATATTTAAAGTTTCATAAGTCACAGAAGTTCTTTGTGTTTTTTAAAGTTAAAGTTTAATGTTTCATGATGACTAAGCAAAAACTATTCATAAAACAATATTTTTAGTAACATCTTATTTCCTAACTTATTTTAAATAACTAGTTTCATGGGAATACCATGTTAAATTTCAAACCTAACAGTATAAAGAAATCTGTTGTGAATATGCAGAAGAGTTTTTTATTTGTTTAGAGATAATAACACTAATTCAAGAAGGAAAGAAGCCAATGACAAGTTTGAACCCATTTATTAGAGTTCCTTTAAAAAAATACAAAAGTACTTGGTATACATCATCAATCTTTGTTTTTCAAGTTTCGGAGAGCAGATACTATCAATTATCTCTTTTAAACATATAATTTTTACAGTATGTTATGATTATAATTATATTCTCAAGAGAAAACAAATGTTTTTATAAGTTTTTATAGTATTATTCAACAGAGAGGAATTCTAATGAAAGGGTCTTTAAAATATGTTACAATATTGGTTTTAACATAAATTTTTCAAAAATTACTGTCATTACATTTTAGACAAAGACCAAAATTATGACTTAATTTTAAGATTTTTTTATTTCTAGAATAATATATTTTCGATAAAAATAAGAAAATTTTATCCAAGCAATTTTTTTATTAAATATTTAACCCATAATAAGTTTTTTATAAATCACAAGACAATAAGTTATAAGAATATCAAAATCGAGCTAAATAACTTTCAAATCAATTTTCACTAAAATCAAGATTGAAACATTTTTTCCAATGAATCTCACAATATTCCTTATTTATGAACATAAACCATTATAAGATCTTTGAGAATATAGAAACGGGAATAGAACAAGAACCTAAAATAGAACTAATCCTTAGAAATTGAGCTCCATACGCATTTCAAAACAGTGTCATATGCGTAAAAGGAGACGGGCTAAATAGAATGACGGAAAATAAATAGTCTTTTTGTGGAGGCCACAGAGGCATATGAAATAATTATGGCTTAAAATGAGACTTTCAGGAGAAAATCTCACTGGATAGTTAAACCTGGAAACTTGAAACTCTGATTGCATTGTTGCTCCTTCCTTCATTAAATTTAAACTGCAGAAATCGAAAATGGCTGCCATAGAAAATCTGATCAAATTCGAGGATATTTTTGAAAGCGGGATATTTTTTTCAGAAAAAGGAAGAAAAATCGGGAGTGTCCCACTGAGATCGGTAGGAATGGAGGGTGAAAATTTACCATAAAACAAAACTTCCTTGTCGAGAAAATGGACCTAAATATAGAAGAACGAGATTTTAAGATATGTATCTTAAGAACCATTAACTTCCAAAAATTGTCAATTTTTTTTCTCTAATTAATTACATTTGGAACTAGAAAATGCAACTTTCCTGCATAAAAAATCTCAGCGAAGTGGAACACCTCAGGTGAAATCTAAATGTATTGAGAAAAGATGAATTTTCAGAAAAGGTGAGAGAACTGAAAATATTTTCAAAAAAATCGATAGAACAGATATTTAGAACTCTGAAATTCCTTGTTAATTTCCTAAATGTTTTGATAGTTCAAAGTTTAGTATAGGTTTGTATCCAATCGACACATCCTAAACTTAATCTGAAAAAAACAGAGAGCAGAAGTTACTTCAATTTTTCTCTTGTTAAACTATGTTAGTCGCCCAAGAATCGAGATTGCTCCAAGAAGTTGTTTTTCTTGCAGGGCATTTGAGACGAAACCATGGGATTTTAAAGATTTAATAACAGGATGGTGAAATGAAAAGATGAAATAATAATTCCCATTGTAAATTTGTGTCACATGTCCTATATTCATTCCCAAAGAACTCATATGGTATAATCTTCATCGACAAGGAACGGTATTCTGTGTGAGATGGTACATCGAAAACACTTTCTTAATTATTATATTTAACACATCAAAAAGTATGTCACAGAACATCATCCCTTCTTCAAAGTTATTCATAATTTTAAGAGAGGCAATTCTATAAACTAAAGACCCTTGCGTAATTAGAATTCATAACCGTAGCACAAACATCAACACAAAAACACACAAGTGGTTTTAAAATTAATTGTTAAAACATGCCGAAAAACCAATCCCAGATGTTTTTTTTAGAATTTTTTAGAATTTTTTTAGATTTCAGGGATTTTCCAAACTTTTTTTTCACATCTTTCTTACTAAGACTTTCGTAAATGGTTGAAGATGCTGTGCTACTGCTTATACCAGCACCAGTGCTTGTAGAATTCATTGTTGAAAAATCACGAAAAAACAAGTTCCAATTGGGTTTTTTAAAAGAATTTCGCGTTTTTCCAAACCATTTTGCAGATTTCACTTCCTCTTTTTGGATTCCCGGGTTCGTGTTTGAAGATTCTGTACTACTGCTTGTAAAATTCATAGTTGGAAAATCCCTAAAAAACCAAGCCCATTTGGGTTTTAAAAAAGAATTTTGAGTTTTTCCAAAATTTACTGTAGATTTCACAGTACTCTCACTCGTGTAATGATTTGAAGATTCATTATCAATGCTTGATGAATTAATAGTTGCAAAATCACGATAAAACCAAACCCATTTGGGCTTTTTGAGAGCTTTTCTAAACTCTTCGTTGGATTGCACAGTACTCTTATCTTGGCTCATATCTGCAGTTACCGATTCAGTACTTGTGTTTGGGGAAGTCGCAGTTATATTTTTAGCTGGGGCTGCAAATGTTACAGACGTTGTAAGAAGAGACATGTCCGCTGTTGAAGGCTCCAATCTATTAAATACAGTTGTTTTAGGGGTTAGTGAAGTCGAACTTGTGCTATAAACAGCGTTTGTATGTTGCATTGACCTCTTATATACAGTATCATCCGCAATTAAAAGACCCCTAAAAGAGAGCGTTGAAATAGGCTGCGTAGAGCTAAAGGTAGTAGCTGTTGTTAACATATCTAAACGAGATTTTCTAGTTTCGTAATCTTTTCTTTCGGGATGGATTTTAGGATCGTATTCTTCATTATAGTCTTCAAAATAGTGTATGGCAGGGTCATCATAATCATAACCATAACCATCGTCTGCCAAACGGGTAGATATGCCATTGCTCGGGGTTGTAGTTAATATCGCTGAAGGAAAATCTTCATATTTTTCAGTGTCCCAATCTTTTCTTTTGGGATGGGTTACTATTTCAGGTACGTATTCCTCACCATAGTCATCATAGTCATTTCTCAGGGTTACAGAACGCACAGTACTCATACTTTTTGTAACACTAGGGCTTACCTGTGTACTGTAAGGGATTAAAGATTCCTCTGTGGGAAAAGTCGCTGAAGGAAAATCTTCATAATTTTCAGTGTCCCAATCTTTTCTTTTGGGATGGGTTACTATTTCAGGTACGTATTCCTCACCATAGTCATCATAGTCATTTCTCAGGGTTGCGGAACGCACAGTATTCATACTTTTTGTAACACTAGGGCTTACCTGTGTACTGTAAGGGATTAAAGATTCCTCTTTTGTTGTGGCAATACTTTTAGTTCTGGTAGGTTCTTCAGTACTGAATACTAAAATTGTAGTCGGATGAAGAGTTGTACTACTTATGGTTTTATGCGTAATTTTATGAATTTCTGATGCATGGATCATAGGTGTTGAAATTTCCTGAGAAATTTTGGAGGGTGTTGTCTCCTTAGTTGTACTTGCCTCAGTAGTTTTGTACTGAGTTGCCTCCTTAGTTGACCTTTCCTCAGTCGTTTTGTAGAGTGTAGTCTCTTCAGTTGTACTTTCCTCTGTAGTTTTGAAGGGAGTTGTCTCCTTAGTTGTACTTTCCTCAATAGTTTTGTACGGTGTTGCCTCCTTAGTTGCAGTTTCCTCAGTAACTTTGTACGGTATTGTCTGCTCAGTTGAAGTTTCCTCAGTAGTTTTGTAGGGTGTTGTCTGTTCAGTTGTAGTTTCCTCAGTAGTTTTGTAGGGTGTTGTCTGTTCAGTAGTAGTTCCCTTAGTAGTTTTGTATTGTGTTGTCTCCTCAGTTGTACTTTCCTCTGTAGTTTTGTACGGTGTTGTCTGCTCAGTTGTAGTTTCCTCAGTAGTTATGTAGGGTGTTGTCTGTTCAGTTGTAGTTTCCTGAGTAATTTTGTAGGGTGTTGTCTGCTCAGTTGTAGTTTCCTCAGTAGTTTTGTAGGTTTTTGTCTGTTCAGTTGTTGCTTCCTCAGTAGTTTTGTAAGGAGTTGTCTCCTCAGTTGTACTTTCATCAGTAGTTTTGTACGGTGTTGTCTGCTCAATTGTAGTTTCCTCAGTAGTTTTGTAGGGTGTCTTCTGTTCAGTTGTTCTTTCCTCAGTAATTTTGTCAGGAGTTGTCTCCTTAGTTGTACTTGCCTCCGTAGTTTTGTACTGTGTTGCCTCCTTAGTTGACCTTTCCTCAGTCGTTTTGTAGGGTGTAGTCTCTTCAGTTGTACTTTCCTCTGTAGTTTTGAAGGGAGTTGTCTCCTTAGTTGTACTTTCCTCAGTAGTTTTGTACGGTGTTGCTTCCTTAGTTGCAGTTTCCTCAGTAACTTTGTACGGTATTGTCTGCTCAGTTGAAGTTTCCTCAGTAGTTTTGTAGGGTGTTGTCTGTTCAGTTGTAGTTTCCTCAGTAGTTTTGTAGGGTGTTGTCTGTTCAGTTCTAGTTCCCTTAGTAGTTTTGTATTGTGTTGTCTCCTCAGTTGTACTTTCCTCTGTAGTTTTGTACGGTGTTGTCTGCTCAGTTGTAGTTTCCTCAGTAGTTATGTAGGGTGTTGTCTGTTCAGTTGTAGTTTCCTGAGTAATTTTGTAGGGTGTTGTCTGCTCAGTTGTAGCTTCCTCAGTAGTTTTGTAGGTTTTTGTCTGTTCAGTTGTTGTTTCCTCAGTAGTTTTGTAAGGAGTTGTCTCCTCAGTTGTACTTTCATCAGTAGTTTTGTACGGTGTTGTCTGCTCAATTGTAGTTTCCTCAGTAGTTTTGTAGGGTGTCTTCTGTTCAGTTGTTCTTTCCTCAGTAATTTTGTCAGGAGTTGTCTCTTCAGTTGTACTTTCTTCAGTAGTTTTGTACGGTGTTGTCTGCAGAGTTGTAGTTTCCTCAGTAGTTATGTAGGGTGTTGTCTGTTCAGTTGTAGATTCCTCAGTAGTTTTGTAGGTGGTGGTCTCCTCAGTTGTAATTTCCTCAGTAGTTTTGTAGGGTGTTTTCTCCTCAGTTGGTGTTTCTTCAGTAGTTTTGTAGGCTGTTGTCTCTTCAAATGTACTTTCCTCAGATGTCTCTTGAGTTGAACTTTCCTCGGTAGTTTTGTAGGGAGTTGTCTCCTCAGTTGTACTTTCCTGAATTGATATGTAAGGTGTCGTCTCCTTAGTTGTAGTTTCCTTAGTTATTTTAGAGAGAGTTGTCTCCTTTGTTGTACTTTCCAGAGTAGTTTTGTAGGATGTTGTGTCCTCAGTTCTACTTTCCTCAGTAGTTTTGTATGGTGCTGTCTCCTCAGTTGTACTTTCTTTGGTAATTTTGTAGGGAGTTGTCTCCTCAGTAGTTTTGTAGGGTGCTGTCTCCTCAGTTTTAGTTTCTTCAGTAGTTTTGTAGGGTGTTGTCTCCTCAAATGTACTTTCATCAGTTCTTTTGTAAGCAGTTGTCATTTCAGTTGTACTTTCCTCAGTAGATTTGTAGGGAGTTGTCTCCTCAGTTGTACTTTCCCGAGTAGTTTTGTGGGGTGTTGTCTCCTCAATTTTAGTTTCATCAGTAGTTTTGTAGGGTGAAGTTTGCTCAGTTGTAGTTTCCTCAGTGGTTTTGTAGGATGTTGTCTCCTTAGTTGTACTGTCCTCAGTAGTTTTGTAGGGTGCTGTCTCCTCAGTTGTAATTTCCTCACTAGTTTTGTAGGGTGCTTTCTCCTCAGTTAATGTTTCTTCAGCAGTTTTGTAGGTTGTTGTCTCTTCAAATGTACTTTCCTCAGTTGTTTTGTAGGCAGTTGTAACTTCAGTTGGACTTTCCTCAGTAGATTTGTAGGGAGTTGTCTCCTCAGTTGTACTTTCCCGAATAGTTTTTTGGGGTGTTGTATCCTCAATTGTACTTTCCTGAGTAGTTCTGTGGGGTGTTTTCTCCTCAGTTGTAGTTTCCTCAGTAGATTTGTAGGGAGTTGTCTCCTCAGTTGTAGTTTCCTCAGTAGTTTTGTAGGGTGTTGTGTCCTCAGTTTTAGTTTCCTCAGAAATTTTGTAGGGTGATGTAGCCTTTGTTGTACCTTCCTGAGTAGTTTTATAGGATGTTGTGTCCTCGGTTGTGCTTTCCTCAGTAGTTTTGTATGGTGCTTTCTCATCATTTGTACTTCCTTTAGTAATTTTGTAGGGAATTGTCTCCTCAGTAGTTTTGTAGGGTGCTGTCACCTCAGTTGTAGTTTCTTCAGTAGTTTTGTAGGGTGTTGTCTCCTCAGTTGGTGTTTCTGCGGTAGTTTTGTAGGCTGTTGCCTCTTCAAATGTACTTTCATCCGTTGTTTTATAGGCAGTTGTCACTTCAGTTGGACTTTCCCAAGTAGTTTTGTGGGGTGTTGTCTCCTCAATTGTAGTTTCCTGAGTAGTTTTGTAGGGTGTTGTCTCCTCAGTTGTACTTTCTACAGCAGTTTTGTATGGTGGTGTCTCCTCAGTTGTAGTTTCCTCAGTAGTTTTGTAGGTTATTGTCTGTTCAGTTGTTGTTGTTTCCTCAGTAAGTTTGTAGGGTATTGTCTCCTTAGTTCTACTTTGCTCAGTAGTTTTGTAAGGTGTTGTCTGCTCAGTAGTACTTTCCTCAGTAGTTTGGTATGGTGTTGTCTGCTCGGTTGTAGTTTCCTCAGTAGTTTTGTAGGGTGTTGTCTGCTCAGTTGTAGTTTCCTCAGTAGTTTTGTAGGTTGTTGGCTGCTCGGTTGTAGTTTCCTTAGTAGTTTTGTAGGGTGTTGTCTCCTCAATTGTAGTTTCCTGAGTAATTTTGTAAGGAGTTGTCTCCCCGGTTGTTCTTTCCCGAGTAGTTTTGTGGGGTGTTGTCTCCTCAATTGTACTTTCCTGAGTAGTTTTGTAGGGTGTTGTCTCCTCAGTTGTACTTTCTTCAGCAGTTTTGTATGGTGTTGTCTCCTCAGTTGTAGTTTCCTCAGTAGTTTTGTAGGTTATTGTCTGTTCAGTTGTTGTTGTTTCCTCAGTAAGTTTGTAGGGTATTGTCTCCTCAGTTCTACTTTGCTCAGTAGTTTTGTAAGGTGTTGTCTGCTCGGTTGTAGTTTCCTCAGTAGTTTTGTAGGGTGTTGTCTGCTCAGTTGTAGTTTCCTCAGTAGTTTTGTAGGTTGTTGTCTGCTCGGTTGTAGTTTCCTCAGTAGTTTGGTAGGGTGTTGTCTCCTCAGTTGTACTTTCTTCAGTAGTTTTGTAGGGTGTTGTCTGCTCAGTTGTAGTTTTCTCAGTAGTTATGTAGGGTATTGTCTGTTCAGTTGTAGTTTCCTGAGTAATTTTGTAGGGTGTTGTCTGCTCAGTTATAGTTTCCACAGAAGTTTTGTAGGTTGTTGTCTGTTCAGTTGTTGTTTCCTCAGTAGTTTTGTAAGGAGTTGTCTCCTCAGTTGTACTTCCATCAGTAGTTTTGTAGGGTGTTGTCCGCTCAGTTGTAGTTTCCTCAGTAGTTTTGTAGGTTATTGTCTGTTCAGTTGTTGTTGTTTCCTCAGTAAGTTTGTAGGGTATTGTCTCCTCAGTTCTACTTTGCTCAGTAGTTTTGTAAGGTGTTGTCTGCTCAGTAGTACTTTCCTCAGTAGTTTGGTATGGTGTTGTCTGCTCGGTTGTAGTTTCCTCAGTAGTTTTGTAGGGTGTTGTCAGCTCAGTTGAAGTTTCCTCAGTAGTTTTGTAGGTTGTTGGCTGCTCGGTTGTAGTTTCCTCAGTTGTTTTGTGGGGTGTTGTCTCCTCAGTTGTACTTTTCTCAGTAGTTTTGTAAGGTGTTATCTGCTCAGTAGTACTTTCCTCAGTAGTTTGGTATGGTGTTGTCTGCTCGGTTGTAGTTTCCTCAGTAGTTTTGTAGGGTGTTGTCTGCTCAGTTGTAGTTTCCTCAGTAGTTTTGTAGGTTGTTGTCTTCTCGGTTGTAGTTTCCTCAGTAGTTTTGTAGGGTGTTGTCTCCTCAGTTGTACTTTCTTCAGTAGTTTTGTACGGTGTTGTCTGCTCAGTTGTAGTTTCCTCAGTAGTTATGTAGGGTGTTGTCTGTTCAGTTGTAGTTTCCTGAGTAATTTTGTAGGGTGTTGTGTGCTCAGTTATAGTTTCCACAGTAGTTTTGTAGGTTGTTGTCTGTTCAGTTGTTGTTTCCTCAGTAGTTTTGTAAGGAGTTGTCTCCTCAGTTGTACTTCCATCAGTAGTTTTGTAGGGTGTTGTCCGCTCAGTTGTAGTTTCCTCAGTAGTTTTGTAGGTTGTTGTCTGTTCAGTTGTTGTTTCCTCAGTAGTTTTGTAAGGAGTTGTCTCCTCGGTTGTACTTTCCTCAGTAGTTTTGTCCGGTGTTGTCTGCTCAGTTGTAGTTTCCTCAGTAGTTATGTAGGGTGTTGTCTGTTCAGTTGTAGCTTCCTCAGTAGTTTTGTAGGGAGTTGTCTCCTTAGTTGTACTTTCCTCAGTAGTTTTGTATTGTGTTGTCTCCTTAGTTGCAGTTTCCTCAGTAACTTTGTACGGTGTTGTCTGCTCAGTTGTAGTTTCCTCAGTAGTTTTGTAGGGTGTTGTCTGTTCAGTTGTAGTTTCCTGAGTAGTTTTGTATTGTGTTGTCTCCTTAAATGTACTTTCCTCTGTAGTATTGTAGGTTGTTGTCTGTTCAGTTGTTGTTTCCTCAGTAGGTTTGTAAGGATGTGTCTCCTCTGTTGTACTTTCATCAGTAGTTTTGTAGGTGGTTGTCTCCTCAGTTGTAGTTTCTTCAGTAGTTTTGTAGGGTGTTGTCTCCTCGGTTGTACTTTCCTCAGTAGTTTTGTCCGGTGTTGTCTGCTCAGTTGTAGTTTCCTCAGTAGTTATGTAGGGTGTTGTCTGTTCAGTTGTAGCTTCCTCAGTAGTTTTGTAGGGAGTTGTCTCCTTAGTTGTACTTTCCTCAGTAGTTTTGTATTGTGTTGTCTCCTTAGTTGCAGTTTCCTCAGTAACTTTGTACGGTGTTGTCTGCTCAGTTGTAGTTTCCTCAGTAGTTTTGTAGGGAGTTGTCTGTTCAGTTGTAGTTTCCTGAGTAGTTTTGTATTGTGTTGTCTCCTTAAATGTACTTTCCTCTGTAGTATTGTAGGTTGTTGTCTGTTCAGTTGTTGTTTCCTCAGTAGGTTTGTAAGGATGTGTCTCCTCTGTTGTACTTTCATCAGTAGTTTTGTAGGTGGTTGTCTCCTCAGTTGTAGTTTCTTCAGTAGTTTTGTAGGGTGTTGTCTGCTCTGTTGTAGTTTCCTCAGTAGTTTTGTATGGTGTTGTCTGCTCAGTTGTAATTTCCTGAGTAGTTTTGTAGGGTGTTGTCTCCTCAGTCGTACTTTCTTCAGCAGTTTTGTAGGGTGTTGTCTCCTCAGTTGTAGTTTCCTCAGTAGTTTTGTAGGTTGTTGTCTGTTCAGTTGTTGTTTCCTCAGTAAGTTTGTAGGGTATTGTCTCCTCAGTTGTACTTTGCTCAGTAGTTTTGTATGGTGTTGTCTGCTCAGTTGTAGTTTCCTCAGTAGTCTTGTAGGTTGTTGTCTCCTCAGTTGTTTTGTAGGTTGTTTTCTGATCAGTTGTTGTTTCCCCAGTAGTTTTGTGGGGTGTTGTCTCCTCAGATGTACTTTTCTCAAGAGTTTTGTAAGGTGTTGTCTGCTCAGTTGTACTTTCCTCAGTAGTTTTGTATGGTGTCGTCTGCTCGGTTGTAGTTTCCTCAGTAGTTTTGTAGGGTGTTGTCTGCTCAGTTGTAGTTTCCTCAGTAGTTTTGTAGGTTGTTGTCAGTTCAGTTGTTGTTTCCTCAGAAGTTTTGTAAGGAGTTTTCTTCTCAGTTGTACTTTCTTCAGTAGTTTTGTACGGTGTTGTCTGCTCAGTTGTAGTTTCATCAGTAGTTATGTAGGGTGATGTATGTTCAGTTGTAATGTCCTGAGTAATTTTGTAGGGTGTTTTCTGCTCAGTTGTAGTTTCCACAGTAGTTTTGTAGGTTGTTGGCTGTTCAGTTGTTGTTTCCTCAGTAGTTTTGTAAGGAGTTGTCTCCTCAGTTGTACTTCCATCAGTAGTTTTGTAGGGTGTTGTCAGCTCAGTTGTAGTTTCCTCAGTAGTTTTGTATGTTGTTGTCTGTTCAGTTGTTGTTTCCTCAGTAGTTTTGTAAGGAGTTGTCTCCTCAGTTGTACTTTCCTCAGTAGTTTTGTCCGGTGTTGTCTGCTCAGTTGTAGTTTCCTCAGTAGTTATGTAGGGTGTTGTCTGTTCAGTTGTAGCTTCCTCAGTAGTTTTGTAGGGTGTTGTCTGTTCAGTTGTAGTTTCCTGAGTAGTTTTGTATTGTGTTGTCTCCTCAATTGTACTTTCCTCTGTAGTATTGTAGGTTGTTGTCTGTTCAGTTGTAGTTTCCTCAGTAGTTTTGTAGGGTGTTGTCTGCTCTGTTGTAGTTTCCTCAGTAGTTTTGTAGGGTGTTGTCTGTTCAGTTGTAGTTTCCTCAGTTTTGTAGGGTGTTGTCTGTTCAGTTGTTGTTCCCTTAGTAGTTTTGTATTGTGTTGTCTCCTCAGTTGTACTTTCTTCTGTAGTTTTGTACGGTGTTGTCTGCTCTTTTGTAGTTTCCTCAGTAATTTTGTATGGTGTTGTCTGCTCAGTTGTAATTTCCTGAGTAGTTTTGTATAGAGTTGTCTCCATAGTTGTACTTTCCTGAGTAGTTTTGTTGGGTGTTGTGACCTTAATTGTGGTTTCCTCAGTTGTACTCATCTGAGTCGTTTTGTAGGATGTTGTCTCCTCAGTTGTAGTTATCTTAGTAGTTTTGTAGGGTGTTGTCTGCTCAGTTGTAGTTTCCTTAGTAGTTTTGTGGGGTGTTGTTTCCTGAGTTGTATCTTCTTGAGCAGTTTTGTAGGGTGTTGTCACCTCAGTTTTAGTTTCCTCAGTAGTTTTGTAGGGAGTTGTTTCCTCAGTTGTACTTTCCTCAGTAGTTTTGTACGGTGTTGACTGCTCTGTTTTAGTTTCCTCAGTAGTTTTGTAGGTTGTTGTCTCCTCAGTTGTAGTTTCCTCGGAAATTTTGAAGGGTGTTGTCTGCTCAGTTGTAGTTTCCTGAGTAGTTTTGTAGGGGGTTGTCTTTACAGTTGTTGTTTCCTCAGTAGTTTTGTAGGGAGTTGTCTCCTCAGTTGTACTTTCCTCTGTAGTTTTGTATGGTGTTGTCTGCTCAGTTGTAGATTCCTCAGTAGTTTTGTAGGTGGTTGTCTCCTCAGATGTAATTTCCCGAGAAGTTTTGTTGGTTGTTGTCTCCTCAGTTTTTTTTTCTTCAGTAATTTTGTACGGTGTTGTCTGCTCAGTTGTAGTTTCATCAGTAGTTCTGTACAGTGTTATCTCCACAGTTGTACTTTCCTCTGTACTTTTGTCGGGAGTTGTCTCCTCGGTTGTACTATCCTCAGTAGTTTTGTGGGGTAACGTCTCCTCAGTTGTAGTTTCCTCAGTAGTTTTGAAGGTAGTTGTCTCCTCAGTTGTACTTTCCTGAGAAGTTTTGTTGGGTGTTGTGACCTCAATTGTAGTTTCCTCAATTGTACTCGCCTGAGTAGTTTTGTAGGATGTTGTCTCCTCAGTTGTAGTTTCCTGAGTAGTTTTGACGGGTGTTGTCTGCTTAGTTGTAGTTTCTTGAGTAGTTTTGAAGGGTGTTGTCTGCTCAGATGTAGTTTCCTGAGTAGTTTTGTAGGGTGTTGTCTCCTCAGTGGTACTTTCCTGAGTAGTTATGTAGGATGTTGTCTCCTCAGGTGTAGTTTCCTTAGTTGTTTTGTAGGGAGTTGTCTCCTCAGTTGTACTTTCCTCAGTAGTTTTGTGCGGTGTTGTCTGCTCAGTTGTAGTTTCCTCAGTAGTTTTGTAGGTTGTTGTCTCCTTAGTTGTAATTTCCTGGGTAGTTTTGAAGGGTGTTGTCTGCAAAGTTATAGTTTCCTCAGTAGTTTTGTAAGGCGTTGTCTCTTTAGTTGTAATTTCCTGGGTAGTTTTGATGGGTGTTGTCTCCTTAGTTGTAGTTTCCTCAGTAGTTTTGTAGGGTGTTTCTTTGTCCTTTGGGCATGTGCAAAGCTCAAATTCCAACTCAGTTGTTGGTCCTATAGTTAAGGGTTCTGTACTTACTGTCTCCTGAGTTATACTTCCCTTAGTAGATTTGTAGAGAGTTGTCTCCTCAGTTGTACTTTTCTGAGTAGTTTTGTAGGGAGTTGTCTCCTCGCTTGTACTTTCCAGAATAGTTCTGTGGGGCGTTGTTTCCTCAGTTGTAATTTCCTCAGTAATTTTGTACAGTGTTGTCTGCTCAGTTGTAGTTTCCTCAGTAGTTTTGTAAGGCGTTGTCTCCTCAGTTGTACTTTCCTGCTTAGTTTTGTGGGGTGTTGTCTCCTCAGTTGTAGTTTCCTCAATAGTTTTGTAGGGAGTTGTCTCCTCAGTTGTACTTTCCTCAGTTGTTTTGTACAGTGTTGTCTGCTCAGTTGTAGTTTCCTCAGTAGTTTCGTAGGGTGTTGTCTCCTCAGTTGTTTCCTCAGTAGTTTTGTAGGTTGTTGTCTCCTCAGTTGTACTTTCCTGATAAGTTTTGTGCGGTGTTGTCTGCTCAGTTGTAGTTTCCTTAGTAGTTTTGTACGGTGTTGTCTGCTCAGTTGTACTTTCCTCAGTAGTTTTGTACGGTGTTGTCTGCTCAGTTGTAGTTTCCTCAGTTGTTTTGTAGGGTGTTGTCTGTTCAGTTGTAGTTTCCTTAGTAGTTTTGTAGGGTGTTGTCTCCTCAGTTGTACTTTCCTGAGTAGTTTTGTAGGGTGTTGTCTCCTCAGTTGTTTCCTCAGTAGTTTCATGGGTTGTTGTCTCCTCTATTGTACTTTCCTGAGTAGTTTTGTAGGGTGTTGTCTCCTCAGTTGTGCTTTCATCAGTTATTTTGTACGGGGTTGTCTGCTCTGTGGTAGTTTCCTCAGTTGTTTTGTAGGGAGTTGACTCTGTAGTTGTACTTTCCTCAGTAGTTTTGTAGGGTGTTGTATCCTCAGTTGTACTTTCCTCTGTAGTTATGCAGGGAGTTGTCTCTTCAGTTGTGTTATCAGAGCAAGTGCATGTGCATTTATTTAATTCCACATAAGGTGTTGTCACTGCTTCAGTTAGTTTGGTTTTTAATCTTTCAGTAATATCAGGGCCTCCCTCGGTTTTGATACTACTATCAACAGTAATAGAAGTTAGAGTACTGGTCAAAAGAATTGTATCTTTAATTTGATATTTCGTAGTACTCCTTGTAGCGTTAATAGTGCTCGAATGAGTTGTGCTGATTCCACTGGTTGTCTCCTCAGTTGTTCTTTTCTGAGTAGTTTTCTGGGGTGTTGTCTCCTCAGTTGTTCTTTTCTGAGTAGTTTTGTAGGGAGTTGTTTCCTTAGTTGTAATTTCCTCAGTAGTTTTGTACGGTGTTGTCTGCTCAGTTGTACTTTCCTCAGTAGTTTTGTACGGTGTTGTCTGCTCAGTTGTAGTTTCCTCAGTTGTTTTGTAGGGTGTTGTCTGTTTAGTTGTAGTTTCCTTAGTAGTTTTGTAGGGTGTTGTCTCCTCAGTTGTACTTTCCTGAATAGTTTTGTAGGGTGTTGTCTCCTCAGTTGTTGTTTCCTCAGTAGTTTCGTGGGGTGTTGTCTCCTCAGTTGTACTTTCATCAGTTATTTTGAACGGTGTTGTCTGCTCAGTGGTAGTTTCCTCAGTTGTTTTGTAGGGTGTTGTCTGTTCAGTTGTAGTTTCCTTAGTAGTTTTGTAGGGTGTTGTCTCCTCAGTTGTACTTTCCTGAGTTGTTTTGTAGGGTGTTGTCTCCTCAGTTGTTGTTTCCTCAGTAGTTTCGTAGGGTGTTGTCTCCTCTGTTGTACTTTCTTGAGTAGTTTTGTAGGGTGTTGTGTCCTCAGTTGTACTTTCCTCAGTTGTTTTGTAGGGTGTTGTCTGTTCAGTTGTAGTTTCCTTAGTAGTTTTGTAGGGTGTTGTCTCCTCAGTTGTACTTTCCTGAGTTGTTTTGTAGGGTGTTGTCTGTTCAGTTGTAGTTTCCTTAGTAGTTTTGTAGGGTGTTGTCTCCTCAGTTGTACTTTCCTGAGTTGTTTTGTAGGGCGTTGTCTCCTCAGTTGTAGTTTTCTCAGTTGTTTTGTAGGGTGTTGTCTGTTCAGTTGTAGTTACCTCAGTAGTTTTGTAGGGAGTTGTCTCCTCAGTTGTAGTTTTCTCAGTTGTTTTGTAGGGTGTTGTCTGTTCAGTTGTAGTTTCCTCAGTAGTTTCGTAGGGTGTTGTCTCCTCTGTTGTACTTTCTTGAGTAGTTTTGTAGGGTGTTGTGTCCTCAGTTGTACTTTCCTCAGTAGTTTTGTACGGTGTTGTCTGCTTAGTTGTAGTTACCTCAGTAGTTTTGTAGGGAGTTGTCTCCTCAGTTGTAGTTTCCTCAGTAGTTTTATAGGTTGTTGTCTGTTCAGTTGTTGTTTCCTCAGTAGTTTTGTAAGGAGTTGTCTCCTCAGTTGTACTTTCCTCAGTAGTTTTGTCCGGTGTTGTCTCCTCAGTTGTAGTTTCCTCAGTAGTTTTGTACGGTGTTGTCTGCTGAGTTGTAGTTTCTTCAGTAGTTTTGTAGGGAGTTGTCTCCTCAGTTGTAGTTTCCTCAGTAGTTTTGTAGGAAGTATTCTCCTCAGTTGTTCTTTCCTGATTAGTTTCGTAGGGTGTTGTCTCCTCAGTTGTACTTTCCTCAGATAGCTCAGTACTTGAGTAAGACGTCGTCTCCGTAGTTGTTTCTTCTGTGCTCAAGCTTGCCGTAGTGTCAGTGCTTCCCTCATATGTGACGCTACTATCAGGAATAACAGATATTAGAGTACTGGTCAAAAGACTTGTATCAGTTGTAGTATTTATGCTTGGAATTGTTGTCTCAAGTGATGTAGGCACAAAGATATCTGGAAAAGAAATGAAAATCCCTCACACTTAGACAAAATACATCTCATTTATCATACATTGATAACTTAAGAATTTTTTTCCCTAATTAGGAGAAGTAAAACATATTGTTAATGATACCATCCAGTTAGTTTTCTCTCTAAAAATCTAAGATTATTAAAATTAGGTATTAAAGAAACTTACTTTCGGAATAGGAGTGAGAATGGAAACAAGACAAAGAATGTCACAAAAAATAAATTAAAAAGGAAGCAAGTCCTTTAGAGTTGGAGATCCTAACTTTTGTTAAAAGAAAAAGATAGTGTGAGGAAAAGAATGAAAATAAGTAAGAGAAGTAAAAGTAATAAAGCTAATGTAAGAACGGAGAAATTTGAACTGAATTAAAAGAATTTAAGAGAGCAGGAGTTATTAGAGCCTTGAAGAAAACTGGAAGGGAAGAAAGTATATATAAAAAATTGAGCAGTAAACACAAACAAAGGTAGAAATAAGAGAATAGGGATGAAAATAAACATAAAATAGAGTATGATGAGGATAACGAGGTCTTCAACAATTTGATAATGGGCAATTTTTGATGATGAGGACTTAATATTTTTTTCTGTCATTTTATTTCTAAATAAGAAGTAGTAATAACGAAGAAAAAGCGAATAAAAGCAAAGATAGAAAAGGAAAAGGTGAATTAGCTGAGGAGGTGAGAAAATAAGGAGAACGAGTGAATGGCATTAAAAAGGAAGAAGTCATAACAAAGTAGAATGAGAAGAAAATAGATAACTTTATCCATTGCTCCTCAAGTATCGTTTAAGCATTCAATCGATTGGTATGATCATTCAGATAGTGTGGATGCTTTGGGTTGATCTATTAACCCTATAAACCAACGTTTGAAATTGCGGTGGTCTGCTGGTCCGAGACCACTGAAAAACTGAGCGGACCCCAATGGTTAGAAAATCACTGGACCGCCGGATCAGTGGAAAAAAATACCCCAGTGTCCAAGTTCTAGGGGCATTCTTTTTTTTAAATGTGTGTTTAGTTAGTTTGTTTTTTAGTTTGACTGTTTTCAAGGTGTATACGTACACACTTGAAAACTTTTTTCTTATTTTTGGATTAAAAAATCAATTTTTCAATGTAGGTTACTGATGTGCTGTTAAAACCATTTTCTTGAAAAAAAGTGAAAAAATATTACTTATTAATTAGTTAATTTGTAATTAATGACCAAAATAGCATTATTTCCAACAAATTAAATTCAAAATTTTTTTTAGAAACTCATTTCTGGTTGGAAACCGTTCCTTTAATTGTAATTAATGTTATCAACCTCGGAAAAGTATCCGAGATTAATAGTTTTTCTGTAATAATTCTGTTTTCGAAGATAGACGAAAAAATCACGATGTTTTTCTAAGACATGAACATTGAAAAATTTCTTAAAAATAAGCTAATCATACGTTCTTCTTGTTGGAGGTTGATAACATTCCTATAACTCTACAGATTGTAAAAACACAATTTAGAGATAGAGGATATAGAGTCCAATGTTTAGTTCTATTTTTGGGATTTCGTAGTGTGTGCAACTGTACATATACACCTTTCACTGGTATTCACTTTAAAAGCAAAAGTTTTCAAATAATTGAAATATGCCCTTTTTAATTTGGCAGACTAGTCATTTTGGTTAAGGACCAGTAAGGTTTACAAAAGAGTTGTCCGCAGGACCAGTAGGTTTTCCCTCGATTTTTAATTCTGCTTTCAACCTCACACCAACTGACATTGCCGTTGAATCTTCCGGAAAATTTGGGGTGGCTTTTAGACTGAAAGGGTGAGTTAAAGCATTGATTTTCAACCTTCGATCCGCGGGAAATTTTCGAATGGCCCTTTCACTATTGGCCTTCTTTGGTGAACTTGAATGTTTAAGAATATAAAGAAGAAATGAAAGTTGAATAAAATATATCTCGGTTTATTTTCGGAATTTTTCCAGAGAGTAACTACATTTTAGGGAACATATAAGATCCTTCAATAAATCTGGTGCTTTCAGTAACTTGTAAATGTCTAATCCAAAACACTAAATACTATAGTCTTCGTAAAAAATTATATTTTTACACTGGGAAGTCAACGATCATTAAAGTTTGGCCATGGTTGTTTTATTATACACTGTAAAAATACAATATATAATAAAGTGACCTAGAATGGGAGGAAGGTCTCCGGGGTGGGAGATTGTGCTATGGAGCTATGGAGAAACCTTCCTCCCAGTCTGGGTGGGGGGGTCCCTCCTATCGTGTAGTAACATCTCTCCATGTATGGAGGCAATTTTTACTCACCACTTCTTGAGCCGTATTTTTTAACAGTGTACTTTGACACCACTTTTATGACTGTATCTGTAGGGGTTCAAAAGTTAAAGAGGGTGGGCACTTATCTTGGGAAACCCTGTATGCTAGAAAAAGAGATAGAAGGTAAGGAAAACGGCTGAATTGGGTATTATTTTCTGAACCAAGACAAACGGAACATTTACAAGACCCCGACCTAACCGTAGAAACCTCGCAGGATTAAAACTACACAGTAGGAGGAGGTACGAAAGGCACTCACCATCTTTGCTCTCCGCCTCGTAGAAGCTGGACGACTCGCTCGGAGGGCCGAACACCCCCAACTTGTTGAAGGCGCGCACTCGGAAGCTGTAGGCCTTGCCAGCGCGCATGCACGAGATGAAGGCGTCGGTGCGGTCGCCCTTCACCTCCAAGCACTTGGTCCAGGCGTCTCCGTCCCGCTCTCGCATCTCCACGCGGTAGCCGCCGACTTTATCCCCGCGCGGGTTGGTCCAGAAGAGCTGCAGGATCCTGCCCGGGTCGTGAACCAATACCGGGTGTCCTGGGGGACCCGGCACCTGCGAGATGGCACCTGAAGGAAAGGATGTTAGTTCGACTCATACTGCTGTAGTATATTCACCACTTTTACCTAACTTATATGCTTAACTTGGAAACAAAACTTCTAATTGGTAAAACTGTGAAGGCTTCTACGGCTGGAGTTATAATTAAAACTGAGGTTTTCTGGGCTTGTTGGCCGTAGTCTTGTAGATGTAGAGTTGCTATATGTTTCGACTCCTGCTACTAAAGTTTAACTTTTTGTCCTACTGAAGATGACTCCCGTAGTTGGAGTCGAAACGTATAGCACCTCTACATCTACAAGACTACGGCCAACAAGCCCGGAAAACCTCAGTTTCAATTATAACTCCAGCCGTAGAAGCCTTCACAGTTTTTAACCAATTACAAGTTTTGATTCGAGGAAACTAGAAAAAAACACAGAATCACTTCGAGCTCAACTACTCTGTACGAGGTTACGCCATATATTTGGCTATATCTGACCGCTTGATTTAGTGCAAATAAAATTTAACACTAATCACTTTCCCGCTTAATTTGCGAATTCGTTCGTTTCTTGGCGTAGTTCTACCTCTTTAAAAAGATTATCCAAAAATGACTTTGTGCTTTCTCCTGTAAACCGACAACAAGACTGAAGGAAACATTTTGAATGCATATCGGCGGACAAAACCACAAAAGCCGAGTCCCTCACCTTTCTTGACTTCTTTCTGCCCGAACTTGAACTTCAAAACCTTGCGCTTCGAAGATCCCAGTGCGTTGTAAGCGGCCACGCCGACAATCGTCTCTTCTCCAAGCACCAGTTCTTTATAAATGAACTTGTTGTCCTCGGTCTCTCCAATCGTCTCCCATTCCCCCTTGTCCGTCAGTCTGTCCACGCGGTACCCTAAGATGGGGGCGTGGCCTTCGTAAACAGAGTGCCACCAGTTAATCGCTACTTCCTCTGGGCCCAACTGGTAAGCGTACAGGTTCGGCGGGAGATCTGGGGCGCCTAAAAAGAGATATTATTTAGAAAGAGACCGGAAGGTATGTATACAGGGTGTTTCAAAATTGTGTTGCACGGCTTTTATTCGGAACCAACGCCTCCTAGGGTCATGAAAGTAAGGTCTACCCCTAGGTAAATGACCCTGGAGAATCCATTGAGATGACTTACAGCGCCCCTAGCGGCGAAATTAAAAAGTTTAAAAAATCATTTAAAAACAGGAGATAGAGCCAAAACCTCAATGATAGTATTGTTGCCAACGTCAAGAAGAACTCACTGAAAAAAATTTGATCAAAATATCTTGAATATTCGCGGAGATATTAGCATGTGAAAATAGCACTTTTTCAGGGGTCAAAAAATAAAAAGTTCGCATATTTGCAAATTTTTTTAAATTTTTGATTAAATTTTGTGTTCTTTCAACTAAAAAACAAAAAACTACACAATAACACTGAACAATTTGGAAATATGCGAACTTTTTATTTTGACCCCCTGAAAATGTGCTATTTTCACATAATAATATCTCCTCGAATATTCAAGATATTTTGATAAAATTTTTTAAGTGAGTTCTTCTTGACGTTGGCAACAATACTCGTATTGAGGTTTTGGATCTATCTTCTTTAGTTTTTAAATTAATTTTTTTAACTTTTTAATTTCGCCGCTAGGGGCGCTGTAAGTCATTTCAATGGATTCTCCAGGGTCACTTACCTAGGAGTAGACCTCACTTCCATGACCCTAGGAGGCGTTGGTTCCGAATAAAAGCCGTGCAACGCAATTTTGAAACACCCTGTATATTTCTGAATCGTTCAGCTTAAACCAAGGTAATCAATACTGTGTCAATGCTGTTAATATCGTTGTTCTACAGTGTACAAGAAATAATACCAAGAATCCCCTTAACTTGTACGTATTATTAAGGAAAATTTACTGTTAAATTAGCGAGAGAACTTGAAATAGTACATACCTTGGGCAATTATTTCCTTCATTGGATCTTTGGTTGGGATTATCTTTTCCTTGGTGACTATTGGGAAAAAATACAGACAATTTGTTAGTTTATTTTAGTTTTGGAGGGATGTTTCGTAAAATCCAATTGTAATCGTTAAATCATTTATCAAATGCATCCTAAGAAATATCGATTTCAAAGCCCCAAATAGTTCCTAAAACAATGATAGCTGAATAGAAACCCAATAGAATGAAAACAATTTCCAGTAATACTACCGTTACGTGATGGGTTTGCTTTGCTTATCCCTAAACTACTCTCGTCTCGAATTTGCACCTCGTCTCGAGGTAGATGGCAGTCTTTCTGAAAATTATCTTAGCCACTCTTTAGTGTTGCCATTGTTCACACTTCACCGCAATCCCTCCATTTACTATCTCTCTCTACTTGGCACAATTTCAATCCTCAAACCCCATTTGCTTATTACAGATTTCCCCATTTTTCTTATAAAAAAGCATTTCCCAAAGCAATCACGAACAGCATGATGCCCCATCTAGTTTGTCCTCCCCAGGACCACCCACTAAACATTGACCCTAGTGGTAGTTCTTCTGTATAGCAGAAGGCACTCACCATCTTTCTCCAGGGCCACATAGTAGCTGGTGTTGAAGCTCGGCGCGCTCAGGACCCCTTGATGGCTCCTGGCCCTCACGCGGAAGGTGTAGGCTTTCCCCGCCTCGTGTATGCACGTGATTGTTGCGTCAGTGCGGTCTCCATCCACCTCCACGCAGTCGGCCCAAGGGTCGTCGTCCCGACTGCGGGCCTCCACGTGGTAGCCCTTGATCGAGTCGCCGAACGGGTTGGTCCAGAAAAGCTTCAGCATCTCGCCTGGGTCTGGCACGAGCAGCGGGGGTCCTGGAGGTCCCGGCACCTTCGACGAGAAATCTGGAGGGAAGGAGATGGACGGTTAGGGATTATCAGGTGTTATTGAAATCCGCATTGACAAATTAGACGAATGGAAGTGAAAGTGTTTGTTAAAGGATGTTGCTTTTGTCTGTTGAAAAGAGTGATAAGTAAAAGAGGAAGAAAAGCGAAACCACTTCAATGTGAATTCCATTCATACTTAATTACTCATGTATGTAAAGCGAAACCCCAATTTAACGTTTACCGTACTTAAATTTCCAGCATTTAACATTCGTTACTTAAATTAGCATTTAACATTCGGCAAAATTCCAGCAATCACCTCACACAAGAAGACCGCCATGGAATTAGCAACAGTAAAATCCATCATATCAAAACAGGTAAATACACTACTGTTCATAAATTAAGGACGGAACTGTTTTTTCAACATAACACCTAGTGAAATTATTTTTCATCAATGAAAATTATACCAAGAGATGTTCAATGGGTGGGAATACAGGGCCCGAAAGCAAATTTTCTCTACCAATATTTTAAGGGGGTAAATGGACCCTCCATTGATAATGGAGTCCCATTACAATTTGGAGCTGTGGCAGAAACGTCTGTGTAAGAGGTATTTTACCGAAAACTTTATGGTTATTGTAATGAATATGATTACTCCTGAACTCAGTGCACATTTTTAAAAGCCTGTGTTACCTTTAAATGGTATTTTTTATGTTTTATTGATAGAAATCGGTCTAATCATCATTTTTGGCAAGTTTTAGCTTCTGGGTCATTTTTGGTAATTGGTATCTTACCGTCAACCATGTTTTTAGTAGTTCTTACATGTGCTAGATTATGTTTAGGTCTGGAGACCCTGAAAGTAAATTATTTCTTTCAATATCGTGACTTTCAAGAAACTTTGAGATAGCCAAATTGTGATTTTGTGCAACTTTTTCTCTCATAAAGAGAAATTCCTGACCTGAAATTTCTTCTAAGAGATTCAAATGGGACATGAGAACACAGGTACCCAATAGCAAACATCAGTGAAAATATCTGCGGTGTATACGAGGTGCTCAAACGGCACAACATAATTGTATAGTTTCACAGAAAGGACATCTGTTATTAATGTTTGAAAAAAAGTATTTTTTTAGTGTTTATGGACGTAGACATACCTAAAAAGAAACATATAGTTGTAAAAATATCTCCATTACCTTTGAAATGAGTTTTTAAGAGATATAATTTCTCCATTGATACTCTATTACTGTTATAGACATTTCAACACTCCCTATACACGAAAAAAATTTTCCCTGATGTCTGCGATCACGTGCCTGGGTTCTCATGTCAGATTCGCTTCTTTTAGAAGAAATTTCAGATCAAGAATTTCTCTTTATGAGAGAAAAAGTTGCACAAAATCACAATTTGGCTATCTCAAAGTTTCTTGAAAGTCACGATATTGAAAGAAATAATTTACTTTCAGGGTCTCCAGACCTAAACATAATCTAGCACATGTAAGAACTACTAAAAAACATGGTTGACGGTAAGATACCAATTACCAAAAATGACCCAGAAGCTAAAACTTGCCAAAAATGATGATTAGACCGATTTCTATCAATAAAACATAAAAAATACCATTTAAAGGTTACACAGGCTTTTAAAAATATGCACTGAGTTCAGGAGTAATCATATTCATTACAATAACCATAAAGTTTTCCATAAAATACCTCTTACACAGACGTTTCTGCCACAGCTCCAAATTGTAATGGGACTCCATTATCAATAGAGGGTCCATTTACCCCCTTAAAATATTGGTAGAGAAAATTTGCTTTCGGGCCCTGTATTCCCACCCATTGAACATCTCTTGGCATAATTTTCATTGATGAAAAATAATTTCACTAAGTGTTATGTTGAAAAAACAGTTCCGTCCTTAATTTATGAACAGTAGTGTACGTCAATCCAATCAGAAAGCAATTCCACCAGATTCACCGACAATAATAAGTAAATAGTACGAGGGTTGTTTTTTAATTAACTTCCGTTTTTCTCCTGAAAAAAAAGTAGTAAGAATTTCGAAACAATTTTGGTGCTGGTAGTTAGATACATCCTTCAGGTTTAATTTGCCACCTTACTGAATAAAATCGGACATTTTTTCTGGTGATCGCGGACGGAGCGAAAGGAGAAAAAAAGCCGAATTCTCTATGGGTTGGCGGGAAAATAGTTCGAGGAGCGCGCTTGTAAAATCGATAAAAAATAGAAAAAATGTCCGATTTTATTCAGTAAAGTGGCAAATTAAACCTGAAGGATGTATCTAACTACCAGCACCAAAATTGTTTCGAAATTCTTACTACTTTTTTTTCAGGAGAAAAACGGAAGTTAATTAAAAAACAACCCTCGTACATTAGTACCTTGAATCACCGTTTCAGTGGATTACGTAACCTTTCTAGTTCTTCCTCTTTCCGAATGAAATACAGATAGAGATAGTGTGTGAGCAAAGTATTATGAGAAAAAATTGCCAATACCACCAGATTCACCGACAATAATAAGTAAATAGTACATTAGTACCTTGAATCACCGTTTCAGTGGATTACGTAACCTTTCTAGTTCTTCCTCTTTCCGAATGAAATTCAGATAGAGATAGTGTGTGAGCAAAGTATTATGAGAAAAAATTAGAAAGATTTAGGGTAAGGGAAATGAATAGAATAAGAGAGAAATTATGAAGGAGAAATAATTGAAAGAATTATACAAAAAAACATAAAGCGAAAAAAATAAGAATGTGAGTAAAAGAGACACAGATAAAAAAAATCTGCGAAATTGCATCAAGGGCAGTTTTCTTTAAAAAAAAATCAACAGTCATTTTGCATCAGTAGGACTTTGAATACTTTTAGCAAGTAATTTTACAATTTTTTACAGCAATTTTATTTTCTAAAAAACAACTGTATAAAGAGTGCTTCAATTCCCTTCAGTTTCTTGAAGCATTTGGGCATGGAAATGAGTGAGTGAGAACCAACAAACCAGAAGATAGACAGTGAGAAAACGAGTGAGATGGAG
Source organism: Tetragnatha versicolor (assembly GCA_024610705.1). NCBI lineage: Eukaryota > Metazoa > Arthropoda > Arachnida > Araneae > Tetragnathidae > Tetragnatha > Tetragnatha versicolor. Next base: position 61,294,128 of record JANDEH010000001.1, read on the forward strand.
CAAATACAATAGAGGAATAAAAACTCCTAAAGCCAAAGTAGACCGATGCCTCTCACCTATCTTAACATTCTCCCTCTGCCCGAACTTGAACTTGGTGATGCGTCGCTCCGAGTCTCCAAGAGCGTTAGAAGCGGCCACGCCCACTATCGTCTCCTCTCCAGGCACGATGTCCTTGTGGATGGTGTAGATGATCATCTTCTCCTCCGTCTCTCCAATAGTCTCCCATGTCCCTTCTTTCGTCAGCCGGTCCACTCGGTACCCTAGGATGGGGGAGTGGCCTTCGTAAGGGGAGCGCCACCAGCTGATTGCCACCTCCCCCGGTGCCGTCTGGTAGACGTGCAGGTTCTGGGGTCGATCCGGGACGCCTGATGGAAAGAGGAAAGACTTAAGCTGAAGAGAAACAATGGTCTGATGTGAAAAGAGTATTTCACCATTATCGCTGGTTAGCGGACAATAAGTGTAAACTCACAACTCTCAAGCGTCACCTCTAGCCATGGACCGGTTTCGTCCTTGTTAGGACTAGGGTCCTAAATATTTCCGAAGGAATCGATTCCGGAATCGATAATACCTTGGAATCGATACCAAGGAATCGAACCCTTGAATGAATCGATTCCAGCAGGAATCGAATCTTAGGAATCGTACTTAATTTTCTAATCAATACAGATAATTAACAATTTTGTTCACTAATTAATTATTATTTTGATAATTAATTATTATTTTTTAAATAATTAATTAATTTTGATGATTAACTATTATTTTGCAGCAGGAATCGAATCTTAGAAATCGTACTTAATTTTCTAATTAATACAGAAAATTAAAAAAAAATTTCACTAATTAATTAGATTTTTATAATTAATTAATATTTTACGGGTTATTAGTTAAATTTATAACTATCCTTGATTTGTAATAGAAATATATAAGTTCTATTCTACTTTTTCGATACTGGCCCTAAGGAATCGATTCCAGGTTGGAATCAAACCTCAGGAATCGAATCCAAGAATCGAAGGAATCGATTGCGGAATCGAATCGAACGATTCTTTAGATCCCTAGTTAGGACTCATCAGCACGGCATAGGAAGGCAACGCAAGAGAGCGGAGGATTTCCGTTATAGTCGGCTAGACTAGTACTTGCCTATCCGCTCTCTTGCGTTGCCTTCCTATGCCGTGCTGATGAGTCCTAACAAGGACGAAACTGGTCCATGGCTGGATGCGACGCTTGAGAGTTGGTAATTTACTATAGTCTGATGTATTAAATACGGCACTCAAGTTAAAAATCAACTTGTTTCTTGGGTCAAATTTCTAAAACTCTTCTGGGAATGGACCTCCAGACCCCCACCCTTCCTTTTCTGTGCTAGTAGTTTTTTATTCACAATTTTTTTTAGAGAATAAGATCCTCAAAAAAATTCAAAATATACCAAAAATTGTAATTAATTCCTAAGAATGTACGTCGAATTTCTGATAAGGTGTGCCAAAAGCAAGTTAAACCCCTATTTCTATGGTCATTATTCAAAATATTTTCTAGGGGAGGACCCCCAGACACCCCCTTTTGTGATGAGAACTCCATTATTCACAACTTTTCTTATATTAAGTTCATAAAAATGCAAATCCTATCTAAAAATCTAGGGACATACAACTGGTTGGAGGTGAAGGTATAGAATAATTTTTTTTCGAAGGAGTCTTAAAGAAAGTTAGATAGGAGAGACTATTATCTACCTGATTAATCTGATCTATTAAGTCTACTGATCTATAACGTATGGTTTAACAATATGGCGGCTGAAACTAAATGAGATTGACTGATTTGAAAATTTATAGTTACTGCGTTTTTTATTAATTTACATGGTTGTTTTCCCAATAAAAATTAAATTTATGTATTTAAATAATTGCGTATTAAATTATATACATAAATCCAGAATGTGCTACACTTCTAACAAAGTAAACCAAATTGAGGTTGCCTATTTAAAACTTTGTAAGGACGGTGTATTTAATTTTTGTCTTTTTATTGTATTCATAGCGTGTATATTTCAATAAACTGAGATTATTCATATTCAAATTCTTATATAAATATTTCTCCTTAATAAAAAAACTTTTTTTAATACTTATTATAGTTTTTACATAAAACAAAGGGAGAAAATAAGCAAATAGCTGTTATAAATTTGGATAATAATAAATAAATTAATAAACATTTTAAAATGGTACTGTTAAGTTTTATATGAATTTAATTTGTTGTTACTCTGTATCAAAAGTTTTTCTTAAGCTTTAGATATTTTCTTTCACATTTAAAATTGTGATTCTTTTGTGTTCCAAATTTTAAATACTGCTGAGAAAAATATAATTATTGATGCTTAACCTGACATAAGATCCATTTGTTAAAATCAACTATAAATGAATTTAAAAGAGTATACCTGAACTTAATTTTGGATCTTCTGTTACATTTTTGTTCAGTATATCTTCCTTAATGGTTGATTCTAGAGGAAATAAAACCCATACAATATATTAGTTTCATCCAGTTATGGTTGTATATTAAATTTTGCACCTGAAATCGAAATGTAGTCATTATTATTGTTTATCACTTAACTAAACAAATTAATTAAATTATAAATATAATGAAACCCCCAAAATTCAATATACGATGGTCGTCAAGAAGATAAAAACCGGTTATGCACCATGGAGGGATAATCATTCAGTTTTTAATATCCGAGCCAATAACAAAATGACGTCCGTACTTTTAAGGGTAGAGAAAGTTTGGTTTCTTGTTACCATCGAAAAAACCGTCATATCACGTAACTCATTACTCAGAATAGAAAAACAAATCTTAATACCTGGTTTTGAACACAGGATACTTAACAGTTTTATTGTTCCTAAAAGGTTTAATCTACCTGGTGCAGAAAGAAATCCCCAAGAGTTTACAATGTTTTTTAATTAACATTCTGTTATGCCAAAACGGTCTTTGCATTCTTGACAACCCTCTAAAACACATTATATAAATCGTAAGCAATCATTTTTTATCGTAATCAATCATTTTTGTTTCGTAAGCAATCATTTTTGTATCGTAAGCAATCATTTTTGTATCGTAAGCAATCATTTTTGTATCGTAAGCAATCATTTTTGTATCGTAAGCAATCAATTTTGTATCAGTACAGTAATGTACTACTTATAAAATATTTTTCATCATCTGAATTGACTGTCAGAGAAATCAACAGTAACACATCAGAAATAGACCAAAACACATTAAAGGTCAGTTTTTTAAACTGCGTTTTGTGATAAAGCTGAAAAAGAATTACAAAAATAGTATCAAAGTAAGTCAACTCTTCAAGACAAATATATTTGAATTAACTATCAAACTGGTCAAAAATTATTAAATTAAAGAAATAAATGTCAAACTTACCTATCTGGTATTTTTCTGCTTCCAGTCCTCTGTAATCTCTGTATCTTCTTCCACGCAAACTTCCGTGAACTATTCTTTTTAGACAATTGGCATTAGTTGTTATTGAACATGAGCACAACAGTTAGCTTGGCCTTTTTTTGGTCGCGATTATTTTAAATGGGACAAAAACTGGCACTACTCACAAAGCCAACCATAACCGAATCTATGACTTGGATTTAAACCAAAACTGATGGAGATACTAAAGACGACAAATTTAAAAAATACAGTAAATACAGTTCTAAATTTCTCTAGTAGGGGAATATACGGCGTTACTTTAACCACAATTGGCAAAACCTTGAGCTTGGAAAAACTTAAAACACATTTTCCTTTAATAAACATTTTGTGAAAGAGAATATCTGGTTTTTAAAGAATGTGTTTTTATGACGACGGAAGGCGGGGCCTAAATATTATCAAGATTTGTAAAAATAAAATTTTCCAAGTTATACTTAAGAAATAAACTACTTAAAAACACGTCCTTAAATCAGGTGAAATATGCACATAATAGTTTCTAGAATTACAAGAAAAAACAAAACCTTAACAAGTCCCCTAGGTAAGTCGTCCTGGAAGGAATACCATGCTTTAATTAGGAAGTTGTTAAAATATTACATTAATAATGTTTTTTTTTGTCATTTTTGATTCCCTCTCCTTATCAGCAAAAATAAGCACAGATAATACACCATCTTATATTTACGTTTTTAAAATGCTGTAACTTCTCACTTCTTTTTTTCATCAAAAAGCATTTTTAACAGAAAAATTCAATTTCATAATTTTAGAACCTAAATGAAATCTATAATTTACTTTTTAAATGTATGGTGTTAATAGAATCGTTTTCCAAGTTCAGAAAGTTTTGTTCTATAAAATGTTTTAATGTCTTTTTTGGAAAATGTCACTAATATCCCATACGCCTTATTGTTAGGGACCCTTATTGTTACGCATTATTTTTAGATATTTATAACCAAGGTCCGGTGCTAATGAGGTTTTGTACCTTATGGTTCATGTGTAAAAACAAGTTATAAAATGTATTTTATTAAATTGAATTGAATTATATAGTAACGCTTATTTTAGAAACCTCAATTTTAAAATACTAAAAGCTCTCTAGTATGTGTAATTTCTTTTACCTCCTTTAGATCTTAAATAGGTAGCCTCCCACTCTCGCCCGAAGACCCTATTAGTCCTCTAAGAGTTTAGTCCCCCATTATTACCAGAAAAATATTTTGCTATTTTCTCATTTCTATAAACTTTCTTGAATGCTAAGATCTTTAAAGTTTATCATTATGTTTAAGAAAAAAATTTTCTCATATTTCGTTTAAAAAATTCTTGCTGACTATAATTTTAATACTACGAGTAATTTATGATGATTCTTTAAAAAAATATTTCTTAATGTTTCAAATGTATGCACTTAAGTAGTACAACTATGCTTCTATGCTTAAAATTTTAAGAGCTGGCTCTTAAATTAATAAATAATTATATATTAGGCCCACCCAGGCAAATTTATTGCCCACAAAACATTTTTCATTCTTTCATTTGGGCCCTCCAGTCAAAAGATTTTAAGACACGTGTTTGTTATTTCTTATTTGCATTGTCTCTGCCTTTTCCTGTTTACTGATTTTATATCTCCAGGCATTTAAAGGTAATTTTTCGATAACACTGACTGAGATGTTTCTAAAATAGCCAATTTAAAGAACAACAATTTACCAATGATTTTTTCCTTTTCTTCTTCTACGGATCTCATTCAATCAAGAGATTCCTGGATGAAGAAAAGCTATTTTGTTCGAGGATTTTACATTCAACTCAATTTTCTTTTTTGTGTGGCAAAAAGTGAACAGATCTTTCCAAAAGGCGTAACTTTTGAAAGACCTAAAGAAAAAATGCATCTCAGTGTTTTGTCAAACTTCTAAATACATTGCTTATTTATATTCACATGCAGGCAGGGCAACCGTGGTAAGGATGCATTTAACTAATGATAATTAATACTAAGAGTTTAATATAAAACATTTTATAACTTGTAATGAATCTTGATGATCCATTTACGTCATAAAATAGAACGTCAATTACGTGAATGAATTTTTTGGTGCTATTTGATGATGTTTGAGAGAAGTGAAGCCTTTTAATTTGCAGTTTATGACAATATTTTTTCCTGCCGTATAAAATACGTTTTGCTGTTTCTTAAAAAGGGAATGAACCCATAATAAATATTTCAATAAGTCTCGTAGAAAATGTGGTCAGACACATCAGATAAGATGTCAGTCTTTTTGCTTGTTTGAAAATCGAAAAAGATTTTTCTGGGAAAATTATTTTACTCAATGTTTTTTGTAATATTCCAACGCCAGAGATCGCATTTTTTAACAAACGGAGCAAGACTTAACTCGTATATTCATACTTTTCAATCTTTTAATGTAGTAATCTGATATTTTTATTGCAGCAAAATTTAAAAAAATTATTTTTAGACTATTATGGGAGTATAATTCAAACTATTTAAATGTCATAAATTTACTAAACCATTAAAAATACTTTGTTTTTTTATATCTAGTATTTGTTACTTTAGAAATAACTTTTCTTAGGAATGTTTTTTGTTAACATTAACATTTATTATATTTTCATATGTTTAATAGTGGATTCTGAAATATCCTCCTTTCTCGTGAAAAAATTATCCACAAAATTGAAGATATTTTATGTTTAAAAACCTCTTAAAAAACACACACAACTTAGAACTTAATTCAAGCAACGTTCTTTATCCTGCTATAGGAAGTAGTGAACGAAGACACCACACAACAAACGATACAACGTATAAAGTGTATCATTGAATGAATAAAACTTACATTTTTCCAAGGCTCCTCTGAAGAACAAATTTGTTCAAAAAATAAGTTAATAATGACATTTTTGATACCTTTTTATATCCAATCAACCCGGATGTGAGAGAAAGTAAACACTTTTTTCCCAAGAAACATCGAAATTCTAGATCATTGTCTCTGATTTTACGAGTAAACATTTTTCTCATTTAAAACATTTTGTTCGGTTTTCTAGAAATTTCTTCATTAGCTAATTACCGAACAATAACAAAACTGTTACTGGATATACTTTTAAGGATTAACCGAGGGAGAAAACTATCTGTCAAGTCAAATTCCTTGCTGCAATTACTTTTCATGATCAATTTAGAAAATATAGGGTTTTTATAATCATCTTGTATATTATCAAAGTAGTACTCGAGTGTTAGTTTTCAACAAATATGATACAAAAATGATTAAACAGAATTAACAACCGTTTGAATATTTTATTAAAACTAGTGGTATGACTATTGATTTTACCCAGAAAAGTTATTTTGAATTGAAAAGATTTGGGTTCAGCCCCATATTATATCTCCTCTTCTAAACTGTTAGCTTATCATTTCTTCTTTATACACCAAGTTTGACACAGTTAATAGGGAAAACACTTTAATGAGCTTCTTAGACGTGAAGTATCATAAGGTAAACGCGAGAAATTTTGGAAGAAAGAAAACCTCTTCCCCACAATTTTTACTCGCAAATGAATACAACAGCTTCTCATCCGGTAATCTTATCTGGAGTACACTCGAGTTATTTTTTTTCTCCTAGTTCCATGAATTTTAAGTGTCTTTTCTTAAACATGTTTTTAAATGAATAGGACTTTTGGACTTTTAGAAATGAATAAAATTTCTAGGATACAATCTGTTCCTTTATGTTACAAATCATTCAGTAGTTTAGAGAGCTAAATTGTTCCCCAGTTAATTGGTCATTATTGAGTATTCTTTATTAGTTAAATGTTATTCAGTTTGAATAAAATTAAAAAGAATTAAAGTAGTTGTGTTTAGGATCCATGATTTATCACTAACAGGGTACTTAAGTTAACAAAGATTTTATCCTTTTTAAGGGAGTTAAATTAATTAAGGGATTTAATTAAACAAAATTTTAATTAAATCCCAATTTAATTTTTATTATATATAAATTTAAAAACATTTTGTTTTTGGGTTTGTTTTTTGGGTGCGCAAGCTGTTTTCTAGAGCTGTTTCCAAAACAGCTGTTAGCGCACGCAAAAAACGAACTTTAACCTCTTCAGACCCAAGGTATAAAAAAATTCTTTCAACTCAAATTTTTTTCTTAAAATAGTATTAAAATGCTTCACAAAGTTCATAAAAATCTTCATTTCAAGAAAATGTTTTTCAGGGGGCTTACAATTTAAGGTCCACCCTGGTGGACCTCAGTTCTTAACGTAGTAAAACATGACACAATTCCTATGGTATAAAATTGTTACTTTCTATAATTATAATTTAAATATATGAATTATTTATAATTTTTTTGTCATAGTAGGTTATTTGAAGGTTGTAACTTAATTTTCTTTTTAAAATAAAGAATTTTTTAGAAAATTTAATTTTTTTAAAATTCAAAAATTCATTTTTATTGGCATAGAAAACTTTTTGTGCATGTTTTTAACATTTTTATGCAATAATCAAAGAATATTTACATTTATACTGTAGAAAATAGTACTCATTTTGAGTTTTACAGAATTTATATTAAAAAATTTTGAAAAATTAAAAAAATTTTGAAAAAAAAAATTTTTAAATTTGTTTTTTCTATATGAAATTCAAATTTTTAAATGACAAAAATAATAATTATCATTTAAATTATAAAATAAGTGTTTTAAATTCTCAAAATAGTTTATTTTCCCGTTTTTTATTAATTTTTACTCCTACAGAATTACCATCGTTAAGAACCGAGTTCCACCCTGGTGGACCTCTCTATATCTTGCTCTCCAAAACTCAAAATTTGTTGGATTTTTTTACAAACTGTTTTATTCTACTTGAAAGGATACTAATTAATAAAACTAGTCAAATTAAGTCTCATAAATAAATTAATTTAGGTTTAAATTTATTAATATTCCCATGTTTTAGATAGGACGCCATTTTTTCCAAAATCCTCTTTTTAAATATGTTCTGTGCGCAAAATATTGTTTTAAAGCGCCATCTCTCGATTGAAATAGAAAGTAAAAACATCAAATAATACATAATTCAGCTTTTAGCTGATAAATTTCAGTAAAAAGTTTGTTTTTGAGGGGGTAAGCAAAGGTCCACCACGGTGGAACTGGGGTGTGAAGAGGTTATCAGGATCTCAAGCGTTTAATATTGATTGTATTTACGTGAAACTTTGGACTTAAGGGTTTTCAACTATGATCTTTCAGATTATCAAATCAAAAGAAAGGATTTCGAAATACAAAATAAGGTTTTGGCAGAGTTTTCACATTTTTTGTGTTTTTTAACTTTTTTCATAATAAAACAAATTTTAAAGTGAAGACTTTTGAGGTAATTTTAAAGATCACATTAAACCACACTTTTTGAGACCATAATTAAGTTTTTACCAATTGTAGTTCTTCTACAAATTGAATTTTTCAATGATTTTTTGGGGGTGTCGCTCCATTTTTAACTCCCTGGGATTTGGTCTGGGACCCCCTTTCTATACCGATTCTTGTTCGTCTTGATGAGTACTATCATCCCTGAAAGTTTGTTGCACCATTTCAGATACACCCTGTATAAGACTTCTATGTGCTGTAATCTTATTATTGACCTTTCTGGACTTAACTTTCTCAACTTAATTTTGATACTCAGAAGCTTTGATACTCAGAAAGCATTGGCTTCCTGGAAGTATCATTCATCCAATTCATAAAATTGCCAGATGGTGGGAAGAATCTTATAGTCCAAATGTTCATCCTTACATCTGTGTTTAATTTATCATAAACAAAGGTTAAGGGTTTCACGAAAAACACTCCCAAACGAGATTACACCATCCCTGAATTTGACAATCGGTCCAATGCACTAGAGAAAACACTTTCCTTTTGTCATTTTCAACTGAATTCAAGATTATTCAATGGACTGGGAGTTGGTTTTGTGTAACTCGGCGCTTCTTTAAACAGTTTTTTAGTCTTTAAAGTCCAGTTTGTGGCGTTGCAAACGCCAAGAATGTCTGCCTTCTTTTTTTGGATGAGGTGATGTTCGTTTTGTTTGCGGCGACAAAACCATTAATTTTAAAGCTTTTCACAGAATTTGTAGCCAACTAAACCCCTGATGCCGTAGTTAACTCATTTTGGATTATTTGGAATGGTTTTATGTGGATTTTAAAATTTCCAGGCTTTAAAACAGACTGATTCTATCTGGTCATTTTACAGGGACAAACAACATGTGCAATTCGTGTCCCAGCTGTAGCAGTCTTCCTTTGATTTCCAACCACACAAAAAATTTACCGTTTCTTTGATAACTCTTCCGAAATTGAGCAAATAGACTTGGCTCTAAAGTAACCACTTTGCTACATCACTTCTTTCTAAGTCCAAAACTTTATTTCTTTTGAAAACATCATTATTAACCAGGACACGTGTAAGCATTGAAATTCAAAAAGTATTGAGATAAAGTCGGATTTTGTGCAAATTGTCAGGCGTCCGGTCCATTACTGTAGGCCATTGATATATTCATTAAAAACAATATGGCAAGAAATTACATTGAAAGAAAAAAATCCATCGTGCCAAATAGATAAGTGAAACCTCCCAATAAAAAGAGCACTTCATTGAAATTCATTACCGACAGGAGATCGAATACGAGATGATTTGAATGTCAATTCCATCGAACGAGCAAAAAAACCCCCGACAATTTTCTCCGCTAAATGGCTAGGAAAGACAGAAAAATGTCACACCCAGGTGAGCATCAGCCTTCATCGTCGAATATTTATTATGATCGCGAAGAAAAAGGGAAATTACGAACGACCATCACCAAGAAGAACGTGATTACCCCCCCTCTACGACAGCCAATACGAAATGAGCATTATCCCAGATGATGTACCAAATGACATGGAGGCCATTTTTTTTCTTCAGCTGTTTTAGCACCTTGTTACTTGCAACGGGGAAATATCTGCTCCGTTTTTGGCGTTGTTACATTAATTGACAGCGCTCTTGTTTTTGGACGTCGTCGCTCTGACTTATGAGGGGTCGCATTCCAGGAGGTTGGTAAATACGTGCATCGGCATTCTTGGAAAATCACTGTTTGTTCCGAGAAGGGGGTGTCGACGGGCGGTCGCTTGCTTTCTCATAGTTGTCAATTAAAGTCCTTCATGGTTCTCCTTTCCGAAAATAAATAGGAATTAGTTGAAGTTAATGGGTGTTTAGGGGAGCTATTTTGGGAATGTGACTGGAGCGTGGGGGAATTGAATTAGTCGTCCTCAAACTTTGTTCGAAGTAGTTGTCCTTTAAGCAATCAGGTGCGGATTTATTGTTTGTCATTGACCAATACATTTTATTGATTATTATTATCAGAGTGGAATTTCTGCAGTTATGAGATTATTGCAGATTATATTTGGACTTCTGTTTGGGACGATGTAATGATAAGATGTGATATGATGCGCTGTTGTTTCTCTGGATGGTTCATCGTAACCAGTTTAGGAAGAATGTGAGGGTGATGAGAAAGAGTGTAGGGGTATTGTCGAACAAAAGGTTTTTCCAAGAAAATACACTGTTCAACAATGAAAAAACTTCCTTGATGAAAATAGTCATTTCTTATAGAATTTGGGTCGCTGAATACGAAAATCACCATTAAAATTCTCAATTGACTCAGGATTTTCGGGAAACAGCCCCTCCCCCTTTTTACGTTTTTCGAAGACTTTATAACTTTAAACTCGATTTTCAGGGTTTTAATTCAAATTGCCCCCCAGGGGACAAGAAAGGTTCAAATTTATAAAATATGATAAATTTATAACAAATGGATAGGTTTAAGGGGTAATTACCCCCTTAAAATGCAAAAAATTTGCTAATAATTATAGAGGTTTTAATACGCTATTTTTTCCTCTTATTTCTTACGCAATTCAAGTTTGAAGGGTCCTAACCCTTCTCCAAGGACACATATTTGATTGCAATATGGTGCAATGGTTTTTACTAAAAGCGGTTGAGGTGAGAGCGCCCCAAAAGCACCCACGGAAGGGTTCAATGTCGCACTTAGAGTTAAACTATGCTGTACAAAAAAAATTTGAGCCAGTAACTGAATTTCAGCTGATTCTTGTGGAAAATGATCAGCTGAACTCAAATATGACACCCATTTTCCTCCATCACCCTCAGTTTTTAAGGGGATGCCCCTTAATTGTTATCCACAACCGTGCATCTATTAACATCTTGAAACATGGAATCCTCACTCCCTAAAACCGGTCAGTTTTTAAAGAAATGAAGAGTGTCTACTTAGGATAGACCCAAAATATAAGAAAAACATCATTTGTAATCTTTTCAAAATCATCAATATTAATTCCTGAGCTCGCAAGCGCCCTCGCGATTCTGGAAGTCTTCCGAACTCTTCCGCAGGGGCTTCTGGGAGGATAACACCTCAGCCGCTTTTAGTAAAAATTATTGCTGCATATTGTCATCAAATTTGGGTCCTTGGGGAAGGGTTAGGACCCTTTAAACGGGAATTGCGTAAAAATAAGAGAAAAAAATAGCGTATTGAAACCTCTATAATTTTAGCTATTTTTTTTATTTTTAGGGGGCTAATTACCCCTTAAACCTATCCATTTGTTATAAATTTATCACATTTTATTAATTTGAACATTTATTGTTACCTGGGAGGTAATTTGAAGACTAAAGCAATGCTTTTTGACCCTGAAAATTGAGTTTAAAGTTATAAAGTCTTCAAAAACGTAAAAAGGGGGAGGGGCTGCTCCCCGAAAATCCTAAATCAATTGAAAATTTTAATGGTGATTTTCGTATTTAGCGACCCAAAATCTATAAGAAATGACATTTTCATCAAGGCAAAATTTGAAGGTCCAATGTGTTGAACAGGGATATATGAATTACTACTAACTTGATAAGTATGTTACTAAAATTGCTTGTTATTTTGGTTGTGCAATTTATTACATCTCTGATAAATAAGTTTTCATAGTTTTCATCAAATCCTTGAACAGGCAGGATATAAGTTACATTTAAGTGTATGGTTATTTTCAAAGAAATTAGATTTAGTCAAAAATTAAATAAACTTCTTTCAAAAAGTAGCGTAAAACACCAAATTTTTAAAATCCACTTCCGTGCTAAATAAACTTAACTACTTTTTGGTAGCACTATTTATAAATTTGTACAGGCTGGAAAAAAAGGTTTCGATCAAAGAATAAAAACAAACTAGAGTATTATGCAGTACTAGCAGTATTCCATATTCCATTGATTCATTGATATCAGAGATCATTCCACCACATTCCTTCTTTTTTTTATTGAAATACGTATGTATCTCTACCTCCTCTAAGAAAGTTGGAACACAAATCTAAGTTCTTGAACGTGTGTCAGTGCCCATAGACGGGTTGGAAGTATAAAGTTTCATTACGTTGCTTCTTGCTACAAATAGGCACAAACCAGAAACGCATACCCAATTAAAAATGTCACGAAGCTTATTAGTAGAAAGGGTTTTCATATATTATTGTTAAGTTTCACTTACAATGGTAAAACCCATAAAAACCAACAGAAACCTTTCATCTCTTCACTCTCCATCAAACCTTTGGCTAATTCAAGCTCACAGATGCAACAAATCCCTCTTCCGAAAATTAAACCGCCAAGGCTAGCCGTAAAACTGCTACAAATGAAGAGGGTGGTATAACGACGACACAGCTGCCCTTCTCTTCCCTTACAAATCGACCCTTTTCTTTCTAAATTGAGTCGTTAGAGCCCGCCATTTTTATCACGCTTTCGTCACTACACGCGAGAGATTTCGTACATCATCCGATGCAATTTCGAAACTTCCCAAGATGGAAATGGGGCTTAACAACTGCAGGGGGTTGACACGCGCAAGGAATCGGTTTCGAACACGAAGATGGAATTGTTTTGGGGATTCGATGCAGATAGTTTGTTTCTCAGACAGGGACGAATACGTGTTGATGGATTTGCGCTAAAGTTATTTAAAGGTGGTAGCACAGTGTCATCCTGATTGACACGAGATGAAAGGTAGGTGAAGGGTACGTTTCGTAAAGGAAAATATCCTTTGGAATTTGAGGGTTGTTCATAAAACAAGATGTGGGGCAGAATAAACAATTGTGCTACAAAAAAATAGTTCAATACGGTACACATAAACGGCTTTACTGTACGAAAAAAAACATTAGAGAGAATTAAATACAAATCATTAATATACACACTATCGTTGATCGTTCAGTTGTAACCACAAAGCCAAAATCCAAAAGTTGGTACCAATTTAAGAAAGCTGGAATTCATATGCAAATAGTTTTAATAGTAACAGTGAGTTTTTAATCCAAGCATATTTGTAAAATAATAATCACTTGCAATAAAAGATGTTGGAGTTAGTTCATAGTTGCTGCAAGCACCTCAATTTGTTTTATTTTAATTTAGAGTAGTCAATTCATGTCCATTTTTACAGCTTTCATTAGAAATTTAAAGTTTATAAATCATTAGCATTTCAGGTCTATTATAGTAAATTAAAGTTTTTAAAACTTAATGTATTAATTGATTTATTCATCACAAAATCTTTAAGCTGATATTAAGTTGGTAAGTAATATTTTATTAGAAACTGTACAATTCATAGGTATCTAGTTGCAATATAAATATTTTAAGTAATAAAATGTTCTAAATAACCTGAATTCACACCCCTGTCCTCTTTGCTATCATAATGTGTTCAAGTGTATACAACAACTGAAACTAATAATAACTATTTTAACGTGATATTCTTTATATGTTATTTTCTTTTTACGGTCTAAAATCAAAGAATGCTCTTTAAATAAGAGAAATAAACTTGTAACGTATGTGTTAAAAGAACTTTACCAGTTTTTTTATTGTTTGTGGATTAAGCAATTAATTTCATATAAAAAGGACATTCTAAAAATAAACCTAATAGTTCAAAAGTAATTAGCATTCTCTCTCAATAAAAATATAAAGAAACAAAAAACTAACTTGGCTCATTTTAATTGAAAATGAATCTTTTCTTTGGAAACATTTAAGCAGTGAATCTGGCTTTATATTGGGCCAATTAGAATGTATTTTAAATTAGGTTTGAAAGAAAAAATATGACTTTCGACCATTATCCGATGCTTCTTCGAATGATTAAATTTAATCAAAATCTAACGAGAAATAAAAGAGGAATATTCTTTTATTCTTTTCATTATTCCTCAACTTTACCCCTAGTCAAACCAACTAATTGGAAAAAATACGTAAAACTTTCCACAATAATTAACATAATTTAACAATTTTTGAAGGTATTTTTTGTTTTAAATATATATGCCTTACCTCAGCTCTTGGTAATTACTAAATTATGTAACTTTGTATATTTTAATAGAATCTGTATTATACGACCTCTTAAGAGATCTTGGATTGAATGGAATAGATATTTTAATATTCCCTAAGTCCTCGTTAAGAATATTCTACTATAAAGTAATTCATTTTTACGGTATTATCTTCGGGATTTTTTTCTTTGTTAAACAACCCGTACTTTCATATAAGCGCCAAGGGGTGAAACTTTCCTGTCTCAAGTTAAAAATCCGTTTTAATGATTATCTTCTGAATAGAACTGGATGGAAAAAATAATAAGCAGATAGATAGTCTAAACAGTATTTGCTAACTAAAAAGGTTTACTCAAGGTCCGGCTTCGTAAACTATTCCCTATCTTACCTTCTCTCCTGCTTAGCGCTTAAATGAAGTCTTAACGATCATCGATCCCCGGTTGATGCCCTAAGCATTATTTTAAAGACAAACATTATTCATCCCCTGATTTGACCCCACATTGATTTCCTCCCGTTCCATCCTAAGGAAAAACAACAGTTCTTCCCCATTTTCTAAACAAGAGCATCATTTATATGGGAGCCCCCTAACGGATAGTGAGTGGGGCAAAACGCTAGTCTTCCGAGACCCGCTGATCCATTTATCACTATCGCTATTCCGAGACCTCTTCGAATGTGTCTGCACCACTGACGTTAGGAAGGATGAAGAAGGCCTCGTCCTCCTGTTTGAGATGACAAAGGACTCTGTAGATATAAATTAAAGGGTGAGTCTCGAGAAACTGCCGGGTCTAGTGGTTCGAGGTCCGAAGCAGATGTTTATGTCTCTAAGCTAAATCCCCTCAGTTGATAGAGTGAGTAGATGAGCTTATACTATAAACCTTTTGTTTAAGTTCTAACTAGTAGAAGTTTTAATGCTTTATATTATGTTTTTATCTCATGTTCAAGAGTCTGGTAGTTCAATTTAATAGAGCATTTTCAATCACATGACTCGGACCTAGCAACGGCCTTAGCAACAGATTGTTTTACCCTACATCAATTAACAGTTAAAAGAAAATAACTGGTCATGGAATGCTTCTATTGGAGCATTTGCAATCACAAGACAGCAACATATACCGCCGCACCTAGCAACGGCCTTAGCAACAGACTTTTTGACCTACAGCAAGGAAGAAAATAAATGGTCGTGACGTCACTCGAAAACACTCTATTTTGCTTGATATGATGTCGAGTTATGTTCATGGATAACAATTGTGTCATGTCGATTATAAATTGATTGTTTGGAGTTGTTTTCACAGGTATAGTCATGATGTTATTTTGGTGTCATTTTAAAGATTCGTGAAATCTTATCTCGGTCCATAAAAGTTTACTTTTTTGATAGTGGGTCTTATCTTAACAAATGTATAGTTTTGTATTCAGTATTAAGTTTTCTTCTCGTACACTATAAATAAACTTTTTAAACCTACATAAAAAATTACAACATTCTGCGGATATCAAGAGGTATATTTTTATTTCCTTGAATCGTAATTGTTATTCTCTCTCCATGTCTTCCACTGGCAGTTAAATTAAATCATTGATAAAGTATGGAATTTCGATTTGGGATAGGGGATTGTATAGTCATTGTGTCGATTAAATAAACCATACACAAGATAAAATTAGACAGAAATTTAAAGCGGAACTGAGAATCGATGAGAATGAAAACAGTATAAATCATATGAGAACTTCATGGATATTAATTGTTTTTATCTTTACCGATCGGACTACTTTTCATACTTTCGTAAGTTCAAGTACCCGAAGTAAAGATTCCTGCTCCAGGTACTTTTCAACCGGAATTCCACCATTCATTACAACAATCATAGCAAAAAAGAACTACCACCGAAAGAAATAAAACCCAAGAGTTATCGTTTGAAAAAGAAATTCCTTCAGAGGGGAGGTCAACTTTTCCCACGGTTGGAAATTCCCAACTCCTTTTTCACAAAGGATAAGCGTAACTTGTATTGACTTGTGCTATCAGATAACAAGTTGAAACAAGTAACAACGTATAGAAAAAGCTGCTCTGTGCTCCTCCGATAGGCTGTAGCTAGTATTTATTTTTAGTGTCCACTGCGAGGGGCTCCTAAGGGGTCTGCAGTAAAAAGTAAGTGCGCTTTCCTGAGTTTGGGTAAGGAGTAATCGAACTCTTCGGGTTCAGAGACGAATGGAGTTAGGTGTTTTTATGTGGGTGGAATACAAATAGAGAACGGTAGTTTGTACTTTGTATTTCTTTGAATTAAAAAGTTTATTCAAATGCTCGTAGTTGTATTCGGTAGGGAAAACAGTACTTAGTCTGAGACAATACATTGTTCTTACTATCTAAGTTTAGGGTAATGTTTAAATTCGAAATGTAATTTAATTTTATAAATTAAAAGGATCTACTTAAGGAAACTTGTATTTTCAGAAAAGCTGTACTTCAATAAAAGTATAAGCTGTTTATAAAACCTGTATTTCAAACTCATATTTCGTTGGGGGAAACTGTTTCCCCCATTTTAATGGTTATCATTTTACCGATACGTAATGCTGTTTTATAAATATGAGGTATAGAAAATGCCGATAAAACAATTAAAAAACGAATACTATTTACTAGGGTGTATCGAAAAAAACTTTTTTTCGATTTTGATGACGTAATAGTGCGGAAAAGTTGTCTAAGGTGCCAGAGAGTACCTGTGAATTTTTTCAGAATTTTTGGATAATTTCTTAATGTGCCACATTGGCCCTGAAGTTCCCCATGTTAATCCAATGGGGCGCGCTGCCAAAAAGGCCGAAAATCGGTTTTTCGCCCCTCATTTCTACCCTAATCACACGACGAATGTCTCGTCTCGAGTTATGGACTCTATATGATGTATGCTACCCGAAAAAACTTGAATAATAACTTAAATATCTATATTACGTTGATTGTGGGCTCTGATTTGAACGAGGAAATATGCGATTTTCGACGAAATTTGAGCATACAAAAAAACGTAATATAGATATTTAGGCTATTATTCGAGTTTTGTCGGGTAGCATACATCATATAGAGTCCATAACTCGAGACGAGACATTCGTCGTGTGATTAGGGTAGAAATGAGGGGCGAAAAACCGATTTTCGGCCTTTTTGGCGGCGCGCCCCATTGGATTAACATGGGGAACTTCAGGGCCAATGTGGCACATTAAGAAATTATCCAAAAATTCTGAAAAAATTCACAGGTACTCTCTGGCACCTTAGACAACTTTTCCGCACTATTACGTCATCAAAATCGAAAAAAAGTTTTTTACGATACACCCTACTATTTACCATCATTAAAAACGTAGTTTTTGCGTTTTGTGTTCACTATTACTTTTCTTAAAGGAATATTGATATGCATTTGATTAACAACCCTCACTAGCACCGCAATTTAGGAAACCTTTATCAACATGAGTTTTCACGGAATCTTTTTACCCTATCAAACCTAACCCCGCCAAATTTATTACAGGATTCATTGGAAATCTCGGTCTGTCTTGGACTGAAAGGGTTAAAACAACTAAAAAGGTACCCTCCATATACAACCTCCTTTTCCCTAAGCATTCAATACTAACCATTTCCGACATTTTTTCTCCCAATCCCCCATTTGGGATCAGTCCATCTTCATCAGTCAACCGAACAATGTCAATCCGCCCAATACTGACTGACAACGATTAAGCTCTCCCCAATCCGTGCTAAAAATATGAATAGGACCTTCCGTAATTGACGAGGTGTCACCAAAGTATAAATCCCGGCCATCCCTCCTCGCTAGGGGGAGGGAGGGGGATCCCTTAAGGAAAATTAATTACCCTCCCTCTGGATGGAATCAACTTAATTCAGACAGTGGGGTGAAAACGCCCGGGATTTGATTTTGTGCCATAATTCCCTGGAGAGAATCCTTCTTTTTTTGCCGTAACTTCGCCCTTTATTTTCGAGAGGTTCTAATTGCATTAGCATCGGAGTTCCGGGAGAAGTCATTTTTTTTGGGGGGGGGGCGAACGGTAATTTGGATTGTGATGAACCACATCCACGAGTGGCCTCTCCTCCGATTTTCGGCCTGCAGTGTTCGTCGGAGAATATATTAAGCAGGGTGGAGATGAGATAAATAAGTGGGCGTTTCTTTTCTGTTTGGTTCTGGATTATCGAGTTATCGAATGGAGACTTTTGGATCTCTCTAATTTAAGTTTAATGTTAACGCTGTTTATTTGGTTTTGAAAGAGTTGATACGTCCGAAATAAAATAAGAAGAGGTGTATTGATTTAGTTAAGAATGTCGAACTGGTTTGTGCAATGATGCTAAAGGACAAAGTTTCTAAATCAATTTTTCTATTAAGGAGTCTTATGGGAAAAGGAAAAAAGTTTTTGATTAAAACCGCTATGGAGGATAAAAATAATAGAACTTAAACCAAACAAGATGTTATTGGCTTAAGTTTGAACCATAAACATTTACACAGAACACGCTTCTTCTGATCAGTATCTAAAGTCTTTGATGAAAATTCGATAACCAAAAGTTTAACAAAGTAATACCCTTAGGGAGTCAGACCTATAGGGAGTGTTTAAAAGTAAAGCTATTTAAATGAGTCTTGAATTTGCAGCTGACATTTCACCCATAAACGTAAGGCAGTCAAAATATGAGGATAAATTTTTGTATGGAAAATTTAAGGTAGGAAAAAAGTACTGGAAAACCCTGGAGTACTTGATTACTAAGGAATTATGAATTCGACAACTATAAGCATTCACGGTCTTTCAGGGGTTTCCTGTCCATTCTATGAAACCGGCATAGTTTTGAAACAATAATTTTGAATGCTTTTAGGTGGGAACCCTGCTTAAAAAATCTAAGTAATACGAATGCTTCAGAGAAATTCAGCTTTATTTGAATAATTTTAAGAAAACCCTAGGAACATCATTGAGAAAAGTCACTAATGTAATTTACTTTACTGTATTATTTTTTGGGTTCCGTCTCTTCTCCAATAAAAATGGAAACAACCGTTGTGTTGTAATGAAATGAACAATATGGCAAATAGCAATGACATAAAGAGGACAAGAGGAGTGTTACTCAATACATATTTACCAGGAAATTCTTCTCGCGACAGACATGACAATCTAACTCCAGACTAGAGATTATGCCCCCTTAAAATAAACTTCTGACTCCCCCGTACTTCCGCATCGCGCCTTCTAAAAGACCAAGGTTCACAGCCGAGGAGAGGAAGAACCTTCCCTTCCAGTATAGGGGTTCATCGTGGGAGGTGGGCGTTAATATTTTAATCACAGCCGCGGCTCCCGAGCAATTTAAACCGATTAAAAATTCCGCCGTATGGATAGGTCCGTAGAGATAGTATTGTCTAGGCATACGGAGTTTACAGTGAACCTGCATGACTTGCGTGGACAGGGGCAGAGAGAAAAAAATTTTAAACGGTTTTTGTAGAGAAAATTTGCATTAATCAGATGAAATATCACCTTTCTATAAGAAGATATGGGTAATAGAGAATCATTCATAAAACAAAATTGTCTCATTCTATTCTACTTTCAGAATGCTTTGTGAATCAAAATAAAGACGCAATTTCAATGAAGTCATTTTGTTTTGGAACATATATTTACTAAATGGTCCATCTCCTATATTAAACCTATTTAAATATTGGTACAAAATTTCAAGTCATTTGAACCATCACTTTTCGAGTTATGAGGTTTTGCGGTAGAGTAAAATGTTAAAATGTGTTTTGAGAAAAAGCAAAAAAAACAAAATAAAAAATGCAATCTTACCCATAAATCCAAATGATAATAATGGTTAATAGGCTATTTAATAATATGGTTTCAGAAATCTAAGAAAACATACTTTAATCTTTAATTTAACACCAGATTTGAAAAATCGATATTTTGACCCAAAATGACGATATTAGGGGTTAGGATAGTACCTTAAATAAATCAAGCGAAAAAAAGGGGGGAAATGTCTCTAAAAGTAATCATAAACGTCAAAAAAGCAGTTTTTCTGCTGCACAGACCGTGTTTTGGCCGTTTTCAGTTGCTTTCTTCAAAATAACCTGTTACATCTACAGTTTATATATGCAACTACCTTTTCCTAATTAAATTTAGTCTGGTTTAAACTAAACTACTGTAATTAAATATACTGACTGCACTCAATTTGATTACTAACTATTTCTACGTAAAATAAAGTTTCAACTCTCCAAAACAATCCACTTTCATGCTTTGCGTACTTATAAACTGCAGTATTTTAAATTAAGTAAAACTAAATTAATGTAACAGTTTTATTTTCAAATAATTGGAAAGAGGAAATTTAAAAATCAATTGATTAAATGACCAACACTTGTGGTAGATTATGTGAATCATCAGGTGAAGGAAGATGAAGGCTCGTTGCTCTTACTATCCTTTCTCACTCTACGGGCGTCTCTGGATTCCCGGCTGCTTCCCAAATGAAGGGAGGGGGAGTCATGACCAAAGGCAATTACATTAAAAGTTTAATTTGCTGCTGCGGAGACGAAATTGTTCAGGGCAGACGGAGGTTCATAATGCGGAAGGGGGAGTTTTGAGAAGGCTTAAGGTTAAGTTGCTACACGAGAGAAGATTCGCTCTCGGGTTTAATTTATTTAAAATCGACGACTAAGGTGACGTGCGTAATTTCATAGGTTATACATGTGTTATAAGAGGGAGTCGGATTAAGTAAGTGACGATAATCTCCTTTTGAATGACGGTTAGTGCGAAATTTCTCTGTAAACCTCCTATGCTCTTATTGGTACAGAGAATATTTTAGGTCTATTTTCAAGCTTTTTCATGGTTAAATTATTTGTTTTTGACATTTAACAAGAGAGAAAATTTATGATACTCGACGTTTCTACTTTAACTTCTAGTTGTATGCTTTAAATTAAATCCATTTTTATTTATTATTAGAAACCAGGGTCATGGTCAAAGGGGGATGGAATTATACTCTGTTCATTTTGAACTGGCGCTTGAAAATATTTCCTTCCCCCACCACCGATCGGTAACCATAGCAACTATCCTCGTCAAAGTGACGAAGAAGGCTTACTATTGGCTGCTCGAAGAGCGTAACAATGGTTACGCTTCTAGCGTGGGGGAAATCACTATTTCTCAAGCGCCAATTCTAAATGAAAAGATTATAAGAGGTTCAACCTCCCTAAAATATTCATAATCATGACTATTCACAAACTGTTTTTCTTTGAAAATTCTCCAATTTATTAGGTGGGATTTTTTTCAGTTGTCACTCCGAGTCCCAAATGACCGAAAATGAGTCAAACACCACTTTTAAAAGTCAAATTTCGAAAACCTTTCTGGGAAGGATATCCAGACCCCTCTTAGCTTAGGGTTATGTATCATCCACAAAGACTTTGCCATATTAAATCCCCTAAGATTCAAATTTAACCTGTAATATAATTTTGGAAATCCTTAAGAAAAAACGGGCCGAAACCCCTTCCGACACTGAAGTCTAGTTACAGGCCTGTTATATAAGCCATTCATAAACCAAATACTTATAAATAATGGAAGCCAAAACCAGAAAGTATCGATAAACGTCAAAAACTCAATAAATTTCTCTTTTCAACAGGTTTTCCTAAAGGAGACCCTGACCACCCCATATTTTTATAACAGTCCAATCAAGCCTTACCACGAACCGAATTCTCGCCCTTTAACTCCATCGTTAAGAGCAAAGGGGACGCTGCAAACCACAAACAGTCACGGCACCTCCATCTGGCGTCTTCCGTCACGAAAGATGCATTTAATACGTGCTAATGTGCGACTGGAGAAACCAGGCCCCAGACCTCTCTACTCAACCGTTGCCTTGGCAACACATCTTCGGCTACTGATGCAGGTTCCCTTTTGTCCTCTCCATTGTTGTGTTTTGAAGAGAGAGTTAAATGGCTAATAATTAACGTTCCGATCTGATAAACTTGGTTGGAAACTTTGTAGGGGATGGATGGTTGGTTGGTTGATAATGGCGGGGGCTTTTTGAGAGAGGAGATGATGGTTCGAATCTGGTGCCTCAATTTGGATCGCTTATCTGGGGGTAATTACCGGTTCTGAAGATGTTTTAAGGGACTGGGGAGTAATTTTGTTCCTTCTTGGAATGCCCGAGGAAAGGTTTTAACTGCTGGATGCAGTTGGAAGCGAAGTAGTTAAGTTTGCTTAAAGAGTAAAAGTTGCACTTAAGAGTTAAAGTTGGTGCTTTAATCGCTAGGACTGGAAAGGGCTGTGAAGCATTTGTTTCGAATGTTGATTTAAACGATAAAATTGGGGAAGCCGTCAGTCACGCTCCCCTTTTCAGAAACCCACCTCCGTTTATATGTAAAGAAAGTTCACTAAAAATTAAATTTATTTCACATCAAGCATGAAATATTCTGCATGTAACAACATACACCTTAGGTTTGTTCATACATCATTTCATTTTGTTAATTTAATAGAGTTCATTCAAAAAAATTTTAAGGTATAAAATATTTTTTGTACTGTATAAATATCTGAAAATTAAAAATAGCGAGGAAACTTTTAGTGGGGTGAGAGAGAGATAGATAGAGAGAGAGAAGAGATAGAGAGGAGAGGGAAGAGAGAAACGAACTTAATGCTCATATACATCTGGCAAAAAAGTACAAATTGGAGGTCTTAACTCCATTTTAAGAAAACCTTCACACATAACCATCAGCTCTTCTAAATTATAAGTCTGATCTCAAAACCTTCAAACTCACTGTAATGAGTTTATTTTTAAAAAATTTTAAACATTTAACTACTACTTTTTTAGTTTATTATCCACTTTAAGTTTCATTCGCTTGGGTTTTGTTTACTCTCAACAGAAAAATTATTTATAGGCTGTTTAAAATTTTTCCGCAGTACTACAGGTTTATTGGATTTATAGGTCGGATTTTACATTTTAAAAAAATCAGAAATGTAACGTTTCGAACGAACTTATATATTTCCCAATAGAATATATTTGCCAAGAAATTTATAACGTTTCGAGAAAATTGGTCAGAATCTTTTTAAGATCCAGCCCCTTAAACTCAAAGTAGGTTTTCTTTGACTACCTTTTTTTCAGACCTTATTAGTAACAATCCTAGAAAAATGTGTCGTTTTTTGCCTTCCCAAAGTATATAAATGTCCATAATATTCAAATACCGCAATACTTTTATGTATTTCCAGTTGCTTTTCTTTAGGGAAACGAAAAGTTTATGTCCATAATTTAAATAAAGCCATTTTATTTTATGTGACTATTTCTCGACCCAAAAACTAGAAATTTATTCTTTATATCAACGAGTGTGATGGTAAAAAGTTTCCTCAATATATATGGTTGAATTTAGACGATTTCTTTACAGACGATTCAAGGGAAATATTTTCGCCTCACTACTATGCATAATATCTAAATCGCGTGACGGTATTACTTAAACCATTAATGCAACTGAAAAAAGCTAATTTTTCAGTTAAAGATAGGTTTAGGTTAATAAGTGTTCTTTAACTATTTTAATGATGTAAT
Source organism: Tetragnatha versicolor (assembly GCA_024610705.1). NCBI lineage: Eukaryota > Metazoa > Arthropoda > Arachnida > Araneae > Tetragnathidae > Tetragnatha > Tetragnatha versicolor. The sequence continues at coordinate 61,318,281 of JANDEH010000001.1, forward strand.
TAGTATTTAATGGTATTTTGATCGACGATATTATAATAAAATTATAATACGAATGAATTTAGGAAAAAAACTCCAATCATTATGTTAGTTGTATCAAGTTATGAAAAATTTATTTATATAAAAACATACATGGTATGACAACAGTTATGTTCTTAAAACATCATGTTCATGTAATAAGTTTATCACATTTGTTAAAATTATATTTGTGCAATAGATTTTATCTAACTTTTTTAAATATGTAAAATGTGTAAAAAAATCCTGAAAATCAAAAAATGGTCTTAGGAAATCTTTAAAGTTGAAATGGGTATTAAAGTAGAAAAAAGGTTTACTTCAAGCTTTTTTAATACTGTTTTTTTTTCACTACTCTAATGTTAGTTTCTTAAAAGAAGGAATATGCACAGTTACAATACCAAACAGGAATATCAATAACTTAAGTGTTTTAAGTTAAAGATTTCATTTTTTCCGTTATTTTTAACGCGATTTGAGATTTTATAGTAGAAGGATTTCAAAACGTTTAATTTTTTATTCCAAAATAGTCGAAATTTCGTCTTCGAATTATTTTTCCATAAAAAGTTAAAATTCCGATAAAAAATATCGTGGTTCTCTCCTAGGGCACGGCTAGACTGGATTAACTGTGTTTATATACGGCTTGCGCAATTACGCGAAAAGGTAGGTTCAAGAAACTGGGATGTACGATGTTAGCGCCATCTATCTGTCATTCATGGCATTCCACTGGAAAATAATTATTGGTTGGTTGATTTCATACGATTCAAAGATAAATATGCTTAAAAGGAGTCACAGACGAGCAACTTGGTCATCAACCGGGTTGATTATTTTAAAAGTTTCTTTAGACCCGACAGTCCGAAATACCAAACCTACATGATTGGCTCAAATGTATCACGTGACAGGGCCCTTCTTTCCTATCACTCAGAAGATCCTTTCGTTTCGATCTTTCGATTCGATTCGAAGTTCCAATGCTGCTGAGACGCTGAGTAATCGAATGATTCTTTCTGGAATTGAAAGTTTGTTTACCAACAACTTATAGGCATGGAGAAAGTATTAAAAAGTGTTGCAAAACAATTTTGCTTGATTTAATATGTGCATGAAGTTGGCCGTGGCATGGTAGCCGTGCCAAATGAAAATGGTGCAGATCGTTACTGCATCGTTACTGCCCGTTACTGCCAGCAAAATTAACGTTACTGCCCTAAGCCTAATGGTCGAAATTTTCAAAAACGTTTCCACGGCCAGCTTCACGTTGCCGTGGCAACTTGCTGAAAAAACCCTCTAAACCGTCCCAAATTGAGGCATTGTATCAGTCATCGTTACTGCCATACATATTGACGTTACTGCCATCAATAACGACGTTAAAACCCCGTCAATTCTCTTCCAAAAGTAAAAAAACGTTTCCACGGCCAGACTCACGTTGCCTTGGCAGCTTGATGAAAAAACCCCTCAAAACCGTCCCAAATTGAGGCATTATATCAATCATCGTTACTGCCATACATATTGACGTTACTGCCATCAATAACGACGTTACAACCCCGCCTATTCGCTTCCAAAAGTAAAAAATGGCTCCCGCGTACTTTACACTGCCGTGACCGGATAAACGGGACACATGCTAATCTGCATAGCATATATCGTTACTGCATCGTTACTGCCCGTTACTGCCAGCAAAATTAACGTTACTGTCCTAAGCCTAATGGTCGAAATTTTCAAAAACGTTTCCACGGCCAGCTTCACGTTGCCGTGGCAACTTGCTGAAAAAACCCTCTAAACCGTCCCAAATTGAGGCATTATATCAGTCATCGTTACTGCCATACATATTGACGTTACTGCCATCAATAACGACGTTAAAACCCCGTCTATTCTCTTCCAAAAGTAAAAAAACGTTTCCACGGCCAGACTCACGTTGCCTTGGCAGCTTGATGAAAAAACCCCTCAAAACCGTCCCAAATTGAGGCATTATATCAATCATCGTTACTGCCATACATATTGACGTTACTGCCATCAATAATGACGTTACAACCCCGCCTATTCGCTTCCAAACGTAAAAAAACGTTTCCACGGCCAGCTTCACGTTGCCGTGGCAACTTGCTGAAAAAACCCTCATAACCGTCCCAAATTGAGGCATTATATCAGTCATCGTTACTGCCATAGTTATTGACGTTACTGCCATCAATAACTACGTTACAACCCCGCCTATTCGCTTCAAAAAGTAAAAAAACGTTTCCACGGCCAGACTCATGTTGCCTTGGCAGCTTGATGAAAAAACCCCTCAAAACCGTCCCAAATTGAGGCATTATATCAGTCATCGTTACTGCCATATATATTGACGTTACTGCCATCAATAACGACGTTAAAACCCCGTCTATTCTCTTCCAAAAGTAAAAAAACGTTTCCACGGCCAGACTCACGTTGCCTTGGCAGCTTGATGAAAAAACCCCTCAAAACCGTCCCAAATTGAGGCATTATATCAATCATCGTTACTGCCATACATATTGACGTTACTGCCATCAATAATGACGTTACAACCCCGCCTATTCGCTTCAAAAAGTAAAAAAACGTTTCCACGGCCAGACTCATGTTGCCTTGGCAGCTTGATGAAAAAACCCCTCAAAACCGTCCCAAATTGAGGCATTATATCAGTCATCGTTACTGCCATAGATATTGACGTTACTGCCATCAATAACGACGTTACAACCCCGCCTAATCACTTCCAAAAGTAAAAAATGGTTCCCGCGTTCTTTACGTTGTCGTGACCGGGTAAACGAGACATATGCTAATCTGCATAACATATATCGTTATTGCATCGCTACTGCCCATAACTGCCGGAAAACTTAATGTTGTTATTATTACTATTTTTAAAATAGTTCACCGGTTCCTGAAATACCGTATCTTGTATGACATTTGAAAAGTGTACCCATGTTTTAATCATCATAACCAGTATGATTAATGGAAAATATAAACTGATTTATGGAACACTGTTTCCAACATCCTTTTTGTGATGATGGTTGATAAACCGGTATATATGTTATATACAGGTTAAAAATGTGAACAGGGTTCTTGGAAGCACACCCTTCTAAGTTCAAACCTTCCAGTTCGTTTTTATTATAGCATGTTTACAGACGGTTAACTTACAGAGTATACCCCCAAAATAACAAAAGCAGCTGCAAATACGAATCTTGAAATATCAGAACAATGCATTCAGTATTGGATGTTTTCTATTGTTATTTAGTTATTTTCTTTAAAGGGCAGATGAAGTTATATGCACGTGGTTTGTGACAGATGGTTTTTTTGTAATGACTGGATTAACACCTTCTGAGGGTCCAGTGCGATTCGTGAAGTGATCATTGTCATTGTCACTTTCTTCTCACTTTCTTTATCTTCTATAGTTTATCTTCTATAGTTTAGTTTATAAATCTGACGATTTTTGTGTCCCAGACCCCCTTAAATATATATTATTCTTATTAATTTATATCAGTTACTAGCATTTACGCCCAGTCTTACTCGGGTAAAAAACATATATTTATTTACACTGGTCAAAACAATTAAAGGATATTGGGGAATTAGAAAAATTTCTAATTGCCGTGGACTACATAAAATCCTAACTTTTAGACATTTTTGAACTTTTTTAGACTCTTGAAAGGAACAGTTGTGTCAAAGCCAGTTTTTGTTTCTCTGCAGCAAATGACACAAGACTATCCAACTCAACTCAAATATTTGTGAATTTAATACATATTGGCAAATATATAAAAAAATTGCAGTGGTTGAAGCATTTTTCATAAACGCAGGGTCATTTAAAAGCTAAATCCATGCACTTATTAATAGGAAAAAATGTTTACATTTTTTATAGAAATTGGTAAATGCTCATGCATTAGAATGTGATTTTCCAGTTTCCATAAAAAAATTTCTTTAAATAACTACATGGATTTACCTTAAAAATGATCCTGAGTTCATGAAAAATTTTTCAACCCCTGCAATCTTTTTGTCTGCTTGGTAGAATGCATCAAATTCACCAATATCCTTAAATTGTTTTGACCAGTCCATTTAATGTCCAGTCCAGGTACATCTTTTCTATGGAAAACTCGTAAGTTATTTTCTACATCTTTTAACATTTAAATTTTACACACTGACTTTACTAATAGCTCGAAATACAAAAATCGCGGAAGAAAAACAGTACCAATCCTGAACTAACAATTCCAAAGAAAGGCAATTTTGGCTTAGGGAAGTAGCGTTAATTTTGCTGGCAGTAACGGGCAGTAACGATATATGCTATGCAGATTAGCATGTGTCCCGTTTATCCGGTCACGGCAGCGTAAAGTACGCGGGAACCATTTTTTACTTTTGGAAGCGAATAGGCGGGGTTGTAACGTCGTTATTGATGGCAGTAACGTCAATATCTATGGCAGTAACGATGACTGATATAATGCCTCAATTTGGGACGGTTTAGAGGGTTTTTTCAGGAAGTTGCCACGGCAACGTGAAGCTGGCCATGGAAAGTTTTTTTTACATTTCTAAGCGAATAGGCGGGGTCGTAACGTCGTTATTGGTGGCAGTAACGTCAATATGTATGGCAGTAACGATGACTGATACAATGCCTCAATTTGGGACGGTTTAGAGGGTTTTTTCAGCAAGTTGCCACGGCAACGTGAAGCTGGCCGTGGAAACGTTTTTGAAAATTTCGACCATTAGGCTTAGGGCAGTAACGTTAATTTTGCTGGCAGTAACGGGCAGTAACGATGCAGTAACGATATATGCTATGCAGATTAGCATGTGTCCCGTTTATCCAGTCACGGCAGTGTAAAGTACGCGGGAACCATTTTTTACTTTTGGAAGCGAATAGGCGGGGTTGTAACGTCGTTATTGATGGTAGTAACGTCAATAGGTATGGCAGTAACGATGACTGATGTAATGCCTCAATTTGGGACGGTTTAGAGGGTTTTTTCAGCAAGTTGCCACGGCAACGTGAAGCTGGCCGTGGAAACGTTTTTTTACTTTTGGAAGAGAATAGACGGGGTTTTAACGTCGTTATTGATGGCAGTAACGTCAATATGTATGGCAGTAACGATGACTGATATAATGCCTCAATTTGGGACGGTTTAGAGGGTTTTTTCAGCAAGTTGCCACGGCAACGTGAAGCTGGCCGTGGAAACGTTTTTGAAAATTTCGACCATTAGGCTTAGGGCAGTAACGTTAATTTTGCTGGCAGTAACGGGCAGTAACGATGCAGTAACGATATATGCTATGCAGATTAGCATGTGTCCCGTTTATCCAGTCACGGCAGTGTAAAGTACGCGGGAACCATTTTTTACTTTTGGAAGCGAATAGGCGGGGTTGTAACGTCGTTATTGATGGTAGTAACGTCAATAGGTATGGCAGTAACGATGACTGATGTAATGCCTCAATTTGGGACGGTTTAGAGGGTTTTTTCAGCAAGTTGCCACGGCAACGTGAAGCTGGCCGTGGAAACGTTTTTTTACTTTTGGAAGAGAATAGACGGGGTTTTAACGTCGTTATTGATGGCAGTAACGTCAATATGTATGGCAGTAACGATGACTGATATAATGCCTCAATTTGGGACGGTTTAGAGGGTTTTTTCAGCAAGTTGCCACGGCAACGTGAAGCTGGCCGTGGAAACGTTTTTGAAAATTTCGACCATTAGGCTTAGGGCAGTAACGTTAATTTTGCTGGCAGTAACGGGCAGTAACGATGCAGTAACGATATATGCTATGCAGATTAGCATGTGTCCCGTTTATCCAGTCACGGCAGTGTAAAGTACGCGGGAACCATTTTTTACTTTTGGAAGCGAATAAGCGGGGTTGTAACGTCGTTATTGATGGCAGTAACGTCAATATGTATGGCAGTAACGATGACTGATACAATGCCTCAATTTGGGACGGTTTAGAGGGTTTTTTCAGCAAGTTGCCACGGCAACGTGAAGCTGGCCGTGGAAACGTTTTTGAAAATTTCGACCATTAGGCTTAGGGCAGTAACGTTAATTTTGCTGGCAGTAACGGGCAGTAACGATGCAGTAACGATAAATGCTATGCAGATTAGCATGTGTCCCGTTTATCCGGTTACGGCAGTGTAAAGTACGCGGGAACCATTTTTTACTTTTGGAAGCGAATAGGCGGGGTTGTAACGTCGTTATTGATGGCAGTAACGTCAATATGTATGGCAGTAACGATGACTGATACAATGCCTCAATTTGGGACGGTTTAGAGGGTTTTTTCAGCAAGTTGCCACGGCAACGTGAAGCTGGCCGTGGAAACGTTTTTGAAAATTTCGACCATTAGGCTTAGGGCAGTAACGTTAATTTTGCTGGCAGTAACGGGCAGTAACGATGCAGTAACGATCTGCACCATTTTCATTTGGCACGGCTACCATGCCACGGCCAACTTCATGCACATTGATTTAATTACAATTTTTCGGACGCTTTTAACTTAGAAAGAAAGTATAAAAAATGGGTTTATTAACACTGCATTATATAAATGTTTTAAGTTATTTCTATTTGTCTACATTAGGATGTTTTTATGTACTCATTTATTTAAATATACATGTGCAATAATTTGAATAACTTAAGTAATCAGTAATCGTCACATGTTTTTGTAATAAAATAGAATGTTTAAATGGGTGGAAATTTTATAGTAGCCTGTTTCCTAGAGCTGATAGTTCTAAATTGTGCCTCCCTCACCACATTGTATTAACACATTTCAAAGGAAGATAATTACAACTTGTTAATTTTTAGTCTCCAAGAACATCCCTACAATTGATACTCATTTCAGTACCTACTTTAGGATTAGCAAATTACACTCACTTTTGTCACCATAGAGGAAAGTGACCTTATTAACCATAATGGTAATGGAAATATGTATCATACATATGTAATATAAAGAAGTGTTTTTTAATGTAGCTTTGTTCTCTGTTCGAAAATAAACCAATGAAATTAAATCGTTGATTTAATATTTATGACTTGTTTATAAAAATCTACTTAAAAACGCATCTTTTTTTAGATAGGTACCTGGTTGGATTACCATTTAATACTGTTAGGGAACAAATGTTATAATGCCCCCTCCCCTTGTGGCGCCCTCTATAACCTTACAAGTGACTTATACATCGTATGAATAGCGATCTCAGACACGATTCTAGGTATCACTGTCTCTAATCAGCATAACTGTAAAGAGTGACCGCAATTGTAAAAACTGCGTTGGAGTGACAATGAGCCTTTTTATGGTGACCTTAGAAATATTAAGCATGCAATTTAAAAATAAGACTGAGTAAATACTCTGAATATATTTTGAATTTTAAAAATAAATTAAAAATTAAATAAATATAATATAAAACTTAATAAAAAAATTTTCAAAATTTTTATATTCATAATAATATTATATTTTTTTATAACCCCTCCCCTTTAAAACAATCATTCAACTAACATTTTGGTAGTTAAAATTATTTTATTTAACATAAGGTTTTCAAATCTTTTACCTCAAAAATCGAATACGTGGCTAAAAAGTTAGAACCATATTCCAAGGATATTTTTCCATGGAGATTTTTCTTGCGTGTTAAGTCTGTTAAGTTAAGTAATTTATAAAAATGAACATTGAAAATACATGCAAAAGAATCTTACAATCACAGGTCAAAGTTCAATATTTTTTTATTTTGTAATTAATTACCTAAAAAATTATTATTTAAAAAAACAGATATTTTCTAAAAATTTATTTTCAGTTTAAATTTAAATTTTTTTTTAATTTTAAAACTTAAGAAAATAAATTTTTGAATTACATGACTATTGCCTTAAACGTTTTTCTTTTCACATGTCTAGTTTTGAGTGAGAAAACTGAAAATTCAAATGAAATTAAACTTTTTCTAGTATATTTGAATTTTAAATAATGTAATTATTTTGGGTAATTTCTTTATGAAAATTGTTTAACTATTTGAAATATGTCTTTTGCAGTTTGTTTTGTAGTCTGTGGAGAACATATTACTTTAAAAAACAGCATTAATAGCATTTAAATTAACAAATATAGTTAATTTATTTTAATTAGCTACTTTTGTGCTTAGAGAAGTCTCTTTCTTTATTTCAATCAATTAGCAATAACTATTAACTAATTTACACCTGCCTGACTGTCATAATGCTAAAGTTAACATACACATATATATGGTTAGATTTTTAGCCCTTTTTTGTCGTAGTAACCCATAATTTTAAAACTGGAAATTCTAAATTTAATGCACTCAATGGTAGATCATCGTTTTCATCATAAATAGGGAGTTTTTCGTTTCATTAAGTTCTTTAACTGAGAGGGCAAACATAAAGGTATTTTCTTCACCTGGAGCGTTGTTGACTCCACTACAAGGTTCCTTTTGGTTCATCAAAGTAGTCAAGAGTTCGGACTTGTAAAATTTCATGACTTGAGAGCGAGCGCGCTTCACCGGTGATTCGTTCTACTCTCCATGCCGCGCAAACGGACGACGACTCGGCATAGTGAAGAGCGATACGACCGTACTCAGTTCGTCGTACTTTTTAAGGATCTTAATTACTATCTCTTTGAAATTTTAATATGTTGTGCGCCTTTGATAGACAATTAAAACGGCGTATTACATTAAGGTTTCGCTTCATAAGAAAGACCTCAAATTGCGTCCGAAGGTTGTCCGTAATATCCTTAAAAAACCTTATAATATAAAATAAATCGATCAATAGTCAATGGTATATTGTAGTATATTACTAGAAGTACAACATATTAAAATTTTATTAAAATCGCGCAATAATTTATATACTTTTTAAGAGTTTGAAAAAAAAGTTCTGTTTACTCGAAAAAAACACAAGTCCGCAAATCGCTAATAAATTGATAATTATTATTTAAAAAATTTTTTTGAATTTACTTATGAGTAAAGAGCACTTGTGGCAAGGTTTTTCCAGAATTACGGGCTTCCATGTTGATTCTGATGTCGTCCAGGATTTTTTGAAATAGAATGGAGTTTACTGGTTCTTAACGGGAGCGACCCAATAATATTTCTCAGATTTGAGTTCTCGATTTGGTTACTTTTTAAGTTGGACTCTAGTGCCTTATATCGTTGGAAAGCTTATAGAAAGCAGTTTCAGGATTTGGAAATTTTTAAGGGACCCTCTCCATATTGCGTTCATAATTTAGGGTCAAAGAATTTTCGTCTTACTTCAAATTTTTCCCTAAAATAATGCCAGTCATTTAAGATTTTGATATGTTTTAGGATACGATCAGACAAAGAATTTTATGAATCGCATTAAGGATTCGGATAATTAGTTCTCGATTTATAAATTACCTATTCAAGTGTTTTACATGTTTCGATACTATACGGCCCCCCTAATTTTCCCAGGACCCTGAAATTATATTATGTTATATAGAATGACTATAGTTGCAACATATTAAAATTTGAAATCGATAGATCTGCAGGAAGTTCTCATTCAAGTTCACATCCGGTGTTTTTAAAATTTAAAAAAATTCCAGTTCAAAATCTACTTACCGATTTTGATAAAATTTTAATAGGTGGTAGTCCTCAATGAGATACTTCAAACGTTGTATCGCACTAATCCGTGCATTGAAAATTTTCCGCCCCTTATTTACACTTTGAACGGTTTTTTTGTATACGACCCCCTAAAACAGTGGTTCCCAACAGGTGGTCCGCGGACCACTGGTGGTCCGTGAGGCCTTCAGAGGTGGTCCGTGAGAAGATTTTTAAATAACTTATCAAAAAAATTTGTGAAAAATTAAGAAAATAGTTTTCGTAATCACACATTCCAGGAAAAAGTAAAAACACTACAGATACAAAAACATAAGTAAAAAATCATGTCTCATAAATAAAAAATTTTATGTTCTCTTTCTCTTCTATGAATCATTTGTTCATTTCTATTATTTTGCAGTTTTATTCAAAAGTAATTTATTACAGAGCAGAAACGAATTGTGATGATGTGGAAAATTATTGTATTAGATTAATTAAAACCGAGAGGCGTCGGGGTGGGGCAAATAAAGAATGGAATTATCGGACTTCCCATCGGAAGCCTGGAAGTGTTGAAAGATATACTTCAAACTGGGATGCTATGGTCAGACAGAGGGTCTCCAAAAAATCGTGGTATGAAAAGAAGAAAATTCTGAGATACAAGTGAAATAGGTTTGTTCGAAGATATGAGAACAAATACCGAAAATCCGAAAGTTTTTGAACACATAAATTATTTTCTATTTTAATCGCTCCTTTGAAATAATTATTGACTTTCGACGCGGTTTCTTCGGAAGAACATCAGATAGTCTTGCATGAATTTCTTCTGCCACTACTCACAGTCACAGTGCATGTCCAGTTTGCTTTTTTTTGTGATCAACACAATTCCTGATTATCTCATTTGTCATTTCAAGTTAAGTACTTTCTTTTAAATTTAAATCTGCTAACAATATATCACCTTATTTGTTGCTTATGAAAAAGAAGAAAAATAACTATTTTATACTGTTTTTTTAAACCTGTAATTTTTGTGTAGGTGTGAACCCTTCCAGGGTTAATAGATAAAAAGTCTTGATAAAAATGGTTAAATGTCTTTTATAAAAGGTATATTTTTAGATAATTAGATATGAAATTAATTTAATGCTTATTTTTCTTTTAAGTTTAATAGATTATTTGATTTTCTAAGTTCTATTTAGAAACATTGTAAGACTCGGTTTCCCTAACTTCAGAAAAAAAGTCAAAATTTTAGACCCTCCATGAGGAATGAAGGCATTGAAAAAAGTAAAAATTTTGAAGATACAGTTAGGGATAGATGGTCCGCGGAGGTTCAAATTTAAGTGAAGTGGTCCGCAGACATATTTGAGTTGGGAACCACTGCCCTAAAACCTACACTATTTTTGATGAAATGTATGTAATCAGCACTCAAAAATAGCCCAGATAACAATCTTGCACGTGCAGGAGTGTAGTATTAAACCCTTTTTAAATCACTTTTAAAAAATTTAAAATTTCAAAAATTTTCAAACCACAGTTTTGATGAAATATCTGTAATCAGCACTAAAAAATAGCCCAGAAAAAAGTCTTGCAAGTGCAGGATTGAAGTATTAAACAATTTTTAAACCATTTTTTAAGAAATTTAAATTTCAAAAATTTTCAAACCATAGTTTTGATGAAATATCTGTAATCAGCACTAAAAATATCCCAGAAAAAGTCTTGCAAGTGCAGGAGTGAAGTATTAAACTCTTTTTAAATCATTTTTAAAAAATTTAAAATTTCAAAAATTTTCAAACCACAGTTTGGATGAAATATCTGTAATCAGCACTAAAAAATAGCCCAGAAAAAAGTCTTGCAAGTGCAGGAGTGTAGTATTAAACCCTTTTTAATCATTTATTAAAAAATTTAAATTTTAAAAAATTTCAAATCACAGCCACATTATTATTAATGAAAGAAACGTAATCAGCACTAAAAAATAGCCCAGAAAAAAGTCTTGCAAGTGCAGGAGTGTAGTATTAAACCCTTTTTAATCATTTTTTAAAAAATTTAAATTTTAAAAAATTTCAAATCACAGCCACATTATTATTAATGAAAGAAACGTAATCAGCACTAAAAATATCCCAGAAAAAGTCTTGCAAGTGCAGGAGTGAAGTATTAAACTCTTTTTAAATCATTTTTAAAAAATTTAAAATTTCAAAAATTTTTAAACCACAGTTTTGATGAAATATCTGTAATCAGCACTAAAAAATAGCCCAGAAAAAAGTCTTGCAAGTGCAGGATTGAAGTATTAAACAATTTTTAAACCATTTTTTTTTTAAATTAAAATTTCAAAAATTTTCAAACCATAGTTTTGATGAAATATCTGTAATCAGCACTAAAAAATATCCCAGAAAAAGTCTTGCAAGTGCAGGAGTGAAGCATTAAACTCTTTTTAAATCATTTTTAAAAAATTTAAAATTTCAAAAATTCTTTTTTAAATTATTTTTTAAAAATTTTAAATTTAAAAAATTTAAAAAAACAGAGTCGCACTATTTTTAATGAAAGAACAAAGAACTGTGATCAGCATTAAAAATAGCCCCGAAAAAAGTATTGCATGAGTATTAAACCGTTTTTAAATTATATTTTAAATAAATTTTAAATTTCAAAAATTTAAAGATCGAGAGTCACACTATTTTTAATGAAAAAGCAGCATTAAAAATAGCCCAGAAAAAAGCATTGCATGAATATTAAACCGTTTTTTAAATTATTTATTAAATATTAAATTTCAAAAACCAGTCACTATTTTTAATTAAAGAACTGTAATCAGTATTAAAAAATAGCCCAGAACATTGTAAAAACATTAAAACAGTATTTATTTTAAATTATTATTAAAAATTTAAAATTAAAAACACCAGTCACACTATTTTTAATGGAAGAACTGTAATCAGCATTAAAAAAATAGCCCAGAACATTGTAAAAACAACATTAAAACATTTAAAACTACGATTCTAGATTCATGCATGCAGCGTTTGCTTTGACCGATTAGACAAACCGGATGATTCTAGAATCTCGATGATTCGATCCGATTCTTAATAATAAATTAAATCGATTCATTTAAACACACAAGTTCTCAAACAACAGGAAAGACGATAGTCACGTGGTATTTTCTTAGCCAATCATGTAACACTGGTATTTTTGACCATCGGCTCTGAAGACGCTTGTGATTATTTTTCGTGGCTAGTTCACAGGGTTGGTAGTATGGTGAAGAATAAAACAAATCATAAATTTCATGATCACGATAATGAATCACAATCATGAAAAATCATAAATTTGTATTTTTATGACTTAGGTAAATGACTAAAAGTGTTCTTAGAACGTAAAAACAAAAATTATACGACAAAAAATATATATAATATAATTATATATTATAAAAAAAATAATACGCCCTCCAATCCTTCCAGAATTTGAAAATATCGTTTTGGAACCTGTGTTAGGATTTTTCTGTGTACTGCGTATTTTGAAGAGCCGAAGCAAACCAACCAACCAACCCTAACGAGCCATTACGCGCGGTACCCCCTCAAGCGGTAAAAACTGGAAACTTCCGGCGCCGTCGGCCGTGCGTCGGCTCTTTTGATCTTTTGGAAAGTGGATAAGCCGTATAACCTACGGTCGCGATCAAGTTTAGCCGTGCCTAGGGAAAGAAAAAAGGGACTCTAAAATCTTTCTTCAGAGGCCTTGTTTATATTCCGAACAGGTAATACGTTGAATTAACTAAAAAAATATAAAGAGACGCATTCGTGTACCAATTAACTCAAAACGATTTCAAATTTCGTGGCAGCCTTGGTTTTTTGTGATTTTTTTCCTTAAAGTTTAAGAAGGATTTTTCATTCTATTGAGATCGTTCGGAATTCGAACATGGAATGCCTGTTGTCCTTCCACAACAACGGAAAACGTGGAGCGATTAAAAATAAGATGAATTCAATGTCGAGTCTTTTTGGACAAAAAGTGAATAAGGATTAAATGCTCAAAAAATCGACGCAATTGAATAAAATGTTCGCAGAATCCCTCAGTTCGTTTCATTTTAGCTGAATGCGAAATCGAATTAATTATTTCCCGAACTCATCGGCGATTATTTTTATTTCTTGTTGGCTTCGTTAAAACGGTATGATTATTCCAAACGACGCTTGATAAAAAAAAAGTGTCCGGTTGTCAGTAAGAAGAAAAAAACTTGTCATTTACATAATGTTAAATGTTTTTTTTATATTTCTCAGGCATAAATACTCAGGTATTTCGATTCCTTCACGATGTTTATCAAATGTGATTTGTGTATATTTTTTGAATCTTTAATTCATGAAAAAAAAATCGCTTAATGTTCGTATTTTGATAAAAAGATTAATTACTTACGGTTTTTTTTCATGCATTTCAATCCGCATTTTTATGAACTTGCTTTGTATAACCTTAACAAAAAATAAACCTAAGGGATTAAATAAAAAATAATGTTAAGAAAGTTGTCATTTTATCCCATTGATATTTGCTTTTTTAAAAACGTTTTATAAGACGTGTAACTCATTTAACCTAAACCTACACTACAAAAGTAAATAAATAAATGAAAAAAGAGTCTACAGTATTTGTGTATCATTTTTTAAATATTAAGATTTTAAAATAATGCTTTTTAACCTAGTTAAATAGGCAGGGATATTGACTAAGAAAGGTAGTTAAGCTTCTGGTCGTAAAAAGTCTATCTTCTGTTACTTTAAAAATCTATCTTCTGCTTTATTAATTGTTTTATTCTGTTTCATTCTTTAAAGTTATAATAAATCTACAAGTTAAGTCACAGAAGAATATTTTAGCATTTTCTTCTGACTTCATCCTGGCTCAAAACATTTATAAATTGAAATTCAAACTGGTATTTAAGTCAAAGAATTGTTTAAAAACCAATTACAAACCAAGAAGGGGGATTCAAAAATAACAATTATTAAATTTCTTTTCCATCTTCCTTTTCCCTTCCACATACTAAAGACGTTTTCGAGGACTATTTGTAAGCAAAACGCGCAATCCATTCAATGCGAAATCGAATGGAAAAACTCCCGCCCAAAAAATAAACAGGAAGAAGACTATACTGGATTTCAAATATTGGTTAAAAAATACAAGAAGGCAGCCTGAAATTCAATAGCTAGTAATGCGATTGTTCTCCAACCTTAAAGAAGAAAAATGTCACTGACGTGTGACCTTTTTTCTGCACTCCGAAGAAGATTCTTGTGTGTCCTGCAGGCAAGGCCATTTTCTAAATCCCCAGAGGAAAACGAGTTCTCTGCGTGAGAAACTCCCAGTAGACCTGATTCGAGAAAAAGTTGAAAAAACACAAAATTTGTTTTCTGTACAGGACATCAGCAAGGTCCAGATTGGATTAAAGATGCAAAGGGGAAAGGAGAGATACGGGTTTTATCTCTTGATGCAAAATGATCCCGGGTGCGTTTGTTTTTAGGTTGAAAATTGTTTTCCTGAGGAAATGAAAAACTAAATCATGAATGCGATTCTCTTATTCTTGTTGTGTAGTTTTCAATGTTTAAATTGCCTCAATTTCTTTGTTTCGTATCTTTATACTACTGTATTCTTGATGCTTTTACTAAGTGGATCGTTGTTTAAGTTTGAATGTATCTTAAGATTGAGTTCTAATGCTAACTTATTCAAGTAACTACTTATTGATAGCTATAGAATCTACATTTTTAGTATTTATATTTAATGTATTGTAAAATTTTATTTAATTATAATAGTTCTCAAAGACATAAAACCAATGGAGCTTTTAAATGAAAGCTAAGCAAAATTAATATCCATAATTGCAAAAACAAAGATGGGAAACTATATGCAAATACAAAGAGAAATATTAAAAGTGTAGTTTGTATTATCTAGTATTTTTGTAGTAATTTAGAAAGCTATACAAATTTTCAATTCTTATTTTAATTATCTCTATGGGTCCCATTTTATCTTCAACTACCTTAATTGGTCTTCATATGTGATATAAAGCTCCTGAGATAATGCTATCATATTATCAAAGAAATCTCTTCTCTGGAAATTATTGGTTTTCTGATCTCCACTTGATGACTTTTTAGAAATAGTTTTACTTATAAAATTAAAAATAAATCACAAACCACCTTTGCCTAAAAACTCTCAAAACCATTCACCGTGACAAACATTCAAACGTTGTAGTGTATTTAAAATGTTAATTATTTTATTAAATTCAAGAACTAACTGAAGTATTATTATTTCTCTATTTCTTGTAAATTAATCCAAGGTTAATAGAGTACTAAGGTAAATGTGGGTAATAGTGGACACTTTAAGGAAAATTTTTGTTTAAATTCTCGATAAATACCAACCTATTTGCTTGGAAACGGTTATCATCCTATTTTTAGATTAATAGGATCGTCTTCTTTCGATTTTACCATTAAAAATTTTAATTAGATTGGGTAAAGTATTTTTAATTAATTTTTAAAAAGTACTCCAAATTGCATCTATAGTGGCCACATAGATGTAGCTGTTGCTTCTATGGTGGACACCTCTTGTATCTAAAGTGGACACCCCTCTTTTTCTGCCTATATGAGGGGTTTATGCAGGAAATTGAGTAGGTATAGTCGTTTAGTTCTAATTAAATGTTTCTTCCCAACGAAATATATTTTAGATAAAATCAAATTAGCTTTATTTATAATTTAGAATAACAGACTTGATAGTTTCCGGCCCAAAGCCTATGCTGTAGCTGATTTGTGAGAAATTTAGCATGTAATTCAATGTTTATGAAACCTTGGTTCCCGAAGCCAGAATGAAATAAAATTCATACAACACTCATTTTAAAGCACAATCAACAGTTTATGAAGAAAAATTTATTCAAATTAATATTATTTGTGTTTCTTTTAGAAGCCATTGCAGTGGCCACTATTGGAAAATCTAAGATTATGGGTTGGTAAAGTGGACACCCCCATAAAACCTCGTAAAGTCAAAATTTTCAAATAAATTTTATTCAGTATCATTTTATACACTCTTCTTTATCTAATTATAAATTTAAAAGTCAATCAAACGGTAATTAATACAAAAAAATCAGTTCCGAAATACCCGTTTCCTTACGCGATTCAATAAGCAAAATCAAATTTCAGTCACTCGGCCGATGTTGTTATTTTCAAATATTTAAATATCCTTCCCATGCTGATCTGTGGTATCGGTGGTAATTTACCAGCTTACCTGATAGCACAATCTACTATGCCTATGAATTTTGACGCTGTTTGATGCCTCTAACTCGTTTTATTTCAAATTAATCAGCTATGTGGCCACTATTGGTACAGTGTCCACTATACCCACATTTACCTTATTAAACCTTGAAATTAATCTATGATCCAATGGAAGAGCTTTTTGCTCCTTTGGAAGATTTCCTTTCTTCTCGTTTCCTTTTTTGTTCCTTTGTGTGACACTTTCTGTTTGTGTGTATACTTTGTATCTGATTTTGTTGTTGTTGAATTTTAATTCAGTGAGACCCCTTAATAGGTAGTTACATAAATTTTGCTCAGTTAAATTATTTTTCATTACAAAAAGTTTTTGAATTTCAATTCGTATTTTTATAAAATGCACCTTCTCCCCTTTTCTTACCGAAAGTAACATTTTTTATCTCCTCTCTGCTCTTCAGCATCTCTTAACTCCTGGGCATCTCTCTGATCTTGAGCATTCCTTTACTCTTAATAGGCTTCCCTTTGCAATCAAAAATATCTCTGCTCTTGAGCTTCTTTTTACGGTTCATCATCTCTTTCGTGTTTAGATCTTTCTCATATTAGAGAGAATCCCCCATATTCCCTCTTATTAAAGATAGGTTTGACCCTTTTAATTCTACCCACCCCAAATTTGCCATAATTCAATGACAATCTCGAGTGGTTTGGAACGGAAAAGGATAAATGATTGCATGACTTAAATTTCCATGCTTCTGTTCTTCATACTCCATACCAATGTTATTCAAAACCAACATAGAAAACCTAAAGAACGAAAGTAAATCCATTAATACCTTTTCAACATCATCCACAGATTAATCCAACGCTAAAAACAAACCCAGAAACGCTCCACGACACCGAAATACATTCCTTCCCCACCCAATGTCATTCAACCTCCCACCAAGTCAACAAAGGATCTGGAATCGAGCTCATCGGGGAAGCTGTCGATTGCTGAAAACAATCCGGGCAGGGGAGCACTTCATCCACTCCACAGCATTAGGGGAAGTGGCCGGAGAGAGAGAGAGAGGAAAACACAGTCATTCCTCCCACTTCAAGGGAAAAGCGAAGGCGGGCAAGAGATGGCAAGAGGGTACGTAATGCCCGCTCAAAATCCAACATTCTTTTGAGAGAAAGGGTTGGGACTATGGTTCTTGGTTTTCATTTCGATTGAGTTTCTTTTTGGTTGGTTGGTGCTGCGTGCTGTAGAGGTTTGTTCTTCAATGTAGTTGGATTGGTTTGCTTCGTATGGTTGAAATGTGCTCGGTTTGGAATTTTTTGTTTCTCAATTTTGTGAATGCTAGATATTTTCAGGTAGTGTTTTTTTCTAGTTGCCTGGTAAGGTTAATACTTTGTGTGGGTTTCTTAAAAGGACTTGAGAACTTGGTATTGTACAACATAAAAATTTACAGTAAGTAATTGATTATTAATCTTCCTTTTTGTTTATTAATTTGGTAAATTTAAATACGTTAAGATTAAATCAAATAAAGTCAGCTAAAAAAGTTTGTGTAGTTCAAAATAATTATTTAAAATGTTTAATTTAACATTTAAAGCAGAAAACTCCAATGAATCGAAAGTACTTGTCTCAACCTGTAGAACACCTTTCAATAGTCTCGACGTATACTCTTAGAAAGGTATTATGAAACATAAAGCAGAAAAGGAAGAGAGAAGTTAAACAATTGAAGAAAACCTTTTTAATCGCTCACTCTATTATCTTGCTATTTCAAATAAATCTAAACTAGTTCTCATTTATTCAAACCTTAATAAATTGTCTCTCCTTTTAAGATAAACAATTTTTGAATCAATTCATTCGAAGTTCAAAAGAAATTAATTAAGTTTTTTTCAATTTAAACTATTTAAATTGTAGTGTTAATACTACTTATTCAAAGAAACATCTTCAACTGAGAAAACAGTAATGCAAAACCTATTTCACTTTGAATAAATATTCCTATTATCATTTTTTACACCATTAAATATTTTATGGTGCATAAAGTAGGTAGCATGCGTTTCTAATCTTCTTAATTACTTTCAATTAAAATTAGAAGAATTAAAAATTCTAGGATCCAGATTATTATGAGAAACACTGCCACCTCTTAAGAATTTATAATTACGTTTAAAATCATAACAAACAAAACAAGGAAGCATAAAAAATACTTAAAATTAAACCCATAATTAACTGCCTGGAGTTGAAGAAACTCATTAAAATTACCCTACTTTATACCCACTTACATGAAAACCTCATTAAGGTTTGCAAATATCGAGCACTTACAGCATGATCGGTGTTTCGGAAAGAAATTCACATTCGAATTTTTTTTCTACATTTATAGAATTTTTAATTTTAGGTATGAGTTAAGATCAATGCTTTGAAATTTATCGAGAATTGCTCGTGAAGGAAAATACAAAATAACTACCGTTAGTGTATAGTAAAATGTCAAGAAGTTTCGGCTTTTGCTTTTTAGTTGCCTTAATTGATTATACTCTAAGTGAATCTAATGAACAGAAAATCAGTTATTTACTTTAAGAAACCGAAATGTGTCGGTCATTATCCTTAATCATTATTTTTAAAAGTTTCAAGTTGCTCTTTTTTAATACGCTTAACTTAAATTTCAGTGTCATTTTTAAACCGGATAAAACCAACCAGCTTTTCCTAAGTTTGGGCGAAATTAATTTTCCATCGTTTATCAAATAAAATGATCGCATTACGCGATTACTGGTTACCCAAAAATTATTGAGCTGTAACATATGAAGTTGACCATAAATTGTCAAACTACTTTTCGAAATAACTGGATAATATATTTCATTTATACTTATATGGGGCAAAGCATTACGTTATAGTTAAGGCAAAAAAAAGTGCTGTTTAAGATGTGATTCACGCAAATGAGCACAAGCGATTGTTTATAACTTCAACAGTTTTTCAAATTGTTAAAGCTTCCTACTGACACTGAAATAGCCTTGTAAGAAGATTAAAGTAGTCTTTTGGGACTGATACCAATGAATGTGAGACTTATAACTTTAATGAGAAAAGAAATTTAATGAGACATTTGAGAAATTAGTTTATGAATTTTCTTTATTAATTTTACATAATAAATTAAGTTTTGGTACTTTTTAGTGGGAAACAAGCGAAACTTTATCGTTAACAAGAGAAACATTTTGACCATGAAAAAAAAAGGTTATTTTTAAAAAACCTATTTTATATAAATCATATATGACTTCATATTTGTAAATAATTAAGATAATGTAATGTGCTTTCTAAAAATTCGTTGAACACATCGACAAGCTTTTTTCACTTAATTATAGTTGTTAAGGCGCAAGCGTGCTGTTTTCTGATTGGTTTCCGAATCGGGCCAATCGGGATCGGCACGTGGCGACTGTCCCGCAGCGGTTCTGCACATATATATTTCAGTTCTTACAAATGTTGTTTTTGATCATATTATTCTCGTTGATCTTGCGTCGTTAGTATGCTTTATAATAAATTCAATTTATTTTACTACGACTCCTTTTTCAATTATACAAGTGGTCCGTCTTAGTCGGAGCCTCGCCTTGGATTAAACTCAGTCATGGCTAATAACGCCAAATCTTCATCTCCTGTTGGCACAGTTGCGAGTATTGAAACCCTTAAAAGAAGGAAAGCTGCCATCAAGGGATATTTCACAAGGTTAGAAAACCAAATCAAGGCTGAAGGTACGAAGTTCACACTCAGCGAACTTGAAGTTAAGATCAACAGGCTCCAGTCTTATCATACGAAGATAGATGATCTGAGGGAATCATTCTACGAAGTCACTCAACCCGATGATTTGCTGGACATAGAACAAGATCTAGACCAGTGTTTCCCAACCTTTTTCGGTCCATGCCCCACCATATGCTTTCTAAAGTTTCCATGCCCCCCCGGTCTCAGTGGCATATATAGAAATATATTTCGGGAAGGGGCAAACTTATTTCTTAGCCCCTCCCTCCTATGTATGTTTAATAAGTCCATTGAAGCTTTTCAAAACATTTTTGGGTAGAATTTGCATGCTAAACAACTAAATAAAGTTACGTGTAATTAAGTTCTAACTACCCAAGGGGGGTCTGGGGGTCCTCCCCCAGTAAATTTTTGGAAATTTGTCTCTAGGAAACAGGTTTTTAACTAGTTGGAATTTTGGATATACATTTTTAGGTAAGATTTGCATTTTGATTAACCTAATGTAAAAAAGTTGCATATATAAGCGTTCTAAAAACAAAAGGGGATCTTGGCTCATTCCCCAGAAAAGGTTTGAAAATAAGACTTTAAACACAGGGTTTCAACTTGGTTTTCATACGCTTGTCAAATTTCAGACATACATTCTCAGATAGGATAATATAAGATCAGATTTTGATAAACTTCTTTTAAAAAAGTTTTGAATAATAAACTTAGAAGTACTAAAGAGGAGTTTGAGGGTCCTGACAGAGATAACTTTCATATATTTGACGCTAAAAACCAGGTTTTACCTTGTTTTATAACACCAAGTCCTCATTTCGAGGGGGCAGGACCCCTTCGGAACCCCTCTTATATACGCCCCTGCCAGGTCTTTTTTTTCGAAATCCTTCTTGAAAAGTAAATAAAACTTGGTAGTCTATGTCCCCCCTGAGGGGCAATTTGGTTGAAAATTTTCGAATTGCCCCCCTAGAGAATCATATTGCCCCCCGGTGGGGCGTACGCCCCACGTTGGGAAACACTGATCTAGACGAAATTGATGTTCGACTAGAAAAGCTGGAGGTGAGCTTAACAAGTCTATCTAAATCTCAAAGCTATTCTGGTGTGACGCCTAAAACCGAAGATTCGAAACCTTCAATACGGCTGCCAGAAATCCCTCTCCCAATCTTTTCTGGATCTTACGAGGATTGGGCCAACTTTAAGATTCAGTTTGAATCTCTTATTTCGAAGAATCCAAATCTAAGCGATTCACAAAAGCTGTTCTATCTACGCGCCGCCCTTAAAGGGGATGCCAAGAACATCCAATCAATCGATGATACTTACGAATCACTATTTTTAGCTTTGCAACAGCGTTTTGAAAACAAGCGACTCCTAGTTGATGCTCATGTACTCTCGATTCTAAATCACGGTCAACTACAAGACTCATCTAAAAGTCTACGCGCATTCATCGACTGCATAAAAAGAAATCTCAGAGCCTTATCAGTTCTCAATCACGAAAGGAACAAGTTGTCTGATGCTCTGCTGATCAACATCATTCTACAAAAGCTTGACAAGGAATCGAGAAAACAGTTTGAGCTGACCCTGAGTTCTAACCAATCTCCAGAACTAGACGAGCTGATCCTGTTCCTGGAAAAACGAAGTTCTATCCTAGAATCTATCGACAGAAATCAGAATCAAGGAGTCCCAGATGCCAAGCCCAAAAGGTCTGCAAGTTTTCCGAAGCTCAAAACGCTTATGATCAGCAACCAAACCAGAAAGGGTTGTGTTTTATGCGAGAAGCACGGTAAGACGTCGAATTTATTTCACGCACTGAGCAACTGTCCAGTTTTTCTCAAAATGGACGTTCAACAGAGGATTGATCACGTGAAACAAGGCAATTTGTGCATCAACTGCCTTAAAGGTAATCACAAAGTAGTAGTTTGCTATTCAAGGTTCTCTTGCAGAGTTTGCGACAAGAAGCATCATTCTTTACTCCATGTAAACAAGAGGTCAGAAGAAGCCGTTCCGACCTGTCCAAGTGTTTCAGCAGCTAACCTAATGGTTCCTCCTGCGAAGCAAGAATTAGCAGATCCTGGGAACTTTTCTCTTGCCGCAACATCTCTGCGAGACCTTAAGACACCTATTTTATGTACTAGTATAATCTATTTAGATGACAAATTCGGTAATCCTGTACCTATTCGTGCATTGCTTGATACTGCTAGTACTATTTCTATTCTTTCTGAGGATAAAGCTAAAAGTTTGGAATTGCCTAAAGAACGGGTTAATTCAACTGTAACAGGGTTAAGCAATCTCCCTTTAACTATTAAGTTTAAAACTGCTACTTTCCTATCAAATGCTGATGCAACCTTTAGACAATGGGTTGAACTCTTTCTTGTAAAGAACTTAATTGACTTTACTCCTTCTAAAGCATTTCAAATTTCCGATCTGAATATTCCAGATTGCGTAAGTCTAGCCGATCCAACTTTCTGTAAACCGGGACCCGTAGATGCTCTGATAGGATGTGAATGGGTGTTTCAGATCCTTAAAGGTAACACTCTTAAAATTAATAATCTACTTTTAAGAGATTCTGTGTTTGGATACGTCGCTTCTGGATCAATAGAAGATCCCGGTTCAGCAAATTCAGATTATTGCAATTTAATTTGTAATGAAACAGAGAGTGAAGCTTTAAGTCGTTTCTTTGATCTGGTAAGTTTGGGGATAAAAGATGATCCTACTCTTTTTGAATCTGATAAAGCAATGGAGATCTTTAACCAAAGTGTAGAATTCAAAAACTGTCGTTATGTTGTGAAATTTCCTTGGAAAAGGGATCCTAAGGATTTAAGTGACAATCTCTCAGTTGCTAAAATACGTTTTAAACATTCCTTAAAGCGTCTGCAGCGAAATCCAGAGCTGCAGTCTAAGTATAACGATATTATTCGGGAATATATCTCCCAGGGTATCATAGAAAAGGTTGAAGATCCCAATTCGATGCCTAATCATGCAGTTTACTATTTGCCTTATCATGGTGTTGAAAAGGACAGCTCCACTACAGCTTTAAGGCTAGTATTTGACGCTAGTTCACATGAAACCGGTCAACTTTCACTAAACGATTGTTTGTATACCGGTCCAAACCTGAACCCAAATATATTAACTTTGCTTATAAGTTTCAGGTTGAACAAGGTCGCCTTTTGTTCTGATATAGCAAAGGCATTTCTGCAAATTGTTCTTGCAGAAGACCAGAGGGACGCAGTTCGCTTTTTATGGCCAAACAAAGATCTGACTGAAGATAACTTCAATGTGTACAGATTCCAGAGGGTTCTTTTTGGAGTCAACGCTTCACCGTTTCTACTTTCCGCTACCATCAAACACCACATCCAAAGGTACGAAAAGGAATGCGCTTCTACGGTGAACTTATTGAACAATTGTTTCTACGTGGATGACTTGATTGCTGGCGCAGACAGCTTTCAAGAAGCTCTCGAGATTTCCAGAAAATCAAGAGACATAATGCTGGAAGCCAACATGACGTTGCGGAAGTGGATCACAAATGATGCCGACTTACTGGAGCAGTGGAAGAAGGAGGACTTCGACTTGTGTCCGATGGACTCTTCAGTCAGCCTTGGCTCAAATCTCACCAAAGTCTTGGGTCTATCATGGAGCACCTCAGATGACTGCTTCAGGATTGAAATACAAGGACTCCTGAATTTCCTTTCGTCTAAAAGGAATACAAAGCGCTTTCTTCTACAAGCTGTTGGAAAGATCTTTGATCCTCTTGGTCTCATCACACCATTCACCGTTCGAGTGAAATGCCTACTTCAAAAATTGTGGGAGCTAAAAATCCCATGGGATTATCCTCTACCACCAGACATCCAGCATGATTGGGAAAAATGGTGTTCTGAATTGATGTCCTTAACAGACTTAAGAATTCCGAGATTTGTTCTCAACTCAACGGCTGATGACCATGCTGATGTCGTGGAGTTACATTGCTTCTGTGACGCCAGCAAGAAGGCATTCGGAGCTGCGCTGTACCTCCGCATTGTCAAGAGTAAAGAAGTTTCAGTCAACCTCATAGTTTCGAAAAGTCGTGTTGCCCCTCTAAAGGCTATAACTTTACCTCGACTTGAGCTACTTGGAGCTCTAGTTGCTGCTCGTCTTGCAAGTCAAGTTAAAACAATCATTGAAACCAAAATGCCCATTTCAATGAACTTTTGGACCGATTCTCAGATAGTGGTCCATTGGATCAGAGGATCTTCAAAACGATGGAAGCAGTTCGTCGCAAACCGAGTAAATGAGATAAGATCTCTGTCTGATCCAGAGAACTGGAATCACTGTCCGGGTGACCAAAATCCGGCCGACTTGCTGTCTCGAGGATCTAATGCCACAACCTTATTTGATTCTTCCCTGTGGCTAAAGGGACCTAAATTCCTAGAGACTCGAGGACATGTTCCAGTTCCTGATATCCCCGTGGAGTGTAATGAAGGACTTGTTGCTGACGAACTTAAAATATCAAGTGACTCTAATGACCTAACCTATCTTGCTCTTTCAGGGGACTCTCTTATTGATAATCTTCTGAAATTTAGTACAAGTTTCTTTACTATTTTGAATGTATTAAGCTATATTTTCAGGTTTATTAGAGGTTGCAGAAGACAAAACATTCAGAAGGGAGGTATATCAACTTCAGAACGAAGGGAAGCCGAAGTGTTTATCATAGGAAGAGTTCAGGAAGAGTATTTTCATAATGATATTCTAAAACTTAAAGCGAGAGATATGGTATCTCCTAAGAGTAGAATTAAATCGTTGTCACCCTTCTTAGATTCAAGGGGAATTTTAAGAGTAGGGGGACGGTTACTAAATGCTGATATAAGTTATGACATGAAGCATCCTATGATACTACCATCTAAAAGTAAAGTTACCGATAGGATTATTCAAAATTGCCACGTCAAATATTTTCATTTAGGCCCACAAGCCTTGCTCTACCAAGTTAGGCAAAAGTTCTGGCCAATAAATGGCAGGGATCTCTGCAGGCGTATCACCCATAAGTGTGTTACGTGTTTTCGAGCACAACCTAGGGTAAGTTTTCAAAAAATGGGAAATTTGCCGAAGGAAAGAGTGAACCCAAGTTTTGCGTTCATTAACGTTGGTGTTGACCTATGTGGCCCCTTTTTCATTAAAAATAAGTTGCAAAGAAAGGGTCCTTTTTCAAAAATTTACGTTTGTATATTCGTTTGTATGGCAACCAAAGCTATCCATATGGAGATAGTGTCTGATTTAACTTCAGAATCCTTAATTTCTACCTTAAAGCGATTCATTGCACGTAGGGGGAAGTTTAAGAAAATATTTTCGGACAATGCAACGAACTTTGTTGGTGCCAAAAGAGAATTAAAACAATTTTTAAAGTTGTTTTTTAATCAAGATGATAGTCTTAAGAAGTTCTTTGCAGAAGAAGAGATAGATTGGGTACATATACCTCCTCATACGCCTAATCAAGGTGGATTATGGGAAGCTGGGGTAAAAAGTTTCAAATATCATTTCAAAAGATCTGTGGGGAGTTCTAATTACACCTATGAGGAGTTCATGACCATAATGAATCAGATCGAAGGTATTTTGAATTCCAGGCCTCTGACCCCCCTTTCTTCTGAAGTCGAAGACTTCGAGGTTTTGACCCCAGGACACTTTCTGATAGGAAGACCTATAAGTGCTATTGTTGAACCATGCCTTCTTGAAATTAATAGGTTAAGTAGGTGGCAGGAGGTTACAAAAAGGGTACAAAGTGTCTGGAAAAATTGGAGTAAAACTTATCTAAGTAACCTACAGCAAAAGAATAGATGGTATTTTGTTAAAAATAATATCAGAGTTGGAGAAATGGTTATAATAAAGGAAGATAATATGCCTGTTTGTAAGTGGTTATTAGGACGAATAGTTAAGGTTTACATAGGTGATGATAATGTGGTTAGAGTTGCTGATGTAAAAACAAAATCAGGCATGTTAAAGAGGTCAGTCTCCAAGTTGTGTGTACTACCTTTGGAATTGTAACTTTTGTACTTATTACTTTCTTACTTATTTGAAATTTATATTTCTATGTTCATTTTTTCTTGTAGTGTAATCTGCACTGCTGTGCAGGGCCGGGCGGGATGTTAAGGCGCAAGCGTGCTGTTTTCTGATTGGTTTCCGAATCGGGCCAATCGGGATCGGCACGTGGCGACTGTCCCGCAGCGGTTCTGCACATATATATTTCAGTTCTTACAAATGTTGTTTTTGATCATATTATTCTCGTTGATCTTGCGTCGTTAGTATGCTTTATAATAAATTCAATTTATTTTACTACGACTCCTTTTTCAATTATACAATAATTTTTATGAAAAGTTTTGACTGAATAAAATTATAAAAATAAATCTTTACTGCGTTCAAAAGCTGATGCAAAAAAATTATAAGTGGGGTATTTTGTTGAATTTTTAAGAAAGAAATATAAGATAAAGCAAGTTTTATGCGAAAGAAATTTAATTGTTAATATGACTGTGTACTAGCAAAAAGCTTCAAATCACATAAAAGTATTGTTGTTGTTGTCGTTGTTTCTTATCCTACTTGGAATATCCAAGCTCCATCCACAAAGCGTACAGAATTTAAGGCAGGGAGTGCGGATCCTGAGAAAGTGAGGCACATGAATGGCAGGAGTCCGACTTAAGCCACAGATGATAGATGCCGCCACCATCCATCGCCACCTCCACAATTTTGCCATGTCTCTGAAGGGAAGGTAAATAGTCTCCAGACGGCCTGGACCTTAGTAAACTGCGACATAGGCTAAGAATCTTATTATAGAATTAATCAAATTTACTGACAACCACAATAAACTGATTGTTAATAATGGAGTTAAGATATAGATGTCCTCTAATGGAAACGTCACCCAATTCATTTTATTGTTGCACATAAAATGTTCAACTTACTGTTTATAAAAACAAATTGATTCTCCCCCACTGTTTCTTAATTAGACTGAAACCACAAATGTATAAATATTAATACTTCATTAATATACTCGTTAATCCTACTGAATTTACTTCAGTAGATAATGCCCATATTGGATATGCCCCATTGAATAAAAGCACCTATCTGCTTTTTTAGTCATATTCAAAGTGCCTCTTTGGAGTGTATGAGGGATGCCGGCGCATCATGCAGGGCCAGCAATCGAGGTTCCTAATAGATTTGATGAAAACTAAACAAGCAGTTTCGAATATAAGAAAAAGTTGTCTGTTCTCGACAAATTTTAATGAGTTTTTCTCTGAATTAGCAACAAATAGACTGCCGTTTTCCATGGTGGTAATGGAATCTAAATAGCAATTCAGAAAGCATTGCATCTGAAAATCAAATCCATGCCTAAAAAAATCACACCCCATCCACTCATTTATACGTAAATCATATAGTTTTCTCTTAAAAGGATATAGTGCTTTTTTTCGGTCACAGCATTTTAAAAAAACAGCTAACGCTATTTAATCTTCAAAGTTCATCATTTATTTGCTAACCATAGTCTCTAAGTCATTCTTCACATGACCGACATAAATATTTTTCTATACCATCCCTATCGATCCCTGGTCCCTTTCTATATTTTAACTAATACTCTCCCAATAGGAATAAAGTTCAAAACTTCCATTCGGAATAACGATGAATAATAAGAAAAAACCCTAAGAAAATCTAACGATTACGAATCGTTTCATACGGAACCAACCGCAAAGCGATAGATCACGGGAAAAGAAATCAATCCTATATCATCTACGGAGAGAAGAAGGATCATTAAGAAAAAGAAACATTATCGCGCGAAAGTAATAACCGAAACCGGGTAAAAAACGACCCCTCGATCCATCTCCGTCTTTAATCACGCCCGGGTCATAAATGGCGTTCCCTTAATGCCCTGCAAATGGCAAAATCCATCCATATTATGCAACAAGCGATCGTCGATCGAATAAATCACCCTGTCGAAGGTTTTGTATAAATCACTGCTGCGGTGGTCAAACATTCCGCATCTCGCTCCATTTATCCCGGAAGAGATAGCCACTTAAAATAAATTACTGGAGGAGCTCATTTTTAAAAAAAAATGGAAAGGGGGCGATGTAAACATCGAGGGTCCGAATGGGGTGATGGAGGACTGTCATTTCTTTTCGGTGACAGAAGGGAGGGAATTGAATGGCGGAGGAGGTGTGGATGAACTTGAGTCGTTATCTGGATGATTTTTGGAGGAATTGAGACGGTTGTTTTCTTTTCGCCTGTATCAGATTTTTCTATGCTTAATCCTCTAGAACAGAGATCCCATGGGCATGGGCAATAATGGAAATTAAAAATAAATTGGTATGTTGTAATGGGGGCCTGTCGTATCTACTCACGCCTCCATTGTCACGTAACAAAAGGTGGAGAAAATAATCTCAATCCTTGAATATACACTTCCAAAAGTGACCAATTGAATGAACACGTCAGATCCAATCACAGCTGTGACCACCAAATTGTACTTTCTACCCAGTGTTATTCTTAGGATTTTTTGGAGGAGTAAAAATACTCCTTGACTTTTTTAGGAGGAGTGAAGTTCATTTATGAGGAGTGAGATACGAAAGTAGCATAAACTGCTTATACAGACAATTTTTTATTAAAACGCTTTCTTTTGTAAATGGACAAAATGGAATAGAAAAAATGAGGATGCTAATTTAGTTTTTTTACAATTAGGTATAGCATCTGTTAAGTATTAGTAGAAAATGTTAAAAACTATAAATAAAATAATTTACTTTACAAATAAACATTCTAAATGAAATATTTATTTAAGATTGTAAATGTTAAACGATTATCAACTCAAGTGGGGTACACGAATTCAAGAATAAAATTGACAGATACTATCGGGAGGTTTGAGTTCAATGGACCGGACGACCGGACCAACCTTGTTGGGCTCTTGCCTGTAGTTGGTCGACTTAATTTGTATTTGTGAGTAGGAAAAAATATTTTTTTCGATTTCAGTCGGGCACCATACCATGCATTTTTTTAAGCAAAACCTTTGTTAAAAATTCAATGCGTGAAAATACGCCTAGCTAGTTTTTAAAAGCGTATTTCCGATTTTCTCTGCGTGAAATACATTTACAGAGGCGTTAAAAACATCTCGGTTCCTACCTCTCTGTCAAACAATACAATCTTAAGACACACATTCGCAGTATAAAATTGCAACCAGATCCACGGGAGCCCCCCCATCAATAATTAGGAACATTGTTTAGAAAAACTTTTTACTTAACTTTTGAGGAAAGAACTAAAATTTTCTGAATGTGTTTTTCCAACCTTCAATCATAAAGGATGGCATCAATTTACCAATGACACCTAAAATAAGAAAAGCATATAAGAGGGGGATGGACTCCCCATGATTTAGAAAACTTTTTCTTTTAGAAAAGGTTAAAGCCAGTGTTGAGTTTGGAGGACATTATTTCACCAAAAAAATGCAAAAAACGTACGTAATAATAAGGCGAACCCTTCTTCCAGAAAAAAAATAATCGAGCTACAGCACTGATTGAAGCATAGAAATTTGATTTTGGAATTGTAAAATCCCTCTGTGGAGGAATCCCAAATCTTTGGGTCGTTCTCCATAATTTTCAAAAGCCGGTGACGCCAATCCAGATCCCCTATCACAAATTAGCAAATGTGTTTTTTTTTATTTTCATTATTCCCTACATCCATGACGGACTCTCTGTTATAGTTATCTGTGACTAAATCGAAGGGACATACTATTTCATTCAAATAACCAAAGTTCAATCATTCTGGATCAACCCAAAGATCCAAGAACATAGCTGTTGTTAATACCGAGTAAACTGTAATCATGGATATTACGCTCGGAAGTTTACTTCGAGGTTGTGTTTTATTTTTAGCTTTGTTGTGGGATTTCATGTTACACATTAAATCTTGTACAATGATACAAACATGAATGGAGTCATATGTCCAAATATTCATAAATCGGGACCGGAATGAATAATCAAAATAAAGGAATGAACAGTGGTGGATGACCGGATACATGGGAAGTATGCAAGCTAAAATCTCAGGCCAAATTGAAGATATCCAAGATCCATGTTTTCCAGATATCTATTTCACTTTAAATATTTACGGTAGCGGAAAATATTTTTAAAAATTTAGTAGTAACTGTTATCGCCACAAATTAAACAGCCGAAAATCACAACATGAATATAACTTAACCATTTATTGTACAATGCACTCAAATTTCAACTTATCCGAAATTTTTTGAGTGCTATTGGGCCCTTCCACAAACCTTTTCTCACACTCTCACGAAACCACCACTATATAATCACTGACCTGCATATTGCCAGTTTTACTTCATATAAAATAACTACAGATTACAATTAAATATTAAATAAATTACGTTATTTTTTTTAAATTTACGGTTTTGTATAAAATATTATGTAATGGTAATGAGAAAATATCTTAATAAAGCAGCGATAAAGTATAACTTAGTTAAATGACTTCACTGTATTTGCGCTGCTTATAAAAGTTATCTGACTACGACTTGTTGCACTCCTAAAGAAATGTTGCTTTACAAATGGGTTTGCTTGCTCATGTTTCCTAATGGTTTCAGTTTCAACTCAAACTAATTTGAATAGTATTCTTAAACGTGGATCAAAACTCTCGTAGTGTAGTGTGGAATAGCGTTACCTCTATAAAGAATCTCCGAGTGAAAAACTTCCCAATCATCGAAACATAGAACACGCATTAAGGAATGGAAACACGGATACCTAGAACCTCCATTTACCCATCCGAGAACCGTTCCAGAGAGGAAAAGAACGTCAGAACTTGTCGAATCTGTCATTACGCACGGGATTCCATCTCTCTCTCGCATTCCCGGGTTTCCGGAAAACACATCAAAGTGCGATATCTCTCCTTCAAGGCTCCGGGACGGAGAAAAAAAGCGAAAGAAACCTCCAAACAAGCCGGTCGGTGTAACGTTTATTACGTCTGAGGGAGGGGGCTTTTGAAGGCCTCTCCCAGGAATTTATAGCCAATTTCCTGCTGCAGAAAATCCGGGGGCATTCTGGCGGAAAGTTGGAGCCGGAAAAATTCCCTGGGAATAAACGCGTTGTTTCACCCGAGCTTTTATTGGTCAAGTTCTTCCCTACTAGGACGGATTCAATGACACGGGGGTGTCATCTTATGGGTGGCAGGGAATGTCCCCATTAATTACTTAGTGGGACCGCAATTAAGCAGCTTGGGCTAATCCTGCCCTTTCTGAGGGTGGTCTTCTTTTTGGCTGAATGCCTCGTGTTATTTAAGGAAATGTCTGTTAAGGGGAAGTTTTCAGGATATGTAGTTTAAAGCAATTTCATCATTATACTTTTAATTTTTCGAAGAAAAATGTATTATGTACTGTTGTACTGTTCTAATTGTATCATGCAAAAGTGTTAACTTGTGGTGCTGTTGGATATTCTTCAAACGCAATAGACAAAAATGCTTTTAACAATATAAAATTAGATAAAATATTACTCATCTCATCTACAGAAAGTTAAACATTTTTATTACAAAAGAATGTTTTTTTATGATTTCACAATGGAATAAACCAACGCAAGAGCAATATAAAATAATTTTTATAATTTTTGCTACTATTTTAATAAATCATTTAATGTTTAACAAAGAGGCGAGGTGATCTAAAGAATACCTGAGTACTTATTTACGGAGATTTTATGAATTATCTTTAACAAGTTATGTGTTTAATGTGTTTTATTTTAACAAATTATTTATTTTTAACAAGTGAAAAACCTCCTTCCTCTACCACTACCTCCTATTCTATTAGTAGAAGCTATTGCTACTCGTAATCAAATTAAAAATATTCCCCTGAAGAGACTTTTCTAGCTAAATAAATCGAAAGAGGAAAAATGGACTTTGAGTCATTTAGTCTCTAAGAAGTTAAGTGACAGCTTTTATAGGAAATTCGATAACTTTTAGACCCTTAAATGACTATTCATTTCAAAAAAGTTCTGATAAAAGATTTATAAATGAAGTTCATTTTAAACGTAAACTATGAGTGTTTTAATTGAGTTTTTGAAATCGCTGTCGAAAACTCATTTAACATCGTAAAACTATTTTAAGCACTCAAACATAATCACTTTAAACATCCGAAATGGGAGATAAATACAATAATACACTTCAAAAAGTTTCTTAGAGAGCCGATAACAAAGAAAAACCTCTCTGAACTAGTAAAAACAAAGCTGGTAATCAAATGAAAATCCAAGATCCATTTACTTAAGCAATACCATTTTCAAATCACCATTACCAGAAATTAATTCCCGAACACACACTTTTTCCAAGCGCGCTCTCCCCTTAATGAAGGTCAGATGTCGATGTCGCGAATTTCCATCAATTAGAAGTGTCCTTCTTTTATGTGGAAGAAATTACTTGGAATTCATTTCATTCCACCCTAGCTATCTTTTTCTTCGGAGTGCAGTAAACCTCTTCCTCTTCTTTCCAAAAAGAGTTACTTCTTTTTTGTTGTTTCTACTTAGCTGTCGGCAAATTTTCCAACTTTCCCGCCAACTTGTTTAGGGCTTTTGGAGTGCCTTTCGCTAATCCTTATTTCGCAACAAGGAGTTTCTTGCTTTCGTCTCCCTAATTCGGTTGTTGGCGAGGAATTCTTTCGTCGGCTGATCCTCATCGGGGCGCCAATTTATCCCCGCACTTATGTAATTTAATTACGGAGCCTTAGTTTGTACCCCGTACCTGCGGGTTAAAAAGAAAAGCCCTTTTCTACCCCCGTGTATTAACTTTCGGTACCTTGGAAAAAGAACTTTTGGAAGTCCGGCTTTTCTTTTTAACTCCAGTTGGTTAAGTTTCGAAATATTTCTTCAAATAGATCAACTGTTTTCAAGTGCTTGTGTATGGGTTTGCAAATTGGTTTAGACGGTTAAATATTTGACCAGGAATTGTTTTGGACTTTTCCAAAATTAAATCTTTTCACCCAAGTGGAAACTATTTTATTCATACTTTCGAAATCTTTGGAACTGGACCAATTTATCCTACTAAGTTGTCGATATTACTAAGTCTAAACTTAGAACTTGATTTATTCTTTGTATTTCTTTCTCTCTATTTCATAGACGCCATCTAGTATAGCATGGTATTTTATGTATATACTTCTATAACATCGATTATGGTTTTGTTGATGATTAAGTTCACTTCGAAATTTACTTCCATCCTTCAAAAAAAGTTGAATGCTTCTCTTAGTATAATAATGAATCTTAAGCTCTAATGGTAAAATAGGAAGTTAAAGCTAATTATTGAGTCAACCACGGCTTCAGAACAGAGTAATTATAATTCTTGAGAGCACTCATTGAGATAAATTTCCAAAAGTAATTCTACTAAATCAGTTAAATTCCTATGCATTTTTTAAAGCAGGTAATTTCTGCACCCAATGTATATCTACTCATCAAACAAATTTTTAAAGTGAAAAATCTGTGTTTTATTTTACTATTTTAGAAGTTACAAGAAACTTAATTCATCCACTACTACATGTGTGCTAATTTATCAGAAATAATTATACTTCTTTTAGAGAAACCTTTTATACGTTTTAGATATCAACTATAGTTTTATTCTCTTATTGTTTTAGTAGGTTTTTTTAGAACCAAAGATAGTTTATAT
Source organism: Tetragnatha versicolor (assembly GCA_024610705.1). Classification (NCBI taxonomy): domain Eukaryota; kingdom Metazoa; phylum Arthropoda; class Arachnida; order Araneae; family Tetragnathidae; genus Tetragnatha; species Tetragnatha versicolor. Next base: position 61,352,253 of record JANDEH010000001.1, read on the forward strand.
AATTTTAAATCAACTGAAAATACTATCTGTAGTAGCAGAGCTCATACCAAATATGTAAACTTTACGTTACTGCAACTAAAAAGGTTAACGCAATTTTACCATACATGAGAAAAATTGGACGAATCTTGAAGATTTATACTGCTTAGGATTATGTAAACTAAACATTTATAAATGTGTTCTCCTCAATTTTATTTTTATTCGACCTTGACGCATCATCTCGGAATTTTAAAATGAAAACAGTAATACTGTATCCCGTGAAGTATATTCATTCACTCACAATTCACTTTCACATTGAATTGAAATGACAAAACGTAACCATTTTCAAACGCAACACGTTTAACTTAAACACACTAAGGTCTCAAGAACTTAATACATGGTTCTCTGAAACACGATTCAGACAAAAGCCACAACACCAATGCACGTTCCGCAACACCCACAACAACAGGACACCCTCTGTCCTCCCAAACAGAACGACAAACGCGTCATTTGGATCCGATTGCACACAACAAAAGCCGCTCCATATTATTATTTTCTCTCGAAAACAATGGCGATCGACTCTCTCATCGCGTCAGCAGCATCTTCTGATGGATTGGGAGCAGTTTGTATTTGCGAAAGTTGCCTTTTGAAAGCCGTGTAGTATAAAACAATGCGAGCGGACACAAAGAAGGAGCAGATGGGGATATTAGGCGTACACAAAAGTGTGGGATATTCTTTTGAAAAGCGAGGGTGAGTGATGGTGGTCTGACCGAAAATGTCTTCTGGCTTGATTCAATGCGCTGATTTATGGTCGCTGCAACTTTCGGAGGTCGGTGGAAATTTGTAAACGGGCGGCCTCTAGTGGTCGTTGGTTATTCGGGATCCATGAAACTTTTTGGTGTGTTTTGAAGAACAAGTTGTTTTGTAGGAAATAAGCGTTATATGTGGGCGGTAATCTATTGAATTCATTGATTTTCTGAAGCAGTAGTTCTCAATTCAAGGTTTAAGGACCTATTGGGGCTCGTTTAAAAAATTTTGGGGAGCCCTGGAATTTTTTTCATATAATTATGAAAGATTTACGAAGTACAATATATCCAATAAAACCAGTCAAGTAAACAAATTCTTTCCGGCTTGAATAGAAATTGTCGACTGCATAAACGAATGAAACAACATTGCATTCTCTAAAACAAAAAATCTGTACTTCTTTTTTAAATTACGGCATTTGCTCAGGTATCAATATTCAAGGTGTAGATATCCGTGGCTTGTTGTAAAACTAAAAAATAGTCTGTCAGTCTAAATCTAAACTAATGAGGAAGTTGCATGATTTTTTTTTATTTTTTTAATCGATTCCTATTGCAAAAATAAGCAACTACCCAAAATTTGAGGCCGATCGAGAAATTTTTTGATTGCCAAAAAAATTAACAAAAATCCCCTTTTTAAAAGCGCGTGAAAACGCCAAGAGTTTGGATGTGACGTCATCTTATACTAAACATTGTTGTAAAGCAATGGAGTTGATGGTATTATTGTTGACGTCATCTTATAGTTTAAACAATAAACGTTTTCAGTCACGTGTTTTTTTCTCGACTTTTAAATTAAAATATTTAAGAACCTGTACATTTTTTTGAAAAAACTGACTAGATATTTCATTTTACAATACAAAAAACCATACGGAATATTTGTTTTCTTTTGAAAATCTGACACATGCAACTTCCTTATTGAGTACCACTTTCATAAAGGATTTTGCAGTTTATATCGTTCAAAATTCAGATGAAACGCTTCCCATTTAGAAGTATGAAAATTGTTTAATGGGTAAGTGCGAAATATGTAATATAATTACTAATGTGTAAATAATTTTTATGTACTACAATGGGTTTCCTGTAAAGGTAGGGGTACATGGTTTAGCATAAAGCTGTAAAGTATGTCTATAGAGGACTGACTGATCAAGAAATGATAATCCAGAAAATAAATATAATTAAAACTATATGAAACCAGAACCTATATTTGTTTGTAAGAAAATACTTATCGGAAATGAAGGCAAAAAATCTGAGAAGTACCAAAATCATGTTTTCTTTAATAGTCCAGTAACTTGGAAGTTTTTTCAGGAAAAAAATACAGTAGTTGTTTTTTCAACGGTTTTATATGTTTGTAAGGGTGCTGAATCCGAATCTGAACTTTGCATACAAAATTTCCTAGTGCGTTTTAAGAAAATTCGAAAAAACCCTGAAATTTCACCTAATTTTTTGATTTCTTGTTTGTAGAACGGAAAGTATGGGTCTCTCATGAAAATGTTAAATACAAAAAATAAAGGAGATAAAACAAGCTACAAAATTGTCAATTATAACTTTTTTGTCAGGCTAATAGTTAGGCAGCTAGAGCTCGCTGAAAGTAGGGCATATTTCGCAATCCAGAAAATGACCCATATCTTCCTTAAAAAGTCAGATTTTGATATAGATAACTAAGATAAACTACTTTAATAATGTCTTACATGATATAATCCTACTTTTTATCCCAATAATTATTAATAAGAATGTTCTTTAGGAATTTCCTCCCCCAAAACGCAGGTTTTTTAGGCAATAAAAAATTCAGTTTCTATTAATTCTATTAAAATTAATTTAAAACACTAGTTCAGTTCAAAGTTTCACTAGTATTCACAACAGGAAAAAATACACTTTTTTAGATGCAAGTTTGATTTTCTGGATTTTTCGCCGCCAGAGTGAAATATGACCTATTTTCAGCGCGCTCTAGCTGCCAAACTATTAGTCTGACAAAAAAGTTGTAATGGACAATTTTGTAGCTTGTTTTATCTTCATTATTTTTTGCATTTAACATTTTCATGAGTGACCCATACTTTCCGTTCTACAAACAAAAAATCAAAAAATGAGGTGAAATAACAGGGTTTTTTCGAATTTTCTTAAAACGCACCAAGAAATTTTGTATGCAAAGTTCAGATTCGGATTCAGCACCCTCGAAAACATATAAAACCGTTGAAAAAACAACTACTGTATTTTTTTCCTGAAATACCCCTTTTTTGACACCAAGTTACTATGATAACCAAGTTTGGACTATAATAACCTTGTTTTCAGTAATGACATTTTATGTTGATTTAATTATTGTTGGAACAAATGACAAAATGTGACTAAATAAAGCTAATAACATGTAATTTATCTAAACTATGTAAGTATGTATTTGAAATTATATATGAAAAACAACTAATTTTCTGTTTAAAACATTTTTAAAATGCTATTGATAGCCTTGAAAGTTAATTTTGGAGTTTAAGTTAGAAATTTTGTGAGAGATAATAATTAATCAACACAGCTATACCCTAAACCTTAATAGATTTATACAATGAATTTTAATAAACCATGCACATTCAAAAGTTAATTACAATAAGATAACAAGAAGACTCTTACTTCAAGTTCACTTAGATATAACACATAAGATAGGTATTGGATAATGAATATATATAAGAAATTTATTTGAGTTAAAAGGACGTAATGGAAATGGATAACATTTTAGAATCAATGTAATGTATGTATATGTAATCAAAATAATCACTAATTGTATTTGTGTTGCTAAATGCATTAAATGTGAAACTGTAAAGTATGAATGAAATTAAATCCGATTTCAATCAATTCCTTGGAGAACTACAGTACTTGTCATTAAATACTACAACACATTCTGTTAAATGCTAATACTATTAGTTTCTTTTCTTCTTTTTAACGGCAAATACGTGGAATCACAATGAATCTATTTATTCTTGACGATGTCGAGCGTTGTACTATATACATTAGTACTTAGGTTTTAATAGAGGTTAAAAAGTTACTTAGAAATACAAACAACATTAATGTTTATAGTGACAACATTAAGAATTGTCTAAATTTTAATTTTTTTCGTAGAATTTTCTTAGCTCAACGGTAAAAAACTATGTTGATTAAAGGTTATTTCTTTTCAGTTCATGTACAATCCTAAGCAGCACAAATGTTAAAGATTCTCCCAATTTCTGTCATGTAGGGCCAAATTTACTTCTAGTTGCAGTCACGTAAATTTGACAGATTTCGTACAAGCTTTTCTATATTTTCTATAGGGATGGACACTATTTATTAATATCTTCGTGATTAAGCTCGATTAATTTTCTTGAATATAAAATTTATGTACAATGCTTATAATTTTTTAGGTTTAAAAATAGCAGAATTCAGTTCTTTGTAATAAAGTTTTATCTGCAAGGAAAGGCGGCATATGAAATGGGTACTGTGCCATGAGCCAAGGAAAGAGACATATTGTCGGACCCTAAAATGGCTACCGTAGATGAGGATTTTATTGAAGTGGAGTATGGGGTTTCTGAGAAAATATTTTTACCCCTAGGAAATACGAAAGGATCAGTTATTCATCCTTATGTCTGAGAACCTACTTTTCATGAAAAGATCTTGCCTTTCTTATCCCCTAAAAGTTAGTAGAGCTTCAAACCTTTCCAAAAGCCAAGCAAAATATATTTTTATTTAAGTATAGGAAAAATCCTTTCTTTGCCAAATGCAGTAAAAGGGTAGAAATATTCACTAGAAACTTTACAAATATTTGGGACTTACAGAACTTGGACAGAAGAAATGAATTTCAGCAGAACTGGATTTAGCACATAGAAAAGGGTTAAAAGTGTTGGGTATTTTGGATAAACCATTTAATATTTACGGTAAATGCCGAACTTTTAATCCAGAATCTCTCTGTGGATAAAGGGGCGTAAAACTTAGTATTTTATCCATACCAGATTTTCAATTTGGTTTCTAAAGCAATTTATTTTCGAGATACTTTTTGCAAAAATTTGTCTTCTTTGAAGCTATTGTACAGAGAAGTCTCCCTAACTAATATAACCATTTTTTAAAAAAAACTAATGTATATAAGAATAAAAGCACGGAAATTAAATGTATGTACTCGTAGTTTGCCAAAATATTGATATTCCTTTAACCATCCTCTCTATTTTAATAAACACGAAACAAAACAAAAATGAACTAAAAAATATTTTCATGAAAATTATTTTTCGACACTATCTTCAAAGTTTAAAAATGTCATCTTGCTGTGAACTCTAAATTTTCTCCTGTCAAACCACATAGGTGACATCAAAATCCCTCTTCCGTTGCACTAACATATTTCCAGTGACAGCATCTTAGACCTCTTACACCCTCCAAACATACCACTTGCCTTTTATATTTTTGGGAACCAATATTCTTAGACATTATGTCTCATGCATCGGCATTTTCTCTATTGATATTTGAATCCTTTCAAACATGCGGATGTTTGCAAAAGACGCAATTCATATATTTTCCTTATAAGTTTATCAGAATATTTTTAAGTGTATAAGAATTCTGACAGCCTTAAAATCGAATACCCGTACTGCTGCCTGGTTCCCAAAAGGAAAGTAATAAGATGCATAACGTTTCATCTTTCAGTTACATTCTTTATTTGTTATTTTTTTACCTCTACAGTTAATATCTTTTCCTTTATATTTGTAAATGGTCCATCACTTTCGTTGTTCATCTTGAAGGAATCATCCAAAGTGAAAAGCGTATACTGTCTTTTCTACCAATTCACTGCTCCGACTTCTTTCGGTTGGGTTTGGTTATTGTTTTATCGCGCAAGAATCAAATGTGATCATATTGCGCCAAGATAGACATTATTTAAACAAAAACCGATTTCTTTCTCGGAAATGAGTGGTTCATCCGAGAGGATTATTTTAATCGAAAGTGAAACTGTGAATGGGTGATTCCATGAAAAGTGCCCCTTATCTGTCCCCCACGTGACACATCTTTAAAATACTGCTGTTTTAAAACCAATTGGAATGGGCATACATGTTATGTGTGAATTTATAATTAGACTTATTCAATGATTTTTCACACGTAACATGTATGTCCATTCCAATTAGTTTTAAAACAGCAGTATTTTAAAGATGTGTCACGTGGGGGACAGATAAGGGGAACTTTTCATGGAATCACCCGAATGAGCTTTTACCGCCGTATTCACAGCTAACTGACCAGAGGTTAACCAGCAGTATTCTGCCTATCAGAGTCGGTGATTCGTTCTTTGAGTGCTGGTCAACCGGTGGTCATGTAATTGGTTCGTTGGTTGGTGTTGTATGGCGCATGACCAGTGGTCATGTAACAGAGATAAGAGGCATTAGTTAGAGCCAAGTTAGGGCCTTATTCACTGCTACCTGACAAGCGGTTAACCATCGATTATAAAAAAGGACTCCACCAATCAAACATAATCAGCTAAAAGCGCATTTTCTTTCATTAACTGCTGGTCAGTGAATAAGGCCATTATAGACTTTTGCAACCATCAGTTTTACAGTCGAAAATCCTCTTCGAGGCCCCTCGCTGTCAGTTAGCGCATAAAAGAAGGATCTCTCCCCAAGATAGTGTGAGGGGAAAGGCCTAGACCACACACAGGGATCTCCGCATTATCTTTGTATGCTGCTATCAACCAAACGCCTTGCTCACAGGTTGCCTTCTACGTCATAAAACCGGTGGCTGTAGAATTCTAACTTGGTCTTAAAGGTGCTTCAATTTAGTTGAGTTTTACAACCGCCGGAGAAAGCGAAAGCGCCTCTCAAGGAGTAGCTAGAGATAAGAGACCAACAGGGGACCTCCTATACCTCCGTTGGAGGAAGGTGTTTCTTTTGTTCGCTAATTGACCACAAGTACCCTGAGAAGCGCTTTCTCCAGCACTTGTAAAAGTCTATCATCATCACCCTAACAGTTAGTTGATCTGATGTCTTCAGCCGATGATAGCATTATAACGTGAATCTTTTTCTGTTTCAGAGGAGGAGGAGCTGACGTGCAACTTCTGCGAGCGCTCCTTCCACAGCGTGCGTCGCCTGGAGCAACACCAGCAGCGCAAGCGCCACTACATGTGCTCCCTCTGCGACACGGTCTTCGACGGCCTCATGCTGCTCGAGATGCACAAGGAGACCCTCGACCACTGGTCAGACTACGAGCTGCGGGTGCGACGCGCCGAGCGCCCGGACTCCGAAGACTCCGAGGAGGAGGAGCCCGAGGAGCACCGCGTCTACAGCCGCACCGGGGACGAGCTCAGGAGGCTCCTGCTCTGATGGTGGGCGCGCTGCTGGCCCCAACGCCGGCAGACGTCCTACTCGCTGCGGCTGTGACCACCCGAATGTTGGATGGCCTGTTTAGTGCTATTTGTTTTTTCTTTATTTATTTACCGAAGAGCTTTTGGTTTGGACCCAACCCAGAGAGAAGGCGACGCTGCCAAGTCCTATTTACCAGTCTGCCTTCCAATCGATGCATGCTAGCGATTGTACCTCGACCACCTAGACCTCAATTGCCAGAGTGCTGCTATAGAGCTTTTCACGATGACATAACGTTATTTTCTTCTTCTAACTGTCAACTGGTTGGAGGTCAACTACTGTGGCATATGATGTTTTTGTTTTGGCTATGAAAAATTCTCATGGACCCCGTTTAAGCATAAAATGCGGGGTAAAACTAAATTTTTCAGGGAAATTTCTAAATGCTCCCTGAAATTGTCATAGTAGTACCTGCATACAACCTAAGTAACCTTTCTTGAATACAATCCGTAGGGACTTATTCCGTTAATAATCAAAATATTTTATTATACTACCTCTTTTTTGTATATAAATCCTTAGCTTGTCCCCCAACACTGGCGTGTTGCTATCGTCTTGGTTCAGTTCTTCAGTCTTGGCTTTCCAGATTTAATTCTTTTTCTTTTTTTCTTACAGTTTCCGTGACGTCTTGTTTTCATCCCCAAGTACTACAATACGTATAATTTCTTTAATGGTAGTCTTCGTGAAAAAGAATTTAATTCAGTGCTTCTTGGATATTTTAGAATCAGATTACCCATCTTCTTTTCAATGAGGAAAGTTGAACAACTGATATTACAAAGTGCTACAAAGGGGTATTAAAAAGTCATTTTCAAAGTTTAAAGGGGTGTAAATCACCGATAGCACTTCAGAATCACCAGAGAAACTTGGGTTGCAAACTCATTCCTGGGCCACTAGAGTAAGGAAAAAAGTTTCCGAAAGTAATATGTTTTTGTAGGAAAATAGTCAGAGGGAGGTAAGAAATAAATTTCAAGTGCCGATTATATCAAACTTTAATTCGTTAAAGAAACTGGGTAAAGCTTTTATCCGGGAGGGGTTGCCTTCAAATTGCAAATATCACCCCAACAAATTTTTATAACCACATTTTGAATTCGACCCTTTAAGTTAAAGTATGCGATGACCTCGATGTCCATGAGGGGTTGCCTTCAAATTGCAACATTAAAATATCCCACCAACAAATTTTTATAACCACATTTTGAATTCGACCCTTTAAATTTAAGTATGCGATGACCTCGATGTCCGTGAGGGGTTGCCTTCAAATTGCAACATTAAAATATCACACCAACAAATTTTTATAACCACATTTTGAATTCGACCCTTTAAGTTTAAGTATGATAATTTGCTTTGGAAATTTATTTCTACACCCAACTGTTTGCCCACAACGACTCATCTTTTATTGTATCTAGTAGCTTGTTTAAAAGCCTAGAAATACCATCACTTACATTAGAAGCCTCACTATTTTCTTACGGTGGTTTCGACTACAGTCGCTAGCATGCAACTTACCATCATTATAGTATGATTATGTTAACAGGAACTGTTATGAGAATCCTTTTGATGATCCAGTAAACAGGAACACCAATATTTACCAGAATGATAGTTATTGTGGGAGTATACAAATAATATTTTTCACTAAAAAAAAGGGTTAATAATCACTCAAATTTTTATTCGCGTTACTTTTTAGTACAAAAAAAAGCATTAATAGGCCATCCATTATCGAGACGTGTGCACTGTGCAACCAGCTTAAGTGCGTGGAAAAATAAGAAAACAACTATGGAGACAGCTTGATTTGTGTGCTTCCCAGACAGTTTCGTGGTTGCCATTATTTGGAGTGATGTCACATTCTGAACTTGGTAAGAAGTTAGGTGGGTAACTTAGTGTGTGTGCCATTCGTATTATTTTAATTCCTTTTGCATAAATCTATTCCATTTGATGGTCGTCCTTGTTATTTATTTATAAATACGTGTTTATAATAAGAAACTTGGAGAGAACTATGGGTTGCCCACGTCTGCTTCGTGTGTAAAATATGTGTAAAGAATTTGCTAAGAAGATCGTGTTCAAGCTTATTAGGTTACATGAAGCGGTTATCGTGGCAAATTTTGTATGGAAATAAGAATTCTGTCTTACTCAGTCCCAAAATTTGAGCTTCAATAAAGAGTTTCAAGTGATCGCATACCTCAAAACAGTATTTCCTAAGTACAGTTCAAACTGAAGTATTACTGAGATATGATATATTATTATTTTGCCAGCGGTTTCTTCGCTTGATCAAAGATTACATAAAAGTTGAATTGTCCCCTCAACTTTTACCGCATGCCAGATTTGTCGCTTTCACTGTTTCATGTTAACCCTCTTATTAGCTTCGCATAAAGCAGCTTACAACGTCTGTCTACGTATAGTTTTTCATGCTGCATCTCCAATTGTTCAATATTTTTTAAGTTTGTGCACGCTTCACGCAAGCTGGTTCATGGATTAAGAAACACACGAGGGAGAATTAAAAGTTCTACGTTGAATTTCTAGACAACTGTGCTTAACAGAAAACACCCGTTACAAAGAGTTGCAAAAGTTCTTGACATATATAGCCATATTTTACATTATTTAATCTTTGCGAGTCCCTGCGAAATGATTTGTATAACTGGTTCCCTGAGGTTTTTCATGAAATTAAAGAGCTACATAACCTACATCCTACCCGTTTAGAGCTAGTTCTGTAATGTTTCGGTTTCTAAAAGAAATAAATCACTCTAAAGGTAAAGGTTTATTCCTATACTCTGTTCATTTTGAACTGGCGCTTGAAAATATTTCTTTCCCCCACCACCGATCGGTAACCATAGCAACTATCCTCGTCAAAGTGACGAAGAAGGCTTACTATTGGCTGCTCGAAGAGCGTAAATATGGTTACGCTTCTAGCGTGGGGGAAAGCACTATTTCTCAAGCGCCAATTCTAAATGAATAGAGTATAAAGCAAGATAGGTTTTTGCAATTTTAAATCATTACCTTAAATCGGGAGGTATCCAAGTTTTTTAAAATCATATTTGACAAAAAATATAAAAAACAATAAGAATATGAGGCATAAATTTAAATCTTAACATAGGAATACATTTTTTGTGATTTTAAAGGGGGGATATATTTTTTAAACGCATTAAGGTATTTTGTAAACGTTAAAGGTATAAGGTTAATATTTTAGATAAATCCAAATATAACATAAACCCTTTAAAACCATTGTGTACCGAAATATTTGACTTGACTTCTTAAAAGGGAAGTTCACTTGACTATCGTAAGTCATTTTGTAAAATATCATACCATTAAATTGATGATTTTTGAGAGGTTAGAAGTGTTCACCGCAATTGCCATACGAACACTAAAATCAATCTATCATACATGAAACATAACATTGTATATTTCAATAAATAAACCTCATCAGTAGAATAGAAATTAGTGAGAAGAAGATTTCGAAAAATTTATGTTTAAAAAGTACGTATTCAAAAATACTTAGATTTTTGTTACATCCAAGGTAATTAATCACAGAAAATGTCAACTCACTATGAAATTACACAATTTTTTACCTTTTTAGAGCTCATTATGAAGCTTTCATGCAAATAAAACAGCTAAAAGATCACCTTGGTAATTCATTCATCATAGTACGTATAGGAGAACTTAATTTGACTGAACCGCCTGTTCGGGGAACTGCATAATTGTTCCTGGATCACCAAAAGTAAAAATATTTTTGTAATGTATCGATTTTCTACTAGCCTTATAAAGCTAAACAAAGTAAAATGATAAACAAAATATTGAAGTTTAGAAATTACAGTTGCTCAAATTCAAAAGTAGATTTTGTGCCAAATGTTACTATCTCTGTAAAACAACGCAAAAATACCATGGAAACTATTACACTAAAAATATACTATTTTCCCTTATATTTCAAACTACAAATTATGTAGGTAGATTCCAGTTAAAATATAGAACATTTCAAGCAATCGTCTTTTAGAATAAAATAATTTCGGAAGTGATCTTAAACTTAGAACAAATTTGTATAACATAGAAACTAGTAGTGGTTCGGTTATTTTTCAACCATGAAATTTTTTTGTTGTCTGCATCAGTGATAAATTTAAATACAAAGTGAACTCACAAATGTATCTCTAGGTCGTATACTTTTCATAATAATAAGGATCATAAAAGTTTCACGTATTTATGACAGATATAGTGAAGATCATTTTAAATTTAACTCGAATTATACGTCGTGTATCTGTAGAGTAGATATTTTATAAAAATAAGCACTACGTTTCTAAACGCCCGATCTTATTATTTACAATTTACAGTATGGAGATGTATTCTGTATGCTGTAAAAGTCAAATCTTTAATGTTATATTTATTAGAAACTTGTAATTTAGCGTTTATTTAGCATTTCTCAACCTTAACGTAAAGGAATATTCAAATTTATGTTTATTCTTAGTGTTAGCATAACAGTTTGAAACTAATTGAATTAATCTATAAAAGGCTTTAAAATTAAATAAGGAAGTTGCATGTGTCAGATTTTCAAAAACAAACAAGTGTTCCGTATGGTTTTTTGTATGGTAAAATTAAATACCTAGCCAATTTTTAAAAAATGTACAGGTAATTAAATATTTTAATTTAAAAGTCGAGAAAAAAACACGCGACTGAAAACGTTTATTGTTTAAACTGTAAGATGACGTCAACAATAATACCATCAACTCCATTGCTTTTCAACAATGCCTATTGTAAGATGACGTCACATCCAAACTCTTGGCGTTTTCACGCGCTTTTAAAAAGGGGAATTTGTTAATTTTTTTGGCAATCAAAAAATTTCTCGATCGGCCTCAAATTTTGGGTAGTTGCTTATTTTTGCAAGAAGACTCGATTAAAAAATTTAAAAAAAGTCATGCAACTTCATCATTATTGTGTCAAAAATAACTTTAAATATTAACTTATGCTAATAAAGCATAAAATAGCATACACTTTGATGGAAGCTAACTAAATATAAGTTTAAAGGTACTATTTTCAAAGGTTATCTGTTGTTAATATTCAATGAATATTTAAATCCCCAAAACTATCTTAAAAAATCTTAATTTATGCGCATTAAAAGTTAACAAGCACTTTATAAAAAACATGAATCGCCTAACATATTTTCGATATTTACTTTTATTTTCCCCATTATAGAATCATACTTTAGACTACGTATGTATTAGCGTAATGGTTTTTTTTTCACTTTTAACATTTTTGGTAGTTAATTTTATCAGCTTAACTTCCTCATGATCCAAATGGACAGACATCGAGAACCTTTTAGTGGTCAATTTTGATTAATTCTCTTATTTGATTGTGGGTAACCCAATAAAGATGAGAGGCTGAAGAAATCCCGTGAGGCACTTTTTGTGCAGCATGTTGGTTAAACAACTTTTTCTTCTTCGGGACACGTTGGAAAAGCATATCGCCTCTCAATTATCTTTTTTCATACGGGCTAAAACATCTCAAAACCATATAACATATCTTAAGAAATTTATAGATTCGTCAACTTTCAAAAGTAATTTTTAAATATATGTCAAGAATTTTTTTAGACTCTCAACAAACATTTAAAATCTAGTCAGTAGGGAAGAACAAAGCTTCGGTTATCTCAAAAAGAAATAAATTTCAGTTACCTACTTTTTAGAATGAAAAGCATCATTTGAATGGTACATCTATAGATATAAAGAACGGTACTTGTCTTAAGGATGTAAATACTCACGAATGTACATGGTACCATGAACTCAATATTGTATATATAAACCTATGCCTTATCAACGTTGCAAGGAATATATGTAGAAAGTTGATTGGAGCTGTATAAATTACTTGTTGTCACTTGTTTTAAATTTGCATTATAATATTTTATGGTTGTATTAAGAGCTCGTATTGAATGCTTACGGTTAGTCTTAGGATGGATCCTAAAAAATAACACAATGTATAATAAAATAACAGTATAACAGTGTCATTTAGTTTGGTTCATTTTTATGGTACTTTATCTGTAAGTACATTGGTTTTTAAAATTTCTTTTAATGTATGCCTTTGTCTAATCACATTTCTTCCAAGAAATAACTATCAACGTTTTCATAAACTGCATACATTTAATTTTTAATAAATGATCCACAAACTACTCATTTACAACTCAGTTTACCTAAAACTTGTTTCCTTTTTTAAAAAGACTATTTTTAATGGATTTTTATTTTTATTTTTTTTAATTTGAAATGGATAGAAAGTTGGGGAAAGGAAGTTTCTCTTATGGTTGGTTTCACGGCTGAACAAGAGGAAAAAAGAAGTTCTGTAAAAGTTGTTCTACTGTGAATGTACACTTGTTGCAGGAAAGCAACGAAACCTATCCTTTCGTTAATAAAGCGGTTTATGGTTTGTCAACACATTTCATTCATTAAAAATATAGAATGCAGTTTTGAATGTGAAACAATTTGTGTTTTAACAATTTAACAGCCCTAATCAAACAGATTTTAATGGGATGTTAAAAAGTCGTCGGCAAAACACAATTTATGAAACCTTAAACCCAATTGCTTTAATTTATATCCAACCACAGAATACCTACCCTACTATAGCATCTCTTATAAAATTAATTTCTTTACACAGTATAAAACAGAGCTTCATTGATTAAATAATAATTAGTAGACTATAATAATCATATTGAACAAAATACTACTGCATAAAATAAAACTTACCTTTAAATTTTCCCATTATATACCTTTTTAAACGCATCTCTAATTTGTATTGCTGATTTCAAAACCTAGAACCCTAGAACGATAATAAAGAAACAGTAGAATTTTAATTAATTTTTTTAAACACAAGTTGAGTTACTAGTTTCTTAAATATTGAAAATTTGACTTAAAATGGAATGTTTAAATTTATTTAATATTTAAGTAACGAAAAAAATTATTTTTATTTCAACAATAAATTAATTAGAAAAAGTCACGTGTTTAATAGAGCTAAAAATATTTTATTTCGTGTTCTCGTTTAAAATCTTCGAGCACAGCCACGGTTTTGACGTCACATGGCTAGCTACTTTTTTTGTTTCATTGATACCAGCTCCATCTGCCGCTGAGAAAGTAAATAATCCTGCAAACGATAAAATCGAGTAGTATAGTGTGAGAATAAAAACTGATTTTACTTTCAGATACCTATCGGAATAATTTAATCACATGAATTAGAAATTTATTAGTGAAATGACACATTATGCTTAACATTATTAGATTTTTTTTATTTCAAATGCATTTATTTTAAATTTATATTTTACTAAATTTACAATTTTAATTTATTCTTCCCCTGTTTCCTAAGCAAATTAGAGAAAAAAAATGTTTCAAACAATAAAAAACAGGGAAAATGTTATAAAGAATGATTCGACAAACTGTGAAGGACCAATTCTTGCTTCAAAGTAAATTCAATTGTGGAGTGTTTTTGTTTCCGGGACAAAATGAATTGAGCCAAAAGTTTCAACTCTGAAGGTTATTGTCGACTTTCTGAACAGAGAAATGCCAGTCCGAACATTTCAAAGGGTTTTCTCAATTAGAACCGCCTTCAATCTTGTAATTGGCGCGAATTGGAGTTCTATAGATGTCCCTCTGTGCAAGATTTCAACGAAGCTATTTCTCTCCAATACGCCCTCTTTTCAGATGGCTTCTCTGGAAATTTACTTGAAAGTTAAAGAAGTTTCAGCTAAAATGTAATTACGTTCCTCTTCAAAACAATGGAAACATTCGAATTCAAGCAGGATTTGTAGCGCGGATGTAAGATGTGTGGGAGAGAATTTGTCCCTTTATAGTTTGGTTTGCATGTTTTGCTAAACTTTTCTTTTATGGATAAGCCCTCTAAAAAATTCCAAGCGCCCGGTAGTTCGTAAATACATGATGCAAATCCGTAGTGGATTTATGCTATGTATTTCTCCTACAGTAAATAAGTATCACGATTTAAAATATTTTTGCAAGCAAAGGAGAATACAGTCAAACAAAACCTAATTAAAATATATCAGTAGAACTTTAAAAGTAGTGTTTTGTATAATAAAACTAAAATCAATGTGTTCTTGTAAAATATATTTAAGTTAATCTTAAAAAGATTTTAAGGACAAAAAAAAACTGTTACAAAACAAAGCTTTACGCATTCTAAAAACAAAGGAGATGCACTATAGAATAAAGAGAAATTGTACAAAGAGCACTTTTAATTTAATTCTCTAATTCCTTTTGTACATCTCCACATGCCCAGTGTAAAGAGATCTGTTTTTAAGTAAAGTGATATATAATGAGTCTCCTATTTTCTCTAAATAACACAATGTTAAAAATACCATATGTTGCATATGTGCATCATTAAAACATTTAAAATGCAACATCTTTTTTAAAGATAATGAACATGAACAAGTTACTAAGTTGGAAATCTTTCTTGAACCTGAAAATAACTGAAAAACAGCAATGTAGGTATTATGTAACAACAGTGTGTTTTGGATACCCTAAAATTAAAGTTCCTTTAAATATTATCACATTTAACATGGAACGATAGTTTTTAACATCAAAGGCACATAAAATTAGCACATGATAAAAAAATATCGCAATATTCCGGCAGAATATTTTCTAATTTAGCAAACAATGGATCTAAGTATTAAAGTAGCTCTCGATTTGCAGCTAGATTATTACTGTCACTTATTCAATCAATTTTACAGGAGATTTTATGCAAATTTTAAAATTTTTTAGCGCTATTAGTGATTAGCACAAATTTTATTAATTGCATTATACAAATCTGGTAATATACAATGAAATGGATCATCTACCTGAAGGATCTGTCCTCTAAATCAGTGGTTCCTGAACCATTGGCATCGCTGGCTTCTGAAAATTGAGGGGGCGGCACAAGGATTTATGATTCCTCCATAGAGGGATTTTACAAAACCATGATTATCTACCCTTTAAAAAATCTTTTATTTCGTTTAAGCCCCGCCCGGTGATTTAAAGTTGGCTTCATGAATCAATTCATAAACTTTCACTTCAAATTTTTGGGAATTGCTTTTAACTTTCAACTAAAAAGGGTGGTCTGGGGGGTCCTCCCCTAGAAATTTTTTTGAAATTCGACCTTATAAGACAGGGTCAAACTCATTTTTATACAATAAGGAAGTTGCATGTGTCAGCTTTTCAAAAACAAACAAGTGTTCCGTATGGTTTTTTGTATGGTAAAATGAAATATCTAGTCAATTTAAATTTTTCAAAAATATGTACAGGTAATTAAATATTTTAATTTAAAAGTCGAGAAAAAAAACACGTGACTGAAAACGCTTATTGTTTAAAGATGACAACAATCATACCATCAACTCCATTGCTGTCCAACAATGTTTATCGTATGATGACGTCAACATACGATGATCCCAAACTCTTGGCGTTTTCGCGCGCTTTTAAAAAGTGGATTTTTCTTAATTTTTTTGGCAATCAAAAAATTTCTCGGTCGGCCTCAAATTTTGGGTAGTTGCTTATTTTTGCAAGAATAATCGATTAAAAAAATTTTAAAAAATCATGCAACTTCCTCATTGCAAAATCAAATTTCTATGCTTCAATCAGTGCTTTAGCTGGATTTTTTCAGGGAGAAGGGCCCGCCTTATATTATTACTAAGTACTTTTTTTGTTGAAATAATGTCCCCCAAACAGCACTGGATTTAACCTATTCTAAAAGAAAAAAGTGTTCTAAATCATGGGAAGTCCGTCCCCCTCTTATATGCCCTTCTTATGTTAGGTGCCATTGGTAAATTGGTGCCATCCTTTATGTTAAAGGTTGGAAAAACATATACAGAAAATTTTCGGTCCTTCCTCGAAAGGTAAATAAAGTTTTTCTAAACAAAGTTCCTAATAATTGGGGGGGACGCATCACCCCCATCTGTGTCCTGAACTTTGTGTTGGAGAACCCTGGTGCACAGTGTCGTCTTCTCAGGGGTGCAATGAACTCTATGAGAAATATTCACATCCTCTTGGAATCTAGAAAAACATCCCATACAACCCAAAACATTTTTACAATTTTTTTGTCTTATTTTCCATTATATTTCAAGGTTTTAAAATGTTTCAACTCTGCATTTAAATTTTTAAAAAAACATGTTGGTCATCCAATAGTTTGGAAACAGTTTGATTTATAAAAAATTATCTTCACCATCTGAAATTATGGTATTTTTTTGCTTAATATACAGAGCTTAATATATAATTATTACTCTCGATTTCAAAAAATCCTAAACACACAAAAACATAAAAAGTTTTTAAAAATTTGAGAAGGTAAATTACAATTTCTTTAGCTCAATTTATCAACAGAGTTCAGCAGTTTTTATTTTTATTAAATGCAACATTTATTCAAAGAGAAAAGGAGGGAAAGTTTTTTTAAAGACAAATATTAATAAGAAAATGTTTAAGATAATTAAATTATATGTGGAAGTTTGTACGTTTTATCCCCATTTAATATAATGACATGACCAGTTTAACAATGGGAAAATTGTTTTATGATGCAGTCTAAAATTGAAAAAACTTTGAAGTTTCCATTTTTTAAAGAGTTTATACTATTTTTTAAAGGGTTCATTGGAATAAATTTTAGCCATAGGGACGCAGTGAGTCAAACAATTTGGGAACCATTGCTCTAACTTAGAAAAATCAATCCATTAAAAAAATATTTGCACACATATGTGATACTTTTAATAAAAGTTTTAAACTGTAGTGAGAACAGGGGGATTTATTAAAATTAATTTATTTTGATTTTATACCGAATTTTTAATAAATGTTGGAAAACTATTAACAAAATTTTATCTTTCCTAGCAAAGTTTAACAAGTGTCAACAAAAAGAATATTTCGGCAATAAAATTTCCTAAAAAATTTTAAGATGTAGGAACAATTACATCATTTTTTTTTCTTTTAGTAAGGTACTTTATAAGCACACTAGAGGAGTTATAAAACTAATTAGCATTTATAATAATATTAGTAATTGCAGCAACAAATTAATTGTGTTCAATTGTTAAAACCTAAATATCTCTGACATTCCAAGTAATCAAAGCAGCAGTAATTTAGTAGATGTAATCTAAGAAATCAAATGTTATCCATTTAACGCCATAGAAATATATTTCTAAATTATACTCAAGATTTTAAATAAATAAAAACAAAAGTAAAATGTATACACTTTATTGCATCAGTGATATGCAACTTTGTACAATCTTTTTCAGTTCTTGTTAATAGAAAAAGTGCTCAAATCAATTTTAAATTGAATCTTGAATAAATATTGCAAAAATATTTACATTATTTCATTTTTCAGAGCAAAGTTAAACATGTGTTAAAGAAAAGAATATTTAAATACATAAAAAAGACTAATAAAAGATTTTACTATTCTGTACTCATATAAAATGGTACTAAGAGAATAAACTAATTAAACTTAAAACCATTACAAAGTATTCTGTAAAATTTACAACAGGAAGTCATGATTCTTATGGAGAATAGTTCAAGTACAATTATATGATGTATATAAAATTCAATCAATTGAATTGTAAAACCAATGCAAAACAAATAACCTGATTTCAAACTTTAAAAAAAATTGAAAACAATCACTATACTAAAATGTAAATACAAAAAAATTGAAGATAAACTATAAATAAATAAAAAAACACACTTCAAAAGTTCACAATGAGAAAAGTTTACAGAACAAAAACTTTTAATCTACTTTTAAATCATGAAAATTTTAGAAGAAAATGAGTTTCATGAGAAATGTTATTATTTATATAGTAGGCAGTTAAAACTTTAAAAACAACATGGCAGCATTTCTGTGAAATAAAAAATAAACTTGTACACTTATTTTTCAATTTTATCAAGAGTACTGTACCTATTAATAACCTATAAAATAACCTAAGTAAATAACCTAGTTAAAATGGCCTTTAATTAATTCCAAACATTTGAATATAATTGCAGCATAAATTTAGTCTTTGAGTTAGAGTAATTAGATGCTAACAATTTAGCAGAACAAAATCTAGTTTTACAAATAAAATTGCTTCTTTTTTAAGATTACAACAGTAACAAACACTAAAAACAATTAAAAATTTGGATCTACATATAAAGTAATGTCCTATGATTGAAAAATCTAACTTGTGTCATTAAATTATTATTTGAGGCATGCTCATTAACAAAACCTTATAACACTTTGGGGGAACTAAGCAGAAGTATAAACAACTTAGAACAATATTAACATTATTGCTGCTTTGCTATCCTGAACATCCCGAAATGATAAGCATCAACTACTACGAAGATGTAGCAGTCAAATTAAGCCAAAATGTAGATGTTTCAACTCTCAAAGCAGTCAGCAATATCAAAAATAATACCCAAGTTCTTGTAGCCCCCAAAGTGTTAAATACTAAAATCCATTCGCAACAAACAGTATATGTGTTCCAATATACAGAAGAAACTCGCCGAAAAACAACAATACAAAAAACTTTCAAACGAACATAAATGATACTGAAGCGCTCGGTGGCTAGATTTGTACAACCTATTTCACTTGGAAGTAAAAACATTGCATCGGTTTTGAGAATTGCGATCGTTTTGCACAGATGCTCTCGCATGCTCGCAAGTCTTTTGAGAGCAACCGGCTAGACACCTTGTAGACACCACGACACGGAATGGGAAACATGTTTTCGAAGTCCTCGATAAAAAGATATGGCATGCGACAAAGTACCCGGAATGCGGCCGCAGTCAGAGCCCGGCTGGTGGTCACTCTGGAAAGGTGTTGAACATGGAGAGCTCTTCGAAAGAGGAGGCTCCACCCTGGTCAAGCATCTGAAGCATGTCCGACAGCTCCTGCTGCTGGGGGCCACCTGCCGTGGGAGGGTGGCCCTGGGGATGACCACCCGGAGCCGTGGAGGGAGGGGGGCCGTCTGGAGTGCCCGGCCCTTGCCACTGACCCCACATGCCTGTGAGAGTGGTTAAAAGTTAGATATGTAGAATGTAATGTAAATAGATGGACAGTCCAAAGATGGTTATGAGATTTAGTTAATTTAATAGCAAGATTAAAGGGTATTTTTAAGCTGCTAAGAAAACCCGTTGAATGCAGCCTTCAACTTCAACTTGGGGGTGGCATTTCCCTCTTCCTCGGGGTAGAGGGAAAAGAGCTTAGGCAATAATGCCCATTGTTCTACCGCCAGTAAATGTCGTTTAAAACCAAGAGTTTTAAAAGGTAATTCCCTTGTGAGGTAAAGATAAACAGGTGGGATCCCCAACTGCCACTCATTATACGGTATTAGCCAAAGATCCCCTCCCTGATTCAGAGGGTCGATAAAGGTCGTTAAACCAACACCATTAGCCTAAATTAAAGATAAATGCAGCTTACATTAAAGATAAAAGATTTTCAGCTCAGAATAAGATGAAATAAACATTTGTTCATTCAATGCATTTCCCCCACAGATAAATATTTCGAACACATCTAGTATAGTTACTATATCTTCAAAATGCAAATAGTTTGGCAATGATTACTGAAAAAAAATAATTGTGGGGTAGTAATATATCAGATATAATGCTAAAGTACTCATTTTACTACCTAAAATATTTGAACTTTTAAAAACATAGAATTCATTTAAGAGATGAGACATCGATCATTTTAATCATTTTGATTAAAAAGATGATGTAATTACACTTATGCTAGTACCTAAAGTCCTTATTGTAGATGGATATTCAGGTCTTTTAGTATTCATATGGGAAAATATACAGAAATATTTTACAATTTAAAGTTGTAGTTAAATCAACTTAGTTGTAGTCACAAGAAGGGGGAATTAAGGTTCATTTAACATATTCAGGCAATAATTACCAGTAAACTATTAACTCTTCAAGTAAATTTTAAAACTAGATGTTATTTTAAAAACAGATTAATTTAACCAACATACATCCAACCAGTGTTATTCTTAGGATTTTTTGGAGGAGTAAAAATACTCCTTGACTTTTTTAGGAGGCGTGAAATTCATTTATGAGGAGTGAAATACGGAAATAGCATAAACTATATGTGGAGACTAATTTTTTATAAAAACGTTTTTTAATGGACAAACTGAAATGGAAAAAATGAGGATGCTATTTTGGTTTTTAACAAGTATAGCATCTGTTAATATAAGTAGAAAATATTAAACATTGTAAATAAAATAATTTATTTTACACTAAACATTATGAATGAAATGTTTATTTAAGGTGCCTGCCTACCTAAAAACCGCTGTTTTGGACCCAAAACTCAAAAAACATTTTATTATCTTATTTCAAAAAGCACATCTTTAGCTTTCCAAATCAGTTTAAATTTTGTCTTTATCTTTCCTAGAACTAAAGTTACAGAAATTTTACTTACAGCTAAATAGGCATTTTATTAAGGAAAAAATAAAGAAATTCGCGTTTTTCTCAGAATCACATTTTTGCTATTTCCCTTCTCCGCAAAACTGCATAACTCAAAATATTATGAATGAATTTCTATAAAAATTGGGGAAAATACTTGACATAATATGATTTAGGAGCCCTACTATTTTTTTGGTTGTGGGCGTAATATTTTTTATTTTTTGAGTAGTATAACTTAAAACTTTACTGAATTTTGGTGGGTTTTTTTTCATTTTTCACGTTTGGTTCCGTAACTTTTGATATTAAATAAATATAGACATAAAAGTAGTAAGCCTCCTAAAATATAAGTTCACGAGGATAACAAAGTTTACAAAACAAAAATATCTTCATATGAATTTGAGTTATGTTGATTTGCGGAAAGACGTTTTTTTGTGATTTTCATGCATAAATTCTTCAATAATATGAAAATTTTAATCAATACTCAAATTTTTTTTATGTTATTCATAGTTTTTAGATGCATTTAATTGTATTAACCACAAATTAGGTCAAAATTTTAATTATTATAAAAAAAGCCTCTATAGGTAGGCAGGCACCTTAATATTACAAATTCGGTGGGGTGCCATGCATTTTTTAAGCAAAACGTTTGTTAAAAATTCATAGCGTGAAAATACGCCTGGCTAGTTTTTAAAAGCGTATTTCCTATTTTCAATGCGTGAAATACGGTCCCAGAGGCGTTAAAATTAACACTGCATCCAACCATCAATTAACCATTGATTAATCAACCAATTTAACCAACATACATGCATTACATTCTAGGCTATTAAAATCAAACTCAAAGAACAGGGACTAATGCAGGCCAATCTAGGTACCGTTTATCAGTACCTTCACAAAAAATGTACTCGCAAAAACGGCACATTCACAAAAATTCTAAAATTATTTTTTAATGATAGACGAATTGTTTATGGTTGAATTAGTCTTTAAATTCCTATAAAAATGTAGCAATAAGTAATTTAATGCTGTTTTCATTAATTTTATAGTTCCCCTTCAGAAAACTTATAAAAAATTTTCACAATAATGAAAAAGCTTTTACAATTTTTCACAAAAATTAAAAGGATGTGTAAGTTTTTCACAAAAATGGGGGTTAAGTTTAAAATCCTGGATTAGTCCCTGTTAAAGGGATTACAGTTAATGTATTTTTACTTAATATTTAATCAAACTAAACAAATAGTTTTAATGTGGTTTTTACAAAATTTTGTCGAGTAAAAAAACAAATAAGAAGTGGAACTTAGAGAGCTTTTACTTAAAATATATATAACCTGAATACTTTTTTTTTAGGGAAAAAAGTACTGAAAGATTTTATCTACAGTAGAAGTAATTAAGAATAAAAGTGTGTGTACTTAACAATAAGACAGGTACTATCAATCATATTATAATTAAGTTCAGTAAGAGACATGATCAGCAAAATGTAGGATTTGTAAAATTATAATAACAATGAAAGAAATATTCAATGAGAATGATGGAATATACCTCTTGGGCCTGGAGCAGAAGCAAGCTGAGTATATGTTGGACCTGAGGGACTCCTGGCTGGAGAGCTCATTTGAGTGTAATTTTGACCAAATGCTTCAGAATTTGCCTGCAAGCACAAAAAGTTTTATAGTTATGAACGGCCTCTTTTATAAATAAATCCTTCATACTGTATTTGTAACTTAAAAATAGCTATTTTACATTGGCAACCTTTAAAAGACAAATTAATGTTTAAAGTGGTAAAAATCATATAAAGTTATAAATTATACAAAGGTTGATTCCGAATTCACAATAAGAACTTCTATAGGTTTTAATAACCAAAAAGCAATTTTAAAGTTCTTAGGAAAGTGGGGGTCACAAACAAACTCTTGATGTGTTAGAAAGAAGTGGGAAAAGTTGACAGGATCAATGAGAGAGATGCCACTGTGTGCAAATGAATGGGTAGAAATTAAATTTAGCTGTCAATTTTCAGGCATTACATGTTTAAAACTATGTGAAGCTTTTATCCTTAGGGATTATCGTAATTTTAATGGTAATAATGCAATAACAAAAACTAGTTTTGGAGATAGACCATTAAGAACGATTGCCTAGCATTATTTTTTGAAATAGTTAATCCTATAAATTAACATAGATATTTTATTTCTACCTCCAACCTTTTACCCACAATAGCATTCTTTTTACTAAACCAGGTAACTTGTGTCCTCACATCTAGAATATCAAGATTTTTAAGCAACACTATTAACATATTTTATTCAGAATGGTATTAGGACTGTCTACCACATCTAGAAGTTGGAAACTATGTTTCATATATCACTTTGTATAATAAAATGGTGTGTAAATATTTAAAACACAAATACACATGCATAGAGCAGAAAAATATATATTTAAGAGTTTTGTATAATTAAAATTTAAAAAAAATTAAGCAAATATCTAATGAGTAAGAAAAAGCATACAAGTAAAAACAGGTCTAACTGTCTTTTAATTTTTTTTCAAAGTTTAAGCAATAAAAATTTTATAATAGCTTATATTTTAAAGCATAACTAGTTCACAAATATTGCAGATATTTAAAAACAAAATAAAAGCCAGTTTCATCATCTCCATCATCGTAAACATTTAAAGTATTCATAAAGGAAAAAAACAATAATGAAAATACATAGAGGGGGGGAATTTTAATAGCATTATTGAGATTTTAGAAATTTTATAAATGCACAACAATTAGGAACTTCCAAACAAATAATAATATTTTTAACGAAAATAATTTTTTCACATCTGACCAGAAAAGTAATAGAATTTAAATGAACTGAAATACTTTTGTAAAGCAACTACAATGAATAAAATTGAGAAAAATAACATTAGTTTTCTAACCAAAGATAGTGTTTAAAATTTATAAGCTAAGAATAAGAAATTTCAAGTAACAAAGAATACTAAAATTAAAAATTATGCACTTAAATCTTTAACTAGTATGCTAACTATAACTTGCACCCGCTTAAAAAAGTAAACATTCACAATATATAATAAAATTAACGGAACATATGGAAGAAGATAAAGTTGTAGGATACAGTTAGGAAATTTTTTTATGATTCAATTAAAAAAACTTTCAATTAAGTGCAAATGTCAAGAATACGCAAAATAAGTAACCCTTTTAAAATAAACATTTTCTAAAGGTTTTTTGAAACAAATTAGGGAATGACATAAAAATTATATAGTTTTTACATATTTCTTAAATTTAATCATATTTGACCATATTCTACATTTATTACAACTGTGTTAAAATCTTACAAATTCTTTTACAAAACAGAGGAATACTAAGGATTTTTACTCAATTAACCAATAGCAGCTTTCACAAAATTTAAAAATTGAAATTTCTTATTAAATAAGGAATAAAATTATATTAAAATTAATGAAAAGAAAGGGCTTGTATTACTAAGTTACTTTTAAATAAGATATGAACCTTCTCCCTCTAAAAAAAAGAGGTTTTGAATAGGTATTAACCTTGTTTTCTTTTAATCACTCTGCATTTTAGTTCATCAGAATCCAACATTAAAAAGGTGATAAAAAGATTATTTTGAAAAACTTATATTTAAAAAATATAGTGTATACTTACAGTCAGATTCAGAGTTATTTATTAAAAATCATATTTAAAGAATTTACTAACAATAACACATACTTTTAACAACATTCCTTTCCCTTTTTAACAAAAAACTAAAAAAATTCCAGAGAAAAGGGACTGAACAAAATAGATAATTTCATGGAGTGGTCTGTTTTAAAAAATCACCGAATTTTTTAACATTTTATCATTGAAAACTCTATAATCACCAGTTTAAGTCTCACTCAGAAAAAAAAACTGACCACAGCTGGATTTTAACGGAAAACCCACCTGTGCTAAATGCCGCTGAACCCAAACTGCTTGGGGTGATGATGAAGATGATGAGGTGGCAGATGGTTTGGTGATGCGCGCTAAAACTCCGCCGCTTGCACTTACAACAGCAGAGGGAGGGGTCTGGGACATGGGGGGCCCGAGGCTTCCACCTCCACCCCCGATGCTTGTGCTAGGGTAACTGAGACTTGAGTGCTGCTGACCACTGCTTTCGTAGTTGGCGTACACGGACTGACCAGAGCCTGGGCGTCTCTCTGGGATTCCCTGGGAACCTGGTGCATAAAAGGAAGACACCCCTTTACAGATATTTTAATAAAATAGAATTGGGTACATTGAAAGTCATTTTACAAGAGCACAAAAGTTTAAGGTTTGTGTGGTTGTACAAGAATATATAAATGAGACAGTATAAACATAAATATGCAAACAATGTTTAAATAAAATGTTTAAATGTTTAATGTTTAAATAAAATTTAAAGATATGCATTCTGTTAATATTGAAAATTTAGTTTTAATGCCACACATCCAATGAAAATGTTAAGTATAAAGCAAAGGTAATTTTTAAGACATTTTTAAAAATTTAATTACTATTACAAACTTTTTTTACATAAAAATTATGGAAGAAAAATTGATTTTAAAGGCAAAAGGTTGTAAGGCCAAAAAAATGGATTGTCAGATATGTTATGGTCAAGTAAATCAAATGCCAAAATTCAGATAAATATATTGTTTTTTTTATTTTTAAAACTTAAGCTTTGATACTTTTGCCCTTTAATTGGAAAACCTTGATTATGGAACTATTTGAAGCCATGTTTTATTCCCATACGGCAATTTGTATAAACTTCACAAATATTTCAGGTTCGGAGGTGGTTCCATTTATCTTAAACTTCCAAATTCTCAGTAAATAACATTATTTTTCTTAAACTCATTCCAGTCAAATTAATTAAAATAAAAACAGTTGACATACTTAATAATAGAATTAACAGCAGCTAATACATTAACATACAGCTATATTTTTGTACAAAAAAGGAACATGAAAAACTTTTTATATTAGAATATTGCTATGTAAAAATATTGAATGAAAAATGATAAAAAAATCCTAATTTTTCTTTTATTTTTTATTCTATGACAATAAAATTAAAAGTTGAAAGGAACCTGACAAATTTCAATTTCTCAACATAAATTTTTATTCATTCATGTACTTTAGGCAAACCTATTTTAATAAGCTACTTTCTACATAAACAATCCATTTTGCCTTTAACAACCATTTTAAAAGGCATTTTTAAATGTTCCAAAACTAGAAAAACACAAATTTCTACACACCTGGGTGGTGAGAACGAGGCACCACAGAAGGATAAACTTCTCCAGACCGAGGTAAACTGTAGTCAAGCCCTTCAGGCTTTGACTGAGAAGACAGCAAACTTCCAGGACCCATTCCGTGACTATACTGGTTCATTGCAGTTTCACCAGATGTGCTGACGGGCCCTTGATCTGGGCCAGAAACAGGAACATCTTGTTGGTGGTGAAGACTCCTGATTTTTCACAAAAATAGAAGTTAGAAATGCTTATAGAATCAAGAAAAAATTATGCACCTATATTATAAGAACTTGAGTATATTTCACTTGGAAGTTCAAATAATTAAATTCAATATAATGCAGAAACTATCAGCAGGTGAAGCTGAATAAATTTTCTCCATTATATTACTGTGATTTATATGAAGATTTAAAACAGTGCATTGATAACTATGGAGATAAAGAAAGATGAAAAAGCAAAAGAATAAAATTAATGTTCCCTTCTCAGTTTGTTTCTAAGTTAAGTTACAATATTGATTTCACACAAAGATCTTCTCCTTTAACTTTTTCAATATGGCAAAAAAATCAGTTTAGTACACTTCATTACCGGAAACAGTTATTTCTCCTTCAAGTGGTTATTACAATGAAATAACTCAGCTATCTGAAGGTCTAAGAGATGCATAAACAATCCCATATCAACGTTTCAACAACAACAATCATGATACAAGCTAATAATTAAATTTATTGATGAGACAGCATATATCCAGTCGTATTGAAAGGGTTAATGGAAATAAGAATAAAAACATAACTTGCAGAGATATTATTTTCACAGTTAGTTGTATCATATAACTTACAAGCTTAACAATAAATAGATATTATGTATCAAAAAGCTGCCTAAAACATTAGTTTTAAGAATGAATGATAAATGTACATGAATGAAAGGTTCCTAAAGCTACCATCACTTTTAGAAAGGTGATAAGAAATTGAATCAAAATTAACAAATTTATAAATTAAGTGAATCCAACCAAAATAAGAAAAACCTAACTACATTTTAAGCAAACTTACTTTGCGGAAGTGTTAGTGCAAACTATATATTCAACATCATTTGTGTATGGATTTAGGAAGGCAAAACTGCTTGTTCTTAGCCACACCCATTCTCTGTTCTTGGCACGGAAACGGTACATAACAGACATGACCTGTCCTTTAAGCTTCAGGACTGGAAAAATGTTTTAAAATTATTAAATATATTAATATATTCTGCAGACATCATAATATTTTCCTTACCAATACATGATTAGCTGTGTTTATAATTAATATTGTAGTATGTAAAAAAATTTGATGAACCAAATAAAGAATTTTAAAGTTATTAATTATTAAAAAGTAACTTAACTTTTATTTAGCTTTAATTATCTCAGAATCCGGAAAAACTTTTTAAGTTATGAGCTACCATAATAACAAGATAATTTCAATGCATAAAATTTGTTAATTTATTGTTCTTAATCAGGATATCTAGCCGTTTTAATTTTGTGTGGTTGTTTAAATAAGTAATGGCCAAAAATTGGATTGAAGAAAGGTGTTTAGGATAACACTTTATGATACTGAGAGAACACAGTATCTTAAAAACTTTGGGCATACTAATTTCATAAGTAGACTAATGCTTTATTTTTTATGGAATACCTTGTTCAAAACTCTCTTTCATATGGGTTTGGTCTTCAGGATGAAAACAATCAAAGCATATTTTCCCTAAAAGCTCTTGAGGTTGATACCCTAGAACCCCTTGTACTCTGAAAAAAATCAGTCATTTGAGAAAAGAAATAAATCAACCTAAAGCATACACTACTGTAGGTTTATATTGATAGGAATTACAAACTTTAATGCAATAATCTTAATGCAAGGTTATTTTTTTAAATTGCACACAACTATTAAGCACAATTATGATGCTTGTGCTTAATAAGTTATAAAAACAAAGTTAAATTTTATAAATCATTAAAATTTAGAAAAAGTAATTTAAACCTACGCTTTTAAGGTAAATTTATTTTAAACTGCCATAAACATTTAAAACTAATATAATAAAATACTAGTTTTAATTATTACATAATCTTGCACTAAGCAATCATGCTAGCTTATAAATTTTTTAAATGTAACAGTGTAATTTAGTTACCTCTGGTCCACAAAAGTAAACTTTCCTTCCATATTGTGGCGAGATATGAACTCATTTGAAGAGTTGGATCCCATTAGGTCACTGTTGTTTGGTGTACTCGTGACTTGGAGCCTCCCAATAGCAACAAGACAACAATGACTGTTTCCATGAGTATCTTCCGGGTCCAAGCGTTCAATTTGAACACCTGGTGGGAAAAGATCTAATCACACGATTTTAAATGTTTAATATGCCTTTTTTGAAAAAAATAAAAAAATGACACATTCAAAAACAAATCAGGCATAAATAGTAACAACACAATGTAAGTAATAATATTAAATAAGGCAAGGCCAGTTCACAAATTTCCGCTCAAAAGAAATTATCAGGTGATTTTTAATACATTTTTTAAATTTAAGTGAAATTTTAAACAATAATAATGATTTTAAGACATCAAATAGTAACTTCAAATACAATTTTGAATTAAAAAAAAATAATACTGAATTCAATATTTAATATTTCTTTGCACAAGTGTAAAACATGTAAAAATCTTAAAACAGTTAAGTACATTTTGCAGCTCCCTGTTCTTATTTTGCTAACAGAGTATTAAAAAATCAAAGGTGGTAGAAATAAATAAATTATGAATATTTTTTTAGTTTTGTATGTTCTTTTATTTTAGAGAGAGATTATATCTATATCCTTAAATTTTGTAAAATCTTTCCTAGATACGCATTATAAATTCAGGCTAAGTATCACAGATCATCTAGGCATGAATTGTTAATATGCATCTTTGTTAATATGTTAACAATGTTTTTCAAAACTAATCACAGTATATTTAATTTTAATTTAAAACAACATTTTTAAGAAATACTCTATTTTAAATACTTTTTGAGCAAACTTTTATGTCCTAGTCCTTAAGTATAAGACATTACAAAACACATTTTTTAAGCATAAAAGTTTTACATAAAATTTCAATCATCCATGACTAAAATAAATTAATTTAATAGCATAATTCGATACCCACCTGTAGGAGGCCAATTCTTGATGTACCCTGTACAATGAACAACGGCATAAGCATTGCCATCAGTGGATGGTCCCAAGCTGTTTCGCTGCCTCAACCGATGCAAATGACTTGAACACATGGCATCTGGTTGGAGGTTGCCTATTTTCATTCTACAAATGAAACCTCGCCTGGAACCCATACACAACCTCATCGATGCTGAAAAATTAAAAGGGTGTATAGCATATGTTTAAAGTAAGTTTCATCTAAAAAAATATTGAATAAGTAAAACCATAAGTAAAATTAAAATAGTAAATTTTTAAACATGCATTTGCTTATTGAAAAGCTTGACATTTAGTGTTTTGAAACATTGATATTTTATAAAGGTTTTAAGCATTTAAACTACTATAATCAGTAGATGGAATTTTTAAAAGTTCAAGAAATAGTTATGAAATTACAGGGTACAACATAACTTTTTGCAAGCTCCGAAAGTTCTTAAAATAAATAGTCCGAACAAACTCATTTAGTAAGAATATAAACAGCTTGAATGTTAAGATAATCTTAAAATAAACAAAAAAGCAAGCCGTTCCTATTGTTACCAGATAAAGATTTACTGACTAAGTTTTCTGCAGTAAATCTACAATTCTGTTGCATTATAAAAGTAATCTAAAACTAAAAATAACAAAGCTACAAAATCTGAAATTTGTTGAATGGATTTTTGAGCTAGCCCGATTATCATAAAATTTTCAGTATATGACTTGTAAGCAACTTCTTTTAGCTAATTTGTCATTGCTATTTATGCAAACAAAAATCCAAAACTTTTTAGAAAAAGTTAGCAAATCTAAGTTTTTACAAAAATTATTTGTTTGATTATTGAGAAATTGTGAAGCTAGCGTGAATTTAAAGTGCACCCTTGAAACTAAATGCAACCAAAACCCCTAAGATATCATGCATGTTTTTATTGATATGTAATGTATTAATTTTTAATATTTTGAATGCAGTGAACCATATGTAAAAATATTCTCATCTTAATGAGAATGCATTTAATTTGATAAAAAATAATGAAAAAACTCCTGGACTTACATTGATGACCTTCCTTTTTTACAGTACCAGCTAAAAAGAGAAACAAACATTAATTTATGGGGAAATAATAAAAAATCTTTATCTAAAGGAAATCATTCATTCACATACTTTTTAGATCAAGTATTCTTCCAGCATTTGGAGATTCTTGTGTTGATAATTGCTCTCTTAATTTTTCTACATCATCAGGATGTACAAGGTCAAATATACATGAATTAAACCATTCAGCCTAAAAGAAGCAAAGTTTCTTAAAAATATTAAACATAAAAATTTATTTATTCAACAACAACACATAACAAGACAGTACACAACAGGAAAAAATGATAATGAAAAAAAAAACACTGAAATATTTTTTTAATATCCCAAAGGAGCCAAAAAGGCTCTTCCATGGGGTTACAGATTTTCTAATGTGATAATAGGAAATAATAAGCAAATAGGGATAATAAGCAATTGCTTTAAAAATCAATACATTAAACTCTAATTTCTGTATTGAAATTGTTAGGTTCATAAGAAGCAACATGTGTTGCTTTTTAAATCATGGTGTTTTGAAAGTAAACAAACTGTAACTACTTAGGTTTCTCAAACTATATTATTTATCATAATCAAAATAATGAAATGTTTGAGAACAAAGTGCCTAAAAATGTATCCAACATAAACTCCCTGTTTTAATATTGGCTTACATATGTTGATTTTATTAACTTAAAATTTCAATTTTTACTTTACAATAATTTTTAATAAAAAAATTTCAGAAGCAGAATTTACTTTACTTAACAAACTTATGAGTTCATTGATTGGAAAGATGCTTACTTGAGATTGATTTAAAACAGGTGTAACAGAATCGGAAACATATATTACTCTTCCAGTATCACATGCTATTACAAAAAGAAAACCATCAGCAGCCTAAAGAAGAAAAAAGCTCAGATAAGCATCAGGTTCATTTATACACACCAGTTTTATAAACCACACAAATGAAAAAAAGATCCTTATGTGAGTTTTGATTTTAGATACCTAAATGTACTAATTAATTCTTAATACGCAAACAAATCTATGATATCCTTAAAATGCATATAACCATTATTTTTATATAAACTTCCAAATTCACTTAAGTGTTTAAACTTCATAAAAATTATTTCAATAATAAATAAAAATCCATTTAATTTTCTTGTACAAGTATTTTAAAAAGGTCAAAATCAAAATTTAATAAATTTTTAGAAACAAAAACAAATATTACAAAAGTTACAAATTCCATTATATAAGTGTTAACTTAAATGCCTGATATACTAAACAAAGATACATAGGTACTAATTCTTAAGTTAAGAAGTTTAACTTTATCAGAAATCATGTTATGTTATGTGAGGCAATAATTTACATTGCTGCATATCAAAGTGTAGAGTGAGATCTTTTTACATGATCAGAAAACTCTTCTTAATACATTTTTAGGTAATTAATGTCTATCCTCGTTTATACAAGCAAACTTATTCATAATGTGATGTATGCTACTAAAATAAATGTTTAAAACAATAAAAAAATTTTAAAGAACAAAAACATTGTTTGAAACATTTACTTCTAATATCAGATGCTTTAATTCTTGATCAGTCAGGAAAGAGGGTTTGTACGTTCCATCACTACTTGTATTGCCAGTACCTAGAAAAATTTTTATAACTTGTATGAAAATTGACCATGTGACGTACAAGATTACAAACTCAAGAAAAGAGTGAGAAAATAGCTTGGCTATCTCCAAAATTTATTTGTTAATTTTAAAATTTACAAAAGTTTAAAATAAGTAAGGACTACATACTAAATAGAGTATTACTGCTGAAGTAACACACACCTAACTATTTTGAGAATATTTAATACCCTTTCGGCAAAATAAATACAAGTTCTGATTAATACTTTTAATACATTGGGAATAATATTTGAATACTTTTCTTCTTTTTCCCCCCTTTAAAATAAACACAAATACTTAAACAATGGGATTTAAACTTTTAAAAGGAAATATTAATGAAAATAGATGTACTCAAAACTTCACCAACCCACTGAAAATTTAATTCACAATTAATTGTAATTTGTTTTAAGGGGAAAAAACAATTTCCTTTTGTTAGAGAGTTAAATTTGCCAAGATATGAAGGGAAATATTAACACTCATTCCTCTAAAAGGAGTATTTCACCAATTATTGCTGGTTAAGCGGACAAGTGTAAACTCACAACTCTCAAGCGTTACCTCCATTCGTGGACCGGTTTCGTCCTTGTTAGGACTAGAGTTGTTGAGACTGCTTAGAGTTGTGAGTTTACACTCATTCTCTGTACTCATCTATCATTGATGAGATAGAAATTCAAAAACTGATAGGTTCCTATACTGTAGTTATTATTTTTAAAAACCTCACTCAAACAGCTTACCTGTTTTTCTTGTAAAAATAAATTAACTATTGAATCGAAGGAAATAAAAAATCGACTAACTATTAAGTACCTGCATAGGAAAAATCAACGAATTCAATTTACAACGGAAGTTCGAGAAGAAATAATGCGACTAATAGTGAAACAACTGTCCTCTTACCCAAAACTTTGAAAAACTATTTTAAAAATGGCTCTAACCAAATACGCATAGAAAATATGAAAAACAGAACAAGGCAATGAAAAAACCATAAAATTAACCATCAAATTAATAATTTCCAATATCCCCACAACTAAAACTAATCCAATTAAAAAACTATAATTTTCCCTAGCGGACTCGCAAAGAATCTACCCATCACAAAAGTCAAATGCAAAACCAATTACAATGCCCTCGACAAAGAAATCCGAACAGAAAAGAAAACCGCAAAAAAACTCCCATCAGTGTTCCTGGAGATTCTTATCGAGAAAATGAAAGTGAACGAAGTAATTGTTGAGTCGACCTTGTGGAACCATTTCTTCAAGATGGTGCTTGTTGTGTGTTTTGGGTCATTATCTCCAGGAAAGATAAATGTCTCTCCAGAGTGGAATTTGATGGTACAATTCAAGGTCGTTTTCTTTCTCCAAATATATAATCCCTTTCACCTTAAAAAAAGACAATCGTCTTCTCATGAAGAATTCTAGAAGTCATTTTCTGGATTATAGTTCATCAAATACCCTGGCAATGAAACCCCCTATGTGGATTGAGTATATAAGTCCAGAAGTCACCAGAATATTCTGGTTTCTCTTATTTCACTCTATTTCTCCCGTTTCTTAATCTCTTACGCTATACCTCCTCATCTTTCTCTCCTTATTACCTTTCTCATTTTTATTACCTAACTTAGTATATCAATCAAAGTAATGAGGTATAAGAGGTTAAGGAGACAGAAACAAACGCACACACACTTCTAGTAGTATACTGCTAACGAGATAGTATTTCTCCCAAAGAAAAATTACTGCCGATAGCACAAATAGAACGTGTGAACAAGTTCAATTTTGATTTTAAAGTTGTTAGGTAATGATGCAGTGTGCGGTCTTTTCAGTTAGTAGGACTTAGGATAATGAGATACGCTAAAATTGGCCAATGATATTGGACTTTATCAAGCAATCAACTCCAGTCCAACAATTTTTTGCCATCTAACTAAAATCCAACTGACAAGAGGTACACTGTAAAAAATAATAGTAACGTTCCACATAATTTTCAGAAACGTTCCTGCTTTTTATGAGTTTTTACAGCAGTTTAAAACTTTACTTAAAAATTCTGTGTGTGGTTTTCTTTCTGAAACGTTTCTTAATCTCACTGAATCCTGCCAGAAGCGGATAGTTAGTGCGGTGCACCTGTCATGCCTATATCCAAACCTTTTTTAAAAAAATTTTTGCCAACGTCTTTTTGCATCTAATTTTTAGAAATTTTCCAAAGTATCAACAGATCAAAATTTCAGACTTGGATCTTAATTCTAAGTTATATTTTATATGGAATGTACATCTTTGAGTCGTGGTTGGCTCAGTGGTAAAGAGTTTGCTTCGCAAGCGTTAGTTCCTCGGATCGAATCCCGGTACCAGTGATTTATTTTATGCGGAATTTTATTTTCTCTGGAACGTTTCAGTATATTAACAGTAAAGTTCCTGGTATTTCACAGATAGCTTACTGGTATTTCTGGGAAAGGTTTCAGTATTTTACAGAAACGTGCCTGGTAATTTCTTGGAACATAACTTTTAAAAAATGGGCAACTCAGCTGCCCAGTTTTTTAAGTAACGTTTCAGAATTTTTTTTACGGTGTTAGACCAAACACTACAACAATATATTATACTTTTTCAAATGGATAATCACAGTCAAATATTTTTTAATCTTAATGAGTTCAGAATGGCTTAAAACCTCCAAAAAGTATTTTAATTTACCTTTCAAAGCCCTAAATTTTAAGTTATTTTCAATTAAAAGTAGCTTATTTTCTGTCTGAGCTAAATACAGCTTGCGACGTTAAATGTGCATTGCTCCCGCTTGTTGTTATCATCCCGCTTTGAAAGACTGGAAAGACTGAGCTCTAGTTTTTTTACAGCCAAGTGTTTCGATGAAAACGGTGTTTCCCACATT
This sequence comes from Tetragnatha versicolor, assembly GCA_024610705.1. Classification (NCBI taxonomy): domain Eukaryota; kingdom Metazoa; phylum Arthropoda; class Arachnida; order Araneae; family Tetragnathidae; genus Tetragnatha; species Tetragnatha versicolor. The sequence goes on from JANDEH010000001.1 coordinate 61,387,601, forward strand.
TCCAAGAGACACATGTGACGTCACATTGTTAGGAGCTTTCTGTATTAAAATGTCATAATTACCTTAAAAAAAGTTTGTGGGAAAAGACAAGCGTATTTTTGGAATCAGGAGAAGGAAATTTTTAATAAATTAAAATTGAATACTTAGAATTTTATGAGTTGGGGTATAGTTAAAGAATTTATACGTCTGCTCCCTCCAGAAAAAGTTATAAAAGTCTAAGCAGGTGCTAAATTTAAAAAACAAAATCCTAACACTTCCAAAGGGAGAAGCACCAAGCCTAATGCTAGAAAAGCCAAGCATAAAACTTTCATTTTACATGAACTTAAGCGGTCTTAATATTGAATCACCCAAAGCAATCACACCCGCAATCTCCCTCCCCGCACTCTCATTACAGCCCCTCGAAAAGAGCCCCACACCCACGGCATAAAATATTCTTCAGGTGGAAATAACAAATCGCAAACACCGCATCGAGTTAAACTCCATTACCCATTCGAACGATCCCGCCCTCGACTCCATTGCCAAAACGAAAAGAAAAAAACATCGCAAACGATTTCTATCCGCCGCAAGAAGTGCGACTGCCACTCAAATATAAGGTAATTTTTTTTATTCGAAACCCCCATGAGACAGAGAAAAAAAACTCCATATAGAGTTATTCACGAAAAAAGGGAGCACAGATGACACTCGACGTTCCGGAGCATTAAATATTGAGCATTTCCACCATCTGACCCGCGCACGAATCACAAACTCCATTCTTTTTTTGCCTCCCCCCGCTAATCACGACCAGAGACACGTCATGTGAGCGGCCACCACATCAATAATTTGGCGCCGTCGAGGGAGGGAGAAACAAAGGGAGGAGGGGGGCAGGCCCTTGTTTATAGGTCAATACATCCCCGGCTTCGGAAGGGAAAAATCTGCGGCTTTTCCCACGAGGTGCAGTTTGATTAATCGCGAGCGGTGGCAATGGCCACCACCGAGGTTGGCTACCGTGAGGGGTGTTGTTTCTTGGTGCTTCCAACAACAGAGAATGGTTAACTTGCGTTTTTGAGAGAAAATATGTTTTTTTAGTTGGTTGTTTCATGATCTCGCAACTTCGGGAGGAAAAACAGAAGAGAGTCTATGCCTGAAAAAATAATGGCAAGGAACAGAAAAGCTCTCTGGCCAGCAAAAGTTGACAGATCTTTCCTTTACACGGGTTGAGAGAACTTTTTATGTATGTATTATAAGTTACGATAAGATCGTATATGATCTTATCGTAACTTTAAGAAGCCTATCCATTGGAAATATTCTATTTATTTAACAACATATTGTCTCTCTACAGACTATACTCTATTCATTTAGAATTGGCGCTTGAGAAATAGTGCTTTCCCCCACGCTAGAAGCGTAACCATAGTTACGATCTTCGAGCAGCCAATAGTAAGCCTTTTTCGTCACTTTGACGAGGATTGTTGCTATGGTTACCGATCGGTTTTGGGGGAAGGAAATATTTTCAAGCGCCAGTTCGAAATGAACTGAGTATAGTATCATTTTTTTCCAGCTTCGGAAATTTTAGTGGGCTTTGTCCCTATAAATATCTTCACAGAAAAAGTTCCCTAAAGTTGCGAAAAGATCGTAACATACATAAAAAGTTCGGTCCACAGAGATATGTAAAGGTAATAAGCTCTGGCAAATTCTGCTGCCAGAGCTTTTCTGATTCTTGACGATCATTTTTTGAAGCGTGTGAGGGTTGCTGTGAAACTGGTCTCTGTGGGTGTCTTGCTCATCAGGAAAGAGGGAGAGAAATACAGCTGATTTGAATTGTATTATTAATGTTAAGAAAGTTCTTCACTTAAAGTTTACCGACTGGAGGAATATAGAAGACTATTGAAGCGTATGCAGGATCCTTGTGCAATTACGTAGGAATCATTACCAAAATGTCACGCAAATGTATTTTCTCGACTTTCTTTATATCGATGTTAATTTACTTGCACTCCATTTTACCTGGTTGCGTCTAGTCATTTTAGAAACCGGTACTTGCTAAGAACAACAGATCCATAATTCTTTTGCTTGTCCCCAATTTTGGAGACTCTCCAAGTAAATCAACGACTGCATACTCATTTCCTTACTATTATAAAACTAGAAATTGGTTGATGTTCTAACTGCAGTGCTTTATCGTAGGTTTTCAGGAAAGTTCTTTTCAAAATAGGCCTTGTTTTCCCAGAATGACGGTCTGCAACCGTTGCAATGCCTGCCTTTGTTAATGATAGGTACAAGAGGTATTAAACATAATCTTTTACCCAATACTGATCGTATAGTATTCCAGAATCATCCATTAAAAGCCATCCATTTACAAATTTACTTCAGAACTCAAAGATCACAGAAAAAAATCATAAACGTCCTCTAAAAATATTCATTTTACTTGAAAGACGTAAACGGATACATCACAGAATTTAAGAGCAGTGTAGTTACATCTGTATCTGAACATTCCGCAAAAACTTAGGCTCACCATAAGTTTTAGGCAAGTTAAAAAACAATGCCCAAATTGATTAAAAATTTAATTGAGGTGTTTGCGGCCATAATGAGCAAACTCCAATGAAAGCAGTTGGAGATAACTCATCGTAGCTGCAAGCACCTCTCTCAATTGTCCTTTTTAAATCATATGATACAGTTACAACATTTTTCGTAGAAATTGCTATCTCCACAAGATTCAGTAAAATACCGTTCCCTTCGACAAAATCTTCAACAGGACTACATGCTTAACTACATTTCAGAACTCCATACCATGCCTATAATTGGATTTACTACAACTCGTTGATTCTATATATCTCATCCAAGGAAAATACCGTAATTATTCCCCTACTATTCCCAATGTTAACGAAAGAAAAAAACACCACCATCTTTGGACATAGCCATCTGCAATAGCATCGGCAGTTGAGGCTACATCCTGCAGATTGGTTAACAGAGGGAAAGGGGGGCTTACCTCGCAGCGTCTTCATGTGGGCCACTGCCATCCTGAGGATGGTCAGCTTGTCCGGCTTGCGCGCCAAAGCGCTGCAGGTGGGCACCATGTCGGACAGCTCAGAGATGAAGGCGGTCATCTTGTTCCGCCGCCGACGCTCGATTTCGCTGTGGTTCTCCCTGCAACCAACGAAAGCATACATTGTAATACATTGGATGACATTGTAACTTAACTATGATTGCTTTATGTTTTTTTAAAAAAGCACAAAAATAGGCATTGATTGACGGAAGCAAGTAAGCAAGTGTTTTTAATAAAATTATTTAGAAATACAGTTTTAATTTGGCTAAATATCCTAGACCAGACATGCTGTCTTAAATCAAATTCTATTTCATAGAGATGCGGAAAAATTTGTGAAAGTAGTAATCACCAGTCTATAAGTAATTATCCAAACTCTATTCATAACCCAGAAAAATAATCAGAGATGTAGTTTCTATTCATTAAAAATATACATATTAATTTAATGCAAGATAGTTCAGGGAATTTAACTAATAATGATTTGAAATATGCATTTACATATCCATGGGGGTTTCCCCCATTAGTAACTATTGCAGCTTAAAACTACATATAACGACTATAGACATTTTACTTCGCTAAATTGCAAATTTCAAAAATTTATGTTCACGATCATTTTCAACAAAGAATGAATCGAAGTGTTCGCTGCCAATAGAAGGTATTTCCATTCTATGGTTGATTGGAGTGGAAGTTACATGCATTATGTAAAAAATCCTTTTTTTTTTTTAAGAAAAACCATTCAGCTCATAGCACCAAACATTATCTCTCGTGTTACATAAAAAGGGAACATGTATTTGAAACATATATAAAGGTGGATATTCGTAGTTTTCCATAATTTTTTTAATTAGAACAAGCTCCTTTTTGAAGAAAACCTTTTTTATGGTTTTAAAAAATAAATATTTATCATAAAAAATATCATGAAACCTTTACTTCAACATAAACATTTCACGAAGTGAGTATAATTTTACAAGTTTTTACAATATCTCCCAACACTAGTGGTACTTAAAACTAAGAGACCAAAACAATCCTACGAAAAATACCCTCTTCTACCTTCCACAAAAATATTACATCCAACAAGACAATGAAATAAATAAATTCAATTTTTCCTCAAGGCAGTTTTGCTCAGACCACGGATGAAAGGACATACATCCGAATTTAACCACCAGGATTATTCCAGCATGTTCCCAAGCGATGCAGAAACGTGTGCATTGCACTATCTAAAACAATGTAACTCAAATTCGCTACGAATCATTCGCGGTTAAGCTTACACACTCAGACATGTGTCGGACTTCAAGAATCCCCAATTTTGCATGAGCTCAACCCCCCACATCACAATTATCCGGCGAACTCACGTAAAACAGAAAGAGAAACCAGCGGAGCGTAATCCGAATGTCTGCAAACAACTCAAAGGTAGGTTAGGTTGGTTGAACACATACAACTGATACGCATATGGCTCTCGTTTTAGTTCAGGAGACACGACAGGCTCCACTCATTCATTTATCCTGTTTTTGAGTTGACCGATGTTCGACAGATGTGACGCTGGATTTCAATGTCGACAGCGAACGTCCGGACGAAATAATCTTGCTTCGCAAGATGTCGACTACCATGGTGGCTGTCCAAGATCGATAAATTAATCATAGATAATAGAGAATTGCAGCAAATCTTAAAATTTTAAGCATTCAATATTAATTTGTTAAAAATTATCTCCTGATTCCAAAAATACGCTTGTCTTTCCCCACAAACTTTTTTAAAAGTAATTATGACATATTTTATTACAGAAAGGTCCTAACAATGTGAAGTCACATGCGCCTCTTGAAAATGTGGGACTAGTGCTTTCATCGATACACTAGTCTGTAAAAAAACTAGTGCTCATTGTTTCAAAGCGGGATTATAGCAACAAGCGGGAACAAAGCACATTTCACGTCACAGCTGTTTCAGCTCAGACACAATAGAGGCTGTTTTTAATTGAAAATAACTTAAAATTTAGGGCTTTGAAAAGCAAATGTAAACATTTTTTGGAGGTTTTAGGCCATTCTGAACACTAAGATTAAAAAAATTTGACTGCAATTATCCATTAAGAAGAACTTTTGTATGTTTTATATTTTGTATCCAGCAATGCTTTTCTAAATCGGAAGAAGCATCAGATGCAATCGTGAACCCAAAATAGCAAGGATCCTTAAAAAAAAAGCTAAAATCTTTTTAAAAAATGGATTTAGTTCAAGAAGACCCATCAACATTTTTGACGATTTTTAATTTATGATTACCACTAAGAAAATGAGCAATCATTTTACTACACAAACGAAAAAAATATAGGATAAATTTAACTCACGAATGGATAAAAGATCGGATTTTTACTCAAGCATGCAATGAATCCAGCTGAAAAAATTGTTGAAAAAGCTACAACACAATGCTGACAAGAGCATATTAACATTAATCCCTAAATTTGTCTCCTGATCATTTCCTTCTGACATAGTAGTTTATTATTAGTATAAGTTCTAGCATTCACTTTGGGTAATTTAAATCCGAAATTTTTGTGAAGTATTGAATGAAGTATTTTTGTCCACAGAAAACTTTTACACAATCGCTAAGCTCCCAGCAATAATAAAAATCCATTCTAATTTTTTCGGATACAAGTAACTCTACTACCAATTGTGTTGCATAAAATAAATTGAAAACGCTAACTAATTTACAAGTAAAAGTCCATCAGGTTATAACTATAACAGAACAGGAAATTCAAAACATAAGAAGTGACATTTTTTGGATTAATGTAGTTTATTTAGTAGTTTGTTTTAAGACCTCAATTTATCACGAATAAGGTGGATAGGTGAAGAAAACGAATAGAGAACAGTTACGAAAATAGGGTTGTAAGTTGAGGTAATATGAAAGTTGGTGTGCACTGTATAGTTTCACATTCGTTTCACCGTATAATTTGCCTTGTCAACGTAATGACAGATCAGCTTACTTTTCTACAATTCTCCGAAGATAAATGTCCATGCATTTCACCAACACGAAAGAAAACTGTCGCGTGCCTAAAACCAACAGGACAAAATTGAATAGCCACTAGCTGTACGCACGGCATCTGACACAACTTTTTTACCGACAAAATTTTTCAATTTTTAAAGCACACAGCACCATGTAGAAGGTTATTTTCTTTCTTTCCACGAATGGGTAGTGTCCTTCTTGTAAACGAAGTAAAGATAGGCGGTAATATAATAATCACGGTGGACCATATTGAAGAATAGGAGAGCATCTTTCGCAATGTTACCGATTTATCCATTGATTTAAATTTTTGAGCATAAAGTAAACAAAAAAACAGCATGGAAAGAAAATTTTTATCATAGCGGGAGTTATGTTAGTTTCGAGTAAACATGAATTTAATAAGTTTTGGTGGAGCACGAAGAGTTAGATGGTCAAGCAATCATATAATGATGTCACTAATCTGAATTGTACTTGAATAATGCAATGAAGGAAGTGTACCTAGTTTATTCTGGGGGATTTATATTTTAATACTCATGTATCAAGTAATATTTATGTGCCAAAGGAACTAATTCAGGGATTAATACCAAGCCATTTTTTAAGGAAATTTCACTGCGGGGGCAGAAGTCCATAAATTTTTCGTCAATGCTTTTAGATTGAGGAGGTATCCAGAGAGTTAAGCAGGAACCCCTCTACAATTAGGGAAGGCCATGTCAGTTAAAAGGGGATCTGCAGGTTTCTCCCCTGGGAAAATTTTGAAAACTAGATGCAAAAAGGAGTTTATTGGCCCAATTGAGACATCGAAAATTTGATAAAAAAGATTTGGATTTTCTTCATTTCAAATGTCAACACACCAAAAATGAAATTTATAATTGTCTGATCGAGTATTGATTGATTGAAAAAATTTTTGATGCAGTTAATCAATTTACCCATTACGTTTTGGGGGAAAACTTCCATTACTGCGGGGGCAAAATAGACCACTGCGGGGTCAATTGGCCCCAAACTTCTTACTTAAAAAATGGCCTGATTAATACTGTTTTCTGGCGTAGTGTGTTCTGAGCCTAAGGCTAAGCGCGCACTAGAGACTTCTGTCACCGCGACTTATAACACTAGTAACTCGAGAGCAATGCATTTCTATGGAGATATTCTTGGCAATCGGCCAAGAGTCTCGTCGCCTGTGCGCTCGCTCTAGCTTCTTGCAATAGCCAGGGTGATAATTTTGTCTCTGTCACCGTGACTTAAGTCTCTAGTGGGCGCTTAGCCTTACTCCTCCGCGATTCCCTCTCATACTTTCTCTTCTCCACTGTTTCTCTCGTACTACTACTATATCGTTGTTCCGTAGCGCAGTATTTGTAAGCTTCGGTATATTTCAAACGACACCAGATCCATAGTCACAGCGTCGGTGTTAAATCCTTGGTCAAAGAAGGATTCCACCAATCAAAATTTATTATTAATTACTAATCGTATTAATTTTGCTCACCACGTCTAACTGATTTTACATGCGTATATTTTATAACCTTATCCCTCTTTAACCATGTTAATTTAAAATTTGAAAATTATTTTATATACTACACATAGACTGCGTTCGACAATGGCTTATTAGCCTGAATCTTTAATCTTATGTCTTGTTTGGCGCTATATGTTTTTATGAGGACCTAGTGCCATTCAAACCTAAACCAACCAACCAATCAAAATCAGCGAAAAGCTCATTTTTCTTTCATTAGCAACTGGTTAACACCGACACAGATGAGAGTGAATATGTGAGACTTCAGACTATACTAGAAAGAAGAAACAAAAACCCGAGTCTTCTGAAGAAAAAAAAAGGAACAATTTTTTGCCTACATCAACCTCCGTCCCGTGCGATCTAATTACCAAAACAAACCCCCACTGCTCACATTTCACACACAGAGGGGGGAGTAGGGCAGGTGAAGAAGACCGCCGCGGGAGGGGCCACTTATATATATAAAAAAAACGATCCATACCTGGATAATTTCCCGAGGAGCCAAAAGAGAGGAGATGGATCCATTACCTTCCTTCTCCCTCTTTCGTGATCGCGATAAGACGGATCGATTCGCAATATCGGCGATGCGGTTTGAGCGAGGCATTATTGGAATGGGGCATTCGGAAAAGAAAAGGGAGATAGAGGGGACATTAAAGGCACTTCCGCCCCGAGAAGAACACGCTATCGCTTGATGGCGATAATGAACTCCCATTTCTCGGAGATTAGGTACTACCACACACGTCCCTTGTCGGTGGGGTTAGCCCCCACTGACAGGTTTTATTTGAAATACAGAAGTCGGCGGGCTTTTGGGGAAGAGATAAGGGGGCTTCGGGAAGAGATTTAATGCCCAGGGCCACTTGTTTTAGGAGAGTTGAAATAAATTCCCGACCACTTTGGGAGATTGCCGCACACAGAGTACACCCACCGAACCGATTGTATAATCGATGGTCTCTTCGTTGTCTATGTATAGTTCAAGTGAACTAGATAATTGGCTGGCATGTACCACTGGGGAATACCCCCGCATCGCTGACTTTACTAGATAACAGGCGGTTAAAATAAATGAATCTCCTATACTGTGAGGAACTAGAGGAAGAAAGGATATGAAGAGAAACTAAAATCTATTACGAACAATGCCTGAGCAGCTTTACAAAGAGACGTGAGGGAGCAATTTCCCACCAACTTTTAAGGGTATTTTATTTTTTGGGGTAGAGAATGTTTTCAATGCAATCAGAAACAGCATGCCCCCATATCTCTAGCTAGTTCCCTCAATGGACCTACCTCAATGCAACAATGCATATATTTTGGGAGCAAAGGGAGCAACTCAGTTAAAAACAATTGACACAAATTACAGTACAAACAAGGTATGATGTGTGGGCTGTGCAATTTAGTTTCAATGACTTTTACACATCCAAATTAGTCCAATAAAGAGCCATATCAATGACCTAAAGACACGCACAAGCAGAGATAATAATAGCAGATACACTTAAAAAGGGCATAAATTATTTGATTTGAGGTTGTTCCATCCGACACACAAGGGCAGCAAATCGATATACGTACACAAACTACAAAAACATTCAGTTCAACACATGCACCTTTTACTCCCCGATTCTTGTTCAGCCATGAATAACAAACATCCCCAGCTTTAATCGGTTTGTTTCCTCCCCACCGCAAATCCACTTAAAGTTACAATCTAATCTCTCTAAGTGATTCCGTGAAAAACGCACTGTGCTTTCAATTCCATTAAAAAAAAGATCCCGTTTCATTTATCCCCAGCAGACGCGTTGGGCTTGTTTGGCAAAACACTCTTCACGAAATAAAAGCCCAGATTGGATGCCATGTTCTTTCGGGCTCGCTTGTTTATTGAAATGCCCCGGGTCAATACAAGGGAGTACTAGTAGTAAGTAGCAGAATGCGCGCATATAGAAAGAGTGTCGGAGATATCCATTACGACAAACAACGCGAAACTGGAAAACGCACTTTCACAATTACCGGCCATTGCACGCGAGCGTGCCCGATCGTATTTGCCTAATACCCGGGCGTTATCCGGAGCGGTAATTATTTCACCCGACATCTTTTGCCCGGGTGTCCACTCTCTCGGTGACAGCCATCCGGCGAGTCGCTCAAAAGCAAAAATCGATGAAAGAGACATTTTTGAAGTGGGCGGGCTCCAGAGAAAAGAGGGGAAGGCAGCCGGGTGGACAGAAGTTGCGGTCACTAACAATTGAGGTCAGCGCTATCTGGGTATGCCTTTGTTTCCTTTTCCCCCAAGCATCATTCCTGCGATTTAAGTTCCAAAAAAATATTTTCTAATGATGAAAAGAGAAAATAACAGCGATTCAGTCAATTTCACTTTCGTACATTCCCATTAAGTCAAATTATCTGTCAGTTTTTCTCTATCTATTCCAGAGTTGAAGAGTACTCGAGAGGGAAAAAGCAACCAAGAAAGCACTATTCATGTTATTGAGTAAACAAACAACATTACTTTCGTAACTATGATTAGATGGGAATAGGTGAGTTTTGGAAAATAGTTGTTTTCAATCAAACCATTGCCTAAAGATGCAGTTTTGCTCAAGACTAATGAAGAATTTTCGCAACATAAATCTCCCGACACTGCTAGAGATAAAAGATGTCAAGAGGGAAAGGGGTAGAAAGAGAGGAAAAGAGAAGGTAAAAGATAATGTAAGAGAGAGAAAAAGATAGAAACAAACGTAGGGGAAAGAGGAAGATAGAGAAAGAAATAAGAAATGAGAGAGAAAGAGGAGATAAAATGAGAGAAAAAGAAATAGAGAGAAGATATAGAGGGAGAAAGAAAGAGATCAGGAGAGAGAAAGATATGAAAGAGAAAATGGGAGGGGATGAAAGTGAAAAAAAGAGAAGATAGAGAAGGGGATGAGAGAAAGAGAGAAAATAGAGGATGAAGATAAAGAATGTGAGAGAGAGTGTGTTGGAAAGAGAGAAGAGAATACTGAGGGGAGGAAGTGAGAAAGAGATAGAGAAGGGAAGGGGAGAGTGAGAAAGAAAGATAGAGAAGGGGAGGACAGAATGAGAAAGAGAGTAAGTAGAAAATAAGAGAAAGAAAGAGAGAAAATAGAGGATGAAGATAAAGAATATGTAAGGGAGAGAGTTAGAAAGAGAGAAGATAATAGTTGAGGGGAGGTAGTGAGAAAGATAGAGAATAAGAGGATAGAAAGAGACGCAACTGGCAGAGGCCGCAACTGCCGCGACACCGTGTGCCGGGGTCGCGTGCGTGATGAAAAGATTGTGATACAGCGTTACTCGATACGCTCCCCCGACAACAGAACCAGGATGTCAATTACGTACGAACAGGAAATTTATTTTGTTCCGCCAATATTATGCGAGCGATTTGAGCTTTTGGAGGGCATCCGTTTCCAGCAGCCCAAAAAATTAGGATAACGACGTTGAGAGGAGAAGTGGATCAGAAAATGCACCTTCCCGGGAAAAAATCGCTGACCTGCCACTACTACTCGGAAAGCAGCCTCTTTTCGGGAAAAGTGGTCTCTTTTGCAGCCGACACAATGGGGATGGAATGGGTTTTCTGGAGAATGGGGTTACTCTGATTGAGGGGAGGAGAGGAGAAAGTCGGGAGCGTATTAGGAGACCCAATTCTGGAACATCGGCTGTTTTATTCAGTTCATTTTTAGGATTTAGTACCACATCATCAGAGGTTAGCAATGAAAAGGAGTTGTACACATCACATCATAAAGAGTTAATGAGTCAGACGAAACTCAAATTATGATACAACAAGCAATAATTTGAAGGATCAAAAATCATGGCTCAATCGAAACATTCCATAATTTTTTTCAAAAGATGTTAAGTAAAAAAAGTAAGTATTTTTTACACATGCAAATCCACAACTTTATTTTTAAGTGTGTCCAACATCTGTATCCTCTTTTTTATAGTAATAATGAGAATACCAAACCAGTATGAAATGATTGGAATGAAATCATACGAATTGTGAAAGGAGAAAAAGGTGCTTGCAGCAACAATGGAGCAAAATATCACTGGAGTTAGCTCCTTCTTGCCGCAAACGCCTCAATTGATTTCAAAAGGATAAAGCCAAAGTTTTTTTTTGGTACGTTAAAAGTGAGATAAAACTCTATTACAAATTATCTTAAATTTCAAAAAGAGTACTTCATATAGAAGCACCCCATACAACAGCATGCACACTTAAAAAATCGTACCCAATGTTATCTTCACCCTTCCATGATTATGCGCATTGCGTCTTCAACATAAATACTTAAAAAGTTATAAAATTATACATGAAAAACAGAGGAGAATCGCCTTCATTTACGTATACTATACTACAATCGAGGTTCCCAAAGCGAGTGTCCGATACCGCTCGATCAAACAGTCTCATGTTTAACCAATACATATGCGCAATCAATATGGGAGGGAGCATTAACACCCGTAAGTGCTAACGGAAAAAACAACTTCCCACGATCAAGCCCATCGATCCTTGAGGGGTCAGGTCTCCATACAAATAAACATCCCAAAAACTTTATAATCAGCCGAGGAGCGGCAGAATTGATTTTCTGATGCCGCAGATGGCATCGCATGCACCTAATCGCCCCCTCCACTCCACCCCCAGTTAATTTCCCCCCATTCGAAAAGAACAGTGTAATTGCCCCTCGCTTCCTCATTAGACCGTTCGAAATAAGCGTTCCAAAAAAAATACGAAGTCGATAATGAGATTTTCATACGGACACGCGAGCCCCCGGTCCGAGATTAATTACGCGAAGAGGGAGGGAAAAAATTAAATAATACGAAACGCTGGAGCGCAACACCTTTAAGATGCGTTTAGCGCAGTAGATTATTTAAAACCACTTTTATGCGGCGCATGATTTACCGACTCCAGAGGTAAATGCTCGCGAGAAATGATAATCGTCTTTTTCTGAGATTGTTAGTATGTCCGGGGAGTGGGGTGTTTTTCTAGGAGGCGCGCAGACGATTAAGATGCGAGGTTTGTTGCATGATATGCATATTGTCCGTTTTGCGGTTGTTATAAAAGGGGAAATAGGCGACGATCAGGTAAATGTGTGAATCGGCGCAACTGTAAGAACTGTACGCAAGGGTGGAAGAGGAAAAACTACTAAAAAACGTTTAGAACGGAAAGGAGTGGCGTAAGTTGTGGAGTGGAATTAATGCAAGAGAAAGAAAGTTACAATGGTCCACAATTAAATAATCAAAAATAAAAACCTTGTGCTGAGTAAATAAGTTAAAATTTTAAAAATAACGTCAAACAGAATATCGAAAGATGGAAAGCTTACAATCGTTTTGGAGGTACTAGACGACCTCCTTCGTCGGAATCAAAAATGGAATTCCGGATGAAGAATTTTATTTTTTCTCCAAAGAAGGAGGTCGTTTAGTACCTCCGAAACGACCGTAAGCTTTCCATCTTTCGATATTGTGCTGTTTGACGTTGTTTTCAAAATTTTATTTTAAGTAAATAGTTCAAAAATACCTTCGGTATTATCTAGCCCCGATTAAACAAGAAGCATTTTAATCGAATCAGTTAAAGTGAACTATTTATAGGCCCCCGCGACGGTTCATTACAATGAGATATATTGTATTAAAAAATAATTTTCGCATATAACCCATAGATGTCAACCTTTGTTCCCCCATCTGTAATTTAATAAAAATCCTCCTCCCGGAAAAAGGGAACTTTCTCCATTGCAATCAGAACGTAAGGAAAAGCCGACTTTACAGTGAGGCGCTCGGCAAGGAAGCTAACGGAGGGCTTCGCTAAAATATTCAAGAATTGGTGGAAAAATCATAACAATTTTTGAACATGGGGACTTTGAATAAAGATGCTGTAATTGAGTAGAATTTTTTGTAATAAACTGATAAAGCGCGCGAGAAAAATACAAGTACAATATTACTCGTACTATATTTTTTTATTTTCATATATTGTCTTAAACCTCTAAGATTTTCGGGGTTTTAGTTATCATGGTAAGGAAATTTTCCAGTATGCTTAAATTCGAGTTATGTTTCTGATTGATATTGTTCGAAAATGTGAAATGGTTCCGCAAAATCTGGAATGGTCGCCAACTCTACTTAACTACTTAAAACGCATTACTGGTAACCATAAAATTTAATTGGTACAATTTCTTTCTTACTTCTTGGAAGTAAAATGTCGTAAAAGAGTAAATAATGGAGAGCTGATATGAACTTAACCAACTTGACCTCCCGTATCTTCAAAAGTAAAAAGCTTTGTAAAAAATCTCAATAAAAAAGGAGCTAAAACCACTAGACGCATATTAAGAATCTAAAGGACAAGCAAACATGATGCATAACAGTAAAATCCTAATCCAGACGAGTTTAAACCAGATCAAAAATTCATAGCACAGAGTCGGAAGTTTTAACTCACACACGTTTTAACAATTTAACACGACAAACAAAAAAATGTTGATCGCTGCTGGTAGGTCTGCAAAGGATTTTCGATTACTTTGTGGGTCAAATCTTTGTAGTCACTACAAAGGATCCGCCTAACAATTTAAACGAACAATGAGGAATCAATATTGTAGAAAGTGATGCTCTGTAAACGGAAAAGTAATGAATTTACAAAAAAAATAAATATTGTCCTGATTTCCGATAAATAACGTAAGGAAGGTTATTTTAGCCTACATCTCTGAGAAAATGTTTTTAACGAGATATGCCAATCTGTAAAAATAAAATATTTTGCTTCTTTCTATAATGTAGAGTAGCTGAATAAAAAATGGAAGAAAACTATTTCTTGCATAGTTTTCTCTAAATTAAGTAAAATAACAATTCCAAAGCATGGAAGATAATTCAAATTAAATTTTTTAAAAATAATAACCTTTAATTTTTAACAGGGTTGGAAAAAAACATGTTTTTCTCTCTATATTAAAAAAAGTAACAGTCGCCGCCGCCGCCGCAGCCACCACCGCTGTTTCAGAAAATGTAATTTTTGAACACTTTAAACTATCACTACGCAAAAACTATTTGAAAGAATATTATGAAATTTTGACTATTGGTAGACAAATGTATGAGGGTCATTTCAGTTCCAAAACCTAATTAATTAGATAATTAGTTCTGCAGGTATTTATTGTCAAAGTCGAAAATTATTTTTTTCTGCTGCGAGTTCGCCCCCAGCAAAATCTATTTACAGCAGAAACATGATTTTTTGCAGACACATACTCTCAGTTATGAAGTTTTGCACCTCGTCGCCCTTTTTTCGAATTTCGAATTATTTTTGGAGTAATTTAATTCTTAAGTTTCAAAAATTTTCACCCTTTTTCGGTTTTTTCGTTATAATAGAAGAACTAATCATAGTAGAACTATGATATTTTAAACACATATAAAATTGTTTTTTTTTAGAAAGATTGGCGTTTCGTTTTTTAAAACACTCGAATTAGTTTTAGAATTATAAAGATACGAAGTTTCAATTTTTTCTTCTCTTTCTGGTCGTTCACTAGAGAAACAGGTGATGATTTTTATGAGCCTGATTTCTTATTCCCGATGATTCACTAGATACTCACGTGCATTTTATAAATTTAAAAGTTTTTTAATGGCATGTTTTTTTTCTCTAAGATATGGTTGATGATAATTAGTAGACTTGCTGGATATTTTTTGAAAACATTTCGATTAAATTATTGGTAAGCTAAAAAGAAATATTTTAGTAACAGTTTTATTTTGATATTTTTGTAGTGATGGTCCGCATTAAGTTATTGATAAGTTAGAGAAATAAAACATTTCGATTTAAAATGATCATTAACTAAGCAGACAAGTTCCAGGTTTTACTGGATAGTTGAGATGAAACAAGCGATCTTCAAAGAACTGCGAAGCAGTTCCGGGGGTTGGTGAGCGATAGCGAGCAGGGGGCAGAGCCCCCTAATATAATAAAAAATAAAAAACGTGTTTTATTTGTTTAAAACGTGTTTTTTTTCGTTTTAAACGTTTTATTTGTTTTTTTTACCCTCGACAAAGAAATGCTAAGAAAACCCATTAATTTTAAAAATTTAAATTTTATTTTTCAAATTGAAATTTGATTAATAAAACTCTATATTTAAATACGCCACAAACAGTTCGTTCATTGAAAAGATTTTTATAAGTTTTTTTCACAGTATTGTGTTTTTTATCAAGTAATGTACTCGCTATGTCATGGCGATTTGGTGGTTTGCACCCAAGCCTTATATTTCACACCATTTTTTAAGCTCTGGGTGATCTACACTTCAAAATGGTGAGTTCGTTGCCCAACTAAAGGGAGCAACTTGCTAAAAAATATATGTGTTTTAAACAAGGTTCTTTTGCTTTGTTTTAAACGTGTTTAAAACGAGTGTTTTAAACGTAACAACCCTGATTTTTAACCTATTTACCTTTAATTTTTGCTTTTTTAAAAAAATTAATACTTTTCAAATTCTTTTAATGCCTATTTTTGATCCCTCAAATTAACTTAATGGATCTCTGCCACACATAAATTTGTGATTAAAAAAAGTTTATATCTTTTAATAAGGAAGAACTTTAATATTCTTTTAAGTATAATAGTTCTGTAAAATTTCAATAAATTAAACTATTAAAGTTAATGATCCCACCTTCAATCTTTAAACAGATGCATAGAACTGGTTGTTTGTCCAATAATGCCTAGTAGAGCTAAAAATATTTTATAACTCCTATACTCTAAAATGATTTCCAAAAATCATCAATACCCTACTTCTTCCTATGAATTTAAAGAGTTTTACCCCACACACCCTAAAAAAACAGATATTTAATGTTGATGTTTCCAAGAATAAAACAATTTAAATTATTATTGTTACCATATAAGCACCACTAAAATAAAATGAGAATAAATAGAGATAATAAAATGAGAATAATTTAGAAAATAACACTTGATGAGAACACAGTATATCACGGACTTCACCATACTGATCCCACACAATTATCCTTAAATAACCAAACATTACCCTAACTCCATCTTAACCTTATTAATTTCCATACTCGGGTTGATTCGAGAAGTGGCGGGAGCACGACAAAGGTTGAGAAGCACCCTCCACACCAAGTTATCCGTTACTGTCACCCAATTCACGAAAGCGTGCTTCTGGAAAATCACTTCACGAACCACGCACGACACGCAATCTCAGCATACCCATAAATGTACGAAAGGTTAAATAAACCACGGTTCCATCTTTTAAAAACCACCCGGGGAGCCATGAAGCGATGAAATGGCCCCTTAACGATTTTATCGACAGCCCTCTTGAGGGGGCGAGCGCGCGCCAGGGAATCTTAATTTCTTAAAGACACCAACAGGTAGGGTGGTTTTCATTATTAAAACACAGTGACGAGACGGCAAAACGTAACCTCGCGTGAGACGGCGGGGATAGACTTACAAAAGCGTAATTTGTCGCATCAACAGGGTAAAAACGCATGCCATGAGAACATGCGTTTAGTGGGGGATCGTGTGGCATTGCGATCAACACGTGGTTTGGTTTGCCGGTTGTTTTTTTTTTCAAAAGAGAGATATGGTGGGATTTTTTTCGTAAGAGATGTTGAGTTAAATTTAGGTGCTTAGCTCTTTAATAAATTACGTCCGGAACGTCATTCGTCTTAAGAGATTTGGAAAGTTTCCAAAAATATTTATTTTGTATGGGAGATTTTAATACAAGGTGTCAGCAACTACAGTAAACCAACCAAAGAAAAACACTGCACTCTTTTAAAACATTTTTTGGAATTAAAATTACAGTAGAAAATGTATTAATGTTACCTAACAGGTGGTAAGTAGTTACCATAATTACTCACAGCTGAAAACATTTTCCTTTAAAAATGGAGATTCAATTTAGGCAATCATAAGTGAACCAATAGAGAAAAAAGGAATTATCAAATTTGCTTTCCAACAACGGGCGATCCCTTGCAGTAAAAAAATTTACAATTTAGGCTACCTTAAGCCAAATTAATAGGGGAAAATGTTGCCAAGTATCTTTCCTGCAACCGGTGTTCCCTTGCAATGCAAAATCATTTACAACTTAGGCTACCATTTAAACGCCAAACCAATAGGAGGAAAAGGATGCAAAAGTAGCTTTCCTGCAACGAGTTTTTCCTTGCAGTGAAACAACATTTACAATTTAGCCTACCATTTAAACGCCAAACCAATAGGAGGAAAATGATGCAAAAGTAGCTTTCCTGCAACGAGTTTTCCCTTGCAGTGAAACAACATTTACAATTTAGCCTACCATTTAAACGCCACACCGATAGGAGGAAAAATTATGCTAAGTAGCTTTCCTGCAACGAATGCGCCCTGGCAGTGAAACAACATTAACATTATTTTAGTTTTTCATTCATTAGACGGTATAGGAGAGAATATGAAATAAATTACTTGGGAAAAATATTTTTTTAAACTCTAAAATTAAAATAAATACATTTTATTAAAAAATGAACGTTAGTCTTCTTTTAGATATTATGTAAAGAAAACGTTATCACAAACCACTGTATTAAGAAATCCTACTTAAGAATGTGGTCTGTAAATTAAGAATATGAAAATATTTGAATTTATGAAAACAATTTGATAACTTATCTAACATTCAGAATACTTCAGTACCATTTTCTTATATTAATTTTATTTAATTTTGAATTAAAGAAGTTTCTGGAGGAAAAATAAACAAAATAGAAAGAAAAAGACTTAAGAATAGCATAAAATTTCAAGAGGTGTTACCATTCCGACAATTATCTGCACATAGAGAGATTAGAATTAAAACATGCAACTAACTTTCTGTTCATGATTTCGGCAAAAACCCCTCCCACTTACAATTGAGATGCACGCGCTGAGGCAGATTGGGGCTGACTGCAACAAGCAATGAACCGAAAAGAAAAAAAGAACAATCAACGAACAATAGATGAAAGCACGCACGATTGTTTTAAAAAAGCACAGAGAGAGAGAGAGAGGAAAGGCCGGTAGAACACAAAAACACAAGAGAAGCAACAAATGTGAAACAACAGAGAAGAAATCACTATTTTAGTATAGACAGGGATGTGGGAATGATTATCAAAACCTTGTGATTAGCAAAATTTCCCCCTTTACAACTTTAAAACATTTTGGGAAGTAAACATGGAATTATGGTATGATTTATATCGAGAAGAAACGGCACACGTGTATTAAGAATGGAAGTCAAAAATGAAAAATATGGTCACCTATACTCTGTTAATTTAGAATAGGCGGCTGAAAAATAGTGCTTTTCCCCTCAGTAAAAGAGTAACCATAGTTACGCTCTTCGCGCAGCCAATAGTAAGCCTTCTTCGTCGCTGTGAAGTTGATTGTTACCATGGTTACTAATTCGACAATGGGGGAAGGAAATATTTTCAGCCGCCTATTCAAAATGAATAGAGTAGAGTTATGGTTAGCTCTTGATGTGTTTTGGGTTCAATTAAAATTTTATAAAACTAAATAGAGCATGAGATATAGTTGATGTAGAAATAGTTAAGAAAAGAAAAATGAGAATAACACAAATAGCACATCGAACAAAACTTTAATTTTGGAGGCACATTTTATAACATTATGATGCTGATGTTTGATGAATCATTAAAACCATGTATACTTTATTAAAATATTAACAACTCATATCAGTAATCGATATTATCTACCGTGCTGTTAAAAGGGGACAATTAAGTGTGAATCCACTAAAAAAGGAAAAATTATTCTATGAAAACTCACCTGGCGAATCTTTCTTTGTCCTGCATGCTATCGTCGTCCATTCTGCTGTATTTAGGCGCTTGGCCTTCTTCCTCATCGGAACTAGAATGAAAAGAACATGTTATAGGCCCACACCAGTACAAAAAGAATAGTTGAAACATTAGTAAGGTCAGACAATTGAAAACAGTCCCAAGCATAGCAAAGCAAGAGGTTAGTTATTACCAAAAAAATTAATGAACTAATAAAAACTAATTAATTTGAATGATTTGGTCAAGAGATTACCATTTTAAAGGGGATTAATAACTCGAAAACCCTTATTTTTATATCAAGAAATAAAAATGGGTAGTTCATTAGTAAGATTATTGGTTATTAATTCTTCTTAATAAATAAAACGTGACTCGTATTTAAACTTTTATGGGTTACTCCGTAATTTCAAAAGAAAAAGGCAATTTGAATTCAGAATCCAAACCAGTTATGCGTTTAGTTAAATAGCAATGCAGTAAAACATATAACGTTAATAACACATAATATTAAACAAAATTAAGGATTCACACATTTTTAATGAGGATTTGAATCAATCGTAGCAATATTTTCTTTCATAATATTTTAAACTACCTTTGAATAACTTTAACCAACACGTAATTTTAGAAGATATATCGACCACAAAATACCTATGAAGACGAATAATACTGTGCAACAAGATAATTCATATAGTTTCTTCGAAGTTTTAGAAAATCTCGTTTCATTAACGAGACAAACTATTTCGGG
Organism: Tetragnatha versicolor; assembly: GCA_024610705.1. Taxonomy (NCBI): domain Eukaryota; kingdom Metazoa; phylum Arthropoda; class Arachnida; order Araneae; family Tetragnathidae; genus Tetragnatha; species Tetragnatha versicolor. Next base: position 61,407,512 of record JANDEH010000001.1, read on the forward strand.
GCTCAATACATAAAAAATATTAAAAAATCGTGTGAAACAGAACAGTGTTTTCAACTACTAAAAAGATAAATAGTAAAAATTCATAATCAGACCATTTCAGCAAATTAGGGTAAATCTTATCAACTAGTAAAGTTACAAAATTTATAAAAATTAGTTTTTAAAAACTTATTAATATTTACCAGTATATAGATTTTTTTCAGGATTTAGTCCTTACCAATATTGGCATATCATTTGTTTCTCTTTTATTACTGATTCAAACATTTCTCATTTCATTTTCGATGGAGAACTGAACTCAGCGCAGGAAAGCGCTCCTACTCGTAACACAATGCTTAGTATTCAGCCTCAAAACAAAGAGGTTTTTCGCTAACTAATAATGTTCCGTTGTTTCCAAATAAAAGCACAAATCAAGAAAGAAGATTAAGGCATAGGGGGTTGGCTTGGTTGAGAGAACAAAACTATTTCACTCAAACCCTCCTCTCCAAAAACTCGTTCTCTACAACAAGACGACACACAAGCCAAAATAGCAAATATGAACACCACTAAAAAAACCACCGACGACACACGAAAATCTGCTCCACTGAACTTCATGGTCCGCCAACATTAATTACATAAATTATTCATCATTCGAGCCTCAAAAAGCTACAACTCTCACTCCATTCGATCTGGCAACAATAAAGGCGGCCGCAAACGGGAACAAAGACCCTCGAGAGAGAGAAAATGGACGATTTCGTGAGCTCGTTCTGCGAAAGCGTGGGAAACCAACACCTCGCACCCGGAAAAGCCGGGGAGAAACAAAAATGTACGGATGCGAGTGAGTTTGTTTGTAATGACCGGAGGAAGTTTTCAATCACTGCGCTCTCTTCCACCACTCGCTCGACCCAACCGAAGAAATAAATTTAGTGGGGGGTTTAACTTGGTGTCCGAAAAAATACGATGATTTACTACACATTTATCTGAGTTTAGATTGCTGCCAAATAATGGAAAAACTTTCAGTTTGTGATATTAGAGCAAAATATTGGGTACTTTTCCGTCAGCCGGGCGCAAGCAAAAAATCGCCAAATAATGTAGAATCCCGCCTAACTTTTCCGTAGTCATTCGCTTAGCTTGGCGACTCGGCTCACAATTGGTGAGTTTTGCTCCCAGCTAACGAAAAAGTACCAAATATTGTTAAGAATAGTACGAAATGATAACTGCTTAGAATAGAGTTTCAAAAACAGTCAGTTGGTATCCCTACTCACTGGAGGAGAATAGTAAGGTGGGTCGAATATTATTCGAAAATTTACAAGTAAATAAAAGGCTTGAGTTTAATACATTTGTTCCTTTTACAAGTTTAAAAACCTTCTTAACCCTCTCGGCACCAACACATCAAAAGAGTGAAAAAAAAAACTTTTTTTCTTCTTCTCAATACATCCAAAATGTCCCTATAATTTGTATGGGAAAAAAAATTTTATTGTGTGCACTCCTTCCTAGTTATTTTTATGTGAGCCTCATATGAGGCTTATCGTACCTAAGGGTTGCATGTGTACTAGGGTGGCCCACTTTTCTATGGGAAAAAACAAAGTGTTATGAAATTGCCACGGCACCCCCTCAATTTTTTAGACCTACAGAGAAAACTATTCAGGCAAAGTTTGGGCTCGGTACCTTAATAAGGAAGTTGCATGTGTCAGATTTTCAAAAACAAACAAGTGTTCCGTATGGTTTTTGGTATGGTTAAATGAAATATCTAGTCAGTTTTTCAAAAAAATGTACAGGTAATTAAATATTTTAATTTAAAAGTCGAGAAAAAAACACGTGACTGAAAACGTTTATTGTTTAAACTATAAGATGACGTCAACAATAATACCACCAACTCCATTGCTTTACAACAATGTTTAGTATAAGATGACGTCACATCCAAACTCTTGGCGTTTTCGCGCGCTTTTAAAAAGGGGATTTTTGTTAATTTTTTTGACAATCAAAAAATTTCTCGATCGGTCTCAAATTTTGGGTAGTTGCTTATTTTTGCAAGAGGAATCGATTAAAAAAATAAAAAAAAATCATGCAACTTCCTCATTAGAAAGCGATGACCAAGAGGTGTGAAAAAATCGAAATTCGAATATTTTATACAAAACAACTAAAAAACCAAAGATCAAACCCTCTCATTTTGTTCATGATTTTTTTATAAAAAACTGCTAACGTTATAGATATAATGTTCCAGGTTTTGTTTTTTATCACCTTTATTTTGGTTGTAGTAATTGTCTAATGTCCTAAGAACTTCTGTAAAGTTGTTTTTCCCACATTTTTAAACAGTTAATAACTCTAGAACTATACATGATTGAATTGAACTTTTTGGTCATGATTCACATTAAATCAAAGAAAAAAATTAACAAACAAAATGGGACTAATTTCATGCTTTTAAGTTGTATAGTTCTAGAGTTATTAGCTGTTTAAAAGTGCAGGAAAAGCAACTTTACAAAAGTTCTTTGGACATTAGAAAATTACTACAACAAAAATAAAGGTGATAAAAAAACCTGGAACATTATAACGTTAGTAGTTTTTTATAAAAAAATCATGAACAAAATGAGAGGGTTTGATCTTTGGTTTTTTAATTGTTTTGTATAAAAATATTCGACTTTCGATTTTTTCACTCCTCTTGGTCATCGACTTCTAATTCGAATACATAGTTGAAATTTTGGCTGTGAGCTTCTATTAGCTGTTCGAAAAAAGTAGAGGGTGCCCAGAACTCTACCTGAAAAAAAGTTTTTTGGGCCACCCTATGTGTACGTTGATGTGTTCTTATTACATCTTCAAATTTAAGTCCATATTTATTGTTTCTTAAAATGTTTTTATCGTTTTATGGAATTATACAAGTAAAGAAAGAAAGAAATAGAAAAAAATAAGGAAACATTTTTTTCATCGAGAATGAAATGGCTCGAAACATTCAGGGCACAAAAGGATCTTTGCATTTATTACAAATATATCGAGTTTTTTTTCAAGCAATCATGTAAATGGTATTTAGCCGCATATTTTTTTCTGCTTTGGCCGGATTTGGTGGTTTCTTTCATCTTTCCTAAAACTTCCATTCCTTCTAAAAAGTCATCTGGAAGCATTTTGGAAAAATAATCTATTGACATCTCTCCGGAGATATTTGATTTGTGATGGCCAGTAAAATCAGGAACCTTCTCTTTCAAATCATTATCTTTTTCTGCAGACCACAAAGCTTTTAGACGTTGGTTTGAAACTGTGAGATGAACAGCAATAGGAGTTGAGCTGGTATCATTATCAATGTCTTCTTCACTCTCATCTGTAACCTCTTCTGGTGCTTTGGTAACTTTACCTCTTTCTTACTGAAGTGATTCTTGGAATAGGTCTCTAGATTTACCAGGTATAGCATTACCACCTTCATCCATTTCTCTATAAAAATATATCTAAAATAGCCAATTTACAACAAATATAGCATCTTTTATGAATTTTAAGTCACACTCACATTATGTTCGGTTTTACTCAGTAATACACGTCGATAATAAAGTATTATTCTTCTAAAACTAGCACGGAACAGTTGGTAAGAATGCAAAATATTGCAACCGTTGGTAGCGTTAAGCCTCATATCTCGTTGGCTCGTAGCATTTTCTCCATTTTAACAGAAAATACTTGAAAAGAAGAGTTCTTCACCAGTTTTCTCAGAAAATACTTACTTTAGAACTAATTAAAAGACATGCTCATAATATTAGAAGGTTACGAAATAAGAAAATATCTACCAACCTATAAAAAATTTTCTACAGAAGCTAGTATCATTTGCTATTTTCTCTTCACAAGCATCACAGCTTAAAATGTAAACTTAGAGGTATAAATCAACTTGCTGCCATTTAGGAACGAATTCAGAAACCATGTAGAAGCCTCATATGTGACCTACATGAATCAGTAAAGTCACTGATGAAAAGAAACTAAATTTGCGTGTTTACATCATACAAAAATGGAGCTCTTAAGTAGGAGCCTCATATGAGGCCCACAGGGTGGCGAGAGGGTTAAAGTTGTGTAAGGCAGTTAAATTTAAACAACATAGCGAAACAGGTAGTAATAAAACTTTTCACTTGAAAATTTTTTGATAGTTTAACTTCCAAGCTCATTTTTAACTGTACCATATTAGAAACACACAAACCCTTCTCTTGTTTTTTTGGCGTATTATTTTTAAAAAATTTTAAACATTTTTTATCTTTGCAAAAGATTATGATAAAACCATGTACTGAAGCCACGATATTGTGTAAAAATGTGCAAGTTTCTAGTCAGTATCATTTCACCATGCTTTTATATAGACACACTTTCCTGTTTCCCTGAACTAACTGAAGAAATAAATTATACACCTAAGCGGTATGGAACCATAGTTCCTGATTCAGAATTCAACAACTACCATATGCATACACAAAAAAATTAAACATACATTTCGAATTGTTTTCCACTATTGAACACCATAAAGGTTTGCCCAATTTCTATAACAAAATCACATCCTCCACACCAAATAAAAAAACCCTATTTAAAAAATCCTCCAATGCCTGAAAAGCAAAAGGTAGATGTAAATAGCTACGCATCAATACTTTGCTCTTACAATGTTAAAATCCCCCCGCAAAGTTTTCAACACTTAGCACTGTCTCCCACAAAGCAAAGTGTTACAGGAAGTACTGCATGCCGTGAACAATGGAATGTAGTTGTTGCACGAGACTGACTGGAGCACGCACGGTGGCTAACTCTCTGGTTGACAAGGATAGTATCCATGTAACACACTTTATGACACTCGAAAGTGCGAAAGAACGAAACGCAATCATAGATCTTAGCTCATTATTACTTCTGCGAGAACCATTAGGGTGATAGAGTGTAATCCCCCGAGGAATTTAGACCAAAGATTTTGCAAGAAAAGTATAGTAAATAGTTTAAATGAATTGTTAATTGTATAATCATACAAAAAGGGTTGGTTGGGGTTTAATGGCGCGAGGTCCAAAAAGTCGGACAAAAAGAGCCAGGACACGGTTTTTAAGATAAAAGCAGGCATAAAGGCCATTGTCAGGTGTACAGTGTACTCTACCAATTTTAAAAGTTCATAAAAGCAAGGTGATAAAATGAGGATGAAACAAAATCTACGATTCATGCGTAATTCTGATGAAGTTTAAAAACATGAATTGTGCAGGATGATGTGGATGCTTTAAAAGATCGAGTAGATCAGGTGATGATGTGTTAAAACATCGGGAGAAGGCAGAGTTCAAATGGAAGCAAGAAGTTATATAAAATGACAATGAGGGCAGGTTGAGTTTCATGACAATGAGGGCAGGTTGGTGGCGGTTCTCCAGACGATACAAAAGGGAAGTCTATTACAGATTTTTCCTTTTAGTTCCATGGGTAGAAAATTACATGACTTGGTGTTACAGGAAGAGTGGTCTACCAAACACGGGAGAATCACAACAGAAAACCATTAATGAAAGAGGAATAGAGAAAACGAAGCGGTTCAGACAATATTTTTCGTTAGCCTTTAATGTTAGAATGATAACACTAGTCGACAGTGGTTTCCTAACAACAACCAAATTACTATTTTTGTTACTAACTCATGTAGTTATTTAAATATCTGCAAGTAAAAAAGTTCCACCAGGTCCCATTTTTGTGTAACAAAATTTTTCGGTTTTCTGCTTATTTTCTTAATTTTTGCGTTTTAAGCGTCATTTTTGTCCAATAGAAACCCTGCAATCCCATCCAATTAATTTATTTCTAGTATACCAGTACGTAGACATTCTTTTAAAAGTGTGGCGATGTTTTTGTACTGCAGTTCATTTTGAAAATTGACCAGTTTTCAGTGTAAATTTTGCACATTTATGTACAATACGTTTTGCTTAATTTGGGTACAGTTTAAATTACAATTCAACGGTAATATCTTACAGAAAAAGTGGGAAAAGGTTTTTCCTAACTGATTTGGGTCCAAATAGGTTACTAAAATGAAATCTGGGCTCCTCACGTATGTTGCAGAAGTTAGAATGTGGCTCTTTTTAAATGCGTAAGAGTCAATAGTAGTTCTATAGAAATTATTATCCCTATAGTATGGGGAGGACATTCAAATTATCTTAGATATTTGATATCAATGACAAATACAGAAAAAACATTTCAAAAAGTATTTAAAAGGACTTTTTTCACCATTAAGTGAAGGCAAACTGAAAGTCAGTATGAACCTCTGATTAAAAAAGAATTCTCGACCCTGCTTATGAAGGAAAATTTAATAAAACGCATTATAAGCTCGAAAATGGTTTTTAGGAGAGTGGTAAGATGATTTTTAGAAAATAGGACCGATAGAAATGTTTTAATCCCAATAGAAGGTTCTCTTTAGTCTTACCAAGCCATAGAATGTTGAGCTTCACCCAAAATTCATATTTTACATCCACGTTTGAACTCATTTCCGGAAAATCTCACTGAAGTCAATCATAAACAAGGGTAAAGATTCCCTTAGGACATTTACTCGATACATAGGTCACTGAAAAATAGCAATTTTGGGCTACAGCTCTTGGTTTATTAAAAGAGGAGATTTAACGCCATTTAAGAGACAAAAAGTGATAAAATTGCATCGTATTTAACGAATGTTTAATGATTTTTAATTTTATATTGTCTGAAACATGTATACAATCTTAATTATGATAGTATTTTATGCTAAAATAATGAGATTAATCGTTAAAAATGAGTGTTTTCAACGCTTTTGTCCGATTTTTACAGAACTAGTGCCATATTTATAACAACAAAACTGTACGTGCTGCAGCTTTTTCTCAACTATTTCTGAATTCTACATCCTGAAATTAGTCGGAAATACCTAATCTCATTTTTGTTAGGGAAAAAAAGTTAAAATTTGTCGACTAGTGTAATTAGTTTAAGAAACAGAAAGGTAAAAAAATAAAGACCTACTGATACGATATTATACACAATATAGAATACTACAGAGTCACCCAGAAAGTAAGTTTCTTACATTAAGTCAGTAACAAATAAAAGCAAAGTGACAGCTAAGTATGGCTTAAAAAAAGTACAGTAGACAGCAGTATTTTAGGTACTGTCAACATAATATCCACCGAAATTGTAACACTTGGCATACCAGCAGTTGGATTTTTGTAGTACAGTTAAAAGAGTGCCTCCTCCCTACTAAATAAAAAGAAGCTGGGGGTCCTAATTGTCTGAAACACTTTTCTAAAAATTGAATATCTCTGTCAATTTTCAGAGGATTTCAAAAAAAAATTTTTTTTAATAATCCTGAATAATGGTACTACTAAAAACAATCGTATTTTTCCGATCGATTTTTCTATTAGTACAGTTATATGGCAAAGCATGCAAACAACAATGAAAATTTTGCAGTTTGGCATGAATAAAATCCCTTTACATTCCATGTATTATATTTTTATCGCAAAACTGTAAATTTTATTAGAAAACGCCATCTATCATGAGTATAAATCCTTTTACAGAACTAAAAAATATTAATTTTTGACTTAGATATGAGCGAAAATATCGGGAAAGGCAAAAATGCTAGGCGGCCATCTTTGATCCGCCATTTTGGAATGACGCCGACGGAGGATCTTTGGGGACTTTTCAGGGTGGGTTGTACACATCATAGAGAGCTTATCCTGAAATTTTCAGCTAATTATAAATTATTCCCCTATCGACCCCTTTTTTCGCCTAAAATTACTGGGCTATGGAGGATTTTACATGTTGGGTGGTAAGATTGTGATGAAAGGAGTTCAATTCAAATACTGCTGAGGCTTATGCAAAAAATTCTTTTACTTACTCAATCACTTATATTTTGTTTATTTTTATTGCCTTAAGAAACATACTTTAAGAATGGAGATTTTTTACCAACTTATAAACTATTTTGTATCAAACCAAATAACCAAAATTCCCATTTTAGAAATGTTTTCCGAGAACAGAAAACTTCTTATGAATAGTTGATTTACCAAATCTTCTAAGAAATAAAATGGCAAAACCAAAATATATTACAGTACATGATTTATATAAACAATCCTTTACTGACTGATAGTAAAAATCACCCCAATTCGTACGTGGGAAAAAATTCTTAAAAAAAAGTTAAGAAATCCAAACTCACTTCCTAAACCTAAATAATCTCCGCCACAAAATCTCCTCCCAAAGTTTTAGGCAATATCCAAAAAACAATTCCGCAAAGAAAAAAAACAATCCCCCCTAAAACCGCCAATCGAGCGAAAACAATTCCACCCACTCCCCCTCCCCAGAAATGGGCCCGTCCCTCCCTTTATTAAGACAATGGAAAGGGCGCGAAATCCCTGCTGCCAATTCCTCGAAAGCCTTCCATCAAGGGGGAGCAAAGCAAATCGAAAAGCGAACAGAAAAAAAATAGAACGCATTTCAATATCGGCTGCGGCGGAGAGAAAACCCCCCGACCCGCCGCGCGCACAGGTGAGATTGGAAGAGAACGTTATAAATTATCCAGCAGCGCCCCCGGCCGTCATTATGGGCGCCCTGCGTAAACAACAAGGAACGAAAAACAATATCGCGAAGCTCCATTTCCCGCCCCCTTCAAAATTTATAGGATGTTTGCCGCATGAAAAAGTAATACGTCTTCTCCGAGCGGCGGATTTTTCAGGTAGGAAAGCGGCTGTTATGTTGTAGTGAGTACGGTTGCGTGTCTGCTATGTTGAGATTGCCGGCGAGGGCAGGGAGATTTTCTTCAACGGCGTCGCTAGAGGGGGATTCAATTAATTGACTTGGGAAACCTCTTTGATTGTCTATTATATTAATACTTTAGGGCCATTCCATGGTTACGGACGTAACAAATAGAAACTTTTGAGGCTTTGTAAATAATGAAAAAATTAATTGTAAACTATGGTATTTTTTTTCTAAACATATCAGAGGTAGATTAATAAAATATTAAATTATGACAACTGAACAATGGTTCTAAAATTTAAAAAAAATTTAAAACTAAGTGTTACGGACGTAACTCACAGAACTGTCTATATTTCACTTTTCAAAGTTATTGACAAATACCTGTGAATTTTAGGGTAAAATTTTAAAAAAAATTCTCAGTAATTCATTATGAAGGTTAATAAAATTAAAAAAAGTGATTGTAGAAGCAAAAATTTAATTATTTATTAATCTATGGCCTAATTAATTTGTTACGGACGTAACACTCGCTTGTTACGGACGTAACATGTCTGATTTATAACTCATTATTAATGAAATAAAATAATTTAATTGTTCCATATAAAATTATTTATCAAACAAAATACTATTATCAAGGCATTGGAAAATTTTTTTGGTAAGAATTGTTTTTATAGACCACATAATAAGATTTTGAGAAAACGTTAAAATAACCTTAGATTACGTAGCGTAATTTGCATTATTTTACTTATTTTTACATTTTTTAAAACTAAAATGATTATTTTTTGCTTCTAGTCTCATGTATAAACACAATTTCAATATATTTATCAATTTTTTTAGTGAAATAGCTTTTTCCATGGCCTAAACTGATTTATAATGAAATTTCTTCAAACGTTTTACTAATCAACTGCTGACTGACAGCATTTTTTTTCACATAATTGACAAATAGCAATAAGGCTTTTCTTTTCTAATGCTTTGACATTAAAAATCTTATGCCTTTTATAAAATGTTATCTTTTTTAAATACTCTTTTCCTGTTATTGCTCAATTAAAGCTTAATTTGGGGAAAAAGAGCAAGATAAAAATTGAAAATACCCATATTAGAACAAAAAAGTCCAAAATCACATTCCTTACCCTTATAATATGAAAAAAGACATGTTGGCTAAAAAAATATGGAATATAGGGGATTTTTGGTATCCTAATAGAAAAATTAAAAATCGGATGTTACGTCTGTAACAGTCATAAATTTTTTTAATATGTATCAAAAATTCATGTAATAGTGTTAAAAGCATGTTTATATGATTTATAAAGAGAAAATATGGTTAAAATTTGATTGAGATTACCAGTGAGTTTGCAGAAATTACTATTATCTGTTTTCACGTTACGGACGTAACATAGGGACATAACATAATGAATTTAAAATTTTTAATTATTATATTAATATATCTTAAAATTTTATTATCTTACCTATAAGTAGAATTGTCAGAGATAAAAACTAGCCCCAATTAAATTTCTACAGGTTATTTTTAATATCAGCAAGCCTAGTCAAACTTAACTAACTTTATGTGGAGTATTTTCAATTTTGTGATGTTCCACTATTTTGGCCTAAAACTCTTATTTATAACTTATTTTTTGATATTTAAAGGATATTTTAGAAAAATTCAACTCTTAAGCTTTAAAATGATGCATTACATCATAGGTTTTATTAACTTTAAAAAATTGGTACTTTGGTTTCATTATTCATGGAATGGCCCTTTAGTGATTAAGGCTAAAGAGCCTAATGTTGAATGACCACTAAATATATTGTAAAAAACATTAAACTTTATTCAACAACAACATATTACTAAAAGATTATGCAGGCCAAAAGGGCTAAAAAATACCGCCACGTGCGGGAAAAAGGAGAAGACCACATCACAACCGAAACACTATATATAATGTTGTGCACAGTTACAACTTCAGTTACAACAACAGAGATCCATTAAGAAGGTAAATCCTTAAATTAGCACATACACATCTAAGTTACGTATAGAGTCAGGTTCGAGTCCACCGGTTCAACTTTTGGGTTCGAGTCCACCACACTACTCCCCCCCAGTGCCAAAGGCACGGAAGGTCAGGTGTAGCAAGGGGCAAATCTGATTTTCCTACCAGAACGGGTGTAAACTGGAGTGTCCTTGACATCTACGGACGGTCTTGTGGAAAGGGAAGTAGATGAGGAATCCGTTGATGTTGGTGATGTTCTGGAGACCGCTTTGTAGGGGGTAGCGCCGTCAACGGTCATGAAACATGGCTTCAAGCGGTCCACACTGATGGTAGTGGGTCTTGAACGGATCAGAACCTTGAAGTGCTTGGTCGAACGCTCAATCACTTCAAACGGGCCATCGTAGGGTGGCTGGAGGGGTTTTTTGACACCTCCGTGGCGCACGAAGACATGGGTGGTACCGGACAGAGCTGGATGGACGAAAGACCTCGACTGACCATGAGCAGATGCTGGCGTTGGAGTTAAAGACTGCATGGTGGTCTTTAGATGCTGGACGAAGGCCGCTGGGTCTTGTTCGCCAGTCATCGGAGTTGGAGAAATGAAATCTGCTGGTAGTCGCAAGGTTGATCCATACACAAGCTCGGCAGCCGTACACTTGAGATCTTCTTTGAAGGCAGAGCGGAGACCCAACAGGACAAGTGGCAGGGTGTCCGACCATTTGATGTTGTCGTGACACTTGAGAGCCTGTTTCAGCGAACGATGAAACCTTTCAACCAAGCCATTGCTGACTGGATGATAAGGTGTGGTACGGATCTTCTTTACCCCAAGCAATCTCGTCAAGGCTGAGAACAAAGATGACTGGAATTGTCTTCCCTGATCTGTTGTGACCACGGAAGGGACCCCGAAGCGGGACACCCAGTTAGACACAAAAACTCTGGCGACGGTCTCGGCGGTGATGTCGGAGATGGGAACTGCTTCAGGCCATCTTGAAAATCTATCTATGCAGGTGAACAGATAGCAGTATCCATTGGAAGGTGGTAGAGGACCCACTAAGTCCAAATGGACGTGGTCGAACCTAGCAGATGGTGGAAGAAAAGGCTGAATCGGACTAACAGTATGACGCGTGACTTTGGATTTTTGACAATCCAAGCAGGATCGAGTCCACTCCGCGACATCTTTGGATGCAGACGGCCAGACATACTTCTCCAAGACCAGCCTCTTGGTACCTCTGACGCCAGGATGTGACAGGTTATGGAGAGACCTGAAGATGGACTTCCTAAACCGCAAGGGCACGTAGGGTCGGATCCTATTATTGGTTTCAACACCAATAATTTCGAGGTCTTTTGCTAAAGACAACTTCTGAAACCTTAGTGAGCATCTATCATCAACCAGGAGAGCTTGCAGTTCTGCGTCATCCTGCTGAGCGGCAGCCAATTCATGGAAGTCCAGGGGAACCTCCTTTATTTGCTGTATTCGGGACAATGTGTCAGCGACAACATTGTCAGTGCCAGACACGTGCCTTATGTCCGTGCTAAACTGTGATATGAAGTCAAGATGTCTTAACTGACGTGGGGAAACAGAATCAGAATTTTTAGAAAATGCAAAAATTAACGGACGATGGTCCGTGAAAATAGTAAAATTTTGACCTTCCAGCTGCTGCCGAAAGTATTTAATAGCCAAATAAACAGCCAGAAGTTCTCTGTCATATGTGCTATACCTTGTTTCCGAGGGACTTAGCTTACGGGAAAAAAAAGCAATTGGTCTGGGGCCTTTTGATGTTAAGCAGTTCAAAGCAGCTCCTACTGCTGTACTCGAGGCATCCACAAGTAAACATATCTGCGATTCAGGGCCATGGTAAGCTAAAGTTGTAGCTTCAGCTAACGCTGTTTTGCACTGGGAAAACGCGTTTTCCGCCTTCTCATTCCAAATTACCGGGCGTTTGTCGTTCTTTTTACAATTCGCGAGTAACTTGTTAAGGGGTATTTGTATTTCGGCTGCATGAGGCAAAAAACGTCTGTAGAAATTCAACATGGCCAAAAAACGCCTGAGTTGAGAAATAGTATCAGGCCTAGGGAAGTTGGCAATGACGTCAACCTTATCAGGAAGTGGTTTAACTCCTTCCGAAGTTATCAACCTTATCAGGAAGCGAGTAAAAAACATTAAACTTTATTCAACAACAACATATTACTAAAAGATTATGCAGGCCAAAAGGGCTAAAAAATACCGCCACGTGCGGGAAAAAGGAGAAGACCACATCACAACCGAAACACTATATATAATGTTGTGCACAGTTACAACTTCAGTTACAACAACAGAGATCCATTAAGAAGGTAAATCCTTAAATTAGCACATACACATCTAAGTTACGTATAGAGTCAGGTTCGAGTCCACCGGTTCAACTTTTGGGTTCGAGTCCACCACAATACTACGAAATTTCGGGTTTCCTCTTACTGATAAAGAGATAGGATAAAATTGGTCAATTAACTGAAGAGTCGATGCTTGCTTAACCATGAATGGAAAGGAGGAGTCGCGCACTTTTTACGAGCTGCAATTTTGATTTTGAAAAGTTAGTGGTCATTTCAACACTTTGAAGATCACTTATTTTCGGCAGTGTAGGTGGGTATCATAGATGCTAACGAAATCTAATATTTTATGGTTGATACTGTTCAACATTCTGCCCAGCTTACTAATTGTTAAAGATGTTAATTAAAACGCATTATTAAAAACATACTTGCAATTAAAAATATTACACGTATTTTCTTTTTTTTAAAACTGTGGTGCATTTTCTTTCAAGATTTTAGTTTTTCATCTTTAATGATTCCTTTTCTGGTTGGTTTGTTGTGGTTTTATGGAGCTAGAATCAAGTTAGATCATACATGATTCCTTTTGCATTGCTGATTCCCATTCTTTCTAACCTTGCACAAGTCATGGAATAGTAAATTATTTCCGATTTTCTAGCAAAAATTTATCTCATCCACAACTATTTAAAAGAACTTAAAATGCTTATAAAACCTACGATCGCCATTTTGCAAACAACGAAACTGAAGCAAAAAAGCTTATGAATACGCACATCTACAGTTACGCAACCACCACCGCAATCTTCTCCATCTACGTTTCATTGATTCAATCGAGGAGACGAAAACACCGAAACCAGTATTTCCGTGACAAACGGCGACAAAAAACGGAATTCCGACCTTATCAGGCAATAAAGGAATCCATGAAAAAACCTCTTGCCCACGCCGCATTAATAAAGACTTCCTATCCGAGATGCACTACGAACTCTTAATTTATAGCAAAAATGAAGCGTGAGCATTTTAATAAGCAGCAACTTAGAATTCACCCGGTGTTGTTTGTTCCACAATCCTTTACGTACTTAAAGGGAGGACAAAAGCGCGGCTGACAAATCTCACTAGGCATCCGAGCGGCCTCCAGCGAGAAAAACAAACAAAACTGGCTGGAAAAGCAGGTCCCACGGACATAAAACACAATGTGGACGCGATAAACACCCGAACCAACGAACTCTTTGTTTCCGACCTCGCACTCATAAACACTGATGGCGATCCTCGTTTGCTGTTCGACAGTGACCGAAGTGGCAATTAATATCCAGAACACAAACCCTGCAGGAACACAGGTCGCGTTCTCAGATTAAAGTTTCCTTTAAATGTCATCAGGTCTGGAATAGACATTTATGCATCCATTCGGCAGTGTTTTGACACAAGTACTGATTTAGGAAGCACGTATCCTTACTTTGAACCTTAAGAACAAAACATTTTCAAGACTAATGGAGTTTAAGACTCGTAAAAAAATTCAGGTCCATATTCATTTTCTATAACCGTGGTATATAAAAAATTCATTACTTTCCATCAAGTCTATGTCAGAAAATCCATAAATATACCTGTGTAACTATATCCCAGGCTATTTTGTTCGAAGGCCATTCTAACCAACCTAACTAAAAAGTTACAGACAGCTGAAGGTTAAACCTATGGTCAGGACCATGGAAGAGGATATTTCAAGATTGGAACAGAAGTTCGATCAGATTGTTCAGAAATTGTAGATGGTAGCAGATTGAACATAATGTTGTGGGCAGCGAGGACAACTCAGTATATTATAGGAAGGATATAATAGTACTCCAAGTAGTTTCAAATAATTACTAACCCAAAAAACAAAGCATTGATCTCTCGTCATTTGCTTTGGGAGTTCTCTTTTTTCGTGAACAATTTTTATACAGCCCTTTGACAAAATGGTGCCCCTCTTGGACACACATTGCATCTTACTCAATCCCCTGATCTGTCAATAGGGCATAAATTATTTAATTATTGAAAATATACTACAATTATACTGATTTGTTAGCATTTTACATTTTTTAACACTTATAGTCCTAAGCCGCCCGACTTTTCTATTTAATTCTATAGATGATTTGGGCTGGGTCAGGACTGAAAGGGTTTCACCTCAATTCGATGTCACGTCTTTTGTAGACTAAATAACATCGTATAGCCTACTCGGTTCATCAAAAAGGTTTAAAACATCCTGAAGATCTATAATACCCTTTTTGTTTTAATTTCGAGCTCGATGCCATTTTTTCTTTTCCCGAAGATCATTTAAGAAAATCTTTTAAATCAGAAAGAGATGGCAGATCCTCTAAAACGAGTCGCGTTCGCCGTCTCGTCGCGACTTTCTCCGCGCATAGGAAAGAACACAAGGAGCTCGATTATATTCCGTGGAAGGCGCATTCCGCGCTAATTATCATAAATCAGCCCCTGCCGTAACTTTTCTGATCCCCGCCACAACTTTCCCCTGCTGCAGCCTATTAGGCCCGCTGTTTAAGTAGCGGTAAAAGGGCTTCATTAGGGGCAGGAGGCAGCAGAGCGTGGAAGGGCCGTTTGCCCCCAGCCAGGGTCAGGCGGAACTGGAGAGGAGAGGTCGTCACGCACACGCTCTCTTCCTTTGTGAGAGACAATGGACCGAACTGGTTTGCCAAGACGGGTAGCCCTGACAAAAATCTCATTACGCTACTCCTCCTCATCATCTGCCCGGTTTCAATGTCGGAATAAAAGTTGGAGGTTTAGGATCGATCCGGTGGTGAATCCTATGTCGCACTCTCAGCTATTTTCGAGACTGAACAGTGGTAAAAGCTAGGGTTAACGTCAGCCACAGATTGGGATCGGTATCCCTTCAGGCCATTTCAAGTCACTTGACGGTCTGTTAATTGACACGACCACCAAGTGACTTCGCACTCCTCCCGGGGTCTTACTTTTGTTGGGGGGGGCCATTGAATGGGGTTGTTTCTCCTTTGTCCAATTCCGAGAAGACGATGGTCATCCCAAACTGTAGCTTATTAGACTATTACCCTAAAGGTGATAGTCTGGATGACCCCAGTTTGAGTCATCCTGCACATATTCCAATGTGCTGGTTAGCCGTAAGCTTACTTTCCATGCTTGGTGTAGGACTCATTGACCACCTATCCTCGACTTACTAGAACTAGATTCATACAAGCTATCCACTAAACCAACACGTTGATTATGGGATACATTTGACAACTTAAGATCGACTCATACCCTACCTAAAGCCTACCAAACGTGTTGTTTGTATAGATTTAGTGCTTTGCCAGAAGTCAGCCACTGCCATACATCGCTTTCATGATTTCCGTATCTTGGTTAGCCTGTAGTATCCAGCCAGCCGTGACTCAGCAATACACAGTTTCCAGAGAAAGATGCTTCTGAGAGGCGGAATTGAGCTAATAAATCTTCTAAGCTCATATCATAAGGCATGAATATTGAGTCCTGCACAGGCTCAAATCTGCTCATCGGTGCATCGGAAATATTTTGTACCAGAGAGTGAAAACAAGTTACGAGACTTGAACCAAATTAAGACAAATTTATGAAACCGATACTAAACTACATGTTATGTAGATATAAATGGTCAACCCATAGGTCAACCCTTTTCAACCTGTGGATTCAATCCGGAGTATAGCTTGTCTTTCTTCGAAGTCAATTTCAGATCAAGGGTTAAAATATGTATCATATTTTTTCAAAAGTTTCTAGAGAGAACTCTTACAACACACATAAAACATAAGAGTCTTCTCCAAACCCAATTTGAGTTCCTTAAATACCTTATTGTGGTTAGAGATTCTTCTAAACAACACCCATCTGGGTGAATTAGGAAGGTAAAAAGGTAAAGTTACTCAGTTTTGAGGCATACAATTTTTAAAAGTATTTTCCAACTGAGGATTTGACCTAAAATTTTCATTTTTGTGGGATGAAACTTGCTCTCCTAAAGGTAAAAACGGACACACTTCATTACTGGAAGATTCTTCTTTTTTTCACAATTATATCTGATGATTTAGAGAAAGCCCAAGGCCAATTCATCAAACATCATCAGTAATTACAAGTTAATTATACTCCAAAAATAAGATTTGAAAGGGTCAAAGGGCGACTGGGATCAATAAGTTTCGGAAATAAACAGATGAGAAAAACATCACAGTTCACTTAAAAGAAACGGTTTCTTAATTAAATTAATAATATGGTTTTCAAATGTATGCATGAGTGTTGTAACTAAAGAGAAAATTATTTTAACTCAAAAGAAAGAAGCCAGAATTCTTTACGTAACAAAAGCGAGAGTGAAGCTCTTCCACAAAGCATTGGTGAGGGAAAAAAATAAAACTAGCCAAACATGTAGTCCATGAGGATGCTTTCAAAACTTGTTTTCGATTAGAAGTTCATCTTATGGGTTGTGGGATGCTTCAGATGTTTTTTCTCCCTTTTTTATTATCTAGTCCAGTCAGTTTATATTTGCACGATGTTTTCAAGCACCGGTTTCAGAAGAAATAAACGGTTTTACTGATTGCGATAATACCTAATTGTACAAACTCTTTTGTTAGCCAAGCTGATTTTTTGCTGGGTCGTTTCCATTTAAAGAGCTTAAATATCCACACTTGCATCCTTTTTGATTCCGGAGTTATGATTGATAAATCTTTAGAAACTTTTCTCTTATGGCTGACAGCGAATGTATATTTCAAACCAGGATAAATCAGGATAAACCTTAAACAGCATAATCAATAAAACCAGCATAAATCAAACCAGGACAAATCAGGATAAACCTTAAACAGTGTTTCATGTTCATGTATAATTTGAGTTACTTGAAGAAAACTAAATAGCTCTGCAATGGCCAACAACGTCGTGTAATACTGATCAAAAGTATGCCCGATAGAGAGCGAAACTCACCATTATCTCATTCCATCAATTGAACTTAAACGAGATCCCAACTCTTACATTATGAATATAACCCACAAACACCGATAACCTCAAACTCCCCAACTTTCAAAACCAAGGAACGCTCAGCAGCGATTCACCAACGATATCATTACCGAACCCACGCACCCAGAAACAGAGAGCTGCAATAAGAAATTCATAATACGAAACAAACCGAAGCGCGGTCCACGAAATAATTACACCGATACCGGAATCATTTATAACCCCTCGCCCCCTCGGTGCGATACTAAGCGGGCGAGAAAATTAGAATCCAAATTGCATTTTCCCGATGCACCGAGCGCACGCAACCCCCCAGTCCCGGAATCCGAAGGTCCGGGTCCAGCTGCCGTCCGATCGATGGATGGACGGTAATTGAGAGTAATAGCGCGGGCAGGTGATGCGCGCTCGCACCGCACGATCAACAAGGGGACGATGATTATTTATTTAAAACCCACTGGCCCGACGAGTTCGTTAATAAGACAGGAGAGATGGTCTGGTGTGAAGACGCGGATTCTACGTCTCGTTTTTAAGTGGTGTGAGGTTTTACCCTTTTATCCCTTATGTTATGGAAGTATGGTAGAACAGATCCTGTGAGTGCAAGACGTAACCCAGTGAGACAGCTCTAGAGAGGTCAATTTAGTCTTACTGATATTCGTCTAATGGTTTCATAGGATTGACGTAACGCAACTGATCCAAATAAGTGGAAATGGTCCTTAGGGCTATGAACCTCGTATACAGACAGATGGAGCATCGTCCTGGTACCGAGATATCATTAGAGTTTGAATGATGTGCGGTTGCCCCCTCTTATTACGTGGTTTGTCTATTCTATACCTTATGGAATTATGATAGATAGATACTTGAGTGCAGTGGTTCCATGTTTTCAGCTGAACCAACTGTTAAAGATAGTTTCCTAGACGAATACCAGTGAGACAGTTTAAAGTGACGTCACTTAACTCTTTTTGTGATTCATCCATTGGTTTCATTGGATTGCCGAATCGCAACATATCCGGATAGTGGAAATGGTTCCTTAAAGTTGTGAACCTTTTTTACAGAGAGATAGAGCGTTGCCTTTGTACCAGGATACTCTTTCAACTAATATAAGGTGTAGTATAACTGAATGTTCATATAAAATTTGATATGAAGGGAACAGTACCGGGAGAATGAGTTTTAGAAGAGGTACTGATAACTTTATTCACTCCCAACCAAGATACGAAGAACTTCAACTAGATGATGCAAGTATTAAAATTAAACAACTATTTAAGTAGTAAAACAAAGTGAAAAGAACAAAAAATAGTCAATTTTAAAAATTAAGTATCGTTCATTGATACAGTCCAAAAGTATTCAGAACGTTAATGACTTTTGCACACATTATATACTAGTTGTATTTAATATTTTTTTAAAAGATAGGAATATCCGAAAACCCCTAAAATGATATAGTATTATGTGCAAGGACCGATAAAAAAATGCAAAAAAAACATTTCCCCAAAACAAAAAGTGAGGTTTACAAATTTTTAAAACATAATTCAAACAGTACAAAAGCTACACCCCCGTCGTTTAGCT
The DNA here is from genome assembly GCA_024610705.1 of Tetragnatha versicolor. Taxonomy (NCBI): domain Eukaryota; kingdom Metazoa; phylum Arthropoda; class Arachnida; order Araneae; family Tetragnathidae; genus Tetragnatha; species Tetragnatha versicolor. The sequence continues at coordinate 61,426,915 of JANDEH010000001.1, forward strand.
TTAAGTACTCTTTTAGTAAAATACATATTTAATTAGGTCCATCACCAAAACGCTTCTACTGAATGAAACCAGATTGAATTTATAAGAAAACGTAGTCAAAATCACACCAAAACCACACAGAAAGCACAATCCCCTATTTATTAGAACCAGCTATGACTTCATTAATACGGCTGGCTCATAAACACGTTCGTGCGGAGAACACGTTCAGTTGCATGATATGGAAAATGGGCCGAAGATTGGATTAGGATAGAATTAGAGAGGGATACGATTGCAATAGGGATAATAGAGGAGACGAATTCAATTCGCAAGGGAGTCACCAATACCATAATGCTCCTAACAGGATTGCTTGGGTATTTTAAACGGACTATAAATGCCCGAATGTTTTCCTGATTAAGCCATGTCGAAAAATGAAAAGGGAATGTCGTGAGCTAAATTCTACATATATAGAGCTTGGATTATTAGAATATGATCCATTGGCTTTAAAAATTAAGTAAAAATGTTAAGGTAATATTGGCTATAGTTTAATCCAGGGGTCCCCAACCCTATGCCCGCGGGCACCATGGCGCCCGTCGATCGGTTTAGGTGCGCCCGCCTGCTTGTGCAAAAAACTATAATACATATTTCAGTTTTCCATTATCCCATAAAATACAATGCATTTTTTTGCTTTTTCAATATTAATGATGAACACAACCAAAATAGAAAACCCCAGAAAAAGAGCAGCATATAAAATAAAGTCGTTTTTTGGTTCAACATACTTGTGTGAATAATTATTTTTGACAATGAATCAAAATATACTCGATCACGAATTACAGATTAACACCTTGACGATTGTTTGCGAGCAGGAATTTCATCATATTCTCCCAATTATGAAGCACTGGCTAGTGAAATGTAATGCCAAAGATCACATTGACTGTATTTTATATATTTTATAAATAATATTTATACTTCGTATAAAAATTAAGTAAAGCAAAGTAAGTAAACAAGTGTAATAAAGTAATCATTTATTTTTTACAAAGTAATATTAATACTAATAATATTCATATGTTAAACTAACTTTTAAAATTAATTTTTTGTGCATTATATGTAATGTAGTGTATATTATTAACTATGTCCACCAACTATAAATTTAAATTAAAAAAATAAATGGTGCCCGCCATTCAACCGATATTCTGGTATGTGTGCTCTTAGGTACAAAAAGGTTGGGGGGGGACCCCTGGTTTAATCCATCAAACCCCATGAAAAATCAAGTGTTATACGTTGATAACAGCGCATCAACAATTTTTAGTTTAACAGATACTCACACATTTCATTATTTTTTAAGTAAAGAAATTGAAATACATGGAGTCTAAGTATAGTATACCTAACTTTGTGGCTTCCTTTCTCGTAAAGCAAACCTTACAAGAAGTCTAAAACTTGAAAATATTTTAAGCCAACAAGTTTTATTGTTTGAATTTAATAAGAATACCTAAATGCAAATATTTATTGCCATAACTTTTTTTAATATAATAGAAGTCAACTATAAAAAGTATGGTTGAAGATGTAAAATGAAAACTGTTCCAGGCTTATATAAAAATCCAGTAACATCTTTTAGTCAAAAATACAATTTTTAAGACTCATTAACTTTTTTGCATTCAACGTAGAATAAAAGATATTCTAAATAACATTTTGCGCATTGCTTTCAAGTCCATAATTAAGCTTTTTAAAAAGAATCGCATTGAATATTACTAAATAACACTCAAAATAGTTCGCACTTGAACCCCAAGAAAGAAATGTCAGAATATAGTTTTAGGAATTCAAACACGTTCAGTGCCACAAATTGTGCTTCAAAATGTTTTATAAGACAAGTTTTGATTCCAATATTGTTATACGAGTCAGCGGCAAGAAAATATTGTTGTGAAGGAGACTGTTGCTATAGCAACTGACGTCTGAATTCATGAGTTTTGGAACCGTATTTTTCCCCGCAACCATATTTTACATATCAAACGGGAAAAATACTCGAATTTTCAACGAATAGAACTCGATTTTACAAGAGGACAATTTCATTGTTGAGGATAAAATAAACTGCTTTATTCAAATTAGTTTTCATTCTAGAATATTTTAAAGAATATAAAAAACTTTAAAAAAATACCACAATACCATACTTGAATTTCTCCAGAATAATAAGAGAATAAATCTTCTATACATTTTATAGCAGGAAATCTTATTCAAATAATCAATTTTATAAAAATAGACGAAAAAAATATATTCTAACATCTATGCTATAAAAAAGGGGGAAATCATGTCAACAGCTAAAACACGCACGCAAAAATTCTACCTTAACTGAAAGAGTATGAATATCATATACATCATTCCCTTCAGCAATAAATTAAACAAAATTTTAACCATAAAAAAAGGAATCAGATATTTTTAAGAAAAGCTCATTTAAATGTTAAATTTTTACAACTTAAGGTAAAAAATATTTTTTAAAAATGCCGAACAACTTTAAAACTTGAATATGAGTTAAAACTTTACAAATGTAGCATTTATAAATAACTGCAGTATAACAATTGTTAAAAAATGCTATAGCTTTTACCAATAGATAGGTAGATTGCATAAAGCAAGCTTACACCCAACGCTTTACTGCTTGGGTAGGACGTCATTAGAATTATCATGCCAAGTGAAGTAGTGTTTGGATATTACTGATTATACAAAGTGCTTTGCTAAGTTTATACACAGTTAAACAAAAGATTCCACGAGAACATTTCAAATACTAAGTGCTAAGCCTTCCATAAACAAATATTTCCCCATAATGAGCTAAAGATGAAAAAAACTTCACATCGTTGCCTAAAAAGGCCTATTTGTGTCATTAAGATACTTTTTAACATAGCAGTTCCCAAGTGTTTACTGACTGAACCCATGCATTAAAACATTAAACTTTTACATTTGGGACTGAAACGCACAAGAAAAACCAACCACTTTCAAAGAGCATAATTACATAAATGAAGCCTTTAATGATGGCGGCCCTCGCGGAGGGAATTCTCACGAAGGAGAAATCAAATATTTTAACCTTAAGGGGAAAATTGCTTCCAAAAACTGAGAATGTCGTCGTCATGGGAGACAGGTCTAAACGTGATTATGTTGCCGAAATCGCGTGCGACAGTTCAGCAACATTAGAAAAGAAGCGAGGAACTAACAGGTAGTAAGAAATTATGTTTTTTACAGGGCTGCTGCATAATCGATTAGAAGACGGTAGGTGGGCCTACTGCTGTAACAGTATCCAGGTCTACTGTAAACATGCATTGGTTGGAGGTTCGCGAGGAATACGTGACTTTTTCTAGTTGTAAAATTATGTAGTAATGGCGTATAACACAGCAGTTCAGGGGTTTTTCGACAGTATTAAACACGTATCTCTTATTAAATTTACAGTTTTTCCAGGGTTTTTATAAGATAAAAAAGGACACCCAATGAATTTTTCCTGTGACGAAATATCTGATATGTTATTACTTATTCATTAGAAAAGAAGTTAAAACAACCTTTCTCTCTCTCTAAGTCGACATTTTTTTTAATACTTGAATATTCAAGTATGTATGAATCCATTTTGCTACGAGTAACATGTTAATACACCATCGCCATCTACAAAGCTTTTACACAAATTTAAAGACTAAGCATTCTGATCCGATTAGGTAGAATATTGATATTTCACCACAACTCATATACTCGATCATCAAATGGTCCAGTATAAAGAAATATTTTTAAAATAAGCTTTCAGGAAAATATGTCATGGAAACTTTCAACCATTCACACAGCAAAAGTAGGCAGATGCGCTTTGTACGTATTACGGCATTTTTAATGTGCAACTGAAGATAGATCGGTCAAAAAGCCCAACTGTTTACATATTCAGTATTTTTATATAAGTGGCTTGAAAGCATTTGCTCAGCCGTAAGAGATTATCAGAGCCAGTGTTCGGCTGCATTGATGGACTCCATAGGACTCTTGTCTTCCATGATGGATGGATAAAACCAGATCGATGCCATGTTAGATCTGATGAGCGAAACTTTGAATGCATTAGGATTTATCATTTAAAAAGCTTTTTTTATAAATGTTGAAAATCGAATCCTTAAAAATTTTGCATGAAATATGTATATTTATTTCAGTAACACTTATGGATAATTGCGGCTTTTAACCTCATTTATAAAAACTTTTTCCCCAGGCTGTTATTTTAAGGATCCGTCTTATTTAAACTGACAAGGCATGTGTGTGCATTGAGGGAGGTATTTTACTAATGTGTGTTCCTGAATCCATATATTATCCATTACCTTTCATTTTAAAACTCGAGAACTGGTTTTTCAAAAATTTAATCGAAATTTGCCATAATAATTTTATAAATATATTTCCGAATGTCCATTACGGACGTACGAAATATAGGGTTCAAGGTATGGTATAAGGGTCACATGTCACATGTCCATCTACTCAGAAGTGTTAAAATTCACTGGATAAAATTACATCTTCATGATCCCAATTTCTAAGCTGTGAATAACTTAAATGTGTAGCTTGATGGCTAAAAAAGTATATTATTCTTCAATATTTTAAGTATTGTAAATTCTCTTGCAAAAGATATTTTAAAAATCCTGGGGCCCCCGGAAAACATCCGCTTCTGGGCATACCCATCGCTAATATCTCCCAGACACAATAAAAGTTCATATGAATTCAAAGAGATTTACTATAAATATAAAAAATACATTTCACTGAGCTTTAGAAAACATAACTCCTAATCAAAATGCTGACGCGAAAGCTGCCACGAACCACTCCAACCATCTTAATGAACGAATTCAAACGCAACTCTTCAGCAGCATTCCGCCGCGATCACAAAGTGTTATTCCCATTGAAATTCACCATCATATTCCCCCTAGAAAGAATATATCAAATTGAATCATCGCGATGGGTCATTTGACTACCGCCGCTTCTTTTGTGTCAACCGCCCGCAAGGGCCCCTCCGTGACTACTTAATCCGAAACCTCCAGCATCGACGAACAAAGGCTGGACCCATTGTTGCGGCTCTTTTGTTCACGAAAATTCTCCGTAATTCAATCTTCGTAAACAAATGCACGGATGAAACATCAAATATTCGCATTTAAAAAGGTTATTTCTTGGGTTGGGGATGTGGGCGCAGACTCCATCGGGAAAGAAAGGAGTTCTATTCTTTTTGATTTGGGGCAGTACCCAAGCCAATCAAGACATTGAAGGTGAAAGAAGAAAATTAGCAAAATTATCATGTTATAGTCTTTGATGGTGGTAATAAAAATTCTGAATTAAGGCAGAATAACTGTTTGATGGCAAGCCGCTTTTGGCACTAAAAACGGCCAAACAGCAAATGTAGTTCCCATTTGTCCCGAGCGGAGTTTAAAACTCATTATGGCAATAACAAAAACGAGACCCCCAGAGTATTATAGCTTATCTAGTAGTTCTACAACTACTAAACTATAATACGTGTACAGTACAACCCCAGGTTGCTATTAATGACAGTGTTTTTTTTTTAAAGAATTGATGGGTTAGATGACTTGTGTTGGCTTCTCTGATTATCTTCTCTCGTTTTCGAACCCCTTCAATCATTAACATCAAAATTCCCCAGAAGTTTAGACAACAAATTTAAAAATACAGTATATAACCTTTTGTCCCTTTGTGTTGTGTGTCCTGCCTATAGTCAAAAAAGTAGAACCGGAAAACTGTTTTTAAATTGAAAATCATTCATTAAAAAAAACAGCAAATGATAAGGGTCTGGGCATTAAACAACCAATAATAGCTTAAATGTCCATCAGATTTCATTTAACTTAAGCTTTTCAAGACTCTTACACATATTTTTATATCCCAGAAACCAACTATATAACCATAAAACAAAAAACAAGAAGACCCAGCAAAACATCAACCATAATACTTCCAAAACCGAACAGACTAGTACAAAATCCGCCAACCAGGATAAAGACTAGGTTGAAAAAAACAATAACCATCATCAACTGGTAAGACAGATCGCAAACAATCACTACTCTTCTCTCCTATAACAAAGCGGGACATCAGAAGCCCATTCATATTATTTTCCAGGTCCCAACTCCACAGTTATATCATTATTTCGCCATCACAAACTGAAGAACTCGATCGAAATTAGACGTCAGATCAACCAAAAGACACTAGAATTACTGCTTTTCTTTTTCTGTTCAAAGATTATCCACAGAGAAAGCTTTTTTTTTCACCTCTGCAATTACTAGGCAAGCGAAGGGGACAGTTAGAGGGAGCCAGGTAAACCGATGCTATAAATCAGTGGTGGGAGCAGATGCGACCGATCCATTTGTACTTGACAGATTATGACAGGGGAGAGGGACAAAGGGAGGGAATTAGATTTCCCGAGGACCGGAAGGGCAACTTCACGAGTCAGCTGCTTCCGCATTAAGTATGGTAATCTGGGGCCATCAAGTTTAATATGGCGACTCAATTAATGATATCGAAAGTAAAGCGGCGATAAAGAGGTGAGTTAGGAAGAGGAAATGACTTTCTGAAGAGACCTTTTTTATCGGAGACTAATGTACTTATTTGAAGATGAGAGCATTGAATTAATGAAAGGAGAGTTGTAGTAGATTCTTGAGTCTTATTTAAAACAAAACATATCATTCTATTAAAATTTGTACTGTAAATGAATAGCATTCAAAGGAATATGATATATATATTTTTTTTCTCTTTCCAAAAACCTAGAAGGCGCCTTTTTTGGAGACTTTAAGTTCAAAATATTAACTGGACTTGCATGAAAGAAAAAAAGGAAATGCTTATGTCTGAAAAAGAAGATTATCAATCATAATCCTATGAAAAAAAATTTGAAGATTAGCAGCCATATTCACGGTGTTAAATCCTTGGGCAAAAAATTATTCCACCAATCAAAATCAGCGAATTATTTATTTTTAGCTGCTGGTTAACACCGACGCTGATGGCTGTGAATATGGCTGTAGGTTCTTCAGGTTAGTTTGAAGATAATAATTGCCAACAACATCCTCTATCCCATTTTGCTCAAATTTGATACTAATACAAGTTTCCTCTACAAACCTAGCTCAATTCAAGGATATTGTTTTAATCTGGAAGCAATCTATGAAAGAGGGACACAATGTGACATTGACAAAAGTAATAATCTCCGCAAACTAATCCATATTCAGTTGCTCTTGGAGTAACCCCGTCCATTCCTTAATCTTCAAACAATGGGTTCGATAACCTCAATAAGAGATTTTATCAAACTACTTATACACACTCTGAAAAGAAATGTAAATTCATGCGATAATATCTTCAAAGTAAATATCTTAATAGAATGGAGATATTGATGAAGTTAAATATATTACCATTACTAAATGATGATGGTAAATTTTCTAGGGAACTCTTAGATCTTGATAACTAACACAGTAACTACTTTATATTCATCTAATTAGGTTCATTTAATAACGTTTCGTATTGTTTTTAACCTTTCAAGAGTATAAAAAAATTGAGAGGTAGAATGTATCAACAAATCTCATTGCTTTTAAAGTTCATAAATATTATCTTTGATTGATTGAGTAAAGGTAAAATTATTATGGGACAGTGGGTTGTACGGAAGGGTTATTAGTTTCAAGCTCTGACCACTGTTAGAAATATCTGTAACGAGACTGGCATACTCATATTTTCAAAAGGTCGCTTTCAAAGCGAATGTTTGCAGCATTACTAAAATATTTGTAAGTTGTTTTAGTGCACTAAATTACTTTTTGATGCTATGCAATTAAGTTTTGAGTAGTAAAATTGTTGGAGAGTTCAGAACAAATTGTTTGAGTAGGGTTATATGCCGAGCTCATATTTTTAAAAGGTCGTTTTCAAAGCGAATGGTTGCAGCATTACCAAAATATTTAAGTTGTTTTAGTGCACTAAATTACTTTTTGATGCTATGCAATTAAGTTTTGAGTAGTAAAATTGTTGGAGAGTTCAGAACAAATTGTTTGAGTAGGGTTATATGTGACATAAGGCCACATGATTCCAGGTGACAGTAGCAGTTTAACGAGTTCTATTTTTAGGTATGATAGACACAAAAAGTTAGTTGACTTTATTGAGTTTTTATACTCGTTTTTCAGGAAGAACTTAAAGTGTTTTCAAACACTAAAAAGGCATTTTTTATTCATATTATTACACTTTTCTAAGCAAGAGGGATAGGTCACTCAAGGGAGCTGTTTAACAGCACGCCTGCTTTCACCCGGTCGTTAGCAAAAAGCCAGGCTTTACGATACACCACCAAGACATGCGTCAGTCCAAAATCATCACGGGTGGAAAGTATATAACACTCCTCGGCATGCACGCAGGCAGATTTCCGTCACACTCGGGCTTTAAAATAAAACTGCTCGCGTGCCACCGTTTCAATGTAGCCGAAAAGAAGCCTTCGACTGCCATTTTTCCCTGTGTGAGAGCAAAATATATTCATCGATTGGGGCGACGTGGGAGAGAGGATCCCCAGCGGACCGGCAAAGTGGAAGAGCCCCGATCGCGTGCGGGGCGGCGGTGATGCTATTCTGCGACGAAGGAACCCGGCAAAAACAGCCGAAGGGATTTTTACAGAAATTTTTAGAGTAATTAAAGAGATTATTCGTGAAAGAATGAATCGAGAGAGGGGAAGGAGAGTAAACATGGCGCGGTCAATGCGATGATTAGGAAAGTAATGGCGAGACACTGAGGAATTTTTTCGGCACGGTCGAAATCAATAGTGAAGTCGGAAGGTATATCCCTCAATAACTGAAAATTATTCCTTTTTTTTAACTTTGAAAAACAATCAAAACAGATTTATACCTCCTTTAAAAATTATCTGACACGATCTTCTTTGAGCCACCTTTGTTGTGTCTATCCATCCTGCTCTTCGGATGGGTTAGTGAAAATTGATCTACCAGCTTATCCTAAATCTTACTCTAACAACAACATAAAAAACGAATGAAATGTAATTTTTCGAAAAACTCAATCACCGCCTTCAATAAGTCGAGACATCCTGTTGAGTTAAGTCGTTGATATACGTAAATTAAACCCCTGATATGTCACCACTGAACTTTCAGGAAGGGTTAAAAGCAGCTATTTACTAATTTTTAATATACTTATGCATAAAAGTTTAATAGTAATGCATAATATTTTAACGTTTTTCAGTTGAAGGTGATCAGACATCATAGAGGAAAAAACGAAGTAACAATCAATACTCCAAATCTAACCCCCTAATAAATACTATCTATAAAACTAGTGTGCTGTATACTGACTGTATTAATTTATTTCGACTACAGTTGTCAAGCTCATTTTTCTATTTCATTTCAGACAGATATAAGTAACTAAATCCGGTTTCCAAAGTAATAAACATATATTAGTTCTGAAGAGTAGCTACTTCACTACTACTTACTAAAACTACATCCCTACCCCCATAGAAATGTAAGGTTTGATATAAACGATATTTACGATCCATCACTTGTCAATTCTATCTTGTTATTCCGGACGCGAGCTGTGTGTAATTTAAACATCTCCAATCAAAGATAACCGTCTCGGAACGCACGCCCGTTCCAACTCTGGGTAATTTAATAATCGTGCCAGCGACTCCTAGTCAGCACGAAAAATCCCCTTCGCACATACACTCCGACGGATAAAAAAGTATACATTTTAATGCTATAAATCAAATTTGAACCGCGCAGAAACGAGAGTCGGCGCGGCTGAACCCAGAGATCAGGCAGGTGCAAAATTCTACCTGAAGGTCAAACACGGCTGAAGCAAGACAAAGAGGTTCCATCCCACCAGGAACTGAGTTTCACAGCCAATGCGGAGAAAGCTCTCTTCACTACTCGCTGATGGCCATATCCCCTTGTGCAGAGAGCCGAAATGTACTTGTGATTCCAAATATCAGGCTTGTGTCGAAAGTAAAACAACGAGAAAGTATGCAAGTCACTTTATAAAGGAGGATTTAATAAGGGGACATCCATAAACTACGTGAGGTCAAAAATGGGGGGGAGGTTTGGAAAAATCTCACCAAGGGGGGAGGGGGTGGATTAAAATCTCACGTCAATTTTTTAAGTTAGAAATTATACAATTTTCTTTTTTTAAGTATGAGAAAGGAATATATAAGAAGGAAAGAGAATAATTATTTTTAAAGGTTGTAAGTAAATCTCACGTGGGGGGAGGGGGGTCCAGCAAAATCTCATTAAATCTCACCAAGGGTGGAGGGGGGGGTCCAGATTTAGGAAAAAACACCTCACGTAATTTATGGATGTCCCCTAATGAATCGGAGTAAATAAATAGGAATTAATGATCAAAACCAAAACGGTACGTATAAGGTACCATAAAATAAGACGTCAAGAAGAGCAATTGAAATAAAAAACGGCACGAGAAAGTATTTTTGGAAGAATATTAATTTCCTCTTGTAAGTATTTTGATAAAATCTAAAATAAAGTAATTAAAATCCAATTACTATTATTAATATAATATAAATTGAATCGTCAGTTGGAAGAAGGAAATAAGTCCAGAAACCAAGTTTTGAGAAAATCAAAAAAAAACTTTATAAGTTATGGAATTTTCATTGTATAATCACTAAAATTTTACTGGAAGTTCAGAACCCTATTTAGAAAACAGAGCCATCATCAAAACAAATATAAGTATATTCAAAAATATTTTACAGTCAAAATAAGTCGATGGACTACATCTTCCACCTTATGAAATTTTTCTGATGAAAAAATCTTTAAAAACCTTTAAATTCACATTTAAATTATATTTCTCCTTAGTTTACACCACAAAAGGATGAAATAAAAAGAATAAGACAAATAAAATTAAAAATTATAGTGAAACTGAGTTATTAAAGCAGTATCAATGGAGTGAGTGAATAGGAATGGAGTCAAACATTTCAATGCATTCAGAAAGCTTGAAAAAAAATTGAAATTAAGATAAAATTTTATTTTAACATATTTTACAGCACAAAGGATATGAAAAGAAAGACAAATTAACTATAATTCCAAATTAACTAAAAAAATACAATGAATGGACATTGATATCACAACTTCAAGGGGTGTTATCTCCCTATAGGGGTTAGTTATTTTCCCCCTCTTTTCACCCATGTGTAGAGCAAAGCTTGGGGATTGTTTTGAGCACAAAAAGCCAATTTCTCACTTTTTGGACTTATTCTCTTCTCCCAACTGACGATTCAATTATAAAAAGGTAAAAACCTACTATATAGACCTAAGTAAGTTTTATGAAGCAGAGGCAATTAAAAGAGCACAGATAAGTGGATGGATATACATTTAGGTGCAAAAAATATGCAAAGAACTGCATGGTAGCATGAAGAAATTAGTAAAACCATTAACTCAAAATAAACAGGATATGTGGTTTCTGAGGTAAAACGCATACCAAAGGGATAAAATTGAAAAAAAATCAGAAAAACTGTTATTGTTTAACTCAAATAACTTATGAAAATTCTTTTAATTGTCATAAGGAATAAGGAAGTTGTTTGTTTTTTCAGCAATTTTGCAAAAATATTGTTTATAATCTTACTCCGAACCATTCAAATGTAAAAAAATATGCAGAGCTGTAAAAAATGAAGGAAAAATTGTAACCTTCGACGATTGAACTATGGTAATAAGAAACTTGCATAAATTTCCATGTTTGGTTTTCAAAGCAAAAACTACCCAAAATGTAATAAACTTTTAATATTATACCTGTTTGGATTAAGAATAGAAGAATCGATTGTTTTTTATGCAAAAACTACCAAAAATGCAATCAACGTTACCTAAAACAGCCGTTAAGAATGAGGATAGAAGAATCTTTTTTTCCTAATTAAGTAGTAAAATAACTGAGTAAGATAATGCACTATAGCTGCTTTAATAATATTTAAGTATAGGGGAGACTGGGGATACTATATCTCTTGGCAAAAAATATACCAAAATCAATTAGAATAGTTTTGATACCTAGCAACAACTTTAAAGTTATACACGCAAAAACTAACAACACTTGGTCTTTTTCAGTCTTTTTGTTTTAGCTCAAGAAATGATTGTCTAAAATAAACAAGGAAAACTTTTCAAAAGGCAAATATGTTAATGTTTTTAGTAACTGTTATGTGCAACTTAGAAAATTAAATTAAGTGGCTACTATTTTTATGTTTATATTATTATTGTTATTGTTATTATTATTATTATTATACTTTAGAAAAAATCAGAATTATTATTTTTTATAAATCTTATTTAGTAAACTATATTTATAGGTATATTGCTGAAATAATGAATATCCAATGTAAAATTTAATCTAATCTACTTTTAAATTGTAAATCGAATGATGAGGAAATTGCATCCAACTATTCATGCACGAAAAACCACATACAGGACTACTGCAATTCCGTTTCACCCCACAGCAGTAAACAGTGATAGGAAAACAAGAAAACGTGCGAATCCAGGGAATACCAATGACAACGGTCGTGCCCAAATTGACACTGAGTGCGTATTTCGAACCAAGCTAAAGATGCAGATAAGCATCTGTTATAAAAAAAATTATCATTCAACACCATCTGGCAGCGTATAAATGACATGCCGATCGAGAGATAGTTGGCATCGTGGAGGAATGAGTAAAAATGGGAATGCAAACAACGTTCAGATAAAAATATATTGCTTTGACGCAAGAAGAGGTATCTTTGCAAACAAGGTCTACTCGGAATTGAATTGACTGATTTCAATAAACGATTCTTAGATCATACGTATTACCTACCGTAAATAATTGTTCTACGTATGAGCGCAAAATAATCTCATGTATGCAATCAACAGAATTCAGTTGAATAAAAGTAATTAAATTAGGAATGTGTGTGTACATAGAACTGTTTTGCTTTTGTATTAATTTTTTACAGGTGTGTTAAATTTAATAAATTTCTGCAAGAAAAATTCTATTATAATTGAATGTCTAGACTAGTCTTAAGTTAAGAATTAATACCAGGGCATATTAAAGTAGTATTATTTTATTAAAGCTATGGATGAAGCTACGTTATCTTTGTTCTATCCAGGGCTTAATATTTTATAACCTTAAACATACTTTTTATGCTTTGGTCAGTGAATGTTTAGACACAAAAAATATTATTTTTCAATACAGAAGATTTTTTTAGATTTAAATTAATTTAAAAATGCGTTTTAATAGTTTAAAGTAAAAGAAAAGTAGATAACCTACATTTGATTTGTGACTCTGGGTACTTTATTTATTAAGTAAAACAAAAGAAAGATACATATATTAACTTCATACACACCTACTTCATAACCATTATACCTATATAGACATAAATTTAAATAAATGTATGATTTTGAGAGGGTTCTTTTGTTAATTTAATTTACATTATTCATCATTTAGAAACCAACAAGTAACTGTCTCAAATAGTTTCTGGCTAACTAGATCTAATCCTTTCATCAATCTTATCAATTTCCATTAACTACAATCCTTGCATAATAACAATGTTTGACTACCTAAGCATACTTTTCTAGAACATTCTGACGGCAACCAAATAATCAAAGAAAATAGTTATCATAGTAGCTCTGTTTGTGTGTTGGTATAACCTCAATTTACTGTAGATAAATCTATCGTAGAAACTAATACTAAACCTAGTCACGTAGGAGATTTACCTCTAGAATAAACTACCCTGGTAATAAATTTTTCTACCCTTTCCTATTTTTATTTAAATAAATAGAAGGCTTTTTACAAAAATATAAAAACTAATTTAACATTCTCCATATAGAGTACTACGACACATACATCGTCTGTTCTAAAAAAAACCTAATTAGAGTTATTAAAGAAGTACTCAATGAAGTATAATACAAGTTTTTAATAAAGCTGATGCTGATGGTTTCTATGAATCAATGTACTATAATACAAGTAACAAAATACTTGAGAATCTTAAAAAGTAGTACTTTGGTACTAATAACCAAAATAAAAAAACTGTCATAAAAGATAGAATGATTATTAACGGTAAAAAACTTTATGTGTGTTAAAATAAACCTAATACTAATTAATTTTTTAAAAAACTAGGGAGCTACCGCCCCCTGCTCGCTATCGCTCGCCAACCCCCGTTAACTGCTGACGCAGGGCCTTTCGGATCGCTTCGCAATCCCCACAAAACCCTGCTCACTAAAATTATTTATTTATAAAACATTCGTTATAACAATTAGTAGAAAAAACGTCAACCAACTTTCCAGAAGCACTCTCTTAAAAGTTAGAATATTTATTGGTTAAATTATCAATAATTTAATCAACACGTTTTCCTTGAAAATATCCATCAAGTCTGCTCGTGCTATTATTCAATATTTACAAAAACGTTCAGCAATGAATCTGTTAAATTTAATATAGTACCTAGTAACTCGTCAAAATATCTAGTGTTTTGTCATTCAAGTTTTAGTTTTAAAACAGACTTTTTAAACTATATGATTTAAGCTATTAAAAATATTAAGAGACAAAATCTACATTGCACTCAATGTTTACAAACAATTAATTTTGGTGTGTGAAATTCTATACTTGAATAGTAGATCTGTGAGTTTCTGGAGAACTCTTATCAGTCTTTAAAAAATGTTTTATTTAGAAAGTACATATTTTGAAGCGCATTTTTAAAGCGTGAAAGGAATTATTTTCATCATTAATGAATAGCGTCGGTTGGTCATTGTGATTGGAGGTATAATAAATTGTACGACAGTTTCTTGCTGTTAACTGCAACCTTATCCGTAATCCAGAAAAATGGAAATATCTTAGAATTGAGAATTTTTTTAGAAATTCTAAAGGCACTTTGCACATCCTCAAAAGAATCCGAACAGTTTGATACCAAAAACATGTTATGAGGATCAGTGATTAAAAAGCCTTTCTCTGGAAACCATTTACAAAAACTTTTTTTTAGAATAGAGAGACTAAAGGCACTTTGCACATCCTCAAAAGAATCCGAACAGTTTGATACCAAAAACATGTTATGAGGATCAGTGATTAAAAAGCCTTTCTCTGGAAACCATTTACAAAAACTTTTTTTTAGAATAGAGAGATTCATATTTATAAAACAGAAACATTCGGTTTCCCTTCTGTATCTAATCGATGTAAAAGCATCTCGAATGTTTTCTAAAATTCCTTTAAGTATTTTTTATTAAGAATTTAGTATTATTTATTTTATTATTTTTTATTAAATTTTAAAATACGTAACTAAAGTTTGAAGCTCGTAATGTTGTCAGTAGTGTCCCTTCAAATAACACTACTCGACAAAAAAAAATGGGTCAAAATGCCGGGGGCGATAACTCCTCAACCGATTTTCCTAAAAATCATTGCTGCATATCATTATTAAATTTGGGTCCTTGGAGAAGGGTTAGGACCCTTTAAAATTGAATTTCTTCAAAAATAAGCAAAATAAATAGGGTGTAACAAATCCTACTGTTTTTAGCGATTTTTTGCGTTTTTAGGGGGGTAATTACCCCTTAAACCTATCCATTTGTTATGAATTTTCATAATTCATTAATTTGAACCTTTCTTGTCCTTTGGAGGGCAATTTGAAGACTAAAGCAACGCTTTTTAACCCTGAAAATCGAGTTCAAAGTTATAAAGTCGTCGAAAAACGTAAAAAGGGGAGGGGCTGTTCCCCGAAAATCTGAGGGTGATGGAGAAAAACGGAGGTCGGATTCGGATTTGGGGGGTCATTTTACATAAGAATCTGCTTTCAAAGTTCCTGTGGCATTTTGACCCATTTTTTTGTCGAGTAGTGTAATTACCGCATTTTGATAGGTATTATTTGAAAAGTTAGGATTTTGAAGTTTTCAAATGACAAGAGTGATCAGAGCTATTCAGTCTTGAACTCATTTAATTGGCTAAATGGAAATGTTACTAGTTGACTGATGGTTGGAGTTCAATGACGCAAGGTTCTAATACGGACATAATGCGCCAAACACAAGGTTAAAAAGTTAAAGGTTTAAGGTTAAAAATATTTTAAATCAGGGTTGCTGATTTTTTTTATTTTTTTTAAAAAATCAAAAAAAATCGGATTTATTTGATTAAAAATCGGACTTTTTTTATTTAAATCAGATTTTTTTTATTTAAATGAATTACTAGTTCTGAACTTCATGAAACTGGTTAATAATATTCTGATATTGTAATTTCAATGTGATATACTTTAGCATTACTTAATTACCCAATTTTAGTCTATTTTATACATTAATTAAGTTATTGAATTAATTAAGAGAAGCAGTTCACTGGTATCTCACCGATGAGAAGCCCATTCGAAAAGGGTGAATTGTACTCAATAACTAAATTTTTATCCTTCTTTCTATAACTATTTTTGCCAAATTATGAAATTAATATTATGTTTGAAAATAAATTGTGACAATGATTACTAAAAATATCATGCCTCATTTTTGTGTAAAAATTAAAATAAATCTTTAAATTATATTGATTCAGTTAAATTAATTTTACTCAAAGAATTATGTGTTTATTTCTTTAAAATAATAATTAATTAGTGATAAAAATGAAAATTCAGTAATTAATAATTGATAGTAGTCATGCACACAGATAATAGATCCCTATTATCTGTAGTTTTGTATATGAAAAAATGAGTTGGGGAAATATGACTAAAATTTTTAAAAAAGAGCTTTCAATAAAAATTATCCACATACTTGTATTTTAAGATTTGATACCAGGTAAAAAAATAAGATTTTAATTCTTGTTTAGTTTATCACAATTATTGATTCCAAACCCTGCTATATTTACCTCTTTTTACCATAAACATTTTTGTTATTGGTGGCAAAAATTTTATCTTGAAATTGCAGGCAATTTTATGTAGAATAACTTTAACCTATCTCTCCCAGTTACATATCTAGCAGATAAATTTTTTATTTAAATTGTGGCAGTTTGACATTTTTGATTTAAATCAATGATTTTTTTTAAAAAATCAAGTGATTTAAATCCAGCAACCCTGTTTTAAATTAAAGTTATTTCAAATTCCCAAACAATAAAAAATGACGATGATGATACTGGTAGAACTAACGTTCTTGGATAAATGATGGGTCTTTTTCAAACATAAGCGAGGGTATTAAAAGGGAACAACTTGACAGGGGTTAGTTCGTTTGATTCCAATTGCTTTTTCGCTTTTCTAAAATCTTCTTTAAAAAGTTCAAAAAAAAGTTACAGATGTGAAAAATGTATACGTATATAGGCAAATTAAACAAAATTATTTGACTTATTTTAAACAAGGGGGAAAAACTTCAAATGATAAAGTGATAATCTTTGCACACATCCTAAGTTATTTATTAATTAATTCAAATAAAAATACCCATTATTAAAATTTTTTGAAAATTTCAAGCTTTACTACTACTTTATGCTACTTTAAATGAAAATTAATAAAATTTAAAATATCTTACGTAAAATTACACATTACAAACTTATTACATCATTTAATGCCATTAATTTCTTTTTGTAATTCGGAAAAAGGTAACCTTGTGATTTATCATAAATGAAAATTCTATTAATTCTTATGAATTTCAAAGCATATGCACTATGCAGTAAGGAAAAAACAAACACAATACTAATAAATACTAGTTATTATTAAAAGAGGTTCGACCTCATATAGATCGCTTTGATGAAAAAAAAGGCTTATAGAACTCTGATCCACAGAGAATAACAGTTTTATGGTAAAAATATGTATTAAAAGTAATTGTCTTTGTAATATTTTTTGCAGCTATTGAACCAAATTCATTGAAATCTACCAAATTTTTAAACACTGAAATTTAAATACTTGAAAATCGAGTACATTAATCTTTGGAATAATATAAAAGCAGCTTTTAGGGTGCTGTGAAAGCTAGTTAGATAATGAAAGATTTGACCACTTAGGAAACTTAATTTTAATCCCAGATCAAAACACTTATAATTTCTTAAAATGATTTTAATGAAGTATTAGTATAATAGATATTTCACATTAATTTGGGAAAAATGTATTGGTAGGTATTATTGAAACTAAATATCCAAATGAAGTCAGGCTCTTTGAAAGAAAAAAAGAATTTTTCAGAACACTATCACAAACTTTTGGTTTGCTCAGTGCGATAGGTTGCAAAATGTAGTGGTAGGTTTCCTTTTGACATGGTTTTTTGTCAAGTATTACATAGGCGCCGACTCCATAGGGTTTGAGGGGGCTTGAGCCCCCCCAATGTTGGAAGAAAGGGGGCTAAGCCCCCCCAATATTTTTAGTAAAAATCTACTTATTTTCTTTCATGAACTAAAGAAGGCAATGTATTGGACGTCGTTCTTTTGGTCCCGTTCACTTGGTCTTCACAAAGGGTCTCAAAATGACTTAAAACACTACTTTCTAGAGTTAAAATTTCAAAACAATTTGGGGGAGGACCCCCAAGCCCCCCTCAAATTTTAAAATCTCTTATTTACCGTTTTCCCCTGAAAATTCCGGGATTTTTGAAGTGTGATCCTCCTTTTGTGTAACATCAGAAGAAAGAGTCTACAAAATGAATTTAAACACTATTTTTAGGGACAAATTTCCAAAAATTTTGCTGTTTTATATACTGGGTTTCTTTAAAAATTCTGCTTCTTAAAATGAGCCCTCTGCTCTAAGGGTGGAACCCAAATAGGCTTCAAAAAGAGATAAAACGCTATTTTGTGGTGGAAATTTCCAAATGTTGGGGGGAGGACCCTCAAAATATCGCTTTGCTTGGAATTTTCAATGTTTATAAAATTTTGAAATTAATTTCAACAAAATTAATGTAAAATGTGCAAGTCATCTAACACTTGAAGTAAAAAAGAACTCGTGAGTAGGTACCTCAATAAAAATACCTCAAACAAATATTTAAGTCAAAATCCCTCACGAAACAAAACTCTAGTTACTGCTCTGATTTTAAAAAGCTTTATAAATCCACCTTCATTCTTCGCGATAGGTATTTAATTTTTTGTATTCGATTAAATTTTTTTTTAAAATATTGTGCTGCTTTTTATTTGAATTTTTATAGCAGTGGTCCGCGGACCTCCGAGGGACCTCAGCACCTTCCTAGGGGGTCCGCGAGTTACCTTTTGATAGTTTCAAAATAAATAACACTAGTTTAAGAGACAAATTTCAAAAACATTTCTAGGGGAGGACCCCTAGCCCCTCTCGAAATTTTGATGTCTCTAGTTGTAATATTTTAATTAAAAATTCTATGTTTTACAAGGAACTTCTCTCTTTTAGGGGAACCAAAAATGTCTAAAGAAAAGCTGTAACACAACTTTTTGAGGCAAATTTTCAAAATTTTTCTGGGGGAACCCCCCAGACCAGCTATTGTACTTCGAGTAATTGTAAAATTTTAACATAATGTGGAATATGATATGAGTACTACTTTTAAGGAATCTAAAACTTTATGTATAAATATATTCCTTAGGGGTACTTTAGGAATAAGCCTTTGGACTTTGGATATTCAAAATCTTGGGGGGGCTATGTCTAGCATTAGTGGCGATCGAAAGTTTAAGGACCGCTTTTATATGGAATAACTAATATATTTTTTGCCTAGTGCTGGGCCCCCCAAATATTTGATGAAAGTCGGCGCCTATGAAGTATTACATATAAAATGTGTAGTTCTTTTAAGTGAGTCAATAATTATCTTTTCAAACAACAATTAAGTTACACAATTACTTACATTCTATTTTACATTCTGAATAAAAAAATGCATTAACTGATTAAAACCAATTTATAGTGCTAATTCATTTGTCAAGTAAGTTTTTGCAGGCTATGAGATTCTTTTATAACCAAGAAACATGTTAACATTATTCAATTTAAGTTATTATGTCAAATATATCCCTTTAGGAAAAAATTTCAATTTTCATGAAACCAACCAAATTATTTATGAGAGTTTTAAAAAGTAATTGCACTCATTAAGTTTGCGAATCAAAAAGTAAGCACATATTCAACTATCCGCAAAAGATGTTGCTGCTACGACAACATGGATAAGAAACCGGACCAATCGGGGCGCCAACAAAAAAATACTTGAACCCCTCAAACCGATTTTGGTTTAGGATTAGGTTAATGTAGTAAAAATATGATTCAAACAAAGTTACTCAATCTTCAACAGACTTTGCACCTGTCTACTACATCGTACCCAGATGGAGAGGTTAGCTCGTTATCCATTGACATAACCACTCTTGAGAGGCCGAAAGGCAATGAGAGAAATGGGGCTCAAACTAATGGTAAGGTATCAAAACACCGCATTGAATTGAAAACCTATACCTAATTCTTATTTGAGGGCTAAACATTATTCATAATAATAAAGAAAATATATGGGCTTTATAAATTGAAACTCATAATGAGGATAAGGTAAGGAGATGATAACTAAAACCAAGTGCGCATGAGGATATATCCTCAAGCATAAATTACAGTATAATGAAGTAAAAAAAGTACAAACTATTGAAGATTTTAGGACAAAAAACAGTTCAGAACCATAACAAATATTGTTGAAAGAAGATATTTTTTAGAATTACCAACTTTCGAGGTGTAAAGAAAATTGTTTTTTTAATTTTATCTACTTATGGAAAATAGCTATAAAGGTAAGGTAAAAAAGTATATTATAAAGAAAAGGTATAAATAAGGAATTTACAATGTTACTTTAAGGATTTCCCGACTGATAAAATGTTATACCAAAATGACAAAATATAACCCCGGTAATGTTACTGTAAAACTTGCTTTCCAGCTAGTATAGTCTCTCGAAGGAGGAGCTAAGCTAAGCATCAATCACTTTCTCACCAAATTTTCTGCTTAATTTTATTTAAAAACAAACATAACTATAGGGAGGCAAACAATGCCATGGCAATAATTTCTTCCTATTTCCAATCATATTCCTTACAAGACACTTCATGGGAAGAGGTTTAACTCAAAGGGGGCATTGCTTGAAAGGGACTTAAAAACAAAAACATAAATACTCACACAAATCGTCGCCTCTTGGAGTGTGGAGACGCGGACCCGGGTGGTACCTGTGTGGGGGAGTTGGCCACCCCGGGCAGTCCGCCGACGCCGGGCATGGGGCCCACCGTCGGGGTGATGTAGGGGGCCGGGGCCGAGTAGTGCGGGGGCCCCGCGTACGCGAACATGGCCGTTGGTCACCGAGAGGTGCGGGCGGGCATGGGTAAATAAATCCAAAAGAGAGCACGTGCGAGCGGAGGAGAGAGAGCTGCGACGGCCGCTCCGGGACGACACCGATCCACCGAATGCTGCGACGCGAGCGGCAGGCGGCCGCGGCGCCTGGGAGGCAGAGGGGGACGCCTGCAAATTGCGAAGAGGCGACCCGCGGCTTCGGAGAAGGCCCACATCGTTTTGTACTCTGTGTGTGGCTGTTTTGCTGTATTCTGTGTGAGTACGCTTTGATTTTTGGGGAAGTAAATGGCATTGAGTTGTGAATGAATGTGCGAGAGAAACTACAGGGATTTAAGATAAAAATGCTTGGTCGGTTGGTTGGATTTTTATGGTGCAAGACCCAAAACAGCTTACAGTGCGTCAGACACAAGTGATAAAATTTTATCAAGTTCAGAGAAAATTAATATCTGTACAGTATTTTCAAATTTAGTAGGCATCAAAATTTAACAAGCCTTTATCTATCATTAACGATAGGCAATCATAAAAATAAATATGCTAAGGGAATTGTTTTGTGAATGAATTTTCTGCAGGAGAAACTCCAAAGCTTTGAGAGAAACTTGGTTAGTTGTTAATTGGTTATAGGGGTTTTATGGCGCATGAGCCAAAGCAGGATACAGTGCGCTAGATACAAGTCATAAAATTATATCAAGTTGAGGGAAAATTGAAACCAATACAATATTTTTGAATATGGTAGACCTCAAAACTTAAAAAGCCTTTATCTATCATTCATAATAAGAAAAATAAAAATGCCTGGAACGGAATTCAAGGGTTTTTTTAATTATCATGTATTAATATAGATTTAACCAAAACATCATTAATTCCTTAAAGATGCATTGTCGCAGTGTCATGAAAAATAAATTGGCTGAATCAAACTTAGAATTTTTTTTCTTTTTTTTAGGAAAATATAATGGTAAACACATTGGAACGTAAATTTTCTAATTTAATCAGCGGAATATACAATGACAAAATATTTGAGCACCAAAGCTCGATAATTTTTTACAAAGACGTAAAGTGAGTACACACACATAAAATGCAAATAATATAAAAACCGGAACGATCAGTCAAGATAAGAAATGTATTAGAGAGGATCTTAACGATAAGATCAGAAAAAAATGCTTTCGGAAGCTGTCTCGTGCAATAAAACTTCAACGTGTTAGAATAAAAAGCATATAAAAACGGACGATTTTTACTTAACTATAAACGATTTTCGTGACGATCAAAAGCTTATCACTCAGGGAAAAAAAGATAATAACGTAACGTGACCACGAACTCAGATGACGAGACACACATGAAACAAGATCCACACGAACGTTCAATTGATATACCTTGTAACCGACGTGCAGACAGTGATACTCGTTACTTAATTTCATGTCTTAACATTGCCCACGAATCGACAATTGCGATATTTACAAGACGGCATTTATTTGCTGCTTAGTACAATAAAAGCACACTATAATGAAATAATTTTGGTTGTATATTGGGTTTTTTTTATTTTTGTTTTAAGATATGGTGTGATGATGTACAAAGAGCTATTCCTATAAAAGTACTATTTCCGGAAAATAAAATGAACAAAAAATATTTTTAAAGGCATCCTATGCTAAAATTTTAATTGGATTAAATATGAAATATATTTAACTTTTCCTTCGTACATTTTATGTCTCAAAGAGTAAATTAATTTAAGTAATATAAAGCTCTTTATCGAGGGACGAAGCTTAGGGTAGGGATTGCGGCAGGTGTCCCAAATGATATCATACGGCAAAGAGAATTTTAGTTTTTCGTTCTGACCATGGAAAACGCCAAACTTTATCATATGCTTACCTCAGAACTCAAGATATCACATTTACTTATTACAAACAAATACATACCTAAATAATACTGGATACATTTTTAAGACGTAAGGCTGATGTAAACAAGACCTCTAAAAAAGAAGGCTCAACAAAGAGAGCAGTATGTTTGATTGAAAATAAATACCATTACATCTAAATGTTTATTGGGTTAAAACAGTGCTTTCATTGAGCTGAGAGCACTATCATCGCTTGTGACAATCTTGAGTGTACTTGACATTCGTACGAGCATAAAACCACGTAGGCAAAGCGTAGAAGGTTATGCACAAGTTTGATAACCAGAAAAGAGTTAAGCAAAAAGAGAAAACTTAGAAAATACTAACTTTACATTTCTTTAAAAGTTCTCTGATCAAACTAATATGATAAATATGATAATTGGCTGGTAAATAATGCAATAACAATGCTGTTTACAAGAAGCAGAAGAACACATGCAAATAACTTCTCCCGATTATCACCAAATGTTTTGTCGCACGAAATAATTGATGTCCTCTGCAAATTCAATTTTCAAAATCACTTAAGACTTACGGAATTAATTTAACACTTTGAATAGTATAAAAAATTATTACAGTAAATTCGCAGAAATTTTTTTTTAAAAAGCTGTTAAATGGAATACAACAACTAGATCATCCAAACTAAAATATTCACTACCAAATAAATTCATTCACATTGCACATTTTCCACTTTTAATAGGTTTCCATTCCAAAAATTTAGTTCACTATCATGGAAAACGTCTACCATCGAAGCTCCATGTTGCAAAAATTAAGAGGTAATCAAATTGTCCAACATTTTTCAACAGTAAACACAGACACAATGCTTTTTTTAATCAGAGAAATGGACTAAATCCTCTACAACTCAAAGAATGTACCACTTAGGGAAAAAAATACAGTCCAAAAAATCTCTCGCTTCCCACAAATTTTACCCACCATACATCCATCCAAAAGTCACCCAACTCAAGCATCATAAACACAATCATCGATCTTCAAAAGCGCTCAACCACCAACGCAATATGGAGCGGACCCCTTCCCGCGGCCCTTTACCTGGCGGTCGGCCTAAGCCCCGCCTCCCGACGCACGGCTCCAGCCAATGGGGCGGGCGGCAGGCGGGAAAACACGCGTCCAGGTAGGAGGAGGGAAAGCGGAGGCCAAGGACACGGTTCCTGCCTCCCCCCGCTGACCACTCGGACTCCGCGATTCGGAATCAGAGCCGCAAATTATCCACGGAGATTCGCTTTTTACTCCACCCACGCACCCCAAAACACGTGCAGTTGTCGGATGGAAGAGAGAGATCGCAGGGATTTTCGGATGCTTAAGGTGAGTTTATGTGTGTGATAGTTGTTGTTGTTGTTGTTGAATTTGGGTATGGAATGAGATCGGTCACAAAATGTCTCTAGTTTTGTTTCGCTAATTCGTGTTGTGCTATGTTAATCAATGTATGGATGGTGAATATAATGGGCAAGTCCAGTATTTTTATTTCATTTTTTTATTCGATTGAGCAGGGGTTTCCAACTGGCGGCCCGCCAGGTCATTTTTTGCGGCCCGCGAAGCTCCCTGAAAACCTCTAAAGAAGAAGCTTCACAACACAGTTTAGCATACTAAAATCTTAAATTTTTTGGGGGAGGACCCCCTAACCCCTTATTTAGGAATCTCTTCTTAGATTATGGGGCAGCTTCGTTGAGGTTTTAGAATTAAAAGTTTCATGTTTCAAGAGGGAGGTTATTGAAAACAATGAAATTTCCCCTTAGCGTAGCAAGGGGTTATGAAGGCTTAGGTCAACCTCTATTACGAGTAGAGACAAAATGGAGTATCCAAAAATATTAGGTGAACACCATTTTTATGGAAATTTACAAATATTTTCTCGAGGAAGGGAACCCATTAAAAAATATTCAGAATTAAAAGTTGTATATTCTCTAAAATAATTGAAAATTCAGTAATACCTTTACATTATGTAAATAGCCATCGTCCCTCTTTCGCTAGAAAAATTTCATATTAAAGACTCCCCTGAAAAATATATCATGGATAAAAAGAGGAGCCAGATTATGCTTTGCGGCCCGCCACTTGACACGTGATTTCGATTGCGGCCCTCGAGTACTTAGAAGTTGGAAACCACTGCGATAGAGTATCCAAGAGAGGAATATACGCGCAAAATTTTTTAATTACGATAATTATTTATTTATTTATTTAATTTCAAAGTTTGACTTTAAAAAAGGGGGCGCGAAAACGTCAAAATGTAACGTCATTCAATTCGAAACATTTGTTTTGATTTGAACCTATATCAGGATTTAAAGCGATCGTTGATTTTCACTCTAAAGTAAGGCCGAAACAGATCTGACGTCATTCAATCCTAAACAAATGCAAAGGGATTGTCTCTCGTTTTTATTTTAAAATATTGAATTAACTAAATTTTTTTGAAACTTTTCATGTCTATTTTTGATTTTAGATCTATTTTTTACTATGTTTTTCTGTTCAAAAAATGCTGGTATTGTCGCCATTGCTTCCAATCATCCAGATCGCAATAAGTAATCAATTAGTACCAGATTCGAAAACTCGAAATTTCTATTTATTCAAATATTTTCGCACAATTTTAATATAACATCCTCTACATCAGTATGAAATGTGAATATTTAATTTGGTATTGAAATTCTAAATCTATCATAATTTAACCAGACTAAACCCCGATTACAAAGTTATTATTACCAAGTACCAAAAAGACTTTTGCCAGTTAAAATTACTAAGTAACAAAAATACTCTTGGCAGTTAAAATTTACCCCATACCCAAGCTTTATGAAGGAAACATCACACCTTAAAAGCGTTTATTCTGCCTAACAACAATCGGAACACGAGGAGAAGACGACTTTACAACAAAGCGCCTGCCACTAGTAGAAATAGGGGGAGAAATATAAGGGAAAGCTCTGAGGTTTAGAAAAATGAAAAATCTTCGATTAATATCGATTTAGCCCAAGTGATAGAATTATTTCTTCTAGTTCAGTGAATAGAAGCTCTCCAAGGGTTTAAACCAAAAAGGCGATTTAAAGGCCTCTGAGCATAAAAATAAAATTAAGACCTTTAAAAAGGCTGGAAGGAATTTGATGCTATAAGAAAAAGGCCAACCTATAGGGTTCAATTCCCAGAATACGTACCAATAGTCTATTAGGGTCTATTCAAATTTAACAAATTATAAATATTTTTAATTTATAGAAATTTATTCTTGCAATTAATTTTTATGGAAATTAAGCTATTTAAAAAATGTTATTAAACAAATATTGCATGTAACACAAGTGACAAGAATAAGTGAAAATATTTATTTATTTATTTATTTTGTAATACTGCAGCCCATCGAAGGGCCAAGCAGGGGGTTACAAAACAAGAAAAAACAATTCAAAAAAAATCTATAATATTTTCTAATCTCTAATATTTTTTGGCAATAAACTAAACTTCTCGTAATTTAAATATCATATGTATTTTCAAATTAATTAAAAGGTGCCACGTTTTATAGAAACCTAGAAGAAAAGCTCGAAAATGACGCTTAAAATAGGGCATGTTAATGCCAGGTTTTATTTTCTCGAGGACACACAAAAAAATTTACAGCTCTTCCATAACCCTTTGATTGCAAATAATTTAAACTCGCAAACAATTCATTATGAAATTTTTTAATTAAATGGAAAATATATCACAACTTGAAATTCTTAACTCAATCGAATGATTAACGGCTGCATCATATTTTCCCAGACAATTTTCCCTATCCATGAGCACCATATTGGTAGCATAAAAACTATGAATAAACCAATGCAAACTATGAAAGTAACGCTATGTGACATACCGTTGACATTGTAATACTTGGTTGTTCTTCTATAATTTTTATTCCTTTTTTACTTTTGTTTGCTAGACTTAGAATTAACATTCCACGATTCTTGCATGACAATTTTACTGCATCATTTTCGTCAACTTTAAAAACATTTTTATCACAAAGTAACCTGTTTTATAGAGTTGTCGAGACTATTCAAAAACTTAAGAAACTCCACAAAAAGCATTGCTGTATCGTAAGGTGGTCCAGAAAAATTAACTTTTATTTCAGATAATATACTTCTTCTGCAGATAAATATTCTTCAATTTTTAAGTAACAATTAAACACGCGGCTTTAATTTGGAATGAACAATTTCATACTTTTTTTAATTAATAGGTATTGAATCAAAATTTATGAAAATATCAAAGAAATTCACGTATAGTAAAAAGTTGGTAAATCTCAGGAAGGGGGTCTCACTAAATCTCAAGAGCTATGTTATATTTTTAAACGACTCCCGCATGAACGTTTTAGCATTCTTTGAGGTATTGTATTATTAAAAAAAAGAGTTGCTAGCTAAAGTGAATGAGACCTTTGGAATTTGGACTGAACTAACTCGAACTGAACATGGGAATTCATACTAGATAATCTAATTTTCATTTCAATGGCATTTTAATAGTAGGTGTGGGATAGTTCCTGAAATAATAATTATTTATTAATTTAGTGCTTCACTTGGAAGGGCTTGTGCCCCTTAGTGAACAATATATGTATTTGTTTTTTTTTCTTTTCTGTAAATAAATTTATTATTATTATTATTTATTATTATTATAAGTTATTTATTTATTTTGTATTAAAAAATAAGCGAAATCCCTGATCCCCTTCTTCAAGAAGCAAATTCTCGTGGGTACGAAAATTATATTGCTTGGAACCCCAACGGTCCTCAATCCTATCGCAACCGAA
This sequence comes from Tetragnatha versicolor, assembly GCA_024610705.1. Taxonomy (NCBI): domain Eukaryota; kingdom Metazoa; phylum Arthropoda; class Arachnida; order Araneae; family Tetragnathidae; genus Tetragnatha; species Tetragnatha versicolor. The sequence continues at coordinate 61,454,617 of JANDEH010000001.1, forward strand.
CCAAAGTATAACATGTATGATTTGACGACCAATGGACCAAAGTTAAGCAACCAATTCAAGCAAGACCAACCAAAACGCCCCGCACGAAAAGAAATACTTTTCACAGACATGGAGCACTGCATAAAACCGCATCGGGTTATGGTTAGGAGCGTTCGTCAAGCATGGAATGGGGTAATAACGTGTGACTATTTCCAGACATCTTGAAGACGGTCGGATGGACATCTTTAAGAGATGTGAAACTATCACTAGTTCTTTGGCATGTAGCTTCCGAAAAAGCTGTATATGCTTAAAATTTTTCTCAGTGTTCATTCACATCTCAGTATTAGGTATTAGTACATCTGATTAAAATCGCTGTAACGCTACCACCTTTTAAAAAGAACACAAGATGGATATTGGACACCCTGCCTAAACTAAATGAGCCTCGTGTAAAATCGTAGCAAATTCCGCAGAATTTCAGACTACTATCGTCTCTTAAAAAACTACTCTATAACAACGAGTTTTTAGATGCTTCAACTCTCTAGCAGCAGTTTTAACTAAACAAATCTAAAAGGAACAGGATGCGAAAAAGATGTGCTTCCAACACCAATAAAAAGCATATTATACTCTAATATGATGACATCCCAGATGATTCAAAACCAAGTCGTTACAATAAGAAAGACCGGCAAATGAACCAAAATACTCGTGGCACTCTGTGGTTCCAAACCTGATGGCTATGACTGCTGGGAAAAACAGAGTGGGGGTAAAAGGTTGTAGCTCTTCTGAAGCACGTTCCATTCGTTTTCATGGGAGAAGGTTATATAATGGATAGACTAGCAGATCTCTGAGGAGCAACAACCTCTGTACATCATCAATAGAACCATCTCTTTTGGCTTTGGGATGGCGATTGTAAGTATTGTGTGGCTTGAGGTGGAGGCGGCTAATCGTTTGTACCACACAACTATTACATTTTGTAAGGAGCGTATCATAAGGATTTGCAGAGGTTCTATCAGAAAAAAAAATAATTATGATTCTTAACACTGTACTGAGACTATGTAAGAGGTGTTAGTAAAGATTTTAAACTTTAATAATTTATATCATAGGACTTAACCGATTAAAAAATTTTTCTATGATTTGATAGCTTACAGTGAGTAAAAACTTTTTCCAAGGTGGCTTTATTTGTGGTTTATTGTGAATCAAGTTGTTATCTATAGAAAATGAAAATTCGCTGCATTATCGACTTAAAGCAGTTTGTTATTTTTAATATTACAGTGCTTTAAGTTATGATGGTCACTTCAAAATTTAAAACAGAATATTCTACATACATAAAAGCGTACAATACATAGTATTGAAGTACTTTTGAATTCAAGCTTTACTTCCAAACTCGCCAGAAAAAGATCACAAAAGCTACAACGTTCAAAATATATTTCCAGTACTAAATACCAGTAGCAGTACTGCCTACAATTCGCAACAAGAATTCCCAACCAAGCACTACAATTAGGCTGTATTGACGCTTAAATACAATAGTGATGCTTAAGCTAAAGAGTTCTAACTGATGGATGAATGCTAACATCCCCTGAATTCGACACTTGCAATAGTGTAAAACGCTCACAATTCCTAAGTTAATTGCTCACTGATGAAATCAATCGTTATTTCTCAACAACCCCCGCCTGTAAACGGATAAGTTGGTTTGTTGGTTGGTTACTTAGGGTTTATTAGCCCAAAAAGACCATAGGCCATATACTGAGCCAGCCAAAACTACATCTAAACAAAACACAAAAGAGAAACTGGCGTTATAGCAATTGTCTGGAATGGATAATGACTAAAACTGATTCAACATCGATGTCAAAGATAGAGGGGGTTAGAAGGGAAGGTAACCGAGTCATGAACTCGTACCTAAACAAGACCAGAGGCTAAACTCAAAAATTCCTTTACAGTTAATTTAAACACATCAAAGAACTTCAATTACGAACTGAAACAGAACGCCGGCGGAAAACGATGGTCGGGAGTCCACAGTTCTCACTATTTGGGTAGCTTTTAATCCCAGTCACGCCACGGAGACAAGAACCATTCAAATTGAACCCTGCACTCCCACTTGAGGGGGAAAGCTTTCCCATTATTCTTTTTTTTGTCCCTCCGGAAAACAAACGCTCCAAACAGAAGAGGCCGAAAACTCCGAAGCGAATCAAATGGACCTGTGACATGCAACTGAGTCATTTCGCGGCGTCAACAGCATCATATTTAAAACCCAGTCGGCTGCGGGAGCATGTGGAGTGGAGTGGACAACTCGCAGCATCTTTCTTGACAAACGTTTAGGTGGAGAGGTAAGGTTTTATTTTAAATTTTCAATCTGGTACAAAATTATTTTACAGTTACTCTTAACTTAGAACTCGTATCAATCAGGGGTGCAGAATATGTCCAAACGAGCAGTAGCGGATAGAGGTTTTTTTTCGGGGGCTAAGAATTTAAAAATCAAACTGCATCTTTTAAACGAACATAATGTTGAAAAAGGTTGCGAATAATCGTATTCTAATTACCTAAAGGAGGGTCTGCCCCCCCCCCAGAAAGTTTGGGAATTTTAAGTCTAAAAAAAGCATGTTTTTAACTCGTTTCGAATCGCCTCATCCTAATTTCAGACATACATTTTCAATAATTTAAAATATTTTTTGGTAGGATTTTTGCATTTTGATGAACTTGTTATAAAAAAATTGCAAATAAAAGAGTTTCAAGTACCAAAAGGGGGGTCTGTAAGCCCTCCCCCAGAAAACTTCAGGAAATTTAACCCTATAACAGGGTTTTAACTCTTTTAGTGTCGCCTCCTCCCTTAAATATGTCCTTGAGTTCCGGCCTCCCCTATTTCTCACTGATAGTTCTCATTCCTTTTGGGGAGGCTTAAATTAAAGCCCCCTAGCCCCCCTGGATACGCCATCGCCAGTCCAAACGGGGTTCGGGGGAAATTCAGGCAGGTGTGGGGGAATTTTAGTTTAATTTTTATACGGAAATGAAACACTATACTAATCAAAGCTGTTATTAGTAACAAATATTTCGACTGGTGACAATCCCATATACCCTCCTAATTCTACGGAATTAACGTACGGCGAAAAACAACGGGTCTTTGCCGATAAAGACCTGAAAGTTGACTTTTCTGTGTGATAGGTACACCTTCCTTCCATGAGCCAAGGAGACGTTCCCCTGAAGGTGTGGAAAACGTTTCAACATCCCCCACTATGAAAATTTTGTAATTTAGGGTATGTGGGAAGGGCAATTACTTCATATTAAAAGAAATTTTTAATTATTATTAAATTGTTGAAACCGATTTGTTGCACCAAATTTCTTGAAATCGGAATTCGGCGACCCGCTTATAACCTTCCTGGTAAAAAAAAATATTTGTACACATTAACAATTGTATATGCCTAGATATTGTATTGCCTACAATTGTATATGCCTACAGAATATATGTGATTTCTTCTTTAATGTGTTCTCACATTCCCCACAACTTAAAACAGATAATGGGTTGCTTAAAGTAGAGAAGATAGTGATAAAAATGAGTTGGTGGATGTTTTGTATTTGTAGGAAGCTTCATTTAAACTGCAGACCCCTTTCGAAGCTCTTATCCTACTGACTTAAAATACCTCCATAGTTGTGCTATGCGATGAAAAGGGGGCCCGGGGGTTCTCCCCCAGTAAATTTTCGTATTTATAGCTCAAAAAAGTGAAATTTAGTTACTTTTTATAGAACTTCTCCGGATCCCCCACTGCTCCAGGCTCATCGCCCCCCTTTCCGCCCAAAACAGGCCGAGAACGCATTTAGGTAATTTTTAACCCCTCTCACTCTATTAGTACGTTTTTGTTAATTAGAATATTATACCAAAGGATGAACTAATTGTGCTGGTAATGAGACATTGACTGTTTTTTGTTTTTCTGTTATATTTTGCAAGTGTGGCATTCTTTTCTAGCTATTAAAATGAAAGCACATTACCAAGAGGCTGTAAACTTATAGAACTTTTATAAACCTCAGTCAGTGGCGAATCCAGAGGGGGGGCTGTGGGGCTGCAGCCCCCCCAGGAATAAGACATTTAGGTTTTGGAAGTAGCAATAAAGCCAAAAAAGGAAATTTCAACACATTGCGGACATTCGGTGGTGTTACCCAAAGGGTCTCAAAATGAATCGGAACCCTACTTTAAAGGGTAAAAATTCCAAAATTTTTCTGGGGGAAGACCCCCAAACCCCTTCGAAATTTTGGAATCTAATAAGTACGGTTTTTCCTTGAAACTTAAGGGAATTACAAGGAGTGATCCTCTTTGATGTAACCTAAAGTGTCTCAACATGAGTTAAAATACCACTTTTAGGGGAAAAATTCAAAAATTTTTCTTGAATAGGAACCCCTAAACCCCCTAGAAATTTTCCAATACATAATACTACTATAAACTTTTTCCTTGAAAATTCTGCCGCTTACAATGAGTGGTGCTCTTTGGGTGGAATCTAAAAGGCTTCAAAATGAGCTAAAACACTATTTTGAAGGGCAAATTTTCAAAATTTTTCTGGGGGAGGACCCCCAGACCCCCCTTTTACCTTCTAGTTGAAATTTTTACACAGTTTTGAAATTTAGTGCACCAAAATTAAAACCTTACAAAGTCATCTCACCTAAAACTTAATATTCTTAAGATCAGACCTCAGAAAAGATGTTGAGTATCCCCTAAACAAAAATCTGGCTACGGCACTGGCAACCCCCCCTCCCCCTTTCAGTTTCTTACATTAATATTTAAACAGCCCATAATAGCAATTAAGTTATTTGTGAAACTCAGCCCCCCAGACAAAAATCCTGGATTCGCCACTGACCTCAGTAGCTTTAAATTTTAAAAAATCTGCCATAAGACACACAAATTGTAAATATTATTACAATGTTTTTTACCATTACGTTCAACTTGAACAAATAACATATCTTGACCTAAAATTACTATTGGGTACATCTTAAATACATAATTCGCAGTTTTTTACTAATGCAAGACACTTTAGTTTGAACATTCAAGTTTTATTTTAATATTTCATTGATTTTGTGCTCTATATAAATTTTAAATAATTACTTATGTTAGATTTTAAACTAGGCCCGGATTTTCCAGAAAACCTCTTTCGAGTCCTTTTAAGGATGACCGTGCTGCCATCTATTGATATCGCAACATACAAACACAATTCATTTTTCAGGATAATTCAGTTTCAAATAAAATTATAAATAATTTTAAAAAGCTAATAAACTTTTTTTTAAATAAAACAACTGAATTGTTTTCCTCCTTGATCATTTACTTAGAACACTTAAATTTTTATTACAATATAACCATTAAGAAAATTATAAAAATTCAAAAACAGTTTAGAAAAAACTTTCAATTTCTTTCTTTAAATACAAATTTCTTTTAATACAAAGCAATACAATTATATTTATCAAATACCTATTACATTTATAGAAAATTTTACTTTCTTAAAATTATAGCATTTTGTTAAGCCATGTTTTTCTATTTCTTATAGTGTTGGTCATTGGCTCATTTCCTACAAAATATTTTAAGTAGACATGAAGTTCTATTTACTTTATTTAAATTCATTGTAAAACTTACACTCAAATCTTATTTTTATTGCATTTTATGTAATGCATAAAGTTTTAAAATGAATTCAGTAATTACACAGGTAAAAATTACTAGACATGCATAAGAAAAGAAAAATATACTCCTACCTTTACTTATTTGATGACAATGTAAACTATCATATACTTGACTTGATTTAAGTTCATGGTGTGTAGCAAAAAACTCCATTTTAATTCACGAACCACTTTTTTTCACTTTTCTTTAAAATTGAATTTTATAAATGTAGGTTTAGAAATTCAGATTTTAGGGCATACTGATAATCCATTTAATTAAATTTAAAAGTGAGTAATAATACAATGACAATTGTTTTCATTTTAAAACCCAGGATCACATTACTGATTTTTAAAATATCACATGAAGTTCTTTACATACCAGTTATGTTAATTATTCTGTATGCCCAGTTTCTTCAAAGAGCACTTTTTTAATCGAATAATATCAAAATTAGCAACATTTTATAATTCCTTTTCAACCTTTTGTAATATTTTAAGTTAAAAATAAAATAATGATTTAATTTAGTTGTTTTGAAAATGGCAAAGTATGCCCTGTTATTTTTTTTATCAAAATGTGCTTCCATGTAAATTTTTGTAACCATATGTAGCATAATAAAATTAATATTCTTATTGTACATTATTTACAAACAATAGTCATGATTTATACTTGTAAAACAAATTAACTTTTAATAAATATTTTGAAATAAATACTAGAATATACTGTTTATTTAGTTGTAAGGCTGGATTTGTAGTGATAGTATGAACATAAGACAACGTTCCATGTGTATACTAAAAGCAGTGTGTGAAAATGCTGCTTACAATTGTCAGGAAAATATTTAAGGCTGAAGCTGATGAGTAAACACTGTGTTTCAAATAAAACTGATAAGATAAAAGTGTCTCAATCAAGTGATGAGTTAAGATTTTGATCAAGCTATTTAATACCTTTAAATCAGAAAATTTACCTATTTTCTTGATAAGTCTGTGAATAAAACTAACAACAAAATGCATAAGAGAAAAAAGGCATTGATAAATAACATTTGATATCTGAACTAAAACTTTATGGATTTCTTTTATTTTGTGTAAAGTTATTCCTAAAAAATTATGAAAAATAAAAAACTTTTGCTTTAAAAAAAAGGGGGGGAACACTTACTCCTTAATACCAGGTTTTCTTTTTTTAATTCCTTTACTTCCGTCAGTACCTAAAAATCAAATATACAAGTATCATGAGAATGGACCAAGATTTCCAAAAAAGTTTTATTGCAACACTGTAAGAGAGAAATATGGAGCCTAAACCTGTTGTATCTAATGTAAGGAGGAGAAGGGGAAAATGTCATAAGTCTGAGGAAAGCAATGGTTCTTCAATTCAATGTTAGGTCAAAATGAGTTTTTAAAAATGGTTTAGACTTTATTTTAAAATTTTTTGGACTTATTCCAGTTGAAACAACAGAAATGAGTATACACAAGACTGTGGGGGTTTTGTATATTTTTTTATTATGAAATGATATCAACAAGGTAAAAATCATAGATTTGTGGTAATTTAAATTAACCTAGTTTGGTTTTTCTATTTGTTCAATTCCATGAAATGTCCCATTAAATTACTTAGGACACTAAATATCGTGAAATTTTAATGGTTGGCATTGATAAAATAGTATATGTTTTTATCAATTAGTAAACAATTTTTGGAGATATATCTAATATAAGGCATTTAAAACAACTTGATGATAAATCTTTAAACTTAGTTATTTTGAACAACGCCACTTTTACAATTTTATTATCGAAAGGACCTTTTAAATATATCAAGCAACCCAAATAAATTTTCACTCATCATAAAATAGACATTTCAATATTACCTATTCTTAGAGCTTTCTTACCATGAAAATTACATCAGAAGAAGGTAATGTTCAATAGAAAAAAAACAGACTGGAAAAATTTATCTTAAGGAAAGCTTTTTCAGGCAGGGTATTTTTACTCATATAGACTTCAGGGTAAGATTACAGTTATACTTGTTAGTTTAGTTTCAACAGTTAATTAAATACCAACAGCAGCTTTGCTATTTTTATAATGGCTTGAAACATATTAGACTTACAATACAGCCTATTCTGAATTATTTTCCCTCTTAATAAGTGAAGGAATATAGTAAAATATATAGTAGCTATATATTACTTAAATACAATAGTAAAATTAACATTTACTTGACAAAACTTTGACTTTTTTTATTTTAATTAACACCTATACAGTTAAAATATTACCCCTCTCCTAGAAATATTTATCCCAGACAAAAAACAAACAAATTTGATAGTTTATATTCGTTATAGTGTACAACGATTTAAACAACGAATTTGGTACTTCTTTACTCCAAATTTTTTCAAGCAAGAATAATATTTTAAGTTACATATTGTCACACAAAAATGAAGAGAAATATATGGCTAAATAAACCACTGAAAGTATGCGCATTTTAATGTAAAAGTGAAAACAAACTATAGGGTAGACATTTTAAATTGAAGACTATGTTATCTAGTTCAAAAAATTTACCCTTCTCTGGCATGATCATGAAAATGGACTGCAATAAAGTAAATTTGCATATCGGGTTTTCCAAGATTCTCTGAAGAGAAAAACTGCTGCTGCAAAGCTAGATCGAAAATACCACAATCCGTTGATAACTACGATGCAAAACACAGCAAGAGAAATCTTTTTAAACTAAAGATATATTTCCTGAAAACTTTATTGCAGTAGAATTTTCATGGAAAAATCAAACCTCGATTGAAAATATTACCTAGCCCAATATTTGAGCAACTTACCTGGTAGGGGCAGTGATTGGGTAGGTGCAGTTGTAGTAGCCATCGATTTTTACCAAGACCAATTTGTTCGATGCTGGTCTTTCACAACATTCAGCTAGGATGTTCAAGAGTTTTCGTAGATTTCCATATGATGATTGTTTACAAATAAATACCACGAAATTTTCTAAACTACAATAGCATAGCAAACCCTTCTCTTGTCGTCGCTTTACAATTTCAGGGTTGCTTTATTGGTGAGTAAGCGCCGTGTCTTAGTATTTTGGCGATAAAAATAGTCGCCAAGTTTAAATCTGGGTTTGAGAGTAACGGCACGGCCGGCGCGGAGACCGCGTTTCCGAATTTCTTTTTTATAAGTGAAAATGAAGTTTATTTTAACATTAAACGAGATGGGGTAGTAAGAAAATTTTAAAATATATATTAAATAAAATCAATTGAATTAGTTTACTGATTTTCTTCTCACTATTTCGTTAAAAAATAATAGGATTATTTTGAGGATACTTATATTTAAACAATTTTTAGTTTATTTTTATGATTATTTTCTTTATGTACAATAAATTATCATTAACTCCTGGTTTTGTTTCTATCAAAAACATTTCTTGGAAAAGTATTTTTTATTTCAAACATGCATTGTAAAATTATTAGATAATAAATAATGCCTTATTTCTTTTAGACCAGTGTTTCCCAACCTTTTTCGGTCCATGCCCCACCAAAGGCTTTCAAAATTTTCCATGCCCCCCGTCTTTTTTTTTTCAAAAATCCTTCTTGGAAAGTCAGTAGATACTGGTTATCCATGCTCCATCTATATAGGGGGCAATTTGGTTGAGAATTTTCAAATTGCCCCCTAGAAAATCATATTGCCCCCCGGTGGGGCGTGCGCCCCACGTTGGGAAACACTGTTTTAGACATTGGTATTCATTCATTTTTTTTATTAATAAAATTCTTCAACTCCTCATGCTCCACGTGGTATAACATGAGGCTTACAGATGTAAGTAGCTAAGTACAAATTACAATTTAAAAGAACAGAGCAAATTTAAAAGCTTAAACTATAAACAAAATTCCGCAGAGCGTTTACATTTTCAGAACACTTTACAAACAATGACAAAGCAGGTGGCCAAGAATACCCCAATTATATCAACTCTTTCTTCAATTTTTCTTTGTTCAGAATATAAACTATAATAAAATATAATATGTTCTACTGTTTCAATATCCTGACCCCACAGGAACAAAGATTACTACTTACTAAATTAAACCTGAATAAATAGCTATTGAAATTGCCATGACCTGTGAAAATTTGAGATAACTTAAAATCGGTGGAAAAACTTTTACACTTTAACCTTTGAAAAATAGATGGAAAAAAATTTTTAGTCAAAATTGCTTTTGGCGAAGCCAAAAATTCATTATTCCACAACAAAACAGTTTTCTCCCATGCCGCGTATTTCCAGTGAGACAAGGGGACCGACATCGGCCGATCAACCACTTCAAGGCAAGTTATTCATTCATTTAAACACTCTTTTTTGTTAAAGTAAAACTATTTTTAAAATTAATCCTAAAAAAATAAATTCCCTCTAAAAAAATCTTAAATGCATGTAAATGAACTAATTGCAATTAAAGACAAACATATATTATTACAATATATTATTAGGAATACTAGTTTATCTGTGTGGATAGTAAAGTTTTGGAAAAAAAAGTACTTTTGTTAATTTTTAAATATAAAAAATAACTTGCAGATTCCTCCTATAAAATCTTATTAAGTGCTTTCATATACGTAAAAATGTTTCAAGACTATTAAGAATTAATATTGTGTGAAGAATAAGCTTTTGTACACTAATACTGTAATAAAGAAATTAAAAATAACATTACAAGCATTTTTATTTTTTAAAGGTGTCTAACTAAAATTTATAAGTAAAACACAATGATGCTGAATCTTCTCCAACAAAATCATTTTATATGCGAAAATTAGAAGCCTACACCAAATATGACAATGAGTGAAAGGTTTACTACATGTGTGGTGGATAAAATTGTAAATTATAAAAATTTTCCTTACAAACTTTTAATACATTTGATAAATTATGATCTTTCATGTATTACTGTTACAAAACTTTGAATGCAAGGAGAAAGGGAAATTCCTATACAAAACATCCATGGGGACCTGTAGAAATTATATAATGTGACTTGTACTCTTGACTTCTACAAGTTATTGTTAGTCTTATTTTGTACCTTTATAATGGAATTATTAATATCGTCTTATTTTAATTATAGTCTTATTTTGTACCCTAGATTATAATAGATGGTGATAAAAAGAACACTTGTTTTATCAAGGTTATTTTATTTGCAATGACCCTTTCTTAAATGACCTCTTGTAGGACCCAGAAGGGAAGGTTCTACTGTAATATGCATTCCTGTGGTTGTTCTTAAACATAAAATATTCTGAAAATAACTGTTTCTAAAAAATTAATTTTTTTTGAAGGTAGGATGATTCATGATTAAAACACAATGTCAAAAATTACTGCAACTAACTAAAAAATTTAAATTAATTTTGTGTTGTAAACACCCAAAGCTTGTTTTTACAAACACTCAATATTTTCATGAATTTAGTCTTGCAGATTTATTATTGATTTAATATAATTTACAATTCAAAACTTCGAAAAGTTTTTGTGATAATTATTTTCTTTAACAGATCACACACAAGATCATTCTTTTGAAAGAAACTTAAATTCTAAATATGGCCAATAACACTGCAGATGGATAGATAGTGAGCATAGCAAGTGAAGCTAGTGACATGGAAAGTGAGGCTACCTAACTTAGGTGTACTTACTTGGTCTTAAGAAACATTGATGAAAATATTGTGCTCTGTAATTGAAAATTTTACCCGATTATTTCAATATGGGAAATAATGTTTGAGGTTGTGTAGAGATCCCCGGGCCTGAAAAAAGTGTCCAAACCTGCGAACTTTGTTCGGGGGAAGCCCCTGCCAACTTCCATAGGTGCAATACATAAAGTTACTTTTTCCAGGTCCGGAGATCCCTATGGCCAAGACAACTATATCCTGCTCATCAAAGGCTTGCATCCTGAAAGGGTACTTTCCCTCAACAGTACTATTTTATAGAAAAGTGTTAAACTCACTATATGTGCATTTAATTTTTTTATCCAGAAGGTTTTATTTATAGCTATAAACTACTAAAATGTTTTATGGGCACACAATTTCAAGCATTTTTATCTGGGTTGATTTAATAATATCACTCAAATTGTCTAGTGTAAATAATCTTGTATAGTACATTTTAATATTTGACAGGATAGGTGTTAGTAAGTAGATAATAAAAATATTTCAAGATATCATTGGTAAAAATATAACTAATGTCTAATCAACAACTTGATTAAAGTCTTTAAAAAATATGAACCTTAACAAAGAAAGCTAAAACCAATTTTTCAATAAATAGATTTTAATCAACATCCTGCACAACAAGCTTATAATGCAAAGTATAATAAAACAAGTTTTATTAAACACAGTAGCTTACTATGTTTGAAAAATGTCTATAAAAAGCAATAAAAAAGAATATATACTTATCAAAGATGGTATCGATTAAAATAAATACAAAAAGGCAGATAGTTAAGAAATTATAAAACAAGACATGTTGAGACATACAGTTGCAGCTCATATAAAACTATTGTCTACAAGAAAATTTTTTTTGAACTTCAAAAATTATAAACATATTTAACATCAAGCTTAGGAACACAAGTTTAGTGCTTAGATCTTAAAAAAGTTATGAATAAAGAAGTTTTTAAAGATTCATGAGTTTTCTAAACACAAAAAAAATATCTGTGAGAATTTAAAGGTCTTAGCATTAAACCTGTGTTTTCTGATACACAATAACAACTATCTACACATATTGCACAATGCTTCAGATGAAATTACTTCAAAATGATAGAGGATATCATTGTTAACACTTTATAGCACTGTTTTTTCAAAATCAAATTTTTAATTGCTTTAAAATAAATAGAAAGTTCTTTCAAGCATTCAATTTGAATGTCGTAAAATGAAAATATACTAACATAAGACATATTTCAATTAAAATAAAACATACATGTTGTACATTTTTACAAATATCTAGAAGTTTTAAGAGTCAAAACTACACATTTGTACACAATTAATCACATATAATAAATCTTTCTCCACAGATAAAAAGTTAGCAGGTGTAATACCAAAACATTACACTGAGTTTTCACAACACCACTTCATACACACAAATATTTTTAAACCTTTGGTGATGATGCACTATCATAATGCTACAAGATTTTATGTACAACTGCTTTTACTAAAAGTCACTCTTCAAAACATATACAAAAGCTTCTCAGCAATGAAAAGATATTTCTGTAGTAAAAGTACTGAAAATATTATTTTAATTTTATTTGATTTGCTAATGGATAAAGTTTCAATTAAGTTTCTAAGTTTAAACTTAATAAACTAATGGATCCAGACACTTGAATCTAATAGCCATAAATAAGGAAACTGCATAGGCCTTCAAGAAATCCAATTAAAATTATATTTCAGAATTTTTTAGGGACTTGTGTTTTTAATGAACACTTAAATTAATATCTTTGTAAAAAATGTGTTCTTAAAATTAATGAAATTAAAAAAAATAATTGTTTTGTGAGAAGGTATGGAGAAATGAAACTTAAATTATAGAATTTCTAATGGACCTCATTTTATTTGAAGTGCATATATAATGAAAGACAACCACAATCACTAACCATTATAAAGATACTTTGATGCAATATCAAAATGAAATTTAGCTGCTTTAAAACAAAAATATAAGCATGAAGAGAACATTTAACAAAAAAAAGTATAAAATAATGTGAGATCATAAAATCTGTATTTACAGATGGAAATATGTCCAAATATAAACACATAAAGAAAGAGATTGGAAAAATAAGGTCTTAATATAAACCTACAACAGAGAAACAAAACAAGAATATCACTAATACCTTGGCAACTAATAAAATATTTTCACCAGTAAAGCAGTAAAATGCAAATGTATGCTGATGAAAATTGAAACACAAGATAAGTTTCTAACCATAACAAAAATGCAAAAATGAAATTAGACCATGGGTAAAAAAAGAATTAGATAAGCTTTAAAACCGATCCATTAACTTCCTAAAATGAAACCATGAATATCACTAAAAGAAAAATTAAATAAAATGCCAATACAGCAGGTAGAATGAACTTGAGATTAACCCAAACTAATTAATTGTAGTAGATTTGGGATTTCTTATTTCTTAATTTCATCTAGGATTAAAAATATCAATGAAAAAATACCAAACAGGATACTTAAACAAAAATTGTCTAAGATAAATTATATAAATATTACTTAAGTAACCCCCAATGAATTTTTGTTCTACTTTCTTAGCAGTGTAATAATATATTGTGGCTCAAAGTGCAGCATGATAAAACACAATTTTCACAATTTTAAAGACACAAACACTAGCTCTTTTTAAACGCTTTTATTCTACTTGCTTTTGGCGGCGTTTTACGGGTGGAATTTTAAAACTCGATTTTCGGGCACTTCCCGATATGTTAGGGCTCCGAAACTTTACACATCGGTGTAACCTTCATGACACTCCAATATCCAACCATTATCTAGTCAAACAACTAAAGTTAATTAACGAGTATTTTTAATTAACAAAAAAAACGGAACTTGAGACCTTTCCCAAAGGTCTATGCCCCTTAAAACGTGCATAATTATGTATTAGGCATAACTTCATCATATTTAAAAGTCAAAACGAGAATTGCCCAGTAATTATGATAATTATAGATTAATCACTTTTTTGAATGCATATTTTGGATTCTTGTACATAAAATTTCAGGCACTTCCAAACGATATACAGTTCTGAAACTTTGCACCATGGTAGAATTCCCATGGCAATGCAATATTCAATCATCAACCAATCAAAACCACTATAATTAAGTTAATTAAAGAGTAATTTTGATTATTCGACTATCTCGAATTTGAGACCTTTCCCAAAGGACTATGACCACAAAAACGTATACAATGATGTATTACATATAGCTTTACAATATCCAGTCATCAAAATGTGAATTGCCCAGCAATTATGTTAATTATTGGCGATAAACCGCTAATTTCAAAAACACATTTTGGATTCTTGCACATAAAATTTCAGGCACTTCCAAACGATATAAAGTTCTGAAACTTTGTACCATGGTGTAAACCCAATGACAATGCAATATTTAATAATCAAATAGTCAAAACCTCCGTAATTAAGGTAATTAACAAGTGTTTTTAGTTATCCGTTTAATTCAAATTTGAGACACTTCCGTGAAGCCAATGGCTCCCAAAACCTGTAGGATAATATATTAGGTATATCATTACAATATTCAATCTTCAAAACGTGATTTCTTACCTTCCAATTAACAATTAAGATAATTAGCGATTTAAGATAATAACCATGAGAAAGAAATCCGCCAGAAGAGCGAGAAATCGCCGAAAATTGATGTCCTATCCCGAGGAATCGCGAGAGAAGTAAAATATGCTACTTTTATATAATTTATGGACTGCTGAAAAGACTGGATAATACTGTTTGCTCCTTGATACACACTAATTCTGAGTTTTATTTTTGTCTGAGTTAACAATTGGTTATTTTTATTTTATTGAATGCCTTATCTTTTCTTGTGAATCTTTTTGGTATCGATGGATTTCATCGGCGAGTGAGCGGTTGCGCGTTATGTTTCACTATTATTGTAAAAAACTAAAATTCCATCCTAACATAAGATTAAATATGGTTGAAATAAATACATTTTTTCTTGTGAGTTTTTGTTAAAAATTACCATGACTAAAAAGTAGAAAATAAAATAAGTAAAAAAAGATTTTTTAAAAAACGCTTTTATTGAAGTGTTCTAAAAGGTCAAAAATAATTTATTTGGTTTGACAAATAATTTATTGGGAAGTAGAAAATAACTTTTTGGTAAGTAAAAAATAACCGATTTTCTAATCACTAAAAATAAAAGCGTGGGCGCTAGTAATTCTTTATTCACTATTTATTCTAACTTCTTTATTCTATGTTCTATAAGGAAAAATTTACAAATTTCTCATTTATGAGGTTTGGGTGGGATGGATTCACTTTAAATTCTCTATTAGGTATTTTTATTTATGTAAAATTATACATAAATGCCGACGTAATAGCTTAGTGGTTAGAGCATCTGACTACAAAGCCGTACGTCTGGGGTTCGAATCCTCGTTCGGCATAGATGTTAGTGTTACTGTCCTTGTGTGTGTTGAATTTACCTATACGGGTCCATACCTTCAGGTAAATTTGTACAAATTTTAAAAAATAAATAAAAAAATTTAAAATTATAAAATATATATAAATTACTAGTGCCCACGCTTTTATTTTTAGTGATTAGAAAATCAGTTATTTTTTACTTACCAAAAAGTTATTTTCTACTTCCCAATAAATTATTTGTCAAACCGAATAAATTATTTTTGACCTTTTAGAACACTTCAATAAAAGCATTTTTTAAAAAATCTTTTTTTATACTTATTTTATTAACATGCATTTCTACAGATGTAAAATTAAAAAAACTAGCAATAGAAGAGCTTCTAGGTTCCTTTTTTTTCAAAACCATTTACTTCAAACGATTCAATGTGGAAATTTGAATACAGATTGATGTATTCTTCAATTTATAAACAATGTAAAACCACAAAAATCTAGGTTTTCCCAAGCTTATAAAAAAATATCAAGTGAAACATTTCTAAACCAAACATATTTTTATGTAAAAAAACTAAACATATTTTAAAATAAACCATTATATTTACTAACCATTACATTAATGAAATTATTTCACCATCTTTAAAAATAAATAAACACGAGCAACAATTAACATGAGGATTTCTTCAGAGGATTGAACAGAACAATTGCATTAAGGCCTATCAGTTTTTTTCTAACAAAAGATTGGTTCCCCTTGTTAGCACAATATTTTATGCTAAGTAGAGATTATGAAAGGTAAGTTAAAAAAGAAAAAAACTGCCAAATATTTAAATTTTTTACATAAAATGTAACCAATTTTAGGACTTAGAATGAATACAGCACAATACAGAGAATCACCATATTTAGTGAATACACTCATGATATGTATCAGCATTTCAATTACAAGGTTGCTTGCAATAAACATAATCATAAATCACTGAATAGAAATAAGGGTAGTTAAAAAAACAGTATTTAAAATTTTGACTGTGGTTTGTAAAAAATGCTATGATAAGAAAAAAAACAAACTTTAAAGTGAAATCTGCATCAAATCTCGTTTTTCCCAGAACTCATTCAATCATCACATGGAAATGTTTGGGAAAAAACTTTTTGAAAACTAAGGTTTCATGCTTAAAGGAATGATAATTTTATAGTAAATTTCCAAACTGAAATTTATTAAATATTAAATGAAGCATGTAAGTTGACGTTCTAATGAACATTAAATATTATAATGTAAATGTTAGTTATTGTAGCAAGCTGACTCTTTTAGAGTAATTATGATTGGCAAAATATACACTTATCTCTAGTACACATTTTATACAGATATCCATGCAGACACACATCTTTTTAAATATTTAGTCTATCTATTAACACCTTATACAATTGTCTATGAAGTTGAAATTTAAAAATACTGGAGTTTGATTTTTCCAAAAAGTACACCTTTTTACATCAAAAGACTCATCAGGGTGACACATTCAAACAGAAAACACAATAAAAAAATTAGGACAACAGTTGTCAACAATGTTATTAAAAATTCCCAATCTTTAAAAGCAGCCTGGCTAACTTAGAAAAGGCTGAATCATGACTAGATAAAGATAATAGGTATATAAGTGTATATATAAATTTCAATCAGCAGTTAAAAGTTAGATGCAAAAATAAGAAGCAATACCAAGCCTGCAAACACATCGGAACTAATCTCAAACAAATTACTGAAACTCATCATCAGAGCTTAAAAGAGTAGATTTCTCATTGTAGTTATGACTTATAGTTGATATTTGGCGATTTTGCGAGTTACTACTGCGCCTGGATGTAGGATTATCTTGAATACTTCCCCAATGGCTGACAGGAGCAGCAGGTGCAGTATATTGTGTATACTGTTGATACTGGGGATGAAAATTGTGTATAGCATCATTCATTATATCCTTCGGATTCATGGTTTCCTGCAATGTACATAAAATAGGTAAGCCTTAATAAAACATAAGGTATCCATACAGCAATGGTATTGTAGCATATATAAAACAGGGTTAAGTATAATTTGGAGGGTCTTTAGCCAAAATAATCCAAGAAGATCCAGGTTTATCTCGAGATGGACAGCAATATAAACCCTTTTGGACTGTAAAAATGGAGGTATGTGAAAATATTGACATTAAGTTGTTTTAGCAACAAGGTGCTCTGCTCACTAACGCTCCAATCTAAGATTATCTTTCTGAAGGGAGATACCCCTGGGCTACCCCTTGGATCTGCTTTCAACTAGTTTAGGAGTGGCCAACTTCTTAAAGATCAATTTAAATGAATATTTTATTTAGGAAACTGTCAAAACTAGGCAAAGGATCTAAAAAAACTCCCTAATTTATCCTAGTGTATTCAACTTACTTCACTGTCATTCTTAGTACCTAATATACTAAAATTTTATCTGCGAGAGTATTGTGGTTTTCCAAAGATTCCCTCAAGATCATTTGGGTTGATCACCCCTAAACTAGACTAACATTAGTTATTTTAAGTAAAAAAAATAATAGACTGAATTAAAATTCAAAACTACTTTGAAACATCATACAAATAAAATAAAAGGTATAATAAATACCTAACCTGCAAAATTTACAAGAAAATTTTAAAAATAGGTACACGTACTTTTAAACTGCTTGATATGCTCTGCATGGTCACAGAGCGTCCTTGAGAGTCCGTTGCACAATCTTGCATGTACACTCGATAAGGGAATGCATATCTGAGAGCAAGAGCAGCAAAAAACATTTCTATACAGATCAGGAAATTCTGAATTCCTGCAGAAACAGTGCCAGCACTAGCAGTGTGAACATTCAGTCGATGGCCAAAAATAGGAGAAATGACTCCTGCCTTTTCAAGTATAGCCAAAACAAATCCTAAAAAATAAAAACATGTGTAAAGCAAAACTTTGCATCTCTGTGCATAAATCAAGTTTCAATTTTCAGATTCAGTTACATCTACTACAAAAAATTAAATACTTAAGAAACAATAGAAAACAATCCAATAGTTACACAGTTCATAACAAAAAAATTCGCTGGTGAGAAACATTTACCAACATAAAAATGAAAAACTAGTTAAAAATGTATAAGTAAACATAATTTTTACCTTGCCAAAAGGAAAGAAATATAACAGATTTCACAGTACAAAACTTCCACACAGGCTCATAAGGGGAAAGAAGTTCATGTGTTGCAAAGTAGAACAGAACCAAACCATACAAAGCAAGTGTGACACTGATGTTGTAAATTATATTAATATACAAATATCCACTGTCAGGTCTAGGAAAAACAGATATTTTAGCTCACATATTGAAAACAGAAAAATTAGTTCAAATTAGCAATTTTATTCATCATACCTCCAGTCACCATCAGAATACTTCCCCAGAGGTTGTAAGATTAAAATAATAACAGACATTAAAGGTTTTACTGCACAGAACTGAAGAGTAGCCTAGAATCAAAACTCATAATATTCAGAAATATATTTAGTAAGGGTTATCTTTTACAAGAAAAATTTTTATTGAAAACAGAGAACATAGTCATAATTAGTTTTTTAGATATTTCAATAAAAATTACAGTTATCTGCTAAGTGTTTTTGAGGCATCAAAGTTATCTGCTAAGGTTTTTTTTGTGTGTTCATCAGGAGCAGAGGGATTATTATGGATTAGGAGTCACAAACAGGAAAACTATGAAAAATTATCTTTAATTGTGCAAGAGAAAAATGTATGCAACAAACAGCAGTCCAACTAAATGACCAAGGCTGGCATGGCCAGAGTAAATACTAGGAAATTTAATGTTCATGCCAAATAGTAGTGATTCAAAGATATTTCAAATTTAAACTGATGTTTCTCTCAGATGTTTGATGACAACATCAGTAACTCTAAAACAGAATCTGCACTTTTTATACAGTGAGAACAAAACATTCAAATTAATGATCTTTAAATTACAGCTCATTAACTATTTCAATATTAATTTGGAAATTAAATACCTAAAAACTAGTTATAAAAAATTGTAGGAAATGTGGACTCTAAGTTAATAACTGAAGATGTGTTGCCCATTCAACCTTCAGCATGATTGGTGATTCATCTTCAGTAAATTTTTAAAGTAAACTGTACAACATGCAAACTTAAAACATTGCAGTGTATAATTAAGTTGTCAATTTATAAAATAAACTAATTGAAAAAATATAAAATTCAGTTATTGTAATCATTGGATAGTTTTTTATGTCTTCTACTAAGTAACATACGAGAGTAAAAAAAACTGTGAAAACCACCTTCAAAAAAGTTTTAATATTGAACTATTTAAAATATTGTACCTCTATCATGATTAAGTTTTCTTTTATGAAGAAAAAGTGTCAAAAATTTAAAAACTTTAAAATTGAATTACTTCAAAACTTATTCGAAAAAAGGGTGACGAGGTGTAAAACTTCTGACCTAAGAGTTTATGTCTGCAAAAAAATCATGTTTCTGCTGTAAATAGATTTTGCTGGGGGCAACTCGCAGCAATTAAAATTATTCAAAACAAAATGCGTACATTGATTAGGTTTTACATTGGGACAACTTAATTCACTGATAGCAATTATATACAAATTATATACCACATAATAACATGAAATTATTAACTGAATTAAAATAATTACTTTTTACAGTGGTTTTATTAAAAATTTTACTCAATGCAAAAACTAACTTACCTGTTTACAAAAACGTAAAAATCCTATAGTATAGGTCTTTCCTCCTAAGCAACAAGTTCCATAGAGCCAGCTTGATCTAAAAATAACATTTATGAAAATGTTATCAATCTAAAATTAACTTATCTTTAAAGATCAATCAAGGAAATAAGTTGCAATGGAAACTCTCAACAATGAACTAATCTTATGACCTAATTTTACACAATGCAATTTCAAGCAATCTTTAAATTGAATCTGAACATAGAATACTTCTTTGGATCAGCTCTTTTTTCATGAACATTTGCTTTATCCCATCTTCAGTGTACAAGAGCTCCCCACATGAACTAGCTAATGAATAAATTATTTTCTATGCTGCAATAAGGTAGCACATTAGTTACCCCAACTGTATCATCTTTCTTTCTCACATTTAAACACCCATGTCAACCAAAAAATTATAAAACAAAATTTACTGAGTTTATAGGTTTATAATCACATTATAATCTATTCATTTAGAATTGGCGCTTGAGAAATAGTGCTTTCCCCCACGCTAGAATCGTAACCATAGTTACGCTATTCGAGCAGTCAATAGTAAGCCTTCTTCGTCACTTTGACCAGGATAGTTGCTATGGTTACCAATCGGTGGTGGGGGAAGGAAATATTTTCAAGCGCCAGTTCAAAATGATCAGAGTATAGTATCTTATCTGCATGATTTGCATCTAGCTAGCTAAGAGTTCTCCCACTTGAAGTTTGCTCTCTTACTGAACAAATGCAAAATTATTTAGCATTTTATAGAAATCCTGACTTAAAAACAACTGCTAAAAAGATGATTTAACGAAAATTCCCCAAGAATTTAAATTAAAAAATACCTACAAACAATTAAAACCACACAAACCAGCAAAAATTACAAAACTAAACAGAATCTACTGTAATAGGATATTCCAATTTTTGATAAAGATAACTAATCCTTGAAAAGTTTAATAAAATTAGAAACTTGTTCACCTGATTGGTTTTCCTCTGATTTCAGACATTATATTCCCTTCTCCACCCAGATATTCATAACACAAACTCAAGAAGTTGTAAATGACAAAAGCTAAATAAGTAGGAAGAAATTAAATATATATTATACATAATTATAATACAAAATAATAAAGATCAAGCTTGCAAATACTTTTAAAACAAAAATTATCTACCTTTATACTTAAAATTTAACATTTTCAATCCTGTACTGCCTTTGATTACTATATAATTCTGGGAAAAATTTATGATTGGCCAGGACTGAAAAGGTTAAACAACAAATGCTTGTGAATTCAAGTTATTACATTGAAGGCTGTAAGAACTTTCAAATTAACTGGCCAATTTAAAAAAGTTTGGTATAATTTATTACTTCTAAAATTGCTAGACAACAAAGATTTTTGAATAAATAAAGCTATTTAGAAAAAGTCATCTCAATTATAATTCACCACTTAAATAAAATTGCTCAACAGAAATACTTACCTTCATACCAGTCTCGAATGCTATCAAAATAAATGTAGTAATTGTCCTTAAAAAACAAAAGACTTAGCCATGAATCAAATCCATATATAGGGACGATGAACAAAATTCTCACAATCCACCTTTGTTCAGAAGGACTTGTATAGTAGCGTAAATGCTGATAAATCTGAAAACATTATAAAAATTAGAATACATGACATTGGATAGTCCACACCATATCAACACACTTTTTGAACTGCACATCTTGGATTTTCTTGAAATTTGGCAAGTTTTCATTTTAAAAAAAAGGTTATAACACCAATTTTGAGTAAAATTTCAAAAACCTTTCCGGGAAATGATTACTATCACACCGTCTATATTGCTATAAACTTATCTCCTAAAAATTAATAAACTACAGTATCTTATCTTTTTTTTCTAAAGGCACTGTTATCTAAAAACATGACTTCCACATTAAAAAACTTCACAAAACCCAGCCACTTGGTTAAATGAAGAAAGACATGCTATAAGACTCACAGAAAATTTCAACAAGAATTGCTCTCTTGATAGAAGATAACACAATATTTTATAAATGTCAAATACTTTTTTTATAAAAAGAATTAAACTTTAAATTTTGGTACTTGCATATTATACAGTCAATAGCCGTCAAATTCAGCGGTAGCGCTATAGAACAGTCAATGGGATTTTAAACGCTTTTGGATTCAGCGGCACTGTCGACAGCATGATACGTAAGAACCTAAAATTTTTTTATCCTGTTCTAATCCCAAAATATCTACAATAGTCTTACAGCAGAACTTTTCTCAAGTTTTATATAAAATTTCTGGAGATATCCTCTTTAAAAACGGGATTTTCTGCACACTATGGGATTTGGTTTTTAATCACAATGAAACACTTGTTGTGTGTGTGTGTGATTGAATCTTTTTCACATCACACTAGAAGAAGAAATATGGGGGAAACAACTAAAGTATTATGACTTTGAAAAATTAAGACCACCTATCTGAAAAGGAGATCTTCAAGAACTTGACAGAACTTTTGTTCAAGTTTTGATTACTTTTTACCCATGTTGCAAATAAAAACAACTAACCATTCCATGATAAAATTTGGAATATTTTGGGAGTCAATATGGATATTACATATGATCAAAAAGTTAGCTAATATACACTAAAAAACAATGTTTTCAACAAAAATTTAAAACATATCATACCTGATGACAAGTCAGAAAAAGAGCAAACCAAACAAAAATTCCCGATATTACTTGGGCTCCAGTAGTTTGAAGAAAAGTTGGAGGTAGGTCTATATCAGTGTTATTAATAGTAGTATTTTCATCAGTTACAATATCTGATGTAAAGTTTTCTATGTCTGTTGGCATTGATGAAGTCACTGACATGTTTAATAAGCGGGTAACATTTATTTCACCTGTAAGTAAAATTATTCAAATTAGAAAACTTAATTTTTTTTGCAAAAGAAATTTATAAAATTGAACCAGACACACAACTTAAGTGGGAGGACTGTGGCCTAGGGATGCTTATGACTTGAACTCAAAATCCCCGTAAGGGGACACCAAATATTATGCGTGGTCAAAAAGAGGGGGAGGGGTTTGGAAAAATCTCACCATGGGGGGAAGGGGGGTCGATTAAAATCTCACGCCAACTTTAGTCAGAAATTATACGATTTTCTTTTTTTTAAGTATGAGAAAGGAATACACACAGATCAGATACTGTGGTGATTTTTAGGCGAAATTCCCTCTTTCTCAGTTTGAGCGAACTTTTGGCTTTTCCATCTCTTCCTCAATCAAAATTACGCGGTTTTGTGAATCCGTTTGTCTGTTCATCTTTCTACGCTCCTATGCTCGTAGCCTTACTTGTACTATTCGATTCCTCCTCTCTGTCGCCTGACTAGTCATAACTTTTCCGTACAACGTAATCTTTAAATCACCAATATTTTAAACTAATTGTGGAGGGGAGTAGGGGAGTTAACCACCATTACAAAATTATTATGTGAGGAGTGATCCACCTCGAATGCAACCAAAATGGTCCCCAATGTCCAAAAAGGAGTCACAAAACTATTTTTTAGGGTCAAATTACAAAAACTATTACCTCAAAACAGGGTTGGCAAGGTTTTTCCCACCCCCGGTAAATACCATGGTAAAAACCGGTATTTACCGTCCTGGGAAAAACTAGGTTTTTCCCACATGGGAAAAAGTGGGAAAAACTGATTATTTATTGAATTTATTCTGTTCAAAATGAATGTTTTAAAAGTTTTTACAGCCTTTTTTTAGAAAAATGACCTTAAATAAGCTTTATCCTATGTTATGAATATGGGTTTTATCATGTGTCTGAGGAATGTCATCTTTTGATGGTATGCCCTTTTCATCGGATTATCATACCTTGTTACTTCAAAAAAGTTATCTTGCAATCAAGATTTACATTTACGTTTTGTTTTATTTAAATTACGTTTTTATTTACATTTAAAAAAACTGTATATAATGCTTTTCTTAAAGACACAGATATTATAAGTAAATTTGTTTTAAAGTATTCTCTATTTTTATTTGAGAAATTCATTAATATTAAAAAATATATGCAAATTTTATGTTAAATGTCATGATTCTCTTGCTCACTTATATTTTTCCCACCTGATAATTTTAACCCCCCTCCCAAAAAAGTCATTTTTAACTGAAAGTTTTATAATATGTTTAAAAAGGCCATAACCTAATACTTCCATTATTTTGTCAATTGGAAGTTTTTCCCACTTTTTCCCGGTATTTACCAGTTTTTCCCACTTTTTCCCGGTACTTACCAGTTTTTCCCAGTGGTATGGGAAAAACTAGTTTTGGACGGGAAAAACCCAACCCTGCCTCAAAACCAAAATCATCTTTGTTTCCACGCTACCCACAAAACTTATACATCAATTTCATTAAAGGTCAAAAACCCCTCTCGAAACAATATTGTGGCTACGACGCCCTCACAAGGCTTTAAAATTGGTCTCCACAAACATAAAAAAAGTCGACCCTGCTTGCCCCCCCTAAGTAGAACCCTGGCTAGGCCCATGCCTAGGCTTACCATACATCCAGGATTACCCCGGACAGTCCGGGTTTTATAGAGCTATCTGGGGAAATGTCCTGGGACGCTAAAATGTCTGGGGTTTCACCCATTTAAGATTTGCAAGACATTTTTATGAAAAAATCCTGACCAAACTATTTAAAAGTGCATTTTTTTACGTTTTCTAACGTCTGTATTACTTCAGAAAACTTACTTTCAGTGAATTTTGTGATAAAAATTAAAAGTCAATCAAACAATTTTTGAAAAAGTAATGTTAAATGAAAAAATAAAATTTGATATTTTTGTCTGATGTTTATTAGTTTGAATAGTTTTTTCTTAGTTTTTAATCTTTGGTAATTTAATATGGCACTTATAAAGAAATTTCAAAAATATGCCCTGGGTTGGGTCCGAGAAAATACGGTAAGCCTACCCATGCCCTAAACTCTTGGAGCAAGGTTGAGGACTACTCTATAGCATTGGCTATTCAGCTAGTTTCTAGTTCTTAGCAATTAAAAGCCGTTTTCGTCAGAGAGGACTTACATCAAATCTGTTCCAACTAAAAGTAGCCTTCGAAAATAATCATGAATTTTCTCCATTTAAATTTTAAATTCAATGTATTGATTCAATAGAATTGATAACTAGAAATAAGAGGATTAGTAAATTATGTGGGCACAGCTGGGATATACGTCGGCCAGTCGCCATGTTTACTCACAGCTCAAATTAGATCTATATTGTTGTGTGTCATCATTTGAGCTGTGGGTAAACATGGTGGCTGGTCGACGTATATCCCAGCTGTGCCATTATGTGTATTACATTCATAGAAGTATATTTTTAAATAAACAAAGTAACTCGGACACTATGGAAGTTTCTTCCGATCGTTTATAGCGCGATCCCAACAGAACACTAAATTAATTTCAACTGGTGGTGAATTAACCAGATTGAGTAACGGGTTAATCCAGGTTTTTGTACCATGGTCCTGTTTTAGGAATAATTTATATGGAATTTGTAAAAACCATATGGAATTTTGTGAAAACGAAGGGTTTGTATACAAAAAGGCATTCATAACTTTTAAAATAACCCCAACACTGGAAAATTTCATTCTAAAATGATCAAAGAGAAGACGATTTTTAAAACATTTTTGGTTTTGGGACTTTTGTGAAGAGTCCTTTTTGGGAACTGGAATTACGTGAAGGGTCCTTTTTTGTTGATTAGAATTTCGTGAAGGGTCCCTTCAAAATGGACCCAATTTCTCTCTAGATGAACCCCTGGTTAAAACAAACCTTCAGGATGTTTCACGTAGGAAGAGAGAAGTTTCAAATGGATGAGATAGCTATTCAGAGACAATAACGATAGAAATTCTGTTTACAACGGTAATTAGATCTTACCCATGGTCAACTCCAGCTGTTTGATTAAAGCGTCACTTAAAAATCATCAGAACAGTGGGAATCTTGAGAAAATCAAAGAATGTGTTCAAAACGTCACGCCGGATGGAAAAGCGTGACAAATTTCTATTTCACGTAAACTCATCATTTTTTTACCTCATTCTGCAGAAAGACAACAAATATAACAGTACCTCCTTAGTACTTCTGCTCTGCGACGTCAAAATAGTTCCTGTTTCAAACTGCCAGATCACAATCGAGGGATTGAATGCTTTTGTTTCATACACACAAACTCCATTACTCTAGCAAAGGAATATATTTTTTACTCAGCCATTTCACATAATTATACATTAATTTTCTTTAACTTTATTTTCATTGTAATTAATGGTTTCGATTATGAAATATTTAATTACAAGTGTCAGGACTAGATACAACTCAACATAAAGTAGTTCTGTTTTCAATTTGCAATGCAATGGCGTCTGCTCTATTTACTGGAGCAAAACACGCACAGTTGTATGCCAAATTCAGACCTTTTCCTCCTCAAACATGCACAGATTACATAATATCTTACTTAAAAAGCAAGGTTTATCATTCTCATACATTTTTTATTTAGTTTTCTCGTTTTTTAACTATCAAATAATAAAGTCCATTAAGCGGCTTGTGTTTTTGCCAAAATACGTTTGACTTTAACCTAACTTAAAAAGAACTTATAATTTTACACTCTAATCTTAATCCGCAATAAACGAACATTGCTCTGAAAAATCTATAAACATAAAACACTTTTGGTACAGCTTTAGAAAGAGTCCACCAGCCGCCATGTTTACCCACAACTCAAATTTTGACTGACAATCATAGAGATCTAATAACACTGGCACACAAAAAAAAGAAGTGAAATGAACTTTGGACCGGACCTACCTACCGGTATGTTTTTCGACCCGCTGAACCTGAATTTCAAGTCCGTTTGGCCTGGTCACCCTCCAGTTTTGAGTAAAATGCAAAAAAAGGTCGAAAATCCCAAAAACTGCAGTCACAGCAATGAAAAAATTTTTGTGAACCTGGATCACGTATGATTTTTGTGTATTCTAAATAACTGAATCTAAATCTAAAAGTTAATTAGCCCGGTGAGCCGTCCAAGTTTGAAAAAAAACGAAATGAACCATGAAGGTAGTCACCAGTTGAAATTTTTGAGAAAAGTTTACAAGTATGTTAATTAACCATACTTAAACTTTTCTCAAAAACTTCAACTGGTGACTAACTTCATGGTTCATTTTCATTTTTTCATGGTTCATTTCGTTTTTTTTTTAATTTGGACAGCTAACCGGGCTAATTAACTTTCAGATTTAGATTCAGTTATTTAGAATACACAAAAATCATACGTGATACGGGTCCACAAAAATTTTTTCATTGCTGTGACTGCAGTTTTTTGGAATTTTTGGCATTTTACTCAAAACTGGAGGGTGACCAGGCTAAACGGACTTGAAATTCAGGTTCAGCGGGTCGAAAAACATACCGGTAGGTAGGTCCGGTCCAAAGTACATTCCACTTTTTTTGTGTGTGCCGGTGTAATTAATATTATTAGAATAGATACTAAAATAATAAAAATTAGTAGATTGCTATTAGAGATCTAATAGTAAGCTATAAGACAACTATAAGATCTAATAGTAATATTAATGCTGACAACTTTCATGTTGCTGTGGGTAAACATGGCAGCTGGTGGACTCTTTCTAAAGCTGTTCCACACTTTTACATTAGCATAAAACTAAGAACTTAGCAATCTAACACAGTATGCAAGAAGTTTAAATATGAGTTGGAATCAGGGCAGTTACCAGACTTTAGCGGTTGGGGAATTTTGATAATATTTTAACTGAAATGATCCCATCCCAAATGAAACTATCCAGCAAGTAGGCATAAGTATCCAAAAATACCTGAACCAACTTCATGATAAAGCATGTATCAATAAAACTTTTAAATTTAATATACCTAGTACAAGGCACGGAGGCACTTTTCCAGACCATCACCTTTACTTTTCACACAAAATGTTGGGGATTTTCTAAAAGTATATGGGGGTATGGAGGTCCTCCCCCAGAAAAAAAATCTTGAAATTTGACTTAATAGGGATGGATAAAGTAGGGTTTTAACAAACTTTGAGAACCTTTTTGGGTCCAAGTGGGAGCGTTGTTCAGCAGAGTGTCCCACCTTGGATCTCCTCCTGCCTAGTACTAACTTGACAGAAAAAAACTAAGTAGAGGTTAACAATTCCAAAACTAATTTGAATTTTTAAAAATTTAACACTTTTCTTCAAAGTTAGAAAATACTGTGGCATCGAAAAATAAGTCTTCTCTTTTCATTAAAAAAATGCTTAAAAATTTTGTGAGTTTTAATGATTTCAATGAAGAAAGGAAAATTCATGGCAAAGACTTTCTGAAAGAACAAAGGCAGTGACAGTCATTTTATTTTACAAAGATAAATATAATTTGATTGGTGTGTTGTGATACAATTTTATTTAAACATTTTTCATTTAGTTCTGAAAATTTTACGTCTTTGCCATTTTTGCTGTTTTTTTTACCAGTTTTGACACTGTTCTGTGAAAAATACATATTTGCTTGAAAAAAGATCAACACTAATTCCTATTTTTTTTTCTCAGTTTTCAAAATAATGTGATCTCCTAAATCCACTTTGCTTAGCATTAATGAATATTCAAACATGAACCTTTGCAAGTTTGACAGAACTTTTGAAAATATCCTTTCATAAAATTGATCTTGCTTTTGCAAAACAGATCTGCTTAAAAATTAACTAAATTATGATTGGAATTTTTAGATTGATCCACCCTTCAAGAAAGCAGTTGATGTCGGATGTGGAAGTGGACAAAGTTGTAAAATTTTATCCCCTTATTTTGAAAAAGTTTTTGGTGTTGATGTCAGTGAAGCCCAAATAGAATGTGCAAAAAAGTTACATTCATCTCCAAACATTGAATACAAGTAAATTTAATCACTCAGATTACTTTGAAAATTGCCTTTTGGATGTATTCTTCCTTTTTTTATATTCCCTCAATACTTTTTACAAATCACTACTTCAGAATTTAAATGTAAGAACTACTCACCTACCTAAAAGTAACATATTGTGGGATTTAGGGGAAAAATCAAAACTGTCTAGAACAGGGGTCGGCAAGTAATTTTACTTGGGGTCCAAATACTTTTGAAAATTTTCATCGAGGTCCGGAGAAAAAATAGGTTACAATTTTTACTTTAAATTTTATCTTTAGATACACACATATTTTTACAAAGATGTAATTTGAGTACCTTATTTAAATTGTTAAAATTATTATTAGAAGTTTTTACATTCAAAATGGGGGTCTGGGGGTTTCCCCCCAGGAAATTTTTCAAAATTTGACTCTTTTTGAGGCGTAAAAATGCATATTAATTATTTTCAAAATGTTATGGCGGTCCAGGAAATAACATCACGCGGTCCGGATGCGGACCGCCAGTTGCCGACCACTGGTCTAGAATGAATCAGATATCAGTTTTGAAAATTAACTAAAAATATTCCTTAAGTTGAGATTTTGATTGATTGTACTTAAGAGAAGATACCTGAAAACATTTGCATGCATTTTAGGCAATTAATATTTTATAAAATGTATCAAAAATGAAAAGAAAACAACTATTAACCAAGAAGTGCAAAAGTGGCATGAAGAGAGAAAAAAAAAGAGAATTACTCAAGCAAATCTTTTATGTTCACGAGAAAAATTTCTGTAAACGAGGTAACTTTTTTAGTGCCTACATAATGACAAACATATTAGGAAGTAGCTATACTTACTAGATTTATATTTTACCAAAATGAAAATAATAAGAATAAGTCGCCACGTGTGATTTCAATCATGAAAGGTCAAAATAATTCCCCTAATAGTTTTTGGTATTTTTTTGTTATGATTAACATGAGAACAACTGTAATTATACTTCAAAACTTATATTTTCCTCCAGAATTTCAAGAGGTGAAGAGCTTCCTATTGCATCCTCTTCAGTTCAGTTGGTTACATTCTGTCAGTCAGCTCATTGGTTCAACCAAGATGAAATTTTTTCTGAAGTTCAAAGGGTGCTAGTTCCAAATGGAGTTTTAGCAGTGTATGGATATTGGATACCTCTACCTAAGATCAATGATGAAGTCAGAAACCAAAAAGTCAATAATTTAATTACTCAAGTAATTTTTTTATTCCTCTTCTTTTGTGTATGCAACCAAACTACATTAACTACCCTCTTATTACTAACTTAAATCTATAACATTTAATGTAATGAATATCTTTCGGTTGCTTTTAAGTTTTAGTAATACCTTTTCTTGGAGTACAACTAAGAAAAATATTCTCTTTTTGCTGATAATAAGGTTTTTTACACAGCATCATATAGCATATTTTTTTTTATTTCTTTTTTTGTTCTAGTGATAGAAAAAACTCCAGTAAATATTTTAAGCTTTAATTATTTTTCCAGTTTTGTAAATTCACAATTATTACCTTTAAAAAATATAATTTGATTCATAGTTCATTTATGTTTTGATCTAGTACTTACATGAAGAAAAATTGGGTTCTTACTGGGATAAAGAAAGATATATTGTTCAAGATCATTATAAAAGCATCACCCTTCCATTTCTAAACCATTCCAGGTGAGAAATCTCATTTATACTTAGTCGGAATAACCCTGATTATGTTATGATGCTCAACTTATTGAATACACTTAAATTATTTTGGGTATTAGGGCAAACTTTGTATTGACAACTGAAAGTTCTTTGGCTGATTATATTGGATATTTAAGTACTTGGAGTTCATATCAAAAGTTTTTGAAGAATGATTGTAAAAAAGCTGAATTACTTTTACAAGAAATACAAACTAAGTAAGAATTTTTTTTGGTGAATTATTGATATTATAATATTTTGGAACTATTGTTCATAAAATGTTGTACTTTTAGGTTAATGGAAATCTTAGGAGAGGATAAACCCCCTGAAAACATAATTCTTAAATTATTGACAGATTATTTCTTGATAATTGGTCATAAGTAAAATTATGAACTATGTATTTTAACACATTGCTGTTAAATTTTTATAGTAAGGCAATAAATTTTATAAATGCATTTTAATTCATAAAGTTGAAAGTACATAATTTTGTTCACACAGCAGCCATAATAGCTTTAATTATCAAGAGAGAGCTCAACATAAGATTGATATACATTTGAATATTAAAAAAAAATAATACTGTGTAAAAACTTTAATGTGTTTGGATGAATTGGTGCTCCTGCAATTAGATTTCCTGTTGATTCCAATGTTTGACTATTTTTTTAATCAACTGAGAACTTTAAATTTACATTTAAGAGTTGCTTTTCAAATGGTAAAAATAATTTTTACTTATTCCTCTAAAAGTTACTCATATTTAAATTACAAAATAGTTCTACTAATAAAGAAATATTAATACAATATTGTGCAAAACATAGCTCTTTTATTTAACAACACACAGTATACAAAGAGAAAATATTAAATAATCAACCATTAAACACATAATTTAAAACTCAACCTTTTAAATCTTTTTAACAAATGAACAATTTTGAGTTGATACAAGAAACAGTAACACATTTGAACGTTTTTGAAATTTTATAACATAAAAACAATTTGTAACTCTTCTCTAAAATTTATTAGTTACCTTAACAGAATATAGCTCTTGTGCAGTAAGATTTAGTAACAAGCTCAAGGCATCTTGCAGCTGCCTTAAAATTTATCACAGGCTTTATAGAATATGAATTGTAAATATGGATTGTTAAATAGTAACATTAAAGCTCTAATTAAAGATCAATTGTAAAAACATTCTTTATAGGTCTGAGAAAGCACTAAAATAGCATTGATTCATAAAAGTAAAGAATTCTTGCAACACATAAAACTATAAAAATAGTTTTTGCATATACACTACTTTGTCATGGTTAGTTTACTTCCTGGGCAATGGTTCTTCAGTATAATCCTTGAGGACTGCTTTTCCAGCATCTTTTGCAGTTCTTTTAGCAACAGACTTAATACCCAAGGACTGAACATTATGCGTTGTTAATGCTAAATTTCCAATAGAGAAAACAGCATTACCCACAACTTCACCAACATCATCACCATATCTAAAATAGGTGAGATTCAAATAAAATAAAAAGCATGCAAAATAGACACCACAGTAAAAAAATATTAAAAAATAATAATTTGATTCAACTTACTTGTGACCAACAATATTTACTGTCTCAGTACTGAGGCTATATGCTAATAATCTAGCTGCATTCTCAAGACCCATATAAATAGTTGAAAATCCTACAGAAATAGAAAATCAATGTTTTTAATAACTATTTCCATTGAATTACAGGAACAACTCTTAAAATTAGTTTTACAAGACCAATGGTTTTCAACCCTTTTTTTTTCATAAGTTCATAAAATCACAAAATAATTTCAATTATTATTAATAAACAGTGTTTGTGCCTAATGTTTTTTACTTACGTTTTGGTGTTTGAGTTGAAAATTTTAACCACAGATTAATACGTAAAGATTTTATTACTTTTCATCATGTTTGTATAAGCAAAAGCAAAATCCAGGCATTAATTGGCTAAAATAATCTTAAAACCATAAATAAAATGTTGCAAAATCCTATTACCCTGAACACCTCCAGCAGCAACAGTAAGAACACCGTCGACAGTATCCTTAGCATCTTTGGGATCTTTATTGAATGTTGATGTAAGTAGCTTTGTTCCTTGTTCTCGGATATGAGGAGCTATATGTGTACCCAGAGCTATTGTAAGTTCACCAAGTTTCCTAACTGAAAAAGGTTACAAAACAAGAATGTATTAGGCATACAGGGGTTAATTAAAGCAACTAGCTTAATGCATTCTTTTAAACAATAATCATTCGATTAAAAAAATGAATCAACACAAGAAAGAAAAAAGGAAGATTTAAACTGTATTATATACATACTTTAAAACAGTGTTTCCCAACCTTTTTACTCTCACGAAACCCTATTGAGAATGTCTAAGTTTTGAGGAACCCCTAATGTCCATGCAAAATTATTTTTTCTTACTATTTTGTCCTCCCACGGAAAATAAAATAATTTTTTAAAATTTCCCTTTAGGCCAATGTTTTATCCCCTTTTCAAACTCTTGTGGAACACCCAAGGGAAAAAGCTTCTGGAGAGAGCAGGATGTTCAAGGGGAAATACACTGCATAATAGACATCAAAATTTTAGAGGGGAGTTCGGGGGTTCTTCCCCAGAAATTTTTTCAAAATTCGCCTCCAAAAGTAGTGTTTCAGCGCATTTCAAGACTCTTGGGGTTACATCTGAAGAGAGCAGTTCCTTGTAAAACACAGAATTTTCGAAAGGAAAAAATTATAATTAGTGTCAAAATTTCAAGGGGGCTAGGGAAAATTTATTTTGAAATTTCTCCTTTAAGCTACTGTTTTATCACCTTGTCGAACTCTTTGGGGAACACCCAAGGGAAGAGCTTCTTGGAAGCAGCTTCTTGTTCAAATGAAAAACACTTTATAACAGGAGTCTGAAAATTTTAGAGTGTAGTTTGGGGGTTCTTCCCCAGAAAATGTTTCAAAATTTGCCTCTTAAAGTAGAGTTTTAGCTCGGCTTGAGGCCCAACAGTTCCTTGTAAACCTCAAAATTTTCTATAGAAAAAGAGTTAAAAATAAATGGGACAATTTTAAGGGGGGCTGGGGATACTTCCCAGAAATCTCTTTAAATTTGACCCTCAAAAGTAGTGTTTTCACTCTTTTGAGTGGATATTAGTTAAAATACAGCATATTTTTTAAATGTAGTCAATTAAGTTTTTCTTTATCAATAAAAAGGATTGTTAACATGTAATACAAGTTATTAATTATCTTTGTTTGGAATACAGTCCCACTCGGTTATTCTTTCATACGCTTTCAGTTTTGACAAATTTATCAAAAATAGTTCCGACAAAGATTATATTCGCCTGAGTTAGATTTTTTCTTCATTGTTCTGAATTTGGCTGACTGATCCATACTTTATTTAGGGTTGTTTAAAAATGTAAATCAGAAAAAAAAAGATTTTCCCGATCCCTCGCGGAAGCTCGGAACCCCGGTTGGTAAACGCTGCTTTAAAATGACCTGACAGGAAATAACAAACTTTATACAAAAGGTTAAAAATAATTATTTGGGGGGAAAATGCTTCCATCAAAACTAAAACTTATATGTCTTTGAAATACAAATAATTATACAAGGAATCATTATATATAAAGGTCAAACTTTCAACAACATATTGTAAATAATTTGCAAGTCCCAGAAACCTTAATGATAATATCAGTTAAATGATATAGTACATTCCTAATTTTTACTAATTACAAATTTTCAAGCTATTATTTAAAGATAATATACTTAACTGCCTTTCCTCTATCACCATTCATAAACAGCTCATTTAAATTAAAATTTCAATCAAATTTTAAATCAAATTAAAAT
The DNA here is from genome assembly GCA_024610705.1 of Tetragnatha versicolor. Taxonomy (NCBI): domain Eukaryota; kingdom Metazoa; phylum Arthropoda; class Arachnida; order Araneae; family Tetragnathidae; genus Tetragnatha; species Tetragnatha versicolor. The sequence goes on from JANDEH010000001.1 coordinate 61,489,309, forward strand.
TTTCAAACATATACAATACTAATGTTAACTCTAGCCGTATTTGTGCAATGTTAAACCATATATTTGGTAAACTGTTTATTTTAGGTCAAGTATTATACAGAAATAGCCATGGACAACAGAAAATCTTTAACTCACCCAAAAAACCGGTAGCTTTCAATGCCACTCCTGAAGCGTCATGTGCAATTTTTAGTCCTTCCTTGACCCGAGGATCAATGGCGACAGGGCGACTATCTGGACGAATTTTCTGGCGGGCTTTAACAGCTCCTTTGTGTATTAAATCACTACTCATGCTAGCTCCCTTGACAAGACCCGCAGACAGGTATTCAGCACCTTATAGCAACAATATTATTAAGCTAAATTAGAAGTAACAAAATAATTGAAAATGTTAAAACTTGCTTTTTTGTTTCACAAAAAAATACAAGTGAAATTCTAAAACTCTATCAAATCTCAACCTACAAACTAGACATGCATTGAAAATTTGTCAGGTATTTAATAAATAAATTGAAGATTTATTAGATATTAAATTAATGAAAAAATTTTTAAATAATTTTTTGGTACTTCCAAATCATCCCGACAATTGCTGGTAAAAACAAAAATGCATAACCAAAACTGTAAGAGTTATAACCTCCGTGCAAAGATAATGGCAAATTTTTAAAAAACAACAGATTTTATTTGCATGTTTAGTTAAAAATTTTAAAATGTACAATTGTTTCAAGGATACAAGGATCCCCTTCGTTAGCAATGAATGACAAAGGGGATCCTTGTATCCTCCAAACAATTGTTCATTTAAAATTTTTTTAACTAAGCGTGCAAATAAAATCTATTGTATTTTTAAAATTTGTCATTAACTGTACCAATTAAACTGAGTCAATGGGATAATCCATAAAATCCAAATTTTTAAAATTAATTGGGTTTTTTTATAAAGGCAAGTTGGGGGCATAGTCTAGAGGGGGATTGGGGCTATATTCCTAAAAAAGTCAGAAAATTTCCTTTTTTTGATCAAAGGATTGCACTAACTTAACCCCATATGTTTCAATATCCCTCCAAGAAAAAATTTTCGACTACACCTCTAAAAGCAGTAGACAACAGAACAAAATAAGAGAAAGGAGAAATAATTTTTTACATTCTCAGTTCTTGAAAATATCAATAGCATAATGGGTTTCTTCTACAACCATTCCAGAGTTTATATATCTAGACTGTTATCAAACTACAGAAATGAAAGCTCTGTCAATAGGTCATTCAACAAATACTTTTGTAGTACCTTTAAAAAGTGCATAACTATTATCATTCCTTACTATAAACCTGCTTTCCAAGTCCCAACAAGACCAATTAAGAGGAAGTCTACTTTATGTCACACAAATACCTGTGACAAGTCCTTTAGAAATGGTTTCACTGATTGATGAAGGACGAGGTGCCGCTTCTAATTTCATAGACGATCCGGGTTCTTTCTCATCTTTAAAGGCTGTGAGTTGATTAAGAAGCTCTAAAAACTCTGCTCTTGTCTCCGGGGTAACAGAAGGAGGTAAAATTACTCCAACGGCAGAATCTAAAATACATTTTGAGTATTACACATAAAATTTTTAAATCTAGCAAAGGGTAGTTAAAATAATGCTTAATCTTAAAACAGGAAGATAGATTATTTTTTAAGGGAAGGTAAATTCTCAGGGAGAAAAGTCAGGTCACTATTCTCAAGTTAATACATTATCAGAGGAAAGATAGAAATTCATTCTAAGGGGAGGGAGTAACTAAATTCCCCTCAGTTATTGGTAGCTTGAGCTTTCACTAAATTTAAATAAATTATAACCGTGCAAATTAGATTTTAAATTGGAAGTCATGGTCATGGATATTTTTAAGATTTCTCTCCAGTCCCTTAACTTCTTAAAACACTAATTTCACTTCTTCGATTTTGGACCATTTTAAATATTTATTTTTTGCATCCCCTTCAACTAATTATGAGTTGCATTTTGTAAAGCAATAAAATACAATTAATAACACCATTGCTAAAAATAACTGTATATATGCTAATTATTTTCATGAAGTAAAATAAGCTACAGGTAATAATGAAGCTGATCTCATACACCCCTATTACACTGCATAACTTCATAATTTTGTGTAAATTATTATTTAGGATGCTAGTAAGGAACTTGGATTGTCACAAAAACTAATACAATCTATCAATTTTTAAGTCATTGTTTCAAATAAATTATAAATGTTTTATAGTTGCTACACAGTAACACTTTCTGTGAAGAGAAAAGCTTAATTATATTTTTGTCTCTCGAAACAAAACAATCACACATATAAATTGATCAAAACTTCCACGACCTGATAAGTAATTATTAATTCCATTTTCTGGGATGGATGGCCGTGTTGGTTGGCCACTGAAGATGCTCTCCGAAGAAGAGGGTGAAACGTCTGGAGTTAAATTCGAACCAACATGGCCATCCATCCCGGAAAATGGAATAAATATTCGCATGCTTTTAAAAAAATTAGTCCTGTATGGTTGTGTGCTGATTTAGGATAAACTAATATGAACTTAACCTAGCATTAAGTAAATAAGTCATTATTTTAAAATCAGTCAACTCACCTCTTCCAACACCAACATTTGGGAATAGAAAAGCTCCATAACCACTCTCAAGTGCAGGTGATTGGCCAGGTATTAAGGGATATGTCCAGTTTCCTATCTGCAACCAAGCTGGAGGTCTGATGTAAGAATCAACATTCTGCTCAACAAACTGGTATATGTTTAACCCTGAAGGGGTGTTGGGTGCACTAACAGTTCCATCGTAAGATACGAAAAACAGCTGGACATCCCCAGGTATGCTGAACAGATCAAGAACTTCAGAACTCCTTCTTCGTTCAACATTTAAGGGTGTTTTCGACTCGGATGAGCTGCCAGGAAGCGAGGAACGCCTAAGTGGGGACACAAGATCATGCCCACAAGCCTCATCATAACTAGGTGGTAACTCAGGGGGAGTATAGGAGGGACTAACCAGAGAAGGTTGATCTGGTGGCGCATGGAGCTGACTTCTAATCATTTCTGAAGTCTTCCTCATTTTTGTTTGCAACTGCTGAGCATGATTCCATTTTGGACCAATGCAATATTCAAGGTCTGTTCTAATACTTAGGGCTTTGTCTATTTTTTCCAGGCCTTTGAGGTACATATCTCGTGCAAGATCATACTGGTTTTGTTCTTGATAGGATAGTCCTTGGGAAACGTATAAGTATGCTTCATCATGGTTGGTTTGAATAATATCCAAGAAACTTCTATGCTCCTCGGACATAAAACCATCTCCAGGAGTACTGAGAGCCATAAATACCTGAAAGATATTAACAGAATCTTGTATTATTTTGAACTGAATAGGCAAGAAACATAAGGAAAAAGTGATAAAACTTCTAAACTGTGTCATCTTTTGATGCTTTATTCAAAACCTACAAATTAATATCTAGGAATTTTGTAATAAAAAAGGGAAATTGAAAAGAAAGGACCAAATAAATATTTTAACTTCACACTGTAAATTTTCTGTTCGTCAACTTGCCACTGTCGAGCAAATATTTAAGGCTGGCGAGAAAACGTCATGTTTCAAACCAATCTAACACTCAGATAAGATCCTCTCAATAAGATGGGGAGTTAAAGTTTTGGTCAGGCTAATAGCAAAAAAGAGCAAAATTTTACAGAGTTGTTCATTACAAAGGAACTTTAATAAGGATCTCTTGTTACAAATCATAATAACTTTTTTCCTGTATCAGTGTTTTTTATTTAATCTTTATTGAGACATATTATTGGATCATATAAATTTGGTTCATCAGGTTGTTTTTTTAGGACAATAATTCCTTTATCATAATGATTCCATTCCAAATTCGTTGCTCATTGTAGTGGTCTCTTGTTCTAACTACCTGCAGGCCTGGCAATTGATGCCTTTCCCATCCCCAGATATTTCAAGAATGGATTGTTTGGATCATTTTTCTGCAAGGAAAGCTCTGAACATTACTTTTTAAGGCAATTGGATATTCTAAACAGGTTAGTGTAATCCTTTCAATTTCGTTAAACAATGTTTATTTTTGTACTTGATGTGATTATGACCAGGGCTTGATTTCAGCCGGAACGCCGTTCCAGAACCTCTTTTTCGGAAAAAAAATTTATTCTATTTCAGGGGTCTCCTAACTACGGCTAGCGAGACCCATTCATCAGGCTAGCGGGTGCCTTTCTATGTACGAAATAAAAAGTCCTAAAATGAAATAAAACCATGTTTTTACTGTCAAATTTACAAACTTTTTCGGGGGGAGAACCTCCAACCCCCCCTCCCAATTTTGTACTTAGAACTCAACTAATCACAGTTATTTTAAGATTAAGTTCATAAAAGTGAGAATCCTACCAAAAAAATCAAAAAAATGGATATTTCAAGTTAAAAAAAATTCAATGAATTTTTATCTTTTTTGCAAATAACAATAATTGTGTTTTAATTGTAAGGTTGTTACTTAATTGTTCTTTTAAAACATAATTGCGAACTCCCATTTAAACTACCCACTATCCGCTCCTGGTGTTGATTCTTTTTCATTTGAACCAGATTTGCCAGATAGCTGGTCAAATTTGCAAAGAAAATTTGGGACATCTTAAATTCTAACATTTAAGGACTCTAACTAGGCATTATACTCCTTAAATTGGCAAAATATACAACACTAATGGTTCATTGATGATAAGCCGTTCCGCCTCCTACAAGAGGCACCCTGTTGGAAAAAAGTACAACCCACTGTAAAAAAAGGTGTTTTACAAAAAAATTGTGCAAAAAGTTCATCGCTTTTTCCAATAATTAAAAGTTAAAACACTCTTCTTAATCTAGCACAACACATTTGAACTTATTTTGAAAATAAATGCTTAAATTTTTGTATTGAAAAGTATTCGCTTTTTCAGTTTTGAGACCAATAATTTTACCGTTCCGGTACCTCTTTTTTTAGAAATCGAGCCCTGATTATGACTGTTTAAGAATAAAAAAATGTCAGGCTTGAGCACCATCAGGAACAGATTATTGGGAATAGATTTTTGGAAAAACACCTCAATTTGTCCACTACTTAAAAAATAACACTTTTACCTTTTAGCACTTCCTTTTAAATGTTTGGAACCTTAAATTAACTTTTGTTAATACTTTTGGAGAATTATCAGTAGCTTTATAACTAAAAAAAGGGGAGGGGGTTAGGGTATAACTAAAGGGGGTTGGGGGTTCTCCCGAGACCTGGAAAAAGTTGTAACCTTCCCCCGAACCTTATGTATTGCACCTATGGAAGCTGGCAGTGGCTTCCCCCGAACCAGGTTCACAGGTTCGGGCACTTTTTCAGGTCTGGTTCACCCCCAGAAAAGTTTTGAAAACCTAACCTTTTAAAACAGGGTAAAACTTTTGATTTTCTAGCACAACATATTAATTTCAAAATATTTTTATTTTGATTAGTGCTGTAACTGGAAAAAATATTCAAGGGAGTCCCCCTTTTTTGGACTAGCATTAAATACTTCCTAGATTTATAAGGGACTCCCTAATATTTAGAGAATCTTAGGTCCCCCCAGAAGAAAAAAATTAAGTTTTTAAAACAATGTTCTTAATTACTGGGGATTGTGTACCCCAGTATCGACTGATTTGCAGGCAGGGGTTTAGTTAAGAAGGAAAATCAGGAGCCATCCCCACCCAGAACTAAAAATTTTTTGGTTCCTAGATATATTATTATTCCGCTAACCATCAAATTCAGCAGCATAGTTTCAACCCTACCTTTGGCTATGCATTTTTGTTTTCAGTAACATTGTCAAAGGCGGATTCAGGCCCCCCCCAGATGGGTAAAAGTTTATTAAATAAAATGACACCTGAAAATATTTATTTTTAAAAATAATGATTTTGAAGCTTTTAAATGCTTTAACCCTTTTGGTCCTAGCGGCCCTGAATTTCTTAAAGGATTCAATAGGAATCTCAAAATTGGAAAATTTTTGCCCAAGATAGAAAGAAAAACAAAAAAAATCCAATCATCATTTAGCTGACAAAAAATATTTTGGGTAGTGACTGCATCATAACCTATAATTTCAATGAAAATCAGTTGAAAACTACGGAGTTACGGATGTTGAGTCGGAAAACTACGGATCTGCACTAAAAAATCTTAGTTTTCTAGGTGAATACCTGAAAATTGTCTTTTCCTTGCGTTCCGATTGGTATGCCGAAAAAACAACGTATTTGTGTCAGGAAGAGTAATTTTCACGTTAATTCAGCATTGTTCTTGTTTAATCACACCGATGTTATTTTCTAAAAAGTTAGTTAATTGAAGAGAAGTTTACATTTAGCTTAAATTTGAGAAAAATAGACAGTTTTTCATATTCTAAGAAAAGGCACTTCTGAGCTATTATAAGTGTGTAAAAAGGAGAGTCTAAATAACATTAAATTTTAAATCTATGGATTATGCGAAAATTATTTAATCTGAAAGAAGTTTAATAATTGAAAAAACTACATTTTTAATGAAACCTCATTTTGAGGGAAATTTTGGAGAAAAAAATGTGTTCTTGGGAAATTTTGCACCTTGAAACATTTTCTGCACCCCTGCGATTTTGTAGGTGTATGTTTAACCGCAATAACACAAAAATAATTAGAAGAATTACATGCATATTAAGGAAAATTAAATATTATTGAAGTGCAATTTCTCAAAAAATAAATAAATAAGCATCAGGTATTCCAAAAATTAATATTACTTACTTTAAAGTACCGAAACACGACCGGGTGCAATGTGTCAAATAGTGAATTTATGGTGAAAACCAAACTAAACAAAGCGGGCCAATTTAATGAATTGGCTGGCGCCATACATCCGGTAAAGATAAGAGACAACCAGGAATTTCAGACTTCTAACCCCCAAAACAACGGAAAGGCGAACAAATATGTATGGCGTGTGCGAAAAAGTACAGTTGCGACCGACGGAGGGTTAACGCCAAAACAAGGGTTAAATCAATTCCACTGGGAACACCAGTAATCAATGTTTCCTGTGACCCTAGGAGCAGTGAAGCTTTTTGCTTTGATTTCACACCTGCATTTAACTAAAAATTTCTTTACTCTAACAAATAAAACAATCCTCTGTTACTCGTGGTTTGGCCAACCAGCTGGAGCTTTAATTTTACAAGAAAAAATAACATTAGTAAGTATGAGGTTCTCCATCTTATTGGTTTGCAGTGGCATGTATAGAAATATATTTCGGGAGGGGACAAAATTATTTCTCAGCCCTTCCCATAGGTTTAATGAAACTTTTTAAATTATATTTTGGGTAAAATTTGCATCTTAAAGAACTTACTTATCGTAAGAAAAGTTGTGTTATTAAGTACAAAGTACCAAAGGAGGTGCTGGGGGCCCTCCCACAGAAAATTTTTTAAAAATTGACTCTAAAAAACAGGTTTTTAACTAGTTTTGGTACCACTAGCCAGAATTTCAGATAGACATTTTAAGGTAGGATTTGCATTTTGATGAACTTAACAAAAAAAGTTGTGAATTATATTTAGTTCCAATTACAAAAGAGGGATCTAGGGGTCCTACCCAGAAAATTTTTGGATATCTGACCCTAAAAAACAGGGTTTTAACCTTTTTTTATATACCTAGTCTGAATTTCAGGGAGGGGGCATGCCCCCCTTATAGGTTAGTGAAAGGTATTTTCTTACCAATACTGGATACCAGCGGTTAACAAGCAGCTTAAGAGTGAAAATGAGCTTTTGCACAGTTATGATAAATTTGATAATTTTATAAACAATTATGAAATCCAGTACTTTAAAAATAAAATTTGAACCACATAACATAACCCACATTTTTATGAAATGGGTTTATTTTTACTTGAAAAATGGAAATTTTAATTTGGAAGTACAGTAACGGACCCTTTATCCGGGAACCCAAAATCTGGAAGGACCCGAAATCCGGCTCGCGTTTAGAATTTATTTTTTTATATTTTGAAGAATTTTTAGTGAGTAAATGCTGTTACGACGCGCAATTGTTGCGCATGCCTTTGGCGACATCGTTTCGGTGCGGAATGGGACAATTCGGCGCGGGCCGACACGGCCGAATCGTATCGCACCGCGCTTAAACGGCCGTTTCAAAATCGGCTGCTGCCTCGCAATCTGTTCTTGCCGCGACGACCCACGTACTTTGCCGGAATTTTCTTTTGCTGGATCCGTTAGGATTGGAACGGACTATGTCGTTTCAGCGGGTATTTTGATTTTAATAAATTAGCTGCGTCTTTAATGGCGTTTTTTCGGGAACGGACCCGAAGTCCGGGATGATGTCGGCCCCGAGCTTGCCCGATAAAGGGTCCGTTACTGTATTATAAAATAATTTTTAACGATTAATTTATATTTTAATTTATAATATTATATTTTATTTTACTAATGATTTACTTATTGATGATTATGAATGATAATTTAGTTTCCAAAAAAATTTGTTTACAAAAACTGCTCTTTTCTATGCAAAATGGGTCAATTTTTCCGACTTTTCCGGAAAAAAAGTGGGGTTTTTTCTGAGTTTTTTCTATCTTCCCAAAATTTCCGGAAATTTTCTATCTCTAAGGGACGTCCATGGCAATCAGTCACCAAGTAGAAACCTACTTTATGGCTAGTTGCCTGTTCCTAAACCCTTACCAAAGCTATGCTGAATCCCACATAGGTTCTAAATTATATTTTGTAAATGATAAAATCATTAACCATAGGAACAAAATTAACATAAGTAACTCAAAAATTAAATTGGGCTTCAGATTAAAACTAAAGATTGGGAGTTATTAAATTCACAAAAGATATGAAACATACTCTTTATACAACTAAATACATCAGGTAAAATTATAAGGGGTCGAAGGTCAGCGGCTCGAAGGTAAAATTATAAGGGGTGCTGCTCCGGCGGTACCAAGTTAACAACGTATTTAAGCGATATAATATAATGCCAAATAATATTTCTTTTAAACAAAAACGAGGAAAAAATCAAGTAGAAAATTTGGGAACAATTTAAATTTCAATTTCCCACTTAATAATTAAGTATTCAAAAACTGTCACTCTGACCTATATTCCTGTGTATATCTGATTATTACGAAGTTGAAGATTATCAAGCGAATATAAACTAAAATCTACATTTCAAATTAAATTTGTTCATTATAAAAAGAAATAAAAACATGGCTACAAAAAAGTAAACATAAATCTTTATTGACTTGCCGAAATATCAGAATAGATTTTTTTCTCTCTGTTGAAAAGAAAAAAAGAAGCTATAAATAAAAATCAAAACAGTGTTGGAGTAAGAAAAGCTAAAAAGCCAGATGTGATTTATTAGTAGAAGAAATCGTATATTTTTCTTCTTCCCTCAGTTTTTTTTCACAGCTCTCTCAAGAGAAATGCTATCATTCTTTTGGTCGGGGCTGCTGAAAAGCAGCCCCTTTTCTCCTAACAGATTCGCATGCTAAATTCTTGATATTTTGATTTGATATGATAGAGATAGTGTTTTATACCACAATAGATATATCTGCGGGGGCTGATCGACCCGGAAAGAAATCTGTTGGCGAGTCGGCATAGCAGAGAATCATTAATTGAAAAAGGATTATAAAGGACAAAGTTTAAAGGGGGAAATAGATAATTTTTTAAATATTGTAAAGCAAATAAAAATTGGAATTTCGGGAAATTTTGGTTGGGGGTGCAGCAGCCCCGCAGCCCCTATGGACGAGCCGCCACTGGAATACATACTTACAATTTTCATCTACAGCTAACAGGAAGTTCTCAAAAAATATTTCACATGATATCAATGAAATAGAGGCTTTTTAAAAATACTAACCTGTTTTCTGTAGTATCGATATATTTCACACATTAATCTAGAAAATGGGCGCATTATTAACGAAAAGTTAGGATGTGTCTTTTAAGATCCGTTTCAGTTGGGTAAAAACAATTCACAAAAGAACTTACCGGTCAAGTGAAATTGATGGAGGAACAAGGAAAATTCTTTGTTATTGTGTTTAAAACTCTTTTCTGGTGAATTCCTCGTTCTTTTCTCCGCTGGTGAAAAGAAATTACGTCTTCATCCGTCACAAGTCTGCATAAGTCTTGTTTTGTTTTTTGTTTTGATTGGAGACTGTTTTTATTCCTGAATTACTCAGCAGAGGAAATTTCTCACTGTTCTTAACTTGTGATTGGCCGGGAGTGCTCCTCTTTGGGATTGCCAGCACACACTTAAGTTTTCTTTATCATCAATTAGCAATTTTTAAAAGAGTTGAATTCAATAATTTTTGGATGCATTCAGGATGATTCTCTTAATATTTAAAAAATCAAATTTGAAATTTTGTTTTAGAACAAAGTCACCCATGAATCAGCAAAAACTTCTCAACTTGATTGTCATCATGGAATGAGTGTAAATTGTAAATAAATAGTACTGTAAACAAACATTGATTGACTTAAATATTGCGAAATTTCTATGAAAAACGATTGTTTTCACTAGTTGATGCCTTTTAAAAATAGTTTAAAAAGAAATTTTTGATTTTGATAAGCATGAATTTCTCATCATGTCCCCTTGAAGTATTTTTAATGTAATAAATAACTATTAAACTCCAAACCTCAACCCCTCCCTGATTAGTAGCATCGATTTTTCAGTTCAAAAATGTGTCATAATTGGATTTTTGTGAGATGGCGTTTGTGGATTCGACCTGCTGTAATGGTGTCGTATGGATTAGTCCTTTTAATTGTTTTGCCTTTGTGTGCCATGAAATTTCAGGAAAGGGGCATGTCCCCAGCAGCACAAGCATGGTTCACAAGTGGCATATTTGTGCTACTAGCTCTTCCCATAACATTCTGGGAGATAACTCAACATTTGGTTCACTATAATAAACCTTATTTGCAACGGTACATAATAAGGTGATGTGAACTTTATTCTTATAAACATAGTTATGTTTATTTAATAAATATTTTTAAAGATTACAGTGGTTTAGTTTGTAATATATGTATTTTAAACAGGAGTTTTTAAACTCTTCTCAGTCATAGGATCCTACACGTGACTGGGGTTGATCTGTAGTGCAGCAAAAATTGGACCCATTTTGGGTCTATTTATTTTATCAAAACACTTTCAATGCCACCTTTTACTCCACCAATGTGTGCCAGGTTTTCTTAACTGAACACCCTACCCCAAAAAAATCTTCGACACACCCTGGGGCAGTACCGCCCACTTTTGGAACCACTGTTGCAATCTTAAATGCTTACTTGTAAAAGTTAGTTTTCATTGATGACTTAAATTATAACTATTAAGTTAAAAAATTCAACTAAAAATTGATGTTCACTCACATTGCCTTGAATAATTAAGGATTCAAAGAAGGTTTTTTGTCTATACATTGACTGGTTTTTAATGTTAACTTATCTAATTAAACTATTCCCAAACTAAATTTTTGTAGTAAAGCAAGTTTCTTTGATCTTCCCCCCAAAGATATTCCTTAAGAACCACTTCTTTAGCAATAGGGCCTTAATTTTTGGGCCCTTTTTGTCATATTGCCCAGGGATTCTGGGATGCAGCTTCATACAACCACCCAAACCTAAAGTACCTTTCAGACCTAGCCACCCCAATTTTTCCCATTGGATTCAATGGTAATCTCGGGTGGCCTAGGATCGAAAGGGTTAAGCCCCTTCATATTTCAACAACGTAATAAATTCCCATCTAGGACAAATGAGTTGTCGGGCAATCATACCTGTGAAGATAATGAGTGATGGGCAGTTGAGCCTGTCAGGCAAATGATATGAAAGGCAAACCTATCGGGCAAACGACAAATGTATCTGTCAGGCAAATGTAGTTGGGGGTATGAGCTGGTAGGCTTTTGAACCAGACCCAGTCCCACATCTGGTGAACTGACTCTTTACACTGGTGGTGGTTCCATTTAACAGACTCAAAACGTCACAATTGAAAAACACACATACAAAACTGAAAACGAACATGTATTTTACATATATTATATTTTATTTCTTGAAGCAAGCTTCAATAAATTTAAGCGTGTGAAGAAAAAGCGTGCTCCATTGGATGACTTGGATTTTATTCAGCCTTTTTCCTCCAAATTGCTATTAATTATTGGATTTTTGCAATACTAAGTAATGATATGTACTATAATTTGCCTTATTAACAAAATTTTATTTCATTTTTCTAAACTAGTTTATTTTAAAGGTTGGGTCCCTCTTAAATATAATTGAATCGTCAGTTTGAAGAAGGGAATAAGTCCAAAAACCAAGTTTTGAGAAAATCGAAAAAAACTGTATAAGTAATGGAATTTTCATTGTATGACCACCAAATTTTTACTGAAAGTTCAGAACCCTATTTAAAAAACTGAGCCATCATCAAAACAAATATAAGTATATTCAAAAATATTTTATAGTCAAAATAAATTGATGGACTTATTCCCTTCTTCCATCTTATGAAATTTTTCTGATGAAAAAACCTTTAAAAACCCTTAAATTCACATTTAAATTATATTTCTCCTTAGGTTACACCACAAAAAGGTGAAATAAAAAGAATAAGACAAATAAAATTCAAAATTATAGTGAAACTGAATTATTAAAGCAGTTATCAATGGAGTTTATCAATGGAGTTAGTGAATACAAATGGAGTCAAACATTCCCTGCACAAAAAAGTTTGAAAAACATTGAAAATTAAGAGAAATTTATTTTAACTTAGTTTACAGCACAAAGAATATGAAAAGAAAGACAAATTAACTTTAATTCCATATTAACTTAAAAAATCAAATGAATGGACATCGATTTCACAACTTCTAGGGGTGATATCTTCCTATAGGGGTTAGTTATTTTCCCCCTCTTTTCACCCATGTGTAGAACAAAGCTTGGAGATCGTTTTAAGCACAAAAAGTCAATTTGTCATTTTTTGGACTTATTCCCTTCTTCAAACTGACGATTCAATTTGTTTGTACTATTTAACTGAAAAGTTTTACCCTACCGCAACTTAGGTGAATTTGACTTTAGTACTTGTCTCTTGGTCCCACTTAGTCTGGGGTATAAATGTATTCTGATAACATTTCTTTAAAGATTTTAAAGCGTGAAATAATTTGTATTTCCTGTTTCTTTAATTTCAGAATTTTATGGATGGTGCCAATTTATGCATTAAATGCTGTAAGTTCCATTCTCTTTAATATCTTTTTGTAACAGTTTCTTATTTTACTTATAATGTTAATTACAGTAATTTACCTCACTGAGCATGGAGCTGAGACAACAACCCATATACAATGTGCCATATACTTGGGTTACCAATCTACAACGACCACCTCCTCTAACAACCAGTTTTTGAAGGCACCCATTATCTCTCCAATTCTACTAATGTTAAAATACTTCTATACAACTACCAGCGAAATCTCAACACCTCAATTACTGTACTTTGTTTTAGTTGGTTTCAACATGAGAGCTTTCAATTTGAAAAAAAGAGGTTGTTTCTAGTTAGTGTTTGGTGAACAAAAAGTGAAACAGTCAGATATTTTCATTTTGGAACAGAAGATGGTCCCTCAAGAGTGGTTTTACTGTACTTAACTGTTACACATGAGGTCTAAAAATAAGTATTTTTTAATGTGAAGATATAAATAACTAGCAGTGTTTTAATGCATTTTGAATCCTATACATTGGGATTTTGTGGTATCCCATAATGTACACCCAGTAGATCAGTCATATGTTAGGGGGAAAATTGCCTCCCCCTGTGGATCCGCTACTGTGCTTAACTGCATTTCTTGGGGTTATTTTTTATAATCTAAAAGTGTATTCTTTTACAGTGGCTTGCCTTGACTTTTCCAAAGAGTGGCATATATTTAGACACATGCCGAGAATGCTATGAAGCCTATGTGATATACAACTTTATGGTATTTTTGATGAACTTTCTACATTACGAAATGGATATAAACTCCACAATACAAACCCGGCCACCTGTGAAATATGTTTTCCCGTTATGCTGTTTTTCACCTTGTCCAGCAGGAGTGTAAGAATGGGTTCTCTATTTATTCCTTAACAATGATGGCTCATGTAAACTAGAGTCACCTTTGTTATAATAATGGAGATTATTTATTTTCCATCTCCTATTTTTATGTTTAAGGTGCCAAAGCCTCATTTGTCCTTTTAATGTGAAATTTTTCAAAATATTTTGCCACTTAAATATATTATACTACAACAACGAAAGCATTTAATAGTCATATGTGTTTTTGAAGTAAATGGTAAAGAACCCTGTAATGTTTGAAACTAACAATATTTTTTTAGTTTACTCTATGTAGTATTAATTAGTTTTTTCATACAGCTATTTTATGGAGGCTTGTAAGCACGGAATTCTTCAATACACTGTCCTTCGCCCAATAACTACATTATTATCCTTGTAAGTATGCAATTTAAATTTGTTGTATTATTACTACTATCATTCTCTAAAATCATGACTTTTTCTACCTTTTTACCAAATAACTTTGATGTTCTGATCTAACTGAAGGTTGACACATTTCCCTGAGACTATTAAATAGTGGTTATGTTATATTTTGAGGAATCACCACACCATTTCTCCTCTCCTAAATAATTTTTTGTATCTTACAGCTTTTAGTCTAATAATTATTAGTAACATAAAAACATGTACTACTTCTTACTACTTTTTATGCAGTTAGTTTACTTGGAGAAATACGAAAGCTTCTGGGTATTTACATATTTCATTACTAATGCATTTGGTCAACAGAACGTAATGTAAATAATGTTTCACGTGATAATTTCTTAAACATCTTATTACACTACTAAATAGTGTTGTCACACTATATTACTTTTTATAATGAATAAATTCCAAATTATATAAAAATACTAGTTACGATTTCTGGATTTACATTAAGAAATGTTCAATATAGAAGGGGCGGACCTGGAAAAAGTGCCCGAACCTACGAACCTGGTTCGGGGGAAGCCCCTCCCAACTCCATAGGAGCAATACATAAGGTTTGGAGAAATTCTATTAGGTTCGGGGGAAGGTTACAACTTTTTCCAGGTCCGAGAAGGGGTATAGAGATTTTATTTAACTTCATAATACTAATTTAAAATACCCTCCATTCCTCCCACAAGATTACTGTTCCAGCACTCTTCTTTCTAGAAGTCAACCCTGTTTATAGGTACTGATAAAAACAGAATTAGTTTAACTTGTGAAGCATTTTCTGTTCGATAAGTAAATTTCATTGCATCCTTTTACTTGCTTTTAATGTTTAAAAATATTTTTATATTTGAAGAGTACGATTATAATGTATTTTTTTGGTTTCAGAATAATGGAAATGTGTGGTGTTTATGGCGAGGGGGAATTCTCTCCAAAATATGGTTACCCATACATTGTTGCCATTAACAATGTCTCCCAATTTGTAAGTGAATTTATTATTTACCATTGGTAAAACATTAGATAATTTATAGGATGTAAAATAAATTGTTTCACCAACAAAACTTTGTATTTTATTTATTGCATTTAATAAAAATCTGTTGCCTACTCAAAGTTTCATTTTGAAAATTAAGAAAGCTTGTGTGTTTTGAGGCGTGTGTACTTGGGATTTTGTGTACTAAATCAGTAAATTCATGCATTTATTTTAAATAATTTCAAGAATGATAGTGTTAAAAAGTTTTCATAACTAAGGGCTTTGTTTTATAGGTGGCTATGTATGCCCTTGTTCTTTTTTATCAAGCTAATAAAGACTTACTTGCTCCGATGAAGCCAATAGCAAAGTTCTTATGCATAAAAGCTGTCGTTTTCTTTTCATTCTTGTAAGTATTTTAATTGGAAACTCTGAAATACAAGTTTGAAGGGTTGCAACCTTACTAAGCAGCATTTTTTTTCTAGTCAATCTGTAATAATAGCTATTCTAACATATGTGGGTATCATAACAGAATCCTTTACTGCACCTGGTGCAGACGTGGCTGAAGTTGGTCGGAGTTTACAGGTAATTCAAAAGTGTACTGTTCTTCTATCCTCTCTAAACTAAGTACTTTTATCTATCATTATTTTAGTCAGAGCTGTATATATCATTTCTTATTTTCAGTGGCTGATGTACAATATATGCTACCTTTTATATATTAAGTTGACAAACATATTAATTATTTTCAATTATCTCTAGAATTTCCTGATTTGCACCGAAATGTTTTTGGCTGCTGTAGCCCACTACTTTGCTTTTTCTCACAAGCCTTATATAGATATGGCTGCTCAGCAAGTGCCATGTTGTCTATCCTTTATGAGCATGTGGGATGTCTCGGATGTTACTCAAGATGTCTCTAATCATATCCGACATGTTGGTAAGATTAAAAATCATCACATTTTCCAGTGTGGAGTGTATTTTTGTAAAATCATTTGTCCCACTATATAAACAAAATTAGTACAGGGTGTCCCAAAAAACACTGACACATTTTAAAATTAATGACTAATAACTGGAAAACTAAAAGATGAAAATACAGTTTATCATTACATCCAAAAGTTTGTCTGTTCTCGCTTGGCGGTGGGAAGCAGGAAAATCCAAGTTCGAGTAGGGTGCAGGAAATCAGGGAAGCTGGCGTGGCTACTTAAGCACCCAGGGGTGGAAAATCCAAAAATGATTTTTGTATCAGCTTTAGGGCAGTTTTGTATCAAGTCAAAATGCATTTTTGTATCAGCTTTTAGTGGTTTTGTATCAAAGCAAATTTCATTTCCGTATCAGTTTACAGTGAATCTGCATCAGGCTAATCTAATAGTTAGGTTTTATATAATGCAACAGGGTTCATACAAATTTTCAGAAATCAAAATCAAGTAGTATTGCAGGAGTTTTCAAGGAGAGTTTTTTTTTTAAATTCCAAGAGTACTTTTTTACATACATAACTTTAGAAAGACAATTTTACACAGATTCAAACACACACAGCATTCCTGAATCAGTTTTTAAAACCACTTTAAAAGTCAAAATGTTAACTAAAATCAATTAAAACAAAGGAAATTAGTTAACAGAATCATTATTTAAGTAAAAATTAAATTGCAAAAACGATATTGTCAAAAACTTTTAGTTAAGTAGAAAAAAATAAGGAATTATTATTTTTGAAGGTATTTTTAGAATCTTATGAATCAGATCAGATACCTAAAACAGGTAATAATCTAACAAGATTAAAAAAACCACTGTATTATCAACTTATTAAGTTGCTATAAAGCGAACATTCATTAACATTTACAACTTAGAAAATTATCTTAAGTTGAAAATACTAAATAAAATAGAGAAAAAATCATCTTATTAGACTTATCAGGCTGGTCTGACCAAAGTAAATTTGTTTTTTCTGCATCGCCGTTGAAGCTAACTTCAACAGACGTCCGTAAGTCCGTAGGAAAAGCAGTCCCGGAAAAAACGGAACTTTCGCGAAAAGTAGCTATTTTCCCGATTTCCGGAACACTAGACGGAACACCGGACTTGTTGACTTCTGACCACGGTAAAGTTGTTTTTCTACATCGCAATAAAACGACGCAAGAAGAAGCCAACTTGATGCAGCACCCGCGGACGTCCAAGAAAGTCGCGGAAAAACGGAACACTCCGCAAAAAAAATTCCGAAAATTGCTATTCTTCCGGCTTCCGGAACACCGGACTTGTTGGCTTCTGACCACGGTAAAGTTTTTTTTTCTACATCGCAATAAAATGACGCAAGAAGAAGCCAACTTGAAGCAGCACCCGCGGCCGTCCAAGAAAGTCGCGGAAAAACGGAACACTCCGCAAAAAAAAATTCCGAAAAATTGCTATTCTTCCGGAACACCGGACTTGTGGGCTTCTAACCACGGTAAAGTTGTTTTTTCTACATCGTAATAATGACGCAAGAAGAAGCCAACTTGAAACAGCACCCGCGGCCGTCCAAGAAAGTCGCGGAAAAACGGAACACTCCGCAAAAAAAAATTCCGAAAAATTGCTATTCTTCCGGCTTCCGGAACACCGGACTTGTGGGCTTCTAACCACGCAGTAAGAAGCCAACTTGGATCGGCACCCGCGGCCTTCAACGAAAGTCGCTGGAAGAACGAAACATCCCGGAAAAAAACACACGAAACTTCCGCGAAATATCGCGATTCAGGATGAAAATCAAAGAGTTTTTAAGGAGCACAACCCAAATTCAAGGAGTGCTTGAAAATGAAATTGATTTTCAAGGAGCGTACGAAACCCTGCTTATCACCAAAAAACACTGTCAAAAATCAAATCAACCCATAACGCAATCAACGCAACTCCGTTACAATCGCCCTATTTCCACCCCGTTTCATAGCGATCCTAGCGGGAAGAGAATCGATCATAGTGGCTGAGGATTGGTTCTTTTTTTATCAGTTGGGTTTTCAGGGTTACTGATTCAGATTGAACGGATTATCGCGTTTTTGGCGCAAAAATGGGAATTTTGCCATTTTTGGAGCAGATTGGCGCAGGTAACCAATTTCGGCGCAGTTGGCGCAGATTTTCCACCCCTGAGCACCCCATTGGCGAAGGAGGGGAAGTAGTTCTTGGCGAAAAGTAACCATATTGGCGCTCTCTCTACTCCATACCTATCCAACCCCAGGGAGAGAATGGCCTTCCCCGTTTGGGAGTCTTTGATGTACTATGCAACAAACCTCATATTTTTATCATTTTTAGTTTTAAAGTTAATAGTTTTTAAAATCCCTCTCTTTTTTGGGACACCCTGTATAATCTGCAGGCATTCTTGCCATTAAAGTTGCCTTCACTCATTTCGATTGCAATTAGTTAGAAGTTCCTTACTTTCCTACTGATAAATTTTCAACAACGAAATAAATGTTCTCAGCCCTCTAGTCTTGAACATTTTAACAGAGTAAAAACTATATATTTTTAGTTAACAGAAGTATATCACATTAAGTTTCCGATCTCGTACTTTTGATTTATAATTCAAAATGTTTCTGATTACACTGTTCTACAAATTTGACCTTCAAAATTTTTTCCTTGATGAAAATAGTCAATTCTTATAGATTTTGGGTCGCTAAATACGAAAATCACCATTAAAATTCTCAATTGACTCAGGATTTTCGGGGAACAGCCCCTCTCCCTTTTTACGTTTTTCGACGACCTTATAACTTTAAACTCGATTTTCAGGGTCAAAAAGCATTATTTTAGTCTTCAAATTGCTCCCCAGTTAACAAGAAATGTTCAAATTAATAAAATATGATAAATTTATAACAAATGGATAGGGTTAAGGGGTAATTACCCCCCTAAAAATACAAAAAATAGCTAAAAATTATAGAGGTTTCTATACGCTATTTTTTCCTCTTATTTTTTACGCAAATCCCGTTTGAAGGGTCCTAACCCTTCCCCAAGGACCAAAATTTGATGACAATATGCAGCAATAATTTTTACTAAAAGCGGTTGAGGTGTTAGCCTCCCAGAAGTCCCCGCGGAAGAGTTCGGAAGACTTCCAGAATCGCGAAGGCGCTCGCGAGTTCAGGAATTAATATCGATGATTTTGAAAAGATTACAAATGATGTTTTTCTTATATTTTGGGTGTATCCTAAGTAGAAACTCTTCAGTTCTTTAAAAACTGACCGGTTTTCGGGAGTGAGGATTCCATGTTTCAAGATGTTAACAGATGCACGGCTGTGGATAACAATTAGGGGGCATCCCCTTAAAAACTGAGAGTGATGGAGGAAAATGGGTGTCATATTTGAATTCAGCAGATCATTTTACACAAGAATCAGTTGAATTTCAGTAAGTGGCTTCAAATTTTTTTTTGTACAGCACAGTTAAACTCTAAGTGCGGCATTGAACCCTTCCGTGGGTTCTCTGGGGGCGCTCTCACCTCAACCGCTTTTAGCAAAAATCATTGCTGCATATTGCCATCAAATTTGGGTCCTTGGGGAAGGGTTAGGACCCTTCAAACGGGAATTGCGTAAAAAATAGGAGGAAAAAATAGCGTATAAAAACCTCTATAATTTTTAGCTAATTTTTTGCATTCTTAGGGGGTTAACTACCCCTTAAACCTATCCATTTGTTATAAATTTATCATATTTTATTAATTTGAACATTTCTTGTCCCCTGGGGGGCAATTTGAAGATTAAAGCAATGCTTTTTGACCCTGAAAATCGAGTTTAAAGTTATAAAGTCGTTAAAAAACGTGAAAAGGGGGAGGGGCTGTTCCCCGAAAATCCTGAGTCAATTGAGAATATTTATGGTGATTTTCGTATTGAGCGACTCAAAATCTATAAGAAATGACTATTTTCATCAAGGAAATTTTTTCAGTGTAGAACAGTGTTATTTAAATCATTCATCTTTATCAAAAATATAGTTGTACAGAAAAACAATATTAATTTGGTGAATTTCATGTATCTTTTTTAGGTAATAGAGTGAAGATATCTGTATCTGGAAGACATTTGGCTGGTACTGAAGAAGAAAAACGATTACTAGTCCCCAACACTGAAATGAATTATCCACATACAGGAGAAGGTTACAACAGTATAGGATGCAGTACTGGAGTTCTTCCAATCCAGAATCAAGCTCCTACATTCTATGAAGAACCTGAAGACCTTAGTCACGAAGTTTTGGCTTGAACATTTTATTTGACATATTTTTGTACATATCACACCAGTTCTTACTTCATTTCAAAGCCTTATGAATGATTTATTAAATATATTTTAAAAAACTAGTCCTATTTCTTAAAAACTGATGCAAAGACAAACTAAACACTCCTTCTATTTACTAGAGGTTAATCTTTACCAGAGAAAAAACCAACTTCCCGAACATAAGTGTCAAAAATTTAAAAATTAATTACCCTAAACCAAATTTGAAAAAAGGAGGACGTCGTGCACATCTATTAAGCTGCAATATAGTAGAGTATTAAGCTGCAAAAAATCAAAGTTCTGCTGCCAATAGATTTCGCTGAACTGGATTACGCAGCGGAAAAACAACCCAGGTCAAAATTTATGCTGGAATTTCTTTGCTAGACAAGCATGGCATGCTATATTTAAGCTAGGAAAAATAGCATAAACTAGCATTAATGTTTGCTAGTTCCAGCATAATCACCTAGCATGCCAAGTCGTGTATTGGCCCACTTTTTATGCTACCTAGCATAAAAAAAACTAGCATGTGTTGCTAGAAAACTATCGTTTTTTCCAGCATGTGTTGCTAGGTAATATTTGGTTTTCTAGCATGTGTTGCTGGATAATGTTTGCTAGTTCCAGCATAATCACCTAGCATGCCATGTCATGTATTGGCCTACTTTTTATGCTACCTAGCATCAAAAAACTAGCATGTGTTGCTGGATAATTTTTGCTAGTTCCAGCATAATCACCTAGCATGCCATGTCATGTATTGGCCCACTTTTCATGCTACCTAGCATCAAAAAACTAGTATGTGTTGCTGGATAATGACCGCTATTCTAGCATGCGTTGCTATAAAATGACCACTATTTTAGCATGTGTTGCTAGAAAATGACCACTATTCCAGCATGTGTTGCTAGAAAATTATTGATTACATAGCATGCGTTGCTGGAAAATGGACTCCATCATAGCATGTATAGCTGGAAAAGGTTCGCCATCCTAGGAATTGTTGCTAGAAAAAGCTTGCTA
The DNA here is from genome assembly GCA_024610705.1 of Tetragnatha versicolor. NCBI lineage: Eukaryota > Metazoa > Arthropoda > Arachnida > Araneae > Tetragnathidae > Tetragnatha > Tetragnatha versicolor. Next base: position 61,510,842 of record JANDEH010000001.1, read on the forward strand.
TTCAAGCATAAATATCTAGCTTGTGCTGCTAGGAAAAGCTTGCTAATCTAGCATGCAAAAACTAGCTTGTGCTGCTATTAAAAGCTTGCTATTCTAGCATAAAAATCTAGCTTGTGCTGCTAGGAAAAGCTAGCTATACCAGCATGCAAAAACTAGCTTGTGCTGCTATTAAAAGCTTGCTATTCTAGCATGCAAAACTAGCTTTTGCTGCTAGGAAAAGCTTGCTATTCTAGCATGCAAAACTAGCTTTTGCTTCCTAGCATACAAATTCTAGCTAGTGTTGCTAGAAAAAATTTGCATTTTTACAGCCTATCACATTACTTTTCTAAATTAAGTTATAATTATTCCTTAAGAGCAATTTTACTTGTATCGGTTTTTATTTATTTTAGCATTTTTATACAGGCAATTGTACATAATTAAAATAATTATAATCATGAATTTATTTTCTTTGGAAACAAAAATATAGAATAGAGCTTAACATTTAAAAATATTATATTTATTTAGAGCTTCAACATTTTAACAAATATCCAATACAATGTTTTTCTTTCTTAGGCCAGTCCTTTTTATGTTCATCAGATATTTTCTCATTTGATCTGAAATAGAAATAGAACATGAAATGACAAAAAAATGACTACAAATGCTAAATTAAAATGTACTTTGAAAGGTCCCAACCTAGAGTAACCAACCATAAAAATTAAACTTACACATTTCCTCACTCATATACTTACAACTGCAAATTTTCTTTTAAAGAGGAGAAACATTAGATGAGACTGGTGATTACTTTATGGGGGGTCTCAAAGAAAATGCAGAATATATTTTTATACAGACCACAAGTAGTTTCTATTCTATTAAAATTTCCACAACTATATTTTTTATTTCTTTATTACGACAAGCATTTCCATGACTTCAAAGCCCACTTAGATATTTAAAATTAGTGACCAAGAGCACCGATTTTAACTATCAAAAATTTGTGACTCATAACATCTTTTTGAGAGCAAAATAGGGTTTATCCACACATTTAAGTTGAACCTGTTTTTATGTGGTGATATAATAGCTTCAAAAATTAATTTGTGAAGACCCCATAAAATTTATACATGCATCTCAGTGAATTTTTTCTATTTGAAAATCAAGCAGGGGAAAATTTGTCTGATTGAAAATTTAAAACTATGAGGGCCAGATAAAAAATTATCTGCATTTTCTAAAGTTTAAATTAAATTCATCTAATTTACACCCTCACAAAAGGAAAATTTGTATTTGGAAGTATGTGTCTAAATGAAATATTTAAGAAAATAGCCTGTTTTACACTGTTTAAAAACACCCTGTATACCCCCTTGATACTGTGCTTTATTTAAATTGGAATTTTCATTCTAATAAAATTTGGGTAGAGTTCATTATGAGGGTTAAATTTCCAAAAACCATTCCTTGAGAAACCCAGAAACACCTTAGGGGAGAGCGGGGAAGAATGGGACAAATTTCACATTTTTGTTAATATTGAAAAAAATTAACATTTTTCAATCCTGTAAGTTTAAAACCAATAATTGAACTCTTGGTTACATTATAATTTCATGTATTCAATGAATTAGCCATCATTTAAACTCCAAGTTTTTACGAATGCATGTATTTTGTCCCATTCATTCCCGTGGTGGGGATGAACCCCACCACGGGGATGAATGGGACGGTTGAAAAAAAGTTCAGAAATTTTAAAAATAAGTTATTTTTTAAACACTGAATTTGTTATTAAAAATTAACAAAGTTATTTTTATTAAAGTTTAGAAAATGTGTTTTCCCATACCTATAGTAACTTATTGTTTTGCTTCTATAATTATTAAAAAATAATTTAACTTAAGCTAAAAATTTTACTGTGTGATGAAAGAGCACTTATATTAGTATAGTTTAAAATTTAAATGGAGAAAATCCATGCATTTTTTCTTTGTCTAGATTTGGTTTTTTAAATATAAGTGGGTATGGGGATGAATGGAACAGTTCCATCATCACTTCATTTCCTGTTTTCAAAAATTTTCATGAATAGGATGCTATATTCAACTCATTTAAGAAACACTCAGTTAAATAAGTCAGTTAAGTAACGCAACTCAACGCTTGCCTGTAGTTGGTCGACTTAATTTGTATTTGTACTAAAGTTACTAAAATAGGGTGCAAAAATCTATGTTTAAACTTGTATTTTATGTTTCAAACTAATGTGTGAATATGCGAAGTGTTAATGAGCAAATACTTGCAACTTTCATCTCAAATATGTTATGGTTAAACTGTTATTCAAACAAGTTAGGTTTTATGAAGTTAGGTCCCATTTTTATGAAAGTTCCTTCAGAATGGCAGGAAAATGTAACCACAGGAATGGAATGGCTTTGGTGGTTTGGTCTAGGCATCAAAAATTATCAATTTGCACTCCTAAAAGTATAAACCCATAAAAAAGCTAGTAGCATTAATAGAAATAACACAAACCTCAACCACTGAGAGCTGAAAGAACAAAAGGACTTGTGTTTGTGTTAATTTATACAAAAATAGAAGCTGATGTTAATGAACACAATTTCTTGAATAGGTTAGGTATACTATATCTTATGGCTGAAATAACAAAATTTAAAGCGAAGTTAAGGTATAAAAATTGAGCTGTCCTCCTGTTAATCCCCTGTCCCATTCATCCCAACTCTTTCAACACACGGTAAAATTTTTAGCTTAAATTACATTATTTTTTAAAATTATAGAAGTAAAACAATAAAAGTTACTTTAGGTATGGGAAAACACATTTACGGCCGTATTCACCATAAACCTAACCTGACTTTAAAAACTGAGGTTTGGGAACTGGAAGTTAGGTTAACTGAAAAACGGAGTTCAATTTCCATTTCACCAATATTTTTTCCACTCCGGTTACTTAAATCTAAGTTACTTGACCACAAAATTGCTGATTGATCCTCATTGGTCGAAACTAACACCACGTGACCTCAACCGTGAGAAAAGAGCGATCCTTCCGAACTGGGTAGTTGGGCCGCCATATTTGCCTTCTTAGCAGAAATAAATAACCTGATAATTATGGGCAGTTTTAAAAATTCCGAATTATTTTCTGACCCTTAAAACTCTTATAACAATAGAAAAAACAGTATAAATAAAATAAAATCTACTTTAAAAAATATCACAATGCCAATTACTTCAACCAGCCGTCGTGCTGCCATCTATAAGCGGTAGGCTAAATGAAATGACTTTTGGTTATTGAAACTCCTTGACTTTCTTACGATATTAATATAAACTCTAAATCTTGTAAAAATACCTTTTTACAATGAAAGAAAAATTATCATATCATAACAAGTACCAAATGAAGTATATTTTTATGAATAGAATATTCATCCCTTTCCATACTAATAGATTCAAGATGGCGACAAAATCGTGTTCTGGTTCTGACAGAATAGAAACATAGCAGAAATAAATAACCTGATAATTATGAGCAGTTTTAAAAAGTCTGATATATTTCCTGAACTTAAAAACTCTTTTAACAATAAAAAAACAGTTTAAATAAAATAAAGTCTACGTTAAAAAAATCAAAATTCCAATTATTTCAACAGGCAGTCGTGCTGCCATCTATAAGCAGTAGGCTAAATGAATTGACTTTTGGCTATTGAAACTCTTTACTGTCTTACAATATTAATATAAACTCTAAATCTTGTAAAAATACCTTTTCACAATGAAAGAAAAATTATCACATCATATAACAAGTACCAAATGGCATATATTTATATGAATAGAATATTCATCCCTTTCCATACTAATAGATTCAAGATGGCGGATGTCTTTAACTGAAGTATAACCTAGCTTTGAGCATGGTTAGGTTTTTTAACTTGAACCTGAGTTCAGTGGAAGAATCTGTGGTTACTTTTCGATGGTGAAATGAATTTTTAACTTTGATTCGAGAGAAACGAGTTTTTCTCCGGTTTCGCGGCTTAACTTTAGGTTAGAGTTTATGGTGAATACGGCTGTTAGTAGCCTAATTTATCCAAAAACAGAAGCTGATGTTAATGAACACAATTTCTTGAATAGGCTAGGTCAGGGATTCCCAATAGGTGGTCCGCGGCCTGTGTCCAAGGGGTCCACGAAATGTCACCGAGAAATTAAGTATTTTTTTATTTTCCTTAATTTGAAGTAACCATTATCCTACTCAGCAGTTCATTCGTTAGTTTTGTTACTTAATTGTCACTGTAGTACAAATAGATTAATGTAGGTAGCGCAGCCTCTGTTTACCACCAAAGATGGTTTTTTGCAATTTTTTATTGACTAAAATACGATAGTTTCGGTTTTGAATACATATAGTTTCGGTTTTGAAATCGATTGAAAATTTAAGCCTTTAAGTTTAAGGGGTCCTCGTCAGTAAATTAATTGTAAAGGGGGTTCTCGCTAAAATTTTATTGGGAACCCCTGGGCTAGGTACTATCTTATGGCTGAAATAGCAAAAATTTATAAAGTTAGTTAAGGTATAAAAAATTGAGCTGTCCCGTTCATCCCCACTCTCCTCTATATATTTTACAAACACTTAAGACAAATTTTACTTACTTTTAACTGGCCTTCAGGCTATTTGATGGTGTGCAGATTAGGCACTCGTCTTTAGCAGCCATCCCGATGCAGTGGAGGTGGGCCTAAGGTAAAGGATAAAAGTTAATCGAATGATTACAAATCTTATAATTAAGACAGGGATGCTGAATTGTAAAAAAAATTTCTTGGAAGATAATGTAGATAATAAGGTTTTGTAAATCCTTTCAGGGCGGAATCATAAATTCCTGAGTCATCCCTAGGAATATTTAAATGTGTTGCCCCGAAATACTTAAGTTCGGGTAAAAAAAGGTGAAGTATTTTGTATTTTTTAAAAATATGTACAGCCATTTAAAAACGATAAAATTTTAATGTTTGAAAATTAATATGTAGTCTGCATAACAAAAAATAGCTATACCTTAGAGCAGGGGTCCGCAAGTAATTTTACTTGGGATCCAAATAATTTAGAAAATTTTCATCGAGGTCCGGAGAAAAATAGGTTACTATTACTACTTTAAATTATTTTCTTCAAATACAGATATATTATTACAAAGATGTAATTTGAGTACGCATATGTTTTATTATGTTGTTATATTTAATATTATTAGAAGTTTTTACATGAAAAATGGGGGTTTGGGGGTTTCCCCCAGGAAATTTTTGGAAATTTGACCCTTAAAAACGGGTAGAACTAAATTTTGTAGTGCAAAAATACATAACTTATGATTTTTAAAACGTTTTGGCGGTCCGGGAAGCGATATTCCACAATGACTAACTCCCCAGCGCTAGCGCCGCCAAGGGTGCTGCTTTGTACTTGTTAGCTCCTCTTTGATCATGAATTCGCGTGATAGATTTAAACAGTTTTAAAGAAAACTGTATACAAGATAATTAATAACTTAATAAATTTTCTGCTTTACTATATTTATTCTTCATGCATTTTTTTCACAGCATGTTAATAATATTACCCATTAAATCCATTGTCTTTTTAACAAAATCCTTTGGAATAAGAATAATTAAATAAATTGGTACACACATATATAGCTCAAGGTATACACTTATAAAGACAAATGTTACTTACTTCTTACTTTATCCATTTGGCTATTTACTTTATCCTTTTATCCATTTGGTGCAGATTGGCAAACGTCTTCAGCAGCCAGCCTGATGTCGTAGAGGTGGGCCTGCAGGTAGAAGACAAAAGTTAATTTAATGATTTGATTACAAATCTTATCATTTAGACAGGGATACGGAATTGTAAAAACTTATTTCTTGGTAGATAATAAATAAGGATTTCATGAATGTTCAAGGGATTAGTCGTAAATTCCAGGGCCACCCATAGGAATAGCAAGAGGTGAATTTTTCAAAATACAGCATCTGGTTCAAGTATAAAAATTTGAATGTTTTGAAAAATATGTAGTCTCTGCATAACTGTAAATCCTATTATAACATACGTTCATTATGACGGTTAAATTTCCGAAAACAATTCCTGGATATAAACCCAGAAACACACTATATTTTACAAACCTTTAAGACAAGTGTTACTTACTTTTAACTTTATCCCTCCAGGCTGTCCATTAGTCCTTTAGTTTAGGTTATTTGATGGTGTACAGATAATAGGTGCACATGTCTTCAGCAGCCAGCTAAATGCAGTGGAGGTGGGCCTGCAGGTGGAAAAAAAAATTCAATGGTTATGAATCTAATAATTTAGACTGGGCTACTGAATCGTAGAAAAAATATTTTCACGTCTGTAGTAAATTAGAGTTTTTTTCAAATCCTTACGTGGGAAGGAGTAAATTCCTAGGCTATCCCAGGGGTGCAGAAAATGTTCCAGGATCCAAAATTTCCCCAGAACACAATTTTTTTCTTCAAAATTTCCCCCAAAATGAAATTTCATTAAAAAATAGTTAATTCAGTTCTTAAACTCTTCTTTCAGATTCAATAATTTTCAAATAATCCATAAATTTAAATTTTAATGATATTTATACTCTTTTTTAGTCTTTCTCACACACTTATAATCTTTGCTCAAAAAAAAGTGTCCCTTTCCCTAAAATATGAAAAATTTTCTAATTATCTCAAATTTGAGCTACCTGTAAATTTTTCCTTAATGAACTCAACATTTTAATTAAGAACATCGACTTGATTGAACAAGAACGCTATTAATAGTGAAAATTACCCATTCTACCACGGATAGATTATTTTCCTGCATACCAATCAAAAAGCAAGGAAAAACCAACATCCAGGTTAAGAACCTAGAAAATAAGGTTTTTAGCACAGATCCGTAGTTTTTCCCACTCTACATCCGTAACTCCGCTGTTTTCACGTTGAAATTGGAGGTTATGATGTAGTCACAGCAAAAAATATCTGTTTTTTCAGCTAATGATGTTGGATTTTTTAGTTTTTCTTACTATCTTGGGGGGAAAATTTCCCCAGAGCTCCTCGAATTTCCCCCGAACATCGTTCGGGCGTTCGGACATATTCTGCACCTCTGGGCTATCCTCCTCCTTATCTCTTACTGTCGACTCGTTGTTGTGATGTGAAACTGTTTTAACAGCAAAAAAATTTGATCTAATTTAATTGAGAGGGTAGCGGTAGCATACTTAAATTACATGCCTCTAAAAATAACTGAAAATAAGAATTAAAAAGTGATATCAATCTCACTATTAAAGGAAAATTATTGTATTTCATATTATAATAGTTAAAAAAATTTTACATGTAACTCAATTTGTGACAAGGGGGAGGGAGGGGGTGTAAAAGTAACATCACATCCCGCAGCTGAAAATCAACAAAAAACCCTTATAATCGTTAAAGCAACCGTACACTTATTGTTCTCTCAAAAGGTATCTTAAACATACATGTGATTACTATAACAATAAATTGGCAGAAAATATTTTTTAAAAAATTCTAGATGGCACATTTTTTCTAATATTATCTATGGCACCCAAATTTTCCTTCATTTTAAATAGAGTGGGTCCATAGGCTTTTACTTCCCGAGATCTACGATTCGATATGATAGTCATATTTTTCAGCTTAAATATTAACTGGTCTTCATATTACTTCCATGTTTTTTCTGATTTTACTTAAAATTTATTACTAGGTATAACTTGCAGCCAGAGTTTTCAGTAAAAACTGATTTGGAAAATAAGAAAGTGGAATTATAGTTTGGCAAATCGAAGATTGTCGGATTTTAATTATGCTTAACAAATTGGCGGATTTCCGCCAATTTGCGAAGGAATCACATGTATGCTTGAAGGTTGATAGAAATGAAATTATCAGGAGGGGTCAGCTCAAAAGTGGGTTCCGGGCACTTTCAAATTCGTGTATTAGACATATTATTGATTTAACAGCGTGACGTGACAAAGGGGGGGAGGGGAAAGTATAACAGTTTGTGACAAAGGGGGGAGGGGGTCAAATTGGGTAAAATTAGTGCGACATCCTTCATGGTCAGGCCCAAATTAAAGAATTGTCTCCCCGAGCCAGCATAACGAAAGCTTCTGCTTGCCCGTTTCTCAGTTGTATGTGCTTTTGATTCAAGTGAATATTCGAAAAGATCGAAACCTAAAAAAATTCTAGTACTTTAAGATAAGCCAGGCGAGTGTCAAGTTTGAAGCTAAATGGCTCAAAACAATAAGTACTGAATAATATGCAAGAACTAAAACACTGTTAAAATATTTCAATTAGCATTAGGACTTAGTTTCATTATATTGTTTTCATTATTTAAATAAAAGGGAAGCTTGAAATACATCCAGAAAACGGTAAAATTTTGAATCGATTTTTAAAAAATATTTCCTTTCATTTGATTTCTAATCATAATCAGGGCTTAAATTCTAACCAAATAAGTACCGGTGCGCTACTATTTCAGCATCAGTTAAAATGTAAATATTTACTGAAAACCAAGAAGTGTAATTTAAGCCCTGAATGTAATTAATTCAATTTCACTGGGACTGGGGGTAAACGTGCTCGAGCTCGTTTAGTAAGAGCCGCTACTGGCATACACTAAAATAGGATTAGAATGTGGGTATTCCTAAAACAGGACCCCAGCAGAAAAACAGATGAAACCTGGTAACTCTGGATAAAAAAAATTGAGGATTTAACTTACTTGAAATACGAAGAAACGTGTTTCCGCAAACACGAAAGGAACATGGCGCCGGCAGCGCCGGCGCCGAACCCGAAAATAAATAAACATCAAACTTGGTGTTGCCATTTTCCCAAGTAAAACCTAATAAATTCGAAATTAAAAACACCGAGCTTTAAAAAGAAATCTTTATAAAATTTGAAAAGAAATTTGCAAAATCTGTGAAAACAAATACACCATTGAAATAAATCCAACAGCCCATCCCATCTGGGCGCAAGTTCAGAGGTGCGGATGATTGGCGAATTTTGGCTATTTGGCGCCATATTTAGAAGCCAAATGAATCTTTTAACATTAGTTAAGGTTACCATATTAGTCATGTTTACTGCTAAAAACTTGGCGCATCCGCACCTCTGAACTTGCGCCCCGATCTGTTTGTTAGTGCGGGGGTGAGATTGTGACATGTATCTCTTGTTCTTAGTTTACGTTCATTTACCCTTGCGCAGCTTTATTTTTTTACTTAGCAAATTATGTAATTATTTTTTATTAATTTATATTAATGCATGCATTTTTTTCCTATTTGCAAGTCTCAATTATTATCTACAGGTATTTCAGTGTCGAAAGAGTACGCTTTTGTCGTTTTAAACCCAACAAACGCTATTTAATTATTTTTTCTTTGACAAATTCTTAAAGAGGACCTCAAAATGCACCTCATGTTAAATTTTCAAGCAATTCGCTAAATATTTAAGGCTTTTCAGAGTCGAAAAAAAACCCGGTATTTCGAGTAAAAAACACAAGTCCGAAAAAGCCTAATAATTGGTATTTAATTTTAAGTTTGAATTTTTTAAAATTTTTATTATGGTAGTAGAGTAATATGGAAAGCTTTCTCCAGAAATTCGAGTTTACATGGTGATTCTGACGTCATCCAGGAATTTTCAAACATAAAAGTGATTAACTTGTCTTCATAGGAATTCACTACGTTTTTTGGCTATGAGAAAAAGAAGGAAAGAGTAAAAATATAAATAGACCCCCAAGTGTTTTACATCATCGGGTTCACATCATTTAGTAGATTAAGAATTTGTAAAGCATAAGGGGATTGGCTCCCTATTTCGGGAGTTTTTCCGGTTTTATTGGAAAACTGAAATTGGGTGTCACGTCCTTAATTTTAGAGGTAGGATTCTCAAATTTTAGCATATGTACCTCCTTAATATTTCCTATTAAATGATGTATGACACTAAAGGTCTGGACCCATATTTAGAGGTTTTAGAACCACATGCTCGTTTTTATTTTCACTTTTTAACGCCCCTAACTCCTTTTCTCCAGAAGAAACGGCATCTATCTAAAAAGGTTCAAAAAGTTCTTCAAGAATATGGTTATTAATAAGTTCTACGACAATTATTTTTGGAGAAATCCTGAAAAATCGTCTTGAAACACTAAAAAATAAATTTTCTAGATTGCACAATTTTTATACCACGTCTTAGTTGAACCTATTGCTAGAAACAACTTTTCTTACGCTTTCAGAAAATATAAACCACTAAGCTGGGATTCAAATATATCCGGAGCTATTCAGCGTCAAAGTCAGAACATGTAGGCTTAACATGGCATGACCACGAGGCACCCGTTCCCGTTCGATCAAGGTTAACCTACCATTCAATGCTATGAAGGTAGCTTGAAGATTTAAATAAGCATTGAATGCTGGAACATATAGCATTCCTTGCTATATTTCTTCATTAGGTATACCTACATAACATGCATGCTATGAAAGTGGCTAATTAACAGCTTTAAAGCATTGGATGCTTGTTACCTAGCATGTCATGCTATTTTTGCGTAAAGACTAACCAGGACTCTTAAGTACATAAAAAGATTATCTTATTTTCGACTTTTAATATTGCACAAAAACTAAAATTTGTAGAAAATTGAAATTTTTACTTCCTTATAACTATATATCAACACATAAATACTCAAAATTTTAAAAGGTTTTTATAATTTTTTATAAAAGTAATCAAAAGGAAAAAACTTCACAACTTCTTCACTCTGCGCAAGATTTTTCAAAAAATATTGTAACTGTACTTAATATTTTAATCAGAGTTTTTTTATTTAAATTTTTCAAAAAAGTTATTTTAACTCAATTTTTTTGGTTCAATTCAATGTTTAAATCTGAGGTATAATGTTAACGTCTGAGGTATTTGTACGCAATTTCATATTTACTAAAGTATTATTTTTTCGTTTGCTAGCTAAATAGCATCCCGTGCTGGCAGAGTATATGCAATAGCAAATCAAATTACCTAGCTCTCTATACTATAAAGATAGCTTAAACTGCTAAAAAGCATTGGATGCTTGTTACCTAGCATGCCATGCTATTTTTGCGTAAGCTAGCTACATAGCATCGCATGGTAGCTAGCATAAAAAAGCATGAAATTGAATATCAAGGTACCTAGCTCTCCATGCTATGAAGACAGCTTGAACTGCTAAAAAGCATCGGATGCTTGTTACCTAGCATGCCATGCTATTTTTGCTTAAGCTAGCTACATAGCATTGCATGGTAGGTAACATAAAAAAGCATAAAATAACATATCAAGGTACCTAGCTCTCCATGCTATGAAGACAGCTTGAACTGCTAAAAAGCATTGAATGCTTGTTACCTAGCATGTCATGCTATTTTTGCGTAAGCTAGCTACATAGCATCGCATGGTAGCTAGCATAAAAAAGCATGAAATAGAATATCAAGGTACCTAGCTCTCCATGCTATGAAGACAGCTTGAACTGCTAAAAAGCATCGGATGCTTGTTACCTAGCATGCCATGCTATTTTTGCGTAAGCTAGCTACATAGCATTGCATGGTAGCTAACATAAAAAAGCATAAAATAACATATCAAGGTACCTAGCTCTCCATGCTATGAAGACAGCTTGAACTGCTAAAAAGCATTGGATGCTTGTTACCTAGAATGCCATGCTATTTTTGCGTAAGCTAGCTACATAGCATCGCATGGTAGCTAGCATAAAAAAGCATGAAATAGAATATCAAGGTACCTAGCTCTCCATGCTATGAAGACAGCTTGAAGTGCTAAAAAGCATTGGATGCTTGTTACCTAGCATGCCATGCTATTTTTGCGTAAGCTAGCTACATAGCATCTCATGGTAGATAGCATAAAAAAGCATAAAATAGCATATCAAGGTACCTAGCTCTCCATGCTATGAAGACAGCTTGAACTGCTAAAAACCATTGGATGCTTGTTACCTAGCATGTCATGCTATTTTTGCGTAAGCTAGCTACATATCATCTCATGGTAGATAGCATAAAAAAGCATAAAATAGCATATCAAGGTACCTAACACTCCATGCTATGAAGACAGCTTGAACTGCAAAAAAGCATTGGATGCTTGTTACCTAGCATGCCCTGCTATTTTTGCGTAAGCTAGCTACATAGCATCACATGCTAGCTAGCATAAGCTAGCATAACCTAGCATACATATCTAGCATGCATAGCAAAAACTAGCAAAACCTAGCATATTTCTATGCTAGTTCCAGCATAAAATTTTGACCTGGGAAACACTTAAACTTTGACCTTAAAAATACCCCAGAACTAATTATCAAATCGGTCAGCCGAGAATGTTCCCCAAATATTTCTCTACAACATTTCAAATTTCTATCAGGTAGTTTTTGCGCTGTGAGAGTTCAGTCTGAATTCAAAATTTTCTGAGACAGCGGCAGCAGTGACGTTAACTTTTTTAATATAGAGAGATTACCATTTTTTTTACTTTAAAATTCATTTTAAGGGTAAGTAAAACATATATAAAAACACTGAATAAAATTAATTTGGATTTCCAAGGGAATGAATCAGGAATTCTAAAGACGGAATTACAAGCAAAATTCTTCTCAAATTAGCTGCAGGGTTGGCTAAGGGCCGGGAACAGGCCCGTATTTAGGGTTTTTGCCGCCCTGTGCGTATTGATCTATTGCCGCCCCCTCTATTTCATTTCCTGTTTTAAGAAAATACCCCCTTGCTTCTTCCATAAGTCTACTGCTTAAAGGTGGGGTCTTTACCTTTTGACATAAAATATCAAATTGTTGAGAATTTTTTAGAAAAGTATCATCTAAAATCCCCTTGTGGTACCACTGGGGGGAATGGGGGTCCTCCCCCAGAAGAAATTCTGAAATTTGACCCTTAAAAGTAGGGTTTTAAATAATTTTGAGAATCTTTTTCGGTCAATCACTTTTACCTTTTGACACAAAACGTTGGGTATATTTTCTAAAAAGTATCATGCAAGATTATCTGGTGGTACCACTGGGGGTAAGGGGGGTCCTCCCCCTAAAAAGTTTTTGAAATTTACTTGTAAGAGTAGGGTTTTAGATAATTTTAAGAACCTTTTTCGGTCCATCGCTTTTATCTTTTGACACAAAATTTTGGGGACACAAATCGGGGGGTTAAAACATCAACATCTCTTTATAAGTAAATTGCAAAACAATTTTTTAATTAAGAAAAGAAAATCCTCCCATAGTGAAAACTGTGTGGCAATTTTTTTTCAAAACTGTATATATTATGTAGCATTATGAATTGGTGTAATCTGCCACCCCCCAAAATTTTGCCGCCCTGTGCTATAGCACATGTTGCACGTGCCTAAATACGGCCCTGGCCGGGAACTATCATTTCTGTTTTGCTAAGTTTAATAAAACAATTTAATTTTTATCTAGAAGTGTATGTGGCTTCAAAGGATGATTTTTTAGAAGTAAACCACCATACGAGGGTGGTTCCAGAAGTACCCGGCCTAACAAAGAAAAACTAAACATTTTTTGGAAATTTTTCCTTATTTCTCAAGATAGTCTTCTTTTAGCCTCATACACCTCTTCCAGTGAAGTTCCATGACCTATTTTTAGAAGGATTCGTAAAAGCCCTCAAAATGACCGTTAACAGCATATTTTACTTGATAATTTCTGCAAATATTTTCCCATTGAACCATTTTTTGAGGTTTAGGAGCAAAAATAACCTGTGGGTACAAAATCTGGGGAAAACAGCAGGTTTAAATTCCCGACAATGGACGCAAATGTCATCAATTGCGGCAGCCATCTTGCACAAAGCTTTTTCAATATCAAATTTTCTGTCAAAATTATGTAAACTGCACTTTTTGAGATCCGTTTTATCTGCTAGGACCCTCACCTTCGATCGGCGATCATGCACCACCATTTTATGGATTTGTTTCACCATTTTTGGAAAAGAAACTTCATTTGGTCGACCGGTTCGTTGTTCGTCTTGGCAGCTCGTGCGACCACGTTTAAATCCCGCCACCCAGTATTTGATGGTGGAAAATGAAGGGTCAGAGTCCCCCAGTATGGAATCCAGCTCCGTTTTAATATTCGTGGAACTTAAAAGCCCTTCAAATGGAAGTGTTGAACAACAAAACACTGTCCGTTTTTATCCATCTTTAAAATTTTACTGCACTTATTTTTTATTTGAACCCGCGAAAACGGATTCTAAATAACTTTCCACATTCCGATTAAGAATTTGGTCCTAATTATGTTTGAACTTTCACCTCCAGTCATTTTTTTCGGTTTAATAAGCGCCATCTCTAGGTCAGGCCAGATACTTTTGGGACTACCCTCGTATCTACTCAATTTCATGAAAACCCCCTCATATAAGCAGAAAAATAGCTGACCACAATACCAACAATTTAGAGTACTTTAAAAAAATTAAAAATACTTACCCCTATCCACAGTTAGGATTTTTATTTATCACAAATCGAAAAAAGATCCAATTATCCTAAAAATAGAATAACTGTTTCCAAGCAAACTAGTTGATATTTATTTATTACACTAGGGGGCTCTGCCCCCTGCTCGCTATCGCTCACCAACCCCCGGAACTGCTTCGCAGTTCTTTGAAGATCGCTTCGCGATCTTAGCGAGCAGAGCTCGCTTGTTTCATCTCAACCATCCAGTACAACCTGGAACTTGTCTGCTTATAGTCTGTTCATTTAGAATAGGCGCCTGAAACAGGATCAAAAACGCTCAATAATGCTTAATAACGTTCATCAGACAACTCCAGTGATCGATTTTTTACAGTATTTTAACTACTTCTGCTTAGGCTGCCTTGTCATCGCAGATGAAAATTTTTTCGACGATAATTAGAATAATTTCTTCTAATACATTACGTCTCAGGCGCTAATTCTAAATGAACAGAGTATAGTTAATGATCATTTAATATCGAAACTTTTTATCTCTCAAACTTTTCAATAATTTAATTCGGATCATTACCTGGAAAATATCAAAATAAAACTATTACTGAAATATTCCTTTTTAAATTATCAATAATTTAATGGATAGGGGGCTACCGCCCCCAGCTCGCTTACGCTCACCAACCCCCGTAACTGCTATGCAGCTCCTTACAGATCGCTTCGAGATCTGTAATATCTGCAATCGATCTTTAGCAGAGTAAAACAAACCCCGAAAATCCTCTTCCTTCCATCGGCACAAATAACACTCAAAAAAGCTAAATTATTTATTTCTCTAGTAGTTCAAAAAATATCGTAGTATCTTTAAAAGATTATAATTATTAACCAAGTCTATACTATATCGCTAGCAAACTTAGAGCAAAAATGTGCAACTCAAAACTTTTAAATTTAAATATCCGTGCTCGCGACAATCTAGTGAACAGGCAAATATAAAATTTAAAAACATTAATGTGGCGACCGCCGAAATTCACTAGTTAAAATATAATAAGTTAGTTGCAGAATGGCAATGCATTGTTGGATAAATTTATAAATACTGCTGTTCGATTACTGTAAATAGTTTAGATATGATTACTTAAGATAATAAAGCTTAACACTAAATATTTGATGTAATCACTCCTAAATTGGTGACCACGGACTTCGGACGGTAATGGAAAAAAATCTGCTTAACACCTTGACATTTTCGGAGGAAGATGCAAGTCGCATCGAAGGTAAACTACAACAACTCATAGAGGAAATCGCTACGCTCAAAATGGCGTTACCACCAGCATCCAGAAGTCGACATGCGCGAAGCTTTTCTCAACGTCGCCGCTCTCCTGATGGTAATGCAGCAAATTACCACGATTCAAGCTCCCTAAGCAGGCAAGAAGTTGTCGACCAGAGTCTGTTTTTATCACCGAAAATTTGGAGATCGAGCAAGACGCTGTAAATCCCCCTGCGCTTTTTCGGGAAACCCCAGCGGCAGCTACTAGCGGCGACATCTAGCTGCCTCTCTGAGGGAAGTCGCCTCCTCGTTACTGATCGCACAACTAAAACAAGGTTTCTCATCGATACCGGATCGGACATAAGTATTTATCCACGGTCAAGGGTCACGAGAAGGCAACCAGACTCCAGTTACGTCCTCAGGGCTGCAAACGACTCTACCATAAAAACCTATGGACCAATCACCCTGTCAATCGATATCGGTCTCCGTAGGAACTTTGCATGGCGCTTTGTGGTAGCAGATGTCACTATCCCCATAATTGGATCAGATTTCCTGTCCCACTTCAACCTGTTACCTGACTGCCGCAACAAGAGAATCATGGACGGGGTAACTGGTCTGTATGTGCCCGCATCGCCGCAACACTCAACACAGCCTAGCATAAAGCTGGTGAAGAGTTGCTCTTCACCATTTGCTGAAGTTTTGGATGAGTTTCCGGAACTTAGCCGCCCATCAGGTTCCCCTCGTGAAATAAGGCATTCCACAACCCACTTTATTCGAACGACTCCTGGGCCTCCCGTATCCTGTCGTCCACGCCGGTTAGCTCCCGATCGTCTTAAAATTGCCAAAGCCGAGTTTGAAGGTATGGTAAAAGATGGAACAGCCCGCCGTTCCGATTCTGCATGGGCTTCACCTCTGCATTTGGTAGCCAAGAAATCCGACTGATGGCGGCCCTGCGGTGACTACCGTGCTTTGAATGCTCGAACAATTCCGGACCGTTATCCAGTCAGACACATACACGATTTCTCCCATAATTTGAGGGGTTGCAAAATATTTTCTGTGATCGACCTAGTCAAAGCATTCACGCAAATTCCAATCAATCCGGAGGACATTCCTAAGACGGCCATTACCACCCCGTTCGGTCTCTTTGAATTCCCTTTTATGGGTTTCGGGTTGAGAAATGCCGGACAAACATTCCAACGTTTCATGGACGAAGTTTTAAAAGATCTAGATTTCTGTTTTCCGTACATAGATGACATCCTTGTCTATTCTACGAGCGAAGAAGAGCACAAGAGTCATTTGCGCCTGATTTTTCAACGATTGGCTGAGCATGGACTGTTGATCAATACTTCAAAAACTGTCCTTGGGAAACCAACTGTTACGTTTCTGGGTTATGAAGTATCAGCCAAAGGTACTTGACCGCTGCCCGATCGAATCTCAGACCTACAAAACTTCCCACTTCCAAAAACCGCACGGGATCTGAGAAGATTCCTAGGAATGATAAATTTTTACAGGCGATTCTTGCCAGTTGCAGCAAAACACCAGGCCCCTCTTCATGAATTAGTGTCGTCTCTACGTGGATCCCAGCCTATTAAGTGGAACCCCGACCTTGAAGAGGCCTTTAGAGCAACTAAAACCACGCTGTCTAACGCCACGCTGCTGTCCCATCCTAATCATGGAGCTCCCCTAGGACTGTTCACGGATGCATCGAACCACTGCGTGGGAGCCGCAATGATGCAGTTTGCAGATGGTGGATGGCAGCCACTGGGCTTTTTCTCTAAAAAGCTGTCCGCTAAGCAAGTGCAGTGGCCGGCCTACTATCGCAAGCTTCTGGCTATTTTCACAGCCGTGCAACACTTTCGCCATCTGTTGGAGGCCGCGCACTGCACCATATATACCGACCACAAGCCCATCACGTTTGCCTTTCAACAGCGTCGGGACAAACTACCGCCTGTCCAGCTAAATCAATTATCTTTCATCGGCCAATTCACCACCGACATTCAACATATCAGTGGAGCTGACAATGTGGTGGCTGATGCTCTCTCTCGTGTCTCCGCCGTGACCATCTCACCAGTTGATTTGAACGTAATGGCCAAGGCACAGGCAACTGATTTAGAGCTACAACATCTATTGAGTTCAGGAGATTCATCATTACATCTACAGGCCGTGTACCTACCAGATGGTGACACTACACTGTTCTGCGACACATCCTTAAACAAACAAAGACCTTATTTCCCAGCACCACTCCGGAGACAAGTGTTTCAATCATTACACGCACTGAGTCATCCTGGTGCACGAGCAACAGCACGATTGGTATCTTCCCGCTTTGTTTGGCCGTCCATTCGGAGAGATTGCCGCGCATGGTCTCGTTCGTGCCTCCAGTGTCAACAATCAAAAGTGGGGCGCCATGTCTTTTCCCCCCTCCAGAACTTTGCCTTGCCACAAGCGAGATTTAGAGAAGTCCATCTAGATATCGTGGGCCCTCTGCCACCAGTTAAGTCGTACCGGTACTTGTTGACAGCAGTGGACCGTTTTTCCCGCTGGCCAGAAGCATGGCCATTGGAAGGAATTACAGCGGAAGAAGTTGCATCTACTTTCGTTGCCGGATGGATTTCCCGTTTTGGTTGCCCCGAATCTATAACGACAGATCAAGGCCGACAGTTTGAGGCTCAACTGTTCAAACAACTTGGGAAATACTCCGGATTCTGTCGTTTCCGCACCACTAGTTACCACCCTTGCTCTAACGGCATGGTAGAACGCTTCCACCGGCAATTGAAAGCCTCCCTCATGTGTCACAACGACTCTTCGTGGCTGGAAGCTCTTCCAGTGGTCCTTCTAGGAATCCGCAGTGCCGTGAAGGAAGACATCAATGCATCCGCAGCAGAGCTGGTATACGGGGAGCCACTTCGCCTTCCTGGAGAAATGCTCGTCTCCAGCGAGAATCACCCAGCTGATGTCACCTCCATGGTTGACCGACTTCGATCTTACATGGCACGACTGCGGCCTGTCCCAGCATCACGTCATGGATCGCTTCGCACTTTCATTCACAAGGACTTAGCCACTTGTTCACACATGTTCTTAAGAGACGATTCCGTACGACCCTCTCTCTCTCCTCCATATACGGGACCCTACGAGGTGATTGAACGGCAGGACAAAGTGGTAACTCTCAAAATTAAGAACAAAGACGTGAGAGTCAGCATTGACCGCGTAAAACCGTGCTACATTTGGTGTCCGGAAACAGCACAAATGCCGTCAGGCCAGAAATCTAGAATCGACGGCCATCAGGATGGGCAGCCGGAATACACCACCCGCTCAGGTCGCCGTGTTCGCTTTAGATTGCCTCACGTTAGGGCAATACTCTACCCCGGGGGGTAATGTGGCGACCGCCGAAATTCACTAGTAAACATTCACTAGTTAAAATATAATAAGTTAGTTGCAGAATGGCAATGCATTGTTGGATAAATTTATAAATACTGCTGTTCGATTACTGTAAATAGTTTAGATATGATTACTTAAGATAATAAAGCTTAACACTAAATATTTGATGTAATCACTCCTAAAGACCTACTAAAACTATGAAAAAAATGAAACTTTGATGCTTAATAATTCCAAAACTAATTAGAATTTTTTAAAGAATTAAACGCCAATCTCTTTCTAAAAAATAAGAATATAAGTGTTTAAAAAATCATATTGATACCGTGATTAGTTTTCATTTTAGATAGAAAAAAAACAAAAAAGTGTCAAAAATTAATTACTCTAAACCTAATTCGAAAAAAGGGCGACGTAGTGCACATCTTCATATTTCAAAGTATTAGGCTGCAAAAAAACATAGTTCTGCTACTAATAGATTTTGCTGAACTGGATTACGTGGCTAAAAAAGAAAAACTTCAACTTTGACCTTAAAAATACCCCAGTAATAATTATCACATCAGTTAGTTTTTTGTTCGAGAATGTGCCCCAAATATTCCTCTACAAACATTTCAAATTTCATAAATTTCTATCAATTAGTTTTTGCGATATGAGAGTTCAAATAGTTGAAAAATTAAATTTTCTGAAACAGCGGCAGCGGCGGCGACAGTAACTTTTTTTTAATATAGAGAGATGACTAAAAGTTGCCACTATACCCACTTATTTATATTCTTCCAGTATATAATAGTACAATGTTCTGCATTTCTGCAAAAATAGTCTAAAATATTTTAGCATTCCGAGTGGTTTCTAATACATTTTGCGAGAAAAGCAATAACAAAACTGGTGACTATTATGACATACATTTTATGTTTATATGATTAATATATAAAACATTAAAAAAGCTTAAAAAGAACAAACTCTATTTTACCTCACAAAATTATTATGTATCCTTTTAATTCAGAAACTTCTCAAATATAAGAAAAAAGAAATTTTTATTTATACAGAAAAAAGTACATAATTATTGTTTAGCAGGAAAGAGGTACTTTTCCATCACCATATGAGGTGCTGCCAAGGATTCAATTCCTTCTTCTGGGTCTAAAAATAAAAATAATGGTTAGAAAATACCTTTTTAAAAATTAAGATGAATGGTTGTATGGATGAAAATAATTAAACAAACCAAAGAAAATGTTATCATCAAAATCCAGAGTTTCATCTCGCCCTAAAAGAGTTTCCAAAGCCAGGTTTGAACTTGGTAGGAAAGGTAGTCGTTGCACCTAAAAATAAAAATATTCTCAAAATAAAGAAATTTCCTAAGAATGCATAACGTAGATTTATCTTTAAGGGGACTCAGTACCAAAAATTTAGTCAAAATTTCGAATTTGAGATTTTGCCATAAAAATGAAGATACTACCCTTAGAATTATACTGATATGAGTTTTTTAAATATAAGAATTGTGAGGTTTTATGACCCAAAGATAGGCTTACTGAAGCATAGCTTTCAACCTTTAAACGGGTTTTTCGTAAAACAAGGTTTTTATCGTTTAAAATCCTAAGGCTTTTTTTCTAATTGACCAAATCACTTAAAACTTGGTAGTCATTATAAGTAATGTATGTTAAACACCTCTACGTATGGATTTTAAAATATATTTATTACACAACTTTTTACAAAGCAAGAAAGTAGAAACTTGGCATATATTTTCAAAAAAATGTCAAATTTCAGATTTTCTTTTATTTTTCTGAGACCCTTGTAGGTATTTAAATTTCCATAAGTGGAGCTAACAATATATGGTGGATCTATGTTGAGAAAAAATATAAAGTGAAAAGAGTGTATATTAAAGGAGGAGTAGCATTTTGAAATAGGGTAATTTTGGCCACTTTTTTAAATTAATAAATTTTTGAATTTGCTTTTTGTGCTAAATATGAATTAGTATAAAGTAAATACATAATTTAACACCTAAAAAGATAATAAAATCCTGCTAATAGAGTAAAATATGTTTTGGGTACTGAGTCCCCTTAAGGAAAACATCTTAAAGAAACAATAAAATTTCTTCGGTTTAGTTTTCTTCTATCCTATTTTTATTTAACCAATCTTTTTATTATGTTTCCTAACAGTAAGTATGAATGCAAATGAGCAAGAATTTTAATTTATCTGAAAAATCATTTTGTAACTGTATTATTTCTACAGTATACACCGACCTGGAAAAAGTGCCCGAACCTACGAACCTGGTTCGGGGGAAGCCCCTGCCAGCTCCATAGGAGCAATACATAAGGTTTGGGGAAATTTTATTAGGTTTGGGGGAAGGTTACAACTTTTTCCAGGACCAAGTATACATAAGTACTTTTGGTCATAATTGTAATAAATAATAGGGTGTTGATACTCAGAGTAACAAAAAACTTCATAGCTAATTTTCAAACTTCCTCTCATTTAAGTATTACTCGCATGCTGAGGGGTACGCCTCCAATGTTAGGTGCCATTAGTACATTGGCACAATGTACTAATGGCTAATGGCATAATAATACTAATGGCACCTAACATAGGAGGTGTATATAATAGAAGAACGTACCTGCCTGATTTAGAACACAGTTTCATTTAGATCAGGTTAAGGCAGTGCTAAGATTGGGGGATATTATCCCAACAAAAAAAATAAGGCGAGCCTCCCCCCCAAAAAAAATCCAGCTACAGCACTGGTTGAAGCATGGAAAATTTGATTTTAAAATATCTAATCACATACACTGAAAATGAGTGATCCTGTTTTAACAAGTCAAATTTCAAAATATTTTATGAGGGAGGACCGCAAGACCCTCTATAAGTCAAAAGTTACATACAATTCCCAATTGAGTATTTAGGCCAAAAGATTCTTTAATTGATTCAAAACCACCTTAAAATAATTAAATGGAGCTTAAATGAAAAAAAATTATATATATGAGGTAGTTAATCATGGTTTTGAAAAATCCCTGTGGTGCAGTGGCGGATCCAGCCTGGACCAAAGGGGGGGCAACTACATTTTAAGGAGCATACTTGTATAAAATAAAAACCTTTCTGCGAACTTAAATTTTTTCCAAAAATTTTTCTGCAAGAATTTATACATTTTTTAAATCTCTCTAAAAAAACATTATTACTGAAATACCCAAATTGCAGGAGAGTTTATCTAAAGATGAAAAAAGAGGAAAAAGCATGTGAGCTTAGTTATGTATAATTTTGTTTAATATGTAAAACAAATAATTTTAACAAGAAAAATTTTAACTTAACTGGGTTATACTCGGGAGGATTTTAAGCACTTTAAACTGTCATTTAACTAGTCATTAATATTGATAACCTAGATAAAATATCTTTAAACAAAGAAAGATACATGTTTCATGTTATCTTCATTTGCATGAAAATAACCAAAATTCAACTAAAATCAGATGAAAATTTAGGAAATCAGTTAAATACAAGGATAATTTATTGATTACTTTAAATTTAATTAAATAACTTAATTTTTTTACCAATAAAATTTTTGCTAAGTGAAGAAAAAAGTCAAATGAATTTTTAAAAGTATTATTAGAATCTCAAATCATATCAGATATGTAATACAGGTTATAATCTAACACGATTAAAAAAACTGAATTATTTTCTTAAGTTGCTTCTCAAAGTAGCCTTTCAAAAATTTTGCAACTTAGAAAACCTCATAAGCCAGAAAAATGGAACTTTCGCGAAAAATCGCTATTTTTTTTACTTCCGGACTTGTTGGCTTCTAATTACGGAAAAGTTGTTTTTTCTACATCGCAACAACAACGCGATACGAAGCCGACTTCACCGCGGCCGAGAAAGCATCGCGAATGAAACGGTAAACTCCGCGAGCAAAAATGGAACTTACGGGAGAAGTTGCGATTTCCCGACTTTCGCGATTCCGATTCTTTCTAAAATCGCGATTCCGCGTATGGAAGCATTTGGCGAAACACATATAAGAAAAATTTATCGATCAAAAATAAATTCTGCAGAAAATTTTCTGAAAAAAAAAATTTTTTTGTAGTTTTTCTGCAGAGGGCGAAATTTTCTGCGAACGCCGTTCGCGCGTTCGTGTATATTATACAAGTATGTTAAGGAGGTTGGAGGTTCTTCCCCAGAAAATTTTTTAAAATTTGAGTTTATTATTGGAAATACTTGTATGACGTCCCAGGGAAAAAGGGGGTCTGTGGGTCCTCCCCCAGAAATTTTACTTAAAAAGTAGTCTTTTGACTCATTTTTGAACATTTAAGATGGGATCGGGGGATGTACTTTTTTAATGCATTTATAGGAAAGATTCGCATTTTGATGTATAGTATATTTATAGTACTATAAAAATGTAAAACAAAATAAAGAAAAGTATATTTTGAATATCAAAAAGGATATCTGGGGGTCTTCCCCGAGAAATTTTTTTGAAATTTGACCCTAAAAATCAGGGTTTTAACTCGTTTTGATACCCAAAGCCAAAGCCCAATTTTCAGGGTGGGCCCAGACCTTATGTGACTGATTGCTCCACAGGTCACCAATTTTCTTCCCTCTCTTTTTTCATCACTCCAGAGGCATATATAGATTTTGATTTGGAAAGAATCTCCAAATACATCCTCTAAAAATTAGTAATTATCATGTTTACCAAAACACAATGGGCACGGTTAACAAATGATTAACTGGTCTCGTGGACATTCCCCTTCATTGGCGTATACTATAGAAATTTATTTCAGGAGGGGCCCATAATTATTCCTCCCATACATATTTAATAGGTTTAATGAAACTTTGTAACCCATTTTAAGTTAATTTGCGTCTTAAAGAAGTACAGAATAAGAGAGGTTGTGAGTAATTTATTAAGTTTGATGCACCAAAGGGGGACTGGGTCCCTCCCCCATAAGATTTTTTAGAAAAATTGACACTAATAACAGGTTATTAACTAGTTTTGGTACCTATAGCCCAAATATTAGGTATACATTTTCATGTAGGATTTTCATTTTGATGAGCAGAATGTAAAGAAGTTGTGAATAATTGGGTTACAAATACAAAAGGGGGTCTGGGGGAAATTTGACCCAATAAAACAGGGTTTTAACTTGTTTTGGTATACCTTGTCCGAATTTCGGATGTCCGATTTTCGTGTTTTTCTTTTTTCTACCGTTATTTTTTAAAAAGGTACCTGAGCCCAAGGGGGGGGGCAAAAGGCCTGTTGCCCCCCCTGGATCCGCCACTGCTGTGGTGTAAAGTCCTTGGGGTCACCCCCCCAATTTTCAGGAGCCAATGACACCAATGATTGGTATAGTATGATTTGGGTAAAATCTGATCTATTTGTAAATAATTTCCAGCACAGTACTTCTCAACAGTGGCGTAGCCAGAAAAAAATTTCGGAGGGGGATATTGATGTTTCGGGGGGGATATGGAGTATTTTTATTGTTTTCCTATGGTCAAAAAAGGAAAATTTCAACGTTTCGGGGGGGGGATATATCCCCAAATCCCCCCCTCTGGCTACGCCACTGCTTCTCAATTCAAATTTATTTCTTTGTATGCGCATTAAAAGTTTTATAACATAACGTTCTTATGTGCATTAGGAGTTTTTATACATAACATAATTTGTAATTCTTATTTTGGATTTCGATAAAACTAAGGCACCGGAAATTTCAAATGAAAGAAAGAAAAATGTTACCTTTTTTACAGCATTTCTTTCGTGTATGAGACGCAGGGGCGCATGCATTCCTTGAGTAGAACGCAAGTACGAAAGTCTTATTTTTTCACCATTTTCCTTAACCTATGTTTGAAGTTATGAGTTTAGCTTCATATAAAACAGAAGTAAGTACAACTTTGCAAATTTTAGGAAAGGAATATATAAAACAAAAATACATTATTTTTCTTTACTTACATTCTTTTCACTATCTTCTATCACACTAGAGGCACACAACTGACTCCTCACTGAGCCAAATCTACAAAAAATTATTTATGTCTAATTAATCACCTAAAAACTACATTTCTTTTAATTCCATCCCATTATATAAAATAAACCATATCCCATAATTAAATTTGCAAGAATTGTCACAGCTAGTAAAAAAAGGAATTGTCAAGGATTCTAAATCATATTGATTGATTACTATTTTTCTTAAAACTAATCTCTAATACTTTCTTACAAAGGGAACAGTTTACCATCATTTAGGGTTAGATTTTTTTTAGTCCAGGGATTTGCCAAACCTTACAGGGAAAGAGAAACATCATTCTTTTTTTATAACAGTATACTTTAGGTTTTTTAAGGTGATTTTCCTTGATGAATAGAAGCAGGGTTGGTCACTTTGCTTGAGTATTTTTTTTAGAATTAGAATTATAGAAACTGTTTAAGATTGAATTAATTTTCCATCAGAAATTAAGAGGATGATATTATAACCCAAAACACCAATCTGCTTTCTTTTTTAGTCATTTTAATTCAGTACATTTTCGGATAGCCTGGGTGATGCCATACATTATGCCCTCAGATCCAACAATCATAATTCCCATTCAATTAGATGATGAAAACCAGGGTTGGCAAAAAACCGGGTTTTTTTAAAAAAACCAAAAAAACCGGGTTTATTTGGTTTTTTTGGTTTAAACCGGGTTTTTTTGGTTTAAACCAAGTTTTTTTATAATTTTATTTTCAGAATAAGTTATTTTACCAGTGCTGTTTGAAATTGAGCTCTAAATGAGACATTTATTTCAGGGGTTGTTTATAATTGATAAATTATTTGTATATTTCAATTAATTAATTTAATTAGTTAATTAAAATTAAATTAATTTGTTTTAAAATTAATTTTTGTTTTTAAAATATTCTAATTTGACTATCTAATGTTATTGTGAATAAAAATCGGTGTTAATTTATCTTGGATAAATGGTTGAAATAATCAAATTATTTATCTTAATTATATATGGATTAATTTATGAACTTTTGAAATTTCTTTAGGAAGAGAAAATTTTATTTTTTAAATAAGAAGTAAAAGTGAAATGTTAACAACTAATGTTATTTGGAATCGGATAATTGATTGAGATAATTAATTTCATTTGATTAATTATTAAATGTTAAAATAATCAAATTAATTACCTTAATTATATGGATTAATTTATAAACTTAAAAAATTTTCTTTAGAAAGAGAAAATAACATTTTTTAAATAAATAAAAGGGAAATGTAAGCACCTTATGTTAATTGAAATTGGATAAATGATTGAGATAATTGATCCAATTAAGGAAATTAACGGTTTTTATTAATTTAGTAAAAAAAAACAACTGGTTTTTATCTGTTTATAAACAAACCAACTGGTTTTTAGTTTTTATCATTAAAGAAATCAACGGTTTTTATTAATTTACTAAAAAACCAACTGGTTTTTATGACTGACAAATAAGACAAATTGGTTTTATAAATTAATTAAAATCCAAGCCATATTTTATCAGTGAAAAACAGATAACTTTTGTGTATGTTTAGTTACTCTTTGAAATAATGCTTCATTTTAAAGGAAATTAATAAATGAACTATCTCTTGCAAAATATAATAAGTTTAACTTAAGCATTTAAGGTTAAGTTTAGAGATAATTCAATAATTAAAACCATTAAATGAAAAGATTTCTGATTTTTAATCACCTTAAAATGTCAATTTTTTTATAAATCTGACCTTTTTATTTTGTGCAAAAGATTATACTTAATAACACTTTCTTTAAAAAATCCTGAAAATTTTTTATAATTTCTAAAAAAACCAAACAAACCAAGTGGTTTTTTTGGTAAAAAAACCATGGTAAAAAAACCATGGTTTAAACCAATGGTTTAAACCAAATGGTTTAAACCGGCCAACCCTGATGAAAACGAAGCAATTTGTTTCCGAAGAAACACCTATTATCATCGTTTGAAATTAAACTGGATCACTGGTCCGAGACCACTGAAAAACGGCTTGGACAATTAAGGTCAGAATATCACTGGTCCGCCGGACCCAGTGAAGAAAAAATATCCCCCTCTCTCTATAAAATACTGATTATTACCTACATCAACTTAATTTCTTAATAATAATTATTCTTACCCATTTGTCATCATATCATAGCTCTTAAACTCTCCATTTTCTTCAATAGCCACATTTTCTGATAACTTTTGTCGAGAAGGAAGCATTGGTGGATCCATTTTATTATTTTAATAGGCTATAAAAAGAAAAATGCATGCATAAAAATTATTGAAAATTAATTTCTTAAAAATGCACATAAAATGTGTGGCTAATGTTTCAACAGTTTCAATCATTTGGCCAAAAATACTTTCATATTAGATTAGAATAGGTACTGTAGTTTTCAGAAACATTTGATTTTACTCCCCTGACAATGTCAACAACAAAAATGGCCACAATGCCACAGAAATAATACAAGCATATTTTTATGTATAAACGCCTGAATCTGAATATGACCCCGTTTTTTTATCCCATCAGCTTCAGAATTTTTAGGTACAGCCCCTCCCTATTTTTTCAATTAGTACTTTCAATGACTTTGATTTACAGTTAAAAATAATTACTTTATTCTTTAAAATACTTGCGAGGGGACAAGAAAGGTTGTTTCTAAAATATGAAAATTAGTAAATGGATAGGTTTAAGGGGTAACTAGCCCCTTAAAAATTATTTGGTTCAATTCCGTTAAAGGTCCCGCTAAATACCGCCATGCTCTTTTGGTCACCCAAAAGTAGAAATATTGCTAAATAATTTCAGACCTATAGATTAAAATGTTTAATTAGATCAATAACTGTTAAGTTTCTAAAAAAATCAGAAAAATTTGTCAATATTTGAATATATGGCGCTCATAAAAACTTGGTGATATTTAGCGGGACCTTTAACGGAATTGAACCAATTACTTTTTTGGCTATTTTACTTTCCTATTTTTTATGCAATGGATCTTCAAAAGGTCCCCAACTCTTTCCCAAGGAAACAAAATTTAATAAAAATAAGTAGAAATGATTTTTACAAAAATTGGTTAAGGGGATAGCATCCCCATGGAAGGGTTTGGAAGACTCTTAATAATGCTGGCGCTTATGTGTTTAGGAATTAATATTTGTTGTTGTTGACTTATTCCTCTTCGTCTAGCCTGCCATGAGTTCAAATGTCCTCATAAAATCACATAATTAATATTTATCCCTTAAAAAGTAAAAAATTGACATCGGACCTGGAAAAAGTTGTAACCTTCCCCCGAACCTAATAAAATTTGCCCAAACCTTATGTATTGCTCCTATGGAACTGGCAGGGGCTTCCCCTGAACCAGGTTCGTAGGTTCGGGCACTTTTTCCAGGTCCGATTGACATTGTTCTCATATTTTGAGTCTTTACAAAGTGGAAGTTCACCAAATCGTTAGTACTAACTGTCAGTTAGTAACTGACTAGTTTTAAGGGGGACTCCTGGTTTCAAGCAGTTATTAGATGCACAGATGAGGATAACAATGTGCAGCAGTTTAGAATTAAAGATAATGATAGGTATGATGGTTAGAGGTTAGATAAACGATTGGATATAATGGTGCTTGATGTCATCTGGCTTTGTTTATGAGTTTTCTTTATTTTTGTCAACCCATCTTGGTTGTTGAGGAAATTTTTCCAACTTGGAAAGATTGAACTTTGTGAACACGGCTTTGGTATATCTATGAATTAACCTATCAACCATTCAGCGAACGTTAGATTCAGCAGCATAGGCGGCAAGCTAACTCGCAAGTACCCCTGCTTTTAAGGGATTCCCCACGTTCTTCATATCTTATCTCCTGGGTTAATAAGCGAATCCGGCCCGCAGATTTTCAGCACCAAATTTGGTGATAACAATTCAATGCTCGGATGCCATCGGTTTTCCACTTGGCGACAAAAAAAATCGCCAAATTTAGCTTGCGGGCCGGATTTGCTTCATTTACCTCTTCCTGAATTGTGTTTAAATTAACCAATAAATACTTGTTACAAACAAAAAATAGATGGAACATATTTATAACAGGTCTAAGGCCGTTCTCTAGTTCTAGGCGACACATCGGACCTGTTTCAAACTGTACCTAATTGTTTTTCAAATGCAGTATTCGATTAGAACATAATAAACAAGGTCTTATTGATGAAACATTGAGAGTGATAAGTAATTCCAGTTGAAAAGTCCAAGATAAATATTTTAAAAAAATTATTCCCATAAGCGTATCGTCCCCATCGAACTCTTTAAAAAAATGATAGTCGGTAAGAGTGGTTTCTTTATCCTTATGAAACGGGAAAAAAGAACAAAACAAATACAGATAAATCAAAAGAAATATCAGTGTAGACTCAATATAACTACAATAAGTATGCCTACCTTACCTCAGATCGTATATTCCTTCTCAAAATTCAATTTCAATTCTGATCAGCGTTTTTGTCCAAATGTAATTTTTTTAGAAATCAAAAACAATTGTCACCATCCCAATAAGTTGTTCAGTTCAGTTCTTTTTCTCAAGTCTCAACAAGAAAGGTCGGGTCGGATAGAAATTAACTGCAAGTTTCACTGTTTGATTGCATTCCCATTGCCCAATTGCAAAGAACTTGCGCATCACAAATACACAAATTAACGGGAACGGGTTAAGAACCTTTGTTTACGAATCTTGAAATCGCGTCCTACTTCTAAGCTAACGTAAGTATTTGCGGAACATGCAGTTGTTTACTTAAAAAATTCGAAATTGTCACTGCAAAAAATTTGTTATTCTATCAGGAGGAAATGGCTGCTCTCTTTGCTTGTACGAAATGCAACAGTCGTCACCCATTTGAAGAATTGTCTCAAGGTCAACAACTTTGCAAAGTAAGTTTTTGATATTATTAAATTTATTTTATTAATTAAAGTAATTTGAAAATACGCATTGTGTCTTTATATACGAGGGTAACGTAATATACAGCGTAGAGATAAGAGTCGTGACCCCTTTATCTGTCAAAAATTTGATGTACCTAATAGTGACTTACCATGGATAGAAAAGTCTCCGGTTGGGGCCGGCTAGAGGCATTAAAAAATCTAGCTGTCCAGTTTCTTCAACATTAAAAATAAAGAAGCACTATGAAAGCTAGGATGGTATTCTCTCCCTTGATCTCCTGTATACTTGCCCATAAATAGTATTTTTAATAAAATTAGGTAGAAAGTTTTTCTGTAATGCCTTTAAGTTGCAACATGGGGAACTTTCAGGGTCAATGTGACACCTAAAGAAATTTTCCTAAAATTCTAAAAAAAATCTCATGTATACTCTCTGCCACCTTCGACAACTTTTCCGCACTAATGCATCATCAAAATCCTAAAAAGGGGGTTTTTTCGATACCCTCTAATTTATATGCATGCTTTCCCACCACCAATGTAAAGAAGGTTTTTGTGACTTATCTAACATCAAATTTGGATATATTTCTCCTTGTTTCTTGCATCTAGACTTATCAAGCAGAGACATGTCTGTACAAAAAGCAGATGGTCTGCTAAATGCTGGCCAAGTAAGAAAGTATTATGCCTAAAAATGCTTAACAATTAACTCTTTAAAAGTGTAAAGATGCAGAAGTAAGCATAAGGGGACATCCATAACATGAGCATACTTGTATTAAATAAAAAACCTTTCTGCAAACTTAAATTTTTTCCAAAAAATTTTCTGCAAGAATTTACTTTTTTTATTTCTCTCTCTCTAAAAATAAAACCATTATTACTGAAATACCCAAATTGCAGGGATGAGTTTATCTAAAGAGGAAAAAGCGTGTGAGGTTAGTTGTGTATAATTTTTTTTAATGTGTGAAACAAATAATTTTAACAAGAAAAATTTTAATTTAACTTGGTTATACTTCAGAATTTTTTAAGGACTTAAAACTGGCATTAAACTAGTCATTAATATTGATAGTCTAGATGAAAATATCTTTAAACAAAGAAAGATACATATTTCACGTTATCTTCATTTGCATGAAAATAACTAAAATGCAACTAAAATCAGATGAAAATTTAGGAAATCAGTTAAATACTAGGATAATTTATTGATTACTTTAAATATAATTAAATTACTGAATTTTTTTTAATAAAATTTTTGCTAAGTGAGGAAAAAGTCAAATGAATTTTTAAAAGTATTATTAGAATCTCAAATCATATCAGATATGTAATGCAGGTTATAATGTAAAACGATTAAAAAAACTGAATTATTTTTTTAAGTTGCTTCTCAAAGTAGCCTTTCAAAAATTTTGCAACTTAGAAAAACCTCATAAGCCAGAAAAACGGAACTTTCGCGAAAAAGCGCTATTTTTTTACTTTCGGACTTGTTAGCTTCTAGTTGTTTTTTCTACATCGCAATAACAACGCGATACGAAGCCGACTTCACCTTATTGTCCGTGGCCGTCCAAGAAAGCATCGCTGATGTAACAAACTCCGTGAGCAATAATGGAACGGGAGTCGGGAGAAGTTCCGATTTCCCGACTTTTGCGTTTCTGATTCTTCCTAAAATCGCGATTCCTGGGATGGAAGCATTTAGCGAAAAATGCAAATTTATCGATCAAAAATAAATGCTGCAGAAAAAATTTCTGAAAAAAAATTTTTTTTTCTTTTTCTGCAGAGGGCAAAATTTTCTGCGAACGCCGTTCGCGCGTTCGTGTATAATATAAAAGTATGTGGGTCATTTTCACCATACGCTTACATTTCAGAATAAAATTTTTTTTTTTCAAACTTCATAATTTCGTAATAATATTTTTTTTTTTTCTAATGGGCGGGTACTAGGACATTATCCTTTAACCACTGAAATGCCCTGAGAAGTACCTACTTAGCGTTACCCAGCGAGCACCTGTGGACCGAAGCCACGGAGGTGAGGTACTGTTACCCGCGCCACACACACATTTACTAGCACAACCCCTTTTTACAGGGGGGCCACATTCATTCATCACACAAGGACAGAAATTAACATCCATGCCAAACGGGGATTCGAACCCCGGACGTACGGCTTCGCAGTCAGACACGCTAACCACTCGGCCAGCACGTCGGCATATTATTAATATAGTTATAATATTAATATAGGAGTTCTTATATATGTTTCAAGTATATGGAACAGCAGTTGGTCATACACTTTTGCCCATAGTTTAGTCATGAATACTTCAATACTTTAATATGAATGAATTGTAGAGTATGAATCTAAGAGTAAACCAGACCCGAGCTGTAATAAAAAAGGCAGGTGAAGGAAGCAGCCGGTAAAATCCTATGAAATCAGCTGCTCTCTTTGAGTTCGAGAAACAATGAAACGAACCTTATGAAAATAAATAGAGTATTTTACTTCTAGAAATAAGTTTAAATCTGACCTACAAAATTAGTTACAAATCATTTTTAAACTCATTGTGCTGTGGAACGCGACGGAAACAAGACCTAAACTAGAATAGTTATGTGTATTATATCAAATACAAGTATTTCTCTTTAAATGAAATATGCAAGACCCTTTTTTTAATGAAATTAACGATAAATCAAGCGAGAAATGTCAAATCCTTCGTAAAAAGGGAAAGTTGTTGATACTACTTTCAAAATCAATGACATAATAGTAACGGGAGTTGACAGGTAACGGGAGTTGACATTTTTAATAAAATGACAGAATAAAACATACATGCATGGTTGGAAACTGAAATAAATATCCATATATCCTATTTATATCAATAAATAACTATATTTCTGGGGTTAAAATTTCCAAAAAAGTTTATTTAATATTAAAAATTACCGTAACGGGAGTTGACATTAATAAAAATACGCTACCTTGACGACAGATAATTTCTTCGAAAACACGATAGTTTTCGAGCCAAAGAATAAAAACACGGTTTAAATATATTCTAAAGTAAACAAACAATCGTTTGGAATGTGTTTCTACATTTTTAAAGCATAATTATTATTATATTTTTTAACATTAATTCGCCTGTAACGGGAGTTGACATAAAGTGAGGGACAAAATATTTTATTGATTTGTAAAAATATTAAATTCAAAAAATTAATTTTTACAATTATAATAACCTTTTAATAGTTCATAATTTTGATATTTATCGTTTTTTCTTTCAAAAAGTCAAATTAAATAACAATAAAACTACTTTTAATTTCGTGAAAATCGTTAGGGACAAGCGTTTTTGGCTATTTTCGTATTTTTAAATATCTTTATTTACATAATTTTAAAGCTTTTCTTATTAATTAAAAGCTAGAAATATTTCATTTAGTCTACTTTACCTAAATCAAAGTTTAAACAGAAATTTTAATAATGATTAATTGTTTAATTTTCATGTTTTACCTTCGGGACAGCAAATGTAAGCAAATTTTGAAAATGACCCATGTACATGAGGTCAAAAAGGGTGGGAGGGGTTTGGAAAAATCTCACCGAGGGGGGTCGATTAAAATCTCACATCAAATTTTTAAGTTGGAAATGAAATGATTTTTTTAAGTATGAGAAAGGAATAATACCCTAGATCAGTGTTTCCCAACGTGGGGCGCACGCCCCACCGGGGGGCAATATCATTTTCTAGGGGAGCAATTTGAAAACTTTCAACTAAATTGCCCCCAGGTGGGCCCAATAATATTGGGGGAAAATTAAAATACCTTTTAGCAAGAAGTTTATCAAAATCTGATCCTATTATCCTACCTGAGAATGTATGTCTGAAATATGGACCAGTATATATCAAAACCAAGTTGAAACCCTGTTTTTAGAGTCTTAATTTCCAAACCTTTTCTGGGGGAGGACCCATGATCTCTTTTTTTAGAACACTTATATTTGAAACGTGTTTACATTAGGTTCATCAAAATGCAAATCTTACCTAAAAATTTATATCCGAAATTTTCCAACTAGGGTAACCAAACTAGTTAAAACCTGCTTCCTAAAGTCAAATTTCCAAAAATTTGCTGGGGGAGGACCCCCAGACCCCCCATGGTACTTGGAACTTAATTAGTAATAGCTTGATTCAGTT
Organism: Tetragnatha versicolor; assembly: GCA_024610705.1. NCBI lineage: Eukaryota > Metazoa > Arthropoda > Arachnida > Araneae > Tetragnathidae > Tetragnatha > Tetragnatha versicolor. The sequence continues at coordinate 61,544,651 of JANDEH010000001.1, forward strand.
CTTTAGCATGCGAATTCTACCTAAAAATTTTCTTAAAATCTTCATTAGACTTACTAAATATACATAGGAGGGAGGGGCTAGGAAATAACTTTGGCTCCCTCTCAAAACATATTTCTATATATGCCACTGAGACCGGGGGGGCATGGAAAATTTATAAAGGCTTTGGTGGGGCATGGACCGAAAAAGGTTGGGAAACACTGCCCTAGAAAATGTGGTAATTTTTAGGCGGAATAATGTCCTTTTCCCCCACATCATTAATAGAAAAGTTTTAGGTGTTGTGAAGCACAAAATGCAAATGCATAGGATAGAAAATTATTTTTAAAGGTTGTAGGTAAATCTCACGTGTGGGGAAGGGGGGTCCAGCAAAATCTCACCAAGGGGAGAGGGGGTCCAGATTTTGGAAAAAACACCTCACGTAATTTATGGATGTTCCCTAAGTTGCAAAATATCAATATATATAAATGCCTCTGTGGGCCAGATGCAATGGACCTGAAAAAGTGCCCAATCCTGGAAACCTCTGGTTCCAAATTTTAATACTTTAATGTACTTACATTAAGAAGGGGAGAAGAAAAAAAGTTTGGGCTTTTTCCAGATCTAAGTAGCAAATAGCGATGTTATATTTTAGTAGGTAACACCAAATTACATTTTTATGATAGCTGCTTTAATGTCTGTCTAATTTAATGTTTTTATCTTGCAGGACTGTCGAGGGGCATTTCCTTTAGTTAAGTGCACCTATTGCAGAACGGAATTTCAAGATAGGTTGGGAACTTTTACATCAGTAATGTGTTAATATCTTTAAATTAATATAATGTTATCATTTAAAACTTTGATTTTTTCTCATTAGCTCCAAAGGAAGTCCTCCTCTTGTCTGTAAGAAGTGTGAAGTTAATGTTAAGTTATATGGCAAGGTGAATATTTCAATACTACTTATCAATCTAAAAAGGTTATTGATCATATTTTTCTTCATTAACTATAGTTTTTTTTCTCAGCCTAGTGCATGTGAGTATTGTAACATCATTGCTGCGTTTATTGGGGCAAAGTGTCAAAGATGTACTAATTCTGAGAAGCGTTATGGACCTCCTGCAACCTGTGAGCAGTGTAAACAAAGATGTGCATTTGATAGAAAAGATGACAGCCGCAAAAAAGTAATCTTTATGTCCCTTAACTTTACTGTGTAAAAAGGAATTTTCTTTAATTTTCTCAAATCAAAATGCTAAAAAACCATTCAATTAAAGGTTGAGGGTAAACTACTCTGCTGGTTGTGTACATTATCTTTTAAAAGAGCTCTGGCTAAGACGAAGCAAGGTTCTTCCCGTCACCCTTCTTCCAGTAAATCCTCCACCCATCATCATTCTTCTCAAAATCATAAGCGATCGTCAAGTCATTCAAGCAAACCTAAGTAATTTTTATTGTTCTTTCAGATCTAAGTGTTTCTTTAAAATTTAAATTAAATGCTTTCAAAAAATTATCAACTTATTAAAAATATTTGGTATTCATGTGTAAAACCATAAAATTTTCTCCATAGACCAATATTAAAATTGAATTATGACTCAACAACTCTCTAAACATTGGAGTACCAAAAATTAATGTATTTTCTGTAACGGTCTTCTGACATAGATATCAAATTGGTGACAAAATATAAGGACTGTTCAAGATATACAATATGTTTCTAATTTTAAGTTCAAAAGTTTCATAACATTTCCTATGCTTAAATAGAGGGTTTACCATATAATCAGATAATTTTCTGGAGAAAAACTTATCTTGGTATATATGTTACAGTTAATGTGCATAATCTGGTAATGTACGGATTACCTAGGTAAAGTATGAAGTATTTCGTACTTTACCTTAGGTAATTCGTATTTTACCTTAGTTAGTCTGTACATTACCGAATTATGCACATTAACTGTAACATATATTCCAAAATATATGCCAATTTATAGGATCAAGAACATTGTGAAAGTTGAAATGTATGCTAATGAAATAACAGAATTGTTTTAGTTTTTTTAGTAAATAGCATCTTAAAATTCATATTTTTCAGAAAAAATGAACACTCTCCTAGTAAAAAGCCACGTTTGGAGGTTTCAAAATCAATAAATGGCATTTTACCAACTAGGTAATATTAAGGCTGATTATTTATTTGTTATTTCCAACTACAAAGGAATTATTGAAGTATTAAACTTGTTTTAAATCTTATTCTTATTGAGTGGTTCTTAACATTTCAGCGACAGCACTTTTCTAGACACTGGAACAAGTGATCATGTTGTGGCAATGCACCAACTGAAAGATCAGATAGCTTCACTTCAAAAACAGCTCCTTGTGAAAGATCAGCAGATGTTGTCTAAAGAAAAACAGGTTATTATGTTGATCCTGAACTGAACTTTTGAAGTTAAAAAATATAATGATAATCTAGGAAGGATACCTATGCATAACATACAGACAAGGGAGATGAAGAAATTTCAATCTTTTTTAATATGAATTCCACAAATAGATGTACTTGCAGTAACACTGAGTTAACTCGTATGTAAAGCTGTTGGAATTAGCCCATTGTTGGTACAGCAAATAATCTTCAAAAATTATAATGATTATTTTTTTTACATTTAAGATACATTATCCTATTAAGTTTATGTATATCATAATGAAAAAACCCTTTTCTCCTTATTATTTATGTAGTTATGTTTGTGGTGGAATTTAATTAACTCAGTCAGGTTGTTGAGAAATTTATATTTAAAAATCCTTTCAAAGTTAGCAAGTTCTATTTGTGATATTTAGTAAAAATGCATTGCTCGTACATGTGATTCTTCCGCCAATTGGCAGAAATCCGCCAATTTGCTTAGCAAAATTAAAATCCGACAATTCGATTTGGAAAACTGAAATTCCACATTCTTATTTTCCAATCGTTTTATACTGAAAACTCTGACCGCTAGTGTGGCTTGGTACTAAATTTAAGGAAAAAATCGGAATTTGTTTTTTCAAAATATCGAAGTAATATGAAAATTAGTTAAGATTTAAGCTAAAATACTATGAATCTAGCATATCGAATCCTAGATCTCGGGCTATACCCTATCTTAGGTCATGCGCTATAAAAACCCAACCAACCTAGATCTCTGGAAGAAGAAGCCAATGGACCCCCTCTACTTAAAATGAAGAAAAATTTAGGCACCGAATTTTTTAAAAATATTTTCCGCCAATTTTTTGTTTGTGTAATCACATGTATGATTGCTAGAAATTATTGGCCAGGTATATTAACTTCTTTTTTAGCAATCAATTTGTTTTTTATTTTTAGGCTGGAGAATTGAAAGCTCAATATGGGATAATTGAAAGGGAACTTCGCCTGAAAATTCAGTCCATGCAAAAATCCCACAGTGATACTGTAGAAGATTTGCAGGTATTTGCTTACCAGGGCTTTAGCTAGAAAAAATCCTTTAACAAAAAATATGTAATGGTAGTAATGGAGTTGCCATACCAAATTATCTCTTGTATTAACTCTATGGTTTATTCCTGTATAATTTGAATTTACATTCTTAACTTAATTATATATATTTTTTCTTTTCAGTCTAAGGTCCGTGTTCTACAGAAGCAAGTTATTACTTTATCTAAGGGTCAAAAGAAAGGTAGAGATACTGATAGCCCATTGCGCACATAAAGATTTACAGGGGTCAAGAGGCATGTCTAACACCAACATATAACCTGTTAATACCTCTGATAATGTATCTTTTATACCATAAATGCATTGAATTTAGATTTTAAACTTTTCATATACATATTTTTCACAATCATTTCTTGATAATTTATTGTAAAGTTGTAAAACTTTTAACAATTATTGTTTCTTAACCTTGGAAACAATCTAACAATCTCTTTCTATGTATTGTATATTTTGATCTGTTTACTTAATTATTACAAGATTTATGAGAGGATGTTTTGTTTGCTCTTGTACCCTGTCTTCTTAGAAATCCAACTCCTTTTATTTTTATCCTCTTATGAGATGGGGGGTTATTTTTCCTGCTATTTTTTAAACTCCAGTAATCATATAATTCTGTACTAGAAAGGTAAACTATTATTTCTATGCTATTTCATAAGTTGAAATCTAGTCTGGTTCCAACTCCAAGTAAGGGGAATTTCAATTCAATGCCTTCAAATTTGAAAAGTTTGAGTTAACCTTTCTTAAAAAAATGGCAACTTTACATCTGTATTCACTACCAACCTGACCTTAAGTTAACCTGGAATCAAGGGTTTTGCCAACTCTGATTGGACTGAAACCTTTTCCTTCTTCAACTACCAATTAGAGGTTTTGATTCCTTGTTAACCTTAGGTTAATGGTGAATATGGCTGTTAGTATTTTACTACAAAATATATCCCTAAAGCCCTCTCTTGACCTAGACTCTAGGATTTTTACTGGTTGTAGATCATAAAAAATATTTTACCTCTCAAGTACACTCTTCATTTACATGTCATGAATTGTTTAATAAAATCATTGGTTTCAGTATAGCCAGAGTACAAATCTGTAAAATAAATAATTGTCTATTGATATTTACACACAATGCTTGTAAATTGCAAATTTTTGGTCTATGTTACTTGCTTTGGTTCTACCAAACTTGGTTGCTGGCAGCAATTTTCAAATTTTTTTACATTATTAAGCATTTCAATTTACTTATTTGTAATTTAAGGATCACAATGTTTATTTAGGATGTTTTCTGAATTAAGGGTAGGATGGTGGAAAGTGGGCATGTGGAGAAAAGTTGTTGAATGTTTAAGAGTGACTATTCTATATTTAAATTATGGTATTGATGTTTTTTTTGTAAACGTAGAATGGAGTCATAAACTAAATTCAATGGACAACTGATGATATAATCAATGTTTATATCACTAAGTACTTTGTCGATAAGAATTCAATATCCAAGTTTTTACTTTTATTTCAAACAAAATATTTACTTTTTATAGTGTACTTTAATTTTAAGACAATTATACCCACTTCCCTCACATCAGGGTAAGTAGGTTTGGTATATCTAGATGTTTATTTTTTAATGAATGACTAAAAAAACCCAACAAAAGTGGTGTGTTTTTGTTTTTAGAAAATATTAATCTACAATGTATATAGTATGAATCAAAATTTTTATTTAAATAACTTGTTTTAGGGCTTCTAAAAACCCAGCTTTTATACACACTTGCCCAATCTTATTCAATTATTATGCATTTGACATCTATAATCATGTTTTAATTTATATTGACAGTAATGTATGTAAATATTTTATCATTGTTCATCAATCATTTAGAAAATAATCTAAAAATATTTGAATGAATTATTTTTAGTGTTTTGCTTTGTTGATGTATATATTTATTTGAGGATTGGAAGGATAAAAATAGTTGAATAAAACTCAATAACCAGTACAATATTTTTAGCTAGCTTTCTTTAATTAAAATACATCGTAATGTTTTCATCTTAATTGGATATATTGAGTTTTACAGGTAGAAAGGCAGTAATTTTTCGCTCAATATGATGATTTCATAGTACCCTAACCTTGTAAGAAATGCAAAGTAAAATAAGCAATTCAATTATTTTTTATGCAAATTCGCTTTTAATGGGAATTTAAAAATTTGAATCTAGTTAAGGGGCAATTATAATTATTCAAAGCTGAAGACATATTGGTTATAAAATTAAAGTTGTTCCATAACTTTGACTTGAAGTTACATCTTCAAGCTTTAATTTCAGGTCCATTAAATGCCTGTAAGATTATTGTCATTAAGAAAATATTATTTAAAACAGTGGTTCCCAACCAGTAACTGAGATCCAAGGAGTGTGGCAGGTCACAAAAAATTGCTAATGAGTTGTATGTTGAAAGAGTAAGGTAAATATGTTCTGAACATTTTTAGCAGTTAATCTCTGTATAAATAAAAGGCTAACGGGCGATGTATGTGTGTATGTCCGGGGTAATCTCTTGAAATAGGCTACGGACCGAAACCAAACTCGACGTATAGACGTATTCCGAGTCGGGGAGTAACTTGGGATAGTTTTCCAAGCTCGAAAATCGAATAATTACGAGTAATTAACGAATTTATAGCCCGAAACGCTTATTTCTCCATTTCTCTACTAGAGTAGATCAGCTCGACTCACTATTGTAAACGAGATTAAAACCTAAAAAAATTAAATATTTTAACAGGAAAAACTCGATAATTGTCCATTTAAAAACTATATCAGTTGTAAAAACACCAAAAAAATTCAAATAATTAATTTTGAAACGTCAGTTTCCCCTATTTTAAGATATTTTCCTTTAAAATTTAAATATTTATGGAAAAGTGTAAATTTTCTTTATGGAAAACGAGTTTAAAATAAAACATTGTTTCAAATGAAGCGGTTCACTAGACTTTTCAATTTACTAGATCTTTTATTATTGTTTCAAATTTGTTATTTTTGTTCACTAGACTCATTAATTTACTAGGAAACATTGCCGAGAACACCGGGAAAAGGAAAATTACCGGGAACATCGGGAAAGGAAAAAAAAGTACCGGGATTACCGGGACATAACAATTACCTCGATCAGCGGGATAGGAAAATTATCGGGAACATCGGGATAGGAAAAGTACCGGGAACATCGGGATAGTAAAAGTACCGGGAACATCGGGATAGGAAAATTACCGGGAACACCGGGATAGGAAAAAAGCGTCTGGGATACCGGGATGATTGGTAATTGCTGATTTAAAAATTATAAATATATTTTAAAAAAATTAATTTAAAAAAAATATATATACACTCCACCCGTGCAAGGCCGGGCATATCCGCTAGTACATATGAATAAAAATCATCTGTAAACTATACCCTTCCCCAACTATATAATCACACACTGTTATCTGTAAAACTGAAAAATAAGTATTAACAAAAGTTATCACTACATATTAGTAGGTGACATAATTAAAATATAGTACATGAAATAGCTACATCAATACATATATATTTTAAATATTAAAAATCAGTATATAAACTGACGTATGAATTTTTCATGGTGAAAGTTTCTAGTAACTGATACTGGGAAAGAGTGATCCACAAAGAATTAGGTGGTCTATTCATACAAACTTGGGAATCACTGATTTAGAAAGTATGTGGTGTAAAAGACAAAAAATTCAATCTAGTTATTTATAAACATATTTCCTTTATATCATATTTCATTGTTTTAGGATATGTACTTTTATACTTAGTGGTACACATATTTCAGTTTTTGACATAGGTATGTGGCTCCTTAAGAGTTATTTTGCTTAATTATTATGATTTTTAAAACTTTTATTACTGTGAAAGTTTTCCCAGTGAAAAGTAAAATTATATATTTTTATTGTGTACATAACTAGTTCAGTTTGTGATTGTAAAAAATTGATGAAGTTTAATGTATATTTCCATGTTATTTATTACCATGCAGGTATATGGTTGTATTGTGAATTTGTAGTTAAATCAACCTCCAATTTTCTTGTTACACATTTTTTATTCATTCAACAATGACTTTTCTTCTAGATTGGCTGAAGCTACAGATATCATGTATTTAATTTTTTATTAAACTTTTACACATTCTGCTCTTGTTTTTCTTCATTTGTTTCCTTAGTCTGTTCTGCAGTGTAATCTATCACTAGTTTCCCTCTCGCGTGACCCTTTAATAATTTCTCATATGCTTCAGGAACACCTTCAAATTTGTAAACTTTTTCAATTACTGGATTGATCTAAAAAATAAAAACAAGGTGGAGGTCCATATATTTAAAATTAATGTCTTGATTTTCTTAACATTAAATTTATAATGGTAAAATATTTTATTAATTAGTTAAATTCTTGATTTGATTACTTTCATAATTTTTTCAAACCTAATTTTTCAGAAAACAAGGAGATAATACCATTATTGACTTGTCTTATATTTCAGTTACTTATTTCCCCATCATTCACTCGTCAAATGTTTTAGTTACTTATTTTTCAGTACAAATATTATACTTGCCTCTTTTTTATCAACTAGTTTGGCAATAGCTTTCAGCCCACACATACTTGGCATGAAATAAGCCCACCTGAATGATCTTCCATCTTTTAACGACTAAATAAAAAAGTAATGATTAAGTATATGTATTAATTTATAGATAACAACCACACAAGGATATATGAAAATCTGAATGCTTATCAAATCCTGAATTGCAATACCAGAGTTAAAGATTAAAGTCTCCAATTACAGGAGTAAAGTAATCTACTCACTTATTTGTCATGATTAAAACCTATTTGACTAAACATGAACAAATAGGTTCTATTAAGGAGAAAGTAGCCTAAAGTTTTCTTCAAACATGCAATATTAATTTAATAAAAATTGATTCACCATTGCTGTATCAAAACCAGCCTGAAGTGCTGATGTGAGGGTTCCTATTAAGACACCTCTGTCATCTGCATTTTTCAGAAGAGGTGAAACAACAGTGATGTATTTCCCATTTCCCCATTGTTTTAACAAATTCATTGTCAAATCTGGATATTCTCCACCAACGGTGTCAAATATTACATCTAATCTGTGCGGAGGAAAAAACAAAGGATTTTACTTATCACACTCGGGTGGTCTTCAATACATCATTATTAGTTGAAGTCAACGTTTACCATTCTTTTTAAATAGACACAAAATATTAATGCACTTATACAAGTATTTTTATAAGATCAATTATTACCCTTTTAGTTGCCTTAAGTTATTTTTGAACTCTGGGTCGTCATAATCCAAAACAGTATCTGCACCCAGATTTAAGACCTTTTCTACTGCATCTGATTTGCATGTTGCAGTCACGTCAGCTCCCCAACTTTTCAATAACTAAAAAGAAAATTTGTACTTGTGTTCAGATATATCAAAAAGCCAAAAGCTAAACTAAAATTTCTTTTAACAGTTATGCGTGAGGTTGAAAGGAAACTGATTGTATACTTTAAAAAAACACTAATATTACAATATTTCCCAAGGATTATATTTTTTTAGATTTTCATCCACCTTGGCAACATAATTTTTCAAGTTTTCTCAACTTTTCTGTATTTGTAAATTCAAAGTTTAGTCTAAAATTTTGGAAGGATTCAGCAAAATGTGGAATGGTTGGATTTTCTATACGGATGATTTTTCTTCACACTTTTTCAAATACTTTTTAGCTGAGCAAAAGGGAGATTTTTCATGTTAATGCCAAGTTTATTATTATTAAATTTATTTATATTAGACTAGATAAGGTTTCATTCAAGTTACGAATTACTTATCAAAATGATACAGGGTTCATACACTCCTTGAAAACTCCTTAAATACTCCTTGAAAATGATTTTCATTTTCAAGCACTATGGAAACTCCTTGAATTTAACTGTACTCCTTAAAAACACCTTGATTTTCATCATGAAATGTTTTTAATAAATTTATCTTGTCTCTAAAAATAGTTTCAATCTGCATTATTTTCGAGAAAAAAAATGGGTTACCGCGGAAAAATCTCGACTTTTCGTGAGAGTGATTTAAAACCTGATTCAGGAATGCAATTGGCAAAACATGCATTTTAAGCTGTGTAAAAGATTTTCTCTCCAATACTCCTGGAAATTTTTAAAAACACTCCTTGAAAACTACTTGAATACTCCTTGATTTTGATTTGTGAAAAATTGTATGAACCCTGGATACATTCCTAACTTTCAAGTTATTATCATAACTATTGTTCAGAAAAGAAATTTAGATTAAGTATCCGAACATGAAAAATGTGCTTAATAACCTAATGAGCCTCAAAGAATAGAACCAGCATAAAAAAACATTAAATAGAACATGTCTTCAGGAGAAAATTATTTCACTGAATTACTTTACAAAATTTGTTTTGGACGCTAAGCTTTGATTTAATTATTATAAAAATGTTTTGAGCTGATAGTTTTGTTATTTTTACAGATGGCAGATAATTAGTTATTAAATATTTAGAATTACCTGAACTGCAAAAGTTCCAACACCTCCTGAAGATCCTATTAATAGTACTCTAAAAACAGATGAAATGACAGTAATATTTTAACTGGATTTTCTTTAAAAATGAAAAATATTAATACTATAAAAATCACTTTATAAATAAATAACTAGATACTAAGTTGTCCAGTGAACTTCATCTTGAAATAAAAATCATTGTACTTTGTCTTACTAGTTGTATAAGAATAAAATTTATTACCTTTTTCCATACATATTTTTTTCTGAAAGACCCCCAAATCTACTGAGAGCACACCATGCAGTCAAAGCTGCATATGGGAACGAAGCAGATTCAACATGATTTAAAGAGATGGGCTTCTTGGATATCTAAATAATAACAATTATACATAATTCAAAGAAATATAAACTAGAAAAATAAAAAAATATTTGTAATTTTAGGATTCTTTGTGGCTATAGGTCTAATGGGGAGAAAACTGTAACATTTTAAGTCAAGTTTTCCATACACACACATTTTATTTGTTATTACTGCATGTGTATGAGAAAATAATGAAATTTTATGATGAAGTCTGCTTAAGTCATAGACCAGAAAACTTAACATTTCTCTCACAGAAGACAACAGAACTGATTTGTTGATCTAGTTCAGGGGTCGGCAACTGCCGGACCGGGCGAGGTTATTTCCCAGACTGTCAAAACGTTTTGAAAATCATTGATATGTATTTTTAAACTACAAAAATTAGTTTGACCAGCTTTGTAAGCAGGGGCGCCCATATGTTAAAACTCAAGGGGGGGCCAAGAAAAATTTTAGGTTTTCAGTCAGTCATATTTTTTTTGTTTCGAGGGGAGGAGGGTTTGGTTCAAAGTTATAGAAGTTTGTTTCACTCATGTATTGTGCGTAGTATTTTTTAACACCCTCTAATTATACTATTTAATCTTTTTACACTTACTGTAGAAATCTACTTGTTCACAATATGCCTAGTCGATACTAAAAAGAGGGGGTCTGGGGGTCCACCCCCAGAAAATTTTTGAAATTTTACTTTCAAGAGTAGAGATTTAACTCATTTGGAACACTTTTGGGCAGCAACCTAATAGAATTGTTACCCATGATTTTCATGATATGAGTAGAATTCAGGATTCCTAGATTTTGTTACTGGAGTGGTGGATGTGGCAATGTTTCAGTGTATGAAATGTTAGAAACAATTTTCATATTGCTTTTGAATTAGCTTAAAATCATAATAAAGTATTGATATAGTAGAAAACATAAAATAGAATGTTGAATAAAAATTATTTATTATGGTTAAATGAAGATTTTATGTAAATTTTTCGGATTCCAGGGGGGGGGGCCCGGGCCCCCCTCTGCCCTTATGTATGGGCGCCCATGTTTGTAAGGGCCAAATTTCAAGACATTTCCCAGGGGAAACCCCAATTTTTTCATTTTAATTTAACAATATAATTAAGCAGGTAGTATACTCAAATTGCATCTTTGTAAAAATAAATGTGTATTTAAAGAAAAGTAGTTATAGTAAAAAATTTTTTTCTACGGACCTCAAATATAATTTTAAAATTATTTGGACCCCAAGTAAAATTACTTGCCGACCCCTGATTTAGTTAGTTGATAAAGTTTTAGATCAGTCAAGATGGATTCCCCAAATAAAAAGTTAAATCTGCCTCAAATCATTTAAAATAAACTAACACAAATAAACTATTTTAAATTAAAGAATGAGTACTTTGTATGATTTGCATGTCAGAGTCTTGCTTCATGACTTTCAGAAATCAAATTAAAGAAAAAAATAACAAACAATAAAAACTTGCTTAACACAGTTAAAAATGTAGATTAATCAATGGCATGGAGATAGTAGAATTGCACCAAAGAATGTGTTAATTTTTTAGTTCAATATAGAATATTTTAATTTTTGTGGATTGCAGGAGAGTTAAAATCAATGAATGGGAGATTGTATGTTTTGCTTTCAAAAAGACATCAAACTATAATCACTGATAAAAACAGTTAGGATATTTTTGAATTAAGAGCCCATCATATATTAATTTTCAGCAAGACAAATAAATAAGGTTTATAGGGAAAATTAGAAAAACAAACAAGAAGGGATTACAAAACTGCAAATAATTCCCACATGGCAAGAAAAAATAAAATTGGAATGCTACAAAAAATCCACCCAATTCAGGAAGAATTTTCTATACAAATGAATATTTTGTATTCTAATGACTACCACCTAAGCTTCTCATTATAGCAGCTGTTGAAGAATTATGTAGTGAAATTGCTTACTGTGCATGCATGCACCAAAACATATTCTGCATGAGATCCTGCTTCCCATGGACTCAGTGCACCCCAAACCTAAAATTAACAAGCATAAATTAATTACACTGAAATTAATATATAATTTTTATATTTTAAAAATCAATGAACTAATAAATTTTAACACTATCAATTTTGTCATTCCATATACAAATACAAATACAAATTAAATCGACCAACTACAGGCTTAAGCCCAGCAAGGTTGGTTCAGTCTTTTTAACCCAAACTACCGGAATCCCAGTATCTGTCAATTTTCCTCTTGAACTCGTTTACCCCACTTGAATTTACAATTGTTTCAGGCAACACATTCCAACTATCCACTACCCTATTAAAAAAATGCTTTCTACAATCCGTCTTGTCTATATGTAAAACATTTAACCTAAAGTTGAATGTGTTAAAGCTAACACAATTGTACTCCATTTAATTGAATAAAGTTCTCTATACCTGGAAGATCATTATAATCAATATTGTGGAAATGTTTATACAGTTATCTTAGAACTGTGGTGAGATATATGATCCAATATAACTAAGCAATATAATGCTAAGTTAATACATTTGGTTTTCTATCACATGGTTTAAATTAGTGATGGGCAGGTATCGATACCAAATACTTAAGTATTCGATACCTATAGGTATCGAGTGTATTCGATACCCACAAAAGTACCGATACTTTATTGACATATTTCGTTTTAAATTTTTCAATGAAGTAATCTTTATAATACCTACTGTAGATCAAACGCAGCCTGTTTCCGTTTCCATTTTGCAACGCTCAAACCCAAGTCGTTATCATCCGCGAGAGAAATTTGACGCGGCTAGGTTTTTCCCCTGCCAAATCCTTCGCCTCTATCCACCTCCAGGCCCGTAGCTACGGGGCTTTTTGATGGATCCCTTTCAGTTTTTTGAATATTAGTCTGATTATGGATAGGCCCTAAAAAAATTGTCCCTTCAGGTTCATTTCCCGACATTGAAAAAATGTACTCGATACCTAAAAGTACTCGATACCTATAAGTATTTGATACCTATAAGTATTCGATACCAAAGTATTCGATACCTAAAATTATATATCGATTTTGCCCATCACTAGTTTAAATACATATAATATAATATAGCAGTCAAACCTATCAGTACATAAAATATTGAATAAACTATAGGATGAATAGTTTCAAAATATTTTTTAAAAAAACTGGTTCCTGACCATGCCACTGAATCCGAAAACGCTTAAAATCCCATTGCCTGTTCTATAGCTGTATCATTGAATTTAACGACTGCTGAATGGTTGTTGACAGTATAATACAGGGGTGGACAACCTTTTTCGGAAGCGTGCCACTATTTAGGAAGCAAAAATTATGCGTGTCACTTTCAATGTACCGAAAAATATTCGTTTATAGAGTGATTGTGGGAATTTTAAGCAAATCTGCGTAGCGTATATTTTAAAGTAATATAAAGGGGGAAATTTTTAGAATTTTATTGAAAACGGACTTTAAACGTGCTTTGAAAATAACTAAAATCAATAATTTTAGAAAAAGTTTAGTAGGGCCTCAATGAAAAGAGAACCATACACGTTTTAAAGCTATCTGATATAAAGCTGGTTCTAAAATTAATTAGAAAATTAGAATAATTGGGGTAAATAGCCCACTTAATTTTTAAGCACCGAAAAAAAGATTTAGCCCACATGAAATTTTACAGTTTAAGATTTTATTCAAAGTTATTGTAAAACCGTAAAAATATAATTATGTTCTCAGAAAACTAAGTAAAGAGGAGATTGAGGGAGCATTGAAACCTCATTGATGTTGTCACATTGTTATTTTCCCAATTGTTTTCAATATCTTCGAGTGCCTCAGGTTTTACTCAGCCGTGCCACTTTGTGGCACGCGTGCCGCGGGTTGGCCATCCCAGGTATAATACGTAAGTACCAATAAAACAACTTTAGCTATAAAATGATGGCAATACAGTAATTTAATGCATAATTACTATAACACATTAATTTGCAATCAAAAACTGAAACACGCTTAAAAAATGTTTTGGATATGAAATAAATCATATATTTAAAAATTGTAACGCAAGAACTATTTAGATTTTACATAGAATTATATAAAATGCATTTTTACTAAACCTCATCTCCAACTTTCAAGTTGACACTTTTCACATTTTTTCCAACATGGACAACAGTTCCAGAAAAATCACGTCCAAGGGTTAAAGGAAAGTCTTGGGGAGAGAGAGAACATTTTGTCACTTGACGTACAGCACCAAAAGCAGCAGAACCATACCCTTCTGAAAAACCATTAACAAGTTATCAAAAGCATATTAAGGTATATTCCAAAGCTAGATTAATTTTTATAAATTCATAAATTACCAAGCATTCTTATATCTAATGGATTCACACTGGCTGCATGAACTTTGACCAATACATCCATGCATCCCTTAATGACTGGTATAGGGGCAGACGGATTTAACTGTAAATTTTCTGGGCCTCCAAATTCATAAGTTTGCCATGCTTGCATTGTTTGCAGACTTCGTTTTTGGGGACATAGTAGACAACGACATGTCACCTGTACTCCTTTTTTAAAAAGTTTTGATGCGTACATAGCTAAAAATGAAAAAACAGTAATAACTACCGAAACAAAATGTTAATAAAATAGATTTAATAGGCTTAATAAATGATGATTTATACAGTAAAGAAACCTAACACAAATTTTTAACTGCGAGCTAAAACAAGATAAATACTAGAAATAAAAACATGGTTGGATTGTTAGACCTGATTACCTGAAGGTTAACTTACGAGTGATTATATAACTAGTTATTTGGGTCAAATACTATAAACCTCTACAAGGATCACATTAAAGTTATGCATGATATAAATTAGTGTTCAGACCTTTTTTTAAAAAAAGAAATCACAATTGGAGGAATATCTATGTATAAGCAGTCATTCGGCGAAAACTATAGCAGACCGAGTTCTTGTTTGAAAACAAATCTGTGAAGTTGCGTTTTTGTTTTGTTGCCATTTTCATAGTACATAAAAATCAATACTGGAAAAATTATTTTTTGATAACTAGTGGCGTACTCTCTACCTCTGCCATAACTAACATATGGCTATAACGTCTGACATATAAATTGAGAAAAGAAAAGGTGATATTCCCTCGAAGTGTATATTTGGACGGCCAAAACGGCTAGTGGCGCATGCGCTGTAGGTCTCGTGATTACGTAGCAGTCTCGGCGCTTAGTGATTGAACCAATGAAACGCCGAGCTGTAGCCTAGCCGTGGAAATTAGAGTAGAGTTTAGTTGAAAAAAGCCGTTTAAATATACAGTGCCTTCCTTGTGGAATACCCTTACTAACGTTTTCTTCTTCTGATAATGCATTTCGCCACTTAATTCTTATTTTCCGATCAGAAATAAGGTCGTTGATTATCTTGCAGGTTTTCCCCGAGATTCCTTTTTGCAGACTTTTGTATATTAGGGCATCTTGCCACACAGAATCGTATGCTTTATGGATATCCATGGTAATTAGAAGAACATAATCCATCGAATTTCTGTAACTATTTATGTCTTCGTATATTATCTTTAAAGCTGTTTGACAGTCCCTAAACGGTAGTATTAACTGTAGGAACCCGTCTGATTGAAGCGTTTCACGATCGTAACGAGCCTGCTAAATGCGCATGCTCGGGTTAAAGGCGTGGTTTTAAAGTATTTAGGATTGTGGTAAGCGTGGCCCGGATGGGGTGGAGGTAGAGTGCCTGCCTGGCGTGCGGAAGGTCGTAGGTTCGAGCCCGGTTATTATTTTTCAGTAAATTTAATTTTAATTTTTATTATTCCATTAAAAATTGCAAGAATTAATTGCTCTTGTTTAACAGTAATTCCTTGTTTAATTAAATTCATTGTGGTTTTTTAAATGTTTTACTTTGTCTAATTTTTTTTAAAAAATTTTAAATTATTAATTTATTGAAAATAAAATTATTTCGCTAAAATATTTTATAGAAACAGCAAGAATCAAGTCCACATGGATGCGCATTGCTAATAAAGTATAAAAATCTTGCAGGGATTCGGATTGTGAAATACAGTACACATAAAGTCCAAACGCATGCGCATTTAGCACGGCTCGTTACGCTCCTGAAACGTACGTAAACTGATTTTTGTGAAATACATTAGTATTTATGGCATAGTCTATCAATCTTTTTAATAACATTTTCTCCACAATTTTGCAGAACACGGAAGTAAGGGAAATAGGGCGATATATGACTCTATTCTCTCCGAAGGCTTGCCTGGCTTTTGAATAGGTACTTTATTATTGATGTCTTCCAGGATTCTGGTACTTCACTTTTTTCCCCATATCTTGTTTATTGTTTCCAATATCTTCTCTCTGTTTTTCTGGTATAACTGATGAAATATCTTCACTAAAAATCCATCTCCTCCTGGTGATTTTTCTTTAGTAGACTTAATTGCATTATCCAGTTCTTCAATCCCGAACTTCTCTTCCATTTTGGTTATGTCTCTGGACTTCACATCAGAACTGAAATCCATAGGGATGTTTTCCTGGCTTCCTTTATTCGCCACAATTTTTACAAAAACTTGGGCTTGGTCATAAGGATTCATTTTATCATTATTTTTATCATCTATAATGATTAAGTTTCCGTAGGCATTCACATGGTTAGTCCTATTGTTAAGGGATTTGATTATCTTAAATATCCTCCCTGATTTTGCTGTCTCATTACAAACTTTCTCCCAAAATTTATTTTTTGCTTTCTTAATGGCCTTTCTTAACTTGGCAGCTGTCTTTTTGTATGTTATCCAATTTTCCTCGGAAATTCGGCTTCTGGCATACCGGAGGTACCTTCTCTTTTGGCCTAGTAACAAGCTACATTCGGAGTTCCACCACGGTGGAAACGTACTTTCTTTAATGTTCTGCGTGCTCTTATATCTAGCTAGTTCTCCATGGCACATGTCTAGGAAATCGTCGTATTTTATTTCGTCTAATTTATCCAGTGTGTTGTTCAGTCCACTTTTTATTCTTCCTCAATGATATCTATGTCGGGTATGTTTCTCTACTCTAGTTTCCCATCTTTTGTATGAAATTTGGATTGGTAGGTGATCAGTGTCAAACAAATCAGAAGATATATCTAAGTCCAGTGGCGTAGCTGCGGGGGGGGGCGGTCCGCCCCGGGTGTCACCCCGAAGGGGGTGACACCCAAACTAGTGAACTTGGCACTTTTTTCAAGTTGTATGCTTTCCTTGAAAAATTTTTTGAATTCATTCTACCAATGAAATAAATTAGGGTTTAGCAAATCGGTTGTCACCCTCAAACTATCTGGGAGAGTGATACCGAAGTCTTCGAATTTTGCCCTAAGTTGGTAAATATGCCTTCCTTGAACAAAAAAAATTATCATCCTGGAAAATACTCATTTGGCTGGCTACCTAAGAGGGGTGACACCCACCCAAGCTTGAAAATTTCGAACGTACTTTTAAATGTAAACGTATGAAATATAAGTGTAAGAATTGATTTAAATAATTAACAGTTTTTAGGGGTATGAACTGGGGTGTCACCCATCGAGCTTTATTTAGATTGATACAAATTTTCTCGATCACACATAAATGTTTTTATTGAGCGAAAAAACCATTAAATAAATAAATAATTATTAAATGAGTTATCAACCCATTTGGATAGGGGTGTCACCCCTTTGGCTAGGGGGTCCAAGTAGTTAAACAAAACAAATTCAACTGAAAACTACTATGATATATAAACCCTTCAACCCGGGTGTCACCCATTCAGCTAGCTGGGAGGTGTCATTCAAATTCAAACTCTAGTTTAAATAGTTTTAAAAACCAAGGTAAAGGGTTGGCAGAGAAAAAAATCCATCAGATATTTATTTAAATCTTAAATGAGTAAATTTTAAATCCACATTTTACCTCAGGAAAAATCTGAATACCCCAACTGTTTCATCTTCTGGTTTCGCTAGTCATCGTTTGAAAATTTTTCCCACACAAGAAGGGTTTTATCAGGGGTGTCACCCAGTCTCACAAATATCCAGACATAAGTTTGTACACTTTATTTAAAGATCTCATTTCAAAAAATTTTCTTGGGGAAGGCCCCCAGACCCCCTCCTTTGATTACTTAGAACTCTATTAAATGCAATTTTTTATATATTAAATTCCGCAAAATGCTAATTTTGGCTAGATTGAGCCTATTAAAAATGCTTTAGGAATAATATTTTAGGCCCCTCTCGATAGAAATTTCCCTATACGCCAATGGATTGAATTATCCGAATATGTTGACCAAGGGCGTATAAAAGGGGGGAGCCCGAAATTCGGACTACTTTGTATACAAAAACAAATTAAAATCCTGTTTTTAGGGTCAAATTTCCTGGGAGAGGACCCCACACCCTCTTTTGTACTTGGAACTTAGGTTAAAATGCAAATCCCACCTAAAAATGTGTGTCCGAAATTCGAGCTAAAGGCCTCAAAACTAGTTAAAAATTTGATTTTTGAGTCCATTTTTCTAAAATTTTCTGGGGGAGAACCCCCAAACCCCCCTTTGGTAGTTCGAACTTTATTATTCACAGCTTTCCCTATAATAAGAACTTCTTCATGACGATAATTCCGCCTAAAATGTATTAAGAAGCTACATTAGACCTATTAAATATGTATGAGATGCTGAGGAATAATTTTGGGCCCTTCCTGAAATAAATTTCTATATACGGTTTGGACTGAAGAATAACTTACATCAAAACTCGTTGTTGCAAAGTTTGGAAATTAAAGGCAATGGTAAATTAAAACCTTCAATTTTGAAATTTTTATATGATAAATTAAATGCCATAAATATAAAATAAGGTTCCACCTGAGACCGATATTTTCAAATGAAAAATGTTTGGAAGTGTGAGAAAAGAAAAAGAGGAAAGCTAATAGTCTAAGAGCCCGTGAACCCCAGACCTTCGTTATTTTGTAAAAGCTGAAAACTTGTCAGCGCATGCTCCCAACTCAGGTAAGAACGATGGACCATTATGAAGTTTGGGTTACCCTGGCTTTGGCAGGTAAACGGTACTAAAGGTGTGTAAAATACCGATCTACTTTCGTCAAATTGTAAAGTATGATTTTTTGGTATTACCTTCAGAATATTGTAAAAAATCACGTCATTCATTCCCAGACACTTTCCATAGTGGCAACCCCTTGCCAGACACCCCTAATGTTCATGAAATTATAATTCTACTTACGTTATATTGTAAAAGCTGATTTTTATATATAATACTTGGGTAATAGTTAGATAATGTTTCCTCATTAGCCAGACATTTTTGATAGTTCCAACCCCTTGCCAGACAAGCATGTAGGGTAGCTGTAGAGCGAGCGCGAGACAGTATCCTATGGATGGGTGCGAGTGAGATGGCATGATTACAATGACTTATGCAAATTAACTTTTTGGCACAGATTTATACAACTATTAATCTGTGTAAATCTCAAAAACATCTCAAGAAAAGACATTCGATGCTACAACTACATAAGTTTTTTTTAGTTTTTTAATCTATTTTTCACGCAAAAATAATAGTCCACTGAAAATAGAGTTGAACCTCGGACAAATTGCAATAAAAGGTTTCTCAACGGTTTTCACTTAGGAATGACCTCAATAATAACATACTAAAAATCGGCCAAAATCGGCCGGCCGGAAGTTTAATTTTTTTCTCTCTATATTAAAAAAAAGTTACTGTCACCGCCGCCGCTGCCGCCGCCGCTGTTTCAGAAAATTTAATTTTTCAACTATTTGAACTCTCATATCGCAAAAACTACTAGATAGAAGTTTATGAAATTTGAAATATTTGTAGTGGAATATTTGGGGCACATTCTAGAACAAAAAGCTAACTGATGTGATAATTAGTTCTGGGGTATTTTTAAGGTCAAAGTTGAAGTTTTTCTTTTTTCGCCGGTAATCCAGTTCAGCAAAATCTATTAGCAGCAGAACTATGATTTTTTGCAACCTAATATTCTGAAGTATGTAGATGTGCACTACGTTGCCTTTTTTTCGAATTTCGAATTTGGTTTAGAGGAATTGATTTTTTAATTTTCGAAATTTTTGACACTTTTTCGTTTTTTTCTACCTAAAATGAAAACTAATCACGGTATCAATATGATTTTTTAAGCACTTATATTCTTATTTTTTAGAAAGAGATTGGCGTTTAATTCTTTACAAAATTCTAATTAGTTTTGGAATTATTAAGCATCAAAGTTTCATTTTTTTCATTGTTTTCGTAGGTTATAATCAAACGTGTTTAATGTTTTTAAATTTTATATTTGCCTGTTCACTAGATTGTCGCGAGCACGGATATTTAAATTCAAAAGTTTTTTGAGGTGCACATTTTTGCTCTAAGTTTGCTAGCGATACACCCTAGTATACACTCTCGCGCTCGCTCCTAAAGCTACCCTACATGCTTGTCTGGAAAGGGGTTGGAACTATCAAAAATGTCTGGCTAATGAGGAAACATTATCTAACTATTACCCAAGTATTATATATAAAAAAACAGCTTTTACAATATAACGTAAGTAGAATTATAATTTCATGAACATTAGGGGTGTCTGGCAAGGGGTTGCCACTATGGAAAGTGTCTGGGAATGAATGACGTGATTTTTTATAATATTCTGAAGGTAATACCAAAAAATCATACTTTACAATTTGACGAAAGTAGATCGGTATTTTACACACCTTTAGTACCGTTTACCTGCCAAAGCCAGGGTAACCCAAACTTCATAATGGTCCATCGTTCTTACCTGAGTTGGGAGCATGCGCTGACAAGTTTTCAGCTTTTACAAAATAACGAAGGTCTGGGGTTCACGGGCTCTTGCTCTATAAGTATAGATGTTGTTCTATATTTTTAAGTTACACATAAATTCTTATGCCAGCTCAATAATTAAATATTTATTTTAACAAGATAATTTCAATATTTTTAGGAATCTTGGTCCTGAATATCTCTGAGTAAAAAGACACTTTCGAAACATAAAATGGTTGCTCCCCTTCTCACCCAGAATCTGTTTCAGAAACTAACATTTAAACAAAAAGATTAAAACTTTCACAAAATTCTGCACTAAATGTTAATGTAACGAAGGTTTTATAATATCTTATGTTAGCTTAAAAATCTGGCAATTAATGCATTTTTGATAGGAAATTATTGTTTGATTTCAATTTATTTGAAATTTACATAACCTTTATGAAGGATCTTCTATGTATTTTTGATTTTAGTTACATAAAATATGTCTTCCCTCAAAAATTTGATATTCATTTCCTGTTTATTCAACAGTGTAAGTGAAATTTAATTTTTTCCCGTAAGTGACAAAATTTTGTCCCGTAAGTGACAGTGAAAAAACGTCTTAAAACCCCGAAATAAAACAGAAATTTTTTAATTGAGTGTCATTTCCTTTTATTTGACTTCTTAAGCATGCGCCATATTAATTTCGTAATTTTTAGTGCGATACAAGAGCTGAATTTGCGATTTTAAAGTTTGAAGTCAACAGTGTGGTGGACTGGGCTGTCCCGTAAGTGACGCAACTTTACCCACCTTTTAAAGGGTTAAGTTAATGGAATTGAAATTTAAAAAAGTACTCAAAAATCAAGCCCAAGGTATATTTAGACATCCATAAATTTGTTTTCTGAAATTATTTTTTGTACAGAATTTACAGCATAAACTTTCATAAAATAAATAGTTGAAATGTCCCGTAAGTGACATGGAATCGCCCTTATATCAAATATTTATCATCTAATTTCTAATGAGTATAATGAAATTATAAAAGACTGAAAGAAGTTTTAATTATCTATATAGAGATTCAAAGTTTGTGTCACTCCTAAGAATTTCCTAAGTAAGAATATTATTTTTAGCTAATAAATTAATTTTGAAATATAGAAACTATTTACTTGAAATTTCAATTACATTTTTATTCGAAATATTCATATTACCTGTGAAAACAAAGTTAAGACATTTTAAACTCTTGATGATCCTCCTTCTATGCTTACGTCAAAGTTTATCCATGACGTCAGCTGCTATACTTCACACGTAATTAACTAGATCCGTTACGTTCTTCTGACGAGAAGTTACGTCATTTCACCAATAGAGTATTTGTTTCCTCATGATAATTGTATTTTGGGAATATCTCATTCAAGAGACTTCTTTGTGAATGAAACCACTACGAATTATTTTACGGTACTTAACGAAAGAATCACATGCGCCTCAATTTCAAATTAAGTGCTCTTAGTGTAAGCATTTGAATCTGGAATATTTTTGTTAAAGATTTTCGGGATGACATTTAAAAGATGGATAAACACAATTTGAAAGTAAAATAGGTATTGAATATTTGAAATTTTCAAAGCATACACCAAAATAATGTTTTTTCCTTTTTATATGGGCTTCAGAAATTCTTTATAAATCTTTATTTATTCTTGTTTTTTTCATACTTTTTTGTTTTTGTTAGTAAAAGAAATAACATAAATAATCTTTCTTAAAGAAATGTTATATTAAAATCATAATAATCTCTCTATTCTAAAAAAAAGTTTTTGTAAATGGTTTCCAGAAAAAGGCTTTTTAATTACTGATCCGTATAACATGTTTTTGGTATCAAACTGTTCGGATTCTTTTGAGGATGTGCAAAGTGCCTTTAGAATTTCTAAAAAAATTATCACTTCTAAGATATTTCCATTTTTCTGGATTACGGATAAGGTTGCAGTTAACAGCAAGAAACTGTCGTACAATTTATTATACCTCCAATCACAATGACCAACCGACGCTATTCATTAATGATGAAAATAATTCCTTTCACGCTTTAAAAATGTGCTTCAATATATGTACTTTCTAAATATTTTTAAAAGACTGATAAGAGTTTTCCAGAAACTCACAGATATACTATTCAAGTATAGAATTTCACACACCAAAATTAATTGTTTGTAAACATTGAGTACAATGTAGATTTTGTCTCTTATCATTTTTAATAGCTTAAATCGTATTGTTTAAAAAGTCTGTTTTAAAACTAAAACTTGAATGATAAAACACTAGATATTTTGACGAGTTACTAGGTATTATATTAAATTTAACAGATTCATTGCTGAACGTTTTTGTAAATATTGAATAACAATAGCACGAGCAGACTTGATGGATATTTTCAAGGAAAACGTGTTAATTAAGTTATTGATAATTTAACCAATAAATATTCTAACTTTTAAGAGAGTGTGCTTCTGGAAAGTTGGTTGACGTTAATTCTACTAATTGTTATAACGAATGTTTTATAAATAAATAATTTTAGTGAGCAGGGTTTTGTGGGGATTGCGAAGCGATCCGAAAGGTCCTGCGTCAGCAGTTAACGGGGGTTGGCGAGCGATAGCGAGCAGGGGGCGGTAGCTCCCTAGTGAATTAAATAGATTTTTTTATTTTCCTCAGAAATATTTTGAGGTAAGGAGTATGACAATTGACTATATTTAACTAAATTATACAGATGAGTACATAGAGGAGATATATTGTTATATCTCCTCTATGGATGAGTAGCTCAATAATTTACAGCAATGTGAGGATGAAAAATGGTGCCACCATTTACAAATCTTGTTTGAATACCAATCAATACGTTATTTAATAAAATAATGAACAGCTAAACTTGATATTGAATGACTTCAAAATATTTTTCTTTTAAGATTTTTCTTTTAATCTCCTAACTAAAATTATCTACAAAATTTTCATGATTAGAACGACGACGTTTAATCTTTAAAAAAAAGTGATTTGACCACTTCTTTTTTTCCTAATATAGCAATAAAAAATCAAAAATGGGTGAGAAAAATTTGCAATTTCTCTTCACTGAAAAACTAATCTTTAAGTTCAGACACGAAAATTAACGATTCTTAATCGTTTTGTTGGACTTTTCCTTTCTGATATCCTCTCAAAATCAATTTCAGGCTGCTCTTCAAAACTCTATAGCACAACCTATTTATTTTCTTTTTTGATGAGTAATTGCAAGTTAAGGGTCTTAAAATGTGAAATGTACATATAAAAGAATTAATTTACAACTTACTTCGGAATGATTTAGCGAAAGAGAATTGTTGTTACAAAGTTACCCAGTTTCTCTCAGAAGAGTTACTTTATAAAATTTAATTAAATACTCAAAGGAATAGTTAGTCTCAAATCGCGAGTATACCGTAATTAACTTTCAAGGTTTCAAGGGTTTTTTCATGATTGGCTAGTAATGGTAGATAGTTTCATCAATCATATTTGATTTAATTCAAAACGAGGTGGAAAATATATCTTAAAGGATGAATACTTAGTATGTTATCAAATACAAATGAAATTGACAAATTAGATTAAAATGTTCTACAATATTGAAAAATTTAAAATTTTAAAATTTAGAAGGTTAATCCCAATCCAGCGCTCAAGCAGCTTGGACAGAAGATAGCCTAATATAAACAAGCCAAATTTTACAGAAAAATATGATAAAGGTCTGAGGCGTTGGACTCTCATCAGGGGGTCCATCCAACGCCCCACACCCGGACGGCCTTTCTGAAACTGTCGCAAAGCGACAGCTGAACCCCAAGGCCATCCAACAAAACACATAAAAATCAAAATAACAATATAAGAAAAATTGCTAACTCACATCATCCAGTGAAATATTCAAAATTCAAAACGATCCCAATCTAGCCAGTATATATAAACCTTAACCCTCCGGTTACAGTTTATCTCTGTTACAAAACAATCCAGGAAACTCATTATCATTCAAATTCTTTTTAAATATAGTCAAAGCTTTCTCTAAATCTGATGAATTATTGCAAATGCGCCTTATTCTGTTTAGCTGATTGTAGTAAATATTATAAAATATGCTTGGAGCTAAATTGCTGTAGTAATTTGTGTAAATATTTACCTTAAACTCAAAATCAATTCTTTTATCATACAGACCAACCAGCGCAACTCTGTCAGATATGTTTATCCTTAAATCCAAAAAGCTTATTTCTTTACTATTAGTATTCGTTTGCTTCAAATTCAATTCTTTTGGATAAGCTCTTAAAATATCATTAATATCATCCGGATCAAATACAATCAAATCATCCACAAATCGAAATGCTGAAATCAGATCTATATTTTCGATTCTACTTTCATAATAATGTAAATACAAATTAGCAAAAGCTGTTGAAAAACTGTTTCCCATAGGAATACCTTTAACTTGTCTGTAAAAATCTAATCCATTATAAACATAATTTTCAAAAATACTAAACTTTGTCAATTCAATCCACTCATCTTTTGCTATTTCTTCTTCTTTTAAGTAAAGATCATAATACCCAATACAAATCTCGATCAAATCTTTGTGCGGAATGCTAGTAAACAAATTTTCAAAATCAAAAGTGAAGATTTTCTCAAAGGTTCTATTCCTTAAAAACTCAAGTACATCATCATTACTATTGATTATAAAACTATCTCCCATTTCTAAAACTTTATTCATAATTATTTTTAGATACTTAAAGAACTTCTTACTAAATACTTTATTATAACACTCCGTACTGCATGTAACAAATCTAAATTTTATAGGATTTTTATGGAACTTTATTGTTGGGAAAATATAAGGATACTTGAATAAATGATTTTTCAGTTTTAATTTCTTATGAAAAGCCAATATTCTATTTTCCAATTCTTTTTTACTTGTACCCATTTTTATAAATGTTCCATTTCCATTATATTCATTCAAAATAACTTTTTTGAAAAAAGCCTTGCAGAGAAATCCAAAATTTCCAGCAGCTTTATCCACAACTGTAATAGCAAACTGTTTTTTTAATTCTGATATCTTATCCTTTATATTTTTATTATGGAAAACTCCTTTTTTGTTATAAAAATAGTTCCTTTCCCAATTGTACTTCAAATCTTCAATAATGTTTAATTTCCAGATCTTAAATCCTTCAATAGGCCAATTCAGTTTTCTAGACATTTTTAAAATAAAAAGGTCCAAATCTTCTCCTATGGAAATAATTATATCTTTAATTTTCCAATTTTTTCTTAAACGAAATTTGGTTCCTTTTTTCATAATATTTCTTAATTCCAGATCCTCCACAATGTCCAAATCACCCGTAATTATGTGTCCAAATTCTCTATCCACAAAATTACTATACTTGTTATTCCCACAAAAACAGTCCTCTTCATTAATCTCATCAAGATTATGACTAAAATAATTATAATTACATATCATGCTTCTTAGTGTTTTTGGATATTTATAAGCAATGCTAACAATGTTATTTTTTAACTCAGGGACCAATACTTGATTATCTCTAAACACTTTTTTTATTTTTAAAAACTCAAAATCCCTGTCCAAATATTTAATAACACAAAAAAATTTTTCTTTTTTGATTTCTTCAAATATCTTAAGATCAGAAACCTTCAACTTAAACTTCAATAAATCGAAAATGATCCATTTGTTAAATTTCGATCCAAATTTTAAATTATCCAGTTTATTCCTGATCATCCATTTCAAACAAGAGTTTCTTTGCCCAAAGATGAAGCTTCTAGTAAGCACTATGTTTTGTAAATTGATAGGTAGCACACAAATACTTTTAAGCTCTTCCAAATTTAATTTTTCTTTTTTCTTTATACCACTACCTCTACATCCCCGATACCTTTTCCGATCTCTTAAAGTATCACCAAGAACAACAAATTTACCATAAATGCTATTATTATATGTGTTTATACTTCCTTCTCCATTTAGTTTATTATTTAATCCATATGGATATAAAGTTTGCAGTTGGCAAATATAAAAATTCTCTCGGTCAAGTCGTTGATCTAATTCGACAACTTCTTCTAAAATAAACAACCTTACATTACAAAAATCATGAATTTGAAAATGCATAATTTCATAATCCTGTTTTTCATTTTCAATGTAATTTTTTATAGCTGATCGATGACCGTTTATTCTTTTGCTAAATTCATTGCCCGTTTGACCAATATAACATAGATTACAAGTGGAACATTCAATTGCATAAACTATTCCCATTTTCTTACAGAAAAAACTACAATCACAATCTGACCCTTGAATCTGCTCCAAAGCAGCCCTTGGACATGTCAAACACCTATTACTATTACACTTTTTGTATTTTTTTAATTTATTTTTCATTTTTTCTAATTTAAACATATGCCGGGGTAACTTTTTAACCACAGTACCTCCCCCAACAAAAGTAGCTGCAGGGCACCTTGTTAAGGAACGCGTCGTGCCATCTCCCTTAAAAAAATCCTTTATTGTACCCTGCATAATTTTATTGTTTTTTGAAGAAAAATCTTCAATCCATGCCAAGATCAAAACCATATCCAAAAATCATTCCATTCGAAGTCCCAATCCAGTTAAATTTAAAGTCCAAATAAGACATCAAATACAAAAAGCAAAATGACCTCAGGATTAACCATCACGAATGTGAGGAAATCAAACAACCCCAAAATAAGAGCCCATCTTATTAAAATACAATACAATATGATCTTATCAGAAGATAGCGCCTTTGCAGCTAATCAACATGCAAAATCCTAAATGAAATTGACAAATTAGATTAAAATGTTCTACAATATTGAAAAATTTAAAATTTTAAAATTTAGAAGGTTAATCCCAATCCAGCGCTCAAGCAGCTTGGACAGAAGATAGCCTAATATAAACAAGCCAAATTTTACAGAAAAATATGATAAAGGTCTGAGGCGTTGGACTCTCATCAGGGGGTCCATCCAACGCCCCACACCCGGACGGCCTTTCTGAAACTGTCGCAAAGCGACAGCTGAACCCCAAGGCCATCCAACAAAACACATAAAAATCAAAATAACAATATAAGAAAAATTGCTAACTCACATCATCCAGTGAAATATTCAAAATTCAAAACGATCCCAATCTAGCCAGTATATATAAACCTTAACCCTCCGATTACAGTTTATCTCTGTTACAAAACAATCCAGGAAACTCATTATCATTCAAATTCTTTTTAAATATAGTCAAAGCTTTCTCTAAATCTGATGAATTATTGCAAATGCGCCTTATTCTGTTTAGCTGATTGTAGTAAATATTATAAAATATGCTTGGAGCTAAATTGCTGTAGTAATTTGTGTAAATATTTACCTTAAACTCAAAATCAATTCTTTTATCATACAGACCAACCAGCGCAACTCTGTCAGATATGTTTATCCTTAAATCCAAAAAGCTTATTTCTTTACTATTAGTATTCGTTTGCTTCAAATTCAATTCTTTTGGATAAGCTCTTAAAATATCATTAATATCATCCGGATCAAATACAATCAAATCATCCACAAATCGAAATGCTGAAATCAGATCTATATTTTCGATTCTACTTTCATAATAATGTAAATACAAATTAGCAAAAGCTGTTGAAAAACTGTTTCCCATAGGAATACCTTTAACTTGTCTGTAAAAATCTAATCCATTATAAACATAATTTTCAAAAATACTAAACTTTGTCAATTCAATCCACTCATCTTTTGCTATTTCTTCTTCTTTTAAGTAAAGATCATAATACCCAATACAAATCTCGATCAAATCTTTGTGCGGAATGCTAGTAAACAAATTTTCAAAATCAAAAGTGAAGATTTTCTCAAAGGTTCTATTCCTTAAAAACTCAAGTACATCATCATTACTATTGATTATAAAACTATCTCCCATTTCTAAAACTTTATTCATAATTATTTTTAGATACTTAAAGAACTTCTTACTAAATACTTTATTATAACACTCCGTACTGCATGTAACAAATCTAAATTTTATAGGATTTTTATGGAACTTTATTGTTGGGAAAATATAAGGATACTTGAATAAATGATTTTTCAGTTTTAATTTCTTATGAAAAGCCAATATTCTATTTTCCAATTCTTTTTTACTTGTACCCATTTTTATAAATGTTCCATTTCCATTATATTCATTCAAAATAACTTTTTTGAAAAAAGCCTTGCAGAGAAATCCAAAATTTCCAGCAGCTTTATCCACAACTGTAATAGCAAACTGTTTTTTTAATTCTGATATCTTATCCTTTATAATTTTTATTATGGAAAACTCCTTTTTTGTTATAAAAATAGTTCCTTTCCCAATTGTACTTCAAATCTTCAATAATGTTTAATTTCCAGATCTTAAATCCTTCAATAGGCCAATTCAGTTTTCTAGACATTTTTAAAATAAAAAGGTCCAAATCTTCTCCTATGAAATAATTATATCTTTAATTTTCCAATTTTTTCTTAAACGAAATTTGGTTCCTTTTTTCATAATATTTCTTAATTCCAGATCCTCCACAATGTCCAAATCACCCGTAATTATGTGTCCAAATTCTCTATCCACAAAATTACTATACTTGTTATTCCCACAAAAACAGTCCTCTTCATTAATCTCATCAATCTGTATGATAAAAGAATTGATTTTGAGTTTAAGGTAAATATTTACACAAATTACTACAGCAATTTAGCTCCAAGCATATTTTATAATATTTACTACAATCAGCTAAACAGAATAAGGCGCATTTGCAATAATTCATCAGATTTAGAGAAAGCTTTGACTATATTTAAAAAGAATTTGAATGATAATGAGTTTCCTGGATTGTTTTGTAACAGAGATAAACTGTAACCGGAGGGTTAAGGTTTATATATACTGGCTAGATTGGGATCGTTTTGAATTTTGAATATTTCACTGGATGATGTGAGTTAGCAATTTTTCTTATATTGTTATTTTGATTTTTATGTGTTTTGTTGGATGGCCTTGGGGTTCAGCTGTCGCTTTGCGACAGTTTCAGAAAGGCCGTCCGGGTGTGGGGCGTTGGATGGACCCCCTGATGAGAGTCCAACGCCTCAGACCTTTATCATATTTTTCTGTAAAATTTGGCTTGTTTATCAAATACAAACAATATTTTTTCAGGTAAATCAATTTGTGAAACGCTTTATCAAATCATTTAAGGAGCTATTAAAATAAAGTTTTAAAATATATTATAGTGTATTGTATTTCAAAGTTATAAGATGTTAAAAATAATTTTAACTCTACGTAATTACGTAATTTTCTATAAAATCTTTCAGTTAGAAAAATAGGATAAGTTTATTAGAGAAATGTTCTATAATTGGTTTTATAATTATATAATTGGTTCTATAATTGGTATAGTATTACCTAGTAGCATAGCTCATACCAAATATGTAAAGTTTACGTAACTGCAACTAGAAGTAAACAAAATTTCGCCCTATATGACTAAAATTCGACGAATCTTAAAAATTTGTGCTGCTTGGAATTAGTCGTAGAATTCGGTCAATTGAGTAAATAATACTTTGAAATTATGTTATAACAACCTTAATTTCTTCCCTATTTAAGTTTTAATTAGTTTTGTCTACGTTTTTAACTTTCCGCAGCTTTAAATTTGGCGCGTTTCGCTCTTGGCGACAGAAAAAAACTTGGCGCCAAAAACGCGCCAAGGCGCCAAGTTGGCCAAATTTCGCCAAGTTGGAGCCGACCTGGTTGCGGTAATACGTAAGTACCCTATATTCCTCAAAATTGAAATTCTAAAAAGAAAATAAGAAAATTGTATTTTTATTTATTTATTTTGAAACGTTTCAGTTTAATTTCCTTCTAAATTTTATTATTAAGTTTTGTTTGATTAAAATTAACTACCAAATTAGATTTCAGTAGTCTATCACTTTTGTTATAGGTGTTTCAAAAAATTGAAGCTAAGTGGTACGAAATAATAAAATAATCGAAACACTTGCATTAGTCATATTTATTTACACTTTCATGGTAAAATAAAAGAATAGATATTTTCTTTGATGGTACTCGTCCCTCTCATTTATAACAGCGATATATGTACAAAACAATTCTATGCTGGGTTCTCTTTACATGTTTCCATAGAGGTAGGGAAGTCCTTTATTCATTCACAAAATGAACATCCTATGAAAATTTTTTTATAATTAAGCCTCGGATTGGTCAGAAGCGGCAGATTCTGCACTCTGGGATTCTTCAGGGGAGGCAGCCGATTCGGGGCTTTCAGCTGAAGCAGCAGCATCTGATTCAGCAGATGGAGCAGAATCGGATTCACCGGATGCAGAGGCTGCTGAGTCGGATTCAGCTGACGAGGCAGAGTCAGATTCTCCAGATGCAGAAGCTGCTGAGTCAGATTCGGCAGAGGATGCGGAATCGGATTCTCCAGATGCAGAGGATGCAGAGTCGGATTCAGCAGATGAGGCAGAGTCAGATTCAGCGGATGAGGCAGAATCGGATTCTCCGGAAGCAGAAGCAGCAGAGTCAGATTCAGCGGATGAGGCAGAATCGGATTCTCCGGAAGCAGCAGAGTCAGATTCAGCTGATGAGGCAGAGTCAGATTCAGCAGATGACGCAGAATCAGATTCCCCAGATGCAGAGGAAGCAGAATCAGATTCGGCAGATTCAGAACTCTTAGAATCTTCAGCGGGAACTACCTCTTCAGATGCGACAGACTCATCCGAAGCTGGCTCTTCAGGTTTGACTGGCTCCGGTTCTGGAACTACTTCACCTGAGGGCTCTTGGGCATCACTATCAGGTTCCTGAGGAGTCTCTGTAACGGGTACTTCTGGCTCAACTGGTACTTCAGGTTCTGGAGTGGCTGGTACTTCTGGGACTTCGGGTTCCACAGGGGCTTCAGTAACGGGATCTTCTGGAACAACTGGTGCAGCAGTAGTTGGAGGAGGAGGAGGGAGTTGGCAAATTCCGTTGTTCTAAATAAGAATGGGAAATTTTTTTTTAAATTTTCATTGCAATTAATTCAATTTTCCTTTTCAACCTTGTCACTTCTACGGAACCCTTTGTTCAAGTTTTACGTAACTCCTAATGATTGAATTATATATCATGACAAAAAGTAGTATGGTACTTTTTGTGGTGTTAAAATGGTATCTTTCTAACGGGAACCGATTTAAATGCTCATATTGCTTGAGACACCTTTGAGAATTATTCACGGAACTCTGGTTGTGAAACGCTGAGCTATAGAAGATCCTATTAAGTAGGTTAAATGGTTCAATTAACTCATCTCTTCAAAACGTGTATGTGCCCCCTTTGAAAAGTTTCTCCAAATTTATATACTTTTACAATAAAACGTTCCATTTTTGTAGAATTCTAGAAAGCTTTTTACAGCGTAATTTAAAAGAAAGGAAAATAATTTATAGGGAAGTAAAGGATATATACACAGAGTAGTAATTTAATAAGTTTGTTACCTTTTTCTTTCCTTGCTGTACGCACACTAAACCTTCCGCACATGGGCATGAAGATCCAATAATAAGATCACCAAAAATTGGTACAACTTTATCGACAACTTTGCAACTTCCTCCTGTTAAGAAAAATATTTGAAATTGAATTTTCCTTGAATGAGTAGTTTTTCAATTTAACTTTAAAGACATGGAAAAGTATTTGAGTTGAGTTTTAGTTTTATCTGTTACTTACTGGATCATATAAAAATTAAAGACTAATTTTTCAAATTCTTGAATAACTTTAAAAATAAAAACGTGAAATCTATTAAAATAATACTTAAAAATGTAAACTATCTAAGGATTTTTTCCCATTAAAATTACATTATAATTTCCTCTTAAGGGGACATATACATTAGGGTGGGGCGAAAATACACTTTATTTTTTTATTTATGTTCTAATAGCGCGGAAAGGGTGCCACTTGGGTCCAATAAGGACGATGTAAAATATTGTTTCGATTGGATAATATCTTCAGCTCCCGCATCGCACTTAAAGTTTGAAAAAATGGATGACTTTTTTACAAAACAACTAAAAAACAGAGATTAAACTCTCAAATATTGTTCATGATTTTTTCATGAGGAACTAATATAGTTATAGACATAATGTCACAGGTTCCATTATTCTATCACCCTTCTTTCGTTAGATATAATTTTTTAATGTTCAAAGAAATTTGGTAAAGTTGTTTTTCCTGCATTTTTAAACAGCTAATAACTCTAGAACTAAAAAACTTAAAAACCTGAAATCAGTCCCATTTTGTTCGTAATTTTTTTTTCTTTAATTTGATGTGCATCATGACCATCATTTCCACAAAAACAAATTCAAAATTTTAAAAAATGACAAAAAAATTTAATAAAAAAAATTTTTTTGAAAACTTTTTTGAAAAAATATTAAAAGCCTTTTAACTCTCAAAATGAACATAACTACTAAATTTCAAGGAGAAAATTAAATTAAATCATGTTTTAAAAAATTAAAATATTCGAAATTTAGGCAAGTCCCCTAAACTATCCCTAAAATTATACAGTCACTGATGGAAAATTCATAACTCGCTTGAGGGTGGTCATTAGGGTGGGTCAAAAATATTTTTTTCATATTTTCCCAGGGGCACAGCGACAAAAGGGTGCCAAATGGTCTCAAACTAACATGTGTAAAATATTATTCGATTATAATAACTCTTTTTGCCTCCGGATTGGCCTCAAAGTTTCTATTAATATAGTAATTTCATGTAAAATTGGACGAACGAAAATCAAGCTTTTACCTCGATTGCACAAATCCGTCATGAATATAAATGTGCACAATGGTATAAAAATCCTCATTGAAGACTATAAAATAATTATAAACAAAACCAGAGTTGAAATACTTCAGTTGTAATACAACATATTTTGAAATATCTCAATGGTTAGAACTGGCAATCAAAAATTTTTTGCTGGAATCATAAAAATGTGAGAAACCTTTATTGTCGGTTGAATAGAATGGTAAAAACATTAAATTTTTAATAAAAATGGATATGTCAGAATGTGGATACCTTTTTTGGGTTATAGGTTTCAACCCCAAGTAAAACATTTGGATAATAGTTCAAAAGTTGGGGTTTCCTTGAAATTTTTTGGCATATTAGGAATTGTCCATCCCAAGAGTCCCCATATCATTCCCTAATGTCCAAAAATAAATTAAAACCACAATTTAAGAGTCAAATTTTGAAATACTTTCTTAAGTAGAGCGGTAGATCCCCGTTTTCAGCATAAAGCTCAGTATTATCCCCTAAGTATTTAAATAAGCTACATTACTTTTCAAAACTTACTTGTAATTATCCTTAACAGTTAAATTTGCTATATTTTAACTTTTATGAACGCATAAGGGAATGCTAAGAAGCTATTTTGAGTCAATCCTCAAAGAAGTATAATTCCATGGGCCTGGGTTTCAGTCAATTGCTATAGTAAAAAATTAGGTATATCATGACTGAGCGAATCATAACTGATATTGCCTATGAACGAACTATCCATTCGACAAATGTTTCAACATATTTTTGCGATCATATTTGGATCCCAAGACCAGCCCGTGAAATAACTGTCCGCTGAATTTCGAAAGCGCGGCATATTTATGAAAAACACAACTGTTTCTATTTTGAAAAATTAAAAATACTGTTTAATACTGACCAAACTTGAGGGAGAATGTATATGAACAACTAATATTTAAAATCTGTACCACTGACAATCCACTGTTTGTTGGCAAAAAAGAGATTCATATTCTACGGCTCTTGTTAATATGATAGCATATTATATTGCCACTTTGGCAGTTATTTTTGTATTAATAATGCATGAAGGTGACTAATGGGATTAAAATTGCTTTTAAATACCTTTATTTGTGAACTTTAATAAGTTTTCGACCAAAAAAATTAATTTATAAAATTTTAAAAAAATATTAAAAATTTCATATTTTTGTTCTATTTGAGGCCAACCCGGAGGCAAAAAGAGTTATTACAATCGAATAATATTTTACACATGTTAGTTTGAGACCATTTGGCACCCTTTTCTTGCTGTGCCCGATAGAATTTGCAAAATTTTTTTTTCGCCATAGGAAAATGACCCACCCTAGTGGTCATATGACTTAATACATGCAAAAAATGTCAAATTAATTTCAGAAAATACGACAGTTAATAGATTCCGTACAAAATCTTACAGTGCTAATTCCCAACTTTAAGTTAATTCAATTTGCATGCATTTCTCCTAAAAATTCCTAAAATTTATGCTTATATCTAATTGTTTTTACTTTTAACAAGTCAAATCAAAGTAAATAAAAGTTTTAGAACATAAAAAAATTTGGATATAAACACATTTCTAAGGAATATTCAGGTAAAAGTCATGCAAATTGAATTAACTTAAAGTTGGGAATTAGCACTGTAAGATTTTGTACGGAATCTATTAATTGTCGTATTTTCTGAAATTAATTTGACATTTTTTGCATGTATTAAGTCATATGACCACCCTCAAGCGAGTTATGAATTTTCCATCAGTGACTGTATAATTTTAGGGATAGTTTAGGGGACTTGCCTAAATTTCGAATATTTTAATTTTTTTAAACATGATTTAATTTAATTTTCTCCTTAAAATTTAGTAGTAATGTTCATTTTGAGAGTTAAAAGGATTTTAATATTTTTTCAAAAAAATTTTCAAAAAAAAGTTTTTTTATTAAATTTTTTTGTCCTTTTTTTAATTTTTAATTTTTTTTAAAATGATGGTCATGATGCACATCAAATTACAGACAAAAAAAATTACGAACAACATGGGACTGATTTCAGGTTTTTAAGTTTTTTAGTTCTAGAGTTAATAGCTGTTTAAAAATGCAGGAAAAACAACTTTACCAAATTTCTTTGAACATTAAAAAATTATATCTAACGAAAGAAGGGTGATATATAATAATGGAACCTGTGACATTATGTCTATAACTATATTAGTTCTTCATAAAAAAATCATGAACAATATTTGAGTGTTTGATCTTTGGTTTTTTAGTTGTTTTGTAAAAAAGTCAAGTCAAAAATTTTTCAAACTTTAAGTGCGATGCGGGAGCTGAAGATATTATCCAATCGAAACAATATTTTACATCGTCCTTATTGGACCCAAGTGGCACCCTTTCCGCGCTATTAGAACATAAATAAAAAATAAAGTGTGTTTTCGGCCCACCCTAATATACATAAATTACGTGAGGTCGAAAAAGTGGGAGGGTGTTGTCCAGCAAATTCTCACTAATCAGAGGAGAGGGGGGGTAAATTAAAATCTCACGTCAACTTTTAGTTTTGAAAATATTTTTTTTCTCTTATTTTTTAGTACAAGTTTACGAGAAATGCGCACATTAGTCAAAATATGGTAATTACAAGTTGAGACCATGTTTTTGATTTTAACATGGATTTGTATCAAAGCTTTTTCAATGTCTATGTTAAGCGTTATGCCGACAAGACGAAACTAAAGCCCTGGATACTCTACCTTAGAGGTAGAGTATCCAGGGCTTTAGATTAGACGAAACAAATGTGGCTAGAACCTAAAACAGATATTTGTGTACTAAATAAATAAAAAAATATCACGTGATAATTTCTTGGTCCAGCAAAATCTCACCAAGGGGAGGGAGGGAACCAAAATTAAAAAAAAAACACCTCATGTAATTTATGGAATCCCTTAATGGACTGATAACATTCATGGGAAATTTTGGTCTTATAGTAATTAAAAAAAGGGAATGAGATATTATAATCTATTTTCTTTTAATGGACACTTTTCAAATTTCGATATAAATCTGTTTTAAAAGCATGGTATGAAGTAAATTTAACCTAAGCAAATCTCCATGATAATCTGGAACATTAATAACCAAAAAGCATTGTCAACAAGTAACCATAGCAACCATCCTTGTCAAAGTGACGAAGAAGG
The DNA here is from genome assembly GCA_024610705.1 of Tetragnatha versicolor. NCBI lineage: Eukaryota > Metazoa > Arthropoda > Arachnida > Araneae > Tetragnathidae > Tetragnatha > Tetragnatha versicolor. The sequence continues at coordinate 61,581,479 of JANDEH010000001.1, forward strand.
TATTGGCTGCGAGAAGAGCGTAACTATGGTAACGCTTCTAGCGTGGGGGAAAGCACAATTTCTCATCTTTCCAATTCTAAATGAATAGAGTATAACTATGACTAACCTAAGGGTGTATCAGGCCTGCATATTCCACCGAAGAATGGAAGTCCAGAACAGCATTGACCTGCCAAGCATTCTGCCTGCTCAGCACAGCGAGCTGCATACACAGCCTGTTTGAGAGAACAAAATACATCAAAATACTATAACAAAATTGTTGGTTTAAAAATCCTATTTCCTGACACAATTGTATGATGTTGGTGGACGAGACTGAAAGTTCTTCAGTAAAAATAATAATACATTAAAGAAATGATATAATAGTAAATACAACAAGTTTGTTCTTTTATTTTAACTATTATCTTAGGTTCTCCAATCAACTTCGAGAAAATTATGGAATAACTCCCAAGGAATAAAAAAGATGTTCTCACCAAAGTTAAATTTGAAAAGAAAAAATTTTTCAAAGTAAAGATTAGTTTTTAGATAAAGAAAGTTTAGAACCGTAAATACTCTTTAACAGTTAGGTAAATAATCTTTAAACGGTTATACAAAAACTTACAAATAATACAAAAAGCTTTTAGTAATTTTAAAAAATTCAAGTAAATATTCTAGTTTGGAAAATTTTTAAGGTTAAAAAGTTTTGTAAATAAATGCAACCGTCCGAAAAAGTTAAAGAAACAAACATCTTACCGCAACAACTCCTGAAAACAAGACAACTGCTAAAAGCGATTTCATTTCTGTGAGCTTCAGAGCAAAACTTCAAATTTTGTGAGAGGGCTGTTTCAAATTATTCAAGTGACTCGTTTTTCAGAGTTAAACGCTTAAATAATGAATTCTTTCCCGGATTTTAAGAGTTTATCTTTGGCATCTTTATCTAGTTATGAGATTTAAGATGAGGCAGATATACATCTGCATTATGGACAATGTTGGGTAAGTCACCAGTGTCTATGCTCTGATAGCGTCCACGGAGAATAGCTATCTCCTTTTCTAATGCCATTTCCGAGGTGAGATAAAGAGTGATCTTGAAATTGTTTTATGGTTGTTGAAAAAAAGTAAAAACTTCCCGAGAGAATGTACGTGCTTTCGGTGGCATTCTGAAATTTACAGCTCTGTGGCTGTTTGCAACTGTTTTTTTCTTACCTTGGAAGGGTTACTTAAATGAAGGTAATGTTAGAAAGCGGATGTGATATTTTGGAAAGTTTTTATCTTTTGTAAGAACTGCAGATGATGACGTTTGTTACTCTTTGAAGAAAACGCATCCACAATCTCAGTTGCATCAGGTTTCATAAACAGCAGGAGATCTCCAGTAAAGAATTTAAAAAATAGGATTACACGCATAGACATTAAAATTATTTCATAAATAATATAATTTAAATGTTTTTTTTTCAAAAATTTACGAAGCTCATCCTACAAATAAAATACTTTTATGTTTATCATAAAAGAATAGGTTCTCGACCTCTTATCAAATTTGCTTTATGCTTTTGTGTATGCGTATATAGAATGAAAGAAAGTTGGAGAGAACAATATTGGTTACAATGTAAAATAGGGTGGGTTGGGGTAAAATGGGTCAATTTTTAGGTAATTTCACATTCTAAGTTTTATTTCATCAAAACTATTACTTTTTAATGATTTCTTTCAGTTGGATCTTGACATTACAATCCTTCAGAACATTTTCATCTAATTTTATCAAATATTTTTAGCTATAAGTTGGTTAAACTTAGCATCAAATTAAGGACCTATTTTACCCCAACGTGGGGTAAAATGGGTCTCATTGCAAAAAGATGTCAAAAATATATTTATTACTAAATATACATGAAAAAAAGAAAAAAGGCAATCGGTTAAGCCGTTTTTATCTGAATAAATTTGTTTTAAGTTGTACTTTAACAAAATTGTAAAACTCTGAAGTTAATGAACATTGTTCAAATGTAGCAATTAAAATACTGAATTTGGAGAAAAAATTAAACTTGTGTGGTTCAATGTATATTTGAAGGAAATAAGTTAAAAACATTGCTTTTACTTAATACAGAAGGCCTCCTAACTATGGCCCATTTTACCCCAAGTACAAAATATTGTTATAAAAGATCAAATCTATATATATATTTCTCTTACGTGACGCTTAATTTTGGCGGTATTTGTTTTCTCCCGTTGGCAACGGTTGGATTGTTTTGTTTAAGTTTCGTAAATTTAAAAGCAATCTAAAGATGGATTTAAGTAGAGCTAGAAATTATTTTTCCAATCTGTGACGGTTGTAGCTCCAAGCAAGAGTATTTACAATTGTGTTTACAAAGAAATTTTAGAGGAGTGATTAAATAATGGCGTAAGTAAAAGCACCTATATCAACTTCTAAGTATAACATATACATGTTAATAGTAGGGGAGAGGAGGGAGGAATGGGACAGTGGGAGGAGTGGGACAGCTGAAATTATGGCAAAATAAATAAGTTTATTTTATTTCCAGTTTGGTCATTAGATGGCCATCTTATAGCTTCTTGTTATTTCCTTCATTTAGATTATCCAGCAGCAAGTTTCTGTTTATAGTTGTAAAAATTTGATTTTCCCACCTCCAAAGTTAATTTCCAGTCTATCTTTAGTTTTATTTAATTTCGCATGTAATTTGTAGAACAAACATTATATAATGCCATTGTAATCTAAAAGATATAATGTATGCTAATCTGCAATTTCATAAAGCCTAACACCAGAGTTTATGTGACAAGTTATAATATTTTAAAAGCAATGTGTGGAGGGAGGAATGGGACATGTCCCATTCCCCCCTCTTCAGACTCCCTTCTATAAAAATTGCATTATTTGTTTGGAAACAGACCAATTTTTGATAAAAATATATTGTTGAATTCTAAACCAATATACCAATTTTCTTGAATAAACAATTCCAAGTACTACATTGTAATTCAGTTATTGATTCTTAACACCTAACACCATGGGACAGAGTTCAAGTGTACTAAATATTTTTTTAAAATTAATATATAATAGATATACGATTGAAAGCTGTTTAACAATGTGGGCAAAGGTTAAAAAAATAGTAGGTAAACTACTAGGCCCTTTCTCATTATGACATTTTACTAATTTTCTTTACTTTTCAAAAGTGTCCCACTCCTCCCATACTCATGTCCCACTCCTCCCACCCATGAGGGAGGAATGGGACAATTGTAATTTGAATGATCAAAAGTGATAAAATTAAACATTATTTAAGAACTGTATATTTTTTAAAAATTAAGTTAAAACACGTAATTTTGTTATAAAACCATTGACATCTATGAATAAGCAGGGGATAATGAATAAAAAAATATTTAGTGAAAATTGTCCCATTCCTCCCTCCTCTCCCCTACTCATGATACTCATCTCATCATGAGTATCATGATCAGATAGAACTCATCTGATGTATTTGTTGGCTGATATATGGTGGCTTTTCTTGACTAATGCAACAGTACCCATGAATTTGATAAACAGTGTATACATATTTTTCATACACATATTTAATGTTTCCCTGCTGCATATTACTATATATAAAACTCTATTTTAACCAATAAATTTAGTTGGTAATGAAACACAGCTAGGCTGTGCCAGCGTATGGCAAGCGAGCGTAGCGAGCACAGGATTGCGAAGCAATCCTAGGGGAACTGCTTCAGCAGTTCCTGGGGGTTGGCGAGCGATAGCGAGCAGGGGGCGATAGCCCCCTAGTACACTCATTACCATAAAAAATAGCGCACCAAGAAGAAAAAGAGTTATCAAAGCCAAATTTATTTCCATGATTACCCATAGTATGAAGGTTGGTTGATAACAAATTCAGACTTCCATGAAGTTGGGGGACCGAGAAAATCAGTAAAAAGTATTGACTCCATAGGTGTCCGTAACCGCCGCTACATGCAATGATATTGAGTGATAGGAGCTCTAAATGGGCTGTTGGGGATTGGAGGACCATGATGCCTCCCTACGTATAGTCAAATTTTATCTGTGCACCAGCGGATGTTGCATACCGGGCAAGATGAGTTTTCCTCATTGACCGGACTAGTTTTGTGGGCGTTGGTTCTGGAGAACGGGAAGGACGGGGTAAAATGCAATCTAGGGGGGTAAGATGAAAGCTTGGACATTGCGTGCAACATGTGGTTGTGCATTTTTTTCTTGAAATTTGTCCACAGGACAGGTCTGAAGGTAAGAACGGACAACCGGCTGAAAAACTTGAATGCCGCGTCTCAGGTTGATAAAAGTACTAGTAAACCCTACTCAGGAGTTGCGGAAATGGTATCCAATGCATCACCACTCCGTTACTCAGGGTCACAACTCCGTGGAAGGATTAGAAAATCATCAGCTGAGTGCGCTCTCACCATTATGTCCTTAAACTCATATCCAACCATCGTGGTGCTGCAAACCGAAGCGGGATTGTCTCATAAACACAATGTCATGACATTTGGATTTTCATTTCCTTATTTGGGGCATTATTGAAAACAGAAAGGCCCATTTTCAGCCCCTTGTTTATAGACAAAGATGTAAGAAGCTATGCGGACCAAATGGAAAATCCGCAGGACTGCAAACTACGAGGGTTGTTTTTTAATTAACTTCGGTTTTTCTCCTGAATAAAAAGTAGTATGAATTTCGAAACAATTTTGGTGCTGGTAGTTAGATACATCCTTCAGGTTCAATTTGCCACCTTACTGAATAAAATCGGACATTTTTTCTATTTTTTATCGATTTTACAAGCACGCTCCTCGAACTATTTCCCCGCCAACCCATAGAGAATTCGGCTTTTTTTCTCCCTTCGCTCCGTCCGCGAGCAGGCATTAACATTAAACAATGGGTGGGCAGGTGATCGCGGACGGAGCGAAAGGAGAAAAAAAGCCGAATTATCTATGGGTTGGCGGGGAAATAGTTCGAGGAGCGCGCTTGTAAAATCGATAAAAAATAGAAAAAAGTCCGATTTTATTCAGTAAGGTAGCAAATTGAGCCTGAAGAACGTATCTAACTACCAGCACCAAAATTGTTTCGAAATTCCTACTACTTTTTTTTCAGAAGAAAAACGGAAGTTAATTAAAAAACAACCCTCGTATATCCATCCCCCTCCCGCATGTCCTCAGTATGATCTACCGGTACATTGACCAACCAGAGCTGCGTCATTGAAGTTTTTCAGCCGGTTGTCCGTTCTTACCTTCAGACCTGTCCTGTGGATAAATTTCAAGAAAAAATGCACAACCACATGTTGCACGCAATGTCCAAGCTTTCATCTTACCCCCCTAGATTGCATTTTTACCCCGTCCTTCCCGTTCTCCAGAACCAACGCCCACAAAACTAGTCCGGTGAATGAGGAAAACTCATCTTGCCCGGTATGCAACATTAGGATGTCTCAAAAAAAGCCTTTTTTCGAAAAACCTCGCTCCCCAGGGCTTTTCCCATTCCTTTTGGTCCCAAAAGATAGTGTGGGAAGTTTTAGCCCCCTAAGTCAACTCTAGGGTTTGCCTGTAGAGCCCCAAAGTTTGAAAAAAAGTGGAAAAAATTACCAATTTTCAGAATTTTTTAAAATTATGTTTAAGATTGATAATGCTAATAAAACTGGTTCAAATGCGTCTATAGGACTTATTTAGATGGAATATATTTATTTATGTGTATTAACTGTACCCTATAGCCCCTATGATTTCAGATTAAAACGTACTACTTCGGGACGTTGCACACACCAAAGTTATAATGCACTACCGGTGGACGAAATGAATTAAATCCGAATTTCTTCGAAGGAACTCCCTCAAATGATGCCATTTGGGGCTAAAATGATATTATAAATTATAAAAACCAGTGAAATAACAGTTTTGAGCCCTTCCACTGAGCTTTAATGTAAAAAGTGCTTTTCTTCAAAATTTCTCGTTTCCAGCTGATGAAACCCAAAACTTATACTAAAAAAGAGGTTTGCTGAACTTTTTTAGATACCAAACATTGGAACCTTTATAGGGGTTTTATTTTTTCAAGTAGAATTAAATTTTATAGCGCACAGATCGGAAATGACATGGATATTTCCTATACCAGACGTGAAAATCTATTTTCTTTTTCAAAGTTAGAAAAATAGTTTAATACTTGTGAATCTTGGTTGAAATGTTAAAGAAAGAAGTTTTTAATTAAAACTTTCCCCTAATACGTTAAAAGGAAGTAATTTTCCAAACTTAAAAAAAGAAAACAGATTTTCACGTCTGGTATAGGAAATATCCATGTCATTTCCGATCTGTGCGCTATAAAATTTAATTCTACTTATTAAAAATGAACCCCCTATAAAGATTTCAAAGTTTGGTATCTAAAAAGTACAACAACCCCCTTTTTTAGTATAAATTTTGGGTTTTATCAGCTGGAAACGAGAAATTTTGAAGAAAAACACTTTTTACATTAAAAGCTCTGTGGAAGGACGAAAACTGTTATTTCACTGGTTTTTATAATTTATAATATCATTTTAGCTCCAAACGGCATCATTTGAGGGAGTTCCTTCGAAGAAATTCGGATTTAATTCATTTCGTTCACCGGTAGTGCATTATAAGCTTTGGCGAGTGCAACGTCCCTAAGTAGTACGTTTTAATCTGAAATCATAGGGGCTATAGGGTACAGTTAATACACATAAATAAATATATTCCACCAAAATAAGTCCTAAATGACACATTCGAACCGGTTTTATCGCAGTATCAATCTTAAAATATAATTTTTAAAAATTCTGAAAATTGGTCATTTTTTCCACTTTTTTCCAACTTTGGGGCTCTACAGGCAAACCCTAGAGTTAACTTAGGGGGCTGAAACTTCACACACAATCTTTTGGGACCAAAAGGAATGGGAAAAGCCCTGGGGACCGAGGTTTTTCGAAAAAAAGTTTTTTTTGAGACACCCTAATGCAACATCCGCTGGTGCACAGATAAAATTTGACTACGTAGGGAGGCATCATGGTCCTCCAATCCCCAACAGCCCATTTAGAGCTCCTATCACTCAATACCATTGCATGTAGCGGCGGTTACGGACACCTATGGAGTCAATACTTTTTACTGATTTTCTCGGTCCCCCAACTTCATGGAAGTCTGAATTTGTTATCAACCAACCTTCATACTATGGGTAATCATGGAAATAAATTTGGCTTTGATAACTATTTTTCTTCTTGGTGCGCTATTTTTTATGGCAATGAGTGTATTTTATATTTTTCTAAGCTGATTGGCTTGATATGTCTCTCAGACTTTCTTTTATGGAAAAATATTACAAAAGTCTGCTGTAATTTTTTACAATATATAGATATTTGGAAGTTGGTAAACCCTGTTTTTTCGACAACACCATTTACCGTTCAAATAAAATATTTTTTCAGTTCTTAAATTCATTAATCTAAATTTTTGACAGTCGGAAAATGTTGCCAACAGATAAATGATTGTAATACAAAAAAATGAGCGAAAATAATTCAATTTAAATTTGATTTATAACGAGATAATTAAAACTGACCCATTTTACCCCAAGACCCATTTTACCCCAACCCACCCTACCAAACTTCAAAAATTGTGCAAAATATGTTTAGTTTATAATTTCATATGTATTAAAAAATAAAAGTTAAAAATAGTGTATAAATAAGTTTATTTATATGTATACATTACTATGTACATCAGCTGATGTGTTTCCATTGGAAAGAGCTCATGTTTGATTTAGTAGGTACATGGTCAACACACGTGTTGTATGTTATAACCAGGATAAGAATAATAAACGTGTTCTCTAAAAATAGATTTAGTTTACTAAATTTCATCAAGATCTTTAAACTTAGCAAGATGATTAAGATGTCTTATTTTAATGGTCAAGTTATATCTAGTTTAGTTCGTATCTTATAAACATGAGCAGCACGTGTCGAATAATTATACAGCCACGAGAAGATAATTATGCTAAAAATAGCTAGAATTTCTTAATAGTTGAGGAATAAACCCCCAAATCAAACTGTACTGTGAAGCTAAATAAGCAATTATCTCCTAATTTTAAGAGATTCTTTGTATTGAGCTCTAAATAGACGTAAACAACCATTGAAGTCAGTGTATTTCACCAAAGTATTTCTATCGAAGTAGATATCAAAAAATTCATATTCAAACATCCAAGCAATGTAAGAAACTGAAGGTGGATCTTAGAGAAATTGAAATAACTCAATAAGTTAATACCTCTTAAAATAAATTTTAGATTTTCTTAAATAGGCAAATATGTTTCTAAAATGGATTTCCTTAAAGACAAATAAATTACTTAAGGGGACGCGGTACCATTTTACCAAAGTCTTTAAAATCATTGTTATATTTAATACTTCTTTCTATTATTATTTGTATTTGCTTTATGTGTAAAACAGATTCCAAACTCAAAATATCTTTAAATTTAATTTTTATGAGTTTACTAGCGCTAACGCGCTAGACCCGGGGGGCTACGCCTGGGTTTCAGTGTGCTATGCAAGGCGTTACCAAGACTATATGCCCGGCAGAGTGAGAAATAATTAAATAATGTATCGATTTTTATGTTTATGCTACAACAATTGAATCGTTTATTTCAGAAACAAGTTTAACCCCATTGGATTAACACAGCGTTTAACTTGTTCCTAAAATAAAGGATTCGATTAATGTTAAATCTTACTTTTTGTTATATTTACAACAATTGATGGTTTTTCGTGATGTTAGACACGAAATGTTGATTTTCAAACATAAAATGCACCAAAAAAGTTATTAGGATGCTTCGATTTAAAATTATTTTTCTTCAAAAACCTTCATGGGAGCGAGTAGATCAACGTGGTAAAGTTTAGGTTTGAAAAGTTCAAAAATATAAAGGACATACTGACAAACAAACATTGATTTTTACAAGTACAATATAAAGCCAAAATAAAATTTTCAAGCTTTGCTTCTATTTTCTATTTTTTATCTTTCTTTAATTTAGGATCAAATAGTGAGATGGAACATTATTTAGTACATTCTTATATTATACAGACAAAAAAAGTGGTGTAGTTGTAAAAAATATTTCTTTAGGAACTCGCCTTTTTCATTAAATAGGCCAGAAACCAAATATTTTAGGTGATGGCGTATTCCAGCGTCTCTCTCAGTTTCAGCATTGATCAAGAGCATTCAGGGCCAGCAAAATATTTTTGGCTCTTATACATCTTGATGTTTCCCAAAAGGGTCTACAGAATCACACTTAGGTTAGTGTCTTTCTGTACCCCACATTGATTCAAAATTTAAGAATTTCATTTATATTATCCGCACTGTTTTACAACATTGACAACTTGTGATAAACTTTGAACCCTTGTGATACCCAAGTCTTAAGTTGAATGATGAGGGGTGAATAGCTTGAACGATTAACTCAGATTCCTTTTGCAACTGCTTATGATTATTTTAAAAGAAAACTATTTCATTTCTGAAGAACAATTAACAAATTGGCGATCCCCCAGTTGGCCTACATATTTCAGTATTCGATTGGTGGGTAACACAGGATTTTCTGAATTGTCTTTTTGACACAAGTTGCACAATTTCCAGAGAGTAATATGTTGAAAAGTCGAGGCAGTTGTCTAAAGTAAAGATGTTGATTTATTTATTTCAATAAATGAAACCATCGAATCAAGGAAGATTACCTATCGCTATGACGACGATTCCTCAACATCCTAATCCGTCTGTTTTAGCGTTTCTGTCCTCAGTCGTCTGAATTTTTCAGACGTCTGGAATGGTGTGAACCCAAAAATGGTGGTCCTCTCGTTTTCAACCATAAAAATAATCGAGATTATTAGGATTAAAGAAGACAGAACCAATTGGATAAGTAACTTTAAGCTGCATTTCTGTTTGGAGAAATTGATTCCCCTAAAATAGTATATGTGTCTCAAACGTGAGTTGGTGTTTCGAGATACGTTTTGAGGGCTTTTAACTTGTGGCTAGCCTTTGTCTAACATGAATCAACAAGTAGATTAATTCTAAATTTAGAAACTTTCATCCGCACTGATGTAAAGGATTTGCTTGCTTTTATAAATAATCGTAATGTGATATAGGTATACTTGAATTGAAAGCAATATTCGAAAGTTTTAAATTAATTTTTTAATCTCTCCTCTTACAAAGTAAACAATAATAAAAGCTTCAAAATGCATTAGTTTTAGTTCTTAACTACTTGTTATTGTTGTTGAAAAAATATACAGTGTTGGTTCTACATATTATTTTATATGTTCAAACTATATATTTTACTATAAAGTGGAAAAAGAACAAGTTTAAATATTTTTTCTAAAAAATGCATAATAACAAATTAAGTTAACCTACTCTACTTATTCTACGATAAAAAACATTAAAAGATAACTATTTTAAAGGTTTTCACTTTTTTACAAGCCAATAGGTATCAAAGTTGTACAACTATTTAAAAACTAGAAATAGTCCAAGAAAGTTAAGGGTTGAGGTGGAACAAATTGTAAAAGAAAGTTTGAAGAGTGATTCTTATAGGAAATTTTCCGTAGAAAACGATGGTGAAACGTAAACCAAAATTAACCTCGTCCTTTAGCCAATATGGCGGATTTTCCAAAATGGCGGACAATCGTTTTTAACTTATAACTTCCTAAAAAATGTTAATAAAATTATGATTTCTGCAGTAAATGATTAGAATTTAGTAGCAAAAACAATGGAGAGCTGTTTTTTTCTCTTACGATTTGTCATTTATCCAATATGGCGGATTTTCCAAAATGGCGTCCACTAATGTTTATAATAAAAAAAATTATGAATATAAATTCGTAATTTTTTCAGGATATGGTAAGAATTAAGTCATAATAATATTCATATCAATTTCCTTTCCTCAATGTATCAAATATGGCGGATTTTTCAAAATGGCGGACAATCGTGTTTTACTAATATGCTAAAATTCTTTAATAAAATAAAACTTTTGCTGTACATTATTAGAATTTAGTAGCAAAAATAATGTGGAACTGTTTTTTGTCTCTTACGATAAGCCATTTATCCAATATGGCGAATTTTCCAAAATGGCGTCCACCTAATGTTTAAAATAAATAAATTATGATAATTAATTCGTAATTTTTACAGGATACGGTTAGAATTAAGTCATAATAATATTGATAAAAGTTTCCTCCCCCTCAATGTATCAAATATGGCGGTTTTTCCAAAATGGCGGCCACTTATTAAGAGCCTTTTTATTTTTAATTTTTTTTCTTAATAATTATAAATATTAAATGTTATTAGGTAAAATATAAGCAGAATACTTCTATTTTACTAAAGTTTACTGGTAAATAATGTTAAAGGTAGGTAGAAATTCAAAAATTACCATTTACCACTAAGTTTGAAATATGGGGCCGCCTTTTTGGAAATTATTTCTATGTATCGCAAAATCTTGGTTAATATACTATTTTATAGGTAATTTAATATATAAATATTTATGTTATGCCAAAATAAAATTTATTTATATGTAAAAACGTTAAAAATAAAAAGGCTCTAAATATGTGTCCGCCATTTTGGAAAATCCGCCACATTTGATACATTGAGGGGGAGGAAACTTTTATCAATATTATTATGACTTAATTCTAACCATATCCTTTAAGAATTATGAATTGATCATCAGAATTTATGTATTATAAACATTAGTTGACGCCATTTTGGAAAATCCGCCATATTGGATAAATGACAAATCGTAAGAGAAAAAAACAGTAACCCATTGTTTTTGTTACTAAATTCTAATCCTTTACTGCAAAATTTATAATTTTATTAACATTTTTTAGGAAGTTATAAGTTGAAAACGATTGTCCGCCATTTTGGAAAATCTGCCATATTTGATACACTGAGGGGGAGGAAACTGATATGAATATTATTGTGACTTAATTCTTACAATATCCTGTAAAAATTACGAATTAATTATCATAATTTATTTATTTTAAACATTAGATGGACGCCATTTTGGAAAATCCGCCATATTGGATAAATGGCTAATCGTAAGAGACAAAAAACAGTTCCACATTATTTTTGCTACTAAATTCTAATAATGTACAGCAAAAGTTTTATTTTATTAACGAATTTTAGCATATTAGTAAAACACGATTGTCCGCCATTTTGAAAAATCCGCCATATTTGATACATTGAGGAAAGGAAATTGATATGAATATTATTATGACTTAATTCTTACCATATCCTGAAAAAATTACGAATTTATAATCATAATTTTTTTTATTATAAACATTAGTGGACGCCATTTTGGAAAATCCGCCATATTGGATAAATGACAAATCTTAAGAGAAAAAAACAGCTCCCCATTGTTTTTCCTACTAAATTCTAATCATTTACTGCAGAAATCATAATTTTATTAACATTTTTTAGGAAGTTATAAGTTAAAAACGATTGTCCGCCATTTTGGAAAATCCGCCATATTGGCTAAAGGACGAGGTTAATTTTGGTTTACGTTTCACCATCGTTTTCTACGAAAAATTTCCTATAAGAATCACCCATCAAACTTTCTTTTACAATTTGTTCCACCTCAACCTCTTTTTTGAGCTAACTTTCTTGGACTAAAAGAACTCCAAAGGAATATCATAAAATGATTTTTGTAATGTCTTTAAGTAGATATTATTTCTGGCTTCTTTAATAACGTAATTAAAACTAAAATCTCCTTCTAACTACTATTAAGATGTTATATTTTTACCTTTAATTCTACATAAAAAAATGTACCCGAAATTTCTTGTGGTAGTACAAGATCATATACCCAGCTTTTCAGTTTAGGCCGAGTTTGCTCTGATTGGCTGGTTGAAATTTCTCTTGAAAAATGTAAGTTTTTTTTAATAAATAAGCCCGGGGATATATATATATATATATATACATACATAACATAGCTAGCTGTGTTGGTGTCTAATTATTGACAGGGGGGATCTCCCCTTGGAGCAGTGGTAGCTCGCTTGCTTAGCAGGAGGCAGTACCTGGGTTCTATATATATATATATATAGTTTTAAATTAATTATATATATATATATATATATATATATATATATATATATATATATATATATATATATATATATATATATATATATATATATATATATATATATATATATATATATATATATATATATATATATATATATATATATATATATATATATATATATATATATATATATATATATATATATATATATACTGCCTCCTGCTAAGCAAGCGAGCTACCACTGCTCCAAGGGGAGATCCCCCCTGTCAATAATTAGACACCAACACAGCTAGCAATGTTATGTATGTAACAATTAATAAACATTTGGAAATTCTGAACCTTAAAAATTAAAGCTTTTCATACATAGGTTTAAAATTAAATTTGGAATATTTTTACAACAGAAATCGATTAAACAACAACAGAACATTATTATTAAACAACAGAAATCGATTTTTTTATTGACAAAGCCAAACATTACACCACGAGCTTATACTTTTTAAGCATGAATGGGAGCTTTTTATAGACTTCATTATCCTTTTAGTAGACAAACTATTTATTGAACTGATGACTTTTCAAGGAAGGATAACATGAGATCCTTTCGTCGTAAAGCTTCTGTCGCTGATGACATTTACCCTCCCACAAATTGATATTGCAAACAGTGTAAAAGATGAGGTACTACGTAGGTGGAAAAAAGACGAATACTCATACAAACAGTTAGTCACGTTAGAGTGAAAGAACAATACACCTCTTTTCTGGATATCTCAGTATTTTTACTTGTATGAAATATATTAACCTTTTTATCTGGTGCACATCTTTCTACAATTACATTACTATACATGTAAATACGTTATATTTTTCTTGCTTTCAAATTCTAGTAATATTAAGTTTTTTTATTAGGTAGAAAAACATAAACTACAATTTAATTTTCCATTTTACTATAGCTGTTTTAAAGCTGTTAAAGTAAATATATTATTTGAATCTACTTAATAGCCATACTTTAAATCATTTGGTAAACAATCTAATATAATAAAATTAAGTGTGGGTATATATATATATGTACTAGCTGATATGCCCGGCCTTGCACGGGTGGAGATGGAGATTTTTTTTATTTAAAATTTTTAATTCATTTTCTACCTTCCAGGGGCGGATTCAAAGGGTAGCAGTCTGGACAGCGCCACCCTTGGAAACCAAAAAGGTTCTCAAAATGAGTAAAACCCTCTTTTACCGTTCTAATTTCCAATTTTTTTCTTGGGGAGGACCCCCATGCCTCCCATTAGTACCACCAGGGGATCTTCAGTGATAAATTTTTTTGGAAATTTCCAATGTTTTGATATTTTGGGTGAAAAAGTAAAGGTAATAGTGTTAAAAAGTGCCCCTTATACTCAAAATGTTTCTAAAAATGAGTTTAAACCCTACTTTTACACGTCAAATTTCAAATTTTTCCTAGGGGAGGACCCCCATACCCCCAATGGTACCAAAGGGGATCTTGTCTGGAAAAGTGCTCCCCCCGTTGGAGCCGTGCTGGCTCCGCGCCTATATTTTGATGAGTGAAATGTGTTGAATCAAGCATTTTAAATTCTGAACGATTTCTGCATTTACCACATGATTCCATAAAAAACAACAAAATATAAGAAAAATATTCTTCCAAAAATCACTTAAAATGCTCAATTGAAACCCTTAATCAATAATATTTTCATGATTTTATTATATCTTTGGTAAAATTTAATAAATAAAACAAATATTCCTACAATTTAAGAAAAAATCCAATATTTTCACTTAAAAGGGTTTTGAATATTAACTCTAGTTTTTGAGTCTGTTAACCAACTTTCTTAAAAGCTAACAATATGATCATTATTTGATTTTACATCCTCGTTTCCATGGAGACTATTTTAACAACAATGCTATTCCATGAAAATTTTTATTTGTAAATTAAACTCTAAAATAAAAATATTTTGTACTATACTTACCAGTTTTAAAATTTTAAATTTTGTTGAAATATATTTATAAATTATTAATATAATTTTTAAATAGATTTGTACCTAGTGTTTCTATTAAAAACTTGTTGTTAAGCATTAAGTTTTCTTTGTAACAATGGAGTAAACAGATCTCTTCTTAAGAAGAAATAAAGCTATTTCAGCAAAATGACCATAAAAAGGGTCAAAAGAGGGTCAAGGGGCCATTAAAACTTTTCGAAACATAGCCTATGTTTTTCCTTGGGTTTTTTACGTATGTATACCAAGTTTGGTGCAGATCGGAAGAGAACTGTGGATTTGTATAAAAGACAACCATACATACATACACACATTCAATTTTATTATATTAGATGTATATATGTTTGTCTTTTATACAAATCCACAGTTTTCTTTCAATCTGCACCAAACTTGGTATACCTACGTAAAAAAACCCAGAAAAAAAAGTAGGCTGTGTTTCGAAACATTTTAATGACCCCTTGATCCTCTTTCGACCCTTTTTATGGTCATTTTGCTGAAATAGCTTTATTTCTCCACAAGAAGAGATCTGCTTACTCCATTGTTACAAAGAAAACTTAATGCTCAACAATAAGTTTTTAATAGAAACACTAGGTACAAGTCTATTTAAAAATTATATTACTAATTTAAAAATCTATTTCCATGAAATTTAAAAGTTTAAGTATAGTTAACTATATTTTTAATTGAGATTTTATCTAATTTTTATATTTTAAAAGCTTTATGGAATACCATTGTTGTTAAAATAGTCTCCATGGAAACGAGGATGTAAAATAAAAAGGTGATAATATTTTAGCTTTTAAGAAAGTTGGTTAACAAACAAAAAACTAACTCCCTTTCAACTAGAAAATAATGATTTTTTTTCTTAATTTGCAAAATGGAATAAGCTTTAATTATTGACTAATTTCACCAAAAAAGGTTAATTCCTGAAGATATGATTAATCAAGGGATCTAAGCAATTTTAAATACTTTTTAGATTAATTTTCCCATGTAAATGTGGTAATCATTCAAAAATTATATTTCTTGAGAACTGAAGGAATTTTAATCAACCCGGGAACACCGGGATAAAAAAATTACTAGGAACTTCGGGATAGGAAAAGTTACCGGGAACACCGGAATATGAAAAGGACGACTAGGATACCGGGATGATTGGTAAATGCTGATTATACAAAATTAGAAATGTATTTGGGAAAACTTAAAAATGAGGCGTTTGCTATCAAAACCACCTTATCCATTTTTGGAAATTTTACAGGATAGACAAAAAACTTCTCACGTCCACAGTTCTGAAGCTAAATTTGCTTTTTAAATTTTTAATTGTAGGTATAACCACCTAGAATTCGATTAGTTTTTCATTTTCATTCCAGTTGCATTACCTTGGGCGTAACTACATTAATTAGGTTGGAATGAGCTGATTTTGATACAAAAACACGATTTTTCATGCTTTTTTTTTTCATTTTTTTTGTTCAATTAAGCTGTGTGAAATTGGTTTTTCCAGTTAATATTTGTGTCTTTACGAGTTTTAAATAAATGACATTCACTTAACTTTTTCAAATGATCTGAAATTTCACAGTTCAGATCACAGTTTTTACCCTTTAAATCTAATTTTCGGTTGGAATGAGCTGGATTTGAGCTATATCCCTTCGCCAGGTTATGAAGGACCCTCTAATCTTTCAAAATATGCAAAAAAGTGGATTTCAGAAAAATATGGAATGAGCTGGTTTTGATAGCAAACGCCTCAAATTATAAATTTATACTCTTCACCCGTGCAAGGCCGGGCATATCAGCTAGTAATGCAATAAAATTGGTGTGTGGATGTTAAAAATGTGTTTATCTGTGTTAATTTATCTGTTAAAATATTAATGTTAATTTATCTGTATTAAATTTGTTATTTGAAAAAATGTTTGTTTTTGTTATTTCATATACGTAGTCTCCTACTGGTACTTTTTATTTGTCATCTTTAAACAGGCAGTGCCCAGTGTTATTCTCAGGATCTTTTTGGAGGAGTAATTTTACGGAAATAGCATAAACTGCATATACACAGGAACAAATTATTTTTATAAAACGCTTTCTTTTTAATGGATAAAATGAGATAGAAAAAAATGAGGATGCTATTTTGGTTTATAACAAATGGAATCTGTTAAGTATTAGTAGAACATATTAAACATTATAAATAAACTAATTTATTTTACATTAAACATTCAAAATAAAATATTTATTTAATGTTACAAATTTAGTAGACAAAATTTTATTTTTCGATTTCGGTGGGACGTCATGCTATTTTTTAAGCAAAACCTTTGTTAAAAAAATCAATGCGTGAAAATACGCCTGGCTAGTTTTAAAAGCGTATTACTGATTTTCAAGGCTTGAAATACGCTCGCAGAGACGTTAAAAATATCACTGGCAGTGCCCATTACAATAAAGTTTCTTGTCTTATCTTAATAGGTTTGTACCTGATTATTTTCTCAATTAGAAAACAAAAAAAATGTTGTATAACCTATTAAGAACGATAAACAAAGTAGTTTTCATTTATATTATAGTTCTTGATAAATAATGTAGCACACACAACACAATTTATTGACTTACAAATAACTTGTTTTAAAGCTTCTAATTTTAACCGCTTTGCAAAAACGTGTCTTCTTACATGAAAAAACTATTTAAATATAAATTTTGCCTTAAACTGAAATCACAAAAAAACATTTACCTAAGAAGCATAAGAAAACATTTACCTTTAACACACTGTAAATTTTTCTTTTAAATATTTATAACCCTTTTTAACGATGTATTTTGCTGGTGTGAACTACTTCAGGTATAAAAATATGATAATGTAACAATTATGTACAGAAATGTATTTAAAATAAAGTACATAGGGGAAGTAGTGTATCTCGGACCTAAGTGTTACCTCGGTCCTACACTGTTTCTAGCTAAACTTTTTGTAGTATGGCAAGACTAGACATGTAATTAGCATCCTTAAAACCAGAGCTCTTATTTAAACTAAATTTTTATTTAAAAAGTTAAAAAATATAGGTTAAAAACTGATTTTGCCCGTTAAAAGTAAATTTTCTAAGTTTCACTTCGAAGCTATTAGTTTAAAAAATACAAACTCTATTTTGCAGTGAATTTTATACCTTAAAATGTATTGTTTCAGCTAAAATGTTATGTGTTTAAAGCGGGGCTGGAGGTAAATTGAACATGAAGAGCAGAAATTTTTCAGTAATTGATTAAGTGTTGTACCTTGGACCTATTCAAAACAACTTGAATACATTGAATGATTGGCAAAATCACTCTGCTGTATTTTATTACATTGGTATATTTATTTTAAAAGCAGGGTAGGATTTAGTTTCATGACTAGAAATAATTTTAAGGGAAATCGTCGTTTTGGTGATCGAAATCGATGTTTTAAAAAGTTAATGCTAAAAAGTGCTCCAGATAGCGGAGATAATTCCAATTAGACTTCACACCATTAGATCTCATCTGGTAATTCCAAATTTCTTAAAAAGAAGGCTTATACCCATTAAATAAGATATAAACTAAGAATTTTTGACATAGTTCCAAGGTACACTACTTTTAAAACCAAAAGGTACACCTTGGACCTATGTTTTTCTTTCATTAATTACGTACTGAAATACTTCAATTAAAATTCAGAAAAATATATATGTTGTGTATGAAAGGTTAAAGAATTCGAGGGAAAGTTGTTTCATCATTTCATTTTTAATAAGTAAGAAATTACTGGTTCAAAAGTAAAAATAGGTCCGAGGTACACCACCTTCCTCTACATTTATGAGTTACAAAATTATTCCCATTAATGTACTTTTTTATACCTTTTTCTTTTCAATTTTAGCTTCACTAAAAAGTAAACATTTCAACTCTGCGTATTGTTTCTTCATTTTACGACGTTAAAACAGACTTCAAAGTTATACATAAAATTAAGAAAAATATATAAAATGTTTTATAATTGTTTATATCTTTGTTTTAAAGGAAATTTCTAAACAATAGAAAGCATCGAAATTGAGGAGCTGAGAGCCAGAGTGGACCAACCTCAGCAGCTGTTATTTCGAGAAAAACGCTTTACAAAATTGTAGTAATATTTTAACTTTTTTTTTAGGTTAGTATTTAATATTTAGTTTTGATCTTCTCGTGATCAATCGCTCAGCTCCTCAATTGAAAGTCAGAATCAGAATGGACCAAGTGGCTTGATCCATTCTGGCATTAAATTTTTGTGCGATTTTAATTACTAGATCAAACGAAAAAGGGATGCCATCTTGTGGGAACTAAAAAAATGCATTGTTTTCTAACTTAAATCAATAGATGTCTCTACATTCTACTGAAAAGTTAAAAAAACCATTTTTTCATTTTTTGTGTGTTGGTCCACTCTGGTTCTCAGCTCCTCAATTATGAAGTGGGAAAAATCTCCACAAATAAAGAAAAATAAGGCTTCAGTCACACAAAAAGTAAATAAACACTTTATTATTTTTGCCACAGAACTGCAATGAAAACGTATAACAAGTAGAAGTATCTATCTGAGATGTCATGAAGAATAACCGGGAAATATCTTTAAAAATATACATTAGCTTAATCCAATTTCTTGAGTTCTTTTTCCCCTTTTTCTTGTAAGATAATTATGTAAAATTCGAGATTTTAGAGAGAGAGAGAGTGGATATTTTTATTCTTCAGCAGCAACGGGTTCTTCAGGATCTTCAGCAGTAGGTTCAGGAGCAACTGTAGTGGTGGGTGGTACCTGACAGATTCCATCATTCTGAAAGCAAATAAAAAAAAACCGTAAATATTTTTAATGTTAAATTAAACACAAGTTTAGCTTCTTTTCCTACAGAAATTGAATTTTTAAATTGTTATACAAATATTATGGATGACACAAAATGAGATGATAGAACTATTGTTTATATTGATTTATTCAATTTTAATAACAAAAATCTGTATTTATTTATTACCTAAAATATGCATGCGGCCTAAACTTTTTAATACGAAAAATATTTTTCCTAAGTAGAACCTATTTTGTAGTACCAAAAAATTCAAAAGAATTTTTACAAACGATAATTGGATAAACGCGTTTACTTCAGATAAAAATAATTTGTTATTTTCATAAACAAACGCAAGAAACTTCCAATTAAATCCATACAAAGTTTTGAAAAATTCTATGGTTACTTTAAATTTAAACTTTGAGGCTGTTGATCTAATTTGTCAAAGGTAAAAGAATATTTTAAAGAATTTTCATAATGGTATTTTTGTACTTATTTCGATCGTTTTTAACTTCATTTACCGTTCTATATTTTGTATTTACACTCTTTAGGCTTCCTAATTAACACATTTCTTTTAGTTTATATCTTAGTAATTTAGAATTTGGTTGAAGTCTTTTCACAAAAATTAAAGTGCAAGATGGGATCGGTTGGGAAACATAAAATGTTAAAGAAGCAGGGGGATTTAAAAAACTTTTAAAAGACAAAGTTACAAGTTACATTCATGCACGGACGGGCCAAACATGGGTCCAAAGTAGCAATAATATAATGTTTACACACCTTCTTTTTTCCTTCTTGAACACATACTAAACCTTCAGCACAGGGGCAGGTTGCAATGTAGAAGTCACCAAAAATTGGAACCGTTTTGTCGATGACGTGACACTTTCCCCCTGTCAAAAGTTAAAAAAATGGTATAAATTCACTAAAACTTACTTTTAAAAATACCCAAAGACGCCACATTAAAAATAATCTGTATACAGTTTTATTTTTCTTATTGCCTCATAGGGTAAAAGTGTAATTCTTTAGAAGAAATCTATGGAGTTCTAAACATTTAAGGTAACAATTTTAAAGTTTTTACAAAAGTGATAGAAGGTTTATGATTATACATAAAAGCTTTAAAGAAATAGTGTTTTCAAATGTAGAATGCATTGGTTATGTAGTAATCAAAACCAAAAGAAGTACTCCAAATAAAGCTATAAGTTTTTTTACATCATTACATCACCAAGCGCTTACAGACCAAATTTTTGCAAAGGCAGTGCTAAGTACCTTCAGCAGTGAAATTGCTGCATACTCCTCCGAATGGGGGGTATCCAACGCAGCACTCTCCTTCCTCGCATTCAGCCTGCTCAATGCATTTCGGGGCAGTTGGATCCATGGCGGCTGAAGCAATCTACGAAACAATAAAAAATACAATTTAACATCTTTCATTTGAAAGTTAAACTACTAATTCGTCACATTACACTTTTCTAAATGAAACTATGAAACAATTTTGTATTAAAATTTCGTAGCAAATTTTTTTCTTTTCTATCATGGGTCTCAATAAGTTCTGACTTAGTAACTTCATACTTAGTAAAACTTAGTTTATTTATTTTAATTTAATTTGTATTGTTTGAAATTAGATAAATAGTGTAAAAACTGTAGCATTTAAATTTTTTTAAAAGGAATGATTTCTTTGTTGTTTTATTAGTTAAATTTTTAATTATAACATCATAACACAAAAGTCCAAAACTAGAATTTTGAGAACAATGGATTATAGTGTTTGTTATTAACACTGACTCTATGAACTTGGTTAGTGAAAAAATATTTGTTTTACTACTCAGTTACACTGGATGCTTGGAGACCGGAGCACCTAATGGAGATATTTTTTTGGGTCCTAGAAATGTAATTTAATTATTTTAATTGATTTTTTAAAATTTGTACAAATTCCCTTCAAGGTATGGACCTTCAGGTAAATTCAACACACACAAGGACAGTAACACTAACATCCATGCCGAACGGGGATTCGAACCCCCAGACGTACGGTTTTGCAGTCAGATGTTCTAACCACAAGGCCATTACGTCGGACTTATTTTTATTAAGGATTTAAATTTCTTTTGAAAAAAAAATACTGAATTTTCTTTGCTGTTCAAGACATATAAATTAAAATTATATCAAATTACCTTTGGTTATAAAATTACTTGTGAATTATTATTGAATACTTACCATTTACTTATAAAAGCTAAATTCTATCAAAAATGTTTTTTTAGTATTTTACTTTCAAGTTTATTTAAGTATTTTATACTAATTCTAAATGTTATACAGATAATAATTATGTTATGTAAGTTTTACATTCAAACAACTTGTTATCATACACAGTTTAAATTAATTATAAAAATTAATTGTGAAATGACAGTTAATTAAACTTTGTAAACTTACCGCTACAGCATAAAAAAGGGAACAGCAAATAAGGTAAGATTTCATTTTTAAATAACTCCTGTAAGATTTCTACAAAGAAATTCAGATGCTTTTTGGATGGCTGCTGAATATGTTGTCCTTTCTAGGATCATACCTACACTCTTAAATAGATGTTTTATCCCGGATTCTAGCATTCTCCATTTTGTTAAACCTAATCTTTGAGATCAGATAAAGGATACTGGATATAAGGATTTTGAAATCACTAAAGAAGGTGCTTAGATTTTGAAACATGATAACATTGAAAACTACCGAGGTTAAAATTTTGTCTCGAATGACGCATGCGCGGAGTCAACAAACGGAGGGACTTGTACGTTTGATATTTACAATGCGTTGAAATATTTACATCATCTTGGGGCATCATCTTTTTCATGTGACACTTATTGCAAGGATAAAACGCTCACAAAGAACTAAGCAGGATGTGCAGAAAAATGTAAGGAAGCAAAATATTTGTAAATGACTAACAATCTTATAATAATTTATTTTCTCTCTCATAAACTTATTAAGTACATGAATGGTAATGAACAATCTTTTATCTTTATCTCACTATTAGTCATTTTATTAAAGAGTAGTACATATTTTTTAAATAACCATGAGAATATATAAATTAGTTAAAACGTCCATAAATAGAATAGTTAGTTAGCTTATATAAGCGTCTTTCAATAGTTTTTTTTAGAGTTGTAGAATTTTAAAGTGCTGCTTGAAGCTAATGATAATCTTTAAGTCAAAGAAAGGAAAATATTTTTCTTTCCACCTTATGATAGATATGTGTTACATATCCATGGTGTTGTTTCTCGCTAAAAGATTTAAGTAAAGAAGTATTGAGTTGAAGAAGAAACTGGATGACGACCGGAATTATACAACACTTTGTTAGATTTTAGAATTATTTATACAAACATTGTATTTGGTTTAGTAGCATGAGTATCTCTATTTGATTGTTAATTATTCCTAACCAATGTAATAAAATCTTGATCTGCAGTTATCCCACGTTAATCTGAAAATACATTTATGGTTGATAAGGTGGAAAGAATATGTATTAGTATATTGATAAGTTTAGAGGTAATGACCTCACCACGTGCACGTGTTTAATTGAATTAATTCAACTCAGTTATTTTTAAATTTAGAGTTTCCGTTTCTGCCAATGTATGTTTTTTGTGATTTATTTTAAACCACTTAATCACAGTTAGTTGTTTAGCATGCCTATATAGACCCACAATAATTCCGATAATTCATGTGATATATCTGAAAAGAAGTGTCCAGTTTAAAAATCCAACTGCATAAGGGAGTTTTTGAATTTAAATAGCCGTTCGAAAAAATAAAATGAGATAAAAAAACTTAAGGTAAAACGGGGCAATTGGATGCGAGGGGCACATTGATACACTTTCAATATCTCATACTATTAAGGTTATTTAGGTCGATTTTTTTTCTAAAAGTTGCCTTTACATGCATTAATATTATATCTGAAACCTTTAACCTCTGCACTAAGCCACTAAATTTTTATAAACGAAACTAATTTTTTTCATCAAAGAATTTCCAAAAGTAAATTTATAAAAATTGTAAACTGCAAAATCTCCCTGACGCTATTCTACTTTGAATACGGATATCTGTAAATTCCAAAAGCAAGTTCATTCTTGTTATAAATAAGATTATTTCTTTTTTATTAGTAGGAACTTTTTTGCGGTATTTCTATTCCTTTGTGAGTATTTATTTCTGTTGATCAGTGATTGTTTTTATATTTTTATACTGCTCCATTTTCCAACCACTCTGGTCGGATATTGGTACAGATTGGTAAAACAACTTTCCAATAACCGACCACACTAAAATGATTATTTAAAAAATTATTTGTTCAAAAATTTTGGTCTGCTTGTTATGTTCAGACAATAAACAATTCGGCCGTGGAAAAGGAAAATCTGAAATAACGTTTTCAGATAAATTGTTTCTACTTTTTTGAAAACATAGTGCCGTATCCTCGTAGTTGCAAGACACTAAAAAGTAAGCAAATTTTTTGTCTTCCCATTTTTGTTTTCTGTACCTATTATACAAATTTTACGGGATTTTTCTGATGGTAATATTTTTATCCATAATTTTTACGAATTTTTAGCAGTGACAGAAATTTGTGAAGTCTTTTTAATTTCTTATTCTGATTAAATAAATTCACTTTGACCGAAAACTGGTGACTGGTCAGCTACTGGTGCGTTTACCCTATATATAAATCTTAAGTATCCTTTAAATACTCACCTATATACCTTAAAAACCTTGAAATATTTTTAAAGTAATTTTTTTGTTTAAAAATATGGATCGGGGCAAATTGATACATTTTGATGAGGGGTACTTTGAATACACTCGTGGGGCACATTGATACTTATAAAGGTTCCCATATTTTGTGTTAAGAGAAAAATATCCCTCATCAGTTAAAGAAATCAATAAAATACAGTTAATAATCTTTATCTCAAGTTTCAAATCTTTGGGTTTTATCAGTTGAACCAACGATAGTTAAAGAGTCACGTGATTTTTTGCTCTTTTTAATTAGATATTTTTTATAAATAACCATTTGTTGAATTCCATTATTTTTTTACCCTTGAATGTTGAATTTGTGATTTATATTAAAGAAACGGTAATGTAATAGGATTTAGGATCTCTCTGAACAAAATAACGTTTAATTCATTCCGAATTTTTCGTTATCAGTTACTATTTTTGAGCAAATAAATCACTGCAAATAATCACCGGAGAGGCACTTTGATACGAAAATGATTTTTGACAAAAGTCGTTATAGTATTTTAATTTTCATCAAACTTGTATTCTTTTTCTAATTGGTCTCATAAAATTGAATCAGTTTAAGATATTTTTAGAAGAAAAAGTATCCGAATAATTCATTTCTACACTAATTAAGAAATAATTAGTTAAGAATTCTACACAAAAAAATGGGTTTGAATTTTGCTGCATCGATTCCCCTATTCTTTAAGTTAGTGATATCGAAAATTTCTAAAAGTCTTTTTTACCCTATTGGTATTTTATCATCTTGCCTTTCTATATTATAATAGTTTTTATTAGTTTATCTATATATATAAAAATCAATGTTTGTTTGTTTGTCTGTATGTATGTCCTTTATAGTTTTAAACTTTTCGAACCAACATTAACTATTAAACTATACCACGTTGATCTACTTGCTCCAGGGAAGGTTTCTGTATAAAAATAATTTGAAATCGAAGCGTTCCAACAACTTTTTTGGTCAATTTTATGTTTAAAAACCCATATTTCGTGCCTAACTTCAGAGAAAAACCACATTGGTGTAAATATAACAGGAGAAGATGTAACATTAATTGTTGTAGGCATATTCTCGATTGTTGCCGTTTAAAATCCATTGTTGTAGCATAAACATAAAAATGGATCCTCTATTTAACTATTTCCACATTTGGACTGGCGAAGCCCATCTGTAACGCACCAGAATTTTTTTTAAATGGACTGGCGAAGCCCATCTGTAACGCACCAGCTAATATTTATAAACAAACTGAAACCCGGGCGAAGCCCGGGTCTAGCGCGTCAGCGCTACTGCGCCCGGGCAAAGCCGGGTCTAGCGCTTTAGCGCTAGTATAAACATAATTTCGACATTTTCTTTTTATTATCAATCATGCTTGATTTTTTCAATGTAAAAATATTCAGATTAGAAATAAATACTAAAATAATAATAAACACTCGATTTCAGGATATTTTTTAACTTCATATAACCATAGATTAAATATATCTTCATAAATACGAGGATTTGCGTGAGAATATCAAATGATAATGAACAAATATGTAGTCATTTTGAAGGTTTGTTCATTATTACCGAATTTATATGCATATATTAATTCTGTCTTGTTTAGACTATTTAACGTATTCTTGCAAATTAATTTTCTATAAGTGTTATTCAGTACATTCAGTGGCTTACTATTATTTGCTATTCACAATAGTAGATTTTATTTTTATTGATTCCTTAATAATTAGGAATTAAAAGTCTTAATCTTCTTTATCTTATTTCTCATCATATGATGAGTAGAAGAGTCGAGGGAAAAGGTTCGATCGATTTTATGAAATGTAAGTATTTCTAAATACCTATTTAAGTGGGATATATAAAAATTAATAAGGATTTGAAACGAGTATTTAATTTTATTAAGTTAATATTTACAAAAATTTCTTATTCAGATTGTCTTAGGTGAATTATATAATTCTTAAGAATAATATTTGAAGTTTGTAAGGAAGTTTTATCCGTGTTTATTTAGGTTCTTACAAAAGTACTTTCTTAATGGTATCTAAATAATTTTATTACCATAATAGTTTTGTCTAATATATCAATTAGATATAACATTTTTTACTTTTTACTATTAAAAAAACTTCATATTGGAGTTCTGGAGTTTCCATATTACTTTGATGGACTATTTCATAGAAATTATAACAAAGATCAATTCAGCAATTTTTTATTTGATAATAAACGTAAAAGTTTCAGAATAGGTTGCGCTGTCATGAGGATAAAATTTTGCAGGACGAGTCCATGTACTTAGCTCAATCTCACACACAGCAATAAAATGTGTAAAGTGGGAAATCTGTGGTAAAATTCCAAGAATTTCTTCCTTAGGTAGAACCTGAAGAATCCATTGAGATGACTCACAGCGCTCCTAGCGAGGATAGTTCGGTAGTTATACCTGGTAGTTATAATTGAAAATATTTTGTTTTATGTTTAAAAATAACTCTTACACGTTAAATGAATAAAAATAACTCCTTTTTATAATAATAGTATCGTTTCCCCCATTAAAATATTTTTACGACAGTTATCAATTCCAAGTACACATTATAGGATATCACAAGTACACATACACCGGATTTTATTTTAATTGCTTCAACATAAATA
This sequence comes from Tetragnatha versicolor, assembly GCA_024610705.1. Taxonomy (NCBI): domain Eukaryota; kingdom Metazoa; phylum Arthropoda; class Arachnida; order Araneae; family Tetragnathidae; genus Tetragnatha; species Tetragnatha versicolor. Next base: position 61,608,503 of record JANDEH010000001.1, read on the forward strand.
ACTTTAGCTTTAAGTTCTAAGCACACTCGTAACTTATTAAACTTTCTTTCAAAGATTTGGGTCGTCAGCACCATAAAGACTCTTTCAACAGAGATATTACAACTATTGATATTAATAAATTCTTTAACCTTGTTAATCAACATTACAACATTGAGAAAGATTGAGATTGTTTCGATAAAAAAATTGTGTTCTTGTTTTCTTGTAGTAGTATTTTAAGGGCACTCCAGAATCATAAAAAATAAAGGCATAAATTTTCAAAGTTAAATTTAAAACAAAATTTAAAATTTATTTTGAAACTCTAACTTTTTCTTGGGGCAGTATAAATTATATAGATCTAGAATTATTTTTTACAATCATTGTTCGGAAATAATCTAGATGGTTAAGTCTTATCCTATGTATTTCTAAGGGAGTAACACGTACGGGGCTTACATGTCTTTGTTTTATAACCTTAAAATAAATAAGTTAAGAAATTTGACGATGCTGTGTTTGTTTACCTTATCAAAGTAACCTTAAAAATAAAATTAGTAAAAATTTCACCTAATACTATTACAGATTGTGAGATAAAAAATCATATTTTTCATCACATGAAGGACATTTGCAACACACAATTTTATGTAATTAATATTCTTCTCAAATGTGTGTGGAACATGAACCCTTATTAAGGTTCTAAACTTACTCTTCAAAAAAGTACTGGATTTTTGTTAGAATATAATGCCATTTGTTCCTTTGAAGTCAGGCTAATTTTCACCGTAATGGGCAATACAACTATTTATGTTTTATTTTTTTATTCGATAGAGGTACCCTAGAGCGGAATATGCGCGCAAAAAATTTTTAATTACGATGATTTTTTATTTTTTTATGTAATTTCAAAGTTCGACTTTAAAAAGGGCGTTAAATCGTCCAATTTCCCAATGTGACGTACTTTTACCCTATACATTGATTTTAAACAATGCATTAATCTCTCTATATTAAAAAAAAGTAACAGTGACCGTCGCAGTCACCGCCGCCGTCACCGCTGATTTTGAAAATTTTATTTTTGAACACTTTGAACTATCACTACGCAAAAACTATGGGAAGGAATATTATGAAATTTTGACCATTGGTAGACAAATGCATGATGGTCATTTCAATTTCCAAACCTAATTAATTAGATAATTAGTTCTGAAGTTATTTAATGTCAAAGTCGAAAATTATTTTTTTCTGCTGCGAGTTCGCCCCCAGCAAAATCTATTTACAGCAGAAACATGATTTTTTGCAGACGCATACTCTTAGGTATGAAATTTTGCACCTCGTCGCCCTTTTTTCGAATTTCGAATTATTTTTGGAGTAATTAAATTCTTAAGTTTCGAAATTTTTTACTCTTTTTCGGTTTTTTCGTTTTAATACAAAAACTAATCACAGTAGAAATATGATATTTTAAACACGCATACAATTATTTTTTATAGAAAGATTGGCGTTTCCTTTTTTAAAAAATTCGAATTAGTTTTATAATTATTAAGATACCAAGTTTCAATTTTTTCTTCCCTTTCTGGTCGTTCACTAGAGAAACAGGAGATTATTTTTAAGAGTCTGATTTCTTATTCCCGACGATTCACTAGATACACACGTGCACTTTATCAATGGCATGTTTTTTTTCTCTAAGATGGTTGATGACAATTAGTAGACTTGCTGGATATTTTTTGAAAACCTTTCGATTAAATTATTGGTAAGCTAAAAAGGAATATTTTAGTAACATATTTATTTTTGTAGTAATGGTCCAAATTAAGTTATTGATAAGTTAGAGAGATAAAAAGTTTCGATATTAAATTATCATTAACTAAGCAGGCAGTTCCAGGTTTTACTGGTAATTACATGGTAATTGAGATGAAACAAGCGAGCTCTGCTCGCTAAGATCGCGAAGCGATCTTCAAAGAACTGCGAAGCAGTTCCGGGGGTTGGTGAGCGATAGTGAGCAGGGGGAAGAGCCCCCTAGTTGTTTAAACGAATCAAAGTCATTGTTGGGTTTCTCGTTAAAGTCTGTATGAGTCAGTTGTGACGTACTTTTACCCTAAAAAAGACAAAGGGCTTGGCGATTTTAATTTCAAATATTTAATTAGCTAACTTTTTTTGAAACTTTTCATGTGGATTTTTGGATTTAGATCTATTTCCTTTACTGGAAAAATGCATTTTTTTCTGTTTTCAAAAAATGATGGTATTGCCCATTATACGTTGCAGTGCAAAATATAGAGTCGACGGCCATTTTGTTGACTCTTAACTACCAGTTAATAAGAAAGATAATTTTTTTATTTTATGAAAAAATGTTTAATTTGAAAGTTCAATAACAAAGCAGTATCTATTCAAGGAGATCCTTTGAATTGAAATTTTTCGATGAATTTTTTGTAATCCGGGGAAAAGTCATTTGAAGATTTTTCATCGGATTTATCCTCTGCGGATTCTTCCACAGATTTATCCTCTGTAGATTCTTCTACAGATGTATCCTCTGTAGATTCAGGGGATGCAGATTTTTTTGACTTGGCAGTTGACTTTTTGGATGTTGGTACTTGACAGATCCCTTCGTTCTGAAAGTAAAACGGGTTCGTTTCAGGATACCTTTTTTATTTAGTTTTAATAATAGTAGCAAATAAATACTAAATCTTACACAAATTTATTATTTGTTTAAACAAGTTCTATGGGATATTTATTTTGACGCATTCAAATAGGAATAGAGTAGAGTAGGTGGGGGCAGAGCCCCGCAATTTTTAGTATTTTTAACATTGTGGTCGAAAGGGGGTAGATAATCCCAAAATTTCAATTGGAGGTGTTTGAATGAGATCCAAAACCAATCCAAGTTTAAACTCTTATCGATGGTATTTTAAGAGAAATTTACAATTTAGTAGGAAAGAATATTAGGAGCATTGCTTCTCAAAATGTGGCAAAGACCCGCACTTGGGAATCTTTGAGCCCGAAATAAACATGGATAAACAGAAATTTTTATTGTAAAAACACTAGAAATAATCCTCTTAATATTGTTTTAATATTTCTAAGTCAACCAACAATATTAAACATAAATATAATCAGTTTTAATGAAAATTGTCAACCTGTTGTAGCAACTCATTTCAAATTTCCCTATATCTTTCAAAAAGGAGAAAAGATGGTTTCAGGTCGAAGTTTGACATCTCGAAAACCTTTACTCAACTTTTTAAGGATCCTGTATGTTCTAATTTCCTTTTGGGGCGAATTCCCAAAGTTTTAAGCTGCGTGTATTTGCCCCAAAACACCTGCGGGTATTTGCCCCGTTTCTATTTATTTTGAAAAACAAGCCTATTTATTTTTAGAGACATGTTGAGGCAACTCTTTCTAAACGAAACTGAAGTTTAAGTGCTCTAATTCTAATACATTAGGTTACTGGTTGGTATTTCTCCTCAAGCCCCTATTTCTTGTAGTGTTAAAGTAAAAGATCAGAAAAATTACATCTAAATGATGAAAAACAAACTTACAGCAGTTTTTAAACTCACTTTTATTGAACAATGGGCCACAATGAGACAAACCAACCACATGGTAATCAACTTTTGAATCGATTATTAACATTTAAAATCGCGGTGCGTGATTTTGCCTCGTGCGGGTTTTTACCCCCACCTACCCTATAGTGTTTATTATAGTTTGCGAATAAACTATAATTTCAACTTCACAAAATTAGAAATAGAAGCTACGCTTTCGATTTAAAAAATTAGTTCATTCAATAAACTAAGTAATGCATAGTTATAAGAAGAAGTCAAAAAAGAAATTAGAGAAATTACTTAAAACTATGCAGAAAAATATTTACCTCCTCCTCTTCTTTTTGGACGCATTCTAGTCCTTCAACGCATGGGCATGGACCAATAACAAAGTCACCAAACATTGGCACGGTTTTCGGTTCAATATGGCATTTTTTCCCTGAAAATATAATCTAAATAATAGCGCGTCACATATACTGAAATTAATTTTAAAATATAATCCGATTTTTTTCTACACCCGATTAACAAATCGTGGTGAATGGTGACAGGCATTAAAGACAACCTTAAGGTTTCATTAGTACAATTTTTAATAGTTATTTAAAGAAAGTGAATTCTAAGCGCAATTAATAAAAATAAATTTAATTTAAAAATATTTTTTTACTTAAAATATTTTATGTAGAAATGTTTCGTGTTAACATTTGATATTTGAATAGATTTAATTTGAATGATTCAGAACCAAAGTAACACTTTTAATAAAAACAAATAAAAAGAAAATTGAAAATTAAGAGAATTAACAACTATTTTTACAATATAGTCACATCTTGTTGACTACCGACTTCAACTTTTAAAAATAAAACACATATTATAGTCTTTAGTTGTCTTGATTTTAATAAAATAAACTGACCAGCAACATCATTTTATCCAAAAACTTCTAAATCCTTCTTAAAAGTATAATTTTTTGTAGTTTACCTGCAACCGTGAGATCTTTACACGTCCCTCCAAATGGTGGTATTCCAGAACAACATTGTCCTTCTTTACACTCAGACTGCTCTGTGCATTTTTTGGACGAAACTACCTAAAAGGAAAATATTTCATTCTAATGGGTATTCATTTATATTACTTTTATGGTTCAGGGTATAAATGAAGAGGAAATCCCTGATTTTGGAATTACCTGATCATAGTCCTGTTTCAAAAAGAAATAAACACTTAGTTTCATTTTGAAATACCTAGTTTCATTGAGATTGTTTTGTTCTTTTCTAAAATTTTTATATAGTAAAAAGTAGGTTGAGTTTAATTTTTCTTTACATCAAATGTAAAAAAATGTGTTTCAAATGATTTTTATGTGTTAAATGTCAAATGTGTTTCAGCATTCACAAAAAAGTTTAATAAAGCTAGTATATAATGATTATATTTTATATCTAGAAATAAAGTTTATCTTCAATCAATGAGACAATTTATGAACATGCTAAATTCTGTGAAGAAAGTCAAACAGTTTGAAGGAAGCAACTATAAATGACCTTTTGTAGGATCCCATCATTTTATCGTCTTTTGAGTGCGAGGGATATTTTGCTTTATTAATTGCGACTTTTAAAAACATACTTTAGGCATAAAAAACACTTAAAGTTAAAAGTTGTTTTTGCATGTTTTAAACTAAGCATTGAAAAGTTTGTTTAAAAGTTTTGAAGTTAAAAAGAGCTTTTTAAAACAGTTTTCCATCTTTAAAGTTGGGGAAAATATACCCTTCATTAAGAATTTTTTATGTTAAAAAAGTTAATTCATTAACTATGCTTTAATCTTTTATAGAGTTAAACTGCACATTAAATTTTCGATTAATTTCTTTCTATCCCCTCCAAAGATATTTTTAAATGTAAATAAATACCAGACAGGAAGGAACTTTTATCTAGTATTATTTAAAAGTAAGAACTAAAAGCACTGTAGAAAAACATTAATCAAGCATTTTAGAATTTGAAAATTCTCCTACCAGAGTTTGAGTTTTTTTCCAATAACATTTAGGGAGTGAACACCATTGATAATAATCTACACTAAACCCAAAAATTTATTCATTCATTAAAATTAACAGCAATAATAAAAAAAACTTTTCAATTTTGTTCTTATTTGTCTATATTGAATTAATTTATTTGAAAAAGTTAACTCACATGTTTTTTAATTAGCTATAAATGGCTAAGCTGTAATCTTTTTTTCAATAGCTACTATAAGAAATAAAATATGATGATAGATGAAAATTGACGGAATTAGACTTACCAAGGCCACATAAAAAAAGATACAGACGATGAGGTAAGATTTCATTTTAAAGAAATTGAGATTTCTATTTTGGAGATAAATCACTTTTCAAAAGTTTTTCCTGGTGCCCAATAAATGAACAAAGCCTTTCAACGATCACAAGTCTTATATAGAATTTATGCCGCATTTAAATAATCTAATCTATGTTAATATAATCTCTTAGATAAAATCCTCGAGAAGAGGACGCATCTAAAAATCTTTTAGAAAGGTACCCTGATTTTGAAATATGATAACACAATGAGTCTCCTTATCAACCTCCCGTAAGATTTTGTTCAATATTACAAATACGACGAGTCAATAGACCAAACAACCTTTAGAAATAATATTAATAACCGGGAGTTTCTTGGAAATGTTAAAATTTTCTAGATCTTTACTCTGTTTCTTTATACTACGTATTTGGGGAATTCAACAACGATAAGTGAAAGAATTATGGCAAGGGAAGGAGAGTTTTGAAAACAACGTGTGGACTAGTAGGTTTACAAACATTTTCGTCAACACCGTTTTTTTATATAGATTCCATAGATAAAAAAAAATTTATTGCTTACACGCGTTGATTTTTCAAAAAAGTGGCAAAGGATAAGAAAAGTTGTTATGACTATTTTTATTCATATTAACTTTTATTATTGGTCTAATAGGGAGTTTTTAAAATCATAGTATTTATCAAATTTAATTATTTTTTTCATTTAGATGTGCAAGGGTTCCTAGTATTTAAAAATAAAAAATCCAGAACACTTAAGAAAATATTCCAAAATGCTTTTTAAATAAAATAAAACACTAACTTTCGTGTCACATTCCTTAAAAATGTACTGATTCATTCATGACTAAAAAATTAATTTTAAAAATTACATAAATAGTAATAAGTTGTGAAATTTAAGCATTACTTTATTTCGATTAATCCATATGCAATGAATATCTATCAAAATAAGTGGGGAATAACCATTAATTTACCCCAAACTCCTTCAGTTATTATTAATTTGTTTCTTGTGGTTATCTATTATATTCGGTAGACGTAATAACTTGGCTTGAAACAAGATTTTATATCTTTGTCAGTTAATAAGTTAGCTTTTTATCATAAGAGGCAAATGCCATTTGTATAAACATAGTTTTAATGTGTTGAAGAGCTTATTCGATACATTTTTGTAATCCTTAAATAACAAGTTCCTAGGAAATAACAAGAAACCCACCCACTCTACGATTTAACAAAATTCGTCCTTTTAACTAAAATATTTTAACAGTAGAAAGGTTAAGATAATTTTAATAATATAATCAGGGGATATTTTTATTTATAGAAGGGCTACTTTTAAAATTGGTTTATTTTTATGGGACGAAAATAGACATAGCAAAGAAGCAATATAAAATTCCTTAAAAGGGATATAAAAAACTTAATCGAGAAAATAAAACAGAGTCATTTTAGAAAACACGCGTTTTCTTGGCATGTGCTTTAAAAGATTTGTTCATTTAATTAGTACAGATGGATCCGAACTTAACTAAAGCCGGTGTAATTTTAATGAGAAAAGATGCAAAAGAGCTCTAATCTTTTATGCTTTGCCGCCTGATATGGAAGGCAAAAGTAAATGCCGCCTATAGTTTAAAATAAATATTGTCGAGAGGATCTAGAACGATGATAAGAAGTCGGTAGCTCTTCGATCGTTCCGTTAATGCAAAACAATGAGAACTGAAGCCATCGCTTTTATTTGAGCATCTATATAGTATTTCTATTTTCTTTTTTAAATTTAAGTTCAGAAGCCGGCTTCTTAAGAACTAATTTTGAGCTAGAAATCTTTGTTACACCGAGAAGGGAAAAGAAGTTGAGATATTTCTTATCGATCCAAGTTATACCTACACTTAGTTATTTTCAACAAACTCTGGTAAAATTGAGTATTTGGAAATCTTAACGATTAGAAAATGTATGGTTGGTCCATTTAATTAATTTACAGATCATTCGTAGAAGCTATTTTTGTAAATAACTGTACTGCGTGTTATATTTCAGACACTGACCGAAAAATTTAAATAACGTAGAATTTATATAGTCAAATACATTAATTTTATTTATTTGGAAAAGTATAACTTTTTCATGACTTTTGTGAAAAAAATCTTTTATAACATATTAAACAAGTAGTGACTTTTTTTTTATCTGTGGTCATGTGGGAAATACATTTAAAAATATATCTTAAGCAATTCTTTATGTAGTACTATAAAAACATTTGGTTCCAAAGTTTAATATGCTTTTAATTTAAGAAAAAAATTAAACAAGGTATAGTTAATTAAAAAATTAAGAACTGTTTTAAAATTTAAATATGACAATTACATAAATCACAAAATCGTAACTTAAAAACTAACGTTTTTTTACATTAATTGCAGATTAAAAATTGATTCAATAAAATGTTTTTTTGGCATGTCTTTAATATTAGGATACATTTACTTACAATTTCCATTAAGTTTCTTTTCATATTTTAAATGCAAGTATATTGATTGGGTTATTTAATAATGAGGTTTAAATCAGCTTGAAAATGAGCCTCAAACTTAAACCCCTAACTGCCCATGGTAGCAAATATGCTATCATAAGTTGAGCTTCAATTTTCAACATAAAGCAGCAATTTCCAGCCTGTTTTAAGTTATTGCAGCAATAGTTTGCAACTTCAGGTGCTAAAATTTATGAAGTTTATTTTCCGTTTTTGAATTAAAATTTTTTTAAATAAAAAAGGGAATTTTTATTTTTTTGGCCTAAACTACAAGAATAAAGCAAAAAAACATTGGCTATTTTTAGTAGTGAGCATTAGTGGGTTAAATTGCTTAAAGACTAATTATGTAGTAGAATCTAAAATTGAAAAAGGTATAGGTATTCAAACTTTCTCAGAAAACAGAGACTTATGCTGCCTAATGGTTTTGGTTGTAAACAATGTAAAAACAATTTATCAAATTTGGTACGATGCGTGTTTCAACTCGATTTCTAAAAACAATCTTAAGCCACCACATATACGATCCAAATTCATCACCACACGATTACCTTCTGACCTTTAAGAACATTTTTTCCCATCTCCCATTCTTAGAAAGCCTTTCCCCTTGTTTTCAAATTCAACTTATCGCCGAGATCAGAATGCATATCAAGTTCCTTTTTCAACCGCTGCGAACCTAATCGAAAATCAGCACCGCCACGCACAATGCCCCACCATCGTATCGACACAAACAAAACCCGTATCCCAGGCAAAAAAAAACTCGACAATCACTGGCCTAAAAAAATAGAACCCCGTGCGTTTTTGGAGTCGCTTAATATTCATATTTTATGGTCAACGCGAAAACCGCCTTGTTAATCATGCCGAACTTGTCAATAATAAACCGATGAGGGAAGGAGGTACGTCAGGCTAGCCGAACCTTTAAACTATTTGTCATTGGAGTAAATGTCAAAGTGCAAGCGAAAGCAATAATGTTTTTGGGGAGAGTGTTCATCTCGAAGGGACACAAACCGAAATAATTGCAGATAGTATTTCGAAGAAGATCTGCAATTATTAGCTTGTTGCTGCATCTTTCTCGAACTTATAACTGCTCATTACTTTTTCTTCGGTCCGAATTTCGTCTGACAACTTTTAAAATGCATTTCGACCGTTGGTTGGTTGTTTTTGTTGCGATCATTAAAGGAGGATCATTTTTCTGTAATCTTGCCTGCTTGTTGTTCTCGGTTTCCTTCAAAACAAACTGTTTGAGTTAGAGGCAACACAAAAGGATTTGGACTTGAAATTGTGTCAATAAATGTATTGTGAAATGTTGTGTAATTCTCTGTTGGAATCGCTTTGTTGATTTGAAAGTGTCTTAATTTCGAATTTTCCTATTCATTTGGTATATTAATACTATAGTTAAGTACAACTTTTTATGTGTAATTTTCATATTTTTTCATAGTAAAATAAATTAGAGGACATTTTTAAATCAATTAACTAGGTTTTACTCTTCAATTAAAAAAGGTTTCAAACATAAATCATCTTAATGAGTCGATTAAAAAATCGGGAAAAAAAGTCTTTCAAAACCGGCATCATTAATTTTTCATGTCCAGCTAATTGAATAGATTGCATTTAACTTTTATAAGTTTGATAAATTGGTTCATCGACAACCATAAAAATTTCCTAATAACAAAAGCCATATTTTTTTGCGGGGAAATAAGTATTACCGCTTTTTATCACAACTCTTTTGAGTATTTTTTTTAATTATAAAGTCTTATTTTCGTAACGCAAGTGTTAAAAATATTTGTTATTCTTTTATTGTGTATTGATTTTTTTAATTCATTGTCGTATTCTTAGTCGTCGTAACGCAAGTGTTAAAAAATATTTTTTATTCTTATTGATTTTTAATTCATTGTCGTATTGTTCGTCGATAAGTGCATACCATTTGCAGTACATTCCTCTTCTCGCAATAAAATAATATTAAAAAATTTTACTACTGGGATTATTCTAAGTATAGTTCCAAGATACAATATCTTTTTTTAACCAATGGACAGATACTACTTGTATTATCATCGTTGACCCGTGAATTGCCATGGGAAGTTCCTTAGAGAGCAGAAAAATGAGAAATGCAGAAAATGGGAGATACACTGAGAGAAATGACAGTTTCAAATTTGAGTAAATCGATTCTCATTTTGGTATGGAACTTTTTGATTCAAATATGACGACCCAACGCTTTCAATTTTGAAACAACAGACATACCCAGTTTCAAACAATTTAATAGACACCACTCAAACTATGCTTATTTTTAGTTTATATTTGACAATTGAAATATTTGCAATACATCGAAAGTAACATTAAGTTGGTGGGATAACGTGTAACACAACGTTGTGACGTCGCAGTCACACTCAACTTACTGGTCTACTTCCCACGTCATAGTAACGTGGCTAGGGTTCTAAATATTTCTGAAGGAATCGATTCCGGAATCGAATCGGAATCGAATGGCTTGGAATCGATTCCTAGGAATCGTACCTCTCGAGGAATCGATTCCATCAGGAATCGATTCCAAGGAATTGAACCTTTTTTTCAAATAAAAACCTATAATTATTAAGTAATTAAACTGTCTAATAATGTTTCTGATTAATTAATGTTTCCTTCTAAATTTTAATTAACTTATTAAACTAATTAATAATTAACTATTTAGTTAATTTTAATAATAATCAATGTTTCCTTTTTTAATTTTAATTATTACCAACTGATTTTACAAGATTACTGTTTAATATAAATAAACAAAGCAGTGATTGTACAATAGTACGAAGTACCTCCGAACCAAGGATTTTCGATACCGCTACTTTAAAATTAAAAAACAATAATAAAACTAATTATAAAAATTCGACTGATGGTCGGTTAATTTATACGTCTAGGAGTAGTACCAGGATCTGGAATTCAAACGGTTCTGTTTCTGAACATTATTTAGGAAACTTGACGCTTTTCTGAGACCCTGTTTTGCGTACTGCAGTACTATTGGGAAAGAGGTTTTCTTTAAAAAAAATACTTTATTTAATGGCTTTCCGAGGAATTTCGACAAAGAATTCTAGTAATACACCTGGGTCCGAGAGCAATAGGTATATCGAATTTTCTAGACCGCGGGAATTACGTGATAGGGGCCTTTCCAAAATGCGATTCGGTAGTGCAGTAGAGAATCGCTCCAAAACCAATTAAATCAATTTTCATCAGGTCAGCGACCTTTGAACCTTTATTAAATTTCCATAAGCTTGCAGAATCAGGAGTTTTGTGAATTTAGGACAAAAATTAGGGTCCCTGGACTCGTGCGTAAGTCGCACTAAAGTCGTGATTTTTACCAAAATTGAAAAACGATATGAAATTTTCGACCTTAAAATCTCAAAATATACCCTGCCATGTACCTCATATTCGATTTTGGTGAAAATCGGTTGGTAATTAAGGCACTAATTGAACTTTGAAAAAAAGTTCAGATTTCGACGAAAAAACACAAGTCCAAAGAAAGCTTATAAATCCGAAAATATTAATATAAATTTTTTTTTAAATTTTTTTTATAGTAACTAATTGTTATGGCAAAGTTTTTCCAGAATCCCGGGAATCCACGGTGATTGTTACGTCATCCAGGATTTTTAGAACAAGATTGGGGCTTACTTGTATTTAATGCCAAACACTTCATTTTTTGGGACAAGTCGTGTCAAGAGAGTTTCGGAAATAATTTGACCCCGCCCCAAGTGTTTTACATGGATAAATCGATAATTTTTCACAGATTACGGATATGTAAATCATTTTGGTGTGGAATAAATTATTTTGGGAGTTTTTCCTGAAAAACCGATAATCCAAAAACTCCGTTTTTCCCGGATAACACACGAACCGCTTGCTCTAGGCTTCTGAAATTTCGGTATATGTGCACCCTAAAATTAAGAAATCGAACCATGTATCGCATTAGGGGGTGGGTGAAAATTAAAATTCCTACTTTTTTCCCGCCAAAACGATCCAGGACCATTTGCTCCTTTTTCAGGACTCTCCAGATTGTGCAGTATTCTCTCTTCTAGAGCAATTTGGTCCCGAAAATTCGAATTTCGTAAACTCGAAGCTCTTCATTGCTTGGTTCTAGAGAAATTTACGAAAAACTATCGTTTTTTGACCATAGCTATTTTTCTTCGATATCGGGAACTATTCCACTCTTGAAGGAAAGCTTTCGAAAAATCTCTTCATGGAATCGTGGAACTTAATATATTTGTTCATAGAAGGGAAATGAAATCTGTTTACATTCGTTTATAAAATCTAAGCAGTGTAAAAATGGAGATATTTCAAAATCATCAAATATTCAATTAAGGAGGAATCGAAAATAATTTCTTTTCAATTCTTCCCATTCCTGTCCTGGCCCAGGAATCGGAAGGAATTTTTTTCGATTCTTTCGATTCCTGGCCCTGGGATCGAAAGGAATTTTTTTTCATTACTGGGCCAGGAATCGAAAGAATCGAAACAATTCCTTTCGATTCCTGGCCCAGGGATCGAAAGAAATATTTTTTCATTACTGGGCCAGGAATCGAAAGAATCGAAACAATTCCTTTCGATTCCTGGCCCAGGGATCTAAAGGAATTTTTTTTCATTACTGGGCCAGGAATCGAAAGAGTCGAAACAATTCCTTTCGATTCCTGGCCCAGGGATCGAAAGGAATTTTTTTTATTCCTGGGCCAGGAATCGAAAGAATCGAAAAAAATCCTTTCGATTCCTTGGCCAGGCAGGAATCGAAAGAATAAATAAAAAAAATGCATGAACTAACTGAATATTTGATATTTGAAATCCTGCGCGTCGATGACGTGTAATAAAAACTTGATGACGAGAAGTTCCTTCCATTCTTGGAAAGTAAAAATAGGAGCAATTTCAAAATTTTTAGTTTTAGTCTTATGTCATTGACATTGACTCTAAGGAATCGATATAATCGTTCGATTCCTGGGAGTCTAACATAATTTAATATAAAATTTGACAATTGGAAATTCTTATGATTCCAGAGTTGATGACGCGCGTGTGAAAAATTCATTGACTTCATTTAGTTGTAGTAACTTATGTCATTGACTCCATGGAATCGAAAGAATCGCTCGATTCTTTCGATTCCTTGGAGTCAATGACATAATTTAATTAAAAATTTAATAATGGGAAATTCTTTTGATTCTTAGAACGTAAAAAAATGGATCGATTTCGAAATTTAAGCTTGAGTTCAGGAATTTTTTCCGATTTCTTGAAATCATTGAAATGAGGAAAATTTAAGTTTTAATTAGATGAAATGCCATGCCATGCCACGCCACGCCGATTCGATTCCGGAATCGATTCCTTCAGAATATTTAGAACCCTAGCGGGTGGTAAGGTAACGTGGTAGGGACCAAGTTCATGTAAAACGATGGCCCGATCGTGTGTCGGTCCGGGCCTGATTGAACGAAAACATGTTCTCAAATTCTCTTCTCCCAACAAGCGACATAAAAACACGCAGAGGCACGGGCCCCGGTCCCCGGATGACCCTTGACCCCCCTCCTTCCTCTCCGCGAGGTTAAAAAACTCATTGATTTGGAGTGGGAGATTCGGGGATCGACCTTGAAGGACACACGCAAGTAGGTTCAGTTTCGATTTGGGAATTTTTTTCAATTCTACTTTTTCGATTCTGGCGTCAAGGAATCGATTCCAGGTTGGAATCGAACCTCAGGAATCGAATCGAAGAATCGAAAGAATCGAACCCCAGGAATCGATTCCGGAATCGAATCGAACGATTTTTTAGAACCCTAAACGTGGCTATATGGTCATCATAACTTTAACACATTGCACCCTCTTTATAAGAATGTCATGGACGAATTAAAAATGATGCTTTATTTTTTAGTATCTGCACATTTTCAAAAATGAGTACATGCATGTTTTCAAATTTGAGTAAATTTGGATCGGAGCCTATTTGAGTGCGTGACATACTCAGATTTGAGTAATTTTTTTTTCTCATTTTCGATACTGTCGTTTTAAGAGAGTAATTTGGATGAGAGAGTTATCGAAAGAAATGGGAGAAAATGATTGAGAGATAGAGAATGAGGATAGCAGTGAAGAAGAAAATGATGATGCTAGAGAGTGTAGAGTAAAAATAATTGATGGATAGACGGTGAGAACGGTAGTGAAGGAGAAAAATGTTGTGAGAGAATTAAAAGAAGAGAAAATTACGGAGCTTTTTGAGTTACACCGCAATTAAATCATTGCTGCTTTAATGCATTATAATAAAACGAATGTAGTGATGTCATCAGCATTGATGTGAATAATTAATTACCGACATCTTGATCTCCATCCTTATAAGTGAATCAACACTGTAACCCCGTTAAGAAAGAAAAGGAGACATCGTACAAAAAAAGATCTTATTCATTTATAAAAAAGGTGCTCATTTTAATTGCATTAATAATTTTCAATCGATGAGCCTGCGCAAAAAGAGGAAGAACAAAAAAGCTGCAGAAAGACACTCTCCCGCATAAAAAGCTGTTTTTCTCCAAATTATGTATTTTGCCCGGAAGAAGCGTCCATCGATCTGGCAACAAGTTCTACTCTGGGAACTGAAGAAATACTATTTAGTTCTACGGGTGTTTAGGTAGAGGCAGTTCGAAGAATGGAAGGAAATAAATAAATAAATCTCCCAGGTTCCGGGGAAAGCGTGGGTGTAGGATCCACCCCTTTTCGTCCCCGCGAATTCGCAGCGAGCTTTCTTCATCCGGGATATGATCCGCTCTCTCCGGTACTACTGCGGAATTTGCTTATTCGGATTCGGGAGATGGTTCATTGAACTAGAGGTGGTGTCACTATGAATTTTATGCGATACCATTTCTAAGAGCCGCGGAAAAGAAGGAGTAGCTTTAGTAAGAAAGAGGCAAATGTAACTTTGGTGCGATTTTATGGCACCTCGTTACATTCAGAAATTTATCATTGATATATTGGGTCCGTGCTTGATAAAAAAGTCATACAGTTCCGTTATCTACCATGTTAAGAATCGTCAAATTATTTTTAATAAGAATTATTCAGATATTGCTAATTTTTTTAAAGCCGTATATTTCGGTTGGTTTACAATTTTCGTTGAAATTTCTAATATTTGGTATCAAAGATAGCTTGACGATTTTTTTTATCTATCGAATGATTTATTTTTATTATCTTGTTTGAAATTCCTCTTTTTAGTTCCCAAAAAATAAGGATATTACTCCAAGAATTAGAAAAAAAACAGTCTACTGTTAAAATTACTGATTTCTTCAAAAGAGTTACTTCGAAAGCCATAGAAAAATATGTAAAAACACTTATTTGTTAAATAAAATCTTCTTCACAAATTTAGTTGTGCCTTGTAAAACACAAAACTGTCAATTGAAAAATAAGGGGTTTTTTTAGAATAAAAGGTTTAAAGTTAAATGATTTTTTCACTTCTTTTGAAATATCTAGCATGTTATAATATCCTTTTTTCATATCGCCTTTTTAGTGGATTTCCTTGAAATGTTTCATAACTTTGAAAATATTATAAGTTTATTATTATGGCAAAAAATATAACAACAGTGTTTTAAGAATCAATAAAAATTGGATTACAAACTTAAAATGTGGGTTAAAAGGTACTTAATATTTAAAACAACAAATTTATATAGAATTTACATAACACATTTGTGTAATATTTTGACGCTTCCTTTTCTTAATTTATACTGTTTGAGTATCGAGGATGTGCAACAGTGCCTTATAAAATTCTGAAGTATACGTTCTTTTCAATGAATCTATTGATATGATTTATTTTTTAACAACCTGGTATCTCCGTTTTCCCACTGGTGGAGCTTGTACTTCTTTCTCATATTTTTCACCCTCTGATTTTCGTAATGCTAGTATAAAAAAACTGTAGTTAGTAATTTTATAAATCAACAAATTCTGTAAATATGGGTACAGTTAATATCTCCCCTCCGAAATCCACTTTTCAACAAAATTCCAGCCGTCTTCTGAAAAGATCCCGGAATATAATCCTTTCTGGATTAAGACTGGGTATTTCCATTCCCATACCCTTCAAACCGAATCTGGAGCCATAAATCTCCCGAATAAAAGATACGCCTCCCCACAACGGTTTTATAACCAAAAGATTGCGTGGCAACCTTCTTCTCCTAGCTCCTCTGAGAAATACCGAACGTGACAAAACAACGCCATCATAAACTTATCTCGGATAAAAACACACCGGGGGAATAAAAACACACTCCTTGTGGTTCGAAGAAAGTATAAATCTTGAAGGGAAATTCCCTTCTCACTGTCTTCTTACCTCTCTCTCCTTCTTTCCTGCAGGGAAAGGGGGAAATAGATATAAAAGAACGCGGCGAGAAATGCAATGAAAACACAAAACAAGCGTGGGCGTAGGAAATCTCTCGGATCAATGTAAATCAATCTCCAGAAACAGAAAGTCCGGCCATCTTAGAAAGAAATTGCCTGGAATAAAGGGCTGGGACGGCTTTTACAGCTCGAAAAGGTCCCTTTACGTGGAAACATAACTTTTTAGGACATTATATAGCTGGAGTTAAACATTCTGGAGTGACCTTTTTAACCGTGGAAAGAGAAGTAAGTTCAAGATCAAGTATCTGACCCAGACCTATTTAGTGTGAGGCGCCGGTATTAAATTCGTCTTCATACTGTTTTTAAGTTTATTTAATTAGCCAACAGGCAAGAATAATTAATAAAGTAATTTAATTAAATATGAATTGAAATATAGGTACAAAATTATTAACAAAATATATTACATTTTAAATCTTACTAAAAAGCGTTACTCCCAGCCTAGTATTTTATTTTAAAAACATCAAAACATTCTGTACTAATATTTATTTTATGTGTTGTCAAGAATTTAAAATAAAATGAGTTTAAATAAATGAGTACTGATTCTACCATTCACTTTATAAACTAACTAGTGACTCGTTACTCCACACTGCTAATAAATGAGTGTTAGATAGTCAGTTCCATATTTTTTTCGTTCTTTTTTATTGTAAGGAGATCAACAATCAAAATAATACTCGAGAAACACTAAAACTTAAGAATAAAGTTGTGAATAAGTATCATTTGAGACGAAACTTCTGTTACTGATAGTAAACTGATTATGAACGTTAGTGACGGGAAATCAAAACAGTGTTAACTGCTTTAAAGAGGCTCAACTGTAAAAGGGTATGTCGAAAATATTTCAGACGACTGAACAATGAACTCCAGGGTGTTTCAATAGGATACATATTTTGTATCAACTCTTAAGAGATTGTGACACACTGACATTAATGTTGTCTGTCTTTGTTCTCAAAGAATGTAATTTTTTAGTATTCGGTCGTAATTTAATACTTCGTTGATCTCAAAGAAATATTTAAACTGTAAATAAGTAGAAAATACGAATTAAAATAATGTAATTTCAAAAAGTAATTTTTAATCCAAAAAAAATAGTCTCAAAGCATAACCTTCTTATAACCTTCGTTTGAATTTTAAAAGTAGTTTATAAGCTATAGTACATAAAGTATACTAAGTATACAAAACACAGTAAAATTAGTAAATCTAAATTTTCAATAATTAAAAGTTTTATCCACCCCCATAGTATATCTATCACCCATAGTAACTTGTACCCCTTGGCTTCACAGCTCCTTATAAATTTCCCACCAATCAAATTACACTAGCGGAAATAAAAATCACAACACCAAGCAGGAAAGGAGATATCTAAGTCAAATTTATTTCTATAATTGCACATAGTATCAATGTGAATTGATTGAAAAATCAGTCTTCCTGGATGTTAGGGGGCCGAGAAAACCAAGGAGGAGAGTTGTCTCCATAGGTGTCCATTACCGCCGTCACACGTCATGGTATTGGGTGACAGGAGCTCTAAATGACTTTTGAGGGATTGGAGGACCATGTTGCCTCCTCAGGTAGTCCAAATTCATATGGTGCACCAGCGGACGTTGCATACCGGGCTAGGTGATTTCTCCTCATTGACCGGACTTGTTTTGTGAGTGTTGGTTCTAGAGAACGGGAAAGGCGGGGTAAAAATGCAACCTAGGGAGTTAAGAAGAAAACTTGGACTTTGCATACAACATGTGGTTGTGCATCTTTCTCTTGAAATTTGTCCCCAGGACAGGTCTGAAGGTAAGGACGGTCTACCGGCTGCAAAACCTCAATGACGCAGCTCTGGTTGGAAAAAGTACTGGTGATTCATACTCAGGAGTTTCAGAAATGGAATCCATTGCATCCTCACTCCGTTACCCTGCATCACCACTCCGTGGAACGATTTGAAAATCATCAGCTGAGTGCGCTCTCTCCATGTTGTCTTCAAACTCATACCCAACCGTTGTGGTGCTCAAAACTGAAGCAGGATTCTCTCATAAACACAATGTCATGAAATTGGGATTTTCATTTCCTTATTTCGCGCACTATTGGAAACAGAAAGGCCCATTTTCAGCCCCTTGTTTATAGACAAAGATTTAAGAAGCTACGCGGACAAAACGGACAATCCGCAATACTGCAAACGACATCCATCCCACTGCCGCTTGTCCTCAGTATGATCTACCGGTACTTAGGCCAACCAGAGCTGCTTCACTGAGGTTTTTTAGCCGGTTGTCCGCCCTTACCTTCAGACCTGTCCTGGGGACAAATTTCAAGAGAAAAATGCACAAACACATGTTTTATGCAATGTCCAAGCTTTCTTCTTAACCCCCTATGTGGCATTTTTATCCTGGCCTATCCGTTCGTAAGAACCAACGTTCACAAAACATGTCCGGAGAAAGGAAAAATAACCTAGCCCGGTATTCAACGTCCGCTGGTGCACCATATGAATTTGGACTATCTGAGGAGGCAACATGGTCCTCCAATCCCTCAAAAGTCATTTAGATCCCCTGTCACTCAGTACCATGACGTGTGACGGCGGTAATGGACACCTATGGAGACAACACTCCTCCTTGTTTTTCTCGGCCCCCTAACATCCAGGAAGGCTGATTTTTCAATCAATTCACATTGATACTATGTGCAATCATAGAAATAAATTTGACTTTGATATCTCCTTTCCTTCTTGGTGTTGGGATTTTTATTTCCGCTAGTGTATTATACTTTAGCAACATGGTTGGCTAAATTGGACCCAATAAGGAAGTTGCATGTGTCAGATTTTCAAAAACAAACTAGTGTTCCGTATGGTTTTTTGTATGGTAAAATGAAATATCTAGTCAGTTTTTCAAAAAAATGTACAGGTAATTAAATATTTTAATTTAAAAGTCGATAAAAAAAACACGTGACTGAAAACGTTTATTGTTTAAACTATAAGATTACGTCAACAATAATACCATCAACTCCATTGATTTACAACAATGTTTAGTATAAGATGACGTCACATCCAAACTCTTGGCGTTTTCGCGCGCTTTTAAAAAGGGGATTTTTGTTAATTTTTTTGACAATCAAAAAATTTCTCGATCGGCCTCAAATTTTGGGTAGTTGCTTATTTTTGCAAGAGGAATCGATTAAAAAAATTAAAAATCATGCAACTTCCTCATTGGGTTGGACCCAATGGGTTTTAAAAAAACATGTGAAAAAACCCACTTTTTGGACCCATTTTTGGTTTTTTTCAAGAAAAATCAAGATTTTGGCAGTTTTGGCAAGATATTGAAGAAAAACATTTAACGAAATAACGTACCAAGAACTGCAGTTGAGTGGGTTTTTTCAAAATTTTAACCAGGTTTCAATAAGTTAGGGTTTTTTCATTATTGAATGGGTTTTTCAAAATTTAGGAAGTTTAAAGTTCAAAGTTTTAACTATATAAAAAAATTAAGGAGGATTTTTTTAAATTTCAATACTTTTTTTCAAAGTTAAATATATTTCTTTCAATATTGTGAATGGGTTTTTTCAAAGCTTAGGATAATTTTAAAATTTTAGTGTTTTTTTTTCAAAATTTACACCAGGTTGTTTTTTAAATTTGGGGTTTTTTTGTTATTGAATGGGTTTTTTCAAAATTTAAGACGTTTTAAGTTCAAACTAGATATAAAATATTAAGGAGGATTTTTTAAATTTCAGTGGGCTTTTTTCAAAGTTAAATATATTTCTGTAAATATTGAATTGTTTTTTTTCAAAGTTTGGGATATTTTTTAAAATTTAGTGTTTTTTTTCAAAATTTAAACCAGGTTTCAATAAATAAGGGTGTTTTTACAAATTCAGTGGATTTTTTTCAAAGTATAAAAAGTTTCAACTTTGAAAAAACCCACTTAACTATGGAAAAAATGACATTATTTTAATTGAACACATTTAACACAAAAAGAACTCACTAAAATTTGAAAAAACCCACGTACTTTATAGGAGAAAACCACTTAATTTTGAAAAAAAAACACACTTTTTCCGAAAAAAAACCAGTTTTATATGGGTTTTTTCATGGTTTTATTGAAAAAAACCAAAAATAACCAACCCACTTGGTTTTTTTTTTAAAAACCCGGGTTTTTGCCAACACTGTTTAGCAATAATTTCATATTTTTTTTTAACTTAATTGGGTTGGTTATTATTTGATAAAAAAGGTCTTGATAATTATTTTTAGAGGAGTTTAAAAAATGTTGTGCAGTTAAGAAGATCAAATTTAGTTTCTTTACTGCACATACAAGAAATCATGAATTTCATTAAAAGAAAAAGAATAGAATGTACAGGCCTTTTTATCAGGGAAAAGGAAGGTCCAATAAAATATTTTTTAAAAACCAACTTGCACCCAAATAGTTGAAAACCTAGCTTCAAATAGCTGGGCTTCTGTTTGAAAAAAAAATATTCCATCCTTAAAAAGTAGAGAGAACGCTGGGAAAACTTTTCAAGAAAGTCAAGGATCACCCTGATCTGTCGAGCTATTAAGGCTGATGCAGCCACCACAAAACAGTTGCAAGTATGCAATAGTAGCATGTTTTGTGATAGCTAGCTGATAACAAGCTATAAAATTGACGATTCTTTTAATAAGTATACCATTAAGGACGATAAATGTTCTACAATAAGTTTCTATTCTTTCTCCCACATAACATACTTATGATGTTACGACCCTATCATTTATCGATGTCGTTCTCACCTTTTGATGGTGTTCTCTTCAATTGAGGAGAAATGTCCATTGGTAGAACACGAAGCTTAGTCGGAAATTTACTATGTTAACAACAGTTTATGTTTTTATTCTTTAATTTATTGTTTAAAAACATTGTGGATTTTTTTCATTTGGGAAGCTAAAGTTAGGCCCCTCCAAACTTATGGGGGTAAGCAATACCAACACGACTGGATGATCGTTGTCATCTAATGATATTATCGGTCCATTATGGAGAACTTCGTTTAATTTAATATAATGTATTGGATCATAGTTAAGGTATATAAAACTATCTGTTTATTTACAATGAGTCTTTCAGTAGAAGAGCTTTAAGATCATCTTATGTATTAAGTTAAAGCTGAAATTTTCCTTTAATGAAGATATTTTTACTTGCTACTATACTAATAAATAAACAAGAATATATAAAATTTGGTTCTAAATTTTCCTCTTTTTTTTCTTTAAAATGCATGCTTTTTAGCTGAATAAGTAAATATATTGGAAAACATGAGTGTACCTTGTTAATTCACTCAACCATTATGCATAGAGAGAACTTTCCATGTTTTTGTGTTTGTGTGACATCCGTAGTTTGGCACCCTCTACGGCATATATAGTGTTTTCTGGTGACTTCACGACCATTTATTTTCTTCCTTGCTGTAGGTCAAACAGTCTGTTGCTAAGGCCGTTGCTAGGTGCGGCGGTATCTGTTGATGTCATGTGATTGCAAATGATCCAATAAAAGCATTCCATGACCAGTTATTTTCTTTTAACTGTTAACTGCTGTAGGTCAAACAATCTGTTGCTAAGGCCGTTTCTAGGTCCAAGTCATGTGATTGAAAATGCTCTATTAACGAAATCGTCGTGGAGATTATCTACTATCGAGTAACAGAAAGAAATATTAATCCTCTATGTTGGAGAAGAAGAATGGGAGACAACATCTTATCTGGAATGGAGAGTAACCCCTCAACACGGTGCATATTAGGGTTGTTTCCTTCAACTGAAATTGATCATTTTAACACCAAAAACACTAAGAGAAATGCAAAAGAATAATTTACCCACGCTCAAAAAATTTTTAGACCAAATAGTTAATTAGTTAAAAGCATTTAAAATTTGGAGCTGCAAAAAAAGAGGCGTGGCCAGCTGTGACGTCATTTGGTATGAACCGGCGAAAAGTACCGATCCTTTGCCTTGCCTCTTGCCTGCATTTGTGTTTTGTTTTCGAACTGAGTATTTACGCTTTGCTTATCATAAATATTTTAAACTAAGCTTTCGTTTATTGTTCTTTTACATCAGGGGTTCTCAAACTTTTTATGTCGCGGAGCCCTTTTCAAGAGACAAATTCTTCGCGGAGCCCTTTTCCGAAATAAATTTTTCAAGGTATAAAAGCAAATTACATAAAACCCATTGCTTCTAGAAATAAAAGCATAATAGAAATTTATTTCGGGAGGGGTCCAAAATTATATCTCAGTCCCTTCCATGCATATTTAACAGTTTAATGTAGCTTTCTTTTAAAAACATTTTTAGGTATAATTTGCATCTAAGATAATTTATTTGTAAGAAAAATTGTGACAAATTAAGATACAAGTAAAATAGAAGGGTCTGGGGTTCCTTCCTCCCCAGAAGATATTTTGAAATGTGATCCTTTAAAAACAGTTTTTTAACTCGTTTTAGGTATATCATTGTCCAAATTTTGGACATTCATTTTTAGGTAGGATTTTAATTTTAACGAACTTACTATAAAAATTGACAATAATAAAGTTTCAAGTACAATAGGGGGTTTTGGGGGTCCTCCCTCAAAAGAATTTCGGAAATTTGACCCTAAATAACATGGTTTTAACTTGTTTTGTTATACGTAGTCCGGTTTTCCTAGGGAGAGGCTGGGCCCCCTCGGCCCTTTAATATATACTCCCCCGCATATATGGAATATTTTGTTTACCAATTATATTTTATCATTGGATACAATGAAAATCTTTAATTTATATTTCTGAATAATATAGGTATCACTTTTTAATCATTGTGCCGGAGATGCATGGACATAGGATTCCATACAGAAATCTATACATACAGAAATTTTGTTTTCCTAGAAGTTACTTCTTTTGAAATCGAGATCTGTTTTGGGGGGCTGATAGACCATACGTCAGGGGTACTTATCGAAATTTATTTACACATGGGCCCGAAATCATTCCTTATCCCCTCCCAAGCCATAGGATCAATGTTATCTTCTCTTTTTATAAATTTTTTTGGCAGAATTTGCATCTTAAAGAATTTAATATAAGAAACGTTTTGTGTAATTAAATTCCAAATGCTATAAAGGGAGGGGGTTGGAAATTTGACTATACTATAAACAGGTTTTCCCTTGGTTTTGGTACATCTACTCCGAATTTTGGACATACATTTTTAAGTAGGATTATGATTTTGCTGAACTTTATAAAAAAAGGTGCTGAGTAATCAATTTGAGAGATGGGGAATGGGGTTCGTTGGTGTGCTACTATTCGGAGCGGCCGTTTCAGCTGCAGAAATAAAATGAAAGTAAATAGAACTCTCATAATTCTTCTAAAAATTAGTAGAAGAAAAATTTGGTGCCGAAACAGGCCGGCGCCCAAACGGCCAGCGCCAAACCGTCCCATCCTGGGGGTTCCTCCCCCAGAAAAGTTTTGGAAATTTGACCCTAAAAACAGGGTTTTAACTTGTTTTGGTAAACCAAAAAAGACCTGAAAAGGCAAAAACCAGCAGACCTTACCAACACCTTACAGAAAGTTATTTGTATAACATTTCAGAGAAAAGCAAATTAGAATTTATCAAAAAATGTATTTATTTCAAATTTCTTCGCGGAGCCCCTGGAAATGCTTGGCGGAGCCCTAAGGGCTCCGCGGAGCACAGTTTGAGAACCTCTGTTTTACATCATTACTGTACACAAAACAGGATTAGTTTTCAAATTGAGCTTGGTTTTATTCGAGCAGATTCGAATAATTCGCCGAAAATTTCGGTTTTAACTTCGGTTGATTTCCTTAGAAACGATACACGGTTCAATAAACCAGAAATAGAGGAGTTAAACAAGCAAGATGAGTACTATTTCGTATTCTGTTTTTAAAGTTTTAAAAATATATTATATTTATTAATAAAGAGCATTTTTAGTTCGAGTACACTCCAGCATTGTGGTAGGGTAGTTTTATTTTCAACTCCCGTTTTGATCCTGAAAAAAGTAGTAGGAATTTTGAAATAATTTTACTATTGGTAACTAGTTACATCTTTGAGAATCAGTTAACATGTTTTCTGGAAAAAATCAGACATTTTTTAACTATTAGATATCGAGTTTACAAGCGCGCACCTCGGTCTTATTTCCCACCAACCCATAGAGAAATCTTTTTCGACATATTCCCCTTTTTGATGGTTTAAAAAATAAAAAAAACTAATGAATATTTAAAAATAAGATAATTATCGAAGGTTACAAACATATTTAGTTACATTTCAACGTAATCACCTTGAAATGAACTATTTATTGCACCTTTTCACAAGTTTTTCTATCCCTCATCTTGAAAAGTTAGATTTTTCGTTGATTCGCAGGCTGTAGCTCCATGAATCACCAATGCCTGGAACTTGGCTGATGCACAGCATATGGTTTTAAACCTGCACAATTGCATACTGCAAAAATCACCTGCCTGCCCATTGTTTTTTGTTAATGCGAAAAGAGTTTGAAAGAATAGAAAGTACACAGGTTTGCAATGAAAAAGCTGTTTGAACAATTATTACGATTTCCTATGTATTTTGGTGTGCTGATAACGAAAAAAATATTGAAAAAATCCTGTACGTCAGGATTTTTCACAAATTGCAACATAATATTCTAATTTTCCCATTTTTTATAGTTTTTGAACATTTCTAGCTCCTCCCTTTTTAAAAATTAGGAGCTGTGAATGATGCACATAGTAAACTATCTCATCAGGATATTTAGAGATAATTATAGGGATTGAAATAAAATATTAAGCAAGACTTAATCGTGCAATAATGAAGGATTTTTGTTGTATAGTTCAAAGAAACGTTCTTGTTGATAATCACAAGGGTAAATTTACCAAGAAGAGCTTTATAAGGTGGAAAAATTGGCTGAAGAGTGTGTAAATGAGTTTATTTTAGTTATATAATCATTTTTATGAAGAATATGCAATAAAAAATTTATTTTATAAGCATATTTTTATTAAAATTGAAATATTAACTTATTTTACAATCATACCTAAACTGTCGGGAAACATGCCATTCTAGGGCAAAACAGAGATCATTTTTGAGTTTAGGGATCCAAAAAACATTAAAACTAATCACCTCATTAATAAATTTGGATTAAAAAATCTACTTCTTAAGTGTATTTACATTTTTTTAAAGAAATGTTGCTATATTTGCTCAATTTGTTACAAAATGCGATGTTTTAAAAATAAAAAGAGGTCATATTTGGATTCAGCACACCAAAACACATGAAAATGATATTCAGATAAAGTTTGAGTCGAAAAATAATTTTTTTTAAAACATACTTTCATTTTCTTAAAAAAATTGGCATTTTTGTTAAATTGTGAAGAAAGGTGAAGTCTTATGATAAAATGGAGGGCAGTTTTAGATTCAGCACATCAAAAACCATAAAAGGTTTTATGGAAATATTTGAATAAAAAAATAGTGTTAAGAGTCAATTTTTCAAAATTGTAAGGCATTTCCAAAAAAACCTAAAGACCTGAATTGTCAAAAAACGTGACGTCCCTGGGCAAAATGGAGGTCATTTTTGGATTCAGCGCACCAAAAATCATAAGGGGCCATCCATAAATTACGTGAGGTCAAAAAGGGGGGGGAGGGGTTTGGAAAAATCTCACCAAATCTCACCAAGGGGGGAGGGGGGGTCGATTAAAATCTCACGTCAACTTTTTAAGTTGGAATTTATACGATTTTCTTTTTTTAAGTATGAAAAAGGAATACACACAGATAAGATACTGTAAATTATTTTAAAAAATTTGTAGGGAAATCTCACTTGGGGGGGAGGGGGGGTCCAGCAAAATCTCACTAAATCTCACCAAGGGGGGAGGGGGGGTCCAGATTTTTGAAAAAACGCTTCACGTAATTTATGGATGACCCCTAAGGTTTAGGTGAAATAGTCCAAACAGCTCGGAAAATTTTTTTTTGCGGACCTGTGTTATCATATTGGCCGGGGGAAATAAGTTCGGGAAGCGCACTTGTAAACTCGATATGCTCGATTGCTGTATATTAATAATGTTTAAATTAATACGTTAAAGTTTTGAGATGATTCGATAAGTTTAAGATAGTAATTTTGGCTCTAAAACTGTACAAACTAGTAATTGTCTATAGTTCTTTAGTACTTCCCTCGTTCCGTTGAGCAGCTGGCATGAAATAAAATCAAGACAGATGTTTCTCTGAACATTGAGAGCTGAGAGTCTTTTCCATAATATCAATGTTTTATTTGTTTCCAATTTCGAACAATAAGTGTTGCATTTTTAGTTTATTCAAAAATATTCATTCGCGCTTTACCGTAATTTAGCGAGTGCAATTATCACAAGCTAAAATAATGCGTGCTTAAATATCGCACTGATTTCTGGATCTATAATTTAACTTAAGATAATTTAACTTAAGACATATTACTAAATAGCTGTGTCTATGTGTAAGCTTTCTTGTGTTGATTTTGATATAGCTTACAGAAAATTTTCTTCAAATGACTAACAAATACCGAGAGAAGTTTTTCCCAATAGATGTTTTGTTTGAGATAAAAATTTCTCCTCTTAAACTTATTAAACTTATTATTATCATCTCAAAACTTTGACATCTTAATAACATTGAAAATATACAACTTAACTTTTAGTAGCCATTTTAATCATGCATTCCCAGATCTTAAAGCGGCCAAATAAATTTTACGAAAAGCGTCGTTTGCGGTCTTCTTTTGTAGCCGCAATTTTGAAAAGAAATAATACCCCTACCAAAACCATACATTGTATTCTTAAATATACGTTAACCACAATCCCCTTTGTTTGAAATCTCCACCTATTACCAGTTTTTCAAAAAAAATTCAAAACCAAAACTTAGTAAAAACTGTCAGAACTTTTCGGACAACTTAATATCTTTCGTGAGCAATTTGTGTTATCAAAAGAACTATAAATTATGAAACAAATAAGAAGCACTACATGTTTACTACACTATGTTTTTTAATAGTGCCAAATGGATACTTTAAAAGGGTCTTCACAACAGTAGAGTTTGGAAGTAGCGGAGCCCATTTTATCCTTCATACAGGCTTTGAACCATTTCTTCCTCAATTTTTTGTTTCTTGGAACGATTAAGAACCTTTTACTATGTGTTTTTGCAGTCGATGAAGTGCATCCTGGCACAATGCAGTATTCATAAGCTTTTTTTACTTCGGAATCCATTCTTTTTTACTGATGCACGTGCTTTCTATTGGGAAAAATAAGAGCGCGCGATCGGCGAAACCTCGGATACTACCAAATGACGTATCTGCGCAGTGGCGCGTTTTTAAGCACTGTGACTGCGCATCCTCTTTAAAAATTAATAAAAAATTAAATTAAAGTCGTAGCGACCTCGGGATTTTTGATAACAACTTTTTTCACTATATTCTACCAGGAAAAAAATAAAACAGAAAATGGGAAACTACCCTTTTCAGAATTTAACTTTGTACGACGTGAGACATGCTCTGATTGGTTTGCCTGATAATTTTCATTCCAAATATAAGATTGCCAGTTGTTATGTGAACGCTCTGATAGAAGTGGAGGTAAACATTTTACGAAGTGCAATTGGGAAATATGCCTCAGCGGTAGCCTATATAATGTTAGTACCGCGTCAGTGACAGAGCTGTACCGTAATAACAAAATAATTAAGTGTAACTGTAGAGCCTGTGCACTTGGCGGAGAGCAATCGGAGAATCGACAAAAATCGACACTCGAGATCTGCTTAGAACACTTTAGCTTTAGAACGTCAGTGGTATAGAGTAGAGATCCTAGAGTGGGAAGAGAGGTGACAGCAGGACTGGTTTGTGCGCATGACCAGTTTTTCCGAAATAGCCTGCGGCGGTAAAACTTTACTCTCGGCCAATCAGAAACGATCAGTGCTTTGTCGCCTCTCCGTAGGACCGTAGCGAGAATCCCTCAGCCATAGCTGAATATAAAACTCTTTAGGATCGGACCGTAACGCAATCCCACAGCATAGCTGAATTGAAAAACTCTTTATGTTCTGACCGTAACGCAATCCCCACCCTACACCTGAATTGAGAAACCGTAATAGCCTGCGGCGGTAAAAATTTCCTCTCGGCCAATCAGAAACTATCAGTGTCGCCTCTCTTCCTACTCTAGGATCTCTAGTATAGAGTATAGAGCCTGTATACGAGAAAGGCGACAACCCGGTATAGCTCGCTGATTGGTCAACAGAGTTTTCTGTTCACCGCAGATTTCCCTCCATTGAATTAGCATGGGAGCGAGATCAGCGGCATGATACAGTTTGGACAGAATTGGAGATTTGGACAGTTTTAACTGCGCGCAAGGATGCGCAGAGACGCCTTTAAGCGAGTTGTCGTCTCTCTCTCTTATACAGGCTCTCTAGTATAGAGAACGCCAAGAAACCCAAATGCTGCAGTGATCCAATTGATGATGTATAGGCATGATTTTAATAAAAGTCAAGTGGAAACCTATGCGAATAAATGTTAAGATATATGTATTGAAGTTTAACTAATATCCTTATCCCTTCATCATTTCAAAGAATGACTGGGATCATTTGAGAATTTAGGAATTTCATATCGTACATCCCGAAGAAGACTGCTCCAATATCCAAATCTAAAAGTTTCAGTACGAGTTCTTCTTGGCGATTGTCTGCGGTTTTCGCCACTTTGGCGCATTCATTTGGCCGACGTAGTTTTCCCCCCATGGTAATCCCGGAATGGGACGATTCGGCACGGCTGTTTCGGCGCTGGCCGTTTCGGCGCGAGACAAAATTTTTTTCTTCTAATTTTTAGAAGGATTATGAAAGAGTTCTATTTACTTTTATTTTATTTTTGGCGCCCAAACGGTGAGCGCCGAAACGGCCGCGCCGAATAGTAGTAGACCACTGTTCAAATTAAAATCAATTCGAATTTAAAAATCTAATCAGGAAGTATTTCGGTATAAGGTAAATGTGGGTATAGTGGACACTGTACCAATAGTGGCCACCTAGTTATATAATTTTAAATATAGAACGAGTTAGAGGCATCAAACAGCGTCAAAATTCATAGGCATAGTAGATTGTGCAATCAGGTAAGCTGGTAAATTACCACCGATACCACAGATCAGCATGGGAAGGATATTTAAATATTTGAAAATAACAACATCGGCCGAGTGATTGAAATTTAATTTTGCATATTGAATCGCGTAAGGAAACGGGTACGCCGGATTTGATTGTTTGTACTTTTTACAGTTCGATTGAATTTTAAATTTATATTTAGATAAAGAAGAGTGCATAAAAGGATACTGAATAAAATTTATTTGAAAATTTTGACTTTACGGGGATTTATGGAAGTGGCCACTTAACCAACACATAATCTTAGATTTTCCAATAGTGGCCACTGCAATGGCGTCTAATAGAAACATAAATAATATTTATTTTTAATCAGTTTTTCTTCATAAACTGTTGATTGTTCTTTAAAATGAGTGTTGTATGAATTTGGTTTCATTCTGGCTTCGGGAACCAAGGTTTCTAAGACATTACATGCTAAATTACAAGAAAAATTACATGCTAAATTCCTCTCAATTCAGCTACAGCGTAGGCTTTTGGCTGGAAACTATCAAGTATTTATTCTAAATTAAATAAAGCTAATTTAATTTGATCTAAAATATATTTCGTTGGGAAGGAAGATTTAATTAGAACTATACGACTATACCTACTCAATTTCATGCATAAACCCCCTCATATAGACAGAAAAAGATAGGTGTCCACTTTACATACACCATAGAAACAACAGCTACATCTATGTGGTCACTATAGATGCAATTTGGAGTACTTTTTAAAAATTAATTAAAAATACTTTACCTAATCTAATTAAAATTTTTAATGTTGAATTCGAAAAAAGAAGATCCAATTAACCTAAAAATAGGTTAATTGGATGAAAATAGGATGATATCCGTTTCCAATCAAATAGGTTGGTATTTATTGAGAATTTAAGCAAAACTTTTCCTTAAAGTGTCCACTATACCCACATTTACCTTACTTTCCCTTAAAAAATGAAGTACTCAATAAACCCTTTCCGAAATTACAATATCTCCTCCGAAATATTTTCCTAGATACCTAGACCCCCCAAAATGATCGTGTCATCTGAATAAATAATGAATTTTATATGTATTATGATCACTCTAAAATACTAATCTTTTTTATATATAAACTGAACATATTAATACTGATCTGGTTAAATTATGGATTATTTAGTTTATTATATTATACTAACATTTGATGATCCTTATGAGTACCGATTTATTATTGCTAATCGGCTTAGTTTTTAAACTAATTAAGCTGATTTAAATCATATTAATACTGATCCATCGTAGTGATAGTTACATGGTGAAATAAATCAATTGTCCATCAAATAATCTGGGGATTTTGAATGAGATATTCTCACGTTTTGAGATAAAATTTTATTAAAATAGTAGATAAAAACCATGAAGAATGACGTTTACGTCAAGTATTTTCGTAGCCTAGTTTCTGAGATATAAATTTTTGAGATTTCGTTTTTTGTTTGGGTGCGAAAACACTTTCGAATCACAAATCTTGCGCTGTGATGTCACATCCAATAGAAGCCCGTTTTCTGATAACGTGACTTTTCTGGCGCTTAGGCAAAAATAAAATTGAATTTTAAATTATTTAAAACACATTTTTGAACTTAGAAATCAGAAATTTGGGAGTTTTAAACCATAATGTATCAAAACATCATAAAATCAAGCAAATCCCTCACTCATGCAAATACCTCATTGAGTCTGGGTTAAACATGGCATACATGGACAAGCTTAATGGGCGTTAAAGTTCGACAACTCACTGACACGTGCAGACGATCGCCAAGAGAGACTCGTACTCAAACTTTTTGATTTGGATATTGGAGCTGTATTCTTCGGGAGGTACGATACATTCTTTAGTATGTGAAAGACCTATTACCCCAACTTCTATGCATCCAGAAAACCTTTCATATTCTACAACTGAAGAAGGGTCTGGCAAAACTCAACAATTCCACTCCCGACCAAAATAGGTTTTATTTCTGTTTTGGACTGAGGTTCCAGGTTTACTCAAGAGGTAAAAATCTCTTCTTCCAAAAGTAGGTATTTCCCCTCAATAAAAGCTTGGTGAAAAAAGCGTTTTTATTTAAGCCAATGGGCTATGTATCACGTTTTTGGGCTCTCCTGAAAAATTTCTGAAAGTGGAGATGTTGAGTTATGGGCCAGACCCACCTTCAACTCGTCAGTTGCCATAAAGATGGACTACCATTGGATGGCAGCATCCTTATGTCTATATAAAAGACTTTCAACGCTAGAAAGAAGAAAAGTCTCCTGGCAGTTTTCATTACTTCCCAAGTTCAGTTTGAATATAAGATTAATTAAACAATTTATCATGTCTAAAATTAATCAAACCAGGACGAAAACATCCCAACTCGGTCCCCACTCCCGGACACAGCAAGGCCACCTCGCACGTCACGACGGCCGTCTCATTCCCGGATCAGACGCGTCTCCCGGATAAATAAAACCCGCGTGTGCGCCCTACATCCGAATTTCCCTCGCGCGGACCGGCTGACCTTTCCGGAGCCAATCGCCGGGGCGCATCGACCCGCGGCGCCGCAGCGCAAACGCTCCTCTCTCCCCAACTCCTCTCTCAGTCCCTGTCCTGCCAGAGAAGCGCGCGGTAGTCTCTTCTTCTTCTTCATCAACCGGCATGGCCCCACCGGACCCCGAGTGACCGGCATGGCCTTGCTGCTCTTGCTCGTCGCGGCGGCCGCTCTGCCGGCTGGGGCGTACGCGCCCCGCCAGCCCTCCTCCGCCGCCGCCACCACCACCGAGGCCTCGACCGACGACAACAATGGGCCGAGCGAGGTGCGGCACTTGCGGCACCCGTTGCCCAACCCCTTCAAGATGTTCGAGCCCCACATCCCGCTGTTCCGCATCCCACCCGACCCGCCCGCCAGGAACAATAGACTGTACAAGCGCGGCGGCAACAATCTGCAGTGGTTCCTCTTCAGCCGCCTCAAGCTTCCTCAGCTGCCCTGCAACGCTAGTCTGGAGGGGAACTGCACCGCCGACAACTCCACGACGCTCAAGTGGCCCGCCGACAAGAGACTGGACATTGGGCCCCCCGATACTCACCTGCATCCGGCGGCCAGGAGGCCCTACGATGTCCCCCAAATAGGTAAGCGATCACACACCCTCCTATCACTTTCATTCCTTTTCTAACTATAGTATAACCGCCAGAAGAAAAGTTTCGACAAAAAACACTGGAAAAAAGTACAAAGCCAAATCATATAACCTCGCAGATTTTCCCCAAAACGTTTTTCAACATTTATTCATAGTCCCCCCTGAAAAAAATCCGTTCCCCTAACAATGGCAGCTATACTGTGAGATGTCAAAAGTTTTTCTCCTGGTGGTATGACCTACCTACTTTTTCAAGACCTACTCTTTTTCTTAACTCTTTCAGTCCTGTACCACCCGAGATTAATTCTTGAATCCTTTGGAAAATTTGAGGCGGCTAGAACTGAAAGAGTTAAACAATAATGGCTGTTTTTACTGCTACTCATTCACTGGTTCAGTCAAAAAGATGATTTCACCGACCAGAATAAGCGATTCCTTTTTTGACTGCTGGTTAACTACTGGTCTGGTAGCAGAGAATACGGCCATTAGCAGAGGCGCAGATAAGGGAGGGGATATGGAAATGCTCTCCACGGAAGGTTTCCTTTAACCATAGAAACGAAGGAATTTCACTCATACCCCCGGTCAGAATTTTTTTGGCCTCAAAAAGTATGGCCTTTAAAAGGCACCTTGAAAAAAACTTCCCCAACCAGTATCCCATACTAATATAATCATAATAATATCATAATAGGTAAGAGACCACACAGTCAAGTCACATCATTCACCCTAGTAGCACATCTCATAATGTCAAGTTTACGTAACTGCAATAAGATGTAAGCGTTATTTGGCCTTACATGACAAAAACTGGACGAATCTTGAACTTTTGTGCTACTTGGGCAGTCGCTTTTCAAGAACTACTCATTTTCTTAAACAATAAAGGCCGTTTTTACTGCTACCCATCCACTGGTTCCGTACAAAAAGGATTCCGCCGGTCAGAGTCACCGATTCTTTCTTTGACTGCTCGTTACCACAGGTTAGGTTAGGTAGCAGACCGCACCGTTAGCAGAGGCGTGCTACCAAGGGAGTGAATTCGGGGATATATTCCCTCCCTGAAAGTTTCCTTTTTTGACGAATTTTACTCCATATCCCCTTCCTAAATTTTTTGTTTCTTAGCCAAGCCACTGGCTAAAAGAATACCTTGAAAAAAGCTTCAATCGGTATCCTATACCCACTACCTAAGTATAAATGAAAAGTGGGTGAGAATAAGTAACATTGAGTAAAAGGTTTTTTATGCTTGGTAGATAAAATCGTAAATACTGAAAATAAATTTTATCCAACTTCTAGAAGTTTGATATTATATACTCAGATTTATCACTGCTTCAAAACTACCTTCAGAAGCCAAGGGAAAGCGAAATTTTTTTTAAACACAAAATTGGTTATAAAATCCCACTAAGTTTGTCAATGCACATTGCATACAGAAGTTATCCTGAATAGTGGCCTTACTCCTTAATAGGAACTCCTTAGCTTCTAACCCACTTAAATATTATGTTGTTTTTTAGTATATAAGGTGATTAAAAAATATATCTTCCGTTCTTTTTCAAAACTGGCTTTATTTTGAGGTTTTACGAATTCCACCTAAATTCGTCTAAACCTACTTTACTTAATAGGCAAATGAAATACTTTCTTGTGCTTCAATTTCAAATTTAAAAAATACCACCTCTCACCAAAAAATATTTATACATTGTTAAAAATTGTTAATGATTGAATAGCATTGTTAATTTTTAACTTCTTTGACTTTAAAATAGAAGATAAAATCAAACAGTTAGAATATACATAAGCTGCGTTGCATTTCGTAAAATAAATTCTACAACAATATCCGGTTAATACGGTCGTAGTGATCGAATGTTCATTGCTCTTTAATTAATTGTTCGTTAGAATTGAAAAAGAGATAGTTCTATAAACGAGCCCAGTGACATTTTTAAAATTTTTCAACGAATATCTTATTAAGTTTGAGGTACATTAAATATCTTTTTAATTTTTACGAACTTTTCGTTTATAGTAGGTTCTTCGAAATGTAATATCTCCCTGGTAGTACAGCTCATACTAAATTTTGTTTACGTAACTGCTATTATGTAAACAAAATTTGGCTGTACATATCAAATGTTTTTGTGTTGCTGAGGATTTTTTTTTCAAAATTAAAAGCGAATTAGAGGGAAAAAAAACTTCACGGACTGCTAAATGGGCATTGCTTTTTAACATAGTCTCTCAATTATTATTTCCTTTCAAGTGAAAGAAAGATAATACCCCACTCTTCGAGGGCCCCTTATAGTATTGTGCCCTTTTGCCGGATTGGGATCTTTCTTAAATCGGCGTTGGCACTGATAAGGGGCGAACGAGCCCTTTACTGTGCGTATTCTTATATTATGAATATAATCACCCACTTTTTTAAAAATACAAGTAAAAATATAAAAAAGATAATGAAAATTAAATAACAGCCGATTTTAAGAAACGAATTTCTGAATCTCAAATAAAAACAAATAAGCTGACTGGACAACCGTTGGATAACATCCACTATCATATTGAAGGTAAATAATTTAAAACTTTTGAATTAATCCATTATTAAACTAAATTAATCAGTTCTTAGTTCCGGATAAAGCGCCCACACTTTAGGATGGGACGCTTCTGGCTTCACTAAAGGGTGGTTCGAGGCCAATTGAGGGCGGAGCGGAAAATAAAGGGCCCTTTATTCTGGCAGCGCGAACGAGGTTTTCCGAGGAATCGCACATTTGCATAAAAAGTCGGAGGAGTAAAGAGAGAAACGACAATTTGTACTTTATATTTTGGATGACACAGAGAAAAAGCCGAACAGAGGGTCCAAAACGATTTTTTCTAATCCCAACTTATGGTAGAGGGCAACACTGAAAAAGTCAATCATAGCTGTGTTTGAGGGATGGATATACAGAACCATTTTGGTGGTCTCCAGCTGTGGTTGGATGTGCTGTGTTCCTTCAATCTGTCCTTGCGGACGGCAGTTAGAGGATCAAGCTTCTTCTCCGCCTCTCATGACGGGAGGAAAGAGATATGAGTTGCATGAGTAGCAGAGTTGGGATTATTCGAATAAAATTTTAGTTGAACTAAAGTTGAAACTAAAAACTAATTAGTTTTTAGTTTCGATATTGAAACTAAAAACTAATTTAGTGTTTAGTTTGGCTATCGAAACTAATTTTTGGAACTAAATTAGTTTTAGTTTCAACCGTTCAAACTAAAACTAATTTAGTTCTAAAAGTTAGTTTCGAAGTTGCGAATAAAAACTAAAGTAGTTTCATCTTTTATTCGTAGTTTCGGAACTAAAAATGAAACTAAATTTTTTTCCTCGTGTTTTTTACTAATTTGAAGCTTTGAAGGTGATGTGTTCGGAAGTAAAATTAATAATCTCATGACTGAATCGTAAAATTAATAATCTCATGACTGAAAACTTTGATTCTAACGGGACCAATCCTCACAAAAATGAAATTAAGTAAAATAAATAAATGGACACCTTGGTTGACGAGGGCGGAAGACGAGGTCAGTCGCAGTCGAAGAGGTGGGTCCTGGCCTGGGACCTACAGTCTGGAGGTTCAAAGGGTTGCTGATATTGACGAAAGCTACTCTTTTCTACTTTTTTCGAATGCATTTTTAGAATGTATTTTTGAGTGTGTTCTACTCAAACGAGATCCCTGTATGTCGGCCAAGTGCTTATTATGTGTGTCGAATAAACGTCAGTATATTTTAAACCCCAACTGGTCACCACTTTTTGTGTCACTTTGTCTTGCTTCAAACCAATTTTCATGACAGTCCCACTTTTTTCTTGATCAAGACTGCAGTACGTTTCAGACATGGACCGTGATCGGGTAAGTGATCTTGAATTCGCCCCTGAAACTTCCGAATCTGAACATTCACTTGTGAGTCGTAGAAATGAGCTTGTTCTCATCGGAGAAGCAAACGATTCAAGCAACACTTGTTTCAGTGATGTAGAGATAGAGATATAGAATACGCCAGAACGTGACCCGACGTCGCAGACGTAATGAATGACTCATCACCCTCAATTCTTCGATACGTTTCTGAAAACGTTTGATGTTCAACTCAAAAAGGTGGGGAGGGTAGCAAACTTGAATCTATTCTTCTACGACCCTGAAAAAAAGAACTTGTTCGCACCCAGCAGCAGCAACCATATTTCGTTGAAACACACACAAACACACATCCCCTTCAAATCAGTAAAAAACGCAAGGAAAAAAATTTAGCTTCATTTTTAGTTCCGAAACTACGAATAAAAGATGAAACTACTTTAGTTTTTATTCGCAACTTCGAAACTAACTTTTGGAACTAAATTAGTTTTAGTTTCAACAGTTGAAACTAAAACTAATTATTTCCAAAAGTTAGTTTCGAAAGTCGAACAGAAACTAATAGTTTCAGTTTTTAGTTCCAGTTCGGAACTAATTTAGTTTTAGTTTTGGTTTCAAAACTAATATTTGCCCAACTCTGAGAGTAGTGCAGTGGCGTATATAAGGGGGGGGGAATCCGGACTTGGTGTACCAAAAAAAGCTAAAAACCATGTTTTAAAGGGACAAATTTCCAAAATATTTGTGGGGGAGGACCCCCAAACCCCCTTTTCTGATTGGAATTCTATTATTCCAAATTTTTTTATAATAAGTTTATCAAAATCTTAATCCTAGTTAAAAATATATGTCCAAAATTAGGACTAGGTGTACCAAACCCGAGTAGAAATCCTGTTTTTAGGGTCAAATTTCCAAAAATTTTCTGAGAGAGGGCCCCCAGATCCCCTTTTCTACTTGGAACTCTATTATTTTCAACTTGTTTTTATATTAAATTCCCCCAAATGCAAATCTTATCTAAAAATATGAATCCAAAATTCGGACCACGTTAACCAAAACTAGTTAATATAGTTTTTTCCAAGTCAAATTTTCAGAAATTTTGTGGGGGAGAACCCCCAGACCCCCCTTTAGTACTTAGAACTATAAATTACACAACTTTTTTGCATTAAGTTCTTTCAGATGTAAATTCTAACAAAAAATGTATAAAAAGAGAGATTATTCTACGTAGTAATTTGCTTGGGAGGGGATGAAAAAAATTTTGGGCTCCTCCCGAAATAAATTTCTATATACGCCACTGGAGTAGTGGATGCGATCCCAGCGCACCAGATCCCCTATCACAAGGCATACCGCATTTTTTTCCATTATCGCCTATACTTTAGGTCTTGGACCCTCTATTCTGATACTCTCTGTGTTGGATTATTCCTCTAATATTAAGATCGAAAGTGATGCTTAAGCTTTCTTTTTGTTTCATCTATGCTGCTTTCTATCCACATCAGGTATACACTGTGCGATGCCCCTGTAAACCCATGATATCTTTTTCATCCTCGTAAAACAGTAATTAAACCAATTAAATAAGTCCCCATGATCTGTGGTTCACTACAGCCAATTTTGCTACTAAAGTGGTGTGCCGTTGGAGATAGAGAAAATGCTGATTGTGGTTCACTATACACCCCAATTACATTGCTGGTGAGTTTGACAGTATGTTGCTCTACTAACCTCTACAGAAGTTCTACCTGCGTTTTGCTAGAAGCTAAACGACAGTTTGTTCACAAATCATAAACACACTATCTATTTATAAATTTTCAAAGTTTGCCTAGACGTTTTTCCTTTGAAAATTTAAAAACTCGTAACATACAAAAAAAATATCATTTGTTAAAATGACCTTGAAGTCTTTTTTTAGAATAAACTGGTATCTTTTATTCTTTTTTCACTCATCAACAGTGAACGGTAAATTTCAATTTCAATCATGTGCGAAAATCTTTCATTGATCTAGAAAGATTTAAAATACTAAAACTTGATGCACCCACAAAATTAAAAAAGCATTTCAGTAAAAATTGGGACCTAACTATGCTACTAACTATACTAGTTTAAACTGTGTATTAATGGCATTTTCAATACTTAGTGTGTATAAATCCACTCGCCGTTATTGCCATTATTATCATATTGTAAATTAATCATAGAATTAAAAAGTTCTAACTGCTTCAAATTAACTTTTGCCTAAAAAATTATTAATTGATAACACAGGTCTGCAATGAAAAAGCTGTTTGAATAATTTTAGCGATTTCCTATGTACTTTGGTGTGCTGATGACGAAAAAATATTGAAAAAAATCCTATACGTCAGGATTTTTCACAAATTGCAAAATTATATTCGAATTTGCCCATTTTTCATAGTTTTTGTACATTTCTAGCTCCTTTATTTTTAAAAATTAGGAGCAGTGAATGGTGCACATAGTAAACTATCTCATCAGGACATTATAGATATGGAAAGAAAATATTAGGGAAGATTTAATCGGGTAATAATGAACGATTTTTGTTGTTTAGTTCAAAGAAACGTTCTTTTTGCTACTCACAAGGGTAAAGGTACCAAGGGGAGCTTCATGAGGAAGAAAAATTGGCTTTAGAGTATGCAAATAAGTTTATCTTAGTTATATAAGGATTTTCATGAAGAATATGTAATAATAATTTTATTTTATGAACCTATTTCCATGAAAATTTAAATAATGACTTATTTTACAATTTTACCTAAATTGTCAGGAAACATGACATTCTAGGGCAAAACAGAGACCATTTTTGAACTCAGGGCACAAAAAAACCTTAAAACTAATAACTTTAAAAATAAATTTGGAATAAAAAATCTACTTCTTAAGCGGACTTACATTTTATGTGAAATTGCGCTATATTTGCTCAATTTGTTACAAAATGTGGTGTCTTAAAAATCAAAAGATGTATTTTTTGGATTCAGCACACCAAACATGATAAAAAATTATTTTCAAATAAAGTTTGAGTCGAAAAATAATTTTTTAAATTTACTTTTATTTCTTTAAAAAATTGACATTTTTACTTAAATTGTGAAGAAAGGGGAAATCCTATGATAAAACGGAGGTCATTTTTAGATTCAGCACACCAAAAAACATAAAAAAAGATTGCGTGGAAAAAATTTGTAAAAAAAATTTAGTATGAAGAGTTAACTTTACAAAATTTTAAGGCATTTCCCAATAACACCTAAAAACGTGAATTGTTAAAAAAACGTGACGTCCCAAAAATGGAGTTCATTTTTGGATTCAGCGGCATAAAAATAACAAAGTTCAGGTGAAATATCCGAAACAGCTCGAAAAATTTTTTTTTGCAG
Source organism: Tetragnatha versicolor (assembly GCA_024610705.1). NCBI lineage: Eukaryota > Metazoa > Arthropoda > Arachnida > Araneae > Tetragnathidae > Tetragnatha > Tetragnatha versicolor. The sequence goes on from JANDEH010000001.1 coordinate 61,648,351, forward strand.
ACCTGGGTAATTTAAGCGTACTTAAACTCATTTCCTCAAAAATTTTAACTTACGGCGACAATTTTAGTAATCCAATTAATCTATTACATTAACAGTTTAAAACTGTTAGATAATGAAATAAAAAAGTCTGAATATTTTTCGATGTTTTGAACTAACTCGATGCTTAAATAAAAATTAATATTTTTTGGAGATAAGGGGATAATTAATGCTTTAAAAACGAGAGTTTTGCTGTTATGTAATTAAGAACTTTTTTTTGTCTGTCTACTTCTTTCTGTGTGTATGTATAACTTTTATATACTCCATATATGGTCTCACAACGTTTTGTGGTAACCAAAAAAAACACAGTTATTTACTTATTAATTCCCTTTCCTAACACAAACATCAACGTAAAAAAGAGGAAAAATCACAATTACAATTTTTATTTATCTTTTGCTAAAGATAATTTTAATACTAACACGTAGTTAATATATTGCATCTTTAACTGCTAAACATTTTCATGTTTAATTAAACATCACTTTACGGTCTAATTTCTACTGGTATACGATAAGCTCATTAGACTGGTGATAGAAACTATCTGGCAATAAAATATATTTCTTGGCTTTTAATAGTGACTAATTAATTGTGTACATAATTTCTTTTGCACTTTATTAGAATAGGAAATTATCTACAATATTACTAATATACCCCCCTTTAATTTAGATACATACATACATTGAGTCTTATAAAATTTTAGATTAATTCTTAAAATTTTACAGTGATTTTTAACTAGGGGAAACATTCAAAATAAATAAATTTTCATCTCCTAATTAGTTTCAATTATTTCATAAATAATTATTTATGAAATAATTATTTATTATGGGTTATTGTTCTCGTTTAATTATAATTGAACGAGAATAATAACCCATAATAGGATATTTTTATTTTAAAACAAAATTTTCAAGACTCAAATTTCTTGCTCATACTTATGACAGTTTTTGGGATATAGACATAGACAAAACTTTATTGTATTGGGCATAAGCCCGTTTACAAGGTGGCTTTTTGAATGAGAAGACATAAAAAACAGAAAAGAAAATGAAAGGAAAGTAAATTATATATAGCTTATGAAAAATACAAATTATGATTACCATTGTACACATATAAAACTAACATTATCAAAAGGGAGCACCGAGCCAACTCGATTTCCTTGTTATTCAGCTCCTATATCTTGTAACAAACCTTGGCGGATTTTTAAAATTGAAATTGTGAAATAAACTATTTTCGAGAAATGGTTTTGAGTTAGTGAGAGAGGGAAAGGACTTAAGTCTGATAAATATTTTTTCTAGAGGAGGTATAAAGAGGGCAAGTGTTAAATATATGTGACCAAGTTTCATGTTCAGCGGTATTACAAAATGAGCACGGGTAGTTTGGAAAAATTTCAAATAATTCATTTTTGTAAAAAATGCGTTCTTGATTTAAGCGCAATTGAAATATAAATCTTTTAATAGTTATATTCGAGGGGGATTCAATTATGCTTCGGGGGGAAAGCAGTTTTTCAGAAATTTATAATGGGGAAAGTGAGTGCTATTTTCCATTCGAGAAATGTCTTTTTGAAGAGTCTGATCTCGAAGAGTTTGCAGTATTGAGGGGAGAAAATAAGAAACTATGTGAGGATCTTGGGAAATAAAAACAAAACTATAACCTAGGTTATCAAGAACTTTTTTACAGATAAAGGCCAGCTAAATTCTGAATTCGAAAATTTTGCATTAAGAAGTAATTTATTATAGCAAATTTTTATGTATCTGTCATTTGGTAATTTAAGGATTTTTACCCAAAATTTTTATATAAGTGTGATCAAAGTAACAGCAATTGGGGGTTGCCCTAGTTCTAATCTTAAAATATATCCTGTGGTATTTCTGGAAAGTAAAAACAATTTTTTAACAAAGTAACAAAAAACCTTTTCTAAGTCAAAGACATTATTTAAAGACCAGATTGGTTTTCGGATATGTAAAAAAGGTTTTAAAAAACATTAAATAAGAGCAATATTGAAACTCCACAAGTTCCCTTGAATGTGATTTTGGAGATATTAAAATAAAACTTAGTTCCTTATTTTTTTAGAAGTGTAAAACGTTTAGTGTTAAAACTATCGCTTAAGAGTAATTTTATTACGCACTTGATTAAAATTCATTACACCTTGCAAAACGAGCCTTGTAAGCCGTTCCTGATCACCCCCATCTAGGAATGTCTTGACTTTCCCCACTACTGAAAGTGAAGAAAATGGGAATATTTCCCAAAGGAAGTAGATATTGCTTTAATCGATGATTCTAGTATCTAATTTTCCGTTTTATTCCTAAATATACATTAAAGAAGAAGTTTATTATTTTCAACAAATCAGTAACGACCCCTCATTAAAATGTTCAGAATACTTTCAAAAACTAAATTGCAAATTACAAATACAAATATTGTAGACCAGCTACAGACTTAAAGCCCAACAAGGCTGGTCCTTTGTATATAAATTCCCCAATTCCCACTGACTGTCCAATTGTATCTTAAACTCGTACACGTCCTTCGAATTAACTATATTTTCTGGAAACGCGTTCCATATGTCAATTACCCTATTGAAGTAGTAGAACTTCCTTAAACCTCAATTAAAATGTGTCTCATTAAATTTGTACCCATGGCCCTTGTTACAGTTACTTTAATTTTTAAAGGATAGAAATTATATTTTCGTGTTTTACATTCATCTATTTCTCTCTAATTAAAACTGTTTCGCTGCCCTAGTTGGTAAATGTTATAATGATTTTGATGCTTATCTTCTTTTTTCTTCCGTTTTTTAAGTTGGTGATTAAATTAATTATGTCATAGTTTTGTTTCTGAAAAAAGTTTCTTCTCTCTTAGCTCGTTTATCTTTAAAAAGTATTATAATTGAATGTTACAGGCATACTTCTTTGACTTCGAGTGAAACAATATTTAAACAAATTCATCTATGTTTTATTAAATCCATAAAAGCCTCGAAGTTTAAACAATTGCTAGAGCTAAAACATTTTTATAAGGAGTTAAAACAAACATCAAACGGATAAACGTTTACCTTTTAAAAGACAATCTCATCGTGTTTAAAAATATTAACCACTCGCATACAGACAAAAGCACTTAAGATGAATTTCCAATTTTTTCCATAAAAACTATACTTCTTTTATAATATTGATTAATTGCACAAACACAAATATTTATCATAAGAAATTGTTTCTTTGAATAGGAGGTTATTACTTTTATAGTTAACTTTAGATTTTTTTAAATGTTATTTTTCATAAATTAGTACCCCCGAATCTTAAAAACAAACGTTTCTTTTACAAAGTCTTTATCTTGTTATTCTCAAAATATGTTTTCAATGATATTCATTCGATTTTTTATAATTAAAAATCAAGAAAACGTTGATTCAAAAAATACTATCTCATGAAATTTTACTTTATATTCTTTATATGTTAAAAACAAAAGTCGATTTTGTATCATCCATCATGGAGCAAAATTGAAAAATCTTTTAAGTAATTAAAAATACGGAATTTTTATTGTATTTGTTTTAGAGTTGGCAAAAACAGTTTTCAATGAAAAGGGTTCGGTAGGTGTTAAAAATAGGGAATTAATTTCTATTTTTAAGAAGTGGGGTTCAGAAAAGAAAATGTAAATTCTATAATTGATAGTCAAGAAACCTATACAAATATACATACATAGTATATTTACAAAATGTATGGTGTGTACAAATGAAAAGTCAAAAATGATGTTTCTCTTTGTCATACTTAAATAGATATTTTATCATATTTTCAGTTTTATTTTAAGTTCTGTGAATAAAATCCTAAATTATAATATCTACTCAAATCAAAGTTGAAAATTTAAACTAATATTTTATTCATCACACTAGAGATTATTTTCTTCAACCTACTAAATCATAAGAAATTATTTAAACTGATGTTTAATCCTTTGATTTTTTTATCAAATCGTTTTAAAACAAATAGTCCAGTAACTTGGTGTTAAAAAAGGGGTGTTTCAGGAAAAAAATACAGAAGTTTTTTTCTCAACGGTTTTATATGTTTTCGAGGGTGCTGAATCCGAATCTGAACTTTGCATACAAAATTTCGAATGGCATTTTGGTGAAAATTCGAAAAAACCCCAATATTTCACCTCATTTTTTGTCTTTTTGTTTGTAGAATGGAAAGTATGGGTTTCTCATGAAAATGTTAAATACAAAAAATAAAGACGATAAAATAAGCTACAAAATTGTCAATTACAACTTTTTTGCCAGACTAATAGTTCGGCCGCTAGAGCTCGTTGAAAATAGGGTAAAATTTGCGCCTGCGGGGAATAATCCAGAAAATCGAACTTTTATCTAAAAAATAAAGTATTTTTTTAAATAAGATACTTTAAAAACTAGTTTTTTAATGTTTTACATGAAATAAACAATCTTTTTACTCTATTAATTAGTATTTAAATGCATTATCCTCAGCAATTTTCCTTAAGAACGCAGTTTCAATAGAAGATAATAGTGTCATAATAAGTAAGTGGCTTGTTGAAGAAAACATACAGAAGTTTTTTTCTCAACGGTTTTATATGTTTTCGAGGGTGCTGAATCCAAATCTGTACTTTGCATACAAAATTTCGAATGGCATTTTGGTGAAAATTCAAAAAAACGCTAAAATTTCGCACCATTTTTTGGTTTTTTGCATGTAGAACGGAAAGTATGGGTTTCTCGTGAAAATGTTAAATATAAGAAATAAAGTTGATAAAACAAACTACAAAATTGTCATTTACAATTATTTTGTCTGACTAATAGTTTGACCACTAGAGCGTGTTGAAAATAGGGACAAATTCACCCTGGCGGCGGAAAAATCCAGAAAACGCCCCATATATTCCTTAAAATGTAAGATTTTGTTTTAGATAACTAAGAAAAACTACTTTTATAATTTCTTACACGATATAATCCCATTCCCGAATGGAGAAAACCATGTTCATCACTTTTAAGAAAACATTAGGATAATTTTCTGTGGCCATGTAATTTTATATTTTAACCAAGTTTTTCTTAATTTCATCCCTAACAAACCAATTGGAACTTACGTTCCTGGACATTAAAACTGGTAAATAAATATTATAATTGTACGTGTCAAGAAGTTATTAAATTTTAGTATCATTACTAATAATCATTCCAGGAGTTTTTATAATCTACAACAGAACATAATAGTTTTCCGGAAAGAAAAAATATTCATAGATTTTATAAGTTTGAGAGCGGGAGAGGATAATATAAAAGTAATGAGTTTAGTAGATAAAAAATTAACTTTTAATGCTTAACAAAAGTTTTCATTGGGAATTGGTTCCTATAGGACAGTGGTTCCCAACTCAAATATGTCTGCGGACCACTTCACTTAAATTTCAACCTCCGCGGACCATCTCTAATCCAAACTGTATCTTCAAAATTTTAACTTTTTTCAGTGCATTCATTTCTCATGGAGGGTCTTAAATTTTGACTTTTTTCTGAAGTAAGGGAAACCGAGTCTTACAATGTTTCTAAATAGAACTTAGAAAATCAAATAATCTATTAAACTTAAAAGAAAAATTAACATTACATTAATTTTATATTATTAATTTTATTTCTCGAAGTCCCTTTCTCTGACCATTGCATCCCAGTTTGAAGTATCTTTCAACACTTCTACGCTTCGCTTCGTATCAAACCAAGTATAAGTCCAATCATTCGATTCTTAATTAACCCCACCCGACGCCTCTAAGTTTTAATTAATCTGATGCAATACTTTTCCACATCATATTTCGTTTCTCTCTGTGCAATATAATAGAAATAAACAAAAAGAGAAAGAGAACATAACATTTTTTTATGAAGCGTATGACTTTTACTTATGTTTTGTATCTGTAGTGTTTTTACTATTTCCTAGATTCTGTGAAAAGGAAAACTATTTTTTAAAATTTTCCACACATTTTTTGGATCAGTTATTTAAAAATCTCACGGACCACCTCTGAAGGCCTCACGGACCACCAGTGGTCCGCGGACCACCTGTTGGGAACTACTACTATAGGACAAAAAGAAAATAGCAACTGAATTTTTCTTTGCCTAAAAAACCTACGTTTTTTGGGGGGTGGGAATTCCTAAAGAACATTCATTTAATTAATAATTATTGGGATGAATAGTAGGGGATTATATCATGTAAGAAGTTATAAAAGTAGTTTTTCTAAGTTATCTAAAACAAAATCTTACATTTTAAGCAATATATGGGGCGTTTTCTGGATTTTTCCGCCGCCAGGGCGAATTTGTCCCTATTTTCAACACGCTCTAGTGGTCAAACTATTAGTCAGACAAAATAATTGTAAATGACAATTTTGTAGTTTGTTTTATCAACTTTATTTCTTATATTTAACATTTTCACGAGAAACCCATACTTTCCGTTCTACATGCAAAAAACCAAAAAATGGTGCGAAATTTTAGCGTTTTTTTGAATTTTCACCAAAATGCCATTCGAAGTTTTGTATGCAAAGTACAGATTTGGATTCAGCACCCTCGAAAACATATAAAACCGTTGAGAAAAAACTTCTGTATGTTTTCTTCAACAAGCCACTTACTTATTATGACACTATTATCTTCTATTGAAACTGCGTTCTTAAGGAAAATTGCTGAGGATAATGCATTTAAATACTAATTAATAGAGTAAAAAGATTGTTTATTTCATGTAAAACATTAAAAAACTAGTTTTTAAAGTATCTTATTTAAAAAAATACTTTATTTTTTAGATAAAAGTTCGATTTTCTGGATTATTCCCCGCAGGCGCAAATTTTACCCTATTTTCAACGAGCTCTAGCGGCCGAACTATTAGTCTGGCAAAAAAGTTGTAATTGACAATTTTGTAGCTTATTTTATCGTCTTTATTTTTTGTATTTAACATTTTCATGAGAAACCCATACTTTCCATTCTACAAACAAAAAGACAAAAAATGAGGTGAAATATTGGGGTTTTTTCGAATTTTCACCAAAATGCCATTCGAAATTTTGTATGCAAAGTTCAGATTCGGATTCAGCATCCTCGAAAACATATAAAACCGTTGAGAAAAAAACTTCTGTATTTTTTTCCTGAAAAAACTACCAAGTTACTAGACTAAAAGGCTCAACAAAGGTTACTAAGAACCATTCCTAATGACAAAATTAAAAGGCAAAATTTATTTTGTTAACACACTATACGAAAATTTATGATATTAATACAGTTGTTTTAATAATTATATTTTAATCATGTCACCCCTTAATAGATAGTAATAACTACATCTACCTATTAATCATCCCTTTGTTCTTGAACCTCTTGCTACTCTACAGCATTTTCTGCTTCTTAGCAACCCTTTACTTTTGACTAGTGCCTTAATCCCATAGTATATTTTTCTTCAGCATCTCCTCTCCATTCATTTAGCACTCTTTTTTAGCATTCCTTTGCTTATGAGAACCCTTTCTTGGATGTCTTACTTGGATATACCGATACAACGATAATGTCGTAAATGAGCGATAGCGAGCAGGGGGCAGAGCCCCCTAGTATCAGAAATATTTGCGTTATATCTCTTTTACTATAAAAAACATCTCGTGATAAAAATTTGTTTTGTTCCTTTTTGCGCTTTTCAAAATAGTTTAGCCAATGAATTATAGGTATTGGTCTATAGTCTGTATTCACTTGAGTTATGCAATTAAAACTCTTTTAAACTTGGCTTAATATGCATGTATAATCCCCTAAATCAGCGGTTCTTAAACTGTGGTCCGCGGACCCCTGGGGGTCCGCGGCGCCTTCCTAGGGGGTCCGCGAGGTAACTTTGAGGAATTGCTCAAGTAACTTTTAGAACTCCCCAAAGAGTTTCAAAATCAGATTAGACACTAGTTTTCAAAAATTTTCTGGGGGAGAACCCCCAGCCCCCTCGAAATTTTGACTTCAATGCTTAATTTTTTCCTGGAAATTTCCAGACCCTCACCTCAGAGACTTGGAGTAATTCAGGGGCGTATATAAGGGTGGGTTAAGGGGCCCTGCCCCTCTCCTGAAATGTAAACTTGGTGTATCAAAACAAGTTAAAACCTTGTTTTTTGGATCAAATCAAATCTCTGGGGGATATTTTCTGGGGAAGGACCCCCAAACCCCCTTTTACTTGGTACTTAATTATTTAAAACTTTTTAAAAATTAGTTCATCAAAATTTAAATCCTATATACCTAAGAATATAGTCTGAAATTCGGACGAAGTGTATCAAAATCAAGTTAAAGTCCTGTGTGTTTTTAGGGACAAATTTATCTAAAACTTTTCTCTCCCCAGGTACCTTTTTGTTCTTAAAACTCTATTATTATAAACTATTTTATACATTAAGTTTATCAAAATGCAAATCTTAAATAAAAATTTATATTCAAAAAATTTTAACAAAAAATCAAACTAATTAAAAACCTGTTTTTCTAGTTGAATTTCCAAACATTTCCTGGGGAGGACCCCCAGACCCCCCTTTGGTAGCTAGAACTTAATTACTCATAACCTTTCTTATTAGTTCCCTAAAACGCAAATTCTACTTGAAAATGTACTAAAAAGCTTCTTGGACCCGAGAAATATACATGGGGGGGCTGAAGGGTAATTTTTGTCCCCTCCCGAAAAAAATTTCTATATACGCCTCTGGGAGTAACTGTAAAATTTATTATAATTTTTTACTAATTTTAATTAATTTAAAAATCAAAACAAAAGTATGGTTACGGCTTTTGGTGTTTAAAATGTTGGGGGTCCACAAAGTCTTGCTGCTACATAAAGGGGTCCGTGACTATAAAAAGTTTAAGAACCACTGTCCTAAATTTTATAATGTGACTAGAGCTAAAGCGCTAGACCCGGCTTTGCCCGGGCGCAGTAGCGCTGACGCGCTAAACCCGGGCTTCGCCCGGGTTTCAGTTTGTTTATAAATATCAGCTGGTGCGTTTACAGATGGGCTTCGCCAGTCCATTTTTAAAGAAAATTATTCTCGTGTGTTGCATATGGACTTCGCCAGTCCATTTAAAAAAAAATTCTGGTGTGTTCAAGATGGGCTTCGCCAGTCCAAATGTGGAAATAGTTAAATAGAGGATCCATTTTTATGTTTATGCTACAACAATGGATGTTAAACTACAACAATAGATTTCAATACACAAGAATCGATAATATGCCTACAACAATTAAAGTTACAACTTCTCTTTTTATATTTACAACGATGTGGTTTTGCCCTGAAGTTAGGTATGAAATATTGCTTTTTAAGCATAAAATTGACCAAAAAAGTTATTAAGATGCTTCGATTTTAATTTTTTATTATTCAGAAACCTTCCTTGGAGCGAGTAGATCAACGTGGTATAGTTTAATAGTTAATGTAGGTTCGAAAAGTTTAAAACTATAAAGGACATACATACAAACAGACCGACAGACAGACATACAGACAGACATTCATTTTTATATACATAGATTGTTGAATAAAAAAAGAAAAACATCAATTGAGTTTCTAGCCTGACTTGAACTAAAAGTAGTACATGTGTTTAATGCACTCACTTCCAAAAGTTAAGAACGGAATTGTTTTTTCAACCTAACACCTAGTAGAATTATTTTTCATACATGAAAATACCACAAGATGTTCAACTAGTGGGAATACAGGGCCCAGGAACAAATTTTCCCTACCAAAACTGAAGGGGGTAAATGGGCTCTCCATTGATAATGGAGTACCATTACACATTTGGAGCAGTGACAGAAACGTCTATGTGAGAGGTATTTAATGGAAAATTTTGTTTTCCATATAACATGGATATATTTCCAAATATCCTAAAGAATATTGTTATTCCTAAACTCAACGCATGTTTTCAAACGTGTGTGCTACCTTTAAATGGCATTTTTAAGGTTTTATTGAGAGATATCGGTCTAATCATCATTTTTGGCAAGTTTTAGCCTCTGGGTCATTTTTGGTCAGTGGTATCAGACTGTCAACTATGTTATTTAGTACCTCTTACATGTGCTGGAAGGTGTTTAGGTCTGGGGACCCCGAAAGTACCCTTATTCGTTCAATATCGTTACTTATGAAAAACTTTAAGATAGCCAAATTGTGTGAACGATATCTCCCAATAAAACCTTAAAAAAGCCATTTAAAGTTAGCACACACGTTTGAAAACATGCATTGAGCTTAGGAATAACAATATTCTTTAGAAAAAACATAAAATTGTCCGTTAAATACCTCTCACATAGATGTTTCTGCCACTGCTTCAAATGTGTAATAGAACTCCAATATTAATGGAGGGCCCATTTACCCCCTTAAATTATTGGTAGAGAAAATTTTTTCTCGGGCCCTGTATTCTCACTAGTTGAACATCTTGTGGTAGGATTTTCATGTATGAAAAATAATTCTACTAGGTGTTAGTTTGAAAAAACAATTCCTTCTTAACTTTTGGAAGTGAGTGTAGAAATAGTATTTCTAACAAGGCTCCCAACATGTGTCTGTAATCCTATCTTTAAAACCTTGTTATTTAAACAAAATTTAATTGCTTTATGATTTAGAAAGTAGAACTGCAGTCTGATTTCTTAAGATTCTTTGTTTAAATGTGGGGTAGCAGTAGTTATGTGCTTTAAAAACAAAATACCAAATTGGTAGTTAAGTAGTAGAGTAGCCTTTAACATAACTAAGCAAATAAGATTTAAACTCGATAATAAACTAAATAATAAAACTAATCTAAAACTTTATTCTTTAAGTTTCTTTACAAATTTCGAATCACACTATCAAAATTTTGTAATCTCACTCACATAAGATTTGAAGACTGAATCCGATACCTTACATAACACTTTCATTCCTAGTTAAAATGTATCCGCAACCGAGTGCAAAACCCCCAAAAGAATAAAGCAAGCATATCCATTATATTCTCCCCTAATCCGCTTTAAACAGGCCTCGCTTAAAAAGCCGTGACCCATAATTACACTTCTTAGCCAGTTTCAGTTTCCTTTTACACTTTCTCGGAAATAAAAGAAAAAGTTCTTCCAAGCTTTGTTCTTACCATAATTAATAAGCTTTGTTCACTGCTATTCCTGGATTTGAAGTTGCCAGCTAATGGGACAAAGCACCTTGCCCTAGGGTTCTCCTGCATTGAATTACCGTGACAAACGTCTACGATTTCACAGAGGTTAATAATAGACTTAGGGTTCAAAGAGGATCCTTGAAGAGTAACTAGAAATTATTCTGATCAAAGGCTTAAAACAATTCGATAGTACGGGAATTTCATTATACTTGAAGAGTTGAATGAATATTTTTCTTGTAACTTTTAAAGGATAGGATTAATGTATGTAGGTATAAACAGATTGGGAAATCGATAGTTTGAGTAGTATTATTAATGTATTTACAATTTTTAACCTTTTTTTTAAAGAATCATAAACATAGATGTTTGGATATTTATCGTACTTTAGTAGAGAAGGTATTTTTACTACATTCTTTTTCTTCATAGCTGGGGTAATTTTAGAATCGGGATATTAATTCATACATTTTGAATGAAGTTTCATTTTTGAGTGTCATAATATGATATTTCTGATATTTTATTATTTTTTAAATAATCTTAGAGTGTATATTTTCCTAATATTGTTGTTCAGATATATTTATCTGTTGGTATTCGTTTTAACTTTTTTCTTAATAATTGAAATAGTTTGCAAATGGATAAACGAAAGCCAAGTGGCTTCACGTACTATACCAGTGGTTAAACTATTGCTTTTAGAAGTTTTTGCACTAAACATACTTCTATTTTCAAAAAATCTAAAGAGACTAGTTACCAGTAGTATTTTAGCACTAAAAATTAAAAAGGAAACCATAAATCCCGCTGTTAAAGAATAAATCTATCCTCCATAGCTATATGTCATTCAAGTGTATGTAATCTTTTGAAAATGGATTTCAAGCAAAATTTTCTTCAAAAACATTTTGAAATGCATTTACAATTTTAAAAGTATGAAAAAAATATTAAAAGAGTTAATTGCCTTAAAAGAAAAAATGTTCAAGGAACTTCAATTAAAATGAATCCGAATAAATGCTAATGCATACAAAGTGTTAGTAAAACTTTTATGAACCATATTTTCATTACAACCTATCAAAAATAAGCTTTATATTTTTAACTCCACTTTTTTCACATCCATAATTAAAGTTTATAAAAGAATTCCGTATGACAAAACACTTTTTATAAGTAGTAATAACGTTAACAAAACACAATTTCAGGATAAATCTTCCAAATACCATTTGAAACAATTTTGATCAAAGTATCCTAACATATTGAAAATCATTCAAAGAGCGAAGAAAAGTATTTAATAAGATTCGAAAAAATATTAAGTCATTTCTGAAACGAAAATAGCATTTCAATATCAATATTACGAGGACCATAAACTTTGCGCTCGGCAAAATCAATCAAACTGAACGGAAGCTGCGGAGGAATACACATATTAAGTTTTTCCAAAACTTCCTCTCTCTGGAAATATCTCTTTCCTTTTTTTTTCTACCAAACAGAAAAGGGAGAGAAAAACGAACACACACAACCATGCACACAACTGGGAATCAGCTAGAATATTACGTTTCTAGTTGGGGATAGAAAATTTGTTTCGTTACACTATCGAGAACTCTTTATCAATGTGCGAGGAACTCTTTTCCTGTTGGCTTTTTATCTCTCGGTTTATTTAGTTGTTATTTCTTCCTTATAAAACGTTGTATAAAAAACGTGAATGTAACTAGAATTCCGTCGTTCTGTATTTTGATTGCAAAAGGCATGTTTAATATTCCTTTTTGTACCGGGAGAATAAGTTAAAATAAGCTTAACTCGTATTTGAAAGAACCTAATGTATTGTGAATGGTCAGGGGTATACATTGGAAGTTTTAGTTGTTTAAAAAATACTTAAAACGTGTTAGCAAAAAACCTAACAAATGAGTAATGGTTAAATTTGTGATTTTAGTCATCGTAAAAAGAGAGTATAATTACCTAAGATAATTTTTACTCCTGCCCAAAAAATACTAAAACCGATGATTTTTTGCACTGTATGTTAAAACTGTTTTTTCTATTACAACTATTTTGTGTACAATATTTAGGAATCAGTAATTTTAGGAAAAAACTACACGATTTTATCTTTTAGAAACACTGAAAAAACATCTAACTGCAACCTTTTACATCCCCACTTACCCTAACAAATCACATATGACAACATGCAGTTTAACTTGATGCGATTCCTTTCTAGATGTTTAGGACCTAAAAAATTTACTACAAATCTAACTAAAGTGATATTTTAATTTATGGAAGTCACAAGAAATTGGTCAAATCAGTTATATCTAACTAAGCATTTATTTTGTAACCCTTCTCTTTTTGCTTTTTCAAACCTAATTTGTTTTCATTACTGATGTGTTCCCATAGTAAAGAATATAAGCTTCAAGAACCATGAAATTTTATCATCATGGATTTGTGTATTCAATTACAGCCTATAAATCTGTAAACTAACCCGGCTTTTTTCCATTTCACCCATTCCATTGTTTGAAACATCATTTGCAACCAGCAAGAAAAACAATATTTTTTGTATAAGATCTTGAAACTCTGTCACCCTTATTTAGTAATGCAACCTTATGAAACATATATTGAAATCCCTTAATTGCCATCCTTTCGTAGCTATATTTTTATCTTCTGGATGTTGAGAATTGAAAGTTCTTACTCAACCGAGTCATTCAAACTGAAAAATATTGGGCTATTATATCTTTACCTGGATATGTTGAAGAGTGCGGCAAGAATAATGGTGAAACACAGGACTAATTAGATTTAAAGCAACAAGCCACACACAGTTTTGAGCAAAACAGGATATCTTATTTCTTTGTATATGCATTATGAAACATAATACCAGCATTTGGAAATCTTTATTTCAGTTTTCAGAAAAAGATTCTATTGGCTAAGCTAATAACGTTAATTGGGATGGAATTGGATTGGATTAAAATGGTCAAGGGTTTAAGCTATGAGGAACGATTAAAGAAGTTAATTATGTTCACTCTAGAGAAAAGAAGGATCAGATGGGATTTTTGATTCAACTTTTTAAAATGCAAGGGGACACCGAGGGACTAGATTTCAACACAGGTAATAGAACGAGGGGATTCAAATTGAATAAAGCAAATGTTAATCGGGATTTCAGAAAACTTTTTTAACAGGGTAGTGGATAGAGATGGAGTGCGTTAGCTGAAACGATTGTAAATTAAAGTGATACAAAGGATACATGATCCCTTTGTAAAAATTTTTTTTTAATTTTTTCACTAAAATATATGATTAATTTCGAATAAAATATTATTTGGAGAGAGGGATAGCATACCATTGTTTAGTCAAAAATTTCTGAAATCTGATAATTTACAACAGAGAAAACAATTAAAAACTGAATTTGGGATCAAGTATCCCCAATCTCCCCTCTAACACAATTTCCAGCAAAAAAAATAGAATTAGTTAGAAAAGTTAATATAATGTTACTTTTATTTTATAAAACTTTAAACATGGTATCACACAGTTTTAACCCTTCATCTACTGACGGTACTTTAAGTCCCACCAACGTTAAAATTACATAGAATAACCATCCTTACCAATATACTGACGATTCTTTGCGGGGACATTCTTTTTTATTTTTACTCTTCCAGGATAAAAGTCAGCACGGGTTCTGTGATGAGTATTTTAGTGGAAAATACCAAAATACGAATAGATTTAAAACTGAAGTTGTGCTTTCAGAGCTGTGCCATTTCGATCGGATTTCCAGGTAAAGTCAAAAGGAAAGTGTATTATTTTTTAAGACTTAAAATTCCAATAAAAAAACATACGTTTTTTTTGTATTACGAGACTATTTTAGCCCTCAGTGTAGTGCCAGAGTACTCAAAAGTATCAATTAATTAGCTCTAGAGGATTAAATTTTCCACAGATGATTATTTTATTTATTTCTATCCCTTAATTTTCAATTTAGTGACTAAAAAAACAATTGCACGAAAAAAAACTGCAGAAAATCATAATGAAGTAAATAAAGGGTTAAAATATTATAACTAACAGGCAACTGATACGAACTTTTCTAGGACAAAACCAAAGAGGACGACACAAATCAAGGTCACTTCCAACTAAATTATACTCTAAATTCTGGATCCTCTTTCGCATCAATAAAACCTTTTTACACTATTAAATCACAGAAGAACAGATAAATGAAAAGTCCAATAACACAGGGCGATAATAGAGAAGCCCCGCTTCACACCCATCCGGGAGAAACCATACCCCTTCTCCCTCGCTCACTTTTAATAATAACGTCCGGAATTCCGCTACCGTCTCCCCCTTTTATCCCATTCGGAACTCTTTTTCGGCGACAAGAGTGTAATGACGTGGGGGGGGGAATCGCATTTTCTTCAGGCCAGGAATGACTTACGAGGCCTCCATTAAAGTTCCCAAAGTATGGCGGTCCCTTCTCCGGTCATTTATTCCGCGTATACGCCGGCGGAATAAAACCCGTGCATAAGTATGTCATCACTGTGCTCGGCGGAGTTTTCAAATGAACTTTATCGGGGGTAGTTTTCTGGGAATGTTTTACCCCTTCGGGGTGACTTTCTGCGGAGTTCTGCGTCTGGACTGGATCTGATCAGTGGTGACTGGTAGGATGGGATGATTTTTTTTTAAAAGATTGACCTTGAAATAGTTCGTCACCTTAATACCAAAAACTACTATCTACGTTCGGCAAACTACGGGGTAGGGATCAGAAAAATCGATCGATGATTCGATTCTTGGATTCGATTCCAACCTGGAATCGATTCCTTAGGGCCAGAATCGAAGTAGTAGAATCGAACTAATCTATTTTTAATTACAAATTAAAGATAATTAGTAATTATTATTCATTTAATTGCTAAACAGTAAAATATTAATTAACTATTGACATACTAATTAATTAGTGAACAAAATTTTTAATTATCTGTGCTTAGAAAATTAAGTACGATTCCTAAGATTCGATTCCTGCTGTAAAATACTAATTAATTAGTAAACAAAATTGTTAATATCTACCAGTATTAATTAAAAAATTAAGTACGATTCCAAAGAATCGATTCCTGCTGGAATCGATTTCTTAAAGGGCTCGATTCTTTGGTATCGATTCCGAGGTATTCGATTCCGGAATCGATTCTTCCAGAAATATTTAGAACCCTACTTTGGATATCTATCCTTGGCGATACGACCAGATGCCAATTGAAACCACTACCCCCCATAACCAATCCACCACTAAAATACCACTAAATCCAAATAATAATAATATAATAATAACAATAACAATAACAATAATAATAATAATAACAAACAATAACAATAATAATAACAATAACAATAACAATAACAATAACAATAACAATAACAATAACAATAATAATAATAATAATAATAATAATAATAATAATAATAATAATAATAATAATAATAATAATAATAATAATAATAATAATAATAACAACAAACAATAACAATAACAATAATAATAATTATAACAAACAATAACAATAACAATAATAATAATTATAACAAACAATAACAATAACAATAACAATAACAATAACAACAATAACAATAACAATAACAATAACAATAACAATAATAATAATAATAATAATAATAATAATAATAATAATAATAATAATAATAATAATAATAATAAAATAATAACAATAATAATAAAATAATAACAATAATAATAACAATAATAATAATAATTGCTTCAGATCGGTTGGGAAGCTCATTTGATTGGTTTGGATCTTTGCCAGCTCGATGATGCCCCGCTTACGAACTAATCAAATGAGCTTCTCCGCCTGTAATTCTGGTTATTCCCTATAATCAGACCAGAAGACAGTGTTATTTGATTCTAAGATGACGAAAATATTGCTCCTGATGTGGTATTAGGCTTGTCATATCAAGACCGCCCGGGATAGTCATTGAATCCTAGAGAAAATTTTGGGCGGCCAAGACTGAAAGGGTTAACAATGCTCTGCAACGCAACGACTCTTTAAGGCTGGCGTCTCTTTTGAGGGACGTTTTTTTTTAAATCCTCCTATTTCTACAAAAAAATTTTCCTTTCAATCAAAATTTGCACTCACTCTGATCTTCATAGAACATAGAGAACACAAGAAAGCAGAATTTAAAAATTTGTTCACTTTTTTAAAGTTGGGAGAGTCAGATTCAGAATTTCAGAAAAGTGCTTTTTTACAAATTTTAAAAGAAAAACCTTAAAAATAGTTGTTATTTAAAAAAATTCAATACCGATACATATTACCGTTATACATTAAATCAGTTGGGGTGTTTTTTATTTTTCCAAAATATTTTATCTTGACCTTGTTTTGGAATCTCGAAAAGCGTCCCTAAATATGGAAGCTGGGCACGAATGCCCCCGTGTTTTTCCCTATTGTGAAATGCTAGTGTTTCCTTATTTATTTCATAAAACCACGTTCGATTCTTATGAAATGTATGTATTAAATAACTGATATTTATACAATTACTTTTCTTTTAGCTAATATATTCATTATTTTGGTTTAAATTTTTTGGAAAATACTGTTATTTTTGCTATGAAAAAAAAGTCTTAAATTATAAGGAATTAATTTATTTGTATTAATTAAAAGGAATAAATTAATTATTTCGCTATATTTAGAACTTATGTAAATATATTCAGGTTATATTTTAATTAAATGTTTAAAAATTATTAGTTATGGCTTTTTGTCATTAAAATTGCCAAAAAAAGTCGCTTTTGTGTTAAATGTTCGGTTTTTTTCTAATTAGATATCACTAATCATTGTGTTATATACTGAAGATCAATCTTTATCATCCGGCTTGCTAATGCACATCCTACTAATGCTTGATTTTTGGGGAGAAATTTGTGTTCCTCACAATAAAATGAAATAAAATGAAAAAAGTATGGGCATTTGATGGACTAAAACTTCAAAAATTGAGATATTCTGATGGATTTGAGGTGTGTAAAAGTAATTATTACTTAATATAAGGTATCATATAAGCAAAGAATGCCTTTTTCAATTAAAAATCTTAATTAATTTGCAATTAATATAGATTTGGGAGGGGAAAACGTGTTTTAGAACATAAAAATGCTCAAATTACGTTAATTAAGGTAAAGTTGACAGTAAATTGGATAAATAATTAATGTTTTTTGTTCATTTTCATATTACAGTATCGTTCGGATCACTTTTGCTGCACTAAATGAGGTAGATAGTTTTTTAAGGCTTTAAAACAGTTTTCTACCATGCGTTTACCATAGGAAAAAAAACGGGGGCATTCGTGCCTAGCGTCCCTTTTTAGGAACGTTTTTTAATTTTGGTGTAAAAATTAAAATTTTAACTTGGGATTTTTTTCACTATTTTTTCAGTTGTTTTGGGGCTATTTACTATGTTTTTACCAAATGCGAGAAAGCTTTATTGGGATTTGTATAAATGCCTTTTAAGTATCGAATAAACCTTAATTAATTAGTTACATCTTGTTTATTTATCAAATTACTATTCCCAACATTTTAAAAAACACATTGATAGTGGGAGAGTTATCATTATTTTTAAACTAGATAAGGCTCCCAATTTTTGTAGAGATCTTTTAAAATAATCATAAATGGATCTCAAAACTAAAATTCTTACTACAAGGTTCATTGATAAAAACAAACTTTGAAAAGGTTGAAAGGAAAGTTCATTACACAGCGATTCCATTCTTTTTTAAAGGTCTAAAACCAACAAAACATTCTTCATGATGATAGAGATATTAATTGCAGTGAAAAGCAAATGATTAGAGTTATTTCAAAACAGGATCTGAATTTTTTACCGGATCAAATTTCTAGTAGCCATACACCCGTGGGAGTGAGAATTACAGTGAGTCCAGAAAGTATTCGGACACCCAACAAATTTGAAATAACGGCAGGTCCATAACGACATCAAAAAGGTGTAGATTCCATAAAAATAGCGGCACTCATGTGCACCTTCATCTTTCTTTCAAAATTTTCTACATTGACGTTTTTGTTGGGTGTACGAATACTTTCTGGACTCATTGTAACTGTTATGAAATGTGAATGTAAAAACATTTTACTGTTAAATATGTGAAGAAAGTTTTTAAGCGTGGTAAAGCAGACAACTAGTGGGTCATCATCCTCAACCAAAAATAAACACAATCAAAACAAGTGGATCAATAACTGGTGTGTGTTTACTTCATTTCATGCTGCTAAATTAAGTAACTCTTATATTTTATAACGTAAGTTATGCTTCTAAATAGCAAATAAACTTTCCACCTCTCAAAACTAATGATGATTTAGTATAATTTGAATATTTGTCTTTTTAGATCCAAGGGCTTTAACGTGCAGCTTAGCGTCGTTATTCCCTGAGTAATAATAATTAAGATAATCTTTTAAATTTTTGAGTTTTAGATGCCTTAAAGTTAGTCAAAAGTGGTTTAACTAGAAGGTAATTTGATAATGTTCAATCAAATTAAAAATTAATTAGAGAATTAAGTTCAAATAATTGCGCTTACAATTTGTGCAACTAGCACGTGTTTATAGTGTAACTATTTATAGACAAAGATGCATATTTCAAAAACTGGCGAAAATACTCTGAAACCCTGAACTTCCCGTCTAATCATTTTATGTGAACATTGAGTAACTGCACGTTTATAAAATTTTGCATCGTGTTTATGAGGATGACTTCCAGTAAACTATTTCATAAGAATTCGCATTTAAAACCTTTTCTCCGTTTACCTTACCCGTTTATGGCTGCCCAAGTTTACGATTATAAAATGTGCTATCAATTTAAAGTTTGAGATCCGTATAAATATTTGAACATTTTAAGAATATTCCCTTGCATATCTATCAACATGTTATTAGAATCTTTCAGGTAAGTATTTTAGCCACAGATAACTTTTACTTAGGAAATAACCAAATTTTTACAATTATCTTGTAAGTTTTGACACGTTTAAGGATAACTCTAAAAAAGAACTTAATACCTAATAAAAGAGCTACATGAAAAGGAATTATATGAAAATTAATAAGTTTCCTGAATAAAAAAATTCGTAAGTAGTTTCAGCAAGAAAGAAGATTAGTCCAGTGTTATTCTTAGGATTTTTTTGGAGTAAAAATACTCCTTGAATTTTTTAGGAGGCGTGATATACGGAAATAACATAAATTGCATGTTCAGAGACAATTTTTATTATAAAAACGCTTTCTTTTTTTAATGGACAAAATAAAGTAGAAAAAATGATGATGTTATTTTGGTTCTTAACAATTCTAGCACCTGTTAAGTATTAGCAGAAAATATTAAACATTATAAATAAAACAATTTATTTTACATTAAACATTCTAAATAAAATATCAATTTAATATTACAAATTTGAATATAAAAATATTATTTTTTTATTTCGGTGGGGTTCCATGTATTTTTTAAGTAAAGGCTTTGTTAAAAATTCAAAGCGTGAAAATACTCCTGGCGTATAAAAAAGCGTATTCCGATTTTATAAAAATATAAAAAATATAAAAGCGTATTTCCGATTTTCAATGCGTGAAATAAGCTCTAAGAGGCGTTAAAAATATCTCTGGTTAAGTCTATAAAATTCTTTTGGACATCCTAATAATATGATGGTTTTTAAAATTTACAAAAAGAATAAGGGAAAAGAACTACTCGTAATCAATTGAAATGTTTATCCTAGACCAGTTTGTAACTTTACTGTGACTTTTCATATATTCCCAATAAACTAAATAAGTATTAAAGAAAAGATTTAGTCGACAGTAGTAATAGGGTTATAGGCAAAATATAACTCAATTTTAAATCCACTGCCTTGCTCCGTTTTAAGTTCTCTGCTGAGTCTGCTCACCGCTCGTCTTTTTTCCTCGAGATTCATGACTTGGTAATTAAGTCTCAGGGGAACCTGTAATAGCTTTCTTTTATTGCTGGAACTTAAATTAAAGCCATAAAAACTCCTAATGACGGAGAAACCGTGTTTGCTGGATAAGTATGCTTTGGGAAGACTAAATAGTTTTGCAGCCAATTCTCTTCGCCGCAATCGAGTTTAAATTGCAGGTTTTTTTAGGGGGGTTCACTGTTCGAGTTAAAAACTATGAAAACAACTTGATATCAAATTAAAAGTTGAAGCTTCCTCGTCTTGGATGAAAGATGTTTTTTTTTGCTTTCGGGGAGAAATTTTCACTGAGAGAAACCGGACATTTAAAAGAGTTATTGAACACGTTATGAAAATATTTTCAGAAAAGTAACAAAAAAACGGCTTATATAAATAAATTTCTTTTTTGCAGGAGATTTCGAAACCTATATTTAAATTTGAGGTTAAAAATAACAGTGATTGAAACATTGGGTCGTGTTATTCGTTTCATTATGCATTCAAAAAATGGAGTGTGAAGTCAAAAGAATGGAAACGTCTGTTGAATCGGCTGAAGACGAAACGTTATCTAGCGTTGAAACAGAATCAGAAACTCTTTCTATCGATGTTGTTGAGGCAGACAAGATTCAAGAAGAAGAATGTGAGTCAGACCTTCCAACTGCAAAGGTTTTACCTGAGGTGACTCCTTTTGAGTTGACATTCAGACACTACAATAAGCTATGGCACCAAGCCCAAATTGATCTCGAAGATATCCTCAGAACAGATCTTCCCCACATGCCTCCCCCGGTTTACGAAGTAAGATTGGTTGCCCTCCAAAGAACGTGCACTCTGTTCTTGCAGTACGTGACCGTCTGCAACAAGTTGATCGACTGCCACGACAACATTCCTCATCCGCAGAAGAGACGATTCATTCGAAAAGCGATCAACGCCTGCATCGGTCGAGTTCTGGAACTGAAGCAAGAGATCGTCAACTTGGAGAAGTCCGACTTCCAGTACCTGGATCAGATGCTGATGAACCTGAGTCTCCGTCACCCCAAAGACGCGGAAGTCAAGTTCCCGGACTACTTCAGGGAACCCGAAACGGAAGAAAGAGGGAAGAACAAGGACATTGTCCTGTTGCATTTGGAGAGAAAGAGAGAAGAGGAAGTGGCAACGGGGGCAGTGTTGGGGCAAGAGAAGATGGTCAGGATGGCGATGGTGTTCATCCGGATGATCCAGGCGCACGAGAGGACAAGACAGGCTCGGGAAGCTTTCGCCGAGATTCAGAAGAAGAGCATCAAGAAGGAACTGGTGAGCAGGAAGGAACTTAGAAAGTCCATGCAGTACCGGCATACCAGGAACGACTATGCGACCATCATACAGAGAGCCTGGAGGAAGTTCCTGTTCGGGAAGAGAATGGTAGACGAGCGCGTTCGGGAGATGGCACGGCTGGAGACCAGGGTCCTTTTCGATCGATCTGAGTTATCGGAGGAAATCGAGAGAGACAGAAAGAGGATCATCGTTCGCAATTTGGAAGAGTATCTGAAGAGTAAGGAGGATCTGAGAGACAAGATGAGGGAGTTTGATATCCCGACCATGAAAGAGAAACTCGAGGATAAGATTCGCAGTTTCATCGAGGCCTATTTTACGATATTCGGGGATTATCCGGAGTTTCCAGAAGAAGAGGAGGGCGGATCGAACGCCCTTTTCTTTTCTCCGATCCCGGAGAAGTATGTGTATGTGTTCCCCGACAAAAAAGGCAAGGATGGTAAAGAAAAGGATAAGAAAGACAATAAGAAAGATGATAAGGGGAAGGACGATAAGAAAAAGAAAAAAGAGCCCCCTGTGTATCCCCTGAAAGTCTCGAAGTTTACTCCTAGTATTATGTACCTCATTTACGAATACCAGCAAACGTGGATGGGGAGAGAACTGAAGAACTACGACAGGTATGACGCCGAAATGACGAAGGAGGAAGTGACTTCCGAACTTCAGGAAGAGATACGGCCCATGGTCGATGAGAAAATGAAAGAGGAGCTCACGAGGTTGAAAGAAGGGAAAATGAGGGATTCAAAAAAAAAAGGACGTAAGAAGGGCAAGGGTAAGAAGGGTAAGAAAGGAAAAGGTAAGAAAGAAATTGATTTGACACCCGACAGGACGCTTGATTCGCTCGTACAGGAATTGGTAGATAATGGAATAATAGTGGATTATCCTAAAGTATCATTAAGTGATTTTGTCGGTGGATATAACCTGTCAGGTTCCCTGAAACAACTCGTGGGAGACAAAGACCTCGACCCAGATCCTTGTTTGGCAGACATCAGAAGGGTAATCTCCGAGTATTGCATTCTGCCCATGTCGTCTCGAGTGGCTCATTCCGGAGGGGTCTACGTGAAATCCTTTCTTTTGGCCGGTCCACAGGGTTCAGGGAAGAAGACCCTGGCCTACGCCGTCTGCACCGAAATCGGTGCTACCATGATGGACCTCTCGGCTGCGAACCTGCAGGGCAAGTACCCCGATCCCCCTGGCTTGAAAATGCTGTCCCACCTGGTGCTCAAAGTGGGTAGACTGGTTCAACCAACGGTCATCTTCATCAGGGAGGCGGAGAGCTACTACTGGAAGAAGAAACCCAAAGACTGCCTCCTGTTGCAGCCCAACCGTCTGAAGAAAGAGCTACCCAAGATGCTCAAGAGACTCGCCGAGGAAGACAGGGTCCTGGTCTTTGGGGTGTCGGACATTCCCTTCGATGCCGACCCGAAAGGCATCGCGGGGTGCTACGAGAAGGTGTTCTGCGTTCTCAAACCCGACTATGACTGTCGTGTGGCCTTGTGGAGGGAGTTCGTCACCCAGAACAACGATGGTGAGTGTCCGGAGAGCCTGGACCTCAGCGTCTTGAGCAACGTCTCAGACGGGTTCACGGCGGGCAGCATCCAGAGTGCTGTCCAGAGGGTGCTGACCAATCGGAGGTCGGGGTGGAGGAGGAAGGCCCCCTTGTCGGCGTTCGATTTCGTGTTCGCCTTAGCCGAGGGGGTCCCAGTGTACGAAGAAGAGCAGGCGGAATACAAGGCGTGGCTGAACAAGATGCCAATGAAGAAGCACAGGCATGCTCTGTTGGAATTGGAGGAAGAAGGGAAGGTGGAAGAGGAGGAGATTTCTGAGCCTGATGATTATTGATATCTGAACATAATGCTGCCCCTAAGTCAGTTGATTCGAAATAAAAAATTATAAATATTCAGTATTGTATGGAATAATTAAATTAAAATCAATTTTTCTTCCAAAAAAAAGTTGAGGTTTTGTTGTGGAAACAAAATTATCACTAAAGCATAAATTTAAGTTATGAGGGCATATTTTATTGCTTGTTCAGAATATATCCATTCCGGATAGTTTGGTTTCCACAATTAAGGTAAATTTTTTCTTGAGGATAACTTTCAAAAATGGCAGGAGTAAAATTATTTCTGCGTTTGGTTTATTATATTAATTTTCCCCATGTAAGCAGACGCCTCTACTTCTGTTTTCTGAAAATTGATTCAAGTATTCATACTTTAAAAAGTACTTTAAGTTGTTGATATAAGGTAAGAGATTAAGTTTGTTGTCTTACCTTCTCTTATACATTTTTTGGGTGTTGAGGAGGGAACTGGAGTTCAATAAGTACAAACAATTTTTTTAGATTACTATGTATTTAAACTTCAAATAACTGATACCTATCAAAAACTTAACTAATAAACGCGACCATCACTTTTTATTTACTGTATTAAATCGTTAACCTAAGTAATGTTTTAAAATCCTATAATATGTATATTTTGAAAGTTATGAAGATATATACCATAAAAAACAGGGATAACTTTGGCTTATTTTTCATACACAGAATTAATGTGGGGGGAAATATTACCTGTTAGAAGACAAAGTTTTGTATAATAAATGATGTATTAACCTTGCAATTAATAAACAATAACTCCTACCTTTAATAGGTCCAGAAAATAAACTTTTTTTTTTCGTTTTTTGGAAGAAATTTATCCACAAAGGGAAATGATATTCCAGTCGACAATACCTTAAATTATTTATGTATACTTCTCATATACACATTCAGATAGGTACATTTATATAAATATAAATAGTAAGTGCATTTGCTATACGAATAACATAGAAAAATTCGGAGAAAAAAATTTAATCAAATTGTTACAAAGCTCTAAGTTGTAACCTAATTTCACTCTTAAAATAATATATCAAAATAAACGTTTCATTCAATGAAATTTCTGTTTACTTGAACTAATAGAAGTATGTATTAAAATTCCCTTTTATTCAATTTTGAAAGTATATAATCTAAAAATTACACATCATTCCATAAAATTACTCTAAGTCAAAACTAAATAATTTTTAAGCAAACTAATTTCAAAATTCAAAAAGACTCTAAAAATATACTAAATGAAAACTTTTGTTTTTCGATAAAAATAAACCAAATATATGTAGGTTATTCAAATTATTGGGTTTTTTTCATCGTTTAATCTAAAAGCTTTTGAAGAGAAAATTCAATAGTAAATAACATATAATTCTAAAAATTACGTCTAGACTGGATTTACTTTCATCAATACATCATTATCGTCTTAAATAAAATCGCATACTCTTCTAATATAGGTTTTCTATTTATGACTATATTTTTATAAAAGTATCTTTTTTACATTTCTAGAGTACTTACCACCCAAGTTCTTTCAATGCTAATAGAGAATTATTTTAAAACAGTAAAAAACACACAAAAAAGCATCTGTCTGAAGGAATCGTGTTTCCGCATTAATGAAACGACTTAAAACATTACTTTTCTTTGAAAGCGTGAAGGTTATTTTCGGAAAAACTGTTTTGGTAAAGGCCTTAAAGTAGCTGTTTATCCTCTTTTGTACTTCTTTTTCACTAATTCATATGTAAAGCGTAACTTTTTTTGATTAAGTGAATTTGGAAAAACTTATACAAAGTAGTTTCTAGTGAATGGCTTATCAAGAAAATAATGAAAATTTGATGCACGTTCTACCTCTTTTTTTATAAGTTATCTTTATCTTTTTCTCATTTTGCTTTTAAAATTTATAATCCTTAAGCTTAATGTAATCCCCAAGTTTAGGAAAAATGCTCACAACCATTCTCGGCTTATTTACTACCAGAACTATGGAACTGCTGAACTCAATCCTAATTTACATTTTGTAAAAAGGGTTACAAAAAGATGAATCCGTGAGTATTTTATCTTTAGATCTTTCTTTATAATTTTTCTTCTAAGGCAAAAGAGGGTAAGAGTAAAAGTACGCAGCTGTTTTTTCCCTGTTGGGAAATAGGATAAGGGTGAGCAAGTATGATCACATGAACGCATGTATCATAAACTGTCCTAAAAGACTGTCATTATAATTTTCATTTATTCTGTATTTTATTTATCGGGTAAAATATGGTTTCTTTGTGTTATCATCTAATTTTTCTGCGAAGGAATCTTAATATTCTTGTAAATAACTATAATCATTGCTTTCAAAGTCAATAATACCAATGTATGGTATACTCCCTTCTGAACAACTTCGCATAGTTAGATTTTAACTGAAGTGAACTTTAGGGTTGATTCAAGAGCAACATATGATTAATGCATATGCGTCAGAGTGTGCACAGACAAGATCATTGAAATTTTTGTAGCCAGAATCATATAATTCATCTTACTCTTTACTACATGAAAGTTATGTGCTGCAATTGATAAATAAATGTTTAGCTGAACCTTTGAAAGCTTACAACCCCTTTGAAGCTAAAAGTTAGCTCATATAAAATCCTGGAAAAGTAATACAGCGATTATTCATGGATTTTTCAAGAATGAATCCTGTTTTGATCATACTTAAAGAGAGGCGATTTGAGGTAGGTATCTTTCAATTACGAAGGCAGGGAAGAATTTTTTGGCGATTTATACTAAGTTTTTAGAGCGCGTTCTCTTAGCCTCTTGCGTACTTTTAGCC
Source organism: Tetragnatha versicolor (assembly GCA_024610705.1). Lineage (NCBI taxonomy): Eukaryota > Metazoa > Arthropoda > Arachnida > Araneae > Tetragnathidae > Tetragnatha > Tetragnatha versicolor. Next base: position 61,675,174 of record JANDEH010000001.1, read on the forward strand.
GCCACGTTGGATATAAGAATAAGTACGCATTATATTGTTTATTTTCTTTTTGATTTTTAACTTATTTTTATTTAAGCCAAGACCTTCCTTTAATGAGAGTTGATTTGTGTGAGTCAATAAACATACGATCACCAAATTTTTGAGGCTCTAGATTTTAAATTCTCAATTTTATAGCTCAAAATAAATTTTGTGCGTGCTCTTACCCTCTCCTTTCCCCTATAAACAAAAATCTTAATGACAGTAGAAGAAAATGCATAAAACCATCAAACTTAAAACTGAATTAACCTTAAAAGATTAATTGTGTAATTAGTAATAAATTGTTCTAATAGGGGAGAGTGGTCAACAATGAGACACTGTACAAAATGCTACAAAATTTCCTGCAGTTTTGAATCTGGCTGCACAACATTTGTATTCCTATGGTAACATGAGAAATAGAATCTTCAAATTGTCATTCTATTTTGGTTTGTGTAGTGAACATTTGGTCCCCAAACAAAACCGGGAGTGGGGTTTGAAGTTCGTCGAATTTACGTTTAAATATCGTTCTTTAAGTTGAATTCTCTATTTTGATCCTTACAACCATCAACCCCCCAGAATCAAAATCGAGAATTCAACGTAAAAAACGAGATTTCAACGTAAATTCGACTAACTTCAACCCCCACTCCTGGCTTTATTTGGAGACCTAATGACATGCAAATTGGTTTTGGGGGGGTTTAGGAGGTGCTCTTTCAGAATAGGGAATAATCTTTGATGTCGCCCATAGGAAAAACGAAAGTTGGTGCTTCGTTTCATATGAAGACGACCCCCTAAGAACTTGGAAATTTTTCTGTACATAGAATACTTCAAATCATGAAAAATGATACCTTATTTGTCTTTATATCTCAAGCCGTTCCGGAGACATAGGGTCTGAGTCGTTTTTTACCAGTACTGTACAATTTAATAACAGTAATGTTAATTTACCCTAATTTACCCACATGGTTGTTTTTAAAAGCAAGTGCTACCAATTTCTGTTTACTTTTGGGGTTTCTTTTTTTTCTAACAAAAAATTAGTTATTTTTCTTACGCTTTCTACGTCTATTAACTATTATTGCTTTTTTAGTTTGTTTATAAATTTATCAAACTTAAAAATTTATGGATATAAAATTGTAAAAAATATAAACAAGTTTAATACAAACTACTTTTTTTAACATAAACTTTAGATGTTTTACTATTTCATTATTTTTCATAACTTCATTTTAAGAAGTTAATCTCGTGTAATCTAATTGTGGAACTTCTTTAACAACTTTGACAATGAAGTGGCTTTATATTCCATACTTTTTTAAAAATATTGTTAAGGTATATATGTTACAGTTAAAGTCCGGAAGTCAGTTAATTTGCAGATAACCTAGGTAATTTGCAGATTAACGAGGGTGATCCGTTAAAGAGCGAATTTTTTTTCAATTTCTAAGATTACCTAGGTAATCTTGAAATTACCTAGGTATTCTGCACTCTACCGACTAGACACTCGTTAATCTGCATACTACCTGTAATCAGTTATTTTACATATTAACGAGGGTGATCCGTTAAAGTACAAAAATTTATTTAATTTTTATAAAAAGTTTAAGGTGGTTGGGGGGGCTGCCGCCCCCCAAACCCCCCTGTCCTAACTATAACCAAACTCGTTTTGGGGGTAAACAGTAACAATGACGAATCAGAAAAGGGGACTCGGTACTTTTTGATATTACACAAAGCACGCAAATCACACAAAAATAGTATTGAAATAGGAATTTTAATACGAATAGAATATAAAAGTACCAACTTAGATTTTTCGATCTCGATTTGACAACATATTTCAATGAGCACTTAAAATAGCAAATCTTAATGAAAGCGCGGTGTAATCGGCTGCCAGCCTATCCTAAACTATTGCTAGGATTCGCGATCGATTACATATCTTAAACCCTTGCCCAGGTTCTAGCGATTATTGAATTAACGTTTGTTGAAAAGATATTTCAACTGCTGGGACATTTGCTTTCGTTAAAAGAAATCTCTGTCACTCTGAAGTCGGAGCTTCAACACAATTGTTTTAAAATACCAGTTGTAGTAGTAATTTAATGAACTTAAGCTTGTAAATTTACTGTACTTACTTGCTTGTATTAGTTTGTTTAACATTTAACTTGACAACTACCAGTGCTACGCACTAAATTTGAAATCAAAACACAAAATATGACAACAAACTACGTATTGAAACCCGATTGCGCAAGGGTAAGCGCATGGAGCAGCAACATTTTAACAGAAAGGATTGAGCGAAACAAACTATTTTGAACTTCAACTATCAAGAGGCCGTTATAGTGTAGATTCCCTAGGTAAAATGCGAAAAACTCAAATATCCGCACATTAACGACAGAAATCAGTTAATCTTAAGTTTACCTAGGTATTCTTTAGAATAACTAATTTTCAACTTTAGCGGTAACATATATATTAAATCTTAATTATTTATTTTTAATCATAAAAGATCTTATGTTATGATTTTTGTTGATAGAAAAAACCTCTTCATCATACACTCATTATGATATTGAGTCGTTTCCAGAATATTTCTAAATCTGTACGCCTTAATTGACTTAGTACAAATGCAATAAGGAATTGAAGCCCATTTTCAAAATATCAGAATCCAAAATAGATTTTTGTAGCACTTTTGGTCAAAAAGAAAAACCTTCTAATTTTAGATATCTGGCACAATAAAAATTGTTATTTTTTATGCGGCCTTCTGGATTATTATGCTGTGTATAATTTCATTGTGACCTATAAAGTTATTTGGGTCGTCTATTTTACTCTAAAAAATCTAACATCTGCGAAAACCAGACAACTAATTACTAGAAATTCTGTAAATAGGAATTTATAAAAGAAATTTTCTTTTAATGAAGTTTAAAAATATTTTTCACATTTTCATATTCATAATTTTACTTAAATTACCAAGATTTGATAACCTCCCCAAAGCAAAATAGAAAATCCATCACAAAAGCCATAATGAGAGTTCATAAAGTATATTGAAGAAAAAATATAAAACAAAATATAACTACATTCATCCATTGGACACATCTAGTGTTTGACAAAAGAAGAGAAGAGGACGACGCGGCATACCATTGCAAATGTCCCTAACTGTCATCTAATCTCATATCACATAAGTTTACATTTAGCATTGCACTATCTTAAATTTATACACAATATATCATGGACTTTGTGAGGAGGGAAATATTAAGATTATAAATCATCTTTTACCCCCCAAAAATGACTTTCAATCTAAGTTTCTGAAAACATTGGAAATTTATGTACGAGCTTTAGTGCCATTAAACAATATTGAATCTTACTCAGGGTGGCTTGGAAATGTAGCTCTCTAAGGTATTGTTTCATACCCATAAATAGTTGATTAATGATTAATTCTGTTGAGAATATAGTAAAATGGGGCCATATATAAAACAATGATCTCTCTAGGTTGTATGAAATTTGTTGTAAAGATAATTATAGTAAATTTTATGCATATTTTCGCCTGTTTCTTCGAAACTCTTATTGATGGCCTATTTTTGTTTGTTGTGGATTTTAAATAGGATCTCGAAATTGTACGGGCCTAAATCCATAGGTATATTATTATACTTCTGGGTAGGGGAGGGTGGGGACGATTGTAACACGGGGCAATTGTAACACTTTGATTTCCTCAAAATGAGAGGCTGTCTGGGCGAAAAGGAGATGACAGTACGTAAAAGGCAGGTGAATGAAAGAATATCAGAGATTTCCAAGGCTGACATTTGAGTTGTGGCTGTTTAATTGAGAAAAGAGTGTTTTTCGAGCATCGAAGTAACTTTCTACTTTTGTATAACTTTCCTTCTAATGCACTGCAGGTATGAAGCACAGCAACACTGATTTTATGTATTGTATTTACATGTATCGTTATATAGGCTGTATAAACACCCTCAAATCACTCAAGTCATCAGAAGTAATCGACTAAGATGGCTTGGGCATGTCTGGAGAAGCCCAGAAAATAACTCAACTAGAATATGTACTTTCAAGAAACCCGAGGGATCCCGTACCCGAGGAAGACCGCCAACAAGATGGCTTGATGACATCGAAAACGACATTAAAATATTGAGGATCAAAAACTGGCAAAGAGTTGCGGGGGACAGAATGAGTTGGAAGAGGCGTGCTGTCGAGGCAGCTAAGACCTGCAACAGGTTGTTAAGCTGCTGAAGAAGAAGAAGATTTACATGTATCCTAGTTTATTTTGCTTAGTTTCAAGATGATACTATTGTTAGTTTCGCGGAAAACGAGGGTTGAACTAAAAATGGCAACGTGGGGTCGATTGTAACACTTCAGCCGGGGACGGTTGTAACATGTTACAACTGACCCCAATGTAGAAAATAACATGTTTCAAAAGTATTTTTGATGTAATGATTTATAACTCATAATTACCCTTAATATTGGCATATAATTATGCATTTTTACGGTTTTAGGATGCCGAGTTCACGTAAAAGGAAAACTGAAAGGGGGCTGATTGGTCTAGAAAAAATGGAGGGAGACGCTGTTGAGGTTTCTGTGTCTAAAAAGTCTATTAGAAGTGTTGCTCGTGAGCACGATATTTTTATATGTAACATTATACAGATTCTGTCAGAAGAAAATAAAAAATGAAAATCCTAAAGTGGGTTATAATAATCAACACAATAAAGTTTTCGATCAAGGGCAGTAAGAGGAACCATTTTTCGTGCAAAAAATGGTCCAACGTTCGTTGTACTACAGGGTAATTAAGTTATGAATACCCAAACTCTCCTTGTGAATAATTATTTACTATTATTTACTCATCAACATTCATTTTTTAAAACTCATTATTTGAGTGAAATATTCATTATTTCCATTCTAGTCTATATGTATTTAATTATTATTTAACAAGAAAATATAAATTGTTAATAAATTTGAATTATTTTCTATTTATTTTTATGAATTTGTGTTGTGTTACAATTGACCCTTATATGTGTTACAATTGACCCTTCAAGTGGGGACGATTGTAACGTTTTTCGATTTTCGATGTTTCATTTACTAAATTGCAATGCATGTCCACCGGACGGTTTTCATAACAAAATTGTAATTGGGATATATCAACCTATTTTCACACCAATTTTCATAACTCTAACATAAAAAATGGCTTAGTTTGAGAACAAATAAAACATTTTGTTACAATCGTCCCCACTCTCCCCTATATACCTGTCCTCATTTACCTAAGGTACCTTCCAGGTATAATAGATGCGTAACATTGCTGGAAATTAGTATATGAGCTTTGGTGTTGGTCCCTTGTGAAAAGCAATATTGAAGATTAATTCATTGTGTGTGGGAAATTCCTCGCAGGGATTGTGTTATACTAATACCTTATTAATGGTTAATTCAATTGATAACAGTGAAATGATTTATTAAAGTAATGTTCGCTACGCCCTCGGTTCTCGAACGAGAGTACGCGTACACCTTAGGGAGAGGGTCAAAGTTGGTCAATTAAGGGTATGTAGGGTAGAAGAAAGAACAACTCGTAGAAACAAACAATTTTTAGCTTAAAATCAATTTTATTTCAAAACATTGTGATCATTGACAGTAGTTGAAAGAATCTAGAAAAAGAAATTCTTTTAATTTTCCTTTCTTTTCCGTAAATTCAAAGTATGGTGCACATTATAACCAGATTTTAGATTCATTTTGTGAAAACCAGGTTTAGAGAGTAGAATTTCCTGTTGATTAGAGAGAAACTATTTCAATGGAACAGTCTTCCTCAGATTCCAAAACTGTGCTAAAACACTATTTTAACAGTGAAACTTTTAAAAAAATTCTGGGGAAGTGCCCCCTGACCCCCTAATAGTTCATTACACAGTTCTAAGGATTTAGCAACAACATTTTCATAATTAAGGTTATAAGCATCGAATCTTTTACTATTAACGCTCCACAAAAGGTTATATTTAACATAATCCCTTGAATAAGTTACGGGCCTGATAACATTCATCAACGCGTCAATACCTTTACATTGCAAAAACCTACCTTGAATCGCATTGGATGGTATAATTCCAGGTCATTTTTAACTGAGCAATTTTATGGCTGAAAAGGTGTCATGATAAAAATACCTAAAAAAGAACAAAGTAAGGCAAAGATAATTAAAATTTCATAATATTGTATTAAGGTATCCTCGGACATTAATTATACCAATTAGTTGGAGACATTAGTGTCGCCAACCAATGCTCTAGGTGGAATGGAATCTGTTGTGAAGGGAAATAAAGTAAATTTACTATTATCTTCTAAACTTTTATTAATGGTTGATTTTGTACATTTAAGATTCTAAATATGATCTCGTAATGGGCCTAAATTTACATACTGTTATACTTCTGGGTCTACCCATGTCAGTTGACACCCGTGGTTCTCCCTCCCCCCAGTCTGCCCAGTTTGTCCACGGTACCAATAGGTGCTCTGCCCTATCTACTCAAAACAAAAATCTCCATTCCTCCTATCAGTAGCCATAAGTGTCAAGAAAGAAAGAAAAAAAGAGCGTCAAAGTCTGCATAATGAATAAGCGGGAGTTGCGTGGCGCCCGAGACAAAGGCGCTCAGTGCGCAGCGTACCAAATGTCAGGGGTTGTGAAGGTGGGGAGTGATGCCCCCATCCGAACGGGACAATCTAATGAATAGGGAGCGAGTATACTTGTCTCTCTCTCTCCCGCTTCAAAACGCCCCCGCATCCTGCGCCCTGCGCCGGCCGGGGCTTCTGCGCAAACGCCGGGCCGCGGGGCTGAGAAGGGATGATCGCAGGGAAGGCCCCGCGGACTTCGAAAGTCACACGGACTCGTATTATTCGGGTCGGACTGTTTAGACGGGTAATTACCGACTCCGAGAAGTCCCCGGTTTACTTAGCTTTAAATATCGTCATTCACGACCCCCTGACGACGAACCCCATTCGCCAAGACGAATTCAGAAGTGTTTGTTCCTTGTAGTAGGGGAGCCCATGATACTAGATGTGGATTTACTCGAGCGCGTCAGATAAACATAGGGGAGGATACCTTGCATGGTTTTGAGTAACTCCACAAAATATAAGCCTCTATGTAGGGGGGTTTGTCTAGAACAGCCCGTCAGATTTGTAAAAAAACAGTTACATGTACATACTCGAGCGCGTCAGATATTAATATTTTTGATGCTCCAACGTATCTCTGATACCAAAGGTATGTTTACCTGCCGATTTGCGTGGTGGGGGTGGCCATCCGGAGCGGTAGAAAATAGAAAAAATGTATTTTCTCAAGCGCGTCAGATATTTAGAGGGGGTGTTGAATGAACCCTAACAAATGTTCCCATTCAAAATTCTGACGTTTCGGAAGTGACGCAAGCACGTAGCGAATTTTTGAAAATGCAAAAAAATCGCAAACTTGAAATACTCGAGCGCGTCAGATTTTTATACAGTAAGTGCAGCTTGATATTCCAGTCATGAATCGCCAAAAATCTGACGATTATGTTGAGGGATATTCTTAATCTGACAGCTAGAACATCCGCCATCGCCGTTGGCTACCAAGACTAGTTAACCACCAGTTGAGACTAGTTTCCTGGCTCTAGGACTAGTTTCTTATGTCATCGTACGTTGTCCGTGATTCCTTAAGAATCGGTTTGCTGCGAAGATATTCCAAAATCGTCTTAAATTTTTTAATTGCCTGTACCGTAAATTTAACGATTTTTTTGTTCTATTATCTCTTGTGCACAAAAACACACTTTATATTCTCACTCATCTTTGCAGCATAAAATAAACTTACATTCTTTTATTCCCAAAACTAACCGGAAATTTTAACTAAAATAATAAAAATGTTTGGAACAGCTAGAAGTCAAAGTTAGAGTGTTCATCTCCATCATAGATGCTAATGGGAACTTTTTTAACAGGGCTTTCTCATAGACAAACTTTAGGCCAAACGGACCCGCCTCCTTTAATACCACGTCATTCCTGCTAATTCTGTCATTTGCCCACTGAAGCTGTCACTCGAATCCAAATCGGAACTGGAAGAGAAAAACAACACCGATGAAATTAAAATGCCGCTTGATAGAAGTATAGTGACTAGAATATTATTCTAGTCACTATAATAGAAGTTCCAAATCCAAATGGGAATAACTTTCTCATTTAGCTTTTTCTGATTGGCTGCTAGTGAACTGAATTATAATCTGCGAGCTGAATTAAATTAATTACCTAAAGAGGAAAACGGCTGCTTGGCATCTTTGTTAAGCTCTATACTCTGTGTGTAACATAACACAGATAAATTTACATTTGAAAGGGAAGTACTAGTGTTACAACTAGTGTTTACAACAATAAATACTGATAAATACAATAAATAATGCCAACATATTTCAATACTTCATCCTTATATTTTTAAAATATTACGTTTTTAAGTCTCAGAGGTCTCAGACACAGAGTACTAGAACAGAAAGTCCACGGCCATAGGCCGTAATGGAAATCTCTAATCTCCATAGACGATTTTTATTAGTTCGGCTTGCGGAAATCGGCGGATTATATTATATTCGTGATTCTTGTATTATTTCCTTCAAAATAAAATAAAATTCAACCGCGCTCGAGAATGTACAGACAACGATTTTTTGCAACATTGTAACCATCCCACTCCCTTGCGTCACGCTCAAATCATCAGATTTTAGAAAATGTACACTTTTTATCTGGTAATTAAGCAGAAGTTAAGGATTTTTTTCTAGAATTATTTCAATAATCATAACCTATCCAATATATCCCTCTCAATAGGTAGTTATGGCTTTTTTGTTTAAATTATTTTTCAACGCAAAAAAATTACAGTTCAATTCACGATGCTTTAGATTGCACTTTGACCATACATGGTCACAAAAAGTTCTTCAACATCCCTTTTTTCTTGAGTCTCTTTCTACTTTTTGGTATCTCATTGTGGTGTGTGATTGCTGTATGAGAAAGTGAAAGGATGTTGGGTGCACAAGGTTTTTCTCAACACAAAGAAAAAGTTCATCGAATTGAAAACATCAGGATTTTGAATATTTAAAAAAAGTCTCAGAATCATAACCCTAATTTACGCTCATGCATGACTGCCTCTCACAAGTATCTTAATTTTTGTGACTGACCAGTAGTTTTTAAATGCAGCACTTCACCTTTTCACCAGTCACTGATTATAGGAACCACATATTTTGACCAAGGTCGGCTCAGGGCTACAAAAATAACGTAATATATTAAGTGTTCCCCTTTAACTTCCCTGTTTAATACGATCAGTTTCCTGAGGTTTTTTACAATGTATGCTTTTGAAAACAGATTCACCTTCCAGAGGTAGTTTAATAGCACTTATGAATTATAGCAGTAGAATATCTCGCCCTGTTTGCTATATAACGTATTATTCTGCATGAATCGATCGTATTTTACCACAATTTATAATGAACACTCCATAATAGTTACATATTTTACACCACCATACCCTAATTTCTTTTCTATACTATTAGACCTCACTCTAATTGTCTAAAAAACATGTTTTTGCATAAAACTTAACAAAAAATGTTTCCCTTCATTAAAGCTTATTTTAAACTACATCAAAGATCAATAAGAAGTTTGCCTTTTTCATCATTCAAAGCAACCTTCTTCATTTTCATAAGCTTTCACTACGACCCTACTTCCAAGAATCATTGCTACACATTTAAACTATAATTATACTACCAGGAATCTTACTGCAATCCACAAGTCTCCCCACACACAAAAATATAGTAAAAAACTCCTCTAAAAATAGCTCAAAAGAGAAACGAAGACTTTCACAGTGCATCGTCGAACTTATTCAAGTAAAGAACGAAAAAGAGAGAATTTCATCCGGTACAAATGAATAGTATTCAAGGTTACTCAACACTCGCCTCGAGCTCTCTCTCTCTCTCTTCCCCTCCCCCCCCCGAAAAAAAAGAATAACAAACCTTTCAATTTTCCCCCGTCTCTCCCTCAAGACAGATCTCCATCGATTTAACCAAATAACAATCTATTGAACAATTTATCTATTTGTCACTTGTGCACTACGTCGTGACATAATTCCATTATATTCACGTGTTACGCGGAGCAAAGAATGGGTCTATCTAAAGATTTTTCGAAACCAGTTACACAACACATTTGTCAATTACACAGCTGACAGAAAAACTGAAAAGCCCTTCTCCCCACTCTTCTCACTTTTTTTGTCGCCTCTTGGCAAGTAGAGCGAGACAAAAATTCTGCATGGATGACGTCACAATAGCCGTTTTTCTCCCCGCCCCTTTTCGGGAAGACAATAATCCCCTTGGAGGGAAATTCTTTGGATTATGTTCCCCAGTATTGTGGATTAATTCATAAGTCCCAGCCTAAGCTGTTTTACTATTAGTTCTCTTTTTTTGAAAAACAAACCCCTTTTAACAAAAAAAAACATCTTTCCGAGATTTTGAAGCTGTTTAGGTTAGGTTATATAGGCAAGGGTCCTTGATTAGAATTGCTTGTCAAAAGAGACAGTTTGACAGGGTTTTTTGTGGTAAAAAGTTTAGATGGTAAATTGGGCTCTTTTTTTATTGTTGAGAACTAATTTGTTGTTGTAAAAATGGGGTTTAGAAAACTGGTGAAGAAAAAAGTGATGTTATTTTACATTAAGGGTCTAATCTTTTCGATATTATTAGCATAAAACAACTTTATGTATAAAAGATAAGAAACTTCAGTTGTATTATTGTTTTCTGACTAACTAAATGAGGAAGAGATATTTATATCCTTGCGAAATACAGTTTGTAGGGTACATGCATAAAAATAATTCCAATATGAATCTTCTACATTAATTTAAGTAGTAGTTATATAATCAATGAAATATTCTAAAAAAATCTCCTTATGGATCTAATTTTAGATTCTAAAACAAATTAAACAAGTATTTTCTACAAAACATTTGCTTGATTATCAATACAAATCAAACAATCGTATATTGAATTAAACATTTTTATTTCTACTCAAGTATTTTTCAAAAAAGTTTTGATAAAAAGTTTCTGAAACCCACAACTAACAATGGTTTTGAATGTTTAAAATCAATTCATACATAATAATGAACACTATTTATAGTTTCCGGAGATTTTTCTAAAGTAATCTGTCAAATTATAACCTTGAAAGATGTTTATTAACTCACTAACTAATTATATGAACATTATGTTAACTTTGAAGGGTGTTAAGGAATACAGTTACACAAACAAAAGCAATGAATAAACTAAAAGAAGAGAGAAAAGGTTCAAAAAGACAGAACCCAGCTCTAATATAGGTCTAAAGTAGCAAATCATTAGTAAACGTTTTTTCTCCTAAACTTTAGCTAGTCAACATGCGCTTTGGTTCATATTAGAAAGTAATATTAATTTTCTTATCTTATAATTAACCGTGCCTTATTTTAGCTTATTTACTTTATTTATAAAAGGCAGAAAGCATTTCGGGTAAAATGAGAAGGTCTTTTAATATTTATGAATAAAATGAAACGAGATTTGTTGTTAGAAAAATAAAAAGGAATAAATATGATTTCTTTTATAGTAAGTTTTTTATGCTTTTCAAAAAACATTTTTCATGCTGATTTCAAAGATGAAAATGATTGACTTCAGTAAAAATATTTTAGTTTTCTTTTGAATTATTTTAGCTAAAACTTTTCCCATATTTAGACATCCTGTTGAATAGAATGTTTAGACAAAAGTTTACCTTTTTTCATAAATAGTTTGATTACAATGTCAATGTAACATAAATTTATACTTTTTTCCATTATTTATGAAAATATTTATGGAATTAAAATCATTAACTATTAATATTATCATAAGTTATTTAAAATGTTTTTTAATTTAGAGGAATTGAATCATAATTCCACGAAGCATAGAATTTAAGAACTACTGTCTATCTTTATATTATTTATAGGTATCAGTTTGTTGCGTAGATTCTTATTTTTGTCATAGTAAGGATATTTTTCCACTAGAGGAGGTTAAAGCTTTTTGACCGCTTCACTGAAGTAACAATGAAGGTTATAAAAAGTTTGACGACATTTTCACTTGAAAACTTTCCGGCCATTTTTTATATCCTATGTTATACTTTAAGGGCAATTGATAATTTAAACTCTTTATATTACTATGAATTTCTAAAATTGGTTACTTTGATAAAGTACAGGGTGTCCATAAAATAAGTAACCCGATTTAAGGGCCTCTAGAAGCCAAACCGTTCATCAGAATTGAATGAAATTTTGGTGGAAGACGTTTTGAAGGATGGGGAGGAGAATGGTATGGGATGGGGCAGTTAAACTTTATCAGTTACGGTTAAAGTGAAAATTTTTTTGAAAATTCCCAATGTAACCCCCCTTTTTTATTCGTTCTATGTGATCCCAGATGTCTAAAAACACAAATAGCGTTGAAACGGTAGCTCTAAGTTGTAAACTCACTCCTACAGAGACAAATGAAAACAGCTATGAAACTGTTATTTTGGTAGGAGCTGGACTAGTGAATTGTTAAAAAATTATGATTAGTGAATCAGGAAATAACAATGAAAACTAGTGAACTTCTTTGTTATTTCCTGATACACTAGTCATATTTTCTTAACCATTCACTAGTCTAGCTTCTACAGAAATAACAGTTTCATAGCTGTTTTCATTTGTCTCTCTAGGAGTGAGTTTACAACTTAGAGCTACCGTTTCAACGCTATTTGTGTTTTTAGACATCTGGGATCACATAGAACGAATAAAAAAGGGGGGTTACATTGGGAATTTTCAAAAAAATTTTCACTTTAACCGTAACTGATAAAGTTTAACTGCCCCACCCTATACCATTCTCCTCCCCATCCCTCAAAACGTCTTCCACCAAAATTTCATTCATTTCTGATGAATGGTTTGGCTTCTAGAGGCCTTTAAATCGGGTTACTTATTTTATGGACACCCTGTACTTTAGGTCATGATACACTTTTAGCGATTCCAAGATTATTCCTTCCCTAAATCTCTCGCGTAAATATTAATCAAAATATTTTACCCATATGTAAAAATCTACTATCTATGCCAACCAAGATTTACTATTCGAACTACAAAAACTTTTGGAAATAAAATTTTGGATTCATAAGTGTATGATTGAAATATGACCTGCAAAAACGGTATCTTGTAAAAACACTTCATTCTAATTAACTATTGACACAGATATAAAAGACCGCAATTATAGTAGTTTTTATGAAAATTATGATGACCATTATGCAATACTTTTTTTAAAAATTGATAAATGTTTTATGGAAGAATGATTAAAATGCTCCCCTTAATGATTAAACCCACAATCATCAGTCGGGACTTTCAAAAAGATCTTTTTTTCAGTATTTTTGCTTTATCATAACTATGTTTTTATCATTTAATATTTCTTAAACCTTTGTTAAATAAACTTACTGTTATTATAAATAATCCATTTAATGATTATTAAAATGGTTTAATTCAATTGAAAATTATCTTCAAACTAGGAATACATATGATAAACAATATAATTTATGAAAGAAGAGCAACCAATAAGAACACTTCTGAACTGGATTCCGCACAATGACGTCAAACCTCGCGATTAAATATTAAAACATGAACAAAAACTAAAAGATCGTTTCTCTACCCCCACTTTTTCTTGAATGAAAAAGACTCGAGGAAATTCATACACAAAAAAAACATTTACTTTTTTTTCCGCGCACCATTTTGTGTTTAGAATAGAAAAACCTACTACTCACGAGTTGTAAATTCATTCTTTATTGTTTTTTGATATTCCCTTTTCTCTATTGTAGCAGTCGAGCACTTTATTGAGTTTATAACGAGTTTCTATATTTGGGGACATCAAGCTGCCCCAAATGACGGTAGTAGCTGGAGTTGTGACGTCAGCACGGACGTCACGAGCAACGGAGTTGTTTAGTTGTGTTTGGTCTATTGGGGATGAGACATTTCGACCACGAGGTCTACTTTTCTGACACCCGGGAGGATCGTAGGTAACCGGGATTTTCCGAGAATCACGACGGTTTTTTTTATTTGTTTTCCTATCCAGGAAATTATCAAGGATCTCTTTATAACGTTTTAAGGAGATTTTAAATGAAAATTGTTTAAATAATGTCGATATTACACAGTGAATTTTATTCAGTTTTTAAAATTGCAATTGATTGAACTTCGCAAAGGAAAAGGTAATATGATTCCCCTCGTTTCACCACAAAATGTAAATTATGGGAAAAAAATTAATACTTGCCACCTTATTCAACTTAGGGGAATTGCTGGGAGAATCTTAAAATTTAAATTTTTTATCGGAATCTTTAAAATTTAGATAAAAAAATATTTTTTTCTTTCAAATGTCAACTTATATGGTTAGATTCATCCGTAATCATTCCTTCTTCTGAAAAACATGATTCTTTAAACGAAGAATGCGGGTTTCACAAAATGCAAAAAAAATTATTAAACCTTAAAAATCATACAAACGCAAGGCTTTTGTAGAAAAAAACTTTAAATACATGAAAAGAAAACTTTAATAACAAATCGAAAAATGTAAGATTGAAAGAAAAGTTTAATAAATAATAAAATAAATAAAGTTTAATAATAAAAACAAAATTTAACGGATATATTTCAATTTTTTCTGATACCTCGAGGTTTTCAGTCATCATTTCACAAAAATTTTTTGTTCTAATGTTATACACAATTTCAGTTTATTCAATTTTCAGTTTTTAACACTAACAAAGGGATAAGGGTCCATCATTCCCTGAAACACTTGTATGTTTTTTAATTCTGTATATAAAATTATATTTTACAGAACAATAATTTTATCTCTTCTCAAACCAAAAACCTTCTTATCTATTTTTTAGTAAATCCACTATAATAGAATTTACCTGAGAGGTTAGTTAGGGATTCGGATCCCCTTTTGCCATGAATGTTAGTTTCTGTCCTTTTGTGTGATGAGAAGGAATGTTCCCCCCTCCCTGTAAAAAGGGGTTGTACCTGCCCATTGGAGAAAAAAAATTGGCCTATTCGACTTCATGTTAACTAATGTATTAAAATGGATAAAGTTAATGAGGATAAACTAGAAATATTTTACTGAAAGTATTTTATATTTTCGTTTTAATAAATTAAGTATAAAATGTTTTTAGTCCTATTTGAACAGCTTTTCATCGGAAAATTTAAATGGTGATGAAACTGTTTAATCTAATATCGAATATTCTCCCATTCCCGAGTTCCATCTTACTCTAATCTTCACTGGGTTTTAAACGGCACCACATTTTAATTATTCATTAAGTTTGAAGAACGTAATTACGAAGATAATAGTCATTAAGAATACTTAAAAGGCATTTATTACTGAAGCCTTTTAGCTACAATTTAATCCAATTTTCTTAGCATAAAATGAATATATCAGGAAATCAAGTGAAGTCATTAAATGCATGTATAGATATTATTTAAAGAATGTGTCTATCATTTCATATTTCACTTTAATGCTTTTGTTGCATAAAATATGAATACAAGTGAAACTCTATCAAATGAAAAACAAACACAAACTGAAAAATAATTTTAAGTATCTTTTTCTACATTTTAAATAAGGATAATTATTCTTTATCAACTACCCTATTGAGCTAGAATGTGTTGTTTGATTTTAAGTTGCATCTAAAATCGTTAAATTGATTTTGATGCAAATGTTGTTTTAAGGGGTAAAATTTAATTAAACGTACCCAATAAAATTTATCAACAACTTTACACTGTTATAGTCTGTTCACTTTGAACTGGCGCTTGAAAATATTTCCTTCCCCCACCACCGATCGGTAACCATAGCAATTATCTTCGTCAAAGTGACGAGGAAGGCATACTATTGGCTGCTCGAAGATAGTAACTATGGTTACGCTTCTAGCGTGGGGGAAAGCACTATTTCTCAAGCGCCAATTCTAAATGAATAGAGTATAAAAAACATTTGGGTTTTAACCCTTTATTTACCAAATTATTTTCGGCGCAAGTTTAGTACTGCTGATGCACCAAGTTTTTAGCGATAAAAATCACTATATAGTTTCCCCAACTAATATTAAGTGAATTACGTGGGTTCTAAATATGGCGCCAAAGAGCCAAAACTCGCCAACCATCAGCAGTTCTAAACTTGAGCTAGTGGTACTCACAAGTACCGTCGGTAAGTAAAGGGTTAAAATTGGTTTATTTATATTTTATGGTTCTCAACTAGCTTATTAACTAAATTAGAGCAAATGTGTTTCCATCAACGTTATTTTAAAATACGTGCCGAACCTTTGTTGTTGGCTAATTTTTCTTGCTAAAATTCTCCAAAAAAAAGTAGTATAAAGTAACCGATTATTAAATTCTAGCTTGATGTAATGGTATGTGCCACCCTTTATCAATTATGTATGTAAAAGACTGATCTTTATTGTGATATGAGACACAAAGAACACAAAATTGCTCTTGATAGTCATTAACTTGGGAGTATGGTATTACAAAGTTTAGGGCTTAATTTTCTATCAGTCAAAAAATACAAAGAACATGGTTTATTTTTAAATCTTTTGAAATATTTTTGTTTTGCATTTATGTTGTTTCATTTCTAATAATTGGATATTTTCGTTTGCCTTTGAAAAATCTGTCTTTTTGTCGATATTTCTAAAAAAGTGATCCTGTTTAAAATACAAACTTAAAAAAGTCTTCAAAAAGTAAATATAGCTCACCTTTCCCTAAGGCTGGATAATTGTTTATAATTTTGACTAAGTACTTTGCTTGAGTGTAAATTGTTAAATATTGCATGTTTTTTGCATGTTGAAGTATAAGTTTTGGTTTCTAAGCGTCCCCGTTGTGTTTTCTGAAAGAAAAAAATTATTTATTTTTTTACTTTGCTTTATTTTAAAGTATTAATTGGGCAGGTCAGTACCTCAAAAACCATCTTCTATCAGGTATCTACAATTGGGTTGTAAACACTTTTTCAAATTTAATATTTCCTAGCAGAATCTAATAAAAGAAAATCATCGGTTAAGAAATTTTTCAAGTCCGATCGTTAGTTAATTTTTAAATAAATAAAAACTACATGCGCAGTAGCTCAGCGCATAACGTCAATGGTGCTGAACACGTCCTCGTTCGGAAGCAGAGAGGGGAAATTCGAGCACTCGATTGGTTAGAGCACTTTGAGCCAGCGGCGGCTCCTTTGTATTAGTAACTCATGGGCAGCTGTGATGACACGCCCGGTTTTTCTCCTTTAGAACTTTTAAATGAGGATTGCAAATTAATTAGTGCTTTAAAAATCTGAAAACATGGTTATTTAGAGCCTGTGTGATGATATTCAATTCTCAAAATCGCTAATTTCAATAAGTGTTTACTTGCCAATTATATTTATTGTCCAACAATACCAGGGGAATATAAAAATTTTAATATCGTGGTTGCAAAAATACCCTTGTCAAAAAAATTTTTCAACCCCTTTTCTCTTATGTCACTTAAGTTTTCTCTTTTTACCTTATATTGGAAATACTTCATATCTTATAGTATTTTAAACGGTATTTCAAATTTGCCATTAAAATGAAGCGCTCTAATTTTATGTACTACACACAAATTTTTATACCAAAAAATCTAACCTAGTTTTTTTAATAGATGTAAATTGTGTTTAAAATGACTTAAATTTCTATAGGTAGTACCAAAATAGTCATTGAGGAAGAATAAATACAATTTTATAGGAAGAGTTTCATATTCATATACTTTTTCCAATACTATGTTATTCACTTCACTGGATTTAGCAAAGCTATGGCCAGACTTTTCAAACATAATATATAATCATTGGCCTCCCAAGCAACGATGAAAATACAGAAATACGTCCATTTACATGAAAATATAGCGATTATTTGGAATAGCCATGATTATCATTGATTTTGTTGCTTTTAAGTCTGTTGTACGGTTTGTGTCGTCAAGACTTTTTAAACACAAATAAAAGTTTTCCATATTTTGAAAATACTTTTCCTTTGAGTCATTACATACAAATTCTATACTCATAAGAATTTAAATTTGTGAGGAGATAATGTAATTAAAAAGTCATTGCCTGAGAAATTTAATGCAATTCTTATTTCGCTATAAACATACTAATGTTACACTTATAAATCCTCTGGCACCATATCATTATCATAATTATTTAAAAAGAAAAGGGAAAAGAACGCGCGCGCGCGTCATGAACAAACCCCTTCATATATAATAGGTGTATTCTCCGTTTTCTTAAGATTATTTTGATGTGTTACTCATTTTAAGCCCAATATGACACGAGATTTTCATCACTCAAAAAATGTACAGAAAAATTAGAAATCCCTATTCTGAAATGAAATATAGTGTGTCAGTGGTAACCAAACATGGCTGAAGTGTTTTTGGCTCTGTAGCTTTTCATTTTTAGACAATGCTTCTGAGAAATGAAAAAAAAATACTGTAAAAAATTATTTTTCATTCGTTTTACTTTCTACACACGTGGTTATGCTAAGCTTGTCTATACCTTAACAATAGTCTCTTCACTAATCCTTATTTTTTATGAGCTTGCCACTCCATGGTTTTTTTTCATGAGATAAAAAACTCGTGAGAATAATCTTATTATCAAGTAGTAAGGTTCATCTCGGTGTTAATATTTTCCACACACGATTACTGCATAGTATAAAGGGAATTAATCTTTTAAGTAATAAAATCTAAATGGGTGTTTACGGTTTAAATGAAACTTTTAAAGAAAATGCTGAAAAAGCATTTTGGAGCTTAATTTTATGATACATCGTGTATGAAAGTTTGATGTAATAAGTATAAAGTTTAGAAAATATGTTATATGGAAAGTTCGAGAATACTTTTATTCTGCGTCTAACCTTTAAAGAAATTTCTTTTAAGTAATTAAATAAATTAATATATATTGTATTAGTTTTTGTATTTTTAGTCTTTAATTATTCTTTGAAATTCGTCTTGATAAAGAAATTTTTTATCGTACTTAATTAGATGAATAATAAATATAAGAGCTTAAAAAGTTAGGTCGGGAGTAGATTATATTCCCTACATTAAATAGATCCCTGTTGTAAACTCATTAAACGTATGGAAATAAAAGATTAATTTCCTGCTCCGATACCATATCAATGCTGTCAAAATTAACTGTTTATTCTCGGTAAAATATGTGACTTTAAATAGCACCTAAACTGGTCCTGTCCGGCTCTTAGCCAAAAGAAAAATAGTGCGGTACGCAAAAAGAGGAAAAGCTTTCCCCCACATCCTTCGGTTCCAACTACCTGTTGACGTGCACACCTAATGGACCAAGGCACGGCATTGCTATCTTCGCGATAAAAATGCCTCAGGGATTAGCTTTCAATGGTCCCTCTTGGTTCAGGATTACCCTCTATAAGTGAAACGAAGTTCGCCGCTTAGCGCCAAAAAGCAAGCACGAACGGCTAATGCTGTGTTGAGATTTTTGGTTGTTATTTACGTCAAAGAAAATAATAATATAAATCGGTGAATTGTACAAAAAGGTGGATTTTGGCGGTAAACCTTAAGGAATATTGAATGGCTTTCATGGATTAAGTATTCTGAAATGTAATCTTCTTTGAAACTTTAAATCCACCTTCTATATATCCTTTAACATCAAACAACATAATAATAAAAAAGAAGACTATTTGATGGTTTTAAATACTTTTAAGGTAAATTAAATCAGTTATTTATTTTCAATCATTAAAGATTTTATGCTAGGATTTTTTCTGATAAACTCATCACACATTCATTATGATGCTAGTCGGCCCTAGAATATTTCTAAATTTTTACCCCTTTATAGACTTGCAATGCATTAATGACGCCCACTCTTTATCCTTTAACATCAACCAACATAATAATAAAAAGAAGACTATTTGGTGAGAACGTTATTTATCAAAACCCTATTAATAAAAATATATAAAGTGATCGTATTAAAAGCTTATATCTTCAACTCAGCTTATAAGCTACTTAATTAAAAGGTTTTATGGTAGTTTATAGTCGGTCTCAAAAGATATCAAACCTAAAGAACTTCAATTCAAGTAAAAATGATTTGACAGGTAGAGTGGAAAAACGATTCCTAATAAGTAACAAAAAATAATTAAATACTAAAAGGATTTGTGTCCAATCAATTTACTTAAGTAGAAATGCTTTCCTTTAGAAACATAAAATTACTTTTTGAAAACCTTTAGTATTCGTTCTTAAAGATTAGAAAGACTTGAAAAAAGTATCCTGAAACATAAAACCTTTATTTAGAATCTTAGATTTAACTTTAAATGTCCCTTTGTGTATAAATTGTTTTCTTAAATTTGTAAAAACAAAAAGGGGAAATATGATTCGCTTCGATACCGTAACGATAAATTCCTCCAAGTTTAGGGTAATTGCAAAAATAATACACTCATGCATGGTTTAGATTTTTTAAAAAGAGAAAATAGCCGTTTCTCACAAACATAGTATCATGTTCAAATAATTTTAAAACAATTATTTTCTTTTTTGATTATTTATTTCATTCAGATTTTAATATTCCATAACAAAGTAAAAATCTCAATTAAACTTTTGCTTTTTAATACCTATAAATTTAATTACTTTTAAATAAATTTTTTTCTGATTCTCTTAAGTTTTACTCATAGCATTGTTTAACCTGATTCCATCACAAATTTTTAAATTCCTGCTGTTTTTAATTTCAGGCTTTTGAAAAGTTTTATTTTGTAACAATCATTTTAAATTAAGTAGGGATATTTAGCTGGATAATTCAAGCTATAAATAAATGTAAGAGTTGTTTTTTATAATTTATATTTCAGGACTTTTTAGTTATTTTTATTTACTATAGTATAAGCCAACACCCAACACCTTTCTTTTAATTAAAATCTGTATCATAACATTACTTTAGTTCTTAGTTAATTTTTATGATGATGTTATTATTTTTATTTTGAAGGATTTAATGCAATCAAATCTATCTTAGTTAGTGACAGATTAACATAGGTTAACTTTTTCATAGTCTAATTCTAATAGAATAGGGTAAAGTATTGTACTTTAGCCACCTAGCCATAGCTGAATCCAAGTGGTCAAAATTTAGGAATTAAGTTCAATACAAATACAAATACAAATTAAGTCGACCAACTACAGGCGTAAGCCCAGCAAGGTTGGTCCAGTCTTTTTAACCCACACTACCGGAATCCCAGTATCTGTCAATTTTCCTCTTGAACTCGTTTACCCCACTTGAATTTACAATTGTTTCAGGCATCGCATTCCATCTATCCACTACCCCAGGGGTTCCCAATAAAATTTTGCCGAGGACCCCCTTTACAATTAATTTACTGACGAGGACCCCTTGAACTTAAAGGTTTAATTTTTTTAAATGTAGATTATATAGAATCCACTACAAATTACTAATGTATTCAAATCATTACATGAATATTACACTCATTATAATTTGAGTTAAATTATGAAGTAATTTATTGTCTAAGTATAATGGTGAAGAATGATGTGGAAAATGTTTATTTACAAAGGAAATTTTATGCAAGACAAGTTAAATGAAAAATACAAACCAATCAATATAATTTATAACTGTACAATTTTAGTGAGATATGTGGAATCTTTCCTTCGTGCTTATTATTTCTGAAATGTCAGGTTCCATAGTTGAAACCTTAACTCTAAAATCCGATCCCAAGTCAAGTCTATTAATGTTTTTCATGAAACACATAAATGAAAAGGCCTCTTCACATCGAAAGGTGGTCGGAAAAGGAAGAATTACCTTTAAATAAAAATACTTAATTTCTCGGTGACATTTCTCGGACCCCTTGGACACAGCCCGCGGACCCCCAGGGGTCCGCGGACCACCTATTGGGAACCCCTGCACTACCCTATTAAAAATAATGCTTCTATGCTATAATGCCCTTGTTCTATTACCCGTATTGAAATCTAGTCCCTCTGTGTCCCCTTGCTTTACCATTTTAAAAAGTTGAATCAAATCCCCTCTAATCCTTCTTTTCTCTAGAGTGAACATATTTAGCTTCTTTAATCTTCCCTCATAACTTAAACTGGATATACCCTTGACCATTTTAGTAGCCCTATGCTGAACCCTTTCAATTGAATCAATATCTTTTTTTAAGTATGGAGACCAAAACTGAACAGCATACTCTAGATGAGGTCTCACCAAGCCTCGGTATAGTGGCAAAATAATATCCACGGACCTTGAAGAAACAGTTTTTTTAATGTATCCCAATATCCTATTAGCCTTTTTACTAGCAGATGAACACTGATGAACCCATTTAAAGTGTTCATTTACTATCACCTCTAAATCCTTGATCATATTACCTTTTTAACTTTGTTCCCTTGCAGATAAAATTCTGCCCTATCATTCCTTCACCCTATATGAAGTACCTGACATTTACTTATGTTAAAGGACATACCCCATTTTTCATCCCATTGTGATATCATATCTAGATCCCTTTGTAAATTTTGTACCTGCTCTTGAGTATCTAACCTCCCCCAAATTTTTAAGTCATCAGCAAAGATGCTGATCTTGTTCCTAATGTACTGACTAATATCGTTAATGAATATTATCAAGAGAATTGGCCCCAATACTGACCCCTGTGGCACCCCACTCATGACCTCTGCCCACTGAGAATAATTACCCTTGACTTGCACTCTCTGTTTCCTACCTATCAACCAATTCCTAATCCACAGTAGTGTTTTACCTCTGATACCCAATTTTTCCAATTTGAGTAGCAATGCCTCGTGTGGAACCTTATCAAATGCCTTTTGAAAATCCGTGTAAAATATGTCTACACTATGTTTTTGATCCAACTCCTTTGTTACTTCGTCATAGAACCTAAAAAGATTAGTTTGACGGGATCTACCCTTCCTGAATCCAAACTGATTGTCTGAAAGTAAGTTACCCTCCTCCAAGTATAACATTATATGCTTTTTAAGTATGGTTTCGAAAATCTTACAAATGACTGATGTTAAGCTTACTGGTCTATAATTGCCTGGATCCCATTTTGGTCCCTTTTTATATATTGGAGTTACATTAGATAATTTCCAATCTATTGGCACCAAACCCGATTCGTATGTTGATTTAAAAATTGTCATTATTATGTCCCCTAATTCCTCTGCGCATTCCACAAGCACTTTTGGATAAACATCATCTGGTCCTGGAGCTTTAGTTGGCTTTATGCTTCTTAAAAGATGTATTATTTCCTCCCTATTAAAACAACAGTCCGAAATTTCCACCCTTCCATTATACTCTAATGCATAGTCACCCATTAATTTAAAATTCTTATTAAAAACCTCCATGAAAAAATCATTTAACACCTTTGCCATACCTATATCATCCTGAATAATTGTGTCCTCTCCTAATTTTAATGGCCCCAAAGTAGAGCTTACCTTATTGTTCTCCCCTGCATAAGCATAAAATTCTTTTGGGTTTTTAATGATATTCCTAGCCAGTTTTTCCTCTAAAGCCCTCTTCTGCCTCCTACTGATATTTTTGAAGTCTTTCCTAGCCTTTAAATAAGCCCCCTATCACTATTCTTCCCAGTACGTTTGTACTATATATAGGTTTTTTGTTTCAACTTCAATGCCTTTCTCGTTTCCCATGAAAACCACATGGGTGTCAATTTACGCGCTATTCCCTTTTGCCTAAATGTAACATTATTTTCAATCACCTTATTTTCCAGTTCACCTTATTCACCAGTTCTTTAAAAACTGACTGGTTTTAGGGAGTGGTTATTCCATGTTTCAAGATGTTAATCGATGCACGACTGTGGATAACAATTAGGGGGCGTCACCTTGAAAACTGAGGGGGATGGAGGAAAATGGGTGTCATATTTGAATTCAGCAGGTCATTTTACACAAGAATCAGCTGAAATTCAGTCATTGGAATTTGGTCTTTTTTGTACAGCAATTTAACTCTAAGTGCGGCATTGGAACCCTTCCGTGGGTGCTTCGGGGACGTCAAATACCTCAACCGCTTTTAGTAAAAATCATTGCTGCATATTGCCATCAAATTTGGGTCCTTTCCGAAGGGGTTGGACCCTTCAAACGTAAATTGCGTAAAAAATAAGAGGAAAAAATAGCGTATAAAAACCTCTACAATTTTAAGCAATTTTTTGGCATTTTTAGGGGGGTAATAACCCTTTAAACCTATCCATTTACTACAAAATGTCATATTTTACAAATTTCAACCTTCCTTGTCCCTTTGGATGTAATTAAAAGACTAAAGTAATGCTTTTTGACCCTGAAAATCGAATTCAAAGTCATTATATCATTGAAAAACGTAAAAAGGGGGAGGGGCTGTTCCCCGAAAATCCTGAGTCAATTGAGAATATTAATGGTGATTTTCGTATTCAGCGACCCAAAATCTATAAGAAATGACTATTTTCATCAAGGAAATTTTTTCATTGTTGAACAGTGTTATACCATGGTTTTACCCAAGATACACTTAACCACCTTGAGTGACAATACAAATCCCTATGCTGACTTTAATTACATTGGTATTTTGATTTTAAAAGTCGGGTAGGGGTTAGTTTCATGACTAAAGCTAATTTTAAGTGAAATCTATAATCTTATATATAAAAATCAATGTTTGTCTGTTTCTCCTTTATAGTTTTAAATTTTTCGAACCTACATTAACTATTAAACTATACCACGTTGATCTCTTCGCTCCAGGGAAGGTTTCTGAATAAAAATAATTTAAAGTCGAAGCGTCTTAATAACTTTTTTGGTCAATTTATGCTTAAAACCCATATTTCATGCCTAACTTCAGGGCAAAACCACATTGTTGTAAGAGAAGATGTAGCATTAATTGTTGTAGGCATATTCTCGATTGTTGCAGTTTAAAATCCATTGTTGTAGTTTAAAATTAATTATTGTAGCATAAACATAAAAATGGATCCTTTATCAAACTATTTCCCCATTTGGACTGGCGAAGCCCATCTGTAACACACCAGAATAATTTTTTTAAATGGACTGGCGAAGCCCATCTCTAACACACCAGAATAATTTTCCTTAAAAATGGACTGTCGAAGCCCATCTGTAACGCACCAGAGGATATTTATTAAAAAAAACTGAAACCCCGGCGAAGCCCGGGTCTAGCACGTCAGCGCTAGTTTTGTGATAAAAATCAGTGTTTTGATAAGTTTAAATCTATTAAATAAGCAATAAACTAAGAATTTTTGACATAGATCCAAGGTGCAATACCGGTGACCTATTTTCAGTTTGTTTTTTCATTAATTCGTTCTGAAACACTTCAATTTAAATTCCCAAAAAAGTATTTGATAAGTATAAAAGGATAAAGTATCGAGTGAAAGTTGTTTCATTAGTTTATTTTTAACAAATAAAAGTAAAAATACAAGTGCAATGTAAGCTCCCGCAAAAAAAAACGTTACAGTTATTTTTTAGGCTTGGCGATTTATCGATGATTTGGCGCGTCTGGCGTTTTTGTATTTTAAACAATGTGTTTTTAAACAATGTTTTTTAAACAATTAGCCCATGAAAACGGTAGCTTTTTCAAAAATTTCATATAGAAGTTTTTTTTCGGCGGTTTTATATGTTTTCGAGGGCGCTGATTACGAATATGAATTTTGCTTCCGTGTGGGGGGTCGGCTTCATATCGAAAATTGCAAAAAATCGATTTTTTTTTGCTCTTTTTTCGATTCTCAGCTTATATTTAAAAACTATAAATTTCTCGAAGATAATTTCAGTCACAAATTTTAAGACCAGGAAATTTCCTACAAAATGCACTGTTGAACTTTGGTTATCCGAAAAGTGGTTTTGCCGCTAGAGCGTGCTCAAAACCATGAATTTTTTAGCATCTCCGCAAAAAAAATGGAAACGCGTACTTCTACCCTCTACAAAACGAAAACTATTAAAGTTATCAACAAAAATTTCATACCATATGAAAGACATTTAATTTCTATCCATGACATGCTTTATATTACCATTTTTTTAGAAGGGAGAGGGAGCGAAGAAAAGATAGATAATTGAACTGTCGCAGCTTGCAGACCAAATGGACTTTTGCGGTTGTTAATCTTAAATCTGCGCTATATTTCCGGTATATTACCAATAAAATGGGTTGTTTTGGATAAATTGATGATTAAGCATGCCTAAAAAAATGAATTTTTAAATTAAATTTATTTTGGGTATTTTTATCGGATTTTCAACCAATATTTTAAATTCATAAATTAAAAATTCATAATTAATTCATTAAATTCATAAATTATGGGAGTGTTTTAATGAACGAATTAATATGTTTTAGCATAGCTAAATCTGAATTTCAAGTTTATTTTAATTTTAAAAGTCTTCTTCACACCAAAAATCGCAAAAAATCTCAACCTTTTGCTTTTTTTCCTCGGTTTTTTATAGATTTTCTAAATAAATATTCAATTTTCGAAAATATGCACCAAACCAAATTAAAGTATAAGCAAAATTTCCAAAAGATGCACTGGTTAATTTTTATTTTGCGATATATTCTGTATGTTTTATAGTATTTTGAAATGAAGCAATTTTTTTGTTTTTATACAGTAAAGTGATGAATGCTCGATTTCTCCCACTACAGCTCTAAAGATAATTAACTTACAGAAAATAGTTTATACCAAATGAAAGATCATTTCATTTCCTACAAAATGCACTATTTTACTCTAATTTTATAATAATAAGTATTGACGCTAGAGTGCACTGAATTACAGCTGTTTATTAACTTTACCCGAAAACATGATTAAAACAAATTAAGTTAATGATTTACCGGGTTAAAATGTTAGAATGAATTCAAAATAACAAGCTGAAAATTGGTGTAGAAGTAAAAGATAATGTCCTGATCATTATTCCAAAATTACCAAAAAATCACACCAAGGGAAAATCCACCACTTTGAAAAAACCACCGGCATCTTTGACTCTCAATTTAAGCATATTGATAAAGGAGTTCCCTCTTAACGCAGCAAAGAAATTGCCCCAAAAAAGCATTATTGTAGCTGGAAAAAAACTGGAATTTTAATGTCGAATATTTAAAAAAAACTATTTTCAATCGATTTAGGTAAATTAAGGCTTAAAATGTAATTTATTTATTTAACAAAAGCATATATATGTTACGGGCAAAGTGATTAATTGGGAATTATTAATAATGCCCAGAACGGAGGCGGGTAAAGTGATAAATTTCATTGATTAATGCCATTAAATTTATCACATTGCCCTCCTCTACCTCGGGCATAATGTCCGATTTATCACATTGCCCATAACATATATACGTGCACGGTCAAAACTAGCACCGTTTGGCTGCAACTGAATAAAAATAATGGACAAAATGGTCTAATTAAAGAATCATACTCTGCTCCAAACGATTTAGCAATCAAACGCTCCAACTTTTGTTCATAATTTTCATTTAATAATTAAACAAATAAACTACATTTTAAGCATAAATGTATTTAAAAAGCTCGAACAGTTTTTGAAATATTTGACTTTAAAATTATAATTTATTCGAAAGCAATTGAATTTGAAAATCTAATATTAATTAAATTTTATAATTTTTTAAGCTGAGTGAAAATAAGTTCAATGTGTAAACAAGGTTAAAAATCAGTTTCCATATTGTTTTGCGCGTTTTAGTCCTTTACCCCAATGATATGAAAACTATTTTTTTATTAAAATTCATAACAAGAAAATCATATTAAATGAAAACGAATCAAAGCAATTTCAACCAGTTAGTACTGTTACATTTTCGTTCTAAAGAAACCTATCTTTGGATGCCATGTCTAGCATCCTTCATATCATCGTTAACAATGTTTCGTATGAAATAAATACAATGAGAACATAACACTATTTTATCCACATAATTATAACTACTTTTATTTAAATTTTTCTTTCTCTTACTATCATTTAATGATTATAAATATACATAACAATTTAATATTAACAGGTGTTTGGAAAGAACAAATGGTCGACCATCACACTATTAGGTGTTACCAAATAAACCATCGCATCGGTCGAGCTCTGGCATTTATGTTTTTTTGGGCCGATGTTTTTAAATTTTAACTTCGGCCGCCGATGCCGATGGCTATTTTTTCAAACATTCGGCGCTGATGCATCGGTCTAGCCCTATATTCACCTATTGCATTTTTTAACAGTTTCAATATCCTGCATTTTATATTTTCCCATTTAATATATTTTATCAGTCTTCTAAATTGAATCGCTTATTTCTGAAACATGTCAAATGCCAATTTCTTGTTTTGAGATAATCGAGAAAACCTGTATAAAAACTCGCCACATTTTTATGAAAATGTTTAGTAATTTTTTTTCTTCAAGTAGACCTTAATTGAATATTTTTCACGCAAAAAGAATTTTTTTAATGTTTTTATTCTTGTCAGAAAAAGTTATTAAAAAATTTGCATTTGACAGATATCTGCAATAAAAAAGTATACAAGCCTATTTCCACAGTTTAACTTTACATGGTTAAAAGTTAGTTTATGTGTTGTTAAAAGTAGGAGTATTAGTTGAAAATAACATTTTCTTGTTAAATACTAACCCATTAAATTATTATTAAATTTTTTATATTTTTTTCTCTTTTGGTTAGTAGATGTTTATATACCTTTTTTATAAACGAATTCAACTCCAGTCACAAAAATAGTGGTCAGCCAACAAGAATATTAGTATAGACACCTTCGAAGTCAATTACATAGGTTTTTTTAGATGAAACTTAGTGGACAGTGAATCGATTTTGTTTTAAAAGGCTATACAATCAGTTAATTTGTTCAATATTATGATCTGGGGTATAGTTGTCCCCTTTTCATAAAGGGATTCCTCGATCTAAAATCTCAATCACATGGATCTAATAAAGGGCCACAAGCATAAACATTTTAAATATATAGCTACCAAAACGTCCTTATTCTTGATATTCGCACAAAAACTTTAAAAATATGGTTTTTACTATGACTTGATGGATCTAACGGATAATCTCTAAAGGATAAATTTTCCAATTGAATATAGTGTTTGTATTGAATAAAAAAAGCAGCCCCAAACAAGCTACAGATGAGACGGCATGAACAAAATTCCCCGCAATTTAAGTGCAGAAACCTGTCAAACGACGTCGTTTGACACGTTTCTACACTAAAGCTGGAATTTAAGATGGTGGAAAACTATTTTATAATCACGTAATTTTCATAATTTTTACTTCAAAATGTGCGTTTACCCCTAAAGAATCCCATAATACCAATAACTCATTTTTGAAAAAAGTGGCGTTTGACATGTTTCAGAATTAAGCGATTCAATTTTGTCAGATTTATTTCATTTCCTAAATTAGTGAAATCAACAATAATCATTTGCTAATTAGAAAATTTATATTACTAATAAAATAAAATGGATAAACAAAAATTAAAATAGTTTAACCATAAATATTAAATTTACAAGCTTGTTAAAAGCTAAAAATTTTAAAATAAACTTCTCTCTGCTTCAATAATTAAAAAACAAATATATTGAAATATCGATTTACTAGTTCTGTGGGTTACAAGACTTCAGTACTTGGCGATTGGCGACTAATTCAGATTTCCCATGTTATTTTTTCGAATTTTAACAGTCTGCCATTTCTTTTCTTGATGACCAAATTAAGTGAAACTTGGTTTTTAGGGGTTTTGTAGTATGCTCTTTCAAAAAATCGAATAAAAATTGGGGTGTTCTTTGAAAAAATTTGGACTTCTTATTCCTCTGCGCCAGAAGACGACCTCTGAGCGAAAAATAGTCAATTAGTGTTTTCAAGCTTATACTAAACCCTGAAAAATGACACCAAAAGCATCTTTCTAACCCCACTCGTTCGCACGCAAAGTCTACTGTAAAGTTTTTTTTTGCGGGAGCTGTACATACTCCCCTATTCAAAATTTACAAATCAATAAGGCTTAAAATATTAATACCAATCGAAGTTAGCATTTATCATATTAAAAATTAATAATAGTAATAGAATTTAACAATACAATTAAAAAGAACTGTCGCGTTGCAAGCAATAAAACTCCAAACAATTGTCTCTTTAGTTTGGAACTTTTCATTTCATTCATAATTTAATGATAAAAAACGACGGACTATCTCTTTTTATCAGATTAAAAAAAATCTCTCCGACCCCAAAATAATATGCTTCTAAAAATAGCTCCGAAAATCGAAGTTTTTTCAATTAATGGCATACCTTGAAGAGAGAGGGGCAGAAAATGTCCCAACAAGAGCCCCAGAGAAGGAAATGTTTATGACGAAAGTGGAGAAAAAACTCTCCCTTTTCCTAGGTTTTAACGATATCCGATAACGTATTATTAAACCTTGAAAATCTCCGCATCTTGAAACGAATATGTTGCATTAAAAAATGCAACAATGACGAAGAATAAATCTGAAAAGCAATGGATGCGACCTGTTATTAATCTTCAAGAAGATGAATGTTTGACGAGGGAAACAGTGGTTCTTAACCTCGGTGCACTTGCACTAAGAAGGGAAATTGAAGAAAGTTTTATCAAAAACTTAATTGAAAATTAAAGTTAAGGAATTAGTTGATAGGGCCCAAGTCTTCTTTTGTTACACTCATAATAATAAATTGTATAAACTGAATTAAAATAATAAACAACCTTGAAACAGTTTCAAATACAATAAGAAATGGACATCTTAACTAATAATTTTTAACTTTTAATTATTTACGTTATTGGTTTTTTATGTTTTTTGTTTAGTAATAATTATAAGAGAAATTTTTATCTATTCTTTATTTTGGTACAAAATCTTATTATCGTTTAAATACTCTTTATAGCAATCCAACAAATAAACCCCTATGTTTGTACTGGTGAAGTGTACTAGTACAGTATGTAATCATTATTATATCCTTTTATAGGATAACTAGGACGATAAAACACAAGAAAAAATTAAAGAAGATAGTCTTTATGATGAAAAAAATGGTTTTAAACTATACACTATGCATGAGACAAAAGAAACTTGCTGTTCAAAGTATGAAAAAAGTAGTTTAATTAAAGAATAATTGCAAAAACCAATTAGAGTACCCTTTCTAGTTGAGTGGATAGTTATCAATTTACTGGCATAGGTCTCTATTAAAATACTGTTGCTTTAAAAGGAAAGTTGTGATTAGCTTACTCCCAAAAGAGATAGATTTAAAAATTTGGCCGAGACAGATCTTGATTTAATATGAATAATGCACTCGAAAATGGAAATTCTGACAATTTTCTGGAGAAAATATTAAGACCCAGGCATTTATTTGCTGAATCCAAATAAATTGGATTTGCAGAAGAAGCTGTTTCGATTCCTAGTTTAAGATCTAAAAATTAAAGCTTTCTTTCTTTTGTTAGCTTTCAAGGGGGTCCAGAAATATGTTTGATCTAAAATCCCTGTCGTCATAAAACTAGCTTTATATAAGCAATGAAATATTCTCGACAGACCTCTCCTCGAGAAACAAATCCACCTGTTGGTAATCAAGGAACTAAAAATTTACTTTCTATCAATTCTAGTATGACCAGCAAAATTACAAGAAGTAGGAAAGAAAAAGATCCACTATATAAGTCAAGTACGAAGCCGTTAAGTAGCCAGAAAACCCCAAAAGCACACATCTCTCTATCTAAAAATAATCCAGTCTTTGCGGCTTTTTTTCTCTCTCTGTCGAGCTCACTCCCCTCTCCCCAGGTATAAGCGTCGGGATGGATTCCAATCAATGGTCAACCACTTTGGCGAAGGGATAAAAATAGCGCATTCTTCTGACAGTGTAAATCGAAGGGAAAAGATGAAAGAAGAAGAAAAGAAAACTGTTTCTGTCGCTCCGCCGCGGTAATTGAACGGATATATTCATGAAAGGGGAGGGATGAGGCGACAGGTTCTTAAGCTGCCCGATTATTTTCAAGGAGATTATTCCCTCACGAGAGAGGGAGAGAGAGGAATGAGAAGGGATTATAGTGGAGTTTACCTGGGGATATAAATTATGCTCTTGCGAGATCTCGGGAGTAATGTGTTATGTTGAAATCCGTAACCTTTGGACTTGTCTGTAGTGTTTGCCGGATGTGTATTGAATTTTATGGAGGTTTTATGGAGGAAAAAGTTATTTGGACTCTCAAGTTCTAGTATGAAAAGCGTGATTTCTACGGAATCGTCATATCATATTCATTTTTTCATGTGTATTTTTATCTCGTTTGATTTTCGCGGCGAAAAGTAATAATTTTTGGTTATTTTGTCTAATTTTCGGGAATAAAATATATTTTTTCCGCGGAAAGAAAATAAAATTAAAAATCTCCTTTAGACTAAGTAGAATTGTTTTTAATTTATTAAAAAAACAATGTTTGACCAAAAAATAGTTATATATACTCAGTTGCAACTTAACTTGAGCTTGTAGAAATATGCTCAGAGAAACCAAAGAAAGTAGTTCCCAGTGCGGTATCAGAATTTTGAGTGAAATTAAGAGATTCAATTTTAAAATATGATTAGTTTTTTTAAATCCACGTATATTAAGCGTCTTTTTATACCGATTTGCAAAATGTTGAGTACTATTATTTTTCAAGTGGCCCAATGCGTAGTAGTACATTTGTTTGAATAAAACTCGCCAGCCAATAAGATCTCACAAAGCCCCGCAAGCTTTCTGTTTACTCCGATTTTCTTCCGCGTGACCATGACGTCAGGCTCAACTTAAGATGCAATCGAGTATAGGATTAAACTACAAACATATTTTTGTTCTTCAAAAATCGTTCTTATCCCTTCGGACTGAAAAAAAATTGTTGGGAAAACTTTCCTCAAGAAATTAATCTGTAATCATTATTTATTAAATAAACTGTTTAGTTATTATTTACATGTTTTAATCACTTTATTGTGAAAATAATCATCATGAGTGAAATAATTGACTCTATTACTTAGTAAAATGTAACTTACTTTTAAAATTTCAAGAGAAGAACCTTTTGTAATTTTCTAATTTTAATTATTAAGTAATACTTATTAATCTCAACAGTTAAAACTTCATGAAACAATTCAAAAAATCCTCACAAAAATACACGAGCATACCTAGTTGCGATTTAAATTTGAATTGCTCTGTGCTGATAAAAGAGTCGTTCTCCAAAGTAGTTTTAGTAGCTAAAACAAGGTGTCACCTTTTTCTTGTGTGATGGATTAAAATGAATGCAATATCGTTTGTATCCCGTCTCCACCATATTCTTATCTTCGCTGGGGGTGCGGTAGGTAACGAGACAATGTTCAAAAAGCTTTCAGCAGTTGCCGTTAACCATTGACAACTATTAAAATCCGAATTTCTCTTCTTATTGATATATCGTAAAATGACAACAAACCGGAGAAGTTTTTCCACCAAACATGTTTTTACTTCCTTATTTATGAATATAGATTTTCCGTTAAAATTATTTCCAAGGCTTAAATAATTTATATAATTATACTTTAAAGATAAGATTTTCCCCCTGAAAGAGAAACGTTTCTTTTTTCAAAACAATGTAGTTTCGAAAAAAAAGCGGGGAAATATATAAGGTAACGTAAACTAAAAATTAAAATATATTCAGAATTAGATGTATCTTTTTAAATTGATTTAATAGAGGACACTTTCGTAAGTTACTTTTTTATTTATAAAAAAAGAAATTAAATGGCTTAATTCCCTCATAGAGATATAAATCTTTTTTATGTAGTAAATATTTATGTAATAAATTCACGTTATATTTTCTGTTTTCATGATATCGTTGTAAGAATTAAATTAGTCTCAATTTTAATTCATTAAGATGGTTTTAATTTTTCTGTTCATACTGAGCTTTCCGGTTCTTTGGGATTTTCCATCTTTTTCCATTTTTTATGACTTTTTTATTTTTCCATTTATATGAATGAAGGAATTATTTCCGCCTCTTTCTTTCCGTTGCGAAGCACAGAGCTGCCATCTCTCCTGCTTTTCCGTAAAATCACAAGCATTCGTAACACTTATTAGGCTCGGCGTTAGGACCCTTAGGAAATTAACGTACTTTTTATACGGCCCCTTATTTTTATTAATGGGTTTGTAATGGTGCTCTGTTGAAAAATCATCATTAAAAAACGGAAAAATGAAGGGTAAGTATTAATAACAAACAAGGGGCAGTATAAATTTTTGAGTGATACTGATCCCGTTCTTTGTCTAGCTTATTGTCTACTCAATTATTTCAATTAAAATGTAATTGTGTGGAACAATGAAGGTAGATAATAAAACAAAAACTTTTAGCAAATAAAACACTTAAGAATGTTATATACGCACAGAAAACATTTTCTAGATATTCCATGGATAATATTTTTAAAGTATTGTAAACTATGAGTGTCTGTCTCATCACCCCATAAAATATCATAAATGAAAATTGTGGTTTTTATGAGACATATTTTATGGTATTGCTTGAAGTATTTCAAGCACATTTCCCATTTCTTTCAATTATCTTAATCGATAATAGAAAGAGAATAGAAAGACATAGAAAGGGTTGGATTTAGGTAAATAAATATCTATCTAAAATTACAAAAATAAAGAAGGAACTTCTAATGACCTAACTATTACACTAAGGACTGTAACAACTAGAATACTACAGTATTCGAGAGTAATTATACGAGAGTTGTTTTTTAATTAACTTCCATTTTTATCCTGAAAAAAGTGGTAGGAATTTCGAAATAATTTTGGTTTTGGTACATCCTTCAGGTTCAATTTGCCACTTTACTGAAAAATTTCGGACATTTTTTCTATTTTTATCGATTTTACAAGCGCGCTCCTCGAACTATTTTCCCACCAACCCATAGATAATTTCGCTTTTTTTTCTTAGTTACTGGAAAACTATTGGGTTGTCCCATAAGTTCTGTTACTTTTTTCGAAATTTCGTGTTTGAAATTTTTTTATGAAAAACTGGTAATAGGTGGAGATTTCAAACAAAGAGGATTTTGATCTATGTATATTTATGAACATAACGTGTGAATTTGGTAGTTCTCATGATTTTATTTCTTTTCAAAATGGCGGTTTGAAAAAAAGACAAAAAACGACGATTTTCAGGTAATTTTTGTCTTTTGTTTAAAAAACTGGGAAGAACGCATAATTCATGGCTAAAAAACGTTTTACAGTATATTTGAAATGTTTCGATTAAGGTGTCATAATTTCAAGATGATTCAATAAGTTTAAGGTAGGAAATTTCGGCGTTAAAACTTCATATATTGCTAATTTCACGTGTTTTTCAAAGCACGCCCATTGTTTTTCTAAGCAGCTGGTATGAAGCAAATAAGAGGCAGATGTTTTTTGAACCATAACGCTTTTTTACACAGTTTAAACATTGAAAGAACCTTTTCATATTATAGGTGAATAGATATATTTCTAAATTCCAACGAGTTGTTTTTATTGTACCTTTTTCGTATGAAGCAAATAATTGCTTCGTTCGCATAGCGTATAAGTTCAGCGAGTGTAATTCGGATAAGCTAAAATGTTGCGCGCTTTTAGTGTGCGCACTACTTTATAAACTTAATTACAGAGATAATTTAATATACTGCATATTTTGAATACTGGGGTCTATCTGTAAGCTTTTTTGTTGTTTTTGATGATTTTTTGTGAGAATTTCTTTGAAATGACTAACATTACTGAGGAAAGTTTTTTGCAATTGATGTTATGTTTGAGACCGAAATTTCCTAAGTTAAACTTATCGAATTTTCTTGAAACTATGACATTTTAATCTAAATATTTCAAACATACAGCAAAAAATTTTTTAGCCATGAATTATGGGTTCGTCCTAGTTTTTTAATCAAAAGAAAAAAATTACGCAAAAATCGTCGTTTGCGGTCTTTTTTTCAAACCGCCATTTTGAAAAGAAATAATATCATGAGAACTACCAAAATCACACATTATGTTCATAAATGTACATAGATCAAAATCCCCTTTGTTTGAAATCTCCACCTATTACCAGTTTTTCATAAAAAATTTTCAAACACGAAACTTCGTAAAAAGTAACAGAACTTATGGGACAACCCAATATTATCAGTCTTTTAAAGATATTTTTTAGAAAGTATTTTGAAGCGCTTTTTTAAATTAAGCGGAATTATTTTCATCATAAATGTATATTGTATAGCGTCGATTGGTCGTTGGTATTGGGGAGATAATAAATTGTACGACAGTTTCTTCGTGTTTACTGCAACTTTATCCGTGATCCAGAAAAATGGAAATATTTTAGAATTGAGAATTTTTTTTAGAAATTCTAAGGGCTTATTGCACATCCTCAAAAGAATCCGAACAGTTTGATACCAAAAATGTGCTGTACGGATCAGTAATAAAAAAGCCTTTCTCTGGAAACCGTTCATCAAAAACTTTTTTTTAGAATAGAGAGAAGATACTAGTTGCTAACTGTGTCAGTACGTTATTGACTTAACTTGACTTTCATGAAATTCAAAAATGTACCTTACGATATCGTCTTATTAATGTGTTATTTAGCGTTTATTTGGTTGGTTGGTGTTGTGTCCAATTCCTCGAAGTCAAGCTAAATTTCTCCATGAGCCAAAAGGAAAAATGTATGCCAGAGCCCCGAGGAGGTTGGACTTCTGCCTGTTGGTCCACGGAAGGTATTTTATTTCCCTTCTACCACCCACTGGAGAACTAGTGGAGGCGTTCCCCTATCCGCCAGGCTGGGGACGCGTCCTCTAGGGGTTACAGGCTCCCCCGAGGGTAGTGTTTATTTAAAAGACTATTTAAAACAGAAGTTGTGGCAGTTAGATTCGAAAGTAACTTTAAAGAGTAAATTCTTTGGGTATGTATAATTCCTATCATAAGTAATCTCGCATGATTTACGCATCTCTATGAAATACGAATTGTTTACGTTAATGAAAATAAATTTCTGAGTTGTTAAAAAATTAAATATTGACTAATCCACTTAACAAAAAAATGTAACCGAGAGAAAAAGCAACAATATGCTAAATAAAGTGTCATTACCTACTTATTTCTAAGATTGGGGGATTGTTCAGCTATAGAGAAGATTACATCTAAATCGAGCTCTTTTTTCCCCTCCTTCATCTCTAGCCATACCCACTGAATAGGAAAAGAGATCTGCTGATGGGGACATTTTTTCTTCTGATATCACGGATTTTTGGTATCCAGTGATGACATGCAGGATGAACTCCCTTATCTGTCAGGAAACACGTGAATGATATAAAAAAAGATGAGAATGGAGAAAATCGTTCATAAAAAATTTATCTTAATTTTATTGTGACCTTTTTATGGGGGTCTTTAATAATCTTGTTAAAAGAAAACGGGGGGGAATACCGAAAATTTGGAAAAGGAGCTGCAACACTCAAAAACATTATAGTTTTAGTCGATCCCGTTATTAGATTGAATGCTGCGTAATGCTTTGTCAATACAAAAATTGACAAATGCATTAGTGACATTACATATGTGTTATTTCAACATCAGAAATGTAATTAACTTTTCGTTTTAGTTATAGCAAAAGTGAAAAATCTCAGTTTTGGAGTTATAGTTTTTATGTTATCAGGCATTTTTGGGTTTTATTCCATGTGGTATCATACCTGATACAGTTGATACAGCTAAAACGCACTTATAGTGATATGATCTAGTTTCACTAAAATTAAGATGAAGATTTGGTTTTTCGATGAATCATAATACTTTTAAATGTTTATAGACGGTTTACTACAGTTTCAGTAACCTAATCTTTCATTTTGCAGAAACTTAAAGGAAAATATGGAATTTTAATTTATTTTATTGTTGTTTCACTCTTTGTTTTAAGAATGATCAGCAATAGAATAGAAAATAAATAATATTGAACTATAATATTCAATGTACATGATTAAATATGGTAATATTTTAATGGGATGTGGGTAGTTTATTTTATTTTTCTCTCCCGGTTTAAAATAATGGTGATCAAGATACGAATATGTTCTTTATCTTTTACAAATTTTATACATTTTCTTTTCATCTAAAAGTTTAAATCAGCTCAATTTTGTGGTGTTTTAAGAAATTCCCATTCTTGGTAAGAAATTATTTTTAGCATCATTTCAAGATTTTTCATAACAATGGTTCCAATGATTTTTGGACCTTGAATATAAAGTTAACTTGGAAAATATATGAAGGAAAAATAAGAAATAAAGGAATTTAAACTCTCTATATCATGTACCAGAACTGAACTAACGTGAACAAATGACAGATAGCCATAAGCTGCATAATTCAATTTTCTATAGTGTCGAGCTTTGAAGTTGACCCACCCGTCAGGAGCACAAGCTTTACACATTTTTTAGAAATAGGTTAGTTTAATACATAATAATTGGAACTGTAATTCAATTTCTATCCCCTCCCCGCCGTTTTTAACTCAACTTCCGATTTCTAAGTGTCAAGATTGAATCTGGAAACAAACAAACCTATTTGAAATTGTCTTTGGTTAGTTTATAGGCATCATTCTATAAAATGATTATGATATTTTGAATCTTAAATAGAGATTTTTATCTTAATTTTTTTTCAGAATGTCCACCAGCAAAAGACGGAACAGAGCGATTTGCCTGTCCTTCGCCCGATCACACGAATCGTTATAGGTGTATAGATGACCGCTCACTCTGTGATGGCTTTATAGACTGTCCGAACGCCGAAGACGAAGATATGAGCAACTGCATGTTCTTTAAAACGGTGAGCTAGGTTACGTTCTTTTTATAAGTACTGTATAACACTCTATATATTTCTTTGAGTAATTAATACTATTATTCATAGCAACAGATGAGGGGAGGACTAATCAATGGTCACCACTTTTCACTTATAGTCGGCTAGACTAGTACTTGCCCTCCTCTCTCTTGCGTTACCATCCTATACCGTGCTGATGAGTCCTAACAAGGACGAAACCGGTCCACGGTTGGAGGTGACGCTAGAGAGTTGTGAGTTAACACCTATTTAATACCTATTTTTAAGATTATGAGGAAGTTGCATGATTTTTTTAACCGATTCTTCTTGCAAAAATAAGCAACTACCCAAAATTTGAGGCCGATCGAGAAATTTTTTATTACCAAAAATATTAACAAAAATCCACTTTTTAAAAGCGCGCGAAAACGCCAAGAGTTTGGGATAATCGTATGTTGACGTCATCATACGATAAACATTGTTGGAAAGCAATGGAGTTGATGGTATGATTGTTGACAACTTTAAACAATAAGCGTTTTCAGTCACGTGTTTTTTCTCGACTTTTAAATTAAAATATTTAATTACCTGTACATTTTTTTTGAAAAATTCACTAAATATTTCATTTTACCATACAAAAAACCATACGGAACACTTGTTTGTTTTTGAAAATCTGACACATGCAACTTCCGTATTATTATTTCTTCAAATGCATTATTAAGATTAGATATTTAAACTGCCTCAAAGACAGCTTAGGGCCGGTTAGGTTAAGAACACATTTTTTATTATCAATAGGCGGGGTGTAAAAATAAACCGTTTCAAATCCGTTCTTGTAGAAAAATTAATAAATTCGAGAAATATTAACTCAGTTTACTCATCTTTACTGAGGATTTGATGTAAAGGAAAGACAATATGAATTTATTCCAAAAAGCTTGAAACCACGAGGAACCGTGAACTTGTAACTTGTTTTTTTGCATTACATCTTCAAGAGCAGTTACCTGTAAAACGTGTTTTTCCTTGAGGGTTGTTAGTATGCAGAAAAACAAACTTTCGCATCACAGTGGATTTCTACCAAAAAAAAGTTTCGAGTCCTTAGGGGGTCGTCTTCATATTAAACGAAACACTAACTTTTTTTTCAATGGGGACCCCCAATTATTATAAGGTTTTCTGAAAGGCCATCCCTCCAAACCCTTAAATACCCAGTTTCATCCAGATTGATTCACAATTTTTTTTAAATTATTTTTTAATATTTAAAATCGTGTATTATTTTTATGATAATCGATTCTGGTAGAAATTTTATTTAGAAAGCCAATATTTCAATCGATATTATCTAATAGTTTTTTATAAAAAAGAACGAGAAAGAACGTTCGCGGTATGCATTCGGCAGCGGTATACCGCCCCTTAAGATTAAAGTTCGTTTTTATCAAAAACTATGAAATTTACTATATTAATTACTATACTATATTGAATTACTACTATTACTATATTGAATTATTGAACTATAAAATCGATTGAAGTTTTGACTTTCTACATAAAATTACTACCAGAATCGATTACCATAAAAATATTACACAATTTTAAAAATTAATTTTTTTAATAAATTTTAGGTGAATCAATCTAGCTAGATGAAACTGGGTATTTAAGGGTTTGGAGGGATGGCCTTTCAGAAAACCATAATAATTGCAGGTCCCCATTGAAAAAGAAAGTTAGTGTTTCGTTTAATTTGAAGACGACCCCCTAAGGACTCGAAAAATTTTCTTGATAAAAGAATACTTTGATTAATGAAAAATGACACCTTCTTTGTCTTCCTAACCCAAGTGGTTCACCAGAAATCGCAACTCAGTCGTTTTTTTTCCCAACTGTACGACCCAACTGTCAGCCGCCTATTCAAAATGAATAGCAATAGAGTATAATCATAAGACAGGCCATAACATTCACTAAAATACATAAGAATTGTATAAAAGTAGATAACATATCTATACACTTTACAAGCACCTTTTTGTTTTTCTTTAAAAAAAACTGCAAACCACAGTGACAAAAATAAAAACAGAATTCCGTCTTACTTTAAAAAATCAAAGCAAAGTTTCTTATTAATATACAGTTATATTTAAGGAACCTATTTCCAAAGAAAACTAGAACCTTTTTCTTATTTTATTCTATAAATGTGCGAATAATTTACTGTTATTTTTAAGGAACCGACTTCTAAAATGCTCTTTGTACAATTAGACAAAATTTTATAAAGAATAACAATTTAACGTATAAGAAACTGTACTTTTCTATCGTCTTATTATTTTATATTCTTTGGAATTTTAGTGATGACGCAATAAACTTCGGTTTGCATTAAGCAGTGCAAGATCTAACTGAAAAATACCAACATAGACAAACATTAGACATTTTGTCTAAAAAAAATTGCTGTAAAAATTATTTTATAACGCACAGTTGTGTGATTTATCCTTTTCTTTTCTTTTCAGACAAAGGCGCACTTAGATGTCTTAGCCGATGCCCTTCTTCGTTGGGCTAGAGGACGCTACTAAAGCGCGAAACTGTCGGAAGATGGACTAAACTAATAGGATAGAAACCGGCGTGACCTTACGAAAAGTTACTCTGCAGTACAGGACTGAACAGAACGACGAGACCAAGTTCCAATCTCAAAACAAAATCCACGCACCGAAAGGATACCGTGCAAAACCCCCAATTTCTCCCAGAATCTACCTCCCATCTCGAATTTTAAGCCACAATGTAATTTAGATGGTTGAAACGATGTTTTGGATTAGGTCTGTGATGTTCCAAGAGAAAAATACATATCCTTTTTGCTGATATCTGAGATAACCTCATTCACCTATAAATTTAGAGCTTTGTTTTAAAACCAAGGTAATATATGTAATATCTTTGTATATATGTATACATGGCTTGACTAGATTGTTCTTATAAACGTGCAGTACGATAGATGCAGGTCACACAGGCATTTTTATCAGTATCCCTAACATGATCTGTAGAAATCTAATAGCTGAATGAAAACTGGTAGTGTTAAGTGAAGCCTTTTTAAATTCAGAATTCAGAAAAAAGCAGGGTAACATAGAATTAGTCTCAACCTACGGAATTCAATTCACATACTAACATTGTAAGCACTTTTTACTGGGAAGAGGTCTGAAACATTTGTACTTGTTCATCTGGAAAGACGTCCATTCTTTAATGTAGAAAAGTGTTGTTTAGGGTCAGAATATACTGGTGCATAAATATTTTATCTTTTACAGTGTATTATGGGTACACCTTAGTTTGTAGGACATAATGTTCCAAGACCTGATTTCTGAAACCCTATTCTTCAAAATTTTCTTAAAGAAATATTTAATTACAAAAAGTGCAAAGAAAATATCTGATCAGTAATTACTGAAGCCAATAAAAAAAATGTGTCCATGCAGTATGGTTGTGTAATATGAAAAGGTTGATATTATATACCCAATAAGTACAATAGCATGTAAATCTTGATTTAACCATGTGGATTCTGATACAAATAAAAGAATTATGACACCAAATCACTAAGTTGGACAACCCATTTCTTGTTTTTCGCCTCAACCCCTTAACAGTGACATTTATTTCATCCGCTAAAGGTGTTTTGCCCAAACTGGACTCGGGCCACACTGGAAAGGGGTTAAATCAACTAAGCATAAGTGCTCTACGTTAAATCACATTTAGTAAAAAAATTTTCAACGCATAATCAGTTTAAATCGCTTTAACGATGATTTTAATTAAATATCCAAACCCTAAATTTGGCTTAAAATGAGTCCTTATTTAAATATTTAATGATTAAATTACTAATTTAAAATATTTTATATTATAAAACAAGCTAATGTTCAAAAATTATAAAACAAAAGCAAGAATATTAGAACAGAAAATCATGCAATTTAATAAAAATTATTAAATTTTATTTCCTATCATTAATATTGTAAAAATTGTTAGATTGAAAATTTAGCATTCCTTTTACTAAAACCACACAAGTTTAACACGCTTTAATTATAAGCCCAAATTATTTAAATACAGAAAAATTATGATTACTTGGTTCTTTAGATTTAGATTCTTTTATGACATTTCAAAAATATATCACTGCAATTTGATTAGTAAAACCTTAAAGGGGAAGTTACTTGATTAAAAAACAGAGCATACTATACATAGTAGTACGTTACTTGTGAAACATTTTACAAATAAAAGAGAAAAGTTTTGTACTTTTAACCATATTTTAAGGTTGAAGTACAAAATTACAGTTTTTAAAATTACTTTTCAAAATTTATAGTCATTGTTTTCAAATTTCTCACTTCTAATTTATTATGTTTAATGCTAACCAGAAAAGTTTGAATTTCAAATTGAAACTTTTTTTATGATTTTAACAAACTTGATTAACTCAATAGTTCTACTTCACTGCTCTAAAAATTTATTAGATAACACAAAAAATAATTTTTCTTTAAAAGAATTTAACAGAATGTTTTTTACCATTAATTTTTTGCTTGCTATTTACGAAATGTGATGTGTTTCATCACTATGAATTTTTTTAACATTCTTTTACAAACTTGTTTCTGAGAAATTTTCACTTTTCTGGTTAGACAAGCCATGTATATGGGATGAAATTCCTAAACCTAGTCATAAAATTTATTGAAAACCATGACTTGTTTCCACAAATAATATTAATATTGCATGACAATCTATTGCTAGTGTTTCACCATCAATATGTCAATGCATTTTAACAGGGGATGCAGAAAATTTTTAACTTTTAAGTCTGTGCCTATTGTGTGCTCGTGCTTTATTTATCTGAACATCTAAATGTACATGACAGTTTTACGAAAAACAATATATACCTTTCTCTATATTTATCTATAAATTTATTGTATGTATAATAAATATAATACAAATAACTGTGTGAGTTTTTCGTGCTTTTATTTAAAAAAAAATCTTATTCAGGGTATTGTAAAATATTATTAAGTAGATAATTAAACTGTAAGAATTTCAAAGGATGGGATGTATAAGTACATGCCATAAATTATATTTATACTTACCATTTATAGCAGGTATGAGATAAATTTAATTTAGTTGTGGGAAATTATTTAAGATACAATAAGGAAGTTGCATGTGTCAGATTTTCAAAAACAAACAAGTGTTCCGTATGGTTTTTTGTATGGTAAAATGAAATATCTAGTCAGTTTTTCAAAAAAAATGTACAGGTAATTAGATATTTTAATTTAAAAGTCGAGAAAAAAACACGTGACTGAAAACGTTTATTGTTT
This sequence comes from Tetragnatha versicolor, assembly GCA_024610705.1. Taxonomy (NCBI): domain Eukaryota; kingdom Metazoa; phylum Arthropoda; class Arachnida; order Araneae; family Tetragnathidae; genus Tetragnatha; species Tetragnatha versicolor. The sequence continues at coordinate 61,718,999 of JANDEH010000001.1, forward strand.
AAACTATAAGATGACGTCAACAATGATACCATAAACTCCATTGCTTTATAACAATGTTTAATATAAGATGACGTCACATCCAAACTCTTGGCGTTTTCGCGCGCTTTTAAAAAGGGGATTTTTGTTAATTTTTTTGGCAATCAAAAAATTTCTCGATCGGCCTCAAATTTTGTTGCTTATTTTTGCAAGAGGAATCGATTTAAAAAATAAAAAAAAATCATGCAACTTCCTCATTATTTAATATTATTTCTCTAGTTAAAAGTTTATCTCACAGTTAATCATTAAATTTTTAAAATATTGTAGGTACTAGTGTACTACTACTATATTATATTCACCAGAATTTTAACAATTCTTGAAAGTAGTTGCATTTTAAAAATTACTTTTTAGATGTCTTCATTAAAAAATATTTAGTACTTCTTCAAGCAGAGCACTTAATCATAGAAGTCTCATTATTTTTTTTTAGAAATTTGTAGAAATGTTAGCAAGCTATTTAATTGATTTCTACAGAACAAAGTCTTTAGTTGGAACTATTTTTTAACTCCCAGTTTTATTTTCAGTCTAGTCTAACAATATTTCAAAAACAGCTTTACTAGCATTCAAACAAGCCATTTAACCCAAAAATAAATCAAAATCTTAATTTTTAAAAATGTATATTCGGGTTTCTCCCATGTTAAACCAACGACCAGTGAAAGTGTTGGTTTCCAAGAGCGTTAAAAGGTTAATAGTAACATGTTAAAGAAAAATATTGTGCGAGATATTTATCTTTTTTTCTCAATGAGAAAGAAATACTAATCCGATACACATCGAACATGTTTAAGGATTAAGAGCTCAAATGGTAGACTTTTTAGTGAAGAAATAAATTAATTTAGCAGTATGGAAGACTATAAATTTTGATAGTCGATATCATCTCAGGAATTCGTGCTTTCATCTTTGAGCTGGATAAATGGGACTTCCCTAGTTAAAACAGCAAATTAATTACCTACCGGTGCAACTGAAGCCTGAAAAGTAAAAGCATAGAAACCCTAATAAATTTGGATACGCTGAGAATCAGAGTAAAAGTTAAATTGATACAACAAAACCATTTATTATTTTTTTTCTAAATTTAAGAAAGTAAATTTGTCTTGCCTTATTATCTACGAGTCATTAGAATTATTTAAAGTTAGAAGAAGAAGAGTTATTAGAAGAATTATATTTTACAATGGAGTCAAAATTGAAATAAACAATCATTAAATTAATATAAACTAAAATTTTTACTAACGAAATACCATCACATTTAGCCTTTAAATCAAGTTTTCATGAGTTCACGATCATAGAGAACAAAAAACCTTACAGATGGTCCAAAACCCTATTTTCAAATGCCATCGTATGATAGATATATCGTATCGCATCGTATGATCGTATGATAGATCATATTTGCACTGCAATATGTCTATGCTTTACCCCTGAGAAGACTATTAGGTCATCCCGAAAGTTTTGTCGCTCTTGGGAGCATCTGTATATAAGATATTTTTGACACTTTTCCATTATGTGATACCAATATAAACTGTAACTTTATCTACCGTCAACTTGGCATCTTGGCTTGATTTTGGGGACTGATCGACAACTGGGCTTTCCTTAAATCTATGATAACATGTTACTTCATTTCTTTTCTGCTCAAAATTTTGCATATTTCCTAAAGTTAAGATTTTTAAATTAAAATTAACTGGCTACTTCCCTAAAACAATTAAAGTTTGGCGCAAGTTCAGACTTGCGTATGCGCCAAGTTTTTAGCGTTAAAGATGACTAATATGGTAACCCTAACCCATGTTAAAAGAGTCATTTGGCTTCTAAATGTGCCGCTAAACAGCCGAATTTCGCCAAGCATACGCAACTCTGAACTTGCGCCTAAAGTTTTAAGTATTTTTAACAAGTGTGGAAAGTTTAACTTAGATTTAAATTTTTTCTGAGGCATCTGGAGAGTTTGATCACAATCATCCATATTAAATTGCTGGATTGCTACTCCGTACTGATTCCTGTACTGATCATTTACAGGAATCTAGATTGCTGGAAATTCTACCTCCGCTCTACAAAAGTAGTATGAAATGAGCACAGACAATAAGAGACAGACCGGTCAATGGGCGGCCCACAACACGAACGCCCTCAACCCGCGGTACCTGCACTAAAACTGTGGTTACAGTTAAGCTTTTAGGTCTGGCAACCATGGAGACGTTTTGCGAAGACGTAATCCATCGACCATAATATGATCACCAGGATCGCGATCCTTGGCGATCACATAAGCCCATTAAATGCTTTTTAAAATTAAAAATTTCTTTTCTTTCAACAAATTTTTTAAATTTGCTATTATAATAGAACATTCAAATTAAATCATTAAGGTTTGTTCATCAACAAAATTTCGTGATCGCATATGATGAAAAACTCGATTGTAAAAATACAAGCTTAAATATAAAGTAATCAAGAATCACACAAGTAAATAATGAATCTAAATGATTTTATTAAATCTCATATTTCAATAACTGCAAATATGTATTTGTTATAAGCCCTTGGCCTTTTAAGACAAAAATGATATGTAAATGAAATTGCAATCCTCGTGAATCTAAACCAGTGGTTCCCAACAGGTGGTCCGCGGACCACTGGTGGTCCGTGAGGGCTTCAGAGGTGGTCCGTGAGAAGATTTTTAAACTTTTTCAAAAAATGTTTGGAAAATTTTTAAAAAATAGTTCTCCTAATCACACATTCTGGGAAATAGTAAAAACACAACGGATACAAAAACATTAGTAAAAAATCATACGTCTCATAAATAAAAAATGTTATGTTCTCTTTCTCTCCTAGGAATCATTTGTACATTTCTATTATTTTGCACAGTTTTATTCAACAGTAGTTTATTACAGAGTGGAAACAAATGTGATGATGTAGAAAAGTATTGCATCAGATTAATTAAAACAGAGGCGTTGTGGTGGGGCAAATAAAGAATCGAATTATCGGACTTTTACTTGGTTTGATACGAAGCAAAGAGTGGAAGTGTTGAGAGAAAGATTTTTCAAACTGGGATGGTATGGTCCGGCAGAGGGTCTCCAAGAAATCGTGGTATGAAAAGAGGAAAATTCTGAGATACAAGTGAAATAGGTTTGTTCAAAGATATGAGAACAATTTACTACCGAAAATGCGAAAGTTTTTGAACATATAAATTATTTTCTATTTTAATCGCTCCTTTGAAATAATTATTTACTTTCGATGTGGTTTCTTCGGGAGAACATCAGTTTGCCTCGCCTATAGAATTTCCTCTGCCACAACTCACCGTCAGTGCATGTCCAATTTGCTTTTTTGGTGATCAACACAATTCCTGATTACCTCATTTGTCCTGCAGATTAATTTCAAGTTAAGAAATTTAAATCCACTAATAATATATTACCTTATTTGTTGGTTATGAAAAAGAAGAAAAATAACTATTTTATACTGTAGTTTTTTTCAACCCTGCAACTTTTGTGTAAGTGTGAACCCTTCCAGGGTTAATAGATAAAAAGGCTTGATAAAAATGGTCAAATGTCTTTTATAAAAGGTATATTTTTAAATAATTAGATATAAAATTAATTTAATGCTAATTTTTCTTTCAAGTTTATTGATTATTTGATTTCTAAATTCTATTTAGAAACATTGAAAGACTCTGTTTCCCTAACTTCAGAAAAAGTAAAAATTTTAGACACTCCATGAGGAATGAAGGCACTGAAAAAAAAGTTAAAGTTTGAAGATACAGTTAGGGATAGAGATGGTCCCCGGAGGTTCAAATTTAAGTGAAGTGGTCCGCAGACATATTTGAGTTGGGAACCACTGATCTAAACGAACACATCCTTTTCAAATACGAATCCCAGATCCCAGGCACATTCAAAATGAATTCTTGACATTAAAAATATATAATACTAGGATTTATATACGCCTATAATTACCGCGAATTATACCGAATTCTATCAGGCTTAGAAATCAAGTTCAAGAATGCAACACATATTTTCCAATACATTGCAAAATAGAGAAGAAACGAGATAAAATATGCCTTAACGCAATAAGACACTGTTAAAATGATTTACAAATCTTGAAAACAATTGAAAAGAGTCCGATTAAATGATTTACACAAACTTCATGTTTACTTTCGAAATCGAATATTGCAAGTTTCGTCAACAAAAAAATGTATAAAGATTTCGATTAAAAAATATTAAATTAATCGATTAATGCCGGTACCGCTTGTCAGAGGCGCCACTTGAGCTCTCTGGATAAGCCCCGCCTATTGACCGGTCTGTCTCTTATTGTCTGTGGAAATGAGTTTCAATTTATTACAATCTTAATATGACTTAAAATTAAAATTAAATTACTTTGAATTAGCCGGGGGGGGGCAGGGAGAGGCAGCTGCCCCCTTAAGTCCTGAGTAATTTACTTTTAATTAAGTTAAAACCCAGTTTTTTAGGGTCAAATTTTCAAAAATTTTCTGAGGGAGGACCCCCAGGCCCTTTGGTATTGAAACCTTTATTATTCTCACTTCTTTTATAACAAGTTCATTGAAATAAAAATTCTACCTAAAAATGTATATCCAAATTTGGGTTTACGTTACGTGTACCAAAAAACAGTTTGAAACCCTGTTCTTAGGGTCAAATTTCGAAACATTTTCTGTTGCGGGCAGTCAGGCCCCCCTTTAGTATTGAAACCTTTTTTAGTCACACTTTTTTATAATAAGTTTATTAAAATCAAAATTCTACTGTTCTTAGGGTCAAATTTCCAAAATTTTTCTGGGGGAGAACCCCCAGATCCCCCCTTTGAACCTTTATTACTAAACCTTTATACATAAATTTTTCTTGCACACAAATTTTACCTAAAAAAGTGTTGAGAAACTACATTAAACCTATAAATAGGGATGAAAGAGAAGAGACCTCATCATAAAGCTTTTACATTAATTTCATTAAATGTCAAATACCCTTCTCGAAACAATACTGTGGTTACGACCCTTTCTCACTGGGCTGTAAAATTGTTCTCCATAAACATAAAAAAGTTGACCTTGCTTGCCCCCCCCTCGTTTCATACACTCTTCGATAAGGTGTGATGCTGTTTCGGTACGTTCAGTCGTCACTCGTCACTCCCGTACTCCCGCGTACTCCAGTTGGGGCAAGACCCTCTATATAAAGGCCTCCCAACTCGGCCGTGCAACGTCATAACTTTCACTCATCTTTGACGTCACTCCATAGACTTAACATGGCAATTTTCACTCACGTTTGACGTCATCGTCTGGAGTTGGGTGGCCATGTATATAGAGGGTCTTGGTTGGGGCCGTATTCACGAACTTAAAGTCGAGAGCGACACGAAACGCAATCGAAACGCAAACGATGAAAAATTTCACGTTTCGTACTCGAAACGATTATTTTGGAAACGTTCGTCCCGGAGCTCCCGTCTCCTCAAAAACGTGTCGTCCGCCATATTGTTCTGAGATTCCGAAGCGCATTCCGATTGCTTTTACACTTTTTGTGGCCCGTTTTAATAGTTTCAAAAAATCTAAAACAACTATTTATTACCAAAATAAGTCCTCAGACATTGACATATTGCGAAAGTAATGGACATCTGGTGCCTGTAAAAATTTGTATTAAGGCTAAGAGCGCACTAGAGACTTTTGTCTCGGCGACAGAGACAAAATTGTTTCCCTGGCTATTGCAAGGAGATAGAGAGCGCGCACATGGCGATGAGACCAAGATCACTAGGCCATGAATTTCCTAATAGAAATGCATTGCTCTCGAGTGACTAGTGTAACTAGTGTTACAGTCGCCGGCGACATAAGTCTCTAGTGCGCGCTTAGCCTTACAGTGTTAATTACTTGTGGTGTTTCTTAACAGATGGCAGCACAAAGGAAGCGATGTGGAAACGATTGATTGAGACGGCTCGTGAGATTTCATCGTTTGCGTTTCGAATGCGTTTCGTGTCTCTCTCGTCTTAAAGTTTGTGAATACGGCCCTTGTTTTATACGGTGCTTCATGCCATTGGCTGTAACGTGCGAAAAGCGTGCTAAAAGGCAAAAGGACCCCTTAATAGATCTTAGGGCCCCATTAAGATATTTAGAATGAGATTTTCTATCAGAAAAAAATGTTATTTTTTTCTTTCATAGAGAGCGCTGTTAACGCATTGGGGTATTCTGTATCTTTTTTTCCTCTTCTTCTATTTATCGATATATTTCTTTATCTTTAGTGGCAATTCCTGTATCAACACATCAAAATAAAACTAAAACAAAAAGTTGTTTTCCGGCAAGGCGGACTCGGCGGAAATCAGATAGATTTTGATTACTACGCTATTAGTATCTTTCGCCTAACTTTCATAGAAATACCTGGATAGCTCTAACTGAACAGTTATTAATTTTTGAATTTAGCCTTACTAATTGTCATTATAAACATGAAAGCTGTATGTGTTTTAGTTGGTGAGAATGTAAAGGGCACAGTCCATTTCTCTCAAGAAGTAAGCACTGCGTATCATATCTAATGCTAATGTTTAACAATAGTATTCATTTTATTGTGTTCATCACTTCAAATACAATTTAAACAATAGAACGTAACGTTTTTTCCCGTGTCGTGCCCCTGTATAGTTATTAGTAGGTAGCTACTGTTTTTATTTTCTAACAAAAAATGTTATGTAACCTAACTTCCTTATAATCAGGGAAACTTTCAAGATTTATTTAATACATTAGTCCTTTTACTAAATTGATATCAAGGTATTGTGAAATACGTCACTACTTATATTATAACAATTAATCCTTACATTATTTTTCCGTAAAGCTTTAAAAAGAGTATTCCAGCTGCCATGCTCAGCTCAAGTTATGACTGGACAATCATAGATGTTAAATTGTAATATTAGATCTTCAAATAATAATAATTTGTAGATTATTATTAGTAATCTAACAGTACTATGAGATTTCTAGAAATTAATTAGATCGCTATGGTTGTTGGTCATTATTTGAGCTGTGGGAAAACATCATGGCTGAAGGACACTTTTTAAGAGCTGTACCTAACTTTGCATTTGTCTATAGTATTTTCAGTAAATGCTGGTGAAGCCTAACATTTAATCTAGGTATAGCCAAAAATGGGAAGACCCTTTCTGCTCCCTTGTAGCTCTGACGGATTTAAAAGGTTAATCCTGAGAAGGCAAGCTATCCATGATGATTATAAAAGTTGGAATTTTCCATTATAAAAACAGGATATTTTCAAAATGGGGGGGCGGACCTGGAAAAAGTGCCCGAACCTGGTTCGGGGGAAGCCACTGCCAGCTTCCATAGGTGCAATACATAAGGTTCGGGTAAATTTCGGTTAGGTTTGAGGGAAGGTTACAACTTTTTCCAGATCCGTGGGGGAGGGTTTAGGGAGGACATTGCCCCTCTATGATCTCCCTCCCATATATCTGCACATCATGCAGATAACTGATGTGCTAAATGTAGTTCAGTGGCTTCCTATCTATATTAGCTAACTTTCTAAGGAATCGCAAAAATTTCGGTTCAATTCCGTTAGAGTTCGCGCTAAATATCGTCAATCTCTTTTGGACACCAAAAAGTATAAATATTGCTGAATAATTTCAAACTCATAGATTAAAATGTTTAATTAGATCTATAACTGTTCAGTTTATCATTAAAAATTTTTAAAAAAATTGTTTATATGAATATTAAGTGTTCAATAGAGGTTGGCGATATTTAGAGGGAACTCTAACGGTAATTGAACCAAAATTTCTCTTGCTTTTTGAGGTTTTATTTCATATTTTGTAAAAAAAGTCATTGCTAAATGCCTGTCATTAGTTTAACAAAATTATTAACACGTGAGATAGATAAGTGCTAATTTTTCAGATGTCAGCTTATGAGGGCTATAGTTATGAAAAACTTATTTAGGGAGTCATTTTACTTTTTTTTGTCAAAAACACCTATATTAACCCAGGATATTACTGGTAAGCGGGGGAAAATCGCCAACTTGGCGAGATTTCACCGAGACACAGGATTTTAAAGTTTGATCATCAGAATCGCCTAAAAGCGCATTTTTAACAAATAAATAATTTTTAGGGAATAAATTTGATGGTAGTGAGTGGGGGGAGACCTCCACCCCCTATCTATTTTAAACCCCATTTTTAACCCATCGATTTAGGTTAAACCGCCCCCGTATGTCATGTCGCAATCGCGAATCAAGGATCAGCCGACCGACGCATCCTATGATCAAGACAATATAAGATTATTATCTGTCTTTAAAATTAATTCTGACAATTTAAGATAATTATCTGTCTAAAAAATTTAAGTATAATTTTGCTGCACTTTTTTTCTGTTCTCATGTTGCTCCTGCAATACACCTGCATTAGCAAGTCACCCATGACCTTTATGTTTCGTTGAACTTTACTAAGACCATTAATAGGGTCCAGAACATCTGTCTACAAAATTTCCAGGAAGTCCCAGGGGGACTATTGAGTTTCAGATGGTCAGCAAACGAAAACACAGTCGCGAGATCTTTCAGTGGAAGGTCTGTGACAGCAGGGATGCAGAAAATGCTTGAACTTCCAAGATGAACTTCCCCCAATCCATACAAAAATTTCTCCAAAATTTTAAAAAGTGATCTAAAAAAATCCGACAATAGTAATGATTTGTTAATTTTAATTTGTAATTTTAATTACACTGTACTATAATTAAATTCAATATACTTATCCACAAAATGTCCCCATATGGCTAAAATTTCCCCCGATCCTAGATCACCGGATCGGACATATTCTGCATCCCAGTGTGACAGTTTTATGGTTATTTCCAGAGGAGTCTTCCCTGCCCCTTAAATTCAAATTTTTTATTCAATGGGGATGAAGGTGGGAAAGTGCATTGGGACAACTGCAACTACAAAATAACCCTTGGCCCGTCAAAATTTGACATGGGATTGCGACAGAGAAGAGGTTAAGAGGACAGCCTCTCCCTCCAATCTTGGCACTGCTGCTTAGATACTGCCTGAAACTCAACTTTATGTTACTTCCATAATAAAATTTTATTTCTAAAATTGGTGGCTTATTTAAACTGTCAAAAGTAGTTTAATGAATACAGGTTTTAAAAACTGTCAAGTTTTTTGAATACAGGTATAATTGGGTACTTTCTCCGTCAAATATTATCCCGTTGACTTTGCAGCTGAATACAAAAAGCATTTCCAAATCTCAGACTACTGCTGAATCAGACCAGCTAAAAGGTCAACTGGATAATTCATAAGAATCAAATTGATTATAGAACCAATTACATAGCTGCCAACTCTTCCGGTTTAGCCGGAAGATTTCAGTTTTTTTCATTGATTTTTTTACTAAAAAAGATATCCATTCCTGCCATTGAATGAAAACATATGCCATTTTTTAAAAAACATATGATAGGTAACCAAATTGGCTAACTCAGATTAAGAAAAAAATGCTTCTAGTCTTGATTTTTTTAAATCTTCCGTTTTTTTATAATTCCAATGTTAGCAGGTATGCAATTATTTATTATTTGAGTGAAAAGGTAATTAAATTTCTGCAACAAATCAGGCAAATGAATTATACATAGAGAGGGTTAACTCAATATGTAAATTTTGACATTCAGTTTTAGTTTCAAGTTCATATTTTTACGAAACAAAAGTGAAATCAGGTCAGTCTGAAGGATAAGATGTAATGGAAAATGCTAGTTTGCTCTTGATGTTTTTAATTCATCAGTTTGTTGTGTTCTATGTTCTAATAAACTTGATAATACATTGCACTTATAAAAAAGTATTTTTTAAAAAACATTCGTTAAAGCTGATAACAGTATTTTCTGAATGAGTGGTATTTGATGTGATAAGCTTTCATCTCGGAGATATTGATAAGAGGTTTTTAGTAAACACAAGGGATGTGATCTGATAGCACATTTGATTGTTAAAAAATGCTTAGTTGTAGTTGTGTGATATTGCATTCATGCGGTATTATAGTGGGCACACCTTTTCTATTTTCACTTTTTTACCTAAAAACCCCATATTTCAGGGGCGATTAAGTCAATCTCCAATCCCAGTGCTGCAATCATTTATGCAAAAAAAGAATAAGTTAATACTGAAGTTTTATTTATCATGTAAAAAATTCATTGTAGTATATCTTTAAGATAAAGAGTTGATCTTATTCTAATAAAAAGCAGGGTTGGCCGGTTTAAACCATTTGGTTTAAACCATGGTTTTTTTATGATGGTTTTTTTACCAAAAAAACCACTTGGTTTTTTTGGTTTTTTAGAAATTATAAAATATTTTCAGGATTTTTTAAAGAAAGTGTTATTAAGTATAATCTTTTGCACAAAATTAAAAGGTCAGATTTATCAAAAAATTGACATTTTAAGGTGATTAAAAATCATAAATCTTTTAATTTAATGGTTTTAATTATTGAATTCTCTCTCATCTTAACCTTAAATGCTTAAGTTAAACTTATTATATGTTGCAAGAGATAGTTCATTTATTAATTTCCTTTAAAATGAAGCATTATTTCAAAGAGTAACTAAAGATACACAAAAGTTATCTGTTTTTCACTGATAAAATATTGCTTGGATTTTAATTAATTGATAAAACCAATTTATCTTATTTGTCAGTCATAAAAACCAGTTGGTTTTTTTACTAAATTAATAAAAACCGTTGATTTCTTTAATGATAAAAACTAAAAACCAGTTGGTTTGTTTATAAACAGATAAAAACCAGTTGGTTTTTTAATAAATTAATAAAAAACCGTTAATTTCCCTAATCGGATTAATTATCTCAATCATTTATCCAATTTCAATTAACATTAGTTGCTTACATTTCCCTTTTATTTATTTAAAAAATAAAATTTTCTCTTTCTAAAGAAATTTCTTAAGTTCATTAATTAATCCATATATAATTAAGATAAATAATTTTATTATTTCAGTCATTTATCCAAGATAAATTAACACTTATTTTTATTCACTACAATAATATTAGATATTCAAATTGGAATATTTTAAAAACAAAAATTATTTTTAAAACAAATTAATTTAATTTTAATTAATTAATTGAAATATACAAATCATTTATCAATTATAAACAACCCCTGAAATAAATGTCTCATTTACAACTCAATTTCAAACATCACTGCTCAAAAAACCTAATTCTGAAAAACAAATTCTAAAAAAACTTGGTTTAAACCAAAAAAACCTGGTTTAAACCAAAAAAACCAAATAAACCCGGTTTTTTTGGTTTTTAAAAAAAAAACCCGGTTTTTCGCCAACCCTGATAAAAAGTATGGTTACCTTCAATTTTTAAATCTTAACATTTGTCATACTAAACTCATTATTTATCTCTGATAAAATAACTTAATGAAAAATTAAAATCTACTTGTAAATTCAATAGTTAATTCAAGTAAAACTGCAAAGGCTTCTACGGCCGAGTTTTAATTAAAACTGAGGTTTTCTGTGCTTGTTGGCCATAATCTTGTACATGAAACACAAAACAATTTGACTCCTCCTTCGGGATTCATCTTCAGTAGGATAAAACAAATTTTTTCCTTCTATCCCATGTATTTGGCACACTGCTTTGAAGAAGTCAAGGTGGATAAAACCCCCTCAATTCCAGAGCCAGTGACTGATAGTCTCATTTGGGATTTTAACCTTGACTGTTTTGTCTCTGCATTATTATTATATTTTTTCTCTACATCAGTTGGCATCACCATTTTCACCTACTAGTTTTCTCTTTCGTGTTGATATTGACATTTGATTTATAACTTTAAATTTTTTTATCCTACTGAAGATGACTCCTGTAGGAGGAGTCGAAACGTTTAGTGTTTCATCTACAAGATTACAGCCAATAAGCCCGGAAAACCTCAGTTTTAATTAATTCAAGTACTTTGGTACAATTAAGGAATTGTCTTTTAGTAATGAAAAATCAAAGAAACAAATGAAAAAAAAAACACAAAATAAACTGAAGTCCTTTCCTCTTTTGCATAAAACTTCACATTTTCGTCCTTTTTCTCTTGCCTACTTAATTTTGGCTTCACAAAAAGTTCCAGTCTTGGGACCTGTCTGTATTGAAGAAAAAATACCCTTTTTTGTACCAAGAAGATTCCTAATCTCTTGATTAAATCTTCTGTAATTTTTTAAAAATACTTTTGAATAGCAACAATACTTTTTATTGCATTTTTTGATAACCTTGATAGTATGTTTTTAAATTTTAATTTCTTGATTGTTTTTAGACTCCTGAAAGCCCTGTTGTAGTTACTGGAGAAATAAGTCCCCTCAAAGAAGGATTGCATGGATTCCATATCCATGAGTTTGGAGACAACACTAATGGTAATTACTTTTTATCTTATCCTTTGCATTTAATTATGCAAGTTTCATTCTCCAGTCACTTTAGAACTGGCAGTCGATCACATAAATCACATCACCAATGTTGTGCTCCCAGAAAGGGCACAGAATTAATGAGAAACATTTTTTAATGACTTAGATTTGGTCAGATTTTTCTGTCATCTGATCAGTAGTTAATCAGAATTTAACAAAGTAATCTCTGACTAGAATTGATGTAATCCTTCATTGCTGATTTTATATGAGTTTTCTAAAATTTGTAGGATATGTAACTTGGTTGAAAAGCGAGCTTTATAATTAAAATTGTTTTAAATGAATAGTTCATGCTATGTGTTCCCTGCATTAGTAGAAATTTTTCTAATGAAATCTTTTGGATTTGATTGATTTTTTTATTTATTCTTGTTATTTATCACCTCTTGTTGCCCTTAACTGCCTAAAAAATATTTTAACTTATTTTTATTTTATAAAACTCTAATTCTCTATTCTAGGTTGCATTAGTGCAGGTGCACATTTAAATCCTCATGGTAAAACACATGGAGCACCAGAAGATGATGAAAGGTTTGGGCGATATGTTTTGACTTGTAAAACACAAACTGATTCTTTCACATTACCTTTTTTATAATTGAATCGTCAGTTTGAAGAAGGGAATAAGTCCAAAAAATGACAAATTGACTTTTTGTGCTCAAAACAATCTCCAAGCTTTGCTCTACACATGAGTAAAAAGAGGGGGGAAATAACTTTAAGTTGTGAAATCGATGTCCATTCATTGTATTTTTTAAGTTAATTTGGAGTTAAAGTTAATTTGTCGTCCGTTTCTTATTCTTTGAGCTGTTAACTAAGTTAAAGTGAAATTTTCTCTGAATATAAAATTTTTTCAAACATTTTTTATGCAGGGAATGTTTGACTCCATTCATATTCACTCACTCCATTGATACTGCTCTAATAACTCAGTTTAACTATAATTTTGAATTTTATTTGTCTTATTCTTTTTATTTCACCCTTTTGTGGTGTACACTAAGGAGAAATATAATTTAAATGTGAATTTAAGAGTTTTTTAAGAATTTTTCATCAGAAAAATTTCATAAGGTGGAAGAAGGGAATAAGTCCATCAACTTATTTTGAATGTAAAATATTTTCGAATATACTTATATTTATTTTGATTGTTGCTCTGTTTTCTAAATAGAGTTCTGAACTTCCAGTAAAAATTTGGTGGTTATACAATGAAAATTCCATTACTTATTCACGAAATTCCTAAATAAACAAACAACCAACGGAAGTGACGTCACCAGGTAACTCAATCTTCCGGTTTGTCTGATAATAAGTTTTAAAACAAACTAAATATTTACATTGAACAACATTACACTACGGCGCGTTTGGTTTTTATAATTTTTCTTTTCTTATTTTAAAGCGTAATTTAAAGGAGAAACTCAAAATATGAGTTCTTCATACTTCCGATCATTATCTGAAAATTGTAAAAAGAGATATCTTGATAAGTTATCTGTGAATGGGACGATTGATTTACCCGATCCATTGGACGAAAATCTCAGCTAATACAATCAACGCCATTGCAACAGATCGTACATACATCAGGATTAATTGGGTCCGATATTATTGAAATTCATTATTTAGTTTGTTTTAAAACTTATGAATACAATCACCCACTTATTTTAAAAAAAATACGCATAAAAATATTTAAAAAGATAATTAGTGACAGACGATTTTAAGAATACTATTTCTGAATCTCAAATAAAAATAAACAAGCTGAGTGGAATGTAGTAGGATCATTAAAGGTAAATGCACTAAAATTTTGAATAAATCCATAATTAAATTAAATTAATTAGTTCTTAGATTTTAGCCCGTTTTCCATATTTTTATGTACTCTATATTTTTAAGACAATAAAAATTCATTTTCTAAATAAATAAACTGCTTTGATACAATGGATATTCAAGTTTGACATAGCAGAACAGCGATATTAATTTTATCACAACAAAAATGTTCTGAAAAGTTTTCATGATTGAATATTTGCTCAATATTTTGTTTTCTTTGTATCAGCAGCTGTTTTAATTACATTTAAACAAGTTAGTAATTAAAATCAATAAGAGGAGAGATTGAAGCACATCGTTGTAGACCTCAAGGTTCATATTTTTGATCGGTTATTATTGAGTTAAAATTATTTTTCTAATTCAAAACACATGATAACCTATAAACATGTTCGTAATTGTTTCCAGTATAAACTGTTTTAAAAGTTTCTTTGGCTCTTATTTTAATAAATATCACCAAATATTTAATAAAAATCACCAAAAATAAGCATTTTCCCATGCTGTGAATAGGAATAGGAAATGTGTGGTAAATCAATCCCATTCACAGATAACTTATCAAGATATCTCTTTTTACAATTTTCAGATAATGATCAGAAGTATGGAGAACTCATATTTTGAGGTTCTCCTTTAAATTACGCTTTAAAATAAGAAAAGAAAAATTATAAAAAAAACAAACGTGCCGTAGTATAATGTTGTTCAATGTAAATATCAGACAAACCGGAAGATTGAGTTACCTGGTGACGTCACTTCAGTTGGTTGTTTGTTTATTTAGGAATTTCGTGAATACAGTTTTTTCGATTTTCTCAAAACTTGGTTTTTGGACTTATTCCCTTCTTCAAACTGACGATTCAATTATCCTCACACTAGGAAAATTTTAAAACAATTTGATAATTTTTTTTATCATTTTCTCTGCCGAAAAGAAATTTCAACAAGTTTCTGGGTAATTAAAAAATGTTTTTATTATGTACTTAAATTATTTACAACTTGATAAATAGGGATGGTTAAGAGGTAGTACAGTTGCATTCACTTAGACATCAGTTTTGTATAACTTGTACAGTATGTTGAAAATAAGCTATCATGTTTCTATTACAATAATTCTTTATAATAATCCTAGTTCAGTCACACTTTACTTTGTATATTTCCTAACTTAAATCCCCCCGTTTTACTCAGAGTGTAAGTAAATGTAAATTACTTTCCACTGAAAGTTGATGCTCTGCACATTTTATGTTATTGGTATCATTAATCTCAAAAAGTCTTAAAAACGATAAAAATAAAATGCTTTGTATTGGTAACTATGAGGAATAACTGCTCTATAACTAGTAACTAGTAACTAATTTCCTTTTCTTTATCCATCTGTACTTTTACTTATACATTTATTTTAACTCTTTAAGGCATGTTGGAGATCTAGGAAACATTACTGCTGGAGGCGATGGTGTTGCTAAAGTTAATATCACTGATAAAATGATTTCTCTTAGTGGTCCACATTCCATCATTGGACGTTCTGTTGTTGTGAGTGTTATTTCAAGTTAGTCATTCAGGCTCTTTTGTACTGAAAAATTTGGCATTTTTGGTTACATTTTCTTGTTTTTTCCAGGTACATGCTGATATTGATGATTTAGGTAAAGGTGGTCATGAATTAAGTAAAACCACAGGCAATGCAGGTGGGAGGTTAGCTTGTGGTGTCATTGGAGTTTCCAAGTGAAAAAATGCAATTCTTACTATCAAAAACCTCTATGTTAACTATATTTACTGTACATGATGTATACTCTATATTGAAATCAATAAATATAAGGTTGTATTAAAGAAGTAATATTTATAAAAACACTGCTTTCTTACCAAAAATTTTTTCACTTTGTAGATGCTACATTTATAGTTTAGTATTCACTATTTTTTTTAAATGTCAAGGCTCATTCAGACGTCACTTTTGATATTCATTTTGGATGAATCATCTAAAGTGAAAATAGTGAATTGAAGTTTCACACTACTCCATTTTTCTATGCTAACCAAACAGTCTGTTAGATCCTTTAGTTTAAAAAAAACAATCATCCATCCATCCTTTAGTTTTAAATGTTCTTCATACTTAAGTCATGATATTTTAAAACCATAATATATTTTTTTAAATCAATCATTCTTTCTTTCAACAAATTTAGTCATGTATGAAAGTTTATGTTACAAGATTCTGTTTTTAATTTTTTTTATTATCTCTCTATTTTAAAAAAAAGTTTTTAGTGAACGGTTTCCAGAGAAAGGCTTTTTAATTACTGAATAAAATGACACATATATGGTATCAAAATGTCCAGATTCTTTCTGGATTTCCGAGTAGGCCCTTCGATTTTTAAAAAAAATTTCCAATTTTAAAATATTTCCATTTTTTTAGATTTCGGATAAGGTCACAGTTACAAAGCAAGAAACTATGAATTTTAAAACAATTGAAAATATATTTCACTGGTTTTTTAACATTCAAATACATTAAATAATCATCTTTCTATTTATCACACTAATTTAAAAAATATATATTGGATTCTTTTTAACAATATTTATTTTTTTGCTGTTCAAAATTATATTAAAAACTAATGTATAATTAATTAATCTTTTATTTTTAAATAACTAATTCATATTTTTATATTTATCTTTGTCGTTGTGGCAACCTAATCATTACTATATTTACAATAAAATATAAACTCGCTTTCAGAAATTTTGAACTTTTGCATTTATTTATTAAAGTAATAATTTTTTTATATCCTTTTGCAAGTTATGTTATTTAAGGTAGTAAAATGTAATGGTTTTTTACAATGCCAAAACGCAAAACTAGATATAGAGGGTGAATGTTTTAGAAATAAAGATAAAAATCGAAAATATTTGTCAGAACATTTGTGTTATTACTATGAAACTGACACAATTTCGATGTTTATTTGTCTCATGAAGACAAATTTCTAAATTTTCGTGATGTTTACGATAATTACTACATTTTTCAGACAATCAATGAAAATCATTACAAATTTTAAGAAAGTAAAATTTATTCCGGAGATGTTTCAGTGCTTCTGAATGGATCTGTGTGAGAAAAACATTACCTTGGGGAAATGGTAAAAGAAAGTTTACACTGCTCTGTTGATAATTTTCTTGTAATTAAATGGTGATCCGCAAGTTCATATTGCCATAAAGGAACTGTTAAAATTTCACCGCTGAATGAATATCTGCCATTTTTGAAAGAATACCCCAGAGAAGTAGTTCCCCTGTTTTAAGAATGTTTTATAAAGTGAGTAAGAGCTGTGTTTTGTGAGGATGGCTACGCGATCCAAAAGTTTCTGTGTCAGCAGTTAACGGGTTGGCGAGCGATAGCGAGCAGGGGGCGGTAGCTCCCTAGTACTTTAAAGTTTGGTTTTTCACTAAACTATAATTGGTATTGTGGTTTGTTAATGTTTTCCCTGTAGACTAGGTTTCATAATTTTGTAGGCCACCCACACTTTCAATAAATTTTTTTACCACTTGCCTTTGGTTTAGGAATTTTGTTTAGACTCGCTGTGCCCTCCATTTTTTAATTTTTCATGAGTATTTTGGCCATCATAAATTATTATAGGTATTTCTTTTATTTTTTACTGGTACAGATTTTTTAACTGGTACACTTTGTTTTGTAAATTTTTAAGATAATATGTAAAATAATTTTTTACATATATTTTAAATTTAAGCTCTTTTTTACTTATTTTTAGATCAAACCTCATGTTTGTTGTAGCGTTATGCTTTAAAACATTCTACTGAAATCTATAGTAAAACACAAAATATACTTTTAAAACACAAATACAGAAATTCTTAAAGGTTTTCAAACCTTATAATGCCTTAATTATATTAAATATTAATTTTAGTTGAAATCTGTTTAATATTTACTAGTGTCTTAAAAAAGGCTCAAACATTTATACATCAGTATTCTATTAAAGATGTGATAAATAGACTTATCTCTTAAAAACGGTTAAACACAATCCTCTCAAATATTTATATCTAAATTTAAAATTCTGTACCAATCCTGTTATAAATAGTGCCTTTTTTTATATTTTTAATCTAATCTATTTCCAATTGCTATAAGTGTGTGAGATTCAGTCAAAGGCATGTTGTGTGGGCGAAGCCCGTCTCTATCCCCCTGAGCAACGCCGGGACTAGCGCCTGCGCTAGTAAATATATATTAATTGAAAAGGTAATATATATATATATATTGTGATATATAATCTTATTTCAGTAAAAGTACTTTGAGGGCTATGTTATGTGTCATAACAGTTGACCCTAATAATGCGGAATTGGGGGAGACATGGGAGGAGAAATGCATCCTTCACTTTTTGTTGGTGTACCCAATTTTTAATGTTAAAGAATGTTTTTGAAACAATCATGGACAGTATGACCTTTTTCAATGGTGGTTCTAGACTCAGATTTTCGGAGGGGGCATAATTGGATTGTATATGTAATACTTTCCAATTTTTCGGGGATCTTAGATACTATATTTTTTTAATTTTAGCAACTCGCAGAGTGCTTTTAAATAGCTTTTTAGGGGGTTATACGAGGGTTGTTTTTTAATTAACTTCCGTTTTGCTCCTGTAAAAAAAGTAGTGATAATTTCGAAATAAATTTGGTGCTGGTAGATAGGTACATCCTTGAGGATCAATTTTTTACTTTACTGGAAAAAATCGTACATTTTTTCTATTATTTATCGAATTTACAAGCGCGCTCCTCGAACTTATTTCCCGCCGGCCCATAGAGAATTTCTCTGCCTTTAAACTCTGTTCGCATTAACAATAGACAATCGACAGGCAGGTGATTTTTGCAGCATGCTATTGTGCATGTTTAAAACCATATGTTTTGCATCTGCCAAGTTCCAGGCATTGGGGATTATGGAGTTACAGCCATAATAAACAAGGCAACATCGATAGATTCGCCGGCAGCGATCCAGCGATTTTTGGCTGTTTAGCGGCACATTTAGAAGCCAAATGACTCTTTTAACATGAGTTAGGGTTACCATATTAGTCATCTTTAACGCTAAAAACTTGGCGCATACGCAACTCTGAACTTGCGCCAACGGCTGTCCGAAACGATGCGGAGCTCAACGAAAAATCAAACGTTTCATGATGCGGAATCGAAAAACTTGTGAAAAGGTAGTACGGTAAATGGTCTATTTAAAGGTGATTACGTTGAAAAGTAATTAAAGATGTTTGTAACCTTCCGAAATAACCTTATTTTTAAATATTTATTTGTTTTTTTTTATTTTTAAACAATCAAAATAGGAAAATTTTGAAAAAGAGGATTTCTCTATGGGTTGGCGGGAAATAAGTTCGAGGAGCGCGCTTGTAAATTCGATAAATAATAGAAAAAATGTCCGATTTTTTCCAGTAAAGAAGGGAATTGATCCTCAAGGATGTACCTATCTACCAGTAGCAAAATTATTTCAAAATTCCTACTACTTTTTTTTCAGGAGCAAAACGGAAGTTAATTAAAAAACAACCCTCGTAGTTACTTCAAACATTATGCAAAATATTTATTAGTTTTCTATCTCAGTGAATACTCTGAGGATATCCAGAGATGTACCAACGTTTATGAAAGTGGAGAGAAATATTTCTAAGGGCCATAACCAGACTTTGTTTCGCTAGGTGTTTTCGCCCCCAATTTTTTCCAAGGTATTTCCCGAGTATAACAAGTGAAATACGAAACTTTGCTAAAGTATGAAAAGTTATTTTAGAGATGGTTTGAGGGCAATTGCTATGTATTTTCGACATTGAAATTTAGCATTGAGAAATTTATTTTATTTGATGGGGTTTCTCTAAGGGTGCTATGGTCCCCTGGACCCTCCCATGAATCTCAATAAAATAATCACAGAAATGGTGAGATAAATCCCAACACATGCGTGTTTATTCTTTTTGAAAGCTTTAGACAAAAATTAGATCCATTCTCGTTTGAAAATGAAAAGTTGAAAAGAGGATCAGATCAGATGAAAATGAAAGCGCAGATCATGGCGCCACTGAGCATGGCGCAGATGGCCAGATGCAACAGTTCTTTTAAAAACTTCCGTTCCAAAATATTGTGTGGCAACGGTTTCACAAAAGAAAATGGTGGAATTGTCTCCGATGGCATAAAATTTAGACAACATTCTTGTTATGATTTGACTTCATTGCATGCATTAACTTTTGTTTTGAAAAGAAATTTTAGCAAAGATATGAATTTTAACAATGAACTCTATTTCAACGAAGTGCCAGGTTATGAATCTTCGAAAGGTGAACGTACGTATGATTTAATGTAAAACCACGAATTTTGACTGTGCATCTGTGCTTTTGTTTATTGATCAAAATATACAGTATATTTGAATAGTGTTCTAAAAGACTTTTAACGTGTAAAAACTTTCTTTACTCTCTTAGGACTAGTGCCCTCTTATAATATAAATATGAACATGAATAGCTTGGGATCTACTGATATAGCGTCCGAAGTTGTTGTTTCGGATACTCGTGAAGTTGAAATCGCTGATATCCTTGTTGGTATGCCTGTAGAAACTGTTAGTTCAAACTGTGAGGTCAATGAAGAGCAACCTCTCATAGCATTGCAACCTTTGCTGCATACCTCTAGCCAAGAAATTATCCTTCAACCTCAAGAAGAAATAGTCGGTGCCGACTCGGAATCTGAAGGATTGTCAGCATACGAGACGATACCTGTTTCAACTAGTGATGTCATTTTGGACGCTACTGCCGGACAAGTAAATAAGCGGGGACGAAAAGGCAAGAAAATTGCCAACAAAGGTAAATTAACAGGCGAGCAGATGAGTGAGAAAAGAGCTGCCAGAAAATGGGATAGGAAACAAGTACAAATCAAAACATTAGAAGGTGAGTTTTCTGTCACTGTTTGGGCTTCTGGAAGTGATGATGACAAGAAAGGTATGTCTGTTGAAGATTCTATGACTCCTGAGCCTGACCCTGATTATACTGAGTACATGACTGGAAAGAAAGCACTACCGGGTGGAATACCAGGTGTTGATTTAAGTGATCCCAAACAATTGGCTGAATTTGCCAAAATGAAACCTCGCAAGCAAACAGATGATATTGCTCGAACAATTGCATGTCCACATAAAGGTTGTAATAAGATGTTTAGAGATAATTCTGCTATGCGAAAGCATCTGCATACTCATGGCCCACGTGTTCATGTTTGTGCTGAGTGTGGTAAAGCGTTTGTTGAAAGTTCTAAATTAAAAAGGCACCAGCTTGTACATACAGGAGAAAAGCCTTTTCAGTGTACTTTTGAAGGATGTGGAAAGCGTTTCTCGTTGGACTTCAATCTACGTACTCATGTTCGAATTCATACTGGGGATCGACCTTATGTGTGTCCTTTTGATGAATGCAACAAGAAATTTGCCCAGTCTACAAATTTAAAATCCCATATCCTAACACATGCAAAGGCTAAATTTGAAGTTTTCGGTTAAAAATTACTGTAAATAATTAGTTTTATTATAACAAAGCATATTTTCATCTTAATTACTAGAGTCTGAAAACTTTTATTTATCATTTTTGATCAATTGTTAACAACAATTATTCTTTAATTTGGAATATAATTTGTTTGAGCAACATTAAGTACCTATGCTTGCATTAATCAGGTTTACTTATTATGTATTTTTTTCTGAAGACCTTCATAGGTTTTGTAATAAATCTTAAGTGAGAAATAGTAGCATATTGTTCAGAAGAGTAAGATAGTATTCATTGCCTAAGATGGATGACAAACTTGTCATTTGGTGCATCATAGTTTGCATGAATGAACTAATACTACCCTACTTGGCATTGTAAATGTGTAAGAAATAAGGTAATTTTCAATGAAAACTGCTTTGTTATGTCAATGTGATCTATGTACATGTGTATAAACTTTATTTTTCCACAATTTTAATTCTGTATTTACCTATTATATAGAATGTGACAGGTATGAATAATTTTTTATCTATTCTTTATGGTACTCTTTGATTCTAAGGGTGTCACTTAATGCTTTTATGGTAAAACACAATGTTGCTTCGGTGAATCAGCTCAGGGTTGACATTCTAAATTCTGTGACTGATACTAACCTCACAAACCTGGTAAAATTGTTCAAACCTGGTTTCTGGAAAGCCAGCCTCAGAGTTAAGGTTGCTCTGGCTGGATTCCCTGTATTTTGACATCATAGTTGTATTTATTGGGGAAAACTATGAGAAAGATATGTTTGGGAAGTATGAAACTCTTTTTAGATCTGTATTATGCTACCTTTTTAGTACATCATTTTATTGAAAACCCTTAAAGTATTAAGACTCCCTTAAAATTGAGTAAAAAGTTGTCTTCTACGATTATAAAATATGTCACACTTGGTTAAAAAGTCACTTGTCATACCTTACCAAGTTTTTAAACTTTATTTTTGAAGTACTAGTAAACATTTTGGAAGTTTAGGAGTTAAAAATTGAAATACTTAAGGTGCCTAGCTTAAAACATCATACTAAGGCTAGTTCCTGTTAGATATACTCTGGTAAATCTTGATCTTTTTACAAATCTAGGTCGTATTTAAAATTATATTAAACCAAGTCAGTGGTTCCACTGCCAAATTTTGACACACATAAATTTATTAATCTAGGGGATCAAATATTTATTTCACCTTTAAGTTTTTATAAAATCTCAAAAAAAAAATTGTAACCATGAATTCACAAGTCTGGGTAGCATAACTTGAGGTGTGATAGTAAATGTGTTAGTATGCAACATAGTAAAATAAATACATATACAGGGTGTTTCAAAAGTCAGTTTCCCAGCTTTTATTTAGAACCAACGTGTCCTAGGGTCACGGAAGTAAGGTTTACCCCTAGGTAAGTGACCCTGGAGAATTCATTGCAATGACTTACAGCAGCCCTAGCGGCAAAATAAAAAAGTTAAAAAAATTAATTTAAAAACTGTAGGAAATGGAGCTAAAACCTCAGTGAAAATATTGTTGCCAACGTTATGAAGAACTCGCAGAAAAAGTTTCATGAAAATAACTTGAATATTCGCGGAGACATCAGCATGTGAAAATAGCACTTTTTCAGACCTCAAAAAAGAAAAAGTTCGCAAATTAGCAATTTTTTAAGTTGTATTGTGTAGTTTTGTGTTTTTTTAGTTGAATAAAGGCAAAATTTAATAAAAAAATTGCAAATTTATGAACTTTTTATTTTTTGAGGTCTGAAAAAGTACTATTTTCACATGCTAATATCTCCGCAAATATTCAAGTTATTTTCATGAAATGTTTTTCTGCGAGTTCTTCATAACGTTGGCAACAATATTCTCACTGAGGTTTTTGCTATAACTCCTACAGTTTTTAAATTAATTTTTTTAACTTTTTCACAATGAATTTTCTAGGGTCACTTACTTAGGGGTAGACCTTACTTCCGTGACCCTAGGGCATGTTGATTCCAAATAAAAGCTGGGAAACGGACTTTTGAAACACCCTGT
The DNA here is from genome assembly GCA_024610705.1 of Tetragnatha versicolor. Taxonomy (NCBI): domain Eukaryota; kingdom Metazoa; phylum Arthropoda; class Arachnida; order Araneae; family Tetragnathidae; genus Tetragnatha; species Tetragnatha versicolor. The sequence continues at coordinate 61,742,579 of JANDEH010000001.1, forward strand.
GTAATAGTTTCCACAACATAGCAGGCAAAGTTATTAATTATTGCTTAACCAGTGATAGTAAAGGGTCACATGGTTTTGACAGACTCGGAGGGGAGAAAGGAAGAAGCTGAGGGGCAGTTGATCGAAAGAGGAAGATTTATTTACTCCCTTTAACCTTAGTTAGACCCTCTATATACATAAAAAATCAGTTTATTTTAAAAAATACTAAAGGCAAAAAATCATGTGACCCTTTTACTATTGTTGGCTAAGCAGTAACTGGGTATTCTCTTTTTTACATAGTTTTGGGTAGTAAGTTCTCTTATAGGCAGTTAAAACCCTGTTATTCAGGGTTGAATTTCTTAAACTTATCTGGTGGAAAACAACCAATGGGAACTGTTATTCACAATTTTTTTTTCATTTAAGTTCATCACAAGTTGAAAATTCTACCAAAAATGTATTGAAAGCTACATTGAACCAATTATATATGTATGAATATGGGCTTAAGAATAATTTTGGGTCCTCTTCCTTGGTGCAAAAAACAACTTTTGGCCTGATAAAGTCTAAATTTGGTTCTTATGAATAAACCCATTGAACGTGCCACAGAATTCAAAAACTTAATCAAAGCCTATTGACTGTTCTATAGCTGTGCTACTGAATTAGATGACCTGCTAAACAGTCGATAGGATATTTGGACCCTTCTCAAAAGAAATTTCTAAATACGTTTCTGTTTGCTGCCGAGAATGTGTAAGACCACACTTCTCTGTCAATTACTAAAACAATTAAATACGATTACTCTATCACTTTATTGATAGAAATGTTAACATGGCAAAAAGGTATTACTATAATACTTGGATGGGATAAATCTCCAAACCTAATTTAGCAAAAATCTTAAACCTAATACCACATTTTTTTGCTTTTAAAATATTTAATGTCAATTAGAGCAGTGGTCTCCAACCCCAGGTCCGCGGACCGGTGCCGGTCCGTGGAACAAATGGTACCGGGCCGTGGGCCAACCCTTTCATTGAAAATGAATTTAAATTCCTAGGTTTATACTCCAAATTAATGAACAAAATTAATTATAAATCACTTTATGTTTAATTTTAATGGAACTGTATTTTATTGTGAAAGCATGTTTAAATACAATTAAATTAAAATTAATAAATAAAAATAATCTGAAATGTAAACAATCAACGCCCCCCCCAGCGCGCCGCGGTAAAATTATCAAACGTTGACCGGTCCGCGTGGTGGTAAAAAGGTTGGGGACCACTGAATTAGAGTGTCCCCCCTCCACAAACTTTAATTTAACTCTTGTTTATAGTAGAGATAGCTATTGTTTACAAAAGTTTCTTATTATATTGCAGAATCTCTACAGTAAATTAATAATTATGCCTAGTCTAAGTTATAAATTTATACATTTATATCTTTGCCTGAAATGACTGGGAACTATTACTAATGCAAACATTTATTACACATTGCTTGTAACACCTATTAAAATTTTAAGTTTGCTCTTTCTGGCAATTTTTTAGCATTTAATAATGTCAGCTTGAAAATTTTTTATCAGATTGGTTAAGAAAGAACCATAAAAGTTTAAGTAGAAACACTTAAGGATTCATATACTTCAAACTCAACTGATACATTTTATGTACTTTTTTTTACCATAATATTATAAAATGTGATTAATGAAAAAAAATAGTTTGTATTAAACTTCAGTAATTTCCCAAAATGCAGTAATTACTAATGCATCTCAATTTACTTGGATCATTTTACTTCTTAACTGAGGATCTAACATCCATTTTTTAAACTTCTAATTTTCAAGTATCATCAGATGGTTATGTCTGATCCCTTAGTCACAACTATAAAGGGGAACCGATTTGGGTACCTCTATTTTCTAGTTTAGTTAGTTCTATAAAAAATTCTTTTTATGATAACACAAAAAATATTTTTCATTAGTAGATAGATGATTTTCATACTGTTTTCGAATAAGAATGTTGTCGTGATAAGCAATGTTTTGTTTCTTGTATATTGAAAAGAAAGCCCAAGTGATAGGCTTTTGTTGTACATACATTTTTGCACATTGCAAGTAACCTTAAATATGTGGCAGTTATTCAATTTTTCCTAGTTTAAGAATTGTCCTTTATATAATACTTTACTGTTCTGGAACTTCTGCAGAGTACTGATTATGTCTGCGTACATTTAGTTTGACTATGTTAGACGACATCTATCCTATTTTGTTAGCTGAATGTATGATTTCTCTAAAATATCTTTCTAAAAGATACTTATAAATGCTTGATTTTAAATCACTTTTGTAAGTGATAATGTATTTGGGTTAAATAAAATTTCTGAAGCCATGAATTTGTTTTTTCAAAGTTGTCTATTTAACTTTTTTTTAGATTTTAAATCATAATTAAAGATTTAAAGGTTGTTCTGGTCAAATTACTAAAAATATCAGTCATAGAATTGATGTATTTGTAAGTAAGGGGAGATTTATTAATTGCGACAGTTAAAATTTTAGGTATACTTGCATATTAGACTTGACTGTTCAGTGTCCATCAGATTCAGAGGCATAATTTAACCAACCTGTGCAATATTTTCAAATTCAGCTGCACAGTCGACAGTAATTCACAAGTTCCAAATTTTATTACACAGACTTGCAAATGGAGAAGGTTAATTCAATGATATGATGATATGCCCTGAAATTTTTACGCATTTGACTATTATTTGACCATAAGTTGTAAATTGAACTGGAAATATATTACAACTATGCATTACTGCTTAACTCCCAAAACTAACTAGAGAATAAATTTTCAACTAATCTTTTAATATTAGCTCAGTAATTTTAATAGACAAGTTAATGTTATTAATCTAACATAAAAACATCTTTATTTTTTACTGCATAATTTATATTTTCAGCAGGAATTTTTAAAGCATTGCACAAGTTGCGGATAAAGATATCTAGCTTAGAACAGGTGAGAATCTTGGAAAAAAATACCCAATGTAAAGATGTCCAGACTGAACAAAATTCAGGTAAATTTGCTATACTTTTGATTGAATTCAAGGTAAGAAAAAGAAGTTTTGCTGTATGAATTTAGAAAGTGTGTTTGCATTTTGATGTTGACAGGCTTTGTGATCTTGATGGAATTAACTTAAGAGGAACCAACATTTTGCAAAGCAATTTTTATTTCAAATTCTAAAATCAGAACTTGAAATTATGAAAGATAAGTTGTATCCAAATTAAACAAGCTATGATACTTATTTGTGAATGACTAAATATAATTTCCTTCTTGCACACATTTAATTAGTTTATTCGAATCAACATAAAATAACAAATTTTATTAAGTATTTTTCAGCTCCAGAAAACATTCAAAAGAGCTAGCCTACCTTTGCTATACAAAGGGGTTTTACTTTATCATGATCCTTCTTTCATTCTCTTTTACTTTCACTCTTTCTTACACTTTCAAAAGAAAATTTAACGGTGTACAAAAAAGATGTTGGAATTGACTTCACCTTATTTGAATTAATTACACACAAAGTTATTTAATTTAAAATTTATTTTAGCTGTACAATAGAATTTTTTCCTTGGTTAAAATTATTTAATTTTGTTTCATGCCTTATGGCTTGAATCTAATTACTCAGTCTTAAAATGTAGGTAGATTGATGTATAGTTTCTCCTTTACTGCCATTTTATAATAGATTCCTAACCTCGTGTTTTGTAATTAACCCTTCCCATTAGTAATTTAAAGTTTTATTGTAGATGTAACTATTGCTGATGTGCAGGTTGAATTGCTTAGAACACAACTGCACTATCTCATCAAAATAGCCAAGGAATACCCTAAAAGCCAGTGTAATTTATCTGCAAAGTCTAAAAATGTGCTTGAGGAGGATTCACAATTTATGCCACCATTTGTCAAAGATAGAATCAACCCAGTGATATCTCATGAAGAGGCGAGCAGTTCCACCAGCGATTTATTAGACAAAAATTTCTTGGATGATCTTAGCCTTAATAGAAACCAAAAAGCTCCAGAGGTATAACTTTGTTTCAATTCACTTGCAACAGATTTTTATTGTTAAGCCTTTTAAGTCATTTATCAAAGTTTTCTTTGTCTAGGCCTCCATTAGCCATGCAAAATCATGTCCATCAACTAGTAATGAAGTTTTCAACATCCAACCTAGGACCAATTCACAACCCCATTATCATATGAAGCTTGATGATATCCCATTCATTTTAGGAGCTGTATGTAATAATTTATCTAACTGTTCTGAAGTAAATCTTCATGCAGTATATTTATCCCCATCTGATGTACTTTAGCCCGTATTCGCAAGAGAAACATTTTTCTTCAAACCATTCTTGTTTGAGTTTAAAGATTTAGGATACTTTATTTCTGTCCAGGAAAAATTAGAATGGTTTATTTTGTTGGGTGTATTTTTGTAAAATACAGGTAGCATTTAAATTCCCCTAATATGATAGTTAGGCATCCCAATATTTTAAAGGAAAGCACTTTATGTGTACAGTAAAGTCTTAATTATCCAAGACTCGAGTTTCTGTATTAACCAGACTAATTTTTCCTAGAATCCTGTCATTTTTAAGTGGCAAAAAAAATGCTACAAAAAACACCAAAATATTGTAAAACAAATACACTTTCAGTAAAAGAACTCATTTGTAACAACATTAAGTGCATGTGGAACATCTGTAGAACTTTAGTGTACTCAAAATACACCTGTAAGTTATCATGATTAATATTATATACGGGTTTTGCTTATACTGAGTTTTCAGTTTATACGAGTTAGACTTGGTCCACATTAACTCTGATAATCAGAACTCAACTGCACTTTTTAATTCATTGACTGTCAAGTTTTCCATATCTGCCAGTGCCTAATGTGAAGAAATATATGCCCAAACTTTATATGAAGGCAAGTTACTCAATTCATGCGTAATTTAAGTTATTCAATATATATATATATTTTGTTGAAATATTACTTTTTACAGATAAATGTTTATTAAAATTTACTACTACACTATTTTACTAAAATATACTTTTTAATTAATCATCCGTTTCACCTATTCAATATTTTATTACTGAAAGTTTATCATTTTCTCTTTTTAGTCATCTACTGCTAGTCATTCCGTAGTTGCTAATGTGCAAAACATAATTGCTAAGATGAAAATGCACAACAAAGCTTTATGTGCATCAAAACATAAGTTTCGAGAAAATGTTGGTTCCAAATCATTGATTTCAAAAAAGTCATGTTCACAAGATGCTAGTGAAATGCTTCAAGAATTAGATGAAGATCTGTCTAAGCTAGCAATGTAAGTTGATAGCTTTTTTTGCCTGATGAGTTGGAAAATATTTGTTATAGCTAGTCTTTTCATGGTAAGTGTAAACCTTAAACCATTACACAATACAAATTTCCTCATTACTTAGGGCTCCTTTCTATAAAAAGACAAACTGTACTGGTAAAAACTGTCTAGACAAAACCTGATTTTAACACTACTAAATGCATAAGGTTGGTTACATAATAAGCCTAAAAAAGTTATCTTAGCTACACTGCAAATATGGGTTGACAAGTTTTTTCTCTGATTAGTAGACAAATTTTTGTTTATCAAAGGGTTTAACAACCTGTAAAAGTTTAAGAATCCCTTACCTAGGCGATTAAGTGCAATTTAGCTTCTGAAACTGTGTTCAATTACCTTATATTTCCCAGAAATAATGAAAATATTTCTAATGATAGAGTAGGAGGTTGGCTTTTTGTCAAAACAGCCTATTTCATTAATGCAATAATTTTTCAATTGATTGAGAGCAAGTTGTAGATTGTTAATTGCAATTGATTGAAGTTCCGGGATCTTTTATCTAAAAGAAAAATAAAGTAACAGAAATGGATTTAAAAACTTCATTAGTAACTATTAACGTAAATGCATCCCTTGCAGCAATGTAAAAAACTTTATTATTAGTGCAAACTTATTTTAGAAGATTCAAACAGCAAATTAAGGCTAAACGTGTACTAGAGACTTCAGTCGCGGCAACTATAACACTAGGTCACTCGAGAGCAATTCTTGATTGAGTGAGATTCTTGGCAAACAGCCAAGAGTCTCGTCGCCTATACGCACGCTCTAGCTTCTTGCAATAGCCAGGGTGATAATTTTGTCTCTGTCGCCGTGACAAAAGTCTCTAGTGAGCGCTTAGCCTAATTGACATGATTTGAATTTAAAGTAAATTTTTGAAAGAAAACCTTATAAATGGATAGACTTGTGTTTAAAAACATACAATTCCTCATTTTCAGACACTAGTGCTGTGTAAATTTAAGATATATTTACTTTTATTGAAATACCTGGAGATTGTTGTGTCTTTACCTCTATACTAGACAGCAACTTAAGTTGAACCTACTACGTCACTAACAAAGTAGTTCCCATCGCGGTATCTGAATTTCGAGTGAAACGAAGAACGTCAATTTAAAATATGATTATTTCGTTAAACCCATGTGTATATAGATTCGCATATCAAAACTCCTCCTAGCAACCCAACAGACTTTGTGTTTACTCACTTTCTCCTTACGCATAGTGACGTCAGGGCCGCCGAGAGCCAAGCCGGGCCCAGGGACAAAGTTGAGAAGCGGGCCCCCCCAGTCCATCCAGTTTAAATTTTTACTACCCTTAGTTTTATGATCCTAAAGAACACTCAGGATGGATGGCTCAATTAGTTAACAAATGACCCATCTAGCACGCAGTGGCGGATCCAGGATTTGGGGGGGCTAAGAATTTTCATAATCCAATTGAGTTTTCTTGTTAATGATAATATGTAAAAGGTAGTGAATTATCCTACTCAAACCACTAAAAGGGGGGGTCTGGGGGTCCTCCCCCAGAAAATTTTTGGAAATTTAAGTCAAAAACCCCACTTTTTCAACTCGTTTTGGTACAACTCATTCGAATTTCGGATATAGATTTTTTGCGTTTTGACAAACTTTGTAAAATATTAAACATTTGGGGGGGGGGGCTTCAGCCCGAAAGCCCCCCCCGTAGATCCGCCACTGCTAGCACGGGGTTCAAGGGGGAACCCTCAAACACATAGATTGTTGGTGTTTTTACCCAATTTGTCATGCTTTTTTTACCCTGTAAAACTGAGCGTAGTAAAGCTCTCGGCTATATTTTAAGGTAAATTATGTTGAACACACATTATCAAAATAATTAAAGCAAAACAAATTATTAAAGAATTGCAGTCTATAAAGTACTAAAGAAAAATTGTGTAAATGTCTTTCCTTAAGCCTTTAAGAGTTCAAATACGGCAACACTGACTGTCACAGTAAAACTGTTGAATTTTCTAGAACAAACTTTATTTTGCTTCTGTATAAAATTCTCCTATTTCACAAAATGTAACAAAAAAAAATTGTTTTAATAAGTATTATGTTATTTTAATTATATTTCAAACATATCCTCGTATGAAAACGGAGTATTTCACCAGTAACCTCTGGTTTGAGGAATATAAATATTATTACTATATTCCTCAAACTAGAGGTTACTGGTGAAATACTCCGTTTTCTTACCCTGCCTTTCAGAAATTTACGTCTGTTCTAGGAATGCCAAAGCCATTCCAGCAGATGAGTGGAGGACTAATCAATGGTCACCACTTTTTCCGTTATAGTTGGCTATAGTCAGTGTAAAACTAGTAGTACTTTCCCTCCGCTCTCTTGCCTTGCCTTCCTATGCTGTGCTGATGAGCCCTAACGAGGGCGAAACAGGTTCATCGCTAGAGACGACGCTTGAGAGCTGGAGTTTTCTCATACCCTCGTATGTTGTTATAATTAAAGGAATCACATATTCCAAAATAAATTTTAAATTGATTTTCATAAACTTAGTAAAATTTTTGTTTGAACATGCCTTTTAAAAATATCATTAAAAATATGATTCTACGATATATTCGGTTTCTGTAAATATTGTACTAATATAGTTATATTATATTTATACGGGGGGGTCCCAAAATTAACTGAATTATTTCAAAAATTAATAAAAAATTAACTAAATGAGATAAAAACAAGCGCTTTTCTGCAAACTACTTTTTCAGCCTGGAAGTTTTTTCAACCCAAAACTTCATAGTTCTCGGCCGTTTCTAGAAAAGCATGAACTCAATCGAAAAACAATGGCCCAAATTACTATTTTAAAAAACCGGGTTATTAAAATTTGAAATAATAATAATAAATAATTCTAGAATCAAATAAAAATTATATTGAACCCTTCTTTCCAGTTAAATTTGCGTATTTTAAAGCAATTTGGCAAATTAAGCTTAATAGATTTGTGAATAAGAAACATTTAAATTGTAACATTCCTAAACCCTTAATTTTTTAAGTCTCTGTGGACTATGAAATTTCGTATAAAAAACTCCCAGGCTTTAAGAGTAGTCAACAAACCGTATGTTTTTATCTCCTTTATTTTTTTATTAATTTTGTAAGAGTATATTATTTAATTTTGGGACAGCCTGTTACAATGACACAGACAATATACATTACTTTTTAACAAAATTTAAAAATCCTTTATTCTTAAATTTTATTTTTATTTAAAATTGTAATAAATTTTCTTGTTTTAATGATTTTAATTTTTTCATCATCGAAAATTTTCATTTTTTTTAAAAGAAAATTAAGCAAATAGCAATGCCCTTAAAACCCCCCAACATCAACATTATACAAAACATGAGACAAAAACAACTAGTGAAATGCAAAATCCGTATACTATTTCAACCGATTCTTATATTTTATTTTCATTTAATAATGGAATAAATTTTCTTGTTCTCTAAGTAAATTTTTTATGGTTTACAAAACTTTTCATTATCGAAAACTTCAATTTTTTTAAAGAAAATTAAACAAACAGCAACCCTCCAGCATATGTAAAACAAGAGACAGAAACAACTAGAAAAATACAAAGATGTATAATACTTTCAAATGTATTTGATAGCTGAAATTTCTATTATATAAAAAATTAGTAGAATACTCACCTAGACGTACGGTACGGTCATCTTAGAAGACTAACGTTACCCACTTTTTCAAGTACGGTAACTTTCAAACAATTGGGAAAAAACTTAATTGGTTTAAAAAAAATTGACGATTTTTATAAACAGAATGTATAATACTTTCAAATGTATTTGATAGCTGAAATTTCTATTATATAAAAAATTAATAGAATACTCACATAGACGTACGGTACGGTCATCTTAGAAGACTAACGTTACCCACTTTTTCAAGTACGGTAACTTTCAAACAATCGGGAAAAAACTTAATTGGTTTAAAAATATTGACGATTTTTATAAACAGAATACACGTTTAACTAACGCTTTCTACAACTACATCCACCTGGTCTGCATGGGTAAATGGCTTGAAACTAAAATTGTCTCCACTGTCCTCTGTGGTATTTTCCATTTGGTCAAGGGGAGGAAAGGGGGCCTCATTTCCTGTTTGTTCTGGCTAACGAAAGACCTTTCCGCAAATAGGGTTGGGGGTGTCCGGTTCGGGCCCTTTCGTACCTTATCTTGTGACAGTTCTTGGAATGTGTTGCAGCGTGTGTGTGGTAGTGGTGGTAATTATCTTAGTTTGGAAACGCTGGAGATTGCATTCCAGGGAGGAGGGGGGCCCGGGGCCCGTTCTCAGGAAGAAGGGATAGTTGGGAGAAAAATCTATGAATGGGTATTATTGTTTCAAAACGTTTAGTAGTGTATCCCACGATGGAGATTCTGTACGGGCCCCTATAGGGCTGGGAAAATCCCCGGGCCCGGGGAAAAGTGCCCCTTTTGCCCCCCCTGTCGGCGGCCCTGAGTGACGTACTGGGTTCAGGAAACATTGCTGTGAAGTATAGTAAGTTATACAAGTAAACGTAAAACTGTAATTGACTTGAGATAGCAGAAAAAATTAGTAATCCAAAATGATTTATAGAAAGAAATCTGTAACTCACACAAACTATTATATTTTTATTTACTATTTAATGTTATGACTAGTAATTATAATTTATTAAAAAATTTTAAGTTACATTTTTTTTGACATACAGGAGACATGAAAAATTAAATCAGATGTTTGACAATGCTCAAGAACCTGGTCAATCTGAAAAAGCAAAAGATGAAGCTGACAAATCTAAAAGCAATAAAAGATGCTTTAAGGTATAAAAATACTTAACTAATTTTACATCCCCAATTTTTATGATTAATTAAAGCATTCCAGCATAAAGCATTTTCTCATTGAATCAGATTTTATTTTCCTCTTTTAATAATATTTAAGAGTGAATATTAACTTAATACATAGTATTTTTTCTGCTAATTATTTAAACTTTTTTCTATTCAACAACTTTAAGAAGTGATAATACACAGTTGGCCGATATGTATTATTTGGTATACGTTGTTTCAGAATTGTTGTAATAATTTATAAATAGGGGGAAAATGTGATGTGATTTAAATGTGTAAACAAGTGAGAACTATGTACAACCAAAAGATTAAAAAGACGACGTTAAAAGGACACACATGCAAATGTTAAAAATCACCTTACAGCTGTTTTGGAAGCCAAAATGGCCTCCATCAGAGGAAAGCAAAAACTCATTGTATGTAGAACCAGTTGCAAATTTAATCCTGACATGACACACTCATAAAGCCAGAGATTGAAAGACACAAGACTGATCAGAAATGATAATTTAATACACAAAAATTAATTTTGCACTACATTTTAGATTTAATTCTTTTTTTTGTCAAAGATTATCAAAGCAAGTGTCAAAATTGTGGAGGGCAGTTGCTATACACCTTACAATGATGATGCAGTGATTGACAAACATGCAACAATGCGTGGTGTTTGTGAAATAATTCCACTTATCTCTAGAACAGGCATGGCCAACCCGCGGGCCGCATGCGGCCCTCCGGGTCATTTTGTGCGGCCCGCGAAGCTCTCTGAAAACTCTCCAAAAAGTAGCTTCAAAACACTTTTTAGCACACTAAAATTCAAAATTTTTTTCGGGGGAGAACCCCCGACCCCCCATATACCTCTTAAGGTGGGCACAAATTGGAGCCGAACGGCGAAGCGAACAGCCACGAACAAGCTCTGCGCACGCGCAACTCGGAGGCGCTAAGAGCGGCGCTTGCGCAGAGCTTGTTCGTGGCTGTTCGCTTCGCCGTTCGGCTCCAATTTGTGCCCACCATTAGATCAGGCTTTGCGAACCCGCGACCCGCATGCGGCCCGTTTTGAAATAATTTTGTGGTCTGCAAAAATTTTTTTAGTCAAAAGTTAAAGTTTTAGAGTAAGTTAAGGCCCCCCAAATTCAGACAAAGTGTACCAAAACACGTTAAAGTCTGTTAATTAGAGTCGTATTTCCAAAAATTTTTCTGGGGGAGGACCCCCAGATCCCCCCTTAGTACTAGGAACTCTATTGTTCACAACTTTTTAGGATATTAGTTCAGTCAGGTGCAAATCCTAACTAAATATTATATTTTAATTTATGCATTGAACCAATTAAATATGCATGGGGGCAAGAGAGGAAGATTTGGGTGTACTTTTTCCCGATGCAAAAATCTAGCTGCAATTTTTAGAGAAAATTTGGGTCTATAGAAATTAATTAAGAAAAAATAAATTCTATATTCTAGAAATAAATTTCTAGCGCCACAGGCTCCTTATAGTTTCGAGTGATTCAAAGTGTTTTATATTAAGGCACCTGTTTAGTTCCTATGTATATATAGTACTACAAAAGGTATTCTTGGGGTTACTCCTTAAGGTAAATTTAAATGAATATATTTTATTTAGGTATCTGTCAAACTAAGCAAAGGATCTAAGAAACTCCCTAACTTATATACCTAATTTATTCAATTTACTTCACTGTCATTCTGTGCACCTAATATCCTAAAATTTTATATGCGGCCCGCGAGAGTATTGTGGTTTTCCAAAGTGGCCCTCAACATCATTTGGGTTGGCCACCCCTGCTCTAGAACATATGCTTTAAAACCTTTCTGTAATCTAAAAAATTTGTGATAAGTTATACCAATAAAAAATTTTTTTTAATAATAATAATAATAACTTTATTGACACACATAAATAGTTATAAAAAATCTTCAAATAAGAACATATTTATCACCAAGGGGACTATATCCCGTTCTGGTGACTGATAAATTACATTAAATTAATACAATAAATAAAATTTAACAGGAAAATAAACGAATACACAAAAAAAACACTATGAAGGAGTACACTAAAGAAAAAATAATAATAAAAGATAATAATAAGGTATAATTCTTAATTTCAAAACTATATATACATATAAATAAAAAAAATAAATAATTTAATACATATATAATAAGCATATTTATACATAACCGAGAATTAAAGAATTTAATAGTAAATAAAAAATAAAAATAAAAAAAAATATTTGAAAGGAGAAAAAAAACAAAAACAGATTTAGTAATAGGTTTAATAATCAAGGAACAAGTTGGCAAAAGTCTGGTTTAACTAGTAATCTGCTTCGTTTTATATCTGAAAATAACATTCTATGTCGTTCAAGTTTATTATGAAATTAAAAAGTTCACGTTTAAAAGTAGAATATTTATCTATATTTTGAAGATAAAGAGGCAAAATGTTATAGATTTTTGGTGCTAAGTAGTAAAAATGTTTCCGAAATATTTCTTTTGAAAAATGTGGTATTTTATAAATTTCATTAGGTCTTCTTTGAGAGATATTCATTTTTAAATCACAAATTAATTTGTTGCGATGCAAAAAAAGTGCAACACGGAAAAGGAAATCATATTTTAAAGGTAGTAAGTTAAGATCTCTAAAGTTAAATTAACATTATTATTGTTGGTATGTAATCATGTTAAAGTTTATATTTTACACGTGTATTATCTTCCTTGTAGGTTTTATATGGGCAAGCAATATTTTTCAATACTTATATGTTCAAGTTTAACATACCCAAACAAGAACATAAGTATTGAAATTGTTTAGCTCTGGAATATACCTTGGGAAATTACATTTTATTAGTCAAATTAAACCTTGGCTCGGGTTACCATATTTTCTTGCATCGAACCTAGGACATATTTTTTAAATTGCATAATAAATATAATAGATTCATCAAAACTGAGTAAAAACATTCAAACTAAAATAAATTTAAAAATTTTTTTTATTCATTCATTTGTACTTTTCACCTGATATTACTTTTTTCAAAAATGGTTTGTTTGACATAATTTTGTCATAAAATTCGTGACAAGTAAGTTCTGAGAATAAACTCCTTTCTATATTTTTATTTATTCTCTCTTTTCACAAGACATAAAAAAGTAAAACATGTAATTTCAAACATCTTGGTCAGAATTTTTTTTAATAAAATTTTCTCGCATTTGTTAAATATCGTAAATTCTGGACATTTTAAAACCCCAGACAACACTAACGGCTGTAGTAACTTGACCGGCGATCAAGCTTCTGATTGGCAGTTAAAGAAGGAAACAAATCCGAGGTTTGACTCCTGGTTAATAGTCAGGGTGCCAAATGGCAAAAAAGGGGTTGCCCTCGAAATCGCATATAAGGAAAATTTTTTGATGGTTTCTGGTAGAGTCAATAGTGTAGATTTCAAAACTGGTGATGCCACTCTGCAAATGTTGGAATTTGTTTTTTAATTGAAAAAATTTAAAAATAAAGGGAAAAAAATTTAATAAATACAGGATGTTGCGGCTGCGCCAAACTGCGCCAAATCCTAATTCATGTGCTAAACTGCTACAAAAACCGTATTTTGAGTAAAATTGCGCCAAAACTGCACCAATTTACGATTTTCTTGAAATCGAATTATCAAACTCTCCTCTCACGCGAAGAATACCTTCATCCTTAGGAAAAAAAACTCAAATCGTCTATGGAATCTTTTCCACATTTCTACCACTTGAATTCAAAACCAAAACCGATGACGTAAGCTCAATTTGCTGTGTTAAGTCAGTTGAAAAGTCGAAAAATCGCGATTTTTCCCAAAAGTTTCGTTTTTTTTTCGAAGTGTTCCGTTCTTCCCCACGACTTTCGTGGATGGCCGCGGGTGCCGATTCAAGTTGGCTTCTTCTTGCGTCGTTATGGCGATGTAGAAAAAAAACTTTACCGTGGTCCGAAACCCACTAGTTCCCGGTGTTCCGGAAGTCGGGAAAAATATAAATTTTTTTCGGTTGTTTTTTGCGGAGTGTTCCGTTCTTCCCTCGACTTTTGTGGTCGGCCGCGAGTGCCGATTCAAGTTGGCTTCTTCTTGCGTCATTATTGTGATGTAGAAAAAACAATTTTTCCGTTGTAAGAAGGCCACAAGTCTGGTGTTCCGAAAATCGGGAAATAGCGATTTTTCGCGACAGTTCCGCTTTTCCTACGGATGTCTTCAACGGCGGTGCAGAAAAAACAACTTTACTTTGGTCAGAGCAGCCTGAGAAATCTGATAAGATTAATTTTTCTCCATTTAAGTCAGTATTTTCAACTAAAGAGGATTTTCTAAGTTGTAAATTTTTATTGAAAGGTCGCTTTATAGCAACTTAGATTATTATAGTGTTTTTTATCTGATTTAAGATTCCAAAAATACCTTCAAAAATACTAATTTCTTACTTTACTAAAATTGTTTGACAATATCGTTTTTGCAATTTAATATTATTACTTAAATAATTATTCTGTTAACTAATTTCCTTAATTTTTATTTAATTTTAGTTACATTTTGACTTTTAAAGTGGTTTTAAAACCTGATTCAGGAATATAATTGGCAAAGTGTGTGTTTGAAGCTGTGTAAAAAATTTCTCTTTCTTAAGTAAAAAAGTACTCCTTGAATTTTTTAAAACACTCCTTGAAAATTCCTGGAATACTCCTTGATTTTGATTTCTGAAAATTCGTATAAACCCTGCATTTGGCGTTTTTGTTATTAAAATTAAAAATTGTATTGAAAACTATTATCATTAACAATAACATTATTTTAAAAACTGATTAAAAGTTTGTTCAGAATTACCATTTAACTTTTAATTTATGATAAAATGGCTTATCAGAGGTTTTAAATCTGTTTTGTGAAGGTACTTTTTTCTCTTTTTTTAATTTGTAATGCTCCTATTTTTAAATGGTAAATTTTCTAAAGGTACCTTTAAAAGGTTGCAATTTTGCTTAGACCGATCTCTAGCTGTTCAAACACCTGTATTTTGCGTAATTCGTCTTATAAATTTTTAGTAGTTAACTTAATCATGCATTGTTTTAATTTTAATAGTTGGGATAAATTATCAGTATATTTTAGTAACAAGAACTATTAACCCTTCTATGGATTTTAATTTTGGTTGTTGCAAAAAATTGATTCGCCCTGTTCCTGCTTTAAAATTAAGATAAGCTGCTACAAAATTTAAAATCGGCTGCTACAAAAATGGTTTATTCTGCTACAAATTTTTAATTAAGGTGCTACAAACTACTACAAATTTTAAATTTAGCTGCTACAAAAACTGCTACAAAATGCTCAAAGTGGTTCAACATCCCTGTAAATAGTAATTGATACTTACATTTTTATAGGCTATCTTTGAGTGCTGAATAC
Source organism: Tetragnatha versicolor (assembly GCA_024610705.1). Classification (NCBI taxonomy): domain Eukaryota; kingdom Metazoa; phylum Arthropoda; class Arachnida; order Araneae; family Tetragnathidae; genus Tetragnatha; species Tetragnatha versicolor. The sequence goes on from JANDEH010000001.1 coordinate 61,758,063, forward strand.
GAATATTCCATTTAAATTTTTAAAAATATAAAGTATCAATTTTTAAAAATTAATTCAAAAATTAGATAAGGGGCCGTTCAAATATTACGTAAGCACCTAAGGGGGGAGGGGGGTTTGCTCTTTGCTTATTTTTGCTGACAAGGGGGAGGGGGATATGAGGGATGCTTACGTAAGATGGTGGATGTTTGAAAATCTCTTGTTTCTTGCATAAATAATTTCAAAATTCAACCAAAAATAAATGTAACAAATAATTGAATTAGGAAACCTGACGTAAGCACTTTTTTCTGGAGATTGACCACCCTAGCATTTTGAAATTGAAACCCCGAAAAGTAGTGTTTTGACTCATTTTTGAACCCTTATAGCGTTACACCCAAAAAGGACAGCTCCTTGTACGAGTCACCTAATTTTCAAGGAGAAAAAAAATAGTACTTACTAATAGGGATGTCGAAATTTCGGGGGGGATCCCTCAGTTTCTTACGTAATTATGGTGGGGGGGTTAAGGTTTGCTTATCTTTGCTGACAAGGGGGGAGGGGGGGTTAAAAATGACCAAAAAAGTGCTTACGTAATATTTGAACGGCCCCTAATTGAAAAAATTAAAACAACTTCAAAGGAAGTAATTCAAACAGTTTTTACTTACAAATGACCTAAAAAATGACATACTGAAATTGGAGGAAAATCAGACAATTTAATTTTTTCTCCTCAAAAATCGACTTTTTTATTAAATTCTTGTAAAAAAAGTTAAGGCTGATGTGCCAAGGTAATGTTTTCATGGATGTTGTAGTTAGATAGCTATATAACATAAAAAAACCACAGTTGTTAATTAAATCATTAATTAAAAAATTTATTAAGTTGAACTTTGAAAATATAGGTAAAATCCAACAATCATGTGAAACATAAAATAGTTTGGCATTTTTTGGTAATAAATCATGCAAAAATTAATTAAATTTTAAAAAAGATAAACACTTTTTCAAAAAATTAAAATTTTGAGGTACAGGCATGTGATACATGTTTATAGGGTGTATTTTAGTGCTGTTTACAATGGTCAATTTATGGTCAATATTTCAATGAAATTTAGAATAAGTGTGGAAAAATTGAAGCAATTTTCTTAATACTTTTGTTTTACATACTTCAAGAAATGATAGCCTATAAACGTTAAACATGTATCATAAGTCTCGATTATTATTTATTGGATTTTTGAAATTTTTTCATTTAAAAAAATGCCCAACATTTGCAGAGTGGCATCAACTGGTTAAAATCTACACTTTTGACTCCACCAGAAACAATAAAAAATTGTCCTTATATGCGAATTCACACATTTGGACTTGGCACCCTGACTATAACCACTGGTCAAGTTACCGGTGACTACGGCAGTAAGACCCCCAGACATAATGGTAAATATAGCCTAGGATTCCCCTTTAAAAGGGTTAACTGGTTGATAGAGGAGGTGGTCATTGTATGGCGATGGCCACTCAGTGATGTTTTATAGTAGTAGGAAAATTATATTTAACTCTTTTATTTTCAAGTTCATTAAAAAGAGGTGTTTTTTGTATAACCTCTTTGCCTAAAACAGAATATTTGATACTTGATTATATTTCTCATCATTTTAGAATTTAGTCTCCACTCATCCAACTGAGGGATCTACTGGAGCTACTAATTCACCCAAAGAATTTACAAATATCAAACATAAAGAAACTCTCAAGAATGAAGAAAATCACTTGATTTTCACTGATAAAATGAAAACAAATAATTTTGTCAGGCGCAGAATGCTGCGTTCCTTGCAAGACTTTAAAGGGCATTTATCTGAAGGAGACATACAGTGGAAATAAGAGTGGTGTTTGAAAATAATTTTTGAAATGTTTTTATAGTTCTTACATTCCATACATTTTTAAAGTATATAAATAAAATTTTTAAATATTTTACTTTCTTTTCAGTTCTTCGTAATAAACATAACATTTAAGAACCTAGTAATTTTGCATTTTAATTGGTGTTTTGATACATTCTTTGCATTTAAATATTTTGAAAGTAATAAGGTTTCTTAAAAAAATATGTAAAATCCTATTATTCTATCATATCCCTTTCAAACTAGAAACTAGACCATTATTAAATTCTAACTTTAAACTAGACCACCATTAAATTCTAGAGAAAATTCAGGGCAGTCACAGGACTGTGTGAAAGCTAAAGGGTAAACATTAATGTCACCAGACCCAACATTTCTCTTTCATGGAAGTTTCTGTCAGGAAAGGTAGAGGGTTTGTCATAAAACAAAAACATAAAAACCCATACCCCTCTGAAATTTGGAATTTTCCCATTTGATTACAGAAAATAAATAAAACTACTCTTATTAATTAAATTTTACTTCACGTTTCCTGAACCACTTATTTGGAAGGAGAAAGTGAATAAACACAAAGCTTTTTTGGTTGATAGGAGGAATTCCGATTCGCAAATCGTGATAAGACACTATTTATACATGGGTTTAACGAAATAATCATATTTAAAATTGAAGTTCTTTGTTTCTTTTGAAATTCAGACAACGCGATGGGAACTACTTTGATAGTAACAAAGTAGGGGTTCAATTTAAATTGGTGCCTAGTATAGACAAATACATTGTCTCGTGGAACCAGGCGCTGGTCCAGCACGGCTCCAAGGGGGGGGCACTTTTCCAGACAAGATCCTCTTGTGGTACCATTGGAGGTATGGGGGTCCTCCCCCAGAAAAAAAATTCAAATTTGACGGGTAGGTAAGTAGGGTTTTAACTCATTTTTAGAAACGTTTTGAGTCTAAGGGGAGCACTTTTCAACACTTATACCTTTACTTTTTGACCCAAAATTTTAAGGATTTCCTAAAAATAAACCCTGAATACCCCATTTTGATACTAATGGGGGTCCTCCCCCAGAAAATTTTTTTAAGTTAGACCTGTAAAAGTTGAGTTTTTACTCATTTTGAGAACCTATTGGGGTCTCCAAGGGGGGGCACTTTCCAGAGTGCCACCCCTGGATCCACCACCGTGTTGAACTGATGTGGCTGGATGCCATTCTATAACTTCAAATTGCTTAAATGCAAATAATGCTGTTAACATTTTGCTCAGAAATGTTTTTATAGATTTAGGCAATCTCAAATTGAAGTGCTTCAATAGAAGATCCTCAGTTGCATTTTCACCTCCACCTATCATCACTAACATTTTATTCCCCTGGTCTGGTTTGGTCAGGGGTATGCGGAGACAGTCAGTTTTTTTTATATCAAAGAATTGATTGCTGATAATTTAAAGTACCTAGAAAAGGAAATTCTCCCATGACAGGATCCATGGGAGAGGGGCGATCGCTGCTCCAATGGATGATAAATGAAAAAAGCGCGGTCTTCGGTTGTAGGGGTGACGATATCAAAGGGGGTGCTGTTGTGATAAACATTTCAGCGAGCTATTGATTCATTTTACGAAGAACCAATCCTGTGTATTTGGGGGGCCTTGCCTTAATGTATCGTATCTCAATTGGCAGTTAGAAGAGTTTAGCCCATAACAGAGAAATTTGTTTAAGTTCGAAAATACAAATCGGAGCATCATTTTCTGGTAAATTCTTATTTGTTTTTCTTCGTATTTTATTGTATTTATCAATAAATTTCATAAAATAATTGGACATTCATACTAGCCGACTTTTAAGAATTGTCCGTAAAATGTGTGGATTTTCGTTTAGTTAATTACTATTACTTAGTAAAATGTCTTACTGATGGATCGGAAATTTTTTAGGATATTGCGTTTCTTTTCCCTTCAAAATCAGATTCCTCTGCTAATCCCTGTCTATTTGATTTTCACAATTTTGGTCCTTTTATTAAATTAATTTTAGAAAAAAAAATTTAAATTGAATTATACCTTTTTATTAAGGAACAACTTAGGAAAAGGATATATTCGATTTCTTTACTTAGTTTTTTAATCGTAAACTCTGTTTACCTTAAATGTGATTTCTTCCCTTATCCAAAATGGTTAAACGATCTTTATAATATTTTCACAAAGGTTCATGAATATGCTTATTAAATTTTGTGAAAGACACCTACTGAAAACTTACAAATTTCCCTTTTTCCCCTCCCTTTGCAACTTAATTTTTTTAAATGTTTTTATTGAATGTGCTCCATTTTTTATTATATTATTGATAATGTTATTCATAGTAAATATTATAAATGCCTTCCGGAAAAAAAACATTTTAAAATTCTCAATTTAATTTTTATCCTTGTCAAAAACTTGTATTCAGTTTTATTAGATTTTTATTCTTCCTTGAATGATGAAAAAATATTTTTGTCTAAAAACTAATTAATATAGTCATATTATTCAAATTGAATCCCTTTTTAAAAAAATATTTATGCACCTTAGGAACCTTCAAATAATTTGTTTAATATAATAATGTTTAAAAACAACTTAAATGAAAAAGTTTAAAATTTTAAACAATTCCCGGGAATGATCTTGTTATTCCCAGGATTTCCCGGGAAGACAAAAACACCGGGAAAGCAGAAACCCTAAGTGGCTCCTCTGTTTGTACCCATATTTGAAGAAGAAGACTACGCATGCGCGATGGAGTTGAGTTTGAGTGCGATACTACAAGAAGTTGCTGGACGTGACGCTTTTTAGTTAATGTTTTAAGGCGGTTCATGGGCGTAGCCAGGGGGGTGCAGGGAGGGAAAGCTGCCCCCTTTAAGTCCTGTGTAATTTACTTTCAATTAAGTTAAAACCCAGTTTTTTAGGGTCAAATTTTCAAAAATTTTCTGGGGGAGGCCCCCCCTTTAGTATTGAAACCTTTATTATTCTCACTTCTTTTATAATAAGTTCATTGAAAGCAAAATTCTACCTAAAAATGTATATCCAAATTTGGGTTTACGTGTACCAAAAACAGTTTGAAACCCTGTTCTTAGGGTCAAATTTCCAAAATTTTTCTGGGGAGAACCCCCAGATCCCCCCTTGAACCTTTATATATATAAATTTTTCTTGGACACAAATTTTACCTAAAAAAAGTGTTGAGAAACTACATTAAACCTATAAATAGGGATGAAAGAGACCTCATCGTTTCCACGCTACCCATAAAGCTTTTACATTAATTTAATATAAGCGATATAATGCCAAATAATATTTCTATGAAACAAAAACAAGGAAAAATCGAATGGAAAAGATGGAAACAATATAAAATTTCAATTTCACACTTATAGCATTCAAAAACTGTCACTTACCTATATTTCAGCTGATTATTACGAAGATGAAGATTATCAAGCGAATATGAACATTTCGAATTCACTTTGTTCATTGTAAAAAAAATAAAAACGTGGCTACAAAAACAGTAAACATAAATCTTTATTGGCTAGCTGAAAGGGGACATCCATAAATTACGTGAGGTGTTTTTTCCAAAATCTGGACCCCCTCCCCCTTGTTGAGATTTAGTGAGATTTTGCTGGACCCCCCTCCCCCTAAGTGAGATTTACCTACAACCTTTAAAAATAATTATTATCCTTCCTTCTCATATATTCCTTTCTCATACTTAAAAAAGAAAGAAAATCGTATAATAAGGAACTTGCATGATTTTTTTTTAATTTTTTAATCTATTCTTCATGCAAAAATAAGCCACTACACAAAATTTGAGGCCGATTGAGAAATTTTTCGATTGCAAAAAAAATTATCAAAAATCGTGTTTTTCGAAGCAACTGAAAACGCTTAACAGCATGTACCGTGACGTCACTAATGTTTACCTCGGATTGTCATGTTTGCCGTGGATTTCTGACCGCCACCAGAAGTGTCTAGAAGGTAAATATTTATTAAAACACTCATACCGGACACTTCTGAAAAAAGAAATCATCAACTAAAACATAGAAATTCAATTTTGATTGCAATTTGGCTCGATGGATTCTACGTCACTGTGCATGCAAACACACTTCGCGTTTTCAGTCACGTGTTTTTTTTCTCGACTTTTAAATTAAAATATTTAAGTACTTGTACACTTTTTTGAAAATTTGACAAAATATTTCATTTTTCTATACAAAAAACCATACGAAACACTTGAAAGTTTATGAAAATCTGACACATGCAAGTTCCTTATTTCTAACTTAAAAAGTTGACGTGAGATTTTAATCGACCCCCTCCCCCTTTTTGACCTCACGTAATTTATGGATGTCCCCAAACATCCGAAAAGATTTTGTTCTCTCTGTTGAAAAGAAAAAAAAGAATTATAAATAAAAAAATAAAACAGTGTTGGATAGTCCAGTAACTTTGTCGTCTGAAAGCATGGGGTCGTATGCGTCAAATCCGGTTGTTCTGATTTTTTGCAGACTTGTTTATGATGTTGGCCTAATGAATAATCCAAGTTTTAGACCTCGAGCACCGAACGCAACTTTGTCAAAAATCGAAAAAACCGCGAAAAAATCGAGTTTTTTTCAAATTTTGGCGATTATAACCCTAAGGAATTAGTTTTTGAAAAACTTTCTAATTACAAAGTTAAAGCAAACAAAATTTCCTACAAAATGCACTCATCAACTTTGATTTTCTGAAGAGTGGTTTTGAAGCTAGAGCGCGCTGAAAAACATCGATTTTTTTGCCTTTCCGCAAAAAAAAGTAAAACGCGCACTTCTAGCCTCTACAAAATGAAAACTATTCATGTCATCAACAAAAATTTTGTACCACGTGAAAGAACATTTAATTTTCTATAAATAACGTGCTTTACATTGTCATTTTTTTAGAAGGGGGGAGGGAGGGAAGCAAAGATCGATAATAAAACTCTCGCGCCTCGCAGACCAAACGGACTTACGCGGTTGTTAATATGCAATCTGCGCTTTATTTCCGGTATATTACCTAAATTTATTTATAAAATATTGGGCGTTTTAGGCGGAATTTCGATCAATATTTTAAATTCATATATTAAATTATGGGAGTGTTTTAATGAACGAATTTATATGTTCTTTGCATCGCTAAATACGAATTTAAGGTTTATTTTCATTTTGAAAGTGATCTTCACATGAAAAATTGCAAAAAATTTCAAATTTTTGCTCTTTAGTTAGATTTTTCATCGATTTTCGAAACAAATATTCCTTTTGCGAAACATTTCATGAAACCAAATTAAAGAACGTAAAATTTCCTGTCAGATACATTGCTTCATTTGTCTTATGCGCTGAGCGGTGTACGTTTTATAGCGTTTTGAAAAAAGCAAGTTTCCTGTTTTTGTGTGAAGTCAGGAAACGGCAGTAATTTAGCGCGCTCTAACATCAACACCTTTCATCATAAAATCAAAGTTAAATAGTGCATTTTGTAGGAAATTAAATGTACTTTTATGTGGTATAAACTATTGTAACTTGTATTTATGTAGAGCTGTAGTGGGGTAAATCGAGCGTTCACCACTTTTTTGTAGAAAAACAAAAAAATTGCTACACTTCAAAACGCTATAAAACGTACACCGCTCATCGCAAAAGACAAATGAAGCAATGTATGTGATAGGAAATTTTACGTTCTTTAATTTGGTTTCATGAAATGTTTCGTAACAGGAATATTTGTTTCGAAAATCGATGAAAAACCTAACTAAAGAGCAAAAATTTTAAATTTTTTGCAATTTTTGATGTGAAGATCACTTTCAAAATGAAAATAAACTTTAAATTCGGATTAAGCGATGCAAAGAACATATAAATTCGTTCATTAAAACACTCCCATAATTTAATATATGAATTCAAAATATTGATCGAAATTCCGCCTAAAACGCCCAATATTTTATAAATAAATTTAAAAAATAATTTTTTAAGCATCCTTAGTCATCAATGAATCCAAAACAACCCATTTTATAGGTAATATACCGGAAATAAAGCGCAGATTGCATATTAACAACCGCGTAAGTCCGTTTGGTCTGCAAGGCGCGAGAGTTTTATTATCGATCTTTGCTTCCCTCCCTCCCCCCTTCTAAAAAATGACAATGTAAAGCACGTTATTTATAGAAAATTAAATGCTCTTTCACGTGGTACAAAATTTTTGTTGATGACATGAATAGTTTTCATTTTGTAGAGGCTAGAAGTGCGCGTTTTACTTTTTTTTGCGGAAAGGCAAAAAAATCGATGTTTTTCAGCGCGCTCTAGCTTCAAAACCACTCTTCAGAAAATCAAAGTTGATGAGTGCATTTTGTAGGAAATTTTGTTTGCTTTAACTTTGTAATTAGAAAGTTTTTTCAAAAACTAGTTCTTTAGGGTTATAATCGCCAAAATTTGAAAAAAACTCGATTTTTCCGCAGTTTTTTCGATTTTTGACAAAGTTGCGTTCGGCGCTCGAGGTCTAAAACTTGGATTATTCATTAGGCCAACATCATAAACAAGTCTGCAAAAAATCAGAACTACCGGATTTGACGCATACTGGGATGTATAAAGTTACTGGACTATGGAGTGATAAAAGCTAAAAAAGAGTGGGCCGTATTCTGACATTCGAGTTTTGGAAACTCCCTAGTGAGTTCGAACGGTGAGATGAAATTTCGTATTCTGACAGCCAAATTCTCACCACCGAAAGGCGAACTCGAACGCTCGAACCCTCACCAGCCGAGGAGCTGGTGAGTATTCGAGAGAATTCATTCGAGTGAGTCTCTGATTGGCTAGGCGCCTTTCGTGACGTCAATCTGAGGCAGAGCCGGCAGAGCAAAGCTGTTTTTGTTTACATTTCAGAAGTTTCGCGATGCAGCAAGGACCAAATGGAATAAACATGGAACTTCAGGTTAGAAATATTCTTTTTATATAACGTGCTTCCCCTTTATAGTAAAAGTAATGTAATAGTTACCACCTACTCTATCCTATTTTAACTCCAGTTAAAGTTTTCAGCTGAAGGTTTTTCTCTTATCGACTTTTCGTTTGTATTGTAAACTAAACTATTACATACTTGTTGTAAATGTTGTTAAGATTGTGCAAATAGCAACCACAACCAGTCTACTCTCCGGCCTTTGGCCGGAGTTTCTGGCTTTTATTTTGAATCGCCATTCTCTATTTTGATTGGGAGTTTTATTAGGCTGTTTTTGGATTATTATCAGGCACCCGATCAAAAAAATGAAGCCGGAGATTTGAATTAATGGCAGAAAACTCAGTTCAAAAACAGGGGAGTTGGCAGGTCTGAAAATAGTTAAAGACCTCTCAATTTGAGTTTTTAATGAAACCAATTGATTTTTTCATTAACTTTTACTCTCGTTGAGCAAGTTGGTATTATTCTTTTAGTATATTAATGTATATTTATTGCAGGTGCTGTTGGCTCATCCAGTCCATGATTGGGGATGACCAATTCATCCGGCTCCAGTTATCCCAGCCAACAATTTTCCAGGTATCCCAACAACAAGAAACCTCTCCTGAGTCTGATCAGAATGGAAAATTCTCCATTAATGTTTAGCAGGTAAGTAACCTTAAAAATTTTTAAATATATATGTTAAGGGCAAAGTGATAAATTGGTCATTAATAATTCCCAGGGTGGAGGCGGGCAAAGTAATAAATTTCATTCATAAATTCCATTGAATTTATCTCATTGCCCGTAACATATACATCACTTATCCAATAGTTATAGTATATGGTTGGGGACATCCATAAATTATGTGAGGTCAAAAAGGGGGGAGGGGTTTGGAAAAATCTCACCAATGGGGGAGGGGGGTCGATTAAAATCTCACGTCAACTTTTTAAGTTCAAAATTAAACGATTTCTTTTAAGTATGAGAAAGGAATAATACCCACAGATAAGATACTGTGGTTATTTTTAGGCGGAATAATGACCTTTTCCCCCACATCATTAATAATGGAAAAGTTTTAGGTGCTGTGAAGATAGAAAATTATTTTTAAAGATTGTAGGTAAATCTCACGTGGGAGGGAGGGGGGTCCAGCAAAATCTCACCAAGGGGAGAGGGGGGTCCAGATTTTGGAAAAAACACCTCACCTAATTTATGGATGTCCCCTTACCACCACGCCAAAAACATGAATATTTTATTAATTACGGGATCTAGTCTAGAAGTGGGTTCAGTCACCAAGCAAAGTAGTAGCGCCAATGTGCGCCCAAGTGTCAAATTGATGATGTCGACAAAAAATTCGCCAAGAGGTGTCAACCCAAACACTCTTCTAGGATGTTACCTAATCACGAATGCAGATTCATGTTTTTGGCCTGGTGGTAGCGATGATACATAAAGTGTATTTTGTAAGTGATAAATTTTTTAAAAGTTTGACCATTCCCGACTCCTAGCTATCAAATTTGACTTTTTTATTTTTAGTTTACATTCCATTATAATTTGATTAGTTTACATCGGCATACATTTGCTTTTAACTGGAGCAATAAATTCAATTTGTGGATCTTGACATCAAGAAAAGGATCAACTATAAAGCTGTTAATTCTCAGACAGACTATTAAAAATATTGAGAGGAATTCAACTGGTCTTTAATAAATGTTTTTGACGAAATACAAATTGACTTACATTTTTTTGTCTATCCATTTTTATTTACAGGGAGGATAGTTATGAGCACTTATAGGAAGTTTCTTTTTTATTAACATCACTAAAGGCTGTTATTAAAATATATGCTCTTCTTTAATAGGTTTGTGATGCTAAATACAGAATTTTGAGTGCCTTTTGCCGCTGGTCTGGTACCACCCATGACTCCATCTTGCGGCTCGTTTGATTTTGTCTAGATTTGGAATCCATTCGAAGACAATGACTGGCTGTTACCATCGCATTGGCTCCGAGTCAGAGTTCAGCATGCCTGATCTAGAACATTTATTAATTCTCTTTCATGTCGCCCAAACTCGGCCTTATTTGTTTTCAGCTGTTAACAACAATCAGCTTGTTTACAAAATACATAGTTTGTTTCATTTACTTTTTGTCCTTCAAAGTTCAGTTGCAAGTGTAAGTTTCAAAAATCATCAGTACCTACATGAACTTTTTGAAAGACCTCTATTTTTTAACTTAATTTTTTCCTGCTGCTATTTTTAAAACACCATTATGTATATAATTATAAAATGAAATCAAACCGGCATATCTGCAATTTTCCCTAGAGCGCCTTAAAGTTTTTGCATGTACTACTTAAAATAATAATAATGTAATATTGTGAGATAGTTGAAAAAAGGAATTTATTGACACTAATAACTCAATTTTTGCAGATATGCTGGTGTGATTTCACAGTGACGATATAAATAAGTACTGTTGCATAACCCGGGTGCAAATTTCACATAAAAATTACAGAAAACAATTAAAAGCAAATTATTTGAAGGGTTTTAAAGTGTAAATATTTTCCTATTTAAAGTTTTTAATGGATATTTTACAATGCCCTTGGCAGTTTGGCCCAGCTAATGCAACAGTACCCATGAATTTTATGAAAACCATACCTATATTTTTTACTAAATATTTTCCTGTTGTATATACTATTTCTAAAACACTTAATGATTTATATAATATCACCCTATACCAGTGGTTCCCAAAGTGGGTTTCATGGAATCCTGGGGTTTCAAGAAAAACTTAAGGGGTTCTGCGTGACAAATTGTATTTCATTAAAAATAGAATGATGTTTAATGTATTTTTGTTTTCCTCGGACCACCAAAATAAATTAAAAAATTTTATAAGCATTATATAAAAATTTTTAAAGTTCGGATACACAATTAGAAGCCAAATTTAGCGAAACAGGCTATTCAAATTTTCTTGCCGTTTGCAACCACTTATTTGTGTGAAGCTGAGTTTTCGAAATAGTTTGCGACAAAAACCAAATATATTGACAAACTTGATGCTGCACCACATATGTACGAGTTCAGTTATCAAACATAATGCCCAATTTTAAGAGAATCATGGAATCAAAGAAGCAGGTGCATTCTTCCCATTAAAGTTTTTTCATTTATTTTAGTTTGTTTTGTATGATAAACTGCCTTTTTTAGTTTTGTTTAATTCAATAAAATCTTAATTACCAAAATAACAATAGTTTCTTTTAATATCAGATATTAAATGTTTAAAAAATATTCAGGGTTCTGCGATCATTGGAAACAAATTTGGGGGTTCCACAACCAAAATAGTTTGGGAACCACTGCCCTGTATACTAATTGCTAACACTGAAAATCTTATCTTTGTGTTGTATAGCTTCATAGTTGATGAAGTCTTCTGATTTAAGTTCCTGAATATAATTGTTCCTGAATATAATAAGTTCCTGAATAAGTAATATTGACATAGTTATTGTAACAAGAAACCAGTGCTCAATTGGTTTACAATGTAAATTACTACAGACAATAAATTGAAAATGATTGGAATTGTAATATTTATTTTTATTTATTTGGGATACTGTAGCCTATAATAAATATTTAATAATTTCACATGTTTAATCAACATACTGCACATTATAAAAATTTATCCAATACATATTCTAGGTTATACGAGAGTGGGGTTAGCAGAAAGCTTTAATTAAAGTTGCCTTATTTGGCAAGGAATGCTTCTTTTCAGAGAATGATGGATATTTTCAATTAGTTAACTATCTGATTGATACGCCTCAGTTTTACTAGCTCATATCAACTAACTGAAATTAATTTGTTTTACAACCCATGGCGTTTTCACAGAAATGGTTGCACAAACCTATTGTGATAAAACAAAAATAGTAAACAAACAGTAAGTATGGATTAAGTATTCAATTCATAGCTGCTAATTCAGAAAGTTAAAAAACATCAAATTTTTTAAATTAATTCAATTTCATTATATACCCATTACTTACAAATATTGCTTAGCCTGCTTGCACAATTTTTAAAACCACTTCCTCCAAAAAAAATAAAATAATCCAAATGGGTTATTGCATTGGATCAAAGCTTGCACGCTCTTAAAACAAATTGATTTTGTTTATTGACATGCAAAATATAATTAGGATAAACAAATATTATACTCTATTCATTTTGAATAGGTGCCTGAAAATATTTCCTTCCCCCAACCGTCAAAGCAACGAAGAAGGCTTGCTACTTTTTTCCCGCCTGATGTTAGTTGACCTTTATGACGTCCAAGAGCCACCACTGATTACACTTATTAAGACCTACCATTAAAATCCTTGTTTCTAACAAAATTGATACATCAATAAAAAACTTCCTATAACTAATTGACGATTGTTCCTGGTTTCAAGGAAGTTATTTAATTTTTTTTTATATTTGTATTGTAGATGATACAGACTTCTAAATTTTAATTTATTTTTTCATATTTTGCAACACAAATCAAATCTTAAAATGTATGTTTTTGCTTTACAGTTAATTAGCTTGTGTAATGAGGGTTATAAAATTTAACACAAGTAAAGGAATTACTATAAAGAAAACTAAAATTTTTTCAAACTGTTTTGTTGACATGAATAAAATCACTGCTATTAATATAGAGCAAGACTGTTTTTAATTTGATATAGGACAGTAAGAATTTTAGCAATAAAAAATAACATTTAAAATAATACTGACAGAAAATTCATATTTTATTGATCTATAGAAAAAGCTATGGGCTTAACATCATCATACGTGGAGCATGTTATACCCTAATAACCTGGTCTTCCAAGGGGGTCAGTGAGTCTGTTGTTCCCTCACCTTTTCCATTTTTGTTGTGGTTCTCGTTTGTTTGGGCCGCCTTTTTTTACGATTACTATAAATCAAACCACTGCTTTACCTCTTTCACTGTACGTTTGTATTTACCGAAACCGAGAGCGTTCAATTGAAGGGTTACTTTCTCCCATCCCTTTTGTTGAGCAGCTTTATCCACAAAAGTACACCCAACGCCGACCTTTCCGCTGACATTTTTAGCACTAATGCACACGAGATGTTTACAAATATTGCAGCTGAAAAGCACGTGGAGGGATCTTTCTTGACTTGAAACGCGTCTTCTAATTGGCCACGAACGTCGGCGCCAGGATCTCCCGCGCGAAAAAAATAAACCAATGAGCGAACGAGTGAGGTCTCCGCCCTTCTCACTACGTGTGACTTTTGGAGTCTGAATACCATTTTCAACTCGAATGGTGAGGTCGAACATTCGATGTGAGTTCGAATATTCGAGATTCCAGAATACGGCCCATACAAACTTTAATAGGATCTCAAGCGTTTAATATCGATTGAATTTACGTGAAACTTTGGACTTAGGTTTTCAACTATGATCTTTCATGTTATCAAATCAAATGATCAAATGTTATCAAAATTGAAATACAAAATAAGGTTTTGGCAGAGTTTTCACATTTTTTTGTGTTTTTTAAATTTTTTCATGATAAAACAAATTTTAAAGTGAAGACTTTTGAAATTATCTTAAAGATCATATTAATCCACAATTTTTGAGACCATATTAAGTTTTTACCAATAGTAAGGTAAATGTGGGTATAGTGGACACTGTACCAATAGTGGCCACATAGCTGATTAATTTTAAATAAAACGAGTTAGAGGCATCAAACAGCGTCAAAATTCATAGGCATAGTAGATTGTACAATCAGGTAAGGGAACATACCCATACTACGTGACCCATTTTTTGCCATTTTTGACCCCCCTCCCCCCCTTGGTGACCATCCGTAGTATATGCCAAGACCCCCCTCCCCCTCTAGTTTTCACGTAGTAATTCATAAATACGGTTTGACATCATTTTTTGGAAACAGAAAGTTTAAAAATATTAATTTTGCTTAATTTGTCTAATTTTAATAATTAATTTGGCTTAATTAGTCTTAATTTGGCAAATTTCAATAATTAATTTGGCTTAATTTTGTCGTATTGACTAGAAGAAATTGACTACGTGACGAAACCCTAAGCCCCCCCTCCCCCCTGTGACCGAGCGTGGTATTTTGAAGACCCCCCTCCCTCCCCTGAATGAGTCACGTAGTATGGGTACGTTCCCTAAGCTGGTAAATCATCACCGATACCACAGATCAGCATGGGAAGGATATTTAAATATTTGAAAATAACAACATCGGCCGAGTGACTAAAATTTGATTTTGCTTATTGAATCGCGTAAGGAAACGGGTATATCGGAACTGATTTTTTTGTATTTATTACTGTTTGATTGACTTTTAAATTTATATTAAGATAAAGAAGAGTGTATAAAATGATAATAAATAAAATTTATTTGAAAATTTTGACTTTACAAGGATTTATGGGGGTAGCCACTATACCAACACAAAATCTTAGATTTTCCAATAGTGGCCACTGCAATGGCTTCTAATTGAAACTTAAATAACATTGAATATGGATCAGTTTTTCTTCATAAACTGTTGATTGTGCTTTAAAATGAGTGTTGTATGAACTTGGTTTCATTCTGGCTTAGGGAACCAAGGTTTCCAAAACATTGAACTACATGCTTAACTCCTCTCAAATCAGCTACAGCGTAGGCTTTGGGCCGGAAACTATCAAGTATTTTTTAAAGAAAGCTAATTTCATTTGATAAAAAATACATTTCGTTGGGAAGGAAGATTTAATTATAAATAAACGACTATACCAAAAAAACCCATCAATTTCATGCGTTAACCCCTCATATATGCAGAAAAAGAGAGGTGTCCACCATAGATACAACAGCTACATCTTTGTGGTCACTATAGATGCAATTTGGAGTACTTTTTAAAAATTAGTTAAAAATACTTTACCCAATTTAATTAAAATTTTTAATGATAAAATCGAAAGCAGAAGATCCAATTAATCTAAAAATATGATGATAACGGTTTCCAAGCAAATAGGTTGGTATTTATTGAGAATTTAAGCAAACATTTTCCTTAAAGTGTCCACTATACCCACATTTACCATACATGGCGGAAAGATTAATTTTCTCGAAACTTTTCATTTTTCTTTTTATTCAATGAATAATACCTATATATAAAATTTTAATTTGATGAATTAATGAGGTAAAAATCTAACTACTTCGTTTTTTTTTCATTTTTTTTAATAAATTTAAAAAGAACAATAGTATATAAAACCCACAGAGAAAAATCCTAACAGAGGATCCAAAACGATATATTCAAAAGTTGGATGGCGCCACGATCAACTAAATGATTGACAGAGTGATCAAACCTGTGATTGGCTGTCACTCAATCTTCTATTTTCGAAGGAGAAGGAAAAAGTTTTTCTCAACCAATCAGGCTTTTCCGTCCCGCCTCTCGTGACATTGTTGCGATCGCAGCGCCAAAATAGCCCCAAACTCATCCAACTTCTCGATTTCCAATAGCGCCTATGGCGACGGACTCTCTGCTCTGTGATAAAATTCACAGAAAAAAATCCTAACAGAGGGTCCAAAACGATATATTCAAAAGTTGGATGGATATGAGGGCGCCGAGAGGAACTATAAATGATTGACAGAGAGATCGGCAGTACATTTTGGTGACCAAACCTGTGATTGGCTGTCACTCAATCTTCTATTTTCGAAGGAGAAGGAAAAAGTTTTTCTCAACCAATCAGGCTTTTTCCCCCGCCTCTCGTGACGTAGATGCGATCGCAGCGCCAAAATAGCCCCATATCCATCCAACTTTTCGATTTCCATTAGCGCCTTTAGCGACGGACTCTCTGTTCTAGTACTCAGTGATAAAACCGGACATTAGTGAAGATGACAGAGTAAAGATTATTCAGAGAGTCCATTTCCATAGACGCTAATGGCAACTTTTTTAACATGGGTTTTCCGGCGCAAGTTCAGAGGTGCGGATGCGCCAAGTTTTTAGCAGTAAACATGACTAATATGGTAACCCTAACTAATGTTAAAAGAGTCATTTGGCTTCTAAATATGGCGCCAAATAGCCAAAATTCGCCAATCATCCGCACCTCTGAACTTGCGCCGGTTTTCCCATAGACGGTGGCGTTTCTATGTGATAACGGTGGAACTAACCAGAAAATATGACGTAGCGTTGTTGACTCTCTACAATCGAGCTACAGCCGCATACACTCTCTCAATTAACCCCGCCCACTTTCAAATCGCTAAAGAGGGAAATAATTTTTATATCGAAGTGTATATTTGGACGGCCAAAACGGCCAGTGGCGCATGCGCTGTAGGTCTCGTGATGACGTAGCAGTCTCGGCGCTTAGTGATTGAACCAATGGTACGCCTAGCCGTGGAAGTTATAGTAGAGTTTAGTTGAAAAATAGCCGTGCAAATATACAGTGCCTTTTTATATATTTCCCCGGTTATTAAAACAGTTGCGTGTATCTTTCTTTCGAGCATGCGCTGGGGATAATTTCGTAGACATTACAAGTCTCTCTGATGTCACGCTCTCCAGGGACTCACCCAATGTTCTGGCCAGCGGAGATCTCTCGCTGGCTTATATATGCTTGATCTGCCCGTGACGTCACTATCTCTCATCTTCTTTAAAGTAGCAATGGATCGGGAGCTACTCTGGAATCGAACTCACAACTCCAAGTCCACATTTAATACAATTTAAACATATAACGTCACATTTAATGATCATTTCTGCGACCACAATCACTGATAAGAGATATTAGACCCCAGAACAAATTATATCAATGTTTATAATAGGGAAAGTTTAGTTCACAGACAATAAGAGACAGACCGGTCAATAGGCGGGGCTTATCCAGAGAGCTCAAGTGGCGCCTGCGACAAGCGGTACCGGCATTAATCGATTAATTTAATATTTTTAATCGAAATCCTTACACATTTTTTTGTTGACGAAACTTGCAATATTCGATTTCGAAAGTAAACATGAAGTTTGTGTAAATCGTTTAATCGTACTCTTTTAATTGTTTTCAAGATTTATAAATCATTTTAACAGTGTCTTATTGCATCAAGGCACATTTTATCTCGTTTCTTCTCTATTTTGCAATGTATTGGAAAATCTGTGTTGCATTCTTGAACATGATTTCTAAACGCCAGCTATAGTATCAGTATAATTCCTTTAAGCTTTCAGTATAATTCGCGTTAATTATAGGCGTATGTATTTAATTCTATTAATACTAGTATTATATATTTTTATTGTCAAGAATTCATTTCGAATGTGCCTGGGATCTGGGATTCGTATTTGCAAAAGATGTGTTCGTTTAGATTCACGAGGATTGCAACTTCATTTACACATCATGTTTGTCTTAAAAGGCCAAGGGATTATAACAAATATTTGTAGTTATTGAAATATGAGATTTAATAAAATCATTTAGATTCATTATTTACTTGTGTGATTCTTGATTACTTCATATTTAAGCTTGTATTTTTCTACAATCGAGTTTTTCATCATATGCGATCACGAAATTTTGTTGATGAACAAACCTTAATGATTTAATTTAAATTTTCTATTATAATAGCAAATTTTAAAAAATTGTTGAAAAAAAAGATATTTTTTAATTTTAAAAACCATTTAATGGGCTTATGTGATCGCCAAGGATCGCGATCCTGGTGATCATATGGTCGATGGATTACGTCTTCGCAAAACGTCTCCATGGTTGCCAGACCTAAAAGCTTAACTGTAACCACAGTTTTAGTGCAGGTACCGCGGGTTGAGGGCGTTCGTGTCGTAGGCCGCCCATTGACCGGTCTGTCTCTTATTGTCTGTGGTTTAGTTACTGTCAGGGAAAGTTTGCAACCATAGGGGAAAAGTTTCATTGAACAGGGGAAAAATAGCAGAGATTGAGAAATTCAAATGCAGCCTCCATACAAAGTTTTAAGTCCAATGAGAATCACTCGTTTCCTTTAGTCCCGCCCACACTAATGATTGACAGCTGGAGGGTCGAAACGCCACTATGCGATAACTGTAGAACTATTTTAGTAAAATCGCGTTTTGGACTCTCTGAATATCTTTACTCTGTGGTGAAGATTTTTAAAGATTAGTGAAGTTAACATTAGTGAAGATAAAAAGTATTTCTACTTCTATCTAAAGCCAATTTGGTGAATTTTTTGTTGACTCACTTTTCGAGCTTTCCTAGTTTCTACGATTAATAAGATTTTGTTTACTTCAAGTTGCCATTAATTGAAAACTTTCAAAATTAAAATTCAAAGGAATTTAACATTAATTTTAAGTGATATTAAGATTGTACGGAAGATCCTATTTGTTTCATAAATTGAAACTCACTTTACACTATACTTTTGAAGAGCGGCCGTAGAATTTTCAGCGATCTAGATTCCTGCAAATGATCATCCGGATCTTTCCTAAAAGAGGGTTAGGGGTAGCAATCCAGCAATTTAATATGAATGATTGTGATCAAACTCTCCGGATGCCTCAGAAAAAATTTAAATCTAAGTTAAATTTTCCACACTTGTTAAAAATACTTAAAACTATAATTGTTTTATGGAAGTAGACAGTTAATTTTTATTTAAAATCTTAACTTAAGGAAAAATGCAAAATTTTGAGCAGAAAAGAAATGAAGTAGCAAGTTATCATAGATTTAAAGGAACGAAGTGTATATTTGGACGGCCAAAACGGCCAGTGGCGCATGCGCTGTAGGTCTCGTGATGACGTAGCAGTCTCGGCGCTTAGTGATGGAACCAATGGTACGCCTAGCCGTGGAAGTTAGAGTAGAGTTTAGTTGAAAAATGGCCGTGCAAATATACAGTGCCTTTAAGGAAAGCTCAGTTGTCGATCAGTCCCCAAAATCATGCCAAGATGCCAAGTTGACGGAAGATAAAGGCGGGGCTTATCCAGAGAGCTCAAGTGGCTACCCCGGCACGAGTACCACAATTAATCGATTTTTAAATAATTTTTTAATCGAATTCATTTACATTCATCATTCACTAGTGTGATTCTTGATTACTTTTTATTTGAGCTTATTTTTAAGTTCGAGTTTTTTATATGTGATCGTGAAATATTAATAATGCCTAGTTTAATTCATTGATTATTGATTTTTATATTATCAATTAAACAGAATTAAATCAATATTAATGATTTAAGTAAATTCTGTAAAAATTATGTTTTCAATAGTTATGAGTTTGATTTTGTTAATGAACAAACTGTAATGATTTAATTTGATTTTTCTATTGCAATAGCAAATTAAAAAATTTTGTTGAAAGAAAACCAAGGGTTTCCAAAATTGAGAATCCTTGAAGATCGAGGTCCGGTGATAACGGGGTCGATGCAAAACGTCTTCATGTTTACATGACCTTAATGGAGGCTTTACACCACCCGGTTTGCGACAGCGATTCCGCGGTTTTCGGGAAATTTCGACAACCGCAGTAACTCAGCGACCTCTCGAAAGATGGCGCTGTTCAATTTAGGGAAGTGGGTCAATTTTTTGTCGCGAACCGGATGTCGCAGAATCGCTATCGCGAACCGCGTGGTCCTTAAGGCACTGTATATTTGGACGGCCATTTTTCAACTAAACTCTACTCTAATTTCCACGGCTCGGCGTTCCATTGGTTCCATCACTAAGCGCCGAGACTGCTACGCAATCACGAGACCTACAGCGCATGCGCCACTGGCCGTTTTGGCCGTCCAAATATACACTTCGGGTCCTTAAAGGCGGCTTTAGACCAAGCGGTTCGCGACAGCGATTCTGCGGTTCCTGGCCATTGACCGGTCTGTCTCTTATTGTCTGTGAGCACACCCACAGACAGACCGGTCAATGGGCGGCCTACGACACGAACGCCCTCAACCCACGGTACCTGCACTAAAACTGTGGTTACAGTTAAGCTTTTAGGTCTGGCAACCATGGAGACGTTTTGCGAAGACGTAATCCATCGACCATATAATCACCAGGATCGCGATCCTTGGCGATCACATAAGCCCATTAAATGGTTTTTAAAATTAAAAAATATCCTTTTTAATCCTTTTTAAAATTTGCTATTATAATAGAAAATTTAAATTAAATCATTAAGGTTTGTTCATCAACAAAATTTCGTGATCGCATATGATGAAAAACTCGATTGTAAAAATACAAGCTTAAATATAAAGCAATCAAGAATCACACAAGTAAATAATGAATCTAAATGATTTTATTATATCTCATATTTCAATAACTACAAATATTTGTTATAACCCCTTGGCCTTTTAAGACAAACATGATGTGTAAATGAAGTTGCAATCCTCTTGAATCTAAACGAACACATCTTTTGCAAATACGAATCCCAGATCCCAGGCACATTTGAAATGAATTCTTGACAATAAAAATATCTAATACTAGTATACATTTTCATCTGAATTAAATACATACGCCTATAATCAACGCGAATTATACTGAATTCTATCAGGCTTAAAAATCAAGTTCAAGAATGCAACACAGATTTTCCAATGGATTGCAAAATAGAGAAGAAACGAGATAAAATGTGCCTTAATGCAATAAGACACTGTTAAAATGATTTATAAATCTTGCAAACAATTTAAAAGAGTACGATTAAACGATTTACACAAACTTCATGTTTACTTTCGAAATCGAATATTGCAAGTTTCGTCAACAAAAAAATGTATAAGGATTTCGATTAAAAAATATTAAATTAATCGATTAATGCCGGTACCGCTTGTCGCAGGCGCCACTTGAGCTCTCTGGATAAGCCCCGCCTATTGACCGGTCTGTCTCTTATTGTCTGTGGGTGTGCTATTGTTACTCGCGTTGGAATCAATCAATCAACACAGCTTTTCTCTTGACTTAACTGCGGTACAGGCATTGATGTTACGATGACGTCAGCGACAAACAGTATTTAGTCAGAGAGGCAGCAGCCTCTCCGATGAAACCATTTGTCGGGATTCATGTGGCCAACAGGTTTTCCGCTCTTGCAGGGCTTTCATACTGAGGGTAGTGAGTTTGCTGGGGAGTCAGAAATGGCTTCTCAGGAGAAAACACACGTACAGAAACGGAGTCTTGTGAGAGTTGTTAGCAGGACGCAATCTCCGGGAAGACGGACGCATAGTCCTGTACTGATGGACGACGTGGGAGAGGAGAGTGTTATTTAGAAGATCTGCTTTGCAAGAGTAAGTCTGGAAAGTTGACCCGCCTGCAAAAGTTCGCTTGGTGAAGGGGCTCACCTGAAAGTATCCTGACAGATCTTCGTACTCAAAGCCGCAACATGGTTGCCTGCACTCGGATGAGGAACAAGCGGCCGAAGGAGTTTCTCTCTTACTTCCTTGTGGAGTTTGAGGGAGCTCCCTAGTCAGCGGTGCATGAGGTGAGCCAGTGATCACGCACTCCGGGAGTGCCTGTCGCCCAGGTCTGACGCAGTCTCCTGCTTCAACTGTGGCACGCAAGGGCATCTTGCCTCGTGGGAGAGTTGCCCTCTTTCCAAGATGGCCAAAAGACCGGTTTCGTCGGCATCCGAGAGGAGAAAACATGCTGATAGAACTGCCCGAGAAGTTCCGCCGGCGCCCATCAGTTCCGCCGGCGCCCATCAGTTCCGCCGACGCCCATCAGTTCCGCCGACGCCCATCAGTTCCGCCGACGCCCATCAGTTCCGCCGACGCCCATCAGTTCCGCCGACGCCCATCAGTTCCGCCGACGCCCATCAGTTCCGCCGACGCCCATCAGTTCCGCCGACGCCCATCAGTTCCGCCGACGCCCATCAGTTCCGCCGACGCCCATCAGTTCCGCCGACGCCCATCAGTTCCGCCGACGCCCATCAGTTCCGCCGACGCCCATCAGTTCCGCCGACGCCCATCAGTTCCGCCGACGCCCATCAGTTCCGCCGACGCCCATCAGTTCCGCCGACGCCCATCAGTTCCGCCGACGCCCATCAGTTCCGCCGACGCCCATCAGTTCCGCCGACGCCCATCAGTTCCGCCGACGCCCATCAGTTCCGCCGACGCCCATCAGTTCCGCCGACGCCCATCAGTTCCGCCGACGCCCATCAGTTCCGCCGACGCCCATCAGTTCCGCCGACGCCCATCAGTTCCGCAGACGCCCGCCCGAGTCCTGCAAGCTCCGTTCACTGATATCTCAGTCTGCTAGAAGGCTTCACATCGAGCTGCGTGGGAATTCTTAAGGGAGGTGCGGACCTTCATCAAGCCCTTGGGAGGTATCGTTATTTGATATACTTTCTTTAAAGAGGTTTTAGATGAAATTCCATTGTTGAATATCATTTGTTTTTTTACTAAAGTTTGTAGATTTAAGCAAATGGAGTCTAAAATACCAAATACCTGTCAAATTCAGCGGCACAGCCATAAAAAAGTCATTGGGTTTACAGTTTTCGGATTCAGCGGTACGGTCGACGGGATAATGCGTAAGAACCTAAAATCCTTATAATATGTAGTGGTAGTCCTTAAAATGAATGATTGTTTACTACACAGAGAAGTCTACTGAAACTTGTTTGGGTAATGTGTCCCATGCCTCCAAAAAGTCTTTTGGGATACTTCATAGTTCGGTTCTTACGCATTATCCCGTCGACCATGCCGCTGAATTATAAAACGCTATCGAAACCAATTGACTGTTCTATAGCTGTGCCGCTGAATTTAACGGCTGCTGAGCGGTCGACTGCGTAATACGTAAGTACCATGAGAACCCATTGAAAAAATTCAATCATCTTGAATGGTTTATTTTATGCAAATTTTTAAGTGCCGTGATCCGATTCACCCCCAATGCACAGCCAGTTTTTGTGAAAAAAAAACCCGCAACTTTAACGGCCATATTCACAGTTTTCGAGTTGTAGCACTAGTTTGAACGGGCAAAAAAGTTCACACATAGTTGATCCGATTCCGTATTCATTGTACTCGGATTAGCTGACATTGTTCTGGCTTTGGCGATTGCTTGGCGAAGTTGATTCACGCCTTAAAGGTCTTCTCTGATTGGATAAAGAGAAGCGCGTCACTTGAAACTTGTGTGTTTAGTAAATACAAACACGTGGCAATGCTTTACGCAGGCTGAGCGGCTTAGTTAAAAATACTGCAATGTTTAATGCAATCGTAGAACTATAATAGATCAAATTAAATTAATTACTTGGAGTTTTTAACCTGCTGATATATTTATAAACTGGCATATAAAGCAACATATTTATCTAATCTTTAGTACTTTAAACTCAAAGGCAAAAACATTAATTATAAAGCGTTTTGATGGTTTATAGCAAACAATTTATTTTGCAAAATATTTCCTTAATACATTTATTTCGGGACGTCTTTCTGAGAATAAAATTGGTATTATACCCGTGATGGCATAGTTTTAATCAGTTTTCTACCGAACTTATTTGCGCTCAAATTAAAAACACGAACAATCTAATTTATAAATAATTCAAAAGAAACTAGATTAACTTGCTATAAAATACTTAAAACCTATGTCATAATAATGGATCGAAACAAACTGTGAAGAGAAAGGCAGGTGGCAAAAGGTACTTCAACCAAAATCAGCTGCTCTCTTGGAGCGAAAAATATAACCATCAATATAAAAAATAATGAAGGGAGCTCCGAGGAGAAAAAAACTAATTTTAGAATATTACGTTTATAATAGGTACCCGACCTTTATAAATTAGCTTTTAATTAGTATTAATTAAAATTTTAAAACCTAAAAGCATAGCATAAGGTATGCGTTATGTCTGGACTAGAACGGTTTTGGAAACCTACATGTGTTGAAACTCAATTAAATAGTTAATATTAAATCTATTTGAATCAATCTACAAGATATTATATACCTATCAGAGTATTAACTATCAATTTAAAACTTCCCTGAAACTTTCCTTGATAAGAATATTAAATTTTAAAGCTATTAAACAAAACGAGGGGTTAAAAATATTTTTCATTTAGATGTTGATTGTAATAAATTTTATTTTTTTAATGATTTTCAGTTCTCAAAGGCTCATATTTTTACAAAGTTCAGGGACAAAAACAGCTGTAAAAATACTATATTTTTTTATTTGAGGAACCAATTTTAAAATGTAATAAGAAAAGAATAAGAACAAAAGAACTAAATAAGCTAGTTCTCACAATATTAAAAAAAGGCAATCAATTCTGTCTGGATAGTTCATTTAACTTCCATGCAATAAATAAGACATTTTTAAAAATAATTAAAATTTTGATTTTATTGAATTTAAAAATGATACCTGATTTGAAGAAAGATAATTTAAGTTCTTAAAATATTAGCTCTGTAAGCTAACATAAAAATATATACTCTTAAGCAATATTAAAGTATAAGATGCATTTTTATTCATGAAATAGTAATTTGAGCAACTTTTTGAACATAAGGGCCATGAACATTTAGGCCATGAGTTTTTGAAACAATATTTTCCATTGTCATACTTTACCTTTTAATAATTTTCTACTACTCTTATTACAAAAATAATCATAACTAATATGAATAAAACATACCTTTATTGTGTATAATTTATGACATCATCAATTAAGAAACACAAAGAAATTATGATACTGTGGTAAAATATTTTATTTCACAATTTAAAACTGAAACTACTACTAATTAATAATTTTATGGCACAAATACAGACTTGAGCTAAAGAAAGATAAACATATAGGCAGCTGTTATATGGAATCTGTAATAAAAAGAAAAATCTAAGCCCTCAAATATTCAGATTATAATTAGTGATTGAAAAAAGATTATTAATTAATTTTTTGTTCTTCATGAAAACACAACAGATTAAAACAAATGTTTTGCTTAGAAAAAAGAATTATGAATGAGTGTTCTAACAAATGTTTTCAAACATCAGAAATTCAATTTCTTATTTTATCGTATGCAGAATGAAACACATACAATCGGAACAATTCTCGTGTACAGTGCTATTGCATTAAAATAATTTAACTGATTATATTTATGTTGAATGAATATTTTAACAACTTATTTACAATTACGTGACAAACTTTCAATTTAAACTAGAGTATTTACTAAAATCACAAATGTTCGCCTGGGCAGTATTTGACCGTTTCAAAATAATAAATAGATAAGAACTCAAAAAGTTATTGATTGATTCAAAACATAAAAAGTTAAACAAGAAGAAAATATTGTCTAGATATAGGAGTAAATGAGACATTATTTTAAGGCCGATCTATTAAGAAGTTCTCTCATCATGTTTATATCGTAGTATCAAGTAGTGTATGCAATGAGCAATTTCCAGATCGACATTTTTAGGAGCGGTATTTATACAAAACTTACCTCTATGTTCTTCATTCCATCACAGAAATTGTTTTTCGTCGGAGATTAGTTCCATCGGGCTTTAATATTCTGGTTTCATATTCTGAAATTTGCGCTGCAAAATACTTGGTTGGCCGCCATTTAATTCAAAGCTCTCCTGTTTTATGGAGAAGTAGCGACTGCGCATGCGCCGGTTCTTGATTCAGAGTTGACACCTCGGCCTCTGGGGTATCAACTCTGTTTTACGGTGTGAACCGTGTACTATGAATACGGTTTTTGGGTTTTTTTTACTTGACACTTCCAGTGCTAGAAGTGCGGGGGGACGCGGGGTGACGCGTCCTTATTATATTATTATATGCCTGATATTTATTCACTTAGGGGGCAATTGATATATTTGTGTTTGACAGGGGTTAATCTAAAATCCAATAAATAAAGGTCCACAAACGAAATTTCTTTATTCTTCTTTAAAAAAATAATTAGAAAGCAAGTAACAGCAGCATAAGTAAAACTTAGGCATCATTAAAATCAATAAAAATTCACAAAAAATGCTCAAAATATTTATTGAACTATTTAGGGTTGAATACTTTAAAAAAATATACGCATACCATGCAAAAAATATAGATGGAGGTAACAGAGTAAAAAGAAAATTTTGTATTGCCAAGTATTGCCTTGAATAACTTGGATTTCTTAACCAATTTTATAAATTTATCTTTCTCATCTTGTGAATTCCCTGGCTCATTAAAACGTGCTACTGTTACTCCGATTTTTAAATCTGGTTGTAAAAATCACCTTTCTAATTACCGCCCTATTTCTATTTTACCCTCATTCTCAAAAGTCATTGAAAAAATTATATCTAAACGTATGTTCAAATTTCTAAATTATACAAACTTCTTCGCAGGAAATCAATATGGCTTTATAGATGGACGTTCAACTGATATGGCTTTGCAGGAATTTTCGAAATTTATTTACAAAAGTATTGATAACAATAAACTTACAATAGCAATTTTTCTTGATATAAAAAAATCCTTTGATAATGTTAATCACTCAATACTAATTGACAAATTAGATAAGGCAGGTTTTCGAGGTGACTCACTTAAATGGTTTAGGTCTCTTAAATTATTACCATTACGGCATAATGCTTTTTATCGCATTCTACTTTATATTTTTCGTAATAAATATCTTTGTAAATTTAGAACCAGGCAATATAATACTAGATCATCTGAAATTTTTGAAATTCCAATATTTTCAAAGGACATATTTCGTAAACACTTCTTTTATCTTGCACCTAAATTGTACAATAGTTTACCTACAAATTTAATTCAAACAAATAGTTATTCAGTTTTCAAAAGAAATCTTTTTGAATTTATAATTAACATCGACGACCTGGATCTGTATTTCTCACTTTGAAGCAAATTTTTCATTTTAAATATTATTCAGCCTTTTGCCATTTATATTGTGTGTGATTTTGTCGTGGTTTTCTTGTGTTCATTTTATAATTTTAATGTATTTTTCCTTTTTTTTCTTTTTTTTTGTTATTCAGTCATGTATTTAATTTCTATTACGCCTGAACGGGATTTTTTATTTCCCCTTGGCGTATAACATTGTTTTTATGTATTATTGTTTATTTTTCTTTAATTATGTTAATAAATTATTATTATTATTATTATTAAAAAATTCTGGGGGGGGGGGCTTGGGCTAGGCCATCCCCCCACTTTTAGTTCACCCACTTCTACCACTGGACACTTCGTCGCCAAGGTGTTAACTCTGATTCTGGTGACTGTGAATATGGCCGTAAGTCTTTAAGTGATACAGGATCCTGAAATCAGCCTTAAAATGGTCTATTCAGGGAAAATAAATAAATTTTACTGAAATGATGAACATTTTAAAAAATAACATAAGATTTTCCGAAAAATGTTGATGCTTTTTTTACGAATTTTCGTGTTTGAAATTTAAAAAAAACTGGCAAGGTAAATGTGGGTATAGTGGACACTTTAACCTTTATTTACCGACGGTACTTACAAGTACTGCCTACTTTTAAATTACATAGAATAACCATCCTTGCAAATATATTGACGATAATTTGCAGGAACACTCTTTCAGATATCCTCTTCCAGGATAAAAAGCAGCGAAGGTTCTATGATGAGTATTTTAGCGGGAAATGCGAATAGATTTAACTGAAGTTGTAAGTTTAGCTGCCATTTCGATCGGATTCACATGATTGTCATTTTTGATCCGGCAAAAGAATTAAAGTCAAAAGTTAAGTGCATTATTTTTTCAGACTTATTACTGCGATGAAAAAAGCTATGTTTTTCTTGTATTGTGAGAATATTTTAGCACTCTGTGTACTGACAGTAAACAAAAGTATCAATTTAAGTAATGAGGAAGTTGCATGAATTTTTTTAAATTTTTTAATAGATTCCTCTTGCAAAAATAAGCAACTACCCAAAATTTGAGGCCGATCGAGAAATTTTTTGATTGCCAAAAAAATTAACAAAAATACCCTTTTTGAAAACGCAAAGAGTTTGGATGTGACGTCATCTTCATCCTGTTATCATCCTGTTTTTAGGTTAATTGGATCTTCTTTCGATTCTACCATTAAAAGTTTTAATTACACTAGCGGAAATAAAAATCCCAACACCAAGAAGGAAAGGAGATATCAAAGTCAAATTTATTTCTATGATTGCACATAGTATCAATGTGAATTGCTTAAAAAATCAGCGTTCCTGGATATTAGGGGTCCGAGAAAAACAGGGAGGAGTGTTGTCTCCATAGGTGTCCATTACCGCCGTCACACGTCATGGTATTGTGTGACAGGGGCTCTAAATGACTTTTGAGGGATTGGAGGACCATGTTGCCTCTTCAGATAGTCCAAATTCATATAGTGCACCAGCGGACGTTGCATACCGGGCTAGGTGATTTCTCCTCTTTCCCCGGACATGTTTTGTGAGCGTTGGTTCTCACGAACGGATTGGCCAGGGTAAAAATGCAACATAGGGGGTTAAGAAAAAAGCTTGGACATTGCATACAACATGTGTTTGTGCATTTTTCTCTTGAAATTTGTCCCCAGGACAGGTCTGAAGGTAAGGACGGACAACCGGCTAAAAAACGTCAATGAAGCAGCTCTGGTTGGCCAAAGTACCGGTAGATCATACTGAGGACAAGCGGCAGTGGGATGGATGTCGTTTGCAGTACTGCGGATTGTCCGTTTGGTCCGCATAGCTTCTTACATCTTTGTCTATAAACAAGAGGCTGAAAATGGGCCTTTCTGTTTCCAGTAGTGCACGAAATAAGGAAATGAAAATCCCAATTTCATGACATTATGTTTATGAGAGAATCCTGCTTCAGTTTGGAGCACCACGACGGTTGGGTATGAGTTAGGAGACACAATGGAGAGAGCGCACTCAGCTGATGATTTTCTAATCGTTCCACGGAGTGGTGATGCAGGGTAGCGGAGTGGGGATGCATTGGATTCCATTTCTGCAACTCCTGAGTATGATTCACAAGTACTTTTTTCAACCAGAGCTGCGTCATTGAGGTTTTACAGCCGGTAGACCGTCCTTACCGTCAGATCTGTCCTGGGGACCAATTTCAAGAGAAACATGCACAACCACATGTTGTATGCAATGTCCAAGTTTTCTTCTTGACCTCCTACGTTGCATTTTTACCCTGGCTTATCCGTTCGTAAGAACCAACGCTCACAAAACATGTCCGGGGAGAGAGGAGATATCACCTAGCCCGGTATGCAACGTCCGCTGGTGCACCATATGAATTGGGACTACCTGAGGAGGCAACATGGTTATCCAATCCCTCAAAAGTAATTTAGAGTCCCTGTCACTCAATACCATGACGTGTGACGGCGGTAATGGACACCTATAGTCAACACTCCTCCCTGGTTTTCTCGGCTCCCTAACATCCAGGAAGGCTGATTTTTTAATCAATTCACATTGATACTATGTGCTATCATAGATATAAATTTGACTTTGATATCTCCTTTCCTTCTTGGTGTTGGGATTTTTATTTCCGCTAGTGTAGATTGGAGTGCTTTTTAAAAATTAATTAACTAACCCAAACTGCATCTATATTCGCCTGGCCACCATGATGTAGCTGTTGTTCCTATGGTGGACATCTCTTGTATCTAAAGTGGACACCTCTTTTTCTTCCTATATGAGGAGTTTATGCATGAAATTGAGTAGGTATAGTCGTTTAGTTCCAATTAAATCTTCCTTCCCAACGAAATATATTTTAGATAAAATCAAATTAGCTTTCTTTAACTTTGAATAACAGACTTGATTGTTTTCGGCCCAAAGCTTACGCTGTAGCTCAGTGGTCCCCAACCTTTTTACCACCACGGACCGGTCAACGTTAATAATTTTACCGCGGCCCGCTGTGGGGGGCGTATATTGATTGTTTACGTTCTAGATTATTTTGAGTTATTAATTTAATTTAATTCTATTTAAACATGCTTTTAAAATAAAATACACTTACACCAAAAAAATAAATATAAAGTGATTTATAATTCATTTCATTCATTAGTTTGGAGTATAAAACTAGGAATTTAAATTCTTGTACAATGAAATGGACAGCCCGCGGCCCGGTACCATTTGATCCACGGACCGGCACCGGTCCGCGGACCGGGGGTTGAAGACCACCGCTGTAGCTGATTTGAGAGAAATTTAGCAAGCAATTCAATGTTTTTGAAACCTTGGTTTCCGAAGCCAGAATGAAATCAAATTCATACAACACACATTTTAAAGCACAGTCAACAGTTTATTAAGGACAAATAATTCAAATTAAGGGGACTCAGTACCAAAAATATTTTTTTCTCTAATAACAGGATTTTATCATCTTTTAAGGTGTTAAATTATGTATTTACTTCATACTAATTCATATTTAGCCCAAAAAGCGAGTTCAAAAATTTATTTTCTTAAAAAATTACAAAAAACCTCACAACAATGCCCAAAATTACCCTAAATTTAAATTGATACTCCTCCCTTAATATATGTTGTTTTGATTTTTTGTCTTAACATAGATCAAACATGTATAGTCACTTGTAGGCATGGAAATTTGATTATCTATAAAAGTTTCTGAAAAATTAAAAAAACTCTGAAATTTGGCAGTTTTTTCCGAAAAATATCCCAAGTTTCCACTTTACTGCTCCATAAAAAAAATTCTAATAAATATATTATAAAATCCATGCCTGAAGATGTTAAACAGGTATTACTGATAATGACTACAAAGTTTGAAGTGGTTTGGATGATTAGAAAAAAAGACTTGTGATTTTAAACATTAAAAACCTTGTTTTGAGAAAAGGCCGTTTAAAGATAGAAAACTAGGCTTCTTAACACTATCAGGGCTTCATAAATCTCAAAATTTTCACACTTAGAACCCCCGTATCATTATGAAACTTGGTAGAAATAATTCTAAGGGTATTATCTTCATTTTTATTGCAAAATCTCAAAATCGATATTTTGACAAAATTTTGGTACTGAGTCCCCTTAAATATTTACGTTTCTATTAGAAGCCATTGCGGTGGCCACTATCGGAAAATCTAAAATTTTGTGGTGGTAAAGTGGACACCCCCATAACTCCTTGTAAAGTCAACATTTGCAAATAAATTTTATTCAGTATTATTTCATACATTCATGGCTAATAAAAGCTTTGCTGTATATTTGCAATATTTACATTAAGATGTCAAAGTTTTGAGGTGATTTGATAAGTTTAAGATGGTAAATTTTGGGTTGAAAACTGCATAGAACCAGTGCTAGAAGTGCGGGGGTACGCGTCCCCCTCATTAAAATACCTATCCGTCCCCCACTTTTATTTCACCTAAAATCCATCCCCTCATTTCTAAAATCCATCCTTCCATTAAAAAAACTGGAAAATGTTACACAAATACTTATTTTTTAAATCAGGGTACTAACAAAAGAAATAAGTTTTTTCACTAGTTAAATGAATAGGCCAAAGTCTACACTGTAGCTGATTTGAGAGGAATTTAGCATGCAATTCAATGTTTTAGTAACATTGGTTCCCGAAGCCTGAATGAAACTAAATTTATTAAACACTCATTTTAAAGCACAGTCAACAGTTTATGAAGAAAAACTGATTCAAATTAAGTATTATTTATGTTTCTATTAGAAGCCATTGCGGTGGCCACTATTGGAAAATCTAAGATTCTGTGTTGGTAAAGTGGACACCCCCATAACTCCTTGTAAAGTCAACATTTGCAAATAAATTTTATTCAGTATTATTTTATACACTCTTATTTATCTTGATATAAATTTAAAAGTCAATCAAGCGGTAATAAATACGAAAAAATCAGTTCCGACTAATGGAGGATTTACACCACTGCTGTAAAAGAGACATCAGCGATATTTTCGGCATATTTTAGTACCCGCTACTCACAAAAGATGGCGCTCGTCAATTGGTTTATTGGAATAACAATTCCCGTTTCTTCCGAAAATATCGCTGATGTCTCTTTTACAGCAGTGGTGTAAATCCTCCATTACCCGTTTCCTTACGCGATTCGATCAATAAGCAAAATCAAATTTAATGTCACTCGGCTGATGTTGTTATTTTCAAATATTTAAATATCCTTCCCATGCTGATCTGTGGTATCGGTGGTAATTTATCAGCTAACCTGATTGCACAATCTACTATGCCTATGAATTTTGACGCTGTTCGATGCCTCTAACTCGTTCCATTTAAAATTAATCAGATGTGGCCACTATTGGTACAGTGT
The DNA here is from genome assembly GCA_024610705.1 of Tetragnatha versicolor. Classification (NCBI taxonomy): domain Eukaryota; kingdom Metazoa; phylum Arthropoda; class Arachnida; order Araneae; family Tetragnathidae; genus Tetragnatha; species Tetragnatha versicolor. The sequence continues at coordinate 61,790,681 of JANDEH010000001.1, forward strand.
CCACTATACCCACATTTACCTTACTTCTGGTTTTACTAGGGCGGTAGGGATTAGAAGCTGATCTATAATGAAAAATCCTTCTGCCCAGTGTTATTCTTAGAACTTTTTTGGAGGAGTAAAAATACTCATTGACTTTTTTAGGAGGCGTGACATTTATTTATGAGTTAAATAACGAAAATGTTTTAAAATTTTTTTAATGGACAAAATGAAATGCAAAAAAATGAGGATGCCATTTCGGTTTTTAAAGTATAGCATCTGTTAAAAATTATAGTAGAAAATATTAAACATTAAAAAAAATTTATTTTTCAGTAAGCATTTTAAATGAAATATTTATTTAATTTTACAAATTTTAGTAGAAAATTATTATTTCGATTTCAGTGGGGCGCCATGCATTTCTTTAAGGAAAGTCTTTGTTAAAAATTCAAAGCGTGAAAATACGCCAAAAAAACCACTGTTTTTTAAAAACTGGTTTAAACCAAAAAAATCAGGTTTTTTCCCAACTCTGGTTTTAACTATTTCCCAATTTGTAAGTTACTCTTCTTATTTCTTTCTTTGATTCTTTTAGATTCATCTATATAGTCAAGATTCAATCGACTTACCTCCTGTGATTTTGCATCTGATGCTCAACCAGCTATTTACTGGAACAAAAGATCACGGAGTTTCTTCAGATCTCTAAGAAATATTAAGACATCGCATCAAAGTATGTTATAAATTCTTTCTATGACTCATTCAGTAGCGTAGCCAGGAAAAGATTTCGGGGGGATATGTCGTAAATTTGTTTCTTTTCTATGGTCAAAAAATGAAAATATCCGATTTTCGGGAAGGATAATATATCTCCAAATCCCCCCTGACCATTGCTTAAAGTGAAGGTAGATGTTACACTGATATACATTCCTTACTTTTACAATCACTGAAACCAGACAATGTAATACTAATTTATAGGGCTGGGCCGATGGCATTTTTTTGGCCGATGCCGATTGTTTGAAAATTTCCATCGGCATGCCGATAGTAATTATTTGGCCGATTGCCGATGCTTAAGGCCGATGGTAAAAAATGCAAACCCTTTGGCATTATTTTTTTAGAAAAGCATTAAAACAGAGCCAGAAATGAATTATTTTTTGTATAAATTTTTGGGCAATTTTTTTTCCTTGAAACCTTTTTTACTTACAAGGAGCAATTCTCTGTGCCAATTACAAAGTATTGGTTTGCTTTGGGGGATCTCTAGCATTATTTCAAAATAAGAAAACAAATATACTCAGTTGCAACTTAACTTGAGCCTGGTAGAATATGCTGAGAGCAACAAAAGAAAGTAGTTCCCCGCCAGGTGTCTGAATTTTGAGTGAAATTTAGAGCTTCAATTTTGAATAATGATTAGTTGTTTTTTTTAAATCCACGTATATTAAGCATTTTTTATCCCGATATGCATAAATTGTTCAGTATTATTTTTTAAAGTGGCGTAACGAGTAGTAGTACATACAACTAGCTCTCAAACTCGCCAGCCAGTAAGAGCTTCTAGTAACCCAGCACGCTTTTTTACTCAGATTTTCCTCCGCGTGGCCATGACATCAGGCTCAACTTAAGTTGCATTCGAGTATAGCTTAAAAGAGTCGAAATTTATAAACAATTCTAGCTCGAAACGTCTAGCTCCCCTCAAAATTCTGACGTGTATTTATTATTTGTTAACCTCGAAAATTCATAGGTACTACCCAGACAAAAATTTTTACTCGCCGCTTCTTTGGATTCGTATTTTTTATTTTTAAAAATAGTGTTTGCAGAAACATTATGGAAAGTAAAACTTCAAAAGAAGTTTCTGTTAAATTTATCCCCTTATGCTTGTGTAGCGCTGCCGCCTTTCAGCACTAAAATACCACCTGTCGATATCAGCTGTTGGGTAAAAATCTATTAGAGAGGGTCCATTTTTGGAAATTCTAACCAAATCCTCCAGTATCTTAGTCATTTATTAGAGAATTTCTGTAAGCAGTGAAACTCGGTTCTAACTACCGCCGAAAGGAAATTGTCTAACCCCAAAACGAAACTCGTTAAAACTGATCGGCATGCACATGCGCTATTGTTACCTCGGCGATTACGTCATCGTAACTAGGTTTTCTCGCTTATTCACACATCCCAACGGTTTGGTCCTGACGAGCTGCATTTTCACACATCCCAACGGTTTGGTCCTGACGAGCTTAGTGCGCATGCGTGTGGACTTATTTTAGCTGGTTTTTTTAGAAATTTTAATAAAATAATAAATTGGGGACAGAACCCACGACCTACCGCATGCTAAGCACGCACTCTACCACTGCACCAGCGGGGATTCTTTAATGATAGCAATTATCCGAAGAAGATCCTTTTTTTCTCCCCGAGCATGCGCACTAAGCTCGTCAGGACCAAACCGTTGGGATGTGCGAATATGCTGACGAGCTTAGTGCGCATGCTCGGGGAGAAAAAAGGGATGTTCTTTAGATAATTTCAATCATTAATGAATCCCCGCTGGTGCAGTGGTAGCGTGCGTGCTCAGCATGCGGTAGGTCGTGGGTTCTGTCCCCAATTTATCGTTTTATTAAAATTTCTAAAAAAAAACAGCTAAAATAAGTCCACACGCATGCGCACTAAGCTCCTCAGGACCAAACCGTTGGGATGTGTGAAAAATGCGGTTTTCTCGAAACGAGCGGTCTGTCGGCGTTGCGTTTGCCGGCTTCTCTCACTGGTCACTTAATTTTAAAACAGTCACTCGATTAAGGTTCCTTGATTTGGACTTTTTTTATTTAGAACTTTCTCGACAGCCTTAAATTTTTGGTCGCCAATATGGCGAGTTGGGGAGCGGAAATTTCACACTCTGCCTTATAGTATATTAGAATATAAAAAAAAGAAATAAATTACCCTCCAAAATATTTAAAGTTAATGTTACCCCAAATTAAAATTAAGGGACGGGAAATGAGCTCTCAGAAAAAAAACGCAGAATTTTAAAGGGAAAAAATAAAATTGTTGCCAAAATTTCGGGGGAAGGTTAAACCACTAATGGATATGGGATAAATTTTGTTCATTTCTATAGTCCAAAAAGGAAATTTTCTGGATTTGGGGGGGGGGGCATGTTCCCAAATCATCCCCTCAGGCTACGCCCCTGAAGAACTAGCATTATTTAAAAAGCTAATTGTTTTTTAATAAGTCTGTAATCGTCTCTTTTTTTGGACTATTATTTCTCATTTTCATGCTTCAGTCTTACGCAATCAACTTTATTCCAGCTGACAAAGCATACCTTGTGTCGCTGCCTTATCCGAGACCAACTAACATTAATCCAACAATGGAACCAGTCGGAAATTCAGCCAAGATAGTAAGTTTAATATTAACTTTTTGTTAAGTCTATTTTCTTGTAAATACTTTTATTTTTTGATACTGTTAGATTTCTTTTAATATTATGATGCCTTTAGTTTGATAAATTTTTAAAATTTCTGTTTAGCCATTCTCGTTCATTTAAAAAAACAGCGGTTCTTAAACTTTATATCGGACCCCTTTATGTAGCAGCCAGACATCGAGGACCCCCAACATTTTAAACACCAAAAGCAGTAAGGGGTCATCCATAAATTACGTGAGGTGTTTTTTCCAAAATCTGGACCCCCCCTCCCCCCTTGGTGAGATTTAGTGAGATTTTTCTTGACCCCCCCTCCCCCCACGTGAGATTTACCTACAATTTTTAAAAATTATTTTCTAAAAATTATTTGTATTTTGTGTTTCATAGCACCTAATTAAGTTATAATTAAGTTAAAAAAAAGTTGACGTGAGATTTTAATCGACCCCCCTCCCCCTTGTTGAGATTTTTCTAAACCCCTCCCCCCCCCTTTTTGACCTCACGTAATTTATGGATGACCCCTAACCAGACTTTTGTTTTGAGTTTAAGATTAATTAAAATTGGCACATAAATTATAAAATTACTCCAGAGGCGCATATAGAAATTTATTTCGGTAGGGGACAAAAATTATCCCTCAACCTCCCCATGTATATTTCAAAGGTCTAAAACAGCTTATTAGTACGTTTCAAGTAGAATTTCCGACTCATAAAAAAATTGTTAGTAATTAAGTTCTACCTATCAAAGGGGAGTCTGAGGGGTCCACTCCCAGAAATTTTTTGGAAATTCAAATAGAAAAATGGGTTTTTAGTACCTCTAGTTAAAATTTTTTGAGCATAAATTGTTATAGTCCACTGAAAATAGCGAAAAATAGGGCCTAACCTCAAACAAATTGCAATAAAAGGTTTCTCAACGGTTTTCACTAAGAAATGACCTCAATATTAAAATACTAAAAATCGGCAAAAATCGGCCGGGCGGAAGTTTCATTTTTTTTTCAAATTTTTAAAAAATGGCCGAATTTTTTAATTTAATTAAAACTAGTTTAATCTAATTTTGAAACTTTTTGGGGAATTCTAAAAGTAACTTGAGGAATTCCACAAGGTAACTCGCGCTCCTAAAGGCATTCCTCCTAAAGGTAGAGGCGCCGCGGACCACAGTTTAAGAACCGATGTACATAAAATGTAGTTAATAGTGTCATGAAAGAGCACTTATGTATTTTAGACCCCTTCCCCCTTCGTTTTGATTTTCTTATTTCCACTACAAAAGTTTTATTTTTCTTTAATCCTGATGCATAAAAATAATGTGCAGCTATCATTTATCTGTCCTACAATTAACCTTTTAAACGCCGCAATTCAAATTTCGTATAAAAGGTTCTGATTTTTGGCTTAATTGGCTTGTTTCATCGTTACTAAAACCATTCTAGTCATTTTTTGGCGGAAAAAAAATCCTAAGTATGATTTTGAGGATGTTCCCAAATGGGAACATTGGCGTTTGGGGTGAAGTTTTTAGGGGGATTTCCAAAAGGCACATATTTTACAATTAATTCAAATAAAATGATTGAAATCGGTTTCTACTCAATAATTACGAACATTTTTATGATTGTGGACGGTTTTTTTCATTTTTATTATCCATACTTGGACGATTGAGCAAAATTTTATAGATTTCCATAAGAAAAAATTGACATGTTTATTACGTACGCGAAGCTTTTCCGTAAATTTTTCTTGCACTATGATTAATATTTTGATGTAAAAAATACATAAGAGTGTTCCCATGCTCTTTAAAGCTAAAAAATTACGGTTCTGTGAGAAAAATTAGTTTTAATTACGGTTCTATACGGATATCTAGCATAGAATCATCTAATTGCATTCCAATCTAATTAGCTTTCAAAATTGATAATCATAATTATCTAAATTGATTTATTAAATCTGTGTTTCTCATGGAAGATTCCAAACTGAACCACATATATCTTACATCCATCTAACTTTAGAAGAGTGTTTTTAGATGTACGCACTTTTCCTTATTTTCAAAATTCTTCAATTTTATGCCTAAAATTTTTGTCTAAAAAAAGTACTTGAACAAAAATGTATATGCAAATCCTCAGAATCACTCCATTTATGCTCTTTGCTTAACCCCTATTGATAATTACTGAAAATTAATCGATCGGGGAGTTAGAAATATATACAAGTGTAAGAATCTGCTATAAAGATTTGGAATTTATTTCTCCATAAATCAGGTGAAAAAATAAAAATTACATATTTTTGAATTTAAAACATCATTCTTAACTTTTTTAGATCCTTTGAGACATAAAAGGTTCAAAAAATTAAAGAAAATGGGAAATAACTTGAATTTTTGCATGTTATACAAATCCCCTCAAATACTATACCCCAAACGCCGATGTTCCCATTTGGGAACATATACGTTATATTGGTAATTACTCTCCAAAATTAGAATATGAAGCTATTTTGTCAAGCCAAATCAGAAGATGTGTACTTAAGCTACCTAAACACAGCAAAATTATTTAAAACTAAATTTATTTAAAATTTACACAACTTGAAACTTGTGGAACTTTTGGGAGAGCCAAAAATCTCTAATTTTGACCTAAATTCTACAAAAAGGATTAAATTGCACATGAAAAACTTTTGCATGTAAAATAACTTCACATCTTTGAGTTGCTTTCTATCAAGTATCAAATTCCTGCATGAAAAATTAAGTGGTGAAAAAATTCCTTAAAATGATGTTCCCATTTGGGAACATCGGCAGGTAAAAGGTTAATGTCCTGCTTGAAATTTCCTCATCTCTTAAACTATAATACTAAGGTGGTTAACTTCCTTAAGGATAATGGTATTTAATTGTTTTTCATTGCAATTGATCTAGACTATCTAGACCAGCTGTTCTTAAACTGGTCTGCGGACCCCCGGGAGTCCGCAGCGCCTTCCTAGGGGGTCCGTGAGCTTCCTTGTGGAACACTCAAGTAGTAACCTTTGAGTTTCCCCCAGCCCCCTTGAAATTTTGACTTCAATTTATAAATTTTCTTTAAAAATTATGTCTACAACAAGGATCTCTTCTCTTTGAAGGGTGTAACCAAAATTGTCTCAAAATGAGCTAAAACACTACTTTTTGAGGTTGTTTTCAAATATTTTATCGTAAGAGACCCAATTCTTACTTGGTGTAATTGTAACATTTTAACATAATGTGGAAAATAATTTAAATATTACTTTTGGAATAACGTTGAGTCCCCATGAAACAAGACTGGGTGTTCAAAATCTTGGGGGACCGCGGATGTCTAGTTATTGCATATAAAGTAGGCAATCTATAACTTAACCGGTAACAAATTGATACCATTAGTTTTTCAACGGTTTTCACTCGGGAATGACCTAAATAATAACATGCTAAAAATCGAACAAAATCGGCTCGCGGGAAGTTTAATTTTTTTAAATTTTTAAAAAATGTCCGAAAAAAAATTTCAAAAAATCAAATTATAGTAATCGTGACTTATTATACATGTTTATAGGCTATTTTTCAGTGCTGAATAAGAATATACCATTTAAGTTTTAAAAAATTCAAAATTTCAATTTTTAAAAATTAATTCAAAATTTGGAAAGTCGAAAAAATTAAAACATCGCTCAAAACCACAAAATTATTGCAAAAGAAGTAATTTAAACGGTTTTCTATTAGAAATGACTTAAGTAATAATATATTATACTTAAAGTGGAAGAAAATCGGAATATAAAAAGTTTAATTTTTTTCAAATTTTAATTTTGGCCTCAAAAATCGACCTTTTTAAAAATTCTTGTTAAAAACGTTTGAGGCATTTTCCAAGGTCATTTTTCCATGGATGTTGTAGGTATATATCTTTATAACCTAAAAAAACACAATTGGTGATTAAATCATTAGTTAATTAATTTATAAAAATATGTTGAAAATACAGGTAAAAACTTCAATCGAGTAATACAGAAAATATTTAGACACTATTTGATAATAAATCATTTTAAAAATAATTAAATTGAAAAAAGACAAAATATCTTTCAAAGAATTTAAATTTTAAATTAATTTTAAAATTTTTAAATTTTGTAGTATATGCATGTGATACATGTCTCTAGGCTATATTTTAGTGCTTTTTACGAATATCACGCCAATTTTTCAATAAAATTTAGAATAAGTGTGGAAAAATTGAAGCACTTTTCTCTATAATTTTGTTTTTATGCTTCAATTTTTTGGTTATCTTCTGACTTCCCAGTATTTCTAATTGACTTGTATTTTTTTTAGTCTGAAGACACGGTTGTTGAGCTCATTCAAGAAATGGGGTACAACTTCACATCGAGGTATTGTTTTTTTAATCTTTGATAACACAGGGTGGCCACCAACTGAGCTTAGTAATTTTCCCTGGTAATTCCAGGTTTTAACTAAATGTTCCCTGATTGTACACTATTAAATGCTATAATCTTTATCGCAAAAGAAATACAAAAGAATCAATTTGAAATATTGATAATTGTATGATTAACTTTGAAACCCAGACAATGGTCCCCTTAAAAAATAGTTCTAATCTTATAGTAAAATATGTAAATGTTATTGAAATTTTAAAATAGATATCATTTGATTTAACTGACAACTGGTGCATACGGAAGTTTAGAATTACTTATTAAAACTTAATTACTTATCAACGACTATGTTAGCCTTATTCTTAAATTAAATGTCAATCCGTAAAATTTGGCAAATTAGAAGTGGCAAAATAAAACAAAAGTTTGCATGGGTGCCCGAGACCTTGTACGAGTTAAAAAAATTAACACCTTTATAGCCGAAATTTCTCGGTAACTTTTCAAACACGAAACTTTTAACCTAAAGTAGATACCATTTTGAAAATATTTGCGCAGTTAATTGTATGCAGAAAAAAGGGAAAGAATAGTGAAACAAAACAATCCCTCAATAATAGAATCGTCAGTTGGAAGAAGGGAATAAGTCCAAAAACAAGTTTTGAGAAAATCGTGAAAAAAAACTACACTAGCGGAAATAAAAATCCCAACACCAAGAAGGAAAGGAGATAACAAAGTCAAATTTATTTCTATGATTGTATATAGTATCAATGTGAATTGCTTAAAAAATCAGCCTTCCTGGATATTAGGGGGCCGAGAAAATCGGTGAGGAGTGTTGTCCCCATGGGTGTCCATTACCGCCGTCACACGTCATGGTATTGAGTGACAGGACAGGGGCTCTAAATGACTTTTGAGGGATTGGAGGACCATGTTACCTCCTCAGGTAGTTCAAATTCATATGGGGCACCAGCGGACGTTGCATACCGGGCTAGGTGATTTCTCCTCTTTCTCCGGACATGTTTTGTGAGTGTTAGTTCTTACGAACGGATAGGCCAGGGTAAAAATGCAACATAGGGGGTTAAGAAGAAAGCTTGGACATTGCATACAACATCTGGTTGTGCATTTTTCTCTTGAAATTTGTCCCAAGGACAGGTCTGAAGGTAAGGACGGACAGCCGGCTAAAAAACCTCAATGAAGCAGCTTTGGTTGGCCAAAATACCGGTAGATAATACTGAGGACAAGCGGCAGTGGGATGGATGTTATTTGCAGTACTGCGGATCGTCCGTTCGGTCCGCATAGCTTCTTACATCTTTGTCTATAAACAAGGGGCTGAAAATGGGCATTTCTGTTTCCAATAGTGCACGAAATGAGGAAATGAAGTTCCCAATTTTATGACATTGTGTTTAGGGGTCATCCATAAATTACGTGAGGTCAAAAAGGTAGGGAGGGGTTTGGAAAAATCTCACCAAGGGGGGAGGGGGGTCGATTGAAATCTCACGTCAACTTTTTAGGTTAGAAATTATACGATTTTCTTTCTTTTTTAAGTATGAGAAAGGAATATATAAGAAGGAAGGAGAAAAATTATTTTTGAATAATCTCACGTGGGGGGAGGGGGGGGGTCCAGCAAAATCTCACTAAATCTCACCAAGGGGGGAGGGGGTTCCAGAATTTGGAAAAAACACCTCACGTAATTTATGGATGACCCCTTATGAGAGAATCCTGATTCGGTTTGGAGTACCACGACAGTTGGGTATGAGTTTGAAGACACAATGGAGAGAGTGCACTCAGCTGATGATTTTCTAATCGTTCCACGGAGTGGTGATGCAGGGTAACGGAGTGGGGATGCATTGGATTCCATTTCTGCAACTCCTGAGTATGATTCACCAGTACTTTTTCCAACTAGAGCTGCGTCATTGAGATTTTGCAGCCGGTAGACCGTCCTTATCTTCAGACCTGTCCTGGGGACAAATTTCAAGAGAAACATGCACAACCACATGTTGTGTGCAATGTCCAAGCTTTCTTCTTAACCCCCTAGTTTGCATTTTTACCCCGTCTTTCCCGTTCTCTAGAACCAACACCCACAAAACAAGTCCGGTCAATGAGGAGAAATTACCTAGCCCGGTATGCAACGTCCGCTGGTGCACCATATGAATTTGGACTTCCTGAGGAGGCAACATGATCCTCCAATCCCTCAAAAGTCATTTAGATCCCCTGTCACTCAATACCATGACGTGTGACGGCGGTAATGGACACCTATGGAGGCAACACTCCTCACCGATTTTCTTGGCCCCCTAACATCCAGGAAGGCTGATTTTTTAATCAATTCACATTAATACTATGTACAATCATAGAAACAAATTTTACTTTGATATCGCCTTTCCTTCTTGGTGTTGGGATTTTTATTTCCGCTAGTGTATAAGTAACGTAAATTTCATTGTAAAACCACCAAGTTTTTACTGGAAGTTCAAAACCCTGTTTCGAAAACAGATCAATCGTCAAAAGAAATAAAAGTACATTCAAAAATATTTTACAGTCAAAAAAAGTTGAGACTTATTCCCTTTCCACCTTATGAAATTTTTCTGATGAACTTGAATGATGAACACAACTTGAAGGGGCGATATCTCCATATAGAGGTTAGTTATTTCCCCCATGTGTAGAGCAAAGTTTGGTGATTGTTTTGAGCACAAAGTCAATTTGTCATTTTTTGGACTTATTCCCTTCTTCAAACTGACGATTCAATTTCAGATGCAAAAAACACACAAAAAAAATTCAAATTTAAATACTATAAAAATAAAATAATAAATAGTCCTGTCCTTAAAATTCAGAGATTCGTTTTGGAAAGATGAGATTATTTTTCACAAGGCTTGTCGCTTGTATTGCGAACTTTTCCTCCAAAATGTGAGCACTCCCCACCGCACCATCGACAAACCTTCGCTTTTGAAAAGAAAGGAAATTCAGATTTATTTATTCATCGCTTTTTAGAAATAAAAAATTTCTATGCGATTCAACCAATGGATTGGTAACTAATTTTGTAAGATGGCAGGAAAATACTGAAAATTTCCCTGGTTTTCTTCAAAATTCCCAGACTTTTCCCAGCAGTTTGAAATACCCTGATAATTCCATATTTTCCATATTGGTGGCCACCCTGTAACAATATTAATTTTGAGCATGCTTTAATTAGCTGTAAAGTTCTGTGACTAAAAGGTGATATTTATTTTAGTGTTGAGGACTGACAAAATTATGCTATGCTAATCGGACTCGGAAAATGTTTCACCAGCCCATTGTGGCTCGTTTTTATCCATGCTGTCTCGGTCTGGTCTAACGAATGCTACATCAATAAGGTATGTGTGGTTCGTTGTATATACTTATCTAAAAAGATCATAGTTGAAAACCCTCAAGTCCAAAGTTTCACGTAAATACAATCAATATTAAATGCTTGAGATCCTGTTAAAGTTTGTTTTTTTGCGTGCGCAAACAGTTTTCTAGAGGTGTTTCCAGAACAGATGTTTGCGCACGCAAAAAACAAACTTTAACAGGATCTCAAGCGTTTAATATTGATTGTATTTACGTGAAACTTTGGACTTGAAGGTTTTCAACTACTTCACATTTTTTTTGTGGTTTTAAAACTGTTTTTGTAATAAAAAAAATTTTAAACTGAAATGGTACCCTGTAGATGGTAAAAATTAAATCCTTAAAAATTTTTTAATTACGTTTAAGTGTTTATCATAGGCAGGCTGTTAAGTCTAGTTAATTTTTCTACCCCTTAATTGATAATTAACTTGGTACCTAACTTAATTAACTTACAATTAATTTTATAATTGTTGTTATAATAGCTGTTTCATTTTTTTTTCAGATATTCAAGTCTGTAAAAATGACTTTGTAAATAAAATTTTTTTAAAAAATAAAATGTATTGATTGACTTGATCACCTTTTTTGTTGGTAAACTGTACATATTTTAAAAGTTTTACTCATCACGTTTTTTGTACAATGAAACATAGTTTTTATGCTAAAATATTTTTTTCGTGTTTTACCTCATTTTTAGTTTTTTCGGGTTATCCGCGATTTTCGCTATCCGCGGTACCCTTGCCACCCAATTCTGCGGATAATCGGGGCTCTACTGTAATTTCACATTTAAAATAATTCTTTTGCTTTTATTTAGTTTTCCAAATAAGTTGTCAAATTCTTTCTTTCCAGCTTGTTTTAAATAAAACCTATTGTGGTTTAAATAAAAAAATGCTAATTGCATCAACTCCACCCTCCATCGAAAAGTTGGGTAATTTTCATGCGTTCAAGATCACTATATAGGACGGTATTCAGACATTCGAGATTTGGAAACTCACTAGTGAGATGAAAATTCGTATTCCGACTGCCAAAATCTCCCCGCCGAAAGGCGAACTCGAACGCTCGAATCTCAGCACAATGCCTAAATTCCCAGTTTCTAAGATCCAATGAGAAGTCACAATTCCAGATCTCTTGTAAATTATAGCAATCTCATTGGTTCTGAGGAGTTGGGAACTCGGGTAAATAACGACGTGTGTTGACGATACAGACATGCGTTCTTTTACATTTATAATTTATTATTTTTTGCAACACATCAAATCTCAAAACTACATTTTAGCACTATTGGACGCGAGATGTATTACTATATTTCAGCTGAAAAACACGTGGAGGAATCTTTCCCAACTTGTGAAGCGTCTCCTATTTGGCCACGAACCTTGGCGCCAATCAACCAATAAGCGAAAGAGTGCTCCCATCTCACCGGTGATTTTTGGCTTCAGAATAGCATTTTTAACTCGAACGGTGAGGTCGAACATTCGAGGTGAGTTTCCAAATCTCGAATGTCTGAATACCGCCCGCCAAAACTCGCCAACCATCAGCAGTTCTAAACTTGCACTAGTGGTACTTACAAGTACCGTCGGTAAATAAAGGGTTAAATCAATTGATTGAGCATAGAAAATACGGAAAATCCGTAGTGTTTTAGTCTAAGTTGGGAGATTTACACCGCTGCTGCAGCCGTTAGAATCGTGGCGACATTTTCGGTTTTCTGCCATCTAGCGGATGGCCGATGTTCGCTTATCCTACAGCCCTTTTCTGTGACTTCATGTCGAACAGAATATTAAAATTTTCATTTGAAAATAAATACACTGCTCACAACAATTAAAGGATATTGGTGGTTTTGGTTCATATTGGCAAGCAAATAAAAAATTTGCAGTGGTTCAAGCATTTTTCATAAACTTTGGGCCATTTCAAAGCTAAATCCATGCAGTTATCAAAATAAAAGTTTTATTTTTACTTTTTTTATCAAAATTGGAAAATGCACATTTTGCAATGTTAATGCACGTTAAGCAAAAAACTGAAAAATCTATCAATACTTAATTGAAACCCCATTTCGCTTGGGGTATGCTTTCTCCTGACTTAAAACAACGTTGTGGGACTGTTTGCCACCAGGTTTGTTTGTTTATTTTTGAGGGGTTGGGGTGTTTTCTCCATTTTCCCCTTTTAGAGCATTTTTCAGCACCTGAGCTGTTTGGGAGATATTGGATGGTCAGAAATTGGTTTCTCAAGCATGTCCTAGACTTGTTCTATTGGATTCATGTCGAGAGAACGTGCTGGTCGATCCCTTTCTAGCGATTTCTTCATCCTGAAGAAAATCATTAACTAAGGTAGCACAATGTTTTTTGCAATTACCATCCCTGAAAGTTAAATTATCACCGATTTCTCCTGCATGAGGGGCAACCAGATGTGTAAGGATATTGACCTTATTATCCTGAACCACCAGAAACGGCCCCTTTACCGGTGGGGGGTCTTTATTCCATAGAGATGGTGCTCTATTTCATCACTCCGCATCTTCAAATCTGACTTTTTCGTGTACAAAAAAGGAGTTATTTTGTGTTCCTTGTACCAACCAGACAAAAATCAGAAGTTATCAGGATGAACTGAGGGTCAGATTTGAAGATGTGGAGGGATGAAATAGAGCACCATCTCTATCTATGGAATAAAGACCCCCCACCGGTAAAGGGGCCGTTTCTGGTGGTTCAGGATAATAAGGTCAATATCCTTACACATCTGGTTGCCCCTCATGCAGGAGAAATCGGTGATAATTTAACTTTCAGGGATGGTAATTGCAGAATACATTGTGCTACCTTAGTTAATGATTTTCTTCAGGATGGAGAAATCGCTAGAAAGGGATCGACCAGCACGTTCTTTCGACATGAATCCAATAGAACAAGTCTAGGACATGCTTGAGAAACCAATTTCTGACCAACCAATATCTCCCAAACAGCTCAGGTGCTGAAAAATGCTCTAAAAGGGGAAAATGGAGAAAACACCCAAGCCCCTCAAAAATAAACAAACAAACCTGGTGGCAAACAGTCCCACAACGTTGTTTTAAGTCAGGAGAAAGCATACCCCAAGCGAAATGGGGTTTCAATTAAGTATTGATAGATTTTTCAGTTTTCTTGCTTAACGTGCATTAACATTGCAAAATGTGCATTTTCCAATTTTGATAAAAAAAAATAATTAAATTTTTATTTTGATAACAGCATGGATTTAGCTTTGAAATGGCCCAAAGTTTATGAAAAATGCTTGAACCACTGCAAATTTTTTATTTGCTTATCAATATGTACCAAAACCACCAATATCCTTTAATTGTTGTGAGCAGTGTATAAAATCCGTATATTCACACATAGCCTAAAAAAATTAACTGAGGCAGAAAAAATTTTTGCTGTAGAAGTACTGATAAATTTTTTTGTCGAATATGCCGAAGCGATCGTTTACGAGGCCTTCTATTGTTTTTTTCGAAAAACTTTTCATCCCTGGTGCAGCAAACCAAAAAAAGTCGTTTTTGCGTCTTTCTTTTACAGTAGAGAGCCTGTATACGAGTTAGAGGCGACAACTCGCTTAAAAGCTTCCCTACGCATCCTTCCGCGCAGTTAAAACTGTCCTAACTGTATAATGCCGCTTGTCTTGCTCCCATGGTAATCCTATGGAGGGAAACCCAACTCCGCCTGCGGTGAACAGAAAATGCTGTTGTTGACCAATCAGCGCGCTATACCGAATTGTCGCCTCTCGCTACAATATACAGACTCTCTATTTTACAGCAGCGGTGTAACTCCCAACCGGCTCGTGATGTCAAAGCAAGTGCATTTTGGCTTGTTCAACAGCTGGATCAGCGCCTGGTCCGGATGTAGGAGCCACGAGGAGTCATTCTAAAAGGTATGTGCAGATACGGGTATTTATTTTCTGGTCTCGGATCATCCGGTTACTAAAAATCCATTCAAAACACTAAATAATCCATTTAAACTAAAAATATTAAAGTAATTAATTTAAAAAATAATTTCTAAAATTTAGATAGTACAAAAATTATAAGAACATTAAAAACAACAAAATAGCTTTTAAAGATATCACAGAATTTTAATGACTTATTTCAGGTCATTTAAAATTCTGTGATATCTTTAATAGCTATTTTGTAGTTTTCAATAATCTTATAATTTTTTTTCTACTATCTAAATTTTTGAAATTATTTTTTAAATTAATTATTTTAATATTTAAAAAAAAAAATGGATTATTTATTTTAAATTTTTTGCGATTTAACCGGATGATCTGAGATCTGAGATCTGAGATCTGAGATCTGAGATCTGAGATCTGAGATCTGAGATCTGAGATCTGAGATCTGAGATCTGAGATCTGAGATCTGAGATCTGAGATCTGAGATCTGAGATCTGAGATCTGAGATCTGAGATCTGAGATCTGAGATCTGAGATCTGAGATCTGAGATCTGAGATCTGAGATCTGAGATCTGAGATCTGAGATCTGAGATCTGAGATCTGAGATCTGAGATCTGAGATCTGAGATCTGAGATCTGAGATCTGAGATCTGAGATCTGAGATCTGAGATCTGAGATCTGAGATCTGAGATCTGAGATCTGAGATCTGAGATCTGAGATCTGAGATCTGAGATCTGAGATCTGAGATCTGAGATCTGAGATCTGAGATCTGAGATCTGAGATCTGAGATCTGAGATCTGAGATCTGAGATCTGAGATCTGAGATCTGAGATCTGAGATCTGAGATCTGAGATCTGAGATCTGAGATCTGAGATCTGAGATCTGAGATCTGAGATCTGAGATCTGAGATCTGAGATCTGAGATCTGAGATCTGAGATCTGAGATCTGAGATCTGAGATCTGAGATCTGATCGCAACGACTCTCGACCCCTGGGTGGGCGGGGGTCTGGTGAGGGCGAGGTTGGGGGTCTCGAGGGCTCCTGCGTGCTTGGGGGATTTTCGCGCGAAAATCCCCCAAGCACGCAGTCGCCTTCTCTCGACCCCTGGGTGGGCGGGGGTCTGGCGAGGTTGGGGGTCTCGAGGGCTCCTGCGTGCTTGGGGGATTTTCGCGCGAAAATCCCCCAAGCACGCAGTCGCCTTCTCTCGACCCCTGGGTGGGCGGGGGTCTGGCGAGGTTGGGGGTCTCGAGGGCTCCTGCGTGCTTGGGGGATTTTCGCGCGAAAATCCCCCAAGCACGCAGTCGCCTTCTCTCGACCCCTGGGTGGGCGGGGGTCTGGCGAGGTTGGGGGTCTCGAGGGCTCCTGCGTGCTTGGGGGATTTTCGCGCGAAAATCCCCCAAGCACGCAGTCGCCTTCTCTCGACCCCTGGGTGGGCGGGGGTCTGGCGAGGTTGGGGGTCTCGAGGGCTCCTGCGTGCTTGGGGGATTTTCGCGCGAAAATCCCCCAAGCACGCAGTCGCCTTCTCTCGACCCCTGGGTGGGCGGGGGTCTGGCGAGGTTGGGGGTCTCGAGGGCTCCTGCGTGCTTGGGGGATTTTCGCGCGAAAATCCCCCAAGCACGCAGTCGCCTTCTCTCGACCCCTGGGTGGGCGGGGGTCTGGCGAGGGCGAGGTTGGGGGTCTCGAGGGCTCCTGCGTGCTTGGGGGATTTTCGCGCGAAAATCCCCCAAGCACGCAGTCGCCTTCTCTCGACCCCTGGGTGGGCGGGGGTCTGGCGAGGGCGAGGTTGGGGGTCTCGAGGGCTCCTGCGTGCTTGGGGGATTTTCGCGCGAAAATCCCCCAAGCACGCAGTCGCCTTCTCTCGACCCCTGGGTGGGCGGGGGTCTGGCGAGGGCGAGGTTGGGGGTCTCGAGGGCTCCTGCGTGCTTGGGGGATTTTCGCGCGAAAATCCCCCAAGCACGCAGTCGCCTTCTCTCGACCCCTGGGTGGGCGGGGGTCTGGCGAGGGCGAGGTTGGGGGTCTCGAGGGCTCCTGCGTGCTTGGGGGATTTTCGCGCGAAAATCCTTCCATTAAAAGATTGTAAACCTTCCATTTAAAGATGATAATTTTATGAAAAATGTTTCAGATCCAAACGAGGAAGAAAAAGAAATCATGAAAATCTATCCATACCGATCACTTATCGGATGTTTATCATTTCTAAGCGATAGGAGTCGCCCTGATATTTCATTTAGTGTTAATACTATGTCACAGTTTTGTAATAATTATTCTTTTCAACACTACCTAAAAGTTGTGTACATTTTAAATTATGTATTTAATACAATTGATTATAAGATTGATTTATCTAATGTTAATAATTCTGATCTTATAGCATATTCAGATGGGAGCTGGGGATCGCACTTAACTAATCGCCACTCTAGCAGCGGTTATTTAATTTATTTTTCTAATGTAGCAATTTCTTGGAAATCAAGTAAACAGAAATGTATTGCTTTATCTAGTATGGAATCGGAATTTGTTGCTTTAACAAAGACTGTTAAAGAGTTAGTATGGTTTAAAAATGTGTTAACTGAAATCAATTTAGTTTCTGTGCCTAAACCTATTTTATATTGTGACAATAAATCTGCTATTTATTTTTGTGAGAATCGAATTGAAAATTCAAAATCTAAGCATGATAAGATAAGATATTCGTTTGCAATTCATTCGGCAACTTTTGGACGATGAGAAATTTGTGCTAAAATGTATTTCAAGCAAATTAAACTTAGCGGATTTATTGACCAAACCACAAACGAAAGATCGTTTAAAATATTTTGTTTCAAGTTTATTTGCATATCGTGGGGCCGATTGTAAGAATTTATAAAGTATACCGATATGCAAATCAGATGTCATGTAACTGTAAACCGTAAAGGGTAAGAACTGTGTATATATATATAGAAGGGAAAGTATCCCGATATTTTAATTTTATTTCTCTCTTATGCTGTCATTTAATAAACATTTAGTTTTTATGAATTCGTCTTCATTTCTGACCAGTAAACTCTCTCGCCAAGAATTTCTTTAGTATCCAATTGCACTTCCAGGTCCCAATGAATACTCATTAAAGCATATTTAGCAGGGGTTTCATTTTATTTTTAGTTGGGGGAAAGTATTTTTCACGTGGTGTGGACACACCGTAACCAGACCTTTTGGTTGTTTTCTTGGGGGTGAGGTTCATAGCTGCCAACATTGGAATTATAAAAACGGAAGATTTTAAAAAATCAAGACCAGAAACATTTTTTTTCTTAATCTGATTCAGCTAATTTGGTTACCTATCATTGTTACGTCAAGTAGGTTAATACATGGCAGGAATGGATATCTTTTTTAGTAAAAAAATCAACGAAAAAACTGAGTTGGCAGCTATGGAGGTTTGACTGAGTGTCATTTTTAAGGTAACCCCTAATGAGTCAGGTAACCGCTAATGAGTATTCAGAGTTAGATCACTTAAAAGCAGGGTTGGCAAAAAACCGGGTTTTTTTTAAAAAAAAACAAAAAAACCGGGTTTATTTGGTTTTTTTGGTTTAAACCAGGTTTTTTTGGTTTAAACCAAGTTTTTTTAGAATTTTTTTTTATCAGAATAAGTTATTTTAGCAGTGATGTTTGAAATTGAGTTGTAAATGAGACATTTATTTCAGGGGTTGTTTATAATTGATAAATGATTTGTATATTTAAATTAATTAATTATAATTAAATTAATTTGTTTTAAAAATAATTTTTGTTTTTAAAATATTCCAATTTGAATATCTAATATTATTGTAGTGAATAAAAATCAGTGTTAATTTATCTTGGATAAATGACTGAAATAATCAAATTATTTATCTTAATTATATATGGATTAATTTATGAACTTAAATGATTGAGATAATTAATCTGATTAGGGAAATTAACGGTTTTTTATTAATTTTGTAAAAAAAACCAACTGGTTTTTAGTTTTTATCATTAAAGAAATCAACGGTTTTTATTAATTTAGTAAAAAAACCAACTGGATTTTATGACTGACAAATAGGACAAATTGGTTTTATCAATTAATTAAAATCCAAGCCACATTTTATCAGTGAAAAACAGATAACTTTTGTGTATCTTTAGTTACTCTTTAAAATAATACTTCATTTTAAAGGAAATTAATAAATGAACTATCTCTTGCAACATATAATAAGTTTAACTTAAGCATTTAAGGTTAAGTTTAGAGAGAATTCAATAATTAAAACCATTAAATTAAAAGATTTCTGATTTTTAATCACCTTAAAATGTCAATTTTTTGATAAATCTGACCTTTTAATTTTGTGCAAAAGATTATACTTAATAACACTTTCTTTAAAAAATCCTGAAAATATTTTATAATTTCTAAAAAAACCAAAAAAACCAAGTGGTTTTTTTGCTAAAAAAACCACCATAAAAAAACCATGGTTTAAACCAAATGGTTTAAACCGGCCAACCCTGCTTAAAAGTAGTATTATACTGACACGTTGCTCAGAATGTAAAAATTTTACAATGTGAGCACCAAGTAAACATGTGGGACACCCCTAAAAATTTTTTGAAAATTTGCCCCTTTAAAAGTGTTCTAGCTCATTTTGAGACCCATTTGGGCAAAGAGAACAGTTTCTTCCCTTGTAGCACAGCTCATACCAATTATGTCAAGTTTACGTAACTACAACTAGAAGTAAACGAAATTTGGCCATGTATGAAAAAAATTGGACGAATCTTGAACGTTTGTGCTGCTTGGGCCGTAAACCACAGAATCTTTAGAGAAAAAGTTTTTAAAAAAGCGTCCAAGTTTAAAGGGGGTCAATGGTACACCTCCAAAAATTTGTTTGAAAAAATTACCCTTTAAGCTTGTGTATATCTCTTTTTCTAACTCGTTGGAGAAGACCAAAAGGGAAAAGCTTCTTGTAAATGGCATAATTTTCAAGAGAAAGACCCTGTATAACAGGTCAAAATTTGAGAAGGGGGCTGTTCTCCTCCAGAATTTGTTTTGAAATTTGACACTTGACCCTCATTGTTTACTGTCTAATTCCACGAAAGTAACAACTCAACTCAACTAAATTTTCGTGGAGTAAAACTCTGACGTCAGAATGGGACTTACAGGTTTTAACGGATCGTTCAGGAGATAACTTACCGGAATTTTCTAATTTTTTAAAATTTTTGGGGGGTCTACTTGTGGACGCAGGGATATGAAACTTCGTATTAAGGGGTTATGGGGAACTCTTTCAGAATAAATTATAATATTTGATGTCTCCCATAGGAAAAACGAAAGTTGGTGCTTCGTTTAATATGAAGATGACCCCTCAAGAACTTGAAAATTTTTTTGGTTAAAGAATACTTAAAATCATGAAAAATGATACATTATTTGTCTTTTTATCATGAGCCGTTCCGGAGATACGGAGACTGAGTCGGTTTTTTGTTTGCAGTACTGTACTTGTATCTTAATTAGTCACATTTTTTCTCACAAATAAATTATCTTGGATGCAAATTATACCTAAAAATGTTTTTAAAAGCTACGTTAAACTGCTAAATATGCATGGTAGGGGCTGAGGAATAATATTGGACCCCTCCGGAAATAAAATTCTATATACACTACTGCATTTATGCTTTTATTTCTAGATGCAATAGGTTTTATGTAATTTGCTTTTTATACCTTAAAAAATTTATTTCGGAAAAGGGCTCCGCGAAGAATTTGTCTCTTGAAAAGGGCTCCACGACATAAAAAGTTTGAGAACCCCTGTCTCCTAAGGGAACGTACCCATACTACGTGACCCGTTCAGGGGAGGGAGGGGGGTCTTCAAAATACCACGCTTGGTCACAGGGGGGAGGGGGGGCTTAAGGTTTCCTCACGTAGTCAATTTCTTCTAGTCATTATGACAAAATTAAGCCAAATTAATTAGTTAAATTAGACAAATCAAGCCAAATTATTTATTAAAATTATACAAATCAAGCCAAATTAATTTTTTTAAACTTTCTGTTTGCAAAAAATGATTGAAAACCGTATTTGTGATTTACTACGTGAAAACTAGAGGGGCCCCTCTAGTTTATTATATGCCAAGACCCCCGGGGGTCTTGGCATAATACTACGGATGGTCACCAAGGGGGGGGATTAATTTTAGGAAACTTAATTTCAAATTTTGTATGCAATATGAGTTCCAAGACAAATTGGAGGGATATTTTTTTGGAAATTTCCCCCTGTAAAATAGATTTAGCTCATTTTTAGGCCTGTTTGGATTTTGCACCCTAAGAGCACTGCTCATTATTTTAGAGACGGAATCTTCTTGGAAAAATAGTATAGTTATTATAAGAACAGCAAAATTTCTAGTCATAGTTGAGAAAAATTTTGGAAATTTTCTCCTAAAAGAGAGTAGTGTTTTTATTCATTTTTTAGAACTTCTACCATTGACCATGAGGATCACCAGGGCCGCCGAGAGCCAAGTCGGGCCCCGGGGACAAGGTTGGGAAGCGGGCCCCCAGTGACATACATATACTTCTCATTTTGAGGTAAGGGGCAAAAATTTTCTGAAGTACCCCCCACCTATGCATTCATAGGCTTAATGTAATTTTTAGTATATTTCTAGACAAGATCTGAATTTCACTCAACCTTAAAATATCGTTTTCTTTTGATAATACGATGAGTAACAAGCAGTGAAGGGGGTCTGGGGGTCTTGATTTTTTTGAAATTATGTCCCTAGAAAACTGGGAATTTACTCATTTTTGGACCTTTATGTGGAAAAATTAATTTCCAAAATATTCAAAAATATATCCCTCTAAAACTCAATATGAAAATCTTTGGGTCCCGGGCCCCCTACAGGCCCGGGCCCGGGGGAATCGTACCCCCTCGCCCCTCCCCTCTCGTCAGGCCTGAGGATCACTCCTCATACGTCACAGAACTTTCAAGGAAAAAGCAGCACTTATTCCGAAATTTTGAGGGGTGTTAGGGAGTTCTCCCCATGAAGTTCTTTGGAGTTTTTACCCTCAAAAGTAGTTTGACTTTTCTTGAGAACTTTGGGTTACACCGCTCCTTATTGTCACATTGATTTGATTTGGCACATAAAAATAAATTTTCTGATTTTTAAGGGTTTTGAAAATAAATTAAATTTTTTCATATAGAAATGGAGAGCCGCATGGGTTGTGACACAGACAATAAGAGACAGACCGGTCAATGGGCGGCCTACGACACGAACGCCCTCAACCCACGGTACCTGCACTAAAACTGTGGTTACAGTTAAGCTTTTAGGTCTGGCAACCATGGAGACGTTTTGCGAAGACGTAATCCAGTGGCGGATCCAGGATTTGGTTTTGGGGGGGGCTAAGAATTTTCATAATCCAATTGAATCTTCTTGTTAATGGTAATACGGAAAAGGTACTGAATTATCCTACTCAAACCATCTGAAAGGGAGGTCTGGGGGTCCTCCCCCAGAAAATTTTTGGAAATTTAAGTCAAAAACCCCACTTTTTTAACTCGTTTTGGTACGCCTCATCCGAATTTCGGATATAGATTTTTTGCATTTTGTGACAAACTTAGTAAAATATTATACATTTGGGGGGGGCTTCAGCCCGAAAGCCCCCCCCGTAGATCCGCCACTGACGTAATCCATCGACCATATAATCACCAGGATCGCGATCCTTGGCGATCACATAAGCCCATTAAATGGTTTTAAAATTAAAAAATATCTTTTTTTTTCAACAATTTTTTAAAATTTGCTATTATAATAGAAAATTTAAATTAAATCATTAAGGTTTGTTCATCAACAAAATTTTGTGATCGTATATGATGAAAAACTCGATTGTAAAAATACAAGCTTAAATATAAAGCAATCAAGAATCACACAACTAAATAATGAATCTAAATGATTTTATTAAATCTCATATTTCAATAACTACAAATATTTGTTATAACCCCTTGGCCTTTTAAGACAAACATGATGTGTAAATGAAGTTGCAATCCTCGTGAATCTAAACGAACACATCTTTTGCAAATACGAATCCCAGATCCCAGGCACATTTGAAATGAATTCTTGACAATAAAAATATATAATACTAGTATACATTTTCATCTGAATTAAATACATACGCCTATAATTAAAGCGAATTATACTGAATTCTATCAGGCTTAAAAATCAAGTTCAAGAATGCAACACAGATTTTCCAATGGATTGCAAAATAGAGAAGAAACGAGATAAAATCAGATAAAATGTGCCTTAATGCAATAAGACACTGTTAAAATGATTTATAAATCTTGCAAACAATTTAAAAGAGTACGATTAAACGATTTACACAAACTTCATGTTTACTTTCGAAATCGAATATTGCAAGTTTCGTCAACAAAAAAATTTATAAGGATTTCGATTAAAAAATATTAAATTAATCGATTAATGCCGGTACCGCTTGTCGCAGGCACCACTTGAGCTCTCTGGATAAGCCCCGCCTATTGACCGGTCTGTCTCTTATTGTCTGTGGGTTGTGACGTGTCACTTTCGGAAGTGTATGAGAGGATTTGAGAATTAAGATTCTTTAACTCCGCCTCTCGGGTCTCGGGGCATGACAAGGGAGGTGTGAAAGTTCACCGGTATGGATATTAACGAGAGTAGTAGATTTACCTTGTTTATTAAAACAGCTAAGTTTCTATCTAACAAACACAAAAAATGAAAGAAAGTAAATGATGAATTTTAGGAGAGCCTCTTGTACAAAGAAGTTTTCCAAACACTCCCATCTATTTTGATCTCTGTGATTTTGATATGAAAATATTTCAGCATTTGTTATTGAGAAATGGCAGTACGAGATTTGTAAATAAGTTTTCGCCGGACTAAATGTGAATACATGGTTTTTTGTGTATGGATTTCGAAATATTGTAAATAAGAAATTAGCGATTCAAAAATTGAAAGACTTGTTATATGTTTCGTTTTTCATAAACTGGTATGAAATTGCCTAGTGTCAGCATGTTGCATACTTTGAAGCCCTTTCAATGTCCGCATTGCAACTCTATGTTTTCTAGTAAAGGTAATTCTTGTTTTGTGTATTGTATTTAAGTCAGTTCGTAACTTCAATCGTTTTTTTTATTTTTATAAAAATGTATTAAGTTTTTAAAATCTAATTCATATCATAACTGCATCCTTTGTTGGGCATTAGTAGTAGGTAAAGCAATCGGGAGTCAATAACTGTGTGAACTTGTATCTTGAAGTAATTCTAGGGATTTTAATGGAAAATATGCTTTTTAGCTGTTTAATTTTGATAGTCACTCATTGTGAAATAGCTAGTTTGAATAGTCTTAATCAGCCCGAGCTAAGTTACAAGAGTACACGATTAGAATGCTTCAACAATGGATATGTTCATTAAAATTGTTCTAACCTACGGTAATTATTCCTAAGTTGCTAAATTTTTTGAAAAATTACTAATATATTGCCCTGTTGACACTGTTAAGATTTACTGCTATTTCATCTATCATTGTAGATAAGCATTCTGAAAATAGCTGTTACACAGTGATTAGAAAATTTGCAAAATGAAAACCCATTCCAAAAAATAAGTTCATATTTGTTTTTAAAATATATGAACAAAACTATCATGCTGTAATAGCAGAACAATTAATATATGGTATTTGATTTTAAAAAGAAACTTGTAAGCCAGGCCAATCTATTTCAAGTAGTAGTACAAAAAATTTATTACTTAATAGCCTGTTGACCATGAAATTGAACTTATATTCTGTGTCTGGTTCTTTGGGGGACCTTTCAGGAGTCTGCGGACAGGGACTATATTCAGTCAGGAGGTTGGCACAATGGACCTTTGGTTGAGGTGCCTGGCTTTTAATTATTTGCCCCTCCTTGTATATTATTATTATTATGAAATTGAACTGTAAACATAATCAAATCACATTAACTATGCTTATTAACTATACTTATGGGGGTAGTGTTACTCGCGTCCATAGCATTTTAAGCTATATCCTGCTCCCTATGTAGTGCAAAATGAGTAACGGCATTCATCGGCGCAGCCAAAATGATAGGCCTTTTTCAATTCACCTGACGAGTTGTGCTTCTTTGGCCAACAAAATTTCTAAATTTTTACCTTTTGATAACTACTCTTCTAAGGCTAGTTCATACTGGGCTGCACAGATAGAAATGGTCAATGCGACCCATTCCCCAACGTATAAAAAAACAATAATTATGCCATTGAATCTGATGGTTGCTGGACTAATATGTAAGCGTAAAAAATCATATTAATATGATAAAATTCTGTTTACACAATGTGTAAACAGAATTTTATCATATTAATATGATTTTTATTATATTTGTATGTTATATATATGTTATATTATATGTATTATATATATTATATGTTATGTTATATGTATTATATATATTATATTATAATATGTATTATATTATTATGTATTATATTATATTATATATATTTATTATATTATATTTATTATATTATTTTATTTATTATATTTATGATATTATATTTATTTATTAATATGAAATTTAGCACAATGACAAAGACGCGAATCTGCCATGTTAATTAATAGAAGATTCGTGTTTTTGTCATTGTGCCGAGGACATATTATTAAAGTTGGCAAGCTGTTTGGACCACCATTCATCAAATATATTGAAAAATTTTTATTATCATCATAGTACAGGGGTTCATCCAGAATTTTTTGCCAGGGGCCGTTTTTGGGAATTTTGTGAAAAACGGAATTGAATTTTGTGAAAAATGGAAATGAATTTTGTGAAAAATAATTTTTCATTCTAAAATAAGGTCCCATTTCTGTAAATATATTATTTTTCTAAATAAAATTGCACTTGGGGAGTGCATATAGCATGATTAAAGTCCGTTTTTGGGAACCGGAATTTTGTGAAGGGCCTGTTTTTGAGGATCGGAATTTTGTGAAGGGGCCGTTTTTGAGGGTCAGAATTTTGTGAAGGGGCCGTTTTTGAGGGTCCGATTTTTGTGAAGGGGCCGTTTTCGGACCCAATTTCTTTCTAGATGCACCCCTGTAGTAAAGCCTCTAAAGTTTATTTATACCATATCTTCTGTCATAGTTTATTTATACTGTAGCAGGGTTGGCAAGGTTTTTCCTACCCCCGGTAAATACCATGGTAAAAACCAGTATTTACCGTCCTGTGAAAAACTAGGTTTTTCCCACATGGGAAAAAGTGGGAAAAACTGATTATTTATTGAATTCATTCTGTTCATAGATGAATGCTTTAAAAGTTTTTACAGCCTTTTTTAGAAAAATGAACTAAATAAGCTTTATCCTATGTTATGAATATGGGTTTTATCATGTGTCTGAGGAATGTTCTTTTGATGGTTATGCCCTTTTCATCGGATTATCATACCTTGTTACTTCAATAAAGTTATCTTGCAATCAAGATTTACATTTTATTTTATTTAAATTACGTTTTTATTTACATTTAAAAAACTATATATAATGCTTCTCTTAAAGACACAGATTATATTATAAGTAAATTTGTTTTAAAATATTCTCTATTTTTATTTGAGAAATTCATTAATACAGTCGAGTCCGCTTAATGTGATCGCAATTGTCCGAGATGAAATTGATAACATTATCCGATTGATAACAATAAGCGATTCCATATAAAAAAGCAACCAAAGGTGCAACTATATTGTTTGCTTTAAAATGAAAGTTATGTAATCTTAGTTAATGTATTTGAAACAATTTTACACTATGAACTTGACAGCTTATAATTTTTAAAATAATCAATTATAATACAGTCGAATCCGCTTAATGTGTGATCGCAATTGTCCGAGATTAAACTGATAACATTATCCGATCGATAACAATAAGCGATCCCATATCATAAAGCAGGAAAGTGTGTTTCAAGATTGATTGCTTTAAAATCAAAATCAAGTTATCGTTATTAATTATATAAAACACTATTTTTACACTAGGCAGTAGGCACTTGCCAACTTAAAATTTTAATTGGAAATTTACGAGTAGTTAAAATTATAAAATAAAATAATCGCTTACTTAATAATTTTATTTGCATAGAAAGGTCTTTCTTTTTTCACTCTGTTATAGCCTTCCACTCTAATAAACAATCTGAATTTCAGTAAACCATAGAGTTCAGTAAACAGGGAAAATCAAAATATCTTATCAGAAACATCTGCAAGTTGGCGATGGTTTCTTTAACCAATCACATGTATGGATTCGGACCCACCCTCTTTAACTGTTTTCTTTCAATATGCGGAATGTTTCATTTTTTCTTACTTCAACTGAGTTTCAGAAAAAAGAAACACCAGATACTCTGGTCTTTGGTGGGGCAGGTGGTTACTTGTACAAATTGACCTTCAAAATGACTCGAAATGAGACGTTTTTTAGGGGATATGGACAAATTTTGATAACATTAAGCGGCGAGTTGATTCATAGTTGATCACATTAAATGATGTATTTTACATTAAATTAAATAGGAATGATCGGGACCTAACGATTTCGATAACATTATCCGATTGATAACATTAACCGTGATCACATTAAGCGGATTCGACTGTAATAATAATCCAAAATAATCCATAATAATAAGAGTAATCCAATAAATAAAAATAAAATAATCTCTTACTTTGTAATTTCATTTGTTAGTACCTATGTGATTCCGCTCATACATTCGTTTTCTTTTGACATCCAGACAAGATCAACGCGAACTTTCAAAAATTTACATGGAAAAGGCTAATCACTGAAATTAATCTGAATTCCACTAAACAAGGAAAAAAATCAAAATATCTTATCAGAAACATCTGCAATCTAACTAATCAAGAAAACCAATCACAAGCATTGCTTTGCCCCCCCTTTAACAGTTTTCTTTTAATGTATGCGGAGAGCATGGAATATTTTCTTTTTCTTACAATCAAACCTAAGAAATAACGGTGCAGCTGTAAACTCATACCGAGTTTCAGAAAAAAAGCAATTGACCCTCAAAACGAAACATGAAAACGGACGTTTTTTAAGGGGATATGTACAAATTTTGATAACATTAAGCGGCGTATTGATACTTAGTTGATCATATTAAACGATGCGTTTTGCATTAAATTAAATAGGAATGATCGGGACCTGTTGATTTCGATAACATTATCCGATTGATAACATTAACAGTGATCACATTAAGCGGATTCGACTGTATTAAAAAATATATGCAAATTTATGTTAAATGTCATAATTCTCTTGCTCAATTATATTTTCCCCACCTAATAATATTAACCCCCTCTCAAAAAAATGTCATTTTTTACTAAAAGTTTTTATAATATGTTTAAAAAGGCCATAACCTTATACTTCCATTATTTTGTCAATTGGAAGTTTTTCCCAGTATTTACCAGTGTTTCCCGGTATTTACCAGTTTTTCCCAGTGGAAAAACTAGTTTTGGACAGGAAAAACCCAACCCTGTACTGTAGTAAAATCTCTTTAAAATGGAACATAATATGACAACCCCTAAGCTACATTGACAGGGTACTCTCAGGTGAGGGAATACCTGGAAAAGTGAGGAATTTTTATTTCACTGGTCAATTTGAATAGTAATAAATGTTCCTAAGGTTAGAACAAGAAAACCGATACTAATTATGTATTTTTTATTATTTTACTCTTATACCATCGCTATCAGTAGTCGCCAAATTAAGATAAATTTAAGTGCTCTAACTTGTTCTAATCCTAGATGATCATGTCAGTTTAGCAGGTGTTGTCAGAATATTTTCCACTCCATGATGAAATAAGTATTTATATTTTGATAACAGAGTGTGTGTGCACTGTGAACTGAGACATGTCGAAAATTTGATTATTAAAAGAATTAAACATTACTCAAAACTACAAAATATAGGGCAGACTGGGCTGGTAAGGGATGGGATGGGACACCTTCAATAAATCTTATAATAAGGAAGTTGCATGTGCCAGATTTTCAAAAACAAACAAGTGTTCCGTAAGGTTTTTTGTATGGTAAAATGAAATATCTAGTCAGTTTTTCAAAAAAATGTACAGGTAATTAAATATTTTAATTTAAAAGTCGAGAAAAAAACACGTGACTGAAAACGTTTATTGTTTTAACTATAAGATGACGTCAACAATAATACCATCAACTCCATTGCTTTACAACAATGTTTAGTATAAGATGACGTCACATCCAAACTCTTGGCGTTTTCGCGCGCTTTTAAAAAGGGGATTTTTGTTAATTTTTTTGACAATCAAAAAATTTCTCGATCGGCCTCAAATTTTGGGTAGTTGCTTATTTTTGCAAGAGGAATCGATTAAAAAAATAAAAAAAAATCATGCAACTTCCTCATTATAAATAAAATTAGTTTTTGAGTGTTCCACCAGGTAAAGCCACCATAGCTTCATACTTGTTGCTGTTTACTATTTTAGTTGCAAGCTCCTACAAGTTTCTGAATGAAAAAGATGGTTTCACTATAGAAAAAGAAACTAAGTAATATTTAAAACAAACAATGAAAATAATTGCACATATTTAAAACAAATTTATTAATAAATTTGTTTTAAATATGTGCAATTATTTTCGTTGTTTGTTTTAAATATTACGGTATTGCACAGTTTGTGGCGTTTTCCTCAAGTAACTAAGTGTTTCACTTTCTAAAGGGAATTTTAAATCTCATTCTTGGTTTCTCTCTTAATGGTTTATATTGTTTTCTAAACCAAAACTTCTATATTTTATGAGCCTAAATAATTGAGTTAAGCCTAAAAGCCACAACCTACTTTTAAAAACTGTTGCTACAGGGGTGGTATGGGACATGCCCAATTCCTCTCATTACCTAAATACAAGCTATTGCATCCAATTCTTTAGGTACCTTGGTTTTGGAACTGTTTAGTATTGCAATTGAAAACATATTTTTTTAGATTAAAGACGAATTTTAACTATTTTGTATTTTTCACTTACTTAAGTCAGATTTTTCAAAGTAAATATAGGGTAAAATACTGACGTTTTTGTAATAAATCTTTAAAATGAAAATACTTCCATCTTTGTGTTTTTTATCATATATTTAAAAATTAATCATAAATTTTAATTTAAAAAATTTCCTATCCCACCCTGGCACCGGGGTGGGATGGGAGTTATTAGACTTACTTAAATTCGTTTATAAATCTAAAGTTTTATTTGCAATCACATTGGTTATATTTTTTAAACGTGTTAAAATGTTTCAAGTTGTTATTTTGAAAGTTTTAAATTTATACAAGGAAAACTGAATTTTTTGAAAATATTCTTGAAAAAAATATCCCATCCCTCCCTGGTCTCCCCTACCTATAAAAGAAGTAATTTAAGTGTTTATTCCTTAGAAATTATCTAATTAATTACGTTCTAATATTGGACGAAAATCAGACAGTAAAATGTTTTATTTGGCCTCAAAAATCAACTTTTAAAAAATCTAATTAAAAAAGGTTAGAGAGCAAATGCCTTAAATCAAGGCATTTTTGTTCTTTTAAAAATTTGAATATTTGAGCCCCCATGAAAATCTTGGAGGTCCTTATTCACCTAAAGGAAAATTTTGATAGAAAAAACGTCCACTCTCCGCAAAACACATTAAATCTGTAGCCCTCAGAAAAGAAGAAACTCTGACGTAATACAATCCCCCTTGTTGCCAAGAAAAGCGCAAAAGGAAAACTATCTGGGAACCCCCAAACCGAAATGATCTTCGCACGGCCCCAAAATTGGTGTGGGCTCTCCCAGGGTCAGCATTTCACAAGCGACAGACTCTCGTTGCCGGAGTATACACACAGAATATAAAACATTATTCTAACTAAAATTTAACTAAGCATTGCAATCATTGATATGAAAAAAAAATCTTTTAGAAAAAGATATTTTCCTAGACTTGTAATTTAAATGGATGATATACAAAACAGTTTGATTTTGGATTCCTTTTATGGCAGGTTTGGTATCATGTGTTATTTTATGTATTTCAGTTGAATTTGAATCTTTATTTTCTGATAGATAATTCAAGACCCCAAAGTATCTCCAGATTTCCTCGTTTATTGACTTGTAATCATTCAGCGTGTGAACACTGTCTTCAATCTGCAGAAAAGAAGAAATCATTTTCCTGCACAATCTGTCAGGTATTTTAACCTTATTCACATGCCTATATTAGGGTGTATCGAAAAAAACTTTTTTTCGATTTTGATGATGCCTTAGTGCGGAAAAGTTGTCTAAGGTGACAGAGAGTACCTGTGAATTTTTTCAGAATTTTCGGATAATATCTTTAGGTGCCGCCAAGGCCCTGAAGGTCCCCATGTTAATCCAATGGAGCGCGCAAGCCAAGAAGGACGAAAATTGGTTTTTCGCCCCTCATTTCTACCCTAATCACACGACGAATGTCTTCACCCGAGTTATGGACCCTATATGATCTAGGCTATCCGACAAAACTTGAATATTAGCCTAAATATTACGTTTCTTTGTATGCTCCAATTTCGTCGAAAATCGCTTATTTCCTCGTTCAAATCAGAGCCCACAATCAACATAATATTGAGATTTAGGCTATTATTCAAGTTTTGTCGGATAGCCTAGATCATATAGGGTCCATAACTTGAGTGAAGACATTCGTCGTGTGATTAGGGAAGAAATGAGGGGCGAAAAACCAATTTTCGGCCTTCTTGGCTTGCGCGCTCCATTGGATTAGCATGGGGACCTTCAGGGCCTTGGCGGCACCTAAAGATATTATCCGAAAATTCTGAAAAAATTCACAGGTACTCTCTGCCACCTTAGACAACTTTTCCGCTCTAAGGCATCATCAAAATCGAAAAAAAGTTTTTTTCGATACACCCTAGCCTATATATCCCAATCCATTGACGTCATTTATGGAGGTCCAGCTATATGCTGCAGTTATCAAGGCAAAGGATAAAACGTACCAAAACAATGCTAATTAATATAAAGATAAAGTAAGCCCCCAAAAATTGAGCACTTGTTTATTATAGAGTAATATGAATATTGTCCACTATTAATGATCACATTAACTATTTAATTATGACTAAAATTATAATTTAGCATAAAACATGTATACCTTTGACTGGGTTGCTATCAAATACTGAGTATCTGCAGCCTACTTATAAAAATCACACCTTTGTGAAATGACTGAATCACAAAAAGGAAAAACAATCACTAAATTCAATATTTGCATCCCCAGATTTAAAAATAATAATTGATATAATTATTTCTCAGAGTTTAAAAAATGCCTTAAATCTTCTTTAAGACTTTCATCTAAAATATAAATAAGACTGGGAAATAAAAGTTCACAAAGGCATGCTTTTACAGACGGCTCAAGGGCTACTTTTGTACTGCGGGACATACTTTGGAGACTCCTATCCTATCTTAATTTGATTAAAAACCTTTTTTGTGTGACACTAACACTCCATCTTTCAAAATGCAAAAAAAGCTTTTAAAAAACAACTGCAAATTTCTTGTAGACTGATTGATCTTTTTAAATGTTATGGACCAGATGCAAACCAATCCAATGCAATTACTCCAACCAGTCCACAGTAGACTGTTCCAAAATCCTATGGAGGAAAAAAATTTCAATTCCAAACTCGCATACCCTCTAATTTTGTGCTATTGGGTGTAAAAATATGTCTTGCCAAATTTGAAAGCATTTGAAGAATATTAACAGACTGCTCAAAGCATGGGATTATTTGAAAACTAAGGATTAACCGGGGGTTGCGGGGCATGCCGAGGGGGTTGCAAAACAAAAATTAAAAACAGTCATATTTACAGAGTTATATTTATACAGACACAGCAATTTTCAAAACTTATAGATTATTAGAGAGAATAGTTCGTTGAACTATTTGAGAGTGGATGAGTTTATGAATGAACTATTTTTAATAAGAGTAAATATAGGATACATCGGACCTGGAAAAAGTTTTAACCTTCCCCCGAACCCATGGGCGGATTAAGATGGTGAACCCTGGGGGTGTATACTGGAAAACTTGAGGGTGCAAGCTGCCCCTGAAGACTTTGAAAACATGATTTTCCCCTATAAAAATGGAATTTTCTGAAAAAGTTGGGGGTGCGTTGCACCCCCATAAATCCACCCATGCCCGAACCTAATAAAATTTCCCCAAACCTTATGTATTGCTCCTATGGAGCTGGCAGGGGCTTCCCCCGAACCAGGTTCGTAGGTTTGGGCACTTTTCTGGTCCGGTATGCATCGGCAGCGTAATGCGAGTGAAATGACAACTAAATGGTAGATAATTATTTAAGTCTTAACATTTTAGGTCTGAGGGGGTCGCCAAAATATTTTACCTGAAAAGGGGGTAGCGGAGTCAAAAAGGTTGAGAACCCCTGATCTAATGCAATAAGAGATAGTTTTGAGAACTCCAAATAATCTCGACGAGGTTGGTTGTCTATTTTAAGGATTTTCTGAAGTGTACAACACAATTTCTATTATCAGCTAACCATCTCTTTTCCTTTTCTGTCAAAGCCCTAGATGGAATTTCATCAATGGATACAAAATTTTCCTGGTTTATAAATGGCCAGACATCTTTAAATAGACCAAAAAGTGGAATCTGGAGTCCTGTAGATGGGAAAAATGTTTCAAATACACTAGTAGCCATTATTTCAAGTATGTGGTGACTACATCCCAAGAAAAGAACATCTTTTTGAAACTTCTTTTGTATGATCGTTATAGCACCATTATATATACCTGTGTTTGCACTAGTTGTATCATAACACAAAGCAGCAACTCCTTCCCATTCCTGTATCTGTCAGACAACAGCACTTCCCATATCAGATCCTGAGGCAGATGGTAATTTAGGAATATTCAGAATTTTTTTCCACATTTATTCCAGACACAACTACAGTAGACTGTTCCAAAAAATTTTTTTCAAAATTTAACATGCATACCCTCTTAGTTTGTGCTTAGTGGCAATTAAATATGGTATCCAAAATTTTAACAGGCATGAGTTTCTTCCGCAGAATCGCGATTTTACGAAAAATAATTATTTGCTCGCTAAGTACCAGTTTCTCCCACGATGCTTTCTTGGATGGCCGCGGATGTTAAGGTGAAGTCGGCTTCTTATCGCATTGTTTACTAAAAAAACTTTACCGTAGTCAGAAGCCAACATGAGTCCGGAAGTAAAAAAAGCGATTTTTTGATTTTTTGCGGAAGTTCCATTTTTCCCGCAACTACTTACGTGTCGGATGCCTATTGAGAGTTGTGTCAGAGCAGCCTAATATGACTAGTATGTTTGAGAATTGTGTTTTATCCAGTTTGGTCAGTATTTTCAACTTATGAGGTTTTTCTAAGTTGTAAAATTTTTGAAAGGCCGCTTTGAGAAGCAACTTAAGATAATAATTCAGTTTTTTAAATCATGTTTGATTATAACTTGTATTAGATATCTGATAGGATTTGAGATTTTATAATACTTTTAAAAAATAATTTGACTTTTTTCTTCACTCAGCAAAAATTATATTGGTAAAAAATTCAGTATTTTAATTATATTTTAAGTAATAAATAAATTATCCTAGTATTTAACTGATTTCCTAAATTTTCATCTGCTGTTAGTTACATTTTGGTTATTTTCATGCAAATGAAGATAACATGATACGGGTATTTTTCTTTGTTTAACCCGGGAGGATGCGCGCTAGGGTGTCTCAAAAAGTGCGTTTTTTTTTAAAGTTTGAAAAGTGATCGGGCCGTTAGCTAAAAAGTTTCCTTTTGGTGTTAGAAGGTCAGTTGCAAAATTAAAACTAATTCTGTTCACTCTAACTATTGCCTCAACGAGAGCGAAATCTCTATAATGAGAGGCAAGCAACCTCTACCACTAAAACACTTACGCATCGCAATGACCTTGAAAAACTGTCACTGTTGACCGAATTTTCAACTTAAAACATCAAACTTAACAAATAAAAAAGATTTGGATTTCATGGGAATATCCCAAAGCCAGAGGTTAACATTCCAATAATGGCATTAAGATCCAAACGAAACGTTGGAAAAGTAATAAAAACAACTTCTGAAAGAAAATACTTAATTAGACATCTACCACAATGATAGATAAAATTCTTTTTTCTACGGTATCATATTTTATTCGTATCTTGAATGTTAACATTCCATAACACCAGGGGAAAGTAGGAGTGGGTTGCTTCTCTGCGAGAGTGAGACATTAGGGTGTTTCAAAAGTCTATGGGGAATTCTTTAAGTCAAATTTCCTAGATGCCCCCCTCTCAAATTGTTACTAATACTTAAACATTATTACCTGCAAATTTTCAGGTCTCTAGGACAATTTTTGACCCCCGCGCCCTTCAAAAGTATGTTTCCCATGTTAAAGTATAGGGAAAATATTGAAAATATCGTCATTTTTGGTTCTTTTCAATTTTATGAGCCTGAACGCAGTCAATATCGAATTAAATCCCGTACATCATCTTTGGGACATTATTGTCTCAAGATCCTATTGGAAAAACATTCAAAAGAACCTACTGGGGGACATTCCATGGGGGTTAAAAGCGCGCTTTGACCGAAAAAAGAAAATGGTCGCCGGCGCTTGCGGCGGGAGCTGGATGAAGGCCTCACATAGGGTTTTACTTCCCAAAACTGAGATACAAGACTATCAGATGATGCCAGCTGAAGAAAAATAGGAAAAATATTCAATAAAACCCCCATGTGAGGCCTTCATCCAGCTCCCGCCGCAAGCGCCGGCGAGCATTCTCCTTTTTCGGTCAAAGCGCGCTTTTAACCCCCCATGGAACAACTTAACTTTGAACTTATTTCAAAGATTTGGATTGGATTACTTATTAGTTTCATTTTAAAGTCTCCTACTGAATGGGAAAGCTTAGACGAATTGAAGTGGTGCCGAGATTTTTTCAACAACTTGGCGGTCACCAATGATGTCGCAGAGCTAGGAGTGGCCCTAACATAAGAGTATACCTCCCTAGATTGAAAACTGAAGCACAGAGGCAAAATCTCCAACAAACTGTCAATAAATATCGCGCTAAGTTTTCTAAACAGATAAGACTACTTTAGGTCAAGAATTTTAAAACTATCATAGAGCATAAACATAGAAAGTGTATATTTTAGTGCAATAAAAAACTGTGACATATTAAAGGCATGTATTATATGAATTATTATTACATTATCTCAATCCAAACAGTCTAAAAATGGCATAAAAAAGGTAAGCAAAAGGAAGTAGCTGCGTAATAGGTCTCGTTATGAAGTAAAGCTAGCGCTGCAGCCTAGACCAGGCTTTTCTTGTAGCTTCAACCGCTTTGAGGCAATAGTTAGGGTTGTACCACAACTTTAAAAATTTCAGGGAAGTTTATTGGTGCCAAAAGGAAACTTTTTGGGACACGGCCCAATAAGATTTCCAAAGTTCGAAAAAATGAGACACCCTAATGCGCGCTACTTTCTGTTACACGGGAACGCGCGCGGGGTCTCTCAGACCCCACAAACCGTTTTCCGTTCTAAACGTTCAGTGCATGCAAAATTTTTATCACGGATAGTTTAAATATATAATTTAATTGTTTAATGTGCATTATTAGTTGACTGCTTCTTATTAAGATATAATATAAGACTATAGGAAAACAGGAAATGGAATGGAATGTGAGCGGAGCTAACGAATTTCTTTGGGTAAACTGAACCGATGTTTATTTTCTAAAATCCTTTATTTTCTAATTTCTTTTTTTGCAAGAAAAATTATGGATTATAGTTACCTCTTCCTTACTTTTGGAAACCTCTTTGGCTATTTAACTTGCACCAATCCTCACAGTTTTGGAAGCATTTTCCTTAAAAACAACAACCTAACTCGGAAAATAACATACCTACTTTATTTAAACTTCATGAGGTGATAGGTGGAAACCTTTTAGGCAGCTACACGGAGTTTCATATATTTTCATTAAAAATTAGAGTTTTTATGAAGGTTTATTTAAGCGTTGGGGTCTCGCAGACCCCGCGCGCGTCCTCGCGGGTTAAAGATATTTTTATCTAGATTCTAGACTATCAATATTAATGACTAGTTTAATGCCAGTTTAAAGTTCTTAAAATCTTCCAGAATATAACCCAGGTAAATTAAAATTTGTCTTTGTTAAAATTATTTGTTTCACGCACTTAAAAAAATTATACATAATTAAGCTCATATTAACAGACTGCTCAAGAGCATTGAAAAATTTCATTTATACGTTTTTCTCAAAAATTGCAAATAATTTTTTTTTTCAAATTTAATACGCGTACCCCCCTTATTTTGTACCCAATGGCATTTAAAAAAGGTTTTGAAAAATTTGAAACAAAAATATTAATATTAACAGACTGCTTAAGAGCATCGAAAAATCACATTTTTTCATGTTTTGCACATAATTTACAAAAAATAGCAGATAAATTTAAAATAAATTATTTTTTTAGATGAAGATGCTAATATAAATTAAAATTTAATTGACCGAATAAGTCATCAGAAAAGCGAAAATTGGAAGAAAAGGAAAAAAAAAACATTGTCATTTGTGTCATCAGTTGATACTATAATAAATGCTTCAGAAGATTCAAATGATGACCAAAAGCAGTTTCAGCCAGAGTTTAAGGTCACAGTATTTCCAATAGCTTACCAAATCATCTTCATCAGCTTTAACAGTATCTGAAGCAGCCAGTTCATCTGATACTATTAAGAACAAAAATGTAAAGCTGCACAACACCAACAAACGTCGCTCGGTTACTAGATGATCCTATGTTTTTGGCAAGTTTAGACAGAACTAAAACAACACTGAGAGAGGCAATGCATTTTGTTACCCCTGCATTGCAGGCTGTTGGGACAAATTTAGATTAATTGCCATTATTTACCACTTCTATTCATAGGTCGAGAAGATCAAAACGAGTGGAGATAACTGAAAACATTTGTCAAACATTCTCTCATAATGTCCCACTAGTTGTTCATTTTGAAATTACCAGACACCAGTGGTATAACTGTAGACGTCCATAGTGTATATATATATATATAATGATTAAAATTTTCTTGTTTGAATATATCGTAAGACTAATTTAATCCATTTTCCGAGATGGATGAGACCGTGTTTGTTGGAATTAAATTCCAGATGTTTCGCCCTCTTCTTCGTAGAGCATCTTGAGTGGCGAAACGTCTGGAATTAAATTCCAACTAACACGGCCATCCATCCCGGAAAATGGATTAAATTACTCAACAGGTTGTGGAAGTTTTCATCAATTTATATATCATAAGACTGCTTTTGTATGTTTATTATTTTTTTGTATTTATATCAATTTAGAACAAGATTGATTTGAGTGGCAATGATTTCCTGTCAAAACTGCTTCCTGATATTCATGCGTTGGGTATTATTTCTGCTAATGTCAGGAATTCTCTTCCTAGGTAAGTAAATTTGGATTTCATAAAATATAGTTGTTTTCTCATTCGTAAATGCCCTTAATCAAGTTTTTTTTATAATTGTTGCTGAAAATTTTATTTTTAGCATTAAAGTAAAAATGGTTCCTACGTCTTCATTGAAAAAAAACCAAGAGAGTCAATCAAGACAAGGTAAATTACCATCAACCTGTTCATTCTTACCCTTATTTCTATTTATTACCATAGCCAAAACTTTCTGAAAACTTAAGTTTGAAATATTTTAGTTTGTTTGAATTGGATCCATTATATTTCCTTAATTGGGTTAAAAAATAAGACAAATATATCCTACTGTATGTTTAAAGTTAAATTTGTTTAAGATATTGTTTTTTTCCCACATGTGACTTACATTTTTTAGATTTAGCTGTAATTTGTGGCCATTGCAATTCTCATTCAGCGTCATTAAGGTGTGATGAGTGTGAACTTCACTTTTGTAGCATTTGTTTCAAAGAAGTAAGATAATTAGAATTTATTAATTAACTTGGCTTGATCAATTAATGTTATTTTTTAGAATTATTTAGTAATTTATAAAATATCAAAATAGTCTTACTTTTTAAGTTTCTTTCATATTTTTTATTTAAATATAATTATTTGATCTTCTATTAATATGAATAGCCCTTAAATGCTTGTCCAATGTATTATATTAGATCATCTTGTTTTTTTAAATAAGTATATATATATATATATATATATATATATATATATATATATATATATATATATATATATATATATATATATATATATATATATATATATATATATATATATATATATATATATAAGCAACTATAAATTATATTGAAACTTGTATAAAGCAACTTTAAACCATTGAATAGATACATTACAGTTCTATGTTTTCAAATAAAGTTAGCTACTTAAATCTTCTTAATTCCTAAGCATGTTATCTTAAATGAATTGGTTTGCCCTTTACTGTTTAAAATATTGTAGCAATTTTTTCTAAGTTTAATGTTGCTGTGTTGATTATTAAAAATTTTTGTAAACATTAATTGAACCTTTGTTTTAAATGTTTCTTTTTAAACAGAACCATCTTCAAAAATCAAAAAAGAAACATGAAGGGAAAAAGATTTTTGCAGAATTGTAAGCATATATGCATTCTTGCATTTTTAGTAGTTGTTCTATAATAAATATGCACTCTCTTAAGAAATAAAACTTAGTACAAATTTATGATGATTCAATAATCTTTGTTGTACAATTGCACTGTCTTATAGTGACATTGTATTTTGTATTTGCATTTTTAAAAGGTACAATTCAATTATTCAAGAAGGGTGCCCTGAACATGAAAATAAAACTATTGAATTTTATTGTGAAGTTGATGAAAAGATGACTTGCAGCTACTGCATGTTGATAGGAGATCATTTGGGGCATGAAGTTAAAACTCTTGCAGACAAGGTGAATTTTCAATCTTCTCAGAACAATGTAGCTTTGAAACTAAGCAGTGGCGGCTTGAAGGTAAAATTATAAGGGGTACTGCTCCGGTGGTACCAAGTTGGCGACGTATTTTAAGCAATATAATGTCAAATTATATTTCTATTAAACAAAAATGTGGAAAAAATCAAATAGAAAATATGGAAACAACATAAAATTTCTATTTTACACTAATAAGCATTCAAAAACTGATATTACGAATATGAAGAATCTAAGAGTATCTCAAAAGAGTAAAGAGTTCATTTAGTACCTCAAAAGCAAATTAAACTAAAAAACATTTTGAATTCAATATGTTCATTATAAAAAGAAATAAAAACTTGGCTTCAAAAAAGTATACATAAATCTTTATTGACTTGCCGAAACATCAGAAAAGATTTTGTTCTCTCTCTGTTGAAAAGAAAAAAAGCTATGAATAAAAAATTAAAACAGTGTTGGAGTGATTCATTAGTAGTGGAAATCGTTTATTTTTCTTCTTCCCCGCAGCTCTCTCAAGAGAAAAAGCTATCATTCTTTTGGTTGGGGAAGCAGCCCCTTTTCTCCTAACAGATTCGCATGCTTAATTCTTGATATTTTGATTTGATATGATAGAGCTAGTGTTTTATACCACGATTGGTATATCTGCAGGGGCTGATCGACCCGGAAAGAAATCTGTTGGCAAGTCAGCATAGCAGAGAATTATTAATTGAAAAGGATTATAAAGGACAAAGATTAAAGGGGGAAATAGAAAATTTTTTAAATATTGTAAAGCAAATAAAAATTGGAATTTCGAGAAATTTTGGTTGGGGTGCTGCAGCCCCTATGGACGAGCCGCCACTGAAACTAAGTCTTCAAATTTTAAACTAAATGTGAGAGTTGAGGAATGCAATTCATTAGGAAAATGTTGATTTGTAGTTTTTACCTTTGTTAAATGTTATCTATCCAATGTTTCAGTTTCTAAAATTATTGCAAATACTAATGTGATATGAAAAGATATCCCCTATGAGTTAATTGTAAGAAACAAACCTGTTTTATGCATTGAATTTTATTAGTTTATTCTTTTAAACCATTTATATATCAGTTCAGAAAACTTTGTTTATATTTTTAGAATAAATCTTGTGGAGATGATCTTAAAAATGCTTTGAGAGATATTGCTGATGTTGAACAGCACTTGAAATATACTGATCATGTAAGTAAATTGTTAATTAACTGTATTTTTTCTTAACAAAGCATAGTATCATAGGATTTTTCTCATATATCAAATATTTATCAATATACTCTCATTTATCAAATAAGAAACCAGGGGTCTGTTTAGAAGAAATTTGAATCCGTTTTCGGACCCTTCACAAAATGTTTCATTGTGAAAATGGACCCTTCACATAATATTTTAGCCTTTAAACAGATGCTATTTTTCATAATACTACAAATACGGGACCCTATTTTTTACAAATTCTCAACCACAGGCTCCTTGCAGAAAAAAATCATTTAACACAATCAGTGACATAGCCATAAAAAATTTTGGAGGGGGATGTTGATATTTCGGGAGGGGATATGGGGTATTTTTAGTGGTTTTCTATGGTCAAAAAGGAAATTTCCTGAGTTTCGGGGGGGATATATCCCCAAATCCCCCCCTCTGGCTACGCCCCTGAACACAATCTTAAATTCACAAAATTATGAGTAGATATTAACAATTTTTACAAAACCGGATCCTTCACAAAAAGTGTGGACAGGCCCCTGGAAACAATGTTTACATCAAAATATGTACTTGAAAAGGATTTCTTTTTATATGTTAGGGGGAAAACTAGCGTTATATTTGAGTTATGTTCTCATTCTGCTGAATCAAACTATAAATCTAGAGTAGTTTTCTTTAAAATTCAACTTTTCAATTTACCCAATACATAATCTTACCTGACTTTCCTCTACATAACTTCTGCAATTCAAGGTTGGATCCTAGCAGAGCCCACACCCTTGGCGCGGTTGGCGATAATTGCACCATCTTGGTAACTCTACTTTGAAACACTAGATATTTATTGGTGCCATCTCGCTCTGGTTTGGTGCTTTTTTTTCAGTTTTTCGCCAAGGTTTGTGGGCTCTCCTAAGATTTTACCCTATTAGAAAAGAAAATATTAATGTAAAAAATTTTTTATAGTTGCTTTGTGAAGAAATTCCCAAACAGAAAGTGGACATAAGTGATAATATAAAATCTATTCATGGCTATTTTCATAAATTGCATGCAGCTTTGCAAGCTCGGTTTGTATTTAAATTAAATTAATTTTGCATAATTTTTATCTATTTCTGTTATTTTTTCACAAATATGAAGTAAACTTTTTCCTTTTTGTAGAGAAGTCGAGCTTATTGCAGAAATAACTGAAGTTTCACAAATTAATGTAAATGCTTTAGAAGAAATGGTAAGTTGTATTTGAAACCCCAGTTGAATTTTTTTGGAATTCACCAAGTAAAACACTCAAAAGAAAGGGTAACAGAAGGTGTAACTAAACTCATTGTACCACAGTATATTCTCAATATGACAAAGTCAAAGTAATGGGTAAAAAAAATTTTAGATGGTTTTCGGGATAACAAATTAAATTAGAGGAATACCTAACGTCTAGGGGAAAAATTGGTTTTTGACAAAACAAAGTTGGTCTAATTGAGATTATACTGTATTTTTAAGGGATGTTCTAATTAATCTGTTCTGTTCTGTAATAATAAATTGCAAAAATTGAAATGATTTTTTAATTAACCAAGTAAACATTCATATATATATACAGGGTGTTTCAAAATTGCGTTGCACGGCTTTTATTCGGAACCAGAGCCTCCT
This sequence comes from Tetragnatha versicolor, assembly GCA_024610705.1. Taxonomy (NCBI): domain Eukaryota; kingdom Metazoa; phylum Arthropoda; class Arachnida; order Araneae; family Tetragnathidae; genus Tetragnatha; species Tetragnatha versicolor. The sequence goes on from JANDEH010000001.1 coordinate 61,833,126, forward strand.
AGGGTCTTGGAAGTAATGTCTACCCCTAGGTAAATGAGCCTGGAGAATCCATTGAGATGATTTACAGCGCCCCTAGCGGCGAAATTAAAAAGTTAAAAAAATTAATTTAAAAACTAAAGGAGATAGGGCAAAAACCTCAGTGAGAGTATTGTTGCCAACGTTAAGAAGAACTCATTGAAAAAAATTTGATCAAAATATCTTGAATATTCGCGGAGATATTAGCATGTGAAAATAGCACTTTTTCAGGGGTCAAAAAGTAAAAAGTTCGCATATTTGCAAATTTTTCAGTGTTATTGTGTAGTTTTGGGTTTTTTTGATTGAAAGAACACAAAATTTAAACAAAAAATCAAAAAAATTTGGAAACATGCAAACTTTTTCATTTTTGACCCCTGAAAAAGTGCTATTTTCACATGCTACCACGGTCACGAAAACGAAGATGGGCATCGTAGGCCTTGGCCCACTAGGGCTGTTGCGCCGATGGTTTAGGTTTTAGGTTAATATCTCCGTAAATATTTAAGATATTTTGATCAAATTTTTTTCAGTGAGTTCTTCTTGACGTTGGCAACAATACTCTCAAGCTGAATTCCCATGTTTGTAAATTCGCCAGCGAAATCCGCCGGCGAAAACCGCTCACTGTTTTTCAAGGATTTTTGTACCTAGCTTTTTCGCCCGATCTGTTTCTCAAACCGCTCACTGGAGGTCGCTGGCTTTGCCGACTTTTGTATTGGCGCCAAAATTTACAGTATATAACTTCAAACAACTTTATTAAGTTTTAAAAGCTGCATTTTTCATCAAATTAGTAGTATCCACTAAAATTAAATCAATGCTTAAATCATTACTTCTAATATTTTAAAGTTTATTCATGATAAGAATGATGCAAAGATAATGACTAGAAGCTCCGAGTAGAAAATGTTTCATATAATACAAAAGCTGTTGTATAAAATGGAAGTTATTTTAATTAAGAACAAAAAATGAAACTAATTATCTCACTGAAAATATTTTAAAAAGAGCTCTATGAAGGACATCAATAATTTCTGATTTCAGATAGCGATATTTTTTTATTCAGTCTCATGTTTTGATGAAAATATTAGCTTTGGTATAAATTCAAATCATGACAAAAATGTATTTATATTCTATTTTACATACTGCAGTAGATCTCAAAACATTCAAAGTAGTTGGACCTTTTTCTGATTTGGATCACAATAAAACAATGACAACTTAATAAAAAGAAAACGAAAAAAATGCAGAATACAGACGGCATGGGAAGAATCAGATTATTGTTCTATCAAAGGTCTATTTGTGTTTTTTGTACATCTGGAGGCGTTTAATAATTCAGAAATCAAATGAGAAAAGTCATTTCAATCTTAGTTCTTTTTACGAATTTAAATATATCCTTTTAAGACATCAACTCACCGTTTTCTCCAGAATTCTCGCTTCCCATGCCGTTTGCCATCTGCTTTATTTATTTAATTATTCCTAGTATTCTGGAAGCCGATCATCGTAACAAAGATGATACTTTTGTAATTTTATAAACTTTTCCAGTAATTATCTTGTTGTTAATTAGGATGTATCATTTAAATTCTGTAAAATAGCCGATCATGGGTACGAAGCATCAAAATAAAAATGGATGCTGTTATTGCTTGATGGGGATTTCGTATTGGTCGAAGGGAATCACGTGACCAAAAAAAGTAAGCGAATTTGCCTTACTTCTTGAACATGAACGAAGAAAAAAAGCGAGCGAATTTCGGACCAACGGATTTAGGAGCGGTTTTGTTACTAGGCCTGTGATTGGCCTCTTCTCGTCATGTGCTCCTGTGAATCTATTTGTAAAAGGAAAGATCGATCTTCTTCAAAAAATGTAGGGAAAGTAGGGGAGCGTTTTTTGCTTGCGGATTTAAAACCGCATGCCATGCGAATTGGGCTTCATTGAGATTTTTACTCTATCTCCTTTAGTTTTTAAATTAATTATTTTAACTTTTTAATTTCGCCGCTAGAGGCGCTGTAAGTCATCTCAATGGATTCTCCAGGGTCACTTACCTAGGTGTAGACCTTACTTCCATGATCCTAGGAGGCGTTGGTTCCGAATAAAACCTGTGCAACGCAATTTTGAAACACCCTGTATATTAGGGTGGGTCAAAAATATTTTTTTCACATTTTCCCAGGGGCACAGCGACAAAAGGGTGCCAAATGGTCTCAAACTAACGTGTGTAAAATATTATTCGATTATAATAACTCTTTTTGCCTCCGGATTGGCCTCAAAGTTTCGATTAATATAGTAATTTCATGTAAAAATGGACGAACGAAAATCAAGCTTTTACCTCGATTGCACAAATACGTCATGAATATAAATGTGGACAATGGTATAAAAATCATCATTGAAGACTATAAAATAATTATAAATGAAACCAGAGCTGAAATACTTGAGTTGTAATACAACATATTTTGAAATTTCTCAATGGTTAGAACTGGCAATCAAAAATTTCTTGCTGGAATCATTAAAATGTGCGAAACCTTTATTGTCGGTTGAGTAGGATGGTAAAAACATTAAATTTTTAATAAAAATGGATATGTCAGATGGTGGGTACCTTTTTTGGGTTATAGGTTTCAACCCCAAGGAAAACATTTGGATAATAGTTTAAAAGTTGGGATTTCCTTGAAATTTCTTGGCATATTAGGAATAGTCCATCCCAAGTGTCCCTATATCCCATATGATTCCCTAATGTCAAAAAATAAATTAAGACCACATTTTAAGAGTCAAATTTTGATATATTTTCTTAAGAAGAGCGGTAGATCCCAGTTTTCAGCTTAAAGCTCAGTATTATCATGTAAGTTTTTAAATAAGTTACATTACTTTTCAAAACTTACTTGTAATTATCCTTAACAGTTAAATTTGCGATATTTTAACTTTTATGAACGCATAAGGGAATGCTAAGAAGTTATTTTGAGTCAATCCTCACAAATAAGTATAATTTCATGGGCCTGGGTTTCAGTCTATTGCTATAGCAAAAAATTAGGTAAATCATGACTGAGCGAATTATAACTGATATTACCTATGAACGAACTATCCATTCGACAATTGTTTCAACATATTTTTGCTATCATATTTGGATCCCAAGACCATCCAGTGAAATAACCGTCCGCTGAATTTCAAAAGCGGGGCATATTTATGAAAAATACAACTGTTTCTATTTGGAAAAATTAAAAATACCGTTTTATACTGACCAAAATTGAGGGAGAATGCACATGAACTACCAATATTTAAAATTTGTACCACTGACAATCCACTGTTTGTTGGCAAAAAAGAGATTCATATTCTACGGCTCTTGTTAATATGATAGCACATTATATTGCCACTTTGGCAGTTGTTTTTGTATTAATAATACATGAAGGTGACTGATGTTATTAAAATTGCTTTTAAATACCCTTATTTGTGAACTTAAAAGAGTTATCGACAAAAAAAAATTCAATTTATAAAATTAAAAAAAAATACGAAAAATTACACATTTTTGTTCTATTTGAGGCCAATCCGGAGGCAAAAAGAGTTATTATAATGGAATAATATTTTACACATGTTAGTTTGAGACCATTTGGCACTCTTTTCTTGCTGTGCCCGATAGAATTTGTAAATTTTTTTTTTCACCATAGGAAAATGACCCACCCTACTGTATATATAAGATATCAGCATAAACAGGGTACTACTATAACTCATTGTACTGTTGTAAAAGGCAATCTGATCAGATGTGTTGTGTTCTGTGTCAAATCAATCTCTGGTGGAAATATTTTTAAGAATTGAGCTTTTAACAATCCCCTCTTTTATTTCACTGGTTTCATAAGATATGTACTTAAAATTTATGAAAGTACTTCAATACTTCTTACTGTTTTTTTTAATTTTGATGATACTCTTTTTAGAGACTGGCAGTTACTCGTTATGAAAGTGATTTAACATCTTTAAAAAGAGGTAATTTTAAAAATTTGGAATATTTCAAGCCTTTTTGAAAATTGTGTAAAAATATTAATTTTGTACTTAATGATTGTAAAATTTCTTTTATAAAAGTGTTTTTACTTGTTTTTATAGTTGCATTGCTTTATAATATTTCACAACCTTATAGAATGTTCAGTATTCCAGTAATCTTAATTAGTGTGCGGCAGAGTTAGACATAATGATTCATTCTTATTGCTTTACTAGAAGATTATGGAGTGCTGCTTGGATAACTCTAATAGCAAAGTTGTGGATAATTTAAAGTTATACCTTTGACCCTTGAACTTTCTATTGAAACAATGATAAAAAAAATCATGAATAATATTCTAAGTTCAACCCTCTTTAATTCTAAGTTCTTGCAAAATTTTGAAATTGTGACTATTTTTTGCCATTCACCATTATACAATCATTACCAATGTAAGTAAACAAACATCATGACTTTTAAAAGAAAGGTTTTTTTCAAAAAGAGAAACAAAAAACCACAAAATTGAATTAACATGCGAGTTACCCAGGGGTCATAGGCTAAGGTACGTCGAACCGCACTTATTTCAGCGGACCAAATCGTAATAGTGCGGAAAACTTGCCTACCCATAACAGTAACTTGTGTGTGAAATTTTAGCCCTATCAAAAAATATCTTCTGTTCCGTTTTTTGGCCTAAAGTTTTGACTTTTTACCAAAAATTTGCTATTTTGTAGTATTTCTTACGGTTCTATGGCCTTCTGATGCTCATATTTTTTTCAGGGGGTGTGGTAGGAGTCTAGGGTGATTATTCTGTGCATCCCATCCTCATACCTCCCTTTCCCCCAACGGGAGCTGGGGTTTTGTGGGCAAGCGCGCTGCTGGTAATGTTGTCTTTCCCTCCAAACGCCAACCCTAAGCCCTCCTCCGTTGCCCGTTTTGTGCATCAGAATCTCACATAATCCAATTGTTTTCATCAAAGTGACCCAGAAACGACCACTGAGTGGTATCTTTCCATCAGGTTTCCTGTATTTTTAATTTTTTTAATTTTTCATTTACTTTTATTCAAAACTTACAAACACGTATTTTTTTTGCAATCTAAGCTTTTACAAACTGGAAATTGCCATAAGGATGTCTATAGAGATGCAGTGCGTCTAAACTTGTGATGTTCTGCAGTCATATTTCGTCTTAGGCACCTCTTTCATTTATTTAAGGGTGGCTTATATTCCTATGATAACAAAAATACATATAAATGAGGCTAGATGGCGGAAAAAGTGTAACCCCAACTCGAATATTGTAAGAACTGATTTGTGAATGGCCCATTCTCTGAAAAACCAATCAGATAAATTTAAGACACAGATTATTATATTATCTGTTTAGCTGTAGCAGTGCCCCCTTGTAAGCGTCGAAAATATAGGGTTATGCGAAGGGAAATGTACGAACTTTGGAAGTAGGTGGAGTACTTTATGATTATACACCACATGTAATTTCAGAGGGATATCTTGGTCACTACATGTGGATTGGCAAAAGAGAAGAAGAAGAGATAAATCAACAAATTTATTTTCATCTATTACTATTTCTAGAAATTCCAACTTTATTTTACCTAGATACACAGGTGTACCTCTACAGTCGACGGGAGGTCTTGGTCCAACCCCGTTCATGCCATGTACTTACTCCTTAATGTGTATGTTTCACTATGGTTCAATATCATACTTCAGAAATTCATTAAAGACGGTTTGCAACATTTCTTTGATTCTGTCATTCGCACAAGACATTCAACACTTCAGTATCGGGAAATTCTTGACAAATGCATTAGATATTCCTTTTTTTGCATTACCAGAAAACATCTTGCTTAGCATGATGACTGATTAGAGGATACCTTTTAAAGAAAACTCCCTTAAATTTTGTACTGAAGAGAACAAGCAATTGGTTGCTAGTGCTCACAACTTAGGAATAATGTTAATTCTTTCTTACTTACAATTTCAAACTACACGCTATGCTGAGATTATATGACTGGGAAAGTGCTCAGATTACAGTTCCACCAGTTCTTAGAAATTGATTCATGAGGACAGTGTGAAGTGGGAGTTCTTAAAGTTACCACCACACACCGTCAGTGGGGAAAAAATACAGTTAGTTACTAGAGCTTCCAGCAAGGTACGTGGTGTCCTCCAAATCAAGGAAGAAAGGAGGATGTATTTCCCTTTTTAAAAACAGAAAACAATGAAATTTACCGTAATTCTTCTTAAAATATAAATATTCTTCTCTGGAATTTTATTTTGGCTTTATACCATTGGGTGGTGATTCTGCTCAGAAAAACTTCGTCAGCTCATCTCTTAAATAAATGAAAGAGCGGCCTAAAACGAAATCCGACTGTATAACGGCACTATTTTAGTCGAACTGCATCCTAATAGACATCCTTATTGTAATTCCCAGGTTTTAAAAGCGTAGATTGTAAAAAAAATACTTGTTTGCAAGTTTAGAATTAAAATAAATGAAAAATTAAAAAATAAATAAATACAGGGAACCTGATGGAAAGATCCTACTCAGTGGTCGTTTCTGGGTCAATTTGATGAAAATAATTGGATTATGTGAGATTCTGATGCACAAATAGGGCAACGGAGGAGGGCTTAGGGTTGGCGTTTGGAGGGAAAGCCAACATTACTAGCAGCGCGCTTGCCCACAAAACCCCCGCTCCCGTTGGGGGAAAGGGAGGTATGAGATTGGGATTCACAGAATAATCACCCTAGACCCCTACCACACCCCCTGAAAAAAATCTGAGCATCAGAAGGCCATAGAACCGTAAGAAATACTACAAAATAGCAAATTTTTGGTAAAAAGTCAAAACTTTAGGCCAAAAAACGGAACAGAAGATATTATTTGATAGGGCTAAAATTTCACACACAAGTTATGGGTAGGCAAGTTTTCCGCACTATTACGATTTGGTCCGCTGAAATAAGTGCGGTTCGACGTACCTTAGTCATAGGCCCATATGGGTAACCAAAAAAAAGTTTTTTTTTTCAGAATGGGTAATCTCCATGTCTTTGCATGAACCATGCATTCAGCATGAGAATTTAATTATTCATGAATAGAAAAGGCTGCCTGTAGGTAGAAACATAGAAAATAGTCTTTTCAATCATTCAGTGAATCTCAATTAAACTATTTAACTTATTAAATTTGAAGTCATTGGATAATTCAAAGCTTTTCATCGATCCTCTTAGTTTCAAATTATCCAAGTTGCATTTTATTGAGATAACCAATTAAAAGTTAGCATTCCTGTTATGATTAAACCATTCAAGATATATTTAAAACTTGTGTTCATTTTTATTCTAAAATTTAGAGCATTGATATTATGCAGAAATATTTTAAACTGCTTTGCAACAATTTGCAGATGCAGAATCTGTCATAGAAAATCCCTGTTTAGCAATTAGTGCCCCTGCATTACTAAAGAAACTCAAGGAGTGTAGGGATATACCTGTTCATCTAGTGCCTCTTTCTGAGGGATCAGAAAAGGATTTATCAATCAAGTAAGTATAGTTCATTTTGCTGTTGTTCTTTTGAATGGGAAAAAAGCTTATATATTTCCCTTATATGTTCTGTTTTACAGCCTTAAATTAGATGAAGAGTTAGAAAAAAATATTAAAGATATTGGAGAAATTCATTTTAGCTCTAAGTCACGGTAAGTGCTAGCTTAATGTGCATGTTAAATTAAGATTTAAAAGCCAGTAAGCAAAAATAAAAATTTTGTGCTGGCATGTTTTAACCTTTCAGTCCTTAGCTATCCAAGATTTCTGTTGAATCCTATAGAGGATTTGGGGTGTCTAGGTCTGAAAGGGTTAACCCTTTACGTCCTAGACCATTCCAGATTACCGTTGAGACTAGGACTGAAAGAGTTGAAACAAAAATAATCTACAAATATTGTTTCCCCCTTAATATTTGGCCGAGTTGTTTTAATGCTTTATAATCTCTTTTGTTAAAAGTTCAGAAATATAATTAGTAAAAACCTTGAGTGTATACTAAAATAACACTTTGATTTCAGGTTCACTTTACTTCCTACTAGTGATCTTCCTGAAAACTTCAATACAGACATTCCAGAAAGCTTTATGAGCAAATTTCAAGGTATTAATCACATGCAGAATATGGTTCTTGTACCATAAATCCTTACCAACCATAACCAACTAACTCCTAACCCAATTAACCTCAAATAACAACCAACATTAATATGCATATCTCTTCCATAAATTTTGTGTAAGAGAGTTTTTAGTATTTCAGTTTAAGTTCCTTTATACCTACTATTATATGTATGAAGATTTAAAATTGATGATTGTAACCTTACGATATCCCAGATTTCTAGTTTTTTTATTTAATATATTCCAAACATTTAAAAAAATTTCTAATGGTTATATTTAACATCACATTTAACCATAAAAAATTTACAACAAAATATTTTCAATGGTTTTTGTCTAGAAATGGCCTAAATAACAAAACACTAAAAATATTCTGAAATTGCAAACAGAAAAAATTAATTACAAAAAAGGGTGATAAAAAAGTTATGAAGAAAAATAAGCTACTTATGAGTTACTCTTTAGTCAAATTAGTTACTTATTAATTCTTAGTTAATTTGTTTAATTGCTTAATTTTTGTATCTTTGTAACATTATTGTGGGTTGTTATACAGAGATATTCAAAATGTGTGGGCAAAAATTAAAGAGGGTGTAGACTAGAGAGCCTGTATACTAGAGAGGCGACAACTGGCTTAAAATTTTCTCTGCTCATCCAATTCTGTCCAAACTATCATACTGCTGTCTCGCGTCCCATGCTAATCCTATGGAGGAAAACCTAACTCCGCCTGTGGCGAACAGAAAACCTGTTTACCGATCTGTGCGCGCTATACTGAGTTGTCGCCTCTCTCTCTAGTGTAGAGAGAGAGGACCACCCACTCTACCCTGATTAGAGTGGGTGGCAAAGCAATCTTAAAGAGCTGGAGCAAGGATCCCCCAAGGACAGCAAGCAGGGGGTAGCCCCTAGTTTATAAAATCATGCTAAGTTTTTGTCCTTCAGGATCTGGCTATAAATTGCGGCAATAATTTTATTACTGTCAAAATTATTATTGTTAAAAATTCACTCAGTTTTTATAAATAAGTTAAAACATAAAACTAGTAATGTAAAAAACAACGTTTAACAATTAAACCCGAAACAATTGTCTGCTTTTTAAATGTTTTAATTGTGGATTAAACGCTTTTTACATTACTAGTTTTACAATTTCCACAAGTTTTACCTGATGTTAAGTTAAAACATGATGATTGCCATTGAAGTTTTATTTCTAACCCTATCCCCTTACCACTTTTGCCCGAGTTTGAATCACCTTGTATTTTTTTCTTGGGATCACTGATGGAATATGTTTATTTTGTAGCAAATTTTGACAGTGAGTCGGTGTCGGCTTCTTGTGAAACTTTTTCTGAAGATAGCTTATTGGGTAGCTCAAACGCTAACTATTCACACTTACAAGCATCTATGAAGTGCAGAGACTTTTCTAGAAGTAAGAAGAGTAGTATTTTATTTAAGGAATCTATGTGGTGTTGAATGTAAATATAGTAATTTATATTCTGAAGCCATAGTTTCATTCAATACTCATTCTTTTTTTAATCTTCAGTGCAACCTGAAAAAGTCATTGTTTCCTATATCAAAGATCCAACTTGTTTCTATGTTCAGCGTTGTGCCGAAACCAGAAAGTTAAGATCGATGTCTGATGCTATAAACAGATGGTGTAAAAGTAGTGACTCCAAAACAACGCTAGTTGATGCTGTTGAAACTGGTACTTTATTTTAAAATTTTATTTACTCTTTTCTAAGCATATACTTCTAAAGTAGTGCATTAAGAAATTGTTATAAATTCAATAAATGGCTTTAAAAATATTTCAAAAAATTAATAAAGAATATTCTCTTTAGGGGATTTGTACCTTGTAAAATCCAAAGATAAAATGTGGTATAGAGGAAGAGTAAAATCTATTTGTTCTGAAGAAATAAGTACTGAGATTACTATACATTCTCCAAGAAAAATGAAGGAAGATACAAAAGTTGTAGTGTTTTTTATTGATATTGGACACTCTGAAACTGTTCTGCTTTCTAAGTAAGCTTCACTTTTTGGGTACACTATGACATTTTGACACATGTCTGCTTTTAAAATCTTTATCCTCACTCATCGAAATATATTTGAAATAAAAACTTTTAGTGTTATTTATTATAGCTATTAATTTAATACAGTTATTATAATTAATCATGACATATACTTTTTGTGTATTGCATATTTCTCAATTTAGAATATAATATAAAAACTTTCAAATTCTGTGCATGATTAGTTGATCAAACTAAAAAAAATCACACTTAATCATCTTTTCTTTATTAGCAGAAGTATTATCTTGTTTACTAATAAAGTTAACTGCTTTCTAAAAGTGGAGCTTTTTAATTTTAAATAATTCAGGCAACAAAATTTGTGAGTTTTTGACTAGTATAAGTCATTTTGGTTGGTCTATGGATCCTTGGACTTTCTTTCCTCCCCCTAAAAATGCTAGTTAGTACTTAAAATACAAAGCTATGGCTGCTTTTGCAAAAATATTCAGTGTGAACGGTTTACCAGTTTCTGTAAAAAATAACTGATTTTAATCACTGTGGTAGTTATCACTTTGGATTTGTACAAAATTATCATACTTTTATTATTTCTGCAATACTTGCATTTGCATCCACATATTTTGTGAATGTGGGTTGAGGCACAAAACTGCTTCAAGGACTCTAGATTGCCAACCCATGATCTATAGCAGGGGTTTCCAACTGGCGGCCCGCCGAGTCATTTTGTGCGGCCCGCGAAGCTCTCTGAAAACCTTCCAAAAAGTAGCTACAAAACACTTTTTAGCACACTAAAATTTAAATTTTTTCGGGGGAGTACCCCCGACCCCCCCCATATACCTCTCATATTATGGACTAGCTTCGATCGTTTTCTATGGTACAAGAATTAAAAGTTTGAAGTTTCGAGAGGTTGTTTGTAATACCTGAAATCCCCCCTGAGCGTAGAAGGGGGTATGAAGGCTTTTTTTTTTTGATAAGAAGAAATATTTATTGAACTAGAAATAAAAAAAGAAGAAAATTTACAAGTTCACATAGTCACCTGGGATCTCATGGTCCATGTAGGTGACCTTAATTATGAATAACAAAAATTTAAAATTCAAACTAGGAGAAAAAAAACACAGGAAATACATACATGAGATGGATATGGTGGCAAACAGGGCCTTTATCATTTGTTATCATTATTTTATAACCTTTATCATGAGGAGGAACAAAATGGAGTATCAAAAAATTAGGTAAAACCTCCAAGGAAAATTTACAAACATTTTTTTGAGGAAGACCTTTTCATTTAAGTAATATTCAGAATATTAAATATATTCAATATTCCTACGAGTTATATAAGAGTAAAAAAATTATATATCCTCTGGAATTTTGGAAAATACAGTAGTGCATACATTCAAAATATGTAAACAACCTTCGTCCCTCTTTTGTTGGAAAAGTTTCATATTGAAGACTCACCCCAAAAAAATTACCATCGTTAAAAAGGAGCCAGATTACTTTGCGGCCCGCCACTTGACTTGTGATTTCGGTTGCGGCCCGCGAGTACTTAGAAGTTGGAAACCCCTGATCTATAGTATGCCTGACCATTTATCATCAACTGTACTTTAAATATAATTCTGTCTATTGTATTCTAGGCATGTTTTTTTTAACTCAGATTTAATTAAAAACTAATAAAATCTTTGTTATTTTTTTGTTTTATTTTAAAATTCATAATTCTTATTCTGAAATACTTTTCCTCTCAGCATTAAAAATATCCTAGCCCGTTTCCTGAATCTTCCTGGAGTTGCCAAGGAATGTAGCCTTGTTGACATATTACCAGCTGATAATGTGAGTATCTCAGTAATTTTGAAACAAAACAACATATTCAAATCAGAATTCAGTACACTTTTTATTTATTAAATTCGTTTAAAGCGGCAAGAAAAACTTAAGATTTTAAGTATGTTGCAAAATTATTCCTAATGTGAAACACAGTGTATAATCACAAAACATTTAAGTATAATGGCAATCCTGCAAGTAAGTTTTCAAGACTTTTAAGAGGCCTTAAAAACATAAGGTGAAGATCTAATGCTAAAAAGCAATGGAATCCTCAATCATGCTTCCAAAGTGACTTACACCTATTTTTGTACCTATAGAAATTTCAGTTTGATTATCCTTTTCTGAAGACCAATTATCTTTTATTTACTCATCTGTTTCTTTTTAAACAATTTTATACAAAAGGCATTAAATTTCTGGGAACAGCACCTTTAAAAATTAAAGTTACTAGCGGACACAGAAGTAAATGAACTAAAATTGTTGAAAATCAACAGAAATCTTTAAGCTAAATCACGTGAAGTATTTGACTTGGTTTCTATTCACTAAAAGGCTATTAAGATTTCAGTGCTTTTTATTAAGGTGATGTTGAGTTCAGCAATACCATGCTCGTAATTAACACAATTTCGATACCCATGTATACAATTTTTCCTTAATAAAATTGTAGGTTTAAGTTATTTTTCTGCTTTGTTTTTATACACATTTTATGATTATTTTCCTAGGAAAAATGGAGTGAAGAAGCTATAGAATGTTTCGAAAAATTCGTGGATAAAAAAACACTTTTAATGAAGGTAATTTTTACTACATAAACATCTCTTATTTTAATGATTTTTATTGTATTACTCTTATATTTTTTATTTCTAGGTATATGAGGAAATGAATAACGTGTTTCAAGTTGATTTATGTCAAATTGCTGACAACGATATCTGTAATGATGTTCCAGTATCAGTACGAGATGCATTGGTTTTCTTAGAATTTGGAGTATTTCCTGGGGGATATGTTAAGCCTGCTAGTGAGTTTAATTAGTTCCTTTAATTGATTCTTCAAGCATTTTATGGCATATGTCATTTCTCCCAACTTTTAAGCATACTTGTATAATATACACGAACGCGCGAACGGCGTTCGCAGAAAATTTCGCCCTCTGCAGAAAAACTACAAAAAAGAATTTTTTTTCAGAAATTTTTCTGCAGAATTTATTTTTGATCGATAAATTTTTCTTATGTTTTTCGCCAAATGCTTCCATCCGCGGAATCGCGATTTTAGAAAGAATCGGAATCGCGAAAGTCGGGAAATTGCAACTTCTCCAGTAAGTTCCGTTTTTGCTCGCGGAGTTTACCGTTTCATCCGCGATGCTTTCTAAGACGGCCGCTGTTGTTGCGATGTAGAAAAAACAACTTTTCCGTAGTTAGAAGCCAACAAGTCCGGAACTAAAAAAATAGCGAATTTTCGTGAAAGTTCCGTTTTTCTGGCTTTTGAGGTTTTCTAAGTTGCAAAATTTTTGAAAGGCTACTTTGAGAAGCAACTTAAGAAAATAATTCAGTTTTTTTAATGGTGTTAGATTATAACCTGTGTTACATATCTGATATGATTTGAGATTCTAATAATACTTTTAAAAATTCATTTGACTTTTTCTTCACTAAGCAAAAATTTTATTGGTAAAAAAATTAAGTTATTTAATTAAATTTAATCAATAAATTATCCTTGTATTTAACTGATTTCCTAAATTTTCATCTGATTTTAGTTGCATTTTGGTTATTTTCATGGAAATGAAGATAACGTGTAATATGTATCTTTCTTTGTTTAAAGATATTTTTATCTAGAACAGGGGTCGGCAAGTAATTTTACTTGGGGTCCAAATAATTTTGAAAATTTTCATCGCGGTCCGTAGAAAAAGTAGGTTACTATTTACTACCTTAAATCCTTTTCTTCAAATACACATATTTTTACAAAGATGTTAATTAAATACGCTACCTACTCAATTATATTGTTGAATTTAATATTATTAGAAGTTTTTACATTAAAAATAGGGCTATAGGGGTTCCCACAGGAATTTTTTGGGAAATTTGACCCTTTAAAAGCGGGTTAAACCAATTTCGGTAGCGTAAAAATACAAATTAATAATTTTCAATAGGTTTTGGCGGTCCGGGAAATAACTTCACGCGGTCCGGATGTGGACCGCGGTCCGCCAGTTGCCGACCCCTGATCTAGACTATTAATATTAATGACTAGTTAAATGCCAGTTTAAAGTTCTTAAAATCCTCCCGATTATATACCAGTTAAATTAAAATTTTTCTTGTTAAAATTATTTGTTTCACACATTAAACAAAATTATACATAACTAAGCTCACATGCTTTTTCCTCTTTTTTCATCTTTAGATAAACTCCCCTGCAATTTGGGTATTTCAGTAATAATGGTTTTCTTAGAGAGATTTAAAAATGAGTAAATTCTTGCAGAAAATTTTTTGGAAAAAATTTAAGTTCGCAGAAAGGTTTTTATTTTATACAAGTATGCTTTTAAGGAGATAAGGGAAAATTAGTTCTCTTCAATATTCAGTTCTATGCATGCAGTGTTACTATGTATCTTTTTACTTGTTAATTTAAAAAAAAACAATTAGCACTCTGATCCCTTAAAAGACACCAGGATTATAAACCACATTGCTGTTATGTTTTATTTTCAAGTTAACTACAGAATATTAGTGCCAAAACCACCAAGGATTATAATTGGGGGCTTAGGTGCAAGAATCTTCACTTTGAGTATAGTTTTACTTTAGTCAATTTGTGATGATATTTTAAATGTTGGCCTGCTTTAGGCATGGAAATAGGGTTGTTGTATATGCTTTGCAAAAGCATAGGTTGCTAACAGGTCAAATGATTAGCTACCCTTATACTGATACCATGAGAACCCTTGGTGCATAATGAAGTTAGTTATTTGTTGTGTTTTAAAATTTTCAAAAGGTTAGATCTACTCTGTGGGTAGATACATTAGTAGACTCGGTTAAGTCTTTAGAAAGCTGAAATGCAACCCTATTTAGGGGTACAGGAATTATCAGTGTATCTATATTGGTGAATCTTCCTGTGAATAAACTTGTTGCGAATGTGGGGATATCTGATTCTTGCTCTAAAGCCCTCAATTTTTCACCAAATGTTGCAAATAAAATTGTATTGTGTATTTTATTTACAGGAAAATCTCAGGGGAAGGAAAATGATTTTATGCCTCCTGAAATATTAAAAGTCAATTCAAAAATTCCTGCCATAGTTAGTCATGTAAACGATCCTTCACATTTTTACATCCAACAGGTAAAATGCTTTTTTAAGTTCTAACTTGACTTTATTGTTTACTATATTATTTGCATTTTATAATGAAGTCATCATTCATTTTAGATGTCTACAGCTTCATATTTAGCTCATTTAATTTACGAAATGGGAGAGACTTACAATGACGAAGATGTTTCTAGTCATCATGAAATTTATGCTCCTCGTATTGGTATGCATTGGCTTAATATTTTTCTATTAGTCCAATACTTTTTTACGACCTGAAAACATTATTTCAATGCTTTCCTTAAAAATTTTGCAAAATTTTTTTTACGAATATTAAAGTGTTGGTGTTAATTAAGAAGGAATTTAATATTTTTTAGGTATGGCATGTGCTGCTCAATTTACTGTTGACAAGCAGTGGTACCGAGCTAGAGTATTAAGTTTGCCTGGCAGAGGAAAAGTTGAAGTGCAGTATATTGATTTCGGTAACAAAGAAGTGATTGACCATAGTAGCTTAAGAAAGCTATTCAATAAATTTTTCAAACTGAATGTTCAGGCTATACCTTGTAGGCTGGCTAATGTAACATATAGCACCAAATGCTGGAGTGATAAGGTGAGCTATGTTTTGCCCTACTCTTTAGCTCTGTGTTTGTTTAAAAATGTAATGAAGTGTCTGCAGTTTTCTTATTACTCTTAACAGTCTCAAAATAAAAAATACCTTCTTCCTTATTACATACTCAAAGACTCCAACTAATACGGATTCTCCATAGTTTCTACGGATGCCGTCGTTAAACTACGGACTACGGTAAACATCGAAGAAGCTACGGAAAATTGGAAATCTATCATAAAAAGCACTTTAAAGCGCTAGTTTTTTTTCCCCAATTATATTCTATTTTTAGGATATTTTTAGTCTTCATAAAACAGGGTGGCGAGCGATCGGGTTTCGTCTTGCATGCGGGGTATTCCGTTCTTCCCTCGACTTCTTTCGGACGGCGCAGCTGCGGGCGCCAAGTTGAAATCGGCTTCTTCTTGCGTTGTTAGTGCGATGTGGAAAAAACAGCATTATAGTGGTTAGAAGCCGTCGCGTCGTCCGGTGTTTAGAAGTAGAAAAACAGATTTTTTGCTTAAGTACCGTTTTCCCGGTGCGTAGTTGAAGCTGGCTTCTTTTCACATTGTAATTACTCTGTAGGAAAAATTTAAGCATGACCAGAAGATCCTAATAAATCCAGTGATACCTCTCAGATCGCGTTTATATCGATTTTAGTCAATGTTTTCCTTAAGGATTTCCTAAGTTGTAAATTTTTACTGATAGATCACTCTGAAGCTTAATGCAGTATTTTTAAAAATCTTGTTGGTTTTAGCCTGTTTCAGATATGACATCAAGGGGGCGTGCAGGGGATCCACCCCTAAAAAAATCGGACTAGATGTATAAAACAACCCCGTTTTTAGGATCAACTTCCAAAAAAATTTTCCTTTCTCATAAGGACTACGGACAACCATCTTTGAAAGTTGGAGTCTCTGCATACTTGCCAACTTTTACGGATTCTCTGTAATATTTACAGATTTTCTTAAGTTTTGCTTTTTTGTCCACTTAACTATCCGTGAAAACGCAAAACACTTGCAACGTAAATTATTTTCTCTAATTATAACTTTTTACTTCAAAACCAGATTCCTACTTATCCTTTTCCTTACGATTTCTCAATTTTGGTCCTTTTATTGAGTGAAATTTTGCTTTTTTGCAAGTTTTTTCGGATTCGCCGTGCTTGCCGGCGAGTCTTGACACGTGCTCACCCATAAAGTTTGCTTCTTTGCATGTTCTGCTCACAATGCGGAAAAAACGACTCAACAGAGATTGGAATTTGTGTTGATGTTTTTCAGGCTTGTTTCACAAAAAGCTTCAAGTTGTACTTTTGTAATGTTACGCAAAAAGTTTTACGGATGTAAGTTTTCAAAAGTTGGCAAGTATGTTATTAGGTATTTATTGTTTGACCAATTTATTGCTATTGAAAAAAAATCTTAGTTGGGTGTATGGTGTAATTCCTAATTCATTCCATATGATGGTATAAGACAGCGGTTCTTAAACTGGTCCGCGGACCCCTGGGGGTCCGCGGCGCCTTCCTAGGGGGTCTGCAAGTTATCTTGAGGAATTCCTCAAGTTAGTTTAAGAATTCCCCAAAGAGTTTCAAAATTAAATGAAACACTAGTTTTAAGTGGCAAATTTCAAAATTTTCTGCGGGAGAACCCCCAGCCCCCTCGAAATTTTGATTTCAATGCATAATTTTTTCCTTGAAACTTCCAGACCCTCACCTCAGAGACTTGGAGTAGTTCAGGGGCGTATATAAAGGTGGGTGAAGGGGCCCTGCCTCCTCCTGAAATTAGGCATATCAAAACAAGTTAAAACCCTGTTTTTTGGATCAAATCTCGGAAAATTTTCTGGGGGAGAGGACCCCTGAACCCCCTTTAGTACTTGGTTCTTTATTATTAAAAACTTTTTAAAAATAAGTTCATCAAAATTGAAATCCTACCTAAGAACATAGTCTAAAATTCGGGCAAAGTGTATCAAAACCAAGTTAAAATCCTGTGTGTTTTATTTAGGGACAAATTTCTCTAAAACTTTTCTGTGGATGACCCCCCCCCAGATACCTTTTTGTTCTTAAAACTCTGTTATCATAAACTAACTCTTTTGCATTAAGTTTATCTAAATGCAAATCTTACATAAAATATATTCAAAAAATTCTAAATTGGGGGAATCAAAACTAATTAAAAACCTGTTTTTCTAGTTGAATTTCCAAAAATTCTCTGGGGGAGGACCCCCAGACTCCCCTTTCATAGCTAGAACTTAATTAGTCATAAATTTTTTTAAAGTTCCCTAAGACTAATTCCACTTAAAAATGTACTAAAAAGCTACTTGTTGTTGTTGTTGTCGTGTGCCACTTGGTACTACCCAAGCTCCACAAGGATTCAAGGCAAAGGGGGTGCGGCTCCTGAGAAAGTGAGGCCCATAAATGGCAGGAGTCCGACTACTGCCTCATGAGATGATAGATGCTGCCACTATCTATCGCCACCTCCACAATTTTGCCATGTGTCTGAAGGGGAGGGAAATAGTCTCCAGACACCTGGACCCATGGTAAACTGCGCCATGACGGACCACAGGACTTTTGGACCCACAGATTTAACGAGCACGTACTCCGCATATACTCGGTGGGTCTTTAGCGGTGTCGGGAATCGAACCCGGGACCCTCCGAAGCCGATGCCTTAACCACTAGGCTTCCCACAGCCCTACTAAAAAGCTACTTGAACCTATGAAATATATACATGGGGGCTGAGGGATAATTTTTGTCCCCTCCCGAAATAAATTTCTATATGCGACTTTAGAGTTATTGTAAAATTTATTATAATTTTTATACCAATTTTATTTAATCTAAAACTATAAAATGTTGGGGGTCCGTGATGTCTGGCTGGTAACATAAAAGGGTCCGCGACGATAGAAAGTTTAAGAACCGCTGGTATAAGAGACAATTTATTTGCAACAATTTTCGATATTGGCAAATTGAGGATAAAATTATTAAGCTACAATAATTATAATTAAATCAAATTTAATTCTGGAAACGGTTATTTGGAAAAATTATCCTGTGGGAGCTTTGTGCTTAGTGGATCTTTTAGGTGCGTGTAACTGAAAATCCAAAGCTGTTCTATTAAAATACCCTGTATTAGCAGCTGGAATAAAAATTCCAATCTGTTAATTTGAGAAGAAATCGGTACATTCTCTGCTAATTTTCGCTTCATAAAATATTTTTGTACAGTTATATTTAATAGTTTCATTAGGATTTATCTTCTCATATCATATCTCATAGGCTAAAGAATGGTTAACAAATACAGTGTCAAGAAAACAGCTTACTCTGCAGTGTACAGGTAATGTTTCAGGTCTTGATGCCTTAGTTCTATTTGTGTGTTGTATGTGCAATGTATTTTACACAATATTTGACAATCTGATGTTTTGTTTTAAGTAGCAAGGGCATTTTATTCACTATTCCTGAGTTATTTCATCAAATCTTTTGTTTTGAGTTCCTTTTTTAATCAATAAATATTTTAATCTGGTAAGATTTAGTTAAAAACTTATTTTTAAACCTACCTTAACCCTTTCGGGACGGGTGCCTCAGACACTGAACTGCGCTCACACTCACTGAGGCGTGTAGTAGAAAAAACTTTCCTCTAGGGACGGGCACTTAAAGCATTTAGGTCGAACTTCAGAAAAAAAATCGTAGAAAATAAAATGTGGTCCAAAGTATATAATTTTCTGCATATCGTCGCTTTAAACTAATACTGCATTATCTGCAAACGTACTTTTCTGTTATCCTGGCGCAAACGTCGCCAATATCGAACCAGAGAGTGCGTCGATATCACGACTGTCAGAATCCCGACAGGGTCTGAATTCCGACTGGTCGAAACCCCGACAAGGTCAAAATCCAGACAGGATCATAATCCCGACAAGGTCAAAATCCCAACAGGATCAGAATTCCGACAGGTCGGAACATCGACAGGATCAGAATCCCGACAGGTCGAAACCCCGAAAAGGTCAAAATCCCGACAGGATCAGAATCCCGACAAGGTCAAAATCCCGACAGGTCGAAACCCCGACAAGGTCAGAATCCCGACAGGTCAAAACCCTGACAGGGCCAAAATCCCGACAGGTCGAGACCCTGACAAGGTCCAATTCCCGACAGGGTCAGAATTCCGACTGGTCGAAACCCCGACAGGATCATAATTCCGACAAGGTCAAAACCCCGACAGGATCATAATTCCGACAAGGTCAAAATCCCGACAGGATCAGAATTCCGACAGGTCGGAACATCGAAAGGATCAGAATCCCGACAGGTCGAAACCCCGACAAGGTCAAAATCCCGACAGTTCGAAACCCTGACAGGGTCAAAATCCCGACAGGTCGAGACCCCGACAAGGTCCAATTCCCAACATGGTCAGAACTCCGACAGGGTCAAAACCCCGACAAGGTCAAAATCCCGACAGGTCGAATCCCCGACACTTTAGAATTCCGACAGGTCAAAACCCCGACAAGGTCATAATCCTGACAGGTCGAATCCCCGACAAGTTGAAACCCCGACAGGGTCAGAATCCCTATAATATCAAAATACCGACAGGATCAGAATCATGACAGGTCGAAATCCCGACAGGGTCATAATTCCGACAGGTCGAAATCCCGACAGGGTCGAAACCCCGATAGGGTCAATATCCCGACAGGGTCAAAATCCCGACAGGTCGAAACCCTGACAGGCCCAGAATCCCGACAGGTCGAAACCTCGACAAGATCAGAATTTCCGATTCCTGATTCCAGCATTTTCACCCTGTCGGGATCGTGATCCTGTCGGGATTCTGACCCTGCCAGGATTTCGACCTGTTGGGATTCTGGTCCTTTCGGGATTTCGACCTGTCGGGATTCTGACCCTGTCGGTATTTTAACTTGACGTTATTTTGACCTGTCGGGATTTTGACCTGTTGGGATTCTAACCCTGTCGGGATTCGGACTTGTCGGGATTTTGACCTGTTGAGATTCTGATCCTGTCGGGATTCTGACCTTATCGGGACTTAGACCCTGTCGGGATTTTGACTTCTCGAGATTCTGACCCTGTCGGGATTCTGATCCTGTCGGGATTCTGACACTGTCAGGATTCTGATCCTGTTGTGATTTTGACCAGTCGGGATTTTGACCCTGTCGGGATTATGACTCTGTCGGGATTATGACCTGTCAGGATTCTGATCCTGTTGTGATTTTGACCTGTCGGGATTCTGACCCTATCGGGATTTTGACCATGTCGAGATTTTGACCTGTCGGGATTCTGACCCTGTCGGGATTTCAACCCTTTCGGGATTTTGAACTGTTGAGATTCTGATCCTGTCGGGATTCTGACCCTGTCGGGATTATGACCCTGTCGGGATTATGACTCTGTCGGGATTATGACCTGTCAGGATTCTGTTGTGATTTTGACCTGTCGGGATTATGACCCTGTTGGGATTTTGACCCTGTCGGGATTTTGTCCTGTCGGGATTCTGACCCTGTCGGGATTTCGACCCTGTCGGGATTCTGACCCTTTTGGGATTTCAACCCTGTCTAGATTATGATCCTGTCGGGATTTCGACTTTATCGGGAACCGTTGGAATTCTACATTATTTGACGATTTTTCGCTTGCGTGAAGCTAACGAAAATAACGTTTGCAGATAATGCAGTATTAGTTTAAAGCGACGATATGATCAGAGGAACACCTTTGCAATCCATGCTAAACTAAACACATTTAAAACATTACCCCTCCATTTTCTTTGAAAAATTTTACAAATCAAGTAACTTTTAACTACTAAGCATTTCCACATCCTATGATGAGTTTTACTGGGGAAAATATCTCAAAATGAAAAGATTTTATCCCAAGAAACTTATTTATGAAGATATATTAAACATATCTGGAACAAAATGCACTCCAAAACCAAATAAACCCGTTTTTTTTTTGTTTAAACAGGCATGAGATTCTTCCGAATTTTTTCGGAACTTCGAATTTTCCGATTTTTTTGGGAATTTTCAGACTTTTTCCGAATTTTCCGATTTTTTTGAGAATTTTCAGACTTTTTCCGAAATTTTCAGACTTTTTTTTACTTTTTGAAAATTAAGCGTTTCTAAATGTTAATTTTTTTATATCCTCAAAAAAATTTTTAAAGAAAAATTCAAGTAACGTAAAAACTAGAACTCTACCTCCCCTTATCAGCGCCCGTTCCCCATCGTTCCGGACAGCGCGTATCGCTCTTCGGTTGACCTTGTCCAGTTGCTTTCATTCTTTCTGTAGGCGCGTAATTTTTAATTGTTACAAGATGGAATATTAGTTAAGAACCTGATTAGTTAGTAATGACGACCTCGCGCAACGATATCGTTGTCCGTTTGGATGGAACTGATGTTCGAGCGATAGACAAAGGAATCGAGAACAGCTGGAGTTGGCTAGAGAAAAAATTAATGGCGTGTTCGTTCAAGAATCCATAAGAAAAATCAGTAAACCCGGATTTGCCTACTGCCTAATATGTTCTAAAGATAATCTTCATATTTTATTTGATTTTTTCCTTCTCACTAGATATCGCCGTTATAGTCAAATAAGTAAAGCACCGTTTATACGTCTTTCAAGGGACCAATGTAAAACGGCGCATAAACGAAAAGACGTATAATTGAAAACAATTTTGATTTATTTGAATGAATTGGGACTTAGCGAAAACGACGTATAAATGTAAAAGACGTATAAATGAGAGACGTATAAACGGTGCTTTACTAATTTGAAAGAGAACATCTTGGCCTTCATCACCATGTAATATTTTTAATATCTGAGGTTTTTTTTTAGGAATATAGCAAGATTTATGCATCAACAGCTTTAATTAATGTGAATGAGAAGTGATCTTTTTTTCCCTAGCTGATATAAACTTTAGCATGTGTTTCCCGAGTTTCAGCTGGTTTCAGCACCTTTTTTTCTTTTATTGGAACTCAAGGAGAGTTGGAGTGTTTATTATGACAGTTATTACTATTTATTTCTTCAAGATTTCGCTTGCATTCGGATGGAATTATTTATTGCTAAAACAGAAAACATGTATGTGTTTAAGTGTCTAGTTGAAATGGAGAAGGAAATCGATATTTTTTTAAATATATATTCAGAATTTAAGATGCTTAAACGATTTCGATGCGGTAAAAGTAGCTGCGCGCTTTGCGGGTCTTAAGTGAAAGAAGATATAAATAGGTTTTGTTCTAAATAATTTTATTTATCTTCATGAATAAGTTACTTGTGATAAATATCTCCTCATTTTGCGACATTTTCCTCAGTTTTATGCATCGGGTGTATGGAATTGTTAATTTTTAAGCATTATTTGTTTTTAAAAATTTTCAAAGAAAATAGAGGGATAGCAGTACAAATTTTTCAGCATTTACTTTGAATCTGTTATGCTGATCATATGGTAAAAATTAGGTATTTTAGACCACAATTTTGATTTCTACGATTTTTTACTGATGTTCATCATCTTAGACGCAAGTAGGTGCCAAGTATTACGATTTGACCGAAATATTTACGGATTCGATAGAAAATTACGGTGTTACGGACATCGATTAAAAATTACGGATTAAATGAAGTCTCGAAAATTTCTGCGCTTTAAAAATGTATTTGCTTCCCTTTTCTCCATGCAAAGTACGATTTTTCATGGTTTCGTCAACTCGTAGCCTGTATGACAACCTGGGGAAACTTTAATATCGTTTCCATCAATGTTGAGTGGAATTTGGGCGGTCTATGCCTGCTATTGGCCGCGAAACAATGTGAGGGAGGTCGGATTGTTGAACCTTTCTTCCAGGCATGAGTTTCTTACGCAGAAAATCGAGACATCCCGCTTTTTCA
Source organism: Tetragnatha versicolor (assembly GCA_024610705.1). Taxonomy (NCBI): domain Eukaryota; kingdom Metazoa; phylum Arthropoda; class Arachnida; order Araneae; family Tetragnathidae; genus Tetragnatha; species Tetragnatha versicolor. The sequence continues at coordinate 61,856,663 of JANDEH010000001.1, forward strand.
TTGTTTCGCGGCCCGCGAACTAATTGTAATTCAGATTTTACTTTTCCCGATTATTTTCAAGAAAAATCAGGAGTTTTCGCGGAAAATCGTGAAAGTTTCGTTTTTGTTTAATTCGCGGAGTGTACCGCTTCTGCCGCGATGCTTTCGTGGAAGGCCGCGGACGTCAGGTTTAAGTCGGCTTCTTCTCGCGTTGTTATTGCGATGTAGAAAAAACAACTTGACCGTGGTTCGAAGCCAACAAGTCCGGTGTTACTAAATCGTACAACAGCTCTGGTTACGGAAAGCTTTTTTTGAAACTTGGCACCTCTGCGAAGTGCCCCCCGGCCCGTGGGAGCAGCTCGATAGGGGCCGCCCGTCGCGAAAGGAATAAAGAGAGGCAAAGCCCTTACTTAAAAAATTTTGATGGTGTTCCAAAATAAGCTAAAACCTTGATTTTTAGGATCAAATTTTCAAAATTTTTCTGGGGAGACCCCCAGACCCCCTTTTGGTACATGGAACTTTATTATACCCAATTTTTCGTATTATTGTCATTTATATGCCCAAAATCAAACTAAAAATTTATTTAAAAGATACATTAAACCCATAAACCTAAAAGGAGGGGTTTTTTTTCACAAAATTTCGTTCCCGCAGTTTTTCCGAATTTTTGCTTTTTTGTCAATCTCATCCCTGGTTTAAAAAAACGCCGTTTTTTTCCAACCCTGCAAAAAATACAAAATAATTTATGGGCATTAAGGTCAAGATGTTTGCTTTCGAATAATTTCTCTAGCAGATATACAGCAGCATCTAATGAGAATTAAAAATATTAATATGAAGTTTTAAATGCGTATCATATTTGTGCCACCCTTCCTCTGGTCCTCTTTAAGTGGTGACTCTCCGGTACGCCAGCCGGCTAGTAGGAAGATCTTGCTGCTGGCACATATATGCACCACCCGTCCTGAAAGGGTTAAAAACTGAATCCTTAACTTTTTAAATTAATTAATTTGATGAAGTTTTTAACAACTTGATTTAAAAATTGTTTTAATATTTTCTGTTTTGTGTATGTTTATTTATCTCTTGGGATATAATCATTTTAAATTTTATTTTAAAAATGAATGCCTTGTTTTAGCATATTAAATGCACTGCAATTTGTGTAGTGTATTTATTTTTTGGTACTGTTTCCTTTTCTTAATGTATCCTATTTATAAAAAAAATTTTGTTTAATAAAATCAATTTTTAAAAAATAGGTATAATTCCTGGTGAAAAAATTGCTGAAGTCATATTATATTACAATGATGAAGAATTTGACTATTGCATAAATGTTTTAATGGTTGAAGAACGTCTGGCCTCATCCACAAAAGCTTTGTAAGCATACTTAATTGATGTTTTTGCAGCAACAAGCTAAATTTTTATGATACTGGTTAAGTAAAAATAGTGGTTTTGTTCCTCTGCAATATTTTATTAATTGGTTTAAGTTTAATTTTAAAATGATGGAAAATAGACTAAGCAAACCGAAAGTCATTTTATTCTTGGATCTTTTAAATGATGATGCCAAGATAAAATTGATGCTTGGTGATGTAATATTGCATATGTCTTTTAAGACGATTTCTGTTAACTATCCATGTTTTATTTGGCATTTTATCCCCTTAAATCTTTCAATGATTGGTGCATCAGTGTCAGAGCAGCACCTTCAATAAATGTAGCTACAAACTTTCACTATTTATAGCATAAGTTATCAGCAAAAGATGGCTAGTGAGCCACACAACAGGATTTTAAGTTCGGTGGAACTCTTCTGTTCTTTTCCCTTCTTCTATAATAAGGATATCAAAAATACTTATCAAAAGAAAATAAGACAAAAAAACAATTGAATTTCACTTTGTGTTTTGAAATCCTAAAAGTATTGCAAGTCTTGTAGATATTCACAGTGTTGTTTGTTTTCAAATACATTCTATATTTTCTGTTCCTTTTTTAAAATTTAGAACTTTTTTTAGTTCAAATCCAGCTAAAGTAAAGAGAAAAAAACCAACTCCTGCAACTCAACCTGTAAAAACACCTCCAAAAGCCTCCTCATCCCATTTTAAAAATGCCTCATCATCATCATCAAATGCATCGGACTACAATTCATCTTCAGCACTGCCAGCTCCTAGAAAGTATGCAATTGAAAGAAACCATACAGCAGCGAGTTCATCCAAGAAAAGTGTCGCATCTAGTCCATCCAATGCTGTGGCTGGTCCATCTAAATCTTGTGATGTTAATTCTGCACAACCTTCCCTCAAAAGTTCTAAAAAGAAGTATCCTAGTCTAGCTACACCATCTGAAGCGGAAGACTGTATTGAAGTGCATGTATCTTATATAGTATCTCCTGGGTTGTTTTACTTTCGAATAGCTGGTGCGACGGAAGAAAAGCTCAAAATGTGAGTTCTAACGATTTTAGTCTGTTGTTTACTACTTTTTTAATTTTAAAATATACTTCTTTTATTGATTTTAATTGATTGATTTTTTATTGATTTTAAAATTTACTTTTAATGGTAAATTGAACTGTGATTGCTTTTTCAAATTCTTGGTGTTCAGGTAAAAAATTAAGCTAAACAAATCTTCATTGTATATTTGAGTGTTTAGATAGGGTTGATTGTGTTTGTGTTGATTGCTCAATTGATTGTGTTTATTTGCAAAACTAAATTCATGCATAAAAATTATTCAAAACTGATAAAACACTTTTGTGTACCTATGAAAAAGTATACCCATACTAAACCCTCCTTAAATAAGACCTTGTGCTATTAAAATAAAACCCAACCTCCTGAAATAAATATAAACTGTAAAATATATTGAATGTAGTTTAAATTAAGTGATATAAGTACTTAGAAAAGGCAATCTCTAAATAATGTTGCAATAAACAATTACAAAAGGACCATTCAAATCTTTTAGAATTTCTTTAATTTTGTAGATAGTGATCAAAGATTTTTTCATAATTTTTTTTAACTTTTTCTACATTTAAATGACTTTATAACTATTCTGGAACTTTTTTTTCGAGAGGAAAGTATGTGACAGAGAGCACATTTCAGTGGGGGTTGCTGAGAGAAAGGAATATCCCTGAGTTGATTTCACTGTTATAATATGATGCTCTTTCAATTCATCATGTGATAGATTTTTTGTTATTAATTAATTTTAGATTGATGAGTGATTTGCAAGCTGCTTACCAAAATCGGGAAAGTGCAATAGCTGATTGTTGTGTTGGTAAAGCATATGCAGTCTACAGTGCAATTCAGAAAAAGTGGCTCAGAGGAGCTGTGTTGTCTGAGCTTCCTGATGATTCTATTAAGGTAATATATTGTTGCCTTTCTCTTGGTTTTCATATAACATTCCTCTTCCCATTACTTATGCACATTGCTTTTTAGATTCATTATATAGATTTCGGAAGTACCGAAGTAGTGGAGAAGAAGTTCATCCAAGAGCTTGATGAAAAATTTACACTGGATGATGCTTTTTCTGTGCAGAGCCATTTAGCTGGAATAGTACCTGCTGGAGGGAGCTCAGAATGGGCAGGAAGTGCCTGCGACGTATTTCATCGACTAGCTGAGTCTCATGAAACTCTTCTATTAGCAGCTAAGGTATAGATTAAAAATGCTTTTTGGTAGGACTTGGGCTTTCTACGTACACCGCAAATGCGCAATACACTTTTCAATGCTAAGTAAACACCATAATGAACATTTATGATCAAAAGTGTTTTTGATTGTATTGTGATAATGTGTGGATTGCGTTGTGTGAGAAAAAGTTAGTACTATTGTAAAAAAAATTGTCAAAGAGTAAGACATGGAATGTTTTCTTATTGTGTTTTTGGTCCAAACTTAAGAACATTTTCAGATTCTAAATATATTTTATTCAGAACACATTTCAAACATTTTCATTACAGTATCACAATACAGTAAGGTGCTAAAAAGTTTTACTTAACAACCTAACTTAAGTATTGTTAATTTGAGGACAAACAAGTGTACTTTTGTGTGAAGTATTTGCATTGTACTAAATCTTTTAGTTATAACTTTAAGCATACTGGTTAGTTATTGATTCTTGTAGTAATTTTAAACTTTATTTAAGATATATGTTAAATATAATTATTAAGAAATTGCAATAAATAATTTAATGATGTCAGTTTAAAACATAGACTTTAGAAGAAGAATAGACGGAGTATTTGGCCAAGGTCACGGCATCAGCATCATTTCATCTGCAGCAGCAATTTCCCTGCTACACGTGCTCGGTTGTTTTGGTTTTCGTTTGTGTTGTTATAAAATCGCCAGCATACGCGTTCACTTGATAATCTTGCAACATACATATTTTTCTATTTTAAAGGTATTCTAAAGCATTTAGAACAAAAAAAGTGTTAATTTTTTCTAAAATCTCTTAACATTGCTTTAACTTTAAGTAACTTCATTAACTTTTAATATAAAAATATTTACTAATAGTCCAGTAACTTTGTCGTCTGAAAGCATGGGGTCGTATGCGTCAAATTCGGTAGTTCTGATTTGCAGACTTGTTTATGATGTTGGCCTAATGAATAATCCAAGTTTTAGACCTCGAGCGCCGAACGCAACTTAGTCAAAAATAGAAAAAACCGCGGAAAAATCGAGTTTTTTTCAAATTTTGGCGATTATAACCTAAAGAACTAGTTTTTGAAAAGCTTTCTGATTACAAAGTTAACCCATTAGGTACTAGCGTCACCATATGGTCACAGTGAACAATGGTTTACTTTTCTTTTCCCCTGTACTGAAATAATTTGAAATCAATAAATGTTTTATAGTTTCTGGCTGGGTAACAGTCCAATACAACAAAAATACAGGGGTCTACTAATCTGGCCTTCTATGTTGTTTTGTAATGGATCGGAGAAAACAGTTATGTGAATCTGGGCATGAAAAATGGGGCGAAATAAGATTCAAGTCTTCCCTTTTACCTCAAAACTGGCATTAAATTCAGTCTTGCAGAATATTCATATAGTTTTAACATCAAAGAACAGCAATATATTTATTTTATAAATTTATTTTTTATAATTATATATTAAAACTAAATTTTAATACTGCGTTACCATATGGTCACGCTAGTCCTTTACGTAGTCACTTTCAACCGGGTATTTCTGTTAGGGTTTGTCTTCCTATATGGTCTTTTTCATATCAAATTGATTGATTGCCACGATATTTGAGAACATCATTCATAAAAACAGTAAACAGGTCTCAAAAATGTGTTTCACTTCTTACATTACAATTTAACAATGGCACATAAAAACGATACCTGTCTCTGTCAACCTTGTGGCATTTGATATTGTATGAATTTGGTATAACTCTAAAATTTGAAGTACTAGAGGGGGTCTGGGGGCCTTTTCCCACATATTTTTTTAATTTGATCCTAAAAACAGAGTTTTGACTCATTTTGGTACACCTTGTCGGAATTTCGAGGATGGGGCGGGCTGCTTCGCCCCCTTTTGTACACCCCTGACCATCGAGGGAGGTTGAAATTAGTATTCCAAATGTTATATCAGAAGTTTATAACCAGTTGGTAAGCTATAAGTTAAATAAAATCACGCAAGAAAAATGATATCATTTTTCATATTTTGCTTACATAAAGGACTAGCGTGTCCATATGGTCACATGCCATATTTCCTAAAATTTACACCTGAAGTATTGAAAATCGGTTTTTTCCCACTCTATTAACATCAATGAAGGTAATTTAGAATGGGGTAAAAATTTTGAAGAGATAAAATAATTCCGTCCCTAATGGGTTAAAGAAAACAAAATTTCCTACAAAATGCACTAATTAACTTTGATTTTCTGAAGAGTGGTTTTGAAGCTAGAGCGCGCTGAAAAACATCGATTTTTTGCCTTTCCGCAAAAAAAAGGAAAACGCGCACTTCTACCCTCTACAAAAAGAAAACTATTCATGTTATCAACAAAAATTTTATACCACGTGAAAGAGCATTTAATTTTCTATAAATAACATGCTTTACAATGTCATTTTTTTAGAAGGGGGAGGGAGGGAAGCAAAGATCGATAATAAAACTCTCGCGCCTCGCAGACCAAACGGACTTACGCGGTTATTAATCTGCAATCTGCGCTTTATTTCCAGTATATTACCAATAAAATGGGTTGTTTTAGATTCATTGATGACTAAGCATGGTTAAAAAAATAAATTTTTAAATTTATTTATGAAATATTGGGTGTTTTAGGCGGAATTTCGATCAATATTTTAAATTCATGTATTAAATTATGGGAGTGTTTTAATGAACAAATTTGTATGTTTTTTGGTTATGGTTTAAAATAATCCTCTAACAATTTATCTTTGTGCTTGAAAATCCTCTTAGTTTTATGCAAATTTGGAATAAGTTTAAAATTTTTCTAAGCAGAACATTAATGTAAATTTACTTAAGTTATGCACCTAATAAAATCCAAGTTTAATCTTTTTATATATAAATCTAATAAATCTTTTCTGAACTATTTTGAGTATTGACTCTCAAAACCATTTATTATAACAGGGTGAATTTGATAAGGAGAAAAAATCTTTACCATCTGACCTACTGATAGAAAATTTAATTGTTGGAGGTGCCCTTGAGGCTACAAAAATTGAATGCAGAAGTATTACAGCTGAGCTTATTAAAATGGGACTTGTTCTACCTATAAGACGGTAAGCATCTCTTTCCATCATGCTATTTTCCTAATGTATTCTACTACTTCACTAATATTTTTCTATTTAAAAAAAATCCCAAATTCCTAAGTTAACTATCACAGTTCAGTGACCCCCATAGGAATATCAGTCTTTTAAAAACAAACGTTAAATATGACTTAATTTCATTTATCTGAATTTAGTGTAAGCTTGAATTTTAGTTTAATTTTCCCTGTCCCTTGAGTGTCAAATATGCAGTATCCCTTCCTCTCTATGTGCAAGGTTATAGTCCTCAAACTTCAATATCTTAGTTACATAATTAAATAATTTTTCTTATTCAATGGAATTTACTTGCTTAGCTCAAGAAGTGTCAGTCCATTAAGTAGTTCTTCCCAAGCATCTGAACAAGAAGTGTCCCCTGCCAGTTTACTAACCAGTCCCAAGAAGGAAACTCTTCCAGAGTGCATCATGCTACCTTTTCATGACACTGTACAAGCAGAGATTCCACCCCCTGTTGAGCCAACCTTTCTACAGAAGCCTGTTGTTCCTCCTGTAATAGAGATGCCCCTTCCTCCTTCAGAACCAACTTTTCGATGGAAGCCTGCTGTGACACCCATGGAAGCAAAATTCAAAGGCTATGTCACAAATATATCTGAAGATGGAAATGTCCAGCTTTATACAATGCATGAAGGTAGTGTACGCTTTACTTTTCATTTTTTGCTGCTTTTTACTATAGTCTTTATGTAGGGCATTCAAGTTGCTCATCAGTTCTTTGTATTTGAAACCATCAAAGCAACCAACAAATTAAAACAATTCCTTTAATTGCAATCACATAGCTTTCCAGAATTTGAGTTATCTCTCTCTCACATTAAAAATTAAGTTCTGAATTTGCTAAAAGTTAAGAAAAAGAGACAGGAAAATGAAGTCCTACTTTAGCAAAGTTTTTTTCTCTTATTCCTATTTCATTTAAGACAGTTAATTTGTGTATCCATAGTGTATTTTTCAATTTTTTTTTATTTTAAAAATAATTAACCTTAACTCTGAATGTCAGAGGTACACAAAAGTGATCTAAAAGTGAGTGAGAATCACAAAAGTGAGTTTTAAAGATATTGAGATGGAATTAGTGTTTAATTTAGAAATAAGTAAAGAAAAATATTAAATTGGAAGTTTTTTAACTCTCAGGGTAAATAAAAGTTATGTTTCTATATATTCTCAAATTCAAATAGACTATCCATAAAGTTGCATCTGATCAACAAATTTTTCGTCTTTATTGCAATTTTACAATTTTAAGTACCATAAAACCCACTTAATGAGTTTATTTTTGAGTTTTAATGAGTTATAATCAGGTTTGAAATCACTGACAGGACTTCTGGTTCTTAAACCAACTGCTTCTTTTCTCTCATAAAAAGATTTCTCATGATATCCTAAACTCTATCAGCTAGTTTGACTGTACATGTTCAAAGGCAATTATAAAAGAAAGACTACTGGTCCAGTCTTTTTTGAACCCATATGACATACCATTGTTTTAAGTATTCAAATCGAAATTTAAAGTTAAAACTGACTGCAAGTCAGCTAGAATCTATCAATATTAGATTAAAAAATACGAACCAATAACTCCATCCATGCCTCGTCATCAGGGGGCTTGGACATGGATAGAGGGGTGTTTCTGAATGCCAACCATCAAAATGGTAACGACATCAAGCCCCAACACCCAGAAATGAATTAGGTAGCAAAACAAGCAAGTTTATAATGCTATTATCAAGGCCAAAATTACAGTTAACACGGCAGATCAAAAATTGAAAAAAGAAAATACTCAACTGGTATCGCGCACATGCAGCTTATCACCAAGTTGTAATATCATCAAGTATTCAAATCAAAATTTAAATTTAAAGTTAAAACTGAATAGATTTCTTCACACTTAAAGATTACTTTGAAATCCTTAAATCCATCAAATACTACAAAATTGCCCTCATGAAAAGTTGTTTTCAAAATGAATTTTGTCATTAAGCAGATGCATGACTGAACATTGCACACACTTATTTTAACTAATCTTGATTTATTAATCAATGATTTCCAGCCTCGATCACTCCTATTTAACTTAACACAAAAACTATCGTTTTAAGTTATCAATTTTTCTTGTGAAATCCCCTAAAAACCTCCTTTTTTCCCGTTTGAAGGCCAATTTTAATATATAACATACAAAATGAGTAATTAATATAATAGTGTTATTTGGATCCACTCATATTTTTCTTAAATAATGTTTTAAGTTGCAAAATGCATACAATAAAATCGTTTTAAGTACTTAAAGTAGGAATACACAGTTGATTTTAATGCAAACATTCGTGTTACACTGTTTAGTGTTTATTATAGAACCGCTTTTTATTATCAATCGGATATTGTTATCATTCTGATTTTGTACAAATGGGATCACATTAAGCGGAATAGACTGTATTTTCTTGTGTTTTATGTCCTTCGTCTTTTGACCTTATTCTACCAAACTTTTCCTACACTGTAAAGCTACGTTTCAGGATCTGGTCAAGTAGAAACAATCAGCCGAGCCTTGCAGTTCAAATACAGCAGAGAAGAAGATAGACCTCTCAAATCACTACCACCTATTGGGGAAGCATGTATTGCAAAATTTTACGTTGACCAAAAGTGGTATCGGGCTGAGGTTATTGACGTTTATCCTGAATACATGAAAGTTAAGGTGGGTACTTCTTTCTGAGATAGATGTCGAATTTGATCTTTTTCCAAGAGTTAGACTTTCATTCTTTTGGGTTTTGTAGGTGAACTTTGTTGATTATGGGAATAATGAAATAGTGCCTCTGTCTGCTGTTAGAACTGATATCATTATGAGAACATTCCCTCGACTTTGTTTGGACTGTTCATTGCACGGAATAAATATGGTAAGCTTATTAGCATGGTTTAAAAAAACAAGCATGACTTTCAATGTGTCATGTTTAAATTTCAGTTTTTAGCATGTTTCCAGATTTTTCATGTCTATGCCTTGTTGAGAAATTTAATACTCTCATAGCATACCATGTTAAATTCCAGGGACTACATTAATAGTTTCATAGTAAAATATTTAAATTTACTGAGTAAAACTTTGCAAAATAGTGATGGTAACTCTTAGGGGACATCCATAAATTACGTGAGGTGAAAAAGGGAGGGGAGGGGTTTGGAAAATTCTCACCAAGGGGGGAGGGGGGTCGATTAAAATCTCACGTCAACTTTTTAAGTTAGAAATTATATGATTTTCCTTTTTTTAAGTATGAGAAAGGAATACAAACAGTTAAGATACTGCAAATTATTTTTAAAAAGTTGTAGGTAAATCTCACTTGGGGGGAAGGGGGGGTCCAGCAAAATCTCACCAAGGGGGAGGGGAGGTCCAGATTTTGGAAAAAACGCCTCACATAATTTATGGATGTCCCCTTATGAACTGTTGATAAATTTAATATGCTTATGCCTTTATTTTTTATTTTATTAATTTAATATTTTGCCTTTAGGGATTATATTTCATGTGGGTAGAGGGTACGTATTCTTAAAAGGAAAGATTTACCACACAAAAAGTTCATTTAATAGCTGACTAAAAAGACCGCGCTCTCGATTTTACCCGTAAATCTCCTGCTTTTCAGGTTATCTTGCATTTTTCTAAGAAATCTTGGTTTATCAATATTCTGCCAGAAACAACCCGTAGATAAATGGATTAACGATGTAGTACATGTAAGATGTAATGCTCTTTGCAAGCATTTGTTCCTACTCTGCGGAGGGTTACGGAGCCATCGCACTCGGCACGACGTCATGATACATTTGCATGACAGACTTGCACTTTGAATACAACCCCTGAATTCAATCTGACGATCATGCCTGTGGGGAATTGAAAAACAATGTTAAAATAAATCATGGCAAAATAACAAGCTTGACTAAAGATCTTGGATAGTTTGATGTAGTTTAATTAAAAAATTTTTAGAATCTAAATTTTTGCATTGAGCTAATAGGGGCCGTTCAAATATTACGTAAGCACTTTTTTGGTCATTTTAAACCCCCCTCCCCCCTTGTCAGCAAAGATAAGCAAACCTCAACTCCCCCCACCATAATTACGTAAGAAACTGCCGGACCCCCCCCCCCCCCGAAATTTTGACATCCCGTTTAGTAAGTACTGCTTTTTTCTCCTTAAAAATTAGGTGACTTATACAAGGAGCTGTCCTTTTTGGGAGTAACCCTAAGGGTTCAAAAATGAGTCAAAACACAACTTTTCGAGGTTAAAATTTCAAAATGTTTGGGGTCCATCCCCAGAAAAAAGTGCTTACGTCAGATTTCCTAATTCAATTTTTTATTCAATTTATTTTTGGTTGAGTTTTGAAATTATTTATCCATGAAACAAGAGATTTTTGAAAATGCAGTATCTTACGTAAGCATTACTCATATCCCCCCTCCCCCCTTGTCAGGAAAAATAAGCAAAGAGCTAACCCCCTCCCTCCCTTAGGTGCTTACGTAATATTTGAACGGCCCCATAGCGATGGTGGATAATTGTCTGTGTAAAATTTTGATTAAGAAAGGCCTAAACGTCGATAAAAATTTCTCCTGACTTCTAGAAAAAATTTCCTGAGTTTTGACTTTGAGAGGTTGATAAGTATGCTAATAAAGGAATGAAGAATGAATGAAACTGAATAAAAGACTAGTTTACCAAATCCTTGTAAAACTTATTTTTTAATAGATGTTCTTTAAACTGAGTTTTTTATTTGTTTTCTTTTTTTATGTAAAAAGAGGACTGATGATCAGGATTTCCTTACATTTCTCCATTCCCAGCTAGTAGAAACTATAGTCTCTGTTGAAATAATGGTGAGTTAAGATATTTATATTTATTAACTATCAGGCTATGTTATATCAGAAATATGTTTTGAAGAACCTTTAAAAATGGCCTTCGAGAATCTTAAAAAAAATATCTGATAGACATTCATGATTAATGTCCAAAAGTGAACAATTTAAATGTTATTTTAAATTATTAAGTTTTAAAAAAATGTTTGATAATTTCAAATACATTACCAGAAAATAAAAGGTATTGTATTTGTTTGGAGTTGAATTTTCAATGGGCACTAGACTCTCACTAAAACAGTTTTTTATGAATTTTACAATTTTGCGACTATCAGATAATTTTAGTGTTAAGCTGTTGGAGTTGGGCTTGTTGTAGCAAGAACCTCAATAGTTGTTTAATCAGCTGAAAATGGAAAACTGAAGCTTATAGGCTGTTAAAAAAAGAAATTTTTTTCTAGGATGGAAAAAATGAGCAAGGCTGCTTGCCTTGTGTCATTACTTCAGAATCGGGTATTGATATAGCTGAACTCATGCGAAGCATGTTTGAGGATTCGGCTGAAGATTCAGAAACATTGCCATCTGTAAGTAAGATCCTTGTAAACATAATTAATGTAGTTATTTTATCTTGTAAGGTTTTTTAGTACTACTTTATACTACTACTACTACTTTTTAGTATTTACTTTATATTCAACATCGATAGCATCTTCTAACATTCTTTTTGCTTACCTTATCTTTGTTAGGCTACACACGAAGAAGCACTTTCATTTGCTAAAGCTCAAGTTCTAAAACAAGAAAAGATTTATCCAATCTGCATAACTGAAATGTCTCAAGATAATGTTTACCTTCAAATTCTCAAGTTTCCTGAACCTCAAGATAGTCATGAACAGCAGCAAAATGAAACTTACGAAGCTTTTAAAAATCTCATTATAGAGCTTAAGAAGGATGTAGAAAATTTTCCAGTTTTGAAAAATCCAAAACCTGGTGAGTTCAAAAATTTAATTGTGCATCTTTTAAAAAAACTCCTTACAAATACTTGCATTTTTATTCAACCCATGCAGTGATAGCTCTTGTTTCAGATACCAGACAGTTTTTTTACATAAAAAAGGGTTTTCAAAGAAATAAGTAATAACTAATATATTTTTGCAGCCATCTTTCTCAAGTGCATATTAATCTTATTAAAAAACCAATGTTTTATTTTGATATAATTGAAAAGATGTTGCAAATATGCACTTGTAGTCTAGCAGACCATTTCTCTTTAAATTCACAAACAAGAAGTTGTCAAAATTAACATTAGGATGTATGAAAATCTGGTCAGTGCAAAAATCGGTCAACAAAAAACAAATTTATTACATTGGTAAAGCTATAATTTTTTACCCGTTTTTGCATTGACCAGAAATTTTTGCGTCACGTAACATTAGGCCATCATAATTGCTTTGAGTAGGGGCAGATCCAGGAATTGGTTTTGGGGGGCTAAGAATTCTCAAAATCCAATTGAGTATTCTTGATGATCTTAATATGGAAAAGGTAGTGAATTATCCTGCTCCAAGTACTAAAAGGGGAGTTTGTAGGGGAATTTTTTGGAAATTAAAGTAAAAAACCCCTTTTTTTCGTTTTGGTACGCCTTATCAGATTTCGGATGTATGTTTTATGGTAGAATTTTTGCTTTTGACAAACTTAATATAAAATATAGTTGTAATAATAGAGTTACAAGTACTAAGGGGGTCTAGGGGTCCTCCCCTAGAAAATTTAAGTAATAAAACACTTCAACTCGTTTTGGTACTCCTCATCCGAATTTCGGATATAGATTTTATTTTAGAATTTTTGCGTTTTGAAGAACTTAATGTAAAATAAAGTTGCAATAAAATATAGTTACAAGTACCAAGGGGGTCTGGGGTCCTCCCCCAGAAATTTTTTGAAAATTTGACCTTAAAACAACAGGGTTTTAACTCGTTTTGGTGTATAAAATTCCATACTATATAGTGTAAAACTTTTCATTTTGGGTGGCTCAAGCTCCCTAGCCCCCCTGGATTCGCTAGTGGCTTTGAGGCATAAGATTACCCAATTGTTTACCAATACTTATCTTTGCCTTGTTTATTTTTCATTTTCTAAAGGTATGCCTTGTTGTGCCAAATACAGCTACGATGAAGAGTGGTATCGTTGTGAAGTTGTTAGCTTGATTGAAGACGATGCTGTTGTATTATTCGTTGATTATGGAAATGTTGAAAAAGTCAAGAAAAACGAGTAAATAATTTTAAAAACTATCTTTTGCCTTCTGGTTATGAATAAATGTGTGAATTATATATATTTTTATTTTCAGTTTGAGGGAGCTGAAGAGCCATTTTATTGAATTTCCTATTCAATTATACATTTGCAAGCTGTTTGGTTTGAAGCCCATTGGCTCTGAATGGGATCCTGAGGTTAAGAAACAGCTTATGTCTTCAATGCTGTATGCACAAGTCATGGTATGTATAATGCTGGATTTGAGCTAGAGAAAAAATAGTGTAAAAGCAAAAATGGACTCGAGGTTTTAACAAAATTACCAACTATATATTTTTGGTAATTTACTGGCTGGGTTTTTGCCATTTGGCCTACCAACAGGTTGGTTAGTTTTTGGGTGGTTAATATAATATTCAATTTGTTTAATTCTTTATTTCAATCCTAAACCATTGACATAATCCTCATACATAATTTTAAAATGCTTGAAATTATTACCGTTTGGTACCATGCTTTTTTAATAACCCTAAAAGACATGTAGAGGGACTGGCCTGTTGGCATTAAATTTCACTTTTTAAATACATAGCTTATCAATCTGAAGTTATGGTAATAAAATATCTTATTATGTAATACTACAAATTATACACATTACAGTCAGGCAAGGCATAACTTGTGGTGTTTTGATATTTTCGCAACATCCCGTCTAAAACTTTTTTAAATTTCAGAGTTCTGGAGAAATCTCTCATGTTGAGCTACTTAAGAAAGAGGGTGAAAGCTATGATTCAGCTTATGAAGATCTTATTACTAATTGTCTCATAGTTGCAAATGAACCAGATACCCCAAGTCCCTAAAATTCCAGCAGTTTTGTTCAGTTGAAATCATCAACCTCATTTCGTTTTCATTTATTTTGCATACTTTGAACTTTTTTGATCTGTTAACATTCTTCATGGTCATTTGTAATCATATGTGAGAATACTTTTTACTAATCTTAGATGTTGTATGAAAGTTCTGTGTATAATACATCTAGGTTATGAAATAAAAGTGGATTTGTCCTAATCTGAGATTTCATGTGAAATTCATCCCCATTCACCCTTACTTATTACATACATGTGATTCTTCCGCCAATTTGCTTTGTGAAATTAAAATCCGACAATTCGATTTGCAAAACTGAAATTCCACTTTCTAATTTTTTAATCCTTTTTTACTGAAAACTCGGGCCGCGAGTGTTGCCTAGTAATAAATGTTAAGTAAAATCGAAACAAATATTTTAGTAATAAGAAAAGCAGTTAATATTTCAAACTAAAAATATGACTCTAGCATATCGAATCGTAGATCTCGGGAAGTAGAAGCCAATGGACCCCCTCTACTTAAAATGATTAAGAAGGAAAAATTGGTTTAAATATTTACAGCCAATTTATTGCCCGAGTAATCACATGCATGTTATTATGATTGGCCTAGTGCAGGGGTCGGCAACCTTTTGAAACGGAAGATCCAAAAGTTGCAACTTACAAGTTTCCCAGTTTTTAAAGAGTCACTGATTTTTTTTGTTTCTCAATTTTATAGTATTTGCTTATATATATTTGATTTTAGATTGGGAGGGTGATTTTAGTTGGGGAGGTGGACCCAACATTTTTTTCAGGTACTTTTTTACATCAAGATTTAGATGACTTACATACACATAATAAATTAATTTTAGTGAATTAATTTAATCAATGTGAATTCCAAGAAAAATAGGATGGTCTGAGGGTCTTCCCCCAGACCCCCCTTCAAAATAGCATTTTAGTTCATTTTAAGGCCATTTTGGATTGCACCCTAAGAGCATGGCTCATTATTTTAGTGACATAAATTTTAAGGAAAAATATGAACAGCAAACTTTGAGGGGGGGTCCTACTCCAGAAAAAGTTTGGCAATTTTATTCATTTTTTAGAACTTCTACAATGGACTATCTGAGGATCACTCCTCATACGTCACAGCATTTTCAAGGAAAAACAGTACATATATTCCAAAATTTTGAGGGACATTTGGGGGTTCTCCCCCAGAAATTTGAAGATTTTACCCTTAAAAGTAGTGTTTTGACTCATCTTGAGAACTATGGGTCACACCGCTCCTTGTGAGTCACATTGAGTTGATTTGGTACTTAAAAATAAATTTCCTTATTTTTTAATGGTTTTGAAAATATGTTATAAATTTTTTAGTACGGAACTGGAGAGCCGCAACTTTACATAAAGATCCGCATGCAGCTCGCGAGCCGCAGGTTGCTGACCCCTGGCTGAGGGAGGATTGAGGATGGGTCCTCAATCAGGTTCAGGGTTTTTTTTCCTGTAATGTATACATAAATGAATATAGCCTCCCTGTATGAAAGGAGTTGTTTGAGTAATTGTGTGTGACCAGGGTAAGAGTGTAAACTCCAACTCTCAAGCGTCGCCTCCAGCCATGGACCAGTTTTGTCCTTGTTAGGACTCATCAGCACGGCATAGGAAGGCAACGCAAGAGAGATCGGATGGCGAGTTTTTAGTCTAGCTGACTAACGGAAAAAGTGCTGACCATTGATTAGTCCACCACTATCTGCCGGAATGAACCACATTCTTTAGAACATATTTAATTCTCGAAAGGCAAGAATGATATGGCTGGAGGCGACGCTTGAGAGTTGGAGTTAACATTTATATTTG
The DNA here is from genome assembly GCA_024610705.1 of Tetragnatha versicolor. NCBI lineage: Eukaryota > Metazoa > Arthropoda > Arachnida > Araneae > Tetragnathidae > Tetragnatha > Tetragnatha versicolor. The sequence goes on from JANDEH010000001.1 coordinate 61,872,979, forward strand.
GCTAACCAGCGGCAATGGTGAAATACTTTCTTTATCAGGATAAGAGTATTTAAATATATATGGCTTTGGTTTACAGATGACTAAGCACAATACCTGCTTTATAAGTATCTCCCATTTAAAAAATCATAAACGGCTTTTCAGTAAACAAGCTTTTTGAATTCTTTTACATTGGTTGCCTGCATGTTACAAAGTTCTTGGGGGAAAAAAGTTTGAAAGGTGTAAAAATTATAAGAGGAAGAAAATACTCTTCAAATAGTGTTAAAAATATTTTTATTAATAAAATCTAGGAATAAGATGAATGTAAAGATGTTAAGGAAAGCATTGTTTTGTGACCTTTTGCTTAAGTGTAGTAAAAAGTTTCATTCTAAGAAATTGAAAAACCTTATTTTTAGGATTAAAAAGGACTTTTAAAAAATAATGCTTTTATTGAACGGGTTTTAACTTTCTTTAATAAGTGTTTCAAGTTAACTTAAACTAAACATGTAGAAATACTGTACAAGTTAGGAGCTGGAATTTCAGGACTAGTGATTCCCAAACTGGATCCCAGATCCTTTTTTAAATTATTTGTCCCCATCACCCCTATTAAAGTATAATTAAAAAAAACTTAAAATGCTTTTTAATTCAATTATATTTTTTCAATTTCAAAAAAATTTAACAACTGATGGGGTAATAATTTCTTGCATTATTTTGTTTTAGTTAATTGGCCATTAAAAATTCAATTTTGCATGAATAAAAAATGAAATTAAAAGTTAGTCTTAGCAACTTACAGAAAACTTTATTTCAAATGTAGAAAATTTCCACTACTTAGACAAGACTGTATGGTGGAAAAGGGGTAGTATAAAAACCATTAGTAGGCTTTTATGAAACATTATATTATATGCCTTATATTATAACTCTAAAAGTGTTCTGGTTTAGTGGGTTCTTCCCCTAAAATTTGACCAATTTAACCTTGAAAAAATGAGCTAGAATAACACTCACCGATAACAAAGGCTCTAGAACAGGGGTTCCCAACCTTTTTTGGCCCGTGGACCCCCTGACGACATTTTTCGTACCCCGTGCACCCCTTCTAAGGGACCGTTCAAAAAGTAGCTAAAAATATTATGTTATTGATATAAATTTCTAAACGACGTATAAATTTTGTAATTTTTTTCAAGTGCTTTTTTGTGCATTGATAAGCATTTGATTTCACACTTTTACATATTTAAAAAATATTTTTTTTTTATATTTTTGCCTTCACACGATATTTTTAAGGAAATTATAATCAAATATTTAAAACGTTTGAAATAAAAACAAATCTAAACTTTTAGTGTCACTACATTTCAAGACACAAAAACTTTTAATTTTAATAAGTTTTGGTCGCAAGCTTGTCAAAGTTAATGGCTTATGAGTGATTTATTCATTTGCCAAAACATAAAAGTTCAGAAATAACTACAATTTATATTAATTATGGCATATCAACAAACAATATTTAATTGAGTTAAACTATTAAAACAAATCAAATTGCCATTGATATGGTTTTTTATGACTTGAGTTAATGACTAAAAGTATTCTTACTTCGTTAATTTTAAAATTTTCATTTTTGCCTCTTGAGGAGCGTTTTGAGACGTAAAATCTACGTAATTTCAACCTAATTGAGCGTGCGTTTTAGGGGTTTTATTCAAGATATTTTTATGCTTAAGGTGTCTTTTCCTATAAATCGATGCTGCTCTACAACTTAGTCATTGACTTTTTTCCCATAACTCATATAGTTTTTAAAATAAAAATTATAACTGCTAAGTTGTCTCATCGGATAGGGCATATTCACTTTACTATACCTAGACCCAACTTTCATGACTGTATCTGTAGGGGTTCAAAAGTTAAAGGGGTTGGACCACTTTTCGTGGGACACCCTGTATAAATAAAAATTGAATTATTTGATATTTTAATATTTAATTGCATAATTAAAAAAATATGTGTTTTTTAATCTTAGTGTGTTCAGAATGGCTCAAAACCTTCAAAACACATTTTAATTTACCTTTCAAAGCCCTAAATTTTAAGTTATTTTCAATTAAAAATAGCTTCTTTTCTGTCTGAGCTGAAACAGCTTGTGACGTTAAATGTGCCTTGCTCCCTCTTGTTATCATCCCGCTTTGAAAGACCACTGAGCTATAAAACAAACGTATAAGTTTGTTTTATAGCTCAGTGTGAAAGACTGAGCTCTAGTTTTTTTACAACCTAGTGTTTCGATGAAAACGGTGTTTCCCACATTTCCAAGAGACACATGTGAAATCACATTGTTAGAAGTTTTCTGTATTAAAATAAGTCATAATTACCTTAAAAAATATTTGTGGGAAAAGACAAGCATATTTTTGGAATCAGGAGAGAATTTTTAATAAATTTAAATTGAAAATTTAGAATTTTAAGAGATGCTGCAATTCTCCTTTGTGTGGGTTCGGTAAAAACTAAAGCTTCGTCAGCTTTTTATTGGTTGTAATAAATTCTGGAATCGAACGATTTTTCTAGGTTTCATTCCGGACTTATAAGAATGAAGTTATTAAAAAACTGAGAAGAGTGACACCTTGATATATTGACTGTATGTACGACAGGCTAAACTCTGATAAAAAGAAGGGTTCATTGAAAATCGTTTAACAAGTGCTCAATTGTTTTTGCCGAACTCTTCAATCGGAGGTCGCATAATCAAAGGACAGCAGATGGAAATATTTAAGTACAAAGACACTCGTTGTTGCTAATAACGTGTCGGGAAGACAGGAAGACTCATTCATCTTAGGATCTCCGGGTGTAAGTTGTACCTCAAAATAACTTAACTCATCAGACTAAGTTAATTAACGAAAGTTTTTGTCTGAAGTGGAATATATAAGTAGAGATTTGATGCCACGCTCAAACAACTTCTCGAATTAGAAGTTTCTATTTGGCAAAAAAATATGTGTGGCTTGATAGGTTTTGTAATTGTGTTGCAAATATACTCCAGTTGTGGAGTAAAACTTTACCTTAATCTGTGCAACACATCTTACTCATTCTTATTCAATACGATAAGTTAAGATAAAAATACATTTGAATTTTTTTTCTTCAAATTTTATAATTGAATTAATTGGATACCGTGGAAAATTATTTTTCTGAAAGAGTCCCGCTGGTTGAAAAAGTTTGCAAACTATCATAATTATAAAATTAGGTTTTAATCCCAAACATTTATAATCTTCTTTTCCTTTGACTTTCAATGTGATTAAATCGTAAATAGAGCAAGGTTTTGATAAAAGATACTAAACACACAGTATATCATTCAAAAGATAACTACACGGTTTAATTGAGTTTGACCCATACACGAAGGATTAATTCTCAATTCAATATACCGTGCTTGAATCCCCTCCTAGGTCCAACACAATGAGTAATTAGAAACTTCAAACGTAGCGAGCCCATTCATAAACGTTCATTTAACAATCAGACATCTCCACCTACACGAAATTAAGAAATTTAATCCAATAGTACCAAATCTCACATTAAGTCCTCTGTAATTGCATCTCTTATCGGCTCATCTACTGAGGCATGGGAAAAAAACAATGATTGGTAAATATCCGAGGGTGGGGAGAGACCCTGAGGTTTAATTTTTTTCTCTCCACGCGACTAAAAAAAGTCACGCCCGACAATGATAGCCGTCACGCGTGGGGCTACTTGACGTGTATCATGCTGGTACCGTCTCACGCGTTCGTGAAGAGCGATTTTGTTGAGTTATTCCCTCACTCTTGAATGAAACATTCTCGAGGTTTCGCTCAGCATGCTCCCTGTCGTTTCTTTAATTGACTTCTTATGATGGTTTATATTGGGATGTGATCATTTTTCTCTGGGGGGTGAGGGAAGAATGCGGATGCGTTGTAGGGTGGAGTAGGGCGTCGCCGGGGGAATGGGGCGATGAAATGATGATGTATCGAGTTCTTAGCTGTAGGATTTTTTTGTGTAAGCTGCTTAACGAACTCCCTGACTCTTCATGACAAATTTAATCTTAGTCCCTTTAAATGACACGATTCCAAGGCATTTGACCCAGACACTTTCAATCATTTCAATGACCCAAGCGCTTACCCTCCGTAGAATAAGACGATTCCAAGCGGTCTGTTGATCAATAGATTGTATGGATATATAGAAACAAGATGGATATAGAGGATAAGAGATGATCAAAATGGTGAAGAGGAGGAGTTGGATAAATAGGATCAAGAGCAAGAGCGATGGAGAGGACCAAGAAGGATTAAGAAAAGTGAAAAGTATCAAGATGGAAAAAAAGAGGGATAGAGAAGATGAGTCTGAGAAGAGGATGATAGAGATATAGAGGACGGGAGGGATGAAGGCGAAGAAAAGAACGAGAGATCAAAGGATGTGAGGGATGAAGATGATGACAGATATATAGAGCAGGGGTTCCCAACCGGTGGTACGCGGGAACGTTTCAGGTGGTACGCGTGAGTGCGCGTTTAAGAATTATTTCTCTGAATATTATTCAAAAGTGGAACACTGGATCAGAAAATCTTTTTCGGGAACCTGACCAAATGAATTGGAACTAAAAGAAACATATCGATCTTTGCAGAAGATAGTTCCATGAAAGATTATTTTAAAGAGAAATCTTTATTTAACTTCTGGATTGGACGCAAAACCGAGTACCCTTTGATTTTCCGGTAAGCTCTGCTATTTTTGATGCCATTTGTTACGAGTTACTTGTATGAGAGAGGATTTTCTGAACTCTTGTACATAAAAAATAAACATAGAAGCAGAATAAGTGTTGAAGAGGATTTAAGAGTTAAGATAAGTTCCATTACTCCTAATGTTGATATTTTAATCACAGGCAAACAACAACAAATTTCGCCCTTAAGACTATAAAAGTTTATTTTGTATGATGATAAATTTTTTGCTGAGTTTGTACTAATTTTCTATTTGTATGTTTTTAGACCTCCTATGGGTATAATAAATAAAATTGCAAATTAATACCATTTTCATCTTTTTATTTATCCTTTATTATAAGCATATTTATAAATAAACAAATATCTAACCATTAAATATGAAGTTTTCTCAGGAATTTAATTCAAAAAGCCTTTGTACACTTTTAGAAGAGTAAATATTAAACGTTTATTAAAATATTTAGGTCTGGTGGTACGCCAAAATTTCTCAAAAAGTCAAGTGGTACGCAAGTGCAAAAAGGTTGGGAACCCCTGATATAGAGGATGAGAGGGATGGAAAAGATGATAAAGACATAGATGACTAGGGGTTTGAGACAAATAAATAGGGCGAGAGAGAATGAAAGGGATGAAGAAGATAACATAGGTATAGAGGATGAGAGGGATAAAGAAGATACTTATAGAGATGGCAGATAAAAAGAATGAGATGCTGGATGAAGATAAAGAGGGATTGAATAAGAGAATTGAAGGTGTGAAGAATAAGGAGAGCAAGAGAGTTAAAGAAGATAAAAGGGATAAACAAGATCGAGATAGATAGAAAGGACCAAGAAGTACGAAGAATATAAAGATGAACGTGAAAGATCAATCAGGAGAAAAGGATAAAGAGGATGAGATGAAGAGTATAAGAAGAATAATGATGAAAAGGATCAAGAGGAATAAGGAGCGTTAAACGGATTCAGAAAGATAATGGTGACTGTGATACCCACAAATTTAACCGTTTATTTCCATTAGTATGGATATTATATATTTTTTCTTCTTCTCGTTCAACGCATATTACTTTAGAAATTTAATTGCGACTTTGTTTTTAAATGTGCTACCGTGTCTTTCCGTGGACCGTTTTAGAAGCTTCCATGGTCTGCAGATCAGTGGTTGGGAACCATAACTTTAAAAGGATATTTCCTTACTGTGCTTTGGCTCGATGGAGCTTTAATTTACTTTTCTATGAAAATTAATCTGAGGGCAAATTCAGGTGAAGAAAATATTTTTTAAAGACTATTTCTCCCGTAATGTCGTGGCCGCTAGCCGTCTACCGAAATCTGGGTCAGCTTTCGGGAAAGACTCCCTCACCCGAGAATACCGGGATAATCCTGTCCAGAAAGAAGGGCACTCGCCATTCGCGTCTGATCCCGTCATGAATTATTTTTGGCTCGGTTGCAGTTGGTCAAGTTTGAAGCGTTTTTTAAAGGGGGGTTTGAGCCGTGTTTTGATTTTTAACGGCTTTGGCTCAACAAGTATTAGGGTTACTAACTAATTTTGGGTTGTGTAGTTAGGGATTAAAAATAGGATTAATCGAGAAAAATATAGTGATGAAAGTTTGGTGGACTTTTTTTTTCGGAGAGAAACGAAGATTATAAAGTAAGGGTTTGAGTAGAAATCAGACCAAAAAGTTAATTGCTCTGTTATTTCATTGTATTTGAAAAATGGTTGATTATTTTTTAATAGAAAAATGACTCAGACAGAAACAAATATCAAATTTAATACTAAGAAACTAATAAATTCAAACACCCACTTAGATACAATTTTTGAAAAGGATGTATCGTTTTAACTTTTAAAACACTTAAAAAGCCTGTAAAAAACTGCTTATTAGCAAAAGATCCATTAAACTTTTTTGTGTGAAAAAAAATGAACTATGCAACTGCAACTTTTTTTTTAGATTCTTTCAGGGCATTTTCAACAAATTTTATTAAATATAGCAGAGTTGGAATGCATTGCATGTTGTATATCATTGACAATTAACTGGGCTCTTATAAAAATTATTCTGCTAAAAGATGACAAAATAAGGTGGGTGTGTGCAAAAGCGTTTGCTATACTTTCAATCTCTTTTAAAAGCAATTTATTCTCATGGTACTGGGAAGGTAAAAGTTACAAAAAAGCAACGAGAAATAAATGGAATGAAAACATGTCATCTTCGAGTCACGACCGGAAAGTCATATTTATCCATAATAGATTGAAAAAAATATTGCAGTGTACCTCTTCGGCTTAAAGAACATTGTCTTCTTTTATTCTAGAATCAATACGAAGATTTATCCTCTCCCTTTAAGTAGGGTCATTTCACGACAGGTGAATCAATGACTTTTCCTTTCCATTCTTAGTTAACAGGTTAAACTAAAAGGGAATTATTTAACTTCCCGGCTGAAATAGGTATTCCCCAATTGGATGGAAGTCTACTTCGAATGAAACGATAAATGTTACCGCATCATCAACATCATCGGTTTAGGCACCAAAAATGTCAGGATTGCTGTCGTTCGAAAAAAAAATTCTTCCATAATACCCGGCTGAATACATTCTACGTTACAGAATCCATGACTAGCAAATTTCGACGGGATTTCAGCTGTGCTCATATAGGTTCTCTGAGTCAGTCGGTCAGCCTCCAAGAAGAAAACCTTCTGAACCTTTGAACGTTTTAAGATATGATTTTAAATTTTACAGAATACAGAAGAGTATTTTTAATAATTATTTTACAATGCTCTTATTGAATGTATTTAGGACACATAAAAAAATTAATTAACCTACATTTAAATTAATCTTGTAGAAAATAACAATAAAAATGCATCATTAAAAAATAGACCCTTTGGTGTGAGGATTATCAAGTTTAAAATTTTAGAAGTTACTGTTATATTTAATGCACCACAATGGTTCCCAAACCTTTAGGAGCTGAAATTTTTTAGAGACGAGTTTAACAGAAGAACCAAGAAGGTTTTATTCACAGAGAAAAATCCTAACAGAGGGTCCAAAACGATATTCAAAAGTTGGATGGGTTTGAGGGCGCCACGATCAACTAAATGATTGACAGAGAGATCAAACCTGTGATTGGCTGTCACGCAATCTTCTGTTTCGAAGGAGAAGGAAAAAGTTTTTCTCAACCAATCAGGCTTTTCCGTCCCGCCTCTCGTGACGTTGATGCGATCGCAGCTCCAAAATAGCACCAAACTCATCCAACTTTTCGATTTCCAATAGCTCCTATGGCGACGGACTCTCTGTTCTAGTACTCTGTGGTTTTATTGGTCTGTTGTAAAGAAAAACACATATTTAATCTATTTAAAAATAATTTATGAAATAAAATGTATTTCAAATATTATTCGAAAAATATATTCTATTTCTAATATAAATGGCTATGCAAGTTGAGTTTTGTCGAGTTATGTTCACCACAAGGGGTTCGACTTTTTACATCAATAACAGTTTGAATTCCAACCATAGTTAAATATTATTTGACTAAAATTTAAAGTTATGAAAGGAACAAAAATACTTGGTAAGAATTAAATACTAATTTATAAAAAATTAAGAACTTATACACAACATTTTTTTAAAATTGTCAAATGCATATGACCCAGTCAGAAGGAAAAAAAACTTTACACGATTTCTGGAAACGGTAACGAGTATATTTTATGGTTTGAAACTAAGAAAACAGATTCACCAATTGATTCGAACGGGTTGTAAGGATCTTACAGAAAAAAACGCACTTTGTGCAATAATACATTGCAAAATAATAAGAATTCCGGCGCTTCCTTTGTTCTTTTCGCTTGTATAGTTATTATTATTATTATTATAAAGTCACGTCATAACCGAAACCACAGCTGTCGGCCTGTGTTGAAAAATGCCGGTGTTTCGAGGAATATTTTGCACGCATTGATTCCGAACTGGAGTCACCCGTCGGAGGGCGTTTCGAGAATAGAACAATAGAACGTTTCTTCCGGAGAAGAATGGAGAATTCCAACGTAGTTAGTCGTGACACTACAGGGGAATGAAAGTTCCATACTTTTGTGCCAAAAAACAAGATTCGTTTGTTTCTTTCACTAATAAGGGCTGATTTGAGTTTGTTCATAGCAAAATGGTAATATTGGCCTTTTACTCTATAAGATTTTGAAATACTGAAAAAAAAATCTGTGAATTTGTATCTACTCTAAATCCATACCTGAATCCTGAAAAAAAGTTACAATAGCTAAATTTTATATTAACAAAGAATTTTTTCCAATATTATCTAAAGGTTGGATGTCCTCTTAAAGAGTGACTTTTTAATGCGCGGTATTGGTATGTTTGTAGCATTATTTGAAAAACCTTAATAGTATATTAACCATACAAATGAATAAAAAAATAAAACCATTAAATTTTGATAAACCTCTGTTAGTTAACACCTCTCTTGACGATCAGTTTTACTTGGGATTGTGGGGAGTGGTCTATAACAACATTTATGCAATACACTAATTAGCTGAATATTTCCATTTAAGTTACCTTTACCGTGAATACAAATTAAAGTAAAGTTAACCTTTTTCAGAAGTCGTATCTGGCCTCCAAAAGGCTTTCAACTCTGAATTATTTCCTCAAAATATCACAAATAATAAATTATATATGCATGTGTTATGGTTATATTAAGTTTTCAGAAAATTAAAAGGGAATATTTGAACCTCGGTGTTCCAATAAAGTGTTGTCCTCAAGATTCCAAAGAAAGTTCCTAAAATTTGTATTACTTCCCCCAGTAGGGAGCCCACGTTTAAAAACACTGATTAAAAATATTTTTTCATTTAGCTAATCAATTTTGCATTATCATCACATTAAAGTGCGAAAAACATATCTATTTTATACATTAATTGGTCTTTTGCGTTCGGCACCAAGTAGGGTATGTTTTTCTTATTCCTTTTTTTATTTTTCTCACTACATATATAAAAATTTGAAAAATTTCAAAAGTAAACTACACGTTTGTAAAAATTATATAAAAGAGATTCTATATTTTCAGAATCTTGCCGCGATCACGACCCACCAAAAACTGACTGGTGACCCACAGTTTGAGAACCTCTGCTCTACACAGCTATTACTACCTACTAATTATTTCGCTATTAATTCCCTCGAATACCATTACATCCCATCCAAGTAACGTTATTAATGATCATTAAGAGGGTGAGAACATGAAAAACTGAATAATGGAGTCGTTTAACATGGGCGTGTCTATGTGTCAGTGTCATATTCAAGATAATGGTTCAGCAGATAGTACGAAAGTCACTTTCTAATCGTTATTTTTAACTTAAACACTAAATTTCAAAGTGTATGGATTTTGTATTGAGAGTTAATTTACCTGTATGTTTAAGCAGTAATACAAGTTTACCTGTAGAATTAAAAAAAATTAAGGATTATGTTTTTTTACTTAGAAAAATTCCTCATGCGATTACATAGAAAGGTTGTCAGACTTTTCTCTGTTCAAAGCATGGATTACACTAACGAGCTGTCATTTAACGCCACATAAAAACTGCGTATTCATTTCAGAGAAATGGTAACCTTATACTTGACCATTCCTACAATGTTAGGTGATTATGAAAAGAATTAGCATATCCGGGTTCGAAAATGACTGGAGGGTAAAAGATCCAATCCCACTCTAAAGCGTTTTTTTAAATGCACCTTCCCTTGATATTTTTGGCATTCATATCACTTTAGTATTTTTCACTTGGTATTCCATTAGCCCAACCGGGTATAAGAGGTACATAAAAAGGACGACCTCCTTTATTCTAAAAAGGTAATTTGGTAAAAATGAATTCCTTCCCAAAGTTTTTTTTACTTCGCTTTTTACATTGGCATTTTAACCTAAAATATATTCTTTAAAATTGCCCTCTTAGTTGTTAAAAGCTGCATTTTAAAAAGATTTTTTTATGAAAATAAAAATCATACTTCTGATGTTTCAAATCAAAGGGAGGTATAAAAGAGTTCAAAACATCTTTTTTAATATAAATTGCTACTAACCATGTCCAAGGGGAAAATATTATTTTTGTTCTAATAATATTTTTGTGTAAACAATATATCAAGAGAGAGTACACTACTTAAATATAGAATAAATATTATAAATATAATTATTTGATTGTTCTTTAATCTTGGAATTTCTACCTTTTAAATTACTATTTTTAAAAAATGTAAATACTCAGACAAGAAAAATATTCTCAACGTAAAAACTTGAAGAGAAAATGACCTTGCTTTGAAGTCATTGAAGAGCTTCAAAAGGCAACGCTTGAGAGAGTTCCGCACTAATTTCCCAGCTTAGGTGACATTGAAAAGACGTCTTTAAAGACGATTAAGCGTAGCAATTTTCTTCAGTGAAACAGATCTAGAAGATTTTGTGCTGCACATAACTGTTATGTTTATTTCGAAAGTCATTAGAAATTATGTTATATCTAATGGGCCTTTGTATTCCATACCGGTTATTGCATAGGTGTTATATAAGCATGATTTTAAAGAAGTGATGGGGTTATACTGGAAGTCCAGTGGCTTAGTGGTAGCGCTTTGCGCTCCCACGCCACAGGTCGGGTGTTCAATTCCTGTGTCCCGGGCTGGGCAAGGTCCACTCAGCCTTTTATTCCTTCTGTGGGTCGATAAAATGCGGTCCAAGCGTGCTTGGAAACTGAACACTGGGTGTCATGCGTTAGGCTGGCTACCAGAGCCCTGCACGAGCTCGATTTAGCGTGTCTAGCTCGTCTCTGAAAAACCAGCGCGCCGAGGCACCACGAGCTCGATTAGATTCGGCGATTCGGAAAAAACTCGCCGCGCTTTTAAAAGCCCGCCGGGTTTTTCCAAGCGCGCCGCTCTCCACGTAACTCGCCGGTCTGAAGCTTGCGCGCTTCCCGTAAGTAGGAATCGCAGTATATCAAGTCATAATGCATTACGTCTTAATGAAATGAGAAAATATTTTATCTTACTATAACATTTTGATAAAAATTATCACTGATGTATAGATTAGTTAACATTTCAAGATTTTTTCTTCTTGTTTAAGTCATCAGATTGAGAAGTTACTAGGATAAAACTTTGAATAACGGTTAATTAATATCGGTTTCGAAGTAAACTGCTTCCTTTAAATTAAATTTAAATCCTGTTTCCAGTACTTCTTGAAGATAAATGAATTTATAATGAACAAAACCATGAGTATTTCTATTTACTGAAAACTCGCAAAGCGCGCATCTAATCTAACTGCTCGGAAACCGTTTAACAGCCGGAGACGATTCGGGGAAAAGTCGCCGCGCTTCTAAAAACCCGGCGAGCTTTTTTCAGCTCGCCGAGTTTTTCCAGGCCCGCCGAGTTTTTCCAGGCCCGCCGCTTTTTCCCCAGCCCGCCGCGTTCGTACAAACAAAATGTTACTTACGGGCTTATTTTTTAAATCGCGAGTTAGACGCGCTATAGCGAGCTCGTGCAGGGCTCTGCTGGCTACCTAACCAGGGTATATGTCTAACACCCTAGATCCCCAAGGTCAGGAAAACGAAGATGGGCAAGGGCATCGTAGGCCTTGGCCCGCTAGAGCTGTTGCTCCAATGATAGTTTTTTTTAGATAGGGTTATTCGATATTTAAAGTAAGGAATACTTTTTGGAAATGAATTCTCTTGTCTCAAGTACTTTAAAAAATATGTAGAAAACATTTTTATTAAATACTTAAAAGTTGTGGTGGGAAATAATGTTTTATAAATATTTGGTACCTAAAAATTACCTTTTGTAGTTTAAGTACAAAGAATAAAACCACATGAAAATATCAATTATTGAATAATTTAAAAACGTTTCAGCTTGAAAAAATCAGAAAATATGACAACAAAAGCACAAAAAAGATCATTTCGAAAAACCTACGGATCAGTAAAAAAGAGAAGGAATTTTGTGGAAGTAATAACAAGGATTATATCCATCTTTGCTAACAAAAAAAATCTTTGATTACTTTATTAAACCATTTTAAATATATACAATAGAATTTCTTTCTTTAAAAAATTTAGATAGCTTGGAGGAAAGCTATCTAATAAATAGAAATAGAAATTTTATTTAAATTGCAGGCCCATTTCTTAAAAAAAAACCCAAACGGATCGCTTAAGCAAATATTCAAACCAATCACGTCCTACTGTTTCAAAAAGCAAGATGATGGCAAATACCAGAATTTGCCAGTCACTTTAATCACGATGTTCTACCCACGTGTTTCGACCAAGTTGTTATGGTGTCGAGGATTAAAGAGCTGGAACAGGACAATAAGAACTTTGCTCGCCGGAAGGGTTGAACTAACAACTCTTTAAGTCACTCAAGGATGTTTAATGGAAGCAGTTTAGCTCCAGGTCTACGCTCAAGAATGTGGAATCGAGAAGTAAAAAAGTATACTATAAATAGTACAAGTAAAAAACTTGGTTCGTTTTTGTTACTCTTAACCCTGGTGATGATGACGCCACACAGCACAATGACCTAAGAGGGATAACCCCTTGTAATAGATACAAATCTTTATTCAAGATTTAGGTTTAAAGATATTTTGTTGGATAAAAAGGTTTATATGGCTGAATGGAAGCGTTTAGAGTAAAAAGTAGTAAATTCTACTTATTCAGTTTAGTAATAGGATTTTCCTTCAATTGTCACGTTTCTCACCTCACGTTTTAAGTTGGAAAAGTATAATTTCGCGAATTAAAATTTTTATGTAAATATGCTAGATATTTCTATTTTAATCATTCCTTACTTTTTCTTTACACTTTCAAGGAAAAATTTAAAATTCATGGTTTCTATTCTGTTTATAACTTAATTGGGAGATGTTAAAATACTACTGTTAAAATAATACGCTTTAAAACATAAATGTTCAATTATCAATGTTTGTAGTTTTATTATTTATTTATCTTTAGGAAGTCACAAATTTAATTATTTAATGACAGTTATATTTCATGTCAAGTTTTCTCCATCATGTACCACATTTTATCCTACATTTTCCTAAAATTTCTTTTTACCTATTAGCTCTGTTTTTATTTTTCTTGTCTTAAAATTCATCAGAGTCTAAAATAATTTTAAAAGTAGTAGTTAATATTTCATATCAAATAAGACTATCTGGAAAAATTTACCCTGGAAAAAATTATAGACTTTTACATTTATTTTCTGGCAAATAAAAAATGTTGCTGTGATCACATTCACGCAGTAACATTTAATCTGCTATAGATTAAGAACAGCAGTGCCAAAATAAGCTTGACACAGGATTTTATGTAGTTTTGAAAAGTTTCCCAAAGATTTTTGAAATCTATATTGGCTCAAGGTCTCTACCATAACTGTTTTCCCTACATCATATCATATTCTGTTGTTTCATTGACTTCTAGGTACTTACGTATCACGTGAGGTGAAATGAACTCAAAGGTTTGGTTCAATGATGAGATGATGATAAGGTATCATTGACCCTCCCAGAGAGCTTAGAAATTTTTCTCATTCAATTAAATGTTATTCATTGGATATAATTTGGTTTGACGAACCCAATCAAATACCATGATTGATACGAATGTGCAGAAGGGAATGATGTTGGGAATTATTGTCTCCTACAAGGATATAACATAACAGATGGCTTTCAAAGGACATTAATTGATAGGTGATAAGGAAATGTCTTTTTCCTCTTATAAGGCCTGTACTTTGGGACTCAACTAATGAGAATGAGAAAAAAAGACACCATTAGATAATTATTTTTTATTATTTAACCTAGGCATTTATTCAAATTTTTTTATGTTAGTAAAATTCCGGAACAGGAACAAAGTATATACGTATTAAATTATATTTCTAATAAAGGATCGATTTTATCAGGTATTTTATAAACATTGATGCCTGAGTATTGAGAAGTAACTTGAAATTTTCTCAATAGGGACCGTTTAAATATTAAGTGAGCATGTTTTTAATAATTTTTGATCCCCTCCGACCTTGTCAGCAAAGTTAAGCAAATCGCAACCCCCCTCATAATTACGCAAGAAACCTGCCCCGACTCCCCTACTGAAAAGTTAAAATGATTGATAAATTTTTCCTATTTAGTTTTTTTTATGAAATTTATTTTTGGTTTGAAATTAGTCTCTCATTCAAGAAACAAGTGATTTTCGAAACTGCAGTGTGTGTAACACCTTACGTAAGAATCACTCATACCCCTCCCTACTGTCAGGAAAAATAAGCAAATAACAAACATCTTCCTTCCCCCTTAGGTGCTTACGTAATATTTGAAAAGGTTTTTAAGGTTTTGAATGTTAAAAAGAAAACATAGGGAGGGATCATATTTCATTCAATCATCAATCAAGTATTTATTACTTCACTTATTTAATTTATTGAGATATACAAATGCATACTTAAATGGCTAAAAGACGAATTTACTAACTAGTTTAACCAAAAAAAAGCAAGTTGAATAATATAAGCACCGATAAAAATTTTTACTTTGTTCTTTTTTTATTTATAATCTTTGGCAGCAAAACTCGCCATAGTTTCTTCAACCAGCAAAGGTTTTCTCTCCATAAAGTCACTCCATTTTTCGGACCTCGATACTTCGTCGAAATTGTTCAAGATGAAATTTCTGGACACAGCCATAAGATAGTCGTCCTGGTGTCGGTCCGCAAGGGACAGAATGTCGCACACGTTCGAAACGGAAAGGTTGGTGTAGAAGAACTGGGCGCATTCCCTCTTGAGGGAGCAGACCTGGTACTTGTCGGCCGCGTAGTAAAGCTTAAGGGCGCTCTCCTCCTGCAATTAGAGATGCACTCTAGAGAAAGAACAAGTAATGATTAACATTAAAAGAACAAAAATTCTTATAATATTAGTTAAAGTTAAGAAAAAAACATTAAAAACTATTCTTCGAGCGAGTCCAGAAGATTTTTTTAAAATTATCTTAAAATTCCCGGTTTATTCCCAGGTATAAACCGGGTTTTCCAGTCTTAACAACACTACCTGCAGTTCCTCTACGGCTCCGGAGTACAGGTAGGTCAAGAAGTGGCCGAGCGTAGAGGGGTCTAAGTCAGTAATGTACATGCAACCGGACGCTGCCTCCCGCATGTCGCTCGAGAGCATACAATCAAATACTGGAGACCTAGCGCTCAGGATGCTTCTGTGGACCGGGAAGGAATCATTGTCACACTTGATTTGGAAGTCTGGAAATTTCCGGTCCTGGTAAAGGCCCAAAAAATCTTTCGTAAGCTCCGTCACGGAATCCCTAGTCTTTTCGTGATAGACACAATTTCTCCGAATCAAATCGGCTCCTCCCGAACGGAGCAACTTGTGAATGCAGCTGTGACTTACACTACCGTTGACGATCTTCAAACGCAAATGTACGGGTGTGCCTCTTTCTCTTATTTCTCTCATCTTGAGGCGAATCTATTATGACCCACGGAGCGTCGTCTTTAAACAAGTGCTCTTTTTCCTCGTATCTCTCCAAAGTGTCATCAGAGCTGAGCAGACTCTGGAAGCTCTGCACCGAAAAGCCGGGTTCTTTGAAAGCAAACGGGACCAGCTGAAGCTCAGTCTCGCCATCAGCTTCGCGGACGGATTCCAAATACAAAGTTTCGTACACGCCATTGCGAAGGAATTGAATTTTGGAAATTTCCTCACCGCACCCTAGAACGTCCGAGTTGATTTTCAAGGCTACGTCGGTGACACCTATCACTGTGGTCAAGTGCTCCTCGATATCTTCTAGACGCCACCTGAAGCGCAGGGTGAATCCATCCTCAGCTTTGCCTCGTCTTGTTTTGGCAACCACCTCTTCGAAAGTTGGTCCTGGAGGAAGTTTTAGAAGCCTCACTCTATTTCTCCAGCCTATATACACTTGTTGCGTGCAGAGAGTGCATCCATCGCCATCTATGAAAGACAGTTCGCCGGATAAGTAGAAATCGTATGCAATCGATAAGTGTACCACTAAATGGTTTTCGTGTTCGTTGACTGTACCTCTCGGGTACAGTTTGAACTGGATCCGACGGTGGAATAAAGGGCTCTCAATGAATGTTCCGTGCAGTTCCCTGTTCCAACAGCTGATGTTTTCGATTTTCCATTCTAGGACACACATATCTTCTCCCTCCATCTCGAAGGCGCCCTGTAACAAGCACAATACGGAAATATCTGGCGCACTGTAACACACTATGAGACAATACAGCCCACTGTAGCACAATGCCGAATCATACGGCTCACGGCTGGCACAATGTGTCTCTGTATCGAACTGTATCCCAACATCCAACTATAAACGGCGCACTGTATAACACGATTCCGGACTATACGGCTGACACACTGTAGCACAATACCGAAGTGTATGAAGGTTACTAATATCGTAAGAGCGTGGACAGTATGTAACGGATATTGATAAAAACAACTGATAAAAGATAAAAGTGTTCTTAAGTAGCTTGAAGGAAGGAGAAATCCCCTTCTCCCGTCTGTGTGGGCGAACGTAAGTGCGATTGTGTCGTAATTTCAGGTAAATAAACTGAACACCCATTGATCGAAAAAAAAAATGAAATTTCGTCAGATAGTCCGCGTTACCGCATCGAAGTTTCTAAGTACGAACAATTAAACATTTTCTACCTCATAAAAATTTAAACACGCATATTTGAAGATATTAAAATATTGTTTTGTATCGTATTCAGAAAATAATAATAAAAATTCTGCTTATTGGAAATTTTAATTGACTACACAAATTTATTTTCTTACGTAGAATTTTGAATTTATTTATGCAAAAAACAATATTTTCGAAAATAAAGTGTATGTAATAAATCTTACGAAAGCATCACTCAAACCCCCCTTGTCAGGAGTGATGGCTTTTTATTGACGATGTGGTTTTGGTCTTCGTGATAAGGAATCATCGCAGTGGCAGTATTAGGTTGGTTTTATTGAGATGCATAAAAGTAGTTTTGTATTTCTTATAACTATACATACTACACTTGTAAAGTGTAGTACAGTGTATTTTTTATTTCTTTTTTTAAAAATGCGTAAAAAACCCCAATTAAAAAACATTGGTGGTTATAATTTTACAAAATATAAAAAAAATATTACTTGTGTCTGGTAAGTGCGGAATTGGCTGTGGGGAGCCTAGTGGTTAAGGCATCGGCCTTGGGATCGGAGGGTCCTGGGTTCGATTCCCGACACCACTGAAGACCCATCGAGTATATGCGGAGTACGTGCTCGTTAAATCTGTGGGTCCGAAAGTCCTGAGGTCGGTCATGGCGCAGTTTACCTTGGGTCCAGGTGTCTGGAGACTATTTCCCTCCCCTTCAGATGCATGGCAAAATTGTGGAGGTGGCGATAGATAGTGGCAGCATCTATCATCCCATGAGGCAGAAGTCGGACTCCTGCCATTTATGGGCCTCACTTTCTCAGGAGCCGCACCCACTTTGCCTTGAATCCTTGCGGAGCTTGGGTATTCCAAGTGGCACACGACAACAACAACAAGTGCGGAATTTTATTTTTTCCAGTGATGATATTTTCTCTACTAATTAGATAAACGCAAAGGTACGTAAAGTAAAAAGCTGTTAGTACACCAATTTATTTTCAAGAAGTCAGATAATTTTTTTTCAGTGAAAATTTTTAACTATCATTTTTAATAAACAAATAAATTCGAAATGTTTTCAAATTCTATAAAATAACATAGAGATTTTATCATTATAAATTACTGTTTTATTGACATAGTGAGTTTTTAAAAGTCACAAGGTTCAAAGAAAGGGTCACACTGAGAGGGGATCTAACTTAACTATTGCATGGTATCAGTTACTTTAAATGCATTTTAAACATCATCATTAATATAATAAGAATATAATTAAACTTTAAAAGATAATTTTAGCCTAGAAATTGCTATTATTTAAAACTATTTTAAGAATGCTATTAGTTACTAATCAAAGCCCAAGCCAAATAAAAAACCAAAACCCATTCAATAGCAATCAATCTCGGTTAAATCGAAGATGAGGTGATTCCGAAAAAAAGATGAAAGTCACAGTCTGATGCCAAAAGGATGAGAGAAAAAAGTCTCACTCGTGAAAGTTTAATGATCACAGAGTTTGGTTTGGGAAGCGATTCTAGCGATGCTTGGGTTGCTATAGTTGTTCTTTGTCATTTAAATTTTTCGATGAAAGGGTTGGGGATCATTACGTACAGGAAACAGCAGAAATTACTTAGTATCTAATAAAAAGAATCGTAATGTAAAGAAGTATTGAGTTGTACCAGGATGTTTGCTCAGAATGCGCTTCATTTTTCTTAGAAATGTTCCGCGAGAAAATTTCCGGATTTACTAAAATATGATATTGATTATTGAGCTTTTTTCTGGTAAAAAGTAATAGTATATCCTTAATATCTCTTCCTGGCAAAATAATACTTATTATTTCCTAAAATACAAGCATGGAAAAATCCACTTCCGTCAGATCGTGATGTTGTTTTTAAAATTTAAATGGTTGGTTTATTGTTTGTCGTAAAATCGAAAATGATGGAATGGTACAAAGTATAGAATAACATAAATAAAACCCGGGTTGTTTGTATTATTCAGTAAAATTTTCCTTCTTGTGAAAATTTAATTGATGATGCATTTATTTTCTCATCTTAATTTTAACTTTTTTGTACTTATAGAGAAAAGTAGTTTTTAAATCAACTTTTTTTACCCAGTCTTGTTTTTAAATATGTAAAACATAAAAACAAAATATGTACGTTTTTAAAAAATAGTTATGTAAGATAGTAAATTTATAATTAGTAGTAAGAGAAAGTTTTGTCCAACAGAAAATGAGAAATTCAAATTGCATTATATTTTTATAACTACTCAATTACTCTTCACCACTTACAAAATTGGGGAAAAAATGATACTCTGGTTGTGATCTAAAAGGGTATAAGAATATACGTAGTGTGGAGGCATAAATTTATTTTTAAAATTAATCAAGTATCAATTTATCCTTTAAACGTAGCAATGACTCAGTTTTTTTTAAAAATTATTAGTAGGGGTTTTTTATAAAAAATGTATTGACTCTCTCTCTTGCTCAAAAGGTTTTTTTCTGTAAATGTGCTTCACTACGATGGGTCACTTATTGCAGCGAAACAAAATCCTTGTTTAGATTTCTCTTATTCTTTTCATATGTTGAAAAATGTGGAAACGAAACAAAGGTGTATCCTAAGGTGTGATTATATTTTTAAGTTGCTTAACCATAGCTTGAGGGGAAAAAATTTCTCTTTCATAAATTGTAAAAAATGGAATGCATATTTTTCTTAAAGAACCAACTAAAAATATCTGATTTAATACTAATATCAAATTTGGATACTAAAATAAAATATCCATATAAGGAGTAAGTAATTATTCTTTTCCTTTTATTCTTAAAAAATACAAATGACGTTCCTATTTACTAGTTTCTGAATCGCAGTTCTCAAAAATATTTACTGTACAGTTTTAGCCACGGCATGTAAAACTCCATAAACAAGTAAAATGAAATGAGACAAAGAGTTATTTGCATTATTATCAAGACAAAAAAAGCTATCCAATCCGATTGGATTGTAATATCTTTTTACCTGTATGAAATTGGGCATGCTACCTATTTTAACAGCGTTAAAAGATGTATTAGGGGACATCCATAAATGACGTGAGGCGTTTTTTCCCAAAATCTGGACCCCCCTTGGTGAGATTTAGTGAGATTTTACTGGACCCCCTCCCCCCAAGTGAGATTTGCCTATAACTTTTTAAAAATAATTTGCAGTTTCTTATCTGTGTGTATCCCTTTCTCATACTTAAAAAAAAGAAAATCGTATAATTTCTAACTTAAAAAGTTGACGTGAGATTTTAATCGACCCCCCTCCCCCTTGGTGAGATTTGGTGAGATTTTTCCAAACCCCCCTTTTTGACCTCACGTAATTTATGGATGTCCCCTTAGCTAGGCTGTTAGGCATTAAAAGACGTCCACCAGTTTGTTAAAATATTTTCAAAGTAATAACAAAAGCATTAAAACGTTTATGGTATATAGGAATTTAAAACTTCTAAAATTATTGTGTTCCTCATTTTAACAAAACAAGGTTTTTAAAGCAATTTACTCGTTGAGATGTTATTGTTTCTACACGTATTCTAAAATTACTTGTTACCAACAAAAGCGTATTAAAGAGACAATGGAAATTCTAATAATTTTTCTTTATAGATAAAAAAGAATTTTGCCTGGGGTTTATATAAATACATGAGGCCTGACCCGCTATTTTTAAACTGTCGATGAAAAGAATACACCTCTTTGTAAACTACATTTTAGTAAAATAAACTATCATTAAAATACCGTTGGATTTTCGTTTGTTTTTTAGTTTCTTTAAACTTTATGCATGATCAAGTTTCTAAAAACGAGACTAAAGTGTTTTTTATTAATATTAAAAAATGTAATGGTAAACAAAAATAAATATTAGAGTTACTAGGGAGCTACCGCCCCCTGCTCGCTATCGCTCGCCAACCCCCGTAAACTGCTGACGCAGGACCTTTTGGAATTGCTTCGCAATTCCCACAAATTCCAACTCGTTGAACTTAACACACTTTATAAAACAATTAAACAATTTACAGAAAAAACCTCAACCAACTTATTAAAAATACTTCAAATCCCCTCCATGAATAAATCTCCCTTAAAAGTTTGAGTATACAGGGTGATTCAGAAATAATCATCAATAATTGCGGAGAAGTTAGAGGGGCTTTAGACCAGAATATTTCGAAAAGGGATGGTGGGGCGCAGCCTTACCGTTAAAGAGCTAGGACCTAATGTAGTGCAAACGCGTTTCAAAAGGCCGTTTTTAGAAGGCCCGTGTGACGAAACAAGACATAATAAAATGAAAAAATCTATTGCATGAGGTAAGAAAGTATCCCTACTACTTACACCATGAATTCGACAGAATTTGAACCACTTTCTAAACCGTGGAGTGAGTTTCAAAAGTGCAATATTAATCGTTTAGTCAAAGAATGGAGTTCCCTTATTGGTATTTAGAAAAATGATGATCCGGGAAGGAATTTTCAAAGATCGTTACATTGATCATTGAAACTGTTTGATCATTGAAAATTCCTTCCCCGATCATCATTTTTCTAAATACCATTAAGGGAACTCCATTCTTTGACTAAAAGATTAATATTGCACGTTTTAAAACTCACCCCATGGTTTAGCAAGTAGTCCAATTTCTATCACATTGAGGATTTAAGTAGTACGGATACTCCTGTATCTCATGCAATAATTTTTTTTATTTCATTATGTTTTGTTTCGTCACAAGGGCCTCGTAAAAATGGCCTTTTGAAACGCGCTCGCACTACATTAGGTCCTAGCTCTTTAACGGCAAGGCTGCGCCCCACCATCCCTATTCAAAATATGCTTGTCTAGGGCCCCTCTACCTCCCCCCCAATTATTGATGATTATTTCTGAATCACCCTGTATATTAACTCGAACTTATCAAAAATTTAAACGAAATGTTTTTAAAAATATTCATCTTAATTATTTTTAATCTCTGATTATAAAAATAACTAATTCTAATTGTTTATCAATATTCGGACCAAACAAAAAATATTATTTTAAAGTAACTCGATAGTATAATATGCCTAGTGTTTATCATTCATATTTTTTTTAAACCCAGACTTGTTAAACAATACCGTTTAAGCAATTGAAAACAATAAGAGACAAAACATCACTATGTTTACAATTTCGATAAAATCAGAATAAAAATTATAAATATTGGACAAAAAGTGTGAAATTTTAGTATAAAATGGCGTTCATGTAAGTTTTTAGAATATGTTTTTATCAGTCTTTGAGTGATATTTCATCAAGAAAGTACTTTTTTTGAAAGGTGAAAAAACATGTTTCATCTTAAAATAAAGCGTCAATCGGACGTTGTGATTGGATGCATAATAATTTGATTGACAGTACTTGCTTTATAACTGCGACCTTATCCGTTATCTAAAAAAATGGAAATATTTTAAAATTGAGAATTTTTTTGAAAAATCGAAGGGCTTAGGGGAGAGTCGGGTAAGATGGAGAGGCGGCTAAGATGGTGACTTGAATGTTTCTCTTTATTTGCGATAGATGGCAGCCCCTTATTGGGATATATGCTTCAGTGTTGGCCATCTTTCAATTGAATTACATTCCTAGCGTGGAAAAATAACTGTAACTGCCGCCATTTTGTGTTTTGTTATTTCAGCGTGAACATATCTAAATTTGTCAACCTTTTCATTAGTGGATTGCGTTAAATTGGTGAGTGTTTTGGGCTTTTCTTCAATTTTATACATAATTAGTCTTCTCGATTAATGATATAATGTTGCTTTTAAGTTAAAATACGGTTAATTTTATTCTCGTTTTGTACTTTAATTTCGACATGACGTCGTCGGGTAAGATGGATATGTAAGATGGCGGGTAAGATGGTGGTCTCCATCTTACACGCAAATAAAAAGCAGGCAATTTACTAGTCTCAAATCAAATATTTGTGCCTATAAGGATTACATATTATCTGTAAAAACTAGATTTTAAGACATTTTTTTACTTTTATTTTGTTTAATTACTTAAAAAAAATTCATAACTGATGACAGCATCCTTAAAGTGATTATAACTTTATTTTTTTAGAAACAAAACGATGGGGAAATATAAAAGGATTACGGAAAGACAATCTTGGTCCAAAGAAGGTATGGATAAAGCTGTTGAAGAGGTACTAAGAGGAGCGTTCATTTTAACAACAGCAAAAAAATATTCTCTGCCTCAAACTTCTCTTCGGCGTTATGTGGATAAAAGGAAGAACAAAGAGCCATTTCCTGAGAACGCTGGAAGATTTAAGAATACTTTTACTGAGGAACAATTACTCTTGCTAAAAAACTATGTTACAGATATAGACAGACGTGCATTTGGTTTGACAAAGAAAGATTTTGCAAGAATCGTATTTGATTATGCTGAACATCTAAAAATAGAACATCGATTTAATAAAGAAGAAAGGATGGCTGGAAAAGATTTTGTGAGCAACTTTTTAAGTAAATTTAATTTATCTTTACGTAAGCCAGAGGCGACCTCAGTGGCAAGATTAGCAGCATTTAATGAAGTAAGTGTGCAAAACTTCTTTAATTTATTGACTGAAATTATGAAGAAACACAGATATGAGCCACACCAGATTTACAATGTTGACGAAACAGGTTGCTCAACTGTACCAACAAAATCCCCTCTCATTATAACACCAACAGGCAAACGACGGGTGGTTAAAGTATCTTCGGCTGAGAGAGGCTCAAATGTGAGTGTGGTCTGCTGTGTCAGCGCAACTGGACATTATGTGCCTCCACTTTTTATTTTTAAAAGAGTGCGCATGCAAGATTATTTGCTGCATGATGCACCACCTGGATCCCAAGCTGCCTGCAATCCAGAGTCCAGCTTTATAAATGCCAAAATATTTTTGGAATGGCTGAGCCATTTTAAAAAAATTGTAGGACCTTCAGCTGACAATCAGATTCTGCTGTTGATGGACAATCACGCATCACACATAACCCTAGAAGCAGTAAATTTTTGCAGGGACAACTTTATCACTCTCCTTGGTTTTCCCCCGCACACAACCCACCGGATGCAGCCATTGGACGTCAGTTTCTTCGGTCCTTTGAAAACTGCCTACAGTAATGTGTGCAATGATTTTTTAACTATGAATCCTGGCCAAACTGTTGCTGTGAAGAATGTACCTAGCCTCTTTCACAAAGCGTATGCCAAAGCGGCTACGCTAAATAACGCAGTGAAAGGATTTGAAGCAGCGGGGATTGTTCCCCTCAATTCACAAATTTTCTCAGCTGAAGAATTTGAACCTGCTGTGACAACAGCGGCTTATGCCACATCTAGTTCCGAAATTCATGATGCCGACACCCAACCTATTGCTGGTCCATCTAATGCCCCCGATATCCTGGTACTCCCTTTAGCTCCCCCAAAGGTAAAGAAACAAAGGACTAAAGCTCCATCGCTACATGCCACAAGTTCGCCTGTAAAAGAATATTTATTAGAAAGGAAGAAGCAAAAGGAAAGAAGAGAAGCAAAAAAAGGAAAGAAAAAAACTAAGGTCGTAGAGAATAAAACTAAGGTCGTAGAGAAGAAAAAATGCTCAAAAACTTATTTTGACTATTCATCAGATTCCTCCGTATCCATACATTACATGGACGAAGATGATAACTCAGATGAAGAAGTCGATGAAGTATGCATCATATGTGATGACTTCGGAAAAAATGAACTGTGGTTCAATTGTGCAAAATGCCACAAGTGGGCTCATGCGGCTTGTACTGGATTGTCAAATTCCGAAGCAAAAAAGAAGTCTTGGATATGTGATTTTTGTTCATAATTTTTTGGAAATTCATAATTTTGGGCATAAAATAAAATATAGTTCTTATACTTGACATAACGAGTTTATTTTATTTTGTCAAATGGAATCAACTACGTAATCGCCATCTTACCCTCCACTGGTATCCATCTTACCCGCACCATCGGGTAAGATGGATACTTTGTGATGGGAGTAAAAAAAGCAAGATTAACAAAAATATAAATTGTTTACATGGCAGGGAAATAAACTGTCATTAGGCAATAGTTGTACGAAGATATTAGTACAAAAATATTTTTTCAAATGTAGTTAGTTCTGTCTTAGAAATGTAAAAAGTCTTAGGGTCTCCAACTTACCCGACTCTCCCCTCGGAAATCCGGAAAGAATCCGGACATTTTGATACCATATATGTGTCATTCGGTTCAGTAATTAAAAAGCCTTTCTCTGGAAACCGTTCACCAAAAACTTTTTTTTAGAATAGAGAGATTATTAGAGACATCGTAAAACAGAAAAATGGGACAAATAGGTATCTTTCAATCTTTTAAATTTATTATTACGCTTATCTAGACAGTTTTTAAGAAATTGTTGGACATAAAAGGAAATATTTTGTGGTAGAACTGGCCTAAAATATTTGGGAATTAAAATATTTGGGAATCCAAGCTCATTATCAAATTATGACGCTTTTAATTAATTTATTTATGCAATAAGTATCTTATTAATTCGTAGTAAAATACTATTAGATTGAAAGGGAGTTAAAAAAGCTATTATGATGTTATGAGAGACTTCAAACTTCAAGTCCCCTTTTAAATTAATACAGCAATAACAAGTGCGAAAATCATAAGATCATTTTATGCTATGAACGAAACTTTATATACGTAACATTCAAAAAGGTAAAAATATAATATTCAAAATATATTTTCCTTTATTGTTTAATTAGGTTTAAATGATTACATTTGTAGCTCCATATTATATAAATTTAGTATTTATGCTCTATTTACAAATGTTAGACAAGTAGAACTAGCTAGATGTTTTGCTCTGGGATAGGGATTCATCGACGATTCCAGATTATTATAATTGCCCCGAGAAAACTTTGAGAAATTTCAAATCTGTGTAAATCCATGTTTTCATTTTTGAATGGAACATTTTGTTTCAAATTTTGACTTAACAAAATTAAAAAATATATCAAAATTTGTGTAAATCCATGTTTCGATTCTCATCTTTCAATTTCGATACACCAGAAATACCCAGTTTCATACAACTTAATAGTCACCTTTTAAATCATCTCTATTTATATTTTAAGTTAGGAAATTTGGAACTGAAAAGTAGATCTTTCAGCGGCCAGGTACTCCATAAATTCGCAGATCATCATGAAAAGTAGAACAAATTGCTTTTAGGTTTGATTAGTCCAAATGACCATATTCTGACGTTATGCGCAACTTAACGCATCGACAGGTCACGTCGTATTCACGTTACTTATGGTCACAGGACATTATGAAATCGATTTCAATCAGATGTTTTGATAGTGTCTGTAGGATACTGGCCAATGTTAAATGCATGAAAGATGCACTTTCTTAAAAATGAGATTATGGTGTATCGATTTTAAGTATCTGTATATTTTCCGGAATGAGTTTATGCTTGTTTCAAACTTGAGTAAATTTGATTCGGAGTCAATTTGACGATGGGACTGTGACGTTATGGGACTGTATTTTAATCAGTTTTGAAAATGCCGTTTTAAGAGTGTGCGTACAACAATAGAAACAAGTTCATATGGCAAAAAGTAAAAAGTAGGAAAACAATAAATAAATGAAACTTATCCTCCAAAACCATCTTCTTTCCTCCCAATTACTGATTTCTTATTAAGATGCAAGTACTAAAGGTAACTAAAAGGTAATTTAATTAAGGGTGTTAGGTAATTTTCAATGGTGAATTCACAAGATATCTTGTCTGATCAATTTAGACAGTAAATTATCGAGGAAGCATCTGAACTGAAAACGGACTCACTCTTAAAACGACAGTTTCAAAAATGAGTAAAAGTTACTAAAACTGGCTCCGAATCAAATTTACTCAAATTTAAAAACATGCATATACTTATTTCAGAAAATGTGCAGATACTCAAAAATGAGACTTCTTGAGTTAGTGCATGGCATTGTCATGAATCGGAGTGCGACGAAAGTCAATATGACGTGTAAAGTAGTTTTATAATAATAGTGACTACCGTCGCACTCCGATTCAGAATGCCATGCACTATACTCTATTCATTTAGAATTGGCGCTTGAGAAATAGTGCTTTCCCCCACGCTAGAAGCGTAACCATAGTTACGCTCTTCGAGCAGCCAAGAGTAAGCCTTCTTCGTCACTTTGACGAGGATAGTTGCTATGGTTACCGATCGGTGGTGGGGGAAGGAAATATTTTCAAGCGCCAGTTCAAAATGAAAAGAGTATAACTCAAGAAGTTTAATTTTTGAGTATTTTTAGAAATGAGTTTATTTATGTTTTCAAATTTGAGTAAATTTGATTCGGAGCCAGTTTGAGTAATTTTTACTCAGTTTTGAAACTGTCGTTTTAAGAGTATAACAGCACTGGAGGGGCGGGTTAAAATCGTGTATGGCATTCTAGACATTGATATTCAGTTGGATATTTTATCGATTTTATCTCTAAAAATTGCTATGGTAGGGTTCATGAGAGAGAAATGATTCAGAGACAGTCCGACCGTATAAAAGAGATCAAAAAGAGAAAAGTCAAGCCAAAGCCCTACAAGTTGCCGACAGCTCGCAGACCGGGGCAACAAACAAAAGCAACTGATCAGCAAAAAAATGGATATTCAGAAGTCGATGCGGTGATTCGATTTGTTTTTCTATTTTAGGGTACAAAATGAAAACGTCACGGGATGGATTTATATCACACAGTTGGATGAACTGTCGCGATGCCTCTTTGGATCCAATATCTCTGGCTTCTTCAGTTGTTTTAATTCATTTTGGGTATCGTTGCATGACACCTTTCAAATCCATGGATGTATAAATAATGTAATTATTGTTAATTATTGTTATAAAGTTAACATATGGCTTGTAGTTCGTTGATAACTATTCTGACATAATTTTCAATTTAAGAAATAGTTACTCTAAACTTACATGCATTTTTAAAGTAACAGAAATAATAAGCCATTATTTTCTGTCTGGTTCTTGTTCTTGTTCTTGTTGATTGGATGGAGACATTTGCTGACTATTAAAAAGTCGCTTCGTCTTCTTTTCCTATTTCTTTAGTCTTGTTAGTATAGTCTTGTTAGTATAGTCTTGTTAGTGCTTCTTCTTTACTCCGGTGTAATAGAGCTCACTTGGTTGTTTTCTGTGCTTTTTAAGAATGATGTGATAGCCCTAGTTTTGAGTTTTATATTATTTTTGTTCATGTTCATTAGTTCAAGAAAGTTTTTTGGAGAGTTATTGAGGGTTTTAAATAGCTTTAGTCTTTGTTTGTTATATTTTTTACACCAAAGTAGCATGTGTTCATTTGTGTCTGTTACATGGCATATGTTGCAGATTGGGCTATGGTATCTGTTGATTTTGAAGAGATTTTCATTAGTTAACAGGGTCTGAGTGCGAAGTCTTGCTATAAGTATGTCTTCTTTTCTGTTAAATGGGATTAATCTTTCTTTGTTACCGTGTTCTTTTAAGTATTTGAAGTTTGAGAAGTATTTACTTGATGCCCATTCGTCTTCTTGCTCCTTTTTTATCTTATTAGCTATTTCTTTTGTTAAGTCTTCTGGGGATATAATATTGAATATGACTTCATTTGGGGCTTCTTTGGCGTTTTTGTCTGCTAATTCATTTTCCGGAATTCCTTTATGTCCTGGAGTCCAAATGATTTCGATGCTTAGGGCTGTCTTCAAAGCTTCATTTAGCGAGTTGTATAGTTGTATTATGATTTTTGGTGATTTATAGGATACTGATTGTAAAGCTTTGATAACAGATAAGCTGTCAGATAGGATCACATAGTGTTGTTTTAAAGTGAGGAATTCTTGGGTGGCTATAATTATTGCCGCCGCCTCTCCGGTGAAAATGCTGTTAATTTCAGGGATGGTTCCAGCCTTGACTCTTGAAGTATTTGTGTCAATTGCTGCTATTTTGACGCTATTTTCTTTTTTTGTTGCGTCGGTGGCTATTATGATCTTGTTATCCGTCTGTTCTTGCTTGAAAATTTTGAAAAATGTTTGTATTTCTTGATCTGAAGCTTGTTTATTTTGGAAATCATAGTCATTTATTTTTATTTTTAAGTTTGTTTTTCTTTTTAGATCTATATTTGCAGAAATAATTTGTTCAGGATTGATATGGTTCTCCTTTATTATCTCCAGAAATTTATTATTTGTTGGGGGATTTCTTTTTAAACGATAATTTTCTTCCTTTGTCTTGAAAAAGGATGCTAAAACTGATGAGTTGCCCTTGGATATCTGCTTTATACCAAATTTGTCTGGTGATAACACTTTATTAATAAATTTAGATAAAATTGCTTCTTGATCTTGTTTACTATCACAATAAGCAAACTCTTTAACCATGAATTAAAAAAATACCGTATTTAAACTATATATTAATGACGAAAAAGTTTCATTATTACATTAATAGGTACAACAAAGATTCAAAACATTACAAAAAATGAAAGATTGGTTTGCATAAAAATTATATCAAACTTGAATTTTTAATGTATCTCATAATAAAGGGATATTGATAAGTGGGCAACAGTTTGCGTTTTATTACAAGAGACATGTTTTAGAATTAAAGTTTAAAAGAAAATATCATAATATTTCGTTTTTATATAAATTGATTTCATTCAGAAAAAAAGCCTAATAGAAAAAAATCTAGTTTCCTGATAAGTTGATTGGAATTTATTTTGTACACAATCGAAATTAACTTCTTTATTTGCCTTAAAAATCAAAATTACAAACAAGCTTTGGATTTTTTGTTCAAAAAACTTAAATATGTTAAATAAATTTCTTTAAATCTCCCCAACAACTCTCTACTTTATCCTTCATAAACTTATGCAGCTGCATTTTTATTAAATTTACTATAAATATAAATTTATTCAAAATTACAAACAACGCATATTTTTGCTTTAAATGCCATCTTTTAAATTGAAGTATTCTCTTAAAATAACTGTTGAACACAGCAACTTGTAAATAAGATTCGTATGCATTCTCCTAACATCAACACCAGCAACAGAGTAACAACCGCTTCTAAGGTTGGCGATTCAGGATACCGGATAGAGCACATTGATTTTTTTCAAAGGTGGGTTACTCGCGCTTCATGCATCAGTGATGTCCTTTAAAATATCGTTATTCAGTGTACGGTAGCAGAACCTATCACGTACTGCTACGTTTTCTGATTCTCTATGGACACTGCTTGCTGATAGGGTTAGTTAATGATAGTGGGTAGAAAGTTAAAACGAAGTATCATAAAAGAAGCGATGATGAAGTTGATAGTGGTGTCTATTAGAAAAGGGAGAATGTGTTTCAAGATGGGAGATACAGTTTTTCAAGACGAAAGTTTCACTCCTCTTTTGTTATGGTTATATCCTTCGAGAAAAAATCTTAATGGTTGAAAACGTAAGAATGAATATTATTCTAAAAGGAAGTAGAAACTGACGAATCTAACCAAAAAGTAAAATTCCAAATCTTTTTAACAAGATCTATGCTTTTCCTTTTTTAATTGGTGTAAAAGAAAATGTTATATTGTACTAGTAACTAGTGTGTAAAAATAAAAATTGCAGTCTTTCTTTACTCAAATTACCAATTGGTTTAATTTTAATGATCTTGAGATATTACTCTGTTTTATAACACCAATATTTTTATCAGTTTTCATTCATCGAATGCATATTTTATACTATTAAGTTACTGTCAATCCACTAATTTGGATTTGCTTCATGCTAAATCATATGATTAATTGCTCTGTTAGTTTGAAAAGGTTCATTTATAAAGTGCTATGGAAAGTAAACCGATTAAAATGTGTTAACCTTACAATGCATGATTTTTTAAATTCACTTGAAAATCATTTATTTGACTTCTATTATGGTGTAAATTAGTAAAAAAATACTAATTTTTAATACTAATGCTAAAATTTAATTTAATTTTTTTCTACTTTTAATTGACAAAAAACTTTGTCCTTGTGAAATTAATTTGTGTCCCTTGTGAAATTATTTGTGAAGTGAAATAAAACCAAATGCTCTAAAAATATAAAAAAACAACTTATCTTTTCAAAACAATTTTGTTTCAAGCTGAAAATTTTTTTTATTTTAATTTATAAGGTCCTTTTATTTTGGCGTTTTCTGTCTCTTGACTTTCGTTTCACTAGCTACTAACAAATGTCTCAAAATAGTACCCCTGCTGCAATCTACTGGCAGTCTAAAGTGCTAATACAATGAAATGTTATATTTATTGTACTTATTGCATGGTGCTGCCCTTTGGAAATGGAAGATCGAGTAGGAAATGGGGGGGGGGAATGTCGTGTTGCCAAATGGCAACAGTATGCACTGTAAGGTTAATTATGATAAGGTGGGTGCAAGCTGGATTTTTAAGTTAAATAGACGAAAAATAATCCAATATGTAAAGAAAACATTATTAAAATATCTCAACAATCAGTGTTTCTTTATTTTTAAAAATATTTTTAAGAAATAAAACATATCCAAATAGTTGGATTGAAGATATTTATTTGCCCCCAGCTAATCCTAAAAAAAAACCCCTAAAATGTAATGTAAGACAAAAAGTAGTTATAACTTGATGATGAAGCAGAAAGTATCAAGTGTCTCCTCATACTCCTGGAAGAGTTGGTTAAATAAAACAGTAGAAAGAAGGGGATCAAAACATTTGGTCGTATCTTTCGGAGTTTGCTTATCATCATCCACATCTTTCTTATTCTTAACCTATCCTTCATGTCTCACCATCATGCCCAAAACAAAAACACAACTAGTGCTAATATTTAGAGAGAAAGCAGACGCTATTGATTGGTCATTAACTACCCGTACTCAGTCAGACTACGCACTAAAAGGGTGCAATAAATCGAAGAATAAAGCTCCATTGTCCGGGACCATCTCCTCACACTCACGCTGGTCAGTTCCTAGAACAAGCCTCCTTCAGAGAGTAATTCGACCTTCATTTTTTTCGAAACAAGGCTGTGTTTCTTTCCACCTACGGGGGCTCTCTCATTGATAACGTTAAGATCGTGACAAGACAGTCTTCCTTCAAAACTGAACTTCGATCTCCGGTGAGGTCAGTGATCACATATTCCGGATCCCCGAGATCTTTTCCGATGAGTAAACACCTAAAAATAATCGCCAGAAAGAACCTTCGGGCTTTATCGTCAGGTAAAAAAGCCGGCAGGTGGATCGAACACGTGTTTTGGCGGTGTGTCATCCATCAAGTTGTTGGTGAGTTGTCGGGACACGGGTTTTAATTGAAAAGCCTCGCGGGAACAAGGGATTGCGTCATGGTTTTAATTGATTTGCTGAGTGAAGGATATATCTTTTTTAATTAAAGATATTAAGTTTTTTTAATCAGGAAATATGTAGGCAATTAATTTCAGTAAAACCTGAAACTTCTACAAGTGGAACTATTTAAAACTGCAAGAATTTAAGTCTTTTTAAACTTTTTTTCTATGAAGTAATTGTATAGTTGTTGATAGTGTTTTATTCTTGACCATTATTTCGTTTCGTGACCTTTTTTTATTTATTGCTTATTTTTTATACGATAATTGCAATGTACCTACAGTTAGAAACTTTTAATTATCTGAATAACAATTAACAACTTATACCGGCGTGAAAGACCAATAGATTTACTATACTTAATTAACACCTTCTACATTGACGTAAAAGAAATAGTTGTATTAAGAATTCAGTGGTACTTCCTCTGAGATCTATTCAAAAATAAAGATATCCAACCGGAAAATGTTTGCAAATACTCCGCTTCACTCGTGGTATCCTGAAAAGTCGCCAGGCAGTGCCCTTGCCCTTAGAGGGGATAGGCCCACCCAGGTCAAACTCAGCCGACTTAGGAGTGGACATATTGGGAGCCTTAAATTTTTAAACGGTGAAAAGACTTTTCAGATGTGCACTAAATGAGCATCAGCTCAGGCCTCCCCGGCACATCTTTTAGAGTGCATGGGACTAAGTGTGAGGGACCTTCTGACTACTCCTCTTTTGGTGTATTATTTTTTAGGGATTTACAAACTCTTGGACTTGGTCTAGCTTCGACTAGACCAAGGGGAATTAGTAACAACAACAACAACAACATAATTCAGTGGAAAAATCCATTTCCATTACAACCATCACACTATATTAATGTTCGACGCCAAAATTTTTTCTAGTGACAGTCAATTTATAGTTGTTCATAAGAAAGGGTTCTGGGAGAATCGGCATTCGGATTAGCATAAGGTATATAAAATAAGTACCGTAAAACGGGGTGAATCGGATCACTTTTGAAAAAAGTTTTTTAAACCATCATAGCTCTGGTTATTTTGGAGTTATAAAATCAGGATGTCTTATTCTACACATTGTTCAGAAGTTGTTTCAGCCATCAAAATTTATTTTGCGATAATATCTTAGGTCTACCACGGCTTTAAAATTGAATACAAAAAAGGTCACAAAAACTTGGCTGTCAAAACTTTGCTTATTACACCAAAAAAATAACTTTCTTTTATCGGTTTTCGGTATCCCCGTGTGCTCCCGATTCTTCCAAAGATTTCTTTGCAATCGAATTTAAAATAAATGGTAATTCCGATTTTTGCTGAATTTTTTAGTAAAACAAGTCCATTCCGACTGCTAATGCGGAGTGAATCGGATCACGGCACTTAAAAATTTGTATAAAATAAACCGTTCAAGATAATTGAATTTTTTCAACGAGTTCTTAAAGTATTTATTGGGACTCGAAATATCCCCCCTTTTCAAAGCATTCCAAAATCTTTATTATTAAACTTTTGGCAGCAGTTCAAAGTTCAAAAGTGATCCGATTCACGCCGTTTTACGGTATAATTTTAAAGGTATATCTTTCTCCTGTAACTTTGTTGCTAAATAATTACGACACCAAGCACTCAATCATACAAAAAACAAATTTACTTCTGTAAGCACTCTGAAGATAAATTTAGCTTCCTAACCATAAACTATGAAATGAATTTCACCAAGAGTGTGAAAGATACGAAACTGGAACAGCTCCAGCCAGAGAGAGCTAGAAAAAAATGTCTTTTCCGATTGCTTTAAAGCTTAAAGTAAAACATTTTCCTTCACTTTTTAAAGAGTTTTCGATAAGAAAACCGTTTCAGATGTAAAAATATTTTTAGCCGCGGGAACACGAAAAATAAGCAGACTCAACACTGTATCATCACCAGAAAAAAAACAGACTAACTATTTTAACCATCGGCCTTAAAGCCCTCTGACGCCTTCCCATCGCAAAGCATGCGTGTTTCCGCATCAGGGTCGCGTGAACAGGCTATTTTGAATGCCTTGGCTGAGGATCGTCTTAACTATACTTGCCTTTAGGGATTTGTCTACCTTCAACCTTGAGGATAGTCCCTTTATTCGAGGTTACTAAAAGAGTGTTAACGTCAATGAATGATGAGGAAAATAGTAAATAAAGAGTATTATGCAAATCTTCGTTTAGTGATCTACAATTTTTAAGCATATAAGGGAGTTGTCTACAAATTTTGTTACCGTCTGAAAATGATTGTGGGGAGTTCAAATTTTTTCGTCTATCCGATTAGATCTGTTATAATCCGAAATTGAAAAGTTGACTCTTGGAATAATTGTACAAATCTTGGAATTACTCATTAAACTACTCATCTAGAGGAAATTAGTTCATTTTATCAAACATAATTAAGAGGAAATTCCAATAAAAATTAATAGATAAATGCATATTGCAGATGCATAGTTATTAATTCACACACATTCCATTTTTTAATAAATTCTTTTAATAACTCTAAACCATAAACTTAATTGAGAAGTCGAAGTCACTTTAGGGCCTAAATTGTTCTACGATTATTTTAAACTAATCATTGCTATTAAAAAGAAATTTATAGTTGCTAATTTTGGATGTTTTATAGAAAAATAATAGTTGATTGCCTGAAGAAAAAGAAAGGCACGCTAGTATAATATCTTTATCTATAAGTTAAAAGTTTGTTAGAACAGAGCTGAAGGAAGCAATCGTAAAGGAATGCTTTAAACTTCACATAGTGAAGCGTTAGTTGTGACTTGGCAATTTACCGAGAAGTGTAAATAACGGCCTTCTAAAACGGCGTACGCTAAATGCTTATAATAGCCACTCTGATAAAAACAAACTAAAACAAATATTTAATAAGATATTACTTTCAAATTTAACGTCTTGCTATTTTCCATAATTAATAGTTTAATTTTTTTCAGAAATAAAATGTTATCTAAACTTTACTCAAAAAATTATGTTTTTCTTTCTAATTCCTAAATTATCTTTTTATCTTAACTTAAATTTACCTATCAATGATCAAAGAAATTTTTATACATTTTCATTTTAAGACTAACAGTGGCATCTTTTATGGTTTGCCCATCCATTCCACTTCCATTCACAAAAGAAATTCCGTTTTTAGCTGTTGATATTTATTTTCATCAGGTATCCTATATGATACACGATAGGTTTTAGTTCATTACAATTCTCATATGGTCCCAATCAAATGAATCTGATTTTTTTTGCAAATGCAGCACCAGTCTAATTTTTGAAAACACATTCCTTGCAATGCTGTCTTGACAAATATTTACCTCAAAGTAAAAACTCCAACGTTTACGTTCATGTAAAAAACCATTTGCTTGGCAAATATCAATTCGGACATGGTTCGGAAACTAACCTAATCATTCCTTTTCAGAATACCATCAGACAGCCAAGCGTGCCATCTCATAGCTTCGGCACCTCAAGGCACAAAAAGACATCTCATCAGGAGCAAAACTTCTCAGAGGGCATGGGTGTAAAGAGCGTTTTCGAATCACCCGGCGTCTGCTTTTGATAATGATCCCTCCCACCCTTTCTGCTCCGGTAAGTCTTCCATTTAAGAGATTCTTTTGTCCCAGCCGAAGGTGGAATGCGTCTGGAAGAAGAAGGGGAACTCTGATTGTCAGAGCTTTGTTTTTTCGTTGGTTTTCCCCGTCTGCGCGACACGATTTTTAGGTGACTGAACCGATGTGCGTGTAATTGGCGTTGAAAAACACTCGATTGCCCTTAATGCTGATTGAGAGTTTTTAGTTCCAGTGGTACGGGTCATATACAGATGATTTTTTGTTAAGTAGTTTTTTTGGATGGGCTATGGTCTGTCTTGTAACTAACCTTAAGCAGATTAATGGAGATTTATATCACGATTAAAAAGTTATCAATCAAACATTTCACACTATGTAATTAGAAAAATAAATTTGTATTAATCTAATTTATTTAAAAGCTGATTTGCTCTTTTTATGCCTTATAAGCTTAGTCGTTTGTTTTTCCTTAAACCTTAATAGTTCATGGTGTAAAAAATAAATGAGTATTTACTTAACCTGCTTACATGATTTTTTTACAATTTATGATGTTTTAAACATGTAGTTGTATTATTTTGCCCCAAATCAATTGAACACTTCAATTAAGAGTTAAGAAAATAATCTTGGTTAAGCCACCATGTCGATTATTTTTTTGTTAACTAAATGAAGTAAGTTTTATGGCTAAAATTTTAACTCTTGTACAGCTAAAAAAGGGCAAATTTGCAAAAACTGGTTTTATGCTCCATAATACGTTTTAGGTAGTATGTAAATTCGTTAAAACTGTAGAAAATTGGAACTTTTTATATGATGTCTCTTTTTTCAAGAGATATCGCTATCGTTATGGTATAAATATAATAAGAAATCTTAAACAAATTTCTAAACGTTTAACATATTTTGATGATTGCCAGTAGACTTCAAATTATAACTCATGCACTCTATTCACTTATTAATACTTAAATATCTCATGTAATTTAATAAGAAAAGAACAAATGTGAACTTTACTAATAAGAAGAAAGAAGAAATAACTACTAGAATAGTAGTAAGATTGAAATTGAATTTATTGAACTGTGTAGAAATAATATATTCATAAATTAAATTTGAAAGCATTCAAAATTTAAGAAACAGAAATGAAAAAAACCATACTTAAAATAATCTACTTTTATGCAACTATAAAATCTGCTCTTTATGTATTTGTATATTACAATTATTTGGTATATTACACATTATTATTTTCTAAAATAATTTTCGGTTTTTCTCTAAGTTTGAAATTAGTACTTTTAACTTCAAAAAAAATAAATCCTGCAAATAAAAAGTAGCGTGGGAAAAATATAGAAATTTTTGAAAATCAAGTTAGCCTCGGTATTTTTAAATACAGGGGGAATTTTATTATTTTGTAAAGAGGTCAAATCTAATCAATACGTAGACGATTATTTAAACCAGGGATAGCAATTAAAAATTTATGGCCAATTTCAAGTCATCTTGAAAACTTTAAATTAACAAAATGTAGTTCCTTCAGCTCAAATAACCATCAACTTCAAATTAATGAGACGTAATTTATTTAACAATACCTATAACATTTATATTAGATTATGTAAATTGCTTTAAATTAGTTTTATATTGAATTATTTATAAATAAAAATAAAAATAATAAAAAATAAAAATAAAACTAAAAATAAAATTGAGTCATTTTCAAACAAATCTTATGTTTACTAAAGCCCTGAATAGCAAAGCTAAAAGTAACGTAGCTTCATCCAGGGCTTTAATGTTTACTAGCTTATACAAGTCAAATAAAAACAATAGTAATCCCAATGTTAATAGATCCCCGACATACCACCTTAAATTATGTCCTAGATACAAATGTTATTAATTTTAACAATTTATCTCTATCCAATAAAAAAAATTCAAACTTTTATAAAAATATTTCCTCTAATAATTGTTAACTACACAAAATAGTTTCATAGTACAAAAGTGTGTAGATAATGGCTAACGGCACATCAAAGATCTTATAAATCTAGAAAAAATAATGCCTGCAGATTTTCTGTTATCTATATTGAGTTTTATTGTTTTCTTTGTTTTAGTTATTTTAAGTGCATTTCCAACAAATCTGAAGCAACAGCAGTTCTCTTTTACTATATCATGTTTAGTTTATCTAAGAATTTAAATATAAATATTTATTTTAAATGAATTTTTAAAACTTTAAAAATACACTTTTTGTTGGGAAATTTGTCTTATTATATAATAAACGTTCAGGCAAGGAATTTTGTTATTACTGATTATGATTATGAATGCTGATAAAATTAAAAAAGTTTTTAAGTAAAAAATATTATATTGTTACAAAAAATCGGGGTGATAATTAAATAGCGTGATATTAAGTACTAGCTGGTATGCCCGGCCTTGCACGGGTGCAGAGTATAAATGTATTATTTTTAAGTTTTCCCAAATATATTTCTAATTTTGTATAATCAGTATTTACCAATCATCCCGGTATCCCAGGCGTTTTTTTTTCATATTCCGGTGTTCCCGGTAACTTTTCCTATCCCGGTGTCTAGTAATTTTTCTTATCCCGGTGTTCCCGGGTGGATTAAAATTCCTTCAGTTTTTAAGCAATATAATTTTTTAATGGTTTCCACATTTACATGGAAAAAGTAGTCTAAAAATTATTTAAAATTGCTTAGATCCCTTGATTAATCATATCTTCAGGAATTAACGTTTTCGGTGAAATTATTCAATAATTAAAGCTTTTCAAAATTATTCTTTTCTTGTTGATAGGTAGTTTTAACAGTATTTTGTTTGTTAACCAACTTTCTTAAAAGGTAAAATATTATCACTTTTTGATTTTACATCCTCGTTTCCATGGAGACTATCTTAACAACAATGACATTCCATAAGTTTTTTAAAATATAAAAATTAGATAAACTCTCAAATAAAAATATGCTAAACTGTACTTAAAATTTTTAAATTTCATTGAAATAGATTTTTAAATTATTAATATAATTTTTAAATAGACTTGTACCTAGTGTTTCTATTAAAAACTTGTTGTTTAGCATTAAATTTTCTTTGTAACAGTGGAGTAAACAGATCTCTTGTTGAGGAGAAATAAAGCTATTTCAGCAAAATGACCATAAAAAGGGTCAAAAGAGGATCAAGGGGTCAATTAAAGTTTTCGAAACATAGCCTATGTTTTTTTCTGAGTTTTTTTACGTAGGTATACCAAGTTTGGTGCAGATCGGAAGTAAACTGTGGATTTGTATAGAAGACAACCATACATATATATATATACACACTTAACTTTATTATATTAGACTAGCTGATATGCCCGGCCTTGCACGGGTGAAAAATATAAATTTATTATTTATGGTGTTTGCTATCAAAACCAGCTCATTCCATATTTTTTTGAAATCCCTTTTTTGCATTTTTTGAAAATTTAGAGGGTCCTTCATAACCTGGCTAAGGGATATATCTCAAATCCAGCTCATTCCAACCCAAAAATTAGATTAAAGGGTGAAAACTATGATCTCGACTGTGAAATTTCAGATCGTTTGAAAAAGTTAAGTGAATGTCATTTATTCAAACTCGTAAAGACACAAATTAACTGGTTTACTGAAAAAAATCAATTTCACACAACTTTATTGAACAAAAAACTGAAAAAAAGCGTGATAAATCGTGTTTTTGCATCAAAACAGCTCATTCCAACCTAATTAGTGTAATTACGCCCAAGGTAATGCAACTGGAATGAAAATAGAAAAACTAATCGAATTCTAGGTGGTTGTACCTACAATTAAAATTTAAAAAACAAATTTAGCTTTAGAACTGTGGACGTGAGAAGTTTTTTGTCTCTCCTGTAAAATTTCCAAAAATGGAATAAGCTGGTTTTGATAGCAAACGCCTCATTTTTAAGTTTCCCCAAATACATTTCTAATTTTATATAATCAGCATTTACCAATCATCCCGGTATCCCAGGCGTCTTTTTCATATTCCGGTGATCCCGGTAACTTTTCCTATCCTGGTGTTCCTAGCAATTTTTCTTATCCCGGTGTTCCCGGATGGACTAAAATTCCTTCCAGTACTACTCAAGCGCAATACTATAACTTTTGAATGATTTCCACATTTACAACATGGAAAAATATTCTAAAAATTATTAAAAATTTCTCAGATTCCTTAATTAATCATTTCTTTAAGAATAAACGTTTTCGGTGAAATTATTCAATAATTAAAGCTTATTCCGTTTTGAAATTTAAGAAAAAAAAATCAATATTTTCTAGTTGAAAGGGAGTTAAAATGGTTTTTGGTTTGTTTACCAACTTTCTTAAAAGTTAAAATATTATCACTTTTTGATTTTACATCATCGCTTCCATGGACACTATATTTTAACAAAAATGATATTCCATAAAGCTTTTAAAATATAAAAATTAGATAAACTGTCAAATAAAAGTATGTTTAACTATACATAACTTTTAAATTTCATTGAAATAGATTTTTAAAATATTAATATAATTTTTAAATAGATTTGTACCTAGTGTTTCTATTAAAAAATTGTTGTTTAGCATTAAATTTTCTTTGTAACAATGGAGTAAGCAGATCTCTTCTTGAGGGGAAATGAAGCTATTTCAGCAAAATGACCATAAAAAGGGTCAAAAGATGGTCAAGGGGTCATTAAAAGTTTTCGAAACATAGCCTATGTTTTTTTCTGAGTTTTTTTACGTAGGTATACCAAGTTTGGTGCAGATCGGAAGTAAACTGTGGATTTGTATAAAAGACAAACATATATATATACATACATACATACATATATACCCACACTTAGTTTTATTATATTAGATTTGTAAAAGTTTTAATGAGAAAAAATAAAAATATTATAAGATGACAATGAGGATAGATGAAGTTGGAGGTCTTTTGCTTGATATGGTTTATCTTTTTCAGAATTTCAGCTTTAAGGGAATTTTCAGCTTTAATTTCAGCTTAATTTCAGCTTTTTGTTAAATCATCAAAAAAATCGATTTTTTGAAAAAAATATATGTGATAGCCTAGATATTTCTTAACAATTTAAAAAAAAACGCATGCGAAAATTCGTATTGTTTCAGAAGTTATGGCTAAAATTCTGAAACAAGAAACCCAAGGAGATTACTAACTTTAGAACTTGGAGGTCATTTTTCTCAAAATGTGATTTTTTTGTGTTCCATGCATGATAAAATTTGAAGTAATAAGAATGAGAAACTTTGAAACTTTGAGAGCATCAATATTTAGTAGTGACAATAAAGCCCTAGCTCTTTTTAGAGTTTTGAACCTATATTTCATTATTTTTTGAGATTGTGAACTTATAATTTTTTTGCGTTTTTGACACCAAAGTTCAAATTATAAGAAAAAAATATTAATTGACTGTCAAACTCAAAATATCTGCTAGGACTTGATCGTATACTCATATAGTATATATGTGAATTAAAATTTTGAATTTTCATTTAATAGTTAGTTAATTATCTTACATGAAAGCCACTGCATACAAACATTTAACCGTCAAAGTTGCTTTTTTTCGACTCAATGTATAAACTTAACTATGTCTATTAAGTATTCAATTATTTTTTTACATAAAGTTTAGGAAATGAGGTTTTAAAATATGTTTAAACCGAGTCTTTTCATAAATTAGAAAAAAGTTATTAATGTTTTTGGAAAATGTAAAGTTGTTTTCACTGCACTGAGTTTTAACAGTCCTATGACCCCTTAAAAGTATTTATGTATTTTAAGAATTAAGGAAACAATTTTAAAATATTAAAATAACTGTTTGAACAAGTAGATTATTCATAGTTATGAAGTAGGATAAATTAGTCTGCCAAACAAGGCAATTTTCATTTACTTTTGACCGAAAATATTTTGCTTGCTGAA
Organism: Tetragnatha versicolor; assembly: GCA_024610705.1. NCBI lineage: Eukaryota > Metazoa > Arthropoda > Arachnida > Araneae > Tetragnathidae > Tetragnatha > Tetragnatha versicolor. Next base: position 61,914,773 of record JANDEH010000001.1, read on the forward strand.
ACCTATCATAATGAAAATAATGATTGTATACGTGAAACGAGTTAAGGGATTTGACTTCAATGAAATTTTTTTTAATTTTAAAAACAGTGATCAATCGATCAATCCCTGCTATCAACTATCTAAAAAACAAAATTTATTTAGCCTGGAAATTTTGGAATTTTAATTGTGTGTGTTTATTTTAGGATTAATTTTTCTTACAAAGAGTAGAACTCATTGATTAGAGATTTCTTGAGCATATAGTTAAAATGTAATAGACTGGAAATTGTAAACAATTTTTTATTCGTTTTGATACTTTAGGCCTGCATAGTTTATCAGTTTTTCAATTAGAATGGAAAAATATTATATGAATTTACAAGAAAAATAGTTTTAAACTTTCTATCTATTTACGGTTCAACTCCGTTAACGTTCCCACTAAATGCTTCCTGCTCTTTAGGACATTAAAAGGTAGAAATATTCTTAACATATTTCTAACTCATCGATTAAAATGTTTAATTAAATGAATAACGTTCAGTTTATCATTAAATATCAGAAAAAATTATAGATATTTGAATATATAGCGTTTTAAAGAGATTGCCAATATTTAGCGTGGAACTGAACCCTATTTACTAAATAAAGCCATTTTATTTTACTTCGAACAGTTAAAAATAAAGCAAATTAAACGGATTTCAATCTTTAAAAATTTTTAATAAAGTTGTACTTTTACATAATTGATTCTTATATTTAAAACTGTTTATCTATAATGCTGCTATTTATAAACTAATGTATTATAGATACAGGTATTTTTTGAAGATACCATTCGAAAGTTGATGTATTTTTAAAGGTCTGAACCATTGGAGATGAAAACATTATTGAAATCTGTTTTAAATGAAATAATCTAAATATCCAAATGATTTTTTATTGATCTGGGGAAAGTTCCCTGCCAAAATCCTGCAAAATTGCTTCAAAAAGCTGAAGGGAATTAAAACACTTATACTACATTCACACATGAAAAGTAAATCTAGTTTAACTGCTTATCTAGCTTAAATATAGCATTGTCACAATGCTATATTTAAGCTAGATTAGCACTTAAACTAGATTAACTTTTCATGTGTGAATGTAGTATTAGGCTGCAGTTGCTTCAGAAAATCTGCAGTTGTTTTAGAAACCGCTGATAACTCTTTAGATTGGTTACAAAATTATTGTTGAAAATCTTCAAATTACATGGCCAAAAGGATAAAAAGTCATAATGCTACAAAATAACCGCAGAGGGGGGTTGCATTTTTCATTCTCCCTGACCTTTTCTAACCACAGGTACACAATTATTAAACTTCGGATAAAGTGTTTTCAGAACTTATTAATACCTGCTCCAGGACTTCTTGTTAAACGTTTTCTGGTCTGCTTATCTTTTTGGTAATCATACTACACCGATTTGGGGCCATCCATAAATGATGTCACACTTTTTTTGCCCATTTTTGACCCCCTCCCCCCCCTTTGTCACAAACTGTCACACTTCCCCATACCCCCTCCCCCCCTCTGTCACATGTCACGCTCTTAAACCAACAATATGTCTCAGTGGCGTAGCCAGGATTTTCCCATGGGGGGGGTCCAGTGCAAAAAATTTACCATTGGATATCAAAAAGTTTCTACAATTAGTGAAATAAAGTTATAATTTTCACATTACTTTTAATTTCTTCTCTGTGTTAATTAATATAAATTAGTGTAATAATTCAGATTAAGTATTAATTTGATTGAAAGTTCTGATCCACGTAATTTTTTTTATTAAGTACAGAGACCGTTAAGAAACAGATTAAGAGTTTTCAGTAGCTCCATATTAAAAAGGGGGGTACACCCCCAGAAAATGTTTGGAAATTTGATTTTGAAAAGGATGTTTTTTACTTCATTTATGAGGTAATAACCGAGGAGAACCGCTCCTTGTAAGCCAGATAATTTTTAAGGAAAAAAATAGAAATCTGACATTTCTGAGGTAGTAGTTGATCCAGGATTCGGTTTTGGGGAGAGTTAAAAATTATGAAATCAAATTGAATCTTCTCAACGAATACAATATTAAAAAGGTTGAAAATAATTGTGTCCGAATTACCTTAAGGGGGTTTGGGGGACCTCCCCCAGAAAATTTTTGGAAATTCAATTCTAAAAAGCAGGTTTTCAACTCGTTTTAATACACCTAATCCGAATTTCGAACATTATATTTTCAGGAATTTTTTATTTGCTAGGAGTTTTGTATTTTGACAAACTCATCATAAAAAAATGTGTTTATAATAAAGTTCCAAGTCCCAAGGGGGGTCTGGGGGTACTCCCCCAAAATTTGTTGGAAATTTGACCCTAAAAACAGGGTTTGGTTTACTCGTTTAGTACCCTTTATCGCCCCCTCCCCTTATATCGTCCCTCAATTAATACGTTTGTTATGGGGAAACCGGGGGTTCCCCCGGAAAATTTTAGATTTTAACATGCAAAAAAGGTAGTTTTTAGACACTTTTAAGGGACATAGACGCCCTCTTTTGAGTAGGCACTGGAATATTTAACGCATAAAAAGGGTTAAAAAATTTTGGGTCGGGCCCATGGGGGGGGGTCCGGACCCGCGGACCCCCCCTTCGCTACGCCCCTGATAATGTCTAATACACTAATTTGAAAGTGCCCGGAACCAAGTTTTTTTTCGTTGATTTTCAGTTGCAGGATGTGATGTCACAACTTTCAAACCCCCTCCCTCCCCTTTGTCACAAACTGTCACAAATTGATTAACCCCCTCCCCCCCTCTGAGCGTGACGTCATTTATGGACGGCCCCTTTACAAAACTGTGGGGATCACTCGACTTAAAAAAACGCCATCAATAGATCTATCTGATGTAAAATCGACAAAAATAAATAGACATAATACCTTGAACTACATTTTACTCGTACGTAGTTAGATAACGTAAAAGCCTGTTTTTCCTCATCCTAAATCTTATATTGCTCCAATTTATTAAGTATCTTGATTTAAATTAAATAAGATTTGAAAAGAACATTACCTTGAAAGCAGGGGCGGATCCAGGATTTTCTTTTGGGGGGGGCACCACTGAAATTTTAGTCCTACTGGGACACGGCATGTAACAAGAATTTTTCTTCGGGGGGGGGGTTGACTCTACGTTAATTCTAAGGTTCCTCAAACGAGTACACATATGCGTTAACTTTTTTTAATCACTTAAAAGTAACACTGGTTCGGGATCACCCCAGAAATTTTTTTAAAATTTGTCTCTAAAAGTAGTGTTTCAGCTCAATATTTTGAGAACCTTTGGGTTACATCGAAAGAGAACAGCTCCTTTTAATCCACAAAATTTTGAAGGATCTAAATTATAAATAGATGTCGAAATTGCTAGGATGGTTGGGGATCTTCCCTCAGAATTTTTTTTTAAATTTTATATTTGAAATTCTTTGGAAAACACCCGAAGAGGACCGCTTCTAGAAGTGGCAGATTTTTCAAAGGAAAAACAATGTTAAAAGACGTCAAGGTTTTGGAGGAGGGTTTGGGGGTTCTCTCCCGAGAAAATTTTTGAAATTTGACTCTTAAAAGTCTTAACTCATTTTGAGACTCTTCAGGTTGCACCCGAAAAGGACTTCTCCTTGTAAGTTGTAGAATTTTTAAGAGATAAAACAATCTGATGTCAAAATTACGGACTTGGGGATTGAACTCCTAAAAACTTTCGGATACGGCCCTGACCTATAGAAAGCTGATACCCTCAAAAACTGTTATGTATTCTTATATTTTTCACAGTAAATGTTTTAAATTTTACTTTGAAAAATGGTATTTACTAATAATAAATATACAACATTATTTTCACAGTATTTAAAAGACCCTGGTAGAAACAAGAAAATTGGTTAATATTTTCGCATGGGACATTTTGGTAGGTTTTTGTATAACTTAAAATAAGGTAAAAAAAAACATTTAAAAACACAGTATTTTGATGAAATAAACCTGAAAAGTTTAACTTATGTGTCGATTTTTGAATCTAAAGCCCTTTTATTTCTTATTATAAAAATATTTTTTTCTGTTTTAAAACAATGAGGTAATGGCCATATACTGACAGACCTTTGATGCAAGATATAGAGAAAGTGTTGTGCTACATGTAGAGAAAACTTACCTTAAAAAACTTAAAAGAACCGCATTAAGTCGTGATAAAAAATGACAAATTTAGTATATTCCTAACATGAAACAACTTATGATTAAATAGCCTTTCAAGTGCTTATAACTTTTCAGTAAACGTATCATGAACAAGTGTCATTTAGTACTTGGCGGCCTTCATTTTCAGAGTTAGTTTAACTGTGAGCACTAAATTTTAAATAATAATTTAAGACAGAAGAAACTCTAAACCTGTGGTTCTCAAACTTTTTAAAGCTACCGCCCCCTTATTGTGCGTAAAACTTTCCAACGCCCTTCCCCAATAGAAAAGTTATAGAATTTAGGGTATGGGGTAGGGCGATTAGTTAATATTAAAAGTAATTTTAAGTAGAGTAAACCAGATATGTAAAAGTAGCTGAAGTTAGCTAGTCCCTCAAACTCCTTTTCAATAGACTTATGCAGCCCACTTACGGAGCTCTAAGGGATCACCTGCGGTTTGAATATGACTATCAGTTGAGAACTCTCTGGAAAGGGGGGGTCTGGGGGTTACCCCCAGAAAAAATTTTGATTTTAAGCCCGAAAAAAGTGCCGGATGTGCCTTTTTATGCAGTGTATTTTTTAGTCCTCTGGGGGGGGCCACGTGCCCCCGTGCCCCCCCCCTGGATCCGCTACTGCTTGAAAGGAATTATCCTTCCATATTTTCAAAAAAGAACACTACAGAGCCCAGGTCAGTCCCCATGCAGTGAACCTGACTAAGATCACCTAAATTAAGAAAACCCTTCTCTTTTTCCCTCAGACTCTTTTATTCGACTTCTAGATCTCCTTCTCCACGTGCAATCCTTCCTTTCTTTTTTCTCCCATCTGATTAACCTTCAAAAAAAGTCCATTTGGGAAGGCGCACTCAGAGCTGTGACGCGTGAGGACGAATTGGTGGCCATTTTTTTTCAACTTGCTTTTGCCGGAAACTCGGAAAAGTCCATCGAGCGTTAAGTTTCCAGGCGAGCATTCACCCCCTTTTCCCACTCAGCCGGTTCCCTGCTCTTCCTCCTGATGTGTCGTCTGCGGCAGTTTTGTTGGCGAAGAGAAGATGAGAGAAAAAAAAACACGTGTTTTAAGGGTTAGACACCTACATGCACCATTGTCGACTTGCTTCGCATTCCGGAGCAGAAAAGGGTTTCTAAACCATTGTTGACTCGGTTGCTCTGCGGGATGTCATTTACGACTGATGCTCTTTTTTGTGCTGGAACATGAAAAATGGTGTTTGATGAAGGGCAGTTAAGAGTCTTTTGGAGTTCTTCATAGACTGACGACCATAGAGAAACCATGTTTTTTGAATTTCTTGCGATTTGCATTTGTGAAGCTTTTAGGTTAAAGACATTTGATTTTCCTTTATCCTCCCTCTTGGACAAGAGATGAATAGTAATTTTTCCATTCCCTTCCGCAGTCTTGAGGTAACCTTTTACTACAACATTAGATTTTGAAAGATTGTCAACAATTGCGGAGAGTAGTTATTACTCATGTAATGGAAGATAAAAGCTGATTCTGATCTTAACTTGGAGAATTTTGTTTGTACAATGTCAAGTTCAAATCGAATGAACTAAATTACCGCTTGAAAGGATGGTTAATTTTAGGTATGAATCAATTACAGCGGTTCCTAACTCATACACTATGGAAATTAATGGTCAATAAAACGGCAAGAAAAGATTCTATAGCTTTTCTGTGCATAAGGATTTCTCAATCGACTTGAATGTTTCTGTATACAGAAATCTTCTGCCAAAGTGTTTTAGACTTGACCCACTAATTATTTCTGTATTCTCTGAAACACCAGTCTGTGGAGACAATTATGTAGTTAAGTAAATAGAACATTACCGTGTTGGCTTAGTTCCCAAAAATTGCCTGAAGACTGTGGTGTACAGGAAAAGTTCAGTCAACAGAGAAATCCTGTGTAAGACAGTATAAAAGTTGCCAGAGCTTTTCTGTTTCTTGACGATTATTTTTTACAGTGTAGAAATCCGCGAACCAATAAGCCTTAAATTGTATCCTTCACAGACTGCTTTGCTTCTCCAACCGCTTGTTTCTGTACTAATATAATACAAATTTTAATTATTTAAGATGCTAGTTAATTTTAAGTTATTATAGTTCATAAATTCTGTTGAATTATGAATTATTAAATTTGCAACAAAAACTAGGATACAAAAATATTAGTCGAAATTGTCTTAAGTTATTTTTTAAGAGATTGAGAAAAAGAGGAATATAGAGATGAAGAGTAGCCAGGGCGGTATAAGGAAGAAAGGGTGAAAAAATGGGAGGGATGAAGATGATGAGAGGGATGAAAATGATGAGGGGTTAGAGGGTATGAAGTGAGATTAAGAGGCAATAAGAAGCCTGAGAAGATGAGAGGGATGAAGATGATTTGGTGGATAGGAAAGAAGAGTGAAGAGTATTAGAGGCATTAACGACCGTATTCACCACTAACCTAACCTAAGGTTAACCTGGAATCAAAACTTCTAACGGCTGTATTCACCACTACCCTAACCTGAGGTTAACCTGTAAACTTCTGATTGGTAGTTGAAAAAGGAAAAACAAGTTTTAAGCCAATCCTTGTTGTCGAAAAAGCTTGATTCCAAGTAAGAGGCCATAAGAGAACGAGAGTGATCAAGGGAATGAATAGAATAGATAAGTTGAATGAAGGGTTTGAGATGAATGAAAAGAGTAAGCCTGTGAGTAAGTGAGCGTCTAAAGTTTTACGATAGGCTCGACAACCCTTATCGGGCAGTGGATATCTCCCACCATCTCTTTGTGTAGTTAGTGGGTTTTCCCTGGCATCCCCTTCATAGGAGGGGAACTTTTTTGTTCACTAATTGACCTTACCTAACTACACAGAGATGGGGGAGATATCCACTGCCCGAAAAGGCGTTGTCAACCCAGTCAAGAGGATGAAGAGAAAGAAAGAGATAAAGGGGAGCAGCGAGATTAAGATGAGCGGGATCCAATAAGATGGAAAAAGAGGAGAGAAATCAAGAGGATAAAGAGAACTGGGATCAAAGGAATTAGTGAGATCAAGAGGATGGTGAGATGAAGAGAGGGCGAGAGGGATGAAGAAGAGCGAAAGAGGCAGGAAAGTGGGTGTTATTTGGATGAGACGGTTGAAGGGATTGTTGAGGAGAGATGGTGAGGATGATAATGATGAAGATATGTGCATTTAAAATGATGAGTGGAATTCAATGGAATTATGTTTAGAAATAAGAGAGAAAGGACATTTGTGTGTGAGGAGAGGAGAGTTGATTTACTGTTCAATTTAACGGCCGTATTCACAGGTATCTTGACCGGTGGTTAACCGGGAGTCAAACCGGAAAACTAGTTTTCTTTCTTCAACGGCCAATCAGAAGCTTGACTGTAGTGTAACCGCCGGTCAAGTTACCGGTGAATACGGCCGTAAGTTAAATTCTGTCTGAGTATTTACCAGTGATATTTTGTAATTAAAAAATAAGTTTAAAAGTTCTTTAATACTTAGATTAGAATATTTATTTTTGTAACTTCGAATTAGTTAATGATAATAACCTTTTCTAATGAAAAAGGATTCTGTAATTGTTTTCACCTTAAGATTGTACATATTCCAGAATTATAGTTATTGGTGTAAATATCGATCAATCTTTTCTCTTTAAACTTACACTACTACTCATTAAAGAAGATTTTTTTGGGGAATACATGAAATTCTTACTTAATTTAACATAGAAGCTGAATGTCATCATAAGGGAGTACGGTTAGTGATTAACTTACAAATATGGACCGTTTTGTTTCTTTAAATCTGTCTTATATTGAGTTACTTGTGTATATGATAAACCTAATCGAGTAGGGTATCATTTCCTTACTATGATTACTTTTGATTACTCAAATCAAAGGTATATTAATAGATGCAATATACCTACTATATACAGATCTCGCACTGCATCATGAAAATTAATACCCACGTTATTAAATGAACACACAATGAAGCAATCATAAGCTCATCAGAAGAACCCTGAAGCCCTTTTCTTCTCTGTTCCTCATACCTAATCATCTGTAAATGATCTAAACCAAATAACATTATTTTACCTTTGCCTGCAGTAATACGTATGTTAAACAAGCTTCTTAGTTGTCAATCAAACTTAAAAAATAGCATAGTTTATGAATGCGCCTTTGTAAAAATGACAGTTGAGTTAATTAACTTGGTTAGAATGGTTTTAGGGTGGGGTAATAGGGATAGCTTTGAATATAGGCTTTTTCTGTAGATAGATAAAGAGATGATAGAACAAAAACGTAAGCGAGAAAACTGCTGCAGGAAATATTTCATGAAAATATCTTCAATAGTCGAGGAGATATTTTAGCAAGGGAAAATAGTACTTTTTCAGGTATAAAAGAAGAAAAGTTTGTAAATTTGCAAATGTCTTGGATTTTTTACTTAAAAATTGGCTTCATTCAGCTAAAAAAAGCACAAAAACTACATGATAACACTGTAAAACTTTAAAATTTGCGAACCTTTTATTTTTTGAGGCCTGAAAATTATCTCTAAGTAGTTAAACTTTCAGAAATTTGATTGAATTCCAAACTTTATAAAAAAATCAATTTTCTCTAAAAATACTGCATACTCAAGAATAGATCGGCAGATTAAAAGATAGGACTTAAATTCAATAATCATTTAGACCAATATGAATATTGTTTACCTTAATTACATACTTATAAATAAAATTAATCCGACATAATGTTTCTAGCATTGTGAAAACTATCATAGCAACTGCTATACAAATGACATATTTTCTGTTCGAGTAACTCCTGTTGGGCGGATGTTGCTTCCATTCACCTTGACTAATACCTGTAAGGTCAATGGTATGCTATAGTGAAGCAGTTGAATGCTCAGAGAGCTCAGAGAAGCTTTCAGACGAATGTTTGAATGTTCCCTTTTTACTGTAGGATTCTCTTCTATTGCTGTGATGATTCAGTTGCAAAAATATTTTTCTTGACTTAGTTTGTTCAAAAGTTCCCATAAAAATTATCACTCTTCAATCTCGTAGACAAAATAACGAGTGTTTTTCAATTTATTATTCCTTTCCTTCCTTATTTTATTTATACTTTGATATAATAAGAGAAATGGAGAATGGACATAGTATACCATAAGAGAATGGACATAGTATACCATTAAAGAGGCCTTACTTAGTCACTGTTTCTTTGATAAATTTGCTGACCTCTCTACCTCCATAAAAACAGCTAAAATAGAATAGAAGATAATAGAGACATAGAAAATGAGTAAGACCGAAAGATTAATATTTGGGTTAAAATTGTTTAAGGTAGATTTCAACAGGCTTATAAGTTTTTTCTCTGGTCAAGCATATCTTTAGTTGTATGTAAGTTCATTAAATTTGTTAAATTTCAACTGTTTATTTTTTAAAAATTTCAATTACGTAACATAAAAGGAAGCAGGGTTTTGGGTTTTTCCTATTAACTTTTGATGTGTGGTAGTTAATTGAGTGATAAGTTTAATAACTTGCCTTAAAATTAATAACCATAGTCTTTACCATAGGAATAACCCAGACACCGTCACTTAAAAATTTCAAACACGTATACTATTCAAGACCAAGTTTGGTTGACTTACGCTACTGTTATTTTGAACAGTTCAGTTGAAACTTTAATAGGTAAAAAAACGCTCTTGAAAATACAGTGGAATAGAAACAAACATGTTACCAGTATGAATAAGAATCTTAACTCGTAATTGAACACAGTTGTATTGATATTTATGTTTAAAAAGCCCTTGAATTGATTTTTGTTGATTTCTTCAAGAATTTTCAATTAAAAATACAAAGAAACAAATTCCACACAGATGAGTTTTATTTACAAACGAGTTCAAAGGAAAAACAAAAATCCCACAATAGACTGTTGAACTTATTTGTAACATTCACATTTAAGCGATCAGACTTGTAAACCAAAATAACCTGATATAAATGCGTTTTCTGTAATAGTTGCTTTGAGTTTACGGAAATCGTAAAGTTTAGCTAACCATGACATTTTCTATTTGAACGATCAGGAGGAAGTACAGAGTACTCTTGGGAGATGTCACACAAATGGCATTTCTTCTATGAAAAGAGACGTTTCAGGTTCGAGCTCTGGAATTTCTCAAGGGAAATAAGTGTTGTCTGTTATTTACGATCTGGCATGGTCAAGTGGAGAGCTGCGAGGCGGACACAACCATGACATAACGATTCTGTTTGCATGTTTAGCCGCATGCGAGTTTGCCCAAGACCTGTAAATCACGAATTATTGGTAGTGGTTAGCTTAATCAGTCGTTGAATAATTTAGAGGTTTTGTTGTATTCTGTAGTGATAGGAACGAATGGTGGAAGATTTTATCTTGAGAACTTCATGTTTAAAGATATCTTTTTGAATAAAGGGAGTGTTTAAGGTGTCTCTCAGGTTAAACCGTAAAAGAAAGGATCATAGTTGAATTGTCAGTTTAAAAAGAAAATAAGTCCAAAAACCGAGTTTTGAGAAAATCGAAAAAAACACCACCTGTATTAAATGATGGAATTTTTGTTTTATAATTACCATCAAATTTTAATTGAAAATTCAGAATCCTATTTAGAAAAAAGGGCAGTCATCGAAACAGATAATTCAAAAGTATTGCACAGGTGAAAAAAGTTTATGGACTTATTCCCTTTTTGCACCTTATGAAATTTCAAGTGAAGAAAAATCTTAAAAATTACTTAAATTGACGTTTAAATTATATTTCTGCTTGTTCACAACACAAAAATGAGAAATAGAAAGATTAAGAAGAATAAAATTTAAAAATTATTATTAAACTGAGTAATTACAGCAGTACCAATGGAGTAAGTGAAAATGAATGGAGTCAAACATTCTCTGGTCGATAAAAAAAAGTTGAAAACACTTTTAAGTAAAAGCAAATTTTATTTTACCATGGTTTTTTACACCACAAAGACTAAGATCAGAAAGACAAATTAACTTTAATTCCAAATTAATTGAAAAATACAATGAATGGAATGGACTTCAAGGGGCTATATCTCCCTATAGGTAGTTATTTTTCCTCTCTTCCTACAAATATAATAGAACAAAGGTTGGAGATTGTTTTAAGCACAAAATGTCACTTTGTCATTTTTTGGACTTATTCCCTTTTTCAAACTGGCGTTTCAATTATCAGTTATTTTAATTCTGCAACTTTTAGCTAACAACACAAAATTCGTTCTTGGAGGAAAAAAGTATTGATCCCATAAAGTTCATATACCAGTCTTCTTCAAACATTTTTAAGTTCACCGTGCATGTTATGATTGAATGGTTATCAATTTATTTTAATTCTTGAACTTTTAGCTTATAACAATATAATTAAATTTATACAAAATTATTTCTTGGAAAAAACATGAATTTCCCCATAAAGGTTCTTTACACCACTCAATCATTTTAAGTTCACGAAACAATAAAGTTATTATGATTGAACGATTAAGTTATTTTAATTCTTGAACTTTTAGTTACTAACAATAAGTATAATTAAATATACGTTATTCGTTATTGGAAGGGAAAAATTAATTTTATAAAGTTTTCTTTATACATAAGTCATCTTTAATAAGTTCTAAGTGCATTTAAAACGAGCTCAATATGCACCAGGCATAATTGGAATAAGGAAATGTTTACTGGTTAATCCCATTTTGTAATTTACTTTTCTTACCGAGGCTCTCTTATTCTTATTTTCTCTTCTCTTATTTTCGGCATTTTTCTTTTTTCTTTTACTTTAACTATCATGATAGCATAAAAGTTTATTATATCAAGTTTGAGGTTTTTGTTAAAATTATAGTTGTTACATTTCCATTGAAAATTGTATTATAGTCAGACCGCAACAAGAGAAACTTTCGACGTCGGACGATATTGTGACGATTATTAAGGAAAAGGGTTATTCCCTTCAATTTTGTTGGTGAAGGCAATTCATAAACGCTTTAAAAAAAGTTATGATCAAAACCCTGTGACTATCATTTATATATGAATTTCTTTTCAAAGCTTTGTTTCTACGTAATATCAGTTGTTATATGTATAGTTCGATCATATCTGCATCCAATTTTCTGTAAACGTTTTTTTACACACATGTTTTTTTACAGCTAAAGATACACAGCTAGGAGATAATTATGAATATGGTAGGAAAAGAAATTAAATGTAAACACACTTAGCAAAGTTAAATATTAACGGAAGAGAATTTTTTTTGGCTATGTGTAAACACATTTGCTGTTGTCAAATAACTATGTCTTCTAGGTTTTGTCAGAGAGAGTTTATGCATCTAAAACTTCACACTCCCGGTTAAAAGTAAATTATATAAAACGGTATTATAATTACTAGTAGTCGACAGAGTTGAATTGATGAACTTTTGCAGTTATTTATTTACTGTACTCATATTTGATGATTGGAGTTTTTAATTTTCCATAATGCTGTTAATTTGTATGCCATTTATAGTTTGTTGAAGTATGAGGTTAAATTATTAATTTTAGAAATTTCCGATAATATTCTAAATGATAATAAGTAAAACAAGTTTAGAAATAGGGGAATACGTTATCCAAAGCTGTGCGTAAAATCAGTCATGATATTTGTATTCACACGACTTACATCACCTATCTTTACGTTGTCTGATTGTTCTCCACCACATATAAATTTATAAAATAAAATAAAAATGCATTGTTCCCTCCGCTTTCAGAAACCGGGATTTATTATTAACCATCTTCATAACACTGCCCTTAACATTTCACAACATTTTCCCAAATTTTCACATTTGTCTTCAAACATGTATACGCAGTGACATAACGCTTTTTTGTATATAGAATAAAATTATTCTCAAAAAACCATGCTGCAGGCATATCACTATTGTTCGAACTTTAAAAGAAACTAGGATAGAATTAAAACTGAAAGCTCTTCTTTTACTACAGCTGTTTGAAATAATGGATTGAGTTAATCCGATACCTTCCCGGAGATATACCTTGTTTTAATCCCGGTTGTAACTTGATAGAGGGCTCTACTGCTACACCAGTGTGTGGATGCTAATGCTTAGTATTGGGTTTCTTCTTATCTGTTCGGAGTGATATAGTTTTATCGCGATGTTTTATTCATGGAAATGGAATGTGCTTTGCTGGGATGACGTCATAACAGTCGTTCTCTGTGAGTGAAATGTCATAATCAAGACATTTCAATCATTTTTTTCGATGGACGAAATACTCCACTCCTATTTTTAGAGTAAATTTGTTTAAAGGAGGATTTTGATTCTGATATGAGAATGGAGTTTCATTTATGATAGTAGGTAATTTTTTATTGGAATTTCATTCAACTCGTGAGTATGTAAATGCGGTTTTAGAGAAATATGAAACAAACGAAAAATATTTAATAAATATAAAAACAATTAAGGTCCTTTTTGCTCGTGGATTTTACTAAATTTATTTTTCCTTTTTATTTTAATTTAATTAATTAAATTTTATTTCAATTTATTTTAAAGTTAACTGCGTTTTACTATAATACTCCTTTATGGCATTAAATAATGTTAAAAAATTCATCTTTTTTAATAACTAAAATGCTATCACACATAATGGAGTTAAATATTAAATGGTGAGTATCACAACTTTGAATTTAAAGAAGAGAAATATCCGTGTAATATAATTCTGAAACAAACCGAGCTTTTTATGAAACAGGTCTCATATACAGACTATAGTAGAATTTATTGCTTCACTGCCAGGATTCTAAGCATTGCAGTGAAACAGCATTTATTGGTATCGTTTATCTGTTTTTCATCTGCATTGTTTTCATCTGCAAAATTTGTATTGCGTATCTTCATAAATGTTTAACTGTTAGTTTCCAAGATAGTGGTTTGTAATGTTCTTTACTTTTATAGAGTGAAATAGCAGTCACCGATTTTTCCCTATCTCTTGATTTGATCCCCCATTTATTAATTAAAATAACACTGTAATGTAAAGAAATTTTCAGAGGAACTCTTTCTGAGTTATAGTTAAAAGTAGTCTTCCTTTGGAAGTATCAAATAAGTTTTTCACTCATCAATTTTTATAAATAATTCTTAGTATGTTATAATCTAGAATCGAGATTTAACTCTCAAGAGAAAATAAATAATTTATGTAAGGTATTACGTATAACTCGAATAAAAATAGTAATACCTATTATAAAGTTCAGATATTTAAATAATATTTTAAATGTATTCCAAAAAAAAACTTTTAAATTTATTCTGAAAAAGTTTTTTTATTGAAAAATGCTGTTAACATATCTACAGTAAATGTTCTCGATATCTGTAAATTTAATATTTAAAAGGATTAATTTCATAAAACCTAACTTTAATGTTTTTTAGTTAATTCCTTACTGCAATATTAAATTATTCAAAAGTCTCCACATAAAAATATTACGCTATAGTTTTGACCTGATAGTATTTAACAGCAGCTAGAGAACATCGCACGTTGAATTATGGTTATCTTTCTAATAAACAAAACACTTTCTTTTCACACCTAAAAATACGGTAATCAGCAGTGCAACTAAAAATAAGCACTAAAATATATTTTAATAAAAATTAAACAAATCTTATACTACAAACTTCAGATAAAGAAGTGTTTTTTATTCCTTATTAATTTTACATTTTTAATTAAAGAGCACTTTTAATAGGTACTTAAATTTAATTACTTTTTTAAAAAAGGAGTTTCTGGAAGTACTAAAAAACTGTTCAATGCAAAAATCGGTCAGTGAAAACCGTTCAATAAAAATAATTATTACATGTGTAAAGCTATGAGTTTTTTGTTTTTTGAACGGTTTTTGTCTGACCGGTTTTTGCATTGAACGGATTTTTCGCAACACCAAACTTTGCAAACCAAATTTTGCATGGAGCACCAATAACGTCTTTTAAGCACAGTTTTGGGTTCTATAAATTTAAGGGTTGTAGGCTTAAACAATCTTTGGGTGCCCTGAGATTTAAAAGATACGGTAAACCTCTTTGAAAAATCATCTTTCATTATTATCCCTAAATTATAGTTAGATTATTTTTGTCAACTATATACAAAGCAAAGAGAGAGGGTACGCAGTACTATTAAGAACTTTTTATTTCTTTCGAACATAATTTATAATTAACTACTTTATTGGAAGAGCAACTTGTCCTTGTTCTGAAACATCGTAAAATGTTAATTAAGGAACTACTATTAATTAAGATATTAATAATTAATAATAAACTAATTCTTGTACAGGGCGCTTGACTGTAGTTGGTCGACTTAATTTGTATTTGCATTTGTATTACTGGAAAATTATTAAATGTTAATTAAACTTCTTACAACCTAGAATTTAAGTTATTAAAATCAGCAAAGTTTTGAGTTCATGTTCTCAATAGTAATATACATACTATACAAAACCTATGCAATGAGAGATGTAGGTTTTGTAGGTACTGGTCGCAAAAAAAAAGATAAAGAATTTATAGAGGTTTCCAAAAATAGAACTATAAAAAAAGTAAGGATTTCTCTTCCTGTGTGAGAACTCCTCATCATGAAAGAGTTATCTTCTTGGAAATAAAGGTTTTTAGCAACCAGATAAAAAATACGATTACAGACCAGTTCCGCAAATTATTACCTGTGAAAGTGCACCCAAAATAAGCACACTTTATACACACACCCTCATTTACACTACCCGGCACTTAAATCCCATTTCACAACTTTGGCTCTACTTTTGGCGACACCGGCTGCCGACTCTTCGCCAAAAAGCTGAGAGGCAACCATGCGAGAGCATGTGCGTTCACAGTTGCATCTTCTCCAATTGAGCTGATCGGATGCAGCGAAACGAGAACTAACGTCGACAGAGATTCTGTTCATCCTGCGCGAAAACGAACTTTGTTTACTAATTGGTGTGACAATAATATTTCGAGGGTTCTGAGTTTCGCTCGGACCCGGGTGACATTGGAGGAAATCGACGGGATGTGCGGTGGGATTTTCCTTCCCGAGAAAAGCTGATCATTCGGAGGAGAGAAATCTGATATCGTGCTTTTTTTGAGGTTGTGGATTAAATTGTTCAAGTTCCCGGTAAGATTTATTGTGTTTCTTAATCCTTGTGCTACTAATGTCAATCGTGTCTTTTTGATTTGGTTTTTATTATTTATTTTTATTTTTACGTTGTTGGGAAATGTAGTTCCTAAGTGTTCTCCCAATATTGTTTTAAAATTTTTGAAATCAAGCGAAAATAAAAATTTGAACTGAAAAAAGTTTAATGTGAGTTAAAAATCTTGTAACATGGTTTCTCTTTTAGTAGGTTTTAATTAAATTATAATGGTGTCTTACAAAGACTAATGTACAAATACGCTTCCTATATGATAATAATCTTATTTTTATGTGCCTAAAAATACGTTCTTTAAAGTATAAGAAAAGATAGAATTGTATAATTACAAGTATTAAATATATTGAATATTCTACTCTGTACCAGCCCATAAAGCTTCTAAATACCAAAATTGAAAATGCAATATTCATGCATTTAATTTAAAAATAAGTTAGTTATAGTGTTTGTACTTCTTTAAAAGTATAATTCTCTAAAAAATCTAAGTAGCGCGTGTATATTATTAATGTCCTTTTCTTATCCAAATTTTATACCAAAAACCGGATTGAGATATTTGATTCCACTTTCTCATTATTGTATTACATCAACTTTTGAAAAGTCTGATATATAAAAGCATGTAAAACTTTATTTAAATAAGAGATTATTTTAAAAGGATTACTTGATGGAAAAAAATTGGTACCATATTTCTTACATTAATTATTCCATCGTTAATGTCTGTTTTACCACTATTTTGTTAAAGTGCATTTAATTTCGACAGTCTCAAGTTCTTTAAATAATCATGTAATAAAAAGTATTTTCTATATCTGATCTGAAGTATAATCTTTTCTAATTTAAATTGAAATTTAGGAATTTGATAAATTGTTTTTCTTAACCGAGCTATGCATTGAAACAAACTAAATAATCTTAGTTTTTCCCTTTATTTCTTATTCTATTATAAAGGGTTCGCTAACCTTTCATTTTCTTTAAATGCTAAGTTCACAGTTTTCTATGGATAGATTTTGCATGACTATGATCAGGTTTTAATAGCTTTGAAAAAGGGATCACCAAAATTTTTCAAAAACATCATTGTGAAGAATAATATTCAAGAATGTAATTTTAATTTATCTGTTACTACTGATTCTTTAGGTAGTTTTACTTATTGTGTTTAACTCTATTATACTTTAAAATCCAGAGAAAAATTGATATAAATTAGATCAAAATATAAATAAATTACTTGCTTAATATACATTAAATATAAAAAATTTTCGTTGCATTAAATAAATGAATGTACTATGTTTATCAAATACAAATTTAAGTGCAATATATTAATTATTTAGGCATTAAAATATATAATATTAATTAAATATAGGTTTATAGGTACATTAATTTACTGACAGTCCTAACCAAGATATTTTTTAAAATCCTCACTAATAGTCAAAGGATTTTCTTTCATTGAAAAAAATATCAGATATTTTATACATAGTTCTCTACGGGTGCGACCTGAGAAATATCTCAAATGTAGTAAAAAGGATTACTATTTTTACGATACATCCTTTCAATTTAATATATTCTAACAACAATATCTCGCTTTAAAGGAATTTCATCTCGGTTGTCTGTATTGTCCTTGCCAAGGCCATCTTTCTCTGGGAGTATAGCAGCTGTGCAGTTATTTGATAACCATCAAAATTCGAGACACAAACTGGGTTGGTAACAGTTAGTATTTGAATAGACCACAGCTGCTTATGAATTTCAATACCTGAGAGCTCTATGGAGGCTCGTGTGTCTTTCAAAGATGCAGGGTTCTAAATGCGGTTTGGAGTTCGAAGCGATTTTGATTAATTTATCGCTAATTTCACTTTTATTTCGATACATTGGAGCCTTGACAGTCCTCTTGTGAATGAAGTTAATAATTCACGGATCGTTTATTATTTATTTTTTCTCGTTTATTATTTATTTCAATGTCTCTTGTTATTTATTTTGGTGGAGAAATGAGAATTTTAAAATCGACTTTATAATTTATGAGCATTTATTTTAAAGTTATCTATTTTTGATACTGATAGAATATTATTGAGAATAAATCATAATCAATCACAAATATCTGATTAGAAAGTTGAATGGTATCTAATTGCTATAGCTGTGGTAATCGATTTGGTAGTTCAAACTTCCGTAAAAATTTAACAGAGAAAATTTTATTTATAAAATGTGCTCAAAGGAAAAATATTTTTGTTGTATGGAGCTTCCCTGTATAAAGATGAGCTGATAATCCTTTTATACATTTGATTCTCATTCAGAGGTGTTGCCAAGCGTAATACAAATAGTTCAAAAGTCTACTAACTCAATTTTTATGTTCCTTTAAATACATTTATGACTTTTCCATTGCCCTCGCTATTCATTATCAGTTGCGAAAGCTTTTAATAAAATAGGGAAAATTTATCCTCTACTTTGAATTTTAATTGTTCGTTATTAATGTCTCTTATATTTCCATAACTTGGGTTCACATGGATAAAAAAAGAAAGACGTAACCGCGTATTCCCTAATCCTATTATATTAATTAAACACGATTGTTTAAAACGATAAGGAACACAAATGCGAATTATTTAACTACAAGCTTTCCACTAGTGTCTCATTGAAATCCCCGCCTTACGTATGCGCTGGAGCGTTGAGAAACAGCAATATTGCCGAGAGAGAATAATAACAGCCCCAGCATGACTTCCACCATTACTAGTGTTTTTGTGTTCCCTCCAGTAATAGAAACTTCGCTGGCGTGGTAAGATTAAAGGGAATGATATAAAAGGAATAAGAAACCCCCTCCTCTGGAAAAGAACAAAGACAAGGTCAATCGAATTAATTCTGCCTTTATGTCCGTCATTGTTAGTTGACGGAAGTGAGCCATTGTGAAAGTATGCCACTAGCTAGTCGAGGGTTGCCTCGTATGCAGCGTTATCAACCGGTATCTCTCACATGGCTTCAGGTATTTTTGATGAGCCTTATCGATGAAATCTACCGTATGACGTTCGTGATCTTGTAATGGCTGTTTCTAATGGTATAAACAGTGTGTTGAAATCATTCCGTGAGGGTTATTTATGTTTTTTATGACCTAAAGAACCCTCTGGGGTTTTGTGAACTTTATTACCCTTCTTGAGCAACTCTGATCCAATTTTTTATAAGGAAAGAAATATTGAAGCCTTCTGAAGATTATTTACCTTTTTAGAGCTTAACTTTCTTTATTTTTCGTGGATACTACTAACAACTAGTCTAATAAGATTATCTATATATTTCACTTACTCTATTATCTCTTTCTTTATTCATTTAAAGGTTCTTTAAACAAAATTAAAGTATGTTTTTGGTTTATCCAAAAAACTTAACTTGGTTATACGTTAACATTTAGGAAAATATAACAGTAATACATTGCTTTAATGTGTACTGCTGGGGTTATTTTTTAAACTAGAGATGCTATTCTACTAAATTAATACCTTTGAGGTCTCCCTATCCATAGGGATTCCAACTGGCTGTAACATGGCCTGATAGCGAGCGATGGTAACAATATATACCCACAATAGTTAAAAATTTGAATGGGATTATATTCAATCTAGCTCTACTACCATGGGTGGATATAGAAGGAGGAGCAGCCCCTGTTTGCTTTAAAAACTTTCTTTACCAAAAAAGAATAAACATTTTGGAGGAAGGGTAATTGCTCCTCTATGAATTTTCATATTTTCAACCTGTCTACTATCTGTAAATCTACTTTATAAAATAGTACTGGTTATAATTACTTAATATACATTTCCTGACAGGCTTTAGTGTACACATATCCCCATTAAAGTATCAGAATTACTCTTTAAAAGTTAAGTAGAAAGTTTAAAGTTAAGACTCATTGTGTGGTAGACAGAAAATCCACAATTGAAGAAGTCTTCCAAAACTCCATTAAGTGGGCGTTTATTCTAACGATTGGCCCTTTTCTCTGCACTCGTGTATGTTGAAACCATTATCTCGCCCCACCTCAGAACTATCTGCTCCACTTGCCTTCCGGATGTGGGTGAGGAAAGAATTTATTGTTTCCTTCCGTTTTCATCCTCGCGGCGAAATCTCCCGAAATATACATACTGCAGGGGAGTCGGGGAGGTCGCTCCGCCGAATTTAGAATAACGGGCCGCATGTGCGCGACATCCGACCCCTCGGGAGGATGGGGATGCGTCCGAGAGATGGTGATGATGTTGGGATGGAGTGGAGTTGTCTGTGGCTGCTGTCGTGTCGTGATGGGTTCCAAACCGGGGGTGTGTTGGATGTTGGGGTAGATGTCTGGCTTTTCTAAATACTGTACTCTACGAGTTAATATAATTTTGATTTGAGAGATAGGCTTTGAACTTCAATATAAATTCATTGCTTAAAATTAATTGACATTGTGTGCAGGGTATCTTTTTTTGATTAGTTGGATTATAGAAGTAAAATAGATCCTTTAAGACTGGTTGATTTGGTCGAATGATTAAGTGCAATATTGATGATAAATTTCAGTGTTATTTCTAATATTTTAGTTTTTCTTTTAAAAATTTATAATTTAAAGTAATTTAATTAAAATAATTTGATTAATTAAAATTTTTTACATTTAAAAATTGACTCGACTTTGTATCGATTTAATTCTTAATTTCTAACATTGTTAGTTAATGTTTTACAATTTTTATCATCCTTTATTATCATTTAATTACTTTATATATTTTTCTTTATTACCCGTATTATTGAAAATGTATTGTGCATAGAGGAAAAAATGGTTTAGACAATCCTGCTTTAAGTAGAAGGGAGTTTTATCCCTGATAAGTGAATTATTTTAAAGTTCATCTTGCTGTACAACGAACGTTATTTTATTTTTAACTAGGTGTTCCTAAAAATTCTCAATTTAATTGTTAATTAATAATCTTTTCAAAATAATTATTATTTTTTGTTTCTGATAATGTTAAATTTGCACATTTCTATGAAGTCAGCATTCCCTGAAGATCTGCATTAACATCATCAATATCTTTAAAATGAAGTATTAAATAACAACATGAACCGTTAATAGAAGCTTTTTAACAGGCACAGTAGAGGTAATTTTGTCGAGGTGGTGTTGCCAAATAATAAAGGTCAGTGGAGGCATTTTTTTAGGGTTTGATTTGTTGCGTATGGGCTGGAAATAGATTCAACGTAGCAGTGACGTTGAGTAGAGATGAGATGGAGTTGTGCTTCTGCTGAGTGTGTTGGTAATTATAAATTAAAGGTTAATGGAGACAGTTGGAGGAGACGCGCTAGATGTGACTTGTTAAGTTAACGCGGAGTGGCGGACGGAAGGTTTTCTCGAACTGTTTGTCATCTACTAATTTTTAGGTCACTGTAGAATTAATTCAACAAGCACCAACCTTTTTCAACATGATTGGTGCACTAGAGTATTTAGCAGTAGTTTTTACCATGCAGCCGTTTTCGCTTCATTAAAAAGACATTTTGTAGAGTCCGACCGCCTCGAGAAAACTCAGAAAGAAAAGCAAAACTCTGTTCAAATCTAAATGGTGGTCATACAGGTTTGACGTTTGGCACACAATTTTTCTTCAACGTTTATGAATTACATCACCATCAAATTTAAGTGAAATCTACCCTTTCGATAATAATCGCTACAATATTGTACGATGTCAAAAGTTTTTCTCATGGCGATCAGACTATAAATTTTTAAAATTTTTTTACTGAGGTCTGATGGCAACTCCAATGTTTAGTACAGTGTTTCCCAACCTTTTTCGGTCCATGCCCCACCAAAGCCTTTCTAAATTTTCCATGCCCCCCTCAGTCTCAGTGGCAAATAAGAAATATATTTTGAGAGGGAGCCAAAATTATATCATAGCCCCTCCCTCCTATATATATTTAATAAGTCTAATGAAGCTTTTCAGAACATTTTTAGGTAGAATTTGCACATGTTAAAGAACTAAATCAAGTTATGTGTAATTAAGTTCTAAGTACCAAGGGGGGTCTGGGGGTCCTCCCCCAGCAAATTTGACTCCAGGAAGAAGGTTTTTAACTGGTTTGGTAGCCCTAGTTGGGAAATTTTGGATATAAATTTTTAGGTAAGATTTGCATTTTGATGAACCTTATGTAAAAAAGTTTCAAATAAAAGCGTTCTAAAAACAAGGAGATCTTGGGTCATCTCCCAGAAAAGGTTTGGAAATTAGACTCTAAAAACAGGGTTTCAATTTGGTTTTGATACATACTGGTCCCATAGAGTAACTGGTCCAGATTTCAAACATACATTCACAGATAGGATAATAGGATCAGATTTTAATGAACTTCTTTTTAAAATTTTTTTTTATTATCCCCCAGGATCAGGCCCACCGGGGGGCAATTTGGTTGAAAATTTTCAAATTGCCCCCTAGAAAATGATATTTCCCCCCGGTGGGGCGTGCGCCCCACGTTGGGAAACACTGGTTTAGTACATCTGATGCAAACCTTTAAAAAATCAAATTATATACCTCATTGTTCTTTGGCGTATGGGATCCAAAATTATATTCCGGAATTCTATTAGTTTCAGTCGGTATTTATGCCTCATTTGAATTATCCAACTACTTAGGTGGTGAATTTGTCTCACTACAGTTCTTGAATTTCTTAAAATAAGTTATGCAATGAAATGAATTCAATGCTTTAGCTTTAGTATATCTCTGAATTAGCTAGCAACTGAAAACCTTAGAAAATATAGACTAAGATTGTTGATACCTAAGTATCAACAAACCAAGGGGGAACATCAGGAGTATACTTAACTGCGTAAACAAACGTCTTTAACTCATTTTCATTATCACATCAGCGTTCCTTCTACCTTAGATTCTGTTGTTATCGAGTCTTGTTTACCATCACTAATGTTCAACTGTACTTTGACTCCTATCTCTGTTCGCACCGATAGGTAAATATTTGTCGAACTGCTGAGTCGAGGGTCCAGGGAGTAATAGATGCTTCTAGCTCACCTGTTTCAACTGAAGTGCTTGATTCTCTTAGCTATGCACTCTAAAAGGATTTTTTAATGTTGGTTTTAGTGGGTCACATTAAAGTACTCTGCTTTATAATAGTATAGTAGAGGCTTTACCCATTTGCTTCATCTTTTACTTAATTAAGCTATTCTTTTCATGATGGAAGATACTGAAGATAATTTGCTTTAAGTACAATAAAATTAATACAGAACTTCCTTTGAATGATGCTCAAACAAAGGGGTTCTAATATGTACTTAAATGCTTTTGTGTTAAATGCTATAGTGTGTGTAAAATTTTAACATACCTCGTTTATCTTCAAGCTTTTTAATATAATTAAAGTGTAAACGTGTATTTTTTTCTTTTAAGATTTTTTAAATAAGAACTTAAGTTCTGTACTCTAGATTTCAGTTTTGAACTTTAAATTAATTATTTCTCCAAAAGATGTGACTATAGTATCTGTGAAGAAGTAATTACTTTGTAAAAAATATAAGAAATAAATAATTAATAGTTTCATTTAAATATTTGTTGTAGAAACAAAATTTTGAAAATGTTTTGCTTATGATAGTAATCAAGTTTACCTAAGAAATAGCATCTATATATTGAGAACAAAATGTTTTTTATGCGTTAAATTTCGATGTTGTCATTTATAAGTATTATTCCATTAAAAAAATTCATTTTCACCAATTTTGATGAAATTGATTTTATTATTGTGAATTTTAAGTTGTTTTTAATAAAAGCACTGTACAATTTCCATACAATATCTGCTTTGTTAGTTGGAATTGTTTGTTGGAATTGGTGTAAAATAATTTGTGTTGAGATTTAAATATTCTATGATTAAAATGTTAATTGGTAAATTTCACCCCATTATAAACGAGTAATGTTAGCCCTGAAATTACTACTTTTCAAGATTTTACTGAAAGTTAAACATTTTTGTTTCGTGAAATGCTATAAAATCATTGGGTTGAAAATTTATTGACGTTCTCTTTCAACCCTTTGATTATTTATTATTTTTAGAAAAAAAATGTCATGCTTCTATTATGGGTATATGTAGTCTGTTGCTTATCAAGATGAGTCATTTCGTAATATAAATATGAGGGCTTTCCTGATAGGGTTATTTACTCGTTATGAATCCCAGCACTTATCGGGTATTTAAATCAGATAGCACTTTTTGAAAAACTCCGCTAAAGGATGGTACTCGAGCTTAGAACTTTGTCTTGAAGTGAAGCTACCGGCTTTGAGATTTTGTTTCTTATTTTAGCTCTGTTGAATAAACTTGATAAGAAGAGTATTTTAAGCGATGATGGATAAAATAATGTAACTCTTCTTATAAGAATCGACTGAGGAGTTAGGTGTATGTTGTCAGCATGTTGTTGAAAAAAATTTGAAAATTGAATAATTTTGTGAAATAGTTTCTTCTCTGATTAACTACTGAATTGTTAGAGTATAAATCAGGGTTGCTGATTTTTTTTATTTTTTTAAATAAAAAAAATCAGATTTATTTGAATTAAATCGGATTTTTTTATTTAAATCAGATTTTTTTGATTTAAAAGAATAACTAGCTCTGAACTTCCTGAAACTGGTTAATAATATACCGATATTGTAATTTCAATCTAATATAATAAAACTAAGTGTGTGTATATGTGTGTGTATGTGTGTCTTTTATACAAATCCACAGTTTACTTCCGATCTGCACCAAACTTGGTATACCTACGTAAAACAAACCCAGAAAAAACATAGGCTATGTTTCAAAGTTCTAGAACGACCCCTTGACCCTCTTTTAACCGAATTTATAGCCGAAAACGCTTATTTCTCCATTTCTCTACCAGAGCAGATCTGCTCGACTCACTATTGTTAAGGAGATGAAAACCTTCAAAAATTAAATATTTTAACAGGAAAAACTCGATAATTGTCCATTTAAAAACTATATCAGATGTAAAAACACCAAATTAAATTCAAATAATTAATTTTGAAACGTTAGTTTCCCCTATTTTAAGATATTTTCCTTTAAAATTTAAATATTTATGGAAAAGTGTAAATTTTTTTTCATGGAAAACGACTTAAAAATAAAACATTGTTCCAAATGAAGCGGTTCACTAGACTTTTCAATTTACTAGATCTTTTATTATTGTTTCAAATTTGTTATTTTAGTTCACTAGACTCATTAATTTACTAGGAAACATTGCCGAGAACACCGTGAAAAGAAAAATTACCTGGAACATCGGGATAGGAAAAAATACCGGTATTACCGGGACATAAAAATAACCTCCAACATCGGGATAGGAAAATTTCCGGGAACATCGGGATAGGAAAATTACCCGGAAAACCGGTAAAAAGGAAAATTACCGGGAACACTGGGGAAGTGGAAAAATATCGGGATCATCGGAATAGAGAAAAATTACCGGAAACACCGGGATAGAGAAAAATTACCGGGAACACCGGGAAAGGGTAAAAATATCTGGAACACCGGGATAGAAAAGATTTCCGGGAACCCCAGGATAGGAAAAATGACCGGGAACATCGGGATAGGATTAATTACCGGGAAAACCGGGATTTGAAAACCACTGAGAACACCGGGATAGGAAAGAGGTGCCTGGGATACCAGGTTAATATGTAATATATTGCTGATTTACATAATAATAAATGTATTTTAAGAAAACTCAAAATAAAAATACTTATACACTCCACCCGTGCAAGGCCGGGCATATCCGCTAGTGTGATATAATAATTTAGGATTACTTGATATCCCAATTTTGATCTATTTTATGAATTAATTAATTGAATTAATTAAGGGGAGCGGTTCGCTGCCATATCATGGTGAAATGCCCAAGCCCATCCTAAAATGGTGAATGAACAATTATACTATCAGTTACTAAAATTTTTATCCTTTCTATAACTGTTTTTGCCCCATTGTGAAATCAATAATAGCTTTGAAAGAAATTGTGACCATTTCTAAAAAAAATATATGCCTCATTTTTGTGTAAAAATTTTAATCAATCTTTGAACTATAATAATTCAGTTAAATAAATTTTACTAAAAGTATTATGTATACTTATTTCTTTAAAATATAATTAGCAATAAAAATAAAATAAATAAACAACTTTTGACAGTCATGCATAACAAATAGAGCTCTATTCGCTGCAGTTATGTCAAAGAAAATAATAGTTAAGAAGCCATGACTAACTACTAACTATAAAAGCAAGCTTATGATAATAATCATTCACATGCTTGTATTTTAAAAAGTTGATGTGCCAGATAAAAAAAATTAAATATTTTAATCCTTGTTTAGTTTATCACAATTATTGATTTCAAACCCTGCTATTTACCCCTTATTGTCATAAATATTTTTGTTATTGGTAGTAAAATTTGTTCTTGAAATTGCAGGCAATTTTATGTAGAGTAACCTAAACCTATCTCCCAGTTACATATCTAGCAGAATTTAAAAAAAATTGTAATATGCAAATAATCTTGCTAACCATTTTAAAGCATACACAACTAATTTTTTATTTAAATTGTTGAAGTTTAACATTTTTGATTTAAATCAATGATTTTTTTTAACAAAATCAAGTGATTTAAATCATGATTTAAATCGTGATTTAAATCAAGTTGATTTAAATCAAGCAACCCTGGTATAAATATGTGCTTTCTATTGAATTTTCTGTTATTTTACAAATTTTAAAAGTTTCAACAGTATGATATTCAATTCCGTTTATAACGAAAAAATTCGTTGGACACTATTTTAAGGATTTAATTATTGTCGGTTTAAAATACTAAATATGTGTTACAATGCAATTCCTGTTTATATTTCAACTGTTTTTGATGGACCATAACCCTTCAAGTCCTTCCTATTTAAATTGCATAAAGCTCAATATATTTTTGAAGTGAAGAAATATTTTCTTCTTTTTGAATTGTGACATTTTTATCAGGTATAAGTGATTCTGATCAGTTATACGTAATATTCTTGAAAATTCGGGATTTTTTGAGCGAATTTTCGAATTTTAACAGATGTACTTACAGTCTAATAAAATTAAAAGTCATTTATTGATTTCCCATAAGTTTTGAATCCGCTATGTGATTTGAACTATTAATGAAAGAACAACATCGTCTTTTGAACTCGTTTATTTTCATCTTTCATCTGGGTTTCGAGGTTTTTTAACACGCGGTTCACATGAGAAATAAACAAGTTTTAGCCTTCAATTATTTGGTGCTGTTGGTGTCAAGCCATTTAAGGTTAAATGATCTAATGGAATTCTATAATTGAATTCCGGTCAGACTATAGGAATAACTTGTTGGAAAAAATTTCGCCATTGCTGTAATATTGTCTAATTGACTGGATCAGCGGGAATAAAGTAATAAAAGCGCTTGAATTTCAAACATTTTTGTATTTTGTATTCTAAAATAATATCATGCTTTCCTAAATTGTGTCAGTGTCGTTTCAAATAATCTCATAACTCATATTTTTAAAGTTTTATACTGATTTATGAAATAATGCACTTTCTAAGGATAAACATTATAACTGCCTTTTTTCCTTTGATAATACAATAAGATAAGTGTATTATGTGTTATGTTTCTGAATTTAGATGAAAGAATAGTTGCACTAAACATACTGAAAATTAATTATTTACAGATAATCCTAAGGATTTAAAAGTATTGAAATTCATTTATGTTCATTGACAGTAAATAACGAAGAAAAAATAAAACCACGTGTGAAATATGAAGAACTTTTAATTGCTAATTGAAGTGCTACATATTTCTTTCGTGAAATGAATGCATTGCAACGTATCAGTAAGTAAATAAATAACTTAGATATGTTACATAGGGTTGTCCCATAAGTTCTGTTACTTTTTACGAAGTTTTGTCTTTGAAAATTTTTTATGAAAAACTGGTAATAGGTGGAGATTTCAAATAAAAGGGATTTTAATATATGTATATTTATGAACATAATGTGTGATTTTGGTAGTTCTCGTGATATTATTTCTTTTCAAAATGGCGGTTTGAAAAAAAGACCAAAAACGACGATTTTCGCGTAATTTTTTTCTTTTGTTTAAAAAACTAGGAAGAACGCATAATTTATGGCTAAAAAAAGTTTTACTGTATATTTGAAATGTTTATATTACGATGTCATAGTTTCAAGATGATTCGATAAATTTAAGGTTGGAAATTTTGGCTTTAAAACTTCATATATTGGCAATTTCACGTGTTTTTTAAAGCACGCCTATTGTTTTTCTAAGCAGCTGGTATGAAGTAATTAAAAGCAGGTGTTTTTTGAACCATAATGCTTGTTAATGCATTGTATTGATGCCATTAATGCATTGAAAGTACCTTTTCATAATATCATTCAATTGATTTATTTCTAATTGCCAAGGAGTTGTTTTTACAACGTTTTTATTAGGTCGCTTTCAATCTTGTCTGTCTGTCCGTCCGTCCGTCCGTCTATCTGTCTGTTCGGGGGGAATTTAGTAATCAATTTTAAGCATACTTCCCCATGAGCTAGAGACTTGAAATTTTGAACATAGTTCAGATCTGGATGACAATACGATATTATCTCGTTAGTTCGGTTCAATTTGCTGTCCCTGAACCCCTAGGGGGACTTAAAGTTTAGAAGTTCAACTATAGGACCTTATTGTTGAAAAATCATTGTTGTGCAGTTTGCCTCCTCTCGTTATCAAGATGGCTTTAGAAGTGTTGTATAAAATATTAGCAAAATGAATAAAAGTAATGCAAGTACATGCAGTACTTCATGCAAGTTTTGTATTTGTAATACATCTAAGGGACTGACTTTATTAATTAGTTACTGACGAGTTTATCACCAAAATATTTTTTAAAACACTTTTTTATATTGCTAGTGTTGCAAAAATTTTTAACATCATCTTAATAATAGCTAGAGGCAAAAACAGTGCAATGATTTAAAAAAAACAGAGTAAAGCCATGTGTTTTAGTTAAAGTTCAGAAAAAAAACTCTTTTTAGTTTTATTAAACAGAGAAAGGAATCAAATTCTTGGAAGGCCTTCAAGGGTTCAGGTCGAGAATTCTAAACTTTACTCAACAAAACTAAAAACCAGAAAATAATTAATGAAAAAATAAACCTTTTTAAAGAACAACGTTTTTAAAATGCACTAAAAAGTATAAAATAATTTTTTGTAACTCCTTGTAAAACGAAAAACGTGGGGATCATGCAATAATATTTACAGCTACTACTCTTGTCACTCTATTTACCATTATATCCACAGTTAAAAATTATTTAAATGAATGATGAAATTAAGTTGGATTAAATACCTAATGCATGATCCCCACGTTTTTCGTTTTACAAGGAGTTACAAAAAATTATTTTATACTTTTTAGTGCATTTTAAAAACGTTGTTCTTTAAAAAGGTTTATTTTTTCATTAATTATTATTGTTATGTTTTCGTATGAAGGCGAAGAAAATTGCTTTGTTCGCTGAGCGTAAGTTCAGCGAGTTTAATTGTGATAAGCTAAAACGTTGCGCGCTTGCATTGTGCGCACTATTTTCTGAGCTTAAGTTCAGATATAATTTAATATACTGCATATTTTGAATACTTGGGTCTTTCCTAAGCTTTTTGATTGATTTTGATGCTTTTTTTCGTAAAAATTTCTTTGAAATGACTAACATTATTGAGGTAAGTTTTTGCAATAGATGTTATGTTTGGGACCAAAATTTCCTATGTTAAACTTATCGAATTATCTTGAAACTATGACATCTTAAACTAAACATTTGAAATATATAGTAAAACTTTTTTTAGCCCTGAATTATGCGTTCTTCCTAGTTTTTTAAACAAAAGAAAAAAATTACGCGAAAATCGTCGTTTGTGGTCTTTTTTTCAAACCATCATTTTGAAAAGAAATAATATCACAAGAACTACCAAAATCCCACATTATGTTCATATATATACATGTATCAAAATCCCTTTTGTTTGAAATCCCTACCTATTACCAGTTTTTCATAACAAATTTTCAAACACGAAACTTTGTAAAAAGTAACAGAACTTATGGGACAACCCAATATGTTTTTGTTAAATTCATCATTACCTTGTACTGCTTATTAGATTGCCTTGATTTTTTTAACGTTTCGGATTCTTAACATTAAATCTTTATCTATCAAATCAATATCAATTTAAATCAATATTCTATGAGTCTTATTTTTCTAATAAATCATAAAACAGACAAGGCTATTTCATTATTTCCTCGGGAGCATAAAAATGTCAGTGATGCGCCTGCTGTTTATCTGTCGATGAACATTGAAAGAATGCAATAAATTTTCACAACTGAAAAAATGTCTGTTTACGGGTTTAAGAAATAATCCAACTCTTTTGCGAAGTCGTCAATTTTAGAACCGAGGCACCGACCCTAATAATTTTGTTGTCATTGCTAAAGAAAAAAAATTAAAATTGATTTTCAGAAACAATTGTTCAACGCAACTGACCGTGTCATTTTTCTCCGGAACTTGTCCACTTCTGGGTATAGTAAACACCTTCTCTCGTGTTCAAAACTTACAAGTTATGCTTGCATAGTAATTTAAAATAAGATTATCATCTAACCACAAGTTCATGTTTCTTTTTAAAGGTGTGTCTCCTCTTGAGTAGCCGGTTCTCAAATGTTTAATCTGTAGTTCGTGTTGAGAATAAGTTATCAGTAGCTGATGATGTCTTTTTTGTTGCCCGGAATCGAAAGAGGAAATATCAGAGATGTTTTAACGTCCGAATGAGTGTAAGGTAATAAATTAATGTGACACATACTTTCGATGTTTTCAGTAACTGATGCGACTATTTGTAAGGTAATGAAACTAATACTGTCCTTTCAAAGAATATAAAATAGTTGTTAAGAATCCTGGGGAAAACGGCTCTATGGGGTTTCTTGAAATTTCTTATTATTACTATTATCAGTAGCCTTTCAGGGCTGTGGGGAGCCTAGTGGTTAAAGGCATCGGCTTCGGGATCGGAGGGTCCCGGGTTCGATTCCCGACACCGCTAAAGACCCATCGAGTATATGCGGAGTACGTGCTCGTTAAATCTGTGGGTCCGAAAGTCCTGTTGTCCGTCATGGCGCAGTTTACCACGGGTCCAGGTGTCTGGAGACTATTTCCCTCCCCTTCAGATGCATGGCAAAATTGTGGAGGTGGCGATAGATAGTGGAAGTATCTATCATCTCATGAGGCAGAAGTCGGACTCCTGCCATTTATGGGCCTCACTTTCTCAGGAGCCGCACCCCTTTTGTCTTGAATCCTTGTGGAGCTTGGTAATTCCAAGTGGCACATGACAACAACAACAACATCAATAGCCTTTCAAATCATCATTTTTGTTGAACGGTTCAAATTCAGGTATTCAAATTACAGTAATAATGGTTAAGCTGTATCTCTCAATTAAATAATAAATTACCTTTTTCATGTATAAAGTTTTCCTTTCATAATATCAGTTTATGTCGATAAAAATGATGAATCCTTTTATCCAAAATAAAAGCGTAAAAAATAAGATATGGCCTGTTAAATTAGGTTCTACTGTTTGCATTTCGCAGCTTTTTAGGGACATTGAATTTTTTATTCCATTAAAGTCTAAACTTATTTATACTAATATCACTTTCATCTCTTGTTTTAGGAAATACTGTGCATTTTCCCTTCACGGTACTTGGATATCATTTATCCATTTCTCATTGTTTCTTAAATTTTCATTAGTTGCCGATTTTACTTTTTATCTTTCACTTAGAATTTCTACTCTTTATCTTTCTCCTCTCTTCCTCTTAAGAAACTGTCATTCGAGCCTTACTACTTGAATCCACATCATAATCAAAACAAACAACATTATTTGTACAAATTCCAAGGAATAATTCCCTCCAATTTACAAACCGGTGCAGATATTCCCCACTAGCATTTGTGGTGAAACGCAGGGTTGGCAAAAAACCTGGTTTTTTAAAAAATAAAAAAAAACCGGGTTTACTTGGTTTTTTTTTGTTTAAACCAAGTTTTTTAGAATTTATTTTTCAGAAAAAGTTATTTTAACAGTGATGTTTGAAATTGAGTTGTAGATGAGACATTTATTTCAGGGGTTGTTTATAATTGATAAATGATTTGTAAAATTCAATTAATTAATTTAATTAGTTAATTGAAATTAAATTAATTTGTTTTAAAAATAATTTTTGTTTTTAAAATATTCCAATTTGAAAATCTAATATTATTGTAGTGAATAAAAATCGGTGTTAATTTATCTTGGATATATGGTTGAAATAATCAAATTATTTATCTTAATTATATATGGATTAATTTATGAACTTAAGAAATTTCTTTAGAAAGAGAAAATTTTATTACAACGTTTTTATTAGGTCGCTTTCAATCTTGTCTGTCTGTCCGTCCGTCCGTCCGTCTATCTGTCTGTTCGGGGGGAATTTAGTAATCAATTTTAAGCATACTTCCCCATGAGCTAGAGACTTGAAATTTTGAACATAGTTCAGATCTGGATGACAATACGATATTATCTCGTTAGTTCGGTTCAATTTGCTGTCCCTGAACCCCTAGGGGGACTTAAAGTTTAGAAGTTCAACTATAGGACCTTATTGTTGAAAAATCATTGTTGTGCAGTTTGCCTCCTCTCGTTATCAAGATGGCTTTAGAAGTGTTGTATAAAATATTAGCAAAATGAATAAAAGTAATGCAAGTACATGCAGTACTTCATGCAAGTTTTGTATTTGTAATACATCTAAGGGACTGACTTTATTAATTAGTTACTGACGAGTTTATCACCAAAATATTTTTTAAAACACTTTTTTATATTGCTAGTGTTGCAAAAATTTTTAACATCATCTTAATAATAGCTAGAGGCAAAAACAGTGCAATGATTTAAAAAAAACAGAGTAAAGCCATGTGTTTTAGTTAAAGTTCAGAAAAAAAACTCTTTTTAGTTTTATTAAACAGAGAAAGGAATCAAATTCTTGGAAGGCCTTCAAGGGTTCAGGTCGAGAATTCTAAACTTTACTCAACAAAACTAAAAACCAGAAAATAATTAATGAAAAAATAAACCTTTTTAAAGAACAACGTTTTTAAAATGCACTAAAAAGTATAAAATAATTTTTTGTAACTCCTTGTAAAACGAAAAACGTGGGGATCATGCAATAATATTTACAGCTACTACTCTTGTCACTCTATTTACCATTATATCCACAGTTAAAAATTATTTAAATGAATGATGAAATTAAGTTGGATTAAATACCTAATGCATGATCCCCACGTTTTTCGTTTTACAAGGAGTTACAAAAAATTATTTTATACTTTTTAGTGCATTTTAAAAACGTTGTTCTTTAAAAAGGTTTATTTTTTCATTAATTATTATTGTTATGTTTTCGTATGAAGGCGAAGAAAATTGCTTTGTTCGCTGAGCGTAAGTTCAGCGAGTTTAATTGTGATAAGCTAAAACGTTGCGCGCTTGCATTGTGCGCACTATTTTCTGAGCTTAAGTTCAGATATAATTTAATATACTGCATATTTTGAATACTTGGGTCTTTCCTAAGCTTTTTGATTGATTTTGATGCTTTTTTTCGTAAAAATTTCTTTGAAATGACTAACATTATTGAGGTAAGTTTTTGCAATAGATGTTATGTTTGGGACCAAAATTTCCTATGTTAAACTTATCGAATTATCTTGAAACTATGACATCTTAAACTAAACATTTGAAATATATAGTAAAACTTTTTTTAGCCCTGAATTATGCGTTCTTCCTAGTTTTTTAAACAAAAGAAAAAAATTACGCGAAAATCGTCGTTTGTGGTCTTTTTTTCAAACCATCATTTTGAAAAGAAATAATATCACAAGAACTACCAAAATCCCACATTATGTTCATATATATACATGTATCAAAATCCCTTTTGTTTGAAATCCCTACCTATTACCAGTTTTTCATAACAAATTTTCAAACACGAAACTTTGTAAAAAGTAACAGAACTTATGGGACAACCCAATATGTTTTTGTTAAATTCATCATTACCTTGTACTGCTTATTAGATTGCCTTGATTTTTTTAACGTTTCGGATTCTTAACATTAAATCTTTATCTATCAAATCAATATCAATTTAAATCAATATTCTATGAGTCTTATTTTTCTAATAAATCATAAAACAGACAAGGCTATTTCATTATTTCCTCGGGAGCATAAAAATGTCAGTGATGCGCCTGCTGTTTATCTGTCGATGAACATTGAAAGAATGCAATAAATTTTCACAACTGAAAAAATGTCTGTTTACGGGTTTAAGAAATAATCCAACTCTTTTGCGAAGTCGTCAATTTTAGAACCGAGGCACCGACCCTAATAATTTTGTTGTCATTGCTAAAGAAAAAAAATTAAAATTGATTTTCAGAAACAATTGTTCAACGCAACTGACCGTGTCATTTTTCTCCGGAACTTGTCCACTTCTGGGTATAGTAAACACCTTCTCTCGTGTTCAAAACTTACAAGTTATGCTTGCATAGTAATTTAAAATAAGATTATCATCTAACCACAAGTTCATGTTTCTTTTTAAAGGTGTGTCTCCTCTTGAGTAGCCGGTTCTCAAATGTTTAATCTGTAGTTCGTGTTGAGAATAAGTTATCAGTAGCTGATGATGTCTTTTTTGTTGCCCGGAATCGAAAGAGGAAATATCAGAGATGTTTTAACGTCCGAATGAGTGTAAGGTAATAAATTAATGTGACACATACTTTCGATGTTTTCAGTAACTGATGCGACTATTTGTAAGGTAATGAAACTAATACTGTCCTTTCAAAGAATATAAAATAGTTGTTAAGAATCCTGGGGAAAACGGCTCTATGGGGTTTCTTGAAATTTCTTATTATTACTATTATCAGTAGCCTTTCAGGGCTGTGGGGAGCCTAGTGGTTAAAGGCATCGGCTTCGGGATCGGAGGGTCCCGGGTTCGATTCCCGACACCGCTAAAGACCCATCGAGTATATGCGGAGTACGTGCTCGTTAAATCTGTGGGTCCGAAAGTCCTGTTGTCCGTCATGGCGCAGTTTACCACGGGTCCAGGTGTCTGGAGACTATTTCCCTCCCCTTCAGATGCATGGCAAAATTGTGGAGGTGGCGATAGATAGTGGAAGTATCTATCATCTCATGAGGCAGAAGTCGGACTCCTGCCATTTATGGGCCTCACTTTCTCAGGAGCCGCACCCCTTTTGTCTTGAATCCTTGTGGAGCTTGGTAATTCCAAGTGGCACATGACAACAACAACAACATCAATAGCCTTTCAAATCATCATTTTTGTTGAACGGTTCAAATTCAGGTATTCAAATTACAGTAATAATGGTTAAGCTGTATCTCTCAATTAAATAATAAATTACCTTTTTCATGTATAAAGTTTTCCTTTCATAATATCAGTTTATGTCGATAAAAATGATGAATCCTTTTATCCAAAATAAAAGCGTAAAAAATAAGATATGGCCTGTTAAATTAGGTTCTACTGTTTGCATTTCGCAGCTTTTTAGGGACATTGAATTTTTTATTCCATTAAAGTCTAAACTTATTTATACTAATATCACTTTCATCTCTTGTTTTAGGAAATACTGTGCATTTTCCCTTCACGGTACTTGGATATCATTTATCCATTTCTCATTGTTTCTTAAATTTTCATTAGTTGCCGATTTTACTTTTTATCTTTCACTTAGAATTTCTACTCTTTATCTTTCTCCTCTCTTCCTCTTAAGAAACTGTCATTCGAGCCTTACTACTTGAATCCACATCATAATCAAAACAAACAACATTATTTGTACAAATTCCAAGGAATAATTCCCTCCAATTTACAAACCGGTGCAGATATTCCCCACTAGCATTTGTGGTGAAACGCAGGGTTGGCAAAAAACCTGGTTTTTTAAAAAATAAAAAAAAACCGGGTTTACTTGGTTTTTTTTTGTTTAAACCAAGTTTTTTAGAATTTATTTTTCAGAAAAAGTTATTTTAACAGTGATGTTTGAAATTGAGTTGTAGATGAGACATTTATTTCAGAGGTTGTTTATAATTGATAAATGATTTGTAAAATTCAATTAATTAATTTAATTAGTTAATTGAAATTAAATTAATTTGTTTTAAAAATAATTTTTGTTTTTAAAATATTCCAATTTGAAAATCTAATATTATTGTAGTGAATAAAAATCGGTGTTAATTTATCTTGGATATATGGTTGAAATAATCAAATTATTTATCTTAATTATATATGGATTAATTTATGAACTTAAGAAATTTCTTTAGAAAGAGAAAATTTTATTTAACTGTTAATTTTTTTTATTTAACTTACAGCTAGCTGTTATACCCGGCCTTGCACGGGTGGGGTGAATAAATTAATTTTTTAAATATTTCTTAAAATACATTTATAATTTTGTAAATTAGCAATATTACAAATCATCCCGGTATCCCAGGCGCCTCTTTCCTATCCCAGTGTGTTCCCGGTAATCTTATCCCGGTGGTCACGGTAATTTTTCTAATCCCGGCGTTCCCGGTAATTTTCCTATCTCAGTGTTTACGGTAATTTTTATATTCCGGTATTCTGGGTGTCTTTATGGTAAATTTCCTATCCCAGTGTTCTCGGTAATTTTTATAACCCGGTAATTTTTCCATCCCGATGTTCTCGCTAATTTTCCAATCCCGGTGTTCTTGTCACTTTTTACAATCCCGATGTTCCTGATAATGTTTAATATCTTGGTGCCTTTATAAAATAACCAATTTGTAACCATAGTAAAAAGTCTGGTAAATTAGTAAGTCTAGTGAACAAATTAACAAATTTAAAACCAGTGTTTAAAACTAAACTAAAAGATCTAGTAAATGAAAAAGTCTAGTGATCTGTCTCATTTGAAACAATGTTTTATTTTTAACTCGTTGTATGACTGGTAAAACAGGTTTTCAAACACGGAAAAATAAGTGAAAAAAAGCAGGAAAAACGGGAAAAAAAGAATGAAGGACTAATTTTCTCTTTATAAATTATAGCCCATGTCCTATTCTGATGTATCAGCTACATTATGGTAGAATTTCATTAAAATCCATTCAGTAGTTTTTGCGTGAAAGAGTAACAAACATCCGGACAAACATTCACAATTATAATAATGGATGGCATTTGTGGTGCACTAATAACTTGTGGTTTTTAAATAAGTAGCAAAAGTGAAATGTAAACAACTAATGTTAATTGAAATTGAATAATTGATTGAGATAATTAATTTGATTAATTATTAAATGGTAAAATAATCAAATTAATTATCTTAATTACATGGATTAATTTATAAACTTAAAAAATTTCGTTAGAAAGAGAATATAAAATTTTTTAAATAAATAAGAGTGAAAAGTAAGCAACTAATGTAAAATTGAAATTGGATAAATGATTGAGATAATTAATCCGATTAAGGAAATCAATGGTTTTTTATTAACTTAGTAATAAAACCAACTGATTTTTATGTGTTTATAAACAAACCAACTGGTTTTTAGTTTTTATCATTAAAGAAATCGGCGGTTATTTTAATTAAGTAAAAAACCAACTGGTTTTTATGACTGACAAATTGGTTTTATCAATTAGTTAAAAACCAAGCCATTATTTATCAGTGAAAAACAGATAACTTTTGTGTATCTTTAGTTACTCTTTGAAATAATGTTTCATTTTAAAAGAAATTAATAAATAAACTATATCTTGCAACATATAATAAGTTTAACTTAAGCATTTAAGATTAAGTTTAGATAGAGAGAATTCAATAATTAAAACCATTAAATTAAAAGATTTCTGACTTTAATCACCTTAAAATGTAAATTTTTTGATAAATCTGACCTTTTAATTTTGTGCAAAAGATTACACTTAATAACATTTTCTTTTAAAAAATCCTGAAAATATTTTATAATTTCTAAAAAAAACAAAAAAAAACAAGTGGTTTTTTTGGTAAAAAACCATTTGGTTTTAACCGTGGTTTAAACCAAATTGGTTTAAACCGGCCAACCGGCTCTTGAAGGAGGTTGGTTACTCATGAATAGTTGAAGCCCAAAGTTGGTCACGCATCGATTTCCACTGTCTGGAATGTCGGTAGAAGGGAATTAATTCATCTGAAAGATGAGGATGCTACACTTGGACGATCCGTGGCAGTAAACCGTATTTTCACATATGAATAGTGGCCTTTGTTGGTTAACCACTC
Source organism: Tetragnatha versicolor (assembly GCA_024610705.1). NCBI lineage: Eukaryota > Metazoa > Arthropoda > Arachnida > Araneae > Tetragnathidae > Tetragnatha > Tetragnatha versicolor. Next base: position 61,953,055 of record JANDEH010000001.1, read on the forward strand.
ATGAAATTAATGCAATATTGTCCATTTTTGTTTTTCAATTTTAAAAAGTAAGTTAAGATGTACTCTAGGAGTTAGTAGATCTGAACTAATCTTTAGATTTGTATTAGTTTGAGTGTCTGTGACAAAATAAAAGTTTCTATGCTTTAGTAGGTTTTGACTAGCACGTGGGTAAATAATTTTATTATTTATGGGTGCCTGATGTGGAAAACGTTATAATTAACTATAGGAATGATCAAAACAACCCTGTACCGACCCAAAGTATATATTATGTTGGTGATGAATTTTCTTCGTTATGATACACATCAACAATTTATTATATAAAATCTAATCTAGATATATTCGAAACAAACTCAATTCTATAGAAATTATGTTTCAATTTGAAACCAATTTTTATTTTATTAATGGTATTAATTTCATGTTTTCATTAACATCATCTACAATTTGTTAAAGTTACTTTTGAAACTCAATATGATTAAACAAAATAAAATTACGTTATTGATTCTTTTGTTAAAAATAAATTACTTCAAATACATTTTGTACGTATGTGACAGGAAATGCGACACTTGAAATCTTTATTACCGCCATATTGTAAGACCAATTCTATATCTGATAATTGGTTTAAGTTAACGTGATTATTTTTATATCATTATGCATGCCATTCTTACTCTTAAAATATGAGACACATCAACCTACTTTAAATAAATATAAGTAATCATTCAAGTTTGAAATATTACTATTCGAAGTAAAAAAGCGAGTGAAAAGTTTTCCGTGATTCTTCTGTGTGAAAATCAGTTTGCAAACAAACTCCCCATCTAAAAAACAGCCCTGATCTACTTTAGAATGTCGAAAATTTGCATTTCCTTGTCGATGTTTTTCGCTGTTGTAAAGAAAAGCTTAAAAGCTCGCTCTACTAAAAACAACCTATTTGGTATTTCAAATGCCTTTTCTGAAATTGAAATGATTCTACCTGTCCATCAATGTGTCCATCCCTATTCGATTTTTCAAGGTTGTCTCTCACCTTCCCGCTTCCCTTCCAGACACATCGATTTAGGTGTAGAGACATTCCATAATTTATTACATCTATTTTTATGGACTAATCACAAAATAGGCACTTCTGGGTACGTCTACTCTATACTATATTCTAGACAGAGCATTTATTAACTCGCGTATGTATAATATAAATAAATTTAGTGTTAAATATTTTTAGTTTATAATACTAGGGAGCTACCGCCCCCTGCTCGCTATCGCTCACCAACCCCCGTAAACTGCTGACGCAGGACCTTTTGGAATTGCTTCGCAATTCCTACAAATTCCAACTCGCTGAACTTGATACACTTTATAAAACTTTTAAACAATCTACAGAAAAAACGTCAACCAACTTTCCAAAAATACTTCACCAAATCCCCTCCATGAATAAATTTCCCTTAAAAGTTTGAATATATATTAACTCGAACTTTAATAAAAAATTAACGATCAAAAATTTAAATGAAATGTTTTGAAAAATATTCATTTTAATTATTTTTAATCTATGATCATAAGAATAACTAATTGTAATTGTAATTCGGATAAAACAAAAACCATTATTTTAAAGTAACTCGTTAGTATAATATGCCTAGTGTTTATCATTCATATTTTTTTAAACCGAGACTTGTTAAGCAATACCGTTTTCAGCAATTGAAAATAATAAGAGACAAAACATCACTCTATATTTACAATTAATTTCGATAAAATCAGACTAAAAATTATAAATATTGGACAAAAAGTGTGAAATTTTAGTATAAAATGGCGTTCATGTAAGTTCTTAGAATATGTTTTTATCAGTCTTTGAGTGATATTTCACCAAGAAAGTACTTTTTTAAAAGGTGAAAAAACCTGTTTCATCTTAAAATATAGCGTCAATAGGTCGTTGTGATTGGATGCATTAATTTGATTGACAGTACTTGCTTTGTAACTGCGACCTTATCCGTTATCTAAAAAAATGGAAATATTTTAAAGTTGAGAATTTTTTTGAAAAATCGAAGGGCTTACTCGGAAATCCGGAAAGAATCCGGACATTTTGATACCATGTATGTGTCATTCGGCTCAGTAATTAAAAAGCCTTTCTCTGGAAACCGTTCACTAAAAACTTTTTTTTAGAATAGAGAGATAACAAAAAAGGCATGGTCAATTTTATTTTTTCCTCATTTGCTATTAATTTTAACTCATAAGGTTTATTTCCATGTACATGCCACAGTGATAAAAATTTTGCAAGCGAAGTAATGCTTATTTTTCTTCAAATTTAAAACTATTTTTATCGAGTACCTTGTGTTTATTTTGTATATCGTCGTGGAAGATGCAATACAGCACATCTAACATCGGAAAAAGACACAGTTTAATGTAGTTCTCGATTGTTTTTCAATTGGCAGTGAAATAAATAGCCAAATATGGTTTCGTATGGTTGCTGCTTAAATCGAGTCTAAACCAACGCTAGTACATTTGTTTATCACCGAAGTTAAGCACTTCCGTACGGGCAATACTTGGGAGGGTGACTACTTCGGAACATCGCTTGCTAATAGAATTTCTTATTCTCTTGTCCACTCGAGCATTTTTCTGCTTTTCAGAAAAGAATATCCATCATTTCTATTAATTTTGTCTCAAATTATATATAAAAAATACACATTATTAATATTATTTTTTGTAAATAGGCACTTTTTCTGTTATTATTAGAATTAATCGTTTGATAACTTTATTTTCAATGCAATTGTTATGGGAAAATTTTTTTCTTGCCTCTTATCGGTGTATAAACCAAAAAAAACCAAAGGAATATAAAAAATTACAAAACTGTATACATTTTAATCACAATAAGTTTGTAGCAGGTAAGGTACCACGACATAAAATAAAGCATGCGTTATTTGCATTATTCGGGAACTTCACAAAGCTAATTAAAGGAAAATAGGTACATATAATAAAAAAGTAACTCGTAATCGAAGAGCCAGTAATATTTTTTTTTTAATTAGTTTAATAATATTCGGAGGAATAGTCAAAACAAAATCGCACTCAAAATAAACCAATATCTTTCACGGTTCATATCTTTCACGTTCTCAAACGGTTTGATCAAGATTGATTCTCTAAATAAATACTATGACAGATCATGAAAGATCGGCAACTTTTTTCTGACCCATGTGAAATTGTGTCAAATCACGACTTACTAGAGCTATAAAGATATTTTAAAAATGCTTTTAATACTTTAAGGTACGAAGCCTGATCAAGTAATCAAATATCTAAGCATCAATTTCTGAAAAAATTTTGGTTTACAAAAAAAGCACAGCCATATTAAAACCGCCAAACGTAGTCGCGAAAACTGTTTGGCGAGAAAGAGGATTGGAATACTGAAGGTGCTTCAAATGTTAGATGTGCTGTATTGCATCTTCCACGACGATATATAAATATATTTTACTTTCTTTTAACCCGAAATAGCTAGAGCTAGATGTATGAATAAAATTGTACCGGTCCTACTCTCCCAAAAATGCTGTATAATATAAAGATATAATTTCAAAAATATTACTACTTTTTTTTTAAATTTGTGCATAATGAGGAAGTTGCATGATTTTTTTTTATTTTTTTAATCGATTCATCTTGCAAAAATAAGCAACTACCAAAATTTGAGGCCGATCGAGAAATTTTTTGATTGCCAAAAAAATTAACAAAAATCCCCTTTTTAAAAGCGCGCGAAAACGCCAAGAGTTTGGATGTGACGTCATCTTATACTAAACATTGTTGTAAAGCAATGGAGTTGATGGTATTATTGTTGACGTCATCTTATAGTTTTAACAATAAACGTTTTCAGTCACGTGTTTTTTTCTCGACTTTTAAATTAAAATATTTAATTACCTGTACATTTTTTTGAAAAACTGACTAGATATTTAATTTTACTATATAAAAAACCATACGGAACACTTGTTTGTTTTTGAAAATCTGACACATGCAACTTCCTTATTGTTCATCTCATTGGGATCACAAATTTTGTTTTAAAGTAACTCATTTTCTTATTCGTGTTAAATAATGTCCTCATGTGGTTAAATTTACTTATTAGAAGCGTAAACAAAATGGGGAATTGAACAATTAGAAGCGTAAATAAATGGAGGGGTATTGAACAACAAGTGTCTATACTCGTGGAGTTTGGATCGTAATAGCTCAAGGCATATACCAATGTAGCCCAGGTGGTCTATTTGTTCCTAGATTTTAAGTTTCATTGGAATGAAACACAATTTATTGAAAGCATTTTTACATCTTTATAAATTTTCTTCTTTGTTTTATCTGAACTGAAACAAAAGCTTGTCAACAAAAATAATAAATATGATGCCACGTTTCAAAAGAATAAAAATGGTTCATTAAATTTTTAATGATTTTAAGCTATATTGATCTTATAATAATAATGAGCAACTTCGTTATCCGGAGAGAAATGCTCGGGGCTTAGAGTTTAATTTAATGACATCCGAAACATAGGATCATAAAAAATTCTTTTGTTGGAGGAAATCTCATTTGGAAATTCTTTCGACTCCATTCTTTTACTGTGGTTTTCTAGGTTTTTAAAGATTTAATTGACTAGACTAGAGTATCTATGGTTAGTTTTGTTTCTTGTTGCTATTCCTATAATCTATTTACCAAATTGTAAACCTATTCTTTTATTTTCTGTAATTGCTATTGCTAAGTTTTATAAGTTTTCTTAAAAGATTGATACACTATTTATATTATTAATAAATGTGTGTAATATTAGGGACAAATCCAATTATTTTCTGAACCATCTGTTCTTCATTTCAGCTTATCAAATCAAAACAATCTTTCATTATAAGCCTTCTTCCCAAGTAAACTAATTTTTTCTCCGAGAATCATATCTTGTCCTCTTCCTCTGTCACTGTTTCCCTGAGGATGCTCTCGTATTTTTAACTTCGCCCACTCTGCGGGATCCTTTCGTCAACAGAGCGTTTCTCTTTACAAGGGCACGTTGCCCCGCGTGAATCAGCGCCAATGTCCTGTGGCTAGGGTTGCTGGAATCCAGAGTTTCTCACTCTGTTGGCGGCATTCTCTTCCCATAACAATGAAAAAGTGCAATGTCTTTCATGGACGGCTGAACTGCTGCCCTGACACAACTATATTGTGATTAATTTTTCGTTTCGTTTGCGTACCTTGTTGACTCACTCTGGGAACCTGTGCAATTGTTAAATTACACATGCTTGGTTTTTTTACAGCTGTCGAAACGTGTGATTTTGCTTGTTGCATTTGGTTATGTTCTTGTTTGTGAATGAAAAGTAAGATTCATGTTAAAAAACGAGGTGCAAATAGCTGCGAACCATGAATTGGTTTATCCAGTTTTTTTAAATCTCACGGTATTTCGCAATACTCCTCGCTTGTTAATTGCAAAATTTGGATGAGATCCAACAATACCCTATTTCTTTTTCTTCTTCTGTCTATTTAGCTAAAATTTTTATTGGAAAACATGACAATTTAATTCCCCCAAATTTCGCCACCTTCAATAAAAAACCTTCGACACATCTCACAACACATTATTACTGTTTGTTTAAGTTTTAAACCTTCCATATATTTTTGGTTGAAGTAAAATACTAGTAGGGTCAACCGCCCAGTGAATGAACACTTAGCATTTTGGTTTGTGATTTTTCCACTTCAAAAATTTTTTTCATGGCTATTTCTCGGTCGATTTTTAAAAACAAGGTATGTTTCCGTACTGGCTTTTTCTTGGCAAAATGATCGAAGTGTTTCCAGATCTCAAACATCAATAGTTTTGAAGGAATCTTAATTTGAGTGAGAAAAGGGCGATAGACCCAGTAAATGAACAAAGTTTGCCCTAATTGTGAACAGTGTCTTCCAGTGAATGAACATTGAAAAATACCATGTTTTTTTTTTCAATTGACCAGCCTGCGTTACATAAAATAGAAAATGTCTTACTAAGAACTCTAAAATTTCTTCATTGAATACAAATACACACAAAAACGGTACTTAAGGATTAGGCGGGCGATCTTGCCAGACATGGATTGCACGTTATACTAATGCCAGCTTAACATAATTAAAAGGAAGACTGCTAAAGAGAATGTTATATTTTAATGGTTTTTTATGATATTAGTATTTATTAAAATATTGACGAAAGAGCATAAAACAGTCAACTTGCACCTGGCTAATCCTATAGAGTACCAGAATTTTCTTCCATATTTTATAAACTATTAATTAATTAGCTATAGCCATGGGCGTAGCCAGGGTTCAGCTCAGGGGGGGGCAAGCAGGGTCGACTTTTTTTATGTTTGTGGAAAACAATTTTAAAGCCCTCTGAGAGAGGACCGTAGCCACAGTATTGTTTCGAGAGGGGTTTTTTGACCTTAAGTGCAATTAATGTAAAAGTTTTGTGGGTAGCGTGGAAACAATGAGGGTTTTGTTTTTCAGGTAAAAGTTTTTGTAATCTGACACTAAAAAGTAGTTTTTTTGTTCTTAGCTCTTATTTTTAATTTTGAATCAGTGCTGGTGAATATAGAAATTTATTTCGGGTAGGACCTAAAAATATTTTTCAGCTCCTTTTATCCAAATAGGTTTAATGTAGCTTTTGAACACATTTTTAGGTAGAATTTTCGTCTAAGAAAAATTTAAATTATAGAAATTTTTAGTAATAAAGGTTCAAAGGGGGGGGGGTCTGGGGGTCCCCCCCCAGAAATTTTTTGGAAATTTGACCCTAAGAACAGGGTTTTAAACTGCTTATTGGTACACGTAAACCCTAATTTGGACATACATTTTTAGGTAGAATTTTGTTTTAATGAACTTATTACAAAAAAGTATGAAAGGTTTATATACTAAAAGGGGGCCTGGCTGCCCTCCCCCAGAAAATGTTTGAAAATTTGACCTTAAGAACAGGGTTTCAAACTGTTTTTTGGTACACGTCAACCCCAATTTGGACATACATTTTCGGTAGAATTTTGATTTTAATGAACTTACAACAAAATTGTGTGAATAATAAAGGTTTAAGTACTAATGGGGGGGCCTGGGGGCCCTCCCCCAGAAAAATTTTGAAAATTTGACCCTAAAAAACTGGTTTTTAACTTAACTTATAGTAAAGTAAAAGTAAATTCCTCAGGACTGCCCCTCCCTGCCCCCCCTGGCTACGCCCATGGCTATAGCCACTTTATAAAACTATCCTGGAAAAAACTTTCTGTTTTGAAAAATAAAAGAAGTTTCAATATTTATTTAGGGTACAATTCGTTTGAATAAGTAAACATTTTCTATTTTTAAAATAATTTTTAAGTTGGGATGGTAGCTACCAGTAACTGAAATACCGGGAAAATTTTAAGGACGAATAACTGACATGTCCTGTATCAATAACTGGAGCATTGGAATACCTTTAATAAATAAGATTTTAGTTATTAATTAGCATAAATGTAATAAAAAATAGCTGCTGAGGCAAAGAAAACAAAATGTTAAACTTAAAAATCCAATAATGAGAACTTTTCAGAACATTCTTTTTGATAAAATCTATTTCGCTGTTTTGCTTTGTCAAACTTTAATATCCATTGTACCGAAATATTTTTGATTGGATTTAGACTAAAAGATTCACAGTTGAAAAACATAAGTATGCATAAAAATATAGAATAGAACCAAACAAATATAGAATTCTAATAACTAAGATATTATTAATTTAGTTTAATAATAGATATATTCAAACGTTTTTGTTTATTTACCTTCAATAATGATTCATTGAACTGCAGTCTATTTAGCTTGTTTTGTGTTTTGATTCGGAAATATTTTTTTTAAATAGTCTGTCATTTAACTAAAATCTTTGTAGTTTTATTTGCATTTTTAAAAAAGTTAGTGATTATATTTACACGTACTATTATTATTTCAGCTGTAATGACACCGATTTGTTTAAATAAAACACGAAGAAAAATATATTTCCTTAATTTTTTTCAGCATTAAGCCGACATCTGAAAATTTTTTACACTAAATGCGAATTCTCAATTTTTACACTTAAAAACCTTAAGTGGAAAATTAATACTGCATAAAGTTAAAGATAACTGTCTAAAATATTAAGAGAGACCATTATTTATTTCAAGCTCACAATAATAATCTTACTATTAAGAATTAAATCTTTGTTCATTTACTGGTAAATCTTAGTTTACTCTTTCCAGTATGTGAACATTTGCACTTTCTAATCAATATACCCCGTTCATTTACTGGAAGGACACAATTTTGATCATTGCGCACTTTACATAGTTTAGCTTACATCATTATGAATAAATTAAAATCAGAATTATGAGGTTTTACGAAAAATGCATTTTTCCCAGTGAATGAACACCTGTTCATTTACTGGGAAATCTCAGTTTGCACTCCCAGTAAGTGAACACCCCCTTATCTACCTCAATTTTAAAAGTACAGCTTTCTGAATTATGACATATCAAAGAATAAGTCTTAAACAGTTGATAAAAAACAACAACGATCATAATAAATGTAATTATAAGGTAGAAAAATATGAATGAATCAAGTCAAATCTTAACTTACCGGAGACTTTTTCATGAGCCTGAAGCTCGAGTGACAATAAATAAATTTTCACAGTCTGAAATCGGAATTTATGGTTAAATCAACGATTGCGTGTCCTCTAGGAGGTCTTCCTGCAACTACTAAAATTCAGTGATAGTCTATAGCAAGTTCAAATATCTTAATATTTGAGATAAACCGACCATGTGTTCATTCACTGGGAGTGTTCATTCACTGGGCAACCCACCCTATTTTAGTTTTCCATTGCCGTATAAAGTAATATTTGTTTGTGTGGTTTTTAGGCTTCCGGTGGGTAGTTTCTTGGTAAGTTACCAAGAAGCATTTTAACCATATAGTTCTTTTATCTCAAATCCAATTAGTATGGTTTATGAATTATGCTTGCCGTCAAAAATACGCTTAAGGTTTTTGGCACTCGATCTGTATCTACTTGAAATATTTTTACTTGTATTTAACTGATGAATATTTATGATTTAAAGTCATAAAAGATGAACCGATGATCTAGTTTTTAATATTAATATTAAAGAATGTAGAATTTTAAAAATATTTGTTATCGAATTGCATTTTTACAAAATAAATAAGCTATCCAGATGTTCTGAGAAAATTGATTAATACGAATTTCTGTCTCTTGTTGCCGTTTCTAAAATCAATTTACCAAATAATAAAAGTTATATCGGATATTTAGTCTAAAACCCAATTTTACTCTGTAAGTATACGCATGAAAAAATTTACGACGGTTTTGTCTTCACTCAAAGGGCCTCTCTTCGCGACCTCCAGACCCGCTGTCATGAGCGAAATCCCATGTATTTTATTAAGTCAACTGGGGAGGGGTGAAACTACGCAGTCGAAGCAATGCCCTCCATCTGGGGGTTCTTGGAGCGTTTGTCTTCTTTTTTTTCTCATTCCATCCGTCTGTTGTTCTTGGGGTACGAAGACCGTGCCAAGATGTCTAAAATAACAGACGGGAATCAAACGTTGCAGAGGTCATGCAAACCTTCAAGATAAACAAACTCAAACACTTAAAAAGTTTTTTTATTCTTATTCTTCTCTTCTACTCGTATGCTGATGTGGGAGAAGCATACCTCCCCTTGTAGAGCGACAGAGAACGGGCCTTACTCTAACTGCAATTTTTTTTAATTGCTTTATTCGAACGATTTGAATTACTAATTTTTAGGTTTGACTATGTTATTGCTTAATGAATGAACTAAAACTTTCAAGAGAAAGTAAAATGGAAGTTAAGTTCGATTGGATTTTTGTACATATAGTACAGGAGATTGTTGATGTTGACACATAGATAAAGAAGAAAAAAAAGAGATGCACAAAGGGGGAGATGATTGGAGATAATGGGAGGGGTAAAATATAAAGGGGTTAAAAGATTGAGAGATTCAGAAGATTTAGAGAGGTGAATAGGGATGAAGAGGTGAGATAAAAAGTATAAATGAAATTCAGAGGAAGATAGTCAGGGTTATATTATGATATTCATTAAGGAACCAAATTAGTTTTAAAATCTAATTGGACTCGTAAGAATTTCAGTCATTTGTTTTAGTTTAGAATATATATCCCCCCCAAAAAATCAAAACTGTTTATATTTTTTAAAAAATAGTTTTTTGAACAATCACTCTAAAAAATCCTTCAGTTTCCGATTTATGGAATAATAAATACTTCAAATCAAATCAAAAAATCAAAGTCTGCCCGGGCCTAGTGGCCCATCAGGCGGTGCCCATCTCCGTTTCTGTAGCCTTTGGGCCTGGGGTGCTAATTACTAGCTTGTGTCCAGGCCGAGTGGCTAGCCCGACGCTGGACCCCCAGTTGATTCCCCAAGCGAGCTTGGTCCTCATTTATCGACCCCTGAAGGATGAAGGGCTGAGTTGACCCATGACCAGCTACCCAAGAAGAAGCCACAAGGCATCGAACCTGGGTCGGTAATGCTCGTAGCCAGACACGCTGACCACTACACTACCGCGGCCACATAATAAATACTTATCCAAGGCTTAAACTGAACGTCCGAAACTATTGCTAGACTTGAATGTTAATTAATGCTTTAAACTAAAAAAATAACCTTTATTCCCCAAATAGAAAATAGTGAAGTTTCTTTCTGTGCAGTTAAGAAATTATATAGTTTGCGCTCATATAATTTTACAGATGAATCGGTTTGGAAATAGTTGAATGACTTTTCCCACTTGAATGAAATGGAACTATACTTAACTTTAAATCATTCACCTTGTAACTCAAGGTACACTGAGTGCCATTTTAGAATGGAAATAAAAATTACTCAAGACTCCATGATTTCAACAAAGAATATTTTTTTTCCTCACCTAAACCCCTCCTTCCCTCAAGAAAGGCCTTCACAGTCGCATTCCAAAACCACCGTCCTTCCAAGGACTGTTATTTTCCAAACTGAATAGAACGCGATTACCTTTTGTCGGAAAACGTGCCATTAAAAAAGGTCTGCCGCCGAAAAAAAGAAAAACATCGCATGATCTTTGGGTAACTTAACGGCCTCCAAAAGATCTCTTAAGAAAGGTAATTTGCATTGAAAAATGTTCTAAGATTCCGTTTTCCAGACGGAAGCGAAGGGTTTGGGTGATGGGTAATAACACTCATCAAGCCGCAAGCTGAACTATTTCGCGTACGGATGTACGGATGCTGAAGGAGATGGGAAATTATAGAGAGAGGAGCGTTGCGGTATTGATAGCGATTCTGCTGAAGTTCTACGTGATGGATTGACACATAGTAATCATCAGTGTCTTTTATTTAGGTGGTTGTGATTCCCAGATGGCATAGGTTGAGATAGGGTATTGGTGATGAAGCCCATTGTAGTTTTGTTTAAGGAAGTTAAATCTCCTTTTGCCGGGTACCTTAAAAGAGCATTGCCAATTTTTAAAAAAAGTTTTAACAAAATGACACTTGATTCACGACTAAAAGCCTTTTGAGGGATTTTAACCCAGGGAAAGGTATGAAGGAGGGGTTTAGTGAGGGGGGAAATATTTCTTTGTGGAAATCATGGAGGCTTGAGTAATTTTATTAGTTATAATTTTTTTATTAGGAAGTAAAGGCCCATTTTGCCGGTTACTTAAAAAAAAGCATTGTCGATTTTTTCCTTTCTTGATGACAACTTGAATTGGGTTATTTAGTTCTATTTGTATTGAGTTTTATCTGGTGTTAAAAGGCTTTCATTTGTTTGTTTCTAGATGAGTTAGCTCTCTTATATTTGTGGACGTAAAAGTTTAGCAGAATAGGGATATTGTTTGAAAATGGCTTTAAGAAGGTAAAGATATGTTACTTAAAGGTCATTTAGGTACGGTCTGAAAATATTGTGGACATTGCCAGGGCCGTAATTTTGGCTCATGGAGAAATTTAGCTTGACCTCGAAAATTGGACACACGACACCAACCAACCAACCATTTTGGTACGGTCGACTTTTTGAAGCATTGGAAATTTCGTATGCACTCCTTTAATAAAAAAATATGTGTTGCAGAAAAAAACTTTATCAATCGAAAGAGATTTCATTAATTAGTACGTGACGTGTTTTTACCCCAAAATTTAGACACCGTCCCCCTTATTTGAGATTTATCCTATAATCTTTCAATGTTTAAATTTCTTTTAGTTCCTGTAGTCAGCTTCTTTCCAATACATATTCAAGCTTTAATCCCGATTTTTTTTCTACAAAACAAAATAATAATTACAGATTATTATTTTATGTAGTTTTACAAATACAAATTATAAATTAGTAAAGTTAATAACTCCTGTAAAAGATTTGTCTGTATTTACTTTGAAAAAAATAAAACAAAGATTCGTATAATTTCTGGATTAAAAGTAGACGGGAAATTTTTATTGATTCTCCCTTTCTTCTTGGTAAGATTTTTCCGGATACATGCCTTTCTTCTGATCTCACGTTGGTTAATATTACGTCTTTTGCTTTTAGCTCTCTTAAAGGCACGCCGCTTCAAGTTTTATGACTCACTTACATTAACCACTTTATTACCTTGACAAGTTATGTTCGTTGCTTCAATGCCTCTTAGTTTTCTAATGCATTAGGGCTGATCCAACCATCCCAAATATCTCAATTCATTTCCTGGTACACATTAATATTGTACCTCATCTATTTTTCACACTCACACTGCTTTATAAATTACACAGCGACGCATATAAATTCTATCAGCCCCGTCCTCATAAATACACCCTTCTCGCTTGTTTCCGCTTGTCCGACCCAACTTTCTTGAATAGAAGCCCGAAAAAACAGAAATTACGTAATTAAAAGATCGTGATCTGTTGCTATGGGGAAGATAGAGGGAGAAAACGCCCTTCTCTGAAGCCTCAGCTTTTCCTCATCTTCTGTGATGGGAGTGAAAGATGCTCTCAGAGCGATTACTCTACTACTACTACTTGTTCCGTACGTTACACCTCCCATTGTGAATCATTCAAATATGGGAGTTGATGGTATGAAAGAAGGGTGGTGGAGCGTTAAAATTACACACGACATGGGTCCGATTATTTATTTATTTATTGTTACATGCTTTAATTTTTAAAGAAATGTTTTCAGTAATTTTGCGGTTTGAATAATTGAAAGGACAATACTCATCTTGTAATTAACAAACTGTAGTAAAGTAATGTGATTTTTCGGCCTACTTTTTTATTAAGTGGTATTCTTTACAAAATTCTGATTTCCCACGACTATAATTTTTTTATAATCGATGAATAACTTCCAATTTTGTATATCACGCCATGCAGAACTTGGGACAATTCATTCGGGGAAGAAAGAATAATGTAAATTTCTAAAAAGTAAACCAATGATTTTTCAATTGCTAATTTTAAACGATCGTATATTTTTTGTACTGTTAATTCTATTTTAATTTTATTTTAGCTACAATTGAGCTGGTTAGAATGAAAGAGACATAAGTCTACTGAACGTAGTTAAAAATAAGGGGTCTTTCTCGACTTTTTGTTATGGGTCCGGTTTTTGTAAAAATTGTGAAAATCTACTCATAATTTTGTGAATTTGAAGTTAGGGTTAAATTGGCTTTTTTTTTCAGACAAAATCATATTTTTGTTAATTTGTGAAAATAGGGTCTCATATATGTGTAGTATTGTGACAAATATTGACTAAAGTACTTTCACAAAGTCCGTTTTCACAATGAAATATTTTGTGAAGGGTCCGAAAACAGACACAAATTTATTTTAAACAGACACCTGATATAATTGAAGGTTTCTCTAAAGGCGCCTGTGTTGCCTGCGCTGTTTCTTTGGAGAAAGCATTTTTCAGGCAGCTCTTTGAGCAAATCATTGATCTTTTGACTTAGGCGACTACCACAAGAGATAAAAGATCTTATAAAAAATCCAACTCCATGCTTTTCTTAATTTTTGGACTTATATATGCTACTTTTCTTAGCCTGAGCAGCTTACTTAATGAGTTCTTCCAAGGAAATTGAAAAAACTGCGATAACAGTTATAATAAAGCAAAACAAAACGAGTAGGTCACGTTTTTGTCCAAAAGCCTTTCACAAATTAAAGAAAATAACTTCAAAATCCACCTGATGGTATACTAAATATATCCACAAGGCACACATTCATTTCTTCAAAGGTGGAAAAATTCCACCCTTTCTGAACTTCCGCTCCCGTTTTTTCAGAACACCACACACCACACAGATAAAATGTAACTGCTCTTTGTTGCAAAAAGCGCATCTTCTCAATGCGTGATACAATTCTCGGAAAACAATCAGCATCGTGACGAAAAACACTCAAGATTCATCACCCTAGAAATTACTCACAATAATATTTCCACTTCCACTAATTGCTCCGAAAAGTCACAAATTAGCCCTTTTCTTCCTCTCACTTCCTCGATATATCTTTTGAGTGTCCAGCGCCTCTCCAAAAAGCTTTCCTTTAATCGGGTCACATAAACCAGACTTCCCGCTCTTTTTCTTCCGAGCGAACTCAGGAATAGAAATCTTAGAAGGTAAATGGTGACGTCATCGTGAAGGGTGAGTCACAGACTAGCTTTCATTCTGTGACCTTGCACCCGAACGCTCTCGGGAGGCGCAAGATGCGGTCTGCGAGGAAAGTTTTTCTCCAGAAACGCGAAAGGAGATGTAGGAGGGAAGTTACGTTCTTGGGAAACATAGTGACTTATTCTTCGCTGAAATATTTTATCGCTATGTTGGTGTAGTTTCCGCTAATTTTTTTCAATTTAAAAAACCCTGCCAAACTCAATGACAGTCGGTCAATCTATGACACCGGTTTTCAAACAATATCCCCTACTCGTTGGAAACCATAAATCTTTTGATAAATAACACTGACCGAAACATTTCTCTGGTTGCTGGCCGAATAAACTGAAAGATCCCTTATATTCTGTAAATAGTTAATTTTCAATACATTGAATCATTTTCCAGGATTGTAGGGTTTGTCTTTCGGATATTACTTAACCGAAAGTCACAGCCTACAATCCTGAAAAAATGATTCAATAAATTGTTATTCGGGCTGTGGAAGTTTCCATGATTTTCATAGTTAATTTTCAATTGAAATTTCTCTACTTTAATTAATTCTTTTGGTTCTACTTTACTTTAGGATTAACCGGGTACGAGCGTTTAATTTCATGTTTTATCATTAATAAATAATCAATTTTCAAAGTACGTACTACGTATAACACCTTTAAAATATTTGAAATAGCGGTCTTTCTTTTATATTGTTACATTTGTTATGTGTAAGTATTAAAACGTTAAACGTTTCCAATATAGTCCGATTGAAGAGATTTACGCCCGACCAAATACTTTTAAGTACCATTCTTTTTAAGCCCCAAAGTTTAAAGCCACTTTCCGAACTAATTAGAACAAAACAAATTAAAACTAACGTGTTTTTTAAATATTCATATTGGTAGTTGCCATTTTGACAAATTTATTATTTGCTTAGTTTACATTTGAAATAGTTAGGAAGGATCGAAGAAAATATATGTCCTCAAACCAATTCTAAATTTGATATTTGAGTATGTTTCATTATAAATCAATCTTGCTCAATATCACGTCGGTAACCTGAATACTGCTTGAATTTTCAATGAAATATGTGGTAGGAAGTTTATGACATAATATATGGAGTTATGGAAGCAAAACGCAATGCAGAGAGATTAGGAATATTCATCCTTGTTGATGAATTATGGGCTATTTTTTATATATAGCAGATGATTGCCTTTGAAGTGATGATCCTCTTTTTCATTCTCATGGCAGTTAAGATGATAAATCGACTAATAAAATAAATCCGAAGGATTTAAATTTTCCCGTGGGAAAATCCAAATGAGCATGTATGTGTATTTAACTGAGAGTATTGAGGGTTATAAAAATAATTAAGTTATTTTTAAGAAATGTGTAGTATTATGGTTTTATAGATTCTTTTTCAATGTTGTTAAGTAGAAAGTTTTTATGAGAGTAGCAGTTTTTAGATACTTTTAAAGTTTAACAACCTAATTAAAAATTTTAAGTTTTGCTCCTAAGGGGACATCCATAAATTACGTGAGGTCAAAAAGGGGGGTAGGGGTTTGGAAAAATCTCACCAAGGGGGAGGGGGTCAATTAAAATCTCACGTCAACTTTTTAAATTAGAAAGTATACGATTTTCTATTTTTTTAGTATGAAAAAGTTGTAGTTAAATCTCACGTGGGGGGAGGGGGGTCCAGCAAAATCTCACCAAGGGGGGAGGGGGGGTCCAGATTTTGGAAAAAACACCTCACGTAATTTATGGATGTCCCCTAACGTGTTTTTTGAAGAGCTAAAATTTAATTTAATCTATTTTATAATTTAAAAGTAATTCAAATTTACTTTAAATCAGAGGCATATTTTTCAGGCTCAATTTTTGACTTCGGGTCTCAACATTGTTTAAGAGCAGAGGCTTCTCCCTTCTTGACAATTGAATGGGTATACCTAAGAATACAAATGGGAGGTCATTTAGCTTTGTAATTACGCCCATTATACTTAAAGCAGTATAACTCATTAATAAAAGTAAGTAAATGTCTGTGTAAAACACAACTACAAGATACCCTCTTTTAAAAGCTGCATAACACAATGTCCATATGAAGAACAGACTGTGTTAAAAATGCAAAAATAAAAGCTCCTTTGTTCTGCAGTCGCTTGTTCGAATGGCCAAATATGACAATCCATGCGATGCGGTTCACGTCTATATACCGATAGCTCCACTCTGGGCCATTTTGAACCGAATTCTTTCCAATCAGCCCGGTGTTTATATTGACAGGTTTACTGCCCACGTTCTTTTTAGGCATTGGGTCAGCCACAGTTCGACTTCTGTCCCAGATGCGGCCGAGGTCATTTGTTCTATTTCCTAGTGCTCCGAACGACCTCTTTGTAATAACTGCTCCTCCGACTGCTGAGAGAGGGAGGTGTCTTTTAAGAGTGACTGTTCTGGGTTCAAAAATTTTTTCTGGTTGCTGGGTGGGTTTATGAGATCATGTTTTACAGCTCTGCGTGAGATTTACGACCGTGATAAGGATATAAACTCGATTGAAAATGCCAAGTGCAATTTTATTATATGAATTTTATGTCTTTTCATGGTTCAACCTTATGGAACAATTGGTTTAGTTAAGAATTTAACTAGAAGATTTTTCAACTTAATATTATTAACCGAAGAATAAATGAAAATAAATAACTTACTTTTTATATTATTTGTCACATGTAGCTGTATCATTCATTCTTTTAAAACAAATTTAATTCGAAATATTTTTAATAATTTCTTTATAAATATTAACTCAAAGGTTTTTGGGGCTCGCAGCTGTTATACTTTTACAGTTTCCGAAAGAAGATTTATGATGATTTTTGGTGGGAAATATTAGGAGGAGGTCCTTCTGACCAAGATAAAAAAGGCTAAAATTATCACATCGGTTAAATTTTTTCTGGAACTTGTAACGACTAATATTTTTTAATTATGTATATGAGGTTATGAATTATTATTTGACAGTTGAATTGCCCAACTTATAATAATTAAATTAGATTTTCTCTACCTACAATACTACAAAGCGTATCAACAGAGCTGCACTGTTTGAATTACGATTAAACAAATTAAATTTTCTTGTTTAAAATTATTATAAAATAATTTAATTAATTTTATATCGGCCGAAAAATATTGCTCACGAAATTTCAATCGGTACGGAGCTCAGCTGTCAACAAAAAAAATCCCTGAAAAGTAGCCAAACAAGCGAGCAAAAACATCAAAGTACCCCTACTTCCATGACGTCACCTACGTAATGCGCTGCTGGTGGCGTACCGAAAACCGACCGCGCATCCCGAGTTGCAGGCAGGGAAGATGTGGATGGTGATGCTTGCTCAGTATCGCTGCCGGAATTAATTATTACGTAAGCGATGACTCGTTCCTAGTTTAATCAACTACTTTCACTGATATTTCCCAGTGTCATCGTTTGTTCTTCTATCTATTGTGGAAAATGTGAATGGAATCTGGGTTTTGTGTCAGAATTAAGATGTTAACGTGGTGATTTGTTGTGTTATTGATACGTATTTTCCAGAGGAATCGTGTTTTGTGAGTATGGATGCTAGTAGCAGTAATTGAGTTTTGTTTTCCCTTTGTGCCGGTTTCGTTTAATTTATTCCGTGAAATGGACTGGTTACTCATTATTATCGACATGCATATCGATGTCTGTTTGTGAAGTGCATTTCTTAAATTTCATGTTATCTTTTTCGGCAAATCATAAATTGAATTTTAAAATATTCTGGAAACAATAGTTTTTACAGTCCTACTAACACCCGATTTAAATTTTGGTATGATAATGTGCGGTGTATTTTCTTTTTGATTTAGCATTTTATTTTAACGAGTGTTTATTTTAGCTAACAATCTTTATTTGATTTGTTCGATACTTACTCTTGGTATTCTTTATAACTTTTATTTCCTTATATTTTATCCAGAACTTTTTGTTTACTCTAAATCGGCTGTATTGTCTGGTTGAAACTTTCGTTTCTTATTTGTTTATTGACTCTTTTTGTGGATGAAAATTATTGTTTGTGTTGTTGGCATGTTGTTAATCCTCAAAATTATAATTGAAATTGACCACTCAGGATGAACCTATTAAGAAATATCAGTATTTATGACCATAAGTAGTAGTAAAACTAAACTTGATTGCATAAATTTACGTTTATAAAAAGAATAGTTGTAACTAAACTAAAGTTCTAAGCAATGTTTTTTTACATTTGAAAACTTCACCTTGTGTAGTTCATGTGATGTATGGAGCTTATTATTTGTGCTTGAATCTATTGAATTAAACTTCAGCTATGTTTAACCCAGTTAGATTTGTCAAGTGAATTTAATTTTTAATACTAATGACATTTGTTTCAAAGTTTGTTAATTAGACTATTATCCATTACTTAATGGTTGTTTTTTATTGCAGGTGCAATAAATATCCCTCACTATCATGTCGAGGGGAAATAAACCTCCTACAAAAGGTATTGTATCAAATTTATGTGTAAATGATGTTTGTTATGTCAAACTATAGGGGAGAACGGGGATGAACGGGACAGCTTAATTTTTTATACCTTAACTTCACTTTAAATTTTTGTTATTTCAGCCATAAGATAGTACCTAGCCCATTCAAAAAATTGTGTTCATTGACATCAGCTTCCATTTTTGTATAAATAGGACAAATAAATGTGTTTTCCCATACCAAAAGTAACTTTTATCGTTTTACTTCAATAATTATTTATTAAAAAATAATTTAACTAAAGCTATAAATTTTAGAAGTGTGTTGAAAGAGTACTTATATTTAGATTCCAATTTAAATGAAGAAAATCCATGGATTTTTTTCTAGTCTTAATTTTAGTTTTTCAAAAATAAGTGGGTACTGGGATGAATGGGACAAGAGTTGCGGGGATGAATGGGAAAGTTCCATCATCACTTCATTTCCTGTTTCCAAAACTTTCCATCAATAGATTGCTATATTCAACTCATTTAAGTAATTTCTGATAAAGTTTACTAAAATAGGGTGCAAAAATTTATGTTTAAACTTGTGTTTTATGTTCCAAACTCATGTGTGAATATGCAGTCTTAATGAGCAAATAATTGCAACTGTCATCTCAAATATGTCATGGTTAAACAATTATTCAAACAAGTTAGGTTTTTATGTTCTATTTTTATGAAAAGTTCCTTTAAAATGGCAGGGAAAATGTTCCTGCAGGAAAGGAATGGCTTTGGGGGTTAGGTCCAGGCATTAAAAATTATCTATTTGCACTCCTAAAAGTACAAACCCATAAAAAGCTAGTAGCATTAATAGAAATAACACCAGCTTCAACCACTGAGCTGAAAGAACAAAAGTATTTGCTTCATTTTATGTGTTAATTTTACTCGTCATAAAGTCGAATAAATGTAGGCTGTTATTGCCCTTTAAATGCCTTTTAAATTTTTTTCTTTGGAAAATAGAAGTGTATTGTTCCTTTAAAAAGCTAAACGTTGTGGAATATTTAAAATAACTTTGTTATTTTGTAAATTTTTGAACTTTTTTTAACTATCCCATTCATCCCCACTCGGTGTCCCATCCATCCCCACCACGGGGATGAATGGGATAAAATACATGTGTTCATAAAAACTTTTCTTGGAGTTTAAATAATGGGTGCTTGATTGAATACACACATTTATAATGTAACCGAGAGTTTAATTATTGGTTTTAAACTTGTTACAGGATTGAAAAATGTATATATTTTTCAATTATAGCAAAAATGTGAAATTTGTCCCATTCATCCCCGCTCTCCCCTATGTAATATTTAAAGAATTTTTCATTTAGCTGATGGGTTTCCATACCTGCTAACCGTTCCGATTAAATCGTATTTGTTCCGATTTTTCACTGTTGTTCCAAAAATACGATTTCAGTACCAAATGTTCCATTTTTACGTCCCCCTTTTTGGCTATTTTCGACCTACTCGAATTGTGCAATAATAAGGCGTTTAGTCTTAGTGAAAGGGTGTTAAGTCTAGTTCGTAAGAACAAGACTGACTCTCAGAGTTCCATGGACTCTGGTACTCTACAGGCATTGCTAACTGCAAAAATAGTAATTCTGATCCATGCTATAATAAATCTTTCAGTGCTGACCTATTAAAAAGGGCAAAATCAGCTACTTTTGTAGCACTTAATAAAGATTAATTTTTCTATTTTCCAAACAATGTTTGCTTATTTCACTGTTTCACTTTATTAGTACTTACTAAGTATTTTTAAATCTTTCTGAGTTATTATGTACGAAATTCCCAGTGTTGAACATCTTGAGTCATTTTTGATATTCTATTTGCAGAAATTTAAACCCAGATAAAAGGGAAAAAAATTAACTTTATTATATCCTAGTATAAATGTAGATCAGGGGTTCTCAAACTTTTTAACATCGCGACCCACTTTTGAGAAACAAAATCTAACGCGACCCACCGACTTCAGTTAATTATAATTAAATTAACGGGCCATTCCATGGTGACGGGTGTGACAATCAGAGAAAATTTTCGAGGTTGTATCTAAATTTGGGGGTATATATTAAACATTAAATCTCTAAAAAGTATTTTTAGTATGTTGTCCTATGCATATACTTAATTTTAGAAGCAAAAGTAAAACTTCAACAACTTTAAATTTTTTTAAAAAAATTTTTAAAACGCTGTGACGGGTGTGACGCTCCCGGGACAAGAGTTTTCACTTACCTACACATTTGTTAAAATTCCTGTGAATTTATGAATGTTAGATGAATGAAACATTTTTTTTCTTATAAAGGAGATTCAAATAAAGAATAATACATAAAATTTATTAAAATATTTATGTAATTTAATTTATAAGAATTTTTTTTCTGCTGTGACGGGTGTGACAGGTTTTGTGACGGGTGTGACACAGTGTGAATTATGCTATTTTAAGGCTATTTACTATATAAACTATGATCAATATAGGCAGTTAACTTGATTAAAGCTACTATACAAACATAAATTTATAAAAATGACCACATTTTATGATGTTTTAAAACTTTTAGTGTTGATTAATTTTTTTGTTGGGTTTGATGAGTTTTCCATCTATTTATATCAGCATAAGTTTATTTTCTAGCATTTAATGTGGTGTAAAAAGCAATGTTTATATTTCCCTTATTTCCTGGGTTCATATAAATCCTTCCATATCAAATTTTAGTGTTGCTTTCCCTAATTTTCCAACATTGCACGTCTAGACTTAGGAATACCTTAATTTCATCAGATGCTTGGTATGTGTAAAAAAGTGTAAAATTTCATTCTCTAAATTAAAACCAATGAGAAAGTAACATATACTTTAAGTATGATATTTGTTTTTAAACTTTGATGCTCAACCCACAAATAACAAGTTATTTTAAAGTTGAGAAAACTTTTCCGACTAGCTGTAAGGATATTTAAAATGCAAAATTTGCTCCAATTTATCACTGATTACTACAACATATAAAAATGGGAATTATAATGATTTGAGAATGAGTCTAGTATTAGTAAGTACTGGACAATCTAATAGTGTTAATAAATTTTGAATAAGTCAACCATAAAACTCTCAACTATAAAATTTTTTTCAATTAATGATTAGTTAAAAAAATGTTAAAGTAGTTTATTTTTTATTAATTTTTATTTTTTATGTACATTAAATGTCATGTTAACTAATGTCTTTTCTTTAAAAATCTACAAAAAGTTTAATAAAATTTTGATTAACTCGCATTTTAAAAAATAATTAATAAAATTATTTATTGTTTAATAATTAATTTTTTTTCTAGCCATGACTGTCTTAATATGTTTAAAAATTATAATGATACAATTTTTTATTTCTTTTAGAAATCATTCAACTATTTTTAAAAAAAATTTTAAATGTTGTCCCACCCGTCATAGGAATTTCGTCACACCCGTCACACTAAAAATCAGACAAAATATAAATTTTAAAATTTTTTACTAAATCACATGTGTTCAGAACTGCAACAATTAGAACATCTGAAAGTTTAAAGGATTTATGCTGAAAATTGAATCTTGTAGAATAACTTTTCTATCTTTTTTGTGACGGGTGTGACAGAAGGACAAAATAAATTCAAAGGCACCAAAAATCAAGTTTTAAAAATATTTTTTGAAAATTAAAGGTTTTATAAGATAAACAAGGTCACAAATAATGATATTATGCATCTTTAATGAAAATTTAGCTGCTTTTAGTATTGTTTAGGTCAAGATGAAAATACCCTATTTTACTTACTTGAAAAGTTTTAAAATTTTTCTAACTTTGAGCCCTCAAAAAGTATGCAAGAAAATTTTTTAAAGCTTAGCTCTCTGTAATTTCTTCTGGTTCATATATTTACCTTTTATTTGATGTATAATTTATAGTTATAACACCCATTTGAAATTTCAACCCTCATGTCCACTTTTTCATGGAATGGCCCTTAACTGAACTGAGATAATTATCTCATGCCCCCCTCACAGAATTTTAACATCTCTCACTGGGGTTGTTCACCAACTATTTAGTTACAACAATCAATTATTACATGCTGGCGTATTAGAAGAGAAATTAACTTTTTAGAAAAAAGTAAATATTTGAGTTTGAGCGTATGAAATAGCTAAATTGTGGGCTAACAATGATCCTTACAGTAAAAAGGGGGGTCTGGGGGCCTCCCCCAGAGAAAATTTTAAAATTTGACCCTTAAAAACAAGGTTTTAACTTGTTTTTTAGTAATATATAATAAATTGCAGTTGCATCTTTTCCTAAGAAAATTCTTAAAATTTGAATTGCTCCCCCCGGTGTGGATGGGGAGAAACACTGAATATTGTTTTCAAATCTTATTTGAATAACCGACTATATTTGCGTTATCGGCACATTAAAGTGACACACACATAGTACGTATTTACATTAATTTGCCTTTTCCATTCGACACCAAGTAGTGTAGTTTTTCCTCAAATTTTTATTCTTTTTACTATAGGGCAGTTTGATAAATTTCAAAAGTTCAAATAATAGTTTGATAATTCAAAAGTCAATAACAAGTTTGTAAAAATTATATAAAAGATACTTCATATTCAGAAAAATTAAAAATCTTCTCGCGACCCACTAAAAATTGACAGGCGACCTACCAGTGGGTCGCGACCCACAGTTTGAGAAACTCTGATGTAGATAATTATTAGTCAGAATATAAAGGTATATAAAATACTTAGTCCTCTTAATAACCATAAGATACCTTAGATAAGAGATAAAAGTTATGAATTACAAGCTCTTTTTTAATAATACCCCTTTAACACATTCAAAATGTGTCGTGCATGTTGTTCCTATTTCTGAAATGTTGGCAGGTATGGGTTTCCCTTATCCAATTCTCAGCAAAGGCATAAAAGAACAATTCTATCATCTATTCTATTCAATATTGCAATGCAATTCCACCAATTGTTCTGTTAAATGTTACCAAGTTGTTTTGGACACCAAATATTATTCAAATGTTGTCAAAATTTTATTTGTTAGTTTAAGAAATATTTTGGAAATAGTGTTTAACAGGACAGTTAGCAGAGTTGGGTACTTGTGTATAATAACCCGTCCACCGTTCAGTGGCTGTCTAATTTAACGGCACAACTATAAACACTCTATGAGCTTTATTGTTTTCGAATTTAGAGGCATGGTTGATGGGATAATACATGAGAACTAGGCTTACCATATTTTCTCAGGTCAACCCAGGATATATTTTTGAAATTTCTTAATAAATGCTGTATAAAACTACCCAAGAATACAAACTAAGAAAACACAATTCTAACTGATAAACGTTAATCAGAAATATCGCATTTTATATTTTCATTTGACATTACTTTTTCAAATATTGTTTGATTGTCTTAATTTTTATCACAAAATTCACTGAAAGTAAGTTTTTTGAAGTAATACCGACTTCAAAAATGTTTAAAAAAATGCAGTTTTTAATAGATGGTCAGGATTTTTTCAAAAAAATGTTTTGGAAATCATAAATGTATGAAACCCCGGATAGCTCTAAAACCCCCGGACTGTCTGGGGTAACCCGTGACGTATGATTAGCCTAGTAAGAACCCAGAATTGTTCCCAAATGGTCTTGTATTTTGTGAATGACAAATATTTTATTTAATGTTGCAAAATTTTTGTTATTGCTTGTCATCAATGTAATAGATAAGTTTAGTTGGTTGATTGTTGATTCCTGATCTTTGTTTAAACGGTTTGCGATTTCAAACAAGGTAGATAACAGACAATTACTGACTTAAATATTAATGTAGATTTCTTAGAAGCTATACAAATATTTAATTATCATTCTCTATTCTATGAACTCTTGAAATTTCTTCATCAGAATAATTTTTGTACAGTTATACAGCTTTTCATAGGTTTTCTAGTAATTTAATTTTGTTAAGTAAAATTTTATTATAATCTTTGCAATATGTTGATACGTTTATGTATTTATTTAACAACTATTTTACTGCTATTCTCTTTTTATTTAATAGACAATTTGCATTTTTAGGACCTTTTTATTAAAATATCCATCATTTCATTTGTACTCTATTTGAAAATAATAATTTTTATAGATATGTATTGGTTTGCTCATGGTGGCACAGAGTCACCTAATGATGAGGACCTGCATAATTCTAACTCTCCCAGTTGGAACATAGAACGTAAAGGCTCTCCTGAAGTTACCCTAATTCATTCCCATACAGGTAACTTTTTAAACTTCTTCCTTAAAAACATTTAGTTCTTGTTAATATTCAATATTGTTTGATTTTGTTGTTTACAAATTCATCTTTAAGGTTCGAGATTAGCATTTAACGATTCAATTTGCTTTGTAAATATAAGTGAGGTATTTTGTTTTATTGCCTGTGACAAAATCTCTTTTCTTCAGTGACAGACGGAAATAATCTTTCTGGTCCGACTTCTCTAGAGAAAGAAGACAGATTGAGACCAGTAGACAAGCGGCTGGCAGTAGAAGAGAGGAGAAAGCAGCTGTTAGAAGCAGAACAGGTTGATACAACTTAATCATTTGTTATGCCAATTTTTAGGCTTTGCATCTTTAGAAGAATTACTTATGTCATAGTCTTGTGCTCTCTTTTTAATGTTAGTTATACTTTGTTGATGTAAGAAACTTTTGTAGGTTTTTTCATGTTTTATCATATTTAAAAAAAATTTCAGGAAAGAAACGATGCTGCCTTGAAAAAAAGAATGGAAAGAGAAGCTGCTTTTGAAGCCCGTCGAAATGCCCAAAGAAGTACCATAGCATTTGCCTTTGGCAGTTCAATACCTAGAAATGTTGAGGTACTGCATAATAATGAAGGAGAATTCGATATGAGTCGGTCTTTCACATGTGGATTTCCATCTAAAGGTAAGATCTATGCGAATGTTTTTGTCTTAACCTTCCTACCCCTTTGGGGTCTTTTTCGACCCCAGACGCACTTTGACGCTTGATATTTCCCATGCATTTTTGTTTTGACAATTTCCGATGCTACTATTCCTTAATTACGCAAAGTTTTACAATGGGTAAAAATTTTGGAGTTATTATTCCATTTTTAAGTGTCTTGGGAGAAATAGTCACATATTCCCCCTCTGGGGTCTTCTGAGACCCCAGCCATGAATGGCGGTAAAACAGTATCAAATAAAGTTTAGTATTTTATTTTTTGTTGTATTATAGATAAAAAAAGGTTTGCATGTTTGTTTAGAACGTTTGGAGAAATATTAGAAAGATATTTTCGTAGAAATTGTCATTTTTTTACAAAAAGAAGATTGCGGCTAAATACATTGAATCACTCAATACATTGAATCACTCGCTATTTCTTAAATTTTTTATTCACATTCTAAGAAAAATATGCTATTTATAGAAATCTTTTGAGTATCTAACAGTTGCAGCAAAAAAAACTCAGACAACTGTCGCCATTACTTCCTGTGGAACACATTCTTTACAAAAACAATATAAACTCATGGTTGATTGTAAAAAGGTTTTTATATTCAGTCTTCTTTGAAAAATAAGAATGCTTTCAAATATTTATGAGTGTTTACGGAAGTCCAGAATGTGATTTCGAAGAATTATCAAGAAAAAAAACAATTTTATGTTAAAACTTACATAAGCAAGCGAGATACTGATTTCACTAAGAAATCTGAACCGATCATTTTTTTTTGTATTATTTCAATTTTAAAAAGAAGAATCCAAACTTTACATGTTTCATAATACTAAATAAATTAATCTGGGGTGACAGGTAGCTGATAATGCAGAATAGAGAATATATGCAGCTTCATAAATCGTTTAAAATAAACTACTAAATTCTACCCGTGCAAGACCGGGTATATCAACTAGTATGCTTTAAACAGTGTGATTATAAATATTTTAAGTAAAACAACTTCAATGTAGTTCATTTCTGTAATTTAATTCTTGTTTGAAGGTCCAGATGTTATAAAAAACGTGTATCAAAAGAAACCCAATTAAGCCGTAATAAGACGAAAAAAATGAGAAAAATACCAAAAAAATTGGATAAATTATTCTGAAGCATCTTTCTAGAAATAAAAAATGACAATTCTTCTCCATTTAAGGAATTTTTAACCTTTATTAGAGTCATAGGCATGTTTTACGCATGGGGTCCTCAGAGACCCCACGAGGGGAATATGTGACTATTTTTTCAAGAGGGTAGGAAGGTTAATGGCAACTATAGATATCATGAGTTGGGAATTTCTATTTTGAGATAAGAAATATATTATATGGAATTTCCTTTTCTATCATTGAACATCTCAAAAGTATTTAATTTGTTTTTGTGTAATATTATTAAGTCAGAAGAATTTTAATAACACACACTTTAGTTTTTAAAATGATGTAATGGTTTACTGAATTAAATTAAAAAGATTTAAAACTTTACGTTAAGTGAACAAAAAATATTCTTTTACTCATCAACAATTTTTCTTTACAGTTAATTTCTTTTTTATTCTTTGATCTGTGTGTGCCTAAAAGTTCTTTCAGCCATTCTCTCTTGACATCACTCTTAATCTGGGTCTTTTCTTTTGTATTTTCTGTGACTAATCTGATAATGATATCCTAAACATCCATTCCAGAAGAAAACCATGACCATTTCCTTGACAGACGTTCTGTTTCTCCTTTAAACTATGGTGGGCACGACTTAATGGTTGATGACGAAAGTCATCGAACATTATCATCTCAATTTTGCACTTATTCTGAGAGAAAGATAGGGCCCCCAACTAGCTGGCTTACTGGCTCAGGTGCTCTTATTGGTGAGTAGGGTATTGAAACGCTTTGAGGCATGATCCCAAAACGTCTTGATTAGCTGCCTGTTCCCAAAGCTCTACTAACCACCAATAACTTATAACTTTTGCATGGGTTCTTTTACTCTTGAGTATTTTTCTTCTATTATCTTCCCATCTATCTGGCGTGCTGTCTTATTGAAACATCAGCGTCTACTGTGATCTAGAGCTTGAGTTTTGGCAAATCAGGTGAATTGAGTGTCATTGTCCAAAGTGTATTCCATTGTTTGATATCATTCAAGAAACCTGGTTGAATAACTTGCTATGCTGAAAGCTTTAACTACAAGCTATCTTAAGTTACATTTTACCGTGGTATATTACAGTGCTTATACAGGGTGATTCAGAAATAATCATCAATAATTGGGGGGGGTAGAGGCAGGGATGCAGAAAATGTTTTTACTTCCAAGATTTCCCCCGATCCTACAAAAATTTCCCCAAAATTTTATAAGTGTTTACAAAATTCCTTCAATAGTAAGTCCTACAAAAATTCTGAATTATTTTGAATAAATTTTATTACTGTACTGAAATTCAATTCAATATTATACTTTTCCTCAAAATTTCCCCCGATCCTAGATCGCCGGATCGGACATATTCTGCATCCCTGGGTAGAGGGGCCCTAGAGAAGCATATTTCGAACAGGGATGGTGGGGCGCAACCTTACCGTTAAAGAGCTAGGACCTAATGTAGTGCGAGCGCGTTTCAAAAAGCAGTTTTTAGAAGGCCCGTGTGACGAAACAAAACATAATAAAATGAAAAACCTCATTGCAAGAGGTACAGGAGTATCCTTACTACTTAAATCCTCAATGTGATAGAAATTGGACCACTTGGTAAACCGTGGGGTGAGTTTTGAAACGTGCAATATTAATATCTTAGTCAAACAATGGAGTTCCCTTAATGGTATTAAGAAAAATGATGATCGGGGAAGGAATTTTCAATGATCAAACAGTTTTAATGATCAATGTTACGATCACTGAAAATTACCATTAAGGGAACTCCATTCTTTGACTAAAAGATTAATATTGAACTTTTGAAACTCACTCCACGGTTTAGAAAGTGGTTCAAATTCTATCGAATTCATGGTGTAGGTAGTAGGGATACTTCCTTACCTCATGCAATAGATTTTTTCATTTTATTATGTTTTGTTTCGTCACACGGGCCTTCTAAAAACGCCTTTTGAAACGCGCTCGCACTACTTTAGGTCCTAGCTCTTTAACGGTAAGGCTGAGCCCCACCATCCCTATTCGAAATGTGCTTGTCTAGGGCCCCTCTACCTCCCCCCAAATTATTGATGATTATTTCTGAATCACCCTGTATATTATAGGAACCTTGGCAGTAAATCTAAATATTGTGATGATTTTATAGTAACGATTTTTATAGTAAAATGAAAAATATCACATTGAACTGTTATGGTATATTTTTAATCTGGATGCTAACATATTTTGAAGCGCAGTGGTAGTGCATCGCGCTTCCACGCCACAGGTCCGGGGTTCAAATCCCGGGCTGGGCAGGGTCCACTCAGCCTTTCATCCCTTCAGTGGATCGATAAACTGAGGACCAAGCATGGTCGGGAACTAAACACTGGGGGTCTTGGTGTTGTGCTGACAACCTAACCGGGACATTTACCTAGCACCCAGGCCCCACGAAAACGAAGATGGGCATCATAGGCCTTGGTCCACTAGGGCTGTTGTGCCGATGGTTTAGTTTAGTTTTTTAGCTAACATATTTTGCTTTACTTACTATTTTAATAGCCTGTTTGAAGTATGCTAAATTTTGCATTGCTAAGGCTACTGTAATAAATAAGTGGCCAATTGTTAATATTCTATTGCTTTTATCAGTTCATGTGATAAGCTTTTTTCTCTTGCAGTTTATGCCTTAAATTACAGTTTATGTAGTGGATCTATATTCACTAAGCTTAAAATCATAAATTTCTCTTAAATTCTTCATGCTTTTGACTTAAAGAAAACTAAAAAAAACTGTCAAAATATAAAAAATGCAATGGTTTTATGCAGTATAGTTAGTCATTAGGAGTACTTTTGTAAATTTAAATAACTTAAAGTTAACTTTAAATAATAACTGTAAATTGAATGAATCTTTCCTTGTTTTTTAAATGATGACGTTATATTAAGTATGATTATTTTAAGAATGGATATCTGGTGATATTATCTGCACTTGTATTCATAGACAAAATCTTTTTTAGGTGGTGGTGATGATGTAATGTCAAGGAGTATGACTTCAGCTTCTCCTATATCCCCTATTATTGCGAGAGGTCGGCGAAAAAATGATCTTATGCCAGCCGTTCCCTATGAGCGGAATCTTGCTCCAGCTACAGCTGTTTCAACATCACTTCGTAGTTCTCAGTCTTCCACACGTAAAAGATCGGTAAGCATGACCCGGTTGGACCAACTTGCTCAGCCTCGTAAACACTATGTTGAGGCAACTAAGGCAAGCAGCACAGCTAGTAATGGAACTTCAGGTAAGAAACTGAATAATATACCAATTAAACTAAGCTCTTTTCATATTTATTACAAAGTAAATGATAAGCTTTCTCACACATAATCGATAGGTTGTTAGTTTAATATGTTCATTAGGTATTATTAATCTTAATTAAGGAAATATTGTATGTGGCCAAGTTCAGCTTTTTGCACTTGGAACAAATAATTTTTATTCACTCATGACACTCCTGACTGAAATAACAAACCTTCCTTGTGTATGAAAAACACAAAGTTTGTTGTTTGTGAGAAAGCATGGAAAATGTAAAATAAATTTGAATGATGATTTAGCCATGCATTTTAGGAGATAGTTAGCTTTTTAAATACCTAATAATCTAATAACATGGTATAGGAGCCTTAAAAGATCTCAAGTCACCAACTCGACCACTTTCCTCCGCATCTGAGAATTCTGGAGGATCAGGTCGTGTGCCAGGTGCAGTCACAAGGCGGGTCCGATCTTCTCCTAGAAAGCCAAGACCCATTTCAATAGCAGGAACAATTCCTGATGCAAAATCCCCTAGTTCCAAGCCATTTGAACCTAAACTTTCGCCCGTGAAACGAAGCTACACACCTAGTAAGCGAACAACGGAGACTAATGAAGTTAAAAAAGGTATTTTCTCTTTTCTGTTTTTTAAGTAACTAATTACTTATTGAATACAATGCCTGATTTCTTAAGTTTTCTAGGATAGGGAGGCTCCCTAAAAAATAATATTCTTTGTTACAGTTAATCAGGCATATGATTTTTCCTCTAATTAGCGGAAATCCGCTAATTTTAGAGGTGTTGAGAATCGGAATTCCGCTCAATTGTGTGCGGAATTATTATTTCAAAGCAGGGAAAAATTGGAATATTTTGTTTCCTGAGGGGTTAAAAGTGTACCAAAACGATTTAAAACCCAGTTTTTTAGGGTCATATTTCAAAACATTTCTGAGATTGAGTTTAGTAAGATGAGAATCCTATCTAAAAAGTATTAAAAAGCTAAATCGAACCTATTGTATGGGACAGGGATTTGAATTTGGGCCCCTCCCGAACTGAATTTTTATACCACTGTAACTAATCTAGACGCTTCTAAAAAAATTCAGATAATTTCTTTCTTGAGCAATCACATGCCTGGTTTATGTAAAAATATACAATGCAAATGTTATTCTTTGTTATGTTTTGGAGTTAAACTATATAACTGAGAAAATTTTAACTGACATGAACATTAATGTTTTAAAACATAAATGTTTAGTTCCTCATGGATTGTGAATGTTAATGTTTTATTTATTCCTAATATTAAATCTAATTGTTTATTCTTATTTAGCTGGACCATTTACTGTAAAATCCTCCACTCCTAAAGCTGCCGAGAAACCTAAAACTCCTTCTCGTCCTGCTACTGCTCCTAAGCCATCGGTGACTAAGGCAGCCACTCCTAAATCTACTACACCCAAGCCAAAGCCACCAGAAAGTAAGCCATCTGTAGCAGCAAAGAGTGCAACTCCAAAAACTCCCACTACTCCTAAAGTTAAAGAGAAAAAACCTCAGCAGATCAAAAAGAAAATAGATGCTGTTTCTTCACCTACTGTGGAGACTAAAGAGATACCTGCTGTACTAGAAAAGGTAATTATTCAACTTTAACTTTTTATGCATGAGGAAGTTTTTATTTTTTTGGTAGACTGTTTTGTGATTCAAAGGTAGCTTGAAATTTCATTTTAAAATAATCCTTAAATTTACCTTAATATATTGCTTTTGAATTATGAGTTTCTTACATTTTGCCTCCTTGTTACTTTACCGTAATTTTTTTCCGCTATCTTCTGACAAGTTGTCCATAGGGGTGCAGAAAATGTTCCAGGATCCAAAAATTCCCCAGAACACAATTTTTTTTCTCCAAAATTTCCCCAAAAATGAAATTTCATTAAAAAATAGTTTATTCAGTGCATACTTCTTTCAGATTCAATAATTTTCAAATAATCCATAAATTTAAATTTTAATGATATTTATACTCTTTTTTAGTCTTTCTTAACACTTATAATCTTTGCTAAAAAAAAGTGCCCCTTTCCCGATTATATGAAAAATTTCCTAATGATCTCAAATTTGAGCTACATGTAAATTTCTCCTTAATAAACTCGACATTTTAATTAAGAACATCGATGTGATTGAACAAGAACGCTATTAATAGTGAAAATTACCCATTCTACCATGGATAGGTTGTTTTTCCTGCATACCAATCAAAAAGCAAGGAAAAACCCACATCCAGGTTAAGAACCTAGAAAATAAGTTTTTTAGTGCAGATCCGTAGTTTTTCCCACTCTACATCCGTAACTCTGCTGTTTTCACATTGAAATTGGAGGTTATGATGTAGTATCTGTTTTCAGCTAATGATCTGTTTTTATCAAAATATCTGTTTTTCAGCTAATGATGTTGGGTTTTTTAGTTTTTCTTTCTATCTTGGGGAAAAATTTCCCCAGAGCTCCTCAAATTTCCCCCGAACATCGTTTGCGCGTTCGGACATATTCTGCACCTCTGGTTGTCCACATTTAAAAGCTCTTGATAGCTAATTTCTAACCAGTTTGTTATATTATATAAATGCATTTTTTAATTACTTAACTGTTGAAAATAGAATAAATATATTTTTAAAAATATTTTTGTTGAAGAAATCTCTATAACATCAATAATATTTCTTAAATATATTCCTTTTATAAAATAAACCTAACTTGTGTATTTACATGTAAAAAGTCTTAACACTTATGATTTTATGCAGTTAATTGTGATTTATGTTATAGCTTAGAAATATAAAAGAACCATATGTTTTAAAGGATAAATCTGTAATGTTTACCCTTTCAGGAAAATGACAGTCCCCCTCCTGAAAGTGCTGAAAATGCAGCAGACTCTGAGAAAACGAATGCCAAGCATATCATTTCTGAAGAGGAAGCGAAGGCTGCTCTTGCTGAAAAACGAAGATTGGCTCGAGAGCAGGCTGAGCGAGAAGCTGAGTTAGAGAGACAGAGGCAAGAACAGCTCCAGTAAGCATTTGGTTAGCTTTTTTAAAGGACAACTGCACTTTTAAACAATTTTACTTTTGTATTTAGGGGACTCCTAAAAGCCTTATTTTTCATTCAAACTGTTGACTGAGTCACATTTCTAATTCTAAGATTTATTATTTGACTTTTTATTCCAATAGATTAGTCTTTGCCCTTTTTAGTCTTACATAGACCTCAAACCAAAGTTTGCATTAAGTATATTGTTTATTTAATGTTAAGAATCAATATTTAACTTAACTGACAGAATTCTACTCATTATTTTAAACACTCTTAAAATTAGTTCTGTGGTCTATTCTTTCATTCCTAATAACAAAGATAATAATTACTGTTGCAGGCTTGAAGAAGAAGAGCGTCTTCGACTGGAAGAGGAGGAACAGAGAAAGATGGAGGAGGAGTCGAATCGACTTCTCGAAGAGCACCGTCGTCAAGAGGAAGAGAAGCTCCGAAAAGCCATTGAAGAACAAGAGCAAAAGGAAGCTGATGAAAAGGCTAAGCGTGAAGAAGAAGCTAGATTGGTATGGCCTGTGTTAATTATTGAGCTTTTTAGTCTGCTCTTAGTTGCAAAATTAAGCAACCCACCTTTATATATATTTAAGCTTGTATCTTATTAAGAAAATTTGTGTTGATTTTTTACCTAAGATTTTTGTCTGCTTTTGAATAATAACTATTATCTAGAATTATTGCTTATTGCTATAAAAGATAAAGTTTGCTTCGAAAATGACAAAACAACTAAGGTTAAACTAAAAAGGTTAATAATTTTCTCTAGACTTGTTGTTAATATAGGAATAACATTTAATTTAGTTGTAGTAATAATCGCTCTTAGTAATAATTCAACTTATACATGGTATTTATGGTTTAAGAAATGTTCTTTTATATGTGGTAAAACAGATCACAAATTTATATTGTTTACATGGTCATTTATTTGTTTCACTAGTATTAAATTTCTCGTATGATTTGAATTGCAGAAAGCTGAACAAGAGAAAAAGGCCAAGGAAGAAGCTGAAAAGCAAAGACTGGAGCTTGAAGAGAAGTTGCGAAAAGAAGAGGAAGAGAGAGCAGAAAGGAAAAAGGTATGTGGGATTTGAGAATAATATGTTTCTGGCTGTTAACTCCATTTTTACGTACATTATACAATTCAAGCATCAACTGCTAAAATAAGGCTATATTTTTGCTGTGTTTTGTTCCATATTCTTGTATTTTTAAGTAGGATTGTAGTTTTTTTCAACTCCATATATATAGGCAACGCCGGCATTCTATAGAATGCCAGTGTTTCACACATTGCCGGTGACATATGTACTTGACTGATACCTACTTTATTATGTAATTATATAAATTTTTCTTGCGAGAATCAGTTTATCTTATTTTCATAATTTCAACTTAATTTTGCATATCTGATCAAATTTTTTTTGCTTTGAGGAAAGGTTTTTGAATATTCCAAAAAGTTCATGTATTAATCTTGAAACGTTCTCAAATCAATAAATCATTTTAAGCTCTTGTTACTAATTAAACTGGTGATCTAAAATGATTTCTGTATTTCAGAGATTGGAAAAAATTATGAGCCGTACCCGTGGAAAATCAAGTGGAACATCTCCATCCGGTAGTGTGAGTGGAAGTGATCAACTTGATTCCGGGGAAAATGCCCACGAAGGCTTTTCAAGTGGTGCAAATTCTTTGGATAGCAATGAAGCTGCTGAGCTCCCAAGTGAACCAGTATCTATGGATGACAATATGACAAAAGCTGAAATTTCCAGTCCTCCAGATTCAATGGAAAACAACCCAACATATGAAATAACCAGTGAGAATGAATCATTGAATAGCAACGACCTTATGATGCCTATGAATGAAACTGCTTCCCAAGATAATAGTCTGGTTATCCATGACAGTGAGCAAAATGATGCTGTGGTAGATACTCACTCAAATGCCTTGTCAGCTGAAGCGAGTGTTGAAAAAGTATCCAGCTTAGAAAATCAAGAGCTGTCTGATGTGTTGGCAGAAAATGCAAGTGTACTTCCAGATGAACCTCAGAAACTGGAAGATAAGGATGCAGTACCAGAAACCAGTGCTTTTGGAGATACTTTGCTTAGTCAAGAATCTGGAAGTAGTTCACCCTCACAGGTTGAGGAAGTTGTTACCTTTTCTCATTCAGAAAACCTAGGTGCTGCTCCCAGCACTTTTGAAAATGTTGAATTTCATGGATCAGAACAGAAGGAAGAAGTATTAGAAACCCCGACCTTAGAAGGTACTGAATATGAGCTTAAGGATGATAATTTCACAAACAATGCTGACCTTTCGTCGCATTCTGATTTCGCTGCTGAAGAGCTTTCTCAGTTTGAGCATGTTCCAGCTGCTCCAGCTTATGATGCCGATGATGCTTCAGAATCAGAGTTCAATGCTCGATCTAGCATCTCATCTGACATCAAGCTTCCAGATCCCATCTATGAAACATCAGAGGATGGATCCGTGTCGTCTGAAAAACAGCTGCAAGATTTCAAGTCTGTTGCACATCAGGAAGAGTTTGATTTGAGTAAAAATACAGCTGTGGTGGATGACGTCTTCTCCGAGCAAGCAGAGAGTAATCAGCATCAGAATGCATTTGGTGCAGATGCCTTTGCAAGCCAGCTGAATCCATTTGGTGATCAAGGATCTGAATCCCATGTTGGAAATCAGTTTGAGACCCACTTTGGCGAGTCGGAGCAATACGATATGAGCAGAAGCATTTATGAAGAAAAGGAAACCTTCATTCTTCCTGATGCTCCTGACCAATCCCATGAGCTTGAGGTAGGAGTAGGAGTGCCTTCTTCTCTTGAACAAGGAACAAAAGACGATACTCAGCAAATGAATGCCTTTGATGCATTTGAATCACAGTTGAACACCTATATGAACCAGGAATCTGATAGCCAAGTCAATCCGTTTGCTCAGGAAGCTGGGGATGCTTTTGGTGACCAGTTTTCTTCTGAAACCACAGGCTACTCGAATGAAGTCGATGGGTTTCCTGCTGAAGTATTAAAACCAGAGACTGGGCTTTCAGGTCCTTTTGGAGACAACCCCTTTCTTGAGAGTTCCCACCCAGATACCTCCATGTTCCTTAACTCTGGGATGCAAGGGGACAGCTGTGATGTGATTGGAAATCTGGCCACTCAGGTTGAGAAGGTGACATTTGAAGACCATGAAGCCTTCGGTGGTGCCGGAGATTTCTCCTCTAGTAAGGAGAAGATGAATGATGTTACTTTCATCAAGGATGATGGCAGTGGAGCTTGCGTTGGGATCATTTCTTCAGTTGACCACGATCATGTTTCGAACGAAATTCCTAAAAACAGTTTTCATAGTGAACAGTTAAAAAACAACAACTTTGAAAGTGCTTCCATGACAGAAAGTGAAGACAGTTCCTTAGACAGTAATTTATCACAGGTCATGACTGTAGAAACTAGTGAAAAAATTAGTGAGGGAGGCCTTAATCACATAAGTAATTCCACAATAGAATCCAATTCAAGTAATTTAGTGTCAGGTAATGGTGAACAGCATGACAATCCTTTTGCAGAACATATTTATAATAATGGTAGCATTTCCAAGTCCAATGGCAGCAACTTTTCAGCTTCAGAAGTATATAGCAATGGTCATGGGTAGGTTATTTTTTTACTTCATGCCATACAATACAGGTTTTTGTTTTATAAAATTTTAATACTAGTACTGAAGCTGTGTAACTAATTTTTATTAATAATTGTTATCTGGTCCTCATGGAAATTTTTTTTCTGTATAAAATCTGATGAAATGTTTTTAATTTAAGGTTTAGAAGATATAAATGCTTTACTCAGTTCCAACCATCTCAGGAATAAAACCAAAAAATATTACTGACATCTTTCCATTAAAAATATTTTAAAATTATGATTTCCTTATCTTATTTTTAAATACCTCATCACAGCACTCAGTTGGATGTGGTGTTCCCCCTCCCCAACTTTTGCCTTAAAAACAAAACCAGCCAATCCCCTTCCACTAACAGATTTATTAATTTTATACCTCTAATATTTTGCAATACTTTTCTTCAGCTTCTCTTTTTAAGAAGTCCTCCTTTTCTTTCACTTTCTAATTTCCATCTTAGTTTTGTAGTCCTTTTTTGTTTGTTAGTTATAGTTTATCCTTGAGTTATTTACCATGAGTTATAAAAAGTAAATTTTTTAGAAAACGTTTTTGTTTAATTATTTTAATTCAGTAGAAAACAGAAGGCCATCCATATTCTAGGCCTACCAATAAGTAACACGTAATGAATAAAGAAGGAAATTAATTACAATATTAAATAGAAGTGAAGGTGTTACCCATTTATTACTTTTCCACTTAAATAAACAAACAAATAATGCCATGTCCATTAACATAGGATTTTTAATGTTAAATCTAAATAGTTTTGATAATAATATTGAAGTCATGCTGCAAAAAGTAACATAAATTCAAATGATTCCAGTTTAGAATGCTCTATGTAGCCTTCAGCGCTTAAGTTTTTTTAAAAAGTATTAAAATTTTAAGAAGTAACTTATTAATCAGTTCTAAAGCTCATGTAATTTAATAAATTATTTGCTTTTTCAGGCTAGATTCTTCCAAATCAGAACATGTTGGAGAACTACCCAACTTTTTGCAATTAGGTGGCAATGACATTTCTTCTGTTGATCATTCAAAGAACAATATGTATGATAATGTGGATGCCATCGAATTTAGCAAAGTGTCCTCAGATCCCTTTCTCGGAAAGGGAAATTCCACACAGATTTCTGGGAACCCTTTTCTCTTATAGGATGATCAAAAACAAATCCTCTTACCTTCAGGTACTTTTAAAACTTCAATGTTAAATACTATTTCCTTAAAAGTCTGTTCTTGTCCATAGGAACTTGTTTGTAAAACTTTCATAAAGCATCCAGAGTTGAAAATAAAGTCTTCTAAAGTCTTATGTGTAACTAAATACTACCTTCTTTGGACTGAACATTCATATTTTCCGACACAAAAAATACGTTGTAGGGTCAAAAAGTTCCCGGAATCGGTCTATTACTATCATCCACACACTCCTTCCAGGCAGCGTTCGTGTAACTGTTTAAGACACTCCTGGGATCCATTTGTTTTGATCTTCAGTTGCTTTGTCACATTTTCCATCACCCAGTCATAGGAGGATCTTGGGTGTTTGTGCGGTTTTAATAATGTTTGTATTTTTCATGCCATCGTTTGCATATGCTTTCTTCAGCATCTCAGAAGAAAGTTATTTATCAAACAAAGTGTAGCATTTTCTGTTTATACACTGCTATAAAGTAGAAATTTTTAAATCCTACCAATTGAAAATTCACTTTATCAGAAATGATCTGCAGTTAGCACTGAAATTGAATTCCATATGGCTTAGAGTTTTCCTTATTAGTGCTACAAACCTCCAAAAAAATATTTCCCCTCCAACAAACACCTGCTTGAATGTAGATGACCATTCTGGGAACTTTTTGACTACTACATATAAACTGCCATAATGTTTGATGTAAATGGTATGTAACATAACCATAAATTTACATTATGTTTTCCAGACTATATCTGACTGAAGTCATTTGTGCAAGTAACTGTTCCTGATAAGAACTGAAAATCAAAGCGACCCCTTTTATTTTTGGTGGAAACACAAATGAACCTTCACTGTTTTTATCTTGTCAAGGCATTTACAGTGCTCCTGACTTTTTACCAAAGCTTTTTTTGCTGCTGTTCACATTTAGTGTTTTATTTTTTGTACTGAATTTGTGGGGCTTTCTGAGCCACATTGTGATATAAAAAAGATATCTTCCTATTTGTTTTGTACCATTTTACTAGATGCAGCTCTATTTATCCCTCTTCCTCTTTGTAGGGGAGTATAGATACAGTATTTCCCTTAGTTTTAAATATGCTCAATCAACTGTTTTCTGAGGTCCTCTTTTCAGATCTGTTGGGAGGATTGTTCTGTACATTTTTTTCCTCTTTCTTTTGAATTCTCTTGGATATTTTTGTTCTGTGGATTTTCTGAAAGAAACCAATCATGAACATTGAAAATGTATGTTGTGTGTGCATAGTTATATATGAAAATTCTACTTTTTTATATTTTTATGTGAAAAAAATAAATTTTAGAGTTAATTTTTATAAACATTTTGTAAACTGTGCACATGTTACCAAGCCTTAAAATATTGTTCTAGTCAAACAATGTCTGCTGAAACCACTTTTTTTTTTCAATTTAAAAGTAAATCTTAAATTAAACTTTATTTTAGTTTGTTCAAAAGATTAAAAGCTTTTGCAATACCCAATGTTTAAAAGCTAATGATTGAAAAAGATTTAAACTATGCAACTTCATTTCAAAATAGAATAATCAAACATTTTTTTTTGTTGCATTAAATTATTGATTTAAAATATTGTAGTTATTTTTCACCATGTTAGTGATTTTGCCCATGACTCATTTTGTGTCAATTCATCTTTGCAGCTTTTAATATCATAAAATATTTGCTTTCGTGTAGGTTATATAATTTAATTTTGTATTTACTTGTTCGTGAGTTGCAGTGCTTTTTGCAGCTAGTTCATTTCTTACCAGTTTTTTGGCTGGTGTGTAACTGTAATAAAATAAATTATATACATTTTAAAAAATTGCATTTTTTCCTAAGTCAACAGAATTTTTCTTAATTTTCAGCATTGAATTCATTTGATACTTACTTTTTAATGACAGGTTTATTGTGTTAAGTGCCTCTATTTTTAAGTAAGTTCTTCATAGCTCTATCCAGACTTGGCTCATAGTCACAACGGCCCATAATTAACAATCCCCATATTTGTCATCATCCAAACCGTTGGTGAAAGTTCTAGTCTTGATTGATATCCATTCTCAGAAATTGTGGATGATTAAATTACCAAAAAATATTTATCAACCCATTTCCTTGTCAAAAATTACTGCCTCATTTTTTCCCCATCCAGGATCATTCTTTTTGAGTTTTGTACCCCAAACCAGGCAGACCCATTAAAATTATATATGAATCAAACTAAAATAATCAAACCAGGTTTTTTCTTTCAAATGTTATCAAACTCAAACCATGTTTGTTAAGTTGCAGATTTGTTGGGGGGGGGAGCTATGGCCCTCCAACTTTTGGGAAAAATTCCGTTTTTATGAGGGAAAATCATGTTTCCTAATCCATCAGTGACAACTTGCCCACCCCCAAGGGTTCCAGTATGCCTCCCAGGGTCCACCCCCTAAATCTGCTCCCGGTCATAGATACCACCAATCAGAAAGTATTTGTTGCATGTATCTAGGCTAATACCATTTAAATTAGATGTCATCAGATTGCAGTGTGAGGTCTAAGATGTGTATATGTTACTGTGAATGTCCGAAATTTGGAGAATGTCGACAATCACATAGTCGCTTATCTGTGAATGTCGACAATCACCGGTGAATGTCGACATTCTCCAATTTCGGAAATTCACCGTAACATATGCACTTCCTCTTACAAAGCCTTGTATAAACGTTTCAGTTACCTAAAATATTTCCGATTCCCATTAGAGTTTAACGCCGTTAAGTAAATTTTAATGTCCCATAGATTTAACGGTACTTTTCCCGTTAGCCGGGCGCAAGCGAAAAATTGCTAAACAATGTAGAATTGGCGACTGTCGACTTATGTCGTTTACTTCGCTTAACGGCTTGTCTCGCGTTTGGTTCACGATGACATTAGCTCCCAGCCAACGGAAAAGTACCGATTTAACATGGCAAATTCACTCATCTACCTGCTCTTCAGTTATCTCTTAATAAATTAAAGTATGTGAAGTAAAAGAAAAATTTAGGTGTTTTCGGCGGATTTGGCATGGGAAGGTTCCCATCAACATTCATAAGTTCGTTTAGTTTCCGTCGTAGACAGAAGGGATAGAGATTTGGAATATACAAAGTATACATTAAGTGGACCCCTGGGGGTCCGCGAGTTACCTTGAGGAATTCCTCAAGCAGCTTTTAGAATTCCCCAAAGAGTTTCCTAATTAGATGAAACACTAGTTTTCAGAGGCAAATTTCAAAAAATTTCTGGGGGGAAAACCCCCAGCCCCCTCGAAATCAAAACATGTTAAAACCATTATTTTATTTTTTGGATCAAATCTCCGAAAATTTTCTCGGGGAGGACCCCCGAGCCCCCTTTAGTACTTGGTACTTTATTAAAAACTTTTTAAAAATAAGTTCATCAAAATTGAAATCCTACTAAGAATAAGTCTGAAATTTTCGGACGAAGTGTATCAAAACTAAGTTAAAATCCTGTGTGTTTTTAGGGACAAACAGGGTTCGTACGGGGCCTTGAAAGTCCTGGAATTTCAAATTTAATTTTCAAGGCCTGGAATGTCCTGGAGAAAGCAAATTTTTGTACTGAAGTCCTGGAAAATCCTTGAATTTTAATTTCTAAAAGGCTGAGAAAAGATTTCAGGGTATTAACTTATGATTAAAGTCCAAAAATCCTATGACGGTCCGGTATTTCAATGAAAAACCTAGAATTTTCATACGTTTCCAGACGTTTGCCTGTAAAGTTGGTATTTTGACGGCGGGGACTAGGGCAGGAAAAACAACTTGACGATCGGTTCGCGATCGCGTTTTTCTTACTTTGCTTCAAAATCCTTGGATTTAAATGCTTGTTTTTGGAGAAAGTGTTCATTTGTTATAGAAATTTTATATGTTACCAATATTTAGATGGAAATTAAAAGGTTTATGATAGGAATTTATTGTTTTTGAAAGAAGGCAAATAGAGAGAAATTTATAAATTGAACTTTTGAGTTATAATATCAAAGAATTACAAGGTGTGTAGATAATAGGGTATATGAAAATAGTAAGGCAAATTATATTATTTTAGCATTATTAAAATTTTTTTAGTAAAAAGTCATAACAAAATCTTGCATAAAAATAATTTTTGGGGGTTGAAATTAAACTTCTTGGATTAAAAATTTTTTCCACAGATATTTTAATTTTTCATTATCTGCAATTCACACTTTTTTTCAATGCATTAGAATGGCTATTGATAATTATTAAAAGTTTTATTGAACATATATGGTAGTTTTTTATTTTTGAGATTAAATCTGTCATATAAGTTCATGTATTTAAAAATTACTTGAAAATATTTTTATAATATTCTATATCTTTCAAACCCTTTTAAATTTTTATTCAAACCCTTTTTTGTAACTGGGAACTTGTATAAAATTCGCTATTATTAAACTCGTGAAAAGATAAAATTGTACAAAATGAAAGAGAAGTACTACTTAAAAAATGGTTGCTAACCATATATCGGCCAGCCTTGAATTTTTCATCTGGTAGCATGGAAAAGTCCTTAAAAATCAGGGTTGGCAAAAAACCGGGTTTTTTAAAAAAAAAACAAAAAAACCGGGTTTATTTGGTTTTTTTGGTTTAAACCAGGTTTTTTTGGTTTAAACCAAGTTTTTTTAGAATTTTTTTTCAGAATAAGTTATTTTAGCAGTGATGTTTGAAATTGAGTTGTAAATGAGACATTTATTTCAGGGGTTGTTTATAATTGATAAATGATTTGTATATTTCAATTAATTAATTAAAATTAAATTAATTTGTTTTAAAAATAATTTTTGTTTTTAAAATATTCCAAAAAAAATAATGACTAAAAATAATGAATGGATAAATGACTGAAATAATCAAATTATTTATCTTAATTATATATGGATTAATTTATGAACTTAAGAAATTTCTTTAGAAAGAGAAAATTTTATTTTTTAAATAAATAAAAGGGAAATGTAAGCAACTAATGTTAATTGAAATTGGATAAATGATTGAGATAATTAATCCGATTAGGGAAATTAACGGTTTTTTATTAATTTAGTAAAAAAACCCAACTGGTTTTTATCTGTTTATAAACAAACAAACTGGTTTTTAGTTTTTATCATTAAAGAAATCAACGGTTTTTATTAATTTAGTAAAAAAACCAACTGGTTTTTATAACTGACAAATAAGACAAATTGGTTTTATCAATTAATTAAAATCCAAGCCATATTTTATCAGTGAAAAACAGATAACTTTTGTGTATCTTTAGTTACTCTTTGAAATAATGCTTCATTTTAAAGGAAATTAATAAATGAACTATCTCTTGCAACATATAATAAGTTTAACTTAAGCATTTAAGGTTAAGATTAGAGAGAATTCAATAATTAAAACCATTAAATTAAAATATTTCTGATTTTTAATCACCTTAAAATGTCAATTTTTTAATAAATCTGACCTTTTAATTTTGTGCAAAAGATTATACTTAATAACACTTTCTTTAAAAAATCCTGAAAATATTTTATAATTTCTAAAAAAACAAAAAAACCACCATAAAAAAACCATGGTTTAAACCGGCCAACCCTGTTAAAAATCCTTGAATTTTTTTCCTCAAAGTGTGTACGAACCCTGGGGACAAATTTATCTAAAATTTTTCTGAGGATGACCCCCCCCATACACCTTTTTGTTCTTAAACCAGACCCCCCTTTGGTACGTACAACTTAATTACTCATAACTATTTTATATTAAGTTCCCTAGTCGCAAATTCTACTTAAAAATGTACTAAAGTGCTACTTAGACCTATGAAATATACATGGGGGACTGAGGGGTAATTCTTTTCCCCTCCCGAAATAAATTTCTATGTACGCCTCTGGAGTAATTGTAAAATTTATTATAATTTATATACTAATTTTAATTGATCTTAAGCTAAAAACAAAAGTCTGTTTACGGCTCTTGGTGTTTAAAATGTTGGGGGTCCGCAATGTCTGGCTGCTACATAAAGGGGTCCGTGACGATAGAAAGTTTAAGAACCACTGCATTAGACCTTATAAAATAGTAATATTATCATAAAGAATTTGATACAGCAACAGTTAAAAGAGTTCAAGAAAGAAGCATAAAGACCTCTTGAATATGCAGAAACATAAAATTTAAAAATACCCGAAGGCATTTATTTCCAAGTGCTTGAGGTGCAAAACACACTACGCGTCTTATAGACGCTACTGCAATCAATCTCGATAAAAAAAGCATGGAGAAAGCCTAGTCCCCTATCTTGACAGGAATGAAGATTCCTGTCAAGATAGGGGGAGTCTCAGGCTGAACTCCATGCTTTTCCCCCTCTTTGATTAAGTGCAGTAGCGTCTTATAGACGCTAGGTCTGACTTGGGCCTTACTGAGGGAGAGGATCTGATTCGATTTGGGGTCCTTTTTTGAGAAGTTGTAAAAAAACTCACTGGTC
Source organism: Tetragnatha versicolor (assembly GCA_024610705.1). NCBI lineage: Eukaryota > Metazoa > Arthropoda > Arachnida > Araneae > Tetragnathidae > Tetragnatha > Tetragnatha versicolor. Next base: position 61,997,536 of record JANDEH010000001.1, read on the forward strand.
CTGCGAACTACTTTTAGCCAATCCTAAAAGTGAATTATTGACTAATTTAAAAAAAACTAAGCCACTTACTCAATAAAAACAAATTAGAGAGCCTGTATACGAGAGAGAGGCGACAACTCAGTATAGCGCGCGCAGATCGGTAAAGGTTTTCTGTTCGCCACAGCCGGTTCCCTTCATAGGATTAGCATTGGACTCGAGACAAGCGGCATGATACAGTTTGGACAGAACTGGATGCGCAGAGACGCTTTTAAGCGAGTTGTCGTCTCTCTTTCGTATACAGGCTCTCTAAAACAAAGCTTTATTACGGGAGAGTGGGGTTTTTTTCTTCACCGGTCCTCTGCAGACCAGTAATTTTTCTGACCGTAGTGCTCCGAGCTTGAGCCGTTATTCAGGGGTCTCGGACCAGCAGATCACCGCCCGTAAAACTTTAAAAATTGTCCAGGGGAGGACCCTCAATTCTCTCTGGTTGGTTCCAGAAAGCCTGTATACGAGAGAGAGGTGACAACTTGCTTAAAAGCGTCTCTGCGCATCCAATTCTGTCCAAACTGTATCATGTCGCTTGTCTCGCGTCCCATGCTAATCCTATGGAGGGAACCTAACTCCGCCTGTGGCGAACAGAAAACCGATTTACCGATCTGCTCGCGCTATACTGCTCTCTTTGGTTCATAACCAGTTTTTTTCAGGTAGCTCTTTTTTTCAAAGAAATGTTATTAGTATGCATACAACATTGCTACTGTGAGAAAGGGGGAGGCAAAGAAAATTACTCTCGATGCTTCAGTTCTGGGTTCGGCCAGGCTATTAACTATTTAACCTCAAGAAATTAAAATATAGAGATTTATTATATATTCTAACAGTTGTGTGAGTCAATGGCTCAGTGGATGCATGTGCGGCTCGAGTGCATCAGTCTTAGGTTCGATGTCAGGTTTTTACTATTTAACATTAAGAAATTAAAATAGAGATTTATTAATTATTCTCACAATTGTCTAAGTCAATGGCTCAGTGAGTGCATAGCATATGTAGCCCGAGTGCTTCTATCCTGGGTTCGAACCAGGGCTGGAAAAAGAAATTTTGGCTCACACATTTTATGTCTGAATCGGATCACCGCAGAATTTTCAAGGAAATGTAACATTCTCGATGTAAAGATTTCAGGGCTTAGACGGTAAAGTCGTAGTCCTTTAGTACAGAAGGTACTCAGATCAAACCCCACTAACTTAACTTCCTATTTTAGTGCATTTTACAGCTAAATTAAATTTTAACTAACAATTCCACACTATACACTTTGACCAGTAGCTGCTTTTAAAACGTCCTTGATGTGGGAGTCGCGCTATTGGTGTACAGAAGGTACTCAGATCAAACCCCACTAAATTAGCGTCCTATTTTAGGGCATTTTACAGCTAAATTAAATTTTAAGAACTAACAATTCCACACTATACACTTTGACAAGTAGCTGCTTTTCATCGTCCTTGATGGCTCAGTTGGTAGAGTCACGCTCCTGGTGTACAGAAGGTACTCAGATCTAACCCCACTAACTTAACATCCTATTTTAGTGCATTTTACTGCTAAATTAAATTTTAAGAACTAACAATTCCACACTATTCACTTTGACCAGTAGCTGCTTTTCAAACGTCCTCGATGGCTCAGTTGGTAGAGTCGTGCTCCTGGTGTACAGAAGGCACTCAGATCAAACCCCACTAACTTAACGTCTGATTTTAGTGCATTTAACTGCTAAATTAAATTTTAAGAACTAACAATTCCACACTATACACTTTGACCAGTAGCTTCTATTCAAACGTCCTTGATGACTCAGTTGGTAGAGTCGCGCTCCTGGTGTACAGAAGGTACTCAGATCAAACCCCACTAACTTAACGTCTGATTTTAGTGCATTTTACAGCTAAATTAAATTTTAAGAACTAACAATTCCACACTATACACTTTGACCAGCAGCTGCTATTCAAACGTCCTTGATGGCTCAGTTGGCAGAGTCGCGCTCCTGGTGTACAGGAGGTACTCAGATCAAACCCCACTAACTTAACGTCTGGTTTTAGTGCATTTTACAGCTAAATTAAATTTTAAGCGTTAACAATTCCACACTATACACTTTGACCAGTAGCTGCTATTCAAACGTCCTTGATGGCTCAGTTGGCAGAGTCGCGCTCCTGGTGTACAGGAGGTACTCAGATCAAACCCCACTAACTTAACGTCTGGTTTTAGTGCATTTTACAGCTAAATTAAATTTTAAGAACTAACAATTCCACACTATACACTTTGACCAGTAGCTTCTATTCAAACGTCCTTGATGGCTCAGTTGGTAGAGTCGCGCTCCTGGTGTACAGAAGGTACTCAGATCAAACCCCACTAACTTAACGTCTGATTTTAGTGCATTTTACAGCTAAATTAAATTTTAAGAACTAACAATTCCACACTATACACTTTGACCAGTAGCTGCTATTCAAACGTCCTTGTTGGCTCAGTTGGCAGAGTCGCGCTCCTGGTGTACAGGAGGTACTCAGATCAAACCCCACTAACTTAACGTCTGGTTTTAGTGCATTTTACAGCTAAATTAAATTTTAAGCGTTAACAATTCCACACTATACACTTTGACCAGTAGCTGCTATTCAAACGTCCTTGATTGCTCAGTTGGCAGAGTCGCGCTCCTGGTGTACAGGAGGTACTCAGATCAAACCCCACTAACTTAACGTCTGGTTTTAGTGCATTTTACAGCTAAATTAAATTTTAAGAACTAACAATTCCACACTATACACTTTGACCAGTAGCTTCTATTCAAACGTCCTTGATGGCTCAGTTGGTAGAGTCGCGCTCCTGGTGTACAGAAGGTACTCAGATCAAACCCCACTAACTTAACGTCTGATTTTAGTGCATTTTACAGCTAAATTAAATTTTAAGAACTAACAATTCCACACTATACACTTTGACCAGTAGCTGCTATTCAAACGTCCTTGATGGCTCAGTTGGCAGAGTCGCGCTCCTGGTGTACAGGAGGTACTCAGATCAAACCCCACTAACTTAACGTCTGGTTTTAGTGCATTTTACAGCTAAATTAAATTTTAAGAACTAACAATTCCACACTATACACTTTGACCAGTAGCTGCTATTCAAACGTCCTTGATGGCTCAGTTGGTAGAGTCGCGCTTCTGGTGTACAGATGGTACTCAGATCAAACCCCACATTTACCTAACTTCCTATTTTAGTGTATTTTACTGCTAAATTAAATTTTAAAAACTGACAATTCCACTATACACTTTGACCAGTAGCTGCTTTTTAGACGTCCTTGATGGCTCAGTTGGTAGAGTCGTGGTTCTGGTGTACAGAAGGTACTCAGTTCAAACCCCACTATCTTAACTTCCTATTGTAATTCTGTAATATCTGCCTCTCCCTATGCTGTCAACTTTCTTAATAATAGTTGTCTTCTCTAGCTTAACCTGAGCAAAATGAACTTTATTTTCTATGAGAACCTGATGTTGCATCTGACCTAGGGGACAGAAACTGGTGACCGAGTCGAGTCCGTTCACCCGTCGAAGATGTCGGGGCTCGGACGAGAGGAGGTCTTCTTGGCGGACCTGATCTGCTCCCCGGGGGGTCGCGGGCCTAGGGGGTTCTTCGGATAACCCCCGAAAGCCCCTTCGCCCTGGGGGCCAGCGGAGAAAGGTCCGTCAGGAAGCCAGTTTTGCCTAAAATTTTAGTTTTAGGGTACAATCCGCAATTTGTGAACGGTCCCCTAACGGAGTGCAATATTGAGACAGTCCCCCAAGTTATCAGATTGCAAAATTTTTACTCCATTACCCGTCTTCAGCTACCTCGGCAAAGGCATAATTGAATTGCTAGATACGTTTAACTGTGACTGTAACTGCAACAGTTAACTGTGACCGTAACTGTATCAGTCAAAAATATTTTAAAAAAGAGAATTGGTCTCCAGGATCGAACCCACAAACTTCTAAGCCATAGAGGCGTGCCATACCACTGGGCTAACGGCTCTACATTAGTAGGAAGGAAATGGTTGGTGTGCATTTTATTTAAGTTTTGTAATTTCATAAAACTTTAGTTTCTAAAATCACAAAATCTCACCAGGGTTTGATCCGGTAACCTTCTATACCAAAAACTGACACATAACCAACCAGGCCACTGGACGCACAGCGGCTACAAGGCGTGTATGAAATGTATTTCATTTTAAATAGTAGAAAACTTTATTAAAATCTCAAGAACCCGCCAGGTTTCGAACCAGGAAAGGCCGAAGCTGCCGAAGGCTGACACGTAACCAACCAGGCCACTGAACGCACATCAGCTAGATGGCAATGGATGAAATGTATTTCATTTAAATCTTTCTTTTAAGTTGAAAACTTTATTAAAATCTCAAGAACCCGCCAGGTTTTGAACCAGGAACATTCTGAGCCGAAGGCTGACACGTAACCAACCAGGCCACTGAACGCACATCAGCTAGATGGCAATGGATGAAATGTATTTCATTTAAATCTTTCTTTTAAGTTGAAAACTTTATTAAAATCTCAAGAACCCGCCAGGTTTTGAACCAGGAACCTTCTGAGCCGAAGACTGACCCTTATCCAACCAGGCCACTGGAATCACGTCGGCTAGAAGGCATGGAGGAAAGGAAAACATATTTCAATTTAAAGATTTCCTTAAGGTAGAAAACTTAATTTATAAAAATATCAGAATCCCATCAGGTTTTGAACCGGGATCCTCCTGAAACGTGGACTGACACTTAACCAACCAGGCCACTGGACGCACATCAGCTAGAAGGCAATGGATGAAATGCATTTCATTTTAAATAGTAGAAAACTTTATTGAAATCACAAGAAACCACCAGGTTTTGAACCGGGAACCTTCTGAACAAAAGACTGACACTTACCCAACCAGGCCACTGGACGCACATCAGCTAAATGGCAATGGATGAAATGTATTTCATTTTAAATAGTAGAAAACTTTATTAAAAAATCTCAAAATCCCGCCAAGTTTTGAACCGCAAACCTTCTGAACAGAAGACTGACACCTGACCAACCAGGCCATCCGGGAACCTTCGGCAGTGAAGTCTGGCACTTAACCAACCAGGCCACGGAATCCACATCATTAAGAAGGCAATGGAGAAATGTATTCCATTTTATATATTGATAAAGCCTTCTTTAAAGTTATAAAAAGTAAAGTATAAAATACTTAATTTCTAAAAATCTCAGGATCCCGCCTTAAATTTTTTCAGGTGGTAGGGTTTAAAATTTAAGTAGTCATTTGGCCAACATCTTGTAAAACATTTTGGTTTCATTTATATAATTTTACATTTGTTGCAGTTAATGTTGTTACAATTTAATGTTGTTACATTTGTTACAATTGCAATTTCTTTTAATTCTGAGCAAAAGTGAAATGCTGGAATTGAACCTAGAACTACCAGCCTCAGGTAAAAAAAATATCACAACAGATTCTATCAACTGAGCCAACAGGGCCCACTCATCCTTGCTTTATTTTCATACTCTATGAAAGAAAATATATTTTTATTTAAATTGAAAGTTGATTTGTTTTTGAGGAAATATAGACTATTAAATCTGGGAATAGAACCTACGACTATTCGTATGCCATTCTCTTTGACTCTAATACCATCTGAGCCATCAAGGCACATGGATTTATTCGTTGTTTTACGGTTAGAAGTACTAAAAAGTAAACGGGAGATTTTAGGGGTCCTCCATAGAATATTGTTTTGAATTTGAGGATTTTAGTGTTCTGAGAGAGAAACGTTTTTTTTTGGAAGGGGATCATAGTGGGCTTAAAGGACCGCACAAAAAGATACCTTGAGCCACCAGTTTGAAATCTCTAATGATATGTCGAACATTTCTGACCATCACTTTTATTTCTTTTTCTGTTTTCAATAATACACTTAGATGTGAAAACTTGCTGCAAATATCAAACATCAGTGTTTTTTTTGTTGTTGTTTATATCTACATTTATGGAAGGGACACATCAAGCATTAAAACGTACAGTTCTTTACTTCGACCACCGGTCAAATAAGGAACGTAAATGAAGATAAAGACACTTCTTCTCTACAAAGGATTCACACGTATGAGAACATTCAGAATGAAAAAGATAATCTCATGGAAGTTTTGCAATGCTCTTCTTTTCTAAGAGAAACACTCTTACTAAATCTGTAACAGAAAAGAAAAAAGTTAATCTAACTAGGGTATTTCATAAGAGAACATCCATAAATTACTTGAGGTCAAAAAGGGGGGAGGGGTTTGGAAAAATCTCACCAAGGGGGGAGGGGGTCGATTAAAATCTCATGTCAACCTTTTAAGTTAGAAATTATAAGATTTTCTTTTTTTAAGTATGAGAAAGGAATACACACAGATAAGATGCAGTGATGAATACCTTCTTTCTCAGTTTGAGCGAACCGTTATATTTTAAATAGTTTTGAGTGATTTTTATAATTAAGAAAACCTGATGATAACAAAAAGTCCTTTTCCCTCCATATCATTAATAATGTAAAAGTTTTAGGTGCTATGAAGCACAAAATGCAAACGAATAGGCTAGAAAATTAATTTTAAAAAATTGTAGGTAAATCTCACTTGGGGGAGGGGGGATCCAGCAAAATCTCACTTAATCTCACCAAGGGGGGAGGGGGGTCCAGATTTTGGAAAAAACACCTCACGTAATTTATGGTTGTCCCCTAATTGACTGAATGATTTCAAAACTCAATTATACCGGTCGCTTCAAAAGTATGTTTCACCATCTTTTATTTAGAACTAACTTCTCCTAGGGTCTTGGAATTGAGGTATATCCCTATAAATATGTGACCATGCTGAATCCATTGAGATGACATAGCTGCTTTAGCAGCGAAATAAGAAAGCTAAAAAAGGATTATTTGGGCTGAAAAATGCTATTTTCACATGCTAACATCTCCTCGGATATTGAAGATATTTTCATGAAATTTTTTCTAGCGAGTTTTTCGTTAAATAGGCAACACTACTCTTATTACTTATTAAGGTTTTTGCTCTATCTCCTTTAGTTTTTGAATTAATTTTTTAACTTTTTTTATTTCACGCTTTATGGGGTGCTGTAAGTCAACTCAATGGATTCTCCAGGGTCACTTACCTAGGGGTTCACCTTGTTTTCATAACCCGACCTGGGAGACGTTAGTTCCAAATAAAAGCAGAGAACCAGACTTTCAAATCGTGTATAAAATATTTGTTAGAACCACATTTATAGAACAGACGAAATTCGGTACGAACTTTAGAACTTCAAGAATGGTCCACGGAAGGGTCTGGCTGCATACTTAACCCTCTCGCCACCCTGGGCCTCATATGAGGTTCCTACTTATGAGCTCAATTTTTGTATGATGTAAACACGCAAATTTATTTTCTTTTCATCAGTGACTTCACTGATTCATGTAGATCACATATGAGACTTCTACATGGTTTCTGAATTCGTTCCTAAATGGCAGCAAGATAATTTATACCTAGCTGTGATGCGATGCTTGTGAAGAGAAAATACTAGCTAGATACTATGTAGCTTCTGTAGAACATTTTTTATAGGTTGGTAGGTTTGCGTGCCTGTAGTAAATTAGCATCTAAATTAAATAAGTAAATATATATTTTCGTATTTCGTAACCTTCTAATATTAGGACCATGTCTTTTAATAAGTTCTAAACCAAGTATTTTCTGTTAAAATGAAAAAAATATGGCCTCATTGGCCTCATATGAGGCTCATAAAAATAACTAGGAAGAAAAAATATACGCAAGAAAAACACACACACAAGAAATACAAGAAAACACACAAGGTCAGAAGAAAGGTGGTACACAAGAAAAAAAAATTTCCAGACAAATTATAGGGGCATTTTGGATGTATTGAAAAGAAGAAAAAAAAGTTTTTTTCACTTTTTTGATGTTCTGTTGCCGAGAGGGTTAAAAATGTATTTAAAATAGAATGTATCCATTCCTTTTTATGTGTGCAATCGAGTCCTTCCGTGAACCTCTTTCGATGCTCTCACGTATCCCCACGACAAACCACTCGTTTAGAACGACTGATTTAAATGATGAAATTTTTAAATTTGATCTCACGGTATAATTTTATTTTGACAACTGTTTAAAAACGAACACTGAGAGAATAATTCAATTTTATCACTGAGGAGAAAGGAAGGATCCTTGATTTGGCATATCTTTCATTTGTCCAAAATATGTCGCCACCAAAACTTTTATTAATACATATAATCGAACGAATATTTTTTCCACCTTTAATCTCGATATTATAATGTTTTTAGTTACGCATGCGAAAAGCCACGCGTTATTTTCACATGATATTCCCTGAAAGAAAATTCAGGTGCATGTGGAATATCTTATTATCTAGGTTGATGAATCTGGGTCTAGAGATGCACTTGTTGAGTAAACTTAAGTGCCTTTCACATCACGTTCAATTTTCTCAAGCTAGATATACCTTAGTTACGAAATATTAGGTGATGGTTCTGTTGTTTACTTCTTATCTTTGTTAGCAAAGCACACAAGTTCTTAGGTTAAACTCCACGAAGTACTATTTTTTATTGTTTCAGATAATTATAAATGTTCCAAAGAAGGATGACATACATGAAATATACTGACCACTAACAATTTGGATAAGTAGGAAACAGTGCAAGACTGAAAGAATGTTGTTTAGCCTATGTGGTTTTTGGAGATGGTGAATTAAAGTTTCACAAAAAAAAACAATTTCTTTTGGATTTTTTCTTTAGAACGAAGCAATACAATGCTTAAAATCTATATTAATAGTACATTCATTCGGTTTTTATAAATATCCGATTTATTGTATTTTAATAAAAAAAAATTTTGCAGTGAAAAGTTTGTCACCAGTATTTGAATTTCAAGAAAAACAAGTGTAAACAGAACAAAAGAAAAAGAGTTCCTTTGTCAAAGATTCCAGGGATGCAAATAAAGACAAGTGATCCTACTGTAGAACAAATATTCGTAGAGGAAAATGGCTAATGTTAAAAAGTTATTTTAGTGTGTAAAACATGTTAATTTTTTTAAGCACAAAAGCACATTATCCAAATATTTAATTATCAAATATTTTGAAAAATATTGTAATTTTAATTTAAACAGACTAAATATACATAAGTATCATAATTCTCTCTCTCTCTCTCTCTCTCTCTCTCTCTCTCTCTCTCTCTCTCTCTCTCTCTCTCTCTCTCTCTCTCTCTCTCTCTCTCTCCTCCTAAAGGTGATTTTGTATGAATCCTCCTCTTTAAAATATTTTTTCCTGCAACACAACAACAAGAGAAAAACTGTCTTATTCTATTTACAAGTTTAAAATGTTATAGAAAACAAAATATAATGTAGTTTTATGAATTTTAGGATTTAAAGCTTTGTGCATTAGTTTTAAATAATTTTAGACAAGACTATACATCTAATGACAAGTTGACAAGTTTCAAGTTTACGAGTTTTTGAATTTTTTGTCTTCTGAGCTTCCAAGTAGTTTAGCTTTTAAAGTATAGATGGCGTTACGTTATCTGAACTAAATTTCAATGGTTTCGGTTTATTCACAGGCTATTCCTTTCCGTGTTTGCAAAATAAGAATTAAAGCAAGAAAAACCCTTTAAAAGTAAATGCATTGAATTAATTTATCACCAAATTTATTAACAAAAGAAAATTGTATAAAACACATAAATTTTTCAAAAAATAAATGTTGAAAAATCTAATATAATAAAATTGAATGTGTGTATGTGTATATATATAGGGGAGAGTGTTGTACCTATGGACAAAAATCACGTTTGGATTTTTCTAAGACAGGTAAAATCACATTTTGACCATTTAAAGTGCCCAACCTATAGTCCTAACCTTTGTGAGTTGAGAGATATTTTTTATTAGCCAAAATCTTGAAAATTGGATTTTTAATCATGTATAATAACTTGGAAAAATTAGTGTCCAAAGGTACAACAACCTGTTGTACCTATGGACAGACCCAGTTGTACCTGTGGACACCCTTAAAAAGGGAAGTTTTAGTTGAAAAAAGTTAAGAATGAACATTTTTATTGATGAATTACCTTTTAATAACCTATTTCAAGCCTTTTTAAAATTGAAAATAGATTTTTTAAAGTAATGTAGTTTTAGATCGTAAATGATCATTAAAACGAAGTTGAATGATAAAAGTATTGATTTTTTACCAAAAACACAAAAATCACATGGTATTTTCAGATCAGAATTTAAGGTAATAGTTTCATCAATCATGCTGATTGATCTGACAACTTCACTGATCCAAAAAAAACAATTCGATCGACACTTAGTTGTGCAAGCATTTGGTGGTAATAACAGTAATAATTCGGTGGTAAATCTTCTTCAGTGGAAAGTTTATGTTTTTTTAATCATCATACTTAAATGCGATAGGCTGCTTAGGGTTTTACACCATATTTTACATTAAATTCCAAGTAGAATCATAAATTTAAAAAAGTAGTTTAGATCACAAAATATTTGATTTTTCATCTAAAATTCACTTGAAAATAATCGCTGACAAATAGATTACCATTTAGAATTAATTTAATATTTATTAAAATGTATTCAGTTAAATGAAACCTGATTCTAAAACGCTGATTAGCTACAGACACCCACAAGAACGTGTCCGTAGGTACAACACTTATGGTGTCCGAAGGTACAGCATCAGGTGTTTTTGCATTCAAAGTTCTATAAAAGATAAAATAATTGAGATCTGACGATTTCTAATATCAAAACTAAAAAGACAAAATCTCTGGGATTCCCCCATATATCCCATTTTATCATATCATAATCACAGAGGAAGAAAATAATTAATGTAGTGATGCACTAAAAAAAACTTTGAGCCTTCTGAAAACAGTATTTTTATTATAGAAAATTTAAATAATATTTTAAACAACTGATTTCACGTTAGCAACTAGATAGCATCTGTTTACATTTAAAATCGACCACAAATTCAAATTTACATTTTTTCCCGAATTTTAAAAGGAGGTGGCTGAAGGTACAACCGTCCGTAGGTACAACACTCTCCCCTATATGTGTGTGGGTGTGTTTGTCTTTTATACAAATCCACAGTTTTCTTCCGATCTGCACCAAACTTGGTATACATACGTAAAAAAACTCCAGAAAAAACATAGGCTATGTTTCGAAAACTTTAATTGACCCCTTGACCCTCTTTTGACCATTTTTTGGTCATTTTGCTGAAATAGCTTTATTTCTCCTTAAGAAGAGATCTGCTTACTCCATTGTTTCAAAGAAAAATTAATGCTAAACAACAAGTTTTTAATAGAAACACTAGGTGGAAGTCCATTTAAAAATTATATTAATAATTTAAAAATTTATTTCAATGATGTTTAAAAGTGATAAGTACAGTTTAATAAATTTTTGTTTGAGAGTTTATCTAATTTTTATATTTTAAAAAGCTTTATGGAATATCATTGTTGTTAAAATAGTCTCCATGGAAACGAGGATGTAAAATCAAAAAGTGATAATATTTTAGCTTTTAAGAAAGTTGGTTAACAAACCAAAAACTATTAAAACTCCCTTTCAACTAGAAAATATTGATTTTTTTCTTAAATTCGAAAATGGAATAAGCTTTAATTATTGAATAATTTCACCGAAAACGTTAATACCTAAATATATGATTAATCAAGGGATCAGAGCAATTTTTAGAATATTTTTTCCATGTTGTAAATGTGGAAATCCTTCATAAGTTATATTGCTTGAGGAATTTTAGTCCATCCGGGAACACCGGGATAAGAAAAATTACTAGGAACACCGGATTAGGAAAAGTTACTTGGAACGCTGGAGTATGAAAAAGACGCCTAGGATACCGGCATAATTGGTAAATGCTGATTATACAAAATTATAAATGTATTTGGGAAAACTTAAAAATAATAAATTTATACTCTCCACCCGTGCAAGGCCGGGCATATCAGCTAGTACAAAATAAAAAAAGCTAATGACGACGATGTTCTACGTATTTTTTTAATTTATAAAAAAAGAAAAGCAATAATTTTACTATATTTAAGTGAAATCTGTGCAAAGATGGTTTAGCAGATTAGCTATGGTTGTTTTTTTAAAACAAATAGGGAACAAATATTCTATCATTCAAATTGCATTTGTAGGTGTCAATGCCAAAGACAGCTCTTTGTCTATATGTCTATTGTTCAGAAAATCGAGAAAATTAACCCATTAATGCCCAACTTTTTATTTTTCTTAAATATTTGGTAAAAACATAGTAAATAGCCCCAAAACAACTGGAAAAATAGTGAAAAAAATTCCAGGTTAAAATTTTAATTTCTACACCAAAATTAAAAAACGTCCCTAAAAAGGGACGTCAGGCACGAATGCCCCCGTGTTTTTTCCCTATAGTAAACGCATGGTAGAAAACTGTTTTAAAGCCTCAAAAGCATCTTCTACCTTTTTAAGTGCAGCAAAAGTGATCGGAACCATTTTGTAACATGAATATGAACAAAAAATATTAATTATTTATCCAATTAACTGTAAAAATAGCCTTAATTAACGTAATTTGAGCATTTTTATGCTCTAAAACAGGTTTTTTCCTCCCAAATCTATGTTAATTGCAAATTAATTAAGATTTTTAATTGAAAAAGGCATTCTCTGTTTATATGTTACCTAACATTAAGTAATAATTACTTTTACACACCTCAAATCCATCCGAATATCTCAATTTGTGAAGTTTAAGTCTTTCAAATTCCAATACTTTTTTCATTTTATTTAATTTTATTGTACGGAACACAAATTTCTCCCCAAAAATCAAGCATTAGTGGGATGCGCATTAGCAAGCCAGATGGTATAGATTGATCTGCAGTATAGAACACAATGATTAGCGGCATCTAATTAGAAAAAAAGCCGAAAATTTATCACAAAAGCGACTTTTTTGGCAATTTTAATGAAAAAAAGTCATTATAACTAATAATTATTGAAATTTTAATTAAAATATAACCGGAATATATTTGCATAAGTAATAAAAATAGTAAAATAATAAATTAATTCCTTTTAATTAATACAAATTAATTAATTTCTTATAATTTAAGACTTTTTATTCCATTTATTTAGCAGAAATAACAGTATTTTCCAAAAAAAAATAAACAAAAATAATAAATTTATTAGCTAAATTTAAAGTAATTTTATAAATATCAGTTATTTAATTCATTTCATAAGAATCGAACGCGTTTTTATGAAAAAAAATAAGGAAACACTAGCATTTCACTATGGGGAAAACCACGGGGGCATTCGTGCCTGACGTCCTTTTTTAGGGACGCTTTTCGAGGGTCCAAATAAGGTCAAGATAAAATATTTTGGAAAAATAAAAAAACACCCCAACTGATTTAATGTATAAACAGTAATATATATCGGCATTGGACATTTTTTAAAATAACAACTAGGATTTTTAAGCTTTTTCTTTTAAAATTTTTAAAAAATCACTTTTCTGAAAAATTCTATCTTCCAACTTTAAAAAAAGTGAAATTTTTTTTAAAATTCTGCTTTCTTCTTGTGTTCTTTATGTTCTATGAAGATCAGAGATACAGTCGGCTGCAAAAAAATCGAAACAGAGACGATTGTGAGTGATTGGTAGGGGTTAGAAGGATGCTGTAAACGCCAATTTTTATGATTTAATGTCCTCTTTGAAACAAGCTATAATTTAAGTCCTTAAGGGGCAGTCTACATATTAAAAGAAGCACCAACTTTCGTTTTTCCTATGGGTGACATCAAAGATTATTCCCAATTCTGAAAGAGCACCCTCTAAAACCCCCAAATACCAAGTTTCGTGTTGATTGGCATACAAACAAAGGCAGGAGGGGGGTTTGAAGTTCGTCGAATTTATGTTGAAATTTCGTTTTGATCCTTACAACCATTAACCCCGCGCACACTGTAGGAAATTTCATTAGAAAAATTCCTAGGAAAGTTAAAGCAGATTTGGCTATTTATCTATATTTTGGCACAATTACTACAAAAGTTAAAACAGATTTGGCTATTTATCTATATTTTGGCGCAATTATACCCTAAAGTAGTAGCATAGTTGGTGTAACAAGCTCGTGATCACTAGGTTGCAGGTTCTATCATCGCAATTCCGCATGTCTCATTGTTCAAGGTTAACCCATAGGGATACAGGCAAATACAAAGATGAATAGATGTTGAATACTTTTTCAAATATAAATCTTTTGAAACAAATTTTTACAATTTATATTGCTGTTTACGAATAATAATAATAATTAATTGAGAGTTATTATTTACAAATAACAATTCTTTCAATTTGCTTATACGTATAGGAATAAAAATAATTTCAGAATTTTTTTTAATATTAATTATAATGATTCTACAGTCGTATTTTTAATAATTAATTGGGAATTACGTTTCATTAGATTGGATATAGAGTTTTAATAATATTTAAGGTAAAACGTTGTGCTTGATGAATAAAATACCAATATATAAGTATTATATCTGTTGACAAGTCAAACATTAAACTTCAAAGTTTGATGATTTAATATTAATTAACTCTAATCATACTGACGATTTGAAGCTTCTTGATATTTTAAATAATTTGGGGTTTAAGGAAGGGAAAAAATTCATCATCGTGTGGTCATTGATAAATTTTCAAAACATATATTTTATTCTTTTTTAAAATTTTTAATAATTTCCATAAAGAAAAGACCAAGAGTAAGTCTTTATAAATCATGGGTGATGTTTTTTTTGGGGGGGGGAGGGGAATCGAAAACATTTTTTACTGCCAAAAATTTGGGAAAAAATTGGAAGGGGTATTAGAGTTTTATTTTAGGGAGGAGGAATGGGATAATTTTTTTTGTTTTTTCTGAGGTGAAAGAAAAAGAACATTTGATATTTGTAATGTTGCACGATTGTGTTATAGGGACGGAAAGGGTAAAATGGTTATAGAGGGCTAAAGTGGATACAGGGACTTAAACAATTTGTTTTTAAATTTTCAAACACAAACTGCTGAAGTTCCTATTTCCATTTAAATTCAAAACCACTCCAATCAAACAGTTTTAAAATATTCTACATTAGTTTCTAAACCCGATGCCAGTAAGAATTTAGGACCCACCTATCTTTGATAACACATGCAGGTGGATCTGCTGTGCTTCATATTCCAGGCTGTAAAGATTTATTCACTATTACCTATTAGAAAGAATATTAAATTTAAAGTGGTTGCTAAATTTTTATAGCAGTGTTAATATTTTCTTTTGTAGTCACCACTATTTTATTTATTATTAGTTAATTATGTGTGTCTACCTTCATTTCGAGCATTAACCGCACCGGCTGCGAAGATAATTTCTTAAATACGTCCTCCTATAACTCTGAAAACCACTATGGGGTAAGCGGATGGTGAAACCCTTGGATTATCCTGTTATATGTAAAAATGGGGTGGTAGTCCAAGGGGAGGGCAATATATGTGAAAGCTGTGTGATACCGAATTATGTTTACTTAATTTATATCTTGATTACATTTAATATTAAAGATAAACCAAAACGTTGAATTCCTTTTAGACAATGCATGTAAGATGAGACCGTCAATATTAAGTGGAGCGACTTTTCTTAAAATTAGATTTATATTTAAAACAAAATTCCTTAAGTGAAATCTATGTCACGAACAAGTTTGTATAGTATACTCTTTTTTGTTTTGAAATTTTATTCATATAATTCAAAAATATTTCAAATTTAATGCAAGTGAAATTTTTAGACAAATATTGTAAAGTATTGTTTCCTAATCTTTTCATCTAAAAAAATTGTAATTGTATGTAAAGTTATTTAATTTCTTAAATTTCTTTACAAAGGTAACTAAATTTTTAATTAAAAATATATCAAAATTAAAAAATACATATTACATGCTCACAAAAAATCGGTTGATTTTGTCTTTTACTGAAATGAATATTGTAACAATATAAAAATATTTTTAGTAGATTAAATTAAAGGCATCTTCAAACTTATACAAGCAAATAAAGCTCAAGCTAGGTGTGCGATTCGAACTTGATGCTATATCTTAGCGAACGGGCACACTAACCGTTATGCCACACGGCTACATTCAGCAAGGTTTTAATAATAAATGTGTCTAACAATTTTTATGGTTACCGTAAGGTTACCGTAATTTTCATAAGATGTATGTCTTTGGCGGTAAGAGATTGGCGCTAATTTTTCTAATTGAAATTTCCTACAGTGTGCGCGGGGTTAACGGTTGTAAGGATCAAAATCTATGAAAAACGAGATTTCAACGTAAATTCAACGAACTTCAACCCCCACTCCTGGCTTTGTTTGTGGGCCAATCAACACGAAACTTGGTTTTGGGGGGTTTTAGGGGGTGTTCTTTAAGAATTGGGAATAATCTTTGATGTCACCATAGGAAAAACGAAAGTTGGTGCTTCTTTTAATATGTAGACGGCCCCTTAAGGACTTAAATTATAGCTTGTTTTAAAGAGGACATTAAATCATGAAAATTGGCGTTTACAGTATCCTTCTAACCCCAACCAATCACTCACAATCGTCTCTGTTTCGATTTTTTTGCAGCCGACTGTACATCAGTGCAAATTTTGATTCAAAGGAACAATTTTTGTAGAAATAGGAGGATTTTTAAAAAACGTCCCTAAAAAGGGACGTCAGGCAGTAATGGGTTAATAATTATTTGGAAAATTACAGTCTTTCATTCAATGGTAACTCAACTGAAGAAAGCTTAATAACACCCTACTTCAACAAACTAACTGTAAATATTTCTAGAAAAAAATGGATTAATGTATTTAATAGTAATTTTTTAGTATATTTTCTCACCATCTATAATTTATTTTTTACTTTAACTGAACTAATCCGTAATTTTCAAGCGTTTTTTTAATCTTAAATGTGATCAGAGATAATCATAGTCTATTGGAGTAAAAAAGATTGAAGCTTTTTACCAAACTTTTTCTTTAAACCCTAATTTAAGGAGCTACAAGGATCATTCAAATATTTTCATAACTATGTTAATCTGTCTCGGATATATTTCCTGCCAAAAAGCAGCAATTGAAATAGCTCTGTAAAACGAGCGTCTCAGTCATTATACATTCACTGCAGGAAAAACAACAACTCTAGTAGAGATGCCTTTTTTTTATCATGATATCAATTTTAAAATATATGTTGATTACGAAAAGCAATAATAAAAGAAATGAATAATACCAATAAATTACTACTGCTCATTCCCATAGTATATATTCAGAAATTTAAAATTTTAGAACTGCCTAAAATAGTGTGGTGCTTCATTTTCCCTCTTATGAGCTTGTTTAGGGGCTTGATGTCATTTTATTTCGGCGGAAGACATTCTGACATGTCTTCTGTCCATTTTCGAACCCTCTGACTAAAAGGCATGGGTGGAATTTTTTTGTAAATAAATTCAACTGTGAATTTTTATTTAAAACATGTACTTATATTATTTAATATTCAATTCAATTTTAATACTGTAGTCTCTTAAAAGACCATGTAAAATTAAGTTGTTTAGTAAGAATAACATGCAAAATAAATTTTGTGATCAATGAAATATGATAGAAAATCGTTAAATATTGTCGGGGTTTTCTCTCTATATTAAAAAAAAGTAACAGTGACCGCCGTCACCGCCGCCGCCGCTGATTTTGAAAATTTTATTTTTGAACACTATAAACTCTCACTACGCAAAAACTATTTAAAGGAATATTATGAAATTTCGACCATTGGTAGACAAATGCATGATGATCATTTTAGTTCCCAAACCTAATTAATTGGATAAATAGTTCTGGAATTATTTAATGTCAAAGTCGAAAATTATTTTTTTCGGCTGCGAGTTCGCCCCCAGCAAAATCTATTTACAGCAGAAACATGATTTTTTGCAGACACATACTCTTAGGTATGAAGTTTTGCACCTCGTCACCCTTTTTTCGAATTTCGAATTATTTTTGGAGTCATTAAATTCTAAAGTTTCGAAATTTTTTACCCTTTTTCGGTTTTTTCGTTATAATAGAAAAACTAATCACAGTAGAACTATGATATTTTAAACACGCATACAATTATTTTTTATAGAAAGAGTGGCGTTTCGTTTTTCAAAAAATTCGAATTAGTTTTAGAATTATTAAGATACCAAGTTTAAATTTTTTCTTCTCTTTCTGGTCGTTCACTAGAGAAACAGGTGATGATTTTTATGAGTCTGATTTCTTATTCCCGATGATTCACTAGATACACACGTGCATTTTATAAATTTTAAAGTTTTTTAAAGGGGCCTACAGACGAGCAATCTGGTCATCAATCTGGGTTGATGATCTGGTTGATGATTTTTCCAAGGATCACCAATCTGGTTGACAACCAAAATGTAAACAATGAGAGAAAAATAATCAGATTGTAACAAATTAATATATTTTGGTACTTTAAATGTAAAATTATATTTTATTTAATTATTTTCTCGTCCTTTAATTATATTTTTTTAATTTTTAATGCTTAGTTTTTTTATTTTCCTAATAACATGTTCCGATTAAGCTCCGCCCACCAAATTGACGATCAGATCATCAACCTGAAATTAAATCATCAACTTCCCCACAGACGGCCAATTTTGTTGTAAATTTAGCAAATTGATGACTAGATTGATGACCAAGTTGCTCGTCTGTGGGCCCCTTAACGGCATTTTTTTCTCTAAGATGGTTGATGATAATTAGTAGACTTGCTGGATATTTTTGAAAAAATTTCGGTTAAATTATTGGTAAACTAAAAAGGAATATTTTAGTAACAGTTTTATTTTGATATTTTTGGAGTAATGGTCCACATTAAGTTATTAATAAGTTAGAGAGATAAAAAGTTTCGATTTTAAATGATCATTTACTAAGCAGACAAGTTCCAGGTTTTACTTGATAGTTGAGATGAAACAAGCGAGCTCTGCTCGCTAAGATCGCGAAGCGATCTTCAAAGAACTGCGAAGCAGTTCCGGGGGTTGGTGAGCGATAGCGAGCAGGGGGCAGAGCCCCCTAGTACTATAAATAATAAAATATTGAAGGTACAGTCAGTTTTGCAACAATGAAGTCCGGATGAAAACAGCCACTCACAATAAATAACTTTTTTCCACTGTTGCAGGATAGTGGTGTTATTTGAAATCGAGGCTAATAAAGAAGACGTCAATAATGCTAGAATATTCAGGTGATTATATCAACAATGCTTTAAAAGCACCACTGTTAAAAATATGAATTTGAATGAATAATCATTTTCTCTCCTGTCAAGTAAATGTCGGTTTGAAGATTTAGCCGTTAGCTTGACACAAGCGAGGTGGTGCCAAGAACGGCTAAAATGGATGCTGGTTCTTTCTCGAGTGAAGAATTAATTCCGAGGTCAGTTATTTGTTTTCATGATGAACATGTATAGAAATTTACTTTGGGAGGGGCCCAAATATTCCCTAAAAATTAGTCATTATCAGATCTAAACCTAGATTTCCCAGCCTAGTCAGCCAATCCCATTCACATTTAATTAGTCCATTGTAGTTTTTTAATATACTTTCAGGTAAAATTGGCATCTCAAGAATTTTGTGAGTATAAAAATTGCAAGTTTCAAATCTGGATGGTTTGGAAATTCTTCCCCAGATTTTTTTGGAAATTTAACTCTTAAAAACAGGGTTTTAACTATAGTTTTGGTACACCTAGTTCCAATTTAAGGCAAACACTTTAAGGAATTAAATGGGTTTTAGGTAGGATTTGCATTTTGATGAACTTAATATACAAAAAAAAATGTGAATAATAGAGTTATTAGTACAAAAGAGGGGGTCTGGAGGTCCCTTATCAGAAAACTTATGGAAATTTGAAACTAAATAATAGGGAGTTAACATTTCGTACACCCCTATCCGTACACACCTAATCCGAATTTCGGGGGTGTCCCTTTCTACGCCCCTGATTCCAGGGGATTTAACTTTCTCCGTATATTTTATATCCTTATGATACATTACTGTAGTGTCTTTGTGTATTTGTAACCCTTTACGTAAAAAACTTTACATCCTCTGCTCCACTATTAATTTAAAAAAAAATAACAGCTTTGTGAGGCATATTCGAAAACTACAGGATGTTCTCAAACTATACCTCTTCCTTTCGGGAAGTCGTCCGAGCTTCATCAATGACCATCTTCATCAAACAAACAAATGACTCCAACGGATATTCTCTTCTGTGAGGGATCTTCCCAAGCCATAGCTCAAACCAAACCATTCTCCCAAATCGTCCACTCCTCCCACTCACTTTGGCACCTCCCAACCACTTGTCGTGAAAGGGTTCTGAAACCATTAGATCCCGGAAAAGACCCCTCTTGGAAGGAAACCCCTATGGGTGAGAACCAGATACTAAAGAGAGTGGGAGTTCGGCAGGTTTGATCGATGACTGGACCCACAAAAGGGTTAAGTGGACTCGACAGTACAACGAGGGGCAAATAAATTTTCATCGATGCTCATATTTTGTCGCATTGTCCGTTGGAGTTCGGATTCTTTCGTTGTGCTTTTGGAGAAGTGCTTCCTGTGTATTTTGATAGTCGGCCGTTTGTAGGTATTATACTAACTTTTTGCGTGCGTGTATAGCCAATTTGTATCCTGTGGAACGAGCTGGGAACGAAAAGCTTGAAATACGGAGTGTTGTAGAGTCTTTGGGGGTGTTTGTGGATATTTTTTGGCACTTTTTTCTATCGTTTAATCTCTTTGATACAAGAACAAGTTGTTTTTAAAAAACGCCAGTGATAGTGCTAAAATCTAATTATCAACAATGCTTCGATTACTTTGTTTTGTTACCCCATCTCATTTTTTTGGAATATAAATAATTTGACTAATTTTCCCAAATGTTCGATTTTGAACGGTGCAGGTTTCTTCATTTTGTTCCCCTTTTCTTTTTTGCGTCAATATCAAAAAAATGTTACGGACAAGCAAAAAACAATCTTACCATTTTTTTAAAACAATGTCAACAGATCCGTTTTAAGGAAAATCATTTTTCATACCAAGAAATTATATTCTTTTAATACTTAAAGAAAAAAATTCTTAACAACCGGTGGTTTCTTGATTTTTCTCTCTCTTTAGGCCGAATTTTCCTCTTCGTGTCTTAAAAATAATGTTCTATCCTTGAAGCCCCGTAGCCTATTCCAACAAAACCTTTTTGATATCAGAAACATACACCAACATACGAACGGACCAAACAAAACACAGCGAAACATAATACCGAACATTTTAAAGCTCTGAACAATACCCAAAAGAGAGTTTGCAACCTTACAAACTTTGTTATCTTTCTTCACAAAAAAAAGGGAAACCCTTCCCGGCTTACTTCTCATTCAAAACGCGAACAGTAGAAGAGAAATACGAGCATTTGCATATATACGCTGCAGGTGACCGACCAGACAGAGAGAGAGAGAGTAAAGAAAGACATTCAGGGTGGGCTACGGAAAAAATAACCCTTTCCTTTACAACACCCGAAAAAAATATGAGACAAATCAAGAGCGACGAAGAAAAAGCAAGCAGCATGCCCCAGTTTTTACCCTTTCATCCAACCCCATCACCTGGGGCTCCGAAATATGTAAGTTTTTATAGACTTTTCAGTCTACGTCTAGGATTACAGGTCCGCCCATAAATCTACTGTCCACTGGAGTCTACCCCTTTCTCCCGTCTGTACTAATAACCCCCTTGTATGGAGGGCCCCGAGAAAGGGGTCCCACATAATGATTTATTTGCTTATGCCCAGCGAGAGGGCAGGTATCAATAGAGCATGGATTCGATCCCGGTCATTTCATGGTCAAAGGCCACGACAAGGGGGGGACTGCTGACCGTAGGAGCGGTCAGCTCTGGTCACTGACCTCTCTCCCTGAGCTCGTCAGCTGCTTCCCTCGCTTATTTGCCGAGGGAGGCTTCTCGAATTACTTAGGCAAAGATAAATTCCGGTGACAAAGGGGTGTTATTTTAGACGATGTGGGCTTGGTTCAGAGATGAAGAGGCGGACATAAATCTTGGGCAAAGAGGGAGTTTTAACCCTTTATCTGGGGAATGTGTGCAGACATGGTAGGTATATGATCACCTGCTCTCTGTGTTGTGTGTATAAGGGGAGATAGATTTATGTCTCAATTTGGTGGATTCTTTTTACGAACGTCTGTATACCTATTTTCGCATTGTGTTTAAGATCTAGTTTTCGATTGTAATTCGTCAATTCATATTTTCAGTGAATACCGTGCAGTAGTATTTATTTCTAAAAAGAGCGATAAATTTTCTTGTCTAATCAGGCGCTTTGTGCGAATTTCTTTTCTTATAACTGAAAATTTTTATGACTGAATTGGGTGTGGTCCTTTTGGTAGTGAGTAGTCCTTCGAGAAGGATGCACAAGAGACGAGAAAACTGGGAAGACGTAGACCTTAAAGTTGAAAGCTAATAGAAAAATTAAAGTGTGAAGAAAAACTCTATTCGTCAAGGACAGTGTTTTCTCTTACTTTTAAAGTTTTAAAATTTTCGACTTTCTATTTTGTTTAAAAGAAGCTTATAAACCATTTAATTGACTTTATGTGTGTTTATTAAATGCCAGTTTAACAACTTGTAATACACCAACTTGAAATATTAATTAATTTTAACTTTTAAAAACAATGATTTATATTTTAATATAGTATTTTCACGTGGTATTTATACTTGTTAGAGTATAAAAAGAGAATACTGTTAAGGTGTTAAGCGTCAGTTAATAAACAAAAGTTAAATGCGTCAAAAAGTTAGTTAAATACGTCAACGTTAAAGACGTAGCGTCGTATTACGTCTGTTAATAGAGACGTTAAATGCTGTTGTGAATTAATTACTTCTGTTTTTTTACAGAATAAAAACTTTAAGAAAAACATTTTGGACCAATGCTTAAGGACTCTCGTAAGAGTTTTCCTTCAGCGACAGGAAAACTCTGTATATGATAAGGCCTTTAGAAGTATTTTCATTTGTTGTTTCTCCTCTGCTAAAAAATATTATTTTGTAGTTGATGTATCAATAAACCAGTAAAAAGTATTTCATATTTAACTTATTTTTGTATATGATATGAAAATGGTGAGTAAATGTAGGTAAAATTGTATGTAAGTAATTATTGTAATAGAATTATAGGTAGAAAGTAAAATTTCTAATGGGCAATTCCAGTATATTTTTATATCTTTTATTCAATAGAGGATATTATATAGAAGGATTCAAGAGAGGAATATACGCGCAAAATTTTTAAATTTCCATGATTACTTATTTTTAATCTTAATTTCAAAGTTTGACTTTAAAAAAGGGTGCGAAAACGTCAAATTTCAAAATGTGACGTACTTGCATCCTATACATTGATTTTAAACAATGGTTCAATGGAGAATTGAAGCATCTCTTAAAATTCTAAGTATTTAATTTTAATTTATTAAAAATCCTCTCCTGATTCCAAAAATACGCTTGTCTTTCCCCACAAACTTTTTTAAAGGTAATTATGACATATTTTAATTCAGAAAGCTCCTAACAATGTGACGTCGCATGTGCTTCTTGGAAATCTGAGAAACACCGTTTTCATCGAAACACTAGGCTGTAGGTACTTTCCAGTCTTTCAAAGCGGGATGATAACAAAAAGCGGGAGCAAGGCACACGTCGCAAGCTGTTTCAGCTCAGGCAGAAAATAAGCTATTTTTAATTGAAAATAACTTAAAATTTAGGGCTTTGAAAGGTAAATTAAAATGTTTTTGGAGGTTTTAAGCCATTCTGAACACATTGAGATTAAAAAGAAAATTTGACTGCAATTATTCATTGTTTAAAAACAATCATAGAGGAGATATAACATATCTATATGTTATATCTCCTCTATGATAACAATTCAAAGTCATTGTTGGTTTTCACTTTAAAGTAAGGCCGAATCAGATGGGCCGTCGTACTTCAATCCTTTTTAGAAATCATCAAAATAAGTTACTTGTCCATTTATATTGTTTAGAGACAACCTACTGGAAACCTACACCATGGGATTTTTCGTACGAAAGTTTCATATTATCCACGCTTTCTCCTCTTTACGAGCACTCTAACTTTCCTTTTCCTGTTTCCTTCAAAACCACTGGTCGGCTCGAATTCCTGCACAAAGAGCGAGAAATCGGTCTCATTCAACGGCTTCTTTCACGGCGGGGCATTACCGACAAAGCCCCGCCATCCCATCGTCTTCACAAATCTCAAAAACGGAAGCCATAAATTTCTTCCGAATTGAAGTACAAATTCTGACTCCTGTAGTCATTATAGGTCGGTGGTCAAGGAGGGACGGATGAAAGAGGGACTGAGAGGAGGGTGAAAGGATATACCAGGCACAGGTTCCGGCCAAATTGACCGGAAGTGGATGGGGGTGTGACGCAAGGGAGCTGACTTCCCATCGAAAGTCAATACTAATCTGTTGTGGTAAATCGTCTGTGTAAACCGATCCAGATGGCAGTGGAACGAATGACCGGAACTAAAATGCTTTTTAGAGGTTTATAATATCTATAGCCCTTTCAGTATGGTCAAAAGAGTTTTTGTCCAAGTTGTTTGTTACGATTGATAATTTTATATTTTTTTATGAATTGAAGGTTCTTACGTATTATGCCGTCGACCGTGCCGCTCAATGCGAAAAAGTTAAAAATCCCATTGACTGTTCTGTAGCTGTACCACTGAATTTAACGGCTGCTGAACGGTCGATGGTATAATACGTAAGTACCGAATTGAATTACTCTTTGTCTATTCTTAATTTTTGCTTTACTGATACTATTTATTTTTGCTCTTGTTATAAAATATGAAAGTAACAGTTTTTTTTTTCAAATTTTTAAGTCATATGAACACCATCAAGCGATTTTATGAATTTTCGAAGCAAATGTCCCAAAAAATCTCATCTCATCTCATTAGAAATATGAAAGTGTATTAAAATGGGATCTAATTATTTAAAGTTGACGGGAAAATTACAATACTAAACACCTTACGCGCCCAATAAAAAACACTATAAAGTATAAAGTATAGATTTTAGAGCGTATAAAGATCATAACTTAATCAGAATAATTAATGATTACATGTATAAGATCAACGTAAATATAAATCGCACATACCTACTTAATGTCATTTTGAACCTAATCTTTTTTTCACTTCGCTTAAAAATAAATGTCCGATACAAATAAAATAAATTACACAAATTTTAAATGTCCAAAACTTTTGAACTGGAAATTCCTTATTACTGATCAATACTAATAGAGATTTGAAGCTCCAGTAAATATTGATTAAAAATTCTTTTACCTTTACAATTTTTTTGTTTTTCTTATATCTTGATTTTGAAATTATTACTTTCTTAAAACTGATGATTTTACTAAAAGGTATACTTTATAAGATATTTAAGTAATTAAATTTGTCAGTTAAAACTTATTTGCAATATTTTTTAAATGGCTCGCATGGCCTTCAAAAGATCCTTATATCATTTGAAATGTCCACAACAATAAAAAAAGATGTTTCTTAAGGTCAAATATTTACATACCTTTAAATCCATTCTCACTTGTCAGCCTACATTTTAATCGTTAGCTTGGCACATCCCCTCTCTTGTGTCAAGCTGATGACTAAATCTGCAAAGCGACACTATATAATAGACAGTCAAAGTAAGAATATTTTTTAAGAGATTCAAATTATCGCAGTGTTTTAATAGTAATGATTCGAAAGTATTGTTAAAACATTCGCCTTATTCTCTATATTGGTGTGCCTTCTTTGTTGGAATAGAGTTTAAAAGAATATCACCATTTTGCAACAGTGGAAAGAAGTTTGTCACGATTAAAACCTTTTCTTATTCCGTACTGGAACCCAGAATTAATTATTGTTGTAATATTTTCCTAGTACAACGCTTCCTACCAAATATGTCAAGTTTACGTAACAACAACTGGAAGTGATCGAAATTCGGCCATACATGGATAAAAATTGGACGAATCTTAAATGTTTGTGCTGTTTGGGCTGTTAACAGTTTAGAATTACCTGCCAAACTATTTTTCCAAATGAAATTGCTAAAACAGGATTTAAACTGGAGAGAATGCATTTTGTTTAGTTCAGTCGTAGTTATGTTGAAAATTTATGAAGTTGCAAAATCTTACTCGTTAAATTCACAAAATAGACTCTTCTTTTTGTTAGCTAAGAGCTTCAAAAGGTCTAAAAGCTGACTTGAAGTATGGTTAGTTGTAAAATTTTACCACTTTCAGCCTTTTCGATTTTTTATTTATTCTTTCGTTAAAATTGATGATTATAATTAAATCTAGTTGTTCCTGCTAATTATATATTTCAAGACTTGATATTTTCTATCATTCCAGTGGAAAACTGCATCCATTTTAGTATTTCTCTTGAAACATATAAAATGTTTCAAAGATAAAATGCAATGTTACGATCTTTATATTTTTAATTAAATACTACTTCATTGAAAATTCTTTTTGCTATTAATTTTTTTCCGATTAAAAGTCTAGTTTCGCTTATCATTTCGAAACTTTAATAAACTTCAATTTTTCTGTCAGACAGCAAAGCAGAAGGCAAGAAAAAAAAATTAATTCCAGAAACCTTTCTCTACAAAAGGTCACGAGACAAAGACAATCATAAAAAAATCCACCACAGGTATTTTCCACGTGAAATCGACAGGTTGGCGAGAGAAAGAGAGAGAGAGAAAAATTCCACGTTTCTTCTCTTTCTTCTTATCAAAAAAGAAGAAAAAAAACACCCAGCAGCAAAAAACTCACTGAAAATCTCTCTCAAAAGATTACGTACGAAAGAGAGGGAACAACACAAACTAAAAACAAAAGCGAATAAAACGAAAGAAAAAAGTCACAGCAGCGAACGATCGCAAGAAAAAAGCACGAAAAAAACCCCTCAAGGTCAGGGTTACCTGCGGTCATTGCCCCACTTCCGGGAGTAAAAGTGTGCCTCTCCAATGCAGCCAGGTAGGTTCAGTAAGTCGTGAGCACTGCTGGAAAGACAACTTTCAGGTGCCTCTCGCTCGGTGAAGTAATCTTCGCGAAAATTCTCTCGCTCTGTGATGTAACTTGTTCGTAATGGGCGTTCTCTCTCTCTTGCGAGGTGGTTTCACTTTTTTTTTCATCATCTTGTCTACCCACGGGGATTTTTTTCATGGGAGGGGGGTTAAAAAGTTCAAGAGGGTTCTCTTTTTTTTTTTTGCGTAAGGTGAAAGATAAATTGCTGGTGTGTAAGAAAGTATAGGGTGGGATGTGAGATAAAATGTGGGGAATTGGAGGTTTAGGTTTTAATTTGAATGATTTTGGATTGGTAGAATTCTCGAATAGACTTTTTAAATGCCCCTAGAGCAGCGTTAGAAATTGAAAAAACCCCACTGGTCCTGCGACTTTGAATTTACAATGATAAAATTGATTTTATTGAAAAACTTTTTAAAACAGTAAAACACAAAGTTACCCTTTTGGTTTTTTCTTGGATATCTAATTTAATTTTTTTAAGGTAACTGCCTGCGTTGAAATCGTCATTTTCACCAAATATATCGAATTTTGTTTTGTTAATTTAGTATTTTATAGCTTGTTTAATAAGCTTTCGAAAATTACCTTACTCTAAACTCTGAGTAATCTAGAACACAAGTTACAGCTGTTTTAATACCGAGTAGTACCAGGATTAACATACAATTTTAAATTTTAAAGCCGTTTTCTGATGAATGACATTTTTGTATATTTTGAATCTCGGTAACAGTGATTACTCTTAAACTACTTAAAATATTCTGATGCTTATTTTTCTATTCCCCTCTTTATATTATAACGCATGTTATCTTCTACAATCTAAGAAAAATATTTGAATTAAGGTATTTTTTAAAGTGTGTAAACTTGATTTAAATGTTTTTTTTCATGAATTTTTACTTGTTTCGATTTCAAGTGCCTGTATTTCTTTTCTATTTAAAAAATATCAGATTTTTTGTAGATTTCTCACACAGAGATTAGTGTCTTAGGATCAAAATCCTGCAAAAATTTTAATTGTACCTATAAAAGAACATTCTCAGGAGTTGTTGGCGCAAGTTGAAATTTTAGCCTTATTTTCATTGAAATTTCTCAATATTTTAAAAAATAATTTTTTAAAATTCTTTTTTGAAAGATTTTCATTGTTTTAAAACATTAGCTCTCAGAAAATAGCAATTAAATAATTATTTAGTTAATATTTTAAAAAAAGGCCTCCCAACGCAGGCAGTTACCTTTTAATGAGATAAAAGATAATTACTTTAAAGCATTTTTTATGACTACATAAATAAAGAACAACATAGCAGTATTATATTTTTGTAACATAAGATTGGTAAATAAGGGAAAAAAGGGAGAAGAAAGGAAAAATATATATTACCTTTCAAAATAAAAGAATAAAATGATTTAAAATAATTTGCAATGCATGATTTTACAGAACTTTATAATCCTTATTTACCAAACCATCAAAAATAGTTGTTTAGAAAAATTATATAAAAGTATAAAAATCTTTTGCATCTGATAATCCTACAAATTTTTATAGTTGCTCTGTTTGGGACATTTCGATTCATTTTGTTGTAAGAAAAAAATTATATTACAATTTATCAACTAATATTTTAATGACTATTGAGTAGTAGCAAAATTGAGAACATTTAAAACCATGCAATTTTTGGGTGATAAATGGAATCTAATAGTATTTTCGCTACATATTGCTATTTTGATTTCGCCGATAAAATCGACGAAAAAAATTGAAGTTTAATGACTCTAAAGAGTAAAAACGTTTATTTTTTCGAAATATTTAAGGTATCACACAATGGGTCGTGATATGGAGAAAAGACGATTCCATTAGTTCTTCGCCATTCAAATGTCTGTAAATTTCTTTCTCATTAATAGAGATGAATACTATACTTCACAGCAACGTTTCCTGAACCAAGTACGTCACTACATGGAAGGAGAAAGTGAGTAAACACAAAGCCTGTTGGGTTGCTAGGAGGAGTTTCGATACGCGAATCGTGTTAAAAAGACACTATACAATTGGGTTTAACGAAATTACCATATTTTAAAGTTGACATTCTTCGTTTCACTCGAAATTCAAACACCGCGATGGGAACTACTAACGATGTTAGTAAACACTTAGCGAGATAAGCGAGCAAGATTGGGAAGCAATACTAAGGGAAGTTCAGCAGATCCTGGTGGTTGGGGAGTGACAGTGAACGAGAGCAGGGGTAGGTAGCCCCCTAGTAAAATGAATTTTAGAAAACCGTTTTCACAGATCATATTTATGTTTAGTAAATAGAAAAAAATTGCGAAATCGAAACTGAAAGATATCAAAACAATTTGCTTCATCACAAAATTTATTTTGAATGTATTTTTTTACATTTCATAGTCAGTATGAATGTATTTTATTCCTCAATACCACTTATACCTTACAAATACTTAGTAGAAAACTGGAAAGTTCTTCAAATAAATTCCAATTGTGTAATAAGAATTTTAAACGTTTACCATTACTCTACTATTGACTTTTAAACAATACATCTCTTTACGACATTGATTCACTAATTCGGCTATCATCAATAGAAAATGCTGCTGACCTTTCCTTCATCAAAAAAGTTTTCCTTCAAGCTCTTATAAAGAGCCTTTAGCAAGCATTCACACATAAACTAATTCCATTACATAACTCAAATTACAAGCGCATAATTTCATCTTTCACAAGCCACTCGCCTCCCTCCTCACGAATGAGCATCACCTTGGGGCACCCGAACCCCCGCTTTCCCCCTTGAAAATACTGATCACATCTCTCATCCTCCTAAAAAATGATGATTTCAAGGATAATAACCTAAGTAATGGACAAGAAAAACTGGTCTCCCAACCAAAGGAGGCCCTTCAAAGGTGTCTATACGTAGTAAACTAAGCGATTCGCCTTGGGTAACTAATCTAATCCAAGTTATTTCAAGAGTTCCATCAGTTAAGTGGTTATGTGTCTGGCTCTATTTAAAGAAGCATTTCTGCTAAAGATAAACTTTCCCTCTTCCAATCCCATCTTACACAATCGCTGGACCTCCAACATCAAAACTTTTAGTTTCTTGTAACACTGGTATCTTGCTGTGTGAAAACACTGCTGTTGCTCAAGACCTCCTGCCTGTCAGTCATTGACCTACGGAATCTTGTGGCTGATGCTGCACACTGGCCTTTCATTGAACGCGACCTTCGGTTGGTGGGTACAGAATTTCTTCTGGAATCTTCTCCCTATTTTTTGGGAAGATGCATTATTTTGTGTTTTTAGTTTCTAACCTGGGCTCATACCATTCATTCCAAACCGTGGAATGACCTTACTTAAATCGTTAGATTAGATCAGTGATCCCTGTGTTGTTTACCTTTTAGTGAAAACAACAAAGGTTTAGGGAAAGATGCTTGTTTTGAAACGTATGATTTTGTCTTTGTTCCTATTATCTGTAACGAACTTCGACAGTTGTATTGTTTGTAAAGATTGCTGCGGAACTGTATGAATTTAACGTACATATTAAATGAAACATCGCAATTAGTAAACTGAGAATGTGAGTTATAGTTTTTTGTAATGAGTGTTACTAACAATCATAAATAAAAATAGTGTCCTAATATAATTGGTTCCTAACATATAAATGTTCTATGAATTTCAACCTATCGTTCCAATTATACAAGATTGAATAGCATTTAGTTCAATCATACAAATTTAATTCAAATTCACAAAAAATTGAAATGCGTAGAATTGATTTAGTTTAAATGAAAAAAGGTATTTTGTTTAAATATTATATAAAAACATACTGGTGACTTTTAAGATTACATCAAAATTCTTAGTTCTCAATTTTCTTTTTAACTCCAAAAATTTATAATTTAAAAAAACAAACTAATGTTCATAATAGATTTATTATCATAGCTTATAGTTGCACTTTTAAAATGCTTTCAAATTTTCATTCGAGAAAACTGATTTGTAATTGTTTTTCATGGTAATGTTACAGATTGATACATAAGTCCATAAATTTGAGTTATGCCATGCCACGTCTTAAGAGTGACGATTTATAAAATATTTATTGATGAAAAATGCTTTTAAGGTGTTTTTTGTAATACTCTTGATAGATCACTTCTCAATCATAGAATTTGTAAAGATAACTAATTACTGTTTGTTTTTAATAAATTTGTTTAATGATTGAAGATGGTACTAACAATCCAAACTCATAAAACAGTAATTCCAAGTCGAAAAGAACTCATTAACTCTTTAAAAAATATTCCGAAAAGTCCTACCAATTCTCTAATACGTTTCTGTCCAACGAGGGTCAAGCTCACCTCCTCATCCCCCCACACATTTACCCAAAATAACCCTCCTAATTAAAAAAAACTTCCCACGGACAACTCCTCGATTATCTGTCGTCGCAAGGTCCTAAGAGTATCTCAGCGAGTTGTAGGCATCAGGTAAGGTGAACGACCTGCAAGAGCCGCCAGAGTGAAAAATCTCTCCTCCGAGGTCGAGGAAAGCCCTCTTTCTGGCCTCTTCTATCTGGTCTCTCTCTCTCTTTCTCTCTCCTTAAGGTTAGAGGTAAGAATTCGCGGGCCATGGTGGAGAGATAGATAGATGCGGGCCCGAGGCGATTGTCTATACAGTCGACCTGGGGACAGGTTGATGTGAGAGTTGCGGTTCATGAATATTGAGGTTTCTCTCCATTAGCAATGATTAAGTGGACAGAAAAAAATTTATGTTCTTCTCGTTGTCACCATCTCTTCCTTTCTTTTATATTGTAATATATGTTTCCTCTTTTTCATCTACCATATTTCCCCCTTTTTTGTTTTCTTCTTTTTACTCATTTTTCATTTCTATTTTAATATCTCCTATTTATCGCTCTCTCATAATTTTTTCTTTTTCAATAAGTAATTCTTTCTCAGTATCTAAGTGCCATTCCTTAACCCTCCTTCTAATTATCATTACTTCAAATACTTTTTTCATCCTCTATGTCCTTTCAATATCACACCCATTCGATTTTATTTTTTTATCTCTTTATTTATTTGATCTCTTTATACTCCCATTTTCATCCTATCTCTGTAGTTTTTATTCTTTTTCTCTAAATTCCTCTTCATACGATCTCATTTTTTATCCCACTTCTCATATTAAATTTTATCTCCTTCCTTTTAAAGTAAGCGCCGAGAAGATTAAGAAAGGAACCAAGAAAGGAATGTATTGAAAACACTGGTCTATACACAAACTTTACTGTAAATTGAACACCAAGTAAATCTTTAAAACCTATTAGGTAACTACTCATCGGCCTCTATTGTCTCTGTAATTGAAACTTTTATAAAATATGTTTTTAAACGATTAAATACAACTTTTAAAAAGTAAAAACGCTTTAAATGGCTTGTGTCTGCGAGTTCGAGTATAAAAAAAACTTCATAACGTAAGAAAAAAGTTGAATTCTTCTCAATAAAAATAATGACAATATGAAAAAATTAAAATTGAGAATCTATCATTTCATCCATATATTTCAATCCAATCAATTCTTTACTTAGTCTTTACAATTATATCTATTCATACTATAACAGAAGAAGAAAAAAAATAAATGAGATAAAATAAGAAAAAGAACACAGTTCAAAAACGTGTTTCTATAAAAGTTAGATAGTATCATTAGCACTTATACAAATACAGAATTCAGTAACAAGAACACCATCTGAAAGGCCATGAAACCCCAACTGCCACGTAGTACCACAATTTCCAGAGGCCTCTTCCCTCGCATGGCATAACCCGAGGTGTGTGAGAGAAATATTAATGCGTTCAGGTTACGAGAGAGAGAGAGGAGCACTTATTGCTTACATAATGTTGGTTTTGAGGGATAAGTTGGGTGTTCTGAAGGCCATCGGGAGTGGTTGATTACCTGTGTTAAGAGGGAGAAAAAGTGATAGGGCCTCTCTCGGTTGGATGCCCTCTTGATTTCGTACTCGAAAGTAGTGTTTGATGTGAACGAAAGGACAAGTTACGCAGCGTTTGATGACGAGCTGTTAATCTGATTAAGAGCTACATTTCTTAAAGAAAAGATCTAATTATGTTTTTACTATCGAGAAAATTTTTGAAGGCTAAAATTTTGCTTCAGGATAGATTTTAATTGCGTTAGATTTTACACATTAGGATAAATCATATTTATATTATAACCCAAGCAGCACAAAAATTCATGAGTCGTCTAACTTTTGTCATGCATGAGCACATTTAGTTTATTTCTAGTTGCAGTTACGTAAACTCGACATGTGAGCTGTGCTCTTAGGGATGATGCGAAGGTGCACTTTAAGAAAGAGTTAAACAAAATAATCTTTTGTCAAATATATTAACTTTGATACTCTTTTTTCTGATAGTTCGAGTTATAAGTTTTTGAGAGTAAAATTTAACCGATTAGGGAAAAATAATTTTTTACACAAAATCTTATTAAACGTATACATTATATGGAGCTTAATGAGAAGCTCAAGCCAAATTTATGGTTCTATAAAATGCCTAAAAAGTATTGCCCCGATCCAGAACATAAATAATACAGTAAATACAGCATACCTTCGTTATCTCGAACTTTTATACCTCAAAAACATTAACATACAAAAAAATGTCCAGAAACTCGATACCTCGAATTTTATTTCGAGTCCCTTCGATTTCGAGATATCGACGTGACACTGCATATGGATTTGTGTATAATAGGGGAATTTATTATTTACATCAATTGGGCATGTTAGTTTCTACTCCAGCATCACTTGATCACGAGAATATATTGAATTAAATTATAAAGAAGTGAAGCTCCCATAATGTCTTACAAATCCCCAAACAGAAAAAAACTATCTTTCCCCTATTTAACCCCCTAAAAACCACCTTCGTCTGGACCATCACTTTTAAACGAACCTGATAGAGAAAAATTCCAACAGGTCTGATGAAAGCAGAGTTCGATGCACTGCGGCTATCAATTTTTTCTATGCGACGATTACGGAATGCCAGGGCTGTTTGGAAACCAGTTGGGGCCCGATCAAGGGGCTTCTAAGAGAGGAGCTCACCACCGAGAGAGGACGCTTTCACTCGGTTTCACTTCCCGATCCTCCGATTGTTCGCTCTCCATCCTTTCCCATGGTCCAATTTCGGGAAAGAGAGCTCCTCCCGAAAAGACGCTTCCGCATCCTTTGCCTTTTTTTATGTAGGAAATGAAGAGAGTTTATGTAAATATGGATGGGGTGGAATGGAGATTGTGTAATAATGCAGGGTTGTTTTATGATTGCGTTGGGGAAATCGTAGAATTAAGGCAGAAGAGAGGGGAATAAATAGTTTTCGATTGATTTGTCTCGTGGTTTTTTACGTAATGAACGTTTTTTGAGTTTTTACGTATTTTATATGACAGCTAAAGAAGTGTTGGTGTATTTCTACAATTAAAGTTATTGTTGACATAAAATATATTTCTTCTTTCCCAAATAGCATGTAAGGTATTATAAACCTTGTAGTAACCTAAAGGAGTAAACCAGTTTAATGACAAAGAGTTATAGGTCCATTATGACTCAATGGTTCATGTGAATCCAATAAATAATGAATCCAGTAAATGCGAATCCATGACGATGAAAAGAGAAGGTTAACCGTAAGTGTCATCTGGGTTATATTAGATATACGAATTCAAGTAATGTTATATAAGTTGAAAAACACTCCAAAAACTATAATATATTAATCATACATTTAATTTTATCAGATTATTTCAAAACAAAAAAGTGTAAATTTACTGATAACAGCTTGTTGAAGTGGATAGTTAATTAAAAATTCAATGAACTAAAATTTATCTATTGGCTATTCTCTAAGAGTCCTTTATACGGGAAGATCACAAAAAAATTTTACTCTATTAGCTTGATGCCGGTGTAGATGGAACCGAACTGTACCCTAGGTCATACCAAATACGTCAAGTTTGCGTAACTTCTACTAGATATAAACAAAATTTGGTTATACATGACAAAATTTGTATGAATCTTGAATGTTTGTGCTTCATGGGTCATATAAAAATGTCCACTTTTTCAAGCCTAACCCATACCAAGAACTAATCTATTATAGGTTTTCATTCACTCATTTATATTTATTATTTTATCCCAAGCAGAGTTGTGTTTATGTGATGCCACACCTTGGCCTCTGAAATATGCGTTACCTTCAGGTCGGATGGAAGAACTGTTTGACACACCCTTAGAAACTTCTAATTGCGAGAAAAACTCAAGAGCGTGGGTTGGTGTTGGAGACCCAAGTAAACTGCAAATTGATGGCAACTAGATCAAAAATTGAAAGAAAAACTCAGCAGAATTTCAATTTTGGTAGAGCTCTCTAAACAAAACATAAGTTTGAAAATAATAGTTAGTGAGCATGGTAAATTATAGTAGTCATGATATCAAAATGAAATATATTTGTAGTATTCTATGCTGAAAAAGATTATCATTTGGTTAAGAATGCACTACCATTTACAGTCTGACTACCACAAAAAAGTCCTTTATCGTAGAAACTCCAGAGTTCTTTTAACTTGCCAGCCCCCAGCTTTTATAACAATCATTATTAAATAATGTAACCAGTTTTACCAAACCGAACGACACTCCAACATATCCAGCATACATATTATGCACCTAGCTAACGGAATGCTTTAATGTCGACTTAACGATCAGGAAACATTTTAACTGGTTCATACTTGATTTAAAAATCTATTCTTTCAGTGGTGATTTTAAAAAAAAAATATAAATCATTTAGTGGAAGAAATTAAGGAAGAAAAACACATTTTCTAGGCATATGTAAAATTTCGTCAAAATATAACTGAAAATTTAGTGTAAAAAGACGATATTTTTACAGTAAAAGCGTGAATCCCTCAGAATGAGCCAGCGTAAAGGCCCATTCACACTTTTCATTTTTACTGTTTTCTAAATTCATCTCGATTAATTTTCTTTTGTTAATCGCTAGTTTCCATAGAAAAGTGAAGGACTATGGAGCGAAAAGCCAATTCACACTTTTTACTTTGGATGATTCCTCGAAAATGAAGATCAAAAGTGAAACGGTGTGAATGGGCCTTAAGTGAGCCTTAATTCCGCAACCTTTTATTCAATCACGTGTTACAGAACCCCCCTTTTCCCCATCCCCTCCTCCAAGACAATCCACAGAGGTCAATCACATCTCCTTCCACCACTCACTTTCAGAGATTCTTTCGACACTCGGACAAACCCAAACTGTTGCGAAACACACCTCAAACCTACCTCATCGCTGATGATGAAACTGAGATTGCCCAAGGTTGGACCCTCGCAAAAATCCCACCATGATGGCAAAAAAAAGGAAAGGGGAAAGACAAAGGAAAGAGAGAGAAGGTTCAACGACCGGCTGTGGCCCGCGATGAACTTGGACGTTTTGTGCGAGATCGATCTGGGTTAGGACGACAAGTGGGGATGGAGGTCTTTTGAACACTTCCCGGAAAAGGGTTATGTCGGGAAAAATTTTTAGGAATTGATTTTTATTTCTGTCCCCCCCCTATCGATAGCTGTCGGAGTCTCTCATAATGGGGAGTTTAGCGAGCAATTACCACTGCCTTCCCAGGGTGGTTGCTGCGGGAAACCGACCTCAGAGTTTGCATTTTAATGTGTGTGTCAAGAGTGCGCGGGGATATGTGTGCCACCCCATATGGTTTTCGGCGTAAAGGAGACATTTTTGTCACCCTGTGGTTTTGGAGTATTATTTTTTTGGAGGAACCCCCTCTTTCACTTATACTACCGGGAAGAATGATATGAATTGAAAAAGCGAATGTCTGCTTATTTGCATATTTAATTTGTTACTGCCTAACCGGGTGTTTGAAAAATGTGTCTCCTCGCAATTGAAAAGAGTGAAAGGGTAGATTTCACTGCGTATGGAAATACGGAATTCTACTGATAAGTCTGTGAATTTATTCGTTTAACAAAGCCATTTAAATAGTAATTAATAAAATTTTTTTTCCATTTTAAAAATATATTCGTTAAGCACAATAGGATTTAATGTACTTTTTACAAGAAATGAATAAATGGAGTATACAACATACGAGCTTGGATCTTTGATTGATTGGCTGGTGAGTTTTGCTGACTCAAGGTCAAGCCTCCTTCCAGGTTTCTTTTGATACAATTTTCAAAGTTGTTTTTGTTGTCGGATTATAGATTGGATATGAGCATACTTAAACAGCTCAAAAACACAACAAACCTGTCCTATTCTATCCTCTTTTAAAACTAAATAATATTATCCCGTGTTTCTACTGAGAGTTCTTTGTAGCCCTAGTCCAGTGAATATCATTGGACTAGCAGTCCATTACATCCCTAGCATCCCCATTTTTTAAGATTCGTCCAATTTTTTCATGGAAGCCCGAATTTTCTTTTACAATTGCGTACGTAATTGCAATTAAGAAAAAATGACATATTTGGTATAAACTGTGCTTCTAGGGGTAGTTCCGTTTAGAAAACATATTTCTAAAAAATAATGCAGTTTCAAGCAGTTGCTGGTTGAATTTTGTTTTTGAAAAAATCTGTCTCATTAAAATCAAGGAATATTTACAGGGATAAAAGTAAAATAAAAGAGTTTAAAACCAACTATCCCAAAACCATTTTATTTTTGGTTACATACATCCTTCTTTCCCTCACCTCTTCAAAGTTTGAAACGTTTCGAAATTATTTTAACCACTTAACTTAAAAATTTAAAATAAATATTTAAGAAAGAAAATACTCTGGATTCAACAAAATCCCCTGTTATATCCGTTATTTAACAAGGAGCCCATGTTTTTGAAGTCACGCTCTGGTTCTTTAATTATCAATTTAAAATTTAGAGCCAGTTTACTCTTTGGAAAAAATTGCATTGTTCTCAAAAGTAAACAGAGTTATTCGTTTTACTTTTTGAATTCCGTTCTTCAATTCTGAGTTTAATTTATTGTTATCACGGTGTTACTTTTAAACCACGAACTCCTTTTAATTTATCTTCTTGTAACGTGTCTTCAAGACTGTTTTTGCCGAAGGTAAGAAAAGGTGAAAAAGGTAAAATATGGATAATTTGTTTGTCAGTATTGTATTATGGATTACCTTCACAACTATGAAAAAAAAACAGTATGTGACCCAACTTATATGGATTATTTTGCATACGCGGTAAGCATGTAATATCTCTTAGATTAGAGTAGACAGAGACAAAAATAATTTAACAATAATTAATTAATAAAAGACAAACAGGAAATTATTAAACTATTCTAATAATAAAAGGAAATTCCCAAATATCATCACTAGTCACATTTTAACTCTAGATGAGACTTGGAATTTGTAGATATGTAGATTCACGATGGAAAGAAAATTACTAAGATACCTTTTTCCAGTTAGGTTTTTGAGATGCTTACTAAGTATATGTTTGAGCTAGTGGCGGATCCAGGGGAGGGTGGCACTCTGGAAAGTGCCCCCCTTGGAGACCCAAAAAAGTTCTCAAAATGAGTAAAAACCAAACTTTTACAGGTCTAATTTCAAAATTTTTTCTGGGGGAGGACGGACCCCCATACCCCCCATTAGTATCAAAATAGGATATTTAGTGTTTATTTTTAGGAAATCCTCAAAATTTTGTCATTTTTGGTCAAAAAGTAAAGGTCAAATCAAAATCAAAGTCTGCCCGGGCCTAGTGGCCCATCAGGCGGTGCCCATCTCCGTTTCTGTAGCCTTTTGGGCCTGGGGTGCTAATTACTAGCGTGTGTCCAGGCCGAGTGGCTAGCCCGACGCTGGACCCCCAGTTGATTCCACAAGCAAGCTTGGTCCTCCTTTATCGACCCCGGAAGGATGAAGGGCTGAGTTGACCCATGACCAGCTACCCAAGCAAGAGCCGCGAGGCATCGAACCTGGGTCGGTAGTGCTCGTAGCCAGACACGCTAACCACTGCAAAAAGTAAAGGTAATAGTGTTGAAAAGTGCCCCCTTTAGACTCAAAACGTTTCTAAAAATAAGTTAAAACCATACTTTTACACGTCAAATTTCAATTTTTTTCTGGGTGAGGACCCCCTTACCCCTAGTGGTACCACAAGGGGATCTTGTCTGGAGAAGTGCCCCCCCCCTTGGAACCGTGCTGGATCCGCGCCTGGTTTGAGCCAGAGTGGTTTCCAATTCTTAGAAGACAGCGGATAACTTAAATTTAAAATGAATCCTTCCTCATTGAATCCCTAACCTTTATGCTTTGAAACCTTTAATCCTAAAAAATACAAAGGACAAGTTTAAGGTTAAAGAAGAGGAAAGATATTATAAAAATGAATATGAGGGAGAAAATCAGTAAATAAGGGAATGAGATTATTGAAAGGATGAGATGGAGAAAGAGGTGGAGAGGCAAGAAAATATAAGGGGAAATGAAGATTAAGATGATATAGAGGTAAAGAGGATTCAGGAATGAAAAGGATAAAAAATTAAAGAGGATAGAATGTATGAAGAACATAAGGTATAAACTCCAGCTCTCAAGCGTCGCCTCCAACCGTGGACCGGTTTCGCCCTTGTTAGGGCTCATCAGCACGGTATAGGAAGGCAGCGCAAGAGAGCGGAGGGAGAGCTTTTAGTCTAGCCGTCTACTCTCCTAGTCGACTACTCTTTAGTCTAGCCGACTCCCTCCGCTCTCTTGCGTTGCCTTCCTATACCGTGCTGATGAGCCCTAACAAGGGCGAAACCGGTCCACGGTTGGAGGCGACGCTTGAGAGCTGGAGTTTTCTCACATATTCCTCTAACCAGAGGTAGTGGTAAAATACTCCCTTTTCATAAGGTATAAAGATAATTTGAGGAATAAAAAAAGAAAGAGGCGAGGAGGATGACAGGGATCATAAGTATAAGAAAGGTGAAGAGCGAAAATTGGTTCAAGAAAATAAGAGGTATGAAGAGTACAGAAGGGACAGAAAAGAAAGATTAAAATTATGACAGGAAAATAAAGTACAAGAAAAGGAAAAAGGTAAGATGGAGAAGGAAGATGAGAGGATTAAAGCGTATAAAAGGGAGTGGGAAGAAAATTTAGGTTAAGATTATGACAGGGATGAAAAGTATTAGAAATGTGGAGAGGATAAGAGGGATAAGGAAGAGAAGTGGAATAAATAAAGAAAAAGAGAGGTGAAGAGGATGGAAAGGTTAAGAAGTTTTAGAATGCTTGTCCTCTTAAATTTTTAATTATACTCACTCTCACTAGAAAAAAAAATAAAAAGGTTTACATTTATTTAATCGCTTTTTTTTTCAATAAACGATATGAGTAATGCATGGAGCTCAAATATAAAACTCAAGCACATCCTGGAAAAAAAAACTCCGACTAATCCCTTGCAAGAACCTCCAGAGATCTCACCACAACAATTGAAATTTTTCACATATAAAATTAGGGCTTTAAATGACTACTTCAAATGAATTCCGAAAGATGTTTGTGGTTTACCCACATTCTTTATAGTTCTGATGCGATAGAATTCTTAACTGTTTACTACTCTAATAAACTTCTTGTGTACCACTAACACGGATGATCTTGCTCTTGGAAATGAAACTTGTTTTTATATTTCACATCCCCTAGAAATCCAAGAGTCTTGTTTGCTAAAAAGGCGGCCAAACACTCACGCATGACGTCAAAGCTATTGGATGGTAATCGTTGCCATTTTCGTCGCTCTAAAAGTTGTTTAGGCGTCAATATGTAACACGAATCTCCAGAGTTGATTGCTCTGAAGTAGTGTTTACCGACCTTTACCTCTCGTATCTCCTGATGAGACTAGTAATTTAAAGATGACATATCCATAAATGACGCCCAATGTTTCGGATGAAGAAGTCGAATATAAGTATGAATAAGAAGAAGAGGTTAAAATTTGCTTTTTTCAAAATGTGAATGTGAATATAAGTGAAGATATATTTTTCTCGTGAATAGGTTTAGTAAAAATATACTAAAAGAAATTAAAAATACAAGAATTTTTTACCCTTTCAAATTTTTCTCCATTTAAATTTAAAAAAGGCAACCCAATGATATTTCATTTCTAGAAAATGTGTTTTATTTACCAAATGTTGGGCAAAATAATCGGTCAACAATATAAAATTTTAAAACCTTGAAAATTAGTGATCTTTTAAGCGGTATTAGTAGCTAATTACGGTAATAGAGCTATAATTAAAAATATAATATCACAGGTTAATCTTAGAATTAAGGGACAAAATGCGTTACATTTTTGTTAAATGAATAAGAAACATTAAAGGTTTGAAGTTTTTAAATTTTAGAAGTACAAAGTACATCTTTAATAAAAATCCATAACATAAAAAATTTAGTTGACGCTCGTTATTTTCTATAGATATAAGAAATATTTACAGCTTTATTTTGCTTGAATTTTAATGATATTACACAAATTATTCATAATAGTTACAAAATAAATATTTTAATATCAGGTTTTAAAAACACCTTGATAAAATTATAAAGCTACTTGATAAATTAACTACTCAGATTTAATAGTTTATTATAAAACCGTGCAAAAAAGTTTGAAGAATATTTTAATGAAGTTTTTTGTTCTGGTAATAACTTTATTAAAAATATCTCACTCAGCCTTTTATACTGATTTGATTTTGAACAATTTATGTTATTATCATGTATCCTGGAGAAAAGGAACAATGCTATAAGTAGTAGGTAATACTATCTATATAGGACTGGTTTAAATTTTTTAAACGAAACCAACGAAAAAGAAAAGTTAAAGAAGAAGAAGAAGAAGAAGAAATGTCAGGGCAGACCGACCCGTCGCCTGAAAGGCGACACACGGCGGACTTTATTATAGTCCCGCCCACATAGATAGCTTAGCTACTATGCCATTTGTAGGTATCGAGGTACCGGTGCATATTAGATTCTTGATTTCACTATGGCTATTGATTTTCTTAGGCTTAGGTTCCGGTTAGGTTCATTAGTCTCATTTGCTCTTTTCGCAGTATGTCTATTATTATAAGCTTGTCCTTTGGATGAAAGATCTTGTCTGCGATGGTGGTAGTTTTAGTCACGAACTCCTGGCGTTCGGACTGGTAGTTGGAGCAGTGTAGGATGATGTGTTCGATTGTTAGAGAAAAGTTAAAGAAACGAAACCAACCATTTAAGCTTAACAATAATCATATAAACTTCTAAATACTCTCTTCAAGAGAAATGGCCGTTCCCCATATTAAAAGTTACCTTTTAAAGTAAGTTCTACACTACCTCAAACAACTACTAAACTAATTTCATCCATCACATCTTACACCACACACGAAATTCACCCACCCTAAAAGTACACCTCATACCAAGTATGCCAAGTTTACGTAACGACAACAAGCAGTAAACGAAATTTGGCCATACATGACAAAAATTGAACGAGTCTTGCACGTTCGTGGTGAGCTTGCGCAATCCTTCCCCATCTCATCAAATAAACCCATCCAAACTGAGCGAAACGAGACGAATCTCTTTTACTTTCGAGAAAGAGATAAAAGAGAGGAAGAGAGAAGCGGTCACTTCCACGAGCGCACGTGTATCACCCAATGACCGGCAAGCGCGGGAGCGCTCTAAGACCCACTCGCTTCACCCGCAGACCCATCAACATAGAGGCTTGACCCCGCCGAGCATCATTGTTGCCCCATCATGCTCTTTTTATTTGTTTTTGCATTATCATCATCATCATTGTTGTTACCCGATACGGCGGCTTCTGTGCAAACAGTTTGTATCAGGAGGCTCGATGGCGTTATAATTGGGTAGGATGGGGTTTTTATTGGGGGAAGTGTTTTTTTGGAGATAACGAGGTGATGTTTGTTTTCCGGAACGGGAAATGATGGTGGAATGTTTGGGTTTGTCTGTTGTTAAATATTGTTTAGGTTAGGGGAATTGTTCCGGTTTATTGTGTGTTAAGTTGAAATAAACAACTACCGACGCAAATGCAGGCGCGTATCCAGGGGGTGGCACTCTGGACAGTGCCCCTCCCTTGGGACCCCAAAAATGTTCTCAAAATGAGTAAAAACCCTACTTTTACAGGTCTAATTTCAAAATTTTTATGGGGGAGGACCCCCATACCCGTACCACCCCAAGGGGATCTTCAGTGATAGTTTTAAGGAAATCCCTAATATTTTGACATTTTGGGTGAAAAAGTAAAGGTAATAGTGTTGAAAAGTGCCCCCTTAGACTCAAAACTTTTCTAAAAATGAGTTAAACCCTACTTTTACCCGTCAAATATCAAATTTTTTTGGAGGGAGACCTCCATACCCCCAATGGTACCACAAGGGGATCTTGTCTGGAAAAATGCCCCCCCCCCTTGAACCGTGCTGGATCCGCGCCTGCGCAAATGTAGTTTTTTAAATGAAACATATCAACTCGCTCATTTTTTCTATAAAATATACTATCAATGTCACGAATGATGAGTAAATTTAAAGGTGTGAGTATAGTATTTATTTTCCCGAACATCTTCTTTTACATTTTTCTGATGAAGTGAGAAAGAGAAAGAAAAAGTGAGAAAGAGAAAGAAAAAGTGAGAAAGAGAGAAACTGTTTTTTATTATTTTATATTGTACACTTGAATTTTTTTCTTACTTTTTGGTGTAACAATATTTTTCACCTGTGTGTTAAAATAAAAATAAATATTCATATCTGTAACACACACATAATATTTAACTTTTATTAATTAAAATTATATCTATAAATAAAAGTTTAAATTTACTCACCCGCACACACACAAAGAAATACTTACAGCTTTGAAGGAATAGGGGAGAGTGGGATAATAAGATGCAAATATG
The DNA here is from genome assembly GCA_024610705.1 of Tetragnatha versicolor. Classification (NCBI taxonomy): domain Eukaryota; kingdom Metazoa; phylum Arthropoda; class Arachnida; order Araneae; family Tetragnathidae; genus Tetragnatha; species Tetragnatha versicolor. The sequence goes on from JANDEH010000001.1 coordinate 62,041,200, forward strand.
GGGTAATAAGAAAAATGGCAAATTTCCACATGATTTTCCTTTAAGTTTATGAAGCTGATTTTTTTACAGAATGTTTATATCATTATCAGCTTTGTTTGAAAAATAATGAACTTTCTAAGTTAAAGGGTAAGAGGATTTTTTCTTATACCCCAAAGCGACTGTATCTTGTTACCCCACGAGGGGTAATGAGAAACAAGCCAGTTATTTTACTAGCTAAAACAATTAAAAATCAAATGAAGGCGTTATTATAATCTTGAAAGATTATTTTATAACCTCAGTAATTTTCAAAAATTTTCATTAAAAATCTTTCGATATATGCCCAGTTGCAAATTATTCTTAAAAAAGTACAAAATGAAAGTTATAAGCAGAGCTATATTTTTAATAAAATATTTGAGAATCAAGGAAAAACAAATCAAATGGTGTTTCTCTTATTCCATTTTGTAATACTAATAGGTTATTATCCCTCAAAATCAACTCATTTTTTTTGCGAAGTCAGTTTTTTAAGGTCGGTTCCACTTTATCTCTATAAACACAGCGCTACCCGTTTTCTTCAGGTTTGAATGGTTTGGGAAGTTTATAAAGACACCCTCGAACCTATTCCCCCCACCTCCTGTGTTTTATTATTGTTTTTAATTAATTTCTCGGAAAAATGTTTATAAAAAACGACTTAGTACTCTGCTTTAGTCATACTTCCAACAGGAATTTTTCACTGAAGTAATTTTTCTAAAACGATAAAATTTTTATGGGATATAAAGTATTTTTTGAAGATATTTTGTGACTTTTTTCTGATTTTTAGGCCCACATACAAAGCCGCAAGTTAAAATGTTTCTTATTACCCACTCTCCCCTAGTGTGTTTAATTAATTGCCAAAAAATTTTCATTAAATGATTTATGATATGTTATTGAAATTTATAATTTATTAAACTATTATTTTTGAAATACTTATTAAAAATAAAAATAAATATTTATAAAGGTAATTTTAAACTTTATATTAAAAAATTAGGTTAAAAATGGAATTTAAATTTTAAAGACTAGGTATTTAAATTATGGTTCAGGTTTAATTTTACAGTTACAGGAATGCACAATTACGTAATACTTTATAGGAATTTTAAAAGTTTATTTATTAATTGAAAATTATTACGTAAATTTTTATTTTTTTACGCATTTGGGATATTATTACACATTTGGGACTATTACTAGAACTCTTGTTTATGTATAAATGGAACGTTGTTTAATAGTAATTTATTGTATATCAAAGGTTCATATTACACTCATAAAAAACTTTCATTACATCAATTAAACATTTAATCTCAAATAAAAACTCTTTAGTTTTCAAGATTTTTGAGGATCAAGATTTGTTTATTATTCTAAAATGCATTGTTTTTAAAGGTGATATGCCCGCTAAAAGAAAGTATAAAAATAAGTTTGAAATTATTTTAGTGTTAGTTTCTACTATTTGGTGAAATCATTTTGAATTTAATATATCAATCTGTTTAAGATTAATCTTAAACAATGTTTTAAAGTAAAATAAAAAAATGTGAAATTTATTATGTGTCATCATTATTATAGCCTGTTCATTTAGAATAGACGTCTGAAACAGGATCAAAAACGCTCAATAACGCCTAATAACGCTCAACACGCAACTTCAGTGACACAGATTATTTTACAGTATTTTAACTACTTCTGTTTAAGCTGCCTTATCATTGTACAAGAAAAATTTTTCGATGATGATTACAATAGTAGCTGCTTCTAATACATTTCGTCTCAGGCGCCAATTCTAAATGAACAGACTGTAATATTTTTGGGGCTTGCATTATTAAATGAAGTTTTAGATAAGAAATGTTTCTAAACAACTTGTAATTTTGTTTTAATATTTTTTTAATTTGTAGACTAGTTGAATAATAGACTATAGGGGAGAGTGGGTTAGTAAGATTCAAATGGGGTACTAAGAAACATGCAAAATTCCACAGGATTCTCCTTTAAGTTTAGGAAGATGATTTTTTTCAGAATGTTTATGTCATTAACAGCTTTCTTTGAAAAAATAATGCACTTCCTAAGTAAAAGAGGAAGGGGATTTTTTTCTTGTTTATTATTATCCCAAGTGACTGAATCTTATTACCCAACGAGGGTTAATAAGAAACAAGCTAATTAAGCAATAATAATAAGAAACAAGCTTAATTTTGCTAAAACAATTAAAAATCAAATAAAGGTATAAATATAATATCTAAAGAGTATTTTATAACCCCAGTAATTTTCAAAAATGTTCATTAAAATATTTCGAAAAATGCTTGTTAAAAATTAGTCTTAAGAAAAGTACCAGTTGAAAATTATAAGCAATGTTATATTTTTATATAAATTATTTGAAAATCATGACAAAACTAATCAAATGATGTTTCTCTTATTCCATTTTGTGATAGTAATAGGTTATACTCCCCCAAAATCAGCGCTACCCCATTTCTTCAAGTTTGAAGGGTTCATGAAGTTTACGAAGACACCCTCGAACCTACCCCCACCCCCTGTGTTTAATATTATTTTTAATTAATTTCTCGTTAGAATGAATATAAAAAAATACTTAATACTTTAGTTTAATCACTATAACTTAAATTAAAAGGCAAAATTGATGTAAAATGTCGATCAAATTCAAATAAACTTTCAAATTCTCAATACAATTTAAAGTGGTGAGTTAAAGTTGTCGTTCAACCCACCGTTCCGTTTTTAGAAAAATAAGTAGAAATAAATTTAATTTAAAATGGTTTACTTTACTTGGTAAATGAAATAAGAACAATAAAATAATATAATAAAGGGGAAAATTGATAAATTATAATTTTCATGGATAAAATGTTAGCGTTTCTTATTACCCCTTTGTTTTGTTTAAATTTGGAAATAAAAAACAGGGCACTTTTAAGAATGATCCACAACCCTAAATTGAAGAACAAAAAGTGAATTATATAGCCCCTTTAACCTTCTAAAAAGTTCACTAGAAAAATTCCAAAATAATTTAGTAGCTAAAACCAGATAAATTGAAATAGTTGAAAGACCTTGTCTGTCAGCATCAACCTCAAACTGGATTTTTTCACAGAAGTAATTATTCTAAAACGATAAAATTTTTTTGGGATATAAAGTATGTCTTAAAGATATTCTGTTATTTTTTTCAGATTTTTAGGCCCACCCACAAAGCCGCAAATTAAAAAAGTTTCTTACTACCCCACTCTCCCCTAGTTGAAGTTATTAAATGAATTTTTAAAAACATTAATATTGGAAAAGAAAATTGGGCCATAATACATAAATCTTGTATAGAGAACTCCTTTGGGTGTTTTATATTACCAATAACTTTCAATAAGATAATTGTGTATCTGAATACATAATCGTACCAAGAAGAATAATCAACGCAGGATACAGTTAACAGTAAAATCATTAAACGTTTATTTTATCAATCCGTCATACCAAACGTCTCTAATCCTTAAATCCACCTGCCACTAAATACCCCTCCACCTTACAAACCCTAACTGGAAAAGGAAACAATCAGAAGGGATTAAAAAACAGCCAAACGATCTACCCAATCCATTCCCTTAAAAAAAAACAAGTGTTAGTTTCCACGACTAGAACAGAAATCCGTGATCCAAACCCGGCATCTGTCACACCCCTAACGATGCAATTTCGCAGGTGTCCGTCAGAACGGTCCGTCCAAGGGGGGCTAAGTCCTGAAATATGCAACAGGTGCCCAGACGAAACGGATCATTTTTTTCTCCTTCTCTCCTCCCCTCTTCTCACTTACATTCATCCTCCTTAATCATTCTGAGCGCAGGTGGAAGAGCTTGACCTCAGCTCTGAAACAATCTGACGAGGAGAAGAAGACTTCGTGAGTTCGTGTCTTGTTGTAGCAGCAGCGGTCGTTGAACCCTCGTCGTAGTATCTTCGGCTGCTGAAGAAGAAAGAATCTGATGCTCTGATAGATTCAGCGGCTAAGCGTTCGTTGTTGGCTTCTTTTCTGTAATGATTATAGCGATTCCGGTAATTTTGTTGATCGTGAAACGGTGCATTTTTTTTATCGTCGGTGATTGCGTTGTATTTTTTATAGATTATTGAAAATTCGACTTCTGCGTCAGGATGTTCTGATGATAGCTTTGGAGTTATTGTAGCTAAGAGTTGATTTATAAAGATTAAGGAGATCTTAAAAATTTAAAAATTAGGAAACCTAATAATGCAGAGGATGGCTTAAACCTTCATTTCAGAAAGAAATCGGCATTTAAGGGAGTATTGATTGCGAATTCCATTATTTTAAAAGCAAATACGTCTCATATGAAAAAGTTTTCATGAACAAGCTGTGATATATTTTACGAATTATCATTCATAAATATTTTTAATAACACATTTAGAGTGCCTGCATTTCACAAAACAAATTAAATTAAATTGAAAATTAACTGTTTTATATCCGAGTAGTTTTAGAGGCTTAAGAAAACCATGGAAGAACTTGGAATTTTCAGACAATTTTTTAACTAACAAAATAAAATTTCTGTCATGAAAATAAGATACATTCTTTAGTTAAGTTGACCGAAAGAAATTTAACAAGGTATTAGTAAATGAAAGGAGAAACATCACCATTTATCGCTGGTTAAGCAGACAATAAGTGTAAACTCACAACTCTCAAGCGTCTCCTCCAACCGTGGACCGGTTTCGTCCTTGTAGGAAAAATTGTACAGTAGCATGATCTTCTTTGGCTTTGATTCTTTTATCTTAAGTTAACATTTTATTTTCTTAGTTAAACCGATTAGTTAAACGATTTCAAACCTGTGTTTCTCAGGAAATTTTTATAAATTATGTTTAGATAATTGTATGGCATTAAATAAAAGAATAGTAATTATTTGAATGATTAAAAACATTCTAATAATCTATCTTTTTTGTATTAAAAGATACATCAAGAATAATTTCTGTGTGAATGTTACAAGTCAAAAAGTTATTTTAGAAGTCATGAAAACTTTAAGTTTGTGAGAGGGGGTTCGAAGTTAATACAAAAAAGCATTGTAAGAAGTAAGTAAAAATTCTCTGATAAGGTTGGTTGCTGCACATAAGTGTTCCTTACACGCACCGAAAGCATCAAATTCTGTAATTGATCAATTTCGTAATTGGAGAAATTAAACTGATAAAAAAATTCCTGAAGTCCTATCTTAAAATCTGGTGTCGCAAGAAAGGTTCGTGACTGCCCATGGAATGTTCCAGTGTTTACAAATATTCCACACAGGAACGCGACAACCCACGTTCCAAAGCTTTTTCCAAAACTGGCCGATTACGTCACTGCACGTGACCTCAACTATTGCAACGTCACCGTCGCTGTCTGTCTGTGTGTCAACGACCGGGAGTAACCTTGACCCTGCGATTTGTTTGTTTTTTTGAAAATTCTCTCAGGCAGTCAAATATTAAATGCGGAAAAGAGAAAAAGAGTTTACTACGCGTCCAGTCACGAGCTGCTGATTCCGGAGAGATTTTTTTCCTGACTGTTATTCGAATGAGCTTCTTTTTACGCATTTTTTGTTCTCCGTTAGTCGTTTTGTTGAGGATTATACAGAACCGTCGTGCGAAGTGGACATAAACGTTTTGTTCGACGGGCTATAACTTTCTAGAACATTTGTAACGCCAACGACATAGTCGAGTGTGCGAGCGCATAGCATGTAATTTGCGTTGTTATCCATTGAACTCGATGGCATGTCGACACTTTGGAATGAAATGACACGCATCAAGAGTATGGATTCTCTGATGCTTTGTCCATTAAAGCATTGTCATCCGTTCCTTTCCTACCTTGTCAAAAATTAAGGCTAATTATACCCTTCTAGTCCCTCGAAGCGAACTTCAAATAACGCTGATTGAAATAAACATTCACGTATAGTCTCTTGACAGTTACAGTCGGATTCAGGATGTCATATATAATGAACTTGGATGTCATTTTGGAAACGTTTTCCTCTTTGACGGTTTAAAATGTGATTTCTCGACTAGTATTTCCAATGATTTTTAAGGATTATCTAAAGGAAACGAAGCCTTTTTGCATAAGTTGAATATGAGATAAAATCTTTATAGACAAGACAAGAAACTTGTCTATAAAGATTTTATCTCTTTATACCCAAAATCTTTATACCCAATGGTGTTTATACTCCTAGAAGGTCAAGAACCAGCAAAGAATCCGCTGGCATAGCTTATCGGCCAAGGAGAGAGATAGATTGCATACTTATTCAATCTTCCAAAAATTGGAATAAGATAAATAAATTTCGTACCACCTTAAAACGGAGAGCTATTTTTCAAAAACCAAATATATGAAAATACGTATCTATAAATAATTTATATACACAAGAGTATATTACAGCAAAAAAAAGTACTTTCAAAGCAGGCTCCTAGGAGGCACGTATATGAATAATACCTTTATACGTGCATTTGTATAAAGTTAAGTGTACTTGATAAGAAACGAGAAAAATACTTAATGGATAAATTTATATAATTTCTTTATACTAATCTTTCCTCTTTAAACTTTTTTTGTATGTATTTAATCAAGAGAATTTCAGTATTTAACATTAATAACGTTATTATTACTAAAAAGCAATTAAATTTTACTGTCGTCTTTCTATTACATTAATCAGGTTCCAATCGAATATACTTTTAATATAATTCCTAGTCAAATAAATTACTAAACAAAAAGCATTTAACACTTATACGTCTTAATAACACAAAAATAATTTTAAAGCCTTATAGTTTAAGATAAAAATATCTTCGGTTTGAGAAAATGCAAATTTACCAACCAAATATTTTAGCAAGTTTTGTCATAATTTCATAAAATGGGTAAAGAGTAATAAATGCTTTCAGTTCTCCAAAAATTTAAAAATATAAATTTTAAAAATAATAATTAATTTGCGAGTGTATTTAAAAAAGCATTGTGGATTTAAAAATATAATTTCCTCAAATCTATACTTTATATTTAAAGTTAAAAATATTGGAGTAAAAATTAAATATTTTCCAAGTGTAAAAACGATTTATGAAAATTTTTTAAGGGGGGTAAGATACATTTCAAATTATTTAGGAGTTAATTTAACTTTAATTGATCACAATATAATAAATAGTACCCAAATAATTTTTTTACTACACAGAAAAGTCATTCTTTGATCTCTGTCATTATTTTATTTTTAATTTCAAAAAAATACTAATTATACTCCTCAGTATTAATTTGAATATGGATTCTTATTACTCATATAGCGTAAAGCGTAAAGTAATACTTATTATCATCAATATTTTTTGTTTTAACAAGAAGTGTCCTTTTAAAGCATAACCATACTGGGGATCTAAAAAGTCGTTCGATTCGATTCCGGAATCGATTCCTGAGGTTCGATTCATTCGATTCTTGGATTCGATTCCATAGGTTCAATTCCAACCTGGAATCGATTCCTTAGGGCCAGTATCGAAAAATTAGAATCGACTTATATTTTTCAATAACAAATCAAAGATAATTAGTAATTATTATTAATTTAATTAATCAAAATACTAATTAATTAGTGAACAAAATTGTTAATAATTATCTGTATAATTCAGAAAACAATGTACGATTCCTAAAAATTAATTATGAAAATAATAATTACTAATTAGTGAACAAAATTGTTTATAATTATCTGTATTAATTTGAAATTTAAGTACGATTCCTATGATTAGATTCCTTCTGGAATCGATTCCTTCAAGGGTTCGATTCCTTGGTATCGATTCCAAGGCATTCGATTCCGGAATCGATTCTTTCAGAAATATTGAGAACCCTACACTGGCCATAATACAATCGAGTTTTGAGCGAACTGTTGGTAACCACTACAGTAAAGCCGACTTAACCCTTAGCGCACGTAAAACTCGTTTTTCTACTCGAAGACTCACTGCGCAGAGAAAGCAACTTTCGAACGAGTTCTCGTCTAGCCCTCGCCTTGTTCCAAGAACGTCGTTAACTTTTTACTTTCTTTCGAAACAACGTAAAAACCGATTTGATTTCATTTAAGAAATAAAATGAAGAGTCTAGTTGCAACATTCGAGTCGTCTGATCTGATATAGGATATTTTTTCAATGTGAATGTGAGGGAAAGTGAGCTATTTTCTCGCCTTTATTGGATGTTGTTTTATGCTATTATGAAACGTGTTGATTAGTATATAATTCGATTTAGTTCCAAATAAAAATATAAAATTTATATTTTTTTGTGTATGATTTTGATAAATTATACCATAACTACATTAATGTCATGGTTACAGTTTCGTTACTTTTATTCATTTTTAAAAACTAATATATATAAAAAAACGTTTTGGAAGATATTCTTTTTAATCATTTAAGATAGTTCATAGAAGTGATTGAAGAAATTTAACTGAATTTTAAAACCATAACTTTAAAATTCAAATTTAAGCTTCCGTGTAAATACTGTGCAATACTTATATGATCCAATAAAAGAACTATTTTTGTATTTTGTCTAAACGCGATAAATTGTTTCTTGTTAAAAGAAATTTCTCAAAATAAAAAAAAACTATCAATCCGTTTTTTTATATGCCAGTTACAGTCTATCAGAAATTTTATTCAAAGAGGAAACCTAGATCATAGCAAAGAATTAAAATTCAACACACTAAACCTAATTTTATTATTTTGAATTAGTATTATTTTATAATTATATTCACCTTATTATAAGATAAAGTATCATACACAGGGTGGCTATCAAATACTGGATAAAACCTAATTTTTTTTCAAAATATAGATAAATATAGGATGCTTTAATAGAATCTAAATTGATTTTTGTGTTGACATTTTTTGGATTAATTATATTGGTTTCAGACTAACTACGAGTAGGAAGCACACTGCACAAATACGAGTAGAAGCATATTTGCATATGCTAATTGTTAATAATCATTGATCTTGAAATACATACAGCAGTTATGCAAAATACAATTTCCCTATTTCCCCCGTACATTTTAATTCTTTTATATCTACAGTACTCTCTTACAAAATGACAGCCCTAAAAAGAGCTATCTATTTAATCATGTATACAGTAAGAAGACATTTACATATTTTCTAACTGAAAGACGACGCAACTCAACATTAATCCAAACCTCAACGCACTTTCCGATCCACTTTAAAATACCGTTCTATTTATATAAACCCCAAAAACGCAACTTCTCATTGCCCCAGAGGCACAAACGAAAACTCCAAAACTCACACAAGCGTACCTCACAACTCCAATTACTCCTCCGCAATCAGCAGCCAAAACATCAAAAAAGAAAACCAAAAAAATCGCGGTCCCCAACAGGTCTTTTCCCAAAATCGGCCGTCATCAACAAGTGGGAAATAGAACGACGTTTTCATTGCCTTCACGCTCCGCAGAGCGTTTTGCAGGTTGCTCGCTCGGCCGACCACCAGGATAAAAAAAAAGATGGCTGCTGCACGTGAGGGAAGGATTCACGTTAGTTGCACGTGTCCCCTTTTGTTGTATGTCGTCGTTGCCTGCCTTTGTTTTCACGGGCTTGCAGAGTTTTTTTTTCCACCACAGGAGTCACTTTCAAGGGATGTTTGGGGGGATGCTTGAATTGTGTGGTGTTTGGAGTTTTGTAGTTGAGGGATTTTGCTTATATAGAATTAGCGCTCTTTAAACTACGTTTTCAAAACTGAGTACAAAAAACTCTTATTTGAGTATACCGCATAGCTAAACCGTGGAGGGGACATGAACTGAAGTTATAAAGTAAAAAATCTAGCTTAAGCGTCCATCTTAAAAACTGCATTGAAGATTTATCCAAACTTACCAGCTTTACTCTTAAACATTAACTAGTGATTAACTTCTTGTTCCATGAACTTTTGCGTGTTTATTTTGCATTGTTCAGAAAACCTCTAAATAAAATATGAATAAGTAAGATGGAATGTTGGACAATAATTTAAAAGGGATGCAAATATTTTATTTGAAATCTTAGTTTAGTAATTTTATATTTTAATGCAAAATTAAACGTTCCAATGAACATAGTAATACTAACCGGTAAAAGTTTTTTAAAACTTTTTAAAAAAATATTGGTTAGTTATATAATGTACTAGCTGATTTGCCCGGCCTTGCACGGGTGGAGTGTATTAATTCATTTTTTTAAAGTTCTCCCAAGTTATATGTCAGATTTTTCGAATCACCAATAACCCCGGTGTCCCCAGTACTTTTTCCATAACCTGGTGTTCCCGATAGTTTTCATAACCCGGTTTTCCCGGAAACTTTTCATATCCGGGTGTTCCCAGTACCTTTTCATATCCCGGTTTTCCCTGTACCTTTTCATATCTCGGTGTTCCCGGTACCTTTTCATGTCCCGGTTTTCCCGGTACCTTTTCGTATCCCGGTGTTCCTGGTACCTTTTCATGTCCCAGGTTTCCCGTACCTTTACATACCCCCGGTTCCCGATAATTTTCATATCCAGGTGTTTCCAATAATTTTCATCCCGGTATTCCCGGTTCCTTTTCCCCATCCCAGTTCCAACTGACATCTCATTCCATCAAATATTTATCCTTTCCATGTGATAAAAACAATCACATTGAAATCATCTTTTTTTTAAAATCTAGTGTTTAAAATGTACCTTTTAAAGTGTACCTTTTCATATCCGGATGTTCCCGCTACCTTTTCATATCCCGGTTTTCCGGATAATTTTCATAACCCGGTGTTCCCGATAATTTTCATAACCCGGTGTTCCCGATAATTTTCATCCCAGTATTCCCGGTGCCCTTTTCTCATCCCAGTTCCAACTGTGATATCTCATTCCATCCCGATTTTTTGTCTATTAAACATTTATCCTTCCTATGTGATAAAAACAATCTACTTGAAATCATCTCTGTCATTTGAAATCCAGTGTTTAAAATCTTAAACAGAATTTTCTTAAAGTATTCCCGCTATCCTTTTAAAATTCCGCAAAAAATGAATTTCAAAATCAAATAAATTTCAAAAATCCCTCGATAAAAAGTTATCAAGTAAGCTTGTCTTCTTTTTAATAAAACCAACTTCTTTAAAAGCTTCTCTGAAAGAGTAAAAACAGATTGCTAGTTATAATAAAAATCTAGTGATTATAGTCTAGTAAACCAATTCCGCTATGAAGCAATGAAATTTTAGCTCTGTTTCCTCGGAAACTTTTAAATTCTTGCTATTTAAACATATTTTTCTGAGAAATTAAAATATTAAAGAAAGTAAATTAATTATTTTAATTTACTTCGGTTTTCTGATAACTGTTATAATATTTAAATACAGATATTCACACTGTTTTTCTTCATAAATTTTGTTGTAAATAATAAAATATGTAATCTGTTATATTCATTCAAGTGAGGCAAGACGTCGCCTTAAGATAGAGAAGTAAACACTGCAATTTATGCATTTCAACAATGCACAATGCTATTTCAATGGGGAAAACGGAGTCGAAAAAGCGCCGAAAAGCAGGGAAGGAGTCGTTTGATTTTAAAATCGTTTCTTAGTGCGCGTCTAATGGCTGAGAGGAAGGTCTCTGTCAAATTTCAAGCCAATCGGTCCGGCAGTTTTGGAGATTTCGTGATGAGTGTTATGAATGAATCACCCGTATTTGGATTTTATATATAGGGGAGAGTGTTGTACCTATGGACAAAAATCACGTTTGGATTTTTCTAAGACAGGTAAAATCACATTTTGACCATTTAAAGTGCCCAACCTATAGTCCTAACCTTTGTGAGTAGAGAGATATTTTTTATTAGTCAAAATCTTGAAAATTGGATTTTTAATCATTTATAATAACTTGGAAAAATTTGTGTCCAAAGGTACAACAACCTGTTGTACCTATGGACAAACCCAGTTGTACCTGTGGACACCCTTAAAAAGGGAAGTTTTACTTGAAAAAAGCTAAGAATGAACATTTTTATTGATGAATTACCTTTTAATAACCTATTTCAAGCCTTTTTAAAATTGAAAATCGATTTTTTAAAGTAATGTAGTTTTAGATCGTAAATGATCATTAAAACGAAGTTGAATGATAAAAGTCTTGATTTTTTACCAAAAACACAAAAATCACATGGTATTTTCAGATCAGAATTTAAGGTAATAGTTTCATCAATCATGCTGATTGATCTGACAACTTCACTGATCCAAAAAAACCCAGTTCGATCGACACTTAGTTGTGCAAGCATTTGGTGGTAATAACAATAAAAATTTGGTGGTAAATCTTCTTCAGTGGAAATTTTAAGTTTTTTTAATCATCATACTTAAATGCGATAGGGTGCTTAGGGTTTTACACCATATTTTAAATTAAATTCCAAGTAGAATCATAAATTTAAAAAAGTAGTTTAGATCACAAAATATTTGATTTTCATCTAAAATTCACTTGAAAATAATCGCTGACAAATAGATTACCATTTAGAATTAATTTAACATTTATTAAAATGTATTCAGTTAAATGAAACCTGATTCTAAAACGCCGATTAGCTACAGACACCCACAAGAACGTGTCCGTAGGTACAACACTTATGGTGTCCGAAGGTACAGCATCAGGTGTGTTTCCATTCAAAGTTCTATAAAAGATAAAAGAATTGAGATCTGACTATTTCTAATATCAAAACTAAAAAGTCAAAATCTCGGGGATTCCCCCCATATATCCCATTTTATCATATCATAATCATAGAGGAAGAAAATAATTAATGTAGTGATGCACTAAAAAAAACTTTGAGCACCTAAAAACAGTATTTTTACTACAGAAAATTTAAATAATATTTTAAACAGCTGATTTCACGTTAGCAACTAGATAGCATCTGTTTACATTCAAAATCGACCACAAATTCAAATTCACATTTTTTCCCGGATTTTAAAATGAGGTGGCTGAAGGTACAACCGTCCGTAGGTACAACACTCTCCCCTATAGATTACTAAGTAAAAGAAGGGTATCGCAACATGAAAAATATACAGGTAGGTGCTTCAAAGAAGATAATTTCTTTTAGTCCCGATGTTTAGTTGGACCTTCGTAAATCCAGGCAGCTTTTAAAAGGTCAAATTTGTAGTTATTTACTTATTTTTTAAAGTTAACAAACATTAAAAGGAATGATAGAGTTTTACCTGCAAGAGTCAAATCGGGGTAAATTTCCAATGCATTCAGTTTTCCATTTACAGTTTCCTATCTTGCCATTTCTTTAGAATTCGCTCTGTAATAAAAAAAACATTACTAAATATCGATTTCGGAAAAAATAATTTTAAAAAGTTTTAAACTTATTGTTAGAGTTTATTTTAAATCTCAACCACAAAACATATAGAAAATTCGAGAAAATATCAGAACTCTCAATAAATTATTTCATACTGTGTTTAAAAACATTGGAATTACTTCATAGTTTATGGAGTTTTAAATGTAAGCAATTTTTTCCTTCGTTATTCGAAATATGATAAACTCTACTAACTTTTATGGAATTTTCCCCTAATTTTTTTTCTTTTTAGTAGGTGGTATTTCTAAAACAACGAAGCTAAATTCAGGCTTCAATAAAAAAATAAAGATTAGTATAACAAAGATACTTTATTATTTTTCCAATGAGGAAGTTGCATGATTATTTATATTTTTTAATCGATTCTTCTTGCAAAAATAAGCAACTACCCAAAATTTGAAGCCGAACGAGAAATTTTTTGATTGCAAAAAAAATTAACAAAAATCCACTTTTTAAAAGCGCGCGAAAACGCCAAGTTTGGGATCATCTTATGTTGACGTCATCATACGATAAACATTGTTGGAAAGCAATGGAGTTGATGGTATGATTGTTGACATCTTTAAACAATAAGCGTTTTCAGTCACGTGTTCTTTCCTCGACTTTTAAATTAAAATATTTAATTACCTGTACATTTTTTTGAAAAATGAACTGCGTTAAGGTCAAGAAAACAACTTTTCAAATTATGATATAATTCATATGTTTTTTTCTCATTCAATTAAAATTTTTAGAAACATTCCTTCAATGTTTTCTAAACATTGTTTATTTTATCCTGAAGCAAATTTTTTTCTTTCAATGGAAATAAGCATATGTTAGAAAACAATTTAGGAAACCGGAAGAAACTGCAGCACTATTCTTAACTGTTTTTCTCATTTTTAAAAATTGCATTCTACTCTTTGTTATTGTTGTATTCGTTGAAACTACTTAATGATATGATTTTCAAATCGTTAATCCAATTTCAGAAAAAAAGCTAATTCACAAAATAATGTAAACAAGTGTTTGCTTCCTCAAAAGAGTAAGTTACAAGGTTAGCCTTTTAAACTTTGCGATAGAAGTTCACCTCCAAGTATTTGAGTTTTTCAGTTTTTAGCTTATTCAAACGACAGACAATAACGAGGAAAATAACAAATTTAAGATTTTATAAATGTACTTTTTATAAGTCCTTTAATCTGCCTGTGTTAAAAGAAAAGTACAGAACTGTACATAATTTATGTGTTTCTAAAATTTTGAAACTACATTTGATTTAATGTTCATGTAGGTCCAATGTCCTAATTCAAAAAGACTTAAATTTGGCAATAAGACTTTAATTCTATGTAGTGTTTTAATTCTATGAAAATATTGTTTAGGAATTCGTCCAAAATATTTATTACAGTGGTTAAGAATTAACATTACAAAAACTTATAACTTCTTCCTCCCTTTTTGTTTTAATTTTAAAGTATATAAGTCATTTGAACAAAAGTAGTTTTCTATATAAAAATATGTTTTTGTAAAGAATTTGTACTTAAGTAAATTAGTTTCATAAACTTATTAGATGGCATTCCCTTATTTTTGTTTACAACGAAGGAAAAAAACGAGTTCCACACTCACGTGTTTAGATCGAGAGCAATGACCTTTAGACAGGATTGCTACTATCGTCCTTGAACTTCTGTATTTCCTTTAGTTAAGTTAAATAATAAATTAAAATTTTTATTAATCGATTATAAAAAGGTTCCCGTCTTGACCAGAGCCTACAATACCAGCCGTATTTCATTTTTGTGTTGTACTACTATTAGCAATTATTTTATACTGAAAAGTGACAAGAAATATTAAGTGTGATTAAAATATAATTCTAATCATTCATATAAAAATTTGGGTTCATTTAATATTGTATTTTTTACTACAATAGTAGTCCTTACGCCCAGTATAATTTTTGTGCTTCGTGATTTTTTTAGTTCATTAAAGCTGTTTTTGTGTCCCTATTTAGGGTTGAAGTGTGTATTTCCTACCCCCTTGGACCTTATGAATGAAAAAATATCATTTCTAGCACCTATTCAATATTGTTTCATTTCTTTAGAACGATCAGCAACTTCTTTGGAGTCATTGACCTTGGACTCAGGTGAAATCCCACAGAAACCTTGCCGGTATAAGACGCTCAACTGAAACTAACTTTGAGTTAAGTCATATCCGTATCGAAAACATTTTAAACTTATCAATAAACTCAACACTTCACTAATAAAGTCAATTTTAAAAATTCAATTAAATTTAAACGAGCGCCAGAATTGGCAATCCGTAGCCAAATCCTGCAACCCTTCGTTCCGAGTCAGTCGGTGAGTGAGGGAAGCCGTGGCGGAAGTGGGGCGTTTCCACCCCGCGGTGTTCGATGGCTACGAACATTGGGTAACGGACACAATGACCGGCAGTAACCTTGGCACAGGTTTCGCTCTTTTTATGTAATCTTCTCCTAGCGAGATGGCGAGAACTCGTGTTTCTCCGCAAGGCTTTGGCGTGTAGGAGGAAAGCGACTCTTTTTATTAAAAGAGGAATCTTGTGCACCGTGAAGCGTTGTTGTTGTTGCTTTTGTTTGGACTGTTTTACATATGGAGCTTTCTTTCTCAAGGCGGTGTCCCGTATGATGCTTGTTGAACTTGACACTTGTTGTAAGCGAAACCGCTATGTGTCAGTCAGGTTTTAAAAAAATTTTTTTGGAGAGTTTTTGGAATATTTTTAAAGGTTAGTAACCTGTTCCATTTGAGGAAAAAACTCACTTATTCCTTGAATCTCGTTTTTTATTTTATTTTGAAAACAACTAAATTTTTTCACCTGTAACTTCTACGGATGGGATGACAGTAAAAATTATTACTAAAAAAATTCTTATAAATTACTTCAAGTTTACCTTAGTTTTATCAAACCTAAGCAGCTCCAAAGCACAAAAACTTAAACAGAAATCTGCAAGGTAAAAAATTATATTAAAATCTTAATGTTAGCTGATTACTTAATTAAGAGAATAGTTAGAAAAGGATTGTAAATTTTTACAATTTATAATTCCTTTAAATCTATATTTTATTTTAGGTTAAAATAAAAGAAAAAAAAATTACTAATTATATGAAGTAAATAAAGTAGCTATCCTGTAACTGAGACAACAATAGACAATATGCACTATGTCACGAAACATCCTAAAACTTACCCAATTTTCTAATTCGATCATGAAAAACCCAAAAATCAACTTTAAAAATCACAAAAAGTTTAAATTTAAGCGCAAAAAGTGTTTAAAAAACCCCCTTAAGTCACCTGACTCAAAACGGGGCGTAACCTTGTGTGACGTCATACTTCAAGAGATTTGTTTCAGGCAATACTGTTTTGAGCACATGGAGCATAAAAACTTACTTTTTTGAATTCTCCCGTTATGCATCTGTTTAAGACTGCATAACACTGTTCTTGAAACTCAAAAATGTTCTTTTTAGAATTAAAATTTTATTCCTTTTGTACAGATTTCTTGTATTTTCATTCAGTTTCTTAGCATTTAGACTAACTTTGGAAATTTTGTAAATAAATAATGAATGTCTTGTAGGTTTTTTCTCACAATATTAATTTTAATTATAGTCAGCATAAAATATTTAAAATATCACTAGTAAAATAAAAATGTAAAACACATTTAAAAACCAAAAAATCTTTGAATTTTTGAACTGTTGCAACAGTAAATAATTTATTTGACTTCATTAAATTCTTTCCTTTATTAATTTAAACTGATGATAATCAAGCATTCCATTTATAGCAATGTCAATGTACTAGTATCACAAAAATTCTAGTTTTCTTTTGCTATGAATTATTACATTTTATGCAGCTGGCATCACGTTTTTGTTTGTTTCTTTGTGTCTCTAAGCATAAAGTTACACTATTTATGACGAATTCTTTCATTTTTTGGTACTGAGAAAAACAATTCATCCGGTGTTCTATCACTTGTATTTTTGCACATAGGTACTAAACATCCTTTATAGTACTTTTTTACTTGTTTAGGGCCGTCCATAGCTGCCGAAATAAGAAACTACAGGCTACCAAAAAACCCCAACATAAATGCAAACACCATTGCTTTTCAATGGATGCCTTTCGCGCGTAATTTGAACTTGAAGTATGACGTCACAAGTCAGAATCGTCAAGCACTGAAGTTTTTGTTGATAGTGACGTCAGAGCAACTTTAAATGCGTTTTAAATCGAATTTATTTGATCGAATTGCAGTTTAATTAGCATTTTTCAACGTAATTTTTCATGCTCTTTCTTTTTAAAATGAATTTGAAAATCATGCATATTGTCTATTATTTAATTTCCTAATCATCTTTTTTCTTCCTAAAATATTTATGCAGGCACTTTCGACATTACAATACGGGGACAAAGGGTGGCCCACTTTTCTATGGGAAAAAATAAAGCGTTATAAAATTGCCACGGCACCCCCTCAATTTTTAGACCAACAGAGAAAACTATTCAGGCAAAGGTTGGAATCTGTACCTTAATTAGAAAGCGATGACCAAGAGGAGTGAAAAAGTCCAAATTCGAAGATTTTTATACAAAACAACTAAAAAACCAAAGATCAAGCCATCTCATTTTGTTCATGATTTTTTTATAAGAAACTACTAACGTTATAGATATTATGTTCCAGGTTTTGTTTTTTATCACCTTTATCTTGGTAGTAGTAATTTTCTAATGTCTAAAGAACTTTTGTAAAGTTGTTTTTTCTGCATTTTTAAGCAGCTAATAACTCTAAAAATATACAACTTAAAAACCTGAAATTAGTCCCATTTTGTTTTTAAATGTTTTGTCTTTGATTTAATGTGCATCTAGACCAGTGTTTCCCAACGTGGGGCGCACGCCCCACCGGGGGGCAATATCATTTTCTAGGGGGGCAATTTGAAAATTTTCAACCAAATTGCCCCCCAGGTGGGACCAATCCAGGGAGAAAATTAATTAATAGAAGTTTAAATTTTAAATAGAATTGTATCAAAATTTGATCTTATTATCCTACCTGCGAAGCGAATGTATGTCTGAAATCTGGGCCAGTATGTATCAAAACCAAGTTGAAACCCTGTTTTTAGGGTCTAATTTCCAAACCTTTTCTAGGGGATGACCCAAGATATCTTTGTTTTTAGAACCCTTATATTTGAAACTTTTTTACATAAGGTTCATCAAAATGCAAATCTTACCTAAAAATTTATATCCAAAATTTCCCAACTAGGGGTACCAAACTAGTTAAAAACCTGCTTCCTAGAGTCAATTTTCCGAAAGTTTGCTGGGGGAGGACCCCCCGACCCCCCTTGGTACTTAGAACTTAATTACTCAAAACTTATTAAATATACATAGGAGGGAGGGGCTAAGAAATAATTTTGGCTCCATCTCAAAATATGCCACTATATATGCCATAGACCGAGGGTGGGGGCATGGAAAATTTAGAAAGGCTTTGGTGGGGCATGGACCGAAAAAGGTTGGGAAACACTGATCTAGACCATCATTTTCAAAAAGTTTTTTTCAAAATTAAAAAAAAGGGAAAAAAATTTAATGAAATGACTTCTAATTCGAATACATAGTTGAAATTTTGGCTGTGAGCTTATATTAGCTGTTCGAAAAAAGTAGAGGGTGCCCAGAACTTAACCTGAAAAAAAAAGGTTTTTGGGCCACCCCGGGACATTCATAAATTACGGGAGGTGTTTTTTCCAAAATCTGGACCCCCCTCCTCCCTTGGTGAGATTAAGTGAGATTTTGCTGGACCCCCCTCCTCCCACTTGAGATTTACCTACAACCTTTAAAAATAATTTTCTATCCTATTAGTTTGCATTTTTCGTTGCCTTTCGTATTCGTTTGCCTTTCTCATACTTAAAAAAAGAAAATCGTATAATTTCTAACTTAAAAAGTTGACGTGAGAGTTTAATCGACCCCCTCCCCCCTTGGTGAGATTTTTCCAAACCCCTCTCCCCTCTCTTTTTGACCTCACGTAATTTATGGATGTCCCCTAAGCAAAATTTATTTTTTACATTGACTATAAACCTATATAAACTTTATAACTTTATAAACTATAAACTTTATAACTTTTAAACCTTAATAACTGAGTGTTTTATTGACTATAAACCTTTATAAAACTAAAGGATTTGACTATAAATTTAAGTCATAATATTTAAGATATACTTAACATATATCTCCTAAAATTGCAAACGTAACAGGTAAATTTTTTTTGAAAATGTATCAAAGATTGATATTGAATTGAGATATTTTAAATTCTTAACATTGTTATTATGTGATATATTTTTGTGTTAACAATATTAAAACTAAAATACCTTTAATTGCATAAATGTGATAAACTATGACAATATTCTTTCGAAAGTTTTTTTAGAAGATTTTTGGGGTTTATTTAAAGTTTTATGTAATTTACACTTAAAAATAATATATGTGTAAAACCAAAGCCGTCTTTTTAGGAATAATGCAAATAATCATAAGAATAATGCAGATTTTAATGTGAAAAAATTTTTGCTACTTTTAGGTTTTTATATTTATCCTATTTTCATCTCTTGATAACAGACTTCGACCGTATTCACCGGTACTCTCAAAAATAATAGCATGTGTATAAGAAAAGTTAAATAATCGCTGGAAAGTGAATATAAGTGAATAATAAGTGGAGTCCATGGATATTGTGAACATTTGTGTCATGGTAAAAAATAACACCAAAGAAATGTCTTTGTTTTTAAACTAATAATAATGCTTTAAATCTCTAATTTCCTAAACCTAAATGTTTTAATGCCTCTCGTTCTTGTTAAATAAACATTCTCCACAGGAACTGGTACACCATTTAAACGAAATTTTCAAAACTGAGCACAATCTCATTTCTAAAAGTATACAGAGGGACTCCAAATTGATATATTATGTGCACAGTTTTGAGTAGGTATGCTTCAGACGCATAGCATTGGCCATCAGAGATTGATGAGTCTACAATTCTATTACTACGATTTTACAAGCCAATTTGTAAATTGGGTGCGACGTCGCGCCATGGAGTCTCGAGCTCACAACTAAATATGGACTGTTTCCATTTAATTAACGAATTTACAATATATTCACGCATAAAATATAAATGAAACTATCATTTGAGTGATCATGATATTTAATTGCTTAAAACTAAGCATTTCTGGTACTTCAAAATTGATAGAATCGGGTTGTCATTTTTAAAACGAAGTTTCATATCGAAATGAAAACATCGATTTACTCATATTTGAAAACGTCATTTTTCTTAGTGTATACGTTTATAGCAAAATATGGTTTCATTTCTATTAAAATGTCAACAAACTTTAAATGAAAACACAACCACATATGCAGTCTTTTTAGTATTTTCTCTATGCTTTTGCACTTCCAAACACCACAATCCGAATTTAAACCTGTCACAAACTTCCTAGCTGCTTCAATGATCCATCCCTGAACCTCACCATACAAACTCACGGAGCATATCTCTATACATAGCCTCCACAATATGGACTCTCCCCGAAGGTAGCGAGGGGCCCCACGGTCAGCTCCAAGTGGCCGTCCAGGTGCCACCCCAGCCTCCAGCTACAGGTAAGGCAAAGAGGTGGCTGGGAGGAAGCCACCAAAGGTGTTCCTTCCACTGAGGGTTTTTTTTAGGGGTAGGTGCTGCTAGGTAAGGTTCCGACCTGCGCATGATAGCGTAGAAAAAGACGACCGGTGGAAGGTACAGAGAAATAAAGAGTTGTGGTTGTTCAGCTTTGTCTTCTCCTTCAGAAGGATCTCTAGTGGATGAATGATCTTAACTCATGGGTACTAGGTACTAGGGGGTGTAAACTAGCCGAAGGCAATTCAGAATCACCTCGGAAACGGGGCCCTCCAAAGAAATCCTGAGGTCCTAGAGCGATGGCAAAATTATCCAGAACTAATGGAAAATGTTTTTTTCTGGCAAACGTTTAGGGTTAGAAATATAATTCTAGATCCAATTATCATTTTTTTATTTATTTATGCAAACTGTTAAGTTTTTTCCTTAAGAGATCGTTTTCAAAACGCAACAATAATATTTTTTTTTCTGCAGCATTTTTTCTGTGTATGCATTGTTTAATGCGTTTTCTGTAGTGCATTTTTTAGGTGTGCGTAGTTAAAAATGTGATAACTAGCCTTCATGTCACTTCTTAGTAAGAATTAAATACATTAATTTTAAAAGTAGAATTTTATTTAAATATAATCGCCATTTCCAGTAGTCAATAGGGTGTCTCATTTTTTCGAACTTTGGAAATCTTATCGGGCCGTGTCCCAAAAAGTTTCCTTTTGGCACCAATAAACTTCCCTGAAATTTTTAAAGTTGTGGTAGAACCCTAACTATTGCCTCAAAGCGGTTGAAGTTACGAGAAAAGCCTGATGGTCTAGGCTGCAGCGCTAGTTTTACTTCATAACCAGACCTATTACGCAACTACTTGCTTTTGCTTACCTTTTTATGCCATTGTTAGACTGTTTGGATTGAGATAATGTAATAATAATTCATATAATACATGCCTTTAATATGTCACAGTTTTTTATTGCACTAAAATATACACTTTCTATGTTTATGATTCATGATAATTTTAAAATTCTTGAACTAAAGTAGTCTTATCTGTCTTAGAAAACTAAGCGCGATATTTATTGACAGTTTGTTGGAGATTTTGCCTCTGTGCTTCAGTTTTCAATCTAGGGAGGTATACTCTTGGGTTAGGGCCACTCCTATAGCTCTGCGACATCATTGGTGACCGCCAAGTTGTTGAAAAAATCTTGGCACCACTTGAATTTGTCTAAGTTTTCCTATTCAGTAGGAGACTTTAAAATGAAACTTATAGGTAATCCAATCCAAATCTTTGAAATAAGTTCAAAGTTAAGTTGTTCCATGGGGGTTAAAAGCGCGCTTTGACCGAAAAAGGAGAATGTTCGCCGGCGCTTGCGGCGGGAGCTGGATGAAGGCCTCACATGGGAGTTTTATTGAATATTTTTCCTATTTTACTTCAGCTGGCATCATCTGATAGTCTTGTATCTCAGTTTTGGGACAAAAAACCCTATGTGAGGCCTTCATCCAGCTCCCGCAGAAAGCGCCGGCGAGCATTCTCTTTTTTCGGTCAGAGCGCGTTTTTAACCCCCATGGAATGTCCCCCAGTAGGTTCTATTGAATGTTTTCCAATAGGATCTTGAGACAATGATGTCCCAAAGATGATTTATGGGATTTAATTCGATATTGACTGCGTTCAGGCTCATAAAATTGAAAAGAACCAAAAATGACGATATTTTCCCTATACTTCAACATTGGAAACCTACTTTTGTAGAGCGCGGGGGTCAAAAATTGTCCTAGAGACCTGAAACTTTGCAGGTAATAATGTTTTAGTATTAGTAACAACTTGAGAGGGGGGCATCTGGGAAATTTGACAAAAAAAATTCCCCATAGACTTTTGAAACACCCTAATGTCTCACTCTCGCAGAGAAGCAACCCACTCCTACTTTCCCCTGGTGTTATGGAATGTTTACATTCAAGATACGAATAAATTATGATACCGTAGAAAAAAGAATTTTATCTATCATGCAGTAGATGTCTAATCAAGTGTTTTCTTTCAGAAGTTGTTTTTATTACTTTTTCAACGTTTCGTTTGGATCTTAATGCCCTTATTAGAATGTTAACCTCTGGTTTTGGGGTATTCCCATGTAATCCAAATCTTTTTTATTTGCTAAGTTTGATGTTTTAAGTTGAAAATTCGGTCAACAGTGACAGTTTTTCAAGGTCATTGCGATGCGTAAGTGTTTTAGTGGTAGAGGTTGCTTGCCTCTCATTATAGAGATTTCGCTCTCGTTGAGGCAATAGTTAGAGTGAACAGAATTAGTTTTAATTTTGCCACTGACCTTCTGACACTAAAAGGAAACTTTTTAGCTAACGGCCCGATCACTTTTCAAACTTTTCCAAAAAACCGCACTTTTTGAGACACCCTAGTAGTCAACTGTTAATATACTTTTTTAAAAAGGAAAAAAATCTGGAAAAATACTGTCTGAAGTTTTGAGTATTTCTTATTCGAATATACGTAACTATAGTACTACATATTTCTGTAACTCCGTAGTATTAGCTCCTAAATTGTTATTCACATACAAAGGTATCTTAAATTTTCCAAAAGATCAGTGAATATTCATTATGACTCATAATAGGCGTCAGAATATTTATGAATGAAGAATGAACGTTGGTAAGAAAGAATTTGCATTTGAGAACCATCCATAAATACCTTCAATGAGAAAGGATTTATAGCTCAACACAATCACCCGTCAAAATCCCGATTTACAAATCACATATCCTCTTCCGTAACACATCAAACAGGTCCGATGTAGATGATGTAACCCGACCACTTCTCATCAGTTTGTTCAAACTTTAAAAAACTATCCGACCCCGTATCAATCAGAGAGGGCTGTTGGGCAGGTTGAGGTGTTCAAAACACCCTCCGGTTGCCCCTGGTCACAGGGACAAGCATCGCATTCTTCAACATCATGCGCTCTGGCTCCATCTCGAACGGGTCAAGCCGTTAAGCATTTGCATGATGGATGCTTGGTTTTTGTATTGAATATTCAGTGGCGGTGATACCTGGGGGTATGTGGCAGGGTTCAGCAGATGTCTGGACTCGATCGGTTCGAAGCAGTTTGGGGAAAGAGAAGATTTGGATGTGTGGGGCTATGTGTTTGAATTTCTTGTTTGTGTTAAGTTTGATTTGTTCAATTGAAATTTTTTTATAGAAGATGTTTGTTTTGAAAAGCTTTTCGTTCAATATACATTTTTACGCCCCCTGTTATAATACAAGAAAAAAATGATATTAGTTAAAACTTTTTATTCAGAACAATACTTAGAAAATCAAACTACAACCCAGTTTATTAAAATAGTAAATAGCTTACTGGATCGCAGCGATATTTTCTATGACAATTTTTTTAAACTTAAAAAATAGTATTTTATTTCAATTTATATTTATCTTTAATTTGTATGTTTGTGTGTACTTTATATTGTTGTGTGTACTTTATATTGTTGTGTGTATTTTATATTTTACTGTGTGTTTTTTATATTGACCTACCATGTAAAGGGATTTAAAAAAATCTGTATGGGGGATGGATCAATCAATAAATCAATAAATTTTTTCTAATATTTCCTTAAAAATTTTCTCTAGTAAAATTCTTTTGTAAATCTGAGATACTATTCAAAAGGGTGTTGCAATATTCAATAACAAACTTTTTAACTGAACTGAAATAAGTAAATTGAAACTGAAAGTCAGTGATACAGAATGCGAAAGTGAAAGATACAAGTTAGACATTTTTTTAATATCAAAATTTTAAATTATACCATCGATATTATTTAATCACGGATTACTAGCTACTATAAAGGCTAGCCGATTTATGAAAAATTTCGCGCTAGGATCGCCACATACAGAACCATAGGTTTTATATAGATTTAGTGCCATCTATGCTTTTAATGATTTCGCACCTCGGTTAGCCTGTAGAGTGTATAAGAATAGTATCTAATAAGTCGTGATTTAATTTTCAAAAGTTGTCAAGAGGTGTCCTTACACATTTTTATCTTTAGACAATTAAAACAAATATAACATAACCTCTTTTTATATTTCTTTCTAGCTAGTTTACTACTCGTGGGTCAGTTTATTTACACCTGATCGCGGGATCAGACAGAACAGAACAGTGTAGTTTACTACGTTACGTTTCATATTGGTTTTAGGTGTCGTTCAAAAAAAAACATCAAAACGAATTAGATGTTAATGCAAACAAATTATGCACTTGTTATGTAGATCTGAGGAAATCATAAGATTCGATTGATGCGTAACTTAAATAAAGAACAATTGAAAATTAGACATTAAATTTCAATATCAAAATATCAATTCTATTTTATTTACTTACAAAAAAATTCAATAAGGAATGGTTGAAAGCCATGTAAGGGCCTTATAAATATCTTCTTAGGTTGTTGACCTCTGATTCGTACATATCGGTTTAAAAAATAGCTTTTTAGTCTTTTAGAACCCCTAATTTTTCCTCAGCAAACTTTTATGTTAAATATGAACATGCACTCTTCTCTCAGTAAATCTCCTTATCCAAATCCATCACAACCTACGCATAAAACAAGAAGACTTCTGTAACACGTTACGCGCCTCTTCCTTGACCCCTCCCGAAACGACCTTTCTCAGAGAGAGCATCCATCCCGTCAGGCGTTGCCCAACGAAACAAGAAAAACCGCATCGCTTGCATCACACTCAACAACTGCCAAAAAACCCTCCTTTCCCTTTTGACATCATCTCTCTCTACACCAGACTTCCGATCTCCGCTTCCTTTTCTCATAGCTGTTTAGGTTTGCGGACACAACAAACAACGCTGGCTTTCTCCCCCATCCATCAATCTGCCCATCAATCAGATTCATAAAGGGATTTGTTCCGATCAAACATGCGGTGATGCCCTTTGTAAGGGGGGTGGCCGGAGGAACAAATTTAACGTCGCACCTCAGCTTTTGGGTGCTTTTCGAAAGTGAAACTTCCGTTATAACGGCTGTGTGGTGTGTATAGTAGATAAACAATTCTTAGGTGTGAGTCAGGTGTTTGGGTTAAACTATTTGTCTGGATTAGCCGTCTGGAGAAATCGAATGGTGTAAAGTCGAAGATTAGTATTGGAAAGTATTTCAGCAAATATGCGGGTAGATTTGGGAGGCTTTTATCTGGTTGTTAACGGGCCTTTTGTTTCATTGTTTTCTAGACACAATGGAGTCAAGCAGTTACGATCTTTCTTCCCCGCAGGTGGCAGTAAAAGTTTATGGTAAAGGTTATTGAGCTCTTAGGATAGCTGGTCAACATTATACCATATTTTTTTGGTTCTACCATGATGGTGTAGTAAGATAGATGATATATTTTAACACTGTGATTAAAGTAACAGAAATAGTTCTATTTGTGAGATTATACTTACATATAATCGAGAACCGCATCCTCTAACTCAGCCTTTTTATCAACTGAAAAGCCTTAAAATAAAGGTATCAGTAAAAACATAGAAAAAACTATGTCAAACTAAAAATTCTACCTTTACAGCAGAGAAGTTAAGTATGGGTAATTTCTATAAAAAATATTACAATAATTTCATGTGATGAGACTATGGCTTCACTGCAAGTGATGTTTGAAAAGCAGGAAAACCAACACAGTTAAGAGGTTTACAATCTAAAAGTTAGTCCGTTGCACTTGATAAAAATTAACAATTTTAGTAATCACTTTTGAACGATTTACTGTTTGTTATAAAGTATAGTGCGATTCATATAATGAATTTTCATGCTATGGAACTTCCCCTTTCCCAAATTTTTTAAAAACATTATCTTAAAAAATTTCTCTTAAAAATTCTGGAAAAGATATGAATCAATAGGCAGTTTTTTATTCGTAAACATCATACCATATAAAGATAATCTGATATTTTTATTGCTTAATTTTTCTATTTTCTAAGTACTCTCCTGATGAGTTCCACTTAAATATTATCACAAATAATTACCATGAATTTTTATTCAGGAAATAAATTATGCAGTAGGCTTGGGATCCCCAAACCCCGACCAGCAGGTCCAATACGGCAGGCCTCAGGATTTCTTCAGGCCCAAAGACTTTTTATTTTGCATTAAATTTACTAAAAATATTGGTTATCATCAAACAACTCTAGGAGATGGGGAGACCTTTTCGATATTTTGTTTAGTTTACTTTACAAATAATTGTTTACTTTAAAGGTGACCCGAGGACAGTCCTTCTTTTCTAGGTTCTGTCCTCCCTTTAAAAGTGTCCTCCTTTTCAATATTTTAAAACTAATCCATTGATTGGCTTGCAAGGCACAGGAGAACTAGAGGAAGAGGGGAATATTTCCTTCGTTTTGTTTTTATTTCATTTCTCCAGTGGGTCTTTTTCTGTTTAATCCCTTTTGCATTCTATGAGAACGGAAGTAGTTGAAATTGATAAAAGATGGGTGAAGATATTTAACCATTTCAAATATGACATTCCACACGAAAATTTAGTTATTCTTGTTGAATTTACGTTGTGCTGCCGTGGAACTAATGCAGCAGTTTAAAGAGTTTTTTTTATGGGTAATGATTTTTGGACAATGAGAAATCAAGATTGAATGTTGATACTCTAGCTGCAACACCATAAAATTCAATATGAAGGATATTTCTTATTTCGAAATTTCCAATATATTGTTAGAAAATGATACATTGACAAAAAATATTCATTCAATTGAATAATACTTGTTTGATTAAAAGATATGTAAGTTTAATTAGTGTATTTTTGTTTGAATTAATAAAATGTTTCATTTATTAACGATGTACGTTTTTCTTAAATTATTTCGTTAAATTATTTATTGAGAAAAAATTGATCACTTTATTTATGTTTCGCCTAAAAATTATTTATAGTTATTACAAATAATTGTTAATGCACTGAGAGCAATGACAGTTTCAAATTTGAGTAAATCGATATTTTCATCTTGGTATGAAACTTTTTGTTTCAAATATGACAACCCAATGCTTTAAATTTCGAAACACCAGACACATACCTATGCATGTTTTCAAATTTGAGTAAATTTGGATCGGAGCCAGTTTGAGTACGTGACATACTTAGATTTGAGTAATTTTTAAACAGTTTTGAAATTGTCGTTTTAAGAGTGTGATTATTTTGGGAAATTTTATTAATATTTTAAAAGATTCGGACACGCATCTGATAAGCATTTTTATAGAAGTTATATTTTAAAATAAAGGTAGTGAGAATCTATCAGGGTCTCCAAAAGTTTTCCTACTATCATATATCCTCAAAAGGTTTAAGGAATATTATGAATTAAGTTAAAAAACCATAATTACAGACGCTGAATATTTTTTATTGTTAAAAAAATATAAAAACCTCAAACCCCTAATAATTTTCCCCCTGCATCACAGCAGCAATGTCCGTTGAAAACACCACCGTACAAAAATAGAGCCCATGCTTTCCTCAGATAGGATCCCAGGCAGTCAAGTAAAAGAATGGACACCTTAAATATGACCCCGGAAACCATAAAGAAAGCTCAACGCCACAGCACCACGTTTCTGACCAGGCCGTTAAAATATTCTTCTCTCTCTATCCCGAATGAAAAAAAAACCTAAAGAGGGGGATCGAACCGCCTTTAGTTCCACCCAATCAATTTAGGGTTCGACGCCCCTGGGCCAACAAACAACAATAAGCGGAAGCTAACTGTCATAAAGCGAAAGTTGCGTCAAAAGATTCGTTTATCGCGTCAAAAAAAAGAGAAAACATTTACGCGTCATAAAAACAACATTCATCCCCACCCTCTGGTCTTTGAAATTTAAGGTGCCTTCAGCTAACCTTGAACTTGCCGAGAAACGAACCTGGCCCGGGCTGTTTTTTGGGGAGTTTTTTTATCGTTAGATTCACTCTCGATGGCCCCCTGGGGGCGAGAGAGGGGCCCCCGCAGGTAGATGGAGGGGAGATTCGAATTTTTTTCGAAGGTGCGGGGTGCCGTGAATGGGTGGGGTGCATTTCATGCATGTCAATGAGGATCGGTTTGACAAGGGATGACTTCGTGCCATTGCACCTTGCCTGTGTCGGCTTTTAGCAAGTCCTTTTTGTTGAAGACTTCTGCAATTAGAGAATTGCTAGTTTTATTGAGCTTCAGGGTCTTTTTTCAGAATCAAAGATAATATCATTAAACTGTGATAAAAATACTTCTAAATTTTTTGCAGGATTGAATTTAAGGTCTAATCGGATTTGGAGAGATATCCCGAATGTATGAGTGCCTAGAAGGGCCCTGGAATTTATAAAATATTTGCTATTGAAATCATATTATGCTCAGGCCGAAGGGCCTATCAGGGGCTACGAAGCAAATATATTTCATATATAATTTCCTCTTATATTTTGTTATCAACACATAAATAAAAAATATTAACTTTCGTTGGAGACTCCTTTATAATTTCAGTCATGTATTGTTCTAACGTTTTACCCTTAACAATGATCCTATTTCTTAATTCTGTATGATTTATACTTCATAACTCCTGATTTATAATAATTAATCCGGGTCTTTGTATGTAATATTTAAAGAAAAAATATGTTTCTCTTTTATTTATCGGTAACTTATACCACTTTTGTGTCTTATCCTTTTAACTATTTTAAATAAACTAAGGGATTTTGTTAATGATGTTTTACTGTAATGTTATCCTTAAATTAGAAAAGCTGAAAATATGGAAAAAATATCCATCCTTTTACCAGTTGCAACAGAAGCACTTTTTTCCCACCTGTTTTACCATTCCGTCCCTCCGTACAGTAGACGAGATTCCAGTGAGAGGCCCAGTAGCAATAAATCCTGTTGTTCAAGGTAATCATCTTTTAACTTAAACGAAAGTGACATCTGACATAATGGAAAGTACCAAAGGAAGTTTCACTCCTTTGGAACAAAATCTCTAAATTTCTGACTATATTAGCCTATGTCCAAAATTAACTATCCTAATAATGCAATCAACATCTTCAACTCTGTGTTATTGTAACTGGAATGCAGATTTGCTCGGAAAAAACAACAGACACAGCACGTAAAAAATTCTCTGCAGACAACCTTAAAAACTTTCCGTTCTCGAGAATAATTTTTCGAAAACTGTCATCGCTAAAAGTTTTTTGATTCCTCACATTTCCATGTTAAAATACATTCATAAACTTTTTCACAGTCACACTTCCTCAGCTTTCTTCCTTTAGAAAGGATCACTTCTAAGAAAGAACTATCCAAGCTCAAACTCCAAACAAATTTCAAACCGTATGTTTTTAAAAGAATCCCACAAATCACAGATGTTTCCTCCCCCAAATCCACCACTTCTCACCAATGAAAAAGATTCACCACCGAAAGAGAATAAACGACAAAGCAAACTCTCAACACAAGAGAAGTAACTCTTTCATTTACCTAAGCCATTCTTCCACTACTTTTACCCCACGCAAAAAACCCTGATCTCCGGTGGGTGCTTACCCCACCCCCTTAATAAAACGCCCATCGATCGCTCTAAAAGTCGTTCCTCAATGCCTCTCATCCTGCATCCTGTTGATCTTCCTCTAAAGGTGGGGGATCTCTCAACTCTTTTCTACGCCTCCACGCTATCTCCTACCCTTTGTCCCTTTTGGAGTGTTTCTCTGCCCCCCGAACAAACACTGAAAAGCGTGCCGGAAAAAACACTTGAAGAAATAGATTGTTTAAGAACGGGCTGTTGCTGCTTTTAGTGTATGAAGGATGCCGCCGAGTAGGAATTCTGTTTGGTGAAGAAAGAGTGTTGGGGGTATTTTTGAGTGCAGGAAAAACAGGGGGGTTGGGAATGGCTTCATCCGGGGGTATCAAAGGGTGGTGTTTATTCTTTCTTGTACATCCGATGGGCAGATAATGCTGGAAGGGGACTCATCCTTAAGCTTAAGTGTCTGTCCAGTGTCCGAACTATGGATCTTTTAAAACGCTTTTATACAGTTTCAATCGTGCTTTTTTTTTCGAGCGGTGGTTACATGTTACACAGTCAACATGGATAAGTGAGTTGTCTGGGGACAGATCTTTAATTTCCCTTTACTCATTAACGGCCGTAATCTGTGCTCTCTGATCGGCGGTTAAACAGCAATCAATGAAGAATTCCACCAATCAGAGTTGGTGATTCCTTCTTTGATTGGTGGTTAACCGCTGATCAATTAGCACAGAATACGGCCGTAAGTGTATGTATTCCCCTTATCCGGAATTACCCATGAATAGGTTTGTTGTTATTTTGCTCCACTTATTATCCATGTTAAAGAAAAATTAAAATGTTATTAATATGAAACGAAAAAAAATTGCTCTTTAGTTTAATAATTTCATGACAGACAGTATAAAGGATAATATGACATATTTTGATAACTTTCTTAGGGGTTCGGGTACAAAAAAGGATGTCAGTTAATTTTAAAGGTTTTAGAAAAAATTTTTGCATATGTTTCATCACTGAATGATAACGTTTTAACTGTTCGTTAAACTGCTTTCTATTTTAGAGCTTTTTGAAGAATTTTTAAATTTACTAGGTTTTGAATATATAAAGAGTCGATATAAAGAACCATATAAAAAGTTGATATATAATCAGTGAAGTATAAAATCCTACTACTATTATAATTGTGAATGTTTGTCCGGATGTTTGTTACTCTTTCACGCAAAAACTACTGAATGGATTTCAATGAAATTTTACCATAATGTAGCTTATACATCAGAATAACACATAGGCTATAATTTATAAAGAGAAAATCAGTCCTTCATTCTTTTTTTCCCATTTTTCCTGCTTTTTTTCACTTATTTTTCCGTGTTTGAAAACCTGTTTTACCAGTCATACAACGAGTTAAAACTAAAGCATTGTTTCAAATGAGACACAGATCACTAGACTTTTTCGTTTACTAGATCTTTTTTTTTAGTTTTAAACACTGGTTTTAAATTTCTTAATTTGTTCACTAGACTTTTTACAACGTTTTCAAATTTGTTATTTTATAAAGGCACCAAGATATTATTAAACATTATCAGAAACATCGGAATTGTAAAAAGTGACAAGAACACCGGGATTGGAAAATTAGCGAGAACATCGGGAAGGAAAAAATACCGAGAACACTGAGATAGGAAAATTACCGGGAACGCAGCCGGGATTAGAAAAATTACCATGATCACCGGGCAGCGTATTTCCAAACCCGCACGTGTAGGAATCCCACCAGAGGCAGCACTAGCGCTCAAAGAGGATCTGGAGAATTTGGCGCAAATACGATTTGATGCTTTAGGCTCTTTATCGCTCTTTTTGCGGTTTTGGCGATAAGTCTTGGAAAGAGGTTTTACGGTATTCTTTTTGTAAGAGGGCGAACAAAAAATATTAAACAAGGATTGAAAAGGGTAATAAAGGCGATTAAATGCAATTGTTATTTGTTAACTTTAGTAATAAATAGTAATATACGTTCAATTTTCATCTGAAGCTGTAATTATTTAAATAAGAAAATTTGTAACATTCAGTTTGTGTGTTATATTTTGTTGTAATTAATCTAATTGCCTTCCTAATCTAATATGTCTTTAATTGTCTTTAACTTTCAAGTAATACATTTTAGCTGGATGTTAATTGTCTTTCAAGCGTCAATTTTTAAAATTTTTTTTAAGTATAGTTTCCGAGTAATAAAAACTTGTGAAAATTTATAGCACGATTTATCTATAATAATATTTTATGTATAATACTTATTTTAAAATGTAACAACCTTTTAAATATATATTAAATTTTACAGTTTATAGTATTTTAAAATTCAGGTAAAGATGTAATAACATTTGTAAAAATTTACCTTCTAGCTCAAAGAGCTGAAAAATATTTTGAGATTTGATAAATCCCCATTATTTAAGCGTTTATTAAATTATTTAAATATGAAATAACTTTTAGACTATAATGATTTATGCAAAAAAAATTACCATACAAAATCTTACATTACTCATGGATACAATCTATTTTACAATAAGGAATAAATTTTTTGGATGGAAATTATATGCGAAATTTGTTACCTCGCATAAATCTACAAAAAATAACATGAAATATGTAAATTATAAAAAAATTTTATCTCTAAAGAAACTTCTATTATAGAATGTTACTTTTCTTATTCATAATAACAACTTCCTTCAAAACTTCAAATTCCTATTACAATTTAAGAAAACCTCCTTTTTTAAATATTCTAAAACCTCAAAAAGAAATATATTTCCTAACAGTTTTTTTTATCAGGGTCCAATATAATAAATTATCTCATAATTTAATTTCCGACCAAAAACAAATTGTCATTCAAAAGGATCTCTTATAATATTTTATTAAATTTAAATGAAAACTTTTTTTAATCCGACCCATTTTTCTAGTCATGAAAACGTAAGATTCGTAAGAACGCAAATTCGTATTGAGCGCCAAATCGCCTAAGAACATAAACAATGCAAATCTACAGTCTTCAATTCTTATTGGCTTCTCCACCAAACGTCACACTTCCGCGCTAGTGCTGCCTCTGGTGGGATTCCTACACGTGCGGGTTTGGAAATACGCCACCGGGCACCGGGATAAGATTACCGGGAACACTGGGATAGGAAAGAGGCGCCTGGGATACCGGGATGATTTGTAATATTGCTAATTTACAAAATTATAAATGTATTTTAAGAAATATTTTAAAAAATAAATTTATACACCCCACCCGTGCAAGGCCGGGTATAACAGCTAGTAATTAAATAAATAAAGAAACCTATTTGTTGTTTGAGATATTTTAAATAACTTATCAACACCCTCTATTACGATAATAGCAGTTTAAAGTGTACTGAAGCAAGAACACTTATCTTCTATTTTCTTAACCGAACATACTACAGTGAATAATACAAAGCAGGAAATCTTAGTTACATGGAGAGAGACATATCCTTTCCAGGAATTCCAACTCCCTTTAAGATCCCTTCCCATTTACCACATGCACCCTGCATTCCCACCTACCTCAACAGGGAAACTACTCCATCTCAATGTAATCAGTTAAACTAATACACCCTTCCATCCAACCTAAAACCCTACCTCGGAGTTCAAAGGAAGATAACACCCATTTACAGGACACCCATTCGTATTCACTCCACCTTTTATCCGAATCTTGCCGAGTCTCCAAAGCCACTTCTCACCTACTCAGCATTTAAAGCACTTAAAAACGGGGGATCTATCTACACCCCTTACGAAACATGACGAAATGCACCCATCCGTTGAAAGACGCCCGCTAATCATGATAATTCCCCCCGCTAGGCCCTAAGCCCCGACACCTTATTCCTTTGTGAAATCTCGCCTTTAAATAAAGTACACCAAACTGACCCGATCCCGAGTCAATGGGGATTACCATCACAAACGCCTCTCGGGCGGCATTTAATTTAAGAAAGGGGATAGAAGGGGAAACAATCAGAGGGCTTGTGCTTGCTTAAAATCTGAATTAAGACGGAGCATATGGGATCGTGTCACCTGATGGGCACTACTGGGAAGTGTGTCTGATTGTTGTGCAGATTGTTTGGCTTTGGATAGAAGGGGACGCGCGCTTATTGCGAGGGTTGTGGCGTTTCCCTGCGATGCAGTCGCGTTTGGAGGAAAAGCCAACTTGCAGTATAGGTGGGTTTGGGGAATGATGAGTAAAACGGATTGCAGATGGTGAGATAGATGATCAACTGGTTTTTTGTTTCCTTAATAAATTAGCAATAAAACAGGAATCATACAAAAAAACACAATATTTTACTTGAAATGTGTTTAGAAATGGAATTGGAGTAACTTTCTTTTAAAAACCAGTTAATACAAATTATCTTGACCAATTACAGGCTTGAAGCCCTGCAAGCTTAGTCCTTTTCACCAGAACTGACGGATTCAACGTATATGCCAATTTTGTTCTTAAATTCGTTTACTCCATTGAAACTATCGTTTTTGGCAACGCATTCCATCTGTCCACAATTCCAATTATTTCGATGCTTTTGGTGATGAACCATATCCTAATGTATTTTTAATAATAATGTATTTATCACAACGTATTAACCATAACTTTTATGAAATTAAACTATTCCTGCATCTTAATTGACTCTCTTACTGCATTTGATTAAATAAGAAGGATCTACAATCTCGTTATATATTCATTTATGTTAATTTAGAAACAGTAATTTTAACTGCTAAATTAAAATATTTCCTTTCAGGAATAGCATTATCATCTGGGAGATGTTTTCAGACGTAGAGAGGATCTGGATATCATATTGTTTAGAGAGAGTTGATAAAGAATAAATAATGAACTGATTAATGTAAAACAAAACCAAATATTTTTCAATAATTTCAATTTCTGAATTATATTTGAACTAATAAATGAAGTAAAATAATTTAGAAAGAATTAGATAGACTGATCATTGACTGCAACATGGACACAGACAAGGCGGGGGACATTGCCAAGGCAGTGATTACACACCTTTGACGATATCTAATTTTCTTTCCCCCTTCTTTTTGTATAGCTTTAGGTATCTAATAGCTTTATTAGTGTTTATTATTAGTGTTTATTTGCATGTCTGCTTTGTTTTTGTGTGTACTAAATGCATGTGTTTTTATGTATTGTGTATTTTCTATGTTGTGTTTATTGTATATGCTATCGTATCTTTTCTTTTCAATTTAATATCATGATTTTGCACTAAGCCATACACGACAACAACAACAACACAAATTATATGTTAAGGTGTTCGCTTACCTAAAAATATTTTTTGATAATTTTAATATTTCATCAATATTAGTATTTTCATTTTATTGTAAACGTCATCCCATGATTGAACATCATTTATAGAAAATATATTTACTGTGAATTAAAATTATGATCCATTTTAAGAAGAGAGAACCTAAGAGAAGAGAAATTCTTGAGATTAGCTAGGTGACCTGACGAGAGGCGATTATTATGAAGAGGGAAGTTTGGGAAAGTTGTTCTAGGGGTTGACCTTCGAAGTGGTATGGGGCCCGATTAGGAACAACTCTCTCTAGAGAGACACAAACACTTGTTATTGCCACACTGAATTCCCATGAGGATGGTTTATCGTTCACTAATTATGTATTTATTATCTGATTTGATTTTTGTAACTAAAATGAAATGTGCACAATGAAAAATCGTTGAATTAAAACTATGTTTACTCATGATCAAAAACATTTCAAAGCAGTAAAAATTTATTTATATAGATGAAACGATAGAAAAAGTAGACTCTTAATGAGGCCTCTAGTTTCAAAACCGGACATATCCATTTTGGCACAGCTTCGGTAAGAGTCGACGCGGTCGCCAAATGGAATATTACGGTATCATGCTATATCAAGGCTGGTCGCCCGTTCCGGCCGCCATGTTTTACACCGACTCAAATGATAATACTTATAAGTGCGTTACTCTGGATGACTGAAAAATCTAAACTAAATGGAGATGAGAACCATTTTTTACTGAAACATAGCCTAAAAACAAATGTATATTGTGTTATTGCCTCTATATAGTAAAATTAAACTAAAAATAGTTATCAAAACACAACTCTTACAAAATATAAAATAGTTATAAAACTTTTAAAGATTTTTTAAATTTGTGTTTCATCATAAAGAACGTCAAAATTCCAAAATATTGAAAAAACCAAATAATTGTTTTTCAGATTAGACTAGATTTAAAACTTAATCGTATGTAAACAATTTAAAAAACCTTGTATTTAAATATTTTAAATTATTTCAAAGCCGAATCTGGACCTTCTCAACCCACAATCCTCCCCCTCAGTTAATCCCACCCCGTCCGATTTAATTGCCCACAGTTTTCCTAGGGTCCGAGCCTTCGGGATTAAGGGTACGCTCCGTCAGACGGCTCAGCTCGTGCCTTTTGTCCCCGTATTCAAATGTGGGGATCGGGCTTACGTCCCAATTTGCAAGTGTTAACCCGGAGACCCCCATTGTCTACGCGAACCCCTCTTCTCGTCTCCAGTAATTGAGTTTAAAAAGCCAGAAGAGGGACAGGTTTATGAATTTGGGTTTCGCTTTCGTGTGGTGTTGAGGATTTATTTTTTGTTTGGATCGCGTATATGTTTAATAATATATTTTTTCTGCAAATAGAGGGAATTTTATCATCTCAAAGGAAGGATTCCCACCATAACAGCATAGGTAACATGTTA
This sequence comes from Tetragnatha versicolor, assembly GCA_024610705.1. Taxonomy (NCBI): domain Eukaryota; kingdom Metazoa; phylum Arthropoda; class Arachnida; order Araneae; family Tetragnathidae; genus Tetragnatha; species Tetragnatha versicolor. The sequence goes on from JANDEH010000001.1 coordinate 62,078,094, forward strand.
GGTACAATAGCATGATGTAGGTATAATCATGCTATTATACTTATAATATCTATAGAATATAGCATATCTATTTGAACGAGATTACATGAAGAAAAACCTCATGTGAAAAGTTTACAAGAAAATGCATTTTAAAAGAGAAAAAAATCACCTTTCATAAAAAGTTTTGAATGTTTTAAAATTGTGGTTACATGCCAACTAGGTGATATAGCCTCAAAAGAAAATGACGTATTTGGCTGGTGTTTCCCTGTAAACTTTACGGGGAGTTTTTATGAAAGGATTTTTTATGCTAAACTAGCATATGTCTTTCCTTGGATTGGAGAAGGTAATCTTTAGATGTAACATTGAAATCCCAAATGACTTTCAAATTTTGTTTAAAGGTTTCTAAATTCATCCCAGTATTCTTATTTTTGCATGATGACTACAATTACCATATAATCTCCCCTGCAAGTCTTTAAAGAAAAATCTTATTTTAGTGTTGCAAATTCAGCTCCCCTAGAAACCCTTACAAATAATAATTTTAAAACTGTCTCTACGAAGAAACAATACTATAGTTATTTATGTTAGACATAAGTTATATTTGCTTATTTCACTCTCATATACAGGGTGTTTCAAAATTGCGTTGCACGGCTTTTATTCGGAACCAGCACCTCCTAGGGTCATGGAAGTAAGGTCTACTCCTAGGTAAGTGACCCTGGAGAATCCATTGAGATGACTTACAGCGCCCCTAGCGGCGAAATTATAAAGTTAAAAAAATTAATTTAAAAACTAAAGGAGATAGAGCAAAAACCTCAATAAGAGTATTGTTGCCAACGTCAAGAAGAACTCATTGAAAAAAATTTGATCAAAATATCTTGAATATTCGCGGAGATATTAGCATGTGAAAATAGCACTTTTTCGAGGGTCAAAAAGTAAAAAGTTCGCATATTTGCAAATATTTTTTATTTTTTGATTAAATTTTGCGTTCTTTCAACAAAAAAAACACAAAACTACACAATAACACTGAAAAATTTGCAAATATGCCAACTTTTTACTTTTTGACCCCCGAAAAAGTGCTATTTTCACATGCTAATATCTCCGCGAATATTCAAGATATTTTAATAAAATTTTTTTTCAATGAGTTCTTCTTGACGTTGGCAACAATACTCTCATTGAGGTTTTTGCTCCATCTTCTTTAGTTTTTAAATTAATTTTTTTAACTTTTTAATTTCGCCGCTAGGGGCGCTGTAAGTCATCTCAATGGATTCTCCAGGGTCACTTACCTAGGGGTAGACCTTACTTCTATGACCCTAGGAGGCGCTGGTTTCGAATAAAAGCCGTGCAACGCAATTTTGAAACACCCTGTATCTGTCCGCCTTTCTTCATTATTCATGTAAATAGTTCTGAACACTCACAAAACTCCCAAAGAAACAATCCTCAGATTTAAACTGAAGCAGGTCCTAAAGTTAAATTATTTACAGCAAAAACATCGGATATTTAAATCTTACTACTTTAAATGCAATAATGCACCCTAAATCACAGATTTCCATGATTCCTGTTTTAATTTGTAAGGATTACACAATGCCATCTTCACCATCGATTTAACGCTCCATTTGGCAAAACGTTTCGTATTTTCGTTTCAACCAGTTTCAGATTTCCTGAAAAGGAAATAATCTCGAAATATCAGTTGATGAACTTTCGAAAATTTTAATCCAAAAGAGATACTCTTTTGTTTACTTTTAAAACCTTTCTTCCACAATTATCACTACTCTGATAGTGAACGGCAAATAAAGCGATGTTAATTTCATATGAATTCCTCCTTTTTGTTCGTGGCATCATTGTAAGACTAACTGCAACTGTGCTAATCAGCTTTGTTGTAAGCATGGTTGTAAGACTCACTTAAGTGAGACTCTGATTTTGTAATGAGTGAACGCTTTAAGCTAGCTGCAAAGAGGGAAATTTAAGCTGAAACAAAATTAAGATGTGAGACCAATTAAATAAGTGGATAATACTCGACATTCTCTTCTCGAAAACTACTTCGACTGATCAATTGTTTTGTCTTTTGTTTCGAAATACATTTCTATCCTGTGTTGTTATAAGCTAGGGATTGAAACTAAGATTACTTCACAAACTCTCACTTTAATTTTATTCTTGCTAATGCAGGAACTAACGATTAAACAACTATTTTTCATTCAACAATGTTTTCTCAGATTTTATTAAAACCTAATTAATAAATATTTGCATATCTTCTTCATTAAGTGAAACGCGAAATATTAAAAGAGTTCTGAATGAGAAACAAATGAAATATTAATAAAGAGAACATCGTAAAGGGTATTATATTAGAAAAATTGCTTCTCTTCATTAAATTATAGTTGAACTTCACCTTAGAAAAACTTTAATTGCATTAAACATTATCTGCCTTAAACTTCTAACCTTACCTTTATTTTATTCACTGTAGGACATTTTATGTGTATTAATTTGAAACTTTCGTTTATATCTTCTTTAGTTGAGAGTTTCAGTAATGAGTTTTAAAAGGATAATATTTCTTTCGGAAAGGTTTTTACTTTTTGAAGGTAGTGTACGTTATGTTATTTATAACTTTTATGAAAATAAAAACTAATTAATGAAAACTGGCTTTCGCAGTTATGTTTTTAACAAAACAAAGTAAGATGTTTTTCCCCTTATGAGAGGAAACGAATACAAAATAATTAAAAGTTTCATTGGTGTTATAGTTTTTCGTTCTATATTTTTAAGAATTTGTTGGCCTTGAGAATTTCAGAAATGTACATTTCTACTTTCACAGAAAATATCCCGATATTTTCTCATTAAAATTAAATAGGTATTAAATGAAATTAGATAAATTTAAATGTACTTTTAAGCTATGGTAAGTAAGACAGAAATGAATTTAAGATATACTTATCTAAGATCAAATGAAAATTAATTTTCATTAATTATCTTTTTTATTTGAATTTGCTATGCATTAAAATACAAAATAAATTTTGAAATTACATAAATTAAATTTTAAAATTAAATAAATTATAAAACTTTATATAATTTGAACCAAAATCATAAATAAACTTTCATTCAATATTGATAAAAGATTAAATGGAACTTAATAGCGTAATATGAGTTTTTAAAGTTACCAACGAAGAATACAAATAGCTATGCTTTAAAATTATAGTTCAAGAAATATCGTAAGAAATAAATAGTTACGTTTTGATCAGTGGTATAACGCTTATATAACTTTAATTCCATTAAGTCAAAACTTCCTTGATAACAATAAAGAATTTAAATCACTCACACATAAAATCACATCTTATTTGCACTTGTTTTCAGCGTGAATTTTATAAGCGGCGTACGCTTAAGGTATTTTTATATTTCTTGAATTCATAGACTAAGAATATCCTTAGAATTACCGTACAAATTTGAAAAGACATAGTTAAGCACACTTGCGGTTAACTCATGATTTTGTGTTGAATAGGAATGAACTATATTTGCTATTGCTAAAAAGAGCACACAAAGAACAGTCGAAGTTAGATTTAGTTGCATTCAATAAAACTAGCTAAGTAAAAGGAAGGGTAAAACGAATCCAAAATGGCTAAGGAACACATTGTTCGCGACTATCTTCGATTAATCCCTACAACTTAAATCGTGTATGTTAATTCAAAATTAGAATCGGGAATATTTAACAAAAGATAAAGCCTCTTGTGCTTCGATTCTCACATTTTTATAAGATTTCGTCCTCTCAAACGGTATTATGTTTATGAAGATGATATTTCGGATTCATTGTGTGGCATCAGCTCGCGTTTGCCTGATGTAATTGGAAGAGACAACACAGTTTTCGGGATCTGGAAATATTAAAACGCAGTTAAATGTCTTACTACTGATGAAGGACTCGAGCAGGCAATTGAATGGGTTTGAATGGAACCGGGGACCTCTCTCCCCTATTGACCTTAATGTTACATTGGAACAATGGTCGGAATTTGCATATTTTAGCGCGGAGGAATAAAAATCCGAAACACTCCCTCCTGTTCGATTTTGTATTACAATATCTTTATGTTCGGTGTGGGTGACAGCCTTTGTTGAAAGTTTTCGGCTTTTGAAGAGTGGAAGAATTTTTCGCGAAATTCAACCGGATCATTCTGAGAAGTGTGAAAATTAATTTGGATTGTATTATAGCGGGCATGAAGGGTGTTTAATTGGGTAGCGATGCCATTTTATATTGTGAAAACGGATACATTCACGTGCTTCGAGACTTTCTATTATGCTCGATATTGGAGATGACATCTTCTATTAGGTCCAGATTTCAATTGGGAGTGTCGTCTTAAAATGAGCGTTTCAGGCCTATTTTATTGCAATAAACGTAGAGAATGATTTGGTTATTGTATGGGGCTATCGCACTAAAGCACTATATCTAAAACCCCTACTTCCATTCATTGAATAAACCTCTAGCTTCTGTCCCGATTAAAATCTTCTCCATTTCAATATGCAGTTCTAAACAACAAACCAGTTGAATGTGTCAGGTTTATAGTATTTCTTAAGATCGTTTATAAAATATACTAGTTTCTTAATAAAAATAAATTTATGACTTTAGGATATATTTTATTTCATTTGGAAATAATGAAATAAATATTTGGAATCTAAACAAAGTAATTTACATTAAAGGAGGAGAGCTATTCAAACTACTTATTTTTAGTGAGCCAAACTCCAAATTACAGTTAACCTTTTGATAAAAATTATGGCTCAAAGACTAAAGGCATTGCTAAATAACAATATTTATTGATACAGCTTTTTAATGATCTAAAGGTATTTGACAATTTGTTAAATATTACTTTTAATTAAGGGAAATGTGGGTATAGTGGACACTGTACCAATAGTGGCCACATAGCTGATTAATTTGAAATAAAACGAGTTAGAGGCTTCAAACAGCGTCAAAATTCATAGGCATAGTAGATTGTACAATCAGGTAAGCTGGTAAATTACCACCGATACCACAGATCAGCATGGGAAGGATATTTAAATATTTGAAAATAACAACATCGGCCGAGTGACTGAAATTTGATTTTGCTTATTGAATCGCGTAAGGAAACGGGTATATCGGAACTGATTTTTTTGTATTTATGACCATTTGATTGACTTTTAAATTTATATTAAGATAGAGAAGAGTGTATAAAATGATACTGAATAAAATTAATTTGAAAATTTTGACTTTACGAGGGACTTATGGGGGTGGCCACTATACCACCACAAAATCTTAGATTTTCCAATAGTGGCCCCGCAATGGCTTCCAATAGAAACTTAAATAACATTGAATTTGGATCAGTTTTTCTTCATAAACTGTTGATTGTGCTTTAAAATGAGTGTTGTATGAATTTGGTTTCATTCTGACTTCGGGAACCAAGGTTTCCAAAACATTGAATTACATGTTTTAACTCCTCTCAAATCAGCTACAGCGTAGGCTTTGGGCCGGAAACTTTCAAGTATTTTTTTTAAATAAAGCTTATTTAATTTGATATAAAATACATTTCGCTGGGAAGGAAGATTTAACTAGAAATAAACGACTATACCAAAAAAACCCCATCAATTGCATGCATAAACCCCTCATATAGGCAGAAAAAGAGAGGTGTCCACTATAGATGCAAGAGGTGTCCACCATAGATACAACAGCTACATCTATGTGGCCACTATAGATGCAATTTGGAGTACTTTTTAAAAATTCATTAAAAATACTTTACCCAATCTAATTAAAATTATAAATAGTAAAATCGAAAGAAGAAGATCCAATTAATCTGAAAATAGGATGATAACGGTTTCCAAGCAAATAGGTCGGTATTTATTGAGAATTTAAGCAAAAATTTTCCTTAAAGTGTCCACTATACCCATATTTACCTTACTCACTATAATGTTAAAATGTAAACAAGATTTTTTTTTAACAGCCTTTTTTCAATCACGTTAAGCTTTTATTAAAAAATTATCTTCTGAAAACCGAGATACCTAAAATATAAAGAAATGTTAAACTATAAAAGAATGAGTGAAATCGACAATAATTATTCATCAATTAGAAAGAATTAAAGATAAGAAATATGAACTCTTATGAGTTTAAAAGGATATACGTATGTATAAATGTATGTTTTTAAACATCTCATTTCATAAATTCTTAAACATGCATAAAGATTAACACAAATCTAACTTTAAAAATTACTGAAAATGATAAAAATATACCTACTTTTCGATTAAATCCATTTATCAACGTTTTGAATTTAAAAATTGCATTCGTCATAAATAAAATGACATTTTATTTATAAACTGAAACAGTTACCCAGACATATAAATAAATATACTTATAGTTTTAAAATGTGCTTTTATTGACACGTTTTTTACATTAATTGTTGAGCAGTTTAGAAGTATTAAATATTAAAAAAAGTATAAAGGAACAAGTTTTTAGATAATGTTTTAGGTGAACATAGCTATCATCTAAAAGTTCACTTTTTATAGTGAACTTCTCCGTATTTAGTTTAAGGACGGATATTATTTTTACCTTGAAGAGACAGAGTCCCAATAAGTCGGATGTCCTGCAGGTGTCCCTTAAAAAACAGTCTGAATTCGGTCAGCGTGGACACAGGGAGAAAGAGGAGGTCAGGGCAGGACGACAACCTACCTGCAAAACCCCTTTGGGTCCCTTTCAAGAGACCCCTTTCTCAAGACCTTGGGGGTCTCGAGGGAGCGACGAACCCTGGACATGGAATATCGGTCGAGAAAAACCGTTTTTTTCGTGCTCGTCTTTTCATTGTTGGCGGAGAGCGAAAGGGGTGAAGTGAGAGAATCCTTGAGTTTGATCGGTATTGAAGCAAAAGGGAAATTGTGATAAAAAGTGACTGTCGCATTTAAATTGTTAAAAATAACTTCCCCCACAGAAGTTCTTTAGTGAGTTCTCAAAATAAAAAGTGTTCAGTTTTAAAATATGAATTACTTGTTTTGCGATCTCCAGTATATTTGTCAGTGTTAGACATTTTTACCTAGTTTTCACTATCAGCTCTCTTATAATGTATATTCGTTTCTTGGTAAAATGATAAATTGATAATATCTCGATTAAATCATTTTAAGAATAAAAATTATTAAATATTATTAAATGTGTATTACCTGATAACACTGGTTTTATCAAAGATTCTATGTTTAAATTGAGAATACAAGGTAATAAAATTTCCGTTGTTGTTATCGTAACTCTCCTGAAGATACATATAAAAAGGAGACAGACACAGAAAGAACTAATAATGTAAAGGAAAAGAAAGAATGAGAGAAGAACTTTTAAAAAAATTGTTGAAAAACAAATAATACAGATATAGGGAAGGAGAGAAGCCTTAAAAGAGTGAAACATTTAAAAACATTTAGGTTTTAAGCAATAAAACATGAAAATTTAAATAGAGAATGAAGAGAATGACGAGGGAATCAACAAAAAAGAGAAGATAAAAGAAAATACATAAATTATAGATCTAAATATTTTATGGAATGCTGACCAAACAAATAATTAACCTTTCAACAGCAGCTTGATATTTTTAAACAGCTTCACATCAAGAGACCCATTCGTTCAGCCGCATTTTCTATTTACTAATTTCTTAGTCGCAAGCTGTACAACTCACGAATTCAAAACAAGCAAATAACACCACTAAACATCTCAATCGACGCATTTTACGAGCAACCTTGATTCAATGCATCAATAATAACCAAAAGCCCAACGATATGAATAAACACCAAAGCGCACACAAGTTAAAACTTCCACCCTCCATCAGCACTTTATCGCATCGGCGTCTTTTCAAAAAAATCGCGCCTGCAAATCGCCAAACGACATGGAAACACCCTCTCACAATAGGCATACCCACTTTTACCTTGGACTTTATCGCTTTCCTTCCGCGCAGAGAAAGTCATATAAGCGTCATGGAATTTATTTACTTCTTCTCATAGCCGGGCATCTCCCTTTCTGAAAGCCCTCCTACCCCTGCGACATCTTTACGATTTCACGGGGACATGAAGACGTTTGGAGCGACGTGGGAGTGTTTTTTTTTGCGTATAGTCCCACCTGCAGATGCGCTGTCAGGTCAAGAGTTCCATAAAGTAAGTCGCGCGTTTTTCGCTAAATGTGGAAAGGAGCCTTTTCTTAGGGGACTTCCGATAATTTTTTTGGGAATAGAGCTGGAGGGGGATTGCTGTGATTTTATGGTTTTAGAGAGGATGCTAATTTATATAGAGAAACAGAAAGAAAAGTGTATGGTGTTTTGTTTGAGTTTTCTCGACGCAAGAGAGATGTTAATCAAGATAATAGGACAAATAAGATCATTAGATGGATATTTTTAAGATATTATAAGATTATTTTTAATAATCAAGATAAATAAGATTATTATGAGAAAAAAGATAGTAACAAATGATTTTGGTTAAATAAGCTAATTGTAATTTTTATGCGGTGTTTTAATTTTCATTTAGTCCCCTTATTTAATGTAGGGTTTTAAGATATTATTTTTCAGCATACATGTAGATGTGGTAATCATGTTATGCTTAGAGGCGTTTAGAACTTAAAAAAGAACTATCTCATGGATCTGGTCTGATCTAGAGAGCCTGTATACGAGAGAGGCGACAACCCAGTATAGCTCGCTGATTGGTCAACAGCGTTTTCTGTTCCCCGCAGATTTCCATTCCATTGAATTAGCATGGGAGCGAGATCAGCGGCATGAAACAGTTTGGACAGAATCGGAGATTTGGACAGTTTTAATTGCGCGCAAGGATGCGCAGAGACGCTTTTAAGCGAGTTGTCGTCTCTCTCTCTCGTATACAGGCTCTCTAGTCTGATCCAGAGCAGAGAGATAAGGAAGAAGAAGATGTTATTAAGTTATCCCCAAATCACTCGAAATCTTATAGTTCCTACTAAGGTAAATGTGGGTATAGTGGACACTTTAAGGAAATTGTTTGATTAAATTCTCAATAAATACCAACCTATTTGCTTGGTAACCGTTATCATCCTATTTTTAGATTAATTGGATCTTCTTCTTTCGATTTTACCATTAAAAATTTTAATTAAATTGGGTAAAGTATTTTTAATTAATTTTTAAAAAGTACTCCAAATTGCATCTGTAGTGGCCACATAGATGTAGCTGTTGTATCTATGGTGGACACCTCTTGCATCTATAGTGGACACCTCTCTTTTTCGGCCTATATGAGGGGTTTATGCGTAAAACTAATGGGTTTTTCTCGGTATAGTCGTTTATTTCTAATTAAATCTTCATTCCCAATGAAATGTATTTTATATCAAATCAAATTAGCTTTATTTAAAAAAAATACTTGATAGTTTCCGGCCCAAAGCCTACGCTGTAGCTGATTTGAGAGGAGTTAAGCATGTAATTCAATGTTTTGGAAACCTTGGTTCCCGAAGCCAGAATGAAAACAAATTCATACAACACTCATTTTAAATCACAATCAACAGTTTATGAAGAAAAACTGATCCAAATTCAATGTTATTTAAGTTTCTATTAGAAGCCATTGCGGTGGCCACTATTGGAAATTCTAAGATATTGTGTTGGTAAAGTGGCCACCCCCATAAATCCTCGTAAAGTCAAAATTTTCAAATAAATTTTATTTATTATCATTTTATATACTCTTCTTTATCTTAATATAAATTTAAAAGTCAATCAAACGGTAATAAATACAAAAAAAATCAGTTCCGAAATACCCGTTTCCTTACGCAATTCAATAAGCAAAATCAAATTTCAGTCACTCGGCCGATGTTGTTATTTTCAAATATTTAAATATCCTTCCCTAGCTGATCTGTGGTATCGGTGGTAATTTACCAGCTTACCTGATTGTACAATCTACTATGCCTATGAATTTTGAAGCTGTTTGATGCCTCTAACTCATTTTATTTAAAATTAATCAGCTATGTGGCCACTATTGGTACAGTGTCCACTATACCCACATTTACCTTAGTTATGTTCATAAAACCCATGAAACACTGAATTAAAATACTCGACTTGAATTAAATTGTAATTAAAAAGAGAAAATATAGACTGCTTAAATACACCAAGGTAAATAAAAACCTTTTAGAAAGTAACTTATTAATTAACTGAGTTTTTAGTGTACCATTAATTAGTAATTAATAAACCATATATAATATTGGGTAACACTGAAAAAAAAACCCACTCTTCATGCCTTAATTTTTATCCCCAAACCGAATTAAAGTATCTCGTTACCCTCAAAAAATAATCAGGGGTACGCATATAAGCTAAACTATTTCATGTTGAATCATCCTCATTAGAATGAACCTTCCGCATTGCATTGTGAAGTTTATACGACTCAGTCTGACCTGCTCAATCGCTTGGGTCACCTTCTCTTTTGTCCGTGCTCAATGAAATAAAATGTGACTCAGGTTCATTAAATGAAATTAAACTCTAGCGGAACAGTCGGGACAAAGAGTCCGTTCCAATTTCAGTGTGAGTTTAGGACGGTATATGGGATTCCCCACTTTCCCTGTCGAAAAACACTTCTACTCTTAGATCCGGAACTATACTCAGTTGCAACTTAACTTGAGCCTGTAGAAATATGCTGAGAGCAACCAAAGAAAGTAGTTCTCCTTGCGGTGTAGTAATTTTGAGTGAAATTAAGATATTCAATTTTAAAATATGATTAGTTTTTTTAATCAATGTATATTAAGCGTCTTTTCATCCCGATTTGCATAAAATGTTCAGTATTAATATTTTTTCAAGTGGGGTAACGCGTAGTAGTACAACTAGCTCTGAAACTCGCCAGCCAATAAGAGCTTCTAGAAACACAGCAGGCTTTCTGTTTACTCAGATTTTCTTCCGCGCGGCCGTGACGTCAGGCTCAACTTAAGCTGCAATAGAGTATACCTACTTGGAAATATATAAATAAAATAGCCATGTGCAGAATCCATACCTTTTATGGACACGCACTACACTTTTTATAAGCTTTACGGTTCAATTCCGTTACCTGTCCCGCTAAGTATCATCAATCACCATGGGGGTTTAGACTCCAAATGTTAGAAATATTGCCAAAAATTGCAAACTAATCTGTATTTTAATATACAGTTATATCAAAACTAAACATCAAAAATTTGGCGATGATTGGATTTTTCATGTCTTAAAACACCGTTATTAAACACACATTATTAACCGAATAACTTAATATACATTATCAATCGATTCACATAGTATACATTTTCAATACAAATTCTTTTATTAAAAACATAAATTTTCCCAATCATAAATTTGATACCAAGAATATAATTTTATATAAAATTTTTGGTTCTTATGTATTATCCCGTCTACCATGCTCCTGAATTCAAAACGTTATAGAAGTCTATTGAATGTTGTATAGCTGTGATGCTGAATTTAACGGCTGCTGAACTCTCGGCGGTATAATACGTAAGTACCAAATTTTTTAATCACTAGCCTGAAACCGGCATGAACATTCTAAAGTTATCATGGAAGAAAATTTAATAGCAGATATCCAAATTACTTCATAATACGATCTTCTTTTATTAAAACGTATCGAGTTCTACTCTCATATACTCCTGTTCATAAAAAATGCAACACCATGAAGGACTTGTTAGATTTTGATGAAATTTACACAGCAAGTGATCTTTGTGAATACAAATAAATGATATAATTTTCAGACAAAGGAATAAAATTTAATATCGAAAATCGGTGTTTAATGTCTTCCATACGCGCTGCAATGAGAGCCTCTATACGACAGGTTATTGAATCAAATAGATTGAAATTTTGACTGAGGAGGTGATTTTCATCTAAGATTCATCCCAAACCCAAAGTTTTCCAATATTGGCAACATAACAAGCATTTTAAGCATGAGAACAAACCAACGAAATTTTAATCGAGCTCCATAGGTGAAATTTTGGATGAAGAAATTTCTCGAGAAAGAAACTGTCTTTATTGGATGTAAAGTAAGTTTGGAATATTCCAAAAACACATGTGTACGGGATTTGTTGTGATGAATTACAGCTTCAGGATCGCTTCGAAGGTAGGGTATAACTTTTGGCTCCAAAAATTTTTAGAAATTTTTTTAAGAAATGAGATTGCACTCATTTTTTATCTAATGAGGTTGCCCATGGTACCCAATTGTGCTCCAGGTCAAAACTCTTCTCTTCTTCACCCCAGACTCAATATAAAACACTCTAAAAATTGCGATTTTCGGCATAGCGTCCAAACCCAATTTAGGTGTCATGTTAACCAAAATTGAAGGGGGATTTCTTTAAAAGGACCATTTGTTATCAGTAATCATGCGAAAATATTTTTTTGTGGATCCCATGGTAGCTTTATGCACCGATGGAATTCCATCGATGGAGCGCTGTAAAAAAAACGATACTTGGTGAATTTTGGTGCAATGACGACCGATTAACTAATGGAGCAGACAATGATAGACCTGTAGCAGTATTTTAACATTTTGAAACATGTTGAAAAGTCACTCAATTATCCGGCACTGCCATGTGAATGAAGCCTCTTTCATCCCGTGCTGAAGTGACTATAAGGGGTCCAGACCCCAATTTTCAACTTGCCTTACCCTTTTTGGACCTCTGCTTTCAAACCCATATCAATATTGTCCGGTTTCCCTTCATCTGACCAGCGGTAAAACAGTGTGAAAAACACCCCTCCGGGAGGCTAAACATTAATCCTCTTTAAAACTCTGTTAAATGTTCATATGACATCCGTTAAGGTCTAAGGGGTATAATAACATCTAATGACAAGATAATCAACGGCCGACAACCTTCTTACAAGCCCTTAACGTCCCGTGACAGCCTCCCAAATATACGAATAATTCAGTGGTTGAGAAGACACTGTTCAGCTCTCGCATGCGCTATAGCTCTGAATTTGATATCATTTGATAATCAAACCATAATGAACTTACCCTGAAAATTTCAAGTTAATCGAACAATTCTTTCTTGGTGTTGCATTTTTTATGAACAGGAGTATACATAGGGCCAAAAAGACGTAATTACGGAATTTACAATTACTCGCACAAGTACAATATTACGAAGTTAGCTCACATTTACGCAAAGCATAATTTTTTCCTCTCTACAGGTAGGTCTCATTCATAGAAAATATATCCAAGGTTAGTCTCCTAATCTGTTAGAAGTGACTGATATTGAGTGATGTGTTTCATTGTCGTCGTGGTTGGGTGATTAGAAAATGCACCGGAAAACAATTGACCGATATTTTGTGGTGCTTAGAAGTTAATTGAATCTAAAATTAGCTTTTTGTACGCCATCCCACCTGTGACGAGTTAATTGCTAGACGTTACATTCAGGAAACACAAAAGTTTGTGTTGCGTTTAAAAACAAAGACAAAATTACAAGTTGTTTCTAATAACTGTATTTGAGACACTGCACTTGATGTTCTGCACACTTGGGTTCTGTTCTGTGTAGTTTCGTTTGTTTTATGTATGATACCTATAATTTGTAGGTAGTTGTGATTTACGATTATATTTTGTTGTTTTTAACTACTAACTGTAGTTTGTTCTGAAAATGCTTTTACATAATTTAATTTTACTGCTTACGATGTAGTTAAGAGGTCAGTTCGTAGTTTGGTTAAACTAGTTGCACTTTAGATGTTGAATTATAATCATGAATATATTTTATTTATTCGACTCTCTATAACGTTCGTTATTTGTTTGTTTTATAAATTTTATTGTAATTAGAAAATAAAATTTGGATGACGATGCAGATACCACAAAATGGGTTAACTTTGCCCGAATGAAGTGTTTTTTAACATTACAAGTTATATAAACAAAATGGTGTGGATTAATGTTCAAAATATTTAAAAATATGTTTTGAATTTGGGCTAAAGTTATCTTGAATTAGGAACATATTTTCGTACACGAAACTGACTTTATTTTAGAGTTTCCAAAGAAATTATTTCTAAAATTGACAGATGAATAGTAAACAGTGTTTTAACATTCTTTGTAATTGATTGTCTAAATTGTGGAGAAAAATCTGCTTTGAAAAAAGAAACTGACATTTTTCTTTGCCACATCTTTCACACAAAAAGGATACGATCTACATTCTACACCCTACTATCTTTAAAGTTTATTTAATTATGATTTAGATATTGTGATCACATTCTTTTATATAGAAAGATCACATAAAAATCTTTCCCATGGTTAGGCCAAAGTTACCCCATTTTACGGTACTTTTTAAACATTATCTCAAAAAATTTACTTTGTAGAGAAAGTTGTAAAAATCCTTATCGTCTTGGGATTAGTACCACTTAAAACAATTGTATCCGAGAGAGAAAGGAAGGAATACGACCAAAGCTATGTAAGTGAATTAAATATAAGCATTGAAAAGAATAAATAAGGCAGTATTCAAAGAGTTAATGTTTCTCTTTACTGCTTGCATTAGATTTTTTGAAGCAGTTTTTCACAAAGAAGTTTCTTTATGCGAAATTCGACTCAAAGGGGCATTTTTTATCAAAAAGATCGAAAACCACTGCCATTTCAACTTTCCAATGGCCAAGAGCGCTCTTTGAATCTCCGCTCTCTAACAGCCACTGTGGTGAAATAAAAGTCGTTCGTTGGACAACTTAAGTTTCCATGGAAACCATTGAGCATACCGCCTTTACGGCAAAGAGATCAATCGGAAGGGATGGAGCTATGACGTCATCTGCGCAGACATCAGAGGGCCTCCGACCGAGAAATATGAACAAAATTGTGGGAGGGGCTTCGATTCCAAGACTAAGCTTAATCAAATCAACGAGACAGGCAACTCTTTAGCATGGTTTGCTTTTAGTTGAATTCAGGATGTTTTAGTTATTATATTTTCTCGTCAGGTTTTCTCGATTGTAATATTATTCAGAAATTTTTAAAAGAAATGGCAGTATATTGAGGATCAAGGGTATGAAGTTCAAGCAGACAGTATAAATTGTAGCATCTATTCTATAGAAACACGGTGAACGATTTCACTCAATTGTTAAAAAGATGAAATTTGTACTTGTGGTTGGAATATTATAATCCATATTTGAATTAGTTATATTTTAATTATTCAGTTTTAGGTGTCAATGTCCTCTAATAGAGAACTGTATTCAAATGCCTGTAAAAGTTTCTGTTAAGCGAAGTAAAAGGATTTGTGAAAAGAATCTATAAGTTCTTGTGATATAAAGAGGATTTAACATTTTTATCGTTATTCAAATGTCATATTGAGAAGTTTAGAGTGAGAACAAGTCATATTAAGAGGAATTTTAAAAAATACTACCACAATGCTTCAAAACAAGAAATAATATTTAATAGTCAGGAGATGTAAATTAGTAATATTTAAAATTTTATACTATTATAATATTTCTAGGAATGCAGAGTTTATTGTGTTGCAGAGTTATGCAAAGAATATATTTTCAATTGTTTCCCAACTAATACTAGAATTGAAACATTGCTTTACCTTCATTTACAGAATGAATTAATCATTCTTTTAAACTCTTTATTTTGACTTTTTCAATGGAACACACATACTTAGACCATATAAAGATAAAAAATAAATGCATGAAAATGAAAGAATTTACTTCATATTGTATAAAAATATTTTTCAATAAAATATAGATATTATATGTAAAGGTAATTAAATAATACAATGGCTGAATTTTTCCCGTATAATTTAAAGCTACTTTACAGACAAAATTGCTGGAAAACGTCATGTAATAAGAAGTTAATGCTTTGAATGTAAAGAAGAGATAAATCTGAGTGGCAAAAGCTGGTGTGTAAGCTTTAATTTTCAATAAAGTTATAGTTTGATATAACTATATTGAATATAATTTAATTTTAATATTTAGTTTAATTTTGATTTTGTAAACAGTAATTTCTTATACTGTAATTATTACGTAACTACTTTTTTTGAATAACATGTTACTTTATTACCTTTATTAGTAGTAAAATACTATTTTATAATTAAGAAGTTTGTCTATGAGTGTTATTACTTTCGAAAATATACTCAATCACACCAGAAGAGAAAAACCACCAAACATTTAAAAATATTACAAAGTTTTTTTTGTTATATTGTGTATTTTAAAGTTAGATATATCTCTGAATTGTTAGAGTGTGTGTAATTGTTGAAAGGGTAAGCTTTTGTTACCATTTTTTGATAAAATTAACTTATAAAATTAAATTAAGTGAAATTAAGTGTAAATCCACTTGAAAAAAGTTTTCAGATTGGTAAAAGGATTTTTAGACTGAATTATTTAGAATTTACTTCGAATTAGACGCCTGGGATCCAGGTACGACAATATGTTTAGCCTCACTAGAAGCCTATGACCTCTAAGCATAAAATTACTATTATGTAACTAAATATCACAATTCGTCTAAGAATCCCTTTGAAAAATTATGAATGAAACAAAAACAACTTAATTTTAGTCCAATATCCTCCAACCACTATGCTTACACTTACGATACTTGACTTTTTTCCACAAAATTTAAGAAACTTTTATGAGAATCACAAAACAATAGATTTCATCTAAATATAATAAAATCAAGTGTGGGTATACACTGTAAAAAATAATCCTGCAAAAAAAAACAGAAAATTTCTGGCAGCAAAAGTTGCCAGAAAAGTTTTGTAGGCCGAAAAATCCTGTAAACAGAAAAAAGCTGTTACCTACAGGTAAATGCTGTAAAAAGAAACTTTCTGTCAAGTGAGCTACAGATTTTTCTGTTGCCTCTCAGTAATTTTCTGCTTGTGCGCATGGACTTATTTTAGTTGAGTTCTTTTTAATTGTAATTAATTAATATCCGGGGATAGAACCCACGACCTACCGCATGCTAAGCACGCACGCTACCACTGCACCAACGAAGATTCAGTATAATACTGCCAATAGCTGTATTGGTTTTCGATGCAGTAAGTTTCTGTTTAAGTACAGATAAGCTAAAAAACTAGAAAAAGCTGTTTTTTTACATAAAATAAATAGAAGTGCGGTGGGAATGTTACATGACAGAATATCTCTGTAAACGTAAAGTCATTGTCTCTCTATTCTAAAAAAAAGTTTTTGGTGAACGGTTTCCAGAGAAAGGCTTTTTAATTACTGAACCGAATGACACATATATGGTATCAAAATGTCCGGATTCTTTCCGGATTTCCGAGTAAGCCCTTCGATTTTTCAAAAAAATTCTCAATTTTAAAATATTTCCATTTTTTTAGATAACGGATAAGGTCGCAGTTATAAAGCAAGTACTGTCAATCAAATTATTATGCATCCAATCACAACGTCCGATTGACGCTTTATTTTAAGATGAAACATGTTTTTTCACCTTTTAAATAAAGTACTTTCTTGATGAAATATCACTCAAAGACTGATAAAAACATATTCTAAAAACTTACATGAACGCCATTTTATACTAAAATTTCACACTTTTTGTCCAATATTTATAATTTTTATTCTGATTTTATCGAAATTAATTGTAAACATAGTGATGTTTTGTCTCTTATTGTTTTCAATTGCTTAAACGGTATTGTTTAACAAGTCTGGGTTTAAAAAAAATATGAATGATAAACACTAGGCATATTATACTATCGAGTTACTTTAAAATAATAATTTTTTCTTTGGTATGAATATTGATAAACAATTAGAATTAGTTATTTTTATAATCATAGATTAAAAATAATTAAGATGAATATTTTTAAAAACATTTCGTTTAAATTTTTGATAAGTTCGAGTTAATACTCAAACTTTTAAGGGAGATTTATTCATGGTGGGGATTTGAAGTATTTTTAATAAGTTGGTTGACGTTTTTTCTGTAAATTGTTTGATTGTTTTATAAAGTGTGTTAAGTTCAACGAGTTGGAATTTGTGGGAATTGCGAAGCAATTCCAAAAGGTCCTGCGTCAGCAGTTTACGGGGGTTGGCGAGCGATAGCGAGCAGGGGGCGGTAGCTCCCTAGTTATTGAAAATTTCTGTTTTTCTACAGTTTTTTTACAGTGTATGTGTGTGTGTCTTCTATACAAATCCACAGTTTACTTCCGATCTGCACCAAACTTGGTATACCTACGTAAAAAAACTCAGAAAAAAACATAGGCTATGTTTCGAAAACTTTTAATGACCCCTTGACCCTCTTTTGACCCTTTTTATGGTCATTTTGCTGAAATAGCTTTATTTCTACTCAAGAAGAGATATGCTTACTCCATTGTTACAAAGAAAATTTAATGCTAAACAACAAGTTTTAATAGAAACACTAGGTACAACTCTATTTAAAAATTATATTAATAATTTAAAAACATATTTCAATGAAATTTAAAAGTTTTAAGTATAAGTTTAACATATTTTTATTTTAGAGTTTATCTAATTTTTATATTTTAAAAAGCTTTATGGATTATAATGTTGTTAAAATAGTCTCCATGGAAACGAGGATGTAAAATCAAAAGGTGATAATATTTTAGCTTTTAAGAAAGTTGGTTGCAAACAAAAAAACTGTTAAAACTCCCTTTCAACTAGAAAAGATTGATTTTTTTTCTTAAATTGCAAAATGGAATAACCCGTGCTGCCTTTTATACTGGAAGAGGAACTCTAAAAGAGTGTTCCTGCAAAGTATCGTACCGTAAGTATATTCTTAAGGATGGTTATTCTATGTAATTTTAAAGTTGGTGGGACTTGTAAGTACCGTTAGTACACTCTTTAAAATGACAGTCTCAAAAAGGAGCAAAAATTACTCAAATCTAAGTATGTCACGCTCTCAAACAGGCTCCGATCCAAATTTACTCAAATTTGAAAATATGCATGTACTCATTTTTGAAAATGTGCAGATACTAAAAAATAAAGCATCATGTCAGTGTTGCCAACTTAGGGGTTCCCCCCCCAAATTTAGGGAGGGAAATGTGGGATAGGATATTTTTAGGAGTGTTATATTTTAGGGAGTTTTATAACTTCAAATATTTATATTTTTATTTCAAATTAAGCAAAATAGGGTTTTTAATTTGGGCTTTAGGGAGATAAATTTTTGAGAGTTGGCAACACTGCATCATTAGGGTGTCTCATAAAAAGCCTTTTTTCGAAAAACCTTGCTCCCCTGGGCTTTTCCCATTCCCTTTGGTCCCAAAAGATAGTGTGTGAAGTTTTATCCCCCTAAGTTAACTCTAGGGTTTGCCTGTAGAGCCCCAAAGTTTGAAAAAAGTAGAAAAAATGACCAATTTTCAGAATTTTTAAAAATTTTGTTTAAGATTGATAATGCTAATAAAACTGGTTCAAATGCGTCTATAGGACTGATTTAGATGGAATATATTTATTTATGTGTATTAACTGTACCCTATAGCCCCTATAATTTAAGATTAAAACGTACTACTTCGGGACGTTGCTCACGCCAAAGCTTATAATCCACTACCGGTGGACGAAATTATTTAAATCCGAATATCTTCGAAGGAACTCCCTCAAATGATGCCATCTGCGGCTAAAATGATATTGTAAATTAAAAAAACAGTGATATAACAGTTTTGAGCCCTTCCACTGAGCTTTTAATGTAAAAAGTGCTTTTCTTCAAAATTTCTTGTTTCCAGCTGATGAAACCCAAAACTTATACTAAAAAAGGGGTTTGCTGAATTTTTTTAGATACTAAACATTGGAACCTTTATAGGGGTTTCATTTTTTCAAGTAGAATTAAATTTTAAACAACACAGATCGGAAATGACATGAATATTTCCTATACCTGACATGAAAATCGATTTTCTTTTTTCAAAGTTAGGAAAATAGTTTAATATACTTGTGAATCTTGGTTGAAATGATAAAGAAAGAAGTTTTTAATTAAAACTTTCCCCTAATACGTTAAAAGGAAGTAATTTTCCAAACTTAAAAAAAGAAAATGGATTTTCACGTCTGGTATAGGAAATATCCATGCATTTCCGATCTGTGCACTATAAAATTTAATTCTACTTATTAAAAATGAAACCCCTATAAAGATTTCAAAGTTTGGTATCTAAAAAGTACAACAACCCCCTTTTTTAGTATAAATTTTTGGTTTTATAAGCTGGAAACGAGAAATTTTGAAGAAAAACACTTTTTACATTAAAAGCTCAGTGGAAGGGCCAAAAACTGTTATTTCACTGGTTTTTATAATTTATAATATCATTTTAGCTCCAAATGGCATCATTTGAGGGATTTCCTTCGAAGAAATTCGGATTTAATTAATTTCGTCCACCGGTAGTGCATTATAAGCTTCGGCGAGTGCAACGTCCCTAAGTAGTAGTACGTTTTAATCTTAAATTATATGGGCTATAGGGTACAGTTAATGCACATAAATAAATATATTCCACCAAAATAAGTCCTAAATGACACATTTGAACCGGATTTATCGCATTATCAATCTTAAATTATAATTTTTAAAAATTCTGAAAATTGATCATTTTTTCCACTTTTTTCAAACTTTGGGGCTCTACAGGCAAACCCTAGAGTTAACTTAGGGGGATGAAACTTCACACACTATCTTTTGGGACCAAAAGGAATGGGAAAAGCCCTGGGGACCGAGGTTTTTCGAAAAAAAGTTTTTTTTTGAGACACCCTACTGCATCATGTACTCATTTTTTAATTCGTCCATGACATTCTTATAAAGAGAGTGCAATGTAATACAGTTATGTAAGATGACCATATTACCACGTTACTATGAAGTATGTCAGTAAGTTGAGTGTGTCGTCACAAAGTTGTGTAACACATTACCACACTAACATAAATGTATACTTTCTATGAATTTTACAAATATTTCAAGTTTTAAAAATAAACTAAAAATAAGTATAATTAGAGTGGTGACTATTAAATTGTTTGAATCTGAGTATTTCTGGTGTTTCAAAAATTGAAAGCATTGGATCGTCATATTTGAAACAAAAAATTTCATACCAAGATGAGAACATCGATTTATACTCAAATTTGAAACTGTCATTTCTCTCAGTGTAAGCAGGGCCGCCGAGAGCCAAATTGGGCCCCGGCAGGGACAAGGTTGGGAAGCGGGCCCCCAGTCACTATACTTCTTATTTTCAGGTAGGGGCAAAGTACCCCCCCCCAAATATACAAAGTACCCCCCCCCCCATGTATTCATAGGCTTAATGTAATGTTTAGAATATTTCTAGACAAGATCTGAATTTCACTCAACTTGAAAATATCGTTTTCTTTTGATAATACGATGAGTAACAAGCTATAAAGGGGGTCTGGGGTCCCAGAAAATTTCTATGTAACTATGAGTATTATTTTGGATATTTATTCTATTAGAGTTTTTTATTAGAGACTAAATATCTTAGATAAGTAGTATAAAGTATATTTGACTTCCAATCAAAAGGTGAATTAAAAAAAAAATTCTAGATCAAACTGCTACACCAACTTTTTTTTCAAGATAAAATATGCATTTTTATAAAAAATGTAACCGACTATAATTCCAATATAGAAATAAACCAAATGACCCCCCTATGGGGGGTCTGGGGCTCCAGAAAATTTTTGAAAATATGTCCCTAGAAAACCGGGAATTTACTCATTTTTGGACCTTTATGTGGAAAAATTAATTTCCAAAATATTCAAAAATACATCCATCTTAGAACTCAATATGAAACCCTAGAGGCCCTGGTGAATCGTACCCCCTCACTCCCATCTCAGGCCTGGCCTGAGTGTAATGATGGTTATTCTATATAAATTTTAAGTTGGTGGTTGGTGGGACTTGTAATTACCGTTAGTAGGTAAAGGACTAAAGTGTTATACCTTATCACAAACTAAAGCGTTTATTTTTGCGAGGAGCTTTCGCAGGCGGAAAGCGCGCCCGCAGGTCCGCCGATCCATCACCGGCGGGCGATCTCAAACGCCCGCGCTTCACCGGGAGCCATTCAACAGGAGGAGAAAAAGCGAGGAGCGAAGGTGCTTCATCCGAGAGCGCCACCTGGGTACAGGTGTTCGTGTGGAGTTCCGAAACGAAACAACCCGGTGTGGCGGAAGCGAGCTTCCCCGGCAAGGTGAAGAGCAACACTTGGTTCCGCGAGTTCACGAGCGAAACATGTTTTTGCGCTCTCTGCAACACCGGTTGACCGCTTGAACTTGAACTTTTTTTCCGGCGACAGTGTTGTGCGGACAGCGGTCAGTTGGACCTTCGATTTTGGAGAGTGTTTAGTGACCACCCCCTCTGTTTTGTTTGGATTTTTTGTTCGTTTTTGATTTGTGATTTGATTGGAAAATTTCTCGAGATCTTTTGGATTTTGTGTGCCTGACTTTTTTTCCTGTATTGAACTTGGACTTGCTAAGCACCGGTGTCTTCTGGTGTGAAACTATAGACTCTAGACTGTTGGGGTTTAACATGAATTTTTAAGGTAAGTGGAGCCTTCATCATCGTTTTTGTATAATTTTAAATTTTTATCCCAAATAATGTACACTAGATAGAATACCAATATGGACTGTTCAAGAATATTTTAAAAGAGTAACAAATCAAATCAAACCAAATTACAATTAACATTTTAATTTCTAATAAAAAATTGTGATTTTGTATAAATGGTATTTCAATAGCGCTTTACATTGTTATCTATCAAATGAAAACATCACTCAAAGCAGTGTCATTTTCTGTAAATAAAGTCAAGAACATCCAATGGCATTCTAATTAAATTCCATTATAAATTTATGGGATCAAGAATAAATAACAAATAGATTTAAAAAATTATAATTTCCTCATAAACTGTATAGTATTTAATAGAAGGTATTGCACTACATTTCTGTGCATGAAGCCTTCATTTAATCCTGTGCTAAAATGTAAATTTTTATACATTATTTTAACACTTTTAAAAATACAAGAAAAGGAATGAAAAAACAATTAAACGAGTTCGGATACCTCATTAATTAAAAAAGTGGCTGCTTATTAGTAGTTTATAGGTATTTTCTGCATTATCAAATAGGGATTAGAAAAACCTTTTTGTCAAAGTGCCTATTTAATAATGATACATGTTAAAGAATTGAGTTGTTCTCAATTTTTTAAAGTTATGATTTCTTAACATATAAAACTTAAAGTTAAAAGATGTCAAGTCAATATAAACTTAATATGTTATTTTACTGATAAGAGTGCATTTCTATAAATTTCAAACACCAAATAAGTTTTTTATAATAAGAATGGTTAAAATTTAAATTGTGTGATACATCGGATACACATGAAATATTATTGATGGTTTGGTTACCTCAAATTTTAATTTTAACGTCCTACACCGTTATTTTTTATTGCTTAAATACCTTCCAATTAGTAGTTTTTAAAAAAAAGATATAACATGCTTTGTTTAAAATAGTTAATGCCATTTTTAAACATCTTTTTCACCCTATAACACTACTTCTAGTAATCATATGAAATGTAACTTTGTATTTGGTTGAACTTGTAGAGTTTAGTTAGATTTTTTAAAACTTTTAACAAAACCATATCAATAACATTTCTTGTAATCATATGGAATGTAACTTTGCAATTGAATCGTTATGTTGAATCTGTTAGAGTTTTGTAAGATTTTTTAAACTCTTATATAAATTTAGCGAATAAATTTTTCTGCTAAAAATTTATTTAGATTTTTATGAATTTGAATATTACAAGTTTGCCTCGATTTTCCCCCTTTTAAAGAGTTTATTTCTAAAAGCTCCTCAGGTAAAAAGTGTTATGTGGTAAAAAGTTAACGTTTTGGTGTAACTGTTTTTTAATAACAGGAATTCTTTAATACTTTTTTTTCCGGTAGGGGGTCATTAGTTAAGAAAAAAGATTCCCTTGAGAATTCTTAAATATAACACTTCTTAACATTGGAAATATTCAAACAAACAACCGGTCGTATGTCAATTTATTTCATTTGTCTTTCCCATACCACATTAAGCAAAAACACACCATCTAAACCTCCAATAACCGGACCCCAACAAGGTTTCGCCGAGAAGCGGTTCCCTCCAACAACCCGCGGCGGCAGCCTCTCACTCTCCGCCGGCAGAGAAGAGAAGCCGTGTCCCGTTGTTGTGAAGAGTGAAAACAGGTCTTCGCTGGATGGAAACACGCAAAAAGTCATGACCGAATCATCGAGCGGAGGCCGGTCGCCGTTATTCGGGAGGCGGTTGTTGATTCGAGGGTCATTCGGGAGACAACTTATTGGTATGCACGGGAGGATGGAGGAAATGAGAGAGAGAGAGTTTGAGGTGGGTTTTTGTGTGGAGGTGGTGATGCAGTTTGAGGGTGATGTGAGGGGTTTTTGCATTTTGGGATTTCTAATATACAGATGGGGGAATAATGATGAAGATGGGGTAAGAGAGGTTGAGGGTTGGGGTGTGAAAACTGTGATGACAATTAGATTCACATTCAAATAATGGGAAAGCACTCTTAAAACGACAGTCTCAAAACTGAGTAAAAAGTACTCAAACTGGCTCCGATCCAAATGTACTCAAATTTGAAAACATGAACATACTCATTTCTGAAAACGTGCATACTCAAAAATTTGAGCTTGAACTCAAAAATGAGCTCATGATGTTTCATTTTTGAGTATGCGCGTTTTCAGAAATGGGTATATTAATGTTTTCAAATTTCAGTACATTTGCATCGGAGCCTGTTTGAGTACTTTTTTACTCAGTATTGAGACTGTCGTTTTAAGAGTGAGGACAAATATATGTCTAAAAACATTTCTTTCTCCCGTTTAGTTAAATTTCTTTTGTGTTTGGGGTAAAAAAAAACATGAGTTAAAAATAATATTGTTTTAAAGCATGGTACAGTGACATTTTATCATCTTGTTAAGTGGTAGACTAGTTTTTTTTATCTCTCTTGGCACAATATATGATCTAACTTGATTCTTGCGATATCAAGCAACAAACAAATCAAGTCAAAGGATTGGTTAATTCGTAGTAAAAAAGTTTTTATTCATAATGTGTGTGGAGTTTCGTTTGTATTATCGTGCAAAAAAACATGATGAGTTTCTAACGGGAGATTGTATTAAATTTTCATGAATAAATCTAAACTTAGGTGGTTAAAGGTTTTGATTTATTTTTTTTCAGTATTATATTTTATAAACAGTTTAGTATTTTCTTCCTAAAAAGACACTGGAATGTTTTGATCTTTACTTTTTACTAAAGCTCTTTTAGACGATCGAGAACTGATTATATAAGTACTAATTCTTTTTTGGATCTCACTTAAAAATATTTCAATTCTTAAAAATAATCATAAGAAAACAGGAAGTTTAAATTAACTCAATAATTATATAAGTAAGAAGCGTATTCACTTAAAACTTTCAAATTTATCTTACAACGCTCTCCATTTCTCGTAAATTTTAAGATTCATTGTAAAATAAATTGATGTAAATATCACCAAACATAATGAATGAAGTTATTTTTGTTGGTATATCCTTTTTTATTTTTAAAACAACTGCAATGCCTTGAAGGAATCTTAATAGATAGTTGTATTCCTATAAACATTAGACATTCCTTTTGACCATGACAGCCAATTTATGAAATTCATTACATAAATTTGTAACCAATCATATTTAAGATTTCTTGTTTCTTATAACATTTTCTGTTTAGTATTTCTTTAGAAAACTTGGAAGTATTATTATATTGTTATAAAAAGGTGTATAATCCTTTAATTGATAAACATAAATCAAAATTAGGGAATAACTGGATTTAAGTTAACAGAAAAAAGCAGCATTGTGAATACTTTTCGAGGAAGTTAAAAGGTGTTAGTACAATAGAACTAATAAGTTCGTTTTTTAACAGTTTTTTTAAACAATTCTTTGACCCAACATGATTGATTTAGCACATAGTGGTTCTTGGCTTTTTCAATAATTTTGTTGAAATTTTAAAATGATTATTTTTTGGGATAAACCAAGGTATAAATGTAGTTACGATGTAAAAAGTTATTCCGTCATAAGGAGGCAATAGTATTAAGTATATGAAATCTAGCAATTTTTTTTGCGAATGCCATTAATTTTACGGGTTAGCTCTTAATCCTTTCTCAATTCTCGTTCTAAACGAAAGAGAAGAAGTAATCTCAAATTCCACATAACCCTAACTATTCTAGCCATTCGATCCCTCCATCAATAAACATTTCACACACAGATTGATTTCTCCCATCCTTAACAAATCCGAGTATGACATCAAATCCGCGCGCTTTCTCGCGCAAAAAAGGGCGTGCTGGTGGACGTTCTCTTTCTTCCCGCTCGCGCAAAGGTGACGCAAGTTCAAGGAACGTTTTTGTTGTTTTCTTCCGCATTGTTTTGGCTTGTTTAGGAAGAAAACGTCGTGCTGTCAGGGCTTTCTCGTCACGATCTCTCTAGCGTCCTTTCGGCAATTACTAGAGGTTTCTTTTCAAAGTGAGTGGCTTGTTTGTTGAGGATTGGGAGAGGCAGTGTAGCATTATTATTACCTTGTTATGCTTTTCTTCTTAACTTTAATACCGTATTCGGAGAATTTTTCTTTGCTTTTTCGGGTGTCATGTGAGATGATTTAATGATGAGGAGAATGATTTTTATCTTAATATCCTTTAATGATTAACTTTCTTACATGTTGAAGTAAAGCAAGTAGCTTATATTTTAATAAGTTATTATTTGCTAGTATATTAGATGTCAAAGTTTTAAACAAGTAGCTTATATTTTTAATAAGTTATTATTTGCTATGGTATTTGTTTGGTAAGAAGTGCATCCCAAGGAAGTAAAAAGTGCCATGGGATATTTTTATTAAGATCCCAAATTACATTTAAATGTTTCAAAGAGTTTAATAAACGGGAAAATGTATTTTATGTGAGTTTTTTAAGTAGGAACTTAAAAATGTAAGCTTTCTAGTTTCTTCAGAAATAGATATAAAGTTTAAAAAATAAAGTTATAGGAGCAGTTTTTTCGCTTATCATTCCATGTACTTAAATCAGCGGCGAATAATAAAAAGTAATTAAAAGTAAATTAATTAATTAAAAGTAAAGACAGGTTGGTGATTGATTATTACAAAAATTTAATAAGGTTATGATTTCTGATAAAAGTTTTAAGTTTCGCGTCTGGACAATTCCACCGTAACTCACGCTACATTTTTTTCAAAATTGCAATTTCAAATAATTTTTAAATATAGAAATAACTATTATTTTCTTTCTAAAAAAATCATACATATTGAAATTTATGTTAATAATTTAAAATAAGTATTGCGAATCTTTTAAGAATTTTAGTTTTTTAAATATTAATTAAAATACAGTCGTAACTCACGCTACAAGAAAAAGACATGGATTTATGAGTATAAAATTCAATTTTTTTTCTGCTTAAATAGTGTTTCAATAATTCTATATGCTTGTCAGGTGTTTGAATATACTTCCTTTATTCTAAAATAGCAAACAGTTTTACTGGGAATGCTTAAGAAAATCAGAAATAAAATAAAATATAGAGAGCTGTTCGTAAAACTCACGCTACAGTACTTCGTAACTCACGCTACATGTGTATAAGCGTTCAGTTATTCATGAATATAAATATAATTAAATTGATTTAAACACTTTATTTCATTTTTACTATAAAGTTTATGAGTATATTTAACAAAAAAGTTGTAAAAACTAATTAATTTATTTTTAATTTTCTAAATAAACTATACATTTTTCATTAACAAATTAACCTTTACAACAAATATTTCTAAATATTCACTTTAAATGCTGACATTCTGATAAAAATAATTTTACACAAAATTTAAGCAATGCAAAACACAATTAGATCAATACTGCATAATTATTCCCTAAAATAATTAGAAAATTTTATTTTTTCATTTTTCTTGATCATGTCCCTGTTCATATGGAATAGCCCGTCTGTTTAATGGTTATAAAACTTAAATTAGCATGAGATTTTTGGTTTTTGTTGTAGATATTTTCTTGATTTTTAAATAAACTTTATTAATTAGAAAAGAAAGTATTTTTTCCTTAAAAAAAGTTCCCTCTTTTTAAAAGTATTCATTACGAGGAAAAGAGTGTGAAGGATACTTATAACAATTTATAAATTGATTTTTTCTTTAAATTCAAATCATGATCATTTTACTTTTACTTTTATTATTGGGATGACAGTAAAATTTAATAAAAAAACTTAATGAACTTAAAATGAAGCTTTATCAATTCTCTATTTTCCATTTTGTATTTTAGAAAATCTTTTGCATGAGTTTATTATGGCCGAATAAAACTAAAACCAATTTAGTCATAGAAGCGTACTCGAAAATGTCTCACAGCACGATTAAGAAATTGAAGAAATAAAATCCCAACAATTTTATTCAAATATCTTCATCAAACATCAAAATACAACTATCCTCTTACTCTTCTCTCTCATCACCTTCCGATCCACCACCTCGTAATGTTACTAAATAGAAACAGATGAGTTCTCAAACGGTTTCTAACTCATTTCCCAAAAAGACACACTAAGTGCCACTTCCACCAAAGTGCCATCCACTCCTAATCCTTCGGGTACATCGGAAGCAATCGTTTGCCGTCCCTGACCGCATTCCATCGGCGGGCAGCTGCCTCCTCCGTAGATCCCGCATCTGGCGGCGGGAGCGATCCGTCGGTGGTTGTCTCAACCCCTTCCCCACCAGCTATATGCGGAAGGAAAGGGTGCTTTAATGTCGGGGTGAAGAGAGATGTGTTGAGTAATTGTGTCATATTTGGAGGGGGAAATGCGCATAGTTGTTAACAGTCTAGAGAAGTCTTTCCATTAATATTCCCTAATGAATATTTATAGATAGAATTTTATCATTCACTGAGATAAAATCATGGACATTTTCAGAAACAAACTTTCGGATTTTAAATATTAACTGGAAGCAGCCAGTGAACACTAAAAAGAGAGAACTTGGAGAAAAAACTTAGAATAAGAGAGAAATCCTGAAATCTAAAATCCTGAAATCCTCTAAAATCCTGAAAAAGAGAGAGAGAGAAAAAAAAAGAAAAACTTAGAGATCAAAATTTTAATTACAGCTTAATTTTTCCCTAGAAATTTTCGCCACTTATGATGTTTAACTTTGAGCTACTTTCCACTTCGTGTCAGGAGTGAAGGCGTAATTTGTGACGTATTTTTTTGCTATACAAAAAATCTTAAGATTATAACCACAGAGTATAGAGCTTAACAGAGTGTTCATCTCCATAGACGCTAATGACAACTTTTTTAACAGGGCTTTTCCCATTAACAAACTTTAGGCCAAACGGACCCGCCTCCTTTAATACTACGTCATTCCTGCTAATTATGTCATTCGCCCACTGAAGCTGTCATTCAAATCCAAATCGCCTATAATCAGAGTAAAAATCAAATCAAATACATTTCGCGTTCTCTGATTGGCTGCTAGTGAATTGAATTATAATCTGCGAGCTGAATTAAATTAATTACCTAAAGAGGATAACGGCCGTTTGACATCTCTGTTAAGCTCTATACTCTGTGATTATAACTTCTGTTGTTTCTAATATACGAGAAACTTGTTTTGTTGCGAAAAAAATTACTAATAAAAATATCGAAATTTTATAAGGGAATAAAATATATCCACCAAATATATAATGCCTCTACTCCTGAAAGATATCGGAGAGTCGTCAAAAGATTATTGGCATCTTAAAAAACTAAATAATAGTTTTAAACAGTTTAGGAAGATATTTTTTCAAAAATACTATTTTTGAAAGCTTGTAAGTCGTGTGTAGTAAAAAAAAATGCATTTCATTGTAAATCAAAGAAAAATCAACTTTGATAAAAACACATTTTTCTTTGTGAGAGTACATGGTTACATTCACTCAAAGAAAAATTAATCAAATACGCGTAAATATTATGCGTTTTAACGCATAATATATACGTATCATATACGTTATACGTATGATTTGATACGTTTTAAACACTATTACGTAAATATTAATATCCTTATTAAGGGTTTATAAGATAATGGAAATACCAATGCTATATTGTCCATCTAAAAATTGATATTCTTTATTTATCTTCAAAATCCTTCGATGATTATTTTCTTGACCGGTGGAGCAACAATTTAGCATTGAATTTTTGAAAGAGATATCTTTTACGTATTCGTCATAACTAATTTTTGAACTTAATTGATAAAAATCTTTACTTAAGATTTTTTTATTCACTGTTAAGTGCAATATTCTTTGATTAGTTTTTATACAAAAAATGCAGCTATGTTCAGTTTTATAATTTCCAATTCAATACTTGTTAAGAATTTTTAACATTTTTTAAAATTATAGTTACGTTAGTTTCCTATTACTTAATCAAATTATCTAGTTTGAATTAGTTGTTAGGTTCATTAAAAATAACCTAAGGATTAAAGGAGCAAGATTAATTTTCATATAGTGTATAGAATCTTTACAAAGTATGTATCCACATTAAAGAAAATATTTAATTCTTTTCAAGGTGTCCGTACATAAAAATGATTAGAGTAGTTGACCAAATTTAAAAACTTATTGGTGTAGTTATGCTTATTTTATAATGTACTTTGAAAATCACCTCTCGTTCAATACTGAAAAATTCGTTCACGTTTACCTTTAATAGTTACTTTTAAGATTTATAATTTCGTGTGAATTAGGATATTCAAAATTATATTCCAAGTTAATAAACGCTAGGTAAAAATTAAAATTAGTAAAAATGTAATTCAAATGAAATTCAAAATTAGTTTTGTCTTTTCTTAGTAAGAATAATATGTAATATATTAATTCTAAATATATTTGGAAAGCAATATATTAAATATGTTTTACCGCTAATTTTTCTTTAAATTCAAAGATGTAGAAATAAGAAAACAAAGAATAGTTTTTTTGTTGAAACCCAATAAGTTTTGTTTGCATAATAGATTACTCCCATTATCACAAAAGACAGCGCATGTGACACAACGTGTTTAGTTAACGGAAGAAACTAGGACTCTCTTTAAGACAAAAACACACCTTCTTGCATAACTTTAAGCATTTTTTCTCTTCCATTATCTTACAGTTTGGACTAATTTACTATCAATGCAAATATTATTAATCTTACAAAGAAAATCCGCAAACAGAAATAACAGTTAACCGAGATTCTTCCGCCCTAAAAAAAGACGGAAGAAGTTATCCAAATATTCCCGCTTTCCTTATAAGAAAGAAAGAATAATCGAGAGGTTAAAAAAATTCCCTACAAAGAACGTGGAAGGGGAGAGAGGGGGTAAATTTGCACGTGACTGCTTGTGTTATGTGTCAGGTCATATGTAAAACATCTGTTGCCGGAAGCAAAAGACGCGGAAAATTTCGAGATGGTGCGAAGATTCCATATTTTTGTGACCTTCCTTGTGGCTCTGTTTATTGGTAATCAATTATGAGTGTTCAAGGAGAGACGGGAAAATTGGTTTAATGTCAAGGGTAAAGTCAGTTTTTGGTTAGAGTGTTAATTTTATGATCACTATTCTTTATTATTCAGGTTTTTTTGTTATTGGACTTTAAAGTGTCTTCGTTAGCTTCTTGCTTAAAATTGTACTTAATTATATTTAAATTTTATGCCCTTGAGAATTTTGTAATCACAGCATGCTGCTGTCATTACAGAATACCATCGAATAGATTAGATGTTCACGCATTTAATTTCTAAAGTAATTGGTAAAATATATTTTATAATTCGAAAATTACTTAAAAGTGTATAATTACCAAAGAATTATCTTAACTTATTTGTAAATTGTAACAATTATTACTATCAAAAGTTGTTAAAGGTACTGTTTTTAATAACTTTACACTGTTTTTATAACAGTTTGAAGAAATATATTATCTAAATAGAAAATAAATGCGTAGTGTATGGTAACCGATGAAATGAAATCCATTTTAATTACAAATAGGATTCATAAATTTATAATTGTTTTAAATACATATTCTTCCAAATTCATTGATTTTCTATATTTCAACACCTTATCCATAAGTTCATTTCAATTCATAATATTTAAGTTAAAAACATTACTTTGAATTATTATAAAAAGGGGTAAAAATTAACTATTACCTCCTTTCCTTTCTTAGTGCATTCACGAGCCCCATTTAGTAATATACTATTAAAATGGTATTCCGCTTAGTTCTCTATGTTAAATAAAATCAGACACGGCAGACCGCGATCATGATCCATCTTTTCTAGAATAGAAAAAATGGACTTAAGTTTAGAGAAACGTGATTTATACATTTCCGAATTTCGAATAAAAACCTCAAATCATCTGGTCGAGATCGATTACAATAGCGGTTAAGTCCCACCTGAATAAAAAACCACACAACAATAACACTCCATTACGAGTTCATACAAACGCAACGGGCAACATAAAACCGAATCATCTCTACCGCATCCTCGGAGGTGGGATCGCTCAGGTGTTCCGAACCTGTTCCACCGGAAATTTCCGTAGTTCCAACGGCCACCACGGGGTGTCGCTAGTGCGGGCAGTGGGCCACCAGGACCGCCGGAGTTCATTCACCCCTCAGCTCGAAAAATAAAAAAAAATCTTAAAATGGAAAAAAGATGAGCAGGACCCGCTCAAGCAAACGTCACCTGGCCCAAACCTCAAGGCCAGGTATTCTTCTTCTTCTCCAGCCAAAATAAATACTTGAGTATTATATCTAATTTGAATCTACACGCTTGAGTGCATTCGGAGTTGTTTGGAAGAACGAGTTGGATCATAAAGCCGGCCGTTTCTTTTATTGGAGGCTAGTTAGGGTATTTAAGGAAGTGATCTTTCTCTGAGATAGCAGGGTTTTTTTGTGGATCTTTCGGGTGCACACCTGGCTGGGTGAAAAAAAGTGTTTAGAGGATGGATGAGGTGAGAAGGAGGAAGAGGATCATTTAGGTTCCACTTAGCTTAGAACTTTTGAGATGAGCGATTTTATTTAGTTTATTAGCTGATATGCTCAATTTTAAAAAAGAATGATAAAAAATAACGTTGTGTAATTGAAAATATGCTCAACTTTCATGTTATTTTTCAATGTTATATCAGTTATATCCCCTCAACTTATGATATTCCCTACTCTCAACTCATAATTTTTTTAATTACCAAATCAATTCGTTGGAATTCAGGTGAAAAAAATCTTTAATTTTATAATGATCTTATGACATATGATGCTAATTATACTGAAGAAGAAAAAATGGTATGCAAGTGTTAAATCTTCTTACAACTGTGTTATGAGCATTTTTTTTTCACAAATTGGATACCTATTTTTAACTGTTCTAGATAGCTTAATTGTATGTGTAGTTGGTAATTTTATTCAACTTTATTTTCACAATACCCAATGAAAGGTTCGTTTTAATTTATTTTTTAGTTAAAATTGGATCATACTTAAAAGACAATAGGTTGAAGTTAGTTTGCTATAAAAATATTTTATAAGTACACTTTTACTTAATTTTTAAAACCAAGCAGTCACTGTTCTTATCATCTATTAACCTTATAAGTTTTTGGCTGCTTTTAAATCCTGAAGTACATTTCGTATTGCGGGGTATAGGGAGGAGTTATGCTTTAAATAACACAAAAATTTGATTTTCAAAAGAAAATGTGTTTCAATATTTGAATAATTACGATGGAAATATACTATTTCGAGTCTTTTTCTTTACAATGTACCCTTTATTTCACATTAGTATGATATTTCTAAACTGAAATTCAAATCGAGGTAATTATAAGAAACGCACTGAATCGAATGCAAAAAAGAACCTTCAAAAGCACCCCTCAAGCACCCATTTCCTATCAAAATCGTCTTTTTTCCCTCCGAAAAATCCTTTTCATTTTTACCAAAGCAAAAGACAGTCGACTTAATTATAATAAGACGAAAGGGAAGGATCAAAAAAGAGTATTCTTCCGATTCCTTGAAATCCTGAAAACCCAGCCGACCTTCATTATACCTTAATTAATTCGCATCAAGATTTTTGAAGACGAAAGAAAAAAAACTCCATCAGCAAAAGGAAAAGCTCCCTTTGAATGATCGGCTTTAAAAGGGCCGTCGATGGTGATCGAATAATTTTCTTCCCAAAGGCCTGGCGCCACGCTTTGTGTCCTTTGAACGCTGCTGAAGATTTTCCTTTCGTAAGGCATTAAATAAGCTAATGAAACGGAAATAATAATGTGAGGTAACCGATAGGAAAGTGAAGTGCTCTCCAGTTACCCCGAAACCTGCCTTTCTGAAAGGGGAAATCTTCCGGACGACGCGCGCGGAGGGCCGAAGGGGGTTGGGTGCATAGTACGGCGAGGTATTTGTTCGTTTCTATTACGCTTTTCAAAGGAAGAGTTACGCATTGAAGTTTTTTATGCATAAGAAACGATAATGTACCTAAAATAAGTAAAAAATGTATATAATTTATAGTAGGAAATAATTATAATCCTATTTGTGTAGGCATGTCTTATAAATCTTAATAGTCAGTATAATTTCCAAAGAACATGGCTTTTTTTTATTTTTGCTTTTCGAACTAATTAGTTTTTTTCCCTCTAGGTATTGCTATTTGATACAAAACCATGACTAATTCCTTTCAAGGAATGTATCCTTAATTTCAAGAAAAACGAAAAAAAACTAAAATTTATGAGATTGTTAATTTATATCTCGATTGTCTTTTCTCAGTAACTCGAAGAAGTAAACTTAGATTTGGAAAAATTATATAATGTTTTCAGAAGTGAATGCAATATTGGATAAATTTGTATTGACATCATTGATTTTTTCATTCTATAGAACTAAATGGCATTATATCATTTTAAGTCTATGAATAACTATAAAAATTAACTTTTTAGTATCAAAACATATTTTTACCATGGGAATAGCCAGACTATATAGGTAAGGAGAGAAAGCAATAAAAATAATTGTTATTTTCGAATAGGTTCTTATAAGTTGATAGGTTAAGCATTAAAATATTATATAAATGATATTTAACTTAAAAAATTATAAGCATTAGGTAATAAAATTAATCCCATGAATAAAAATTTATAAATATTCAAAGTTCTTATAACATACTTATTAGGGCTCAACCGATGCATCGGCTTGGCCGATGTATCGGCGCCGATTGTTTGAAAAAATAGCCATCGGCATTGACATCGGCGGCCGATGCTAAAATTTGAAAAAATCGGCCCATCGGCCTAAAAAAACATCTAAATGCCGATGTTTGGCCGATGATGATCAAATTTTTGAAATAAATTTGAATTGATATTTCAATCTTAAAAAATTCAAAAAGAATATTCGCATCAGCAGCAGTGAAAAATAGTCTATAAACATCATTCTCAAGTGAAAACCGTGAAAAACTAAATGTTGAAATTTTAACTGGTTTTACCCCTTTTCCCTTTTTTTTCGTTAGATTTACTGGACTATTAGTTTACTGCAATTTTTACCATCGGCCTTTTGCATCGGCCATCGGCATCGGCAATCGGCCTCGTAAAGACCCATCGGCCATCGGCTTGCCGATGGAAATTTTCGAACAATCGGCATCGGCCCATCGGCCAAAAAAGTACCATCGGTCGAGCCCTAATACTTATCATTAAATTAATAACGCTGTTACTTTTCATCCATTTATCTCATTTTAAAATTAAAATTGTTTTGCATGTCTAAGAGAACATCGCGAAAAATGGTAAAGCAACAGATAAAAACACGCAGTTAAATTGATACAAAAGTAAATACTTTGCGCGATACTGAATACATCCTTTTCCCTCTGAATAACAACAAATGAGTACTAAGTGACGAGGAATCGCCAAATACATTTCGCAAATAACACACGACCCCTCGACAGCACTTTCCATACGGAAACCTCTCCCCAACGAATGAATACCTCTTTTATAAATCTCTCTCTCTTCAATAGGAAAATTAGGCACTTGAGATCAGAGATCTCGGTTAACCTCAAACACGCACTCTTACGATAGAGAAAACGATATTTTGCCCTAACAAGCCAATTTGGGGCGCCCTAACAAGCCACGGGCTCGAGTGGGGCGCCCGCCGTGCCCCGCTCCAAAAGACCGGACCTCACTTTTGAGCTCCTCTCTTCCTTTGATGCTGTTCCTTGCTTGTAGTAGTAGTGTCCGCCTAATTAAATAAAACGGGAGGGATGGAGGATGTCTCATTTTCTGTGTGTGGTTTGTTCGATTGTCGGGGGTAATTAGGGGTTGTGGTGGTGGAAGAATGTATAGGTGGCTTTTATGTCGCAAGGAATATGGTTTTAAAGGGATGGGGTGTTGTGAGTTTACGGTGGTTACTTAGGAATATGGAATATAAAGCGTTATGTCGGGTTGGTATTATGCAATGATGTATCTGGTTGGTTGATATTTTGTTTAGTGAGGTTTAGGAAAAGGTAGGAATAGAGGGTGAAGTGTTTATAATTATATCTTATTTTTATAATAATGGGAATTTAAAGGAAGTTATGTGAGATCAGATAAAAAGTTTTGAAGAGTAACTTCGAACTACCATAAAAATAAGCTATATGTGGTTTGAAACTTTTAAATTATTTTTCAAACATATTGTAAAAATAAACCATATTTATTTACTATAGAGTATAAGTTTATTTTTTTTAACGAATTTATTCTTAGATTTGATGTAATTAAACAAAACCAACAACATTATTGCATTTACTTAGAGTATTTAAATTTCTTTTCTTATATGATTAAAACTGTAATTAAATTTAATATATGTTTGATATTACTTTTTGGTCTTACCAACTGCTTTGTGGAAAAATATTTTTAGGGTATAAAACCTTTAAAAGGGATGTCGAATAAGATAGAAATTTGAATTATGTATCAGTAGCAAATTGGGCATGTAGAACAATTATATAATAAATATGTATTATTTTTATTAATATTTATTTCATTTTTCATAGAAAGAATCAATTGGTGCTAAGATATTCCACATAAAAATAGCCATTGAGTATTAGTTATACTTTTCTTTAATGCTGGATAGTTTTATCATAAAATACAAGCTTTTTTTTATTGAACATTTAAGAGGTTAGGAGCATTGGGAAGCCTTAAGGGAGTTTTATGTAGGAATTGTGCATTGAGGGGTCTATTCATACTGAACCCATATTTCAGCATTATTTTCGGATATGCACAATGAAAAAAAACTTCAGCTGGAAGAAAACTATTCACCTTCATAAATTTAAGAGGCTTATGGACTAGAAAGAAATTCGCCTGGTTTTTTGAAATTCCTAATGCGGTATAATCACAAGGCAAGATATGATTTTTACGATCTAATATGTATACAGGTTCAATACTATGCCCTATTCAAACTTAATCTCATAAAACTAGTTCCCGAAATTCAGCTGTTGTGCATCTAAACAATTTTTTACCGTTACCCAAGATGCAGGTGACCAGACCCCCCACCACCTGCCATTCCAATGATCACTACACACTTTCTGATCCAGCTTTCTCCCATTATATGACCGAGCATTTGCCGCGAACACCTTGCGCAAAAAGCTTTCTCCAACGAAAGTATCCATCCCAAAAGAATAGCCGCACTACACAACAAACTACCGTACGGGTGCTATTTTTAGCAACCATCAACAGGTTGTTCCATGTTTACGAGCTCCAAACCACAGCTGTACTCCATCATAAAAAGTTGCGCAGAAAAAATCCCCTAAACCATGCGGAAGAGAAATAGTCCCGTTATGTAAGAATAAGCCCTCCCTTTGTATAAAAAACTTCCCTCTTTGTGTCTAGGGGTCGGCCGTGCCCCTCTGTCACTGCTTTTATTTTTTAAAGCCCGAGAGTGCACTCTGGATGGATTTTCGCTCTCGCTCTTCGGAGGTAGGAAATAGCTCTGACGTTGGTGACCGTGAAAAGTTCAAAAGGACAAGTTCACGCCGATGGGATATACGGTGAGGTTCAGCTGCTATTGTGGAGTGGCTATCCTCTCTCTCTCTCTCCCTATGGCTAATTATTATCTTTTCTTTTCGTATCGGTATTGTTCTTCTCTGAATGGGTTCTCTGGGTTTGAGACTACTACCAGATACTTTTGTTTGTTGTGCGTAAGGACTTTGGTGGGAGTGGGTCCCGATTGGGTGTTTTTGAAATGAGGAATTAAACTGGATTGTCTGTAGGGGTAGTTGAAAGAAGTACCGTTTCTTTTGGGTTAAATTACTTTTTTGAAACTTTGGGATGAATGAAGAAATATTTCAAGGTTTATACCTATAAACCTTGGAATATTTCTTCATTCATATACATTAGGACGTAGACAGCAGTGTAACATCATGGTATATTTTCTACTTTAATCTACTAAGTATTAAAAAATAATTTTTGGATTGTTATGTTGAAAGTTTTTGGGTTTTTTTAGATATTTTATTTATGTTTGGTATCTTTTAAAATTTTTCATCTAAAATCCGTTTGTTAAGTTTTACCTTGTCATTTTCAAAAGAGTTCATTCATTTTTTTAAAAAATAATAAGAAATATTTGTATAAGGTAAAATCAGCTTTATCA
Source organism: Tetragnatha versicolor (assembly GCA_024610705.1). Lineage (NCBI taxonomy): Eukaryota > Metazoa > Arthropoda > Arachnida > Araneae > Tetragnathidae > Tetragnatha > Tetragnatha versicolor. Next base: position 62,116,389 of record JANDEH010000001.1, read on the forward strand.
GCATTATTCGAAGTAATTTGTAGTTTGAACAGGTGTATCTTCTTTTAAAGTGAATCCAGGGATGTCTGCGACACATGTAAATAACAGTAGTGAAGGAAATTTTCAAATAAATTTTCCATTTCTCAGATAGGTTAAAATTTTATATCAATACTGTGGTTAAACATTATGCTAAAACGTTTTAATTAATTTCAATAATTATGATATCCTATTTTGAACTATCACAAAGACATAATTAGTATAATTAAAACTAACAATTTTAATAAAATAATGATTATAAATTGGGTTGCGTTGTGCAGATATTAAAAACCTGTTTGAAATTTCACCACGTCTTCCAAAAATTTTTATTAATCTTCGACATCAGATTTATCATAGTTCCAGGGTCTTCAAAAGTAAGACAAAATGTTGTCTAATCAGTTTTCATGTCTTGTCAAAACTTGTCGAACACTACAGGTATAAAGATTTTCGTATGCATCTGCATTGCAAATTAAAACTTTCAAAATCAACAAAATGCATAAGCTTACTTTGTAAAATAAGCATTTATTTCAAACATGACAGATTTTAGATAGAATGTTATGGTGGGTTACATAGTAGAGGGAAACCGTAACTATAAATAGCAGAGTAAATATATTAATTAAAATGATCGTGTATAGTTATAATTATCTTTTATGTAAAAAGATAAAGTGTATTTTGTCCAATAAATTAAAATTTTGCTTATGTGAATAACACTTTATCTTACTTTGCTACAATGATGCATATTTTGTTTTTTCCTTTTAAATAATTTTTTGTAACTAAGTAAACACATAGTAATTTTTTCCATGAAAAGTACCTACTGGATAATTGCAGTCCATTTTTTAAAATCTTAATGTATTCAGAATGGCTTAAAACCTCCAAAAAACATGTTAATTTACCTTTCAAAAAGCCCTAAATTTTAATTATTTTCAGTTAAAAATAGCTTCTTTTCTGTCCAAGGTGAAACAGCATGTGACGTTAAATGTGCCTTGTTTACTATCATTCCGCTTTGAAATACTGAGCTCTAGTTTTTTATAGCCTAGTGTTTCGATGAGAAAGGTGTTTCACACATTTCCAAGAGGCACATTTGACGTCACACTGTTAGGCGCTTTCTGTAATAAAATATCTCATAATTAACTGAAAAAAAATGTGGGAAAAGACAAGCATATTTTTAGAATCAGGAGAGAATTTTTAATAATTTAAAAAAGAACATTCAGAATTTTAAGAGACGCTGCAATTCTCCATTATTCAAATAGTTTTTAATTCAAAATAACTTTCAAGCTAATACAGTTGAACTCCCTTTACAAAACTCTTAAGCTTAAAACTTATGTTGTTTTGTACGCTTAACTTCTTTAAAACTTCGAATATAAAATTTCGAGTTTTTAATTCTTGGTTATTTTCTCTCAGCTTATTCAATAAACAAAACTACTGTTACCATAGTATTGAATTTAGCTCGAATGAAAACATTTCACACCATTTAAAAATAGGAGTGTACTCTTTATACCTGCCGGAAATATACCGGAAATACTACTCTTACCGGAAATATGAGGGCCTTGAGATTTCTGAACATCTCCTTCTGAATAATTTTTGTATCAATAGTATTTCATTCAGAAAAATTTCAATTATTTAAAAGTTAATCATTAAAAATTAATCTGTTAACTGATTTTAAATTTTTGTAAAATTTTTTCCTCATTTCGACATTTTTTATAATTTTATTTATAAAAGTAAATAAAAATAACTTTCTTTATGAAAATATTCAATTTTTTGTTGTTGCCTAAGAAGGTTTTTTACTGTGGGATTTAACTGTATGATCATTGTTACATGAAAATTCACATTGTTCAGTATTTTATATTTATACAGTGTTAAAACTAAAATAAGCTTCACAAATGTATTGATTTAACCTTTTTTTTACAGAAAGTACTTTGGGCACCTACAAATTCTGCTTACAAAAGATGGCTTAGAGAACCTCGGCGATTTACACTAAAGGTATGTTTAGGAATAAAACTAATTTTTTTTGTTTAAATAAGGTTTCATTCTTGTAAAAAGTTTCAAATTTCAAACAATCCATATTAGTTAGAAAAACAGTACATTAGTTTTTAAGGTTTTGTAATATTTAAATTGTTTTAATCAATACAAAAATGTAATGAATTAACTAACTCATTAGGTTCTGCATCTTGTTCAGAAACTTAACCCAAAATAAAAAGAAACAATTTGTATTATATGTTACGGGAAAAGTGATAAACTGAGCATTATTAATAACGCCCGAAGTAACAAGGGCAATGTGATAAATTCAATGTATTTATCAATGAGGATTAATCCCTTTGCCCAAAATATGTGAGCATTATGAATTATGCTCCCCGGATTTATCACATCGCCCGTAGCATTATACAGAAATCATACCTTGTATAGTTTTGATACTTTCAAATGAAAATAAAGGCATACTAGTATATATTTGAGGAGCTGAGACAGAGTGGACCAACCCACAAGAAATGAAAAAGCGGTTTTTTTTAATTTTTCAGTAGAATGTAGGAGAGATCTATTGATTTAAATTAGGAAACAATGCATTTTTTAGTTCCCACAAGATGACATCACTTTTTCGTTTGATCTAGTAATTTAAATCTCACAAAAATTTATTGCCAAAATGGATCAAGCTACTTGGTCCATTCTGATTCTGACTTTCAACAGGATCCTCTAATTATTGATCACGAGAAGATCAAAACTAAATATTAAATACTAACCTCAAAAAAAAGTTTAAATATTACTACAATTTTGTAAAGCGTTTTTCTCGAAATAACAGCTGCTGAGGTTGGTCCACTCTGGCTCTCAGATCCTCATTTAACAACGGGAAAGTGATGGTAGTAAATTAAGCTGTATTTTCCTACAAGCAACTCAACACCACCAAAAACACTCCTCAATATATTCCCTTACACCTCTCAAACGGCCTTGATACAACCTAATCAAACCTAACGAAAACGTTCCCATCCCGAAAACAGCCTATCAGGAAAAGCAAACAACCGTCCTTATACTTGTCAAATAATGAATCCGTCTTATTAGTCTTAATTACATAGTACTAACGGGAAAAACGAAAGTCGGTTGCCCAAGTGCGTTTTCACTTTTGCCACTGCAGAAGAAATAAAAATCATATAATATCCGCATTCAAACTAGGGGATGGATATTGAGGACCGTCCTTGCCCAGGGCGACCAGTCTAGTAGCTGGCCTTCGTCAACTGTGATGAAGACGCCAAACCAGCATTGTCTTGTGAATAAGTGATATAACGGTTTAATTATAACCAATCTGTTTTGCATATGCGAAAGGAGCATTGCTATGCAGTGAATTAGTATTAATAAATGGTTTGGGATGATGAATTTTATGATGTGGGTGGTTTTCGTTATTACATTCATGCACTTACAGCGATGGTGTGATGCATTCGTGTTCAAAAGATATGCGGTTCACGTTTTGCATACGTACAATGCATTCATTTGATGCTTTTTTTCATAAAAATTAGTAATTTAGGCATGTTTTTTTTTAAATTTATGGTTTTAAAAATATTTATTTACTATTTGACCATGGATAGTTATTTTTATAACTTCCTTGATGTTTCTTAGGAAGAACGTTTAACCACGTATACTTCATTTTACTTTGAAGCTGCATCACTAAAATGCATAAACTGTTCATATCTAGTTAAAAACTAACAAAATACTAAAATATTGTTTCTTAAAATATAAAAGCTCATCTCAAAAGCTTTGTAGTCTTCTAGTTCCGGTAAAATAGAACCATTATCAAAAGCACTGTTTAAAATTATGGATTTGGTTAAATGTCCAACTATTGAGTTGCATTGTATCAGTGTGGGAAAAGATGAAACACACGTAGCAATAAGTCTCCGCTGTGTAGTACGTAATCCAACATATTAAAAATTTCTCTTTGACTCTTTTAAAGTTATAAAAAGTTTACACATAAGGGACATTTTGACTAATCGTCGTTTCAATTGCTTTTCTATTGTAATAATTATCAGTTTTTTTTTTTAAATTTAATATTGTTTATTTCATTGCAACATTTTTTCCTTTAAACTACTTTCATTGTTTTTTTATTTCTTGTTTGTTTATATTTAATGAAGATTTTATTTTATTTGATTCTTAAGGTCTCGATATACTTCGAATATCAAGTTGAAAATAATTAATCTTACTTGTAGAACTAATTGATGTACTGTCTACTTTGTTAAAAACAAGTTTAGAAGTTGTCTTTTGTTAAATTTGTGGAAAGTTAAAATTACAATTTTAATAAGCCTTTATTTTATTTGAACTGAAAGACTCGAGTAAGCATTTAAGATTATCTCAAATGTTTCAAGAAACATGATTTTGGGAATTTTCAACTAAAAAATAATTTTGAATCATTTGAAAGTGTGAGGATGATTTTTATTCACAATATTTTGTTCAAGATAAAAATGAAGTAACAAGACCAGGACATTATAGATTAGCATAATAATAAGCTAAGCAAGCTAAGAAATAGCTTGAAACATATTTACACCCATCATCATTTCGTTCCTTCATAATTTAAAACAATTAAGTAGTACTTCATTTATTGTATTTAATTTAACATGAACTCTTTTCCAAAATAGCTAACGAGTATTATCAATAGAGAACCCAATCCTCCATTTAATTCACTTTTGCGAATTCTTTAAACAAAGCTTACGTCAAGTATGTCAATATGCATACAGTATTGCTCCTGGGGAAACGAAAGTGTTTCCAGTCACGTAAACAAATAAAGGAAAACGACAAACAAACAACCAAGCAAGGTCACCGCTGTCAAAAACACTGTACTTGAAACTTTGAAAAACCACAAATAAAAAACCCCAACGAATCGCAAAAGAAAACCAATTCGAGAAAGTCCCGTGAGGCCGTCCCATTTAGAACTGGCTTGCTTCTCGAAAAAAATGTATAACAAATGTTTTACATGCACCGGTTCTCACCCACTTGCCTTGGGTGCGGAAACTGGAATTGAAAATTGAAATTTCTCCTCTTCTCCCGGTGTAGGTTAAGGCCAACAACATTCGGAGGGTTTCTGCCATTTGCGAAAACACTCTTCATCAGACTTAACTATTACTTTCAGGGATGTCATGCGGTTCGAACAATGTGTAGGGGGGAGTCTGAACTGAAGATGGTTAGGCGTCGTCTTTGTAATTCATCAATTAAGTGTTGTCTTGTTTCCTTCATAATTTTATATCATGGTTGTGACATTTATTTACCGAAACCTTCAAGTGAAGTTAATTACTTATTTAAGAGTTGGTTTGCTTTTTTAATGGACTTTTTGATTGTATTCGAATAGATTAAATTAAAAGTTATTACTTTAAAAGGAAGGACAATATGCATAAATTTTTAAGTTATAATAAGAACAGATTGACATCTTTAGCACATGAAGATGCTATTGGAAAAGTTATTGCTGGATTTTGTCTTACTCTGCTTTAGCCATACATTTAGGAGTGAAAATATGGAATTGCTTTTAGTTGTAGCATTAAATGACTCAAACTCATTTGAAGTGTGAGCTTATACTGAAATAGTTATAAGAAAAAAATTAATGAAAAAAAAGTTTAATTATTCTTAATTTTCTAGCACGTTTCTCAGTTAGGTATGGGGATTATACTAAAAAATTTCAATTTTGTGTGAAGGCCAAAATCATGAAAGCTTTCTATTCTTTTCTGTTTCTATTCATAAATCTTTTGACTGAAAATTTGACACTTGATATTATTTTTTAATGTCAAAAAACATTCAGGTATTTTTGTTTCTTTTTACGTTATTGATAATTTTGTAACACGTTTTACTTATAAAGTGGAATTCATTTATTAAAAGCTAAAGGTTTAACTTCATCTCTGGGAAAATCTTAAGTATATCTAATTTCTTTTAGAATAACCTACAAAATGTGAATGTGTCAAACTTTATAAATCCAGAATTATAGGAGATTTCTTAGTGTATAAATCAACATTCAGATAACAGTTAGAAATATTGATTAACCACGACAGTTCTGAATAACAGATTACAATTTAGTTAATTAAATATTTCAAAGAAAGTGGAATTGAACACAACCTAGCTTTACTTTTCCAAATGCCTGAAACAATATATAAATCCAGAATTCCCCCGACAGTTTTAGCATTACTTTCACGAGTGTTGGGGTTAGCCTTTATCATCAAATGCCTCAAAACGAGCAATTATGTAAATGTGAACTGAGGCTTTTACGGATTAAAATGCTTATTTACTCAAATGTTTTGGAGTGCCATCTTTCAGAACAGGCTGTTCGGAATCCGGGACTTGAATACTTGATGTGAAAAAGACTTGCTTCGGTTATTAATAGTTTATGGAAAGGGAGATTTTAATTTCACTTCCTGAATACATATTTCAGACATGTTTTCGACCAAAATTTAGTCTGGAATTAATCTAATTTACTGAACGAACTTTCTAAACTGCACTCCTTTCGACTGAGTTTGCTGAAACTAAACACTTGAGAGAGCAGAGACAGTTTTATATAGCATGTTTAGTTTGGTTAATATTTTAACAAACATATTTTCATTGTTTGACAAACGGTTGAATATTTAATAAATTTTCTATACCAGCTATAATGTTTTGTTTTAATAATGCATCGGCTCAATATATCTTGAATTGTATTAACGAAATGAAACATCCTAATTTTTCAAATGAAAGTCAATTTAATTCATTAACAAATGTTTTACAGATAAATAATTAATGAAAATACACTGAGATACCAGAGTTCTAATAAATTTTGATACCCTAAGGAAAATTCTTAAAAATATTGATGAACCTGCCATTTAGCAAATTTCCTTTAATTTAAAATGGTTTAATATTAAAAATATATCTTTTCTTTGCATATTCTAAATTAAAATTTTCTTAATACAGGGTGAATAATCAAAACTACAAGGAACAAAAAAGTAATCTGAATAGGATTTTTTTAATGCTAACCTAGAGATGTCGAAAGAAAATCCCAAGAACATATATAAGCACTGATAAGCCAGAATAATCACTCATTATTACCTCATCCATTCTTGGAATACAAATTTGTAACGATGAAATCATTTGACCTTTCATTTCATGCATGCATCTGATAAAAACGTCTTCCCGCTAATCCAAACCTCACTTTCCAAAACCGTTACTTAACACCTAACATTGACTGCCCACCTCTGACACATTAAAATCTAATATTTCATTCAGATCAGAACGATGACACGTTTTCCCAAAGCCCACGTACATCAAGCGAGCAAACTGTTAAATAAATGACAATGTTTGCTCGTCACAATAAAAAACCTCTCTGTTTGTAACGAAATCGCAGAAAAGGCGGAGTCCAGCCTTGATCCACTCTTTCCTTTCGCTACAAGAATTTTAAAAACTCCATTATTTTTTCTCTTCCGATTTTCCCTCGATTGATTTTTGTTGGTCTTTTGTTCGCCGCTGCTCATATGAGAACGGTCCGAGTCGGCCTTGCGGCAGGTTGGTAGTGCCAATCCCAGGGTGGGGTTCCTTTGGAGGAGATTAAAGGGAAAGTGGACGTTAGAAACAATGATGGGGGTTCGGAGTGACCTTAGAGTGTGAGATCGCCTTTTGTAGTGGTATGCATGGTTTTATCAAGGCTGTTTTTGTGTTGGATGAAATGGAGCTCGAAGGATATAAACACAATGCTATGTATAAAGAATGTTACTGATTATAGTCATGTTTTATTATTTTAAGGAAATATTCAGAAGTCTAAAAATATATAACGCATCATTTCGAAATTGTTTATCTTACAGTTTTGACATTGATGAAAGTTGCATATTTTTTGTTTTTTTATTTTTCCAATTATATTATATTCATTTAGATATCGTGAAAAGCTAACTTTCAATACATAAGTGATAAAATTTAATAACAATAACAATCTTATAGTTTTTCCTATATTTCTCCCCAAGCATTTCATTTGTATTCATTAGAAATTATGTGTAATATAATTTTAATGGTATGTGGTATTAAAATTTTAAGAGGATAAATTCTAGATTTTGTGAGAGTACAGTTAAGTTGGAATGGGAGTTCCATTTATATGAAATAATTTTAAATAACTGTCAAGGAATCACTGTAATATAAACAATCCTTATTTTTAATCGGCTTCCAATTCAGTTGCACCGTTTGTGTGTAATAACCTAAACTAAAGGTTGTAAAAAATTATTAATCCAGATTTAGAAAACAAAAAGCAGGTTTGGTATCACTAAATTTTAAAAAAATCTCCACAATTGAGAAAATATTCAAAATGTGAGTAAGAGGCCACCCACCTAGCTCCATTAAGCCAATTCGCAACACGAATCTACCTTTGAACAAACCATCACTTCACGAGCTGTAAAAGCGAAACCATCGCACACGATAACTCCAGAAAAGAACAAGAACCTCACGGTCGACGACGAAGGTCTCACCTCCCCGCGTTCGATTCTTGAACAATAAAAAAACACCGATGGAATTCTAGATGCAGATGAGGAAGTGAGAAAGAGAGAGGGCAGTTATCAACAGCTCCGATCAAAGTGATCTTGAAAAAACCCGTTTCGCTTTCTCTGCGCGAGAAAGTGGGTCAATCATTTCGTTTTTTAACCATTATATTTGCATGGCACTGTAATATCATAATCGTCTGCGAGAACTGAAGTGACGTGAGCACGCGTTTTTATGGGAATTACCTACGCCGCGCGGTGGACCTTCGCTGTGGTTAACGGAGGGAAGATGACTGATCGTTCGGCGGATCTTTTCCATTGTAATTGTTGTCAATTATGTACTGAACGTTGAATCATTAGTAAAAACAACTCTTATGTAAACTTTGAATGCAGCTTAAGTTATTTTTATTGTAGTGTATCAATAATTTGTTTGCCAAAACGAAGAGAAAAAGCAATGTTGTTCACTAAGGCACTTGGCAGCCCTTCCAAGTAAAACAATTCATTAAAAAATAACACATTACGCATAAGAAGACGAAAAAAAATGCAAATGTACGTACCATTAGCTTCCAACTTGGAGTCCATGGAGATATTCTGAAGATAGAAATTTGTCATCCAAGGGAGGAGATAGATATAACCTAAAAAAAAAATTAAGATAATTGTACAAGACAAACCAGAAAAGCATGTATGATCAACAAAATAGTGAATCAAATGGAATCAATGAGAAAAATATAAAAAAACATGTCAAGAAAATAGACAGCATAAAAAGATGGATGCTGTGCTGAAGAGGCGAGAATGATGATGAAGAGCTAAAAGAAGCTGAAGAATTTTTAGCATTCCTTTGTATCGTACACTACCCTACAGTAATGGACAAGACACCTGCAGATTTTCATAAAATTCGTCTGCATGCCAAATGTTTTGCATTCTAATGCTTACACAGACCTGAAAATATATGCTTATTAGTTCTATGTAAAAATTTGACAATATTTCGAAGGTTTTTACTAAACGAATCTTAAGATTTTGGTGGGATATATAGAACTTTATATTCTTTTTTTATTAAAGAAAAAAATTGTCTGTAGAACAGGTACTTTTACTTCATTTTCCTGTGTGTACCCTCTATCTCCCAAGAGAGGGAGAGTTTCCGTTTTCTCTACTTATAATTAGAGAGTAATAAATAAGGAAAACGCAGAGGTATCGGAAAATTGGATGGAATGGATTCCAATATATCGATGTTCGATATGAGAGAGTTAAATATCTTTAATTTTAGACGGTTACATTTGAGTTATATTTCTTTGGCATAAGGGAATTTTGAAATAAACTGGAAAACGTACATTTTGAAGTATGAAATACTATAAATTAGCATTTCATTTGAGCAATAAAATATAGATATTTTATTTCAATTGTTGAAAAAAGTTGAACGAAAGGTTCAAAAAAGAGTAAAGTTTAAAATATTTCCTATGTATGAAAACCCCAATAAAATTTATAGGCTAAAAATTAACATTATTGGGCATTATAAACATAAACAAGTACATAGGTAATTAAATATTTCCAAATTGTTTTTGATCTCATAGAAGCATGCATTAACCTTCCTACCCCTTTGGGGTCTTTTTAGACCCCAGACGCACTTTGACGCTTGATATCTCCCATGCATTTTTGTTTTGACAATTTCCGATGCTACTATTCCTTAATTACGCAAAGTTTTACAATGGGTAAAAATTTTGGAGTTATTATTCCATTTTTAAGTGTCTTGGGAGAAATAGTCACATATTCCCCTTCTGGGGTCTTCTGAGACCCCAGCCATGAATGGCGGTAAAACAGTATCAAATAAAGTTTAGTATTTTATTTTTTGTTGTATTATAGATAAAAAAAGGTTTGCATGTTTGTTTAGAACGTTTGGAGAAATATTAGAAAGATATTTTCGTAGAAATTGTCATTTTTTTTACAAAAAGAAGATTGCGGCTAAATACATTGAATCACTTGCTATTTCTTAAATTTTTTATTCACATTCTAAGAAAAATATGCTATTTATAGAAATCTTTTGAGTATCTAACAGTTGCAGCAAAAAAAACTCAGACAACTGTCGCCATTACTTCCTGTTGAACACATTCTTTACAAAAACAATATAAATTCATGGTTGATTGTAAATAAGTTTTTATATTCAGTCTTCTTTGAAAAATAAGAATGCTTTCAAATATTTATGAGTGTTTACGGAAGTCCAGAATGTGATTTCGAAGAATTATCAAGAAAAAAACCAATTTTATGTTAAAACTTACATAAGCAAGCGAGATACTGATTTTCACTAAGAAATCTGAACCGATCATTTTTTTTTGTATTATTTCAATTTTAAAAAGAAGAATCCAAACTTTACATGTTTCATAATACTAAATCAATTAATCTGGGGTGACAGGTAGCTGATAATGCAGAATAGAGAATATATGCAGCTTCATAAATCGTTTAAAATTAACTACTAAATTCTTCCCGTGCAAGACCGGGTATATCAACTAGTATGCTTTAATTAAACAGTGTGATTATAAATATTTTAAGTAAAACAACTTCAATGTAGTTCATTTCTGTAATTTAATTCTTGTTTGAAGGTCCAGATGTTATAAAAAACGTGTATCAAAAGAAACCCAATTAAGCCGTAATAAGACGAAAAAAATGAGAAAAATACCAAAAAAATTGGATAAATTATTCTGAAGCATCTTTCTAGAAATAAAAAATGACAATTCTTCTCCATTTAAGGAATTTTTAACCTTTATTAGAGTCATAGGCATGTTTTACGCATGGGTTTTACGTGGGGTCCTCAGAGACCCCACGAGGGGAATATGTGACTATTTTTTCAAGAGGGTAGGAAGGTTAAGAATCAATAAATATCTCATAGAACATGTTAAAACAATGTGTTCTCGGTACTTTGATAAATTTTGAAGTAGTATCAAAAATCCATCCCCAGAATAATTTTTAACCATTCAACTCTCTCAAAAGCATTAAATCAAACTGATGCCTCGAACTTTAACTTCTCTTCACCCTTTCAAAACAAAATTCCCTTCCCTCCAACAATTCATTTTTTAATGTTCCCTTCTCAAAAACCCTTCACATCCCTCCCTTTGATCAAAAAAGCAGCTTCACTTCACAAACAAATTTCCAGAGACGTCGCCCAAATCCTCGACATCGCAGGCCAACTTTCTCGAAAGGCGCCCTAATCCCAGAATGGATGAGGCTTCGGGCTTCCCCGAGACACCTAATGAAAAGAGTTAGGGCTTCAGCCGTCAACTTTTCTCGCATGCATGGAAAAGTAAAACTAGGCACTGGCGCAGGGGCGTGCATACATCAGCCGGGGCGGCTTAGGGCTTTCAACAACAAGCATCCATTCTGTGCTTTTGAGAACGGGGATTGTTTGGTTAGTGTGAAGTTCTGGGAAGGATGAGAAAGGAAGAGAAATTGAGGAGTTTTTTCGGCTGTATTTTTGTTTTGGGTTGTGGAGGAGAGCTATATGCTTCAAAGCTTTGGCACTTTTACGAATATTTTTAAGTACTGTTACATGAAACTAAACTAAATGAAAGAAACGAGTAGTACCAACACAGGAGATAATATTTGCGTGTTAGAAATATGATTGTATGGAGAGGGGTAAACGGATTTGGATATATATCTAATTGAGAAAATGTTAGTGAAACCCATAGTAAGTAGATAGCTTTAAAACTGCATTTTGCTCTAAAGATAAAAAGTTACAATGCTTCTGAAAAAAACAGTTGTTTGAAGCCTATAGATTTTTTATTATGGAAGTTTAGAAAAGATTTAATAAAAGAACTTGGTTTCTCATATAAAAACAATTGTAAAATATGGGAACCTTATAAATTATAAAATACTTATTCTTTCGGATTGAAATCCCTAATCCCTATATGGAAATTTTTTAATTTGTTTTTTCTTCTTTTATGTTTGAAAGATCCACCCATCTTTCTGTTTGAAAGATATGGTATGATCTTTCTGAATAAATAATGACTGGCTAACGTTTTCTTCACAAACTATAACAAATACTATAACACTATAACTATAAAACTTTAACAAATACTATAACACTGTAACTATAAAACTATAACAAATACTATAACTATACAACTATAAAAATAAAACTATAACAAATACTATAACACTATAACTATAAAACTATAACAATAAAACTATAACACTATAACTATAAAACTATAACAAATTACTATAATGAAACGATATAACAAGAACATTTTTTCAGTTTACTGATTTTTAAGTTTTTAATTTTTATCATCTTTTAATTTCCCTATCAATATTATTTATCCACAAATATTGTGTGGTTTGAAGCCACTAAATTTGGTAATAAAATATAAAAATCAAATTTAAATAAAGTTCCGAAGAAATTTGACTTCCGATATTTTACAAACTTCTGTTTTAAAGCAAAGTTACCTATAAATCAAAATAATGCTCTTACCTTAATTTGAGGCATGTCATTTTCTCTTAATTTAAATGTTTGAAATTAACTTTGTTCATTCAACATATAAACTCGTACTTTACTCATTATTTTAAAGATCAAGAAGAAAATCGAAATTGTTCTTTTAGACAGATAGATTTCCTTAAGTTTCCTTAAGTTAACTTTTTCGATATTTTTCCTACACGTGCGTTTTTAAGAGAATTTGTATAGTTCGTATGCGGTAATTCACTTACATCTCAAATCCTGAAACGCGAAAACCGAAATTGAGAGGCTTTAGAGTTTTCTGAAAATCCTGAAACAAGTCGGATTATACAACTGCTCATAAAGTTAAATGGGATTCCAGAGATCCAGTATTGATTGAAATTTCTGGATCCCAACTTATTAAGATAAAGATAAGACTATATCACAAATCAAATCTCACAGTTGTGCCTTCGCACCTTCTTCACCCCGACTGCGAGGTATTTGAAGAATCTAACTTCTGGCAAAGTTATCGAATTCCTACCTTCTGAGGAATTTTAAGTTGACATTGGAAAAGAGTTTGATTTAATCTTTGAATTTGCAAAGTTTCGAGATTTCCTACTGATAAGTGAAACTGGTGAGAGAACGTTTGTAAACCAGTTTTAACTTTAAATTCTTGACTTTTAAAACAAAACTTATAAGCGGTTTATTTACCTTTAAAAGTAAAAATAGCTAAGACTATTTTACACTATGTGATTTAACCACAGGATACTAGTTTTAGTTAAAAATGAATTAAACTGACAATACGGTAGGATTTATTAAAAATTTGAGAAGGAGGACATTCTCAGATTTCATAATTTCAGGTTAAATGTCAGATTTCATAAGGGTCAACGGCTTCATCGATTTGGTCTGACTCCGTCAGACAAAGGGAGATTAAAAACAACAACAACAACAACAAAAATTTGAGAAAAAAGAGCGTAGCAAAATTAATTATCCTACTTTTAGTTTTAATCTTTTTCAAATGAAAACTATTTTGTATTCCTTTGTTTCATTTGACTTTGAGAAAATGAATAATAATAAAATAATATTTTTTGCTAACTCTTTAAAAAATTTTATATTTGGAAAGGTTATACAACCATAAAATGTAGCTGAATATTTAGCTCTAAATATTTCTTTAGTTAAATAATACATTTCTTAAATTTTAAGATTTGTATAAATATATTTAGATTTTTAGACAAGCGATTCTTTCAAATTAATTTTTAATTCATCTTAAAAAAATGATATATAGTATTTATTAGAGTAACATCTTTTTGTTTATACTTATACCTTTAGGCAAGTGTAATTGAAAAAGATTTAACAAAAAAGATGCATTAAAAATGAAATAAAATGTAATTAAACGAATGTATGTCCTAATTTCCGAAAAAAAAGTCGAAGAACTTGATTTTTTGTATGTTTGTTGCCATTTTAAGTTGAATAATGATAGATAAATTACTTTTTGAGTAAAATAAGTTCAATTGCTCTCTTATTCTAATAAAGTTTCAAATAACTTACAATTAAAAATAACTGTCGAATGAACAATCCATGAGAAATAATTTTTTGCATTTTCATAATCTTTGAGTATAGGACCATATGGGACACTTGAAGTTTTTCAATATCAATATATCCTCTCATCAGGGAAAACGGAATTAAATAAAAGTCATTCTAAAAGTTTAGTCACATCAGTAATTGAAAATTTAAATTTAAGTTGATAATCGTGACAGTAATCGCGAATGAGTTCCTCTGTACAATGCATGGATTTTCCTTTCCATATGTTTTGCTCTTTTCTTCTTTAATGCATTCAATAACACTCATGGACTTTACAATTAAAATAATTGCATTACTATTCAAAGCTTAAGGAGAAAAATCTTACCTTACCACTTTTCTAGTTAACCTTTGAACTTCTATTGAGTGAGAAGGTCAGCTATGATTCGTGTAATTAATATTAACCGAACACGGTAGGAGGGTTGAGAGAAATGATTCAAATGAAAAACCATGAAAATATGATTCCGAGTGCGGTCAAGAAATCCAATTTTCTGTCCATGTGAAAACCCTAGTTTTAACTCTGCAAATTAAATAAATAATATGTTTTTGTCGTTTATTTACACAAAGTCAAATGAATTAGTTTTCTTTAAAATTGAAATTTCAGGTTATGGTATCAACTGATATTGTGTGAAAAAACTCCAAAAATCTGAAAAAAATCAGCATTCATTGCATATGTTTCATAATTTGACTTAGAACTTAGAGGGGTGACAGTATGCATTATAAGGGAGAATAACCCCCATACACGGGGTTACCAATCAAGTTTAGGAGAGAAAACCCTTAAAACGTAGGCCTTGAATTGCTGAAACGCGAGGTTTAGAGGACTTTTATCTAACCGAAAAGTTTTAAAGCAAAATATTCTGTGATGAAAATAATAGTAATGAAGGATAGTAGTTGGAAAAATAGTCATCAGAGTTCAACGTCAGAAATAAAGTAAAATACCAATTTTAAAGACATTGTTCAAAGTTGTGAACTGAAATGCGTTGTAACCATGCTTTTTTCAAATCAATGTTTCTTTTCTTATTTTGGTCCTCTCCAACAAGATGACTTAGTTCTCAACTACTATTCTCCTTTGCCTTTTTTTCTTCATGCGCAGAGATAGTTTTGAACAAAAAAGTTTTTTCGTTTAGATTGAAGTGCTCCTAAATCACGCATTTCATCAATTCAAACTCTATATTTTAGGGATATTCATCCCCTTTACTGGTTTGTTACACCGTGTAAGGGGATGATTCTTCAATCTTATGATGACTACTATTACCCCATTAGGTTTGTTGGTTGAATTATCCCGTATTAAACTATTATTTACACTTTTATCCAGAATTTTAAAGATTCATTAAATGAGAAATGTGTTAGATAAAAGAGACTAGTATCAAGAAGGAATTTTTTGCTATTCGCAACACTGCGCCTGCGTCAAAAATTAATCCAATAAGGGAGACTTTATAATAAGTTTTAAGGATAGTGAATCTCCACTGGAGCAGGGGTAGGATGCTTGCTTGACTGTTCCTGGGTTCTATCCCCGGATTTCTTTATTCCAAGAGAAATTTCAACCAACCAATCAGAGAAGACTCGGCCAAAAGTCCCATCTTGTTACTAACCTGTTGTTTTTAAGATGGGATTTTGGAATCTTTTCGCCAATATCTTTTTTATTTAGAATGAATACTTATAATTTGGTAACATCATAATGATAAAATATTTTTAAACTACATGATGATAAAATATTTTTAAACTACATGATGATAAAACATTTTTAAAATTCATAAAGATAAATATTTAAAATTCAGTCAGTATAAATACTCTGAAAACACACTTATGGGGTAAAAATAGAACCAACTAAGAAAACAAAGCCTGTAAAAAAACGCCATGACTCATAAGTGACATTCCACCTAATATTTAAATTTTCTCTACTGCAGAAGTAAAATTGAATTTAGGACGTCCATGTTAATTTATGCATCGGTATCCCCTACTAACTCCATTGACTCTACAATAAAACGACATGACTCCTCTCACAGCAAAAGCAATTAAAACCAAATAGAGAGAGATCGGATCCGGTTATTGAAAAAACTCCCACATCCGGATCACTCACTCCATAACCTAATCGCTCTTTCTCCAGTGATGAACCGACACCCTCAACCAGGTCCAGGGGTCAATAGTGCGTGAACTAATCCCCCGAAAGGGATCATGCCAGCTTTACACCACGCGGCTAAGTCACTTAGTCCCCTCGACCCCTTTCATTCGATGATCCCCGAACACAGGGAGGGGTGGAGTGATTGGAACCTCCGCGGACACCTCCCCTTTTAGGATTCATGGAAAACGGGGATTTGGGGATGTTTTTGAAGAAAAACCGAGCGAATTACATTGTTGGCAAAGTGAGATGACTTTCCCCTGGTGGATCATCCATTGTGTTCGATCCTCCCCCCTCAGTGTGTATCGGGATTTGTTCGTGAAAAAAAACTAGTGGGTGTGAGGGGGTCTTTACAGGTATTGCTGATCCTGTGCTTGGTGGATTTAGCTTCTTCTCTTTTGTGTGAGGAAAAGATTAAGAGGGGGGGGAGTGTTGTAACTTGTTAGCGCCCATCGCTGTATATGAGATAATCTGCTTTTTCTCGTCGAAAAAGGAAGATGATTCTGATGGGTTTTAGGAAGGGCTTTTTTTTATTGGTTGGATTTTGTGAGAGGTTGTTTTTTTATCGTCCGCAGGTAGAACGTGAAAAAAGAAACTCTTTTAGGATGTACCTTGGGATTGGAGTAGGATTATTTGAGGAGAAATGAAAATGAATTGTTCTTAAGGTATTGGGATTGTTCTTAATATTTGTTAGAAACCAGAGTTGAGTTTATACCGTATAGTTTTGAGGAGTTATTCAAACTATTTAACTAGATATTAGAAAGGGTTATAGTATTGACAAAAAGTGAATATTACTAATAAGTAATTAAAAGTAATATTAAAATTAGAGTTTAAAAGGAAGAAGATCATGTGGCCTAAGACAGTTAGCATAATGGTTCAAACTAATCAATAATTGATAGAAATATAGATTTTTAGACAAACTTGTGTATTAAAGGAAAGTTAAAACATAACAATAATAAAATAATTGTTCTTTTATAAAATATACACTTTAAAACCTTTTCTAACTTTTAAAAACTTTGAATAGGCGTTTTGTCTTTGTAGAAAAGTATTTACTAAGAAAAAAATTATGCGTCTGAAAATAAATATGAATAACGTAACTCAATTTTTGCATTAGTTTGAGCTTCCCTTATTTCATAGCATTCAAAATTCGACCCCAGATCGCCAAAAATTAAGGGTTTTGCTATCTTCTCCATCTATTATTCCTTTTTTGTCTCCGGAATACAGTTATAAAAAGTGTAGTTGTATCACGATGCTTCATAAACTCAAATAAAATTACGAAACACGATTCTCTGAACCTAACACAAACTCAATCCCAACCTTGACTGCACGAATTTCAAAGTCATTGTCACCTTAATTCCCCCTTTCAGTCCCAAACACAATGACCCTTCACCGGCGATCACCAAAACTTATCAATTAGGAAACTCAATCGGAATCAACACCATTTAACAAGTGAAAGTCAATGGCTGTTGGGTCTTTCACCAAAGCAATCGCTTCCTACTTCTCTCGGCAGACTTGCCTACTCAAGGTTCTGACCTTGATCCACTTTCTGAAGCAGAGGGAGACTTGCCCCACCCCTTTGCCACGTGCTGAGACGAAAACACTTTTGCTACTCCATTTCCATTTCATTATGACCTTCCGTGGGATGATCTTCACTCGGTGGTTATCAAATCTTGATTTTTTAAAAGGGGGAAGATGAGGCTATTAAGTAAGGTGTTGTTTTTAGAGTCACCGTTAAAGAGACCACCAGAAGATTACATCGCTATCATTACTGAATATTTTAAAGGATGTTTTGCGGATGAAGTGAGTTTCAGTGTAGTATTCCTTGAAACGATCAGCTTCAAGGAATATCAGTTTCTTTCTGTTTTTATGCTAAAAATCTAGATTTTACCTTACTTGATTAGAAAAACACCGGTTGATGATACCCCGTACCCCTGTGCTACTATACTCTGCTCATTTTGAATAGACGCCTGAGAAATAGTGCTTTCCCCCCTCTGTAAAAGTTTAACCATGGTTACGCTCTTTGCTCAGCCAATAGTCGTAAGTCTTCTCCACCACTTTGACGTTGATAGTTGCCATGGTTACCGATTCAGTGGTGGGGGAAGGAAATGTACTCAAGCGCGCCCCAATTCAAAATGAATAGAGTATAGGAATTTGGAGTTATTACTCTTTATACGAATATTTTTTTATCAATACAGGGAAAATACTCTCTAATGAGAAAGAAGATTAGCAATAGGAGAGAGTGGGACTATTTCGCACATGGGGCACATTCGGACAGACGGCATTTCCCCTAGTAATTATTAATTTAAAAATCTGAAAAAAATACCAGTAGATGGAAGCATGACTACCACCTCCTGCATGAATTTTCAAAGCCCTGAGCCATTTTGTTGTATACGTACTAGAAATTTGCTAGCGTTAGAAGCAGCAAAGTAAATTTTCTTCTCATTTTGTTGGCGTAAAATATCAATCAAAAATAACTATCAAGTGGATATTCAGCATTTTATTCAGCTGAGGCACTACTAAAGTAAGTTTCTAGAAAGGTTTTATTTCCCTGCTTTAATTATAAATATCTTGTTGGGACTTGGTAAGCTTGAACTGGTAGATGGGGCACATTCGTACACCAAAAGATGGGGCAGATTCGGACAATGCGAATGTGACTCATCTTTCCCATTTTTGATTATGAAAGTGATTTATATGTTTATAAGTGCAGTATATTTAATAACTTGAAGTTTAATTGGTTTTATTGTAATTGTTTCAAAATTTGGTGATCATAGAAAATAACATCTTAAAGAAAGCTTCAGTTTTAAGGAATTTATACCCAGATTTAAACATTGACAAAATAAATGTCCCTGATAATTGTTTAAGACCAATTGACTTGGACTTGGGGGATTTTATTCTAGTAGAATTTGCTACTAAAAAGAAAATTTTGTTATATTGGTCAAATAGAAAATTTGGAATTGAATGGTGCTTATTTAAAATTAATGATGAAAAACTTTAAAAGTAATGACGAAACTTTTATTTTCCCAGAAAGTAATTATTCAACATTCATAAAAAAAGATAATATCGTATTAAAAATTCCCCAACCGTCAGTTTCAGGTGTTAATAAGCGAGCTGTTGGTTCACTTTTCTTTTCGAATAAAACCTGACAGTTAAAATATTGGTTAAACTTTTTCTAACAAATTATATTATGTGAAGTATGTCAATGTGCAATATGCTTTTCATTACTACAATTGTTTTCCTCATCAAAAACTTAGATGTTAAATATTTTCTGAAACTGTTTTTTTTGTAAAAAAATCTTCAATTTAGAGGGATAATATGTAAAAGTGCCAAATATTTCGTTTAATTATCCTTACTTTAAAGTGCCATAAACTTTTTAATTCGTAAAAATAATTATTTTATAATTTTTTGCATGTGTACGAATGTGCCAGACACGTGTGCGAAACTGACCCACCCATGGGGCACATTCACAGGAAATTTCTCGTTATTTAGATTGATGATATAGGCAAGAAATTCTAGATGAATGCACCAATTATCGTTCTAAAATATCGGGAAAGGTCTTAACTTTCATTTGAATCCGAGTTTGTTTCAATATCTCATCTAGATCCAGAGAAATATGCCGAAATGCACTTTTTGTGCGAATGTACCCCACTCTCCCCTAACACAATCAGGGAAGAACACTAGATATATTGTTCTAACTAAACAGTTTCTCACGAGTACAAGATAATATTATTAAGTTGTATTTAGGTCCAATTGGGATGGGAAAAATTATTTTAAGTATTGAAAAGATTGCAAAGAATGTATCGAATAATTAGATTTTGTGCACTTTAACCTTGATGGGGCCATAAAATCTTACGTAAAATGGAGTACTGAAAACAATAAAACTCGAGTAAACTAAAATATAACAAAATCAAGTAGTCTATGTAATTAAAATGTTTTTAAATCATGACTACCAGTACTTTTATATAATACAATTTCCTGAAAAAATTGGATTCTTAAGTATCCGAAACACCTAATTATGAGTTTTTCTTGAACATCATACTTGCAATGATGTGGGAAACGACCAGATTTTTCCCAATTTTGTACTTATAAAATGAACAGACAACCCCTTATAGGACAAACTTAAGTCCTTGAATAATTATGTGAATACTTTTAATTTTTTTTCGTCTGAACTTGATCTTGTTTTCAAAGTTGCGTAGTCTTTTTAAAACGTCTTTTGAATGTTTTATTCGTATTCCACCCTACACACAAAAGAAACAGCCAGAAAAGAACTCGTATTTTACGTTTTATTATTTTAAAAACCTGCACGAGATATATTTCAGAATAATCAGGAACCGGTTATATGTCAATATTTTTTTAAACTTTGTTTTGTATTTCTACTTATATGTAAGATGAATACAATAAAGAAGCGATCATTTTTTGGCATAAGAATATTTTTGACTGCTCCTAACTACTTTTACAATAAGAAGATAAGAATTACGTCAGCTATGAATTAATAGTTTAATCCTTGTTCCTTTTATTATTTATAGTATTTATAATTTAAATTATTAAATATGAATTAATCTTATTCAACAATATTAAGCTTAATTAAAAATTCAATTTGTATTAAAATGGTATTTTGAATAAAGTAATTATCACATGAAACAAATTCATTACACTATTTCTAATTTTGTATAATATCTAGCATTTTCTAAAATTGTATGCTTATTTTTATCAAATTTCATTTACGAAGCCTTATAGATATCAAACTATGTGCTCACACTCTTAACAAAAGTTAGGAATATATTTTTAAATTTTACTTCAATTAATGTAATACAATTTGAAAAAAAACCTGTTGCCAAAGGGATAAGATTTAAAAAAAAGAAACTTTTGCTTAATTTTTTGCACTTTATTTTTCTTTAGGATCATTTATAGTGGTTTCATTTGTTTCTATAGTAAGTTTCCTTCTTCACCAATAACACTGGGGAACAGCCATTTCGTTGTCTTAGAACTGTGACTTGTTTTTGAATCACTTTTGGCCCCTGAATCCAAAAGTAACAGTAGTTTTGGTCTGTCACGTCCACTTTTTTGGCAAACAGCTCCGCCCCCTTTTTACGTTTATCAATGACTTAATGACTTTGAATTCGATTTTAAGGGTCAAAAATCATTACTTTAGTTTTTAAGTTACACCCGAGAGGACAAGAATGGTTAAAGTTTTTAAAATATGATAATTTGTGGCCAATGGATAGGTTTAAGGGGTTATTACCCCCCTAAAAATGCAAAAAAATCGTTAAAAATGATGTTTAAATGAGTTTATTTTACGCTATTTTTTACACTTATTTTTTACGCAATTCCTTTTCAAAAGGTCCTAACCCATCACCAAGGACCCAAATTTAATGAAAATTGGCCTCAATGATTTTTACAAAAAGCGGTTGAGGCATTAGCACCCCCGAAGCACCCGCGGAAGGGTTCGGAATACTCTCTTTCGCTTAGAGGACGCGAACACCTCAACCGCTTTTAGTAAAAATCATTGCTGCCTATTTTCATTAAATTTGGATCATTGGGGAAGGGTTAAGACCTTTTAAAGAGGAATTGCGTATAAAAATAAAGAGAAAAAACCCCGAAATGCAAAAAAGGAACGTTATAAAGGATAGAGGTTATTTTAAGCTTTTCTTACTCTTATTTTTTATGTTATTCCTCTTTAAAAGGTCTTAACCTTTCCCCAAGGACCCAAATTTAATGAAAATAGGCAGCAATGATTTTTACTAAAAGCGGTTGAGGTGTTATCGTCCCCGAAGCGAAATAGTATCCCGAACCCTTCCGCAGGTGCTTCGGGGGCGCTAATGCCTCAACCGCTTATTGTAAAAATCATTGCTGCTTATTTTTATTAAATTTGAGTCTTTGGGGGATGGGTTAGAACCTTTTGAAAAGGAATTGCGTAAAAAATAAGTGTAAAAAATAGCGTAAAATAAACTATCATTTTTAACGATTTTTTTCCGTTTTTAGGGAGTAACCCCTTAAAACTATCCATTCGCTAAAAATTTTCATATTTTAGAAACTTTAACCATTCTTGTCCTCTAGGGTGTAATTTAAAGACTAAAGTAATGATTTTTGACCTTACAAATCGAATTCAAAGTCATTAAGTCATTGAAAAACGTAAAAAGGGGGCGGGGCTGTTTGCCAAAAAAGTTGACGTGATAGAAGAAAACTAACATCAGTTTTCTAATCAGTGTGCCCATTGAACTCTAAAACAGCCAAAAAACCGAAGTCAACAGAAATTATGTTAATTTGTATGACTTTTGTGTATCGAATATCTGTTATAAAGATATTTATTTTTGAATATTAGTTTAGAACTGATGAGAAAAATAAACTTAATATCTAACTATTTCCAAACTAATTGAAAAATATAACCCTAACTTTGAAAATATCACTTTATTGATACCTATTTAATTTTAATTTCAAAGGATTAATTTAAAGGAGAAAAAAGAAACTAAAACTTTTAAATATATGCACATAAATTTTTAAAAATACGTTTTTTCGACATAATCTGTTAATTTCATCGCAGATGTTTTGAAATATCTAAAGCGTATTTTCAAAGAATCTGAATAGGTTTTAAGACATTTTTCATTGTGAAAAGATACTATTAAACAACTTGAATTTTTACCCCATTTCTAGAAATACCGATTATATCCGCGTATTGATAATTATTTTCAGTTTTTTTTATATCTTTAAACATATGTTTTTTTTATAATTTCTCGTTTGATTTGAGCTTCTTAAGTTCATTTAATGAAACCGAAGGTGGAGAAAATACTATAAGATTATGCCATGCTTTCCATTTGCAGAGATGTAAACAAGTTATTAAATATATCCAGATATATAGGGTAGATGCATCAGTTTTCTATTGAAAATTTGAGTTTCAAGATTTATTATGTAAATACTATAACAAAAAAAGTTTCTTTTAAATACAATTTTCTTGAATTAACCGTGTAAATTCTTTACCGTGTTTAAGGAGAGCTTGTCCATTTCTCTCAATCGAATCACTTATTTTTGACACATGTCAAACGCCACTTTTTTCAAAAATGAGTTATTGGTATCATGGGATTCTGTAGGGGTAAACGCACATTTTAGTGTAAAAGCAATAAAAATAACGTCATTTTAAAATAGTTTCCCCGGGGAATTTCATTGATACCGTCTCATCTGCAGCTTGATTGGGAATGAAGTTTTTTTTATTTAATCGCATACAAACACTATATATCTTTAGAGGTTAGGTCCGTATTTTTAAAGTTTTTGTATTAATCTCAAGACTAAGGACGTTATATGGTAGCTACATATTTAAAAGTTCCCTGCTTGTTTCCATTTAATACAACTATGTGATCAAGATTTTGGATCTACGAATCACCTAATTAAAAGGGGCTATAAAATCTATACCCAAGATCATAACATTGAGCTAATTAACTAAATCTATAAGCTTTTAACGCAAAATTGTTTTACTGTCCACCAAGTTACATCTAAAAACTATCTTCAAAGGTTTCTATATTAACATTTTGAATTAGCTGAACACTATTTTTGAGTCTAGAATTAAAATCATTTATAAAAATAAGTATTTATACATCTACTAACCAAAAGAGAAAAAAATAAGAACCATGTAATAATTTTATGGGTTAGTATTTTAATAAGGGAATGTTATTTTCAACTAATTTTCCCACTTTTATTACCAAATCCTTAAAAAAATTAGAGTTAAGCTATGAAAATAGGCTTGAATACTCTGTTTATTGCAGAAACCTTTCAAATTTCAATAATTTTTTATGCAAAGAATAAGAATATTTTTAAAAAATTCTTTCAGTCTGTAAAATATTCAAATCAGGCCTACTTTAAGAAAAAAATTACTAAACATCTTCATAAAAACGAAGTGAGCTTCTATTCAGTTTTTCTCGTTTATCTCAAAACAAGAAAAGTGGCGTTTGAGATGTTTCTGAAGTAAGTGATTTAGTTTGATGTGGTCATAAAGAATAATGTTAATTCGCCAATTAACTATTGGGAAAATTCCTCCAATAGTTAATTCTCATTGCTGTGTGTTCTATGAAACCCAGAGAAGTGCTTAAACTTCTAATCATTACGCGTAAAAACCTTTTAAAACCTTCGAATTTTATTCAAGAATTTTGAGTAATTATTATTGCGTCATTCCATCTCTAACCACTGCCCTCTTTTGCTGATTAAGTTATCTCACCATTATCTACCTCCCAAAACACCATTTTATGTCTGGCAGTGGTTTGACCTCCAAACGAAGGAAATCTGTCGATTAACACTTTCAATTGATTAGATACTCCGAACCTAAGTAAGGTGACCCCTTGAAAAAAAAATTTCTTGTAAGCCATTTTCTTGCAGAAAATTACATGTTATCTTCAACTACTATTCACTGTTTCTAGTAAGTCCCTATAAAAGTTAAATTCCGTTATCTTAATGCATTACATAGATAGAAACAAGGTAAAATGTAGGATAAAGAGAAAAGTTTATTTTTCTTTATTAAATTTATTCATTAAAATACATTGGTGGCCATATTCACAGCCATCAGGATCGGTGTTAACAAGCAGCTGAAGAAAGAAAAATTAACTTTTCACTCACTGCTGATTGGTGGAATTCTTCTTTGACTAAGGATTAAACACAGACGCTTATGGCTGTGAATATGGTTGTAAGTAAAACTTTTAAATTTGATCAAACAAGTTTAAGACTACATTATAGGTTTTTTAAGATTTTCTGACCCAGTATTTAGAAAAGAATAGTTCTGTATAAATAGTATTATTATTTGATTAAAAAAAGTAAAATTAGTAAGTTCCAACCCATTCAATAAACTATAAATTCAAACGACAATAACGTCTTATAAAATCTTTTTGAGAAAGTAGTGCAAATAATCGTGTGATATAAATCTGTGCAAGGAAATATTTAAGGAGTAAATCGAATATTATATTGAGAAATTTCATATAATTCTTTGTTTTTAACACAAATTTAAAATAAAACTTATTAGAAAAAAATTCTTTAAGGAATGGAAAATATACTATCAAAAGTTTATATAAATCTTTAATTTCACAGATTATCTTCATGAGGGATATTCAATAATTAAGTGTTGAAAAAATATAATTGAATTATGTTTTAGAACATAAGATACTTAGATTCTGTGTAAGAACTCACAAGGAAAAAAATTATGTGAAACAATTTATTAGAACGTTTCAAACTCTATTGCCTCCAACAAATAAACTTCAAAAGTATATTTTCTATACTTTTGCTTCAGTTACGAACGCTATTAAAAAAGGAATTAGTTTATAATCTTCAAAATTTTCCTCCCGAGTAATCTTGATTCACAAAAATTTGAATCACGTTTTTTACTTTCTAAGCAATTCTACTCTTGCAAATAACCAATGTATATCTTCATTTGAATGGCAAGTATATAATTTTATTAGTTTTTTAAATTAAATTATTTTTTCCAGGAATGAAAATGCAGAAAACAGATGTGATGGATCCGTACCCACCAGATGATAGAAGGCTCTTTTAAAGAGGTGAGTGTTTGGAACCTACGGTTAAGCACTCTTTTTGTTGATAAAATATATTACAATTTAAGTCATAGGACCCCTAAGAGGAAGGATACAATTTTAAACCCAAAATACTATTTATACTTTCTAACGAAACATACAAAATCATTCATACCGCGTAATATGGCTCATACACTAAAAACTAAACTAATAAACAAACCACTGAATTTTGAATGATTTGACGAAAATCCCTTTAGACCCATTCTTGTTAAGGTTAATTCAAGGTAAAATATTGAAACTTCATACATTTTCTTTAGGTTTGTTAGAGATGTTGCTGAAAAAGATCACTATACCTAAAAAGTTACTTTCAATAGACACCATAGAGAATATTTCATTTTTTAAGGAATTGGTATCGAAGCAATATTTTAAAATATTTTTATCTTTTCAAAAGCTTTTCAACTTGAGTTCAACCAAGAAATCTAAACTTGTAAAACACTCCTGAAGTGTTGGTACTACACTCAATTCATTTGATGAAAAGTTTTATGAAGTACTTACTTGCCTAATTAGTTTGAAATCACTTCTAATTTTAAGTAGCGATAAGCATCTAGTCTAGAGATTTATAAAACTGATGCCAAATGCAGATTTCTGAAATTCTTTTAGATATTCTAATCGCGAAGAGTTTTAAAATCAGGGCGTTTTTTTTACCTTTCAATATTTATTAAGTTTATTTTTAGGATTTCCTTAAAAAGAGATGATAGTTTTTTTATTTATTATTTTTTATAAATGGTAAGTATATTTTTTTCATTTTTTTTGTTAAATGCACTATTAAATTGACCAGATTGTATAATTTAAGTTTAAATCAAGTTTTAATAAGTATCAAGGTAAGTTTGCCATTGAGTTTTTTAAACTTTAATTTCTATGAATGTAGCTGGTCATGTATAATTTAATGCAAAATAAATGGGATTAAGGTTTAGGGGTACTACTAACATAACACGCATGAGATTTTTTTTATTTATGCATTAAAGAGAAAGCAGTTTTCTAGATCTCTTCCTAACGTCTGAGAAATTAAAAAAAGTAAGTTTGTATACAAAAGTTTTGTTTCAAAAAATCAAGTGTACATTTTATTCCATTTTACCCCGTTAAAAGGCTTTGAATAGCTAGAAATGTGTTAGAAAGATAAAAATTTAATTTTAAGTGGATTTATATCAATTGGGTCATTGAGTTTTTAAAATAATTTACCTGACACGTAATTGTTTGCTTGATCCATTAATTTGTATTCTAGCTTATTAATTAAAATTCTGCACAAGAAGTTAAATACAACACATTTACTGATTAAAAAATTACATGCGTTACATTGCTAACTAATTTATTATAATCTTTTTGTACAGCAGAAAGTATAATGTTTTATCAATGAATCGCAATTGTTATCTTATGTATTTACTCTGATTTCTTATAATTAATATATATTACAAGTAAAGTTTTATATTGCAGAGTAAAAAATAAAAATATACTCACATCAATCAAAATAACTGATAGTCAAACTCTCCTTGTACTTTAATCCCATACCTGCCCAATAAGAAAGCTCCACAAAAACACCATTCAGAATTTTTAAGATCGATCATAGCTGATCTATAAGTCATAAGCTTAATTAATTATCAATATCTATTTTGATTGACAAACCTATTTGATTTGCCTACTTAACACAAGGACTACTCTTAAAGGCTAACACTAGTTGCATTCAAAAACTCATATATCGCAATAGCGAAGGCAAACACAACTCTCAACTAGCTTTGCACAGGCACAGTGTCGCACCTTGTTGAGTGCTTCTCTCCCAGTGATTTGCACCTTGTCTCTCTTGCCGGGGCCGATGTCAAGTCCGTAGGATGGACGATGTGGGCTCGTGGGACCTGAGCACCATCCGGGAGGAGGAGTTCGACCAGCGGGCAGTGTACCTGGTGCGCGACCACCCATGCGAGCCAGATTGCCCCAACCGGGCCGAGGCAAGCCTGCCAAGGAATCTCTTCATCAGGGAGTCGCCCGCCCTCCACGGCAATGTAAGTTTTCACCGCACTCGCCAATTTAAAACTGTAACGGCCGTATTCACCATCACTAACCTAACCCTAGGTTAACCAGGAATTAAAATTTCGATTTACGGCCATATTCACCACTAACTTAACCTAAGGTTAACCAGGAATCAAGCTTAATTTAAAACTGTAACGACCGTATTCACCACTAACCTAACCCTAGGTTAACCAGGAATTGAAACTTTGATTTACGGCCATATTCACCACTAACTTAAATTAAGATTAACCAGGAATCAAGCTTAATTTAAAACTGTAACGACCGTATTCATCACTAACCTAACCCTAGGTTGACCAGGAATTAAAACTTCGATTTACGGCCATATTCACCACTAACTTAACCTAAGGTTAACCAGGAATCAAGCTTTTTTGACAACTCTGATTGGTTTAAAACTTGTTTCCCCCTTTTCAACAACCAATTAAAAGCTTGATTCCAGGTTAACCTTAGGTTAAGTTAGTGGTGAATGCAGCCGTTATTAGTTGAAAGGGGGAAACAAGTTTTTAGCCAATGAGCGTAGTCGAAAAGGCTTGATTCCATCAGCATCAGGTTAATCTTAGGTCAAGTTAAGGATGAATACAGGGTTAAAAAGTTCTGAAATTAACCGGCAGCTTAGTTGCCGGTTAATTTCTGTATACTTTGAGGTAATATCTAGTTTTTTTTAGTCAAATGAGAGAGAAACTTTCCGTTATTTGAAGAAATTTTAGAGTTTTGTAGGTAAGATTATAGAATCGATGTATAGTATGACCATTTTTATTTTGATTGGGTTATAATATTGTGACATGTGACGTGGAAAGAAGATGCGGGCGAAATATAAAATAGGCTTTTATTATAAGTTTAAAAATAGTTATTTGTTATAGTTTTATAGTTATTTATAGCAATCTTGATTTATAAAAAATGCTCAATATTTGCCGAGTGGCATCAATCGGTTCTGAAATCTATGTATACTCCAATACACACTTTTTGAATTAGCACCCTGACCATAATCGTTCATTCTTATTTGAGTTCCAATTTAATCCAACAGTTTGGTCAGTAGGACATGTAAAACAGCAATAGGAATTTAAATTTAGTTTTTTAAATACTATTTTAAAATGTGAATAATTTGTTTCGTTTTTCTTTCAAATATAACTCCATTATAAAATAAAGGAAGAGCATTATAAGCGTTGAAAAGTTTTTTTAAAAATATAATATTAATTTACCTTTGAATATAGGTGTTCGATTAGTTATGAAGAGTTCAATTAATCTAAGACTAGGTACTAAGGAAGGGGTACTAAATTGGTATGAATAAATGTAAATTTTTATCCACATTAACATGAAGTTGATCCCGTATTAAAGCTGAAAAATATATATTATCTTTTCTCTTCAATTTAAACTCTAATTATCAATATTACACTCCTTACATCTTATATTTCGCTTGGAAACTAATCTCAAAATAACTTGAAAACTCGAGGAGATATCCCTTATTAAAACATCCAAAACCTTTTCTCAATAACAGTCCTTTCCAACAGAGAGACGAAGGATCTTTTCAAAAACCTGACGAGATTAAACCACAAAAGAAAGAAACCCCTTTTCGAACTTTTGTTCTTCAAAAGAACTAAGCCCATATCCACGACAAAAGAAATAGCAAACACCAGACAATGAGCCGTGAAAAAAGCATGTAGAAAGGGTAAGCTAATTTAAGCGTCTGCAAGAGGGCATTTATTAAAAACAATTCGGAAGAGCAGTCGAAATTACAGCCTAATTGATATTAATTCTAGATTTCTTTGTGCTCTCTCTCGCGTACAAAGACTTATTTAATTTTGTTCGAAAACGTTGGTAGGACATTTTCCCTTTTACATTTTACAACAGGTTGATCTTTATTCATGTTTTTGCACCGTAGGTATTATGTTTGGATTCTCTCCGATGGATTTTTCTTTTCGGTGCTGACTCGGATGGGTTGCCATGTTGGCGATTTTTAAACTAGTGCTCGTTTTTGCCAACTATGAGGGCATTTTCTTAATTGGAGTTCAGTAGAATGAGAATTCGTGACTTAAATTCTTTGATAGTCTATAAGAAAACGTTTATGATTATATTATGGGAACAATTAAAGCTCTGTTAGGTGCAGGGAATACTATTTTTTAAAGTCACAGAGGAATCGTTGTAAAATATGTACAGCTTCTAATTTTTTTTTAAAAATAAAAGTAAAATTGTATTATTATATACTTTTTAATTTTAATGAAACTTTATTTGTTTAAAGCGGAGTATAGATTGATTTATTATTAACAAATACAAAATAAGTTAAGTGTTTTTAAATAATAAAATTTATTTCTACGTTGTGAACAATGATTTAAAATAAAAAACCATAGTGGAATTTCATAGAAATCTTTGATTTTATGTAAAAATATTTATAAATTAATTTATTTGTTGTAGGAAAAAAAGTAGTAAAAATAAACTATAAAGAAATAAGAACTTGTAATATTTAAAACATGATAATGTCCATATTATCTTTTCAAGCGCATTCATTACATTTTAAAGAGCGTTACTCCAGAAAAATTCCTACATAAATACTTTCAATTGTGAGAAAGTCTCATTTTTCCTGAAAGTTACCACATATTTTACGTTTAGTAAAAGTAATATAGCGATAGCTATACTAAAAAATATGGTTCAGTTGGTATTTAGAGTTTTTTACCAATTTTGTCTGTTAGTAGTTACTGAACAAAAAGGGTTGGCGACAAAAATTCACCCCAACAGCAACCCATCAAAACTATTTATTAATTCATTCTTCTCGAAAGAGATATATAGCATCGCTTTTTATTCGCTCAGGGAATATTCTCCGGCACAATGAAACTTCTTTTCAAAAAGGGGGCATAGAGGACAAAAAGAAAAAGAGAGAGCGATGTCCATAATTACGCAGATCTCTACAAGGAGGGATTTCCTACAGCTTAATTAAAATGCGGTGTCAAAATTTGAATAATAAAGCGAAGCAGATCCCCGAGCAATATTGAAGAAACGACACGAAAATTTGGAAAGTTGCTCATGGCGTTATCGAGAGTTAGCGCTCCCTCCTTATGAGGAAAAATAACGGTTGAACAAAAATAATTTTTTTTGAAGCGAGGTGTAATGAAATGAAAAATTATTCTTGCTACTTTTCTCTCCTGAGTCCTATTGTTCGGTTAATCCCGCAGATTGGCGTGGACCGTTTTTACTTTTCAATGGAGGAGCCGAGCCTGGCTTTTGCGTTCCTTTTCATATGCGGATTGAATTATGTTTTTATGGAGTGAGCAGAACACGGAGGGGACTACGGGTTTAGTTGATTCGATCCTCCTCCTTGGACGTAAAATGTTGGGGTTTATGGAAAAGGTTGGCATTTTGAGTTGAATTGTTTGACTCTTGGGGACAGAAACGCGTAGCTGATAGGTTAAATTTTAAATTACTTAACATTTTACCAAATACATTTCCGAGCATTCATTTACAAGATTGTTGTAGAAATCAGTGCGGGGGATTTCTAAATTACTTCTCTAAAGCGACAAGGGTTTTTAAAATTCTATGTATGCCATTTGTATAATAGAGTTTTTGTTTTCTTTTTGTTTTGTCTATGTAATAGAGTTTTGTTCCATTCCTGCGGAGAAAAAATACACAGTATCAGAAAAAGTTTTAGTCTTTATCAAAAATCCAAACTCTCCTTCTCTGCTAATTAGTTACCTCGAAAGTTGGGGAAATAAATAGGGGCGTCGGTGTAAAATTCTTGGTCAGAGAAGGATTTTTTTTAATAATAATAATTTTTATTTCTGAAACATTTACAAAATACAAAACATTAAAAGGAAAGGAAATAGTAAAAAGAAAAAAAACATATTGCTCACTAAGGGGCCAAATTGGCCCTTCCAAGTGAAACGAAAATTTACTATGAAACACTTATATAAATTCCATTCCACCAATCAGAGTCGGAGAAAGGCTAATTTTTCTATTTTAATAGGGCTGTTGGAGTTATAAAAATGCTTCGGTTAGTTATGTTAAGAGAATTCTATAAATGAATTCCTTTATATTATACATAATTCCAAATACTTAATATTCAGTAAAAATGAGGTATTTGCATGAGGGAGGGATTTGCTTGATTTTATACTTTTTTGATACATTACGGTTTAAAACTCCCAAATTTCTGATATTTGAGTTCAAGAATGCTATTGGATGTGACCTCACAGCGCATGATTTGTGATTCGAAAGTGTTTTCGCCCCCAAACAAAAAACGATATTTCAAAATTTATATCTCATAAACTAGGCTACGAAAATACTTGATGTAAACGTCATTCTTCATGGTTTTTTATCTACTATTTTAATAAAATTTAATCTCAAGACGTGAGAATACCTCATTTTCCGTTGAAATAGTTTTATTACAGACGAAATTTCTTCTATACTTCACGGAAAAATATTAGTTAACGAAATTAAAAACGTAAGTACAAAGATTGACACTGATCATTATCAAATAAGTATATTTCATACGTATACGTATTACGCATATACGTACGTACGTATATTTCTGTACGTTGAAGTTTAACCCGTCTTAACAATTTAGTGTACTCAACTACAGTGTAAAAAATATATTTACACTTTTGCTGAGCACCGACTTTTACATTTCCAATCTATACACCTACTGAAAATAAACTTTTATCGTTCAGGGAAATAATGTTAATCAATAAGGTGACACTCAAGTTTTATGCTTCTCTTCGTACTTTTCAACAAACAAAGGTGCCGACTAGAACCTTAAATGTGGCACAAATTCGAATGAGTTTTTTTTCGCTTGTTCAGTGGAAAAGTTCCGATAACAATGCTTGTGCTTCGATAGAGAAAACAGATGGTCGAATGAGAGGAAAGTAAAAGTCGGCCTTGGCCTTCGTTTTCTGATGTGCAAACATTGGAAGCATTATCGTGTCACAATTATTTATTGGGAGATAAGATTTTTTCTGTCATCAGCTTTTTCTGATCGCTTTGAGTGTGCTTACGAACTTCGTTCATTACGCGAATGTACGGAGAATTGGGTTTGAAGCCTCCCCTTTATTGTGTCTTTACAAAATCAATTATATCTAGGTATCAACTATGCAAAATTATCTACATTATATAAAGATTGGTTTTAAAATTTTAAACACTAGGGAGCTACCGCCCCCTGCTCGCTATCGCTCGCCAACCCCCGTTAACTTCTGACGCAGGGCCTTTCGGATCGCTTCGCAATCCCCACAAAATCCTGCTCACTAAAAATATTTATTTATAAAACGTTCGTTAAAACAATTAGTAGAAGAAACGTCAACCAAATTTCCAAAAGCACACTCTCTTAAAAGTTAGAATATTTATTGGTTTTAAATTATCAATAATTTAATCAACACGTTTTCCTTGAAAATAGCCATCAAGTCTGCACTTAACTATTGTTATTCAATATTTACAAAAAAGTTCAACAGTGAATATGTTAAATTTAATATAGTAGTACCTATTAACTCGTCAAAATTTCTAGTGTTTTAGGCTAAGCGCGCACTAGAGACTTTTGTCTCGGCGACAGAGACAAAATTGTTTCCCTGGCTATTGCAAGAAGCTAGAGAGCGCGCACATGGCGACGAGACCAAGATCACTAGGCCAAGAATTTCCTAATAGAAATGCATTGCTCTCGAGTGACTAGTGTTACAGTCGCCGGCGACATAAGTCTCTAGTGCGCGCTTAGCCTTATCATTCAAGTTTTTGTTTAAACACAGACTTTTTAAACAATACCTTTTAAGCTATTGAAAATAATACGAAACAAAACATACATTACACTCAATGTTTACAAACAATTGATTTTTGTGTGTGAAATTCTATGTATATTTTAAATAGTATATCTGTTAGAATACTGGAAAACTATTATCAGTCTTTTAAAGATATTTTATTTAGGAAGTATTTTGAAGCGCTTTTTTAAAGCGTTAAAGGAATTATTTTCATTATAAATGTATGGCGTCGATTGGTCGTTTAAATTGGAGAGATAATAAATTGTACGACAGTTTTCTTGCTGTTAACTGCAACCTTATCCGTGAACAAGAAACATTGAAATATTTTAGAATTGATAATTTTTTTTAGAAATTCTAAGAGCTTATTGCACATCCTCAAAAGAATCCGAACAGTTTGATAACAAAAATTTGCTGTACGAATCAGTAATTAAAAAGCCTTTCTCTGGAAACCGTTCACCAAAACTTTTTTTTAGAATAGAGAGACTTTTACTAGAGCGCAGTATGAAATTGTTTACGAGAAAAACTACATCTCAGCCACTATGATGTTATTTCGTTGTGTCTCTCTAGGTAAATAATGTGTTGAATATTATATTCACATAGTCGATAGGAGCTCAAGATTGAAAAACCCTATAACGTAATCCATAAGTTAGTTGCTGTAATGTTTGGATCCTGGTTTTTAGTCCTTTAGTCCTGGTAGTGTTTGTGTCCTTTATAGACATCCTGGTTTTAAAATACCAAATGTGTATTATTTTGCTTTAAAGCTTCATGAATTAAACATCATTAAAAGCTTATTCACGGATTTAAAGAATTTAATGTAATCTTTATTAGTGCGGCTGTGAATATCATTAATTTATCAATTACTAACAGAAAAAAGCTATGTGTTTAAAATACTCAGTATTTTCATTTCATTACAAAAATAAGTTGTCGTTATAGTTTAATTACATTTTATGTATTTAAATGTAGCTGCTAAAATCATTTTAACAAAATAATATTCCAAAAAGGAAAAGCTTCTTTTGTTACTTCTACATTTTTAACAGGGATTAAAGCATGCTATTTTACACGATATGGTAATTACTTTTTACACTTCTAAGATAATATAAATCTAAATAATTTAATATTCTTAAAAGTAATGGAAAAAGCTATTCTGTGTTAAAAATGTTTCGAATAAATAAGCAAATTACTCTAATAACCAGAACAAACTCAAAAGTTCCTTCCGCACATGTGACCAGCCCAATCGCGCTAATACAAGTACTTCGTTAGTTGATTTAAAACTCACGTTGTTTCTAATCAGCGAATTAAACAGAATGTAGCCACACATGCAAAATTCTCAAATGAAATTCAAAGATGAATCCAATCTTAAATATGATATTGCTTTCCCAATTATGCGCATTACCCTCTACCACTTAGCGTTCCGTTTCAAAGGCAACAAGAGCCACCGAGTTATAATCCTCCTTCGTTACTTCGATGAGATAAGAGTTGAGGGAGCACGATAATTCGTATGTTTGATTTTTTAGATTTCGCTGATTTCTTTACACGTGCAGAAGAGGGAAAATACTATCTGTAAAATTAAAAAAGGGTGATAAGCCACACACACACACACACATATAAAACACATTTTTTTCACTTTCCCATCAGAACGCTATTGATGGTGGTACGGTCTCATTAACTGAAATTTATCTCTTGCATGAGGATATATTAATAATCCTCTCTCGTACTAGGAATACACATATTTATCCTAGGCATCACTATTACTTTTAAGGTATTGTTTTTATCATAAATTGATTGTATGCATCCTTTTTTTCTGAATGTTGTTTGACTATTTTATTCATATGATGAAGCGACATTTGTATTTGAACTTAGTTAATTGAAATTGAATTGACGTCTTACAATTTTTTTATGAAGAGGCATTGAACAAAAATATTACTTCCAATATAAAAATAAACTCTCAGGTTTTTAATACCATTTGTCAAAAGTTTTTACAACTACCTATGTAACACAAATATGTATAATTTCTCAACTTTATACAGAGTAACTTAAATTATATCTGTTCGTTAAAAATTAATTATGGAAATGCAATTTAAAAGTTTTATAACTGATAGTATTAAATTCTTTCAGTTTTAATATCAGAATGTAACTGTGTTTCAAAACATATTCTGATATCAAATTTCTTTATTGTTTTAAATGATGAAAGAATGATGAATGGGAAATTACTGCATTTTTCTTCTCTTTTTTATTTGAAAGAGAGGAATTATGCGTATAAGTTTTTTTAATCGCGCTATTTTTTTATTTTTAAATTTAATTTCATCATTTTTGACATCGCAAAAAGGCGTGAAAACGGTATGTGACATCACATTATCTCAAATGGTTTGGTTTTAGGATTCAAAGCTATTGTTGATTTAAAGTATTGAATGAACTATTTAAAAAACATTTAGTGACTATTTTTATATAAAAACAGTTTTCATAAACTGTTTATTATTTCTGTTCTAAAAAAAATACGGGAATTGGATATTATATAATATGCCATAAAATTATGGTAATTATTTTTAAAAGTTTAGGTATACACTTATATCATTTTTTCTCTCAATAGGATCTTTCTTTTTTACTTTCAATCATACTACTTGATAACTTGTATGGAATTTGGGATGCATCCATTAAAGATTAGAAAATTTACTGCATTAAGAAATTAAAAATGTTAAAATACTATTTAACCAATGTGATCTACTTTTTGTATTTTTTTCTGTATTTCCTTAAAATGGCAAGCTAATAAGGAAAGCTAGACGCAAGGATAGATTTTTTAATCAAATTTTCCATTAATAGAATCTGACTATACAATGATTTATTCTTCTTAATTAATTTTTAAACTTTTAGTATCAAAGAATAATTCGATAAAAGTTATGGAAATTACTATATTTTATTTCATTCACCAAAGATTAATCTTAAAATGTGTAAAATATAAACTTTAAGTAAAATAATAATAAATTTTAAACTCTCTTAAAACTGTTTTATCGTTCTACTTTTTCCAATATCAATTAAATAATATTTATAAAAAATAATGCTCAATTTTAAAAGGTAAAACTATGTGAACTAGAAGAGAGAGAGAGAATACAAACACAATCACTGCCAGTGAAAGATTTTGAGTATTTTAACGTTATGTTCGTGTTAAATATTTTTTTAAATTAAAATTTTAGTTCATTAGAAATAGAAATAATAGAAAGGTCAAGTAAAAAATTATTTATTTTTAATTTGACAAGTCCTACATTTATTCTTCTATCGTCCCAGCAAAAAATATCAGCACCTTACCTTCAAAAATTCCTCTATTTTGAAGGTATTATGAAGGTTTGTGCAGATTTGATAAAGGTAGACGAAGACCTGCATGTTTTCTACATAGAAAAGATGACTTTTCAAAGGCGTATTGGAGGTATTTTGCTGCATAAAAATACCTTCAAATTTCCTTCATAAAATTAGCTGTTTTCATAACGTTTTCACAATGCAGATTTTGAACCTCATTTTATCTTTATAAAAACTTGTATTTTAGTGACATTAAAATAAACTATATGACGCAGATTTTGAACTTTATTCTATCTTTACAAAAACTGCAGCTCCCCAGAAATTCTAAAATAATTTTACATTTTAAAACACTGCATAGCAGGATTGCTTTTCCATCATGAATTTATTATGGGTTGATAATTAACATTCACACACATACATGGTGTTTCAAAAGTCCGTTTCACTACTTTTATTTCACAACGTCTCCTAGGGTCTTGGAAGTAAGGTCTACTCCTAGGTAAGTTACCATGAAGAATCCATTGAGATGACTTACAGCGCCCCTAGCGGCGAAATGGTTAACTTTTTTAATACACTAAGTTCAAGTTTCGGGGGCAGGGCCCACTCAACCCCCCTTTTATACGCCCCGGCAGAGTTCCGACACATCACCTATAGAAAAGACTAAAATTACTCAAATTTCTGTTTGCCTATGGGTTTCTGATTTCTCCAGCATCTAGATATTATTAGAAAAGTCATTTTTTTAAATTATATTTGCAGTTTCAGTTAGTTGCTAATTATTTTATGATTAAAACTGGTATATCTGAATTATCTCCAATATTTGACAAAAATAACTTCATGGCAAAATTTCAGTTTTAGCCGAGTCTGCTCTGATTGGTTGGTTGAAAATTTTCTCTTTGTAAAATATGTTTTTTTAATAATATTACAGCCGAGGTTTGAACCCAGGAACTACCGTATGCTAAGCAAGCATCCTACCACTGCTCCAGTGGTGAATTCAGTAACCACCTGTATTATATAAACGCTTGAAAATGGGGTTATATTTCTTTTCCGCTGTTGGCAACGATCAGTTTGTTTTGTTTACAAAACGCGTGGTTTGTTTTGATGTTTTGTTCTATCTGAATTTAACGCTGCCGTCGCTCGCCGAAATTGCTGTTGCTAAGTGTTATAACCTATAAAATTTTTCCATTTTAATGATTTTAGTTGAAAAAGTTTTGAAATTTGTCAGGATAAAACATTTTTAGGCGTTGAAATAGCACGGTAATTTCGATGCAATGGCGATCGAAGTATGTCGGCAACACGCATTTGTTGTTTTGATTTCACCAATGGAATCTGCCGTTTCAAAATGTTAAGAAATAAGGTATATTTTAAGAATTTAATGTTTTTAGACATATTTAGGATGAATAACTGACTTCGATCGCCAAATTAGCAGGCAAGCTTAAGCGAGGTGCGAATCTAAAATTACTGTTTATGTTTAGTTGCCTGTGAACATCAAGGGAAATAAAAACGTTTATTTCTTTTTATTTAATAATGCTACGATAGTTAAAAAGGGTATGATTTTATGTTCTTACATATTATCCCATCAACTGTGCCAGTTGCGTAGCCAGAAAAAATTTTTTGGAAAGGATATTGGTATATTCGAGGGAGCTATGAGGTAATTTTAGTAGTTTTCTATGCTCTAAAAAAACTTTGGGAAAAGAGAACTGAATTTGACGGTCACTGAACTGTTGACGGTATAATATGTAAGTGCCAATTGTACTACTATGAAAAATTTATCGTAACTTTATAAGCCGAATTAAAATTTCACCACCTTTGCAAGCACGAATCACTAACTTTGTAGCTTAAAATTGCCTATACTTCCAATAACACAGGACATTGCACTTAATTGTACGGTAAATAGAGTACACCCACGATTATTTTGCAGAAACAATCGAGAGTTATTTAACCATACTGCTGTAAGTGGTATTTTTAAAAGACTCGAGTCTTTTGAGTCAATTTTGCAGTAGCTGCAAAATTTAAATTATTCTACTAGACAAAGTATTCTGTGATTCAGTTGGGTAAAAAAATTTTTGCACAGAATAGTCGAACACAATTTTGGTGCTGTACAAATGTTGTGACTATTATTAATTAATGCTTGCATTAGGAGAGTAGAAATCGTACATATAAGTGACAAAGCAGAAGTTGGAAACATGAGGGAGTGAGGATAAAGTAACACGGTATACTTTTAAGGGTGTTGAAGTGTAATAGTTAATCTAGTCATAACAAATTATGAAACTTTCATGGACATGGTGTTTTGGGTGTTTCACTTGCTCATTCTTCACATAAAGGGGTACAAATTTTCATGCTATTAGCAACATGTGAAACATTTTGATTTTTAGAACTTAATCTCTTACCATATTATTTGTTTGTTGCTACTATATGCTCTTGGGCCTTGCGCTATGAATAAGTTAAGTTGAATTTTTAGGAAATGTTTGTACACTTATAATAAACGATGATTTGATGAATGGTGCCCTCAAATATGTTAGACTAACGAAGTTAGTGACTGCTTAGCTAGCGAAGCAATCCAATGCGAACTGCGAAGCAGTTTGCTCGGGGTTGATGGCAATAAGCGATAGCAAGCAGGGTGCAGCAGCCCCCTAGTTATGATCAATTTAGTGAAATTTTTTCTACGAGCAGAAAAGAAAATTAGGAAAGAAGTTCAACTCAACTGCACTCGCACAAGTCTAGAGGCACATTCCAATAAAATAAATTCTTGGATTGAGGTCAATCCATTTAATTCAATTGTAGAATTGAACCCAAGAATTTATTTTATTGGTATGGGGTCTAGACTCGTGCCACTTTTTTGATGGCATCTAAACTTATTTGATAGCATTATGGATCTCAAGAAAAAAAATTGCATGCATGCTGTTAAGTTAGGATTAGAAACTAAATATGCTTTTCAGCAATGTTAAGTCTATGGTAATGATTTCCAATGTTAGTCTATGGGTGTAAGAATACTTGTTTGGGCCTTCTAAGCACTTCCTTTTTTTAAATAATTTTTTCTCTAAACTGTTCTGATATTTGTTCTTCATTTTTTGGTAGATTATAATGAAGAATAACATGCTATGTTAGGATTTAATTTTTGTTTGGGTTTTGCTTGTGGAATTTATTCCTCATAGGTGTACTAGTGAAAATTTGCTTTCCCTTTGCCTAAAATTAAGGTTTGTTTTTGGCATTTTCTTTATTTGATTAGATCTAACTATAAATTGTTTAATTTTCTTTTGCATATAGTTTCTTCAAATCATCTGGATTGATTTAATTACCAGTAGGTTTTTTTAACTGCATAATGATAATGATTAAAGGTATAAAAGATTTTATAACAGTAGAAGTGTGTATAAAATATCATGTATGTTACTGACATTTCTTTCTATAAATCATTATGAAACTGTTTAATTCAATTTAATATTTAAAAATTGACAAATATGCTTATTTTTTCTGTACAATTAATACACGAGTTTCAGATAATATACATCCCTTTACAAAAACAACATAAAAACATGAAAAAAAAACATGCAGGTTTCCTGTCTGAAATTCGGACAACCTATACTGCAGTAAAACTGTATTAAAAAACAGCATAAAAACTTCAAAAAACCCGTGCAGGTTTTATGCCTGAAATTCGGACACCTGAACTGCAAGAAAACTGCATAATTTTATTCCGCAAAAAAACTGCACTGAAATCCTTCAGGTTTCCTGCAGTTAGGTTGTCCGAATTTCAGGCATAAAACCTGCATGTTTTTTTAAAGGTTTTATGCTGATTTTTTTTGCTGGGGTGGTTTAATGTTTTATTCATAATTATAAGATCTTTTAATACAAAGAAAAGTTTTAATCTTAAGTAATTTATATGCTTAAACAAAGTGTGTTTTCGTTCCAGGTCAAAGGTATTTGGAGCTCCGACTACATCCCAAAAGGTGCGCGCTTTGGCCCACTGGTTGGAGAAAGAATCGAGAAGGAGGAAGTACCCACAGATAATAACAGGCATTTCTTTTGGCGGGTAAGAGCATTACCATAGCATACAAAAGAGCTTCATATATTTTCATTTATTGTAAATTTAAATAGGTATAATTGTTGACGAATGTGAAAACTTCATTATATCTGTGGTTAGTTTTGGGAAAGGTTCGACCATACAGTTTTCAAATTATTTGATACCATAATGATGTATAATTTTTCAATTCATATAAACAATTACATCTTGGGATATTAAATTTGCTTATATAAGTTTTCAAAAAGTTATCGCATTGAAAGTAATTAATTTTACTAAAGGTGATTGATCCGTTGAGGAGCCATAACCATTCCATTTGCAATCTAATGTTTTGATAAAAGTCTAGTAATTAAAATTCAGAATTGTTGCATCCAATTTTATAGAATTTTTTAATCAAAAAGTAACGATCTTTATATTATAAAGTTTTTATAGGTAGGATTTTCTACCAATAATCCAAAATGTTCTTGTTAAAATCTTTATAAAAATAAGTAATTTTTCTGTCACAAGCATTCAATAACATTCAAAACAACACATAAATAAATTTAAAAATAAGTCCGTAGTTTTTTTAATAATAAATAGAACTTTATTACACATAGAGAACAAACACAGAAAAGTCAGATATGTGATTCGAAAAGGGGAAGAAACTTCCCGTACAGGCGAAAAAGAAATTATATAGACAAATGACATATTACAAATTACAACAACACAACATAAAACTGAATAAAAACAATATCTAAATAATTAAATAATGATGGCAGCAATCTGGTAAACCATTAACTAAATATGCTTCATTGAAGTGAAAAATATAAATCCAGGTCGTCGACATTAATTAATAACTCAAATAAATTTCTTTTGAACTCTGAATATTTATTAATGGAGGTTAGATTTAAAGGTAAACTATTGTATAATTTTGGTGCGAGGTAAAAGAAATGCTTACAAAAAATTTATTTAGAAAATTTTGGGATTTGATAAGTTGCTACAGCTCTGGTATTATATGGTCTTGCTATATGTTAAATAGAGATTTATTACGATAAAGTATAATACGGAAAAACGCGTTGTGACGAAGAGGCAATAATTTGAGTAAAAATATCGATAAAAACTGCAGAGTATTGTTGTAATTTTCTTTGACTTGCCCAAAATCTACTGACCTGGGGCCGGATGCAACTACGTTTTGCGACGATTTTGAGACCGGTCGAATTCTACTTCCGAACAACTCAACTATCGTCGTTTTCCTGAGTAATTTTTCTAGCATGCCGCTGATTGGTTTTCAAGAACGTCAAAAACTACGTCATTGAATCACGTGCATTTGATTGTACCCTGCCGTTCCCGCGCTTTGCTATGTAGTGGAACGCTTCAGCCAATCAGGAGGAAAACGTCAGCCGGATCGTCGTAAAACGCCACCTTCTTAGCAGGCGTTCTGTGGCGATCGTTATTAGGCGAAATCCGGTTCTTTAGCACGTTACAGAAGGTGGTTGCATCCGGCCCCTGTTTGGATAGCTGACTTTAGAACCCTGCTTCGTTCACGAACAAAAATATACAGACAGATACAAATAAATATAGAGTTCCAGTCCCCCGAATAAATATACAGTTCCAGTCCCCCAAATAAATATACAGTTCCAGTCTCCCGACAAGAGAGAACTGGAACTATCTTCCTCATTACTCTCTTCTTCGAATTGCTTCTCTATATTAATCGAAATTAAACTTGCACTTCAATTTGAACGGTAGTTCCAGGTTACGCTTGTCCGGGGCTAAAAAATAGACTCCACCCAATGACCGGTCTGTATATTATTATATGTTTCTTAGAAAAGAGTACTGTATAGAGTTGAAATCATTCTTCTTCAGGTGTACACGTCCGATGACGAGTACCACTACCTCGACTGCCAGGACGAGCGCAAGTCGAACTGGATGCGGTACGTGAACCCCGCCTACCAGTCGGTCTCGCAGACCCTGGTGGCCTGCCAGATTCGGGACGAGATCTACTTTTACACCTGCAGATCCGTGCTGCCAGATGAGGAGCTCACCGTCTGGTTTTGCAAAGAGTTCGCAATCAGGCTGAACTTCCCCCTTATCGGGGATCTGATGCTCAGAATGATACGTAAGTGTCCAGTGACTTAGAATACATAAGAGGTTTGTGCTAAGAAGGAACTTTTAGAAAGTTAAACCAATAAGGATTATGTTAAAATAAGTCTTAAGGTTACTGAATAATCACTGGAGCTGGCTTAACATGCGGCAGTTCCTGGGTACTGGGTTATTATTTTATTTAAAAAATTGTATTTTTCCTTAAAAAAAAATTCAACCGGCCAATTTGGGGCAAGAAAAGTTTCTCCTTGATATTAAACTCTTGTAATTATATCTTGGGCAACAGCGTGCTAGCTCTGTGTAGAAACAGCTTTACTGTTACCAGCTTTACCAGCGCCAGACCAATGCGAGTGAATCACAGAGAGACAAAAGCGACGCCGCTATGATTTCACTTACTGTGATTTGTTCGATTGGTCTTGCTGGATGGGGCCATTCCGCGGAAGAACAGATAAGTGGAGACTGTTTAAGAATACACCTTGAAGACAAGCAGGGAAACGCAGAATATGTACTTCTTGGGACAATTTATGGGTCAAGGATGATAAATCCTAATATACCAACTTATTTTGTAAAAAAAACCTTGACAAACATAGCTGACTGCTGCCAAAGTGGCGGAGTTTTACGACTTTTTGATACTTTAACTGTATTGGTAGTAAAAAAGGGCGTCTATGGAAGCAGTTAGTGGTGGTCTTGAAGGTGTATTTTCTTAGTAATGCTGTTCGGATATGATGTTAGCTCGTTGTTGTCACAAAGTGTTTGGTTTAGTTAGGGATTATATACAACCTCTCCGGAGGAAGAACAACTTACAGCTAAGAAGGAAATTTCACTCTACGAGTGCCTGGTGGGTAAAGACTTCTAGTCTAATCACCAAATCTATACTCTGTTAATTTTGAACTGGCGCTTGAAAATACTACCTTCCCCCACCACCGATCGGTAACCATAGCAACTATCCTCGTCAAAGTGACGAAAAAGGCTTACTATTTGCTGCTCGAAGACCGTAACTATGGTTACGCTTCTAGCGCGGGGGAAAGCACTATTTCTCAAGCGCCAATTCTAAATGAACAGAGTATAATTCTAGTCAGTTTTATTCCAAGTAAATTCTATATTAATGAATTTCGTCACGATCATTTCTATTTAGATCCCGTATAGTAAAAGTTACGCAGTTACGTCCTTCTTTCTCTTGAGAGGCAATATTGTAATTGAAAAGGATATAAGAACTGGATTTCCGTAGTATCAAATCTGCTCGGGTCCTTCGTTCTCAGTATAATTGAACATATATTTATAACATTCTTGAATATGAGGAGGGTTGAAGAGTTTAAGGTAGTAAACGATTAGAGAAAAAAACAGATTTTTTTATATTATTTGATAAGAAGTGCGTAATAAAAACTGACTTATCAATCCAAACGATAAAAATCAAAACTTTGATAAGATCAGGCTCTTTACGTTTCGTCGCATAATACTCACGATCCGAATTCCACATTGCAGGTAAAAATGACGAAACTGCAGGACCCTCAAGAAACTTCTACAACGACCCTCCACCTTTCTACGGCAGTGGTTACAACCCGTACAGGAGCGAGATGATGTACCACCCGTACTCGATGGCGGCTCTACTGCCCCCTCCCCACGAGGGTCTTGCCTCTGGTAGCGAGGCTTGCGAAAAAGACAGCTGTGCTCGCAGTGATGAGGGTTACCACAGTCACGGCAGCCACGACGACCCCTTGACCCCTCTGGAA
Source organism: Tetragnatha versicolor (assembly GCA_024610705.1). Taxonomy (NCBI): domain Eukaryota; kingdom Metazoa; phylum Arthropoda; class Arachnida; order Araneae; family Tetragnathidae; genus Tetragnatha; species Tetragnatha versicolor. Next base: position 62,161,364 of record JANDEH010000001.1, read on the forward strand.
GGGTACCTCTCCGACGAGGACTGCGCGCTAGACTTCAGCACGAAGGACCGGACACTCGTCATCGTCACTGACGACGTTCCTGAGGAGAAGAAAGAGGAGGAAGAGGAGGACTATGACGAAGAGTACAAGAGCTTCAGAGACACCAAGTTTAAGATGTCCAGGGCACTCAACTACATGAATAAACAGGAGAGCGATAATAACAATAACAATGCCACTGGGGAGTCTCCGTCGAAACATGGGGAGAAAGCTCGTTACACCCCCGATCTGAAGTCGGAACACGGTAAGGAAGACCTTTACGGGCCAGAAAAAGTGACGAAACACAGTGAGGACGCTCTTTATACGCCCGGTCGAAAGTCGGAGTCCAGTGAGGAAGATCTTTACACGCTAGGAAAAGAATCTAAACTGGAAGTTGAAGTTTTTTACTCGCCCAAAAAGTTCTCGAAAGAGAGGGAGGAAGCTCCTCTTTACAAGCCCGAAAATCTGTCAAAGCACAGCGAGGAAGATCCTTACATGCCCGAAACGTTGTCGAAGCACAGCGAGAAAGGTTTTTACATATCTGAAAAACTGTCAAAACAGAGTGAGGAGGATCTTTACACACCCGAAAAACTATCGAAACATATTGAGGAAACTCCTCTTTACACGCCTGAAAATCTGTCAAAGCACAGCGAGGAAGATCCTTACACGCCTGAAAAGTTGTCGAAGCACAGTGAGCAAGGTTTTTACATATCTGAAAAACCTTCAAAACAGAGTGAGGAAGATCTTTACACATCCGAAAAACTATCGAAACAGATTGAGGAAACTCATCTTTACACGCCCGAAAATCTGTCGAAGCACAGCGAGGAAGATCCTTACACTCCCGAAAAGCTGTCGAAGCACAGTGAGCAAGGTTTTTACATATCTGAGAAACTGTCCAAACATAGTGAGGAAGATCTATACACACCTGAAAAATTCTCGAAACGGATTGAGGAAGCTCCTCTTTACACGCCCGAAAATCTGTCAAAGCACAGTGAGGAAGATCCTTACACGCCCGAAAAATTGACGAAGCACAGTGAGCAAGGTTTTTACATATCTGAAAAACTGTCAAAACACACTGAGGAGGATCTTCACACACCTGAAAAATTGTCAAAACACAGTGAGTTAGGTTTTTACATATCTGAGAAACTGTCAAAACAGAGTGAAGAAGATCTTAACACACCCGAAAAACTATCAAAACGGATTGAGGAAGCTCCTCTTTACACTCCTGAAAATCTTCGCACTGGGTTCCCGAAACCCGTCATTGTCGTCCCCACCCCATACAAACTCGCCACCCATGATCCCTCCCCTGCGGATCACGATCCTGGCCACATGAGGGGACCTCCGGGCTTCTTGAATTACGAACACCCATTCGCTAAAGCGCTGCTGCCCATCATGCCCCACAACATCTCCCTCCCACCTCCCCTGCTGCCCCCTCAGGATGGGGTTCCGCCCCCAGGTATCCTGGAGAACCTGCTTCTGCAACAGAGGAAGGAGCGGATGTCCCCTTCTCGCGACCATCTCCACCCCTACCCGAGACCACCTCCCATCACGGAGCCGGTCCGCGTCATCGTGGCCAACGACGTCGCGAGCAGGACCGTCGACGCACAAATCTCCAGCACCCTCCAATCCCCGGAGCAACAACAAGGGTACAACAAGAAGGGGCCCTCTTACAGCCCGGAAATGAGGAGCCCGGACTCCACGGACAAGACTGCGGCTGCGCTAAACATGCACAGCCCTCCTTACCCCCTCGCGTCTACGTCTACGTCCTACGTCTACAGCATTCCCCCCATGTTCTCATCGGCCCACTTCAACATGTACGCTTACTCTCGGGAAGGGCAGGCTGCCAACGGGTACGGACCGGCTGACTACGCTCAAAACCACCTCCCCCATCAGCAGCCGTCATTCCTGTCCCGGGCCCCCCTGAAGCCCAAGTCCCCGTTCTCCAACGGCCTGCCGTCCCCTCCTAACCACCACCCGGGATCCTCATCCCCACAGTCGCCCACTCATGTCCCTCACCAGTACCTGGTGAACGGCTTCAACCCTCACCACCAGATGCGAGACCACAACAACTCCTCCCCCACCGGGTCCACGGGGTCGCAGAACAGCGCGAGGGGCTACCGCTCCCTGCCGTACCCTCTAAAGAAGAAGGACGGCAAGATGCACTACGAGTGCAACAAATGCATGAAGACGTTCGGCCAGCTGTCCAACCTGAAAGTGCATCTCCGGGTGCACTCGGGAGAGCGTCCGTTCAAGTGCACGCTGTGCACCAAGAGTTTCACCCAGCTCGCACACTTGCAGAAACACCACCTGGTGCACACCGGGGAAAAGCCCCACCAGTGCGACGTGTGCAAGAAGCGCTTCAGCAGCACCAGCAACCTGAAGACGCATCTTCGGCTGCACAACGGGCAGAAACCCTACGCCTGCGACCTCTGCTCCGCCAAGTTCACCCAGTTCGTGCATCTGAAACTGCACAAGCGGCTACACACCAACGAGCGACCCTACACCTGCCGCACCTGCAAGAAGAAGTACATCAGTGCTTCGGGGCTGCGCACGCACTGGAAGACCACCGCCTGCAGGCCCAACGCGGTCCCTTTAGAGGCCATGGACAATGTGTACGGCGGCTACATGTCGGAGGAGTTGAGCAACATGGCCGACAGTGACAACGAGGATCTGGGGGAGATCGTGGACAGCGGAGAGGACGGTCCCCCTTCCCTCAACATGCACATACAGAGGGCGACGGGGGCCAAATGCGTCATGGCAAACTAACGGGAGACCTTTCGATGACATTATGCGGAAAACGCGACATTGCTTGAATCAACTCGCCAACTTCTTACTCCAGAACTAAATTATTTTTTCCCTTTTCTGGTTTGAGGCAAAGACTCGTAAGACACTTGGTCGGGCCAACACTGTAATAAACGTTGAACCAAGGTTCAACAGATTAGTTTTTTTGTTATTCATACAATAGTTTGTGTCTATCGTTAAGCAGTTGTGCACCTTTGGAAAAAAATATCTTCAAACTTTTGAAAAGTATAACTGCATTACGATTGAGAGCCCTTGTAAATATTTTGGTCAGACTTCATGACTTTAGATAGTAAACTTTGGAGAATGATGTTTTGCCTACTTCAATTGGTTTTTGACTAAAAACTGTTTTTTATTCAAAAATAAACACGATAAAACTATTATTACTATCAATTTAATCCCCATAAGGATAAATTAAAATTTTTTATCCCCTTTTTGGAACCAGTTCATGCTTTTTGCAGTTGAAATCTATATTTATTCAATAAATCCAATAGTATCTTTAAAACACTTCTCTAAATGATACTTAAATTTTGGATTAGTCAAGAGTTAAATTTTAACAGGATTAATCGATTAATCAATATTTCAGTTAAGAGTAAAGTAGTGAAAATATCAGATTGAAAATTCAATGGATCTTTTTCCGCATAACGTTCAAACTCGCAAAGGCTTTCTGTGGTTGTAAATAGTGTTTTCCGCACATCTTATACTTACCGAGGTCCTCGAATAACTTATTTATGTTGGGAAAGCGGGACTTTTTCCAGCTTACAAAACAAGTGATATGGCATTTGTGAGTACTTACATGATTGTTACTGTTATTTCTTCCTTCCATTTGAGTGCATGAGTTGTATGTATGATGGCGTGTATAGAGAAACTTCTTTTATTTATTAAATTCATTATTTACAAGTGTAGAAGAAGGCGTAGATGTAGTCGAGTTTTTATTTATTGTGGGATTTTACTGTTGTGTTTTTATTTTATTTCATATGTTTATACCTGGCGTGTATGAAGTACTTATACAATCAGAAACAACATTCCCTGTCCTGTGTTATAAAACTTATGAAAATATATGCTTTTATAAATACATACAAGTATTAAACTGAAAGATTGTATTAGGAAAATCACACCTTTAAAAAGTGTTACAGATGCCCAAACATTTGACAGCCGAATGTTGTTTATAGATGTATCTCCCTTAAACAATTTTTATTTTTAGACTGACATTGGTAATTTATTATTCTCAACATAATTTGTCATTTATTTAAAAAAAGTAAAAATAATTCATATTAAAATTCCAATATATACCTTAACCCTTTTTATACTCTATTTAACCTATGTGGTTCTTTTTAATAGGCTACTACTGTGCTTTTAAATTATTATGAATATACAATTTAATAAATTGCTTCTTGGAAATCTTAAAGTTTATTTATAAACAAAAACTTTCAACAAATATTTTCAATATTATATTTTTTCTATCAAACTAACAGTCTTTAAACTTTTCTTTCGCAATAAATAACAATTAGTTCGAAACTTTAGCAATTTGACACAACATTTCTATTCAACATAATAATAGACACATGCCCTACCTAGAATAAATATATTTTAATCTCTAAATATGTGGACAGGTAATAGAGTAAATATGGAATTACGAAATCTCATAGGAACCACTTCACTCGTAAGGTTTTTGCGAAAGGTAAGACAACGTGTCTTCACAATACTAATATATCTCTAATTTTCACTGCCATGTTTTGATTGTACTGTCCTCAATTGCAAGAAATGTTTTGTTATCAATATTGAATACTATTGAATACTGAGCAAATTATCATATCTGTTTTACTTAATTAGAAAACCCTTGAATTTTGTTCGGTGTTCATTTAAGATGAAAGTTGTTTTATAAAGGTAGGATATTTTTAAAGATGAAATTCTCCCGTAGCAGTAGGGTTGGTTTCCAACATAATCTTTTAAGAAGAAATTAAAATGGTTTTTATTTATTGTGTTAATGGACAGTCACACTTGAATTTAAAAGGTCATACACACATTTCTTTAAATTCTAAATGTTTTTATTGGCAAAAAAAATTTGTAGTTGCTGCAAAAAAATATTTCATTGCATTGTCTTTTAGATTGGTTTACTTGATTTAAAGATGTAGAAGCTGAAGGAAAGTTTTTGAGAATTTCCCACCGAGAATCTTTCATTTTTTCATACCAATTTTCTATATTCAGGAATAACGCTTTAAAAAAATATTCATTGCTATTTTGTATTTTTGGGGGTGGGATTTTGAAAAGTTCAATGTCAATCCAAAGGACCCAAATATTTTGTTCAGTTTATTCTTTTAGATAAAGTACCCCTCTACGAAACTACCCAGAAGTAATCAAGCATCAAACATTATTATTTTTTACATAATAAAATCTAAGAAATACAAACTCAACTAAATTTCACACACTTAAAAAACACATATCTGTAATTAGATTAATAGATTAAAAATTATTTGTTGGCTTTGTTAGATGTGTGTGAAGTAAGTACTTTTGGTCTTTAAAATGCTGCATTTTTTTCGTATTTCAACAACTATCTTATATTTTTCAAAAAAATTGTAATTTCTAATGAATTCTTTTATAATTTCATTTTAACCCATGTATTTTATAATAAGTTGACAGTACATTTTGCAATATAATTTCTTAGTTTTGTCACCAAATGATATTAAGTGGATGTACGTTAAGTACCAGAGAAAGCAATTTGATAAAAACACCCTTAGTAAAAGTTGATTCTTTTTCGTATTTCGGAAGGTGTAACCTTATCATAAAATAAACTGTCAAATATTTCTATGGTAAACTTGCTCAAACGTTATGAAGGACTCAGACTGAGAAGTGTGCTCTCTGTACTGGAAGCACAAATGTCATCTTTTCTTACCACTTCTCATAGGTGTTTCATCATATACCGCAGCATTTCTTCTCATCTAATGTATCACATCAAAATATATTTGTAGTTTTCTCGTGGAAGTAGATTATATTCATTTATGTCTGTCTCTCTATTCTTTCTTCCTCTTATCAAACGTGCAGAGATTGGAACGAACAGACGTTGTACATATGCAGTAAAAGGTTACAGTTGGAGAAAAGCATCCTTGTTTGCAGGTTTTCCCATCTTATGTTAAGTTACTAAGGTCTTGTTAAGGTTACTTATCTTGATGTGAAGTAAAGTTTGAAAAAAAATATTGAGTCTATTATTAAAAAGAATATCTCTATGGGAAGATATGTGATAGAAGATGGGAAAATATATGATATATTTATTTGAAATTAGATTTGATGGGTTAATTAATTATAATTATATTTCAGAGTTATTGTTTTAATTGGGTGTTAAAGGGAATAACTTGTCTGAAATTACTAGTTATTTTTTCACTTCCTACATTGGTATAACAGTAAAAGACAAACTAAAAGAGATAATTTCACATTATTTTTTAATAAAAGAAACAAGGAAGAATGATTTTCATTCAAAATGCGTTTTTCATAAAATAAGTTTTTGCATTTGAATTTCATTCTTTTGAAATTAACAATATGAAAATAAACCCTTCCTAAAAACGTCCTCTGCGGACATTTTTGTCGATAAACCTAGAAAATTGAGCATGTTAAATTTCTCTCAAGGTTTCTGGTTTCTCCAAAAAAAACACGTGAGGAGTATGACGCGTGTACGATTTTTACAGCAGAAATGTTTTTATCATAAAACCATAGCAGTAGATGCTATCGATAGTGATTCTTAATCATTGTAGTAGTTTCAGAAAGTAAATATTTTAGCACTTCAGTATTTACACATTTTCTTTCCGGTAAAGAAGCAAGAGTAAATTGGTAGAATTTGATATTTTCATTCAAATATTCAAGATTTTCTGACTACTAAGCAGTTTGTTCACGTTCATTTTTTAACTCTAAAACTATAAAGAAACCCATTTTTAGACATTTGGCATATGCGCCATAACATATTGGTATTCACAGTTCATCAGACGTAAAAATTAATCAAAATTTTTTGTAATTAAAAAAGATATTTCTTTTATGGGTGAAACCAGAGCAATGAATAAGATTAAGTTAAGATGATTTGTGTATGATTATCGTCTAAATTTTTGAATGAAAACGTGGCAACGTCTCATGTGGAAACCCTGCAACCAAGCCTGCCACGCTGATGATTGATTTTGCCAAAGTTGTAAATATTCGGCTCTTGTGATATAACATGTTAGGTGTTAGAGAGTAATGTGAATTTCATACTGGCTGCTTCTTTCTCTCGTAATTGAACTTCGCTCTCTCCATTTAGTGACATTTAAAATTCCTCTACTTTGAAGGTTAACGACTTTTTGATTTATCTTTGCTTCAAACTTGGAGGTCATAGTTACTCAACATTGTTTCATTTTTTAAGAACCAATTCCTTTTCTTTTTAGTAACGTCTTCATTTGGATTACCTTATAACAACTATACGTATTTTTACATTAAATGTAAGCTAATTTGGCATTCATGGATTTCAAGAGACATAAAACCATCTATGTTTCTTTAAAATAAAACAAATGATAACAGTTATATTTAGAGTTTTATCTACATTTTATCTAATTCAAATTAACTATACTAAACTTCCAAAGTATAACTAAAAATGAAAATAATAATACTTATAAAATACTGAATTTCCTTTTCTGATACCTAATAGCATGAATGGGAACAGCCTGCAAAACCACTCAAAAACTAGGTTCTCTAAAAAATAATGCTTTTAAAACAATTCCTATCATTAGTTTTTAAGTTAAATATATATAATAAAATTTATTTTCACTAAAATTTCAGCATTTTTCTAAAAGAATGAGAGCGAATCATGAGAGGAAGTAGTCACAGAAATTAGACTGAGATACTCAGATCTATTCATTCATTAATGCTTCAAGCAGGATTTTTTTACCATATACGTGAGAATGTGGAATGAAAATACATAAATGGTGAACATCCAAGAAGTTAAAGCAATAATATCAGAATTACGTGGTTTGGGGCAAAAGGCTGAGAAAGCTTTTGATTTTGTTAAAATGTACATAAAAGTTGAAAAGGAGGCTCAATGAGTTGTTTCGAGGTGAAATCAAAGTTGTGGGAAGTGTAAGGTAAACTCAAAAATTGTTCATGCATTTCCTGTTCTTTCAAATTAAGTGTTCTATGTGCTATAACGGTTTGCACTTTGTATAGGTTCAATATCAAACAATTAAAAGGTGTGTGTAAAATGGTGCTTTAATGGGTTTATTAATTGTAACTTAATGCATAGAAAAACGGCTTTTGATTTATAACTTGCTTTTATTCCTGATTGTATATGTATATTTTCTGAACAACAGTTTACCTTATTCTTATGCTGCATTGTACAAAGACTTCAAGTGATGGAATGTAAAGCTTTGGTTTTATTTTATTGCAAGAGGAATGAATTTGTGCTGGACATCGCAATCTTGAAAAACTGGGTGTTTCTGTCATCTTTTCCTGTATTTTTTCTCAAACTGCAATGACTAAAAGCCAATAAATCTCGAACAAATCCTATGTTTTTGTCGTTTTTATCAAGTTGTTTGATTGTTAAGCTAAGTGCGCACTGGAGACTTCCGTCACGGTGACTGGAACATAACTGTCACTCGAGAGCAATGGATCTCTATGAAGAGATTATTTTGGCATTCGGCCAAGAGCCTCGTCACCTAATGCGCGCGCTCTAGCTTCTTGCAATAGCCAGGGTGATAATTTTGTCTCTGTCGCCGTGACAAAAGTATCTAGTGCACGCCTAGTCTTACGCTTTTCTTTTTGAATCGTGCAGAAGCAAAATTAAAGGTTAGTAGTTTTATTTGGTTAGTGTTTTCTAGAATAAATGTAATATTTTAGTCCTAAGATTTAAGGTGCTATCCTACCCCTAATATCGTCATTTTGGATCAAAACAAATTCAAAACAATTTTTTCAAATCTGGTGTTAAATTAAAGATTTTTCTATGAATTGTTTTTTCTTGTTTTCTAACCCCCTGCTTGGCCCTTCGATGGGCCGCAGTATTACAAAATAAATAAATAAACTGTTTCCTTAGCTTTCTGAAACCATATAATTAAATAGCCTATTAACCATTACTATTATTTGGATTTATGGGTAAGATTGTATTTTCTATTTTGTTTTTTTGCTTTTTTCTCAAAACACATTTTTAATATTTTACTCTACCGCAGAACCTCATAACTCAAAAAGTGATGGTTCAAATGACATGAAATTTTTTACCAATATTTAAATAGGTTTAATGTAGGAGGTGGACCATCGCCGTGTATGAAAAGTAATTACATTTTTTATAATGATGATTAAATTAAAAAGTTGTTATAAAATTTGGCGATTTTGATTTGTTGTCAGTTTAAAACAGTGCTCTAATATTATAAATTCAGTGACACTTTTGAGAGTGGTCAAACTCCTAAAAAAGGTTTTAATCTATGTAATAAAATTTACAGATTGAGGATATCTTCAATCAAAGTGGAGATTTGATGATTTGCGTAATAGCCTATTTTGGATAATTTTATGCACAAATGGGTTAAAAAATAATATATATATATTTTTTAAATTTTGGTTTAAATTTTACATTTATCCTAGTTTCTAGTTGTATTTATCATATAAGGCTACTTTTAAAACTTTTTTTAGATATTTAAAAAAAGCCTCCAGGGGTAGGATAGCACCTTAAAAATACAACTTCAAAAAGGATGTTTAAAATTTTTGTACCCCAGACACATTTTTATCACATTTCATTCAATGTTATTACTGAATATTGTCATGATCATTACTTTAAAACCTTTTAATCTATCAAAAAAAATTATGCAAAAGTTTTGAAATCTTCAAAAGATTTAAAAAATTCCATATAAATCATAAAACTTATTTTGTCATACTAAATGTACTCATGTGACTAAAAATAGTTTCAGTATTTTTAAGTTTTTTATACTGGTTAAATTAGTTACCACATTTTTTAAACAAAGAAAAACTTCTTTTTCTAAAAAGCTTTTTCTAATTTGAAGAATATTATTATATAAACCTATCAAACTAATTAAGTGAATTTCATTGTAAAGATTTGTGTATCAAAACTCAATAACTCCACTTTTGGGAGTTTTTCAGAGGAAAAAAAACGTGATAAAGTGCCTCACTTATAGCTTAAAATCAAACCAACGCTATCAGTAAGTTCTTCCCCCACCTTTTACTTCCACCCGTAATTAAAACTTTTATCATTAAACATAACTCAAATAGAAGAAAAAGTATTTTGGAGATTTTGAGTGTTTGATGAAGTGTGGTTTGACCATGCATATTTTAAGTTTTGATAAATCACAAAAAACTTTAACGTTTTTAGGAGAGTAAAAATAAATCACATATTTAAAAAGTACCATGTTTTATCCAAACATGTTAACCACTAACACGTCTGAAGACCAGAAGGGTCAGTGGCGGCTCGTGAGTTAATTAATAGGGTGTTCACACAATTATATAAAAATTAAAATTTCCATTAATTTAATCCGTTTATGTCATAAATGTCATCTTTAAATTCTCTTTTAAAGTCCCTATCTTTTCCTTCTATAACTTGGTCAATGGTCAGATGGGGTGTTGGTCTGAAGTTCTTTATTTCACCTTTTTTTCCAGCGGCAATTGAGAAAAATACAGATGCTTTTACTCAAACACGGAAATTTTACTTAAAGCCATCATTTAAAAAACATCCTAATTAAAATACTTTGATGAAAATATTTAAATTGTATATAAAGGGTGCTCTTTCTCGTACTTTCCAATTAGCCGATAAAATCACTTCTATTAGACGCTAAAATAGAAAGCTGTGCCTCAAAAGTGAAAGCCTCGGCACACTAAATCTGTGCTAGCGGAGATCTTCTGCGCTTTGCCGTAAGCTCAAATGATCTCCGGCAAGCAGTCGGGGTTTCTTCGGATTCTCATAGTATTTTTTTCGCTCACACGTGCGAAAAGGGAAAGAAAAATAAGAGTAGAGTATTTTTTCGATTTCTTTCGCGTTTCCGGTAGTAAATTTTCCAAATTGAGTAGAGAAAGGGGGGGAGACATAATTTTGAGCAAAAAAAAGAAATTGAGAATATATTTCCTTTGATATTTATTTATTAGGGTGGAGCGAAAAACACGAATTTCGGAAATTGAAAACGCCTATGGTGGGAATAGCTGTGGACAACCATGCCTATTAATAATCCAAAATATGAGCTCAATCAATTAATATCTTCAGATGCCCCTTTCACTTTGAAATTTCGAAATTTTGCCAATTTTTTCATATAAATGACATTAACGCATCCATAAAAAATTAATTCCCCCTATTACGAGGCATGGGGGATGAAATGAACTTCCCTGAATGTATAAAAAAAAGTTTCAGCCTTGAAATAAATTTTTGAGTTTAAAATTTGGCCTCTTTTTTAAAGCATTTAACGCGCGTCTCCACGCTTTCGGACGGACCTCCCAAAGCGTACCTCGTGGAATGCGCGCACTTCCCTTGGAGCTCTTCGCTTGTTTTCATTATAAAAACAACCCAGAACTCACCACGAGGAGGTGGCTGCATATCGAGTTCCACCCCCCCCACCCCCCTCCCACTAAAAATAAAATTTAACTGTGTTTACCCCTCCAAAAATTTAAGTCACTGGTTTAAAGTGGTTTATATTGGCTTTTCGTTTCAAACCTTGGCAAAGAAACTCTGAATGCAATTCTCGCTCGTATAAACCCATCCCGTGCCTCCTGTTCCACACCTTTCTTAACACACCTTTCCACAGCTTGGGAATGGCATGAAAAGTTAAAAAGATCACTATATCTTGGAACGTCTAGAATTAAAGACTGTCTGATTTCCAATAAATCAGATTTGTATAATCATCTGCCTCAAAGTTTAACTTGGGTGTTCTAAACTCTAATATTATTTGGAGCTTCATTTTCTTGCCTCAATTTTAAAATTCGTTTAAGTCCCCATTCTCTTACGTGTTTTCGATCATCCGCCAACATTGCCAAAAGAATATTTTCTGGATGGGCATAGTAAGCGTTTCTTTGCAAAGTTAGATCAATTACCTTCTTAAAATCCTCCGGCAAAAATCTCGATTTGGTTACGATATTGTAAAAATGAACACTTCCATACTGACACGATGGTTGACTTTTAATTTTGAACCACATAGAGGCATATACCTTCATAACATATTCTGTTAATACTTTCAAATTATGAGTTGGATGTTCTATTGAAACATATAACCTTAAAATCCTGTCCGCTGTTGTCAGCCATCTAGAGTGATTTAGCTTTCCCGGATCTCTTTGGGATAAGCTTAATGGGATATATTTATTTCCAATCCCTTGGCACATTTCATAAAGGTATTTCTGATCTGTGCTTAGATCCTGTTGGTCAATAACTGGTTAAGTTGTTTCAATTTTCTCAAAGTTTTTTATTGTTAATATCTCACAAGAGTCCAACAGTTTTCCTATATCTCCCCTGTATCCTTTTGGCCCGGTGGTTTTCCGGTCCAAATGTTGTAACAAATGGCGTAAAGGTAGCTCATTCGTGTGTAATAGACAAATAAACCAATGCACAGGCCGTTCTAAAAAGACCTCAATTTGTCGAATTATTCCATTTTTTATACCTGTGTTTACTACAGTAGCATCACAACCTATAACTTTTAACTTGGAAAGATTGAAATTTTTTTCTAAAAATGTTAAAATACTTGTTTTAATGTTTTGAGAAGAGCCAGTGGCAGGTGTTGCATGTCCCAAATATTTTGACCCTGGTTCTATTACTATAACAATATGTTCTTGTGTTATGGTTTTCCTAGCAATCCTTTCCCCTTCTTTAATCATTACTATCTTTTCTTCCATCAAAATATATCCCTTGTTCCCCTGGTATTTCTTCAATTTCATTTTTAGGTAGCTACGTGTTTTTACTCTTTCTCTTCGAATTTTGCCTTCCTATATTTAACATATCATCTGTGGAAATCATTCCCATATATTTTAGTGCAGCATTAATCAAAATTGCCGCAGATCTGTATGAAACACCAGTTCTGTCGCAGGCCTGAGCTAGACACTAGGGAGTGAAGTTCTCATTTTAGATGTAGATGGTAAATCAATATCACTACTACTGTTTGTCGTGTCATCTGATAAACTAGAACTTAAAATATTGGCTCCCATAGTAAAAGAAGGTTGTATTTTTAATTTTTCGCATTCAGAAACTTTGAATAGAGTATCTTGACTTTCGGCTTCCCTTCCTTTTCTATCAAATCGTTTTACGAGCATTTTAGTAGTTTTAATATCTATATTTCCTATGACCATTTTCCTAACCGTTCTTTGATCGGTTAAGAAGGACCTTTCAGCGAGAGGAACTTTTGTTGTTTTTGTTGATGAAGCGCTTGCATTGATATGAATCTATTACTAGATATTTACCAAAAAGGGGGGGCATCTAAAGAGATCCAGACACCTCTAAGTTGTGAATTACGAGTTGTTTACCCCCTTATAAACAACGAGATGAAAGGGGAACGCCCGTGTACCACCGCCCGCACTTGCGAGGAACACATAGGGAGGTCCGTTCAGAAGCGTGGTCGCGCGCGTTAGATGCTTTAAAAAAAAAGAGGCCAAATTTTAAACTCAAAAATTTATTTCAAGGCTGAAACTTTTTTTATACATTCAGGGAAGTTCATTTCTTCTCCCATGCTTCGTAATAGGGGGAATTAATTTTTTATGGATGCGTTATTGTCATTTATATGAAAAAATTGGCAAAATTTCGAAATTTTAAAGTGAAAGGGGCATCTGAAGATATTAATTGATTGAGCTCATATTTTGGATTATTAATAGGCATGGTTGTCCACAGCTATTCCCACCATAGGCGTTTTCAATTTCCGAAATTCGTGTTTTACGCTCCACCCTATTATTTATCTTTGCATTCCATTTTTGTTCTACTTTTTCGGTGGGTGTTCACGTGCTCCTGTGCTCCTATGGACGAGCCGCCACTGAGAAGGGTATAGTCAGATGGTAGGTTTTGGGCAATATAAGATCTCGCTTGATTCTTGCACCATAAAACCCCAACAAACCAACCAACCAAAATTTCCCCTCTCCCTTTCAAAAATCCTTATCCCTATCTTGTACTGACCCAAGTGATTGGTTATTTGTGAGTGGATGATAGGAATGACGCAGAATTACTTAATCGGATGGAGAACAGTACGTCACTCGAATTTTCTTAATTCCTATGTGAAGAGCCAACCTTATCTTATTCCTAATAACCTTGGTTAAGCCATCAACTAACGCTAAAGACTGTCTATGAGTTTAACCTGCAAACTTTTCCTTTAAAAAAAGCAAGTTTTTCGCGAATAACACAGAAAAGCGTATCGCAAAGCGGAACATAATGCAAGCAACTTGATTTGATGTAGTAGATGTTGTATGTACAGTATACACACGCGCTATTCACTGATGGTGGCACGCGATATTCACTGAAAATAAATCCCCTGAAAACTACCTAAAAGCAGCTTCAGAACACTTTTCAACTTGCAGAAATTCAAAAATTTTCGTGGGAGGACCTGCAGACCCCCCATTCCTATATATATATATATATATATATATATATATGGTTATAGAGTCGAGTAGTTTTAGTCGTTTTCTATGGTAATAGATGAAAGTTTGAAATTCGGTAAGGTTGTATACCCTGAAATTCTCCAAGGTATGGGGCTCAGATCAACATTATCATAAGGGGTCAGTATCCAAAAGTGAGGTTAACTGTTATGTTTTAGGGACATATAAAAATTTTTTTTTGAGGAAGACCCTTTTACGTAGAATTTGCTATTAAAAGAAGTACGGGTAAAAATCTATAAATCACCTTATTTTTTTAAACTGTAGTAGTTAGTATCTTTACTCTAGGGTGGTCCTTATTCTGTGGTAATTTTTTTTTAGAAATTCAATTGGTAATGCCCTCTAGTTTTGTTTCTGTGTCACTATAGAAAATATAATGTATGCAAAATTTAAGCTCATTCAGACAATAATAACATTTGCCTCAAAGGCCATGAAGTTTCAAAAAAGTGCTGATTTTTTACAAAACAACTAAACAACCAAAGATAAAACCTTCACCTTTTGTTCAGGATTTTTTAATGAGGAACTATATTGTTTTAGATATATGTAATGTTATAGGTTTCATTCTTCTATAACCCTTTTTTCTGTAGTAATAATTTTTTAATGTGCAGAAAAAAAGGTTCGAAAAGTTGTTTTTCCTACAGTTTTAAACAGCTAATAACTCTAAACCTATAAAACTTACTTTTATTAAACTATATAAATTATACTTTTTGAATTGATGTGCATCATAACCACAGTTTTCAAAAAAAAATTCTTTCTTCAAAATTTTAAAAAATTGGAAAAAATAAATATTCTTTAAAAACCTTTTATTTAGATGGTTTAAAGATTTTTAACTCCTAAAATAAACATTTCTACCAAATTTCAAGTTGAAAACAAAATTTAATCATTTTGAAAAAATAAAAATATTCGAAAATTACTATAGTGTTCTATCACCCGTATTAACCAACACAAATTATTTCTGAATAATCCAGCTCTGAGGCTCAGTTCTCTGATTTTGGTAAAAAAAATTGATTGACCTGTCGAAATTCAAGAGAATCGGGCGATTCTCGTAAATTTTGAATCCTCCGATCCCAGCTTCAAATCCAACATCCGTCATTTAAATTTTTCAAAAATAGTCTATTTTTAGAGAGGTGAATGAATATATTTAAATCACACCCCTATAAATTCGTTCCAAACTGGTTACATCTGAACATACACTGCTGGCCATCCAAAATGGTATACCAAGAAGGAACAGAGATATCAAACCCAAATTTATTTCTATGATTGCACATAGTGTTAATGTGAATTGATTAAAAATTCAGCCTTCCTGGATGTTAGGGGGGCGAGAAAATCGGTGAGGAGTGTTGTCTCCATAGGTGTCCATTACCGCCGCCCAACGCCATGGTAATGAGTGAAGGAGGCTCTAAATGGGCTTTGAGGGATTGGAGGACCATGTTGAGTCCACAAGTAATCAAAGTTCATGTGGTGCACCAGCGGACGTTGCATACCGGGCTAGGTGATTTCTCCTCTTTCATCGGACATGTTTTGTGGAGTTGGTTCTTAAGAACGGGTATGTGAGGGTAAAAATGCAACATAGGGGGATAAGAAGAAAGCTTGGACATTGAGTTCATCACGTGGTTGTGCATTTTTCTCTCGAGACTTATCCGCAGGCAGTGGTTGAAGGTAAGGGTAGACAACCGGTTGTTAAACCTCAATGCTGCAGCTCTGGCTGGTCAATATGCCGGTAAATCATACTGAGGAGGTGTGGGAGTGGAATGCATGTCGTTTACAGTGCAGGGGACTACCCGTTTGGTAAGCATAGGTTCAGAAAAATTCCAATCTTCAACACATGATTTGGCGTTGGCAACAGTGCTCTAAATAATGAAATTGACATCTCAATGTGATAGCACAGAGTTTATGAGAGTATCCCAATGCGGTCTGGAGCACCACGATAATTAAGGATGACTTTACGACAGCGAGAAAAGAGAGCACTCGGCTGCTGATTTTGTAATCGTCAGATTTCTTCTTTGCGCAGAGTAACGAGGTAGTGAAGCATTGGATTCCACTCCCACACCTTCTCGGTATGATTTAACGGCACATTTACCAACCAGAACTGCAGCATTGAGGTTTGACAACCTGTTGTCCACCCTTACCTTCAACCCTCACCTGCGGACAAGTCTAAAGAGGAAAATGCACAACCACGTGATGAACTCAATGTCCAAGCTTTCTTCTTATCCCCCTATGTTGCATTTTTACCCTGACCAACCTGTTCTTAAGAACCAACGCCACAAAACATGTCCGATGAAAGAGGAGAAATCACCTAGCCCGGTATGCAACGTCCGCTGGTGCACAACATGAAATTTGACTACCTGTGGACTCAACATGGTCCTCCAATCCCTCAAAGCCCATTTAGAGCCTCCTTCACTCATTACCATAGAGTTGGGCGGCGGTAATGGACACCTATGGAGAGAACACTCCTCAGCGATTTTCTCGGCCCCCTAACATCCAAGAAGGCTGAATTTTCAATCAATTCACATTAATACTATGGGCAATCATAGAAATAAATTTGGGTTTGACATCTTTTTTCCTTCTTGGTGTACCATTTTGGATGTCCAGCAGTGTATTTAGGGGAAACCGGGGTACAATGGACCACTTTTGTAAATTTTGACTCATTATGCGCAAACTACTTATTTTTTAAATTAGATAACATGCATACATATTAACCATATATTCAGGTTTATAAAACATCCACTGAAAAGTAAATATAATGCTTACTTTTTTTTTAATTTTTAAATGGCAAGTGACAAAGTGGTCCATTGTACCCCGGTCCACTTTGACTGTTTTGAAATAAATGAAGTAAATACATTTTTTAATGATACAAAACCAGTAAATGATAAATTGGTTTATTTTGGTTACATTATTTATACATATGATGCTAATTTTAACGAATATTAAATCCAGCAAAATGAAAATCCGCATTGCTGAAATATATGGAAAACAATTCCACATCATATAATAGGTGTCAGAAATTTTTTATCAGTAATAACTCATTAAGGACAGTAAAAATGTCATTATTTGAATACATAAAAGTAAATTAATAAAAATAGAGTAGCAGAATTAATTACAACCACATTATCTAACAAATATTCACTTACTGATTATATATTTATTTTTTAAATATGAGATAGGATTAAATTTATGGCAAGACTTTGATCAGTACAGAAAATTAACCTTGTACCCCGGTAATTGTACCCCGGATAGAGATTTAGCAAAAATAATTTTAAAAAATATATAAAATGTGGATGTAACTTCTTAACTTAAATGGAATATAATAGTTTAATATCTTATCTTAAGATTGAGATTAGCAAATTTTTCCAAATAAAAAAATCTTCAGTGAAAAATCGCACTCAACTTTGATCAACTTTGATCATTTGGCAATCAAAAAATTTCTCGATCGGCCTCAAATTTTGGGTAGTTGCTTATTTATGCAAGAAGAATCGATTAAAAAATTTAAAAAATCATGCAACTTTCTCATTTTGGTTGTGACGGTTCTGTTCTCTTTACATTTGAGAAGAGACACTTCAATCCTAAACCGCCCGACATTACCATTGAATATAACGGGAAAATTGGGGCGGCTAGGTCAGAAAGGGTTAAAGTAATATTATTTGAACACTACAATGGATTACTTAAATCCAAACACGTTGGGACTGGCGCATTAATGACTGATTAAGATTTCCCAATAAAGAATACATCAAATAATTTACAAAAATTTTACATATTTTTCCTTTTATAAATTACCATATAGACTTAAAATTACTGAACAAAGCCTTAAATGTTAAATAGATTTTAAGAAATATATAATTACATTTATAATACAATTGTTCACTCCCTTCCCCGGTAGCACAGCAATATTGGGCAATATTGGTCGTATATTGGCCGATGCTGGCGTTCATCGGCCTGCAAATGCCTATTTTGCCCAATATCGGCCGATATTAAATTGGCCAAAGTATATCTTGGCCAATATTGGTACATAGCAATCAGACAATATTGGCCAGAAAAAATCTCGGCCGATATCGATTTACCATAATCTGCCGATATTGGCCGTTCCAAGTTTTGGCTAATATTGTCTTGGCTAGTCTTTTCCAGTCTCTGCCAAGATAACGCATGCGCAATCGTTAATAAAGACATCGTGACGTCATCCTTAAGCGACCGATTGCACGCTGCGAAATTCAAACCAACGAGAGCGAGCATGTTTATTTTCATTCCGAGCCGAGTGTATAAGAATGTGACCGTTATTGTTTAGTTTTGTGCTTCAGCGTTCATCAATGTGATTAAAACCTGCCCGATGATGCCTTCTGAATGTATAGTTCCTGGATGCAAAGGTAACTATGACAAAGGACCCCGTGTCAAAGTATAATCTTTCCCGAATGATGATGAAATGAAAAAAAAGTGGATAGCTGCTATTCCAAAAGAAAATTTAAATGTCACAATACACTCCAGAGTAAGTAATAGTTTTATAGTATTTCAAAATTCAGATTCAAAGATAGCTTATTATGACTTACTGTGTTTGTAAACAAACAGGCCAAGCAATTTTTAATCGTCTTGGCTTAAGTGAAATCTTTATCATAGAAAATTAAACACATTAATGAATACCCCATTATAATTTTAGATTTTGTTAGGAAAGGAACAAACTAAGTTTATAACGTTTTTTTGTTTTATAGATTTCTTAGGTTTTCTGGTGTTAAATTTAATGTGCCCCTGTTATGTGTTTAATTGTGTGTGCTTTTTGAAATATTCTTCAATTGGGAGGGTAAAGTTGATTGGTGATATGCATTAGCAGATAAAGTAATTAATTATACTGGGGTCAAAAATTAAGAAAAGGATTAATAATACCGATATATACTGAGATTTTGTTAACTGAACTAATCTTGTTGGGCTTCTAGTTTGATGTTCACGAATTTTGTGCCTATTTGATTTTGTTTAATTTCAGTATTTCACTATATTAGTTTTCATTATACTTATAGGTATGTGAGGTCCACTTTCTGAAGTCAGACATTGAAACTGAGACGAGTATTTATAATCCTAAGACTGGAGAGAGAAAGTTACTGTCAACTTGATGTGGACCAGATTAAAGAGAACCGCTGTTCCATCATGCTTTCCTGGATGCCCATCATACTTATCCACATCAGCCACAACCAGTTCCAGAGAAGAGCCAGGCGAAAAGAGACTTAGATTGGAAAACCAACAATTAAAGGCAGCAATTAATGCAAGCCTAAATGCCAAAGAAAATGAAAAATACCAATTTACTGACTTTTCAGGATTTTTGAAGTGTTTGAGTGATGCGGAAATCTCCCCTATGTGGACTATTCTCAAAAAGGATAAAAAAGTTCTCTTTTTAATGATAGAAACAGGACCTCCTATAGTCGTCTATTCAATTGTTGTAGATGATGATTTAAAAGTTTCGGCTTATAGTGGGCCCACAGAACTAACTGTTTTAGGTGAAGAGAAGCTACCCGTGCAGATAGACGACCATTAGAAACTTGGAAAAAATTCTACAACTTGTAAGATCGGAAAGAAAAAAACATAGTGACTCCTCTTTCGATCATTTTGAAAGAATTAGAAAGACTAGAAATGAAGGACTTTGAAAATGGGAAACATTTTCTTGGTGAACAAATCAAACTATTTAATTGCCCGAAAACTCAATATAGATACTCTTCTGATTCTAGTTATATGATCTTGAGAAGTCTAGCATTGTTAAGTACGAAAATAAATTAACCTTAAAGGCTTTGAATCCCTCTAACTTAGAGCGACAAAATGCCAAATTAGTTTTATGAATATGTTGTTAATGCTTTGTTAACTCTTGGTCAAAAAAATAATTTAAAATATAGTTTAGAAACTGCCAAATATATTGAATTAATATATCAATGGTGGTGGGGGGCATCATGAACGTGAAGTGTCCCAAAAAGGAAACATGATTAAGGAATGAATTCATGCATCCTTTAACTAATTCTCCAGATGATTCAAATATGCAATTTCTGTACAAATTTATAGATTGGATGAAGAAATATTGATTTATAGAGGATTGAAGTCTCAAAATCAAAGATTAGTGGTAACATCTGTTACTTATAACATTGTAAATGATGCAGAGATTTTAAATTCTTATGATGTTTGTACTTCTGGACATTGTTGCGAAGAAGTCATTAAGCATGTTTTATGGGTTTCTAGTAATATTTTATAAAAAAATTAATGTATCAAAATGAATGATAAACCAGTAACTAAAGTGTCCAAAAAAAGAAAGCTTGAAACATTAGTAAAACCTAAAATTTCAAATGCATTATAGGTGGTATAGTTTCATTGTTATTAATATCCATAACCATTTACATACCTTTAATAGTTCTTCATAATCATGTAAGTTTCTATTTTTGTATTCTGTTTTGTATTATTTTGAAAATAAAGTTTTTAATTGATGTAAACAAATGAATGATTATATATTTAATAATTGCCTTTTTTATTGTAAGATAGGTAAACTTGATAATATCAAGTTTTTATGTGTTCATTTTGACAAACCAAATCCATTAGTTGGGAATCTTAATTGAAGGTATAAAAGTCATAAATAAGAGAAAGTATTCTAAATTGGTATTATTACATAACTTAAATGTACTACAAGTGTATATTAATATTTAAAAAAGTAATATAATATTTGTATTTATTAATACAGAATTTAGAATATTTTTTACTTAACTTAATCTAATGTTAATTCAATTATGAAAAAAGAATAATGGAATATATGTGCCTTGAAAAATCTTTTTAATTAAATAAACTAAAAAATTGCTTTTGAGGGGGTCTTATTATGTAAATTTTGTGATTAATTTTGTTTGAAAAAAAAAAACTTTGAACCTACAACTATAATAAAAGGTATAATTTGAAAGTGTTTAATGAATATTATACTATTACTGTTTATTAGTTGTGCAAAAATTATTTGGCGTATGCACAATTTATTGTTACTAAGAAATTCCTACTATTATTAGAAATTTTTAGTTAATTGTTACTATTGTTATAACTAATTGTTTAAAATTTAAAAAACTGTCAAGACAGGTGGAATGTTGAGTAATATAGGGTGAACCGACCAGTAGTTGACCATTGAGCATAATGCTAAAAAGCAAAATTGTTTGTGCATTCATTTTGAATTTGAACCCATATATAACTTTGTTTCATATCTTTTTCATTCACCAGAAAAAATCCCTATTCTTAATTTAAAAAATAAATTATTTAAGTGTATTTCCTCATTTGAAAAGTCGGGTTAACTTATTTATTTTCACTCGTGATCTAAAATTTCCTACCTTTACCAGGTTTACAGCAAAATGAGTATTTGTACTTTATTCTTTTGGTTTATAAAATTTATGGATTTGAACAACAAAACCCTTGAATTAATTGGCCTCCACTGACTTAGTCTAAGTAAGCTCCCAAGAAGAGAATTCAACCAGTAAAGGTTGTTTGTGAAAGCAATTTTATTTTGAAGTGAATTTATTTCAGTTAGCTTGAGCAAAAGGAATTGTGTTCATTTTTGAGAGCCTGCTAAAATTATGAATTTTTAAACTTTACTATATGTGAACTGTGAAATTTCATCCTAATAATTGATTAATTTTGGAGCTTAGATTTGTAATTTGCATGATTTATTATTGATAAAATATCAAAATTTTTAGCTGTTACTAATTTCTATATTTAATTAGTTTTTGAGACAGGTTTTTAAGCTCATTCTTTTATCTTGCACAAAAATTATTTTTGCAAAATCTTATTTATGTGCGAGATGGAAATTTTAAACTTAAAAACATGTCTAGAAACTAATTAAGTATAGAAACTACTTTTGGCCAAGAATTCAGATATTTTATCAGTAATAAGTCATGCAAATTATAAATTTGTGTTCAAAAATTAAACTTTTAGGCTGAAATTTCACGATTCATAAAGTAAAATCAAAATATTTAGAATTTTAATTGGCTTTCATTAATTAACCCAACCCCATTTGCTCAAGCTATCTTAAAATATCTAACTTCAAAATAGAATTACTTTTTACAAACTGCCTTTACTGTTTGAATTCTCTTCTTGCGAGCTTTCCTCGACTAAAATCGGTCATTGCTGGATGCCATTAATGGCCAATATTGTTGCCAATATTGGCCGAGATAGAGCAAAACGCTAGCCAAAAGATATTGGCCGATTTTAATTTACCAATATTGGCCTAAAGGGGCCGGTTCTAACGTACCAATATTGGCCAGTCTTGGCTATGTGCTATGTAAATATATTGGCCAGTCTTGGCTATATGCTATGTTAATATATTGGCCAGTCTTGGCTATTTCTTATGTTCCAATATTGGCCAGTCTTGGCTATTTCTTATGTTCCAATATTGGCCAGTCTTGGCTAGCGATATTGGCCATTATCGTTCAAAAAGCTAGCCAAAAGATATTGGCCGTTACGACTTTGCCCAATATTGGCCAGTAATGCACGATCTTCGTAGCCGATATTGGCCAGTATTGCCGTGCTACTGGGGTTGTTGTTTACAGATATCTCATTTCATCATAATGTCTTCCCAGTCCCAGCACTGGCTTCACAACATATTCTAATCGTGTTCTAAAATTGTGCTGCCATCTAAGAACATTAACTGCACATATTTCATAATAATAATTTATATATATATATAAAATATACATACATATTTCATAATCATACTCTGGAATTCATAGTAAATTAGATAAATTTATTATTTAACTTGTGAGGACAAAGAAGCTCAATAAAAGTCGAAATTAATTTTAAAATTAAAAAAAGAGCACGATGATATTATGCACTTACATAAAAGGAAATAACAAACTATAATTCTAACAATTTGTGCTGCCATCTTCTTGAATATATAGAAACTACTCTTCTGTTGGAAAGTTACGTTTTTAAAAAGTAAGATTAGTAAAATACAATAACTAAAACCTACAAAAAAAGATTTCTTCCTTTTTCAGTAAAATCCAATTTATTTTCCACCAAAATTTAGAGTTGCTTCATATTAAAAATTAAAGGGATCAATATACATTTTTGTGCTGCCATCTCTTAAAGTGAAAGAAAAAATATATTCTTCTTCGAAAGTTTAATGCTTATAAATACAATTTGTTATATTAATCATAAAATGGAATGAAATATTAAAATTATATTTAAATTATAATTAATATTCTTAAGGTTTTAATTTAAAAAAAAAATAAAGTTTTAAAAAGCTTACGGAAGGGAGCCCTGGTTTATTTTCAGGTATACTATTGTGCTGCTCTCTAGCGTAGAAGAAGAAACTTTTTCTAATAATGTTATCATAAAATAGAACGTTGCGAAGGTAATTATTACAATTTACCATGTGTGATTTAGGTATATTTTACCTTAATGTTTTCTTTTTTTAAATTAATCATTTAAATATTTTGAAATGCATTTTTTGTGCTCTTTTAAATTTATGGTTGACTCTGGTTGTCTAAATACTTTTTAGTATGTTTATATAGATTGGATGATAATAATCACACCGAAATCTCAGCAGTAGGGGAGAGTGGGACACCTTAGGTTTTTTAAATGTTTAAATTTTTTTTAATAATTAAAGTTTAAAACAAAAGCTTGGTAAGAATATTAATTATGGAAATTTTCAAATAAAAGTCATAAAACTATGTAAACAAACAGGTAAAACTTAATATTTGCCAAAAATATTTTAAAAAATAATTCAAATTTAAAACAACTGTTTCTTTTTTAAGAGTTTAACTATTTAAAATTTAATTCATAAATGGTTACACACCTAAAGTTTGATCTTCAAATCGAATTTTCTTAAAGAATCTTAGTTCCCTCGCCTTTTCTTTAAAAGAGCTAAATCGTTAAAACATTTTATTTTTAAAAATTGTTAAAAAATTTAAATTTTCTTCTTATTATTACTTTTATATTTTTTTCATAACTTTTTATATAATATTTTTTTATTTTGTATAATTATAATGAGTTTTGGTAAATTTGGTTTTATTCCCTTATTGTAAGATGGGAATTCCTTAAATTTTGACTTTCAAAGCCATCTTTATTTCTTAGAATATTTCTTTCTCAGGGGAATAAAGTTGACAAGCGAGCCCTCCAATGGTTTGTTTGAAAATAATTTCGGGATGGGACCAATATTTTCTTTAAAAAAACTAACTTGAATCGCCTAATTATAAGGTACAATAAAGCGGGGTTAATAATCGGATTACTTTTGAATTGTGAACTTTCCAAATATATTCCATCAAAATTTTTTGAGTGCTTTGAAAAGAATATTTTGAGTCATAATAAACACTTTTATAACCTGTTGAAAATATTTAATCGCCTTGAATAATTGATTTTATACATGTGTGTGTGTGTTCTTAAATTTCTTAATCCGATTTACCCTCAACCCTCAATGCGGGTTAAATCGGATCACTGCCAGCTTTTGTCGAAAAAATGCAATTTTGATGTCAGGATCCTAATTTTAGCCTTTAAATAGTCTAACCCTCTCGCCACCCTGGGCTTCATATGAGGCTCCTACTTATGAGCTCAATTTTTGTATGATGTAAACACGCAAAACTATTTTCTTTTCAGGGACTTCACTGATTCATGTAGATCACATAGAGACTTTATATTCTACATGGTTTCTGAATTCGTTCCTAAATGGCCGCAAGATGATTTATACCTCAATGTTTACATTTTAAGCTGTGATGCTTGTGAAGAGAAAATACTAGCTAGATAATAGCTTCTGTAGAACATTTTTATAGGTTGGTAGATATATTTTCTTATTTCGTAACCTTCTAATATTATGACCATGTCTTTTAATAAGTTTTAAACCAAGTATTTTCTGTTAAAATGGGAAAAAATATACCTTCATATAAGGCTCATAAAAATAACTAGGAAGGAGAGCACACAAGAAAAAATATTTTTCCAAACAAATTATAGGGGCATTTTGGATGTATTGAGAAGAAGAAAAGTTTTTTTTTCATTTTTTGATGTTTTGTCGCCGAGAGGGCTAATAAAGTAAAATGAATAAATTTTACTAAATATTAATATTTTTTTTAAAATATACATGCATCACAAGAATGGCGTTTCTCCTATACAAATTACGAAGTAAATTACGGAAAGATATTATCAAGGAGAATTATGCTGCCTCATGGCCCCTATTATATCGATTCATGACTTTGGGTGTTAATAATAACCAATAGAAACCAGAAAAATGACTAAAGGTAGAAAACCAAGCATTTTTATGACTGATCCGTTTCATCTCGCAACAGTAGTAGGAATGGACTTGTTTTACTAATAAATTCAGCTAAAAAATCTACTTAAAATTGGAATTACTACTCATTTAAAATTTGATTACAAAGATTCCTTTGTAAAAATAAGGAGCATACGGGAGGCTCCAAAAATTGAGGTAAATAAGTTATTTTTTTGGAGTTTTGACAGCCAAGATTTTGTGACCTCTCTTGGATTATTAAACTTCAAAACCATGGTGGTGGTATGATCATAAAATATTTTTTGATGGCTTAAAAACTTATAAACAATGTGTAGAATCTGTCACAATTTATCCTGATTATATAACTCTAACACAAGGGGAGTTATTGTGGTATGGTTTAAAAAACTTCCCCAAAATTGATCCGATTCACCCCGTTTTACGGTACCTCCTCTACGGGCACACTTTTAGATTATTTATACTTTTAGAATTTGCAACTTTTAGAATAGTTATAAACAAGATATAAAAGATAGCCACTTCTGACTAGGAATGAGGCCCTTCAGGATAGAAACCTTGAAGATGTTTTCAGAGAAAAATTTCATCGAATTATCACAGCTCTCTTTATAAGGGGTCTGGGGGCACCCCCTAGAAGAAATTACCCCCGATTCTTACCCTTAAAAATAGAGAAATTACTTTATTTTAGTCTTCTTGGTGTATACAAATTATTTTAAATGATATCCTGCAAAATATTAAAAATAAAAATTTCTGCGTGCCGGCCCTTCTTTATTTCCCCTTGAATTTTACCCAACTATACCCCCTTCTAGTCTGCAGTTTATTACTATGCATAAAATTAGCTAACGTGTCAAATATTAATTTTAAAATAGAAAACACTTAAGTTTTTTAAATATAATTTTCTTTTTTTGAAAACTAGGGGGCTCTGCCCCCTGCTCGCTATCGCTCACCAACCCCCGGAACTGCTTCGCAGTTCTTTGAAGATCGCTTCGCGATCTTAGCGAGCAGAGCTCGCTTGTTTCATCTCAACTATCCAGTACAACCTGGAAATTGTCTGCTTATAGTCTATTCATTAAGAATAGGCGCCTGAAACAAGGTAAAAAATGCTCAATAATGCTTAATAACGCTCATCAGACAACTTCAGTGACCGATTGGTTTTACAGTATTTTAACTACTTCTGCTTAGGCTGCCTTGTCATTGCAGAAGAAAATTTTTTCGACGATAAGTGGAATAATAACGCTTCTAATACATTACGTCTCAGGCGCTAATTTTAAATGAACAGAGTATAGTTAATGATCATTCAATATCGAAACTTTTTATCTCTCAAACTTTTCAATAATTTATTTCGTATCATTACCACGAAACTATCAAAATAAAACTCTTACTGAAGTATTCCTTTTTAAATTATCAATAATTAAATGGATAGGGGGCTACCGCCCCCTGCTCGCTTACGCTCACCAACCCCCGTAACTGCTATGCAGCTCTTAACAGATCGCTTCGCGATCTGTAATATCTGCAATCGATCTTTAGCAGAGTGAAACAAACTTCCCGAAAATTATCTCCCTTTCATCAGCACAAATCTCCATAAAGTTAAATTATTTATTTCTCTAGTGGTTCAAAAAATATCGTAAAATAAAAAGTATCTTTAAAATATTATTAACCAAGTCTATACAAATCGCTAGAAAACTTAGAGCAAAAATGTGCACCTCAAAACTTTTAAATTTACATATCCGTGCTCACGATAATCTAGTGAACAGGCAAATATAAAATATAAAAAAATTAAACACGTCTGATAAAGACCTACTAAAACTATGAAAAAAATAAAATTTGATGCTTAATAATTCCAAAACTAATTAGAATTTTTTAAAGAACTAAACGCCAATCTCTTTCTAAAAAATAATAATATAAGTGTTTAAAAAATCATATTGATGCCGTGCTTAGTTTTCATTTTGGATAGAAAAAAACGAAAAAGTGTCAAAAATTTCGAAAATTAAAAAATTAATTACTCTAAACCAAATTCGAAATTCGAAAAAAGGGCGACGTAGTGCACATCTTCATACTTCAGAGTATTAGGCTGCAAAAAATCATAGTTCTGCTGCTAATAGATTTCGCTGAACTGGATTACGCGGCGAAAAAAGAAAAACTTCAACTTTGACCTTAAAAATACCCCAGTACTAATTATCACATCAGTTAGCTTTTTGTTCGAGAATGTGCCCCAAATATTCCTCTACAAACATTTCAAATTTCATAAATTTCTATCAAGTAGTTTTTGCGATAGCAGAGTTCAAAGAGTTGAAAAATTAAATTTCCTGAAACAGCGGCAGCGGCGGCAGCGGCGGCGGCGGCGGCGGCGGTGACAGTAACTTTTTTTTAATATAGAGAGATTCCTTTTTATTCTGTAATTTATGAACCACTTGCGTTGATCACAGGGGGACGAAGGACACGCCCTAAACCTATCTTTTTTAAAATGAAGTTGTAGACAGTTCCCAAAAAATTAATTAGATCAGAACCTTAAAATCAATGGAGGGGAGGGGATACATATTTAATATATTTTTGTTTAAATTTGATACTAGAGGTTGTTAAGGATTTACGATTAGGAAGTTGCATGTGTCAGATTTTCAAAAACAAACAAGTGTTCCGTATGGTTTTTTGTATGGTAAAATGAAATATCTAGTCAGTTTTTCAAAAAAATGTACACAGGTAATTAAATATTTTTATTTAAAAGTCGAGAAAAAACACGTGACTGAAAACGTTTATTGTTTAAACTATAAGATGACGTCAACAATAATACCATCAACTCCATTGCTTTACAACAATGTTTAATATAAGATGACGTCACATCCAAACTCTTGGCGTTTTCGCGCGCTTTTAAAAAGGGGATTTTTGTTAATTTTTTTGGCAATCAAAAAATTTCTCGATCGGCCTCAAATTTTGGGTAGTTGCTTATTGTTACTTATTTTTTTTAAGTGGAATCTCTTTATTCTAAAAAAAAAGTTTTTGTAAATGGTTTCCAGAGAAAGGCTTTTTAATTACTGATCCGTATAACATGTTTTTGGTATCAAACTGTTCGGATTCTTTTGAGGATGTGCAAAGTGCCTTTAGAATTTCTAAAAAAATTCTCAATTCTTAGATATTTCCATTTTTCTGGATTACGGATAAGGTTGCAGTTAACAGCAAGAAACTGTCGTACAATTTATTATACCTCCAATCACAATGACCAACCGACGCTATTCCTTAATGATGAAAATAATTCCTTTCACGCTTTAAAAATGCGCTTCAAAATATGTACTTTCTAAATAAAATATTTTTAAAAGACTGATAAGAGTTTTCCAGAAACTCACAGATCTACTATTCAAGTATAGAATTTCACACACCAAAATTAATTGTTTGTAAACATTGAGTGCAATGTAGATTTTGTCTATTATTTTTAATAGCTTAAATCGTATTGTTTGAAAAGTCTGTTTTAAAACTAAAACTTAAATGATAAAACACTAGATATTTTGACGAGTTACTAGGTACTATATTAAATTTAACAGATTCATTGCTGAACGTTTTTGTAAATATTGAATAACAATAGCACGAGCAGACTTGATGGATATTTTCAAGGAAAACGTGTTGATTAAATTATTGATAATTTAACCAATAAATATTCTAAATTTAAAAAATAAAATTTTACAAGTTTTTTTTCCCATTTCATCGTAAATATTTTTTTAAATTTCAAATTGATGTTATTTGCAATTGTTAATTTTACATTTTGAGAGCTGTAATCCAATTAAAAGGGAAAACATATTCTTAATATAATACCCTTCGATATGTTATAAAAAATTGGAAAACGTCTTCACGTACAAGTACTACTAGTTTTTTTAACGATTTTACAACGGCAGATAATTTTAACTCAAAAAAATACTTAACTGTACATCAAGTTATCATCAGTTATTTAAGGATTCTTGTGAACTACTGTTAATTTACTACTATACAGGGTGTATCTGAAATGGTGCAACAAACTTTCAGGGATGATATTACTCATCAAGACGAACAAGAATTGGTGCAGAAAGGGGGGTCCCAGACCAAATCCCAGGGAGTTAAAAATGGAGCAACACCCCAAAAAAATCATTGAAAAATTTAATTTGTAGAAGAATTACTATTGGTAAAAACTTAATTATGGTCTCAAAAATTGTGGTTTAATATGATCTTTAAAATTACCTCAAAAGTCTTCACTTTAAAATTTGTTTTATTATGAAAAAAGTTAAAAAACACAAAAAAATGTGAAAACTCTGGCAAAACCTTATTTTGTACTTCGAAATCCTTTCTTTCGATTTGATAATCTAAAAGATCATAGTTGAAAACCCTTAAGTCCAAAGTTTCACGTAAATACAATCAATATTAAACGCTTGAGATCCATTTAAAGTTTGTTTTTTGGGTGCTCACTGCGCAAGCAGTTTTTTAGAGCTGTTTCCAGAACAGCTGTTATGCGCACGCAAAAATCAAACTTTAACAGGATCTCAAGCGTTTAATATTAATTGTATTTACATGAAACTTTGGACTTAAGGGTTTTCAACTATGATCTTTCAGATTATCAAATCAAAAGAAAGGATTTCGAAATACAAAATAAGGTTTTGGCAGAGTTTTTACATTTTTCTGTGTTTTTTAACTTTTTTCATAATAAAACAAATTTTAATGTGAAGACTTTTGAGGTAATTTTAAAGATTATATTAAACCACAGTTTTTGAGACCATAATTAAGTTTTTACCAATAGTAGTTCTTCTACAAATTGAATTTTTCAATAATTTTTTGGGGTGTTGCTCCATTTTTAACTCCCTGGGATTTGGTCTGGGACCCCCCTTTCAAAACCGATTCTTGTTCGTCTTGATGAGTACTATCATCCCTGAAAGTTTGTTGCACCATTACAGATACACCCTGTATATTTATCATATTCATTAGTTTTTATTTTTCTAAGCTTTTACCTTCAAATTATTGTGTTAATGAGGAAATACATGAGAAAAATTTTTATCTTAAATAACGATTAAATAAAGATACTTTCAGATTTCATTAGACGCTATTTTCATTTAATTTTTAGCTATAAGCATGATAAGTATGAATTTTTTTGTGGTTAATTCCTTAAAATTTAACTGAATGTGAGCTTTGAATGAGAACTGATACTTTGTCATGCCACTTAGTGGTGTTCGAAGAAAGTGTTGGTTCTAAAGTAAAGACACACAGAAGTCAATTTTTAATTTATTGCGATTCAGCAACACTTTACCAATATACACTATGGATTAAAAAGTCCATTTTAAGTCATATCAAAGACCATACATTTTGCCACGAAAATTTCCATGATAGAAATTCGAATAGCAAAACTTAAAACAATGATGAATCCGTCCAAAACGAACAAAAACTGCAGAACTGGATAAAAAGGGTTCTTGATCCTTATCTTCCACAGATGCTTTGAAATGTACAAGTCACGAGAGTTCTCGATTTTAACCAATGCAATGACTAGATATAAGCATTTCTCCTGGAATCACCCGCTATTCTTGTTCTGCTACGTCTTCTAGTATTTATAATTCGAAAACAATCTAGCAAGGTGGATGAAGGCGTTGAATTCTCAGTATGTGTTTACAGAATGAATAGTTAGAAACACAGACCGCTTTACAACGGCTTGTGATACACCAATGATTTTTCAAAGTCGTATCAAAAAGACACGTTAATCCTACATTTAAATTTAAAATCTTTTGCCGTTTCCAGCAACCCGTATTTCCATAACATAGTTCAATCCATTAGACCTCTCAAGATGTGTCAAAACTTGCGATGTTGGTTAGTATCTTAAGATGATGATAATATAAACAATATTTAGAGAAAATGATAAACAAACGTTTATATGATAACAGGAAAGTAATACTTAGTTTCTAAATGATGAAAAGAAATAGATTTTTTACACAACTTGGCATCTCTATTGAGACGGGTGGAGAAATAATTAAGTTTGTTTTCCAGATTATAGTCTGAAATAACATAAATAATAAAAAGGTTTAACTTATGATTATAACAAGAATTTATTGGATATTTAAATTAGAAATGTTTCAAAGAGAGTTAATGACATTTTAACAAAATACTCAATAATCATTTTTAATCTAAGAAAACATTAATATACTGGACTATGTTACTCCGCACACTTTTTGACCATTTAAGTAGATAAGTTTCGACATACAATTCATAAATTACTCAATAATTACCTTTCTTAAAACAGATGCATATATCAAATCATCGTTTTTGAACTAAACCTCAATTAAAGTAGAAACAGTATTCATTCAGGACTAAGGAACACGGGTCTCGAATAGTGCCGTTTAATTTCGAAAAAACAACTCCCGATATGAATTTCATCAATAAAAATGACACAAAGTGATAGATAATAATATCGACAGAAGAAGAAACCTAAACTTTCCAAGACTAGAACGCAACAGTCCTACAACGCTGTCTCCCGTCAAGAGCACCAAAAAAACGTCCAAGGTCCATCAGAGTGTCCGTCAGTGACCTTTTTACTCGGAGCTCTGTCCGTTCTGTTGTTCGACGAGGGAGGGCGAAGAAGAGGCAGTGGTGGACGATGCTCCGTTGGCCTTCTCTTTGGCCTCTCGGGCGGGGCAATCGGCTATCAGGTGGTCGTCCGACTTGCAGCTGTGGCAGCGCTTCGGCTGGGGGCCCAGGTTACACTTGGCGGCGATGTGGTTGGCGAATTCGCCGCAGTTGTAGCACCTGCAAAGAGGGAGAAGTGAGGAACAATACTCTGAAGGACAAGAGAAAAACTCAATTCCCTATCAACAGTGTTGAATTAACAGTAAACACGACGAAATCGGTAGTAAAGGCTTCCACGGACTATCAAGTTGGTTGCAAACGTCGGTTGTCAAGCAGGTTGAAAACTTCGTTGAAACCACATTAACTTAAAATGGTGAAATTAATATTTTTGAGTTTTTATGTACTTTAAGTATGATAGTATATATTATTTATTTTCTCTTGGGTTCTAAAACTAATTTACTTTTTATTTTTATTTCTTATTTTTTTCTTTTTTTAGTAAAATGTTCAGACTAGGCTTGGCCCACCAAGAATTTAAAGTTGACGACCAAATCGTCCCCCCAATAAGACATTTCAACCATGAAGTTCTCTATAGACGGACAAATTGGTTGAACACTTCGCATGTTGACGATCATCTGCGGGAGCTTTTAGAATAACATCAGGAAAAAGTGAGATTTAAAGTGAAATCTTTAAAAAGCAAGATTCCCCTCTTTTCAAAGTTTCTCATACGTGTAGTTGGATTTCTAGACCTTTGCTAAGTAGAGATAAAAATGATTTTAAAATTATAACGGAGAACCTACCTTATTCATAATAAGTTACTCTAAAAATTTGGAGAACTCTTGTAGATAGGTAATTAATATTTATAAAAGGTTATAAAGATTTTCAAAAGTGCCGTCAGTGCCGGTAAAAAGTCTAAGTTGACTATAAAGTGCAATTTCTTTTCGATACACATACTTAATTTTTTTGTTTCAAAAATCATTAAAAAGAAGATTAACCTATCAAGAATATCATTGAAAAGTGACAAGCAAGTTCTTCAAAGTTTTACAATTCACCAGCCCTTTTTTATTTGTTAGATATAAAATTCCGTCATGAAGGAAATAAACGCAAAATATAATAATTCTAGTTATAAATACTAAGTACACAAGAGAATCGAACCTGATCTTTCTAAAGCGCTTCTTGGACATGGGCCTCCGATGCGAGCCCTTGCAGTCCTCGCTGTCGGGCCCCGTGACGATGGTGGCCTCCAGCCCCTTGTCCGACACTTTGCAGTCGAACTCCACCTCCTCCTCGTCGCCCAGGCTGCGAAAACCCGGCATCCGAATGACAGACTGCAACAAACGAAAAGCGTCAATTAGACAACTATCGTCAAGAGAAGGTCATCTTTACAAGATTTCAAAACAAGAGGAGCAGTCATAAAAAGGAATAAACAGGGAAGTAGCACGGAACGTTATAAACAGTTTATAAGCTGATTTCCTTTTATGTTAACCGAAATGGATAAATTTCGTAATAAAAATTTTGAAAATAATATAAAAGTTAAATACAAATACAAATTAAGTCGACCAACTACAGTCGTAAGCCCAGCAAGGTTGGTCCAGTCTTTTTAACCCACACTACCGGAATTCCAGTATCCGTCCATTTTCCTCTTGAACTCGTTTACCCCACTTGAATTTACAATTGTTTCAGGCATCGCATTCCATCTATCCACTACCCTATTAAAAAAATAATGCTTCCTACAATCCGTCTTAAATTTTCCTTTATTCAATTTGAACTTGTGACCCCTTGTTCTATTACCCGTATTGAAATCTAGTCCCTCTGTGTCCCCTTGCTTTACCATTTTAAAAAGTTGAATCAAATCCACTCTAATCCTTCTTTTCTCTAGAGTGAACATATTTAGCTTCTTTAATCTTCCCTCATAACTTAAACTGGATATACCCTTGACCATTTTAGTAGCCCTATGCTGAACCCTTTCAATTGAATCAATATCTTTTTTTAAGTATGGAGACCAAAACTGAACAGCATACTCTAGATGAGGTCTCACCAAGCATCTGTATAGTGGCAAAATAATATCCTCGGACCTTGAAGAAACAATTTTTTTAATGTATCCCAATATCCTATTAGCCTTTTTACTAGCAGATGAACACTGATGAACCCATTTAAAGTCTTCATTTACTATCACCCCTAAATCCTTGATCATATTACCTTCTTTAACTTTGTTCCCTTGCAGATAAAATTCTGCCCTACCATTCCCCCGACCTATATGAAGTACCTGACATTTACTTATGTTAAAGGACATACCCCATTTTTCAGTCCATTGTGATATCATATCTAGATCCCTTTGTAAATTTTGTACCTGCTCCTGAGTATCTACCCTCCCCCAAATTTTTAAGTCATCAGCAAAGATGCTGATCTTGTTCCTAATGTCCTGACTAATATCGTTAATGAATATTATAAAGAGAATTGGCCCCAATACTGACCCCTGTGGCACCCCACTCATGACCTCTGCCCACTGAGAATAATTACCCTTGACTTGCACTCTCTGTTTCCTACCTATCATAAAAATAAAATAAAATAGAAGTTTTCTATAAGAGTAGTAGTAATAATAATAATAATAATAATAATAATAATAATAATAATAATAATAATAATAATAATAATAATAATAATAATAATAATAATAATAATAATAATAATAATAATAATAATAATAATAATAATAATAATAATAATAATAATAATAATAATAATAATAATAATAATAATAATAATAATAATAATAATAATAATAATAATAATAATAATAATAATAATAATAATAATAATAATAATAATAATAATAATAATAATAATAATAATAATAATAATAATAATAATAATAATAATAATAATAATAATAATAATAATAATAATAATAATAATAATAATAATAATAATAATAATAATAATAATAATAATAATAATAATAATAATAATAATAATAATAATAATAATTTCTATTTGATACTAGTTATCATTAATTTATCTCTCAGTAAATTTGTTTATTCCATTAGCTAACATATTCTATCAACAAAGAATAAATGAATGGAGATTTAAAACAATGATAAATGGTATTTTTTAAAAAACTAGGGGGCTACTGCCCCATGCTCGCTATCGCTCGCCAACCCCCGTTAACTGCTGACGCAGTAACTTTTGGACCGCTTCACAATTCCCCACAAAACCCAGCTCACTGCACTTACCCACTTTATAAAACATTCTTAACACAGGGGTAGTACTTCTCCGTGGTATTCTTTCAAAAATGGCGAATATTTATTCAGTGGTGGAATTTTATCATTTCCTTTATGGTAACATGAATTGGCGGATCGCTTTATAATTCCAAGAAAGGTTCACATATATAGTTCCCGCTAAATATGAACCTTCCCTTAATGTTTCAGTGCTTCCCTTAATGTATCTGTGAAAAACACATTACCTTAGGGCAGGTATGGGCAACCTTTTCGAGTCCGCGGGCCGGACTCCAGGATTATAATGACGTGGAGGGCCATAGAGTAGATAATAAGTAATATTTTTTAAGTAAAAAATGAGTCGTTTAGTTGTATATATATTTATGAAGTTTAGTAAAGTTAAAAATTAATCTGGACTAGAATGATATTATCTAGATTACATACAAAAATTTAATGTTAAAGTTACAAAAATCTGGACTGGAAAATCTAGAAAAATCTGGAGTACTTGAGTTTGAAAGAGTTGTAAGCCTGGTTCGATAGTTCGATTTATTAATTTTCATTCTGGAAAAGAACTGTTCACATTTACATGTACTTCCAAATGCGCAAATCATTTTTCTTGCAAATGCTCTAAGGTGGGGGAATTTTTCTTCAGCTAGGTTTGTGCGGTTCAAATCACTGGGCTTTACGTCCTCAAAATTTGATTTTAAATGTTAGTCTTCCTGAAGCTCGATCAACTCCATTTGCAGGTGTATCGGAGCTTCCTCGACGTTACTTTTCAAGGGAGATGGAAAAAGGTTGAAAAAGCTATCCACGTTTTTAAAATCGGAAAATCAACCGTCGGCGATCGTCCGTCGTGAAGCAACAAATCTCCCACGCTTTTAGACACCTCCCAAGAACAAAATATTGTTGTACACTGTACAGCACGTTTTAACTGCTAAAATTAAGTTCTTTTCGGGGGAAACTTCTGTATCTCCTCTTTCGCTCTTGTTAACGAAAACAGAGTGATTTTTTAGTACAATTTTTAAAATGTTCCGCGGGCCGGACCAAATGACGAGGCGGGCCGGATCCGGCCCGCGGGCCGTAGGTTGCCCATCGTTGCCTTAGGGAAATGGGTAAAAAATGTTTACATTGCTCTGTTGTTAATTTTCTTGGGGTTGAATTCCGTTATAGTTCCCGCTAAATATCACTAATCTCTTTTGGACACTATAAAGTATAAATATTGCTAAATTGTTTCAAATTCATAGATTAAAGTGTTTAATTAGATCTATAACTATTCAGTTTATCATTAAAAATTAGAAAAATTGGTTTACATTTGAATATTGAGCGTTCGAAAGAGATTGGCGATATTTAGCGGGAACTATAACGGAATTGAAGCCAAGAAAATTAACAAAGCAATGTAAACATTCTTTTACCCATTTCCCTAAGGTAATGTTTTTTCACAGATACATTACGGGAAGCATTGAAATATCTCAGGAATAAATTTAACTTTCTTAAAATTTGTAATGATTGACTGTTAAAACTGTAGTAATTATCTTAAACATCGCGAAAATTTAGAATTTTATCTTCATGAGAAACAAACTTCGAAGTTCTGTCATTTTCATAGCAACGACACCGAATGTCAAGACTTCCAACATTTTCATCCCTATTTCTGAAACATTCACCCGTGTTATTTAGTTGTTTGCGTTTTGTCATTATGAAATAAAGAGTTACATTTTACTACCTTAAAAAACATACTTGCAAAAGGATATAAAAAATAAATGCAAAATTCAAAATTTCCGAAAGCGAGTGTATATTTTATTGTAAATATAGTAATGATTAGGTTGCCACAACTACAAAGATAAATATAAAAATATTAATTTGTTATTTAAAAAATAAAAATAAATTAATTATAAATAAGTTTAAAATATAATGAAAACAGTTTGAACAACAATTAAACCCTGAACAACAAAAATATAAATATTATTAAAAATAACACAAAATATATTTTTTAAATTCGTGTTATAAATAGAAAGATGATTATTTAATCTATTTGAATATTAAAAAACCAGTGAAATATGTTTTCAATTGTTTTAAAATTCATAGTTTCTTGCTTTGTAACTGCGACCTTATCCGAAATCTAAAAAAATGGAAATATTTTAAAATTGAGATTTTGTTTAGAAATTCTAAAGGCACTTTGCACATCCTCAAAAGAATCCGGACAGTTTGATACCAAATATGTGTTATACGGATCAGTAATTAAAAAGCCTTTCTCTGGAAACCGTTTACCAAAAACTTTTTTTTAGAATAGAGAGATATAAAAACTAACTGCACTTATTTTCATAAACAATTAATTATTAAATGCTTTAATCAACTAAACATGTGTAAAACAAATGCATGTGTAAACATGTGTAAACAAAGTTTTATTCCCATATATTTTTGACTCTTTTATGCTTTCAGATTTTTTTGTACAATTATTAAAACTATTTTGCCTGTGTTACGACCCCAATTTGCATAGTTTATAGAAAGAAGAAAATAAATACGTATCTGAAAAGATAAATCCCTCGTAGAGGAAAAAGTAAATGTTAAGTTTTAACTTTTTAACCTGTGTAAACAGCAATTAATTAACCCTAAATTACAAATTCCTATTATTTTATAAAAGTTTATATTTTTTCTTTTTGCTCTTGTATATAGATTGTTTAAAAATAACCATACATTTCTCGAACGTACAACAACGCCTCATATACCGCAAAAAACTCCCCTGTGAAATTCCCCTTCATCACACACGGGGTTAGGAGGAGGCGAGTGACCGTTCCCCAAGAAAAATAATAACCCCTACTCCGGAGGAAATTGCAGTTTCAGACCAGGAAGCGGTGGGAGGATAACCCAGGAAACGACCTCTAGTTTCTAATAACAATGTCCCTTCGGGGAGGACGCCCCGGCTAACGAATTCGACCACAATTTTTTTTTTCAAATAAAAAAATATTTTTTCAATTTTAAAGGTTACAAAGTGGAAAAATGCTTTTCAAGATGGGGGAAGGGTAGGTAAAGCTGTGTTGATTTTGATCACAGCGAAAAAATGTTTTTTCTCTTTGCTGTCGGGGGAAAGTGATTTTAAAACTATCTTTGTAAAGTTAAATAGTATTTCTTTCGAAACAATAATATAAATGCTTCACATAAATTTATAAATATACAGGGTGTTTCAAAAGTCCGTTTCGGGGCTTTTATTTGGATCCAACGTGTCTTAAGGTGTACGTATACACTTGAAATCACGAAAATCGAACAAAATATCCAAATATTTTTTTGTTAATTAAAAGTATTCTACAATTCTTTAGCTTGAAAATGATACCAGGATCAAGAATATACGTGCAATACTTCTTATTTTATGAAGGTTTAAATAACGCGCTTATCATAGAAACTGCCTGTTTTCAACATCTTTAGACTCAATTTCAGAAGAATCCCGTTTTTGTCACATAGTGTGTCTTTCAAACAATGATTGCTCTTTGGGAAATTAGTATATTATAATAACTTTTTTACCATTAAAATCTGTACAATGTAGCGGATGTTTTGACGGTTTTATTTTTTCCATTTTAGTTATTAATATATTTTTTGTGTATTTTTAAAATACAAATTTCATGAAAAAAAGAGGAATTTTTGTACTTTCAAGATTAAAAGTATTGTAGAAAAAACTATTGGGTCTATCAAAAATCTGAAACTGTCAAAACATGAAGAATAATATAAAGTTTAAAAGCTGATAAAAATTATCCTTTTTTGATTACTTGAATATTAATTATCATTGTTTGAAAATCATGCTAATTAGCTCATGAAACCCTAATTAGCCAATTACTGATAGGCTAAATCTGAAAATTTTTTATTGAAATGTCTTAATTTATATATTATACATATTTTGTGGAGAATCTATATTTTTAAAGTCAATAATAAATTTTTTTTTGTCAAGATTAAAAAAGTTAAATTTCATGAAAATATCATGAATATTTGCTGGGATATTAGCATGTGAAAATAGCACTTTTTCAGGCCTCAAAATAGAAAAGGTTCGCAAATTTGCAAGTTTTTTTTTATTTTTTGATTAAATTTTACCTTCGATCAACTACAAAAATACAAAACTATATATAATAATACTGAAAAATTTGCAAATTTACAAACTTTTTTTTGAGGGAAAAAGTGCTATTTTCACATGCTAATATCTCCACGACTAATTACGATATTTTCATGAAATTTTTTTCAGTGAGTTATTCATAAAGTTGGCAACAATACTTTTATTCAAGTTTTTGCTCTATCTCCTTTAGTTTTTAATTTAATTTTTCTAATTTTTTTATTTCGCCCTATAGGCACTGTACGTCATCCCAATGGATTTTCCAGGGTCACTTACCTAGGGGTAGACCTTACTTCTGTGACCCTAGGACACGTTGGTTCTAAATAAAAGCCGCAAAACGAACTTTTGAAACACCTTGTATTTTTCTGTATAACACCCCTCAATTAATTTCGCTGTACCTTATTGGGTAACCATGTCAGATTAAAAAGTTTGGAGATGTGATAAAGATTTATATCTTGAGTTTATTTTTCAGAATTAAAATTGTACTATAACACCTGGATTGAATGAAAAAAGGGTTCTTGTCAACTGTGCAAAAACATCTTATAGGTGAGTAATTTCTAGTATTTGTGCTAATATATAAAGTTATTCACCCCATTTGATTGACTTACATATGAATTAGCATTTAATAAAAATACAAGGAGTAACTAAAAACTATAAAACAATGTATTACGTTTTATATATTTCATAAACGTAATTATAAACTCGCGTACCTTTTAAAATAATGATAACAACAATTATACTATGTTATGATATAAAGTTTCTCTTATCCTTGAAAACAACTGTGCTTAAGCTGAACAATAGTTTACCATGTTACGCTGGCTAAAGTAAACCAATTACTCTATCCATATAGCATAATGGTTTCACAAGATAAGATAGTGTTTCAATTGTTTTGAGATGCTAGATGGTTTTAAAATAAAGTGTAGTATGTCTTGAAAATGGACGAGGGAGTCCAATATCATTTTCATGGATTAATTATTGTATTGAAAACTTAAAGCTACATTAAATCCAGAAGAGAATTTAGGTAGTCTTGAAGTATAAAGGATTTTTAATTGTAAGGGCCGGAAAAATGCAAGCTTTAAACAACCAAAATATTAAATAAAAAATGTTAGTGTCATACACCTAATGATGAAATTTTTACATGAAATTACTATTATTCCACTTCGTAATATAAATAAAGGCTTAATAAATTACATTTTTTTGTATTCCGATAAACAGTTTGTCAATTATGTTCCTTAAAACAAAACTAATTAGTAATTTAATTTTTGTGTGTTTTTTCAATTGCTGAAACTTTTGATTTTATTTTAAATAGAGGATTATGTTTAATTTTAATGTCTATATTATTATTTTTTTAATTCAAAATTTGAATATTAAAAAAGGGATAAAAATTAAGGTTTCTGTAAATGTTTTAAACCATTGATGATCGGGTTGTACACGATTGGAATGGTATTAAACCATTAAAACTCGTGTTGAAACCAGTCAAATATGATCTGTTTATGACTTCTTATAAAATGCAAAAATTAAAATTGTTCGAAAATTTCTAAAATATGTATTGACATATTTTAGATTTTTTTCTTTTTTTTGGAAGAAAAATATTTGTTTAATGGTTGTCAAAACATAAACAACGGACCATTCGGTTAATTATCTGTTGTCATGTGAGAAACAGTAAATTCTGCCATTCAATAACTTTCGATTGCTACTGCTAATGTCCTCCTAATAACTTTGAACTTGCTCTGTTCATGTAATGGGATCTTAAACGAACTTCAATTGTTAAAGAGTGGGATTTGGTCTATAGACACTTTAATTGTGACAACAACATTAATCAAAACTGTTTCATAAGTCAAGCTTGCTTCCAACACAACCAAGATCAATATTATCATGAGATTCATCTCCCCTAACCCCAATTAATAATACCCACAAAAACTACGCATTTCTCAAACCTCACTAGAGCAAAAAAGACAATTCCTCCATCCATCAAGTCCAAATTAGCACCTAGAAACCCTGATTAAGACAGTAGCACATGCTCTCCAGCATTCATTCATACATAAGCATCAAGACGCGATGATGGAAAAAGACCC
The DNA here is from genome assembly GCA_024610705.1 of Tetragnatha versicolor. Taxonomy (NCBI): domain Eukaryota; kingdom Metazoa; phylum Arthropoda; class Arachnida; order Araneae; family Tetragnathidae; genus Tetragnatha; species Tetragnatha versicolor. The sequence goes on from JANDEH010000001.1 coordinate 62,202,881, forward strand.
TAGTGATGGATGCTCCCTCACTGATGCTCCAGACCTCCCGGTCCTCTCACCCAAGGGTAATTGTGGGTGCACCAATCACCGCAAAGAAATGAATGGATGTTCTGAGGTGCAGATGGTGAGGAGTGTAAGGTAATGGCGAAACGCGTGTTGAAGCGCGCCTCATCTTGAACAGGAGATGTTAGTTAATCGGGATAATAGCGTGTAAGGGTCAATTAGAGAGCAGCTTGCGGTGGCACCTTTCGAGCATCGAATATTGAGAGGGTGTTTTAAGGGTGTTTTATATCGTTCCGATCAAGGTTCCGATTGGCATGGGTAAAGAAGTATCAAATTCCATAAACAAATGTGAAACTTTACGTCAGGGGTTGCCAACCTTTTTATAAAGAGTGCAACTGTTAGAGAAACAAAAATTAGGCTTGATATTTTCATTTTTTTCATCTATACTAAAAAATATAGTACAAAAAGTAAAAGTTATGTACATAGACTGATTATTGGAATTTAAGGTCAAATTATTATTAATTATTTTATTTCATTATTAATAAGCAAAATACATTGTTTCTCATTCTCTAAGTATTTTAGGGGGAAAAAGCGGTGGAAAATTCTCCATCAAGATGGACTTTTAACGAATTTTACAACCTTAGGTAATTTGAAAATTAGCAGAGAGAGAGAGAATCAATAACTTCAGAAAAATGCCCAAAATCCGAAGAAAAAAAATTCCGAGTAATACCTCAGTAAAAATAGAATCGTAAAAGTTTTAAGACATAAAATAAAGTTGGTTCATAATTAATTAAAACAAATCAAGAAGGGTAATGGATAAGCCTCTATAAGAGATTTAGCACTCACAAATTATTACAACTTAAGATATTTTAATAAGGAGATGGACGGAGCACTGAAACATGATGATGATGATCTGAAATAATTTTCAACTCCGCCATGCCACACGTGCTGCGGGTTGGCCATCCCTGCATTACATGTATTCCAATGATATCCATTTAGATTTTTTTTTGCAAAAAAAGAAAAAAAAGAAACAATTATTAAATTTCTTATTGAAAATATTTAGTTATTTCCCAATATAATTTTAATTAAATTGTTGGATTGAAGCTTTTATTTTAATCACAACCACAGCCTCAATGGTACTTACTTTATTCAAATTATTTTTCAGATGTTTGTAAACTTTTTTTTGAGGTTATTGGGAGTATTTTTTGTAATAATTTCTTTTCTTGATCATAGTGTAAATGAGTGTTTTGGAATATGTAGTTTTGTTTATCATGTGTAAAATTATATATTTTTTACAAATAAAAAAACAGCTTTAGATCATTTATATAAAATATTCTCGATCTCTCAAATATTTAAAACTTAAAAATTATCAATAATTTTCTCATCCGGTTAAACTTATAATTAATTTACTTTTAGCAAATCTAGTAAGACTTATAAAACTATCTATAGCCTTTTACACAAAGACTTAACTCCCTTAACTCTTGTCCCAAGAGTAGACAACATAAAACAACGACTTCCATTACTGAATTTAGCACATGGCCGCGCATTTTAAAAATTTAAATGTTATATATTTTCTTTAAAAAAAGTGCATTTGTTTTTTGCATTATTATTCGGATCTGCATTAAGAAAACTGCTTTCGCCTGCATTAAATACCCTTTACGATATCGGACTCCCCCTCAGTCGTTTATAATATATTCCATTTCAACAATCTCCATTGTTTATGGATCACGTGTGCGGGGGTGGCTGCGTCTCCATGGTAACGAGGCGGGACTCATAATCGGCTCCACCCTTTTCCATCTTGCATTTATGCATCCTCTCTGATGTTCTCGGCTTGCGAATATATTTTTTATCATTTAATGAGCATCGAGCTTCCGTGGATGCTGCAGCGGTTACGGTGTTGGGAAGGATGGGATAGATATTGATGATTCGGGGTTTGCGTAGAAGTATTTGGCGGGAAAGTCTCTTTTGATCTTCAAAGATGGCGATGGACTACTTTGAATATACGATAATACGATATTTTAAATGTTTGTGAGGAAAACGGTTTCGTCCTGGGATGCGAGTTTTAAAATTCTAACAAAGGTCATATTGATAGACTTAGCAATGAATGGGAAATATTTTTGTAAATAATTTATGAAATAAAAAATAGACTCAAAAGTATAAAATAATTTTTGTATATTCTTATTATGGATAGATAGGTAAATAGAGAGCCAAGAAAGCTAATAATGAATAGGTTACGCGCTGGATAAACAATTCCGAAATTCTTATACAGGTTATCCCACGAGAAGTGGCCCAACCCCTTTTACTTTTAAACCCCTAAGGATATAGTCATGAAAGTGGGGTCTAGGTATAGTAAAGTGATCATGCCCTATCCGATGAGACAACTTTCAACGCCCTCTAGCGGAAACTTTAGGAGTTATAATTTTTATTTTAAAAACTATTTGAGGTATGTGAAAAAAGTCAATGACTAAGTTGTAGAGCATCATCGATTTAGTAGGAAAAGACACCTTAAACAGAAAAATATCTTGAATAAAATCCCTAAAACGCACGCTCAAATAGCTTGAATTTACGTAGTTTTTACGTCTTAAAACGCTCCTCACGAGGCGAAAAAGAGAAATTTTCAATTTAATGAACAAAGAATACTTTTAGTCATTTACTTAAATCATAAAAATAAAAATTTCTCATTTTCGCCTCGTGAGGAGCGTCTTAAGACGTAAAAACTACGTAAATTCAACCTAATTGAGCGTGCGTTTTAGGGGTTTTATTCAAGATATTTTTCTGCTTAAGGTGTTTAAGGGTTTTATTAAGATATCGACGCTGCTCTTCAACTTAGTCATTGACTTTTTTCACATACCTCAAATAGTTTTTGAAATAAAAATTATAACTCCTAAAGTTTCCGCTAGAGGGCGTTGAAAGTTATCTCATCGGATAGAGCATGGTCACTTTACTATACCTAGACCCCACTTTCATGACTATATCTGTAGGGGTTCAAAAGTTAAAAGGGTTGGGCCACTTCTCGTGGGACACCCTGTATATTGCGAATGCCTACATAAGAAAAAATGTAAAAAGTTTAAAAAAGGTAACCACCCCGCCCTAACTATAACAAAACTAGTTTGTAGGGTAACCAAAACCAGTGATGATTCAGAAAAAGGTTGCTCGGTAATTTTTGATACCACACAAATGCGCAAATCACATAAGAGCATTAAAATAGCTAAGTAAACTAGCTGAGCATGTACGCTAATAGCACGACACAAATAAACATTACATATTGCATGATCCCTACGTTTTTTATTTTACATGGAGTTACAAAAGTTATTTTATACTTTTTAGTCCATTAACATCGTTTTTGTGCATTATAGCTCAAACACCATAATTTTTTTTTCAGAAAAATCTATTGGTAACTTTTTGATTTTTTAAGAATTTTTTTTGAATTTTTAACTATTCCAGGTGAACTAAAATGTATTATAACTAAATTTTCTTGGAGTTTTAGAAATATATTTTAGTGTCATTCAATAATAATTTGCATGTTTACTTTTCATGCTTACAATATTTGCTAAAAAAAATATAATCTAGAACTACTAGATTGGTGGAAAAAATGCAAAAATAAAAAATATTATTTAAATTATACCTACATTAAAACCTAAGAGTAAACAATCTTTTAAATATGGAACAGTTACAAATGGATCACAGTGGAACAGTTAAAAAAATTAATTATAAAGTTACCTATTAGTCCAGGCAACGAATGCTCAAAAAAAGGTATAGAGGGAAATTCTAGGGTCACAATTTTTGACTTCGTAACTTTGTTTGGTTTAGTTAGGAAGTGAACATATCAAAAGTCCCCGCCCCTAGCCCTTAAGCCGGAGGGTGGAGGGGTGTTCGAAAGTCTCATTTTTCAGTTTTTGGCTTATTACTCTTACAAAATGCATCCCCACGAAAAAGTTTCAATTACTTCTTTTAAAGAAAATAAAATTTACAAAAATTTAAGACCCTTTCCAGGTTTATACGTCCAATTGATCCCGAGTTATATCTCTTCAAAAATAGGGAAAATTCGAACGTTTGAGTTAAAGTCGTCTTTAAAGCAATATATTGGCTATATTACCCATCTAAGAGGAAAGTAAAGGCTATGAACTTATAATGCACTTATTTAGCTTTCATTTATGCCCTGAACCAAGTCTGTGAGATCAATAGTTCTCACGCTATCTTAAAAAAACAAAAATTTGGAAAATGAGATTTTCCCAGTATAGTCCAGTCAAATTGTATTTATTTTGGGCAAAATTTGGGGTAGAAGATATTTTTCGCTTTCTGTATATTTTTTGAGATGCAGAATCCTAATCTGAGGTTTCCAAACAAAATTTCGTGACGGAAAATGGTGAAAATTCGAAAAAATGACAAAATTAACCCTTTTAATTCGTTTTCTGCCCGTAGAACGTAACCTTTACTATTCTGAGTAAAACAGTCAGTATAAAAATAAAGAAGAAAAAACAAGCTACAAAAAAGTCAATTACAACTTTTCTCTCAGATGAAGGGTTCAGACGCTAGAGAACCTGAATATTGGGACGTTTTTGTTCGAATAGCGGAAAAACCAAAAAACGTCACTCCTATCACCGAAAAACGGTCTGTTTTGGAACAGGATACTATAAGACCTTCTTAAACTATATGCTAAGTACATGAAATCAAACTTCTGCATACTTAAATTACATAAAATTTAATTTTATGTACCAATTTTTATTATTCATGTGTACATATTATTGATGAGCATAAGCTATAACAATGACATATTGCAAAAATATCTGAATTTCGTTATTGCTCGTATTTTATTGTTAAGCTTAATTAATTAATTAATTTACATTTAAGAATGCAGAAGTTTCATTCTATGTACCTAACATATAAGTCAGTTCTGTTCCATCCTGTTCCGAAACAGACCGTTTTTCGGTGATAGGAGTGACGTTTTTTGGTCTTTTACGTTTTTTGGTTTTTTTGGTCTTTGGATTAATCTTTTTCAAAAATAGCGATTTTTTGGAAAAAATTAATATAATTAAATAACTGTGTAACTTTATTTTTTACTAGAAAGAGTAGAGTGTAAGCTTTAATTTGGAACCAGAATCAGCTCATTTGCTTGAAAATTAGTAGAGAAACATCACTTTTTATAACTCATCAATCAAAAAATGGCGGAAAATGTCCAATTTTCAAAAAATTTTTCAAGGGGTCCCTTTTTGTGTAAAAATTCTGAAAAAATTTGTGGTGGTATTTCTCATGAGTATCTATGTATAGAAAATTTTGAAAAAAAAATCCATGACCTAAGAGCTCATACCATTGGTCGAGTTGGCGTAGAATGAACCAAAACTGTTTTTGTACAGAATACTATGTTTGATGTTACTTACATACAAGTAATAAGTTTGATACGAAATTTTCTGAAACACATGCATATTTGCTCCAAAAATATTTCTAAAAATATTTTTCGTATAGTTACATGTGTCAATAAATATTTATGCAGAACCTCTGATAATAACTACCAAAATCCTAATTTCTTTTTATTACATTTTAATCTAGCTGAAAATATTTACACATTACAATATTATCAAATTACAATATTAATTACATTACAATATTAGGGTAGGTGGGGGTAATTGTCCGCATGGGGTAATAGTCCGCACGGCCTTTTTTTGATGATAATATTCGATTATATTGACTGCATCGATACAGTAGGTTCCTTTCACAACCCATAAATGGCTCTCAAAATTTCAGAGGAGTAGCGTGTCCGTTGTCCAAAAAAATGAGGTAGGTCAGTTTTTAGCGTCCTTGTTAGAGTATTTTTCTCACTTTTTCTTCATATTATGGTAGAATAGTTATATTTATTCAATCCATCTGGTTTTTTTTCCGAAAGAGCCTTTATTTATCTTTGAAATTACATCACTATACTCATGTTTACTTTTGTTTTCAAAAATCAGTGCCACTTGGTTGTTGCCATCATGATATGGGGTAATTGTCCGCATTGATTTTGGGGTAATTGTCCGCAATTGAAAATGTGGGAATGTTCTCAGAAACTCCATCAGAAGAAGCTTTTGTTGAAAAGAAAGACAGTCCTAAAACTTTCCAAACCTAATGAAATCCACAATGCAAGGTTTCATGAAATGATAAGTTTTCCTGACAATTTGGCCGATTTTACGCCGGTAAAAGGATTAACTTTGCAACTTGTGGAGTAACTTTGCTATATGATGTTTTATAATGTCAAATATTGTTGTGTTGTCTTCCTATTGTGAATATACCACAATTTTGATGTTTTTGAATTGGAATATCTAATAATTCTCTTATTTTATTCTATTGGGGTAATTATACGCACTGCGGATAATTACCCCAAAAAATGGGGCAAATGTCCGCAATTTTTTATTCTTTTTAAGGTTGAATATTTCTAAAAATATTTTCAGCTCAAGGCTGGAAAAAATATGAATTGATAGGGCACATCCTAAGCTTTAGATTCCGTACTAAAAACTTATTAAAATAATTAAACTGTGGGCTACAAAAATTCAAAACCAAAAACTGCGGACAATTACCCCCACCTACCCTACCATATTTTTAACCCTACAATGCATGATTTTTTAAATTCACTTGAAAATCATTTATTTGACTTCTATTATGGTGTAAATTAGTAAAAAAATACTAAAAAAATTAATTTAATTTTTTCTACTTTTAATTGACAAAATCTTTGTCTATATGAAATTAATTTGAGTCCCTTGTGAAATTAATTGTGAAGTGAAATAAAACCAAATGATCTAAAAATATAAAAAACAACTTATCTTTTCAAAACAATTTTTTTCAAGCTGAAAAAATTTTATTTTAATTTATATGGTCCTTTTGTTTTGGCGTTTTCTGTGTCTTGACTTTCGTCTCACTAGCTACTAACAAATGTCTCAAAATAGTACCCCTGCTGTCATGTACTGGCAGTCTAAAGTGCTAATACAATGAAATGTTATATTTATTGTACTTATTGCATGGTGTTGCCGTTTGGAAATGGAAGTTCGAGAAGGAAATGGAGAAAAATGTCGTGTAGCCAAATGGCTACAGTATGCACTGTAGGGTTAAACAAGTGAGCAATTTATCAAAATTACATTAATCATCTGCTTTACTGGGGATCTATTTTTACACCTAAATACTATAAATATAACAAAGCTAGGAAACATCAAAATTTTTTTCAAAACCAATTTTCACTTCTTAATCTTTTTGTGAGGATCTTAACCGCCAAGTTCAATTATTTTAACTTAAAATAGGCTGCATTGCAGTTTGACAATAAGATGTAGGCGCTTTCACGTGACCGATGATGGTTGGAACCTGGTTATCAGATCGATACCCGCGTAACTAGGGAAGCTTAGGAGCTCCTCTATGGTAGTATTATGCGCCACTCACATGGTAAAAGTTGAAATTCCGTGATTTTCTTAGTTTTTGTCAGGGAACGCCCAAGTTGGAATTCGGCTAGTTATATGGGTTTTTAATTTCCTTTACATATAGGATAAATTCTCTTATATGCAATACGAAAACCAATGAAAAAGTTTGGAAATATTTGGTTAGGATGTTTTCCGTTTGCACACGCCAAGTTTAATAACCAAAATTTGTACAACCTAAGTTATTTTTAGGGGGTTACTTTGAATTTAGAGATCTACAAATTATGGCTCAAAATATATTTTGTGGATTTTAAAATAGTTACATATATTGCAAAATAATTTGGGTTTCTCTAACTTCCCTTCATTTTATAGGTTGGAAGAGAAACCTGAAAATTTCAAATTTTACTTTGTTTCTGTAGCTAATTCTTCTTTCACGGGAGGTATGGAATCATGTAACTTATATGGAGTAGATTGAGTTAATATTAACCATTTTTAACTGGATTTTAAAACACCTTCGCAGGTTAAGTGCAATGAACATTATTTTGTGACTCATCTTGGGCCACGAGTCTGACAACGTGACAACCCTGCATTAACTCATGGTTCTATTCATGAAACCCGCCTTCTATACAAAGTAGTTAATGTTATTTGGGGGCTTTACACAATTTATTGTGTGTAACAAAAAAACTACACACATATAAGTGTTTCATCATCAAAGCAATGCCGTAACATAATTATTTTTTCACGCCTTAATGATTGTCTGTTCTGGGTGAATATATCACAGTCACGAAAAAAAAGCCGTTTAATAATATTCCAATCATAAAAAATCCAGGCGCGAAACAAAAACCCAGACAAAACTGCCAACAAAGTACCGAAAATCCAATTACAAAAGTAACGTAATGTTCTATTTCCAATAGTCTGCTATTCAGCAGAAAAAAATACAACGGTTCACACACTGTTCTATAAATGTATCACACAAGAGAGGGCGTGAATATAAAAACACAATGCGAACGTTGCACCTCTAAGTTTCAATTTGTCATTATCGCTTGACTGTCCAAGCATATAGAAACTCCGCCTCTCTTTTCGGACCGCCATACACAGTCGAGGACAAAAATTATGGAATGGAATTTCCTTCTTTTAATGATAACACCTGTCCAATTAATCTTTTCTATCATACTGGTAAAGTAACAGAGAATGACCATTTGTCTCTTCGGTTGGCATATTATTGATGTATGGAGCGGAAATAATGGATGTAGTTTTTGAGATGATTTCTAATCAGTGTTAGTGGAGAGATTTTTGGAATGAGTATCCACATTACGGGCCGGAATTCGGGTACGAAGAGCAAATAACAAGTGTTTATACTTTTATGTTCCCTTAATCATTAAGGGAACATAAAAGTATAAACACTTAATGCTTAATGGAACAAAGAACGCATTAAGTCTTTAAACTTAAACCATTGAAGTCTGCGTACTACATTAATAATTAGGGTTATGATCAAAGCAAATAAAAACGCTTATAATCAAGAAGTATATTTTTATGAAACTACATATAAGATCTCAGGCCTTAAGTACAGAATAAGCATGACATTTTTTGGTACAATTCTATTACACTGTGCAACAATGAAAAAATTTCCTTGATGAAAATAGTCATTTCTTATAGATTTTGGGTCGCTGAATACGAAAATCACCATTAAAATTTTCAATTGACTCAGGATTTTCGGGGAACAGCCCCTCCCCCTTTTTACGCTTTTCGACGACTTTATAAATTTAAATTCGGTTTTCAGGGTCAAAAAGCATTGCTTTGATCTTCAAATTGCTCCCCAGGGGACAAGAAAGGTTTAAATTAATAAAATATGATAAACTTATAACAAATGGATAGGTTTAAGAAGTAATTACCCCCCTAAAAATGCAAAAAATTAGCTAAAAATTATAGAGGTTTTAATACGCTATTTTTTCATCTGATTTTTTAAGCAACTAGGGGGCTCTGCCCCCTGCTCGCTATCGCTCACCAACCCCCGGAACTGCTTCGCAGTTCTTTGAAGATCGCTTCGCGATCTTAGCGAGCAGAGCTCGCTTGTTTTATCTCAACCATCCAGTACAACCTGGAACTTGTCTGCTTATAGTCTGTTCATTTAGAATAGGCGCCTGAAATAGGATCAAAAACGCTCAATAATGCTTAATAACGCTCATCAGACAACTCCAGTGATCGATTTTTTACAGTATTTTAACTACTTCTGCTTAGGCTGCCTTGTCATTGCAGATGAAAATTTTTTCGACGATAATTAGAATAATTTCTTCTAATACATTACGTCTCAGGTGCTAATTCTAAATGAACAGAGTATAGTTAATGATCATTTAATATCGAAACTTTTTATCTCTCAAACTTTTCAATAATTTAATTCGGATCATTACCTGGAAAATATCAAAATAAAACTATTACTGAAATATTCTTTTTTAAATTATCAATAATTTAATGGATAGGGGGCTACCGCCCCCAGCTCGCTTACGCTCACCAACCCCCGTAACTGCTATGCAGCTCTTTACAGATCGCTTCGCGATCTGTAATATCTGCAATCGATCTTTAGCAGAGTAAAACAAACTTCCCGAAAATCCTCTTCCTTCCATCGGCACAAATTACACTCAAAAAAGCTAAATTATTTATTTCTCTAGTAGTTCAAAAAATATCGTAGTATCTTTAAAAGATTATAATTATTAACCAAGTCTATACTATATCGCTAGCAAACTTAGAGCAAAAATGTGCACCTCAAAACTTTTAAATTTAAATATCCGTGCTCGCGACAATCTAGTGAACAGGCAAATATAAAATTTAAAACATTAAACACGTCTGATAAAGACCTACTAAAACTATGAAAAAAATGAAACTTTGATGCTTAATAATTCCAAAACTAATTAGAATTTTTTAAAGAATTCAACGTCAATCTCTTTCTAAAAAATAAGAATATAAGTGTTTAAAAAATCATATTGATACCGTGATTAGTTTTCATTTTAGATAGAAAAAAACGAAAATGTGTCAAAAATTTCGAAAATTAAAAAATTAATTACTCTAAACCTAATTCGAAATTCGAAAAAAGGGCGACGTAGTGCACATCTTCATACTTCAGAGTATTAGGCTGCAAAAAAACATAGTTCTGCTACTAATAGATTTCGCTGAACTGGATTACGCGGCTAAAAAAGAAAAACTTCAACTTTGACCTTAAAAATACCCCAGTAATAATTATCACATCAGTTAGTTTTTTGTTCGAGAATGTGCCCCAAATATTCCTCTACAAACATTTCAAATTTCATAAATTTCTATCAATTAGTTTTTGCGATATGAGAGTTCAAAGAGTTGAAAAATTAAATTTTCTGAAACAGCGGCAGCGGCGGCGGCAGCGGCGGCGACAGCGGCGGCGACAGCGGCGGCGGCGGTGACAGTAACTTTTTTTTAATATAGAGAGATTCCCGTTTGAAGGGTCCTAACCCTTCCCCAAGGACCCAAATTTCATGGCAATATGCAGCAATGGTTTTTACTGAAAGCGGTTGAGGTGAGAGCGCCCCCAAAGCACTCACGAAAGGGTTCAATATCGCACTTTGAGTTAAACTGTGCTGTACAAAAAAAATTTGAAGCCACTAACTGAATTTCAGCTGATTCTTGTGTAAAATGATCTGCTGAATTCAAATATGACACCCATTTTCCTTCATCAACCTCAATTTTTAAGGGGATGCCCCCTAATTGTTATCCACAGCCGTGCATCTATTAACATCTTGAAACATGGAATCCTCACTTCCTAAAACCGGTCAGTTTTTAAAGAACTGAAGAGTTTCTACGTAGGATAGACCCAAAATATAAGAAAAACATCATTTGTAATCTTTTCAAAATCATCAATATTAATTCTTGAGCTTGCGAGCGCCTTCGCGATTCTGGAAGTCTTCCGAACTCTTCCGCGGGGGATTCTGGGAGGCAAACACCTCAGCCGCTTTTAGTAAAAATTATTGCTGCACATTGTCATTAAATTTCGGTCCTTGGGGAAGGGTTAGGACCCTTGAAACGGGAATTGTGTAAGAAACAAGAGGAAAAAATAGCATATTGAAACCTCTATAATTTTAGCTATTTTTTGTATTTTTAGGGGGTAATTACCCCTTAAACCTATCCATTTGTCATAAATTTATCATATTTATTTAACCTAAACATTTCCTGGGAGGTAATTTGAAGACTAAAACAATGCTTTTTGACCCTGAAAACCAATTTTAAAGTTTTCAAGTCGTCGAAATCGTAAAAAGGGGGAGGGACTGTTCCCCAAAAATCCTTAGTCAATTGAAAACTTTAATGGTGATTTTCGTATTCAGCGACCCAAAATCTATAAGAAATGACTATTTTCATGAATGAAAAAATTTTGAAGGTCAAATTTGTTGAACAGTGTTATCAGTCCTGTTAAAAATCTGCAAGGTGTTTTGGACACCATATATACCAGATATATGTATGTTCAGGGGCGTCATTTAGGGGGGGGCAGGGGGGGCAACCGCCCCCCTCCAAGGTGACCACTGTAATATGAAAAATAACTGCAAGTCCCTTGAAAATTCTGTAACTTCCACAAGAAGCTTTGGGTGCAACTCAAAATGTCTCAAAAGGAGTTAAAACATTACTTTTGAGGGTACAATTTCAAAAAATTTTTGGGGGAGGACCCCCAGCCCCCCTTTAAAATTTCCACGTCTCTTATTTAGTGTTTTCCCCCTTGAAAACTTACAAGAAGCTTTTCTCTTTAGAAGCTCCCCAAAGAGTTTGAAAAAGAAAAAAAAACACTAGTTTAAAGGGGAATTAAAATTCCTGGGGGAGGACCCCTAGCCCCCTTAAAACTTTGACGTTTATTTACAACTCTTTTCCCTAGAAAATTATGTGGTTTACAAGAAACTGTTCTCTTTGGATGCAACCCAAAGGGTCTCAAAACGAGCTAAAACACTAATTTAAGAGCCAAATTTTTAAAATTTTCCTGGGGGTGAACCCCCAGACCCCCCATTTTTCTTGGAGTTCACGTTTTCAAATTTTGACATGACCACCTTAAAAATGAAGTTGAGGCAACCCCCGCCAAAAAACTACCCTGTTACAGCCAGTGGCAGATCCAGGGGGTGGCACTCTGGAAAGTGCAGCCCCTTGGAGACCCAAAAAGGTTCTCAAAATGAATAAAAACACAACTTTTACAGGTCTAATTTTTAAAAATTTTCTGGAGGGACCCCCATAACCCCAGTATCAAAATGGGGTATTCAGTGTTTATTTTTAAGAAATCCCCAAAATTTTGACATTTTGAGTCAAAAAGTAAAGGTAATAGTGTTGAAAAGTGCCCCCCTTAGACCCAAAACGTTTCTAAACATGAGTTAAAATCCTACTTTTACAAGTCAAATTTAAATTTTTTTTCTGGAGGAGGACCCCCATACCCCCAATATTGTACCACAAGGGGATCTTGTCTGGAAAAGGCCCCCCCTTGGAGCCGTGCTGGATCCGCGCCTGGATACAGCAAGGTCCAGACCCATTTAAAAAAAATCCTTGCCCCCCCCCAACGAAAAACTGAAATGACGCCCCTGTGTATGTTACATTTCGCCAAGAACCGCATGCAAACTAACAGATTAAGATTTAAAGATATATCACTGACAGACAACTACAAAATTTTTTTAAATTTCGAATATCTGGCATCCAAAATAATTCGGAGACTACAAGAATTATAGAACTGACTAGAGAACTAAGACACTAAGAACTATTTCGAAGACTTAATAAAGTCAACTATAATATGACCCCTTAATAGAAATTTTTTTGCACCCTATGGAGTAAATTAAATTAGGTTTAAACACAAAATATTATAGGAGGAAAAGGTTTAAATTACTGTTATGAACAATACATAGACATCTAGGTACTGAAATGTAACGAAATAAACTTATTCCGAAGACAAAACAAAAGTAGAGGAAACTTAAAACGAGAATTTTTTTACACCTGGTTTTACACCTCTGTTCCTCACCATAAATGGTTTTATCTATAAACTAGAAGAATATATTTATCCCCCTATAATCAGATCAGAAAGAGATTAGATAAACCTCAAATCCTTTTTAACAGCAATTCCTTTAAGCAGTCTTATGGTAACATGTGTTTTAGAACTGCAATAGCTTTTTGAATGAAAATGTATTTTTATATTAAAAACAAAGTATTGAAAATCATACAAAGTATATTTCATTTTTAAAACTAGTTTTACTTGTAAATTAAAATTTTACAAATCACTACAAAATTGTAAAAGTTTTATTACTGGTTCTAATCGAGAAATTTTAAAAATTTTGAGGATCCTAAAGTTATTTTTTTTTAAATCTCATTAATAAAACAATTTCGCACATTGAAAATTTATTACTGAAACATTTTTGTAGTCTAACATTTTACTGTGCTTTACAGAAAAAGAAAATTCTTGAAATAGAAATAAATGTCTAGTTTCAAGTGGTTTTTTTAAGATAATTTCAACTTGATTTTTGGTACTTCTACGTTATCTATATAGGTAAAAATTACCAAAGCATATAGAAATATTGTAGAAATTTCTACAACACTCTAAAACAAGAATAAACACATTTAAGAGCACCTTTTGTCCTCAAATTAACAATACTTGGGTTTATTTATTCATTTATTAATTTCTTCCAAACAAAAGAAATCCCATTACATGACAGGGGTCCAAAAAAACCATATTGCAGTAAAAAGTTGTGTTGTAAGGTAGAATGCTTTCACACCTTTTGGTGCTGTGATAGTGTTCCATCCACACTGTAAAAAATAATAGCAACGTTCCGCATAAATTGCAGAAACGTTCCTACTTTTTATGAGTTTTTGCAGCAATTCAACACTTTCCTGGAAAATTCTGGTTTTCATTTATGAAACATTTCTGAATTCCACTGTTTGATTTTTTTTCGCGCTCACCACTAAAAGAGTCAAATTATTCAAATGAAGTGCAAGAACCGACTGAAGCTAATAATACTAGGGAGTAAACTCTGAACAGGAGTCATAACACAAGACCTTCAGAGTGGTACCTCCCATGGATCAAAATTTGGAACAATGGTACGTATTATGTGTGAATTATGAATTATAATATGCGACATAAACCGTTCCATCTCTATTATCAAACCCAGAAACATCTCTGATATTTCAGAGACCTTTCTGTTTTCCTGCGGAACGTTTCAGTATTTTACAGTAACTTTCCTGGTATTTTCCAGGAACTTGACTTTAAAAAATGGCCAACTAAGCTGCCCAGATTTTTAAGTAACGTTCCAGAATTTTTTTACAGTGCAGAAATATGTTTTAAAAGCAGTGTTTTATGTAAAGTAGTGTTGTATGTAAAGCAGTGTTGTATGTATGTTGTGTTGTATGTATGGGTATGTTGTGTTGTATGTATGTTGTATTTAAAATATAAAAATTGTTCTTAAAGTTGTATCGAAATACTATAACTAATTTTCTGTCCCTGTAATTTTTTAACAGAACAATTCCTCACTCAACACAATTGTAACAATTAATTATAACGTACGATCAAAACCCTTTTGGTATAAGTGTCCATTATTGTGTTTACTTACGGTCGCAAGGTGTTTCACCTATTGGCAATGTATCGTTCCTGATATCAAGCCTAGTATTCTTTATTTATAAGCCTTGTCACCAAATCGTATTAAGGGGGAGGTGAAAAAGTTGACACCTACTTGGTGCACGAAGACGTCGGGTCCTCCGTCCACGGGCGTGATGAATCCCCAGCCTTTCGCGACATTGAACCACTTGCACTTGCCTCTTCTTCTGCCGTGTGTAGACGATGCCGATGCCCCTTCTGACGATGCTGAGGGGGAAAAAGGGATCTTAATATTTGAGAATTCAATCCATAGAAACAAAGTATTGAATTAGAGGTATTTTAAATTAAAATACATGAACGTTTTTAGAGAAAATTTAGTCTCTCGGAAATTTGAGTTGAGTTGGAGAGTCTAGGCTGAGCTGCTTCGTCTCTCTATTTTTAAAATTTATTTTTCCTCGGATGATAAATGCTACCACCATCTATCACAAACTCTACAATTTTGTCATGTCTCTGAAGGAAATCTCGGAGATAAACATGCCAATTTTAATTTATTTGCTTTTACGCTGTTGTCATCGTTTAAATAAATAATATTAATTTTTAAAATTTGAAGTAATAACTCTAGAGTTGTCTGATGTTGCTCTATAATTCAGCTTTGTTAACCTTGTAGGATGTTTTTTGAATGTAATTAAGATGTTAATTTACAAAACTTCTTACCAAAATTTAAACAGAAAATCTGAATTGAGCTAATTCAAAAATTGTTAAAATTTAGTATTTTTTTAACCTAGTGGCAAATTTTAGTTTATTTTTTAACTTAAAAATTATTTTCAGGGAAAGAATAAAAATTATTTTTATGAAGTTTAAAAATTGGATAAAATTAATATGTTCATAATTTTAATCTCCCTTAAAAATTTACATTCATTTTGTGAAAAGAGGTATTAATTGGTTGAAATAATAGGAGATGAATTTAGAAGAAAAATATAACTTAAAGTGTTGAATTTCCAATAAAATTTCAATATTATTATATGTTAAAACATTTGTATTTAACAATTTGTCTAATTCTAGATATTAAAATTTAAATAAAATTGACAGAGATAGAGCATTTACAATCACATGACTCGGACCTATTAATGGGCCTCAGCAACAGACGCGTTGGCCTACGGAAGTTCACAGTTAAAAGAAAATAACTGGTCAGGTCATGGAATGCTTCTATTGGAGCATTTGCAATCACATGACTCGGACCTAGCAACCGCCGTAGAAACAGATACCACCGCACCTAGCAACCACCCTAGCAACAGACGCGTTGACCTACAGCAGTTAGCAGTTAAAAGAAAATAACTGGTCGTGACGTCACCTTGAAAACACTTTATACGAGAAATAAACGAAAAATATTTTTTGAGCAATACAAGTACAGAAAAAACTTCTGTGTTTTGAAAATTTCATTTGTTTATTTGTGTTTATTTGTAAGTAAAACCTAACACCTCAAGTTACCATTCTCTTCTCTACCATCTCACTTCCAGGCTGATTCATTATAAGGAATCGTCCCTGAAATATTTTTTGCCGTATTTATGGTAAGTTCTCATAAGTTATTTAAAAAAATAGTTAATACAAATTAAATAATCGAGTTACACTACTCTTTAATTACAAAAAAATTAAAATATATCTATATATTTTTTGTAATCTTGTTATTCTAAGAAGAAACCATATCACGTCAAATACACCGAGTGAACCCAAAATTCACAACAACATGTGAAAGCTTTCTTTAAAAATTCAACCTAGTTCCTCTTTTGGTAAAACAACACCGGTATACGTACTAGTACCTTTATTTAATTTTGAACCCAAACACGAATGTCGAAACCACGTGTGTTGAGGGGCTTACAAATAAATATTCTTCACCGGTATATTTTCATTTTATTATTCCCTGAAAATCTTGGCCTTTTTTTAAGTTCGTGAAAAAGCGTCTTAAATTTTGGCTCACGTTCAGGGTGGAGCCTCCTATTTTGCCGTGGAGTCTGAATTCTTATTCCGCTTTCAATTTTCTAGAGAGAATTTTGAAAGCAGACCCTTTTCTTCCTTGTGAACTTTTATTCAACCTCTGCCTTGGTTTTATAGAAACATCAGAGACTACGTGCAAGAAAGATGAAGTTCTGTGTAGGATTGTCTACCACACAAAGGTAAGTTTTCTAGATGGTACTTATTATTTACTTTTATTTAAAAATAATTTCATGATGAGTGATGAAGGTATCTAAAATGTTTTTCTGATAGGGTAAATTTAATCCTCAACTATGAGATGTAAAAAAATATAATTGAATTTTGGATAATTGAATTTTAATGGAAATATATTATATATCCATTAAAATGTATAGTAGTTCTTCATCAAGGCATGATATTTGAAATAAAATTTTTATATAATTAACTTCTGAGAGGAAAGGAAAAAATGAACTAATTGAAGCATGAGAGTGCCAACTACAAAATACTAAATTTTATTACATTTTCTATTCATATTCAAAATAGTTACCCCTTATTTCTACATGTATTTTGATTACACAGTCATAACCTCAACTAAGTAGAGTAATGTAGTACTTTCAGCATAGAAAATATTTTTAAGTGAGAATCCATTGATAATTTCGAAACATTTCACAGACCTTTGATTGCTATTATACTTTATAAAAATGCCTGACTTTTCTTATGCTTAAAAGAAAAAATTCACGCATTCATGACTAAAATTATGGTTGCATGATGGGGAAGTAATACATTTCCTGAGTCTTCCTGATATACTCAAGTAGACCGTTAGAACATTCTTAAATATTTAATGGGTCTTTCTAGATAACAACGATAGTAAAGATAACAACTAATTTATATCTTTGTTCAAATTTTTTTCAGAACGAATTTGTTGTTCTTCTCCTGAAACATGCTATTTAAAGTACCTCACATAATTTGACTTACTTTAATTTACAAGTAAAAGGTGTGTTTGCATTTAAGCCTACTGAACTTAAACAGATAAACACATATAACAGATAATACTGCATTTAGATTTGAGAACATGTCGCTCAAAATATTGCTGCATAGTTCAATACAAGCGCTTTTAATTTTGTTTATTTAAATTACGTGCTTTTATTTTTACCAAAAAATGTCTAACTAACCTCCATGCAAAACACTCTTGCCAAAATCGTTTGCATATAACCACATAATTCCCTATTCATACCCCAATCCACCTGTAGCACACACATAAAAAACAATCTCCGTCTTCACGATATCCCAACTACAACTTCCCACTTCATCTTTCTCCCCTCACACTTACTACACACTTTCATTTTCTCTCTCTCCCCGACAAAAAACACCTTTCCTTTTCTTTGCAGGGGGCGAGGGACCCCCGAAGAAGAATGAGGGGCGCTGTCGAGGGGGCACCCTCGAGCGGCGCGTGCTCTTGAGAGGTTATCATTATGATGTTGAGGAGCATAATAGTCATCCGATTTTTTTTCCTCGCCTTCTGCTCCGAGAGCCTCCTGCACAATCCAAGGTCATGGCCACGGTTTCGGAAGGTTTTTGTCTCGTGTCTTTTACCCCGATGCCAATTTTTTTCTTTGCGCTGGCACGTGGTCCGCACGCTTATGGTTTTCGTTTTCGGAAGCCGGGAAGTGAGAGGTTATGACCGGAGGTTTCTTTGAGTTATGGATGCTGAAGAAATATTATGTATGTGCCTGAGGCTGTAAAGAACGTATTAACATTATATTTTAAATGTTTTTTTTTCCTGTTGAAAAAAAAGCTTGTCCAGTTTATGAATTTTCAGTAATGGATTGTCTGGGTCTTTTCAGACTAGATCTTTTTACAGACCCAATTCTTGTTTTGGATTTTCTGATAGTGACGGGATTTATGGACTTATTTAGCGTTGCTAAACACTGGAGATAGGCAACAACAAGATATGCAACAACATAAATTTTCAGTAATAAAGGAAACTATCTAATAAATGTTTTTTGTACTTATGGAATAATTTAGGCATTAATTTGCTTGTTTGATAATAAACATGTAAATTTTACAAATTTCATTTTTTGTGCTGTTGATCTTGTATCTAGTTCATTTCAGAAAGTTTAATTTTTACTTGCTATTGAATTGCTTATTTTGATAATAATCTTATATTATTAAAATTTGGTTTTAGAATGTACTGGGATTTTAAATTGATAACATTAAGCTGAAATACATTACTTTTAATACATCAAATATCAAAATATTTTTCAAAAAGTTTTTAATTTCAATATTAATTAAATTATTAGGAATTCCAAGAGTCCTCTTAAAAGGGAAAGTGTTAAATTTTACATAACATTTAGTTTGTTTATGTGTACGTGCTTAATTTATTTAAATTTAATATCGAAATATATTTTGAACTCATTTTATTATTTGTTGGTATCATATTCTTTCATAGGCTTTATTCCTTCAAATTTAAAATATAATGTATCGAAGTACTCAAACTAGGGTTAGTTTGAAAGAACTTATTCAAATAAAAATATTAAACAAAATTTTATCAGCTCCAGTTATTAAAAATTAATAAACAGAAGTGCATTTTATCATAACCACCTATACATAGACACTATCTGTCCGTATTTGTCTAGGTGGTCACAACTCAATGTACTCTGAATTAAATTAAATTTTATTAAAATTCATTCTAATGAAACTTTCGAAGCATTTCAACTAAAAATAACTGGAAGCATTACTTTTATATTTTATGTTTTATGCTTTTTTTATATAATATCCATCTTCTAATATTAGGTGATGTCTCAAGTTATTTTAGTTTTTAAAAGCTTTTTAGTTAGTACTTAGTTTTATCATAATATAGAAAAGCTTTAGTTTTTTATTTGAATCTTGGAAATAATTATTTAAAAAATTTTTATCAAATTAATTTAATTTAAGTAATTTCAAACTTTTATAACTTCAAAATTCTAGTTCAATCTAAAATTTTAGTTCCTTTCTAATGGAAAAACTAAGTGAAATGACCTTTTGAATCTGAGGGAAAAAATTTAATTTTAATTCAGAGTAAAGTTGAATAATTAGTGATGTCAGGAATACTATTTCTCGTCTCCATTTCAAATGATTCTATGAGTCTAGGTGGCTATGATTTTACCTTATAAAGAAAAGTCTCTGTAATACCTAATAAGTGTAAGTTTTTTGGTAAAGGATCTAAAAAATTCTACTTATTTGTTTTTAAATTTTGAACTTTTCATTCTGTTAAATATATTAAATATAGAAACTGGATACAACTTTTTAATAGAAATCAATCAAAAAACAAATCACATTTATGGAAAAATTCATCCTGTAATTACTTCCAAAATATAAATCAAAACCTGCTGTGAAATTCCAAACTATTCAAGAAACAGGTATATTTTACCCAACAACACAAAATGCCTCCTCATCAAAAAAGTCTGTTTACACAATCTCCTGAACTCATCGATCACTCACCCCTCAACCATTAAACACGCCATCAACCTGTATCATTGCCAAACGCCGTTTAAAAAAACTAAATATTTCTCACAAAAGCCCCGATGGTGACATAAAAAATCCGGGGCCTAGTCCGACCGAGTTCAATAACCTTTACCTCACATGAGGCACTTTACGGATAGAGATCTACCATGTGCGCTCGCGTGTTCGATTTTAATCCCCTCAAGGGGGGTGCACCCCTGTCGGGACGATATGGAAATCATTGTGGCCCCCTTTATAGTAGGGTTGAATTGGAGGTGGTGGTTTTTGACGTGGAAAGCAAGGGTGGATGGCTTTTGGGTTTTCATCTTTTACTGACCTGGGTCATTCCATGCCAAATCATCCAGCGAAAACTCAATTTGATACCCTAGATTCTCACACTTTCATGAAATTTTGTATGCTTAATGTATCAATAAAGATTAGAAAAATATCAATTTAATCATAACCACTTTCTAATTTTCAACGATCCATAAAGTCCCTTTAAACCCCAAACCCCATATATTTTTTACACTGTTTGAAAGCAAATTTCATCTTCTTTCTATTAATGCACAGTTTATAAGAAAATATTCATAGAGATTTGTGCTTCAGGCGTTTTTGTAAGACTCTATGAAAAACACTTTTTTCGTGTTTAGACGACTTTTTAAATACGATAAAATGTTTGAATTATAAATTTTACTTGACCATTTTATTTTGTAGATTATTGGCTGTAAATAAATGAAATTTGAAGCTTTTACCTACATAAATAAAAATTGGTAGCGTTAAACGAAAAATAACACCAAACCGAGTCGTCGGCTCAAAACCAAGATGGGTAAAACTTTAAGGAGCCATAACTGCGAAAGTAATTGATAGAATTGGATAAAATTTTGTATTTATCTTATCTTTATGCGTACATTGTACATACAAAGTTTCATAAAAATATGCGGTAGGTGGGTGAACCACCCTGGATGATTTGGCGTGGAATGACCCACCTGCTAATTTGAAATAAATTTATATACAGGGTGTCCCATAAATAATGGGTCACACTTCTAGTGGGGATAGTAGACACCTAGACGGAGTCAGAATAACATAGGATTTGGGGGTCCCAGACCAAATCCCAGGGAGTTAAAAATGGAGCGTCACCCCAAAAAAATTATTGAAAAATTCAATTTGTAGAAGAACTACTATTGGTAAATTTTAATTATGGTCTCAAAAATTATGGTTTAATATGATATTTAAAATTATCTCAAAAGTCTTCACTTTAAAATTTGTTTCATTATGAAAAATGTTATAAAACCACAAAAAAATGTGAAAATTCTGCCAAAACCTCATTTTGTATTTCGAAATCCTTTCTTTTGATTTTATAATCTGAAAGATCATAGTTGAAAACCCTTAAGTCCAAAGTTTCACGTAAAAACCATCAATATTAAACCCTTGAGATCCGGTTAAAGTTCTTTTTTTGCGTGCGCTAACTGGTTTCCTATAGCCGTTTCCAAAACGGCAGTTTGCGGACGCAAAAAACGGACTTAAACCATGCTTTAACAGGATCTCAAGCATTTAATATCGATGGTTTTTACTTGACACTTAGGATTAAGGGTTTTCATTTATGATCTTTCAGATTATTAAATCAAAAGAAAGGATTTCGAAATACAAAATAAAGTTTTGGCAGAGTTTTCAAATTTTTTGTGGTTTTTAAACTTCTTTTGTAATAAAAAAATTAAACTGAAAAGGTTCTTACGTATTATACCGTCGACCGTACCGCTTTATTAAAAACGTTATCAAATCCCATTGACTTTTCTATTGGTGTGACGCTGAATTAGACGGTCACTGAACGGTCGACGGGATAATACGTAAGTACCACTGAAAACTTTTAAGATAGTTTTATAGATAGTTAAGATAGTTGTAGAAAGCGGGACGGCTTATCATCAATGAACCATTAGTATTGTATATTTGCCAATTTAAAGAATAAAATGCGTAGTTAAAGTTCTTAAATGGTGGAATTTAAATGATTTTTGGAAATTTGAAAATAAAAAAACAGGGTTTTAATTCATTTTAGGACTTTTTTTTCGTACATAGAAAGATATCCGCTGGCCTGATAAATGGGTCTCGCAGGCCGTAGTTAGGAGACCCCTGAAATATAATTTTTTTCTCTGAAAAATAGGTTCCGGAACGCCGTTCCGGACAGTTCCGGCTGAAATCGAGCCCTGGTCGTTACTGTTATAAGATGTGTTCTAGGATCAAATTAACATTTATTCTTATCGGATAATTTTTTCTACTCTTCCGAACCCAGAGGAATCATAA
This sequence comes from Tetragnatha versicolor, assembly GCA_024610705.1. NCBI lineage: Eukaryota > Metazoa > Arthropoda > Arachnida > Araneae > Tetragnathidae > Tetragnatha > Tetragnatha versicolor. The sequence goes on from JANDEH010000001.1 coordinate 62,225,555, forward strand.
AATATTGCAAAAAAAACATTTTTACTTGTTCTCTACTGACTTTATAACCATACGAATTTCCAAACACGAAACGACTTTCTTCGACACGCAGTTTAATATCATCTCCCAGATTTTTCCAGACGTCCAAACTGCCCCTCCACTTCAAAAAAACTACAAACCCCAGCGCTCTAAAACCGCATTATTCACCAATTTCAGTCCCCGGATTGCCGCAGTTTTCGCAATTTCGCTCAGAAATACGATTCGGAGAAACAATTTTCACTCTCTCTCTCTTTCGACTACAGACAAAACCCGGAAACGAGTTTAGAGTCGGTGCATTGATGAAAAGGGGGCCATGAGGGGACGGTCCACCAGGCCATTGTCCCACCCCCGCTTCTGCTGCACGTGCCGTGGGGGTGAATGACCCGCCTATGGGTGCGATGAACCACCCCCGAAAAATCGGGGGTTTGGAAAATTTTTTTGTGAAATTGTGGCGAGTGCACCACTGTGGGTCTCTGGGAGCAAGTTCTCCAGCGACAATGACAGATGTCGTGTTTTTTTCCCCAGTGATGGTTTAGTTTTCCAGAAGGGGTTGGGATAGGGTTTTAGGCTCCGTTATCGGACACTGACCCGGCTGTGGATGCCAAATGTGTTTACTAAACATTAGCATATTCGTGGTTCACCGACCCTGTTCTGTGATGTTGTTTTTTGACAGCATTTACCTTTATCAGTTTCTGTGAGGTTATATAAAAATTTTGTGTATATATTGTATACAGGGTGTTTCAAAATTGCGTTGCACGGCTTTTATTCGGAACCAACGCCTCTTAGGGTCTAGGGCATATTTCCAAATTTTTTAGTGTTATTGTGTAATTTTGTGTTTTTTAGTTGAAAGAACACAAAATTTAATCAAAAAATTTAAAAAATTTGCAAATATGCGAACTTTTTATTTTTTGACCCCTGGAAAAGAGCTATTTTCACATGCTAATATCCGCGAATATTCAAGATATTTTGATCAAATTTTTTTCACTGAGTTCTTCTTGACGTTGGCAACAATACTCTTACTGAGGTTTTTGTTCTATCTCCTTTAGTTTTTAAATTAATTTTTTTAACTTTTTAATTTCGCCGCTAAGGGCGCTGTTAGTAATATCAATGGATTCTCTAGGATCTAGGGTTACTTACGTATAAGGGTACACCTTACTTCCATGACCCCAGGAGGCGTTGGTTCCGAATAAAAGTCGTACAACGTAATTTTGAAAAACCCTGTATGTAATACGTTTATTAGTTTTTAGTATTTAGTTAGTTTATTACTATATTAGTTTTGTGTATATGTTACCGCTAAAGTTGATAATTAGTTATTCTGAAGAATACCTAGGTAAACTTAAGATTAACTGATTTCTGTCGTTAATGTGCGGATTTTTGAGTTTTTCGCATTTTACCTAGGAAATCTACACTATAACGGCCTCTTGATAGTTAAAGTTCAAATTAGTTTGTTTCGTTCAATACTTTCTGTTAAAATGTTGAGGTGCTCACTGCGACATGCGCTTACCCCTGCGCAGTTGGGTTTCAATACGTAGTTTGTTGTCATATTTGGTGTTTTGATTTCAAATTTAGTGCGTAGCACTGGTAGTTGTCATGTTGAATGTTAAAACAAAATAATACAAGCAAGTAAGTACTGTAAATTTACATGATTAAGTACAGTATATTACTACTAAAACGGGTATTTTGAAACAATTGTGTTGAAGCTCCGACTTCAGAGTGACAGAGATTTCTTTTAACGAAAGCAAATGTCCCAGCTGTTGAAATATCTTTTCAACAAACGTTAATTCAACAATCGCTGGAACCTGGGCAAGGGTTTAACTTTAACATATGTAATCGATCGCGAATCCTAGCAATAGTTCAGGGCAGGCTGCCAGCCGATTACACCGCGCTTTCATTAAGATTTGCTAGTTTAAGTGCTCATTGAAATACGCTGTCAAATCGAGATCGAAAACCACAATTGATACAAATCTCAGTTGGTACTTTAATATTCTATTATTATTGTTTTTATATTCTAGTTTTAAAATTGCTATTTCATTACTATTTTTGTGGGATTTGCGTGTTTTGTGTAATATGAAAAAAGTACCGATCCCCCTTTTTTGATTCGTCATTGTTACTGTTTACCCCCAAAACGAGTTTGGTTATAGTTAGGGCAGGGGGGTTTGGGGGGGCGGCAGCCCCCCCAACCTCCTTAAACTTTTTATAAAATAAAATAAAATTTTGTACTTTAACGGATCACCCTCGTTAATATGTAAAATAACTGATTACAGGTAGTATGCAGATTAACGAGTGTCTAGTCGGTAGGGTGCAGAATACCTAGGTAATTTCAAGATTACCTAGTTAATCTTAGAAATTGAAAAAAAATTCGCTCTCTAACGGATCACCCTCGTTAATCTGCAAATTACCTAGGTTATCTGTAAATAAACTGATTTCCGGACTTTAACTGTAACATATATACTGTGTATATGGTATATGTATATTAGGGTGTATCGAAAAAAACTTTTTTTCGATTTTGATGACGTAATAGTGCGGAAAAGTTGTCTAAGGTGCCAGAGAGTACCTGTGAATTTTTTCAGAATTTTTGGATAATTTCTTAATGTGCCATATTGGCCCTGAAGTTCCCCATGTTAATCCAATGGGGCGCGCCGCCAAAAAGGCCGAAAATCGGTTTTTCGCCCCTCATTTCTACCCTAATCACACGACGAAGGTCTCGTCTCGAGTTATGGGCTCTATATGATCTAGGCTATCCGACAAAACTTGAATAATAGCCTAAATATCTATATTACGTTTTTTTGTATGCTCAAATTTCGTCGAAAATCGCGTATTTCCTCGTTCAAATCAGAGCCCACAATCAACATAATATAGAGATTTAAGTTATTATTCAAGTTTTTTCGGGTAGCATACATCATATAGAGTCCATAACTCGAGACGAGACATTCGTCGTGTGATTAGGGTAGAAATGAGGGGCGAAAAACCGATTTTCGGTCTTTTTGGCGGCGCGCCCCATTGGATTAACATGGGGAACTTCAGGGCCAATGTGGCACATTAAGAAATTATCCAAAAATTCTGAAAAAATTCACAGGTACTCTCTGGCACCTTAGACAACTTTTCCGCACTATTACGTCATCAAAATCGAAAAAAAGTTTTTTTCGATACACCCTAATGTATATACTGTGTATATGGTATATGTATTGTGTATATGTGTTATATAAAAATATTTTTTTGCCAAATAACTGAATGCATTTTGATGTTTAATTTTTTATGGTAATTTATTTAATCATACTAGCAGAAATAAAAATATTGAGATTTTTGAAAAAAAATGTATTTTCTGTGGAAAATTAAATGATATCATTCAGTAGAGGACTTTCATACTATTAGGTAAACCATATGATTAAACTTGTAAACAAAATGTTTTTTATAAATATTTAAGAAAAAATTTTACCAGCATAATATTATTTTAGGATGATTAAGGGTTCCAAAGATAATTTAATATCTCACCTGTTTTAAACTAAAAGCTATTACTTTTGCCCTATAAGATTATGTGATGCTATAAAATTTACGCCCAAAGAAACAAAAAAATTTAATCAGCTAGATGTTAGAATATCTCAAATTTTGTAAAATTCTATACTTTTTCTGGATAAATTGACATAGATTCAATGCATTTAGATTTTTACTAAGCATTTTTTTACTTTCTAATAAATAAATTTGAAAATAACATTATAAATTTTAAGCATTTAAATAACTAACAATTAACAGCTGATAGTAAAAAAATTCTGAAAATTTTGAGTTTTTTTCAAATAGTCACAATTTACTTTTTATTACAAGTATAACGGTTAGTGATTATTACTATTATTGAGTGACAAGTTATTATTATTGAGTGATATAAATAGTTATTTATTAGTTATTCTATTAATTATCCTATATTACTAAGGAATTATTCTACATTCAATTTAAAATTATTACAATTAACGGAAATACGGGTTTTTCAAGTTGTTCGGAACATGAAAAAGGATTTGTTCATTATTGTATTTTTTTCATCTTAGGATTTAAAAAAACATCTTTTGTTAAAATTGAAAGCAAAATTGTATCATAAAACTATCTAATCTTATCTAAAAATACTATCTTGACAATCTTATGTGATATTTATCTCATTTAAGCTGGAAAAGGCTATAGTTTATTTTTTTAATTAAGATTAAAATTTTTTAAACTTAAGATTAACTTAACTTTCCGTCTATAATATTCAAACATTGTTCGGTGAATTTCAGAAAAAATTTTAGTTACACAGCAAACTCTCACCACAAAAATAAACTCTTAAACTCATTTGAGAACGCTTTATTTTGTTCTTAAGATAATTACTTTAGTTATACGAATCCTTTGAGATGAACAGCGCCCCTAATGGCGAAATAAAAAAGTTAAAAAACTAAAGGAGATAGAGCAAAAACCTCAATGATAGTATTGTTGTCAAAGTTATGAAGAACTCCCAGAAAAAAGTTTCATGAAAATAACTTGAATATTCCCGGAGATATTAGCATGTGAAAATAGCACTTTTCAGACCTCAAAAAAGAAAAATTTCGTGAATTTGCAATTTTTTTCAATTTTTTTATTAAATTTTGCTTTTTTTATCTAAAAAAACACAAAACTAAGCAATATAACTGAAAAAATTGCAAATTTGCAAACTTTTTCTTTTTTGAGGTCTGAAAAAGTGCTATTTTCAAATGTTAATATCAACGCGAATATTCAAGTTATTTTCATGAAACCTTATTATGTGAGTTCTTCATAACGTTGACAACAATTATCTCACTGAGGTTTTTGCTTCATCTCCTATAATTTTTAAATTAATTTTTTTTAACTTTTTTATTTCACCGCTAGGGGTACTATAGGTCATCTCAATGGATTCTCCAGGGTCACTTACCTAGGGGAAGACCCTAGGATACGTTGGTTTCAAATAAAAGCCGCGAAACGGACTTTTGAAACACCCTGTATGTTTTCAAGTAGAATCCCTTTTTTAGCAAGTAATAGTGTCTCCTGAATAGTTTATTTGAAAAGCCTTATAAAAATGTTCTAAAAATAAAGATGAGAAATATGTGTAGAATATGAAAGTGTTTTTAAATTTTGATAAAAAACTAATTTTCTGTCTTTCTAATATTTAAGAAACAACTTTGCAGAACTATCTTTTTATCACACATTCGCAATATAGATGCTATACAATCACAACGCAATCAAAGTGCTTTTGATTAAAAGTGATTATTATTGTGTTTACTTAGAATTTCTTAAGTGTTTCATGCATTTAAAAGTAATAATGCCATGCAATGAAAATTCTTTTAAAACTACCATATTATTTTAAATATTACTATAGGATTCTTTTCACCGTGTTTAAAGAAGTTAAGGATATTTTAATAAATTTACAATTGATTTTTTTTATTTCTTAAATGTATCATTTTGTGTTAAATATAAATTTGTTTTAAACATCATTAATAAAAGAGAGAAGTTTTTTTAAATATAGGAACAAAGTGTTAAAGATAATGTTCCATATAAGATATGAAAACATTCGTATACACACCTAGGCAGCTCGGTATTTTTTATTCTCCAAAATTAGAACAAATTAATTGAATAATTTAAAATAAAGAAATCAAAATTGATATTTTTAGTCTATTACTATAAAAAACTTCAAATGATATAAAGTTTAAAAGAAGTGTGATATTTTATTGAAACACAATTTTTATAAATCTGTAACGACTCTTCAAAGATGTGAAACTGATACAAAAATCTCAATATAAACTAAGAGAGTAATCTTTATCTAAAACTAAAAACATTGATACAGAAACCTATGTTAAATAGTGAAACATCAGTTTAATTTATAAACTACTATAAATACAATCATATATCTTAAGTGTACCAATTTTTTAAGTTGTAAATTTTATTTTAATGATGGAAAGTGTTATTTATTTCTATACATTATTCAATAAAACATTTTGATTACTCTTTTGTAGTACAAATTAGTTAACTTGAAAATTTAAAATAGTTCAGACCAGTGTTCAGAAAAATATAAATTTTTAAGGTGTGAACTTATTTTTTATGATTTATTATTTAAATTAATAATTTTAGAATTTTTACCATTTTAAAGATTTATTTATTATCATATTTTAAACTTATTGTACTTTTGTGTATGTGTGTTTTTTACTACAGTCGAATCCGCTTAATGTGATCACGGTTAATGTTATCAAAATTGACAAGTCCCGATTATTCCTATTTAATTTAATGTAAAATGTATCGTTTAATGTGATCAACTATGGATCAACACGCCGCTTGACGTTGTCAGAATTTGTCCATATCCCCTAAAAAACGTCTGCTTTCGGGTTTCATTTTGAAGATAAATTTTTACAAGTAATCATCTGCCCCACCCTAGAGCATCTGGTGCTTCCTTGTTATGAAACTCATGAGTAAGAAAAAGAAAACATTTCGCATATATTAAAAGAAAACGGAAACGGTGAAAGGAAGGGGGTCCAAATCCATGCTTGTGGAGAAAAACCATCGGCGCCTTGCAGATGTTTCTTATAAGAGATTTTGATTTTCCCGGAATTCCGATTATAATATGTGGTTTATTCATACAGTTGGTTTATTGGATTGGAAGGATATAATGCTGTGCATACAAATATAAATAAAAAATTCTAAGCGGTTATTTTATTTTTTTAATTGAAAGATCATATTTCCCCCTAAAAATTTTAAGTTGCCAAATACATAGTGTAAATTTGTTTTAAGTACATATTAGTTACGATTACGTAATTTTGATTTTAAAGCAAACAATATAGTTACACTGTTTGCTGTTTTTTAAAATAAAATTGCTTATTGTTATCGGATAATGTTATCAGTTTCATCTCGGACAAATGTGATCACATTAATCGTATTCGACTGTATATGTTATTAATTATTGAAAATAAGTTCTTAAACTGGAAATTGTGTTGAGACAATATTTGTCATAAACGGGATACTTTAAGTAAAGATTATATCGTCGCTGTGGAATAAAACCGGTATATCTGCAAAAATTGAGTTTTTGAGTTATTGGTGTCAAAAAATTCCTTTTCCCCCCCTCGTCTATTTTTATGTCAAACCGGCATATCGATAAGTTGAATAAAACTCCCTCACATCGCGTTGGACCGGTGTGCATGTAATCGGGTAGCCATTTTGTTTATCAGAAGACAGATCTGTTGCGCAATACAACAGTTGCTTCAAACCTTCAAGGTGGAAAGATATCCATCATCTAAGTAAAACTGTACTATCTCACAATATTACATTTTATTATTATTTTAAGTATCACATGCGAAAACTTTTAAGCGCTCTAGTGAAAAATGTGCATTTTACAGATATGCCGGTTTGATTTCACAGCGACGACATGTTTAAAGAACAGCAGATATAGTAAAACTGTCTTAACAGAACTAAAAAACATTTTTCGTTTTTTGCTCAATAACTTTTTTAATATGACAAACTAATATATTTTTTCTGAATACATTTTTTGAGGTGGGTCTTTAGAAGATTTTATGTTATTAGAATGTTATTCTAAACTTACAAAATATTATTTTGATAAAGTTCAAATACAAAAAAAATTATAGATATAAGAAGATTATTTTATTTTGTCGAAGGAAAGTAGTTAATAGAATAGTAAAATGGCAAATAACTTAGTTATTTGAACGAATAGTTTTTCACATATAATCCAAGGGAGAAAAGAAATAATACCTGAATTTCAAATTTGTTATGTTTTCTAAACATAAATATTATTCCCCCCCCAAAAAAGGTAGAGTTTTTTCTACAATTAATTCATCAAAATATAAGAATGCTAAATACTGATTATGGTTCATCTATGGATTTTCTTCGGGAACTAAAATAAAATTAGTTTTGTGTAAGAAAACATTTTTATTGATTGATTTTCGTATGCATTAAGCTTTAAATGCAACTGATTATTAATTATTGCGGAATAATTTAGCTACACAAGTAAATAGTAGGCAATTATAGCATAGGCTATATAAATAGAACTCTGCGTCTTAACTTCTTCGTTTTTAAAGTTATCCCAATGCAAGGTAACTTTGCCCAAAAACTAAAAAAAAATTCAAATTTAAATCGTTACTTTAATAAACGTTTACCACTGACCTCGTGAAATTTGCATTGGTTAACTACTTTTATTTGCTATCAATGTGAAAACTACACTCCTTTTGGGAGAAATTTACCCCCATTTTATGATACATAATATTTTCCATTAAATACGCAGGAATAAAACAAAGAATATAAATAATGGTGTACTTTTTAAGTAATTAAGGAATTTTTAAAGAATTTTTAAGGAAATAAAATTCAATTTAACTTAGATAAAATTCCCACGCATAATTTAATTTAAATAAAATTCAAAGGTACTATTGTCGATATAAAATCGTTCCGAAATAATAAACAAATCCGCCCATATTATCTGCTTAGTTTTGGGACCTTTATTTCACATTTTTGCTACTAGTTTCAGTTAATATTTTTGAAAATGCACTAGTTCTTTCTTATCTAAAAAGGTTCTTATACCTTTTAGAGGTGATAGTTCCAAGTATCTGATTGGATCATCTGCTTATCAATTGCATTTAATACAGTTATAGTTATAATCCCTTTAAAATAACTTTCTTCAAGTAAAATTTCATACTGTATCCATGAATAAATATTTATCTTTTTGTTTTAGGTTTGTAATTTTGACTTTTCACGAAAGTTTTGTGTCGCACTGTTCCACACAAAAATAAACACACTTAAGAACACTTTTTAACACACACACACATTATACACAAATTGTTTATTTTAGTTTTGTTGTAAGGCAGAACCCCTTTTTGTTGTGATAGTGTTCTTAATATATTTGACAAGTGTTCCATACAGAAAAGTGTTCTAAAAATAGTGTTGTAAAATACGTTTTCAATCTGAAAGTGTTCGTTAACTTGGATAGGAAAACACTGTATAAGAACTGATTTTTTTCTCTCTAATATGCAGACACTATTACAGCCCTATTTTTTCCTCTCATAACACAATCGCAATGAAATCAAACGGCGGATTAGTGTTCATTATTGAGTTAACTTATTGTTTCGATATTCCAAGATTCAAAAATTGGCATGTCAAACGTAAAATAAATAATTAAATATCCCTATTTTTTTCACACATCACAATCGCAATAAAATTAAAACGGCATATTAGTGTTCATTATTGAGTTTAATTATTCTTTGGATATTCCAAGATTTCAAAATTGGCATATTTAAATTATTAAATATCCTTCTCGAGCCGTAATTTATCTCCAAATGAATTTTTGAAACACCTTGAGATTATCTCCTGCAAAAATAGCTTAGGGGAGAGTGGGGCACATTCGCACATGGGGCACATTCGGACAGACGGCATTTCCCCTTGTAATTATTAATTTAAAAATCTGAAAAAAAAATACCAGTAGATGGAAGCATGACTACCACCTCCTGCATGAATTTTCAAAGCCCTGACCATTTTTTTTTGTATACGTACTAGAAATTTGCTAGCGTTAGAAGCAGCAAAGTAAATTTTCTTCTCATTTTGTTGGCGTAAAATATCAATCAAAAATAACTCTCAAGTGGACATTCAGCATTTGATTCAGTAGAGGCACTACTAAAGTAAGTTTCTAGAAAGGTTATATTTCCCTGCTTTAATTATAAATATCTTGTTGGGACGTGGTAAGCTTGGACTGGTAGATGGGGCATGGCACATTCCTATACCAAAAGATGGGGCAGATTCGGACAGTGCGAATGTACCTCATCTTTCCCAATTTTGATTATGAAAGTGATTTATTTGTTTATTAGTGCAGTATATTTAATAACTTGAAGTTTAATTGTTTTTTATTCTAATTGTTTCAATTTTGGTGATAATAGAAAATAACATCTTAAAGAAAGCTTCAGTTTTAAGGAATTCTGACCCAGATTTAAACTTTGAAGAAATAAATGTCCCTAATAATTGTTTAATACAAATTGACTTGGACTTAAGTGATTTTATTCTAGTAGAATTTGCTACTAAAAAGAAAATTTTGTTATGTTGGTCAAATAGAATATTTAGAATTGAAGGATGCTTATTTAAAATTAATGATGAAAAACTTTAAAAACTTTACGTAACGAAATTTTTATTTTCCCAGTAAGTAATGATTCAACATTCATACAAAAAGATAATATCGTATTAAAAGTTCTCCAAACGTAGTTTCAGGTGTTAATAAGCGAGCTGTTGGTTCACTTTTCTTTGAAATAAAACCTGACAGTTAAAATATTAGTTGAACTTTTTCTAACTAATTATATTATGTGAAGTATGTCAATGTGCAATATACTCTTCATTACTACAATTGTTTTCCTCATAAAAAACTAAGATGTTCAATATTTCTGAAGCTGTTTTCTTTTTGTAAAAAAATCTTCAATTTAGAGGGAACATATGCAAAAGTTCCAAATATTTCGTTTAATTATCCTTACTTTAAAGTGCAATAAAATTTTTAGTTTGTAAAAATAATTATTGTATAATTTTTTGCATGTGTACGAATGTGCCCCACACGTGTGCGAAACTGCCTCACCCATGGGGCACATTCACACGAAATTTCTCGTTTTTTAGATTGAGGATATAGGTTAGAAATTCTAGATGAATGCGACCAATTATCGTTCTAAAATATCAGGAAGGGTCTTAACTTTCATTTGAATCCGAATTTGTTTCAATATATCATCTAGATCCAGAGAAATATGCCGAAATGCACTTTTTGTGCAAATGTGCCCCACTCTCCAATACGGTTATTTGATTTGTTTCTATTTGTGTCTCACTAGCGTATCAAAATACTCGGGCATTCAAAGGGGGTATTAAAAGTAGAATTGCATTAGAAAGATTTTACTTTTTACTTTAAAATTTTCTTTTTTAATTTTTAATACGAAAAATGTGATCAAATAATCTTGATAGTTTATGAGACATTTAAAAAGTGTATGCCTCTGCACCTTGTATAAAATATAGCGCCATTTCTCTTTTACTTATTACATATATACGGCTAATTATGATTTGAAATTCAAAACTGGCTATGATTCACTACTTTAATAGTGCCTTAAATACAAAACACTGAATTACTTTATGTAAAAGTTAGAAGTTATTCTTATGAATTTTTACCTATACGAAAATTATAATTAATATTACAGCTTTATCATATTTCTATAGCGGAGCAGTTACTTTAAATTATACTCTTTATAAGAATTTTTTATTTAAAAAACTATTTTTGACATCTTGTCTTAACTTTTAAATCAGAATGCTTAGCTAAAATGTTTGAAATTAATAAAAATTCTACTTATTTCATTATTTATAAAGTGTGCCACTGTGCCTATAGCTAATAAATAAAACTAACATATTTTAAACATATCTTTTGAAGTCAAATAATGTATTTATTTTAAAAGTGTTATTGAATGTGTGTAAAATTTGAATAATAGATACATAAAAAGAGAATTCAAAATAGTATTATAAGTTTTTTTATGTTTTTATGGGTAGGGAGGTGATTCTTTTTCTGACTATAATTATTAAGCACTGTTATTATATTTCAGCTGGAATTAATAAAAAATACTTAAAAAATTCGGACAGTTTAATTTAAAATTATATTAAAAAGTAAGAAAAAGTATAACTCAAATTCTTATGTCATGTTAATTGAAACAAAACATGTTTCTGACACTATGGATTTTTTACTTAATAGATTTTTTAAGGAGAAAAAATTTATATTCTTAAATTAGAGTAGGAAGTACAAATATCTACATACTATGTGAAATAAAATGAAGCGAAATTTTTGCAGCAAAGATGCTACGCTTTCAATAAATTTGATTATTCTTAGTGAACTTATTTTTTACTCTAAAAGACTATTTTCTAGTATTCAAATGCATCTCTTTTTGATTATACATAAATAAAAATTATAGCTTAAATGCTACCTTAAAAAAACTTGATATTTTCTTAGATCATTTTAGTTTTGGTTCCAACACCTTAACCAATATAACAAAAATTTTTTTATCAAAATATATAACCTATAGTAGTGATTGAAAACTAAACTTTCAATGAAGTAGGTAATGGTTTTCTTAAGGACATTAAAATTAAATTCATTGAATTAAAAAAAATGTATGATATTTTTTATGAAAATACGTTATGTGTTTTGCATTCTTTTCCAAAAATTGTAAGTTAATCAAAATTGGCATTATAAGACAAAAATTGGTTACATTTTCTAAAAATGATATCCCTTTCTTTAAGATTTAAAAATAGCTTACAAATTGTGAGAGATATTTATACAATTCGGTTCATATAGTTTCATATAATATTTATGATTTTGTATCAGGTAATTTGATCTTATTTAATAAATCTATGTTTTACGCAAGTGCACATGCGTAAGAGTTAGTCCTATTTTTGGAGTTTTGGGGATATAAACACATTAAATATTATTTTCAGGCCTAGTTCATATATTTTTTGTGGTAAATGGATGCTATTTGGATAGTTTCCTTTCTAATTTCGCAAAATGAAACTACTCTAAAAACAATGTATGAAAAAAAGTTAAATTCCCAACCCTTAGTAGATTTTTGAGTTTTACTTTTGACTTGCTTGTGTGCGTGTTAATGGGAAATTTAAAATTCTTCCTAAAATGAAATAAAAATAAATTTAGTTAGGGAATTTTACATAACAATTAAATATTTTAAGAAAATTTTATATTGAATAAAATATGATTAGATGCGTATTGACTGTAACTATGTTAATTTAAAAAATTTTAATGTGTAATACTGTGTTAAATTTAACATTACAAAAACACAGTAAATTTTACCTCAATTTTTATTAATACTGTAAAAAGGCTATAGGATTATTTAAAATACTTTAAAAATGTTAATTTTGATGTACCACATTTTTAGCACTTGATAACTGTTGCTATCCTATTTGATTTTTAAATTTTTCCATCTGATTAAATAAATTCACCTGGATAAAATTAGCTAACTGAGAGTTGCATTGATTGAAAAAATTCAACTGGTCATACTTAATTAATCCTTTATCCCTTTTCTCTTGTAGTTTCTTATCTGAATCTTAAAACTCTTATTTGTTTAATCTAGCATTTAAAAAGAACGAAACAGTTAAGCATCTTAAAAATTTATTTGAAAATAAACTGTCTCTAAATTTATCTCATATACGTAATTAAAACGTTTTTCCCAGTATAAATTTATATTAATCGACAAATTGATGATGTTGATTGTGTCCTTAAACATTTTATTGTTTTTCGTTTCTTTAAGATTTTGCTTAAAATTAAAAACACCAGTATAATACAATTTTTAAAAATTTTGTTATAAATTTTTAGAGTCTCCCTCAAATATAATATAACGCAAGTAACTAATTTAAGTTAGGGGGTAACTACTAAAGATGTTTATTAAAATGTAGAACAAATTTCAAGCAGTATAAAAATAATTTCGAGTTATTAGTGATATAAGACTATATACTCAATATTAACCTCAATACCTCGAATTTATCACTAACTATTAAAAACGTTCTTTCTGCTGAATAAATCTATTTTAATGATCAAATATTAATAATAGGGATATGTTTACTCAGTTATCAATTTATTGCTTTATGATTTTTTAATTTTTTTAAAAGTCCAGAGTATATAATACAATAAATTTAAAATGGCCGCTAACATTTTACAAACACATAATGCAAATAAAATTTCGCACTATGTATTAGAAGATTTTCTTGAATGTACAATAATTCTAATAACTTACGATTAACAACTAAGGATTTTATTAAATACGCATAACAAAATATTGAAAAAATTTCAAAGGAAATAAAAATTCATTCTAATTTATACTTCAAATAAGCTTTCAAACATTTTACTACCCTTTTTTGAAGATTACTTTGCATTTAATTTAATTCTAATACCAAACATAAAAAGGAAGGGTTATATTAATACCCCGTTCATAATATATTGAACAAATTTTAAACACTATAAAAATTATTTTAAATTCCCCTTTAAAAAAACTTCCATATTTCTATTTCTATTTTCAATGTCTATTTTTGTCATCTATTTTTGGACATAGTTTAATTCCAAAACCTAGCATAAAGAAAGGGGTTTTTAATGCGGATATCAAAATATTGAACAGATTTCAAACAAAATAAAAATTATTTTACATCCTAATTTTGAATAAAACTTTCACGTAGTTCAATTCCCTTTCACAACTTAATTTCAATACCTAACTCAAAAAGAAAAAAGTTATAAAATATTGAACAAATTTTGAACGAAACAAAAATTTACCGAGGTATCCCACGATTCTGAGAAAATATCATAATATATATTAAAATATTGAACTAATTTTAAACAAAATAAAATTTAGTTAAATTCCTATTTGAAACAAGGTTTCACACATTTAAATACCCTTTTTTTGAAGATTTCCTTGCAAACTTAATTCCAATACCGAACATAAAAAGAAAAGGTTTTTAATGCGATTATCAAAATTTTCAAATATAAAATTAATAAAAAATAATATAAAATTTCAAATATAAGCTTTCGTATAAGATTCCATAAGGTTGCCTTGCATATAATTTAATTCCAATACCGAACATAAAAAGAAAAACGTTTTTTTGCGGGTATTAAAAGATATTGAACAAATTTCAAACAAAACAAAAATTAATTTAAATTATTTCAAATAAGCTTTCTTATGAGATTCCCTTGCATATAACATAATTCCAATACCTAACATAAAAAGGAAGGGTTAATTAAACCTTATCTCTACAAAATATCGAACAAATTTCAATCAAAACAAAAGGTAATCGAGGTATCCAACTCTATATCCACTCAATCCACCCAAGGCGCACTCCTTCACCGAAATACCTCCGCCTCCTCCAAGGGCTTTTCGGGAAAACACATGGCCGGCATATCGTAAACAAAAATCGCCCACTAGGCCTACCTCACCTTGGGTCAAAGCGTCATGGCCGGATCTGTCCTGAGTGTCCTGGTCACATGCGTCCGGTCCAGGGCTCTCCAGCGTGCACAGTTCTGGGGGTCGAGGGTGGCAGGGATAGCATCCTCCTCGCCCCCGGTCATAGCCGCCGATCGGGCATCCTGGCTGCTTGCTTGGGAGCTCTCTCGCGCTATGGATGGAGAGGATTTCCCTACTGTGGCGCCCCGCGGCGAGGGGTTTGGCGAGGGGGTTTGGCGGTCGCCAAGGGTTCATGAACTCTGGGAGGAAGGGGTTTGTGGGGCGTCGGCCTGGTTTTTTGCATGATGATGAGAGGGGGATGGTGATTTTTGTAGGTTCGATGGATTACCCTTTTAGTTTCGGATTAAGGTGACTGGGATATTATAGATTGTTTCGGGGATCGAATGCATTTAGAGGGATTCACTGGTTATTCTGGTACTTTTTCTTCTGTAAAATGTGTTGACAATTTTTTGGAGAGTCAATAATTGGAATAGAAAATTTGTCATTTCATAAACATAATTCCTTTCTAAAGCGTTTATGAAATTGTAAGAGTAAAATGAAATTTTACACTGAGGTGGGTTACCTATTCGTTAAGCTGGAATTAACATCGCTATAATTCGTGTTATAAATTTGATACATCGAAAATGTGGTACACAAATAATCACGTAAAGAATTAATGTTTGTGGTAAACATGCTTTCCAAGTTCAATATAATGTATAATACATCAACTATTAAACATCAATATTATAAACACATCAATGAAATTATTACATGAAATTATCAATCAAAGAATCAAGAATATTACAAGAAATTATACAATTCAGTATTGCTTTAATAACTATATAGGTACTTGAGTTAAATTTTATTTAAAGCTTCAATTAAATATGCATTTAGTGAAAAAGGTGTGGGACCGAAATTATAAAAAGAAAACAAATAAACTTAGAAATTTGCTTAATTTTCAGGTACATAATTATTAAAGAAAGCTCGTAGTTAACTTTTGTTTATTTTACAATTTCGATACTATGGAAAATTTTTGTAAATGCTTTTTGTGTAAAAAGAACACAGGAATTTAATAAGGTAATTTATTTAATTTAATAATTATAATAATAACTTTAATTACATACATAAATAGTTATAAAAAATCTTCAAATATCAACATATTCATCACCAAGGGGACTATATCCCGTTCTGGTGACTGATAAATTACGTTAAATTAATACAATAAATAAAATTTAACAGGAAATTAAACGAATACATAAAAAAACCACTATGAAGGAGTATATACTAAAGAAAAAATAATAATAAAATATAATAATAAGGTATAATTCTTAATTTCAAAAATATATATGCATATAAATAAAAAAAATTAAATAATTTAATACATATATAATAAGCATATTTATACATAACCGAGAATTAAAGAATTTAATAGTGCTAGTTAATTTTACTTTGCATTAACAATTACTATTACATTTTTAGATTTTTGAATTTCAAAGTAACAGCTGCCGTTTGTATTTTATTTGCAATATTCATTTTCATTCCTCGAAGGTCGCGTTCAAAACAATTACATGGTTCATAAAATATTTTAACTGCCTATGCCATTCTAGTTAAAAGTATTTGTATCGATCTTTAATTACATCATATCACCTAAAGATAAATTGCGATTAAGAAACTCCGTTGAAAGATAATTACTTGCAAGGGACACCCATCCATCTAAAGTACGTAGTGAAAGACGACCAAAGAATCCTATTTTGACAGTCAGTTTCACGTCAACCTCCCGCGGCCTTGTTTACTTAGAACGTTTCCGAGGGAGTGCTTGGAATTTTAACAAGGGGAGTCGGGAAAAGAAAAAATATCACAATTCTTTCTTTGGTTCAGGTGATTTTTCTCAGCCTCCGAGAGTTTTTGTAGTTATCATTCAAGAGTGTATCAAATCAGCATGTTTCAGATTGCTGAACTGGTGGAAGGTTGTTGACAGAAATGTCGTGTTACATCGAGATTGTGGCGGGGGGTTCAGTTTAATTGGAAAATTCTTCAGTGTCAACGAAGATTTTCAAGCTTGATTTATTGCAAATAGGACATTGTTCCCTTTGTTCCATGACAATTACTATTAACACATTTGTCAGAGGGGAAATGATTGTTTTCATTTAGTTTCAAATAGTATTACTCTGGATTAGAAATGTTGAGTATATACTCTTAGCTGCGTTAGTGTTACCTCAATACTTATAATGAAGTACTTCTACTAAAATAACCTACTCAGAGAGAAATGACAGTTTGAAATTTGAGTAAATTGATGTTTTTATTTTTGCATGACACTTTTTGTTTCAAGTATGACTAATTTGAGTTATTTTTAACTTACATTTGAAATTTTAAAATTTTTGGTTTCTTTTAGAAGTTCTACGTTTTTGTGTTTTTTGGTGGGATAGCTCGCAACAAATTTTTGCGATCTCGCACCCAATTTCCAAAACTATTTACCACGTCATAGTGGCACTCGTCGCAGTCCGATTTCAGAGAATGTCATGCACTAACTCAGAAGTAAGCACATGATGTTTCATTTTTAATTATCTGCGCATTTTCAGAAATGAGTACATGTATGTTTTCAAATTTGAGTACCTACCTAAATATGACTCACTCGGATCCAGTTTGAATATGTGACATGTGACATTGTCAGATTTGAGTAATTTTTATTCAGTTTTGAAACTGCCGTTTTAAGAGTGTAAGGCTTGCAGAATTGAAATAATGATTGGTTAGCAAGACAGAGATTTTGTTGGACTGAAAAAAAACTATTCAGTTTATAAACATTCTAGAACTTATTTCAGTTTTCTTTTCTAGTTTTGTTTCTCCTTCATTTTATCTCCATTTTCTCTTTCTCACGCATTCTCCCATTTTATAATGTTTTCGATATATTTTTCTCTCCCTCTCTCTTACATTCTTTCTTTATCAATCTCCTAGCACAATTCCTCCCTCTCCCTTTTATTTCTAAGTAACATATACAAATATATTTAAGAATTTTAACAAAAAATATGTCACATTTTAAAATTACCAGCAATTACTGCTACGCGTTGTTGATTACAAAAACTTCCCCAGAACGATGCCTTTCATGAATAAGTTTTCCTTTCAACTAAAGCACTAGACTTAGAGCTAGCTAAGAGGTAAGGCCAAATAACATTTTGCATCAATTATAGTATAGTATATCACAATTGTAGTAAATATCTTCATATGTATTTAATAGTTAATAATGATTCAATTCTGTCTCATAAAAAATTTAATTTAACCCGAAACCCAACTTCCTTCAAAAGGGTTAAAAGTTCTTCTCGACAACAGGTGTGACTCCTCGTGCCATTCGCGTGCTCTTCCTCAGGGAAGCAGACTCAGGGGTCCCTACGCCAACCACCCCCAGAAAAAAACAGCCATCAGTTCGATGACCTCCCCAGTTGCGTCATCAATGATGTCATCCCGACGCGTGCAAAGGGGTCTAATCCTAGAGGGGTGCATGGAAGCGAAGTCAGTCAAGTAGGGGTCCCATATAGGAACTTGCTGCGCGTATGGTGCAACCAGGGGGTCGAAAACCCCCGTTTTTTTTATCGTTTTCTCTTTTTTCTACGCTTTTATTCCGTTTCCTCCATTTGATACAATTTGTCGCTCTCTGATTTATCGTCTGCGAGTGCTGGAAATTCGTGGAGGACAGAGCGATTTCGTCGTTCCTGTAATTTTGATGATTTTTTTGTCATACTTCCTTTTCCATGGAATATACCGTTTGGTTATAATCTGTTTAAGAAGGTTGGTCGGCTATAAATTTTTTCCGGGTCGTTGGACTGAGTAAGGTTTAGTTGTTTGATTTGGATCGTGGAAATTGGTAGTTGCGTCCAAAAATATAAGGTTCCAAAGATGATAGATTTCAGCTAATTACAATTAGAGAATGAAGGTTTAGAACCAATAAAGGATTACCAAAGCCTGAAGGTTTTTATATTTTTTATATGTAAATTGTACTACAATTAAAATAAATTTCATTGGAAAATATACATTAGGGTGTATCGAAAAAAACTTTTTTTTATTTTGATGATGCCTTAGTGCGGAAAAGTTGTCTAAGGTGGCAGAGAGTACCTGTGAATTTTTTCAGAATTTTTGGATAATATCTTGAGGTGCCGCCAAGGCCCTGAAGGTCCCCATGTTAATCCAATGGAGCGCGCAAGCCAAAAAGGCCGAAAATTGGTTTTTCGCCCCTCATTTCTACCCTAACCACACGACAAATGTCTTCACTCGAGTTATGGACCCTATATGATCTAGGCTATCCGACAAAACTTGAATAATAGCCTAAATCTCTATATTATGTTGATTGTGGGCTCTGATTTGAACGAGGAAATACGCGATTTTCGACGAAATTGGAGTTTACAAAAAAACGTAATATAGAGATTTAGGCTATTATTCCAGTTTTGTCGGATAGCCTAGATCATATAGGGTCCATAACTCGAGTGAAGACATTTGTCGTGTGGTTAGGGTAGAAATGAGGGGCGAAAAACCAATTTTCGGCCTTTTTGGCTTGCGCGCTCCATTGGATTAACATGGGGACCTTCAGGGCCTTGGCGGCACCTCAAGATATTATCCAAAAATTCTGAAAAAATTCACAGGTACTCTCTGCCACCTTAGACAACTTTTCCGCACTAAGGCATCATCAAAATCTAAAAAAAGTTTTTTTCGATACACCCTAATATACATAAAACATCAGATATTGCTATTCATAAGTTGATTTTAAGAGTAAATTCTTCATAATGATGAAGCTCTTAAAAGCATTGCATGTGAATTGAAGGAAAGTGACTTTTATAGGTTTTATGCTCCTGTGATAAAATATTTAGACTAATATTTAATTATTTTTATCAGTAAAACACTTTATAATACACTACCCTACAGTAATGGACCGTACACCATGGTGGGATGCTGATTTTTACCGTGGTCTCCCGTTTCTTAAATTTGGCGTTATGTTGTCCCAAAAATGTTTCCTAGGTTTTGTTTTGGGACTTTGAATGAGCCAGATAACAAATTTCACACATCGTCGCTGTGAAATCAAACCGGCATATCTGCAAAAATTGAGTTTTTGAGTTATTGGTGTCAAAAAATTCCCTTTTTTCCCCGTCTATTTTTATGTCAAACCGGCATATCGCTAATTTGAATAAAACTCCGTCAGATCGCGTTGGACCCGTATGCATGTAATCGGGAATAGCCATTTTGTTTATCAGAAACAGATCTAGTGAACAATGCAGCAGTTGCTTCAAAACCTTCTCACTGAAAACTTCTCCCTTCAAACTGAACTATCTCACAAAATTACATTTTTATTATTATTTTAAGTATCACATGAGAGAACTTTAAAGCGCTCCAGTGAAAATGTGCATTTTTCAGATATGCCGGTTTGATTTCACAGCGACGATAGCTCGATCCCCTGCCTGACAAAGAAAGGCTCAAACATGGCAAGAAGCATTGTTTTCTGGAAAGTAACATTTGTTTCTTTTATGAAATTGACAGAGGGTGGGAAGAATCTAACGGTCAAAAATATTTATTCTAGGATCAATATTTAATTTACCATTAACAAAAGTGAAGGAACTAAAAACACCCCCAAACGAGATGACACCATTTCTGAATTAGACGATTTATGATTGATGCAATGCACTCGAGAAAAAAAATTTCTTTTGTCATTGTTTAAATACAAGCTTTCCCAATTGACTAAACGCTTCATAAAACAGCCTTCAAGTCTTTTTAAGTCCAGCTACGACGTTGCAAACGCCAAATAAGTCTACCTTCTTTTTTGGATGATGTGATTTTTGGTTTGATTGCGGCAACAAAACTATGGATGAAAGGAGAATTTCACCATTTATCGCTGGTTAAGTGGACAATAAGTGTAAACTCATAACTCTCAAGCGTCACCTCCAACCGTGGACCGGTTTCGTCCTTAACGAAAGGACGAAACCGGTCCTTTCTACAACATCGAAAATTGGCCGTGGCTTTAATAACTCTCCCGAAATTGAATGAATAGACTTGCCTCTAAAGTGACCACTTACTTCATCACTTCTTTCTAAGTCCCCAAGTTTATTTCTTTTAGAAATATCATCACAATTTCAAGAACTAAAGAAGGGACCTCATCAGGTAACGATTAAGCATTGGAATGTAAAAAAAATTAGATATAGTCGTATTTTATGCAAACGGGCAATACCAGCATTTTTTGAAAACAGAAAAAAATGCATTTTTCCAGTAAAGGAAATAGATCTTAATCCAAAAATCCACATGAAAAGTTTGAAAAAAAATTAGTTAATTAAATATTCAAAATTAAAAGCGCCAAGCCCTTTGTTTTTGTATAGGATAGAAGTACGTCACAACTGATTCGGCCAGACTTTAACGTGAAACCCAACAATGACAAACAACAATTAAAAAATTAAAGCATTATAAATTGATGAAAACTTCCACGACCTGAAGAGTAATTTATTTCATTTTCCGGGATGGATGGCCGTGTTTGATGAATGGAATTTCCAATCGGAAAATGAAATAAATTAAAGCATTGTTTAAAATCAATGTATAGGATAGAAGTACGTCACATTTAGAAATTTGACGATTTAACGCCCTTTTTTAAAGTCAAAATTTGAAATTACATAAAAAAAATAAATAATAATCGTAATTGAAAAATTTTTGAGTGCATACTATTCCACTCTAGGGTACCTCTATCGAATAAAAGAAATCTATATTTATAAAAATCAATGTTTGTATGTATGTATGTATGTCTGTCTGTCTGTATGTATGTCCTTTATAGTTTTAAACTTTTCGAACCTACATTAACTATTAAACTATACCACGTTGATCTACTCGCTCCAAGGAAGGTTTCTGAAAAAAAATAATTTAAAATCGAAGCGTTCCAACAATTTTTTTGGTCAATTTTATGTTTGAAACTCAACATTTCAAGCCTAACTTCATGGCAAACCCATTGTTGTAAATATAATAACAGAAGATGTAACTTTAATTGTTGTGGGCATATTCTCCATTGTTGCAGTTTAAAATCCATTGTTGTAGCATAAACATAAAAGTGGCTCCTTTATTTAACTATTTCCCCATTTGGACTGGCGAAGCCCATCTGTAACACAACAGAATAATTTTCTTTAAAAATGGACTGGTGAAGCCCATCTGTAAAGCACCAGATGATATTTATTTAAAAACTAAAACCCGGGCGAAGCCCGGGTCTAGCTCGTCAGCGCTAGTAAAAAATAAATGCTGGTATCGCCCAATGTCTGGTGTCCAGTCCATTACTGTAGGGTAGTGTATATGTTACGGGCAAAGTCATAAATTGGGCATTACTAATAATGTGGAGGCGGGCAAAGTGATAAATTTCATTGTTAAATGCCATTGAATTTATCACATTGCCCTCCTCCACTTAGGGCATTATTAATGCCCAATTTATCACCTTGCCCGTAACCCGTAACATATATAAATCCACATACTACAGTGGTGCAGTTAGTTTCATGAAAAAATTAAAAAATTTTAGCTGGTTGAATATATCACAATAATCACCCAATATTAGGCGTTTTTATCTCATACTCTAAGCACTGTAACATATAAATTAGTGATATCCGTTTTTGAAATGTGTTTAATTATCTCATTGTAAAAAACGCTTCATTTAGGGATTTAGATTACGTAAGCATGTTGTTGGTATTTGCATGTTGCAATGTTGCATGGCATGTTGTTGGCATACCCTCCTCAATTTTCAGCATAAGTAAACAAATTAAAAACCCCCAAATCACGGTCAAATGCTTAACTCCTCCCCCTTCTATTTTTATAAAGTCAGGCATTTTAAAAGATCGAAATAGGGTAATCGTCATAACGATATATCGCATATGTTTTCTTGTGTGAACAAAATCCTAGTTCTCATTGCAATTTGAAAATTTTCTGGTTTAATTTTCTTTTGCCAAACTTAGTTTCCTTATGCCCTTTTGTTTTTAAGGTAAGGTATTTTTTAAATAAGGAATTAATATATTTTCTTACGCAGGAATCATTTATATCCCTTCTAAAGTGAAGCAAATAACCAACCCCTTCCTTGCGTAATTCTAATAAACAGTGTAAATATAGAATTAAAAAAAAGCATAGCAGTTGCGCCAGGCTCTAAATGTTGCATGTAATATATTTCTGTAACCCTTTTAGATCACTTGGTACACCATTTTTTATAAAGATAGTAAAATAGTTTTATTAAAAATTTCGTAAACGAAAATTATCCAAATATTTTGTTATTAAGCTTTTCACTTTTCAGACATATCAGCAAAAATCTATTTAAGAAATTTGGATTTGGGGACTAGAGAGATTTGCTTGCATCAAAAGTGATATTGTATATTTTATAATTTTACATGGAGTTTATAAAGATATGTGAATAAGAAAGTAATAAACATTGCACAAACAATATTCAAAATTGAATAAGGAAATATTTTAAACTTTATACTTGTTAGATTGTTACCTAAAGTTCTTAACTTTTCAATGTTTTTTGCTACATTAATAGTAATTGCGTTATTGTGTAGAAAAATAAATTAATTTAGTTTTTTTCAGTGTTTTGTGCTGATAAGCCATTTAATTTTAATATTTCATGTGATAATGCTTAA
The DNA here is from genome assembly GCA_024610705.1 of Tetragnatha versicolor. NCBI lineage: Eukaryota > Metazoa > Arthropoda > Arachnida > Araneae > Tetragnathidae > Tetragnatha > Tetragnatha versicolor. The sequence continues at coordinate 62,249,151 of JANDEH010000001.1, forward strand.
AATCATGGGAGGGGCAACCATTTTGTAAAGTGTACCACTATTTGGAAAACAAAAATCATTAGTGCTACTTCTGATTTTCTTAATTACCTAAAAATATAAAAGGTGAAAAATATTAATACACTGATAGTAGTGGTGTTTTTTCACAAACAAAAATTTTTTTCCATGTAAGTACCTATTGAAGGGGAAGGGGTTTAAAAAGTAATAAAGGGTGACACCCTGGAACAATTTTCGAATTCTGCTTTAAAAAGTTAAAATGAATTTTTCAACGCTAGGAAATTTGAAAGTAGCAAGAATCAATAACCAGAAAAGTTACATACAGCAATGAAAAAGAGAAAATTATTTAAACCGTCCAATCAGTCGATTTCTAAATTAGTTAAAAAACGGGAACAGTTGGATGGGTCATTCAGGCATCTAAAAGGATTTGGCCTTACTTACAAATTATTACAGCAAATGATATTTTAACAAAAATCAGGAACTAAATTGAAAAAAACATTCAATCGTATTTTCGTTCCACTGTTATAGCTCTGCTGTGCCAAACTGTGGCAAGTGTTCCCCAGGCTGCTTTGTTAAGTTTTTGCATTTAGTTTCTATAAAATTTGTATACTTATAAAAATTTTTGAAAACCTTTTTTATCTTTATTTTCACTAGGTGAATTAAACAAAAGTTTTACATTGGCGTATTCTGTTGCAAATCCATGAAGATTAAAAGAATAATGCATGTATATTTTTGAATTTACTTCCTTGTATAATTACTCATAATAGACTCATTCGAGATTTATTAGGCCACAATAAGAGGGCTAGTGTTGTTAGCTATGCTGTGTAGACCTACTATGGCTCAGAAATATTTTTAATGAACTATTTACTCATTAATTTTCTTTTTAAATGAAATATTTTCTCAAAAATTACCCAAGAAAAACTGTTAACTGTCACATTAAATTTCAAAATGTCAACAAACTTCCTAAAATAAATATAGAGGAGAGGAGGGTATTATGGAACACCCTATATATATTAAGAATAACTCTATTGGTTTTTAATAAAAATCCGCCGAATCATTTTAAGTACATACTATAACTTATGTCAATGAAGGCCAATGGTCCAATAAATCAGCATTTATTTTTTTAATCAAAAAATGTACTTTAAGAAAAGTTACAAATGGAGGGTAATATGGAACAATCGGGTAATATGGAACAGTTGGATTTCCAGCTATTGAAAACTAATTAGACCTTGGAGAACATAGTTAATCTTAACTATAAAAATATATTTAACAATTCACGTTCAAATAGTTCTGTTCATGAGTCTATTTACAATGGTCACAAACATAATCGTCTTTTTCTGACCCTTTGCTTATGGAATGTTCCATAATACCCGAGAGACCATCTTGTACTATGAACCCTTTTACTGACCAATAAAACATGGATTGCTAAAAAACGACTGCAGTATAAGAAACTATACTGATCTTTAAGTGCACATTATGCTTAACAACAAAATCAAAGTCTTATAGTTACTGGTAGGTTAAAAGGTTTGAATAATTATTGTCAAAAACTTTCGAAAATCCTAAAACACCCTTTCTTTGCTGCGACTGATCAGACAACAACAAGAAGCTAAACACTTGCGCACTGTATTATGGGGGATTTCTTAAGACTTTCCTGGCTCTGCTCCGTGATAGCAGCACGAGGGGGAGCAGAAACTCAGGTGTTCCATATTACCCGACTATTTCATAATACCCTCCTCTCCTTTACACATTTTGTTTAGTTTATCTAGTAATCTGTCAGTGAACCTAATAAACCACCGGGAAAAAAGAAAATGCAAACTTCGAGCTTTATGATTCTCTTTAATTAATTTAAATTTTAGACAGTACAAATATTTATTTCTTATTTCTTAGTAAAAAAATGTAGATTCAAAAAATCATAACTTTAGTGAATTTTTACTTTTTTATGTAAAAAAACACACACACAAGAAAAATGTAATTTTTTTAAATAAATTAAATTAAATTTTAGTCACTGTAATAATTTTAGGATCATTTTCAAAATTTGCTTACATTTGCCGTCCTGAAGGTAAATTACGCAAACAAAGTAAAATTTCTGTTTGAGCTTTGATTTCAGTAAAGAGGACAAAATGAAGTATTGTTTCTCTATTCTAAAAAAAAGTTTTTGGTGAACGGTTTCCAGAGAAAGGCTTTTTACTTACTGAACCGAATGACACATATATGGTATCAAAATTACCGGATTCTTTCCGGATTTCCGACTAAGCCCTTCGATTTTTCCGAAAAGTTCTCAATTTTAAAATATTTCCATTTTTTTAGATAACGGATAAGGTCGCAGTATAAAGCAAGTACTGTCAATCAAATTATTATGCATCCAATCACAAAGACCGATTGACGCTATATTTTAAGATGAAACATGTTTTTTCACCTTTTAAAAAAGTACTTTCTTGAAGAAATATCACTCAGACTGATAAAAACATTCTAAAAAAACTTACATGTACGCCATTTTATACTAAAATTTCACACTTTTTGTCCAATATTTATAATTTTTAGGCTTATACTGTTCAACAAATTTGACCTTCAAAATTTTTTCCTTGATGAAAATAGTCAATTCTTATAGATTTTGGGTCGCTGAATACGAAAATAACCATTAAAATTCTCAATTGACTCAGGATTTTCGGGGAACAGTCCCTCACCCTTTTTACGTTTTTCGACGACTTTATAACTTTAAACTCGATTTTCAGGGTCAAAAAGCATCGCTTTAGTCTTCAAATTGCCCGCCAGGGATCAAGAAAGGTTTAAATTAATAAAATATGATACATATATAACAAATGGATAGGTTTAAGGGGTAATTACCCCCCTAAAAACGAAAAAAATCGTTAAAAATTGAAGGATTTGTTATACCCTATTGATTTGGCTTTTTTTCACACAATTCCTCTTTGAAGGGTCCTAACCCTTCCCCAAGGACCCAAATTTAATGACAATATGCAGCAATAATTTTTACTAAAAGCGGTTAAGCTTTTAACGTCCTCAAAGCACCCACGGCAGAGTTTGGAAGACTCCCAGAATCGCGAAGGCGCTCGCGAGCTCAAGAATTAATATTGATTATTTTGAAAAGATTACAAACGACGTTTTTCTTATATTTTAAATCTATCCTAAGTAGAAAATCTCCAGTTCTTTAACAACTGACTGGTTTTAGGGAGTGAGGATTCCATGATTCAATATGTTAAAAGATGCACGACTGTGGATAACAATTAGGGGGCATCCTCTTAAAAACTGAAGGTGATGGAGGAAAATGGTTGTCATATTTGACTTCAGCAGGTCGTTTTACTGAAATTCAGTCGGTGGCATTTTGACTTTTATTTTGCACAACAATTTAATTCTTAGTGCGGCATTGAACCCTTCCGTGGGTGCTTTGGGGGCGTTAACATCTCAACCGCTTTTAGTAAAAATCCTTACTGCATATTGCCATCAAATTTGTGTCCTTCGTGAAGGGTTAGGACTCTTCAAGCGTGAATTGGTTAAAAAAATACGCGACATAAATAGAGTATAACAAATCCTACTATTTTTAACGTTTTTTTTCGTTTATAGGGGGGTACCCCTTAAACCCCTTATTTATATATTTTTTTATATAAATAAGGGGTTATAAGGGTTTGCCCCTTATTTGTATATTTTTACCCCTTAAACATATCCATTTGTTATATATTTATCATATTTTATAAATTTAAACCTTTCTTGTTCCATGGGGGGCAATTTATGACTAAAGCAATGCTTTTTGACCCTGAAAATAGAGGTTATAGTTATAAAGTCATCGAAAAAAGTAAAAAGAGTTAGGCGCTGTTCCCCGAAAATCCTGAGTCAATTGAGAATTATAATGGTGATTTTCGTATTCAGCGACCCAAAATCTATAAGAGATGACTCTTTTTATCACGGAAATTTTTTCATTGTTGAACAGTGTTATTTTATCGAAATTAATTAACATAGAGTGATGTTTTGCGTCTTATTATTTTCAATTGCTTAAACGGTATTGTTTAACAAGTCTGGGTTTAAAAAAATATGAATGATAAACACTGGGCATAACGAGTTACTTTAATATAATGGTTTTTGTTTGGTCCGAATATTGATAAAGAATTAGAATTAGTTATTTTTATAATCATAGATTAAAAATAATTAAGATGAATATTTTTTAAAACATGTTGTTTAAGTTTTTGGTATCAATGAGATTTGGTATCAATGAGCTTTTTTTTTATCAAAATACTGAAATAAAAATATCAGAACCGCAGAATCAAGCATTAAATGTGCATAATCAGTAGTATATCATGGGTATATTAAATATTTTTAGTAAAGTTTTATATATTTTGCCATTTATACAAAATAAAGGCAAGGGTTTTTAAGCTCCCGCTTGGTTTTTTTACCCCTGATTACAAAGACTACAGTAAGAAATCTTATTGGAGGACTAAGCTAAAACTTTAATATTTTACTATCATAGTGGTTTTTCAACACAAAAGCATGTGAAAATGCTTTGAAGTCTTTATAACATACAATTTTACAACATCAAAATAAAAAACTAAAGCACATTTTTTTGCCGAAAATCTACATTATCCGATTACTTGAAAAAATAAATAAATAAACATTTATTTGACTTGTTTTTACATCCCTGCTACTCTAAACTGTAGGGGAGAGTGTTGTACCTACGGACGGTTGTACCTTCAGCCACCTCATTTTAAAATTAGGGAAAAAATTTGAATTTGTGGTCGATTTTGAATGTAAACAGATGCTATCTAGTTGCTAACGTGAAATAAGCTCTTTGAAATATTATTTAAATTTTATATAACAAAAATACTGTTTTGAGGTGCTCAAAGTTTTTTTTAGTGCATCACTACATTAACTCTTTTCTTCCCCTATGTTTATGATATGATAAAATGGAATACATGGGGGGAATCCCCGAGATTTTGACTTTTTAGTTTTGATATTAAAAATCGTCAGATCTCAATTCTTTTATCTTTTATAGAACTTTGAATGCAATAACACCTGATGTTGTACCTTCGGACACCATAAGTGCTGTACCTACGGACACGTTCTTGTGGGTATGTGTAGCTAATCGGCGTTTTAGAATCAGGTTTCATTCAACTGAATACATTTTAATAAATGTTCAATTAATTCTAAATGGTAATCTATTTGTCAGCGATTATTTTCAAGTGAATTTTAGATGAAAAATCAAATATTTTGTGATCTAAACTACTTTTTTAAATTTATGATTCTACTTGGAATTTAATGTAAAATTTTAAAATCCTAAGCACCATATCGCATTTAAGTATGATGATTAAAAAAACTTGAAATTTCCACTGAAGAAAATTTACCACCAAATAATTATTGTTATTACCACCAAATGCTTGCACAAAAGTGTTGATCGAATTGGTTTTTTTGGGGGGGATCAGTGAAGTTGTCAGATCAATCAGCATGATTGATGAAACTATTATCTTAAATTCTGATCTGAAAATACCATGTTATTTTTGTGTTTTTGGTAAAAAATAAAGACTTTTATCATTCAACTTCGTTTTAATGATCATTTACGATCTAAAACTACATTACTTTAAAAAATCTATTTTCAATTTTAAAAAGGCTTGAAATAGGTTATTAAAAGGTAATGCATCAATAAAAATGTTAATTCCTAGCTTTTTTCAAATAAAATTTCCCTTTTTAAGGATGTCCACAGGTACAACTGGGTCTGTCCATAGGTACAACACTCTCCCCTATAGAAAGACAGGGTATGTTAGAAATTAAGCTTATTTGAATTACCTAATTCAAATATCTGTATAGGATGTTTTTAGGATACATTTTGGTTGTTGTTTTTTAAAGGACAGCACTATACGCATGAATGTTTCCTTTACTTTTTTACTAAAGAAGTCTTCGAACTTTATTAGTTTCAAGAAAAAAAAACAATATGCGATACTTTTTTTAATAGTTTTTATGAAACAATTTTTAAAAGAGGACAAATTAACTTACAGAAAATGAAATTTGCAATTTTAACGTATTTTCATATTTTCTATTTAATTCGCTTTATTAATTAAATTGACCACCTAAAACCAGTGTAAGATTGTTTTGGAAAAGGTATCAACTTTATAATAGAAAATTAACAACGTTCCAATACAATATTTTTTACTAAAAGGTGAACATTGGTCCCTTTTAAATGCAAACAGGAATTAAATTTCCCAACACTTTAAGCATCCAAAATTTTATAAATTATAATATTTACTAATGTCATGAACAGTATTTATATTTGCAAAGGAAGAAACTTAAATAATGTTTTGAATTATCCTTGAAAGCTTTTATTTTTTACTTGAAAGTTGTATATGTTTTTGGTGTGCGCTTTCCAGTTACAAATACACGCTTGCAGAGAAATACTTTTACAGGACACATGCGCCAGGTAAAGAAGCAACCTATACCGCTTTGTTTCAACGTATCACGCATCTAATATTTCGAACAACCTTTTTTTGTGAGTTTTAATAGTTGATCAATAAATGCATCTATAATATGTGCTGAATTATCTGATTTTGTATTTACAGCTGAAAATTTATATATTGTTTAGTATTTAAAATACTTGTGTAATTCGTTTGATTTTTGGTTCCAGTTTTTAAAATGAGTAAATACTTTCAAAAGTTAGAACCATTTAAAAAATATTAAATAAAAAGATTTAACTAATAGATTTATTTTCAATAAAATATCAAATTGTAAAAGGTTACTTATCCATAGTTATTTTACCACATCTGTACTCCCAAACCCAAATAGCATTTGATAAATTCGGATTATTTTTTAGTTTTTTATCAGTAAGAACTTACTTCTCTGATTTGAGTAATAATTATTTTTATAAGGTTTTGGGAGGCTTATCAAATTTATATCATAAGGCCTAATCTTTTACAAATGAATAATGTGCTTAAAAGCAGATGGCACCACAGTTTGAAGATTCTAAAAGTAAAACATGAATTTCTGTACAGTGTGGTTCAATGATTTTACTGCCATCTATACTTTTCGTTATACACTAGAAAGACAAAATAGTTTTAGTGTTTTTAAAGCATACAACAGCATTTAAAAATAAATTAATTGTAAATTTTATTTATGCTATTTTTCAAGTTATCTTATAAAAGATAACCACAACTGAAAACAGGAATAAAATTCAGTACATCAATTAAAGTATCTTTTAATATTGTGGGGGGAAAACGGTTTGATTGTATATTGCTAAAAATTTCATTAAAAATTTATTGTTACTGGGCAATTCCACGGGTAACTGACTGACATTTTTTAAGAAAAACGCATAGTATTTTGTTATTTTCTTCCCAAAACTAAATGATAAAAAAATACTTTCCACCCAGTTTATTGCTTTCTTGTTAGCTTAATCTAATGGCACAATTAAATTTTCAAAATGTCTTTTTATTGATTTTTTAAAAATTTTAAACGACATGGTAACTGACTGACATTTGTGAAACATTTATGTCAGTCAGTTACCTTGTTGTTAAAAATTTTAAAAAAAATCAATAAAAACATATTTTGAAAATTTAATTGTGCCATTAGATTAAGCTAACAAGAAAGCAATAAACTGGGTGGAAAGTATTTTTTAATCATTTATTTTTGGTAAGAAAATAACAAAATACTAAGCGTTTTTCTTAAAAAATGTCAGTCAGTTACCCGTGGAATTGCCCTACTTCGATTTAAAAAAAATCGATGATACACCTTTTAGAAATTTAGTGCCTTAATTCTCAACACCTTGATGTTAAAAATTACTTTTTTGAGTAAGACATGCTCGTTTTAAAATTTAATGGATAACTGCAGAAAATTTTTTTTAATCTTAATGTGTTCAGAATGGCCTAAAACCTCCAAAAAATGTTTTCATTTGCTTTTCAAAGCCCTAAATTTTAAGTTATTTTCAATTAAAAACAGCCTCTTTTGTGTCTAAGCTGAAACAGTTTGTGACGTGAAATGTGCTTTTTTTTCGCTTGTTGCTATAATCCCGCTTTGAAACAATGAGCACTAGTTTTTTTTACAGACTAGTGCATCGATGAAAACGGTGTTTCCCACATTTCCACTGGCACATGTGACGTCACATTGTTAGGATCTTTTTGTAATAAAATATTTACCTTTAAAAAAGTTTGTGGGGAAAGACAAGCGTATTTTTGGAATCAGGGGAGAATTTTTAATAAATTAAAATTGAGTATTTAAAATTTTAAGATTTGCTGCAATTCTCCATTCTCACTACATTATTTGCCAACTACATTTTAAAACACGTAATACCTAACTTAAATTGTGATATCAAAAATGGACGGTGTCAACCAGTCACTAGTCACACCTCGCCGTTTAACTTCCGCTTTAAGCTGAAAACTCCGATTACTAGTTGACCAGATCATTTAAAATTTTAAATAAAAGTAAATAATATTTTGAATAAGCAATATGAATTTTCTGATCTTTTATTATCTCTCTATTCTAAGAAAAAGTTTTTGGTGAACGGTTTCCAGAGAAAGGCTTTTTAATTACTGATCCGTATAACACATATTTGGTATCAAACTGTCCGGATTCTTTTGAGGATGTGCAATGTGCCTTTAGAATTTCCAAAAAAAAATCTCAATTTTAAAATATTTCCGTTTTATTAGATTTTGGATAAGGTCGCAGTTACAAAGCAAGAAACTATGAATTTAAAACAATTGAAAACATATTTCACTGGTTTTTTAATATTCAAATAGATTAAATAATCATCTTTCTATTTATAACACGAATTTAAAAAATATATTTTGTGTTATTTTTAACAATATTTATATTTTTGTTGTTCAAAGGGTTTAATTGTTGTTCAAACGGTTTTCATTATATTTTAAACTTATATATAATTAATTTATTTTTTAAATAACAAATTAATATTTTTATATTTATCTTTGTAGTTGTGGCAACCTAATCATTACTATATTTACAATAAAATATACACTCGCTTTCGGAAATTTTGAATTTTGCATTTATTTTTTATATCCTTTTGCAAGTATGTTTTTTAAGGTAGTAAAATGTAACTCTTTATTTTATAATGACAAAACGCAAACAACTAAATAACACGGGTGAATGTTTAGAAATAAGGATGAAAATGTTGGAAGTCTTGACATTCGGTGTCGTTGCTATGAAAATGACACAACTTCGAAGTTTGTTTCTCATGAAGATAAAATTCTAAATTTTCGCTATGTTTAAGATAATTACTACATTTTTAATAGTCAATCATTACAAATTTTAAGAAAGTTAAATTTATTCCTGAGATATTTCAATGCTTCCCTTAATGTATCTGTGAAAAAACATTACCTTAGGGTAGGGAAATGGGTAAAAGAATGTTTACATTGCTTTGTTGTTAATTTTCTTGGGGTTCAATTCCGTTATAGTTCCCGCTAAATATCGCCAATCTCTTTCGAACGCTCAATATTCAAATGTAAACTAATTTTTCTAATTTTTAATGATAAACTGAAAAGTTATAGATCTAATTAAACACTTTAATCTATGAATTTGAAACAATTTAGCAGTATTTATAGTGTCCAAAAGAGATTAGTGATATTTAGCGGGAACTATAACGGAATTCAACCCCAAGAAAATTAACAACAGAGCAATGTAAACATTTTTTTACCCATTTCCCTAAGGTAGTGTGTTTTTCACAGATACATTAAGGGAAGCACTGAAACATTAAGGGAAGGTTCATATTTAGCGGGAACTATATATGAACCTTTCTTGGAATTATAAAGCGATCCGCCAAATCATGTTACCATAAAGGAAATGACAAAATTCCACCTCTGAATAAATATTCGCCATTTTTGAAAGAATACCACGGAGAAGTACTACCCCTGTGTTAAGAATGTTTTATAAAGTAAGTGCAGTGAGCTGGGTTTTGTGGGGAATTGTGAAGCGGTCCAAAAGTTACTGCGTCAGCAGTTAACGGGGGTTGGCGAGCGATAGCGAGCAGGGGGCGGTAGCCCCCTAGTTTAATAAATATAAATTTATGTTTTTTTTGTCTTAAATTTCGTTGTAAATTTAAGATATTTTGAAATAAAATATATCGTGAGGCAAGATGTCACCTTAAGATGGAGAAATAAACCCTACAATTTATGCATTTCAACAATGCAATCGGAGTTTCCATCGGTAAGTTACTTCCGGTTGACACCGTCCATACTGATTTCTTACTAAAAAAGAAAAAGTGCGTTTTAAGGATCGGTGTTTATACCTTCCCTTTGGGGCGTCTTATTTTTAGTATTTTTATTCTACCACACATGAGTAATTTTTACTCTGCAAAACGAAGAATACCCTAATAGAGGACAATTTTCTTTCGGCTTATTATTTAACCATTTATCTTCTCATTGACACATCACCTGCTCTTTTTGTGAACGCAGCGTTTTGCAGTGCTTATCTTATAAGTATTTCAACAAACACATTTTTTCTGTATTTCTGTAGAATTTTGACTCTTTTAATAAAACTATTTCTTTGAGACGTTAATAAATGAACGCAGTAACTCTAAAACCTATAGTGTTTTCAAATTTAAATTCAGTATTTTTCAAACAATTGGCCTTAAAATGGTACTCCATTGTGTTAAAAAGTTTTTTGACGAAATAAGAATTCGCTCTACAGAAGCAAATTATGATACAATTCCTTCTTTTTTGTGTATTTCTTACAAGTTAATAATCAAGTTTGAATTAGATTTCAAAGCTCAATATTATTTTGTGGAGCAGTAAATGCAGCATCGGGAGAGGATCGTTTAAAAATCCTATTTGACCTTCAAGATTAAAATATTAAGCAACAAATCTGTAATTTGTAAACCTAGGGACCTACCTGATATGATAATATTCGAACTAGCTTTTAAGTAACATTAATGTATTTTATATTTTTCAAGAAACATATGGTCGTATTTGCGTTTTCAAATATAAAATCTCTAATGCTTTATGGAGAGACTAAAATAAGAGATTTTATACAATTTTTATTGATAAAAGGGATAAAAGGGATGATTTAACATCCTCAAGGTAGGATGTTTGCTTGACTGCTTGAAATTATGATTTTACTATCCCAAAATTCACACAGCTCTTTATCTCACATGGTCATACTTTATCTCTCTTATATGAATGATTCCGAATAGTTTTGGGGGGTCTACATCTTTTCTTTACTATATAAAGCTCGAATCTCCAAAAAAACTGTTATAAATATTTATTAATTGAAGAGGTAAACAAGGTAAAGAAACTTAACTAATTTCTGCTGAATCATTTTTCTTTTTAAGCCATAAAATGTTCAAGTATGTAATTATTATTTTAAAGCAATAAATAATTTATACCTATAATTGAAAATGCTATATTAATGGAAATACAAAAGTTCAACAGAAATTTTTACAGATTTTATAAAATATTATTCCAATAAAGGTAAATTGTTTTACAAATCATAAAGTATCATATAGCAAGTAATGTATTAGTTTTCCTATAAGAAAAGTAGATTAAAGCTATGTTATTATTACCAGATAAACCAAGATTTATTGGTATTATGTAGAGTTTTGTCAGATTACATTAAGTCTCTTATACTATCAGGGATTAGAACCAAAGTAAAAAAACTTTCGCATCCGCATTATGTATAAGTTTAGAACAACAAAAATAGATGTATTATCGAGTAACTGGTATAAGTATTTAGGATATAATTTTATTGATATAATTATTCCATCCCTGTAAAAATTTAGGTTATTTTATGATATTAAAGTAACATTTATAAGCATAAGCAATTTGGAGTTTTTAACTGTACTTATGAAACTTAAGTATTAAATTTATAATATTCAATTGATATATTACCTAAGATTTATTGATATGAATTTATGAAACCATTAAACGAAGAGTAGAGGGTAAAAATCATTGAATTACATTCTCACTTCTTCGGTGCATTTAATTCCTTTTGAATTTTTTTAAAGTGAAACAAAATCACTTCCAAAAAAGAACCCCATCTACCTAAATAATTTCTAATTTTTTGTACAAAAAACTTCTTGTGTATAGGTACTGTGGAACTGCAGCACTGCACGTCTATAAGATCTATGATAATGGTTCTTTTCTCTCTTAAATTTTCCTTTCATAATTTATAGTACTTGAGTTCAATGTCACTAATCATACGAAGAAGACCTTATTTCCGCAAATAGTTCATATCTACACGATCTTTTTGCGTTTCAACAGTGTTTTTATTTTTTTCTCTCCGTTTGGTTTGAAAAAAAAAACCACTCTGTGTGATACGTTACTTATATTTTGAAGTTTATTTCTTTCAAAATTATTTTTAGGATGTTTTTGATTGCATTTCGCACAAACTTAACCAAGAAGGGATTTAAATTTGAAAAATAGGTTAAGATTTTAACCACAAAAATTTCATTACAGTAATTAATTTTTCTTTTAACTTCCAATTACTTCCTTTCCTTTTACATATAATATATTCAATTTTATAATTATATTTATTATAACATATTTTATAATTATATTTGCAATTATTTTATAATTATTGAGTAATAGTTTTAAAACAAATATTTAAAATTCTGTGCAACAATACCTTTAATATAGCTTCAACTACGATCAGCCATTGTGTTTATTCAGACAGTGACTATTTAAGATATAATTTAGAATTAGTAGAACTATAAATTCCTAAAACTGTGAACACTTCCTGAGAAACTTATAGGTTTGTTATATGGAATTTTCAAGAGCTTTCTAATGTATAACACGTCATCTTTCTCTGTGTGTAAAATAACGGATCTTTTTATTTTAACTATTTCAATAAGAACAAATTTAGTTCAGAAACAAATAAAGTTAAAAGGTAAAATAACGTTCAAAAGTAATCAGCAATATTAGAACAATCGCAGAATAAGTGCAGTATCTAGTAATTCATTATTTTTATGGTTTGTATTACGTATCTTGATTAATTAGTAGTAGGGGAAAAGGGTAAGAGGACATTTGGCTATAAAATGGAGTTTAAAAGCCAGATCCTCAAAAATTTGCAAAACGTACGTTTATTGGCACACAAACCCAGGTAAAAAAGGGAAGGTCTTAGCTTTAACAAAAAAAATGTTAAACGCAAAAACTCGACGTGGAGGTTTAAAAGAACGAAGGACCAAAAAATTAAAAGACATAGCACTCAATTCTTCTGCCGCCTTCGTGGAAAATTCCTCCCTCATGTCATCACTTCTTGAATATATAACACTGTTCAACAATGAAAAAATTTCCTTGATGAAAATAGTCATTTCTTATAGATTTTGGGTCGCTGAATACGAAAATCACCATTAAAATTCTCAATAGGATTTTCGGGGAACAGCCCCTCCCCCTTTTTACGTTTTTCGACGACTTTATAACTTTAAACTCGATTTTCAGGGTCAAAAAGCATTGCTTTAATCTTCAAACTGCTCCCCAGGGGACAAGAAAGGTTTAAATTAATAAAATATGATAAATTTATAACAAATGGATAGGTTTAAGGGGTAACTACCCTTCAAAAATGCAAAAAATTAGCTTAAAATTATAGAGGTTTTAATACGCTATTTTTTCCTCTTATTTTTTACGCAATTCACGTTTGAAGGGTCCTAACCCTTCCCCAAGGACACAAATTTGATGGGAATATGCAGCAATGGTTTTTACTAAAAGCGGTTGAGGTGAGAGCCCCCCAAAGCACCCACAGAAAGGTTCAATGTCGCACTTAGAGTTAAACTGTGCTGTACAAAAAAAAATTTGAAGCCACTAACTGAATTTCAGCTGATTCTTGTGTAAAATGATCTGCTGAATTCAAATATGACACCCATTTTCCTCCATCACCCTCAGTTTTTAAGGGGATGCCCCCTAATTGTTATCCACAGCCGTGCATCTATTTACATCTTTAAACATGGAATCCTCACTCCCTAAAACCGGTCAGTTTTTAAAGAACTGAAGAGTTTCTACTTAGGATAGACCAAAAATATAAGAAAAACGTCATTTGTAATCTTTTCAAAATCATCAATATTAATTCCTGAGCTCGCGAGCGCCTTCGCAATTCTGGGAGTCTTCCGAACTCTTCCGCGGGGACTTCTGAGAGGCTAACACCTCAGCCGCTTTTAGTAAAAATTATTGCTGCATATTGTCATCAAATTTGGGTCCTTGGGGAAGGGTTAGGACCCTTCAAACGGGAATTGCGTAAAAAATAAGAGGAAAAAATAGCGTATTGAAACCTCTATAATTTTAGCTATTTTTTGTATTTTTAGGGGGGTAATTACCCCTTAAACTTATATATTTGCTATAAATTTATCATATTTTATTAATTTGAACATTTCTTGTTACCTGGGGGGCAATTTGAAGACTAAAACAATGCTTTTTGACCTTGAAAATCGAGTTTAAAGTTATACAGTCGTCGAAAACGCAAAAAAGGGGGAGGGGCTGTTCCCCGGAAATCCTGAGTCAATTGAAAATTTTAATGGTGATTTTCGTATTCAGTGACCCGAAATCTATAAGAAATGACTATTTTCATCAAGGAAAAAATTTTGAAAGTCAAATTTGTTGAACAGTGATAATCCACACTTTTTCGTTTTTGTAAAAAAATTTATGAAATAATATATATGAATAATTATGCACTGCATTTTATACTTTCCAGGTTTCAGCTTCTGATGAGAATGAGGTATTCTCACGTTTTGAGATTACATTTTATTAAAATAGTAGATAAAAAACCATGAAGAATGACATTTACATCAACTATTTCCGTGGCCTAGTTTCTGAGATATAAATTTTTGAAATTTCGATTTTTGTTTTGGCGGGAAAACACTTTCGAATCACAAATCATGCGCTGTGAGGTCACATCCAATAGAAGCCCGTTTTCTGATCACGTGACAACAGAAAACACAATGGTTTTCATGCGCTGTGACGTCACATCCAATAGAAACCCGTTTTCTGACAGCGTGACTTTTCTGACGTTTTGGCAAAAATAAAATTGAATTTTATATTATTTAAAACACATTTTTGAACTTAAAAATCAGAAATTTGGGAGTTTTAGACCATAATGTATCGAAAAAGTATAAAATCAAGCAAATCCCTCACTCATGCAAATACCTCATTATCAAAGTAGGAAATAAATGTCTATTTAAGAACTATAGTATAGGTATATTACTCTCATGTGGTGAAGAATAAGATAAATTTTATGATTCGCTCGCTCCTCAGCTATATTATGCGAATATAGCTGAGGAGCTCTCAGCTCTTTTATGCGAACTATTAGCTGACGATGTTAAAATTCTCTAAATCGTCCATAAAATTCCCTAACATTCACTGCAGTTAAAATGTTATTAGAACGTGTGCGTTGCGTTGATTGGAAGAAAATATATTTCACATTGATATTCACTTTTATAGAGAAAAATTAGAGGCTAACCACAACAAAACAACATTTTGTCTCATAAACAAAATATAAAAAGAATGAAAATAATAAGGGTGGTCCTTTAAGATAACTAAAGATATTATAGGATCATATAATGCCACTCGCATCTACTTGCAAACTAGTAGAAGAACCGCTGCGTTCTCTTACCCTCCTTGCCCCTAATTCATCGAATGCAATTTCTTAAAGAGAACATTACATAAGCATTATAACTTCCCATCGTCTTATTATACACAAATACACACTTAAATGTTCCCACACCGGATGTGAAGACACCTGACACATTCGGAAAACGGTCCCACCAATTTTGTCTGTTCACGCAATGTCCTTTCCAGACAATGCATTCTGTTAGACTAATCTGTTTACGAAGAGTTTTTCAACGACGTTTTTCCGGTACTCCTGTTCAAGCTAATTGCAGGTTCGGTGGAAGAACGGTAGTCAAGTTCCAGCCTGAGGAGATGCACATGGAAATTTAGGCTAGGTAGAGAAGTGGGGTTTTGCGTTAATATATCCTGTGTAATAAATTATTTTCTAGCATCGTGTGACTTAAAGTTTATTCTTAGTTTGGTTCCTTGTTCTCAAGTTTCTAACGGGTTACCTTAATATTGACGTTTCTCTAAAACGAAACTGATTTTATACTAATATCCATTTTCAGTACTGATTCCAATAGTCAGTAGTAATAATTTCTATTAGTAATATAGTTAAAAGTATTTCCAATATTTAATAGTTAATAAAGATTTACAATAAGTGCTACACCCAATAGTGAAATTTTGTAGCCAAATTTTATTTGATGCAGACAGTTTTTTTAGTTGTAAGTAAAAGAAATTTACTTGGATTTTTCGAAAAATTCATTTTATTTAGAAAACATACGTTTTTATGATTCACTTAAAAAATAAGTTTTAGGATGCTCAAAACTTACGTAATGCTTAGTGTGATCATGTAGAGCAGCGGTTCTCAAACTGTGGTCCGCGGACCCCTGGGGGTCCGCGAGTTACCTTGGGGAATTCCTCAAGTTACTTTTAGAATTCCCCAAAGAGTTTCAAAATGAAATGAAACACTAGTTTTAAGAGGCAATTTCAAAAACTTTCTGGGGGAGAACCCTCAGCCCCCTCGAAATTTGTCTTCAATGCATAATTTTTTCCTTGAAATTTAAATGGTTTACAAGGAATTATTCTCTTCAAGTGTAACCAAAAACATGCCTCAAAATACACATCTTTTTGAGGCTAATTTTCAAAAAATTTTCTGGGAGAGACCCCAAACCCTCACAGAGTAATTCAGGGGCGTATATAAGGGTGGGTGAAGGGGCCCTATATCCCCTCCCTGAAATATGGACTTGGTGTATCAAAACAAATTTACACCCTGTTTTTTTTATCAAATGTCCGAAAATTTTTTGGGGTAGAACCCCCAAACCCCATCTAGTACTTGGTACTTTATTAATAAAAACCTTTTTAAAATAAGTTCACCAAAATCGAAATCCTACCTAAGAATATTGTCTGAAATTTGGAAGTGTATCAGCACCAAGTTAAAACCATGTGTGTTTTTAGGGTCATATTTCTAAAATTTTTCTGGGGATGATCCCGCAGATACCTTTTTGTTCTTAAAACTCTATTGTTATAAACTTTTTTTTTACATTAAGTTTATCAAAATGCAAATCTTACAAAAAAAACTTATATTGAAAAAATTCTTACTAGGGGTATCAAAACTAATTAAAACCTTGTTTTTCGAGTCGAATTTCCAAAAATTTTCTGGGGGAGGACCCCCAGACCCCCTTTTGTAGCTAAAACTTAATTACTTATAACTTTTTCCCTAAGACGCAAATTCTACTTAAAAATGTACTAAAAAGCTACTTGGACCAATGAAATATACATAGAGGGCTGAGGAATAATTTTTGTCCCCTCCCGAAATAAACATCTATATACGCCTCTTGAGTAATAATTGTAAAATTTTATTATGATTTATATAAACTAATTTTATTTAATCTAAAACCCAAAACAAAAGTCTGGTTACGGCATTTGGTGTTTAAAATGTTGGGGGTCCGCGACGTCTGACTGCTACATAAAGGGGTCCGTGACGATAGAAAGTTTGAGAACCGCTGATGTAGAGGAATAAAACATTTATATATTAAATTTAAAAGTATAAAGTCAACTGTACTTCTTTAAAGCTGTTAGATATCTATAAAATGTTTTAATTCCTTGTTTTTTTTATAAAAAAATTTTATGTCAGGTAATAAGGTAAATGTGGGTATAGTGGACACTGTACCAATAGTGGCCACCTAGCTGATTAATTTTAAATTGAACGAGTTAGAGCAGAGGTTCCCAAACTATTTTGGTCATGGAACCCCCAAATTTGTTACCAATGATCGCGGAACCCTGAATTTTTTTCAATCAACGACTTTTCAAAATTTCATATATGATATTAAATGAAACCAGGTGCTGATCCAGCACCGGTCCAGGGGGGGGGCACTTTTGCAGACAATCACCTTTACCTTTTGGCAAAAATGTCAAATTCTTGGAGATTTTCTTAAAGTATCACGCAAGATCCCCTTCTAGTACCGCTGGGGGGTACGGGGGTCCTCCCCAAGAAAAATTTTGAAATTTGACTTGTAAAAGTAGATTTTTAACTAATTTTAAGAAGCTTTTTAGGGCCAAGAGGAGGCTCCAGGCCTTAACCTTTACCTTTCGACAAAAAATGTCAAAATGTTGGGGATTTTCCAAAAAGTATCGCACAAGATCCCCTTGTGAAATCGTGGGGGGGTCTGGGGGTCCTCTCTCAGAAAAAATTTTGAAATTCGACTGGTAAAAGTAAGGTTTTAACTCATTTTGAGAACATTTTTTGGTGCAAGGGGGGCGGCGCTGTCGATTCTTATTTTTTACACCATCCTAATTTTTTAATGAAATAAAGTTTGTCTTATGGAACCCTTAAATTTTTTCGTGGAACCCCAGGGTTCCGCGGCACCCACTTTGAGAACCACTGAGTTAGAGGCATCAAACAGCGTCAAAATTCATAGGCATAGTAGATTGTGCAATCAGATCAGCTGGTAAATTACCACCGACACCACAGATCAGCATTGGAAGGGTATTTAAATATTTGAAAATAACAACATCGGCCGAGTGACTGAAATTTGATTTTGTTTATTGAATCGCGTAAGGAAACGGGTATGTGGGAACTGATTTTTTGTTATTTATTACCGCTTGATTGACTTTTAAATTTATTTAAAGATAAAGAAGAGTGCATAAAATGATACTGAATAGAATTTACTTGAAAATGTTGACTTAACGAGGGTTTATGGGGGTGGCCACTTTACCAACACATAATCTTAGATTTTCCAGTAGTGACAACCTCAATGGCTTCTAACAGAAACTTAAATAATATTTAATTAATTTGAATTAGTTTTTCTTCATAAACTGTTGATTGTGCTTTAAAATGAGTGTTGTATTAATTTGGTTTGATTTTGGCTTCGGGAACCAAGGTTTCTAAAACATTCAATTACATGCTAAATTCCTCTCAAATCAGACAGCGTAGGCTTTGGGCCGAAAACTATCAAGCCTGTTATTCTAAATTAAATAAAGCTAATTTGATTTTATCTAAAATATATTTCGTTGGGAAGGAAGATTTAATTAGAACTAAACTACTATACATACTTCATTTTATGCATAAACCCCCTCATATATAGGCAGAAAAAGAGAGGTGTCCACTTTTGATACAAGAGGTGTCCACCATAGAAACAACAGCTACATCTATGTGGTCAATATAGATGCAATTTGGCGTACTTTTTAAAAATTAATTAAAAATACTTTACCAATCTAATTAAAATTTTTAATGGTGAAATCGAAAGAAGAAGATATAATTAACCTAAAAATAGGATGATAACCGTTTCGAAGCAAATAGGTTGGTATTTATTGAGAATTTAAGCAAAGATTTTCCTTAAAGTGTCCACTTTACCCACATTTACCTTAGATATTTTTTGGATTAAAAATGTTTACACATTTTACAAAAAACTTTACATTTGCTCTTATAACAAGATTATTCTTTGTTTCATTTCACTGCCATGAAATGTAGAAATATGAAAAGATAGAATCTCAGAATAATAATGATTAGAAATAAAGATTTTATTGAGATTATAATTTTATAATACGGTGAATTTAATTAAAATCGAATTTTTTGTGCTGGTGAGTTAAATTTGTATCTGCCTTTGAACATATGTTATGGTGAATGTCCGAAATTGGAGAATGTCGACATTCACCGGCGGTGATTGTCGACAATCACAGATAAGCGACTATGAGATTGTCGACATTCACCGGTGAATGTCGACATTCCCCAAATTTCGGACATTCACCGTAACATATATATTTATTTAGCCGTGAATGAAATCGGAATTTTCTACTATTTTTTTTAACAAAACTGTAATAATACGAAAGAATAATACCAAATAATATTTATAATCACGAAATAAATATAAAATAATTACAAACTTCAAACTTTTAGAACATGTTTTCTCACCAACTTTTGTGAAAATAATATCATGCTAAAATGAATCAAAAATACGTAGTATATCATCTAAAAAAACAAGCTATTTTGAATTGCTTATATCATATTTTAAAATATTTTCCCCTCTCTTTGTGCTTCTTAAAGCAATAAATTGAATATCAAGCTGATTGATATTTTAGAGAGTAAGCCATAGAAAATTAAGAGCAAGTTACAAAAAGGTACAAAAATGCTAAAAAAAGTTATGTAATTCGGTGTAAAACCGATACATACAAACAATTCCAACAGACGAAAATTTTTTACACACTAATAGTTAACATCGATCCCCCCCTTTTCCTATAACTAACCGAACTTCGAAACACTTTCACTCCAATGTACAATTTATTCCCTTTCTTTTTAACCAACTTAAGTTTTTACCCCACATCAATCTCAGAAGGTCCGTTTATCTTTTTTAACTGAATGATAATAGATTTTTAAGAATGAAAGTATTTGCGGTTCCCTCCAGAACACTATATTTGTGGCCCCAAGTATATGCACTCCAATACTCCACACAAGTATAAACACAATTAACATAACACTTTTGTTGTTCTCAAATTAACAAAACTTAGTAAAATTACCTTATTAGCACAAACTTCTTATTGCGAAGTGATAGCGTTTAAAAACTGTCGTATCCATAAATTTGTTCTAAAAATACTTAGAATCTGAAAGTTTTTCTTAAATCTGAATCAAACGCTATGAGAACTAAATTTTAGCAACATTTTTACAGCAATTTCCTTTGCATAGCAATCATCTTTTAGTTAGAAGTACTCCTTTTTGTGTTTACTTTGGTGCTCAAAAAGTGTTTCACGCATTAGCAGTGCAGGATTGTAGTTTATTTTAATGGTGTTGACTAACACTGAAGACTATTATCATTAGGAATTAGAATTAAAATTATGTTATAAAGTAATTTTGTTTTTCTTTTAATAATTATCTTACAGGATATAACTTTGAGATCGCTTCATGCTAAAAAAAAGTTTAAATAAAAAGGTTTTTTTAAGCAACTTAGCAAATAAAATAAACGTGTTAGAGCGTAGTTGTTTTTTCCGCATATAGAGTGCTAACAAGGAAAATCTCGTTTTACAGGAATTCGACTCGGACGTTGTAACCATTTTCTAAATTTAGCCAAACTTGATTTTAAATAAGTTATATTAAGGGTTATACATACTAAAATAATTATATTATGCATTTCAAATCTCCAAAAATTTTCAAGACCACTAAAAGGATATATACCCCTTTTTATTAATAAGCTATTAAATAATATCCTTCTATCTAAAGCTATGTTTAAAAGTTATTTTCCTTACAAGTGTATCTGATGTATAATTTAAAATATATGCAAAAAATTACGTATTACATCATTAAAAAATAAGAGGTATAGGAGGATTTCCACATCGGACTGTTGACTAATTTGAAATAATCTTAACCATAAATTGTGTCTCAAATACTTCGAATAAAAACCATAAACCCCAATTGTCTAGCTGAAAACTACTGTTAAGGGACTAAATATTAAAGGTTCATTAACAAATTTAAAATATTTTAAAGAAAAGTGCCGTTTTTCTAACGTTTACTTAATTTTTATGCGATTTGTTAAAATACTACTAAAAAACACAAAACTGGCATAATGTAATTACAATAATAAACTTGTTCGAATTTTGTTGAAAAGATAACAGCATACATGTTAAACAACACAATAAACATTTTAAAGTTTAATGCAATGAAAAGTATGAAAGTTAAATTAGGGGGTTTGGTAAGCAGAGTTTGTTTTTTACAAATTTTTTTAACTACAAACCAATATTCGATTAATCATTTAAAAATGTTTCATAAAAAGTATTTCACACAATAAAATTATATTTGAACCCTATAAACTATTGAGTAACACTTCATATCGCATTTTAAAGAAATGGATTTTAAGGAAAACCTAACTTCAAAGCAAACAATTGACATTATTTTTTTAGCATCAAATAGAAATAACATTTGCTTATAACGATTTGATTGTAAAACTTCTATGTAGGAAAAGGAAGTTTTTAGTAGAATATTTTTGATGAAATTTGAATGACATAAACTATTGAGCAACAGTTTCATCACATTTTACATTACATTTAAAAAGAAGATGGATTTTAATAAATACCTAATTTCAAAGTAAACAAATGTTATTTCTTTTTTGTTGGCTGTTTATAACTTTCATAAACTGTCATGTAGAAAAATTTGAAGTTTTTCCACAGAAAATTTTCAATTAATACCATCATAAACCTCATTCAAAAACACAGAAATTTGAGTGTAGTTTGTTTGTATTATATTAAAAAAGCACTCACAGTTACTTTTTCCGTTGGTGGTGGGTAGCACAGCATCATGCAACGCATCCGTCCCGTTCATCTGCGTCGGACTCGTCGTGTTGATTCTCGTCATCGCGAGTCCGAAACAATAATATCCACAACAACAACAACAAAAACAACAACACTCCCCAGAGAAACAACGGGTGAGGGGACCCCCAGGCCCGCGCACGGCACCCCACGAAGAAACCCCACCAGGTAAAACCAACCTTTAAATAAAAAACACCTTGCCAAAAATGAGAGAGATCCACTAGTGTCCCGAAATCGGCTCTATTTTTTGAACGCTGAAGTGTCCCTAGGTCGAAATATCTCCGTCAACTAACGGAGGGGGGATAATCGGAGGCCGCTCATTGGCTGAGCGGAGGGGGGAGAGAGTTTCCTATAGGTCATTGGAGCGAGGGGCTTGTGAGTGGTTGATGAGCCGCCCGTTTGTGATTGGTTGGCGTGATGGAGAGGGGGAGAGGAATTTTCCACTTGCTGGGGTGTTGTTTTCTTTTCTTCAAAGCTCCGTTACTTTTTTTCTCTCTCTCTTCTCTTCGGTGTTATTATTATTATTTTATTTCGGGGAAGGTTCGATTTTTTTCCTCCTCCTCCCCCTTTCGGCCTACTAACAGGTTGAGGAAGGGGATTGAAGCTGTCGTCCCTTTTTTCCGGTTTCGTTTTCTTTCGGTTCCGGTTTGAATCCCTCTCGGGACCGGTAGGATGTCTCGTGTTTTCTCCTGATGCGGGGAGTTAGATCCCCTTGGAGGTTTCTCTTTTTATCTTGCTGCGTCCTGAATTTATTTTGGTTTCTTTTTTCTCGACTTAAAAAAAACAAAAGTTGTAAGTAAGGAATGGATCATTAGATTTGGTTGAGATTGAATTTGTTATTTGATACTTACGATGGGGGCGTTTTTGTAATAAGTTAAAAGACTAATTTAGAATTATGTCGAGCTTGGTTCCAATTAATTACACAAAATCTCAGTAAGTAACGAGATTGTTTATCTGTTTTTTCAAATCCAAATAATGTATGGAACAAATTTGATGAAAAGTATTGTTTACATTGATTAATACTGAAGGAAATATTTTCCCTATTATTTTTTATCGTACTTTTTTACATTAAAAACAAAATTCACAGTTTGAAAAGGTGATATGAAGTGAAAGGCTGAAGGTTATATGCTTTAACATTCATTTTCATAGGCATTGCCAGCATAGGCATTCATAGGCATTGCCAGTGGATAATAAATGTGATGCCATACCATACAGTAACTCAAAATTCAAGTCTTCTTATTTATCCTAAGAAAGTTTATTATCTCTTTTAAATATTATATATACTTTTATTTTCTTATTTCCTTACTCATAAAGTGTTTAAAATCTACTGGTTTCTATAGATAATAGAAATAACACTTCCTGGAAAACATACAAGTTTTTCAACATAATCATATTATTGGGTTTGTTCCGTTTGAATTTTTTTTGATATTCTATTAAATACTAGAGTAGTACAGAGAAAAATAACTCTAGAAAAGTAAAGAAATCCATGTTTTCCAAGATGTGTTATTTCTATTGAAACCAGATGGATTGAAACACATTTATTAGTAGTAAAGAAATTAGAAGGATTTTGAGAAAAAGTTAATTTTTCTTTAACTGACTAAAAAGGCTTGAATTCTGAGTAACTTGCAAATTATCAACGTTTAATGTGCCCATTACTTTTAATAAATAGTTTTTGTTAATACCTCAAACACTAGACACTAAACTGCTGTTAAAAAATTCTGACTTTCAATGTATGAGCCACATCAACTTAAAATTTCAATGATCAACCAATGAACACTCTCATACCCCTCCATCTCAATCGGACTTCATCACCTCAGAACAGAATGCCTTTCTAGCGTTAGAATAAAAGCTCCATGGAAATGACCAGTCACTAATGGAGACAGATTAGACCAGGAAATCCAAGAGGCTGACCATGACCGTCTGAAGGTGAAGGTCAGTAGTCTGAGGGGGTCAGCTGCGGACTGAGGGGGTCCTGCAGTAGGGGGAGGGTGGCCAAAAATAGGAGGCCTGACCCATGTCCTGCTCGGGGGGAGCTGGGAGGAAGCTCGGGATGTTCAATGAGTCATTTGATGGGCAGCTGATTCTTTCTGATTCACGCCGGCTGGTTCCGTCCGAATATGTTGCTTGTCACACCTATTGGATTGGATTCAGCGTTCATCGTTGTTTTTTGGAGTTGGTGATGTGACCAATTTTGTTTTTCTTCTGAGTATGCTTGAATCGGGTATAATTCCAAACTTTATTACGAAATTACTTATCTTTTTTAATTGATGTAGATTAGTTTGATAAATCACAGTATTTGGGGTGTGTAATTTGTTAAGGGTATGAGATTGATTGTAAGAATATGACATAATTTCTATTCATGAATTTCTGAAGATTTTAATAATGAAGTACGAAAATATTTTATACGTATCTCTCTATTCCAAAAAAAAGTTTTTGGTAAATGGTTTCCAGAGAAAGGCTTTTTAATTACTGATCGGTATAACATGTTTTTGGGTATCAAACTGTTCGGATTATTTTCGGGATGTGCAATAAGCCTTTAGAATTTCTAAAAAAATTCTCAATTCTAAAATATTTACATTTTTCTGGATTAAGGATAAGGTTGCAGTTAACAGCAAGAGACTGTCGTACAATTTATTATCCCTCCATGCACCTCGCATTTTTGCACATCCCAACGGTTTGGTCCTGACGAGCTTAGTGCGCAACTGCGCATGCTCGGAGAGAAAAAAAGGATGTTCTTCGGATAATTTCAATTAATTATGAATCCCCGCTGGTGCAGTGGTAGCGTGCATGCTTAGCATGCGGTAGGTCGTGGGTTCTGTCCCCGATTTATTGTTTTATTGAAATTTCTAAAAAAACCAGCTAAAATAAGTCCACACGCATGCGCACTAAGCTCGTCAGGACCAAACCGTTGGGATGTGCGAAAATGCAATACCAACGACCAATCGACGCCATATTTTATGATGAAAATAATTCCTTTCACTTTAAAAATGCGCTTCAAAATACTTTCAAAATAAAATATTTTTAAAATACTGATAAGAGTTTTCCTGAAACATTTATATTCAACAGGGCAGAATAAATCTTTTAGTCAGTTAGACATTACAGTAAAATAGATTATGCGGGGTAAACATAAAAATAGTATACATTGTCGATGACATATGATTAAGTATCCATTTTTCCCATGTATAGAGGCTTTTTAACGCTTTTTTTAACAAACTAGTTAATAAATATTAAGAATTTTCTTTCTGAAATTTTAATGGATAAAAAGCAGTACAAAAACACGAATTACAGACACACATTTAATTTTTTCTTTGAAAAATGGTATTAATTGATTCTTAAATTTTTTATGCAAATTGTACACTTTGCACTTTTTTATTGTTTTATCTAGAGGGAATTAGATCCCTCTAGTTTTTGAACTCAGAAAAAATTATGCTGACCAAAATGAAAATATCTCAATGCACGGCACTCAAAACCTAAAGAGAGAAATGCACAGAAGAAAAACAAGTTTATATTTCTTCATGTCATCATTTGAACAAGGATACATAAAAAATACTACAATGTATAAAAATAAGTATTTTTCTTTGAATTTTTATACGATGTATGTTCTGATAAGATCGATAGGAAAATAAATACTAATTGTTATTCAAAGACCAAAAAACACCGCTGGTATAGCTTGTTTCCGCTTCTTTAAAATGTTTACCTATTTGCATGAATGAAATATTTTACTTTCATGTGATTAAAAGGCCGAACTTTTTTTAAACACTAACTCTAATTTAAATAAACTGACGCATCTGCGAGTAACAACTACCCTACTGAAATTACATCGAAAATACTGAAGCTTTCTTCCCTCAAAAAACGGCCACATAGAATAGCCCCGGGGCCATTGTTGTTTTGTTTTCCAATTACTTTCAGTGAGAGTGGTGCCAATCTATGTTGACATATGGGAGGTGGGGTCAGGCGGATCACCTTTCTGCAGATGTCTGAGCTCGAACTAATAACTCAAAAGTGGGAGCCTTTTTGAGTTATAACTACACCTAGTTGAAAAAAAACCTTACTTGTGTAAAAACACTTTTCCTTTCAAGCAATGTCCGGGTTTCTTTCATCATTGCTTCAAAAAAATTATTGAAACTTAGAATCTTCACGTAATGTGAAATTAAATGGAGGTTATGAAACTGGTTTGAAAACTACTTATTCCAATATTTTAACTAGTAAGAAATTAGAGCAATGAATATAAAAATTTATATTAATCAGTTCAAAATTAACTAATAAAAACTCAACTTCTACAAAATGGCAATTAAAAAAAGCAATAAATCAATTTTATTATGGTTTTTATTGGAGCAATCAGGAAGAAATATATAGCTTTGTCCTTAAAAAAACACGTCAAAAGGTATCCTAAAAAGAACCATAGAGTAATTTTTAGTTAAAAAAGTCAAATAATCTTATTTTCTCATATACCCTGTCTCTATATGCCATTTATAGTGACAGGGATGTAAAAATATATGTCAAAGAACTTTCTTTTTTATTTATTTTTATACAGGTAGATATTGTAGATTTTTACCAACAATTTTCTTAAGATACACAGATTTTTATGTTGTAAAACTATGATATTAAGGCTCTAAAATACTTTTCATGTGTTTTTATGATAAGAATAAAAAATCCAAATTTTAGCTCATTCCACCGTTTAGAGTCTTTACTGTAGTTTTTGAGAAATCAGAGGAAAAAAAACCTATGTGGGAGTTGAAAATTCTTTCCTCTTTTATAGCTGACCAAGTAACAAAAAATAGTAATGATAATTAATATTACACGTTATATACAACCAATTATGCAAAATTAATGCTTGTTGCAATGATTTTAGTTTTTTCCTTTCAGTTTTTAAATAAATGATGCCAAGAAACATTATCCAAAGATAGCATTTCACTAATCATTGGATTTAGTGAAAATACCAGTTCGTTCATTTACGATCTTTGATCTACAACTCTCATATTAAATTTTGTTTATTAAATTTTCATTTCTCATATCATTTAACATGACTAACATACAACGAATGCGAACAGATTGTCCGTAGATCCCACTGCTTTTCAACAAAAGGCAGAGGAACGAACAGACCCCGGGAAGCACAGTCAGACAGACGGGATCGCTTTCAACACAGGTAACTGTCTACCAGAAGCCGTTGCTGGCAAACGGTATAATAGCAGCCCGCCTGATTGACTTATTTTGCAGGCTCCAGTAGACACTGGGACCGAACATCCTGTAAACAGTGGTCAGTGGACCTCGGCTGCTCCATTTCGTAAACAACCACTTATTACCGAAGACGGAAACTGAGCCTAATTGAAAAGAACCCGGGTGATGAATAGGTTCCTAATCTTGTCGGGAAGACTTTTGTTTTCGGCGGTGACAAACGCGCACATATGGGAGGATTCCATTGTGTGGGTGGTCACGCGGATGGACGCGAGTGGTGGGAATGGGCTGGAATTGGGAAAATTAATCAGATTTTGCAGTGGTTACGTGATTGTTTTGGTTTGTGATTGGGAATTTTTTCGAGCTTGCATGTCATCTCCAGAATAAAGATACGAGGGTGATAATCTTTATCGTTGAATACTATGTATAAATTGTGAACTGCTTTATTTATCTACAAATTTACAAGTCGAATGGACTGGTGCAGGAATTTTTTTCTGATATTCTCGGGTTCATGAAAAGAAACCAAGTGCAGCAAAAAAATTCTTTCTGTTTTCAAAAAATTTCCAAATGCAGCATCTAAAGCAAAATTTCCACAGAAGAAATTATTCAAATCTGAAAAACAATGTAGGTGAAGGATAAGAATTCACAAATAAATAATGCATTTTTTGATTAAGAAATATATGTATACTGAATCTTGGTTTACATATTTTTATTGTTAAAGGTGGTAAGTGGAAAGAAGGTTAGTTTTTCTCTTAAAGAGGTGCTTTTAAATTTTCAAGACGAAAGTTGTTTTTATGAGCAGAAATAGAAAATTCAATTCGTTTTTTTCTATCCTAACCATTTTACATAAGTAACTTATTATTAATATGTTAGAACTTAACTTATAGTTAAAACTTATTAGGAATTATCTAAGTTTACATCATAGAAGCAATCTTTGTCGTACTAAATTACTGTCTATCCTTTTTAATAAACATGTTGTAAGTTTTACTATGTTTAATTGATTTAAGTTTTTCCAATTTTCATAAATTTTTGTAAAAATTTTTCATTAACCATTAAGTTAAAAGGTTATACTCAAAACTAGTTTTATCACTCCTGTTTATTTTTATTTTCATTTTTGGCCGTTTTTAAATACAGTAGAGCCCCGATTATCCGCGCAATTGGGTGGCAAGGGTACCGCGGATAGCGAAAATCGCGGATAACCCGAAAAAAGACTAAAAATGAGGTAAAACACGAAAAAAAAATATTTCAGCATAAAAAATATGTTTTATTGTACAAAAAACATGATATGTGAAACTTTTTTAATATGTACAGTACAGCAGAAACCTTTGCTCTACATCTAAAATGTCTCTAATCTCATCTAAAATTTGCTCTCATCGTTAAAAAATTTGTTTCGGGGCACTCGCGGATAATCGGGGTTCTACTGTAACTAATAAACAGTTTAGTACCAGTTACTTTTATTACTTGAATAAAACTGTAACTATTTGGCCAAATATGTACTCATTCAAAAACAAACCATAAAAACAACAAAAATCCACATTGGCATTCCCTCCACACTTTTATGTATGATTAATGCCATTGAGGAAATTAATATAGTCATCTCATCACCTTTTACCGCATCAAGATGTGAAACGCGTGCCTAAATAACAGGTCATCGTCCGTTACTGTCACTTGATCTATCATTAGGGAGTCTACATAAAGATGTTACCTATCTCGCCAGATGGGAAGTGGGGGATTTCATCTCCCTTGTGTAGTAATTTCACTGATCTGGATAAACCTGTATGTATCATGAATAGTTACCTGAATTAGAACTTATAATTCATTTATGGCTGTAGATTTCTCGACTACAGAATATTCTTGAGATAGAATACCTTTATCTTCTTGGCTATTTCAAATATTTTAATATCAAAAATCTCAAAAAAATAATGTTTAGCTTTATTAAAACATAAAAGAAAATCATACATTTCAAAATCTGTCGATTGCGTTTTGATTTCAAAAAATTAGATAAATTGTGTTTAGATAATTAAATGAATATGTTAGTGTTTATTTACGTTTTTTTATGTTTAAAAGAATTGAATGAATAGTAATTTGGTAAATATTATAAAATTATTGAATATTTCAAAAGTATTGATAAAACTATTGCATATAACTATTAATCAACATATTTTACATACTAAGTAAAAAATTTTTTTCTGAGCATTTTCTTTTTAGAAGAGGGAAAGAGGTAATTTGTAAGTGAGTGTTTGTGCATTGTTTTAATTATCTAATATACGCTTATTTTGAATAATTTTTAATCGAATAAATCGGTAGAAGGAATTTTTTTTCACTCTGCTTATTGAGTATCAGTTAGTCTAGTAGTAAAATTATATATTAACAATTCAGTAATTTAGAACATAAGTAGAGATGAATTACTAACATTTCTTAAAAGAAAAGATGTTAGTATTACCAAATATGTGAAAGCTACAAATTCTAAATATTTAAGCAAATGATAAAGGAGTTTATAATCAACTAATAACGGGAATTCAAATTTGTGTCTAACCTATTCTAAGGGTATCGAAAGAAATAAAATTTCATCTTTTAAGTCTTGAAGAGGAAAAATACTTATTGGATTTTAATGACCTCTGAACTTTTCTTGCTTGAAAACATTATTTTTCAACGGGACGGTTTTTTTCAAGACATTCAATAAAAAAAACTATTCATCATTTACACATTTAATTTTGCTTTTTAGATATATATAAATGTTTACTGAATGGGAAACATGGTTTATTCTTTGTTGCTTCAAACTGTATGTGACCTCACACAGTTTCAAGAGATCATATAAAGTCATCACCTTGTATCAATCTCTCACACACAGAACCCGTCACCTTCACAATAAACCGAAAATCCCAAAAGACGCCTTATTAATCATACTACATTTCATAATTCCCGGATGCATCAAAATAATTTTCAGCCGCCCGCATTGTGACCATAATGAATCACTCCCTCTCACACCCCCGCTCGAAACCAACAAAAACACCTTTTTTTTATTCACAACAACAACGAAAAGAAGAAAAAACACCTCGAAAAATGAAAAAACGGGGGTGGTTTTGGAGAGAAAAATAACACGGTCCCCCGTGATGATTATGCGTGATTTGTCCACAGCGTGGGCGTTATATACCGTTAGCGGGGGAGGTCAACGCAAAAAAACAGGACGCAAACAGATTGTAGGTCAGAGAGAAAGCTTCTTAAGCAAACAAGTCCGTACAAAAGAATGGCAGAGGCCTCGGTTTAAAAAGGCCTAAACAGGACTAACACGCTCTAAGCTCGACGCCTACGACTTTTGAATAGGTGCGAAAGAGCCACTATGTGAAACGCCCTAGTTTTTTCCCCACCCCGTGAGTTGTTTTCTTTTTGTGTATTTTTCTTCCTTTGCAAAGAAAGGAATTGTGTGAAGAAGTTTTCTTTTGATATGTATGATGGCTCGGTGGGGGTGTTGATTTAAGGATAGGTCAATCGCAAGCTGATATATAGGGGATAGTTTCCAGTCTGGGATTATTCTACTATAATATTTTAAAGTTAATTTTTTATAAATATTTGTACATTCATCAATTTTTTTGTATTGAAACATGCATTAGAAATTTACACAAAGATTTCTATGAAACTACTCTTTTAACATACATTTTTCTTCGTCCAATATCTTTTTTAAACAAGGACTTTAATTTCGTTTACATAGGTCATATATTTCTGATAAAAACTGAGGGTTATATATTTCTAAATTGTTCTAATATAGGGCTCGATTTCAGCCGGAACGGTCCGGAACGCCGTTCCGGAAACTCTTTTTCGGAAAAAATTTATATTCTATTTCAGGGGTCTCCTAACTACCGCCCGCGAGACCCATTCATCAGGCCCGCGGATATACCTTTCTTTCTGCGAAAAAAATCCTAAAATTAATTAAAACCCTGTTTCTACTGTCAAATTTCCAAAATTTTTCTGGGGGAAGACCCCCACACTCCCCTTTTTGTACTTTTGATTTCAACTAATAAAATTTATTTTCTGATTAAGTTCCTGAAAGTGAGAATCCTACCAAAAAATATTAAAAGGGCAAATTTCAAATTTAAAAACAATTATGAATTTTAATCTTTTTGCAAATAACAATAAATAATAATAAAATAATAAATAACAAATAATAATAAAAACGCAATGTCGTAAACCTACGAAGACCAAACATATTATACTTTATTCCTAAACCTAATAAATCCATATTCTGTAAAAATTTTTGTTACATAGCCCCTAAGTGTTTTAATAAGTTACCTATACATATTCAAAATAGCCCTTCAAAACATTTATTCAAAAAGCAATTAAAGGAATATCTGTTTACTATTGAGGATATTGATGATTTCTTTTGTTCTGTTTAATGTATGATTTATAATTATTTTAAGCACTTTAACTCATCATTATGGCAAAAATATAATTTATTGGCGCCCTGTTTGCCACCATATCCATCTCATGTATGTGTTTCCTGTGTTTTTTTTCTCCTAGTTTGTATTTTAAATTTTTGTTATTCATAATTACGGTCACCTACATGGACCATGAGATCCCAGGTGACTATGTGAACTTGTAAATTTTCTTCTTTTTTTTATTTCTAGTTCAATAAATAATTCTTCTTTAAAAAAAACAATGATTGTGATTTAATTTTAAGGTTGTTACTTAATTGTTCTTTTAAAGCATAATTGTGAACCTCCATTTGAACTACCCACAATCCGCTCCAGGTGTTGATTCTTTTTTATTTGAACCAGATTTGCCAGATTGCTGGTCAAAGTTGCAAAGAAAATTTGCGACATCTTAAATTCGACCATTTAAGAACTTAAACTACGCATTCTATTCCTGAAATTAGCAAAATATACAACCCTTACATTGATGATGAAGCCATCCCGCCTCCTATAAGAGGCCCCCTTTTGGAAAAAAAAGTATAACCCACGGTAAAAAAAGGTGTTTTACAAAAAAAATATAAAGAGTTCATCGTCTTATACAATAATTAAGTTAGAATACTCTTCCTAATCTAGTACAACACATTTGAATTTATTTTTTAAATTTAAATTTGAAAATTAAATGCTTAAATTTTTGTATTAAAAAGTACTCTCTTTTTCAGTTTTGAGATCAATAATTTTACCGTTCCGGTACCTCCTTTTTTAGAAATCGAACCCTGTATATTTATCGGATGGTTTCGTTCTATACAAAGATGTATGTTGGCTATGAATTTATTTAAAATCAGAAAAATGTAATTGTAAATTATCTCTTAATATCTATTTCTTAAATTAAATAACATCATAAGCGTACACGAACTAAAATGTACCTATAATTAAAAGAATTAAAAGTTTATTGTATGTTGTATAGAGTTAATGAGGAAGTTGCATGATTTTTTTTTATTTTTTTAATCGATTCCTCTTGCAAAAATAAGCAACTACCCAAAATTTGAGGCCGATTGAGAAATTGTTTGATTACCAAAAAAATTAACAAAAATCCCCTTTTTAAAAGCGCGCGAAAACGCCAAGAGTTTGGATGTGACGTCATCTTATATTAAACATTGTTGTAAAGCAATGGAGTTGATGGTATTATTGTTGACGTCATCTTATAGTTTAAACAATAAACGTTTTCAGTCACGTGCTTTTTTCTCGACTTTTAAATTAAAATATTTAATTACCTGTACATTTTTTTGAAAAACTGACTAGACATTTCATTTTACCATTCAAAAAACCATACGGAACACTTGTTTGTTTTTGAAAATATGACATATGCAACTTCCTTATTAAATATACACCTATTTTTTTTACAAAAGTACTAGGAGTGTTTTCTTTGTTTTTTCATTTTCTATTACCAGGTTTTAGCCTATAAAATTTTGAATTTTGTGTAAACAATTCTAAAATGTATGGTACTGCAAATAGGGGAGACCGGGGCTAGTTTTCCAACCTAAATACATTTTCTTTCCATGCATTTTATTTTTGATTATTTTTGGATAAACAAGATTTCATTATAATCCTCGGACTGTTCTCTACAAAATGTAGCATTCAAATTTCATTACGATAATTAGTTTTTTTGCAAAATAGGATTAAAGACGACCATGTCAGGTTGGAAAATCTGCCCCGTATGCGGGGCAGGTTTTCCTACAGTAAGGGGCAAGTTTTCCTACAGTACTACTAGCTGAAGTAATACAGATTGCTTTAGGAAACCTTGATTGGTTTACCGGCAGACTGTCATTCCTAATATGGGATTGTGAAACTATCTCATTGGTTATTCACAATTTCTATTTCTGCGCTTTGAATAAGTGTCTCTTCTCTCTCTAAGCCCGAGAATACGATCCTTCGAGTTAGTTGTTTGGTTGATTGTAAGACTTTGCTGAAACTTTAGTCTTTCAGGTAGATATCTGAAATAAAGGCTGGAATCGAACGATCATGCTGGTTTTAATACAAGTCGTAAATGTAATGTATTCAAAATTTGGCGACTTATCACTAATTTGGCGAATTCAAAATAAACGAGAAAAGGAATGGTAGGTTAGTTCGTAGATGATCAAGCTTGCAATCGAAAGATTGCGGGATGGGTCTCAAGTCTTTTGTAGTAGCAAATACTTATCATTATTTAATATTATATCTGGGTATTTCTAAAGGTTTGATCTACTTAAAGTTAAGGAAATAATAGGTTTAACCTTTTCAGTGCTAGCCTCTTCAAATTTTCTGTATTTTGTTTCTATTAATGGATTAAATATTAATCGTGCAGCATCCTTTGTTAGCGGGCCTTGGCTTGAAAAGCAAATAAGTATTCTATTCTATTCTCTTCGAATTTTCTATATAATTCAATGGAAATCTCGGGTGGCTTCGATTGAAAGAAGATCATAGAAATTAGAATCAGACAGCGTTTTTCATCAAACGGATAATCGTTTGGCGATCAGAAAAGAAAAATTCCCTTCAACGTCGTAATCATTACTAGTGATTGTTATTTTGACGATTATCTGCCTGCATAATTTTTTGATTTTTATATTTGCTCCGAAAATAAAAATCGTTTGTTGCACGAAAGATCACCAAATTACCAATTGAGATATTCTGAAATTCTCGATTAATCTAAAAATACTGAAGAGAACACATATCCTCAATGGTTTTGGCAAGGAGGGAATGAGTTGCTGTCGAGTTTGTTTTACCAAAATATTTTTTATCATAACTTAATGATTGTTATCGCCCAAAATTAATAATTATTTTTAATCAAAACTAATCAAACTCAAACATGATTTTTTTATTAAAACTAGGCTCGATTCTTGCGATTTTACTCAATAGCGTGGGTTGGGGTAAAATGGGTCACTTTTAAGGTACTTTCACATTCTAAGATTTATTTCATCAAAACTATTACTTTTTAATTATTTATTTCCATTGGATCTTGGTATTACAATCCTTTAGAACATTTTCATCTAATTTTATCAAATATTTTTTAGTCATAAGTTGGTTAAACTTAGCGTCAAAATAATGACCTATTTTACCCCACCACAGTGGGGTAAAATGGGTCTCATTGCAAAAATATGTCAAATATATATTTATTACTAAATATACATGAAAATAAGAAAAAAGGTAATCGGCTAAGCCGTTTTTATCTGTAAAAATTTGTTTTAAGTTGTACTTTAATGAAGTTATTAAAGTCCGAAGTTAATGAACATTGTTCAAATGTAGCAATTAAAATACTTCATTTGGACAAAAATAAACTTGTTTGACAGTCCAATGTATATTTGAAGGAAATAAGTTAAAACATTGTTTTTACTTAATACACAGAAGGCCTCCTTACTATGACCCATTTTATCCCAAGTACAAAATGTTGTTATAAAAGATTAAATATTTTAAATTTTTCTAAGCTGATTGGCTTGAAATGTCTCTCAGACTTTCTTTTATGTAAAAATATTACAAAAGTCTGCTGTAATTTATTACAATATATAGATATTTGGAAGTTTGTAAGCCCTGTTTTTTCGACAACACCATTTACCATTCAAATAAAATATTTTTCAGTTCTTAAATTCATGAATCTAAATATTTGACGGTCGGAAAATGTTGCCAACACATAAAATATTATATACAAAAAAATGAGCGAAAATAATTCAATTTAAATTTGATTCATATCGAGTTAATTAAAACTGACCCATTTTACCCCAACCCACCCTACTTAATAATCTCAAACCAGGTCTTTACACTATCAATTCTGACATTTAAAATCTAACCCATTGAAATAGGTGTTATAATCACTTGTTGAATTTCTTACTTTCAGGTTCAAACACTAGCGACTTTTAATAAAAAAAATAGACTTCGCCTATCAATCAAAATCGAGTTTTGAAGGATATTCTCCCAACAGTACAAGCCTCTCCAATGTGTTTAAGGTGACTCATCACTGAAGGGAAATGTGACTGGATGAACACAAGGGTTGAATTAATTATACAAAAACGTTTTTAAAAGTGGTGGTCAAGTTTTATTTATATACTTGTTTATTTTGAATATGGTCACCATTATAATATTTAATATTAATTTGATGATATCTACCGCTTTACAGGTTTAGGTATCCGTTCTGGGGATACCCAAAATATCTATGAATACTCATTGCAAAGTCTGGGATGTACAGCTCTCGACCTTGTGATATTCAAAGGTCTGAAGGGTACAGGGGAATCAAATTACCGTGCGGAAATGGTAGGGAGTGTAGATATGAGGCGTTTGTTATCAAAACCAGCTCATTCCAACCCGAAATTAGATGAAAATGTGAAAGCTGTGATCTCAACTGTGAAATTTCGTATCATTTGAAAAAGTTAAGTGGATGTCATTTATTTAAAACTCGTAAAGACACAAATATTAACTGGTAAACTGAAAAAAAAAACAATTCAATCACGCAACATAATTGAACAAAAAAACTGAAAAAAGCATGAAAAATCATGATTTGCATCAAAATCAGCTCATTCCAACCTAATTAGTGTAATTACGTCCAAGGTAATGCACCTGGAATGAAAATTAAAAACTAATCAAATTCTAGGCGGTTATACTACAATGGACTCAATTCACGGGACGTCAGCGATCACGTGATTGCTACATTCCTAGCTTAGTTTACTAGTGAATGCATTACTATCAGCATGTCAGTTGCATTGTTTTGTGTAGCTATCACGTGATAATCAATACTAACGCCCTCTGGCGATGAATTGACCCCATTAAAAAATTTAAAAAAATTTTAGCTTTAGAACTGTGGACGTGAGAAGTTTTTTGTCTCTCCTGTAAAATTTCCAAAAATGGAATGAGCTGGTTTTGATAGCAAACGCCTCATATAATCTGAAACATTTCTAAGTATTCCAGAATGGACGTTCCAACAGAAACGTAAAGAAGCGTATGAATTATCAAAAGTTAGAAAAAGCAATGGAAAAGAAGTAGTGTGCGTTAACGGTTGGGAGCAAATTATAAGTTAAGTTACAATTAATTTGGTCTGCATATAAGCTTAAGGTTTTGGTCCAAAAGAGGTCCTCTTCAAAATGAGACAATAATAATTATTTTACTTTCGGATTTTCCGAGGATTTCTTTTGCTCAAAAACTCATTAAGTAAGCTAAAACATAAATTGATATAATGAGATTTTATTTCTCTAGCGTAAGTGAAAATTTTTCGATTTAAAACATTTATAACTAAAGAAGTTGGAAAATATTGGGGCTAAATTTACATAGATTAGTATAAAAATTAAATTTTTCAGTTACGCTGGGGGACAGCTCGATTTGAACCTGGTTCCATGTCTTGGTAATTATGCACTCTAACCGTTGAGAAAGCCTGGTTCTATAGTTTCAAGATATTTTAAAATTATGATCTAGATTTCAGGCCGTATCCTCACGTAAAATCTAACATTGAATTGCATTGAATAGATGAAAGGATTGATAAACTTGATTCAAAATCAAAATATATCTAACACGCATTTATTTAAGTTAAAACCTTTGAAAAGAATTTCTCAGTTAAATTCGAAAAAATGGATCAAGTGTTGCGGGTTAAGGTTGCCACAGTATTTGCAAGTCATATCTTTGGCGATTGAGGATTGGCGCCAGTTTTAAGATTGAGATTACCTGCTGAAAGCAGGAGCTTAAAAATGGAAAATACGACAAATTCATAGTTTAAAAACTATTGATAAAACCATCTGAAATTTGATTTCCTCATGAGTTTGTCACCAAAAGCGATCAACTTAAAAATTATCTGAGGTTTGCAAGTTTTAAATTTTTGATACAGAATTTTAATTGTTAATTATACTTGTAGTAGAAGAAATAGCACCGGAAAAGTCTAATTATACTGACACTATATGAACTTCAAATACAAGAAAACCATTTTTAAAAAGAAATTGAAAAAATTCTAGTGGGACTCGAACAAACAGCTCCTTTAGAATCGTTAGCTAGTGGTACGGATTGGTTGTTTGGTTTGTGCCTGATCCACAAAATCGTTGGAATATGTGCCCCGTCTACTTTAGGAAAACCTGCCCCAACTCAAATTTTGACCTTTGGGAGCCCCTGTACGAGTGGGGGTTCCACTTTTATGAAAAACAAAAGCATGGTTCGATAGAGTGAGAAATCATCTTTCAGTACAAGTATTATCAAATTAGTCAGTTAAAATTTAATGGGCTTTTTTACATTTTTAGTAAAAATCCAAAAGTTTACGCAAAGTGTTAAATATTGAAAAAATCGCATTTGTGACTAAACTAAAAAAGATATGAAATTGAAAGTACATCAGAATGTGTGTAAGTGTTGCTTTATCATCCAGTTCACTCGATAGGGTTATCTGATTGCTCCTTTAAAAATAAAGGGCGTTGGAAAATTTGCCCCAGTGGAAAACTAGCCCCGGTCTCCCCTACTTTTGTTCGGTATAACTTTTATCCGTCACTTTGCATTGTCTGTCTAAAGAAGGATTTGTGGTATTGATGTAAATTTGTGGATGTAAGAAAGAAAGTTTTCCTTAAATCATTACTATTACAGCATATAAAGAAAAAGATAAAAAATTACATTGTGCATGTGCAAAGTGTATCTAACGGACGTATCTAGCAAATAAAAGTAACGGATTTGAAAAAAGATACTTGGTATTTAGGAAATACTTGAATCTCCTTCGTTCAAAACAGCTGAATGCCTGTTTCTTTTATTTGTGCATTTTATATGTTGTTTTTCCGTTGCATTTACATTCAACCTTATGTTCTCAATTCATTTAATGGGCATTTCATTTTATATTTCGCATATGAAATAGTACCACCTAGTTTAACCTTAACATTTTTGACAGTTTGTTTTTTAATAATTTAGTTTTAATACAGACGTTTTTCCTCTTAAACGTATTTACCTGTGCGTAATTAACTCATTAAAGAAGTAAAACTATAAATTTAATATTTTACTCTAAGTGACTCAATAGGGTTTGTTGATAGATTTACAATACTAACAATAGACACACTGCATTAAAACCCCACCCCCTATTAACAACACCCCACTAAAAATTACCGTTACTCCATACTCCATCCCACTTCCACCATATGCATAAAACTCAAGTGTGAGGAGCATATGCAGCCGATTTTTCTGCGAGGCCAAGTGGCTTATTTGTTTGCCAGGGTCCCCCGCCCCCGCAATGTTCTCACGGAACACCTGAAGTCGCGTGCCCCCCTAGGAGGCGCGTGCCCCACGCTGTTTGGTAAACAACTCGTGACTCACTATATCTGCCTCCCCCCCTCACACATCACTGGGAGAAGATACCTGGTCATAAGTTGTCAGTGGGATGGATAGGAGAAAGTGGAACCTTCTGTTAGGTGAGGAAGTCAAGTTTTTCGATATGGAGGTGTATGAGGTAAGGATTTGTGTATTCTTTTGATGTGGAAGCTCTGGGGTGAGTTAAGAAAATGGATTGAGTTTAATCTGAGCCCAAAATATTTGAATTAATTTATTTTTACTGTGTAAACTTGTTTTAATTCGAAGGAATTTTAGTTTTGGTGTATTATATCTATTAATACCGAAAACTGTCGATTGAATCGATTGAAAAATAAACTAGTTTCTAATAAAACAGAGTTAAAAATTTCACTCTAAATGTAATTTGATTCAGCATATATTTTTTACAATAAGGAAGTTGCATGTGTCAGATTTTCAAAAACAAACAAGTGTTCCGTATGGTTTTTTGTATGGTAAAATGAAATATCTAGTCAATTTTTCAAACAAATGTACATGTAATTAAATATTTTAATTTAAAAGTCGAGAAAAAAATCGTGACTGAAAACGCTAATTGTTTAAAGATGTCAACAATCATCCCATCAACTCCATCGCTTTCCAACAATGTTTATCGTATGATGACGTCAATATACGATGATCCCAAACTCTTGGTGTTTTTGCGTGCTTTTAAAAGTGTATTTTTGTTAATTTTTTTGGCATTCAAAAAATTTCTTGTTCGGCCTCAAATTTTGGGTAGTTGCTTATTTTTGAAAGAAGAATCGATTAAAAAAATATAAAAATCATACAACTTCCTCATTGCAGAGAAAAGCGTCGTTTAAAGAGAACTTCATTAAACCCTAAAATCTTTCACAATAAAATAGTTCGTTAAATTTGATAATTGTATAAAATTGTTAGATGTTTTGTACTTTTTGGAAGAAATATCTCATCAGATCTATTTATTTACACTGGTTTAAATAGAAACCTAATTTTTCTTATGTACTCCCCCCTCCTAC
Source organism: Tetragnatha versicolor (assembly GCA_024610705.1). Taxonomy (NCBI): domain Eukaryota; kingdom Metazoa; phylum Arthropoda; class Arachnida; order Araneae; family Tetragnathidae; genus Tetragnatha; species Tetragnatha versicolor. Next base: position 62,289,273 of record JANDEH010000001.1, read on the forward strand.
ACAGAAGTGCACAATTTTTTAAATACCGGGGAGTGTTAAAATATTTTAAACTAATTTATTCAATAATTTATTATTCGCTCCTTCATCTAAAATTTGCTTTTCTGGAAACGTCTGGTGTAGTGTAATTTATTCGTTATTAAATTTAGCATCACTGTAAAGTTATCATCATTTTGAAATTACAAGGTAATAGTTGATATTCTTCTCACATGTAAGGATAAACTGATTTTAATCAAATTTAACAAGCATATTTATTATTAAAGCATTATTAAATATTTTATTTTATGTAGTATTTCCTCACTCAATGGTTACGGATATTAATGCATTTTGATTAAATTTAATGTCAGGGGGAAATTTCAATAGATGTTTCTGAGTGACAAGTTATTGTAATAACATTTATCTTTTAACTGATAAAACATAAAAAAAATGTTCCCTATTTTTATAATTTTGTACCAAACAATATCTTTATAAACCAGAATTTTTTTTTTAAAAATCCAGTTGCATCTTATTTATACTGTTTTTATTTACTTAAAAATGATATTGTTAGTTGTATGGTATCTTAAATATATATATCAGTATACTTAATACTTAATGACTTACTGACTTCACTGACTTGATACTTACCGACTTAAAGTTTGAGAACTTTTATACATTTTTTCAAAATTATATATATTGTTGAGTAAACATGTTTTTTTGACACAATTCACCAATACATCTACAAATTATTTTCTCGTCACTGTTTCAGTGTATACGTCTTTTCAAGCGTTTAAATAAAATTTGTATTCGGCTAATTTTCGATGATTGCCTACCCTATCCTGTATTAGCTTTTAAGAATTTGATACGTATCTCATTATTCCTTTCTTTAATAAAAAAAGGAACGAGGAATATTTTTAAGCCTTTTTGATTTTCTTTTGAACTGAAAAAACGTCTTTATAAATTATTTTCTATTTAAAGCATATTCAATGTACTTGTAATTGGATACAAAACTCTTATCCATCACACAACGTAAAACCATAAAAAACGCAAACTAATCATCATATCCAATTAGCTTGACGAAACCCCATAAAACACCGTCATCACACTCTAATTTAAAATGGACCGTTCCAATGAAGGTTATCGCTTCCAGCGAGAGAACCGTCCCCCCTTTTAGCAATTTAATTGCGAGGGAGTCGGTGATGGAGTGGGAGGAGTCGATTGGGTGGGTGGAGACTATCGATCCCCAAGATGGCGGATGACTTGGTGACGGCAACACGATGCCCGCTGTAAATCTTCGCCTGATTTCATTCCCTTACCTTTCGGAGGGAGATGCGGGCATTCCGTGTAAGGAAAGACACACTATACTTAAAAGGGGAGATTTCGTTTAATGCAGTTTTAGGGATTTTCAAATGTCCCCTTGGCTGTGTTGTGGTTTTATTTTCTTCTATATATAATGATCCCTTTTTTACAGTTCAATAAATTTTGAATTATGGGCAATTTTTCAGTTTAAACAAGAAAAATAACGTAACGTAAATGTCAAATTAATTTAATCAAAATTGTTGATAATGTTTGCAAAATTTTAGAGTTATAAGTCTGAAGTAGATCTAATATAATAAAATTGAATGTGTGTATGTATGTATGGTTGTCTTTTATACAAATCCACAGTTTACTTACGATCTGCACCAAACTTGGTATACCTACGTAAAAAAATCCAAGGAAAAACATAGGCTATGTTTCGAAAATTTTAATTGACCCCTTGACCCCTTTTTTTGTTCTTTTTATGGTCATTTTGCTGAAATAGCTTTATTTCTCCTCAAAAAGAGATCTGTTCACCACATCGTTACAAAAAAACATAATGCAAAATAACACGTTTTTAAAAGAAAAACTAGATATGAGTCTAATTAAAAATAATAACTATAATCTAAAAGTATAATTAAATGAAATTTAAAATTTTAAAACTGGTAAGTTTAGTACAAAGTATTTTTATTTGAGAGTTTAATTCTTAAATAAAAAGTTTCATGGAATAGCATTGTTGTTAAAATAGTCTTCATGGAAACGAGGGTGAAAGATCAAATGATGATCATACTAGCTGTTATACCCGGCCTTGCACGGGTGGGGTGTATAAATTTATTTTTTAAAATATTTCTTAAAATACATTTATAATTTTGTAAATTAGTAATATTACAAATCATCCCGGTATCCCAGGCGCCTCTTTCCTATCCCAGTGTTCCCGGTAATCTTATCCCGTTGCCCGGTGATCATGGTAATTTTTCTAATCCCGGCTGCGTTCCCGGTAATTTTCCTATCTCAGTGTTTACGGTAATTTTTATATTCCGGTATTCTGGGTGTCTTTATGGTAAATTTCCTATCCCAGTGTTCTCGGTAATTTTTCCTTCCCGATGTTCTCGCTAATTTTCCAATCCCGGTGTTCTTGTCACTTTTTACAATTCCGATGTTTCTGATAATGTTTAATAATATCTTGGTGCCTTTATAAAATAACAAATTTGAAACCGTAGTAAAAAGTCTAGTGAACAAATTAAGAAATTTAAAACCAGTGTTTAAAACTAAAATAAAAGATCTAGTAAATGAAAAAGTCTAGTGATCTGTGTCTCATTTGAAACAATGTTTTATTTTTAACTCGTTGTATGACTGGTAAAACAGGTTTTCAAACACGGAAAAATAAGTGAAAAAAAGCAGGAAAAACGGGAAAAAAGAATGAAGGACTGATTTTCTCTTTATAAATTATAGCCTATGTGTTATTCTGATGTATAAGCTACATTATGGTAAAATTTCATTAAAATCCATTCAGTAGTTTTTGCGTGAAAGATTAACAAACATCCGGACAAACATTCACAATTATAATAGTAGTAGGATTGTAGCGGTTAAGAAAGTTGGTTAACAGACCAAACACTAGAGTTAATATTAAAACCCTTTTAAGTGGAAATATTGTATTTTTTCTTGAATTGCAGGAATATATTTTATTTATTAAATTTTATACCAAAGATATAGTAAAATCATGAAAATACGATTAATTAAGGGCTCTAATTGAGCATTTTAAGTGATTTTTGGAAGAATATTTTTCTAATATTTGTTGTTTTTTATAGGAATCACGTGGTAAATGCAGAAATCGTTCAAAATTTAAAATGCTTGATTCAACACCTTTCACTCATCAAAATATAGGCGCGAATCCAGCACGGCTGCAAGGGGGGGCACTTTCAAGACAAGATCCCTATTGGTACCATTGGGGTATGGGGGTCCTTCCCCAGAAAATATTTGAAATTTGACGTGTAAAAGTAGGGTTTGAACTTATTTTTAGAAACGTTTTGAGTCTAAGGGGGGCACTTTTCAACACTATTACCTTTTCTTTTTCACCCAAAATGTCATAATATTGGGGATTTCCTAAAAATTATCACTGAAGGAATTACCCTGAATCACTGAATTACATCTGGTGGTACAATTGGGAGGTATGGGGTCCTCCCCCAGAAAAAAATTGGAAATTAGACCGGTAGAAGTAGGGTTTTACTCATTTTGACAACCTTTTTGGGTTCCCAAGGGGGGGCGCTGTCCAGAGTGCTACCCCCAGGATCCACGCCTGGGAAGTAGAAAATGAACTAAAAATTTTAAAGAAAAAAATCTCCATCTCCACCCGTGCAAGGCCGGGCATATCAGCTAGTAAATAATAAGATTGGACCGTGTTTAAAAAGCTTATAATGATATAAAATTAGCAGTTTCATAGCCTAAGTATTTAATGTTCGCAATTTTAATTTATTTGAGTCATTAGTTTTCATCTCTTTCAAAGTTATAGTAAATTAATTCAAACAGATTAAAAATAACTTACTTTATAAGGATAAGAACGCAATGTCTCCTTTTTTCCTTTCTTTTTTAAAAACTCTTAATGCACCAATGCGATGGGTATACTTTTTTTCGGAATATTTTATTCCAAATTCACACGATAGCTCTTCCTTTAAATATAGTATGTGGTGATGTCAACTTTTAATTACCTTTAAAACCATAGGGGAATCTTTTAAATATATCTTTGCTTTGAATCAGACTTATAACAGTTATTTTTAGGGGGTTAAAAGCTATTTTTGTGTATACACAGTAAAATAAATTATTTAGAAAAATCGTTCTAAAAATCTTTAAATTTCTTTAACCCTTTCAGTTCTAGTTGCCTCAAATTTTCCTTGGGATTCAATGGTTATCTCAGGCAGCTTTGGATTGAAAGGGATAAAGTAATATTGCTCTCTTTGAATACAGAAAAACAATAGTAATTTCAGAAGAGAAAAAGTTTATTTACTATAAAGGATTTAAAAATTAGTTATCATACAAAACGTATATTGAAATTCTTTGATTGAAAAAAAAACATTTTGCAAAAAAATATCATTAAATTATCAATCACTTGTGTTCAAACATCAAATTAAATAAGGATTAAGTATATTAGTACATCCCCCTTCTTTAACACTGGTTCATGTGCCTTTTTGTCACATGGGGAGGTAAGATTTATCTTTAATTGTTTTGTAAATTATGAATGGATGACTGCCCCTCATTTAACAATGCTATCCAATAATTTTTTTCACTCTTGTTGGAAAATTTCCTCTTTTAACCCAAAATTGAAGATAGATAAATATTTATACCTTTACACTCTGACAGAGTAATATATCTAACTTGTGACTTGAATAAAGTAATGCTGTTTGAGTGTTTCTTATCATTAATAACTATAATTAAATATTAAATGAAGAAATTTTCTGAAATATTTTCTATCAATGATAACTTTTTTACTAAATCTTAATCTTTATCACAATCTGATGTTATATGATAATCATTGTCTGATTAAAATTATCTCTTTAACACAAGCCAGATAGTTTCTTACGACTCCCAAAACAAGGGAAGGTTTACATGACAAGGTTGTAAAAAAATATTGAAAATCCCAAGAAAAACTTTTTCAAAACTCGTCAACTAAGTTTCTAACCTTCTTTAAAAGTTTTTCCCTAAGGTTACCTCTAACTTTTCCATCTTTCTTACGGTATGTGGTGGAAAATAAATAAATAAACAATAAACTTTTTAGGCGTCCCCTAGCGCAGTTTTTTTTACTTTGTGACACAGTTCCAGGTTATGAATTACAACCTCGCAAAAATCTTAAATGGGTTACGCCGTAAGGCTAACAAGTTTAATAAAACTTTACTTTGAATAGGATGTATTCTCATGAATATAAATCCCAAATAGCTAATAATACGCTTTAGTAATTAAGCTTTTTTAATTTTTTAAAAATACCTATTTTACATGACATAATTTGATACTAGCGCAAAGTCCCGCATTTCGGTCTTCCCCGTCGATCTCGGTAGCTCAGCTGCTGCTCGAACGAAAGGTCAACCTAGGGGAAAAGAGGGAGCTAAGAGCCACCACATCCTTTCGCTTCAAAGCGGGGGTTGTTTTCACAGGGGGCAACGGGTGAACCCCCGTGTCTGACCATCTGTCAACAACGTGGGGGTGAGTAGATGGCTGCAAAGGTGCGTCGAAGAGGAAGTCTTGCGGAGAAGTCGGTTTTCGCTTAGATGTATGCTGATGTGTTTGTCAGATTTTGGAAGAAATGGTCGAAGTGCATAAGGGGATTGCATCAACTCAAATAAGATAATGCGTGCTACACTTTGATTTGTAGGGAAAGTGATTGTTTTTTTTAATTTTTTTTAAATGAAAGAATGATTAGGTAATTTATGTTAATTTTTAAATTTAAAATGTATTGATGCGATGTGTGTAAGATTTGGTTTTTTTTCATCGTACACACATCTGCTTAGTCCCATTGAACGAAAGTATAAAGTAATATAGTAGTTTACGCGTATGACTGACTAAATTAATCTTAAAAGAATCTAATTATTACCTTTTATATTGAGTATAAAAAATTTCAGTACTATAATCTAAGTTTGTATTTTAATAAGAACGGAATATTCCCAACCAATGGTATATTTTTCTTTCTTTAATCTTTTCTTTTCTTCTTGAATCTTTTTTTAACAACTCACTAAAATTGGAAATATGTGAACTCATGGACGAGCTATGGCTCCTTTTGGATGTATTTCCATTTGTCTTTTTTTCTTTTCTTTTCTGTGTGAACTTTTGTGAATCTATGTTTTTTTTAATTTTTTTTGTTAATAAATTGATTGATTGATTTTTAGCCCCAAAAACCATGCTTAATCCCATTAGCAAAAGATAAACAACTCTCATTACTCAACTTGAATTTAGTTAGTAGAAGCAAATCTACTGTTAATTATTCGTTATCTTTTTTTACTTGTGTCTACTACTTTACCCATACTGTAAGATATCAACTCTTTTCAACTAATGAATAACTTCGATTCAATTGAAAAACGACGTTTCATTTGCACATAATTTATTAAAAGATGTTAAAATCAGACATGTTTCGAGGGTATATTGAACCCTCTTCGTCAGTGAAATGACGATGTAAGAAACTATCTATATTTAAACTTCGATTCAGTTAAAAAAAAGCTTGTTTTTTGTAATACATCATAAGCCTCTAGTGAATACAAATTTAGAGTTAATTACCAAAGAAAAGCTTTTATGATGCCTCTTTGATTTATTCAAGGTGTTTGTGTAAAATATTTCAATTTCAATAAATCATGTCTATGTTCTTTTAATTGTTTAATATTTTTCTACAAAAGTATAATGTAGAAGATAATTTTAAAAGAAAACCTAACCCAATCTTCCTAAAAAAAATTCAAAAATCCTACAAGTATCGAAGAAATAGATAAACATTAATCATGTGTAATATTAGCAACTCGCAATTTTACAAAATCCATAATTGTCTTCCAACCATTAAAAAACTACGAATTAAAACATAATAAACAGTAAATTGACTGAACAACACTGCATTACATCGGTCATGGAATATCGCAGATCCCTAGCAAATCGATAAGCATGACGCACTTTCAATTTCACGCCTCCATTGCCCCTCCTGTAAGAAAGGAGGGAGACTCTCCCTCGGAGCGTAGAGTCTAATTAGTGCCGTTCTCTTTCCTCACTTTCCAATGAATGCTTTAACGGAAGGGTTGTTGCCTTGGCGGGGTCTCTTTCATTAAATTTCGCCAAGAGGCCCTTGAGCGTCAGAATGGCCGCTTTGTTCACTTAGTCCTATTCTCCAAGGGAAGGTATTGATTCACCAAGATAAGGTGGTCTTGTCTGCGTGTTCCCTTACTTTTAAATGAAAATACCTTTTGAGTCTATGGTTGATTCTTTACAATTTATTTTTATCAATACATAAGTAATTAGATTCGTTTACTTTTGATTATTTAGGAAGTTAATGAACAACAAGATGTAGTATACAATAAAAGCGAACTAGGCTTTAAGTTCGTTATCAAGAAGTTAGAGATGAGCATCGTAGATCTTAATAAAATTCTGTTGTATAAATTCCTTATAAGCATTTTGAACTTCGATTTGAGCTTGATTCATGAGAATGCCATACACTAACTCAAGAATAAGCTCATGATGTTTCATTTTTGAGTATGCACATTTCAGAAATGAGTATATTCATGTTTTCAAATTTGAGTAAATTTGATTTTCAGACAGTTTGAGTAATTTTTACTCAGTTTTGAGACTGTCGTTTTAAGAGTGTATTAAATTTGCAATATACAACAAGGAACCTGTTTTTGAATGTGTCACACACATGAACCTTTTAGTAGAGTTTACGCTATCTTAGTTAGAGAAGTATATTTCAAACTTTTCCCATAAGTTGCAGTTAGTAATAGGATTTTGTCTCTATGTCAGAGTGAAAAAAGGACATGTATTTATTACTATTTAATAGGTTGATAGGCTGGCAAACCGGGTAAGATTTTAAACTGCAAATTTAAATTGTTGGAATTTTTGGTCTGTCTTCACACTAGGATCTTTGGTTAGGGGAGACCGGGGCTAGTTTTCCAAACTAAATGCATTTTCTTTCCATGCATTTTATTTTTGATTATTTTTGGATAAACAAGATTTCATTATGATCCTCGGACTGTTCTCTACAAAATGTAGCATTCAAATTTCATTACGATAATAAGTTTTTTTGCAAAATAGGATTAAAGACGACCATGTCAGGTTGGAAAATCTGCCCCGTATGCGGGGCAGGTTTTCCTACAGTAAGGGGCAAGTTTTCCTACAGTACTAATAGCTGAAGTAATACAGATTGCTTTAGGAAACCTTGATTGGTTTACCGGCAGACTGTCATTCCTAATATGGGATTGCAAAACTATCTCATTGGTTATTCACAATTTCTATTTCTGCGCTTTGAATAAGAGTCTCTTCTCTCTCTAAGCCCGAGAATACGATCCTTCGAGTTAGTTGTTTGGTTGATTGTAAGACTTTGCTGAAACTTTAGCCTTTCAGGTAGATATCTGAAATAAAGGCTGGAATCGAACGATCATGCTGGTTTTAATACTAGTCGTAAAGGTAATGTATTCAAAATTTGGTGACTTATCACTAATTTGGCGAATTCAAAATAAACGAGAAAAGGAAATGGTAGGTTAGTTCGTAGAGGATCAAGCTTGCAATCGAAAGATTGCGGGATGGGTCTCAAGTCTTTTGTAGTAGCAAATATCATTATTTAATATTATATCTGCGTGTTTCTAGAGGTTTGATCTAGTTAAGGAAATAATGGGTTTAACCTTTTCAGTGCTAGCCTCTTCAAATTTTATGTATTTTGTTTCTATTAATGGATTAAATATTAATCGTGTAGCATCCTTTGTTAGCGGGCCTTGGCTTGAAAAGCAAATAAGTATTCTATTCTATTCTCTTCGAATTTTCCATATAATTCAATGGAAATCTCGGGTGGTTTCGATTGAAAGAAGATCATAGAAATTAGAATCAGACAGCGTTTTTCATCAAACGGATAATCGTTTGGCGATCAGAAAAGAAAATTTCGCTTCAACGTCGTAATCATTACTAGTGATTGTTATTTTGACGATTATCTGCCTGCATAATTTTTTGATTTTTTGATTTTGCTCCGAAAATAAAAATCGTTTGTTGCACGAAAGATCACCAAATTACCAATTGAGATATTCTGAAATTCTCGATTAATCTTAAAATACTGAAGAGAACTCATATCCTCAAAAATTAGATTAGTGGTTTTGGCAAGGAGGGAATGAGTTGCTGTCGAGTTTGTTTTACCAAAATATTTTTTATCATAACTGAATGATTGTTATCGCCCAAAATTAATAATTATTTTTATTCAAAACTAATCAAACTCAAACATGATTATGATTTTTTTATTAAAACTAGGCTCGATTCTTGCGATTTTACTCAATAGCGTGGGTTGGGGTAAAATGGGTCACTTTTAAGGTACTTTCACATTCTAAGATTTATTTCATCAAAACTATTACTTTTTAATGATTTATTTCAATTGGATCTTGGCATTACAATCCTTTAGAACATTTTCATCTAATTTTATCAAATATTTTTTAGTCATAAGTTGGTTAAACTTAGCGTCAAAATAATAACCTATTTTACCCCACCACAGTGGGGTAAAATGGGTCTCATTGCAAAAATATGTCAAATATATATTTATTACTAAATATACATGAAAATAAGAAAAAAGGTAATCGGCTAAGCTGTTTTTATCTGAAAAAATTTGTTTTAAGTTGTACTTTAGTGAAATTATTAAAGTCCGAAGTTAATGAACATTGTTCAAATGTAGCAATTAAAATACTTCATTTGGACAAAAAAAAACTTGTTTGACAGTCCAATGTAGGAAATTAGTTAAAAACATTGTTTTTACTTAATACACAGAAGGCCTCCTTACTATAACCCATTTTATCCCAAGTACAAAATATTGTTATAAAAGATTAAATATTTTAAATTTTTCTAAGCTGATTGGCTTGAAATGTCTCTCAGACTTTCTTTTATGGAAAACTATTACAAAAGTCTGCTGTAATTTATTTCAATATATAGATATTTGGAAGTTGGTAAGCCCTGTTTTTTCGACAACACCATTTACCATTCAAATAAAAAAAATTTTCAGTTCTTAAATTCATGAATCTTAATATTTGACGGTCGGAAAATGTTGCCCATACATAAAAGATTATAATACAAAAAAATGAGCGAAAATAATTCAATTTAAATTTGATTTATATCGAGTTAATTAAAACTGACCCATTTTACCCCAACCCACCCTACTTAATAATCTCAAACCAGGTCTTTACACTATCAATTCTGACATTTAAAATCTAACCCATTGAAATAGGTGTTATAATCACTTGTTGAATTTCTTACTTTCAGGTTCAAACACTAGCGACTTTTTATAAAAAAAATAGACTTCGCCTATCAATCAAAATCGAGTTTTGAAGGATATTCTCTCAACAGCACAAGCATCTCCAATGTGTTTAAGGTGACTCATCACTGAAAGGAAATGTGACTGGATGAACACAAGGGTTGAATTAATTATACAAAAACGTTTTTAAAAGTGGTGGTCAAGTTTTATTTATATACTTGTTTATTTTGAATATGGTCACCATTATAATATTTAATATTATTTTGATGATATCTACCGCTTTCCAGGTTTAGGTCCGTTCTGGGGTTACCCATAATATCTTTGAATACTCATTGCAAAGTCTGGGATGTACAGCTCTCGACCTTGTGATATTCAAAGGTCTGAAGGGTACAGGGGAATCAAATTACCGTAAGGAAATGGTAGGGAGTGTAGATATGAGGCGTTTGTTATCAAAACCAGCTCATTCCAACCCGAAATTAGATGAAAATGTAAAAACTGTGATCTCAACTGTGAAATTTCGTATCATTTGAAAAAGTTAAGTGGATGTCATTTATTTAAAACTCGTAAAGACACAAATATTAATTGGTAAACTGGAAAAACCAATTTTACACAACTTAAAATAAACAAAAAAAACTGAAAAAAGAATGAAAAATCGTGTTTTTGCATCAAAATCAGCTCATTCCAAACTAATTAGTGTAATTACGCCCAAGGTAATGCACCTGGAATGAAAATATATGAAATGAGGCGTTTGCTATCAAAACCAGCTCCTTCCATATTTTTCTGAAATCCCCTTTTTTGCATATTTTGAAAGTTTAGAGGGTTCTTCATAACCTGACGAAGGGATATAGCTCAAATCCAGCTGATTCCAACCCAAAATTAGAAAAAGGTGAAAACTGTGATCCCAACTGTGAAATTTCAGATCATTTGAAAAAGTTAAGTGGATGTCATATATTTAAAACTCGTAAAGACACAAATATTAACTGGTAAACTGGAAAAAAAACAATTTAATCACGCAACTTAATTGAACAAAAAAAACTGAAAAAAGCATGAAAAATCGTGTTTTTGCATCAAAATCAGCTCATTCCAACCTAATTAGTGTAATTACGTCCAAGGTAATGCACCTGGAATGAAAATTAAAAACTAATCAAATTCTAGGCGGTTATACTACAATTAAAAAATTTTAAAAAAATTTAGCTTTAAAACTTTGGACGAGAGAAGTTTTTTGTCTCTCCTGTAAAATTTCCAAAAATGGAATGAGCTGGTTTTGATAGCAAACGATTCATATAATCTGAAACATTTCTAAGTATTCCAGAATGGGCGTCTAAGTATTCCAGAATGAAGAAGCGTATGAATTATCAAAAGTTAGAAAAAGCAATGGAAAAGAAGTATTGTGCGTTAACGGTTGGGAGCAAATTAGAAGTTTTGTTGCAATTAATTTGGTCTGCATAAAAGCTTAAGGTTTTGGTCCAAAAGAGGTCCTCTTCAAAATGAGACAATAATAATTATTTTACTTTCGGATTTTCCGAGGATTTCTTTGGCTCAAAAACTCTTTAAGTAAGCTAAAACATAATTGATATAATGAGATTTTATTTCTCTAGCGTAAGTGAAAATTTTTCGATTTAAAACATTTATAACTAAAGAAGTTGGAAAATATTGGGGCTAAATTTACATAGATTAGTATAAAAATTAAATTTTTCAGTTACGCTGGGGGAGAGCTCGATTTGAACCTGGTTCCATGTCTTGGTAATCATGCACTCTAACCGTTGAGCAAGCCTGGTCCTATAGTTTCAAGATATTTTAAAATTATGATCTAGATTTCAGGCCGTATCCTCATGTAAAATCTAACATTGAATTGCATTGAATAGATGAAAGGATTGATAAACTTGATTCAAAATCAAAATATATCTAACACGCATTTATTTAAGTTAAAACCTTTGAAAAGAATTTCTCAGTTAAATTCGAAAAAATGGATCAAGTGTTGCGGGTTAAGGTTGCCACAGTATTTGCAAGTCATATCTTTGGCGATTGAGGATTGGCGCCAGTTTTAAAATTGAGATTACCTGCTGAAAGCAGGAGCTTAAAAATGGAAAATACGACAAATTCATAGTTTAACAACTATTGATAAAACCATCTGAAATTTGATTTTCTCATGAGTGTGTCACCAAAAGCGATCAACTTAAAAATTATCTGAGGTTTGCACGTTTTAAATTCTTGATACAGAATTTTAATTGTTAATTATACTTGTAGTAGAAGAAATAGCACCGGAAAAGTCTAATTATACTGACACTATATGAACTTCAAATACAAGAAAACCATTTTTAAAAAGAAATTGAAAAAATTCTAGTGGGACTCGAACAAACAGCTCCTTTAGAATCGTTAGCTACTAGGTACGGATTGGTTGTTTGGTTTGTGCCTGATCCACAAAATCGTTGGAATATGTGCCCCGTCTACTTTAGGAAAACCTGCCCCAACTCAAATTTTGACCTTTGGGAGCCCCTGTACGAGTGGGGGTTCCACGTTTATGGAAAACAAAAGCATCGTTCGATAGAGTGAGAAATCATCTTTCAGTACAAGTATTATCAAATTAGTCAGTTAAAATTTAATGGGCTTTTTTACATTTTTAGTAAAAATCCAAAAGTTTACGCAAAGTGTTAAATATTGAAAAAATCGCATTTGTGACTAAACTAAAAAAGATATGAAACTGAAAGTACATCAGAATGTGTGTGAAGTGTTGCTTTATCATCCAGTTTATTCGTTAGGGTTATCTGATTGCTCCTTTAAAAATAAAGGGCGTTGGAAAATTTGCCCCAGTGGAAAACTAGCCCCGGTCTCCCCTACTGCACGTTTTTGGGTAATGGGTAAGACAAAACTAACAAAATTAAAATCTCTCAAATCTCATCTTTTAAATTTTAGTTACCTTAAGTTTTTAACATTATCCTTTTAAATTTCAAGAAATAAGTTAAAACCTATTTTTTAATTCTAAGTTCCTAAAGAGTTTTCTTTATTGAACCCCCTACACAACTTTTAATCCTTTATTTATTAGTTTCATGAATTATTATCCTAAGTTAACCGTTAGTTTAAATGCAACAGCTAAAATATTTTTAAAAAGTTACATAATAATTGTAACAGTAAGATATCACTGTAAGATAGAAAAGAGATCATAAGACGATCGAAAATAGTTTCCAAACAAAACAGTCTTATAAAAATTTTCCCTCCCTAAATATTTTAGAATATTATTTCGGTTGATTTCCAGTAATCACATTTTCATCCAAACCTAGAAATCTGACCCAAAACAGAACACATCCTTTCTCCTACCCCAGAAAATGCATAGCTTCCCTAGAGACACGAAAAAGAGAAAATTTCAACAAAGAAACTATCTCCTCTCCTTTCTCTCTCATCCCTTCTCCCAAATTCCTCACCCCCCCTAAATCCTTTCAATAAATCCCCCCATCTCAGCCTGCAGATCGTGATTGGACTAAACTCTGATGGCCGTTGACGGTGACGTATCGATTGGCCCACCCCCCACACATGAATTCGAGAAGGGGGGTTGATTCATCCCCATCCCTCCCCTCTTTTATCTCGAGCTTCCCATTGGATACTCCGGGCCTCGCTTTAATTTCGATTTTGCTCACCTACCCTCTTGTTTCTTCCCTCCATCATCCCTGGGCAGGGTGAGGCGGCCATTTTGAATCCGGGGACATTCTGGGCAGAAATTAACTTTGCTAAGGTCATTTTTGCTTTGATAATTTTTTTCCTTCGTGAGATGTTTTAAAATCACACTTGAGATTAGAATTTGTAATTGAATTATCTATATATATAAAAATCAATGTTTGTCTGTATGTCCTTAGTTTTAAACTTTTCGAACCTACATTAACATTTAAACTTTACCACGTTGATCTACTCGCTCCCCCAGGGAAGGTTTCTGAATAAAAATAATTTAAAATCGAAGCATATTAATTACTGTTTTGGTCCCTTTTATGCTTAAAAACCCATATTTCATGCCTAACTTCATGGCAAAACCACATTGTTGTAAATATAACAAGAGAAGATGTAACTTTACTTATTGTAGGCATGTTATCGATTGTTGCAGATTGAAATCGATTGTTGTAGCATAAACATAAAAATAGATCCTTCATTTAATTATTTGCCCATTTCGACTGACGAAGCCCATCTGTAACACACCAGATGATATTTATTAAAAAAACTGAAACGCGTCAGCGCTAGTTTATTACAAATTTTAGTTATTTCATATATTTTAGTTAAAAATGTCGCTGCTAATTCAGGGTGAAATACCAAAATAACAAAGAGGGATAAGCTCTTAAAACTTCTTAAGATTGATAATGCATTGAAGCGTGCACATACGGCTTATGTTTTAAAAAAAATAATTTACCACCCATCGTAAATAAAACCAGCTATCTAAAACTGTCTATTAACACTAGCTAAGGTAGGTTAATTCAATAACCACTCATAATTTGTAAACAAGATCTTTTGTTTTTTACTATTTGTAATTTACAAATTGTGTGGAGCTACCGCCCCCTGCTCGCTATCGCTTTACAAACCCCATAAACTACTTATTCAGAACCTTTTGGATTGCTTCGTAACTCTCACAAAACCCGGATCACTGAACTAAACTCACTTTATAAAACACATTAAAAATTAGGCAGAAGAAACGCGTCAATCAACTTTCCAAACATACGTCACGAGTCATCTCTATGAATAACACTCTCTTAAAAGTTAGAATATCCATTAACTCTGACTTATAAATAATTTAATCAAAATGTTTTCCTTAAAAAATATCCAGCGCATCTATTAATAGCTATTGGTTATCAGAATTCTGAAAAAAAAAACCTTACACAAATGAATGAATTTATTTTCAATATTGTACCTCCTAGTAACTCGTTAGTATTTTATCATTCATATTTTTGTCTAAACCCAGACTTGCTGAACAATACTTTTTGAGATATTGAAAATATAAAATATAAATCCGAAATCCAAATCCCAAATGTGTTAAATCTTACTATGAAATAGCATATGTGTAAGTTTTTAAAATACTTTTATCCGTCTTTGAATAATATTTAATTTGAAAAGTACTTTAAAGTACATTTTAAAAAATAAAAACTTGTTTTATCATAAAATATAACGTCAATTGGTCGTTGTGATTGGATGATAAGTTATTTGACAGTATTTTATTTGTAGCAGTACTTTTTTAAAAATCCAACAAATCTTCGTAATAATCAGATTTTGATTTTTGATTTTCTTCGGAAACCGTTCACCATTTATTTTGGAAAAGAGAGAAACCAGTCTACAATAAAGAATTCGTTTTTTTAAAATGGGGTTGATTGGGTAGATTTTTTAAACTCTACCCAATCAACCCCATTTTAAAAAAACTTCTTGGAAATTCTTGGAAATTCTTCTTCTTGGAAATTCTTCTTGGAAATTCTTCCTGGAAATTCTTCTTGGAACTTCTTGGAAATTAGTGAAATTGCACTTTTCATAAAAGGATCTAGATAAACCTATAGATAAAAACATGTCAAATTGTACGTATTTTAAATAAGTTGATTCCAATTTTTTTACATAAAATTTGTTGGGAAAAAGTGTTTTACCTGCAAAATATACACAAATGTCTCAAATTCGTCTGTCTAATAAATAATATGTCTGATTGTACAGTTGTAACTCTAAAAAAACATAACAATACAATACAAAATAAATATTAATTTAAAATCAAAAGACTTATTTCGTACTAGATATCTATTAGAAATTACGATACCTGGAGGACTATCTTTTCATAATCTGAAAAATAGATGAACTTTTAAAAAATATATTTAAATTTTTAATATTTTTTACTTTTTAAAAATATATTTAAAAAAAATTGCAAGGTTTAGTAATACAAAATAATTTGAGACAAAATATTGCCATTACATAAAAGGAATGTAATCTTTATTCTTGACTGAGAATGGTAAAGATCTGTGGTCAGTTTATTCAACATAAGAAACAAATTATAACACCTAACACATTTTGTCATAATCTCCCGAAATGTCAGTAATCCGATTTCGATTAAGAAGTTTTGATACAATGTAGTTAACATTGGGGAAAGGCTGTTTAATAGGGCTGAATTTATTATCAAATGGTAGATAATGTTTCCAAGAAACTTCTCTTGGATTATTTTATTTTTACAATGGTAGTAAAAATCTACAGAAAGTTTTAATTTATCTTTTTCATCAATGCTAGAATGAAAATGTTTATTCTTAATTATTGGTTTATGCATGATTATTAATAAAAGATAATTTAGAACAGCAGAAGACGGAAATATTTTGCACGTGCATGGTACTTATTAAGTAAATTAGTTTTTACATAAATAGATACTTTTAGAGTAAAATTTTGCCTAAAGGAGTAACTATAACTCCCTTTTTCACATATATTTTTTTAATATTATATTAGTAGGATAATTAAATTAAATTTTATTGAATTGCACGTGGCTTATATGGTTCTGGCATACATTTTTAGTCCAAATAGTATGTATTTTCAGGATTAAAATAATGTGAACATTGATCTCAAAATTGAGATGATCATTTCAACTTTTCCCCGGAATTTTCTTCAAAACTAGAAGGTGTGAAAAGTTTTATCCTGAATATAAGACATATTTTGAGCTAATATACATTATTTTCAGTATGAATTTTATCCAACTCACTTTCTGCAAGTTTCACAATTACGACAAAATCTCCCAATTCGCAAGAATACCCATGTGTAAAAATGATCATGAATTAATTGTTTGAGTACCAGTAAAAAATTTAATCTTTATTCAATAAGTCCATTTTCTTATTAAATTGTGATTAAACTTTCTTTTCGTGTAGCGGAGATTGAAACCATGAAGTTTTATTTTGCTGTGCCATTTTGAAGTTGTCAGTGAGTATTACAAAAGTTTTATTGCATCATTATTAAACGAATTATTTTGGGCATGTTTTATTTGTCGGGAGTTACCACTGTAACCTCAAATTTTTTCTGTAATAAATTCTTGTACGGACTAGTCGAGAATAGTCTGTTCATTTAGAATTGGCGCCTGAAACAGGATCAAAAACGCCTAATAACGCTCATCATGCAACTTCAGTGACCGATTCTGTATTTTAACTACTTCTGTTAAGGCTGCCTTGTCACTGCACAAGAAAATTTTTTCGATGATAATTACAATAGTAACTGCTTCTAATACATTTCGTCTCAGGCGCCAATTCTAAATGAACAGACTATAAAACTAGTCGACTTAACTTAGCAAAAGCATCCAACCTTTTATATAAAGGTTATAACCTCTACCAGTTAAAACTTAATAAGTAAAAATTTAAAATTTCCACGACCAGAATTCTTTTTTTTAACCAACCCTCTCACAAATCATTAAAAACAGAACGAACTCTAAAACTCTGCTTTCTTTCCAAAAGAGAGTTCACCGTCCTCAAAAGAAACTACCAAAAGAATTAGTCGGACCAAACGAGACGAACTTTATCGCGTCCTCCAACTCAAACAAAAATCAATTAGAAGACCGACAGGTCCAGTCGCAGAGTTAAGTCCCCGATCCAGCGTTATAAAAGGTCGCTGATGGCTCTGGAACTGGGCCAATTTTCTTTAATGGTTCGCGTCCGTAAAACGTAAGCGTCCCCTCCCCCTTAAGTAATGGGGCGGCCAGGGCCACCTAAGAGAAGCTTTAGGTTCGGTAATTGATGGTAAGGACAAAAGATGGCGGAAGTCAGGCTGACACTTTATTGGCTGTCCGCACCACCTACGCCATTAGCCGTTGCCCGGGAGATGACTTGAAGACTTGGAGGGGGAAGGGGGTGTCCATTTCGGACATCGATCTGGAGGGGGGAGTTTAAAGGGTGGAGGGATGTTGAGGAGGGCGTTTTTCGCTGCTGTGGGAAAAATATGAGGGAGTGTGGGGTTTGGGAGATATTGTGAGAAATACATAGTGGAGTGTAAATATGAGGGTTAACTTTAAAATATTTAAAAGGCTTTAAACAAGTAGAATATGTTTAAATAAAAAAGAAATAAAAATGTAAAATTTTTGAAGGGTTTTTTTTTTAGAAAAAGGTGGGAAAACAATGAAGAAGGGATGAAACTATTTTCAAAACTGCCTTATTTAATTAAAATGGATAGCGATTTTTTGTAGATTCCGCGATTGTAAGAACTCGAAATAAAAAAGTTATAAGATGGTAAGTTTCAATTGAGATTTTTTAGGGAAAGCGTTCGCATTTATTATTGTTTTAATTTTTTTCAAATACATGGTAAGGACCAGTTTTATTTCGTTTAGTTAGGTATTAAAAGGAAAACTTAAAAAAAGGTATTTACACTTCGATTACATTTATTGACAATAAATAAATTTAAATTTAAATTAATAAATTAAACTCAATTTTAAATTTCATGAAGTAATGAAACTGAATCGAGAATAAGGAAGACCAGATTAAATATTGCATTCGAAGTTTGCTTCATAGTTCGCTTGGAAAGTTCTGTAAAACTATCTTTTCAGCGATAGTCGTTGAAAGGCAGCAAAAACAACTTCACCTTCTAGTTGGGGGAATTAGCGGGTATTTCGGTCTGTTTTTTTTTTCTTTTCTGGTTCACTCTCTGCTTGTTCCATCTACTTTGTTTCTTTACTCTAAAAATATTTAAAAACTGGAACTTAATGCTTGTTAATTAATAGTCGAATAAATATTATCAACTTTACTGATACAATCAAAAGATCACTGATTTAAATTAGACAGGAGAAATTAATTTGCTCCAATACATTATATATAAATAATCTGGAATAGATAAAATTTTGATCAAACAATTGATTTTTCATATTTATCGTAATTACAAATAATTTTATTTATTTTTCCCTCGTCGTGTAGTGCATATTTTTCTCTAGACGAGATTACTATTTAGAAAAATTATATCATTTATTTATTTTTACATTCACTATGTTTTGTTCCAGACACTAAAAACATTAAGATATAGATAAAAGTAAACTATACCCTAAAATGTTGATAAGTATGTATAATATTTTTTTAGATATTAGATATATTTTTAAGACCTTTGAGGACCTACTTGAGGAAAGTTGTATAACAACAATATTTATAACGTTGTTTGTTTTACATTTGCATAGTAAATGGAAGAAGACAGGGGACCATGCATGGATTTCATCTAAAATCATTAAATCAAATAATATTTGGGTATAATTTCCCCTGGTTTTCACTTTATAATTTTTATAATTAAGAAATTAATAATTAAAGAAATATTTCGCTCAAAGAATAAAATACAGTCAATATCTAAAAATTCGATTATTATTTATGCATTATTAAGGCGTGGTATTAAAAGTAGTTCATCAAATATAACTATTATCTTGATTCATTTCGAATAATTTGAATATAAATTTCAAATCTTTATTGGGAGAACATTCCTCGCAGGGAGAAAATGAAAATAACCTTTAAAAACAGTTAACCTGATAAAATGCGATTTTTTTACCTGATATTTTCTTATTCTTATCTTCAATTGATCGATTTTATTAAATTGAGAATTAGTTCACATTGACGATTGCTAAAAAATATAAAAACCGTTCAGGTCCGATTTCTAGATTACTTTTTCTACTCAATTACTCACCACCAAAAAAAAGTTAAAAATAAAATTAACAGAACTTGAACGTACGTTCTATTGCGTATTATAAATATTAGTCATTAATTTTGCTAAGCAATAAACCGATCATACGGTTTCATTGTGTCGAGCAACTAAGAACAGCCCCCGACAATCTGTATAAGATTCTCCGTCTCCTCAAAATGTATTTGGAGAATATTATGTATCAAACTAACGTTTATTTTTTTGCATGTAAAATATAGAGCCGCATATATAATATATCCTACTTATAATATATATGCTGCGACACAGCATTTTATTTTTAGGTATATTTAGATAAGATTGATGTAAAACTGAAAACCAAAATATGAAAAACTATATAATTCCAAATGATTAGTATTTAAAAACTTAACTAGTTCTTCTTTGTAGTTTTAGTCCAAGAAAGGGCTACAGGCTACAGGAAAGTTCAACCGGAAACACATAGTTCTGAAAATGATATAGTATTTTGAAGCACCCTTCTAAGGAAGTAAAATTCTGTTGGTCAGCCGGTGCAAAGCTAATTGAAAACCGAATTTTCGGCCTTTTTTCATAAATTGTGAAATAACAACCAAACGATGAGATTTTGGAATAAACTTTTATTTAAATGTTTTGTTACTGAATAAATTGCCAACATTTTAAGCCAAAATTTATTTGTGTAGCTCAATTAAAAAACTGGAATTTTAAAGTCGAATATTCCAAAAACTACTCAACCTATCTAAGTAAACTTGCGCTTTTAATGTAAAAACATGCAAATAAATGTATGATTGAATATTTTACCGTTTGCTTGCTAAATTGTTTGGAGCAACGTATGTTTGCTCAATTTGGGCATTTTTTCCAATTTCCTTAGTTCGTTTAATTTAAACCAAACGGTAGGATTTTCGACCTTAAATGTTATTACATGTTTTTATTGAATGGATAAACTACATTTTAAGATCGATTTTACTTAGATAGTTTAAGTAGTTTTTGGAATATTCGACTTTAAAATTCCAGTTTTTTCGGTTACAACAATGCTTTTTGAGGAAATTTCATTGTTGGACAAAGAGAAAAAGTTGAAAAATTCAAGAACTTGGAAGTTAAATACCTTAACAACTAATAATAATAAGCTACACAAATAAACTTGGGCTTAAAATGTCGGCAATTTATTCAGTAACAAAACATTTAAATAGATGTTTATTCGAAAATCTCATCGTGGTTGTTTATTCACAATTTATGAAAAGGGTCGAAAATTCCATTTTCAATTAGCTGTCATTTGATAACGCAACCGCTTTGCACCG
Organism: Tetragnatha versicolor; assembly: GCA_024610705.1. Lineage (NCBI taxonomy): Eukaryota > Metazoa > Arthropoda > Arachnida > Araneae > Tetragnathidae > Tetragnatha > Tetragnatha versicolor. The sequence goes on from JANDEH010000001.1 coordinate 62,310,399, forward strand.
ACTGATTAACAGAATTTTACTTCCCTAAAAGGGTGCTTCAAAATATACAATTTTCAGAACTATGTTTTTCCGGTAGAACTTTCATGCTCTCGGACTATTTATAAATGTTTATTTTTTGGGATTAACTCTCTCACAGTGTGGAAAAAATTGAGTTGACCGTGAAATGTTTCATGAACACAACTAGTATATTCTTATGCCTAACCCAAAATGTAAACTTTTTTTTATAGGTACTACAGAAGTGCTTTTTCTGGGTTAATGTAGTGGGTAATAAGAAGCAAATGGGGTTATAAAAAACATGCGAAATTCCGCAGGATTTCCCTTTATGTTTATGAAGCTTATTTGTTAATATCATTATCAGTTTTCTTTGAAAAAATAATGCAATTGCTACGTAAAAGGAAAACGGGATTTTTTACGAGTATCTTATTACCCCAAGTGACTTTATCTTGTTACCCCACGAGGGGTAATAAGAAACAAGCCAGTTATTTTACTAATTAAAACAATTGAAAATCAAATGAAGTTATTAATATAATCTCTAAACAGTATTTTACAACCCCAGTAATTTCCAAAACTTTTACTTAATAATCTTCCGATATATGCTCAGTTTCAGTTAAAAATTAGGCAAATTAAAGTTACAAGTCAAAACTTTTCAACATAATATTTTCATACAAAACATTTGAAAATGATGGCAAAATAAATCAAATGGTGTTTCTCTTTCATTTTGTGAGACTAAAAAGTTCTCTCCCAAAATAAACTCGATTTTTTTGCAAACTCGTTTTTTTTAAGATTGGTTCTCCTCCTTCTCTCCACTTCCTCTTTATAAACTCAGCGCTACCACTTTCCTTCAGGTTCGAAGGGTTCAGGAAGTTTATAAAGAAACCCTGGAAACTATTCCCCGCTCTATGTTGTTTTTACTGAAAAGTGAATATAAAACACCAACTTAATATTTTACTTTCCTCACCATAACTTTAATTAAAACAAAAATTTGTATATAAAATTTCAATACAGAGTTACTTATATTTTTTTTAAGGCCGCGGTGGTGCAGTGGTTAGCGTGTCTGGCTACGAGCATTACCGACCCAGGTTCGATGCCTCACGGCTCTTGCTTGGGTAGCTGGTCATGGGTCAACTCAGCCTTTCATCCTTCCGGGGTCGATAAATGAGGACCAAGCTTGCTTGGGGAATCAACTGGGGGTCCAGCGTGGGGCTAGCCACTCGGCCTGAACACACGCTAGTAATTAGCACCCCAGGCCCAAAAGGCTACAGAAACGGAGATGGGCACCGCCTGATGGGCCACTAGGCCCGGGCAGACTTTGATTGAGTGATTAATATTTTTTATAGACCTTATAGTCTAAGAGCTAGCAACGTTTTCGAGAGAGAATTTTAGAAAAGCTAGTTCTTTAATATATCTTTCCCTATGCTATTTCGAACAGCGTACGGGGTACCTGGCTGCCGGTAAGCGGTGGCACAATTAGTGCGCATCCCACCTTTACAGGTAAAAATCTTGATTTTTAAATCATTTTAGAAAGATTTTTTTCATTTTCACTAACTTCTAAACACTATTAGAAAAATTAATTTATTATTGCCAGCACTTTGTGTCGGTGGAAATAACGTGCCAGATGCAGTTTTTGATAAAAAAAAAGCATTTATTTCGCACCATTTTAGAATTGCTGTCATTTTAATATTATTTTATATAGATATCAATAAACCCGAAATTAATTTGCCAGCACATAATTCGGGTGGAATCAATAGCAAGACCGATTCAAAGTTGTAAAAATACACACTGGCGTTCAAAATTAAGAGAAAGTGCACATTTGTTCAATTTTCTCCGGATCTAGCGGACATATTGTGACGAAATTTGGTATGAATATTGGGGTTAATATAATACCCAATATATATTTATTCAAAATTGTAATACACACGCATGCGCAGGAGTTTAAAACATCAGAATTGAAAGGTATGAAATAGCGGTTTCAGAATGGAATTTCAAAATGCTAGTTTGAATGATTCAGAATGCTATTTTTAATCAACAAAAACATTAATTTCAAACATTTTAGAATGCCTGTAATTTTAATATTATTTTATATATATATCAATAAACCCAAAATTAATTTGCCAGGATTTAATTCGGGTGGAATCAATAGCAAGACCGGTTCAAAGTTGTAAAAATACACACTGGCGTTCAAAATTAAGAGAAAGTGCACATTTGTTCGATTTTCTCCGGATCTAGGGGACATATTGTGACGAAATTTGGTATGAATATTGGAGTTAATATAATACCCAATATATAATCATTCAAAATTGTAATACACACGCATGCGCAGGAGTTTAAAACATCAGAATTGAAAGGTATGAAATAGCGGTTTCAGAATGGAATTTCAAAATGCTAGTTTGAATGATTCAGAATGCTGTTGTTAATCAACAAAAACATTAACTTCAAACATTTTAGAATGCCTGTAATTTTAATATTATTTTATATGTATATCAATAAACCCAAAATTAATTTGCCAGGATTTAATTCGGGTGCAATTTAATAGCAAGACCGATTCAATATTGTAAAAATACACTTCATGTGCACTTTCTCTTAATTTTGAACGCCAGTGTGTATTTTTACAACTTTGAATCGGTCTTGCTATTGATTCCACCCGAATTATGTCCTGGCAAATTAATTTTGGGTTTATTGATATACATATAAAATAATATTAAAATTACAGGCATTCTAAAATGTTTGAAATAATGTTTTTGTTGATTAAAAATAGCATTCTGAATCATTCAAACTAGCATTTTGAAATTCCATTCTGAAACCGCTATTTCATTCCTTTCAATTCTGATGTTTTAAGCTCCTGCGCATGCGTGTGTATTACAATTTTGAATGAATATATATAGGGTATTATATTAACCCCAATATTCATACAAAATTTCGTCACAATATGTCCGCTAGATCCGGAGAAAATCGAACAAATGTGCACTTTCTCTTAATTTTGAACGCCAGTGTGTATTTTTACAACTTTGAATCGGTCTTGCTATTGATTCCACCCGAATTATGTGCTGGCAAATTAATTTCGGGTTTATTGATATCTATATAAAATAATATTAAAATGACAGCAATTCTAAAATGGTGCGAAATAAATGCTTTTTTTTATCAAAAACTGCTTCTGGCACGTTATTTCCACCGACACAAAGTGCTGGCAATAATAAATTAATTTTTCTAATAGTGTTTAGAAGTTAGTGAAAATGAAAAAAATCTTTCTAAAATGATTTAAAAATCAAGATTTTTACCTGTAAAGGTGGGATGCGCACTAATTGTGCCACCGCTTACCGGCAGCCAGGTACCCCGTACGCTGTTCGAAAGAGCATTGGGAAAGATATATTAAAGAATTAGCTTTTCTAAAATTCTTGCTTTTCCGACGTTGCTAGCTCTTGTACTATTAATAGTCCAAGAAAGATCAGGTTTGAAGTGGAACAAATTGTAAAAGATAGTTTGATGGGTGATTCTTATAGGAAATTTTCCGTAGAAAACGATGGTGAAACGTATACCAAAATTAACCGTGTCCTTTAGTCAATATGGCGGATTTTCCAAAATGGCGGTCAATCGTTTTTAACTTATTACTTCCTAAAAATTGTTAATAAAATTATAAATTTTGCAGTAAATGATTGAAATTTAGTAGCAAAACCAATGGGGAACTGTTTTTTTTCTCTTACGATAAGTCATTTATCCAATATGGCGGATTTTCCAAAATGGTGTCCACTAATGTTTATAGTAAGTAAAATTATGATGATAAATTCGTAATTTTTACAGGATACGGTTAGAATTAAGTCACAATAATATTGATAAAAGTTTCCTCCCCCTCAATATATCAAATATGGCGGATTTTCCAAAATGGCAGCCACTTATTTAGATCCTTCTTATTTTTAATTTTTTTTCTTAATAATTAGAAATATTAAATATTATTAGGTAAAATATAAGCAGCATACTTATATTTTACTAAAATTTACTGGTAAATAATGTTAAAGGTAGGTAGAAATTCAAAAATTACCATTTACCACTAAGTTTGAAATATTGGGCCGCCTTTTTGGAAATTATTTCTATGTATCGCAAAATCTTGGTTAATATACTATTTTATAGGTAATTTAATATATAAACATTTATGTTATGCCAAAATAAAATTTATTTATATGTAAAAACGTTAAAAATAAAAAGGATCTAAATATGTGGCCGCCATTTTGGAAAATCCGCCATATTTGATACATTGAGGGGAAGGAAACTTTTATCAATATTATTGTGACTTAATTCTAACATTATCCTGTACAAATTATGAATTTATCATCAGAATTTATGTATTATAAACATTAGTGGACGCCATTTTGGAAAATCCACCATATTGGATAATGAAATCGTAAGAGAAAAAAAAAGTTCCACATTATTTTTGCAACTGAATTATAATAATTTACTGCAAAAGTTTTATTTTATTAACGATTTTTAGCAAATTAGTAAAACACGATTGTCAACCATTTTGAAAAATCCGCCATATTTGATACATTGAGGAGATGAAACTTATATGAATATTACTAAGACTTAATTCTAACCATATCCTGTAAAAATTACGAATTTATCATCATAATTTTACTTACTATAAACATTAGTGGACGCCATTTTGGAAAATCCACCATATTGGATAAATGACTTATCGTAAGAGAAAAAAACAGTTCCCCAATGGTTTTGCTACTAAATTTTAATCATTTACTGCAAAATTTATAATTTTATTAACAATTTTTAGGAAGTAATAAGTTAAAAACGATTGACCGCCATTTTGGAAAATCCACCATATTGGCTAAAGGACACGGTTAATTTTGGTATACGTTTCACCATCGTTTTCTACGGAAAATTTCCTATAAGAATCACCCATCAAACTTTCTTTTACAATTTGTTCCACTTGAACCCCTTTTTTGAGCTAACTTTCTTGGACTATAAATGGTAAGAAAAAGTGTTTCTTACTATCCTACCGATTTCATGATACTGAAAATGAAGTATGATTACAAACTTAATTGAATCACTTATTCCTGGAATTATTAATTTCCCTTTTTTTAATGAGTTATTGGTGTCATGAGATTCTGTAGTGGTAAACGCACATTTTAGTGTAATAAAAATAGCGTGATTTTAAAGTAGTTTTCCAACATGTTAAATTTAAGCATTAGTTCAGAAGTAAGTCAAACGAGACGTCACTTGATTAGTTTCTGCACTTAAACTGCTGGGAATTTCGTTCAAGCCGTCTCATCTGCAGCTTGTTTGGGATTGCAAATTTTTATTTAATCACATGCAAACAGTATATGAGATTGGAAAAGTCATTCTTTAGAGGTTAGGGGCCATTCATTAATTACGTAAGGATGATTTTGGCAAGTTTTGACCCCCCCAACCCCCAAGTAAAGCTAGGTAAGATTTTTCAAACCCCTCCCCCTATTCTTACGTATGATTCCATTTCGTTTTTCAAAATAATTAAATGTTAGAAAAGGATCAGTTTTTTTATTTTTCAACAGATAAAGTAATATTCTTGCTATCAACTACATATTACCATTATATTATTATCTTTTGTCTTTGGAATACCATTTATCAGTAGAGATTTAAAAGTAAGTTTTTAAATAATCTTAAACATAAATGATTATCAAAAAAAGTTGAAATCAAAACTAATAAAGATTTCCATCTTTTTTTGCTATTGTTTTTTTTTCGACTGGAAGATGGATTCAACCAAGGTCTATGGATTCAACAGTTTTATTTTTTATCTTAACTTAATGCTACTCCAGTAAAAAAATGTATACCTTCATTTTTTTTAAATTAAAGCTTCGATTATTTACTGAGATCTTTAGCATTTTTAAGTTTTTGTGGGGTTTATCTGGAAAATCTTTCGTAAGAATGAGTTTGACCCCCCACCCCTTAAGTAAGGGTATGTAGAGATTTTTCCAACCCCCTCCCCCTCGGGACCTTTACGTAATTAATGTATGCCCCCTTAGGTCAACCAAGCCATAGTAAAAACCCTATTTTTAAAGTTTTTGTACGAATCTCAAGAATAAGGACGTTTTAGTAGCTATATATCTAAAATTTCCATGCTTGTGGTCATTTATTTTGAATCACTTTATTAAAAGGGAACATCAAATTTATACCCCAGATCATAATATTGAACTAATAAACTAATTATGTAGGCTTTTAAAGCAAAATCATTTTACTGTCCACAAAGTTAAATCTAAACAACTATCTAATTGACTTCGAAGATTTCTATATTAACATTTGAATTGGCTAACGACTATTTTTGAGTCTAGAAATAAAATCATTTATAAAAATAAGTGTTTATACATCTACTAACCAACATAGAAACAAATAAGAACTCTATAATAATTTAATGGGTCAGTCATCAGTATTTAATAAGAAAATGTTATTTTGAACTGATATTCCCACTCTTATTACCTTATCCCTAAAAAAAATAGAGTTAAGCTATGAAAATAGGCTTGAACACTATGTTTATTGCAAAAACCTGTCAAATGCAAAAATTTCAGTAATTTTTATGCAAAGAATAAAAGTATTTAAAAAATTATTTTCGTCTGTAAAATATCCATATGAGGTCTCCTCTAAGAAAAAAAAATACTAAACATCTTCATAAAAATTAAGTGAGCTTCTATACAGTTTTTCTCGTTTATCTCAAAACAAGAAAAGTGGCGTTTGACATGTTTCTCATAAAAGTGATTCAGTTGAATTTAACCATCTAACATTAACTGGATAAATAAAATAAAAACATTACTCCTATTAAAGAGAGAAATATGACGAATAAATTTTCAGGGATAAAATGCTAGTGTTTCTTATCACCCCATAGTTTTCTTTAAATGGGGTAATAAGAAACAGGACACTTATACGAATGATCCAAAACCTTAAATTGAAGAAAAAAGTGAATTATATAGCCCTTTTAACCTCCTAAAAATTTACAAAAAAAATTCCAAGGTAATTGAATTGCAAATACAAGATAAATTGAAATAGTTGAAAAGAATGAATTTAGGTTGATGATTTTGGTGGCGGCATCAAATTCAATTTCAAACGAGAATTTTTCTCTGAAATAATAATTCTAATACTATAAAACTTTTATGGGATATAAAGTATGTCTTAAAGATATTTTGTGGGTTTTTTTTAGATTTTTAGGCTCATACACAAATCCGCAAATTAAAATTTTTCTTATTACCCCATTCTCCCTGAGATTAATACATTTTTTAAAATTGAATAAGCGTTTAAAAGTACGGAAATTAACCGGCAGCACTTTTGCCAGTTAAGTTCTGTACTTATAGTCGAAATATATTTTTTTCCTGTCAAATGAGATAAACTTTCCGTTATTTGAAGTTTTTTTCTAGGTGAGTTACTGGAGGTGGCCTTCATCAATATAAATAACATATAACTCATTTTATACAGGGTGTTTCAAAAGTCCGTTTCACGGCTTTTATTTGGAACCAAAGTGTCCTAGGGTTACGAAAGTAAGGTCTACCCTTAGGTAAGGGGCCCTGGATAATCCATTGAGATGACTTACATCACCCTTAGCGGCAAAATAAAAAAGTTAAAAAAATAATAAAAAAACTTCAGTAAAAACTCAGTCAGAGTATTGTTGCCATCTTTATGAAAAACTCACAGAAAAAACTTCTTAAATATTCTCATAGTTATTATGAGTTGAAAATAGCACTTCTTTATTTCGCCGCTAAAGGCGCTGTAAGTCATCTCAATGGATTCTCCAGGGTCATTTACCGAGGGTTAGACCTTACATCCTTGACCCTAGGACATGATGGTTCCAAATAAAAGCCACGAAACGGACTTTTGAAACACCCTGTATGTGTATACCCTAATGGCGTCTCCGACGAACATGTTATAACACTTAGAGCTAAAAGAAGATTGGCTTCGCATCGACTAAACGATCACAAGCCACCTGGACTTGCAAGTACTTGTTCTACAAAATTTATTATTTTAGTGGTGATTGTATTAAATCTAAATTATTATTGTGGGATATTTTTCACTGAAAGAGTACGTTTTCTAGGCATACGGCGGAGGGAATATTTCCTCAAAATAAAAAGGGAAATTTAGAGTTAAAAAGACGAATTTTTCAAAAGTGTTTCTCCGTTGGTTTTTAGATAAGACTCAACAGATATTGCAGTAATACATCAACTAAAATTTTTCCCACACTCTTAAAACGACAGTCTCAAAAATGAGTAAAAATTGCTCAAATCTGAGTATGTCACGCACTCAAACAGGCTCCGATCCAAATTTACTCAAATTTGAAAAAATGCTTGTACTCATTTTTGAGAATGTGCAGATACTCAAAAATAAAGCATCATGTACTCATTTTTAATTCGTCCATGACATTCTTGTAATGAAGGGTGCATAGTGTTACAGTTATGATGACCATATAGCTACGTTACTATGACGTGGGAAGTAGACCAGTAAATTGAGTGTGACGTCACAACGTTGTGTAACACGTTATCACATCAACTTAATGTTGCTTTTGATATATTACAAATATTTCAATTTTCAAATCTAAAATAAAATAAGCCTTATATGAGTGGTAACTATTAAATTGTTTGAAACTAAGTATGTCTGTCTGGTGTTTCAAATTGAAAGCATTGAGTGGTCAGAACCAAAAATTTCATACCAAAATGAGAACATCGATTTACTCAAATTTGAAATTGTCATTTCTCTCAGTGCAAACACAAAAAAACCCACCATCCACCCTAAAAAACACGAACATATGGAGATGAGACTTGAACAGACAGTGTGCTCTCTCCAGTGGAAAATATTTTTCTCCATACCAAATGCACACACAGTTCAACCTTACAGAGAGAGAGAGAGAGCTCCAATAAATCAAAATTACCGTACAAAGCTATCCATCCCCCCGCTTTCCCTTGTTTATTTGCAGAGGAAACCGAAAGTCGTGCCATCTGCCATTCCCCTTCAGAAAAAAGGATCTGACTGGGGACGCGCGACGGACTTCATCTTCTTTATTGTCGTTTTTTTGTGTGTGAGTTCTGGTGGTTTTATTGACACGCTATGAAGGCGCGTGGAATGGGTGAAGTGAATATAGTGGAGGAGAAGGAGTGCCAGGGAGGTGGGAGAATCGCAGTTGGGATCGTGGTGTTTTTATGGAGTTTTTTTTGAGGTTTTTAATTGGGTTTTTACATAATTTGGTGGGGTTAAAGGATATGTGAAAAGCTTTGAAGGTGTTTTAAGTTATTGTGTGTTTGTGATTTACTTCAAGATTTATTTCCCAGTTTGTGAAATCTTAGTCATAAATATTTTCCCCAAAGAATAATTTTTTATGTTTTTCTGAATTATTTATACTAGATAAGTCATTTAAATTTAGGTTTCAATTCCGCTAGCTGTCCCGTTCAATATCCCAAAGTTGTTTTGACGCTAAATATCTCACTATCGCCAAATTTCCATGATTGCCGTTGATGTAACCATAAATTTTTATAATTGAATCAATAGCTTAGCTAGCAATTTTTAGAAATGTTTATAATATTTCGCATACAAAACAACTTATTATTAACGAAACAGTGGAGTTGAACCGAAATTCAAACTTATTTTTTTCTGTTTTGTAGAATTCAAACTAGATGTCTCTTTTTACTATTCTCAATATTTATGTGATTCGTGCATATTAGATACATTTAAGTAAATGAAAAAGATATGGATAAATTTGATTTATTTTGCACAGAAATTTTCCATGCCTTATTCTGATATACATATGTACATATTTCGACAGTTCCATCTTCCATCTCTAAATAAAATACTTAAATCTCTTAAATGATAAATTGTTTATTCCCTTATTATTATATCGATTCAACTACGAGTATTTGAAATTTCTTTATTGTACATTGATAGTAATTTTTCTTTGTAACTGTAATTGAATGCTTATTAATTCCCCTTGATTAGTGGTTAAAGGTTTTGTTTTCTTTTTATTTCTGTATTTATTCTTTCTCTTAATCTCGCTCATTCCTTTTCTGATATATAGATATTTCTTATAAACGAATGCATCATAGGATAACCAGTACACATAACCATTCAGACTTCTCGTTCCAGAATAGTGTGAGGGTCCCATTCTCTGATAAATAAGTACCCCCTTCACCCTCGAAAAATATACCGCTCTCCAACGTACTATACCTCGAGCACAATCATCGTAGAGAACAACAACATCCCAATCTATTTTGGATTGGCGCAAAGAATCGATTACGGTAACCTTTTACAGCCGTTCGCGAAACGGGCACCCGGGGATGTTATGGTGAAAAGGGATGCTTCCGAATATAACCCTTATAGAAAAGGGGGAGAGTGTAAATAACAGTTATTTTTGCGGGCAGCTGCCGCCGTTCCAGTTTATGATTAAGTTCCCTTTCGCCCATGGGAGAAGTGCCTAATGTCGAAAACACCTTTCATGCTCTAACGCGCGGATAACGGAAACCTGAAAGGTGTTGCGTTCCTGGAACGAAGTGATGGAGAAAGGGTGATAAAGTCAAAACAGCTCGACTAATGTTTTGGATGGGGTTTTTTGTAAAGTTGAATCAAGACACTCTTCATATTTTATACCAACTGTGCTTTTGAAGGAGGGATGAAATGCTCAGTTACGATACTTAATATTATAACACAAAAAATTTGTTTTTTTAGGTAAATTATTTTTAATTCACTATTTTATTAAAGGATGAATTTGACAAATAAGCAAAAAATCTGAAAACTGCGAGAATCGATAAGAAGATCGTAAACCAAACCAAATAAAGTTATTTAGCTGCCTCAGATATAAAAATTTACTTTAAGAAATAAACCAAGAACATTCACAAAAAATAAAAAATATATAGTTTTTAGGTGAAAATTCCAGTTTATAAGCTGATTTTTTTCCATTAAAAGTCTGAAATTTTTGTTGAAAAGTGTTTAAAAGTCTGAAAATCCTACAAAAGTTTGAAAAATCTCATCCCGGTATTAGTCATATTTGTGATAAGTTTACTCCTTATATTGATGATGTCCTTATATTACTCCTTACATAGATGTCCAATATATTATACTACTTCGTACCATAATTTTTATACTGGACCACCAGTTAACTGGTAGTTTTTATGTATTGCATTTAAGATAGTTAGAAAATATCAATCAAGAACAAAGGATAAAACAAAAACTGTAGGATCTGTCTAGTAGTACTAGCATCTTTCCTGATTTCATCGACTGTTGTCAAATCTTTTTAAAGATTAGTTAATTGTTAAAGAATTTTCTAGCTGAAGATAATTAAAAATGATACAAAAAGGGATTACATATCATTTGACTTAAATATATTCTAAAACTATGACTAATGTATTTTTATTGGATAATTTTCATCCAAAGAGAGTTAGACGAAATGGAAAAATGTTTGATAATTAATGAAATTATTCCTTTCTTTGTTTGCACAGCAGCCGCATTTTTATGTTTGGGTTCTTTAGAAATATAATCCCGCTTAATTTTTTTTCCATTTTACTATCAATCAGTTTTCTGATCTTTAGAGTTGCTTTGCATGATAAAGAAAGACTAAAATTCTTTCAAACATCAAATTCAAATTTATTAACAAAAGAAAATCATAACAAAAATTCAAAATACAAATATAAAGGCATCACACATTTGAACATAATAAAAACAAAAAAGAAATGGAAATTGTAAGTGATTTCCCAAAAGAGCCAAAAAGCTCTACAACCGTAATTTAAAATATTAAACATTATCGGCGGCAGTTTACTCTCGGGGCCACAAAATATTCCTTGTAAAGAAAAATCTTCGCAAAATAAAAATCAGCCAATTCATAACAAAAACTAAATGTAATTTCGGTTCAATCTGAGAAAAGTTCGGAGTAAAATAATCTATTTCACTCTTGAAGGAAAGTTACTTTAATTCTATAAAGGACTTCGATATTCTATAGACTTCTAATCCAAGGGGTGCAGATGCATTAGTAGGAAGTATGAAAGGAGGGAGAAGGGGGTTATCTTCGAACGAACCATAACGGCTTAGGGTGTCTGGAGAAGGAGGAGGGGGCAAGACGGATGTCCCTAAATGGATGTTTCTCGGGTTCGATACGGTTCGGAAATGAGATCCCATCAGGATCAAATTACATTTGGTGTCTTTTATGGGTAATCACGTTGGTGTTGGTGTGGTCTTCTATCATAGGTTCCTTGTTTTTATTTTAATTTCTCCACACAAATTTCTCTTTCAGTTTGTTTTAAAGAGAGGCTACTGAACTACAACATTTACTTAATTAATTTGCACGTTCTAATGAAACATATACGGCCATAAAAATATTTTTATTGCAGAAAATATTTCGAAAAGTACTATATTTTGCACAGATCCACTGTCTGCTGTCCTTAACACGCACTCCAGCAATATTTTTCAGATTCAAGTTTAAAAAAATTGAATCCCAAAATTTTTTCTGTATTTTAAAATTTAGTAGAGGAGAGGAGGGTACTATGGAATAGTTGGATAATATTTAATACTGAGGTTTCAGCCATCTCTCGGGCTGTCATCTCAAGGGAATGCCATGAAAAATTTAAGGAAGACTCCCATGATGCAGTGCACAGAGAGTTAATTTCTAATTGTTGTCATTACAGGCGCTGCAAAACAAAATGTGTTTTGGGATTTCCGAAACTTTATTAAATGTTCAAAGATTTTAACCTACCAGTGTTGTTAATAGTTTCTTATAGTTAAGAATAATAGTTTCTTATGCTTTAGTTGTTTTTTAGCTATCAATGTTTTATCCGCCATTAAAATGGTTCATAATCCAAGATGGTGTGTCGGGTATTATGGAATACTAGGTCCATTCTGATGTATCATTTGAAATTTAATTCATTCCCTCAATTAAAAGACCGGAAAACGAAGATGCTTAAGCATCTTAAACAAAGATATTTTGTAACGGAAGATTCTTCAAAGATCAACGAGGAGAAATTTAGATTAAATGCATTAGCTGTGGTCTATGGGCTTCTATACTCAAAAATAGAATAAATAGGTTCAAAAGCATAACTATTTGAACATAATTTTTTAAATATTGTTTTCATAGTTAAAAGTAACTATGCTCTCTGAAGTCTAATCCGTTTTTCAATAATTGTAAACAAGTATTCCATATTACCCGACTATTCCATGTTACCCTCCAATTGTAACTTTTTCTAAAGTACCTTTTTTCATAACAACAAAATAAATCATGTTTTATTCCACAATTGACATCTCATTACCATTAATTACAGTATGTGTTTAAAATGATTTTGTGCGTTTTTAGTTAAAACTAGTAGAGTTATTCTAAAAAATATAAATGGTGTTCCATATTACCCTCCGCTCCTCTATAATTACTGTTTTGTACAATCCCGGCAGTCAAGGTGTGCAGCAAAGGTCTATTTTACATGCATAGTGATCCAACCGTTACAGACTCGATTCCCAATGACGTTGGCCCTCCCCCCTAAAATCCACTCATGTCCCAGATTCAATCAATCCAGACGCCGTAAACAAAACTCGCATACCGTAGTGCTGAACAATAGCTGTTGACTCGAATTAGTCAGCAGGGCAGTAACTGTCACAACAGTGGCGAATTAAATGGGGTCAACTTATTCTTCGGGTGCGCAATAATTACTACGGAACCTGGGAGCGGGGAGATACCGTTATTGTGCTTTTAGTGGACTGGTGTTGTTATTGTGCGCCTTTTTTCTGAATGAGATATTTAGATCCGCGCTTGGATAAACATGAATGAAATAGGAGCATGCGCGCTGTTGTGGGTTCGATAAGGATCGAGTATGGGACGAAGGAAGTGGTTTCGATTTAAGCTGATGGGTTTGGGATCTCAGATTGTGTTTCTTGCCGTACATCTAAAATTCTTGTTTCCATCTGTTTTCCAGATTCTTGTAGTACTCTCACAAGGTTGAGCTAATTTTTCGGCAACTATACCTAATGAAAATTATTATGGTTAATGAAACTATAAATATGCTTTCCTATTTAATGATTATAATTAATTTTATTTCTAACTGTAACTCATATATTAGTTAAACATTTTACTGTTACACTGCAATTTGGAAAAATATTTCTTGGTTTATGTAACATCCTATTGATTGAATTTTAATATTTGTTAACCATAGTTTTTGGGTTTTTGAATTTCAATGGGATTCCATAAGCTATTAACTCTAAAACCACTAAAATAGCAATGTTATCCATAATTTCAATGTTATTGTAAACCATAATTGAAGTTTTACCCAAAATGTTTGAAATAATTTGCCTCGACTCATATTCCTTCCATTTTTCAAACACAAAGGGTCCAGATTGTTTGTTTATTAATATACTATGAGGAATCTTGAATAAATAAATATTAATCTATGCTAACAACAATAATCTTTATTGCATTGAACAAAAAATCAGCAAATCCTTTCATTTTTGTAAGCAGATAATCCAGTTCATTATCAATTCCTACTAATATAAGTAGTATATAAGATATCTTATTTCAAAGGCATTATATTATATCCATATTATAGGCATATTATTATAATCCAGCCAAATCATTTTTATAGAAACTCACAGCACCAATTCTTCATGGGGAATTTTCGATAAGTTTTGTTCAAATTCGTAACTTGCATTCCATATCTCTCTTACCAAACATTGTAAAAATATTCTCCTCCAGTGTCCGAGGTCTGGCGAGGATGTCTAAATTAAGAGCGGGCCGTTTTCCATCTCGCTCCCACCCATCGATTCAGCGGCCTCCAGTTATCTCCTTCTCCCGTTCCCATAGTAACCATAACGATACCTCCCCTGAAAGAATGTTCTTTACAAAAGTTAATGCGTTCACTCTCTCCCCCTCCTCTCCCGGCCGATTATTGAAAATATTGATCTCCTCTGCTGCAACTCTTTCTCCGGAGCTCTTTCTCAGACCCTGGAGCTTTTGGAAGATTCCATTGTTTCGTCTTTAATATCCAATAGATTTAGTTCCCTTAGTTGGAAAATTAAATTTCAAGAACTTAATTTTTTTATTTGTGTTATATTTAATTTATCTTTATAGGATTTGCAGTTTACAATGCGCGATTTTAGCTTTGTGTAAGGGTCTATGCTTTGGTATTCAGATGAAACCTTTTCAAACCGTTGGCAAACAAGCTATACGAGACACCTAGACAGCAACTTAAGTTGAACCTTCAACGTCACTAACAAACAAAGTAGTTCCCATCGCGGTGTCTGAATTTCGAGTGAAACAAAGAACGTCAATTTTAAAATATGGTAATTTCGTTAAACCCATTAGAAATAGTGTCTTTTTATCACGATTCGAGTATCGAAATTCCTCCTATCAACCCAACAGGCTTTGTGTTTAGTCACTTTCTCCTTCCGCGTAGTGACGTACTGGGTTCAGGAAACGTTGCTGTGGAGTATAGAATTTTTAAAATTAGGTTTGGATGAGAGAGAAAGTAAGAAAAGGATAGAATGAAAGAGTGGCAAACTGTTAAAAATAAACATCTTAGATTTTCCTTTTTTTAATAAGAAAAACTATCATTGTAAACACATTGCACTGAGAGAAATGACAGTTTCAAATTTGAGTAAATCGATGTTCTCATTTCGGTATGAAACTTTTTGGTTCAAATATGACGACCCAATGCTTTCAATTTTGAAACACTAGACATAATCAGTTTCAAACAATTTAATGGTCACCACACAAATCATGCTTATTTTTAGTTTATATTTGAAAATTGAAATATTTGCAATATATCGAAAGTAACATTAAGTTGATGTGGTAACGTGTAACACAATGTTGTGACGTCGCACTCAACTTACTGGTCTACTTCCCACGTCATAGTAACGTGCCTAGATCGTCAACATAAATGTTACACATTGCACCCTCTTTATAAGAATGTCATGGACGAATTAAAAAATGAGTACATGATGCTTTATTTTTGAGTATTTGCACATTTTCAAAAATGAGTACATGCATATTTTCAAATTTGAGTAAATTTGGATTGGAGCCTGTTTGAGTGCGTGACATACTCAGATTTGAGTAATTTTTACTCATTTTTGAGACTGTCGTTTTAAGAGTGTGAGCAGTTGAGGTAAAAAGTCTTAACTTGTTAACTTTTTCAGTGTTTTTTAAGGTATTTTTTAAATTTCCTGATTTATCTACTTTCTATATCTTTGGCTAAATTTTCTTTTTTTATAAATTTTGATCTAAAAATATATTCTATGAAGAATCTTTAAGTGTTTTGATGGTATTTTTTTACAACTGACTGTCTCATGAGGTGTAAAATAGTGCATATTTCGTTGCAAACATCAAATTTAACCATTCAAAGAAGTAAACTGTCAATACTCGTAGCCTAAAACTTATTTTTCCATTATATTTCGTTTTTGTTCCAAGTTTGAATCCATATCATAAACTAAATATATTCAACACGTGATACTTAGTGTAGTATAAAAAGAAACGACCGTAGTAGTGTACAAGGAAATATGGTTAACACTCTTCACAAAGAAACCATATTTCTTCCCCCGGAGATCCTTCTCCAATGATTCCCATTGTGAGAGCAGCTTTTCAATCACAATAAAATGAATTCGGGTCTCATAGAAACTACTCACAAAGGAAAGCCTGGTAACCCACTGAGGGGTGAATAAGAAAGTGGGAGATACTCCCCCAACAAAAGCACCATCACGCGCGCCCCTTCAAGTGATCAGTTGTAAGGGGCCTCGGCCTATATGTTTTCGTGCTTAGAAATCCGTAAAATTGATCTGGAATTAGTTGGTTAGGTATTGAAAAACAGCTAACAAGAAAATACAGATTAAAAGAAATATTGCCTTCACTTACGTTACAACTAATAAACTTCACTGAGTTACGTTGCAACTTGTATTTGTAAAATGCAATAACTGTGTAAAAATATATAATTAAAAAAAAAGTAAAGTTAGGTAAAGTTAGTAATTTTATTACTTAAATTATTTTATTTACCAAGGAGAATTTTACAGTTTTAAGAAAATAACTTAACCAAAGAAAACTCCAGCTCTCAAGCGTCGCCTCCACTTCTTCTTCTTCAGCAGCACTACAGCCTGGTGCAGGCCAAGGCTTTCTCCGTCTGCATCCTCCAGGCGGCACGACTTTTTGCCAGGTTTCTCCACCTGTTAACTCCCAAGATCTTCAAATATCTTTCCACACAGTCCATCCACCTTTTTTTTTGTTGCTGGTCTACCTCTTTTCCTTGTACCCTCAATCTTTGAAAACGTTAGTTTTTTAACAGGGTCCAAATCTGCACGTCGAAAAACGTGCCCCAGCCATCTAATTCTGTTGGATTTAATAACTCTCAAGATGTTAGGTTGTCTGTATTTAGTATATATCTCATGGTTATATAAACTTCTCCATGTATCATTTTCCTTCACTGCTCCAAAAATTGACCGAAGAATCTTTCTTTCAAAAATGAGTAGCCTGTTTTCCTCCGTTTTGTTAATTGCCCATGTCTCACTACCATATAAAATGATGGGCCTTATAAGGGTTTTGTATAGATTTATTTTTGTATTAATGGAGAGGAGTTTAGATTTTAATTGGATCTTTAAACCAAAATAACATCTATTTGCCATCAAAATTCGATTTCTAATTTCAACCTTTATCTCATTTCTACTGGTAATAAGTGTGCCCAAGTATTTAAACTGGGTGACTCCTTCAAAAGTGTAGTTTCCAATATTAAGAGACTGTACAGTGTACAGTCGGCTGCAAAAAAATCGAAACAGAGACGATTGTGAGTGATTGGTAGGGGTTAGAAGGATACTGTAAACGCCAATTTTCATGATTTAATGTCCTCTTTGAAACAAGCTATAATTTAAGGCCATAAGGGGCCGTCTACATATTAAAAGAAGCACCAACTTTCGTTTTTCCTATGGGTGACATCAAAGATTATTCCCAATTCTGAAAGAGCACCCCCTAAAACCCCCAAAAACCAAGTTTCGTGTTGATTGGCCCACAAACAAAGGCAGGAGGGGGGTTTGAAGTTCGTCGAATTTATATGTTGAAATTTCGTTTTGATCCTTACAACCATTAACCCCGCGCACACTGCAGGAAATTTCATTAGAAAAATTCCTAGGAAAGTTAAAGCAGATTTGGCTATTTATCTATATTTTGGCACAATTACTACAAAAGTTAAAACAGATTTGGTTATTTATCTATATTTTGGCGCAATTTTGTCTTCCAATTAGGATACCCTAAAGTAGTAGCCTTGTTGGTGTAACAAGCTCGAGATCACTAGGTTGCAGGTTCTATCATCGCAATTCCGCATGTCTCATTGTTCAAGGTTAACCCATAGGGATACAGGCAAATACAAAGATGAATAGATGTTGAATACTTTATCAAATATATATCTTTTAAAACAAATTTTTACAATTTGTATTGCTGTTTACGAATAATAATAATTAATTGAGAGTTATTATTTACAAATAACAATTCTTTCAATTTGCTTATTCGTATAGGAATAAAAATAATTTCAGAATTTTTTTTAATATTGATTATAATGATTCTACAGTCGTATTTTTAATAATTAATTGGGGGAATTACGTTTCATTAGATTGGATACAGATACAGAGTTTTAATAATATTTAAGGTAAAACGTTGTGCTTGATGAATAAAATACCAATATATAAGTATTAAATATGTTGACAAGTCAAACATTAAACCTTAAAGTTTGATTATTTAATATTAATTAACTCTAATCATACTGACGATTTGACGCTTCTTGATATTTTAAATAACTTGGGGTTTAAGGAAGGGAAAAAATTCATCATCGTGTGGTCATTGATAAATTTTCAAAAATTATATTTTATTCTTTTTTAAAATTTTTAATAATTTCCATAAAGAAAAGAGCAAGAATAAGTCTTTATAAATCATGGGTGAGGTTTTTTTTGGGGGGGGAGGAGAATCGAAAACATTTTTACTGCCAAAAATTTGGGAAAAAAATTGGAAGGGGTATTATAGTTTTATTTTAGGGAGGAGGAATAGGATAATTTTTTTTTGTTTTTTCTGAGGTGAAAGAAAAAGAACATTTGATATTTGTAAGGTCGCACGATTGTGTTATAGGGACGGAAGGGGTAAAATGGTTATAGAGGGCTAAAGTGGATACAGGAACTTAAACCCCAATTTGTTTTTAAATTTTCAAACACAAACTGCTGAAGTCCCTATTTCCATTTAAACCCATCCACCCCCCCTCCAATCAAACAGTTTTAAAATATTCTAAATTAGTTTCTAAACCCGATGCCAGTAAGAATTTAGGACCCATCTATCTTTGATAGCACATGCAGGTGGATCTGCTGTGCTCCCTATTCCAGGCTGTAAAGATTTATTCACTATTACCTATTAAAGAATATTAAATTAAAAGTGGTTGCTAAATTTTTATAGCAGTGTCAATATTTTCTTTTGTAGTCACCACTATTTTATTTATTATTATATGTGAGTACCTTCATTCCAAGCATTGACCGCACCGGCTGCGAAGAGAATTTCTTAATACATCCTCCTATAACTCTGAAACCACTATGGGGTAAGCGGCTGGTGCAACCCTTGGATAATCCTGTCATATGTAAAAATGGGGTGGTAGTCCAAGGGGAGGGCAATATATGTGAAAGCTTTGTGATACCGAATTATGTTTAGTTAATTTATATCTTGATTACATTTAATATTAAAGATAAACCAAAACATTGAATTCCTTTTAGACAATGCATGCAAGATGAGACCGTCATTATTAAGTGGAGCGACTTTTCTTAAAATTAGATTTATATTTAAAACAAAATTCATTTAATTGTATGTAAAGTTATTTAATTTCTTAAATTACTTTACAAAGGTAACTAAATTTTTAACTAAAAATATATCAAAATTAAAAAATACATATAAAAAATATATACAAAAAATCGGTTGAATTTGTCTTTTACTGAAATGAATATTGTAAAAATATAAAAACATTTTCAGTAGATTAAATTCAAGGCATCTTCAAACTTCTACAAGCAAATAAAGCTCAAGCGATTCGAACTTGATGCTATATATCTTAGCGAACAGGCACACTAACCGTTATGCCACACGGCTTCATTCAGCAAGGTTTTAATAATAAATGTGTCTAACAATTTTTATGGTTACCGTAAGGTTACCGTAATTTTCATAAGCTGTATGTCTTTGGCGGTAAGAGATTGGCGCTATTTTTTCTAATTGAAATTTCCTACAGTGTGCGCGGGGTTAACGGTTGTAAGGATCAAAATCTATGAAAAACGAGATTTCAACGTAGATTCAACGAACTTCAACCCCCACTCCTGGCTTTGTTTGTGGGCCAAACAACACGAAACTTGGTTTTGGGGGGTTTTAGGGGGTGTTCTTTCAGAATCGGGAATAATCTTTGATGTCACCCATAGGAAAAACGAAAGTTGGTGCTTCTTTTAATATGCAGACGGCCCCTTAAGGACTTAAATTAAAGCTTGTTTTAAAGAGGACATTAAATCATGAAAATTGGCGTTTACAGTATCCTTCTAACCCCAACCAATCACTCACAATCGTCTCTGTTTCGATTTTTTTGCAGCCGACTGTACATCATTTACTCTAGTGCTTACCACCAAAAACTTTGTTTTTTCCTCGTTTACTGCCAAGCCCATATCCTTGGCAGCACTCTCAAGGGCAATAAATGCCTCAACCACATCCTGTTTTCTTCGCCCAACAATATCGATATCATCTGCGTATGCCAAAACTTGTATACATCTCTGCAGGATTGTGTTTCTAGTGTTGATACCTGAATCTCGTATAACGTTTTCAAGGGTTATATTAAATAAAATGCAAGACAGAGAGTCTCCCTGTCTAAGACCTCTCTCTGTATAGAAAACCTCAGATACCTCAGACATGAGCTTAATTCTACATTTTACACTTTGTAATGTCATTTTGACAAGATTGGTAAGCTTAGGCGGGATTCCAAATTCATACATCGCTTCAAACAGTTTATTCCTGTTTATACAATCGTAGGCTGCCTTAAAGTCAATAAACAGATGGTAAGTGTCAATTCCGTATTCCTTGGTCTTTTCCAGGATTTGTCTGATAGAGTGTATCTGGTCTATGGTAGACTTCCCTTCCAGAAAGCCACATTGATAGTTTCCTACAATTTTTGTAGCATAAGGAAGAAGTCTACGAAATAGAATGTTGGAAAAAATCTTAAAAGCCACATTAAGAAGTGTAATGCCCCGGTAATTTCCACAGTCCAGCTTTTCTCCTTTTTTGTGGATGGTGAAAATCAAACCCTCTTCCCATTAAATGGGCATCTGTTCTTGGTTTCACACATCACTAATGACCTTTAAAAGCTCATTGTTCAACTCCGGTGCATTGACATTAAGAAGCTCAGCCTTAATGCCATCTGGGCCAGGAGCTCTATTTCTATTAAGTTTTTTAAGGGTATTCTCTAACTCTAATTCCCATAAGGTAGGTGCAAGTGCATCTTGTGTTTGCATATGAGTACTAGATACTTCAGCACTATTATTTCCAACAAGTTGGGTATCATTGCCAAACAGCACCTCTTTAAAATGTTCCCTCCATCTAACCATGGTTTCCGCCTGATTACACGTCAATTCACCATTTTTCTTTCTGATAGTTGTTGTTCTAGAATTAAAATCTTTCCTAATGTCATTAACCAAATGGTAGAATTTTCGAGCTTCTCTTTGGGGCTTCATGTTCTCGATTTCTCTGTATTTGTCTTCCATAAAGATTCTTTTCTTCTTTTTATGCATCCTCTTTTCCTCTCTTCTCAACTCCTTATATTTTTCAACCAAATTTCTAGTAGAGTGTCTTCCAATCATAACCTTGTAAGCCTGGTTTTTCCTGTTAGTCAATTTCTCACACTCTTCATCATACCAGTCATTTCCTGCTTTATTTTTCTTAAGCTCTGGTATTGTCCCATTCGCTTGCATTGTTTATCACTGTGACGACATCCTTCCATTGGTGTCTTTCAGTTTCGACATAGTCTCTGCTTGTAAAACTTTCCCTTAGGTTATTCTTATATCTCTCTAAGATTTCAGGGTTCCTTAATTCATTGTAATCTAATTTTCTTACCTCCCTGCGCTCTTTCTTTGTGAATAACCTGCTAATCTTAGCTCTCACTTTAGACATCACTAAAAAGTGATCAGAGTCGATATTTGCACCTCTATAACTGCGCACATCAATTAGACTACTTCGGTGTCTTTTGTCAATCAAAATATGGTCTATTCTATCTGATTTAATGTCAGGCCATCTGGGGACCTCCAAGTGTGTTTGTGCACATTTTTATGAGGAAATATAGTTCCTCCAATAACTTGATCATTAGCTGAAGCAAAATCTGCCAACCTTGTGCCATTATCGTTGAAATCATCATGGAGACTATTATTTCCCAAAAACTCTTTCAGGTTATGATCTTTTCCAACCTTGGCATTAAAATCTCCTATTAGGAAGGACATCCACAAAAAACATTTTCAAGCGTGTCATAAAAACAATCCTTCTCAGCCTCAGATTTCTCCTCCGTCGGTGCATGAGCACAAATAATGCTAATATTCTGTAATTTTCCCTTATTCAGTCTTAATTTACATATTCGTTCATTCACGGGCACAAAGTCCACCACTCTCTCTCTTATCCTTTTGGACACAACAAAACCCGTGCCAAACTGATGTTGTGAGTCATGACAGCTGTAATAAAAACTAAAATTTTTCTTTTCCAAAATATCATGCTCCAGCCATCTTATCTCCTGTACTGCCAAAAGATCTATATCATAAGAAGTAAACACTTCTATTAGGTTCTTTAATGCTCCGCCCCTATATAGGTTACGCAATTTCCATGTCCCTATTTTCAAGTCCCTATTCATTCCACGTCGTCTCCGTAGATTCCGTCCGGATTTTGCTTCTTGAGATTTCTGAACAGGATTTGTTTTCCGGGGTGAGGTCGCCTCCACTAGTGGAGGACTAATCAATGGTCACCACTTTTCTGATATAGTCGGCTAGACTAAATGCTCTCCCTCCGCTCTCTTGCGTTGGCTTCCTATGCCGTGCTGATGACTCCTAACAAGGACAAAACTGGTCCATGGCTGGAGGCGACGCTTGAGAGCTGGCGTTTTCTCACACAATCCTCAAACCTGAGGTACTGGTGAAGAACTCTTCTTCTCAATTTTACTAAACTTTATAATTTATCAAGTTCTATAATAAGGAACCAATTAACCAATTGCTATATTAACCGCTAGGAAATTATTTTACTGACATAACCGTAATTTCATAGTTATTTGAAACTTTAAATTTGTATAACTGATAAAAACTCATTTTGAAAAAAACACATAAATTTACGTAATTACTTTTTATGTAAAAAATATTTTTATTTCTAAAGACCACAACTCTTATTAGAACCTATTTTTAACAAAACTTCTCAAACGAGAATAATGAGTTTCTTTTTCGAGAAAAAAAGTTTAACAAGCAATATTTTCTCCATTTTCGAGAAATTGTTCATTGGAGGAAAATGGCTGACATTTTTTACCAATTCAAAATATTATACACTTTCTGGAAATTTGAGGCTCCTTCAGCTGTTAGAACCTCGCATGAAAATTTATGAACAAGAAATAGGGAATTTCTAAACTGGGAAAAAAATTTTGCTAAATAAGAAAATATTTGATACCTAACTAAAATAAACAATAAAGAAAGCAAGGAAAACAAGTGAAGGACTAGTCAATGGTCACCACTTTGTCCGTTATAGTCGGCTAGACTAAAAGCTCTCCCTCCTCTCTCTTGCGTTGCCTTCCTATGCCGTGCTAATGAGTCCTAACAAGGACGAAACTGGTCCATGGCTGGAGGCGACGCTTGAGAGTTGGAGTTTACACAAATGAAAGAAAATGTTTTAAATTATAAATGCTACAGGTACTAATATTTACAATGCAATTTTCTCCATGTTCATAGCAGCTTTTGGAGTGTTTTATTTTTATACATTTATTGTTCTGATAGTAAGTACACCACATTGGTGGGGGATGTGCATATGAAAAACATTCGCTCGTCCTTCAATCTGTGCAAAAGAGATAAATTCGCCCTGTTGGATGCACGGCAGATGGTCCGGGGGCGGCCTGCAGTAAACACAAACAAATGGATGCAAACACGGCGAGACAAAAGCCAGGGGAGGACCTAATAAGTGCACCGCAGCAGAGATGGATGCAGTGATTTGCGTGATTCACGCCGCAATGGCTAGATTGATTTTGAAGATGGATTGTGTTCCTTGTGTTGAATAGAGGGATACGTGAATTTTGGTTTGTCTAACGCGGTTGAATTTATGAGTGCGTAATATATTTTGAATATTTATGAATAGGGTGTAGGATAAAATGTGGTGATTTCTGCAAAGTCATAATAGTAAATGTAATAAAGATTGTTTTTTGTTCTGGAGGGATGTTTGGGAATTTTTATGTTTGAATTGAAATAATTTTATTTACTAGAAAATTTGACACTGATGGCTTTGTAATGTTTGACTCCGATTCAAGGAGTGATTTAGTTGAGCCAAACCGCAATGTATCAATAAACTAGAAAATACAGGTATTTCTCAACCACATTAACTAAAATAGTATTTTTCTCTCTAATTATTTTTATTCCTTCTCTTCTTCTTCTATTGTTTTTTTTATTTACCCTCTACTTCGATTGCCTTTCTCCCATTCTATTTCTCTTTCTTTTTTTGTACTCTTTCTAGTCTTTTTAATTATTTTCTCCTGTTATTTATTCTCTTCCCCCTTGATCTATGGATGGCCTTGTTTGTTGAAGTTTATTTCCATACGTTTCACTCTCTTCTTCGGAGAGCACCATTTCGCAATTTATGATGCTCTCCAAAGAAGAGAGTGAAACGTATGGAAATAAATTCCAACAAACACGGCCATCCATCCCGGAAAATGGAACGAATTACTCTTCAGGTAGTGGAAGTTTTCATCAATTTAAATTACATTGAATTTTTCTTTTGAAACTAAATGTTTGTTAACAGTATAGTATAATTTTTATCCCATAATTCAAGAAAGTTTTTTTGCTAATACATATAAAGGTACTTCGTGTTTCATTTCATTTCTAAAAAAATTTAGATTTCGAGTCTTCAATAACACTCCATAATACTCATATCGAAAAATTTTACAACACGAATTCCCTCCCACACATCAAACTAATCTAAATAACAATGCATCTCTCCCACAAAAAAAATGTAAAATCTGCGCTGAGTGTTTACGAGGGCTATAACTCTCAGCCAGGCGTCCTCATTACACGAAGCGAACCAGCTCATGACTGACACTTGAGACAGGGGAGTGGATGAGAAGAGGGGCTTCTTCAATGGCAACTCGAGAGTTTTGTTTGCCCCGCACGCGAACGCCACGCGCCCCTACGCCCACGTAAACAAGATAAGGTGAAAACAAACTGACAGGGGGGCCTCCTGCAAAAGTGGGTTGGGGGAGAGGTTTTTTTCTGTGAGTTTTTTTGAAGCTGATTGTTGAAGATTTTTGGTTCTTTGTGTGTGGGAGTTTTGTTTTGTGCAAGTTTTAGTTGTGAAATCTGTATTGAAATTTAGAAATGTTGGTAAATCATGCTCTGATCAGTCAGGAATTTTGAAATTGACGATATGTATGGAGTGATTTATGAAAGATTAATGGAGAAGGCCTAATCCCTACCTGTGTATTGTGGTACCCTATATATTTTGTATAAAATACAAGTTTAGTTTTGTAAAAGTTAAATTTCACATATTTAAACACTCTCAGGATACAGAAATAACTGCAATTTTATTACCTTAGTTTTTTTACAACCTTTACTTTTCATTTTACTTGAGTTCAACTAAGTAAAAGTAATATTTCATCACCCCTTCTTGAAAATGCCCCATTAAAATTTTGTTTTTAATTTTCAAAGATATTTTTGGTGTATCGATTTGTTGTATAAAATTTGTAACTACTAAGAAAAGGAAAACTGAACCAAATGCAAAAACATTCTAATCTTAGAGAAAGAGACATTTTTCTATGGTTTTTGTTGTATGGTAAGGTTAATGTTAAGTATTCTATGGTCTGGTGATGGTTTTTTTCATATAATTTTTAGGTGTGTGTTATAATAGATGTTAACTGTGTTTTTAAAGAACCAATTTTCAATTTCAAATAAGAATGTGCAGTTTGAGTCTTTTAAATAGAGGGATTCACACATTCTTAGGGGATAAAATAAAGCATAAAAAGAAATTTTATGAATTAATCACACATAAAAGCATTAAATTCATAGCGCATCATTTTCTTTAAACCTTAATTCTCTAAATAGGAGTCTTTCATTCTAGCATCTTCCCTAAACCACAATACGCTCTAAAACACCGAAATCCAAACGCACATCCCTCAGTAAAACTGATCGTTTTGTTTAAGAGAGGGCCATAAAAGAGATAAACCGCCATATGCCGCAGTTTCAACCCAAATTTCCCTTTTAGTGTTGGAAAGGGGGAGGCATCTGCTTTATACGACCCCTCCAAGAAAAGCGGGGGAGTGGGCCGAGTGACCGGTGGTACACGAAAACACCCTTTTATCGTGCAGCTGCCCACGTGATCCCCCCTCGTCCTCCCACGCGGGGACCGTTATACCTGTTGCTATTGTTCGGATAGACTTTAAACTGGCGTTGTAGTCTGGAAGAGGGGTTGGGGAGCGAGTTTAGGGGATCCAATGGAGACGTGGTATCAAGGGTGTTTGGGGTATAACGGCGTCTTTGAGTAAAAAAGATTTTAAATACCCATGCAATATAGGGCAACTATAGACTGCCTCTTTGTGAAAAGAAATGAGGGTATAAAGAAAGTGCAGTATGGTTAAAAAATAAAGCTTTTACTCATTATATGGACTAAATAAAGCAATTAATTAAAAAAGGAGTTAAAAGGTAATAGATATATGAAAAAAGCAATATTTAAAAGTAATGAAGATGAAGTGCACATAAACATCTTAAACTTTGTTATTTTTTCCAACTCTTTAAATTTGTTTTACTTATGACTAAGTGTTTCTTTTCCCTCTTATTATTCTTGTTTCATTTTTATGTTTCTTCATTCCTAATTTGTTCTGTTAATTATTTTTTTTGCTTTGTATTAACTAAAATCCTCATATCAATACTAGTAGGTAACGTTTTTTGGAAGGAAAATATTTTATGTATTAGAGAGTCAGTTTTAATTTTGCCAAATTTAATTAGTACCTTAAAAAATTAAAGGTATTGTGATAATTAGGTGAAAGCTAGATAATTCATATTTTGTTTTTTTTTTCTAGTTATTTTCTTTACTCTTATTTATTTATTTTTTCTATTTTTTCCGCACTAAACTTCTCTCTTTCTCCATACTTTCCAATTTCTTTATTGATCCTTCTGTTCCTAATTTTGCTGAAATTATGTTCTCAAAAAGATTTTGATTGTTTTGAAATCAGGGGGATTTTGGTATTGATTTAAGGCCTTTAAGGCGGTATCAGAAGTTATACACAGTAGTATTCATAAGTTATCACCAGATTACAGCTCAGGTAATGGTGGCTTTTTACAGATATAAAAATACATTTAACTCTTTAATTGGTGAGTGACAAACACAGCAAATTGAAAGACTTTATTGAGGATTTATGTACTACACAAGTTTGTAGTCCAGTGGCGTAGCTATAAATTTAATTCCAGAGGAGATGTTGATTTTTTGGAGAGAGGTTATGGTTTTAATCCTATTCTATAATAAAAATAGGAAAATTTCTTAAATGGGAGAATATATTTCCAAAATACCTTCCATTCTAGACCACGCCCATCCTCCTAAACACGTCCAACTAGGGTTCTAAATATTTCTGAAGGAATTTATTTCGGAACCGAATGATTTGGATTTTCTAATTAATACAGATAATTATTAACAATTTCGTTCCCTAATTAATTAGAATGTTGATAATAAATGTGGAATCGAACCTCAGGAATCGAATCAATGAATCGAAAGAATCAAACCTCAACAATCGATTCCGGAATCGAATCGAAAGATTTTTTAGATCCCTAACCAGTGGCGAATCCAGAGGGGGGGCTGTGGGGCTGCAGCCCCCCCCAGGAATAAGACATTCAAGTTTTGGTAATAGCAATATAGCCAAAAAAGAAATTTCACTACGTTGTAGACATTCGGTGGTGTTACCCTAAGGGTCTCAAAATGAATCGGAACCCTACCTTTAAGGGAAAAAAATTCCAAAATTTTTCTGGGGAAGACCCCCAAACCCCCTCGAAATTTTGGAATCTAATATGTACGGTTTTTCCTTGAAACTTTAGGGATTTACAAAGAGTGATCCTCTTTGATGTAACCTAAAGTGTCTCAATATGAGTTAAAATGCCACTTTTAGGGGCAAAATTCAAAAAATTTTCTGAAATAGGAATCCCTAAACCCACGGGCGTCGTCACCGGGGGGGGACGTGTCTCCCCCAATAATTGGGAACATTGTTTAAAAATCTATGTTTTTAACTTTTCAGGGCGACAAAAATTTTACTGAATGTGTGTTTCTCTGACTTTGAATCATAAAGGATGGTGCCAATATACCAATGACACCTAATTTAAGAGGCGTATACAAGAAGGAGACGGACACCTCATTTTTAGTACACGATTTCATTTAGAGTAGGTTGAAGCAAGTGAGATATTGGGAAAACATTATCACAACAAAAATTCTGTTTCTAGCTAAAAAAATAGTTTAATGAGACCCCTCAAAAAAAATCTAGCTACAGCACCTGGTTAAAGCATACAAAATTTAATTTTGAAACTGTTATCTTATAACACTTAAAATGAGTTCAAACCTGTATTTTAAAGGTCAAATTTCTAAATTTTTTCTGGGGGAGGACCCCCAGACCCCCCTTTATAGTGTAAAGCTACAAACGGTTTATAAAAAATTTTAACAGAAGTTAATTAGTTGATTCAAAACCACATTCAAATTCTTAAACGAGGGCAAAAAAGAAAAACGATTATTTTGGGGTAGTTAACCAGTAGTATGTAAAGACATTTGGGGAGGATCCCGAATCTTTGAGGCGTCCCCCCAATATTCAGGAGCCGCCGACACCAATGCCTAAACCCCCTAGAAATTTTCCAATTCATAATACTATAAACTTTTTTCCTTGAAACTTCTGCCGCTTACAATGAGTGGTGCTCTTTGGGTGGAATCTAAAAGGCTTCAAAATGAGCTAAAACACTATTTTGAGGGGCAAATTTTCAAACATTTTCTGGGGGAGGACCCCCAGAACCCCCTTTTACTTGGAGTTGACATTTTTAGATAATTTTGAAACTTGGTGCACCAAAATTAAAACCTTACGAAGTCATCTCCATCTCACCTAAAACTTAGTATTCCTAAGATTTGACCTCAGAAGAGATGTTGAGTAACCCCCTAAACAAAATCTGGCTACGGCACTGGCATCCCCCTTCCCCCTTTCAGTTGCTTACATTAATATTTGAACAGCCCATAATAGCAATTAAGTTATTTGTGAAACTCAGCCCCCCCCGGACAAAAATCCTGGATTCGCCACTGTCCCTAACGTCCAACTTATTACAACATCTCACTCACCCTATACAAGAAATCGATATTTTTGACCCCCTCCCATGGAGAGGCATTGATAAACACGCCATCCACTCCACGTCTAGTGAATGAGGGGATCATTTTTCAGAGCCCCCTCTCCATCCGTCTTCCTACTGGGCCAAGGAAACGGGCTCTTCTCGCAGTGAGTGGAGAACGAACCATTTACCTGATCCATCAAAAGCTGTTTCCATCCACCTCAGGGAAAAGGAAGTATGCATCAGTGTTTGAAAGTGGTTGTGCATTACTGGGGGAGGGTTTGATATAAGTAGAACTTACTTGAGATAGGGAAGAGTTTTAAAGCTCTGTTTTAAGTTCAAAAGAGGTAATTAAAATAGCATTGTAGAACTAATGCAAAGTTGAGTTTACCAAGTCAGATATCTAAATTCCATTAGTTACGAATTTTATTGAAAGAAGACCCTTCCTCAAGTAAAGAGAAAGCCAAAGGTTAATTTCAGAAAAAATTACTTAATTTATTTTTAGGTTAAACCTAATTCACTATGCCTTAACTCTTGAATTTCCTCCCAATCCAGCTGAACAGAACAAAAAAAATTTTTGTAATGGACGGGTGCCCGTAATCCAGCTGAATATAACCTCGATGAAATTTAATATTTTAAGAACGCGTTTTCGAAGGTAGCCTTTTGATTTTTTCAACTACACAAATTGAAAAAAATTGTTAGAAATTGTATTAAGGATTACATTCATCCTTTACTTCAATTCTGATTATGAATGAATAAGAAAAAATTAAAAGTGTAAGTAAAGTAGTATGCATTAATTTTTTGTCTCATCAAATTCCATTAACTTTTTATGAAAACATAAGTATATAGTTTTTGGCATGTAGAATAACTCTAGAGAAGATATCAGATTACGTCTATCTCCTCGTACACTGAGAATTTCCTCATCCCTGGCTCACCCCTGGCCCACTTCACCTTGATTAGAATCTGTAATATATTCTAAGAATATTCATTTGCCCACGCTAAAATATAAATTCGTTACTCAATGGAGAAGAATAATATAAAATAGTTTTGACTATTTCTTTCTCTATCTTACTCTTTATCTCTACCTCTCTTTCCTTTTCTTACTCTCTCTCTCGCTTTCCCTCTCTTTCTCCCACCTCTTTTCATCTTCCCTTCTTTCTTCTCATCATCCTCTTACTCCTCTCTCTTCTTTCAGTAATTTTCTCTCTTACTTACTTTTTTACATACCATATTATAATCCCCATGAATCAATAGTAACAAAACCATATTTTTATTTCAGTGAGCTACTGCGAAATCTCATCTCACACATAATCCCTACGTAATACCAGTCGGAGCGCCCCACACGCACAGTTTTCCTTTGTCCACGGCCCCTCAGCCGCCGAACAACGGAGAGGAATTTCATTCCCCGCCTCTATCAGATTGGCTGACATTTTTTATTTGTTAAAGCGTTGCAGATGGAATTTTGAATACCCCGAGGCGTTCTCCCGCCCAGCCAATGGAGAGGCTTCATTTTTTCAACCAATCATGGCAGGCGGGGCGCTGCGTTAATGAAATCGATTTTCAACCGGGCCCCGTTTTGGAGTCGTCGGCGAAAAATATGGAGGATGTGGAGCCGGAGGTTTTAGGGGAAAAGAGGTCTTCTTTACCTTTAATCTTAGTTTCTTGGTTAATATAATTTATCATTCATTAGAATTCTTTAGTGAAATTTTTAAATTGTATCGTTAAGTGTAAATAGATCTTTAAATGTTGTGTTTTTACGAAAGATTTTTAAGGCTAGTTTTTTATAGAGCTGTAAAAATGTTTAAATAACTCATTTGTATAGCTCCAGATTTTTTCAAGGACTTCAGTATTCTTGTATTTTAAAAACAAGGATGTTAGAATATCCTTAACATTATAAGATTAAATAAATTATTGCCTTTTAAAAACTTTGGTAACCTTTTTTACCATTAAAAACATTTACCCATTTCTGAAGAAATTTTTTTTAAATTAATGGATTAAGATTTTCTATTCTAAAACGTTAACCCTTTCAAAAACTGAATAAATGAACGAAAAATTTGAATGATTTAATATTAGACATCATTCAAAAATATTTTACACTTGTTTGAGTTATTAGTGAATCTAATTATTTAGTAAATATAACAAAAACTAAACCTTGAGTTTAATTCTATAACGTTATGTTGAAAAGATAGAAGTGTTTTATGTACTTTCATATTTTTATAAATACAATCAAATTACTATGACTCTTTTCCTTACATGTATTCAATTTAAATGATTGAAACTCTGATGCACTGGTGTAGTTGAAATAACCCCTAAACTTGTTGTGACTTGCATAGGTTAGGTATCCCAATCTCCAATGCTTTATTATCAATGGTTTTTCGTTTTTAGTACATAGTGGCATTTCCAAAGACCCTCACGAACAAAAGAAAGAACCGTCTGCAAAAGCAATGTTAAACAAAAAAACCTTTCCTTATTTGCTGAACAAAAGGTAGAAGGCTGCAAAATTTAAGTGCACCTCACGAAATCCTTTCCAGATCCCCACCGAAAATCCCCAACCAAATAAATCAATAAGACGCACAAAAGAGTTTCCTCTTTCCAACAACACACGCCGAATGCTCCCAGAAAGTTCCTCGGTACGTTTTATTTCCCTTCCTTCTTCTTTCTCTCCCTTTCCTTTCCATGTTTCCCCTCTCGTAACTTCATCTTCTTTTCTCCGTAATTTGAGGCCCTAGGAAAAACTAAAGCTATAAAAGCAAAGCAAAAAGAGGAGGATAAGCTGTAAGGCGATGAGAACCATGTAATGCAATTTTTCCCCTGCCGTTTCCATGGCGACCAGCATTTCTCATCAAAAACTTTTTCTCCTGATCCGGAGGGCTTCGATCTATAATTGCCAGAAACTTCTTTGCGGCAATAACTGAATCCAGAGTCATATTTCCATGATACGTTCGGGCCTCCTTTCTCTTTCCGTATACGTGGGCTCGTTATGTTTTTATAGGTTTGCTGGTTTGGCTGGTTTATCGCAGCAAGAACATTCTGGGATTTCTTTTGCTTTGGAAAACAATCAGATTGGACGCTTGTATTGGCAAACATTGCGCCTCCTTTTGCTTTTTATTCAATTAACCTGGGGAATTATATTACTCGTGATGTTTATTTAGCATGGAGACCTCTAAACAGTACTAAACTTCATAATACTAGATTCTAGGTGCTTTTATTTTTTTATGAATGTAATGATCTATCTCAAATTAAACTTGTATAATTGAGATATGTACATTTTAACCATCCAGTTACAATTCTGTTTTGTTTAAAGAAAAATTAAAGTTTAATTTTTTTAAAGTTTAATTTTAAGAAAAATATGGAATTTTCTGGTTTTGTTTTGTAAACAACTACAGAAACCCAATGGAACAAATTAAAAGTGACCAAAAATTGAAGTAAATAATGAGGGGTCTTATAAGACTACGTCAAAATTTTAGAGTTATTTCTTTAATACTTCGTTACACATTTATGTATTTTATGTGATCACTTTATTGTACTATAGCATAGCTCTTAACATGAAAAATCGAAAAATATTTTTTTTATAAGGGGACATCCAAAATCTGGACCCCTCCTCCCCCCACGTGAGATTTACCTACAACCTTTAAAAATAATTTTCTATCCCATTCGTTTGCATTTTGTGCTTCACAGCACCTAAAACTTTTCCATTATTAATGATGTGGGGGAAAAGGGCACTATGAGGAAGTTGCATGATTTTTTTTTTATTTTTTTAATCGATTCCTTTTGCAAAAATAAGCAACTACCCAAAATTTGAGGCCGATCGAGAAATTTTTTGATTGTCAAAAAAATTAACAAAAATCCTCTTTTTAAAAGCAAGCGAAAACGCCAAGAGTTTGGATGTGACGTCATCTTATACTAAACATTGTTGTAAAGCAATGGAGTTGATGGTATTATTGTTGACGTCATCTTATAGTTTAAACAATAAACGTTTTCAGTCGCGTGTTTTTTTCTCTACTTTTAAATTAAAATATTTAATTACCTGTACATTTTTTTGAAAAACTGACTAGATATTTCATTTTACCATACAAAAAACCATACGGAACACTTGTTTGTTTTTGAAAATCTGACACATGCAACTTCCTTATTCCTCCTAAAAATCACCACAGTATCTTATCTGTGGTTATTATTCCTTTCTCATACTTAAAAAAATCGTTTAATTTCTAACTTAAAAAGTTGACGTGGTATTTTAATCGACCCCCCTCCCCCCCTTGGTGAGATTTGGTGAGATTTTTCCAAACCCCCCTTTTTGACCTCACGTAATTTATGGATGTCTCCTAACTGAGATTTTTAAAAGTTACAAATAATTGAAGAAAAATTTATCAGCTAATGTTTATTGCAATTTTTTGTGTGTATAACAATGTTTACCGTAACTATCTGTGTCATAATACTTTGTATCTGAAAAACTTTCTGGGAGTTTTCGTAAAAAAACGTAAATTAAAAACAATTAACTTAATAATGTTTTTATCAAAAACTCTTCTCATTACTCTGTATTCTAATCATCAATTTCCTCATAAAAACTACTCACCGACAGCATGTCACAACAAAATTCTCTTGGTGCAATATGATCTTTCCTGATTCTCGCGCCATAAAACAATAACCAAACCAAAAGATTACAAGGATTTTATTTCAACAAAATATAATTAAAAATTACACGAAAGAAAAAATGGAATAATACACTCAACATTGAAGATACAACAAAAAAAGAAAACGAACACACACATACATAAAGAAAATAGTAGTTTTGAAGTACCAAAAGAGCTCGTAGCTTGTCCATGGTACCCAGTACCAAAAACTCTCCCTAGGCAATGACTCTATTTAGTTAGCTTAAGTAATTTTTCTATGTCATTGTGTCCTGCTATGAAATTATGTAGTCCAGATTTATATTCAGATATATTATTAGTGATTTTAAGGTTTTCATTTAGTTTATTAAACAAAAGGGACCAAGAAACACGTAGAAAAACCATATAAGCAAGAACTTTCGTATTTTCCTTGTGCGCCCCCTCGAATTCAGTAACTTTTTCACAATACACAACAACAGTCAAACTCCACATACTTTTTCACTCATCCAAGCTGCAAATGCAGACATCTTTCCATGGGGTAAAAAAGAAGCGACTTTCACACACCATCTTTCACATAGCAGCAGCAACCCTGTAATAAAGAGGAGCGGATCTGGCCATCGTCCGGCGGGGCTGATGGAGGGCCGTGTCAGGGGGTGGCCGAGGGCCCCGTTTTTCATCCCTCCCTCGAATTATCTGCCCTCGCATTTGTTTTCGACGACTGCAGGGATGTAATCGGGACGTCGTTAAAGGGACGTCTTGACAATCTGGAGAAGCCATTATGACTTATTCCTGTGGAAAGAGAATTTCCTTCTCGGATATGTGGGATGTTCCTGGGCCGTATCCAAGAGGGGGTATCTTCCCTGAAATTTTCGTAAAAATTAATATAACATTTTTCCTTGAAAGATCTGTGTAATCGTAATGTTACCCAAGGAGTCACTGATCATAAGATCCAACATGTTAAAAAAAATAACCTAAATGTACCTTTCAAAGGTCAACTTAAAAAAAAAGGACATCGACTCTCCAAAATTTTCTCGTTTATATAAAACTTTGTTACGAGTAAGTTGGATAAGATTTAAATGCCACGTGTATTATTTATTTAAGCTACATTATCCCTATAATGTACTCGTGAGGGGGGATCTTAGAAATAATTTTGAACCAGATCCTTCCCCCCCAAAAAAAAAGTATATTTACAGTCCTGTGCGGTATTCATGCACACAATCAAATATCCAACAGATGAAAGCTTAAAGAAAAGTGTAAAGCAACAGCAAGACATTGAAGAACAGGGAGAAAACTAGCTGAGTGGAAAACACTAGCTTAGTTAGAATTGGTTTATAACAGGATGAGTGAGAATTCCTCAAAATTGATGATGAAAATATAAAAATTATCATAAAAAATTGTAATTGGAAAAATATATTGTTTTGAGGGGAAAATTAGAGAAGAAGCTTATCTATTCTAATTTTTCATAATTACAAGTAGTTCTTCACTTTTCTACTTTTCTGTGCTCTCAAAACCAATTTCAAAAGTAAGTTTTCCTATGAATTAACCACGAAATCAGAGAATTCATTTAAAAGTTAAATTGAAAAGTAAATAAAATGGTGGAATTTCAGTTTAAAAAACGAAACTGGCAACAAAGAGGAGATTCTTAGGTATTTTAAATTAACAATGTCAAAAAAATGTGTTTTAATAAATTGATAATGCAATAAACAATTTGGCTAGTTTCTACCCATTTATTAAAATCGAAACAACTGGCAAAATGATCCGCTCTAAATAATCATTTTGAGCTAGAATTATTGACAAATGGATGGTATCACATCCAAATATTGGAATATCAGTATTAAAAAGCATACAATTAATACAAAGAACCCTTATTAATTGCATGCTTTTCTCCCTCCGAATTGTGCAAAGGGGGATTTTTACCGACTTCAAAAAGGAGGAGGCTATTAACATTTGTGATTTGTACAAGAATCTTCTTTCATTGTCATCTAAATGACAGTACATATTTCAAAACAGGATAAAAAATGTAATGTTTTATGCAAACATTATTGATAATTTAGAATCGTAAAATGTTTTGGTTTCATAAGGAGTAGGTTCGTAGGTACTGGCATTTAAGATGAAACTAATTATAAGATACGGAGAATTTTCTGATAATTGTTTTTCATAATTTAAGATTAATGTAAAACTTCGTAAATTTACAAAAAAACACTTGCAATTTTAAATATACAAAAGCTAAATGCAAAATAAACTTTTTGTAATAATTTCTTCAAAAAAAAACCGCTGCAAATATTAACAAACCAATTTAACGGCATTTTCAGATTCTAAACATATCTCATAACATTATTTTTAGACCACATTTCTGGACAGAACACATTTCTAACACTTTTCAAACATTCAGAACACTATTACAACACAATATGGTGTTAAGTGTTGTGCTATTTGACAACACTACTAAAGGGTTGATAATTTGAGGAGATAAAAATGCTTGTATAATATGTTTGTTTTTATGTCGAGTGTTTGCAGTGCGTTATCAATTTCTCCTTTTTGTCAAACACACAAAATAGCTTAAGGAATCCCCTATCAATATTAGAACAAGACCCATTACCGGTGTTTGAAAACGTAATCCTTAAAAATTCATTCTAACATTAAAACACTTTAATTTACAAGTAAAAGCATCAGAAAATATGTATTTCTGTCCGAGCTTTTTTCTCTCTCTATACCTTTACCGTTGTCAAGTGTAGAGCTCGTTTTCTTTTAGCCAGCATTCCATTGATCTAGCATCCTCAAGAACAGACGTGTTCGCTGTATAAGCAGGGGATGAGGGGGAGCATCTGACAAAAGGGGCGGGTTCCTATGGTAACCAGAGATGAAGCTATCGCCTCTCGAGAACAAGAGATGCATACAATGAAACAAGGCACCGAGCACCAATATTGGACCTGACAGAGTGGATGCCGGGTTTTTTTCTATCCTATTTCGAGGAGGTGGATTCTTTATTTTTCTAGGAAAAGAAATCTGGGAAAGCTGGGAAAAAATTATTTTTTTGAGAGTACAACTCTTACATTTCATTAGATTAAAAGTTGACTGCATTAATACTACTCAGCTTTGGGTAAAATGTGTTGCGGTTAGAGCTAATGTTTTATTCTCTATATTAACGAGAATAATCAATTATTTGTTTTCTAGGGATGAGACGAGACTCGATAAAATAAACCAGTGGAACTAGTTCTTTTATAACAAAGTAAAAAAGAATTTACTCTATCATAACCTGTCCATGCAGCAATTTTTCGGTGAGTTCCATTTTTACCAAATCATCAATTAAATTCGATCCGAAAACCCGTTATTTCCAGAGGTCAGAACCTCCAAAAACAGTTCGGATGCACCGGCAAAAAAAGCGATCTCTTTAGTCTCCGAGACAACCAACGATTAAAAAAAACGGAAGGCCTAGAGACATTACTTATGAAGGTTGGTTGGTTGGTTGTATTTTTATAGCAGGAGGCCCATATACGGGAAAAGAGCGCCAACCAAGACAAAAAATAAATAAAATTAATTTCCCATATGAAGGAAAAAGGAAATTTCGTTAAAAAAAACAATAAGAAGGGGCACGAATCCGCCTATATCAAATTTCAATTAACCAGCAATCGCAACCGGAGTGGAAGACTCCTCGGAAGACCCACGACAAAAACAAAAAAAAATAAAATAAACGCTTATAAATAGTCAAGAAGGAGCGCGTGGAAAGAGCGAGGGTGGAGTCGATCCCGCCACTAGACGTTAAATCTAGGAACGCTTATTTCATTAATGCCTCACTGCACATGCGCTGGGAGTTTGATTTCCCAAGAGCAGTTCTTGGACGCCTTGGCGATCACTTTGACATTCAGTGTTTCCATGCTGCCATCTATACTTATTTTTAAAAATTACATGTTTGGTTAAAAAACTGATATTGAAGATAGATTCTTTTTATTTCTGTAATAATAATTAATTCATAAAATATAACTCAACTTTAAATCAAGCAATTATCACATTAAAGGTTGACTTCAATTTTATTTCTATAAAGAGATAATATAAAAATATTGGAATGTTATCACAGAAGGCATTTCATTTTAGTTATTTTTATTAAATAATTAGATTATATTATTATTACTTGAGGGATGGGTGGGGGTCAAACCCATTCTTACGTTATTCCAAGTTATTGTAAATAAATTCCAAATATTCTAATCAAATTACTATTGAATAACCCCAGAAAAACTTAAAAATGCTGACGATCTCGGTACATTATCGAAGCTTTAATTTTAAATGAAGGAAAATCTGATGAATATTTTTTAATGGAGTAGCATTAAGTTAAGATAAAAAAAATAAAACTGATGAACCCATCATCCAGTTGTCAAAAGTCGAAACAAAACAAAAGAAAAGAGAGAAATCTTTATTAGTTTTGGTGGGGGCATGGAATCACTGAATGTCAAAGTGATCGCCAAGACGTCCAAGAACTGCTTGGGAAATATAACTCCCAGCGCATGTGCAGTGAGGCATTAATGAAATAAGCGTTCCTAGATTTAACGTCTAGTGATCCCGCCTCCGCTGTCACAGCGATCTTGTCCGGCGGTGAAGGATGGATCTCATCCCTTTCAAAGAGCGTTCAACCAACAAAGCAAACAGCCTAATTTCCTCAGCGACTTCCGTAATGACATTATTTAGGGTGTGTCGTCGCGGCTGATGAATAAAAAAGGGACGATCGATGGGAGGAATTCAATTTGGGGGTAGCTGTGTTTGTGTTCCCAGGGAAGGAGGAATATACTGAAATCTAAAGTTGCATAGCAGCAAATGGGATTTAATATTGCAGAACTAGAACACTAGTTATAAAGACTTAAAATCCAGTACACTAGTCACAGATTACACTGTAAAAAACATAGTAACCTTCCGCATAAATTCCAGAAACGTTCCTGCTTTTTATGAGTTTTTACAGAGATTAAAAACTCTTCTGGAAAATTCTTGTTTTCATTTCTGAAACGTTTCTGAATCCCACTGAATTCTGTCGGACAGATAGCCATTGTTTGTTTGTTTATTTCCGTCCTTACTACTAAAAGAGTCACATTATTCAGATGAGGTGTAATAAGGTAATAAGGTAATGAGGTGTAATAAGGTAATGAGAGAGGTGTAATAAGGTAATGAGGTAAGAACTGAAAAAGCCAATAATACTCGGGAGCATACTTAGACGACACTCTCCGTCGTGCGGATCGGTGCCTCCCGTGGATCATAATTTGCCTGCCACATTATGCAGATTTGTAGCGAATAAATGGAAAAAAAAGTAATAGAAATCATTCCAGCCCTGTATAAAACCCAAGAACCTTTTCTGATACTTCAAAGAAATCTTGCTGGTTTTTCTGCGGAACGTTTCAGTATTTTACAGTAACGTTCCTGATACTTTCCAGCAACATTACTTTAAAAAATGGGCAACTCGGCTGCCCAGTTTCTTAAAGTAACGTTAAGTATTTGTTAACCGAGATTTGAACCGGGGATTTGAACACCGGGCCAACCCATTACGGCTAAATTCCACGTGCTAAATTCAAACAAAAATCATCCTAACATAGTATGTTTTTCTTCTTTAGAATGTACCAAAAAAAGAACAAAAAATTATCGGAACAGTAAGAAAAAAAATTTTAAAAAATGAAGCTATTTTAAAGGTCAAAAAATTACTCACAGACTAACACGGGAAACCATCGGAAACCACTGCCATACATTAAACATACAAAATTTCCTGAAAATCTGAGAACCAATAGGGTGTAAAATTGAGTTCTCGCTGGATGATTTGGCATGGAATGACTCTTTCGTTTTTTTAAAGATGGGATTAACAGTCACCACTTTTAAAATTAGAAGAAAATTATTAAGTATCTTTCTAAATACTTCAATTTCATCTAATTTTGAGGTAGAAGCCTGGTGGTGTCGTGGTATAGGTGCTTCTCGCGCGCTGCCGCAACACAGTCCCGAACTCTATTCTGTGGTTGAACCAGGCAAACTCATCCTTTCATCCCTCTGAGGTCGATAAAATGAGGACCAATTTAACTTGGGGAAACAAAGGGCATGCCTCGGGTGACTGACTTTCAGTCGCACTTTCTGTAACAACTACTTTTCGTTATTAAACTGGAGTTAGATGGTATAACCACCTAAGGTACTCGGGCAAGTATCCACTCCCTTTGTTTTTAACGGTAATTTCGATTCAATCACCACTCATAAAATAAAATAAAATTAAAAATAGTGAAAAGCTGAATGAAATCACCAGCGCGGATAATTAATCATTTTGGGGAGGAATCTCAAATCCTTGGGTCGTCCCTCCCAATTTTCGAGAGCTGACAAAGCCAATTCATCAGCTATTGTATCAAACAAAATATATGGATCCAGTAGCCTGGTGGGTTATGTGCCTGTCATCAGTGCAAAATGTTCCTGGATCAAACCTTGGTGGAATTTAAAGGTTTTTATAAAATTATGTAAGTTTTCTACTTCAGAGAAAGCTTTAAAATGATATACATTTCATCCATTGCCTTCTTGTTGTAGTGCATCCTGTGGCATGGATGGTAAAGTGTCAGTCTTCGGTTCAGAAGGTTCCCGGTTCAAAACCTGGCGGGATTTTGAGATTTTAATAAAGTTTTCTACTTTAAGGAAATCTTTAAATTGAAATATATACATTTCCTCTATGCCTTCTAACTGATGTGCATCCAGTGGCCTGGTTGGTTAAGTGCCAGTGTTCGGTTCAGATGGTTCCCGGTTCAAAACCTGGCCAGATTTTGAGATTTTAATAAAGTTTTCTACTATTTAAAATGAAATCCATTTCATCCATTGCCTTCTAGCTAATGTGGGTTCAGTGGTCTGATTAGTTAAGTATCCGTCTTCGGTACAGAAGGTTCCTGGATCAAACCCTGGCGAGATATTGAGGTTTTAAAACTAAAGTTTTATAAAATTGCTAAACTTTTCTACTTAAAAGTTAAAATAAAATGCACATTAACCATTTCCTTCGTACAAATGTGGAGCCGTTAGCCCAGTGGTATGGCACGCCTCTATGGCATAAAAGTTTGGGGGTTCGATCCTAGAGACCGATTCTCTATTTTAAAATATTTTGACTGATACGGTCACAGTTAACTGTTGCAGTTACAGTCACAGTTAAATGTATCAAGCAATACAATTTTGCCTTTGCACAGGGGGGCCAAAGACGGGTAATGGAGTCAAAAT
Organism: Tetragnatha versicolor; assembly: GCA_024610705.1. NCBI lineage: Eukaryota > Metazoa > Arthropoda > Arachnida > Araneae > Tetragnathidae > Tetragnatha > Tetragnatha versicolor. The sequence continues at coordinate 62,351,711 of JANDEH010000001.1, forward strand.
ATTGCAATCTGATAACTTGGGGGGCCGTCTCCATATTGCACTCCGTTAGGGGACCGTTCACAAACTGCGGATTGTACCCTAAAATTAAAATATTAGGCAAAACTGGCTTCCTGACGGACCTTTCTCCGCTGGCCCCCAGGGCGAAGGGGCTTTCGGGGGTTATCCGAAGAACCCCCTAGGCCCGCGACCCCCCGGGGAGCAGATCAGGTCCGCCAGGAAGACCTCCTCTCGTCCGAGCCCCGACATCTTCGACGGGTGAACGGACTCGACTTGGTCACCAGTTTCTGTCCCCTAGGTCAGATGCAACATCAGATTCTCATAGAAAATAAAGTTCATTTTGCTTAGGTTAAGCTAGAGAAGACAACTATTATTAAGAAAGTTGAAAGCATAGGGAGGCAGATATTACGGAATTACAAGTTAAGATAGTGGGGTTTGAACTGAGTACCTTCTGTACACCAGGACCACGACTCTACCAACTGAGCCATCAAGGACGTTTGAAGAGCAGCTACTGGTCAAAGTGTATAGTGGAATTGTCAGTTCTTAAAATTTAATTAAGCTGTAAAATGCACTAAAATAGGGAGTTAGGTAAGTGTGGGGTTTGATCTGAGTACCTTCTGTACACCAGGAGCACGAATCTACCAACTGAGCCATAATGGACATTTTGGAAGAAGCTACTGGTCAAAGTGTATAGTGGAATTGTCAGTTCTTAAAATTTAATTAAGCTGTAGCATGCACTAAAATAGGGAGTTAGGTAAGTGCGGGGTTTGATCTGAGTACCTTCTGTACACCAGGAGCACGAATCTACCAACTGAGCCATAAAGGACATTTTGGAAGAAGCTACTGGTCAAAGTGTATAGTGGAATTGTCAGTTCTTAAAATTTAATTAAGCTGTAAAATGCACTAAAATAGGGAGTTAGGTAAGTGTGGGGTTTGATCTGAGTACCTTCTGTACACCAGGAGCACGAATCTACCAACTGAGCCATAAAGGACATTTTGGAAGAAGCTACTGGTCAAAGTGTATAGTGGAATTGTCAGTTCTTAAAATTTAATTAAGCTGTAAAATGCACTAAAATAGGGAGTTAGGTAAGTGTGGGGTTTGATCTGAGTACCTTCTGTACACCAGGAGCACGAATCTACCAACTGAGCCATAATGGACATTTTGGAAGAAGCTACTGGTCAAAGTGTATAGTGGAATTGTCAGTTCTTAAAATTTAATTAAGCTGTAGCATGCACTAAAATAGGGAGTTAGGTAAGTGCGGGGTTTGATCTGAGTACCTTCTGTACACCAGGAGCACGAATCTACCAACTGAGCCATAAAGGACATTTTGGAAGAAGCTACTGGTCAAAGTGTATAGTGGAATTGTCAGTTCTTAAAATTTAATTAAGCTGTAAAATGCACTAAAATAGGGAGTTAGGTAAGTGTGGGGTTTGATCTGAGTACCTTCTGTACACCAGGAGCACGAATCTACCAACTGAGCCATAAAGGACATTTTGGAAGAAGCTACTGGTCAAAGTGTATAGTGGAATTGTCAGTTCTTAAAATTTAATTAAGCTGTAAAATGCACTAAAATAGGGAGTTAGGTAAGTGTGGGGTTTGATCTGAGTACCTTCTGTACACCAGGAGCACGAATCTACCAACTGAGCCATAAAGGACATTTTGGAAGAAGCTACTGGTCAAAGTGTATAGTGGAATTGTCAGTTCTTAAAATTTAATTAAGCTGTAATAGGGAGTTAGGTAAGTGTGGGGTTTGATCTGAGTACCTTCTGTACACCAGGAGCACGAATCTACCAACTGAGCCATAAAGGACATTTTGGAAGAAGCTACTGGTCAAAGTGTATAGTGGAATTGTCAGTTCTTAAAATTCAATTAAGCTGTAAAATGCACTAAAATAGGGAGTTGGGTAAGTGTGGGGTTTGATCTGAGTACCTTCTGTACACCAGGAGCACGAATCTACCAACTGAGCCATAAAGGACATTTTGGAAGAAGCTACTGGTCAAAGTGTATAGTGGAATTGTCAGTTCTTAAAATTTAATTTAGCTGTAAAATGCACTAAAATAGAAAGTTAGGTGAGTATGGGGTTTGATCTGAGCATCTTCTGTACACCAGGAGCTAAACTCTATCAACTGTGCCATAGAGTACGTTTTGGAAGCAGCTACTGGTCAAAGTGTACATCAGAATTGTCAGTATTTAAAATTTAATTTGAGTGTAAAATACACTAAAATAGGATGCTAAGTTAGTGGGGTTTTGTTTAAACTGAGCACTTTCTGTACACCAGAATATGGGTGGATTTAAGGGGGGTCATGGGAAGACAATGCCACCCCCACTTTTTGAGAAAATTCCATTATGATAGGTAAAATCATGTTTACAAAACCATCAGGGACAGCTTGTCCCCTCAAGGTTTCCAATGTGCCCCTCCCCCCAGGTCCACCACCTAAATCTGCCCATGCCTGTGCTACGGACTTCAACTCAAAATGAAAATATGACCTAATGGCTAATCAGAAGTAAATTAAAAATAATCATGGAGTAAATGTAAGTCACAGCTGTTTTTTTTTCTTTTTCTTCCAACATATATTCAAAATTATTTCATTGAAAGCTTGTGAAATTAATTGACACTCACAAATTAAAATTCTATTATTTATTTGGATTAACATGGAATACAAATTATTTAAAAATTTCATAAAAATATTAACATTATATTTCTGTTTCTATAATAATAATATTAGCATGCACATGATTTACAAAATTCATATACATAATATGAACTGTGAAGGATGTTTTACAAGAACTAGTAAAAATCATCTTTATAAAAATAATTTCATTTAAGCACTTTGAAAATGAATGGATGTCCATTCGAATTTGATAAATGATATGTGTAACTTGATAGTTTATATACATAAAAAACAATCTAATACGAAAAAAAAATTTGCTTGGTGCAAATAATACATATTTAAAAAAAATCAAGTTTTGAAAAAAGTTTTGACTAGAATTTAAGTAAATGATAAAAATCAATTTAAATAAATAACAAATACTTTAAATATACATAAAGCATCATTTTACTGAAAGTACAAATTCAGACAATGAATTTTATTCACTGATTCCATTATTATGAATCAAGCAAATAATTTTGCTTACCCCATATAAAAAATAATCAATAATAAATAAATGTTAATGTTATAAATAACACACCTTTCAAAATAAGTGGTAAAAATATTGTTCTTCAGTATTTTGAACAATATACATAGATAAAAAAAGCTTTATTATCTCCAAAGAACAAAAGTCTTCATTTAAAAAATATTCAAAGGCAAAAAGAAAATATTCTCCTTGAATACAGTGCTAGTATTCTCTTTTCCTCTACACTCAATTCACACATGTCCAGCTGTATTTCTGAAATGGATAAAAGCACAGTTTCACTGACAGATGAAATGTTTTAAACTATCCCAGTAAATAACATTTGAAAACTTTTGACAAATTTCAGAAGATAAAAATATATTTTAATATTATGTAAGGAGTTATGCAGAAAATTACCTGTTATAACACTATAAAAGAAAATATAGTAATTTTCTTACGGATCTCAATTACACGTAAACAAAAAAAATATTTAAAGCATGCCTTACAGACCTATACCTTACTTTTTTACAGTTGGAAATTTTATTGCAAACAAATTTTTGGATGATCTAGAGACTTGGAGCTTTAATATCGTTTAGATATGGATTACAATGCAATATTAATTTTATTTAGTGTTAAATTTCCTTTACCAGAGGGTATTAAAATTTCAAAAATTAAAATTTCTCTGGAAAGATTCTGCTACAATACCTTGAAAAATTTCAGGGGTTTTTTGTATTCAAATTAGAAGGGGATGGAAATTAAAAACTTTTAAGAGTCAAAATATCTCAAATATCTACTGGGACAAGAAACTCAAACTTGAGAAGTATAATCTTGTAAATTTGTTACCACATTCTTGAAGATATCACAATGCATATTTAATACAGATAATATTCTTGAAACTCACCTTCCTTGAATTCCACAGAAAATACTTAATTATCGGATTGAAACAACTAAATATTTTTGACATAGCTTTTTCTTGTTTTTATATTATAAGTCATAATTACCAGTAATAGGAGTGATTTTGTTCCTTTGCTTAAAGCATGTCCTATGCCTAGTGAGAGACTTATGAATGAGTTTCAGAAGACAGCATATTCTTTTGACAGAATGTTTCTGCTTAAGCTCTTCTTTTTCGGCCTCTGATAGGTTTAACTGGTCTATCCATTCAAGAAATTTAGAAAACTCTGTTGACAGAAGCTGTAGAGAAGAGTATCTGTGGAGAGATTACAAAATGCAGAATTACAAGAATGTATTTTTATAAATATTATTTTAATTCAACATCAATCATGAGAGAGATTCATTGAAATTTTTAAGAGTTAAAACCCTTTAAAGCAATACAGTTAAGTTTTTAGGTGATCACTTAATACTTATAAGTATAAGTTATTTAATTTAAGGCAATCATATTTATCAAAGAGCAGGGAAAACTGTGGATCAGTAGAAGAATTACATCCTTGAAAATATAATCACAGCTAAGAACTAAATTTATAATCCATCATGTATAAAACAGACCTGCCAACTCCCCTGCTTTCGGAATGAGTTTTCTGCTTTTAATTCAAATCTCCGGTTTAATTTTCTTGATCAGATGCAGGATAAAAAACAGCCTGATAAGACTCCCAGTAAAAATAGAGACTGTTGATTCAAAATAAAAGCCAGAGAGTTGGCAGGTCTGATAAAATACTGAACAGGCGAAATACTATTCTGTGTTTTTAATATGTAGATGAATTAATAATAATTCTGATGGAATAATAAAATTGGTAGTGATGAAGGGTAAGTTGCAATGTAAAAAAACATTATATACTTCAACCAAAGATACTAGATTCTGAAGGAGCTATTTAGGAGTCCAGTTTTGGAAAGAAACTTTTTACAGGATGTGAAGAGATTCAATCTAATTTTTTTTAATAAATTAACACCTAATCATACACATAAGTATAAGAATAAAATGACTTTCTTTTAACTTTCTTAATTTTTAAGCAAAAAGGTGTAGTGTAAGTTCTGAGAAGAAATTATACATAAATTGGAAATGTATTCAGTAGAAAAACATAATAAAAATTTAAAAACTAAATATTTTTGAAGCAATATAAATATTTTCACTCAAAAAGGTTAATCTGAATAAAAATAGCTTTTTAACCTTTAGTATATTTATAGGATTATAATGCAAGTTTTACCTTAAAATCTTTTTTCTGTGTAGCATATAATAAAATGCTTGACTAACACCGGAAATTATGGATTGTGTAAGTGGGAAAATATCACATAAGTTTTCTAAGGCTTCATCAAGGCTAAACAGAAACGTTTCAATGACATTTGTAACAGACTCTTTAAAAAAAGTACCTGAAAGAAAAGAGTTAAGATGAGTAACACATTATACAAACTGCATTTAATACATTAAACAATGAACAATCATAAGGGTGAACTAAAGTTCATAAAATACCATATTTATATCATGCATGATATAAAAACTTATTAAAGAGTAATATATAAAATTTAAAACTACAATTTTTCTCAATGTATGTATTTTGAAAAGTAACTTAAAAACAACTTATATTCTTACTGATATAAAATTTTTACCTTTCTGCAAACTCAAATTTTTCCCAAAAATTTTCTGCAAGAATTTACCCTTTTTTATACACACAAACGAATAATGGGGGAAAAATTACTTATTAGCTGCCAAGGGGAAAGTTTTTTAAAATCTGTGTTTTTAAATCTTTATATTATTTTTTTAAATGTTCTACTTTTTGCTGAAAGCATATAACAATTTTCTCTAAATACACTTCTATTTTAACTATAATTTAAGTAATATTCTACTCTATTTTAAACCTTTTTAACCTGAAACTGAAAATTTACAAAATACAGATAGTTTAAATGACAAGTTATAACAACAAATAGTATCAAAAAATTTAATCTGAATATTCACAAAGCATAATTACACCAAATAGTTTTAAAATATATTTGAACTTATTTTCTCTGAACAAAAGAAAGAAATCATTCCATAAAGGGGAGAGCTGAAATCTGGTTAGTTAATTTGTCAGAAGTTTTTGAGACTGCCCATTCTTTAATGGTATTGGATTTTCTAACAAAGTGCCAGTTTTCTTGTTTGGAGAAATAACTTTACTTAGCCTCAGACAGAACAGTGTCACAGGGGATTTGGCCCTTGTATTGCTATCATCAGCCTCCTCTGAATTCTGCAGAAAATTTTCAAAAAGAAATTTTTTTTGTAGTTTTTCTGCTGAAAATTTTCTGCAGATGGCAACCCTCTCCCTCTTGTCAGCAAAGATAAGCAAACTGCAACCACCCACTCATAATTACGTAAAAAAAATCTGCCCAACCCACACTAGTTCTTTTCTGGGTACAAAACATTAGATAAAGAATTGAAGTTAAAATACCATCAGTTACAAATACAAATTAAGTCGACCAACTACAGGCGTAAGCCCCCAGCAAGGTTGGTCCAGTCTTTTTAACCCACACTACCGGAATCCCAGTATCTGTCAATTTTCCTCTTGAACTTGTTTACCCCACTTGAATTTACAATTGTTTCAGGCATCGCATTCCATCTATCCACTACCCTATTAAAAAAATAATGCTTCCTACAATCCGTCTTAAATTTTCCTTTATTCAATTTGAATTTGTGACCCCTTGTTCTATTACCCGTATTGAAATCTAGTCCCTCTGTGTCCCCTTGCTTTACCATTTTAAAAAATTGAATCAAATCCCCTCTAATCCTTCTTTTCTCTAGAGCAGTGGTGCCCAACCTACGGCCCGCGGGCCAAATGTGGCCCGCGAGGCTGATCCATGTGGCCCGCGGACTCGTTGAATCTTAAAAACAAAAACCACTTTCAGAAATCTCCCAAGAAAACCACGACATCGTGCGAGACATTATGGCACTTCCATCTAAAAAAAGATGATAAAAAAGGAATTCAACATCCAGTAATAATTTTTTTACTTCTCTATTTTGTTTTTTTCTAGATACGGGGAATTTGCCATTGGATAAATATTTTTCAGTATCAGTTAGCCATTTGAATTCAGTGTATAAGGTTTTTAAAACCTAACTTCGAAAAGATGTCCGATCGTAAAAAGTTGAAGATTCACTCGGAATGCTAAAACTTTCAAGAAAAGTTGACAAATTCATATTTTTTCATTCAGCGAGAAAATAAACAGTTGTGTTTTGTATGTAAGGAGACTGTGTCAGTGTTTAAAGAACACAATATCAAGAGACATATCCAAACGAAACAGATAATCATCTTAATCCAGTTTAAAGGATAAGTGTTACAAATTTGGAGCCGAATTTACTAGAACTAGTATCCTCCAAACAAATGAAAACGGTTATATAATTTTTCTTCATGTTAGAAAAATCCTTAAAAGTGTTTTTTAAGTGGCCCGCGAGATAAATCTTCAAGAGCAAATTGGCCCTCGGAGGAAAAAAGGTTGGGCACCACTGCTCTAGAGTGAACATTAGGGTGTCCCTTATTTGGGCGTTTTTTAAAAAAGTCAAGGATACTTTTGCTCCACCCCCCCAATATTTTTCCTTTTGGTACCCTAAGACTTTGTACAAAATCTTAAATCGATCAGATAATATTAACAAGTGCCCCAAACGGCCTAAAGTTAGAAAAATTTGACTTTTTTCTAATTTTTTTGAAAAATTTTAAAAATATGTTTAAAAAATCCGTTTCCGAATAATAGTGCTCTAACACATTTAAACAATCATATTTGACCGTTTTTCATTACTAGTTAGGCCAAAATGCCCAATTTGTAACCTAGTCACCATTCAGAAAATCATCAAATTTGTCCATTTTATACTGAAAACAGAAGAATCAAAAGGCAGTGTTAAACGACTTAAAACAGCAAAATTCCATGGCCATTTATAGACCATATTGATGAGGATATAAATTTTTGGAGCTCGAATTAATCATGGGTTGCTTAATTACAGACGCCATATTGGATTACATTAAAACTAAAAAAAATTCTGGAAAAAAAGTATGGGCATGTTTGATATTGGGTAATGGGTGTTTGAGGTTTCTAAACTCAATTAAGACTAATAAAATTCTCTTAGACAACTTTTTAAAGCTCTTTACGCAATTGTAAGGGCCAGCATATCTCCTAATACAATTGCAAACCATGTTTTCAGAACTATAGATATGGTAATAAATTCTAAACACATAAAACTGACAAGAGAAATTATGGACAGACTCTAGTGTGTCCACGAGTATTTTATTCCATAAGTTAATTGAAAAGTTGAAGTTGATACAAAATTAACCCATTCTTCATAATAATTGAGTTATACTCTCAGAAGGTAAGCAATTAACCATGTTTATAGATACTGTGTTCTTCTATTTTATCATAATTTTGTACATTAACATAAAAATACCAGCAGTTCAACATATTAGTGTCATTAAAAAAATTTAACAATGTTATTTTGTTCGTGGCTTTAAGAACGTTAAATATTAACTACAGTTTTTATAACTCTTCTACTTTACCCTTAGTTTTTCTTCACAGTGTCTACTCTTCATTGGAGTAAATTTTTCGTGAAAATTGTTATGGAATTAAATTATTTTAAAGTGTCAGATCCTTCTTTGAGAATGTAGAGGTAGGAAACTTACAAGAGCGAAGAATAGCTGACTTACAAAAATACTTTAAAGAAGGAATGGTTTTAAGAAACTTTTGATAATATTTATGATAGTTAAATAGCCAATATAAGTGTCTTAGATTTTAATGACTCTAATTTGTTGAATTGCAGGTATTTTTTTAAGTTAACAAATAAAATTATGATAAAATAGAGGAACAGTCTCTATAAACATGGGTTAATTGCTTACCTTCTGATAGTATAACTCAATTATTATGAAGAGCGGGTTAATCTTGCATTAGCTTCAGCTTTTCAGCTAACTTACAAAATAAAATACTCATGGACACCCTGGAGTCTGTTTTTTAACTTGTTTCCATAATTTCTCTTGCCAGTTTTATGTGCTTAGCAGTTATTACCATATCTATAGTTCTGAAAACATGGTTTGCCCTTGTATTAGGAGATATGCTGGCCCTTACAATTGCGTAAAGAGCTTAAAAAAGTTATCTAAGATAATTTTATTAGTCTTAATTGAGTTTGAAACCTCAAACACCCAATACCCGATATCAAACATGCCCATACTTTTTTCCAGAATTTTTTTTAGTTTTAATGCAATCCAAATGGCGCCTGTAATTAAGCAACCCATAATTAATTTGAGCTCCAAAAAATTTACTTCCACATCAATATGGTCTACAAATGGTGTTTAGCCATGGAATTTTGCGGTTTTATGTCGTTTACCACTGCCTTTTGATTCTTCTATTCTCAGTATAAAAATGGACAAATTTGATGATTTTCTGAGTGATGACTAGGTTACAAACTGGGCATTTTGGCCTAACTAGTAATGAAAAACGATCAAATATGATTGTTTAAGTGTGTTGGAGCCCTATTATTCGGAAACGGATTTTTTAAACATATTTTTAAACATTTTCAAAAAAATTAGAAAAAAGTCAAAATTTTCTAACTTTAGGCTGTTTGGGGCACGTGTTAATATTATCTGATCGATTTAAGATTTTGAACACAGTCTTAGGGTACCAAAAGAAAAAAAATTGGGGGGTGGAGCAAAAGTTTCCCTGACCTTCGATTTTAAGGGACACCCTAGTGAACATATTTAGCTTCTTTAATCTTCCCTCATAACTTAAACTGGATATACCCTTGACCATTTTAGTAGCCCTATGCTGAACCCTTTCAATTGAATCAATATCTTTTTTTTAAGTATGGAGACCAAAACTGAACAGCATACTCTAGATGAGGTCTTACCAAGCCTCTGTATGGTGGTAAAATAATATCCTCGGACCTTGAAGAAACAGTTTTTTTAATGTATCCCAATATCCTATTAGCCTTTTTACTAGCAGATGAACACTGATGAACCCATTTAAAGTCTTCATTTACTATCACCCCTAAATCCTTGATCATATTACCTTCTTTAACTTTGTTTCCTTGCAGATAAAATTCTGCCCTACCATTCCTCCGACCTATATGAAGTACCTGACACTTACTTATGTTTAAGGACATACCCCATTTTTCAGCCCATTGTGATGTCATATCTAGATCCCTTTGTAAATTTTGTATCTGCTCCTGAGTATCAACCCTCCCCCAAATTTTTAAGTCATCAGCAAAGATGCTGATCTTGTTCCTAATGTCCTGACTAATATCGTTAATGAATATTATAAAGAGAATTGGCCCCAATACTGACCCCTGTGGCACCCCACTCATGACCTCTGCCCACTGAGAATAATTACCCTTGACTTGCACTCTCTGTTTCCTACCTATCAACCAATTCCTAATCCACAGTAGTGTTTTACCTCTGATACCCAATTTTTATTGATTCAAAATTTAGTGATTTTTCATTTATTTAGAAATTAACTTTAAAGCAGTTGATGTGTTGTTTCTTATGCCACTTGTTTCTTATTAATGTTAAAATACTTTTACAAAAAATGCTTTTGTGTCCTTATTTACACAAACACAAGTGGCATTTTGCTTTCGAATGAAATCTTTAATAATATTTATTGTTTGAAGTTTATTGTGGTTTGAATTTAAAATTAATACTTTCAGTAATGAACTAAATTAAGTGTTAAACTGTTTTTATAATCTTAAACTAATGCAGCTTAGATGTATACTTACAAGACTTATCAGGTTTTAAAGTACTTAAGATATCTTTCACTGATGAAAAGCAAAACTTGTAAAGATTGTGTTGAGCATCTTCTTGATAACCCTTTAAAAATGAAAAACAATCAATAAGAAATGCTAAAGGAAACAAGGATAGCGAACAATATGCTTTTTTATAACACTTAAAACAAATTTAACCAAGTGGTCAGTAAAATTAATAATGCTTCTGTTTAGAAAACATTAAAAGGCTATATTTTCTTCCGAACATAAAAACTTTATTTATTAATATTTTTGCAATTTACAATCTGGTAACAGAATTTAGTATTTTTTATTTCAAAGTAATATGTTTAAATTACATGCATTTTCTTGAGGAAAATAAATGTACTTAAAAGTTAATTTTTTGCACAAAAAATAAAGATTTGTATTAAAAATTATAATTATCTTCAATTATTTTTAAAATTTTAAAAAAGCATGCTTTACATGCTGAGAAAAAATTATAAAGAAAACAATTAAAATAAAAAGGGGGAATATGTGTATTAATTACTATATTATACTAATTCAAAAGAAAGAAAAACAGGTACTGAAAGTTTAAAGCCTTTGTTATCTTAACACAAATTCTAAGTATACTAAGAATATTTGCATAAATGATAGAGTAAAACCTCTCGAGTGACTACCTCCCATTCTGAAAAAAAAATCATTCATTAAGAAAGGTGGTTGCTCAGAAGAGGTAACCCTAAAATCAGAAAGCTTTACAACTTAATCAAAGCATTTTTCAAACTATTACAGGTACATTACCTCTATAACAACTTATTTCAACACATTTAAAAACAAAATATGGAATAAAATTCTACATTTTATTAAAATGAAAAACAAAATCCGACTGTTTTGCAATTTTTCCACATGCTATTCCACACTTAGAAACGACCAGCTATTCACTTTGAAAGCTCTCATGCCAACAACTAAGCCCAGCAAGTACAGTAACTTGATGGGCAAGTTTTTCGAAACCCTGGTAAACACACCTAATCATTTTCTGTGTCCAATAATTGAATCGTGAATATCTTTTGAGCAATGTCATTTGTAGCCACTTGCCAGTCCCGTTCTTTTGGAGGGAGCAATGAAACCACGTGTAGAAGGAAAACAGAAAGGCAATTACAGGGCAATAAAAACTTTTGAAGTGTTATTTCAATATAGATAATTTAAAGTCATAAAACCTGTGCTGATATCAGGTGCAGATCCTGATACCTCGTTCGCACTGCTGCTAAAGTACCCTTAAAACATATCACACTTAAACGTAAAGTGTGTTTTCTTAAAACGGCGTTCGCACTGGCAAAGGATGATTGAGCACTTAATTGTGGAAATCTAAGAAATATTTAATTTATTATTATATAACTTAAAACTAATAAATATAATCACCAACTTTTTTTTAAAAATGCAAGTAAAAATGTAAAAATACATAAATAATTATTAATTGAGAGACGATTTAAGAAATCTATTTCTGAATTTCAAATAAAAACAAGACAAGCTGTAGCTGACTGGATTGTAGTGGGATAAATTGGATCATATCAAGGTAAATAAACTAAATTTCTTTATTAAACTAAATTTAATCAGTTTTTGGTCCATTGTTTTCCATATTTTGATGTACTTTTATTTTACCAACTGGGTCTTTTTTGCCTTAAAAATCTAAAATATTTGGATACAATGGATATATTAGTTTGGCATAGCAGAACACGAAATAAATTTTATCATATTCATAACAAGAACGTTCTGAAAAGATTTCTTGATTGAATTTTTGTTTAATATTTTGATTTCTTTTTATCAGCAGCTGTTTTTAATTACATTTATACTATTAAGTAATTAAAAGCAATGAGCGGAGATATTGAAGTACAGCATTGTTTAGCTCACGGTTCAATTTTTGATGGGCTTTTTTGTGTTAAATTATAGTACTAATTCAAAGAACTTAATAACCTATAAATATGTGTGTAATTGTGTCCAGTGTAAACTGTTTTAAAATGTTTCTTTGGCCTCTATTTTATGAAAATTCACCAAAATAAGCATTTGACCATGCTGGGAAATATTGTGCGCCGCCATCTTTGTTGAATAAGGGGTGATTTTCAAACACCCTTAAAATATGGGGCGAGTTTGTTATTCCTAAAGTGTGTTTCTATGGCAACTAAGTGCGAAATGAAAATAGAGGGTCTTTTTTCTGCCAGTGCGAACGGGGTATGAGGAGGGGCTCTCTGGACAGTGTCCCCCTTGGGAACCCAAAAAGATTCTCGAAATGAGTAAAAACCCTACATTTACAAGGCTAATTTCAAAATTTTTTCTGGGGGCCCAGACAGCACGCTTCCTTGATTCAAGCTTGACTTTTAATGTAATTTCGCTGAAACTGTCAAGCTTTAACAAATCAAACTTTAATCCAGGTGGATTCAAGCTTGATGTTCCCAAGCTGGAAAAGTTCCAGCAAGAATCAAATGAAACTCAACCTTGAAACTGCTGAAAAATTCAAGCTTGATTTCAGACTTGAAAATGACTTTCTCGAGCATGATTTTCCAAGTAATTTAACTTGAATCCACCTCAGCAGTTGACGCAGTTACAGGTTGAATCAAGTTGGATATATGGCTTGCATTTGACTTGCTTAAGCTTGACTTTATCTTGATATTTGTTACAGCAAAATTCAACCTTGAAATCACCTTTAAATTTTCAAGGAGATTCCTAGTTTGAATTTTCATGCTAGACTTAAGTAAATTTGAAATTTGAATTTTTCCCACTTGAAGTACCGTTATTCTATCCAGCTTGAAACAAACTTGAATATTCCACGGATTTTCCAGCTGGAAAAAGTAAAGTAAAGCTCAAGCGAAATTCAAACCTAGTATTTCCCTCTTGTAACTTCATTGATTTTTCAAACCTGAAACAACATTGAATGTTCCACTGAAACTGAAGCTGAAGAAAATCAAGGGAAAATCAAGCGAAACCTAAGCTTAGTATTCCCCACTTGGAATTCCGTTGTTTTTCTTAGCTTGAAACAACCTAGAATTTTTCACAAAATTTCAAGCTGGAAAAAGTAAAGTAAAGCTCAAGCGAAATTCAAACCTAGTATTTCCCTCTTGTAACTTCATTGATTTTTCAAACCTGAGACAACATTGAATGTTCCACTGAAACTGAAGCTGAAGAAAATCAAGGGAAAATCAAGCGAAACCTAAACTTAGTATTCCCCACTTGGAATTCCGTTGTTTATCCCAGCTTGAAACAATCTAGAATTTTTCACAAAGTTTCAAGCTGGAAACAGTCAAGTAAAGCTTAAGCGAAATTCAAACCTAATATTTCCCTCTTGTAATTTCGTTGATTTTTCCAACAGGAGCAACCTTGAACTTTCCATGGATTTTCAAAATTCAAAATTACTGCTTCCCACGTGAAGTACCGTTGTTCTATCCAGCTATAAACAACCTTGAATATTCAACAAATTGTCAAGCTGAAAAAAGTAAAGTAAAGCTCAAGTGAAATTCAAATCTAGTATTCCCTCATGTAATTTCGTTGATTTTTAAAACCGGAAACAACATTGAATATTCCACTGAAACTCAAGCTGCAGAAAATAAAGGGAAAATCAAGCGAAACCTAAACTTAGTATTCCCCACTAGGAATTCCGTTGTTTTTTCCAGCTCCGTGAACGAGCTGAGAACCTGACATGATTTTTTTTAAATATTAAAATTGAAAAAGGGTATTTAGAACTCAAAGTTTCGGTTAGTATATAAAAATTATCCATTTCCAACTTAAATTATTGTCAATGTAACTGTAAAATTTAAATATAACTTGACACTTCCTTCCTATAAAAAAATCCTTCTCCCGTGGTTGCGGTCATCATAATTCCTTAAAAAGTTTTAGAAAACTAATAGTTATTAAAACGTTTTCAACGTTGGACTCAATTAAAATCTCCTATTATCCCGAACAATATAATCTTAATTATAATGTAGCTCGTGACAAATATGGCTTTCTTTTTGGTAATCCTTGACAATGTGTTTCCTAACTCTAGTTATCGTAATAATTTACAACTTACTGAAGTAATTTGATTTCCTCTACTCCAAAACTATATACTACTGTCATTACCGACCTTCCAAGGGGATGTGAGCGGATATATGTCCAGTTCATGGGCGTAGCCAGGGGGCATCTGACCATGGTACCCCATATATTAGAATTCAGGGGGGGCAAGAAAAATTTACCGTGAAATCAGGCAATCATTCCCACATTTTAAAGATTGAAAGATACAGTTACTATTTATAAATTGTCAACCCCTTCAAACTAAAAAAAAATGTACTGAAATATACTCTTTTAGTTTTTTTATTATTAATTTTTTAAAACTCCACGGACTTTTAACGCACCCTGTGTACTATAATCGTAAATCTTTCAAGGCATACCTCCCTGACCAAATGAGAATCCCCCTACCTGCCCTATCTCCTTTCAACCCACTCTGTTATCTTAAGACAACTTTCAATCCTTACAAAAGAATTACTGGACACATCTGGTTATCAAGTGAAATGAAGTTTACAAAAACAAAACGTCTCCATTCAGGAGGGCTTGAATGCTCTCTTGTTACTCATGACAACGGCACTGTATAAAATAATTAGAAACAATCATGTTTTTTTAAAGATTAGCTTAAATTAATTTAAAAGGACTTCTGAGTTCAAAATTTATTTTTTGAAATAAGACGTTTAAACGAAAACTAATTTTTACGTTCAAATGAAAGTATTACATAAACCTGTACGAAGCTAGGGACCTCCTGCTCGTATGCATGGGAGCCCCTGCAGCTGCATCACCACCTAAATTTATCTTAGCTCTTTTATTATCTTAAATAACGTATCTTTTATTAACTTATTTATTATCTTAACTCTTTTATTATTACTCTTTTATTTATCTTAACTATCTTTTTTTTCTGTAAATTCTAAAAATTTTCTGCAAATTTCTATATTCAAAAACATTTTAAGGCTGATACCCTTCACTTTTTTATGAAGTTTGTGTACCGAAAAACAAGAAAAAAGAGCTTGTATTTAAGTTTCACACCTGAGGAAAAATTTGCAGTTATTTTCCAGTGTTAACTTTTCACCGTCTGTAATGAACAGGGGTGAGTTTGAAAATGTCCGAAAGATTTATGACCGTGAATGAAAGTTTCTCCCCACAACGCAAACGAAAATACTGTGTCGGTTTCCGGTGTGTTTGGAAGCTACTAATTTTCTTTCATGTTAATGACAGACAAAAAATAACCACAATTTTGAAATCTACAGAAAATTTTTACTCGGTGTCATATGTAATTCTATATAAAAATATGTTTATTTTGGGAAATATATATATATATATAGCAAAAAAATTTTCAAATGGACTCCGCAATCCTCCCAATATTTATATTGGAATGTGTACAATAGCAGAGAAACATCAACTTTGACAGTTGAAAGCCTCTACTGATTAGACTCGCTTGAATGGACGTCCTCAAAAGGATTTTGCCTGGCTGGCGACAAACTCCAACCCCTGTGTTGTTTCCAGTGGGGTTTCTGGTGGTGAGTCCAGATGTGTGTTTTTGGTAAGTTGAGAAAAACCTATAGCAGAACCTTTTTATGACCCCTTATAAGAAATCATGATCTAAGAGACATAGATACTAAGTTTTCAGAATTGCCAGGCTTGGCCGAGGGCCGATTGTTTTGTGGGCCACCTGCAACCAAAATATTTTACAGGACTAACAAATTTTTCTCCACACTTGAGCCTCGGAATGTCGGCCCTCGGGGGTCATACGGAAACGGTCTTCGCCCGCGGGGTGGAAAATTTCGAGCAAGGACCATACACCCCCCGCCAGGCGAGCAAGATATTTTGCTCCTAATTGCTTTCTTATCTGAGCCAGTCCTCCGTAGAAAATGACCATCTGGTCCTCAAAAAGGGGGGAGGGCATGCAGGAATGCCGTTTCAGAAGGATGAAGGTGACTGGTATGAATGGAATTAGCCTGTAAAAATGTGTCCGCTTTTGGAAATTTCCAACTAGAGGCCCACGAAGACTTTTTATGCGGCCCCCTTGGTTTTTGGGGGTTTTAGGGGGTGCTCTTTCAGAATCGGGAATAATCTTTGATGTCGCCCATAGGAAAAACGAAAGTTGGTGCTTCGTTTAATATGAAGAGAACCTCCTAAGAACTTGAAAATTATTCTGTATGTAGAATACTTCAAAAGATGGAAAATGGTATAATTTGTCTTTATATCACAAGCCATTCTGGAGATATAGGGTCTGAGTAGTTTTTTTACAAGTAGGGGAGAGTGGGGCACATTCTGACAGACGGCATTTCCCCTAGTAATTATTAATTTAAAAATCTAAAAAAAAAATACCAGTAGATGGAAGCATGACTACCACCAACACCTCCTACATGAATTTTCAAAGCCCTGAGTAGTGATGATGTGAAGCGAGAATATTCTCGGTCCGAGAACTTTGAGAATAATCGAGAATATTCTATTTTTTCTCTGATAAATGGTAATAAATGTAGATATGTTTGATAATATGAAATAGTCATGTAGTATTAGCGCTAAAAACATGAAAATAATAATTACTTTGATGAAACTTATTACCTTTAAAAAGTCATTATTTTGTTCAGAGAATATTCTCGGAACTGAAATTTCATTATTTCGCAAGATCACGCCCATCAAAACTGCAAACAGATTATTTTAATTCCATTTACTTTTTTTGAATCAATTTGAAGAACTTTTTGGCTAGGTATGGATGCTTCTATTGAAAATTCCCGAGGAGCTGCAACTAAAATTGCGTTTCAGAGTTTTTCAAACCAAAATGTTTTTAAACATTCCTCTTAAGCCTACAAAATATGTTATGAAATTTATTTTTTGTAAAATCAATTTGTAACTTTTTGACAGGTTAAATTAATATTATAAATTGCAAAATTAGCATTGAAAAGCTACTTTTTAGAAGATGTAATCGAAAAGGAAATATTTGAATCCCAGTGTATTTAATTATAATTTTTGTTGATGTAACTGTGTTTCAAACAATATAAAGGTCAAGGGATTTCCCCAAAAAAATTTCATAGCGGCTGTGGGGCAGTTCTTGGAAAGTGAAATAAGAGAAATGTCTGGATAAATTTTGAATGCAAAATAAAGGTTTTATAAGTGGCAAATGATCAAGATATTCTTGAATGAAAGAAAGAAAAATAACTAAAAATTTATTTTCGAAAAACACATGACCTAAAATCAGAAACAGATTTTATTCACTCTTTTTTCTATTTTATAAAAGAGCTTTAGCTTATTAACCCTATTTTTTGAAACTCTATTTTATTAACTCTATTATATATATTTAATCTTATTAATACTTATTACTTACATTATGTGCAATCTTATGTTTGTTATTATACACAAGTCTAAAAAGTCTAGTAGGTTGTAGTGTTTGTATAAGGTATCAATCCCAGAGAAATTTAAATAAAGTGCATTAATGGCAGGGTTTTGTTGCCATTTTTGCATTGCCTTGCCTTCAAAGAGACATTCTTGTTGTTGCTACTCGCGCTAGGAAAAACAAGGTACATGTATCTTGAGGAACGGATGATTCATGCTTTCAATATTTCCTCTTCGAACTGGACGCAATGGAGGAGAGGGGCAATGGAACCGATTCCAGGAACCAGGGGGAGCGCAGAGTTTTTGCCGCAACAAAGAGAATGAAGTTGTAATTGACATACACCTCTTTTCACTTAATCCAAGTTTTAAAATCATTTATAAGAAATATTTCGAGTGCTTTTATATTTGTTTTAAAGCTACTAACGTTTAGATAATTATTTTGAAATTATTGAAAATTCTGCAGGCTTTCAAGGCAGCTTATAGTTAGCTTTGTTAATTTATTTCAAATTTAGTGGCGAGTCAAGCCTTCTGATGAATATCTTAGCCTTGAATAGCCTTCTTAATAAATATCTTTGTTCTATTTATTACTAAGAACCATAACAGGTTATTAAAAATACAATAAATTTCTTGTTTCAAATTAAAATTCTAGAATACTTGTCCAAATTACATTTCCTATAGAATTTTTTTAAAGAATTATAAAGGAACTACACCAGAACCTCTTTTTAATGGAGCTTTAAAATTAGCTGTTGTAAATATAACTTTTAGCAAGTTATTATTTTCAGGTGATGATACAGATACTAAACGTGTTAAAAACCTGGTTAAATAAGGAATATTTTTAAAAAATTCTAGGGAAAATTCCTTTAACTCTTTTATTAGATATTCAAACGTGACAAATTTTCCAACAAAAGTACGAAGAAATGTAATGCAATCCTCTTTTGAGGAAATTTGAAAATTGGGTTTTGTATTTTTACTTTTAAACAATAAATTTAAAGAGGTTTTTTAAATACGCTTTTATAAGAATATTTTAAATATTTAAGAGTAATTTATTGGAACAAATAATTTATTCGGGAAATAAATAATTTTTCAGTAAGTAAAAAATAACTGATTTTCTGATGACTAAAAATAAAAGCATATTTGATCAGCGGTTAAGCACCAATTGAAGAAAGAATCATCGACTTTGGTCGGAAAGCCTAGAATACGGCCGTTAGTGAACTATACTAGTATAATCCCTTAAATAATTTGTAATTTTAATGTTTTACCTTCAAGAACCCTTTAGTATAGAATAGAAGGTTTGGACTGGGGGCCTTCCCCTAGAAAATATTTTGAAATGTGATCTTTAAATATAGTGTAGAAACTTATGTTTGGATATTTGTGACATACTGGGTGACACCCCTGATAAAACCCTTCTTATGTGGGAAAAATTTTCAAACGATGACTAGCGAAACCAGAAGATGAAACAGTTGCAGTGGCGAATCCAGAGGGGGGGGCTGTGGGGCTGCAGCCCCCCCAGGAATAAGACATTCAAGTTTTGGTAATAGCATAAAAGCAAAAAAAAATTTCAACACGTTGCTGACATTCGGTGGTGTTACCCAAAGGGTCTCAAAATGATTCGGAACCCTACTATTAAAGGTAAAAATTCCAAAATTTTTCTGGGGGAAAACCCCCAAACCCCCTCGAAATTTTGGAATCTATTAAGTACGGTTTTTCCTTGAAACTTTAGGGATTAACAAGGAGTGGTTCTCTTTGATGTAACCTAAAGTGTCTCAACATGAGTTAAAATACCACTTTTAGGGGAAAAATTCAAAAAATTTTCTAGAATAGGAACCCCTAAACCAGCTAGAAATTTTCCAATTCATAATACTATAAACAAGAATTTTCCTTGAAAATCATGCTGCTTACAATGAGTGGTGCTCTTTGGGTGGAATCTAAAAGGCTTCAAAATGAGCTAAAACCCTATTTTGAGGGACAAATTTTCAAAATTTTTCTGGGAAAGGACCCCCAGACCCCACTCTTTACTTGGAGTTGATATTTACTTGGAGTACACAATTTTGAAACTTAGTGCACCAAAATTAAACCTTACGAAGTCATCTCACCTAAAACTTAGTATTCCTAAGTTTAGACCTCAGAAAAGATGTTGAGTAACCCCCTAAACAAAAATCTGGCTACGGCACTGGCAACCCCCCTCCCCCTTTCAGTTGCTTACATTAATATTTGAACAATCTATAATAGCAATTAAGTTATTTGTGAAACTCAGCCCCCCCCCAGACAAAAATCCTGGATTCGCCACTGAACAGTTGGGGTATTCAGAATTTTCCTGATTTTAGATGTAAATTTAAAATTTACTCATTTGAGATTAAAATAAATAAATGATAGACTTTTTTCTCTTCCAACCCTTTACCTTGGTTTTTAAAACTATTCAAGCTAGAGTTTTTAATTTGAATGTCACCTCCCAGCTAGCTGAATGGGTCACCCGGAATGAAGGGTTTATATCCCATAGTAATTTTCAGTTGAATTTGTTTTGTTGAACTACTCGGAAAACTTTGATGCCCCCCTTGCCAAAGGGGTGACACCCCTCTCAAAATAGGTTGATAACTCATTTAATAATTTTTTAATTATTTAATGATTTTTTTCATTCAATAAAAACCTTTATGTGTGATCGAGAAAGTTTGTATCTTCTTAATAAAGCTCGATGGGTGACACCCCAGTTCATACCTCTAAAAACTGTTTATTATTTAAATCAATTCTTACACTTATATTTCTTACGTTTATATTTAAATTTACGTTCGAAATTTTTAAGCTTGGGTGGGTTGGGTGTCACCCCCTCCTAGGTAGCCAGCCAAATGAGTATTTTCCATGATGATCAAGTTTTTTGTTCAAGGAAGTCATATTTACCAACTTAGGGCAAAATTCGAAGACTTCGGTATCACTCTCAAGATAGTTTGAGGGTGACAACCTATTTGTTAAACCCTAATTTATTTCATTAGTAGAGTGAATTCAAAATTTCTTTTCAAATAAAGCATACAACTTGAAAAAAAAGCCAAGTTCACTAGTTTGGGTGTCACCCAGAAGAGGGTGACACACCCAGGGCGGCCCACCCCTCTGCCCCCTCGTAGCTACGCCACTGAAATATTCAATAATTTTTCGTTTACGATTCATTTTATAAAAACGCAGTTACATCTCAAGTCTATCGGATAGAGAAGACGGAAAAAATGCGACTACTAAGTTTAAATTGATCCCATCTGCTGAACCCTTCCAAAATTCGACCTTGAACAATTTGTGTTCCCCAGAATGAACCCCCTGGGCACATGGGCGTATCCGGTCTTAAGAAACTGGTCAACTGGGGGGAAGGATTGAAAGGAAACACTGTGTTTGTTTAGAGAGGGAGAGAAGGAGTGTGGAATTGTGGTATGCAGAAAGATAAGTTTTTGGGGTTGGATGTGCACGTGCACATCTTAGCAGCAAGATCAGGATCCCATTCCTAAAAATAAAAAATGTATACAGGGTGTATCTGAAATGGTGCAACAAACTTTCAGGGATGATAGTACTCATCAAGACGAACAAGAATCGGTATGGATAGGGGGGCCCCAGACCAAATCCCAGGGAGTTAAAAATGGAGCGACACCCCAAAAAAATCATTGAAAATTCAATTTGTAGAACTACTATTGGTAAAAACTTAATCATGGTCTCAAAAATTGTGGTTTAATATGATCTTTAAAATTATCTCAAAAGTCTTCACTTTAAAATTTGTTTTATTATGAAAAAGTTAAAAAAAACACAAAAAAATAATTTTCTATCCTATTCGTTTGCATTTTGTGCTTCACAGCACCTAAAACTTTTCCATTATTAATGATGTGGGGGAAAAAGACATTATCCTAAACATTACCAGAATATCTTATCTGTGGGTATTATTCCTTTTTCATACTTAAGAAAATCGTATAATTTCTAAGTTAAAAAATTGACGTGAGATTTTAATCGACCACTCCTCTCCCTTTGGTGAGATTTTTCCAAACCCCTCCCCCCTTTTTGACCTCACGTTATTTATGGATGTCCCCTAATAAGTTTTTAGATGTAGATTTTAACAAAAAATATAAAAGAAAGTTACTTTGGACGTAATAAATTTGCTTGGAAGTTGGTGAAAAATAATTTTGGGCCCCTCCCGAAATAAATTTTTATATACGCCACTGGTTCTTACACATGAAATGAACGATCAATGGAATGCAGAAAGCAGAATTCGAATTGGGGAGAGAAACTTTTCGAGAGGGGACTGGGGGTGGAAAAACCAGTTCCCGTACATTCCCTGTCTTCTGGACGGACAGGCTATGGATTTTGAGATCCTAGATCCTATCAACTGATAGGATAAAAAATAATCCCTAAAAATACATGTAAATCTAAAAATATTTTTAACCCGTATATCAGTGCCTGGATGCGTCTGCGTCAAGACCAACTGGTGGGTCATTTCTTAGTGGGTCTCTATAATATTTTGAATTAATGTTTGCATAAATAATTTACTATTTTCAAAATCATACTATTTAAACTACACTTAAATATCACATGGGAAGGTAAAAAACCAATTGAACAACAAAAGATAAGTTAAAGAAAACTTATAGCCCATTAATAGTTGATGTACTGATGGGATTTAAAATATTAATTTAATTTTAAAAATTCAAAAAAATGTTTTAAAAAATGTTTCTAAACGTGACCCCACCGCCACCAGTGGCTATTCCTTTTAAAATTTGGTAGTTAAGGAGTATCTGGGCGCTATTGTCAGACTTCATATTAAAAATTATATACTGTACATAATAAAATATTAATAACAGTACTGGGCCAATCCTTATCATGTGATCCAGAAGTGGTCGCTCGACCATTTAAACATAAATAATTTTTTGAGGGTTGATTCTTACATCCAAACACTCCAAAAAACACTATTTTTAATTTATTGTCTTTAGTTAAATTTTTATAGCAGCCATTGATGTTCCACGAAGAATGCTGATTTTTGCGTTTGTAAAGGGAATCATGTCCCAAGTATAGAAAATCAGCCTAAAAATTTAACTTTAAAAATGATGATTTTTCAATTTCGAAGACGTAGTATTAAAAAAGCATTTATATTTTACAAATATTTTTTGTAAGCAATGTGTAGCCGTGTAGTTTGTGTAGACTCACAGAAATATATTATGAAAAAATTCAACCTTGGTACTTAGCTCTTTTTTGTAGTTATACGCCTCCAAAGTTGAACAATTTAAAAAAAAACAAACTTTGACCCTCTATATCTCTGTTGTAACAAAACTCTAAAAATCTGAATTCTGAAAAATTGATTCACTATCACTAGGGTATCATCCAAATATAAAAATTTCACTTTTGGTATTTTCATCCAAGTGGAGTTATGCTGGACCATCAAAATCTGAGAATTTCGAAAAAATCCATATTTTGACCCTCTATTTCTGGTGGAAAAAGGGTTAATTAAACATTCATTTGAAAATTTCACAGGCTAGCCTCACTTGGATATAATCCTCCTGTAAAAATTAGATTTTTGGTTGGTATTTCGTCACCTTAGAATCAAAAACTACTATCTCCATTCGGCAACCTTTGGGAATCCCGATCCTTGGCGATCAGATCGGTGGAGAAGCTCGTTTTTTGGTTTGTAAGAGCTCACATGATCGAGTAGAAAAGATCAAAACCAATAAAATTATTTTCTCCAACGATCTAAACGCCAAGAATCGGGATTCCCGAAGTTTGCCGAATGGAGATAGTAGTTTTTGATTCTAAGGTGACGATTTAATTCTTTGTCAATTTAGAGGACCGTAAAAACGTTATGTTTGAAGAGAATTAAACTATAACAATGAGGTATCGTTACATTAATGGATTTTATCATGTTCCCAACTAGTCCAGTCTAATAGTATTTATTTTGGGAAATAAATGTTTTTTGGGGTGCTGAATCCGAATCTGAATTTTGCGAACATTGAAATACAGGTTTCTTATATTGATAACTTTCAGAAAAACTATAACTTTCGTTGCTGTAACTCCAAAATTCTCATGGCAAATGCCATAAACGAGCGTATTTTGAATTTCTCGCTTTACGGTATTACCCGCTGCACTAAAATGAACCGTGGGCGTTTAATACATTCGAATATGTAATAAATAAATATTTTTAAGCCTGAAAAAGTATAGATACTACAGATATGGTTAATAGCAGCACTGTTAGTTATGATAGTTTAATTTTTAATTATTTCTCTGCTTTTAATCAGAGTGCAGTTTAGGTTCTTGCTCGATTACTTTGTCAGAAACAGAACCTCAAAATTCCTCTTGAGAAAACGAATACAAAGTACAAGCAAAACGGGATCCCCCTGCGGAATGCCCTTTCCCCTCCCCAGACAAAACAGTTTTCCTGGAACGCGTCGAATCCACCCTTTGTGTCGTCACCCCTGCCTTTACATCTACTCACTTACATACTATCCCTGAACCTGACCTTAACGGACGAGTGACCTATGTGGACCTACACCCCCTAAAAATAAAAATGAGTTTGCCCTTCGTGCTTCTTCAAGATAAGGATATCATTGGCCAATGGCCCTTCACGTGACTCGACACTCGCAGTTGCACTCTCGCTCGCCTCCCAACACACTATCACAACCATAGTCTCCGACCCGAGTCACCCGAGTCCAGACAGGTTCTCCATTGCTGATACCCTCTGGTCGTGGATTTATTCCCTTAGGTTGTACCTTTTTTGATGCGATAGGGACGTAGCACGGTAATATCATCATGGTATCCTTGTTTTTATAATTTACCCTTAACAATTTTTTTATGATTTTAGTTATTTTCGAAAAATAGTTTCCTTTCAGGCTTTGTAGATTGTATATGATGCAACAGGGACGTAGCACGGTAATACGTATCATCATGGTATCCTTGTTTATATAATTTACCCTTAACAATTTTTTTATGATTTTAGTTATTTTCGAAAAATAGTTTCCTTTCAGGCTTTGTGGATTGTATATGATGCAACAGGGACGCAGCACGGTAATATCATCATGGTATCCTTGTTTTTATAATTTACCCTTAACAATTTTTTTATGATTTTAGTTATTTTCGAAAAATAGTTTCCTTTCAGGCTTTGTAGATTGTATATGATGCAACAGGGACGTAGCACGGTAATATCATCATGGTATCCTTGTTTTTATAATTTACCCTTAACAATTTTTTTATGATTTTAGTTATTTTAGAACAATAGTTCGTTTCCAGGCTGTGTAGATTGTATTTGATGCGATAGGGATGTAGCACGGTAATCTCTGCATAGTATCCTTGTTTTTCTAACTAACCCTTAACAATTTTTCTGCTTTTAGTTATTTTAGAACAACAGTTTCATTTCAGGCTGTGTAGATTTATTGTATCTGCACGGTAATCTCATCATGATATTTGTTTTTCTAAATTAATAAAATATTTTTTATTTTTCCAGAGAACTGTAAAGAATTTAAGAATTACCTATTTTTTAAAATTATTTAGTATACTATTACATAAACTGTGTGTATTAATTGCTTGTGAAAATGTACCAAATAAAAATTAATTAAAAATACTGAGTACCACCCGCAATAAAACGCAGGAGGGAAAAGTAGAAAGAAAAGATAGAAAAATACACACCTAATTCAAGCCAACAAATGCAAATTTCCAACTGGGGATTGGATTACTCAACATGGGATTCAAGTTTGAGGGGAGGGAATATCAAGGAATGTTCTAGGGGGATCAAGGAATATTCTACCTTAATTCTAGCTTTGAATACTTGAATACACATTAAAAATCAAGCTGTAGTCCAGCTAAATTTAATGCAAAAACCAAGCTGAATCCTCCTAAAATCATGGTAGATTTCAGCATAAAACATGGTGAAATCAAGCTGTTATACAACTTAAGTAAAGGTAAAATCAAATTGCAGACCGGGTGAAATGAAGCTGTTATACAACTTAAGTAAAGGGAAAATCAAATTGCAGCCCAGGTGAAATGAAGCTGTTATACAACTTAAGTAAAGGGAAAATCAAGCTGTTATACAACTTCGGTAAACGTAAAATCAAGCTGTTATACAACTTCAGTAAAGATAAACCAAGCTACAGCCCAGGTTAAATCAAGCTGATACTTAAGTAATAATCCAGGTAGGGGAAGCAATTTTCAAGGTTGAAATTATAGAATAATCAAGGGAATTTTAATGGATTTTCAACTAAAATATAAAGTAAAAATCAAACGTTATTCAAGCATAGTCAAGCCAAATGCAAGCCTTGAGTCTAGCTGGAATCAATCTGTAACTGCGTCAACTGCCGAGCTCGAATCAAGCTTGAACTCTAGTTTGATTCAAGGTTTGTACACTAAATTTCAAGCCTGGAACTCAGCTTGACTTTGGCTTTCTGTGCCGTCTGGGGGAGAACCCCCATACCCCCTATTAGTACCACAAGGGGATCTTCAATGACAATGCTTAGGAAATTCCCAATATTTAGACATTTTGGGTAAAAACCTTTCAAACACCATACCAAACCTTTCAAAACCATTCGGTGGAAGCAGGGGGTCTTTCAATGCTGGAATTAATATTTTTAAAGTGTATTAGAATGGAAAACTAATTTATTGGAAGCCTATTGAATGGGAATACCCTGTATTTTATCTCGAGCTTCAAAACAGCTGGAAATTTTTTCCATAAATTGGGATAAGTGGATTGCTGGGAGGAGTGTCAGAGTTTTGCTGGTCTTTGTTTAGACAGGTATTTTAACATTTGAGGAATAAAGGAAAACTCAGTGCCTTTAAAAAGTTTAATTAATTAGTTGTATAGAGGTGGATGAGTTAGTTGTGTATAGGGGTGTTGGCTCTGTGAGGTTTTACTGTGTATGGTAAAACAAACCATTGTTCCTCTAATACTAGAGAACTTTTCAACTCAAAAGAACATTTATTTATGTTAACAAAAATCTATTAAAATTAAAATTATGGGCAATGAACATTCAGGAATTTCATTAAGAATATAAATTTTATCAGATGAAATGCATATAGCCCAGGCAACAAAAAGGTATAGAGGGAAATTCTAGAGTCACAATTTTTGACTTCGTAACTTTGTTTGGACTAGTTAGGAGGTGAACATATCTAAAGTCCCCGACCGTAGCCCTTAAGCCGGAGGGAGGAGGGGTGTTCGAAAGTCTCATTTTTCAGTTTTTGGCTTATTACTCTTCCAAAATGCATCCCCACTAAAAAGTTTCAATTACCTCTTTTAAAGAAGATAAAATTTGCAAAAATTTAAGACCATTCCCAGGTTTATACGTCCATTTGATCCCGAGTTATATCTCCTCAAAAATGGGGAAAAATTCGAACATTTGAGTTAAAGTCGTCTTTAAAGCAATTTATTGGCTATATTACCCATCTAAGAGGAAAGAAAAGGCTATAAACTTATAATGCACTTATTTAGCTTTCATTTATGCCCTGAACCAAGTCTGTGAGATCAATAGTTCTCACGCTATCTTGAAAAAACAAACATTCGGAAAATGAGATTTTCCCAATATAGTCCCGTCAAATTGTATTTTATTTTAGTCAAAATTTGGGGTGGAAGATAATTTTGGCATTCTGTATGCTTTTTTGGGATGCTGAATCCGAATCTGAGGTTTCCGAACAAAATTTCGTGACGGAGCATGGTGAAAATTCGAAAAAATGACAAAATTCACCCTTTTTATTCATTTTCTGCCCGTAGAACATAATCTTTACGATTCTGAGTAACACAGTTAGTATAAAAATAAAGAAGAAAAAACAAGCTACAAAAAAGTCAATTACAACTTTTCTCTCAGTTGAAGGGTTCAGACGCTAGAGAACACTGAATATTGGGACGTTTTTGTTCGAATAGTGGAAAAACCAAAAAACGTCACTCCTATCACCGAAAAACGGTCCGTTTTGGAACAGGATGGAACAGAACTGCTTTACTTATATGTGAGGTACATGAAATGAAACTTCTGCATTTTTAAATGTAAATTAATTAATTAATTAAACTTATCAATAAAATACAAGCAATAACGAAATTCACATAGTTTTGCAATATTCCATTGTTTTAACATATGCTCATCAATAATATGTACACATGAATAACAAAAATTGGTACATAAAATTTAATTTTATGTAATTTAAGTATGCAGAAGTTTTATTTCATGTACTTAGCATATAATTAAAGAAGGTCTTATAGTATCCTGTTCCAAAACAGACCGCTTTTCTGTGATAGGAGTGACGTTTTTTGGTTTTTCAGCTATTCGAACGAAAACATCCCAATATTCAGCGTTCTCTAGCGTCTGAACCCTTCTGAGAGAAAAGTTGTAATTGACTTTTTTGTAGCTTGTTTTTTCTTCTTTATTTTTATACTAACTGTTTTACTCAGAATCGTAAAGGTTATGTTCTACAGGCAGAAAACGAATAAAAAGGGTGAATTTTGTCATTTTTTCGAATTTTCACCATGTTCCGTCACGAAATTTCGTTCAGAAACCTCAGATTCGGATTCAGCACCCCAAAAAACATACAAAAAATTTCCTTCCACCCCAAATTTTAACCGTCTTTAAATTGCTTTAAAGACGACTTTAACTCAAATGATTGAATTTTTCCCCATTTTTGAGAAGATATAACTTGGGATCAAATGGACGCATAAACCTGGGAATGGTGTTAAATTTTTGAAAATTTTATCTTCTTTAAAAGAGGTAATTGAAACTTTTTCGTGGGGATGCATTTTATAAGAGTAATAAGCCAAAAACTGAAAAATGAGACTTTCGAACACCCCTCCTCCCTCCGGCTTAAAGGCTACGGGCGGGGACTTTTGATATGTTCACCTCCTACCTAGTCCAAACAAAGTTACGAAGTCAAAAATTGTGACCCTAGAATTTCCCTCTATAGCTTTTTTTGAGCATTTGTTGCCTGGATTAATATGAAAGTAGTTTTAAACAGTTTCGAAATAAAAGGATAAAATATAAAGAGTACAAAAGCACAACCATTAAATAAAAAAAATATGATAGAGTAAGTAAAAAGTATCAAAGATAAAACCCTTCATATCTATTGAATGAATACTTATTAAGTTCTGAAAAAATTTCATTTAGCAGTATTAAAGAACACATACTGCAGAATAACTCTGAAATAATTTTTCCACAGCAATTAAATCATGAAATTTGAGTTAAATTACTTACAGCCAGATTCACAATTAATGTGAGAACTTCTTGTTCCAAATACCTTCTATTGGGAGAAATTCTATACAAAGAGCTTGAACAAAAATCAGTCATAAGCACTGATTTAACATTATTTGAAAGAAGCTTTGAAGAACTCTAAATAAAAATGAAAATACTATCATAAAAACTATGAAGAAAGGAATAAAAATGTTATGAAATACTAAAGATACCTATAATATATTTCAGCTAAATTATCGAAATAAAAATGGTTTTAAAAAGAATGCTAGAATTTAAAGTTTGTTCTTACCTTTAGTACTTTAATAAATTGAAAACTAGTTTGAAATGTACCAACTAAAATTTAGTTCAGAATGCATCAGTTAAAAATAAAAAAGATTAAAACAATATGTTATACCAGTATATTACAACAGTTAGCTTTCAAGTTAAAACCTCTTATAATCATTAAAAAATTAGATGATTAAGTGTTGTAGTTTGAAAAAATAGTTTCATTCTTATTTATATATACTCATTTTCAAAGCTTAATTTGTCCTTTTAAGAGTTGGATATTTTCAAATTTCATTTATTAAAAAACTAATATTTAATAAACACATTTCACATATTAGAGTTTTTAACATCTAACTAAAAAATTTTGTCTGAAGAAAACAAAAATTCAAAAGAAACATATATTGAAATGTTAAGTTATGAGGTTGATGAAGAGTCAAAGAAAATATATTAGTATTTAAAAATACCATACAACACCAAAAAGGAGATAATACAGAGAAGAGAAAAAAGTATTACGCTGCAGTCTGAGCAAGAAACATGCAAGTATGAAGATAAATTTTGTGAAGACATCAAGGCACGAGTTTTGGTATTAGCCCAGGAGTTAAAACAGTCCAAAGTAGTTTGTAACATTCTTAAAGCTGAAAAACAATGTTTCATTTAAAATATTAAATCAATAGTACATATAAAAGCTTACTTCTAAACAAAAATAGCTTCCTTTTGTGCAGAAAATAAATTTTAATTAATCAAATCAATATGTTTATAAATACCAAATTTTTTTTAATTCAACATTTAAATTCAGTAATAAACCAATAAAGTACAGTAATACCCCGAACTTATACAATAGGTGGGACCGAAAGATAACCCTGTATATGTCAAATATTTAACCCCGTAAGTTGGGGTACATTTTTCCATAGAAATACATACAAATTATGTTTAATTGGGACCAGAGATAAGAGAATAAATAATTTTTAAGACGATTATTTAATTATTAATCTGCAAAAATACAAAAAGATACAGTAATAATGTGTTATTCTCTTTTATGATGAGTTATTTTGATGAAGAAGAACATTTAAAAAATTAAACATAGAAATCAGATGAATTAAAGACTGTTAAAAAACAGTTTGTTCTTTAAATTTCTTGATTACATTATAAATTTTTTTCAAAGCCTCGTTTTGTCATAAAAATCCATTTGGATCTATCTGTTTTAAAATTTGTAACCTTTTTAATAGAATACAGAACCTCACTTAAATTTAAAACCGTCATTTGATTCTCTGTTTGAAAGGGATCATAAGTTAACAACGGGGGAAGTGTTTCAGAACATGACACAAACAGAATTTATTTTATCGAGTGAGAACTAATTTTCTTTTATTTTCATGTTTTCTAAGAAGCAGTGTTTACATTTTGTAAGGAAGGAGCTTAGTTTTAAAAATGAAGAAATTGAAACAAAGTAGAATATTAGAGCAGATAAAAGTGGAAAGTTGCGTGATCTTTAAAGACAATTGGGAAGAAATATTGAAAATTTTCAAATCACGTAAGTCAGGATAGCGTAAGTCGAGGTATTACTGTACTACATATTGAAATAAAAATTAAATCAATAAGAATTTTGATTAAACAAAAAAAAGGGGTTGAAATAAGTTTAATCAGTATGTATAAAGATAAAGTAAAAAGAACATTCAATTAACTTTTATTTAGTTGAGAATCTTAATTGAATTATAAAAATATATTATCACATAAATGAATTTTAATGTTAAACACTTATACCTTTAACATCAAAATACAACTTACAACGAAATCAAAATACAACGAAGAGGACAAAAAAGAACAGGTTGAATGACAATTTACCCTTTAATGTTAATAGTGAATCCATATCGATATGATCTTCTGAGAAAATATCTGATAAAATTTCTAAACAAGAATACAAGATGTTTCCTGTGTGAGTTCGAATTGGCCTCTGAACAGTTAGCACAAGTGAGCAAACATGAGTATGAGTTGCACATAATGCTAACGAAAATTCTGGAAAGCAAATTAAAAATTTATAAATTATTTATCTGTAAGAACTATGTTTTAAACAAAAGAAAAAATTGTGATAAAATGTTTTTAAAAAATTTTAATTGAAGAGGCAACATAAATATATTTTTCAAAATTAAGGGGCCGTTCATTAATTACGTAAGGATGATTTTGGCAATTTTTGACCCCCTACCCCCATGTAAGGGTACGTAAGATTTTTTTAAACCCCTCCCCCCTAATCTTACGTAAGATTCCATTTCGTTTTTCAAAATAATAATTTTGTTTCGACTTTTGACAACTGGAAGATAGATTCAACAGTTTTATTTTTTATTTTAACGTAATGCTACTTCAATACCTTCATTTTTTTAAAAATAAAGCTTCGATAATAAACCGAGATTGTCAGCATTTTTAAGTTTTTCTGGGGTTATTCAATAGTAATTTGATTAGAATAATTGGAATTTGTTTACATTAACTTGGAAAATCTTACGTAAGAATGGGTTTGACCCCCCACCCCCAAGTAAGGGTATGTAGAAATTTTTCCAGCCCCCCTCCCCTCGGGACCCTTACATAATTAATGAATGGCCCCTAAGGTATTGAAATATACTTAAATTAATTTGTAAAAATTACATTGGGGTGTTTTTTTACAATATTAGTTTTTTATAGGTAGTAAGATTTATACACACAGATCAATATAATATGAAATAGACATTAAATTATCCAAGTTAGGAAATTAAATTCTCAGTTTTAGGTATCTTAACAAAGATTAGTACTATTAGTAGCTATTTTTAAAACATCACTAATTTTGCAGAAACTAATTTTAGCACCTATATGTAGGAATTTTTTTAGCAAGTTTGGTAAATGAATATCGCTGTGTTAAGAAATATTCACAGATTTACAAACCTTGATCCCATAATAGTTGTTTTCTACGAATTAAAAGATGTTCATAAACCTGTTTTGTAACATATCTGCCTTCTGAAGGAACATCTAAAAACAAAGAATTATAGAAAAAAATATATAATTGGACATTAAAAAATATGACAGAAAATGAAAAGCTTTAAATATATCTATTTACAATATTTTAGGGAAAGAAAGTTTTTAACTTTAGAAAGTGGACCTGGAAAAAGCGCCCGAACCTACGAACCTGGTTTGGGGGAAGCCCATTCCAGCTCCATAATAGCAATACATAAGGTTTGGGTAAATTTGATTAGGTTCGGGGGAAGGTTACAACTTTTTCCAGGTCCGTTAGAAAGTGAATCCTAGTGAACTGATTACTATTTACTCATTGCTGATATTTCAACCCCCTCCCCCGCAAGAATTATTCAAAATTAATCTTATAATGAAATTCAAATTTAAGATTTGGTGTATGTTGAAATGTTTCCTTTATCATCTTACTGTCATACTGATTAAAGCACAGTATAACAGAACACAATTTTTAGCTATTTTTAAGAGAGGAAATTTGACGGAGGATTTTCTAAAATAAAGTTTTGTGAAAAAAAAATTGAAGAAAGCTTTTTACGTTTTGTAATTGATATGTTTATCAAGATGTAGGTTTAAAAGATTGAGTTTCCTCTCTCCTAAAAACTTGGGGAAGTTTAATTATTTTATGTTATGCCATAGTGAAGTGTGCTTGGGGGGGTCAAGGGGGCCATGGTCCCTCCAAGAAACCCTATCAAATATAGCTTAAAATCACTTTTTCAATGGCTCAAATTCAAAAATTTTTCTTGGGCCAAATCCCCAACCCCAAATTTTGACACCTATTTTATAAGAATACAACAAAATTTTCTGGGGGAGGATCCCTTGACACCCCGTTTCCTTCGAAGGAAGCATTATTGGAAAACAACTTTTCATATTTAAGCAAAGTTTTGCATTTAATTTATGTTAAACTTGGAATAGACCTTGGAAAAAAATTGGAGACCAAAACACTTCTCGAAACAAAAAGTCTGGTTAGGGACCTTAGAAATCTTACTCTCCACTTTCATAAACGTTGGCATGCCCCTGGGTATCCCCTGATTATTCACTGAGATAGGAAACTAATAAATGTTACTGTGTACTGTTTGAAGTAACTATAAACCCCTAAAAAGCTTCTTAAAACCACTCTTTGCAATGCTAAAATTCAAAAATTTTTCTAAAGGCTCAAAAAATTTGGAAAATACATATCACATAAACCCTCCGATATGGCCCCCTCCAAAAATCTGGTCTGGGATACTGTGTAGTATGTACTTTAAGAGGTGTTTACTTAAAAATAATAGGTATATTTATACATACATAAAAATGAGCATTTTATAATAAGAAAATAACTTTTTTTCAAAATAAAAAAAGGACAACAAAGATAATTTGAAGCTGAAGGAACCATCTCATAGAAGTTTTAACACTCAAAAACTTAAAAAGGAACATTTATTTAGCAGTAAGTTCAAAGAACAAAAGAAATCTTAAAATTAAGGACAGTCAAGCTAACCAAGTTGCACTGTTTAATAAAATCAAGCTTTTTAAACTCACAAAGCAATCAAAATAATAGGTTCTTTTGTATTATCCTGTGAACCATCCCACTGAATTTGAAAATTTTATTGAAGTCTATTGACTGTTGTATAATTGTGACGCGGATTTAAAGGCTGCTGAACGGTCGATGGTATAATACGTAAGTACTGAATAATATAACTCACCAGTATTGTTAAAATTCAGTTTTAAACATTCTGTCAAAGATTGAAGGAAATCAACAGGCCATAAAATTATTGTCCCTGCAACTGCATCTCCATATTGGTGATAGGGCACTTCAAAAAGTAGTTTTAAAATGAATTTCTGAGCATTTTTCCAAAAACTAGTCCAGAACATATCTTCTAGTAAGACGTATCTTTCGTCTTGAATACTTTGATCTGGAAGATTCCAGGATGGACGGGCTGTAAGACAAAAGTAGATTATCGGCTCTTTCCTTCCATAGAATGGAACCAAGGAATATAATTACACTAAAAATTATAATTATTTAAAAATTATACTGAACCAGGGTTGTTACGTTTAAAACACTTTGTTTTAAACATGTTTAAAACAAAGAAAAAAAACAATGTTTAAAACACATGTAGTTTTTAGCAAGTTGCTCCCTTTATTTAGGCAACAAACTCACTATTTTCATGTATGGATCACCCAGAGCCTAAAAAGATAGTGCCAAGTATAAGGCTTGGGTACAAACCACCAAATTGCCATGACATAGGCAGTACATTGCTTGATAAAGAGCATGATGCTGTGAAGAAAACTTAATCATTTAAAAGAACAAACTGTTTGTGGTGTATTTAAAAGTATAGCTTTATTAATCTAATTTCGATTTGAAAAGTCAAATTTAAATTTTTTAAAATCATGGATTTTCTTATCATTTCTATGTCGAGGGTAAAAATAACAAATAAAACGTTTTAAACAAAAAAACACGTTTAAAACAAATAAAACATGTTATTTGTTTTTTATTTTAAAAAACATGTTTTTTTCCAACCCTGTACTGAACCAACATTTATAAATTTTCTAGATTAAAAGTTTAAATCACTGACCAACAACAAATTTAGTCATATTGAAGACATACTAAGGCTCCAAGTGGATTTCTTAGAGTGGAAAAGTAAAAAAGAGTTAGAGATGATAACTCATGATTAGTACTTTAAAAGACATTGCATTAAAGACGAGAGTCTTTAATGCGACTTAAGTACAAATTTAGAATTTCTGGTTAATTATTATGTGAAGAATAACTGTATCCTCAGCTTGAAAGCAGATAAGCTTCTAGGTAAATATACAGTACTAGAATAAGTATAAAGATTTCCATGTTCCCTAGAGGATTTGTGGGATGATTATATAATTTTTTAGCACTACAATAGAATTAAAATTATCCCAACTCCGACTATCCGAGAACCGCTTTCAGAATTTAAACCTACACTTTTAAACTTCGTTTCAGTCCTTGAAAAACAAAGATAGAAGTTTTTTAAGAAGATTAATGTAGGCAGCAAAGAGCTAAGATTTATAAGATGCTGTTTTCAAGTGTTTTTTGCAGCAAAGTTATATGGAAAACCCTATTTCGGGACTGATTCTTTGGGTAAATGCTAAGATCTTAGCTTAGATGCCTGGTTGTTCTTACTTTAAACTTTAAAGTAAGTAAAACGGCTGGCAAAGAACTCTATAGACTCTTATTCAGGAAAAATTCAATTATCCGAATGGGGTCTGGTCCCAATTGATTAGGATAACTGGACTTCTACTGTACACTAAACTAAGAAAAATATTAAATTTTGGGGGCCAATAGTCAATAATATTCTAAGTCAGATACAAAAGTAATGATTTTAGTAAAAATAATAATGATTTAAATTACCAGAGAACATTTTTGCATTGGAATCAAAAGAAGCTCTTTTCTTTGAAGCACCTAATGATGAACTTTGCAATGAGGTAATAGAATATAAGTACTTTAAAATTAAAGATTGATTCCTTTGCACTATTGATGTCCACACATTTGTATAATTAAAGTTTATGTTAGCAACTGTAAACATCTTTACAGAAGAGTTTTCTAAATCTAAATCACTAGCTGCACTACTGTAATCTGATGTATCATCCTTTTTCTTCATAACACTAGAATCAGATTTCTTTTTTAAATCAATATGTCTCAGCTTTTTACATGAAGATGTTAAAAAATGAACAATTTTTTCCGAAGCTACTTTGGCTTCAAAATAAGCCAGGTAATTCAAAACTAGACTAAAGGGCAACTCGGTGTAATTAGAGCCAATACCAGATCTATGAAATAGATTGCACGATTTGGATGAATCAGAACTCAACCTATCTGTATCTTTTACCAGCAAATTAAATAATATACATGCTTCTAAAATACTTTGAAGAAAATCTGGAGATACTGAATGAGAATCGGCCAGGCACAACTTCTTCATAAACATAGTCATACTTTTATGGGCCCAATAATACAGATCTTGTTTGAGTTCACTTAAAGTCTGATTAGTTTTCGAAACTATTAGATACAGACCCATATCAAAACCAATATAAAAACAATTTACAATCTTTTGATAACTACTGCTTATAGAAGAATGTAAATCACAGATAATTTGAAGCTTTTTTATAAGCAATTCCATTGTAGAAAAGCTTGTGTCATTTGAGTTGACAAAACGATTGCA
Source organism: Tetragnatha versicolor (assembly GCA_024610705.1). Taxonomy (NCBI): domain Eukaryota; kingdom Metazoa; phylum Arthropoda; class Arachnida; order Araneae; family Tetragnathidae; genus Tetragnatha; species Tetragnatha versicolor. Next base: position 62,388,395 of record JANDEH010000001.1, read on the forward strand.
AGCTTGAATTGGCATGGTCATCATTTTCAGTTTTTCATTCACATAGAGTTGTCTGAAATCTTCAATTAATCTGATGGTTCTTTTGATGCAAATATCACATTCTTCTTTAAGAATTAAAGCACAGCGTTCTCTAAGTAAATTTTTCAATACATCATGGTATAAAATTATTTTTCTTAAACTTAAGTTTCTTTGGCTCGAAGAACTTTCATCATCACGAGAAGGTTTTTGACCGGAATTTTCCGTGGATTTCGTAATAATCCTATTAAGTTTCTCTAATGTTTGTGATGCATTTAGGAATAACTTGTGATCTTCGTTACTTTCAAGTTTTATGTAGTTTGGAGAAATATCCAGGGCACCATGGAGAGATCGGTGGTTAGCACGAGCTGAAAGGAAAGAAGCCGACGCACATGACTTGTTCGATTTACTCGCGATTTGAAGGATGTCAACAAGTTCAGAGTCCTTCGGTTTCTCGGCAGAAAAAGACTTTCGAATGGCACCTTGCTCAAAAAAATTAGCCATCTAATCATCGTTTCTTAAATGATTTTACAAACTAAATAACAGGATAGGATAAAAGGTTAATAGGTATTGGATATCGACACTAAATATCAATAAACATCTTAAGAACTTTCAAACAATGATTTAGGACGTGTTCCAAAGATTTCAGCAAGCTTCAATGAAGTGCTTCTCTTCTGGGTCGTAATAACGATTTTTTTTTGTGATTGCGAGACACCGGAGCAATTTCAAAATTCTGAGGTACAAAAGCCGAAAAACGAAAAACCGCAGGTTTGTTTGTTTTGATTCTGCATGTTTCCAGGGTTTCCAACTTTAAGTAAATTGCCAGATTTATGAAGTTTGAGGCTGAATTCTAGATGAGAGGTTTCCCCATAGAGGGTTTCCCACAGTTCAGTTTTCTTCAAATAGTTACATAAAATCATATTTACAATTTAAAATGTTTTATAAAACTATTTTATTGCATTAATTTTGGTGATTGAGATAGTTTATAGTAATTACAGTTATGTACTACAAAGGCACTGTATATTTGGACGGCCATTTTTCAACTAAACTTTACTCTAATTTCCACGGCTCGGCGTTCCATTGGTTCCATCACTAAGCGCCGAGACTGCTACGTAATCACGAGACCTACAGCGCATGCGCCACTGGCCGTTTTGGCCGTCCAAATATACACTTTCTACTACAAAACTTCCTTGCACAAGAAGCTCTATTTACAAGAAGCATCATCACAGGGGACATCCATAAATTACGTGAGGTCAAAAAGGGGGGAGGGGTTAGGAATAATCACACCTAATCTCACCAAGGGGGGAGGGGGGGGGTCGATTGAAGTATTAAGTTAGAAATTATAAGATTTTCTCTATGCGGTTTTGCGCGGCCGTTCGTCTGTTCATCTTTCGACGCGCCCAACGCTCGTAGCGTAGCCCACAGAGAAAAATCCTAACAGAGGGTCCAAAACGATATATATTCAAAAGTTGGATGGTTATGATAGGGCGCCACGATGAACTAAATGATTGACAGAGAGATCAAACCTGTGATTGGCTGTCACTCAATCTTCTATTTTCGAAGGAGAAGGAAAAAGTTTTTCTCAACCAATCAGGCTTTTCCCTCCCGCCTCTTGTGACGTTGATGCGATCGCAGCGCCAAAATAGCCCCACAACCATCCAACTTTTTGATTTCCATTAGCGCCTATGGCGACGGACTCTCTGTTCTAGTACTCTGTGGCGTAGCCTTTCTCGTACTATTCGATTCCTTCTCTCTGTAGCCTGACTAGTCATAACTTTTCCGTCCAACTTAATCTTTTAATCGCCAATAGTTTAAATTAATTGTGGAGATAAGAATACCTTCTTGTAACGTTGTAACCAATTTAAAATTCAGTAGATCATTTCTTTACTTCATTGGCAGTTTTTCTGGCGTAAATGAATGTTTATGGAATGTAATGTAACCGTTTATGGAATATAACTCTATATCCAAGAGAGGAATATACGTGCAAAAAGGTTTTAATTACGGTGATTATTTAATTTTTAATTTTTTTCTCAAAGTTTGACTTTAAAATAGGGTGTGAAAACGTCAAATGTTCAAATGTCTAGTTAAATATTAGTGTTTTTAAAGTACAATTTTCTAAAATTTTGTGGGGGTGTCCCCAAACCCCCCTTGCCCCTTGGATACTTCATACCTAATTATTCACAACTTTTCTTAAAAATAGTTCTTTAAGGCGCAAATTTTACTTAAAATGTGTTGAAAAGTTTCAGTAAACTTATTAAATACTAGCTGTTATATCCGGCCTTGCACGGGTGGGGTGTATAAATTTATTTTTTAAAATATTTCTTAAAATACATTAATAATTTTGTAAATTAGCAATATTACAAATCATCCCGGTATCCCAGGCACCTCTTTCCTATCCCAGTGTTCCCGGTAATCTTATCCCGGTGGTCACGGTAATTTTTCTAATCCCGGCGTTCCCGGTAATTTTCCTACCTCAGTGTTTACGGTAATTTTTTTATTCCGGTATTCTGGGTGTCTTTATGGTAAATTTCCTGTCCGAGTGTTCTCGGTAATTTTCATAACCCGGTAATTTTTCCATCCCGATGTTCCTGATAATGTTTAATATCTTGGTGCCTTTATAAAATAAAAAATTTGAAACCATAGTAAAAAGTCTAGTAAATTAGTATGTCTAGTGAACAAATTAAGAAATTTAAAACCCACTGAGCTATATAACAACCCAGGTAGCACACGAATACCGGCCAATATCGTAACACCGAATAACGGCCTATGCCAAAATGGCACATTTTCCGGACATCGGCCGTTATTCATTTTCGACAACGGAGAATAATGGCCATTGCCGGAGTGACGGTATTCATTTTTTTCGACATTTAACGGTATAGCAACACAACAATGGCCATTATTCTTCTGACGATATCGGCCTTTGCCAAAATACCCTCCCGCTAAATATTGGCCAATTTCCGTTTCCACAATATTTAATACCGTACAATACCGGCCGTTATCAGAATTTGGGAATTCGCACTTTTGGATATTGGCCGATCCTGACAGGTATTCACCTTAACAACAAAAATACCGCACAATACCGGCCGTTATCAGAATTTTGGAATTCGTTTTTTTGGATATTGGCCGATTCTGTCAGTTATTCGACTTAAATTATTAGTGATTGACTAATGTGTTAATTTTCTAAGTACAGACTATTTATAAATAATGTTTAAAATATGCTAACTTTATTCAAATGATCAATTTATAATATATAAATTATTCGAAAAAGCAAAAATATTAATTTTTCTTAGGTGAAAAGACTGGAAGAAACATTAGAAAAATTTTTTCTTAACTAATATTTATCTGAACACATTAAATTCAAAGTAAAACAAAAATAGCAGTTTATTGAACAGATGTTTACACAAATTTTACAAATACCATTTCTAGTATCCTAGGAATCAGGCGAAGGGATGTATACCAAAATATAACACAAATTAACATTAAAAATAAAATTACACACACAAAACTGGGGGTCCCAGTTACAATATTACAGAATTTGAAGAAGAAAAACCAGTAACATACAACAATTTTTAGTGATATATTTATCTAGGTTATAGTTATAACAAATAAAACATTTTTCCTTTTAAGAAATTGACAAGTTCAAGTAAGTTAGTGTAATATATGATGGCTGAAACGTGCACTAGTGAATCTGTACTAGTGATTCTGTAATTAGATAAACTAAACTATGATAACGATTTAACTGTAACAATAACCGTTCAGTAGTTTTTAAATATTGTGCTGCTGTGTTCTTATGTTTAGATCTTTCTCTTACACCTGGATTGTTATTAATAAAGTTCTTAAGATTGTCAAGTCTGGAGCTATATTATTACATGGTGCCGAAACAAAATTATGCCAGGTGATCAAGATAATAGCTCATCTACCAGCTCAGTCAATATAAGACTACCACCTCAACTATGCCTGACGGTTGATGTCGCCAAATCATGGAAGGATTGGCACCAGCAGTTTGATTGGTATGCAACGGTGGTAGAATTAGACAAGAAGCCCGAGGATAAGAAGATAGCTATTTTTATGACCGCGATTGGACCGGATGCTGTTGGAGTGTTCAATACCTTTCCCGAAGAGAAGAAAGCTAATTTGAATTCTCTTATAAAAGCCTTCGAGTCGTACTTCACACCAAAGGTAAACGTCACTTACGAGCGATTCATCTTTAATAAGATCGTTCAAGGAGCGACAGAAAAATTTGATGACTTCCTGACTGAATTGCTTAGCAAGAGCAAAACCTGTGAGTTCGGAACGTTGCAAGATAGTCTGATCACGGACAGGATCGTCATTGGTGTTTACAACGACACAGATCGCGAAAAGCTATTAGCCGAAGATAAGTTAACCCTGGATAAGTCCATAAAGATTTGTAAAGCAGCTGAACAGGCAAGAAGTCAGATGAGCTCGTTGAAGGATGAACAGTCACCGAAGATAGAAGGTGTAAGGAGGAAGCAATTCAAGAATTTTAAGGACACTTCAGATGTTCAAAGGAAACAAGTACCTCCAAAATTGTGCTCGAGATGCAACACATCACACAAAAAAGGTGAGTGCCCTGCCTTTGGGAAGCAATGCTTTAAATGCAAAAAAGAGGGTCATTTTAGTATTTGTTGCAAGTCGCACAAAAAGTTCGTGTCTACAATAAATAAGAAAGAGTCAGTGGAGGAAAGTTTCAATCCTGACGAGTATAACTTTAACATTAGTAGTATTTCACAAGATCGGGAATCTGGGGATTGGTATGAAATAGGGGAATTTAACAATCGCTATAAAGTGAAATTTAAGTTAGACACTGGAGCTCAGTGCAATGTTTTGTCTCGTTCTTTAGCTAGAAAGGCTGACTTGAACATAGTTCCCTCTAAAGTAAAATCCCTAGTATCTTTCACTAACCACAAAACAAAAGTAGCTGGTGAAGTTTTTGCAGAATTGAGAATTAAAGGTAAAATTCACCATGTTAGATTCATAGTGACTGAAGAAATGTTGCAGCCAGTGTTGGGAAAAGACTCCTGCGTGATGATGGATCTGCTGAAGCGAATTTCGAGTGTAGGTTTGACCGATAGCTTGATAAGGTCAAGTTCCGGAAATGACAGTATTGGTTGCCTAAAGAATTTTGTATATGAGTTGGATTTAGTCGATGATCCAAAACTTCAAATATTTCCGGCACGAAGAATTCCTCATTCTATTAGAGAAAAAGTGAAGGAAGAAATAGACAGAATGCAGAAGATGGGCATAATCGAGCCGATAAGTGAGCCTACTCCTGCAGTATCGCCGATGGTCGTGGTACATCGCAATGGAAAGATAAGAGTGTGTATGGATCCTTCCAGTCTAAACAAAAATCTAAAAAGAAGGCATTATCCATTAAAATCTTTGGAGGAAATTGCCGCAAGAATAAAAGGATCAAAAGTTTTCACAGTACTAGACTGTAAGAAGGGATTCTGGCAGATTCGTGTTACGAAACGAACGAGTAAATATTTAACGATGGCAACGCCATGGGGTAGATTCTCGTACCTCAGAATGCCAATGGGTCTGGCATCTGCTCCTGAAGTGTTTCAACAAATTATGGAACAGCTTTTAAGTGGAGTAGAAGGTGTTGAATGTGCCATGGATGATATTTTTATCCACGCACCAACAAAAGAGAAATTAGAGAGGCTGACTAACCAAGTTTTGAAGATCCTTGATGATTCGGGACTAACCCTAAATAAATCAAAGTGTGTCTTCTCGCAAAACAGCGTGAAGTTCTTAGGACACATAATTACAGATGATGGACTGAAAGCTGATCCGGACAAGATCGAAGCCATTTCTAACTTAAAGGTTCCTGAGGATGTGACGTCTCTACAGCGTTTTCTTGGGATGGTTACCTACTTAGCCAAGTTCGTTCCAAACCTGTCGGAGATAACTCTACCTCTGAGAGAACTTTGCAAAAAAGACGTAGAGTGGATCTGGGTAAATAAACAGCAAGAAGCGTTCATCAAGCTGAAGGAAGTGCTAAAAGATCTACCAGTTTTGAAGTATTTTGATGTAAATTTGCCGATCACTTTGTCAGCGGATTCGAGCAAACATTCAGTAGGAGCAGTCATAATGCAAGAAGGTCGTCCTGTAGCGTATGCAGCTAAAGCCCTCGACAAGACTCAACAGAACTATTCGCAAATAGAGAAAGAAGCTTTTGCAATTAAATTTGGATGTTTAAGATTCCACCAATATGTCTGGGGTTGCAGAAAGCTTACAGTGGAGACTGATCATAAGCCGTTGGTGTCTATAGCAAAGAAACCCTTGCATCTTGCACCTCCAAGATTGCAAAGAATGATGTTCGATATAATGCCGTACCGCCCAGAAATAATATACAAGAAAGGATCGGAAATGTTCATTGCCGATACATTAAGCCGTGATTGCAGTATCAGCGCTGATGTGGATATACCAGAACTACAGATGGAGATTCACATGGTGGTTCCGATGACTGAAGCCAGAACCTCTGAATTATTGCAAGCTCTGAAAGAGGATGAAGAATTGAGGTTACTGGTGAAAACCATAAAGGAGGGATGGCCTGAAGAAAGGGATCGGGATCAAGTACCTGATGTTTTGAAACAATATTGGACTTTTAGAGACGAATTTGCAGTTTATGAAAATATACTCTTCAGAGGAGATCGGATAGTAATTCCAACCAAGTTAAAGGAAATAACTTTAAAAGCAATACATCTTGGTCATATTGGAATACAACATTCACTAGGTAGAGCCAGAGAGAACGTCTACTGGTCGGGAATGAATGAAGATATTACAACTTATGTCAAAAGATGCAAGACATGTCAACAGCGTCAGAGAGATAACCCAGAAGAACCCCTGATGCTAAATGAGATTCCAGAAAGGCCATGGCAAATCGTTGGGACAGATATATTTCATCTGAACAGGAAGAATTACCTAGTAATTGCAGACAGCTACTCAGGCTACTTTGACTTTTCTGAACTCAGGAGTTTATCATCTACGACAGTCATAGAAGCACTAAAGCGATGGTTTGCTACGCATGGTATTCCTGAAACATTATGTTCCGATGCTGGCACCCAACTGATGTCTAAAGAATTTCAAAATTTTACCAGAGATTGGAATATAAAGCACCAAACTTCAAGTCCTGAGCATAAGAGATCTAATGGTCTTGCTGAACGTTACGTTCAAGAAGCTAAAGCTCTTATGGCTAAATGTGCAGCTGATGGTTCTGACTTGTACTTATCATTACTGAACAACAGAAATACACCTCGAGGAGAACTAGGATCCCCTGCACAGAGATTGATGGGAAGACGAACAAGAGGATTACTGCCAATGAGCAAGAACTTATTAAAACCTGAAATCGTAAAAGATGTTGCTGAAAACCTATCGAAGTTAAGGGAGAAAGGCAAAGTTTATCGAGATAGAGGATCGCAACATCGACCACCCAATTACATAGGACAGCAAGTATGGTTTAGAAGAGGACATAGGAAGTGGAGTCCAGCTGAAGTAGTTTCTCCAGCTGAAGGCCCGAGATCTTTCATAGTGAAGACCCCCGATGGAGCAACATACCGAAGAAACTCGTGGTTCCTTCGCCCTGCTTTCCCTACAACTACGAATGAGGTGTCTCCAGTTCCTGATCCAGACTTGAATCCAATTCCTGATAGCAGTACACCGATGTCTACCGAGGTCCAGAGTTCAACAGTGTCTGATGACCTTGGTGCGATCAAATTAGACTCGCATGTTCTGAAGACTCGAAGTGGAAGGACTGTTAAGAAACCTGATAGACTTAACTATTCGAAATTTTAGTTTTAAATATTTTATTGGGTTTTACTAGATAATAATTAATGTGTTTAATAATGTACTCATATAGATTAATGTTAGTTAAGATAACCTATTTAAAAAGGGGGATGTAATATATGATGGCTGAAACGTGCACTAGTGAATCTGTACTAGTGATTCTGTAATTAGATAAACTAAACTATGATAACGATTTAACTGTAACAATAACCGTTCAGTAGTTTTTAAATATTGTGCTGCTGTGTTCTTATGTTTAGATCTTTCTCTTACACCTGGATTGTTATTAATAAAGTTCTTAAGATTGTCAAGTCTGGAGCTATATTATTACAGTTAGATTTCAGCTAAGGTTAAAAACTCTTTCATAAAAATACCCAACGTTGAATACATAAAAATTAGCTTTTAAATAATATAAAAAAGAAACATTACAATTTTGACACTGCAGAGGAATCATAATAAAACCATTGATTGTTGATGACTTTGAATGCAACCAACACAGATACAAAAGCTCCCTGAAAAAGTAAAGAATTTATTTAAAAAAAATAAATAAGTATTTTTAAATAGAGATTGCATGCATTTCCAAATCATGCTTTGGAACAGTTTTAATTAAAACATGGGTACTTCAATATTATATTTACAAATTGTTTTAGATTTTAATAATTGAGAAAGGTAAGTTACTCAAATATTAAAAAACTGCAAAAAAAGTTTATCATGGCCTCATTAAAATATGAAAATAGACTGGAAAGTAAACTGATGGAAGTACAATAAGGGAAAGGGACATAGAGACTTAATTTACAAGTCAACAGTAATTACAAGATAGGCGTAGTTCTAATTTAATAATTATGACATAACTCAATCTATCCTCAAAACTCAAAAAGCACGAACACAACACTTGGTTTCACAAATAAAGTAGTAATAACCAACCATTAAAAGGTAAGAATTAAAAATAGCATTTAAATATATTACTTGCAATTAATTGGCTTTTGGAAAGTCCTTTTATAAAAATAATAAAGTTTGCATACTGATAAAAACGCAAGAAATAAATTTAAGACACAGAAAACATTTGTAACATTAACAGTTCATCTTAAAATATATATATCAGACGATACTTAATAAAAAAAATAAACACACTATGTTTATGTATGCATTTTCAGTTCTAGACCACTTCCATTCCATTTCAACAAAGAAAGATTTATTCATTTGGTTTCTTTATTTTTTCATTTGATATTGGGCAAATTTTAATTAACAGTAATATGTTTTAATCGTTTGCTTTTTTTCATTTTAAGAACAAAGATTCTAAACATTATGCCGCCAATTTTTTTGTAAACAATGATTTAAAATTATTAAAAAATTAGTTTCTACTTACTTACAATTTATCTTTTTCAAAAATCTTCATTCTGGAAGCGTCTATCCTAAATTAATATTGGTAGTATTCCTCATAAGTGGACGCAGTTGTTTATACATTTCAACCGTCAACAGTAACTAAAAGAAAAAAAAGACATTATTATAAAAAACGAAAAAAGACTAAAATTCTGGTAATTCAATTCAAAACAAAAATATTTAACGAAAGCGCAACATTCTAATGATCAATGAACGAATCGAACGTCGATTCCAATTTTCTGCAAAACAAGCATTTTTATAATAAAACAACATGGATATAAGCAAATGAATTTAGCAATGTTTAAATATGCGACTTACTTGGAAAAGGATGCATTATCTTCTTTCCAGAACTTTTAAAACTCCATTACCGTCGGAGAGCTCTTTTAGTTCATTCTTTCCTTTCAATATGGCGCCGAGAATGCAATCACCGCTGAATAGCAATAGTAGTACTAGAGCGCATGCGCGTCACATTACTGACGAAAAAAATGACCACTCGGCCGATACCGCCGAATAACGGCCAATACCTGTTCTACGACAATGAGTTAAAAGATGATGTTAAATGTTTCTTTTAAGTACAAATATATTTTACCAGCTCAAATCTTATGAAATTATCAGGGATTTCAAGTTTGGCATTTGATAATGCTTTGAAACTTTAAAATGAATTTTTTTTTGCTTTTCGAAAAATATTTACCAATAATGCCAAATACCGGCCAATAACCTCGCCGACGACAATGCGTTTACAATACTGTCGAATAACGGCCATTATTTTTTCTACGACATTGAGTTAACAATGCTGTCGAACAACGGCCAATATCTTTTTTACGACATTTTTCTGACACCAGCCCCACATCACAGTAAAATAACGGCCGATATCGTCATGGCGATACCGATTTTACGATACTGGCCATTATTGATCGAAATAATTTATTCGACATTATTTTCTCATTTTTATCAAAATAAAGGAAAAAAGCCTAATTTTCACGTTTACACCTATTTTTCTCATAAATCATGTTATTAAAATTGGTTTTTATATGTTTTTAATATGAAAAAAAATTCACAATACCGGCCAATACCGTCCGATATCATTATTTCGACGTCCGACATTCTCCGGTATTCGCGATGTTGGCCGGTATTGGTCCGGCGTTGGCCGATATTCGTGTGCTACCTGGGAACAGTGTTAAAACCAGTGTTTAAAACTAAAATAAAAGATCTAGTAAATGAAAAAGTCTAGTGATCTGTGTCTCATTTGAAACAATGTTTTATTTTTAACTCGTTGTATGACTGATAAAACAGGTTTTCAAACACGGAAAAATAAGTGAAAAAAAAGCAGGAAAAACGGGAAAAAAAGAATGAAGGACTGATTTTCTCTTTATAAATTATAGCCCATGTCCTATTCTGATGTATAAGCTACATTATGGTAAAATTTCATTAAAATCCATTCAGTAGTTTTTGCGTGAAAGAGTGACAAACATCCAGACAAACATTCACAATTATAATAGTAGTAGTAGGATATATGGGAGGGGCCGGAGGGGCTGAGGAATAATTTTGAGTCCCATCGGAAATAAACTTCTTTATAAGCCACTGAGCGGTTACATAAAGTAACAGCTGAGTGGCTTTACCTGTTTTCCCAAGTAAATTTGGTTCTCATTTTATGGAGTCAATATATCGATTGAGCTATGTATGTATTCAGAGAATAAACCAGAAAGGTCATTATGCCGCAGGGTTGGCAAAAACCCGGTTTTTTTAAACCCAAACTCATATAAAACTAATTACCCCTGAAAAAAACCCATATAAAACTGGGTTTTTTCAAAATTAAGTGGTTTTCTCCTATATAGTATACCTATATGGAACCTATTAAACCTTTTTAAAAACTCCCTGAAATTGAAAATACACCATTTAATTTTTGAAACCTAGTTTAAATTTTGAAAAAACGCATTAAAATTTAAGAAATATCCTTAACTTTGAAAAAAAAACATTAAATTTTGAAAGAATTCTGTTTAACTTTGAAAAAACCCATTAAAATTTAAAAAATATCCTTAACTTTGAAAAAACCCATTAAATTTTGAAAAAAATCTATTTAACTTTGAAAAAAATACTGAAATCTAAAAAATCCTCCTTAATTTTTATAACTAGTTTGAACTTTAAACGTCTTAAATTTTGAAAAACCCATTCTATAATGAAAAAATAACAAATTTAAAAGGCAAACTTGAATTTTTAAAATGTCCTAAGCTCTGAAAAAACCAATTTACAACATCAAAAAAATCTTAGATTTTAGAAAAAACCATTCAACTTCAGTTCTTGGTATGTTACTTCGTTGAATATTTTTTCTTCAATATTAAAATTACGCCAAAATCTTGATTTTTCTTGAAAAAACCCAAAAATGGGTCCAAAATGTGTTTTTTTTCTCATGGGTTTTATTGAAAAAACCCATTGGGTCCAATCCAGCCAACCCTGTTATGCAGGGATACTACAATAAATGTGTTCATACATATATGAATTTAGTATTTTCTAACGAAAAACAATTTAATAGAAAAACTATTTCAAAAATATTTGACTCAAAAGGTTTGTCGATTTGTATTTTTAAATATTTAATTGACTAAATTTTTTTGAAACTTTTCAAGTCAATTTTTTAGTTCAGGTCTAATTCCTTTACTCGAAAAATACGTTTTTCTGTTTTCAAAAAATGCTGTCATTGCCTATTTAATAAAAAAATTACTACATCAGTAGTAATATTTTCAAATGCAAATAGTAAAGAATAATAAAAAAAAGTAAACCGAGAGGAAACTTTGAACCCGTTTTTAAGAGTTGTTATTTTATATCTGGGAGGTACTTGTAATCTGTTTATCCTATGTTTTCCCTTGAGTGGTGTTCACCGAGCCGCATAATTTATTTCAGCCTTGTGACTGATGCTCTGGTTGAGATGTAAATTTTGGAAATAAAAATATGAATAATTGAAGCTTTTGAATTTGGTCTTGAGAACAAATCACTGTTATAGTTAATTTCACTATTATCAAATAAGGTCATTCCTAATGAAATATCAACCTATAACATACATATAATTAGGAAATTAATCTTTATAATGGTTTAATATTAATGCTAACAATCAAAAGTTCTTGCACTATAAACACCAACTAAACCAAACCAAACTAACATTCAAAAGCCTACACATATTTAACAATGTTTAAAATAATATCGAACACGATATTGTTTTTGCATGCTCATGCTTTTGAAGAATATTTAAGTGTCTATGTATTAAGTGCTTTTCTTATAAAGTGATTAGATGGGGTATTGTAAATTGAATTTGTATCTAGCTAGCGTTAAGGAATATACCCTCCTTGACGAGATTTATTCTGATACATAGTATGATTTTTTTCCATCAAACGCCGCCAATCAAATTAGCTAGTATACATAAAACACAACAAAACCTGAAAGATTTGCTGTTACAAAAAAAAGCAATATTTTAAAGCAGGGTTAGCAAAAATCAGATAGGCTGGTTTTCAGGGAAATTTCAGTTGTGTTTTAAATGTTGTTCTTAATGTAATAGGATATAATAAACATCCAACCCTTCACATTAGATAAGAACCTCAAGGTTTTTGACCTATTTAACTTATTTTAGAAACAGTTATCTATAGAACTAACTACTGAACGAATCAGAGATAGATAAAAGTGAAAATGATATCATTGGTTGTAAAACTTCTTGTTTAGAGTTTAATAAATGAAATTATTTTCCATTGAAAGCAGGGTGAAGCTATAAATGTGGATAATTCTGATTATTCTAATCTATTTAGTATGGAAGATAACATGAAAAGATGGCTTGTTAGATTGCAGTATACACGGAGAATAAAAGCATATTTTAGTTTTTTAGTTGAAAAATTGTTAAGCATGCTTTTATGAGAAGTAGAAGAAAATATTAATTTTGGAGATAGTTCTCTCTGAGAAGTAAGTTTTCACCATTCGTTTATCCTTTTTTGAATTTTATATTAAATAATGACATCCTATAAAATTTTTTAAACAATATATGACAGAAATTCGTTATAAAGATATCAATTACAATTGAAGTGTTTGCAACAAGGAACAAAGGCAAGCCTATAATTATAGGATCAGAGAAAAGTGATGTCCAGAAATTATTTTTAAAATGTTATACTTTTTTAAAAATAGCTAAAAAAATACAAAGTTATATTTCATGTTAAAAAAGACAGTAAAACCTTTAAAAAAGTAGGTAATGTACTATAAACTATACACTTTGGCAAAGAGGATTTACCATACGAACATATTGAGGAGTGCAAAAATATCTTCAACTTTCATGATATTGGGATGTTAAGGGTAAGTAAAATATCTCTTTTGAAGTTGTGAAATACATCTGCAGTTAAAAAAACATTACAAGTTAAATACTTCACTAACAGCACACAAGTATTTTTCCTATCCAGGAGAAGGGAGCCCCCTAACCTCTCTCAGTCTTGCACTCTTTTGCATTTTTAATGACCTTTGGAAAATATGTTAGTAAAGTTCAAACTAAACTGATATGTATATTTTTAAAATAAAACTTTAGCTGTAAAAATAAACATTCAAATTCAATTTTATTGGAGAATAAATTAAAACAATTCTTATTGGAGATCGTATATAAAATATCCGTATCATATGAAAATGTATCATAGGATCTATATTTATAATAGCTCTTCTAACTTTTATCTAAGGGTTTTTGAACTCAATTTTTTTAACAATCAAAATTACAGCAAAGTGCACTCGATTTTAGGCTTATACTTTGAATACATGAAGAGCTCAAGGTGAATTCTCTCAACTACTGAACAGAAGCGAAACTAACTGATCTGGACAAGATCAAAGACGCTCAGTGGTCACCACAGTGGACAGCTTTAGAAGTAAATCCTTTACTTTCTACAATCAGGGACGGAAAGATTTAGACTGTCCACTCAAAATAGAACATAACACAGCTTTTGGGCAAGCATACTGTCCGTTATAATTTGACAATAAGTTTATCCAACAGTTGTAGCACATTTGTGGTAGACGAGGCGTATCAAAGCACTATTGCATATAAGTGGTCAAACTTTCAAGAAAACTCAGCAAGATTTTCAACCGTTGAATGGGCTGAATAATGGGGGAAAACCCGTAAAACACTTCAGTGTAGGAGTTTCTCAAGTCCAGAGAGAGTTATCACCTTTGGATATTGGTGTTTAGGTGATGGTGATCTCTCTTTGAGTAAAAAATAAAAACTCGCTTTGTTTCTAGTTATCTTACATTGGATACTCAGTATACCGTGCGTACGTAAGTTTTTTTATGTTCTATAACTTTATGAAATAGCTGTGATTTATTTGTTTTTTTACCACCTGTTTGTTCTTCCTTATTACAGCTCGTTTTAAAAACATGAACTATTATGATAGTAAAAAATTACTTTGAAGGTTGTTTCTTTTGATAAAATTATTATTTGTATTTAAGAAATACTCAGATGAAATAATTCTTAAGCTATCTTAGGAATTACTTTTTTTAAGTGTTAAAGTTAAATATGACAAAAATTAACTGATTAACATAACTCTGGAAAATTATTCAGAGAATACTAATGAGATTAAACTGATCAACGCATGTGGTGCTTAGATCTCTAGTAACTACATTATAAAAATTCAATGGTTCATTGTACGCCTGGTAAATTAAAAATTAGAAATTGACATGAATACTTTTTAGACTTACAAATCGGGGGCATGTATTATTATCATCAGTTTACTGAAATTAAAAAAAAATTATAAGCAAACTTTCATTAATGACATCATTTCATGTTTTTATCCATCAACCAAAATTAATACATTATATTTCAGTGAACTTAAAGGAAAATTAATTTTACCTTTCTTTGATTCATCATTTTTAATCAAAGTTTCTTATTTTCGTATAAAATACATGATTTTCCCAATTTTTTTTATTTGGGAGGGGGGAACATTCTCTCGGCCTATTCGAAAAGAAAAATGGCACCGCAGAAATTTTGGTGCTGCCATCTGTTAGGGTTTCTAGATATGTATTCCTAGTCACACATTAAAAATATCATCAGCTTATTTACCACACCAGCCATGGGCTTCATTTAGGGGGGTCCAAGATTTCCATTGTTATGTAAAAAATAGCAACAAGTCCCTTGAAAATTCTGTAAATTCCAAAAAGAGCTTTGGATACACCTCAAAAAGAGTTAAAACACTACTTTTGAGGGTTAAATTTCAAAAAAAATTATGGGGGAGGACCCCAGCCCCCCTCTTAAATTTTTACGTCTGTTATTCGGTGCTTTCCTCTTGAAAATTCTACCGCTTACAAGAAGCTTTTCCTTTTTAGTGCTCCCCAAAGAGTTTGAAAGAGATAAATAACACTAGTTTAAAGTGGTAATTTCAAAAAAATTTCTGGGGGAGGACCCCCTAGCCCCCTCTAAAATTTTTAAGTTGGTTACAGATTTTCCCTTTCGAATTCTGCCACTTACATGAAGCTTTTCCCTTTAGGAGCTCCCCAAAGAGTTTGAAAAAGAGATAAAATACTAGTTTAAAGGGGAATTAAAAAAATTCTGTGGAGGACCCCTAGCCCCCCTTGAATGAAACCTTGACTTTTATTTAAAACTCTTTTCCCTAGAAAATTCGGTGGTTTACAAGAAACTGTTCTCTTTGAATGCAGCTGAAAGGGTCTTAAAATGAAAAATGAGCTAAAAATACTACACATTAAGAGGCAAATTTTCAAAATTTTCCTAGGGGTGAACCGAACCCCAAACCCCCCTTTTTTTCTTGAAGTTCCCGTTGTCAAATTTTGACATTATATGTAATATCCTTCAAATACTACTTTTCAGTGTTCTAACTCTTAACCTATAAATGTGTTCGTTTGGGGATACCTTTAAAAATGAAGTTGAGGCAACCATCCCATTAAAGTCCAGTTACAGTGTGGTCCAGACCCACTTAAACAATTCTTGCCCCCCCCCCCCAACCAAAAACTGAAATGACGCCCCTGACCAGGGCCGTAATCAGACTTTTGTTTTTGGGGTGGGGTTGACTCAATATTATTTCCCAGGTAACAATATTATTTCCCATTACTTAAGCCCATAGTATTTAATTTTGTTGCAGTGAATTAAAAAAAATGTGTACTAACAACGTGAATTCCTAGTAAAATTTTGGGGGAGGGTCTGGGAATCCTCCCACATAAAAATATTGGAAATTTTCGTCTCAAAATAGCGTAATAGTTCATTCCGAGACCTTTTGGATTACATCCAAAAAGCACCTCTCATTGTAAGTGGCAGAATTTTCAAGGAAAACCTGTACAGTATCATAAACGAAAAAATTTCAAGGGGGTGGGGGTCCTAGAGAAATTCACCCCTATAAATGATGTTTTGACCCATTATGAGACTCTTTATGTTACACTAAAAGAGCACAGTTTTCAAAGAAAACAGTACACAATAGATTTCAAAGGAAGGGGTCAGGGGTCCACCCCCCCCCAGAAAAAAATCAGAATTTATACCACTAAAGCGTTGTTTCAACCCGTTTTGACCCATTACACCGCTCCTTGTAATTAGCATAATTTTAAAAGGAAATAAAGTAAAAAAGTCGATGTCTGGAATGGAATGGAGAGCAGCTGAGCAGCCGTCGATATGCTTCGGATAGAAAAATTAAGCGACCGTTTTCTACTTTTTTATAGATTAAAGAAATAATAATATTGCTTAGTTTATTCTATAATTTGAGGTGATTGCAGCAACAATGTGTTACCTCTAATGTAAAGCTATTTGCAGTTAGCACATTTTTGCTGCAAGCAGCTCAATTTTAAAAGCTTGAAAAAAAAGATTGAAAGTGTTTCTAGCGATACAGTTATTTTTTAACTCAATAAATGCATGGAAAAGGTTTAAAATAGAAATATTATCCACTGATGTTGTTTGTTTTCCTAAGTTATCATAAATTCTAGCGGCGCGCAACGCACATATGCATTTTAAAGGCTAAAATAATCGACATTTTTGATGTGCGTACTAAGTAGAACATAAAAGTCTCATTTTAAAAGATATTTATGAAATCAGAGGTGCGCGTTGCATTCGCACA
Organism: Tetragnatha versicolor; assembly: GCA_024610705.1. Classification (NCBI taxonomy): domain Eukaryota; kingdom Metazoa; phylum Arthropoda; class Arachnida; order Araneae; family Tetragnathidae; genus Tetragnatha; species Tetragnatha versicolor. Next base: position 62,405,647 of record JANDEH010000001.1, read on the forward strand.
TATTAACGGATGAAAACTTAGATTTTAATTATATTTTTTTCAAATTTGAAACCTTTATAAAATTACTTTATTATTAATTAAATGTACAGATAGAACAATTTGAAAACAACACTACACATATAATGTCTGCCAGCATTATTTTGAAAAATGTTGAATAATAAATTTATCTTAATTGAAAATGATCACTTCTTCTCAGTAATTTATGCTTTAATATAAAACAAAATTAGAAATTAATCTAAAATTTTATTTTTTTTTTATGTAAATTAGAAATTTCTTTTACTTACTGCAACCTTGAATTAAATTTTGCCAATACATTATTTATACATGTATGATGAGGAAGTTGCATGATTTTTTAAATTTTTTAATCAATTCTTCTTGCAAAATTAAGCAACTGCCCAAAATTTGAGGCCGATCGAGAAATTTTTTGATTGCCAAAAAAATTAACAAAAATCCACTTTTTTAAAACGCGCGAAAACGCCAAGAGTTTGGGATCATCGTATGTTGACGTCATCATACGATAAATATTGTTGGAAAGCAATGGAGTTGATGGTATGATTGTTGACATCTTTAAACAATCAGCTTTTTCAGTCACGTGTTTTTTTCTCGACTTTTAAATTAAAATATTTATTACCTGTACATTTTTTTTGAAAAATTGACTAGATATTTCATTTTACCATACAAAAAACCATGCGGAACTCTTGTTTGTTTTTGAAAATCTGACACATGCAACTTCCTTATTATACTCCTGTTCATAAAAAATGCAACACCATGAAGGACTTGTTAGATTTTGATGAAATTTACACAGCAAGTGATATTTGTAGATAAAAATAAATGGTATAATTTTCAGAACAAAGGAATAAAATTTAATATCGAAAATCGGTATTTAATATCTTCTATACGCGCTGCAATGGGAGCCTCTATACGACAGGTCATCGAATCAAACAGATTGAAATTTTGACTGAGGAGGTAATTTTCATCTAAGATTCATCCCAAACCCAAAGTTTGCCAATATTGGCAACATAACAAGCATTTTAAGCATGAGGACAAACCAACGAAATTTTAGTCGAGCTCCATAGGTGAAATTTTGGATGAAGAAATTTGTCGAGAAAGAAACTGTCTTAATTGGATGTAAAGTAAGTTTGGAACATTCAAAAACATGCGTACGGGATTTGTTCTGATGAATTACAGCTTCAGGATCGCTTCAAAGGTAGGGTATAACTTTTGGCTCCAAAAATTTTTGGAAATTTTTTTAAGTAATGAGATAGCCCTCATTTTTTATCTAATGAGGTTGCTCATGGTACCCAATAGTGCTCCAGGTCAAAACAATTCTCTTCTTCACGACAGACTCCAGGTAAAACACTCCAAAAATTGCGATTTTCGGTATAGCGTCCAAACCCAATTTAGGTGTCATGTTAACCAAAATTGAAGAGGGATTTCTTTAAAAGGACCATTTGTTATCAGTAATCATGCAAAAATATTTTTGTGTATCCCATGGTAGCTTTATGCAACGATGAAATTCCATCGATGGAGCGCTGTAAAAGAACGATACTTGGTGAATTTTGGTGCAATGACGACCGATTAGCTGATGGATCAGACAATGATAGACCTGTAACAGTATTCTAACAATTTGAAACATGTCGAAAAGTCACTCAATGATCCGGCACTGCCATGCGAATGAAGCCTCTTTCATCCCGTGATGACATGACTATTAGGGGTCCCGACCCCAACTTTCAACTCTCCTTACCCTATTTGGACCTCTGCTTTCAAACCCATATCAATATTGTCCAGTTTCCCTTCATCTGACCAGCGGTAAAACAGTGTGAAAAACACCCCTCCGGGAGGCCTAACACTAATCCTCTATAAAACTCTGGTAAATATTCATATAACATCCGTTAAGGTCTAAGCTAGGGGGTATAATAACATCTAATGACAAGATAATCAACGGTAGACAACCTTCTTACAAGCCCTTAACGTCCCGTTACAGCCCCCCAAATATACAAATAAATCAGTGGTTGAGAAGACACTGCTCAGCTCGCGCATGCACTATAGCTCTGAATTTGATATTTTATAATCTAACCATAATGAACATACCCTGAAAATTTTAAGTTGATCAGACAATTCCTTCTTGGTGTTGCATTTTTTATGAACAGGAGTATATAATAATGCATAGGTGATAAGTTTTAAAATAGTGAGGGAGAGACCTAAATCTAATGTTTGTGAGTGGCCTTGGGATATCACATGGTGTCCAAGGGCAAAGCTTTTGCAGATGTCTTAGCCTTGAGATATTTATATAGAAGGTAAAGTTTTGGCATTTAAGGTTAGTTATGTAAAGGCGTAATTTACCCAGCATTTGATAAGTATACGCTGTAGATGCAAGTTTATCCAAATACAGTAAGTATACTTTGCCTTAATAAATTTATTTTCCTTTACTTATATATTAACCCCCTTTTTAATGATTTTATTTTCTACTTTTTTTATAAAAAATATGATTGTAAAATCTTGGTAGTTGACTATTAGATGTATGTTTCTATAATGATCATAAGAAGAGGCCACCCCCAATTCCAAAATAATAGGCATGTTGTTTTTTCAGGTGTTCAATGCCATGAGCCCATCGGGCTTTATATCGGCTGTCCTGTTTTTAACAGGATGTTGTTCCGGAGCAGTCCTAAAACAACCCCATATCGTTTTCTTGATTGTCGATGATTTAGTGAGTATAATTTATTTTCATTAACAAATATTTCCTTTTTAACATGAATTTTTTTCTTACTTGGAGTTATAAAAAATCCCACAATATGTTGTATTTGATAGGGTTGGAATGACGTCAGTTTCCACGGGTCAAAGCAAATTCCAACACCAAATATCGATGCGATTGCCAGAGATGGGATTATTCTGAACAACTATTATGTGGCTCCAACTTGCTCTCCTTCGAGAGGATCTTTAATGACCGGAAAATATCCCATTCGCCTTGGTAAGACGGCTTTTTCTTTGTATGAATGTAAATTAATATTTTTCTCGGATGGTTAAAAATCAATCAAAAACCAATTGTAATAAATGTGGAGGTGTTCTAAATACCTAAAATGACACAATTCCATCTTTCAATTGCATTTGATAAACAAAAATAACCAACTAGTGCCAGTCGTTTAAAAATTACAAGAAGTAAGTAATTTAGTTTTTCTTTCTTGAGAGAATTTCCTTCAGAGGGCATTCAAAAAATTAGGCAAGACTGTTCCTTTATTGATTACTTAATTTGATCTTTAATTCTTTATTCAAAGAATATTTCTCCTAAAAATGGTTTGAAAATAAATACAATTAAAATTTTAACTACAAGGAGGGAAAAAAGTATACTATACATCCCTAAGGTTACAAGTCATGTACTCGTATATACACTCCAAGAACATAATTTAGAAATGAAAAAAATAACGTTTTTACTCATGGGCTTTCATCATAACATCATCATTATTTTTGAATCGAAAGTACAATCTTTATATAAAGTAGTTTTAAGGCATTTTTTAAATTCTAAAATTTATTTATTTTGATTTCGATAATTTTAGGTTTTCAGCATGAAGTAATTAAGGCTAGTGAACCATGGGGTTTGCCATTGGAAGAAAAGATTTTGCCTCAATACCTCAAATCATTGAGTTATGAAACACACGGTGTTGGTAAAGTGAGTAAAATGAACTTTTTGTTTGATTTTACAACATTTTCTTAAATATTTTGATTAAATTTTTTCACATTTTTACTCTTTTTGTTTGTAATCACAAAGGTGATTACAAACATTTTTTATTGTTATTTTTATTTTCAAACATTTGTATCATGTATTTTTTTTGTAAAAAAACTGCATTTATTTAGGTATTAATTAGTTTTTGTTTTAGACTGTAATAAACAACAATTCTTTAGAATGGTTTATATCTTTCATACTCTTCATACTAAACCGCAAACAACTTAACCGAGTAAAAATAAATAACCTTTACAGTCCGTTTATTAATTTAAAAAAGGAGTACCGCAAGGCTCTCGACTTGGACCACTATTATTCAATATTTATACAAACGATTTCTGTAAATTAAAACTGTTAGGCAAAGTCATTACTTTTGCAGATGACACAATTTTATATTCAGCTCGTAATCAAGACATAATAGAAAACATGATAAATCAAGATTTAAATATAATCCTAACTGGTTTTCAAGCAATGAGCTGAAGGTTAATGTAAACAAAACAAGTTAACTTTCTGAAAATTTGTTCCATTAGTATTCCAACCGTAGTTCTGATTGAGAGAAGATGTACGATATGTCACTGTCAAATAAATGCCTTTTATAATTAAAACTAAATTCTTAATTCCTTCTCCTCATTACTCTCCTCATCTTCTACAAATTTTACCCAGTAAATAGAAAATATGATTTAAAATACAGTTTTATATTACTTTAAATTAATTAATTGAATAATAGAATGAACATTAAATTAATTAATTGAATAATAGAATGAACATTAAATTAATTGAATAATATAGCATTTTTCATAAATATTAGATTATCAATTTTAGAAGCACTCTTTAGTGAAAAACTTTTAGGAAAAACATTTTAATTTTACATACACGCATTTGTTATCTAAATAATTTATATAACCCATTTTTTATTTAGTGGCATCTTGGATTTTTCAAAGAGGACTTTCTCCCTATGAAGAGGGGATTTGATTCCTTCTTCGGATACTGGACAGGTGTTGAAGATTATTTTACCCACTTTGCTGATGCAGTGAGTTTGATATAATTTCTTTCTGGCATTACAGATAGGTGTTAATAAATGGTTTATTAGAGTTTTCTAATTTTTAACTGAAAGTTGTGATCTTAATGAATGTGATGCATATAATATGGTTTGTTTACAGGGCAACTATTCGGGTCTCGATTTGCATGATAATTACAAGAGCGCCTGGGGTTACAATGGAACTTACGGCACAGAGTTGTTTACTCAAAAGGCAAAGGAAGTCATTTTGACACACAATCCAACAAAGGTTTGAAATAATTATCTTCTCTAACATTTAATATAAGTACTAACTGTTTATAAGCAATTACGTAATCATTTTGAAGATGCATTTCTACTTTATCTTATGAATTTTTTTATCAATTCGTCAAATGATTAGTAGTAAGGTAAAATTAAAATATCTTTTTGAGTATCAAACTTGTAGGTTTTAAACTAAATTTACCTTTTGTTTCTCAATTTAGCCTTTATTCTTATACTTTGGTCAACAAGCGCCTCATAGTGGAAACTTCGCTAAGCCACTCCAAGTTCCAGAGAAATATGTAACACCGCTCGTGGGTATTCCTGATGAAAATCGAAGAAAATTCGCTGGTCAGTAAATTTTCAAATTCCTTCAACGAAATATTTAATTTTTATCTTACGAAATTTTCATCATAATCAAATATCAATAATAGTAGTGTGAATTCTATTTTACGATGTTATTCTAATTTTTTTATCTTGCTTAGTTTGATATGATTGTTGTACTTCATGTACCTATCACGTCACGTAAGAGCTTCATCGATAGATAAAAATTCAAGGATTAAACATAAATTCTTCCATCAGATAAAAGTTTACTCAACATTTTTCGAAAAATTCCTCCCAAACAGTGTCCTATTCGTGTATGTTTAACAAATAAACAAGTTTAAATTGTTCATAATCGATTTTAAGTTGTAAAAGGGAAACTTTATTGTACGATCCATGAAGTCAATCACTGAATCCTTTACTATTGAAAAATTTCTACCTGTTACCTGTTAAGCAGCAAAACATTAGATCAGTGTTTTATTCTCCAAGTTAAAAACATTTCACCTAAGTTTCCTCATTTCCTCAAATTTCAATCTAGGCTAATCTCTCCCAATATACGAACTACAAACCAACTTATTGATAATTACAAACGGCTCTTTCTTCCGCACCCAGGTATGGTGTCAGCCTTGGACCACTCAGTGGGCGAGGTCTTCCAGGCATTGGATAAGGCTCGGATGCTCGACAACACGATCTTTGTCTTCACTACGGACAACGGCGGGGCCGTGGAAGGCACGGACGGGTCTCTCGGGTCCAACTACCCCCTCCGAGGGAGCAAGTACAACCTGTGGGAAGGAGGAACTAGAGGAGTGGCCTTCGTGTGGAGTCCCTTCTTGAGGCATCGCAGCAGGATATCCAACGAGTTGATGCATATAAGTGACTGGCTTCCTACGTTGCTCTCAGCTGCAGGTAATCGAAACATGGAGTTTGTTGAGGTATAGTATGAATGGGGTGAATGTGTTAGTTTTAAAGTGGGGATAATAGTCCAGGAAATGCCCAATATGGGTTTGTAGAGTGTGTCAAGAAGTTTCACTTGAGACTTTTTAGCTTAATATTTTGCATACGTAAGGAACTGTGTTTTTAGGTTGAAAATAAATCCTCACAGGTAAAAAAATAGCAATTATCATGAATAAAAAAATATAAAAAACATTTTGTCTCTTTAATCCTGAGGCGTCAATTTGAAGATGTGTCTCGGTAATAAATATCAGGGACTCAACCACCAAAATTTCAAGTAGGATGTTTAAATTTGTAACAGGGGATATATTAACAATAATATGATGTTGCAATCTGCTTTTCATGTCATTTTCACAAAGGTGAATTTTTAAATTTTAAAGTGAAACTGATACTGTGCACCAAGCCAGAGCTATAAGTATCGTAATTATTAATAGGCTTAATGAAATCTTAACAAGCAGTTTTGAATAGAGGAAAAATCAACTATTATCGAGAAACTTTGAATGTGTTTTTCTGGAAACTGAAAAAAAAACAAGGTAGACATTTTTGGCATAGTGAAAGTGATGTAACCAATGATCCTACAACAATTCTACCTGGACCATGGATTATTTTCCAAGTAGTAAATTGTGATTAAAGGGAATGAATTTATTCCACACAATATTTTTTCTAAGAATGAAAATTTCACTTTTTATCCCAAGCTTTTAAAAGGGAAAGAATGCCAAGTTTGTGATAAATATACCAAAAAAACTTCTTCAAATTGCAGGAGGCCCAGAAGTGGCTCACAGTTTAAAGAACATTGACGGCGTTGACCAGTGGCCGTCTCTAGTTCACGATCACCCTTCTCCACGAGAGGAAATCCTCCTGAACATCGATCCAATCGAAGACGTGGAAGGAATACGATGGAAGAACTTTAAGTTAGTCAAAGGAAGCTACTACGAAGGGAACTTCGACGGTTGGTACGACAGAAACGGCAAGAAGATAGAAACGCTTCTACCAGCCGAGTCAAAGCTCCGAAAGAGGTTGTATAAGAAAGTAAGTTGAATGTATCGCCATTAAAATGCACTGTGCCTTTAACTAGAACTTGCACTGTGCCATTCACATTAAACTACACATTAAAACTGAGAATTTCTATAAAAGAATAAGAGTCACCAAGAACATCAACTTCCCATCGTAAATTTTTTAAATCAACTAATTTAAAAGAAAACTAAATCTTACCGTACTTTGTCATTTACTTCTTTCCATTTCATTTTAAACTGCCATATCATTCTTCTCTCTCATAATTACCTATTTTCCTTTGAAAATGTCCCTATATTATTTCAAAGAAAAATAAGTTAAGTCCTCATAAAAATCTCGAAGTCGCTGCAATAAACATACACTAGAAAAAGTTGAATTTTGTCTTAGGCTTTGATGTAATTGTTCCGTTTCATGTTTTAAATTAGAAGTAACAACTAAAACAATGCAATAGTTAAAAACCTGAAGTTTTAACAATGAGTATAACATCGATCAGAGTTTGAAAAACTTCCCAACAATGTAAAAAATGAATTATTAAAATGGGAATCAATCTTTTTGTAATTTAAATTTATCAGCCAATTGTTGGATATAACCACTGGGAATTTATTTCTCTATCATTTTAAATAGTACTATATTTACAAATTTTAGATACTTGTGTAAAAGTATAATATGAATTTGGATTTCTTGCCTGGGACTTATTTTTCTTTGAAATTATGCAGACAATTTCAAAGAAAAATAAGCATTCACATCTTACTTGCCTGTAACACATTTTAAAAAAAATGGTGTTCATTCTTAACGTTTATCCAGTGTAAAGAAAATTATTAACAGCTAGAAATGGTTTAAAAACTTGAAAATTAAAGTGGAACTTTGGCTTTTACAACAGCAACCCCTATACATAAGATTATAATTGAAGTGTGGAATCATATCTCAGCTTTATCACGTTAACTAATGCATTTTCCTCCATAGACATATTTGAAGTTTTTGAAACGATCAAAAGCGGCTAGGGTGTTGTGGAGGAAATACGCTAAAGATCCTCGCTTGGCCATATCATGCATTCATCCCAGTTGCAAGTCATTCCCAATCGCCAAATGTGGGAAAGCCGTTCCTCTATCAGAGGATAGCTGCAAACCCAAAGAAGGCCCTTGTTTATTCGACATCGATAAGGATCCGTGCGAATATTATAATATTGCCGAGCAGTATCCTGAGGTAAGACTTGTTTCATTTGCGATACAAAAATATTTTGTAAAAAGGTTGAATTAAAGTGTATCCTAGTAAACGTAGAAATAAATCGTTTAACAACTTTTAAGAAGTTTGAGGAATGAATAAGTAGGTCAAACAAGCGATTTATACAATTTTAACATGCTTAGAATAACTTTATTTAATTATAATTCAATTAACTTTTAATTTTAAAAAGGCAAATGAATTAAGAGAAAGAACAGAAAGTTATAGTTAAAAAAATATATTTACAAGTTTTTTTTATAGGTTGCCAAGGAACTTCAAAAAGCCATAAATAAATATAAACCTCTTGCCAAAGATCCTTCCGGAAAGCCTGCTGATCCTAAAGCAAACCCAAAACTACACAATGATGTGTGGGTGCCGTGGATAAAATAAAACTTTTAAGACTATTCAAATGCACGCATCCCTGCGAAAGTTATAATATAATTTTAATAAGTCTACGGTATTAGTCCCTACAACTTGTGACTTCTACATTTCTCTCCCAGTTTCCAATCCTTCCAGTTTTATTCATCAGGGTACCTACTCAGTCTATTTTTTTCATCTTTGCTTACTGGATCTGAAATACGATTTAGTATATTCTTGAATTTTTATTCCGATTATTTACTTTATACCACTAAACATTGCAAGTAGTTTAATGTACTATTTTGAATCTTTAGTTCTAAAAAATGTTATTTAAACACTACCATTGAAAACAAAAAAAATTTTTTTGTTAACTTTATGAAAAAAAGGGGGGAAATACATCGTTATTATTTTATTTGATTGTTTTCTTCCTATTTTATGAAAGCCTATTTTAAATATTTTTAAAACCGTGTGTTGCATTTTTTGTGTTAGAAGTATAAACTAAATACCTAATGATTATTGCAAAATTTTTAATTAAAGAACACTTTTTACCATTGAAAACAGAACAAAATATAAAATAAAAATTTATGATAAAATATTTTTTTATATTTTGTTTATTTACTTTATTTTTATGAAAATGTATTTTAAATGTTTTTGAAACTGCATATTACAGTTTTTTGTGTTAAGACTACTTATACTGTATCTAATGATAAATAAAAACACAATATTTAAAAAAACATTTTTATTGTGGAAAAATATTTTAAGTATAATAAAATTTATTTATTTACAAATGTTTCCTTCAATTTACAGAACACTTAACACAAAATCTTTCTCTTTAAATACATTTTTTCTACACTCATTTCAATTATACATGGTATAAATTAATGCAATACTTTGTTCTTAAACACTTGGTTAAGACTAATTTCAACTTCCTGGCACAATACATTAACTTATAAAGAGCTCGTTACTTTTAATACTCTTTGAATTGTGTTGTGGGAATTGGGGAATTAGGGTTACAGGAAACAAACCTATAAAATGCGATCGTTTCTAATCTTAACACTCAGTATTCTGCATGTTTCTGGATGTGGAATTAGTTTACAACAGTTGGAACCATAAAAAAAATGGTACTCTTCTAGAATACCGGCGCAAATCTTGCCAAGCAGATTTTTTGGTGACAGCTCACACATCATGACCTTCCGAAACAGAAACAAGGGTTACCAGCGGTTGCATCATTAGTGGCGACTTTATCGCTTGCGCCGGGATTCTGGAATAGTACCAAAAAATATAAATCTTCATTGGTAATAAAACTATGACAATTTGGTGACAACTAGTGACTTCCGTGAAAGTCAACTATTTCAAAAGACGAGATTGCTAGTTTTTATAAGAGTTCCTACTGTAGAGTGAAATTCTCTAATCGCAAACTCTGCCAAAATAAATTCGATATTCCTTGCAAGATGAAACGTAACCATTATCAAAAAGTTAACCATTTAGATGAGACCCAAAGTCAAAAATCCATAAAGCGTATGCATCGAACAAGAAGAACCACGGTTATTGTTCTTACCTTTCTCCGTCACCCCAATTCCACAACTCAACTTCCCTCAAACACAACAACAACAACAACCTAAGAGAGTCATTCTCATTACAAAGGAGAGACACAACCGGAAAAAATACCCCATTAAAAAAAACAAACCGTCGAAACGATCATCCGGAAGCAGCTCCCTGCTTGCCCAATACCCCCTTTGTACTCTCTCTCACAATCCCACAACCTTTAAAAACAACGCTTTGACATGATTATTTACAGGTGGTCACGATTCGGTCACTTCCCATAGGGATGGTCGTATTTGAGGTCGTATCCTTGACCGTCCGCGTGATGGTGGTGGTTGAGGTGGCCGGAGTCTTGGTGACCGTGTCCGCCGTGTCGGTCGTCTTTCTTGAAGTAGACGTAGCTGTGACCACCGTGGTCGCCGGCTTTTTTGTGGCCTTCGCTGCCGTGGTGGGAGTGGTAGCCCGAGTGTGACCCTTTGTCGCGTCCGATGTCGTGGTGGGCGCGGATTCGGTCGTAGGCGTAAGCTTTCTCGTAGTGGTAGCCCCTGTCGCGCTCGTAGTGGGCCCTGTGAGAATGAGAAAAATTTGAAATGAGATCAGTGGCGGATCCAGGATTTGATTTTAGGGGGATCAGATTTTTCCAAATCAAATTGAATCTTCTCAAAGAACATAATATTAAAAAGGTTCTAAGTAATCGAGAAACAATTACCTAAAGGGGGTCTGGGGTCCTCCCATTGAAAATGCTTGGAAATTTATGGCTAAAAAGCAGGTTTTTCATCTCGTTTTGATACAGCTAATCCGAACTTCGGGCATGCATTTTTAAGAATTTAATTTCGTTTAACGTTTAATCGTTCCTTTTGGGGTGGGTGGGGGTCTGAAGCCCCCTAACCTAACCCCTCGGATCTGCTATTGAATGAGATATTAATGCCTCTAATGGTTTCATACTTTTTAGGGAGTTGCGGTATGGAAATCTGGGGAGATCAATTGAACAAATTACAAACGGAAACTCAGAGTGATTTCAGTTTGGTCTATCTATAATTCTTCCATTGGACCATCGGAATTCCTCTAAATTGGCCACATCGTAGTAAATCCGAATAAGTGAACGTGGTCCCAAAGGCTTTTTGTGTGAGAAGTTTTATATACCCTAAGAATAACCTTCTATTAAGAAATAGGTAAGGGAGAAGATAAATTTATGAGAAAAAACACCCCAGCTTAAAAATTCTAGTGTTTTAGGATCTGGTTTATTGTTTTTATTGTTTCAACACAGTGTTTATATACATCTTCATAACGTTTGCTTAATATGAGCTGCGAATTAAAACCTTAACTTTTGGGTTTGTTAGGTAACTTCATTAGGGTTAAGTACCCTAGAATAAAATTACTTAGGTTTTAGAAAGTGATACATCATTGATTTATCCAATATTAGTATAGGTCTTAGTAGTATTGATGGTAATCTGGAGGATATATTGAACTTCGTACAGCAAAGTGTTTAATTAATGTGAGGAAGAGGTTTACTTATATGGATTAGTTGTGAAAATAGGTTTGAATAAAAATATTAAACTCAAATCATGAAGTCCAACAGCACATTCCATTATAGATAATTTCTGCGCTGTGAAAAAACATTGATGGACACAGGAAAAATAGGTATGTTTTACTAATAGATCAAAATATTACCCTCATCACCAGGACTTGTATAAATTTTAAGCAAGAGAAACTTTGGTCACATCTACTAAATTTTAAATAGAAACTTCGTTCACCTCTCTTTAACTTTAAAACACTTAAAAAATACTTCATTTCAAGCAGAAAATTAAAAAAAACATTTTTAAAAAAGAGAAAATATTTTACTGTCCATAAAACAATTCGGAAGTTTTAGGATAGGAATGTAATTTGTAACAAGAAACATAACGAGGTTTTGATTTTCTACTTCAGTTGAATATTTCTTATCTCGCCACATGATTTTAACTGAATTAATAATAAGAAGTGGTTTAAATAATTTACAGAGATCAATATTTCTAAAGTAGTTCCTTTTCTAACCAAGTTAAAAGATGTCACGGAAGAACTTTATGAAAGGTTTGAAATATTCAAATTTGAACTCAAATGGCTTATTGCAATGTAAGCAACTGGAGAGAATTGATTATAAAATTAATCAGGATAAAAAGTTTAACCCTTTAATTTTTTACATTCTAATTGATTATTTTCACCCCTATCATACTCTCCGTATTGAATTCAAGGAAAAAAATACAAAAAACGTGATTACTCACTTATTGTGATGCCTATCATGCTCATCATGATGCCCTCCTTTAGCCGAGTGCTCCTTATGACCTGCAACTTCATAATGCTTATGCGCCTTATGACCAGACTCCCCATGGACGCTGTTATCACCATGGTAACCATGTCCAGAAGAGTGGTGGCTCTTATCAAGGTCATGATGATGCTTGTTGTAGTGATTATAATCCTGCTTCACCACTGGATGAGGGTGGTGCTGGGGAACGTACACCACCGGTTGCTTGACCACCACCTCCTGCTCCGGAACTGGAGCATAATGAGGATCCTCGTGAAGAACGTACGATGACTTAGGATCCAGGACTATGGGACGCTTATGGTGGGACTTAGGATCCTCGTAGATGACGTACTGGTCATGATGAGTGTTGGGGTCCACAACAGCATAGTGGGAGTGGCTGACAGGACTCGCGATGACTCGATGAGGGGAATTGGCCAGGTGGACTGGATGAGCATCTTTGGGAGCATAAGCGGCGACGTTTTCCCTGTAGACGTTGTCTTTCGGTAGATGACTCCTCTTGGGGGCTACTTCGTAGTATACTGGGGCCTTGGGAGCTGGCAGGTACCCGTACCGCTTTCGGCTGGCGGCTTTGAGGGGTAGTTCTCCCTGTTCGTACTCGTGGCCGCCGTGGTCGCCGTATTTGCGGTTCTCGTGGCTTTGGATGATGTCGTAGATGCGACGTCGCGACTCTTCGGGTTTCAGGTCCTCGAGGTCGTCTTTGACGGTCGGGTTTTGGATGGCGCCGGTGACGATCGCGAAGCACAGGGCTAACGCCAGTGAGGTCAGCTGCGATAGAAAGATATATATGAGGAGTTAATATAAATTATTTCTATGTCTAACCCTGTCAATTCTTAAGCCTCCCGAGATTACCACTGAATCCTATAGATAACTTTGGACAGCTATTACTGATTAGGGTTAATTCTTCTGTCTTGCATAGGGTTTATTATGAACTATCATGTTTACCACATAGTATAAACCAGGTATTACTAGTAGTAAATATAAATATGTCAATGTTTTGTAAAATTATTATTATTCATATAAAGTTGAGATGGGAAAAATGTGGAACTATTTTCAGACTGAAAAGAAGAGTTCTTCACCAGTAACCTCTGGTTAGAGGAATGTGTGAGAAAACTCCAGCTCTCAAGCGTCGCCTCCAACCGTGGAAAGCTCTCCCTCCGCTCTCTTGCGTTACCTTCCTATACCGTGCTGATGAGCCCTAACAAGGGCGAAACCGGTCCACGGTTGGAGGCGACGCTTGAGAGCTGGTATTTTCAGACTGCTTCGAAAAATACGTAGTTGTCATAAAAACCGAACCAAAAATTTTCAAAGCATAGTCATTATCTACACGCACATGTTTGTGAATTAACTCGACAACTCTGTTGATTTTTAATTTTGAACAAGTGTTATTAAGTAGCAGTGGCCTTAGTCACTGCTATTTAACCAGCGGTTAACGAGCAGCTAAAGAGAGAATGTAAGCTTTTCGCTACCTGTGATTGGTGGAATCCTTCTTAAACCGATGGTTAACCACTGGTCCAGTAGCAGTGAATAATACCATAAGGGCTAACTTTAAAGAGTAAAGTGAAACAGTTCAATTGTTTACACACGTTGGAAAAGTGTCTATAGACATAATAAACAAAAAATAGTTTTAAAAATCCCTGTTTGCTGAATTGGGAATATTTGTAAAGTATAAACCCTTTTAAATCTTTTGAGTCCTTTATAACATTCAGCTTTGGATTCAAAACGCCTATTTAAAGTTAAAAAGCTTTATGCTTCATGCTTAATACTATGCGTTTAAATATAACTACAATGCTTTGAAACGAATTATTTTTTCTTTATCAAATTATCGCATTGTATCCAGTTTTCTTAGCAATCTGTATCATTTTAAAGCAAAATAAAATAAACCGCAAAACAAATTCTAAGATGCAATAAGCATTTAGTTAGAAAATGGGTAACGCAAATTTTAATGATGTGGTTAGTAGTTATCGGTATATATCTGAGTACCCTCATTCAGTTAAAAGCATGCGATGTCTTTTATATGGATCTTTATCAAGAAGCTCAAAATGTACTATTTCGTGAGAGAATGGAAATTTAAGTTCTTTTGGTAAACCTTCTCGTAACAGATATGTAATCTAAGAAGTTTTCAAAGATAATTATATACTTGTGTTCAATATCAGACACGGAATAACTGACAGGGCCAGATGGCATAATTTTTTTAAAGAAATCATGCACAGGGTACACAGAAAGGGTATCAGAATTAAAGGCAGGTTATAAAAAAGCATTATACAGTTGAATATCCGCTTAATGTGATCACGGTTAATGTTATCAATCGGATAATGTTATCAAAATTGACTAGTCCCGATCACTCCTATTTAAATAAACACAAAATGTATCGTTTTATATTATCAGTATATCGGTTAATGTTATCAAAATTTGGTGAAATCCCTTAAAAACCTCCTTTTTTTCTCATTGGAAAGCCAATTTTAATGCATAAACATACAAGGAGTCATTAATGTAGTAGTAATATATGATTCACTCTTACATTTTTCTTTAAGACTCTTTGAGTTGCAAAATACATACTAGAAAATCGTTTTAAAACTTATGTTACACTGTTTGCCTTTGTTAATATAGAACCGCTTATTATTATCAATCGGATATTGTTATCATTCTGTTCATGGACAAATGTGATCTCATTAAGCGGAGTCGACTGTTTATTCATATCGTGAAAAAGGTGTCTCTATGCTTTCTTTTGAATTCATCCGTTGATAAATGCTTGTGAAGCAAGAAGTTTGATTATTACTCCAATAAAAATACTGGACTGTTCCAGACTGTTTTTATATTATTTATGTTTTGAATCGAAAGCCTCAGATGCCTCAACTATTCTATCTTTTTTAAAATGGTAAAATGATGATAAAAAAACTAAATGACTAAAAAGCACTTTAGTAATAAAGATTTACGGCACATTATTCCTTATAAAAATTTATTTTGTTATGCATAGGTTTAGAAACCAACAAATTAAATCTTACAAGCTTGGATGTTAACAGTTAAAACATATTCTTCCTTTGCTTATATTTAAGGATGTATGTGTATAACTAGATAAAAGAATTCTGAAATACTAAACATAATTTTGTTCAGATTTATAAACTTTAGGTTCAGTTCCATAATGTTAACAAACTATTTTCAAAATTTTACACGACTATCTTCAGAAAAAAACTAATTATAGAAACAATTAGAGAGGGTATAATTTGACAACACAATGTGTAGGAATAAAAACTGCAATTTCTTTTTAGTAATAGAGATTTCAAATTTTTATAATACAAAACTATGCATTCAAATTTTGAATAAATTGAGACACAAATATCAAACACCTGTTCATTATAATATATCGATATTTAAAATTTATAAGTCAGCTAAGATAAAACAACATCATATAGTACATATAATGAATAAAAAAAAACCTTTATACTGTTATGTATGGAAGTTTTACGGACTTTTTTCGTCATAATAATAATATAACCATTTTTTAAAAATAAAAACGTTCTTATGAAAAAAATGTTAAATGTGTTTCTTTCAGTTATATAAATATTTTTTCTGACATTTTATGGGGGTTAATCATTACGAATCCAAAAGTAGATAGTATTGAAGTTAGCAGCCTAAATTTATTCCCCTGGGTATGCAAGTAATATAGAAACAATATGCATACATTTAATAATAATAGGAACAACAAAAAAAATTCTTAATAAAATTGTAACAAATAATTTTTCAGAGAAAAATGTAATTAATTGAGAAGTTATGGGATTCAAAATAGTTAGTAGATAATTTATAATAATATATTGGTATGGTTACTTTAACAACACATAAACACGAAGGGGCACTAAAATTAGGATTCGAAAAAAGGGAAATTCATTGTAACTCTTAATTTCTACAAAGTCCAGAATATGTTAATTTATGCAAAGTATATTTTTTATACAAGAACATTATAAATTGTGTTAAAATATTAATTTAGCATATATTTCACTGATGGACTTAGTCTCTTGGGACTTACCTTCCTCATGATTATACTATCTCTTGACCACCTGATTGTTTCGGACACTGTCAGAGAAGAAATGCGTTTAATTCACCCACCAGCCTACCTCGAATCCCGGTATAGCACCAAGTGACGCAGAACGGACAATGGCCAGTCAACTTTATACGTCCAACTTTCTCTCAACCCAGATTTGACTCCCTCTTCTATCCTCTTCCGAAGGACTTCTTTTCTTCTTTGGGAAGAAGGAGGGAAGATAACAATCGTTCTCCTTCCCCCCTCCTCCCACTTCCCCCCGATGTTGCCTAAATGTTTTGATAGTCACTTGCAACATAACCCTAACAAAGAAGAGCGGACACATTTGCTTGGATTATTTTTTTGAGAATTAGGGAGATCGGGGATGGCAACACCCAGTTACTCGGGATATGATTGATAACGGGTTCGAATGTGATTGAATTAAAGAGTAGGTAATTCGATGGGGTTTTTTGCGGGAAAATGAGAAATGGTTTGTTGCATGGTGGGAATGTAGCCGATTTCCCTTCCTATTTTAGAGTTATTTCCTTTGTTGTCGTAAGGAATGTGTTTAATTTTGAAATTTTGAGTTTAGATTTCAATTTAAATTATTTAGATGGTGGTGTAATGTTTTTCTAAAGTGTCTTTTAATAACATCAAAACAATGGGATTTGGTTGGGAAAAAAAGATAATTTTATATTACAAATATAAGTGAACAACAGTGCGCTAAATATAACACAATAAAGAAATTATAGTTAATTGGAATTTATTTATTTGACTAAATTTGAAAACTATAACAAGCGGGGGAAATTTTTAACTATCTTCAAATTATTTAAAAAAAATAACATATTATAAAGTATTTAAGAAATTCTTGGAAACTATAATATTATGTATAAAACGGAGAAAAATTTCAATTTCAACAGTTCATAATAAGACGTATGAGACAGAGGTAAAATGAGTTTATTTGACCTAGTTGAATTTCAATAGTTTTTAATTATATATGTCACAATTTATAAAAATCTTGTTAATGATAAATAATAGGTAAAATTCAAAATTTGTCAAAAAGGAATCTTTGAAGAAAACTACACCACTGTGTGCGTTTTAAATAAGAGAAATCCGTTTTTCTTACTATTATTTTAAGTTGTAAAAATATAAATGCAGCTGTGCAAATTTTAAATGCAGTTGTGCAAATTTTAAATGTAGCAAGAAAATTTATATCCTGTTGGTAAATAAGTAAGAAATCATTTTCACCATTAAATTGGTTTAATTAAATACACGAAATTTTTTCGTTTCTTTAAGTTAAAGGAAGTAGCGTAAAAAAGAGGAGGAAATTTTGAGAAATCTGCCATCTAAGTTTTTTTTAAATGAAGAGTTTCTAATAGTAAAGCAAAATTAAAATGTAAATCCTTATTAGATAAACCTTATCATGAAAACATTTCCTTTTCGTAAACGTTAAGCATTGTAGTATGTTACCGTTAATGTGCATAATTTGGTAATGTGCGGATTACCTAGGTAAATCATGAAATATTTCGTACTTTACTTTAGGTAATTCACATTTTACCTCAGTTAATCTTCATATTACCAAATTATGCACGTTTACTGTAACATACCATATAAATCTTAAAATATATTCCAATCTACGCACAACTAATTTTATCAATTCACTTAAATATCGACAGGATTTCTTACAGTTGTAAAACTATGGATCAGTAAATTTATGTCACATAACTTGTCTGTCTTTGAATTAAATATGTTGTAATCTTATATAAATATTTTAAACCTATCGCAATATATTCTAAATGAACAGAAAACTTTTACTCCACTCTTCAATCAATCATATTTTGATTTCACCCTAATGTTGGAGAGGGAATACTCCAATGAATTAAAAATATGGTTATCTATTCTCTCAACTTTAATTTTCCCTATTTTTTTCCTTGGCCGGATCTTAGTGTAATTTAATACGACAGCACAGAGAATAAACACACCAGAGTTACTATTTACATTAAGATTTATTAAATTAAATATGAAATATATATATACAATAAATTACAGTTACAATATTAAGAGTAGTGGTATATTAAATTTTATGCTCCAATCAGTTAATATCATACTAATCTACTTAACAATCATTTGGCTTAATTCTTAATTCTTCTTCAATTCATATTAAATCTCCTCGCATTACTTCAATCATGCATTATTCGTTCCAAGGGCATAGTAATAATAAGTTTCATTTTCAAATACACTATATTATAATCAATCATATACATGCTAATGAGAAAATTATCTTGAGAATATACACATATATCATATTATCTTAAAGGACCAAGTGGGAGCTTTTTTTATAGAATGCACATACCATTTGTTGATTCGAAGATACACATAATCCTTATAGGCACTCGCATTTGAAACGTACTTCCATTTGGTTACATTATTTTATCGCTCTTAGGCATATTGGCCCTCGCGGGCGTTCTTTGCCAAACCGCACCCTCGCACTTCACTATCCGAAAATTTTTATATTGAGAGCCCCGTTTCCTCGCCCCCTTCAGTTTTATATGTTGCTACCCCCTTCTGGGTGGTGCTTAGGTTGACCATTCGGGTGGGGTATCCACGCCCAAGGCCTGTCCTGGGGGCACATCACCCAATCTTGGTGTTTCCTGTTGTATCTACTGTAGCCTATGGTAAGCCACCCTTTTGCTTTGGTGTCCTTAAATTTATAGGTGACTATCACCCTGCTTGCCGCTTGCCCCCAGGTGTGCGTACAAAATTTACCATTATTTAATCTTACTTTGCCCTATTATTCTGGGCCGCCTTGTGGCGCCCGCCGTCCGAGGCAACTTTTGTGAATACCAGACTCTTTGTAGCCCCCTTCTTATTCCTGCGGTCTACTTGTCTCGTAATTCCATCATCGTGTTTTCGTGCGGCTCCCTTTCCGCTTGTTATTCCTGAGGTGCAGCATTTTTGCGCCCTTTCGTGGGGAAGCTTTTGTGTTCTTTTCGGGGGAAAGTGATGCAGGTGGCCGATGGAATGAATTTTGATTCCAGCTGGCCAACAGAATCTACCCTACTCCCGCCAAAAAAAAGGTTATGCTAAAGCAGAAACTTTTTTTTAATTAAGAAGATTTTGAAAGTGCGTGTATCTGTTCCCCACTTGGTCCTGAAATATTTGTGCAAATAATACATTAGAAATAATCATAATACATTCAACATTTGGACAACAGTGGTACGTGCAAAAAGGATAAAGTCAATATTATGGTAGCTGAGAATGATCTAATGTAATAAAAGAAATAATTTATATCCTGCCGTGGCTGCCCATCCCCTGGCGTCCCAGGCGATGGCCTCCACTGGCAAGGCAAAGTTAGGGGTGTTAAACTAATCATCATGTGATGGCCGCCCATCCCCAAGCGTCCTTGGCGATGTGAGTCCATCCATGTCCGGTAAAATTTAGATATGAGCATATTTAATTTTATTCTGAGCCACCTTTGCACCATCCATTTTTAATAACAAAATATTCTGTAAGATTAGATAAGACCGATAATAACAAATGAGTGAGTAAAACATATGCAAGTAAGTATACCTCGGCAGTTCAAGAAATTGCAATTCCAAAAGCATCATAAGCAGTCCTGAAGGTACTCGTACCAGGAAAAGAATGCTAATATACCAAAGTAAGGAAAGCTTAAATAAAAATGATATAAAATTAGAAGCTGAGTTTTCTTAGCAATGCACCTGTTCAATAGAAAGTTAGTCCTGGGTGCTCAAAGTCTGTGACAGTTCTACGTGCACACATTTTACGGAGAGTAATACAAACCAACGTGACGCTTGTCGGCATAGTCCTAGTCCCAGGTAAGAAACGACCCTTCCATTCACAGAAGTGTCCTCGTCTAGGAGTTGAAAGCAGGTCATGATGATTCGGACGTCAGGTCGCCAGTGGGTGCCATGCCCACCGGGCTGGGGTGGGGCCTGGCCGTCGGTGTGGGTTTGAAAGAGATCCCGAGTTTGGGACCCCTGTCAGGTTATAGCTGTCCCATGGATTGTGGGACGAACCGGTCCGACGACGATTGAGAGGCTCCTGATGGATGGACAGGACCTCATGTTGGGAACTGGGTAGTCCCGGTAGTGATATAGCGTCATACGCTGGGTCTGTTGGGGAATTGTGGTCCGTTGGTAGTGTTCAATGTTCTACATTGTGCACGTTAGTGGGGTGGACACTTTGCGAAATTGTAGTCTTAGGCATTTGTAGTCTCAGTACATGCCTTTTGAATAAATTTGTAAGCACAGACGGTGATCAGCTTGTCATCAGCTAATGTTACTAGTGCGAATACATGTGCGATTTGTATTCTCAGAAAAAGTATTTGAGTTTCAGTACCATTTAGAACTGTTTTTAAAGGGGCATTGCAATCAAATTCTCTAGTGCGAGTAGCATGGGGCAGGTTCCTGCACCCTTTTATAGTCCTGCTTTTTTTCTCCAGCACTGGCTCTAAGGTGTGTCCCTGTTTCAACTTAGGTTAGTGCACTCATTTTTATAAACTCACCATTGGTCCGTATAAAAATAAATAAACCTAAAAGTTTATGTTTAATTGCTCTACTTTGTTAGGATAGATACTGCGATTTTTTTTTACATCGCCATATTCTAATACTGCACTTAAACACGTTATACACTTTAAACACGTTAAATACATTATCTTATATATCTTAATTTATCGAACACATCATGTCACTCTTTTCGTTCAATTACATATTAAAACATTTCTTAGGGTGCCTGCATTCTACCATGTACGCATGTTAGAATCGAGTTCCCTGATATGCGATCAAGTGTCCGATGCACTTCCCTTTAGTATGCCCATTCCCATACTCTTTATATTCATTTTAGGAATTGACATTGTCTAATTTTATACATAAATACGCAGCGCTAATATTTACAAACAATTTATACTTTTCCTGTATCATCAATTTGCCTTGCCTCATTCATTTATTATTTTCATCTCATATCGACGTTCCATTTTAACTACGAAATATTCCTAAAAATCCGCTTCATGCAAGTGCTCCAAGTTGTGGTGTATAGTATTGTTCACTGTTTTACTAATATTTTCCTTGCTACAAACTAAGCTATCAGCCATATTATTTTTGAATAATATGCAATCATACCATCGAGAATGTATCTTTCTCGAGGCCATAGTGATTGTCAATTCGTAGAGCTGATAGTTTGTCGACAAATAAAACTAATTTGTTCCTTTTACTCTTTTCCATTACCCATTAGCTCCTTCGCATTATCCTTTCAACAATTCCCTTCAACATATTTTTTTATTCAAAACTTCATATTACTATCTATCTACCAATCCTTCCGTGATGTGAGCTCTCATTTATGTCTACTGTATAGGTACTCTAACTTTCACGTAGCCTTTTTTTTCCCACTAATAGTATTTTAGATCTCTGTCTGTATTACAAGTATTTACAAATTACGCTCTGATTTATAGGGCTTTCCCCTCTAGCCGTCTAGTATCAGGGTCTGTTAAACTTCTCCGTATTCCTTTTATACCCTCGCCCATCGTTTTCCTTCTGGAGTATTCGTTTGGTTCTTTAGCTACTTTGTATGTGCGAATTTGTAATGCAATCCCTCCATTCAAACCATCACTCAGTCAAAATATTTATAGAAAATTAATTTAATTTAAGTTAGCCTGTTTTAACAACATCTAAATTTTTAGTTATATATCTAACACTAACTTTAAAATATTTCAGCATCAATGTTGTATTATGTGGTTATCAATATTAGTGTATCACTCATGTCATTATATCAGTTATTATTCATTTTTACACAACAATATTTCATTATACTTATTACTATTAACTTACATATCCTTACAAATTTTCTTTTTCAAAGGCAAAAATTTTTTTTTTTCCAATACGGTATTCTCATACTGGATTCGCATGGTAATTCCAGTAAAAATCTAATTTCTGCTTAATTTATGATTTTTACCTCTTAAAAGCAGTACGCTTTATATTCTTTTACTTTCAATTTTTTTCTTCCAAATCACATTTTGTCCGTTCATTTTGCACGCCATGATCCCTTTCCATTACTATCATCTCTTTTCTATGCAATTTTACACACCGAATTTCTCTCAATCTATCGTTAAAAAAAACTCATTTGGACTCTAATTTTCATTTTCGCGACTAACAAGTGTCGAGTCGGATGGGTTACCTGTACCTCTCTAAGTATTTGTATCAATCCCTCTTCTCCGTGTATAATTTTGTCACCGAGTACTGTATGTGTCTCGGATGATGCTCTGAATGTCGTTTGATCAGACCACCCTCATTGGTGTGGTACTGCCCAATTACCGATTCTGTTTGTCGCGTTTACTGACCCCCTCGTTTTACGATCATTTTATTCTCGCCTGCAGTATTCCTTTTGTGTATTGGCGCACACCTATTTGACAACTTTCTCCTTAGGGGTTTTCTCATTCTCCTTGTCCTCAACTGTTATGGGCTTTGCGTGGGGTTCTATCAAAAGGGATCGTTTTATTATATTTTGGACAATTCCACCCTGTTTCACCGTAGGACATTTTTTCTATCTCGATTTTCATTTTAATGCTACTGAGCATTTCGCATTCGAATTTGATGCAGGACAGACCGCTGTGCATTTTGCCAGCTTGGTAATTTTGTCGTATCGTTCATTTTTCCCTTTATTATTCCCTATTATTTTTCTCTTTCCAGAAATATATTGTTATAGATCTGATAGGGGTTTCTTTTCTTAATTTTAATTACTTCTCTTTTAAAGCATTTCAAACCTCTCATTTTTCTAATTTTATCTGCTTGTCCATTTTATCCATACATTGCATGCAAAATTTTGAATTGGGAACTTCGTTTTCTAACGTGAATTATCCTCTTTATTTATATTCTTTGTAACGCGTTTTGATTTGTTTTAACCTTCCATTGTCTGATATCTGTTTCCATTTTTCTAGAGATTATATGCTACTATGCATTTCTACAAACTAATATGATTATTACGGTTACTGAAAGCCATTAGCAAGCAAGTTATTTTTGAACAATTATTGGATTTGCGGTATATGTGTTCACCGCTTGATTTTATACAAGAACGTCTTTGCCCCTTTGTAAGTAAGCATCTTTCAATTACATTGTACTTTGTTTTACACAAAATTTACCTTATTTTACACCATATTTACCTTTTTTTTTAATTACCTTTTACACATTACGTTATTTACCCCATTTACCTTTATTATATGTTACATATTTTATGATTAACCCTATTTTCTTACACAGTACATTTTGCATTGTTGTTTATTTGTTTATATTAACGTTTTTTTTATGTTTAAAATTGTTTTCCGTTATTATTTTTTTACAAGTTTATATTTATATTATTTATCATGATTATATTCGTTTGTTATTTACCTTGAGGCAAAAAAGAAGTATGTGTTATATTGTTCCTAAAATTTGAATTACTTAGGTAGTTTGATTGATATTTTTTTATGTATCTTTTTTTTTTGATTTTGAAAAGTTGAGTGGTTTGGTAATCTATCTTTCGAAGTTCCCGTCGCCCCCTCGTTAATTAAGCGAAATTAGTTGGTAGAGGATTTATGTTCCTCCCCTAAAGGTATATTTTGGAATGGAATTGGCCTGAAATTGGATTTACTTTCCATATTTCATTACAGTGCCCTTATTCTATTCCTTACCCTTCTGACCTTGTTTACACAAAATTTACATTGGTTTACATGTTCTTGATTCAAATTAATTACGTTTTGCTTAATTTTTATGCTTCACACATCCGTTTTACTCTTTCTATGATTCCTTTTTATTCGTACACAATATGATATCCTGCTTTTTTTTACTGCATTAATTTATTTGTATCCCTAGTATTTATTGCTCCGTAACTTAATAGTAGCAGGGGTTTGGTATTCCTCCCAAGAGTAGAATTATTATTATTTTATATTCGTTTTATTTTATCCTTAATAAGGTTTTGGAAATGTTAATCCGTTTAGGTATTTTGCCTTTGTTTACTCAATATTTATGATTTATATAGTTTATATATTACCATTTAATTATCCAACAGTCAAAAAAAATTTCCATATTTAATACTTCGCATAGTTTTTTTTACGCGGTTATTATTTGTTTTACACTTTCATCCTCCTCTATTCAATTTTTTAGTGTTACACAATATCATTATATTTCACATTTTTCATAGTTCGCAGTTTGCATCATATTTGTTTTAGTGATTTTTTTTTATACTTTTCATTATAAATTTCTCCGTATATTAGTAAAGATGGGTTTGGTCTATGATTTTTTTTTCCTTTTCCTTTATTTTTTTAGTTATTTTGTTCGAGATTTTAAGCACTTTGTATTTTATACCACTAAGAAATAATGAACACAACTAACCATTCACTCCCGCAAAGAATTATTCACTTATTAATACCCCATTAATTTCTTATGTCATAGCCCATTTTCGACTGTGTCCTATTCTTTTATATATATTTTTTTCTACCCTATATTATTATTATTAAAAAAAATTTCCGTGGCTGCTTTTCATATTTTGTTTCACTTCGTAATACCCCTTTCTTCTGATATTTTCCCCAGTCATTAGTCATCTTTAAGCTTCTCCTTCAAATTATTAAGGAGGGTTAAAATTTGAGACTGCGGTCCGTGATTTTCTTCCTCCGTTGGACGGGTGATTTGCTCCGCCCAGTTCCAGAGTCGCGTGCCTAAATTGTCCGTGCTAACTTGCGAAACTGATGTATTGGGTCTTGGCCTAAGCGAAAAGTCCCGACGTGGCTGATCCGCCCAATTTTTACGCGGGATCTTACTCTTTTTACCTCCCATTTGTTCCGTATCATTATTTGTATCGGCCGCTCCCGTTTGTGATGTAGTTTGTGTATCCCTTTCTTCGTCAAGCTGTGCGTTCATATCCGTTCTTTGTTGGTCACCTGGCCTTGCATTTCCCGATATATCGTTCCCTCTCGGTTGGTCTCCCGGGCTGGTATTTGGGGGGTTTAGTATGCCATGCCCCTCAGGTATGTCTGTTCCCTCCACGCTTTGATTACAGGACTCAGTACTTTTTAAGGGGGTTGCCGGGTGATGTCCTCTCGCCTGTTGAGGATTTATGTTCCTCATGAAAGCGAAATAGGCGAGTGGGAAATCTTCATCCCATTCGTCCTCGGGGGGAAGGGTTGGTTCTATGTTGGCAGTCGCTTCTGTGTCTATGTATTTGGGGATAGTGTTGGATATATTTTCTGCTAATTGAAATTCTGGGACCCTTTCATAGTGCGGTAGTAGGCGTTCAATATGCACGCGTTGCTGTTTAGCGCGTGGGTTTCGCGTGTCCCTAATCGTATAGTTAACGTCAGTATGTTTTTTCTCTATCGTGTATGGACCGTCGAAAAAGGGTTTTTTTATAGAGTCTTTATTTCTTTCGAGATTTGGAGTGTGCAGATATACTTTTTGGCCGATTTCGAAAGATCTGTGTTTCGCGCCTGTACTCAATCTGTATTCCTGTTGTTTTTTCGCTGCTTGTTTAAAATTTTCCTCAACTGCCTTTTGCGCCTGTGCGTATATTTTTAGTCGATTTTCCACATATTCGGGAATTGAGTTATATTCCTCCTCGGACAATTTGTGATTAATGGTGTAGGGAACATTAGGTTCAAAACCGAACATTAAATAGTGAGGGCTATACTTTGTTGTACTGTGCCGTTGAGCATTGTACATTAGTTGGTAGAATTCAATACCTTTGACCCAATTGTGGTTTTCCCTAGCAAAGATAGCTAGTGAAGTTTTCAGTTGTTTATGAGATGCCTCGTTCATCCCATTTGTTGAGGGTCTGTAGCTTGTGGTTTTAAGTTTATTTATGCCTAATTTTTCCGCCAGAGAGGTTAAAATGGTTCCCACAAAATTTGACGCGCAGTCCGACAGTAAATTATCAAAAAGGCCAAAAATAGATATGAAATTAAGCAATTTATCTGCAACTTCTGTTGCTTTTTGGGTCTTAAGAGGGTAAATTTGCATGTAGCGGGTAAAGTAGTCGTTTACACAGAGAATATATTTGTGTCCGCATGGACTTTCATTTAGGGGTCCTACTATATCAATGCTCACGTATTGTAAAGGCTTTGTGGCTAAAATATTATTTTGTAAAGGTGCCTGAGGATATCTCCTGGGAGATTTGTAGTGTGAACAGTCTGTACACGACTTCACAAATTCCTCGGCATCTACGTACATGCCTTTCCAATAAAAATACATTGTCATATTTTGGTACGTTTTTTCATGCCCAACATGGTTCGCATGAGTTAAATGTAGGATGTTGGGTCTATACTTTTTGGGGATTACTAGTAGTGTATTTCTTCCATTATGTTGTGGGTTGCTTACCCGACGCAATAGTAAATCATTTTCTA
Source organism: Tetragnatha versicolor (assembly GCA_024610705.1). Classification (NCBI taxonomy): domain Eukaryota; kingdom Metazoa; phylum Arthropoda; class Arachnida; order Araneae; family Tetragnathidae; genus Tetragnatha; species Tetragnatha versicolor. The sequence continues at coordinate 62,432,730 of JANDEH010000001.1, forward strand.
AGAGGTAGTCGCGTTCGGATAGTTTTAAGGTTTGGGGTCTGAATTTTATCTTCTCAATGATTTCATTCAATTCTACGTCTTTCTGCTGTTCACGTTGTATATCCGCGATTGAAGGAATTTCTATAGTGCATGCATTTATGGGGGTGACTTGTTGTTCTTGGAAAGGATATCTACTGAGAATGTCTGGCACAATGTTTTCTTTCGATCTAATGAGTTTGAAATCAATATCGTACTCCTGTAATTTTAGAATTTGCCTCGTCACTCGCGTGGCTGGGTTTTCGAGTGTTTTTATTTGGGAGAGGGCTTTATTATCACATTCCACGATCAATTTCCTTCCGTAAACATAGTATTTAAAAGCGCGAAGATTTTCAGTTAATGCGTATAGCTCTAATTCATAGATAGGATATTTGGCCTGCGTATCGTTTAATTTTTTGGAGTAAAAAGCTATGGGTCTTTTTATTCCAGTGTTCTCGTCTAATTGACTTAAACAGCCCCCGATTGCTCTCGTACTAGAGTCTGTGGATAGAATAAATTTTTTATGAAAATTGGGGTGTATTAAGACTGGGGCTTTATCTAATGCTTCCTTTAAAATTACAAAAGCATTTTGTGCCTCTGCGTTCCATTTGAATCTTCCCTTGTTTTTCAGTAAATCAGTTAGAGGGGTTGAAATTTTAGAGTAGTCTTTTATATACCTTCTGTAGTAGCCCGTTAGACCCAGAAATCCTCTTACTTGTTTCAAGTTTTTAGGAGATTTAAAATTTGAGATTTTGATTAAGTTTTCATTTGATGGTTTGGACCCTTGCTCGTTTACTTTATGCCCTAAAAATGTTATTTGTTTAGTCGAGAATTCGCATTTCTTGGGATTGATCGTAAGATTATGCATTCTTAATTGAATGAAAAATTGCTCCAATTTGAATAGCATTTCATTTAAACTACTCGCTCCAATAGCGAAGTCGTCAATGAAATTGGCAATATTTAAATGCCTTAAGGGTGCTAGTATTTTGTCTGCTAATTTTTGGAGCGTAGCACTGCTAAAGCTCGATCCCATGGGCATAGTTTTGAACTGGAAAGCACCGAAGGGTGATTGAAAAGCAGTGAACCGTTTTTGTTCATCTCTTAATAAAATTTGGAAGAAAGATTGGTTCAAGTCTATAGTTGTAAAAAATTTAGATCCGCTAAGTTTATCAATCTCTGCATTCATTAGGGGTAAGGGGTGGTTTGAGTACGTTACTAATTTATTTAAAGCACGAAAATCAACGCAAGTTCTATATGATTGCGGCGTTCCGGGATTATTTTTCTTCTTCACCATTACTAGTGGAAAGGTGATGTAACTATTCGAAGGTTCTATTATACCTGCTTCTAACATTTCATCTAAATGTTCCCTTAAAATATCCTTTAGAGCATGTGGGACTGGGAAATATTTGGCTGATTTTAGTTCGTCGCTTTTAACCGAGAACTCTGGCTGAACTAAATTTGTGCGCCCCAGCGTTCCCAACCGTTTGCTGAAAACATCCGCGTATTTCATGAGTAGTTTCAGCAACTTAGACTTCGTGGGATTATCTAAGTGTTCCAATTTAAAGTCCGATTCGTTTAGTTCTTCCCTACGGATTTTTCTAATGCTCTTTATGTCGGCGTCTTCTGTGTCAGTGTCTACTGTCGCGATTCTTGTGCTTTTGTTTAGGATTATGTTGTTAGCAGTTAAATTGGTGATTAATAGATGTGTAGTTCTGTTCTTACCGATAGATACTACTGCCGGGGTTACTTCAATATTTTTGTTGTTTAGAGAGGGGTTTAAAATTACGTCTTGATTAAGATCGAAATTCGGTCCTATTTGTAAAGTAATCATGGCCGTTTCATGTGGGCTTAGATTACACTTATTTACTAATTTTGCATATGTATGAATACGTAAGTTGTTTATATCTGCGCTATCTTTGCCCGATATTTCTAACTTTTGTTTATTGTTTATTAGCACATTACGGCCAAAATCTAAAGTAACATTATTTTTTTTTAAGAAGTCATAACCCAGTATCATAGAATAATGGGAGAACCGTTGGTTTACAATATAGAAAGGGTGTTTAATTATCATGTCCGCAATATTTATGGTTATCTCATAACACCCGTGAATTTTAAGAGGCTCGTCATTTACTGACTTGATAGTTACCCATGAAGGGACCCGTTTTATGCTAACCTCATTTTTTATTTCTTCAAATTTTTCCCTAGTGAGCAATGAACATGCTGCTCCACTGTCTAGTAGGGATAGAATGGGTGTTTTTCCGATATTCAGGGTCACTACCGGCAGTAGATTCTTTGTAGCGAATTCTGTGCCATGTTGTGTTGTGTTGATGAATGTGACCGATTTCTTATTCGCATTAGGTGTGTGTATTTTTTGCGTACGGTGTGTGTTGAATTTTCTGTTAAATTTCTCCCCGTGCGCACGCGTGTTTACCTCTCGTGGTCCCCAGAATTCATATCGACCTCTCTCCCCACTCGTGGCATTATTATAGGCGATGCGAGGCCTGTCTCCCCAACTCTCGTAAATTTCCCTTTCGGTGGGCCACCTGTATTCTCTATTATTATATCGCCTTCTTATATCCCAAATGGGCTGCGGTCTACAATACGTGTATTCGTATTGGTAGGGGGGTATTTCGCGCTCCCGGGGATGCCAACGATGATTTCCGAAGTCATGATACAGTTGGGGTGGGGTGTACTGTGGACAGTAATATTGGTAGCTACCTGCATATTTTCTCCCTCTCGAGAAGTTGGGATGCTCTCCCCTCGACTTTTCAATCCCATACGATCTATACTTTACTTCCCTAGACTTTATGTGGAGGTTTGCGATCTCCTTTGTTAAGTTTGTTGAATCTTCGCTGATGAGTTGAAAGTTATTTTGGGGCAAGTTTAAGTTGTCTGCGCCTAGAGCACTCACAGTCTGCGCGATATATTTTTCATTTGCCTGCAGTAGTTGAATAAATCGGATGCCCTCTTCAAATGAGGAAACATCCTTATTTAAAAGTTGTGACCTATATTGAGGCAGGACACTCTCAAAAAGACGTGCTAATCTAATTTGGTCATATATTATCTGTATTTCGGGGGATTCAAAGTTAATTTGGCCAAAAAATTCTCTGGTTACCTTAGTGAGCCTAGCGGCGAATTTTCTTATGTCTTCCTCCGGCTTTTGCCGACAAAAGGAGAGATTTTGTTGCCTAAGGGCTAGATTTTGATATTTTTGAAAGAATTCCGTAAATTTCGATTTAAATATTTTTAAGTTGGTTTCATGTGCCAACTCCACATTATTTATTAGGTTAGTGAGAGCTTCGCCTTTGACTTTAGATTTTAGTATTGATATTTTTTGAGAATCCGGGATGTTAAGTCCTTCAATAAGATTGTTAAAGGCGTCGAGAAAATAATCGAGCGTAACCGCCGATTTTCCGTCGAAGACGGGTATCCAATTTTGGATTATGGCTAAATTCTCCATTGTGTTTACCAATTTACAGTTTGAGTTATGTTTAATTTACAATTATGTTTCTTATCTAACGCGATATTTTATTTATGTCCCTTAAATACACATCTCATGACAAATCATATCCCCCTTTTGTTAAACAAATATATAATATACACTTGAGTGACATAATGTTTCATATAAAACAATCTATATTTGTTAAAATTTTATGCCATTGGAACTGTTGGACTCTAGTCATGTTTGTTCTCAGAGCTGTCATCATTATACTTGTTTTTTTTACTTCTTCCCCAGTTATGTTCGCGGGTGGTCACGGATACCACTTGTTGGAGAGGGAATACTCCAATGAATTAAAAATATGGTTATCTATTCTCTCAACTTTAATTTTCCCTATTTTTTTCCTTGGCCGGATCTTAGTGTAATTTAATACGACAGCACAGAGAATAAACACACCAGAGTTACTATTTACATTAAGATTTATTAAATTAAATATGAAATATATATATACAATAAATTACAGTTACAATATTAAGAGTAGTGGTATATTAAATTTTATGCTCCAATCAGTTAATATCATACTAATCTACTTAACAATCATTTGGCTTAATTCTTAATTCTTCTTCAATTCATATTAAATCTCCTCGCATTACTTCAATCATGCATTATTCGTTCCAAGGGCATAGTAATAATAAGTTTCATTTTCAAATACACTATATTATAATCAATCATATACATGCTAATGAGAAAATTATCTTGAGAATATACACATATATCATATTATCTTAAAGGACCAAGTGGGAGCTTTTTTTATAGAATGCACATACCATTTGTTGATTCGAAGATACACATAATCCTTATAGGCACTCGCATTTGAAACGTACTTCCATTTGGTTACATTATTTTATCGCTCTTAGGCATATTGGCCCTCGCGGGCGTTCTTTGCCAAACCGCACCCTCGCACTTCACTATCCGAAAATTTTTATATTGAGAGCCCCGTTTCCTCGCCCCCTTCAGTTTTATATGTTGCTACCCCCTTCTGGGTGGTGCTTAGGTTGACCATTCGGGTGGGGTATCCACGCCCAAGGCCTGTCCTGGGGGCACATCACCCAATCTTGGTGTTTCCTGTTGTATCTACTGTAGCCTATGGTAAGCCACCCTTTTGCTTTGGTGTCCTTAAATTTATAGGTGACTATCACCCTGCTTGCCGCTTGCCCCCAGGTGTGCGTACAAAATTTACCATTATTTAATCTTACTTTGCCCTATTATTCTGGGCCGCCTTGTGGCGCCCGCCGTCCGAGGCAACTTTTGTGAATACCAGACTCTTTGTAGCCCCCTTCTTATTCCTGCGGTCTACTTGTCTCGTAATTCCATCATCGTGTTTTCGTGCGGCTCCCTTTCCGCTTGTTATTCCTGAGGTGCAGCATTTTTGCGCCCTTTCGTGGGGAAGCTTTTGTGTTCTTTTCGGGGGAAAGTGATGCAGGTGGCCGATGGAATGAATTTTGATTCCAGCTGGCCAACACTAATAACAAAATTCTTGCCCGTTACACTACACACAAAAAAATGTTTTGAAATTGTCTGTCATTAGTCCAACTTCATCAAAAACAAATTTACCATCCCAAATTCCCCAAGCTTTTCTCCAAATGATGTATATCTAGAAGTTTTTATCAAACAACAGAAAAACTCAAGCTTGAATGGCATAACGAAACTAATCAAAATCATCAATCAATTTATGTGTCACAGCCAGTTTTTATAGCAGTCGAAATGTGTAACATGCATTTAGCGATGTATAGTTGAAAAGGGATCCATTCATTACTATGAGGTTGGCGTGTTAAACGTCATTTACACTCGGTTCAGAATCAGCATTAGAATTAGGCATTATTAACAACATCGAGTTAAGGCGCTAATAAATGGGTTTCGACGGTGACACTTGTATTAGAGGTAATTCGTTCGCTTTTGAGTGCGACAGGTTTTACACCAACGTGATCACATAAAAAATGAATCCTGAATGTATGTTTTTGTAAAACAAAATTTGCTCTTGTTTGCTATCTATTGTTATAATTTGCTGTTTTGATCAGAGTTTATCGAATGATTTTTCTGATCATTTTTATTGTATGGAGTAAAAGGTGTTTTTAAAGCAATAAACTATCTTTGATGTATTATATCAACATTTAACATCAAATAGACTTTTGAAATAGGGTGTCCCATAAATAATGGGTCACACTCCTAGGGGGGATAGAAGACACCTAAAAAATTATTGAAAAATTCAATTTGTAGAAAAACTGCTATTGGTAGAAATTTAATTATGGTCTCGAAAATTGTAGTTTAATATGATCTTTAAAATTATCTCAAAAGTCTTCACCTTAAAATGTTTTTTATTGTGGAAAAAGTTAAAAAACCACAAAAAAATGTGAAAATTCTGCCCAAACCTTATTTTGTATTTCGAAATCATCTCTTTTGATTTTATAATCTGAAAGATCATAGTTGTAAACCCTTAAGTCCAAAGTTTAACGTAAAAACTATCAATATTAAACGCTTGAGATCCTGTTAAAGTTCGGTTTTTGTGTGCGCAAACTGGTTTCCTATAGCCATTTCTAAAACGACATCAGTCTGCGGACGAAAAAAACGGACTTATACCGTGCTTTAACAGGATCTCAAGCATTGAATATTGATGGTTTTTACGTGACACTTTGGACTTAAGGGTTTTTGACTATGATCTTTCAGATTATAAAATCAAAAGAAAGGATTTCGAACTAAAAAATGAGGTTTGGGCAGAATTTTCAAATTTTTTTGTGTTTTTTTTTAACTTCTTTCCCAATAAAAAAATTTTAAAGTGAAGACTTTTGAGATAATTTTAAAGATCATATTAAACCACAGTTTTTGAGACCATAATTAAATTTCTACCAATAGCAGTTCTTCTACAAATTGAATTTTTCAATAACTTTTTTGGGGTGTCGCTCCATTTTTAACTCCCTGGGATTTGGTCTGGGACCCCCGAATCCTAATGGATTCTGACTCGGCTAGGTGTCTTCTATCCCCCCTAGGAGTGTGACCCACTATTTATGGGACACCCTGTATAAAATTTTCAATGAAGAACTTCAGACTGTGAAATAATTGAAATAAAATATAGTATGTTGCTGTTTTTATTTTTTAGACCTTAGAGAACATAGTTAATCTTATCTTAACTATAAAAATATATTTAACAATTTGCGTTCAAATAGTTCTGTTCATGAGTCTATTTATTCTATTTTTGAGTCTAATAAGCCCATAGAGAACAAGTAATGCATTGGATCCAAATTTCTCATCGTTGATCTTCGGAAAGCTTCCGTTACAAAAGATCTTTGTTTAAGATGCTTCAGCGTCTTTGTTTTCCGGTCCTTTAGTTGATGGCATGAAGTAAATTTCAGATGATAGATCAGAATGGACCTAGTATTCCATAATACCCGACACACCATCTTAGATTCTGAACCCTTTTATTGGCGGATAAAACATTGATGAATAAGAAACGACGAAAGCATATGAAACTACCATGCTTGATAACAAATTTAAAGTCTCAGAATTACTGGTAGGTTAAAATCTTTGAACCTTTACCGGCGAAAACTTTCGGAAATCCCAAAACACACTTTGTTTTGCAGCGACTTTAACGACAATAACCAGAAGTTAACTCTTTGTGCACTGCATCATGGGAGTCTTCCTTAAGTCTTTCATGGTATTCCCATGTGATGACAGCCCGAGAGATGGAAGAAACCTCGGTATTCCATATTACCCGGGACTATTCCATAATACCCTATTCTCCTCTCCTCTACATACTAAATGAAACTTATAAATCTTCAGAAAAATCTAGAGGCATAAGCTAAAATCCTATTAATTTCTATGTTAATTTGCGATACAAAAATATATTAATTTTATCAGTAATAAAGAGGTATTCACTTAAAATTGTCGACTAAAAAGTAGTCTATAGAGTTAAGAGATAGAAAGTTAAAAAATATAATGTTTAAAGAAAAAAGGATATCAGGTGATACTATATTTTTATCATTAATTATTATTAAAAAATATAGACATTCAAAAAAAAGGTTTAACATCAATTATTCAGTTCAAGTAAAATATGCTTTTTAAAAGCGGCAAGAAAAGATAATTTTATTTTAAAAGTTTAATGTTGTTTCATATATTTTCAATTGATTTAAAAATTAAAACTGTTTAATTAAGCGTTTGTAAATATATAGAATTGATTTTGGAAAAATATATTTTAGGGTTGAGTTTAAAAGGTTATGGCAAGGCTCCTTTAAAATTATATGTTGTAGATTTATTTCACTTTAAATATAATTCCATTTTAACTAATTGTTTTTTATATTCATGCATCAATAAGCAATTTAATATTTACTGAAGAAAAATTACCATTTTGAGGGGGAAAAACTTATGCACGAAAATATTAAATTGACTGCTCTCAAATAAGTGCTGGTTTGTTAGAATAAACGACTTTGAAAAATCACTAAACAATAATATATTCAATTTGAACTCAAATATTCCTCTGAGTGTTCGTTCAACTTGATCAACTAAATACAATTTGTCACTCCAATTTACCACTCTTATCCCTCAGATTCAAATATAACTTGGATCAATGAGTTACTTGAACAATAAAACACATTAATAATTTATGCTCATTCACAATATGGCTGTCATTATGAGGATTAACCGCAATGTTGTATCACTAAACGAATATTTCTAGTATTCGTGTTGAGATCTAGATAGGTATACCAATTATGCTACTGAAACAATTTAGCCCGAGAAGACTGGGAGAAGATACTGTTCCGCCTCACCGCTTTCTTTCTAGTACTTTCTGTGCTTCCTTAACAGACAAAATGGAGCGATTATGAACCACTTCCTCTCCTAGGTTATCCTTTTATTTTATTACTTATCGGAGAAGCCTCTCGTATTGTATGGCAACTTGTTCATCACAGGAAGTGGGGAATGTATTTGTGTAAGTTAATTGAGAGTAAGTAAAAGATGGCGGGATATTCTTGACGTTGATGTAAGGAATGAAAGTGATATGATTGATTCGATAAAAGCTGTCATCTTCGATTGATAAAGAAGACTTTTATAGTATGTTGTAAGGTAAGTAATAGTAGTAATGATAAAACTTTTAAGGGGACACAGTACCATTTTTTGTCAAAATTTGGGAAAACATTTTTTTTCTTCTAAACTAATCTACAGGGTGTCCCATAAATAGTGGGCCACACTTCTAGAGGGGATAGTAGAAACCTAGACGAGTCAGAATCACATAGGAATCGGGGGTCCCAGACCAAATCCCAAAGAGTTAAAAATGGAGCGACACCCTAAAACAATTATTGAAAAATTCAATTTGTAGAAGAACTACTATTGGTAAAAATTTAATCGTGGTCTCAAATTTTGTGGTTTAATATGATTTTTAAAATTATGCTGAAAGTTTTCACTTAAAAATTTTTTTCTACGAAAAAAAGTCAAAAAACCACAAAAAAATGTGAAAAATATGCCAAAACTTTATTTTGTATTTGGAAATCCTTTCTTTTGATTTGATTATCTGAAAGATCATATTTTAAAACTCCAAAGTCCAAAGTTTCACGCAAATACCATCAATATTAAACGCTTGAGATCCTGTTAAAGTTTGTATTTTGAGTGCGAAAACAGCTCCAGAAAACGAACGTTCAGGGAGAATCTACGAGTTACGGATAGATAATCGCTAACTTTCTTTTATCTCCCAGTTTGGCGAAACATACCAAGCTCCTACAGATCGCCAAGACAGCTTGGGCAATTTGTTGTTGGCGAAAGTTGGCGAGGAATCTCGTATCGCAAATAATGGCGAGAAATTCAGCGAGCATCAATCCGTAATTCGTAGATTTTCCCTCAACGTTTCTTTTCTGTATCTCTTTTCGCAAGCAAAAATCAAACTTTAATTAGATCTCAAGCGTTTAATATTGATGGTATTTACGTGAAACTTTGGACTTAAGGGTTTTCAACTATGATCTTTCAGATTATCAAATCAAAAGAAAGGATTTCTAAATACGAAATAAAGTTTTGGCAGATTTTTCACATATTTTTGTGGTTTTTGACTTTATTTCGTAGTAAAAAAATTTTTAAAATGAAAACTTTTACAATGATTTTAAAGATCATGTTAAACCACAAAATTTGAGACCATGATTGAGTTTTTACCAATAGTAGTTCTTCTACAGATTGAATTTTTCAATAATTTTTTTGGGGTGTCTCTCCATTTTTAACTCCCTGGGATTTGGTCTGGGACCCCCGATTCCTATGTGATTCTGACTCGTCTAGGTGTCTACTATCCCCTCTAGAAGTGTGGCCCACTATTTATGGGACACCCTGTATATGCATTTGTCTATCATCCTACAAATTTTCAAAACTTTTCATTGATAAATATCCAAGCTGTAGTTGATTTCATATCTGAAAGTATTAAGGTCTCTATGGCTAATAGAAACTTCTAAGTCCTTTTACTCGGAATCACTGTTTCATTGTTTAAAATGCTAAGACTTTTTATCTATTGGACCAAATCTCTTTAAATGTTTTCTGACTATTGTTGGAAGTGTAACCCAGGAAAACGGTGCTAAAAAGTGACGTTTTAAAAATTTTCATATAGAAGTTTTTTTTTCGACGGTTTTATATGTTTTCGAGGGCACTGATTACGAATATGAAGTTTGCTCCCACGTGGGGGGTCGGCTTCATATCGAAAATCGCAAAAAATCGATAATTTTTTGCTCTTTTTTCGATTCTTCGCTTATATTTCAAAAACTATAAATTTCTCGAAGATAATTTCAATTACAAAGTTGAAGTAAACAAAATTTCCTACAAAATTCACTCCTCAACTTTGATTTTCTGAAGAGTGGTTTTTCCGCTAGAGCGCGCTGAAAAACATCGATTTTTTTGCCATTGCACAAAAATAAGGAAAACGCGCGTTTCTATCCTCTATAAAATGAAAACTACTCCCGTTATCAACAAAAATTTTATACCACGTGAAAGAGCATTTAATTTTCTATAAATAACAGGCTTTCCATTATCATTTTTTGAGAAGGGGGGAGGGAGTGAAGCAAAGATCGATAATAAAACTGTTGCTGCTCTCGGACCAAACGGACTTTAGCGGTTGTTAATCTGCTCTCTGCGCTTTATTTCCGGTATATTACCAATAAAATAAGTTGTTTTGGATTAATTGATGACTAAGCATGCTTAATAAAATAAAATTTTAAATTTATTTATGAAATATTGGGTGTTTTAGGCAGAATTTTAATCAATTTTTTAAATTCATATATTAAATTATGGGAGTGTTTTAATGAACGAATTTCTTTGTTTTTTGCATTGCTAAATCCGAATTTCAAGTTTATTTTAATTTTGAAAGTCATCTTCACATCAAAAATTGCAAAAAATATAAAAATTTTGCTTTTTTGTTCGGTTTTTCATCGATTTTCTAAAATAATATTCCTTTTACGAAAAATAGCATGACACCAAATTAATGTACGTAAAATTTCCTATAAGATGCACTGGTTCATTTTTATTTTGCAAGAAACGATGTACGTTTTATAGCGTTTTGAAGAAAAGCAATTTTCATGTTTTTGTGTAAAGTCAGGAAACAGCTGTAATTCAGCGCGCTCTAGCGTAAACACCTCTGATTATAAAATTAAAGTTAAATAGTGCATTTTGTAGGAAATTAAATGTACTTTCATTTGGTATAAACTATTTGTCGGTAACTTGGATTTATTTAAAGCTGTAGTGGGAGAAATCGAGCTTTCATCACTTTTTTGTAGAAAAACATGAAAATTGCTTTTCTTCAAAACGCTATAAAACGTACATCGTTCCTTGCAAAATAAAAATGAACCAGTGCATCTTATAGAAAATTTTACGTACATTAATTTGGTGTCATGCTATTTTTCCGAAAAAGAATATTATTTTAGAAAATCGATGAAAAACCGAACAAAAGAGCAAAAGTTTTATAGTTTTTGCAATTTTTGTTGTGAAGATGACTTTCAAAATTAAAATAAACTTGAAATTCGGATTTAGCGATGCAAAAATATATAAATTCGTTCATTAAAACACTCCCATAATTTAATATATGAATTTTAAAAATTGATTAAAATTCCGCCTAAAACACCCAATATTTCATAAATAAATTTAAAATTTTATTTTTATTAAGCATGCTTAGTCATCAATTGATCCAAAACAACTTATTTTATTGGTAATATACCGGAAATAAAGCGCAGAGAGCAGATTAACAACCGCTAAAGTCCGTTTGGTCCGAGAGCAGCAACAGTTTTATTATCGATCTTTGCTTCACTCCCTCCCCCCTTCTCAAAAAATGATAATGGAAAGCCCGTTATTTATAGAAAATTAAATGTTCTTTCACGTGGTATAAAATTTTTGTTGATAACGGGAGTAGTTTTCATTTTATAGAGGATAGAAACGCGCGTTTTCCTTATTTTTGTGCAACGGCAAAAAAATCGATGTTTTTCAGCGCGCTCTAGCGAAAAAACCACTCTTCAGAAAATCAAAGTTGAGGAGTGAATTTTGTATTAAATTTTGTTTACTTCAACTTTGTAATTGAAATTTCCTTCGAGAAATTTATAGTTTTTGAAATATAAGCGAAGAATCGAAAAAAGGGCAAAAAATTATCGATTTTTTGCGATTTTCGATATGAAGCCGACCCCCCACGTGGGAGCAAACTTCATATTCGTAATCAGCGCCCTCGAAAACATATAAAACCGTCGAAAAAAAAACTTCTATATGAAAATTTTTGAAAAAACTACCGTTTTCCTGTACTAGTGAGTATAACAAAAATTGGCATTTGTTTCATCATTAAACATCGTAGATTTTTTTAAACAAATACTGAATTGAGAATTTTAGCATTTTGGGGCTTTTTTAGCTAGTGATTCAAGTAAAACCACTATGTTTAGAATTCAAAGCACCATAAACTTTAAATCGATGCTAACTTTTGTTAAACATAGTTTTATGTGTTTGAAAACCAAATTTCAAGAATGTATGTCGATTATTGTAGGAGGAGTAGAATTTTAAAAACACCTCTTAAATTTGAAGATTTTTTAAAATAAACTCATAAAATTTGAATTCAAAGATGTTTTGAGTTTGGAATATGTTTTACATGAGACAAAAATACCTATAATAATAGAAAGAGGTAGTAAATAACTATTTTAAAAATTTTTGCAAAAATGGTACTGCGTCCCCTTAAAAAGAAAAGAGAGTTACCAAAGCAACGGTTCCAATGCTGCATTTACTCACAGATCCACAGATTCCAGGAATCCATCTTCTCTTATTTGAAAATAGTCCAATTCGTCAAAGTTTTGCAAAATTTTTAACAATAATAGTTTTGGGTATAACTTGACAGTTTCTATAGAATTTTTTCATGTACTTCCTATAAGGTGATAAATTTTAAAAACAAGAAGGATCAATCCATAATTTTTGTTTTCATGTGTCAACATCGTGGTCTTTATATTGCCAGACCGCATTTAGAAAAATATCTTGCATTGATGATTTCAAAATAAAATCCAGGCATGCCACATTTACGATTGGAAAAAACCATGATCTTGCTTATTAAACAAACTATATTCAAATACACTCGTTTATTACAGTCGGAATATCATAAAATCCATAGAGTTAACTCGTTTAATTATTCAAAGAAAAACTTCGTCTAGGTGTGTTCTATCAAACCTAAAAATTATGGAAGACTTATAAAAAACTTCCTGCATATTATTTTTCTAGAAAGTTAATATTTCATAAACTGTTTTTTGCAGTTTTATAAATAAAATTAACTTAAAGCCCTCGAGAATAAATAATGTAAAGAGGCCCTTCGTTTTGAGAATGAAAACCTATAGTGAGATTTATTTTCGAAGAAAAAAATCTTAGGTATATTATCCAGGCAAGGACCACGTAATGATGTTGACGGTATTGCCTTACAAATCTTGATTGAGCGATTGTTACAATTCTCACTAAAACACAATCTGCACGCATACCCGCATCATAGAAAGAAAAGGCCTATAAAAAATTAACAATTTGGAAAGATTTCAGGGAGCGGCCGCACATTTTTTATCACCTAATCTCTTTCATAATCGTTCCAAAAGCTTCCTCATCCATCAGTATTTCGGAAGCCCCACGTGCCCGTTTCGAGCAACCTTGAACGAGGATTACAAAAAACAATAACAGCAACGCTTCCGTGGAGAGGGAACAGCACCTCAACTCAACCTCTTTTCCGTGTCGACGAAAGCAATTTCCGAAAGAAAACGACCCAAACGTGATTTATTCGCTCAAAAAACAGCCCACCCCACCCCCCAACAACCTTGTCCGTTGCCCAACTCTGGGCTTCGAACGTTCCGGAATGTCAATGTTATTCGACGTTTCCTGCATCCGGTAAATGGAATGAGAGGCAGCCACAATGGACTTACAAAACCGTTTGTCTGCCCCAAGAAAGTGAAAACAAAGAGATAAGGAATCTGTGCTGTCCAAGTTTTTTTTCGAGTACAAAAAGTCCCATAGGCCTAATCAACCTTGTTAGCCTAATTAAGAGAAAGCAACGGAAGCTAATTTAGATAGAGCACCTGAGTTTTTAATTGGTTTTGTTGAACCGTGCTAGCTGGTGTGTGGAACTGGAGTCAAAGCCCACTATGTGTGCATAGGTAAATGAGATCTGGTATTCAAAACCAGATCCGATCGCAACGCATTGTTTTAAGCGGTTGATGTGGTTAGATATTTTTTTATCTTTTCCAATAAAGTCGTGTTATGATTTTGATTGCCCAATAAGAAAAAAAGGCGCTCTTCAGTAATGGCGGTGGAGTAATTCGGGGCAAGAAAATGGCTTTCTATCCGAAAAAGAATTTTAGGTTGGGTCCCTAATGGTATCACGTTATTTTTTAATGAGACTTCTGTTTTATAATGGTTTTTCATTGTTTAAAATGTTTTGAATACAATAGTAGGTTGACCAGATTTGGGAATTTATTTTCTGTTGAATTCTTTTCTAGATCTTTCTTAAAAAATGACAACCAAATTTTTTTCACTTACAACACAACTTCTACGAGGTTGCTAGCAAGCTAGGTTTAAAATAAACATTTCTGATTAGATTTAAAATTATTTTCTTTTAATTTAAGTTAAAGGTATGGAAAGCTTGTATTTAGAATTTTATCCGAACTTTTGTAACTGAGCGTATCATTTTTATTAAAATAATAATATAGAGGTAGGCGAGTAGCGTTTTAGACATTATTATTTCTATAATTTAGTAGGAAATATTTTTATTATCATCACTGTTCAAGTGATTATTTAAGAATTTTTCAAAGTTGCATAGATGTTTTAGTTTTATTTATTGTAAAACGGGGAAGTTTTATACAAGGGGTATATTGATACACTTTTCAATATCTCAAAAACTATCGAGGTTATTTAGGTGGAGTTCTTACGAAACTTTGCCTTTATATGCCTAAGCATAACATAGGAAACCGTTAAGGTCTGTAATAATTCAAAATTTTAGTAAAAGAAACTAAATTTTTTTCGTCAAAAATTTCCAAAAGTGAATTGTAAAAAAATGTAAAATCTCCCTGAAGCTATTCTACTTCGAATACATAGATCTTTACATTCAAAAAGCAAGTTAATCCTTGTTACCAATAGAGGGTGCAGTTAAATTTTGAATAATCTTTGCCAATTTTTTTAAATAAAGGTTTTTGTTCTAAAACAACAAATACAATTGATACACTTTAAAGTGGGATACTTTGACACACTCGTGGAGCACATTGATACACGTAAAAATTCCCATATTTTGCGTAGAGAGATAAAATAAATCAGCCCCAATAATTTTAGATCCCTTAATTTACTCTCCTTTCGACATAATGCATACTTCCGTATCATACTTTATATTTTTCGCCATAGTTATTTGTGTGATTTTAGAGAAAGAACTTATAATTCTAGATCAATTCAAACTTATCAGATTCCTAAATTTTCCAAGGATATCTTTACTAAACATTTCTTTTACCTAGCACCCAAATTATTTAACAGTTTGCCTCTAAATTTAATTAGTATAAATAATTTATCTTCTTTTAGACGAAATTTATTTAATTTCTTAATAAATATCGACGATCCTGATCTATATTTTCACCTCATTTGAAGCAAAATCATTTCAATTTTGCCCAGCTTTTTGCCAATTTTTTAATTTATTAAATTGTGTTTGGTTTTTCCTTCTTTGTTAATCAATTCATGTAAGATTTTATTTTTAGGTAGCCTGAACGGGATTTCTGAATTTATCCCCTTGGCTACTAATATGTTCTTAATTTCTGTTTGTTTTCTGTCCTTGTGAATAAAGATTATTATTATTATTATTATTATTATTATTATTATTATTATTATTATTATTATTATTATTATTATTATTATTATTATTATTATTATTATTATTATTATTATTATTATTATTATTATTATTATTATTATTATTAAATATCTTTCAGAAATTTAAAACAAAATTGTTAAGGCTAAGTTAGATCAACAAGTGCTGGACATTTATGTAAATTTTTGAGTCTTTGGGTTTTATTAAGTGTTTGAGATTGGAAGCTGCTTGCATTCTTGCTATTTATATTTATAAACTTTCTAAAAGAAAATTCAGTTGATAAATACATAACCAAACGATGGAATCAGGGACTCTGAAACATCTTAGAAGTTATCTTCAACAGGTAACAAAGAACTGTATTTAAAAAAACAGTGACAAACTAACTAACCAGTTAATAAGTGTCGTATTTCTTAATTTCTGGATGACTTTCGGCAACGACACCTTTGAATTTTATTCAAATAATTCAGGAGAAACTATACCTATGACAATTAGCATCTCATTTCCCTAATTAGATATTTGTTAAAAATTACCATTTGTTAAATTTTAGATTTTTTTATCCTTGAATGTTGAATGAAAAATTTACGTTCTATATTCACTAAATTTTTACTAAAATTTAGTTTCTACCTGATTATATGTTTGATTTTATTGAAAAAATCATAAATATTGTCTTTAGAATGTTATCCAACACTTTCAAATAATATTTTCTTTACATTAAAACTTAGTATATTCTGAATTGAAGTTATTCTTTGTAATAAGTTGTTATTATTGCAAAAGTTGTAAGAACGATTACTAAATGAAACATACTCAAATTTAATCTATTACTATGGTGAATTGTATTTCCTTTTTATGATAATATGTAAATATTTCAGTAATTGGTATCCAGGTTAGTTAAATTGTCTTATTAATTTCTAACTTCTAGTTTTGTATGATGAAACCAAATCAGATTGTTAGTATTTCTAGCTTAAATTTCCCCCTATAACAACGGGGATATTTTAAGTGGTACCAAACTGTGATATTGTTTGATGTAAACCAAGTGTACTTCTGAACGAGTTTACAAACCGTAAAAGCTAGAAAGCTCTGAGTTAATCCTATTCCCCAATTTCTCGTTGTTACGTTTATTGGAATTAATACTAGTTTTTATTCTTATTTTTTTGCAATAGTATGCATGTAAAAAAATAATGCAAAGTAAGGCTCTCAGAAACTATTTTAAATAATTTCAAACTCTGTAGGAAAAATAAAAATTCGATTGTGTGTTATGATGCTACACTAAAATTAGTCCGATATTAAGAGCTTTTACCTTTTGAGCACTTTTTAAAAATCAATTTCAAATACCATGAAATATCTCTATTTTTTTATTTGATAAAAGATAGGAATATACGCGTAATTTTTTTTAATAACTATGCTTACTTTTTTTAAATTTAATTTCAAAATTTGACTTTGAAGAACGGCCCAAAAACATCACGTAACCTCATTTAATCCTAAACATTGGTTTTTAACAATGGTTCAATCGTTTAAACAATTCAAAGCGATTGTTGGTTTTCACTTAAACAAAGGATGAAACAGATCGACGTAATTTAATCCTAAACAAGTGAAAAGGGATTGTCAATTTTTATTTCAAAATATTGAATTAACTATAGAATTTTTTGAAACTTTTCATGTTGATTTTTCTTAATTTCGATTGATTTTTTTACTCGAAAAATGTATTTCTTTCTGTATTTCCCATTCCTTCCATAAAACCTCTTTGTTGTCATCTTGATTTATTGTTGAAATTTGTTAACATAACTCTTCTGTTTTATTTTTTATCATTAATCCTGAATAATACAATACCTACAAAGCATACTGGGTGTATCTGAAATGGTGCCACAAACTTTCAGGGATGATTGTACTCATCAAGACGAAGAAGAATCGGTATAGAAAGGGGGGTCCCAGACCAAATCCCAGGGAGTTAAAAATGGAGCGACACCCCAAAAAAATCATTGAAAAATTCAATTTGTAGAAAAACTACTATTGGTAAAAACTTAATCATGGTCTCAAAAATTGTGGTTTAATATGATCTTTAAAATTATCTCAAAAGTCTTCACTTTAAAAATTTTTTATCATGAAAAAAGTTAAAAAACCACAAAAAATGTGAAAATTCTACCAAAACCTCATTTTGTATTTCGAAATCCTTTCTTTTGATTTTATAATCTGAAAGATCATAGTTGTAAACCCTTGCGTCCAAAGTTTGACGTAAAAACAATCAATATTAAACGCTTGAGATCCTATTAAAGTTCGTTTTTTGTGTGCGCAAACGTGTTTCCTGTAGGGGAGAGTGGGGCTATTTCGCACATGGGGCACATTCGGACAGACGGCATTTCCCCTAGTAATTATTAATTTAAAAATCTGAAAAAAATACCAGTAGATGGAAGCATAACTACCACCTCCTGCATGAATTTTCAAAGCCCTGATCCATTTTGTTGTATACTTACTAGAAATTTGCTAGCGTTAGAAGCAGCAAAGTAAATTTTCTTGTCATTTTGTTGGCGTAAAATATCAATCAAAAATAACTCTTAAGTGGACATTCAGAATTTTATTCAGTAGAGGCACTACTAAAGTAAGTTTCTAGAGAGGTTTTATTTCCCTGCTTTAATTATAAATATCTTGTTGGGACGTGGTAAGCTTGAACTGGTAGATGGGGCACATTTGTACACCAAAAGATGGGGCAGATTCGGACAGTGTGAATGTGCCTCATCTTTCCCATTTTTGATTATGAGAGTGATTTATATGTTTATAAGTGCAGTATATTTAATAACTTGAAGTTTAATTGTTTTTTATTGTAATTGTTTCAAAATTTGGTGATAATAGAAAATAACATCTTGAAGAAAGCTTCCGTTTTAAGGAATTTAGACTCAGATTTAAACACTGAAGAAATAAATGTCCCTACTAAAAAGAAAATTTTGTTATGTTGGTCAAATAGAAAATTTGGAATTGAATGATGGGTGTTTATTTAAAATTAATAATGAAAAACTTTAAAATTAATGACGAAACTTTTATTTTCCCAGTAAGTAATGATTCAGCATTCATACAAAAAGATATTATCGTATTAAAAGTTCCCCAACCGTCAGTTTCAGGTGTTAATAAGCGAGCTGTTGGTTCACTTTTCTTTTCGAATAAAACCTGACTGTTAAAATATTGTGTGTGTGGTTGAACTTTTTCTAACTAATTATATTATGTGAAGTATGTCAATGTGCAATATACTCTTCATTACTACAATTGTTTTCGTCATCA
Source organism: Tetragnatha versicolor (assembly GCA_024610705.1). Taxonomy (NCBI): domain Eukaryota; kingdom Metazoa; phylum Arthropoda; class Arachnida; order Araneae; family Tetragnathidae; genus Tetragnatha; species Tetragnatha versicolor. The sequence goes on from JANDEH010000001.1 coordinate 62,451,803, forward strand.
AAAACTTAGATGTTCAATATTTTCTGAAGCTGTTTTCTTTTTGTAAAAAAATCTTCAATTCAGAGAAAAAATATTAAAAATGCCAAATATTTCGTTTAATTATCCTTACTTTAAAGGGCCATAAAGTTTTAATTTGTAAAAATAATTATTGTATAATTTTTTGCATGTGTACGAATGTGCCCCACACGTGTGCGAAACTGCCCCATCCATGGGGCACATTCGCACGAAATTTCTCGTTTTTTAGATTGATGATATAGGTTAGAAATTCTAGATGAATGCGACCAATTATCGTTCTAAAATATCGGGAAAGGTCTTAACTTTCATTTGAATCCGAGTTTGTTTCAATATCGCATCTAGATCCAGAGAAATATGCCGAAATGCACTTTTTGTGCGAATGTGCCCCGTTCTCCCCTAAATGTTGATGGTTTTTACGTGACACTTTGGACTTAAGGGTTTTCGACTATGATCTTTCAGATTATTAAATCAAAAGAAATGATTTCGAAATACAAAACAAAGTTTTGGAAGAATTTTCACATTTTTTTTGTGGTTTTTTAACTTTTTCCATGAAAAAAATTTTTTAAAGTGAAGACTTTTGTGATAACTTTAAAGAACATATTAAACCACAATTTTTGAGACCATAATTAAGTTTTTACCAATAGTAGTTCTACAAATTGAATTTTTCAATGACTTTTTTGGGGTGTCGCTCCATTTTTAACTCCCTGGGATTTGGTTTGGGACCCCCCTTTCTATACCGATTCTTGTTCGTCTTGATGAGTACTATCATCCCTGAGAGTTTGTTGCCCCATTTCAGATACACCCTGTATAAAATAATTTTTATGATTAAAAAAAACTAATTAAGGTTGAAAAAATATTATTTTTAGATAAAATGATGCTGAAAGAAAAGTTATATTTTCGAATTTTTTTTCATCGCTTAATATTGTATTAGGCTTTTTATAATGAGTTTTTCGTTAGTTTTGGTAGTTTTTTTTATATATTAATAACCTAATTTAAAAGGAAATAAATTACTTAAATGGACAATTGGTACTCAATTACAGCTGAAATTATACATTTATGTTAATGTATTTCATGCTTTGGTATTATATGAATTGCTTAAAAATGATTTCTTCTTACTGAAATGTACTTCTATGAGCGTAGGTTTTTTTTTCAAGAAATGAATATCTTTCAATGTGAAAAATTAACAAATTTTTTGTTAAAACAAAGAAATATATTTTTAAAGTAATAAACGTACAGGAAAAGACATTTATCCATTACCTCGTTAAAATTTTGATCTTCCTTTCAGAATTAATATCTTCTTATTACTTTGTGCAATTTAAATGTATTGAGCTGATTTGTGATAATTTTAATAATTGATTTAAATGAAATAAGGAAGTTGCATGTGTCAGATTTTTAAAAACAAACAAGTGTTCCGTATGGTTTTTCGTATGGTAAAATGAAATATCTAGTCAGTTTTTCAAAAAAATGTACAGGTAATTAAATATTTTAATTTAAAAGTCGAGAAAAAAACACGTGACTGTAAACGTTTATTGTTTAAACTATAAGATGACGTCAACAATAATACCATCAACTCCATTGCTTTACTACAATGTTTAGTATAAGATGACGTCACATCCAAACTCTTGGCGTTTTCGCGCGCTTTTAAAAAGGGGATTTTTGTTAATTTTTTTGACAATCAAAAAATTTCTCGATCGGCCTCAAATTTTGGGTAGTTGCTTATTTTTGCAAGAGGAATCGATTAAAAAAATAAAAAAAATCATGCAGCTTCCTTATTGCTTCTCTCTGTAGAAGTATCAAGATTAATAAACCTATTTGGATGATAAAGGCACGAAGTAAAGAATTTGGTTTTTTAGGTATTGATATTCATGTAAATCAGTGGTTCCCAACCTTATGTGGCCCATCGCCCCCTTTCTAGGGGTTGACTTACAACTATCGCCCCCTTTTTATTCTCATTGTATGTCTGATTTTAATATGAAGTAAAGTGTAAATAATAAAGTAATTTTATGTCTGGGGGGCGTCAGCTAGAAAAACAGGTTTTTAACTAGTTATGGTACACCTCTTCCTAATTCCGGACATATATTTTTAGGTAGGATTTGGATTTTGATGAACTAATTTTAAAAAAGTTTTGAAAAATTAAGTTCCAAGTACATAAGGGGGATTTGGGGGTCCTCCCCCAGAAAATTTTTGGAAATTTGACCCTAAGAAACAGAGTTTTAACTTGTTTTGGTACATTTAGTCTGAATAAAGTCTGTCAGTACTATTTTATTTTCCCCCTTTGAATACTCATCGCCCCCCAATCGCCCCCCACTTATTTATCGCCCCCTTGATAACACAAATCGCCCACCTGTGGTTGATCGCCCCCAGGTAGGTAACCACTGATGTAAATAATAGTATAATTTTCACTTCCTTAATAAGGATGTATGTAAAGATATTACTTTTAAAGTGTCATTTGTCTGTATAAATATAAAAACAATTTCTTAAGGTACGTGAAAAAATAATGCAACTTTATTGCAAAATTATATACATTTAAAAATATTTTTGATGTAAAAATGGTATGAACAATAAATACAGGAAGAAGAAAAATCTCCCACATTTTCCATAATGGGAAACTGGTCCTCTATTTCTTCACTAAGGAATGAAATACCTGTAAGATATAAAAATTTCATGATTAAAGAAAAAGTTATTATACTCAAGTCATCAATATTTATTTTTAATACAATTTTTTTTAAATTTCATCTTAATAATTATTCATCTCTCATAAAGCTCTGATTTACATTTCACAAAATATTGGCACCTAATGTTTTTGAACTGAAAAAGAAACTTCCTCAATTAAGTTACAAATTTATTTGTGATAATTCCAGTAATTGGTTGCATTAATTATAAAAATTGGAAGTTTAATCGCATTATTATTTAAAAAATATTAATATCAACTTAAAAAGATTAAATAATAATATTATTAGTTTAACATAAAAAGTTAATTTAATGCTTTTAACAACTAGATAAAATGTCAAAAACTAGATGTAATAAAAACTCTGTAGAAATACAATCTGTACAAAATTAAAAAATGAATATTAAAAGTTTATTAGCGCAAGTACTTTACCTTATTTAGGTAACAATTATTTTACTTTGACATTCCGTAAATTTATAGGCAAGAATAAATATTTCTGTAATATAATCCAATTTTATGAGAATCAACAAAATAAAAAGGGCTAGCCTTAGTATTGACACACATTAGTGCTTCTCTCCAACGTTAGTGCGCGAAGAATGCCATTAAATTCACATTCTCTTTCCCTTAATCCCTCGCATTGAAAATATAATTTACCTACTTATTTTTATTATTACGAACGGACTTTGAGTACAAACCTTCAGCTTATAAAAGAAAGTATAAGTGTGAAATTCAGGATATGAATTAATGGTCCCTTGAAAGAATTTATTCAATAAAACAGTGATGATAGGTACAATTGAATGAACAAAATGATTGTTGGAATGAAACGAATGTTCCTTAATCCCATCTAGAGTTTTGAAAGTGTGAGTTCTTGTAGAAAAGAGAGAACTCCCATAAGTTTCGAAATGTCTAGTTTTTGTACTTATTTTTTATAAAGGAAAGAATTACACATTTTGATGTGAGTTGTGACGAGGGATTATCTTTATTCCAAATAAAAAAATTGTGAAACTCACAATAGATGCCAATATGACAAGATTTAAAAAAAAATTCCAAATGTTTTCCATGATGTGTTTAAAAAAATTATAACTGTTCAAAAAGAGGTTAAACTAAAAAATATTAATTAAGATAAGGAATGAGAGACGTGTGGTATCAACTAAATGTAAGCAAAAAGTGTAATAGATGATAACAAAAAGTATCCGAGTGATTTAGTAAGATGTATCCATGAAAGTTTAAAGTGGTGCGTGAAGAGAATATGTGGTACAATTTTAAAAAATCACCTGGAGAAATAAAGAAAGTCATCAAAAAGCGTTAAGGTAAAAAATGTTGGAAGAAAAAAATGGCGAAGAGCAGAAGAGTGAAACTCTAGAGCAAAGAGATGCCAAAGAGTAGACGGAGGATCAAGAGCAAATATATTTTTAAGAAAAAATTATAAGGAGGTGCACGGAGATATGCTTAGTAACTAAGAGACGATGAAGGGCATATGGATGTTTAAGAGACAGAAGAGGCTACTAACGACGGAATGCTGAAAAGAAGAAGGAAGATCCCAATAAAAAATTTGTTGTAAAGAAGAGGGACCCACGATAGGATAAAGATGCTGGAAAGAAGAAAAAAGGGAAGTGAGAGCAAAAAGGTGCGGAGGAAAAATTATATGCTTTAAGACAAAGTAATACTCAAGGACATAAAGGATGAATAGCAACGAAGTTCTTGAAAAAAAGTTAGTAAGTGATATACAAATGGGTATGACAGGGATAAGGCTAAGCGCGCACTAGAGACTTCTGTCGTGGCGACTATAATACTAGGTCACTCGAGAGCAATGCATTTCTATGGCGAGATTCTTGGCAAACGGCCAACAGTCTCATCGTCTATGCGCGCGCTCTAGCTTCTTGCAATAGCCAGGGTGATAATTTTGTCTCAGTCTCTGCACTGTAAAAAAAACTGTAGAAAAACAGAAATTTCAATAACAGTGACTTTATGTTTACAGAGATATTCTGTCATGTAACATTCCCACCGCACTTCTATTTATTTTATGTAAAATAACAGCTTTTACCTAGTTTTTTAGCTTATCTGTACTTAAGGGGGTATTCTAGTGTAGAGACATTAATTTTAGGTAATTTTTAAAGTGTCGTAAAAAAAAATCAATCAATATTTTTATCATCCATTTTTTTATCAGTTATTTATTAATGTTTCAAGAGTACAGAAAAAAATTAAAAAAAAACAAAAGTCAAAAATTTAAAAAACTGGCAGCCGAAGAAGTGGGGGGCGTCAAAAAATTGGCAGATGAGTTTTGACATGATTTCAACCCTCCTAGTCATCTGAAATGAAAAAATAAAAAAGATTATTAATCTGCAATGATGTCGCAAGAATCAGAACTAGCGATGAGTGAAAAAATTTTTTTTTGACAAAATGGCGACTGTTTGAAAAAAAAACGATTTTTTTTACCACTTTTTTGAGTTTCTCGAATTTTTTAAAAATAGTCAAAATTGAAATTTGGGGATGAGGCTAGTTCCAATTCTTGAGAGGTCTATAAAGAAGATTCTCTGAAAATTTCAAGTGAATCGGTCCAGTAGAACTTGAGAAATCGTGACAAATATATTGAAAAAGTCTGTTCTGAGAAAAACGCATTTAAAGTTTCGCGTAAAGTTTTTCGCTGTCAAAGTCATGAAATGATATATTATACTTACTTTTATTCAATCTGCCATTCCTGCTTCATACATCAGACCTTCTTTCCTGTTAATACAGATCACTTCCGGTTAGAGATGGACCATTTCCGGTTAAATACGGACCACTTCCGGTTAAGTATGAAGCATTTCCGGTTAAATACGGGCCACTTCCGGTTAGTTGCAGAACATTTCCTGTTAATACGGATCACTTCCGGTTAAAGATGAACCATTTCCGGTTAAATACGGGTCATTTCCGTTTAAATACGGACCACTTCCGGTGACTTACGAACCACTTCCGGTAAGTTGTGGACCACTTCTGGTGACTTACGAACCACTTCCGGTATGTTGCGGACCACTTCCGGTTACTTACGAACCACTTCCGGTTTGTTGCGGACCACTTCCGGTAACTTACGAGCCACTTCCGGTAAGTTGTGGAACATTTCATGTTAATACGGATCACTTCCGGTTAAAGATGGACCATTTCCGGTTAAATTTAGACCACTTCCGGTTGAATTCGGGCAACTTCCGGTCACTTACGAACCACTTCCGTAAATTTACGGACCACTCCGGTAAAGTTATGGACCCTTCCGTACCAACCCTGAGAATTTTTTTGCACCCCTATATGTACCTTCTGTAATTAATTTATTTGTCTGGTGAAATTATTCGCAATTGAATAATTATTCGTCATCCACGAATAAAGTTAGTTGCGAATGAATTTTCAATTGCGAATAAAAATTCAATCGCCGGTGACAGATAACTTTATTCGCAATTGATTTATTCGAAGCTGAATTTATTCGTACGATTGACGAATAAATTTTCATTCGCGTGAGTGCCCAACTCTGCAACCGAACCAGTTTGGAGGCCGGGTCAGTAAAATGTCTATAGCTCCAAAAATAATTTAAATTTTCAAAAATCCTTTCGTAGACATATTCTTAAATAGTTAAACTTTGAAAATATAAAATAAAAAAAAAATCGATTTTTTTGAAATTCTACACTAGAATACCCCCTTAAACAGAAACTTACTGCATTGAAAACCAATACAGCTATTGGCAACGTTATACTGAATCTTCTTTGGTTCAGTGGTAGCGTGCGTGCTTAGCATGCGGTAGGTCGCGGGTTCTATTCCCGGATATCAATTAATTAAAATTAAAAAAACTCTACTAAAATAAGTGCATGCGCACAAACAGAAAATTACTGAGAGGCAACAGAAAAATCTGTAGCCCACTTGACAGAAAGTTCCTTTTTACAGCACTTACCTGTAGGTTACAGCTTTTTTCTGTTTACAGGATTTTTCAACCTACAGATTTTTTCTGGCAACTTTTGCTGCCAGAAATTTTCTGTTTTTTTGCAGGATTATTTTTTACAGTGTGTGACAAAAGTCTCTTGTGCGCGTTTAGCCTTTAGGTGGTCCTTGAATGATTTCATTTACTGCTAAGTGGTCCGTTAATTTCTTCGAGTCGAGTTGGAGAACACTACTCTAAACCAAGTTCACTGGACTTACGCCCCCCTTTCACTCACAATTTCTACTTACGTCTCAATGAAGGTATCCGTGGTGCTCAGGTCCGGCATACAACACCGGAGCGGCATAGTGAGAAGCAGGGGCAGCATGATGGACTAAAGGGGCAGCGTGATGGGCTACAGGGGCAGCATGGTGGACTAAAGGGGCAGCGTGATGGGCTACAGGGGCAGCATGGTGGATTACAGCAGGAGCCGGGGCGTAGCTGTAGTGGGAGACTACTGGGGCGGGTCGGTGCTCGTGGCTGCGGTGGTATCCGGCGTGTCCGGACTTGAGCTTGGAGTCGTCGGCGTAGCTGTGGGTCCCGTGGCTGCTCTTCTTGGCGTGTTTGGCGTGGCCGTGGGAGCTGTCATCGCTGATCTTGTGGCCGGATTTCAGACCGTGGTGGGCCTGCTCGAAACCGTAGGCGTCATGGGAGGAACCCTTGTCGTGGCTGCTCTTTACGTGGTCATAGGCGTAGGACTGTTGGAGAAAATAGTCGTTTTGTGAAACGTTAAAAATATGTGTAAGATGGAATAAAAGAGTTTTATAAATAAAAGTCTCGCAGAGTTAGTTTCTCTCTGCTATAGTGTGGTTATAGTATTATAGTACTGTATGCTTGTACTAAATTTTCGACACTTGATTAAAAATAATATGTCATTAAAATAAAAGAAATTGTTTTGAAAAACTGGGATTTAAAAATATAATAGGGTCATTTTACAGAATTTGTGACATATTGGTAGAGGCCTTAACAAGTTAACATGTAGTTTTTGTGACTTATGTTACATTTTTTATGTTTTTTTTCTACGCTAGTCTCTTGTTAACAGGTTTAATGTTAATATCAAAAAGGAAACATTCCTTGTTACATACCCGACTAAAATGTCACAAATAATGTGAAATTCCTGAACTCAAAAGAAATTGAGTTCCATTATATTATATCGAGTACTTGTTTTTATGACTTTCTTAAAAGCCTGTATTTTCATATTTCCCAACTGTTGTATTCGTAAAAAAATCAGGATTGATTGCAATGGATTGTTTGCCCTTGTTTAACTGATTCTTTGTGTACTCATGAGATTAAATGACTTTCACTACTTGTTTCTTTTTTTTCTTAACAATATTAACAATCATACTCCCCACTTTTCAGTTTTCACAGCTTTCAATACTACTGTTGAACCACCAATATTTTTCATTCACTATAGTACTTACCGAGTGAAAATTCACTTTTCACCCTTTTAAAATCCTATTGAAACTAATATTCCCGTTCCTTTGATAATAGTTATCCAAATTTCGAAGAATTCAATAACAATACAAAGACCCCACAAAGATAAAACCCCACATTTTGGCATGCGTTTTTCATGCTAAGAATGCATATTGAATTCGCCGAAATCCAGTAGTTTGTAATTTAATCTCTCTGTTGAATAGAAGAGTAGGGACAATGAAAAATATACAGATGAATCCTCATGGGAAGCACGAGATGAACAAAAGACTCAAATGGCATTACGAAAAAAATCCCATCATCCAAAGACAAAAGAGTCAATCCATTTATCCAGTCCCTGGGTATCCTTTACCTTCTCACCACCTGTATCCCTTGTTCTCTGAAGAGTATCACCCCATCGTGATATCTAATGATTGGCCAATAAAAAGAGTAGTTAGGGCTTTATAAGCTTAGTGAATTGAAACCTACATCTCGTGAAGGTTTTTAAAAATGAAAACACATGTTTTATCGTTGTGTAGTAAAACCGACCTATATCATCCTTTATCAAACTCAGTATTACATGATTCTTTTTCCATTAGTTTTTACTGTGCTAGACCAGTGATTTTAAACCGGTGGTTCGTGGGACGTTTTCAGAATAGTCCCTGAAATGATGATCTTTTGGGATAATAATGCAAATTCCTTTGGAATCTTGAGAATTAGTGGGGGAAATGAAAAGGGAATCCAATAAGTTTTGAAGTTTCATGTACCTTCACCTTGCGAAGAAATGTTTTGATGTTGCTGCTTGTTATTTTCAGTTTCACTTTCAAAACATGTATTGATAGGAAATTTGAAAAAAAAACAAAAACATATAATCTCTCATAGTTTTGGAAAATTCCTTAGTATGAATTTTTCAGTCTTAGGTATCCCAATCTTCTTAAGTATTAGGTATTCCAATGAATTTCAAATACACCAAAGAAGTAAACTCTCTATTGTAAGGGCATCGATTTCAAGTAAACAAGGACCTTGTTCAATCCAAGTTGTGCGTAGAAACTTCATAATTACTAGCTCATGATAAATTTTGAAATTCTAATAGAAACCCCACATAATCCTTTCTGTACCCCTTCTTTTACTAAATAAACAGGACCCCAGGGAGCTTCCCTTCCAAATCAACGATTAACCAACACATATAAAAGATTCCTACAAAACAATTTCCAAATTCTACACAACTTGAAAAAAAACTCCTACCTTCTCATAACCGTGTCCCTTGTTCCTCTCGAAGATTCCCTTGTCGTGGTGCTTGACCACTTCCCCGTGGTGGGCGGCCTTGGCTCCGTGTTCCTTGTGTCCGGCCACCTCGAAGAGCGCGTGCTTGTCCACTGCCTCGTCTCCGTACTCCTCGCTGGCCGCGTGGCGTCCGTGCTTGCGGATCGCGTGGCTCTTGTCAAGGTACTCGTGACCACCGTGGTCGCCGTAGTGGGAGAGGTGTTGACCGGCGGCGACGGCAACGAGGAGAGACAGCACTAGCTGGAAGGAGGATGGGTGATCAGTTGGTTGGGCTTGCCATACGTCCTGGTTTACCCAGGACAGTCTGGGGTTTTTATTTTAGAGCTGTCTAGGGAGGCATGCAAATGTCAGGGGTTTTATATATTTAAGATTTGCGAGACATTTTTATGAAAGAATTCTGAGCAAGCTGTTTGAAATTGCGTGTTTTTACTTTTTCTTACGTCTGTATTAATTCAGGGAACTTACTTTCAGTGAATTTTATGACAAAATTAAGTCAATCTCTAGCAATTTTTAAAAAAATAATGTCAAAAAATAAAGTTAATCAATATTAAGTTTAATGTTTATTAGTTTGAATATGTTTTCATTTAAGCAATTTCAAAAATATGTCCTGGAATGGACCAAAGAAAATATGGTAAGCCTAGTGTCAGTGGGTGAGGATGTTCAATTTACTGCCCTATTCACATCAGCCATCAGCATCGCAGTTAATCAGCAGCTAAAGGCCGAAAAATTAGCCTTTCGTTGGCTCTGATTGGTGGAAACCTTCTTTGACCAAGGATTTGACAGTGACGTTGATGGCTGTGAATATAGCTGTACACTGGATAAGACATGAAATATATGTTCGCTGATAGAGGTCTTATTGCAGTTCCTGAGACGTTTTCAGTTTATAAGGAAAGTTGACTTTTCAGTACCATTTGTGGTAATTTTAAGAGTTGGAACTCCTTGATAATATGTCTAGAGTACTGAAAATTCATTGATAGCTCCTGAAGGTCAAAATAACAGAACTTATAATAATAACGAGCTAATTCTAACAGTTTTTCATTGGAGGTAGCTTGCTATTGCTTCAAGCGCCTCCCCAATTCGAGATTATCTTAAATCCTTTGAAAATGTTTCTGAACTAGCGCTGAAACTCTACTGGTGACGTTAATGAAATATTTCATTTATTCCAACTATCTTTTTACTTGGTAAATATCTCTTAAAATTTGTCATTTTTAACATGATTTAACCTGTATTTGTAGGAGGAAGTATATCTGGTTATTGGAGTGATAAATAATTTTGGTTCTTTAGAAAAGCCGGGTGCTAATGCCAAGATTACTGAAAACTCACATAAAAATCAAAATAAAAGGAATGAAAAATGTTTTAATATATGATATTACACAGATAAATATATTGATAGGTGTGCACTTTAAAACGTTGCCGATTAAGTTTAATTTGGGAAATTTTCAACCGGCTTTATCTGAGAGTACCATAATTTCCTTTGAAGAACATGTTTTGATATTTCATATCCCTTTCATTTCATTCACTTAAAGATTTTTTAAAAAATAACATTCTGAAACATAAATAAAGATTGCTTTCTTATAAATTATAAAAATTTTCAAACTTGAAACTTTAAAAACGTTATTTACTCTCCTAGCCTTACTTTCGCATTTCCTTATTTGCGTCATGCGACTATAAACAACTCCTCCTAATACTGTTTAACAATGCATAAAAAAGAATACTACACGTAATAAAAATTGAAAATAGACTAAAGATAGCTATAAAAAATTTAAATGCTCTTGTTTTTAAGGAGTTCCTAAACTGTACTTCACTTGCAAAACAGTTTATAAAACTAATAACATTTTGAATGAAAAAAAAGAAGTTCGAGAAAATTTATTGCTTTAAGTCAGTTTTTATTTCCTGGATCATGAATAAAATATAGGAATAAAAATCCTTCCCTTTAGAGCTACATACTTATTAAATAAACCCAATAGTTACACTTAAAAGCTTTAAACTCTCCATCATTTGAATAAGAAAGGATTATTAAACAACATAAAGAGTACAGTTATCCCCCCAAACACATCAATGCTACGAATCCATCCTTTCAACACAATACTATGAAACTGCACGATACTCAAAATTATAGGTTCTTAAGTCTCTAATCCCCATTACAATAACAGAAGCTCCACCACTTACCAGCTTCATGATGGTATAGGTCCACACAACACCAAGACTCGCTACAGAAAGTATCCAAAGCTATCAGAACTGTAAACAAACATCGGCGTGTTTTATGCGTTATATATACAATGCCCACACTTCCCCAACCTCTTTTCAGATTGTCAACTGCATGCGTGTTCGTGTCTTGGAGGTATTTAGACCAGCGCCTTTTGTCAATGGCGGAGATCTAAAAACCTATTACCCGTCTAACGAGAAACCTTTGCTAATGCTTATTTCTTGACGATGATTTTTGTTAGATATCTGGGTCTTTGCTGTTAGCTACGCATTTTTTATGCGTGTGATCCATTGTGCAGGGATCCCCTTGAGGTGTTATGGTTAGTTATGAAAAGTCTCGAACCTTTCTCAATAACATTGTTAATATTTCTTCATGATATTATACAATGGAATGCGGCGATCGTATAAATGTTTTAAATACTGCCGGCGGAGTGGTTTTCTTTGACGTGAACGATGGAATGTCTCACGCATGACTGTTAAATTGGGAAATATTAACGTTAATGACTGTTAAAAAAAGTATTTATATTGGATGAAAAAAAATCAAGTCGAAAAGGAAGATTTTTGGTTCTTCTTGCTCTCTTTAAGGAATATTCTCAAAAATAAAAATATCTGACTCTGAAATATTAACTCGGTGGAGTTTTATTGAACAATACAAGAACTAGAAATTTTCCCGAGATTTTGAATTGCAGTGAATTATTTAAATATAATTATATTGTACGAACTAATAGAGTAAATATTCCTTTTAAAATATATTCCAAACTTTTAGGGGTTAAGAATTTCAAATTTAATTGCCATGGATACTAATTGAGTGATGTTCTTAAAAATAATAATTTTTATTACATTGTTCTTAAGTTACACCTTTCTATAATAAATTTATTTTTGAGTTCAAAAAAGGATAATTACATTAATAGACACTGAAACGATGAAACAGGTGGTCTTCTTAATCTTACTTTTACTATACTAATTTTAATAGTTTGCCGATTTAAATATTAAAAATATGATTACATTGAAATATAAATATTATATCAAGATAAGCTGATAAAGGGGTTTAGGATTTTCTGTCAAGGTAATCTAGTATTTAAAATATTTTCATGCTAGATAACTGTAACATCTCCATATCTTCTTCTGCGGCATTATTGCAGAACAGAAAGAACGAGGTAAAGTTTTCCATTAAACATTCGTTTTACTTATATGAGTTTACTGAACTTTTCCTTTAAATTTGATACTCAGTAAACAATGAGCAGATTTTGCTTTTCCACCCACAACTGCAACAACCAAGGTTGTGCGCAACGCGAGTTTATTTATATTAAAGTTCAATTTGTCTAGCAACCTTCAACAAACGATGGTGAAACCCCGTACAAAGAATACACCACACAGAAGCGCAATCATCCATCCCACCACCAACCAATTAAACCTAACTGTTTCAATCCTAGATGGCCCCAGATTTCCATTAAAATATTATAGAAAGTTTGTTATGGCTAGTACTGAAAGGGTTAAGGCGAGGCCGTGCGCAAAAAGACGGAGGTGCACGGCCTCGGTTAAGGCCAGAGACTTAAAACCCTTTAAGGTCCTTCTATGGAACGCAACGGCACCCAACCAACCACCACTCCTTCGAAAATGATTTAAACCACTGAAACTAATTTTTAAATCCTACGAGATCCTGTATCGAAATCGTGCTTACTTTCTCTCGTGAGATTTAGCAACTTACAATACATGGATTGCCTGGCCACCAAGAAGGGTCCAAAGGAAGGAAAGAAAAGAAGGATAGAGAGCGAACAATACATCGTTGCCAAGCGTGCCGCATTGTGCAATTCTTTAACACTTTCACCCGCGAATATAAAGAAAAGAAGAAAATTGCTGTATGGAAGAGAAATTACAGAAGAATAGGTGGGTTTCACTGCTTTTTGGATCTCTCTAATCGCGAAGCGATCTCTGAAAATCCATTTTTTCACCTCCGGAGTGGGAATAGACATCGTGCCGGTTTTTCATTTCGGTCTTAATGGCGTGGGATTGTTCAAAATCAAGAGTTCTCTTTTTGTTTGAGTTTTGTTCACCATTTTGTTTTTTCGGGTGTCGTGCTCTTTACATTAGCCAGCGCAATTTACTTTGTTACCGGATGCATTACTGCTGTTTTTTTTGCCAAATTTAAATGGAGTTGCTTCGGATGTGTTTAAATGGTGTGAGGCATTGTGCGTTTAAAATTGACATCTCGAAAGAAAACACCCTTTTCTGGGTGTAGTATTATCTGCGATGAAGCGATTTTGGTTTCATTTGTGGGTAATTGTGTTTGTAGAAAAGGGATTGTGGAAAGAGAAATTTAAATTAAATGAAGTTGACTTTATTTTCTAAATGACTCCCACTTTTCTTAAAATTGTATCTTAAATCTTGTACCTTTATGTGCCATTCGGAAATATCAGTTCAGCTTATGACTTATTTGATAAATTTTAAAGAAAATCTTATTAAAATGCATGCCACTAGACGTTACCTTATTTTTAATAAATATGAAATTACTAGGAATAAGGTTGAGATTTCGGGTATGATATTGGAGAAACAAAGTAAACAATTTGAAATATAACAAAAACATTTTAAATGGTCCTCATTTATTTTAACAATAGGAGAGTTGAGAGTACTTTACCGAAATTATTTGAAACTCGGTCGATGAAAAATTTGATTGTATTTACAATATGAAATAACAAACTCAAAAATTTTAAAGATTAGAAAAGTTTATCGCCAATTTATTGTTAAACTTTGAACAAGCACATAAAAAATAGACATTAGATTTCGTTGTTCTGATTTTTTATTTATTTCATTATTTAGAACTTTAAACAAGTGCTACAAATTTTATGTGTTAGCAAAAACCTTTTAAAGTATTTACTATCAAAAATTTAAATTTATTAAACTTTAAACACTTATGTAAGCTAAACAACACACTATTTTGAAACTTAAGATGACATTATTAAAGATAAAGTGCTTGAGGTGGAGCATTATGTGAACTATACTTAAAGATAAAAATTGTAACTAATTGAGTGAGTTGAAATTTCAAGAAAATTTTTAACTTTGTTTTTTTTATATCTGATATAAATTTCCTTTTTCAAATTAAATTATCCTAAAAAATTTAAGTTTTTAGTGCATTGTTTTGTTTGTACGAAATTTAAACATAGGTTTTTAAAATAAGGATTAATTGTCATAACTTAAACTGCATTTTAAAGAATCAATTTGAAATTTACAGTGAAGCGAAGCCTACTTAAATATCATATTTGTAAAAACTATGCAAATTATTTTCCTGACGAAAGAAAATACATCACAAGAAAATTCTTCAGGACGTTATTGTTGATAAACAAAACTCCAAAACTTTTCCAAAATAAAGTAATCAAGACTTGCGACACTAGCTCTACTTTCCCGAATACGCGTAATAAAATTAAGCCATTGTCTTCTTAATATCCGCCCATCTTAATTCGCAAAACTGTCCTCCTATTTCGCTTGTTTCCATTTCCATCTTTAAACTGATTAGGATTTCAGATAGCTACGTGTTTTCCCTCTCCGACAACAATACATCAGCACACCCTTACGAATGTTGGCAAAAAAATGTTTGGCGAAATTTTATTGTTACCTTTTTATAACCGGAGTGAACTTCTTTCCTCTTATTATTATTATGCTGTCAAGACGGGTGAGATCTATTGTTGGGGAGGAATGGAGGTTTTTGAAGAAAGAATGTTCTTTAATTTGTTGCATAAGGGCACTCCAAATTTGTTAATACTTGGTAGGCGTGGTTGACCGTACAATGAGAAAACTTTTTACAAGCGAAGGAATGTTTTTATGGGGATTTTTTATTGATATGCAATTATGCAAATATTATTATTTGTACTAAGGACAGAAATCTTTCTTTCGAACAAATGTTTCTTCTTCTAAACAATATAACTTTCATAAGAATGTGCAGAAAAATTAGGTAATGTTTACACAGGGTGTTTCAAAAGACGTTTCGTGGTTTTTATTTGAAACCAAAGTCTCCTAGGGTCATGGAAGTAAGGTCTACCCCTGGGTAGTGACCCCCAGAGAATCCATTCAGATGACTTATAATGCCCCTATCGCCGAAATAAAAAAGTTTAAAAAATAATTAAAAAACTAAAGGAGATAGAGCAAAAAACTCAATGAAGGTATTGTTACCACTGTTATGAAAAACTCGCTGAAAAAGTTTCATGGAAATATCGCGAACATTCACGGATATATTAGCATGTTGGCACTTTTTCAGGTATCAAAAAAGAAAAAACTCGCTCCCTAATATGCGAATT
This sequence comes from Tetragnatha versicolor, assembly GCA_024610705.1. NCBI lineage: Eukaryota > Metazoa > Arthropoda > Arachnida > Araneae > Tetragnathidae > Tetragnatha > Tetragnatha versicolor. The sequence goes on from JANDEH010000001.1 coordinate 62,467,611, forward strand.
TTTCAGTTCTATTATGTAGTGTTTTTTAGTTAAATAAAGACAAAATATAATAAAAAATTCAAAAAACTTGTACATTTACGAACATTTCTTTTGGTTCCTCAAAAAGTGCTATTTTCACATGCTTATTTAGGGTGGTCCTTATTATAATGGGGAAATTTTTTTTCAATATTTTTTTCCAGCCTCCCCTTAATTTTTTCCTTTTACTATAAAATGAAATTGTGCAAAAGGATTTTCCGATATTTTAATATTAACACGTGCCTCATCGCGGTTGAAGTTTGAATCCCATAGCGCGCCATAGTAATAGTATGGCTAGGGTGTCTCAATAAAAACCTTTTCTCGAAAAACCTTGCTCCCCAGGGTTTTTCCCGTTCCTTTTGGTCCCAAAAGATAGTGTGTGAAGTTTCAGCCCCCAAAGTTAACTCTAGGACATGACTAAGATCCCCAAAATTTGAAAAAAGTGGAAAAAATGACAAATTTTTAGAATTTTTAAAAAATGTATTTAAGATTGATACTGAGATAAAACTGGTTCAAATGTGTTATTTATCACTTATTTATAGGGATTATATTTATTTACGTGTGTTAACTGTAGCCTTTAGGCCCTATAACTTAAGTTTAACAGTACTACTTAGGGACGTTGCTCATCAAAGCTTAAAATACACTACGGGTGGACGAAAGGAATTAATTCCGAATTTCTTCGAAGGAACTCCCTCAAATGATGCCATTTGGTGCTAAATTTATATTATAAATTATAAAAGCCACTGAAATAACAATAATAAGGTCTTCCGCTGAGGTTTTAATGTAAAAAGAACTTTTCTTCAAAATTGCTCGCTTCAAAATTGATAAATAACACATTTGAACCAGTTTTATCGCAGTATCAATCTTAAATATATTTTTTAAAAATTCTAAAAATTGGTAATTTTTTCCACTTTTTTCAAATTTTGGGGCTCTTAGTCATGCCCTAGAGTTAACTTTGGGGGCTGAAACTTCACACACTATCTTTTGGGACCAAAAGGAACGGGAAAAACCCTGGGGACCAAGGTTTTTCGAGAAAAGGTTTTTATTGAGACACCCTAGCCATACTATTACTATGGCGCGCTATGGGATTCAAACTTCAACCGCGATGAGGCACGTGTTAATATTAAAATATCGGAAAATAATTTAGCACAATTTCATTTTATATTAAAAGGAAAAAAATTAAGGGGGGGGGCTGGAAAAAATTCGAACTTTGAAAAATAAGGACCACCCTATTATATATATATATATCTCCGTGAATATATTAGCAATATTTTCATAATTTTTTTACTTTACTTTACTACTTTAGTTTTTTAAAATTTTTTAAGCTTCTATCGCTGCTAGAGGCGCTATAAGTCATCTGAATGGATTCTCTAGGGGTCACATAGCTAGCTAGGGATAGACCTTATTTTCATGACCCTAGGAGACTTTGGTTTTAAATAAAACCATCGAAACGGACTTTTGAAACACCCAGTAGGCTTTTGATATTTAAAACGTATTCGAAAGATTTTCACTTTTAATCCCTATGCTTTGCTGATATATATTTTGTCCTTTTATTGCAAAAATTTTTTCTGGCTAATTATAATTCTCCGAATGATTTTCTTGCGGGCGGGAATTTTGTTAATTATATGAATAAAAGAAAGCAAATGTTTTAAATATGAAATGAAACAATTACTTGTTATTCAAAACTTATTTTGAATAATTATAATCAAATTAGTCATATTAGGAATTTAAAAATACTTTTCTTTAAAAATTTAAAATTTAGTTCACGAAAGATATAATTTATTGCCAGCTGTCTTTTCCTCTCATCTTATCTAGGAACACATTCGGCAGCTCCATCTATCGATTAAGGTAAGAACTAATTTATACCTCTTCACAAATCAACTCTATGGAGATGTTGCATTTTATTTTATCATTAAGTATTATTTATGATTAATTATGATGTTGATTTATTTGGAGGTAATTTATTTTAGAAATATAAAATTATCTTTAGTAAACAGCTATTTGTAAGGTTAAAAGTTTTTAAATATGTTTTTATGCATTTTACATAACATTAAAAATGCAATATAGAATATTAAAGAAGAGAAAAACACTGTATTTTTTTATCAATTTTTAAATTTTAAACCATACTTTATGTATTTTTGTAAAATAATCTAACCCCAAAATAAAAAGCGTAATGTTTTTTTAAGAATATAATTTTAGTACTTTTAAATGAATATGGAATATATTATTGCTAAAGTGATATTTTTTTTTGAAATTTACATTGATGAGAGTAAAATATCATCATGCACAAAAAATACCATTAAATTTTTAAGAAAAGATTATAGTGTAAATTCGAAATATTAATGTGAGGACAGATCTCATAAGGAAATAAAATATAAGAGAAAGTCAGGGTTAGATTACACAAATTTCAGTTAATTAAAATTGAATTTCAAGTGCAATGTATAAATAATATTTTGTGCTTTTATATCTAGATGAAGTTAGGTATCTATAATATAGATAACATAAGGATAGAAGGGGTTAATAGATAGCCAAAAGCTATTGTATCGCTTCCATTAAAATTTTACAGAGCGAGCACAATTTCGGATGTTGCATAGTGGCAAATCAAACTCGATATCAGTATTGACACACTCAACGAATATGGATAGTTTGTCAAAAAAATATTATTTACACACCGTCCGCAAATACTCCTGGTTTGTTTAACTTTTGAAATAACATAAATTATGAATGGGAAATCTTGATGATATATTTATTTACCCTTTCGAACCACAGACAGACACATCCAGTTTCTTTATTTATAAATAAACCCATCGCATCGTATCCTGTCTTACTCAGAGATAACGCTCACAATACTACGGAAAGTGAATTCATATCTATTGGTCATCCAGACAATAGATGGCACGCAACATCACCTTTATAATGCGACGATTCATAAGAGAACATGTTTTCTGGTTACGAAGGTTAATCTATCTCAAAAATAGGCAATACTTTGTCCAGGTCCTGTGACTTCCGTGTTATTGATAGAAAGTAAGTACTATTTATTGAAGTATTGTACACATTGAATATTTTAATGGAATAAATACACATATTTTAAATGATGCAAAAAGGGATGGTAAAGTAACCTTTAATTTAATTGTATTCGGCTGAGTCACTATTTTCTTCGGCTTCATTAGGAATCAATGTCATGGGGAATAAGATTTGTCCTTTTCTAACTAAATATTTATTTGTTCTATAAAACAATATTAGGATAAAAAATTATTTAAGTTTCATTAATAATCAATGTCATGGAGAATAAGATTTGTCCTTTTTTGAACTAAATATTTATTTGTTCCATAAAACAATATTAGGATAAAAAATTATTTAACAAACCTTTATTTCATCGATTAAATATTTAATTTCCGGCTACTTCAAATATTTTTTGGGGGTATTAAGTATAGAATTTTTAACAAGTTAAAGTTGTCAAAGCAGCTAAGAAAGTTACAATTGCGATAGTACACAAATTAATTCTTCTTGTAAAATTCTTCTTAACTTAATAAAATTGCTTTGTTCTATTGAGTTTATGGAAAATACATATTTTAAAGAAATAAAAGTAGATAGAAATTATTAAATATAATGCAAAAAAATAACTTAAAGCAATCTTTTTATTGTTTCACAAAATTATAATTTACTTATATTTTACTTCTCAATATTATTAAGATATTATTATTTATTATAATTTTTTATGTTTTACAGTATAATACATACATGTGATTATACAGAAAAAAAATTGGCGGAAAATATTTTAAAAAAATTCGATGGCACGACCTAAATTTTTCTTCACTTTAAGTAGAGGGGGGTCCATCGGGGCTTCTACTTCCCGAGATCTAGGTTGGTTCGGTTTTTATGGCGCATGACCCAAGACAAGGTATAGCCCGTGATCTAGGATTCGATATGCCAGATTCATATTTTTTAGCTTAAATCTTAACTAATTTTCATATTACTTCGATATTTTTAAATTTTTTTTCAATTTTTCTAAAAATTTAATACTAAGCCACAGTAGAGGTCAGAGTTTTCAGTATAAAACGACTGTGGAAAATAAGAAAGTGGAATCTCAGTTTCTGAAATCGAACGGACGAATTTTAATTTTGTTAAGCAAATAGGCGGATTTCCGCCAATTGGCGTAAGAATCACATGTATGTAAATAATAATATTGTTATTGTTGTATAACTATTATTAAATAAATAAGCGAAATGCAAAATTTATACGTGATGATAAATTTAAGGAGGGTCAAAACTTTCTGATCTTTACCCGAAATATAAGAAATAACATGAGAAAGGGTCTAAAAAGTGCACAAGGAGTTAAACGTAACTACTTCCGAGTCAAACCTTCTATTGTTTGAAAATGGCTTTATCTGCCAAATATTTAGTTTGAATAAATAAACGTTGTTCTTATGCCATAAACAAAAATGATTCATGCGCAGTTCCGTAAAAGATACAGAACAATTTAACCTTTATGAGATGATCAAGATGTTGGGGTTTGGTGCATTTCTCTTGTAAACGTTGAGAGGAACATCTGAGTTTCCGGGTCAATCTATACAAGCTAAGAAACATTTTCTGGGGAGTAATGAAGCACATTTGTTTATCGAATGTAGCTGTCAACAAAACAAAGGAAATTATGAGTCTATGGATGGTTTAGAGGGTTTTTCTTTTGTTGAAAAAGATGATGTGGAGTAAAGTATGGATTTGTGTTATCTTCGGATTAGAAATTAGGGCTGGTATTGTGTGTGATGTACTCAAATATCTGTATTTTTGTGAATATTTATTTTAGCATCAAATATAAAAGCTATATTTTAAAGGTATGTATAACTACAGGTTTCGCTTACATTTATATTTATTTCCGTTTCAAGCAATAAAACTAACTTAAACTGTTTGAATTTGAGTTCTGAATCTTACACAAAATAAAATAAAAGAAATTGAATTTCTATAAAAAAAATATATTTTTCAACGATCAAAGTAGGTCAAGACCATAAATATGAAGTAAGGATTTCATCTAAATATGTTACCGAAGTATTAAAATATTGAACTAAAATAAAAATTTGCAATATTTTGTAAATTTTAAGTCATTTTTATGTCTTAAAAAGATAACAGACCGTATTCATGCCTTGCATATTTAAAATTTCATTTTTGAAAATAACAGTTAATCATAACAATTTTTGGAACACCTGGGACATTTAGTTGACACCACTACTTACCTTGGCCACTGGACAAAATTTGAGATCCGTGGTTTACAAAGGATGTGTGTGATAGTTTAGATTCAAAATTCCATGCTACCAAACAATTAATTACAAACATAATAAAATGGTTTCAAAACACGATTTCTCATTATTTATATCAAGGCTGGGATTATTTACACATCATTTCAAAAACAAGATGTGAAGCTTCAATAAAAAAAATTTAGTAATTGAGGCTACTGCTAAAGTCGAACCATGTGTTCCATTTCAGAGCTAATAGAAGGTGGGGTTGCAACGTGGGTAATTCATTTGTTTACATACTCAGAAGCCATTTATTAAAAATGAGGCAACTTTTTTTTGAAGCATCTTTTTTTCTGGTCGATCAGAAAACCAATAAAATGTTTGCTTTGTTCACATAACAATAAATGAGTCATTCAATTTAAAAGATAATTTTAATGGGTTTTTGAATGAGATTTAAGTGGTTTTCTAAATCGTGAGACATTTTTATGGGTTTTCTCCTTTATTGTAAGAACTTAAATCCAATTAATTCTAGAGTGAGAAAGTTTGGGAAAGTTATGAGTGATTTACTCTTTTGTTCAGTTTTGATGAAAGTAAATGTTTACTTACTCATAATTTTTTGTACCATCCAAGATGTCTTCTTAATATTAATGCAAACACAGAATTGCTTCCCAAGTCATGATTGTTACCTTGAGAGACGATTCGGTTTTTTAAAATGTTTTAAGAAGATAAAAGATATTTCCACCAGACACTTATGAGAATTAATTTCTGTTATGCCTAATAAAAAATTAAATAAGTCTCTTTGAATAACAAACAGGAATTTCTTATCAATGTTTTAATTTTTAAAATAGCTAACCTACACTATTTTCTTTATGTAATATGTAAGAATGTATAATTTATGTATGAATGTAAAAGTTGGGAGAGGGGAAACAAATTTGCAAATATCTTGTTATAATTTTTCTGAAGACTTGAGACCATTAACTACTAAGAACTTTCTCTTGTTTCTATGTATAAATTCTATTCATACTCTCTTATTTCATCAACTACTTGAAATTCTCTTATGAATCTGTTCTGAAATTCGAACCTGTATTTATTATCCTGCATAATTAGAGTCCCAACTTTAGACAGAGGAAGCTTTACAGGTGAATTGGAAGCCAGGCGTCTATAAACAAAAGCAACAACTTCTTTTACACAAGAATCCACTTCAAATCTTGGTCTACCACAATCGTATGCAATTGAAGATCTGTTCACTGTTACTTCAGGTTGATCACCTACAGAAAACAAAGTAATAACAAAAAAGTTTTCTAAAATTAGCAATTCTTTAAATGTTTTTATATACCTTTTTTACTATAATCATGAATATTAAAAAAAAATTAATATCTATATTGGTGCAAAATAAAGATGTTACTAAACACAAATGCTACTTTATTATTTACACAAGTAATAATTCATATAATTTGACATTTTTGTTCTTATTTGCTTGATGAATTACTTGCAAATCAATCTTCTTTACTGTGTTTTGAAACTTAAATTCAAAATTGTTTGATGTAGCCAAATTTTGGTTTTAAAACTTATTTTGTAAAGTATTATTTTGTTCTTTTAAAAGTTTTGTTAAACTTGGTTGTAATTTAGGTATGAGTAAAACAGAATATAGATCAAATGATTGAGTACAAATAAAAAAGTATGATAAAAGTGTTTTATAGTTTTATTCAAGTGTGTTGAATCCAAGCTGAAACATGTTGAATATAAACTGAAATGTTTACACTCTCTAACTATTTTGGAAGGAATGAAATATTTCCTTACCTCCTAAATAATTGGCTTTGTATTTAATTTGAAAAGGGGAGGCTAATTGAGAGGAAATATGAAAAACAGGCGTTCTCCGGCACACGTAGCGAGAAGGGTTATGAGCAATTGGAATTCGTACGTCCTCCACTAAAAATTTTCCGATGGTTGGTAGGATAACACACTGTTAAAGAAAGTTTAGAGGGGTTACGATTGTGTAGAAGATGAAATATATTATTTCCACTTTATTAATAGGGAGAAAATGCTGTTTTAAAAAATGTAAAATAGTTCTATATTTTAAATAGAAAATAAATAAAAATTTGTTTCAGCACAACTTGCTATTATGAAAGGTTTTAGAGAGAAAGTTTAAGTCAATTGTCTAATAGTGAAACTAATTTATAAAATTTTAGAATACAGTAATACAGTAATAATGATACAACACATACCCGTCCTTGTTTAATGCTATCGTATATGAAATTTCCAAATGATTTCCAAATAATACATGCGTCTGTTCCAAAAGAATCAAACTTGTTAGAAATGCTACTAAATTCTACTTAAAATTATAAATACGCTATCTCTAATAACAATTTCTATTAACGTAAATTTTAACAGCTTAATGCATTGAATAAACAAACACATCAACATTTTAAAAACTTTTATCGAGTTCTTTATAAATATTTTAGTTTTATGAAACTAACAAAGCAATCTGTCATTTAAATGCAAAAGTTGCGCATGTATGAGATATTTTTTTCTTCTGTATTATATACTATAATTACCCCATTCGCGTGACTACCAATATTCAAAACAATATTCTTAGGATAATAGGTATTAAAAATGAATATATTAAATGATATCGCTAGAATTTTTAGAATTAACACTGCTTTTTTATTCAGAGATATTATTTAGAACCACATCCTAAAATGTAACCTGGCAGCGGTGGGATTCGAACCCACGCCTCCGAGGAGACTGGTGCCTTAAACCAGCGCCTTAGACCGCTCGGCCACGCTACCGACGAAAGTGATGTTATTTAGAGCCAACTCAAACACGCAAAGTAAGATAATGATAAAAATAGTGACATTCCAAGAGGGAGAAAAACAAGTATGACATAAGGTGAAAGTAAGGAGGAGAAACAAACTTCCGGGGTGGATAGTGTCGGTGTAACTTAGGAAAATTATGTGCGATTTGAGAGAAAAAGAAAAGATGTCGCATAGGAAGTTACTGGATTTTAAAACATTGATATAATATTGTACGAGTAATACATATCAGACCATAATTATGTATCAAAGTATTTTATAACTTTATGCAGTAATCAAATTATAATTAATTAAGATATAAATGAGGTAAATTTATTTGTTCTTTTTACAAATTTAGAAATAAAAATGTTTTAATGTACTATAAATGTGCAATTAAATAACAACCAATGTTAAAACGAAATATAGTATTCAGTGAGACAAAATGGACCTCGTTTTAATAGTGTGTTTTTCTTAAAATTATATGAAATTGGATTGTTTCATTTTAACTTTTCATATTCTGAAATTCAATTAATAACGATTAGTTATTTGGTTCAATTCCGTTAAAATTCCCGCTAAATATCGCTATGTTTTTCAAAAGCCAAAAAGTAGAAATATTGCTAATTCAAAGTCATAGTTTAAAATGTTTCACCAATAAATGTTCAGTTTATCAATAAAAATCAGAAAAATATGTTGATATTTGAATATAATAGTGTTAAAAAACCTGGCTATATTTAGCAGGAACTCTAACTGAATTGAACCAGTTATTTCAATAAATTTAGTTGAAAATTATTTTTTTCAGTGTTTTACATTCAATTTAAAGATTATATCATTTGTGACATATATTTCTTACAAATCATGCAAATGAACAATTTTTAAACAATTTTTAAAACAAATACTGATTTAAAAAAAAAGGGAAGCTGCTTTGATTTTTATTGTTAATTAAAATATTAATATCAATTTTAAATTTTTTCTCATTTAATCTAACTCAAATATTGGAAAATAAAAATTTAAACCCTTAAAATAAGCTATTCCTTAAAAAAACAAACCTACATAGCCTCAATGTGCTTTTTTTATTCAATAGCATTTTTAATCATTGTAAGTATTCTATAATATTATCTTTATTCTTATCAGTGCGGGTGGAAGGTCTTGAAATATTTCAAAAGAAGTTACCTTCTATTGTCATTTCTTTCCCTATTTGAGAGTAAGGAAGTTCCTTCACTTCTGTCAAAAGTTTTTCAATGGAAGTCATCATTTACCGACTTTAGAAGTACTACTGTCTAAAATACGGAAAAGGAACTTTTAAAGCTTTTATATAGGAGCGCATGAACAATATGTTCTTTATGATGTCATTTTAAAATCATATCTTTATTCTTTTTTAGTCATCATCATTTTTAGTCTTTTCAGAAAATTTATTTATTAAAAATTCATAAAAGCACCTAATTTCCATAAAAATAATAAAAAATTATTATTTAGCTCATAATTTCATTAAAATTAACTAATAAGTGTAATTTTATTCATTCATTGATTTTTCTACTTTGGTATTACATTTCCTTGTTTCAGCAAAACATTAAAAAAAGTAGTTCTTTACTTTTTAATGTTCTAATACTTTTACGTAAAATTGAAAGCAAATTTTTATACTTTACTTTGAATGTTTAAGAAATATTAAAACATTAAAAGGTTTTATGAGTAAATAATATATTTTATCATTGATATTCTTAACCTACGAAAATATTCATTTTTCTTTAAATTTCAGTATAATATTTCTAGTATTATATCTGTTCTATATTAATAAGAACTTATTAATTAAAGACTGAATAAGAAAAGAATCTTACATGAAACGGAATTAAGACAAACCTTTGAAGAATAGAATCCATTCGTTCCACAGTCAAGAGTAGGAAGGCAAGAAGCATAGAGAGGGATTTCAAGTTTCTTGCATAAACTGTAACCAAAACTGTTGCCATGGCTATTCTTAGAAAATGTTGAAAATCGATACATGGATATTGCACAGAAATATTAGCTATCCAAAAGATCCTATGGTGTTAGATTAACGGTATTTCATATTAAGGAAATGTGTTTTCTTCAGGCAAAGATTTGAAAAAAAACTAACAAAGTATAAAGATTACCAAGTAAAACTTTTTCACTTGTGTTTTTAAGTATATTTAGCAAATTCATTTATAGTTAGTGATATAAAATTCATATGATGAATAGTAGAATATGTGAAAATATATTTTTTTTACATTTTACAGACTTTCATCTTTTACTTTTTATTTAAAAATTATAATTGCAGCAAGCATATAAACGCATTTTTAAAAAAAAAATAAAGAAAACATGATTCTGGTTATTGAAGATGCAATAAAACTTGCATTTTCCATTTTATAATTTATGAAATAAAAAAAATACTGTTTTTATATAAAGCACTTAATAAATTTAATTAGTAGCCACAACCTAGATTATGATAGCTATTATTAATATCTTAATGTCCAAAACTATAACAAATAGAAATTATTAATGAAAACATAAAGGATAGGTATTATCTTACAATATATTTTATTTTTTAATTTTACTTTTAAAAAAGATAGGTTTTTATAGCTATCATCATTATTTTAATTTCCAAAACTTCAACATAAACCCTATATTATCTCGTCAAATTTTAGATATTTAACTTGTTTTTAACAAGAACCCTAATAATAAGTAAATAGAAATTATATTGTTTTAAAAAACCTATGATTGTATTTTATATTTCTAAATTAAACTATGAAATGAAATCAAGTATTAAGTTCTTTTGTATTTTCAATATTTCAAAACAGGCGTTATAATTGTGGAATGTAATTCTTGTATTCTTTTAAAACCATCGCCCTTATACACACTCATTACCAAGTCATGTTTTATTTCATCTCATATTTATAACTCCCTATTCCAGATTTTTTTAAAAATCAAACTGTTGTTACCATAATATTGAGTCACCATCATAATATCATCAAAGTATATCCACCTCTCTACACAAACCTAATATAATATGTAAGATTGATAAATACGGTCTATGAAACCTCAACCATCCATTCTTACATACAGTTCAGTGGTGATTATGATAGACTCAGTATATTGTGAGTGAATTAAATAGTTTTATTTCTTATGGCGTGAATATAAAATATACATGACGCGCATTCTGTGCGCAAGGGATGAACCTCTTCCCAACAACGTCTATGTATGGCATCTTGCCACCTGCGGCACTGCTCCAGGTGACGAGCACTTCAATTTTTTCAAGTGGTTGTTGTGAAAGAGGTTGAAAGAGGTACTCCATGGCGATCCAGCTCCGGTGAAGGCACCTGAGAAAAAAAAGTCATTAAAATGAATTCATTAACTAATTTGTTTGAGAAGAAGTCGTACAAGGTTGTACTTAAACAAAGAAAGTTGCGTAGACTTTCGTTGGATAAACTTTAAGTGTCATAAAAATACATTAGTCTATTCTTAATCCCATAAAAGAGGCATAAAGTAATTATTTTGAATGCCTTATTTTACTTTGTTCTTAATCTGCTGGGATTAAGGTAATTATGATAGTTTGTTGCAGAACCTTTACAGAATTTTTTTTTAACATAAATGGTTATTTCACTGGGATGCTACTACTGTAAAAAGAATGAAGAATGAATTCCCCTTTTTTATGTATGAATTGTGACACGTCGATTGCAACTAAAGTTTTTTTTTACTTTCTCCAGACATAAGGAAGGAATGTTAAGCTTGTAAACTCAAGTTGAAAAATTAAACGATGTGCATATCAAAGTTCCAATATCTCCTTAACCTTTTGTAACTGGAGATAATTTTATGCAGAATAAAGTAACATTCTTTAGACTAATTATATTTTATGATATTTATTTCATTATGTTTTTTCTGTTGTGAATATAACCATAATAAAAGGGTTGAATACATTAATTTTATAGCTTGAAATCACGACTGGTTTATAGAAAGTTATATTAAAAAATAAATATACTATAAAATATACTGCTTTACAGAAATTTACTGGCCAGTATTTTCTGAATTATTTCCTTTTTAATTTTTTAGAATATGACTATTACTTGTGAATATTTAAAAGCACATTATTTGCAGTTATATTTTACAGCCGAAAATATATGTGGTTTGTAGCAATTTCTATTAAAACAAAGCATATTTCTTAGGGATACAGTGTAACCGAAGATATGATCCAATGTTATTTCTGCGAAATACATCTTATTCTTCAAAATATTATTTGTATTATTATTTTTCATATCTTCATATTATTATCTTTCATTGACACTCTTATATATTATGTTAACAACATTTACGTCAAATAATGGAAAACGCGCCAAAGTAAGTTTAAGTTTTCTTGCTTTTACACAAGTTTCCACTTACATTCTTAATGGTGGTAGGAATAATATCCAGTGTTTTCGGGCTTGTATCCGTAGATGGGGATGGCAGTCTTGGGCTGGTAGACGGGCACCAGGGGTTTGTGAGCAGCGTAGACTGGGGAAGGGGCTAAAACCTTAGGGACGTAGACGGGGGCGTGGTGGGCTACGACTGGCTTGTAGACTGGGACGGGGGCAACGACGGTTTTGTGGACGTAGACGGGGGCTTCGTAGTGCTTTCCGCTGTCGTGCTTGTTGTCGTATCCGTGGTGACCGTAGTCGGACTTGAGATGTCCGGAGTTGCCGTAGCCGTAGCCTCCGTGCTTGCTGTGGGAACCGTATGCTTTGTGGGCTTGGTCGTCGTAGTGACCAGCGTTCTGTAAGGAATGAGTTTGATTAGTATGAGGAGGATTGGGTTAAAAGTAGCTGGTTCTCTGGTAGAATTTCCAAAAACTTATTGTTTCAGGAAGAACGGATTGAATTTTAACATTAAATTTTAACCTTTAATGAAGGAATGAAATTTTCTTGGGTTGGGTTTCTTGGAAATGTTTGTTTCACTAAAAGTGAAATATTCTACTGAAAAATACTGTATTTTCCCACTCAATAGGTTAATTATTAAGTAAAAGATAACTGAAATTTTAGTATTGTGAAGGTACGATTATTTATTATGCGGTCGACGCTCAATACTCCAATTAGTAAGAGAGCCTGTTGGGCAGAACAAACTAGTTTAAAAAGTTGTGCAGTTAGGTTCGAATGTAAAAGCTAAGGTTGTGACTTGGGAGTATATCTACAGCTATAAATTATTATTAAGAGATTAATGTAAATGGGGTTTAGATTTAACGGATTGAATTGATTTCCAGACGAAGTAAAGACTGATTCTAAGAAAAAACTAGAAACAACTCACCAACTTTCGCTGCACGAATTACGATTTAATTGCCCATTGAATACAAAGCGGGATTTATTAGACCGCTATATTCGTTCATTGTTTGTAAATTTAAAAAGTTAGAGAGTCTATCAGCAACCCGTGGTGGCGTCCTCTGACTCTGCAATGCTTTGGCTCGAATCTCCAGTAAATATCTCAAATTTTAGGTAACTTACAGTATCCAAGTGTGGGATTCCGTGTTGGTTTGGTCAAAAAATGAACTTAAAGGCTCTAATTTCAACCCAAACAAACAAATCAATTTACTTAATGGTTTTTAGAAAATGCGTCAAATTTCATTATTAGATAGTGAGAAATGGAGGAAGATAATTTTAGTGTGTTATTGTTCTAACCTTGTATCCGTGGTGAGCGTGGTCAGCATGGCTGTCATGGTGTCCGGATTTGTAAGCGTCGATGTCGTGGAGGTGGACCTGCTTGTCGTAAGAGTAGGACTTTTCGTATCCAGATCCACTGTTCTTCACGTAAGCTCCGTGCTTGCCTAGGGAGTGATACATAATTATAAAGGCTTTTATTCATAGCTTTTCATGACATAGATTACATAGTAGAGAACGTTTTTATTAATTGATCCTAATTTTCTTTGCAGTTGGGCCTGTTAAAAGTCTTGGTGTAATTCTTCGTGTAGTTTTAACCACACTATATTAAAACTTGAATGGTATTTTCACATTTTTATCTACGGGAATATATTCTTCTATAATGAGCTACCCATAGTAAAAACTTTTAAATAAGGAGTGATATAAGAAGATTCAGACTCTTAGAGAAAAGTGGTGTCACAAACACACTCTTTATAAGATGTTATAGCTTGTTAAAAGTGGTTAAAACCTTTTAAAGAGATTATAAATAATGTCATTGGGCGAACTGTGGGGTAAAAAATAAAATTGGAGAATCAATTCCCATACTAACAAAAGACTACGAAAAAAACTTTTGTCTTAAAGAGCAGCTTTCGTTATAAAGGGAGCAATGCATCAATGAAATAGAATAATAAAGCCACAAAATTTTCCTTTTCTAAAAAATTATTTAATCATATTGAATTTAAAACATGAATGACAAATGCTTTAGACTCTTTTTTTTAAACCATTTGATTTTGAAAATTGCTTAGTACTGAATTTATTTCTACCTCCATTTGGCTTTCCAAGGCATTTTTGCAACGAATTTGGACGAATTTCGTACGTGGGAATTTTTAGCACTTCAGAAGTATGTTTGCGTTCTCACCTTCTCAAGTAAAATCATCCATTCGGGCTTACAATTCTCAGAACTTCCCATTATGAATTTTGAATTCCCTTGTACATATTATGACATAATTACAATGTAATTATCTCAGTGTCACTATGATCTGTAATTATCACCCTTTATCAGAACCTTCATATAACTTTCTTCTGCCACTGTGATCATTGATTCGCGTATTAGATAAGCAACTTCATATCCCATTCTCCTTACCGTAGTGATCATGGTGAGCGTCCTTGGCTCCGTGAGCTCCATGGTCGCCGTAAGAGGCAATCAGATGGGATCCGTGCTTTCCGTATCCGGACTTTCCTTCCTGGCTGTGGTCATCGAAGTGTCCGTGTCCGTGGGAGTCATGTCCTTTGGAGAGGTGTCCGTGGGACCCGTAACCGTGACTGCTGCTGGACGCGTGGGAGGGGGCGGGGTAGTAGTCGTAGGGGTGGGGGGCACTCTCGGCGACCGCCAAGTCGTCGGATTTCTTGGCGAAGGCGAGGGTCGCCAACAGAGCGGAAAGGAGGATCTGGAGAAAAAACTATAGTTCATATTTTTGATTAGGTACTACCATTGGTACTGGTAAAACTTAGTAATTGCGAAATATCTACGCAGTTCTAATACACAAAAATATTTATTACGTTAAATATTCAACTCTCTGCAATTTTTTTTGGTTGCTTAACTATTTTTGGCGAATTCCTCACTTTGATTTTCAAAACAGCCTTTTATAAATTTTAATAGGATGTAGCAGAAAAAGTACTCATCATATCTAAATATAATACTTATTTATCCTAAAACCGAAAGAAAGATAATATGGGCAAAATAAAATGAATCAATAAAACAAAGAACTTTATTTTACTAATAGATATTTGAGAATTCAATAGTGGTAAGAGATAGGGTAATTAGTAATAATTATGTGTAGAGAGGTACTATTAATATTTATTTTGGTCGGATATTAAAATACTGATGAAAAACTGTTCTGACAAAGATAATTAAGCGAATATATCAGGAGAAATATATCAGGATTTTAAATATAACAGGCAAATATTTAAACAAAACTAATTTGATAAAATTTTGTCAAAACTAGGTATTAATTTGAAAATTTATAAATTTTAAAAAAGCTTTTCAACACCAAAAATCTTGCTTAAACTACTATTTATCATGCTTTAATAACTTGAGTTTCATTTCAATATTTGGAGAAACAAATTAAAACATTATAATTCAATCGTGGTAGTTATCCTGGTCCGTACTGCCCCGTTTAAGTTTTAGGGATTTCGTCAATCACTAAATCGCTTTCCTTATATAAAAATGTAATTGATTATTTAAATAAATAAATTGGAAATTTTATATAGTACTCAAATTTAAATTTCTATTAATATTTGTTTAACCCACATGTTTATTTCACGTTACAATTAGAGAATATGTAAATAGAATATATATTAAAAAATAGTATCTTATTAATCTTATTAAAAAATTGAGTCAGGTATCCAATAGAAACTGAAACTATAAGACTATCAGGGGAAAGACAAGTTACTAAAATCAGCATTAAACTTTTCGATAGAAAATAATTGTGTTTTAGAAAATGCAAAATATTTTAATACTTGACCAATAAAGTGAGTTCTTGTATTTTAAAAGTTATCGAATAAAATATCTCCGTTTGTACTCTTTATGAAGTATGGAGTTATTTGAATTAACCTCAAAAAGTTAGAGGTGTTGGTTAGATAACCAATAATTGAAATTTTGTACAGAAGTTGAAATAATTTTGAACAAAGTTGTCAACTATGTAGATGATATGAAATAGTTCTTTACAAATTCTTTTACAAAAATATGCGAGTCTAGTAATAAATCTATAAAATTTAACTTTGCTTCGTTAGAAAATAATTACAATTTTTTGCCTATACCTTTTATAACTATACGTAACATTTTATACATGTTAAAGAAAATGTAAAGTATAAGTTGATAGACAAAGATATATCTTAAAAACGTTAAAATTATCTACTGTAACCCTTTCTTCAGTTTATACTGTTATGTGTTTATGAAACATAATGAAACATTAGTATCAGTATTCAAAGATATCATTAATAATTTAAAATAAGTTAAAGAAAGTAACAAATAATAAACATTTCAATGGAAAACATATTGAATTAAGTAGATTTTCACAGTAACGATAGAAATAGCAAATTAACTATAAAATAATAAACATTAGAAATTAAAATCAGGAAGAACTTTAGTGGCATTAATTCCGAGACAAAATAATATGGACAAATAGATCAATATGTATAAAGTTTAAAAAATCAGTAAATTTTAAAATGAAAAATATTAAAGGGTTTCATTTAATCATCAAAACTCTAATGCGCTTACAAGATTCACAACATCACAACCCAGAAAAACTAAAGCAATCTTGGCTAATCAATCACAAATGAAGATTTATCAAGAGTTATCACCAACCACAATCTCGGAATTTAAAGCAAAATTTCATAATTCCGGATCAGGATCAACTTGATATCACCTAATTCATTTCGAAGTAATCCATATGTACCCACAGGTAGGCATCATCTCAACGGAGGAGACTTACTTGGAATTGCATGCTGGATGGTGAGCTGTGTTCAGTAAACCACCGAAATCGAATATGCTTTCAAAATTACCAAGGAAACGCGCTTATATACTCACTCTCAAAACTATGTGACTATTTCCTTTGTCTAGAACTTCATCCCCCCAATCAGTCCTGACAATCCTCCCCCCAACTTCCGGTGAAGAAAGCCGCTTTGACCCCATAAGGACCAAGTAGGCCAAAGATTGGACAAATCACTATCGTACGTCGGATCTCTCTTTCGTTCTGTCTTTATTATTGTTGTTGCTTTTTTGATTCCCATTATTGCGATCACCTTTTTTTTCTACAGTCGAAAGCGAAATTTGCTTTCCCTTTCGTCAGGTGGCGTTAGTGCAGCGGCTTTGACCCTCTTTGTTGTAGCATGTTGATAATCCCGATGAGTTTTTTCTTCTCCTTGGAAGAGAGAGAATTGATGCTGATACTGAACAGGACTTCATAATAATGATTCCAGTTTTTTTATTATTGTTGATTACTTTGTTATGGTTTTCTGATTTTTTTATGTATCGTTTTCTCTCTTTCTGGAAAGGATACTCCCATCAATTTTCGCTATCGTGATTTTCTGAGAGGGGAAAAAGAACATGAAGTTTTTGATTCGTATCGGTCGGTGAATTACTTTGGTTTCCGTTGTGATATAAAAATGAGTTATGGGAGAAAGAAAGCTACACGGAGTCGCTTTGGTGTTCATATAGGGAATTTAGTAGTAGTATTCTTGTTTCAATACTAAATTACCCTATTTGAAAACTTCTCTATCAAAAAAATTATATCTAAATGAAGAAGGAATGACTCATCTCTCACTGATGTTTCTTAAATAAAATTGATTTTTCTTGAAAGAGGAATTTTTTTACATCATCTATAATAATGCTATTTCTTTAAACTTGCAAGTTTAAATAATGCAATTATAGCAACTAATGCTATATTGATGCTCCTTTTGGCAGCTATTTGTAGGTTTTAAAAATAATTTTTGCATACCAGGTAGCAGTATTTAAAAAAACCGATTTTAAAAACTCCTTTTTTGAAAAAAATTACAACATTTAAAGCATCTACTGTCTTTAAAGAAACTATAGATCATTATGCAAACATAGTGCAATTTTTGTTTTTCCTTCTGAAATTTATCTTTGTCATAGTAAAATCAGAAGAGGTGGTATACAAATTTATCCAAATTCACAAAAATAAATTTAAAAAGTTGATAAAAGATCATATCAAATAGTTTTATCAATAAACACATTTATTCCTAGTAAATTGGTTTAGAATTTTTAAAATTATAAATAAAAGTTTAAATATGCATGTTAAATAATTAATATAGAGGAGAGGAGGGTATAATGGAATAGCCGGGTAATATGGAACACCTGAGTTTCTGCTCCCACTCGTGCTGCTATCACGTGGCAATGCCACGAAAGTCTTAAGAAATCCCCCATGATGCAGTGCTCAAAGAGTTTAGCTTCTTGTTGTTGTCTGATCAGTAGCAGCAAAGCAAAATGTGTTTTAGGATTTTCGAAAGTTTTTGACGGTAAATATTCAAACCTTTTAACCTACCCAGTAACTATGAGACTTTGATTTTGTTGTTAAGCATAATGTACTTTAAAAGATCAGTAGTTTCTTATACTGCAGTCGTTTTTTAGTAAAAGGGTTCATAGTACAAGATGGCCTGTTGGGTATTATCGAACATTCCATAAGCAAAGGGTCAGAAAAAGACGGTTATGTTTGTAACTATTGTAAATAGACTCATGAACAAAACTATTTGAACGTAAATTGTTAAATATATTTTTATAGACAAGATTAACTATTTTCTCTAAGGTCTAATTAGTTCTCAATAGCTGTAAATCCAACTGTCCCATATTACCATCCACCTGTAACTTTTTCTTAAAGTACATTTTTTTGATTAAAAAATTAATGCTGATTTATTTGACCATTGGCCCTTCATTGTCATTAGTTATAGTATGTTCTTAAAATGATTCTGCGGATTTTTATTAAAAACCAATAGAGTTATTCTTAAATATGTAAAGGGTGTTCCATAATACCCTCCTCTCCTCTACTACCATAAAAGTGTCAAGTGACTTGTTAAGAGACTTGAACGAGTTATTTTCAAAATATTGATTGTGTGATAGCAATATCGATAAAATTACTTTATCGAAATGTATAAACTTTCTCTAAATGCCTATGAACTTTTCAAATTGAATTATCACTTGAAATGCTTCTTAATAAAATTTCAAGCCTTTTGATTAAAAGAAAAACAAACTTTCTTAAGTAAATTTTCTAGAGTCATCCTCAATTGCAATAATGTTTTGTTTCGCTCAATGGGTTCAATTATGTACATTTTCGTATAAAAGAACAGTTTCTTTCTTACATAAAATTTTATGACTTCATAAAATTAGTTCTGGGTAATTACAGGTCTTAAAAGTTTCTTTTTTAACCTTTATAAGAATACGAGTGTTACCTACCTTATATAACCATTGGTTTTTTTTCAGATTTTAGGTGTTTAGATAAATACTTTGTTAAATTAATTTTAAATAATATTACTTTATAAAATTTAAATAATTACATAGAAGGATTATTGTTTTAAATATCCTATAATGTTTACAACCTTTTATCAAAACTTAATGCATTTTTTAGATAAGTGTGGTATTTTAAAATCATTTTGTTTTTGGAGTCGACTTTTTTCATATCTAATTTACCTCTAAATAAACTATTATTTGAAGTATCGAAATTATGTAAATACTAATAACTATCTATATTTAAAATTTTGGGGTTTAAAAATATTTAATAACAGTGTTCTAAAATGGTTGCTAAATTCATTATAAATTAATTTCTCGCCTTTATGTAATTTTTCCGACATAAATACAAAAATAATTTGGGTACGTGTGATGCTTCCATAATAAGATAATTATTTGGCTCAATTTCCACTATTGAAAATTAGTAAAAAAATTATAACCTAATACAATTCCACTGGTTTCTTTGTGTAAGATATAAGCTCTTTAAGTCAAACAAAAAACCCTATTATATTGAACACTACATTGATAATTTATTGACCACTCCCGTTTGGAACTTTACTCGTCTATTCTTCACTTATCAATCTTTATTTTTTAGCTATGTATTTCTTCAGAAATGATTAATGGATAAATTGTTCCTTCTTGTGGTTTTCCCGAGAGACCTGGTTAATGTTCTTGAAATTAGTTTAATCGTTTCAAAAAGCAGCTAATTAAAAGGACTTAAGCTTCAAGAGGTAATGGAAGTGTATTTTTATAGATTAGTATTTGGAAAAATAACATTAGCGAATTCCTATAAAAATGATTTAAGCCAGCGAAGTATTTTCCATTAAGGAAATACGATTGTTGAAGGACTGTTTAGTTGTTGATTGAAGTAAATTCTCTAAATGAGAATAACAAGATTAGAATCTTGTTTTTTAAAGCAAAAACATTAAAAGTTATCCATTTTATTTGGGTTATAAAAATTAAATTTCCATTTTTTTGAAGGTTAAATTAATATTACCCATTTCGTAATAAAAAAACGGATGAAAGTTGATGGTTTCTAGGGGTTTAATTTTTAATTGTGCAATAAAAATAACTCATTTCTTCAACAGAATCATCCTGCAGAAATTAATATCATATTCATAATGAGTATCAGAAAATATGATAAATAAGATTGATCTTTTAAATGTTGTCATTTTAGGCAGCATAGAATTACTGATGATATGTTGATAATATTGAAACAAAACGATAGTACGAGAACCAAGTTGATTTATTTAAATTGTAGAGAAAAACTGTATGCGTTTACATAATGCTAAAGATTTAAGGTTAAAGATGGTTTTAAAAGAGTTATAAAACAGCATACAGATATTTCTTCAATAGATTACGTTTTATCATTCATAAATTCAGGTCCCCGAAATTTCTATTAATCTTAATTCATTTAAAAAAAACTTAAATGAAATTTCCTATTAAGAAAACTAGTGGTTGAATTATAATATGCGTATCAACTTTATGATATGAATCGATCAACTTTATAATATAATTTGAATTATAATATGCGTATCAACAACTGATAATATGCGTATCAACAACTGATAATATGCGTATCAACTTTAACAAGTATGCTTATAATACAGGACTTTATTTTATATCCTTACCTTATATAAAAGAACGAAAACAAAATTTTATTTTTTGAAAGATATTTCATTTTTCAAGTCACCGATTCCAGAAGTAGTTACAACGGATGTACGAAAAAACCTTTCAATGCAAAAATCGGTCAGCGAAAACCTTTTAAAAAAACAAATTTATTACATGTGTAAAGCTATGAGTTTTTTTGTTTTTTGAACGGTTTTTGCATTGAACGGATTTTTCGCGACACCATTACAACAGACCATTTTGGCACCTTGATATTTCTTAGAAACTTGATGCCTTTTTCTTCACATTGTGGAACGATGGAAAGATTCTGTACGACTAAAGAAATTTAACCATCCATAGTTTTTTAGCCCATGTTTGTGTCCTCATATAATTTCATTAAAAAAATTATATTATCTAGCTAGACTAGTGGTTCCCAATCCTAGATCCACAGACCCCTGGGTTCCAGCTTCCGGAAGGGAGCGGGGATTTCAGACTGTAAAAACATGAGAAAATTTATTCGACAAAATTCGACAAATCGACAAAAATAATACAATTTTCAACTATTGTTTTTACTCAAATACCAATATTTACGGCGTGGGTCTGTGACTTGTCATGAAGCTGGTAAGGGATCCACGAACCTAAACTAATTTGGAAACACTAATCTACTAAATTAAAAGTTTCATTATTTAATTATGTTTCATGCTATCAGACTATTTATCCGCCAAGTTATTCTACTTTCATCTCTCAACAAGATTTGCAATTTCTCTTCGACATTTCTATAAAACAACACAGCTTCATTTCACCGATACCAACTAATCTCAAGAAAGCAATCGTAGTATTCAACCAAGAAAAAAAACACACCAAAAGGCGTGATACTTCGTTTTCGGCCGATCTAGTTAACGACACTCATAGATTACCCATACAGAATGGGACATTAAGCCTCGAACCCCATTCACCTGCTCTGCGCAATAACTTGTGGTCGAGAGAAAGCGAATTACTAGTTGCACGGTTCCTCGTTAGAGAAATCCGGGCACGCAGCAATATTGTCTCTCTCTTCAGCAATTAACACACTTCTTTTAACTTCTTAGGGGACAATTACACTTGGCTATTAAACAATCGCTGAACCTGAACTGACGTCACGTGATCCCCAGGAGCGATCGTTTTGGCAGATAAGCGCGAGACCGCGAGGTGTGTCGAGGGTTTGGTAATTGTTCACTTGCTCCGTGAGCAGCTTTTTTTTGTGTGTTTTTATGAGTGAGGTTGAGATGTTTATGCTTTTATTGTGATTCCTGATGAGTGGTTTTGCTTTCTCGGCACCTTTTGAGGAAAAGTTTTATGCCGGATTAATTTTTTTCCGTGAATTGCTGATGGGTAGGAACGATTTAATGAAAATTCAACACGATTTTGTTGAAAGCAATAATTATGTAATTGGAGGATTATTATAGATCCAGCTAACCATGCGCAAGGACAATTTATAAACATTTGTAAGTTTTTCACCCGTGTTTCTTTCATGGAGCGCTTTTAATTGTGCGTTTACGGATTTGAAGAGGTTTAAAAAAAAAAGTTGCATTCACAAATACTCCTTTTTTGTAAGTACTTTTTCAAAATTGAATAATATATTCGTAAGTAATATCTGAGAGCTAAATGACTTCTCAAAATCTGAAAGCTAGCAAAAATAGTCTTGAAGTCATGAATGCATATAAAAACTGATTTGAACATGTTAATTTATAAAAATGTTATCTAAGGTATCTGACCACGTTTAAAACACGATTTTGGATCAAAATATCGATTTTCTATTTTTGGTTTTAAAATAATATTTTATCTTTCTTCTTTCAAAATCCGTTTAAATTTTGTTTCTATCTTATATAGAACGAGAGTTATTGGAATTTTAAACTAACGAGTCCTCTACTTTTGAATTAGGAACTAAGGGGAAGTGGGTGCATTTTCTCAAAATCATGTTTTTCATATTTTTGTTCAACGCAAACCAACATAACTCATGAAGTTATGCAAGAAATTGCATGAAATTTTGTAATTATGTCTTTTAACCCTACAATGCATGATTTTTTAAATTCACTTGAAAATCATTTATGTGACTTCTATTATGGTGTACATTAGTAAAAAATACTAAAAAAATTTAATTTAATTTTTTTCTACTTTTTATTGGCAAAAAACTTTGTCCTTGTGAAATTAATTTGTGTCTCTTGTGAAATTAATTGTGAAGTGAAATAAAACCAAATGCTCTAAAAATATAAAAAAACAACTTATCTTTTCAAAACATTTTTTGTTCAAGCTGAAAATTTTTTTATTTTAATTTATATGGTCCTTTTATTTTGGCGTTTTCTGTGTCTTGACTTTCGTTTCACTAGCTACTAACAAATGTCTCAAAATAGTACCCCTGCTGTGATCTACTGGCAATCTAAAGTGCTAATACAATGAAATGTTATATCTATTGTACTTATTGCATGGTGTTGCCGTTTGGAAATGAAAGTTCGAGTAGGAAATGGAGAAAAATGTCGTGTTGCCAAATGGCATCAGTATGCACTGTAGGGTTAAGAGTTGTTTTAGGGAATAGACCACCCTCATAGACATTGAACCTTTATTTTCTGAATAATAGGTGGTTCTATGCAAGCATTCTGTATAAAATTTGATTTTTTTAATTTGTTGGAAGTAACTTACTGTTAAATTATATCTAACATATTTACATTATTACCAATGGTCTATTCCCTAGAACAGTGGTTCCCAACTCAAATATGTCTGCGGACCACTTCACTTAAATTTGAACCTCCGCGGACCATCTCTATCCCTAACTGTATCTTCAAAATTTTAACTCTTTTTCAGCGCATTCATTCTTCATGGAGGGTCTAAAATTTTGACTATTTTTCTGAATTAAGGGAAACTGAGTCTAACAATGTTTCTAAATAAAACTTAGAAAATCAAATAATCTCTTAAACTTAAAAGAAAAATTAACATTACATTAGTTTTGTATCAAATCATTTAAAAATATACCTTTTATAAAAGACCATTTAACCATTTTTATCAAGTCTTTTTATCTATTAACCCTGGAAGGGGTCACACTTACACAAAAGTTATAGGTTTAAAAAAACAACAGTATAAAATAGATATTTTTTTTCATAACCAACAAATAATATAAATAATAATATAAGGTAATATATTATTAGTAGATTAATTTTGAAAGAAATTACTTAGCTTTAAATTAAACTGCAGGGCGAATGAGATAACTAGAATTTCTTTTGATCACAAAAAAGCAAACTGGACATGGACATGCACTGACTGTGAGTTGTGGCAGAGGAAATCCTATAGGCGAGGCTGATGTTCTCCCGAAAGAAACCGAGTCAAAAGTCAATAATTATTTCAAAGGAGCGATTAAAATAGAAAATAATTTATGGGTTCAAAAACTTTCGCATTTTCGGCAATAAATTTTTCTCATATCTTCCTACAAACCTATTTCACGTGTATCTTAGAAATTTCCTCTTTTCATACCACGATTTCTCGAAGACCCTCTGTCTGACCATAGCAAGCATCCCAGTTTGAAGTATCTTTCAACACTTCCACTTTTTGCTTCATATTAAACCAAGTATAAGTCCGATCATTCGATTCTTTATTAGCCCCACCCCGACGCCTCTCAGTTTTAATTTATCTGATGCAATGCTTTTCCACAACATCCCATTTCGTTTCAAACTACTGTTGAATAAAACTGTGCAAAATAATAGAAATGAACAAATGATTCATAGCAGAGCAAGAGAATATAACATTTTTTATTTATGAGACGTAGGATTTTTTACTTATGTTTTTTATCTGTAGTGTTTTTACTATTTTCTAGAATGTGTGATTAGGAAAACTATTTTTTTAAATTTTCCACACATTTTTTGGATAAGTTATTTAAAAATCTTCTCACGGACCACCTCGGAAGGCCTCACGGACCACCTGTTGGGAACCACTGCCCTAGAACTAGATGTTCAAAACACTATAAAAGAAACAGAATATCTTAATTCTTATATTATTTATCTCGTTTTGCGGTAGAGGTGTTTTTTCCATAATTTCACTCATTAATTTAGCTATAAATACTAATAAAAAAATTTTATTTATATTTTATGGTTTTCAATCTCAGTTACTGGTTACATTCTATCATTAAATGCAAAAAAATAAGTAATTTTTAAATAATTTGGAAAATTGGTACTTAAAGGTGTCCGGATACCTTTCAATAAAACAAACTCAGCATGAAGCAAAAAGAAGCATAAAAACATTCTGTTCAAATATTTCATAATTCCAACACTCCAAGCACTTAATTTTCGTCATTACGGTCATTATTTATAAAAACCTAGAGATAACCTAGAGCTTAGATAAAATGTCCTCGTGGACAGAATTTCTCAATTTTCAAACCATGATTTAAGGGGGAAATTTCTTTTAAATGCACAATATATGAAATGGAATGGGTGATTTTCAATTTTCTGCTGATTAAATTTTTTAATGCTGCATTTTATTGAATTCGATGTAAACTAAGTGGAGAAACTAAAACACCCAAACAATGATATACTCAATAGAAATATGTTGGACAATGTATATGAAGCTATCAGGCATGACATTTCTTTTCTTCAAATTCCCTGGAATACCACCACCATTTCTCATTCCACTGACCATGAGATCACCAATGTAATATGAAGAGCTGATTGCTTCCACCCAGGAGAATTGATGAAAACCCAGTGGAGCGTTAAATTAACCTAGAAAAACTCCCCAACAGAAAAAGACGAAGAACGAAAGTTGTCCTTTCACGATCACCACGTGAGAATTGCACCCCTAATCTACAACCCCCCATTATCCACACTGCAATTTCTTTGTATAAGCCCCAATGCCAATTACCACGTAAGCTCCATTCGTATTTTGGAGGAGCCAAATGAGATCTGGGGGATTGGTATTACGACAAAGCACAGGACCATTTTTTTTGGAGACATTCCTTTTGACCATGAGGTATTACAGGGAATCTGAGTCAAGGTTCTCCTCGTCCCCAACGTGTCCCCCCTTTTGAGATTGAAAGTCTTCTTTGTTCTGGTGTTGCTGTTTGCTGGTGGCAACTTAGTGTTTGTTACCCCAGTTTGTTTGTGTGACAAAACTTCCTGATGAGGAGAGAGTGCGGTTGCACAAGAGAACGCTTTTAAGAAAAAGGCGTTGGTCGTTTTCTCTTTGTGCGGTTTTCAGTCTATGTTGTTAACAATGTGGGATAAGAATTGTTATTGAATGGGGTGATTTATTTTCTGAGGGAAGAGACCCTTAAAAATAATTAGGTAGTTGAGGAGACGGTATAGTACCAAGGTTGGATCTGTGGACCTTTGAATGCTAACGCATTTTTAATGTTTGAATTTTTCCCCTGGCAAAAATAAGCTCTTTGCGCTGGTAATTTTAAGCCCCAAAAATCTGCTATAAAAGAAGGAAGTTATACTTAATAGGTTTATTTATTATTTGCCGTATTTTATATAGTTTTTATGAATAATGAATTAAAATAATTATCTTCTATTCTTTTTCTAAAAACCCGAAAATTCTCCATTTTTTAAAATATTAAGTATTCAAAATAAACTATCGAATTTAAATGTTTTTGTTCAAGAAAATTATTTTTTAATTGGATCTCTCCTTCCTATGAACTAAACACATTTGTACTAAAAATTGTCTTTGCCTAAAAATCTGAAAAGGGTCTGATATTCACATCAAGCTAACATAAAAAAGTTGTTTCTCTTTCTTTTAGCAAAGGTTTGTGCATGAAAATTATGTTTCATGAAATATTATATACTTTATACTTTTACCAATATTTGACAAATAAAGGAAGTTTCAAAACTATTGACCATAAATTTCCTGAAGTGGGGAACACCTACCGGGACAGTGATAGATATTGAGAAAACACCAAAACATTTATTTACCCGAGCAATATCGGGATTTTATTGGCAAATCAAGTAAAAAAAGTCTAGTTATAGATATGGGTAAGCATTTCTGTAAAACTGATGACCTAATGACTAAGTTGAAACTTATCAACAGAAAAAGGATACTTTAAAGGAAAGCGTGCGTTTTAGACATGGTGTGAAACGGATCCTTGTTGAAGAATATGGTTTTTACCTTTTTAAAGAATCGTATGATCCCAACACTCTTTTTAAAGAAGTGAACATAAATCGCTACTTGAATCTAGAAGCAAGCATGGGGGACATTTCCATTTCCCGATTGTTTGAAACGACTGGGGAGATATCAAATGACAAAAAAAGGAAAATCTGAAAGACCAGCTACGATTTATCCCAGAAGAATACAGATGTTTCTACAATCTACTTATTAATGAAAAACCATGCCATTGAGGACTGACCAAATTAAAGTGTTTTTGTTATTTTGATTTACCAGCTTAGATAAAACTGATTTAATCTTTTTGTTTTAGTCAAATATTTAAAATTATATATGCTAAGATATTTTGTTTTTGTTCTGAAGTAGCCCAAATTAGTTCCTTTTGAATACTTTTTTTCGAATCAAATTTAGAGCTTTGCAATGATTGAATTTATTTACATCTTGCCTCATTCATTCGTTAGATAATTTACAGATTTAAAAAAGGGTGGATGAAGGGGTTATGTACACAAGATATATAAAAATACATATTATAGATGCAGGTATGTAAATAAAACTTTGTACATTAAAAAATACATGTCATTAGACTAATTTCATACGCTCACTCAACGACAAAACCAGAAAACGAAAAAGCTACAACAAAAAACTTTGACCCAAAATTACTCTAAATTAGGGTTTTGTTACATAACCCTTTCATCTCCCAAGCCCTTCAATTACGTAAGTATTAAAGAACACATGAACACAAAATCAGTTGCAGTTATAAAAAGCAATTAATGTTCCGTTTAATTTTTATATAATGTGGGTATTTAAAATTTTTTTTCCCAACTTTCTTTATTATCCAATTATATTTGGGTATTTTATTTATTTGGTATGGATAGGATTCCAATTTATTCAGATAACGAGAGTTAAACTATAGGCTGAAATTTAAATATTTTTAATTACTTCCGAAAAAGTTTTATAGGTGCATTATATAAAATTCTAAAATATTTTCCAGACAAGAAAAACTACGAGCTTCAAAATATTCAGGGATTAAAACAAAAGGTCGAGGCTGCTCATTCAGACTGAAGAATAACTTTTTAAGGAAACATACAATAGGAAATCGTATACATAAAAGTTATTTGTATCTACTAGAATTGCACTTGTAGCTATTGTACCGTTTCTATTACATTAGACCTATGCATTAGACCGACTGAAGCAACATTTATATTGTTTATAATGTGTGACATTGAACCTCAACGACTCATTGTTGTTTTGACCCTCACTGAGGTTAAGTCAAAAGGAATGCTTTTTTTAATACGCATGTATCAAATGAGTCCCAAATAGTCCCTGTTTGTTTTTAAGCACAAATTTTATTTTATCTCTGTTTTTTTTAAATTAAACTTTTACGATACCATATAAATAATCAACTCCGTATCTGCCATTCTTTTTTTGCTGTTTACACAATTTGGATTAATATTTTATGCATAATTTCATTTATGAATTTTGTTTTTGGTTAAAGGTAACTGATATTGAAGTTTTTTTAGTAATCTAATGGTATTTAAGGATCCCGTTATAAAGATATAAAATATCCTAAATCCCATAAAATATCCTAAATCCCATAAAATATCCTAAAATGTTTGAAGAGTGCATTATTAAAAATGAACGAAGTGAGTTGGGAGAATTGTGATAAATTCTATTATATTTATCACTGAGAATTTATCACTTTGGCCAAAATAACTCGGGCATTATTAACTATGTCCGGATTCACCACACATACATTGCTATATTTTAAATATAATTTGTAAGATTTCATCTACATTTCTGTTACTTCTCTTAAAATTTTTGAGTGACGGCGGTTTAGTTAGTTTTACATTTCTGGTTTAATGTATCGTTAACTTTTTAAAACTTTTGTTTATTGATTTTTCATTAAATACACGCATAATCTGGCGATAAAAGTTGTGAAACTACAGGTTATAACCGAGGATAACCATAATCAGACGAACTTATTTTAATTTTTTTTCAACATTGACTACAAAATTATGCTTTTGGCATTAAATGTTTGTTGTCTCTTTTTTGTTGTAAAATTTTAATGAATTATTTTAAAGAAGTTTCTTAGTTTATTTTACTTGAAGCAATGTTAGATAGGCAAATTATTTTCTGTAAAACATTGAAATTTAGCTTTCTAATAGTTTTTTGAGATCTAAGATAGCTTCCGTGGACACATTTCTTTACATTTATTAAATTGATTGCTATAAAATTATCTTCGTGGAGATATAAATGAATGTATGATTATATAATAAAATAAATTTTCCCTGTTGCCTAAAAAAGAAAAAATAGCACACACACATTCTTTGTAAAATGCAATGTGTATAGAAAAGTCATTGCATCCTATTTCAGAAAATTAATAAACAATTATTTTTTAAATTTTAATAGCCTAAGTTCCTCTTAACTACGTAAAACAATAGTTAAGTTAAGAAGTCAATAATCTCCGATTGAACGAGCAAACTGTTCTCTGATCTGTATCTGAAAGCGATGAATAAAGAACGTGGTCATCTTAGAAAATAATCGAAAACTTTCCCTTTTTAGAAAGATAAACCCCTTTATTACATAATGTAAAGTGGCATAGCTGTCACTCAGCTTATTAAACAAATGTCTATTTATTTAAATGCCTCTTTAAGGAACCTGAATGAACAGATACACTCACTACAAACGCTAGCACACAAAAAACTATCTGTTGATATCATGTGACATGCAAATGCTCCAATAGAAGCATTTTATGACCAGTTATTTTCTTTTAACTGTTAACTGCTGTAGGTAAAACAATCTGTTGCTAAGGCCGTTGCTAGGTCCGAGTCATGTGATTGAAAATACAACTTTTATTCTGTAAGGACAAACTTTCTGTCTTAGCAATTTCTATCGACACCATATCAACACTTTGTAAGCATATTGAGAACACTTTCACAACAAAATAAAGTATAAGGTGTTTCTTCTAACAACACAAACTGAACTGTTGTTAATTTGAAGACAAAATTGTTCTAAAAAGTGTTGTGTATTTTCTTCAAGTGGTCATACCTTTACAACCACGTCAAAACCGCCCCTTTTTTCCCTTTTTCTAAAGTGTCAAGAGAAACACATTTAAAGGTAGTTTAAAATAGGCGTTTCTCTCTTCAGATAAGCCAATAAGATTGCTTAGTTTTTTACTTATCTACTGAAAATTACGATTTTTGCTGTGGGATGGTGTGCAGCATCACTGAATAAATACAATTATACATTAGATGAAAATCTCCAAAAAAATTAATAAACCTCTCTTAATTTAAGTTCCATAGTTAAATGCTGCAGTAAAGTCACACACCAATTTCTTTCTAATGTGTTAAATATTTATATTGGTGATAATATAAACCCCCTTTCTTCAAAGAGATATTGCCGTAACGTATTTACGCAATGATCATGGGTTTCGCACTTGCTTTCTATGACTTGGAGTTTCGTATCCTTCTGAAGGGATTAACCCCAATAATGTCAATGCTTACTTACCCAGATATGTGTCCCATTGTCCTATGAGTATAGAAATAGGGAATTAAACATTATTGGAAGAGTTGAGATATTGTATCACGTGCTAGTTTTATTTGATGTCCTATTGTGGCCATCCTGAATTGCAGATTAAACGAATGATGTCATTCGATTGAATGTAAGAATTTCTATTCATTTGAAACACATCCCTCTGGTGTGATGCTAGACGCTGTCCTTGACATTTTTTACATCTTTTGCAGAATAATGTAAGAAATACTTGAAAATATTTAAATATAACTTTTAATGACAACCAAATATTTTCATACATTTAGATGTCCCATTAAAAGCTATATTTTTCAAGGTTTGTTGATACATTATTTCCCTTGAAATAGCAACAACTTTCCATTTTACTTACCATTAACTTTATTTAGATTTTTAAATAAAAGTATAAAACTTTGGACTCGTGTATTATTTTTTATTTTTAAATTCTACTCCTTGTAAAGTGCTTTCACTCTCCTCAATGTCACAAACTCTTAAAGATCGTCTTTTTTGTTCGTCTTTAAATTATAACGTATCTATTCCCTTTCCTACAAGTTCATCACAACTTCTATAATTCCGCTTCAAACCTGAAACAACGGTGGTGCCTAACCATGTCTTTTGATTAAAAAAAGGCATATTCTAATTCCTAATCTTTGTCTTTACTGTTGAGCTGAAAAAATATGCATCACTGAAATCTAAATTATTATATTGAACTTTTTGCCATATAACTTTGTGGGCATTATATTTAAAGATAATGACAAATTATGTAAGAAATTATAAGAATTTGAATAAAATTACATTTAATTAAAATAAAAATTTCTTTTTTATCAATATAACACATGTAAGGAAGTATTGATAAAGTATAATTATATTTCGGAAGGGGAAGGTCGGACAAAATTGGAACCCAACTTTTTTTAATATTCACTTAATATGTCATCAAACCAGTCAAAATAGGTGCTAAAACGATAAACTGGTTCCTTATGAATAAAACAAATAATAAATTAATCATAAATAATAGCTATATAAGTCATAAAAGCACATTTTTAAGAAGAGTAAAAAATCCCGGTTTTATCCAACCAGGTTAGGTCGGACGAAACCGGGAACTGTATAGAATAATCAAAATAACATAGTAACTTCGAAAAAACATTGTTTATTATAAAACTTGTTTATAATAAAACTTCTAGAATTTCATTTTATATAAAATTTTCATCAAATGTAACAACTTAATTTACGCTCTAAGTGTTAAACGTTTTAAGAACAAAATTTCAAGTTTTGTCTTGTTCATCATTTCATGTGCCCACCCTTTGCTGTGAAAGTACTGTATCCAAATGTCCCTAGATTTAGAATGTTCATAAAAGCAAAAGACACAAGCTTCATCCAAATTTACCCACATCCCGGTTTTACCAAATCGGGTCTTTTTCAAGCAATTTTATCTAGCGTTAATAAAAAAACTCTTAGGCACCAATGTAACTTTTAAAATAACAAATAAATAATTAGGTATCATACGCTGTACTTCGCGAGAGTCAGGGGGGCCCATCAGGCTATCAGAATTGTTACCATCCAAGATGACGTAATTGGATGGTAGGCGTTGACGCTTTGACGTATTAACTAAGTGGACTGACCAATCAGGGTTACTTAGGGAAATCGCGTAGCTTCTTTTTGAGTAGAAAGGGATTAAAATAATATGCGGGGAAATATAGAGCTTAGAGCAGCCACTTAAGGCAACAAATCATAAATTTAAAGCAGCAGCCTCCGGCTGCTGAGTACCCCACAAATAACGCAGTTCAGTCAAATTTAAAGCAACGCTTGTGGTCTCCATGGGATAATTTATTTTAAACTTATTCTTGGTGAAAACTAATACAAGTTTTACATCATATTAAATTATGAGTATTTCGTTTTTCCTTCTAATTTAACAACGAAATAGTTTCTAGCTAATAAAATAGTGTATTGAATAAAATCATGAAATTTAAGACTGATTTCAATACATAATTAGAAGGATTCATAACTCATTTAATTTTGAATATTTTTATATATATAAGGTTGCAAACATTCCTAATACCTTTCTGTTAGAAACTTCTAAATACAGATAGTACAAAAAAAACTTTAAAATAATTTTATTAAAATTTTATTGATGGATTAATTTTGTTAATTAAAGTTGATGGATTAATTTTGTTAATTAAAGTTGATGGATTAATTTTGTTAATTAAAGTTGATGGATTAATTTTGTTAATTAAAGTTGATGGATTAATTTTGTCTTCCGTATGACTTTTCAATCCAAATATTTTGAAGGTAAGGATCATTCGGGAACCGATGATAAGAAACAGAATTTCGAGTCTTATGCCAATAGTTTTTACAAACTGAAACAGCGCAACGAGACATTTTACACGTTTTTAATAACGAACGAGAATCAACAAGCGAGCTTATATCAAGATCCCTTCAAAGATTAAATATTTAGTTGTATTACACACCTCTCCAAATATATCCTCCCTCCCGATTTCCAAATATATCTGATGTCAAGAAATGAATCAATAAATTTCTTATGTATTTGGAACTATGTACTTTTTGTGTGCATCTTCAAATTAGCCACAGATAATTACACGGAAATATAATATTTATTCAATCATTCAATCTAAATAGAAAACACTTTTTGATTTCTTAACTGAAATGCTGCACTATTTCAAACTTGAACCTGTTGAATCAAAGATCAAATATATCCCTCTTATTTTATCAAAAAATCCCTAACCTATACCGCGCAGAGCAACTCATACCAAAGTCACACCCATTATAAAAGTGATTGGTTATTGCGGATTGGTCATAATGACGAGGAACTACGTATTTGGATGGAAGAGCATACGTCAGTCGAATTTTCATCTCTATGTGAAGAGCCAACCTTATCTTATTCTATTAACCTTGCGCGAGTGTTAATCCTTAGGTATTTAAGATTGGTGGCGTATTATTGCAGATGCTAAAATGGTGAGCTTTTCTCTTAAACTTAAAAATGATTCCCTCTGCAAAATGGGTAGGTTTATTTAACGTCTGTTTACTGGATGTTGTCAGGGTTCATCCCTGGAAATAGTTCTAGCAATGTTCGCTAGATATATCTCCAAATCAATGAATAAATCCCATATCTCTGTTTTGTCCACCTACCCGGTGTCCGACTCTCCCCTACGGGATGTTGCGCCCCGAGGTACTCCAGCTACCCAGCGTCTGGGGGTACAGCCAGACTTGTTCTTTTTGATTGGATGGAGACATTTACTGACTATTAACAGTCGCTTCATCCACAGCCAGACACACTGACCCTCCAGGTTGGGGGTTGGTTAGTTGGGTATGGTGCATGACCCCAAGACAGTGTATAGTGCACCAGACACAATACAAAATTAGGTAATCTAGAAGGTTTTCTAGAAGACTTTAAAACAATTTAGGCCATTACTATATACGTCAAATTTAAAATGGTTAAAATATTGTTAAATGGGATGAGGTTGGGCAGGGCCGTAACCAGACTTTTGTTTCGGGGGGGGTTACTCGACATTTTTTCTGAGGTATCTCCTTCAAAATACTAAGTATTAGGTAAGATTACTTTGTAGGACGTAGGATTTTAATTTTAGGGCACTAGATTTCAAAGTAGACTCCTTTTGAGACCCTTTGGGTTACACCCGAAGAGGACAGCTCCTTGTGACACAGAATTTTCATGGAAAATAACAGTATAAAACTTTATGTCAAAATTTCGGGGGGGGGGCTAACCCCCCCCTTAAATACGGCCCTGAGGTAGGGGGTTGGACATGAGGCTCACTTCTCACCCCGAAAGAATTTTATGATAAAGAAATCTCGGAAAGAATAAGCAGACGGATGTCATATCGATGACTTGGAACGGAGAAGGAATTGGTCAATGGGTAGAAAGCAACAGCATTAAACAGTTCAAGATGGTTCAAGCTAACTGAGGCAACCTTGGCTCGGAATCGGCTGTAGCCTGGTAAATTAATTTTTAATTTTATGATTATTTTTTATTTAAATTGCTGTTAATTGATCCATTGATTTTTACAGTTGCAATAAAGTTTGTGAAGGCTTTTCATCAGCAAATGGGATATCATAAATTCTCAAAGCTATTCTGATAGAGCAGCTGCTCTAAAACGAATACCAAAGGTGAAATATGTTACAGTTGAACGAATCCTGATATTGGCCGAATTTGTTCATTACGAATTCTAAACACAGCAGACACAATGCTTTAGATGTCACACTGCCCCATCGAAAAAATCGACAAGCAGGCCAGCATGCCTTTAGAGACAAACCATTTCGCGATAAAAAAAATCCATCGTCGCCATCCGCGGAGGTCGCTCCGTGAGGTGCGATTGGACAGAGACAAAAGCGCGGGAACATCTCATTACGCAACAATGGACAATCGACGGAAGATGCCACCGCAATCAGCGAAACTCATCAGTGAAAATTGCGAAAGGGAAAGAGAGGAGTTTCTGCGACTATTGTGCGCGTTCGAAACAGAACCCTTCGACCCCGCGGAGGAAGAAAAGAATAAACGGATCTTTTGTTTTGTTCCCTAACGGTCGTAAGAACATCCATTTACCGGCTACGCCATGTTTTACGACTATCGTTTCCCATCTTGTAGAAAGTAACAGTTTTTGTGTTGTAAGATGTTGTTTTTTGAAGACGTAACGGCGCTTAAATGACTGGGTTTTGTCTTTTCGTGAAGCCGTTTCATTTTAATGGCTTTTTCTGGCGATTGATTTAGCCTTCCGTTTTGGCCACTGTTTTGGCTACTTCCTGGTGTAGGTGTGAGATAATTCAGTGTGTTCCTGCTTAAAGACAGACCCGTTTTATGATGTGGGTATATTTTGGATTTTGGGTCAAGATTTTTGAATTTCTAGGTTCGAAAAAGTTTTGTATTAATGAGCAAGTCATTTTAATTGTTTAAATTCATATAAAAGTGACTGAACGCTTACAATGTGTGACATTTCATTTGTTACACAACGCATCTGTGTTGTAATTAAGTATAGTTTTAGAAAAAAGTTATAGTAGCCCGTGTGACCGAACTACTGGGTTAGAATAAAAGTAAAAGTATAAACGCAATAAATACCATATGCAAAGAAAAAGGGAAGGAATGTGAAAAATGCGTAACTATTGCTGAAATTGAAAAACATAACTAAGATTAAAATTCTTCAAAAAAATTTATTGATTGCAAAATCAAAACGAAAAGGTTTACTACTGCGAGAATTTTTTTTGTTGTATATCAATAAAAATAGAATTAAAAGAGTAAATCAACTAATTATATCAAAGACTATAACTAAGAATATATCTTTTGATATAATCAGTTAATTATAATAAAAAATATAGGTCCATTAAATAATAATTTATTTGTACCTAGTGGATTTATAACCTTATCCTTCATCTTGTCATTATAAAATTTCAAACACTTTTAAAACATTAAATTAAATAACAAATAAAACAACAGGAACATAAAAACTCTTAAATATTGTTTGAATTAAGGATAGTAATTTCTTTGAAATATGAAACACAATATATTGTGTTGCATGAACCTCAAGGAAAGGTAATTCGCCTCTATTTTCACATCATTTTTATAATATTCCAAATAACAATATTTCACATTTTATTCATATTTTGAAAAAATAGTATTTAATTCCTAAATATTTATCGTAGTTTAGTTCAACTTCGTACTTTTATAAGTAATATCTTTATAATTGAGTGCGGTATAAGGAATTAAAATTTAACATGCAACAATATACAAGAGACAAGACTTGTATTGTTGCATATACAACTACTTTATTTTAAACTATTTTATATCTTTAACACTAATACTACATTCACACATGAAAAGTTAACCTAGTTTAAGTGCTAATCTAGCTTAGAATAGCATTGTGACACTGCTATATTTGAGCTAGATTAGCACTTAAACTAGATTATCTTTTCATGTGTGAATGTAGTATTAGGGTTAAAGATATAAAATAGCAAAAATAATGCATTCATTAAAAACAATAAAAGTAAGTTGGGGTCTATAGCCACACTATAATGCAAAAAAGAACCTTTATAAGTCACTATTTTGAATTTATTTCAAAATTTGATTGCTTTAAACGTAAATCATAACGATGTTTTAGAGAAGCCATACCGAAATATTTGATAGTGATACATCTATTACTCAAACCTTATTTGTATGAAACAAACTACATTTCTCCTTAAATAAGAATCTACAAAATTAAAAAAGGAACTTTTTAAGAAAAACACCTATTAAATATAAATTTGTTAAACTATTATAATTGATAATCAATGCCATTGCTAATGAAGCCATTTGCATACCTGGTAACACTTTTAGATTGTAAGGAATCCTTCTGTGATATGGTATGACTATTGAGAAGGCGTTGAAACTTTGTGATATAACTCCTTAAAATGTCTCCATTGATACTCACACTGCACAGCTCTCTGTAGTGTGAGCCATAATTGTGATATTTTTGCCAAAAACAGAAACTTTATCATAAAATAAATGAGATTTAGTAGCTTGCACATAAAAACCAACCATAAGCAAACTGAAACTCAGAGGTAGATCTAATTTAATCGAGTAATAAAATCCTTCAGTTGTAATTTTAAGGTTCAAGTTTGGTCGTTTGTAGTGGGGACTCACTCATAGAATAAGCCTTTAATATTTTTCAGGATATCATTTTGAAAATTAATTAGTGTAGTACTCAAGAGGCCAAAAATAGAATTGGATTAAAATGAAAAAAAATCTAAAATTTTTCTACCCGTGAACCCCCGAGAAAGAGTTAAAATATTTCACTAAAATTCTACAACAGAAGATCGTCCAAAGCTTTCTAGTCTTAGATTTGCCTTATAGGTGTCGGTCAGATGTGACCAGACTTTTCAATCTAAAAAGCGGGACATTCGACTAAATAAATTTTAAAGAAACACACTCATAAACTTTTTGTTTGGAAATGAGAGTAAATCACTGTTTCTCTAACTTTCAATACTCTGGTGACCAGTAATATCCATAGTGCCCCCTTTCATACAGTAACAATGCAACCTTGGGGATTCTCGGGGATACATGGAACGCTCCTGAACTCGGCATTAGTCCTTATAACGTTTTTGATATACTCAGTACTCACACCATTGGCTTAAAAAGAAATTATTTCTGGATGAACCCAGTATAGATTTAGTAATTTATATCGCTAGACCCATACCTAGAATTTTTTTTCCGAAAAGGATGAAATTATTCCAAAGACCCTAAAAAATGCAGCATATTAGAAACCGTAAAGTAGAATCCGCTGTATGAAAAATTGTGGTTTTCCCAAGCATGAACTAAAAATGAGTTCTGATATCAATTCCCAATGTATTTCGAAAGAATTTAGTAGGAGTGGGTGATACAGTGTTGCAAGTCAAAATTTCCACCATATATAAAGATAAAAACATGGTTTTAACTTGTTTTTGTCCACTCAGTCCAAATTTCGGGAGGGGTACAGACCTTAGCTCGTGCCCCCTAGTTTATTTATGCTCTTTTTTTATATTGGGTGTGATAGTTTTACTAATTAGATAAAAACTAATAATAATATATTGATGCATCCAAACTTTTTATTAAAATAAAAAAAATAATAATGTTAAAGACATAAATCAAAGTAGTTTTTAGCGAGACATTAATTTATTTTAATGTATATTATATTTCCTTCTTATGCCTTTTTAATTAAAAAATTGTGGTGCTGACATCTACACTGTGAAAGTTAAACTTTCTATGAATGCTCTCAAGAGGTCCGCTGAAGTGGTTTGTGATGCTGCCATCTATAAAGAAATAAACCACCTATTCAATCATTTGATTAACGTTCTGAAAATGCAGTGCATCATGCTGCCATCTATTAAATGAAATGGAAGTTTTTAACTTCACGAAATTTACCAAAGAAAACAATATTTTTAAAAGGGGCGTATTTATAGGCATGAGCAACAAATGCATAGCATAGGAGTCATATATTATTACATATCCACCAAAATAGCTTGTTTCACAATTATTGTTAAAGATATTTGGTTCTATTATGATGGTCCCCACGAGACACCTGCAAAGGAGCTTAAAAATACTTTTTGGTACGCTAAACTTCAAGTTGTTTTCAAATTTCCAACTACAAAAATAAGCTCGAGAGGGGCCAGCAAGAAAATGTACCACTGGGTGGTATAAAAACCCTAAATACGAACTTTATTTTAAATATAAAATATATAAAATTTTCCTGTTAATAACATTTGAGATCTGTTTCGTAGACATTTTTAAGTTAAAAATAGAAGTGTCTTTTGTTTTTGATTGCGCTGACACACTGGATATTTGTATCCTCATCTTTACTTGTATTTTAGCACTAGTTTCAAAGTTTGATCCATATGGGTTATTTCTGGTGATCCTACTGGCCTTCAAAGAGTCCATGATGTACAAAAAGGGGTCGAATTTATAAATGTTCGGCAGATTCTTAAGAATGCTACTCAAAATTTGAAGTTATTAATATAATACCTAAAGACATAATAATAAAATACAGTTAAAATTGACACCTTTTCTATGCTGTTAAAAGTCGCCAAAATTTATTGGATGACAAACATTCAAGTATGACGAAAAAATTCCTTCTAACTAACCATTTAAAAAATACAGTTACACACAACAGTAACAACTATAAACATTTAGTAATGTTTGATTATTTAGCGTCCAAAACATTTGGAGATGTTTAAAGACACATG
Source organism: Tetragnatha versicolor (assembly GCA_024610705.1). Lineage (NCBI taxonomy): Eukaryota > Metazoa > Arthropoda > Arachnida > Araneae > Tetragnathidae > Tetragnatha > Tetragnatha versicolor. The sequence continues at coordinate 62,507,232 of JANDEH010000001.1, forward strand.
CAATAAAATTGAACCCCGAAATCTGCCCTTCAACATTTTTAATAGCTGCATTTAATCAAGCTTATATGCGTATGAAATTATTTAAAAAATTGTAGGGTACTCAACTAATCTCTTTGAGAAACTCTAGTTTAACCTTTGATCTTTATTCATTCTATCAAATGGAATGTCTCCAAATTTAGTCAGAATACATGAAATGTGTTATCCTTAGAATATAGTCTGCTGTTAAAATTCTTTCCTCAAATCATAAAAAGTTTTATAAATCAATACGCTCAGTCAGACATGATTAGCTTGGCTAATAGTACACATAATCAACATTATAAATTTATAAAATGTAACCCTTTTATAGAAGATTATATATATGGTTTCCTTTGCATATATTTCAATTAAACAATTTTATTTCAACTTAGAATTAACCAAGAATCCTTATTTTTTGAAAATAATGGGAACATGTGTTCTTTGTGTGTCCAGTATATAATTTTCATCGTTTAAAATATTTTTCCTCTTTGATTCATTTCCGTAACATAAATAATTTTCTCTCCCTTAAACATGGAGACTTTCGTTAAATTACTTATTTTATTGAAAATGCCCTGAAATTGAAAAATTTTTTAAACGAGAATATTTACTTGGAGATTTAGTTTATACCTGTCTCATTTTATGTATACTTTTTGTTATTATTGTTCTTCACAATTTTTTGTGTATTAACTATTTTGTAGTGTGTAACTATTTTTGTAACTATTTTGTAGTATCTTTGTAAGCGGGCTCCGGCCTGAACACAAATAAAATTATATTCTATTCTAGTCTGCTGTTAAATTACTATTTGAATAAAATGAAACAAACTTGATAATTAACACTTTTAAGTAATTTTGCCTTATTAAGGTTGAATATCTACTACTTTATTAGAAAATCTTAAATAATGTTTCATTGAGAGAGCTCATGTTTCTATATTTTTATCTTATCTATTTGACCACAGATTTATTAATACTGCCGATTTTCAGTGTCTGATTTTTAAAAAAGTTTCTAAAACTTTCTAATCTCTAACTTACCCGGGGTGTTTTAATTAAATATTTTCAATGTTTCATCACTTTTTAAACAAAATGTAGCGGATATCAATATTTTTGCTCATTTTTTTTGAAGTAACTATCTTTATCAAGAGAAAATCCATGGGGATGGACTACCATATATTATCTCTACTTTTGTAAAATGACAAGGTTAAAGAGTAAATATAGATCAGAATATGATCAGTTATGCTGTGTCATTTTCCCTATATTTAACGAAAAAAATTTATTTATCTTAATTGTACTGGTATTATTTTTACAGTATTAAACCTGTAAGCTTATATAATGCATATTTTTATTAAGCTTTACTAACTGATATAATGTAAATTTACGACACATTATGCTGAAACTTTTAGACCAGCGGTTCTCAAACTTTCTATCGTCATGGACCCCTTTATGTTAGAAGCCAGGCATCGCGGACCCCCAACACCAAAAGCCGTAACCAGACTTTTGTTCTGTGTTTAAGATTAATTAAAAATAGTATACAAATTATAATAAATTTTACAATTACTCCACTCCAGAGAAATATTATTTAGGGAGGGACCAAAATTACCCCTCCGCCCCCATGTATATTTCATAGGTCAATGTAGCTTTTTAGTACATTTTTAAGTAGAATTTGCGTCTTAGGGAAACTAACATGAAAAGGTTATGAGTAATTAAGTTCTACCCACTAAGGGGGGTCTGGGGGGTCTTCCCCCAGAAAATTTTTGGAAATTCAACCAGAAAAACAGATTTTAAATTAGTTTTAATACCCCTAGTTAAAATTTTTCGAATATAAATTTTTATGTAATATTTGCATTTTGATAAACTTATGTTAAAAATAGTTTATAATAGAGTTTTAAGAACAAAAAGGTATCTGGGGGTCATCCTCAGAGAAGTTTTAGATAAATTTGCCCCTAAAAACACACAGGATTTTAACTATATTTCTTAGTTACGAATTTCAGACTATATTCTTAGGTAGGATTTCAATTTTGATGAACTTTAAAAAAAATTTTAAATAATAAATTACGAAGTTCTAAAGGGGTTCAGGGGTCCTCCCCCATTTCGAAGATTTGATCCCAAAAACAGGGTTTTAACTTGTTTTGATACACCAAATCAAAATTTCAGGGCCCCTTCACACACCCTTATTACTCCCCTGAATTACTCCAAGTCTCTGAGGTGAGGGTCTGGAAATTTCAAGGTAAATATTATGCATTGAAGTCAAAATTTCGAGGGGGCTGGGGGTTCTCCCCCAGAAAGTTTTTGAAATTTACCTCTTAAAACTAGTGTTTCATCTAATTTTGAAACTCTTTGGGGAATTCTAAAAGTAGCTTGAGGAAATCTTCAAGGTAACTCACGGACCCCCTAGGAAGGCGCCGAGGACCCCCAGGGGTCCGCGGACCACAGTTTGAGAACCGCTGGTTTAGACTATTAAATATAACTAGTTAAATATAATATTTAGAGAATATCGAGTATGGATTTGAGTGGGAAGTATGAGCATCCCCATGAAATCCAGAATAAGAATATCATTCATTTTGGAATAATGACACTAACCTTAAAAACCTTACCAATGAAATTAATGCCACAGAATATTATAAGAATGAAAATATGTAGTCCTGGATAAAATTACCCAAACAATACTTGAAAAGTGTCACAGGGGCCTTCAATTGAAAATGGAGTTCCACACACATTCGGGATGTTAGCAAAACATTCCATATTATTTGTAAATGGTATGATATTCGTGAACTCGATGCGTAATTTTAAATGCGTGGAATACCTTTTAAGAATGACTTTAGACAATATTAAGTGACACCTCCTCAATCATTATTTTTGGCGGATTTTAGATCTTGGATCCTTCATTGGCAGGTGGTAACCATATTTTTTAAGCTTTTATGTGTTTACTTCGACTTATGTCTCAAGACCATGAAACTTACATTACAAGAACAAGTATTTGAGTCATTGTACTCAAATTAATTAAGTTATCCTTAATGTTTGGACAGGAGTGCGTTTAAACATGAAAACAGGTTATCAAAAATATTCACAAAATCTTATTGAACAACATCCCATGCAATCTAAAAACCTTTTTAGTTTACGAAACTATACCTTTAATCTTGTTTACCAAGATTTTTTGAGAAGAACTCAAAAATTAAATTTTTATGAAAGTGTGTGTTGGTTATACTATACTAGCTTTGAAAAAGCGCTTTTATATTCACATCAATCTCAGAAATGGCGGGATTTCTTTTATAAAAAGGTATCCTAAAAAATCTTGTAATATTCTACACGTAAAAAATGTTTAATACTTTGAAATTAAAAAAAATCAGTGGGAAGTTTAAAAATTTTGGATTCAATGTAACAAGTTTAGTCGGTTTTATTATAATTTAGGGGAAGGTGTTGTACCTCGGACCTATTTTTACTTTTTACCGTGTAACTTTCAGTTGATTGAAAATAAAATTGTGAAAAAACTTTCCCTCGATACTTTCGAATTTCATACACATACACAACATATATTTTTTCGAAATTTTAATTTAAGTAACTCAGTACGTAATTAATGAAAGAAAATAATGAAAATAGGTCCAATGTACAACACCGGTGTTTGGACCCATGTAAAAAATTCTTAGTTTACTTCTAATTTAATGAACATAAGCCTTCTTTTTAAACTATTTGGAATTACCTGATGAGATTTAATTGTGTGAAGTCTAATTGGAATGCTTTTCGAGATATCTGGAGTACTTTTTAAAATAAACTTTTTTTAAAACACTGATTTTGATCACAAAATTATAGGTTTAACTTAAAATTAGCTTTAGTCATGAAAAAATCCTTACCTGCATTTAAAACAAAGATACCAATGTAATGAAAGTCATGCAGCAGAGGGATTTTTTTAGGTAGTTAAGTATATTTTTGGTAGGTCCAAAGTACATCACTCGATTATTTACTGAAAAATAGTTAAACAAAATAATAGTTGTGCTTTCAGATGCCATTTTTATCGGATACCCATGATTGTCATTTTTGTACCCTCAAAAGTAGTAAGAGTCAAAAGGAAAGTGTATAATTATTTTAATTAAAAGTATAAATTTAATTAGCTTTAGCGCATTAAATTTCCCAAAAATTGATGGTATATCCCTTAATTTTAAATTAAATGACTGAAAAAAATTTGCACAAAAACATTGCAGAAAACCATAATGCGGTAGATAAAGGTTTTGTTAAACATTAAGTAAAATTTAATTGATTCATAATATAAATAAATCCTAAATCGGAATTCACATTAGAACTTGCTTTGACAGAATCGGAAGGATTAAAAAGCATTTCCTTATAAGAAATGTTTTCGTGACATACTTTTCGTAAAGTAAATGTAATTTTCCATAACACCCACACCTTATAATAACAAATTTCCACTCGTTTTTAATCTGATTTCCTCAGGTTTGTCGTTTCTTATATGGAAAACAAAATATCAGACTCTTAATAGGAACCATTATTTTGACCCATACAATTGTTGGCCAAATATTTGGGCCTAGCCTGTAGTATATTTTCTAGAAATCGAGTTAAGAGCAGGACTTCATGATTCGAGTTCATGAAAGAAACCATTTTCAAACACGTTAACCAGTATGAAAAACATACAAAAATTATGAGATATTGTGTACTGACGACAGCTAAAGAACATTATATAGGTTCCACTTGAATCCTTGTAAAATAATCGTTTCTTAGTTTAAGTTTTTGAATAAATTGTATAAATTTATTACTTAAGACATTTTATGAAAATAATAAAGGTATATTAAGTTAAGAAGAAAAAAATAAAATTGCAGTTGTTTTCATAAATAAAGGGGTAAGTGAAAGTCCGAGGTAAATCTAATCGACTTTTAGATTATTCAGTTTATTTTTATTTCATAAAACATCAAAGTTGAGGAGAACGAAGACCAAAATGGAAGCATGCAAGAGGAAAGAGGGGGAGGGAATAGTAACAACAGAGATGCCAACCATTCCGGATTTTGCCCCGAATTCCGCAATTACGGATAAAGCTAGAAAAACTACGGAAACTACGCTACTTATATTTTAAAGATAATTTATTAAATTTTTCTTTTCAATTCTCTGTTTTTAGCCTTCAATCCTTACAATACATATTTTTTGCTTAGAATTGCGAATAAAAATGATAACACTAGTAGATAGTTATGATAGTAGCTAGAGATGGGAAATAAGAAGGGGTAATCAATCGGAATTCGGAATATTCCAATCTGCATGGATGATTGATTCATGGGAGAAAAAAAAGGCCTTCTTTTCTCAAATATTTGTGTTTTCAGGACTTTTCTAAAACTTATTCAAAATATTGGGTAATTTTTTCTACGTGCAGAAGGCGTGGCGTCGGTCGGCAAGCCACGCGTCACGCCGGATTTTTTTTTGACGGGGGCGATTACGGATGAGCGTTGTCTCAGGTTGACATCCCTGTAACAAGCATTCTGCGAGTCACTTCGAAGAAAAGGAAGGAATAAAAAGTAATAGAGACAAGAAAGCTAGGGAAGATTGAATATTTACACACACAAGTAAACTATCAATAGAGGAAAAGTGAAAATTGCCTTTGAAAATGGCGCCATCTGAATAAAATTAGGCTTAAAGAGTGTTAAATAACCCTAGTTAGGTGGCGCTGCAGTGCCTAGTTCGATGGGTCCAAGTTGAGTGGCGCTGCGGCGCCTTAACTCCTAACTGCATATTTGACTGTTAAATTTGTGTATAAATAAGATGAATGTGATAGATCATGGGAGATTTTAGATTGATTTTTGGAATGTTAGAATAAAGGAGATTATTTAGAAGATTCTGCGTTGTGCTGCTTTACGGAAATTCTCACTTTTCAGAATCCAGATTATTTTTATGGTGCCGAAACGAATTACTGAGGACTTAAGATTTGGAAATTTAAGATGATGAAGAGTGAGGAATTAGATAAAATGATAAAGATTAGATCAGGTTTACGGCAAAGCAAGACGAAGCTAATTGCAAAGATTGACAGATGGTTGAAGTCAGACGACATGTCAAGGCTTACGTGTGAACAACTTTTGGCAAATCTCGAAGAGAAATCGAGGGAATTGAAGCAACTTGATCGGGAAATATTGATGTCTTTGAATACAGCGGAAGTACACCAGGAAATTGAGAAAGCTAGCGATTATAGTGAGGGAATTTGCAATAGAAGAGTTGGTTTGGCTGACAGATTACGAAGTATTGAGAAAAAGGCTATGAAGGCTACTGATCCAGATTCACCACTAGGTAAGAAAACAGAAGATTTTTAAGAGGAGTTGCCCAGGGATATTTCTCTTGAATGGGAAAATTGGTATCGGCAACTCGTTAACCTGGAAGATATAGAAATCCCTGGATGGCTGTTGGAGGTTTCAGATCCTGTGAAAGTAGATTCTGTGATGCAAGCCCCAAGGCGTATGCTGCTGTTGTATATTTGACAGCAGGCGATGACTTGTCTCGGCGATCTTCTCACCTGGTGATGGCCAAGAGTCGGGTTGCTCCGTTGAAGGAATTGGCTCTTCCTAGACTGGAACTCATGGCTGCGGTGATTGGGGCCAGAGTCATCAGCTCGATACATCATCAATTTTCGGAAGCAAAAGTGTTTTTTTGGACTGACTCTACTATAACGTTGCACTGGATCGCGGGTTCGTCACAGAAATGGAAGCGCTTCGTGGCGAATCGTCTTATAGAGATCCAGAAGAGGAGTGAACCCGGTCAATGGAGTCATTGTCCTGGTCCTGAAAACCCAGCTGATAAATTGACGAGAGGGGTGTGCGCCGAGGATGTCTTGAAGGACAAACTGTGGTGGCTAGGGCCTCCTTGGATCACCCTGCCTCCTGAGAACTGGCCCACTTGGAACCAGATTGACCATCCGGGAGAAGAGGCAGTTGAGAAGGAACTTCAGGGAAGTACTGCGATTCAGCTTCAGGTAGCCCAAGTACTTTTGACTGTAGATCCTTTGATTGACATAAACAAATATAGTAGCTATAGAAAACTATTAAGAGTAACTTGTTATGTGTTCAGATTTATTAATAATTTAAGATCTAAGGAAAAATTAAAAGGTAATCTGAAAATGTGTGAGATTCATAGGTCTTTACTGTATTGTAAATAAAACTGTAAATGTTTTTTGTTAAATGAGTTGTTAAATTCAGATTTAAGTCGATTTTATTGTATTCGAATGGTTTTAAAATGTAAATATGTTTATTGGAGGTGTTTATTTAAGAGTTTAAAATTTTAGGTTATTTATTGTGTTTATGCATTCTTAAAAAGATGCTTGGGGGAATGTTAAATAACCCTAGTTAGGTGGCGCTGCAGTGCCTAGTTCGATGGGTCCAAGTTGGGTGACGCTGCGGCGCCCTAACTCCTAACTGCATTTTTGACTGTGAAATTTGTGTATAAATAAGATGAATGTGATAGATCATGGGAGATTTTAGATTGATTTTTGGAATGTTAGAATAAAGGAGATTATTTAGAAGATTCTGCGTTGTGCTGCTTTACGGAAATTCTCACTTTTCAGAATCCAGATTATTTTTAAAGAGTGCTAACTCAGATGATATACCCATAAAGTACAAGGATCTGAGCAGATAATTCAATGGAAATCTAAAAAGTAATGACGAAATTTTTCTCACAAGAAATAAGATCACTATTGAAACTGTATACAGTTTGGAATCTGCAATTAAATTAAGTAAAAAATTAGTAAAAGAAAGGAAATACAGAGAGCTACGTTTTTTATATGGAATCAATCAGATTAGAAATGTCTTTTAAATTAGGACTTTCTAAAGAGTGTTTACCCTTTAAAAAGTCGAACTTGAAGTTTCTTAAGATATATCTAGCAAAAAACACCTTTAAAAGCCATTTTAGGAATAAGAGAGACAAAGCGGCTCATACTGGAGGCATATGTCTCCAAAAAACACTCCAATTCTAAGAACGAGGTACGCAATTTTGCACAAAAATGATTTATTGTTGTAGATGAATAGAGAAATTTTAGTACAAACCATAGAGGTAGGTACAAACACTATTTCTTCATGACCGTGTCAAGAAGGAGGTATGTTAACACACAAAAAGGAAGCATCATTCCTGCAAATAACTAGTTTATAATCAATGTTTTTGAAGCACTCGTTTTTTAGTTGCATAATTTTACTCGTCTCAAGTTATTGGGTAAATGCACTATTATTAAAATATGGGACAAACGTGCACTTTTAATTCGTCTTTTATCTCGAAATTTGATTTAAAGAAGCTGATTCTCCTGAGTCTATATTCTTTGTCTTTAAACTTTTCTATTTTTCAACCCAATTTTCTCCTTTACCTAAAGATAGCTATCCTAACTTATCCGCTTAAAAGGGAAGCTCTCTCGTCTACGTCTTCAACTCTTAAACCCTCCTCTAAACCAGCGCTACCAAGATGGCGGAGCCAGATAATTTAGAGAAGGGAGAGTTTAACGCTTTTTTAAAGGTTTCTGTGATCCGTGATGGGAGTGCTAAGTAAAAGGACGTGACGACATGTACGAGTGATTACATGACATACTCCTCGTGGCAATATTAGCACAATCCGATATTGGAGAATGAGTGAACTCTGAAGAGTTTTTTTCTCTTTTCCTCTGCTGTTAAAGCTTCCTCGAAGCGTGTTTGCGTTTGCTAGATAAATGATTTTTTAAATCCGGAAGAATGTGATTTTTATGTCAAATAACGATGGATTAAAACAAATAATAAATTGTGATTGTTGAAGAAAAACAAGAATGTAAGGAATCGTTTATTGGTGTAAGGCTAAGCGCGCACTAGACACTTCTGTCGCCGGCGACTGTAACACTAGTCACTCGAGAGCAATGCATTTCTATGGAGAGATTCTTGGCAATCTGCCAAGTGTCTCGTCTCCTGTGCGCACGCTCTAGCTTCTTGCAATAGCCAGGGTAACAATTTTGTCTCTGTCGCCGAGACAAAAGTCTCTAGTGCGCGCTTAGCCTTACTTGAGTGGAGAGGAAACAACACGTGTATGGTCTTTGCTATATGGAAATAAATATTTGCATTTTTTTTCCAAACAAATTTCAATGGTCCCCACAGTTTCTAAGGTGCAGTTAGAACAGGGACGTGCAAAACGTGTTGCATGCTCCAAGCAAGTCGCATTGGATGAATAATTGTGGCGCATCATTCGGTTAATCAATTCAGTTTTTAGCATAAGTTCATTTGATGAAAAAAATTAAATCTTGTTATGACTCAAATAGAAAACGATAATTTGAGTCAAATTCCATGTCTAAAAACACTAAGTGAGAATAACAGAAATTTAGTTAATTTGATTCTAACTGATAGAATTTTAGTTGAAATTTGAAAAGTGAAATAGGTATTTTGTTTTAATTGTAGTATTATTATAAAATACGCAGTGGAACAGTAGAAATAATTTAGCAACATTTAAAAAATATTTCTATATTATATCTCCTTTATCCTTTAAAGAATCCTAAATAGTTATACAATTTTATAAGAGGATGGAAACATGGAAATGGAAAATTTGTTTTCTATCAAGAATTTTAACAAAGGAAACTATTTATTCACTTATAATAAAATGCTTAAAAGATAAATCTATCTGAAAATATATATAAACTCTTCTTTTTATATGAATGTCTCTCCCCAAATCTATTTGTATAACAAACATTTCATTCAAAGTATTTGTATTTTAGTTGACATTACAATATCAAGTGATGTCTAAGTGTTTGCATTCTCCGAGATTGTGTTTCAAACTGCAATGTAAAGTTTCAAATAAAATTTGCTTCAAATTAAAAGCATTTTTTGTTACTCTCAGAATTAAATTAAACAAAAATGCCTTTTTTTAAACAAAGTTAAATGGCTACTTAAACCTTTAATTAAAATTCCTAGAGACTATCCTTTCATGCCAGTTTAAAAGCTTCATAATAAAAACTTAAAAGGATGAATTAACCTCAAGTTTTATACCATTCTCCCAAAGTAATAAAATCCTTTTAAAGCGTTTAACAGGAAGTAAACTCTAAACTTTTATTTTCTCCTTCAAGATAAAAAAATAATGAATAGTGAGAGAAAAGGAATATTGTTTTTGAAATGAAAAGCTTTGTTTTCTACCTCCTTTTAAAATTTTATCGGTTCTATCTTTTCCCATTGAGCAACACATCTATTAAAGCTTCCGCCATTAAAATGCTCCAGGTATCGCACGTTCCTTTCTATCACAAAGGTGAATTTGAAAACGTTCGGAAGAAAAAAAAATCGGCAGCCGTATTCTATACTAATTGGAAAAGCAAAATATATTGAAAAGTGTTCTATATGTTTGTTTATTTATTGCCCGGCACACACCCATTGCTTACTCTGATTATGGGCCACGCTTGTGAAAGTAGGTCCGCTATGAAGCGATGCTTGTCGGTGCTTCTATTAATGACAGGTTTTGCTTGGCGGGATTATTGCTCCTTTGGCTTTATTGTAAAAAAATCACTCTCGATGCATGTAGATTTTAGTTTAATAGCGTAATAGTAATGGAAGGATTTTAAGGTGTAGAGGGAAATTTAAGTTCCTGAAAGAAATTTCAAATCTAATGAAGAGGAATAAGAAATGATGCTGAAGAATATTTTAGTTTTAATATATTTTTAAATTTTGAAAATATTTTTAACGTCCAGAAAAATATGTTAGTTACTGTAAAAAAGTATTTGCAAAGAAGAGAGGAGAAGATCTGAGTAAACAAAACATTTGTTTTGTAAAGACACTGTGTTTCACAATTTAGTTAAACAAATGTTAAATGAATAATTTGTTAATTTTTAATAATGTTAAAAAATTTAAATGAAAACAGATGAGAGGCTTATTGAAACAATAACAGTAGTTTTAAAAATGCTTTTAAATAGTTGTAGGTTGTTGTTTAAGAATTAGAATTTCTAATTGACTTTTTAAACATTCAAAAGCAAGCTAAGCTTTTACAGCTATTGTAATGCAAATTATTAAGAAAATTATTTGCATATTTCTTTCTTTTTTAAAATAATCATTTGATGATTAGGTTATTTTAAAACCAGAACTTTTTGTATTGAAATTTGACATAACTGAATTTTATAAAAATAACAGAATGTCTTTTCATTCCAGTTACGATTAAAAATATGAAAAAAAAGAATCAATACAGTTGATTTGGGCAAAATCTTGTTATAATTATTCTGCTATTATTTCATTTAAAATAAAAACATCTAAACCTTTACCGTTCGTGATTGTTTCATGATTCTTTTTTTAATACTAAAGATTTTTTATCAGGTTAAAGTTTAAGAACCAACATTATTATCCCACGGTTTTATTCATCTGAGAAAAGAATCGAATCACCGAAGAGTAATTAGATTTATGAACTACTTGGCGATACGAATTGGCGAAGACTTTGCCGGCGAAATCGAAAATGGTTTTCCGAGACGTTGGCAACCCTGTTTCGGTGATGGAGAGCAAAATCGTTTGTGAGGCATGAGAAATAGTGGTTTATTTTTTGGGCTGGTCCTTTAATCTTTAACTAGGCAGGACTCTTTTGACAGAATTGAACCATAGAGGCCACAAAAGATGGAGATCATGTTGGGGTTTTGGGTAAGAAATTTAAGCCTTTTCAAAAATATTTATAAATATATCATTTTGTATTTTTTCTCTAGGAAATACTAAGAAAGAGAAAATATTTTAATAATAATGGACATTTTTTAAGAAATTTGAATAAAAATGGCATAGCAAATTTAAGCATAAATGTATTAAAATTTTTTGTATTTCATTTCATTCATAATTTGTTCACAGTTTATACGTAAATGCATTTATGTATTTCAATTTAATTGTATTTAACTAAATAACTTTGTATTTAACTAAATTAAGAACTTTAGATAGAGAGATCTTATGCGTAATTTATATTAAAAAGTGTTGCTCCAAGGAGAATACTTTTTAAAACTTAACAAATGTGTTAAAATTTTGTATATAAATAATATAATACAACTTCAAAAACATAAAAATTTCTGAAAAGGTTGATAAGTTATGCAAATTATTTTATTTTAAATATATTGAGGTATTGTAAAAACGTTCATATTTATTAAGTTAAAATATGAACCCTAAAATTAATTATACCCTAAAATTTAGTTTTAAAAACTTAAGATATAATTTCATATATTCAGGGAAATATCATATGTTCAAGCGATTTTTTGTAACAATGTCGCGTTATAATTTAAGAATCAAGAAAAAAATTTTTTTGAAACAAAGTTTATAGAAAACAACGTTACTAAATCACTAAAGAATGTAAATTCATACAGTTTTATCATCTTTATGACATTGATAAGTATTTAAATAGGTCTTAGAGATCCAAAGAAAGTAGTATGAAACGTAAATATTCGTGAATTATTTTCTGAAAGAAATCTCTTTCTTTGTATGGTTATTGTTTTATAAATAAGGCATTACCTACTTATTCCATTGCATTACTACAGTTGCCCCTCATTATATTTTTTATCCGTTGAATGCATTGTTTCCTCATACGTGAATGGAATCGGAGTTCATTTATTGAAAATGATGGACTTATATATAGAAAGAAGCTCCGAGATCAACCAGATGAATAAATATGAACTTCTGTTTGACATTGATTTTTTTTGTCCAGTCATGAGATTCTTCTTTGTATTCTGACCACCCGGTACAATCTCTATGAAAATATTTATTACTGTCTATAGGTCGCTTTTAAAAGATATAACATATTTTTATCCTTAAATTTGGTAAGAAATATTCTTAAATCCGAAGAAATGAACTAAACCTACTGCTTTTAGATAAAATTTAAATTCATTTACATGGATTGACATCACATCATTTACATCATTACGATCACGCAGAGATAGTAAAAAAAATAATAAAATGTTGTGTTTACCTTCTGCATCCATAAATTTAATAAAAAAACAGCCATTACAAAAAATAAATAATATTTTTGAAATAAAATATTACGTATTGTAAGGAGTGCACACCACATCAATTTTAATTATTAACGTTATTTCTACGTTTAAGCCTTTATACTTAAATAAGCTTTAATGTAGTCGCGTTCCTCATAATTCAAAATGCATTTTTTTCAAAATAATTTAAAAGTTTCACCTTTTTATAAATATTTTAATGAAAACTTTTCACTTTTATAAACTTGCTTTAAACAGCTTAAAAATTACATTTAAAATATTTTAACCATTGATTATCAGAAACGTTAAGTTGAAAAATGAAATTTAAAATAGTTTTTTAAGCGTTAATTATGAGAAACGCTTGATGATTTTCAAAATTAATAGTTTTAACTCCTCTATGTCCATTTGTCAATGGTTATTCATGTGTGGGATTTTCCTCAAACGTAATCTTAAGTAATAACTATTCTCTAATTCCTTTTTGAATAAAACTGTCAATCCCATTCTAAGATATTTGATTGATTTAGCAAAATGGGTTCACTGCCTTGACCCATTATTATCAGCATCAATGGAAAAACTTTGCTTTGTAGAACAGGATAATAAAAATTAAAAAGCGAAAAGTACTAACGATCTATTGTATCGATTTAATTCAAATGCTCGTATCATATTTATATATAATAGATTTAACAGGATTAGTAGAGTCATTAATTGAAATTAAATTTTTCTACAAAGACAACTAAATAATTTTAGGCATTTTAAAAGCTAAAAATTTAATTTTAATATTTCTTTGAATATATACTTTTTATAATTATAAACCCATTCTTTTTTAATTTCATCTTTGCCTAAAGGTAATTCTTTATCAGGATATAAATGCATTAGTTACGGTAGTACGCATTGTATTGAATATTGTATACTTAGTTTTAACATTATAATTCTTTTATAAGAAGAAGCAGAAATAATATAATATTACAAAATAAATTCAAACCATGAATATTATAGAAAATTATCCATAGTTGAGAAATTTAATACTAAAGGTGTAAACATTCTTCCCTTCGCGAAAGATCATCAATACTTAAAAAGATGGCTTAATACAAGTGTCAAAACTTAACTTCAGATTGAAGTTCTTAAATTAGCTCTTCAATTGGAACATCAGATAAGAAAAAACATTAGCAGATCAAAGGTGATATATTACTGCTTCGACCGGCGATTGTTTGAACATGATAATGAAATACGGATTAGGTTGTAATAAAAAAATAACAATGCCACAAGTGTTAATAAGAGAAGGTTTTGGTGATTCGAAAGAAGCGAATCATTAAGTTAATTGCCGCAACTAGTATCTTGTAATGTGTGTCATCAGTAATGATCATGTTGGCTTGTCATTTTCACAAATAGATTCTCTTTCTTAGACGTTATATATTTAAATACACGAAATTGATGGCTTGCTACTTCTGTAGAACTGGCTTCTAAAAATGACTTAATTAGGTTGTTTATAATTTTTTTATAAAAAAATTATAAAATTCCCAAATTTTATGCATTTTTGTAAATTGAACTAGTTTTAAAAATTGCTTAAATTTTCTTCTCTTTGCTTATTCCCCCTACCATTATTGACGTGTTTTGAAAAAATTTTTCAATTTCAAGCATACCTGACTAGTTTAAATTCTTTATAGGTAGGTACTTAAAAATAAGATTGTAATGTTTTTATTCATTACTTACAGTAATATTATAGATGTGGTTTTAGAAGAATAAACTGGAGGTAACGGATGATGAAGGTTTAGAATACAAATTATTAATTAATTATTAAATTTTTATTAATTTGTTTAGAGATCAAGGTTAAATTTGAAAACGGGATTTTTTGTTGTATCACAGACAAAGCATCTTCAAACACAGAAAAAAATTTACAAAATAATCTTACTTGAAACTGAGGAGGTATAACATTAATTAATACTTAAAATAAATACAAAATGGAGTTTGTTTTTTGAAAAATTTTTGAATAGAATAAAGCAACATTCTTGATCGAAGTACTTCTGGCGAAATGACGTAGTGACCGCACTGGCAAAAATAGCGTTGAGTGTTAATTGGAATCTTTAAAACATGTATTATACTCTTAAAGCTTCTTAAATATTCAAAATGTAAATGTTTTTTTCATGTACCTTCCTTATACCCAAAGCGTTGTTAACACTCTAGTTTTCATTCACTCTTTAAAGTGAAATATCATTATCTTACTTTTACTTATTCCATTTTTTGATAACTGGTTAGTAAATTATAGTACAAGGTCATGCAAAAAGATTACCTAATAGTAACTATGTACCAAGTACCACTTCAAATTTGGGGAATTTATTCGTCCCTAGTCCGTTGTTCTATATTAAAGTCAAAATTAAAAAACAAAAATGTAATTGATGTGCTTGCAGCTACAGTGAGCTTTCAACAGCTTTCAATTGGAGTTAGCACATTTTGTTGCTGCAAGTACCTCAATTCTAGATACCTATTGTTTTTTTTTCTTGCGGGAATAGCTTGGAATGGTTTAGTTTCAATAACTTAAATCAGCAATGTATGTTACCTGTCTATTTTTTTCTATATCAAATAAGAATTTTAATTTTATCTATTTATGATTAGAATATTGAAAAACTTAATTGTTAGAATAAATTGTAATATAATATAGTGTAGCAGGGTTGGTTGGATTGGACCCAATTGAACTACACAAAACACAAATCCCAAGAACTCACAAAAATTTGAAAAAACCTACTTACTTTCTAGGAGAAAACCATTTAATTTTGAAAAAACCCACACCTTTTTCAGAAAAAAACCCAGTTTTATATGGGTTTTTTCAGGGTTTTATTGAAAAAACCCGAAAAAACACAACCCACTTGGTTTTTTTTTCTAAAAACCCGGGTTTTTGCCAACCCTGTAGTGTAGGCACCTTTATCTATTAAATTATTTCCTTTTTTCGGAATAATATGTTCAATTCGTATGATTATCTTTTTTCATTCAATGTTGAAGCTATTTTTTTATTTAAAAAATAATATTTTTATTAAAATTGCTTTTGTAAACGTGTAAGGTAAATGTGGGTATAGTGGACACTTTAAGGAAAATTTTTGCTTAAATTCTTAATAAATACCAACCTATTTGCTTGGAAACGGTTATCATCCTATTTTTAGGTTAATTGGATCTTCTTTCGATTTTACCATTAAAAATTTTAATTAGATTGGGTAAAGTATTTTTAATTAATTTTTAAAAAGTACTCCAAATTGCATCTATAGTGGCCACCTTGATGTAGCTGTTGTATCTATGGTGGACACCTCTTGCATCAATAGTGGACACCTCTCTTTTTCGGCCTATATGAGGGGTTTATGCATGAAACTGAGGTTTTTTTTTGGTATAGTCGTTTAGTTCTTATTAAATCTCCCTTCCCAACGAAATGTATTTTAGATCAAATCAAATTAGCTTTATTTAAAAAAATACTTGATAGTTTTCGGCCCAAAGTTCAATTCGTAAGTTTAGACCATTTTGAAAGTGAGCTTCTGAACATAAAATCTGGAGTACCACAGGGATCAATCCTTGGACCATTGTTATTTATTATTTATATTAATGACTTTTGTAAGTTAAAGTTAAATGGAAAAATTATAACATACGCTGACGACACTGTAATTTTATACTCATATCCAAAAAATAAAAATTTAGAAAATATAGTTAATAAATGATCTCTCTATAATAAGAAAATGGTTCATGGCAAATAAATTATCAATAAATATAAATAAGACAAAATTCATCAATTTTAGTATTTATGGCCCGTCAAATATTTTAGAATTATACTTTCATAAAAAAGAATGCAAAATAGTTGATTGTAATTGTCCCTCTCTTAAACAAGTTTCAAATATCAAATATCTTGGTCTACACGTTGATGAAAATTTGAAATGGAAATCTCATGTAAATCATATTTCTAATAAATTACGCTTTATTCTTTATAAATTTTATTATCTAAAAAAAAATATAAATAAAAGTTTCAATGCAGCTCTACCATTCATGGGTTAATTCAATAATTAGTTACGGTTTAATAATATGGGGTGGGGACTATCTAGGAAATATAAATCCGATTGTAAAAATTCAAAATAAAATAGTCAAATTTCTAAGCAATAATCAAATCCCTAACTTAAATATTTATAAAAATTTAAACGTTCTTCCTATTCGTCATTTATTTTTTTATCAAACAGTTGTTTATTTTAATACGCATCGTAATAGTAATGAAATAAGAAACATAACTTATAACTTGCGTTCAAAAAATAATTACCAAATACCCAAAACACGGAAAGAAATTTTTCACAAAAATTATGCTTACTTATCCCCAAAATTTTACAATAGCCTACCTATTCATATTAAAACAGAAATATCTCCATTAAAATTTAAAAAATTATTAAAATTGTTTATTTACTCCATAGATAATATCGAGGATCATTTTTGATTATATTCTCTAGCACTTTATCCCTGAAGCTCACCCAACAGCATTTTCACTTGCCACATTTTTCAGTATCCTTTTTATCTATTTATGTGTATTTTTTTTGTTGTTCTTGTATTTAATTTTCTATGGTACTTTTTTGTTTATATTGTGTTTTTTGTGTTTTTTTATGTTTTTCATTTTATATAAATTGTATTATTTCACCTTTATGAGGTTATCTCACCTCCTTGGTGACTCAAAAGATAATGTCTTCCCCTTTTTTGTGTTCTTTTTGTATTATTTTATTCTTTGTTTAAATTGAAAAAAAATTCAAACGTGAAAGCCTACGCTGTAGCTGATTTGAGAGGAATTTAGCATGTAATTCAATGTTTTTGAAACCTTGGTTCCCAAAGCCAGAATGAAACCAAATTAATACAACACTCATTTTAAAGCGCAATCAACAGTTTATGAAGAAAAACTGATTCAAATTAATATTATTTATGTTTTTTGTAGAAGCCATTGCAGTGGCCACTATTGGAAAATCCAAGATTATGTGTTGGTAAAGTGGCCACCCCCATAAATCCTCGTAAAATCAAAATTTTCAAATAAATTTTATTCAGTATCATTTTATGTAATCTTCTTTATCTAAATATAAATTTAAAATTCAATCAAACGGTAATAAATACAAAAAAATCAGTTTTGAAATACCCGTTTCCTTACGCGATTCAATAAGCGAAATCAAATTTCAGTCACTCGGCCGATGTTGTTATTTTCAAATATTTAAATATCCTTCCCATGCTGATCTGTGGTATCGGTGGTAATTTACCAGCTTACCTGATTGTACAATCTATTATGCCAATGAATTTTGACGCTGTATGATGCCTCTAACTCGTTTTATTTAAAATTAATCAGCTATGTGGCCACTATTGGTACAGTGTCCACTATACCCACATTTACCTTATTTACTGTACGAAATTTACTACAAAACTACTTTGATATAGTATAAAGTTTTATAGCTACATCAATTAACATGAACATTTTAGGGTACTGTATATTTTAGTTACATCAGAAAACAGTGTGGAATTTCTCCATTGATAACATAATGCACCTATAAATTAATCTTTACTTTAATTTTCAGATCGGGTTGCTTAGCCTCTGCAACAGTGTCCTCTCCCAATCAAGCTACGACTCCCGTTACATCCCACAACAAGTGCAATACGATGACGGCCACCCATCCTACAGCAGTCACCAATCCCGATACTATCCAGTGAACACCCACTTGTCCAGTCCATATGCCACTCAACTATCTTACCCTCAAGCCTCTTCAATCAACTCTCCTTACCCTCAACCCATAGACAACTCTCGTTATTCTAAAACCATAGGCAACTCTCGTCCCTACAACTACTACGAATCTTCTGTGGAAGATGACCCCTATCATTCCGAACCCACTTACGAAAAAGAACCCAAAAAAGAAGTTCCAATCGTCAAACCACCAATTCCAGAAGAAGAATCACCTCTGTACGACAGCGAAAACAAGGCCATTTCTGCAGAAGATAACATGGGTGGTGAAGAGCTCCAGTACAGCCACGATTCTGGACACGATCATCATCACCAAGAACCTTCGAGGCCTGAGCACCCTGCTCCGGTCCCTCACGACCCTAAACTGCCCCTCTACTTCACCATGTACGAAAAGAGGGTAATTGCTGACCCCTTGGACAAATACGGTAAAGGTCCTTGGAGGTACATGACCTATGGACATGGAATCACCTATGGTAGCAAGGAACCAGGGAAGGTGTTCGAAAAGGGATACGGGTACATTCGCGCTTTGGGTAGAGATCATTGCAAGAATGATAAGTTGTGTCCATACAGAGATGAAAAGCCGTTCGAATATGAGGGGAGAAAGGAGCCGTATTTTGGCTATCGTCCTCACTAAATGAATTTTTTGGTTTATGATCTACAGTGCCAACAGTAATTTTAGAAGTCATGCTTTTTCATTTTGGGTGCATTTCGGTTAAAATGGCTATCAGTTACATAATCTTATTTTACCTTTATTTTCTCCTGTTTTTTGTTTTACTTTTTTTAAGGATTGGTTAATGTACATAATTATGGTATGTAACTCCCTCGTTGCATTTTGAATTTAGTTTTAAGAAATCAATCCGGTTTTATGGAATTTCAGGTATAATTGCTTTTACACGTAGATTCTTAAAAAGGAATCTTTTATACATGGACCTTCATTCTGGTAACTATTAAAACGCACAATTAGAAAGTTATTATAGTAAATTGAAGAATGAAATGCTTTAAACTTTAAGTACTTAAATTAAGTATTCAAATTTTGAAGGCTGTAATTTAAAAAAGCTACAAACACAAAAACTAATTATTTGTGCATGGTTTATGAACTGTATAATAAATGATGTATATATGATGTTTCTACTTATACTTGTATCATGAAATAAAATTTTGTTGTACATATTCTTGTTTCTATTGCCTTATGAAATCAATTAGACTTATTATGATTAACTAATTTTTTCTCAATTTAAGATGCCCATTTAAGTATAGCTATTTTTAAATTCCTAGCTAAATTAAAAAACAACATTTAAGCAAAAAATATAAATTTTATGATTTAAGTTATAAAATAGACAAAACATTTAACCATTAGAAAATAACTCCACAATGATTCATTAAATAAAAATTTTCATTTCATGAAATAAGACCTATTTTCTTCGTTAAAACTTGATAACATAACTAGCTAAATAATTTAAGATTATGTAATCGATTCTTCATTCCAAAAACAACTTGCGCTAACAAAATTTTTTTTTAGATTTATTAAGGTTTTCTAGAAGCTGTACTAATAACAAAAGATTAAGTTCTTAATTATTCTGGCAAATAAAAAGTGGTAAATGTACAGGTTTGTATAAAATTTAAAATTAGTGCTTTTTTCAAATATTTTTAAGTTTTTACAGATTGGGGATATTGTTTTTTTTTAAATTTCGTGATATTATTCGATACACATATGCAAAATTAAAAATTTTGCACTCAAGAACTGGATTTATGATGCTAAGGAATTTTTAAGAGAACAACGATACAGGATTTTTTCTCTCTTCAAAACGAAAGATTTTTTTATATATCAGTTTTTTAAAACATATTTTTCTTCCACGATTTTTTACATGATACTTTGTTAACATGCTCCACAATTAAGTTATAAGAGTTAAGTTATGAAAAGTTACTTCCAAAACAAAACGTCTTATAAATTATTAAGCTTTACTTAGTATCGACTTTCCTGCATAGATGGCGATACAAGTGACTCAATTAAAACTAAAGGAGAATAGTTCGAGTGGTCGAAAAACAAAAGAACAGGCATCATAACCACGAGACAGCTCATCAAAAGAAAAATGAGTCTTTCTTTCGTCCAAGGCATACTTGCAGGGAAGAGGAAAACTAGACACGAATTTATTATAAGGAAAACAGCGCGTTTCCGAACAAGGTAAAGCTAGGTATCTCTCGTGATACAGAAAGACGCAATATAGAAGTGTCCGATCTCCAGCTACAGTGGTTTTACAAAGGTATGAAAATTTAAAATATTTTCTTTGAGTTAAAGTTAACTGTTTAAAAGATCTTTTCTAATATTTCAGGCAATATTTGGTAGATATTTCTTTAAACCAACAGTCTTTAATATCTTTATTTGAATAAATTATTTTTAGCAGTTCTTGGTTGAATAGTTTTGAAGCACTATTATTTCCTTAGTAAACCCAAACCGTCTTAAATAATAAAATAAAAAAGGAAAAGTTTGTGCTTTTAAATTAGAAAGACGCAGGTATAAAAATTACAAATATATTTTTAGTACATATTAACTGTATGAAATGCCTAAAAAAACATCAATATTGGGATACATTCATTCCATACAAATCAGAAGACGGCTGAAACAAATTAATATCATCGAACGTCCAATATCTAATATCCAATTTGAAACGGTTTTCAGCTATGACACTGGGCCAAATAGCTTTACACGGGCATTGTTTCAGAAATATGCATTTACAACTTGTTTTATCTTTATATGAAGCAAGATATTTAATAGATATAAAATTCAGGAAAAATTTTAAGCAGTTAAATATAAAATTAATAAAGATAAAAAGACTATTTGAAATTTAAAACAAATGTAAGATACTCACTTTTCCTGAATGTAGAAGAAATCAATCATTATTGATATAGATTAGTATAGTCTCTCCTTTTCATTAAAATCTTTTTAAAAAATTTGTCCACAAGAAATGAAACAATTCGTATATAAAGTTGTGAAAGTGTATGTGGTGTAGAAAGTAACATTGAATAGTAATTTTTTATTCATAATTTAATTAAATACGTGTAATTTCACCAGCCTTTAATTGGGATAATTATTTTTTAATACTATATGTCCATATGAAAGGAGAATTTCACCAAAATTGGGAATTGGTGAAATTCTCCTTTCATGTACCTTGCCTTTCTGGAATTAAATCTGTCTTAGGAATGCCATTGTCATTCCAGCAGATGAGTGGAGGACTAATCAATGGTCACCACTTTTTCAGTTATAGTCGGCTAGACTAGTACTTGCCCTCCGCTCTCTTGCGTTACCATCCTATACCGTGCTGATGAGTCCTAACAAGGACGAAACCGGTCCACGGTTGGTGGTGACGCTTGAGAGTTGTGAGTTTACACCTATATGTCCATATTTTACTAGGGATCGAACTAATAAATCCTTTTTCATTTGATATAAAAACGCTTGTATTGAGACAGCCTCGAGAAGAGTTCCTTTTGGAATAATGTAAGCTTTTTTTGTTGCAAAAGAACTAACTCTTTAAGTCAACCAAATTTTACTGAAACCAAGAAGTTGCAGATATATTATATTCTCTTTAAACTTTATAAAAGGTATGCTCAAGTATTAATCTTAAAAAAGGACAATAAAACTTTTTTTTATCGGGTGTGTGAAAAACCTTGCCCCCTGAGGAAAGAAATTTCTGTGGTATGAATTATTTAACTTTATAAATATTTTTAATTATCAGTATTGATTTTTGAATTATATGATTACAAAATATCTGCATTTTTGTGGTGGTAAGTATGGAAATATATAATTGTAAAAGGGATAAAAAGGCCCATTCTAAGAAAAAAAACAAATTGTGCCTTAATGGTGTAATAACTGTGGGGTGGGTTCATGACCTGAGGAGAAGTCAGGGCTACTCATTAGTGTTATTTATTATATAGGTTAAGGCCAAGACTATACCTTTCTCTTTGTTGGATGTGGGTAATGATTCAATGCTATAACCTCAGGAGTAACACACGATCTTGAAATGAGCAGCCGAAGGATCTTTTGTTGTTTTTCTTTTGACGAGGACTTAGAGGATAAAGTTTAAGCATGGATGGAAATCATCATTAAATTCTTTTACATTGCACCTAGTTAGTATTTTCTTCATCATTGTAAGCATTAAATGGCATTTCAGTAAACATTTTCTAAGGTTTCAGACTTTGATTGCGTTTGGTATATAAATAAAAACATGAGTAAAATAAATGAAGAGTTATCTTGGTATAGGTAATAGGAACCTAGAATAAACTTTCAACAATATTTTAATAATAAAAAATATTACTTTTTAATTTATACATATATTTATCAAGGAAATGGTACATTTAGATTAAACCTGTTTACATACAAAACATTAATATCATTATTACAAATGTGATAATGGAGTGAAATCTGTTAACAAACGTTTTCAAAATAAAATCAAATGTATTTAACTGTTCTACACAGTTTATGGCTCGGTACTTGGTAAAAAGAAATCTAGTCACATTTTATGTTGGTATTATTTCCGATTTCTTTAAAATGAAAAGGGATGAATATTTTCAGAATCATCTATAGAAAAAATAACAGAAATAAAATTCTATTATCTGTTCATTTAGAATTGGAAGAATTGGAATTCATTATTAGAAGCAGTTATAACACTGTAATAATCATCGGAAAATTTTCTTGTGCAATGACAAGGTAGTTGAAACAGAAGTAGTTAAAATACTGAAAAAAAATCGGTCACTGAAGTTGTGTGATGAGCGTTATTAGGCGTTATTGAGCGTTTTTGATCCTGTTCCAGGCGCCAATTCTAAATGAACAGACTATAGTACCTGAGAGTTCCAACGCCACTTAAATTAATTTCGGAAACTGTTGTAATGATTTAATTCTATAGTACTTTTCCTTATTTCTGTTAAACCTTGTTTATTTTTCTACTTAATCCAAGTGATGAGATCCTACTTTATTTCCCTTTTACTACACGCATAAAATAACATAAGTAATTTACAATTTTTCAAAAACTTAATTGAAGAAAGCTTTGTATGATTATTGTCTTAAAAACATGTTCTATACAACTTTATTTTCATAATGACCTTTGTTTTCATAGTTATCTTTTAAATGATTAAAAAATTAAAATTCTTGTATACTTTCCTCTTACATCCAAAAAAAACTAAGCTACTTCGCAGTAAAAAAGGGTTGGCCTCATTTAAATAAAATGTGTTTGATACATATTTTTGCTTTTAAATTAGTTTTTCTTCCTCACTTTTCGATAGAAGGATTTTTTTATATAGAACTTGCAGAAACCCGAGAAAAGTGTGTTTTTACAGTTATTTTATTCTAAATATCGGGGTTTTCAAGTTATCGAAGTTCGAGTTATTGAGAGTATTATTTATTACCACATATTACAGGTTTCTATTTGATGTACAAATAATTTGAAAAAACTTAGGTTGGATATTTTGCCCAAGGTATCACCCTGTTCAATACTAACTGATAGAAATTATGTAGTAGTGCATCCTGACATCGTCCTATTTTTAGGACAGCTTTAAGTACGGTGAAATTTGAACCCCTAAGTAATTATTTTCACCTAATTTGTTTTTATGGTTTTAAAGTAGAGTATATAGCCGAAATATATTTGGATACAATTTTGTCTAAAAGCTATTTATTGTCAAATAATATTTTTGTTGAAAATTCAAGAAAAAAATCTCAAAAAATCGTTATTTTGAAAAAAAATTTAAAAATATTAAATACTAATTTAGACTTGTAATAAAAACAAATTTATAATGATACAAGTCTGTAATATCAATATGCATTTTAAAGTTTCATCAAAATATTCAAAGTAGTTTTGGTAAAAGTGACCAATCTATGTTGTCCTATTTTTAAGACGATGGCAGGATATAGGTTAACATTACCGTTTTTTGAATATAAATCACAAATTTTCCATTCCCCATTCAAGGTTAAAAAATCTTAAGTTTAACAAATGTCTAATTAGGGAAATAATATGCTAATTTTCCTAGGTATAGCTTCTCCTGAATTATTTGAATAAAATTCAAAGGTATCTTGGTCTGAAGTCATAAAAAATACGGCGCTTATTAACTGGTAAGTTAGTTTGTCACTGTTTTTAATACAGTTTTTTGCTACCTGTAAAAGCGATAAAAACTTCTCAGATAATTCAAACTCCCTGATTCCATCGTTTGGTTTTGTATTTACCAACTGCATTTTCTTTTAGAAAATTTATAATTGCACCTAGCTAGAATGCAAGCAGTTACCAATCTCGAATAACTTAATAAAACCCAAAGAATCAAAAATTGACAAAAATATCTTTCACTGTAGACCTAAATTTCCCTTAACTGATTTTTTTTAAATTGCTGAGATATGTTTATCTCCGAAAGCAAAATATGGTAACTTTTATGTGCATCAATGTGCCCCACAAGTGTATCAAAGAAACCCACCTCAAAGTGTATGAATTTGCCCCATTTGTTGTTTTTAAACAAAAGCTTTAATTTAAAAAAATTGGCAAAGATCATTTAAAATTTAAGTGTACCCCCTATTGTATGGTTACAAGTATAAACTTGTTTTTGATAGCTTCAAGAAGATTTTACATAAAAATTTACTTTTGGAAATTTTTTGCGAAAAACTTTTAGTTTCTTTTACTTAAATTTTTAGACTTATTGCAGAGCTTAATGGTTTCATATATTATACTTAGGCATATAAAGGCAACTTTTCGTAAAAACACGACCTAAATAACCTTGATAGCTTTTGAGATATTGAAAGTGTATCAACATGCCCCATGTATCAGACTGCCCCGTTTTACCATAGTCCAAAACGTCAGAGAAAATTCAAATAATTGAAAATAGTATTTGTATAGTACACATATACGATTCAAGTACACATAAAAATAAGCGGCCAATGCAATCCTGAGACGCTTATGCGGACTAAGGGAGCGTTTCTACTTATGCGTTTGGTTTTTATTGCGGTACAATGATCCAGACTCCTATAATTTTTTTCATAGTATTTTGGAGGTACCCTGTAAATATTTCTACCTCACTTTTTAATGATGGTTAATATTCCAATCATACATTCTTTTTTTGTTATCCAGAAACTAAATATACAGCTTTTACACGGTCACCCTCTAAGTCGTGTCCTTAGTTCATTCAACTCTCAGCCAACTTAAGGACACTCGTTAATGAGACTTCACTTACGAACCTTGCCTCAGGGCCGCGTTTCGCAACAACATCCAAACCTCAAAATTACCTCAAACAAAAAATCAATCCAGAATAAACGATAGAATGACAAATAAACTGAAGCCAGGTCAAACCACACTCCAACTTTCTCTTTTTAAAAAAAATCCCGGTTTCTTCGAAATAACAATAAAAATTTAAGACGGATTTTCTTCGGTGAACCCCCAAAATGTCGCCAACATCCAGTCGCTAAAAAAAGAAAAGAAGAAGTGGGTTCCGGGGCGTGGCGTCCCTGTGACCGTGCCCTTTCGGCCCCAGGGATGTGGGTCGCGACCCTCGACTCGACACCCTCCGTGGACAACGCCTTGCTGACCAGACCGACCGGACGGAAGTCAACCCTCGAGGGTCTTGGAAACTGCTCCGGATGGCCTACATCAGTGGTAACCGCGAAACCTGCCGTTTCATCACTGTCTCTCCTTTCTCCAGTTTCATTCACTTTCTCTATTTCATCCCTTCTCTTGTTTTGCCTTAGGGTGGAAAGGATTTCTATCCTATTCTCTCGAGAAGGATGGAGAAAATAAGAGTATCAATTAATGGATTGAAGGCAGCTATTATAAATATCGAATTAGTAATTGATTCTCTTTTAAGAATTAACTGTCGCTTAAAAAAGTTAAGGTTTATTTTAATTTAAAAAAAACAAATACCCTGGACATGTTTATATAAAATCCTTTATTATTTCATTCTGGTTTCAAAATTTAAAATATAAATAAATTTGTTTAATTAAGAGTAGTTTGCTAAGTTTAATTTAGGTATCTAAACATGTGCTCCTTTACTCTACTACTCTATAGGCTTTGTAAACTCTTATATTTATGTGGTTTCTTCTTAATGTGTTGGTAAAATTCCTAAAGAAAGTATATTTTGTACAGTATTATAACTTAAGAATGAAGTTTGTAACTTTAATTAATGTGCATGTTTTTCTAATGTAGATGATGCTCATTTTATTTTTTACATTTGATTCTATTCTAAATCTTGATGCAGAATTCATTACTATTTATGATAATGTTACACAAATGAATTGTTAGAGGATACTTTATTTTGAAGAGTATTCTATAAAATAGTTCATACTATTATAGGTTATAAAACAATGTATAAATAAAGTAGGGTTTCATTTGACGGTTGAGGTATTTGCTGCAACAATGTTGGTGACTAATGTTGCCATTTTTAAACCCCAAATAAACTTCTCGGTAGTGAATATTATAGGAAAATGTGTGTTTCTGAATGTGGAAATAACTCATTGTTGCAGCAAACACCTTATTTCCTATTTACTTTTCGTGATACTAATGAATACTATAAAATATGTTGGATCAATATTTTAAAAATTACAAAACATTAAATATAGACAGGTATGGGATTAGTACTTCTTACTTAAAAATCTTTATCAAAATTTGGTGTCCTTGTTATGTGTTTGAAAATGAGTATTTTAATTACTATCATTATTTTCCGTTACCTTTTTTCCTTGTTATGAAATTTTAAATTCTTAACACATTTTTAATCCTATTGAGCAGATAACTTAAAAACAGGAAATAATTTGTGTTCAAGGTTTTCTAAATATATTTTTATTCAAGCATGTGACTTTCAGAACCCCCAACTTCCTGGAAATGTCAGCTTAGTTCATAGAACTGACAGGTCATTGTTAATTTTCACATGTTGACAAGTAAAATTGCATCCTCCACAGATAGAGAAGTTTGGAGAAATATTATTTGCAGTAGATTAATATAAATGATGAGACTTGTCTGTACAATTTGTATGAAGATTTTTATCAAAATTTAACATAATGCCTTGTGATTTTAAGATATTTTTAGCAAAATGAATGATTGTGTTTTTCTTTTGAGTTACCCCTCCCCCAAAAAAAGATAATATCTACGAAGGAACTTCGTTTTTATACTTTAGTCGATAAATTTTTTGCCTAATATTCAAATAAAGAAGTCATAGCATTAGTATTAAATTCAAATTGTTTTACTTTTTAAAAATTAAAAGACACAATAACAGAGAATAATATATAGAGATAATAAGGGGGAGATTTCTTTTAGAGATTTGCATTACAGATATTTTACATAAAATGTAAGTAATTTAAAATATATATGAGCAATTGAACTTTTTAAACAATAAATTTAAAAACAAGAGGCTATGTAGAAGAATCCTCAGGTTAAAATCACGTATGAGATAAAAATCAGTAGTTATTTGCGTGTTTCGGTGTCTTGGATCTTTATAAGATTTTTCTCTTTATCTTGTTAAAAGAATAACTAACAGTTCATTTATTTTCAAAACTCATTGGTAATTATAAAAACTTGAAAACTAATTTCCTTCCGAAAAGAAGTTCCGAGTCAGAAAAGAATTTTGAAACCCACGAGTTATTAATTAGCTTTCACAAAATCAGCTTTAGCAAAAATCTGGAAAGAAGAAAAACGAATAAAAAGTTGTATTATATTAAATAATATAAGAAATTACACAACTATGGTTAGTTACCAATTTATTAGTATCCCTCATCATTTACTTTTTCATTTTCATATTTAATATATTGGAAGCGTTCATAATTTTAGAAAATTATTGTAACATGACAAATTGCAAATTTAAAATCGAGCTAATACTAAAACTTCAAAATAGATTTCAGACAAGAGAGAGACTGAGTTAAATCTTTGTTTTACCTTAAAACTTACTTTTCGGGATTTTAACATTAATATGTAATTAACTAAGAGTAATAAAACGTATTTTAACAGTTGGTATAATTGTGTTTTCTAACATTCGATGCTATATAATTTATGAGTACAACATAAAACTATATAGTATGTATTAAAAAGTGAAAAAAATAATATTGCCATAAAAAATTCAAATTCACAAAACCCAATTTACTCTCCATTGTAATTTTTTTTGCAATCTTATAAAAGGTTAACAACAGTTAACTCTGAATTCGTTTAACATGATATGAAACTAGCAATTTGACAGCATAATGTTTCCTGCCTTACTCTACGGTGTTTATACTATGTTCATATCTTCGCTCCAATCTTCGTTGTTAGCAGACTCAGGTAGTGAGCCGAGTATGACGTGTAGGAGGAAAAGGGACCGGAAAACAAGTGCGTCTACATTACTATAATGTCATTCTTTTGTTTTGAAGTGCCTAACGTTTGATAACCTGATGTGATACGATTCTAATCATACGAATAGCCATTAGCAAGTCTGATGTGTACCACTCTGAGACTTGTTCAGCAATCGCTACCAATTAAATATTTTGTTAGGTTCCACTTATTGATAATAATAGGAATAGTTAATTACATGTTACGGAAAGTATTGTTTGACATTGGCCTAATATAATGTCCAAGTGGATTTAATTTAATTAGTTTTTGGCTCTTTTTGTTTCTTTATTTGTACTCGCGCTTAATCAAAAAAGGTTGCTATAATAGTAAAAGTTTTTATCATTATTCTATGTATTAACTACAATTATTGGGGAATATTTTTAGCATGTTAATAAGTAAGAGGCATATATGAAAACAGGTTTACTTTCATAGTAGGTCTACAAACGTAGAGTTATACATTAACGGCCGTATTCCCTGCTACTTGATCTTCAGTTAACCACCAATCAGAGAAGGAATCGCCGACTGATTGTTGGAATCCTTCTCTGACTAATGTTTAACATCTGATCAGAAAGCGCAGAATACTGCCGTAAGTGTCTCATATGAAGAAGTAATTGGGTATAACTGGAGTAGATATTTTGAGTTTAGATGATTATTATTCTTTACAAATGAAATTTCAGAACGTAATAGCTAATTTAATAAAATTCTAAGGAGTTCATTGAAAAAAATTTCTTAAACAAAAATGAAGGAGAGAAATTCGGTACTAGTAGTGGTGCATTCAATAATACATACCAGGAAAAATATTATGAACCAATACTGGTTTCGAAATTGAGTAATACATGATTAGATACAACTCTTACACGATCATATGCGATCTCATAGCCTGGAAACCTCACGACTTTTACATGGGCGTGTAGTTTCTAAAGAATCATATTAGTATCATTACAAAGTTAAGATACCGGGTATTAACATTATGCCAAACCGTGCCACACTATTTACTCTGTACTCACGACTAAACTGTTTCACATAATCTGAAGAACAAAAAGATGGACTGCATTAACTTCGATGGGAACCAAAGAACGATCACGTCCCAATTTCTCGAACGTAGGAGGACCCTCACTTTTTCCACCTTCATCAGTAAACGATGACCCTGATAGGCCATGCAAATTATTGACCTCGCGAACCTTGAACACCTTATCTGGAACGACATCAATGGGAGAAAAAAAACGAAAGAAAGACTACCTTGGCATATATCATTGTCCATTCAATAAATACAAAAACCATGGTTTTAATTGCCTTTCTGGAAAGGACCATCGAGAAATTTCTCGTCCTCGCCAAAGGGATGATTTGGTCGCCAAAGGTTGCCGCACTCCACCTATTTCTAAGGGATGGAAAGGCCGCGCCAAAGCGACATGGATGACGCCAACGGGGTCAAATCTTTTTCCAAGTTGCGTGAATGGACGGAAGAAAAAAAGAGAAAGGGTTTTCTCGGCGTGATTAGACGGATACCTATAGAGGGCGGTACAGTCTGGGCGGTGGTATTCTAATTCCCTATATCTGCCTAACCGTCATCAAAATTTAGTTCAGATATACACCAGTGTACTAACTACCGACAACATGAAGACAGTAAGTGCGAACTTTATACACATTTTGAACACGTGTCTGAGATATCAAGTCTAATATTATTTTATAAGGTTTTGGGAAAGGATAAAATATTATTTTTGTCAAAAGCTCTTATTCTTTTTCATGAAAATTGCTTTTCTGTTTTTAAAATTATTTATCTCGTTTTGTACGTTATAGATATTTTTATACTTAATGGCTATTTATTTATGAATTTAAGAGACTTTTTGAATACTGATTATCCTGAATTTCACTTTTATATTTTCTTTTTATTATACTAAACAAATTTTTTGATTGGTTTACAATGTTATATTATTTGGATTAATGCTAAAACTAAGAATAACCATTATTATAATTGCCTACTAATTAGCAAAAGTAAAGTAATAGTAATGATAATAAGTGTTTTTATAACCATAAAATATATTCATCTTATTTTGAAAGTTATTTTATGTTTGCATTATTTATCATTATCAAATCTTACTAATAATCTTCTAATACTTAAGTAATAAGATTAGCAACGATCGTACTAATCCTTAGCAAAATTAAACTGCACAAATGAAAAATTATATTTTTGTTTTGGTATTTTGAATTAAATATTAATTTAAAAACTTTAAATTCTCCAATAAATACTTTTGTGTTGTAAATAATATTCATAGTATTGATTTTCTAAACGTGGTAACTGATTATGATTTCCTGAAGATGGTTTTCAAAGAGTGTTATCAAATTTTTTATCATTAAAAACAAATATATTAATGTATATATAACCTGATATCTTTTACTGAGTATAATCCAGAATTTGTGTTCCTTACTAAATATATAAGAAGTAGAAATATTTTAAAATTTTTCTCTGAATTATAATTTTTAATTTTTTAAAAACAGTTTTTAAATGTTTTTATCAAATTATAATCTTACTGTCTGTCCTGATTAAGAGTCAAGGTCATGTGTAAATGATCTCTAAGTTTCATCAATATATTCAATGATTTCCCTTTAAACACCCCCCTTATAGAACTTTTAAATAAAAATATTTTTTTTACTATTATCTATACCAATATCTACTTATTGCTCTAGGAGTTCTCAAGATAAGATTTAAATATTTTTCGTAAAAAATTGTGTAACGCTTTAAGAAATTACGTGTTTGACATAGGAAAAAAACTTAATGGATTAAGATATTTGAAATTATGAAGTTATACTTTCAGTAATTTACTAAAACGGGATAAATCCTAAATTTCTATTAGATTTATATGTTTATCGCATATAAATCTAAAATTTAAAAAAAGAGCATAAAATATTCAAAATATTTATGTATTTCTTACTATTTTACACGCACAAGTTAACAAATTCTTCATAAATTTAAATTAGGTACTATCTATTTGAAAATAAATTTGACATATTAATAAAAATAAACCAACTTGTGAGAGAATAACACATAAAATACTAATACCTAGCTGAAATAAAAGTGACACTCCTAGAAAAAGTTGTCCTTTATTTAAAACCAACTCTTCTTAGAGTTGTTATATCTATTCTCCCCTCACACCATCTAGTATTCTAGTTCGTTGATCTACATGTATAAAAAAATATATTTCCGAAAATATTACCAGAAAAAATATTCCCAGAAGCTAACTAATAATCACAAACAAAAATTTATTAACAAATGACAAATGCATGAACAAACAACCTATGAAAAATATCTATTCAATTAATAGAAAGGTCTTTCTGTAGAACCGGTCAAAAGCTACTTATCACAATATGTGTATTTATCCCCATCTCCAATATCAAAATATCACTAAATTATCTTATACTTCATATGCAACCATCCTTCTTCTAATTCTCACTCAACGTCTCTATCTCTCTAGTTGTTCTTGAGCTCCCTTTCTCTGAGCGTGCTGGCTTTGGCCTGCTCTGCCCTCATCGGTGACAACCGCTACGGTGCTCCCCACGCCGGCAACCACCTGAACAGAGGTTACGGACACCCAGGAGCCCCCGGAGCCCCTAGAGTACCCTCCAGACCCAACCTCCCATCCAGGCCCGTCTCCCCTGCCTACTCCGCCCCCAGGAACTACGGAGCCCCTGCCGCCTACAACCAGCAGCCAGCTCACTACTCCGCCCCTGCTAACTTCGGTGCCTACGGAGCTCCCGGTATGTGTTTTTGAAGTTGCGTTATGTGTTCACTCGTTTTAGTAGAGAGGAATGGTTGGTATGATTCATAAAAACTTCTTACTAAGTCTTTATAGGTGACTTTTAATTTTAAGTTCCCTTTAAAATGACATATTTTCACTTATACTATTCCCGCGCCCTAAGAACCAGGGTTGGCTGGATTGGACCCAATGGGTTTTTTCAAAAAAACCCATGTGAAAAAACCCACATTTTGGACCCATTTTTGGGTTTTTTCAAGAAAAATCAAGATTTTGGCAGTTCCTTCAAAATTTAATGTGTTTTTTTTCAAAGTTTAGGATATTTTAAAATTTTAATGGTTTTCTTTTTCAAAATTTAAACTAGGTTTTAAAAATTAAATGGTGTTTTTTCAATTTCAGGGAGTTTTTTTAATGTTAAATAGGTTCTTTCATTATTCAGTGGGTTTTTTCATTATTGAATGGGGTTTTTTCAAAGTTGAATAGATTTCTTTCAATATTGAATGGGGTTTTTTTCAAAGTTTTGGATATTTTTTAAATTTTAGTGGGTTTTCAAAATTTAAACCAGGTTTCAGTAAATAAGGTGTGTTTTTACAATTTCAGTGGGTTTTTTCAAAGTATAAAAACTTTGAAAAAACCCACTTAACTGTGGAAAAACTGACATTATTTTGACAGAACACATTTAACATAGAAAGAACTCACTAAAATTTGAAAAAACCCACTTACTTTCTAGGAAAAAACCACTTAATTTTGAAAAAACCCACACTTTTTCCGAAAAAACCCAGTTTTATATGGGTTTTTTCAGGGTTTTATTGAAAAAACCCGAAAAAACCCAACCCACTTGGGTTTTTTCAAAAAAACCCAGGTTTTTGCCAACCCTGCTAAGAACTGAATCATTTATAGTTTCAAAAACTCGAAAATTGTCCTAGTTGAACTCATTAAACACACAATCTTCGTTAAATTTATTAAATTGGTCTATCTATTTCTTTTCACTTCAACACATACTTTCTCTTGATCCTCTCTCTGCACTTTAGCATCAGAATTTCATATTGTAACATCCCGCTTCTTAAAAATATCCATAACAAATAATATTTGGTTTCTGCACTTGTTCTTTGAAAAATTGTTAAGATCAATCTATCTATAAAAACACGATCCGGCTGAAGGTACACATCTTTATTAAGTCTACAAACTAGATGTTCGTTCTTCACATCAGCATCTCTTAGATATTAAGCATCTTTATGCTCTTCAGAATTCAAATAAAAAGTTAAAAAATATCACTACTTAAAAACATCATGCTGTTTTGACTTCAACATTTCACATTTGAAAAACTGTAATTTTTATTTAAAACACACAAAATGTCCTGTTTAACCTCATATAACCCTTATAATCCTTAACCGCCCAAGATTACCATTAAATCTTATGAAACATTTGGGGTGACTAAGGGCTGAAAGGGTTAAAGAACACTGCAAAATTGTCACGTTTGGAATTAAACAAGGAATAAATCATCAAAAGGGATTAAAATCTTTCAATTTCTCAAAAATGTAAGTTAATATCATGAAAATATTCAAATACTGCTTAACATATCCAGAAAAAATCAACTATAATACCCCTTTAATAATATTTCTCTTGTTTTTAGACTTTTTAAACGTTTTTGGATTCATGGGGATTGTCTAACCCTGCTAGGTAATTCCGAGATTAGTAACAACATTGAATAATATTCTGTGTCACCTTGTGTAAATATATTTCCGATCAAACATTATAATGTATTCCTGTTTTCAATATCAGTAGGAATTATAGTTATAGTATTGTTTCTATCATGCCTTCTGAGAATTCCTTCTTTTTATGAGATTCCTTCTTTTAAAGAGATGCCTTGTGGCATCTCTTTATTCTTCAGAATATCTTCCCTTCTCAGAATCCCTTTAATCTTTATTTCTGCTCTTCACCATTTGTTTGCTCTTTAGCTTATTTCAATCATTAGTGCTGGTTCAATGATCTCAAGAACCACGAGCACCGAACTACTGGTATAGAATGATTGAACAAAAAATGACTAAGCAGGGCAACAGGTGATTTGGTGCGACGAACTTGGGTGAATTCAAACATAATATCGTTTTTGCAAATTTACATTTTATTCCACTTATGATTCAGTGTCTCAAATATAATACTAAAGTCAATCATAAAATCCTTGGAACTGCTACTATTTTGAAGGCTGATTATTAATATGTATGTTTCATGTAAGCACTAAAGTTGATATCTTTATATTGTCTTTAATTCATTTTTTAAAGTGTTTCAGATATGGGAGAGTCGCTCAAGGCGGGTATGTCCCAGAACGGGTAGGGGCTCGTATATTACCGGATGAAACAAGAGTTTCAAAATATGTGTATGCCGTGTTTAAAACTCCAGTAGAACATCATATTTTTATTATGGGGTGACTGGCTTCAATATAAGGAAAATGTTGATTTTGTTAAAAAAAATCATCAGATATGTTCCTTCCTAATAGTCAAATACTACACTGTAAAAAAAACTGTAGAAAAACAGAAATTTTCAATAACAGTGACTTTATGTTTACAGAGATATTCTGTCATGTAACATTCCCACCGCACTTCTATTTATTTTATGTAAAAAAACAGCTTTTATCTAGTTTTTTAGCTTATCTGTACTTAAACAGAAACTTAACGCATCGAAAACCAATACAGCTATTGACAACACTACACTGAATCTTCTTTGGTTCAGTGGTAGCGTGCGTGCTTAGCATGCGGTAGGTCGTGGGTTCTATCCCCGGATATTAATTAATTATAATTATAAAAAAACTCTACTAAAATAAGTGCATGCGCACAAGCAGAAAATTACTGAGAGGCAACAGAAAAATCTGTAGCTCACTTGACGGAAAGTTTCTTTTTACAGCATTTACCTGTAGGTAACAGCTTTTTTCTGTTTACAGGATTTTTCAGCCTACAGAAATTTTCTGGCAACTTTTGCTGCCAGAAATTTTCTGTTTTTTTGCAGGATTATTTTTTACAGTGTAGTACATATTTTTTTGGCAACAACCAACCATCAATCCATCCGATTAATAAGAGAAGCAATAGAAATTTTCAAACACAAGAATAATTTCAATAGAAAAGAGGAGGGTGTTTCCATTCCGAGCGTCTGGCACCCGGCACTTAAGAAATGCGGGATAAAGCCAGCACAACAATAGTATTAGTATCTGATCTCATTTTCATTCCACGTTAGCATTCACGCTGTAATTGTTTGGTATTTGTTTTTATTTTCAATTTTTATCAGTTAATTTTTTGCCACTGAGGATGCTCTCCGAAGCTGAGAGCGAAACGTTTGGAAATTCCATTCAAACACGGCCATCTATCCCGGAAAATCAAATAAATGTATCTTCAGGTCGTGGAAGTTTTCATCAATTTATACTAGTACATATTGTTCGGCTCAATCTAACTTTGAAATACTGTAATTCTTCTTATATTTTTGAGGATTTAACCACCCATAAAGTAAGAAAGGAGCTTTCGGGCATAGCGGGTAGCTATCTGCAATGAGATATAACATGGAAATAGTTTTTTTCTTAGTTAGGTACGTAACTAAGGTCTAAATATTGGCAGATTTATCGGAGATTATGGGGTCAATTCCTCCTCCTAACTTTTCAAGGATATTCCACTATTTATCTGTAAGAAATGTTTCCAGTTACTAGCTAGACCACGAGGGCCTTCCTCCTAAAACCGACCATGCTATCAACATTACTTCTAAAAAAGATAAATTTGTGATAATACGATTTATCTTGTTTGTAGTGCTCACCCGCTTTGCCCCAGACGGGTTACCCGCTTTGGGCCTATTTGGTCATTTTTGAGCCTATTTGAAATTATGTTTTATAGAACTGTTTAAAGACATTTGCAGATCAATTAGGCCCATTTTCGTCTTATTCATCTTTTTTAAGGTTTTGAATCACAAGAGTTCATTTCATCGTAAAATTGTTTTTTTCTGTAACACTTAGATACTTGCCAAAAGTCATAACAATATTAACATTGGGACTAGTGTTTTAAGAATTAATGGGCAATACCACCATTTTTTTCATTCGATAGAGGTACCCTAGAGCGGAATATACGCGCAAAAAATTTTTAATGAGGTATTTGCATGAGTGAGGGATTTGCTTGATTTATACTTTTTCGATACATTATGGTCTAAAACTCCCAAATTTCTGATTTTTAAGTTCGAAAATGTGTTTTAAATAATTTAAAATTCAATTTTATTTTTGCCAAAACGTCAGAAAAGTCACGTTATCAGAAAACGGGCTTCTATTGGATGTGACGTCACAGCGCATGAAAACCATTGTTTTTTCTGTTTTCACGTGATCAGAAAACGGGCTTCTATTGGATGTGACCTCATAGCGCATGATTTGTGATTCAAAAGTGTTTTCGCGCCCAAAAAAAACGAAATTTCAAAAATTTATATCTCAGAAACTAGGCTATGGAAATACTTGATGTAAACGTCATTCTTCATGGTTTTTTATCTACTATTTTAATAAAATTTAATCTCAAAACGTGAGAATACCTCATTCCGATGATTATTTATTTTTTATGTAATTTCAAAGTTTGACTTTAAAAAAGGGCATTAAATCGTCCAACTTCCCAATGTGACGTGCTTCTATCCTATACATTGATTTTAAACAATGCTTTAATTGTTTATACAAATGAAAGTCATTGTTGGGTTTCTCACTAAAGTCTGTATGAATAAGTTGTGAAGTACTTCTATCCTAAACAAAGACAAAGGGCTTGGTAATTTTAATTTTAAATATTTAATTAACTAAATTTTTTTGAAACGTTTCATGTGGATTTTAGGATTTAGATCTATTTCCTTTACTGGAAAAATGCATTTTTTTCTGTTTTCAATAAAAAAATGATGGCATTGCCCATTATTAACAATGAACTAGTGTTGAGAATTTAGATTTGCAGATGACAAGTATATTTACATTGTTTGAAATTCAGCCAATACTTCCCCTGGTAAACACTGTTTGTCCCCCTTGAGAATTTTCTTACATAGTTATGATTGCTGTTCATTTCAAATCAACCCATTGCACACCATACCTTTTTTAAAATTAAAAGCATTTCTTCCTTCCAGCCGCTGGCCCATCCCACTACAACCCCAAACGTAGCGTCTACCAACCCCAACAGCCCGCCCGCAACACTTACTCTCAACCTCAACAGTCCTCCTTCCAACAACATGCCGAGTCCAAGTCCCAGAGCAGCGGACGGGAGATGAAGTACACCATCAACGACCCCCACAATCGAGGAACCACCCACGTCACCGAGACCCACGTGGTCACCAACCGACAGATGCACGGAGCCGAGGCCGAAGCCGCCATGAAGAAGCTGATGGGATCCATGGGACCCTCCAACTACGGCTCTGCTGACAACGGATTCCAAGACTTCGTCAAGGGAATGGGACTGCCTAATTTCTATTAGACATTCTATATAAGCCATCGGACAATCTAATTTATTTATTATTTTATTGTTATTATTATTTATATTCATTTTGCATGGACGCATAGCCTTCTTGCTTCTTTGCGGGGTTGAAGGGGCTTTGTTGGTGTTGTTGTAACCGTTATAATAATGTTTGTGTTATCCGTAATCGTTATTTTAATGTTGTTCGGTCTATTTAATCTCATGGATATGTACCTTAAGGATGAATTGAAAGATGAAAAAGGAAAACCTAAAAAAAAGTAGTGTGAGTGGTTTCTTTTATTTGCTTGAACATTCGCAGACATTAGTTTAACGTTTTTCTTTTTTAAATCATAAACTATAACACTAATCATAAAACCATAGTAAACACTAATCTGCGGAAATGTAGAACCTTGAAGATTATATAGAAATTTATTCCATGTATAAGTATACAATAAACAACAAATTAAAAGACATTCAATCATTTTTATACAGTTTTTTTAATATACGTACATGTAATGAAATGAAAACACTTTGCATAAAATTGCATTTTTTAATTAAAGGGGTATCGGTTAAAGAAACTACGTAATTGTTTAACTAATAAATACTAATCCATAGAAGTGTAGTACCTTGGAGAATATATTAAAATGTATTCCATGTTTAAAGATATATAATACATAGCATTTTTTTGTAACTTCAGAAACTTCAAATACAATACTTCAATAAAAATAAAAGATATTCAGTCCTTTTTATACAGTTTTTTGGTTTTTAATATACATACATGTAATGAAATGAAAATACTATGTATAAAATAGCATTTTTTAATGAGAGGGGTTTCAGGTTTAAGAAACTAGGCATTGGTTAACTATACATATATTCGTTCTAAAACCAAAGTTCAAGTGTTTTCAAACACACTACCTCAAGTGAAATAACTTCATATAGCTAATTATATAACTCTTGAATTACATATGACTACTAGAACACAAAATGAGAAACTTGAAATGAGTGAAATTGTAAATTATTTCAATTTTAATAGTTCACAATTCCTTTAATGAGTATGAAATTAAAAATACTTTTCTATTGTTTCGGTTTTTAACAAAGATGATTCTAAAACAGAAAATATTTGCTACAAAAAGAAAATTTATACTCAACAAACAAAAATCAATGATATGATGCATAAATTATTCAAAATTACAAGGTGTTTGATAATTGAAAATAATACCCCTTTTTGAAATTGTTAAAAGCACTTCTAAGCCAAGCTTTAATAAAATTAAATAATCTTAAGAGGTGGTCAAAGACCCATGGGTTTAAATTTTTTTAAATAATGTTTTTGATGTTTTAATGGATCTTGAGTTTTGACCTCCCCTGACCTGTTACCCAGAATGATAGTACTTGATCCACTTGTGATTGGTTCTTTTTTAACCCCTCTGTATTAAGTCATAAATTACAAAGGGAAAATAGAAATGCTTTGATTAACGTAGTTTCTTTTATGCTATTTATAAAAGACATTTGTTTTGTCTCTTATAAAATCTTTAAATCCTTAAAGTACAGTAGAGCCCCGATTATCCTCACAATTGGGTGGCAAGGGTACCGCGGATAGCGAAAATCGTGGATAACCCGAAAAAAGACTAAAAATGAGGTGAAAACACGAAAAAATATTTCAGACTAAAAACTAAGTTTTATTGTACAAAAAACATATGTAAAACTTTTAAAATATGTAAAGCACACAGCAGAAACCTTTGCTCTACATCTAAAATGTCTCTGAACTCATCTAAAATTTGCTCTCATCGTTAAAAAAAATTTTTCGTGGCACTCGCGGATAATCCGCACCGCGGTTCATCCGCTCGCGGATAATCGGGGTTCTACTGTATAGGGAAAAATTAAAATATGCTACATGATTCGATTTAAGCTGTACAATGTTATTTACCTTCTGTAATATCAAGAATAAATCAATTATATATTTTACAGGGAAATTAGAATTCCCAATTCACAACTTCATTAGTATATAGCAAAAATTCAAGGATTTTCAAAGGGTCCAAATTGAAATTGCTTTGTATTCAAATACTGCACAGATTTATTTTATCGCTAATAATATTTTAAAAGTTCTTATACAGGGGGGGTGAGAGGATGCTTATGGGCGGTGAACCATTTTTAGCAGTTGGGGAGCGGTGGGCCTGATTTGGGTGGTAAGGGGGCGGTGAAACAGTGGTGGATCCAGAGGGGACTATAAGAAATAGCTTAAGTTCACAATTTTCGTGCAAAAAATATAAAAAAAAATTCTGGGGGAGAACCCACAGACGCCTCTTACAATGGCAGTATTTTCAAACTGGTGGACCATAAGTCATTATTAAAGTCTTTGAAAGTGGTATGCAATTTGAATGACGGTATCTGAGAGACATTCCCAAACTAACTTTTACCATTAACTTTCGCTACTTTAAGCAGCCCATTATCGGTTGAAAGAAGTAAGGAATGAGAACTACTAAAACACACATACATTCTTTAAGGTATCCGCCTACAGTCGACAGCTTTTTTTTAACCTTTTACAGGCCAGTTGAAAATTTTACCATGTAAAGTTGAAAGATGATTTGATTTTTTAAAATTCAAATGATGTTGCTATCTTTATAGGAAACATATACAAAAAATCTTAAAATAGGCTATTTTTACGCTTTTTGATAGAGGTACACAAAATAATTCATGAAAAATCGAAATATTGGCCTAAGTTTCCAAAATTTGGTAAGGATATTGGCAAAGACTTACCTTAAATAGATATCTTCAGTATTAATAATAAGTATTAAAAATTCGCTTGTAGTAACTTGCGAATCATGCATGTTCCCAATTGGGAACATTGGCCTGTCGCTGCCATTCACGGGAAACCGAGTTTGTACTAAGGCGTTGTATAATAGAACTCAGTAGAACGGGAGTATTTCTTTTTCGTAAAGAATAAAAGGGTTACATAATTGCTTAACCCTTTATTTACCGCATTATGATTCGCTGCAATTTTGTTCGTGCAAATATTTTTTTTGAGTCACTAAATTGAAAATTAAGGGATATACATAAAAAAATAATCATCTTTGGAAAATTGAATCAGCTAGAGCCAATTACTTAAATTGATACTTTTGGGTACTGTCAGTACACGGAGTGCTAAAATATTCTCAAAATACAAGAAAAACATAGCTTTTTTTATCGCAGTAATAAGTCTTAAAAAATAATACACTTAACTTTTGACTTTAACTACTTTTTGCGGGAACAAAAATTACAATCATGTGAATCCGATCAAAATGGGCGCTAAACTTATAACTTCAGTTAAATATATTCGCATTTCCCGCTAAAATACTCATCATAGAACCTTCGCTGTTTTTATCCTGGAAGAGGATAACTGAGAGTGTTCCTGCAAATTATCGTCAATATATTTGCAAGGATGGTTATTCCATGTAATTTTAAAGTTGGCGGTACTTGTACGTACCGTCGGTAAATAAAGGGTTAAAGGGGAATCCCCTTTCAGAAAGGAAATAGCTCGTTTGTTTTTGGTTTTGATTGTATATTTTTTTCGTTTAAATAATGAAATGTTCTGTTTTTTTACATTTTTGATTCCATTTATGTTAGAAACCAACTATTTAAGGCTTTGAAAATACAAAAAAATTTTATATAAATTAATTAAAAAAAACATTAAAAAATTAAGCAAATTTTAAGTTTACGACAAACCTTGTAATTAAAAATCTGATTTAGTTTGAATAATTTTTTAACTTGCAATTAAATTTAAATTCAATTATCTAGAGAATGCCATAGGATTTTTAAGTTAAGTGAATTTACTTAGAAGTTATAGACTTTTTCTTAAAATTCATAATTTTACATAGTTTTTTTTTACAAATTAACAGGCCACTAGACTCGCTTAGAATAATCTAAATAAAATTATCCTATGACATTCTCTTATACTATAAAAATATTCACACCTAATTTCACTACCATACAAGCAATGGATTTTAAAATATCATGCACACCATAACTACATTTATTGAAGAAAGCTGTTCTGAGAAAAATGAGTTTAAAGTTTGGAATTACAACCTGACATTGAAAAATTGACACATTGGCAATGACCGTAAATTCTTTTCTAGTAGCCTTAGAATAAAAAGTAAAACAGTTTTTGAAAGCTAAAAAGCTGTAATGAAATAGAGAGGGAAAAACAGAAATAACTATTTTTGGTCGAAATTGACGTTTTCAACGTAGGCGGATACAGCATATTAATGAGTAAAACTAAATGTCTTTACTTGGAAGGGTATCAGGTCTCCGAGTTCAGATTTCAACAAATTAGGTGGCAAAGTTTTAATATAACCTAAAATTAGTTTTAATATTAGTAATCTCCTTTCCACGCACCCAAAATTACGAAATTTTCTTAGTGGGGGCGTTGAAAAATGTTTCCCACCTTTAGGGGGGCTGTAGCTCTAAAAAGGTTGAGAACCACTGTGTTAGATTATCTGATTCTTTTTCATGAAACTTTGATCCTTTCATGTTATTTCCACTTGTTTGTTTATAAAAAGGTAATATCCTTTTTTATGGAGATATCGCAATTTGAGTTCTCATCACACCAATAAAAAACTCGTGAAAGAACAGTGTTAAGATATTCCGACATCACCCAGTTTTGCTGAACGATGAGTAAATTTAAGGGAAACACCCAACGTTTTTTTATCTGAATCGGAATCACTAAAAACGAGATTCACTAAAGCGTATGGAGGTAAAAAATATAGGGGAACACGAATAGCCAAAGGCATAGATGTTGTCTATTGTATTCCTATTTCCTCATTTACCGTCAAGAACTATGATACATAAAAGATAAAATAAGAGTTTGGCACTTTTACGGAAACGCATCCAATCTAGAGGATTGATGTATTCTACGTGTTTTAGGTTACATTTTGTTCAATATCAGGGAGTTGGATATTTACTAAATAAATATTTGATAACGAAAATTCTGGGTTTAATAAGTTCACGTTAACTTTAAAAAATTTAATAAAATTTATTTGAAAAGTGATGGTCCTGTTTTAGATGGACTAAGCAGATGAGGAGATTTTTAGCTTCCAATATCTTTAAACACATTTTCTACATATTGCATACATGATGACATTGTTAGTTTCCCTGCGCATCTTTATAATTTGAGTGGAATATTTATCATGATTATTGGATGATTCATACATGTATTATGTAAAATAAGCGTTTCAAGGACTGGACTGACAGAAATAGTAGTTTCTAGAAACCATTCCTTAATAAACCTTCTGTCCTTTTAAAAATGAAACGGGAGCACTTTCATTTCCAATTATGATGATGAACTAAAGTGCTTTAAATTGGCGATTTGTGTTTTTACTAAAAAATAATAAATTCCAAATAAAGAATACGGCTACTATATTTCAAGGTGCGAAGTACCAAAATTTATATAATTTTTAAATACAGCTTTTTCATTATTTGTGTTATTTTTGTATTTTTTAAAATAAAAACTATATTTTTTACTATTATTGAAAGTGTTCTAAGGTGGGCCACCAGTGGGGCACCTTGGGATATTAAAAGAGGTTTTTTTTATATTTGTTGTAATGAAATCCCTTAAAGAGATATTTGGGTGGGAATTATTTTAGTGGATGCGCAAAGCTAATATATTAGCTGTGTTTGAATAAATACCATTGTATAAAAAAATTAAAAAATAGTTTAATAAAAAGTGTCCCAAGGTGCCCCACTCTCCCCTATATAAGAAGATTATTTCCTTTTTGTAAAACATATGAAGAATTAAGATTTTTTTAGGGAAAATTGTCTGGCAAAAAATTTTTAATCTAAGTTGTCTTTTTTATAAGAATCTATTGTAAGATTGTAAATAATGTGATTTACAATCTTCTAGTTGTATTTTAAATGGCAAAGATATTGTTAACACGATGTCAGAAGAATAAATACAAATAAATATCACAGGAATTATATGCAGAATATTAGCACTCTATAAAAAAACACCTGAAAACACTTCTTTCTGCAATAATATGTTAATGTAGTTTGAAACAGAAACAGTAAAACCTAAGACATTCAGGTGTCAAAATAAAAAGAAAAGGTTTTGAATTTAATAAATATTTCCTGATGTAGCCATATAAAGGTCAGCAAATATCCTATTTATATCCATGGATTTCCTAGATAAGATGCAGAATTGTAAAGTTTGGTAGAAGCAATTATAATTTATCAGTCTTCTAAATACATTGTAGTTTTAGGACAACGGGGGGTACTCAAATAACAAGTTAACAATAATTTGATAGTTAGAATTAAGATTAATTTTAAATTAAGCCTTATAAAGATAAAAATGAACCACGTCAACTAAAAAAATTACTAGAGCTTCGAAATGCCATACAGTAATGTTGGAGAATAGTGCAATATTTTAAAATTTTTAAAAGTAGACAGGGAATTTCTAAAAGGGGGCAGTATATTCTTGTGAAAACTTTATTGTTTTAAATATAATTTTTTTGACCTGAACGTTATTTCTTAACTTCGTGGTACACGCTCCACTTGGGAATAATTATGGAGAAAATTAACTTTTGCCGATCTTTCCTTCATATTATTTCGAAATTAATTTCAATTTTACATATTGTATTTCGAAAACTCAGAAGTTCATATTAGGAAAATCTACTATGTTTTTTCTTCAAAATAGTCATTGCATTCTAAGATTGATAATGTTTCTTCGCGTCAAAGGAATGCTTATTTTAAAGTTAAACCTAACCATAAGATACGTTTGGGCAAACAA
This sequence comes from Tetragnatha versicolor, assembly GCA_024610705.1. NCBI lineage: Eukaryota > Metazoa > Arthropoda > Arachnida > Araneae > Tetragnathidae > Tetragnatha > Tetragnatha versicolor. The sequence goes on from JANDEH010000001.1 coordinate 62,552,111, forward strand.
AGTATTTGGTAAATCTTCCGTTTCACTACCGTTTCAAATACTGTAATATTCTGGTTGTTTTAGTTATGTTAATCTAATGCTTAGGTTACAATATGAGTAACATCATTTCCATTTAAAAAAAAAATTTTAAACACATCATCTTCCATGGAAGAATATTGGATCTAAGAGTGTGCTTTTAAAATGCTTCTTACCAAATATTAAAAAAATAAGATCTTGTCTTTTTTTAACAGTGCTGTACTTAAAATGAAAGTAATCTTTATTAATACTAGGGGGCTCTGCCCCCTGCTCGCTATCGCTCACCAACCCCCGGAACTGCTTCGCAGTTCGTTGAAGATCGCTTCGCGATCTTAGCGAGCAGAGCTCGCTTGTTTCATCTCAACTATCCAGTAAAACCTGGAACTTTTCGGGTTAGTTTATGATCATTTAAAATCGAAACTTTTATCTCTCGAACTTATCAATAACTTAATTCGGACCATAACTACAACTTCTATTATAACGAAAAAACCGAAAAAGGGTAAAAAATTTCGAAACTTTAGAATTTAATAACTCCAAAAATAATTCGAAATTCGAAAAAAGGGTGATAAGGTGCAAAACTTCATACCTAAGAGTTTGTGTCTGCAAAAAATCGTGTTTCTGCTGTAAATAGATTTTGCTGGGGGCGAACTCGCAGCAGCAAAAAAAATTTTTTTGACTTTGACATTAAATAATTCCAGAACTATTTATCTAATTAATTAGGTTTGGGAACTAAAATGATCATCATGCATTTGTCTACCAATGGTCAAAATTTCATAATATTCCTTCAAATAGTTTTTGCGTAGTGAAAGTTTATAGTGGTCAAAAATAAAATTTTCAAAATCAGCGGCGGTGACGGCGGTGACGGCGGCGGCTATGACGCCAGTCACTGTTACTTTTTTTAATATAGAGAGATAGAGAGAAAAACCAGAAAAATTAAACTTTTTAAAGAAAACCAGTGTTTAAAAAGAAAGGAATTATTAAGAAAATTTCTTCCTTCAACAAGTGTATTTGATGAATCAATGGGGACCCATGACTCTCTTTTTTTCGTTTTGACAAGTACATTATGAAAGAATTCAATTTAATTTGGCTGGAAAGTCTTGTGAGAAGATGTTCATGAACTTATGACCTTGAATAGGGATTTATTTAAAGATTTCCACCGCAGTCTTTTGTTAAAAGTGTCAGATTTTCTTAACACTTTCTATTTTTGGAACTTTTTCCTTCAAGTATTCGGAATCATTATCATTTATTACTATTCTTTTACTTGCTAGACCATTAGTTTTACTACAATTCTTTAGAAATTTAAAGATAATAATATTTGAAGAATTTCCTTTAGAAGTATGTTTCGAGAAGGTATATATCTGAAGTAATAAAGAGCTGATAAGTTCTAAATATATGCCATTTACCAATTACAATCATTATTTTCACCCTCGGTTGTAATTTGTTTTGTGTTTTTATAGGCTTAATTAATGTTAATTAATACTTAGTTAATAATGTGATATTTCTTAGTCTACAAAAAAGGGTTTATTTAAATCTAATGAATATTAAATTAAAATAATGATTATTTAACATAATTTATTTTTCTTTATTCCGTCAAAATATTATTGGTTCTAACTTTGTAATGAACTCAATAAATTTAAGAATTATCTTTGTTAATCATTATCAAATTTATTAACCGATACCATCAGAATATGTTTTCTCCCCCAAATTCCATTGTAAATTGATACAATCTTTTAATCTCTCCAAAGATAACAATAAGGAAGTTGCATGTGTCATATTTTCAAAAATATACAAGTGTTCCGTATGGTTTGTATGGTGAAATGAAATACTCGTATCTAGTCAATTTTTCAAAAATATGTACAGGTAGGGTAGTTAAATATTTTAATTTAAAAGTCGAGAAAAAAACACGTGACTGAAAACTCTTATTGTTTAAAGATGTCAACAATCATACCATCAACTCCATTGCTTTCCAACAATGTTTATCATATGATGACATCAACCTACGATGATCCCAGACTCTTCAAGTTTTCAAAAAGTGGATTTTTGTTAATTGTTTTGTCAATCAAAAAATTTCTCGATCGGCCTCAAATTTTGGATAGTTGCTTATTTTTGCAAGAAGAATGGATTAAAAAAATTTAAAAAAAATAATGCATTTTCCTCATTGCTTTCAGAGTTTATACTACAATGTCTTATTTTACAGTATTAATCTCTTCAAGTTCGTCATCATTTTTCTATAACTAGGATATTTTTCGGTATTCCACAGCGGTACTATATCCACATTACATTTTCTAAATGTCAATAATCGATTATAAAACATTTAGCACAATATTCACAGAAAATATGGTGCTAATAATTTTATGAATCATATGTCTACTGCCAATATATAATTGATAAGTTTTTAAACCTAATTCTAAAGAATGAGATAAGGAGTGTTATTTTTCCGGTTTGAACTTTTTCAGTTTAAATCTGGGTTATTTCATTTCATAGGATTAAATTACTTTCAATCAAGACTGTAAAACCTCTGATTTAAATGTTTCCATACTGAATATTGACGGCGTAACCCAACCCAATCATTAGTGAGGTAATCTATGGTAATACTTCAAAGATACGCCCTAGCCCATTTGCATTTGAACGTATGTATGCAAGTTGAAATGTAACTAACTACTAAGTACTCGATATGTTGTACTTAGTAGTTAGAGCTTACAATAAATTCAATTCTAATTACACTTATCATAGACTATTGTAAACTCTCTAAATTAAAAACTAAAAGTAAACTGGAGGTATATCTATTCGATCAGTCGTAGATTATTTTTCGAAACTTATCTTTATCGATGAATAAGTTAGGCAATTTTAAAGTTTTCATACAATATAACCCGCAAACAATTCAGTACCTCACACAAGAAGTTTTCAGAATATTTTAAAAGTTTTTGGTCAATTCGGGCAAATTAAATTTACAACAATAATAATAAACTGCAAATTCAATCTTTGAAACAAAATTTATTTCTAATTGTGAATGAAACTAACAAAAAGTTTCAAAAATATGAGTTAGTAATACATTGTTGCTAATGGCTTCATAATATCATTTTTTTAAAAACCAAACCGCTTCAAGGATCCGCCCCTTAACCATCTGAATAGTTTTTCTCTTTCTCTCTTTAAGACTTTTTTTTATATTTGAAAAGTGGACTAACAATGCAACATAGTCTATTACAGCAAAAGAAACCGTTAAGATGGTGTAAGAATTGAATTCAAACTTTTTTATTAGCCCTCGACTTACTTTTTATAAGCCACAGACATGATTTAATATGCAAGAAGAATTATCAAAGCAACGAGTTCAATTTGTAGGGCAAAGTTGAAAAGTTACCTGTCTCCTGTCTTATAGTTTCGTAACTTAAATTTTCCCACGTGAAATGAAAAGAAAATTGCTAAATGAAGGGTGTGAATGTTAACTCTTACATTAAATGAAAACGACGTTACGGAAAATGTATTTGGGAAATAGGTAAAAGCACTGATTTGAGTACTATTTTATTTTATTTTAGAGACTATTATTCCAAAGTATTGATTGTTGAGAGAATGTTGTTGAGCAATAATTCTGAAAACGGAGCAAATTTTTGAATGATTTTATTAGAAAATGATCAAATAAAACGTAATTTTTTAAGCATGAGCATTTTTTTACTACAGAGGGGTGAAAATTGTTTTAGTAATGGAAACTTAAAACCTTGTGGAAATAAGGGTAAAAAATATAAGAGTTTAAATAAGGCTGAGCGCGCACTGGAGACTTTTGTCTCGGAGACTTAAAACACTAGTCACTCGAGAGCAATGCATTTCTATGAGGAAATTCTTGGCCTAGTGATCTAGCGACGAGACCAAGATCACTAGACCAAGAATTTCTTCATAGAAATGCATTGCTCTCGAGTGACTAGTGTTTTAAGTCTCCGAGACAAAAGTTTCCAGTGCGCGCTCAGCCTAAATGTAATTTTTTTAATATCTAAAATTACAATGTAAATGAACATTACAAAATATAAATAAAAAGTTCTCATAACTCGAGCGATTTTGTAAGACATTTTTAAGTTACTAAAACTTATTTTTACAACACTAGGGAGCTACCGCCCCCTGCTCGCTATCGCTCGCCAACCCCCGTTAACTGCTGACGCAGGGCCTTTCGGATCGCTTCGCAATCCCCACAAAACCCTGCTCACTAAAATTATTTATTTATAAAACATTCGTTATAACAATTAGTAGAAAAAACGTCAACCAACTTTCCAGAAGCACACTCTCTTAAAAGTTAGAATATTTATTGGTTAAATTATCAATAATTTAATCAACACGTTTTCCTTGAAAATATCCATCAAGTCTGCTCGTGCTATTGTTATTCAATATTTACAAAAACGTTCAGCAATGAATCTGTTAAATTTAATATAATACCTAGTAACTCGTCAAAATATCTAGTGTTTTATCATTCAAGTTTTAGTTTTAAAACAGACTTTTTAAACAATACTATTTAAGCTATTAAAAATAATAAGAGACAAAATCTACATTGAACTCAATGTTTACAAACAATAAATTTTGGTGTGTGAAATTCTATACTTGAATAGTAGATCTGTGCGAGTTTCTGGAAAACTCTTATCAGTCTTTTAAAAATATTTTATTTAGAAAGTACATATTTTGAAGCGTATTTTTAAAGCGTGAAAGAAATTATTTTCATCATTAATGAATAGCGTCGGTTGGTCATTGTGATTGGAGGTATAATAAATTGTACGACAGTTTCTTGCTGTTAACTGCAACCTTATCCGTAATCCAGAAAAATGGAAATATCTTGGAATTGAGAATTTTTTTAGAAATTCTAAAGGCACTTTGCACATCCTCAAAAGAATCCGAACAGTTTGATACCAAAAACATGTTATACGGATCAGTAATTAAAAAGCCTTTCTCTGGAAACCATTTACAAAAACTTTTTTTTAGAATAGAGAGAAACACAGGAAGAAAATTGTTAATGATTTTTCTTTATTGTAGTAATTTTCAATGGCAATAATGAATGGAAAAAAAGTCGTTCTTCTAGAGTATTTTAAGAAACAAGAAACCAATTGATAATCAACCACAAATATAGTAATTTATTATATTCTGTATAGAAAGCATTAGATGCTTCATAATTACGAAACCGGAAAACTAAAAATAAAATTTATAAAATCCTTTTTAAATTTGGAGTAAATTAATTGCTCAATTGTTCCACATTTAAAACTACGTGAAGCCTTAATTGGCAACCCTGAGTGTCGCGAGTATGAGCGACTCACTTAAGAGACTTAAGTTTAAGTGGACCAATCAGGGACTCGTCATTCTTAAAGATTGGTTAATTGGTTTTTTAACTTGGCGAGTGACTACGCCTGTATCGTGTCTCCACTCTTTTGACAGGAGAAACTTAGGTCTGTGAATAGAAAACGAGATTAGGTCAAACGGTCAACTTAATAATTGGCTTACCTACGGCCAAGGTAAAAAGTTTCAAATAACAGTTTCATTTAAGTACTTTAAAAAGTATAATATTGTAAAGTTTTCATTCTTTAATTAGAGGAATGCTCTATCGAGATGTCAGTTCCAGGCACATTCATAGCTAGAGCCATTTCGTAACGCTTATAGAACCCTTTTTTATCATTTCAAGGTTTTATTAATTCAATGAAAGGAATAGAAGGTTTTATAGTTATTGGCTTGACTATAAAACATTAAATTGTATATTGTTAATTAAAGAAAAGTTACTAAGTATTCAATATTTATACGTAATCTTCATTAAATATTTACTTTATGTAAAAAGCAGAAAAGGAAACAAAAGAAGCATTATGACTTGTGGTTGGTAAAGTTATTTGTTTTTATGATTCTTGGGAGACAATTGTTTTCTTTGTAGGAGAATAATTATTTCAATGAATTATCATTACATATTATGAAAGGATGACTATAATAGTAAAGGAATAGAAATAATCGGAACGGTTTTTTTAAATTTTTAATAATGAAATATCCAGTGTTAATGGAGGAACATAATATTGTTTCAGGTACAGTCTTTATATTCAGGGATACTTTTTGTACTAATCTTTCTATGAGTCTCGATTTTGTTTACAACTTCTATTTACTTCTGATATTAGCATCATCATCATTAAAAAATAGAGTTGAGTAAGTGAAAAATTAGAGCTTAATAAAAATATTCAACTTTATCAAATTTATTTTTTCAATTTAGAAATGATGACAAAGAACAGCACAGCTAAATAAGGGTTTTAAAACGACCATATCTAACTAAATTCATTTTAGTCGTGATTTTCAAGGTAAGATTTAGGGTAGGTGAGAGATAATTGTCCTCAGTTTTTGGTTTCAAATTTTTGTGGACCACAGTTTGATTATTTTAATAAGTTTCTGGTATGGAATCTAAAGCTTAGAATGTGACCTATCAATTCATATTTTTCCAGCCTTTAGCTGCAAATATTTTTTGAAATATTTAACTTTAAAAAGAAAAAAAATTGGGGACATTTGCCCCATTTTTTGGGGCAAGTATCCGCAGTGCGTATAACTAACTACCAATACCCAATAAAATAAAATAAGAGAATTATTAGGTATTCCAATTCGGTATATTTCGGTATATTTACAATAGGAAGACTACACAATAATATTCGACATTGTAAAAGGTCGACAAAACTGAGAATAAGTGGCTAGGAATCTTCCTTTAATTTTTTTTCTCAGCAAACTCCCTTATTTGAAAATAGAAGCTATGGAATAAATTCTAACTATTTTTAAATAAAATTTACATCGGAAAACTAAATCAGTTATTTTCTTTCAAGGGGTGAAACAGAAATACCATCATAACAAACAGGGAGAGCAGCTATGACATTTCTCTTAATGTACTTAATGTGTAAAGGAGAGTGAAACAGACAAAATAAGAACCACATTTGATGGTAAAGATAATAATCTAGATATTAAAAGTAGGATTTTATAAAATTTTAATCCCTGTTTCTATAATTTTTTCTGCATGGAGCAAAGTTACTCCACAAGTTGCAAAGTCAATCCTTTTTCCGGTTCTGATAAAGCGTAAAATGAGCTAAAAATTGTCAGGAAAACTTATCATTTCATGAAACCTTGCACATGGATTTCATTAGGTTTGGAAAGTTTTAGGACTGTCTTACTTTTCAACAAAAAATTCTTCTGGAGTTTCTGAGAACATTCCGCACATTTTCAATTGCGGACATTTACCCCAAAATAAATGCAGAGTGTTACCCCATATATTAATGACAACAACAAAGTGGTACTGATTTTTGAAAAAGAAAGTATAAACATTGAGTATAGTGTTATAATTTCAAAGATAAATAAAGGCCCTTTCAGCAAAAAACAGATGGATTGAATAAACATAACTATTCTACCATCATCTGAAGAAAAAGTGAGAAAAATACTCTAACAAGTACACTAAAAACTGACCTACCTCATTGTTTTGGACAACGGACACGCTACCCCTCTGAAGTTTTCACGGCTATTTGGGGGTTGTGAAAGGAACCTACTGTATCGATGTAGTCAATATAATCGATTACTATCATCGAAAAATGGCCGTTCAGACCATTACCCCATGCGGACAATTACCCCCACCTACCCTACGAGTTGTTTCACTTTTGAAAATTGAACAGAAACTGACCAAATTCTTTGTTGTAATTGTATTATGCCATTAATCAACATAATTTTGTATTTGTATTGTTGTGATAATTATGCCATTGTTGATTTTTTATAAAGATTAATAAATACCGTGATACGAATGAAATTATTTGCTGAAATACTGTTTGAATTTAAAAGTATTTTTCCATTTCATATTCTAAAAATTTTTCTTATTCTTTTGATTAAAAATGCAAAAAATATTACTTTCGAATGTCTTTGGTTTGGTTTCGGTTTTATGTACAAGAACCAAATTAGGTCATATTGCACCATCGAATGTCTTTAACAGTTTGTATAATGAGATAAAATGACTCACATTTAAATAAATATATCTTCCCAACATTTAAAATTTTAGAACGTGAGCAAATTATTCATGGAAAAATTATTCATGGTTTATTTGAAGGAATTATCAAATATCGACTTCTTAGTTACCTTAACCATTTTGATTTTTTCTCACAAAACCAATATTGTTTTTTACCAAATAAAAGTACTGAATTGGTTTTGTTGAAATTTACTGACTTTATTTATCGTAGTGTTGATAATAGTAAAATAACAATCGCTATCTTCTTGGATATACGTAAGGCTTTTGACAGTGTTAATCATAAAATCTTGTTACATAAACTGTATACAATCGGTATTCGTGGAACTTATTATAATTTTTTTTAAATCCTATTTGTCTAACCGTAAACAAACTGTCAGGATCAATAAAAGCTTTAGTAATATACTACCCATTAACTGTGGAGTTTTTCAAGGATCAGTTCTTGGACCACTATTATTTCTAATTTTCATTAACGACCTTTGTAACTTGAAACTTAATGGACAAATTTTGACTTTCGCCGACGATACAACTTTACTATATTTAAAAAAAAACAGAATTATAACCAACTAATTAATGATGATCAGCAGCCCGCTTGGACGTGTGTCACAAGTAATAAAAATCGTGATCGTATTGTTGGGTTCAAGCATTAAACATTGTTTTTAAGGATATTTTAATTCAGTTTCAATATACCGATTTTTGTCGGCAATTCATCTGTGCTGTAATAGTTATAATCAATGAAATCCGATTTATAATTTTTAATAAAATCAAAACGCCAAAATCTAATCACTATCAGATCCTGGTTCTTAAATAATAGTCTCAAGTTAATTATTAATAAAACCAAATTTTTAACTTTCAATTTACATAGAATCACTGACTTAAATTTATCTATCACTTAGATACTAATTCCAACTGTCGATGCGTAAGCCTCGAAAATGTAAAATCAATCAAATACCTTGGCATTTTTATCGACTCAAACCTAAAATGGAAAACTCATACAACCTATGTTGTCAAAAAACTAAGATTTCTGCTACTTAAGATTCAGACTTCTCCGTTATTCAATTGATGGCAAATTTTACTGCAGTTGTATTATGCATGGGTTCACCCTATTTTTCTTATGGGTTAACTGCTTGGGCTGGTGATTATGCCAGTAATTTTGCAGCTTTAAACTCACTCCAAAATAAATTTAAAAAAAATTATATTTAACTCAACCGACCATACAAATTTTTTTATGTATCAGTCTAAACATTCTTCAGCTACGTTACTTTTATTATTATAAAACATGTTTATTTATATATAAAAATCCGTATTTTTGTGAAAGAAAACTATTAATTAGCGCAAGAAGAAATAATGAAATAATAATGAATAATGAAATAATCTACAAAATTCCATATCCCACAAAAGAAATAATGCGAAAAATATTCTCCTATCTTGGACCAAAGTTTTACAACAACTTACCCCCAAGTATTCAAAACAGTTTAACCAGTAAAATATTTAACACTAGAACCGCCGGCAAGTACCGCATACCTAGAACCGCCGGATGCAGTCATTTTGACTGCTAAGCTTTTCTACCGGTAAAAATAATCTTTTGAAATCGAAATTGCTTCTAATACTTGAAGAAAGGATAAATAACACTAATTCAATTTAAAACAAACACATTTATTTAGTTTTTCATCTTAAATTTTGTTGTTAATAGTAAGAAATAGGTTACTTTTTACTTATACAACGTTATAGCCAAAAATAAAAATTATGAACAAAATATTTCTTGAATAATTATATATTTCTCTAAACCCTTTCACACAACACACGAAAAACTAAATAATGAAGTCATAACTTCGTTTCAGCGCGTTTCAAAACATCAATTGTTTGCATTACTATGTAAAGCAGTATTTTGTCTGAATAATTGCATAAACATACCTTTTTTCCACATAAAAAGTAAGAACAGTACAGTAAAATGAACTTGGTTTCTTTTCTTATAAAATAAATTATAAATCTTTCATAGAAAGTTATGAAAAAGGCGTGGGAAATCAAAAACTTCTAGAAATTGTATATACATGAATTTCTGGGATGTATAATGATATATTGATCATTTGCAGCTGTCAAAACGATAAAATATTATAAATTTGTTTGAAGAACTTCTATATATTTCTTAGAAAGCATTAAGTGTAAGAATTTAAGTGTTAATGCAAGAAATAGACGCGCTAAACATCCACCAGTCAAATTGACTGTTTTGGCGGTTCTAGGTAGACCAATAAATATCTCCGGACCGGCTTTTCAAAAATAAATGAAATTTGGATGACGTATATAGAAGCATAAATTAGGAACAATCACGAAATCACAAGTCTGTAACTCAAATATCTTTGAAAATATTTAGAATCAAAAACGCAAAACAGTCAAAATGACTGCTCCGGCGGTTCTAGTGTTAAAAAACGTTTAAAATTTTACTTATTAACAATAATAAATATTGAGCAGTTCTTTTAAAACTAACTGAATTTAATTATAAACTACCCGACAATATACCGTTTTGCCACTTAGTACATATCTTTTTTTTTCATATGTATTTTTTCTTTTTTATCTTTTCTTTTTTCCCCAAATTTCATCTCTATGTATTATCAATTTATTACTTCTTTTTTTTGGTATATCACAAGTAGTTTTTTATTGTATATTTACCAGTGTTTATTTTTATTGTATATTCTCTTCAAGTATAATTTCATTGTTAGTAATAATATAAGTAAATATTTAGAAGGAATTTTATTACTGATATTTATTACTTACTTTATGTACTGATTTTAAAATGAAATATAAATATTTTGAATATATTTATTTCGTTTACAATTTTATACTTTAAATATTTTAATTACTTAGCTATTGCTTCAGTACTTTAGTATGATCTTGGAAATAAAAAACAACACTTTAAGCTGAGTTTTTGTGTGCCTTATATTCTTCTAATTAAAAAAATTCCATTCGTAGTAACTCCTTGGGAAATTGATCAAACGTCTTATTTTAGCTATCTGTTATTTCTTAAATTATATAACAAACAAATAATAATGTCTCAAAAATAGCTAAAAGAGTAATTTTAAAAATACTTAACTAATTCCTTATAATAGTAACATAATTATACTGGAACAGTTCTGGTTTAGATCCGAACTCAATTGCTGAGGGTCTCGGAGTATGCCCATGATGGTCTGGTGAGGGTAGAGGCTAGTGGGAGTCTGTTCATGGATCTAAAGCTTTTGATTGAGTTTGGATCGATTCCTTGATTTATAAAACGATTAATATTAATTTTCTCTAAGATGTTACACAACTTATTTTTATTCATACCTTACAAACAGATACTTTCAAGTCCGAATAAATAATACATTTTCTACCACACGTAAAATACTTCCAGGTACCCTCAAGGATCCATACTTGGTCCTACTTTATATAACATATTTATTAATAGCATCCAAAAATAAACAGTAGGGGAGAACGGGGCACATTCGCACAAAAAGTGCATTTCGGCATATTTCTCTGGATCTAGATGAGGTATTGAAACAAACTCGGATTCAAATGAAAGTTAAGACCGTTCCCGATATTTTAGAACCAGAATTGGTCGCATTCATCTAGAATTTCTAACCTATATCATCAATCTAAAAAACGAGAAATTTCGTGCGAATGTGCCCCATGGGTGGGGCAGTTTCGCACACGTGTGGGGCACATTCGTACACATGCAAAAAATTATACAATAATTATTTTTACAAACTAAAAAGTTTTTGGAACTTTAAAGTAAGGATAATTAAACGAAATATTTGGCACTTTTACATATTTTTCCACTAAATTGAAGATTTTTTTACAAAAAGAAAACAGCTTCAGAAAATATTGAACATCTAATTTTTTGATGAGGAAAAAATTGTAGTAATGAAGAGTATATTGCACATTGACATACTTCACATAATATAATTAGTTAGAAAAAGTCCAACCAATATTTTAACTGTCAGGTTTTATTCGAAAAGAAAAGTGAACCAACAGCTCGCATATTAACACTTGAAACTGACGGTTGCGGAACTTTTAATACGATATTATCTTTTTGAATGAATGTTGAATCATTACTTACTGGGAAAATAAAAGTTTTGTCATTAACTTTAAAGTTTTTAAAGTTTTTCATCATTAACTTTAAAAAGCATCATTTAATTCAAAAATATTCTACTTGACCAACACAACAAAATTTTCTTTTCAGTAGCAAATTCTACTAGAATAAAATCACTTAAGTCCAAGTCAATTGGTATTAAATAATTATCAGGGACATTTATTTCTTCAATGTTTAAATCTGGGTATAAATTCCTTGAAACTAAAGCTTTCTTTAAGATGTTATTTTCTATTATCTTCGAATTTTGAAACAATTACAATAAAAAGCAATTAAGCTTCAAGTTATTAAATACACTGCACTTATAAACATATAAATCACTTTCATAATCAAAAATGGGAAGGATGAGGAACATTCGCACTGTCCTAATCTGCCCCATCTTTTGGTGTACGAATGTGCCCCATCTACCAGTACAAGCTTACTACGTCCCAACAAGATATTTATAATTAAAGCAGGGAAATAAAACCTTTCTAGAAACTTACTTCAGTAGAGCCTCTACTGAATAAAATTCTGAATGTCCACTTGAGAGTTATTTTTGATTGATATTTTACGCCAACAAAATGACAAGAAAATTTACTTTGCTGCTTCTAACGCTATCAAAGTTCTAGTACGTATACAACAAAATGGCTCAGGGCTTTGAAAATTCATGCAGGAGTTGGTAGCCATGCTTCCATCTACTGGTATTTTTTTCGGATTTTTGAATTAATAATTACTAGGGGAAATGCCGTCTGTCCGAATGTGCCCCATGTGCGAAATAGCCCCACTCTCCCCTAATATTTTATTTGGTCTTGCAAACTACACGTTCCTTTGAACCATAATAAAAATGTATTCATATGTATTTAAAGAAAATATCCAAAATTATTTAAACATCCTAGAAACCTGGTTAAACAATTCAAAAATAGATATTAATGTTGACAAATGGTAGGCAATTGTAATTACTCGCAAGATATCTTTGCCTCCTCCCCTTAAACTACATGGACTAGACATACCGTGGAGTAAGTCAACAATATACTTGGGTTTCACGATGGATTCCAAACTGTTATTCTCCGAGCATATCTGTACCATTAGGAGTAAGTTCCTGGTGTCTCAAAATTCATTATACCCCTTAATTGCCAGGGACTCAGTTTTAATTTTTTTAAATAATAAGTTGATCATAAGAACTAAAAAGTATCAAACTAAAATAGCGAGACTAATAATAGTCCTTTTATTACAGAAATCATATAATTCTTAAAATCCTTAAATTAATAACTTTTAAGGATAATTTTATTTCAATTAAAATAGCTTTGAAATTCTTTCAAAAATTATATAACAGCAATAATCCTATGTCCAAAGCATAGCCCGGTATAATATTGCTATCTTTAGTTTCTTAAATTTATTTAACAAACAAATAATGTAACATTTTAATAAATTAGGCAGATAATTTTTAATTATGACATGACCATTTAAATATATACGCTATTTACACCCGCTGTACGACCAAAGCATGGACCTACGACTAGAACGAAAATACTAAAAATTTATATTGCAAAACTAAACGTTTTTTTTTACTTACATATGAAGCATCCGTAATGCGAATTTCTAATAGAAATACTTTAATTTTAAAATGAGGCAGCAATATATACCAGCGTATAGTTTTAGGTAAAAAAATTTAATATGTCCTACAAATAACGTATAAAATTTATAAACATTGTATTTTTGAACAAAAAAAATCAAAAATGTACTGATTCTTTACTACATTTTAAAACATCTTTTTTAGCATTAGGATGCATTTACAACAATTAGTTTACAAATTAGAAGCGGATATCCGGTATAATATAGAAAAAAAATTAAGATTTTAAAAATGCTTAAATTTTAGAATTCACATCGAAATTCTAAACGTGAAACTAAATTGCTCTCCCCTGAAACACCCAACACTGAAAATAGGGTGCACAATCCTTCAGTCACTCCTTCTTCCGCTTCGAAATCTGACCCTAACCTTTGCGATCAGAATGGACAATGGGCATTTCAACCGAGTTGCAACCTATTCTAACATAGTAGAACAGTGCTAACTGTTTTGTAAACAGCTGTTCGAGTCCATTAAGGGATCTTAACTTTAACAACTGGACAAAATGCATTTTCACTGTGACCACACCCTTTGAAAAGTTGCGATAGCTTCCTGCTGGGGTATGGGCTTTGAATTTCACGAAATTTAGTAACGGTTAGTTATAGTGGAGGTGTGGTGGGTTATAATTTACTATATGAAACCAGCTATTGAAATGAATTTTGATGCTTTGGGTAGGAACTGTATTGTGTAAGTTTTTGGGTGGGATGATAATTGTATCACAAAGCATCATAAAAATATCTGAGGGAGAGTAAAAAGTTTTTCCTTGTAACAATAAGCACTAAATCTTAATAAAACATAAAAATTATTACGTACCAAATTTATTTTAAAAACTATTATTTCAAAAGAGAATATAATAACATTTATAACAAAAATATAAATTGGCAACAATAGGTGCACCAAGTTCTATGGCACAGTAAAAGATGAGGAAAAGAGTCATGCTATCATAAAGCATATCTTAGGGTGAAATGTAGAAAGAATATAGATAGATAAAACTTAAAATATTTGCAGAGTAAGATAAAATTCATTCAACAGATTTCTTCAAAGTTGCAAAATTATATTTTTGTGGTATTTTTTATTGAATGAACTGAGTTTGAAAAAGTATTTAACATGAAATATTTTATGAGAGAAGCTTTCCTGATACGCCCATTAGAATAAAACCTGACCTGCTTAAATAAATTCAAGCAGTTGACCAAACTACATAAAAGATAATGCTTCACAATCACAGAGGTATAACGGACTCATTTTAATGCATTATTTAAAACATCATCCGATCGCATTGTTTTAAAACGGTGAGATTGCACCTTTCGGTTTCTTTATTTCCGCAAAAGGTTCACGGGTCCATACGAAAACCATGTTCCAATAAATCCGTATCAGTTTAAGCTCTACTAACTCCCCGCCGTTGCCATCTGCATCTCCGTAATCAAGCAACGCTTCTTCATTGTTGGCACTCACATTGAAAACTACGGAAGCTCCAACGCCTTTTGATGTGGATCGGTTCTTCTCACTGCGAAACTCACTGGAGTGTGAAGTGGGTAACTGTAAGCGATAGCATCTTGAAAGTGAGATGATCCATACAAATATGTTCTGGCCAATGCTACTGTCAGTCAAGAGGTCAGAAAGATTCTGCCGACGATACCTGAATTTTTTTACTTTTTGAAGAAACCTCAGCCGGTTCATGAATCTTTTGGAAAAGAAGAAAAGCACTGCCAGTTTTTAAGTGGTTTATTTTCAAATCACTAGAGGATGAGTTTTATGATATACTGAGCGCCATATAAATAAAGTTAGTGGATGTTTCCTTTAGCGAACTTTCCTCAGAAGCTTTAATATTTTACAAGATTTTCAAGCAGAAATATTTATTTCATAGTAATGAATGAATGAAATACATTTTTGAATACATTCAGAAATTTTATTATTTCGTTAAAAATTGAATTCAATCAGAAAATTCCTCTGCAATATCTTTCACCACGGATTTCTATAATTTTAAACTATGAGTTTTTCTAAAGAGACAAAATAATATTCTCACTTATATGATAATATTTAAGCAATTATTTTTCTGTTATACGTTGCTTGTTCTAAGAGTCTGAAATTTTCAAGTGAGAGGAATAGTTTTAACCACAGTTTTTAAGATAAGTACATATACCTACATCTTTGTATAAAACTCAATTTCTTTTTTAATCGTAAAAATCAATATATAATGTTACATAACCTTCTTATACATAAAAATAAAGAATAATTCTTGTGCTATAGTACTTCCGAATTATCACCCGAGTACTATGTTCAAAAGTCTCAATACCAATAATGTTAATTAAAACAGTAGACTGTGAGGTGTGACTTTCAATACATTAATATTATTAATTAATATAAATTAAAAAATTTCTCTAGAATATATTTTGCAAGGAAAAGTTTCTGCAACAAATTATTATTGCGGTGGGTCATTATTTTTAAAAAAGCAGTACTTACATTAATTCTTTTACATCTGCATAGTGTTAACTTTAAACTTTTATGGTAAAAATGTATTCACCTAAATTATTATGGTACCTGCATAGCTTTAACAAAAAAATTTATTATCATAATATTATTGTTACAGAATACTAATTTAGGTAGTACTTTGTTTACTCAATATTTAAAACTGACACATTTCTAATACCAATTATCGTATCCAGCGGAAGCGTTTCGACACACCTCAATTCAGCGTAACTCCGTAGCATTTCCCTTCTACTACACTTTCATAGTTACGACAACAATTGTTGTTGTTTGAGTTATGAAAATATGTCCCCCTTCAGTATCTGAAGCGAGGAATTTTGTAATGAGTACGACAGGAAGTAATAAGATTGCTTAATGGATGGAAATTGCGGGTAGATAACCAAATCACCCTAGTTTTATCTGCATTTTTTAAGTTCCTTAAAAACTGTTTTTGTAACATATACTTTTATAACAGAAGTTGAGGTAAATTTTCTTGTTCTAGGGTTGATCTTTTGGAGAAGTACTAACATATTATTGGAATTTATAACTGAGTAATATTTAAAAAACAACCATGTATGAAATGGTCAAAGAAAGGAGGTTCATATGCTATTTCTGTTAATTAGTATTTCCTTGGTAAGGGAATTACTTGATTATAAAACCATGGACTATATTTAAAACAATTTAACCATACGAAAGATAAATTTAATTCAACATTTATTTTTAAAGAAAATCTTTGAGTAAAAGAGATAGTATACAATAAACAGTATAAAAATTGAAGTTTGGAAACGGATTCAAATTCTTAATTATTATAAAATATCATTAATATTAAGCAAGGAAATTTTGCTTGTGAAAAATGAAATAATAATTAGTAAAATTTGATAAAAAAAAATAACACACAACTAAACATTCTAATGCCTTTTTAACAAGAGAATTTACTTGAATTTATTTGGTTTATTATTGTGTTATGGCGTAAGAATCAAACATGATTATATTGCGCGAAGATAGGAAGATCGAAAAGAATAATTATAAAAGTTAAAAAAAACATTAATTTAAACAATATTTTTTGTTAATATTTGTAGTTTTCTAGATATTGTTGTTTGCTCTGCATAAAAGTTACATTTTAAAATTGCATTTTTCTTGGAAATACAGTTGGAAAAGTATAACAAAGCATCATAAAGAAAACGAAGTATTAGAACAACCAAATATTGTCTTTACGTTTTGTATGTGTTTTACATACTATCTTACAACTGCGCTTTGTTTTCTTGTGGTTTTAAAGCATTCTTCCGTATGAACCTTTCTCTTTAACCTTTCTCTACATGCTCATTTACGAAAAGATTTACTCCTTAACACATCACAATATTCTACGGAATATAAAGTTTCCCCTTCGTCTTCTCACAGCATGGTATCATTGAATTATCTCTTCTTGTAATCTGACAAGCCCTGATAGAAACGAGAGGAGTTTTATACCCAGCGTTACGAGTCATGCAATGCGTGAACCTCATTTAGTAATAATGTTTTTCTACAGTGCAAAAGGTTATCAGCTTTTCAAAATTATGAAAAGAGGCCAACATATTCAAGATTGCAGCTACAATTTCAGAAAATAAAAATAGCTGTCATAGCCGGGGATGAGGTAATTGCAGCTCTTATGATATTGGAAAAGTAATGGATTTTTTCTCATTCATTCATCAAATTTAAATTCCCACTAAATTTTAATGTAGCATTGGATGGAATATTCTTATTTCTCAACAAGTATGGTAGTAATTTTTTATATACTTTATTAAAAAATAAACTTAACAATAAATATACTAACAAAGTAAACAAATGAAAAAAAATTACAAGTAAGCAACCAAGGTGTCATAGACCCAACAGTTATGTTTACAATTAATGATAATAGAACTATTGATTGACATAAAAATATTTCAAAATATTCTCACCATCATAAAATAGGTTAAGAAGAGAATTCTTTCATTTTTAGTAGCATGTGTGAGATTATTTAAAATGGAAATTTTTAGGAAACTGCGTCTTAAGGTTCATTCAGTCGTGTCACTTTTTATATTCTTTATGAAGTAATCATTCAAAGTGTAACTTGTCTTTCCACTCTTTACTCCTTCATTATTCTATGTAAACTTACGATTTATAAGAGTGACTCAAAGTGAAGTGTGAAAGTGAAACAGTGTGAAGGAGCCTTTAAGAAAATTTTCCCTAATCTTAATAAATTGAACACACCCCGAAGTGGGTTTTATGAAATGATACCCAGTATCCCCTATGGTTATTGAAATTGGATCCATTTATATACCACTTTCGAGATCCTCACCTAAATATAATCCCCAATTTTAAACTGCTTGTACTTTTAATGAAAATGTTTAATTGTTCCTTGTATGAGGATATTTACATTTAAATCTTCCAAACATCATTTTCGAAATACCTATTTTTTATGAAAGGACCTGATATGGTTTTGATGGTAATTTGAGCAATGGCAAGTTAAATTTCAAGTCAGTAGCTTATTTTCTTTTAAAACAATCATAAATGAAAAAGAATAACTTCACGATTTAAGCCTTAACTACAGTTTCTAAAACCTCATTTCATAGATTTGTTCACCCCAACAGAGGAAATCATTTGGAGAAGCTCTTGCAAAACCCCAAACAGATTTGCATCTCTCTAACTGCCGCATTAACCTTGTCAAAACAAATTCACTTAAACTTCAAAAAACCATTAGCACACGCACTCAGAAGGGGAATGGTCATCACCAACACTTCAACAGGTCTCCCTCTTGAAGGTAAAAACAGCCATCAACCCCCTTAATGACCCACGGAAAAGTCGCATTTCAAAACAACCAACTCCCACCAAACCCAACATTTGCCGACCAGAAGGGCTTCACCCAAAACAATTTGTAAAACGTCCCCTCAAATCGCACCAAAAAGCAACACTTTCCTCCTTGACCCCTCTCTTGGCCCGGTCCATTGTATGTCCGGCGCATATCTTGGAGGATAATGGTTCCTATCTCCCCCTTCGCACCCGTTGGACTGACCTCCTTTAAGACAGAGATCGCATGGTAAGACAATTTGTAAACTCTGGTATTCACTTTCTCCGCCGGGCCCATTGTTGGGCATTTCTTTTATTACGCTTTTATTTTTTTTGTTCATGTCCACTGCTCCATTCTTTGCGAGATCTTGGTCCCCCGATAGCGCGCAATGTTACATAACTATAAAAGCTGGCCGCTCGTCCGGAGTGGCCACACTTGGTTCTGGGTGCTGCTCCCCTCTAAACATCGAACAAACCTCCCCCTTTTGGAATAAATCTGCTCAACATGAACGTGGTAAGTTTTCTTGGATAAGCAGTGAAACCTGATCTCCCACAGTCTGATTGTAGGCGTTGGATTTATTCAGCTCCAGTAGCTTCTTTAATGAGAGGATTTTAATTGTCTGAGGGTGCTGAAACTATATTTGGGTGAAAGATATTTATCACCTTGAAAAGATACTTTCGCTCCATTCATTGACTCTTCTCATGGAGTATCCGAGTTAATTAACTTTTTTTATTCATGACAACCAAATCAGGATTACTTGAATTATGGTAGGTATGCGGTAAAGATTGAAATGGATGGTATAAAGGTAGATTGAAAAAGGGTCTATTGGGTATTGATGAATTGGATGTGATTTAATTTGAATCAAGATAAATTTCCTATATAGTCTTCATATGTGGCTTCTTTTACACTCTATATTGAAAAATTTAACATTTATTTTTGATGGTTCTATTTTTTAACTGGTAGATGGTTTCTAAATAAGCAAATTTGTTTGTCCTAATGGATAATCATTTTCATTCATAATTTCCATTCTAAATTTTATTTTTTCTGTAGTTGTAAGATAAAAGAAATATGTTAATAACAACTCTGTCAAGTATTTCCATTTACTTTTCAATACCTTGGTGGGGAAAAAAAATTCTGTCATACTCTTAACTCCAACGGTATAAGTATACAACAGTATAATACCCTCGTTAACTCTAACGTTTAAATCTCGAATAAATATCCTCCACCTTGAAATTAAGTATTTCTCTATCACTCATCATTATTACCTCGACAACTCGCAAATCTCAAAGATTTTTAGTGTCGCTTTGAATTCATAATATTGAGACCATATACTTTATGATGATTCAAACTAGTCAAAGTGAGATACACCAATTAATTACTAATCCATTGTTTTATAACCATCATGAACATTTGGTGTTAGTTATGGTAAAGCGAAAATGAACTTTCACATCAAAAATAATAATTATTTTTATCAAAAAATCTGATATTTTGGAGTAACACAATCTACATCTATTTCACACCATCTCTTCCTTCCAGCTCATCCTTGCATCTGCTGTCCTGGCAACCCTTCTCTGCGAGGGTCTTGCTTACCCATCCCTGCTTCACCACGCCGGCTCTTCCGCCCACGGTTACGGTGACCACGGACACCACCTGTCCGACTACGGCGCCCACGGAAGTCACGTGCTAGGAAGCCACGGTCACCATGGAGATGCCGCCTATGCCGCTCATGGAAGTCACGCCATCGGTGCTCATGGAGCTCATGCTGCCCATGGAGCCCATGGAGCTCACCATGGAAAGTACAGCAATGTTGGAGCTTACAGCCATGATAAGGGAGAGGGATATGAGAAGGCCTACCATTATGATAAGGTGAGATTATTTCTTATAAATTTCAATAATAGTACAAAATAAAAAAGTGAGACTTTTAGAAAGGTTTCGGATACAATTTTTTACTTAACACAGCTCTTCTGTATAGTAAATACTGTGCTAAAAAAGTGGTTTTAAAACGTAGTTGGCTTGAAAAGGGATTTCCAAGAAATAATTTTTTATGGCAATCTTCAGCTTTTTTAGAGTGTGTTTGAATTTAAATAACATCTACACTGTAAAAAATAATCCTGTAAAAAAAACAGAAATTTCTGGCAGCAAAAGTTGCCAGAAAAGTTTTGTAAGCAGAAAAATCCTGTAAACAGAAAAAAGCTGTAACCTACAGGTAAATGCTGTAAAAAAGAAACTTTCTGTCAAGTGAGCTACATATTTTTTCTGTTGCCTCACAGTAATTTTCTGTTTATGCGCATACGTGTCGAATTAATTTAGCTGGGTTGTTTTTAAAATTTTAATAAATCAATAACCGGGGATAGAACCCACGACCTACCGCATGCTAAGCACGCATGCTACCGCTGCTCCAACGAGGATTCAGTAAAAGTAGAAATTATCCGAAGATGTTCTTTCTTTCTCCACGAACTGAAACTTTCTGTTTAAGTACACATAAGCTAAAAAACTAGAAAAGAGCTGTTTTTTTACATAAAATAAATAGAAGTGCGGTGGGAATGTTACATGACAGAATATCCCTGAAAACATGAAGTCATTTTTATTGAAACTTTCTGTTTTTCTATAGTTTTTTACAGTGTATGAGGATTCATTTCTGTACTCGATAAACACATTTATGTAGAAAATTTTCACTACTGTAAAACCATAGCAATACTTTTTATTATTAATTTTATTACCCATATGTTTAATTTGAAAGGGTGGAAGATCATTTATGATTAAATAGTATTATCAAATGGTTTTAATATTAGTCTTTGAACAATTAAAAAGTTGTCGATGCATTCAATGAGAATAAATTACTTGAGACATTTTGTTTTTATTTCCATTGTTGAACACGTTTAGTTGTTTATATATATAAATGAATGTATAAATATCATTATTCACCGATTACCCTAACCGTGTATCTGCTAAGGTTAGTTAATTTGTTTAAACATTTTTCGAAAATGTAGGACGCATAATCCAACTACCTCAATAGCCGAATTTTAACTATGGCAATACTCAATAAATCTCGTTATATCTTTTTCATTTTTCCCTCCACAAAAAAATATACAATTCAATAACACTATTATAATGCCCTTAGACCATATATGGTCATAAAAGATTATTCCGCATCTCCCCTATTTTGCTCCTCAATATCCCTTGTCTTAGCTCTTCAACCTATCTCCGTTCTTCAGCATCCCTTTGCCCTATTACCATCTGTTACTTTTAAGAATTTTTGACCTCGGGGTTCCTTTTGTTTTACTTTATTTATACCCATCCCATGCCTCGTATGGATAACTTAATTTCTCTTTCTTCACCTCTTTCTTGGAATACATATGGTATAGGGATACCTGTTGGGAACCACTTTTATAATTGTATCAAAATAATAAACCTACTGAGTTCCTATTTGACCACCACTTCTAATCCACCGCAGGTGAGCGGCCACCACGACATCATCGCCGACCACGGCTCCAGCCACTCCAACTACGGCGATCACGGCGTCAAGTCCTACCACAACGCCGGCGCCCATGGCCAGAGCGGACACAGCGCCCACGGCGCACACAGCAAACATGGAGGGCACGCCTACGGAAACCACGGATACGCCAACGCCGGACACGGCAAGTCAGGACACGGACATGCCGGATACGTCTCCGGGGGACATGGATACGGACTTGCCCACGCCGTACCAGTTGTCCACGCCGCACCTGTTGTCCACGCCGCACCAGTTGTTCATGCCGCACCAGTTGTCCTTTCCCACTCAGCTGTTGCCCCTGCTTACCCTAGCCACGGACATGGAGCTTACGGTCATGGATTGGGACATGGATACAGCACCAAGTACGGCAGCAGTCACGGATACTCCAAGGTCTATTTCAAGGGACCTGGATACGGATACCACTATTAGAGATTACTACTACTTGCCCCTGAGATTGAGGTACGGTGTGTATTTGTTAATTTGAAGTTTGCATTCAAAAATTATTTTCAATTATGGTGGGTTTGGTTTGGTTATGGTTTTATGGTACAAGAACCAAACTAGGCCATATTGCGCCAAGAGAGACAGTAAGAACTAAAAAATATAAGCAGTCATGAAAGCCGTTGTCTAATTATGATGGGGGGTTAAAAAGAGTTATATATTGATGGTAGGATCAAGCATTTCTGAGAATCAAATGACTAGTTAAGATTGCTTTGAGGACACCGAAAACGCAAGTGTGGTTAATTTTTGGTTCTTGTGTTCGAAGTTAGCTTTTAATTTTTTATTCATAAGACTATTTAAACGAATACAATTGATAGCAAAAAGATTTATTGATTAATGGCTTCGTCCATCGCTACACACAACTTACATATACAAACTTGGTTCTGTCCACTAAAATAACATAATGGGCAATAATTGACCACTCATAAAACATATTTGTAATTCTGAAAGTAAATTTTTCGTTAAATAAGAAAAAGTTTCCTTGTAATTAAATATTTTAACTTGTATAGAACAAATAGAACAGTAAATGAAATCGACTGCCAAAGGCATAAAAACTAAGTTAATTTTTTAAAGTGTTTTCGTATGAGAAACAGAAACTACTTGTTGTAGTTTTTCCTCCAAAAAACCTCTCAAAGACTGATTAAGTGTATGGTTGTTCATTATAACATGCCTTGTAATAGTGGGTACTAATATGGTGAAAGAGGGTAAAATATAAATGGAATGTCTTCAGAAAGACGAAGAAAATTATTGCCTAAAATTTAGGATAATGCCAAACCTGGAGAATAACAGATCTTATGTATTTCCTGGGAGAGGTAATTGTGTAAAAAAATATAACTATATGTTCACCTACATCAATGTTTTCTTTAATGATAAGAACTTATAATTATTTTAGATTAAGGAAACGTCCAAAGATCATTTGAAGAAATGAAAAAGCGTGCTGTGGGGTGCACAACCTCCATCTCCAGCTAACTTATTCTGAAAGAAAAATTCAGAAGTACAATGTATAGCTCAGCATCTGTCGTGTAGTTCATGTTGTTATGAAAACAAAACAAAAGTTATTTATTTTATGTGAATAAAACGTTTTTATTTGTATATTTTTCTTTCTATTACTTTCTACTAACCTATCTATTAGGTTTATTTTAAAGGCAGAGTAAGTCTAGGTAACCAAACATGAGAAACTTAAAACTTTAAAATTTCAATATCTACACTAAATATTTCCTAAACTTAACATTTTATATTTTAAATATTTAAACTATGTATAAAAAGTATACAATAGAGAGTTTTTATAATATGATTTGGGTCACATTTTGATGGTTTAAAAGTTAAAACAGTTATAAAATCCCTTAAGAAAGTCCCTTGAAAGAAGTGTTTGCTTTGAGATGCTGCTTTAAAAAATAAATGTGAAATTTTTGTCCTTCTCCTAAATTTTTTAACTTATACTCATAACTTTATGAGCCCTTTTACTTAAGATGTAGCCTTTAAAACTGAGTGATAATGTCTTGAAATTTAAATAATCGCTTTTCAATTTTTCATCATGTAAATTAAATTTTCTATTTTGACTTTGTTTTAGAAAATAGATTAAAAAGCAATTGCTAGGTGAACAAATCAATGAGGTATTTCTTGGAAGCGGTATGGATGGAATTACTTTCTACCCCTTTACGGGGGGACATATATGTTGTTCCATCAATAAAATTAAACATTAGCTTGTTGTAACATCATTGTTGTTGAAGCGACGTTATGGAATCATGTCTGCGTCTTTTCCTTTAGACATCAAAGTTATTATATCTTAATAATCCCTTGTAGGAGAAACAGCTGTTTTCGGTACTGAGGCGCACTAAACTGATTTTTTCGTCGTATTGAAATATTTAAATACAAAAGCAAAACATAAAGGATACGACATAAAACAGATTAACATTTTTAAAACAAGAACGTATAAGAATTAAAGTAATCTCGCTAATAAAAATTAATCAAGGTATACCAAAAGAAATATACATATAATGAAATTTAAAATTCCGTGGATTTTAAATTAGGGTTTTCCGTTTAAAAAATTAATTTTATAAATCCGAGTGAATCTTTTTAAGTAAGGAGGAAGATAAAAGGTCTAAAAGTACACAAGTCTTAGATAATATAGGTTATTTTTAAACATTTCAATTATCATATGTAAATTTTAAAGTGAAAAGAACTTTCAATAGAAATATATCAATAAAGCATTTGATAGAATACCAATAATGAGTAAAAAAATCTTATTTTATAAATCCCAATGCTTAACAGTTAAATATTTTTTTCAATCCTCTGTTTACCATAAATTGTATCAGTAGATAAAATTAGGTTTAAATTACTCTGTAATTGGGTTTTATTTCAATCAAAAATATTTGTTAATTTAACCTCGGTCCTCTTCTTAATCCTATTGAAAGTGAAATTAATACAAAGAAATTTCTGAACATTTTTAATCTTGGCAACGCAATTTCGAAATAGAATATCAATAAACTTTCCAATTTTTAACCTCGAAAAACGAGTCAGAAACCTCGCGACCTCCTGACCCGACCGGAAAAACTGTCCCTCCGAACAAGACGACATCGTCATTATGTTCCAAAAAGGAACCCTCCCAAAAACCCAGAGACCAAAAAGAGGGGCACCGTGGTGAAAGCGAGCAACCACACCCAGGCAACTCAACTCCGTTCTCGCACTTTCTCGCATCGAAAGGGAAAGTTTTTCCGAGAACAAAGGCCAAGGTTCGTAAAATCAGTCTCAAGGCCGAAGCAAACACGGAAAGACTCGTAAAAATTGGAAGTGTGTCACGAGGAAGAGTGTGGACAACGCTAATTGCTGGGTTGTCAGTTGTGTGAAAACATTCGTCAATTTTTTTCTATTTGCTTTTTTCCTGCATTGAATTAATGTGTTGGTGTAGTGTGAACGAGCTCGGTTTGATGATATGGATGATTTTGGAGATTAAGAAAATAGTTTATGTATGGAGCTATATGAGTACAGACTATGATTTTAGACTATTTGTAGGGCAAAGGCTCAGCGCGCACTAGATACTTTTGTCACGGCCACTAGGATAACTAGTAACATAACTGTCACTCGAGAGCAATGCATCTCTATGGCGAGATTCTTGGCAAAAAGCCAAGAGTCTCGTCGCCTAATGCGCGCTCTAACTTCTTGCAATAGCCAGGGTGATAATTTTGTCTCAGTCGCCGTGACAAAAGTATCTAGTGCGCGCTTAGCCTAACTCTAGAGGGGAGCTGTTTGTTGTGTAAATCGTTGGAGTAGTTTATCAAATAGAAGCAACATGTTGCTAAGGTATTCTGACAAAAAAATAAAATATTAGGGGGCTTTTCCCCATGAAAAAACCTTGTTAAGGTTGAAAAATGCTTAAGTCATAAAAATAAACGTCGAAGAAGAGTTTTTATATATACTTTAAAAATTGGGGTATTTTACGAATATTTGTCCTTCAAACATCTTCTCGGGTATTTTCTTCAAATTATTAGGCTGAACTAATATTAAATTGCATGAGTCAATTTTAGAGAAATAGTCATAAAATTATTTTAAAAAAATAGCTTATATAACATAGAGTTAGTACAAATAATAGAGACAGCTTTGCTCTTCTTGGCAACCCTGCATGTCAAAAAGAGTGGAACCTGTGTGAGTGGCAGAAAGAAATTTTAACAATTGAAGGTGGTTGGATTTTGAGGTATAAAAACTGCTCTTCCTTCCAGAAAAATGATGAAAAAAGATACCGACAATTTTCCACTCGAGAAAAAGCAATGGCGAATCGTTCAGTGAAGAAAAAATTTCTCTATCTCAATTAGTTTATCTGTAATTTTTTTAAATTCCACGGATTCGGAAAAAACAATTTTAAATTGCATTTTTATAATGTTCCGGGCAGAATTTCTATAAAAAAGCTTCACACTATAATATATGAACCTTAATGATTCGATAAGAGTCATTTCCGATTCGTTTAAACAAGTATTTAAGGGAGAAAATTGCTGATTTAATGGTCGAGGTAGGAACTGGAAGTTGACAAAGTTTGGCGGTATGAGCTTGGTGCGCGTTTTTGCTGTAGTTTCTTTACATGGTCATTCGAAATAACTTAATAAGTTAAGCGTTTGAATAATAGTTCTTTCATGCATAGAATTCTTTTCATGTGTGTGTACTTCATATGTGAATTTCAAGCAGTGATTAAAAACGGACAGCCGCACCCAGAGTGGGTATGATATCGGGTGCCCGGGTTTCTAGATGCCAGTTGGAAACATCCTCTCAAATCGACACAAAAGGATCCTGAACCTCCCAATAACCCTACCGGCACGCACAGCTGTAGACCAAAAAAAACTGAACAACTGTGTATTTTCAAGTTCCGCAATTTTATTGATTCCGATTTGGCCACATTATTACAGGAGATTGATTCTATGGGATCTCGAGAGTTTGATGGCAAATAGAACAAAGTTTAGGAATTGTACAAGGAAATGAAAAATTTTGATATCCCAACGTTTATTGCAAAATTTGCCAGAAAATATCATTGGCCCCCAAAGGGTTTCATGGAGTGGAAGAGTGTAAGGTGTAATAAATAAGTTGAAAAAGATTGTATTTTTAAGAAGTATATAAAAAGAACTCATGCTCTGAAATAATACAATGATAGAGTTACGTATTAAGCAATTTATTCAAGTTTTATATTGCGGGAATTATCTGTACACTGCAAAAAACGGAAAATTTAACAGCAAAAAAAATTGCTGTTAATATTTTACGCATTTGCTGTAATCGCAAAAACTGCCTTTTTAGCAGTAAAATTTGAAGATCAACCTGTTATAGTTAACAGGCATCTGCCGTGCAAGAGACCAGATACAGAAGTTGTACCTTTTTTCCACTACGCCCCGCCGCTCTCTGTTATTTACCAAACGAAACAAATACAATTTCCAATTTGTTTCAACGGCCAACTTTTTTAAGAGGAAAAGACGTTTTTACAGAAATTTCGGATAAAAGAGTAAGTATTTAAACTTTCTTGTAGCTTTTCATATTCCTTTCTCAGGGGTTTATACAGAAGTTCGGTTTGGCCTGTGACCGCTTTTGGAATTCGGGATAAGAAATCATGAAATTTTGTTAAAACAGAAAACATTCAAGGGAAAAACATTTTTGTAAAATTTAAATTTTCGAAGAAAAAATTGTGAAAAATTATTTTTGGATGAGTAAACTTTAAATTGAAATCTGTGTCAAAATATCAATAGAATTAATTGCGTGCTTACTTTTAACACTATTCGAGACTCACAACTTAGGTGCTAAGAAAGAAATAGACATTGTGGGATAATTTTAAAGTTATCGAAAGTTGAGAATATTGTGAAAGCCCCGATCGCAATTTTGTGAAAGGTCCCTGTACTAGTCTAATTTCATCTTGAACACTAAGATGAACATAGAATATCATAAATTAAATGAACCCCTTATTCTTGTTTTGAATTGAAGGACTATTCTAGCAAAGATTTTGCTGATAAAGTTAGTTGCTTTGAAAGCACAGGTGTTTCATTAAAATGAAGTCTAGGACCATGGGTTTCTACAATAAAGTTTCTTGTCTTGTCTTTACTAAAACCAATTTATTTTGCTTAGTAATTTTTAATATTTTTTCTCTTATGTTTTTTTCTTTCCAGATTTCTAATAAACTTAAATCATACTAGGGGAAATAAACAGAGAAAATTCAGCTTAAAAGATGGCATTATGTTCAGAGTTTTGTCTCTGGCTTCCAATATGATGGATTTTGAATGGTCATGAGTTTTTTTAATGTAAGAAGCTTTATATGGTTTTAAATCTGGACTTTTAGTTGCAATTTTTGTAAATGTATAATTGTGGCATGTGAATGCTTAAATAGTTTAACGTCAGATAAAAATGTCAGTTAATGTTTAAAAACACATACTATATAAAGCCTTCTTCAGTGTTTTGCCCATTTATTGTGTTACACTTTTGGCTTATGAATTGTTCATAATGCCTTTAAAATTCTAGAAAAACTAAGTAAACAAGTTAATTCAATATACTTGATACATATATCCATATACTTGAAACATATATCAAAACTCCTATATTAATATTATTTCAAACTTATGAAGTTTGAAAAAAAATGTTTATTATGAAATGTAAGAGTATTGTGAAATGGCGCATATATAGAATTTCGGAAACTCTCAGTGTTCCCCAGATAACCAGCTATTCTAATAATGTGTGTTTATCATAAACAACCAAACTGGGGCACCCAATCCTCTTGAACAAGTAAATGCTTTCACAGTCCTAACAGAAAAATAAAAAATCCAAATAACATATTCCTTATTATCCAAGTTGTAATAAAGATGAATAAAACGACAATTCATTTACAATACATATGAACTAACAAATGCAATCAACGCATCAAAAAACTCCTGGCCCTTACAAGATAAAAGAAATATTTTCAAGACTTCTAAACCGAAAACAGTTCCAAATAATTTTAGATTATTACAACAAAAGCTTCAGCACTGGTCTGGTTATTGCACCAGATGATCTAACCAAATACGATCATAATGCGCCAAGATAGCTTCAGCACTGGCACCATACCAGCATCCTGGAAAACGTCATATGTCATTCCAACCCTCAAACCAGAAAAAGATAAAACTACATTAGACTCCTATAGACCAATACCGCTAACATCAATAACATGCAAAACATTAGAAAAAAGTGCAGGGGAGAGGGTGTGGACAAAACAGGGAGTTAAGCTTTATTCCTTGATTACTGGTAATATTTAGCGGAAACTTCTAGAACTACTTTCAGGGATGTGCTCTGACAATGTCAAGTGAAAAGAAAGTATATTTACAAACTCGTCTCCCTGAGAGAAGCATTTTGAAATTTCACCAGAAAAGCTTATCATTTTAGCGTCTGTAATATTACGCCATCGATCCTAAATACCTTTGAATTTAGTTTAGGTAAGTACAGCGTATAGATACGTCATTATTTGGTTGTTATTTTAAAGTTTTTGTTGGTGCCTTAGAGCTGTTTGATCATGGCGTGGTCGGACAAAACTGGGATGTGGGTAGTCGGATACAACCGGGAAGTTCCCGGTTTTAGACAACTCATTTTTTCGATGATTGAAGTGGACTTTACATGTTTAGTTATTGTTTAACTATCTATAAATATTAAAAAACTCTTCAAAAAGTTTTATTTAAAGTATGTTGTATTATAGAGACAAGTTAGAACTTGAACGAGACGAAAAGGAAAGATTTAAAAGGCAAGATAAGAAAGACTTAGCCAAGGATAAAAAACTTCTCAAGGAAAAAAATCTGAGTAAAAAAAGAAGCCAAAGATTAAATAACCCTTTAAGTCAGAAAAGGAAAGTGACGAGGCTTGCATATTTTGAAAAGGATTATATGGACAATTGAGATCTAGGGAGATATGTATACAGTGCATACACTGCAAAGGGTGGGAACATGGAGCGTGCAGCAATGTAGATGAACAAGACCGAGCTTTCATTTGTGATTTTTGTTCCTAAAAAGTTCCCTTAGGCTAAAAGCTAAGTCATTAAGGGTGTAACTTGAATTATTATTTATTTGATGAAAATTTTTATATAGATTCAAATTCTATAAGTTTAGAATGTCCTGCCCAGCAAGTTTTCTTTTGATAAATAATGTTTTTGCAAAGTTACTATTTGATTTTGATTATTCTACCTCGTTCCCGGTTGTGTCGGACTAGGTCGGATAAATCCAGGACTTTTTAACTCATCCGAAAAATGTGCTTTTATTATCTATATTGCTATTGGTTATATGTATTTGTTATTTTTTTTCTTCATAAGGAACCAGTTTATCTATTAAGCACCAATTTTGACTGTTTTGATCACATATAAAGTGAATATTCAGTAAATAAAATTTCGGGCCCGAGTTTGTCCGACATTCCCCCATATAATATCCTCAACAGAATCTTTCAACAAAAACCCTGCTGGTTTAGCCTCAAAAGACGTCAACTATATGCAATCTATTATTTACAACGACATCTCTAAAGCTAAAAATGATAAAGGTTTCTCATTTTTATAGAGTTAGACATCAGAGCAGCATATAATTAAGTACATATAGAAGAATTAGTTTATAAGCTACTAAATCTATGTACTTATCAGAGGAAATATAACCGAATGAATCGAAAATTTTCTTAAAGATAACGATTGTCAAATTGTTTGGAGAAATTTCAAGTCAAAAGTTATCAAAAAACACAGAAGCCTAGCTCAAGGAAGCTTTCTAAGTAGCTTTCTTCTTTTTAACATTTACTTTTCAGATATATTCGAAATCTTCTACAGCTTCAAATGTTAAGTGTATGCTTACGACATATTTATTTTTACTTCATACGTCCTAATTTAAGTCAAGTTATAATCAACTTACAAGACGCCTTAAATAGTTTATCAAAATGGTTTATCTATTGGTTGGTTGGTTGGTTGGTTGGTTGGTTGGTTGGTTGGTTGGTTGGTTGGTTGGTTGATCAGTGTTTTATGGCGCACGATCCAAATCAGGACATTATGCACCAGACGCAACAAATGTCTCTATTAGAAGCTAACTTTAAGACCTGAAAAATACAAAGCGATAAGCTTCTCTAATTAAAAAGATCAACCTTTTACTAGCTTTCACATCAATGGACAAAATATAATGAAAAAGCATCAGAATAAATCCACATCTTTACTTTTCGAGCAATCTTTTTTTTGAAACACATTTCAATCATCTAAAAATAAGTAAAAAAAAAGATTTTTTTAAAAAAGGCTTTTATTGAAGTGTTCTAAAAGGTCAAAAATAATTTTTTCGGTTTGAAAAATAATTTATTGGGAAGTAGAAAATAACTTTTTGGTAAGTAAAAAAACTGATTTTCTAATCACTAAAAATAAAAGCGTGGGCGCTAGTAATTTTTTAAATTTAAATTTTTTTACAGAACAGTAACAGTAACATCCCTGACGAACGGGGATTCGAACCCCAGACGTACGGCTTTGCAGTTAGATGCTCTTACCCACAGAGAACAGAGCTAACAGAGGTGTCATAAGGCACTTTTCGTCAATCCGCGGACACTAATTTAATTCTCACTAGCAGCCAATCAGAAGAAGCGAAATCAATTTGAAGACAGCTTCGGACGCGGCGCGGACAAATGGGACGCGGCGGTAGGAGGTGGAGCTATGTTCGCAAATTGTTTGATTGGTTTAAAAAATTACCATTAGCGTCTATGGCGATGAAACCTCTGTAAGCTCTGTTCTCTGTGCTCTTACCACTAGGCCATTACGTCGGCATTTATGTATAACTTCATATAAATAAAAATACCTAATAGAGAATTTAAAGTGAATCCATCCCACTCAAAACTCATGAATGATAAATTTGTAAATTTAACCTCATAGAACATAGAATGAAGTTAGAATAAATAGTGAATTAAGAATTACTAGCGCCCACGCTTTTATTTTTAGTGATTAGAAAATCAGTTTTTTTTACTTACCAAAAAGTTATTTTCTACTTCCCAATAAATTATTTTTCAAACCGAAAAAATTATTTTTGACCTTTTAGAACACTTCAATAAAAGCGTTTTTTAAAAAAATCTTTTTATTTACTTATTTTATTTTCTACTTTTTAGTCATGGTATTTTTTAACAAAAACTCAGAAGAAAAAATGTATTTATTTCAACCATATTTAATGTTATGTTAGGATGGAATTTTA
Source organism: Tetragnatha versicolor (assembly GCA_024610705.1). Lineage (NCBI taxonomy): Eukaryota > Metazoa > Arthropoda > Arachnida > Araneae > Tetragnathidae > Tetragnatha > Tetragnatha versicolor. The sequence goes on from JANDEH010000001.1 coordinate 62,584,761, forward strand.
GTTTCATGTATAACAAAAATTTTTTACATATCTGACAAAGTAGAACAATCCACTGACGACTCAGCAGGACAATCAACTCCAAAGTTAATTAAAATCTATTTAACCTTTTACCTGCCGATGTTCCCAAATGGGAACATCATTTTAAGGATTTTTTTCACCACATATTTTTCATGCAGAACTTTGATACTTGGTAGAAAGCAACTCGTAAATATGAAGTTATTTTACATGCAAAAGTTTTTCAGGTGCAATTTAATTTTTTTTGTAGAATTTACATCAAAAATTGAGATTTTTTGCTCTTCCAAAAGTTGCACAAGTTTCAACTTGTGAAAATTTTAAATAAATTTAGTTTTAAATAATTTTGCTGTGTTTAGGTAGCTTAAGTACACATCTTCCCATTTCGCTTGAAAGAATAGCTTCATATTCCAATTTTGGAGAGTAATTACCAATAAAACGTTTATGTTCCCAAATGGGAACATCGGCGTTTGGGGTATAGTATTTGAGGGGATTTTTATAACATGCAAAAATTCAAGTTATTTCCTATTTTCTTTAATTTTTTAACCTTTTTTGTCTCAAAGGATAAAAACAGGTTAAGAATGGTGTTTTAAATTCAAAATTCTGTAATTTTTATTTTTTCACCTGATTTATGAAGAAATAAATGCCAAATCTTTATAGCAGATTCTTACACTTGTATATTTTTCAAACTCCCCGATCGATTAATTTTCATTAGGGGATATGCAAAGAGCATTATTTTAGTGCTTCTGAGGATATGCGTATATATTTTGTCCAAGTACTTTTTTATATAAAAATTTTAGGAATAAAATGGAAGAATTTGGAAAATAAGGAAAAGTGTGTACATCTTAAAACACTCTTCTAACGTAAGTTGGATGTAAGAGATATGGGGTTCAGTTCGGAATCTTCCATGAGAAACACAGATTTAATGAATCAATGGAGATAATTATGATTATCACTTTTGAAAGCTAATTAGATTTGAATGCAATTAGTGGATTTTATGCTAGATATCCGTATAGAACCGTAATGAAAACTAATTTTTCTCACAGAAACGTAACTGTTTAGCTTTGAAGAGCATAGGAACACTCTTAGGTATTTTTTACACCAAAATATTACCCATAGTGCAAGAAAAATTTACGGAAAAGCTTCGCGTACGTAATAAACATGTCAATTTTTTCTTATGAAAATCTATAAAATGTTACTCAGTCGTCCAGGTATGGATAATAAAAATGAAAAAACCGTCCACTATCATAAAAATGTTCATAATTATTGAGTAGAAACCTATTTTTATCATTTTATTTGAATTAATTTTAAAATATGTGCTTTTAAGAACTCCCCCTAAAAACTTCACCCCAAACGCCGATGTTCCCAAATGGGAACATCCTCAAAATCATACATAGGATTTTTTTTCTGCCAAAAAATGTCTAGAATGGATGTAGTAATGATGAAACAAGCTATTTAAGCCAAAAATCGGAACCTTTAATTCGAAATTTGAATTGCTGCGTTTAAAAGGTTAATTTTGCTGGGTACGTTATAATAACAGAGCTGAGCGGGAAAAATACCTCGCACACAAAGAATATTCCTCGCATCCGCTCAGTCGCCGATGAAATCCATCGATATCAAAAAGATTCACAAGAAAAAGAAAAGCATTCAATAAAATAAAATAATAACCAATCGTAAAAGATCAGAAATAGTGTGTGTGTGTGTGTGTGTGTGTGTGTGTGTGTGTGTGTGTGTGTGTGTGTGTGTGTGTGTGTGTGTGTGTGTGTGTGTGTGTGTGTGTGTGTGTGTGTGTGTGTGTGTGTGTGTGTGTGTGTGTGTGTGTGTGTGTGTGTGTGTGTGTGTGTGTGTGTGTGTGTGTGTGTGTGTGTGTGTGTGTGTGTGTGTGTGTGTGTGTGTGTGTGTGTGTGTGTGTGTGTGTGTGTGTGTGTGTGTGTGTGTGTGTGTGTGTGTGTGTGTGTGTGTGTGTGTGTGTGTGTGTGTGTGTGTGTGTGTGTGTGTGTGTGTGTGTGTGTGTGTGTGTGTGTGCGTGTGTGTGTGCGTGTGCGTGTGCGTGTGCGTGTGTGTGTGTGTATCAAGAAGCAAACAGTAACAGTGACATCCAGTCTTTTCAGTAGTCAATAAATTATAAAAGTAGCATATTATTATCTTCTCTCAGGATGGGCACCAATTCTCGGCGATTTCTCGCTCTTCTGGCGATTTCTTTCTCGCGGTTATCTTAAATCGCTAATTATCTTAATTGTTAATTGGAAGGTAAAAAATCACGTTTTGAAGATTAAATATTGTAGTTATATACCTAGTATATTATCTTACAGGTTTTGGGAGCCATTGGCTTCACGGAAGTGTCTCAAATATGAATTAAAAGGATAACTAAAAACACTCGTTAATTACCTAAATTACGGAGGTTTTTACTAGTTGATGATTGAATATTGCATTGTCATCGAGTTTCCACCACGGTGCAAAGTTTCAGAACTTTATATCGTTTGGAAGTGCCTGAAATATTATGTATAAGAATCCAGAAAGAAAAAAAGGGATTAATCGTCTATAATTATCGTAATTACTGGGCAATTCTCGTTTTGACTTTTGAATAAGATGAAGTTATGCCTTATAAACAATTGTGCACGGTTTAGGGAGAATAGCCCCTTGGGTAAGGTCTCAAATTCTGGTTTTTCTGTTAATTAAAAATACTCGTTAATTAACTTAATCCTTTGGTTGTTTGACTAGATAATGGTTGGATATTGGAGTGTCATGAGGGTTCCACCGATGTGTAAAGTTTCGGGGCCCTGACATATCGGGAAGTGCCCGAAAATCGAGTTTTAAAATTCCACGCGTAAAACGCCGCCAAAAGCAAGTAGAATAAAAGCGTTTAAAAAAAGAAGATATCTCGCAATACATGTTCTGAAAAGGATAGCTGGCACATCATTTGGATCCAGGTCCCAACGCCTCCAAAAAATAAAAATCGTCGTAAAATCAACCTTCAGAACTACTAGACTTTGGAAGCCAAGTTTTCCCTGTAAGTTGTAAAACAGATCTCGAAAAACTGGAGGTCATGAATCATTCAATACTTACTTTTACAGCAATCTTTCTTTTGAAATTCATTTCATTCATCTAAAAAGAAGATATCTCGCAAGACAAATGTTCTGAAAAAAGTATTGCTGGCACATCATTTGGATCCAGGTCCCAACCCCTCAACCTTCAGAACTACTATAGACTTTGGAAGCCATGTTTTCTCTGTAAGTTGTAAAACAGATCTCGAAAAACGTGAGGTCATGAATCATTCAGCAGTACGTATTGCTGCAGGTCTTCCAAATTGGACCCCTTACCACTACTTTTAAAAGAAGGTCAATTACCCATAAATCAAAGACACAAAATTCATCTCTTGAAATTTGGAATCAAGCAGATCACCATCAATACTGAATATTCTGCTTTACCAACCTTTCTTACTCCAAAAACCCCCGTTTAAAGAGACATCTACCGACTTTTTACAAATTTCCACAAATAATGAATTCTCATGAAATTAGTTTCAGAAGTTAGTAGTTAATAGAAGTTATTAAAAATAAATTCAAATAAAAACTACAATATCAATTGAATCGTCAGTTTGAAGAAGGGAATAAGTCCAAAAAATGACAAATTGACTTTTTGTGCTCAAAACAATCTCCAAGCTTTGCCCTACACATGGGTGAAAAGAGGTGGAAACAACTAACCCCTATAGGGAGATATCGCCCCTTGAAGTTGTGAAATCGATGTCCATACAATGAAAATTCCATTACTTTTTTTCGATTTTCTCAAAACTTGATTTTTGGACTTATTCCCTTCTTCAAACTGACTTGACGATTCAATTTTGTATGACCCATCTGAGTTTTTAAAATTTTTCATTATGTTTTTAATTAATACTTGTCAAATTTAATATTTCATTGGTGTTAATTTTATATACTTATATCTAATAAAATGAAAATGGTGATATAAACTGTTTTTTATATTGCAATAAATACAATAGAAAAATATTTTCACCTTATACTGGAGATGGAGCGCCTATTCATAGGGATCTGGTGCTTCTAAATAAACCATTGTAAGATAGGGGAGAGTGTTGTACCTACGGACGGTTGTACCTTCAGCCACCTCATTTTAAAATTCGGGAAAATATGTAAAATTGAATTTGGGGTCGATTTTGAAAGCAAACAGATGCTATCTAGTTGCTAACGTGAAATCTCAGCTCTTTAAAATATTATTTAAATTTCATAAAATAAATTTACTGTTTTTAGATGCTCAAAGTTTTTTTTAGTGCATCACTACATTAATTCGTTTCTTCCCCTATAATTATGATATGATAAAATGGGATATATGGGGTGAATTCCCGAGATTTTGACTTTTTAGTTTTGATATTAGAAATCGTCAGACCTCAATTCTTTTATGTTTTGTAGAATTTTGAATGCAAAGACACTTGATGCTGTACCTTCGGACACCACAAGTGTTGTACCTACGGACACGTTTTTGTGGGTGTCTGTAGCTAATCGGCGTTTTAGAATCAGGTCTCATTTAAGTGAATACATTTTAATACAAGTTAAATTAATTCTAAATGGTTATCTATTTGTCGGCGATTATTTTCAAGTGATTTTTAGATGAAAAATAAAATATTTTGTGATCTAATCTACTTTTTAAAATTGATTCTACTTGACATTTAGTGTAAAATATGGTGTAAAATCAAGGTGTAAAATCAAGGTGTAAAATCTAAAGCACCCAATCGCATTTAAGTATGATGACTAAAAAAACTTTAAATTTCCACTGAAGAAGATTTGCGGAAGTTATTACACCAAATGCTTCCACAACTAAGTGTTGATCAAATTGTTTTTTATCAGTGAAGTGATCAGATCAATCAGGATGATTGATGAAACAATTACCTTAAATTTTGATCTGAAAAAAATCCCTTGTGATTTATGTGTTTTTGGTAAAAAATCAAGACTTTTATCATTCAACTTCGTTTTAATGATCATTTACGATCTAAAACTACATTACTTTAAAAAATCTATTTCCAATTTTAAAAAGGCTTGAAATAGGTTGTTAAAAGGTAATGGCATCAATAAAAATGCTCATTTTTAGGTTTTTTCAGCTAAAACTTCTCTTTTTAGTGGTGTCCACAGGTACAACTGGGTCTGTCCGTAGGGAGAGCACGTTGTTGTACCTATGGACACAAATTTCGTCAAGTTATTAAAATTTATTAAAAATCCAATTTTGAAGATTTTAGCTAATAAAAAATATCCCCCTTCTCACAAAGGTTTGGACTATAGGTTGAGGACTTTAAATGGTCAAAATGTGATTTTACCTGTCTTGGAAAAATCCAAACGTAATTTTTGTCCATAGGTACAACACTCTCCCCTACCATCTGCACTGCGTTTACATCTGTTTACCTAGAATAAGGTAAAGGGTGATGAACTCTATGAGGTGATGCAGCTGATTTGCACAACAAACGAACGGCAGATGATTGATTATAAAAACAATAACAAGAACTAACATTCGAGCATAGAACCATCGAGACTCTGAAATGGTGTTTTTTGTAGAGGATATGTACGAATTGTTATAACATAAAACAATGTGTTTATCACATAAAACGCTATATATTTAGCATTATTAAGGGAAATAGGAGAGATCAGGACTCTTTTCAATTTCGATAACTTGATGCAATTAATAACATTTACCGTAATTACATTCAGTGGAGTCGACTGTAATTAAAAACTAAATAATTTTTGTTAAAAGAAACATTCTGATAAAAATTCTTATTGATTAAAATTGACTTATGGATAAAAAACAACTGACTCATTTTTAGTGCAAGCATGATGGTTGGTTGTTTGATTGGGGTTTTATGGCGCATTATCCAATTAGGATATTTAGTGCCAAACAAAACAAAAATAAAAATCCGGCTAAAATCCATTGTCTTTGCGTAATAGTGAAATTTGATTGGTTCAAAATAGTTCCTTTTATCAAAAGTGATAAAATATAAAAGAATTCCATTTGGACAAATTTTTAAGAAAGCTAAACATCTCCATAAATGTCAAAGTTTTAAGTTTTTAATTACTTTTAAAAAAAAGCAAGAGAAGTGTTAAGAACACTTAATTTTCAATCTGTTTTAAAAATTCAAGAATTAAAAAAACTAGCTTTTTGAAAGACTTGTCTTAGTGCAAGCATTAGACTGGCACTCAACGATGTAGTAAGAAAAGAGAAAATTGATGCATCCAAAGATAATTAAGATGAAATAATGAAATTATATGTAATTAACTCTTAAAAGAGTACGAAAATAGTTGTACCATTAGTCTCCTAGTTTATCGTATTGATATCAGAAGAGTTTTTAAGAGTTGTTGTATAATTTTTTTTCAATCTCTTTTCCACTCTACCCCACGGACTATTCATTTTTTTCCAGGCGCTGGAAAAAAGGGCTATAAAAATATGCCTATAAGAGGTATTAATCAAGCTGTTCAATCATTTAAAAAGAAGCCCAAGAAAAATTTTAGTAACTCTTGAATAGCGTACTTAATGTAAAATATTTGCCTCAAAAGTGTAATTACACCGAGTCCTTACACTGATTTTTGCTATTCTGAGCACTGTCCAAACACTGTCCAAAAATCCCTGCTAAAAAACCACTAAAGCTTCTCAATTTGAGGCCGAAAAAACGTTTATAAATAAGTGTAAAGATGTTAATATTTCTATTTTTGTGTTTGAAGAGTAGTTCTGGTTTTTAGTACCTATGTAGTGCATTTGAATTTCAAGCAGTGAGTAAAACGGACGAGAGCCGCACCCAGAGTGGGTTATGATATCGGGTTACCAGGTTCCTAGAGGCCATCGAGGTGGACAATCGGAACCGTTCTCTTAAATTGACACAAAAGGATCCTGAACTTCACGAAGACCCCACCGGCACTCACAGCTCTAGACCGCAATAAAAAGAAACTAAACAACAATGTACGAGTAATACAAATCTAGAATTTAACATAAATAATAATTTCCATGATAAAAGCAAAGACAAGCTTTTTCAAATGCAGCAAATTCTCCTTCGAATAATCAGAATTTAATCAATACTTTAGTAGTACAGAAGTAAGATTGACCCTTGAATTCCATCTGATGGAAAATGTAGTTAAAGCTAATTTATATAATGGTCATTTGCTCATCTTCCGAAATATTTAAAATTAATCTTTCCATGCATAATTTTTAAGTTTAGTTCTTGTGTTTAGAGCCAAGATAACATTCATGGTATAATTCCACAAATCCTCCCATCACATATTTAATAAATTCATTGCTAATGTGGAGTGACTAATTTTGTTGGGAAAAAATAAACCTGTGAAGAACTGTAGAACCTGGTCGAGTGAATATGCTGTCTCAAAACTTAGCAGAATTATGCTTTTGACCAGTATTGACTGCTGCGATGCGGGAAAAATCATTTTGGTACTTTTCTATTCATTGTATTCATCTAGCAGGGCTTGCATTGGAATTGGATCTTCAGCTGATCTGCTTTCATAACATAAACCAATACACTAAGGTTCAAAGTTTGTGTTTAATTCTTCGGAACCGGGCATTCGTTTTTTTATGTCCATTCTCTTCACATAGCCATAAAAATGAAAGCATAATAAAATAACGAAACCACCGATTTTAGGGTCCAGATTAAAAATGATCAAAAGAATCTATATCTTTCAAACAAACCATTTCTCTGTTCAATATTTCGTCATTAAATTAACTTGAATCGTTCACTGACAAATAGGAGGCACTCTACCCATCACAAGCGATGCCTGAATCAAGATTCATCACAATACTTTCAAAAAGAAAAATATTTCACTTTTATTTGACGTCATTTGTGCAGTTCATGTATGTTTTTTTAAAGGTTTTATGGCACGAAAATCTAGTCAGATCATATTGCGCCAAGAGAGACATAATCAGAAAAGACAATAAACAACAGGATAAAGATTCGTCAGGCAAAGAAACCATGCAGTTTTTGTATTATTTCTATATGATTAAGTGAAGTTTGGTGTGCAAGATTTTTTCTCAATCCAAAGAAAATAACACCATAAAACCATATATGGGGTAAAGTTCATCGAATTCAATAACAGGATTTTGAAAGAAGTCATAATAACAAAACCCCTAATGTATATTGACACTATGTTTTTTTCTTTCTATTACTGTTTCCACCTGCTGCTTCTGCTGTATATAATAATTAAACTATAATTGTTGTACTACCAAGTTAAATAATTTCAAAAACTACAAAAAATCTAGTTAAGAGTATTCTCATGAAAACTCACCTTTGAGAGAAAACTTTTTGCCATGCAATGAAACCGATTATGTAGTGATGTGTAAATTTTTTCATGACAGATTTATAACTTTGCGAAGAATTGTACTGGGACGGCATAAGTAATAAAGAGGACAATACAGAAATTTGTAAGATGGGGTTTTCCTTATTTATGGTGGAAGAAAACCCGGAGAAAATATAATATTCAATGCTATTTTACTCAAGGAAAAACAATGTTTCATTTCGAAATGGAAGGAAATTTCACGTGGTGTTCCTCTAAATGTTTTCAGCAAAATATATTCTCTTATACTAAATAAATAGTATGTAATTTTTCAGCATGTTTGAAATTCTCGATATCAGAAATCAATGTAACTGCTTATTTACAGGATTCTATATCTACTTTCCTAATTTATAGATAAAAACCTACACCATTTCAGGTAATGTCTTCAAACAAAATTCTAATATTTCACGTGGTATTCCTCTATGTTTTCTGAAATGTATCTTAAGTTTAATGAAGAATATGTAATAGCAATATTGAAATTCTAAATATCAGAAATCATAGTTAGATTTCATATTTACTTTCTGTATAAATAGAAAAAATCTACACCATGTTTGGTTAGTTGGTTTAGGTTTTAATGACACTAGGTCCTCATTAGAACATATAGCGCCAACAAGACATAAGATAGACCATGTTTGGGGAAGTTACGTTTTTTTTAAGTATCCTTATATTTAATTCCACTCAACTAGTTTCTAGAGTTTCGTTCCTCTGGAGTCCGGGCCCTAGTCAGAGCATTCTTCGGTAGAAACTATAAAAAGACACATGACTGAGAAATCACAGGCAGAACAAAGTACCCTTGATAAATGCATTTAAGTGAAAACATGTTGAAAAGACATGTTGCAGGACGATAAAAATGACACACCATAAAAAATATACTTTTCAAGAATGCATATATAATTTGAGTAAAAATAGATATACGGATATGTGCCGCAAGTACTTTTTCAACTCAAAGCAAACACGCAATTGAATGGTTTTTAGTTTTAATCAAAAATGACTTGATTGCATTGCAATTGTGTTGTCTGTTTCAAAAATTACCCAAAATTGCAAACAAAACTGCGATCTTATAAGATTTCAACGTAAATTTTTAAACACGCACATATGGGAATTCTAAATTCATTTCACAAAGTAAGACACTTTTAGTTCGTGAAACTTATTTTTGCTATTCTGAGCACTGTCACAAGTACTTTAAAAGGTTAAAGGTTTATAATGCTGACAAAGAACCTAAAGTATACTAAATTTGAGGTCGAAAAACGTTTATAAATCTGTGTAAAGGTCTTAATATTTATATTTAAGAGTTTGAAGAGTAGTTCTGATGTCTAGTATGATGCATTTGAATGATGAATGAATTTGATTATGTATTGAATTTCAAACAGTGAGTAAAACGGACTGGAGCTGCACTCAGAGTGGGGTATGATATCGGGTTACCAAGTTCCTAGAGGCCAAAGAGGTGGACAATCGGAACAGTCCTCTCAAACTGACACAAAAGGATCTTGAACTTCCCGAAGACCCCACCGGCACGTGCCGCTCCAGACCGCAAAAGAAAATTTAACAATGCAATTCACAGACCTAGAATTTTACGTAAATAATAATTTCCATGATTAAAGCAAACACTAACTTTTTCAAATGCAGCAAATTCTCCTTTGAATCATGAGAATTTCAATCAATACTCTTTTCAACCTGAGTATTTTAAATAAATTTGAATATCATGTAGAAACTGTATTTGTTTCATTTTCCATTACTCTCTACTCCTCATTATTCACACATAACTTCGAATAAAATTCAAACAAATAGTGCCATAGTTTTCGTAAGATTTTGACACTTTTACATCAATATTTTTGAAATTCTGCAGTGAGATTAACAAAAATAAATTGGATGTCAGGTAGTTGAAAATTAATAACATTAAAATCTTGGGATTATCATTCACTTTGTTCCTTTATTTCATTAGTATTCCGTGATAATAAAACCCAAATTCAACTGGAAATTCTTTCAAAACTAATTGGTACTGTGATGGAATATGTTCATTCCGTCGGATTTACTTTTGAAAATAACTATTTTGTATGTGATACATAAATAATTTCATAATACCACACACTCAATGTTCCAATTAAATAAAATAGAAAAATGTTGTAAAAGTAAACTTTAATTTTGTTTTCTTTCCTAAAATTAAAAAAATTAAACCATATTTATTTATCTTAGCAGCAAGTGATGACTTTCTTATTAGAAAGGAAGGCATGTATTTGGCACTATACGTTTTCTTTCTTATTACTGTTTACACATGCTGCTTTATAAATGTAATCTTTAAAATAACAATGATTTATTACCAAGCTAAATTCTGGGTTACAGTTTTCAGTCCTTAAATTTTTATGGCACAGGGACCATATCAGGCCATGATGTGCCAGACAATATATCACAATGGATAATGCAAAAAAGCTCTTGTTAAGAAGAAATTCACTCATTCCAGTTCATAAATATGAAGAAAGGTTGTGTGTCAAAAACACTTCATGTATGTAAACTTTGAGAACCATTTTCTGTGCGAGAGAAAGTCCTTAAAATGCAGAGAAATGGACCAAAAAACCCGTTCGGGTACCGGAGCAGCCATTGAGTGTCCTGTCACCAAATCAACTGTCAACTAAAAAAGCTATCTGAAACGTCCGATCTCGCTTCCTCCCCGACTTTATCTTAAAAACAAAAATCTCACACATATCTAGTGACTCTGTAAAAATACAACCGAAAACAATAATATTTCTTTTTACAATTGGTGCATGCTATGATGAATAATAATAGATGACCTTTTAGAACTTTATGCACATTGATGTGATTTTTGTTTTCTGTGATTTTAAAAAACTTCAAACATTTTCAGCACAGAATAGAAATACTTAAATGATACAGCATTGTGCTCATTTAAAGATAATTTAACAACAACATCTAACGAAAATGGTCTTCATGTTTCGGTCACACGTAAATTATTAGCAGTCTCAGAGAAGAAAGAATAAATATAGAAGAGAAAAACATCTGCCGTAAAACGAAAAAGCAAAGCGAAAGGCCGTTAAATACCTTTTGTATGCACAATTACGCGATTAATTCAGAATCCTGTAAAATAAACGATTTAGAACGCTGAATTATCCGAGAGAGCGAGACGCGTGGCTCACAGGCCATCTGCAACGGGAGAAATGGAACGATCAAACGATTTCTGATTCTAATTAATTAGAGGATGCCACCGCCTTTTTTCAGGCATCAAAAGTTTTTGTGAAAACTATTTTAATTGTTAAAGATAACTGATGGTCTCAAATTAATTCTTATTTCGAATCCTTAATTTATAATATGATTAAAACTCGATTATTTTTACTATTTCAAAGAAGTAAAATTAAAATCATTTCTATAAATATTAGAAATAACTTTTCAACTAATTAACATAATATATTTAGTAAAATTTACCATGGTTGCGGGTGCAAGCAAGACCCTCTATATACATGGCCATCCAACTCCGGGTGATGACGTCAGACGTGGGTGAAAATTGCCATGTTAAGTCTATGGAGTGACGTCAAAGATGAGTGAAAGTTATGACGTTGCACGGCCGAGTTGGGTGGCCATGTATATAGAGGGTCTTGGTGCAAGTTACAAATTATCGTTTTTCAGTCATGATCGATGGAAATATTTTGGTCGTTTTATAAAATATAACTTTTACTAATACAAGTAACACTCTTTTTAAATACAGAAATAAATTTATTATTCAATACAGAGATTCCGTGGCCGCGCTAATATAAATTGAAAAGTTGGATGGATGTGGGGCTTTTTTGGCACTGGGATCGCATCTACATCTCGGGAGGCGGGAAAAAGCCTGATTGGGCGAGAATAACTTTTTCCTTCTCCTTCGAAAATAGCAGATTGAGTGACAGCCAATCACAGGTTTGGTCACCAAAATGTACTGCCGATCTCTCTGTCAATCATTTATAGTTCCTCGGGGCGCCCTCACATCCATCCAAATCCCTCTGTTAGGATTTTTCTCTGTGATTCAATATTAGGGTATTTCCCACACTTTTTAATTAAAATCTAAGAAGGTTTTTTTTTTAATATTTTGTTGTCAAGAAGGGAATCCTAAGTATAGACCGGTGAATTGGCGGATCTTATTAAATGGCCCCTGACAAGCGAAACCTGAACCAAAGTCGCTCACTCAATCCTTTAATGAAAAATACACACATAAGTATTGAATTACATTGAATTACGTATATTGCATAGCTTGGGAAATTGATGATCGAAACACTAATTAAATCGGTATAGGAATCCTCTCTATATCACTATGTTTATGATTTACGAAAAACAACTTAGAATTTTTTAGATTTCCGCGTCTTCCTAAAAACAAAATTAGATTTTGTTGGGATTTTTTTTATCTTTCTTTATCGAATCCGTTTTTAAAGTGATTGTTTTTGTTATCTAACTTCAAGTTTGGTCTAATTTAATACTATTAAATTTTTTTGGAACAAAAATAAGAAATAAAACAAATTTAGCACAGGGGATCTATAGAAATCCTGTCCTCCATGGCATGTGTTCACATGACCTAAATTTTAATGCAAGTTTCGCGAGTCGAGAGAACAGTGTAATTAGGTAAACAGTGCAGTTTAGGTAATTCCAATGTTTAAAATCTAAGCATTGTGGTCTATGGATCTGTGTAATGGACAATATGCGCCGATCTGGGTTCGAAACTATTAAAATCACATGATCGGGAAAAACAAACTCTCACTATCAAATCAAATCTCACTATCATCATATCTCACTACAAACTCTACTATTGTAGTATCTGTGATAACCAATTACAAGCTCAGTAGGTCACATGATGGCGAAAATGTGACGTCAGACGGATATAGTCCATTGCTCATTCTGCCTTCTTCTGTTCTGTGATTTTTGCATTGAATCATGTTTTTCTCTTCTAGAGTTGATGTTTTGCTCGCACTGTTGCAAAGAAAACAATTTTTACCTAGATAAAGTGGGATAAAAATTGCTTTAAAAGACTATTTTTAATTTTTAAATATTTTAAGTTATTCTAATATACACTGCCGGATATAATTATTTTCTTATTTGAGACTTCATTTTCCTTGAAACTTTTATTTTGAAACAGTAATGTTTTTGAATTGGACTGGTTAAAATAGTTTCGATATTCTTACTTTGACAAGTTTTTTAAGGAGTTTGAATTACGTATATTGCATAGCTTGGGAAATTGATGATCGAAACACTAATTAAATCATTTGTTCCTTTAGGATAGCTTAAAGGAATATCCGTTATGAATGTAACTATGTTTTTTGTATGTGAATTCAAACAAAAAACAGAGAGTTCTTTAAATATTTTATGTAAAAAAATACTAGAATTGGATTTAATAGCATTCTTTTAGAACTCATACTATTTTTAAAAATTAAAATTATAGATTTAATAATAATAGTAGTATTGACCACTACACTCACATTTACCTTAGTTATCTATTTATTTCATTCCAATGTTTATTTAAGAGAAGGGTTGGTTTTTTTTATACTTTATCACTTTTTTGTACTTTATAATCATTATGAAATATATTGCACAAAGTAAAAACCATTTTATCTATTTTAACTTTTCATTTTTCATATTTTTATATCCATTATTCTAAGGAAATATTTGAAACGTCTTTAGTTTTGAAAATTAAGCTTTTAAAAAGAGGATACATTTCCTATTAAGCCAAACGTCTAAATAATGACAATTTATTTTTATTCTAACATAAAACTCCCCAATTTCAAACATGTTAAGTAAACTAGCAAGACCTAGTTTCCCTACATGAAACCTTTTTGCACAATTCTGGATGAAAAATAACATTCTAATACTTCCTCCTTAAGATTACACGAAACATATTCAACACTGAAAGCTAAATATTTATCTTGATCTCTAAAGCTGAAAAGAAGTTCAACTTATATTGTCTACTAATATCTCTTACCCAACATAAACTATTTCATAGAAAGGGAATGTAATAGTTAAGAAATAGTTCAAAGAAGTATCACTAACCTCTTTTTTTTAGGGATTTAAACTAGCTTCTCAAATAATGGTCAACTTTCCGGAAGTGGATATAACTCGCTTATACGCCTTTAATTCAATTTATTATTTTCATCAAAAATATTTCATGTTAAATTGAATCGAGTAATCACGATTTTATGTCTAATAGTTTAATCCAATAACAATCATGTTTTCTTAGATAAAAGAAACAATGAAATCTACTTTATAATCAAATCAATCCTGAAAGGTGTTGATCGCTTTGTTTAATCTAACACATAATTGGTATAACTACCAAGAAAGTGCAAGTGGAAGTAGATTACCTATAAGATTAAATATTAATAAAAGCTCAATTCATGATATTTCACTACGTCTTTTCAATACCTTTACAAAAGGTACTTATTCAATTAATAAGTAATTTGCAGAAAGTTTTTGATGTGTTTTCAGATATATACTTCTCTAAACCAGATTAATGGTAGAGTCAGCTATTTAGTTCTCATTGTATGATTGATTTGTGATAGCGCTTTTATAAAAATAAAATTACAAAAATATAAGTTTTAAAGTTGTTTCAAATGATACACCCTTTTTAAAAATATGGTTGATTTTAAAAGATAACTTATTTATGGTTTGGTTTGGTTTTGGTTGTTTCAGGATTTTATATGGCAGAGGTTATGTAACAAAAGTTGATAAAAATTAATGTAAAAAATTGTGCAACATTTATTCTATGTGGTTGATTTTAAAAGATAACTTATTTTGTTATTTATAACAAATTCCTTTATAGTGGGTACTTTAATTTTTTTCATTAGTAAAATTCTAATCAGACTATAAAATAGTAAATATTTGGTGGTTTCAGGATTTTATACGGCAGAGGTGTAACAAAAGTTGATAAAAATTAATATAAAAAATTGTGCAAAATTTATTACCAACTTAAAATACATGGACCTTGCATTATTTTTCCAAGCCGTTTATCATATTTCTAAAATTGTTACCCTTAATGTTTTTAAAATTCAAACAATTTGATGCAGTAAATATAGACAGTGTTTAAAAAATTACAAGGAAAATAATTCAATAGATTGTATATAAATTATTAAGATATTTTTTCAAGAAAATATTTAGGCCTGGAAGAGATAAAAAAACATTGACCTTGCATTACTTTTCCATATTCGCTTATTAAATTTCAGAAATTTGTTCATTTACTTGTGCAAAATTCAAACAATTTGATGCCCAAAAAATTTAAATCGTAAAAAAATTAATGAAACACACTTAATTAGATTCCTGTAAAGACCTACGATTGAAACCTTTAGAGAATACTTCAGAAATCATTAGGAACACAAAATTCACTTCTATAAATATTGAATTATGATGAACAATAATATCTATATTACATCCCATCGTAAAATCTACTAAAATTGATTCTCACCCACCGAAAAACTCCTCAAAGCCACCCCCCTAACCAAATCTGTTTCTGACTGAGAGATAACTCCGAAAGCTCTGCCCTACCCACGGGGTCTTCTCTCAGGGCTGCAGACATTTGTCCATCAGGGTCAACCCTCGGCCTCGATACGGATCGAATCGGGAGCTGCTCCACCTGCCTTCGGTCCCACCCTTCCACAAAACAAAAACAAAAGCCCAGGTCATCGAAAGGCCTTTTCGGCTATATAAGCCGCAGAGAGCCGGCAAACAGCATTCAGTCCTCAACTGAAGCAATCAAACCTACTACAACCATGAAGGTGGTGAGTACACTCATGCATCTACTCTAGTATCTTAGGAAACTAGTAATGAATGGTTTTGGTATTACTATAATCGTCTGTGGGGTGTAATTAAGTATTTTGGTTTAGGTTCAAAATAATGATTTGGTTGAAAGTGTAGATATTAAGTTGCAGTAAAATATTGGGATAAGAAGCATTTTTATGAAATCAATTAAAGTTAAATTTCTTATTTGTTAATTGTTAATTAATATTGTCTAATAATAAAGGGCAATTTTTATTGGAATTTTATTTATTTTACAAGTGGATTTAAGACTAAGCAGTCCACAAGAATTGGAAAAAAATGCTTTTTTTTAAATTTCGTATACAATTTTATTTATACTTACAGTATAAATTATAGCTTAAAAAAGTTTGGATTAATATATATAATTTGGATTAATATAGCCCTCAAAAATATTTCAGCAAATATGAGATAGATAAAAATATTACTCTTACTCAAAGTAATATTTACTTTTAAATATTACTTATTCAAATATAACTTACTCAAGAAATTTAATATTTTTTCCTGGTTAAAATTTCTAGAATCATTATTTGTTTTCCTAGAAAACAAGCATGCGTCTCTAAAAATTTTATGTGCAAAAAAACTTCATAAACTTTTGGAACAAGAAGTTTTCTAAGGCTTATAAATAAACTAGATTCTCTAAAAAAAACTTTACAAATTAAGTATGGAACTAATTTATGGTATCCCATAATATATTTTTCCTAGTCCCCTGAGAAAGCCACTGTCATAAGTGCGGATCCAGGGGAATGGCACACTGTACTCCCCCCCTTGGGAACCCAAAAAGGTTCTCAAAATGAGTAAAAACACTACTTTTACTTGTTTAATTTCAAAATTTTATCTGGGGGAGGACTCTTCTTCCCCCCCATTTGTACCAAAAGGGGACCTTCAGTGATAATTTTCAGGAAATCCCCAATATTCTGACATTTTGGGTCAAAAATAAAGGTAATAGTGTTGAAAAGTGTCCCCCTTAGACTCAAAACGTTTCTAAAATTGAGTTAAAACCCTACTATTTCACGTCAAAAATTTAAAAATTCTTCTGGGGCAGTACCCCCATACCCCCAATGTATCCATGTGGTATCCACCAATGGGATATTGTCTGAAAAAGTGCCCCCCCTTGGAGCAGTGCTGAATCCGCGCCTGCACTGTCATAAAATGATCTGCATTCTATAAAACAAAATACGGCACATTACACTGTAAAGAGGGGGAAAGAAATTACCACCTATAGTGGCTATTTCTTTCCACCAATTTATTGTGTAAAGTACTGTATTCTTTAATATTGCCTTTTATATACCAAGCCTTATTGTAGTATTAAGCACCCATACTAACTCATATTCACAGTTCACAGTCCTCGCTATGTTGGTGGCCGCCGCAGTGGCCGAAGATATGATGGCCGCCGAGTCCTACCCCGTAGCCACCTACGGTCACGGCCCCGCCCTCGCAGCCTCCTCCGCCGGTCACGCCTACGGAGCCCACGGAGCCCGAAGCAGCGGATACGGAGCCCACGGAGCCGCCAGCTACGGAGACCACGGACGATACGCCGACCGCGCCCACGCCGCCCAGGGACACCACAACGTCGGAGGATACGGAGCCCACGACGCTTACGGAGCTCAGGGATCCAACTACGGAAAGTATAGGAACGTCGGAGCCTACGCTCAGGACAAGGTACGTTGAGAGGCAGGCAGGATTACTTGTTTAACCCCATTACTTGTCATTGAATCCTATTGGAGACATTCTCGAAAATATTCTCATCACAACCAACATAGTTTGGAAATATATTGTACAGATACTATTTGTTTTTTTTAATATAACTTAGTTCATTTGAGTTTAAAAAAAGAAGCCTAACATGAAATTTGCATTAATTTTTAATTGTATTCCTTCCTTACATTAGTCTAATTGTGAGTAGATATGCCCCCAAAAAATTTTGCTTTATCATTCTGGTAAAGGAAATCAACTGGTCTATGCAAGACTCTCTTGCAATTATGCATGTGCTAATAGCAAATTACAAATTTATGTTAAAATAAAATGCCTTAGAGAGTAAAATGTATTTGGTATTGATACAAGCTCACCCTTGAAATGCATTTACTTAGTCTATCTAAAATCCAAAGAGTAACAATCACCATTAAGCCCTAATACGTTCAAAAGTCAGTCATCAATACAGCCCCAAATCAAGTCCTTGTCAAACATGCCCTTACTAACTTAAAAACCATGTATATTATCTGGACTAGTACTGAAACATTCTAAATCTCTTTCCCCAGGGTGCCGGATACGAGAAGGCCTACGCTTACGACAAGAAGGCCGGCAACCACGCCATCACCGCTGACCACGGAGCCCAGGCCTCCAGGTACGGAGTATCCGACAGGAACGCCCACCACAACATCGGAGCCTACGCTCGTGCCGGACACGACCGTTACGGATCCCACAACAGATACGGAGCCCAGAACTACGGAGTCCGAGCCCACGACAACTCCGCCTACGGCCGATACGGAGCTGCCCAGGCCCAGATGGTCCACCAGGCCCCTGCCACTCACGTCACCTACTACAATGCCCCCGCACCCGTCCACGGATACAGCCGATATTAGACCATTAACAGTGAGTTCCCTTAAGTCTCGTTTACATTGATGATTAAAATATGCTGATTTCAACGAATCGGTTAGGAAATCGGAGTGGGATTGACGTCATCGAGTCCAACTCACGTAAGCGACGCTTTGCTAATGGAAATAAACCTTTAGTAGACATTGTGGTGAAAATATTAAACAGATAGAAAAAGCATACGATATCTTCTACAACCCTAAGTAACTAAGTATTGCACTAAATTAACCCTCAATTTTGTCTGCTAACGTAATTTACCTATTCCGATTTAAAGATTTTTAGGTTAGATAAATTATACCTAACATTAGCCAGCTCAAACCTTTTAGGAACTTTTGTTAAGAGCATTGAACAATATTTCTATCCCCTTTACTTAGTGATATCTATTAATGTAGTCTGGTACGCAGTGAATCGTATCTAGAGGATTTCTGTTCTATAGCTATTATGTGTAAACCACAGTGACTTAACTTCTAGGAGATTATATTTGGTCATTGACCTTCAACTAAGAATTTTATACTCCCAAGATAATGTTATGTGTAAAGAAAATGCTTGTAATAAAATGCATTTACCCCCACTCTCTAGATATAATGACGCATAACTTCTTATAACTTTTCTTTAAATGTGTTTTAATAAATTTTGAAGGAATACAAGGTTAAATTTTTAAAAAATAGAATGTAAAAAACGGTATATTTTAAAATGCTTAAAGTTTTATGGCTTGATTTTTCTGTTTCAGAATTTTCAATTTCCTTCACTCCTATCCAATAGATTGAGATGACGCACAAGGAATAATACATTCCTCCTTATCTTTGTAATTGAGATGACACCTTCTGTATAATTTATTTATTGAACGCATTTGTGTTTTTTGTCCTACCAATAAATTATTTCAAATAAAAAATTTTTCGTATTTTTATTTATTTTACTTTACCACCTCTTTTAGAAAAAATAAATCCTCATGGTTCTTCAGAGCTTAAACAATCACTATAATTTCGATTATCTGTAGCCTTCAATGGCAAATAAACTGAACAAAAGTACATTACTTAAAATTAGGAGCTTATTAGAATATGGAATTTATCTAATGAATAGGAAATAGAAAATTTGCATTTTAAAATTACAAATGATTACTACTTTAATATTACATTACATTAAATTTTTATTGAAAAATAAAATAATAAAAATATTCTATAATTATTTAACCATAGGAACATAGAATCAATTATGGATAACTCATCTAGAAATCCTTATATAACTGAGAATAATTTTATTTGAAACCTTATGATATCTTATAAATTTGATGCATTAACTAATAGCAATCATCAAATCACTTTGGTTTATTATTCAAATTTGAAAATACCATTAATGCTTTCACCTTTTACGTACCAAAATTTTTCTTATAGTAGTAGATTTTAGGATTTATAGTTTATTAATAATTCACAAATTCTTGAATACATAAATGATGCAAGGATATTTCACCTTTTTTCATTATTCAAGATTACTTATTTTAATTGTTTTTAAATTTATTTAGAAAGTGTATCATAACCTTAAAATTTTATTAAGTATTCGCTTGTACTAATTAATTTATCAAATGCTTTTTCCATGAACCATTTATCTTTGATTTTATGGAAATGGTTCACCGAGTTAGACCATCTGGGGTTTAGAAACAAAAATTCATCAGATAATGAACAGTTACAGTTTATACAAAACACACACACTCAAGTGAGGGTCTTCTCTCTTCCACTTCACTGAACCCAAACACAGATCAAAGTTAGAAGGAAAATCGAAATTCGTTATAAAATGTTTATAGATATGCTGAAAGATTTTAAATGATTATTTTCTATATTTAACTATAATAAAATAAAAATTCCTGAATTTTTTTCATTAAATAAAGTTTTATCTCTCGCTCTCACCCTCAATACTACCTCAATCTTTAATATCTTAAAAATATAAGCAAAAAGTACCATATGAGGCCCCTAGTTTCAAAACCGGACCTTTGCATTTTGACACCGCTTTGATAAAAGAATCGACCATTTGATGACCGCGAATCGGTCGCCAAATGGAAGACTAGTTGCCGCTATATCACGGCCGGTCTCCTTTCCGGCCGCCATGTTTTACCACGACTCAAATAAAGATTAACCCAAGTAAAAGGACAAGTTTTTACGATTTCAGTATATCCCGTTGGATCTGCGGTATGGTGCACGCTCTGCATGCGGGAGATACATATTTCAATCCCCGGTAACTGTTTAATTTAAAAATAAGAACAAAATTATATTTCGTAACGCACTTAAGTGTTATCATTTGAGTCGGTGTAAAACATGGCGGCCGGAACGGGCGACCAGCCGTGATAATATAGCATGATACCGTAATATTCCATTTGGCGACCGCGTCGACTCTTACCGAATCTGTGTCAAAATGCAAATGTCCGGTTTTGAGACTAGGGGCCTCATATATGGTATTTTTTAATTTAAAGCTTAAGGACTTCTTCATATCAGGATTAAACAAGACTTTGATTTATTTCATAAACAGATTTCGTATGTAATTAAAACTCAAAAGTATTTCAATAAAAATTAATTATTCTTTCTTTTTATTATGGTTATCTTCTAAGGGAATCTTTTGTAATAAAATTTAAAAAATGAAGAAGTTCAAAATGCAATAAAAAGCTACAGCGTAGCTATGATTTAGAATCTTTCTATATTTATTTTTCTTATATCAACGCCAAGACCTCACTTTGGTGAAAGAAGGTATCTTTAAAAATATCTTTTACAACTTAAGTCTTTATTCAAAAATTTTCCTTATCTCTATTGCTTTCAAATTAACGGAAATACCCCACAAAAACTATTTCAGGATCAAAGAAAAAATTTTATTTACTCTCTCTGAAAATGGCATCTATCATTTTAGAAAAAAACAATTCCTTCAAAGTAAATTCAACCACAATTTTTCACAAACAGAGGACATGAAAGAAAAAACTCATTTCACTTGAAAACGCTTAGAAATTTTAGATAGACTTGACCAGATATTTTTTCCGGAATATTCCGAGTGCAATAACAGTCAAAATAACAATTTTATAACTTAAAAAATATGTTTGTTTTGCGCATGAAATTCTTCAAAACATAGTCTCGTGTTTATCACAACGACCTAAACTCCTCGAACTTCAAACATTCGAAAGCCACATCCAAAGAGACAGTAAATCGTCTCTCTTAATAAGGGGTTTTCACAAACAAGCCTTTCACTTTCAATGGACCGTTACCTATATGCGCACCATAAGCGAAAGCAATTTACATGGAATGGCCATCATATGAACGCAATCGGGGTCAGAAAAGATCATGAATATGCTTGACTTTCCAACACAAACGTGCCGAATTTTAATGACTTATCGTGGGAATTCGAATACTCCCGTTCGTAGGATGAATATTTATCGCATTCTTCAAACGTTCATCATCTATTTATCATAACAATACACATAAGATTCGTGTGACCCTATGTGGGCTACCAGTATTTTACACATGATGAGTAATGAATCAGTAGCTCACAATCCACTCCTTATGTCTATCAGGCGTAACCTTAAGTTTTTAAATCTATAAATAAATAAAGACTATGAACAATCCAACAGAGATAGTTTTAAAGATAGCTGGATAGTCTCTTTACTTTCCGGTTTTCATATTGCCATAATAAAAGTGACGGGCACCATGAAGACAATTTCAATTTCTTAAAAATTATTATTTAAAATAATCAAACTTAATAAAACAAAAGTTAGTCAATAAAACCGTTAAATATAGAAAATAGAATAAATTAATTATTCTAGTGCCATATTTCATAAGGTGGATTACAATTTCAATCAGTTCAAACTTAACTACGTTTTTAGTAAAATTTCCCGATCTCCGTCCAAACATTATTATTGAGTCGAATAATAAATTTTGTTGAACCGCATTACTTTTATCAAATTTAAACTGAAACTGAAATAGTTCTTCTATGTGTGTATTATTCAACAATATAGGCCAATATAAAAAGAAAAAGAGAAGATTCAGTTTTTAATTTAATTTAAAACTTGTTTTCAAACATCTGTGTAAAGATAACAAAATATCTTTGGGTTGGTTTTTCTAATTCCAAAGTATTTCCTCCAAGTACAAATATCTCCTTTGCTGATGTACTTATAAGCGCCATCTTTTGAAATGTAAGGAAAATAAAATGAACAAATTATCTTCCAAAACTAATTTACCTGAATAACTGTGAGCGTTGAGTAAGGTTACAAAATCTCACACAATGAGCTAGTTTTTAACTAATCAAACAACTTCTTAACAAAAATCTAAATCGCGATGAGAAATAAAAACCACATTAAGTGAATCTAATATTTTGTATATATTACAAAATAAGATTTGGACATCCTATTTTAAGAAACGTACTTTTTATAAAAATGTTTTGATGTAAGCTATAATTTACTTTAATGTGGAAAAAATATTCGTTAGTTTAAAAGTAAAAGGGGGGAAACTAATAAAAATAAGACTGGAAATTCTAAATCGAAATATTTAACACATTTATGCTATATATATATCCAAATACTTAATGATGTTTCGATGTTACTTGATAAAAAGACATCATAGCCCCGAGATAAATTATACAACCTCTCACTTAAACCCATCTAAAATTAAATACAAACCGTAGCATTTAATTATAGTAATACCCTTACCAGACCGTAATAGATTAGTAAACGTTTATGCAGAAATTGGCTTTCATAGATAATAATATAAGAAAACTGTCAGAGAAAAAATTCAATATGTATTTTATTTATTCCAAGCAAGAACAGTGTCGATACATCATTACAGCACAAAGATCTTTCTTCAAATGCCTTTGAAAATCTGTCCTTTCGAAAAATGATGTTTTTGTCCAATACCAAAGAAAACGACATATGTTCTTCAGTTTGGGCTCAAAGAATAAACACTAGGATAATCAATATTGTTATCAAAGGTATGGTAATAATTTTTAGGGAATACAAATTAATGTGTTTCATTGAATTCTGAGCTCATTCCCTTTACTTGAAATCTCTAATCAATATTACCCCTCAAAACTATAACCAATCAACGATTGGTCTCGTAGCAAAAACAGTTTTACTTATTTTCACACTGAGAGATGTTGATCCTATTCTAACAAAATTTGCTGAAAAAATTAAGTTTTAAACGTTTTGAATTTGTTAATGTTTGTATACTAGTATACATGTAGTATAGCATAGAGAGATTCAGCATAGAGCGATAATGGAATCTTCTTTCAAATATATTTTCAGACTTTTTGGAATAAGTCTTATTTTTCCAGTTACTTTTTTGAAGAATGAAGGAAGCAGCAATCGCATACGGAACATTTTACTGATCTCTTTAAATTTTTCTATGTGCCTTTTTTACGTCATAATAACGATTCATTATGTTGAATATAAAAGTTATACCGTTGCCACCATCGGGCACCTAATATTGATATCAATAGTCATAATTCATAGATGTGTTCTCTGCTTCAAATTACACCAGTTTGAACAGAATTATTACGAATTGAGCACCCTTCAATTGAAGAAAGTATTTAAAGTCGAGAACTGGGTATACGTGTGGACCGTATTGAGCCTTATTCTGATAGCAGTTTCTGCAGTTATCAACATTTTCATGATTCAGAAAACAAAAGTTTTCCTTTCATTATTTAACGTAACAGTAGAAGATCCTTACAAAACCCTCATAAGTATCATAGAAAACATGTTTGTGTCAGTTCTGATGACACTACCTATGAACGCTTTCGCATTCTATTACGTGTTAACATGCAACAAACTAAGGCACAGAATAGAAATTCTCATCGATGAGATGGGCCAGAAGGGTTATCTCGATTTCACGAAGCTGTGTGAATCTTACAACTCTACTAAAGCGATGTCCAAGAACATGGACCAGGATCTTTCTTTCCTGATGTTTTGCCACGGAGTCTTCAGCTCAACTTGGATGTACTTCATAATTGCGAGTTTCCGTCATAAAATAGAAACCCACATGGAGATCCAGAACGTATCGATCATCTGCATGTTCCTCAACAGTTTCCTGTCCCTCGTCTGCATGTCTTTTGCCGCATCAGAAATGAACGAGGCCTCAGAAGAAGTTGGTTCTCGTGTCCGCATGTTGACAGCCACCAGCCTCAGGTCAGAGTTGAGTCTCCACAAGTTCATACTGAGCTGTGACAAAGAGATGTGTTTCACACTGTGGAAGCTGCTGCCTATAAAGAGAAGTTTTATCATAGGGACCTCAGGTGCTATCTTTACTTATGCTCTCCTTTTTGAGAGTTTGAGCAGTCAAAGTAACTGCCAAATTTAATAACAAAGTTTAAAATTTTAGAAAAATAGTTTCGCAATTTCTTTCTTTCAACCATAGGATTATCAACCATGTTATTTCCTTTAAAATTTAAATTTTATTAAGTTTTAATAAGTATCAGTGAGAAAAGTAACTTTGTGTGTCAGCCCTTCTATAAAAGGTAGATATCAAATTCAATGATATATTTATGAGAATTTTCCCTTTCTTTTGCTAATGAAGAAACTCATTCGGTATATATCATCTACACACGTTTATTCTAACTCTTATTATAGATGAACTAATAAAAATATAATTCATTATCTAGGTTACAAAGAAATTTCAATTAGATCCATTAGATTTTCAAAATCAGATTCCATCAAGATTATTTGATCGATTTCTTAGAAAGAATAGCAAATCTATATATAATTTGAATTATATCTTTAGAAAGAAATTAGTACTTAAAGTTTAATCGATAAACAATTTCCTTTAAGTGGTATTTGTGTTTTCTTATTGCATATGAGGTGTATTGTTGGAAGATTGACTATCTTATAGAGTTATTAGCTTTAACAATATGGGGTTTAAATGTATCCATGAAAATTGTGTCCTTACGAACAAGCTTTCAAAGACCCTAAAATTATTTTTGTGACACAAAACTGTATGATGAATCAATTTTCCCGAAGGGATATGTCAATGAATGGTAAAGGCTCATTCACACTGTGTTACTTTCACTCTTCATCCTGAGTGATTCACTCCTGTGAATAGCTAGTTTACATAGAAGAGTGAAGAAGTAAAGAGTGAAACGCCAACTCACACTTTTCACTTGGAATTATTCCTCCAAAATGATTATCAAAAGTAATAAGACTGGATAAGCCTTCAAATAACCTATAAGAAGCATTCATCTGCACCTAAGTAGTAGTTTTTCAACTTCACCGTGTTTTATCCGAGCCAAAGTTTAAGAGATGCAGTATCCTTTCAAGTGCGTATTCAAACTTTTCCAAATCAGTTTGATTTTTCCAATTAATTATTATTCCAATGATGGCTTTGGGAAAAAACTCCTCAAAACATCGATTGCAGCATTTAATATCCTTCTTACAGTGCTCTATATCTTGATAACTAAGGATTTTATTCCATACGAAAACATCAACGTTTCAACGATGTGTTACATAATGACGACTTTCATGACAACGGTCCATAGATGGGTTCTTTGGACTAGAATGCACCGATTCATGCAAATACCCAAAGACGTGCTTGCAGTTACTGCTTCAGTTAAACTCAGAGTGAAACCTTGGGTGTATATGTGGTGCCTTGGAAGTATTATGCTGCTCACAACATCCATCATATCTAACGCAATTATCATTGTATGCAACAACGCAAGTTACACCACGTGCAAATCAAGTGTTGCAGATTCTAACAGTATCTTTTTAGCTATCGGAAAAGTGCTGTTTCTGTACGTCATAATAGCAATGCCGATGAAAACATTCTCACTGTTTTACGTCCTTCTATGTCTTCACGTAAAAGATTCAATTGAAGAACTAAAGAAACAAATGAAACAGAAATACCTGGAAATCGACTACATATTGCATTTTTACAACAGAATCAAGATGACAGTCCAGCGCATTGATGGGCATTTTTCCTTTCTCGTGTTCTGTACCACCATCTTCACTTCAGCTTGGATGTACTTCATAGTATTTTCCGTTCGATCAACCCATGGTGAAACAACGATATCTCACTACATGTGTGTTTTCAGTACTTTCACGTTTAACGTCCTCTGTTTTTTCTGCATGGCGTACTCTGCATCTCTGGTCAGTGAAGCTTCTGAAGATGTATCATCTCAGTCTAGAATGCTAAATGCAGAGGACCTCAGATCTACATTGAGTCTCCAAAAGTTCGTTTTGTGCACTGATAAGGAAATTTACTTAACTGTGTGGAAAATCTTTCCCATTAAGAGGAGCTTCATCATTGGTACAGTAGGAGCTACTTTTACCTATGCAATCCTATTTGAAAGTTTCAATGAGTAAACTATGAAAGTAGAACCAGTGACGCAAATAATTGATTCATCAGGATAGAGATAGGATAATCCGTAATGCCAATAAATGATGATAAAAAAATTTGAACCATTACTCTCTATACTCCTGAACAAGTGTGTTAGAAGATTTTTTTTTATTTTATCTATCTGTATCCCAAAATTTTTTAGTAAGTATTTTATATATATTCACTTTAAGTTGATGGGGACTCCCTTAAAAATTGTAATTTGATGGAATTGAAATATGAGTTTTAAGGACTACACTGTAAAAAATCTGGTTAAATGTAAAACCAATGTTTGGTGCAAAGTTTTTAATTTCCCGAAACTTAGGTGCAATGAAAATTTATTTTATATACTCACTCTCTTACAAAGAAAATAATATTTTAACAAATGTCACCTTATTAATTAAAAAGGCTAGCTTTTTTGTTTGCTTGTTTCTATAGTTGTTGAGCCTTGGGAAGCATTTACAGTCAGTGATGTTGCATGCAAGTAAAATAATTTAGCTTTCACTAATAATCTATAATAGATCAAAACAACCTATCGTAATTGTGTATCATTAAAATTAAAAAAAGAAGTATAAAGTTGATTTTTGTTAGGTTAAATGTTAATCGTTGATGTAGAAAGAAACTATCTAGAGAAGATCTATTGCGTTAGGAAATAAATATAAACAAGTACTTTGATGAAAACTAATCAAATTTTGAAGGATTTGTTTTTTAAATTACACTGTACTTCATTTGATCCCTCATGGTAAGTAGAAAATTTATGACTGCATCCTTTAGTTATTTTTACTTTGCGTTTCAAGACGTTATAACATTATTTATACTTTGGTTTTAAATTAATTTATTTGAAAGAATCTGAATCACATTAAAATTTATGGAAGCATTTTTAAATTATTAACCCGTTCTTATTGTTTTATTCTAAAAACCACGTCACCATCTATCTTACTTTCGTTTACTAAAGCTTATAAAACTGGTTAATAAAAGTTTATTCTTCTTTATGTATTGAATTACTAATAGTTAACTAAATTAGGAAATGACGGATAAAAAATAAATTTTATGAAACAAATTCTTTTCAAAATTAAAATTAAAGAAAGTAAATTTATAAGGAATAAAAAATATTGTTATATACATACTAAACATATCAAGTAATCAATACAGCTTATTTTGAAAGTAAACAAAATGATTTTTATATAAAAATATCTCAGTTTTAAAATGTGTGTACCTAAAGATTCATAATTATCTTTACAATAAAGGCAGTGAAAACAAGTTTAAATTATATATGAGAATAGTTTATGCGTTATGATATCATAAGTTTAAATCCATCGTTTTTAATTGAGATTTAGTTCATTATTCTCAATAACAAAAAGACATTTTGCATAGGAACCATAATTAGTTTTACAAAGTCATAATGCACAAAATTGAAAATGTTTTGGTCAAATATTTTATTAATTGTAGATAGAGTATCTATCCGTTATTAACTTGAGAAGTATGGGAAAATTCATAGTTAATAACGACTTCCTCTTTTTATATGGAAAACACGACTCAGAGGACTGATATGTCCTCATTTTCTTCTTAATTCCTTTCCTTTTAGAACTGCAATTACCTTCTTAAGAATGAAATTTTTATGAGAGTTTTTTTTCAATTTCTTTTAAACCTTTAGTTTTATAGTCTATCAGAAATTTTCTTTTGAACATAAAAATCTCCATCAAAATAACTCAAATTAATCACTGGATGCATTGAAAATTCAATAAGACATTTCATTAAATTGCCACGATCTTCCTTTAAAAAATTGAAAAAAATTATTATCCTTATTTTCATAAAAGACAATAAGAAATTAATAATTCGAGACAATAGGATAGATAAAATTGTTATGCCATCAGTCCAACCCCTAAAACAAAATTAATGGAATTATTTAACAAAAGTAAAATACTCAAATAGGAATAAAAGTTAACCAACTAATTAAAATCAGGCTATACACACAGTAATTAATACTTAAAATAGAAAAATGAACCCAAAACCAAAAGGTCAAACCTTCCATTTTTAGATATAACCTTTTCAAAATTGCACCTTTCTTTCCAACTTGACCGACAAGCAATCTATCGCAGATCTCGACACTCCCGTTACTAAAAAGAACGGCCTGGTACCAACCCCGCAAAAATGAAAATTCTGACCCGACCTTTCGGCAGGGAAAGTGAAATGCAAATCTCACCACCACCTGTTTCTAACCTTGACTCAATCGAAAGTTAGCTACTATGGAAGAACCTTGTTTATTGCTTCTCGGAGTTTCTCAATTTCATCAGGTTTCGTAAGGGTCATCGCGTGGAAAACAAAGGTTTATACGGAACGCGTTTTAACATTGGTAATTAGGAACAGGGAATGAATCTTTTTTTCAACACCTTATTTAGGTGTTGGTGGGGTGCTGGTTTGATTTGTTGCAACACTATTGATCTCTGTGGTTGATTAGAAAACTAACTCAACTAACAGCTTAACAAATCAAGGCGACTTTTAATTAATCAACTTATTTTTTTAGGATTGAGATATAAAGGATCAATGCTTATCTTGAATGTTGATGAATAAATTAATTTAACTAATGATTTGTTGAATTTAAATTTCGCCTATTTTATATTCATAAATCTGCTTTTTAATGTTAAAAAAAGTAGTTAATGTAGTTAAAAAAATTTCTATAACATGTCACTAGACCTAATAATAAATATCTGAAAAAAGTAGAGATAAAGGTTCAGATACTTAGAATCAACATTTAATAGGGTAGGCCGGGGGAAGCAAATGCCTTCCCTAGACGACTTATTTGTATACTTTTATGACAGATTTCTTTAAGACGTTATTATAAAATTGTTTAGGTATTAATCGAAATAATCTTTTAACAATCCATTTCAAGGGAGGATTTTCAAAATTTCTAATCTTTTTTTAGATTTTAAAATTTTCATAATTTTGTGATATGCTATTTTTTGATTTTTTGGTACAGTTTTTTCACACTTTTCCAGACCATCACCTTTACCTTTTGACACAAAATTTCAAAATATTGGTAAAAGTATGTAACATGCCGTTGTGGTACCGTTGGAGGTCTTCCCCCAGAATAAATTTTGAAATTTCCTTTGTAAAAGTAGGGATTTAACTCATTTTGAGAACCTTTTTTGGGTCCAAGGGGGCACTGTACAGAGTGCCCCCCTTGGATCCGCGCCTGTAATAATTTAGGGTTGAATATTGATATTTTGGAGAGAATAATTGTGGTTATCTTTATAATTTTAAATTGTCTAAAGAGAAAAATATCGGACTTCCCCCGGAGGATATACCTCGAAATCTTTCTCTTGGACAACGCTTCTGCTTGAGAAGCGTTATAATTTTAAGGTTCCCCTTGGAAAGCCTTGATCTATTTAAAGCATTGTATCTCTCAGTTTTTTAATACAATAACAATATATAGAAAATAAATTTTGAAGATGGATTTTAAATTACAATAGCTTTTTAAGATAGCTCTATGATCTATGACCTTTGTGTGTTTAATGACTTTTTGTTCATTAGATGGTAGGTATAAAATATGCATTCATTTATTTGGTATGTATTTGTATATGTTAATCAGCCACAAAGAAATTATCAATGATTCAACAATTGCATTCATAATATTGTAGATATCATAGCTGACATGAAAATTACTCAAATTAAACCTATGACATAAGTCTCTTCCTAGCAAAAACTGAAATTATAATAATTTAATACTAAGCTCAAATAAAAGCTTATTGAACACAATATA
This sequence comes from Tetragnatha versicolor, assembly GCA_024610705.1. Classification (NCBI taxonomy): domain Eukaryota; kingdom Metazoa; phylum Arthropoda; class Arachnida; order Araneae; family Tetragnathidae; genus Tetragnatha; species Tetragnatha versicolor. The sequence continues at coordinate 62,615,534 of JANDEH010000001.1, forward strand.
GTTGTTATCATTTAACTTATATTACTTATTATTATATATAGATTATATGACTTAGCAAACTTAATACATTTAAGCCACAAGGGTTTTACTATTTTAAGGGTAAAAACTCAAATAATGTTAAAAATTTGTTAATCAAAGAATGCAACATCGAGGATTAAGTGTTTAAAATGCAGAATTTTGATAATGTAAAACTTAAAAGTCAAGATTACAAAATTCATAAAATCGAATATTTTATTTAAATACATTTTCTATTGTTGAACATTTCTTAACATACATTAGATAACTTTATGAATTCTTCTACTTTCATTTTAAAATCACCAGAATTATGAATACGTTATGTCAAATGTAATTTGTTATTACTTCACTTCACCATCCAACTGAACAACCATTATGAGATTTCAATAGATTTAGAAACTAATATAGCTCATGGGGTGTGTCAATTATATGTTCTATAATTAATGTGATAGACGTTCTGTACTGCAGGTCATGTTTTCAATTCACTTCAAACTTCTTTTTATGATGAATAGTTAATTATTCTATGCAAGAAATGCTCTGAAAACTAAGAAATTTTAAGAAAAAAAATTAATTTAATGAAATTTAAAGAAATGTATTGTTTTATGAGAAAACAAATTTCTATCTTAATTAGATGCTTGGATTTACTTTCAAATTAATTCTACAGCCATAACAAGTCATAATACCAAAAAGTCTTAGCTCATTATTATTACTTTTAGTTTTACACAAAATAGGTAAATCTTCAACTTTAAAGTTTTTTAAGAGAAGTAGCGTTGTATAGTTTTGCTAGAATTAAATAAAGGAAAATAAGATTGTAGTTATTGCTGTCACAATGTTAAAAATAATGAGGAAGTTGCATGATTTTTTTTTATTTTTTTAATCGATTCCTCTTGCAAAAATAAGCAACTTCCCAAAATTTGAGGCCGATCGAGAAATTTTTTGATTGCCAAAAAAATTAACAAAAATCCCCTTTTTAAAAGCGCGCGAAAACGCCAAGAGTTTGGATGTGACGTCATCTTATATTAAACATTGTTGTAAAGCAATGGAGTTGATGGTATTATTGTTGACGTCATCTTATAGTTTAAACAATAAACGTTTTCAGTCACGTGTTTTTTTCTCGACTTTTAAATTAAAATATTTAATTACCTGTAAATTTTTTTTGAAAAACAGACTAGATATTTCATTTTACCATACAAAAAACCATACGGAACACTTGTTTGTTTTTGAAAATCTGACACATGCAACTTCCTTATTGAAATTAAAATTATTGTTTCCACTTGTTATCCTAAATTTAATGTTAAGGAAACTAATGTTACGGTTACGATGTTTATTCAAGCATCATTTAATTAGTTTTGGTTTTAAGTAAACTAACATTTATATACTCTAATTATTCAAATATACCTATCTACTTATCCCTTCCTTTTTAAATGAACAAATAGCTCAATTCAGAATCATAAAAATTTAATACAATAAGTATACAGGGTGTCCCATAAATAATGGGTCCCACTTCTAGGGTGGATAGTAGACACCTAGACGAGTCAGAATCACATAGGGTTTGGGGGTCCCAGACCAAATCCCAAGGAGTTAAAAATGGAGCGACACCCTAAAACAATTATTGAAAAATTCAATTTGTAGAAGAACTACTATTGGTAAAAATTTAATCATGGTCTCAAATTTTGTGGTTTAATATGATTTTTAAAATTATGCTGAAAGTTTTCACTTTAAAATTTTTTTCTACGAAAAAAAGTAAAAAAACCACAAAAAAATGTGAAAAATATGCCAAAACTTTATTTTTTATTTGGAAATCCTTTCTTTTGATTTGATAATCTGAAAGATCATATTTTAAAACCCTTAAGTGCAAAGTTTCACGTAAAAACCATGAATATTAAACGCTTGAGATCCTGTTAAAGTTTGTTTTTTGAGTGCGAAAACAGCTCCAGAAAACGAACGTTCAGGGAGAATCTACGAGTTACGGATAGATAATCGCTAACTTTCTTTTCTCTCCCAGTTTGGCGAAACATACCAAGCTCCTACAGATCGCCAAGACAGCTTGGGCGATTTGTTGTTGGCGAAAGTTCTCGAGGAATCTCGTATCGCAAATAATGGAGAGAAATTTAGCGAGCATCAATCCGTAATTCGTAGATTTTCCCTCAACGTTTCTTTTCTGGATCTGTTTTCGCAAGCAAAAATCAAACTTTAATTAGATCTCAAGCGTTTAATATTGATGGTATTTACGTGAAACTATGGACTTAAGGGTTTTCAACTATGATCTTTCAGATTATCAAATCAAAAGAAAGGATTTCTAAATACAAAATAAAGTTTTGGCAGATTTTTCACATATTTTTGTGGTTTTTGACATTATTTCGTAGTAAAAAATTTTTTAAATGAAAACTTTTACAATGATTTTAAAGATCATGTTAAACCACAAAATTTGAGACCATGATTAAGTTTTTACCAATAGTAGTTCTTCTACAGATTGAATTTTTCAATAATTGTTTTGTGGTGTCGCTCCATTTTTAACTCCCAGGGATTTGGTCTGGGACCCCCGATTCCTATGTGATTCTGACTCGTCTAGGTGTCTACTATCCCCTCTAGAAGTGTGGCCCACTATTTATGGGACACCCTGTATATGAAGAACAATATTCATTATAAATGCTTTCACTTATAAAAACTTGGTAAAGCTTTTTTCATATGCCACCTCTCGTAAGACGGCCTCTTATAGACTAAAACTTCGTTTAAACAAAATATTCATATTATCAAGTTAAAGCATGATAATTGATTATGGAACATTTTTTCTAGCCCCAAATTGTTTTACAACAATAATCTTCCATTACTTCTGGAAACTTAAGCCTTTAATCTTTCGAATCAGGAGAGTGCGTTTGTGACTCCACTTTCATTGTATAATCCTCAGTTGTGTGTAGGTGGTCCACATCCCCTTATACTGTAGGAGTTTAGAAACAGAAATTTTTCTAAAAATTACTTCACTGAATATTTGTAAAGAAAATATGAGAAATCTCTCTCTGGATACCACTGTTTTTCATAGTTTTGTGAAATAAAAAGAAACACTCTGGTACCTCAGAAACCACAAAATTTTACTTAAATTCTCTTTGTAGATGTATATTAACACATTGATGTATCACTTAAATGAACTAATTTTATTAATCAAACTAGCGAATAAAATTGCACATATAAAAGAAAGAGTATGATATTATAGTGAGTTTTTAATTAGTGAAAAAAATTTTGAATTTTGCAGTTACAAAAATCTCAAAAATAATAAAATCAGGAGACACCAACTACTTGTAAGGGGACATCCATAAATTACGTGAGGTCAAAAAGGGGAGGGGGAGGGGTTTGGAAAAATCTCACCAAATCTCACCAAGGGGGGAGGGAGGTCGATTAAAATCTCACGTCAACTTTTTAAGTTAGAAATTTTACGATTTTCTTTGTTTTTTAAGTATGATTTTTATAATAAAGAAAACCTGATGATAACATAATGTCCTTTTCCCCACATCATTAACAATGTAAAAGTTTTAGGGGCTGTGAAACACAAAATGCAAACGAACAGGATAGAAAATTATTTATAAAGGTTGTAGGTAAATCTCACGTGGGGGGAGGGGGGTCCAGTAAAATCTCATTAAATCTCACCAAGGGGGGAGGGGGGGTCCAGATTTTAGAAAAAACCTCACGTAATTTATGGATGTCCCCTAACCAACTAAATAATGGTAGTTTAATCTAACTTTTTTTAACTGTAAAACTCTCTAGCCGCAAGACTTGTAAAGACAACCATCAATAGGTTTCCCGTAAAAAACACCACATGAAACCAAATTCCCATCCGTTCGATCATTTCAACACCATCAACCCTCCCAACCCCGTCTATTCCCCAAAACAATGGACAATTAACGCTCAAACGATCGATTAAAAAAAGGGGGTTTCATCACCATCAGAAAAACCACCTGTGTCGCAAGACGTTCCAAGGATCGAGCGACCCATCAGATGAGGATCGGATCCGACCACTGACCCGCACGGAGGACTTCTCTAATTAATGACAACTGATCTCTCTCTCGTTCCAAGGGTGAGATCGTGCCTATTTTTCGACCGGGGACCCTCCCCCTTTTCAAAAAGCAAGGGCAGGGCAGGGAACGGTCAAGAGAATCAAAGGTGGTGCCCTCAATCCCTGGATTCGGGCTGCGACACTTTCGACTGGTTTGGGGTTCCTATTGGTGGTCAACGCCCAAATAACCATGCGCGAAAATTATTATATCACTTTTGTTGTTTAATGTCGTTACTCGATAGTCTCGTTTTTTTGTTGATGTTGCTTTGTTTCTTACGCCCTCGCGCTGGGTATAAATGCTCGCCGTCTCAGCAGAAATGCATCACAACTCGCCTTTCTCTCCCTTAAGAAGCTCTAAAAGCATCTAGCAACATGAAAGTGGTAAGTGGCTAGCTGTAGTAGTAGTATTGTAGGGAAAGATAGCATAAACTGATTTAACTATTCAAGTATGGTTAAGGTTTATCAGCACTCGCACAGAACTCATAAGTTGAGAGTCATACACGATGAACTCAATATACGTTTGACTGTGAATTATAGTATAGCCATTGGGCTTTAAGCCCTTAAAATTACTTAAATGCCGTAAGTTATAATAAGGTTTAAAAGTGGATTCGTTCAAAGTAGGATTTTTTTGAATTTCCAACTTCTGACAATTAACATGTGTCAAAACTTTTTTTTAAAAAAAGGGGGTTATTTTTAAAAATAAATATAGGATAACTTTTTTATCATATTTTATTATATTTCACTTAATTTTAATTACTCTTTATATATCTAAATGAAAATTTATGTATTAAACATCATAAAAATCTAAGAAAAATTTCCATTATTAAGGTAGTAACAAACAATAATATTGAAAATTTTCTAGGTAATAATAATTTCAAATAAAGTTTAAAATAAAAAATAAAAATAAACTATCATGTTTCAATCAAAATAAACTGTTGTAAAAAAAATTTTAAAGTGGTTAACTAATTTGGTTTTTGTTTAACTGTTTTTATAAAATTCGTATTTGTGTGTTAAATACATGCTGCTTACGGCTTCAATTAAAAAAAATTTAAACCTAAGTTCCTATGAGATTTTTTTCATCTATTCAGTACAAAATATTTTATTTCGAGAGTAAAATTTGATTTTATAAAAAATTCGTTTGGAGGAAAAACTTAAATAAATAAATGCCATGCTCTTATTCAGCAAAAAAAAATTAGCAGTTAATACTTATTTTAAAAATTACCTGAAATAAAGTTGAGGAAGGAAAGTTATGAAGACACTGTCTTCATAAAACTTTTCTATCGTGAAATAAAAGTATTTGTGTCACTCCTCCGCTTTTTGAGCTTAAAATTTCAGGCAAGTTGAACAATTCACTTTTCAAAGATACTTAAATCATAAGATGCTTAATAATTTTCAACTTCCAAGAAAGAATTTTAGATCAGACTCACAAATTTTCTTCATTTCTAACACCACTCTATATTACATCTCTCCCTAACCTCTCCCCTCTCTCTCCCAACAGTTCGTCGCCCTCGTAGCCCTCTTTGCTGTCGCCTTGGCCGAAGACCTGGCCACCGCCGACTCCTACCCCGTAGCCACCTACGCCCACGGTCCCGCTCTCGCCGCCTCCTCCGCCGGCCACGCCTACGGAGCCCACGGAGTGAGGAGCAGCGGATACGGAGCCCACGGAGCCGCCAGTTACGGTGACCACGGACGATACGCCGACCGCGCCCACGCCGCCCAGGGACACCACAACGTCGGAGGATACGGATCCCACGATGCCTACGGAGCTCAGGGAGCCAACTACGGAAAGTACAGGAACGTCGGAGCTTACGCTCAGGACAAGGTGGGTGGTATATTCGATTATTGCTCAACTAACTAAAAAAACTGTAAAAATGACTTAAGTTTAAACTGAAGAGAAAATGTTTTAAGAATATTTTACTTTAGCTATGACTTTTGTGGTAGATGTGAGCCACGGGGGGATACCGACCTGACAACTTGCCACAACTTAAATTTTAATTATAAGCATTTGAAAAAATATATATGTTAACCATTGTCAACCGTAAAACAGTTTAAGAAATATGCAGACAGTATGGTCTTGTTTGTGAAGTGTTTATACTTCATTTAATTTAATTTAAAACAAACAAAGAATACATATTTAATTTAATTTTAAGCAAAGAATAAGATGATAAAATTTATACATTCAGTCTAATTTTTTGTCTTTATTAAAATGCAAACTTTTATATTTTTATGAATGATATATTTACAAAATATGTAACAAATATCTTTAATACAAGATGAATATAACGAACGCGAATTGCACTCATTATTCTGAACACTTAGCTTCCAGCTAAGGCAATAAATTATTTAAAACGTTCACCTGCCCCGTCTAATCAAATCAAAAGGGATACACAAAGTTCACTCAAAACGAACTAAAGGACCATTTCCACTTCTCCTGATCTATTACTGAACGGTCAACAGGCGAGACCAATCGGACGAAACCACTCAAAATGATATCCCATTGGTCTCGTCAGATTATCGCACAGCAAAAAAAATACAAAAAAGTGGAAATGGCCCTTAATAGACTAACCACAACATCTCTGCAGGGAACCGGATACGAAAAGGCTTACGCTTACGACAAGAAGGCCGGCCACCATGCCGTGACCGCTGACCACGGAGCCCAGGCCTCCAAGTACGGAGTCTCCGACAGGAACGCCCACCACAACATCGGAGCCTACGGAAGCGCCGGACACGCCCGCTACGGAGCTCACGACAGGTACGGAGCCCAGAACTACGGAGTCAACGCCCACGATAACTCCGCCTACGGCCGATACGGATCCGCCCACGCCCAGATGGTCCACCAGGCCCCTGCCACCTACGCCGCCGCCCCAGTCGCCCACTACGCTGCCGCCCCAGTCGCCTCCTACGCCGCCGCCCCAGTCGCCCACTACGCCGCTGCCCCAGCCGCCCACTACGCCGCTGGCCCCGTTACCCACTACGCCGCAGCTCCTGCTGCTCACTACGCTGCTGCCCCTGTTGCCCACTACTAAGGTGAGATCTCTCTCTAGCCTTTTCTGAATGCCAGTTTCCCGATTGCACTTTGTAAGATATGAGCGAGAGCTTTGATTGGTTTGCAAGATTGTTGTTATTCCAAATATGGGATTGACAGTCGCTTTGAGAACTCTCCGATTGGTCCTTGAGTGGAAATCTTAGGAAGTGGAATTGGGAATGTCTTTTGCAGGGTGATCTATTTTTAAAATTCATGTGAAAATAAGGGAAATTGTAAATCGTTTATTTTCTATTGATTTCCCCTTGAAAAACAATGAAAGTAAAATAAGAAAATAAATGTGTTTTATAAGAAATATATATACAGAAATAAAATGTTCACAACACAAATAAAATTTAATAAAAACTGGGAAAATGTAAAATTGATGATTCATGAGCTACCACTAAGGGTATTTAAGGGAGTTTATAGAATATCTAACTCACTGATAGTTTATCAAAGGAATTTCTAGGTATTAATAAGTTTACCCATAATATGTAAGGTTATATGAAATTTCACTTATAAATAACATTCAAAATTTTAATAATCCGCACATTTAATTTAAATTTTAAAAATGAAGAAATACTTTAATGCATTAGGACAAAATATATAGAAAAGGAATTTCATCACTATTTTTTTTAAATTACAGACAAATTACCAATCACCAATCAGTAATCAGATAAACAGTAGTTTGTGAAAGTAATAGATGTATTATTACTTAATCTTTTATGTGTATTGACTCTTTCCTCCATTCTAATAAATTATTTATTTCCATTTGCAGAAGTTACTATAGAGCTGATCTAGGATTGTGAACTGAAAGGTTTTCGAAAATGATGAAGACGAATGCTTTCTCAGTTAAAGCAATAGTTCAGAAGAGATCTTACAAGATTCATAACACTGAATTTTAGAAGATCGTTAATTTATTTTTTTGTGTTTTATTTCTTTGTAAAACCTGTTTTGAGTGAAATAAACTGTTCTTTTTTGTATAAACTTGGCTTCTCTTTTTTTGCTTTTTCTTCTTATTGTTAAAGCTGATAAAAAGCGTATTTAGTTTTCTCTTTTCATAGAATTGTTTACAGTATTAACAACAGTAGTTAACAATGTCACTTAAAGGTACCACTTGTTCTATTAGCTAATCTTACATTATTAAACGTATTTAAATGCACAAATATATTCATTCCTTTACAGTTTACATAGTGCAGTGGAGCTAAACCACTAGCACTAGAAGAATCGTTCATCTTAAAGTGTTATCTTTTTTTCCTATAATTACCTTTGCCATTTGAAATATTGATGGTTACTAACTATTGTAAAGGTAAAATTAAGTCAATAACAATCAATTTATTTGAAAAACAAATTCATTACCTAAAATATTATAAATACTTTACTTTAAAAAAAAATGGAAAACAAGGTATTTTTAAGAATGTAATGTTTTTTGGACTTCACTTGGAATGGCATATTAACCTATTTGTATATATGAATCAATTAACAGGGCTTAAATTTTCTTGCCTCATGTTAGAAAAACCAAATATTAGTTCCAGCTATTGGTTGAGTAATCTTATGGAAATTTTATTTTCAAATTAAAATCATAATTGAAAGGTTTTAGAATAGAGGCACAGACAATAAGAGACAGACCGGTCAATGGGCGGCCTACGACACGAACGCCCTCAACCCGCGGTACCTGCACTAAAACTGTGGTTACAGTTAAGCTTTTAGGTCTGGCAACCATGGAGACGTTTTGCGAAGACGTAATCCATTGACCATATGATCACCAGGATCGCGATCCTTGGCGATCACATAAGCCCATTAAATGGTTTTTAAAATTAAAAAATATCTTTTTTTTTCAACAATTTTTTAAAATTTGCTATTATAATAGAAAATTTAAATTAAATCATTAAGGTTTGTTCATCAACAAAATTTCGTGATCGCATATGATGAAAAACTCGATTGTAAAAATACAAGCTTAATATAAAGTAATCAAGAATCACACAAGTAAATAATGAATCTAAATGATTTTATTAAATCTCATATTTCAATAACTACAAATATTTGTTATAACCCCTTGGCCTTTTAAGACATACATGATGTGTAAATGAAGTTGCAATCCTCGTGAATCTAAACGAACACATCTTTTGCAAATACGAATCCCAGATCCCAGGCACATTCGAAATGAATTCTTGACAATAAAAATATATAATACTAGTATTAATAGAATTAAATACATACGCCTATAATTAACGCGAATTATACTGAAAGCTTAGGGGAATAGGGTTGTTTCCTTCAACTGAAATTGATCATTTTAACACCAAAAACACAAAGAGAAATGCAAAAGAATAATTTACCCACGCTCAAAAAATTTTTAGACCAAATAGTTAATTAGTTAAAAGCATTTAAAATTTGGAGCCGCAAAAAAAGAGGCGTGGCCAGATGTGACGTCATTTGGTATGAACCGGCGAAAAGTACCGATCGTTTGCCTTGCCTCTTGCCTGCATTTGTGTTTTGTTTTCGAACTGAGTATTTACGCTTTGCTTATCATAAATATTTTAAACTAAGATTTTGTTTATTGTTCTTTTACATCATTACTGTACACAAAACAGGATTAGTTTTCAAATGGAGCCTGGTTTTATTCGAGCAGATTCGAATAATTCGCCGAAAATTTCGGTTTTAACTTCGGTTGATTTCCTTAGAAACGATACACGGTTCAATAAACCAGAAATAGAGGAGTTAAACAAGCAAGATTAGTACTATTTCGTATTCTGTTTTTAAAGTTTTAAAAATCTATTATATTTATATTAATAAAGAGCATTTTTAGTTCGAGTACACTCCAGCATTGTGGTAGGGTAGTTTTATTTTCAACTCCCGTTTTGATCCTGAAAAAGTAGTAGGAATTTCGAAATAATTTTACTATTGGTAACTAGTTACATCTTTGAGAATCAGTTTACATGTTTTCTGGAAAAAATCAGACATTTTTTATCTATTAGATATCGAGTTTACAAGCGCGCACCTCAGTCTTATTTCCCGCCAACCCATAGAGAAATCTTCTTTTTCGACATATTCCTCTTTTTGATGGTTTAAAAAATAAAAAAACTAATGAATATTTAAAAATAAGATAATTATCGAAGGTTACAAACATATTTAGTTTCATTTCAACGTAATAACCTTGAAATGAACCATTTATTGCACCTTTTTCACAAGTTTTTCTATCCCTCATCTTGAAAAGTTAGAATTTTCGTTGATTCACCAGGCTGTAGCTCCGAATCACCAATGCCTGGAACTTGGCTGATGCACAACATATGGTTTTAAACCTGCACAATTGCATACTGCAAAAATCACCTGCCTGCCCATTGTTTTTTGTTAATGCGAAAAGAGTTTGAAAGAATAGAAATTACACAGGTCTGCAATGAAAAAGCTATTTGAACAATTATTACGATTTCCTATGTATTTTGGAGTGCTGATAACGAAAAAAATATTGAAAAAATCCTATAAGTCAGGATTTTTCACAAATTGCAACATTATATTCGAATTTTCCCATTTTTTTATAGTTTTTGAACATTTCTAGCTCCTCCCTTTTTAAAAATTAGGAGCTGTGAATGATGCACATAGTAAACTATCTCATCAGGATATTTAGAGATAATTATAGAGATTGAAATAAAATATTAGGCAAGACTTAATCGTGCAATAATGAAGGATTTTTGTTGTATAGTTCAAAGAAACGTTCTTGTTGATAATCACAAGGGTAAATTTTCCAAGAAGAGCTTCATAAGGTGGAAAAATTGGCTGAAGAGTGTGTAAATGAGATTATTTTAGTTATATAATGATTTTCATGAAGAATATGTAATAAAAAAGTTAATTTTATAAACATATTTTTATTAAAATTGAAATATTGACTTATTTTACAATCATACCTAAATTGTCGGGAAACATGCCATTCTAGGGCAAAACAGAGATCATTTTTGAGTTCAGGGATCCAAAAAACATTAAAACTAATCACCTCATTAATAAATTTGGATTAAAAAATCTACTTCTTAAGTGTATTTACATTTTTTTGAGAAATGTTGTTATATTTGCTCAATTTGTTACAAAATGCGATGTCTTAAAAATAAAAAGAGGTCATATTTGGATTCAGCACACCAAAACACATGAAAATGATATTCAGATAAAGTTTGAGTCGAAAAATAATTTTTTTAAAAGATACTTTCATTTTCTTAAAAAAGTTGGCATTTTTGTTAAATTGTGAAGAAAGGTGAAGTCTTATGATAAAATGGAGGGCAATTTTAGATTCAGCACATCAAAAAACATAAAAGTTTTTATGTAAATATTTGAATAAAGAAATTAGTGTTAAGAGTCAATTTTTCAAAATTTTAAGGCATTTTCAGGTGAAATAGTCCAAACAGCTCGAAAAAACATTTTTTGAGGACCTATGTTATCATATTGGCCGGGGGAAATAAGTTCGGGAAGCGCACTTGTAATGTAAACTCGATATGCTCGATTGCTGGGTATTAATAATGTTTAAATTAATACGTCAAAGTTTTGAGATGATTCGATAAGTTTAAGACAGTAATTTTGGCTTTAAAACTGCCCAAACTGGTAATTGTTCAAAGTTCTTTAGCACTTCCCTCGCTCCGTTGGAGCAGCTGGCATGAAATAAAATCAAGACAGATGTTTCTCTGAACATTAAGAGCTGAGAGTCTTTCCCATCACATAAATGTTTTATTTGTTTCCAATTTCGAACAATAAGTGTTGCATTTTTAGTTTATTCAAAAATATTCATTCGCGCTTTACCGTAATTTAGCGAGTGCAATTCTCACAAGCTAAAATAATGCGTGCTTAAATATCGCACTGATTTCAGGATCTATAATTTAACTTAAGATAATTTAACTTACGACATATTACTAAATAGCTGTGTCTATGTGTAAGCTTTCTTGTGTTGATTTTGATATAGTTTACAGAAAATTTTCTTCAAATGACTTACAAATACCGAGAGAAGTTTTTCCCAATAGATGTTTTGTTTGAGATAAAAATTTATCATCTGAAACTTATTGAATCATCTCAAAACTTTGACATCTTAATATAAACATTGAAAATATACAACTTAACTTTCAGTAGCCATTTTAATCATGCATTCCCAGATCTTAAAGCGGCCAAATAAAATTTTACGAAAAGCGTCGTTTGCGGTCTTCTTTTGTAGCCGCAATTTTGAAAAGAAATAATACCCCTACCAAAACCATACATTGCATTCTTAAATATATGTAAACCACAATCCCCTTTGTTTGAAATCTCCACCTATTACCAGTTTTCCAAAAAAAAAATTTCGAAAACAAAACTTAGTAAAAACTGTCAGAACTTTTCGGACAACCTTTTATCTTTCGCGAGCGATTTGTTTTATCAAAAGAACGTTTAATCATGAAATAAATAAGAAGCACTACATGTTTACTACACTATAATTTTTTAATATAGTGCTAAATGGATACTAAATTAAAATGGTCTTCACAACAGAACAGTTTGGTAGTGGCGGAGCCCATTTTATCCTTCATACAGGCTTTGAACATTTCTTCTTCAATTTTTCGTTTCTTGGAACGATTACGAATCTTTTACTTGGTGTTTTTACAGTCAATGAAGTGCATCCTGGTACAGCTCCCGTCAAAAAAAACGTTACATTGTTCCATCGATGGAACGGGTGGGGTTGCTGGATTAGGCAATCAATTCACAGTTTGGCGCATCTCGCATTTTTCCGTTTTTGAGAAATGAAACTTTTACATTACATTCACCAGTTATTTGGAACAAGAGTTGGGCGCAATCAAACTACATTTTTAATCTGATTGAAAGTAATCTGATTACTTTTGTAGTTTGATAACATTTGGAATTTTCAATCTAACTACATATGTAATTGGATTGAAAGTAATCTGATTACTTTTTTTGGGAAGTTTTGCGGATTGATTATATTTTAGTTGGCAAAGGGGAAGGGAGGGGGTCAGAAATGACCAAAAACTAGGTTACGTAATATAGTCTTATAGTGATCACGGTTAATATTATCAATCGGATTATGTTTAGAAAAACACTGGTCCCGATCACTAATATTTAACGTATAATGTATCGTTTTATGTGATCAATATATCTCTTAATGTTTTTAAAATCTGGTGAAATAACTAAAACACAGATTAGGTTGATTTAAAAAGTTTAAGAAGAATAATTTATTGATTTTAAAATTACAACAATAACAACTATGTGATAGACCTGTCTTCATTTTGTGACAATCACATTGGAGTTGGATGTGATCGCATTGTAACTGGAATAAATGTGATCGCATTGTCACTGGGACTATGATAGACGTGTGTCCGATATTTTTGATCAACAAATGTGATAAGTTAAATGTGATAACGAGACCAAGTGATGCATATGACATCGCATGATGATCACGATTTGCCAAATCACTTTTTAACTCACAAGTTTTTTTCTCATAATTTTCGGAATTGAAATAAAAACGTTTTTTTCAACAAAACCCCAAAGTTTAGGGCCAAGTTGGTGGCAATCCAAAAGTTGGAAAATTGCAAAAGAAAACTATGTATTTGTCGATCATGGTTTTACAAGACCCTGATTAAAAATTGGAAATATTAAATATGAGAGACGATATTTTTTAACCAAATAACACGACTAATGATAAAGGAGGATAAATGAAACGAGGATAAATGAAAACGAGGATAAATGAAATTTTTTTACAAAAAGTTTATTTTCAATCCTTTAATATCTAATCTACTTGACATAAAATCCCCTATGATTTGAAAGAGGAAATCGGATTCTTAAATTTTTTATAAAGCACTTCGTGTTTGGTAAAATACCTTAAGAAAATTATCCTTTGAATATTTAGTCATCACGCAAATAATTTTTCAAAGGAAACTTCACCGATCATTAATTTTATTGAAATTCCAAAATAAATAGAAAATGTCTGATATAAATTAAAAGCTAAACATTAAGAAATTTGTTCTGCTTTTTAAAATCAGCAAAATTTGGAAAGCGGAAAGGCCTCATATCTTATTAATTCAATTCGAAAACATTCAAATCCTTTCTGTTGTTGTGGTCGAAAAAGACAGAATGAGGAGCGAGGGTTGCTGTAGTTTCGCCTTGGCGGTTGGATGATGGCGACCGTTTTCAGGCTTTTACCTCTAAATTTTCAAACTTCAACTTTGAGCCATGGCTTTAATTAATGACCAAATTAAATGAAACTTGGTATTTAGGGTTTAAATGGTATGGTCTTTCATATACGGGTATAAAAATTGGGGGTCACCATGAAAAAAGTTGCACTTTATTTTGCGTTTCGCATGAAGACGGCCTCTGAGAGAAAAATAGTCAATTAGTAATTTCAAGCTTACAATAAATCCTAAAAAATGACACCAAAAGCATCTTTCTAACCCCACCCGTTCGCCCGCACATTCTACTGTAACGTTTTTTTTGACGGGTGCTGTACAATGCAGTATTATTAAGCTTTTTTTTACTTCGGAATCCATTCTTTTTTACGGATGCACACGTGCTTTCTATTGGAAAAATAAGCGCGCGCGAGCGGTGAAATCTCGGCTACTACCAAATGACGTATCTGCGCAGTTGCGCGTTTTAGAGCACTGCGACTGCGCATCATCTTTAAAAATTAATAAAAAAATAAATTAAACTCGTAGCGACCTCGGGATTTTTGATAACAACTTTTTTCACCGTCTTCTATCTGGAAAAAAATAATTTAGAAAATGGGAAACTAGCCTATTATACTGATACTATAGCTGACGTTTAGAAATCATGTTCAAGAATGCAACACAGATTTTCCAATACATTGCAAAATAGAGAAGAAACGAGATAAAATGTGCCTTGATGCAATAAGACACTGTTAAAATGATTTATAAATCTTGAAAACAATTTAAAAGAGTACGATTAAACGATTTACACAAACTTCATGTTTACTTTCGAAATCGAATATTGCAAGTTTCGTCAACAAAAAATGTGTAAGGATTTCGATTAAAAAATATTAAATTAATCGATTAATGCCGGTACCGCTTGTCGCAGGCGCCACTTGAGCTCTCTGGATAAGCCCCGCCTATTGACCGGTCTGTCTCTTATTGTCTGTGAATAGAGGTATATGACATTTTTGCAAAAATTATTTATTGTAATGGATGATTAGAATGTTTTGGAAGATGAAGAGTACATTAACATTAGTAGATGAATATAAATATATTTCGACTTAAATCTTAGTATACAGTATAAAATCCCCTTATAACGAACTTCACTGTACAGTAAAATTTCTTTCAGTGTATCGGTATTTCGATAATTCAAATAAAATTGGTCGGGGACTTAAAGGACTTTTGTAATAACGGAATTTTTCGTTGTAACAGGATTTCACTGTAGGTTAGGGTGGGTCATTTTCCTATGGCGAAAAAAAAATTTTACAAGTTCTATCGGGCACAGCAAGAAAAGGGTGCCAAATGGTCTCAAACTAACATGTTTAAAATATTATTCCATTATAATAACTCTTTTTGCCTCCGGATTGGCCTCAAATAGAACAAAAATATGTAATTTTTCATATTTTTTAAAAATTATATAAATTAATTTTTTGGTCGATAACATGTAAAAGCTCACAAATAAGGGTCTTTAAAAGCAATTTTAATCACATTAGTCACCTTTTTGCATTATTAATACAAAAACAACTGCCAAAGTGGCAATGTAATATGCTACCATATTAACAACAGCCGTAGAATAGGAGGCTCTTTTTTGCCAACAAACAGTGGATTGTCAGTGGTACAAATTTTAAATATTGGTAGTTCTGATATATTTTATCTCAAGTTTGGTCAATACAAAGCGGTATGTTTAATTTCAAAAGTAGAAATAGTTAAACTTTTATAAATATGCCGCGCTTTCAAAATTCAACGGACAGTTATTTCACTGGCTGGTCTTGGGATCCAAATATGATCGCAAATATTTGTTGAAACAATTGTCGAATGGATAGTTCGTTCATTAGGCAATATATCAATTATGATTCGCCTCAGTCATGATTTACCTATTTTTTTGCTATAACAATTGACTGAAACCCAGGCCCATGAAATTATACTTCTTTGGAGGGAGGATTGACTCAAAATGGCTCCTTAGCATTCCCTTATGCGTTCAGAAAAGTTAAAATATAGCAAATTTAACTGTTTAAGATAATTACAAGTAAGTTTTGAAAATAATGTAGCTTATTTAAAAGCTTGGGGATAATACTGAGCTTTATGCTGAAAACGGGGATCTACCGCTCTTCTTAAGAAAATGTTTCACTCTTAAAATGTGGTTCTAATTTATTTTTGGACATTCGTGACTCATATGGGGTCACTTGGGATGGAATATTCCTAATATGCCAAAGAAATTTCAAGGAAACCCACAACTTATAAACTATTATCCAAATGTTTTCCTCGGGGTTGAAATCTATAACCCAAAAAAGATACCCACCTTCTGACATCCATTTTTATTAAAAAATTTAATGTTTTTAACATCCTATACTCAACTGGCAATAAGAGTTTCGCACATTTTTTTGATTCCCGCAAGAAATTTTTGATTGCCAGTTCTAACCATTGAGATATTTCAAAATATGTTGTATTACAACTCAAGTATTTCAACTCTGGTTTCATTTATAATTATTTTATAGTCTTCAAGGATGATTTTTATACCATTGTGCACATTTACATTCAAGATGGATTCGTGAAATTGAGGTAAAAGCTTGATTTTCGTTTGTCCATTTTTACATGAAATTACTATATTAATAGAAACTTTGAGGCCAATCCGGAGGCAAAAAGAGTTATTATAATCGAATAATATTTTACACACGTCAGTTTGAGACCATTTGGCACCCTTTTGTCGCTGTGCCCCTGGGAAAATGTGAAAAAAAATTTTTGACCCACCCTACTGTAGGTACCATCTAAAACTAAGTTAACACAGATAGCAGTGTCACAAAAGAGGTATGTGTAACACAACTAAGTGTATTTCTGGTTAAAGAAGTAACTGTAATTGAGTTACCCTAACCCTCTTAAAACTGTAGTGTTTAAGTTATTCTGATGCCATCTACTAAGAGGGAAAAAATAAAATTACTACCAAATGGTTTTTTATTCGATTTTACATCTGCACAACCATTTGGAAATTCAAATGTACTTTCAATATGGACAACACAAGATGAAAAATAGGTATTCTGCAAGCATTAAGTGCAAAATAAAAAAGTTTATGTGAAGTGTTCAGGCCAGTTTATGTTTAGAGACAAACTCTTAGAGTGCAAGGCATTATTTTACTTGTAGCACATTCTGGTTTTGGGAATATTTGTAATGTGAATAGGGAAAAATAAAATAGCTTAATTTTAAGGTAGTTTACATTTACTCTTAATAATTTTCTTGTGTGAATAGAGTATAAATCATAAGTATACAAGGTGTTTCATAAGTCTGTTTTACAAGAAAGATTTATTTGAAAACATCTCCTAGGGTCATGGAAGTAAGGTAACCCTAGGTAAGTGACAAAGGAGAATTCATTGTGATGGCTTACAACACAACCAAGCTCCAAAAAGGTTTTGGAAATTAATTAAAAAACTAAAGGACATGGAGTGAAAACTTCAATGAGACATTTCAGTCAAAATTGAATAAAAACTAAGATCTGTAAATTGTTAAGCAAATAAAAATTTAAATTATACTGTTTCCGTTAGTACTTTTTTTCTCAAATTACAGAAAGTGTAGAAAAATTTTAAATCATTTTAGCATTAAGATCTTATTTGCCAATCAGCAAACATAAAGTTTTAGATTCATTATTTTTGATATTCCATTAGTTATTTAAAGTAACAAAAGAAAAACAGCTTTGAGATAACACAATATTTTATTGTCATTCAGGAATGTGTAAAAGGATAAAACAACAAGTTTAAACAAATTCAAAAGATATATCCTAATGCAAATAAATTTTTAAATAAAACCGACACCAAAATAATACCTTTTCCAATAAAATAAACACAAAAACCCATAAAAGTCACCTTGAAACATAACATCTCAAAATCCAACAAGATACATAAAATGACTATGATACATAAATGATTTCAGAATAGAATGAGTGAAGACAATATAAGTTGAGATAGTAGAAAAAGTTGGACGGAATTAGAATAAGGCAATGATTAGGCTCAAATCTAAATTCAATGAAAAACATGAAGTTGTGAACACTAAACCTCAAGTATCACTTTTTGCTTACAAACTTTCAATATTGTTTGTCATACATAGTCCCCATATGAAGCAGAGTGATCAGGGGGAACTCCTAAAGTTTTTTTTGTTGTAAAAAAATATACTTTTTGTTCAAGTAATCATAATGAATAGCTCACTATATATGAAGTTCCCTGAAGGCTTCTTAGGGCTGAGAGGGAGAAGACTGGGAAATGGTGCTTTAAAAAACAGATTCTTACTTCCAAATTAAATAAAAAGTATAATTACAGTAAAATCCTGTTATAACAAACTTCATGGGACCATAAAATTTCTTAGTTACAACGGAAATTCCGTTGCAATGGTATTACGATCATTCAAAAAAAAACAATTGGGGACTTTCAATACTTTCATTATAATGGGATTTTTTGTTGTAACAGGATTCCACTGTACTTGGATTCCACTGTGCTACTCTTTAAAATCTGCACGATGGAACTTAGAACTATCTTTCTAATCATTTTCCCCAGTCTAGCAATTTTTCTTAAATTGCACAAATATTCCTTAAATTTTAAGTTAAAGCTGTATCTGAGTAAAACTTTTTTTAGGACAAAATGTGCAATGTAAGTACTAAAACTTAGTTCAAATCCCAGCTAATTGGTCAGCTCATTTTATGATTAGTAATATACCTGGGACAGAATTCCGTTCCACAGAACTTTTGAAAAGATTGAATTCCTAGCATCTAACTGAATAAACAATTAAAATTTTCGGTCATTATTTTTTCACAAAAAACTCAAGCAGTCTAGAATTATAAAATAAAGAATAAATAAATAATGATTAAAAAGAGTTCAATATATGCGTTTACACCACACTAGAAATATAACCAAATTAGTCAAATAACTAAAAGAAACAGTACACAGGGTAATTTTAGAATATAAGACCAATATGCTAATTTTCTTAAGCATTGCCACTACACTCATGCTTTCAACAAACAGATTATCATATCTCAGTTAATTTGGGAAATATCTGTATGGAATTATGTGCGTTGCTTAACATTAAAAAAGGACACTTTTTCAAACTAAAGGTTTTTTCAATATTATCTCAAATAAACCATCCAAGAATTGTAATAGCAAAATTACAATGGAAATGCGTCTACAAAGACAATATTTAAGAAATACGATATTGGTCTAGTATTTTTGAATAGCCCCAATAAGACACAAAAACTATAAACATAAATAGTGATGGAAAAATTGTAAAAATGCTTGTACACTAGTTTAGGACGAAAATATTTTGTACAATTGAATAGTAAAAGTTTAGTACTCATATCTTTAGATCACTAAATGCGATTAATTTTACCATTTAGAATAAAAGGTTTAAGGCAAAAACCTGTGCAATGAATCGTAAAATACCAGGAAAATGCTGGCAACTCTCAAAGATAGTTTTTTTTGTTAAAAAATGTTTTTACCTAAAAAGATAGGTAGATATATGATGATTTATGGACGGAGATTGAATATGATCTTTCACTTCAATGTCGTAATACATACCACAGTAAAATTATGCTAAACAAGCAACTTATTGACAGAATATTTGATTTAGATAGTTCATTTGAGCCATTGCAACTATCAGCGTAGCAAGTGTAAACACAAGATCTGTATTCTCTTTCATCACCAGGACGTTTGACATACTCGCAGTAGTTTCCATGATGTCTTGATGAGCAAAATCGACGTGTTCCTATTGTGCCTGAAATTGAAATAAATAAGTATTAACAACATCATAAAGTAATTTTAGTACCATATTTTTGGTAGATAAATCACAGCTTAAATATGGACTAATACTATCATAGTAATACCAGTGAGATGTTTTTCTTATTTAGGAACCATTATTGATAAAGCACATTAAATTAACCAATCTTTTTAAGAAGAACTTTTTTTACAAATTGCAGGTAAATGATTAATTTGAAGAAATTTCAAAACCGAGGTAAAATGTATAAAATAGAAATAGTCATATGAGTAAATGTTTGGAAATGAAGATGCTCAAAGTTCTTAGAATGTTGCAAAATCAGTTGTCAGTAAAATTTAAACTTGCTCAAACTAGAAAAATTAAATACATTAAAAGTGGACAAGTTGTTAAATGATATTTATTAAAAGTAACATATAAAATCAATTACTTTAAAACTTTATATAAAATATACGAAGTTTTTATATGAAATAAAACTGAAATCTTGCATAAAATCCTATGAGTATGAAAATTTAATTGAAAACAAATTAATATTTAACTGTCACTTTCAGGAAAATACATAACTTAAGAACATTTTTCTAACTTTTATGAGAACTTAATATGTGTACATTAGTTGTTTTGTGATTCCTAACATTGCATTCATTTAAAACCAAGATAAGGAAACAAAGTACAACTAGTATTTTGTAATGAATAATGATAGAATAGTTTTACTGCAAAGTTGTGAAGTGGCTTAATTTAAATATGAAGTTAGCTATTGCATATATACACTAGTTCTTTTCAATAATGTAAAATCCAATATTCTTGAAAAAAAATAAAAGGGAAATTCATTTTAGAGGGAAATATGCAATATAAATTCTGAATATTATAACTCTAGAGATCCAAATCGAAAGTATTTTTTCAAGCATACAAAAAACCAAAACAAAGACACCAAACTAATTTTCTGGACTTTTAAATGTACACAAGGATATTCAGGATTTGGGTAAATGAATTTAACTAATAAAAATAACCTTGGCTTTTATTGTTTAAAATGTTACTTTTTGCAATAGAACAAATATTCAATTTATCACCTTAACTATCGTCAGCAACAGCATATGACATGTGTTTCAGAAATTAAAAGTGCTGCTGACAGATCTATACCCACTTCAGGATCACAATGCTTCATGAAGTGTTTTTTTTTCTATTCAAAAAAATACTATCGGAATGATCTTGACAGTGGTTTTTGAGGAATTATTTATTTTGGAGAATTAGTGGGACAAATTGGAAAGTTGTTTTCCTATAATGATGAAAACTACAGCTCTCAAATTATTACTATGTTCTTTTGTAAAGTTATATTCTTTTGTTTTATATACAGTAAAGCACCGTTTATACGTTTCTCAGTTATACGACTTTATCATTTATACGTCGTTTTCGCTGTCCCAATTCATTCCTATTCATTTTAATACAAAAATTCTTCGTTTATACGACGCGCAATATCGGTTATACGTCGTTTTCGGCTGTCTTAAAATTCGAAAATATCCAGTATCAGTTGTTATTCCGTGGGAAAATTTCCCCAGGAAAGGTTGAAGAGCACTGCATTCCTTGGCCGTTGTGGGGGGGCATGACCAATGGAGTGGGGGTGAGTAGAAGCAGTTCGTTGAACTAATACCGGGACAACCGGGATGAGCTACACTACAGTTTTATGGCCCTTATCTCTGGTTAGGGAGTCTCCAGCACCCCCTGCAGAGGAGAAGAATTCTTTTGATCGCTAAAGGACCCCTCAAAGAAAGCGGGACCATAAAACTGCCGTTCTCTAAAACCCTATCACTATAAAGGTAGGGTTTCTTTAATTTTTATGTAAAATGTTTTATTTTAAAATATTTAATACTATTTTAAAGTTTATTAGTTAATATTTTTCAGTTCAAAAACTGTTTTGAAGTAATTTTTTCTTTGGAAAAACCTAAAATTTAATGTATTTTTGTAAATCTGCATTAGAAGCGTTATAAACCTAATAATTAAGGACATTTTCGTTTATACGTTTTTTCATTTATACGTCGATTTACGTCGGTCCCTTGAAAGACGTATAAACGGTGCTTTACTGTATTTTGCTTCTAAAAGTTACGTTTTAATTTGGCATGTGTAAGTAAACTGTGTTTATATTTTTTTATGAATTTGGTTCAGCATGCAGGAATAAAGCAAAATGCTTATAATAGATTGATTCAATCTACTTCTTTTCATTATTATTTACGTTCCTTGATAAGCTGGTGATTTGTGATATTTACAAATTGAGTAATATAATGTCATTTTATTCGTTAAATTAAACCGTTTTAGATTGTTTTATGTGTAGAATAGAATATGTGTGCTCTGCTACATGAGCCTGGGTGAAACACGCGGGCCATTCCATGGTTACGGACGTAACAAATAGAAACTTTGAGGCTTTGTAAATAATGAAAAAATTAATTGTAAACTATGGTATTTTTTTTCTAAACATATCAGAGGTAGATTAATAAAATATTAAATTAGGACAACTGAACAATGGTTCTAAAATTTAAAAAAAAATTAAAACTAAGTGTTACGGACGTAACTCACAGAACTGTCTATATTTCACTTTTCAAAGTTATTGACAAATACCTGTGAATTTTAGGGTAAAATTGAAAAAAAATTTCTCAGTAATTCATTATGAAGGTTTATAAAATTAAAAAAAAGTGATTGTAGAAGCAAAAATTTATTTATTCATTAATCTATGGCCTTACGGACTTAAACTCGCTTGTTACGGACGTAACATGTCTGATTTATAACTCATTATTAATGAAATAAAATAATTTAATTGTTCAATATAAAATTATTTATCAAACAAAATACTATTATCAAGGCATTGGAAAATTTTTTTGGTAAGAATTGTTTTTATAGACCACATAATAAAATTTTGAGAAAACGTTAAAATAACCTTAGATTACGTAGCCTAATTTGCATTATTTTACTTATTTTTACATTTTTTAAAACTAAAATGATTATTTTTTGCTTCTAGTCTCATGTATAAACACAATTTCAATGTATTTATCAATTTTTTTAGTGAAATAGCTTTTTCCATGGCCTAAACTGATTTATAATGAAATTTCTTCAAACGTTTTACTAATCAACTGCTGACTGACAGCATTTTTTTCACATAATTGACAAATAGCAATAAGGCTTTTCTATTGCTTTGACATTAAAAATATTATGCCTTTTATTAAATGTTATCTTTTTTTAAATACTCTTTTCCTTTTATTAAATCTATAACTATAACCCAAAAAAGGTACCCACGTTCTGACATATCCCTTTTTATTAAAATTTAATGTTTTTAACATCCTACGTAACCGGCAATAAGAGTTTCGCACATTTTTATGATTCCAGCAAGAAATTTTTGATTGGCAGTTCTAACCATTGAGATATTTCAAAATATGTTGTATTTCAACTCTGGTTTCATTTATAATTATTTCATAGTCTTCAATGATGATTTTTATACCATTGTGCACATTTACATTCATGACGGATTCGTGAAATCGAGGTAAAAGCTTGATTTTCATTTGTCTATTTTTACATGAAATTACTATATTAATTGAAACTTTGAGGCCAATCCGGAGGCAAAAAGAGTTATTATAATCGAATAATATTTTACACACGTCAGTTTGAGACCATTTGGCACCCTTTTGTCGCTGTGCCCCTGGGAAAATGTGAAAAAAAAATTTTTGACCCACCCTAATGCTCAATGTATGCATTAAGAACCAATTATCAATTTTTATCCAATTCTATTAAGTAGTTTGAGAGTTAAGGTTGTTACCAATCTTGACTTCAAGAGGATTTAGGCTGGTGTTTTAATGCATTTTACCTAGCCAAATTTTCACTTATTATAGGTAAAAAAGTTAAAATTTCTTAGTCAATATTCTACATAATTGAATAGAAGAATTAATTTTAAATTGGAACTTTTTATCATGGTTAAAATGTTGCTTAAGCACAAAATACTTTTTAACAGTGTCTAAAAAACACATAAAGCAAAAATATCAATGAATATTTTCAAATAAACTATACATTACTTAAAAAACATGGTTAAAATGTTGCTTAAGCACAAAATACTTTTTAACAGTGTCTAAAAAACACATAAAGCAAAAATATCAATGAATATTTTCAAATAAACTATACATTACTTAAAAAAGAAGAAATTTGTTCTTAGATAAGTGAAAAGGAATTGGTGGGGCTTGGGGTTTAAGGGGTCTTATTGCAACATTTGATAACAGAAAGTGTTTCTGATTTTTTTAAAATTAGACACATAAAAAACAAGAAATTAATGACAATAAATACAAAAAATTTGATGTATGAGTTAAATTAAAAATTACTTTTTAACATTAAGTTCTATAACGAAAAACTACAATACATGGACCCTTTTATGGAAAATACAATTGAGTACCTTTTCAATACATCTTCCGACAAGTTTGATAACATTAGGTCAGATAGTTTTCCTTTATTTGTTCATTTTTGTAGAATCAGCCCTAATAATTTTAGATCCCTTAATTTACTCTCATTTTGACATACTGCATACTTCCATATCATACTTTATATTTTTCGCCATAGTTATTTGTGTGATTCTAGAGAAAGAACTTATAATTCTAGATCAATTCAAACATCAGATTCCTAAATTTTCCAAGGATATCTATACTAAACATTTCTTTTACCTTGCACCCAAATTATTTAACAGTTTGCCTCTAAACTTAATTAGCATTAATAATTTATCTTCTTTTAAACGGAATTTATTTAATTTCTTAATAAATATCGATGATCTGGAACAGTATTTTCACCTCATTTGAAGCAAATCATTTTAATTTTGTCTAGCTTTTTGCCAATTTTTAATTTATAAATTTTTTTGGTTTTTCCTTCTTTTCTAGTCTATTCATATAAGATTTTATTTTTAGGTAGCCTGAACAGGATTTCTAAATTTATCCCCTTGGCTACTAATATGTACTTAATTTCTATATTTGTGTTCTTTCCATATGAATAAAGATTATTATTATTATTATTAAAAAGTTTATCCATAATTAATTTTCTATTCATGACACAGTAACACAGATATCACATAACTATGCTAATATTATAAATCACTGTTACCTTTGGTTGTGTGTTTTCGTTTTAAAACACTTTTTTGTGGCAAAAAAATTTCTTAGTAGTGAGTTTTTTGTATGGCTTTTGCGTTAAAGTGTTCCTAGACCTCAAACTCAACTAATTTTTTTCACTATTTGGAAAATATACATAAACATAGAGATTTTTGCTTCGTGCATTTAAAAAAAAAGGATGCTGTGTAAAACTTTTTTTATGTTCAAGAGACATTTTTACCACCATAAAAAGTTTAAATCTTAAAATTCGTGGTGCTAAACCAGGGGTCCGCAAGTAATTTTACTTGGGATCGAGGTCTGGAGAAAAAATAGGTTACAAATATTACTTTAAATTTATATCTTCAGATACACTTATTTTTACAAAAATGCCAATCTGAGTATGCTACCTTAGGGTGGTTACAAAAAATCAACTTTCGAAATTCTTAGGTCTTACCCCCCTAAAATGTGCCAATAGGCTAAAAAATGAGATTGGCCAAGTTTCAGCTCAATCCGATAATATTAACCCGTGCCTCATCGAGGTCAAAGTTCAGAAAAACAGCGATTTTTAACAAAAAATCGTAGTTTTCGCCCCACAAAACTGGAACCGTTTGTCCCAGAAATCTGGTTAGGGTGTCATTTGATAGGAAATTTCATACACTTTAACTCTGAAGTTACGGAATTTTATTTGCTAAAACGGATGGGGAGCTATTTAGAATTTTCATAGTAAAGGTCCGTGAAAAAGCGACTTCATTGCTAGAAAACTGGAACATTGCAATGTCACAAAAAACTTTATCCTCCGGGCTTTTTCTATTACTTTTGGTCCCAATAGATAGAAAATGAGTTTTTAAACCCCCTAAGGGAATTCTAGGGTATAATTTCAAACCCCCTAGTGTTTGAAAAAAAGGAAAAAATATATAATTTTTTTTAAATTTTTAAACACGCATTTTGGGACTGAGAATGTGATAAAGTTGGTCCAAATGCATTATTAAGGGCTTAATTAGATAGAATACCAATAATATAGGGTTTAACCTTTCCCTATAACCCCTATAATCTAAGCGAAAGAAGCGCGACTGCGAGGTTTTGCTAAACAAAGGGTTTAATGCCCATTAAAGTGATAAACAAAGCTAAATTACAAAATTTTCACAAAA
Organism: Tetragnatha versicolor; assembly: GCA_024610705.1. Taxonomy (NCBI): domain Eukaryota; kingdom Metazoa; phylum Arthropoda; class Arachnida; order Araneae; family Tetragnathidae; genus Tetragnatha; species Tetragnatha versicolor. The sequence goes on from JANDEH010000001.1 coordinate 62,641,762, forward strand.
ACCTCTAGAGATATGTCATTTGGTGTCAGAAATGACGTTTGAGATTATATATGTGGGTAAAATTTTAATAAAAGAGTCCTTTCAACTCAAAATGCTAAAAAAATCCTATATTTACCAAAGTTACATGTTTTCAGCTAAAAGTGATCTTAGAAAAATGTATAAATTGATTTTAATGTACCTCGAAATTCATTTGCCTATCGTTCAAGGAAAACTATTTTCTTGAAAAGTATAGTAATGTTTCATTATATGTTTATCTATAACCTAATTACTTAATATTTTGTTCTTCATTCGTCAATTGTGTTTACACCTGTGTGAAAGGAGACAAAATATCATGTAAGTTAATGAAATATTAAAATATATTTTTGATTTCACAGTAAATGTTTCTATGCTTCTCATAATTAATTTTTGTAAAAAAAATCATAAACAAGATTTCTCGGAAAAATAACACTTAAAGACACTCCAACAGTGTATTCTCTGTAGTTTTCACTGGATTTTTTTAAGGGCAACCAAGTTACTGTCCTAAACCTAAAGTTGAATAAACCCATATTATAGAAAATCATTATAATTATCTAAAAACTTTTAAAACTATTTTTTAAAAATTACTTGGTAAAATTTTCTTCCTTCTCACCATGTGTAGTACACAGAAAGAAAAATTTTGTAATCATTTATGCATACCTTTCAAAAAGGTTATTTTCCTTGAACGATAGGCAAATGAATATCGAGGTACATTAAAATCAATTTATGCATTTTTCTAAGATCACTTTTAGCTGAAAACATGTAACTTTGGTAAAAATAGGATTTTTTTAACATTTTGAGTCGGAAGGACGCTTTTATTATAATTTTACCCACATATATAATCTCAAACGTCATTTCTGACACCAAATGACATATCTCTAGAGGTTTTTGTGAAAATTTTGTAATTTAGCTTTGTTTATCACTTTAATGGGCATTAAACCCTTTGTTTAGCAAAACCTCGCAGTCGCGCTTCTTTCGCTTAGATTATAGGGGTTATAGTTAAAGGTTAAGGCCCTATATTATTGGTATTCTATCTAATTAAGCCCTTAATAATGCATTTGGACCAACTTTATCACATTCTCAGTCCCAAAATGCGTGTTTAAAAATTTAAAAAAAATTATATATATTTTCCTTTTTTTCAAACACTAGGGGGTTTGAAATTATACCCTAGAATTCCCTAAGGGGGTTTAAAAACTCATTTTCTATCTATTGGGACCAAAAGTAATAGAAAAAGCCCGGAGGATAAAGTTTTTTGTGACATTGCAATGTTCCAGTTTTCTAGCAATGAAGTCGCTTTTTCACGGACCTTTACTATGAAAATGCTAAATAGCTCCCCATCCGTTTTAGCAAATAAAATTCCGTAACTTCAGAGTTAAAGTGTATGAAATTTCCTATCAAATGACACCCTAACCAGATTTCTGGGACAAACGGTTCCAGTTTTGTGGGGCGAAAACTACGATTTTTTGTTAAAAATCGCTGTTTTTCTGAACTTTGACCTCGATGAGGCACGGGTTAATATTATAGGATTGAGCTGAAACTTGGCCAATCTCATTTTTTAGCCTATTGGCACATTTTAGGGGGGTAAGACCTAAAAAAAGTTGAAAAAAAATTTTCCCCATGTAACTTGTGACCACCCTAATGCTACCTGCTTAATTAAATTGTTAAATTTAAAATTATTAGACATTTTCACATCAAAAATGGGGGTCCAGGGGTTTTCCCGAGGATTTTTAAAAAAATTTGACCCTAAAAAAGAGAGTCAAACTAATTTTTGTAGCGTGAAAATACATATTAATTAATCTATATATATACTCTTACATAGCTCCCAATTTTCACCTTATCTCTTTTTCTTGGTTAGCAACAATCAGTTTGTTTACAAAATGAGTGCACTGTTTAGATTTTAATTGTTTAGATTTTTTGTCGTTATGGTATTTGCCGTTCAAATGTGTTAGGAAGGATTAAATGTTACTATTTTAAAGTATTTTGATGGTACAATTAAAGCGTATTGAACTTTTTTAGGCTGAAAATGGAGCATTAATTTTTAATAGCGATTGACAAAGTTTGTTAACAATACATATTGCTGTTTTGATTTTGCCGATTAAATCGACAAAATCAGCAGGCAAGCTTAAGCGAGGTTTGAAGTTTAATGACTCAAAAGAGTAAAAATTTTTATTTTTTTAATTAATTACCGAATACAAAATTAACTCTTTATGCAAGAAGTGATACTTTTCTGTCCTACCACTACAATAAGTTGAGGATACCAATCTGTGACACCAATGAAATATTTAGGGTATCACACAATGGGTCGTGATGTGGAGAAAAGACAATTCCATTAATGCTTCGCCATTCACATGAATGTAAATTTCTTTCTCATTAATAGAGATTAATACCTATCCCAATCTGCATGATACCCTTCCAATCTGCTTGCTAGACTAACTAAGTTAGTAACCGGTAACATTCCAATAAATTAATATGAAAAATTCGTTCTAGTCAATATAGAAATTTTTTAAAAGTACAAATCTTCAAACTACATCAGTATTTGTATTTTTATTTCCCATTCACTTCTAAAAAGTTAGTATGTGATAAATGTGATTATGCATCAGAGATAAATGTGTATGTATAATGCATAACCAATATAATGCATTATTTAAAATAAAACTAGAATATCTTGACTCTTCTAATATCAAATAGAAGAATATAATCAATAGACTAAATGTAACTTTTGAATACAAGAGAAGGCTTTACTTCACAGTGTCTAAATTTAAAGAGAACATTTTATAAAGCATAGGTACAAAGATTTTGTAATACCTTCGTACATCCCAGTAGCTTTTATGCAGTACTTAGCTTCATGAATTCCATCACATATGGTTGGTTCAATGATTAAACCATCTTTGTTGAATGCTTCTGAGCAATAGGTGTCTTCATTAGAGTTACATTGGTAACAATATATCCCAAGAGCTAAAATGTACGAGAAAATAATAAACTTTTTTGTTACAAAAAATCAATAGTAAAAAATTTATTTTGAATGGTTTGTAAGTATTTCCTATATTAAAGCTTTTAGTTAAAAATCTTGAAAATATGGCTAGTCTCCAATGAAACATCCATGTTTAATATAATAAAAATAGATACAAAGGATCACAAATATTCTATTCTAATAGCCATATCTATTCCACATTTGAGGATGTTTATGAAGCCATACTTCCAGCATTCCTGGAATGAATGGTTTTATGTACTTTTGCCGTGACTGACATCAGTCATCTACAAAATATAAAGAAACTTGACGTGTTGAGTATCGTTTAGATCTTTTATTGTGTTCTGCTTTTATTTCATTCTCATATAGGCAATGATTTATAATATGTCCTTATATATTACTAAAGCATGCATAATAAAGATTCCTGTAACAGAAAGAAAATAGAATATTAAAACAGAGAACTTACAATTATTTTAAGATCTAGAGTGAAGGAAGATGCAACTTTTTCTTGCTTTTTTTAATGGGTACTGAACCCATTTACCATCACTTTAAGTATAAAAACTACTAAAAATAGTAGGAATTAACTTTCGAAAACTTTTCCTTAAAATTTTATCAACTTTCCACTATTTTAAAACTAACTAGAATCTTAACTAATAAAATTGCAAACAGAAAAGGAGAAGACTTAATGAATGTTAAGTACCAATTAACATCTTTATTAACCTTTCTATAACTTCATGCAGAAAGTTTAAGCTTAAAAATATTTAATTGTTGCTTTCCATTTAGCTGGCTGGCACCCAAGAGTGTTCTGATTATCATTTAAACAATATTTATATTCTTTCAAACACACCACATGCTGACATTAATTCACACACGTTTTCAAAAACCAAACACCTTCCTTTTTACAGTGTTCTTAACCAAATATGATTAATTTTAATTTCAAAACAGAAAAACATTTTGGGATTTACTAGTGTTCATTTTTGTCAAATTTTTTTTAATAAGAGGATATGTTAATTTTGTGATGAAAATCATCAGAAGAAATAATATTCACACTATAAATTAAAAAAACAGTAAATGGTCTGCAAATTTTTATGCAATCAAATATTACCTGAGAGAAAAATTAAAACAATAAGGAAGTGTTTTTACCTCTGAATAAAAATCTCAAATTAAAAGTACTTAAATGTAGAGTTATTTTGTGTAAATTTTTGCATGAGTATGACTTTTTAAAAATAGAGCTTTCGGTAAATATTTCAAGACCAGCGCCAATCTCGCCAACACAATAACACAAAGTACAACAAACCCGCCAGAGAAGCAGGAGGATCACTCTTTTTTGGTGCAGCCCGAAAGTCTTTTTTGCCTTGGCAAGGTTGGCATCGGTCTTGAAATTTTAACCAAGCTTTTCATGAGGGCTTTTAAAAAATTTTCTTCAAGTTTTCAAATCAAGGAAACAAGCTGCTGCCTCCGAAACATTCTTTCTGGTTAGCTAGAAACGAAAAAATGGCAGTAAAACTAGCTTTTGTTTGAAGCAAACACGAGCTTTGTGTTTGTCTTTAGCCTTGACTTTTTTCACTGCATGGAGCTGAGCAATTTAGTTAACAGGAGCATTAATAACTTAAAAAGAAATTAGACCACAAAGAACTGGTTTAGTGGAAAACCTCTTCCAAATAGTAACAAAGGATTTAGATGTGGACTTCAATTGTTTAGAAGCAAAAAGTGTAAGAAAACATAGGCATGAATGAATTTAGGAGGTCAACCTCCCGCCAGAGGGCAAAGCTAGGGACTTCAGGGAGGGTCGATTACATAGAAAACACTCATTGCCATTAAAAATGGAATAGATGTTGAAAATGTAGTGGAAAGCGTTAAGAATTACTTCCCGTAAATCTGCCTATGACCCATATAGTACTAATGATATTTTTTCTTTATTTTTAATTATTTACAACAATGGACAAAATATGAAGAATTTCAACTATGATAGAACAATAAATTTAAGAAAAAATACATAAACACCATTAAAAATTAAAACATAAACATCAAAATTTGATGAGCCTGGCAAGCTTCCTTATTATGCCTAAAAAACATTTGATCCCATTGAATACTAATTTTGCTATGAGCTAAAAAAAAACATCAAAGTACCTACTTAAAATTAAGAATAATAAGTAAAACCTTTGTTACCAAATAGTCAATCTATCAATAAATATGAGTCAAAAAACATTGATTGAAAAATAAACAACATACCAAGTAAACACTTTTTTTTAGATATAGCCAGAATGTTTGTCTTTAATTAATTACTGTTTACAATCAGGCGAAAATTACTAAACGTCAAAATAAAATGATTACTGTATGTTTTTAAATTGGATGTTGATATTTCTTGTTCTTTGAAACTCTCTAGATGGTTAGTAACCGTTTCTAAAATGTATAGTGGCTATGTGAAAAATCAGTAACATTCAACAAATAAAAATGACCTCAAAATTGCATTGATTGCTCTTAATTTAGGTTTATGATTAGCTATAATTTAATGTTATAATGAGAATAGGATAATAATCGCGATTATAAGTGTAAACAGAGAAACTAAAATTACCAAACAGCGTCGTGTTGATATTTACCTGATGGTATAAGCAACAAACACGAGCACAATGATGATACTAAAGCGATTAACTTCATTTTCAGTTAATTTTGAAGAGATAAACACAAACTATAACGCGATACAAGACTTCATGTTCTAAAATATCTAAAAACCTAAGCGTGAAGATGACACACAAATAAAATAGGCGCGGCCGAGCGAGCTGCTGCTCTCGAAAAATGTAAATATACGTTGCGTTACGGTCACCGTTACAGCGAAGGCAATTTTTCGAATACAGAGAAATAATGTCATTGGACATAATTTCAGGCATAAATCATAAAGACATGAGTGTATAAAATATTTGCACGTCTCGGAATAAACTTGATATTGTGATAATGTAAATGAAATAAAAGCTAAACCTATCGTATTTCAAAGGAGGACTACGCTACATAATGGGTCATTTTTCTAGCGAATTCTTATCTGCAAAGATGCGTACAAAATTCGAGACAAAAGACCAGGCCTTTACGAATGGAAATCTACGAAGGTAACATTTAATGAATCCATTTATATTCTTATTGGCGTTAGAAATATTTTAGGAAACACTGTTATACACATATAAAGGAGTTATATTACACATATAATGATTCCAGACTTTTCTCCTTCATCTTGATGGAATTTGTTCTACAGATGCGGTGCAGGGTGTATTTTGTTGCAGCCATGTATGTTTTACTAAAATCGAAAAACAACTTCAAAAAAACGAAAAAGGTCAAATGAAATATAAAAATCGTCTCGATACTTTTTGCATTATACAAAACACTTTTAAATATTTTTGTGATTCAATACATTGCTTAAAAATATTCATTCATTGATCATTTTAATACTTGTGTATTTTATTGAAAAATGCTGTGTTAAATTCTATCCTAAATTGGTTTCCAGCACGGATAAAAAATAATTATTACCTGTTGGTTCCTTCCATATTTTTTGAGTAAATATAACTATATTGCAAAAAAAATAATTTGTGTATTTACAGTTACAGTTCAGCCATGGGCGTAGCCAGGGGCAAGTAGGGTCGACTTTTTTATGTTTATGGAGAACAATTTTAAAGCCCTGTGAGAAAGGGCCGTAACCACAGTATTGTTTCGAGAGGGGTATTTGACCTTTAATGACATTAATGTAAAGTTTTATGGGTAGCGTGGAAACAATGAGGTTTCTTTCATCTCTGTTAATAGGTTTAATGTAGTTTTTCAACACTTTTTTAGCTAAAATTTGTGTCCAAGAAGAATTTAAATATAGTGGTTCAAAGGGTGTCTGGGGTTCTCCCCCAGAAAAATTTTGGAAATTTGACCCTAAGAACAGGGTTTTAAATACACGTAAACCCAAATTTGGACGAACATTTTTAAGTAGAATTTAGATTTTAATGAACTTATTAAAAAGAAGTGAGAATAATAACGGTTTCAATACTAAAGGGGGGCCTTGGGGCCCTCCCCCAGAAAATTTTTGAAAATTTGACCCTAAAAAACGGTTTTAACCTAATTAAAAGTAAATTATTCAGGACTTGGGGGGGCAGCTGCCCCCCCCCTGCACCCCCCTGGCTACGCCCATGAGTTCAGCATGTGACTCTAAATTGAATTTAATACCTCCTCGTCAAGTCATTTAAATTTTTTGCATCATCAGATCAAGGGCGTGTCAAGACCAGATTTTCGGGGGGGGGCATATCAAGGCATGTTATTTTCCAAATTTTTAGTTCCCTCAGATTTGTTTTTGAATTTTAGCATCGCAAAAAGTGCTTTCAAGCAGATGATATTTGGTGACATGCCAAATTTTTGAAGAAAAAAAAGCGAAACAGAAAACCGGACGTAATAATTTTTGTGGGCCATAACCAGACATTTGTTGGAGAGGTGTTTTGGTTCTCAATTTTTTCAAATAATTATTTTTTTTAAGTAACACATTTCTTCAATAAATGAAATGAGAAACTTGGTTTAGGTTTGAAAAGGTTATTTCAGAAAAGCAATATCTCTAAAACAAAATGGGGTTCTCCCCCAGAAAATTTTGTTAAATTTGTCTTAAAATAGCCTTGTAGCATCTTCAAAACAGCAGACGTTGGACGAATCCATTTATTTACAAGACGAACTATTATTTACAAATTTACAAAGAAAGAGAAAACTAAGAACAAGCCCCGCGCGCCAACCGGCACGCGGCGGGGAGATCTCGACACTCTATAAATCACTTCACTTCAATACCTACGAAGAAATTACATATACACGTACATTAAACAGGAAAACGCGCAGTGCCCTCAGGCGAGAGAGGAGGAAACTAATAAGTACATGAAATATCTGTTACAGCCTTTGATAACACCTAAAGAGGATAACTAATTGTACTCTTTAGAATTTTAAAGAGAAAATAAAGTACATACTATAATAAGTAATCATGATAATTTCGGAAGTGGGAAGTCCCCCATCCCATCCATCACCTTGGCATTCGGCTTGAAAATGAAGAACAAATTTTATACAGAAAGTTTTAGTTTAATTCAAAGAAGAAATCAGCTTAAATGAATTTTAAATTCCTTTTGAGTTTAAAATTTAAATTTTTAAAATGAGACGTTAAACACTAAAAAAAACCCTTATTTTTATGCCCAAGTAAAAATATCACATAAACCTGTACGAAGCTAAGGGGGAGCGGACCTCAGCATTTAAATGAGGAAGTTGCATGATTTTTTTTTATTTTTTTAATCGATTTCTCTTGCAAAAATAAGCAACTACCCAAAATTTGAGGCCGATCGAGAAATTTTTTGATTGTCAAAAAAATTAACAAAAATCCCCTTTTTAAAAGCGCGCAAAAACGCCAAGAGTTTGGATGTGACGTCATCTTATACTAAACATTGTTGTAAAGCAATGGAGTTGATGGTATTTTTGTTGACGTCATCTTATAGTTTAAACAATAAACGTTTTCAGTCACGTGTTTTTTTTTCGACTTTTAAATTAAAATATTTAATTACCTGCACATTTTTTTGAAAAACTGACTAGATATTTCATTTTACCATACAAAAAACCATACGGAACACTTGTTTGGTTTTGAAAATCTGACACATGCAACTTCCTTATTAAGTTACACATATAATGTCTGTGTATTCTACATTTTGAGCTCTAAGTAAAAATGAAGGTTAGGGGGGTCACCGTCACCCTAGGAAAATTTGGAAAATTTACCTTTAAAAAGCAAAGTTTTAGCTCATTTCGAGACCTTGTAGACTACATAGTTTTTAAGAGGAAAATTATAAATGTGCCTAATTTTCGAGGGGGTTGGAGGTCTTCCTTCAGAAAAACGTTGAACTATGCGCTTTAAACTATATAGTGCTTGGCATATTTTGAAACTCTTTGTGGAACACCCTGAAAAAGATCTCTTCTAAGACGCATAACTTTCAATGGAAAAGCACAACAGGAACCTACAGGGGGGTTTGGGGATTCTCCCCCCAAAAAATTTCCAGAATTTTAGCATAAAAAAGTGGGTTTTGAGCTATTTGTGAAGGTTTCTCGGCGGGGCCCCTGGACACCCCCCTGTACCCTTGTATCAGATATTATTAGAGAAACATTATATGAGACATCAGGGAAGATGTTAATTTTTCGAGTTAATTTTATTTTATAATGAAAGAGTCGATATGATATAAGAATTATTTCTTGTTTCATATTGCGGGTATTTAAAATATTTCTTCGATTTCATTTAAATAAGTAGGGGAGACCGTGGAGAGATGGGAAATTTTTTACAAAAATATTTTTAAAAATTCAGTTTTCCTTGTATAAATTTGAAACTGTCAAAAAAACGTCTTGAAACATTTTAACATGTTTAAAAAATATAACCAATGTGATGGCATTTAAAAAAAATTAAAATGTATGATTAATTTTAAAATATCTGGTTTATTACAAAAAAAAAGATCAGTTATTTTACCCTATGTACTTTGAAAAATCTAACTTAAGTGAAAAATACAAAATAATTAAAATTATTTTTTAATCTAAAAAAATATGTTTTCAACTGCAATAATAAACAGTTCCAAAACAAAGGTATCTAAATAATTGTATGCAATAGCTTATTTAGGTATTGAGAGGAATTGGGCATGGTATCCCATCCCACCCCGATAGCAACAGTTTTTTTTTTTAAAATAGGTTCTTACAAAAGAAGTCTGGCTTTTAGGCTTAACTCAACTATTTATTCATAAAGAATACATTATTCCGTTTAGAAAACAATATAAACCATTAAGAAAGCAACCAAGAATCAGATTGAAAATTCACTTTGAAAAGTTTAATACTTAGTAACTTTTACTATAGTGAAACCATCTTTTTCATTCAGAAAGTTGTAGGAGCTTGCAACTAAAACAGTAGGGGAGAGTGTTGTACCTACGGACGGTTGTACCTTCAGCCACCTCATTTTAAAATTCGGGAAAAAATGTAAATTTGAATTTATGGTCGATTTTGAATGTAACCAGATGCTATCTAGTTGCTAACGTGAAATCAGCTGTAAAAAATATTATTTAAATTTTCAATAATAAAAATACTGTTTTTAGGTGCTCAAAGTTTTTTTTAGTGCATCACTACATTAATTATTTTCTTCCTCTATGATTATGATATGATAAAATGGGATATATTGGGGGAATCCCCGAGATTTTGAATTTTTAGTTTTGATATTAGAAATCGTCAGATCTCAATTCTTTTATCTTTTATAGAACTTTGAATGCAAAAACACCTGATGCTGTACCTTCGGACACCATAAGTGTTGTACCTACGGACACGTTCTTGTGGGTGTCTGTAGCTAATCGGCGTTTTAGAGTCAGGTTTCATTTAACTGAATACATTTTAATAAATGTTAAATTAATTCTAAATGGTAATCTATTTGTCAGCGATTATTTTCAAGTGAATTTTAGATGAAAAATCAAATATTTTGTGATATAAACTACTTTTTTAAATTTATGATTCTACTTGGAATTTAATGTAAAATATGGTGTAAAACCCTAAGCACCCTATCGCATTTAAGTATGATGATTGAAAAAACTTAAAATTTCCACTGAAGAAGATTTACCACCAAATTATTATTGTTATTACCACCAAATGGTTGCATAACTAAGTGTGGATCGAATTGTTTTTTTTTTTGGATCAGTGAAGTTGTCAGATCAATCAGCATGATTGATGAAACTATTACCTTGAATTCTGATCTGAAAATACCATGTGATTTTTGTGTTTTTGGTAAAAAATCAAGACTTTTATCATTCAACTTCGTTTTAATGATCATTTACGATCTAAAACTACATTACTTTAAAAAATCTCTTTTCAATTTTAAAAAGGCTTAAAATAGGTTATTAAAAGGTAATTCATCAATAAAAATGTTCATTCTTAGCTTTTTTCAAGTAAAACTTCCCTTTTTAAGGGTGTCCACAGGTACAACTGGGTCTGTCCATAGGTACAACAGGTCGTTGTACCTTTGGACGCAAATTTTTCCAAGTTATTATAAATGATTAAAAATCCAATTTTCAAGATTTTGACTAATAAAAAATATCTCTCTACTCACAAAGGTTAGGACTATAGGTTGGGCACTTTAAATGGTCAAAATGTGATTTTACCTGTCTTAGAAAAATCCAAACGTGATTTTTGTCCAGAGGTACAACACTCTCCCCTACACTTAATAGCGTTAAGTATGAAGCCATGGTGGCTTTACCAGGTGGAACACTCAAAAACTAATTTTGTTTTTAATTATAAGATTTATTGAAGGTGTCCCATCCCTGCCCGGTCTCCCCTATATTTTTAAACGCTTTTATTCTACTTGCTTTTGGCGGCGTTTTACGGGTGGAATTTTAAAACTCGATTTTCGGGCACTTCCCGATATGGCAGGGCCCCGAAACTTTACACATCGGTGTAACCCTCATGACACTCCAATATCCAACAATTATCTAATCAAACAACCAAAGGATTAAGTTAATTAACGAGTATTTTTAATTAACAGAAAAACCAGAATTTGAGACCTTTCCCAAAGGGCTATTCTCCCTAAACCGTGCACAATTGTTTATAAGGCATAACTTCATCATATTCAAAAGTCAAAACGAGAATTGACCAGTAATTACGATAATTATAGACGATTAATCACTTTTTTCTTTCCGTATTCTTGTACATAAAATTTCAGGCACTTCCAAACGATATAAAGTTCTGAAACTTTGCACCGTGGTGGAAACTCGATGACAATGCAATATTCAATCATCAACTAGTCAAAACCTCCGTAATTTAGGTAATTAACGAGTGTTTTTAGTTATCCTTTTAATTCATATTTGAGACACTTCCGTGAAGCCAATGGCTCCAAAACCTGTAAGATAATATACTAGGTTTTAATTAATTTCTGGCTTCATACTACAATATTTAATCTTCAAAACGTGATTTTTTACCTTCCAATTAACAATTAAGATAATTAGCGATTTAAGATAATAACCGCGAGAAAGAAATCGCCAGAAGAGCGAGAAATCGCCGAAAATAGGTGTCCCATCCCGAGGAATGGCGAGAGAAGAAAAATTTGCTACTTTTATAATTTATTGACTACTGAAAAGACTGGATGGTACTGTTTGCTCCTTGATACACACACACTAATTCTGAGTTTTTTACGATTTTTTTTTATTTTATTGAATGCTTTCTTTTTATTGTGAATCTTTTTGATATCGATGGATTTCATCGGCGAGTGAGCAGATGCGAAGTATATTCTTTGTGCGAGGTATTTTTCCCGCTCAGCTCTGTTATTATAACGTACCCAGCAATATTAAATAGATTTTAATTAACTTTGGAGTTGATTGTCCTGCTGAGTCGTCAGAGGATTGTTCTACTTTGTCAGATATGTGAAAAATTTTTGTTATACATGAAACTAAAATTCCATCCTAACATACCATTAAATATGGTTGAAATAAATACAATTTTTCTTGTGAGTTTTTGTTAAAAAATACCATGACTAAAAAGTAGAAAATAAAATAAGTAAAAAAAAGATTTTTTTAAAAAACGCTTTTATTGAAGTGTTCTAAAAGGTCAAAAATAATTTTTTCGGTTTGACAAATAATTTATTGGGAAGTAGAAAATAACTTTTTGGTAAGTAAAAAAACTGATTTTCTAATCACTAAAAATAAAAGCGTGGGCGCTAGTAATTCTTAATTCACTATTTATTCTAACTTCTTTATTCTATGTTCTATGAGGTTAAATTTACAAATTTCTCATTCATGAGTTTTGAGCGGGATGGATTCACTTTTAATTCTCTATTAGGTATTTTTATTTACATAAAGTTATACATAAATGCCGACGTAATGGCCTAGTGGTAAGAGCATCTAACTGCAAAACCGTACGTCTGGGGTTCCAATCCCCGTTCGTCAGGGATGTTACTGTTACTGTCCTGTAAAAAATTTAAATTAAAAAAAGTACTAACGCCCACGCTTTTATTTTTAGTGATTAGAAAATCAGTTTTTTTTACTTACCAAAAGTTATTTTCTACTTCCCAATAAATTATTTGAGAAACCGAAAAAATTATTTTTGACCTTTTAGAACACTTCAATAAAAGCGTTTTTTAAAAAATCTTTTTTTTACTTATTTCTTCTCCTTTTCGTGAAACGCACGTAGATCTATAGATCTTCTATGTTATCTCTCTAATTGGGGCAAGCAGCAATGAATCTTCTCGTTGACATTTCATAGCTTCCAAAATCTGATTCATCAAACATTTTTTTCTTCAAAATTCATAAATAAGGAATTTGCATGATTTTTTTTATTTTTTAATCTATTCTTCACGCAAAAATAAGCCACTACACAAAATTTGAGAAGGATTGAAAAATTTTTTGATTGAAAAAAAATTATCAAAAATCGTCTTTTTCGAAGTGCCCGAAAACGTCTTATTGCATGCATAGTGACTTCACAACACATAGACTTCACCTAAAATGTTTGCCTTGGATTTCTAACCGTCACCAGAACTGTCTAGTAGAAGGTAAATATTTATTAAAACACTCATATCGGACACGAAATCATCAACTAAAACAGAAATTAAATTTGATTGCAATTTGGCCCGATGGAATTCTACGTCACTGTGCATGCAAACACACTTGGCGTTTTCAGTCACGTGTTTTTTTCTCGCCTTTTAAATTAAAATATTTAATTACTTGTACACTTTTTTGAAAAATTGACTAAATATTTCATTTTTCCATACTAAAAGCCATACGGAACATTTGAATTTTTTTGAAAATCGGACACATGCAAGTTCCTTATTTGTACTTGTTTATTTTCTTACGTGAGCCACCTCCATGAATCTCTTCCTCTAGCTGTGCTATAGAACCATCATGGAAACCTAGATTAAAATTTTCAGAAAATATTATTTTATTAAGTTTTTTTATCAGGATTGAAATTGCACATAATTACTATTTTGAACTCGTATCTTAGATACACATATATTTTTACAAAATGCAATTAGAGTACTCTGCTATAAAAATACTGCTTAATTTAAATTTAAATTGTTAAATTGAAAATAACTGTTGTGAATTGCTATTAAAACCGTTTTTCAAATCGCATCAACACTATTTGAAAATCAAGTTACTCATAAAATGTTTTTAGAAAATATTTAAAGGCTCAAACAAGTTTGGATGACCGTTGAAAATGTTGAGGGTAAATGACAATGAGCAAGGAATTTGGTATTCTTCTTCTCTAAAGAAATTGCAAAACCATGATTTATTGACCAGATAGATGCATTCCAATATTTCAGCACTCCTCCTACATTATAAGACTCAAAATCATTAAATGAACTTTTCTCTTAAGTACATATTTTTTTCTTTTTTTGAAATTTTAACATTAAGAAGTAGCTCAAACTAATTGGTGTTGTGTTAGAATAAGTAATGATGATTTTCAAAATGTTTTGGCGGTTATTAGAAATTTGGAAACAGCCTCACGCGGTCCGATTTCGGACCGCTGTCTGCATGGGCGTAGCCAGGGTTCCACTTAGGGGGGGGGAGCAAGTAGGGTCGACTTTTTTATGTTTATGGAGAACAATTTTAAAGCCCTGTGAGAAAGGGCCGTAACCACAGTATTGTTTCGAGAGGGGTATTTGACCTTTAATGAAATTAATGTAAAGTTTTATGGGTAGCGTGGAAACAATGAGGTCTCTATCATCTCTGTTAATAAGTTTAATGTAGTTTTTCAACACTTTTTTAGCTAAAATTTGTGTCCAAGAAGAATTTAAATATAGTGGTTCAAAGGGGGTCTGGGGGTTCTCCCCCAGAAAAATTTTGGAAATTTGACCCTAAGAACAGGGTTTTAAACTGTTTTTTAGTACACGTAAACCCAAATTTGGACGAACATTTTTAAGTAGAATTTAGATTTTAATGAACTTATTAAAAGGAAGTGAGAATAATAACGGTTTCAATACTAAAGGGGGGCCTGGGGGCCCTCCCCCAGAAAATTTTTGAAAATTTGACCCTAAAAAACTGGGTTTTAACCTAATTAAAAGTAAATTACTCAGGACTTGGGGGGGGGTCAGCTGCCCCCCCCTGCCCCCCCTGGCTACGCCCATGGCTGTCTGACAGTTGCTGACCCTTGTTGTATGGGGTAAAACGGGACGATTTGATACAAGAGGGGCACTTAACCTTTTAAACGCCGCACTTCAAATTTCGAATTAATGGTTCTGATTTTTGGCTTAAATGGCTAGTTTCATCATTACTAAAACCATTCTAGTCATTTTTTGGCGGAAAAAAATCCTAAGTATGATTTTGAGGATGTTCCCATTTGGGAACATTGGCGTTTGGGGTGAAGTTTTTAGGGGGATTTCCAAAAGGGACATATTTTACAATTAATTCAAATAAAATGATTGAAATAGGTTTCTACTCAATAATTATGAACATTTTTATGATTGTGGACGGTTTTTTCAATTTTATTATCCATACTTAAACGATTGAGCAACATTTTATAAATTTTCATAAGAAAAAATTGACATGTTTATAACGTACGCGAAGCTTTTCCGTAAATTTTTCTTGCACTATGGGTAATATTTTGGTGTAAAAAATACAAAAGAGTGTTCCCATGCTCGTCAAAGCTAAACAATTACGTTTCTGTGAGAAAAATTAGTTTTAATTACGGTCCTATACGGATATCTAGCATAAAATCCACTAATTGCATTAAATCTAATTAGCTTTCAAAATTAATAATTATAATTATCTCCATTGATTTATTAAAGCTGTGTTTCTCCTGGAAGATTCCGAAGTGAACCACATATATCTTACATCCAACTTACGTTAGAAGAGTGTTTTTAGATGTACGCACTTTTCCTTATTTTCAAAATTCTTCAATTTTATTCCAAAAATTTTTATGTAAAAAAAGTACTTGAACAAAATATACACGCAAATCCTCAGAAGTACTCCAAATATGCTCTTTGCATAACCCCTAATGATAATTACTGAAAATTAATCGATCGGGGAGTTAGAAAAATATACAAGTGTAAGAATTTACTATAAAGCTTTAGAACTTATTTCTCCATAAATCAGGTGAAAAATTAAAAATTGCATATTTTTGAATTTAAAACATAATTCTTAACCTGTTTAGATCCTTTGAGACAAGAAATGTTCAAAAAATTAAAGAAAATTGGAAATAACTTGAACTTTGCCTGTTATAAAAATCCCCTCAAATACTATACCCCAAACGCCGATGTTCCCATTTGGGAACATATATGTTGTATTGGTAATTACTCTCCAAAATTAAAATATGAAGCTATTCTGTCAAGCCAAATGGAAAGATGTGTACTTAAGCTACCTAAACACAGCAAAATTATTAAAAACTAAATTTATTTAAATTTTTCACAAGTTGAAACTTGTGCAACTTTTGGAAGAGCCAAAAATCTCTAATTTTGATGTAAATTCTACAAAAAGGATTAAATTCCACGTGAAAAACTTTTGTATGTAAAATAACTTCATATCTTTGAGTTACTTTCTACCAAGTATCAAATTCCTGCATGAAAAATTAAGTGGTGTAAAAATTCCTTAAAATGATGTTCCCATTTGGGAACATCGGCAGGTAAAAGGTTAATACTCTTTCAATATCTCAAACACTGTTAACGTTATTTTGGTCAATTTTTTCTAAAAGTTACCTTAACATACATAAACTTAATTACCCAGAATTTGTCTTATTTCATGTTCTTTAAGACGCAAATTCTAACAAAATACAGCACTAAGAATTTACATTGGACCTATTAAATATGCTTGGGAGGGGTTGAGGGGTAATTTTGGGCTCCTACCAAAATAAATTTCTATATTATACGCGTCACTGAATCTTGTGATTCTAGGTAGAAAAAGTTTGAGAATCACAAGGGAGTACTGAACAGATCCTGAAACCGAACCAGTCACATCTACACTGGATTTCAATAAAACTTTCAGGAACTGTTCTTTCCAAGCGAATGTGCCCCCTCTCCCCTATATGTATTAATTTTAAATTCCTTTTAGGGGGAAGAATAAAAATCAATTACAACCCCACATCGGCGGCCAAATATTTTATGATGTATGTGGTCATATTGAGTCATGTCGAATATCAGAATTCTGACATTCGAACATCGAGATATGATTATGTTGACTTTGAAGGGCCAGAATAAAAAAATTCTACATCACCCTATAATATTAAGTGATTTTTATGCGAATCAAATATAAATATATTTTGTCCCCTAATTGGCGGTCATATGCAGTTTGATATTTGGGGTCATATGGAGGATTATATTGAATATCAGAATCCTGACATTCGAATTTTGATGTATTTCGTTATTTCGACATTTAAGGCGCCGGATTAAAAATTTTTTACATCACCGTTTAATTTTAAATTCCTTTTAGGGGGAGGAATAAAAATCAATTACAACCCCACATCGGCGGCCAAATATTTTATGATGTATGTGGTCATATTGATACATGTCGAATATCAGAATTCGGACATTCGAACATCGAGATATGATTATGTTGACTTTGAAGGGCCAGAATAAAAAAATTCTACATCACCCTATAATATTAAGTGATTTTTAAGGGAATCGAATATAAATCTATTTGGTCCCCTCATTGGCGGTCATATGCAGTGTGATATTTGGGGACATATGGAGGATTATATTGAATATCAGAATCCTGACATTCGAATTTTGATGTATTTCGTTATTTAAACTTTTAAGGCCCCGGATTAAAAAATTTTTACATCACCGTTTAATTTTAAATTCTTTTTAGGGGGAAGAATAAAAATCAATTATAACCCCACATCGGGGGCCAAATATTTTATGATGTATATGGTCATATTGAGTCATGTCGAATATCAGAATTCTGACATTCGAACATCGAGATATGATTATGTTGACTTTGAAGGGCCAGAATAAAAAAAATCTACATCACCCTATAATATTAAGTGATTTTTAAGGGAATCGAATATAAATCTATTTTGTCCCCTCATTGGCGGTCATATGCAGTTTGATATTTGGGGTCATATGGAGGATTAAAATAGAATATCAGAATCCTGACATTCAAATTTTGATGTATTTCGTTATTTCGACTTTTAAGGCCCGGGATTAAAATTTTTTTACATCACCGTTTAATTTTAAATTCCTTTTAGGGGGAAGAATAAAAATCAATTACAACCCCACATCGGCGGCCAAATATTTTATGATGTATGTGGTCATATTGAGTCATGTCGAATATCAGAATTCTGACATTCGAACATCGAGATATGATTATGTTGACTTTGAAGGGCCAGAATAAAAAAAATTCTACATCACCCTATAATATTAAGTGATTTTTAAGGGAATCGAATATAAATCTATTTGGTCCCCTCATTGGCGGTCATATGCAGTGTGATATTTGGGGTCATATGGAGGATTATATTGAATATCAGAATCCTGACATTCGAATTTTGATGTGTTTCGTTATTTCAACTTTTAAGGCCCCGGAAAAAAAATTTTTTACATCAACGTTTAATTTTAAATTCCATTTAGGGGGAAGAATAAAAATCAATTACAACCCCACATCGGCGGCCAAATATTTTATGATGCATGTGGTCATATTGAGTCATGTCGAATATCAGAATTCTGACATTCGAACATAGAGATATGATTATGTCACTTTGAAGGGCCAGAATAAAAAAATTCTACATCACCCTATAATATTAATTGATTTTTATGGGAATCAAATATAAATCTATTTTGTCCCCTAATTGGCGGTCATATGCAGTTTGATATTTGGGGTCATGTGGAGGATTATATTGAATATCAGAATCCTGACATTCGAATTTTGATGTATTTCGTTATTTCGACTTTTAAGGCCCCGGATTAAAAATTTTTTATATCACCGTTTAATTTTAAATTCCTTTTAGGGGGAGGAATAAAAATCAATTACAACCCCACATCGGCGGCCAAATATTTTATGATGTATGTGGTCATATTGATTCATGTCGAATATCAGAATTCTGACATTCGAACATCGAGATATGATTAATGTTGACTTTGAAGGGCCAGAATAAAAAAATTCTACATCACCCTATAATATTAAGTGATTTTTAAGGGAATCGAATATAAATCTATTTGGTCCCCTCATTGGCGGTCATATGCAGTGTGATATTTGGGGTCATATGGAGGATTAATTTGAATATCAGAATCCTGACATTCGAATTTTGATGTATTTCGTTATTTCTACTTTTAAGGCCCCGGATTAAAAATTTTTTTTACATCACCGTTTAATTTTAAATTCCTTTTAGGGGGAAGAATAAAAATCAATTACAACCTAACATCGGCGGCCAAATATTTTATGATGTATGTGGTCATATTGAAAAATGTCGAATATCAGAATTCTGACATTCGAACATCGAGATATGATTATGTTGACTTTGAAGGGCCAGAATAAAAAAATTCTACATCACCCTATAATATTAAGTGATTTTTATGGGAATCAAATATAAATCTATTTGGTCCCCTCATTGGCGGTCATATGCAGTGTGATATTTGGGGTCATATGGAGGATTATATTGAATATCAGAATCCTGACATTCGAATTTTGATGTATTTCGTTATTTCGACTTTTAAGGCCCCGGATTAAAATTTTTTTTACTTCACCGTTTAATTTTAAATTCCTTTTAGGGGGAAGAATAAAAATCAATTACAACCCCACATTGGCGGCCAAATAATTTATGATGTATGTGGTCTTATTGATTCATGTCGAATATCAGAATTCTGACATTCGAACATCGGGATATGATTATGTTGACTTTGAAGGCCAGAATAAAAAAATTCTACATCACCCTACATACTAAGTAATTTTTAAGGGAATCGAATATAAATCTATTTTGTCCCCTCATTGGCGGTCATATGCAGTGTGATATTTGGGGTCATATGGAGGATTATATTGAATATCAAAATCCTGACATTCGAATTTTGATGTATTTCGTTATTTCGACTTTTAAGGCCTGGGATTAAAATTTTTTTACATCACCGTTTAATTTTAAATTCCTTTTAGGGGGAAGAATAAAAATCAATTACAACCCCACATCGGCGGCCAAATATTTTATGATGTATGTGGTCATATTGAGTCATGTCGAATATCAGAATTCTGACATTCGAACATCGAGATATGATTATGTTGGATTTGAAGGGCCAGAATAAAAAAATTCTACATCACCCTATAATATTAAGTGATTTTTAAGGGAATCGAATATAAATCTATTTTGTCCCCTCATTGGCGGTCATATGCAGTTTGATATTTGGGGTCATGTGGAGGATTATATTGAATATCAGAATCCTGACATTCGAATTTTGATGTATTTCGTTATTTCGACTTTTAAGTACCCGGATTAAAAATTTTTTACATCACCGTTTAATTTTAAATTCCTTTTAGGGGGAGGAATAAAAATCAATTACAACCCCACATTGGCGGCCAAATAATTTATGATGTATGTGGTCATATTGATTCATGTCGAATATCAGAATTCTGACATTCGAACATCAGGATATGATTATGTTGACTTTGAAGGGCCAGAATAAAAAAATTCTACATCACCCTATAATACTAAGTAATTTTAAAGGGAATCGAATATAAATCTATTTTGTCCCCTCATTGGCGGTCATATGCAGTGTGATATTTGGGGTCATATGGAGGATTAGAATAGAATATCAGAATCCTGACATTCGAATTTTGATGTATTTCGTTATTTCGACTTTTAAGGCAAGGGATTAAAATTTTTTTACATCACCGTTTAATTTTAAATTCCTTTTAGGTGGAAGAATAAAAATCAATTACAACCCCACATCGGCGGCCAAATATTTTATGATGTATGTTATCATATTGAAAAATGTCGAATATCAGAATTCTGACATTCGAACATCGAGATATGATTATGTTGACTTTGAAGGGCCAGAATAAAAAAATTCTACATCACCCTATAATACTAAGTAATTTTTAAGGGAATCGAATATAAATCTATTTTGTCCCCTCATTGGCGGTCATATGCAGTGTGATATTTGGGGTCATATGGAGGATTATATTGAATATCAGAATCCTGACATTCGAATTTTGATGTATTTCGTTATTTCGACTTTTAAGGCCCCGGATTAAAAAATTTTTACATCACTGTTTAATTTTAAATTCTTTTTAGGGGGAAGAATAAAAATCAATTATAACCCCACATCGGGGGCCAAGTATTTTATGATGTATGTGGTCATATTGAGTCATGTCGAATATCAGAATTCTGACATTCGAACATAGAGATATGATTATGTCACTTTGAAGGGCCAGAATAAAAAAATTCTACATCACCCTATAATATTAATTGATTTTTATGGGAATCAAATATAAATCTATTTTGTCCCCTCATTGGCGGTCATATGCAGTGTGATATTTGGGGTCATATGGAGGATTATATTGAATATCAGAATCCTGACATTCGAATTTTGATGTATTTCGTTATTTCGACTTTTAAGGCCCCGGATTAAAATTTTTTTTACTTCACCGTTTAATTTTAAATTCCTTTTAGGGGGAAGAATAAAAATCAATTACAACCCCACATTGGCGGCCAAATAATTTATGATGTATGTGGTCATATTGATTCATGTCGAATATCAGAATTCTGACATTCGAACATCGGGATATGATTATGTTGACTTTGAAGGGCCAGAATAAAAAAATTCTACATCACCCTACATACTAAGTAATTTTTAAGGGAATCGAATATAAATCTATTTTGTCCCCTCATTGGCGGTCATATGCAGTGTGATATTTGGGGTCATATGGAGGATTATATTGAATATCAAAATCCTGACATTCGAATTTTGATGTATTTCGTTATTTCGACTTTTAAGGCCCCCGATTAAAAAATTTTTACATCACCGTTAAATTTTAAATTCTTTTTAGGGGGAAGAATAAAAATCAATTATAACCCCACATCGGGGGCCAAGTATTTTATGATGTATGTGGTCATATTGAGTGATGTCGAATATCAGAATTCTGACATTCGAACATCGAGATATGATTATGTTGACTTTGAAGGGCCAGAATAAAAAAAATTCTACATCACCCTATAATATTAAGTGATTTTTAAGGGAATCGAATATAAATCGATTTTGTCCCCTCATTGGCGGTCATATGCAGTTTGATATTTGGGGTCATGTGGAGGATTAGAATAGAATATCAGAATCCTGACATTCGAATTTTGATGTATTTCGTTATTTCGACTTTTAAGGCCTGGGATTAAAATTTTTTTACATCACCGTTTAATTTTAAATTCCTTTTAGGGGGAAGAATAAAAATCAATTACAACCCCACATCGGCGGCCAAATATTTTATGATGTATGTGGTCATATTGAGTCATGTCGAATATCAGAATTCTGACATTCGAACATCGAGATATGATTATGTTGGATTTGAAGGGCCAGAATAAAAAAATTCTACATCACCCTATAATATTAAGTGATTTTTAAGGGAATCGAATATAAATCTATTTTGTCCCCTCATTGGCGGTCATATGCAGTTTGATATTTGGGGTCATGTGGAGGATTATATTGAATATCAGAATCCTGACATTCGAATTTTGATGTATTTCGTTATTTCGACTTTTAAGTACCCGGATTAAAAATTTTTTACATCACCGTTTAATTTTAAATTCCTTTTAGGGGGAGGAATAAAAATCAATTACAACCCCACATTGGCGGCCAAATAATTTATGATGTATGTGGTCATATTGATTCATGTCGAATATCAGAATTCTGACATTCGAACATCGGGATATGATTATGTTGACTTTGAAGGGCCAGAATAAAAAAATTCTACATCACCCTATAATACTAAGTAATTTTTAAGGGAATCGAATATAAATCTATTTTGTCCCCTCATTGGCGGTCATATGCAGTGTGATATTTGGGGTCATATGGAGGATTAGAATAGAATATCAGAATCCTGACATTCGAATTTTGATGTATTTCGTTATTTCGACTTTTAAGGCAAGGGATTAAAATTTTTTTACATCACCGTTTAATTTTAAATTCCTTTTAGGGGGAAGAATAAAAATCAATTACAACCCCACATCGGGTGCCAAATATTTTATGATGTATGTTATCATATTGAAAAATGTCGAATATCAGAATTCTGACATTCGAACATCGAGATATGATTATGTTGACTTTGAAGGGCCAGAATAAAAAAATTCTACATCACCCTATAATACTAAGTAATTTTTAAGGGAATCGAATATAAATCTATTTTGTCCCCTCATTGGCGGTCATATGCAGTGTGATATTTGGGGTCATATGGAGGATTATATTGAATATCAGAATCCTGACATTCGAATTTTGATGTATTTCGTTATTTCGACTTTTAAGGCCCCGGATTAAAAAATTTTTACATCACTGTTTAATTTTAAATTCTTTTTAGGGGGAAGAATAAAAATCAATTATAACCCCACATCGGGGGCCAAGTATTTTATGATGTATGTGGTCATATTGAGTCATGTCGAATATCAGAATTCTGACATTCGAACATCGAGATATGATTATGTTGACTTTGAAGGGCCAGAATAAAAAAATTCTACATCACCCTATAATATTAAGTGATTTTTAAGGGAATCGAATATAAATCTATTTGGTCCCCTCATTGGCGGTCATATGCAGTGTGATATTTGGGGTCATATGGAGGATTATATTGAATATCAGAATCCTGACATTCGAATTTTGATGTATTTCGTTATTTCGACTTTTAAGGCCCGAGATTAAAAATTTTTTTACATCACCGTTTAATTTTAAATTCTTTTTAGGGGGAAGAATAAAAATCAATTATAACCCCACATCGGGGGCCAAGTATTTTATGATGTATGTGGTCATATTGAGTCATGTCGAATATCAGAATTCTGACATTCGAACATCGAGATATGATTATGTTGACTTTGAAGGGCCAGAATAAAAAAATTCTACATCACCCTATAATATTAAGTGATTTTTAAGGGAATCGAATATAAATCTATTTGGTCCCCTCATTGGCGGTCATATGCAGTGTGATATTTGGGGTCATATGGAGGATTATATTGAATATCAGAATCCTGACATTCGAATTTTGATGTATTTCGTTATTTCGACTTTTAAGGCCCGAGATTAAAAATTTTTTTACATCACCGTTTAATTTTAAATTCCTTTTAGGGGGAAGAATAAAAATCAATTACAACCCCACATCGGCGGCCAAATATTTTATGATGTATGTGGTCATATTGAAAAATGTCGAATATCAGAATTCTGACATACGAACATCGAGATATGATTATGTTGACTTTGAAGGGCCAGAATAAAAAAATTCTACATCACCCTATAATACTAAGTAATTTTAAAGGGAATCGAATATAAATCTATTTTGTCCCCTCATTGGCGGTCATATGCAGTGTGATATTTGGGGTCATATGGAGGATTAGAATAGAATATCAGAATCCTGACATTCGAATTTTGATGTATTTCGTTATTTCGACTTTTAAGGCAAGGGATTAAAATTTTTTTACATCACCGTTTAATTTTAAATTCCTTTTAGGTGGAAGAATAAAAATCAATTACAACCCCACATCGGCGGCCAAATATTTTATGATGTATGTTATCATATTGAAAAATGTCGAATATCAGAATTCTGACATTCGAACATCGAGATATGATTATGTTGACTTTGAAGGGCCAGAATAAAAAAATTCTACATCACCCTATAATACTAAGTAATTTTTAAGGGAATCGAATATAAATCTATTTTGTCCCCTCATTGGCGGTCATATGCAGTGTGATATTTGGGGTCATATGGAGGATTATATTGAATATCAGAATCCTGACATTCGAATTTTGATGTATTTCGTTATTTCGACTTTTAAGGCCCCGGATTAAAAAATTTTTACATCACTGTTTAATTTTAAATTCTTTTTAGGGGGAAGAATAAAAATCAATTATAACCCCACATCGGGGGCCAAGTATTTTATGATGTATGTGGTCATATTGAGTCATGTCGAATATCAGAATTCTGACATTCGAACATAGAGATATGATTATGTCACTTTGAAGGGCCAGAATAAAAAAATTCTACATCACCCTATAATATTAATTGATTTTTATGGGAATCAAATATAAATCTATTTTGTCCCCTCATTGGCGGTCATATGCAGTGTGATATTTGGGGTCATATGGAGGATTATATTGAATATCAGAATCCTGACATTCGAATTTTGATGTATTTCGTTATTTCGACTTTTAAGGCCCCGGATTAAAATTTTTTTTACTTCACCGTTTAATTTTAAATTCCTTTTAGGGGGAAGAATAAAAATCAATTACAACCCCACATTGGCGGCCAAATAATTTATGATGTATGTGGTCATATTGATTCATGTCGAATATCAGAATTCTGACATTCGAACATCGGGATATGATTATGTTGACTTTGAAGGGCCAGAATAAAAAAATTCTACATCACCCTACATACTAAGTAATTTTTAAGGGAATCGAATATAAATCTATTTTGTCCCCTCATTGGCGGTCATATGCAGTGTGATATTTGGGGTCATATGGAGGATTATATTGAATATCAAAATCCTGACATTCGAATTTTGATGTATTTCGTTATTTCGACTTTTAAGGCCCCCGATTAAAAAATTTTTACATCACCGTTAAATTTTAAATTCTTTTTAGGGGGAAGAATAAAAATCAATTATAACCCCACATCGGGGGCCAAGTATTTTATGATGTATGTGGTCATATTGAGTGATGTCGAATATCAGAATTCTGACATTCGAACATCAAGATATGATTATGTTGACTTTGAAGGGCCAGAATAAAAAAAATTCTACATCACCCTATAATATTAAGTGATTTTTAAGGGAATCGAATATAAATCGATTTTGTCCCCTCATTGGCGGTCATATGCAGTTTGATATTTGGGGTCATGTGGAGGATTAGAATAGAATATCAGAATCCTGACATTCGAATTTTGATGTATTTCGTTATTTCGACTTTTAAGGCCTGGGATTAAAATTTTTTTACATCACCGTTTAATTTTAAATTCCTTTTAGGGGGAAGAATAAAAATCAATTACAACCCCACATCGGCGGCCAAATATTTTATGATGTATGTGGTCATATTGAGTCATGTCGAATATCAGAATTCTGACATTCGAACATCGAGATATGATTATGTTGGATTTGAAGGGCCAGAATAAAAAAATTCTACATCACCCTATAATATTAAGTGATTTTTAAGGGAATCGAATATAAATCTATTTTGTCCCCTCATTGGCGGTCATATGCAGTTTGATATTTGGGGTCATGTGGAGGATTATATTGAATATCAGAATCCTGACATTCGAATTTTGATGTATTTCGTTATTTCGACTTTTAAGTACCCGGATTAAAAATTTTTTACATCACCGTTTAATTTTAAATTCCTTTTAGGGGGAGGAATAAAAATCAATTACAACCCCACATTGGCGGCCAAATAATTTATGATGTATGTGGTCATATTGATTCATGTCGAATATCAGAATTCTGACATTCGAACATCGGGATATGATTATGTTGACTTTGAAGGGCCAGAATAAAAAAATTCTACATCACCCTATAATACTAAGTAATTTTTAAGGGAATCGAATATAAATCTATTTTGTCCCCTCATTGGCGGTCATATGCAGTGTGATATTTGGGGTCATATGGAGGATTAGAATAGAATATCAGAATCCTGACATTCGAATTTTGATGTATTTCGTTATTTCGACTTTTAAGGCAAGGGATTAAAATTTTTTTACATCACCGTTTAATTTTAAATTCCTTTTAGGGGGAAGAATAAAAATCAATTACAACCCCACATCGGCGGCCAAATATTTTATGATGTATGTTATCATATTGAAAAATGTCGAATATCAGAATTCTGACATTCGAACATCGAGATATGATTATGTTGACTTTGAAGGGCCAGAATAAAAAAATTCTACATCACCCTATAATACTAAGTAATTTTTAAGGGAATCGAATATAAATCTATTTTGTCCCCTCATTGGCGGTCATATGCAGTGTGATATTTGGGGTCATATGGAGGATTATATTGAATATCAGAATCCTGACATTCGAATTTTGATGTATTTCGTTATTTCGACTTTTAAGGCCCCGGATTAAAAAATTTTTACATCACTGTTTAATTTTAAATTCTTTTTAGGGGGAAGAATAAAAATCAATTATAACCCCACATCGGGGGCCAAGTATTTTATGATGTATGTGGTCATATTGAGTCATGTCGAATATCAGAATTCTGACATTCGAACATCGAGATATGATTATGTTGACTTTGAAGGGCCAGAATAAAAAAATTCTACATCACCCTATAATATTAAGTGATTTTTAAGGGAATCGAATATAAATCTATTTGGTCCCCTCATTGGCGGTCATATGCAGTGTGATATTTGGGGTCATATGGAGGATTATATTGAATATCAGAATCCTGACATTCGAATTTTGATGTATTTCGTTATTTCGACTTTTAAGGCCCGAGATTAAAAATTTTTTTACATCACCGTTTAATTTTAAATTCTTTTTAGGGGGAAGAATAAAAATCAATTATAACCCCACATCGGGGGCCAAGTATTTTATGATGTATGTGGTCATATTGAGTCATGTCGAATATCAGAATTCTGACATTCGAACATCGAGATATGATTATGTTGACTTTGAAGGGCCAGAATAAAAAAATTCTACATCACCCTATAATATTAAGTGATTTTTAAGGGAATCGAATATAAATCTATTTGGTCCCCTCATTGGCGGTCACATGCAGTGTGATATTTGGGGTCATATGGAGGATTATATTGAATATCAGAATCCTGACATTCGAATTTTGATGTATTTCGTTATTTCGACTTTTAAGGCCCGAGATTAAAAATTTTTTTACATCACCGTTTAATTTTAAATTCCTTTTAGGGGGAAGAATAAAAATCAATTACAACCCCACATCGGCGGCCAAATATTTTATGATGTATGTGGTCATATTGAAAAATGTCGAATATCAGAATTCTGACATACGAACATCGAGATATGATTATGTTGACTTTGAAGGGCCAGAATAAAAAAATTCTACATCACCCTATAATACTAAGTAATTTTTAAGGGAATCGAATATAAATCTATTTTGTCCCCTCATTGGCGGTCATATGCAGTGTGATATTTGGGGTCATATGGAGGATTATATTGAATATCAGAATCCTGACATTCGAATTTTGATGTATTTCGTTATTTCGACTTTTAAGGCCCCGGATTAAAAAATTTTTACATCACCGTTTAATTTTAAATTTTTTTTAGGGGGAAGAATAAAAATCAATTATAACCCCACATCGGGGGCCAAGTATTTTATGATGTATGTGGTCATATTGAGTCATGTCGAATATCAGAATTCTGACATTCGAACATCGAGATATGATTATGTTGACTTTGAAGGGCCAGAATAAAAAAAATTCTACATCACCCTATAATATTAAGTGATTTTTAAGGGAATCGAATATAAATCTATTTTGTCCCCTCATTGGCAATCATATGCAGTTTGATATTTGGGGTCATATGGAGGATTAGAATAGAATATCAGAATCCTGACATTCGAATTTTGATGTATTTCGTTATTTCGACTTTTAAGGCCCGGGATTAAAATTTTTTTACATCACCGTTTAATTTTAAATTCCTTTTAGGGGGAAGAATAAAAATCAATTACAACCCCACATCGGCGGCCAAATATTTTATGATGTATGTGGTCATATTGAAAAACGTCGAATATCAGATTTCTGACATACGAACATCGAGATATGATTATGTTGACTTTGAAGGGCCAGAATAAAAAAATTCTACATCACCCTATAATACTAAGTAATTTTTAAAGGAATCGAATAAAAATCTATTTTGTCCCCTCATTGGCGGTCATATGCAGTGTGATATTTGGGGTCATATGGAGGATTATATTGAATATCAGAATCCTGACATTCGAATTTTGATGTATTTCGTTATTTCGACTTTTAAGGCCCCGGATTAAAAAATTTTTACATCCACGTTTAATTTTAAATTCTTTTTAGGGGGAAGAATAAAAATCAATTATAACCCCACATCGGGGGCCAAGTATTTTATGATGTATGTGGTCATATTGAGTCATGTCAAATATCAGAATTCTGACATTCGAACATCGAGATATGATTATGTTGACTTTGAAGGGCCAGAATAAAAAAAATTCTACATCACCCTATAATATTAAGTGATTTTTAAGGGAATCGAATATAAATCTATTTTGTCCCCTCATTGGCGGTCATATGCAGTTTGATATTTGGGGTCATATGGAGGATTAGAATAGAATATCAGAATCCTGACATTCGAATTTTGATGTATTTCGTTATTTCGACTTTTAAGGCCCGGGATTAAAATTTTTTTACATCACCGTTTAATTTTAAATTCCTTTTAGGGGGAAGAATAAAAATCAATTACAACCCCACATCGGCGGCCAAATATTTTATGATGTATGTGGTCATATTGAGTCATGTCGAATATCAGAATTCTGACATTCGAACATCGAGATATGATTATGTTGACTTTGAAGGGCCAGAATAAAAAAATTCTACATCACCCTATAATATTAAGTGATTTTTAAGGGAATCGAATATAAATCTATTTTGTCCCCTCATTGGCGGTCATATGCAGTTTGATATTTGGGGTCATGTGGAGGATTTTATTGAATATCAGAATCCTGACATTCGAATTTTGATGTATTTCGTTATTTCGACTTTTAAGGCCCCGGATTAAAAATTTTTTACATCACCGTTTAATTTTAAATTCCTTTTAGGGGGAAGAATAAAAATCAATTACAACCCCACATTGGCGGCCAAATAATTTATGATGTTTGTGGTCATATTGATTCATGTCGAATATCAGAATTCTGACATTCGAACATCGGGATATGATTATGTTGACTTTGAAGGGCCAGAATAAAAAAATTCTACATCACCCTATAATACTAAGTAATTTTTAAGGGAATCGAATATAAATATATTTTGTCCCCTCATTGGCGGTCATATGCAGTGTGATATTTGGGGTCATATGGAGGATTATATTGAATATCAGAATCCTGACATTCGAATTTTGATGTATTTCGTTATTTCGACTTTTAAGGCCCGGGATTAAAATTTTTTTACATCACCGTTTAATTTTAAATTCCTTTTAGGGGGAAGAATAAAAATCAATTACAACCCCACATCGGCGGCCAAATATTTTATGATGTATGTGGTCATATTGAGTCATGTCGAATATCAGAATTCTGACATTCGAACATCGAGATATGATTATGTTGACTTTAAAGGGCCAGAATAAAAAAATTCTACATCACCCTATAATACTAAGTAATTTTTAAGGGAATCGAATATAAATCTATTTTGTCCCCTCATTGGCGGTCATATGCAGTGTGATATCTGGGGTCATATGGAGGATTATATTGAATATCAGAATCCTGACATTCGAATTTTGATGTATTTCGTTATTTCGACTTTTAGGCCCCGGATTAAAAAATTTTTACATCACCGTTTAATTTTAAATTCTTTTTAGGGGGAAGAATAAAAATCAATTATAACCCCACATCGGGGGCCAAGTATTTTATGATGTATGTGGTCATATTGAGTCATGTCGAATATCAGAATTCTGACATTCGAACATCGAGATATGATTATGTTGACTTTGAAGGGCCAGAATAAAAAAAATTCTACATCACCCTATAATATTAAGTAATTTTTAAGGGAATAGAATATAAATCTATTTTGTCCCCTCATTGGCGGTCATATGCAGTTTGATATTTGGGGTCATATGGAGGATTAGAATAGAATATCAGAATCCTGACATTCGAATTTTGATGTATTTCGTTATTTCGACTTTTAAGGCCCGGGATTAAAATTTTTTTACATCACCGTTTAATTTTAAATTCCTTTTAGGGGGGAAGAATAAAAATCAATTACAACCCCACATCGGCGGCCAAATATTTTATGATGTATGTGGTCATATTGAAAAACGTCGAATATCAGAATTCTGACATACGAACATCGAGATATGATTATGTTGACTTTGAAGGGCCAGAATAAAAAAATTCTACATCACCCTATAATACTAAGTAATTTTTAAAGGAATCGAATAAAAATCTATTTTGTCCCCTCATTGGCGGTCATATGCAGTGTGATATTTGGGGGTCATATGGAGGATTATATTGAATATCAGAATCCTGACATTCGAATTTTGATGTATTTCGTTATTTCGACTTTTAAGGCCCCGGATTAAAAAATTTTTACATCCACGTTTAATTTTAAATTCTTTTAGGGGGAAGAATAAAAATCAATTATAACCCCACATCGGGGGCCAAGTATTTTATGATGTATGTGGTCATATTGAGTCATGTCGAATATCAGAATTCTGACATTCGAACATCGAGATATGATTATGTTGACTTTGAAGGGCCAGAATAAAAAAAATTCTACATCACCCTATAATATTAAGTGATTTTTAAGGGAATCGAATATAAATCTATTTTGTCCCCTCATTGGCGGTCATATGCAGTTTGATATTTGGGGTCATATGGAGGATTAGAATAGAATATCAGAATCCTGACATTCGAATTTTGATGTATTTCGTTATTTCGACTTTTAAGGCCCGGGATTAAAATTTTTTTACATCACCGTTTAATTTTAAATTCCTTTTAGGGGGAAGAATAAAAATCAATTACAACCCCCACATCGGCGGCCAAATATTTTATGATGTATGTGGTCATATTGAGTCATGTCGAATATCAGAATTCTGACATTCGAACATCGAGATATGATTATGTTGACTTTGAAGGGCCAGAATAAAAAAATTCTACATCACCCTATAATATTAAGTGATTTTTAAGGGAATCGAATATAAATCTATTTTGTCCCCTCATTGGCGGTCATATGCAGTTTGATATTTGGGGTCATGTGGAGGATTTTATTGAATATCAGAATCCTGACATTCGAATTTTGATGTATTTCGTTATTTCGACTTTTAAGGCCCCGGATTAAAAATTTTTTACATCACCGTTTAATTTTAAATTCCTTTTAGGGGGAAGAATAAAATCAATTACAACCCCACATTGGCGGCCAAATAATTTATGATGTTTGTGGTCATATTGATTCATGTCGAATATCAGAATTCTGACATTCGAACATCGGGATATGATTATGTTGACTTTGAAGGGCCAGAATAAAAAAATTCTACATCACCCTATAATACTAAGTAATTTTTAAGGGAATCGAATATAAATATATTTTGTCCCCTCATTGGCGGTCATATGCAGTGTGATATTTGGGGTCATATGGAGGATTATATTGAATATCAGAATCCTGACATTCGAATTTTGATGTATTTCGTTATTTCGACTTTTAAGGCCCGGGATTAAAATTTTTTTACATCACCGTTTAATTTTAAATTCCTTTTAGGGGGAAGAATAAAAATCAATTACAACCCCACATCGGCGGCCAAATATTTTATGATGTATGTGGTCATATTGAGTCATGTCGAATATCAGAATTCTGACATTCGAACATCGAGATATGATTATGTTGACTTTAAAGGGCCAGAATAAAAAAATTCTACATCACCCTATAATACTAAGTAATTTTTAAGGGAATCGAATATAAATCTATTTTGTCCCCTCATTGGCGGTCATATGCAGTGTGATATCTGGGGTCATATGGAGGATTATATTGAATATCAGAATCCTGACATTCGAATTTTGATGTATTTCGTTATTTCGACTTTTAAGGCCCCGGATTAAAAAATTTTTACATCACCGTTTAATTTTAAATTCTTTTTAGGGGGGAAGAATAAAAATCAATTATAACCCCACATCGGGGGCCAAGTATTTTATGATGTATGTGGTCATATTGAGTCATGTCGAATATCCGAATTCTGACATTCGAACATCGAGATATGATTATGTTGACTTTGAAGGGCCAGAATAAAAAAAATTCTACATCACCCTATAATATTAAGTAATTTTTAAGGGAATAGAATATAAATCTATTTTGTCCCCTCATTGGCGGTCATATGCAGTTTGATATTTGGGGTCATATGGAGGATTAGAATAGAATATCAGAATCCTGACATTCGAATTTTGATGTATTTCGTTATTTCGACTTTTAAGGCCCGGGATTAAAATTTTTTTACATCACCGTTTAATTTTAAATTCCTTTTAGGGGGAAGAATAAAAATCAATTACAACCCCACATCGGCGGCCAAATATTTTATGATGTATGTTATCATATTGAAAAATGTCGAATATCAGAATTCTGACATTCGAACATCGAGATATGATTATGTTGACTTTGAAGGGCCAGAATAAAAAAATTCTACATCACCCTATAATACTAAGTAATTTTTAAGGGAATCGAATATAAATCTATTTTGTCCCCTCATTGGCGGTCATATGCAGTGTGATATTTGGGGTCATATGGAGGATTATATTGAATATCAGAATCCTGACATTCGAATTTTGATGTATTTCGTTATTTCGACTTTTAAGGCCCCGGATTAAAAAATTTTTACATCACTGTTTAATTTTAAATTCTTTTTAGGGGGAAGAATAAAAATCAATTATAACCCCACATCGGGGGCCAAGTATTTTATGATGTATGTGGTCATATTGAGTCATGTCGAATATCAGAATTCTGACATTCGAACATCGAGATATGATTATGTTGACTTTGAAGGGCCAGAATAAAAAAATTCTACATCACCCTATAATATTAAGTGATTTTTAAGGGAATCGAATATAAATCTATTTGGTCCCCTCATTGGCGGTCATATGCAGTGTGATATTTGGGGGTCATATGGAGGATTATATTGAATATCAGAATCCTGACATTCGAATTTTGATGTATTTCGTTATTTCGACTTTTAAGGCCCGAGATTAAAAATTTTTTTACATCACCGTTTAATTTTAAATTCTTTTTAGGGGGAAGAATAAAAATCAATTATAACCCCACATCGGGGGCCAAGTATTTTATGATGTATGTGGTCATATTGAGTCATGTCGAATATCAGAATTCTGACATTCGAACATCGAGATATGATTATGTTGACTTTGAAGGGCCAGAATAAAAAAATTCTACATCACCCTATAATATTAAGTGATTTTTAAGGGAATCGAATATAAATCTATTTGGTCCCCTCATTGGCGGTCATATGCAGTGTGATATTTGGGGTCATATGGAGGATTATATTGAATATCAGAATCCTGACATTCGAATTTTGATGTATTTCGTTATTTCGACTTTTAAGGCCCGAGATTAAAAATTTTTTTACATCACCGTTTAATTTTAAATTCCTTTTAGGGGGAAGAATAAAAATCAATTACAACCCCACATCGGCGGCCAAATATTTTATGATGTATGTGGTCATATTGAAAAATGTCGAATATCAGAATTCTGACATACGAACATCGAGATATGATTATGTTGACTTTGAAGGGCCAGAATAAAAAAATTCTACATCACCCTATAATACTAAGTAATTTTAAAGGGAATCGAATATAAATCTATTTTGTCCCCTCATTGGCGGTCATATGCAGTGTGATATTTGGGGTCATATGGAGGATTAGAATAGAATATCAGAATCCTGACATTCGAATTTTGATGTATTTCGTTATTTCGACTTTTAAGGCAAGGGATTAAAATTTTTTTACATCACCGTTTAATTTTAAATTCCTTTTAGGTGGAAGAATAAAAATCAATTACAACCCCACATCGGCGGCCAAATATTTTATGATGTATGTTATCATATTGAAAAATGTCGAATATCAGAATTCTGACATTCGAACATCGAGATATGATTATGTTGACTTTGAAGGGCCAGAATAAAAAAATTCTACATCACCCTATAATACTAAGTAATTTTTAAGGGAATCGAATATAAATCTATTTTGTCCCCTCATTGGCGGTCATATGCAGTGTGATATTTGGGGTCATATGGAGGATTATATTGAATATCAGAATCCTGACATTCGAATTTTGATGTATTTCGTTATTTCGACTTTTAAGGCCCCGGATTAAAAAATTTTTACATCACTGTTTAATTTTAAATTCTTTTTAGGGGGAAGAATAAAAATCAATTATAACCCCACATCGGGGGCCAAGTATTTTATGATGTATGTGGTCATATTGAGTCATGTCGAATATCAGAATTCTGACATTCGAACATAGAGATATGATTATGTCACTTTGAAGGGCCAGAATAAAAAAATTCTACATCACCCTATAATATTAATTGATTTTTATGGGAATCAAATATAAATCTATTTTGTCCCCTCATTGGCGGTCATATGCAGTGTGATATTTGGGGTCATATGGAGGATTATATTGAATATCAGAATCCTGACATTCGAATTTTGATGTATTTCGTTATTTCGACTTTTAAGGCCCCGGATTAAAATTTTTTTTACTTCACCGTTTAATTTTAAATTCCTTTTAGGGGGAAGAATAAAAATCAATTACAACCCCACATTGGCGGCCAAATAATTTATGATGTATGTGGTCATATTGATTCATGTCGAATATCAGAATTCTGACATTCGAACATCGGGATATGATTATGTTGACTTTGAAGGGCCAGAATAAAAAAATTCTACATCACCCTACATACTAAGTAATTTTTAAGGGAATCGAATATAAATCTATTTTGTCCCCTCATTGGCGGTCATATGCAGTGTGATATTTGGGGTCATATGGAGGATTATATTGAATATCAAAATCCTGACATTCGAATTTTGATGTATTTCGTTATTTCGACTTTTAAGGCCCCCGATTAAAAAATTTTTACATCACCGTTAAATTTTAAATTCTTTTTAGGGGGAAGAATAAAAATCAATTATAACCCCACATCGGGGGCCAAGTATTTTATGATGTATGTGGTCATATTGAGTGATGTCGAATATCAGAATTCTGACATTCGAACATCGAGATATGATTATGTTGACTTTGAAGGGCCAGAATAAAAAAAATTCTACATCACCCTATAATATTAAGTGATTTTTAAGGGAATCGAATATAAATCGATTTTGTCCCCTCATTGGCGGTCATATGCAGTTTGATATTTGGGGTCATGTGGAGGATTAGAATAGAATATCAGAATCCTGACATTCGAATTTTGATGTATTTCGTTATTTCGACTTTTAAGGCCTGGGATTAAAATTTT
The DNA here is from genome assembly GCA_024610705.1 of Tetragnatha versicolor. Taxonomy (NCBI): domain Eukaryota; kingdom Metazoa; phylum Arthropoda; class Arachnida; order Araneae; family Tetragnathidae; genus Tetragnatha; species Tetragnatha versicolor. The sequence goes on from JANDEH010000001.1 coordinate 62,678,045, forward strand.
TTTACATCACCGTTTAATTTTAAATTCCTTTTAGGGGGGAAGAATAAAAATCAATTACAACCCCACATCGGCGGCCAAATATTTTATGATGTATGTGGTCATATTGAGACATGTCGAATATCAGAATTCTGACATTCGAACATCGAGATATGATTATGTTGGATTTGAAGGGCCAGAATAAAAAAATTCTACATCACCCTATAATATTAAGTGATTTTTAAGGGAATCGAATATAAATCTATTTTGTCCCCTCATTGGCGGTCATATGCAGTGTGATATTTGGGGTCATATGGAGGATTAGAATAGAATATCAGAATCCTGACATTCGAATTTTGATGTATTTCGTTATTTCGACTTTTAAGGCAAGGGATTAAAATTTTTTTACATCACCGTTTAATTTTAAATTCCTTTTAGGTGGAAGAATAAAAATCAATTACAACCCCACATCGGCGGCCAAATATTTTATGATGTATGTTATCATATTGAAAAATGTCGAATATCAGAATTCTGACATTCGAACATCGAGATATGATTATGTTGACTTTGAAGGGCCAGAATAAAAAAATTCTACATCACCCTATAATACTAAGTAATTTTTAAGGGAATCGAATATAAATCTATTTTGTCCCCTCATTGGCGGTCATATGCAGTGTGATATTTGGGGTCATATGGAGGATTATATTGAATATCAGAATCCTGACATTCGAATTTTGATGTATTTCGTTATTTCGACTTTTAAGGCCCCGGATTAAAAAATTTTTACATCACTGTTTAATTTTAAATTCTTTTTAGGGGGAAGAATAAAAATCAATTATAACCCCACATCGGGGGCCAAGTATTTTATGATGTATGTGGTCATATTGAGTCATGTCGAATATCAGAATTCTGACATTCGAACATAGAGATATGATTATGTCACTTTGAAGGGCCAGAATAAAAAAATTCTACATCACCCTATAATATTAATTGATTTTTATGGGAATCAAATATAAATCTATTTTGTCCCCTCATTGGCGGTCATATGCAGTGTGATATTTGGGGTCATATGGAGGATTATATTGAATATCAGAATCCTGACATTCGAATTTTGATGTATTTCGTTATTTCGACTTTTAAGGCCCCGGATTAAAATTTTTTTTACTTCACCGTTTAATTTTAAATTCCTTTTAGGGGGAAGAATAAAAATCAATTACAACCCCACATTGGCGGCCAAATAATTTATGATGTATGTGGTCATATTGATTCATGTCGAATATCAGAATTCTGACATTCGAACATCGGGATATGATTATGTTGACTTTGAAGGGCCAGAATAAAAAAAATTCTACATCACCCTACATACTAAGTAATTTTTAAGGGAATCGAATATAAATCTATTTTGTCCCCTCATTGGCGGTCATATGCAGTGTGATATTTGGGGTCATATGGAGGATTATATTGAATATCAAAATCCTGACATTCGAATTTTGATGTATTTCGTTATTTCGACTTTTAAGGCCCCCGATTAAAAAATTTTTACATCACCGTTAAATTTTAAATTCTTTTTAGGGGAAGAATAAAAATCAATTATAACCCCACATCGGGGGCCAAGTATTTTATGATGTATGTGGTCATATTGAGTGATGTCGAATATCAGAATTCTGACATTCGAACATCGAGATATGATTATGTTGACTTTGAAGGGCCAGAATAAAAAAAATTCTACATCACCCTATAATATTAAGTGATTTTTAAGGGAATCGAATATAAATCGATTTTGTCCCCTCATTGGCGGTCATATGCAGTTTGATATTTGGGGTCATGTGGAGGATTAGAATAGAATATCAGAATCCTGACATTCGAATTTTGATGTATTTCGTTATTTCGACTTTTAAGGCCTGGGATTAAAATTTTTTTACATCACCGTTTAATTTTAAATTCCTTTTAGGGGGAAGAATAAAAATCAATTACAACCCCACATCGGCGGCCAAATATTTTATGATGTATGTGGTCATATTGAGTCATGTCGAATATCAGAATTCTGACATTCGAACATCGAGATATGATTATGTTGGATTTGAAGGGCCAGAATAAAAAAATTCTACATCACCCTATAATATTAAGTGATTTTTAAGGGAATCGAATATAAATCTATTTTGTCCCCTCATTGGCGGTCATATGCAGTTTGATATTTGGGGTCATGTGGAGGATTATATTGAATATCAGAATCCTGACATTCGAATTTTGATGTATTTCGTTATTTCGACTTTTAAGTACCCGGATTAAAAATTTTTTACATCACCGTTTAATTTTAAATTCCTTTTAGGGGGAGGTTTAAAAATCAATTACAACCCCACATTGGCGGCCAAATAATTTATGATGTATGTGGTCATATTGATTCATGTCGAATATCAGAATTCTGACATTCGAACATCGGGATATGATTATGTTGACTTTGAAGGGCCAGAATAAAAAAATTCTACATCACCCTATAATACTAAGTAATTTTTAAGGGAATCGAATATAAATCTATTTTGTCCCCTCATTGGCGGTCATATGCAGTGTGATATTTGGGGTCATATGGAGGATTAGAATAGAATATCAGAATCCTGACATTCGAATTTTGATGTATTTCGTTATTTCGACTTTTAAGGCAAGGGATTAAAATTTTTTTACATCACCGTTTAATTTTAAATTCCTTTTAGGGGGAAGAATAAAAATCAATTACAACCCCACATCGGCGGCCAAATATTTTATGATGTATGTTATCATATTGAAAAATGTCGAATATCAGAATTCTGACATTCGAACATCGAGATATGATTATGTTGACTTTGAAGGGCCAGAATAAAAAAATTCTACATCACCCTATAATACTAAGTAATTTTTAAGGGAATCGAATATAAATCTATTTTGTCCCCTCATTGGCGGTCATATGCAGTGTGATATTTGGGGTCATATGGAGGATTATATTGAATATCAGAATCCTGACATTCGAATTTTGATGTATTTCGTTATTTCGACTTTTAAGGCCCCGGATTAAAAAATTTTTACATCACTGTTTAATTTTAAATTCTTTTTAGGGGGAAGAATAAAAATCAATTATAACCCCACATCGGGGGCCAAGTATTTTATGATGTATGTGGTCATATTGAGTCATGTCGAATATCAGAATTCTGACATTCGAACATCGAGATATGATTATGTTGACTTTGAAGGGCCAGAATAAAAAAATTCTACATCACCCTATAATATTAAGTGATTTTTAAGGGAATCGAATATAAATCTATTTGGTCCCCTCATTGGCGGTCATATGCAGTGTGATATTTGGGGTCATATGGAGGATTATATTGAATATCAGAATCCTGACATTCGAATTTTGATGTATTTCGTTATTTCGACTTTTAAGGCCCGAGATTAAAAATTTTTTTACATCACCGTTTAATTTTAAATTCTTTTTAGGGGGAAGAATAAAAATCAATTATAACCCCACATCGGGGGCCAAGTATTTTATGATGTATGTGGTCATATTGAGTCATGTCGAATATCAGAATTCTGACATTCGAACATCGAGATATGATTATGTTGACTTTGAAGGGCCAGAATAAAAAAATTCTACATCACCCTATAATATTAAGTGATTTTTAAGGGAATCGAATATAAATCTATTTGGTCCCCTCATTGGCGGTCATATGCAGTGTGATATTTGGGGTCATATGGAGGATTATATTGAATATCAGAATCCTGACATTCGAATTTTGATGTATTTCGTTATTTCGACTTTTAAGGCCCGAGATTAAAAATTTTTTTACATCACCGTTTAATTTTAAATTCCTTTTAGGGGGAAGAATAAAAATCAATTACAACCCCACATCGGCGGCCAAATATTTTATGATGTATGTGGTCATATTGAAAAATGTCGAATATCAGAATTCTGACATACGAACATCGAGATATGATTATGTTGACTTTGAAGGGCCAGAATAAAAAAATTCTACATCACCCTATAATACTAAGTAATTTTTAAGGGAATCGAATATAAATCTATTTTGTCCCCTCATTGGCGGTCATATGCAGTGTGATATTTGGGGTCATATGGAGGATTATATTGAATATCAGAATCCTGACATTCGAATTTTGATGTATTTCGTTATTTCGACTTTTAAGGCCCCGGATTAAAAAATTTTTACATCACCGTTTAATTTTAAATTTTTTTTAGGGGGAAGAATAAAAATCAATTATAACCCCACATCGGGGGCCAAGTATTTTATGATGTATGTGGTCATATTGAGTCATGTCGAATATCAGAATTCTGACATTCGAACATCGAGATATGATTATGTTGACTTTGAAGGGCCAGAATAAAAAAAATTCTACATCACCCTATAATATTAAGTGATTTTTAAGGGAATCGAATATAAATCTATTTTGTCCCCTCATTGGCGGTCATATGCAGTTTGATATTTGGGGTCATATGGAGGATTAGAATAGAATATCAGAATCCTGACATTCGAATTTTGATGTATTTCGTTATTTCGACTTTTAAGGCCCGGGATTAAAATTTTTTTACATCACCGTTTAATTTTAAATTCCTTTTAGGGGGAAGAATAAAAATCAATTACAACCCCACATCGGCGGCCAAATATTTTATGATGTATGTGGTCATATTGAAAAACGTCGAATATCAGATTTCTGACATACGAACATCGAGATATGATTATGTTGACTTTGAAGGGCCAGAATAAAAAAATTCTACATCACCCTATAATACTAAGTAATTTTTAAAGGAATCGAATAAAAATCTATTTTGTCCCCTCATTGGCGGTCATATGCAGTGTGATATTTGGGGTCATATGGAGGATTATATTGAATATCAGAATCCTGACATTCGAATTTTGATGTATTTCGTTATTTCGACTTTTAAGGCCCCGGATTAAAAAATTTTTACATCCACGTTTAATTTTAAATTCTTTTTAGGGGGAAGAATAAAAATCAATTATAACCCCACATCGGGGGCCAAGTATTTTATGATGTATGTGGTCATATTGAGTCATGTCAAATATCAGAATTCTGACATTCGAACATCGAGATATGATTATGTTGACTTTGAAGGGCCAGAATAAAAAAAATTCTACATCACCCTATAATATTAAGTGATTTTTAAGGGAATCGAATATAAATCTATTTTGTCCCCTCATTGGCGGTCATATGCAGTTTGATATTTGGGGTCATATGGAGGATTAGAATAGAATATCAGAATCCTGACATTCGAATTTTGATGTATTTCGTTATTTCGACTTTTAAGGCCCGGGATTAAAATTTTTTTACATCACCGTTTAATTTTAAATTCCTTTTAGGGGGAAGAATAAAAATCAATTACAACCCCACATCGGCGGCCAAATATTTTATGATGTATGTGGTCATATTGAGTCATGTCGAATATCAGAATTCTGACATTCGAACATCGAGATATGATTATGTTGACTTTGAAGGGCCAGAATAAAAAAATTCTACATCACCCTATAATATTAAGTGATTTTTAAGGGAATCGAATATAAATCTATTTTGTCCCCTCATTGGCGGTCATATGCAGTTTGATATTTGGGGTCATGTGGAGGATTTTATTGAATATCAGAATCCTGACATTCGAATTTTGATGTATTTCGTTATTTCGACTTTTAAGGCCCCGGATTAAAAATTTTTTACATCACCGTTTAATTTTAAATTCCTTTTAGGGGGAAGAATAAAAATCAATTACAACCCCACATTGGCGGCCAAATAATTTATGATGTTTGTGGTCATATTGATTCATGTCGAATATCAGAATTCTGACATTCGAACATCGGGATATGATTATGTTGACTTTGAAGGGCCAGAATAAAAAAATTCTACATCACCCTATAATACTAAGTAATTTTTAAGGGAATCGAATATAAATATATTTTGTCCCCTCATTGGCGGTCATATGCAGTGTGATATTTGGGGTCATATGGAGGATTATATTGAATATCAGAATCCTGACATTCGAATTTTGATGTATTTCGTTATTTCGACTTTTAAGGCCCGGGATTAAAATTTTTTTACATCACCGTTTAATTTTAAATTCCTTTTAGGGGGAAGAATAAAAATCAATTACAACCCCACATCGGCGGCCAAATATTTTATGATGTATGTGGTCATATTGAGTCATGTCGAATATCAGAATTCTGACATTCGAACATCGAGATATGATTATGTTGACTTTAAAGGGCCAGAATAAAAAAATTCTACATCACCCTATAATACTAAGTAATTTTTAAGGGAATCGAATATAAATCTATTTTGTCCCCTCATTGGCGGTCATATGCAGTGTGATATCTGGGGTCATATGGAGGATTATATTGAATATCAGAATCCTGACATTCGAATTTTGATGTATTTCGTTATTTCGACTTTTAAGGCCCCGGATTAAAAAATTTTTACATCACCGTTTAATTTTAAATTCTTTTTAGGGGGAAGAATAAAAATCAATTATAACCCCACATCGGGGGCCAAGTATTTTATGATGTATGTGGTCATATTGAGTCATGTCGAATATCAGAATTCTGACATTCGAACATCGAGATATGATTATGTTGACTTTGAAGGGCCAGAATAAAAAAAATTCTACATCACCCTATAATATTAAGTAATTTTTAAGGGAATAGAATATAAATCTATTTTGTCCCCTCATTGGCGGTCATATGCAGTTTGATATTTGGGGTCATATGGAGGATTAGAATAGAATATCAGAATCCTGACATTCGAATTTTGATGTATTTCGTTATTTCGACTTTTAAGGCCCGGGATTAAAATTTTTTTACATCACCGTTTAATTTTAAATTCCTTTTAGGGGGAAGAATAAAAATCAATTACAACCCCACATCGGCGGCCAAATATTTTATGATGTATGTGGTCATATTGAAAAACGTCGAATATCAGAATTCTGACATACGAACATCGAGATATGATTATGTTGACTTTGAAGGGCCAGAATAAAAAAATTCTACATCACCCTATAATACTAAGTAATTTTTAAAGGAATCGAATAAAAATCTATTTTGTCCCCTCATTGGCGGTCATATGCAGTGTGATATTTGGGGTCATATGGAGGATTATATTGAATATCAGAATCCTGACATTCGAATTTTGATGTATTTCGTTATTTCGACTTTTAAGGCCCCGGATTAAAAAATTTTTACATCCACGTTTAATTTTAAATTCTTTTTAGGGGGAAGAATAAAAATCAATTATAACCCCACATCGGGGGCCAAGTATTTTATGATGTATGTGGTCATATTGAGTCATGTCGAATATCAGAATTCTGACATTCGAACATCGAGATATGATTATGTTGACTTTGAAGGGCCAGAATAAAAAAAATTCTACATCACCCTATAATATTAAGTGATTTTTAAGGGAATCGAATATAAATCTATTTTGTCCCCTCATTGGCGGTCATATGCAGTTTGATATTTGGGGTCATATGGAGGATTAGAATAGAATATCAGAATCCTGACATTCGAATTTTGATGTATTTCGTTATTTCGACTTTTAAGGCCCGGGATTAAAATTTTTTTACATCACCGTTTAATTTTAAATTCCTTTTAGGGGGAAGAATAAAAATCAATTACAACCCCACATCGGCGGCCAAATATTTTATGATGTATGTGGTCATATTGAGTCATGTCGAATATCAGAATTCTGACATTCGAACATCGAGATATGATTATGTTGACTTTGAAGGGCCAGAATAAAAAAATTCTACATCACCCTATAATATTAAGTGATTTTTAAGGGAATCGAATATAAATCTATTTTGTCCCCTCATTGGCGGTCATATGCAGTTTGATATTTGGGGTCATGTGGAGGATTTTATTGAATATCAGAATCCTGACATTCGAATTTTGATGTATTTCGTTATTTCGACTTTTAAGGCCCCGGATTAAAAATTTTTTACATCACCGTTTAATTTTAAATTCCTTTTAGGGGGAAGAATAAAAATCAATTACAACCCCACATTGGCGGCCAAATAATTTATGATGTTTGTGGTCATATTGATTCATGTCGAATATCAGAATTCTGACATTCGAACATCGGGATATGATTATGTTGACTTTGAAGGGCCAGAATAAAAAAATTCTACATCACCCTATAATACTAAGTAATTTTTAAGGGAATCGAATATAAATATATTTTGTCCCCTCATTGGCGGTCATATGCAGTGTGATATTTGGGGTCATATGGAGGATTATATTGAATATCAGAATCCTGACATTCGAATTTTGATGTATTTCGTTATTTCGACTTTTAAGGCCCGGGATTAAAATTTTTTTACATCACCGTTTAATTTTAAATTCCTTTTAGGGGGAAGAATAAAAATCAATTACAACCCCACATCGGCGGCCAAATATTTTATGATGTATGTGGTCATATTGAGTCATGTCGAATATCAGAATTCTGACATTCGAACATCGAGATATGATTATGTTGACTTTAAAGGGCCAGAATAAAAAAATTCTACATCACCCTATAATACTAAGTAATTTTTAAGGGAATCGAATATAAATCTATTTTGTCCCCTCATTGGCGGTCATATGCAGTGTGATATCTGGGGTCATATGGAGGATTATATTGAATATCAGAATCCTGACATTCGAATTTTGATGTATTTCGTTATTTCGACTTTTAAGGCCCCGGATTAAAAAATTTTTACATCACCGTTTAATTTTAAATTCTTTTTAGGGGGAAGAATAAAAATCAATTATAACCCCACATCGGGGGCCAAGTATTTTATGATGTATGTGGTCATATTGAGTCATGTCGAATATCCGAATTCTGACATTCGAACATCGAGATATGATTATGTTGACTTTGAAGGGCCAGAATAAAAAAAATTCTACATCACCCTATAATATTAAGTAATTTTTAAGGGAATAGAATATAAATCTATTTTGTCCCCTCATTGGCGGTCATATGCAGTTTGATATTTGGGGTCATATGGAGGATTAGAATAGAATATCAGAATCCTGACATTCGAATTTTGATGTATTTCGTTATTTCGACTTTTAAGGCCGGGGATTAAAATTTTTTTACATCACCGTTTAATTTTAAATTCCTTTTAGGGGGAAGAATAAAAATCAATTACAACCCCACATCGGCGGCCAAATATTTTATGATGTATGTGGTCATATTGAGTCATGTCGAATATCAGAATTCTGACATTCGAACATCGAGATATGATTATGTTGACTTTGAAGGGCCAGAATAAAAAAAATTCTACATCACCCTATAATATTAAGTGATTTTTAAAGGAATCGAATATAAATCCATTTTGTCCCCTCATTGGCGGTCATATGCAGTTTGATATTTGGGGTAATATGGAGGATTAGAATAGAATATCAGAATCCTGACATTCGAATTTTGATGTATTTCGTTATTTCGACTTTTAAGGCCCGGGATTAAAATTTTTTTACATCACCGTTTAATTTTAAATTCCTTTTAGGGGGAAGAATAAAAATCAATTACAACCCCACATCGGCGGCCAAATATTTTATGATGTATGTGGTCATATTGAGTCATGTCGAATATCAGAATTCTGACATTCGAACATCGAGATATGATTATGTTGACTTTGAAGGGCCAGAATAAAAAAATTCTACATCACCCTATAATATTAAGTGATTTTTAAGGGAATCGAATATAAATCTATTTTGTCCCCTCATTGGCGGTCATGCAGTTTGATATTTGGGGTCATGTGGAGGATTTTATTGAATATCAGAATCCTGACATTCGAATTTTGATGTATTTCGTTATTTCGACTTTTAAGGCCCCGGATTAAAAATTTTTTACATCACCGTTTAATTTTAAATTCCTTTTAAGGGGAAGAATAAAAATCAATTACAACCCCACATTGGCGGCCAAATAATTTATGATGTTTGTGGTCATATTGATTCATGTCGAATATCAGAATTCTGACATTCGAACATCGGGATATGATTATGTTGACTTTGAAGGGCCAGAATAAAAAAATTCTACATCACCCTATAATACTAAGTAATTTTTAAGGGAATCGAATATAAATATATTTTGTCCCCTCATTGGCGGTCATATGCAGTGTGATATTTGGGGTCATATGGAGGATTATATTGAATATCAGAATCCTGACATTCGAATTTTGATGTATTTCGTTATTTCGACTTTTAAGGCCCGGGATTAAAATTTTTTTACATCACCGTTTAATTTTAAATTCCTTTTAGGGGGAAGAATAAAAATCAATTACAACCCCACATCGGCGGCCAAATATTTTATGATGTATGTGGTCATATTGAGTCATGTCGAATATCAGAATTCTGACATTCGAACATCGAGATATGATTATGTTGACTTTGAAGGGCCAGAATATAAAAATTCTACATCACCCTATAATACTAAGTAATTTTTAAGGGAATCGAATATAAATCTATTTTGTCCCCTCATTGGCGGTCATATGCAGTGTGATATCTGGGGTCATATGGAGGATTATATTGAATATCAGAATCCTGACATTCGAATTTTGATGTATTTCGTTATTTCGACTTTTAAGGCCCCGGATTAAAAAATTTTTACATCACCGTTTAATTTTAAATTCTTTTTAGGGGGAAGAATAAAAATCAATTATAACCCCACATCGGGGGCCAAGTATTTTATGATGTATGTGGTCATATTGAGTCATGTCGAATATCAGAATTCTGACATTCGAACATCGAGATATGATTATGTTGACTTTGAAGGGCCAGAATAAAAAAAATTCTACATCACCCTATAATATTAAGTAATTTTTAAGGGAATAGAATATAAATCTATTTTGTCCCCTCATTGGCGGTCATATGCAGTTTGATATTTGGGGTCATATGGAGGATTAGAATAGAATATCAGAATCCTGACATTCGAATTTTGATGTATTTCGTTATTTCGACTTTTAAGGCCCGGGATTAAAATTTTTTTACATCACCGTTTAATTTTAAATTCCTTTTAGGCAGAAGAATAAAAATCAATTACAACCCCACATCGGCGGCCAAATATTTTATGATGTATGTGGTCATATTGAGTCATGTCGAATATCAGAATTCTGACATTCGAACATCGAGATATGATTATGTTGACTTTGAAGGGCCAGAATAAAAAAAATTCTACATCACCCTATAATATTAGGTGATTTTTAAAGGAATCGAATATAAATCTATTTTGTCCCCTCATTGGCGGTCATATGCAGTTTGATATTTTGGGGTCATATGGAGGATTAGAATAGAATATCAGAATCCTGACATTCGAATTTTGATGTATTTCGTTATTTCGACTTTTAAGGCCCGGGATTAAAATTTTTTTACATCACCGTTTAATTTTAAATTCCTTTTAGGGGGAAGAATAAAAATCAATTACAACCCCACATCGGCGGCCAAATATTTTATGATGTATGTGTTCATATTGAGTCATGTCGAATATCAGAATTCTGACATTCGAACATCGAGATATGATTATGTTGACTTTGAAGGGCCAGAATAAAAAAAATTCTACATCACCCTATAATATTAAGTGATTTTTAAGGGAATCGAATATAAATCTATTTTGTCCCCTCATTGGCGGTCATATGCAGTTTGATATTTGGGGTCATATGGAGGATTAGAATAGAATATCAGAATCCTGACATTCGAATTTTGATGTTTTTCGTTATTTCGACTTTTAAGGCCCGGGATTAAAATTTTTTTACATCACCGTTTAATTTTAAATTCCTTTTAGGGGGAAGAATAAAAATCAATTACAACCCCACATCGGCGGCCAAATATTTTATGATGTATGTGGTCATATTGAGTCATGTCGAATATCAGAATTCTGACATTCGAAGATTATGTTGACTTTGAAGGGCCAGAATAAAAAAATTCTACATCACCCTATAATATTAAGTGATTTTTAAGGGAATCGAATATAAATCTATTTTGTCCCCTCATTGGCGGTCATGCAGTTTGATATTTGGGGTCATGTGGAGGATTTTATTGAATATCAGAATCCTGACATTCAAATTTTGATGTATTTCGTTATTTCGACTTTAAAGGCCCCGGATTAAAAATTTTTTACATCACCGTTTAATTTTAAATTCCTTTTAAGGGGAAGAATAAAAATCAATTACAACCCCACATTGGCGGCCAAATAATTTATGATGTTTGTGGTCATATTGATTCATGTCGAATATCAGAATTCTGACATTCGAACATCGGGATATGATTATGTTGACTTTGAAGGGCCAGAATAAAAAAATTCTACATCACCCTATAATACTAAGTAATTTTTAAGGGAATCGAATATAAATATATTTTGTCCCCTCATTGGCGGTCATATGCAGTGTGATATTTGGGGTCATATGGAGGATTATATTGAATATCAGAATCCTGACATTCGAATTTTGATGTATTTCGTTATTTCGACTTTTAAGGCCCGGGATTAAAATTTTTTTACATCACCGTTTAATTTTAAATTCCTTTTAGGGGGAAGAATAAAAATCAATTACAACCCCACATCGGGGGCCAAGTATTTTATGATGTATGTGGTCATATTGAGTCATGTCGAATATCAGAATTCTGACATTCGAACATCGAGATATGATTATGTTGACTTTGAAGGGCCAGAATAAAAAAAATTCTACATCACCCTATAATATTAAGTAATTTTTAAGGGAATAGAATATAAATCTATTTTGTCCCCTCATTGGCGGTCATATGCAGTTTGATATTTGGGGTCATATGGAGGATTAGAATAGAATATCAGAATCCTGACATTCGAATTTTGATGTATTTCGTTATTTCGACTTTTAAGGCCCGGGATTAAAATTTTTTTACATCACCGTTTAATTTTAAATTCCTTTTAGGGGGAAGAATAAAAATCAATTACAACCCCACATTGGCGGCCAAATAATTTATGATGTTTTTGGTCATATTGATTCATGTCGAATATCAGAATTCTGACATTCGAACATCGGGATATGATTATGTTGACTTTGAAGGGCCAGAATAAAAAAATTCTACATCACCCTATAATACTAAGTAATTTTTAAGGGAATCGAATATAAATATATTTTGTCCCCTCATTGGCGGTCATATGCAGTGTGATATTTGGGGTCATATGGAGGATTATATTGAATATCAGAATCCTGACATTCGAATTTTGATGTATTTCGTTATTTCGACTTTTAAGGCCCCGGATTAAAAAAATTTTTACATCACCGTTTAATTTTAAATTCCTTTTAGGGGGAAGAATAAAAATCAATTACAAACCCACATTGGGGGCCAAATAATTTATGATGTATGTGGTCATATTGAGTCATATCGAATATCAGAATTCTGACATTCGAACATCGAGATATGATTACGTTGACTTTGAAGGGCCAGAATAAAAAAAATTCTACATCACCCTATAATATTAAGTGATTTTTAAGGGAATCGAATATAAATCTATTTTGTCCCCTCATTGGCGGTCATATGCAGTTTGATATTTGGGGTCATATGGAGGATTAGAATAGAATATCAGAATCCTGACATTCGAATTTTGATGTTTTTCGTTATTTCGACTTTTAAGGCCCGGGATTAAAATTTTTTTACATCACCGTTTAATTTTAAATTCCTTTTAGGGGGAAGAATAAAAATCAATTACAACCCCACATCGGCGGCCAAATATTTTATGATGTATGTGGTCATATTGAGTCATGTCGAATATCAGAATTCTGACATTCGAACATCGAGATATGATTATGTTGACTTTGAAGGGCCAGAATAAAAAAATTCTACATCACCCTATAATATTAAGTGATTTTTAAGGGAATCGAATATAAATCTATTTTGTCCCCTCATTGGCGGTCATGCAGTTTGATATTTGGGGTCATATGGAGGATTATATTGAATATCAGAATCCTGACATTCGAATTTTGATGTATTTCGTTATTTCGACTTTTAAGGCCCGGGATTAAAATTTTTTTACATCACCGTTTAATTTTAAATTCCTTTTAGGGGGAAGAATAAAAATCAATTACAACCCCACATCGGGGGCCAAGTATTTTATGATGTATGTGGTCATATTGAGTCATGTCGAATATCAGAATTCTGACATTCGAACATCGAGATATGATTATGTTGACTTTGAAGGGCCAGAATAAAAAAAATTCTACATCACCCTATAATATTAAGTAATTTTTAAGGGAATAGAATATAAATCTATTTTGTCCCCTCATTGGCGGTCATATGCAGTTTGATATTTGGGGTCATATGGAGGATTAGAATAGAATATCAGAATCCTGACATTCGAATTTTGATGTATTTCGTTATTTCGACTTTTAAGGCCCGGGATTAAAATTTTTTTACATCACCGTTTAATTTTAAATTCCTTTTAGGGGGAAGAATAAAAATCAATTACAACCCCACATTGGCGGCCAAATAATTTATGATGTTTGTGGTCATATTGATTCATGTCGAATATCAGAATTCTGACATTCGAACATCGGGATATGATTATGTTGACTTTGAAGGGCCAGAATAAAAAAATTCTACATCACCCTATAATACTAAGTAATTTTTAAGGGAATCGAATATAAATATATTTTGTCCCCTCATTGGCGGTCATATGCAGTGTGATATTTGGGGTCATATGGAGGATTATATTGAATATCAGAATCCTGACATTCGAATTTTGATGTATTTCGTTATTTCGACTTTTAAGGCCCGGGATTAAAATTTTTTTACATCACCGTTTAATTTTAAATTCCTTTTAGGGGGAAGAATAAAAATCAATTACAACCCCACATCGGCGGCCAAATATTTTATGATGTATGTGGTCATATTGAGTCATGTCGAATATCAGAATTGTGACATTCGAACATCGAGATATGATTATGTTGACTTTGAAGGGCCAGAATAAAAAAAATTCTACATCACCCTATAATATTAAGTAATTTTTAAGGGAATCGAATATAAATCTATTTTGTCCCCTCATTGGCGGTCATATGCAGTGTGATATTTGGGGTCATATGGAGGATTATATTGAATATCAGAATCCTGACATTCGAATTTTGATGTATTTCGTTTTTTCGACTTTTAAGGCCCCGGATTAAAAAATTTTTACATCACCGTTTAATTTTAAATTCTTTTTAGGGGGAAGAATAAAAATCAATTATAACCCCACATCGGGGGCCAAGTATTTTATGATGTATGTGGTCATATTGAGTCATGTCGAATATCAGAATTCTGACATTCGAACATCGAGATATGATTATGTTGACTTTGAAGGGCCAGAATAAAAAAAATTCTACATCACCCTATAATATTAAGTGATTTTTAAGGGAATCGAATATAAATCTATTTTGTCCCCTCATTGGCGGTCACATGCAGTTTGATATTTGGGGTCATATGGAGGATTAGAATAGAATATCAGAATCCTGACATTCGAATTTTGATGTATTTCGTTATTTCGACTTTTAAGGCCCGGGATTAAAATTTTTTTACATCACCGTTTAATTTTAAATTCCTTTTAGGGGGAAGAATAAAAATCAATTACAACCCCACATTGGCGGCCAAATAATTTATGATGTTTGTGGTCATATTGATTCATGTCGAATATCAGAATTCTGACATTCGAACATCGGGATATGATTATGTTGACTTTGAAGGGCCAGAATAAAAAAATTCTACATCACCCTATAATACTAAGTAATTTTTAAGGGAATCGAATATAAATATATTTTGTCCCCTCATTGGCGGTCATATGCAGTGTGATATTTGGGGTCATATGGAGGATTATATTGAATATCAGAATCCTGACATTCGAATTTTGATGTATTTCGTTATTTCGACTTTTAAGGCCCCGGATTAAAAAAATTTTTACATCACCGTTTAATTTTAAATTCCTTTTAGGGGGAAGAATAAAAATCAATTACAAACCCACATTGGCGGCCAAATAATTTATGATGTATGTGGTCATATTGAGTCATATCGAATATCAGAATTCTGACATTCGAACATCGAGATATGATTACGTTGACTTTGAAGGGCCAGAATAAAAAAAATTCTACATCACCCTATAATATTAAGTGATTTTTAAGGGAATCGAATATAAATCTATTTTGTCCCCTCATTGGCGGTCATATGCAGTTTGATATTTGGGGTCATATGGAGGATTAGAATAGAATATCAGAATCCTGACATTCGAATTTTGATGTTTTTCGTTATTTCGACTTTTAAGGCCCGGGATTAAAATTTTTTTACATCACCGTTTAATTTTAAATTCCTTTTAGGGGGAAGAATAAAAATCAATTACAACCCCACATCGGCGGCCAAATATTTTATGATGTATGTGGTCATATTGAGTCATGTCGAATATCAGAATTCTGACATTCGAACATCGAGATATGATTATGTTGACTTTGAAGGGCCAGAATAAAAAAATTCTACATCACCCTATAATATTAAGTGATTTTTAAGGGAATCGAATATAAATCTATTTTGTCCCCTCATTGGCGGTCATGCAGTTTGATATTTGGGGTCATATGGAGGATTATATTGAATATCAGAATCCTGACATTCGAATTTTGATGTATTTCGTTATTTCGACTTTTAAGGCCCGGGATTAAAATTTTTTTACATCACCGTTTAATTTTAAATTCCTTTTAGGGGGAAGAATAAAAATCAATTACAACCCCACATCGGGGGCCAAGTATTTTATGATGTATGTGGTCATATTGAGTCATGTCGAATATCAGAATTCTGACATTCGAACATCGAGATATGATTATGTTGACTTTGAAGGGCCAGAATAAAAAAAATTCTACATCACCCTATAATATTAAGTAATTTTTAAGGGAATAGAATATAAATCTATTTTGTCCCCTCATTGGCGGTCATATGCAGTTTGATATTTGGGGTCATATGGAGGATTAGAATAGAATATCAGAATCCTGACATTCGAATTTTGATGTATTTCGTTATTTCGACTTTTAAGGCCCGGGATTAAAATTTTTTTACATCACCGTTTAATTTTAAATTCCTTTTAGGGGGAAGAATAAAAATCAATTACAACCCCACATTGGCGGCCAAATAATTTATGATGTTTGTGGTCATATTGATTCATGTCGAATATCAGAATTCTGACATTCGAACATCGGGATATGATTATGTTGACTTTGAAGGGCCAGAATAAAAAAATTCTACATCACCCTATAATACTAAGTAATTTTTAAGGGAATAATCGAATATAAATATATTTTGTCCCCTCATTGGCGGTCATATGCAGTGTGATATTTGGGGTCATATGGAGGATTATATTGAATATCAGAATCCTGACATTCGAATTTTGATGTATTTCGTTATTTCGACTTTTAAGGCCCGGGATTAAAATTTTTTTACATCACCGTTTAATTTTAAATTCCTTTTAGGGGGAAGAATAAAAATCAATTACAACCCCACATCGGCGGCCAAATATTTTATGATGTATGTGGTCATATTGAGTCATGTCGAATATCAGAATTCTGACATTCGAACATCGAGATATGATTATGTTGACTTTGAAGGGCCAGAATAAAAAAAATTCTACATCACCCTATAATATTAAGTAATTTTTAAGGGAATCGAATATAAATCTATTTTGTCCCCTCATTGGCGGTCATATGCAGTGTGATATTTGGGGTCATATGGAGGATTATATTGAATATCAGAATCCTGACATTCGAATTTTGATGTATTTCGTTTTTTCGACTTTTAAGGCCCCGGATTAAAAAATTTTTACATCACCGTTTAATTTTAAATTCTTTTTAGGGGGAAGAATAAAAATCAATTATAACCCCACATCGGGGGCCAAGTATTTTATGATGTATGTGGTCATATTGAGTCATGTCGAATATCAGAATTCTGACATTCGAACATCGAGATATGATTATGTTGACTTTGAAGGGCCAGAATAAAAAAAATTCTACATCACCCTATAATATTAAGTGATTTTTAAGGGAATCGAATATAAATCTATTTTGTCCCCTCATTGGCGGTCACATGCAGTTTGATATTTGGGGTCATATGGAGGATTAGAATAGAATATCAGAATCCTGACATTCGAATTTTGATGTATTTCGTTATTTCGACTTTTAAGGCCCGGGATTAAAATTTTTTTACATCACCGTTTAATTTTAAATTCCTTTTAGGGGGAAGAATAAAAATCAATTACAACCCCACATCGGCGGCCAAATATTTTATGATGTATGTGGTCATATTGAGTCATGTCGAATATCAGAATTCTGACATTCGAACATCGAGATATGATTATGTTGACTTTGAAGGGCCAGAATAAAAAAATTCTACATTACCCTATAATATTAAGTGATTTTTAAGGGAATCGAATATAAATCTATTTTGTCCCCTCATTGGCGGTCATGCAGTTTGATATTTGGGGTCATGTGGAGGATTTTATTGAATATCAGAATCCTGACATTCGAATTTTGATGTATTTCGTTATTTCGACTTTTAAGGCCCCGGATTAAAAATTTTTTACATCACCGTTTAATTTTAAATTCCTTTTAAGGGGAAGAATAAAAATCAATTACAACCCCACATTGGCGGCCAAATAATTTATGATGTTTGTGGTCATATTGATTCATGTCGAATATCAGAATTCTGACATTCGAACATCGGGATATGATTATGTTGACTTTGAAGGGCCAGAATAAAAAAATTCTACATCACCCTATAATACTAAGTAATTTTTAAGGGAATCGAATATAAATCTATTTTGTCCCCTCATTGGCGGTCATATGCAGTGTGATATCTGGGGTCATATGGAGGATTATATTGAATATCAGAATCCTGACATTCGAATTTTGATGTATTTCGTTATTTCGACTTTTAAGGCCCCGGATTAAAAAATTTTTACATCACCGTTTAATTTTAAATTCTTTTTAGGGGGAAGAATAAAAATCAATTATAACCATACATCGGGGGCCAAGTATTTTATGATGTATGTGGTCATATTGAGTCATGTCGAATATCAGAATTCTGACATTCGAACATCGAGATATGATTATGTTGACTTTGAAGGGCCAGAATAAAAAAAATTCTACATCACCCTATAATATTAAGTAATTTTTAGGGGAATCGAATATAAATCTATTTTGTCCCCTCATTGGCGGTCATATGCAGTTTGATATTTGGGGTCATATGGAGGATTATATTGAATATCAGAATCCTGACATTCGAATTTTGATGTATTTCGTTATTTCAACTTTTAAGGCCCCGGATTAAAAATTTTTTACATCACCGTTTAATTTTAAATTCCTTTTAGGGGGAAGAATAAAAATCAATTACAACCCCACATTGGCGGCCAAATAATTTATGCTGTATGTGGTCATACTGATTCATGTCGAATATCAGAAATCTGACATTCGAACATCGAGATATGATTATGTTGACTTTGAAGGGCCAGAATAAAAAAATTCTACATCACCCTATAATATTAAGTGATTTTTAAAGGAATCGAATATAAATCTATTTTGTCCCCTCATTGGCGGTCATATGCAGTGTGATATTTGGGGTCATATGGAGGATTATATTGAATATCAGAATCCTGACATTCGAATTTTGATGTATTTCGTTATTTCGAATTTTAAGGCCCCGGATTAAAAAATATTTACATCATCGTTTAATTTTAAATTCTTTTTAGGCGGAAGAATAAAAATCAATTATAACCCCACATCGGGGGCCAAATATTTTATGATGTATGTGGTCATATTGAGTCATGTCGAATATCAGAATTCTGACATTCGAACATCGAGATATGATTATGTTGACTTTGAAGGGCCAGAATAAAAAAAATTCTACATCACCCTATAATATTAAGTGATTTTTAAGGGAATCGAATATAAATCTATTTTGTCCCCTCATTGGCGGTCATATGCAGTGTGATATTTGGGGTCATATGGAGGATTATATTGAATATCAGAATCCTGACATTCGAATTTTGATGTATTTCGTTATTTCGACTTTTAAGGCCCCGGATTAAAAAATATTTACATCATCGTTTAATTTTAAATTCTGTTTAGGGGGAAGAATAAAAATCAATTATAACCCCACATCGGGGGCCAAATATTTTATGATGTATGTGGTCATATTGAGTCATGTCGAATATCAGAATTCTGACATTCGAACATCGAGATATGATTATGTTGACTTTGAAGGGCCAGAATAAAAAAAAATTCTACATCACCCTATAATATTAAGTGATTTTTAAGGGAATCTAATATAAATCTATTTTGTCCCCTCATTGGCGGCCATATGCAGTTTGATATTTGGGGTCAATTGGAGGATTATATTGAATATCAGAATCTTGACATTCGAATTTTGATGTATTTCGTTATTTCGACTTTTAAGGCCCCGGATTAAAAAATATTTACATCATCGTTTAATTTTAAATTCTTTTTAGGGGGAAGAATAAAAATCAATTATAACCCCACATCGGGGGCCAAATATTTTATGATGTATGTGGTCATATTGAGTCATGTCGAATATCAGAATTCTGACATTCGAACATCGAGATATGATTATGTTGACTTTGAAGGGCCAGAATAAAAAAAAATCTACATCACCCTATAATATTAAGTGATTTTTAAGGGAATCGAATATAAATCTATTTTGTCCCCTCATTGGCGGTCATATGCAGTGTGATATTTGGGGTCATATTGAGGATTATATTGAATATCAGAATCCTGACATTCGAATTTTGATGTATTTCGTTATTTCGACTTTTAAGGCCCCGGATTAAAAAATATTTACATCATCGTTTAATTTTAAATTCTGTTTAGGGGAAAGAATAAAAATCAATTATAACCCCACATCGGGGGCCAAATATTTTATGATGTATGTGGTCATATTGAGTCATGTCGAATATCAGAATTCTGACATTCGAACATCGAGATATGATTATGTTGACTTTGAAGGGCCAGAATAAAAAAAATTCTACATCACCCTATAATATTAAGTGATTTTTAAGGGAATCTAATATAAATCTATTTTGTCCCCTCATTGGCGGCCATATGCAGTTTGATATTTGGGGTCAATTGGAGGATTATATTGAACATCAGAATCCTGACATTCGAATTTTGATGTATTTCGTTATTTCGATTTTTAAGGCCCGGGATTAAAATTTTTTTACATCACCGTTTAATTTTAAATTCCTTTTAGGGGGAAGAATAAAAATCAATTACAACCCCACATTGGCGGCCAAATAATTTATGCTGTATGTGGCCATATTGATTCATGTCGAACATCAGAATTCTGACATTCGAACATCGAGATATGATTATGTTGACTTTGAAGGGCCAGAATAAAAAAATTCTACATCACCCTATAATATTAAGTGATTTTTAAGGGAATCGAATATAAATCTATTTTGTCCCCTCATTGGCGGTCATATGCAGTGTGATATTTGGGGTCATATGGAGGATTATATTGAATATCAGAATCCTGACATTCGAATTTTGATGTATTTCGTTATTTCGACTTTTAAGGCCCCGGATTAAAAAATATTTACAGCATCGTTTAATTTTAAATTCTGTTTAGGGGGAAGAATAAAAATCAATTATAACCCCACATCGGGGGCCAAATATTTTATGTTGTATGTGGTCATATTGAGTCATGTGGAATATCAGAATTCTGACATTCGAACATCGAGATATGATTATGTTGACTTTGAAGGGCCAGAATAAAAAAATTCTACATCACCCTATAATATTAAGGGATTTTTATGGGAATCAAATATAAATATATTTTGTCCCCTTATTGGCGGTCATATGCAGTTTGATATTTGGGGTCATATGGAGGATTATATTGAATATCAGAATCCTGACATTCGAATTTTGATGTATTTCGTTATTTCGACTTTTAAGGCCCCGGATTAAAAATTTTTTACATCACCGTTTAATTTTAAATTCCCTTTAGGGGGAGGAATAAATATCAATTACAACCCCACATCGGCGGCCAAATATTTTATGATGTATGTGGTCATATTGATTCATGTCGAATATCAGAATTCTGACATTCGAACATCGAGATATGATTAATGTTGACTTTGAAGGGCCAGAATAAAAAAATTCTACATCACCCTATAATATTAAGTGATTTTTAAGGGAATCGAATATAAATCTATTTTGTCCCCTCATTGGCGGTCATATGCAGTGTGATATTTGGGGTCATATGGAGGATTATATTGAATATCAGAATCCTGACATTCGAATTTTGATGTATTTCGTTATTTCGACTTTTAAGGCCCCGGATTAAAAAAATATTTACATCATCGTTTAATTTTAAATTCTTTTTAGGGGGAAGAATAAAAATCAATTATAACCCCACATCGGGGGCCAAATATTTTATGATGTATGTGGTCATATTGAGTCATGTCGAATATCAGAATTCTGACATTCGAACATCGAGATATGATTATGTTGACTTTGAAGGGCCAGAATAAAAAAATTCTACATTACCCTATAATATTAAGTGATTTTTAAGGGAATCGAATATAAATCTATTTTGTCCCCTCATTGGCGGTCATGCAGTTTGATATTTGGGGTCATGTGGAGGATTTTATTGAATATCAGAATCCTGACATTCGAATTTTGATGTATTTCGTTATTTCGACTTTTAAGGCCCCGGATTAAAAATTTTTTACATCACCGTTTAATTTTAAATTCCTTTTAAGGGGAAGAATAAAAATCAATTACAACCCCACATTGGCGGCCAAATAATTTATGATGTTTGTGGTCATATTGATTCATGTCGAATATCAGAATTCTGACATTCGAACATCGGGATATGATTATGTTGACTTTGAAGGGCCAGAATAAAAAAATTCTACATCACCCTATAATACTAAGTAATTTTTAAGGGAATCGAATATAAATCTATTTTGTCCCCTCATTGGCGGTCATATGCAGTGTGATATCTGGGGTCATATGGAGGATTATATTGAATATCAGAATCCTGACATTCGAATTTTGATGTATTTCGTTATTTCGACTTTTAAGGCCCCGGATTAAAAAATTTTTACATCACCGTTTAATTTTAAATTCTTTTTAGGGGGAAGAATAAAAATCAATTATAACCCCACATCGGGGGCCAAATATTTTATGTTGTATGTGGTCATATTGAGTCATGTGGAATATCAGAATTCTGACATTCGAACATCGAGATATGATTATGTTGACTTTGAAGGGCCAGAATAAAAAAAATTCTACATCACCCTATAATATTAAGTGATTTTTAAGGGAATCTAATATAAATCTATTTTGTCCCCTCATTGGCGGCCATATGCAGTTTGATATTTGGGGTCAATTGGAGGATTATATTGAATATCAGAATCCTGACATTCGAATTTTGATGTATTTCGTTATTTCGATTTTTAAGGCCCGGGATTAAAATTTTTTTACATCACCGTTTAATTTTAAATTCCTTTTAGGGGGAAGAATAAAAATCAATTACAACCCCACATTGGCGGCCAAATAATTTATGCTGTATGTGGCCATATTGATTCATGTCGAACATCAGAATTCTGACATTCGAACATCGAGATATGATTATGTTGACTTTGAAGGGCCAGAATAAAAAAATTCTACATCACCCTATAATATTAAGTGATTTTTAAGGGAATCGAATATAAATCTATTTTGTCCCCTCATTGGCGGTCATATGCAGTGTGATATTTGGGGTCATATGGAGGATTATATTGAATATCAGAATCCTGACATTCGAATTTTGATGTATTTCGTTATTTCGACTTTTAAGGCCCCGGATTAAAAAATATTTACAGCATCGTTTAATTTTAAATTCTGTTTAGGGGGAAGAATAAAAATCAATTATAACCCCACATCGGGGGCCAAATATTTTATGTTGTATGTGGTCATATTGAGTCATGTGGAATATCAGAATTCTGACATTCGAACATCGAGATATGATTATGTTGACTTTGAAGGGCCAGAATAAAAAAATTCTACATCACCCTATAATATTAAGGGATTTTTATGGGAATCAAATATAAATATATTTTGTCCCCTTATTGGCGGTCATATGCAGTTTGATATTTGGGGTCATATGGAGGATTATATTGAATATCAGAATCCTGACATTCGAATTTTGATGTATTTCGTTATTTCGACTTTTAAGGCCCCGGATTAAAAATTTTTTACATCACCGTTTAATTTTAAATTCCCTTTAGGGGGAGGAATAAATATCAATTACAACCCCACATCGGCGGCCAAATATTTTATGATGTATGTGGTCATATTGATTCATGTCGAATATCAGAATTCTGACATTCGAACATCGAGATATGATTAATGTTGACTTTGAAGGGTCAGAATAAAAAAATTCTACATCACCCTATAATATTAAGTGATTTTTAAGGGAATCGAATATAAATCTATTTTGTCCCCTCATTGGCGGTCATATGCAGTGTGATATTTGGGGTCATATGGAGGATTATATTGAATATCAGAATCCTGACATTCGAATTTTGATGTATTTCGTTATTTCGACTTTTAAGGCCCCGGATTAAAAAAATATTTACATCATCGTTTAATTTTAAATTCTTTTTAGGGGGAAGAATAAAAATCAATTATAACCCCACATCGGGGGCCAAATATTTTATGATGTATGTGGTCATATTGAGTCATGTCGAATATCAGAATTCTGATATTCGAACATCGAGATATGATTATGTTGACTTTGAAGGGCCAGAATAAAAAAATTCTACATTACCCTATAATATTAAGTGATTTTTAAGGGAATCGAATATAAATCTATTTTGTCCCCTCATTGGCGGTCATGCAGTTTGATATTTGGGGTCATGTGGAGGATTTTATTGAATATCAGAATCCTGACATTCGAATTTTGATGTATTTCGTTATTTCGACTTTTAAGGCCCCGGATTAAAAATTTTTTACATCACCGTTTAATTTTAAATTCCTTTTAAGGGGAAGAATAAAAATCAATTACAACCCCACATTGGCGGCCAAATAATTTATGATGTTTGTGGTCATATTGATTCATGTCGAATATCAGAATTCTGACATTCGAACATCGGGATATGATTATGTTGACTTTGAAGGGCCAGAATAAAAAAATTCTACATCACCCTATAATACTAAGTAATTTTTAAGGGAATCGAATATAAATCTATTTTGTCCCCTCATTGGCGGTCATATGCAGTGTGATATCTGGGGTCATATGGAGGATTATATTGAATATCAGAATCCTGACATTCGAATTTTGATGTATTTCGTTATTTCGACTTTTAAGGCCCCGGATTAAAAAATTTTTACATCACCGTTTAATTTTAAATTCTTTTTAGGGGGAAGAATAAAAATCAATTATAACCCCACATCGGGGGCCAAGTATTTTATGATGTATGTGGTCATATTGAGTCATGTCGAATATCAGAATTCTGACATTCGAACATCGAGATATGATTATGTTGACTTTGAAGGGCCAGAATAAAAAAAATTCTACATCACCCTATAATATTAAGTAATTTTTAGGGGAATCGAATATAAATCTATTTTGTCCCCTCATTGGCGGTCATATGCAGTTTGATATTTGGGGTCATATGGAGGATTATATTGAATATCAGAATCCTGACATTCGAATTTTGATGTATTTCGTTATTTCAACTTTTAAGGCCCCGGATTAAAAATTTTTTACATCACCGTTTAATTTTAAATTCCTTTTAGGGGGAAGAATAAAAATCAATTACAACCCCACATTGGCGGCCAAATAATTTATGCTGTATGTGGTCATACTGATTCATGTCGAATATCAGAAATCTGACATTCGAACATCGAGATATGATTATGTTGACTTTGAAGGGCCAGAATAAAAAAATTCTACATCACCCTATAATATTAAGTGATTTTTAAAGGAATCGAATATAAATCTATTTTGTCCCCTCATTGGCGGTCATATGCAGTGTGATATTTGGGGTCATATGGAGGATTATATTGAATATCAGAATCCTGACATTCGAATTTTGATGTATTTCGTTATTTCGAATTTTAAGGCCCCGGATTAAAAAATATTTACATCATCGTTTAATTTTAAATTCTTTTTAGGCGGAAGAATAAAAATCAATTATAACCCCACATCGGGGGCCAAATATTTTATGATGTATGTGGTCATATTGAGTCATGTCGAATATCAGAATTCTGACATTCGAACATCGAGATATGATTATGTTGACTTTGAAGGGCCAGAATAAAAAAAATTCTACATCACCCTATAATATTAAGTGATTTTTAAGGGAATCGAATATAAATCTATTTTGTCCCCTCATTGGCGGTCATATGCAGTGTGATATTTGGGGTCATATGGAGGATTATATTGAATATCAGAATCCTGACATTCGAATTTTGATGTATTTCGTTATTTCGACTTTTAAGGCCCCGGATTAAAAAATATTTACATCATCGTTTAATTTTAAATTCTGTTTAGGGGGAAGAATAAAAATCAATTATAACCCCACATCGGGGGCCAAATATTTTATGATGTATGTGGTCATATTGAGTCATGTCGAATATCAGAATTCTGACATTCGAACATCGAGATATGATTATGTTGACTTTGAAGGGCCAGAATAAAAAAAATTCTACATCACCCTATAATATTAAGTGATTTTTAAGGGAATCTTATATAAATCTATTTTGTCCCCTCATTGGCGGCCATATGCAGTTTGATATTTTGGGTCAATTGGAGGATTATATTGAATATCAGAATCTTGACATTCGAATTTTGATGTATTTCGTTATTTCGACTTTTAAGGCCCCGGATTAAAAAATATTTACATCATCGTTTAATTTTAAATTCTTTTTAGGGGGAAGAATAAAAATCAATTATAACCCCCACATCGGGGGCCAAATATTTTATGATGTATGTGGTCATATTGAGTCATGTCGAATATCAGAATTCTGACATTCGAACATCGAGATATGATTATGTTGACTTTGAAGGGCCAGAATAAAAAAAAATCTACATCACCCTATAATATTAAGTGATTTTTAAGGGAATCGAATATAAATCTATTTTGTCCCCTCATTGGCGGTCATATGCAGTGTGATATTTGGTGTCATATGGAGGATTATATTGAATATCAGAATCCTGACATTCGAATTTTGATGTATTTCGTTATTTCGACTTTTAAGGCCCCGGATTAAAAAATATTTACATCATCGTTTAATTTTAAATTCTGTTTAGGGGAAAGAATAAAAATCAATTATAACCCCACATCGGGGGCCAAATATTTTATGATGTATGTGGTCATATTGAGTCATGTCGAATATCAGAATTCTGACATTCGAACATCGAGATATGATTATGTTGACTTTGAAGGGCCAGAATAAAAAAAATTCTACATCACCCTATAATATTAAGTGATTTTTAAGGGAATCTAATATAAATCTATTTTGTCCCCTCATTGGCGGCCATATGCAGTTTGATATTTGGGGTCAATTGGAGGATTATATTGAATATCAGAATCCTGACATTCGAATTTTGATGTATTTCGTTATTTCGATTTTTAAGGCCCGGGATTAAAATTTTTTTACATCACCGTTTAATTTTAAATTCCTTTTAGGGGGAAGAATAAAAATCAATTACAACCCCACATTGGCGGCCAAATAATTTATGCTGTATGTGGCCATATTGATTCATGTCGAACATCAGAATTCTGACATTCGAACATCGAGATATGATTATGTTGACTTTGAAGGGCCAGAATAAAAAAATTCTACATCACCCTATAATATTAAGTGATTTTTAAGGGAATCGAATATAAATCTATTTTGTCCCCTCATTGGCGGTCATATGCAGTGTGATATTTGGGGTCATATGGAGGATTATATTGAATATCAGAATCCTGACATTCGAATTTTGATGTATTTCGTTATTTCGACTTTTAAGGCCCCGGATTAAAAAATATTTACAGCATCGTTTAATTTTAAATTCTGTTTAGGGGGAAGAATAAAAATCAATTATAACCCCACATCGGGGGCCAAATATTTTATGTTGTATGTGGTCATATTGAGTCATGTGGAATATCAGAATTCTGACATTCGAACATCGAGATATGATTATGTTGACTTTGAAGGGCCAGAATAAAAAAATTCTACATCACCCTATAATATTAAGGGATTTTTATGGGAATCAAATATAAATATATTTTGTCCCCTTATTGGCGGTCATATGCAGTTTGATATTTGGGGTCATATGGAGGATTATATTGAATATCAGAATCCTGACATTCGAATTTTGATGTATTTCGTTATTTCGACTTTTAAGGCCCCGGATTAAAAATTTTTTACATCACCGTTTAATTTTAAATTCCCTTTAGGGGGAGGAATAAATATCAATTACAACCCCACATCGGCGGCCAAATATTTTATGATGTATGTGGTCATATTGATTCATGTCGAATATCAGAATTCTGACATTCGAACATCGAGATATGATTAATGTTGACTTTGAAGGGCCAGAATAAAAAAATTCTACATCACCCTATAATATTAAGTGATTTTTAAGGGAATCGAATATAAATCTATTTTGTCCCCTCATTGGCGGTCATATGCAGTGTGATATTTGGGGTCATATGGAGGATTATATTGAATATCAGAATCCTGACATTCGAATTTTGATGTATTTCGTTATTTCGACTTTTAAGGCCGGGGATTAAAATTTTTTTACATCACCGTTTAATTTTAAATTCCTTTTAGGGGGAAGAATAAAAATCAATTACAACCCCACATTGGCGGCCAAATAATTTATGATGTTTGTGGTCATATTGATTCATGTCGAATATCAGAATTCTGACATTCGAACATCGGGATATGATTATGTTGACTTTGAAGGGCCAGAATAAAAAAATTCTACATCACCCTATAATACTAAGTAATTTTTAAGGGAATCGAATATAAATATATTTTGTCCCCTCATTGGCGGTCATATGCAGTGTGATATTTGGGGTCATATGGAGGATTATATTGAATATCAGAATCCTGACATTCGAATTTTGATGTATTTCGTTATTTCGACTTTTAAGGCCCGGGATTAAAATTTTTTTACATCACCGTTTAATTTTAAATTCCTTTTAGGGGGAAGAATAAAAATCAATTACAACCCCACATCGGCGGCCAAATATTTTATGATGTATGTGGTCATATTGAGTCATGTCGAATATCAGAATTCTGACATTCGAACATCGAGATATGATTATGTTGACTTTAAAGGGCCAGAATAAAAAAATTCTACATCACCCTATAATACTAAGTAATTTTTAAGGGAATCGAATATAAATCTATTTTGTCCCCTCATTGGCGGTCATATGCAGTGTGATATCTGGGGTCATATGGAGGATTATATTGAATATCAGAATCCTGACATTCGAATTTTGATGTATTTCGTTATTTCGACTTTTAAGGCCCCGGATTAAAAAATTTTTACATCACCGTTTAATTTTAAATTCTTTTTAGGGGGAAGAATAAAAATCAATTATAACCCCACATCGGGGGCCAAGTATTTTATGATGTATGTGGTCATATTGAGTCATGTCGAATATCAGAATTCTGACATTCGAACATCGAGATATGATTATGTTGACTTTGAAGGGCCAGAATAAAAAAAATTCTACATCACCCTATAATATTAAGTAATTTTTAAGGGAATAGAATATAAATCTATTTTGTCCCCTCATTGGCGGTCATATGCAGTTTGATATTTGGGGTCATATGGAGGATTAGAATAGAATATCAGAATCCTGACATTCGAATTTTGATGTATTTCGTTATTTCGACTTTTAAGGCCCGGGATTAAAATTTTTTTACATCACCGTTTAATTTTAAATTCCTTTTAGGGGGAAGAATAAAAATCAATTACAACCCCACATCGGCGGCCAAATATTTTATGATGTATGTGGTCATATTGAAAAACGTCGAATATCAGAATTCTGACATACGAACATCGAGATATGATTATGTTGACTTTGAAGGGCCAGAATAAAAAAATTCTACATCACCCTATAATACTAAGTAATTTTTAAAGGAATCGAATAAAAATCTATTTTGTCCCCTCATTGGCGGTCATATGCAGTGTGATATTTGGGGTCATATGGAGGATTATATTGAATATCAGAATCCTGACATTCGAATTTTGATGTATTTCGTTATTTCGACTTTTAAGGCCCCGGATTAAAAAATTTTTACATCCACGTTTAATTTTAAATTCTTTTTAGGGGGAAGAATAAAAATCAATTATAACCCCACATCGGGGGCCAAGTATTTTATGATGTATGTGGTCATATTGAGTCATGTCGAATATCAGAATTCTGACATTCGAACATCGAGATATGATTATGTTGACTTTGAAGGGCCAGAATAAAAAAAATTCTACATCACCCTATAATATTAAGTGATTTTTAAGGGAATCGAATATAAATCTATTTTGTCCCCTCATTGGCGGTCATATGCAGTTTGATATTTGGGGTCATATGGAGGATTAGAATAGAATATCAGAATCCTGACATTCGAATTTTGATGTATTTCGTTATTTCGACTTTTAAGGCCCGGGATTAAAATTTTTTTACATCACCGTTTAATTTTAAATTCCTTTTAGGGGGAAGAATAAAAATCAATTACAACCCCACATCGGCGGCCAAATATTTTATGATGTATGTGGTCATATTGAGTCATGTCGAATATCAGAATTCTGACATTCGAACATCGAGATATGATTATGTTGACTTTGAAGGGCCAGAATAAAAAAATTCTACATCACCCTATAATATTAAGTGATTTTTAAGGGAATCGAATATAAATCTATTTTGTCCCCTCATTGGCGGTCATGCAGTTTGATATTTGGGGTCATGTGGAGGATTTTATTGAATATCAGAATCCTGACATTCGAATTTTGATGTATTTCGTTATTTCGACTTTTAAGGCCCCGGATTAAAAATTTTTTACATCACCGTTTAATTTTAAATTCCTTTTAAGGGGAAGAATAAAAATCAATTACAACCCCACATTGGCGGCCAAATAATTTATGATGTTTGTGGTCATATTGATTCATGTCGAATATCAGAATTCTGACATTCGAACATCGGGATATGATTATGTTGACTTTGAAGGGCCAGAATAAAAAAATTCTACATCACCCTATAATACTAAGTAATTTTTAAGGGAATCGAATATAAATATATTTTGTCCCCTCATTGGCGGTCATATGCAGTGTGATATTTGGGGTCATATGGAGGATTATATTGAATATCAGAATCCTGACATTCGAATTTTGATGTATTTCGTTATTTCGACTTTTAAGGCCCGGGATTAAAATTTTTTTACATCACCGTTTAATTTTAAATTCCTTTTAGGGGGAAGAATAAAAATCAATTACAACCCCACATCGGCGGCCAAATATTTTATGATGTATGTGGTCATATTGAGTCATGTCGAATATCAGAATTCTGACATTCGAACATCGAGATATGATTATGTTGACTTTGAAGGGCCAGAATATAAAAATTCTACATCACCCTATAATACTAAGTAATTTTTAAGGGAATCGAATATAAATCTATTTTGTCCCCTCATTGGCGGTCATATGCAGTGTGATATCTGGGGTCATATGGAGGATTATATTGAATATCAGAATCCTGACATTCGAATTTTGATGTATTTCGTTATTTCGACTTTTAAGGCCCCGGATTAAAAAATTTTTACATCACCGTTTAATTTTAAATTCTTTTTAGGGGGAAGAATAAAAATCAATTATAACCCCACATCGGGGGCCAAGTATTTTATGATGTATGTGGTCATATTGAGTCATGTCGAATATCAGAATTCTGACATTCGAACATCGAGATATGATTATGTTGACTTTGAAGGGCCAGAATAAAAAAAATTCTACATCACCCTATAATATTAAGTAATTTTTAAGGGAATAGAATATAAATCTATTTTGTCCCCTCATTGGCGGTCATATGCAGTTTGATATTTGGGGTCATATGGAGGATTAGAATAGAATATCAGAATCCTGACATTCGAATTTTGATGTATTTCGTTATTTCGACTTTTAAGGCCCGGGATTAAAATTTTTTTACATCACCGTTTAATTTTAAATTCCTTTTAGGCAGAAGAATAAAAATCAATTACAACCCCACATCGGCGGCCAAATATTTTATGATGTATGTGGTCATATTGAGTCATGTCGAATATCAGAATTCTGACATTCGAACATCGAGATATGATTATGTTGACTTTGAAGGGCCAGAATAAAAAAAATTCTACATCACCCTATAATATTAGGTGATTTTTAAAGGAATCGAATATAAATCTATTTTGTCCCCTCATTGGCGGTCATATGCAGTTTGATATTTTGGGGTCATATGGAGGATTAGAATAGAATATCAGAATCCTGACATTCGAATTTTGATGTATTTCGTTATTTCGACTTTTAAGGCCCGGGATTAAAATTTTTTTACATCACCGTTTAATTTTAAATTCCTTTTAGGGGGAAGAATAAAAATCAATTACAACCCCACATCGGCGGCCAAATATTTTATGATGTATGTGTTCATATTGAGTCATGTCGAATATCAGAATTCTGACATTCGAACATCGAGATATGATTATGTTGACTTTGAAGGGCCAGAATAAAAAAAATTCTACATCACCCTATAATATTAAGTGATTTTTAAGGGAATCGAATATAAATCTATTTTGTCCCCTCATTGGCGGTCATATGCAGTTTGATATTTGGGGTCATATGGAGGATTAGAATAGAATATCAGAATCCTGACATTCGAATTTTGATGTTTTTCGTTATTTCGACTTTTAAGGCCCGGGATTAAAATTTTTTTACATCACCGTTTAATTTTAAATTCCTTTTAGGGGAAGAATAAAAATCAATTACAACCCCACATCGGCGGCCAAATATTTTATGATGTATGTGGTCATATTGAGTCATGTCGAATATCAGAATTCTGACATTCGAAGATTATGTTGACTTTGAAGGGCCAGAATAAAAAAATTCTACATCACCCTATAATATTAAGTGATTTTTAAGGGAATCGAATATAAATCTATTTTGTCCCCTCATTGGCGGTCATGCAGTTTGATATTTGGGGTCATGTGGAGGATTTTATTGAATATCAGAATCCTGACATTCAAATTTTGATGTATTTCGTTATTTCGACTTTAAAGGCCCCGGATTAAAAATTTTTTACATCACCGTTTAATTTTAAATTC
This sequence comes from Tetragnatha versicolor, assembly GCA_024610705.1. Lineage (NCBI taxonomy): Eukaryota > Metazoa > Arthropoda > Arachnida > Araneae > Tetragnathidae > Tetragnatha > Tetragnatha versicolor. The sequence goes on from JANDEH010000001.1 coordinate 62,711,370, forward strand.
CTTTTAAGGGGAAGAATAAAAATCAATTACAACCCCACATTGGCGGCCAAATAATTTATGATGTTTGTGGTCATATTGATTCATGTCGAATATCAGAATTCTGACATTCGAACATCGGGATATGATTATGTTGACTTTGAAGGGCCAGAATAAAAAAATTCTACATCACCCTATAATACTAAGTAATTTTTAAGGGAATCGAATATAAATATATTTTGTCCCCTCATTGGCGGTCATATGCAGTGTGATATTTGGGGTCATATGGAGGATTATATTGAATATCAGAATCCTGACATTCGAATTTTGATGTATTTCGTTATTTCGACTTTTAAGGCCCGGGATTAAAATTTTTTTACATCACCGTTTAATTTTAAATTCCTTTTAGGGGGAAGAATAAAAATCAATTACAACCCCACATCGGGGGCCAAGTATTTTATGATGTATGTGGTCATATTGAGTCATGTCGAATATCAGAATTCTGACATTCGAACATCGAGATATGATTATGTTGACTTTGAAGGGCCAGAATAAAAAAAATTCTACATCACCCTATAATATTAAGTAATTTTTAAGGGAATAGAATATAAATCTATTTTGTCCCCTCATTGGCGGTCATATGCAGTTTGATATTTGGGGTCATATGGAGGATTAGAATAGAATATCAGAATCCTGACATTCGAATTTTGATGTATTTCGTTATTTCGACTTTTAAGGCCCGGGATTAAAATTTTTTTACATCACCGTTTAATTTTAAATTCCTTTTAGGGGGAAGAATAAAAATCAATTACAACCCCACATTGGCGGCCAAATAATTTATGATGTTTGTGGTCATATTGATTCATGTCGAATATCAGAATTCTGACATTCGAACATCGGGATATGATTATGTTGACTTTGAAGGGCCAGAATAAAAAAATTCTACATCACCCTATAATACTAAGTAATTTTTAAGGGAATCGAATATAAATATATTTTGTCCCCTCATTGGCGGTCATATGCAGTGTGATATTTGGGGTCATATGGAGGATTATATTGAATATCAGAATCCTGACATTCGAATTTTGATGTATTTCGTTATTTCGACTTTTAAGGCCCCGGATTAAAAAAATTTTTACATCACCGTTTAATTTTAAATTCCTTTTAGGGGGAAGAATAAAAATCAATTACAAACCCACATTGGCGGCCAAATAATTTATGATGTATGTGGTCATATTGAGTCATATCGAATATCAGAATTCTGACATCCCAGGTCAAAATTTATGCTGGAAATCGTTTGCTGGACAAGCATTGCATGCTAGATTCATGCTAGAAAACTAGCAAAAAACCAGCATAAATGTTTGCTTGTTCCAGCATAAGTCACTAGCAACCCAAGTGTTGTTATGACCCACTTTTTATGCTCGCCAGCAAACAAAAATCCAGCATGTGTTGCTAGAAAATGTTGCTGGCCTAGCAAAGATTACGACCACCACTTGCTGGAATTTTGTGCTATTCTAGCATACAAAATCCAGCATGCGTAGCTAGAACATGTTGCTGTCCTAGCAACAATTACGAGCACCTCTTGCTGGAATTTTTTGCTACTCTAGCATACAAAATCCAGCATGCATTGCTAGAACGTGTAGCTGGCCTAGCAACAATTACGAGCACCACTTGCTGGAATTTAATGCTATCCTAGCATACAAAATCCAGCATGCATTGCTAGAACATGTAGCTGGCCTAGCAACAATTACGAGCACCACTTGCTGGAATTTAATGCTATCCTAGCATACAAAATCCAGCATGCGTTGCTAGAACATCTTGCTTGCCTAGCATCAATTACAACCACCACTTGCTGGAAATTTGTGCTATTCCAGCTTACAAAATCCAGCATGCGTTGCTAGAACATGTTGCTTGCCCAGCAACAATTACGACCAACACTTGCTGGAAATTCATGCTATTCTAGCATACAAAATCCAGCATGTGTTGCTGGCCTAGCAACAGTCAAAACCATCACTTTTGAAAGGTAAATATTGAGGAGGAAATACTCTAAAATGAATCTCCTTCCTCAATATCTATTTTTTTGGCTTAAAAAATTTCATTCCTCCACATACACACGACATCCTAAATTTTAATACATATAAACTTTCAGAGCAATCAAAACTTTTCTGAAATTTTCAAAGGGAACAATTTCAAAAGAATTTACTTTTCGAAACTATTCAAGATGTTCAAAAATCCCTACATAAAATTAGACACGTTAGGTTTATGTCGAGAAAAGAAATCAGGCCAAAAAAAAGTAAATATAAAGTAAGATGCATTTTAAAGTTAGTTTAAAAATGGACATTTGCTACCCTAGCACACAAAATTCAGCTAGTGTTGCTAGAAAATATTTGCTCTACTTGCATTTTATTTTTTTACAGCCTATAACATTACTTTTCTAAATTAAGTCGTACATAATTTATCATAATTTTTACCTGCAGCTGTTCTTATTTTTTACTATTTTAGCATTGTTATGCAGACATTTGTAACATAATAACTTAAAACAGTAATTTATAAAATTAATTTTATTTTCTCATGTAAAAAAATAAATTTTAACATTTAAAAATATTTATTTAGAGCTTCAGCATTCAACAAAAATCTAGAACAATTTTTTTTCTTCTTTGGCAAGTCCTTTCTTCTTTCATCAGACATTTTCTCATTTGATCTGAAATAGAAACAGAACATGAAATAACAAAAAATTACTATAAATAATTAATGAAAACACATATTAAAAGTCCCAACCCAACCTAGTGTAACCTATCTTACAAATTACTTGTACATACAATATGATGTAATACACACTTTTCAATTATACCGAGTTTTTATGAGCTTTTTCTTTGGGGGGGCATTTAACAATGTCCAAAGATTACATTTTCAGTTATCATTTGAGCACTTTTATGATTTTTTTCTTAAAATTTAGGAGTTTTTTTGCAGTTAAAAAATTTTAACGAATATTTAGTGCAGATTAAGTTTTTGATGAGGGAAAAAACTTCAAGTACTCCAAGGGGAAAACTCATAATGAATATATTGGACATTATTAAAATCAATTCAAATAAATTAAAAGAAACTTATTTTTGTTCACTTTTTAAGGAAAGTGAGCCAGTTAGCAACTCTTGAAATGGGTGGAATATCATGAATGGGTGAACTCTTGAATGGGTGGAATGGGTGGTGAATACCCATCTCTTGAAATGGGTGGATATCATGGTAAATAGGTAAAAGATGTTTTATAAGAATTTTCCTTTCTATCTTTTTTCTGCTTTGTTCTAACCATGCTTTTCAAATCACAAACTATAAAGCTAGCTATTAGTTTTCAACAGTTAGCTCTACTTAGTTTAAAATTTTACATTAATACTATTGTTGGAAACGCCACCTCCGCGTTAGGAAATGATGTGAACTGATCACCTCGAACTGTCATTCTGATTCCGAGGCTGTGTGTAACTTGCCACACCGAGAAATGTGGATTGTAAAAAATACCCATTACTTGATCTAAGTTGTTTTGTGATTGAATAAACCTGTCTGTTGTCCAAGAAGTAGTTTTTGATGTGCCATCTCAAAACAACTATTAAACAAGATATCGATATCTTTCAACTGGACTTAAAAGGCAGGGTTTATTGTTAGGTTAATTATTATCTAGGTTTTATTTTGAAAGGACTTTTAAATAAATACATAAAAACCTGACTAATATTAAAGAATATAAAGTAAAACCATTTTTTTTAATGAATCCAAATTCAATCATATAAGGGGACATCCATAAATTATGTGAGGTGTTTTTCCAAAATCTGGACCCCCCCTCCCCCTTGGTGAGATTTTGCTGAACCCCCCCTCCCCCCACATGAGATTTACCTACAACCTTTAAAAATAATTTTCTATCCTATTCATTTGCATTTTGTGCTTCACAGCACCTAAAACTTTCTTTTCCATTATTTTATTAATGATGTGGGGGAAAAGGACATTATTCCGCCTAAAAATCATCACAGTATCTTATTTGTGGGTATTAATCCTTTCTCATACTTAAAAAAATCATTTAATTTCTAACTTAAAAAGTTGACATGAGATTTTTATCGACCCCCCTCCCCCCTTGGTGAGATTTTTCCAAACCCCTCCCTCCCCTTTTTGACCTCACGGAATTTATGGATGTCCCCTAAGTTAAAATTGGGGAAATTCTAAAAGCTTTGAATACTAATAAATTTAATACCAAAAATAATTCATTATATTAAAACAAATTATAATACTATATATTTAAAGTGCGTTCAAAATCAAGAAAAGGAATTAGAAGGGATTTTTGAACTATTCAAAAATACTCCAACTTTTTGTGTTCAACATTTGTAATTGAAATTGGGAAACAAAATTTTTTTGGACTTAACTGGATTGATTAACTGGACTCAAGGCAAAATTTCTACTTTAAAAACTTTTGATTTTATTTTCCCACAAAGAAATTTTACTTTTCATCCTCCAAAGCCAGCAAATTTTAAAATCAAAGGGTTCAAATAGGCCTACTGGTCTGAAAATGCAGGCAAAAGATGGTACTATTACAACAACTTATTGATATTTCTTCAGATTTTTAAATTGAATTGAACATAGAGAAATATTAGTTGTTCTAATGGACCCCATGTACAAATAAGACCCTCTCTCCCCATACAAACATTGAAGACAAAAGTAACTTACTTTACTTTATCCAACACTCTTCCAAGTTCTTCTGGTCATGCGACACCTCCCCATCAAGATTCTTAGAGCAATTCTTTTTATCCACCATCCTGGACTACTGGCAGGGAGAGCAACTTCATCAGCAGACTAATTTGGTTGAGGTGGCCTGCAGGTAGAACACAAAAGTTAATTAAATGGTTATGAATATTATTTAGACGGGGCTGCTAAAATTTAAAAATTCATTTTGCTGTAGGTAATACATCTGGGTTTTGTAAATCCTTCTGGGGAGGCATCATAAATTCCTGGGCCATCCATCCTTATATTCTCTTACTGATGCTTGTTTGTTTGAGTGACAGCTTTATCAATACTTTTTGTTAAACAAGTACAATGATTTTTAAAATTAGCATTGCTGTGATGTGAAATGGTTTTAACAACGATAAATAGTTTCGTTCAAATTTATTTAAGAAAGTAACATACTCAAATTTATTACATGTATATAAAAATAAGGGTCATTCCACAGTATTTATGTTATGTACGGGACAAATATCAGCAAAATTTTGATATTTGTACTACTGTGTTTTCCATATTAACATATAAATAAGAAAGTTTGCAATTATTTATAACTAGCTGTTACGACCCGGCAAAGCCGGGTCTTACAGCTAGGCTAGCCTTTTATGCGAGCTTCCCTCGTTACTACTTCAAGTTCCTATTAATTATACATTAAATAAGAAGTTTAACTTCTTTATCTTACCGCTGAAATATCACTAATTTATCATATTCAAATAAGTCACTCAATTTCGGCTGACCACCACCGAGCTGATTTGGGCAAATTTATTCTTAAATCAAATCTTACTACCCTTATATAAACTCATTTTAAATGGCATTCTCCCCAAACATTCCATTATTAAATTATTATTTGATTTTAATTTGCCTCATTATTTGAAGATAGTTTGTTATGGGGCGCCTACGGCGCCCACGTATTTAGGTCTAGCACGCCATCTTTGCTTTCTTTCTTTAGCTAAGCGACGTTTTTTTGAGGTAGGATCTTCATCATCACCCATGACAATGACTATGAGAAAGAAAAAAATGAATAGTAAAAATTGAGATGATTACTATTGAAAGCTGATTCTAAAAGTGAATAAGTTATATAAATCAGTTGAAAAATAAATAAAATTCAATTATTTACTTACTTAAGAAATAATTAATTTTTCGTTTCCGAAAGTAAATAAAGATTATTGCCAAAAAAAAAATCAAAAAGCGCTTTTTATACGATTATTTATTAGATTTATTATTGTTGAATTAGAAACCAACTTCCCTAAAAGTAACTTTTTAACCTTTATTAAGTAAACCAACTTTCTTGAAAGATATTTAAAAGCTATTATATTATTTTAATTTTAATTACTTTTATTTATTTATTTTTCTGATTATTGCGAGATGGCATCATAGTGTGCGAGCGTTCCAGAATCAGTGAGTCAGTGAGTGACGTGGGCTTTTATATGAGAGATTTTATACATACCACTTCAGCTTAATTCTTGTAAAATATTTTATTTTTTTTAATAGACAATAATTTTTTCCCTAAAAATCAATTTAAGCTTTGGTACATACGAGACTTCACAAAAAGATGTTTTAAAAGTTCCTCCAGTAATTCCTATTTTGCTTGCTTTGAATTTTTTTTGAGTAAAAGCACAAATAAATATTTGTTAATTTACCTTACAGTTATGTTTTAAAGTAGAGTCATTTAATTAATGAAGGCTAATTATTACTGTTAAGTACGGGACAAGGCTGTTTGTTATGTACAGGACATTATGAACTAAAATTTATTTAATAGTTTATTTTAGTAATTAAATAACTTTATTAACATTCAAACATCTGTTTAATTACTAATTTATGATATTTTTATTATTTTAATTGTCATTATGTTAATTATACTAGACAGCCACGTTAGTTGACCCTACAACGACACTAACAAAGTAGTTTCCATCGCGGTGTCTGAATTTTGAGTGAAACAAAGAACATCAATTTTAAAATACGATTATTTCGTTAAACCCATGTATAAATAGTGTCTTTTTTCCCGATTTGCAAACCAAAAGTCCTAGCAACCGTGTTTACCCACTTTCTCCTTCAGCGTAGTGAGGTACTAGGTTCAGGAAACGTTGCTGTCGAGTATAGGATTTTCCATACATGGCTCTATTTTTAAATAGGTAAAGATTCAAAAACTAAAACTGTTTTATCCAAGTCCCTGAACATCAATTATTGGTTAGGGAAATGGAAATATTGAATTTTGGGTAACAAAAGGTGTATTTTTTAAAAATACAGCATTGGTAGAAGTATAAAAATTTTAACATTTTGAAAATTATTATGTAGCCTTTGCATACCAGAAAATAGCTATCTACCTTTAATATGAGGGTTAAATGTCAAAAACAATTCTTGGAGAAACCCAGAAACACCCTATATTTTACATACACCTAAGATAAATGTTACTTACTTTTTACTCCACTGTCTGGCCTTTTATCTATTTGATGGTGCACAGAGAGGGTAAATATCCTCAACAACCACCACGATGCAGGAAGTGGGCCTGCAGGTAGAAGACAAAAGTTAATTCAGTGGTTACAAACATTATCATTTAGACTAGGGGTACTAAATTTAAAAAACAAATTTCACATTGGTGATGAATCAGTTTTTTAAATCCCTACGGGGAAGAGTCAAATTTCTGGGCCATCCACCTCATAATCTTACAGGTTACTCGTTATGATCCAAAATGGCAAAAAAGATTTGTTCAAATTTAATTAAGAGGGTAGCGGTAGTATATTTAAATTAAATGCATATAAAAATATAGGTTCTTGCGTATTATCCCGTCGACCGTACCGCTGAATCCGAAAACGGTAAACAACCTATTGACTTTTCTATGGCCTGCCGCTGAATTTAACAGTTACGGAATAATACGATTCGACGGGATAATATGCAAGTACCAAAAAAAATGTAACTGAAAATAAGAATCAAAAAGTAGGTAACAACCTCACAATTATCACTGGCCAATCAGATGAACCTAACGAGAATGTACCACGTCTACCTGGTGAATCGGTGAACTGACGCTTTTTATTCCACTGATGATGTCGGGCAGTTTCCGACAAAATGTTTGGTTTTTAATCTCTAGAACTCGGCCTACAAGCCCGAAAGCATGAATTTTACAAATAATAGAACTGGCTGTGAAAGTCTACATGTTTACTATCTCACTATTAAATCGAAAATTTCTTTATATTAATAGTTAAGAAAAAATTTTACATGTAACAATTCACTCATTTAATGAAGTAGCATTTTATTTTGTCAACCAAAGATAAACATATGATGACTTTTTAATTTCTTTGGATATCTAGTTCAAGGATTGCAAGTAATTTAACGAGGGGACTAAATAATTTTGAAAATTCTTGCTGAAGTCCAGAGAAAAAAATAGGTATTATTACTTTTAAATTCTCATTTTCATATACACATTTTTACATGGTTTCAATTTAAGTAGTAATACTATCTTCTTAATTATATTTTTTAAACAGTTAGTTGCCATAAACTCATACTATTTTGCAGAAACACTATTTTCAAAAATCTAATTTACTTATAAAATATTGAAAAAGAATTTATGAGGCCCCATCGCTCAAAGGAATGGATGTCGTGAACAAGAGAATGTTGAGAGATGGCCCGGGAATTTGGGATTCCTCCCTGGATGGATTTAAAAACCTTAAGATTTATTCAATTTTTTCTATTGAGAGATAGATGCTAAAAAAACAATATACAGAAATATCAGAATTATATAGTAATTAAAATGTTTTTAAAAAATATATTCCATTTTTTCACCTCCCCTGCTACGGGTTAACTACAAAGAAATAAACTTTCCTCACAGAGAAATCTTCAGAAAGTTCACCTCTAAAAGAGGTTCAAACTAATTGCCAGTGTCCATGAATACATATTTATGATTTTCAAAATGGTTTGGCGGTCACGGAAATAACCTCACCCATTATGGATGCAGTCTGCAGTCTGCCAGTTCAAACCTTTTTCTAAGTTCATACCTTTTGAAAACTCTGGTTTGTCGCTCAAGTCGTATTTTGATCAAAAATTATTTTCCACAACCTTTATAAAGAATTCTTTTATACAATTTTACTGTAAAACCCTTTTAAAAAACACACAAAAATTAACGGTTCTTACGTATTATCCCATTGACCGTACCGCTGAATCCAAAAATGGTAAACAACCCATCGACTTTTCTATGGATATGCAGCTGAATTTGACAGTCAAAGAACAGTCAATGGGACAATAGGTAAGTCCAAAATTAACTTTTATCGAATCAAAACCCCGACAGTATATTTAAGAAAGCATGAAAACATTGCACACAAATAAAGCTAGTATACAAAGAAATGCAGCTGCAGCGCACTCAAAGTGTGTGATTGCAAAGTCAAGAACAGCTAGCTAAGGAAAGAATTTTCGGTACTTATGCATTATCCCATCGACTGTTTTGTGACTGTCAAATTCAGCAGCACAGCCATAGAAAAGTCAATGGATTGTTTGCCTTTTTCGGATTCAGCGGTACGGTCGACAGGTTAATACGTAAGAACCGAATTATCTCCCCAAGCCAGCATGACAAAAGCTTTTCTGCTTGAGTTGCCCATTTCTCCCTTGTATACATGCTGTTGAAAGTGAATTATTCAGACGAAAAACTCTAACGAACTAAAACTTACTCTAACTAGAGTACGAAAAACTCTAAGAAAATTCTAGTACTTTAGGATCAGCCAGGCGGAAGTGTAAAGTCTGAAGCTAAATTGCTTAAAAACAATTAAGTACATCATAAATTAAACACTTTAAATATCTCACTTAGCAGTTTGTTTCTTTTCATTGTTTTCGTTATTTAAAGAGAAGCTTGAAAATCATCCAGAATACGGTAAAATTTGGCCCTGAATCTGATTAATCACTTTCACTGGGGGTAAACGTGCTCGTGAATGTCCTCTTATGAAAGAGCACTGGCATCCACACAAATAGGCAGGCCTGTATTTAGGGTTTTTGCCTCCCTGTGCATATCGATTTATTGCCGCCCCCCTCTATTTCATTTCCTGTTTTAAGAATATACCCCCTGTTTCTTTAAAAGCTTACTGCTTAAAGGTGGGGTCTTTACCTTTTGACACAAAATATCAAAATGTTGGTTTTTTTTTAAAAAGTGTCACGCAAGATTCGATTGTGGAACCGCAGGGGGGTATGGGGGTCCTCCCCCAGAAAATTTTTTTAAATTTGGCTGGTAAAAGTAGGGTTTTAACTCATTTTGAGAACATTTTTGGGTCCAAGAGGCGGCACTGTCCTGAGTGTCCCCTCTTGAACCCAAATGGGTGAAATTAGTATTTAATCCTATTTAATTAGTTTAGAAAATCTTTTTTTCTCACCGACCTTTTCCTTATACGCCGATCCACTCGAGCAAGCCCATCCATTTTAACAAAAAAAACAAGCTCCTTTCCCTGAGATGAAGGTTAAAAAACTGACAATATCGGGACAGTACCCGATGGAAATATTGGTACAATATCGGGACATATGGACCAATTGACCATGCCATCTGATCTGGTGTTCTCCATTCCGGGAAACAAAAGCCATCGTTCGGATATTTTGGGGGATGTGACCGTTGGATGCTGGGAATGACTCAACCCTAAAAACTAGAATCCACCCCTGTGTGGTACATTTTTTTCTCCAAAAGTAGCATTTTGAATTGTTGTAATCTGCCGCCCCCCAAAATTTTGCCGCCCTGTGCTATAGCACATGTTGCACGTGCCTAAATACGGCCTTGCAAATAGGGTAGGTTACGTACAGTTAATTTGATTAAATAATCAATATTCTTAAAACAGGACCCTGGCAGAAAATCCTAGAAACACAAAATAAAATATATTGAGAATTTAACTTACTTGAAATATAAGAAGCCACGCGACGGACGATCCCCTGATAACTGACATAACCATAACAAACCTTGTGTTGCCATTCGCACAAGTAAAAGATATAATAAAAAAAGATATAAAATAAAAATTATACTCGATTAAAAACACCAAGCTTTAAAAAGGAATCCTGATAAAATTTAACAGTAAATTTGCAAAAATCTGAGAAAGCAAATACACTATTAAGTACACACAGTACACAACAGCCCATCCGATCTGTTTTTTAGTGCGTGGGTGGGAGGGGATATCTCATGTTCTCAGTTTTAGGTTCATTCCCCCTTGCCCAGCTTTGATTTTTTACTTAGCTTCATTAAATAGTTCAAATTATGTCATTATTTTTTATTAATTTATATTAATGCATGCATTTTTGTCTATTAGCGAATAATTATTATTTACAGGTATTTCAGTGTCGAAATAGTACGCTTTTGTCATTTTAAACCCAATAAACGCTGTTAAATTTTTTTTCCTTTGACATATTCTTACAGAGGACCTCAAAATGCACTTCATGGTGAATTTTCAAGCAATTCGCTGAATATTTAAGTGCGTTTCAGAGTTGGGAAAAAAAACGGTATTTCGAGAAAAACACAAGTCCGAAAAAGCCTAATAATTGGTATTTAATTTTAAGTTTGAAATTTTTTGAATTTTTATTATGGTAGTAAAGTAATATGGTAAGCTTTTTCCAGAATTTCAAGTTTCCATGGTGATTCTGACGTCATCCACGAATTTTTAAACACAAAAGTGATTACCTTGTCTTCATAGGAATTCATTACGTTTTTCGGGTTATGAGAAAAAGGAGGATTGCGAAAAAATATAAATAGACCCCCAAGTGTTTTACATCATCGTGTTCACATCATTTAGTAGATGAAGAATATGTAAAGCATAAGGGGATTGGCTCCGTATTTCGGGAGTTTTTCCGATTTTATTGGAAAACTTTAATTGAGCGTCACGTTCTTAATTGTAGAGGTAGGGTTCTGAAATTTTAGAATGTGTACCTCCTTAATATTTCCTATTGAATGATGTATGACACTAAGGGATTGGACCCATATTAAGAGATTTTAGTACCGCGTGCTCGTTTTTATTTTCACTTTTTAACGCCCCTAACTCCTTTTATCCAGAAGAAACAGCGTCTTTCTAACAAGGTTCAAAGAGTTCTTCAAGAATAGAGTTATTAATAAGCTCTCTGATGATTATTTTGGGAGAAATCCATGAAAACTAGTCTTGGAAAACCAAAAAAATGAATTTTCTGGACAGTGTAATTTTTATACCACCTCTTAGTTAAACCTATTCTTTAAAACGACTTTTCATATGCTTTCAGAAAATATAAACCACTAAGCTGGGCTTCAAATATATCCGGAGCTATTCAGCGTCAAAGCTATTACATGTTAGGCTTAACGTCCCATGAGGCACCCGTTCGATCCAGGTTCACCTACCATTCAATGCTATGAAGGTAGCTTAAACAGCTAGCTAAAAAGCATTGGATGCTTGTTACCTAGCATGTCCTGCTATTATTGCATAAGGGTCTCGGGACTCTGAAACTTGTAATAAGTACCTCTGTTTTTGAATTAGTATTACACAAAAACTAAATTTTGAAGAAAATTGAAATTTTTACTACATAATAACTACTCTGCGAAAGAATTTTCAAAAACTATTTTAGTAAATTTAAAAAAAATTACTGTGCTAAATATTTTTAATCACAGTATTTTGAAATTGAAATTTTTAAAAACGTTATTTTTAACTCATATAGAAAATTTGCTGAGGGAAAGAATTTAATTACTTCTATAAAAATTATCAAAACGTTTTGAAATCTTCGCAAGCAAGCTACATAGCATCCCATGCTGGAAAGCATAAAATAAAAATCAAAGTACCTAGCTCTCCATGCTATGAAAAAAGCATGAACAGCTAAAAAGCATTGGATGCTTGTCCATAGCATGTGATGCTATTGCTGCGATGACTAGCTACATAGCATCCCTACCTGGCAAGCATTAAAAAGCATAAAACAGCACATCAAGGTACCTAGCTCTCCATGCTATAAAAGTAGCATAAACAGCTACAAAGCATCGGATGCTTGTCCACAGCATATGATGCTATTGCTGAGACATAGCATCCCAAGCTAGCTATATAGCATCCCAAGCTGATAAGCATAAAAAAGCATAAATAGCACATCAAGGTACCTAGCTCTCCATGCTATGAAAGTAGCATAAACAGCTACAAAGCATCGGATGCTTGTCCATAGCATGTGATGCTACAGCTGAGCCATAGCATTCCAAGCTAGGTACATAGCATCCCAAGCTGGCAAGCATAAAATAGCACATCAAGGTACCTAGCTCTTCATGCTATGAAAGTAGCTTGAACTGCTTAAAAGCATCGGATGCTTGTCCATAGCATGTGATGCTACAGCTGAGCCATAGCATTCCAAGCTAGGTACATAGCATCCCAAGCTGGCAAGCATAAAAAAAGCATAAAATAGCACATCAAGGTACCTAGCTCTTCATGCTATGAAAGTAGCTTGAACTGCTTAAAAGCATCGTATGCTTGTCCATAGCATGTGATGCTATAGCTGAGCCATAGCATCCCAAGCTAGGTACATAGCATCCCAAGCTGGCAAGCATAAAAAAAGCATAAAATAGCACATCAAGGTACCTAGCTCTCCATGCTATGAAAGTAGCTTGAACTGCTTAAAAGCATCGGATGCTTGTCCATAGCATGTGATGCTATAGCTGAGCCATAGCATCCCAAGCTAGGTACATAGCATCCCAAGCTGGCAAGCATAAAAAAAGCATAAAATAGCACATCAAGGTACCTAGTTCTCCATGCTATGAAAGTAGCTTGAACTGCTTAAAAGCATCGGATGCTTCTGTATAAGCAAGTCATGCTATGATATGTATGCTGGTTAAGATAGCATCCCATGCTGTGCAAGCATAAACAAGCATACGCTAGCATAAAAAACTAGCATACCTAGCAAAAACTAGCAAAAACCAGCATACTTTCTTTGCTTGTACCAGCATAAATTTTGACCTGGGATTCGAACATCGAGATATGATTACGTTGACTTTGAAGGGCCAGAATAAAAAAAATTCTACATCACCCTATAATATTAAGTGATTTTTAAGGGAATCGAATATAAATCTATTTTGTCCCCTCATTGGCGGTCATATGCAGTTTGATATTTGGGGTCATATGGAGGATTAGAATAGAATATCAGAATCCTGACATTCGAATTTTGATGTTTTTCGTTATTTCGACTTTTAAGGCCCGGGATTAAAATTTTTTTACATCACCGTTTAATTTTAAATTCCTTTTAGGGGGAAGAATAAAAATCAATTACAACCCCACATCGGCGGCCAAATATTTTATGATGTATGTGGTCATATTGAGTCATGTCGAATATCAGAATTCTGACATTCGAACATCGAGATATGATTATGTTGACTTTGAAGGGCCAGAATAAAAAAATTCTACATCACCCTATAATATTAAGTGATTTTTAAGGGAATCGAATATAAATCTATTTTGTCCCCTCATTGGCGGTCATGCAGTTTGATATTTGGGGTCATATGGAGGATTATATTGAATATCAGAATCCTGACATTCGAATTTTGATGTATTTCGTTATTTCGACTTTTAAGGCCCGGGATTAAAATTTTTTTACATCACCGTTTAATTTTAAATTCCTTTTAGGGGGAAGAATAAAAATCAATTACAACCCCACATCGGGGGCCAAGTATTTTATGATGTATGTGGTCATATTGAGTCATGTCGAATATCAGAATTCTGACATTCGAACATCGAGATATGATTATGTTGACTTTGAAGGGCCAGAATAAAAAAAATTCTACATCACCCTATAATATTAAGTAATTTTTAAGGGAATAGAATATAAATCTATTTTGTCCCCTCATTGGCGGTCATATGCAGTTTGATATTTGGGGTCATATGGAGGATTAGAATAGAATATCAGAATCCTGACATTCGAATTTTGATGTATTTCGTTATTTCGACTTTTAAGGCCCGGGATTAAAATTTTTTTACATCACCGTTTAATTTTAAATTCCTTTTAGGGGGAAGAATAAAAATCAATTACAACCCCACATTGGCGGCCAAATAATTTATGATGTTTGTGGTCATATTGATTCATGTCGAATATCAGAATTCTGACATTCGAACATCGGGATATGATTATGTTGACTTTGAAGGGCCAGAATAAAAAAATTCTACATCACCCTATAATACTAAGTAATTTTTAAGGGAATCGAATATAAATATATTTTGTCCCCTCATTGGCGGTCATATGCAGTGTGATATTTGGGGTCATATGGAGGATTATATTGAATATCAGAATCCTGACATTCGAATTTTGATGTATTTCGTTATTTCGACTTTTAAGGCCCGGGATTAAAATTTTTTTACATCACCGTTTAATTTTAAATTCCTTTTAGGGGGAAGAATAAAAATCAATTACAACCCCACATCGGCGGCCAAATATTTTATGATGTATGTGGTCATATTGAGTCATGTCGAATATCAGAATTCTGACATTCGAACATCGAGATATGATTATGTTGACTTTGAAGGGCCAGAATAAAAAAAATTCTACATCACCCTATAATATTAAGTAATTTTTAAGGGAATCGAATATAAATCTATTTTGTCCCCTCATTGGCGGTCATATGCAGTGTGATATTTGGGGTCATATGGAGGATTATATTGAATATCAGAATCCTGACATTCGAATTTTGATGTATTTCGTTTTTTCGACTTTTAAGGCCCCGGATTAAAAAATTTTTACATCACCGTTTAATTTTAAATTCTTTTTAGGGGGAAGAATAAAAATCAATTATAACCCCACATCGGGGGCCAAGTATTTTATGATGTATGTGGTCATATTGAGTCATGTCGAATATCAGAATTCTGACATTCGAACATCGAGATATGATTATGTTGACTTTGAAGGGCCAGAATAAAAAAAATTCTACATCACCCTATAATATTAAGTGATTTTTAAGGGAATCGAATATAAATCTATTTTGTCCCCTCATTGGCGGTCACATGCAGTTTGATATTTGGGGTCATATGGAGGATTAGAATAGAATATCAGAATCCTGACATTCGAATTTTGATGTATTTCGTTATTTCGACTTTTAAGGCCCGGGATTAAAATTTTTTTACATCACCGTTTAATTTTAAATTCCTTTTAGGGGGAAGAATAAAAATCAATTACAACCCCACATTGGCGGCCAAATAATTTATGATGTTTGTGGTCATATTGATTCATGTCGAATATCAGAATTCTGACATTCGAACATCGGGATATGATTATGTTGACTTTGAAGGGCCAGAATAAAAAAATTCTACATCACCCTATAATACTAAGTAATTTTTAAGGGAATCGAATATAAATATATTTTGTCCCCTCATTGGCGGTCATATGCAGTGTGATATTTGGGGTCATATGGAGGATTATATTGAATATCAGAATCCTGACATTCGAATTTTGATGTATTTCGTTATTTCGACTTTTAAGGCCCCGGATTAAAAAAATTTTTACATCACCGTTTAATTTTAAATTCCTTTTAGGGGGAAGAATAAAAATCAATTACAAACCCACATTGGCGGCCAAATAATTTATGATGTATGTGGTCATATTGAGTCATATCGAATATCAGAATTCTGACATTCGAACATCGAGATATGATTACGTTGACTTTGAAGGGCCAGAATAAAAAAAATTCTACATCACCCTATAATATTAAGTGATTTTTAAGGGAATCGAATATAAATCTATTTTGTCCCCTCATTGGCGGTCATATGCAGTTTGATATTTGGGGTCATATGGAGGATTAGAATAGAATATCAGAATCCTGACATTCGAATTTTGATGTTTTTCGTTATTTCGACTTTTAAGGCCCGGGATTAAAATTTTTTTACATCACCGTTTAATTTTAAATTCCTTTTAGGGGGAAGAATAAAAATCAATTACAACCCCACATCGGCGGCCAAATATTTTATGATGTATGTGGTCATATTGAGTCATGTCGAATATCAGAATTCTGACATTCGAACATCGAGATATGATTATGTTGACTTTGAAGGGCCAGAATAAAAAAATTCTACATCACCCTATAATATTAAGTGATTTTTAAGGGAATCGAATATAAATCTATTTTGTCCCCTCATTGGCGGTCATGCAGTTTGATATTTGGGGTCATATGGAGGATTATATTGAATATCAGAATCCTGACATTCGAATTTTGATGTATTTCGTTATTTCGACTTTTAAGGCCCGGGATTAAAATTTTTTTACATCACCGTTTAATTTTAAATTCCTTTTAGGGGGAAGAATAAAAATCAATTACAACCCCACATCGGGGGCCAAGTATTTTATGATGTATGTGGTCATATTGAGTCATGTCGAATATCAGAATTCTGACATTCGAACATCGAGATATGATTATGTTGACTTTGAAGGGCCAGAATAAAAAAAATTCTACATCACCCTATAATATTAAGTAATTTTTAAGGGAATAGAATATAAATCTATTTTGTCCCCTCATTGGCGGTCATATGCAGTTTGATATTTGGGGTCATATGGAGGATTAGAATAGAATATCAGAATCCTGACATTCGAATTTTGATGTATTTCGTTATTTCGACTTTTAAGGCCCGGGATTAAAATTTTTTTACATCACCGTTTAATTTTAAATTCCTTTTAGGGGGAAGAATAAAAATCAATTACAACCCCACATTGGCGGCCAAATAATTTATGATGTTTGTGGTCATATTGATTCATGTCGAATATCAGAATTCTGACATTCGAACATCGGGATATGATTATGTTGACTTTGAAGGGCCAGAATAAAAAAATTCTACATCACCCTATAATACTAAGTAATTTTTAAGGGAATAATCGAATATAAATATATTTTGTCCCCTCATTGGCGGTCATATGCAGTGTGATATTTGGGGTCATATGGAGGATTATATTGAATATCAGAATCCTGACATTCGAATTTTGATGTATTTCGTTATTTCGACTTTTAAGGCCCGGGATTAAAATTTTTTTACATCACCGTTTAATTTTAAATTCCTTTTAGGGGGAAGAATAAAAATCAATTACAACCCCACATCGGCGGCCAAATATTTTATGATGTATGTGGTCATATTGAGTCATGTCGAATATCAGAATTCTGACATTCGAACATCGAGATATGATTATGTTGACTTTGAAGGGCCAGAATAAAAAAAATTCTACATCACCCTATAATATTAAGTAATTTTTAAGGGAATCGAATATAAATCTATTTTGTCCCCTCATTGGCGGTCATATGCAGTGTGATATTTGGGGTCATATGGAGGATTATATTGAATATCAGAATCCTGACATTCGAATTTTGATGTATTTCGTTTTTTCGACTTTTAAGGCCCCGGATTAAAAAATTTTTACATCACCGTTTAATTTTAAATTCTTTTTAGGGGGAAGAATAAAAATCAATTATAACCCCACATCGGGGGCCAAGTATTTTATGATGTATGTGGTCATATTGAGTCATGTCGAATATCAGAATTCTGACATTCGAACATCGAGATATGATTATGTTGACTTTGAAGGGCCAGAATAAAAAAAATTCTACATCAACCTATAATATTAAGTGATTTTTAAGGGAATCGAATATAAATCTATTTTGTCCCCTCATTGGCGGTCACATGCAGTTTGATATTTGGGGTCATATGGAGGATTAGAATAGAATATCAGAATCCTGACATTCGAATTTTGATGTATTTCGTTATTTCGACTTTTAAGGCCCGGGATTAAAATTTTTTTACATCACCGTTTAATTTTAAATTCCTTTTAGGGGGAAGAATAAAAATCAATTACAACCCCACATCGGCGGCCAAATATTTTATGATGTATGTGGTCATATTGAGTCATGTCGAATATCAGAATTCTGACATTCGAACATCGAGATATGATTATGTTGACTTTGAAGGGCCAGAATAAAAAAATTCTACATTACCCTATAATATTAAGTGATTTTTAAGGGAATCGAATATAAATCTATTTTGTCCCCTCATTGGCGGTCATGCAGTTTGATATTTGGGGTCATGTGGAGGATTTTATTGAATATCAGAATCCTGACATTCGAATTTTGATGTATTTCGTTATTTCGACTTTTAAGGCCCCGGATTAAAAATCATTTACATCACCGTTTAATTTTAAATTCCTTTTAAGGGGAAGAATAAAAATCAATTACAACCCCACATTGGCGGCCAAATAATTTATGATGTTTGTGGTCATATTGATTCATGTCGAATATCAGAATTCTGACATTCGAACATCGGGATATGATTATGTTGACTTTGAAGGGCCAGAATAAAAAAATTCTACATCACCCTATAATACTAAGTAATTTTTAAGGGAATCGAATATAAATCTATTTTGTCCCCTCATTGGCGGTCATATGCAGTGTGATATCTGGGGTCATATGGAGGATTATATTGAATATCAGAATCCTGACATTCGAATTTTGATGTATTTCGTTATTTCGACTTTTAAGGCCCCGGATTAAAAAATTTTTACATCACCGTTTAATTTTAAATTCTTTTTAGGGGGAAGAATAAAAATCAATTATAACCATACATCGGGGGCCAAGTATTTTATGATGTATGTGGTCATATTGAGTCATGTCGAATATCAGAATTCTGACATTCGAACATCGAGATATGATTATGTTGACTTTGAAGGGCCAGAATAAAAAAAATTCTACATCACCCTATAATATTAAGTAATTTTTAGGGGAATCGAATATAAATCTATTTTGTCCCCTCATTGGCGGTCATATGCAGTTTGATATTTGGGGTCATATGGAGGATTATATTGAATATCAGAATCCTGACATTCGAATTTTGATGTATTTCGTTATTTCAACTTTTAAGGCCCCGGATTAAAAATTTTTTACATCACCGTTTAATTTTAAATTCCTTTTAGGGGGAAGAATAAAAATCAATTACAACCCCACATTGGCGGCCAAATAATTTATGCTGTATGTGGTCATACTGATTCATGTCGAATATCAGAAATCTGACATTCGAACATCGAGATATGATTATGTTGACTTTGAAGGGCCAGAATAAAAAAATTCTACATCACCCTATAATATTAAGTGATTTTTAAAGGAATCGAATATAAATCTATTTTGTCCCCTCATTGGCGGTCATATGCAGTGTGATATTTGGGGTCATATGGAGGATTATATTGAATATCAGAATCCTGACATTCGAATTTTGATGTATTTCGTTATTTCGAATTTTAAGGCCCCGGATTAAAAAATATTTACATCATCGTTTAATTTTAAATTCTTTTTAGGCGGAAGAATAAAAATCAATTATAACCCCACATCGGGGGCCAAATATTTTATGATGTATGTGGTCATATTGAGTCATGTCGAATATCAGAATTCTGACATTCGAACATCGAGATATGATTATGTTGACTTTGAAGGGCCAGAATAAAAAAAATTCTACATCACCCTATAATATTAAGTGATTTTTAAGGGAATCGAATATAAATCTATTTTGTCCCCTCATTGGCGGTCATATGCAGTGTGATATTTGGGGTCATATGGAGGATTATATTGAATATCAGAATCCTGACATTCGAATTTTGATGTATTTCGTTATTTCGACTTTTAAGGCCCCGGATTAAAAAATATTTACATCATCGTTTAATTTTAAATTCTGTTTAGGGGGAAGAATAAAAATCAATTATAACCCCACATCGGGGGCCAAATATTTTATGATGTATGTGGTCATATTGAGTCATGTCGAATATCAGAATTCTGACATTCGAACATCGAGATATGATTATGTTGACTTTGAAGGGCCAGAATAAAAAAAATTCTACATCACCCTATAATATTAAGTGATTTTTAAGGGAATCTAATATAAATCTATTTTGTCCCCTCATTGGCGGCCATATGCAGTTTGATATTTGGGGTCAATTGGAGGATTATATTGAATATCAGAATCTTGACATTCGAATTTTGATGTATTTCGTTATTTCGACTTTTAAGGCCCGGGATTAAAATTTTTTTACATCACCGTTTAATTTTAAATTCCTTTTAGGGGGAAGAATAAAAATCAATTACAACCCCACATCGGGGGCCAAGTATTTTATGATGTATGTGGTCATATTGAGTCATGTCGAATATCAGAATTCTGACATTCGAACATCGAGATATGATTATGTTGACTTTGAAGGGCCAGAATAAAAAAAATTCTACATCACCCTATAATATTAAGTAATTTTTAAGGGAATAGAATATAAATCTATTTTGTCCCCTCATTGGCGGTCATATGCAGTTTGATATTTGGGGTCATATGGAGGATTAGAATAGAATATCAGAATCCTGACATTCGAATTTTGATGTATTTCGTTATTTCGACTTTTAAGGCCCGGGATTAAAATTTTTTTACATCACCGTTTAATTTTAAATTCCTTTTAGGGGGAAGAATAAAAATCAATTACAACCCCACATTGGCGGCCAAATAATTTATGATGTTTGTGGTCATATTGATTCATGTCGAATATCAGAATTCTGACATTCGAACATCGGGATATGATTATGTTGACTTTGAAGGGCCAGAATAAAAAAATTCTACATCACCCTATAATACTAAGTAATTTTTAAGGGAATAATCGAATATAAATATATTTTGTCCCCTCATTGGCGGTCATATGCAGTGTGATATTTGGGGTCATATGGAGGATTATATTGAATATCAGAATCCTGACATTCGAATTTTGATGTATTTCGTTATTTCGACTTTTAAGGCCCGGGATTAAAATTTTTTTACATCACCGTTTAATTTTAAATTCCTTTTAGGGGGAAGAATAAAAATCAATTACAACCCCACATCGGCGGCCAAATATTTTATGATGTATGTGGTCATATTGAGTCATGTCGAATATCAGAATTCTGACATTCGAACATCGAGATATGATTATGTTGACTTTGAAGGGCCAGAATAAAAAAAATTCTACATCACCCTATAATATTAAGTAATTTTTAAGGGAATCGAATATAAATCTATTTTGTCCCCTCATTGGCGGTCATATGCAGTGTGATATTTGGGGTCATATGGAGGATTATATTGAATATCAGAATCCTGACATTCGAATTTTGATGTATTTCGTTTTTTCGACTTTTAAGGCCCCGGATTAAAAAATTTTTACATCACCGTTTAATTTTAAATTCTTTTTAGGGGGAAGAATAAAAATCAATTATAACCCCACATCGGGGGCCAAGTATTTTATGATGTATGTGGTCATATTGAGTCATGTCGAATATCAGAATTCTGACATTCGAACATCGAGATATGATTATGTTGACTTTGAAGGGCCAGAATAAAAAAAATTCTACATCAACCTATAATATTAAGTGATTTTTAAGGGAATCGAATATAAATCTATTTTGTCCCCTCATTGGCGGTCACATGCAGTTTGATATTTGGGGTCATATGGAGGATTAGAATAGAATATCAGAATCCTGACATTCGAATTTTGATGTATTTCGTTATTTCGACTTTTAAGGCCCGGGATTAAAATTTTTTTACATCACCGTTTAATTTTAAATTCCTTTTAGGGGGAAGAATAAAAATCAATTACAACCCCACATCGGCGGCCAAATATTTTATGATGTATGTGGTCATATTGAGTCATGTCGAATATCAGAATTCTGACATTCGAACATCGAGATATGATTATGTTGACTTTGAAGGGCCAGAATAAAAAAATTCTACATTACCCTATAATATTAAGTGATTTTTAAGGGAATCGAATATAAATCTATTTTGTCCCCTCATTGGCGGTCATGCAGTTTGATATTTGGGGTCATGTGGAGGATTTTATTGAATATCAGAATCCTGACATTCGAATTTTGATGTATTTCGTTATTTCGACTTTTAAGGCCCCGGATTAAAAATTTTTTACATCACCGTTTAATTTTAAATTCCTTTTAAGGGGAAGAATAAAAATCAATTACAACCCCACATTGGCGGCCAAATAATTTATGATGTTTGTGGTCATATTGATTCATGTCGAATATCAGAATTCTGACATTCGAACATCGGGATATGATTATGTTGACTTTGAAGGGCCAGAATAAAAAAATTCTACATCACCCTATAATACTAAGTAATTTTTAAGGGAATCGAATATAAATCTATTTTGTCCCCTCATTGGCGGTCATATGCAGTGTGATATCTGGGGTCATATGGAGGATTATATTGAATATCAGAATCCTGACATTCGAATTTTGATGTATTTCGTTATTTCGACTTTTAAGGCCCCGGATTAAAAAATTTTTACATCACCGTTTAATTTTAAATTCTTTTTAGGGGGAAGAATAAAAATCAATTATAACCATACATCGGGGGCCAAGTATTTTATGATGTATGTGGTCATATTGAGTCATGTCGAATATCAGAATTCTGACATTCGAACATCGAGATATGATTATGTTGACTTTGAAGGGCCAGAATAAAAAAAATTCTACATCACCCTATAATATTAAGTAATTTTTAGGGGAATCGAATATAAATCTATTTTGTCCCCTCATTGGCGGTCATATGCAGTTTGATATTTGGGGTCATATGGAGGATTATATTGAATATCAGAATCCTGACATTCGAATTTTGATGTATTTCGTTATTTCAACTTTTAAGGCCCCGGATTAAAAATTTTTTACATCACCGTTTAATTTTAAATTCCTTTTAGGGGGAAGAATAAAAATCAATTACAACCCCACATTGGCGGCCAAATAATTTATGCTGTATGTGGTCATACTGATTCATGTCGAATATCAGAAATCTGACATTCGAACATCGAGATATGATTATGTTGACTTTGAAGGGCCAGAATAAAAAAATTCTACATCACCCTATAATATTAAGTGATTTTTAAAGGAATCGAATATAAATCTATTTTGTCCCCTCATTGGCGGTCATATGCAGTGTGATATTTGGGGTCATATGGAGGATTATATTGAATATCAGAATCCTGACATTCGAATTTTGATGTATTTCGTTATTTCGAATTTTAAGGCCCCGGATTAAAAAATATTTACATCATCGTTTAATTTTAAATTCTTTTTAGGCGGAAGAATAAAAATCAATTATAACCCCACATCGGGGGCCAAATATTTTATGATGTATGTGGTCATATTGAGTCATGTCGAATATCAGAATTCTGACATTCGAACATCGAGATATGATTATGTTGACTTTGAAGGGCCAGAATAAAAAAAATTCTACATCACCCTATAATATTAAGTGATTTTTAAGGGAATCGAATATAAATCTATTTTGTCCCCTCATTGGCGGTCATATGCAGTGTGATATTTGGGGTCATATGGAGGATTATATTGAATATCAGAATCCTGACATTCGAATTTTGATGTATTTCGTTATTTCGACTTTTAAGGCCCCGGATTAAAAAATATTTACATCATCGTTTAATTTTAAATTCTGTTTAGGGGGAAGAATAAAAATCAATTATAACCCCACATCGGGGGCCAAATATTTTATGATGTATGTGGTCATATTGAGTCATGTCGAATATCAGAATTCTGACATTCGAACATCGAGATATGATTATGTTGACTTTGAAGGGCCAGAATAAAAAAAATTCTACATCACCCTATAATATTAAGTGATTTTTAAGGGAATCTAATATAAATCTATTTTGTCCCCTCATTGGCGGCCATATGCAGTTTGATATTTGGGGTCAATTGGAGGATTATATTGAATATCAGAATCTTGACATTCGAATTTTGATGTATTTCGTTATTTCGACTTTTAAGGCCCCGGATTAAAAAATATTTACATCATCGTTTAATTTTAAATTCTTTTTAGGGGGAAGAATAAAAATCAATTATAACCCCACATCGGGGGCCAAATATTTTATGATGTATGTGGTCATATTGAGTCATGTCGAATATCAGAATTCTGACATTCGAACATCGAGATATGATTATGTTGACTTTGAAGGGCCAGAATAAAAAAAAATCTACATCACCCTATAATATTAAGTGATTTTTAAGGGAATCGAATATAAATCTATTTTGTCCCCTCATTGGCGGTCATATGCAGTGTGATATTTGGGGTCATATTGAGGATTATATTGAATATCAGAATCCTGACATTCGAATTTTGATGTATTTCGTTATTTCGACTTTTAAGGCCCCGGATTAAAAAATATTTACATCATCGTTTAATTTTAAATTCTGTTTAGGGGAAAGAATAAAAATCAATTATAACCCCACATCGGGGGCCAAATATTTTATGATGTATGTGGTCATATTGAGTCATGTCGAATATCAGAATTCTGACATTCGAACATCGAGATATGATTATGTTGACTTTGAAGGGCCAGAATAAAAAAAATTCTACATCACCCTATAATATTAAGTGATTTTTAAGGGAATCTAATATAAATCTATTTTGTCCCCTCATTGGCGGCCATATGCAGTTTGATATTTGGGGTCAATTGGAGGATTATATTGAATATCAGAATCCTGACATTCGAATTTTGATGTATTTCGTTATTTCGATTTTTAAGGCCCGGGATTAAAATTTTTTTACATCGCCGTTTAATTTTAAATTCCTTTTAGGGGGAAGAATAAAAATCAATTACAACCCCACATTGGCGGCCAAATAATTTATGCTGTATGTGGTCATACTGATTCATGTCGAATATCAGAAATCTGACATTCGAACATCGAGATATGATTATGTTGACTTTGAAGGGCCAGAATAAAAAAATTCTACATCACCCTATAATATTAAGTGATTTTTAAAGGAATCGAATATAAATCTATTTTGTCCCCTCATTGGCGGTCATATGCAGTGTGATATTTGGGGTCATATGGAGGATTATATTGAATATCAGAATCCTGACATTCGAATTTTGATGTATTTCGTTATTTCGAATTTTAAGGCCCCGGATTAAAAAATATTTACATCATCGTTTAATTTTAAATTCTTTTTAGGCGGAAGAATAAAAATCAATTATAACCCCACATCGGGGGCCAAATATTTTATGATGTATGTGGTCATATTGAGTCATGTCGAATATCAGAATTCTGACATTCGAACATCGAGATATGATTATGTTGACTTTGAAGGGCCAGAATAAAAAAAATTCTACATCACCCTATAATATTAAGTGATTTTTAAGGGAATCGAATATAAATCTATTTTGTCCCCTCATTGGCGGTCATATGCAGTGTGATATTTGGGGTCATATGGAGGATTATATTGAATATCAGAATCCTGACATTCGAATTTTGATGTATTTCGTTATTTCGACTTTTAAGGCCCCGGATTAAAAAATATTTACATCATCGTTTAATTTTAAATTCTGTTTAGGGGGAAGAATAAAAATCAATTATAACCCCACATCGGGGGCCAAATATTTTATGATGTATGTGGTCATATTGAGTCATGTCGAATATCAGAATTCTGACATTCGAACATCGAGATATGATTATGTTGACTTTGAAGGGCCAGAATAAAAAAAATTCTACATCACCCTATAATATTAAGTGATTTTTAAGGGAATCTAATATAAATCTATTTTGTCCCCTCATTGGCGGCCATATGCAGTTTGATATTTGGGGTCAATTGGAGGATTATATTGAATATCAGAATCTTGACATTCGAATTTTGATGTATTTCGTTATTTCGACTTTTAAGGCCCCGGATTAAAAAATATTTACATCATCGTTTAATTTTAAATTCTTTTTAGGGGGAAGAATAAAAATCAATTATAACCCCACATCGGGGGCCAAATATTTTATGATGTATGTGGTCATATTGAGTCATGTCGAATATCAGAATTCTGACATTCGAACATCGAGATATGATTATGTTGACTTTGAAGGGCCAGAATAAAAAAAAATCTACATCACCCTATAATATTAAGTGATTTTTAAGGGAATCGAATATAAATCTATTTTGTCCCCTCATTGGCGGTCATATGCAGTGTGATATTTGGGGTCATATTGAGGATTATATTGAATATCAGAATCCTGACATTCGAATTTTGATGTATTTCGTTATTTCGACTTTTAAGGCCCCGGATTAAAAAATATTTACATCATCGTTTAATTTTAAATTCTGTTTAGGGGAAAGAATAAAAATCAATTATAACCCCACATCGGGGGCCAAATATTTTATGATGTATGTGGTCATATTGAGTCATGTCGAATATCAGAATTCTGACATTCGAACATCGAGATATGATTATGTTGACTTTGAAGGGCCAGAATAAAAAAAATTCTACATCACCCTATAATATTAAGTGATTTTTAAGGGAATCTAATATAAATCTATTTTGTCCCCTCATTGGCGGCCATATGCAGTTTGATATTTGGGGTCAATTGGAGGATTATATTGAATATCAGAATCCTGACATTCGAATTTTGATGTATTTCGTTATTTCGATTTTTAAGGCCCGGGATTAAAATTTTTTTACATCGCCGTTTAATTTTAAATTCCTTTTAGGGGGAAGAATAAAAATCAATTACAACCCCACATTGGCGGCCAAATAATTTATGCTGTATGTGGCCATATT
The DNA here is from genome assembly GCA_024610705.1 of Tetragnatha versicolor. Taxonomy (NCBI): domain Eukaryota; kingdom Metazoa; phylum Arthropoda; class Arachnida; order Araneae; family Tetragnathidae; genus Tetragnatha; species Tetragnatha versicolor. The sequence continues at coordinate 62,738,610 of JANDEH010000001.1, forward strand.
GATTCATGTCGAACATCAGAATTCTGACATTCGAACATCGAGATATGATTATGTTGACTTTGAAGGGCCAGAATAAAAAAATTCTACATCACCCTATAATATTAAGTGATTTTTAAGGGAATCGAATATAAATCTATTTTGTCCCCTCATTGGCGGTCATATGCAGTGTGATATTTGGGGTCATATGGAGGATTATATTGAATATCAGAATCCTGACATTCGAATTTTGATGTATTTCGTTATTTCGACTTTTAAGGCCCCGGATTAAAAAATATTTACAGCATCGTTTAATTTTAAATTCTGTTTAGGGGGAAGAATAAAAATCAATTATAACCCCACATCGGGGGCCAAATATTTTATGTTGTATGTGGTCATATTGAGTCATGTGGAATATCAGAATTCTGACATTCGAACATCGAGATATGATTATGTTGACTTTGAAGGGCCAGAATAAAAAAATTCTACATCACCCTATAATATTAAGGGATTTTTATGGGAATCAAATATAAATATATTTTGTCCCCTTATTGGCGGTCATATGCAGTTTGATATTTGGGGTCATATGGAGGATTATATTGAATATCAGAATCCTGGCATTCGAATTTTGATGTATTTCGTTATTTCGACTTTTAAGGCCCCGGATTAAAAATTTTTTACATCACCGTTTAATTTTAAATTCCCTTTAGGGGGAGGAATAAATATCAATTACAACCCCACATCGGCGGCCAAATATTTTATGATGTATGTGGTCATATTGATTCATGTCGAATATCAGAATTCTGACATTCGAACATCGAGATATGATTAATGTTGACTTTGAAGGGCCAGAATAAAAAAATTCTACATCACCCTATAATATTAAGTGATTTTTAAGGGAATCGAATATAAATCTATTTTGTCCCCTCATTGGCGGTCATATGCAGTGTGATATTTGGGGTCATATGGAGGATTATATTGAATATCAGAATCCTGACATTCGAATTTTGATGTATTTCGTTATTTCGACTTTTAAGGCCCCGGATTAAAAAAATATTTACATCATCGTTTAATTTTAAATTCTTCTTAGGGGGAAGAATAAAAATCAATTATAACCCCACATCGGGGGCCAAATATTTTATGATGTATGTGGTCATATTGAGTCATGTCGAATATCAGAATTCTGACATTCGAACATCGAGATATGATTATGTTGACTTTGAAGGGCCAGAATAAAAAAATTCTACATTACCCTATAATATTAAGTGATTTTTAAGGGAATCGAATATAAATCTATTTTGTCCCCTCATTGGCGGTCATGCAGTTTGATATTTGGGGTCATGTGGAGGATTTTATTGAATATCAGAATCCTGACATTCGAATTTTGATGTATTTCGTTATTTCGACTTTTAAGGCCCCGGATTAAAAATTTTTTACATCACCGTTTAATTTTAAATTCCTTTTAAGGGGAAGAATAAAAATCAATTACAACCCCACATTGGCGGCCAAATAATTTATGATGTTTGTGGTCATATTGATTCATGTCGAATATCAGAATTCTGACATTCGAACATCGGGATATGATTATGTTGACTTTGAAGGGCCAGAATAAAAAAATTCTACATCACCCTATAATACTAAGTAATTTTTAAGGGAATCGAATATAAATCTATTTTGTCCCCTCATTGGCGGTCATATGCAGTGTGATATCTGGGGTCATATGGAGGATTATATTGAATATCAGAATCCTGACATTCGAATTTTGATGTATTTCGTTATTTCGACTTTTAAGGCCCCGGATTAAAAAATTTTTACATCACCGTTTAATTTTAAATTCTTTTTAGGGGGAAGAATAAAAATCAATTATAACCCCACATCGGGGGCCAAGTATTTTATGATGTATGTGGTCATATTGAGTCATGTCGAATATCAGAATTCTGACATTCGAACATCGAGATATGATTATGTTGACTTTGAAGGGCCAGAATAAAAAAAATTCTACATCACCCTATAATATTAAGTAATTTTTAGGGGAATCGAATATAAATCTATTTTGTCCCCTCATTGGCGGTCATATGCAGTTTGATATTTGGGGTCATATGGAGGATTATATTGAATATCAGAATCCTGACATTCGAATTTTGATGTATTTCGTTATTTCAACTTTTAAGGCCCCGGATTAAAAATTTTTTACATCACCGTTTAATTTTAAATTCCTTTTAGGGGGAAGAATAAAAATCAATTACAACCCCACATTGGCGGCCAAATAATTTATGCTGTATGTGGTCATACTGATTCATGTCGAATATCAGAAATCTGACATTCGAACATCGAGATATGATTATGTTGACTTTGAAGGGCCAGAATAAAAAAATTCTACATCAACCTATAATATTAAGTGATTTTTAAAGGAATCGAATATAAATCTATTTTGTCCCCTCATTGGCGGTCATATGCAGTGTGATATTTGGGGTCATATGGAGGATTATATTGAATATCAGAATCCTGACATTCGAATTTTGATGTATTTCGTTATTTCGAATTTTAAGGCCCCGGATTAAAAAATATTTACATCATCGTTTAATTTTAAATTCTTTTTAGGCGGAAGAATAAAAATCAATTATAACCCCACATCGGGGGCCAAATATTTTATGATGTATGTGGTCATATTGAGTCATGTCGAATATCAGAATTCTGACATTCGAACATCGAGATATGATTATGTTGACTTTGAAGGGCCAGAATAAAAAAAATTCTACATCACCCTATAATATTAAGTGATTTTTAAGGGAATCGAATATAAATCTATTTTGTCCCCTCATTGGCGGTCATATGCAGTGTGATATTTGGGGTCATATGGAGGATTATATTGAATATCAGAATCCTGACATTCGAATTTTGATGTATTTCGTTATTTCGACTTTTAAGGCCCCGGATTAAAAAATATTTACATCATCGTTTAATTTTAAATTCTGTTTAGGGGGAAGAATAAAAATCAATTATAACCCCACATCGGGGGCCAAATATTTTATGATGTATGTGGTCATATTGAGTCATGTCGAATATCAGAATTCTGACATTCGAACATCGAGATATGATTATGTTGACTTTGAAGGGCCAGAATAAAAAAAATTCTACATCACCCTATAATATTAAGTGATTTTTAAGGGAATCTTATATAAATCTATTTTGTCCCCTCATTGGCGGCCATATGCAGTTTGATATTTGGGGTCAATTGGAGGATTATATTGAATATCAGAATCTTGACATTCGAATTTTGATGTATTTCGTTATTTCGACTTTTAAGGCCCCGGATTAAAAAATATTTACATCATCGTTTAATTTTAAATTCTTTTTAGGGGGAAGAATAAAAATCAATTATAACCCCACATCGGGGGCCAAATATTTTATGATGTATGTGGTCATATTGAGTCATGTCGAATATCAGAATTCTGACATTCGAACATCGAGATATGATTATGTTGACTTTGAAGGGCCAGAATAAAAAAAAATCTACATCACCCTATAATATTAAGTGATTTTTAAGGGAATCGAATATAAATCTATTTTGTCCCCTCATTGGCGGTCATATGCAGTGTGATATTTGGGGTCATATGGAGGATTATATTGAATATCAGAATCCTGACATTCGAATTTTGATGTATTTCGTTATTTCGACTTTGAAGGCCCCGGATTAAAAAATATTTACATCATCGTTTAATTTTAAATTCTGTTTAGGGGAAAGAATAAAAATCAATTATAACCCCACATCGGGGGCCAAATATTTTATGATGTATGTGGTCATATTGAGTCATGTCGAATATCAGAATTCTGACATTCGAACATCGAGATATGATTATGTTGACTTTGAAGGGCCAGAATAAAAAAAATTCTACATCACCCTATAATATTAAGTGATTTTTAAGGGAATCTAATATAAATCTATTTTGTCCCCTCATTGGCGGCCATATGCAGTTTGATATTTGGGGTCAATTGGAGGATTATATTGAATATCAGAATCCTGACATTCGAATTTTGATGTACTTCGTTATTTCGATTTTTAAGGCCCGGGATTAAAATTTTTTTACATCACCGTTTAATTTTAAATTCCTTTTAGGGGGAAGAATAAAAATCAATTACAACCCCACATTGGCGGCCAAATAATTTATGCTGTATGTGGCCATATTGATTCATGTCGAACATCAGAATTCTGACATTCGAACATCGAGATATGATTATGTTGACTTTGAAGGGCCAGAATAAAAAAATTCTACATCACCCTATAATATTAAGTGATTTTTAAGGGAATCGAATATAAATCTATTTTGTCCCCTCATTGGCGGTCATATGCAGTGTGATATTTGGGGTCATATGGAGGATTATATTGAATATCAGAATCCTGACATTCGAATTTTGATGTATTTCGTTATTTCGACTTTTAAGGCCCCGGATTAAAAAATATTTACAGCATCGTTTAATTTTAAATTCTGTTTAGGGGGAAGAATAAAAATCAATTATAACCCCACATCGGGGGCCAAATATTTTATGTTGTATGTGGTCATATTGAGTCATGTGGAATATCAGAATTCTGACATTCGAACATCGAGATATGATTATGTTGACTTTGAAGGGCCAGAATAAAAAAATTCTACATCACCCTATAATATTAAGGGATTTTTATGGGAATCAAATATAAATATATTTTGTCCCCTTATTGGCGGTCATATGCAGTTTGATATTTGGGGTCATATGGAGGATTATATTGAATATCAGAATCCTGACATTCGAATTTTGATGTATTTCGTTATTTCGACTTTTAAGGCCCCGGATTAAAAATTTTTTACATCACCGTTTAATTTTAAATTCCCTTTAGGGGGAGGAATAAATATCAATTACAACCCCACATCGGCGGCCAAATATTTTATGATGTATGTGGTCATATTGATTCATGTCGAATATCAGAATTCTGACATTCGAACATCGAGATATGATTAATGTTGACTTTGAAGGGCCAGAATAAAAAAATTCTACATCACCCTATAATATTAAGTGATTTTTAAGGGAATCGAATATAAATCTATTTTGTCCCCTCATTGGCGGTCATATGCAGTGTGATATTTGGGGTCATATGGAGGATTATATTGAATATCAGAATCCTGACATTCGAATTTTGATGTATTTCGTTATTTCGACTTTTAAGGCCCCGGATTAAAAAAATATTTACATCATCGTTTAATTTTAAATTCTTTTTAGGGGGAAGAATAAAAATCAATTATAACCCCACATCGGGGGCCAAATATTTTATGATGTATGTGGTCATATTGAGTCATGTCGAATATCAGAATTCAGACATTCGAACATCGAGATATGATTATGTTGACTTTGAAGGGCCAGAATAAAAAAAATTCTACATCACCCTATAATATTATAGTGGAGTAGAATTAGCCGAAAAAAGGGCTTGACCTTGAACAAATTGGAACAAAAGCAAAACCTGCGGGAAATGGTAGGTCACATGGTCCTAATCAACATACTAAAAATATACATCCGTACTAGTGGGACAAATATGGTTTTTTGGCCGCCATCTTGAAAAAACACCCAAAAATATTTTTCATCATAAAAGGTCGTGTAAGGTATCAAGCTGCGGGGAATTTTGTACTGAAAGAGAATATGATTTTTATTTTTCTTTAATTTCAATAAAAATAATATTTTTGACCAAAAATGCAATACAAATACAATGGTTAATGGCCCTTCCTTCCGTACTATATTGAGCATAAACGCCCTAAACTTTTTTAAAAACATTATTTTGTGACAAATGGTAGGTGACGTGGTCCTAATCAACATTCTAAAAATATACATCCGTACTAGTGGGACAAATATGGTTTTTTGGCCGCCATCTTGAAAAAACACCCAAAAATATTTTTCATCATAAAAGGTCGTGTAAGGTATCAAACTGCGGGGAATTTTGTACTGAAAGAGAATATGATTTTTATTTTTCTTTAATTTCAATAAAAATAATTTTTTTGACCAAAAATGCAATACAAATACAATGGTTAATGGCCCTTCCTTCCGTACTATATTGAGCATAAACGCCCTAAATTTTTTTTAAAAACATTATTTTGTGACAAATGGTAGGTGACAAGGTCCTAATCAACATTATAAAAATATACATCCGTACTAGTGGGACAAATATGGTTTTTTGGCCGCCATCTGGAAAAAACACCCAAAAATATTTTTCATCATAAAAGGTCGTGTAAGGTATCAAACTGCGGGGAATTTTGTACTGAAAGAGAATATGATTTTTGTTTTTCTTTAATTTCAATAAAAATAATATTTTTGACCAAAAATGCAATACAAATACAATGGTTAATGGCCCTTCCTTCCGTACTATATTGAGCATAAACGCCCTAAACTTTTTTAAAAACATTATCGTATGTCAACAAAAAGTATGGGAAAGTGACCATAGTGTTTGATGGGTATGAGAAACAAAACATAAAAGATATGGAGCACAGACTACGCTCAAAGCAGTCATCTGCCACTGTTATCTTTGATGAAGACTCACCAGTAATAGTAAAGAAAAATAAGTTTCTCTCAAACTCTCAAAACAAACAAAGATTTATTAATATACTAGGGAGTTATTTACAAAGAAATGGTCATTCCGTCATTCATGCAGAAGGGGATGCAGATACTTTGATAGTAAAAAAAGCTTTAGATATAGCACAGGAGAAACCTGTCACAGTCGTAGCTGATGACACCGATGTTTTAATCTTATTACTCTATCATTCGTCTTCAAAAATTTTCAGGCAGTCTGCCCTACAATCTGAAAAAGTTCGCGACATTCAAGCAATGCAAACTGATATTGGAGAAGAGGCCTGCAAAGCTTTGCCTTTTGTCCATGCGTTAACAGGTTGTGACACCATCAGTGCATTATTTGGAAAAAGTAAATCTTCTGCTTTAAAAAATATAATTAAGTCCAAAATATTGTTCAAATATGCTTCCCATTTTGGATCTACTGAAAATATTAATAAGGAAGAGTTACTTGAAATGGGCTACAAAATTATCGTGTCATTGTATGGGGGTAACATACATACCATTGACCTAAATACTCTTCGTTATGAAGAATATATGAGGAAAATAGCTTCAGCTAAAAAATAATTTGATATTTCACGTTTGCCCCCGACACAAAATGCTGCAAAATATCATTTACTTCGAGTAAATTTGCAATGCTGAATTTGGAATAATCTCTCTATGTCAAGCCCTGATCCTACACTATGGGGTTGGCAGTTAATTGACGGAGAATTTCAGCCAGTGTTAACAGACAGAAGTCCAGCACCAAAAGAACTTCTGGAAATGATCAAATGTGCATGCCAATCGACAACTTCTGATCCATGTAACACTATGAAATGTACATGCCGTCGATATGGACTTTCTTGCTCGGTAGTTTGCAAAAATTGCTGTGGAAAGAACTGTAAAAATACAGGAGACGTAATCAATGAAGATGAAAATGATCTATAATTTGTTTTTAATTTTATACTTATTTAAGATTAAATTTATGTTTGTTGTTAAATTTTCAAGCTTAAAATTATCTGCTTAAACATACATCAAAATAGCTTCCTGTTAATTATGTAAAAATTATAAGAATACTCAATGTATCCAAGAATTTTTAAATCCTAAATCATATAAATAAAAGGATTTTTAAACTAAAAACGTGAATTAACTAATTACAATTGTCATATTTTCTTTTAGCACATGATTTCCTGCAGCTTGATACCCTATATATTACCTTTTATAACGAAAAAAATATTTTAATGTTTTCCAAGATGGCCGCAAAAAAATCGTAACTGTCCTACTGGAAGAGATATATGATACATACTTTTAGTATGTTTATTTGGGCCATTTCATCTACCATTGTTCATGCAATATAGCTTTTAGAAAAGTTTAAGATGCTTAAGCCCCATATACATTATGAAGGAAGGGCCATTAATTATTGTATTTGCTTTCAGTTTTTGGTAAAAAAATATATCTTTTTATTTAACATAAGGAAAAACAAAAATCCTATTCTCTTTCAGCACAAAATTTCCCGCAGTTTGATACCTTACATGACCTTTTATAATGAAAAAATTATTGGGTGTTTTTCAAGATGGCGGCCAATAAACCATATTTATCCCACCAGTACGGATGTATATTTTTAGAATGTTGATTAGGACCATGTAACCTACCATTTGTCATAAAATAATGTTTTTAAAAAAGTTTAGGGCGTTTATGCTCAATATAGTACGGAAGGAAGGGCCATTAACCATTGTCTTTGTATTGCATTTTTGGTCAAAAATATTATTTTTATTGAAATTAAAGAAAAACAAAAATCATATTCTCTTCCAGTACAAAATTCCCCGCAGTTTGATACCTTACATGACCATTTATGATGAAAAAAATTTTTGGGTGTTTTTTCAAGATGGCGGCCAAAAAACCATAATTGTCCCACTAGTACGGATGTATATTTTTAGTATGTTGATTAGGACCATGTGACCTACCATTTCCCGCAGGTTTTGCTTTTGTTCCAATTTGTTCAAGGTCAAATGCTATTTCTACTCCACTATTAAGTGATTTTTAAGGGAATCGAATATAAATCTATTTTGTCCCCTCATTGGCGGTCATATGCAGTGTGATATTTGGGGTCATATGGAGGATTATATTGAATATCAGAATCCTGACATTCGAATTTTGATGTATTTCGTTATTTCGACTTTAAGGGCCCCGGATTAAAAAATATTTACATCATCTTTTAATTTTAAATTCTGTTTAGGGGGAAGAATAAAAATCAATTATAACCCCACATCGGGGGCCAAATATTTTATGATGTATGTGGTCATATTGAGTCATGTCGAATATCAGAATTCTGACATTCGAACATCGAGATATGATTATGTTGACTTTGAAGGGCCAGAATAAAAAAAATTCTACATCACCCTATAATATTAAGTGATTTTTAAGGGAATCGAATATAAATCTATTTTGTCCCCTCATTGGCGGCCATATGCAGTTTGATATTTGGGGTCAATTGGAGGATTATATTGAATATCAGAATCCTGACATTCGAATTTTGATGTATTTCGTTATTTCGAATTTTAAGGCCCGGGATTAAAATTTTTTTACATCACCGTTTAATTTTTAAATTCCTTTTAGGGGGAAGAATAAAAATCAATTACAACCCCACATCGGCGGCCAAATAATTTATGCTGTATGTGGCCATATTGATTCATGTCGAATATCAGAATTCTGACATTCGAACATCGAGATATGATTATGTTGACTTTGAAGGGCCAGAATAAAAAAATTCTACATCACCCTATAATATTAAGTGATTTTTAAGGGAATCGAATATAAATCGATTTTGTCCCCTCATTGGCGGTCATATGCAGTGTGATATTTGGGGTCATATGGAGGATTATATTGAATATCAGAATCCTGACATTCGAATTTTGATGTATTTCGTTATTTCAACTTTTAAGGCCCCGGATTAAAAATTTTTTACATCACCGTTTAATTTTAAATTCCTTTTAGGGGGAAGAATAAAAATCAATTACAACCCCACATTGGCGGCCAAATAATTTATGCTGTATGTGGTCATACTGATTCATGTCGAATATCAGAAATCTGACATTCGAACATCGAGATATGATTATGTTGACTTTGAAGGGCCAGAATAAAAAAATTCTACATCACCCTATAATATTAAGTGATTTTTAAGGGAATCGAATATAAATCTATTTTGTCCCCTCATTGGCGGTCATATGCAGTGTGATATTTGGGGTCATATGGAGGATTATATTGAATATCAGAATCCTGACATTCGAATTTTGATGTATTTCGTTATTTCGACTTTTAAGGCCCCGGATTAAAAAATATTTACATCATCGTTTAATTTTAAATTCTTTTTAGGCGGAAGAATAAAAATCAATTATAACCCCACATCGGGGGCCAAATATTTTATGATGTATGTGGTCATATTGAGTCATGTCGAATATCAGAATTCTGACATTCGAACATCGAGATATGATTATGTTGACTTTGAAGGGCCAGAATAAAAAAAATTCTACATCACCCTATAATATTAAGTGATTTTTAAGGGAATCGAATATAAATCTATTTTGTCCCCTCATTGGCGGTCATATGCAGTGTGATATTTGGGGTCATATGGAGGATTATATTGAATATCAGAATCCTGACATTCGAATTTTGATGTATTTCGTTATTTCGACTTTTAAGGCCCCGGATTAAAAAATATTTACATCATCGTTTAATTTTAAATTCTGTTTAGGGGGAAGAATAAAAATCAATTATAACCCCACATCGGGGGCCAAATATTTTATGATGTATGTGGTCATATTGAGTCATGTCGAATATCAGAATTCTGACATTCGAACATCGAGATATGATTATGTTGACTTTGAAGGGCCAGAATAAAAAAAATTCTACATCACCCTATAATATTAAGTGATTTTTAAGGGAATCTGATATAAATCTATTTTGTCCCCTCATTGGCGGCCATATGCAGTTTGATATTTGGGGTCAATTGGAGGATTATATTGAATATCAGAATCCTGACATTCGAATTTTGATGTATTTCGTTATTTCGATTTTTAAGGCCCGGGATTAAAATTTTTTTACATCACCTTTTAATTTTAAATTCCTTTTAGGGGGAAGAATAAAAATCAATTACAACCCCACATTGGCGGCCAAATAATTTATGCTGTATGTGGCCATATTGATTCATGTCGAACATCAGAATTCTGACATTCGAACATCGAGATATGATTATGTTGACTTTGAAGGGCCAGAATAAAAAAATTCTACATCACCCTATAATATTAAGTGATTTTTAAGGGAATCGAATATAAATCTATTTTGTCCCCTCATTGGCGGTCATATGCAGTGTGATATTTGGGGTCATATGGAGGATTATATTGAATATCAGAATCCTGACATTCGAATTTTGATGTATTTCGTTATTTCGACTTTTAAGGCCCCGGATTAAAAAATGTTTACAGCATCGTTTAATTTTAAATTCTGTTTAGGGGGAAGAATAAAAATCAATTATAACCCCACATCGGGGGCCAAATATTTTATGTTGTATGTGGTCATATTGAGTCATGTGGAATATCAGAATTCTGACATTCGAACATCGAGATATGATTATGTTGACTTTGAAGGGCCAGAATAAAAAAATTCTACATCACCCTATAATATTAAGGGATTTTTATGGGAATCAAATATAAATATATTTTGTCCCCTTATTGGCGGTCATATGCAGTTTGATATTTGGGGTCATATGGAGGATTATATTGAATATCAGAATCCTGACATTCGAATTTTGATGTATTTCGTTATTTCGACTTTTAAGGCCCCGGATTAAAAATTTTTTACAGCACCGTTTAATTTTAAATTCCCTTTAGGGGGAGGAATAAATATCAATTACAACCCCACATCGGCGGCCAAATATTTTATGATGTATGTGGGCATATTGATTCATGTCGAATATCAGAATTCTGACATTCGAACATCGAGATATGATTAATGTTGACTTTGAAGGGCCAGAATAAAAAAATTCTACATCACCCTATAATATTAAGTGATTTTTAAGGGAATCGAATATAAATCTATTTTGTCCCCTCATTGGCGGTCATATGCAGTGTGATATTCGGGGTCATATGGAGGATTATATTGAATATCACACTGTAAAAAAATCTTTCTTCAATAAACGTAAATTTCCCGGCAGCACAGCTGCCGGATTATTTTCATCATTTGAGAAGGTATCCGTATTTTCTTTTTCCGTCATTTGAGGGAATGTCCGTTTTGTATTTTTCTGTGAAAGGAGGGAAACCTTCCGTTATTTTAGAGAACGTTCGTTTAATATCTTTTCGTCATTGGAGTGGAACTTTCCGTTATTTTAGGGATTGTTCGTATTATTACAAATATTATTGTGATTCATTATATTCCTGATTATAATTTAGAAAAAAAAATGACAAACAATCCGTAAAATCCAAATAGACGATTCTTTTAAATAATTTACACTACCGATCACAGTAATACAAGTCTAATCAAAAGTTACAAGTTATCACAACTATTTATATCACATTTTTGCGATCTAATAAGACTAGTTAGGTATATGCAATATTTTAAGACTTCGGCTACATGGTGAAGAAAGCGATCGTACGATGTTTAAATATCTGTTTAAAAATAGTATATCAGAGTATTTCTATTTTAAAGCACGGTAACGTTTACTACGGCCGTTGCTAGGCTGCCGACGTACTGTTTTGTACTGTATTTCACAATCCCTGCAAGATTTTTATACTTTATTAGCAATGCGCATCCTTGTGGACTTGATTCTTGATGTTTCTATAAAATATTTTAGCGAAATAATTTTATTTTCAATTAATTAATAATTAAAAAATTTTTTTAAAAAATTAGATAAAGTTTTTTTTTATTAACATTTAAAAAAACACAATGGATTTAATTAAATAAGGAATGACTGTTAAACAAGAGAAATTAATTCTTGCAATTTTTAATGGAATAATAAAAATTTAAAATTAAATTTACTGAAAAACAATTACTGGGGTTCGAACCTACAACCATGTGCACTCTAGACTGACGCGCTACCACAACCCCATTCGAGCTCCGCTAGGTTCCATCCTAAATACTTTAAACCCACGCCTTTAACCCGATCATGCGCACAACGGTTACCCGTCGGCAGCCTAGTCATTCCCGATTACGGCCAATAATACAAAAAATAAAAACAATATATTTAACTTTCTTTCCCATAATAAATTTGCTGAAGGTTCGTTTCGCCTGAAGACGCTTGCACAAACTTCCATTACTTATTTACAACTATATTTGAGTCTCACCAGAACTAGTGGATAAATCGTACAATACGCATGCGTGAGGAGAGGAAAATTAAAAAACGGAAACTTCACGATGAAAGTTCCGTTTTGTAGTTTACGGAATTAATCCATGAAAAATTCACGGAAAATAATACGTCAAAAGACGTTCTTTTTTTACAGTGCAGAATCCTGACATTCGAATTTTGATGTATTTCGTTATTTCGACTTTTAAGGCCCCGGATTAAAAATTTTTACATCACCGTTTAATTTTAAATTCCTTTTAGGGGGAAGAATAAAAATCAATTACAACCCCACATCGGCGGCCAAATAATTTATGCTGTATGTGGCCATATTGATTCATGTCGAATATCAGAATTCTGACATTCGAACATCGAGATATGATTATGTTGACTTTGAAGGGCCAGAATAAAAAAAATTCTACATCACCCTATAATATTAAGTGATTTTTAAGGGAATCGAATATAAATCTATTTTGTCCCCTCATTGGCGGTCATATGCAGTGTGATATTTGGGGTCATATGGAGGATTATATTGAATATCAGAATCCTGACATTCGAATTTTGATGTATTTCGTTATTTCGACTTTAAAGGCCCCGGATTAAAAAATATTTACATCATCTTTTAATTTTAAATTCTGTTTAGGGGGAAGAATAAAAATCAATTATAACCCCACATCGGGGGCCAAATATTTTATGATGTATGTGGTCATATTGAGTCATGTCGAATATCAGAATTCTGACATTCGAACATCGAGATATGATTATGTTGACTTTGAAAGGCCCGAATAAAAAAAATTCTACATCACCCTATAATATTAAGTGATTTTTAAGGGAATCGAATATAAATCTATTTTGTCCCCTCATTGGCGGCCATATGCAGTTTGATATTTGGGGTCAATTGGAGGATTATATTGAATATCAGAATCCTGACATTCGAATTTTGATGTATTTCGTTATTTCGAATTTTAAGGCCCGGGATTAAAATTTTTTTACATCACCGTTTAATTTTAAATTCCTTTTAGGTGGAAGAATAAAAATCAATTACAACCCCACATCGGCGGCCAAATATTTTATGATGTATGTGGTCATATTGAGTCATGTCAAATATCAGAATTCTGACATTCGAACATCGAGATGTGATTATGTTGACTTTGAAGGGCCAGAATAAAAAAATTCTACATCACCCTATAATATTACGTGATTTTTAAGGGAATTGAATATAAATCTATTTTGTCCCCTCATTGGCGGTCATATGCAGTGTGATATTTGGGGTCATATGGAGGATTATATTGAATATCAGAATCCTGACATTCGAATTTTGATGTATTTCGTTATTTCGACTTTTAAGGCCCCGGATTAAAAAATATTTACATCATCGTTTAATTTTAAATTCTGTTTAGGGGGAAGAATAAAAATCAATTATAACCCCACATCGGGGGCCAAATATTTTATGATGTATGTGGTCATATTGAGTCATGTCGAATATCAGAATTCTGACATTCGAACATCGAGATATGATTATGTTGACTTTGAAGGGCCGGAATAAAAAAAATTCTACATCACCCTATAATATTAAGTGACTTTTAAGGGAATCGAATATAAATCTATTTTGTCCCCTCATTGGCGGCCATATGCAGTTTGATATTTGGGGTCATATGGAGGATTATATTGAATATCAGAATCCTGACATTCGAATTTTGATGTATTTCGTTATTTCGAATTTTAAGGCCCGGGATTAAAATTTTTTTACATCACCGTTTAATTTTAAATTCCTTTTAGGGGGAAGAATAAAAATCAATTACAACCCCACATCGGCGGCCAAATATTTTATGATGTATGTGGTCATATTGAGTCATGTCAAATATCAGAATTCTGACATTCGAACATCGAGATATGATTATGACTTTGAAGGGCCAGAATAAAAAAATTCTACATCACCCTATAATATTAAGTGATTTTTCAGGGAATCGAATATAAATCTATTTTGTCCCCTCATTGGCGGTCATATGCAGTGTGATATTTGGGGTCATATGGAGGATTATATTGAATATCAGAATCCTGACATTCGAATTTTGATGTATTTCGTTATTTCGACTTTTAAGGCCCCGCATTAAAAAATATTTACATCATCGTTTAATTTTAAATTCTTTTTAGGGGGAAGAATAAAAATAAATTATAACCCCACATCGGGGGCCAAATATTTTATGATGTATGCGGTCATATTGAGTCATGTCGAATATCAGAATTCTGACATTCGAACATCGAGATATGATTATGTTGACTTTGAAGGGCCAGAATAAAAAAAATTCTACATCACCCTATAATATTAAGTGACTTTTAAGGGAATCGAATATAAATCTATTTTGTCCCCTCATTGGCGGCCATATGCAGTTTGATATTTGGGGTCAGATGGAGGATTATATTGAATATCAGAATCCTGACATTCGAATTTTGATGTATTTCGTTATTTCGAATTTAAGGCCCGGGATTAAATTTTTTTTACATCACCGTTTAATTTTAAATTCCTTTTTAGGGGGAAGAATAAAAATCAATTACAACCCCACATCGGCGGCCAAATATTTTATGATGTATGTGGTCATATTGAGTCATGTCAAATATCAGAATTCTGACATTCGAACATCGAGATATGATTATGTTGACTTTGAAGGGCCAGAATAAAAAAATTCTACATCACCCTATAATATTAAGTGATTTTTAAGGGAATCGAATATAAACCTATTTTGTCCCCGCATTGGCGGTCATATGCATTGTGATATTTGGGGTCATATGGAGGATTATATTGAATATCAGAATCCTGACATTCGAATTTTGATGTATTTCGTTATTTCAACTTTTAAGGCCCCGGATTAAAAATTTTTTACATCATCGTTTAATTTGAAATTCCTTTTAGGGGGAAGAATAAAAATCAATCACAACCCCACATCGGCGGCCAAATATTTTATGATGTATGTGGTCATATTGAGTCATGTCGAATATCAGAATTCTGACATTCGAACATCGAGATATGATTATGTTGACTTTGAAGGGCCAGAATAAAAAAAATTCTACATCACCCTATAATGTTAAGTGACTTTTAAGGGAATCGAATATAAATCTATTTTGTCCCCTCATTGGCGGCCATATGCAGTTTGATATTTGGGGTCATATGGAGGATTATATTGAATATCAGAATCCTGACATTCGAATTTTGATGTATTTCGTTATTTCGAATTTTAAGGCCCCGCATTAAAAAATATTTACATCATCGTTTAATTTTAAATTCTGTTTAGGGGGAAGAATAAAAATCAATTATAACCCCACATCGGGGGCCAAATATTTTATGATGTATGTGGTCATATTGAGTCATGTCGAATATCAGAATTCTGACATTCGAACATCGAGATATGATTATGTTGACTTTGAAGGGCCAGAATAAAAAAAATTCTACATCACCCTATAATATTAAGTGACTTTTAAGGGAATCGAATATAAATCTATTTTGTCCCCTCATTGGCGGCCATATGCAGTTTGATATTTGGGGTCATATGGAGGATTAGGGTACGTGGGGTAATTGTCCGCAGTTTTTGGTTTTGAATTTTTGTGGCCCACAGTTTGATTATTTTAATAAGTTTCTGGTATGGAATCTAAAGCTTAGGATGTGGCCTATCAATTCATATTTTTTCCAGCCTTGAGCTGAAAATATTTTTAGAAATATTCAACTTTAAAAAGAAAAAAAAATTGCGGACATTTGCCCCATTTTTTGGGGTAATTATCCGCAGTGCGTATAATTACCCCAATAGAATAAAATAAGAGAATTATTAGATATTCCAATTCAAAAACATCAAAATTGAGGTATATTCACAATAGGAAGACTACACAACAATATTCGACATTATAAAACATTATATAGCAAAGTTACTCTAGAAGTTGCAAAGTTAATCCTTTTACCTGAGTAAAATCGGCCAAATTGTCAGGAAAACTTATCATTTCATGAAACCTTGCATTATGGATTTCATTAGGTTTGGAAAGTTTTAGGACTGTCTTTCTTTTCAACGAAAGCTTCTTCTGATGGAGTTTCTGAGAACATTCACACATTTTCAATTGCGGACAATTACCCCAAAATCAATGCGGACAATTACCCCATATCATGATGACAACAACAAAGTGGTACTGATTTTTTAAAACAAAAGTAAACATGAGTATAGTGATATAATTTCAAAGATAAATAAAGGCTCTTTCGGAAAAAAACAGATGGATTGAATAAATATAACTATTCTACTTTAATATGAAGAAAAAGTGAGAAAAATACTCTAACAAGGACACTAAAAACTGACCTACCTCATTTTTTTGGACAACGGACACGCTACTCCTCTGATTTTTTCAGGGCCATTTGGGGGTTGTGAAAGGAACCTACTGTATCAATGCAGTCAAAATAATCTAATATTATCATCAAAAAAAGGCCGTGCGGACTATTACCCCATGCGGACAATTACCCCCACCTACCCTATATTGAATATCAGAATCCTGACATTCGAATTTTGATGTATTTCGTTATTTCGAATTTTAAGGCCCGGGATTAAAATTTTTTTACATCACCGTTTAATTTTAAATTCCTTTTTAGGGGAAACAATAAAAATCAATTACAACCCCATATCGGCGGCCAAATATTTTATGATGTATGTGGCCATATTGAGTCATGTCAAATATCAGAATTCTGACATTCGAACATCGAGATATGATTATGTTGACTTTGAAGGGCCAGAATAAAAAAATTCTACATCACCCTATAATATTAAGTGATTTTTAAGGGAATCGAATATAAACCTATTTTGTCCCCGCATTGGCGGTCATATGCATTGTGATATTTGGGGTCATATGGAGGATAATATTGAATATCAGAATCCTGACATTCGAATTTTGATGTATTTCGTTATTTCAAATTTAAGGCCCCGGATTAAAAATTTTTTACATCATCGTTTAATTTGAAATTCCTTTTAGGGGGAAGAATAAAAATCAATCACAACCCCACATCGGCGGCCAAATATTTTATGATGTATGTGGTCATATTGAGTCATGTCGAATATCAGAATTCTGACATTCGAACATCGAGATATGATTATGTTGACTTTGAAGGGCCAGAATAAAAAAAATTCTACATCACCCTATAATATTAAGTGACTTTTAAGGGAATCGAATATAAATCTATTTTGTCCCCTCATTGGCGGCCATATGCAGTTTGATATTTGGGGTAATATGGAGGATTATATTGAATATCAGAATCCTGACATTCGAATTTTGATGTATTTCGTTATTTCGAATTTTAAGGCCCGGGATTAAAATTTTTTTACATCACCGTTGAATTTTAAATTCCTTTTAGGGGGAAGAATAAAAATCAGTTACAACCCCACATCGGCGGCCAAATATTTTATGATGTATGTGGTCATATTGAGTCATGTCAAATATCAGAATTCTGACATTCGAACATCGAGATATGATTATGTTGACTTTGAAGGGCCAGAATAAAAAAATTCTACATCACCCTATAATATTAAGTGATTTTTAAGGGAATCGAATATAAACCTATTTTGTCCCCTCATTGGCGGTCATATGCATTGTGATATTTGGGGTCATATGGAGGATTATATTGAATATCAGAATCCTGACATTCGAATTTTGATGTATTTCGTTATTTCAACTTTTAAGGCCCCGGATTAAAAATTTTTTACATCATACTTTAATTTGAAATTTCTTTTAGGGGGAAGAATAAAAATCAATCACAACCCCACATCGGCGGCCAAATATTTTATGATGTACTAGCTGATATGCCCGGCCTTGCACGGGTGAAGAGTATAAATTTATTATTTGAGGCGTTTGCTATCGAAACCAGCTCATTCCATATTTTTCTGAAATCCCTTTTTGCATATTTTGAAAGTTTATAGGGTCCTTCATAACCTGGCGAAGGTATATAGCTCAAATCCAGCTCATTCCAACCGAAAATTAGATTAAAGGGTGAAAACTGTGATCTCAACTGTGAAATTTCAGATAATTTGAAAAAGTTAAGTGAATGTCATTTGTTTAAAACTCGTAAAGACACAAACATTAACTGGTAAACTGGAAAAAACCAATTTCACACAACTTCATTGAACAAAAAAACTGAAAAAAAGCATGAAAAATCGTGTTTTTGCATCAAAATCAGCTCATTCCAACCTAATTAATGTAATTACGCCCAAGGTAATGCAACTGGAATGAAAATGAAAAACTAATCAAATTCTAGGTGGTTATACCTACAATTAAAAATTTAAAAAACAAATTTAGCTTCAGAACTGTGGACGTGAGAAGTTTTTCTGTCTCTCCTGTAAAATTTCCAAAAATGGAATAAGCTGGTTTTGATAGCAAAAGCCTCATTTTTAAGTTTTCCCAAATACATTTCTAATTTTCTATAATCAGCATTTACCAATCATCCCGGTATCCCAGGCATCCTTTTCATATTCCGGTGCTCCCGGTAACTTTTCCTATCCCGAAGTTTCTAGTAATTTTTCTTATCCCGGTGTTCCCGGGTTGATTAAAACTCCTTCAGGTTCTCAAGCAATATAATTTTTGAATGCGATTTCCACATTTACAACATGGAAAAATATTATAAAAATTATTTAAAATTGCTTAGATCCCTTGATTAATCATATCTTCAGGAATTAACGTTTTCGGTGAATTTATTCAATAATTATAAAGCTTATTCCATTTTGCAATTTAACCTTTTACAGGCCAATGTTCCCAATTGGGAACATCATGTTTGAAAAATCTTAAAAAATTAACTATTATCACTATACTGTTGAAAAATTTACCATGTAAAGTTGAAAGATGACTTGATTTTTTAAAATTCAAACAAAGTTGATATCTTTATAGGAAAAAATTACAAAAAATCTTAAAATCGGACATTTTTACACTTTTTGATAGAGGCACACAAAAAAATTCATGAAAAATCTAAATATTGTCGTAAGTTTCCAAAATTTGGTGAGGATATTGAAAAAGATTTACCTTAAATAGATATCCTCAGTATTAATAATAAATATTAAAAACCCGCTTGTAGTAACTTGCGAAACATGCATGTTCCCAATTGGGAACATTGGCCTGTCGCCGCTATGCAGAGGAATCCGAGTTTCTTATACGGCGTTATACCATTGAAACGATAGAACTGCTGTGTTTCGAAAAGTTTCTTTTCAGAAAAGAATAACAAGGTTATATAATTGTTAAAGGGGAATCCCCTTTAAAAGAGGAAGTAGCTGGTTTGAATGTTTTTTTATTGAATAATTTTTTTATTTGAATCTAAGCTTTGAAAAATAATGGATGGGAATAAACCACGTTTAAAAGTTCCCAGTGTACAAATCATTCTTGTACAAATAAAAAAAAGTTAATAGTAGATTCAGACATCTCATAAGTTCAGTATTATTTGTTATCCATAACAAATAAATTTAGAAAATATTTATTCAGAAATGATTTCTATCTGGGTTATAAAAGTAGGTAAAAAAAGATTTCAGATCTTTTAAAGTAATGTGAGTGAAATTTTCATTTAAATACATAAATGCTACATTCAAAAATAAACTATTTCATCCATTACTCAAGATATTAATCATTATTTTAGTACTAATTATTATAATCTATTTTTGAATCCGATTTATAAATGCATGATATCTTCAATATATTGCCGTGTATAATAAAATAACTTGTTTTTCAATTATTAAAAATAATATTAATCATTCATTGTTTAGTTGTTTTTTGATATCTCTATTCTTCAGTTTAATTTGTCATGCTAGGGTATAAAATTTAGAAGCATAATGATATAAAATTTTGGTATTTTTCTGATGTGTAAAGTGAAATTGTCATTAAAAATTTTTAAAATTATGAAATTTATACAAAATTACTGCTTGAACCGAAACACAAATTAAATTTAAGGTTAAATTTGTAAGTTATTCCATATAATTTGGGTTATTATTCGATAGATTTATCACTATGGTCTATTCGCTCTTCCCCGGGAGAAGTATAGTCGGAAGTGGCCAATGTTCCCAATTGGGAACATCGTGAAAATCGCATGTAAAATTTTTTTATCACTTTCATATCAATAAAATCTCTTAATTGAAGCATAAGAAGGTAAATTATGCAAAAAAATTACTTAAAATATACCTGGATCTGAATTTGGCCTGTAAAAGGTTAAGAAAAAAATATCAATATTTTCTAGTTGAAAGGGAGTTTTAATAGTTTTTGTTTGTTTACCAACTTTCTTAAAAGCTCAAATATTATCACCTTTTGATTTTACATCCTCGTTTCCATAGAGACTATTTTAACAACAATATTCCATAAATCTTTTTAAAATATAAAAATTAGATAAACTCTCAAATAAAACTATGTTAAACTGTACTTAAAATTTTTAAATTTCATTGAAATACTATATTTTTAAATTATATTAATATAATTTTTAAATAGACTTGTACCTAGTGTTTCTATTAAAAACTTGTTGTTTAGCATTAAATTTTCTTTCTAACAATTGAGTAAGCAGATCTCTTCTTGAGGAGAAATAAAGCTATTTCAACAAAATGACCATAAAAAGGGTCAAAAGAGGGTCAAGGGGTCATTAAAAGTTTTCGAAACATAGCCTATGTTTTTTTCTGAGTTTTTTTACGTAGGTATACCAAGTTTGGTGCAGATCGGAAGAAAACTGTGGATTTGTATAAAAGACAAACATATATATATATACACACATTCAATTTTATTATATTAGATAGTCATATTGAGTCATGTCGAATATCAGAATTCTGACATTCGAACATCGAGATATGATTATGTTGACTTTGAAGGGCCAGAATAAAAAAATTCTACATCACCCTATAATATTAAGTGATTTTTAAGGGAATCGAATATAAATCTATTTTGTCCCCTCATTGGCGGTCATATGCAGTGTGATATTTGGGGTCATATGGAGGATTATATTGAATATCAGAATCCTGACATTCGAATTTTGATGTATTTCGTTATTTCGACTTTTAAGGCCCCGGATTAAAAAATATTTACATCATCGTTTAATTTTAAATTCTGTTTAGGGGGAAGAATAAAAATCAATTATAACCCCACATCGGGGGCCAAATATTTTATGATGTATGTGGTCATATTGAGTCATGTCGAATATCAGAATTCTGACATTCGAACATCGAGATATGATTATGTTGACTTTGAAGGGCCAGAATAAAAAAAATTCTACATCACCCTATAATATTCAGTGACTTTTAAGGGAATCGAATATAAATCTATTTTGTCCCCTCATTGGCGGTCATATGCAGTGTGATATTTGGGGTCATATGGAGGATTATATTGAATATCAGAATCCTGACATTCGAATTTTGATGTATTTCGTTATTTCAACTTTTAAGGCCCCGGATTAAAAATTTTTTACATCACCGTTTAATTTTAAATTCCTTTTAGGGGGAAGAATAAAAATCAATTACAACCCCACATCGGCGGCCAAATATTTTATGATGTATGTGGTCATATTGAGTCATGTCGAATATCAGAATTCTGACATTCGAACATCGAGATATGATTATGTTGACTTTGAAGGGCCAGAATAAAAAAATTCTACATCACCCTATAATATTAAGGGATTTTTATGGGAATCAAATATAAATATATTTTGTCCCCTAATTGGCGGTCATATGCAGTTTGATATTTGGGGTCATACGGAGGATTATATTGAATATCAGAATCCTGACATTCGAATTTTGATGTATTTCGTTATTTCGACTTTTAAGGCCCCGGATTAAAAATTTTTTACATCTTCGTTTAATTTTAAATTCCCTTTAGGGGGAAGAATAAAATTCAATTAGAACCTCACATCGGCGGCCAAATATTTTATGATGTATGTGGTCATATTGATTCATGTCGAATATCAGAATTCTGACATTCGAACATCGGGATATGATTTAGTTGACTTTGAAGGGCCAGAATAAAAAAATTCTACATCACCCTATAATACTAAATAATTTTTAAGGGAATCGAGTATAAATCTATTTTGTCCCCTCATTGGCGGTCATATGCAGTGTGATATTAGGGGTCATATGGAGGATTATATTAAATATCAGAATCCTGACATTCGAATTTTTATGTATTTCGTTATTTCGACTTTTAAGGCCCCGGATTAAAAAATATTTACATCATCGTTTAATTTTAAATTCTTTTTAGGGGGAAGAATAAAAATCAATTATAACCCCACATCGGGGGCCAAATATTTTATGATGTATGTGGTCATATTGAGTCATGTCGAATATCAGAATTCTGACATTCGAACATCGGGATACGATTATGTTGACTTTGAAGGGCCAGATTAAAAAAATTCTACATCACCCTATAATATTAAGTGATTTTTAAGGGAATCGAATATAAATCCATTTTGTCCCCTCATTGGCGGTCATATGCAGTGTGATATTTGGGGTCATATTTAGGATTATATTGAATATCAGAATCCTGACATTCGAATTTTGATGTATTTCGTTATTTCGACTTTTAAGGCCCCGGATTAAAAATTTTTTTACATCACCGTTTAATTTTAAATTCCTTTTAGGGGGAAGAATAAAAATCAATTACAACCCCACATCGGCGGCCAAATATTTTATGATGTATGTGGTCATATTGAGTCATGTCGAATATCAGAATTCTGACATTCGAACATCGGGATACGATTATGTTGACTTTGAAGGGCCAGAATAAAAAAATTCTACATCACCCTATAATATTAAGTGATTTTTAAGGGAATCGAATATAAATCTATTTTGTCCCCTCATTGGCGGTCATATGCAGTGTGATATTTGGGGTCATATGGAGGATTATATTGAATATCAGAATCCTGACATTCGAATTTTGATGTATTTCGTTATTTCGACTTTTAAGGCCCCGGATTAAAAATTTTTTTACATCACCGTTTAATTTTAAATTCCTTTTAGGGGGAAGAATAAAAATCAATTACAACCCCACATCGGCGGCCAAATATTTTATGATGTATGTGGTCATATTGAGTCATGTCGAATATCAGAATTCTGACATTCGAACATCGGGATACGATTATGTTGACTTTGAAGGGCCAGAATAAAAAAATTCTACATCACCCTATAATATTAAGTGATTTTTAAGGGAATCGAATATAAATCTATTTTGTCCCCTCATTGGCGGTCATATGCAGTTTGATATTTGGGGTCATATGGAGGATTAGAATAGAATATCAGAATCCTGACATTCGAATTTTGATGTATTTCGTTATTTCGACTTTTAAGGCCCGGGATTAAAATTTTTTTACATCACCGTTTAATTTTAAATTCCTTTTAGGGGGAAGAATAAAAATCAATTACAACCCCACATCGGCGGCCAAATATTTTATGATGTATGTGGTCATATTGAGTCATGTCGAATATCAGAATTCTGACATTCGAACATCGGGATACGATTATGTTGACTTTGAAGGGCCAGAATAAAAAAATTCTACATCACCCTATAATATTAAGTGATTTTTAAGGGAATCGAATATAAATCTATTTTGTCCCCTCATTGGCGGTCATATGCAGTGTGATATTTGGGGTCATATGGAGGATTATATTGAATATCAGAATCCTGACATTCGAATTTTGATGTATTTCGTTATTTCGACTTTTAAGGCCCCGGATTAAAAATTTTTTTACATCACCGTTTAATTTTAAATTCCTTTTAGGGGGAAGAATAAAAATCAATTACAACCCCACATCGGCGGCCAAATATTTTATGATGTATGTGGTCATATTGAGTCATGTCGAATATCAGAATTCTGACATTCGAACATCGGGATACGATTATGTTGACTTTGAAGGGCCAGAATAAAAAAATTCTACATCACCCTATAATATTAAGTGATTTTTAAGGGAATCGAATATAAATCTATTTTGTCCCCTCATTGGCGGTCATATGCAGTTTGATATTTGGGGTCATATGGAGGATTAGAATAGAATATCAGAATCCTGACATTCGAATTTTGATGTATTTCGTTATTTCGACTTTTAAGGCCCGGGATTAAAATTTTTTTACATCACCGTTTAATTTTAAATTCCTTTTAGGGGGAAGAATAAAAATCAATTACAACCCCACATCGGCGGCCAAATATTTTATGATGTATGTGGTCATATTGAGTCATGTCGAATATCAGAATTCTGACATTCGAACATCGGGATACGATTATGTTGACTTTGAAGGGCCAGAATAAAAAAATTCTACATCACCCTATAATATTAACTGATTTTTAAGGGAATCGAATATAAATCTATTTTGTCCCCTCATTGGCGGTCATATGCAGTGTGATATTAGGGGTCATATGGAGGATTATATTGAATATCAGAATCCTGACATTCGAATTTTTATGTATTTCGTTATTTCGACTTTTAAGGCCCCGGATTAAAAAATATTTACATCATCGTTTAATTTTAAATTCTTTTTAGGGGGAAGAATAAAAATCAATTATAACCCCACATCGGGGGCCAAATATTTTATGATGTATGTGGTCATATTGAGTCATGTCGAATATCAGAATTCTGACATTCGAACATCGGGATACGATTATGTTGACTTTGAAGGGCCAGAATAAAAAAATTCTACATCACCCTATAATATTAAGTGATTTTTAAGGGAATCGAATATAAATCCATTTTGTCCCCTCATTGGCGGTCATATGCAGTGTGATATTTGGGGTCATATTTAGGATTATATTGAATATCAGAATCCTGACATTCGAATTTTGATGTATTTCGTTATTTCGACTTTTAAGGCCCCGGATTAAAAAATATTTACATCATCGTTTAATTTAAATTCGATTTAGGAGGAAGAATAAAAATCAATTATAACCCCACATCGGCGGCCAAATAATTTATGATGTATGTGGTCATATTGAGTCATGTCGAATATCAGAATTCTGACATTCGAACATCGAGATATGATTATGTTGACTTTGAAGGGCCAGAATAAAAAAATTCTACATCACCCTATAATATTAAGTGATTTTTAAGGGAATCGAATATAAATCTATTTTGTCCCCTCATTGGCGGTCATATGCAGTGTGATATTTGGGGTCATATGGAGGATTATATTGAATATCAGAATCCTGACATTCGAATTTTGATGTATTTCGTTATTTCGACTTTTAAGGCCCCGGATTAAAAATTTTTTTACATCACCGTTTAATTTTAAATTCCTTTTAGGGGGAAGAATAAAAATCAATTACAACCCCACATCGGCGGCCAAATATTTTATGATGTATGTGGTCATATTGAGTCATGTCGAATATCAGAATTCTGACATTCGAACATCGGGATACGATTATGTTGACTTTGAAGGGCCAGAATAAAAAAATTCTACATCACCCTATAATATTAAGTGATTTTTAAGGGAATCGAATATAAATCTATTTTGTCCCCTCATTGGCGGTCATATGCAGTTTGATATTTGGGGTCATATGGAGGATTAGAATAGAATATCAGAATCCTGACATTCGAATTTTGATGTATTTCGTTATTTCGACTTTTAAGGCCCGGGATTAAAATTTTTTTACATCACCGTTTAATTTTAAATTCCTTTTAGGGGGAAGAATAAAAATCAATTACAACCCCACATCGGCGGCCAAATATTTTATGATGTATGTGGTCATATTGAGTCATGTCGAATATCAGAATTCTGACATTCGAACATCGGGATACGATTATGTTGACTTTGAAGGGCCAGAATAAAAAAATTCTACATCACCCTATAATATTAAGTGATTTTTAAGGGAATCGAATATAAATCTATTTTGTCCCCTCATTGGCGGTCATATGCAGTGTGATATTAGGGGTCATATGGAGGATTATATTGAATATCAGAATCCTGACATTCGAATTTTTATGTATTTCGTTATTTCGACTTTTAAGGCCCCGGATTAAAAAATATTTACATCATCGTTTAATTTTAAATTCTTTTTAGGGGGAAGAATAAAAATCAATTATAACCCCACATCGGGGGCCAAATATTTTATGATGTATGTGGTCATATTGAGTCATGTCGAATATCAGAATTCTGACATTCGAACATCGGGATACGATTATGTTGACTTTGAAGGGCCAGAATAAAAAAATTCTACATCACCCTATAATATTAAGTGATTTTTAAGGGAATCGAATATAAATCTATTTTGTCCCCTCATTGGCGGTCATATGCAGTGTGATATTTGGGGTCATATGGAGGATTATATTGAATATCAGAATCCTGACATTCGAATTTTGATGTATTTCGTTATTTCGACTTTTAAGGCCCGGGATTAAAATTTTTTTACATCACCGTTTAATTTTAAATACCTTTTAGGGGGAAGAATAAAAATCAATTACAACCCCACATCGGCGGCCAAATATTTTATGATGTATGTGGTCATATTGAGTCATGTCGAATATCAGAATTCTGACATTCGAACATCGAGATATGATTATGTTGACTTTGAAGGGCCAGAATAAAAAAATTCTACATCACCCTATAATATTAAGTGATTTTTAAGGGAATCGAATATAAATCTATTTTGTCCCCTCATTGGCGGTCATATGCAGTGTGATATTTGGGGTCATATGGAGGATTATATTGAATATCAGAATCCTGACATTCGAATTTTGATGTATTTCGTTATTTCGACTTTTAAGGCCCGGGATTAAAATTTTTTTACATCACCGTTTAATTTTAAATACCTTTTAGGGGGAAGAATAAAAATCAATTACAACCCCACATCGGCGGCCAAATATTTTATGATGTAAGTGGTCATATTGAGTCATGTCGAATATCAGAATTCTGACATTCGAACATCGGGATACGATTATGTTGACTTTGAAGGGCCAGAATAAAAAAATTCTACATCACCCTATAATATTAAGTGATTTTTAAGGGAATCGAATATAAATCTATTTTGTCCCCTCATTGGCGGTCATATGCAGTGTGATATTAGGGGTCATATGGAGGATTATATTGAATATCAGAATCCTGACATTCGAATTTTTATGTATTTCGTTATTTCGACTTTTAAGGCCCCGGATTAAAAAATATTTACATCATCGTTTAATTTTAAATTCTTTTTAGGGGGAAGAATAAAAATCAATTATAACCCCACATCGGGGGCCAAATATTTTATGATGTATGTGGTCATATTGAGTCATGTCGAATATCAGAATTCTGACATTCGAACATCGGGATACGATTATGTTGACTTTGAAGGGCCAGAATAAAAAAATTCTACATCACCCTATAATATTAAGTGATTTTTAAGGGAATCGAATATAAATCCATTTTGTCCCCTCATTGGCGGTCATATGCAGTGTGATATTTGGGGTCATATTTAGGATTATATTGAATATCAGAATCCTGACATTCGAATTTTGATGTATTTCGTTATTTCGACTTTTAAGGCCCCGGATTAAAAAATATTTACATCATCGTTTAATTTAAATTCTTTTTAGGGGGAAGAATAAAAATCAATTATAACCCCACATCGGGGGCCAAATATTTTATGATGTATGTGGTCATATTGAGTCATGTCGAATATCAGAATTCTGACATTCGAACATCGAGATATGATTATGTTGACTTTGAAGGGCCAGAATAAAAAAATTCTACATCACCCTATAATATTAAGTGATTTTTATGGGAATCAAATATAAATGTATTTTGTCCCCTCATTGGCGGTCATATGCAGTTTGATATTTGGGGTCATATGGAGGATTATATTGAATATCAGAATCCTGACATTCGAATTTTGATGTATTTCGTTATTTCGACTTTTAAGGCCCCGGATTAAAAATTTTTTACATCACCGTTTAATTTTAAATTCCTTTTAGGGGGAAGAATAAAAATCAATTACAACCCCACATTGGCGGCCAAATAATTTATGCTGTATGTGGTCATATTGATTCATGTCGAATATCAGAAATCTGACATTCGAACATCGAGATATGATTATGTTGACTTTGAAGGGCCAGAATAAAAAAATTATACATCACCCTATAATATTAAGTGATTTTTAAGGGAATCGAATATAAATCTATTTTGTCCCCTCATTGGCGGTCATATGCAGTGTGATATTTGGGGTCATATGGAGGATTATATTGAATATCAGAATCCTGACATTCGAATTTTGATGTATTTCGTTATTTCGACTTTTAAGGCCCGGGATTAAAATTTTTTTACATCACCGTTTAATTTTAAATACCTTTTAGGGGGAAGAATAAAAATCAATTACAACCCCACATCGGCGGCCAAATATTTTATGATGTATGTGGTCATATTGAGTCATGTCGAATATCAGAATTCTGACATTCGAACATCGAGATATGATTATGTTGACTTTGAAGGGCCAGAATAAAAAAATTCTACATCACCCTATAATATTAAGTGATTTTTAAGGGAATCGAATATAAATCTATTTTGTCCCCTCATTGGCGGTCATATGCAGTGTGATATTTGGGGTCATATGGAGGATTATATTGAATATCAGAATCCTGACATTCGAATTTTTATGTATTTCGTTATTTCGACTTTTAAGGCCCCGGATTAAAAAATATTTACATCATCGTTTAATTTTAAATTCTTTTTAGGGGGAAGAATAAAAATCAATTATAACCCCACATCGGGGGGCAAATATTTTATGATGTATGTGGTCATATTGAGTCATGTCGAATATCAGAATTCTGACATTCGAACATCGGGATACGATTATGTTGACTTTGAAGGGCCAGAATAAAAAAATTCTACATCACCCTATAATATTAAGTGATTTTTAAGGGAATCGAATATAAATCCATTTTGTCCCCTCATTGGCGGTCATATGCAGTGTGATATTTGGGGTCATATTTACGATTATATTGAATATCAGAATCCTGACATTCGAATTTTGATGTATTTCGTTATTTCAACTTTTAAGGCCCCGGATTAAAAATTTTTTACATCACCGTTTAATTTTAAATTCCTTTTAGGGGGAAGAATAAAAATCAATTACAACCTCACATTGGCGGCCAAATATTTTATGATGTATGTGGTCATATTGAGTCATGTCGAATATCAGAATTCTGACATTCGAACATCGAGATATGATTATGTTGACTTTGAAGGGCCAGAATAAAAAAATTCTACATCACCCTATAATATTAAGTGATTTTTATGGGAATCAAATATAAATGTATTTTGTCCCCTCATTGGCGGTCATATGCAGTTTGATATTTGGGGTCATATGGAGGATTATATTGAATATCAGAATCCTGACATTCGAATTTTGATGTATTTCGTTATTTCGACTTTTAAGGCCCCGGATTAAAAATTTTTTACATCACCGTTTAATTTTAAATTCCTTTTAGGGGGAAGAATAAAAATCAATTACAACCCCACATTGGCGGCCAAATAATTTATGCTGTATGTGGTCATATTGATTCATGTCGAATATCAGAAATCTGACATTCGAACATCGAGATATGATTATGTTGACTTTGAAGGGCCAGAATAAAAAAATTATACATCACCCTATAATATTAAGTGATTTTTAAGGGAATCGAATATAAATCCATTTTGTCCCCTCATTGGCGGTCATATGCAGTGTGATATTTGGGGTCATATTTAGGATTATATTGAATATCAGAATCCTGACATTCGAATTTTGATGTATTTCGTTATTTCAACTTTTAAGGCCCCGGATTAAAAATTTTTTACATCACCGTTTAATTTTAAATTCCTTTTAGGGGGAAGAATAAAAATCAATTACAACCCCACATCGGCGGCCAAATATTTTATGATGTATGTGGTCATATTGAGTCATGTCGAATATCAGAATTCTGACATTCGAACATCGAGATATGATTATGTTGACTTTGAAGGGCCAGAATAAAAAAATTCTACATCACCCTATAATATTAAGTGATTTTTAAGGGAATCGAATATAAATCTATTTTGTCCCCTCATTGGCGGTCATATGCAGTGTGATATTTGGGGTCATATGGAGGATTATATTGAATATCAGAATCCTGACATTCGAATTTTGATGTATTTCGTTATTTCGACTTTTAAGGCCCGGGATTAAAATTTTTTTACATCACCGTTTAATTTTAAATACCTTTTAGGGGGAAGAATAAAAATCAATTACAACCCCACATCGGCGGCCAAATATTTTATGATGTATGTGGTCATATTGAGTCATGTCGAATATCAGAATTCTGACATTCGAACATCGGGATACGATTATGTTGACTTTGAAGGGCCAGAATAAAAAAATTCTACATCACCCTATAATATTAAGTGATTTTTAAGGGAATCGAATATAAATCTATTTTGTCCCCTCATTGGCGGTCATATGCAGTGTGATATTAGGGGTCATATGGAGGATTATATTGAATATCAGAATCCTGACATTCGAATTTTGATGTATTTCGTTATTTCGACTTTTAAGGCCCCGGATTAAAAATTTTTTACATCACCGTTTAATTTTAAATTCCTTTTAGGGGGAAGAATAAAAATCAATTACAACCCCACATTGGCGGCCAAATAATTTATGCTGTATGTGGTCATATTGATTCATGTCGAATATCAGAAATCTGACATTCGAACATCGAGATATGATTATGTTGACTTTGAAGGGCCAGAATAAAAAAATTATACATCACCCTATAATATTAAGTGATTTTTAAGGGAATCGAATATAAATCTATTTTGTCCCCTCATTGGCGGTCATATGCAGTGTGATATTTGGGGTCATATGGAGGATTATATTGAATATCAGAATCCTGACATTCGAATTTTGATGTATTTCGTTATTTCGACTTTTAAGGCCCGGGATTAAAATTTTTTTACATCACCGTTTAATTTTAAATACCTTTTAGGGGGAAGAATAAAAATCAATTACAACCCCACATCGGCGGCCAAATATTTTATGATGTATGTGGTCATATTGAGTCATGTCGAATATCAGAATTCTGACATTCGAACATCGAGATATGATTATGTTGACTTTGAAGGGCCAGAATAAAAAAATTCTACATCACCCTATAATATTAAGTGATTTTTAAGGGAATCGAATATAAATCTATTTTGTCCCCTCATTGGCGGTCATATGCAGTGTGATATTTGGGGTCATATGGAGGATTATATTGAATATCAGAATCCTGACATTCGAATTTTGATGTATTTCGTTATTTCGACTTTTAAGGCCCGGGATTAAAATTTTTTTACATCACCGTTTAATTTTAAATACCTTTTAGGGGGAAGAATAAAAATCAATTACAACCCCACATCGGCGGCCAAATATTTTATGATGTATGTGGTCATATTGAGTCATGTCGAATATCAGAATTCTGACATTCGAACATCGAGATATGATTATGTTGACTTTGAAGGGCCAGAATAAAAAAATTCTACATCACCCTATGATATTAAGTGATTTTTAAGGTAATCGAATATAAATCTATTTTGTCACCTCATTGGCGGTCATATGCAGTGTGATATTTGGGGTCATATGGAGGATTATATTGAATATCAGAATCCTGACATTCGAATTTTGATGTATTTCGTTATTTCGACTTTTAAGGCCCCGGATTAAAAAATATTTACATCATCGTTTAATTTTAAATTCTTTTTAGGGGGAAGAATAAAAATCAATTATAACCCCACATCGGGGGCCAAATATTTTATGATGTATGTGGTCATATTGAGTCATGTCGAATATCAGAATTCTGACATTCGAACATCGAGATATGATTATGTTGACTTTGAAGGGCCAGAATAAAAAAATTCTACATCACCCTATAATATTAAGTGATTTTTAAGGGAATCGAATATAAATCTATTTTGTCCCCTCATTGGCGGTCATATGCAGTGTGATATTTGGGGTCATATGGAGGATTATATTGAATATCAGAATCCTGACATTCGAATTTTGATGTATTTCGTTATTTCGACTTTTAAGGCCCCGGATTAAAAATTTTTTACATCACCGTTTAATTTTAAATTCCTTTTAGGGGGAAGAATAAAAATCAATTACAACCCCACATCGGCGGCCAAATATTTTATGATGTATGTGGTCCTATTGAGTCATGTCGAATATCAGAATTCTGACATTCGAACATCGAGATATGATTATGTTGACTTTGAAGGGCCAGAATAGAAAATTTCTACATCACCCTATAATATTAACTAGATAAATATGTAGCTCCTAATTATTTGCCACATTTATTTTTTAAATTATTTAACATTTTTATGATTGAAAACTTAACAATGAGTTTTTTATTACGTAAAATATAAAATGAAAAAAGTGTCACTCTTTTGGGAAATCTAAAATAAAAATTAGAAAGGGGAAAAAATAAATTTTCGGCTGTTTATTTTCTTTATTCAAACGGAGATAAGATAAAGAGTAAATTACAGTCTGAAGTTAGGAGCTACCGAACATATCTGAATTTAGAGTTTTTGGTTTACTGATTATCAAAATTATCATTTACAAACTGAAAAAAGATATTAACTTACTGTTCATTTTAGTTTTTACTTTTGCATCTGTATGACGAGTTAGCTGGTCCTTGAAAATACGTGTGAATGCTTATTTTCCTTTGAAACCGTGTCTGTATCATTTAAGGTAAATGTGGGTATAGTGGACACTTTAAGCAAAAATTTTCCTTAAATTCTTAATAAATACCAACCTATTCTCTTGCAAACGGTTATCATCCTATTTTTAGGTTAATTGGATCTTCTTCTTTCGATTTTACCATTAAAAATTTTAATTAGATTGGGTAAATTATTTTTAATTAATTTTTTAAAAGTACTCCAAATTGCATCTATAGTGGCCACATAGATGTAGCTGTTGTATCTATGGTGGACACCTCTTGCATCTATAGTGGACACCTCTCTTTTTCTGCTTATATGAGGGGTTTATGCATGAAATTGAGGGGTTTTTTTGGTATAGTCGTTTAGTTCTAATTAAATCTTCCTTCCCAACGAAAAATATTTTAGATCCAATCAAATTAACTTTAATGAAATTCATTTCTTTCGGGCTTGTAGGCCGTGGTCTTAAATAAAATATAAGGTCCAGACGTTTCGTCGGAAGCTGTGTCCGACATCATCAGTGGAAATAAAACAGCGTTAGTTCACCGATTCAATAAGTTTGGTTTGGATTGGAGTTTGCCAGAGGCTTCAGAATACGGCAGTTAGTAGACTTGGCGAACTCTCGTTAAAATCTCCTGCTTGGTAAGCCCGAAAAAAATGAATTTCATTAATCAAACCGGCTGTGAAAGTCTTCATGCTTACAAATCAACTTTATTTAAAAAAATACTTGATAGTTTTCAGCCCAAAGCCTACGCTGTAGCTGATTTGAGAGGAATTTAGCATGTAATTCAATGTTTTAGAAACCTTGGTTTCCGAAACCAGAATGAAACCAAATTAATACAACACTCATTTTAAATCACGTTCAACAGTTTATGAAGAAGAAATGATTCAAAAACATATTAATTTTAGTTCTATTAGAAGCCATTGCAGTGACCACTATTGGAAAATCTAAGATTATGTGTTGGTAAAGTGGACACCCCCATAAATCCTCGTAAAGTCAAAATTTTCAAAAAAAATTTATTCATTATTATTTTATACAATCTTCTTTACCTTAATATAAATTTAAAAGTCAATCAAGCGGTAATAAATACAAAAAAATCACTTCCGAAATACCCGTTTCCTTAAGCGATTCAATAAGCAAAATCAAATTTCAGTCACTCGGCCGATGTTGTTATTTTCAAATTTTTAAATATCCTTCCCATGCTGATCTGTGGTATCGGTGGTAATTTACCAGCTTACCTGATTGTACAATCTACCATGCCTGTGAATTTTGACACTGTTTGATGCTTCTAACTCGTTCTATTTAAAATTAATCAGCTATGTGGCCACTATTGGTACAGTGTCCACTATACCCACATTTACCTAAAAATAGATTTCACACAAGAAAATGAAAATGACAATGATATACAACTTGCTGCAAGCGGCTAAACAGATAGCTAAATAAATAAATTCCTGACGCTGTTATAAGCAACAATAGGAGAAACTTTAAAATTGTTAAGATTTATTATTTGATTTTAAGAATGCATTGTCATCATTGTTGAGAAACCTTTCCTTTTGTGGTTCTAAAATCAAATTTTAAGTGATCAGTTTTACACATATTGTTTTGTTAAGGTGATTAACAAACTGCATCAATTTATTTGCCACTGTCAATTTAAAACTTTAAAAAACCCGAGAGCGGCTATTTTATAGAAAGAAACTTCTCTATTTTTTCATTGGGGTCTATGCTTATTTTTCTTTCAAATGATAACGGAACCATTTCAAAGGAAAATACGTACTCATACATCTAGATCTAGAATGATAACTGACCGCTTTTAACATGAAATGTGGAGATGGTCAAATAGAGACCCGAGTAGAAAAATATTGGTATTTTTTTTCAGTGTTGGGTGGGAAAGTTTTGGATCAATTCCGTTAAAGGTATCGCTAAATATCTCAAAGTTTTTATGAGTGCCATATATTCAAATATCAACAAATTTTTCTGATTTTTATTGCTAAACTAAACAGTTATTGATCCAACTAAACATTTTAATCCATTAGTTTAAAATTATTTAGCAATATTTCTACATTTGGGTGACCAAAAGAGCATGACGGTATTTAGCGGGACCTTTAACGGAATTGAACCAAAGTTTTTATTATTCAGTAAAATGCGGCCCTCGAAGAAATTTTTTGGCACTCGGCCACAAAATTGAATGCTCCAACCCAAACTAAATATTAGAAGGTAGTTCGCTTTTCAGCAGTGAAAAAAATTCAGGGAAGAACCCCCAAACCCCCATTGAACTGTTTTGACTTTGACTTAAAATTCAAAAGGTAATTAAAATGTGTACCAATAGAAGATATAGTTGGGACAGTAGTAAAAAAAGTTATCAAATCATTATAATTTATGAGTTACAATAACATTTAAAGTACAAATGTAATTTGAGAACTTTCACTACAGGACTACAGTTGTGTCCCAACTGCATTTGAGTATTTAAAACTCAAGTTTGATAGTTAAACATATTCCTTGCCTCTTGAGAAAAAAATCCAACCTCTTAAAATATTACATTTATAAACAGAGGAGGCGTTCCAGAAAAAAATGTGGTAAAATATATGTTCTTTTTTTTCAAATTTTGTTATTTTATGAATATTTAATAGAGCTTTTTGATGTCCGAAAAATATCGTAAAAATAGATGGGATGAATTTATTTTAATGCTTTTGATTTTAAAATCTAATTTTTTGCAATAGGAACAAATTTAAGGAACCTCTGATCACAAAATGGTTTTATTAGTTAAATGTTAAGAAGGTAAAAAAAGGTTCTCTTTTAAAAAATTGGTGCCCTCTTATATATCACAAAAATAAACGGCAGTGCTGCTATCTGGTTACAACTGAAATAAACAACACTGCCACGGCACCTATTTTTTCATTTAAAAAAAAAGGTTATTCCATACAATAAAAAGGAAAATGGTGATATTTTTGATAAAATATTTATCGTAAATGAAACAGCTTTGTTAAAATTATAAATTTTAGGGGTCCCAACTGCATTGAGTATTTAATACTCTACTCAAGTTTGAAAGTTAAACATTCTTAACCTCTTGAGAAAAAAATCCAACCACTTAAAATATTACATTTATAAACAGAGGAAAAGGTTATTCCATACAATAAAAAAGAAAATGGTGAGATTTTTGATAAAATATTTATCGTAAAGTAAACAGCATTGCTAAAATTATAAATGTTCAGAGAAGTCGGCCAACGGACGAACTCGTGCTGCAAGAACTCTGTAAAAAGGTTGAAACTTAAAAAAAAACTTTTAACATCTTTACCACCAAACTATAGAATTATTTTAATTACATTAGACTTAGTTTTTTTTATAAAACTAGGGGGCTCTGCCCCCTGCTCGCTATCGCTCACCAACCCCCGGAACTGCTTCGCAGTTCTTTGTAGATCGCTTCGCGATCTTAGCGAGCAGAGCTCGCTTGTTTCATCTTAACAATCCTGCACAACCCACTCGTCGGCTCAACTAATGATCTTTTAATATTAAAACTACTTATCTCTCCTGCCTGTAAGTAGTTTATTCCAGATCATTCCCTGCAAAATATCGAAAAAACTACTGCTAAAATCTTTTCTGGCCTATGAATTAATTTAATCAATTACTTAAATGCTTTTTTTAATTATCCAGCAAGTCTACTAATTATTATTAACCATCTTAGAGAAAAAACAAAGGAAACTTTTAAATGTATGATATTGAAGTGTGTATCTAGTGAATCGTCGAAAATAAAAGAAATCAAACACATAAAACTCGTCTGTTTCCCTAGTAAACGGCCGAAAAGATCAGAAAAAATTGGAACTTTGAATCTTAATAATTCCAAAACTAATTAGAATTTTCCAAAAAACAAAATGCCAATCTTTTTATAAAAAAATAATTGTACAAGTGTTTAAAATATCGTATTTCTACGAAGATAAGTTTTTCTTTTATACCGAAAAAATTGAAAAAATGTCGAAAATTTTGAAACTTTAAAATTGAATTACTCCAAAACTAATTAGAAATTCGAAAAAAGGGCGACGAGGTGCAAAACTTCATACCTAAGAATATGTGTCTGCAAAAAATCACGTTTCTGCTGTAAATAGATTTGGCTGGGGGCGAACCCGCAGCAGAAAAAAATATTTTTCCACTTTGAGATTAAATAACTCCAGAAAAAATTATCTAATTAATTAGGTTTTGGAACGAAAATGATCAACATGTATTTGTATACCAATGGTCGAAATTTCATAACATTGCTTCAAATAGTTTTTGCGTAGTGATAGTTCAAAATGTTCAAAAATAAAATTTTCATAATCAGCGGCGGCGGCGGTCACTGTTACTTTTTTTTAATATAGAGAGATTAACGGCTGTATTCTACACAAACGTCGTAACACATTCTCATGCGATTTACCCTGTTTTTGGGACTTTTCGTATTCTACTCCTCCTAAAACCACGTTTATTCGGTGTTAATTGTAATCCGGTAAATTTGGCCGGTAAGTTGAATAACAGTGTTCTCGGACAAAGTTTACAATGCCTTTTCATGAGATAAGTACATTATTTTCAGATCAATAGCTCTTGTACATCAAAAAGAGCTCTTAGAAATTAATATTCAACATCTAGATGAAACAACATCTTTATTTTGCGAAGGAACTATGTTTTCTTTGCGTAGGTATACCTGCACTGTAAACAGGCGCACAGCCTACAGTTCGCCGCCATCTTAAATCTATTACTACGATTGTGGATTAATATTTTATTCATTAAAATATTCGTCATTGGGTTGCTTGTTATGATGGAATATTTTTCTTTCATTGTAAAAAAGTGTTTTTACAAGATTAAAGGTTATATTAATGTACTTAAAATAGTCTGCTGGAGTTACAATAACCTGAAGTGATTTCATTTAGCTTTTTGATTATAGATGGCAGCACAATGAAGTAAATTATATTTTCATTTTTAACCAATAACGTAGGTAGTTTTTAATCAGTTTTTTGTATTGTTTGAAGAGTTTTTAGGTCCATGAAATATATTTTAATAATTGAAACTACCTTATAATAGTCAGATTAGTTATTTCGGTTAGGACGGACAAGATGGCTACCGATATTGAGTTTTGAAAAGCCAGTTAAAACCGTGTTTGGTCATCCTAGGCAGCAGAATACCGATTTTCAACACACTCTGAAAACACAGTCTTATAGGGTTTCACTTACCACGCGATTAACTCAATTGAGTAGAATACAGCTGTAAATGTCATGTCATGACATTGGAAATACGTGCATCTTTAAAAAAATATTTTGCTTACTAAAAAAATTCATTTTTGTAGCAATATATTATTATAATCGTTTTATTCTTCTGTGTTTTCTCTCTAAGGACCCTACCGAGTGGCTCCCTCCGTAGGCTTTAAAATACTCCTCTGCCTTTTCAAAGGATTGTCTCATTTGCAAGCGATACCGATTTTGCTCCCCGTTGCGTAGAGAGCGTTTCCTCCCAAGGCCTTTTCCTACTATTATCTTTTTGCAAAATTGCTCTTGCTCTTCTGCATCCTTTCTAGGTATTGTTTTATTCTGATGTATCTTTCACTTCTGCATGTTCCCCCAGAGCCTTCCATGCAAGGGTTTCTCCTACTCTTGCGCATTCACCTCTGAAGACTGTAGGGAGTGCTCACTCAAGGAGTTTCTCTTGCTCTTCTGCATCCTCTCGAAGAGCGGTAGAGAGCGATCTTTTCTAGAGATGCTCTTTCTTTTCTGCATACTTTTTTAGGACCTACGTGGGATTTGTATTAAGTAGTCGCGTGTATATTGGTTGGGAAAGAATCATGCAGGTAACGGTATTTACAACAAATTTGTTATTCAAATTCTTTGAGAACCTAGCTTTATCCAATGCTGGATAATATCTATAAGGGAAGTCCTTGGATTTTTACTTCAACTTTCACTATCTGTTCATATTGAAGAGTTTTATGTTTTGTTTACCAATAGCTATGCAATCTATTTCTTGTTCATCTTATCATTTCTTATCTCGTTACAATGAGTTTTAGTTTTTATTCCGAATAATTTGTGTGGGTGAAAAGTCAAAGTGTACGAATGATAATACGGAAGTCGGAAGCAGTTTCTGGATCCGTATACGAGGTGTTGCGAAGGGCCAGCAGAGATGCAGTTTCAAGAAAGCTTGTCAACCAACTATCCAAACTGGGTTTTAACCAAATAAACGTGATGTTACTAACATGGACACCGGATAACACGTTTTTTCACAATCATGGAATTTTCCCAATGTTATCAACCCACCTCGTACATGAAACGTTTTACGCATTGTTACTTATTACACCTCTTCCTTCTCTCCACCTCTATCTACTCATTTCCAATCTTTCGGAAGATTTTTTTTATCAAATATCAAGTCACTTTTAATTTCTTCCCTTGGGAACTTGGGAATATGTAAGATATAAAGAAATACTTTTAGGGGATCGATGTAAAACAAGCATTTTGAAAATATTTTGTAAAATCTCTCCCTCATTATTCACACTAAAAAGCACCAAATCCTATCTTCATATCAAAATCTAAAGAATCATTCACACTTTTCTGTTTCACTTTCACTGATCATCTTGAGATACTCACTCCAGTGTATCGCTACCCTTTGAAGGATTCCCCCAAAATGAACACAAAAAGTGCCAAGTCTAAATGAGCCTTAATTTAATATCTGATTGGGGTCATGGCTCTTTTACAAACGCTTCTGAGTATATCAGATTCTGACATCGGCACCATCCAGAATTCAATGGATTCTAAATCAGTTCACTCTATGGTGTTGACTGTAAGGCGAGATGATCCATGTCATGTCAACTAGACCTTTTTTAGGCTACGCGGGGCTTGCTCGGCCCCAGAGGGGAGTGTTGCACCACGTGCCCCTCTTACTTCCAATCAGCGGAGTGCATTTCGCAGGCTGGTCCCACTCAAACCCATGTGATTCGCTCGTTCGCATCATGTCACGCGGACTTGGCACTCGGCAAAAGCGGTAATCACTGGTGATTATCGGACGGAGAGTAAGCAAAAGAATCTGAATGGAGTTGTTTTCCCGGGAGGAGATAAGCATCAGGACTGATAGCTAAACAAATTTGTAAGTTGGAAGGAAGTTTTCGTCACAAGGAATTCAGTTTGTTTCTCTGGCATGTTTGTCAATGTGTTTTTAATTTGTTTTGTGTCGGCCCATTGCCTTGCTTCATTTGATATTATCTGTGGTGTATCAATATTTCGTGCACCTAGTTTGAGTGCAATTATAAATCAGCTTATGTAATTTAATTAAATGTTTAAAATTAAATGTTTATATTTTAATAGTACGGGAGCTGGCGTTAAAATGAAAAATTCATCTGCTCGTACACGATTTTAATATGACAGGATAGTGTTAGTGGTGCTGATCACGGAATCGAGCGTCAGCTGGTCAGGTAGCGGTGGGTTGAGCGTGGGGAGGGGGTCAAAGTTGCAAAAAAAGTAAAAAATAAATTCATCTGCTCGTGAATGAAACTTGGTGGCGATAGTAATTTAGGCCTTCCTGATTACAAAAATGACCGTCAGCTGGTTGGGTGGCCATGGAATGACCGTCAGCTGGTCACGTGAACTTACAAACAAAAAATTTATCTGACAATGCATGAAACTTAGTAGGGTTGTCAATCTCTATTACATGAAGTAATAACGAGTTACTAGTCTTCAACTTACACTAGTAGTAACTCATGAATTAATGTCTGTTGTACTAGTAACTCGTTATTATTTATGTAACAAAGATTGATTTCCTTCCAAGTTTCTTGCTTTG
Organism: Tetragnatha versicolor; assembly: GCA_024610705.1. Classification (NCBI taxonomy): domain Eukaryota; kingdom Metazoa; phylum Arthropoda; class Arachnida; order Araneae; family Tetragnathidae; genus Tetragnatha; species Tetragnatha versicolor. The sequence continues at coordinate 62,779,889 of JANDEH010000001.1, forward strand.
TCAGATAAATTTTTTGTTTGCAAGTTCACGTGCCCAGCTGACGGTCATTCCACCGCAACCCAACCAGCTGACGGACATTTTTGTAATCAGGAAGGTCTAAACTACCATCTCCACTAAGTTTCATACACGAGCAGATGAATTTATTTTTCTTTTTTTTGGTCCTTTGACCCCCTCCCCACGCTCAACCCACCTCTACCTGACCAGCTGACACTCGGTTCCATGATCAGCACCACTAACACTATCCTGTAAAATTAAAATCGTGTACGAGCAGATGAATTCTTGAAATTTAACGCCAACTCCCGTACTATTTGGATTTCAAGACTCACCAATGTTTTTAAAATTTACCACCATACTCATAGCATCTAAGTTTCAGCCTACACCAGTGCAGCCACCAGAAGAAAAAACTAGATTACACTGATAATTTTTGTCCGACGGCAAAGTTTAGAAACTTGATTTAAGTTTCATTTGTGACTTAAGTTCGACAATTCAATCTTCATACGTATAACGTATATTTCCACACATTTCCACATATTTCTTTATCGATGGAGAACCCCAATTTTTATTACTTATTCTAAAAGAGCACATAAAAAGTCTTAGACATCAAGTGTCGTTTCCCTACAACGTATTATGTTAGCCGAATTCTAAAATTAATCTTAGAGTGCGAAAAAACTAGCATTCAATTTAAATTTTGGATCCCCTAAAAGAACGTTTTAAAAAATTTCCTACGATAAATTTTAGAATCTCAGGGTAACTTTATTTAAAGAAATTTAATTTTTTATACAAAATAGTTGGCAAAACAATTTGCATCATAATTTTCAAAATTTTGTAGATATAGAATAGGGAAATAGAGTTAAAGTTAAAGATAATCTGAGAATAATATTTCCTTGCTATTTCAAGAAAAATTTGTAATACCTTGAGGATGAAGAGGGATAAATAGCGGGGATCAATAGATAAAATAATCTTCAATCAAGGATTATAATCCGATTACTTTTTAACTTACTATCAACTTTTTAAAACTATAAACGATATTTATCAAGACCTTATTTTTATTTTTTAATACACTAGGGAGCTACCGCCCCCTGCTCGCTATCGCTCGCCAACCCCCGTAAACTGCTGACGCAGGACCTTTTGGAATTGCTTCGCAATTCCCCCAAATTCCAACTCGCTGAACTTAACACACTTTATAAAACAATTAAACAATTTACAGAAAAAACCTCAACCAACTTATTAAAAATACTTCAAATCCCCTCCATGAATAAATCTCCCTTAAAAGTTTGAGTATACAGGGTGATTCAGAAATAATCATCAATAATTGCGGAGAAGTTAGAGGGGCTTTAGACCAGAATATTTCGAAAAGGGATGGTGGGGCGCAGCCTTACCGTTAAAGAGCTAGGACCTAATGTAGTGCAAACGCGTTTCAAAAGGCCGTTTTTAGAAGGCCCGTGTGACGAAACAAGACATAATAAAATGAAAAAATCTATTGCATGAGGTAAGAAAGTATCCCTACTACTTACACCATGAATTCGATAGAATTTGAACCACTTTCTAAACCGTGGAGTGAGTTTCAAAAGTGCAATATTAATCTTTTAGTCAAAGAATGGAGTTCCCTTATTGGTATTTAGAAAAATGATGATCCGGGAAGGAATTTTCAAAGATCGTTACATTGATCATTGAAACTGTTTGATCATTGAAAATTCCTTCCCCGATCATCATTTTTCTAAATACCATTAAGGGAACTCCATTCTTTGACTAAAAGATTAATATTGCACGTTTTAAAACTCACCCCATGGTTTAGCAAGTAGTCCAATTTCTATCACATTGAGGATTTAAGTAGTACGGATACTCCTGTATCTCATGCAATAATTTTTTTTATTTCATTATGTTTTGTTTCGTCACAAGGGCCTCGTAAAAATGGCCTTTTGAAACGCGCTCGCACTACATTAGGTCCTAGCTCTTTAACGGCAAGGCTGCGCCCCACCATCCCTATTCAAAATATGCTTGTCTAGGGCCCCTCTACCTCCCCCCCCCAATTATTGATGATTATTTCTGAATCACCCTGTATATTAACTCGAACTTATCAAAAATTTAAACAAAATGTTTTTAAAAATATTCATCTTAATTATTTTTAATCTATGATGATAAAAATAACTAATTCTAATTGTTTATCAATATTCGGACCAAACAAAAAATATTATTTTAAAGTAACTCGATAGTATAATATGCCTAGTGTTTATCATTCATATTTTTTTAAACCCAGACTTGTTAAACAATACCGTTTAAGCAATTGAAAACAATAAGAGACAAAACATCACTATGTTTACAATTTCGATAAAATCAGAATAAAAATTATAAATATTGGACAAAAAGTGTGAAATTTTAGTATAAAATGGCGTTCATGTAAGTTTTTAGGGGTAATATTCCGTAATCGAGGTTTTCGCCAAACTTTGGCGATGTACATTTTAATATATGTAATAATGTTAAATGTTGGCGCGATTTCCTCCACGCTTTAAAATCCGATCTAGCCAAGTTTGGCCAAAACCTCGATTATGGAATCTGTCCCGTTTTTAGAATATGTTTTTATCAGTCTTTGAGTGATATTTCATCAAGAAAGTACTTTTTTTGAAAGGTGAAAAAACATGTTTCATCTTAAAATAAAGCGTCAATCGGACGTTGTGATTGGATGCATAATAATTTGATTGACAGTACTTGCTTTATAACTGCGACCTTATCCGTTATCTAAAAAAATGGAAATATTTTAAAATTGAGAATTTTTTTGAAAAATCTAAGGGCTTACTCGGAAATCCGGAAAGAATCCGGACATTTTGATACCATATATGTGTCATTCGGTTCAGTAATTAAAAAGCCTTTCTCTGGAAACCGTTCACCAAAAACTTTTTTTTAGAATAGAGAGATGTTTTTATTCTACATTTTATGCATATCACTATCAATGGTGATTATTAAAGTATATTTTTTATCATTAAATAATCATTATTTTATTAATATTATACTTACCCTTATTATATGATTATTAAAATTTATTTAAATTAATCAATAAAACTCAAAGATTTTGATTTAAATTTTCATGCAAAAATAAGGCATGTTTTCCTTTAGGTAATGTATTAAATATATTCATTGTGGATATTTTATCATCAAAATTGGTTATAGATTTAAAATTTTAGTAGATAGGTAAAAATTTTACTTACTAATAGTGAATTTTCATTTAAAACTGTAAGATCTTAAAATTTAAGATCATTTTCTACAAATACTTTTTTACAGCATCAATTATTAAAGTAAGTCCATTAATTACTGCTAAAAATAATTGAATCGCTTATTTCTGAAACATGTCAAACGCCACTTTTCTTGTTTTGAGATTAACGAGAAAAACTGTACAGAAAGTCACAGCATTTTTATGAAGATGTTTAGTAATTTTTTTTTCTTAAAGTAGGCCTCATTTGGATATTTTACAGACAAAAATAATTTTTTAATGTTTTATTCTTAAGAAAAAATTATTGAAATATTTGCATTTGACAGGTTTCTGCAATAAACAGAGTATTCAGGCCTAATTTCATAGCTTATAACTCTAATTTATTTAAGGATTTGGTAATAAAAGTGGGAATATTAGTTGAAAATAACATTTCCTTATTAAATACTAACCCATAAAATTATTATAGAATTCTTATTTTTCTCTTTTGGTTAGTAGATGTATAAATACCTTTTTAATAAATGATTTCAATTCTAGACTCAAAAATAGTGGTCAACCAATTCAAATTGTTAATACAGACATTTTCGAAGTCAATTCGATAGTTTAGATGTGACTTTGTGGACAGTAAAACGATTTTGCTTTAAAAGGCTTCAAAATTAGTTATTTATTTCAATATTATGATCTGGCGTATATAGATTTGATGTCACCTTTTAATAAAGTGATTCACTGATTCAAAATCTCAATCACACGGATGTAATTAATGGCAACAAGCATGGAAATTTTAAAGATATAGCTACCAAAACGTCCTTAGTCTTGAGATTAGTACAAAAACTTTAAAAATGAGGTTTTACTATGGCTTGATGGACCTAACCTCTAAAGAATGACTTTAATATTCACCTATAGTGTTTGTATGCGATTAAATAAAAAATTGCAGTTCCAAGCAAGCTGCAGATAACGCGGCATGAACAAAATTCACCGCATTTTAAGTGCAGAAACCTGTCAAGCGACGTCGTTTGACATGTTTCTGCACTAAAGCACATGCTGGAAAACTATTTTAAAATCACGTTATTTTTATAATTCTTACTTTAAAATGTGCGTTTACCCCTACAAAATCTCATGACACCAATAACTCATTTTTAAAAAAGTGGCGTTTGACACGTTTCAGAATTAAGCGATTCAATTATTGTGATTTTAAATATATTTTGGTGCATTTTTAGCCAGTTGCAAAAATACAGAACTGTTAATTAATCTTAATTAAAATCCAATTTAAATAAAATAAATCAGATTTTTTAACTATCTAACAAGATAGTTTTGTAAGAGAGAAACATTGCGTTCCCTTATGTATGAAGATGGCCTCTTCGAGAAAAGTAGTTATTTAAATTTTTAAGTGTACACTTAACCATTAAAATGGGATTTAAATCATATTTCTATAAACTTAGCTCTCTCTCTCCACAATGACTGTGTAAAGTTTTTTTTCTTTTTTCGGATAACTGTACATAAGTTCTAGAAATTTATAATTAATTGAGGTGCTTAAGAACAACAGTGAGCTAACTTCAAACGCTTTTACATTGAAGTTATCTACATGCCGTTGCAAGCGTCTCAATTGCATTAGACTGCTTTGACAAAACTTGCCGGGAAAAAAACTGGTAAATTGAGATGTAGATAATAACCGTAAGACTACAACCTGTTCTTTTTTAATAATTTACTTCCGGTTTTCTGGAGCATTCCACTGTGACATTTTGTGAGAAGGTAGAAATAATGTATGAGGAAAACCTCTGTGTTTCTTTGTCGGCTTCTATCATAGAAACAGAGGAAAATTCTTTTTATTAGAAAATAGAGATCGAGATTCAATAGATGACATTTTAAGGAAGGAAATAAAGTGTTCTGCTCTTACTTTCAAGCTTTTACGAACAAACGTGATTAAAACCAGTGTATGGGTGTTTCAAAATTCAATTAAACCTTCAGGTCGATGTTTCATAACACTGAGTTCTTTTAATTTATCTTCCTTAACAAAAATCGCAATAAGAAACACCTCGCAATAGGTGAAACTGAGCTCTTACTTCATACCTGAGGTTCGATCTGGATATTTACCTATTTTACAAAAAGTAAGTTTCGTAATTTTTTCATTCTTCTTTATACTTATCGATCTCTAGATGGAGATTATTTAATTTTTAGGATTAATTTATATAAATATCACTTTGAATTAAAAATTTATGAAAGTATAACATGGAGATATTGAAAACATTGAAAAGATCATTTGTTTTAATAACCATAGTGACTGAAGATTATTCTGTTCACTTCTCATCTCAGTATTCAATAGTTTTATCTTTTTCACGCATTTGGTAAATAATACATGATATTATAATATAAGTATTGACTTGACTTAAATCTCTTTACTCTTAATTTGTGACACACAAGAGAGGGGCCGCAATTTTGTTTCATTATAAATGCATAAAAAACTAAATCGTAAATAGTTTTCCTTAAAGCAGTTTAATAATATAATTAATATATGTGTCAAAAATGTTTACTTACCTTTACTGGACATACTTTCAATATTCCCAAGATACTAATAATTTTAAAAATCTAAACTTTTGAATTATTCATTAAAATATATGTTTTGTGTGTATGTTTGAGTTTGACGTATTAAATTACGATGCACATACTTCATTTAAAAATACTTTGATTGATTACAACTTCGATTCCATGCATGAATCTAAAACGTTTATTACCAAATAAAAAAAGCTTAAGTTCAGGGTTAGTGTTTTCTTAATTTGTTCAAAGTATCAGCTTTTTGTGACCTTCTGAAATGATTACTGCGTTGTTTTCAAACAATATACGACGTACACTTTGATAACTTTTTTTCATCACCAATCAGTCATCTTCAATGATTTCAAAACTGGATGTTTTGATATCACTGATGTACCCTTTTCAATTGATCATGCATTGTTTACTGTGATTTTTTTCTCTCTGTAAGTTAGGGTTGTCCGAAAAAATTACTAGCTATTTTAAGCCCCTCCCACATTTTTTACATTTATACATCATTAAAAGCTGGAACAACAACATTACATGTTTGAGGCTTCTGTTTCCCTCCCCGGTTGTTTCAGAGAAACGGGGAACCTGGATTGCATTAGAATAGGGAAAGAAATTGGAAATTTTTTCAATTTGCTCCAGATAATCTGCATCCTAAAAAATACCTTCTTCAACAGATCTAAAAAGTTTTTCTGGTATCCAAAAAATAGCACGGTCTTCACTCGTGTTTATCAAGTTTTGTAATGAATTCCAGGTCAGCTTTGTTGTGCAGTTAGAGAACATTTCCTTCCATCAAATAGCGTTTAGGGACATCCATAAATTACGTGAGGTATTTTTTCCAAAATCTGGACCCCCCTCCCCCTTGGTGATATTTACTTACAACTTTTTAAAAATAATTTTCTATCCTATTCGCTTGCATTTTGAGCTTTATAGCACCTAAAACCTTAACACTATTAATGATGTGGGGAGAAAATGACATTATGTTATCCATTAGATTTTCTATATTATAAAAATCGCACAAAACTATTTAAAATTATACAATATCTAGCTTAAAATGATGCATCTTCTTTACTCATTCCTTGGACATTCATGTGCTTTTCTCCACAATTAATTTAAAATATTGGCGATAAAAAGATTACGTTGGACGGAAAAGTTATGACTTTTCAGGCGACAGAGAGGAGGAATCGAATAGTACAAGAAAGGTTACGAGCGTGGGAGTGTCGAAAGATGGATAGGGCAATGCAAAACCGCATAATTTTGATCGAGAGAATTTATGATAAGAGATGGAAAAAACCAACGGTTCGCTCAAACTGAGAAAGAAGGAATTAAGCTTGAAATTGATCCCGAGAATTTTGAAATAAAGCCAGTGTTTAAACACACATAAATATGGGACAGTATCTTATATGTGTGTATTCCTTTCTCATAATTAAAAAAAAGAAAATAGTATAATTTCTAACTAAAAAAGATGACGTGATATTTTAATTGATTCCCCTCCCCCTTGGTGAGATTTGGGGAGATTTTTCCAAACCCCTCCCCCCTTTTGACCTCACGTAATTTATGGATGTTCCCTTTCTTTTAACGAAATGTCAGCAAGTAATGTTTTCGAACTTTTCTTGTTGTAAGGCGTAATTGACCTCATGAATCACGAAATTCGATCCAATATATTAGACAGTGAGTTCTGTTTTTCCGAAAATCATGTCACCGGCCCCCCGATAATGACGAAACCGTGGCAATCTGATTACTGAACATCGAAATATGTGCAGAGTTGGATAACAGCGATAAGATTACTGATTGTTGATTAGATCTAGAGTTAAGAGGAGTGTTATAAAATGAAAAGAAGTATGGATGACAATTAATGGATGACCGATAGACATGTCTCCTATTATGTTCTCATGAATCTCCTACCGTATTTTTTCAAAATTTTCAGAGCTCCCTTGTCTTGACATTGGGTTATCAAGGTAAAATTTTCAATTAATTTTTATCATTTAAAAAAATTTAGTTTAATTTGTTATTGATTTGAGATGCTTAACAGGTTTGAGATATTTTTTCTTTTATTTACCTGCTAAAATTTTATTTCTACTGTATTGTATTATTCGTTATCCCATGTTGTAGTTTTGAGGCATAGAAAAAATTATCATAATTAGGTTTTGCATGTAATAGCTAATCAAAGAATTACTTTGACTGATGTCTTAGTTAATATAGCTGCTAAATTAATTTTTCCTTGTCGAAATGTAATTGTAATAATAGTTTTTTTAGAATAAAAACATCTCTATATACAAATAGCAACCTTTATAATCAGTGTTTTTTTTATTTCTAGATATCCTGCTGATATTTGTTGCGGTTGTTATTCCTTGTGTTTCATATTACTGCGAGGAAAATGTTAAAAACTTCTTGTTTCATCATATTTATTCTAGTCATCATCGAACCATCATTTCAACAACGTCTCATCAGTAGTGAAGCAGGTAAAACAGTTTTACTTTGTATATGAACGATTTGGCTAATTTGAACTTGAATGTTTTTTTTAAATACAGATGCATATTTATTTTGTTTAATTCTGAAGCTAATTTTGTTAATTGAAATGCAGTAATGTGTACTGGTTCTGAGTTGAACTTTGTTACTAAAATGTGATCATTAATTAAATAATATACAATATATTCAAGAGTTCTTTTTATTTTAATTTTTAGATAATGATTTGACCGTGATTCTAACTTTTGTTTGAGGTAGCTATTATTGTCAAACTAAAGCTACCCAAACGGGAATAAGTGAATATAAATAGCTGCTTAAAGAAGCAGCTACTGGGTAATGAAGTGTTATAACCAAATAACCATTACTACACCTTGCTAGGAAAATAAGGGAAGGAATATAATGCATAAAATCATATAAACCTTTTGATTTTTATTGGTTAGAACGATGAAGTTTTCTTAATCTTCTACCATGAATTCTTTACTGCAATGTATTTTAATGAAAAGGGATAACAAACAAAACACTAGGTTTAAGTATTTCAAAATTCTATTACATGTTTTTTTTGTCTTGACATTTGGATGTTAGGGGACATCCATAAATTACGTGAGGTCAAAAAGGGGGGAGGGGTCTGGAAAAATCTCACCAAATCTCACTAAGGGGGGAGGGGGGGGGTCGATTAAAATCTCACGTCAACTTTTTAAGTTAGAAATTTTACGATTTTCTTTGTTTTTTAAGTATGATTTTTATAATAAAGAAAACCTGATGATAACATAATGTCCTTTTCCCAAACATTATTAACAATGTAAAAGTTTTAGGTGCTGTGAAGCACAAAATTCAAACGAATAGGATAGAAAATTATTTTTAAAGGTTGTAGGTAAATCTCACGTGGGGGGAGAGGGGGGGTCCAGATTTTGGGAAAAACACCTCACGTAATTTATGGATGTCCCCTTACGGAAACTTTTCCCTTCTCATATATCTACCCTGAATAATTGCTTTATTAAATCTATCAATCCCATTGAAATCCAAATTATCCCAATTTTATGAAACAGAAGAAATTCCTTGAAAATTCATTCTGTTCACTTTTACAGACTGCTATCTCATGGGAAGCGACGCCAAAAGAACTCAAGTCTTTTTGACGATTTCCTCCCTATACTCCTCCACTACGGAAAAAGGAATCGTCGAAAGACCACTAGAAGTGAACTGGATCGCTCACTCGGAGCGGGGAGATTCCATTGAAATCTACCACCAAGATCCCCAGAATGAGACTCTAAAGCCCGTTCTGACCATAAAGCCCCACGACTACCCCGGTGGATATTACCGCACAGACATAATCATTCCAATTAAGTTCTTCAACAGAAGCAACCTCTACATGGACGAGTGCAATGGCTACTGGACCATTTATCGCAGTGCTGGTAAGTGTTGGTTTTTTTTAGTATACCATTTAAACTAAATTAACAACACGACTCTATTTAAGAGGAGCCAGTGATTGTCCGATGCCAGATGTATTAGTGTTCTCCGAAAGCATCTGTTTGGTGTACCTTCCAGCGTGTGAATCTTTTTCATCACCGTTGCTTTTATGATATACAGGTGACTTCAAAGAAGAACAGATGAACGAAGAAGAAAATTATCATTATCATTTATCTATCGCAGCGTATACGTTCCGGTCGAAACAAATTGTAATGATGAGAGAGAGAGAAGGAAGTATAAGTGTTTATGAGTGATTTGATGACGTAAGTTTTTGCACAGTTAATATTACCTATTTAAGTCGCGTTATTCAGGCAATAAATGGGTTTTTTGAGGGGATTATATCTTCAGAAGAATCCACGGAGAAATGATGAATGCCGGCACCATTGAATTTAACTATAGAACAACTTAAACGAAAATTCTTAAATTTTTTTACTTTCAGCTGAAGCTGATTCCCCAGCATTCATTCATTCATTACTGGTATATATTTCAGGTTTTCTTCGAATACCAATTAAGAGTGCCTATAGTTAGTTTAAGCTGTAAAACCAAACAAAAATAGGAACTTTACATCAATATTATTTAAAACGGAATTGACATTTTACGCTGAGTCTGTGCATATTAGCCACTAAATTCATTAGTTAATTGAAGTAACTTCTTCCAAAGCATATTTAAATATAGTTACTGCACATGTGAGATATTGTTAATTCTATAGTTATCAGTTCTTTTATTTTTCGAATTAAAATTCGTTTACAAATTTTTCCATAAAAAATATAAAAATGTTCAGAGGCTCAATTTTTTTTACCATGAAGAAAGTATAAAATTACTTTGTTTCTTTAAAACTCCTTGTTCAGGATAGTATGATAAAACTGCAACATCCGCAACCGCATCTTCTTATTTTGTAGCATCATTTAAACAAAAATTGTCTGAACCGCATACCAAATCTGCTGCGATTGAGACTGGTGCATGAAATAAATTATGAAATTTTTACACTATGTATTAAAATTTTAACACGTGCCATTTTTATTTAAAATGCGTTTTTTTTTCAGGTGTGGAATCGAGTCGAAACTGCCTCAAAATTAAGCCCTTTTGGATGGAAGGCCTTCAAAATGCATTAGAAGGAATGAAAGTGAATGAGGCCATGATTCCAGGAAGCCATGATTCTGGTAGCTTCCACATACACAAAGAAATCACTCCTCTGTCAAAATACATGTATGCCCAAGAAGAGAGCATCTTCAACCAGCTTGTTTATGGGATACGTTATTTTGATTTGAGGGTTGGATATTACCCTAAAAGTCCTGCCAAGTACTACATCAACCACAATTTTCTAAGGACGAATCACTCGGTGAAATCTGTTTTGAAAGAAGTGAGTTCAAGTTGTCACATTTTACTACTTTATAGTTTGGGCTAAAATTAAAAAAAAAATTTCATAATGGTTTTTGAAAAATCACTGCTAGACCACAAAATTCAAGTTGAGATTACTTAAATCCTTCAAATAGATTAGTAGATGCTAGAGCAAGCGAAAAAATATCCCAGAGCAGTAACTTTTTTCAAATTTAGTGTTTTAGTTTTAAGATGACTGAGATTACGATTTGAACATCATATTTGATAATTTGTGTTGAAATAAAAATTATTCAAAAATTTTAAAAAATCCAGTAATTTTTTTAAGGCTCGAAAGTTTTAACGGTTAGATATAATTTTATAAGTAACACAGACAATTTTAAACAAAGTGGAAGGAAGTATAATATGTAACATTTATTCAGAATATAACACAGACAATTTTAAACAAAGTGGAAGGAAGTATAATATGTAACACTAGGGGGCTATCGCCCCCTGCTCGCTATCGCTCTCCAACCCCCGGGAACTGCTGACGCAGTTCCCCTAGGATTGCTTCGCAATCCTGTGCGCGCTATGCTCGCTCGCCATACGCTGGTACAGCCTAGCTGAGATTCATTACCAACTAAAGGTTCAATTCCGTTAGAGTTACCGCTTAATATCGCCAATCTCTTTCGCCAAAAAGTATAAATATTACTAAATAATTTCAAATTCATATATTAAAATGGGTTCAATTCCGTTAGAGTCCCCGCTAAATATCATCTATCTCTTTTGAAAGCAAAATGTTTAATTAGATCTATAACTGTTCAGTTTATCATTAAAAAAATTTTATATTTGAATATTAAGCTTTCAAAAGAGATTGGTGAAATTTAGCGGGAAATTTAACGGAATTGAACCCCAACTAAATTTATTGGTGAAAATATAGTTTTATAAATAGTAATATGCAGCAGGGAAACATTAAATACAGTGTATGAAAAATATGTATACAGTGTTTATAAAATTCATGGTTACTGTTGCATTATCCAAGAAAAACCACCATAAGCAGTATATTTTTATCCGATAAGTACTATTAAAATGCATATAAAAATAATAATTTAACAGTAAATTAATAAAATGGTAACATTTAATCCCTCTTAACATATTTGAACAGCTAATAATATCATTAGAGACTGAAATCGGAAAAAAATCAAATCCAAAACAATGCACTCATTTTGTAAACAAATTTATTGTTGCCAACCGAGTAAAAGAAATACAACGAAATCTGGACGTCACGTAAGGGAATTATATAGATTTATTCAGAATATAACAGCAGTTATTTTACGATGCTAATTATTACAAAGAATATTTAATTTCTTTTTCTCCAAAACTTTAAGTTGCGTGATTTTACTTTGTGTAAAATTAAATTTCTTTTGGTGATTATGTAGCATAACTAATATTTTAACATTGAATAAAAATTCAAATATTTTGAATATAAAATTTAGCTATAACATAAAATTACAATTTGCTCCGCAGGTTTCTTTGTTTCTCAAGATGGCAAAAAAGGAAGTTGTAATTTTGGATTTCCATAACTTTCCAATTGGCTTCAAAAACAAAAACGCCCATGAAAATCTGTTGGCTCTGATTTTAAGGACTTTTGGGCCTCATTTAGTGACCTACAATGATGGGAAAATTCCAACTTTCGGGTATGTACTTAGAAGAATTAAAAAAAAAATATTTTTAATTAATTATTTCATTAATTTTTAGAGTTTAATATAACACTCAAACTCTGTTCAGCAGAACCTGCGTATAATTTTTTTCCCATTGGTTATGTAGTTCAACATTGATGAATAAATAAATCCTGAAATAAATAAATCCTAAATAATAAAAAAACACTTTAAAAATTATTCATGGCATGAGAAATTACTGTAAAGAAGTGTGTCGGATTTTTATATGGCTTAAATGTGGCAATGAGTTTTTTTCGTGTTTAACCAATGGGTTTTGTATGTGGTAAATTCATTTTAATGAAGGTAATTACGGAAATTAAAAAGAGAAAAAGAAAGTAAAAGTTCTTCATAAAAGTATATGGTGGGTTGAGGTAAAATGGGTCACTTTTTAGGTACTTTTACATTCAAGTTTTATTTCATCAAAACTAATAGTACTTTTTAATGATTTCTTTCAATTTGATCTTGACATTACAGTCCTTCAGAACATTTTTATCTAATTTTATCAAATATTTTTTAGTTATAAGTTAGTTAAACTTAGCATCAAAGTAATGACCTATTTTACCCCAATGTGGGGTAAAATGGGTCTCATTGCAAAATTATGTATAAATATATTTATTACTAAATATAAATGAAAATAAGAAAAAAGGGCAATCGCCTAAGCCGTTTTTATCTGAAGAAATTTTTGTTTAGTTGTACTTTAATGAAATTGGAAACGTCCGAAGTTAATGAACATTGCTCAAATGTAGCAATTAAAATACTTCATCTGGAGAAAAAAATAAACTTGTTTGAATTCAATGTATATTTGAAGAAAATAAGTTTAAAACATTGTTTTTACTTATACAGAAGGCCTCCTAACTATGACCCATTTTACTCCAAGTACAAAATATTGTCATAAAAGATAAAATATTTTATATTTTTCTAAGCTGATTGGCTTGAAATATCTCTCAGACTTTCTTTTACGGAAAAATATCACAAAAGTCTGTGGTAATTTATTACAATATATAGATATTTGGAAGTTGGTAAACTCTGTTTTTTCGACAACACCATTTACTGTTCAAATTCAATATTTGCTCAGTTCTCAAATTCATAAATCTAAATTTTTAAGAGTTGGAAAATGTGACCAACAGATAAAAAATTATTGTACAAAAAAATGGGTGAAAATAATTCAACTTAAATTTGATTTATATCAAGTTAATTATAACTGACCCATTTTACCCCAAGACCCACTTTACCCCAACCCACCCTATTCAACTTGAAATTTATTGTTTCTTCAATACTTATGAGAGTTAAATTTTAGTTGACTGTAAATCTTATTAATGAAAAACTATGAAATAATTTCTGAAGAATAATCTTTATTCATTGAGATGTTGGTCATTGTGTGGTGTTGGTTTATTTGAAAGAAAGAGTTGTTTTGAAGTAATACTTTGGAGGTTAAAGTGATCAAATATGGTACAGTACTCCCCTTGGCCACTCTTACTTAAAAAGTGGTATTTTAAAACAACTCTTTTTGCTATAACTCTGGATCTCGTGGCTGTCCCATTCTGTAATTTTCAGATTTCATACTTTATAACGTTCCAAAATATATGTATAATTTTCAAAAAAATTGAAGGATACCAACATTGTTTTTAAAAACCTTTTTATTTTAAAAAAAGAATCATGAAAATAAATTTTTTTTGTGGACATTTTCAAACATTATATCAAATTAAAGCTTGCAAAATTATCTTTAAAACGAGGGGTGATAGAATTCTCTCGGACAAATATAACAGGAGTTATGATACATTAAAGATCCAAAAGTCTTCCTTTTTTTTTAAATTTAATTTTTAAAAAATACCGATAAAATTAACTAATAAAAATTTCCTCATTTATATCATAGAAGAGAACAAATCCTGAAAGTTTAATCTAAATCTGAGAGGGTCAGATTGAGTGGCTTGTTGATTTGACGAAGTATGATTTAAACTCAATTAAACGTTTTTTCTTTGTTGGGAGGTAAAGTACAATACTTTTTTGCACGATAAGAAGAATAATTTACGTTATTCTTTTTCAGCGAACTATGGAAACGCGGGAAACGCATCCTTGTGAGTTATGAGGATCCCAAAAGGGAAAAATTCCACAAGGTGTTGTGGCCGCCTATAGGAAGAGCTTGGGGAAACAAGCAACACCCAGAAGATCTGAAAACCTATTTTGAAGACACTTTCTCCAAGCCTTTACCAAAAGGTATCTGGGCATCCATGGCTGAGTTGACACCAAACGCCAGGACAATCATTCTACATCCGGAGAGAGGGCTGAGAGTACTTGCTGACGAAATCAACAAGAATGTGACGCAATGGTTTCGAGATTTCTATTGGACGAAGGCGAACATTGTGGCCACCGATTTCTTCCTTGGAAACGACATAATCGATGTTGCCATTCGCACAAACTCAATTAAAGGAATTTGTCCTCAAAAACTGTGGTCTTCTATGAGGGTGTGATAGCGGTTTGTAAATATATTTATTGAGGTATGAAAGTATGTGAAGTGAGAGGTTAGGTAAGTGTATACAAAAAAAGTCCAAATTGTTTTTTTGATTGAGTGGTCTTTGTACATACAGTATTAGTATTTTTAGTGTGAAGTATCAGTATTTTGTGTTCTTCATTTTCCATTGTTGGCGAATAGGTGATTGTACAGTTTAGATATTACACATTTTTTGTGTTCTTGTACAGTTTTTTTGTTGACATACAATATACCTTTGTTTTTATACATACAGAGATCAGTTTTATTCTATCTGATATGTTCAATGATTGAATAAATCATGTTTGAACCATGTTTAAAGTTTGAATCTTATTTTTAAGACTTGCATATGATGATTAAAAATATCTGAATGAATAATTCAGTTCTGTAAAGAATAGCGCAGCTAAATTATAAGAAATGATTTCAGGTAAGTACCCTCTTATTTTAAAGATCACTTAAAAAAAATACTAGTTATGTAATAAACTGTTCTTACGTATTATGCCGTCGACCGTCCCACTGAATCCGAAAACGTTATAAAATCCTATTGTCTGTCCTATAGCTGTACCTCTGAATTTAACGGCTGCTGAACGGTCGATGGTATAATACGTAAGTACCCAATAAACTGAGGTTCGAAATTGAGATTATTGCATTATTTATTTCTAGTAAAAACCCCGATTTCACTGTTTTAAGTGTGCTATTGTCATAGTAACTAGTTGTGTTGATTTATCCTTATTCTGTCATGGTTAGTCGCATATCAAAACAAAGCTTTTAGAGCCCCTCTTTCAGATTGGCACCAGATTTCAAATGCTAAGAATTATTCAGGACTGGAGTAGGCAGAAAAAGTATCTAGAGGGGGTATTAAATTTCAGTGGATGAGGGGTAGGGTGGGTTGGGGTAAAATGGGTCACTTTTAAGGTACTTTCACATTCTAAGTTTTATTTCATCAAAACTATTACTTTTTAAGGATTTCTTTCAATTGGATCTTGACATTACAATCCTTCAGAACATTTTCATCTAATTTTATAAAATATTTTTTAGTTATAAGTTGGTTAAACTTAACCTCAAAATAATGACCTATTTTACCCCAACTTGGGGTAAAATGAGTCTCATTGCAGAAAGATGTCAAAAATATATTTATTCAGGGGCGTCATTTAGGGGGGGCAGGGGGGGGCAACCGCCCCCCCCCCCCCAAGGTTTCCACTGTAATGTGAAAAATAGCTGCAAGTCCCTTGAAAATTCTGTAACATCCACAAGGAGCTTTGGGTGCAACTCAAAATGTCTCAAAAGGAGTTAAAACATTACTTTTGAGGGTTCAATTTCAAAAATTTTCTGGGGGAGGACCCCCAGCCCCCCTCTAAAATTTTCACGTCTCTTATTTATTGTTTTTCCCCTTGAAAACCATTCCTTTTACAAGAAGCTTTTCTCTTTAGAAGTTCCCCCAAAGAGTTTGAAAAAGAGATAAAACATTAGTTTAAAAAGGGTAATTAAAACTCCTGGGGAGAACCCCTAGCCCCCCTTAAAACTTTGACGTTTATTTACAACTCTTTTCCCTAGAAAATTATGTGGTTTACAAGAAGCTGTTCCCTTTCGATGCAGCCCAAAGAGTCTCAAAACGAGCTAAAAAACTACTTTAAGAGCCAAATTTTCAAAATTTTCCTGGGGGTGAACCCCCAGACCCCCCATTTTTCCCTTGGAGTTCACGTTACCAAATTTTGATATGATATTACCTTAACAATTAAGTTCAGGCAACCCCAGCCAAAAAAACCTAGTTGCAGCAAGGGCCAGACCCATTTAAAAAAAATTCCTTGCCCCCCCCAACCAAAAACTGAAATGACGCCCCTGTATTTATTACTAAATATACATGAAAATAAGAACAAAGGCAATCGGCTAAGCCGTTTTTATCTGAAAAAATTTGTTTTAAGTTGTACTTTAATGAAATGGTAAAAGTCCGAAGTTAATGAACATTGTTCTAATGTAGCAATTAAAATACTTCATTTGGAGAAAAAATAAACTTGTTTGAGTTCAATGTATATTTAAAGGAAATAAGTTGAAATCATTGTTTTTACTTAATACAGAAGGCCTCCTAACTATGACCCATTTTACTCCAAGTACAAAATATTGTTATAAAAGATAAAATATTTTATATTTTTCTAAGCTGATTGGCTTGAAATGTCTCTCAGACTTTCTTTTATGGAAAAATATTACAAAAGTCTGCTGTAATTTATTACAATATATAGATATTTGGGAAGTTGGTAAACCCTGTTTTTTCGACAACACCATTTACCGTTCAAATAAAATATTTTTTCAGTTGTTAAATTCATGAATATAAATTCTTGACAGTCGGAAAATGTTACCAACAGATAGAAGATCATAATACAAATAATTAATGAAAAAAAACCTTTTTAAAGAACAACGTTTTTAAGATGCACTAAAAAGTATAAAATAATTTTTG
Source organism: Tetragnatha versicolor (assembly GCA_024610705.1). NCBI lineage: Eukaryota > Metazoa > Arthropoda > Arachnida > Araneae > Tetragnathidae > Tetragnatha > Tetragnatha versicolor. The sequence continues at coordinate 62,797,519 of JANDEH010000001.1, forward strand.
CAACTCCTTTTAAAACGAAAAACGTGGGGATCATGCAATAATATTTACAGCCACTACTCTTGTCACTCTATTTACCATTATATCCTGGCGCATTATGATCAAAATAGATTCATGCACCATAAAACAATAATCAAACCAAACCATTATAACCACAGTTAAAAATTATTTAAAAGAATGATGAAATTAAGTTGTATTAAATACCTAATGCATGATCCCCACGTTTTTCGTTTTACAAGGAGTTGCAAAAAATTATTTTATACTTTTTAGTGCACCTTAAAAACGTTGTTCTTTAAAAAGGTTTTTTTCATTAATTATTTTCTGGTTTTTAGTTTTGTTGTGTAAAGTTAAGAATTCGTGACCTGAACCCCTGAACGCTTTCCAAGAATTTGACTCCTTTCTCTTTTTAATAAAACTAGGGAGCTACCGCCCCCTGCTCGCTATCGCTCGCCAACCCCCGTAAACTGCTGACGCAGGACCTTTTGGAATTGCTTCGCAATTCCCACAAATTCCAACTCGTTGAACTTAACACGCTTTATAAAACAATTAAACAATTTACAAAAAAAAATGTCAACCAACTTATTAAAAATACTTCAAATCCCCTCCATGAATAAATCTGCCTTAAAAGTTTGAGTATATATTAACTCGGACTTATCAAAAATTTAAACGAAATGTTTTTAAAAATATTCATCTTGATTATTTTTAATCTATGATTATAAAAATAACTAATTCTAATTTTTTATCAATATTCGGACCAAACAAAAAATATTATTTTAAAGTAACTCGTTAGTATAATATGCCTAGTGTTTATCATTCATATTTTTTTAAACCCAGACTTGTTAAACAATACCGTTTAAGCAATTGAAAACAATAAGAGACAAAACATCACTATGTTTACAATTAATTTCGATAAAATCAGAATAAAAATTATAAATATTGGACAAAAAGTGTGAAATTTTAGTATAAAATGGCGTTCATGTAAGTTTTTAGAATATGTTTTTATCAGTCTTTGAGTGATATTTCATCAAGAAAGTACTTTTTTAAAAGATGAAAAAACATGTTTCATCTTAAAATATAGCGTCAATCGGACGTTGTGATTGGATGCATAATAATTTGATTGACAGTACTTGCTTTATAACTGCGACCTTATCCGTTATCTAAAAAAATGGAAATATTTTAAAATTGAGAATTTTTTTGAAAAATCGAAGGGCTTACTCGGAAATCCGGAAAGAATCCGGACATTTTGATACCATATATGTGTCATTCGGTTCAGTAATTAAAAAGCCTTTCTCTGGAAACCGTTCACTAAAAACTTTTTTTTAGAATAGAGAGACTAAAAAGTATTTTTTTTCTGAACTTTAACTATAACACATGGCTTTACTCTGTTTTGTTAAAATCATTGCACATTTTTTGCCTCTAGCTATTATTCAGATGACGTTGGAAATTTTTGAAACACTAGTAATATAAAAAGTGTTTTAAAAAGTATATTGGTGAGAAACTTGTCAGTAACTAATTAATAAAGTCAGTCCCTTAGATGTATTACAAGTGCAAAACTTGCATGAAGTACTGCATGTACTGTGTATTACTTTTATTCTTACAAATTTTCATTTTACTAATATTTTATACAACACTTCTAAAGCCAACTTGATAACGAGAGGAGGCAAACTGCACAAAAATGATTTTTTAACAATAAGGTCCTATAGTTGAACTTCTAAACTTCAAGTCCCCCTGGGGGTTCAGGGACAGCCAATTGAACCGAACTAACGAGATAATATCGTATTGTCATCCAGATCTGAACTATGTTCAAAATTTCAAGTCTCTAGCTCATGGGGAAGTATGTTTAAAATTGATTACTAAATTCCTCCCGAACAGACGGACGGACGGACAGACAAGATTGAAAGCGACCTAATAAAAACGTTGTAAAAAATGAGCGAAAATAATTCAATTTAAATTTGATTTATATCGAGTTAATTAAAACTGGACCCATTTTACCCCAAGACCCACTTTACCCCAACCCACCCTACTTTTAGTCGGTTATTAAGTAATATTTTTAATTGATGGCGAAGTGATTAACGAATTTGATAAGCACAAATTTTGTCAAAATCGGTGATAAGCTGGGAAAGACCCAGGAAAGACCTGACTTTGTTTATCATGGATTTTTTGGTTACTGTTGTATTGATTATAGGACCTAGAAAATCTTTCACAAAGATTCAAACAATCAATGTTTTCCCTAAAGAGAAAATGATTTAAGTTTAGACAGCAAAAGAAAACTAAAGTATCAAGTAATTTAAATTAAAAATAAAGTACCAGTGGATCCTCTTCTATGAGACAACTATATGTTACTTTCTTCCTTCATGGAGATTTCAAAAAATATTTTATAAACAGTTGCGCTATAAAAGTGACTAAAATCCTGGATATGTAATAAGATACTTATTATCCCGTCGGCAGTTCAGGGGCCGTTTAATTTATCGGCACAGCCGTAGAACAATCAATGGGATTTTATAAAGATTTCGAATTCAGCTACATAGTCTACGAGGTAATAGGGTGGGGGTGGGTCTTGGGGTACCGTTAAGGGTACCTTGGGTAAACGTAAAGCGGGTTTTGGGGTAAAATGGGTCAGTTTTAAATAACTCGATATAAATCAAATTTAAATTGAATTATTTTTGCTCATTTTCTTTGTATTATAATCTTTTATCTGTTGGCAACATTTTCCGACTGTCAAAAATTTAGATTCATAAATCTAAGGACTGAAAAAACATTTTCTTTGAACGGTAAATGGTGTTGTTAAAAAAACAGGGTTTACCAACTTCCAAATACCTATATATTGTAATAAATTACAGCAGACTTTTGTAATATTTTTCCATAAAAGAAAGTCTGAGAGACATTTCAAGCCAATCAGCTTAGAAAAATATAAAATATTTTATCTTTTATAACAATATTTTGTACTTGGGGTAAAATGGGTCATAGTTAGGAGGCCTTCTGTATTAAGTAAAAACAATGTTTTTAACTTATTTCCTTCAAATATACATTGAACTGTCAAAGAAGTTTATTTTTTTCTCCAAATGAAGTATTTTAATTGATACATTTGAACAATGTTCATTAACTTCGGACATTTACAATTTCATTAAAGTACAACTTAAAACAAATTTCTTCAGATAAAAACGGCTTAGCCGATTGCCTTTTTTCTTATTTTCCTGTATATTTAGTATTAAATATATTTTTGACATCTTTTTGCAATGAGACCCATTTTACCCCACGTTGGGGTAAAATAGTTCATTACTTTGATGCTAAGTTTAACCAACTTATAACTAAAAAATATTTAATAAAATTAGATTAAAATGTTCTGAAGGATTGTAATGTCAAGATCCAATCGAAAGAAATCATTAAAAAGTAATAGTTTTGATGAAATAAAACTTAGAATGTGAAAGTATATACCTAAAAAGTGACCCATTTTACCCCAACCCACCCTATGTAAGAACCAATAATAAAAAGATAACATATTATATCTTAACGATTATATGTTTAAGGTAGCGATTTTCTCAACTATTTCCATTGTTTTTCAAGCTAAAAGTTTGCTTTCCAATATGATATAATAGTGTCACTTCCTAATTACGTGTTCAGTACACCTTTTCACACCTCAAAATTAGTACACCTTTTGATATGTTATCAGCCAAATCTTTATCTTTAAATACCAATTTAAGAAACATTTGTTTAACTTTAAAGATTGGCGCTACATTGAAAAGTGAAAGGGACCGAGCGGTGGTTTTTAGAATTAATTTGTTGCTTATTTTTGAATAATGCTTAACAAAATACACAAAATTTAGTTACATGTCATATTTTGTCCCTCTATCAATCTCTTTATGAAAAGCAGCATGCTATGTATATTTTTTAAGGAGGAATTATATTGTTAAACCTTTTTCTTTGTTGTTTTGTGTCAAAATCTCATTTAATGAAACAATGATGGGGGTTATTGATAGATAATGAAATATTTTCTAGTTTTCTTTCTTTTTAAATAAAAACTAATTACATATAAGGATTTAAAACAATAATTTGGATGTATCTTTTGAGGTGTGCAGCTTTGATAAGATTTCTTTCTCTTCAGCACTCAAATATCTTCATATGTATATCAGAAATATCTTCAGCACTCAAATTAGAATCGTGAATAACGTGGGTGAACTTCGATTCCTCTTTTTAATGGAAAAAAGTAGGGAAAATTTATTACCCTTGCGGAGAAGCAGGATAACACCGAGGATATAAACTATACCTTAAGGGTAAGAAATATTTGTTACCATGGAGAAAATTTGAAAATCCTGGCAGGGTTCGTACGGGGCCTTGAAAACCTTGAAAGTCCTGGAATTTCAAATTTAATTTTCAAGGCCTGGAATGTCCTGGAAAAAGCAATTTTTTTACTAAACGCCTGGAAAATCCTTGAATTTTAATTTCTAAAAGGCTAAAAAGATTTCAGGGTCAAACAATAATTTGGATGTATCTTTTGAGGTGTGCAGCTTTGATAAGATTTCTTTCTCTTCAGCACTCAAATATCTTCATATGTATATCAGAAATATCTTCAGCACTCAAATTAGAATCGTGAATAACGTGGGTGAACTTCGATTCCTCTTTTTAATGGAAAAAAGTAGGGAAAATTTATTACCCTTGCGGAGAAGCAGGATAACACCGAGGATATAAACTATACCTTAAGGGTAAGAAATATTTGTTACCATGGAGAAAATTTGAAAATCCTGGCAGGGTTCGTACGGGGCCTTGAAAACCTTGAAAGTCCTGGAATTTCAAATTTAATTTTCAAGGCCTGGAATGTCCTGGAAAAAGCAATTTTTTTACTAAACGCCTGGAAAATCCTTGAATTTTAATTTCTAAAAGGCTAAAAAGATTTCAGGGTAACAACTAATTATGTTAAAGTCCGAAAATTCTATGATGGTCCGGAATTTCAATGAAAAAGCTCAAATTTTCATACGTTTCTAGATTTTTGCCTGTAAAGTTGGCATTTTGACGGCGTGGACTAGGGCAGAAAAAACAACTTGACGGTCGGTTCGCGATCGCGTTTTTCATACTTCGCGTCAAAATCCTTGATTTTAAATGCTTGTTTTTGGAGAAAGTGTTCATTTATTATAGTTCAAATGTTATACCAATATTTAGCTGGCAAATTAAAAGGTTTATTAGAGGAATTTCTTGTTTTTTTTAAAGAGGGCAAATAGAAATTTACAGTTTGAACTTGTGAGTTTTATACAAGGTGTCTAGATAATAGGGTATATGAAAATTGTAAGGCAAATTATATTATTTAGGCATTATTAAATTTTTTTCAGAAAGAAAGTCTTAACAAAATCTTACATAAAAATAATTTTCGGGGGTTGAAATAAAACTTCTTGAATTAAAAATTTTTTTAAGTCAGATAGTTTTAATTTTTCATTATCTGCAATTCACACATTTTTTTCTGATATAAATGATGGCTATTGATAATTATTCAAAGTTATATTGAACACATATGGTAGTTTTTTATTTTTGAGATTAAATCTGTCATAATAGGTTCAGTATTTAAAAATTACTTGAAAATATTTTTCTAATATTCTATATCTTAATTAAATTTTTATTCATACCCTTTTTTTTGAAACTAGGAACTTGTATAAAATTTGCTTTTATTAAACACTAAAAGATAAAATTGTACAAAATGAAACAGAAGTACACTACTTAAAAAATGGTTGCAAACCACACATATCGGTCAGCCTTGAATTTTTAATCTGGTAGCCTGGAAAAGTCCTTGAAAATCCTTGAATTTTTTTCCTCAAAGTGTGTACGAACCCTGTCCTGGATAGTCTGTTGAGACTCTTTCTGTAGAGACTGTCTTTCCATAAACAGTACTCCTCGTGTATTTGATTAAAAATATTTTTTATCTAAAACTAATTTTTCAAATAATAGTTAAATGATTCCCCAATCCGCACGTGGTCTTCCTTCCAATCGCTATTTTATTTTGTTGTATAGACTAGATTAGGATATACAAAAAAAATCGGTTCTTACGTATTATACTGTCAGAAACGTTATCAAATCCTATTGACTATCCTATGATTCCAAAATTTGACGGAACTCTCCTAAATAAATTAATTTTGTAGTTTTTTTTATTGAAACAAACAAAAAGCTTACCTTGCACCACAATGTATTACACGGGGCTTACAGACAGAACATATTACGAGAAAAAACATATTATGAGAAAAACACTAAAATACAAATAAAATAAAAATAAAAAGTTTAAATTTTGAGAAGATAACAGTATTAGGTTATAGATGCCTTAAAGTGCTAAATTATTTTGAATTATTGATTTAATTATTTTTATCTGTGTGCCGAATTTTCTCTAAAGACAAAGAACCAACCCATTTAATTAATTTTGAAAAGAAAAGAAATTTCTCAAAGTTATTTTATTTTATGTGGCCACTAAACGATTATAAAAATAATTGAATTATGTACAATATTTTTTTTTCTTGTGACGTATACTTGCATGATTGTTTATAGCTTATGGAGTATTTTTAACATCTGTTGCAGTAGTGACATCTACAGTTATCCAACGAATGTATTAATGAATGAAAATACTATGGAAAATGTAGCACCCATCTTTCTTAAAAGGTTTTTATTCCTTGAAAATTTTATAGCTAGCTTAAGTTATCAAAAATAAAAATCATTATTTCTTGGTAACATTTTTAAATAATTTAAAAAAATTTATAAAACAGAAAAACTATTTGAAAATAAAATATACGGACCAAAATAACTCAAGCATTAAAATCTTATTTGTAAGCCAATAAAATCAAAAAAGGGAAATTTAATAGAAAACAATATTATAAAATTCCTACAAAAATTATGTGTAATATACAATATGAGTACATTTGTTACCAAATAACCATTATAAGTTATTCAGATAGTTACAAATTAATTAGTTTATAAATATTTTTTAAACACATAAAGAGCAGGCGCGGATCCAGCACGGCTCCAAGGGGGGCACTTTTCCAGACAAGATCCCCTTGTGTTACCATTGAGGGTATGGGGGTCCCCCAGAAAAAAAAATTGAAATTTGACGTGTAAAAGTAGGGTTTCAACTCATTTTTAGAAACTTTTTGAGTATAAAGGGGACACTTTTCAACACTATTACCTTTACTTTTTTTGACCCAAAATGTTAAAATTTTGGGGATTTCCTAAAAATAAACACTGAAGATCCCATTTTGATACTGATGGGGGGTATGGGGGTCCTCCCCCAGAAAAAAAATTTTGAAATTAGACCTATAAAAGTTGGGTTTTTACTCATTTTGAGAACCTTTTCGGGTCTCCAAGGGGGGGACTTTCAAGAGTGCCACCCCCTGGATCCGCCACTGATAAAGAGTTGATTAAAGGATTTACAAATTTTCTGTAATTACAAATCTTCCTGTTCTTTTAGCCTTGCTTGCCATGAGCTATGATAGTTTTCAGCTTCAGATGGGTTTAAGCTTTTAAAAGGAAAAATAAACAATTATTCAATAGCTGGCAGCACACAACTCTTATGAAGTAAAGAATAAGATGAGATATGATTATCTATACAAAACTCAAATATATTGTCTATATGCAATGAGAGAAAGAGCATTGTAAATTGATGTTTATCACATTTTAATATGAAAATTTTTCCCTCCGAGACACTGTTTGAAAAAAAAATACAATAATCACAACTTATGCGAAGAATGGAAATTTTATTAAAATGTAACGTAACACTACAGGGTGTATTAGATAAGTGTTTCACAACTTCTTGGAGGGGAAGGGCACACCTAGTCCACTATCGGTACACAGGACACTATCGGTACACATTTATCCCCAAAACTATTCAATAGCTTGCCTAATCATATTAAATCAGAAAAATCTCCTCTGAAATTTAAAAAGCTTTTAAAATTATTTGTATACTCAATAGTTGACATTGAACAATATTTTTAAAACATATGCTCACTAAATAAGATAATCTGAAGCTCACCCTACAGCACCTCACCTTCATTTATAATCATTATTAGATTTATACCTTGAGATTACCCGTATTTTATTAATTATTCATCTTAACTTCTTTTCTTCCTTTCTTTCTATCTTTTCTTTTTCTTGAAAACCCATTGATGTATAATTTTCGGTCACCTGTAAGAGTCAATTTGACTCCTTGGTGTCTCATACGTGTATTTTTGTCATTTTCCTTTATATTTTTTTTGTTTTGACCTTAACTATGTATATATATAGTTAAAAAATAAATTTTGATTTGATTTGATTTGAAAGGTGGGGTCGGAAATGCACCCCTAACGACCAGGGGTTTTTGTAAGCTGGCATGAGATGTGTTATAATCCCCTATGGAAATTGACACGTAACCTTTTAAAATCCGCATTAGAAAATTTCTTTTTTATTTCCGAAAATTTAATATTGAAGAATCACGGTTTGTGAAATAATTGGGGGGTTTTAAAAAAATGTTTAGTAAAAGAGCCGCAGAAAAGGTTATAGTTCTTGGTTCAGAAAAGGTTTCGAAAAGAAGTTATTTGCCGATACGACTATCCTTCTTCGCATCTCCTCGCGCAGTGCATCCTGGGATTGTTACGAATGAGCTAATGCGCAGAACTGGCGGAACGGTGTCGCCAGTACTTCCTTCGCTCAGTGGTATATTTCGCCTCCGGATTACTCTCTCCTCCCTGTCTTTCCTTAAATCTATGATAAAATGTTACTTCATTTCTTTTCTGCTCAAAATTTTGCCTTTTTTCTAAAGTTAAGATTTTTAAATAAAAATTAACTGGCTACTTTCCTAAAAAAATTAAAGTTTTAAGTGTTTTTAACAAGTGTGGAATTTATGAACTAAATGAGATCTTCCGTACAATCTTAATTTGACTTAAAATTAAAGTTAAATTCCTTTGAATTTTTATTTTGAAAATTTTCAATTCATGGCAACTTGAAGTAAACAAAATCTTATTAGAAACTAGGAAAGCTGGAAAAGTGAGCCAACAAAAAAAGAGCCAAAATTCGCCAAATTGGCTTTAGATAGAAGTAGAAGTACTTTACTGGTTTACCGTAATGGAAAAGTACCAAAAAATACATTGCATACAGATGCTCCCAAGAGTGACAAAACTTTCGGGATGACCTAATCTACAAACTTTGAGTAAGAATGATATGAAATTTCAACTCTTAACCCTTTATGTCTCGACGGGACTTGCCTAAGTCCCACTTCCTAATGTTCCAAATTCGTCCAATTTTCTTCATGTAAGGCCAAATTTAGTTTACTTATAGTTGCAGTTACGTACACTTGACATATTTTGGATGAGGATGAGGAAAATAATTTGGGGCATGAAGGGTTAGATTTTTTTTCGAAGTGTCTAAATCCACGAAAGTTGATCCATGCTAAAGTATTAGCGAAATTCGTTTGGGCCGGATGCAGCTACGTTCTTCGGCGATTTTGGGACCGGTCGAATCCTACTTCCAAACAACTCAACTATCGTTGTCCTGAGTCATTTTTCCAGCATGCCGCTGATTGGTTTTCAAGAACGTCACGAACTACGTCATTGAACCACGTGCATTTGATTGTACCCTGCCCTTCCCGCGCTCTGCGCGTCTTCCTACGTAATGGAACCCTTCAACCAATCAGGAGAAAAACGATACCCCGATCCATGGGCGTAGCCAAGGGGGGGGGCACGGAGGGGCAGATGCCCCCCCCAAGTCTCGAATAATAAACTTTTACTATACTTTTAGTTAGTTAAAACCCAGTATTTTAGGGTCAAATTTAAAAAAATTTTATGGGGGAGGACCCCCAGACTCCCCCTGTAGTATTTAAACCTTTATTATTCACACTTTTTTTTAAATAATTTCATTAAAATCAAAATTCTGCCTAAAAATATAAGTCCAAATTTGGGTTTACGCGTACCAAAAAGCAGTTTACAACCCTGTTCTTAGAACAAATTTCCGAAATTTTCTGGGGGAGGACCCCCAGACCCCTCATTTAAACTTGACGGCCCTTTCTCACAGGGCGTTAAATCCGTTCTCCACAAACATAAAAAAGTCGACCCTCCTTACTCCTTACCCCCCCTAAGTTAAACCCTGGCTATGCCCATGCCCCGATCCGCCCCGATCGTCGTAGAACGCCACCTCCTGAGCAGGCGTTCTTGGGCGATCATTATTAGGTGATATACGGTTCTTTAGCACGTCCCAGAACGTAGTTGCATCCGGCCCATAGACTTGAGTTGTTGATTTGGTTACATATATTTTCCGGTTTGCGTGCTTGATCTCAAGGATCCGCTTATAAACCTTCGTCAAGAAAGACAGACACAACAGAAATTTTACTGACACAAAGAAGGAAAATACACCCAGGGGAGCGGTCAGAATCGAACTGATGATGGATACAGTACACATATACTGCTGGCGTGAAGGGCAGTGAGCAGACCCAACCGGCCATCCGTCCCCTGAGTTGTTACTTACGTGGATTTAGACGGTGCTATTGTTTTTATGAAATAAATGCCGGAATTGATCGATTTTTCTGGTTTTTAGAGGTTACGTGTCAATTTTCAACCTCGCATTCCTGCAGGTGTCATATGAACACCCTCAAAGGATTTAATGAATTCCATGAGTGAATCGCTCTCGCTGTATAATTTTTGGGAATGTTTAGGGACTTACCTAAATTTTCGAGTATTTTTATTTTTTTCAACATGATGAAATATTTGAAGGGGGGCCGGCTCATTGACCTACCACAGCTGCATCATTGAGGTTTGGCAACCTGTTGTCTATCCTTCCTGTTTGGACAACCTGTTTGGACAAGTCCCAAAAGAAAAATGCGCAACCACATGATAAACGCAATGCCCAAGTTTTCTTCCTATCTCCCTATGTTGTATTTTTACCCTGACCTTTCGTTCTTAAGAACCAATACCCACAAAACATGCCTGGTAAAAGAGCACTTAGCCCGGTATGCAACGTCCGCCAGTGCACCAAATAAACTTTGACTGCCAGGAAAAGCAAACATGGTCAATGGCCATCCGATCCCTCAAAACCCATTTAGAGCCCCTTTCACTCAATACTATGACGTGTGACGGTGGTGTTGGACACCTATGGAGAAAACCTCCACCCTGGTTTTTTTGGCACTCTAACATCCAGGAAGACTGAATTTTTAATAAATTCACATAAATACTCTGTTCAATCATAGATATAAATTTGCCTTTGTTACCTCTTCCTTCTTGGTTTGCCATCAGTGTATATTAGTTCCTCATAAAAACCAAGAACAAAATGGGAGGGGTCAATCTTTGGTTGTATGGATGTTTTGTAAAAAATCAGCATTTTTTGAAACTTCAAGGCTTTTGCTGCACGAGTTATCCGCACGAGCTTAAATTTTGCATACATTATTATTTTGTATTGTGGCTCAAAACTAAGGGGCGTCACCAACAGAATTCCCCTCAAAAATTTTCACCATACAAATATGGACCACCCAAATAGATATCTAAAGTACTCACAGACTAGATCATTGAAATTTTTGCAACGAGAATCATAATTCAACTTAGGCTAAGCGGGCACAGAGACTTTTGTCACGGCGACTGAGACAAAATTATCACCCTGACTATTTATTGCAAGAAGCTAGAGCGCGCGCATTAGGCGACGAGACTCTTGGCCGGTTGCCCAGATGTCGCCATAGAGATGCATTGCTCTTGAGTGACCTAGTGTTATAGTCGCCGTGACAAAAGTCTCTAGTGCGCACTTAGCCTTTCTCTTTACCACATGAAAGTTATGCACAACAATCTACACTATTAAAATCCGAGAGTAAACAAACGTATATATATATGTGTGTATATATGTATGTCCATCTATCTCCTCCGAAACCACTGAACGCAGAAGGGCGCCAGAGGTACCAAAAGACGCAGAATGACCCAGGGACCAGGAGTAGCCCATGTTCGTTCCGAAACTCGAAATACTTTTCGAATTATTTGCGTTTTTCTGCTCTTTTACGCTTATTTCTCCATTTCTCCACTAGATTACACCTGCTTGACTCACTATTGTAAATGAGATGAAAACCACAAAATTGAATATTTTTAATAAGAAAAACTCGATAATTGTCCATTTAAAAACTCCATCAGCTATGAAAACACCAACATAAATTCAAATAATTTATTTTCAAGCATTATTTACCTTAATTTTAAGAATTTTTCCATTAAAATAAAAATATTTATGGAATAACTCTCAAGACACGGTTCACTAGACCTTAATATTTACTAGAATTTTTATCTGGTATTTTTTTTAAATTTTTCTCTACTAGAGTAGATCTGCTTCACTCACTATTGTAAATGAGATGAAAACTTTAAAATTAAATATTTTAATTTGAAAAATCTTATAAACATCTATTACAACTGTTTTCAGCTATGAAAACACCAAAATAAATTAAAATATTTGTTTTAATATTATTATTTCCTTTATTTAAGGTTTTTTTTCTTTAAAATTAAAATATATTTATGGAAAAGTGGAAATTGTCGATATGGAAGTATAACTGTAAATATTTCATATTTACAGTTATTAAATGGTTTTATAATTATGAAAAAATGAATACGGCTCAGACTTACACATTTACTGGAATTTTCAAATTAATTGCTTAATTAAGATGGAAAAAAAACCCAACCGGATAGGAAAAATTACAAGGAAGACTGGAATAGGAAAGATTACCGGGAACACTGAGATAAGAAAAATTTCTGGAAACACCTGGGTAGGAAAAATTACTAGGAACACGGAGATAGGAAAAATTACGGGAAACACGGAACAGAAATGATATCGGAAACACCGCGATAGGTAAAATATCTTAAAACCAAATCTGTAAAGGAAAAATTACCGGGAACGCAGAATAGGGAAATAGGTATCGGAAAATACGGGATGGGTTAAATATTGTAAAAACCGGGGAAGGAAAATTTACCGGGAATACGGGATTCTTAAAAGTGCGCCTGGGATACCGGGATGATAGTTGTAATTGCTGATCTATAAAAGTAGAAGAGTATTTTGAGAAAACTTTTTTAAAAAATTATTCACTCCACCCGTTCAAGGCTGTGGAAAAGGTGGGACAAGAGGCTAACACCAGGTAAAATTGGGTTAAAACTGAGTTATTGTTTATGTTGGAAAGATAGAATGTTATGTAAGATTATTATAAAAATTTTCTTTTTCATATTGTTTTCTTCTCTAAAAATATAATATTAAAGTATGCATCGTGAAACCTAGAATTAAAACTTTACTCGGCGCAACACATCGGGTTGCGGCTTCAGCTAGTAAATATTTAATTTATATTGACATTTAAAAGCTTACACCTTAAAAACCATCTGAAGTTGAAAACTAGTTCTAAAATATCACCATTATCTATATTAAAATCCAGTTGAATTAACACTGATTTTTAAAGATCCAGTTAGGAACATACTTATGCGAATCATTACATTTTGCTATAATCAGCTGATCCTAGTGAAAGCATACGTTGATAAATTACTATAGCCAACAGAAGCTAAACAGGTTGGACTGCTTCGGTTAAGAGCAGATAAAAACAAAGTTCCAAGACATTTTTGAATATTGCACTGATTTTAGGCGAATTTTGAGATTATCTTTATGCTATAATATAGAGTTACGGGAACAAAAATGAAGCATAAATAATATCGATATAAAATTTTAGGTTCAAAACTTATGAAACGCGTAAATAAATTGAGACCTTTATAAATTTCCCTGGTCTATTTGATCATATTAATCTCATTCTACAGGGTGTCCCATAAATAATGGGTCACACTTCTAGGGGGGATAGTAGACACCTAGACGAAACAGAACCACATAGGATTTGGGGGTCCAAGACCAAATCCCAGGGAGTTAAAAATGGAGCGACACCCCAAAACAAATATTGAAAAATTCAATTTGTAGAAGAACTACTATTGGTAAAAATTTAATTATGGTCTCAGAAATTGTCGTTTAATATGATCTTTAAAATTATCTCAAAAGTCTTAGCTTTAAAATTGGTTTTATTATGGAAAAAGTTAAAAAAAACACAAAAAAATGTGAAAATTCTGCCAAAACCTCATTTTGTATTTCGAAATCCTTTCTTTTGATTTTATAATCAAAAAGATCATAGTTGTAAACCCTTAAGTCCAAAGTTTCACGTAAAAACCATCAATATTAATTGCTTGAGATCCTGTTAAAGTTCGTTTTTTGCGTGCGCAAACTGGTTTCCTATAGCCGTTTCAAAAACGATAGTTTGCGGAAGCAAAAAACGGACTTAAACCATGCTTTAATAGGATCTCAATTAATATTGATGGTTGTTACGTGACACTTTGGACTTAAGGGTTTTCGACTATGATCTTTCAGATTATTAAATCAAAGGAAAGGATTTCGAAATACAAAATAAAGTTTTGGCAGAGTTTTCAAATTATTTTGTGGATTTTAAACTTTTTTTGTGATAAAAAAAATTTAAACTGAATAGTTTTATTATAATTTTAAAGATCATATTAAACCACAATTTTTGAGGCTATGATTAAATTTTTACCAATAGTAGTTCTTATACAAATTGAATTTTTCAATAATTTGGGGTGTCGCTCTATTTTTAACTCCCTGGGATTTGGTCTAGGACCCCCAAATCCTATGTGATTCTGACTCATCTAGGTGTCTACTATCTCCCCTAGAAGTGTGACCTAACATTTATGGAACACCCTGTATACTAGGATGCAATGTTTCTCGACACTAAGACGTTTCAACGCGGAAGTAAACAAATCATGTTGGGTTGCTAAGTCTTTCAATACGCAAATCGTGTTAAAAACTCGCTATAAAAGATGGGTTTAACAAACAAAACATATTTATAAACTGAAGTTCTTAATTTCACTCAAAAATCATGCACCTACTAGGGAGCTACATTTTTTTTCAGCAGTCAACGTTTTCAACGTTGCAGTCTGGTAAAGCGAGAATATGCAAGCTGAAATTGAACCAACACAGGGGGCACTCACAAATGATGGACGTAACGAATATGTTGAATTGAAATTCGGAGTCTTCTTCTGGAGGTAAAGAAAAGCTTTCACTATTTTAAAGAAGGAAACTAATTATTGAACTTATATTTTAAGATAAATAATTAGAAAATTTAAATTGGATCACTGCAGTAATTCAAAAAATCAACGTAAACCCAAATTGCGAGATCAAGCAATAATATAAGCAGAGTCAAAAATTCAATTATATAATTTATTTTGAAAGAAGCACATTCTACACACATTGAAAGTTTTTAAGGAGACTTAATGCAAAAATGCACCTTAAAATATTCAACAAAATAATCTTACACAAAAAAAACATCCAATAAAATTCTCAATCTTCACTAAAAAAAATTACACAAAATATAGTCAATCCTTGGTTCTGCAAGCATCGCTTTCCTCTTTTTTATTTTACCTCTTTCTCCCTTGGCATGGATTTAGAGCACATCGCAAATTGCGAGATCAAGCAATATAAGCAGAGTTAAAAATTCAATTATATAATTTATTTTAAAAGAAGCACATTCTACACACATTGAAAGTTATAAAGGAGACTTAATGCAAAAATGCACCATAAAATATTCAACAAAATTATCTTACATCAAAAAACATCCAATAAAATTTCCAATGTTCACTAAAAGAAATTACACAAAATAGAGTCTATCCTTGGTTCTGCAAGCATCGCTTTCCTCTTTTTTATTTTACCTCTTTCTCCCTTGGCATGGATTTAGAGCACATCGCAAATTGCGAGATCAAGCAATATAAGCAGAGTTAAAAATTCAATTATATAATTTATTTTAAAAGAAGCACATTCTACACACATTGAAAGTTATAAAGGAGGCTTAATGCAAAAATGCACCTTAAAATATTCAACAAAATTATCTTACATCAAAAAACATCCAATAAAATTTCCAATGTTCACTAAAAGAAATTACACAAAATAGAGTCTATCCTTAGTTCTGCAAGCATCACTTTCCTCTTTTTTCTTAACCTCTTTCTCCCTTGGCATGGATTTAGAGTACATCGCAATGCTAGCCTTCATCTTCCTCGTTCGAGCTTGGTCTGTTCTGGGTAGTCGACCACTTTTCAATCCCAATCACTAGACGTACTCAAAATCAGGTCCGTATATTTTTCAGCCTCCAAGACTCTGATGAACCTTCTAATCATACCATCGTACTCACCAATTATCTCCCTTAATTGTCTTGCAATTAATCTTCTTCGAAACAAAGTTTCAGGTTGATTTGCCCTAAAGTCGAGAGACATCCACTCTAAGATAAGACTACGTACATTTCGCCTCGATTCAAACTCTTTTAATATTTCCACAGCATCCAAGAATAAATTTATTTCATCTAGCTTTCGAGCGGCCATGATCTATCGGTCAGGGTCAGCTCCGCTTGCAAAAGAAAAAGATAGTCGTCCGTAAGAGGAGGGTAGGAAGCACCTGCTGACATCCATGCGATGCTATTTTATAGAAAGTGTGTGTTGAGTTGAGATATTTATTTCTGATTGAGCTTGATCACAGAGTATTGAGCAATTAGCTCCACGAGAATATACCTCTAGATCCATATACACCGAGAAATATAACTGACGAAGTATAGGTGGTGTGACAACAGGCTCTAAGTGCCAAGGGGGGAACTTTTAGCAGTCAAGCTGTTAAGCTTTTGTGGAAATTCCAGATTTCGACTGTTTGAAATCATTGATGGAGTAATAATATGCATTTCTTCAAATTTTTAGATTTTTTTTATCAATTTTTAAATTAATTTTAAAAAATTGCGATAGCTAAAATTGGTTGTGTGGCCTACGTGACGTCACTTCTGCTTTCAATCACCCGCATCTTCAACCAATACATACTTTCGAAGGAATTGATTTAACTAGATTTAACCGTTGCAAAATACGGAATACGCTTTTATACAAGTGCTTTTGCGTGAGCCGACTAACTAACTAAAACAGGGGTCGGCAACTGGCGGACCGCGGTCCGCATCCGGACCGCGTGAAGTTATTTCCTGGACCGCCATACCATTTTGAAAATAATTTATTTTTAATTTTACCGAACAAATATTAGGTTTGACATGCTTTTTAAGGGTCAAATTTGAAAAAATTTCCTGGGAGAAGCCCCCAGACCCCCATTTTAATATTAAAACTTCTAATCATAATAAATTTAACAATTTTATTTAGCAGGTAACATACTCAAATTACATCTTTGCAAAAATTTATATGAAACTTAAGGTAACAATTTAAACTAGCAATAGTAGCCTACTTTTTCTCCGGACCCCGATGAAAAATTTTCAAAATTATTTGGACCCCAAGTAAAATTACTTGCCGACCCCTGAACTAAAACTTAACCAAATGATAAGATTAAGAGAAAAAAACATCAACAATGTTTTTTAAAAAGAAGTTCTATCGAAATAAATTAAATTTGAAAAATTGTTGTATTCCCGATTTGTTGGTTGAAATTTCACTTGTAATATGTAAGTTTTTTTTAAATAAAATAATAACCGGGGATATAGAAACCAAGAACTGCCGCATTCTATATACTGTTCATTAGGGTGTATCGAAAAAAACTTTTTTTCTATTTTGATGATGCATTAGTGCGGAAAAGTTGTCTAAGGTGCCAGAGAGTACCTGTGAATTTTTTCAGAATTTTTGGATAATTTCTTAAGGTGCCACATTGGCCCTGAAGTTCCCCATGTTAATCCAATGGGGCGCGCAGCCAAAAAGGCCGAAAATTCGTTTTTCGCCCCTCATTTCTGCCCTAATTACCCAAGGAATGTCTTCCCTCGAGTTATTGACTCTATATGATGTATTCTACCCGACAAAACTTGAATAATAACTTAAATCTATATTATGTTTAATGTGGGCTCTGATTTGAACGAGGAAATACGCGATTTTCGACGAAATTTCAACATACAAAAAAACGTAATATAGATATTTAGGCTATAAAAAAATAGTGAATCAAAAAAATATAAAAAATCATGCAATTTCCTTATTCCTTTACATTTGGTGGGCAGAATCAATTTTAACGTATTGGGAAGACAGTTGTATACCTTCGGACTAATATCACGTTTTAATTTTTCTAAGATAGGTAAAATCACATTTTGACCATTTGAAGCGCCCAATCTACAGGGTGATTCAGAAATAATCATCAATAATTGGGGGGGAGGTAGAGGGGCCCTAGACAAGTATATTTCGAATAGGGATGGTGGGGCGCGGCCTTACAGTTAAAGAGCTAGGCCTAATGTAGTGCGAGCGCGTTTCAAAAGGTCGTTTTTAGGAGGCCCGTGTGACGAAACAAAACATAATAAAATGAAAAAATCTATTGCATGAGGTAAGGAAGTATCCCTACTACTTACACCATGAATTCGATAGAATTTGAACCACTTTCTAAACCATAGAGTGAGTTTCAAAAGTGCAATATTAATCTTTTTGTCAAAAAATGGAGTGGTATTTAAAAAAATGATGATCGGGGAAGGAATTTTCAATGATCTGAACATTGATCATTGAAACTGTTTGATCATTGAAAATTCTTTTCCCTATCATCATTTTTCTAAATACCATTAAGGGAACTCCATTGTTTAACTAAGATATTAATATTGCACGTTTTAAAACTAACCCTACGGTTCAGCAAGTGGTCCAAATTCTATCACATTGAGGATTTAAGTAGTACGGATACTCCTGTACCTCATGCAATAATGTTTTTCATTTTATTATGTTTTGTTTCGTCACACGGGATTTCTAAAATTGGCCTTTTGAAAAGCGCTCGCACTACACATTAGGTCCTAGCTCTTTAATTGTAAGGCTGCGCCCCACCATCCCTATTCGAAATATGCTTGTCTAGGGCCCCTCTACCTCCCCTCAAATTATTGATGATTATTTCTGAATCACCCTGTATATAATAGTCCTAACCTTAGTAAATAGGGTAATATTTTTTATTAGCTTAAATCTTCAAAATTGGATTTTTAATTAATTTTAATAACCTGACGAAATTTGTGTCCAAAAGATATATGCTCTTCCTATGGAAAGACCAAGTGGTATCTGTGGACACCCATAAAAAGTAAGTTTTAATTTGAAAAAAGCTAAAAATGAAAATTTTTTATTGATTTTATTGATTAAACAACCTTTTAATTAATAATTCCTCTCATTAATCGATTTTTGGTAAATCACTGTTAGATCATAAATGATCTTAAAGAAACTCAATTGACACTAGTCTTGATTTCGCTCCAAAAATACATTAATCACATGGAATTTTAAAATAGAAATTTAAGGTAAATATTTTGATCAATCTAAATTTAATATTTCACTCCGTTCTTAACCTTTTACCTGCCAATGTCCCCAAATGGGAACGTCACTTTAGTTAATTTTTCACCATTTAATTTTTCATGCGGGAAATTGATACTTGGTAGAAGGGATCTCAGATCTAGTTATTTTACATGTAAAAGTTTTTCATGTGCAATTTAATCCTTTTTGTTAAATTTATAACAAATTTACAGTACTTTGGCTCTTCAAACAGTTGCATATTTCAATTTCTGATAATTTTAAATAAATTTATTTTTAAATAATTGTATTGCTTTTACACATCTTCCCATCTGGCTACACAGAATAACTTCATATTCCATTTTTAGAGAGTAATTACCAAAAAAATTTTTATGTTCCCAAATGGGAACATCTGTGTTTGGGGTATAGTTTTTGAGGAATTTTTAAAAGTAATAAAAATCCCAAGTTATTTTCTAATAATTTTTGAACTTTTCTGGCTCAAAGGATCTAAACAAGTTAAAAATGATCTTTAAATCTCTAAATCAATAACTTTTTGTTCGTTCACAAGATTTATGGAAGAATAACTGCTTAATTGAATCAATGTGGAGATAATAACGATTATCACTTTCAAAAGCTAATTAGATTGGAATGAAATTCGTGGATTTTATGCTAGATATCTTTATAGAACAGTAATTTAAAAAAAATTTCACAGGGAAATAGTAACAGTTTAGCTTCGAAAAGCATGGGAACACTTTTATACCGAAACATAATCCACAGTGCAAGAAAAATGCACGGAAAAGTGTCGCGCATGTAATAAACATGTTTTTTCTTATGCAAATCTACAAAATTTTACCCAATTGTCCAACCATAGGTTATATAGCTGAAAAAACAGTCAAATATCATAAAAATGTCTAAAATTATTAAGTTGAAACTGATTTCAGTAATAATAAATTCACATTGATACTACTGCTTAGCCAACGATAGTAAACGGGTCACGTAATGTTTTGCTTTAGAGCAGAGTTAAAAATTCAATCTAAATAAATTTATTAAAAAAAGCACATTCCACACACATTGAAAGTTATACAAGAGACTTAATGCAAAAACGCACCTTAAAATATTCAACAAAATTATCTTTCATCAAAAAAACATGCAATAAAATTATCAATGTTCACTAAAAAATTACACAAAATATAGTCTCTCCTTAGTTCAGTAAACATTGCTTTCCTTATTTTTACCCCTTTCTCCCTTGGCATGGATTAAGTGCTCATCGCAATGCTAGCCTTCATCTTCCTCGTTTGAGCTTGGTCTGTAGTTCTGGAAGAAGACTTCCTTTTTCAATCCGAATCACTAAAATCTAATTAAAAAAACAGGTCCTTATATTTTTCAGCCTCCAAGAGTCTGATTAACTGTTTAATCAAATTACTGTGCGAACCAATTAATTTCTTTAATTCACTTGCAATTTCTCTTCTTCGTAAATCAGAGTCAGGTTCACTCCCCAAGTCAAGAGTCTTCCACTCCAGGGAAAGAGTACGTACTTTTTGCCTTGTTTCAATCCCTTTTGCTTTTTTCACAGAATTCCAGAATAGATCTGAATCATCTACCGGTCGAATGGACATGATCTACCGGTCAGGGTCAGCTCCGCTTGTAAAAGGAAAAGATCGTTGTCTGTAAGAGGAGGGTAGAAAGCACCTGCTGACATCCATGCGATACCATTTTATAGAAAGTGTGTGTTGAGTTGAGATATTTATTTCTGATTAAGCTTGATCACAGAGTATTGAGCAATTAGCTCCCCGAGAGTACCTCCAGATCCATATTATACACCTAGAAATATAACAAACAAGTATAGGTGGTGTGACAACAGGCTATAAGTGCCAAGGGGGGGAACGTTTAGCAGTCAAGCTGTTTAGTTTTGTGGAAATTCAAGATTTCGACTACTGGTAATCTTTGATGGGGTTACGAAACACATTTTTTTAAATTGTTAGATTTTTTTTTATCATTTTTTAAACGAAGTGTCTAAATCCACTAAAAATGACCTATGCTTAAGTATTAAGTCATCCCGAAAGGTTTGTCGCTCTTGGGAGCATCTGTATATAAGATATTTTTGACACTTTGCTATTATGTGATGCCAATATAAACTGTAAATTTATCTATCGTCAACTTGGCATCTTGGCTTGATTTTGACGTTTGTCTCAGGAGCGTAACGAGCCGTGCTAAATGCGCATGCGTTTGGACATTATTTTTTATATTTTTGGAAAATACAATAAAATAATAACTGGAGATTGAACCCAGAAACTGCCGCATGCTATGCAGGCACGCTACCACTGCTCCAGCGGGACTTCTGTGTAACTTTAAAACTTATTAAAATATCCTCTTTCTTTTTGACGCATGCGCATTTGGCACGGATCGTTATGCTCCTGAGACATATATTGATTACGGGGACTGATCTCGACAACTAGGGTTTGGATTGGATTGGATTGGATTTTGGAGACATACATTTTCAGGTCTGTGTGCTTGATCTCAAGGATCCGCTTATAAACCTTCGTCAAGTAAGACAGACACAAATAGAATATTTACTGACACAGAGAGATAGAAAATACACCCAGGGGCTAGGCCGGAATCGAACCGACGACGGTACAGCGCGCAGGCTGCTAGCGTGGTGAGCAGCGAGTAAACCAACCAGGCTAATCCGTCCCCAGTCACTGAAGTTCCGTGATGAGCGTTTTTGATCCTGTTTCAGGCGCTTATTCTTAATGAACAGACCATAAACAAGCATTCTACCCACTGCTTCAGTGAAGATTCAATAACCTTTTAACTTATTATATAAGCTTCCATATTGGATTAACTTTTGATTCTATTGACCATTGTTGCGGATTGCGAAAAGTTCCCCTTGTGACGGTGTGCTCATCTCCATGGGAGGGATTCTGAGTAAACAAAAACATTCCCGAGCCACCCTTCCAGAAATTCGCAATAGTCTAATGGGAACTCTCCCTCATTCAGATTAAAACCAATCACACAAAAGAATGAGAAGTACCTGAAAAATACATAACTGCAATATAAATAAAATGTAAGTTGGCCATATATGACAACAACTGGACGAATCTTGAGCGTTTGTGCTGCTTGATGGGCATTTATTAGATACCTGTAAAATATTTGACTCATATCACACAATTATTATTTTGGCACTCTGTCTAGCTCCATGAAAGTTACAACTCAACTCTAGTGAATTTCGCCAATACTTTAGCATGGGTCAACTTTCGTGGATATATACACTTCGTAATATTTTTAATTCGTATTTCCTAAGCACATGTTGATGAGAGCCAAATCCCGTAGTGGAGTACAACACGTGTGACATAGGAGAAATGCTGATGGGGAGGTATAGTAGATCAGTTTTTAGAAAATTCGTCTATTAGAGGTAAGCAAATTTTTTATGAAGAATCTTCTGTACACTAGACTCAAGCAGCACAAATGTTCAAGATTCCTCCAATTTTTCTCATGTGTAGTGCCTAATTTCGTTTACTTCTAGATGCAGTTACGTAAACCTGACATATTTGGGACGAGCTGTGCTACTAGGGGAAAAAAACATATTCCGTTGATCCGCAGTTGATCGCTTCCCTAGCACTGCTCATACCAAATATGTCAAGTTTACGTAATTGCAACTAAAAGTAAACGAAATTTGACCATAGATGACAAAATTTGGACGAATCTTGAACGTATGTGCTGCTTGGGTTGAGAGGTGACTCGAGGGATGAATCTTCAAATACCAAGGCAGGTGAGCATTTTTTGGCGATTTATACCAAGTTTTCCCCGGAAGCGTTCTCTTAGCCTCACTGAAAAATGTTATATTTTATAGCTAAAAATCATTTTTGTGCGTACTCTTACCCTCCTTTCCCCTAACGTAAAAAATTCACTGCAACAACGAATCTGTATTTTTTAAACTATAGTCTAGAAGCCAATAAGGAAGTTGAAAGTGTCAGATTTTCCTAAGCATTCAAGTTTATAGTTTTTGTATGGTGAAGTGAAATATCTAGTAAATTTTTAAAAAAATTGTACAAGTAATTAAATATTTTAATTTATAAGTTGAGAAAAACATGTGACTGAAAACGCGAAGTGTGTTTTCATGTTCTGTGACGTAGAATTCCATCGGACCAAACTGCAATCAAAATTGGGGTTCTATGTTGTAGTCACCAGAAGTCTAAAAGGTTTATTCAAGCTATCAAATCAGACACTTAAGAAAAAAATTGTAACTATCCCTAAGAAAGTACGCGATTTTGTTGAGCAAAAGGTATATTTATAATTTTTTTTCTGAAGTGTCTGATATGAGAGGTTTTAATAAACATTTACCTACTAGACTTCTGGTGACGGTCCGAAATCCGAGGCAAAAATTAAGTAAACAAGACAGAAATTTAAGGCTAACGAAGCTCATGTGGTGTGATGTCACTGAACGTGCGAATTCTTAGCGTTTTCGCAAGCTTCGAAAAAGACGATTTTTGTTTTTTTTTTGCCATCGAAAAATTTCTCAATCAGACTCAAATTTTGTGTAGTTGCTTATTTTTGCATAAAGAATCGATTAAAAAATTTTTTTCAAAATGATGCAACTTCCTTATTCCTTTACATTTGATGGGCAGAATCAATTTTAACGTATTGGGGAGACTGTTGTATTCCTTCGGACTAAAATCACGTTTTAATTTTTCTAAGACAGGTAAAATCACATTTCGACCATTTGAAGCACCCAATCTATACAGGGTGTCCCATAAATAATGGGTCACACTACTAGGGGGGATAGTAGACACCTAGACGAGTCAGAATCACATAGGATTTGGGGGTCCCAGACTAAATCCCAGGGAGTTAAAAATGGAGCGACACCCCTAAAAATTATTGAAAGATTAAATTTTTAGAAGAACTACTATTGGTAAAAATTTAATTATGGTCCTAAAATTGTGGTTTAATATGATCTTTAAAACTATTTCAAACGTTTTCAGTTTAAATTTTTTTTATTACAAAAAAAGTTTAACAAAACCACAAAAAAATGTGAAAATTCCGCCAAAACCTCATTTTATATTTCAAAATCCTTTATTTTGATTTTATAATCTGAAAGATCATAGTTGAAAACCCTTAAGTCCAAAGTGTCACGTAAAAACCATCAATATTAAACGCTTGAGATCCTGTTAAAGTTCGTTTTTTGCTTGCGCAAACTGGTTTCCTATAGCCTTTTCCAAAACGGCAGTTTGCGGACGCAAAAAACTTACTTAAACCATGCTTTAACAGGATCTCAAGAATTTAATATTGATGGTTTTTACGTGACACTTTGGACTTAAGGGTTGACAACTATGATCTTTCAGATTCCCTCTGAGCGTGACGTCATTTATGGACGGTAGGGTGTCTCAAAAAAAAACTTTTTTCGAAAAACCCTGCTCCCCAGGGATTTTCCCATTCCTTTTGGTCCCAAAAGATAGTGTGTAAAATTTCAGCCCCCTAAGTTAACTTTAGGGTTTGCCTGTAGAGCCCCAAAGTTTGAAAAAAGTGGAAAAAATGACCAATTTTCAGAATTTTTAAAAATTATATTTTAAGATTGATACTGCGATAAAACTGGTTCAGATGTGTCATTTAGGACTTATTTAGATGGAATATATTTATTTATGTGTATTAACTGCACCCTATAGCCCCTATAATTAAGAATTAAACAGCACTACTTAGGGACGTTGCACTCGCCAAAGCTTATAATGCACTACCGGTGGACGAAATGAATTAAATTTGAATTTCTTCGAAGGAACTCTTTAAAATGGTGTCATATGGTGCTAAATTGATATTATAAATTATAAAAACCATTGAAATAACAATAATGAGGTTTTCTACTGAGCTTTTAATTTAAAAAGCGATTTTCTTCAAAATTTCTCTTTTCTAGCTGATCAAACCCAAAATTTATATTAAAAAAGAAGGTTGTTGTACTTTTTTAGATACCAAACATTGAAACCTTTATAGGGGTTTCATTTTTAATAAGTAGAAGGAAATTTTAAACCGCACAGATCGGAAATGACATGGATATTTCCTATACCAGATGTGAAAATTGATTTTCTTTTTTCAAAGTTAGGAAAATAGTTTAATGCTTGTGAATCTTGGTTGAAATGTTAAAGAAAGAAGTTTTTAATTAAAATTTTCCCCTAATACCTTAAAAGAAAGTAATTTTCCAAAAAAAAGAAAATCGATTTTAACGTCTGGTATAGGAAATATCCATGTCATTTCCGATTTGTGCGGTTTAAAATTTAATTTTACTTATCAAAAATGAAACCCATATAAAGGAATCAATGTTTGGTATCTAAAAATGTACAACAACCTTCTTTTTTATTATAAATTTTGGGTTTGATCAGCTAGAAAAGAGAAATTTTGAAGAAAAACACTTTTTACATTAAAAGCTCAGTGGAAGGGCCCAAAACTGTTATTTCACTTGTTTTTATAGTTTATAATATCATTTTAGCTCCAAATGGCATCATTTGAGGGAGTTCCTTCGAAGAAATTCAAATTTAATTCATTTCGTCCACCGGTAGTGCATTATAAGCTTTGGCGAGTGCAACGTCCCTAAGTAGTACGGTTTAATTCTTAATTATAGGGGCTATAGGGTGCAGTTAATACACATAAATAAATATATTCCATCTAAATAAGTCCTAAATGACACATCTGAACCAGTTTTATCGCAGTATCAATCTTAAAATATAATTTTTAAAAATTCTGAAAATTGGTCATTTTTTCCACATTTTTCAAACTTTGGGGCTCTACAGGCAAACCCTAGAGTTAACTTAGGGCGCTGAAATTTTACACACTATCTTTTGGGACCAAAAGGAATGGGAAAAGCCTTGGGGAGCGAGGTTTTTCGAAAAAAAGTTTTTTTTGAGACACCCTAATGGACGGCCCCCTTAGCCAACGATAGTAAACGGGTGACGTGATTTTTTTTGCTTTAGTATTTATTATTTTATTTAAAATATACCGATTTTTTATGTATATAGATGGTCTAACTGAGGTTAGAGGGGTAAATGTCTCTTCCTCTTTCGATCAACTGCCCCTCAGCTTCTTCCTTTCTCCCCTCAGAGTCGGTCAAAATCACGTGACCTTTTTACTATCGTTGGTTAAGCAGTATGTGCAATCATAGAAATAATTTATAGCCTCTATAGGGAGTTTTCACATGACGTCACATCCGGCGAAAAAAGTTTCGTTTCGCAGTGCTGGTGCTCCAAACAGTGCCCAAATCCCATAGGCGTTAATGTTAGAAATTTCTTTAATAAATTACATTTAAAAATATAGGAAGTTTACAGTAAAGCAGAGGTACTCTTGATGTTAAACACAGCTTTGTTTTGTATTTGAGAAAGTTTTAGATTGTAAATATTTGAAATAATTACTAAAATCTACATTTTAAAAATGGATCCGATCAAAAGCAGACGAGACATCAGCCATTCAATGAAGAAAATATTTATTGCAGGTAAGATATATTTTTACTTGTTAAAGTAAGATAAAGATAGTTATTTTGTTTACGAATATATATAAATAGGAAGAACTGCCCAGTTATTGATAGTTTCAGCATAAATAAGAGTAATTGTGTACAATTGGTATTAGGACTTGGTGTTTAATTTATAATTTGTATGTGTTTACATTTTGAACCTAATAAATATAAATTTCAAACATCCATTTAAATTTTCATTTAATAACAGTCTTCTGGTGCACACAATGTTCTCTTAAGATGTTTACATAAAACAAAACAAAGTGATCAGCAAAGCTTTCAGTCTGACATAAAGTAAACAAAATATTTGTTGGTTGTTACTTATTCCTCATGCATTGTTATTTTATGTTGCATTGTTATTGAAAACAAAATTTGTTAGAGAAAATATTTAGGCACAGCTTTGATAAGAGTCGACCAGCTGCCCTGTTTACCTAACAGCTCAAATTAGATCTATATATGGTTGTGTGTCATCATTTGAGCTGTGGGTTAACATGGCAGCTGGTCGACTCTTATCGAAGCTGTATAACTAGCAATATTTAAAAACTAGTAGAAATTTCCACTGAATGATCTATTACTGGGCAATAAACTCTGTAATTTTCTCTATATTATGCAGCGGAAACTATACATCATTTGCTAGTTAATATTCTGGAAACTGACGTAGAACAGGGATCTCTTAAATTTTTTGGTTCTCATGGCATGTTTACTAATCAATGAAGTCCAGCAGGTAGAGTTAGATAAAACCAAAAACTTTCCATTCACAAAATTTTCCTGAAATATTTTTTGCAAATTAATGTAAGCACCCATAATCCTTTAAATTTTGACCTCCTTAAGAGACATTATGACAGTCCCATTGTTCGCCCCAATATTGTGATAATAATGCTTCTTGAGCAACAACAATAAATCAATATTTATTTATCAAATATTTAAATTATTGGTTAAATTCTGTTAACGTTCCCGCTAAATATTGCCAAGCTTTTTAAACGCCATAATATTCCAAAATCGACAAATTTTTCAGATTTTTATTGATAAACTGAACATTTATTGATCTAACTAAACTTTTTTATCTGTGAGTTTAAAATTATGTACCAATATTCCTGTTGGTGTCCAAAAGTGCAGGGTGATATTTAGGGGGAACGTTAATAGAATTGAACCATATTATCTAAAAGATTTTCTGCAAAATTGGAAAGTTTTCTGCGCTTGGCATTTGGGTTGATATTCAAGGTGCTAGGAATAGTGTGCAAAATCTCTAATTGGACTATGGATCTTGGTAACATTTTACTATTATTTACACAAAAATATAACAATTACACATAAAAATATAACAAAAATTAAGAAAAACACTGCTAGTAGTTTAGATATTTTAAAAATGTTTTATTTGATTTTTTGGATGATAAAACTTAAAACTCGAGGCTTGTGTTCGGCTAATCCTAAAGTACCAAATAGGGATCTTGCATATTATCCTATTGTAGTTGTCATACTTGGATAAAACCAAAAATTCTCTGCACACAAAATATTAAAATATTTTCTGCACAGTTATTAAGTGCCTCCAGACATTTAAATTTTGACACAAGACATTATGAGTCGCATTGTTTGCCTAAATATTGTTATAATACTTCTTAACAACAATAGGGAGAAATCCAATTCATTATACAGCTTTAGAAAGAGTCCCCCAGCCACCATGTTTTCCCACAGCTCAAATGATGGACAGGCTATGGTAGAGATCTAAGTAATAGTATTATTAGGTCCTAAAATAATATTTGCATATATACTATTCTTATATTTTAAGACCTAAAAATATAATATGTTCCTAATTTATTATTTATCAAAAATATAAATTACTTTTAAACATTTTTTACAAAATCCTAGTTTTCTGCACGAGCGTGCTTGTCTACATATAAGTATGTCTATAATGTATGCCTGTTGTATTCATCATAATTGTAATACATATTTTTTAAATTTAAAATGCTGATTGTTAAACACTTTGTTCTTAAAAATATTTTTTTTATTTTATAGTCTATCAATGAGACGTAGCAAAACCAGTGACTGAAATAGACAATCCAAATAAAACAGTGACAAACTGAGTTGACTCTGGACAGGACTGCGCCAGACAGATGGACACAAAGAAAACTACAGAAATTAAGAACTTTATTAAGAAAAATCTGAACAATACTTTATTTAATGTATGAAAGAGTTAATAATTATAAAAGGGTTTCATTTATTACTCAAAATCACTACCTGTGCTTTTATAATAATTTTTGAGTACTTTATCAACTTGTTAAGTATGTGATGAAATATTTTATCCTTATAAAGTATACTACATAATGATGTTCAGCATATTGGGAGAAAACCTATTCCTCGAAAAAAATATTCCTCCTTATAGTCATTAGGAAGTGCTTTAAAATTTAATTCCATTGTTGTGTTAAAGACTAGTTATTTTATATTTTTGTGGATAATTTAAATAAAGGTTATTTTAAGAGTTGTGTCCTAGTATTTCACTAAAAATAATTTTACTTCTTGCTCTGCTAAGAAAATAGCTGGAACAGTTTGGTTTGATTATTGTTTTATGGTGCATGAATCAATTTTGAATAGCTGGGACAGATATCAATCTCTAGACGGAAAACTCTTCCATGACCAGGGATCTCAATAGTATTTTACTAAGTTGCCGCTAATTAAAATGTCAAAGCTAGTGGCCGAAATAATTTTATATTGAGTCAATATTTATTTTATTACAAAATTGTAGCTTTACCTTGGCTTAAAACACTGAAATAGACAAATTAATTTAAATTGATTTGTTGTATAATTTAATTTATTATGTTTAAGACACCTTTAAGGTTTAAAATTGTATTGGAAAAAATTAACCATTTTTCAGGATTCTGTGGCTAAGTTCCAGGGGGTCAAGGTAGTGCTGCACCCCGGTGACAAAATTCCGTTAAATATTGTAAACAATAGTTACAGTCCTCGTTCAAAAAAAGTAAAAAGCTACTTTATGAAACATATTTAAACACCAGTCATGTATCTTTTACTACTATAGCTAAAAAAAATAAGACCAATAATGTAGTATTCTGATAAAAATGTATATTTACTTTGAATTGGTATTTGGCAAGCAATAACATTTATCATATTGTTACAAAGATTGATTTTTTTCTGTTGGCACTAATTTTAGAAATATAATAAGAAAATTAAGGAAAAAGATAATACTATTAAAATATTTAAACAGACTTTTTAGTGGTTCGAATACGATTGATAGTTTTATTTTTCAAATACCCTTTTTACACGATCGTTTAAAGAATCAACATAATTCGCATTCAAATTGTGCAAGAAATAAAGTTGGACAACCTCGTGAGTGAGTATTATTCTGATAAAATGCTAAAAACATAGTTAACAGTAAGTTTAAAATTTGATCTGCTGTTACTGCGGAAAATGTAAACAAATCATCGCTGCTTCTCGTCTGCTTCAGTTCCGATCGGTTCCATTTTAAAAATTTGTGATTTAAATAATATATTTCACAGAATTATAACTAAAAGTTATATAAAAAGAAAGAATAAGCTTTGTTTAACATTGTGTGTAGCCCTTTTTTATTGAAAACTTTCCATATTTTTCAATAAAAATTATTTAAGAAAACTCTAACATTACGGCCTATGGGACTGGGCTGCATTTGGAGCACCACTTCCGGTTTTTCGGCAGCAGACGGCTGGTAGTGAAAACCCCCTATATCGTAGAACGGCATCCAATGAGAGCCGAAAAATTGGTTTGTGCGCATGCTCGTGTTGGCGGCAGATATTTGGCGAGAATTTGGCTTCTTGGGAGGTATTGAGTTTAAATTATGTAATTTCTACCATGCTGGTGTGGATCGATGGCTCAGTAGGTAGGATGAACGTAAGCTGAACGGAAGGTCGTGGGTTCGAATCTTAGTGTGTGCTTCTTTATTTTTACCAAATTTATACTTAATTTAATGAATTTAGATTTTATTTAATTAAATATTATAATTATTTTCATTGGTTTTTTGATTTTGATAAAAGTTTTGTACTTATAATGTGAATATTTTTAATTATTAAATTTGATAACATTACTTAATTTAATCAAAGAATTAAGTTATTCAAATATAGATGGCAGTTAATTATGTTATTATTCAATTAAATGTTAAATTGTTAGAATTTTTTTGGTACTTACGTATTACCGCAACCAGGTCGGCTCCAACTTGGCGAAATTTGGCCAACTTGGCGCCTTGGCGCGTTTTTGGCGCCAAGTTTTTTTCTGTCGCCAAGAGCGAAACGCGCCAAATTTAAAGCTGCGGAAAGTTAAAAACGTAGACAAAACTAATTAAAACTTAAATAGGGAAGAAATTAAGGTTGTTATAACATAATTTCAAAGTATTATTTACTCAATTGACCGAATTCTACGACTAATTCCAAGCAGCACAAATTTTTAAGATTCGTCGAATTTTAGTCATATAGGGCGAAATTTTGTTTACTTCTAGTTGCAGTTACGTAAACTTTACATATTTGGTATGAGCTATGCTACTAGGTAATACTATAATAAAAGGATATCCAAAATACACTACCGGCATCTTATAGGTTATGAGATAAATTAAGCAATGATACAATTGTATAAAACAGGATAATTTTACAGCACAATATAAATTAAAATGTATTTACCCTTTAAAATATCCTTGTACCTTTACGAACAATTCGCTTACGCCACGCAAACATTACGATACCGACGATACCAAACATGAACGTTATTACATTAATTCACTTCATTTTAAACACTTCATTGTTTTGAATTACCAGACTATATAACGCATGTTAAGTACATTATAAAATAAAATAAATTACTATCCTCATAAAACACTCTTAAAAACGTCAGAAAATAACTTTTCCACTCACCCAGTGTTTACAATCCTTTTAAGAGCCGCCTCGCTATCGCCATGCAACATTGCATGTTTTGGCGTAGAGGGTGGTAAGTTGTTTTTTCAAACGGAACAGCGAATCTGTATAATTCCGATAAGTTCCGATAAGAAAAAAATGAACTGCATCTTTATCAGTAGCAGGCAGATCCCAAATACCCATGACTTTCAATCTAATCAGTAAGCATAATATTTTCTTTACGAAGAGCCACGTGTAACACGTAGGGTTGCCGTTACTTGGAGCGCCAAATTTGGCGATTTATGCGAATTTTGGCCACGTCGGGTTGCCGTAAGTAAAGTCGCCAAATTTGGCGATTTATGCGAATTTTGGCCTGGTTGCGTTAATACGTGAGTACCATTTTTTTTATTACATTTAAAAATTTTGAGAGTTTTGTGTAGTTATGATGTTAGTAAATAAATTTTGATGGCCTGATGTTTATAATTTTAAATATTTTAATATTAGGGATCGTTTTACTAATAAGCTCCTGTGATTTTTCATTTAAATCCTATGTAATACACGAATTATCTATAAATAGACTCTTGGACTTTGAAAACCTAGACCCAAACCATAAATATACGGCAATTTGAAATTGGGATAAGAGCTTCGCCAAGTAGCGATTCCTTCGCCAAATATTTGTTGCCAAATTGCAACTTAGCGCATGCTCACAAACGTTTTTTTTCAACTCCCATTGCCTGCCATCGCAGTCCCTAGAATGCAGTGGAATCAGTGGAATGCAGTGGAATGCAGTGGAATGCAGTGGATTGCTCGGAGGAGTTAAAGTAATCCAATCTTGATAAAAAGGCGCTATAATACACGGGTTTAACAAACTAAACATATTAATACACTGAAGTTCTTAATTTCACTCAAAAATCATTCACCAACTAGGGAACTACATTTTTTTTAACAGTCAACGTTTTCAACGTTGCAGTCTGGATTTGAATTGGATCACTTAAGTAATTCAAAAATTCAAAGTAAACCCAAATTGTGAGATCAAGCAATAAAACAGAGTTAAAAATTCAATCTATATAAATTTATTTAAAGAAAAGCACATTCTACACACATTGAAAGTTATAAAAGAGACTTACAAAAACGCACCTTAAAATATTCAACAAAATTATTTTTCATCAAAAAACATCCAATAAAATTATCAATGTTCACTAAAAAATTACACAAAATATAGTCTATCCTTGGTTCAGTAAACATTGCTTTCCGTTTTTTACCTCTTTCTCCCTTGGCATGGATTAAGTGCACATCGCAATGTTAGCCTTCATCTTCCCCGTTTGAGCTTGTTCTGTAGTTCTGGTAGTAGACTACCTTTTTCAATCCGAATCACTAGAGTCTGGTTAGAAAAACAGTTCGTTATATTTTTCAGCATGCAAGAGTCTGATGAACCATTTAATCAAATTACTGTGCGAACCAATTATGGCCTTTAATTGTGTTGCAATTTTTCTTCGTAAGTCAGAGTCAGGTTCACTCCCTAAGTCAGAGTCAAGTTCACACCCTAAATCAAGAGTTTTCCATTCCAGGGAAAGATCACGTACTTTTTGCTCAATTTCAATCCCTTCTACTTTTTCCACAGCAGCCAAGAACATTTTTAAATCATCTACCGGTCGAATGGCCATGATCGATAAGGGTCAGCTCCGCTTGTAAAAGTAAAAGATCGTCGGGTGTAAGAGGAGGGTAGAAAGCACCTGCTGACATCCATGCGATACTATTTTATAGAAAGTGTGTGTTGAGTTGAGATATTTATTTCTGATTAAGCTTGATCACAGAGTATTGAGCAATTAGCTCCACGAGAATACCTCCAGATTCATATTATACACCAAGAAATATAACAAGATTTTCAAATTAAGATTTCGACTATTGGTAATCATTGATGGGGATATGAAACACATTTCTTAAAATTGTTAGAATTTTTATCATCATTTTTTAAACGAAGGGTCTAAATCCACGAAAGTTGACCCATGCTTAAGTATTAGCGAAATTCGTTAGAGTTGAGTTGTTACTTTTGTGGATTTAGATAGTGCTTTTTTTAAAAAAATTTGATAGCTAGAATTGGAAGTGTAGCCTAAGCGACGTCACTTCGGCTTTCACTCGCCCGCATCTTAAACCAATCAATACAAAGGAATGGATTTAACTTGATTTAACCATTGCCGAATACGGTTTCATACAACGTCGCCTTAGAATCAAAAACTACTATCTCTGAAAATTCACGCAGCTTCATTCACAGTAGTTGTTCATTCTACTCGTTTTGTTGGCGGTTTTGGCGTTGTTAAAGGGTTTCTGCTATCCATTGTTAATTCACTTCAGTCCTAGAAAGGGAAAATATTGAAACTTTGAATCTTAATAATTCTAAAACTAATTCGAATTTTTTAAAAAACGAAACGACAATATTTTTGTAAAAAATAATTGTATATGTGTTTAAAATATTGTACTTCTACCATGATTAGTTTTTCTTTTATAACAAAAAAAGAGTTCCAATTATTTCATTGGCTGCTGCGAAACGAGCTAGATTCAATGTTAATCTTGGCGGTCTGATATCGTAAGCAGGTTGCCATATGAGGGGCAATATTTTCTTCATCTTAAAATCAAATAATACTGCCTTCTGGTCTGATTCGGAAATATTCGGAATTGCAAGCGAGAAAGCTCATTTCATTGGTTCGTAAGCAAGACATCATCGAGCTGGCAAAGTGCCAAACCAATCAAATGAGCGCCTGCAACGATCTGAAGTAATTATTATTATTTTTTGATTGAGTGGTATTTAATTGGTGGATTTTTTATGGGGAGTGGTTTGAATTGGCGTCTGATTATAAGTTGCCAAGGATCGGGGTCCCCGAAGTTTGCCGAACGGAGATAGTAGTTTTTGATTCTAAGGCGACGACAAGTGCCTAAGAGTAAGCCGACTAACTAACTAAAACTTACCTATTGATCAAATTTCGAAAAAAAAACATTTAAAAATTTATTTTCAAAGGAGCTCTATCGAGATAAATTACATTTGAAAAAGTGTTGTATTCCTGATTGGTTGGTTGAAGTTTTTCTTTGGAAAATGCAAGTTTTTTTAAAATAAAATAATAACCGGGGATAGAAACCAAGAACTGCTGCATTCTATAAGCTGTTCATTTAGAATAGTCGCCTGAGACGAAATGTATTATACTCGAATGAAACTTAAGTTGAGCCTTTGACGTCATGGCCATGCGGAAGCAAATCTGAGTAAACAGAAAGCCTGCTGGGTTCCTAGAAGCTCTTATTGGCTGGCGAGTTTGAGAGCGAGTTGTACTACTAAGCGCTACGCCACTTAAAAAATAATAATACTGAACATTTTATGCATATCGGGATGAAAAGATGCTTAATATACGTGGATTTAAAAAACTGATCATTATTCAAAATTGAAGCTCTAAATTTCACTCAAAATTCAGACAACGCGCGGGGAACCTCTTTCTTTGGTTGCTCTACTCTACAGGCTAAAATTAAGTTACAACTGAGTATAGAAGCCGTTACTTATAGTATTTATCATCGAACAATTTTTCCTTGTGCAATGATAAGGCAGCCTAAACAGAAGTAGTTAAAATACTGTAAAAGAATCGGTCACTGAAGTTGCGTGATGAGCGTTCTTAGTCGTTATTGAGAGTTTTTGATCCTGTTTCAGGCGCTTATTCTAAATGAACAGACTCTAAACAAGACTTCTATCCACTTCTTCTGTGAAGATTCAGTAACCTTATAGCTTATTATACAGGGTGTCCCATAAATAGTGGGCCACACTTCTAGAGGGGATAGTAGACACCTAGACGAGTCAGAATCACATAGGAATCGGGGGAAACAGACCAAATCCCAGGGTATTAAAAATGGAGCGACACCACAAAACAATTATTGAAAAATTCAATCTGTAGAAGAACTACTATTGCTAAAAACTTAATCATGGTCTCAAATTTTGTGGTTTAATTTGATCTTTTAAATAATTGTAAAAGTTTTCATTTTAAAAATTTTTTTACTACGAAATAAAGTCAAAAACCACAAAAATATGTGAAAAATCTGCCAAAACTTTATTTTGTATTTAGAAATCCTTTCTTTTGATTTGATAATCTGAAAGATCATAGTTGAAAACCCTTAAGTCCAAAGTTTCACGTAAATACCATCAATATTAAACGCTTGAGATCTAATTAAAGTTTGATTTTTGCTTGCGAAAACAGATCCAGAAAAGAAACGTTGAGGGAAAATCTACGAATTACGGATACATGCTCGCTAAATTTCTCGCCATTATTTGCGATACGAGATTCCTCGCCAACTTTCGCCAACAACAAATCGCCCAAGCTGTCTTGGCGATCTGTAGGAGCTTGGTATGTTTCGCCAAACTGGGAGAAAAGAAAGTTAGCGATTATGTATCGGTAACTCGTAGATTCTCCCTGAACGTTCGTTTTCTGGAGCTGTTTTCGCACTCAAAAAACAAACTTTAACAGGATCTCAAGCGTTTAATATTGATGGTATTTACGTGAAACTTTGGACTTAAGGGTTTTAAAATATGATCTTTCAGATAATCAAATCAAAAGAAAGGATTTCCAAATACAAAATAAAGTTTTGGCATATTTTTCACATTTTTTTGTGGTTTTTTTTACTTTTTTTCGTAGAAAAAAATTTTAAAGTGACAACTTTCAGCATAATTTTAAAAATCATATTAAACCACAAAATTTGAGACCATGATTAAATTTTTACCAATAGTAGTTCTTCTACAAATTGAATTTTTCAATAATTGTTTTAGGGTGTCGCTCCATTTTTAACTCCTTGGGATTTGGTCGGGGACCCCCAAATCCTTTGTGATTCTGACTCGTCTAGGTGTCTACTATCCACCCTAGAAGTGTGACCCATTATTTATGGGACACCCTGTATAAGCTTCCTTATTGGGTTAACTTTTGACTCTATTGACTAATGTTGCAGATTGCGAAAAGTTCCCTTGTGATGAAGGCTCATCCCCATGGGAGGGATTCTGAGTAAAAAAAACATTCCCGTGCCACCCATCCTAAAATTCGCAATCGTCCAATGGGAACTTTCCCTTCTTTCAGGTTAAAACCAATCACACGAAAGAATGAGAAGTACCTGAAAAGTGATGGATAATTACAAATTATAAAATATTTTTTATATATACGATGCACTAACCTCCCTAATAGCACAGCTCATACAAAATATGCCAAGTTTACATAACTGCAATATAAATTGAATGTAATTTGGCCATATATGACAAAAACTGGACGAATCTTGAACGTTTGTGCAGCTTAATGGGCATTTGTTAGATACCTGTAAGCAGTTTGGCTCACATCACACGATTATTATTTTGGCACTGTCTAGCTCCACGAAAGTAACAACTCAACTCTAGCGAATTTGGCTAATACTTTAGCATTGGTCAACTTTCGTGGATATAGACACTTCGTAATATTTTTAATTCGCATTTCCTAAGCACATGTTGTGATAAGCCAAATCCCGTAGTGGAGCACAACACGAGTGACATAGGAGAAATGCTGATGGTAGAGGAATAGTAGATCAGTTTGTAGAAAATTCGTCTATTAGGTCATCCCGAAAGTTTTGTCGCTCTTGGGAGCATCTGTATTCAATGTATTTTTTGGTACTTTTCCATTAAGGTAAACCAGTAAAGTACTTCTACTTCTATCTAAAGCCAATTTGGCGAATTTTGGCTCTTTTTTTGTTGGCTCACTTTTCCAGCTTTCCTAGTTTCTACGATTAATAAGATTTTGTTTACTTCAAGTTGCCATTAATTGAAAACTTTCAAAATTAAAATTCAAAGTAATTTAATATAATTTTAAGTCATATTAAGATTGTAATAAATTAAAACTCATTTCATACTACTTTTGTAGAGTGGCGGTAGAATTTCCAGCGATCTAGATTCCTGTAAATGATCTTTCGGATATATCCTAATAGAGGGTTAGGAGTAGCAATCCAGCAATTTAATATGGATGATTGTGATCAAACTCTCCGTATGCCTCAGAAAAATTTAAATCTAAGTTAAACTTTCCACACTTGTTAAAAATATTTAAAACCACAGAGTAAAGATACTTCAGAGAGTCCATTTCCATAGACGCTAATGGCAACTTTTTTAACATGGGTTTTCCCATAGACGGTGGCGTTTCTATGTGATAACGGTGGAACTAACCAGAGAATATGACGTAACGTTGTTGACTCTCTACAATCGAGCTACCGCCGCATACACTCTCTCAACTAACCCCGCCCACTTTCAGATCGCTAAAGAGGGGAAAAATTTTTATATATTTTCCCGGTTATTAAAACAGTTGCGTGTATCTTTCTTTCGAGCATGCGCTGGGGATAATTTCTTAGACATTACAAGTCTCTCTGATGTCACGCTCTCCAGGGACTCACCCAATGTTCTGGCCTGCGGAGATCTCTCGCTGGCTTATATCACAGACAATAAGAGACAGACCGGTCAATGGGCGGCCTACGACACGAACGCCCTCAACCCACGGTACCTGCACTAAAACTGTGGTTACAGTTAAGCTTTTAGGTCTGGCAACCATGGAGACGTTTTGCGAAGACGTAATCCATCGACCATATAATCACCAGGATCGCGATCCTTGGCGATCACATAAGCCCATTAAATGGTTTTTAAAATTAAAAAATATCTTTTTTTTCAACAATTTTTTAAAATTTGCTATTATAATAGAAAATTTAAATTAAATCATTAAGGTTTGTTCATCAACAAAATTTCGTGATCGCATATGATGAAAAACTCGATTGTAAAAATACAAGCTTAAATATAAAGCAATCAAGAATCACACAAGTAAATAATGAATCTAAATGATTTTATTAAATCTCATATTTCAATAACTACAAATATTTGTTATAACCCCTTGGCCTTTTAAGACAAACATGATGTGTAAATGAAGTTGCAATCCTCGTGGATCTAAACGAACACATCTTTTGCAAATACGAATCCCAGATCCCAGGCACATTTGAAATGAATTCTTGACAATAAAAATATATAATACTAGTATACATTTTCATCTGAATTAAATACATACGCCTATAATTAACGCGAATTATACTGAATTCTATCAGGCTTAAAAATCAAGTTCAAGAATGCAACACAGATTTTCCAATGGATTGCAAAATAGAGAAGAAACGAGATAAAATCTGCCTTAATGCAATAAGACACTGTTAAAATGATTTATAAATCTTGAAAACAATTGAAAAGAGTACGATTAAAAACAATTTACACAAACTTCATGTTTACTTTCGAAATCAAATATTGCAAGTTTCGTCAACAAAAAAATGTATAAGGATTTCGATTAAAAGATATTAAATTAATCGATTAATGCCGGTACCGCTTGTCGCAGGCGCCACTTGAGCTCTCTGGATAAGCCCCGCCTATTGACCGGTCTGTCTCTTATTGTCTGTGGCTTATATATACTACTCGATCTGCCCGTGACGTCACTATCTCGCATCTTCTTTAAAGTGGCGATGGATCGGGAGCTACTCTGGAATCGAACTCACAACTCCAAGTCCACATTTAATACAATTTAAACTTATAACTTCACATTTAATGATAATTTCTGCGACCACAATCGCTATAACGAGATATTAAACGACAAAACAAACTATATCAATGTTTATAATAGGGAAAGTTTAGCTACTGTCAGGGAAAGTTTGCAACCATAAGGAAAAAGTTTCATTGATCAGGGGAAAAATAGCAGAGATTGAGAAATTCAAATGCAGCCTCCATACAAAGTTCTAAGTCCAATGAGAATCACTCGTTTCATTTAGTACCCGCCCACACTAATGATTGACAGCTGGAGGGTCGCAACGCCACTATGCGATAACTGTAGAACTATTTTAGTAAAATCGCGTTTTGGACTCTGAATTATCTTTACTCTGTGTTTAAAACTTTAATTGTTTTACGGAAATAGCCAGTTAATTCTAATTTAAAAATCTTAACCACAGACAATAAGAGACAGACCGGTCAATGGGCGGCCCACGACACGAACGCCCTCAACCCACGGTACCTGCACTAAAACTGTGGTTACAGTTAAGCTTTTAGGTCTGGCAACCATGGAGACGTTTTGCGAAGACGTAATCCATCGACCATATGATCACCAGGATCGCGATCCTTGGCGATCACATAAGCAATTTTAATGCTTTTTAAAATTAAAAATTTCTTTTCTTTCAACAAATTTTTAAAATTTGCTATTATAATAGAAAATTTAAATTAAATCATTAAGGTTTGTTTATCAACAAAATTTCGTGATCGCATATGATGAAAAACTCGATTGTAAAAATACAAGCTTAAATATAAAGTAATCAAGAATCACACAAGTAAATAATGAATCTAAATGATTTTATTAAATCTCATATTTCAATAACTGCAAATATTTGTTATAATCCCTTGGCTTTTTAAGACAAAAATAATGTGTAAATGAAGTTGAAATCCCCGTGAATCTAAACGAACACATCTTTTGCAAATACGAATCCCAGATCCCAGGCACAATCAAAATGAATTCTTGACAATAAAAATATATAATACTAGGATTCATTTTCATCTGAATTAAATATATACGCCTATAATTAACGCGATTTATACCCAATTCTATCAGGCTTAGAAATCAAGTTCAAGAATGCAACACAGATTTTCCAATACATTGCAAAATAGGGAAGAAACAAGATAAAATATGCCTTAATGCAATAAGACACTGTTAAAATGATTTACAAATCTTGAAAACAATTGAAAAGAGTCCGATTAAAACGATTTACACAAACTTCATGTTTACTTTCAAAATCGAATATTGCAAGTTTCGTCAACAAAAAAATGTATAAAGATTTCGATTAAAAAATATTAAATTAATCGATTAATGCCGGTACCGCTTGTCAGAGGCGCCACTTGAGCTCTCTGGATAAGCCCCGCCTATTGACCGGTCTGTCTCTTCTTGTCTGTGTCTTAACTTTAGGAAATATGCAAAATTTTGAGCAGAAAAGAAATGAAGTAACATGTTATCATAGATTTAAGGAAAGCCCAGTTGTCGATCAGTCCCCAAAATCAAGCCAAGATGCCAAGTTGACGGTAGATAAAATTACAGTTTATATTGGTATCACATAATGGAAAAGTGTCAAAAATATCTTATATACAGATGCTCCCAAGAGCAACAAAACTTTCGGGATGACCTAATATTAGCGGTAAGCAAATTTTTTATGAAGAATCTTTTGTACGCTAGACTCAAGCAGCACAAATGTACAAGATTCCTCACATTTTCGTCATGTAGTGCCAAATTTCGTTTACTTCTAGTTGCAGTTACAT
This sequence comes from Tetragnatha versicolor, assembly GCA_024610705.1. Lineage (NCBI taxonomy): Eukaryota > Metazoa > Arthropoda > Arachnida > Araneae > Tetragnathidae > Tetragnatha > Tetragnatha versicolor. The sequence goes on from JANDEH010000001.1 coordinate 62,838,448, forward strand.
AAACCTGACATATTTGGGATGAGCTGTGCTACTAGGGGAAAAGAACATATTTCGTTGTTCCGCAGTTGATCGCTTCCCTAGCACTGATGCTCATACCAAATATGTCAAGTTTATGTAATTGCAACTAAAAATAAACGAAATTTCACCATAGATGACAAAATTTGGACGAATCTTGAACGTATGTGCTGCTTGGGTTGAGAGGTGTCTCGAGGGAAGAATCATTTTTGACGATTTATACCAAGTTTTCCCCGGAAGCGTTCTCTTAGCCTCACGGTAAAATGTTATATTTTATAGCTAAAAATCATTTTTGTGCGTACTCTTACTCTCCTTTCCCCTTACGTAAAAAATTCACTGCAACAACGAATCTGTATTTTTTAAACTATAGTCTAGAAGCCAATAAGGAAGTTGAATGTGTCAGATTTTCCTAAGCATTCAAGTTTATAGTTTTTGTATGGTGAAGTGAAATATCTAGTAAATTTTTCAAAAAAGTGTACAAGTAATTAAATATTTTAATTTATAAGTTGAGAAAAACATGTGACTGAAAACGCGAAGTGTGTTTTCATGTTCTGTGACGTAGAATTCCATCGGACCAAACTGCAATTAAAATTGGGGTTCTATGTTGTAGTCACCAGAAGTCTAAAAGGTTTATTCAAGCTATCAAATCAGACACTTAAGAAAAAAATTATAACTATCCCTAAGAAAGTACGCGACTTTGTTGAGCAAAAGGTGTAGTTAAAATTTTTTTCTGAAGTGTCTGATATGAGAGGTTTTAATAAACATTTACCTACTAGACTTCTGGTGACGGTCCGAAATCCACGGCAAAAATTAAGTAAACAAGACAGAAATTTAAGGCTAACGAAGCTCATGTGGTGTGATGTCACTGAACGTGCGAATTCTTAGCGTTTTCGCAAGCTTCGAAAAAGACGATTTTTGTTTTTTTTTGCCATCGAAAAATTTCTCAATCAGACTCAAATTTTGTGTAGTTGCTTATTTTTGCATAAAGAATCGATTAAAAAATTTTTTTAAAAATGATGCAACTTCCTTATTCCTTTACATTTGATGGGCAGAATCAATTTTAACGTATTGGGGAGACTGTTGTATTCCTTCGGACTAAAATCACGTTTTAATTTTTCTAAGACAGGTAAAATCACATTTCGACCATTTGAAGCACCCAATCTATACAGGGTGTCCCATAAATAATGGGTCACACTACTAGGGGGGATAGTAGACACCTAGACGAGTCAGAATCACATAGGATTTGGGGGTCCCAGACTAAATCCCAGGGAGTTAAAAATGGAGCGACACCCCTAAAAATTATTGAAAGATTCAATTTTTAGAAGAACTACTATTGGTAAAAATTTAATTATGGTCCTAAAATTGTGGTTTAATATGATCTTTAAAACTATTTCAAACGTTTTCAGTTTAAATTTTTTTTATTACAAAAAAAGTTTAACAAAACCACAAAAAATGTGAAAATTCTGCCAAAACCTCATTTTATATTTCAAAATCCTTTATTTTGATTTTATAATCTGAAAGATCATAGTTGAAAACCCTTAAGTCCAAAGTGTCACGTAAAAACCATCAATATTAAACGCTTGAGATCCTGTTAAAGTTCGTTTTTTGCTTGCGCAAACTGGTTTCCTATAGCCTTTTCCAAAACGGCAGTTTGCGGACGCAAAAAACGGACTTAAACCATGCTTTAACAGGCTCTCAAGAATTTAATATTGATGGTTTTTACGTGACACTTTGGACTTAAGGGTTTACAACTATGATCTTTCAGATTCCCTCTGAGCGTGACGTCATTTATGGACGGCCCCCTTAGCCAACGATAGTAAACGGGTGACGTGATTTTTTTGCTTTAGTATTTTTTATTTTATTTAAAATATACCGATTTTTTATGTATATAGATGGTCTAACTGAGGTTAGAGGGGTAAATGTCTCTTCCTCTTTCGATCAACTGCCCCTCAGCTTCTTCCTTTCTCCCCTCAGAGTCGGTCAAAATCACGTGACCTTTTTACTATCGTTGGTTAAGCAGTATGTGCAATCATAGAAATAATTTGGCTTTTATATCTCTTTTCCTTCTTAATGCACCATTCTGGTTGGCCGTAGGGAAAAAATTTTTTTTGAGCTACACTAACGGAAGAGGTATCAAAAGTTGCGTAATTTTACACAGATTATGAAAATAGTAAAAAAAATAAAATTGCATGTCATCTTTGGGGCTCTACCTCACCTTGAAGTTTTGTAAATTTTTAGTTTTTCAGACCTATATACCGTATTCCTAAATTAATAAAATATTCAAGTTCAAAGGGAATTTTATTACAGAAGTAAACGAAACATGACTTTGAAAAACATAATAAACAAAATGGATCTTATATTAAAATAACCAAACTTAAATTTTAAATTTATTCTTGTGTCCAAAATTTGGCATTTCTGCTCGAGATTGTAGCCGTGTTCTGATGAAGCCATCTCTGGAACTAACATCAGTTACACTTTGGGAGGCATCAGTAACTAGTTTCACACATCTTTCCAGAGATTGTGTGTGGCAAGGAAAGTCAACTATGTCCATGCTCTAACACTTTGCTATAGTTTGAAGGTCCTCAATTGAAATATGTCTAAGGACCGGTGGAGATGTAATCTGACACTCGCCCCATTCGATTATTTCAGAGTAATCCGTTGCAGAGAAGTTAATTTTTGGATGCTTAAAAATCCTACAGTTAATGTTCCTTTCAGCTTCTCTAGCCTTTATAATTCTTCGGAAAGCTAGTTCCCGGATATAATCTCTTTCATCACACAACAAACTGATAAGTAAGTTTTCAGGGTGTGCAAAGAAAGCGTTTCTTTGTACAACAGAATTCACAACACATCTCAAATTTTTTGGTAAAAATCGAGAGTAAGTTACTAACTGAAAAATGTGTTTGGCTCCATCCTTAAAAGAGGCATTTTGCTTTATAAGAAACCAAATTGAAGCGTATACTTTAACCACGTAGTTAACTAGCAATTTCAAATTTTCAGATAGATTAAGAGTACTTACGTAAAGTCTGAGAATACGGTTTGCAGAAGTCAGCCATCTGGAGTGGGCCATTTTTCCAGGTTGACGATTAGCCAGCTCAGGAGAACATAAACCAATCGAGACAGCTTGGCAGATCTCATAGAGATATTTCTGATCCGTACTTAGTTCTTTGACCAAATTTTTAGGCAAGTCAGGCAAATTACCAGAGACAGCACAAAAAGATACAATGGTTTTGAATTAACATAGAGCTAATTCTTTTCCAATAGGTCCAGAATATTCAGTAGGACCAGAAGTGCGACCATCTAAGGTCAAGAATAAGTGACGAAGGGGTAACTCGTTGGTATGAAGCAAACACACACACCATTGTAACGGTCTTTCAAAATGCTTCTCTAAATATTGAATCACACCACCTTTCCAACCTGTGTTAGTTGCCGTTCCATCACATCCAACACAAATCACTTCATTTAAATCCAAACCTTGATCCTCTAGATAAGTTGTGATGGAATTACAAATTTCCTTTGCAGTGCCTCGATTTGGCGATGTGTGTCCCAAATAAAATGATCCAGGTTCAGCTAAAATTGAAATGTGCTCTTGTAGAACTTCTTTGCGATGGTAACGATCCCCTATTTTCTCATTTATCATGGTTCTGTCTTTTCTTCCGTCAAAGTAAATGCTTTTTGGTACAAAACCTTCAACCTCTTTTGATGCTTCTTCTCGGGTTTTCGATACTGCTCTGTGTATTTTGTTTCTATCAATCACTAAAGTCATATCATCTTCTGATACTAAACCAATGTCGGCTAAAACTGCAGAAGCAAAAGCAGCAGCAGATCGGGTTGATAAACCGTATCTATCACAAACCTTAGCTACTGTTGGAAGCGTCAAAGTATTCCGACTCACTTTAGAAGTGGATGGTGTATCTGTCGAAGACGTGGTTTCGGGGATTCACAATTTTCTAAGGCACAATTGGTATTTGAGGTAGAACACAACTTTTTTGATGCCCTTACCGACTCTTCAATTTTTCTCTGCTGTAGTTTCATCAATCTAGCTGTTTCTTTCTTATCAACGCCGCTTATAACCATTTTCCTGTCATTTCTTTGATCCAACAAAAAACTTCTCTCATTGATAGGAACTTTCTTAGGTTTCAAACACGGACATGATTCAAATGAACTGCATTTACAAGCAGCGGTATCAAATAGTTTCTCAGATGACTCTAAAAAACACTCCAGGTTGTTTTGAAAAATAACATTTCGTTTGTTTTAAGGGTATCTTTTCAGACTGAGGTAATTTTTTAAATAATATTTCAGTAATTGAATAACTCGTTGTTTAGTTACGATTGAAATGGAAGCTTTTGTCCAAATATTGTTGATCTCTTCAGAAACAATTGCAAATACATCTGAATTGGGAGGATCCTGTCCATTATTCTTCCATTTCAGTCGCTCTTGACATATAAAATGCATTTAATGACGTCTCATATAGTTGGTAGCTGTCTATCGTCAAGTTGTTCATATGGTCCCAATATAGAACAAGTAGTATCACTACGCCTTGAACTCATTTTTTAAATCAAAACTGCACTTTAAAACAGTACTTTTAAAGCATAAAAATAACTTTTGCTACGAAGAAAACACTCGTAAGTAAAGTTCTCAAAACAAGTTGAAACTTGACGGAATTAAAAGGTTGAAAAGTTACGTGCAAATTGAAACTTGCCGTGCCTCCTATGCTATGCCCCACGCCGCCTTCCCTTTCATGGATGGAGAAAGTGTCCAAAGGGGTAATTTTCTAAAGTTCAAGCAGTTCTAGCTCTGATATAAAAAGAACGCCTTCAAATCAATCCGATTAAACGAAATAAACAACCAGTCGCTTTTTTCCTGAAATCAAAGCAGGCCTAAAGTATGCCCCATAGAGGTATGCACAGAAGTGCAGATGGCTTGTGCAGAATGCACGGGCAGATAAGCAAATGTTTTTCACGAATGAAAACAGACAGTATGCATTGCATATAAAGAATATTTTTTAAAGTTCAGATTAGAAGCCGAAATTAGGAATAGAGCGAATAATCTCCATAGAAAGGGTAATTTCTAAAACTTTAACGAAAGGTAGAGCCCTGAAGATATAGTTTAATTTTGTTTTTAAAAATATTTTTGTAATCTACAATCAATTACGCAAATTTTGAGAGGTCTTCCGTTAACGAAAGCCAAAAAAAATTTTTTCGGGACACCCTAGTGTATATTAGTTCCTCATAAAAATCAAGAACAAAATGGGAGGGTTTAATCTTAGGTTCTTTTAATGTTTTGTAAAAATATCAGCATTTTTTTTAAACTTCAAGGCTTTTGCAGCACGATTTATTATCCGAACGAGCTTAAATTGTGCATACATTATTCTTTTCCATAGGGGGGGCGTCACCAAAGGAATTCCCCTCAAAAAATTTTACCATACAAATATGGACCACCCAAATAGGTATCGAAGAGTACGTACGTACAAGACCATTGAAATTTTTGCAGCGAGAATCATAATTCAACTTACTCTTTACCACATGAAAGTTATGCACAACAATAAATATTTAATTTATATTGACCTTTGAAAGCTTACGACTTACAAACCCTCTGAAGTTGAAAACTAGCTCTAGTAAAATCCTGGAGAATTAGCACAATGATTTTCCAGTCTGGATCATACTTATGCAAATCATTAGAATTTGCTAATCCGCTGATCCTAGTGAAAGCCTACGCTGATAAAATACTATACCTAGAACAGAAGCTGAAAAGTTTGGACTGCTACGGTTAAGAGTTGATAAAAACAAAGTTTTAAGACCTTTCTGACTTTTGCAATGATTTCAGGTTAACATGTGTATTGTGATTATCTTCATGCTATAATACAGTTATGGGAAGAAAACTGAAGTAAATAAAATCGATGTATAACATTTAGGCTCAAAAAGTTTATGCAATGTGTAAATAAATTAAAACCTTTATAAATTACTCTGGTCTATATTGATCATAATAATCTCAAACTCTGAAGAAGTTGGAGCAGTCTAGACTGCAAAGTTTCTCGACCGTATGACGTCACAACGCGGAAGAAAAAAACTGAGTAAACTAAAATCCTGTTGGATTGCTCGGAGGAGTTAAAGTACGCAAATCTTGATAAAAAGGCGCTATAATACACGGGTTTAACAAACTAAACATATTAATACACTGAACTTCTTAATTTCACTCAAAAATCATTCACCAACTAGGGAGCTACATTTTTTTAGCAGTCAACGTTTTCAACGTTGCATTCTGGTAAAGCGAGAATATGCAAGCTGAAATTGCACACACAAACGATCGACATAACGAAATTTTCAACAATGAAGTTCGAGCAGTTTTCTTCTGGAGGTAAGAATATAACCTAGAAAAGCTTCCAGTATTTAAAGAAAAAATAAGTTCAATAATTACTTTCCTTAAGTTCACATAGATAAGAAAATTTGAATTGGAAGTTATTAAGTAACTCAAAAAATCAAAGTAAACCCAAGTTGAGAGATCAAGCAATAAAACAGAGTTAAAAATTCAATCTATATCAATTTATTTAAAAAAAAAGCACATTCTACACACATTGAAAGTTATAAGAGACTTAATGCAAAAACGCACCTTAAAATATTCAACAAAATTATCATTCATCAAAAAAACATCCAATAAAATTCTCAATGTTCACTAAAAAAATTACACAAAATATAGTCTATCTTTGGTTCAGTAAAAACATCGCTTTCCTTTTTTTACCTCTCTCCCTTGTCAAGGATTTAGTGCACATCGCAATGCTAGCCTTCATCTTCCTCGTTTGAACTTGGTCTGTAGTTCTGGTAGTAGACTACCTTTTTCAATCCGAATCACTAGAATCTGCTTAGAAAAACAGGTCCTTATATTTTTCAGCCTTCAAGAGTCTGATGAACCATTTAATCAAATTACTGTGCGAACCAATTAATTTCTTCAATTGTGTTGCAATTTCTTTTCTTCGTAAGTCAGAGTCAGGTTCACTACCTAACTCAGAGTCAAGTTCACTCCCTAAGTCAAGAGTCTTCCACTCCAGGGAAAGAGTACGTACTTTTTGCTTCGTTTTAATCCCTTCTTCTTTTTCCACAGAATCCAAGAATAGACTTGTTTCATCTGGTTTTCGAGCGGCCATGATCTATCGGTCAGCTCCGCTTGTAAAAGGAAAAAATCGTCGTCTGTAAGAGGAAGGTAGAAAGCACCTGCTGACGTCCATGCGATCCCATTTTATAGAAAGTGTGTGTTGAGTTGAGATGTTTATTTCTGATTAAGTTTGATCACAGAGTATTGAGCAATTAGCTCCACGAAAATATACCTTCAGATCCATATTATATACCGAGAAATATAACTGCCGTGTACGAAGTGTATATTTGGACGGCCAAAACGGCCAGTGGCGCATGCGCTGTAGGTCTCGTGGTTACGTAGCAGTCTCGGCGCTTAGTGATGGAACCAATGGAACGCCGAGCCGTGGAAATTAGAGTAGAGTGTAGTTGAAAAAAGGTCGTCCAAATATACAGTGCCAAAACGAGTATAGGTGGTGTGACAACAGGCTATAAAAACCAAGGGGGGAACTTTTAGCAGTCAAGCTGTTTTTTGTGGAAATTCAAGATTTCGACTATTGGTAATCATTGATGGGGTTATGAAACACACTTCTTAAAATTGTTAGCTTTTTTTATCATTTTTTAAATGAAGTGTCTAAATCCACGAAATTTGACCCATGCTTAAGTATTAGCGAATGTCATTAGAGTTGAGTTGGACAGTGCCTTTTTTAAATTAATTTAAAAAAAGTGTTATCCCGAGAATAGACGAGATTAGTGTGACGTTTTTTGTTTTGTTTGGAAACGTAAATTCAGTCTGTGATTGGTTCCGTGAACTGTACGGACAGTACGGATCCGTATGTAACCAATCACGAATCGAATCAACGTTTCCAAACAAAACAAGAAACCGGAAGTGACGTTTTCACTAATCTCCTCTATTGAAGGTGTAGCCTAAGTGACGTCACTTCTGCTTTCAATCGCCCGTATCTCAGACCAATCAATCCAAAGGAATTGATTTAAAAAGATTTAACCGTTGGCCGAATACGGTTTCATACAAGTGCCTAAGCGTAAGCTTACGAACTAACTTAAACTTAACCAATGATCAAATTTCAAAAAAAAACATTTCAAAATTTTTTTTCAAAGAAGCTCTATCGAGATTAAATTACATTTAAAAAAGTCTTGTATTCCTGATTGGTTGGATGAAATTTTTCTTTGAAATTGCAAGTTTTTTTTAAATAAAATAATAACCGGGGATAGAAACCAAGAACTGCTGCATTCTATAAGCTGTTCATTTAGAATAGGCGCCTGAGACGAAATGTATTATACTCGAATGAAACTTAAGTTGAGCCTTTGACGTCATGGCCACCCGGAAGCAAATCTGAGTAAACAGAAAGCCTGCTGGGTTGCTAGAAGCTCTTATTGGCTGGCGAGTTTGAGAGCGAGTTGTACTACTAAGCGCTACGCCACTTAAAAAAAATAATAATGAACATTTTATGCATATCGGGATGAAAAGATGCTTAATATACGTGGATTTAAAAAACTGATCATTATTCAAAATTGAAGCTCTAAATTTCACTCAAAATTCAGACAACGCGCGGGGAACTTCTTTCTTTGGTTGCTCTACTCTACAGGCTAAAATTAAGTTACAACTGAGTATAGAAGCCGTTACTTATAGTATTTATCATCGAACAATTTTTCCTTGTGCAATGATAAGGCAGCCTAAACAGAAGTAGTAGTTAAAATACTGTAAAAGAATCGGTCACTGAAGTTGCGTGATGAGCGTTCTTAGTTGTTATTGAGAGTTTTTATCCTGTTTCAGGCGCTTATTCTAAATGAACAGACTCTAAACAAGCATTCTATCCACTGCTTCTGTGAAGATTCAGTAACCTTATAGCTTATTATATAAGCTTCCTTATTGGGTTAACTTTTGACTCTATTGACTAATGTTGCAGATTTCGAAAAGTTCCCTTGTGATGAAGGCTCATCCCCATGGGAGGGATTCTGAGTAAAAAAAACATTCCCGTGCCACCCATCCTAAAATTCGCAATCGTCCAATGGGAACTTTCCCTTCTTTCAGGTTAAAACCAATCACACGAAAGAATGAGAAGTACCTGAAAAGTGATGGATAATTACAAATTATAAAATATTTTTTATATATACGATGCACTAACCTCCCTAATAGCACAGCTCATACAAAATATGCCAAGTTTACATAACTGCAATATAAATTGAATGTAATTAGGCCATATATGACAAAAACTGGACGAATCTTGAACGTTTGTGCAGCTAAATGGGCATTTGTTAGATACCTGTAAGCAGTTTGGCTCACATCACACGATTATTATTTTGGCACTGTCTAGCTCCACGAAAGTAACAACTCAACTCTAGCGAATTTGGCTAATACTTTAGCATTGGTCAACTTTCGTGGATATAGACACTTCGTAATATTTTTAATTCGCATTTCCTAAGCACATGTTGCGATAAGCCAAATCCCGTAGTGGAGCACAACACGAGTGACATAGGAGAAATGCTGATGGTAGAGGAATAGTAGATCAGTTTGTAGAAAATTCGTCTATTAGGTCATCCCGAAAGTTTTGTCGCTCTTGGGAGCATCTGTATGCAATGTATTTTTTGGTACTTTTCCATTAAGGTAAACCAGTAAAGTACTTCTACTTCTATCTAAAGCCAATTTGGCGAATTTTGGCTCTTTTTTTGTTGGCTCACTTTTCCAGCTTTCCTAGTTTCTACGATTAATAAGATTTTGTTTACTTCAAGTTGCCATTAATTGAAAACTTTCAAAATTAAAATTCAAAGTAATTTAATTTTAAGTCATATTAAGATTGTAATAAATTAAAACTCATTTCATACTACTTTTGTAGAGTGGCGGTAGAATTTCCAGCGATCTAGATTCCTGTAAATGATCTTTCGGATATATCCTAATAGAGGGTTAGGAGTAGCAATCCAGCAATTTAATATGGATGATTGTGATCAAACTCTCCGTATGCCTCAGAAAAAATTTAAATCTAAGTTAAACTTTCCACACTTGTAAAAAATATTTAAAACTTTAATTGTTTTAGGGAAATAGCCAGTTAATTCTAATTTAAAAATCTTAACTTTAGGAAACATGCAAAATTTTGAGCAGAAAAGAAATGAAGTAACATGTTATCATAGATTTAAGGAAAGCCCAGTTGTCGATCAGTCCCCAAAATCAAGCCAAGATGCCAAGTTGACGGTAGATAAAATTACAGTTTATATTGGTATCACATAATGGAAAAGTGTCAAAAATATCTTATATACAGATGCTCCCAAGAGCAACAAAACTTTCGGGATGACCTAATATTAGCGGTAAGCAAATTTTTTATGAAGAATCTTCTGTACGCTAGATTCAAGCAGCACAAATGTACAAGATTCCTCCAATTTTCGTCATGTAGTGCCAAATTTCGTTTACTTCTAGTTGCAGTTACATAAACCTGACATATTTGGGATGAGCTGTGCTACTAGGGGAAAAGAACATATTTCGTTGTTCGGCAGTTGATCGCTTCCCTAGCACTGATGCTCATACCAAATATGTCAAGTTTATGTAATTGCAACTAAAAGTAAACGAAATTTCACCATAGATGACAAAATTTGGACGAATCTTGAACGTATGTGCTGCTTGGGTTGAGAGGTGACTCGAGGGATGAATCATTTTTTGGCGATTTATACCAAGTTTTCCCCGGAAGCGTTCTCTTAGCCTCACGGTAAAATGTTATATTTTATAGCTAAAAATCATTTTTGTGCGTACTCTTACTCTCCTTTCCCCTTACGTAAAAAATTCACTGCAACAACGAATCTGTATTTTTTAAACTATAGTCTAGAAGCCAATAAGGAAGTTGCATGTGTCAGATTTTCATAAACATTCAAGTGTTCCTTATGGTTTTTGAATGGTTAAAATGAAATATCTAGAAAATTTTTCAAAAAATTGTACAAGTAATTAAATATTTTAATTTATAAGTTGAGAAAAACATGTGAGTGAAAACGCGAAGTGTGTTTTCATGTTCTGTGACGTAGAATTCCATCGCACCAAACTGCAATCAAAATTGGGGTTCTATGTTGTAGTCACCAGAAGTCTAAAAGGTTTATTCAAGCTATCAAATCAGACACTTAAGAAAAAAATTATAACTATCTCTAAGAAAATACGCGACTTTGTTGAGCAAAAGGTGTAGTTATAATTTTTTTTCTGAAGTGTCTGATATGAGAGTTTTAAAAACATTTACCTTCTAGACTTCTGGTGACGGTCCGAAATCCAAGGCAAAAATTAAGTAAACAAGACAAAAATTTAAGGCTAACAAAGTTCATGTGGTGTGACGTCACCGAACGTGCGAATAGACGACATTAGTGTGACGTCACTTGCTTGTTTGGATACGTTGATTCCATCCGTGATTGGTTCCGTACGGAATTACTTCCAATAACGGATGAAATCAACGTATCCAAACAAGCAAGTGACGTCATGACTAATATCGTCTATTCGTAGCGTTTTCGCAAGCTTCGAAAAAGACGATTTTTTTTGCTATCGAAAAATTTCTCAATCGGACTCAAATTTTGTGTAGTTGCTTATTTATGCATAAAGAATCGATTAAAATTTTTTTTAAAAATCATGCAACTTCCTTATTCCTTTACATTTGATGGGCAGAATCAATTTTAACGTATTGGGGAGATTGTTGTATACCTTCGGACTAAAATCACGTTTTAATTTTTCTAAGACAAGTTAAATCACATTTCAACCAGCACCCAATCTATATAATAGTCCTAACCTTAGTAAATAGGGTGATATTTTTTATTAGGTTAAATTTCCAAAATTGGATTTTTAATTAATTTTAATAACTTGACGAAATTCATGTCGGAAATTTGTGCTTATGGAAAGACCCAGTGGTATCTGTGGACACCCATAAAAAGTAAGTTTTAACTGTAAAAATAGCTAAAAATGAACACTTCTTATTGATGTATTACCTTTTTATTAACAATGAGGAAGTTGCATGATTTTTTTTTATTTTTTTAATCGATTCCTCTTGCAAAAATAAGCAACTACCCAAAATTTGAGGCCGATCGAGAAATTTTTTGATTGCCAAAAAAATTAACAAAAATCCCCTTTTTAAAAGCGCGCGAAAACGCCAAGAGTTTGGATGTGACGTCATCTTATACTAAACATTGTTGTAAAGCAATGGAGTTGATGGTATTATTGTTGACGTCATCTTATAGTTTAAACAATAAACGTTTTCAGTCACGTGTTTTTTTCTTGACTTTTAAATTAAAATATTATATTACCTGTACATTTTTTTGAAAAACTGACTAGATATTTCATTTTACCATACAAAAAACCATACAGAACACTTGTTTGTTTTTGAAAATCTGACACATGCAACTTCCTTATTCCTCTCATTAATAAATCCGAAATCGATTTTTTCTAAGACATTTCTCACTTTAGCAATGATTTTAGGTTAACATGTGTATTGGGATCACCTTCATGCTATAATACAGTTATGGGAACAAAACTGAAGTAAATAAAATCGATTTTAAATATTTAGGATCAAAAAGTTTATGCAATGTGTAAATAAATTAAAACCTTTATAAATTACTCTGGTCTATATTGATCATAATAATCTCAAACTTTGAAGAAGTTGGAGCAGTTTAGACTGCAATGTTTCTCGACCCTATGACGTCACAACGCGGAAGAAAAAACTGAGTTAACTGAAATCCTGTTGGGTTGCTCGGAGGAGTTTCAGTACGCAAATCATAATAAAGGCGCTATAATACATGGGTTTAACAAACTAAACATATTAATAAACCGAAGTTCTTAATTTCACTCAAATCATACACCAACTAGGGAGCTACATTTTTTTTTAGCAGTCAGCGTTTTCAACGTTGCAGTCTGGTAAAGCGAGAATATGCAAGCTGAAATTGCACCAACACATGGGACACTCACAAACGATCGATGTAACGAAATGTTCAACATAGAAGTTAGAGCAGTCTTCTTCTGGAGGTAAGAATATAACCTAGAAAAGCTTCCACTATTTAAAGAAAAAATAAGTTCAATAATTACTTTCCTTAAGTTCACACACAGGTAAGAAAATTTGAATTGGATCACTTAAGTAATTTAAAAAATCAAAGTAAACTCAAATTGCGAGATCAAGCAATAAAGCAGAGTTAAACATTCCATCTATATAAATTTATTTACAAAAAAACACATTCTACGCACATTGAAAGTTATAAAGGAGTTTTAATGCAAAAACGCACCTTAAAATATACAACAAAATTATCTTTCATCAAAAAAAACATCCAATAAAATTCTCAATGTTCACTAAAAAATTACACAAACTATAGTCTATCCTTAGTTCAGTAAACATCGCTTTCCTTTTTTTTACCTCTTTCTCCCTTGGCATGGATTTAGTGCACATCTCAATACTAGTCTTCCACTTCCTCGTTAGAGCTTAGTCTCTAATTCTGGTAGTAGACTACCTTTCAATCCGAATCACTAGAATCTGGTTAGAAAAACAGGTTAGTATGTTTTTCAGCCTCCAAGAGTCTGATGAACCATCTAATCAAATTTCTGTGCGAACCAATTACGTCCTTTAATTCACTTGCAATTTCTGTTCTTCGTAAGTGAGAGTCAGGTTCACTCCCTAAGTCAAGAATCTTCCACTCCAGGGAAAGATTACGTACTTTTTGCCTTGTTTCAACCCCTTTTACTATTTCCACAGACTCCAAGAATAGATTTAAATCATCTACCGGTCGAATGGCCATGATCAGCTCTGCTTGTAAAAGGAAAAAATCGTCGTCTGTTAGAGGAGGGTTGAAAGCACCTGCTGATATCCATGCGATACCATTTTATAGAAATTGTGTGTAGAGTTGAGATATTTATTTCTGATTAAGCTTGATCACAGAGTATTGAGCAATTAGCTCCCCGAGATACCTCCAGATCCATATTATACACCATGAAATATAACAAACGAGTATAGGTGGTGTGACAACAGGCTATAAGCACTGAGCTATAAAACAAGGATTTCCATCTTCTTTTAATAATTTTCCCCATCTGTTAAACCAGTTATATACACAGAATGAAACGACCATTCTAAATTTTGCTCATAATATTTTAAAAAACAGGCATGGGTGGATTAAAAGATGGTCATGCGGGGATTTCCCCGATTGCTTCTAGCCCCAAATGCCCCGATTGCTGCGAGCAATCGGGGCAATTTAACCTTCCGCGCCGGCACGTTTGGTCGCTTGTTATAATATCGGAGGTTGTCACTCCAGTTTTATAGCTCAGTGGCTATAAGTGCCAATAGGGGAACTTTTAGCTTTCAAGCTGTTTAGTTTTGTTGAAATTCAAGATTTTGACTATTGGTAATCATTGATGGGGTTATGAAACGTATTTCTTCAAGTTTTAAGATTTTTTATCATTATCTTTTTTAATTAATTTTTGAAAATTACGATCGCTAGAATTAGAGGTGGGGCCTACGTGACGTCACTTCTGGTTTCTCTCGCCGTCACATTGTTAGGAGTTTTCTGTATTAAAATATGTCATAATTACCTTAAAAAATGTTTGTGGGAAAATACAAGCGTATTTTTGAAATCAGGAGAGAATTTTTAATAAATTTAAATTGAAAATTTAGAATTTTAAGAGATACTACAATTCTCCATTATCCATTATTTTCCTCATCCAAAATATGTCAAGTTTACGTAACTGCAACTATAAGTAAACTAAATTTGGCCTTACATGACGAAAATTGGACGAATTTGGAAAGTTGGGAAGTGGTACTTACAAGTACCGTCGGTAAATATAAAGGGTTAAGTAAGCTAGCAGGTAAAAGTTATTTTAAGCTACCTAAACGCTATATAACGAATAAAAATTATTTATAGTACACAATGCAGTGCAAATAGTTGAATTTAATAATATGATGTAAATTTTATATTTTATATCGTTATCGCATACTGTTCACTTTTTTAGCAGCTCATGTTTTCAGGAAGCAATTTTCATTCAACATAAAATCTTTTAAATACAATATAATTTCACTAAAAATTATTTTCTACATAAATTTTCGAAAATTTAGCCAAAACAAGTTCTTACTAATAAGAAAGTTAAAAAATAAATTTTTGATTGATTTTATTTTTGATTTTGACTTTATGGTAATTATATCTCGGATTTTTAGTTTTTAATTTATTTTATTTAAAACTACACATTGGGAAGTGGATCCTTGCATTAATTTAAAAACTTACTGTATAATTTACAATTTTAAAAAGAATAATTTTCAATAAAACTTCGGTTTTTTTTTTAATTTACAATTTTAAAGGAATGTTTTTCAATAAAACTTCGGTTTTTATTTTAATTCTTTTCATAAATGAAAAATATGCATACATGCTCAAAAACCATCTTATTTTACATATTACGATTCTTTATGCATTTTCTTCAATATCTTAGTTTCCTTAACGGCGTATATCAATAAGATTTTATAATATTTTTTGAGCGAACGGAAGATTCGTCTTCATTTTGAAGTCCCGCTGAAAGAAACCTCGGACATTCATCTGGGCTGATCTTTTGACAAAAACCGGCTCGTGGAGAGTTGAGCCGAATCCTTTATTCCTTCGAAGAGAAAAATAATACGCATTCCCCATTTCTCACCCAAAGCCCTACATTTCAATCATTATATGAGCCGAGGGTATGAAGAAAAGAACCATCTATAGTTTTTATCCCATACACTACAGTAAACATAAAACCTTAAAAAAAGCCTAAATTTCTGAATTTCAATTTTGAGAATTTCTGTGCTGGTTTTAAGATTTTAATACTTTAGAAAATACAACTCAATTGAAATTTTTAAAATTAATGTTTCTTAAAAATTTACTTTTCTTTTAAATTGAAACTTTCAAATTTAAAGCAGCTAAAACTCCGCTTTAATATGTTTTCGTCACTCCCGTAAATCATTCGATTATAACGTCTTCATAATTCTTTATTTTAAGTCAATAGTTTTAAAGGTTCTTAATATGTTTGAATATGAATTATAAGTCAAATACTATGTAAGAAAATAATTGCGGTGACTAAATGTGTCAAATTTTGTAAATCATGATTTTAATACTATTTGGGGACATTATACTATTTTGTTAATTCTATTTCACTTCGCATTGTGCATTAAAGTCAGGTTGAAAAGTAAGGTAAATGATTCCATACGATTCTGATATTATTTGTAAGTAATATAAATCTTTGTTTTACACTACTAGAGAGCTACCGCCCCCTGCTCGCTATCGCTAGCCAACCCCCGTTAACTGCTGACGTAGACACGTTTGAACCGCTTCGCAATTCCTCACAAAACCCTGCTCACTGCACTTACTCACTTTATAAAACATTCTTAAAACAGGGTTAGTACTTCTCCGGGGTATTCTTTCGAAAATGGTGGATATACATTCAGTAGCGGAAATTTAACAGTTCCTTTATGGTAACATTAATTGGCGGGTCGCCTTATAATTCCAAGAAAATTAACAACAGAGCAATGTAACATTCCTTTACCATTTCCCCAAGGTAATGTTTTTTTCACAGATCCATTAAGAAGCACTGAAACATCTCAGGAATAAATTTAACGTTCTTAAAATTTGTAACTATTTTCATCGATTGGCTGTGAAAAATGTAGTAATTACCGTAAACATCACGAAAATTTAGAATTTTATCTTCATGAGAACAAACAAACGTCGAAGTTGTGTCAGTTTCATAGCAATGACACGAATGTTTAGACTTCAAACATTTTCGATTTTTATCTTAATTTCTAAAACAGTCCCCCGTGTTATCTAGTTGTTTGCGTTTTGGCATTATGAAATAAGGTGTCACATTTTACTACCTTAAAAAACATACTTGCAAAAGAATATAAAAATAATAATAATCTCTCTATTCTAAAAAAAAGTTTTTGGTGAACGGTTTCCAGGGAAAGGCTTTTTAATTACTGATCCGTATAACACATATTTGGTATCAAACTGTCCGGATTCTTTTGAGGATGTGCAAAGTGCCTTTAGAATTTCAAAAAAAAATCTCAATTTTAAAATATTTCCATTTTTTTAGATTACGGATAAGGTTGCAGTTATAAAGCAAGAAACTATGAATTTCAAAAAAAATTGAAAACATATTTCACTGGTTTTTAATATTCAAATAAATTAAATAATCATCTTTCTATTTATAACACGAATTTAAAAAATATATTTTGGGTTGTTTTTAACAATATTTATATTTCTGTTGTTTAAACGGTTTTAATTATATTTAAAACTTATGTATAAATAATTTATCTTTTATTTTTTAAATAACAAATTAATATTTTTACATTTATCTTTGTCGTTGTGGCAACCTAATCATTACCATATTTACAACAAAATATAAACTCGCTTTCGGAAATTTTGAACTTTTGCATTTATTTTTTACAATTATTATTATTTTTATATTCTTTTGCAAGTATGTTTTTTAAGGTAGTAAAATGTTACACCTTATTTCATAATGCCAAAACGCAAACAACTAGATAACACGGGGGACTGTTTTAGAAATTAAGATAAAAATCGAAAATGTTTGAAGTCTAAACATTCGTGTCATTGCTATGAAACTGACACAACTTCGACGTTTGTTTGTTCTCATGAAGATAAAATTCTAAATTTTCGTGATGTTTACGGTAATTACTACATTTTTCACAGCCAATCGATGAAAATAGTTACAAATTTTAAGAACGTTAAATTTATTCCTGAGATGTTTCAGTGCTTCTTAATGAATCTGTGAAAAAAACATTACCTTGGGGAAATGGTAAAGGAATGTTACATTGCTCTGTTGTTAATTTTCTTGGAATTATAAGGTGACCCGCCAATTAATGTTACCATAAAGGAACTGTTAAATTTCCGCTACTGAATGTATATTAGGGCGTATCACGAAAAACTTTTTTTCGAAATTCAAAAAGGCATACTGAAAAAAAGTTGCCTTAGGGGTCACATATTCACCATGAAAAATTTCAGACCGATCAAAAAATGTTTAGGTCCCCCGGAATTGGGTCAAAGTTTTGGAAATTGCCTCATTTTTCAATAAATTGACCGAAACCTCCAAGATAAAATATTTATATAAAGTTCATAATTTTTCTAGGATAACCTACTACCAAACCTTATAGTTTGCAGTTGGTTTTATATTTTTACTACTCTTCGTTTAGAAGTAATAATTTTTTTAACAATACGAGATATTCGTGAAGTTGTTTTTCCTGCATTACTAAAGTTACCATAAATAAAGTTCTATCTACTCTAGAAAGTTGTAGTTAGTGTCATTTTGATAAGTATTTTATTTTTTAACATATTTTGTGCCCTGCACCAATTATTTTGGTTTTGTTTTACCCAAACTCCCTGTATAATTATAAAAATAGTACTAATTTTGTAATTTACACTAATATTTTTTAAACTGCTATGATATGAATTTATTAAAAGAAATTTATCCAAAAAATGCTCAAGATCCTCAGATAACAGTACATAATAATTTAACTTTCATATGTTTACTAATAATTCTAGCTATTCTAATTAAATGGAAAATATTTGATTTATCCTTTTTACAGACATTTTTTTTGGTAACGAGTGAAAATTATAACTACAAAGGACAAGTAAAACTAACGAAAAAAAGGACAATAATAAAATTACAAATAAAATAACATTTATTTTACATAATTAACAAGTATTTCTATATTAAGGGATACATACACTTACTTATATTACATACATACATTTTTATTACTTTGTTTATGAAGAAGCACCTGAGAAATCCCATTTGTTTCGAACTTGGGAAGGAATTTCCTGTCCAATAACCTGGATTTAATTAATACATCCCTATTTCTGAACCCAAAAACACAAAGGGAAGCTTCAATATGACTTCCTTTACAATTCTTTTAGCTGCTTGGGTGTGCAAAGGAATTTTAAACTCCTTTCTCTCACTCCATCCAGTTTCAACGATTAGCTCGATTTCTTCTTTTTAAGTTATATAGAAGTGGTGGTTCAGTTTCCGTCCCAGTTTATGATGTCAACGATATCATCCTCCTCGAAATTTACTTCAGGGGGTTTGAACACCTTTTTTCCTAGGGAATCTCTTTCTTGAGCTTCCTGTATTTTTTATTTTTCCATATACAGAACTAATGTTTTTTGAGGGTCAAATAACGTTTCAAAAAGATGATATGGGTGCACCATAAAGGCGTTCCTTTGTAAGGTAGATTTAAACTCATCGATTAGATCATATTCTAAGTGCCTTTTGCGAATTACCCAGGAAAAAGGGTTTTCATACCCCCTCAAGTAAATTTCGAGGCGGATGATATGGTAGGCATCATAAACTGGGAGTCTATTACTGTAAAGCCCTAGATCCTCTACCTTAAGTAGCGACATCACGCTCAATCGGCCGCCATTGTGGGGAGAACTCACTACTAGTGACGATAAGCAAGACTATCCAGACTAGTAGTGAGTTCTCCCCACAATGGCGGCCGATTGAGCGTGATGTCGCTACTTAAGGTAGAGGATCCAGGGCTTTATATTACTGTAACTGAACCACCACTTAATAAAACTTAAATAAAAAGAAGAAATCGAGCTAATCGTTGAATCTGGATTGAGTGATAGAAAGGAGTTTAAAATTCCTTCGCACACCCAAGCAGCTAAAAGAATTGTGAAGGAAGTCATACTGAAGCTTCCCTTCGTGTTAGTGGGTTCAGAAATAGGGATGTATTAATTAAATCCAGGTTATTGGACAGGAAATTCCTTCCCAAGTTCGAAACAAATGGGATTTCTCAGGTGCTTCTTCATAAACAAAGTAATAAAAATGTATGTATATAATATAAGTAAGTGTATGTATCCCTTAATACTTAATATAGAAATACTTGTTAATTATGTAAAATAAATGTTATTTTATTTGTAATTTTAATGTTGTCCTTTTTTTCGTTAGTTTTACTTGTCCTTTGTAGTTAGAATTTTCACTCGTTACCAAAAAAAATGTCTGTAAAAAGGATAAATCAAATAATTTCCATTTAATTAGAATAGCTTGAATTATTAGTAAACATATGAAAGTTAAATTATTATGTACCGTTATCTGAGGATCTTGAACATTTTTTGGATAAATTTCTTTTAATAAATTCATATCATAGCAGTTTAAAAAATATTAGTGTAAATGACAAAATTAGTACTATTTTTATAATTATACAGGGCGTTTCGCGTAAAATAAAACCAAAATAATTGGTGCAGGGCACAAAATATGTTAAAAAATAAAATACTTATCAAAATGACACAAACTACAACTTTCTAGAGTAGATAGAACTTTATTTATGGTAACTTTAGTAATGCAGGAAAAACAACTTCACGAATATCTCGTATTGTTAAAAAAATTATTACTTCTAAACGAAGAGTAGTAAAAATATAAAACCAACTGCAAACTATAAGGTTTGGTAGTAGATTATCCTAGAAAAATTATGAACTTTATATAAAAATTTTATCTTGGAGGTTTCGGTCAATTTATTGAAAAATGAGGCAATTTCCAAAACTTCGACCCAATTCCGGGGGACCTAAACATTTTTTGATCGGTCTGAAATTTTTCATGGTAAATATGTGACCCCTAAGGCAACTTTTTTTCAGTATGCCTTTTTGAATTTCGAAAAAAAGTTTTTCGTGATACGCCCTAATGTATATCCACCATTTTCGAAAGAATACCCCGGAGAAGTACTAACCCTGTTTTAAGAATGTTTTATAAAGTGAGTAAGTGCAGTGAGCAGGGTTTTGTGAGGAATTGCGAAGCGGTTCAAACGTGTCTGCGTCAGCAGTTAACGGGGGTTGGCGAGCGATAGCGAGCAGGGGGCGGTAGCTCCCTAGTTGTAAAAAATAAATGCAAAAGTTCAAAATTTCCGAAGGCGAGTTTATTTTTTGTTGTAAATATGGTAATGATTAGGTTGCCACAAAGACAAAGATAAATGTAAAAATATTAATTTGTTATTTAAAAAATAAAAGATAAATTAGTTGTACATAAGTTTTAAATATAATTAAAACCGTTTAAACAACACAAATATAAATATTGTTAAAATTAACCCAAAATATATTTTTTAAATTCGTGTTATAAATAGAAAGATGATTATTTAATTTATTTGAATATTAAAAACCAGTGAAATATGTTTTCAATTTTTTTTTGAAATTCATAGTTTCTTGCTTTATAACTGCAACCTTATCCGTAATCTAAAAAAATGGAAATATTTTAAAATTGAGATTTTTTTTAGAAATTCTAAAGGCACTTTGCACATCCTCATAAGAATCCGGACAGTTTGATACCAAATATGTGTTATACGGATCAGTAATTAAAAAGCCTTTCCCTGGAAACCGTTCACCAAAAACTTTTTTTTTAGAATAGAGAGATTACAAATTTAAATGTTTTCGAATATACATTAATAACAATTGTTTGATACTTTGTTTAAAAAACCGAGGGGAAACTTAGAAAATAGGTTTGTGTAAAGGAAGTTCCGACGCATGTAAAATTTGAGAATGTAGGGTTAAGACCTCATTAATTAGATGCATTAAACGAATCATCCTGCAAGCAATAAGGATTTAATAAATTTTCAACACACTGAGAGAAATGACAATTTCAAGTTTGAGTCAATCGATGTTTTCATCTTGGTATGACACTTTTTGTTTCAAATATGACAATCCAATGCTTTCAATTTTGAGACACCAGAGATACTCAGTTTCCAACAATTTAATAGTCAACCCTCAAATTATACTTATTTTTAGTTTATGTTTGGAAATTGACATATTTGGAAAATATCTAAAGTAACATTAGGTTGGAGTGATAACGTGTAACATAAGGTTGGGACGTCACACTAAACGTACTGATCTACTTGCCACGTCGTATTAACTGTAACACTTTGCACTCTCTTTGTAAGAATGCCACAGACGAATTAAAAAATGAGGACTATGAGTATATGATGTTTTATTTTTTGGTATCTGCACATTTTAAAAAATGAGTACATGCATGTATTCAAATTTGAGTAAATTTGGATCGGAGCCAGTTTGAGTACGTGACATACTTATATTTGAGCAATTTTTAAATGTCGTTTAAAGAGTGCAGTTTATAGTTAAAATTATCTCAACCTATGAAACTAACTATTTAATAAAATTATAAATTTACACCATGGTTTGAGCACTTAGACAATGTCTTTTAGTTTCATTAATTAGTACACTTCAAACTTTAATTTTCACACCTTTTAACGCTGCATCATGGACTGTCATTCTTATTATTTCTTTTGTACTTTAAGTTTCTTGATCTTTATACAGAAGACGCAATTCATGATAAGAGCATCCACGCAAGGGATATATTTGAAGATGAAGGGATATATTAGACGCTCTTTAAGTGAAATTAATTTAAAAATATCCTCTCTCCCCCTTCACGGCCTTTCTGGGGATCGAACTGATTGAAAAATTCGACGGGATCGGAGCAATCTCCTATTTCTCTATCTTCCAATCAGCTTGAAGCCTTCTTGCGTAACTCTCTCCCGTCATTCCTGGGGAAATGAAAAATGAAAAGAAGGGGACAGGGAGAAAACTGTCACGAGTCAGAGAAAAAATATATATTCACGCCGTCAGTAGCTATCTGTTGGGATAAAAATAGCATGGGAGCAGCATTTAGTGAAAAGCTTTGTGCAGAGCGGTGTTTCACTTTTTTTTTTTGAAAAACGCGCTGAGATTTCTCGGATGTTTTTTTTTCTTTTTTGAATGGTTGGAAAAGATATCTGCGCAGCTGCTTACCTCTGCTTTGAATATTCGAATTCTTATTGATTGATGCGACGTAGATACGGGGCTGAAAAAGATGGCAAAGGTAGAGAGGTATATCCGGTTTTATTATTAAGTTGAAGTGAATCTTTTTCAATTCCGTAAACT
The DNA here is from genome assembly GCA_024610705.1 of Tetragnatha versicolor. NCBI lineage: Eukaryota > Metazoa > Arthropoda > Arachnida > Araneae > Tetragnathidae > Tetragnatha > Tetragnatha versicolor. The sequence goes on from JANDEH010000001.1 coordinate 62,861,424, forward strand.
TGGTTGTGTGTTTTGATTTTTTATCTGGAGACGAATCTTTTTTTTTGTAATTAGTTTGAGATAAGCCTAAAATGGTGATATTGTTTTACAATGATGAAAAACGTTATGTAAATATTTTTTAATTTTTTGTAGTTTTAAATATTTAACTCGAACAACTTCCTATGTGTGCTAATCTGAAGGTGAAGGGGTTAAAAAGAAACATAATGAAATGTAAATAAAATACTATTAAGGAAATCAAACTCACACTTTAATACCATTTATATTATCATTTTATGTGATTTAATGTTTGATCATAATCAAATTATACATAATTTTAATTTTACACAAAACGCAACTTTTTCCTAGCAAACTTCAAATTACATATACTGAGAAAATCAAGTAGTATGATATTAAATTTAACTACAGTAAAATTTGAAAAATTGAATAAGAACTTTATAAATTAAATAATTAACTTTTTTAAATTTTATTTTAACCTTAGTAAAAAAAGGAGAATAGAGAACTAAATTATTTTTAACGTAATAAAGATATTTTTACTATTCAAACTTAACCAGTGTATACCTTATCCCTTATCCTTTTTCTGGTTTTCTAAAAAAATTTAGGTGATTTAAAATCATTAAAGGTGAAATAAGTTTATAAGATTAGAATACGAAAAACTCTTTCTATGAAAATCGTATTATGGATTTATAAAAATTAGAACATGAAGATCTAACCAAACACGCCAAGGTACCTTTTTTGCAAACTTTCTCATCCTCAAATAAATGTTTTTCAAGGTCTATTTTATAAGTACGACCTCACAAAAAATTATTTCAAACCATGTTACTTTTCTTTCGGAAATCGGAGTTTTTTAAAAAATGTAACACTTTCGATTAGTTCTTATATACTATAAGCAAATTAATTTTCACGGCCATCTTCTTTCCATATTTAAACAATTCATTCACAACTCACATAAATCCACACATAAAGTTAACGCCATTCCCCATTAAATTCCGTCTTTCAAAAATCTTACACAAAACTGAGATTATTTTTGAGTATACCTCATGTTTGGATACCTAAGCGTCAGACCCATCAATTAGCACCGAGGCAACCTGTACATGCTCGACAATTAGAATCGCCTTCCCCAGCTTTTATTTATCATTTCTTCACCACGAAATGAATGAGTTCGTTAGGGGCAACTCCGCCAAAAATAACCTCCGACGACGTGGCTGCACTCAGCTCTAGCTCTCTGAGCAGATAACGTTTTCCTTCTCTCCAATTGTAAATGAGGCCCTGAAATTAATAGCCAACAAACACAAAGCAACCCGCTTTAGCTTTATCATCACCAGGTTCTTCTTTAGTTAAGAGAGGATGAGGGAGGTTCTAGGGAAAATATGTTGGTATTTATTTATTATTGCATTTCCGATGATCGTCGGGTAGATGTTGCGTGTCGTTTTAACGCGTTGTTTCGTTTCATATTTCATTAAAGCTTCATTAGTGCTGTTTATTATCGTTTTCCAGGGCTGTTAACTTTTGTCTCAGATTAATCATTCGGTGTATATTGGAAAAGTTTTTGAAGTGAGATCCACTGGGCTGGCTTTTAATAGTTTCGTCAATATGGTTGAGGTTTATTACCAGATGGGGATGTGTTTTTTTATCGGAAATGCGTGGTGTGGATTGTTATGGGGTGATTTCTATCTGTGATTAATTGAGGGTGATGTTCAAGAAGTAGAACTAATGAATAGGAAGTAGTTTTAACCTTACTATTTTTTTCGAGTTATTTTGAGGTTAGCAAAGTTTCAATGCATTATTGTTGTTTGGAAATATAAATATATGTAGGTGAAATCATTGCGAATACAGTATTTTAGCAGTCTAATATTACTGTTTTCATAATTAAATTGTGAAACTTGTAACGTGTTTATAAAGTTGTTTTCTACTTTAGTTACTTCTTTTGTTTGTGCTTCTTATATTTTTGCCCTATTTAGTATTAAATTTTGGAGGATTAAACATGATGTTTCAATGAAAAATTCCTATATCTAGAGTAGTTTAACGAGTTACACTCCACTAGATGTTTTGCTAATTTTCTATCTAGATAATGTTACATAATTTTTTCTTCAATATTTTTAGTTAGTACATAACAATAAACTTACTATTTATCTATGAAATGAGACCAACAACATAATCTTAGTTCGTAACCTAGATTTTTTTGTGTCAAATTAACTTTATAAAAAGTTGATCTTATATTAAAAGCAAAGTTCAAATTTCTTCTAAACCAGATCCTTGAACATATACAGGGTGTTTCAAAACTTCTAGGAGAGGTAGGACACACCTAGACGACTCAGAATCACACACACAGGAAGGGGGGTTGGAAATACACCTCTAACAAGCTAGGGGTTTTTATAAGCAGGCATGGGAAGTAAAATTATTTTTTTAATATAAATTTAATATATTTTTAAAAATTATTATGAATAATTTTAAATTACCATTCAAATTTTTTAAAATGCCTCTAACTAAACTTTTCTTTGCATAAAATTGTATATTCTGTTGCCGGGTAGAAACATTAAAAATATTTAGAATAATCACCTTCCTAATCATGCATGATACGTAAGCATGTGATAAAAAATAATCAATTTTTTCTTTTGCTTAAAATATTTGGTTAATTTTAAATACTATTGTATAATGTTAAGGTTATCCTTCTTTATTTATCAATATATCTTATACATTTGCGAGTCATTTCATGGCAGATAATCAAAATACAAATTTTACTTTTGTTTTTCAAAATATAAAACAAAACATTATATCCACACATAGTTTCATCATAATTTAAACGTATCCTGATCATTTTTATTATTTAAGATTGAAGGTACTGGGCTCAATACTGTAACTAAAGGTTTTAAGTATGCAAGAAAAATCAGCTAAAGTGTTTTTTATATAATTTATGCATTGTAATACCATCCAAAAGTTTGACAGGATTGATAAACACTTTCTGAGGAAGCATTTACGGTATGCAATAAAAGTGAAGCTAAACTCGCATTAGAAACACATTAACTGGTTAGAAACTACCGAGCATGAAATTGAAACAAATACCCAAATAGGATGACATTGATAGATGATCCCACAAACCAGTGTTAATCATATTCTCAAACAGCCAGAACATTACATAAAACCAAAGAAAATAACCTGGCTTCTTTACAATATACATTCAAACCCATGTTTTTTTTTTCATACAGTGACGGAGCTCCGAAACAAAGTTATTTAACGACCAATGATCTCTCCAATTGTATTTCCTTCAGAAAACTAAATTAGTCAGAATGTGAAAAATGCTCGCTATTTAGTTGTTAGGAGTTTCTTAAGAGTCAAGGGTTAAAGATGCATAAAAACTCCCAAATGACAACGGGTCATTAATTAAAATAAAAGAGGCTAAAAAATCCTCATCCTCCTTTATTTAGTGTGTTCGTTGGCTTTAGGTAGATATACCGTTATGTATTTGCAACGCTGCGTTAGGCATTAAATAAGATTTATCGTAACGAGAACTTTTCGCAAGTATAGCTGTGCAATAAAAATTAGATTTATAGCTACTAAAATGAACTTTGGTAACAATTTCTATGATTATGAGGAGTGGAAGGAAAGGGAAATGTGTTTCTTACTTTTACTTAAAAGGAAAAAGATACTTTTTGCAGGTTTATGGAATTTTCTTCGGCCTTTTTGTATGTTAATGAGGATGACTATGGGGTAAGTGTTTTTGGGAAGATAAGTGTGATCTTTCGAATTAGGATCATATCAAAGCCTCATTGTTTTCTTTAACCTTATAATATCTCCTATCAACAGATATATTGAGGAGGTTTTTTGTAAATTTAAAAAATGGAATTTACTAGATTAGGCGGTTAAAATATCATTTAATCTCTAATGCTCCTATAATTTTAAGAGAAATTGGAACTTAACTTGGTGAATACTATATCTTATGATTTATAGTATTTAATATTATTTTCTTTAATTAAGACAATTAAAAGGTTAAGATTTAATGTATAATAAAACATTGGAGAGTTTTATAAGCATATTATATATTTATTAAATTCATTTCTTTCGGGCTTGTAGGCCGTGGTCTAAAATAAAATAAAAGGTCCAGACGTTTCGTCGGAAGCTGTGTCCGACATCATCAGTGGAAATAAAACATTAGTTCACCGATTCAATAAGTTTGGTTTGGATTGGAGGTTGCCAGAGGCTTCAAAATACGGCCGTTAGTAGACTTGGCGAACTCTCTTTAAATCTCCTGCTTGGCCGGTGGGGGGTCGGGCGGAAATGACGTAGGGACTCGAATCACATTCCTGAGGGCCGGATGCCAATACTTCTGGAGGTGGATGCCTTCTTCTTTACGATTAAAATTATGGGGATATTTATAAATTTCAATAGCTTCTCTGTATAAACGAGGATAAAAATGCGAGGTTGAGGCCAAAACTCTAGTGTTGCTAAACAAAATATCATGGTTACTCATCTGACTGTGTTCAGCCACGGCTGATTTCAGATATTGTCCAAGGCGGCATTGTCGTTCGTGTTCAGAGAGACGGGTTTTAACGGAGCGTTTTGTGGTGCCGATATAGACTGAACCGCAAGAACAAGGGATCTGGTACACTCCAGCTGTCGATAGTGGTTCTCTTGGGTCTTTAACTGAACGGTAAAGGTTACGTAGCTGTCTTGTTGGCTTAAAAATAGGTTTGATTCCGTGATCTTCTAGAATTTTCAATCAACGGACGGAATCAAACCTATTTTTAAGCCAACAAGACAGCTACGTAACCTTTACCGTTCAGTTAAAGACCCAAGAGAACCACTATCGACAGCTAGAGTGTACCAGATCCCTTGTTCTTGCGGTTCAGTCTATATCGGCACCACAAAACGCTCCGTTAAAACCCGTCTCTCTGAACACGAACGACAATGCCGCCTTGGACAATATCTGAAATCAGCCGTGGCTGAACACAGTCAGATGAGTAACCATGATATTTTGTTTAGCAACACTAGAGTTTTGGCCTCAACCTCGCATTTTTATCCTCGTTTATACAGAGAAGCTATTGAAATTTATAAATATCCCCATAATTTTAATCGTAAAGAAGAAGGCATCCACCTCCAGAAGTATTGGCATCCGGCCCTCAGGAATGTGATTCGAGTCCCTACGTCATTTCCGCCCGACCCCCCACCGGCCAAGCAGGAGATTTAAAGAGAGTTCGCCAAGTCTACTAACGGCCGTATTTTGAAGCCTCTGGCAACCTCCAATCCAAACCAAACTTATTGAATCGGTGAACTAATGTTTTATTTCCACTGATGATGTCGGACACAGCTTCCGACGAAACGTCTGGACCTTTTATTTTATTTTAGACCACGGCCTACAAGCCCGAAAGAAATGAATTTAATAAATCAAACCGGCTGTGAAAGTCTTCATGCTTACATATTATATATTGATAATTTGATTTTATTAGACAGAAATTTCAGTTAGTAACCATAAGACTATTTATACTTGTATTACACCTAAAACAAACTTATTTTCCTGAAAAAAAATACGTTTGGAAATTAAAGAGCAGTGAGGTAATTGAGAAAGGGTCTTTATTGCGTTCGGTTTAATTTTATCTGAAAATATGGACAAATCTCTAAATTCTAAATTCAGTTTATTCATAAAAATATAGTGTTTTAGGTATAGATAGATACATAGAGAAAACATAGAGATATACAGTACGGTTTTCTGCATTGATTTATCCTCCTACTTTTATATTTTCCTTTAATTTATTTTTTAATAATAAATAAATTTCTATCTTAGCTTTCTTTAAAATTAAAAGACTTCATAAATCTGCCTCTGTGTCGTATATATCTTTGCATTGAAATTCAGTTTAGTTTTAGCGTGAAGTTATATTTATAAAAATAATCCCGTTTTTTGTAGAAAATATGCACAACGAAAGATACAATAGTAGCTTAAGCAAGGTATGGAAGAGAAAAAAGCTTCCGGAAATTATTTTTAATAACTATGAGCGTTGATAGTTTTCTTTGAGAAAATGGACTTAAAAAGCCATTCCCAACGCATTACCTTTTCATAAATGTTTCTCTTCTTTAACAGAAACTGGGAGTAATTTCTTTCAAAATTGTTTTCAGGCCATTTTGTGTTTTTAAGTAGCCCAGCTTTATTAAAGAATTTCTTTAGGTTTTCCCACGGAAAAACTATTCGTTACTTTAAATGTTTTTTACAGTATTCTTTGTTTACTGATATTTTTTATTGAATATATTAGTGAAAAACAAAGAGAAATGAAGTAAAAGTTAAATAAATATAGTAGGTATGATTTATAATAAATTTATATGTTTGCAAATATTTTCTATTGAATAAAACTAAAATGAAAACCACTGTTAGACATTATAAATTAGATTAATTAGGAGTCGTAGATCCTTTCTTGATTTCTAAAGTAACACTGTAAAAATAATAGTAACGTTTCGCATAATTTCCAGAAACATTCCTGCTTTTTATGAGTTATTACAGCTGTTTAAAACTTTACTTAAAAAATCTAGTTTTCTTTCCGAAACGTTTCTGAATCCCACTGAATCAAGCCAGAAGCGGATAGTTAGTGCGGTGCGCCTGTCATGCCTACATTAGAGTGGGTCAAAAATATTTTTTTACATTTTCCCAGGGGCACAGCGACAAAAAGGTGCCAAATGGTCTCAAACTAACATGTGTGAAATATTATTCCATTACGATAACTCGTTTTGCCTCCGGATTGACGTCAAAGTTTCGATTAATATAGTAATTTCATGTAAAAATGGACAAACGAAAATCGGGCTTTTACCTCGATTGGACGAACCTGTCATGAATGTAAACGTGCAAAATGGTATAAAAATCCTCATTGAAGACTATAAAATAATTAAAAAGGAAACCAGGGTTGAAATAATTGAGTTATAATACAACATATTTTGAAGTATCGCAATGATTAGAACTGGGAATCAAACATTTCTTTCTGGAATCATAAAAATGTGCAAAACATTTATTCCCGTTTGAGTAGGATGGTAAAATCATTAAATTTAATAAAAATGAATAAATCAGAAGGTGGGTATCTTTTGTGGGTTATAAGATTTAAACACCCGGAGGATATTTGGATAATATTTAAATGTTGAGGTTTCCTTTGAAATTTCAAATGCATATTAGGGATAGTCCATCCCAAGTGTCCCCATAGGAGTCCTTAATGTTAAAAAAATAAATTAAAAACATATTTTAAGAGTCAAATATTTAACGGTAGATCAGCGTTTTCAACTCAAAGCTCAGTATTATCCTCAAAGTTTTTAAATTAGCTACTTTAATTTTTAGAACATAGAACTTACTTGTGTTTATTTTAGACAGTTAAATTTGCTATATTTAAACATTTATGAACGCATAAGGGAATGCTCAGAAGCTATTTTGAGCCAATCCTCCCTCTAAAGAAGTATAATTCATGGACGTGCTTTTCAGTCTATTGCTATAGAAAAAATTAGGTAAATCATTACTGAGGCGAATCTTATCATGATATTGCTATTGCATATAAACAAACTATCCATCAGACACTTGTTTCAACATATTTTATGTGATCAGATTTAATTCCCAAGACCAGCCAATGAAATAACTGCCCGCTGAATTTTGAAAGCGCGACATTTGTTAAAAATACAACTATTTCTACTTTTAAAATTTAAAAACATCATTTTACACTGGCCATAATTGAGGGAGAATGTATTTGATCTACCAATATTTAAATATCTGCCACTGACAATCCACTGTGTCCACTGACAAACCACTGACGATCCACCTATTCTACGCCTGTTTTGTTAAAATGGTAATTGTATTGCCCCTTTGGAAGTTCTTTTTGTATTTAAAATGCATAAATGTGACTAATATGATTAAAATTGCTTTTAAATACCTTTATTTGTGAGCTTTAAATAACTATCGACAAAAAATTAATTTATAAATTTTTTAAAAAATATGAAAAATTACATATTTTTGTTCCATTTGAGGCCAATCCGGAGGCAAAAAGAGTTATTATAATGGAATAATATGTCACACATGTTAGTTTGAGACCATTTGGCACCTTTTTCTTGCTGTGCCCGATAGAATTTGTGAAATTTTTTTCGCCATAGGAAAATGACCCACCCTAGCCTACATCCAAACCTTTTTACAAAAATTTTTTTGCTACCGTAATTCAGCCTAAAAACGTCTTTTTGCATCTAATTTTCAAAATTTTTCCAAACAATGAACCGATCGAAATTCCAGACTTGGATCTTAATCCTAAGTTATATTTTATATTGAATGTACATCTTTGAGTCGTGGTTGGCTCAGAGGTAAAGTGTGTGCTTCGCAAGTGTTAGTTCCACGGATCGGTAGCGATTATTTTAATTTTATGCGGAATTTATTTTCTCCTGAACGTTTCAGTATTTTAAAAAACGTTCCTGGTATTTTCCAGGAACGTAACATTAAAAAATGGGCAACTCAGCTGCCCAGTTTTTTAAGTAACGTTTTAGAATTTTTTTACAGTGAATGATGAAAATAATTCGCTTTATTGTTTTAAAAAGGGTATACTATGTGCAAAACGGCTGATACTACTTTTGGCGATTCTATTATCAACCATGCAAGCACCCATTAAAATGTTTTTTCCTTCTTTATTTCTATTGTTTAGTGTTTTTCAAATTTGGGACTAGTTGGCATTCAGCCTTTATTATCCGCCCCAACTAATATAGATCATTGTTAACTCGGTGGTAAATAGAGTAATTAAAGGTATGTACTCTTTATACATCGGTATGGTACTAGCCTTTACAGACACCCCTGTTTGACCGTTTTTATACTGTTGTTTAATTTAAAAAATTTTTTTTGTTTATGTGGTGAACTCATAGATGAAATTTAAGCGTTGCTGATGATAGTTTACGAAAAACGAGTTTATACAGTAGTTCCATGTATGTATCCTTAGGTATTCGATGTTGAAGAATTAGTGGAATAAATTTTTCATTGGATATCCTTACCAGAAGTGTTGGTACAGTTAGATTTGGGGTCAGTTAGCATAAATTTAGACTATTCCAACTCGTCCCGAAGGTATACCAACTAATTACAAGATCGGGACTAGTAGGCAAAGTTAAAAGCAAATTTTTAGGTTTGCTTAGCACGTGTTTAAGTAATTAAAGTGTGGTAATAACCTGTTTACGGCATAAAACATAATTAGAATCTGTCTCAGTATAATAAAGAACAAAAGTTATGCACCAAAAAACACAAACACTGTACCACCAAACCCTGGTCACCCCTACTTTACATTTACCTTCCTCCACTAATCTACATACTTCAATGGTCACAATCAATACCAAGTGTCGAGTTGCACATAATATCGGACTCCAATACGCAACGACGATAATAACCGTAATGAGTATAGGTTATCGGAACTTCATAAGAACCGAATAGCTCCGCACAGCGTTTAAAATCAGAGAGTCGGAACAATTTGTCACCAAATTATTGGACGAAAAGGCAGTACCATGCGTAAAGCCACCCAAAAACCCTTCCCAGAAAACCCCAAACTGCCCACTCTCACGCAAGGCACCAATCGAAAACAATAACGACAACAAAACAACTAACTCGCTTGGCGAGGGCCATAACGCGCCAAAAAACATCGCCTCGTCCGTCGCCAAGAGCTGTCCGGCAACCCCGCTCCGTCCAGATGCGAAACTGGCAGCGGAGCAGCACAGTCGGAGGATGCCAATCGGTCCCGGAGCGCTCACCATCCCCTTCTTGAGAAGCTCGGGAGAAGCGGATCATCTCTAATCCCCTCCTTGAAACGTCTTCTGCCCCCCGAGGGGCCCCCTCGGTCCACCCCTCACGAAGAAGGAACAGGATGCCGTGGTTCGATCCGAGAGCGGAGGGGACCTAACCATGTGCCGGGGAGGTAGAGACAACGACCTTAACTGTCAACCGCGCTGTCATAGATGCTATCCGAGGGATCTTAGCAGGTGAGTAGGGAGAGAAGCTGTGGAGAAGTTAGTTGATAAGTTGGGTGTGGGGGCTTCTTGATGTGGGAGGTTAAGATTCGTATGTTGAGGGAGAATTAGAATTTAAAGGATTAGGCACTTTTCTTCCATGGTATTATTTTAGATGGGGTTGAGCTAATGTGAATGAACTCATTTTTTCTGAATGTGGTAAAAGTATTGAGATTCAAATGTGACTTAAAAGCTGAATAAAACTCATACATTGAAGTTGAACAAAACCGTGGTACAATATTGATATTCGGTAGATGACTGAAACTAAATAATTAAATAGGTATTTCATCAAATTAACCTTTTACCTGCCGATTTAAGGAATTTTTACACCACTTAATTTTTCATGCAGTAATTTGATACTTGGTAGATAGGAACTCAAAGATATGAAGTTATTTTACATGCAAAAGTTTTTCACGTGCAATTTAATCCTTTTTGTAGAATTTACATCAAAATTAGAGATTTTTGGCTCTTCTAAAAGTTGCACAAGTTTCAACTTGTGAAAAATTTAAATAAATTTAGTTTTAAATAATTTTGCTGTGTTTAGGTAGCTGAAGTACACATCTTCCCATTTGGATTGACAGAATAGCTTCATATTTTAATTTTGGAGAGGAATTACCAATACAACGTATATGTTCCCAAATGGGAACATCGGCGTTTGGGGTATAGTATTTGAGGGAATTTTTATAACATGCAAAAATTCAAGTTATTTCCAATTTTCTTTAATTTTTTTAACATTTCTTGTCTCAAAGGATTTAAAAAGGTTAAGAATTAAGTTTTAAATTCAAAAATATGTAATTTTTATTTTTTCACCTGATTTATGGAGAAATATATTCTAAATCATAAAAGCAAATTCTTACACTTGTATATTTTTCCAACTCCCCGATCGATTAATATTCGGTAATTTATTTATTTATTTATTTATTTATTTATTTATTTATTTCCACCATACAGACTGAGTCCATTTACATGGAAGGAAAGGAAACACACAGAGATACAAAACACAAACACCAAATCTATAAAAAAACAATAAAAAAAACAATACAAACACAGACACTGAAAATTTATAGATTACTCATAAAATCACACTTTAACTTTCTAAAATTGTCAAAGAAGATGTCACTGTGATCCGGTAGACTATTTACGATTTTTATAAATTGAATAATAGTTTGCCTTTTTAGATATTCTTTTGAATAAAAAGGTTCAATTAAGGTTGTTTTATTTCTAGTTTTATAAATAGGAACATGTAATTTAAATAGATTTAGTATAGTAGGACAATCAACATTATTGTGGAGAACATTATAAAAAAACTTAAGTATTATTATAGATCTACGATGTTCAAGTGAGACAGGGATTTCAAAATTAGATCTATTGAACTTAAAGAGGAAGTAACGGAGGAAATTCTTTTGAATTTTTTCGATTAAATTAATAAGGGATGTGTTTGTAGGGTTCCAGACCACAGCGCCATACTCCAAGACTGGACGAACCAACAGATTAAAAAGATTTAAAACAACAGATTCATTGCAAAAATTGCTGGTTGTTCTCTTTAAAATTCCTAAGCATTTATTTGCCTTCAGTGAGGTTGCTTGAATGTGTAACTTAAAATTGAAACTAGATTCATAAATAATACCAAGATCCTTAATATTAGACTTTCTAGAAAGGGGAACATTGTTTATTGTATAACTATGTAAATAAGGATTTAATTTCCGAGATCCGAATTATCAATGGGGGTTATACAAAGAGCATATTTGGAGTGCTTCTGAGGATTTACGTATATATTTTTGTTCAAGTACGTTTTTAATAAAAATTTTAGAAATAAAATTGAAGAATTTTGAAAATAAGGAAAAGTGCGTGACATCTAAAAACACTCTTTAACGTAAGTTGGATGTAAGATATATGTGGTTCAGTTCGGAATCTTCCATGAGAAACACAGCTTTAATAAATCAATGGAGATAATTATGATTATTAATTTTGAAAGCTAATTAGATTTTATTGTAGTTAGTGGATTTTATGCTAGATATCCGTATAGAACCGTAATTAAAACTAATTTTCCTCACAGAAGCGTAATTGTTTAGCTTTGAAGAGCATGGGAACACTCTTTTGTTATTTTTATACCAAAATATTACCCATAGTGCAAGAAAAATTCACGGAAAAGCTTCGCGTACGTAATAAACATCGGAATTTTTTCTCATGAAAATTTATAAAATGTTACTAAATCGTTCAAGTATGGATAATAAAAATGAAAAAACCGTCCATAATCATAAAAATGTTCATAATTATTGAGTAGAAACCTATTTAAATCATTTTATTTGAATTAATTGTAAAATATGTCCCCTTTGGAAATCCCCCTAAAAACTTCACCCCAAAGGCCGATGTTCCCAAATGGGAACATCTTCAAAATCATACTTCGGAATTTTTTTCCGACAAAAAATGACTAGAATGGTTTTAGTAATGATGAAACTAGCCATTCAAGCCAAAAATCAGAACAAATAATTCGAAATTTGAATTGCGGCGTTTAAAAGGTTAAGTTACTACCTTATCGGAAATTTTTTTCTGGTGTTCCATAAACCAGTATCAAATTATACTGGATCCAGTATACTGGTTTATGAAACACCAGAAAAAAATTTTCCAATAGGGTATTCAAAATTAAATAATGAACCGAAGCTTTTTACATTAAAAACTTATGTTTAATTTATCTGTAAACATGATTTTATAATGTAATGAAACCGTCTTTCACTATCATAGTATGCTTTCATTTGGAAAGTTTGAATTAGAAGTGTTGGTTTGTGTACTACATAAAATAAAAATATAAATTTTCCTGAAAAACATTTATGTTTGAACATTCTACCGTAAGTCAAGGATTTTTCATAGTCATAAGTCATAATTTTCTTCCCAAAAATAAATTTTTAAAAATACTTTCCGCCCAGTTTATTGCTTTCTTGTTAGCTTAATCTAATGGCAAAATTAAACTTTCAAAATATGTTTTTATTTATTTTTGAAAAATTTTAAACAAGAAGGTAACTGACTGACATAAATTTTTCACAATTGTCAGTCAGTTACCATGTTGTTTAAAATTTTTCAAAAATAAATAAAAAAATATTTTGAAAATTGAATTGTTCCATTAGATTAAGCTAACAAGAGAGCAATAAACTGGGTGGAAAGTATTTTTTTAAATTTATTTTTGGGAAGAAAATTACAAAATACTAAGCGTTTTTCTTAAAAAATGTCAGTCAGTTACCCGTGGAATTGCCCTTATATATTTCGAAAAAAAGAATAATGTATTGATCATGTCAAGATAAATATCATTATCCGTATACATACAATTGAAATCGGCAATCTCGTTTTTCACGTTGAATTCTCGTGCGGGGTTGATGGTTGTAAGGATCAAAATCGAGAATTCAACGTAAAAAACGAGTTTTCAACGTAAATTCTACGAACTTCAACCCCCACTCCTTGCTTTATTTGGGGACCAAATGACATGAAAATTGGTTTTGGGGGGTTTTAGGGGGTGATCTTTCAGAATCGGTAATAATCTTTGATGTCCCCCATAGGAAAAACGAAAGTTGGTGCTTCGTTTGCTTCGTTTAATATGTAGACGGCCCCCTAAGGACATAAACTATATATTTCATTTTCAAGAAAAAGTTAAATCATGAAAAATGACACAAAAATTATCATCCTAACCCCAGTAGTTCGCTCACAATGCGAACTGTTTCACTTTTTTTTCTTCGACTGTACTAGACACACTTTTTAACTTTAAAATATAATATTCCAAACTAACCAATATATAAGTAATACTAGTTATATTGATCATATTCTTTTTAAAGTTAACTAATATTACAAATACTTTAATTAAGGGGAAAATATCAATAGTTTGTCGATCATTAATTAATATTTAATAACTTGCTAAAAGCAGGTGTTTGAACTTTAATTTGTAATTTTTAAAAATTTATTCATATTTGTAATTGTAGTGTGGTTTTGAATACCCAACCTACCTGGAACCTTTAAAAAGATTAGTTAGATCTTACCTTTGAATACCTAGTTTAACAATATATTTTATGATAAGATCTGCAAATCTGGTGAAAATTACATTTTATAGACAATAAAAAAGGATTTTTAGAATTAGATATAAAACTCCAATGAGAATATGCACCATAAAAAGTCAACGTGAAAAGCATCCTATTTGTAAAAACTATTATTTTTTACTTAGAAAATAATTTTGAATTATTGTAAAATAAACTTGTTTTTCTCTTTAATCTGCTTTTATTCTGAAAAGCAAGAGATAAGTTTCAAACCGACTATGACTGGGTTTTTTGTTTTGATATGATATATTAAGTTTTCATGCCTATTAAGAAAGTTTTTTTGGGGAGGGGAATAAGAGAGTAGATTTTTACAATATAATGTTCCAGTAATATGCTACAGTTAATGTTCGAAATTATGTAATGTTCAGAAAAACTAAGGTAAAATGAGAATTACCTAAGGTAAAGTAGAAAATATTTCATACTTTACTAGGTATTCCGAACTTTACCAGATTATGAACATTAACTGTAACGTAAATAGCAAAGTTACAACTTCAAAAGATCTAAATTCATCACCTATTATAAGTATCAAAGAAGGAAAAATCTGAAAAGAAAAATACCTGCAGCTCAAAAAAGGGATCCACAAATGTTGTATGTGGTCGCTGATAACTAACTTTTCTGTTTGCCTATGTCATCTATGTACTCAATTCTTTTTACAATAATTAATTGAAATGAAAGTTAACTTCATAAAGATAACTGAATATTTTTCTGACCTCAAAGCCATTCCGTTCATGTCCAACGAAATAACACGCCATTGCATGCATGTTTCATCAGGCAATTTGGCATGCATTCAATAATTGCTTATTAAAGTATACTCTTGATCATTACTTCTCCTTGTTAAGTGTTTAAAGGTTTTTGAGGTAGGCATTTTCCATTTTATCAAGTAAAATTATAGTCCAAGAAAGTTACCTCATAAAAGGGGTTAAAGTGGAACAAATTGTAAAAGAAAGTTTGATGGGTTATTCTTATAGGAAATTATCCGTAGAAAACGATGGTGAAACTTATACCAAAATTAACCGTGTCCTTTCGCCAATATGGCGGATTTTCCAAAATGGCGGTCAATTGTTTTTAACTTATTACTTCCTAAAAATTGTTAATAAAATTATAAATTTTGCAGTAAATGATTAAAATTTAGTAGCAAAAACAATGGCGAACTGTTTTTTTCTCTTACGATAAGTCATATATCCAATATGGCGAATTTTCCAAAATGGTGTCCACTAATGTTTATAGTAAGTAAAATTATGATGATAAATTCGTAATTTTTACAGGATATGGTTAGAATTAAGTCATAATAATATTCATATAAGTTTCATCTCCTCAATGTATCAAATATGGCAGATTTTTCAAAATGGCGGACAATCGTGTTTTACTTATTTGCTAACAATCGTTCATAAAATAAAACTTTTGCAGTAAATTATTAGAATTCAGTTTCAAAAATAATGTGGAACTGTTTTTTTTTCTCTTACGATAAGTCATTTATCCAATATGGCGGATTTTCCAAAATGGCGTCCACTAATGTTTATAACACATAAATTCTGATGATAAATTCATAATTTGTACAGAATACACGGTTAGAAATAAGTCACAATAATATTGATAAAAGTTTCCTCCCCCTCAATGTATCAAATATGGCGGATTTTCCAAAATGGCGGCCACATATTTAGAGCCTTTTTTATTTTTAACGTTTTTACATATAAATAAATTTTATTTTGGCATAACATAAATATTTATATATTAAATTACCTATAAAATAGTATATTAACCAAGATTAACCGATACATAGAAATAATTTCCAAAAAGACGGCCCCATATTTCAAACTTAGTGGTAAATGGTAATTTTTGAATTTCTACCTACCTTTAAGATTATTTACCAGTAAATTTTAGTAAAATATAAGTATTCTGCTTATATTTTACCTAATAACATTTAATATTTCTAATTATTAAGAAAAAAATTTAAAATAAAAAGGATCTAAATAAGTGGCCGCCATTTTGGAAAATCCGCCATATTTGATACATTGAGGGGAAGGAAACTTTTATCAATATTATTGTGGCTTAATTCTAACCGTATCCTGTACAAATTACGAATTTATTATCATAATTTATGTATTTTAAACATTAGGTGGACGCCATTTTAGAAAATCCGCCATATTGGATAAATGACTTATCGTAAGAGAAAAAAACAGTTCCACATCATTTTTGCAACTAAATTCTAATAATTTGCTGCAAAAGTTTTATTTTATTAACGATTTTTAGCAAATAAGTAAAACACGATTGTCCGCCATTTTGAAAAATCCGCCATATTTGATACATTGAGGAGAGGAAACTGATATGAATATTATTAAGACTTAATTCTAACCATATCCTGTAAAAATTACGAATTTAACATCAGAATTTTACTTATTATAAACATTAGGGGACTCCATTTTGGAAAATCCGCCATATTGGATAAATGACTTATCGTAAGAGAAAAAAACAGTTCCCCATTGTTTTTGCTACTAAATTTTAATCATTTACTGCAAAATTTATTATTTTATTAACAATTTTTAGGAAGTAATAAGTTAAAAACGATTGACCGCCATTTTGGAAAATCCGCCATATTGGCTAAAGGACACAGTTAATTTTGGTATACGTTTCACCATCGTTTTCTACGGAAAATTTCCTATAAGAATCACCTATCAAACTTTCTTTTACAATTTGTTCCACTTCAAATCTTATCTTTCTTGGACTATTAGCTGACATTTTTTACATAAGTATCTAATAAAAATCGAGACTGTCGAGAGTTATTATGCAAATGAATAAAAGTATCCGTTCCCTACTCATCCAATTTCAAGCTTTTGACAGGGAACTTTTCTATTAGGATTATATAGTTGATGCACTTTCATTTTCTTTATTTTTAAGTTTTAAGTGCATAAATAAGTATCTGCTATAAATATTTTATCTGGTATTTACAAATTTAAGGGAGTTAAACCCCAACTCCTGGCTTTATTTGGGGACCAAATGACATAAAAATTGGTTTTGGGGGGTTTTAGGGGGTGCTCTTTCAGAATCTGGAATAATCTTTGATGTCGCCCATAGGAAAAGCAAAAGTTGGTGCTTCGTTTAATATAAGGACGGCCCCCTAAGGACATAAACTATATTTATTTTCAAGAAGAAGTTAAATCATGAAAAATGACACAAAAATTCTCATCCTAACCCCTGTAGTTCGCTCACAATGCGAACCGTCTCACTTTTTTTTTCTGCGACTGTACAACCGTCCATAGGTATAGCATTCTCCCCTATAAATTGGTAAAATCCCTACATCTATTTTACCCCATTTGACCTTAATAACTGTTACCGTTTAAGCATTATAACTGTTTTAAACTATTGGGGTTTTCAAGAAAACTTTTTCATTTATATAGACTATAGACCGTACCAAACAAAAAAAGTATTTTGATTATTTGTTTGAAAAGATAATCCATGATAAAGTATGATTGTTAAAAACACTGGTAATCTTTTTCCATAAATGGTAGTAACAATACCCAAATTTTATGAAAATTAATTAAAATGATTTATCACTGCTTCAGATTTGGGATTAACTTGGATTTGTTACCACATAGCTCCCCACTCACCGTAACAATTCCACTAAGCCCCCTTTTATGCGAGACGCACAAGTTACCATTTGTTCTGCAATACCCAAAACTCTTGTTATTAATGGTCTTCTGGTACTAATTAATTGCATTATCACTCGTTCTGTGTTCATAATTAGTATAAACCGAATGATAGCACGGAACAGTTATTCGTCAAATAATACATCATCGATTTGTTCGTCCCTCTTTTGTGAATGTAACGTTTTGGGAGCAGAGTTTTGCAGTTTTGGGGGAAATTTAATAGTTTTTATGACGTGAAATACATTTAAAGAAAATGTTGTTGCAAGGAACTTGCAATTATATTACGTTGTTTGAGAACAGTACTATTAGAATACGTTAAATGTATCTAGTTTTATTCCATTCTTATACATAAAAATGGTGTTGGAAGGATACAAAAATCTTTCTTATAGGAAATACTTAAATGACCATGTAATAATAATCATAATTTGTAAAAGAATGAAGTAAAATTGTATATAAGTAATTGGTTAACAAGCTATTAATTTTTTACTAATATTTTGCATTTAACTAATGTAAAACATTGTTTATGACACATTTTGATGTTTTCTGATACCAAAAATAAGATTCTCGTATAGGTTTTTATAATAATATTTTATAATTATTTATTGAGTTAATAAACTTTATACAGGTGTTGTTTTATTAGTGATTAATAGTTTTTTGTTTTATCACAGCTTAACTAAGTTTAGCCAACTGTTACTTGAAAAGATAACATTAAACCAAATCTCCAAACCATAAATTTTTAATAATAAAAACTTTCTAAAAACCTTCGCATAAGTAAATAGTACTAGAAGTGTATTGATTTCCATTTTTAGATAATCAAAAGATTGAGATTTTGAAACTCTAGACCTGTTTTCATTTACTTAATATACATTTCTTCAGCATTAAAATTTATTTCAATGAATGTATTTTATAGCTAAAATCCAATAAATATTATTTGGCTGTTTTGTAGCTTCAAAAAACAGTTGGTTTTCAAATTCATCTATTTACACTTAATTAAAATATACTAAAGTGTAATTAAAGTGTAAAAATTCATCTATTACACTTAATTGATCTATTACACTTATTTACTTTAATTGCTTGTGTAAAAACACTTAACTAAAAAAATTAACTTCTTTTAATTTAATATCGTTATGCAGTTCATATATGAACTTATGAACGTATGAAAAATAGAAATTTAAACAGATATTTAAAGGTGAAGTAACCATTAACGTATTAATTTCCATAACATAACTAATATTTAATTTTCATTCATAGAGTATTATAGTAATTTTCAGCTGTCACGCAATGGCGTATATTTTCAATTTTGTAAAGAGATAATGAAAAATTCATACTTTCCTTTTCAAAAGTGACAGACACATAATTAAAATAGTTACACCTTTCCCTTGCTTGCGTGTTATCTTTTAAACTACTACAAAATGTGAACCACGTACTCCATAGACCAGTCGCTTAAATACTCAGGGATCTCACCGTATCTAGAAAGGATGCATTGGTATTCTACAGTAAGTTGAGCAAAAAACGTAATATTGTCACAAATTCCTTTCCTTTCAAGTTTTAGTTTTATTTAAATAAATTTAAACTTTCATGTGATGATGCTTGATTACAAATGCTTAAATATGTTATTAATGTTTGATCCAGTTTTTATGAAAAATTTTCTACATTAATGCATAGCAACTATGATTATGATACATCTCTACTTGTAAAGTAATTTGAAGCTATTTAACAATCATTGAAATTTTTCATTTCAGTCTTTTTAATACAAAATTACTGCTAAGTACTGAAAAAAAAACATAATTTGAGCATAATTTTGGTCAAAGCATTAATGTTCTTTTAACCTGAATGCCACCTAATTTAGTAGAGATATTAATTGAGATGTCATGATACTATTAAGTTTTAAATACCAAGCTACGAAAAAGCTTGGATCCATTTAGGGTACATTTTATCATTAGTTTTTTGTTATTAATAAATGTTCTTTAAAAAAACTCGGCTTTTAAATATCTATAAATAATGTTTCCCTCTATTACTTTTTATGATAAGGTAACCCTAAAATTGATTATTTCAAATAATACACATATACCCCATCGGTTTTATCAAGAAGAAGCACAAAGTCATATCGACTAAATGCCCATCTTTTTGCCATAAAATACTTTGATTAATGCTACTCCCTTGTTTAGAATCTTTCTTGGACGTTTTTCTCTCCGCTCTTGTTATAAACTTTTTTTCTCTCTCTTCCAGATGCTTGAGACGGCACCGGAACCCAGAGGGCGTTGGAAGCCTTTTATTTCGATCTTATCGGAATTCGAATCGACTTTGAGCTGTGAGATCAATGCCGCGAGAAAAGAACATGGCCAGGATGCTTAACTGAGCCGAAATATAATTCTCTCTCCCCCGTAGGAAACATATACATCGAATTTAATCAAGAATTCCAATGACTACATGTGCCTTAGGATGTAATGATATGAAAGCTTGAGGGGCAGAAAACAAATATTTATATAGATGTTTGAGGAACTCTGAGGGAAAACGACGCAGATGTTCATGTTCCTTTCTGTCGCTACATTCCCGAGTTTTCTCCGTGAAGATCTATCTGAGAAGGGAAGAGATCGATTTTATTTATCAGCCAGCGATTCTTAATACATAGAGTATCGATTCCCGGATGGTTCAATTAAGAGCTGTTGTTAAGTCTGTAGGAAAGTGAGTATGGAGTCGAAGGGCAAAAGCTTTATATTCTGTGATGGCGTTGAAGTAGCGTTAGACGTTGTAGTCGATTTCGTGTGCTTATTATAGATAAAAAAGAATTTATGAATACTGTTTGTGGAACAAAACGTGTATTTATTAGATTATAATCGATGTTGTAGCATTTATGTGAAAAGGATCTATGTTTTGTAACAAATTAGAGATGTAGTTTTGGTATCAGTCGAAATATCTACACTTCATATCATTTTAGAAGCATTATATTTTCAGTAAGATGAATTTGAAATGAAGAAGGCTTAGAACATGTTCAGTAGTAGAATCGTTCCTAATAACGACGCATTTGATAACATCTTCAGCTGTGTCAAATTTTCGATAGTAGTCGCTTCATTTCGGTTGACCCATAGGTAATTCAAACCTCTTTGAGTTCTGCCTTAGAAGATTTACGTTGAAAAACACTTGTTGAACAGTATTACACAGTTTAGTTTTTGGATAGACCTTGTTGTTGAACATGGATTGTGACATGGTGTGATCGTCTGCTGACTGTGTCAACATGGAGACGACGACGTTGGAAGGGGGTGTGGCGAACATAACGCTGGACGAGGACGCCCTGTGCCTTAAGGAACGCAAGTGGTGGTGCTTTCTGCTGTCTAGCATTATTACCTGCTTGGTGGGGATCTTCGTCATCCTCATCTGGCGCGCGTTCGCTTTCATTTGCTGCCGCGGGAGCGCGACTTCGAGTTCGTCACAAGCGATTTCCAAATCCAAAGTTCCGGACAACAAGAGTGGCAACAACCGGGAGGTGGCGGAAATCGGGTTTATGACGGAGGCCAAGGACTGGGCTGGAGAACTCATCTCTGGGCAGAGCACCACCGGCAGAATTCTGGTGAGTACCTCTCTTTTGTTTTTGTTTAGTCGCTAAAATTGATGAATTCTAAGCCTACTTAATACCACTGCTTACTAGATACTACAACAGGCTGACCCGACATGCGGAATTCTTTAAAAATGTAGATGGAAATAGTTAACATCTAGCAAAGAAAAGCCACTGAGTTGAAGGTGGGGCTTAATGGCTAATGGCCAACAGTAAGCAGTTACGTCTTGAATACACGCCTTTGTTTTTCCTTATTTGTCAGTGTGTTTATCCTATTGGTTAGGACGTTATTTAACCGATTTGGGGTGATCCTAGCGGGAAAAATAGTCAAAAGTTTTAAATAATTCAAAACTCGGTCAGCCTGTAGTAGTATCTAGTAAGCCGTTTTAATACTTAGAAGCAAAAGCACCTTAATTAGGTTTATAGAAATATGAAATCAGTATGACGGAAATAGCAGCATAATAGGAAATCAAAAGCTATTCCGTAATTATCAAATTTAGGTTGGCTGGTTGGTTAGAGGGGGGTAATACTGGTCTATGTTTTAGAGCGAAGTCTTCCAGTTTTCCTTCCTAATTCTTTGTTTGCTCTTTCTTTCAAAAGAAGACCGGCAGCCTTCTTTTTATTGGTTTTCAAAATATTTCAGGACCTTGTTCAAATTTAGGTCCAGGGTCCAGAAATAATGAACTAGAATTCCAGGTCAAGGTCATCAGTTAAATGTTAATCTATTAACTAGTAAAAAAATCTATTATAACAATGTAACACTAGAGATCTGATGATATCTTCTATCAACCTTACTTGTCAATCAATCGTTTTGATCAGTTTTCATTTATCCATAGTGTCAAATGAGGTATTCTCACATTTGAGATTAAATTTTATTAAAATAGTATATAAAAAACCATGAAGAATGACGTTTACATCAAGTATTTTCGTAGCCTAGATTCTGAGATATAAATTTTTGAAATTTCGTTTTTTTGTTCGCGAAAACACTTTCGAATCCCAAATCATGCGCTGTGAAGTCACATCCAATAGAAGCCCGTTTTCTGATCACGTGAAAGCAGCAAACACAATGGTTTTCATGCGCTGTGATGTCACATCCAATAAAAGCCCGTTTTCTGATAACGTGACTTTTCTGACGTTTTGGCAAAAATAAAATTGAATTTTAGATGATTTAAAACACATTTTTGAACTTAAAAATCAGAAATTTGGGAGTTTCAAACCATAAGGTATCAAAAAAGTATAAAATCAAGCAAATACCTCATTCAATTTCATTCTAGTTTTGGAGTCCCGTCAATAACTGCTCGTACTAATTCAAGCGTGGAATTCCTGTATAAGATTAATTAATTGGTTCTGGTGGTTTTTTGGGAGTCTTGGGCTTGGGGATGGGTAAACAGATCCTTGTCGAGTCGATGTTTCGAAGCTGTTAAAAGAAGATGATAATACAAAAAATATTTTTTTAAATCTACATACGAGTAATTCATAAAATAATAGAGAATGGATCAGAAGTATGTTTCCATTTTAAAATCATCTAGACATTAGTTTACTTTTTTTACGGTTTTAAAAAACCGCATAAAAAGGTCAATGACTCGTACGGGGTTGTCTATAATTTCATGTAATCTGAATGGGCTGGATAACTACCAATTTGGGAACAACTTTTTAAGTTTATGAATTTATTTCAGCAAGATTGTTTTGCAATACTAATTTTAATAATTTACTAATTACTAATTTACTAATAATACTAATTTTGTAGCAATACAAATTGTTATGAAGGCATATATTTTATCAATCAGAAAGATGTATAGGTGCATAATCTAAAGACATGAAAAACCATTAAGGTGGTTAATAGCATTAGTTTAAGTTACCATATGGAAACTCCTATTAGGTAAAAAAATATTTTGAGTATGTATATCAACTTCTCATTAATATTCATATTAAGTATCATTAATATTCTCTATACCCTTTGTTATTCATTTCCTAACTAATATAAAGTTCCAAACATTATTATAATCGCAGAAACTTTTTTTATTTAAAAAAAACTAAGAAAAACTGTCACATATTTAACAGATTATCTTGTTTCAAAAATGATTAAATTGTTACGTTATACTATACCAATATACAGGGTGTTTCAAAATTGCGTTGCACGGCTTTTATTCGGAACCAACGCCTCCTAGGGTCATGGAAGTAAGGTCTACCCCTAGGTAAGTGACCCTAGAGAATCCATTGAGATGACTTACAGCACCCCTAGCGGCGAAATTAAAAAGTTAAAAAAATAAATTTAAAAACTAAAAGCGATAGAGCAAAAACCTCACTGAGAGTATTGTTGCCAACGTCAAGAAGAACTCACTGAAAAAAATTTTATCTAAATATCTTGAATATTCGTGGAGATATTCTTCTTCTTCTTCTTCAGCAGCACTACAGCCTGGTGCAGGCCAAGGCTTTCTCTGTCTGCATCCTCCAGGCGGCACGACTTTTTGCTATGTTTCTCCACCTAAATTTTTTTGATTTTTTGATTAAATTTTGTGTTCTTTCAGCTAAAAAACACAAAACTACACAATAACACTGTAAAATTTGGAAATATGCGAACTTTTTCTTTTTTGACCCCTGAAAAAGTGCTATTTTCACAATATCTCCGCGAATATTCAAGATATTTTGATCAAATTTTTTTCAGTGAGTTTTTCTTGACGTTGGCAACAATACTCTTATTGAGGTTTTTGCTCTATCACCTTTAGTTTTTAAATTAATTTGTTGAACTTTTTAATTTCGCCGCTAGGGGCTCTGTTAGTCATCTCAATGGATTCTCCAGGGTCTTTAACTTAGGGGTAGGCCTTACTTCTATGACCGTTGGAGGCGTTGGTTCCGAATAAAAGCCGTGCAACGCAATTTTGAAACACCCTGTACACCTTTACACTATACCAATTTAGTTAAAAATATGAAATAACCACACACACAAAACATTTATTTTATTGTTTTGGTGAACTTTATATTTTTGCTTAAGTTTTAGAACTCTTGAAGCAAACAACCATTTGCATTTTACTGTAAACTTCTTGTTTGATTCGTCTTGAAATTCTTAAGTCAAACAAGTTTTGATTAAAGATAACAACTTTTCTTTTAAAACTTTTCAGTAGAGACCAATAAAGTGTGAAATATTTCCATAAAGTATGCAAAACTTCGGTTACTCTCACCTTTAAACAGCTAAGTATCCCTTTATAAGTTCAAAGAAAAAGTTTTACTTCCCTCGACAAAGTATACCCCAAAAACCTCGCCTGGAAAAAATTCTCTTTTTCCAGCGAGTGGCAAGCTTCCGAAGAATGTGCCCAAAGTGTCTATCTTGGAAAAACCAAACAGGCCATCAAGATGGATAGTGATTTAGGAGTTGACATAAGTCAGTTTATTTTTCTTGTGTTTAACTTAAGGATTTCGAGGGAAAAGCTATTTCTCGCTGTACTGCTATTTTACTACGATTACAATAACAACATCTACCAATCCTTTTGAAATTATAGAAATATTGTAACTAAATAAAACTTATCGGTAAAACATCCCAAAAGGGCCAAGGCCGTTAATGCCAATCTTCGTAAAGATAATCGCTATTATGCCTATTTCTTTTAAAATAAGAAGCTTACAAAAACCCGCAGTGAATAATTTTTTGAAAAGTTGGATTATTTTTCATTTTAAGGATAAATTAATGCATTAATTTGACGATAAACATTCTATAAAAGTATAGAAGGAGCGTAAAATATTACTTAATATAATGTTTGAAACTGAAAACATCATTATAATCGTTTTTCCTTATTAAAAACACATGAAGGACATAACTGTAAAAAAGAGCATTGCGATAAATAAAAAGTATCAAAATAATTTTTATTATAGTTTTATTTAACATATATGTATCAAAACTTCCGAAAAACTGAAGTAGAAATAAACGTTTTCTTGAATTAAAAGTATTTAAGGATCAATTTTTTTTAAATGCAATCATTTTAATTTTTAAAAAAATAAAGTAAAAATTATAAATTTGAATTGAAAATTTGTAATAGTTATAGAGTTTTATTGGCTACGGCTTATTAGTTTCCAAAAGTAGTTTAAAAGTAGAAAACACATAGGGAAGTTAAACATCTAGCAAATAAAAAATGACAAAAATAAAATCTTCATCAGAGTTTGTCTGTTTAATACCACGGAACGTTTTCTTGTTCGTTCGCACTAAAACAAAAAAAATTACAGAAAATATATAAGTACGCGAAAAACTTAAATGTAGCAAAAATCACGGAGAGAGCGGCGTAATCAAATTTGACAATCATTAAAAATAGGAGGTCCGCATTATCAGCATAACGAGAAAGAGAATTTAAAATGCAAACTTAGGAGGAGATTAAGTGAAAAAAACTGCTGATGACGTCCCCCCCAGTGAAATTGCGGGCTTGCAGAATCGGTAACCGATTCTCGACAATAATTAAATCGTAACAAATTATTGGCGGGATTTTTCATGTTTGGACGGTAACCATGGAAACCAGTCGTTTTCCCCCAGTTGGAATACTACAAAAACCTCTCTTCAAGTGGAATGAGAATCGGTTCACTGATTAAATTTTTTCTCTTTTCTCTCAACTCGAGATATTGGAGGGTGAGGGGAGAATTTCATCTCGTTGTGTGGTCACGGTTAACGTTTACACGCGGCTTGATTTATGAGGCTATTTCGGAAGTACACACACATTTGTGAGTTTTAAGTTTAACGCGTGTCGGGTTCTGAGGGGTAATTTTGAAATTAGGATAAAAATCTGTAGAAACTTTCTGGAAAATGTAGTATTACTTGTAGTTCTTCTCAAGATGGAATTAAATGTATCGTGCAATTTGTACATGTAAATTCATCTTTCTTGCTTCTTTGCATGGAACTTAATTGAGTGGTTATTTATCTAACATGTTAAAATGGTGTTCTTGAAGTGATTAGTTATTAAATGTGACAGGAGGATTTTCAGAATAATTGAAACACTAAGAAAATAAGAAGATGTAACAGATTTTGTAAATATCTCTATTAGATAAGTGTAAACTCACAACTCTCAAGCTTCACCTCCAACCGTGGACCGGTTTCGTCCTTGTTAGGACTCATCATCACGGTACAGGAAGGCACCGCAAGAGAGCAGATGATTGGAGGACTAATCAATGGTCACCACGTTTTCAGTTATAGTCAGCTAGACTATTAGGGGAGGGTGGGGACGATTGTAACACGGGGCAATTGAATCGTCAGTTTGAAGAAGGGAATAAGTCCAAAAAATGACAAATTGGCTTTTTGTGCTCAAAACAATCTCCAAGCTTTGCCCTACACATGGGTGAAAAGAGGGGGGAAATAACTAACCCCTATAGGGAGATATCGCCCCTTGAAGTTGTGAAATCGATGTCCATAAAATGAAAATTCCATTACTTTTTCTTTCGATTTTATCAAAACTTGATTTTTGGACTTATTACCTTCTTCAAACTGACGATTCAATTGTAACACTTAGATTTCCTCAAAATGAGAGGATGCCTGGGTGAAAAGGAGATGACATTACGTAAAAGGCAGGTGAATGAATAAATATCAGAGATTGTCAAGGCTGACATTTGAGTTGAGGCTGTGTAATTGAGAAAAGAGTGTTTTTCGAGCATCGAAGTAAATTTCTACTTATGTGTAACTTTCCTTCTGCACTGCAGGTATGAAGCACAACAACACTGATTTTATGTATTGTATGTACATGTATCTTAGTTTTATTCTGCTTAATTTCAAGATGATACTGTTGTTAGTTTCGCGGAAAACGAGGGTTGAACTAAAACTGGCAACGTGGGGTCGATTGTAACACTTCAGCCGGGGACGGTTGTAACATGTTACAACTGACCCCAATGTAGAAAATAACATGTTTCAAAAGTAT
Organism: Tetragnatha versicolor; assembly: GCA_024610705.1. Classification (NCBI taxonomy): domain Eukaryota; kingdom Metazoa; phylum Arthropoda; class Arachnida; order Araneae; family Tetragnathidae; genus Tetragnatha; species Tetragnatha versicolor. The sequence continues at coordinate 62,888,557 of JANDEH010000001.1, forward strand.
TTACGATGTATTGATTTATAATTCATACTTACCCTTAATATGGGCATATAATTATGAATTTTTACAGTTTTAGGATGCCGAGATCACGTAAAAGGAAAACTGAAAGGGGGCTGATTAGTCTAGAAAAAATAGAGGGAGAGGTTGTTGAGGTTTTTGTGTCTAATAAGTCTATAAGAAGTGTTGCTCGTGAGCACGATATTTTTATGTAACATTATACAGATTCTGTCTGAAGAAAATAAAAAATGAAAATCCCAAAGTGGGTTATAATCAACACAATAAAGTTTTCGATCAAGGGCAGTAAGAGGAACCATTTTTCGTGCAAAAAATGGCCCCACGTTCATTGTACTACAGGGGAATTACGTTATTAATACCCTAATTGCCCTTGTGAATAATTATTTACTATTATTTACTCATCAACATTCATTATTATTTAAACTCATTATTTAAGTGAAAAGTTCATTATTTCCATTCTAGTCTATGTATTTAATTATTATTTAACAAGAAAATATAAATTGTTAATAAATTTGAATGATTTTCTATCTATTTTTATGAATTTGTGTTGTGTTACAATTGACACTTCAAGTGGGGACGATTGTAACGTTTTTCGATTTACTAAATTTCAATGCATGTCCACCGGACGGTTTTCATAACAAAATTGTAATTGGGATATATCAACTTATTTTCATACCAATTTTCATAACTCTAACATAAAAAATGGCTTAGTTTGAGATCAAATAAAAAATTTTGTTACAATCGTCCCCACCCTCCCCTACTTGCCCTCCTCTCTCTTGCGTTGCCTTCCTATACCGTGCTGATGAGTCCTAACTAGGACGAAACCGGCCCACGATTGGAGGCGAAGCTTGATAGTTGTGAGTTTACACTTATTGTCCGCTAAACCAGCGATATTGGGGAAATACTCCTTTCATCTCTCTATTTGATATTTTGTAAATCTCTATAAGATAGATTAGCTTTTCTACAATGATAAAATATAGATAAAAAGATAAATTTCATTCATAATTAATTATATTTTGTCATTTTTTTCCTACAATCACAATCTTATAATCTTGTAAATGTATAACTAAACCTTAATAATCGAGTATATAAAGGAAAATGAGAGAGGGTAATATTGTGATACACTTTCCTCTGTACGAATTATTGACTATCAAACTGAAAAATTTAACACTTAACTTCTTTAAAATTATAGGCAGCCTAAATTCTTATAAAGATGCAAAAATATGTTAGACGAAGAAAGATGATTCAGACCAAATTTTGAATTACTTGGAAGAGGAAAATTTTTGGGCACACCAATATTTTGACAGAAAATTTAAAATTCGGCTTTAAAGTCAATACTAACTTTCACTTTTTTTAACTAATGTTTTCTAACTCCCTAACTTTTTGAAATAAGCAATATTTTAAATGAAGTCTGATACTAAACTACTTTGAAGCATTGCTTTAGTTCTTACAGATTTTGATAAGAATTCCTGAGCTCAAAAAAATAAATAAAAAAGTAAATCGTTAGGGTCTGCATCTAGATCTAGACTATTTGGACATGAATTTTACATTTATCTTGTGAGCATATTTACCTGTACTCTGTTGACTCGTAAATCAACATAGCAACGGAAATGTGATTTTGTAAACAGTTTGATGAAATATTAGATTCACAAAACCTTCCGTATCTATGTAAAACAAAGATTTGAGTTTTGGATTTCAACTTGAAAACATCGACAGACAAACCATTAGAAAATATTTGTTTAAACTAAATATGAAAGCTACTATTATGCATTGATTTCCAATGCGTTTAATAAAATCTTTTTTTTAATTTTGTTTTGTTATTGACATTGTGTTTTAGTGAATCTTGTGAATGGTCAGGGAATGATTTATAATTTAGTTGTTCTCTATCATACTCTTACATAATTAAAATTTTAAACTACGCATCTCTTGACTATAAGAGAAATGCAGATTTACTGTAATTTCAAATAATTGAACTAGAATTTCATTAGAATTTACCGAATTTACTTCACTGAAGGTATAAAAAATACATGAAAAATAAAACTTCATTTTATTCCCCTGCAATGTTCCACCGAGAAATTTCTGAACTTTTTACCCCAGGATTTATTTCTAACCCATAAATCACGCACATGATTAGAATGACCACAACTCGGTTCCATGATCTAAAAGGCGTTAGAGTAATAAAATCCCTTCAGCTGAAACAATCCCTTCTTTTTTCCCACCCTTTCCAAAGGGGCCTACAAGGCTCTGCAACTCTCATCGGTAGTTTCGAGTTGATCCCAGTAATTTGGTCTCGCCCACTTTACTCTCTAGCCAATCGTTTAATGAGAGCTTTTCTTTCCGCATTTGTTCAAAAACGAATGCGATCGATACTCTCGAACCGAATGCCGTTTGAGAACGAGAGTGCAATACTAGTAGAATTCATTCATTCATTTTTATTATCTTTTGTCGAGATGATTGCTTTTTTGCTTATTACTGTTATTATTTTGAAGAGTGGATAAAAAAAATTAAGGAAAGATGGTGGGAGAAATTGATGAGTTGAGCTTTGAGATATGGAATGACACGTTTTGGGAGGTTTTGGTTTTGCATCGTCAGGGAAGTTGATCGATGGAATCTGAGTTTTGTGTTAGTTACACTTGAGTGATGTGCTTGTTTTTGAGTAGTGAAGAAGAAAGGGCGTCAAAAGATGCGAGTAGTGTTATGGTTGCTAAAAAAAGTCTTCCAGGTGGCCTTCTCGTGTTGAAAAGATTATATAAGGAAGACTATTTTCATAAAAACTAATCCGATACTATACTGCAGAGCAACGTTTCCTGAACCTAATATGTCACTACGCGGAAGGATAAAGCGCGTTAACACAAAGCCTGTTGGGTTGATAGGAGGAATTTCGATACGCGAATCGTGATAAAAAGACACTATTTATACATGGGTTTAACGAAATAATCATATTTTAAAATTGACGTTCTTTGTTTCACTCGAAATTCAGACCGCGATGGGAACTACTTTGTTTGTTAGTGACGTAGTAGGTTCAACCTAGGTTGCTGTCTAGTATAATCCTATTAGAAATTAGAGGTAACATTATAATCAGGTGTTGCTTTATTTTTGAATTTGTAACCTGAAAGCTGTGCAATTGTAAAAATATTATCAACTCTTAAAATTATGAGTTAAGTGTAATGAATCATTTTTTCCTACGCCAGACCTAGACATAAGCAAAGCACCTTTAGTCTGTTAGGGTGGACCAATATAGTTACGATGCATACAAAAAAGAGTTACAACATTTATAATGAATCATTGCATTTTAAAACAGAAATGTAATTATAATTGTAATTTTAATGTTGTTTTACCTTCACTTTCATATTCAATAAAAAAGTTTAAGTATATTTATTTATTTTTATTAAAAATTAAATATAAGAAAGTTTAACTATATTTTAATACTTAGGTCATTTCTGTGATTTAAACTTGCTTTACTTATTAAATATTTCATTAAAATCCATTGGTTTTAATTTAACGAAGTCAACACGGGTATGTGAAGCACAGCAAAACTTTGCAAAAACTAAAAAATATTGATAAATGGGTAACCATCATAAAATATTTTATAAAAGTCATAACAAAAACAGATAATGTTATTTATAATTATAGCATAAACATTTGCTATATTGAATAAAATAATTAAATAGCATCAAAATCCATGAATTTTCTTTTATAAATGTTATTTAATTTATAAGAATAATTTCAAAACAATTTCAACTTGTGTACTACATTTTTTGTAATAAATTGGAAGTTATTATTGATATGTATGTAAAATAAAAAATTTGAAACTTGAAAATTGGCAAATAAAACAACATACTTTATGTAAAACATGTAACAAACATAAATTTATAATGAGTTCACACATACTGTGATGAACTTTTCATTTTCGGTAATAGTATAATAGATTCGTTAAAAGTAATTTAATGCAAGTAGTAACCACCAGCAACAGGATCTAAGTCTAACAAGGTTATAAATGCTATTTATTCGGTCATTTCTTCCTATTGAACTTCGACACAGTTTTCATAAATGTAACGTCTGGGCTTTAGTTACACAAGGAAATTGCACTTCCTTTATTTATACCATTAAAAGAACAATGAACCTTTTTTAAACTTACACATTTAACCACAATTATTGGGTTTCATTTACGTGAAAGGTTTTCAAAACTATCTTTTTTTCAGTATTTAATTACTAAAGAAAATGCCTGAATTTCACCTAACCAAGAATAAAACTATTCCCATTATAAGGTACTAATTCAATGAGTGTTAAGTAGTAAAATATATTCTCATTAGAATCGAGGTTATGTTAAAAGAATAACCCATAAAGGCAATTAAGAAAATGAGTTTTATGTATTTGGTATACGATTTAAATAAGACATTATGTTTGTTCAATCGACTATGTAAACTTTCAGGGGGAGCAATTCCATGTATTATTCATGCGTTCCTAAACTGCTTAAATGTAAATATAATTGTTTCTCAAAGTATCGATTTTTTCATGATATTTTTCCATAGGTACATGGTAGCATAGAGACGGAAACAAACAGGTTTATCTGTAGAGCAACAAACACCCATTTATGCCAATGGGTTTCAATATGCAATGAAATTATTCGAGGAAGGAATACAATATGAATCGACATTATCAATATACTACCATTATACCGATAGTAATGAATTTTTTCTAAAATATAAATTGTTGCAATTTCTCAGAAATAAATATTTGTTACTTAATTAAGTTAATGGTATTTATGTTAAATTTTAAGGTAGACGAATTTAATTAATAAGAGTATTCAATCGATATTGTCTATTACTATACCGTAGAAGCATAGTTCTTTGTATTGTGTTTTAATAATGATTCTAAGTATTTCTAAAAAAAATGTTCAGCCGAACTTTAGGGAAAATAATATATTAAAAGGATAACTAATATAACATTTGAAAATCTTCAATAAAGCTTTATGGGCGCATAATCTTAAAGCAAATAAATATAGAAATATTCCTACCGTGGGAATAAATTATAAGATTCATTTCAATTGAAGGGATTTTTAAAACTATAATTTCTTCAGATTAGTTAGTATTCAATCTTTCTCAAATGCTGAGTGCAGACGTTTTCTCAACAATGAGAATATTTTACAGCGACAAGTCATTTGGGGGGCGTTAAATAAAATATAAGCTAAATGTGGAAATGGTTATGCTATTCTCTTACTTTTGCTAACAAGGAAGGGACATATGGATGGTTATCTGAGGCATTCAAAAAACCTTTAAGCACTACTGTTACTTGCAAAAATATTTTAAATTTAAATTATTTCTCAAAAGAAAAATACATATCTGAAAAGAGTTTTTTTTCAATGATCGGGGGTATCGCAGTAGCACAGCTCATACCAAATGTGTCGAGTTTACGTAACTTTAACTTGTGTAGTTTTTGTTTATTTTGGTTCAATGTAAATAAAGTAAATAAACGGTTGAGAAGTTATTGCATAATAATAATAAACATGCCTTCGTAATATGAGAACTGCTCTATTGAGTGCTGAAGGAGTTGTTATAAGCCAAAAGGAGTAAAAGTAAGTCATGACTTATTATTTGTATACTCCTTAATATGCTATTTAGCACCATCGCCGTTCAAAACATTCAAGGTTAATGAGCACGAACGAGTGGGTAGTTTTTTGCGGGACGGAGCCCAAAGTTTTATTTTTAGAAATATTCTCCCTTTCTTTAGATAGTTATTTCAGAGAGTTTTCCACATTTTTGTTTGTAGGTTACTAGCCTCATATTCACAGCCCTCTTGAAATGTGTGTGTTTTGTAGTACTTAAAGCTCTGTGCACATAGTAAACTTCAATGTTACCTATTGTCTGATCAATCATTTAAAAAATATACCTAAAGAATTCTAAAATATATTTTTTGAGGGAATGGTGGAGTTACCATAACCTTAGTCATGTTTATTTAAGTTTTCAAAACGGTGATCGCTATTGCTTTTTTTAAGTTATAAAATTATCCTCCATTTGCATTTTTTTTAAAATAAAGTATATTAAAACGTAAATAGTCAGTTCCCATTAATTTTGAAAAGACAATTATGTAAATAGAAAGATGTGCACTAATTTAAGGTAAATTATCTATTTATTCTCTATATGGCTGAGTCGTTGTTTTCTCGTAAATCGGCTACACAATTTGAAGAGCATTTACGCTCTAACCGTTTTTTATATATCAAAGAATGCAATTTTGTTGTCACTAATTTTTGTCAATATTTAGGTAAGTTCTCCAGCTGAACTGTAAAGATGACTAAAAGTTACCTATTAAAATGAACCTAATAAAATTATATTTTTAGTCCAAGAAATAAGATACTATTTGAAAAGTTAAAAGGTCAGGCCCCATTTCAGATATCTCTAATGGTATTAGTCATTCATAGTATTAGTATTTCTTTCAATGAGTTTTTTGGTGATATCATTTGTGAAATACATTTTTAATCAAAGCATATTCAATAAAAATATTTTATTTTATTTAAATCGAGTAGAGTATTTTGAAATTTTTAGATAATTTTTACTGCACCCAGTTTTTTAAAGGAGTGTTTTCCTGAACACTGGGACACAAATATTATCTTTCAATTTAAGAACTAAAAATTATTTAAAATTTTAACCACATAAAAATTCACAAATTAAATTTTCAATTTTTTCAAAAGAAGCACGTCTTGAAGGGCACTTAACGCTACTTACGTTTATAATATACCACCAAAGGGAAAATCCTAAATAAACAGAGGTACTAAGACGTTCTTAGTAAATATTTCTCAGAGCGTTAGTCCCGATATCTTTTCCAACAAAAAAAAGTAAAACAAAAATCCTAAGTAAAAACGTGCATTAAGCAAATGCGTACTCTGCTCACGATGGTTGGTTGATAAATATAAAAGCGAGCCCCCCTTGCCAAGTTGGCTTGTAGTTTTAACTCTTGTTTCTTCATTCTCTCAGTTTTTTTCTCTCTCTCTCAAGAGCCTGAGAATACTTCTCAGACGAAAAGTCAACTCTTCGAGATCGTATGCTAGAACAAAAACAAACCTTTCATTTTTCTCAAGCTTTTTACAGACAGATGGAGTGTTATAAGTCAGGTGTTCTCGTAGGACGTTCTCGTAAAGGATATTTTCAACGTTTTTATTAATACAGGGATGACTCATTTTTTGCATCTGAATGTTTACTTCTACGAATATCAATTGATTTAAATTTTATTAAGGTGTAATTTTAAATGGGCGTTACCAGCATTTATTTTTTATTTTTTTATTCGATAGAGGTACCCTAGAGCGGAATATACGCGCAAAAGTTTTTTAATTACGATGATTATTTATTTTTTTATGTAACTAGGGGGCTCTGCCCCCTGCTCGCTATCGCTCACCAACCCCCGGTACTGCTTCGCAGTTCTTTGAAGATCGCTTCGCGATCTTAGCGAGCAGAGCTCGCTTGTTTCATCTTAACTATCCGGTAAAACCTGGAACTTGGCTGCTTAGTTAATCATCATTTAATATCGAAACTTTTTATCTCTCTAACTTATCAATAACTTAATTCGGACCATTACTACAAAAATATCAAAATAAAACTGCAACTGAAATATCCTTGTCAATAATCCTTGTTTTACTTGTCAATAATTTAATCGAAATGTTTTTAAAAAATATCCAGCAAGTCTACTAATTATCATCAAACCATCTAAGAGAGAAAAAGCATGCCATTAAAATCTTTTAAATTTATAAAATGCACGTGTATCTAGTGAATCGTCGAAAGTAAAAGAAATCAAGAAATAAGACTCATAAAAATCGGCTGTTTCTCTAGTGAACGACCAGAAAGAGATGAAAAAATTGAAACTTTGAATCTTAATAATTCTAAAAATAATTCGAATTTTTTAAAAAACAAAACGCCAATCTTTTTATAAAAAATAATTGTAAGTGCGTTTAAAATATCATAGTTTTACTGTGATTAGTTTTTCTGTTATAACGAAAAAACAGAAAAAGGGTAAAAAATTTCGAAACTTTAGAATTTAATTACTCCAAAAATAATTCGAAATTCGAAAAAAGGGCGACGAGGTGCAAAACTTCATACCTAAGAGTATGTGTCTGCAAAAAATTATGTTTCTGCTGTAAATAGATTTTGCTGGGGGCGAACTCGCAGCCGAAAAAAATAATTTTCGACTTTGACATTAAATAACTCCAGAACTAATTATCTAATTAATTAGGTTTGGAAACTGAAATGACCCTCATACATTTGTCTACCAATGGTCAAAATTTCATAATATTCCTTCAAATAGTTTTTGCGTAGTGATAGTTCAAAGTGTTCAAAAATAAAATTTTCAAAATCAGCGGCGGCGGTGACGGCGGCGGTCACTGTTACTTTTTTTTAATATAGAGAGATTTCTAAGTTTGACTTTAAAAAAGGGCGGGAAGTCGTCAAATTTCCAAATGTGACGTAATGAGGAAGTTGCATGATTTTTTTATATTTTTTTAATCGATTCCTCTTGCAAAAATAAGCAACTACCCAAAATTTGAGGCCGATCGAGAAATTTTTTGATTGTCAAAAAAATTAACAAAAATCCCCTTTTTAAAAGCGCGCGAAAACGCCAAGAGTTTGGATGTGACGTCATCTTATACTAAACATTGTTGTAAAGCAATGGAGTTGATGGCATTATTGTTGACGTCATCTTATAGTTTAAACAATAAACGTTTTCAGTCACGTGTTTTTTTCTCGACTTTTAAATAAAAATATTTAATTACCTGTACATTTTTTTGAAAAACTGACTAGATATTTCATTTTACCATACAAAAAACCATACGGAACACTTGTTTGTTTTTGAAAATCTGACACATGCAACTTCCTTATTCTATCCTATACATTGATTTTAAACAATGTTAATTGTTTAAACCAATCAAAGTCATTGTTGGGTTTTACGTTAAAGTCTGGCCGAATCAGTTGTGCCGTACTTCTATCCTTTACAAAGACAAAGGGCTTGGCAATTTTAATTTTAAATATTTAATTAACTAAATTTTTTTGAAAATTTTCATGTGGATTTTTGGATTTAGATTTATTTCCTTTCCTGGAAAAATGCATTTTTTTCTGTTTTCAAAAAATGCTGGTATTGCCCATTATTATTTCCTATTAATGCAATGCAGTTAAAATATTCAATAATCACAAAACAGATTTCAAAAACTAAGACCTTGGAGACCTTGTATTTCTTTCAACACCAGAAGCAAAGAGTTATTTTAAAAGTTATGGATTTAAGTTTATTGATATTGCATCATTTTCTCTTTATCGTTTCTTTTTTAAGGCTATTACTATTATTTTACTGAATACTTTTTTAGTAGTATTTTTTGTAATAAAATTTTACTTCTTTTTTAATTGACTGTGGTCGTGGTCTTACATTTTACAAAAAGAACATTATTTTATTTTTAAAAAATAGTAAACAAACAAGTTTTATTTGTTTGATTTATTTTACTTTTGGCAGTTAATGTTCATGAAGGCATGCATTTTTCTCTAAAATTTGGTTAACAATAGATATCGCTTGCTGGGATCACGAAGAGATCTGCAATGAACTTGAAGCATTTCCGAGTGTTGATAATCTATAGAGAGCACATATATACACAACTAATTAATTAATGAAAAAAACCTTTTTAAAGAACAACGTTTTTAAAATGCACTAAAAAGTATAAAATAATTTTATGTAACTCCTTTTAAAACGAAAAACGTGGTTATCCCGCATTAGGTATTTAATCCAACTTAATTTCATCATTCATTTAAATAATTTTTAACTGTGGATATAATGGTAAATAGAGTGACAAGAGTAGTAGCGGTAAATATTATTGCATGATCCCCACGTTTTTCGTTTTACAAGGAGTTACAAAAAGTTATTTTATACTTTTTAGTGCATTTTAAAAACGTTGTTCTTTAAAAAGGTTTTTTCATTAATTATTTTCTGGTTTTTAGTTTTGTTGTGTAAAGTTTAGAATTCGCGACCTGAACCCCTGAATGCCTTCCAAGAATTTGATTCCTTTCCCTTTTTAATAAAACTAAAAAGTGTTTTTTTTCTGAACTTTAACTATAACACATGGCTTTACTCTGTTTTGTTAAAATCATTGCACTGTTTTTGCCTCTAGCTATTATTCAGATGACGTTGGAAATTGGAGTAAAAAAAGTGTTTTAAAAAATATTTTGGTGACAAACTTGTAAGTAACTAATTAATAAAGTCAGTCCCTTAGATGTATTACAAATACAAAACTTGCATGAAGTACTGCATTACTTGCATTACTTTTATTCTTACAAATTTTCATTTTGCTATATTTTATACAAAAGCTATCTTGATAACTAGAGGAAAACTGCACAACAATGATTTTTTAACAATAAGTTGAACTTCTAAACTTTAAGTCCCCCTGGGGGTTTAGGGACAGCAAATTGAACCGAACTAACGAGATAATATCGTATTGTCATCCAGTTCTGAACTATGTTCAAAATTTCAAGTCTCTAGCTCATGGGGAAGTATGCTTAAAATTGATTACTAAATTCCCCCTGAACAGACAGATAGACGGACGGACAGACAGACAGACAGACAAGATTGAAAGCGACCTAATAAAAACGTTGTAAAATAGTGTTTTATATAATGCGTTATAACTATATCAAGTAACAGTAGTCTATAATATTGTGTGATGGCATTAAGATTATCTTAACAGAGATGAAAAAAATCCAAATATAACTTATGAAATAGTTCTTGGAGGTATTTTTAGCTTCTGTTATTTTTTATTTAAATACACCTCACGCACTCTTTAAAAACTTACCCAAATCGGTATTTGAAATCAAATGCAAACTCCATTCATACTCTCTCAGGGGCTGCTTTGCTTCAAGCCACACAAAATACGATTCCTCGAATGTTCGTACAGGTATATAACCGAATTGAACATTCCCAAATTTGTTTTTCACACTAATGTCTCTGAGGGAACAGGGCCGGAGTTTGTGAGTGGGTTATCTGCAAACAACAAAAAAACCGTCAGATGCAATAAAATGATAAGCCGTTTTACGATGGAGAGAAAGTTTTATTCGTTTCTCTGGGTTCCGTTACGGCTTACGCGCAGATCGTTTAAGGAATTTTTTATGTGCTCCAAAGTGACATTTTATGATTCGGGTCACGGTTCTGGGGAGTTAAACTTGTAACTTTAGAATAGGGCTGATGAAATTGAGGATATCCTATGCCAGGGATGTATTGGTTTAGTAATTATAAATACAACTCTCCTAGATACTTTTCCAGAATTCAAATAACTTTTTTCGTAATTTTGGTTTGACCCTGTATTTATTTAAGTTATAGGTTTTTTAATTTATAAACACAAAGAAATTAAGGATTTATATTTTAATCTATATAATAATTTATAGTTCAGCTAAGAATTCAGGAGACTTCTGTAGGCTTCTAAACTCGTAATGTTAACATTCTTAACCCTGATGAAAAAGTCTAATATTACCATCAAAACTAAAATCTGAGAGAGGGATATAAAACGAGTGAAATTTTGTTTGGGGTTTAATATATAGACCCCAGACATGGTAGAATCTTTGTACTTTATTACAGTGAAAGTAATGAAGTTGGTCAAACTATTATTTTTGAACCATTCAGTCTCAAAAAGTCTCCTCTTAAGATTAACGCACGGATAAATAAAAATGTCAGTAAGAAAACATCTTTATTTTTGACCGAGTAGCTTTTTACTTAAAATATTCGAGATAAGATATATTTTATTTGATGGTATTTTATGAAAAGAAATTAATCATAAAAGAAATTAAATAGACAATTACAATGACCGATAACAACTTTCAAACACATTATTGGAAACTAAAATAAGTAAATATATTAGAATAATGTTACGGTGACTTTTTCTGTCGTATAGATAACAGGTATTTTAAAAAAGTAAGCCTAGAATATTTTAAAATATATTAAGTTCATAAAACAAAAAGGTCAAAAATGATATGTATAGAATACCTTGAAATTCTTAAAGAAATATTGAAAGTATTAAAGAAATACTGATGAACTTAAATATTATTAAATAAAATCCCCGTTTAATGCTCACACACTTCATTTCTAGAATACATAGTATATCCATATAATAGCATAAAAGACTCAAACAAAATCTTGGTTCAAAGCTTCTGAAAAAAAATCTTCCCAAAAATATCAAAAAATGCAGAAAATGCAGATAGAATCTTCATATAACTTATAGCTACTGGTTTTAATTTAAGGTGAAAAGAAGCTCAAATCAAATTAGATGCGAGCCTAACGTAATTAAGGCTTTTTCTGCCTAAAACGGGAGAAGAGCTGCTTTAAATACAAAAGAGGATAAACCTCTAAACGTGAAATTAATTAATTTCTTTCCGAATTTTTCCTTATTGTGACATAATTACTAAAACTCGTTCTACTTTCTCCTAAGAATTAAGGACTAAGTACCTGGTCAAGTACATTACCGTTTTTATTTAGCTGGAATTAAATGGAATTTGGAGTAATACCTAAGTAATTATCTGTTACGAATTAATTTAACGAAGGGAAATATTTTTTCCTTCGCTTCCATTTATCCACTATAAGGGATCTCTGGAAGGATTTTCCTTCAATCTTTCAATATCTGTAATTCATTCAGTAATTCTCATGGAAAATAAGTCCTAATGCTATTGGGTTTATATGGATTGTTTAATAACTAGTTGAATAATTGTTTTGTTACTTTATCTTATAATCTTTTGAAATCTCCAGATTTAATAACTTATAACTTTCTACTGTCAACTTATTATCAGCAAATATTGTTCATTGTAATGAAAAAATATTAAAAAGTAAACAAATATGAATTTTAATAGAAATTGCGTTTGAAGTAATATTGAAAATGAAATTGACATAGTCAATTTTTGAAAGAAAAATTTTGCATTAGTCTTTGAGGTTTATTTTTTAGCTTTATTTGTTAAGCGAAACTCCAGTCAAAGTAGGGAACGAAAAACAAAGATATTTATTTGATTTAGATGGCTATTTTTCATAGTTAAATGAATTTATAAAATGTGACAGTCCATTACTAGAGATTTAAATACCATTAGATGGTATGTTTAATGTGATAATTGAAAATTTTCATTAAAAATGCCTTTTTGATGCCAACCAGTGTTATTATTTCTTGTAAAACATTAAAAAAATACCCCCTTTCTTCTAAAATCTTACCTTCTTTCCTCTATAAAATGTGTAGCATTATCAAATAACATACAGCTTTATAAACGCATATCATTTATCAAACTGTGGGTCACCGGACCACAAAACGTATTCATTCAGCTTTTAATTTATATTCATCTCCAAGCTAAATTTAAATACACATCATCATAGATATACTAGATTAGACTGTTATTCTTCCAAAAATTCCTTCCGCCCACGGTATTTCTCCCCTTAACTTCCCACGTATCAGCAGCCCATTACCACGATTCATAAAGGTGGTATAGTGTGACAAGAGAAGATTAACTTGATGAATTAACGTACCATGGAAAATCTTGGTTTAGTTTGACTCACCGATTACCATTGATCACAATAAAAGTAATCGTAATCGTGGCATACGAAGCCAAGCGATATATTTCGCTTTCTCTCCCAATAATTTTTTCGACGGAAAAAATGAGAGACAAATTAAGTGATAGCTGCTATCAATTCGTTACTTTTTATCCTCCAAAGCGGTACTTATGATTAATACCTTTCTTGGGAAAAGGCTTAAGAAGTCGTTTCATGCTGCCGATGGTTAAAAAACGGCTTAAATTATTCATGTTTTTACGTCAGACGAATGTTTTGACGGAAAAATGAAAAGGATGGAACATCGATCATTTTCGGATCTTGGTTTTATCTGGATAATTTTGAGATGTAGATTTAGTTTTGTTGTTCGACTTTTTATACCTCTGCTTGCCGGAATTTTTCTTTTCAGTGAAGGACATTGGAATAGAGTTTTGCATATGATTCTACTTTTTTCCTCATTTAATAATTGAATGTATAATAATGAGAATGAGATTATATTATATTAGACTATTAGAGCATAAATAAAAAAATTTAAGTAGTAATACCCTGTCATGGTATGTCTTTCATGTGTTTTAAGATTTTTATGAGTGGATATTCTTTAATATACAGTAAATGGTAAATATTAAAGCTTTCCCCAATAAATTTAAATATTCAGGGGCCCTACTACGCACTGCGACGAATGATTTCACCAAAAATAATTCGTCACGACGAATCTGGAGATTCGTCCAATTCAATTCCGCCAAAAAATTTAGGACAACCACGCATTGTGCGAAATTATGTGGCGGAATGAAATAGAGGCATTTTGGGTTGGAGATTAAATGACGCAGTTTTTGTGAAATCTCTTAACCAATCGCAGCGATTTCGGCCTCCTAGTGACTGGTTTTCTGTTTCCCGCCGTCTTTTTTGTTTTTAGTTTTGAAAATTATTAACATTTTTTTAAAAATGCGCGCTAAGACTTCGGTGGGCGTCTGAGAGTTATTTACAATTACAAAGCAAGCAGGATATTCAAATTTCGGAGAGAGGGAATTTGGAGTATTTTCAGAGGTTATTAATGGGTAAAAAAAATTAACATTTTCGATTCTTTGGGAGGATGTAGATCTCGAAATAGTCAGTTTTCTAATAACTACAAAAAATGGACTTCGTCTGCTTTTTCGTGAAGATGCTTAATGAAAATAGCCATTTTGTTCCTTAGACTCTGTAGTTTTCGAATCGCGATGTTGGACATTTCGGGTCTGCTATTGGGGATGGTGAAAGGCGCAGAAGAGGAAAATCAACGGATTTCAATTTTGTGTTTATTTGGAGTAATTAATTGTTCTTTTTATTTTTTTTTAATTTGCTCAAATGCTGCATAATACAAGAGAGGTGAGGGAGGACTGATAGAACTTAGAGTGATGAAAGGATCCATTCAAATGAATTGTCTTTGCGCTACTGGGAAGCTCGACGTCTAATGGCCGTAAGGCCAAGGACAGGCATTGGATGAAGAAGAAGAAGAACTTGGCGAAGGGGTGGAAGAATGAAGTCGAATGTGAAAATTTGATTGATTATTTTCTTTGAGGTTCATGTTTAAAGTCGTAAATTAACATAATAAAAGGATCATTCTTTTCCTTATTCTCAGGCGAAAAGGAATTGCGATAGTAATCTGGCAGGTCTCACTAGTCACTAAGGAGAGAGGCAAGAAAAAAAGCACGAAAATCAGCAATTTATAAACACAAAAATAATTTGTTTTATGCACCGACTGTGGTTGAATGTTTTGTTTATTGACAGCAAAGATGGGGAAAGTGCAAAAACCCATTTTCGAACGGTTCTTATACTTCAAATGAGGCCGAAAAAGTGTAGAAAAAAATAAAGAGAAATTCTTAACTTTTAAGTTCTAACTTATTTTTCCTCCTGTGGGAGCACACATTTCAGGCTAATTTTCCCTTTATACACTTAACAATACGAAACTCCATGGTAGGTTTCTGGAGCCTGTGATCAGGGAGAGTGAGAGGGACAGAAAAAATATTCAAGTTTTATTATACTGTTTGTGGAAGCAGAAATTCTAAACTTTCTGCCTTTAGTATAGAGTCAAACGGGGGCAAATATAGGAGATCGATGCCAAAAATTTAGTTTTTTTATTACTTATCTAATTTCAAATTATCACCTTTTACTAATAACATGTTTATAATTTGCAGAATTTAAAAACAGATCTCCGAATGTAGTTTGCTACCTTAAGCAAAGCTCTCGTCTTTCTAAATTTCTTTGATATGTGAATGTCACAGAACAAACTAATGTTTAAAATATGCTAACTTAATTGAAATGATCAATTTGATAGATATGTTTTGTCAAATCATTGGATCAAGTTAGCACATATTTAAACATTATCTATAAATAACCAGTACCTAGAACATAAAATATTATTCAATCAAGAATAAATATTTTTTTAAAAAAAATCTATAATACAATTCTTTATTGAAAGGTTGTTTCCTATTACTGTGAGCAATTTCTTTTACTCTAAGGACAAACACCATAAATAAAATTCTATTTTCAAATTTTAAGTTTTTCTACATAAATTAAAAAAGTACCATCCATAAAACATCTTTAACATAAAATTTTTTTTCAAAAAGATTAAAAATTCAAAAAAGGAAAAAAAAATTTTTCTTAGGTGAAAAGATTGGAAGAAACACAGGAAAATTTTACTTACCTAATATTTATTTCCACACATTAAATCCAAATAGTAAAACAAAAACAGTTTATTGAACAGTATTTACACAAATTAAGACAAATTTTACAAACAGTATTTCTAGTATCCCAAGAATCAGTAGAAGGGATGTATACAAAAATATAAGACAAATTTAAAAAAAAATAAAATAACACAACTGAGGTTCCCAGTTACAATATTACAAAATTTGAATAAGAAAAATCAGCCACATTAAACAAGTTTTAGTGATATCTAGGTATAATTAACAAAAATGATACATTTTTCCTTTTAAAAAATTATCATCAATAATTTTCAATGACTTAGACAAGTTGAAATATATACCTTGAACTCCTTGAGGAATTTTGTCAACATTATGATATTCCACAATAGGATTAAACATAGAAGAAAATTTTTAGAAATGTTTACACAGATTATTGTTGAATTTATTACCTGACTCAAAGACATTTTTGCTTTACAACACACAAATTAAAATATAATGAATATATAAAAATTAGTTTTAAAATAGTAATACAAAAAGCATTGCAATTTTGACAGTGCAGAGGAATTATAATAAAACCATTGTTGATAGCTTTGAATGCAACCAACACGGATACAAAAGCCCCTGAAAATTGAAGAATTTATTTTAAAAAAAAATTAAGTAGGTATTTTATAGAGATTGCAGGCATCTCAAAAACCATGCTTTTGAACAGGTTTAGTTAAAAAAAACATATATTTCAATTTTATATTTTCAAATTGATTTATATTTTATTACTCGAGAAAGGTAATTTGAACTTACTCAAATATTTAAAAACTTCAAAAAAAGTTCATCATGGCTTCATTTAAAATATAATCAATAAACTGAAGGAAATACAATAAGTGAATGGGATAAAGACTCGATTTAAAAGTCAACAGTAATTACAAGATAGGCGTAGTTCTAATTTAATAATTAATACATAACTCAACATTAATTAATATTTTCACAAATAAAGTTAGTAATAATGAACCATTAAAAGGTAAGAATAGCATTGAAACGTTACTTTCAAATAATTGGCTATTGGAAAGTTCTTTTTAAAAAATTAATAAAGTTCGCATACTAATAAGAAATAAATTTAAGAAACAAAAAACATTTGTAACATTAAATAATAAAGTTATCATGAAATAGTATTACCAGACGATATTTAATCAAAAAATAAGCTCCATGTGTATGCATTTTCAGTTCTAGATCACTTCCATTCCATTTCAAAGGAAGATTTCTTATGTTTACTTTTTTTCATTTGATATTGGGCAAATTTTAATAAATAGCAATATATTTTAATAATTCGCTTTTTTTAGTTTAAGAACAAAGATTCTAAATACTATACTGCCAATTGTTTTTGAAAACAAAAATCTATTTTAAAATTATTAAAAAATCAGTTCCCACTTACAATAATATCCTTTAAACAACAAAAATCTTTATTCTGGAAGCTTCTATAAATAAATATTAGTATTCATCATAACTGGACGCTAATGTTTATATAATTCAGCTATCAACAGTAACTAAAAGAAAAAAGACAATATTATAAAAACAACACGAAAAAAAGAGACTAAAATTCTGGTAATTCAAATTAAAGCAAAAATATTTAACGAAAGAGCAATTCTTTATCGATGAAAGAATCGAACGTCGATCTCAATATTCTGCAACAGAAGCATTTTTATATTAAAACAAAATGGCTTTTAGCAAATTAATAAAACAATGTTACATATGTGACTGACTTGAAAAGGATGCATTATCTTCTTTTATTATCATTAAATATCGATAATGATCCTACATAATATAATTTAAAAACTAGTATTTCCTTTACTAATTTCAATAAAATTAAGTTTTATCAGGATTTATTATTCTTATAAGAAGTTGCATTCGTAATTTTGTTGATGTTTACAAAAGCATTATGTAATCGATATAGGGCATTAAATATCGACAATGATAGTACTTAATATAATTTTAAAACTATTTCCTTTATTAATACCAATAAAATTAAGTTTCAGCAAAGTAAAAGAACGAGACTTACCTTTGTTTCTATGGATTATTGTTCTCACTTGGAATGCAGCAAGGGCCAAATGTTGTGATAAATTTAAATGGCGGAATTGATTTCACCGCCGAATTAGGTGGTGAAATGATTTCTCCCAAAAAAGTCAAAAAAGACGAATCATTCGTCGCGACGAATGAAAAGTCGAAGTGCGTGGTAGTGTTTTTAAAGATTCCGCCAAAATGATCACGTGACCAGCTTCATTCGTCGTGGCGAATGATTCGTCGCAGTGCGTAGTAGGGCCCCTGGTGTTTATTAACTTACTGAAAGTGTTTATAAACTCACCTTTACCACACACATCTAATATGATTGAAAGATATAAAAAATTTGCAATAATTTCTATGTGCAACGAATAGTGCTTAGCCATTAAATCGATTTGTGACTCTAATCCCACATAGTGATTATCATAATGATAACTTGAGGAATTTCTAAAATTCAATAATCTGGTTTCATAATACCCATAATATTTCGTCATTATGTCCTCAATAATTAATAAGTGTGTTTAAAACACGGGAATGTCCTTATAATTCCTAGATGGAAATCCTGGTAAATCTTTATAATTATCTCCGTACATAGATAATATTAGTATGTATAGTTTGTGTATAACATTTGCATTTCCAATTTGATCAAAATGATGAGTAATGATAGCTTCATATCTAGGACATCTTTTGGATACAATGTATGTAATATTTGATTATTGAGAGTTAGATAATTTTGAGATTTTTTGGTGAATAATTTATGCCCACTGCACACATTAAAACATGTTTAATTTTGACCGATGGTTTCAAAAATATTCATTGCATAAATACTGGTAGATTTTAAAGAAAATTAACGTATTTAAGTTATGTTGCGAATGGATGTAACAATATGAATATGAAGCAAATAAAATATTGTTTTCGTTTGAAAGAAGACACGAAAAAATCTGGAAAAGAAAACGTGATTGATTATATCAAAACCATTAGAAAAATATGCAACATCAAAAATGAAGGTATACTATAAATCTGTTGTTGAGTAAATTTTAAACTTGAATTTTTTAGAAGGAACATGAAAAAAGTATTTTATATGAATTCCTTTTACAAAAAGGTTTTACGTCATTTCATATTCACATAGAAGTAGTAAAGCATTTCCAAGAAATTCGAATATTTAAAAGTAGATTCAAAATGGTGAAAAAATAATGGAAACTTGAGTAAAAATATCTTAAGAACATAAAACGATTTCACTGAATCCATTTTGAGTGTCGGTTACAAAAAGCTTTTAAGCAAGGGACACCGAATCCAACTCGAATCGAAAGCAGCACCCCAATTGAGGTTTGCGCTACTACGGACCTCCTTTTATTTTGCTGTCGATATTTGATCATTGGGGAAAAAAGAGAAACTAAAGAATATACCGAGAAAAAACTAAAATAAAGAAAAAGCAAACTTCCTTATTCCTCTCGCAGCATCGAATACACCTCCGGGTTTACCATGTGCCAGAAATCACCACGCCATCTTCTTTTTTTAACAAAAAGAACAAACGCTTGTGAAGATGAGAGAGTCACCATGTGGTGGTTGGTGGACAGGTCAAAGCTTGCTGCTATAAGGCCTGCTTTCAATGAAGGCTGCCCGAAAAATTTTTTTTGCCCCCGATAAGGGGAATTCTTTTTCTACTGTCAATAATCTCAAATTCGCTTTTCTTTGAGATGTCACTTAATTTTAAAAGTTTGGGGAATAAAAGGAGGGCTTTTCGAAAAGGAAAGCTGAAAGTTCGTTCTTGCTGCTTTGAAGGGCCGAGAGTGCCTGGTATATGAAATTTTTATTTGGTACTCTTATGGTCCCCCTTAACTTTAGGAGCCTTCCTCCTTATTGAGTTTTGTACTTCGTTACAAATGGAATTTTCTACCAGGATTCTTTTCAAAAACTTATTTTGTTATTGATTTTTATGTAATTTCTTTTTTTAAACTATATATCAAACATCGTTTAATGCTTTTTTGAAATGGTTTTTTGTACATTTTATATCCGGGTAACAGTCATTTCTCTTTAAGTACTTAAAATATCTTAATAAAATTTTCTGTTAAATCTACAAAATCCTTTCAAATTTTTTTTTCAAAATTTTCTTTTTTGTTTTTCCTCTATTTCAAACACCTGTGTCTCATTTCTATTTTAAAAATCACAGATTTATTATTAGTTACCAGCAATTATTAGTGTCTTACGCTTGCAATCCTGCAAAAAGTTTGTTTGTATCCATAAAAAATCATTTTCAGGAGTTGTTGGCAGAAGTTTAAATTTTGGCCTTATTTTCATTCAAATTTCTCAATATTTTAAAAAAATAATTTTCAATAAATACATTTTTCAGGATTTCCATAGTTTTTGAGTATTAGATCTCAGAAAATAACAATGAATTTATTATTTAGGTAATATTTAAAAAACATGCCTCCCAACCCAGTCAGCAGTTACCTTGAAGATCTAGTAAGCTAGGAAATTAAAAAAATGATCTATCAAAATATTAAAACTTAATATTTTATCCTGGCATTTGAGGTTGATATTTACACCAGGCTCAATTATAGCTGTGTAATATATTGCGACTTATTATAAAAGACTAATATGGTTTAAAACTTGATTTTCAATTCCTATGTCTATTTTATAAATTTATAAAATTCAGATAGTATCAATATTACTTCATCATTTTCCGATGGATGAAAATTCTTAATCTATTAAATATATTCTGGTTGAGAAGTGCGGCGCATCTGCCTAAAAGCATTAAACAGTTATGACTTTTCCCACTGCACACATCGAAATTTAATAATATTTAAAAAATGAGTTAAAACTCTTTTTCTATTCGAATTTTCTTTAGTTTCAATATGTTGATTGTTCCCAAAAAATAATCCCCATTTTTTCTTTATAACTTAAAGCAAGGAAACTTAGTATAAGACGTTTTATCTTTTTTTAAACAGACTTTAGTATTTGATACAAGATTAACCAAGCCTCTTTTGTCCCCATCAAACTTTCTAAAGATGATTTATGGAAATTTATGAAGCTCAACAATGTCTCAGGAAGCCTCACCCAGTTTTCAGAGGCTGGCATTTAAGAATCCCATAATACCAAAACAGTATTAAGGTTGCTACTCCCATAAATTGATGCAGAAAAGTTAAGATCGAGACATCAAGAGATCGTTCCTCAATTTTATAAATTAAGGCATCTATACCTCCAATGCCTTAAGTTAAATAAATTCTTTCTATGTTAAAATAAATACACCGTATTTGAAAGATGGGTAATTAGGTACTTTTGGTGAGCATGTCTTAAAAGAATCTTAGAAACATGTTTCTTCCATTAATTAAGAGGGTTTCTGGTTTGTTTTAATGGTATACGGCAGCTGTTGCCTTCAGAATATTTTAACATTAATGATAATGGGCGGTAGTTGGAAAATTAGGTTTAAGTTCACCTTAACGGGATTTTATTGTTAATCGAAACGAAAGGAGATTTTTTTAGTTATCTTTAAGAGTCTTTTGCATGTAAAACAATTAAAATAGTTTTTTCAAGACCTTACTGATTTACGTTTCAAATTTAGTTCATTTTTTCTATGCCTAATTTAATTTTTTAACAAAATTCCACAATTTGTTGATTTGACGAACAAAACTATTGTTAATCACTTTCATTTGTTATATCTTTGAAAACATGAAATCACAAAACTGGAGTTATCAATTACTCTCAACTTAATTACTATCAACTGGAAAGTTAAAAACTATTATACAGAGAAAACTCTTATTATATTATTTAAATTCTCGTTATATGTAACAATATTACTTTCTTAAAAAAATATACCACAGTCCGAATTAAAGAAATTATTTATTTGCAATCAAAAATATATTTTACTGGTTACTACATAAATAAGTTATGCTGCTTTTATATGATAGGAAAGGATGGTACTATATTTCAGTATTCCCTCGTTATCGGGAGAATAACGAGGGGGAATCGTTGTAGGGGCCCTTCGATTTTGAGGTATTGAGGTTGTTCTGTATTAAGAAATGACTGTGATCCCCTACCACAGTGCAAACCAAATTAAACAAATATTAGTTTAAACTTAAATATAATTGATAGGGATTTTAAAGTTAAATTAAATAGCAAACAGCATTTTTTAAAGACGGAAGAATTATGAAATAAAAAATATACAAATAAACATTAAATCGGAACAGTAAACATTGAACAAAAACCGCGTCAAAGAAAACTAAAAAAACCCTGTTAATTGAATCGCTACATATTTAATCCAAATGAGCGAAATAATCTCTTCCATCAACAGAACCTTCGAAGCATGACTAATATTTCCCCGTCATCATAACCAGAAAAGCAAAGATCGCCGCTCCCATTATCACATTATCTCAGCAGCAAATTTCCTTCTCTCCCTCTCCACTTTTGAGAGGGAGGCCCTTCCTAAAACAAGAAGAAATTAATCAGAAAGCACTCCCAAGGACTCGCTCCTCCCCCTTAAGGAATTAATAGAACTGCTCCGTTAGTTCGCTTTCCTTAAATGCATTTGTCATGTTCTCGAATTGGCAAAAGCCACACTTTGGGAAACAGACAGACGAAGAAAGTCCCAGGCATCGATCCCGGAGAGTTAAGACAAATTTCCGCGAAAATGAATTGATATCCTCCGGAATTCATACCGAAATGCTTCCATTTATCCTTTTCGGCAGGTCAGTTATTACGAGAGTTGTTCCTTATGGAGCGAAATTCGATTTAACGCGGGAAAGTTTATTCTGCTGTCAGAAATTTATTTCTGGAGTTTTATCGTGAGGTTTGTTTCTTTGATTTATGAGGACGATATGCTGGGTTAGGATTTTCAGGCAGTGGTAGTTTGTCTCATAAAGAAACGTTTCTGTGTTTGGACACTCGTATAAGGAAATGTAACACTTAAGAAGCTGCACTGCAACCCTCCACCCCCAAATAAAAGCATTTACATTTTTTTGCCCCAAATTGACAACATTTTAATTGTGTTTGTTAGGTAAAACACTAAAATTCCTTATTGTGTAGTGATAGTGTTATGAATATGTTTGAAAAGTGATCAAAATATGATCTGGTATAGAGTGTTTTTAAAAATTTGAATCGAAAACACTTAAAGAACACATTTTTTGTCTCTGTAGTTTTAGCAACACTTCTACAACACTATCTTTTTTTCTTACACAACACAATAGAAACAAATCGTAATACAGTCAGAACGCTTTCGGTTCGAAGTGTTATAATACATTATTATTTTCTGATCGTTGCAAAAGTTTTTCACGGATTTGCAACATGCATGTGATTTACCTATATGCACATTACGAAATATTCTTTATATTTAATCAATATACAACTTAAAAGTGGGAATCTAGTTAATCAGTTTAAGCTTTGATTTATTATCACTTAATGTAAAGAACTAATTGAATTTCTTGCTTCATTTCTGATAGTACGTGAAAAAGGTTAAATAGTATTCTTTGACATGATGAAAGAAAAACCGAATAATCGTAATTAATATAATTTTCTTGAGTAGTTTATTTGAGAAAAATATCAAAAAGTGAATGAAAGATTTGTTTATAAGTACTAATGAAACTGTTTTTTTGGAACTAAATTCAATAAATATTTTTTGTGTATTAACTTGATAACT
Source organism: Tetragnatha versicolor (assembly GCA_024610705.1). NCBI lineage: Eukaryota > Metazoa > Arthropoda > Arachnida > Araneae > Tetragnathidae > Tetragnatha > Tetragnatha versicolor. The sequence goes on from JANDEH010000001.1 coordinate 62,912,452, forward strand.
GAATCAAAATTTCATATCAACTCAATTAGAGAATCCCGGTAGTCATTCGAAATTTGTTGTTTGTCTGTATCTTGAATTTCATAACGCAATTCGAAATAACAACATGCAGCCCTGTATAATTTTTCATCACTCTACATTTAATTTTAAAATTATTTACTACTCCCTCCTTCATCTCATTTTTTCTAAAATATAAAAATCCTTAATGGATTATACACAAGCAGCCTGCCGAGTTCAATAAAAGGGATTATACTGTGGGAGAGTTTTTACGAACCCTGGAGACGAGAAAAAGTTCGTAAAAATAGGAAGTTCGATGAGGGGAAATAAAAGCGTTTTGTAGCGTTAGAAGGATTGATGAAGTTCGGTAAATGGCTCATAAAACAAGAATTTACGGGTATTTTGCCCATGTACATACGGTCACTCTGAAGACCTTATCTTGGGGATCCATTATGCCTCTTTCCCATTTTCTTTTCTTTCGAGTCTTTTTATAGGTAATTGATTTCATGACACACACTCGAGTTTTTGAATATTGATAGTTATTCATCGATATGATCATGAACTTTGTTCTTGAAAACGTTATGTTGAAAACATTTGGGTGGAATTTTCTGTGTTTATTTTATAGTATAGCTAAGAAATGTAATAATTTGGTGTGTAAGTTTTTATGAAGAGGCGTAGATATGAAAAAAGTTGGCAAATCTACATTTAGTTGTACATATATAGATATTTTTTAAATCACTGTAAAAATAGAATTTGTGAGTTAAATTTTAACCCATTAAACCTCAAATAATAATTTTAGCAGAATCAATATTGTTTCATTATCAAAACCATTATCTTCCCTTGTGTTTCACACACGCAGTAACCATTAATAAGGATTTAGTTGAACATATAAAGAAGTGCAAAAATTATAAAATTAATCCAAAAATTATAACATTAAATAACACCCCTTCAACTTATATTTTTATCATGTTGTTTATTCCCTTCTCAAGAAAGAGTTAACTGTATAATTAAGTATAGTTTTGATAAAAACATCGAACGTTCTTTTTTTACCCTCAAAATCTCCAAAGGTACTTAAAATTTCAAAATTTCAATTATAACTTTACTTACAATTGTCCTAAAAATATTTATTTTTTATAATAAGTCCTTTGATACGATTATGATGAGAACTAAGATTAGATACTTTTTTATTTAATTTTATAAATAAGCTCTTACTACAAAGCTATTATACATGTGAATAAAACAGCTTAAATTAAATGACTAGATTCAAACTAGACTAGAATTAAATGACTAGATTCAAATTAGACTAGAATTAAATGACTAGATTCAAACTAGACTAGAATTAAATGACTAGATTCAAACTAGACTAGAATTAAATGACTAGATTCAAACTAGACTAGAATTAAATAACCTGATGATACAAACGAGGCTTAAAAAATTGAAGATAATAATGACACATCAAACAAAGGTTATGGGTGTTCATGATTTGAACATTGTTTTTCATATTTCACTATTAAACACCCGTTTTATCCTTTTCCCTAAAGAGGGAGCTCTCTTCAAAAGACATCCTATATTGATTTATGCAAGAGTTCTTCCAGACGACAAATCAGTCTTTTATTTTAAGGTTATTTTAAGTTAATAAATTTTGGTCCTTCTCTTAAAAGTTCAAAAGGCTAAATTAAGCTTGAAGGGGGTACCACATCATCCACAAGCAAGCCCAGTCAACCATTAGTCATTTACCCCACTGCAGGAATTCTAGGTAACAGCAGCACAAAAACAGCTAAGCCCCCCACAAATTAAGTCAAACCACCGCATACTCAAAGAACAACTACATTCTCACCCGCATTCCTGCCTTCGAACTTCCACCCAAACAAGCTTTTCCACCATCGGATCTCCTCCCCACCCCCACCCTAGAAGTCAAGAGCTTTTGCGAATTCCCGGGGGCAGAGAAGCGGCGGAAAAAGGGAGGAGGTAGCCTCCCTCCCTCTCTTGCGTTCTTTTAAAATAAACCGAAACACGAGGCAGGGAAGGAGAAGCAACAAAGGAGTAGAGGGGGGGGCGAAAGAAGAAATCGATGCTAATCGATGTGTAGAGGTCGTTGAAAAATGTGTTCTTCTGGACGCGCTTGGAACAGGTGGGATCACACCTTGTGTAAGAAAGGGTACAGTCTACTGTGTATTTCGTTGTTGATATCGGATTTGAATTAACGTGAACAGCGATGTAGGATAGGTGAGTGAAGTTAACAACTTGAGGGATTCTGCATTTAGCTGTGAAGAAAGGGCTGGCTGAAGATCCCCCTCAATTACACTCTTAATACATTGCCGTCACCTGTAGGGTTTGGTAAATTCCATTCTTTTTCTATATTTTATTCCCTTTCTAAATAATGCTACTACAGTGGGAAAGTTAGAAATATAGGTCACGAACAAAACCATGAGCATTCTGGTAAAATTTGGGAACATGGTGCTACATAAGTTTACTTCAACTGTCATTGCCTTGGAAATAGGTAATTGTGGTGTCTAGTAAGCCATTTAATCTGACTAATTAATGTTGGGAATCATTAGAGATATTATGAAATGTGCATCAAAACTTTTTCTTGTGTAGATGTCGTTGAAAAATGTGTGGGATCACACCTTGTGTAGTAGGAAAGGGTAGTGTGTTCTGCCTCGTTGATAGATATCGGATTCGAGTTAACGAGGGTAGTGTGGGATAGGTAAGTAAAGTCTAAAAGTAAATAGATATTGTATTTAGATTTGGAGGAACAGATGGAGTCCAAGTAGTGTTCTTCACTTGTTCCGATCATAAGTTATAGTTAGTTTTTTACAATAGTTTTTTATTTCAAAGGAAACCGAAACAAGAGATCATGGAACGCAATGTTTCAATTACTTGTTTTTTACTTTATGCATTAAATCCAAAGGAAACCGGAAAAAAATACTTTTTTTAAATATATTCTGACGTAAATTAATATTACTTATAATTCTATCGCACTGTCTTTCATATTCATCTATATTCAATTAAAAATCATATTTATAATTAAATGCTACGGAAATTTAAACATAAAAAGATATATAGGCTCGAATAACGAAAATAAGTCTCTCCTATTCGAACATTAAATTGAATGAGCCGGCTCGTATAAACAATTCGTTACTCTAGACTTCATGTAATGAGCTGTTAAATGTTATTTAAGCATGCTACCAACTGTTACAGTTCAAATGTTACATATCATATACAGCGGCAGCAGGGCAACCTATTTCCAGAGCAATTTTTAACTTAAAAACTTACTCCAGAAAGAAATCTGGGCTTTTAGCAACATAAACGAGTCTATTAAACCCTGAGTTAAGAGTTAAACGACGAAGAAAAAAGCGCCCTTTAAAACATACTTCCACCTCTATTATCTCATCAAAACCAGGACAGTTTCTATCAGGAAGCACAAGAAATCTGTTGCACAGTTTCTCCAAGACCATTGACTCCTGGTTTTAGTTTAGTTGTAACGTTTCTTTTTTACCTTGTGCGTTTTCTATTAAGCGGGATTAGGTGAAAGACATTCCTCCATTGGCCGCGAGCCAAGCCGTTCCTGTTTTAATTTTTATTATTTTTTTCGGAAGCCGCTGCTGGCAACGATCTGGGCATTCATTCACACAGCTTGCTTCGTTGCACGGGGAATGAATTTAAGGGTTCGATTGTTCGCCGAGGATTTCGAGCTTTCTCTTTTTTGGCTTATTTTTACGAGCGTTTGGGGGATTCTCTGCTTTGCATGAAGAAATTAGATTATGTAAAATTTTCCGCAAGAAGTTTTGAAACTCGGTGGAGAATGTTTCTTAAACACCCTTAGCGTGATGTGTCTTGGACTTTCTGTCTGCATGAAGGGTTTTTTATGCACATATAACTAAATGGATTTTCTTATGTGGCTTTCAAGTTTTCTTTAATGAAGTACCTCAGAATGCATATGCAAACAGATTTTTATGTCCCTAAAAATTACACAGACTTAAGATATTTTAAAATTTTTAAAAATGTAATACTGTGAGCACATAATTTAGTTAAAATCTTTAATCAGTGATAATTACAGTTGCTATTAAAATTTAAGGGTGTTTTTTAACAAAGAAATGTTTGAAGGAGCACGAATATAATCCTTCTTTTACAACCCAGCTGTTTATTCTTTTGAACGAAATAATTTTCTTAAAATTTTGGTGGTTAGTCTAAAATGTATATGAAATATGTAAATCTGTAAACTACAAAATAGTTCATCAAATTAAAAACAAAGCTTTTATTTCAAAAACTAGGGGGCTCTACCCCCTGCTCGCTATCGCTCACCAACCCCCGGAACTGCATCGCAGTTCTTTTCAAATAGCTTCGCGATCTTAGCGAGCAGAGCTCGCTTATTTCATCTCAACAGTCCAGCACAATCCCGGGCTCGTCGTCTTAGTTAATGCTCCTTTAAAACTGAAACTATCTATCTCTCAAGCTTATAAATAATTTAATTCAGACCACTACCTTGAAAATATCACAATTAAACTACTACTGAAGTATCCCTTTTTAAACTTATTAATAATGTTTTCAAAAAATATCCAGCAAGTGTACTAATTATTTATCATCAATTAACTATCTTAGAGAAAAAAGGAAGAAAAAATTGATACTTTGAATCCTAATAATTCTAAAACTAATTCGAATTTTTTAAAAATAGAAACTCCAAATTTTTTATAAAAAAATATTTGTATGTGTGTTTTAAATATCATAGTTCTATTGAAATTTGAAATACCTTTCAGCTATTTCAATACCTTTTAAGCTATTGAAAATAGTAAAAGACAAAACCTACATTACACTCAATGTTTACAAACAATTTATTTTGGTGTGTGAAATTCTATATTTAAATAGTATTGTAAGTTTCTGGAAAACTCTTATCAGTCTTTTAAAGATATTTTTTAGAAAGTATTTTGAAGGGCATTTTTAAAGCGTGAAAGGAATTATTTTCATCATAAAATATGGCGTCGATTGGTCGTTGTGATTGGAGGGATAATAAATTGTACGACAGTTTCTTGCTGTTAACTGCAACCTTATCCGTAGTCCAGAAAAATGGAAATCTTTTAGAAGTGAGAATTTTTTTTAGAAATTCTAAAGGCTTATTGCACATCCTCGAAAGAATCCGAACAGTTTGATACCAAAAACATGTTAGACGGATCAGTAATTAAAAATCCTTTCTCTGGAAACCATTTACCAAAACTTTTTTTGAACAGATATATACGAATGCAATTATTATTTTTTTGTGCAGTGTGTTGATATTTGAAGGTTTATGTTATTTACAGAAACTGTATGTAGTAATGTTTTAATACTTTTTATGTTCTTTTTTACTTCAACGTAACTCACCTTTTATAGCTACGAAATAGTTAGGTTTCTTTTGGTTTTATTGATAAATTGTTCTATAGTCCATATATTCCAAAATCCATTACATTTTCAAAAATACTTCCAATGGGTATAAATAATAACGTGAATATATATACGAGTATTTCTAAAGAAGAAGCATTTACTACAGAGTATAAATTTTCCACTGGAGATTATTTGTTTAAATTTCAATGACAGATTTTGAAACAAAAAACTTACAATTCTATGAATAGGGTTACGGTGCTTTCAAAGATATAAATACTATATAAATCCATCTTTTTTTCTTCCTTTCCGAAGAAAAACTTTTCTTTCTTCAAATGTTTATATTAATAATAGAGTATATTCGTGAGTTCAATACATCACGGAAATTTTATATCCGTATTTGGCTCAGGCATTTCAAGGAATAAAATATTTCCAGATCTTCTTGCGCTGCCTTTGACGCATTACGTATTTATGCAACATTGTTGGATTCAGTCAAGATGTGGAAGATGCTTCAACAACAACGCTTCCATCGTTTTGAATTTAAGATGTCATATCTGATGCGTCCCGTAAAGTATAGGATCATTGCCTAAACTCATTCATCCCCTTCTTGAGAGGTTAATTTAAAAAATGGAAAAAACAAGTTTTTATAGCATATTGCATTCCTACAAGAAAGAACTTATTGGAAATTTTCTTTAATCTTATTTGTAAAGTATCTTAGAGTCATTAAAGTAAGGTTTATCCTTAGGTAAATGACCACTGAGATGGATTACAGCGATCCTAGTGACTATTTAGGAAAGTAAAAAAGTAAAAATCTAAAGCAGGTAACGAAAACTTCAATGAGAATGCTGTTTGTAACGTCATGACAAACGCACAGAAAAAAGTTACATGAAAATATCCTATCTCTAACAACCGTGGAGATATTACCATGTAAAAATAGCACGTTTTTAGGTCTCAAAAAAAGAAAACATGGTGTTTTAATTAGTGTGTGTTTATTGAAATTATTTTATTTAAAAATGCAAACCCACATTGTGATGATTACTTTTACAAATTATTTAACGTCAGTCAGGAATATTTTGAAATGTTTTTATTTTGCGTCTAACAAATGTTTCAAAGAAATATAATGTAAAGCCGTTTTTTCCTTAACTAGGGGGCTCTGCCCCCTGCTCGCTATCGCTCACCAACCCCCGTAACTGCTATGCAGCTCTTTACAGATCGCTTCGCGATCTGTAATATCTGCAATCGATCTTTAGCAGAGAAAAAGTTGTCAAAAGTTTAGCAGAGACAAGTTGTCGAAAATCCTCTTCCTTTCATCGGCACAAATAACACTCAAAAAAGCTAAATTATTTATTTCTCTAGTATTTCAAAAAATATCGAAGTATCTTTAAAAGATTATTAAACAAGTCTATACTATATCGCTAGCAAACTTAGAGCAAAAATGTGCACTTCAAAACTTCAAATTTAAATATCCGTGCTCGCGACAATCTAGTGAACAGGCAAATATAAAATTTAAAAACATTAAACACGTCTGATAAAGACCTACTAAAACTATGAAAGAAATGAAACTTTGATGCTTAATTACTCCAAAACTAATTAGAATTTTTTAAAGAACTAAACGGTAATCTCTTTCTAAAAAATAAGAATATAAGTGTTTAAAAAATCATATTGATACCGTGATTAGTTTTCATTTTAGATAGAAAAAAACGAAAAAGTGTCAAAAATTTCGAAAATTAAAAAAATTAATTACTCTAAACCAAATTCGAAATTCGAAAAAAGGGCGACGTAGTGCACATCTTCATACTTCAGAGTATTAGGCTGCAAAAAATCATAGTTCTGCTGCTAATAGATTTTGCTGAACTGGATTACGCGGCGAAAAAACAAAAAATTCAACTTTGACCTTAAAAATACCCCAGAACTAATTATCATATCAGTTAGCTTTTTGTTTGAGAATGTGCCCCAAATATTCCTCTACAAATGTCTCAAATTTCATAAATTTCAATCAAGTAGTTTTTGCGTTATGGGAGTTCTAAGAGTTGAAAAATTAATTTTTCTGAAACAGCGGCGGCAGCGGCGGCGGTGACAGTAACTTTTTTTTAATATAGAGAGATTTAAGAATGACAACTTGAATTTTCTTAAAATGTAAAAATCCAAATTTCAAAAGCACCCTTGAAGATAATACAGCCACCACGATGTTAGGCATAAATCTTACTTCAGTATGATTTAAATCTTTTCTAAAAGTCCTTCATCACTTAGGCGTGTCTGTTAAACAAGGGCGTTAACCCTACTTAAGAACTATACATTATAAAGACGTATCTTAATCAACCATAGTCTTTATTGGGTTTAAAAACATTCCAAGTCTATTTATTAAGTTTACTTTGGAAAATTCAATACATCAACTACACAAGGGAACAACTATACATGGAAGCATAAACCCCGAGAGTATTAAATATTGACGATTACTACGAGCACCTCGTTCCCATTATTATGGAAATGTGACTTTAAATTCTAAAAGTTTCGAGTTATTTTCCTGTTTAGAATATACTTCTTAAATTTTTTAAAATTATATTTGAGTTATTCAAAGTTAAAGGAAATCTCACCTAATTTATTTCAAATGACATTTCGTTGATTGTGTGTATTTAGGAACTAGAGTACGCTTTTATAAATTACCATTGTGGAATATCCCCGAAAGATCTATTAATTTCTTTTAAAGCTATAAAAGCACATCTATCGAGTGTTTTTCTTAATGTTAAACTCTTTTAGAACACAACTTTTTCAACCATTCCTTTTATTTATTTATTTAAAAAATTATAAGATAATTATGAAATCATTGGTTCAATTCTGTTATCTGCCCCGTTAAATATCGCCAATTTTTTTTAAATGTCCAAATTAGAAATATCGGTTTAACTGCCAAACCATCAGATTAAAATATGTAGCTACCATAAAAAGTTGGCAGTATTTGAATATTTGGCACCTAAAACATCTTGATTATTTTGAATGGGACAGTTAACATAATTGAATCGCTTATTTCAGAAACATGTTAAACGCAATGTTAATCCTATGGGGTTTAGCATGTTTCTGAAATAAGCGATTCAATTTAACACTATTTTTCAATACAATTGAAAAATTAAATACTTCGACTCTTTAATTTCCTTTTCCCTTACCCATCTAAAACCCTGACCTCTAACCTCTAACACATGACCTCCCTGACCTCTAACAACCCTATAACTCAAATAAACCTACTCTCACACCATACACAGCACATACCACATTTACACATACCAAAATAAAACAATTACACACTCCTCAATCTCACCTCACAGGATTTAATATACGTTCACCTCAATTATTCTCAAAATCCTCAATTCGAAACAAGCCATCAAGAGGAACCTAGCACCTGCCCAAGATTAATAAGGAGAAGCCAGGTACACATTTAATTGGAACGAATTCCAGAAACACGCACGGATATGTAGTTCGGGCTGACCAGGAACTCTTTCTGCTCTCTGGTTATCGCGAGAGGGAAAAGCAATCAATACTGAGGCCGTTTGAGCCCCGCTGTTATGGTTGTTGACACGAGAGGCTGGAAATGGAATGGTACGGGACTCTCGGGCTTAGGTGCAAAAGTTTGTTTTGGCGGTTAGATGTTTTTATTGATCTGTTGGGTTGGTTTGAGGAAGCCTATTTGGCTGTTGGATGTAGTGAGTCAATTCCGTTTACATTTGGTTTTATGAAAATTCTTTTATTTTTTTACGAAACAATCACGGTGCTCAAAAAATAGAATGCTTTATTTCTGTTCATAAAACTTTTTAAATCTTTTTTGTGAAATTTCTTTGAAAATTTTTGTGTTCATATTTCTTAGATTAAAATAACAAGCTTGTACGGAAGGAAAGAGGGGTGAGAAAGAAGAGTAAATAGTAGATGTGTGTGATGAAAAGATCTTTACCACTAAACTTCTAGCTTACGTTTGATTAATCCTTCAGCTAATCTATTTGTTTCGATAAAATTTGTTCTTTTAGCACCAGAACCGTCATAAGTCTTCTCAGTTTCTTTAAAGTATTTACAATGGACTGTAGAATAATCTCACTATATACTATATACTCTATCACTCACTATATACTCGAATGCAACTTAAGTTGAGCCTGACGTCATGGCCATGCGGAAGCAAATCTGAGTAAACAGAAAGCCTGCTGGGTTGCTAGAAGCTCTTATTGGCTGGCGAGTTTGAGAGCTAGTTGTACTACTACGAGTTACACCACTTAAAAAAGTAATTAAGTTAAAGTACTTAAGTTTAAAGTTACACCACTTTAAAAAATAATAATAATGAACATTTTATGCATATCGGGATGAAAAGATGCTTATTATACGTGGATTTAAAAAACTAATCATTATTCAAAATTGAAGCTCTAAATTTCACTTAAAATTCAGACATCTCGCGGGGAACTACTTTCTTTGGTTGCTCTCAGCATATTTCTACAGGCTCCAGTTAAGTTGCAACTGAGTATAGCTAGCGTCACAAAACCTTTAAACGTCTTCAATATTCATTTAGTCCACTGAAAATAGAGTTGAACCTCGGACAAATTGCAATAAAAGGTTTCTCAACGGTTTTCACTTAGGAATGACCTCAATAATAACATACTAAAAATCGGCCAAAATCGGTCGGGGGGAAGTTTAATTTTTTTAAATTTTTAAAAAATGGCAGAAAAAATATTTCAAAAAATCAAATTATAAAAATAGAGACTTATGATACATGTTTATAGGCTATTTTTCAGTGCTGAATACGAATATACCATTTAATTTTTTTTAAATTTAAAATTTCAATTTTTAAAAATTAATTCAAAATTTGGAAAGTCGAAAAAATTAAAACATCGCTCAAAACCACAAAATAATTGCAAAAGAAATAATTTAAACGGTTTTCAATTAGAAATGACTTAAATAATAACATACTAAAAATGGAAACATATTAAAAAATTTAAATTTTTTAAATTAATTTAAAATTTTAATTTTTTGAAAGATATTTTGTCCTTTTTCAATTTTATTATTTTTAAAATGATTTATTACCAAATATTGTCTAAATATTTTCCTTATTACTTGATTGAAAGATTCTACCTGTATTTTCAACGTTAATTTTTATAAATTAATTAATTAACTAAGGATTTAATCATCAATTGTGGTTTTTTTATGTTATAGAGGTATATACCTACAACATCCATGGAAAAATGACCTTGGTAAATGCCTCAAACCTTTTTAACAAGAATTTTTAAAAGGTCGATTTTTGAGGCCAAAAAAATTGAAAATTTGAAAAAAATTAAACTTTTCATTGTCCGATTTTCTTCTATTTTTAGTATGTTATTATTTAAGTCATTTCTAATTGAAAACCGTTTAAATTATTTCTTTTGCAATTATTTTGTGGTTTTGAGCGATGTTTTAATTTTTTCAACTTTCCAAATTTTGAATTAAATTTTTTTTTAAATTTAAATGGTATATTCGTATTCAGCACTGAAAAATGTCCTATAAACATGTATCATAAATCTCTATTTTTATAATTTGATTTTTTGAAATATTTTTTCGGCCATTTTTTAAAAATTTAAAAAAAAATTAAACTTCCCCCCGGCCGATTTTGGCCGATTTTTAGTATGTTATTATTGAGGTCATTCCTAAGTGAAAACCGTTGAGAAACCTTTTATTGCAATTTGTCCGAGGTTCGGCCCTTTTTTTCGCTATTTTCAGTGGACTAATTACACATTTAATTATAGTGTATATTATTTATTTAGCGAAAAAATATAATATTTTAGATTTTTATAAAATGTTTTCGATTAATGTTATTTATTCGACTGAAGATTATCCTATCCCAGGATTTTTATAAAATTTCAAGCTCAAAGAGAGTAATTATAATGAAACAATGTGTTCTAATTTATTATAATGAAGATATTTTAGGTCCATATGATCTAAAACAACATGCAATCATTATATCTATAAATATCTATTACATTCAAATCTTTACTGTTTTTCTTTCTACCTTTGTATTTTTGTTTTCTGAAGTTAAATTTCATCACTGTGAAATATCACATCAAATGGGATGTTTAATGATAGTTTTCAACATATTTTGTTCTTCATTATACTATTTTTTTACAACTGACAACCCAGAATCGGGTCGAGTTTTGAACAAATTGTGTTCTTCAATAGATTAATTTTTGTTAAACTAAAGACCCAAATCTGGATTAACACACTATCTTTCTTCTCCGAGAAACTTTTTTAAAAAAAGAAATAATGAAATACCTTCTTTTAAAACTTATACCATCCTCTAAAACACAATGCAACCATTTGCCCCCACCTAGCAGCGAAAAAAATATCTACTGCAACCAATACTTGACGTAAACTCCCTACCTTTCCTTTTTTTGGAGGGGCTTATGGCCCTGGCGACTTATAAGACGCTGAAGTATGGCTCATTTCCTCCTTCCCTAATTCTCTGAAGTCCAGGGTTTGGCATTTATTAGGAAATATAGGGCTCTAACGCCTGCGGTAACATTACGCGGTGCTTCCATCACAGTTCCCTAATCTTGCTCGACATTTGCGGCCTTTGTCTCAGAAATGATGTCGGCTCTTTTTCTATATCGATCAGCGTGAATAGAGAACTAATCGTCGATCGTAGATCTCCGAACTATATATATATAAAAAGAAAGAAGTTAGTTCGCGTAGCTTTACATGGGATTGTTTCTTATCTTTCAGATGATTAGTTCTGGGTAGGATGAAGAAAGGGGGAGATCTTTTCGATGAAATCGTGTTTTCTTAGATTGGGGGGAAATGAAATTTTGAAGACGCGTTTAGGGAAGTCTATCATTTATCTACTGTTGGGTAGCTGATAGTAAAATTTAATATAGTTAAGTCTGATTTTTGTTTTTTGAGAATGGGTACGTGTCGTCAAATGGAATGAAGTTTTTGTGATTGAAGAAAGTTAAATTAGCAAATTGTGTAAAATTATCCAAGGGAAGACAAAATTATTTTAAATAAAACTTAATAAAATTGACTATAAATGGTTTTTCAAATTTTTTTGTTTTCCAATATGTTTTAATACCTGTTTCTTAATTTCATTGCTTTTTTGTTTCTTATAATCTAAGAAGTTTTAATATGTACTTATATTTTTCATTTATTCTTTGGATAAAATATCTAGTTATTCCCTCCCCCAAGCTATATACCCCTAAAAAAATCCTTTCTGAGAATATGATAAAGGATCTTGATACTTTCATTCCTTACTGCCTATTAGATTTAAAATAAAAACTATTCTGTTGACGTTCTGGCATACAAAGGTTGAATTATGAAAGCTTATATATTTTGAAGTAAAGGTCGAAAAATCTTATTTGGTTACTTCTACTATAGCACAAATAAAGTAGACCAAAATCTTTAAATTATATTAATTGTTAGCAACTATTATTTCATCTACGTTTAAAACTAATGACATTTTTAGGACAGCTTTTTTCAAGTATAATACAAAAATTCTAATGTAATAATTTTTTATTACTGCGTTATACTTTTGAGAAACTATTAAAAACACATTTCAAATCATATTAAGTAATTGCAATTTTACTGTATTGAGTATAAAGTTTTTCACCAAACAATTTTATAATCCACAGTTGTTAGGGAGTTTAGAAACCACAAGTGTGAGATTTTTGGCATTTAACTGGGCATCCTAAGGAGTAATTGCATTCTCGTTGGGAGCACCGAATTCCACGAATTTTCCGATTCTGTGAGCAAGCCATGGCACATCGTTCGATACGTAATTATAGGGAATTAATTGGAAGAAATCGATCCTTATGAGGATTGCATTTTGTACCTCAGAAAAGTTTATTGGAGGCTGTGGTTGTGTAATCTCATCCGAAGTAACACGAACATCAAATTAGTTTAAAAGATAGTTACACCAAGTTTGGAATTTATAGTCCTATGTTCGAGACTTTAACAATTAAGTCTTCGAAATCAAACAATGCAAATTTGCTGCCAACTAACTTAAAATTTTGTAAGAGTTCTAAGTTCCTTATTTATGGAAAACTATCATGTGAACTGTTTCACTCAAAACAAACTGTTCACAACAAACAAAAAAGTTTTCTGAAAATAATTTTGAAGTGAAGTTACTTTTGGAACAGATTCAAAAATACTGTAAGATTTAATAAGCTGTATAATTCTTCCTTAAGGTCAAATTATTTTTTATTTTATGACTCTGTTTAACATATCCATAACTTTGTTATAAAATTGAAATAACTTTCACTTTATTTTAATTTTTTCACTTTCTAAACCAGATAGACCCGTTATTTACTAAATACAATTATTACTTTATTATTCAAGCCTATTTGAATTGAAATACTAGTATATTTGCAAGGGTTTTTCTTTTCATTTAAAGGTTCTTTATTTATTTTTTCTTGTAAAAAATTGTTTGTTTTCCAAGTTTAAACAAGAAATAAAACACTTTCTAAATTAAGATTAAATGTGCGTTTCTTAATGAACTTCTTATGGCTTAATTTTTTAAACTTAAATCATCCTCCTAACTATTTTACATATGATATTTAATGTGTGCCATTATGTAAATACGAAGCATTTTCTCAGTACTATGAAGCTTGCTGGCAATCAATTATTCTTTTGCATAAATACTGAAAAAAATCTTATGACAATTTTTTTAATTTATATAATCTCTTTAAATCCTCCTTAATGATCGTAGTAGTTATTTTTTCTTAACACTGTTTTTATGTATACTTAGCTTTCTAATCCAAAAGGGAGCCAGGAGAATAAAATAGAAAGCACAGGTAGATCAACTAGCTTACTACTGGTGTTATATCGAAGTGTTTGTTAATAGGATGAATAATATTTAATCCTCAGATTTCCTACCCATGATGTCCTTTTATACGAAGATAACTTTTTGAGCCAGTCTTAATACCTCTGAATTAGAACTGCTTAAGCCACGATGACTTTATTAGATGAAGCAAATGTACATCATTTATGAAGTCATCATGCATAAAATTTAAATTGGAGCAGAAAATCCCACGCAATGCATGCAAATTATATGCAGATTACGTACCGATGAAGGGTGGGAAAAGAATATTCAATGAAAACAAGACAATAGCAACGAATTTATTAGGATATTGTGCTCTTTGAAGTAATTTAAGGGTATTTATCTTCATTCAAAATTATGATAATCCTGAGTTGTCTAAATTCTTTCAGATATTTTGTTTCTATGAAGCGTTTTTGTTACATTCGGGGAACAATTATTCACTAAATAAAAACTCACAATTAAATTTAAGAAAAGGGTGAATTCTAAGGAAAAGTTCAAATGTATTAAGTAATTACTATGCAAAAGATAAAAAATATTTATTGATTGTATTGTATGATAAAATTTGGCAAACATTGACAGAAATATTCAATATAAACATTGAATGTTGTGATAAACGAATGATTTTTTTCTGTGTTATTTTTTAAAATACATTAAAAATAAAAATACATTTAAAATACATACACTTTTTAAAATACATAAAATTTTAACTATTTAACTTTAAATCAGTTTAGTTGTAGTTCCAGTAAATATCCCTGATATAAAATATTTCTTATAAATAAAATTAATATTTCTTAGTTAACAGAATATTGAAATTATATTTTTCCTTTAGGTTTCCATTGGGTCCTAAAATACGACACAATTTGTGATAAGCATAGAAAAACATAAATTTAGATTTATTTTAGGATTCTTTACTTCTTGCTACTGATGGCTCAGTCAAAAGTTCAAATTGACCTGTGAAATCTCAAATGCCTTCTAAGTACCCTATAAACGACGTCTCAAAAAACCTTCAATTAAACTACAACCATAACTATCTGAGCAGTTCAGCTATGTATTAAAATGCCCGAACTCTTAGGAAATATTTTTTGAAACTCTCCAACTACAGTTAAAAAATCATAAAAGTGAATCTCGAAAATTATTTTCAAACTCAAGGTTGATACAGTTAAATCAATATTTGGGTTTAATTCCATAAACTGTTCCCTTTAATACTGCCAAGCTGTTTTGAATGTCAACTATTCAAATATTTGCAAATTTTTTTATAGTTGAAATTAATATAACTGTATACTAGGGTGTCTCAAAAAAACTTTTTTCGAAAAACCTCGCTCCCCAGGGCTTTTCCCATTCCTTTTGGTCCCAAAAGATAGTGTGTAAAGTTTCAGCCCCCTAAGTTAACTCTAGGGTTTGCCTGTAGAGCCCCAAAGTTTGAAAAAAGTGGAAAAAATGACCAATTTTCAGAATTTTTAAAAATTATATTTGAAGATTGATACTGCGATAAAACTGGTTCAAATGTGTCATTTAGGACTTATTTAGATGGAATATATTTATTTATGTGTATTAACTGCACTCTATAGCCCTTATAATTTAAGATTAAAACGTACTACTTAAGGACGTTGCACTCGCCAAAGCTTATAATGCACTACAGGTGGACGAAATGAATTAAATTTGAATTTCTTCGAAGGAACTCCCTCAAATGATGCCACTTGGTGCTAAATTGATATTATAAATTATAAAAACCCTTAAAATAACAATAATGAGGTCTTCCACTGAGCTTTTAATGTAAAAAGTGATTTTCTTCAAAATTTCTCTTTTCCAGCTGATCAAACCCAAAATTTATATTAAAAATGATGGTTGTTGTACTTTTTTAGATACCAAACATTGAAATCTTTATAGGGGTTTCATTTTTAAGAAGTAGAATTAAATTTTAAACCGCACAGATCGGAAATGACATGGAACATTCCTATACCAGATGTGAAAATTGATTTTCTTTTTTCAAAGTTAGGAAAATAGTTTAATGCTTGTGAATCTTGGTTGAAATGTTAAAGAAAGCAGTTTTTAATTAAAATTTTCCCCTAATACGTTAAAAAGAAGTAATTTTCCAAACTTAAAAAAAGAAAATCGATTTTAACGTCTGGTATAGGAAATATCCATGTCATTTCTGATCTGTGCGGTTTAAAATTTAATTCTACTTATTAAAAATGAAACCCCCATAAAGTTTTAAATGTTTGGTATCTAAAAAAGTACAACAACCATCATTTTTAATATAAATTTTGGGTTTGATAAGCTGGAAAAGAGAAATTTTGAAGAAAATCACTTTTTACATTAAAAGCTCAGTGAAAGACCTCATTATTGTTATTTCAAGGGTTTTTATAATTTATAATATCATGGCATCATTTGAGGGTGTTCCTTCGAAGAAATTCAAATTTAATTCATTTCGTCCACCGGTAGTGCATTATAAGCTTTGGCGAGTGCAACGTCCTTAAGTAGTAAGCTTTAATCTTAAATTATAGGAGCTATAGGGTGCAGTTAATACACATAAATAAATATATTCCATCTGAATAAGTCCTAAATGACACATTTGAACCAGTTTTATTGCAGTATCAATCTGAAAATATAATTTTTAAAAATTCTGAAAATACGTCATTTTTTCCACTTTTTTCAAACTTTGGGACTCTACAGGCAAATCCTAGAGTTAATTTTGGGGGCTGAAACTTTACACACTATCTTTTGGGACCAAAAGGAATGGGAAAAGCCCTGGGGAGCGAGGTTTTTCGAAAAAAAGTTTTTTTTGAGACACCCTACTGTATACATCCTTATATCGGTTTGTTTGCAACTTTTAGGCGATATTTCTAATTTTTGACATTCAAAATAGGCTGACTTTATTTAAAGGGACAGTTAACGGAATTGAACCAATATTGTTTTTTGGGCACATTAAAAAAACCAACAAGTTTTTACAACTTAAAGAAACAGTAGACTAGACTAAAGCTAATAATTTTATTAAATCACCACATATTTTGACCTAAAATGGCGTAAATCCTGGTATTAGGGTCTCGGAGGAATATGTTAGCGTTACTGGCACAGTGCCCGATCAGAAATCGCTCGGCGTTATAACTCTTTTCTTCCTTTTGTAGGAAACACCGAAATCTGCAATAACTGTTGATGATGTCGTAAAAAAGACATCATTTATACCCCTTTTTCTGTTGTATTTCAACCGGTGTGTCATCCGATAAATCAGGATTCCTTGCACTTCTCGGTTCGCCTTTAATGCTCAACATCCATTTTGGCAGGATTTGAAAGAACATCCGATGTAAGCCTGGCTGTAAAGTTCGATGATTTTATGGGGTCACCAGCTGCTACTACTATTACTATTTTTTTGAAATACATGATTTTTTTTCTTCAAAGAGTTTGGGAATTTATTTATAAAAATATGATTTAAAGAAGCAATTTCAAAGTATTATAATTTGAAGGAATTCAAGCATCGATAAATCTAATATTACCTAATTTTTTATTTATTGGGTACAATTATGTAACCTATTACTTCTTTTTAGTGAAAAATGAAAATATTTTTGTCTAATTAATTTATGTCTAATTAAAGAATTTTACACAATTTCTACCAAGTAAGTAGTTTCCATAAAATTAGGACAAATTTCTTTTGAACATGAAAATAACATCAATATTAAAGTACAAAAATTTCTTAAATATGGAAAACGGTATTTACCCATCCTGTTTGTGTATTTAAAATATTTAAGTTTATTCACAAATATGGAATTATTTTAATTACTTTTTACTTAAACTTTGTTTTTATCACAGAATAAAACACTTTTTTAGATCTGCGATTTAAAAAAACTTTGAACCATTAGCCTGAAAACACCAACACATTTTCATTCACAAATTCCATTTAGTATTCCATTATTTTTTGTATAGTTGTATGGTTA
Source organism: Tetragnatha versicolor (assembly GCA_024610705.1). Lineage (NCBI taxonomy): Eukaryota > Metazoa > Arthropoda > Arachnida > Araneae > Tetragnathidae > Tetragnatha > Tetragnatha versicolor. Next base: position 62,930,536 of record JANDEH010000001.1, read on the forward strand.
CAATGATGGATATTTTTTTATATTTTACCAATGAATGATATTTTAAAGAACGTAATATTTAATTTTCCATCGAAGTAAAAATGAATCAGTGTTTTATTCAAATATAAAGATTTTTCATTCATTTCATTATTTTTTCTAAAGGTATTTCATAAATTTAAACTTTAAATCCAATCCGTAAAATACATAGTTTTAAAAATTATTAAATCATAAAAATTGGAAAATGATCATACATTACCATTTTCTGTGTTGTTTTTAATGTTATTAACTTAAACTTATCAAATATCTTACCAAAATTTAGAATGGAAAAATACCGTTAATTTCATTGTAGACATCATTATTATAAACGCATTTACAACTGTAAAAAATAAATGAAAATTAACCCTTTTTTCTTTCTGAATAACCATTCCTTTTAGAATTTTACGAACCAATCGAAGCATCAATTTATATAAGAAAAATCTGGATGATCCGTTTTATAACATTTCCATCCCAAAACTTAAACTTCGTAAAATATTTTATCGCACTTTATATTACCCATACCGGAATCATGCTAAAACTTTGCGGAATAAAACCACACAATGCATGTCACAAAAGAATGCTTCAAGGCTCAAAAAAAGGGACTTGGGTTGTCTCATAACTCCGAAAAGCCCGAAATCCCGGGTTCGGTACAATCGCCTTGAATGTCCCATTACTCAAAGGTTTAAGTCTCTTTTTCTAATGGCGTTTTCTTCGCTGCCACTTTCCCATTTTCGTGTCGCAAAGTCTTCGAGTCGCAAACGTGACCAACATTTCAACCCTTTCGAATGGCAACGCTGTGTGATTGATGCAGTAGGGCGCCATTTTTCTTGTGGTCATATTTTTTTCTTCTCGCTTGTACTTCCATCCCGAATTCCTTGCCGTAATAACACCCCCGTTTTAAGGGGAAGTTTTTGCTCTTGTTCGTTCTTTTCCTTTTCCCATAGTCATTGCGTCTGTGTCGGAGTAAGAAGAAAATTCTGGAGGCGTTAAACCGTGCCGTGTCACGGTTCCGTTTGAAATTTCTCGAGCATCAGCGCTTCTCCACTTAAGATGGAATTTGAGATCCAGCTGATAGAAATTCTTCTGATATAATTTCTCTTTTGAGCCGAAGCGACGTACTGGCCTAGTGGTTAGAGTATCCGACTGTGAAGCCGTACATCTGGGGTTCGAATCCCCGTGTTTGTCAAGGATGTTAGTTTCTGTCCTTGTGCGATGAATGCATGTATGTCCTTTTGTAATGAATGAACCCCCTGTAAAAAAGGTTGTGCGAACGAATGTGTGTGGCGTGGGTAGTAGTACCGTGGCTTCGGCCCACAAGTGTTTTTTAAAATTTTTAATAGACAATAAGTCTGGAAAATTTTAACAAAATAGTCTTAGATAAAATAGTAAAAACTACGTTCTTTTTGTAAGTTCATTCTGTTAATATTTTTTTATTAAGTTTGGTAATATTCTTGTACATTTCTTTTTTTATCTTCTAAATAATCTCATTAGGATTCAAGATTTTTATACTCAGATATTTTTTTTAATTTACTGATTTTTTGTTCTTTTACAAATGATCTCTCAAATCATACTGGTGAAATTTATTGGTTAGGTATACATAATAACTGAGTATTTTTGCATAAAGGATTAACAGTTTTTGTAAGAAAAAAATTATACAACTGCACCTCAATCTTAAAAAATAGCTTTATTTGGGAAGAGTAAACACTTTCCGAAAGATTAATCTCGTTAAAAGGATCTTGGGGGTTGCCTAATCGAATAAACAGTTTTGAGACTTTATCTCTATAATTAATTTAGTATATTCTGTAGATTTACAAGTCACCATGAACCAAATATTTACCGAGTAATTTCAAGAAATCTCTACGAATGTATAAAAAAGTATTATTTAATTTTCTCCTGTATTATGACATTCTAAGTGAAGGGATAATGTTTTCAAATAAATAAAGCGCTTTTTTTTACTTAGATAAGAGTGGATATAATCTTTAATACAGAGTTCTTAAGTTTAAACCGACTTTCTATTAAAAAGCTAATAATACGGCTATATTTTAATGAATCAGTTTTATAAAGCGCAAAGTGTCTTATAAATGTATAATGCAAAATATTTAATGAGGTTAAAATTATTAATAAATTTTGAGAAACTATTTCTTAACATAAGATAAGTTAGTGATAAAAGTAGCTATATATAGAGTTTTGGCAATTTTTCTCACTATCCCAAATATGAACTAGTAAACAGTTCGTTATTTTTAGTATAGTATTAAAAGTTCTAATTCTTGAAATTTTATTCTCACTGGATTTATCGACTTATTATACAAAAATAATTGTATAACAAATATTGATATTGGTGTCTGATTTTCTAAAGTTTATTTTTTATGGATGTTTAAGTTTTAATAAATGATTAATGTAATTTTAGAGTTTTGTTTATTAAATAGTTTTTTAGAAAAGAAATGCTAAAACTGTTATTTATTTTTTATATTTTTGTTTGATAGTATAAATATCCGATTATAATATGTTATTTTGTGATTGAAGATAACTTTTACGAACTGGTTGATGACTATTTTCTATTTTTATACAGTAAAAATAAAGGAGCTAATTTTCTGTTTTGTAAATATTATTACGAGAAAAAAATTAATATGCGTTTAAATTCCCTTTAGTATTTATATACAGTTTAGTTACATGGTTATTATTTACATTGAATCTTGAAGTTCAAGCAATATATACGTAGTTTATTTTTACTTAACCACAACTTAACTCTTATCACTACTAGACAACTTTTTTCACTTCTACGTTATGTAGCAAATATTTTTATAAAATGTACTAGTACTAAGCAGCATTTGTTAGACATTTCTACCCGATAAAAGGATATAGCAACATAACATTCTCCGAAGTTGTAAACATACCGTTTTCATATCAACTGAAGTTATGAGATAGCCAGCGGGCTTTTCCAAATGCATAACTTTTCTGAAGTATTGGCCTATTTTGTAAGCATCCCTAAGCATTGAAGAGAGATCCCGTCTCATTATTTTTAGAATTCCTGAAATGAAACGTTTCGGTAGCTTGGAGGAGATCCAAGTTTCATTTATCTCTGGATCCTTCAAACAGTTCCTGTCGTCCTAGACACAATTGTGTGAACTCTCAGACGTATTGACAAGAGCACCAGGTCTCGTCAATGGAAATTACAATTAATCTGTTGTAGATATCATTTGAAATACATTATAGAACTCATTATGATTAAAATTATAATAATTAGTATTCAAATCTCTTACTGTTTTAGTATCCTTTATAATTCTACCTGAAGGTGTTTTAAAACAATTAATTATAGTTTTAATATTATCATCTGGGGATACATAGCAAACGGCCAGTTAGTGATTCGTTGTTATCATTTTTATATTTTAAGGAAATAGTAAAATACATTTATAATAAAAATTCACTGGTAGAATTTGATGCAGTCATGCATATAGAGATAGTAATTCCTATAAGGGGACATCCATAAATTACGTGAGGTGTTTTTTTCCAAAATCTGGACCCCCCTCCCCCCTTAGTGAGATTTAGTAAGATTTTGCTGGACCCTTTCCTCCCCCCACGTGAGATTTACCTACAACCTTTAAAAATAATTTTCTATCCTATTTGTTTGCATTTTGTGCTTCACAGCACCTAAAAATTTTCCATTATTAACCCCTTAACAGTGTCGCCCGAGCTCAGCTCGGACAACTACTACGTGCAGAATTTGTGATGCCCGAGCTGAGCTCGGGCAGGAGAAAAATTGACGTTTCCCTTTGTGAAGCCCAAACTGAGTTCGTTTCGATGATGATGGTGATTTTTCGTCGTTTAGAGATTGTGAGACATCATGTTTGAATAATCTGGTTCCTTATTTAATAACATGTGTGCGTAATCCAATACTTTTTCATGTGTATGTTAGAATAATTAGTACACTTGTAATTACATTTAAATTTTTATTTTTTTTATAAAAAACTTTTTTCTAACATTTATATTAATATAAAGAACAAAATTAAACAGTCAAAAAAAATTTCCATTTTTGGTCAATTTTTCTGAAATAAATGTCACTGTTAAGGGGTTAATGATGTTGGGGAAAAGAACATTATTCCGCCTAAAAATCATCACAGTATCATATCTGTGGGTATTATTCCTTTCTCTTAAAAAAAATCGTATAATTTTAAAACTTCGTTTAGTTTAAAACTAGTTTTAAAATCGTCAACTTAAAAAGTTGACGTGAGATTTTCATCGACCCCCCTCCCCCCTTGGTGTGATTTTTCAAAACCCCTCCCCCCTTTTTGACCTCACGTAATTTATGGATGTCCCCTAAGTACACAGAATATAAACTGCTACATCAATGAAAAAAATGTGATTAAGATAATGGCAAATGATGATATGACAAACTTGAACAATACCAATGGGATGGGCAATTCCCGCATTTTTTTTTATTCGATTGAAGTGTCAAACAAAGGAATACTTGCGCAAAAATTTTTAATTACGATGATTATTTATTTTTTAATTTAATTTCAAAGTTTTACTTTATAAAAAAAGGGGCGCGAAAACGTCAATGTCAAAACGCAACTGAGTCGTTTTTTTCCAACTGTACTTCAATCCTAAACAAATACAAAGTGAGTGTCTATATTTATTTTAAAATGTTGAATCAACTAACTTTTCATGTCGATTTGTTAATTTAGATCTGTATCCCTTACTTAAAAAATGCATTTTTTATTTTTTTTAAAATGCTTGTTTTGCCCAAGCCAAGAACTATTGGAAACATTTTCATATAAAAGTGGGGGTTGGTTTGTACTTGGATTTCAGGATTTTTTTTCCTCCTCTCACCCCCTGTCAATGGGAATCTTTTGAAATGTACTTTCGGGGATGGTTATCACTTATTAGTTTATTACAGGTACACAGAATGGGTTTTTTCGTTTGTCAATACTGTTCAATGGATTGAGGTTTGTAGCAGAATCGGCTTTTGGAGGCCACGATGTTGATAATTCATTCGTGCAAGGGAAGGTGGAAAATCTTAACTTGTGTTATACATAAGTTTTGAATTTTTGGTAAATGTTTCATAGAAAAGCCTCAGCTTATATGTGAAACCGTACGGTATTTACTAATTTAAAAATTTAAGGTGAGAAATTATGGCATGATACGTTTTTTTTTCAATTGTTTAATTACTCTACTTAAAGTCTATAAGCCATGTTACTTATTTTGTTAAACTTTTGTTGATTTGTTTGTATATATAAAATTGGAAGCTGTTCAATGTTTGGGAGTGTGAAAGAAATGTTTGAAAACGCCCGATGCAAGAGATGATAAGATAAGTTATAAAAAATAATTCGTGAGGATATGAAATCTGATTTGCTTATAATCTTAACAACAAGTTATTAGTTATATCTTTTAATCTTAAGGTTCAATTTTAGTTGAATCAAAAGCAGTATCCACCGTCGCATTATAAAAGAAACATGGTTTAAAAAACTCTCAATTCATTAAAACTATTTCTAGCTAAATGTCTTTTTTTTCATGTTAGTAACACTAGCTATAAAAAATTGCAAAAAATTCGGTACAAATCATTCTTTTAAAAATTTCTAAAATGAGTTGAGATAAATTCTGAGGGATCATATTTGCTGATACCACCAGCAAAACTGCATGAATATCTCTCCTTCCTTTTATGAGAAACTATTTAGATCAAGTTTCAAGATAAAAGTGATACATTCAGGTACACTCCAAACGTAAATGGCACTTCTCTTTCTGTTAAACAGAAGAGGGCCATTCTTCGCTCCCAAATTGAAAAAGCGTTATCAGAAGTTGATTCCCGATACTTCTCGAAGTTAGTTCATTTAGCTGTATATTTTCTTCTTTCCGAAACAGAACCGAAACAATAAAATTTTAAATCTTGTCTCGAAGTGGCATTGTGTTCTTTCCTGGCGAAAGATTTAAGATGATAGAGCTCCTGAGAATGATGCCTTCGAAGATAGAGAGCCTGAGAAATGGGATACAATTTCGGATATATGAAATGCTGACATGTGTTACCCGATGGAATTGACAAGGTCGTAAAAAAGAAATGCATTCTAAATTTGCTTTGTTTATTTTTTATTTGTTCGAGATTGTTCCGTTCTCTTTAGGGGGGAGAAGGGACTTTACGGACTTTGATTTACGATGTTTTTTACGAAGTTTATTAAATTCAACATTGTTTCAGCTAATTTGAAGAATATAAATTGAGTTGATCCTTTTTTAGATAGGTTCGAATTGATTTAAGTAAAAAAAGACTAGTTTGGGCACCACTTTCTTAAATTTCCTTAAAAATAATGGAACACGCCCCAATTTCTAGGTATCTCATTGGCGATAAAGACAGAGTGAGCGAGGGTCATCTCTGACTGGCCAATTAGGTAGCTCGAAAGTGTGGCGTGATCCTACGTGAATCGGTGACGTCACTGACTGGAATTGTTGTAAATTTAGAATAACACTAGTCGACAAATTTCAACTTTTTTCCCCTAACAAAAGTGAGATTAGGTATTTCCGACTAATTTCAGGGTGTAGAATTCAGAAATAGTTGTGAAAAAGCTGCAGCACGTACAGTTTTTTTGTTACAAATATTGCACTAGTACTGTAAGAAACAGACAAAAACGTTGAAAACGCTCCTTTTTTAACAATTAATCTCATTATTTTAGAATAAAAGGCTCTCATAATTAGGATTATATACATGTTTCAGACAATATAAAACTAAAAACCCTCAAAAATTCATTAAATACGATGCAATTTTATCACTTTTTGTCTCTTATTTGGCGTTATATCTCCTCTTTCAATGAACCAAGAGCTGTAGCCAAAAATTGCCATTTCGCAGTGACCTATGTATCGAGTAAATGTCCTAAGGGAATCTTTATCCTTGTTTATGATTAACTACAGTGATAATTTTCGGAAATAAGTTCAAACGTGGATGTAAAATATGAATTTTGGGTGATGCTCAACATTCTATGGCTTGGTAAGACTAAAGAGAACCTTCCATTGGGATTAAAACATTTTTATGTGTCCTATTCTCAAAAAATCATCTTACCATTCTCCTAAAAACCATTTTCAAGCTGATAATGCGTTTATATTAAATTTTCCTTCATAAGCAGGGTCGTGAATTCTTTTTTAATCAGAGGTTCATACTGACTTTGAGTTTGCCTTCACTTAATGGCGAGAAAAGTCCTTTTAAATACTTTTTGAAATGTTTTTTTCTGTATTTGTCATTGATATTAAATAATTAAGATAATTTGAATGTCCTCTCCATACTATAGGGTTAGTAATTCGCATAGAACAACTGTTGACTCTTACGCACTTAAAAAGAGCCATATTCTAACTTCTGCAACACACGTGAGGAGCCAAGATTTCACTTTAGTCACCTATTTGGACACAAATCACAAAGGAAAAACCTTTTTCCACCTTTTCCGTTAAATATTACTGTTTAATTGTAATTTAAACCGTACCCAAATTTAGCAAAACGTATTGTGCATAAATGTGCAAAATCTACACTGAAAACTCTTAAATTTTCAAAATGAACTGCAGTACAAAAACATCGCCACACTTTTAAAAGAATGTATACATACTGGGATACTAGAAATAAATTAATTGGATGGGATTGCAGGGTTGCTATTTGACAAAAATGACGCTTAAAATGCAAAAATTAAGAAAAAAAGCAGAAAATGGAAAATTTTTGTTATGCAAAAATGGGACGTAGTGGAACTTTTTTACTTGCAGATATTTAAATAACTACATGATCTAGTAACAAAAACAGTAATTTGGTTGTTGTTAGGAAACCACTGTCGACTAGTGTACTCAAATTCGTTTTGATAGTATTGTGATTATGTTGATGAGTGTGAGATGAATATAGAGTTGCGAAAGTGTTGCTGGAAAATTACAGAGACAAAAATGGGTTATTATAATTTTTCGATCAAAATTTAAAAATAATTCAAAACATATTTTGCAACATAACTTTTAGATCAAATTTCAAACATATTATACAGAACATTATCCCAACACAAAGGTGTTCTACCTAACAACAAAACCAAATTGTTGCTATAGTCTGTGTTATTAAAATAGGCGGTTGGACGCCATCAGTTGAAGTTCGTCGCCTTGGTAACGAAGGAGAAAACATAAGCGGTTCTGCTATATTTTTGCACACCAGTTAAGGCAGGGCGTGAAATTAAATTGAAACTTTGAATCTTAATCATTATAAAACTATTTCGATTTTTTTAAAAAACGAAACGGCAATCTTTTTGAAAAAAGTAATTGTATATTTGCTTAAAATTTTGTACTTCTACCATGATGAGTTTTTCTTTTATTAGCGAAAAAAGTGTTCCGATTATTTCATTGGCTGTTGCGACACGAGTTAGATTCAATGACAATCTCGTGCGGTTGTGGGCTTGGCGTGATGTGGAAAAAAATAAGACTGGTTGAAACCATGACAACGCACAGGGGAAAGGCGAGGAGACTGGAGAACTCAAGTGACTTTTCAACCGCCGATTCTAATTACACAGACTATAATTTGAGGACAAAAAAAAGTTTCTTTTAATATGTTTAAATTTTGTCATTTTTGTATGGTGCGTTCGCAGTGTGGTTGCAAACAACAAGAACGTTTCACGCCTCCGAGGCAAAAATCCTGATTCTCCCACAAAAACCACCCGAATTTCAAACCAGACCCAGAAGTATTAATCGAGTGTGGATAGAGTATAACTGGAACCGCGCTCCATAAAACATCTTCGTCCGTCTCGCGAAAATATTCCTCCGAAGCAGATTTTCGGCGCCAGAGGAGATAAAGCACGGTCTCCTCCCTTTTTGCGTCTTATTATCCTCATCATCGTGATTATTATATTTTACTCTCCGTCTTACCCCTAAACGGCTCGCTTTGGAGCGATAGGGGAGAGACACAGACGTCCTGATGGTTGTGTCTCCGAGGGATCCGTTTCTAAAAATAGTCGGGAAGGGGTAACGCCGAATAAATCCGAATTGCTTCGTTGTATGTGTGTGTGCATTAGACTTTGGGATTGTGAAGTATGGGGAGAAGTGCGTACGGACGAATACAGAAGTTGTTATGTGAGATTTTTTATCTGTGGTTTTTCTTTCAATGTCTGGAAACTTTTATTTTTCGTACAGTAGGTGTAAGTCGGCATAAATTTCTCTTTGCGTATTACTTTATATGAAATGAGAAGTAGAATAGTGAAATTTATGCGATTTCCGTCAAAATCAATCTACACTGTTAAAAATATTCAGTGAAATTTACGGTTTTAAACTGTCAACTGGGTTGGTTGTGCAAAACCGTAAAAATTACAAAGTAAATCCGTAACTACACTGTTTTTTTGTAAAAAAAAGTGGATGAAAGTGGTAAAAAAACCGTTGTGGTTACGAATTTACTTTGTAATTTTTACGGTTTTGCACAACCAACCCAGCTGCCAGTATAAAACCGTAAATTTTACGGAATTTTTTTACAGTGTATAAATAAATCTTATCCCCATTCTATTCTATTCATATTACAACATAATAATCATATTCATTCATCATTATCATATTCCATAAAGATTATGTAGAGGAGAGGAGGGTATTATGGAACACCCTTTATATGTTTAATAATAACTCTATTGGTTTTTAATAAAAATCCGCAGAATCAATTTAAATACATACTATAAATAATGACAATGAAGGGCCAATGGTCAAATAAATCAGCATATATTTTTTAATCAAAAAATGTACTTTAAGAAAAAGTTACAAATGGAGGGTAATATGGAACAGTTGGATTTACAGCTATTGAAACTAATTAAACCTTAGAGAACATAGTTAATCTTAACTATAAGAATATATTTAACAATTTACGTTCAAATAGTTTTGTTCATGAGTCTATTTGCAATAGTCACAAACATAATCGTCTTTTTCTGCTTCAGTACAGTCAAAATGAGCTCATAGAAAACAACTAATACATTGGATCCAAATTTCTCCTCTCGGATCTTCGGAAAATTTTTCATTACAAAATATCTTAGTTTAAGATGCTTCAGTATCTTTGTTTTCCTGTCCTTTAGTTGATGGCAGGAAGTAAATTTCATATGACACATCAGAATGGACCTAGTATTCCATAATACCCGACACACCAGCTTGTACTATGAACCCTTTTACTGACCGGTAAAACATGAATAGCTAAAAACGTCTGCAGTATAAGAAACTACTGATCTTTTATTGTACATTATGTTTAACAAGAAAATCAAAGTATCATAGTTACTGGTAGGTTAAAAGGTTTGAACATTTACCGTCAAAAACTTTCGAAAATCCTAAAACACACTTTGCTTTGCTGCGACTGATCAGACAACAACAAGAAGCTAAACTCTTTGCACACTGCATCAGGGGGAATTTCTTAAGACTTTCGTGGCATTGCTGTGGGGTTCGTTGTTCTCTAAATACACCAGGCCTTGGTAATTAACAGTGATTTAATAAGTCAGCTGAATAAATTTACAGATTCCGTCGCACACGCGACCTCCAGCTACAAGCTCCATCTCTCCAAAAAAATCAATACCACCAACAAAAACATCGAAAAAGTCTCTTTTTTTTTCACTTCCGGCAACCCGCCGGGTTGCCACCGGGGAAGAACTTCACATCTCCCCTCCGGTCTCATGCCTGCCGGACCATGTCCTGCAGGTGAGACCACACCAACAAAAAAAATCCAGTCCCTCTACAGTCCAAAAAAAAATATATCTTCTCACAGTCTCCTATTGTCTCTCCATCACGTTTATGTCCTTTGGTCAATCCCGAGCCACAAAAAAAATCCTAATACTAAAAATAAATCCTAATACTAAAAATAATGACAGACGAAAAGATTCCTTGTTATAAACTGGAACATAATATTCAACTGCAATAATCAACACTCACAAAAAAAATGCCCAGAGTCCTTGATACAACACCAGACATAGTTAATTAGACAACAATATGATACGAATAAATGCACTAAATCAGATGAAAGGAATGAATACAGAAAACCACTAGAAGATCAGATACATACACACATCCTATAGTTCGAATCTTAAGTATCTTCGTGCAACCTAGATAACGCATCGGCTACTCCATTTAACGATCCCGGTTTATGAGCTACTGATACATTAAAACGAGATAAAGCCAAAGCCCACCTTTGTAGCCTTGCATTTTTAGGTACCCCTTCAGTTAAAAACTTCAACGGATTATGATCCGTATACAACCTTATATTTTGCCCATAGGTCCAGGTCTCAAATTTACCCAAAGCCCATATTACAGCATAAGCTTCCCTCTCTATAGTACTCCATCGGGATTGTGCGGGAGTCAGCTTTTGACTAGCGAAAGTGATGGGATTTGCTTTCCCACTTCCATCTCTTTGCAACAGGCAAGCACCAATCCCAGTAATCGAAGCATCGGTGTGGATTTCATATGGCCGAGATAAATCTGGAGTAGACAAGGACGTTGCCGACACCAGCGCACCCCTCAGGGATTCAAACCCTCGCTGAGCCTCGTCTGACCATGGAATATCATTTGGGACTGTCTTCCGAGTCAGATCCGTTAATGGTTTTGCTATTTCTGCATAGTGAGGTATGTATTCCCGGTAATAATTGAAGAGTCCTAGCACTGATCTTAAAGCCTTCTTGGTGCTTGGGATTTTCAGTTTTTCAATCACCTTGATCTTGTCTGGGTCAGGACCGTGCATTCCAGATCCGATAACATGACCCAGATATCTCACCTCGGATCTTGCAAAACAGCATTTCTCCAGGTTCGCAGAAAAGTCGTATTCTTCCAAAGTTTGTAGTACTGCTTGAATATGCTGCACATGCTCCTCCCAACTTGACGAAAAGATAATGATATCGTCGATAAAGCTTTCGGCGTAATCGCTATGCGGCCTAAGGACCTGGTTCATGGTTCTTTGGAAAGTAGCTTATGCGCCTGAAATTCCAAATGGCATAACTCTCCATTGATATTGACCTTTGGGAGACACGAAGCTAGTTAATTCGCGGCAACTCGCATCTAAAGGTATTTCCCAGTATCCTTTTAAAAGGTCTAACGTTGTCAGAAATCTTGCAGATCCTGTCTTGTACCGTAGATCTTCTGAGTTTTGCATAGGGAAGGGAATGATTTTCGTAGCTGAGTTCAGGCCTCTATAATCACAACAGAGCCTGATGGAGCCATCCTTCTTAGCGACGCAGACCATTGGATAAGCTATTGAAGCCATAGAGGGCTCAATCAATCCCCTTCGAAGCAAATCCGATATCTGTTTCTCCACCTGTGGCTTTAACATTTCCGGTACTTTATAGACATGAGGTTGCTTCCTCTCCACTCCTGGTTTAAGGGTTATAACATGCGATCCGACTTTAGCACGCTTGATTTCACCATCAAATACTCTCGGATGACACCTAAGGACCTCGATTAATTCCTCTCTTTGGGTTATACTTAGGTGCTTTAGCTTCAACTTCTCCATAGACAAGTTTGTTTCCTCGCAAAGTTCAACTGGCGCATGCGGTACTTCTCCGAATTCTTCGTCAGCTTCGTACATAATCCCCAAGGCGTACATTGGATGTATGTACTTCCGGAGCTTGTTGCCATGAAGATGTCGTACTGATCCATCTGGTAATTTTACCATATAGGAATTAACCGACCTCTTCTTCAGTACTTCTCCCGGGCCAGTCCATTTTGCACACAGTCTGTTGGTGGAGTCGGGAATCAACACAATTACTTCATCCCCCACCTCATACTTCACGTCGGAAGATCTCAGGTTATGGTAGTGCGTATACTTATCTTGTTGATTCTTGGCCGTATCTGCTGCATATTCTGCTGCTCCCTGTAGACGTTTACGTAACCCATGCAAGTATTCTGCTACCGATTCGCCAACTCCTTGTGGCAAAACCGCTTCCTCTTCCCAACCGGATTTCAAAATAGCAAGTGGTCCAACTGGTGGACGTCCGTAGACTAACAGGAACGGTGGTACCCCGGTCGTTGAATTTGGGACCTCTCTACATGCCCATAATAGAAATGGTAACTGTTTGTCCCAACCTCTGCCTTGTGTACTGATAGCATGGTGCAGCATCGACTTAATGGTACCAATGCATCTCTCCACCAGACCATTAGATTGGGGATAGCCCGGTGTTGAGAATCTCGGAATACATCCCAGTTTCTTTAGAAATTCTCGAGTCAACATAGCAGCAAAATTGGTTCCGTTGTCCATTGCTATCATCTGGGGTACCCCGGTCCTCATGAAAATTTCCATAAAAGCTTCACAGGTGGCTTTAGCTGTTAACGACTTGATTGGGATTGCTTCCGGCCACCGGCTATGCTGGTCCACCATGCAAAGTAGATATTTGTGCCCCCGCGATGAGGCTGGCTCGATAGGTCCCAAGATATCGGCGTTCACCACCTGGAACGGGAGTTCGGGCCTTCCGACAGCCTCTATAGGGGTTCGGTCCTTCACCTTGGTCTTTCTTCGCATCTGACATTCGTGACAGCTGGCACATAGTTCCTTGACCTCCTTTGGCATGCCCTCCCACCAAAAGGACATTGCAATTCTCTCTTTAGTTTTCTTTGCGGCTAGATGCCCACCAGTAGGGGTTTCGTGGGCTAACTTCAAAATTTCCTTTCTCCTCGACATAGGTACGACTAACTGAGTATATTTTTCTCCACCTATCACACCGGTGTGGTACAATAAATCGGATTCCATAAAATAATTATTCCGTGCTACCTTACCATCCTCCAGCGCGTTCTGTAGCGTAGAGCACGCCCGTTGCTCTTTCCTTAGCCGTTGAACTTGTGATAATGGGTTTTCCGTGATCTCCGTCCCCTTTTCCCCATTAGTCTCTTTTGACGTCTCTACGGGAGAACATACAGCTGTTCTCGGTGTATCTTCCTCAACCGGATCCGGTACCTTATCTTCTTTATCTTGTGATCTAACTTCCAGATCACCTTCATTTCCCCTCGATTCATCTCCTAGATATTTTACCTTCTGATCCTTCATTATTTTATAATCCTTAGGTGTGACTAGCGCCTCCTCATGTAAACCCTTTACTGCTGCAACCTGCACCTGAACGTAAGGTTTAACCCTTCCTTCATCTGTCCATAAACTGAGCGGCACATAGACCAACTTAGCCTCGACTGGATTCCCTACTGCCGGTCTCACATATATCCTTCCACTCGATTCCAAGATCTCCTCTGGTATCAGGGATTCCCTTAACACGGTCATATCTGCCCCGCTGTCAATAATTCCGTGGAATTTCCGGCTCCCTATTCCAAACGCCGCCTTCGGAAGTCCGCCTTGAGCATCCGCGATTGTCTCTTCCAAACGTGTGTTTCTCGCCCTTACGCACACTCTGTTGAGCCCCTTTCGTGTTGACTCCTCTCTCTGGGTTCTGTACGAATTCCTGGCTGATGCGTTGAGCTTCGGACAATTTCTCTTTATGTGTCCCTCTTCTTGGCATTCGAAACATCGAAAGGGTCCATTCATAAGTAGTGTCGAGGTCTGGATTCTGGGAACCGACATAACGAAGTTATCGACTTCCTTTACCAAGTCTTCCACTGGTAACCACTTTTCGGTTTCTTTGAGAAGTATATAAGATTTTTCTTGATCCGGTAGACCCTCCTTGATCTTATCAGCAATCACTAATTGTTTGAATGTTCCAAAATCATTCACTTCTCTCGATTTAAGGTACAACTCCAACGAATTGTGTACTCTTGTGGCATATTGGGCATACGTTTCATGAGGTACCTTACAACATTTGTCTAGATTCCTCTTATGTTGCAATGGTGTTATCCGGTGCTCTCGTAGAATGTATTCCTTAATTTTGGAGTATTCGTTCAAATTTCCCAAATTCAGCACGGTATTTCGAGTTCTCGCATGGCCCATCAAACATTGTAAGATAATTTTCCCCTTGAATTGGTCTGGTACTGCGTGTGACTCGAACAGTCCTTCAATTTGATAAAAGAAAAAGGGCCAGTCCTCGTGTCTTTCAGGTGGAACCATCATAGCCCCTTTCACAACGTTAAGACAGTACAAAAACGATTCTGCACCTTCAGTTTCATTGCGGGTTCCACGGCTCTCAATTTCCAGTTGACGTAACCGGATTTGATGTTCTTGTTCATCTTTCCTTCTTCTTTCTTCGATTTCTTCCTTTCTCCTTCTTTCTTCGAATTCTTCCTTTCTCTTCCTTTCTTCGATTTCTTCCTTTCTCCTTCTTTCTTCGATTTCTTCCTTTCTCCTTCTTTCTTCCTTTTCTTCCTCTTCTTTTCTCCTTCTTTCTTCCTTTTCTTCCTCTTCTTTTCTCTTTCTTTCTACCTTTTCTTCCTTTTCTTCTTGTCTCCTTCTTTCTTCGATTTCTTGCTTTTCTTCCCTATCTTGGATGATTACCTTTAACATCCCTTTAACATCTTCTTCCTCAAAATTGCTACTTCCCAGAATTAATTTTTTCAAATCTGGGATCTTCAATTCCACCCCAGGATTTTCCCCTAATTCGACCGCCAGATTTATCAAGTCCTCTTTCTTATTCCCCGAAAGAAATGTCATTCTGCCGACCCCGGAATAATTCGGTGGAATACTCACTCAGAAAAAAAACCCAACCAAAACAACAACAGAACACTCCTCAGAGAGAAAAAAAAAGAAATTCTATTTTTCGAAGAACAAAAAAAAATCTCGAACGATCAGTTTAAAAACAAATCAAATAGAACCCACAAAAAAAACAATCTTGGTAACGAAAACGAAACTGCTTCTCACATTACACTTAATCATAATTCAGTTCTATATTAATCAGAAATATACTCCTAAAACATCATTATACTACAATCAATAATCATTTCATAAATTAAATACTCTAATTCAGAACGATACCAAATATTCAATATCTTACTGGCTCGGGATGACTGAAACTTTTTGTTCTCACTCAGGATCTCTGTCGTTGCGCCATTGTGGGGTTCGTTGTTCTCTAAATACACCAGGCCTTGGTAATTAACAGTGATTTAATAAGTCAGCTGAATAAATTTACAGATTCCGTCGCACACGCGACCTCCAGCTACAAGCTCCATCTCTCCAAAAAAATCAATACCACCAACAAAAACATCGAAAAAGTCTCTTTTTCTTTCACTTCCGGCAACCCGCCGGGTTGCCACCGGGGAAGAACTTCACAATTGCCATGTGATAGCAGCACGAGGGGGAGCAGAAACTCAGGTGTTCCATATTACCCGACTATTCCATAATACCCTCCTCTCCTCTACAACTGATAAATCTCCTTCAATTAAAATAAACAGTTTGTATTATTAATATTTTTGTAAGTAACAGTTATTTTATACACGGAGTATCAACAAGCTCACCTAAACTCTGCACAGAAAGATTCCCTGTATGAAGAAGATAAAATTTTCCCAGAAAACTGTACAATACTGGCAAAAAAAATCGACTCAGACCCTATATCTCCGGAACGGCTTGTGATATAAAGACAAATAAGGTATCATTTTTCATGATTTGAAGTATTCTATATTCAGAAAATTTTTCAAGTTCTTAGGGGGTCGTCTTCATATTAAACGAAGCACCAACTTTCGTTTTTCCTATGGAAACCATCAAAGATTATTCCAGATTCTGAAAGAGCACCCTCTAAAACCCCCCAAAACCAGTTTTCATGTCATTTGGTCCCCAAATGAAGCCAGGAGTGGGGGTTGAAGTTCGTCGAATTTACGTTGAAATCTCGTTTTTTACGTTGAATTCTCGATTTTGATCCTGCGGGGTTGATGGTTGAAAGGATCAAAATTGAGAATTCAACGTAAAAACGAGATTTCAACGTAAATTCGACGAACTTCAACCGCCACTCCTGGCTTCATTTGGGGACCAAATGGCATGAAAACTGGTTTTGGGGGGTTTTAGAGGGTGCTCTTTCAGAATCTGGAATAATCTTTGATGGTTTCCATAGGAAAAACGAAAGTTGGTGCTTCGTTTAATATGAAGACGACCCCCTAATAACTTGAAAAATTTTCTGTATATAGAATACTTCAAATCATGAAAAATGATACCTTATTTGTCTTTATATCACAAGCCGTTCTGGAGATATAGGGTCTGAGTCGATTTTTTTTGCCAGTATTGTACCTGTACGATGGCTTTTATTTTTCGAGAAATTTAAAGGCATAATTATTATTTAATTAATTTAAAGGCATATCCGTTAAAAAACTTATCTACTTTATTCTATTTATTCTATGGTACGTGCATCGTGCATGCGTGTTCAAAGTATATTTTAAACACCTTATAATGTGCAAACATATTCAAAAAAACATGTTCAATTTTTCCATAATAACATTTTTCAACGTAAACGGATGTGACACCTTTTTCTGTAGCGATTTTCTCAAAACTATGGGCAGTAGAGGTATAACTATCTATATACTTGTCTATGCAGAGTAAATTAACTTTTAAATGATAGTAAACTTATAAACTAATTTTTTTGGCGTAGTCGTTGAAACAACTTGTATATTGTATTTTTGAATAAAGTTATTGATTCAGTTTTAATCTGATTTTTACTAGTTTCATTGAATAAGAAAGGGATAACTGACCATGTTTCTTAAAAGAAGGCAATTGTACATAATACTCTATAAATTTTTAACTGGTCACGATATATTTGTTAATTTCTTGGTCAGTATGGAACGAAAAATTTTGCTTGTTGGAATGAAAGAGGTTAGTATGTGTTTAATTAAAATTATTCGCACACAACACAAAAGGACTTTTTTTTCTTTCTATGGTTTTTACTATAATCTATTTAGAGGAGCTAAACATCAAGGCAAGCTTAACTGCTTGCATATCCAATTTAACCAAGTTAAATGCCTATTAATTCTAAACAACCACTGCCTCATCCCCTTCTCCAAAAGAACCTAAAAAAGCAAGATCTCAGAACTTGAAACACAGTAGCACTCCATCCCACAAAGTCAAACTATTTACACAACATTTTGTCTCGAGAGTAACACAAATCTGTTTCGAAGTACAATTCCCAAGCGCAAAAAGCGTTAAAACTCTTCCAAGTCAAGACTTTGGCAAGGGAGAGAGAGAGAGAGTGATGCAATCGCCTTCTTTCCTCTGCGAGACAAAACTGAACTAGATAATGGGAGCTGTGTACGGCTTTTAATTAGTTTGCTTTTCCCGAGGAAATTATTTTCAGTCCCATTCTGCCGCAGCTAATTATTTCGAAGCCGGGCCTCATATCTCTAGAGTGGGACTCGTTCCTTATTAATTGGAGTGCCTGTCGTAATAAACTAATAGTGCTTTTGTAAACCCAATTGTCCGCTGTTTGAGTTCCTGATAAAGATTGGTAGCCCACGAATGTGCAGATAGTTAGGGGTTTAGTTTTGGTCCTTAGTCGTATGTCGTGGAAGGGATATTGACCCTTTATACGATTCGCTTATACGATCCTACTCATATGATTAACAGTCAGATAGCATTTGGAAGTCGTGCTTTGTGTTTGTAATTTAGAGCTTGTTCTATCATTATGTTTTAACTAGTCTTGAGTACTTTTTAGCTTTCCTCCCATAATTAAGGTAGCTTGGTGATTAATTGCAAGTAATCAATAGTTAGTTATTACTTTTGAAGAACATAAACAAACAACCTAGTTAGCCTTTTTAAGTTCAAAATTATGAACATAATTTAAGTCCTAAAAACTACTATAGTACTTATTATATTTTTACACAGAGTGGGATCATAAAGAAGTCTAATTAAAATTAAGACAAATAGTACTCGTTAGTTTTTGGGAAAGAAAAATCCTGGTTTTCTTTCTTTCCTTCTTTTTTGTTTTTTATCTTTTTTCAACTTGTTTCTAAAAAATGTGTGGACAAATTTGAATTTTCACATTTATAATAGACAGCCTTCATATTAAAACCTATTAAGAATATTTCTAAGAAGTTTGCAAATACTCAACATAACCTTCATATTGTTCACAATGTAGTTCAGTACATATTTAAATTAATAGATGCTTCCGATGAATATAGAGCTAAACTTTTCCTTAGAGTTCACAAAATAATCTAAATTTATGCGTTTTTTCTGTTTCTCCTGAATTAAAATATTTAACAATATCTTCTAACATAAAACTTTTAAATTTAAGACTGTTTCAGAGATCACCCAATTTAGTATTTTTAGTATCCCCCAGTTTATGTAAGGAAGGATATTCAGTTTCCCCATTTCTTTGTGCAAAAAATATTTTAAAAGAAATGTAGTTTTATGACAAAGGGAATGACAAAGGGATATTTTTACAGTATCTTAACTTTCAATATTAGTAGTTACAGTGTGTTGAACTAAAAGCTCTATATATACAATCACCCTTTCTTAGTATCGATGTCAGAAAGCAAAGAAACTCTCGCGTGTTTGCTTAGTGTGTGAATCACCCCCTTTAAACAAAAGATATGAGTGTTTCTAAGAGGAACAACGTTTCACAGATAAAAGAAATCCCATGAATAGGGTTATTCCGTTAAAATTTTCATGACAGATGGTGGGATATCCACTCCTCTTTTCACTATCTTTCATACTGAAGGAAAGAAAAAGCAATACAGAATAAAAGTAAGGGATAGCACAAATTAGATTATACTAAAAGATAATGAAGTCTAAAAGATCACGCAAATACGCTTACTCCATTGCTGCATTTTAATTAGAGTCGCATCGTAAACAGAGACAAGAATAATTGTACTGTCTAAAATGACCTACCTGTATTTTTTATATCCATTGTTTAATTACCATTATATTTATTAAAGCAATAGAAACGACTAATTTCCTTTGATATACATTCGTGGTTTTAGAAAAAAAATTGAAATTCCGGTATTTTAAGAAATTCTGTGGAAAAGATTTTAAAAAATTATTCTTGACTTATTAAATTCAATTAAATTATTAAATTAACTTACACTTTTTTATAATTTTTTGAATTGTTGAAATTGAAAATTGCCTTTTTCTGGTTAGCCCAAATCTCTTTCTCTCTATATTAAAAAAAAGTAACAGTGACCGTCACCGCCGTCGCCGTCACCGTCACCGCCGCCGCCGCTGATTTTGAAAATTTTATTTTTGAACACTTTGAACTATAACTACGTGGAAACTATTTGAAGAAATATTATGAAATTTTGACCATTGGTAGACAAATGTATGAGGGTCATTTTGGTTCCAAAACCTAATTAATTAGATAATTAGTTCTGGAGTTATTTATTGTCAAAGTCGAAAATAATTTTTTTCTGCTGCGAGTTCGCCCCCAGCCAAATCTATTTACAGCAGAAGCATGATTTTTTGCAGACAGATACTCTTAGGTATGAAGTTTTGCACCTCGTCGCCCTTTTTTCGAATTTCGAATTATTTTTGGAGTAATTAAATTCTAAAGTTTCGAAATTTTTCACCCTTTTTCAGTTTTTTCGTTATAAAAGAAAAACTAATCACAGTAGAACTATGATATTTTAAACACGCATACAATTATTTTTTATAGAAAGATTGGCGTTTCGTTTTTTAAAAAATTCGAATTAGTTTTAGAATTATTAAGATACAAAGTTTCAATTTTTTCTTCTCTTTCTGGTCGTTCACTAGAGAAACAGCCGCTGATTTTTATGAGTCTGATTTCTTATTCCCGATGATTCACTAGATACACACGTGCATTTTATAAATTTAAAAGTTTTTTAATGGCATTTTTTTCTCTAAGATGGTTGATGATAATTAGTAGACTTGCTGGATGTTTTTTAAAAACATTTCGATTAAATTATTGGTAAGCTAAAAAGGAATATTTTAGTAAGAGTTTTATTTTGATATTTTCGTGGTGATGGTCCGCATTAAGTTATTGATAAGTTAGAGAGATAAAACATTTCCATTTTAAATGATTATTAACTAAGCAGACAAGTTCCAGGTTTTACTGGATACTTGAGATGAAACAAGCGAGCTCTGCTCGCTAAGATCGCGAAGCGATCTTCAAAGAACTGCGAAGCAGTTCCGGGGGTTGGTGAGCGATAGCGAGCAGGGGGCAGAGCCCCCTAGTATATTAAAAAAAAGTAACAGTGACCGTCACCGCCGCTGATTTTGAAAATTTTATTTTTTAACACTTTGAACTATCACTACGCAGAAACTATTTGAAGGAATATTATGAAATTTTGACCATTGTTAGACAAATGTATGAGGGTCATTTCAGTTTCCAGATCTAATTAATTAGATAATTAGTTCTGGAGTTATTTAATGTCAAAGTCGAAAATTATTTTTTTCGGCTGCGAGTTCGCCCCCAGAAAAATCTATTTACAGCAGAAACATGATTTTTTGCAGACACATACTCTTACGTATGAAGTTTTGCACCTCGTCGCCTTTTTTCAAATTTCGAATTATTTTTGGAGTAATTTAATTCTTAAGTTTCGAAATTTTTTACTCTTTTTCGTTTTTTTCGTTTTAATACAAAAACTAATCACAGTAGAAATATGATATTTTATATACGATATTTTATATGATTATTTTTTATAGAAAGATTGTCGTTTCCTTTTTTAAAAAATTCGAATTAGTTTTAGAATTATTAAGATACCAAGTTTCAATTTTTTCTTCCCTTTCTGGTCGTTCACTAGAGAAACAGGAGATAATTTTTAAGAGTCTGATTTCTTATTCCCAATGATTCACTAGATACACACGTGCATTTTATAAATTTGAAAGTTTTTTTAATGGCATGTAGTTTTTCTCTAAGATGGTTGATGATATTTAGTAGACTTGCTGGATATTTTTGAAAACATTTCGGTTAAATTATTGGTAAACTAAAAAGGAATATTTTAGTAACATTTTATTTTGATATTTTTATAGAAATGGTCCGCATTAAGTTATTGATAAGTTAGAGAGATAAAAGGTTTCGATTTTAAATGATCATTAACTAAGCAGACAAGTTTCAGGTTTTACTGGATAGTTGAGATGAAACAAGCGAGCTCTGTTTGCTAAGATCGCGAAGCGATCTTTAAAGAACTGCGAAGCAGTTCAGGGGGTTGGTGAGCGATAGAGAGCAGGGGGAAGAGCCCCCTATCTCTCTATATTAAAAAAAAGTAACAGTGACCGCCGCCGCCGCCGCTGATTTTGAAAATTTTATTTTTGAACATTTTGAACTGTAACTACTCAAAAACTATTCAAAGGAATATTATGAAATTTTGACCATTGGTAGACAAACGCATGATAATCATTTTCGTTCCAAAACCTAATTAATTAGATAATTAGTTCTGGAGTTATTCAATGTCAAAGTCGAAAATATTTTTTTCTACTGCGAGTTCGCCTCCAGCAAAACGTGATTTTTTGCATACACATACTCTTAGGCATGAAGTTTTGCACCTCATCGCTCTTTTTTCGAATTTCGAATTATTTTTGGAGTAATTTAATTCTTAAGTTTCGAAATTTTTTACTCTTATTCAATTTTTTCGCTATACAATAAAAACTAATCATGATAGAGGGACAATATATTTGACAGATATACAGTTATTTTTTATAAAATATTGGCGTTTCGTTTTTTAAAAAATTCGAATCAGTTTTAGAATTATTGAGATTCAAAGTTTCAATTTTTTCTTCTCTTTCTGGTCTTTCACTAGGGAAACAGCTTATTTTTATGAGTCTTCTTTCTTTAATTTCCAACGATTCACTAGATGTTTACGTGCATATTAAAAATTTAAAGTTTCTTAAAGGCTTGTTTATACTCTAAGTTGGTTGATGATAATTGGTAGACTTGCTTGATATTTTTTTAAAAACATTTCTTTTCAATAATTGAAGAAAGAAGAATTGAAGTTAAGAGATGAATATTTTAGAAACAGTTTTATTTTGATATCTTCGAGGGAATGAATGATTCGAATTAAATCATTGATACACTAGAGCAGTGGTGCCCAACCTACGGCCCGCGGGCCAAATGTGGCCCGTGCGACTGATCCATGTGGCCCGCGGACTCGTTAAATCTTAAACACAAAAACAACTTTCAGAAATCTTCCAAGAAGATTCGATTCAATATCGTGCGAGACATTATGACACTTCCATCTAATCTCCTTAAAATCCTGAAAGTTAATTTTGATGAAAGCTTTCAAGATTTCAATAGACTTAAAGAAGAGAAATACGTTTATTCTAGAATCTTTTTTATGTCGATGTTTCAACAGCACCAATTAATATTCAACTAGAATTTATTGAGTTGCTGAGTCATTCGTGGCTGCAAGACATGCTTAGGGAAAAGTCTTCACCCGACTTCGAATCTGCGAGTCGAGAGTATCTGTGAGTCGAGAGCGAGCACTAGTATTCAAAAAAAGCGTAATTAATATCTTGAAAATAATAAGGAAGTTGCATGTGTCAGATTTTCAAAAACAAACAAGTGTTCCGTATGATTTTTTGTATGGTTAAATGAAATATCTAGTCAGTTTTTCAAAAAACATGTACAGGTAAGTAAAAATTTTAATTTAAAAGTCGAGAAAAAAACACGTGACTGAAAACGTTTATTGTTTAAACTATAAGATGACGTCAACAATAATACCATCAACTCCATTGCTTTTCAACAATGTTTAGTATAAGATGACGTCACATCCAAACTCTTGGCGTTTTCGCGCGCTTTTAAAAAGGGGATTTTTGTTAATTTTTTTGGCAATCAAAAAATTTCTCGATCAGCCTCAAATTTTGGGTAGTTGCTTATTTTTGCAAGAGAAATCGATTAAAAAAATAAAAAAATTCATGCAACTTCCTCATTACAAAATTACTTATTTTCTTATCAAACGGAAAACTTTATTTTATTTTAAGGATGAAATTAACATGAGGAACTTTGTTCTATCAATCGGGAAAATGGGGATATCTACGATTTTCCCATTTCTTTCAGCCTCTCCTAACGATTGACCATATTTTCTTTCTTGCTAGTCATCTATTTCTTGTTATAATAGTTAGGTATTAATTGATATTTCCCTTCTATTTCCGGATAAGTAGGAAGGTAAAAAGAAAATGTGTGATAAGAATCTTTTCCGTAATAGATATATGATCCTTTCTATCAGGGGGAAACCTCCTATTGGAGTTTAAATTTAATAAAAACACGCCCCATTTGTTTTTTAAAGACTTGGGTTTAAGATATATGGGTGGGCAATTCCACGGGTAACTGACTGACATTTTTTAAGAAAAACGCTTAGTATTTTGTTATTTTCTTCCCAAAAATAAATGATAAAAAATACTTTCCAGCCAGTTTATTGCTTTATTGTTAGCTTAATCTAATTGCACAATTGAATTTTCAAAATATGTTTTTATTGATTTTTTAAAAATTTTAATCAACAAGGTAACTGACTGACATAAATGTTTCACAAATGTCAGTCAGTTACCATGTCGTTTAAAATTTTTTAAAAATCAATAAAAACATATTTTGAAAATTTAATTGTGCAATTAGATTAAGCTAACAAGAAAGCAATAAACTGGGTGGAAAGTATTTTTTATCATTTATTTTTGGGAAGAAAATAACAAAATACTAAGCGTTTTTCTTAAAAAATGTCAGTCAGTTACCCGTGGAATTGCCCGGGTATATTTACACTGTTAACTTTACAAATTTTTTCATGATATTTTATATTGTGAATGATTAAAATTTATGACTTTTTAGAGGAATTATTACTGGTTTAATTCCTTATTAAATTATGTTTAAATGATTCCGTGTGTTTGTTGTAAAACAAGTCTCAAAAACAAATTCCAAGATCAAACGAACAAAACAGTATTTCATCGTAAAGTTCATGAATAATTACCGTAAGTTTTCCTAAACAGGCTAATAACAATTGACAAACGAAGTTTATTTCTCCATTCTGAGAAAAATATTGCTCTATCCATCTTTTGGTCATGGCATTAGAAGACAAATGATTTTCCGCCGAACAAAACTGATAGATTTCCTCCATACATGCAATACAATCATATTTCTAACATAAAGCTACTGACGGTTGTATTATTTATTTCTGCAAATAAAATAAAAAGATGTCTATCAGAAGGAACACTACACAAACAGAATGGATTTTCTAGTGTTCCATTTGGAGCTATATTTTATGAAAGCATACCTTATTTACAGCTGTTGCTTTGTGAAGGTTTCCATAGAAACCCAACAATAGGTACTATCACCAGTTGTTAAGAACGAAGTTTGGAAAAAAGTGAACCAACAAAAGAATTTTTAGTTAAAAATTTGTCATTTAAAACTAATGAAATTCCTATGAAAAGTTATTTGTTAGCTAGCTGTTGATTTTTACGAAATCTGGACTGAGCTAAATACACTCATTGCCATAAAAAATAGCGCACCAAGAAGAAAAAGAGATATCAAAGCCAAATTTATTTCCATGATTACCCATTGTATGAAGGTTGGTTGATAAAAAATTCAGACTTCCTTGAAGTTGGGGGACCTAGAAAATCAGTAAAAAGTGTTGACTCCATAGGTGTCCATAACCACCTCTACACGCCATAGTATTGAGTGAAAGGGGATCTAAATGGGCTGTTGGGGATTGGAGGACCATGGTGTCTCCCCACGTAGTCAAATTTTATCTGGAGCACAAGCGGACGTTGCATACCGGGCAAGATGATTTTTCCCCATTGACCGGACTTGTTTTGTGGGCGTTGATTCTGGAGAATGGGAAAGACGGGGTAAAAATGCAACCTAGGGGGGTAAGAAGGAAGCTTGGACATTGCGTGCAACATGTATTTATGCATTTTTCTCCTGAAACTGGTCCGCAGGACAGGTCTGAAGGTAAGGACGGACAACCGGCTGCAAAACCTGAATGACACAGCTCAGGACGGTAAAAGTACTGGTAAATCATACTCAGGAGTTGCGTAGAGGGAATCCACTGCATCAACACTCCGTTACTCAGGATCACCACTCCGTGAGACGATTAGAAAATCAACAGCTGAGTGCGCCCTCTCCATTGTGTCTTCAAACTCATATCCAACCGTCATGGGGCTGCAAACCGAAGCGGGATTCTCTCATAAGTACAATGTCATGACATTTGGATTTTCATTTCTTTATTTGGTGCACTATTGGAAACAGAAGGTCCATTTTCAGCCCCTTGTTTATAGACAAAGATTTAAGAAGCTATGCGGACCAAATGGACAATCCGCAGTTCTGCAAACGATATCCATCCCCCTCCCGCATGTCCTCAGTATGTTCTACCGGTACATTGACCAACCAGAGCTGAGTCATTAAGGTTTTGCAGCCGGTTGTCCGTTCTTACTTTCCGACCTGTTCTGCGGACAAGTTTCAGGAGAAAAATGCACAACCGCATGTTGCACGCAATGTCCAAGCTTTCTTCTTACCCCCTAGGTTGTATATTTACCCCCGTCCTTCCCATTCTCCAGAACCAATGCCCACAAAACAAGTCTGGTCAATGGGGAAAAATCACCTTGCCCGGTATGCAACGTCAGCTTGTGCACCTGATAAAATTTGACTACGTGGGGAGACACCATAGTCCTCCAATCCCCAACAGCCTATTTAGATCCCCTTTCACTCAATACTATGGCGTGTAGCGGTGGTTATGGACACCTATGGAGTCAACACTTTTTACTGATTTTCTAGGTCCCCCAACTTCAAGGAAGTCTGAATTTTTTATCAACCAACCTTCATACTATGGGTAATCATGGAAATAAATTTGGCTTTGATATCTCTTTTTCTTCTTGGTGCGCTATTTTAATGGCAATGAGTGTATGTTGATAAAATATTTTTTAATCTATAATTTTGTTATGTGCTTCATGTACTACAAAATATGCATAGAATATATTGTTTTTGACTTCTAAACCAACCCTTAAATATCAACACAAATGTTTTAAGACCCTAGAAATATCCAGGATCTTATACAAACACTATTTAATCTCTTGTGTTTTAAAATGTTGCAAATGTAAATTGAATTACATTCGAAAGTTTATTTTTGAAGTGTTATTATGTACAACATGATTCTCATGTATATGGGTATCCATAATTTCTTGTTAAATTTTAACTTAGAAGAGTTAGTAAGTTATGAATAAGTTATGAAAGTTATTTATAATGAACGTTAAAGTTATGAAAAGAAGTTAAGCAAATATTAAGCTTTGAATTTGATGCTTATTGCATAAAAGGACATAAAAGGGAAAAGAAAACATATAATGAACTTAAGTAACTAAATTAAAAGAATAACATAATAAAAGGAATTTCTTTCTCAAATTGATTTTTCCTTGACGTTATATTGTAAAAGTTTTAAATTATCTCATTTCGTTTATATTAAACCTACGTTAAAAATTCTCTTTAATAACAATCCTTCATCAATGTGTTATTTTTTAAACTTATGGTTTGAAAACTCTCATAATCTAAAAACAAAAACAAAAAAAAGAGTTACGGTTTATTAAACTTTTCCGTTCATGTTTAACACTTCTTTGTTATCAAGGCAACAGTTGTTGCTAGTTTATCTTTCAAATAACGTTTCGTAGAACTGTGGTTGGCCCTTCGAGTATCTGGTCACGATATCGCTATGGTGACGGGGTGTTTCAAAAGATAATGCTAGTTTTCCGGTAAACAACAGTATTAATTATTTAAGTAACAAACTCAAAGTTCAAATTATGTTCTGGAAACACAATATTTCTCTTTTTCCATCTATTAGCTCTATTTTTTACACTTTGTGTAAAAAACTATTGAATATGTAATAGCATTGATTCAAGATTCTCTGAATATTATGTGATTTATAGAGTAAAGAAAATATTGATTTTTGTTGTTTACTCTTTCAGTTAACTACTTACACGTTTGTTTATTTTGTTACTTAAATAGCCCTATTTACCTAACGTTTCCAGTTTATATTCAGATATAAGTATGGAATATATTTTAAGGAAACCGATATATTAACCATAAAACTACGTCCAATATTTTGTATAAAAAATATCAATGTATGCATAAAAAAATAATCACGCGTGTTTTTCTTAGATTTAAATGCGAATTTTAATGAAATTCTCACATGCCAACACCTGCTAAAACAAAAAAACAATAATACACACAAAACCTTCCCCATTAAACTTCATTCTTCCATGACATTAAGGATAACACAAAACAGATGTTCTTGAGGCCTCTTTATCCACGAAAACTCCCCGTTGAATGTTTTAACTCCATAATCACGAGGAACTCTTTCATTTACCGAAAATGGAATTTATCGAATGAGTAATGAAGCTTTCCCGCCAAATTACATCCAGCTCTTGTTCTTAACAAAGTGCATCTCCCGAGAGTCCTTTCAATAAAATGGGAATGGACGGCGCCATTTTTTCTTTTCACGACCGTTGCCACTGAGATATGATAAATTATAAGTCACTTAGTGTCTACTTTGGTTATAGGGATGAGATGGGAAGTTGTCCTATCTAATATTTAGTAATTCTGGTGGTTGTTCGGCTTATGTTTTAGGAGGTAGATTTTTTTTTGGAAGGAAATGGTTTAGGTTACTTACATTTGGGGGGAGTGAGTGATGATATTTGCCTAATTTAGTAGTTAGATCAATAAATGTGTTTAAGAGCCCTAATGATGTTTTATAACTAAATATGATAAAATTGATTGCCTGAGAAGATATGGGAGTTTTGGTAAATAGTTATACATAGTCATTCTCATTAAAATAAGTTTTTTTATTAATTTTTTAAATCGTTATTAATTTTGGGAATTTTATTTGCACATAAAGTTTGAATTTTAATAAAGTTTTTATAAATACCTTTGCCGTAAAGACACGACGTATATTTATCCTTTTTGAAAAGTAAATAAAAAAATTTTTACTACTTCTTTTAATTCTGATTAAAAGTTTTAATCAGTTTTTTATAATTCATAGTTGAGATTTCAAGTGTAAATTTGGATTTTTATATCATATATTGCTCTGTCTATTATACTGTGCTTGAAATACTGAAATCATTGTATTTATTCAAAAATAGAGAAATATGAGTTCTCTTAGGAATATGGTGCACTGATATTTTTCATGATGTATGTAATTTCGGAGAATGAAAAAAAGTTTTTAACGTTATCTTTTAAATATCTTCCTCGACTTCTTGTCTTTGCATAGTTAAATGTAAACAATGCACATTTTCGATAATTTTAAGAATTTACTTTGGTTTTATCTGATTTCTTATTACAAATTTGACTCAAATGAAGAGTAGTAAGCAAGTCTTAAAATAGTTTCTGTTATAAAAGTTTGAACAGTGAGTAAGTTACATGATTTTTTTATTCTTTTAATCGATTCTTCTTGCAAAAATAAGCAACTACCCAAAATTTGAGGCTGATCGAGAAATTTTTTGACTGCCAAAAAAAATTAACAAAAATCCCCTTTTTAAAAGCGCGCGAAAACACCAAGAGTTTGGGATGTGACGTCATCGTACGATAAACATTGTTAGAAAGCAATGGAGTTGATGGTATGATTGTTGATGTCATCGTATGATTTAAACAATAAACGTTTTCAGTCACTTGTTTTTTCTCGACTTTTAAATTAAAATATTTAATTACCTGTACATTTTTTTTGAAAAATTGACTAGATATTTCATTTTACCATACAAAAACCATACGGAAAACTTGTTTGTTTTTGAAAATCTGACACATGCAACTTCCTTATTATCATGATTAAAATTAAAACAAAAACTAAACTGTTATTTACATTTCATTGTGTTACGACGACAAGATTTTTCTTCCACTCATATCCATAGCTGATTACTTAGATCCCAATTAAAACAAAATCTAAAATAAAATAAACAAATATCATAGAATATTTTTTCTTTTAAAAAAGCTCTACTTTCCTAAAACTGTTGTACAATAGAATACAGCTAAAACGAAATCTAGAATAAAAACAAACTAAATTCACTGAACAACTTTTCTTTTTTTAAAAAAGTATACTTTTCTCAAGCTGTGTTGTATAGTATAAATACAACTAAAACAAAATCTAGAATAAAACAAACTATATTCATGGAATAAATTTTCTTCATAAAAAACCTTCTACTTTTCTAAAACTGTTGTCAGCAAAAACGGTCATCGAAGAAACCGTTCCCGATCAACCTTTGCTTCCTCAACTCCCCTCCAATCGCATAGAGCGAGAAAGCCATTCCCCAGTAATAACCCGAATTGGGGATCCGATTAGGAGGGGGGCATCAATTAGACCCCCTACCCGATAAGAGAGACAACACCAACTTTCTCCAGAGGGTGGCTTCTTCTTCTTCTCTTTGTTGCGGTGGCATCGATCCATTTTTTCTGTTGTTGTTGGTTCGCGCCGTCATTAGGCCTGATGGCTACTGCAAAAGAACAATCGGATAGGTCAGACGAATGTCGTTTTGTAAACAGTGTTCGTTCATTGCCAATTAAGGACGTGTGATGGAAGACTTCCATTTACCCGATTTGGAATCGAAGTTCTTGTGTGGGTCCCTCGCAAACAATTGATTTGGGAGCGGAGAGATCTAGGTCCCCTTAGGACAGCTTTAGTGGGGAGTTAAGTTGGTGGGGAATTTTTCTAAGGGGACTTGATCGGTTAAGAAAGGTTATTGTTTGTATGTCTCAGATGTAATGAAACACTGATAAGAACACATAGTGCGTCACTGAAACTAATGTTAAAAATATGCATGGAGTAATTGGATAGTAAAAAAGTAAAAATAAAATAAGATGAATGTGACTTTAGTTGAGACTAATGAAAAGATAATAAGGATTACAGTTTTCTATAATATTTAATGTAACTGAAACACAATGTTATACAGTCGACTCCACTTTATGCGATCACAGGTAATGTTATCAATCGGATAATGTTATCAAAATTGACCAGTCTCGATCACTTCAATTTAATTTAAAGTAAAATGCACCGTTTTATGTTATCAATATTTCGCCTAATGTCATCAAAATTTGGGGAAATTCCTTTCTCCGCTTGAGAGAAGGCCAATTTAAATACATTTACATACAAAATGAATAGTTAATTTTTTAGTAATATATGATCCACTCTTATATTTTCTTTTAAGAATGTATAACTTTCAAAATACAAACTAGGGAATCTTTTTAAATACTTTAATTCAGACGGCATCAGTAGTGATTTTAAAGCAAAACTCGAGTGACACTGTTTAAAACTTTCTAGTATGAAATCGATTATATCAGTCGGATGTTGTTATCATTATACTCTTAGAAAAAGGTGATCCCATTATTATATATTAAGGGGAGTCGTCTGTATTACAATATCATTCATTATTCTTTTATCTTTTAAATTTTATATTTTAATAGTATTATACCTTCCTTACTCATTTTCTCTATTCTTTTATAGGTGGTGTTGGTTTTTCTTCTTAGCATAGCTTCTTTGATAATTTATTTTATAGATGCGTCCAGGTACGTGATTAGCTTTTCTCATAATTTTTAATTTAATCGATAGTTATTTTTTTACTACACTATAGAACTTTAATGAATTGCACCCTATTTGTGAAACTCATAATTAATAATAAGTACAACACAAAAAACAAGTTTTTTAAAACCTTAAAGCTTTTTATATAAGTTTTAATTTCTTAGTATTTCTAAGGTCTCTCTTAAAGTTGTCAATTGTGATGTTTAATGGAAAAGTGTCATTTATACCAGAATTCCGGAAATTTGCTACTTCGTATTTTTTTTATCCAAATTTGATTCACATGCAAAGAAAACGCAATTTTAAACCCAAATAGTAGGATTTATTAAAATGAATAAATATTTATAAAATCCTATACGGAAGTTAATTATTAATAGTAATCAACAAAAATATTTTGATTGTACCATTTGTTTCTTAGATTAAAGTTGCACAAAAAATAATTCTTTAAGTGATCCTGAAAAATCTGTTTGAAATCTTTAAAGATTGCTATTTCTCATTATTACAAAACTAAATAGTAATTAAAAAGACATCATAAAAACCGTAAAGTCTAATCTGTCTCGTAGAATTACAATTAACATTAACATTTGTAAAAGGCAACTTCAGAAATGATCAAATAAGATAACAAAAATTAATCATAAAAACTAAAAAAATGTTTCATAAAAAATAATGAACAGTCACAGTTTGAATAATTTGATCATGAATTCTTCATTTTAAAAACTAGAATGCGATCCAAAAACAATTAGTATTACGAAATGATTCAAAGAAAAACCGTTTCGATGTTAAACTCTCTTTGGTACGTTATTTTAAAGAATTAAAACGATTGAAAGTACCCAAAATCTCCAATTAACATTTCTTTTAATTTATGGTTTATTCTGAGTTAAACTATTATAGTTTTTATAAAGTTTACCCTACAGTGCATACTGTTGCCATTTGGCAACACGACATTTTTCCCCATTTTCTACTCGAACTTCCATTTCCAAACGACAACACCATTCAATAAGTACAATAAATATAACATTTCATTGTTATAGCACTTTATATTGCCAGTAAATGGCAGCAGGGGTACTATTTTGAGACATTTGTTAGTAGCTAGTGAGACGAAAGTCAAGACACAGAAAACGCCAAAATAAACGGACAATACAAATTAAAATAAAAAACATTTCCAGCTTGAAAAGACATTGTTTTAAAAAGATAAGTTTTTTTTTTTTATATTTTTAGAGCATTTGGTTTTATTTCACTTCACAATTAATTTCACAAGGGACAAAATTAATTTCACAAGGACAAAGTTTTTTGTCAATTAAAAGTAGAAAAAAATTAAATTAATTTTTTTTAGTATTTTTTTACTAATTTACATTATAATAGAAGACATATAAATGATTTTCAAGAGAATTTAAAAAATCATGCATTGTAGGGTTAATGCATATAATCTTGTATTTTACAAATGGGAAAATTTGATTTCTTACCATTTCTTATTTTTACTCTATTTTTATTTTTCATGGAAAGAAAAAACAGTTTTGCTCCATTCAAACACTATAGTACATTAATGTTTTTGTGCCGTTTAGTTTTTTGTGTAGTAACTAAAGAAGAGTTATACAACGATGACCTCCTTTTCAAAGGATAGCATTAAAAAACCATCTTTATCATTTTTATCCCAGCCTTTCTAAAAAAGAGAATACTTCCCCAACTCTTTTTTCTTCAACACATATTTGCCTTTCCGGTCCTCAAAGAAGACACCCATGATGGGAATCACACACGAAAGGAATAACTCAAACAATCTAAACTCAATTTGTGTGTTTTACACTACTACTTACGAACAAGGGTCATTCACCTCAAATACCGTTGTGAAACGTTGCTTGGAAACAAGTGCTTAAATGCAGCTAAAGGGGGCCCTACTTTGAAATGCAAGCCTGGCCTTACGCTATTGTAATCTGGGAGATCTCGGGGGAAATAGGCTATTTCTCTGGAAGCCGTGTTTCTTTTTCTTGAGTAAACAAATGTTTTAGGTTTTGTTTTTTAAGGCGAACAACCTTCTGGTTTGTGTCCAGATAGATGGGTTTAATGGTCGAGGGTTTTGACCATTTGAAGAAATTAGGGAAAATTCCATTCTCGAAGACCAGTTTCCCCTGAAAGTAAAATTTATTTTCTAGTCTGTTTCGGAAGGAGAAGGATTTGAAATTGATGGCTTGAGTTCTTTATAAGATTAATATTTTATTTTATTTTAAAGCCGAAGTGATGGAATAATTGGTATTTTTGAGAACTTTTTTTGTTGTTGAAGAAATTCAATGGATGCCATAAATTATCAGTTTTTTATTAGATTGAATTTTTAACTTCATATAAATTTGTTTGGGGAAATTTTCATTTTACAATATGAAAATTAAATTCGAAGCATTAAATCATTTTTCAAAGATAAATTTTAATGTAGTGGATTATTTTTCTCTTTCTGGAAACAAATTTTTTTAATTATTTTCAAAATATACGTTACATTATTGAAATTTACACTTAAATTTAATTGAATCGTCAGTTTGAAGAAGGGAATAAGTCCAAAAAATGACAAATTGACTTTTTGTGCTCAAAACTATCTCCAAGCTTTGCCCTACACATGGGTGAAAAGAGGGGGAAAATAACTAACCCCTATAGGGAGATATCGCCCCTTGAAGTTGTGAAATCGCTATCCATACAATGAAAATTCCAATACTTTTTTTTTCGATTTTCTCAAAACTTGATTTTTGGACTTATTCCCTTCTTAAAACTGACGATTCAATTTCTATCTACATTTGTTTGCCCTCAACATATTTTTTATGGTTCTGTAATGATGATGAAATTACCATCATTACATTTTAAAGACAAAACACTAGGGCTCTCTCAAGTTCGGTTAAGCAGTCGGGTAGCAACAAGAACCAAAGGCCAGATGCTCTCGAACTAACAGGGTGGTCTCTCTCATTCCGACAAAGAGAATCAAAGAATCATGCCGTCATCCCGAGGGTACTATCGCAACAGAGTTTTAGAAGCCGACCATTGTCCACACAACGTAAAATCCTAATAAAACAGTCCCATTGCAGAACGGGGGTGCCTGTAGCAAAATCGCCAGGTGCGTCGCGGGAGTTGGTTTCGGCGGAAAGGTTTTTCGGTCACCAGGTGGAAAAAAAATGAATGATATAAAATTGGAATAAAGGGTTCGGCTTGAATTTATGGTAGGGGGAAGTTTTGACCACTGATATTCTAGAAAGGTGGAGTTTTGGGATTTTGAGCCTGGAGATGTGGGAGTGGACCAGCCGTGATTTGATCAGAGAACTATGGGATAAAAAGGGGGCGTAAAAACATGCAGAGAGTGGACGATTAGTTAAGAAAGAGAGGAAGGTTAGAAATACTCTGACACCAGGGAATCAAGAGGTTGTTCGTTGCTCGCGAGTTCGGGGTTCGTTCGTCTAAAAGGGTCCTTCAAATGAAAATTTATTGATGTGTTAACCGAATTTTCGTAAGAAATGTGACAGCCGACTATAACCGGGCACCGCCAGGCCCGCAACATGTCGGAGGAAGTGAGTGTGGAGACGTAGTTTGTGTTTAATTGAACCGTGTATATAAGAAATGAACTATGTCCCAAGGGATAACGCCATGTCTTTGACAGGAAGGGGTGAGTCACCATTTTCCGTCTTACTGCCTAATCAATATAGTATTGCCACATAATAAGTTGAATTAAGAACTAATTTTATAATTATGATTGATACCGAGTATGTTAGTAATGTGTATGAAGTACTGTGTAACTAATATTATTATTGTCCAATTTACTGTAAATAAATGTTGTTCGTGTTTATATGAGTTCGTTTCACTTAAGGGACTGGTTGAGCACGTACTGGGTTAGTTAATTGCGCTAAACTAATTATAATAAGAAAGTACACCACTATACGATCAAATTTATACTGTAGGATAGGTCTTAATATTAAGTATTGTGTTATTGTAAATTAACGGCCAAGTAACGTAGTAACGACTAACCTTAACATATTAAAACTAACATTCACATTTAGTAAAACGTAGCTTTTTTCAACGTTACAATTGGTGCCGTGTGTGAAGCTCAACAGTCGCTTATAACTTTAAAAAATTGAAACGAACAGAAATGAATTGGACAATGATGGTAAATGATGCATATTGAAAAAATAAGGGTTATTGCTTGAAAATGAATGCCAGTATAAATATATTGTGTTATATGCATACTTAAATATTATGAGTTGTAAAATGTGTTAGATATGGTGTAAAAGGGAGAAAATATAGAAAAAAAAATGGAAATATTTGTCAAGTGGGAAAATTTTGTGCGTTTCAAAAAAAAAATATTTTGCTTGAGGAATTGTTAGTATAATGTGTTGATTGCGCTCAAGAAGGGGCGAATAATGTGTAGCTTATAAAAATGAATGAATGATAATATGGAAAGTAAAAAGTAGAGAGGTTTTGATAAAAAGGGAATTGATGATATTAGTTATTGAAGAATTGATTATGGATTATAAAATGAGGGTATTAGGAAAATATATTATTGAATTTATTTTGTTTGTGATTATTACTGATTGGGAACCAGAGAGAGTTGCTTATATTTTCATGTATGTCATCCATGTATGTAATGGTATAATTAGAGATAGTTATCAAGAGTATAGATACAGAGGTAGTAAGAATCGGTTATAATTCTGAGCAAAAAAAAAAAAAAAGATATAATGTCTGGTGAACAGGAAGATTCCAGGCAGCTTATGCTAAATAAAATAGCGGGATACCAGTCTTTAATTGGGATATTTGATGGAGAAACATTCAAAAATGTGAATTTTTTTATAAAAACCTTAGAGAATATTGCTCATATAGGGGGATGGACCGACAAGGAAACAATTGCGGTATTCAAAAGCAAATTAAGGGGCCGGGCTCTCCAATTTTTAATAGATGATTCTGAACTTTTAAATGTGGAAAAATATGATGAATTGAAGAAAAAATTTTTGGCTTTCTTTTCTACAAAAGTATCCCTAATACAACGTCAGCGAAATTTTTTTAATTGCCGCCAAAATCCCGGCGAGTCGGTTCGAGGTTTTGCAGCAAGGGTTTCAAATTTAGCCTTTCAATATTTGCAACCCGAGCAGAAAGAAAATGCTTCTATTGAAAAAATATTAGACCAAACAAAATTGGCAAAATTTTTAGAAGGGTTAAATGTTACTTTAAAACGCTCAGTGATTTTTCGGAATCCGCCAGATTTTGGTACGGCTGTTGACCAAGCCGAGTGGGATGAAGCAAATAGCTTACTTTTGGAGGAAACTCCCGTAAACTGGGTAAAGTATCAGGAAATTATGGGAAGACAAAATGAGGCTATTTCCAATTTAGCAGAGAAAGTGAATCAACTGAGTTTGGCACGAGATGTGCAATCGGAGAATCAAAATTGGCAAAGACAAGAAATTAATTTTAGGCAACAGCTGCGATTTCGCTCCCCATTACCCCCATGTTGGCACTGCGGACGCAGGAATCATATAAGTACCCAGTGCTTCTTTTCAAATTGTCCCCAATACCCCCCAAAATATCCCGCAACGCTTGAACGATTCTCAGCACAATGGCCACGGACAACGCCGCCGAGGCGAACAGTTTACAGAAGGGCTGCGAGAAACCCACGCTCAAACCCGGGAAGAGATGGAATATATAATGCCCCATATAATGTACCCTATGACGCCTCAAATAACGTCCCCTATAATGCCCCATATAATGTACCCTACAATGCCTCATATAATGTACCCTATAATGTCCCATTAAATGAGGAGAGGAAAAAACCACTGACCCCTGCTACTCCCAACACAAGATCTGTAAACAACAATAATAACAAAGGGTCAGGGGAAATTCAGGCAAATCTCCCCATAATTGAAATTTTCATTGGTAACAAGAAATTAAGAGGCATGATTGATACTGGGGCTAGCTGTTCATTAATATCTAATAATGCATATGAATCTGTCCGGGGAAATATAAGATCATCTAAAGTAGACGCAGAGGTCCGAATTACATCACTCACAGGAAATTCAATTGATTTCATAACTTGCCAAATGATGCCTGTAAAATTAAATGATAAAATATTTTTCAACAAATTCTTCGTCACGCAGGGTGACTTAAATCCTGAGTATCAAATAATTATTGGTTATGATTTTCTTTCAAAGCATGCATGTTTAATTGATCTTAAAAATAATCTGTTGAAATTACAAAAAGATTCCATCCCTATTGTGAAGTATAGTGCCGCGACTATTAATGTAACACATATAACAAACTATGCTAAATTGTCTAGAAAAATTAACTTGGCCCCAAATACTTCAGAAATTATAAAACTACTACCTCAACAAAAGTTAAAACCGGGGACAAATGTTCTTGTCACACCCTTAAATTCTCAAATGCTTTTTGAAATACACAATGCTGTAAGTACTATAAATATAGACGGATCTATTCCAATAATGGTCAATAATTTGTCGGATCAAAATTTGCACATAAATAAGAACACTAAATTAGCCCAAGTTGAGGAATATATAAAAGTAGAGGAAAGTGATCGAGACAACAAAAAGCGCGGTGAGTTAAAGGAATCAGACTTTAATTTGGAAAACGTGCCTCTCCCAGAGAGAAGAAAATTGGTAAAATTACTGTTCGAGTTTTCAGACGTCTTTAGTAAATCCCTGAGTTCAATTGGCAGAACAAATATACAAGCCCCTAGAATCCAATTGACAAATGACTCCCCCATTCAATGCCGCACATATCCTATTCCTTATGCTCTGCGGGATACAGTAAAAACCCAATTGAATGAATTAGAACAGGCGGGAATAATTGAAAAGAGTGATTCAAACTATAGGTTTCCCTTAATAGTGGTTAAGAAAAAAGCTGCGGGAGAGTACAGACTAGTGATTGACTATAGACAATTAAACGAAGTAACAATATCATCAACGTATAAAATGCCCCTTATCTCGGAAATATTAAATTCATTAAAAGGGAACACATACTTTAGTAGCCTGGATCTGAAAAGTGGGTTCTATCAAATGCCCTTAAACGATGAAGATAGGCATTTAACAGCTTTTGCAAGCCCTTTTGGAGCATATCAATTTAAAGTACTGTCCATGGGTCTCAAAAATTCCCCAAATAATTTTCAAAAATTGGTTGATACAGTTTTGCATGGGTTACAGGATGATAATATAACAGCCTTCATAGACGATGTGTTAGTTCCTGCCACGTCTATAGATGAATCACTGTCTAAACTTAGAGTTGTGTTTGAACGATTCAGAAAATATGGATTAACACTTAACCCCAGTAAGTGTTCATTCCTACAAAAAGAAATTCAATACCTCGGCCATGTAATTAGTTCAGAAGGACTACGGCCCGCTCCTCATAATCTAAATAGTATAAAAGATTTTCCAGTCCCAACTACTAGACGAAAATTACAAAGGTTTATTGGCTTAGCCAACTATTACAAATCATTTATTCCAGCCTTTTCGGAAGTCATCGCTCCCTTAACGGACCTGACAAAAATAAAACAAAAATTTAAATGGACATCAGAGGCTCAACATTCGTTTGAAATTATTAAAAACAAACTGTTGTCCGACGTGATATTGCATCATCCTGATTTCACAAAACAGTTTTATATTAACACTGATGGTAGTAACATTGCAGTTGGAGGAGCTTTACTGCAAAAAGATTCTAATAATATTATGAGACCTATTGCATATTTCTCTAAGAAACTACAGCAATTTGAGAAAAAGTGGCCTGCGATTCAATTAGAAGCTTACGCCATTTTAACTACTATTAGGCATTTTAAAACGTACTTATATGGAAGAAAATTTACAATATTATCAGATTGCAAGGCTCTAAATTATTTAGTAAAGCTAGAAAACCCAGCTGGTAGACTGTCTCGTTGGCTTCTTGAAATTTCAACGTATAATTTTGATTTTGTCCACATCAAGGGCACCTCTAATGTGTTAGCGGATTTCCTGTCTAGAGATGTACATGGGCAAATCAATACAATAAACGTATGTCCACCAGATGTAAATAAAATAAGGGAGGAGCAGGAGAAAGATCCAAAATTAAGTCAAATTATTGATACTATAAAGGGAGAAATAAAAAACAAATGTAACCGTGTAAAGAATGTGGATTCATATTTCTTGCAAAATGACTTATTGATGCATTTGGGAATACCAGATAAGCATGCCGCTAGGACAGAGCTATATGAACAAATTGTAATACCAAAAACCTTAATACCTCAAATCTTGCATAGCACACAAACTGTCCATTACTCCTTTTATAAAAACTATTGCTCAATTAAAGAAAAATATTACTGGGATAATATGTATGCAGATATAAAAGATTTTTCGGATTCTTGCCCCCAATGTATAGAAAGGAAGGGATTTAAATTAACAAAGGCATCGTTACAAAATTTTGAAACTCCTACAAAAGTTTGGGAGATAATTTCATTGGATATAGTAGGACCCTTACCCCTTTCAGAACAAGGCAATAAATATATACTCTCTATGATTGACCACTTTTCCAAATTTACTTTCTTTTATGCAATCCCTGATATGACGGCAAAAACAATATCCGATAAATTACTAGATACAGTGTGTAATTTTGGCTTACCTAAAACCATTTTAACAGATCAGGGAACAAATTTTCAAAGCCAAATTTTTAAATTGTTAGCAGAAAAACTGCAAATAACAAAATTGAGAAGTTCAGCGTACCATCCTGAATGTAATGGTAAAATAGAGAGGGTCCATAGGAGCTTAAAAAATAGTTTATCCTGCCTTGCAGAGAAAGTATCAGATTGGGACTCTTATTTGAGATATTACACATATGTGTACAATAATTCCTATCACGAAACCATAAAAGAAAAACCTAGCTTCGTCATGTTTAACAGGGATTTAAAATTACCCTATGATCTGTTAGAAAGTGAACCGAGAATTCATTACTACCCCTGTGACGATTTTATTGAGCAAAATTTATCCCGCATGAAATATGTTCATAGAAATGTGTATAATAATATTGAGAAGTATGCGGAAAAACAAAAATCTGTCAGGGATAAAATAGCAAAATCTAAATCATTCCAAATTGGGCAAAAAGTGTATATATATACCCCACATGTTACGCAGGCAGCGGGTAAAGCTTTTACGAAGAAATTTTCGGGTCCCTTTAGAATCATTCAAAAACATTCTGATGTAAATTACTCGGTGGTTGATATCAAAAAGCCTCATGCCAAACCAATAAGAATGCATGTTGACCGTATATATGGGTTTAAAGAAAGACGCCTAGATTTAGAATACAATCCTACTCCCGGGGATGATATTGTGGAAAGTCAGGAAAAGGTACAACTTAAGGAAAATGAACCAAATGATAAGAATATAAAACAAAAATCTGTACCATTCAAATATCCCTATGAGGATGAAAGCGAGGAAGAGGATTATTATTGGCCAACTTTCCCTACATCGAATAATCCCCCTTGCATGCCTACGCGAACAGGAAACTATATGGGTTCGCAATCGGGAAATACGGCCTCTAGATCGGGAAATACGGCCTCAGGATTGGGAAACACAGCCTCTGGATCAGAAATCTCTACGGAAAACAATGTAGCCTCTCAGAACGGAAACATGCCTTCGCGTACAGCAAATCCCCCAACCCCTTCAACTAGTACTAGTACATCTAGTGGGCAAAATACAAATGCTAATGTGAATGATGGGGGAAATCAGGGTACACAGGCACAACCCTATGAATTCCGAAGTAGGAAAGACATAAACTATTCAGACACAAAGCGTAGGGTGTACCATGCGAATCCATTACTGAACTGGGCCATTACCCCAACCGTTCCCGAAGGTCAAAGGGGAATCATTGATAA
This sequence comes from Tetragnatha versicolor, assembly GCA_024610705.1. NCBI lineage: Eukaryota > Metazoa > Arthropoda > Arachnida > Araneae > Tetragnathidae > Tetragnatha > Tetragnatha versicolor. The sequence continues at coordinate 62,971,667 of JANDEH010000001.1, forward strand.
AATTGCTGATAGTTTGGCAGGAACCTTTTTACGGCAAGAACTTGAAAGGGAACCATCGGAAAATGTGAACGCTATAATGACAAAAATATACCCAACGCGTGTGATAGTGAATTCAAATTTGAAAGAATACGTATAAGAATCAAAAATGGACACACAGAAACTCCAAGGTATACCACGAGATAAATTGACCGATGATATGCAATTTAAAAGGCCGACGAACTGGATAAAAGGGTCTAGTGTAAGCAAGCGCGGAAAGCTGGGGTATTGCACAAAAGGCACTCCTTGGGGTGAAAACATAAACGCAGGAGACGGAGCAGTTAGGAACTAGTTGAATAAAACGGAACGGGGCAGCAGTAAATTGCGGGGTTGTATACAATACTATATATATACAATACAACCTGTGAGGGGTTGCAAGGATAGGAGTGGTACTCCGGGAGGTAGCAGACTGAAGGATTCGAGAATGGGGCAGTGAGGAGGTTTGTGAATTTTTTTTTATGGTTTTCTCTTGAGGTGAGGGGATATATTTAATGGTTGAGTGGATGGCGGACATTGGGACCGAAACGAGTGAAAGTGAAATTTCGGATATAGATTGTAATAAGTAAAGAGAGAGAGAGAAAAGGATGTTGTAGAGTGTAGAAAGAGGTTAAAAAGAGAGAGAGAAGTTTAAATCCTGGAAGAGATAGTAAATTGTATGCATAGAACACATTTATATGGTATTGATATTAGTTGATAACTTAATTGTATATTTCAAGCATAATTTAAAAGTAATATGTAAATTGTGATAGCATTATAATTATAATATGTAAATTGTAATAATTGATGCTAAACTTTAAAAAAAAATATAGTTGAACTAAAATAAATATGACAGTGGTTGGCGGTAATGTCGCGAGTTACTTCCAACTACAAATACAGAGTTTAATTCGATACTAATGCTGGCGTTGGTTTTCCGAATTGAACAAATGTACTCTGTCATATTATAAATAATTTTAAAAGTTAAAAAATTAATGGAACTGCTTAAAAGAAGAATATGATTAATTTAAAAATAATTATATATAATTACTCTCCATAATTTAAATCAATGAATTAATCTTTCAAACCTAAAATTTAGTTATAATTTAAAATGTGTTGTGTTTAAGGTTAATTAGTTCTATTGCATGACAAATTTATACTAAGGAATAATTAAAGTTAAATTAAAATAAGTGGCATTTTAAATTGGCGGTAGATGGATTTGGTTACTCATGCTCTTTCCAGGTCTTGGCAACACTACTGATGTTCCAATGAAATTAGAAAGAGGCAAACGCAAATGCCCATGCTCACTCCAGAAAATATATATGACAAACTTCCTACAAAACCTAGAACTTATTGCTGCCATTTAGCACGATGGACTTCACTGAAACTATCCAGTCATTGAGCCTCCTCCAAACTGGAAAATGTTACCAGTCTAACCCAAACTCAAACTGGAAACATATGACTTTGTGGTGGTGCTCACTGCAAGGCACTGCTCTCAGCGATTGGCCGGTTCTGCACCGTGTTTGTTCCAGTGCATGCAACCCGTTTGAACTTCTCGTACATGGTTGCTAATCCAGCGCAGGCAGCCCATTCGGACTTTGGGACTTGTTTCGATGATTCAGCACATGCAACCCGTTCCAGTGCATCTTCTCATCAGATTCCAGCAACTCCAGGGAAACGGTGAATCCAGAAGTGCGCCAATCAGTTCCCTACCATCGTACTATACGTGGGGGACTGGACAGTGGAGTTCGCATGGCTTTGGAATGCCCCGAGGAAAAACGGGGAAAATTCCATTCACGGCGTTCGTCTCGAATTGATGCTCCAAGAAAGTCGTTTCAGGACCCCATCCCTACCAGTGGGTCCGGACAATGACTATTTCTTCTTTACTCCTCTCCCGAGGATCGTGAGAACTGAGCCACCAGTTTACCTAGGAGCACCTAAAAGTGACCTGATTGTCTTTACAGGTGACTGTTACTATGCAACCGATGAATTCCGGTCTCTGCTACATCGTCGGTACAGGTATTTACAAGAAATTTTAGATGGTCAGATGAACTATTGACTCATATTGCAAATTTTATAAATTTACAAAAATGAAAATTTAATGACTGATATAAGCGGGGAACTCACTATGTATGTACAGGTTTCTATAGATATGATTAGTACAAAGTATGATAGTATATAAGTTGAAAAAATTATATGTCAAATGGAAAGGTGTAAAATTGAATGGAACTAAAGTATTAATAAGTAGTTATAGTAGTGTAGATGTCACAAGATAGAAAGGAATGGAGTGCATAGAATTAAAATTAAATCTTGTATAAGTATATATAGACATATGCATCTGAGTTAATAAGGGTATTTTATGATTGCTGTGCTTAAGTTAGAATGTCTTGGGGATAATTGGTATTTTATTAATGCATGCTCTAGAGAATATTATGGTACATATTAAGTTGAAAAAAAAAATGAAAGGAGTAAATGAAATAATACTAATGAGAAAAAAAAAATTCCAAGCATGTGTAAGAATATGGTAGATGTAAGATGATTAAAGTAATGTTGTAATTCAATTAATTAAAGAAAACAAGAGAAAGGATAAAGCTGAATTCTGTAGTTGAAATTTTGGTGAAATTTGACAATTGTGCATGCTGTAAATATTATTATGTTGTAAGTTATAAGTGTAATTTATAGTGAAAAGACTATTAAAAGGTAGTTAATGGAAAGATACAAATGTAAAAAGAAAATACAATGCATGTTTAGAAATTAAATATAATATTAATATTAAGGTAAATGGTAATTCAATTGAAAAAAAACAGGGAGATAACACTGAAGTGTGTGTATGTTGTAATTGGAAATTAGAGTATATTTATTCTGTGGATAACTTACGGTGCTGCTCTAAAGAATAGTGAAATAGTGTGTTAAAAAAAATTTGTTGTTTTTCAAATGGAAAAAGAACCCAGAAAGAATTTAAAATTAAATAAGGTAAGTTAAGTGGTAAGGTATGAATGATAAGAGAAAAATTTTTAAATAAGGTAGCATTAAATTATGGAAAATTTAAAAGGTAAATAATGAAGGAAATGGGAAAATTGAGTAGTAAATGCTATAAAAATTAAAACACTTAGAAGTGATTGTAAATATAAATTTAAGGAAAGATAGGTAATACACTAATAACAAAGATGAAAATAATTGTTGGTAAAATGAATGTAGAATTATGCATAAGACTGATAGGTTCGTAGAAATGAAAGATAAATTGGAAAGTAATTGAAATAAAATGGTATTGAGAAGCACCCGATAGAATTTAGTGGTCACTATTTAACCATTTTAGAGATCGATTCAGATAGAGGTGAGTTTTATTGGATGTTATAATGTAAACTTGGAATGACATAATAATAAAAGGTATAAGTGAAGTGTGTAAAGTGATGATTTATATAGTGTTTTAATCAAGCTATAACTAACAAATTGTTGAGAAAGAATATGATAAGATTATAAAATGTTTCACAGAGGTATAGTGATTGGAAAAAATAATGCATGCAAAAGATAATGAAGTATTAGCTGTAGATGATTGAAAAAAAAAATTGGTATTGAGAAGCACCCGAGTAAAGTTTAGAGGTCACTCTTTTACCATTTTAGAAATCATTCAGTTCATGATTTGATTGGATGTTGTAAGGTGAAGATAAATTCAAAATTTATGGTAAAAGGTATTTAAGTTATAGAGAAAGCTTTAAATCAATGAATAAATTAAATACATATATGATGTGCATGTGTATTAGTATTATATTGATGTGTATTGTTGTTAAGTGTCAAAACGGATGTGAAAAAAAAAAGAATTGTTAATTCAAGTAACTATAATATAAGAACATTACTGGTAGTTTATAGAAAAACACTCCGTATAGTAAAATGTGGTAAATAATTTATGAGAAAATTCTTATTGTGTAATTGTGGTAATATATGTCTGTACTGTATGTTTGTATCTTGTTAATTTAACAATCTATGAGAAAAGTATAACTATTGCAATGAAACTATGGATGGCGAGACTTAGAAATGAATAGATTTTAGTATAATTTGAAATTAAGGAAAAAGGTTGGCAGAATATGGTGACTCAAACGAAAAAATTTCATTGGCAACAAGGTTATTTTTTTTCTCGTTTTTTTTTTCTTAAATAGTGGGTATAATGTAATGATGATGAAATTACCATCATTACATTTTAAAGACAAAACACTAGGGCTCTCTCAAGTTCGGTTAAGCAGTCGGGTAGCAACAAGAACCAAAGGCCAGATGCTCTCGAACTAACAGGGTGGTCTCTCTCATTCCGACAAAGAGAATCAAAGAATCATGCCGTCATCCCGAGGGTACTATCGCAACAGAGTTTTAGAAGCCGACCATTGTCCACACAACGTAAAATCCTAATAAAACAGTCCCATTGCAGAACGGGGGTGCCTGTAGCAAAATCGCCAGGTGCGTCGCGGGAGTTGGTTTCGGCGGAAAGGTTTTTCGGTCACCAGGTGGAAAAAAAATGAATGATATAAAATTGGAATAAAGGGTTCGGCTTGAATTTATGGTAGGGGGAAGTTTTGACCACTGATATTCTAGAAAGGTGGAGTTTTGGGATTTTGAGCCTGGAGATGTGGGAGTGGACCAGCCGTGATTTGATCAGAGAACTATGGGATAAAAAGGGGGCGTAAAAACATGCAGAGAGTGGACGATTAGTTAAGAAAGAGAGGAAGGTTAGAAATACTCTGACACCAGGGAATCAAGAGGTTGTTCGTTGCTCGCGAGTTCGGGGTTCGTTCGTCTAAAAGGGTCCTTCAAATGAAAATTTATTGATGTGTTAACCGAATTTTCGTAAGAAATGTGACAGCCGACTATAACCGGGCACCGCCAGGCCCGCAACATGTCGGAGGAAGTGAGTGTGGAGACGTAGTTTGTGTTTAATTGAACCGTGTATATAAGAAATGAACTATGTCCCAAGGGATAACGCCATGTCTTTGACAGGAAGGGGTGAGTCACCATTTTCCGTCTTACTGCCTAATCAATATAGTATTGCCACATAATAAGTTGAATTAAGAACTAATTTTATAATTATGATTGATACCGAGTATGTTAGTAATGTGTATGAAGTACTGTGTAACTAATATTATTATTGTCCAATTTACTGTAAATAAATGTTGTTCGTGTTTATATGAGTTCGTTTCACTTAAGGGACTGGTTGAGCACGTACTGGGTTAGTTAATTGCGCTAAACTAATTATAATAAGAAAGTACACCACTATACGATCAAATTTATACTGTAGGATAGGTCTTAATATTAAGTATTGTGTTATTGTAAATTAACGGCCAAGTAACGTAGTAACGACTAACCTTAACATATTAAAACTAACATTCACATTTAGTAAAACGTAGCTTTTTTCAACGTTACAGTTCCTTATCCTAAGGCATCTGAAGACTGTTTGCCATACATCTTTTCTTTGTAATTTTTTGGATTTCCTACCACTTCAAAAGTTTTTAATATGAATATGGAATATACCTACATAAAAAATTTTATATTTAATTTCAATAATTTATAAGCCTAAGTGGTTAAAAAACATTACCCGTCTTGACTTTTATTTTATTGAACGCTTTAGTAAATCTCAATAAATATTTAAATGTTCTTTGAATTTCTAAAGATCGAAAATATAATGCATTTAAAATAAAACAGTCACGCAAAACAATCTTCCTATCACACTGTGAAGTTACTCCATGACTTTTCAGATCAGTGATAAATTATTTATTTAATACCTACTGACTCCAAACGTGATATTATTTTCCTCCTACTTTTCATTCCCATTCTTTTTTAAGGATTGTGTAACTACTTTAACGATCGTTTCAGTAAAAACAACAATACACAATATAAATGCAGCCCAATCTTTTCTTCTTACGACTATGTCCACACTCTTTCATTTTTTTGTTGTTATCAATAATCATTTCGAGCTACTTTGAGCAGTTAGACACGCAACTATTCATCGGCCACACCTACTCCAATACTAATGGTTAAGTGAAAGACTTTTCAGCTTCACAAATCATAGCAGCAGAGTTGGTGCCTTTCTCGTAAATGGACTTAGAATAAATTATACCAATTCGATAATAATACCTATTAATTATTTGTGCTACTTAAGCTTCGAAAAATATTGAGTTTTTTTATATGCATCACATTCTAATTTTTAAGATGAGCAATATCCACATTTTTGAAGATAGAAAAAACATTTTCCAGTATAATAAGAGGTTCTAAATTAAAAAATCAACATGAAAAATTTTTAAAAATTACTTTTTTCAATATTTTAATATAAAAATCGACAATCCCTTTGTACTTGCTAAGAATTGAATGACGTCAGATCTGTTTCGGCCTTACTGTTAAATGAAAATCAACCATCGCTTTGAATCGTTATGGGTTTATAACAAATGCTTCGGATTGAAAAAGATGTCACATGCTATTTTCGCATCCCTTTTTTGTAATCAAACTTTGAAATTAAATTAAGAAATAAATATGCGCCTTAATTAAAACATTTTCACGTATATTCCTCACTTGAGTGCATAAAATAAAATATAAATAATGCAAATGCCCATTTGTATTTTTATTATTACCAATACATCGACTTTCCATAATTTCGTTTCAATAATTTCTTTATGTTAATATAGTTTTTTATCAGATTTTCTCCAATTTTAAAAATGTTCAATATTAGGTCAAAAACAGTAATTCAATCATTTTTCCGCTTTCTGTTTACTATGAAGGAAAAACTCGTTTTACAGGGACGCACCCATGATATACACTGAAGAACATACATGATATAATATATAGTTTGATCAATAGATTTCTAGATATAATTGCAAAATTTAAAAACAATTAAATTCTTTTGATCTAATTGTTTTGCTGGATCCATTATTAATCCATATAATTGAATAATCTGAAATATGTTTTTCGACCTCAAGAACATTTTAGGGATGAACATTTTAGAGATGCCCTTTTCTTGCAACTTAAAGTTAACAAAAACATAAATTTATTTAAAAAATAAATAAAACACAACTATAAAATAAAGATGCGCAACAGCATAAAATAAGTTATAAGATGAAAAAAAGAATACTGATAAACAAACACATTTAAAAGAAAAATCAATAGCCATTCAACACAACCAAAAAAATCTTTATCGTTTTCCCTGGAAAAAATTCCAAAACAAAAACTCAGTCACTCAACCCCCCTCTCAAATCAATAACCGAGACAGAGTGTCAATATCGCAAGAAGAACATTCGAACATCAAAAAACATCCCCCCCCCTCCAACCTTGATGAGAGAGAGAGCCGCTCCAATTTCACACAGAGCGAAACGACTCTCCAATCCAAGAAAACTGCGGGGAACTAACCGATTTCCATTAGGGCCCGGATAGAGACACGGCTTACAAACTCAAGCCGCGAGTGGTAACAACGGAACGGTACTGCTCGGTTCTGCTACATTACTCCTGATGGAAATCAATGACTGGTGCTGGGCCGAATATCATCCGGGCCGCTTCGACACTCCGCATTTCCTCATTTGAAGCTGACAATCAAACTGCGTGTATTAAGCTCCCTGGATGAATTTCAATATGAGAGTCCTGGTTTGATTATCCCCCATTTGGGAATGGGGGTGATTATCTGGTTCTGGAGATATGGCGGACGGATAAGGGTGTGATGGAGAGGAGGAAAAACCTGTCAGGTGTCCGCAATCGATGCTTGTTTGGTTTTAATCATGAGGTGTTTGAAAGTAAAGCTCTCCAATCATTTTAATGATTGAAAATTAAAATTGTTCAAGATAATCTAAATAGAGTAATCAAGGATTTGTGCTAAATTTTAAAATGCGAAGCTTATTTCTATAAATCTAGATATTATTTGGTAACTTTTAAAGATGCATGTTACAAACATTATGATACTTTTTCCGACAATATGTTAGCCGTTTCATCTTCTTCTTCCTATTTTACAGATTTGCTACTGAGAATTAACTATTGCTTTTAAGAAATTTTTTAAGGATTTAGTTTTTTCTTGGTATTTCCTCCGTTGACTTTCAGGATCTATGTGAAATTTGTCAAAGATATGTTCAAAGTTTCCATGAGATTTTTCCTTTGAGTGATGAATTTTTTGCATTGTATGAGCAGATGTTCATTAGAATAAATTTCTTTGCATTGGGAACAAAGTGGACTAGATACCTTTCCAATCTTGAATAAATTTTTGTTCGTTAATAAAGTCTTCTTAATCTGGCTAAAATGATATCCAGTTTTCGGTTAGGGGGAATTAATTTATCCTTTGTAGTCCATCCTTCCAAATGAGTGAAGTCTTCTGCATATTTACTATTTTTCCAAACTTCCTCCTCTTCTTTTATGATTATTTGTTTGATACTTTTTATGAGGTCTTCAGGAGCTATTATTTGCTTTATAATGGTGATCTGCGCGTTCTTTGCTTCCTGATCGGCTTGTTCGTTTTCTGGTATCTCCTTGTGACTGGAGTCCATACGATCTTTCAGATGTTTAAAGATTAAAGCAGGGGTTTCCAACTTCTATGCACTAGAGGGCCGCAATCAAAATCACAAGCCCAGTGGCGGGCCGCAAAGTTATCTGGTTAGCAAAGTCATTCATTCTTAAAATATATTTTGATTCATAGACATGAAAGGAAAGAAAAATTAAATGTGTAAAACTGTTTGTAGTTCTAAATTTTTGAAAGGGGCATTTTCGTTTTATGAGTTACTATTCTGGGTTCAAATGCATTGCAAATATTTTCCTTTCATAAAATTTTCAATATCAGAAGAAGTGTCGAATGTTTTTTTCTATGCATATTTAGATTTATATAAGGACTAAAAGGAGTAACATTTCAAAATAGTTTTTTTACTTTTTAAAATTTCTAGGGTTATTATACTGTAAGAACTCTCACAAAATGCTATGCATAAATTAAAACAAGCGAAATATAAGAAAAAATTTTTTCCAAAAAATCGAATGATAAACATTTTTTCAATGGTCAAAATTTTTATTAGTCAAAGAAAGTATTACGTATAATAGAATAATGATCTATTTTATTGTAAAAGAAAACTTCAACCAGAAAAAAATACCTCAATCCCAACAATAGTTTTACAACTTTACCCACAACATGAAAGCACACAAAAAATATTCCAAGATAAAACTTCATCAGAGAAGATAGCATTACATTGTTCCAGTATCAGACATTCCTATCGCATAGGACAAAAATAGCCCATGAGGATTCTTACTTTCCTACGAAAACGAGAAAAAAGGGACCTCATAATAACACGACCCATCTACTTTACTTCCAATAACGTGTCCTAGTCACACATGTGACTCCTAATTACGTACGATCCCATGATAAGAAATACACCGTAGGGATCGCACAGGATCTGCCAAACCGCCTCTTCCGATTGGCCACAGTCTTATGCAGCCCCGCATAATGGAGTACGATCTATTTCCCGAGATTAATAATATTGTGCACTTGCCATGGATGAGGGTAATTTATGAACCGATAAGCTTTCCTCTGTTCAAACTTAGCGCGAGTTGTTGCAGTTGATGGTTGTTGAATTGGAGACGGGATCGCTCTCGTTTTAGAGAGTTATTGCTGTTATTCGTTTATTGGGAAATTTGTTTATTTTATCTGAGGAATTTTGTTTGACAAAGGGTAAAAGGTGTTTGTTCACCAGTCAAACAGTATGAAATGAACTTTTGTACGAAGAAATTGTACTGAAATGTGAATCACTCTAAGATGAATTAGTGTTGTTGTTCTGTAAACAAACGTTAAACATCTTACATTCTCAACGGCATATTCACAGCCATCTGCGTCGGTGTTAACCAGCAGCTAAGGAAACGAAAATTAACTTTTCCCTGTCTCTGATTGGTGTTATCTTTCTTTAACCGACGACTAACACCAACGCTGATGTTTGTGAATATGGCTTGTTAAGGCCGTACTCTGTGCTTGGTAATCAGTGATTGGTCTGTGATTCTTTCTTTGATTGATGGTTAACCGTTGATCAAGTAGCACAGAATACGGCCGTTAGTGTGTTAACTTAGTACTGTTGTTCTTTGAGTGTCTATGAATTAATTTGATTAATAATTTTTTCTTATTAAATGTGGATGAAACTTCATTTAGCTTCCTTTTGTTGCAGAGATAAAGTGGAGACGTGTCATTCGTGGTCCACAAATACTACGCAGCAGATTGACTTAGCACTAAATATATTTTTTATGGTCTACTTTTTTATACGCGTGAGTATGAATCATATTCATAAACTTAAGTTATTACCGAGTTAAACTCAGTTAAAAAGAATATCAGCAGTATAGCTAAATGTTAGTTAAAACCATTTTTTAAACTAATGATCCACAAATTCAACCATTACTTAACCAGTTTTTTTAACTCAAAATCCATCTTCTTTGAACTTATTTAAAGTTTTTGTTTCATCTCAGACCTTTGATAACATTTCCATTGGCCATTTACTACCTAATAGGGATTGTTTTTTAATTTAAAATAATTTTTAAATTTAAATGTTCGGGGATGGTGTTTAAATGGTTTCAATATATTCGTTCCATCACAAGAATATGTCAAGAAAATATTTATTATTTTTTTCTAGTTCAAGTTTAGTGAAAACTCAGTCATCCTATACTTAACTTGCATTTCCTCTTTAAACGTGTTGTGGTGTATGGACTTGACCAGTGGTTACTTAAACATAGCTGTTGTTTTTTCAGTTTATCGCCGCTAGCGATAAGTTATGGTTCATGCTGGAGCTTTATTCCTTCGTGGATTATTTCACCATTCCGCCCTCCTTCATATCCATCTACTTAGGCAGAACGTGGATAGGTAAGCTATACTTTTTGAATTGTTTTTAGTTTAAAATTGATCAAGGTAAAGCTCTTTTAATAAATAAGTACAAAAGGTAAAAAAATTTGTGAGTTTAAAAATGGAAACATTTTCTATCTATATAAATCAAAACCTACTAACGGCTATATTCACGGCTACCCTGACCGGTGGTTAACCCAGGAGTCAAGTGTCTGATTAGTGGAAAACTAGTTTTCCTTCTTTAACTGCCAATCAGAAGTTTGACTGTCGGTCAAGTTACTGGTGAGGTGAATACGGCCCTTAGAGTGGTTAGTGAAAGGTTTAACTATACCCAAGATTTATGTAAATTTCAAATTGGTTTCTGTTACATTCTTCTTTCCCTAACGTTTACCTAAGATACATAAATGCTCAAAATAAAATAAAATTTCATGAAGTGTGAAAAGGGGTCTCATATTTTAAAAATGAATCTAAAAGTGATTCGAAAGCTTCACTAAACTATTTTAAATATTTTAAACCTGCTTTTGTCAAGCGTCTGATTGGTGGAAAACTAGTTTCCCTTCTTTAACAGCCAATCAGAAGTTTGACTGTCTGTCAAGTTACTAGTGAGGTGAATACGGCCGTTATAGTCCAAGAAAGTTAGCTCAAAAAAGAGGTTGAGGTGGAACAAATTGTAAAAGAAAGTTTGATGGGTGATTCTTATAGGAAATTTTCCGTAGAAAACGATGGTGAAACGTAAACCAAAATTAACCTCGTCCTTTAGCCAATATGGTGGATTTTCCAAAATGGCGGACAATCGTTTTTAACTTATAACTTCCTAAAAAATGTTAATAAAATTATGATTTCTGCAGTAAATGATTAGAATTTAGTAGCAAAAACAATGGGGAGCTGTTTTTTTCTCTTACGATTTGTCATTTATCCAATATGGCGGATTTTCCAAAATGGCGTCCACTAATGTTTATAATAAAAAAATTATGATTATAAATTCGTAATTTTTTCAGGATATGGTAAGAATTAAGTCATAATAATATTCATATAAATTTCCTTTCCTCAATGTATCAAATATGGCGGATTTTTCAAAATGGCGGACAATCGTGTTTTACTAATATGCTAAAATTCGTTAATAAAATAAAACTTTTGCTGTAAATTATTAGAATTTAGTAGCAAAAATAATGTGGAACTGTTTTTTGTCTCTTACGATAAGCCATTTACCCAATATGGCGGATTTTCCAAAATGGCGTCCACCTAATGTTTAAAATAAATAAATTATGATAATCAATTCGTAATTCTTACAGGATATGGTTATAATTAAGTCATAATAATATTGATAAAAGTTTCCTCCCCCTCAATGTATCAAATGTGGCGGATTTTCCAAAATGGCGGCCACATATTTAGAGCCTTTTTATTTTTAACGTTTTTACATATAAATAAATTTTATTTTGGCATAACATAAATATTTATATATTAAATTACCTATAAAATAGTATATTAACCAAGATTTTGCGATACATAGAAATAATTTCCAAAAAGGCGTCCCCATATTTCAAACTTAGTGGTAAATGGTAATTTTTGAATTTCTACCTACCTTTAACATTATTTACCAGTAAACTTTAGTAAAATAGAAGTATTCTGCTTATATTTTACCTAATAACATTTAATATTTATAATTATTAAGAAAAAAAAATTAAAAATAAAAAGGCTCTTAATAAGTGGCCGCCATTTTAGAAAATCCGCCATATTTGATACATTGAGGGGGAGGAAACTTTTATCAATATTATTATGACTTAATTCTAACCGTATCCTGTAAAAATTACGAATTAATTATCATAATTTATTTATTTTAAACATTAGGTGGACGCCATTTTGGAAAATCCGCCATTGGATAAATGGCTTATCGTAAGAGACAAAAACAGTTCCACATTATTTTTGCTACTAAATTCTAATAATTTACAGCAAAAGTTTTATTTTATTAACGAATTTTAGCATATTAGTAAAACACGATTGTCCGCCATTTTGAAAAATCCGCCATATTTGATACATTGAGGAAAGGAAATTTATATGAATATTATTATGACTTAATTCTTACCATATCCTGAAAAAATAACGAATTTATAATCATAATTTTTTTTATTATAAACATTAGTGGACGCCATTTTGGAAAATCCGCCATATTGGATAAATGACAAATCGTAAGAGAAAAAAACAGCTCCCCATTGTTTTTGCTACTAAATTCTAATCATTTACTGCAGAAATCATAATTTTATTAACATTTTTTAGGAAGTTATAAGTTAAAAACGAGTGTCCGCCATTTTGGAAAATCCGCCATATTGGCTAAAGGACGAGGTTAATTTTGGTTTACGCTTCACCATCGTTTTCTACGGAAAATTTCCTTTAAGAATCACCCTTCAAACTTTCTTTTACAATTTGTTCCACCTCAACCCTTAACTTTCTTGGACTATTAGTGATTAGTGAAAGGTTTAACTATACCCAAGATTAATGTAAATTTCAAATTGGTTTCTGTTACATTCTTCTTTCCCTAACGTTTACCTAAGATACATAAATGCTTAAAATAAAAAAAATTTCATGAAGTGTGAAAAGGGGTCTCGTATTTGAAAAATGAATCTAAAAGTGATACGAAAGCTTCACTAAACTATTTTAAATATTTTAAACCTGCTTTTGTAAATCTTAGGATAAGTCCTGACTGAAAACAATTTGCATTTTGATATTTATCATTTATTACGCTACTATTACGCTAGAAGGTTTGTATTCTGTCTCCGAAAGCTACACCATTTAAATCATGACTTAAATTCATAAATGTTGTTGTTGGACAAAATAAATTCGGAAACGAAAGTAAGAAATATATTAAAAACCTCAAATAAAATGCACTGGTTAAATTCTATAGAATATAATTCCTTTATATTGAAAAAAAGCATGAAACTTACTGGAATGAATTTGCTGTGTCCGAATCGAATTTCTATGATGAAACACGAAACAATGATCTTCTTTAAAATGTTTGATAGATGATTGATTGTTTTGCAGGCCTACGTTTCTTGAGGGCGCTGAGGCTGATGTCTGTGCCAGATATTTTGCAGTATCTGAACATTTTAAAGACGAGTTCATCCATTCGACTGGCACAACTAGTTTCCATCGTCATTAGTGTGTGGCTGACGGCAGCCGGCATCATTCACCTGGTCAGTGGCGCATTTGATGCATACTGTGTATAAATGCAGTATATTTACTACGCAGATAAGTTATAATCACTGAGCTATATAATAACCTAGAGTGCGAACTCGGCTTGCCAAAATTAAAATGTATCATTACGCCAAGGGGGCAAAGTTCCTACTTAACACGTTATTTATTTGATGAAATGGCTCGAAAAAGCTGCAGAACGATAGATTTACAAACTTTCCTTTGAAAAATATTAGAGTTAAATAAATATTAGATTTTTTAAGGGAACTATTTTCAATAAACGCTTACCTTGCCCCTTTGAGCAGATTTGTATCCCTACGCAAAGCAGGGTTGGCTGGATTGGACCCAATTGGGTTGGACCCAATGGGTTTTTTCAAAAAAATCCACATTTTGGACCCATTTTTGGGTTTTTTCAAGAAAAATCAAGATTTTGGCAGTTCCTTCAAAATTTAAGATATTTTTAAAATTTTGATGGTTTTTTTCAAAATTTAAACCAGGTTTTAAAAATTAAATGGTGTTAATAGGTTCTTTCATTATTCAGCGGTTTTTTTTCATTATTGAATGGAGTTTTTTTGAAATTTAAGAAGCTTAAAGTTCAAACTAGATATAAAAAATAATCAAGATTTTTTTTTAAATTTCAGTGGGTTTTTTGAAAGTTGAATAGATTTCTTTCAATATTGAATGGGTTTTTTCAAAATTCAAACCAGGCTTCAGTAAATAAGGGGTGTTTTTACAATTTCAGTTGGTTTTTTCAAAGTATAAAAACTTTGAACAACCCACTTAACTGTGGAAAAATTACATTGACAGACCACATTGACATTATTTTGACACTAGTAGACATTATTTGACATTGACATTATTTTGACAGAACACATTTAACATAGAAAAAACTCACTAAAATTTGAAAAACCCTTTTACTTTATAGGAAAAAATCACTTAATTTTGAAAAAACCCACATTTTTTAGAAAAAACCTATACTTTTTCCAAAAAAAACCCTGTTTTATATGAGTTTTTTCATGGTTTTATTGAAAAAACCCGAAAAAACCCAACCCACTTGGGTTTTTGCCAAACCTGACGCAAAGGCAAATTACGCACAAAAACAGCACGATTTCCATAATGGTTAAGCATAAGAAAATTGCACTCCAGGTTTATTATAGCTCATTGGCTGGAAACTGTTACTTTACCGGAGTGACTATTACTTTAAAAAGATTACACTGTTCAACAAATTTGACCTTCAAAATTTTTTCCTTGATGAAAATAGTCATTTCTTATAGATTCTGGGTCACTGAATACGAGAATCACCATTAAAATTTTCAATTGACTCAGGATTTTCGGGGAACAGCCCCTCCCCCTTTTTACGTTTTCGACGACTTTATAACTTTAAACTCGATTTTCAAGGTCAAAAAGCATTGTTTTAGTCTTCAAGTTGCCCCCAGGTAACAAGAAATGTTCAAATTAATAAAATATGATAAATTTATAGCAGATGGATAATTTTAAGGGGTAATTCCCCCCCTAAAAATACAAAAAATAGCTAAAATTATAGAGGTTTCTATACTCTATTTTTTTCCTTTTATTTTTTACGCAATTCCCGTTTGAAGAGTCCTAACCCTTCCCCAAGGACCCAAATTTGATGACAATATGCAGGAATAATTTTTATAAAAAGCGGCTGAGGTGTTAGCCTCCCAGAAGCACCCGCGGAAGAGTTCGGAAGACTTCCAGAATCGCGAAGGCACTCGCGAGCTCAGTAATTAATATTGATGATTTTGAAAAGATTACAAATGACGTTTTTCTTATATTTTGGGTCTATCCTAAGTAGAAACTCTTCAGTTCTTTAAAAACTGACCGGTTTTAGGGAGTGAGGATTCCATGTTTCAAGATGTTAATAGATGCACGGCTGTGGATAACAATTAGGGGGCATCCCCTTAAAAACTGAGGGTGATGGAGGAAATTGGGTGTCATATTTGAATTCAGCAGATCATTTTACACAAGAATCAGCTGAAGTTCAGTTAGTGGCTTCAAATTTTTTTCGTATAGCACAGTTTAACTCTAAGAGCGACATTGAACCCTTCTGTGGGTGCTTTGGGGGCGCTCTCGCCTCAACCGCTTTTAGTAAAAACCATTGCTGCATATTGCCATCAAATTTGTGTCCTCGGGGAAGGGTTAGGACCCTTCAAATGTGAATTGCGTAAAAAATAAGAGGAAAAAATAGCGTATTAAAACCTCTATAATTTTAAGCTAATTTTGTGCATTTTTAGGGGGTAATTACCCCTTAAACCTATCCATTTGTTATAAATTTATCATATTTTATTAATTTGAACCTTTCTTGTCCCCTGGGGGGCCATTTGAAGATTAAAGCAATGCTTTTTGACCCTAAAAATCGAGTTTAAAGTTATAAAGTCGTCGAAAAACGTAAAAAGGGGGAGGGGCTGTTCCCCGAAAATCCTGAGTCAATTGAGAATTTTAATGGTGATTTTCGTATTCAGTGACCCAAAATCTAAAAAAATGACTATTTTCATCAAGGAAATTTTTTCATTGTTGAACAGTGTTATTATTAATATATAATTTTGTTATCTAGAACTTCTATGGTAGGGGGTTTAATAAGTATTTTTATTTTTTTGAGAATCACACATTGCACAGGTGAATTTGTTATAAAGACTTGAATTTTCGAACTTATATTTGTTTTCTAAATAATTTTTTATCAAATATTTGATGAATCCCTCACGGTTCAATTCTTTTCAACCACCTACTATCTCAATTAAATATTACGTTATTTTAATTTAACATTTCTATGTATTCATAAATTATTAAAGTGACTGCTTTGACCTTTATTTCCGTTTTTAAAAAAGAAATGCTAAATATAACAAACCTAAAATTGGTGTACAGCTCTTATACAATTCACCAATAAGTTAAAACATTTAATCTGTTCACATACTTTACAAAGTAAGATAAGATTTACTTTTTTCAGCGACGATTTCATAAGCTTAAATTAAACATAATTCAAAATATGCCGCTTTAAATTGTGTTTTTATTTTAAAAACTTACTCAGATTAAAAAAATATCTATAACAACATCTCAACTTATCTTTAAAAAAGAAACGAGTAGTTCAAAACATTTCAAGCAAAAAAATTAATATGGATGTATAATTTTTAAATACGTAAAGTTTACTTGGCTGTTCTTGGTTTCTAATTTAGTTTTACTTTCAAACTACTATACTTTCAATGCGACTAAGTAAGAGAAAAATTGCAATCAGAGCTCTGGTGATTTTAACCAAATCTAACTGAAACTCCACCATCCGTGTTTATAAGAGGCGATAATGAGCTTTTTCTTTTTTAACGTTCTAACAAATTACCTCCATTCTGCAGATTTCAAAAGTAGGAGCTTCCTTCCGTAGCTCCAGCGGAAACAATTATGCATTGTCTTCCTCCATCCGATGAAAGTTCAAATAGTTAGGATCTCTCTTCCCCCTCATGAATCCCTTTTTAAGTGGTCCCCTTTCCCGAAACCTAGAGAGGGGTTTGAAATCCAGAGCCGGCCTTTTGACAATGGCAGGCAATTGGAGGAACTAGTGTTTCATTCTACTAGTTGCAATTATTTCGATTCTTGTTACGGAGTAACTGTTGAGTAAAGGTTGTTGGTGAATAGGAAAAAGAGTTGATTCGTGAGTTAAATGTAATTTTCAATGTAATTTGTAATACAATTGCCTTTGTAATGTTAATACAATTGCCTTTTGGATTTGCTGTAGTAATGAAGGATTTGCTGGATTTAATTTTGGATTTGTTGTAGTAATAATAACGTGTGTGAAAGACGGGAAACTCGGTTACTGTAATAAAATAACACAAGTTCCTAAAAAGGAGGAGGTGTAATTATCGGTGAGATTTTATGAGTTCAAATAATAAGGAAGTTGCATGCGTCAGATTTTCAAAAACAAACAAGTGTTCCGTATGGTTTTTTGTATGGTAAAATGAAATATCTAGTCAGTTTTTCAAAAAAATGTACTGGTAATTAAATATTTTAATTTAAAAGTCGAGAAAAAACACGTGACTGAAAACGTTTATTGTTTAAACTGTAGGATAACGTCAACAATAATACCATCAACTCCATTGCTTTACAACAATGTTTATTATAAGATGACGTCACATCCAAACTCTTGGCGTTTTCGCGCTCTTTTAAAAAGGGGATTTTTGTTAATTTTTTTGGAAATCAAAAAATTTCTCGATCGGCCTCAAATTTTGGGTAGTTGCTTATTTTTGCAAGAGGAATCGATTAAAAAATTTTTTAAATCATGCAACTTCCTCATTCCAGTGGTTACATGAAAGAAGAAGCAATGTGTAAAAACATGAACTAAAATTATGGCACCTGGGGCCCTACTACGCACTGCGACGAATGATTTCACCAAAAATAATTCGTCACGACGAATCTGGAGATTCGTCCAATTCAATTCCGCCAAAAAATTTAGGACAACCACGAATTGTGCGAAATTATGTGGCGGAATGAAATAGAGGCATTTTGGGTTGGAGATTAAATGACGCAGTTTTTGTGAAATCTCTTAACCAATCGCAGCGATTTCGGCCTCCTAGTGACTGGTTTTCTGTTTCCCGCCGTCTTTTTTGTTTTTAGTTTTGAAAATTATTAACATTTTTTTAAAAATGCGCGCTAAGACTTCGGTGGGCGTCTGAGAGTTATTTACAATTACAAAGCAAGCAGGATATTTAAATTTCGGAGAGAGGGAATTTGGAGTAATTTCAGAGGTTATTAATGGGTAAAAAAATTAACATTTTCGATTCTTTGGGAGGATGTAGATCTCGAAATAGTCAGTTTTCTAATAACTACAAAAAATGGACTTCGTCTGCTTTTTCGTGAAGATGCTTAATGAAAATAGCCATTTTGTTCCTTAGACTCTGTAGTTTTCGAATCGCGATGTTGGACATTTCGGGTCTGCTATTGGGGATGGTGAAAGGCGCAGAAGAGGAAAATCAACGGATTTCAATTTTGTGTTTATTTGGAGTAATTAATTGTTCTTTTTATTTTTTTTAATTTGCTCAAATGCTGCATAATACAAGAGAGGTGAGGGAGGACTGATAGAACTTAGAGTGATGAAAGGATCCATTCACTTGGCGAAGGGGTGGAAGAATGAAGTCGAATGTGAAAATTTGATTGATTATTTTCTTTGAGGTTCATGTTTAAAGTCGTAAATTAACATAATAAAAGGATCATTCTTTTCCTTATTCTCAGGCGAAAAGGAATTGCGATAGTAATCTGGCAGGTCTCACTAGTCACTAAGGAGAGAGGCAAGAAAAAAAGCACGAAAATCAGCAATTTATAAACACAAAAATAATTTGTTTTATGCACCGACTGTGGTTGAATGTTTTGTTTATTGACAGCAAAGATGGGGAAAGTGCAAAAACCCATTTTCGAACGGTTCTTATACTTCAAATGAGGCCGAAAAAGTGTAGAAAAAAATAAAGAGAAATTCTTAACTTTTAAGTTCTAACTTATTTTTCCTCCTGTGGGAGCACACATTTCAGGCTAATTTTCCCTTTATACACTTAACAATACGAAACTCCACGGTAGGTTTCTGGAGCCTGTGATCAGGGAGAGTGAGAGGGGCAGAAAAAATATTCAAGTTTTATTATACTGTTTGTGGAAGCAGAAATTCTAAACTTTCTGCCTTTAGTATAGAGTCAAACGGGGGCAAATATAGGAGATCGATGCCAAAAATTTAGTTTTTTTATTACTTATCTAATTTCAAATTATCACCTTTTACTAATAACATGTTTATAATTTGCAGAATTTAAAAACAGATCTCCGAATGTAGTTTGCTACCTTAAGCAAAGCTCTCGTCTTTCTAAATTTCTTTGATATGTGAATGTCACAGAACAAACTAATGTTTAAAATATGCTAACTTAATTGAAATGATCAATTTGATAGATATGTTTTGTCAAATCATTGGATCAAGTTAGCACATATTTAAACATTATTTATAAATAACCAGTACCTAGAACATAAAATATTATTCAATCAAGAATAAATATTTTTAAAAAAAAAATCTATAATACAATTCTTTATTGAAAGGTTGTTTCCTATTACTGTGAGCAATTTCTTTTACTCTAAGGACAAACACCATAAATAAAATTCTATTTTCAAATTTTAAGTTTTTCTACATAAATTAAAAAAGTACCATCCATAAAACATCTTTAACATAAAATTTTTTTTCAAAAAGATTAAAAATTCAAAAAAGGAAAAAAAAAATTTTTCTTAGGTGAAAAGATTGGAAGAAACACAGGAAAATTTTACTTACCTAATATTTATTTCCACACATTAAATCCAAATAGTAAAACAAAAACAGTTTATTGAACAGTATTTACACAAATTAAGACAAATTTTACAAACAGTATTTCTAGTATCCCAAGAATCAGTAGAAGGGATGTATACAAAAATATAAGACAAATTTTAAAAAAATAAAATAACACAACTGAGGTTCCCAGTTACAATATTACAAAATTTGAATAAGAAAAATCAGCCACATTAAACAAGTTTTAGTGATATCTAGGTATAATTAACAAAAATGATACATTTTTCCTTTTAAAAAATTATCATCAATAATTTTCAATGACTTAGACAAGTTGAAATATATACCTTGAACTCCTTGAGGAATTTTGTCAACATTATGATATTCCACAATAGGATTAAACATAGAAGAAAATTTTTAGAAATGTTTACACAGATTATTGTTGAATTTATTACCTGACTCAAAGACATTTTTGCTTTACAACACACAAATTAAAATATAATGAATATATAAAAATTAGTTTTAAAATAGTAATACAAAAAGCATTGCAATTTTGACAGTGCAGAGGAATCATAATAAAACCATTGTTGATAGCTTTGAATGCAACCAACACGGATACAAAAGCCCCTGAAAATTGAAGAATTTATTTAAAAAAAAAATTAAGTAGGTATTTTATAGAGATTGCAGGCATCTCAAAAACCATGCTTTTGAACAGGTTTAGTTAAAAAAAAGATATATTTCAATTTTATATTTTCAAATTGATTTATATTTTATTACTCGAGAAAGGTAATTTGAACTTACTCAAATATTTAAAAACTTCAAAAAAAGTTCATCATGGCTTCATTTAAAATATAATCAATAAGCTGAAGGAAATACAATAAGTGAATGGGATAAAGACTCGATTTAAAAGTCAACAGTAATTACAAGATAGGCGTAGTTCTAATTTAATAATTAATACATAACTCAACATTAATTAATATTTTCACAAATAAAGTTAGTAATAATGAACCATTAAAAGGTAAGAATAGCATTGAAACGTTGCTTTCAAATAATTGGCTATTGGAAAGTTCTTTTTGAAAAATTAATAAAGTTCGCATACTAATAAGAAATAAATTTAAGAAACAAAAAACATTTGTAACATTAAATAATAAAGTTATCATGAAATAGTATTACCAGACGATATTTAATCAAAAAATAAGCACCATGTGTATGCATTTTCAGTTCTAGATCACTTCCATTCCATTTCAAAGGAAGATTTCTTATGTTTACTTTTTTTCATTTGATATTGGGCAAATTTTAATAAATAGCAATATATTTTAATAATCCGCTTTTTTCAGTTTAAGAACAAAGATTCTAAATACTATACTGCCAATTGTTTTTGAAAACAAAAATCTATTTTAAAATTATTAAAAAATCAGTTCCCACTTACAATAATATCCTTTAAACAACAAAAATCTTTATTCTGGAAGCTTCTATAAATAAATATTAGTATTCATCATAACTGGACGCTAATGTTTATATAATTCAACTATCAACAGTAACTAAAAGAAAAAAGACAATATTATAAAAACAACACGAAAAAAAAGAGACCAAAATTCTGGTAATTCAAATTAAAGCAAAAATATTTAACGAAAGAGCAATTCTTTATCGATGAAAGAATCGAACGTCGATCTCAATATTCTGCAACAGAAGCATTTTTATATTAAAACAAAATGGCTTTTAGCAAATTAATAAAACAATGTTAAATATGTGACTGACTTGAAAAGGATGCATAATCTTCTTTTATTATCATTAAATATCGATAATGATCCTACATAATATAATTTAAAAACTAGTATTTCCTTTACTAATTTCAATAAAATTAAGTTTTATCAGGATTTATTATTCTTATAAGAAGTTGCATTCGTAATTTTGTTGATGTTTACAAAAGCATTATGTAATCGATATAGGGCATTAAATATCGACAATGATAGTACTTAATATAATTTTAAAACTATTTCCTTTATTAATACCAATAAAATTAAGTTTCAGCAAAGTAAAAGAACGAGACTTACCTTTGTTTCTATGGATTATAGTTCTCACTTGGAATGCAGCAAGGGCCAAATGTTGTGATAAAATTAAATGGCGGAATTGATTTCACCGCCGAATTAGGTGGTGAAATGATTTCTCCCAAAAAAGTCAAAAAAGACGAATCATTCGTCGCGACGAATGAAAAGTCGAAGTGCGTGGTAGTGTTTTTAAAGATTCCGCCAAAATGATCACGTGACCAGCTTCATTCGTCGTGACGAATGATTCGTCGCAGTGCGTAGTAGGGCCCCTGGATACAAAAGGTTAACTTGACATCTGGACAAAGAAAGTTCCCCTTGAAGTATTCAGACTTTTAAAAGAATCATCAAATATAGTTTTGGGGTCGATATCGCTCTTTTACTCCCTCAAAAAAATTTTTTCAAGCGCGTTTAGAAAACTTTTTACTTAGTTTCGACTTCCTATTTGAACAGCATCAATTAAAAGGGAGTGACACTTGTGTACATTATTAAGCACAGTAAATTAAGTGCATAAAAATTATTGGTCCTTTTTATAAAAATATATAAAAGTTCACAGTATTTTTATTAGATATACAGCGAGATAAATACATAGGCTTTGAAAGTAAATGATAAAAACATCCCTTAACTTACTGTCATTAAAAATCACAAAATTATAAGTAATTTACGTTAAAAAATACGATGATAAAACTAATTACAATGACATCACAACTATCTTATTTTCTCTGAATATAAGAATATGGTTATGGTTATATATATATTCCTTAAAGGATTTCAGGTAAAAGTATCTTTTAAATTAATAAAAATATTGTGATGTTAAATTATAGGATTTTATCCATACTCATAACATACTAATCCCTTTGTAAAGTAACAGAACAGCTAAGTTTCTTTATTTAATACTTATCATTCTATGTATGAAATTCTGTAACTAGAAGCAAACATTGTGTGACATTTGGTTTTCCCCATTGAATCCCTCTCACCCTGTTTTTTCCAGTTAGAAAATTCCGGAGATCCCCTGGACTTTGATAATCCCCACGATCTCACATACTGGGAATGCGTCTACTTCCTGATTGTAACCATGTCAACCGTCGGCTATGGCGACATCTATTGTGAAACCAGTCTAGGCCGGGCATTCATCGTTTTATTCATTCTCGTCGGGCTGGTGAGGGATCCTTTCTTTTCTATTTTTGCTCCGTTTTCTTGAAGGGTGATTAGTTTTTAGCCCTAAATTACTTTATTCAGACGACGAGGCACCGTTTTTGTTTGCTGCGGAGGATGCTGAAATTAGTTTATTGATTCTGAGGGAGATGGTGACAAAATATGCTTGTACGTTTTGCAAATAGGAGAACATCTATTCTCGTTGTAATGTTTGTAATCTGGACTAAGTCAAAACCTAGAAGACGTACTTAATGTCTTTTTTAAAACGATTCTGTTAAACAATGAAAAGTTAATTTTTTGAAATATTTACTAAACATAATGAAATAAAAAAGTAGTATAGTTTGAAATTTTAGGAAGTTCTTATAAATCATACATATAACTTTTAAGTGTATTTTTATGTACACAAAATAAATATTGTTCAATGCTGTTACTATATTAATAACCCATAATATTTTCTTCTGTAGCTAAACTAACCCATCCTTAGTTCCCTAACATGTCTCCCTCATAGAATACAAGAGTAAAACTAGTACACACTTTCTATATACTCAGAACCGTAGTTTCTTTTGCACTTATTGAGAGATCAAGTAGAAAACTTATTTAGGTGTACATCTCTGAATACCTAATCTGGTTTTGTCTGAAAATTCTATTAGATTTATTTCCTACGTATTAACCTGATACTAAGAATTAAAAGAGTAATTTTTCTTATTATCATTTTAAGAATTATAAACACATCACTTCACTATATTTTAAGCGTTATAAAAAATTATTGGTTAAGCAAATACCAATAAAAAGGTTGCTTCATAAATATGTTTTGAGAAATATGAAAATAAAACTATGCATACATTAAGGAAATTAAATATTATTTATATTGTTGACTAATTTTTACAATCATTTAAAATGTACTCAAGACAAAAAAAATAATTCGCCCTGCAACACATTGATAAAAACATGCTATAATCTAACGGAACAGAAATTTAATTATAACTTAAAAATTATTTTAGAATACACAGAAGACAAAAATGTTTACCTTGTAATACATTATTTTAAAAATGGTTAGAATTTTAAACATTACATTATTATTATTTTAATAATCAGAAATTTCTTGTCGTTGCATTACCTGTATCAGATTCCATTACCAGTGTATTTTCAGACATGACCACTCTTAAAAATGCTAAGAAACGAATGTATCTGTTTGTGCCTTAGGCGGTCTTTGCGAGCTGCATCCCTGAGATCATAGATTTAGTAGGAACTAGGCCCAAGTACGGCGGAGAGTACCGTCAAGAACACGGCAAAAGGTACTCCATCCCTCGGCACAAGCCTTCCCCTCCCTCCTGCATGCACCCCCTCCTTCCACACGATCGACTCTTCCGCCATCCAGGGCTAAGGTTTTTTCATCGGACAGGTTCATTTTGCGCAACGGGGGTTCAGATAAACGGAAATATATCATATTGGAAATTATAATTATGAGAACGAATAATAGCGTTATTGTAAACGGCAACTAACAACAATGTAAATTATTATTAAAATTATGTTCATTGTAAATTATGTAAATGGTAATTATTATTTAATTGTGTAATAAATTATTATAAAAGAGCTCAAGCGTAAGGAAAGGGAGTACATCCATAATTCTTCATCTTAAAAAACCTATTGATTTAACAAAAAAAACTTTTCAGATATATCGGTTTTCAACTACACTGTAAAAAAAACTGTAGAAAAACAGAAATTTTCAATAACAATGACTTTCTGTTTACAGAGATATTCTGTCATGTAACATTTCCACCGCACTTCTATTTATTTTATGTAAAAAACAGCTTTTATCTAGTTTTTTAGCTTATCTGTACTTAAACAGAAACTTACTGCATCGAAAATGAATACAGCTATTGGCAACATCATACTGAATCTTCGTTGGTTCAGTGGTAGCGTGCGTGCTTAGCATGCGGTAGGTCGTGGGTTCTATCCCCGGATATTAATTAATTAAATTTAAAAAAACTCTACTAAAATAAGTGCATGCGCACAAGCAGAAAATTATTGAGAGGCAATAGAAAAATCTGTAGCACACTTGACAGAAAGTTTCTTTTTACAGCATTTACCTGTAGGTAACAGCTTTTTTCTGTTTACAGGATTTTTCGGCCTACAGAAATTTTCTGGCAACTTTTGCTGCCAGAAATTTTCTGTTTTTTTGCAGGATTATTTTTTACAGTATAACAGCAAAATCACATCATGTAAAGAGATAACTTGTATCAGTTTTTTTGTAGTAACTCTGCAGACAATGCATAAATATAACAGTATTCCACTGCACAAAAATAACAGAGATTTTCTGGGGACATAGCTAAGAGGAATTATAAAGTCCCATCAACAGGTTTTTTAGAGTGTAAGCTTGTTTCCAGATGGGTTAACTAAAGAAATGATTACAAAGGATATTAACTAAACTCATTAAAATCGTTTTGACAAAAAATAATATATAAATTATATGAAGTAATCAAACAGTCTTAAAGTTTATAATTATCATATTAAATCATTCAAAATCTTATCACAAAAAGAGGAATAGTTAAACACTCCAAACACGTAAATTACTATTATATCACCTATAAAAGAAGCTTTAAAATCGATCTTCTCAATCAAGTAATGGCCAGAAATAGCTCAGAAGTTTTATTTTTATGCGTCAGAGACGAGACCCGCACTTTAAAACTTTTGAAATGCTTCACTTAAATCTTTTTCTTAAATCTGACCTGCTTTGTATAGTCACCGAAAAAAAATTCTCCAACTTCTAAAAGAAAACTACAACTTCATTCATTTTAAAGTTTGAACCAAACTTTATCTCTATAGCACAGTGAAATTTATTCTTGGCATTGAATCTGGACGACCCCTCGTGGAATTTTGATTTTAAGAGCAAAATAGTCCGAGAGAAAATATTCGACAGATATTAAAACGGGCGAATCCCCATTTCATAAGGAGATCTTATTTTCATTGACAGATGTGCATCTCTCTCGTGCATATGAGTATATTTGGATAACCCAAGATTGCACTTTAAATAATGGTGCTGCCTTGCCCATATTGACATATAAATTAGAGGTCAGGGAATTTTAGTACTCCATTATATTCAACTTGTGAAGAATTATGTTTGCTCTTTTCGTCTAATGGTTTGACGCATTGATTTATCGGTAAAACCTCACATCAGCAATTTCTTATTAATATTTGAAAGACAGAAATTGGGTATTGAGGATGCACGTTTGGGAGTTGTTCGGAAATCTAATGCCCATAAACGATCCCTTCGATAAGTTGCCATTCGGTTATGATAACGATTTGGTAATGGATTTTATTATATTTTAAACGTAATTTGGAAAACATATGTGCTTTAGAAGACTGTGTGTAGAGACTGTAATCTATGATTTGAATGGAATTAAGGAACAAAAGAGGAAAATAAATCTTGCATTTCATCTATCAAAACCAACTAGGGTATAGCTAAACTTTTTAAGTAGGATTCATAAACTTAAGATCTCGAAAATTAATTTAAACAAATTTTTCATATAACAAAAGTTTTAAAAGACCTAAATTTTTTTCAAGAAAAGAAAGGAAAGACGGGAATAAAGGAATGTAATACTATAATATCAATTAGTCTGAAACGAATAAATATTTTAATAAAGGACGGGACGCATGACGATCAGTCAACCACCATTTTTTTTACCATTGTAAATTTTGTATTTGGCCTTGTCTTGAATCTATTTCATTAAATTTCATTCTTCTAAAGCGAATAATGATGAACTGTCAACTGTTGTTTTTGTTTGGATTCTGTTGAATTATCCTCCTTCAATGTTTTTTACACAGTTATTGTGAATGAGAACTAAAATCATGCTTCTAAAGAAGCTTTTTCTCTTGGAAAATGAAATACTGAGGAAGCGGTGAGAAACTATCGAATCCGGAATCGCTTGTAGAAGTTAGAGTTTTTCCTACTTTTCATTTTTCAACAGAGGCACTTAAGACATGATACATTATACCATAAATTACTTGATATGTTCAGTCTGGTCACCACAGTTTAACTTTGTTTTGTAATGTTTCTGTCATTCGCTTTAGTGGATGGTCCCTTAGTAATATAGCGGGTGACATCAAGCTATTATTATATATTAAAAATATTAAACACATTATAATATAAATTATAAAGGATCTAAGAAAACCTTAGCCCAGGATACCGTGGAAGATGCTTGCATTCCCCTGATATGATTCAATGCATACTTTACCAGATCCTCGCTGCTTCCAGAGCTTTTCGTCTTAGATTTGTTTTATTCTTCAGAGTACAGCATGCTTCCTCCCCTTTTTACTGAAGTACAAGAGTATTTCTAACTGGCTTTTTCAAAACTGTTGGGGGCTTTTTTCTTCTGAGTGATGCTTTTCTTTCATATTTGCACCCGAAAACGCCAACCGTTCTAAAGCTCGCTGCACTGAATTTCTCGGTCAAGCTGAATTTTACAGACTTCTTACTCCCTAAGGGATCTTAAGACCTTTTAAAGAAGTAAGCCATGGCAAACTCCTTCAAGGAGAAGTTCTTTTAAGTCTGTTTAGTATGCTAACTGATGTGGTGTTTGACAATTTTTTCAAAAGTGGGAGTAGGTAAAGCCATTTTTTTTCTTTAGAAAGGCACTTAAATCATGAATATTCATTGAATATTTAACATAGGCATCCACGACTGTTTTGACATCATCCCTAGTGTTTGGATATCCCAAAGAATAAAATGTTTTTACGCAATGAAGCGTGGGTTTTCATTTAAAACTAATGCCCGGAAGGTTACAAGACTAAAAAAATCCGTCAAAGAGAACATGAAATTTGTTTATCATCCTAAATGTAGAGTTATAACTTTTTTTTTAATTTTTTATTAAAACAAACAAAAACTCTGGTTATAAGTTTTAAACTATTTTAAGTCTATATTGTGCATCAAATTAGTATCAATACGTTAATCATTCGGTTTGCTTCCGTTTTTTGACTGGAAAATACTTTAATAGATTCAAAGTTATGCATTACTTTTTATTTTTCTTACAAACGACAACAAATAACAAAAGCGGTATCTAATTTCCAATTTATAAAATGTCATCGGAAATAACATTAGCGTATACCCAATCTCATTACGTAAATACGTTAACGTTCGATCCTAATCCTCGTGAGTGGAGTGTTCAGTGCAGCGCAGCTGTGGATCGGAGTGGCGCAGTTGATTTCTGTTTATGATTTGTTTCACCTGTTGCTTACCTCCGGTGTCGGTATCTTTCTTTCGTGGTCGGCGCATAGGCAGTGTTCGCCAGCTGGATACCAGAAATCACTGAGCTGATCGGTCACCCGTCCAAATATGGAGGAGTCCTCAGGAAAGAAGGAGGAAAGAGGTAATATGGAGGCCCCTTCCTTCCTTCAGTTGCATCATCATTCTCCTCCCAACAACTCAACTCAACTCATTACATTGCATTCAACACACACATTAGTAGAGTATTTCATAAGAAGACAGTTGAAATTACATGCACACTAAATTTTTTCAAAAATGTCGAACCCTACGTTTGTTAACCCTTACGTTTTATATTTCTATATTGCAAGCTATATCAGTTTAGTTATTAAGTATTTTTCAGAAAAAATATCTTAATCTACTACAATCTAATGAATCACATAATGTGATGAAGTAGTTTATTTAATTTTTTATTACTCAATTCGAAAAATTATTCGTTTATTAGGACGAAACAAGGAGATGTTATTTGGCTAGATTTATTTCATGGGTGTATGATGTTTGTAACGATGTTACTCTTCATCACTTCTTTTCGCTTTATCATTTTTTGCTGATACTCATAATGGATAAATCAACAGAATAAATTGAAAACAGTAACCCCCCCTATTTTTGAAGACTTCCTGTTCTATTTTTATGAGCTATAATGTTTAAAAACTATCTTCTCTGAAATTTTAAATAAAATCACAATTTCCATTTAAAAAATATCCTTCTTAGATCTTAGAATAGCAGAATATATTAACAAAAATTCTCAGGACTTTGTTAGGTAGATATTCTATCAATAAATTCACAAAAATTAGTCTAGGGGGATAATATTTTTTAAAACTCAATGAGTACCCAATTCCTGGTAAATATAATCCTTTTATTACAGATGTCTTCATTCCATATACTTGAGATCTAACCTTTACACCACATGATCCATACATAGTAAATGCTTATTTATATAAAAAACGATTTAAAAACATATAAAACTCATTTCATTCATTCATTAACCATGATAACATTGAGGTTCCATTAAAACTCCCAATCACAAAACGTAATTATAAAAATGCATGTTTGATGTTTGTAGCCGTACCACTTTGCTTGAGGATGGTAATGGGACAAAATAGATGTTATTGGATGCGTAAAAACGCTTTATGCTTTATTTGCCAACTGCTCTCGCACATGTACTACCGCTTGCATCTTTCTTTTACGCAGCCTTTTTCATTCTCTCTGTCATCTACGTGATAATGTTTAGTAAAACAGCCATTGATTTCTTTTGTAGCATATTAATACCTATGAATGAATATTTGAAATGTTTCATGGATTCCAACTTAAAATATCTAATAAAGCATACCTTAGTTCTAAAATAAAAATTTTAATTTTTACTATTAATTATCAGTTACGGTACTCTTTCCTTTTTATTAAATAAATTATCATTAAAGTGATAATTAAGTTTTAATCTCTTTTTCTTTCTATTCTTTCAAAAAAATGCTTATATTTATTTTCAAAAAACTGCATATCTTTTGTCTAAAATTTGAGTTAGTTTAGTGTGGAAGATGTGATTTGATTTAGTTTAGTTAATTAATTTCTACAGAAATTAATTTAAGTATGAAATTCAATTTCAGGTTATAATATAATTAGTATTACACATGCTTGTTCAATAAATCTAACATAAAAAGTGTTTTTCTGTGTTTTTAACTTCAAATACATAAAATTTATGCATGGTCGTGAAGTTTCGTGGCGGCCATATTTTTATTCATTTATCTGTAGAATTTGTAGGGAAAATCATTTTGTAATGATACGAAGTGCATTTTAAGTAGTTATACAGTACATAAAAAACTGTATTGTTCATCCTTTAAAGTATTTTGGAGGTTTATTGCTTTCAAAGAGAAAGTATGTTTAACCAGAATCAAGAATAGCTTTCGCATTGCCGTTACAAGAAAATACCGAATCCCTAATGTTTATGCATGCATTAATAAGAACGACAAGAAAATTTCTCATTCTCAACAGTAATCTTAAAAATCAAGAATATGTTCTGTTCCCTGAAAGCATGAATTTTCAACTGGAAATAAAACTAAAATACTTTAATTCAGAAATTCCCGAAATGCCAAAGGTCGATCGCTTCCAACAATACCATCCAGCTAACTGAAAATAAGCAAACAAAATTCTCCACTTTCTTAAACCTCTTCTTGGTATCGCAAGGGGTTCGATTTAATGACAAAACGCAAAGAGTCATTCCTCCCCCTCCTTCCCCCCTTAACCAGCTGTTCCCTAGGAGCTGCATTACCCACCCCCTTTCTGTGTGGGGGGAGAGCATCTTTTGTAGCGTTTTTCACCGCTCTTGCTTTCATGTATCTTCTGAAGTGGAGGATCTCTCTTGATCAGGAGGATTCCACGAGTTTAAAAACTTCCGGTAGTAATATTGTTTGGTCTGGAAGGAATGTGAAAGTTTTTTGAGGGTAGGTAGGGTGGAGGGGAGGGGTTTGCTGGGGTGCTTTGTGCCTCTGACCCGGGGGTCTTTTTCTGAGGTAGATTATGAGGGTTGGAGGAGGAATAATAGTGAGATGGTTGGTTTGTCCAATTTCCTGTTTATCCTGGTAGTAAACATTTTTGTTCAAGCAGCTATTTATGGAGGCTTTATAGCCTAAAAGCGTATAGATTTCAATCTTAATAAACTGTAGAGTATAGGGTAATTTTATGTTTGACACATTAACTTCATTTACGTTTATTCAAAACTTTTGTGTATTTTTCTATACACACACGTTAATTCTTTTGCTCTGATACTTATTGTGGCTATTTTTGAGTTTATAGCCTTTAAAAACTATTATAAAAGAACATTTACTATTAATGCATTTAAAAAAAATTATTTTTACAATTTAAAACAATCTTAAAATCATCGTTTCTGTAATAGCAGTATTTCACTTTTTGGTTATATAAGATTTAAGAAACTAGAAAATGAGGAATATTATAAGCTGGGAATATTATTCAAAGCAAATTTTGTCTATTACAACTAAACTTCTAAGTTAATTATTGATTTAACTGAAAAATATTTCCGTTTTAATACATATTTATAATATGGAATAGCGGGATATAGTGTAATCATCACATTATTCCGTATCTTAAAAATTTTCTCTTCACAGCGTTAGTTTATTTAGAATGAGTAATGCATAAAAATATAAACTAAACTTATTTACACAAATGAATATTAGAAGTTAAAGAGATCATTAAATGCATCTGTATCTCAATTTTTAATAGAAGTACAACAGTTTCGATCCCATACCATGCTTTATATTTATTTAAGAAAGCAAACACTTCTAATTTTAGATCCAGTAATCTAATAAGAAATAGTTTTACTAGAGTCAGCAAATTAAACAACCTCTTCGGAGCTCTTGTTTCTCTCTAATCCAGTTAGTGTGGACATCCTGTCTCATTGTTGATCTTTCAACTCTAATTTTGATGACACCATCTGATCGTTCAGAAAATTAAATGAAAATACAGTTAAACTGAATTCAAGTAGTTATATTTAAAGTTTTAATTCTTACATCAGGGAGAGTTACGGCTCTTGTATTTTTTTAGTTAAAGAAATATTTCTACGTCTTATTTATTGTTGTTATAGTACATTGTATCGACCAAATAAAAAAATGAAATCTTCGGATATGCTTTACCTAAATAGTTCTTAGGATATTATATTCACATTTCGGGTTAAAATAGTTCTATAGATTCATTTTTTAGAAAAAAATAGTTTCAAAATATATTTTCTCTGAGCAATAAACTTCTCCAAAAGCTGCCATTTTAAGAAAAAGAAGTTTTAAAGAAAAACAAATTTGGATTGTATTATAATATTAATAACTCTAAGTGTGACTCACCAGTTTTTAATTTAATTTGGAATCTAAGCATTTTCAAAATCGGTATTGTCTTAAACGAGTACTGTTGTCTAAATGACTTGTGTGCCGTCTCCTTTTAGACATATCGTAGTGTGCGGGCACATTAACTATGACTCCGTGTCCTACTTCTTGAAAGACTTTCTTCACGAGGACAGAGAAGATGTTGATGTTGAGGTCGTCTTCCTCCATAGGTAAGCTTTTCTATCTTGGCTAACTTTCAAAAAAGTAAATCAACATGGAAATCGTTTTCTGTTTTATAAGGATTTTAATAAATTAAATCAATGCCTACTATACAGGGTATTTCAAAAGTCCTTATCACGGCTTTTATTTGGAATCAACGTTAGTGACTTTAACGAATCCATTGAGATGGCTTTGAGCACTTCTAGTGGTTAAATGAGAAAGTTAAACAAAATTAATTAAAAACTAAAGGAAATATAAAACAAAAAACTCAATTGGTTGGTATTGTTACCAATGTTATGAAAAACTTGCTTGCCAGGGAAGCTGTAAGTCATCTCAATGGATTCTCCTAGGTCACTTACCTAGGAATAGACCTTACTTCCATGACCCTAGGAGACGTTAGTTCCAAATAAAAGACGTTAAAGGGGCTTTTGAAACACCCTGTATAACTTTTTTATCTGGAACTTTTATGGTATAGAATTTTTATAAGTATTTTATTTCTTTGTGAGGGTCACACATTACACAATAATGACTAATAATTATTGAACCTATTCATTCTCCTTTAATGAATCTAGTCAACTGTATAATATATATTTTTCTGTGGAATTTGATAAAGTACACAACAGAGGCGACTTTATTCTGTACTCTAAATAAGTAAAATATTAATTTCTTTTGATGCAGTTACAAGTATAACCCAATAGGCAATAGGCCTAGGACATTTCTATGATTTTGAAACGAAAAAGGTTTTATTAGTATTCTTGAAGTTTTTACGACGTCGTTGACTGTCTTTTCAGAAAACCTCCTGACCTAGAGTTGGAGGGTCTCTTCAAGAGGCACTTCACGACAGTCGAATTTTTCCAAGGTACCGTAATGAACCCTGTCGATCTCCAGCGAGTCAAAGTAAGTTAGACATTGGTGTCTCGAATCACTTCTTCCCCATTTAAATAGCTAGTCAGCTTACTTACTTAAATCTTTCATAAATGCCAAGTACCTACTATGAAACTATTTGTGAAATATTATTAGTTATCAATGTTGTGGCAACACTCCCCTTTCTGTCCTTGTGACGACACTGATGTGTTTTCCCTCCATTATTTAGTAGTGAGCGGCGCCATCCGCCATGTACGATCTCCGTCTTAAGTATGTAAAATAAATGTATATAATTCTTGTAACGATTGACTTATTTTATTCTCCATACCCTGGCCCTTTTCAGTAAGAACACCACACTATTTAAATAGCTTCCTTTAAAGAAGTTAAATTTCTTATAAAGAAGCTAGTTCCATTTACTTTTTGAAGAATTTCCTCTTTTAAATGTAATGAAAAAAAAACAGTGTTTTAAGTTTCCTCTGGTTCTTATATGGTCTGGTTTCATCGATAAATGAACATTCAAGGTGTTTAATATATTCTTACTTAAAATCTTGCGCAATGAAAACGTTTATATTGATAAATTACGTAAAATTGGAAGATTCAGCACTTTCTTGTATTAATTAATATTTTACTATGCAAATATAAGGTAAAATAAGTAAAAAGCAACGTTTGTACTATGCACATATGTTTACTTTAAAAAACGATTGTGTTCTTTGGCAACATCTTTTGAGGGTTTGAAACGTTTATATGTCGTAACATCATTGTTTTTATTTTACATCTTTCACTGACGAGGGGGACCCAGGCATCCCAGAAACGATCGTCTGAATCGTTTTTTAAAATAAATATAGCATAGTACAAACAAACAAATAGTGCATAGTACAAACGTTGCCTTTTACTTATTTAACTTTCGTGTATTATTATACGGAATACGTTACCAAACTATTAGCAAGTTGTATGTTACGCATTAATTATAAAAAAAATTTTCAATACAACATAAAGATATAATTTTGATATTTTAAACCAGTTTCAAACATTCAAATGATCTTGGTTAGCTATTCGATAGAGTTACGCTGTTACGAATTATTTTTTTCAGCCATTATGCTAAATTGTTAACCTGAGAAGCATTTCATGAAATTTCTACATCTAATGCATATATGTTTAATGAGAAATTTCTGCATCTGTGTGTCGTAATCGAGTATTTTTTTAGTTATAAATAATAAAGAAGATAATATTTATTATTTTTTTTATTTTACCATGAAAACCCGAAACAAGGTTTATGAATGTGCCTTCATTTAATCCCCTGAACTCATTTCCTTCATTAGTAAGCTTGGTGTTTCATTATTTCATTCTGTCATAAAACCACGAAACTTTCCTCGTTAATTACTTTTTTACCCTTTAATATCCATAACCAACACAAAACAAAATAATGTATCATCACATTCTGCAAAAACAATTAATATATTGTTTTTTTAGGTTTGGAGAATCGTCGTTTTAATGGACTCTATTACTAATTAGCTTTTGTTTTGAAAATAAAAATTTACCATACAAATTTCTATCATTGAAACATGCCAGCTTTCTTACCTAAATCACTTTTGAAGAGTACTTTAATGATTGGATTATTCAAATCAAAGGGTAACTATCCAGACTCTAAATCAAATTACTAATAAAACTTTTTTACAAAACTGTCTTAGATGAATCCTCGTTCTTGAAAATACTTTACTTACTTTACTTTCTTGTTTATTTGGAAAGTATTACATTTTTTTATTTATTTTTACAATTAATTTAAGTCTAAATTTTTTTTCAATGCTAAATTTAGGCTGGAGCTCTCAGTTATATATAGGTAAATATTTAAATATTATTCAGAAATAATGTGCCCTTTAGAAGAGAGTGCAATACGATTTTTAGAGAATAATTTTCATTGAAGAGTTTATTTATGCATGAGTATACGTATATTTCTCTCTTTTTTATTCTATTTTACTTATTTTTTAACCTAGTTGCATCAACTAAAGACCAGGGCTCCTTGGTGAACATTATTGTTTTCTATATTTTTTGTTAATGACGATAATAACAAGTAACTTATTATTCACGACTTTGCACATTAGGCAGACTCAAGCGTTTCATTATAATACAACTTCGGCAGAATATACTCTAGCGGGACCGTTTTTACACTCGTAGTTAAATTTTTTACATGCACATTATTTTTTTGTCGTATTTGTGATAGGAACCTTCATTTACTTTGTACTTAAATTATAAGTAGCTGATGAAAATTTTTCATACAACAAAAAAAATATGTAATGTTTATAAAAGTTGTAATTTATTTTTTGTAAAGTATTACTGATAATGCAAAAAAATATTTGAAATAAGCCACATTAGCCTCTGTTTGAAAAGCATTTATCCATAACATATACCAAATATCTTTCTTCAAAGAAGGACTTAGTCAACGGAAGCAAAATTATTCATAAAACTGTTTCTTTACTCAATATTTAAATTCTAAGACTCATTCAGATTTTTTTGGGGTATATTTGCCTTGACTCTTTTATTCTTGGCCTCTGTATTTAAACTGATAAATAGTTTTTTCCCGAATGTTTTTTATTTTTATTCCAATGCAAATCATTAAAAACTAAAGGGTCACAGAAAACTAAGGAATCTTAATTTTAAAGAAAGCTCTACTTTTCATCGCACATCTGTATCAGAGAGTAAGAGTTAGAGCGATGATATGCTTCCTCATTCACAATTGGAATGGGATATGTTAACCTAATTATCGTCCGAAAAAGAAATGATACACTTTTCAGCGGGTGCCTAAAAAACATATCCGTGTATCAACAAATTGAATTTTCCTTTGAAGAGATCTAAGTTTTTTTTGCGTTTCACGATGTTTTTTCTTACTCGGGGAATTTTCAGAGTTCATTAAAAATAATATTGATTTCAAGAGATTTGATGCATTTGTAATGAGATGGTTCAAATAGAATTACGTCGGAAACTCATTTTTTGTGTGATGAATAAAAATTATTCAATTCCCTTAGAAATATATTTCGAAGTTAAAGTATAATAATATGTATTTATTTTGATAAAGTGAACTTTAATTACCCATGTTTACACGGTTTAGTTTTTATTAAATTAACACAGCAATCAAACATTCAAACATTGAATGAATTGGCCTTTTTCATATTACTGAAGAAATGATATTATTTTTCAATGTAATGGATCTTGGGGTTTTACAGTTATGCTTTCCAATACAAACAGTAAAACCTTATTTTTAAGGATCATATTTGTTGACCGGTCTACTACTATTCGGCGCGGCCGTTTCGGTGCCAAAAATAAAATTAAAGTAAATAGAACTCTTTCATAATCCTTCTAAAAATTCGAAGAACATTTTTTTTGTTTCGCGACGAAACGGGCCGGCGCCGAAACGGTCGCGCCGAATCGTCCCATTCCGTTTGTTGACCTTTCCCAGATAGCTATGTAAGGTTTTATAAACCTTGTTTTAAACGTACTATGTGGCAAAAACAACCACCTGCGCTAGGTGACGCCAATAAGGTTAGCGAAAGAAAACTTTTAAACAAGGTTAGAAACTGAGGTAACTGGTTTTTAGAAAGTTTTTCTAATTTTTTCCGCACCCTTGTATAATACAAACCCTTATTGTGGAAGGTTTTTTCGGCAAACCTAGTTTTGAGAAACCTTATGACCATTAAAAGAGAAAATTAATCGTAAGGTTACATGCTATCCCGGTTTTCATTGATTTGGCAGATTTCTACACGCCACTTCTGTTTGAAACGAAAGACAGTGGTGAAAAAATAAAGAAAATGTGCGAAATTTTTTTTATTTTCTAATGTCTTTTAAACAATTTTACTTAACAAACATTACATTTCGAACAAGCGTCTCTGTAGTACAATTGTACTCTGAGGTATGGTATTGTGCCCAATACAACTTACGATATTGGAGGAAGAAAATAGTATAAAACCTTTAAACATTATATCCTTTAAGTATACACAATCTAAAATTAAAGTAACTATTTAGATATGATATAAGGATTGAAATAAAAGATAATTTGGCTTATACTGGTATTTATGATAAAAGAAAATATTTTAATTTCGAAGTTAACCCTGCATACTGTTGCCATTTGGCACCACGACATTTTTCCCCATTTCCTACTCGAATTTCCATTTCCAAACGACAACACCATTCAATAAGTACAATAGATATAACATTTCATTGTATTAGCACTTTAGACTGCCAGTAGATCACAGCAGGGGTACTATTTTGAGACATTTGTTAGTAGCTAGTTAGACGAAAGTCAAGACACAGAAAACGCCAAAATAAAAGGACCATATAAATTAAAATAAAAAAATTTTCAGCTTGAACAAAAAATGTTCTGGAAAGATAAGTTGTTTTTTTATATTTTTAGAGCATTTGGTTTTATTTCACTTCACAATTTATTTCACAAGAGACACAAATTAATTTCACAAGGACAACGTTTTTTGCCAATAAAAAGTAGAAAAAAATTTAATTTTTTTTTAGTATTTTTTTACTAATTTACACCATAATAGAAGTCACATATTTGATTTCCAAGTGAATTTAAAAAATCATGCATTGTAGGGTTAAAGTGCTTACTAATTACACCATCAATATACATCACAAGATTTTTTACAATATTTATTATGGACAAGTTAACAGAATTAGAAAGATATGTAATAATACTAATGATAGTTTTAAAGCCTTTAGAGTTCTAAATGAAGATCTCAAGCATTGTGGTTTTCCATACAATTTTTGTAAGGGACAAATATTGGATTCAAACTCTTAATTTAAGTAGGCTTCTTACACTTAACCTTAAGACTGGTAGGGATGTTTGCAAATTGGGGTACTTTTTAAAGTTTTTGAAGTTTTTGGGATTATTTGATGTTCAACTGCTAGATTATTTGTAAAATGTAAATATGATTATCTTTGTTCTTGTGTTTTGCTTTTTTGTGGTGTTGACTCTATTATCATTTTGGAGGACTTTGGGGTAACGGGGCCCATATTTTTAGATATGGGTTCTCTCAGAAAAGTCCTCTGTGTGCCGGGAGATCTGTACCCCATGATTAGATGGTCTTCCAATACACATATAATTTAAATGAATTCTGGTATGGATTTAATGTTTTTTAAATGTATTATTTGAGCTATATTCATAAAGCCAAGCCAATGCATTATATTGACTTGTTGCCTCGAAGTCTTCGAATGCTAAATATTCGTGATTTTCGAGTTCTTGCAGAAAAGCTAAGATTAAGATTGGATAAGATGTTTTAAGATATGGGTTCTCTCAGAAAAGTTCTCTGTGTCCCGGGAGATCTGTACCCCCTGATTATATGGTCTTCCAGTACACATATAAGTAGCGTGGGCGACGAGGGAGAGATCACTGCCATAAACGAAACAATAATTTATTAAAAGACAACTTGCAAAAAGGTTAAAAAATCTTCTTAAAACATTAAAATCTTCTTAAAACATTAAAATCTTCTGTCGATCTCCGACAACACTTCTCGATGGTAGCCACTCCAGAGGTGATCCTCAGGGTTAACAGTTGATGCTCCTCAGCCGCCTCTTAATCAACGCTGCTCAAACGACGATCATCTATCTGCGCTCGAGGCTCGCCGTCTGTCTGCTTCCCCGCGATCTCCTTCAAGGCTCTTGTTCGCAGGCTTTTATATCGCTCTTCTCGTGATGTCATCGATCACAGTTGTTCCTCTTCTTCTTATAATGCACCCTGAAGAGGGCTGGCTTCCGGGAAGCGAACCCGCAACCCCAACTCTACATATAATTTAAATTAATTCTGGTATGGATTTAATGGTTTTATAATGTATTATTTGAGTTATATTCCATAAGCCAATGCATTATATTGACCAATTATATAATTGCATTATATTGACTTGTCGCCTCGAAGTCTTCGAATACTAAAGATTCATGATGTTCGAGCTCTTGCAGAAAAGCTAAGGTCGTTTAAAAACCATTGTTGTTGTCGTTTCAGGTTCAACAGGCCGACGCTTGCTTGGTATTAGCAAACAAATACTGCCAAGACCCCGACGCTGAGGACGCGGCGAACATTATGCGGGTCATATCCATCAAAAACTTCTCTGACGACATCAGGGTCATCATACAGCTCATGCAATATCACAACAAAGTAAGGATCTTTTCACAGTAAAAAAACATATGAACGTTAAACAGTAAAGTGGTAGAAAGAAATTGACACCATATCATTGAGAGACGCTACACCGTAACACAAAAGAAGGTTACACTGTGACTTGGTAGGAGGTTCCACGGAGAACATTATTAAGAGAGGGATTCGGTTCATATAATTTTATTGGTATAAAGAAAAGGTAGCATTTCCATTCATTTCCAAAACTAATTGCTATAATGATGAATATCACGATAGTGTAAATGGATTTTTAAATTTTAATTTCCATTAATTAAATACGGATAGGCATAGTCGCAAAAAATGATTTCTGCCTGTTGTATAAACTTAGTTTAAGCCATGTTTAGTAAAATGAAAAATTGAACGCTTATTTAACGAAATTGATTTTTGCTTCATAAATTTAGTGGTTAAGTGTGAAGGTAGTTTTTAAAGGTTTAACCCTTTAGTGCGCACATTTTCCAATTAATGTCAATATTTTTTATTGATTACTTATGAGCCCCAAACACTAGAAAAAATACTAAAAAAATTCCTCCTTAATTATTTTTTTAATTATCAGCAATTATTTAGTCTTTGCATATATGCAAAGACTAAATATATATAAAAAATTATTACATCAATCTGAACACTTTTACTAACTTTTAATTGCAATGAAATTAGCCCAAAATTGGTAATCTGTGATTTCCGCAATCTTCAATACTGTTGGCCTTATTACTTGAGTGTAAAGCCATAAATTAGCAAACTCATGCCATACATTTAAAAACACTGCTTTACAGATGTGGTAAACCGCGCATTTGAGCATCTAAGTTTAAAAGGAGGGGGAGAATTAGCTTGGATACATCGCTTTGCATATATGATAAGCTGCGCACTAAAGGGTTAAAAGTAGTTTTTGTCAAATTCCAGAATCATTTTCCGTAGAAAATAATCATTTCTCTAATATGAATTGCGACAACGCCTATCACACTATTCCCTCGATATCGTGAGAAATTGATGCGTGGAAAGAACACTTATCCTCGGATGTTATTAATTCGTTAACTAAATCATAAATTAATCGGTGTTAATAGCTTTTTAATCATCCTTTTTGAATCAAGGGTATACTAGTAATTACTACGAAATCGGCCCGGTTAAGATCGCACGGTTGGTCTCCT
This sequence comes from Tetragnatha versicolor, assembly GCA_024610705.1. NCBI lineage: Eukaryota > Metazoa > Arthropoda > Arachnida > Araneae > Tetragnathidae > Tetragnatha > Tetragnatha versicolor. Next base: position 63,012,633 of record JANDEH010000001.1, read on the forward strand.
CTCTTTTTTTCTGACTTAAAGATTACTTTTTTTCTCTACTTAACTCAGTCAGTTAATAGCCATATTCACAGACATTAGCATCTGTGTTAACTAGCAGTTAAAGAAAGAAAAATAGCTTTTTGCTGTCTCTGATTGCTGGAATCCGTCTGTGACCGAATATGCCTGTAAGTCTGATACTGATACTTCTCAGTGGTGTTTGGTCCGTAAAATTTATCGTTAAATTCCTTTGCTCATTAAAATTATACGACTCATTTATAGTTACATTTCAAATGCATTTTATTACATGAAGTATCTTAAATGTCTGTCATTGAAACAACCATATTCTTCTTTCTCTTTTCCTATTTCAGTCAAAGTTAACTCTACAATATAAAAATATTAACTATTAGTATCTCTATCAACAGCCAAAGACACGCTTTCCAAAACATCCAAACATCATTAACCAGCAATCACAAATACCCATTAATATTTTCCTCATAACTCCCTATTCTATTTATAACAACTCGATCTTCCATATTCCGCTAGGGATGCATGATTTTCTCCAAGACTCATTTATTTGATTGGAGAGCAGGAAAGTATCTGAATTATTCAGAATCTAATCTAAGTCGCAAAGGGAGGATGTGACAGTCATTGATGCCTATGATCGTGCTCCCATTTATGATGGGGATACTGATGAATCCATAAAAGGGTCGTAAACTCTTCGCGAACTTTGATGATGAGTTGTACTCGTGCGTTACATGCTTAATCCTGTTAATGGGACTGTTCTCTCCAGTGAGAAGAATGGATTCCTTATTATTCACGGCAATGAAAAGTCTTGAAGAGTCCCATTTTGTTAGTATTTCATTAGCTTCGGATTTTAATTTGGACGATAGTTTATTTTGATTATTTATTCCCAATTTACAAACGATTTCACGATAAGCCAACAAATTAAGGCGTGTTAATGCTCCATAGAGAAATAAAGGATAGAAGACGAAATGCAATGTCGGTCTTCTACTATTCAGCGTGGCCGATTCGACGCCGGTCGTTTCGGGGCGAGAAATAACATGAAAGTAAAAAGAACTCTTTCATAATCCTTCTAAAAATTAGAAGAAAAAAATTTTTTAGCACCGAAACGGGCCGATTCCGATGCAATGTTAAGCAATTCAATTGCCTAATAGCAATTTTATAGCTTACTCTAAGCAATAGCTTATATTGAACCTAAGTGAGACATGTCTATGGTGATGCTGTAGGAACCTAGAAAAAAATAGTTATATTTACAGACAGTTTATATATTTTGCTTGCTTTGACCTCCCCGGGATAGGGGAGAAACAGTATCGTTCACAGGTTTTATTTTATTGAAACTTTCTAAATTTACCTTTTTATCTAAGGATTTTTCCCACATGTTATGATAAATTGAATCGTCAGTTAGAAGAAGGGAATAATAAGTCCAAAAAAATGACAAATTGAATTTTTGTGCTTAAAAATATATCCAAGCTTTGCTCTACACATGAGTGAAAAGAGGGTGAAAATATCTACCCCCTATCAGCATATATAGCTCATTGAATTTGCGAAATCGATGTCCATTCATTGTATTTTTTAATTTAATTTGGAATTTAAGTTAATTTGTCTTTCTTTTCCTGTTTTTTATACTGTAAACTTAGTCAAAATGAAATTTGCTCATAATTTAAGAGTATTTTCAAACTTTTTTTTATGCAAGGAATGTTTGACTCCATTCATATCCACTTACTCCATTGATACTGCTATATTGACTCAGTTTCATTATAACTTGAATTTATTTGTCTTATTTCTCCCTTTTGTAGTGTCAACTAAGAAGAAATATAATTAAAATGTCAACTTAAAGGGGTTTTTTTTAAGATTTTTTAGAAAAATTTCATAGGTGTAAGCATCAACTTTTTTTAACCGCAAAATATTTTTCAATGTGCTTATATTTGTTTTGGGGATTGCTCTGTCTTCTAAATAGGGTTCTGAATTTCCAGTAAAAATTTGGAGCTTATACAATGAAAGTTCCTTTATTTATATTTTTTTTCTCAAAACTTGGTTTTTGGACTTATTCCCAACCTCTAACTGACGATTCAATTATAAACATAGATTCTGCATTTCCATCCTTTTGGAGACCCGTTTCACAGTTATTTATGTTAAAGTCTTTATGATATACTCATTGGTGAAAATGAATTATCATCAAAAATCTGTAAAGATCTATATGATGAGGTATATGATATCTTCATCGACATACTAACTTGAATATGTTTGATCTTTACCTAATAAGGAAGTTGCATGTGTCAGATTTTCAAAAACAAACAAGTGTTCCGTATGGTTTTTTGTATGGTAAAATGAAATATCTAGTCAGTTTTTCAAAAAAATGTACAGGTAATTAAATATTTTAATTTAAAAGTCGAGAAAAAAACACGTGACTGAAAACGTTTATTGTTTAAACTATAAGATGACGTCAACAATAATACCATCAACTCCATTGCTTTACAACAATGTTTAGTATAAGATGACGTCACATCCAAACTCTTGGCGTTTTCGCGCGCTTTTAAAAAGGGGATTTTTGTTAATTTTTTTGACAATCAAAAAATTTCTCGATCGGCCTCAAATTTTGGGTAGTTGCTTATTTTTGCAAGAGGAATCGATTAAAAAAATAAAAAAAATCATGCAACTTCCTCATTATTATTTTTTTAACTTCAAAAATTAGTTTTAAAGAATTGGCATACCTATACATCATTACATACCTATTTATCATTGTTTCGTACTAGCATCTTGTGCAACTAAAAAAACACAAATAAATCTGCGAATGTAAATCGAATTAGTTTAACCAAATAATTTTCAAATTCCACTTAATAATAATAATTTATTAACAATAAATAATAATATACAAACACACAAAAGAAAAGAAAATAAAAAGAAATAATACATATTGTGTACTAAGGGGCCAAGGGCCCTTCCAAGTGAAAACATTTGGTTTGTTCAATACATATATGCTAGAAGAGAAAAAAAAGAAAGAAAATTAGAAAAAAATTACAAAAAGAAAGATTTATACACCAAATAAGAATCCAAACAAAAAATAAATACACATAAATATACATTTTCAAGATTAATAATAAAATTTAATGTGGCAAAAGACAGAGCACAAATATAAATTAATCCCTTTTTTTGGCTCTGTATAACATAACAGACCAATCTTTCCCTTTTTTCATTACAAAAAAATTTAAATAGATGGAAAATCAGGACTATATAATAAAAATAAAAACACATTTTTCTTAAATAATATCTTTTTTGTATTTGAGGTTAAATAATATGGGAGTTGATTATAAAGAAGTGGACCTTGATACAAAAAACTCTTGTGCATTATTTCCTTATGTGGTTTAGGATTTTTTAATAAAGATGTTTTTCTCAAATTATATTGGGTAGTATTACTTTCATATGAATTTATATTGTCATGAATAAAAATTAATAATCTATCTAAAGCAATGCAGTTTTTTAAACATAGGAAATTATTTTGCTGATTATCATCAATATATTTGAATATTCGGTTTTTGTAAATTTATTAGTGGAACTAAATTTGTCATATAATCACCTGCCCAAAAAATAATTCTATATTGCAACTTTGATTGAATCCATGAGCTGTATAAAATATTTAAAAAGGATCTGTCTACGAAATTTTTTAGATGATAAAATAAATATAAGTTATATCGAAGTTTATTCCTTAAATATTGGACGGACATGGACATGTGTGTTAAATTTTAAATTTTGATCAATATTTAATCCTAGGCATTTAAAAATTTCCACTCTTTCAAGATTTAGACAATTATACAATTCATAGTATTTAAACAATCATGATATTTAATATTTAGGTCTTGGCTATTCCTATGGATTAAACTAAAATTTATATATTTTGTTTTATTACTATTTATTGAAATATCATTACTTTGAAACCAATCCTTTAGTTTTATTAAATCCGAGTTTATATTTCTTTCTATGGTAATATAATTTTGAGCTGAGTAAACCAAAACAGTATCATCTGCGTGTGATATAATTTTTCCGAAAAGTCTAACTCACATAAATCATTAATTAAATCATTAATTCACTTGCTAAAGAGTTCACTTTTTAATTAAACTAAATATATGAACTGCAATTTGACAGAGGTTTCCTTATTTCTTGACATAAGAGCTACTTTTCTCGATTTGGGTTTTAAAATGAGCTATTTTTTATTTTAAAACTAATCTGCCATGAAAAAAATTCAATTACTGAAGAAAATAAATCTGCGAGACCGACAGTAAATGGAGAGATTTAAAACAACGACATTGTTCTACAAACAAAGCTTTACTAAAGGTAAAAAATTAACACATAAAAACATTTATTTTCTTCCAAATAATTTAGAGGTAAAAAAGACGTAAGAAACGCAAAACTTTCATTAAAGTTCAAGGGAAACAATATTTTTTCCATTAAAAAAGCAAAAAAAACCTGTTCATTAATTTCCGAAATGAAATTTCAAAGAAAAGAAGTGGAAACTCTTATTTTAAGAAAATATTTTACGGTTTTTCCTTGTTTTATGTCAGTGAACGAAAATGTTTTGCGTGTTACTGTTAAAATAGTAAAATCGCTCTAAACGATCTTGAATTCATAGACTGCACTATTTCCAGCTTTTCATTTTGTAAATTATTCTTGCACCGAATGCAGTCTTTCTAAATTTTTTTTCGTCTATGTTTTTTTCACAACTTTAATTATAATAGTTAATTCCAAAGTTAGAGATGGAATTATTTGAAATTTACGAGGCGCAAAGGTACTAACATTTGTTTCACGCACCAAAATCTCAAAAGGGAACACTTCTTTTTTCAAACAATTTTATAATTACTAAATGTCTGAGAACTATTCTCTCGAGTGCCAATTATATGGAGAAAAATACTCTTTTAAAACAAATGAATACTGGATAAAATTATTAAGTTTTTCATTATTATTTCGAATGTAGGTTAAAGGTTATTTATATTTAATGATCAAATTTTCATTTCTTTCTTCTTCTCCGATGTTTTTTTTTAATTTTGTCAAAACAATAAAATATGAAAAATCTGAGTAACTGATAATTTAATATTTTAAAATTTTTGAAAGAAAAATAAGCGGCACAAAATAAAACTGTTTATCTCTGTTTCTCCTCTTTCCTTCAAACTTTAAAAAGTATTTAGTGTCAATTTAAAAATTTGGTCTTAAGAATTTCGTTTTCTTATTTTGTAAACTTCATAAAGAGTTTTTTTAAAGGCTTTAATGATTTTTAAAAATACTGCTAGAGATATTTTTAGAATTTTTATGGGCTTGACTATTATTATTTTTCTAGGCTTACTTGCTAAACATTCCGAGCTGGAACTGGAAGAATGGAGATGACGTCATTTGCTTAGCGGAATTAAAATTGGGATTTATTGCTCAGAGCTGCTTGGCGCCAGGTTTTTCAACGATGGTCGCCAATCTCTTTGCCATGAGATCGTACAAAACAGTAAGTTCAGAACATAGATCACACACATTATATTTTCCTTAAATCGTTTTAGAACCGTATTAACCGGGGCATATGTTTTAGGTAAGAGTTGATTTGTAAGGGGATCATTTCAAGCTCTACGCACTGTTAAAAGTAAAATTGTTTTTCAACCCTTATAGTTTTTATAAACAATAATGTTTTTTATTTTAATAAAAAAATATTTAATGGATGCAGGATATATGTCGAATTAAAATCTCAGGTAATATCAGATTACAGTAAATCAAATGTATCTGGATATTTTAGAAGGCATTTAATTTTTTTAACTCATAAAACGTTTTATAAGTAAATTTTAGTTTTGGTATAATACCATTAGAATTCTGAATTTAGATGTATAAATTCATAAAAATTAGTGGGTAATTTTCGTTATTTTGAATTTTTTTGGATTGGAGCAAACAGGAGCCAGCCTTTTTACTTTGAATTTTTTTAAACAATTTTGGTGTTAATCAATGGAATCTAAAGGATCTGCTATTACCCCCTTTTAAAATTTTGGTTATAAATTTAGATAGAAATTTTAGATTTTATTTATCAAGGGCCTATGTTTCAATGACAAATTACAGCCCTGTCGTGATTTTTGACACTGACTTGCAAGTTCATTGCAAAAAGGAATAGAAGGAGATGTCGATAATAACTTTTCTTTACTTTTCACTCATAAAGAAAATTAGCTGATGAAATTAATTATGCAAAACACAATTTCGCTTTTATTTCAGGTTCTACCCGTCGCATTAATTTCTTATATTTATGCACAGGAGTTAATCTACCGAATAAAACCTCACTAAATTCAAGTCCATTGTTTTCAACATTCCCTGCAGAAAGACGTGTTAAGAACATGGAAACAAAAGATTAGCATAAAAATCTCGCACCCCTTTTTACACCCTCGTTAAAAATGCCAGACATTCTAAATCCACCGTCCTTTAACGGGGGACATTTTATAAGCGTTTTTATCCCACCTCAAAAATGTCAGAGCGTTCTACTATAAATTAGGCTCTTATAAAAAAGAAAAACTTCTGAATCTGGCCACACATACCAAGTAGCCCATTGAACACACACTATACGTCTCCCCTATTCTGTGGGGCCAGGGATTCTTTCATATTCAAAAGAAGACTTTTGCTTGCTATCGTTATTAAATATGGCGTCGCTGGTTTAAAGAAGAAACTACGCTTTATTCAAAAGAAATGTTTTCTTACATATTCCGCCAGCCTTGTCCTCTCCCCTAAAAATGGACTGCTTAGGTTTTATGAAGTCACATAACACGTTTCGCCCGCCATATAAATATCTCGGAAAGGCATCTTTTCCTCGTGCGGGGAGGAATATGGCCAGATATAGAATACATATCGCGTTCAATTTTGGATCTATACGCATTTTTTGAGTCGTTGTAGCGAAAATATATGCGTTGCATTTTCTTTATTTACAGAGGAGATATTCTCTGCAGTATGATGGGCCCAGGGCATTCAATTCTGTCGATATGAAATGATATACTTATTTTTGCGAAATTTCTTTTGCGTTTAAGGGTCATTATGATAGTTATTTTTTTATATCATTTAAAGAAATTTCATGGATTTAAAAATCTGCTTTCATTTTCGTTTACTACTATAGGTCGTACTAGAATATAATTGGTCCATTCTTTCCGTTTTGGTTCATTAAAGATATCTAAAACCTTTTGGACGCTCAATATTCAAATACTGACAAATAGTTATTTTCCCATTCAATATATTAAGGTGTATGTACAGTACACACAACAAAATCTCCAAAATAGACCTAAACATTGGACTCTTTATCCTCTATCTCTAAGTGTATTTTAAATCTTCAGATTCGGAATTACTATGGATTACTATGGCTAGTTAAGTATCTAATTTGTACTTTTGTAAGTTAAATTTTGTAAAAATAAATTTTTGATATTTTTGAAGAAACTTTTAAAACTTTTAAATTGTTTTATTGTTTTTCAATTTTCAACAGTGATAATTTGAGAAATATTTAGTTTATATTGATAAAAATTGTGTTTTTACAATCTGTAGAGTTATAGGAATGTTATCAACTTCCAAAAAGAAGAATGTATGATTAGCTTATTTTTAACAAATTTTTTAATGTTAAAATTATCAAGCAGCAGGTTTTCAAATTTTTGTGGTATTTCTAATCTTTCATGTCTAAATCAGCTTGGGAATATGTAACGGGATAGGTAACGGAAAAATTCACACAATAATCTGTTATTTTGACAACTTTGATAGCATTTTTTATTCTTAATTTTATGATTGAAATCTTAGTTCTCAACAGTACATTATGTTATAATGTACGTCATGCTACGTATAATGTAGCATGGATAGTAGAAATAATAAATAATTACCTATTGCTTTGCAGTCAGGGTTGTATTGATCAAGTAATTCTATTTTCAAAGTAATCCCTTTTTCAGAGTCCAGACACCCCGAGATGGCAGAATGATTATCTTTGTGGCACGGGAATGGAAATGTACACGGAGACATTATCAACTTCGTTTGTAGGGATGAGCTTCCCACAAGCTGCAGAGTAAGTGACTGTCTTGAGTAATAGGGATTTCTATGATAAAATGTCACAGTAGCAATGGATATTGGTATAACAGTTATTTTTTAGTAAGTTACTTAGATATTCTTGTTGGTTTACTAGAGACATTTGCTAACTCTAATGGAGCTGCTTGGTCTTCTTCTTCCATTATTAGAGATTATGTACTTTTTGCAAACTATTGACTAAGTAATATCTTCAGGTGATCGGTGGATTATCTGCTGATACGGTTTATGATTCACCGGAAATGACCTTATAGGTAGTTCTTCAAAAATTGTATGTTCTCTCGACATAAATATCAAATTCTATAGGTGTTCCCTTCAAGTAGTATGTTCCAAGGCAATTTGAAATAAGATAGAAACATATTTATATTAAAATAAAAATGCGGAGGAGGGTTTACATAAAGTTTAAACATAAGTATTTTTTTTCTTTAAAATTTATATCTCAATTGAATTTTACCCAGCAAAAAACCATGTCCGAAATTCCTTCAAAAAGCGTCAAAAGTACAGTTTATTCTAAGAATTCTGTAGTTATTTTGTAGCAATAGGACTTCAGCACGTAGGTCTGCAGTTTTTTTACAGCAAATTTGAATACATTCTAAAGGCCTTTAAGCGGTCTTATAAAAACTACAGAGACAGAGAAAACTGCAAATTCTATAAAGAAAACTGCAGAAAAGTGTCCGAATTCCCTTCACTTGCTGATTTTTTTTGCTGGGTAATGAATTTTATTTACATTCAAATCTTTTTAATACAATAGTATTTTCTTTTGAGAGTTTTTCCAGTCTTTTAACTAACTATACCAAGAAATAATAAGACAATTATTTTATTCTTGAGTATTAATGCTTCAATCAACACATAATCAGTTTTTATTGGTTTAATACGGAATTACTGATAGGGTGTAATATCTACCATCTACCACCTGAGGTTACTTAAGGTAGTCTCCGTCTTCCAGATTGTGTTTCGTGAAGCTGAAGTTATTACTATTAGCCATTGAGATCACTAGTGATGAGGGAGCAGATTCAAAGATATCAATCAATCCGAAAAGCCAAGTGAAGCTCACCCCAGACACGCAAGGATTCTTCATTGCTCAGTCTGCAGATGAAGTTAAGAGGTAAGCTTCCAACTCCTCTTGAAGTATGAAAAAAAGTTCGAACTTTAAAATATCTGGTTTAGAAAAAAAACATTCTCCTACTACCTAGACGTGCTTCCTAGAGACGTGTTTCTACGTTTAGCCTTTTTTTAAATTCAGAATGCTGAAATATCTCCTCCAATAAAACTGTTTTCTCAAATTTTCAAACAATTGTAGTTACAAAAGTATAATTTAAATCCATGAAATAAAAAAATTAGAGTACTCAAGTTTTGCATAAGTTTCTCTTACCAACATTTATTCAAGTTATCTCAATGGATTCTCCAGGGTCACTTACTATAGTGATGATATATAAAAAAATGGGTTAGGGTAATTAAAAACAGACCATTTTTAATGCGTACAATAACCTCAGGAATGCCTTGATAATTTTAGTTTGAAATTAAATATTGTATATAATCAAATGATAGTGTATAAAAGAAGATGAGGCCGTGATTATTAAAATTAATTAGATATATAATTTCTCTGAAGATATAAATGGGAGATATCTTGATGATGATGAATGGATAGTTCAAAGGATCCAAAGGTCCAAATTATCGGAGGAAAAATAGGGGAAGCCAAGAACGGCTGATTGTCAAACGAAAACTCGCATTTGGGATGAGCACTAAGGTGTAGAGATCCTGTATACGAGAGAGAGAAGCGTCTCTGCGCATCCAGTTCTGTCCAAATTCTGTCCAAACTGTATCATGCAGCTTGTCTCGCTTCACATGCTAATCCTATGGAGGGAACCGGAGGAAACCGCCTGTGGCGAACAGAAAACCTGTTTACCGATCTGCGCACGCTATACTGAGTTGTCGCCTCTCTTTCGTATACAACACGCTCTCTACTAAGGTGATGCGGCACCATTCGGAAACGAAACTGAAAAACGCTCGCATACACTCAGTAATCAACAGTAAACTTTCTCGGGGATATCCGGACGGTAGTGAACATCATATTTGAAGATCATCAGAGACGTGAAGAGCAGGCATGAGTTTTTTCCGCCGAAACGCGATTTTCCGCCTTTTTTCATTTTTTCCGCTACTTCCGCTTTTTATTAATTTTTAATCCTTCAGGTATGAGTTTCTTCCGCAGAATTGCGATTTTACGAAATCGGAATCGCGAAAGTCGGGAAATCGCAACTTCTCGTGTAAGTTCCGTTTTGCTCGTGGAGTGAATACCGTTTCTCCCACGATGCTTTCTTGGACGGCCGCGGCGTTATGGTGAAGTCGGCTTCATGTCGCGTTGTTTTTGCGATGTAGAAAAAACAACTTTGCCATAGTCAGAAGCCAACAAGTCCGGAAGTAAGAAATTTAAGAGATTTTTCGCGAAAGTTCCGTTTTTCCCGCAACTGCGGGTCGAATCCCTGTTGAGTGTTGTGTCAGAGCAGCCTAGTCCCTGAGAATTGCGTTTTATCGAGTTTAGTCAGTATTTTCAACTTATGAGGTTTTTCTAAGTTGTAAAATTTTTGAAAGACCGCTTTGAGAAGCAACTTAAGATGATAATTCAGTTTTTTAAATTGTGTTAGATTATAACCTGTATTACATATGATTTAATTTGAGATTCTAATACTACTTTTAGAAATATATTTAACTTTTTCTTCACTTAGCAAAAATTATATTGGTAAAAAAATTCAGTAATTTAATTATATTTTAAGTAATCAATAAATTCTAGTATTTAACTGATTTCCTAAATTTTCATCTGCTTTTAGTTGCATTTTGGTTATTTTCATGCAAATGAAGATGACATGAAATATGTATTTTTCTTTGTTTAAAGATATTTTTATCTAGACTCTACACTATCTATATTAATAACTAGTTTAATGCCAGTAGGTTCTTAAAATCCTCCCAAATATAACCCAGGTAAATTAAAATTTGTCTTGCTAAAATTATTTGTTTCACGTACTTAAAAAATATACATGACTAAGCTCACGCGCTTTTTCCTCTTTTTTCATCGTAAGACAAACTCATCCCTGGTGAAGAGTTGGATCAATAAAACGGAACACAAATTATAAAGGGGTACTATTGGTTTGTTTTCATGGGTGATGATGGGCCTCTCCTCCTCTACCGGCGTGGTTGATCATGTTCAGCCGATGACATCGCTGATGGGGACGAGTACCGCAGAGTCCCACGTTGGCCGGACGGGAACGCGGCGGCAAAGTCACGTATTGGGACTGGTGAAGGAAGGGAGGTCATGGAGAAAACAAAGGGTATCCCGGTTTTATACCAGGGTCGGTCAACAACCTAACAAAGCCAAATTCTAAGACTTTGGCTGAAAATTCCTCATTAGGAGTGACGAATACCTCCCACGAAGCAATGCCAACGCGCCAAGTCTGGGGAAGATGTGGCGGGGTTAAAGGTCCGTGGAGGGATTAAAGATGTCTCAAATCTTCTAGGCTTAATAGCAAATGAAGGGTTTGAGATAGAAATTTAGTTCTTGCATTTTTAGCCTCAGCCTTTGACGCTGAACAAAATGAGTGGAAGTTTTACTAGGTTATTTTATGGTTATCAATTTTGGAATAAAGAAGGTCAGGGGTTTAATTTATTGAACGTCCCTCTCAATGTGGGTGGTTATACGGGGACCTTTTCCCACAGCTGCAAAAGATATCCGCAAAGGACGGTATTTGAGTTTCGCGACTGACTGGGTGATCTTTTCCCCAATAAAGAAATCAAAGTTTGGGGGCGTTGGAGTTTCGTATTACAAATTATTAGGCAGTTATGTCGTGAGAGATAAGGGCACTTCTATGCTTTGCACTTTCATATGCTCTGCAAGTGGTGTTTTTGAGTGGTTTAGGAATTTGTCCAGGGTTTGGGGGACTGTGCTCAATTGCAAAAAGAAACTATGAGATCGAGAACGAATATGTGATGAATCTCCATAACACTTACCTAGTGGTAAACCTTACTTATATGTCCCTAGGAGACGTTTCTTCCAAATAAAAGCCGTGAAAGGTACTTTTGAAACACCCTGTATACTACATGCTTTATGCCTGTATGCTACATGCTACACTTATTAAATTACGTCATATTTTGAAAACTATAAGATATTAAGCTCATATTAAACGTTAATCAAATAAATATATTTATTTAAAATTTCTTTACAAAAATATCTCTCAAAGCGTTATATATAAGTGCCCTTAAAAATACTTTAAATATTTTTAAGAGTAAAGTAAATACTTTAGTAATTAAATTGACATTATTTCCTATTTCCAAAAAAAAAACTTTATTTCTTTTAATTTTTTAACAAAAAATTGCAAGTCATAAATCTCCAAAAAAATAAATTTAAACTCAGATACTTTATTTATTCCCCTAACCGTTGCCATCTGGCAGAAACAAATAATATGCATCTTCGCTTGTTGGGAGAACAGTCATTACCGGGGATCACTTGGCGCGAATGAATAATTACTTCCGGTCTGAAGGTCAATTATTGATTTCTCACTGAGATATGTAAATAACGGTTCAGCTCCCCAAAATTTAAAGCAGCTATTAGCGCAGCAACAACTACAGTTCCTTGATTAGGAAACATTATTCGGGCGCATGTAATTCGGATGAGTGTTTTGAGAATAAAAATAAGATAGGGTTTTAAAACTGGAAAATTATGGATGTTAACTGTTCCTGGTAAAGTCATTATAAAATTATCTAGGATTTATGCTGTGGTATACTTTAATCCATTTTATTTCTTATAATTTGAATTTCAAGGTGTTTAATCCAAATTGAAAAAAAATTAAACTAAAATTTAAGAGACATTTAAAAATTTGTATAGGAAAACTGATTTTTTTCCGTGTTTGTTTATGTTTAAGTTCCCCGAGCTGAATAATTGAATATAACTTTGATGGAAACAAAATATCATAGGGATTTGATTTGGAAAGGAAAAACATATTACAAAAATATTTACAAAAGTAAATTTGTTAGAAGTACATTTAAAGTGATGGGCTTCTAAAAACTTAAAAGCTTAAATAATTTGTGTCTTAGAAAATAAAGAAATAAGAAGTTAGGATGATATGACTTGAGTAATAATTCCAAAAAAAATTACCCCTTCTTTTCATTTATAGCCCCATTTGGTAATAGGAAATGTTTTCCTTTTTCATTATTTTGAAATAATTTTTACTTTTACAGAGTGTGGTACTACTGTAAAAACTGCCATGAAGACTGCCGAGACGAAAAACAAATAAAGAAATGCAAGTGCAAAATCCGTAAGTACTTCTTTACGTACTCTAAAGTTATTAGAAGTTTATAATACTTAAATGAATATAATTGTCATAATATATTCTAAAAATCATTAGTGTGTATAGTTTCTATGAAAATTGCAAACTGAACTACTTAGAAAAGCTAATATCACTTATGCGTCATTAATTTTAGCTCATTAATACGATCGTAGATGCCAAACTAGTTACATCTCTGGTAAAATGTTCATTAATTAATTTAATATTTTATGATGTGTCATAGATTAATTGCAGCATGTGAATTGTGAATGCACTACTGAGGAAAGATATTTATTTCTGCTTTTGGTGGTGGGTCAACGCTCTGTTTTTTTTTCACTCAAAAACTAACTCCATGTTTCATTTTTTTTCACTACACCAAGTGAGATGATACAATGATCAATTTTTGATGTTTTCCTTCATTTTTACGAACTGTGTCATGTTTTTTTATGTACAGCACAAAACTCACTTGTTTTTGGCAAATCTCTCATTTCACGTTCACTTCTTTCTTCACCGATCTCTGTTCAAAGAATTATTTCTTTAGATTGAATGACAAATTACTTTGTATGAGTTCAGTACGTTCTTTTACTTACGGAGCCAATAATATTTTTTTACTTAAAAGTTTAGTTTAAAGTTTAGTTTTATTTAATTTTTATTTTTTGTATTAGAAAACTGGATGTTAGAAACAATTTATTTTTGTTCAAACTTTGTAATTTAAAGGTGGATAATGTATAAATCAACAAATTACCAGAAAAATTTAAGGTAAAACCCTCAAAGGTTCAATTCCGTTATATGTCCGATTCAATATCACCGAGCTGTTTTGGTCGCAAAAGGAAATATGGCCAAATTTTGCAAACCAACCGAATAAAATATAGGGGAGAGTGTTGTACCTATGGACAAAAATCACATTTGGATTTTTCTAAGACAGGTAAAATTACATTTTGACCATTTAAAGTGCCCAACCTATAGTCCTAACCTTTGTGAGTAGAGAGATATTTTTTATTAGTCAAAATCATGAAAATTGGATTTTTTAGCATTTATAATAACTTGGAAAAATTTGTGTCCAAAGGTACAACAACCTGTTGTACCTATGGACAGACCCAGTTGTACCTGTGGACACCCTTCAAAAGGGAAGTTTTAGTTGAAAAAAGCTAAGAATGAACATTTTTATTGATGAATTACCTTTTAATAACCTATTTCAAGCCTTTTTAAAATTGGAAATAGATTTTTTAAAGTAATGTAGTTTTAGATCGTAAATTATCATTAAAACGAAGTTGAATGATAAAAGTCTTGATTTTTTACCAAAAATACAAAAATCGCATGGTATTTTCAGATCAGAATTTAAGGTAATAGTTTCATCAATCATGCTGATTGATCTGACAACTTCACTGATCCAAAAAAAACCAATTCGATCGACACTTAGCAAGCATTTGGTGGTAATAACAATAACAATTTGGTGGATAAATCTTCTTCAGATGAAATTTTAAGTTTTTTTAATCATCATACTTAAATGCGATAGGGTGCTTAGGGTTTTACACCATATTTTACATTAAATTCCAAGTAGAATCATAAATTTAAAAAAAGTAGTTTAGATCACAAAATATTTGATTTTTCATCTAAAATTCACTTGAAAATAATCGCTGACAAATATATTACCATTTAGAATTAATTTAACATTCATTAAAATATATTCAGTTAAATGAAATCTGATTCTAAAACGCCGATTAGCTGCAGACACCCACAAGAACGTGTCCGTAGGTACAACACTTATGGTGTCCGAAGGTACAGCATCAGGTGTTTTTGCATTCAAAGTTCTATAAAAGATAAAAGAATTGAGATCTGACGATTTCTAATATCAAAACTAAAAAGTCAAAATCTCGGAGATTCTCCCCATATATCCCATTTCATCATATCATAATCATAGAGGAAGAAGATAATTAATGTAGTGATGCACTAAAAAAAACTTTGAGCACCTAAAAACAATATTATTATTATAGAAAATTTAAATAATATTTTAAACAGCTGATTTCACGTTAGCAACTAGATAGCATCTGTTTACATTCAAAATCTACCACAAATTCAAATTTGCATTTTTTCCCGAATTTTAAAATGAGGTGGCTGAAGGTACAACCGTCCGTAGGTACAACACTCTCCCCTACAGTTATATCAGAGGCAATAAAATAAACTTGGCTATATTTAAATACATGGCAACCAAAATAACTTGGCTATATTTATTTAGCGATATTATTTTTGGCGCGGTAACCGGAATTTAACCAATACAAATCCGAAAATTGAGCATATAGATGTTTTAAAGATGTCTTGATGTTTTTTCATAAGTGCAGGACACTCCTGCTTATACCTATCTCGTGCGCATAATTCATAAATGTCCTAAAAACGGTCTTATTCATATCCGTAGACAGTATTTATAAATCCAACCAATCGGAGAACAGGGATTAAGAAAGGAAAAACTATGTAAAATTACTATTAAATATATATAATCTCAACTTTTGAGGAATGAGGATTGCGATATTGAGGTCGTTAAAGTAATAAATCTTTAAGTTTATATTTTCAGTAAATGTGCGTACACACTATGTTCGGCTTCGTAAGTCCGAAATAGTCCTATACGATAAGACCAACTCCTGTCAAAGAGGGCTTTGAGGGATCGTATCTGAGTCTACTCTGGCTACAGGGTCTAGGGTTTTTTAGGTAAAGCTTCAATTCGCGGGTATTTAGAAGCGACTATTCTGAGTATAATCCCTGGTTGTAAATCCCATCGACATACACTTCCGAAGCATCTAAATCCGATACGAGATATGGTAGGATTTTGGATCAATGTATAGTCACCTTGAGCTTCATAGTAATCCACTATTCTGACATGAAACAATCTATTGGTAGAGAGCTTTCGCAGCTGTGACAAATGTTTCACAATGACTCTAAACAGTAGTTTTTCGACGGTAAATAGTTACGCTTACAACAGAGATCGGTGAGCCTTGGTGCTGTCTATTTTCTCAGCTGGCTGTCTCTTCTTCTTCTGCAAGCAGCATGACCTAACGCTTCTGCTGCCGCCCGAGCCTTTCTCTCTTTCTCTGCCCTGTTAAGTAATTGATTCACTTTCTTTTGATGCAGAGGAAAGATTTAAGAGAAACGCCTGGGCTATGCTGCTCTTTAGGAAACCAAGTACGTGAGATCACTGCAGGATGATGCAGGTTTTATGTTTTGCTTTTCTGAAACGGAATTTTATGGGATTCGTTCGGTACGCCTTTTTTTATTTACTACTTCTCCACGAGAAATGGTTTTATGACAGATTCTCTCGTCTTCCATTTTAAGTTGCTTGAGTCAGAGAGCACCAGTACATTCTTATTTCGATGAAATCTAAGTAACTATGAAACAAAATGACAATTTTTCTACTTCTGTATCAAAAGTTCTTAACCCTCTGACTGATCAAGATCATCTCGCGATTTCCGCGGGCATGTGTTTTTCTTCCTTTATTGAGAAGCGCGTACCGTTTTCTCTTCAAAACAATTAATTTCTCTGAGATCTGGAAACACTTCGATCATATTGCTGAGAAGAAACCTGTAAGAAAACATACCTTATTATTTAAAATTGACCGAGAAAAATCCCTAAAAATTTTTTTTTAAATGTGAAAATCGCAAATCCAAATGCTAATTGTTCATTCACTTTGCAATAAAAAAAAATACACATTTTCTGAAGCAATTTCGGTCCATAAATGTAGCAGTCAGAGGGTTAAGAGTGCAATTCATAAAATTTTAGGTTTTTGTGATACAAAGTTTAAGTTTGTTTTTTCTAGATATATATTTGTCGAAAAAATAATCCTAAAAATAAAATGTACACCAATCAAAATTTGTTTGGATAAAAATGTAAATTGTATCGCAAAACACTGCAACTGTTGGTATTGTGCCTTCGATAGCTTATATTGAAGTTGAATACTATCTTTAATTAGAAGGTAGCATAAAGGTTTTGCTTACCTTTGATAAAGATCAAGTTGATGCTGGATGCGGGAACTTAGCTAACAGGATAACTATAGATTGCAGAAGGAGACTCGAACAATATTGGAAATATTAAATTTAGTTTAATTAGAATTTAAAACATATAAAGCAATTACATAGAGGGACGTGATATATAAGCGTGCTTAGTGGATGAAAGAAGGACGTTAAGAGTGCTAAACCAGGAACTAATAAAGATACAACATATTAAAAATACAGTTCCGTAGAATTGGCGATGTATCGCCTGTTATGCGATTTTACAAATAGCTTAAAAGAAACTTTTATAGCTAACAGCAACTATCGCTGATATATTGCTATTTTTTTAAATATCTGAGGGAAGTTTACAGCAATTAGTGAACAGTATCAAAAATAAGGAGCTAAGGGATTTTCTTTCATGTGTACGATTAAACAATATCTTACCTGGAATTATATTCGTCTGAAAGGATAATTTCTTACTTCAGAAATCTCTACTTTTTTATTATTTAAAATCAATAATACACAAAATGCAGATGATATTTGGAGTAGAGCATGTTTTGTTAAATTCATTAATGGCGAATTGCAGCATCTCTAAAAATTCTAAATATTCAATTTTAATTTATTAAAAATTATCTCCTGTTTCCCAAAATACGCTTGTTCCACAAACTTTTTTTTAAGGTTATGACATATTTTAATGCAGAAAGCTCCTAACAATGTGACGTCACATGTGCTCTTAGAAATGTAGGAAACACCGTTTTCATCGAAACACTAGGCTGTAAAAAACTAGAGCTCAGTCTTTCAAAGCAGGATGATAACAACAAGCGGGAGCAAGGCACATTTAACGTCACAAGCTGTTTCAGCTCAGACAGAAAATAAGCAGCTATTTTAAATTGAAAATAACTTAAAATTTAGGGCTTTGAAAGGTATATTAAAATGTTTTTGGAGGTTTTAAGCCATTCTGAACACATTAAGATAAGAAAAATTGACTGCAATTATCCATTGCATGTTATCGTCACAAAGTAAAAAATTCTTTCTTCAAATAGAAGAAATTTACCAGGAGCGCTGTTGCCAGTGCTTCTACACTACGCATACGGAAAATGCTTTTTAAAAACAAAAAATTTAGTGTAAAAAACATGTTTTTACAGTACAGATAAAAGCTTTAAAATATAAAGCTGTGTATTTTTAACTATACTTTTGGAATCAAATTTTCTTTGTTAATGTAATAATATTGGGTTGTCCCATAAGTTCTGTTACTTTTTACGAAGTTTTGTGTTTGAAAATTTTTTATAAAAAACTGGTAATAGGTGGAGATTTCAAACAAAGGGGATTTTGATCTATGTATATTTATGAACATAATGTGTGATTTTGGTAGTTCTCGTGATATTATTTCTTTTCAAAATGGCGGTTTGAAAAAAAGACCGCAAACGACGATTTTCACGTAATTTTTTTCTTTTGTTTAAAAAACTAGGAAGAACTCATAATTCATGGCTAAAAAAAGTTTTACTGTATATTTGAAATGTTTATATTAAGATGTCATAGTTTCAAGATAATTCGATAAGTTTAACTTAGGAAATTTCGGTCTCAAACATAACATCTATTGCAAAAAACTTACCTCAGTAATGATAGTCATTTCAAAGAAATTTTCACAAAAAATCATCAAAATCAATAAAAAAGCTTACAGATAGACCCAAGTATTCAAGTTATGCAGTTTATTAAATTATCTCTGCACTTTTGTCAGAAAGCAGTACGCACAATTCAAGCGCGCAACGTTTTAGCTTATCAGAATTACACTCGCCGAATTTATACACGCTGTGCGAACTAAGCAATTATTTGCTTCATACGAAAACACTACAATAAAAACAATTCTTTGGAACTTAGAAATAAATCTATTCAACTATATTATGAAAGGATGCTTTCCATGTTTAAACCGTTTAAACAAGCATTATGGTTTAAAAAACATCTGCCTATTATTTGTTTCATACCAGCTGCTTAGAAAAACAATAGGCTTGCTTTAAAAAACACGCGAAATTACCGATATATGAAGTTTTAAAGCCAAAATTTCCTACCTTAAACTTATCGAATCATCTTGAAACTATGGCATCTTAATCGAAACATTTCAAATATACATTAAAACTTTTTTTAGCCATGAATTATGCGTTCTTCCTAGTTTTTTAAACAAAAGAAAAAAATTACGCGAAAATCGTCGTTTGCGGTCTTTTTTTCAAACCGCCATTTTGAAAAGAAATAATATCACGAGAACTACCAAAATCACACATTATATTCATAAATATACATAGATCAAAATCCTCTTTGTTTGAAATCTCCACATATTACCAGTTTCTCATAAAAAAATTTCAAACACGAAACTTCGTAAAAAGTAACAGAACTTATGGGACAACCCAATATTAATTTCCAATATCCTTTTTAAAATTAAATGAAGATTTCATTTATTTTTACCCCAAATCTATAAACCCCAAACATCTATAAAACCAATGCCTATACCAATATTAAATACTCAAGCACAACACACTAGACTAGTCAATCCTGATACAATACATATTTAAAATTATTCAGCTGGCACAACATACCATTTATCCTACTACTTACTCTAGGATCCCTATTTCCACCAAAGTAACTAGAAGCCACTAAGGCAAGTCATAATAATTTTCTAAAAAAACTCGTTCGAGTGTAGCGATAACTGGAGAACGTCAATTTCTTTTGTGGGTTGTTTATTTTTATTTCTCATTTTCCATACAATAAATTTCCTTTCTAGTGCCTCTTATCTTTGGAAACATATTATATCTCGAGTTCGCACATGATGTCATTTCCGGCGAATAAAGACGAAAGTCCCCGAACATCTTCATCAAAAGGCCGGAAGGGGTGAACTTTTTTTGTCGAGAGGCGCACGCGCACTTACGTACTATCGATTTTTCGTGCCAACGTGGGGTGGCGACGAACTCGACCGTTCCCCCATGTGCTTGTGTTTGGAAATTTCAATGAGCGGGTCACATATTCTAAAAAAAGAAAAGTCGATGCATTTTAATACTTACGAGGAAACGTTCTCGGGCTAATCTCAAAGAATTAGATGAAAATTTTTACAGGTGTTAGCAAATCACCAAAAACACTCCATCAAAAAACAAGCATCATCCATACTCCCTTGTAAGGAAAAATAAGCGAATAGCAAAACCCTTCCAAGGTGTTTACGTAATATTTGAACTGCTCGTCCTACATGTAGAAGGGCAGCATATTTTCAAATTTTTCTTATACTAGGGAGCTACCGCCCCCTACTCGCTATCTCTCACCAACCCCCGTAAACTGCTGACGCACGACCTTTTGGAATTGCTTCGCAATTCCCCCAAATTCCAACTCGCTGAACTTAATACACTTTAAAAACAATTCAACAATTTACTGAAAAAACGTCAACCAACTTTCCAAATATACGTCACCAAATCCCCTCCATGAATAAATCTCCCTGTAAAGTTTAAATATATATTTACTCGAAATCATCAAAAATTTAAACGAAATGTTTTTAAAAATATTCATCTTAATTATTTTTAATCTATGATTTTAAAATAACTAATTCTAATTGTTTATCAATATTAGGACCAAACAAAAACCATTATTTTAATTCTAAAGTAACTCGTTAGTATAATATGCCTAGTGTTTATCCATGGCTTACTGCGATACGGTAATTGAAACACGTGTTTCAATTACCGTATCGCAGTAAGCCATGGTTTATCATTCATATTTTTTAAACCCAGACTTGTTAAACGTAAAGCCCTGGATCCTCTACCTTAAGTAGCGACATCACGCTCAATCGGCCGCCATTGTGGGGAGAACTCACTACTAGTCTGGATAGTCTTGCTTATCGTCACTAGTAGTGAGTTCTCCCTACAATGGCGGCCGATTGAGCGTGATGTCGCTACTTAAGGTAGAGGATCTAGGGCTTTAGTTAAACGATACCGTTTAAGCAATTGAAATAATAAGAGACAAAACATCACTCTATGTTTACAATTAATTTCGATAAAATCAGACTAAAAATTATAAATATTGGACAAAAAGTGTGAAATTTTAGTATAAAATGGCGCACATGTAAGTTTTTAGAATGTGTTTTTATCAGACTTTGAGTGATATTTCATCAAGAAAGTAATTTTTTAAAAGGTGAAAAAACATGTTTCATCTTAAAATACAGCATCAATCGGTCGTTGTGATTGGATGCATAATAATTTGATTGAAAATACTTGCTTTGTAACTGCGACCTTATCCGTTGCCAAAAAAATGGAAATATTTTAAAATTGAGAATTTTTTTGAAAAATCGAAGGGCCTATACTCGGAAATCCGGAAAGAATCCGGACATTTTGATACCATATATGTGTCATTCGGTTCAGTAATTAAAAATCCTTTCTCTGGAAACCGTTCACCAAAAACTTTTTTTTAGAATAGAGACTAGTAATAGGTTATTAAATTTGATAAAACAGTTTATACACTACATATTTTCAGGCATTTTCCCTTACTCGTACTTGTTGGGATCTGATTGTGTTATCAAGATTAATACACTGTGTCGGGCTCTCGCAGAGGCCCCATTCACGTTGCTTTTGGACCCTTAGGAGTTCCCTTTTCTAAACTCAACATCCCAGTTTTTTTTTATAAAAAAACCGGCTAACCACTTGAAAACGACTCTTAACTCCCATATTTTTCCGTCCCCTTAGCTCCAGCCATCTCTGTGGTCCCCCCTCGGAACGGCAGCCGGCAGAAAAGTCCAGGGAAGGTGAACTCCATGTCATCGATCACCTCTCCCGGCAGGAAGCAACGACACAGCAGGTACCTACCTACCCCACACTTTCATCCGTCACAGGAAAGTTAGTCGTGTGTGTGTTCTTATATTTTTAACAGGTTCTATGATTGGTTTTCAGCATTGAACTATATATAAACTTGGAGTACGAACTTCATATACTTCACCATTATGAAAATCGTGTCGTTTATTGTGAGTGATTTTCTGTCGTGTTGGGATAAAAATCTCCTAAAAAAGGCAAAACATTAAATGCTGAAACATGGTGAGCGTTTATTGAAAAAATAGTTCCCTAAAAAAAATCCAACGTTTATTTAACTATGCTGTTTGGGTTCAATTCCGTTAGAGTTCCCTCTAAATATTGCCAATCTCTTTTGGATACCAAAAAGTATAAATATTGCTAAATTATTTCAAAATCATAGATTAAAATGTTTAATTAGATCTATAACTGTTCAGTTTATCATTATTAAACATTTTAAAAACATTGTTTATATTTGAATATTAAGCTTTCAAAAGAGATGGGTGATATTTAGCGGGAACTCTAACGGAATTGAACCGTTGTTTTTTATCATTTTTCAAACGAAATTTTTTTTAAATCGATCTACAGCTTTTGCCCTCCATTTCATCAAATAAATAAACTCATTAAATTGGATTCTGTTAAAGTGCAAGAAATAGGGGAACATGATTTTGACCCCTTTGGCGTATTGACACAGAGTTAATTTTGGCACGCTGAGTTTACACCCTAGGTTATTATAAAGCTCAGTGGTTTTCAGAAAGGATGAGACATTCTATAGGTATGATACTATTAAAACTTCAGCTCTCGTGAATGTATCTGGTAAAGGTTTTGTGTATTTTTTGTGGCTTCCTTTATTCTCATTTTTCTAGAAACGTTTGTCCTAGTTTGGTGAATCTAAAAGTAATAATATCATGAGAAAGTGCAAATTTTAAATGAAACTTCATTAAATGGCAGTTGAAAATCTCGGTTTGTTATTTTATTATTGATACTTTGAAAACAGTTTACTATTCCGTTATCCTTACCGTGAGAATTTCGCCAATACATTTGGGACGCGACTCCAAAATCATCACGTTATTGGCGTTGTTCATCTAAATAACTTTTTATTAAAATAGGTAGGTATGTTGTTTTTGATAAATATTTATATCTTCGACATCCAAATTCACATGACCATTGTTTTCGTGGTATTAAATGCTGAAAAATACCCAAAATAGTTTCAAAAGCATGCCTTCAGTATAGGTTTAGAAAAATATAATTGTTATGCAAATAAAAATTCCTAGAGAAAATTTTTCATTACTGAGGTAATTAACCAACTACCTACTACCTGACCAGATACCTGGTTTATGAGACAGAAAAAAATTGGTTCTGCAACTAAATTAAAAATCGTATGCTCATAAAGACAGAATAAATAATTTAAAAATTTAAATTACAGTAAGTTATAAGTGGCGTTCAATATGCATTAAAAAATTTCTTTCATTATCTTTTGAATCTACTCCATGGTCACTTTAAAAATATATTTAATTTTAATTAAGTATTCCTCAGCTTCCTCTTACATTAAAACCATATCAGAAATTGTTAAAGTATTCAAATAAACATTCCTAATGTTGACTACTTAAAACAAATATTTTTTTATTTTTAGTTACGAATGAAATAGAATATGTTTACGCATGTCATAGTAATGATTAATTTCCTATTTGGAAAAAAAATGTCGAATATATTGTTTTGACCTAATAACTGCGATTGGATTTTCTACAAAAATGAACATTTCCTGTGTCATTAAAAGTAAATCAATTTCCATCCAGTAAAAAAAGGGAGATGTGTTATTACTTTTTCAATAACAAAAACTGAAAATTCTATTTAATCCGAATCATTCGTCCGAAAAATTTTGCTACTTGCTTACGAAAACAATATTGACGAAATCTATAATCAATTACACTAGATTTTAGGATTACGTGTTAGGATTACGTGTACCTTTAATGATATCCATCATGCTAAGTATCCTTATCAATGACATGATTAACGAACATTGGCGTGTTTTTTTTCAAGCTCAAAAGAACAATCTTGGAAAAATCTGTTTTAAAGTAAAATTTTAAATTGCATAATACTTTCAGAAAAATTATTAGTATACCTACGTATAAAAAGTTCAATGTATTGGTCATTAAAATAGTTAATACGGGAGACCACTGGAATATTTAAATTTGGTTGAGGTTTTACCACTGTATTTCATTAAGGATAAAATCTTTTGATATCATATTCGTCAAAATTTTCATTACCTTCACTTGTTCAACCATAATTTTTCGTACGGGAAAATGGGACATGTTCTTTATCAGTTTCTAGTTTCCTAAACCAAGCTTATAGTAGGGGGAATTAAGCTCAAAAATGGGCCTAAGTGGGAACAAATTGCAACAAAAGGTTTCTTGGCGTATTTCGGTTCTACTAGGTGTACTTAATGGGAAAACGAAAGTTTACCAAAATCGGATGACCGGAAGTGGGTTTTTTTCAAGATGGCCGCCAAAAACCTAGAAAATCAAGAAATCCTAAAATTTTTGGGTTTAAAACGTAAATAAACGTTCTTTAATGTATGATTTGAGTAGAATAGGTATGGTACTGGGTAAACAGAATGATATGAAACTAATTTGCGAAATCTGGCAACAAGGAAAGGTTTTTTATTCAAGATGGCGGACGGTACTTTCAAATAAAAGGGAGGTGATGATTCTGAATTTTTATTAAATATATTTTTGCAGATTTTTATGAGATATAATATCAAACTTATTATTATTTCAATAATTTTTGATTATAATTAATGTAATAATGCTCAGGAAACAACTTACAATTAGATGACCAAAAGGTACTGCAAGTTTTCTAGGCAAATCCTGATTGAATGTACTATGGTTAAATATATGTAATTAGTTACATTCTACTTTTTTATAATTTCCACAGAAGTTCACGGCTCGGACACCTTTTATGAATGAATAAAAATTATAGCCTCACTAGAATAGAGAGATATGCACTAGATATTTTACAAACTTACGCAAAAGTGTGAAATTTTTCACCCTTTTCAGCAAACCCATTTCTAAGAAACGTAAGTGGTGTTCAGGCAAAAGAGGAAGTAAATGTTTATGATATTAAGTCAATGGGAAAAATATTGTCCAAAAAATTATTGGAAAAGATGTGTTCACATTTGCTTTCAAAAGAACCGACAAGTGTAGACGTTTAGCTCTTTTTCTGCTATTTCAGTGGCACCCGAAAGAACGATTGATCCGAGATCGCTTTTTCAACGATTCCTTATAGTGTGAAAAACTGGACAATTAAATCTACAAGAAGTCCTAAGATATGAGCTAAGTGCATATCCAACTTTACTCTTTGAAGATTTGCACATTTTAAGAAAAGCTAATAAAAGGGAGCTAGCCCATGCTATCGAAGAACTTTACTGTAGCAAACACTTAAATATAACTGTCCCAAGAACAGAAGCATATGTTCTGGATGGGGGTTACTTATTACGCAAGCTGGAATGACAAAGGGGTGACACATTTAAAAAAAACTGAACAATATGTGGAATATACAATTATATATTATGGATTTGCAACTTTGGTATTTGATGGGTACGAAAAAGAAGCTTCTATTCTACCATTTTACCAGATATCTGGTAAAATGGTAGATAGAATAAGATGAAAAAATTTTTGCCTCCTCTTATGGGTATTGTATTTAATAGAAGCTTCTTTTTTTTCGTACCCATCAAATACCACAGTTGCAAATCAATATTTATCCCGTATTTATTTGAAAGCAGGAGGAATTTCTTTCAGTTGGATACAATAAAACTCTTCTGAAAAAATTTATCTCCGAAGAAATGTTGACTATAGGGTGCAAAGTTCATATATCAGAAGGTGATGCTGATGAAGATATTGCAAATGCTGCAATCAAGCGTGCCCAGAAGTGTTCCACAACTCAAATAGGAAATAATACAGACCTTTCTTGGTCTTTAACTGTGTTACACTGATGCAAATATTAAACCTTTGTACATACGATGGAATATAAAAAAGACACTCCCAAAACTATATCACATCAATTATATAAAATATGTGATTGGGAACGATTTAGCGAAACAACTTGTTTTCATTCATGCATTTACGGGTTGTGATACTACTTCTCGTATTTATGGTGTGGGCAAAAATCCTTGTTTGAAAAATACAATAAAAGCAACCAAATCCTTCAAACATGTGCCAAAGAATTCACTTTTCAACATAAGACACCGAAAGAAATTGAGAGTCTTAGCAATCGGGCTATGGTATCAATATTTGGAGGGAGCGAATTAAAATCTCTAACAGACATGCGTTACGAGACACTATCGAAAAAGATTTTGTCATCAAAATCATTTGTGCACCCCAAACACCTTCCACCTACCGAGTCTGCCAATAAATTTCACAGTCTTAGAATTTACTATCAAATTATGGTTTGGATGTACTATATGTCTGAAAATATGAATCCTGAGACATGGGGTTGGAAGACGGGTGAAAATGAACTTTTACCGGTCATTTTGATTTGGTTGTTGCTCCTGAAAGTTTACTACACATTTTTCACCGCAACTGCAAAACTGGTTGCATAAGTAATCGTTGCTGTTGTAAAAAAGTGGCCTTCCATGCACTCTGTTTGTGGAACTTGTCAAGCAAAAAACTGTGAAAACCCTATATCAGATTATTTGGAGGACAGCGATGATGACTAAGTTGTAACTTATTTCTTTAAATATTTTGGAATTTAGCCTTTTTTAACTTATATTTAAAAATATAGGAATTTATAGCTTATATTAGTATATTTATTTCTACATAATAAGATGTAAACACAATAAAATATTTAATGAAGTTCTTTTTGTTGTAGTTTGACAAGCGTTTCATTTAAAAGTTCTTTAACACCTTAGGGGTCTAGTACCCTTTCGTTGAGAAAAAACTGTCGAAAATTGCTCTTTTTCGAAGGGACCACTCTCCAAAACTTAAAGATATATTTGAATGAAAATTTGCATGTGCATTAAACAACCTTTAGTCATTAATTTAACACCAAAATTTAAGTTGTGAATAGCATAGTGTTTTTTATGTAAATTTTTAAATGCGTACCCTTAATTTTGTCGTACGTATTCCGTAGTTTACGGCGCACAGCATAACTCTTCAGAAAAGCTCAAATAGCTTCAAATTTTTCTGATAGCAAATTATTAATGAATCTCAAAATTAATGAAGCGATAAACAATTTGGAGCCATATATAAAAAATAACAGCCTTAAAAAGGGAAAAGTGGTATTTTCAAAAAAACTTTTGGTATATTTTGGTCAAAATTTAGAAAAGTTCTCAATCAATTAAAACTTTGCTTCATTAAATTAAGTATTGGCATCATATAAACATCTGTACAAAATTTGAAGCATTTGTGATCAACGGTTTCCAAGAAAAACTGCTCGCCGTAAACGTACGACAAAATTAAGGGTACGCATTAAAAAATTTACATAAAAAAAACTATGCTATTCACAACTTAAATTTTGGTGTTAAATTAATGACTAAAGACTGTTCAATGCACATGCAAATTTTCATTCAAATATATCTTTAAGTATTGGAGAATGGTCTCTTCGAAAAAGAGCAATTTTCCACAGTTTTTTCTCAACAAAAGGGTACTAGACCCCTTAATATTCAGTTTTTTATTCATGAACAAAAGCTGTCCGAGCTGTGAACTTCTGTGGAAATTATAAAAAAGTAGAATGTAACTAAATACATATATTTAACCATAGTACATTCAATCAGTGTTTGCCTAGAAAACTTGCAGTACCTTTTGGTCATCTAATTGTAAGTTGTTTCCTGAGAATTATTACATTAATTATAATCAAAAATTATTGAAATAATAAGTTTGATATATCTCCTAAAAATCTGCAAAAATATATTTAATAAAAATTCAGAATCATCACCTCCCTTTTATTTGAAAGTACCGTCCGCCATCTTGAATAAAAAACCTTTCCTTGTTGCCAGATTTCGCAAATTAGTTTCATATCATTCTGTTTACCCAGTACCATACCTATTCTACTCAAATCATACATTAAAGAACGTTTACTTACGTTTTAAACCCAAAAATTTTAGGATATCTTGATTTTCTAGGTTTTTGGCGGCCATCTTGAAAAAAACCCACTTCCGGTCATCCGATTTTGGTAAACTTTCGTTTTCCCATTAAGTACATCTAGTAGAACCGAAATCTGCCAAAAAACCTTTTGTTGCAATTTGTTCCCACTTAAGTGCCAATTTCCCCCTACTATTAAGAGTTAATTAAGATTTTACTTGCTTTTGTAAGTGATCGCAAGTTGTTTGATTGCGTGTTTTAAAAGCATAGCATGACTTGACGTAAGATTTGGAGGTAAGTGGTTTTGTTACAGTAAGTAGTAAGTACTGCAATGCTTTAAGTGTATCCCTTATATTTACACTTTTTCTATGCTTTTTACTGTTAAAAAGTGACCCGACACAGGTAGTAAAAACAGCAAAAAAACTTTCAATACCTTAAGGAGTTTGATATGTTCCTTAATTATAATTTTGCCCATCCCTGATTGATATATCACACAATCTTCACTAATAGAGTAGCCATGGAAAAAAATGGTAGGCGATAGACGTCCTGATAGACGTCTATAGAAATGGCGATAGACGTCCTGACTTCACGATTGAAAACTCTTTGCCAACAAATAAACTTTTCTGTAAAATCCTTAGTGCTTTTTACAGGTTCTATTTGATAAACTGCTGGAGAGAGCTCTGGGTCATTTGCCTAAAAGAGGCTTCAAAGGCCTAAAGAATGATCCCCTTGAGAATCCAATCAGATTCCTTGCCAAAAATGTATTCAACTTGTAGTACGCGTCAAACGTATAAGATTCCAAAGCGAAATAAAGTTAAAAGGGAGTATTTCACCACTACCTCTGGTTAGAGGATAATATGTGAGAACTCCAGCTCTCAAGTGTTGCCTCCAGCCATGGACCGATTTCGCCCTTGTTAGGGCTCATC
Source organism: Tetragnatha versicolor (assembly GCA_024610705.1). Classification (NCBI taxonomy): domain Eukaryota; kingdom Metazoa; phylum Arthropoda; class Arachnida; order Araneae; family Tetragnathidae; genus Tetragnatha; species Tetragnatha versicolor. Next base: position 63,041,788 of record JANDEH010000001.1, read on the forward strand.
AGCACGGCATAGGAAGGCAAAGCAAGAGAGCGGAGGGAGAGCTTTTAGTCTAGCCGACTATATAACGGAAAAAGTGGTGACCATTGGTTAGTCATCCACTATCTGCCGGAATGTACTGCGCATTCCTTAGAACAGATTTAATTCCCGAGAGGCAAGGTGCGTTGCTTTCCTATACCGTGCTGATGAGCCCTAACAAGGGCGAAACCGGTTCATAGCTGGAGGATACGCTTGAGAGCTGGAGTTCTCACCAAATAAAGTTGACAAAGAGTTATCAACGTGACGTCAGGATGTGAATCGCATGTCCCAATTTCCAACTTCTCTGTCCTTATTCGTCGCTCTATGGAGGACTTTTAGCAATATCGATGGGGAAATATTTCACCTAAAAAGCAAAAGTCAACCTAGCAAAAACTAACCTACAAATCAAAAAACAATACATACCACAAACTACCTCTCTCACCAATGATCATTCCCAGCAACAAAAAAATGTCACCGTCAGAGAAACAAAAAAGCATCCTCGAGCCTTAGGATCTAGTCACACTACGCGTCTTATAGACGCTACTGCAATTAATCAAAGAGGGGGAAAAGCATGAAGTTCACCCTGAGACTCCCCTATCTTGATAGGAATCTTCATCCCTGTCAAGATACGGGACTAGGCTTTCTCCATGCTTTTTTATGGAGATTGATTGCAGTAGCGTCTATAAGAGGCGTAGTGTGTCGTGTCACTTACACTCCTTTCTCCTCACAAAGAAAGATACAGGCCGTGGCATGCAATAAAACAATCGATCAATTTGACTATATCCTCACTGTCGGAGACCAATGACAGGTCCCGGGGTAGTTGATGGATGGCGGATTCGGACACTGCTCCGTTCTCCCGTCGAGATCCTACCTGGGAGGTATCGGAGCATGGAGAGAGAGAAAAAATCGATTCCCCATCCGAGTAAGTTGTGGGAGTCCAGCGAGTTTTAGAAACAATTGCTTCCGCTTTTTATTTCCGCAAGAATCGATTTCTTTTATTATTGCTGGGGGCTGGAATCGAATGGTTTTCTGTGGATATGGATCGGCGTGAGTATTTGGAGTTTGGAAGGGGGAGTGGGTGTTGGTTAATTTTCGGGGAAGGGGAGTTGGGTTTCAGGGAGGGAGTTTTATTTGGATACTCTCTGATTCCGGTAAGTATGATAGAATCTTTTTGTGTTTGTGAACACAGAAAAGGCATTAATGTTGTTCACATAAATGCTCTCATTACTGTTCTTTTATTTATTTATACTTGAACTTTCGAACATCCAGCAAATAAAGCTTATGAATAACACTCACCAACATAAGTAAATCCCTGATGTACACCATAACTCTTTAGTTTTTAATGTATTCATTTAAATCTCTTACATTGTGAGAAATTTATATAGTTTAGTAATGGAATAAAATTATGAAATATGCCTCCAAGGATATTACGTAACTGTAACGTTATATGCCTCTTACCGATATGCTTATTGTTTACTTTCCTGTTAGGTTTTTAATTCTTTTACATTTTCATTTGCTTCTTCAAAAGTTTTCTACATACCCATAGAAGAAAATTAGCGTGGTCTTCTTTTTACAAAACATCCTTTTTCCCTATACTCGAATGCAACTTCAGTTGAGCCTGATGTCATGGCCACGCGGAAGAAAATCTGAGTAAACAGAAAGCCAGCTGGGTTGCTAGAAGCTCTTATATTGGCTGGCGAGTTTGAGAGCGAGTTGTACTACTACGCGTTGCGCCACTTTAAAAAATAATAATACTGAACATTTTATGCATATCGGTATGAAAAGATGCTTAATATACGTGGATTTAAAAACTAATCATTATTCGAAACTGAAGCTCTAAATTTCACTCAAAATTCAAACACGTCGCGGGGAACTACATTCTTTGGTTGCTCTCAGCATATTTCTACAGGCTCAAGTTAAGTTGCAACTGAGTGTAGTAGCACAGCTCACACCATCTAAAACAATTTTACGTAATTAATACTAGAAGCACGGACGTAGCTATAGCTTTTCCATGGGGGTTGTCTAGAATTCAAGATACAAAGAAAAATTTAAAAAAACACACATACATTGCATAAACTAATGTTAGAATCCATTTGACATTTCAGCTAAAAAAATAATTACTTTAAAATACTAAATTTAGCCTTCTACGCCTTGTTGCTAACTTATGTATAATTTATTCGGAATCTAATTGCACCGCCAAGTCAGGATGAATACTCAATAGAGCAAGTCAAGCAGGGGCGTCATTTCAGTTGTTTGCAGTTTTTTCAGTTGTTTGCAAGGATTTTTAAGTAGATCTGGGGGACACAGTAACCAGACTTTTGGTTGTTTTTTGGAAGGGGAGGATTGACTGGATTGAGGATCATTTTTAGGTACCCCCTAAGGAGTTCTTTTATACATTAAGTGTTAGATCAGTATTTTAATGACACCTTACTCATAATGTAAAATTTTACAATGTGAGCTTCTATAAAAAGGAAGGTCTCGGGGTCACTACCAGAAAAGCTTTGAAAATTTGCCTCTGAAATAAATGAACCAGCTCATTTTGAGATCATTTGGGCAAAGAGAACAGTTCCTTGTAACCCACAGAATTTTCCAGGGAAAAAAGTTATAAAAAACGTCAAAGTTTCCAGGGGGCCAAAGGTCCTACTCCAGAAAATTTTTTTGAAAATTCCCCTTTAAACTTGTTTATATCTCATTTTTTAACTCTTTGGAGAGAACCAAAAAGGAAAATCTTCTTGGAAGAGACATAATTTTCAAACGAAAAACACAGTAGAACAGACGTCAAACTTTTAAAGGGGGTAGGGGGTTCTCCCTCACAGAAAATTTATTTGAAATTTGCCCCTCAAAAAAAGTGTTTTAACTCATTTTGAGACTTTTTTGGTCACACCCGAAGCTCCTTGTGGAGATGAAGCTCCTCCCCCTAAGCTCCTGTGCTCGACTGTGCACAAGATTTGAAAATATTGGTATTCGGCTTAAAAAAATGTTGCTTATGTGGCTAAGAGGGGGTCTGGACCCCCTAAGCCCCGCCTTATATACGTTAGTGACTAGAAGTAAACGAGCTTTGGCAATAAGACAAAATCTGGACGAAACTTGAACGTTTGTGCTGCTTGGGTTATTATTCCTAAAACTTTTACATATTTTATAAATTCTTTCTTCGTCACCAGCTGTTTCTTTCACAAAACATTCCTATAAAACCTTATGTATTTCCTAAACTAAAACATCTCACACTCAAAACTTCTTCTCATCTTCTACTAACACACCCTTCTCTCTCATCACCAAAATCTTCTCATATTCCTCTTCTTCACTCATCCATCCAAAAAAAATACGAAGACTAAACGAGTAGACTCAGGTAGCGTAGAGTTAGTTAGTTAGCCGTAGTCCTAGAGTAGTCTAGTGTAGTGTGGGTAGAGTTTATGTGTGTTAGCGGCACATCGCACTGACTGTGTGTTCTTCAGTGCAGGCCTCACGCCCTCGCAAGCTGCCACTCGGGCAATCCTGCCATCTCCGTCTCTTGCCTATGAAGTCAAGAAGCTCATGTATGCCCCTTTTCCTATTTCTCTCTCTATTCTACCCTGTCTGTCTCTGTCTCGTCTTCCTCTTTTTGCTTTCTTTCTAAACTCCCCCCTTGCCTCTTATTTCCTCTAGTTTTTGGTTTGCTTGCTTTTTCCCCCCCTCACGTGACTCAACGGACCTGTATCCTCTACTGTGTGACATTCAAAAATATGATTGGTAAATAAGTGCCTGTCAAAAAAATATTTAGTTTCAAGATTATTTCTTGCTGATGAGTTTTTTAGAATACCTGTGAAAGGGAAGCGAGAGCAAAAAAGATTATTCCCAGCTAAATTCACTTACCCAGGTTTGACTGTAAATTAGCGAAAACTACCATAAGTTATTTTTTTTTCCTAGAGTAGAAACGAATTTTCTATACTAAAAATCACGAGAAAAATAATTTTCTTTATTTTCATAAATTAAATTATATATATTGTATGGGAGTTTTTACATATTCTATTAAAATATTTGATTATTTTTCAAAAAATACTCATAATTCGAACATAACCTTATATAACTGAGGCTGAAGACATCATATTCAAATAAGGAATTATTTTTGTGTTAGATGAAGAGTTAAGTAAAATAATCCATACATTAATTTAAAGAAATTTTGGTAAAAAATACTGATTTTGTAGAAAAATTTGCATCATGCACTTAATATCACTTTAACATAAATAAGCTTTATTGAAAATCGTTTTTGAAAAGCTTCTTTGTAGGTTTATTTTTAAATAAGCAACCCATATTTATAAAAATAAATGTTGGTTTTCATATTTTTAATATCTTAGCATTGCAAGATTGATATATTTTTTGTCTTTTTATAAGGAGAAAAATCATTATTTGATATTTTTGTTGAGTCACGTTCAGTCTGCACTTAAACTCCCCTTGTAGTTCTACCTGCGTCCTTTCTTTTTACTTAAGCTGAACCACTGTCAAAGAGTAACTAGGCTTATGTATCAAAGATAAGCTAGTAAAATAGGTACATTTTAAATTTACTTTACATTAATTTTTTGCACATAGACTAAACATACTTAACCCTATTTTATTTCTATAATAGGAACGAATATAAAGTTGTATTGTGAAAGTTTTTATGCACATATAGACGATTTATTCATTCGTTAAAATCATGTTTACCTGTAACAATAATTTTATTTGTAAAATAAAGAATGATAGAAAAGTTATTTTCACACATGTCTAATTATAAAACAAAAATCTTCATTCCAAAAGAAAAGAAATTTAGAATCAAAACCTGTATTTTTATTTTTATTTCAATTCAATGAGTACTAACATTATCAATTTTATATTGCTTAAGTATTTAAAAAACGGTCGAAAAGAAAGCTAGTATTTGTTTTCTCGTCTAATTATTGAGCTCTAAAAATGAAATAAGTCAAGATGTTACAATATTTATTTGTTGCAATCTAAATCCCTATCTCCATTTAAATCTTATTTTTTAAATTAAAGAAAAATATAATTTTAAAATTCTCTACAGAGGAAATATGCATCCTGAAAACGTACTTTGAACTTGTTTGTTGAAGTTTATTCTGTAAAAACAGGGGTATTTTTACTAGTACCACTGTTTTTCGAAATTGATAAACAAAGTGAAGGAACACAAGATCCCGTGTAAATTTTGTTATAGATCCTTGCTTGGTTTTTCAGTTCAAGTTTTCGCTTAGTTAAGCCCTAGTTAGAACTGCATGTATTCTAGAATAATTGTAGAGAACTTATACGACGATATATCATGATAAACAGGTGTAAAATTTTATAGTAATTTGTTGACCTCATTTATTTAATCAATATATATTTCCTAGATAGTTATTTTATGTAAGTCCATAACTGCAGACAAGAGGGACTTTCCCTTTGTCTTACATCTGCTGAGTCAAAAAAAATTACTTATAACTAATAACTTTCAAAAAAGGTGTATTCTTTACAACTTTGTTACATGTGCAAAGACATTTACTAATGCTATAATATTAAAAACTAAGGCACGCGAAATAAAGGTGGTATCAAGTTACTGAAATGATACTGATTAAAATAATGCAAATTATTATCAGTATTTCAAAAAGTACTTTTCATGTTTATATCAGTTTTTGTATAAAGATAATTATTACAAAAGCATAGAAAACCATCTTACCAGGTATATGAAACGCCATCAAAAGGATACTCAGCCCAACACTTTTCACCACGATAAATATTTTATTCTTTTAATCACTAGTAATGTTTCATCTATGGGAATCCCTTTCAGGCCTACTGGCCGCACCAGCGCCGGCAGTATTACAGAACGCCCGTTTGGCATGATGGCCGAAGACCAAGGCAAGGACTTCGATTTCGAAAGGACAGAAATGAAGTACGACTCAACGGGAATGTTCCACTGGTGTCCAGCAAGATCTATAGAAGACTGCATACTGGTAAGGCTCTACAATCTCGAAACTATGCAAAACTGTAAGGATACCATATAACTTTAACTACAGCTTAGAACTTTCTGCTTCAAGTCCAAAACTATTTTTTCTATAGTTATTTTAAATTACAAACTCAAGTAGTTATTTTGCTATAAAGGTATTTAGAGGCCTTTATTTTTCCCATAGTCGTATTTGGATAAAAAAATCCCATGAAAATATTGTAGATTGTGGGGGTTTTTTTAAATAAAAATATTCCATCCCTTTCTGATTTATGCTTAAAGTTCGGTTGAAAAATCTTCTAGGCCCCCCCCCCTTTCTACCCTGCGACTTTGTGGGAAGTCTGAAATTGTTCAGAAAACTCTATATCCTGCACCTCAAGCGTCTTTAAGCTAATTTTGACATTTTTCTTTCTTTTTTTTTCAAAAATTAAAAGATTGCATTTATGCTTTGTGTTAGTGGGTTAGTTATGCCCCTATTGACTAGCTTATGTGTTTTTCAGGACCGCAACCAGGCGGCGATGACGGTGCTGAACAGTCACGTGGTGCTCTGCCTGTTCGCGGACAAGGACTCTCCCTTGATCGGTCTGCGCAACCTCGTGATGCCCTTGCGGGCTAGCAACTTCCACTACCACGAGCTCAAGCACGTGGTTATCGTGGGCAACGTGGACTACCTTAGGAGAGAATGGAAGATGCTGCAGAACCTCCCCAAGATATCCATCCTCAATGTAAGCATTCTATAAATAAGACGGTGGTCTAAGAAAAATAAATACTGTATTTGCGTTGAATTTCTTGAAATAAGTTTCTGCCTTTCTTCAGCTTTTCTTATGGCAGTAAGGAAAAATACTATGGGTTTTTTAGAGGATTTGAGAAGTGAACTAAATTTTGTACCCATAAAATTTTTGGGGTTCTTTTTTATTTCTTTGTTTGTAATGCATACGAAAATCATTTTTAAGTCCCATTGAGGGCAGAAACGTTAAAACATTTGCCGGTTTAGAGAAACATACATGTAAACCCAACTATTTTTTAAAGTTCTAACAAGGTAACAAGAAATTTGAGGATTATCCATCGCGTACGTGGAAATAGAGTTGATGGGACTTTGTTTCATTAATCCTAAGTTTACAATTTACTTTTATGATTCAAATTTTACAATTTTTTACTAGCGTATTTTGTTTAGGATTTTATATTATAAGAAACAAATGCTAAGTAGACTTCGTTAAATTTTTTTTCTAAAATTTCTTATTATTTCCACATTTTTCATTCTGGCGGTTAATATTTGGCATAAAAAATCCCACTAACTAACTCTTATGACGTAAGACAAATTTGCATTCATTAATCTCGTTCTTACAACTAGATTTGATTTTATCCTAAATGTAAAATTGTGTTCCCCTACAAACATACAATTATTTCATAATCCCGAGTTATGACAAAAGCTCCGCCCCATATAATTATCTTTATGAACCTTTCTTCATTAGTCTAACAGCTCTCTCTGTTCCAGGGATCTCCCCTTAGCAGAGCAGATCTACGTGCTGTAAATATCAATTTGTGTGATATGTGTGTCATTCTGTCCGCCAAAATACCCAGTTCTGAGGACCCTACTCTAGCTGACAAGGAAGCAATCCTAGCTTCCCTCAACATAAAAGCCATGACTTTCGACGATACGATTGGTGTTTTGACTCATCGTAAGTGCTCACTCTGTATCTACTATATTTGCCTATTACTATATTTGTAATAAATTAATATTAAGCTAAATTGCGAAAACTTTGGATTGTTTACAAATACCGTGACAATTCTAGGTAAGGTCTAAAAGGAAAATAACTTAAGGTATTGAATTTTGGAGGGGAAAATTAAATATTTCAACCAAAAAATTTACTTTTATCAATATAGGATTAATTCCTATACTCTGTCCCACCTTAACTTGTCAGTGGAGAAAAGGCTACGGCGACCGAATTACAGCCAGAAAACCGGTTCCCAGCCAATCAGCCGGAATAGACTGCCCGTCCAACGCCGTTCTTCCCTACGGACTATATTCATTGGCTTGGATTTAAAGACTTTTAACGAGGATTTAAAGACTTTAAATTAAGTTATATGATAAAAATCCCAATAAACTATAAGGTAGGACAAATTTTTACAAATGTATCTGCATATTATTTATTTTAAATTGCAATACAACCTTGTACTATTTTTCGGGCGGATTGGTACATTCTCTACCTTTCCCAGTGATGACTAGTTAAGGTAGAACGGAGTATAGTGTTAATTAATGTTTTACATGTAGCAAACTAGAAATAAATTTGTTAAAACATTTGCTTTTCTGCCGTACCTGGTACGCCTGTAAAACGTGTTTTTCCTTTAAAGTCTATAGTATGCAGCAAAACCAACTTTAGTGTGATACGCTTTCCGAAGATGTTTGTACTAGTGTTTCATTTCAAATAGTGAGATCCGATTTTTTTCCCTTTTACTCTTATCAAATACAGCCGTTTGTAAAGAAGATAATGTTGATGATGATTTTAATCTTTTTTTGAAGTACAAGAATTTTAAAAAGATTAAAATGTTTTGTTGTAATGATGTCCTTTGTATTGAAATAGTATTGGATACACTGTTAGAAATTTCACCATGTGAAAACGGTTAATGCGACGGCAGCTGACCGACCGTCTGATGCACCGTTAAGTTTACGGTTTGGAAAATTTTTATTCATTGCGGATTTGGAACCGTGGCCAACTGATTAGGTTAAGATACTGTAAAAACAATAGTTTAGCGGTTAAGGAATCATTCATAGCTAGCGAGGTTCCTTAACCGTATAAACAATGGTTTTGCGGTTAAGGAATCTTTCATAGCTAGCGAGGTTCCTTAACCGTATAAACACTGGTTTTGCGGTTAAATAATAATTTATAACTAGCATGATTCCTTAACCGTATAAACACTGGTTTTGCGGTTAAATAATCATTTATACCTAGTTTTGTTTGAAACCTTAAAATTAAATATTTCAGTAATATTTATAACTACGCACTGTCTATCTCCACGAAAATAACAACTCAACTCCAACAAATATCGATATTAAACACTGACACTGTCTAGCTCATAGAGGAGATATAACAATGGAGTGAGCTTTCCCATTGTATCGCCTTCAAAAAAGAGTAACCATCACCGGCATGGGCTCCTGGCGACGATTGGCATGTTATCGCTTTATTGGCAATTCCATGACTATTAAAGGTTATAAAATTATCTGAAAAATTTCGTGATTTAGAAGTAGTAATTTCGTAGTGATCATGCAGAAACACTAAATATTTTTATTGTAGTTTTTTTTTCTAATTTACTCTAAGTTTTAATAGAGGAAATATATTGAATAAAATGGGCCTTGACCTTACAATGGATGTTTTATTTTATTTTAATGTGTGTAATTAAAATTTTTTTGCTACATTTTAGTGTTTTACTTAAAATAAGAATGTTTACAATTTTTGGGCCCAGAACAAAGTATTCTACCTCTCTAAAATCGTTCGTGCGTTTTCAAAAATATTAACAAAAATTTTCACATTTTTGCAATCAATATGGTCTGGATAGGGGCTAAAAATTAAGCATAAACTGAGTGTGCATATCCCACAGTGATAATTTTATTAAAAGATTTTTTAAGGAAGGAATTGGAATGAAGACAATATTCTCTTTGCTCTTTTCATTCTGTGTCTTTTTATTTGCTCCTCGGTATAGTGCTGCAGTTTATTTTAGATGAAACTCAAGGAGCACTGCTCATGATGAGTAGCAAAATTTTCGGGGGAGGGGTTAAAGTTCACTATCTGAAGTTAAAGGGAGAAAAACAGTTTGCTTTATACTAAGCATCATGTCGAGGGAGATTTATGTCAACTAATATAAGTCCTTTTGATTCTTTCAGTTTCTAAGTTGGAGATTTTCTTTTTGTTTTCAGTTATCACAGCTCGTTCCAGGAGGATTTGCATTTTTAAGAGAGAGATAATTGGTATTTCTTGATGTCCAGACAAAAATCTCGAAAGTGATTCCTTTCATTCAGTTTCATGACTTTCTTCCCTTCCTAAAGGAATTTTTCTTTAAAAATGAGAATAAATGCCAGCTTTGTCTAAAAAATGGCTACTAAATACCAAATTTAAGGTGAAAGATGCATGTATTTTCACATTTAATCTTAGCATAAGCTTGAAACATAAAATAAATGAAATTTTTTTATAAATAGATATATACATCCAATTTTAGTTTACTTAAATTGAAAATTAATCAGTTGTATAACAAGCTTTTTTGAGGGAAAATTTTAAAGCCAGACAAAGAAGAGATGATTGAACAGTTCCATTTATCCTCACAGCTCTTGTCTTATTCATTCTCATACCTACTCATTTCAAGAAAACTTAAAATAAGCTTAGAAAATAACCATACATTTTAACCATATGAATTGTCAACTATACTTACAAGTATATTTTAATATAGAGTAAAGATTTAGGCTTTAGTTCATTTTTTAAATACTCTCGACAGAAAGGAGACAAAAAATTAATTTTTGGTATAAGAAAACACATTTAGTAGTCCTGTTAACACATAAATGGAAGTCAGTGTTAATTGATACAATTTATTAAATGGTGTGTAGGAATCACTGTATTCTGCTTGGAATATCAAACCTTCAAAATGAAGTTAGTACATAAAAATTTAATGGTCCCATTCATCCCCCAATCTCCCCTACTGTATTTGCTCTTGTGCTACATTCTTTAGATGCTGAAATAATAAAATGTAATTGAAGCACAATTTTTATTGATATGTAACAGGAAATTTTAGTAAAAAAGTGCAATCAAATAAGATGTTTACACTCTTACAATTTAAATTACACATTTCAAGTTTTCAAAAAGATTAAGGCTCAATAGAAAATCAAAGAAAAGTCAAATTATCTCATCAATAGACAAAATATATGTCTAACAGTCTTATCTCGTTTGGGCATTCAAACAAATTCTGCACTTCTGGGACATTTGAAAGTAAAATTAAAATTTTTAATGTAACTAAATTAGGTGACAAAGAAAAAATCACAAGAACTTTTAATAATAATTTCAACCACAAAAATTAATGAGAGTATCCAAATTATGTACAATAAAATACAGTTCGTTATTTTTGAGTAGAGGTAGAGCTAAAAACCTTTTGTTACATAATCCATAATCAAATCATGCAAGAATAAGTTAGTACAAATCTGAATGTATGCAGGAGTAATTAAAAGGCATGGTAATTTTACAATCTGTATTTTCCTTAAAGAAATTTTATGGTAGTAAAAATGTGCAGGATTGAAAATGTTTCAAATGTTATGTTAATCTTCAATAAGAAAATATTATATCTCTAATTCCTAATTTAAATTACTGAATCAATTAATTACCTTCTAATATAATTACCTGGAAAAAACTCGAAAGTTATTTACAAATGTATTCGAGAAGTACAGATTTTACATTTTATTTAATACAACAGTTAAAGACTTACCAAAAGTTTATCTTGTAAAAAAATTAAAAAGTTTATTCAACGAACTAAATCTTTAAAAATACCTACTCTCTAATTACAAGGTTCTTAACAATAAAAAAATAGCACAACAATTTTTCATTTATATATACAGTGTCTCCAAATCTAATAGTTATTAACATTCAGTAGGTACTTTTTGCTTTTGACTTAAACATAGTATGGATTGTCACTATTTGATGGTCACTGTTCTCCAGAAGAATATTTTTATATAGATTACAAAATACAGTATAACTTTACTTCAAAACAATTTAGTTGTTAATTATTTAATTTCCATCTATCAGAATGGTTATTTTAACAAAAGATAGCTAACTCAGCTTTTATAGAAAAATGTTGACTTCTTCACTATTCGACAGTAATTCTTCAAATACACGCCATTAATGGAGTTGGTACATCATTTTATAAACACAGTTTTCCCTATGCAGTATTTCTTTCGTGGATTCACAAAGAACAGCATTTCTATTTCATATGAAATAAAAAAAAACAATTATTAGCATGTGATCACATAAAATGGAAACAATTATACAAGAAAGAATTTAACAGTATAATTTTATTACGTTTTAAATTGAAAAATTGAAATGTTTATATTCATATTCCGTTAATTTTTATTTCAATGTAAATTTCTAAATTTATTTGAAATCGCTTAAAACAAAAAAAACCTTCTCGCGGAAGAAAATTATTATCTAGTGAAAAGGAAAACAAGAGAATAAGAATTCTTAAAATATGGGATTCCCTAAATGCAGGAGAAAATGCGTAATTCAGCTAAATAAGAACAAGCAAAATACTTAAGAAAAGAATTATAAATACATTTATCCCGGTTTCATTCAAGAATTACAAGTAATTGGTAAATTGTAATCTGGGTAAAATATAATTGAACGAATTATGAATTAAAAGCACAAATCAAACAATATCATATTTCTTACAACTGAAATAACCATGAAAAATCTAATGAGAAGCAAAGTAGTAAACAATAAATAAGAAAGATATAAAAAGTTGAGTGATATAACTTTCACTGAATTAAAAAAAATATTGAATATTTACCTTCTTAATTCCAATCTTGAATTGCCTTTGCAAGTCTATCCAAAATTCTTGATCTGAAACTGATATCAACTAAAAATAAAAACAAAAGCTGGCCGTCGATTTGAGTAACATGGGAAAAAATGGCGGCGGCGGCAAATTTCGAGCTCAAGTGGATTGGCGAGCGATTGGGCGGCGGCGGTGTGACGTTTTGGCGGCGGATGTGACGATTTTGGCGGCGGAAGTGACGTTTTCCCATTGCCTTAATGTTAAACGATGTTTGCCCCTATTTAGGTTTGCTATTGCTCACTCCACTGTTATATCTCCTCTATGGTCTAGCTCATAGAGGAGATATAACAATGGAGTGAGCTTTCCCATTGAATCGCCTTCAAAAAAGAGTAACCATCATCGGTATGGGCTCCTGGCGACGATTGGCGCGTTATCGCTTTATTGGCAGTTTCAAAACTAAGAGGTCATAAAATGATTTAAACAATTTCGTGATAGTTTTGTAGTGATTATGCAGAAACTCTAAATATTTTTATTGTAGTTTTTTTTCTAATTTACTAACTTTTAAAAGTGGAGATATATTGAATAAAATAGGTCTTGACCTTACATTGGATGTTTTATTTTATTGTGTGTAATTAAGAATCATTATATTCCATTTTAGTGTTTTACTTAGAATTCAAATGTTTATAATTTTTGAGAAAAGTATTTTACCTCTCTAAAATCGTTTTTGCATTTTCAAAAATATTAACAAAATTTTTCACATTTTTGCAATCAATATCAGTGATAGGGGCTAAAAATTAAGCATAAACTGAATGTGCACAGCCCACAAGGATAATTTTATTAAAGATATTTTAGGGGAGGGGTTGGAATGAAGACCATTTTCTCTTTGCTCTTTTCATTCTGTGTTTTTTATTTGCTCCTCGATACAGTGCTGCAGTTTATTTTAGATGAAACCCAAAGATCAAAGAGAGTGAATTAGTATTTCTGATGTCCAGACAAAAATCTCGAAAGTGATTCCTTTCATGCAATTATGATTTCATGCACTTTCTTGCCACCCTAAAGGAATTTTTCTTTAAATTTGAGAATAAATGCCAGATTAGTCTAAAAAATGGCTACTAAATACCAAATGTAAGACGAAAGTTGCATGTATTTTCACATTTAATAATTTCTTTAGTTTGAAACATTAAATAAAGGAAATTTTTTATAAATATTACATCAAATACATCCAATTTTAGTTAACTTAAATTAAAAATTAATAAATGAGTTGTATAGCAAGCTTCTTTAAAGGAAAGTTTTAAAGCCAGAAAATGAAGAGATGATTGAACTGTTCCATTCATCCTTACAGCTCTTGTCTTATTCATTTTCATACCTACTTATTTCTAGAAAACTTAAAATAAGCTTAGAAAATAACCATAAATGTTTACCATATAAATTATAAAATATACTTACAAGTAAAATTTAATATAGAGTAAAAATTTCAGCTTTAGTCCATTTTTTAAATTAAATTTAAAGAAAGAAGACGAAATATTTATTTTTGGTGTAAGAAAAACTTTTAGTAGTCCTGTTAACACAATAATGGAAGCTGGTGTTAATTAATACAATTTATTAAATGGTATAGAAATCACTATATTCTGCTTGGAATATAAAACATTTAAAGTGAAGTTAATACATAAAAAATTTAAAGGTCCCATTCTTCCCCCAATCTCCCCTACTGTATTTTCTCATGTGCTACATTCTTTTGATGCTGAAATAATAAAATATAATTGAAACACAATTTTTATTAAAATGTAACAGGAAATTTTAGCAAAAAGTCAATCAAATAAAAAGTTAACACTTTTACAATTTAAAATACACATTTCAAGTTTTCGAAAAGGTTAAGGTTCTTGAAGTACAATATCAATCGAAAATCTAAGTCGAACAAATTCTACCCCTCTGGGACATTTGAAAGTAATATTAAAATTTTTACAGTAACTAAATTGGGTGACAAAAAAAATCACAAGAACCTTGATTAAAAATTTAAACCATAAAAATTAATTAGAGTATCCAAATTCTGAACACTTGAATACAGTTCTTTTCTTCAAGTAAAGTTAAGAACTTTTTGTTATAATCCAAAATCATGCAAGACTAAACTAGTAAAAATCTAAGTTAGTACAAATCTGAATGGATGCAGAAGTAATTAAAGTGCATGGTAATTTTACATTCTGTAATTTCCTTAAAGAAATGTTATGGTAGTAAAAATATGCAAGATTGTCAAAGTAGGGCATATGCAAATATTATGTTAGACTTCAATAACAAAATGTTATATCTCCAACTTCTAATTTAAATTACTAAATTATATAATCAAAACCTAAATCCTTACAAAGAATATTCATAAAAAAATCCCTGAAATTATTTACAATATGTATTAGAGAGTAGGGCAGATTTTACATATTTTTTAATACTACAAACCATACTATTACCAAAAGTGTAGCTTGTAAAAATTAAAAAGTATATTCTAGGAACTAAATCTTTAAAAAACCAACTCTCAAATTACAAAGATTTAGCAATAAAAAAAGCACAAAAATTTGTCATTTATAAACAGTATCTCCAAATCTAGTAGTTATTTACATTTAGTTGGTACCTTTTGATTTAAACATAGTATGGATTGTCACTATTTGATGGTCACTGTCCTCGGAAGAATATTTTTATATAGATTACAAAATACAGTATAACTTTACTTCAAAATAAATTAGCAGATGATGAATTTATTAATTTCCATCTTTAAGAATGGTTATTTTCCTCAAAAGATAACTCAGCATTAATAGAAAAATTTTAAGATGACTTCTTTACTACTTGACAGTAATTCTTCAAATACACGCCATCAATGAAGTTAGTACATAATTTTACAAACACAGTTTGCTCTCTTCAATATTTCTTTCATGTATTCACAAAGAACAGCATTTATATGAAATAAAAAAATAATTATTAGCATGTGATCACATAAAATGTAAATAATTACGAGAAAAAATTAGCAGTTAATTTATTACTGTTTAATGACACATTGAAGTGTTTATAATTCGTATTCCCATTAATTTTTTATTTCATTATAAATTTCTTAATTTAATTAAAATCCAATTCAATTTAAAACAAAAAAACCTTCTTGCTCAAAAAAATTAATATGTAGTTAAATGGAAAACGAGAGAATAAGAATTCTTAAAATATGGGATTTCCTAATGCAAGAGAAAATGCGTAATTAAGCTGAATAAGAACAAGCAAAATACTTAAAAAAAGACATATTCAATCAAAAATTACAAGTTATTCGTAATTTATAATCTGGGCAAAATATTATGTTATAGGAATTTAAAGCACGAACAATATCGTATTTTTTACAACTGAAATAAATATGAAAAAGCTTAATTGAGAACTGAGAAGCAAAGTAAACAAAGCTAACAAACATATAAAAAGTTTAGTAATATAACTTTCACTGAATTTTAAAAAATATTGAATATTTACCTTCTTAATTCCAATCTTGAATTGACTTTGCAAGTATATTCAGAATTCTTGATCTGAAACTGATTTCAACTAAAAATAAAAACAAAAGCTCGCCGTCGATTTGAGTAACATGGAAAAAATGGCGACGGCGGCAAATTTCGAGCTCAAGTGGATTGGCGAGCGGTTGGGCGGCGGCGGTGTGACGTATTGGCGGCGGATGTGACGTTTTGGCGGCGGAAGTGACGTTTTCCCATTGCCTTAATGTTAAACGATGTTTGCCACTGTTAAGGTTTGCCATTGCTCACTCCACTGTTATATCTCCTCTATGGTCTAGCTCCTCGAAAGTAACAACTCAACTCTTAACAAATTTCGCTGATACTTTTAACATTGGTCAACTTTCGTGGATATAGACACTTAGTTATAACTATTACAGCTAAAAAAACAGAATTGTGAAATTTATAAATAAAAAATTCATATTATTATTGAAATAATGAAGTTAGATAATCAAAATAAGTTTGCATAATTTATGTAATAAAAATGTAAATATTAAAGTGCTAAACTGAAATGATCTTTCATTATGAAACCAGTGGTCTGTCCAAGGCAAACTTTACTACCATTTTCGGTACCTTCAAAACTTTTTATAAATAGGTTCTTTCACAAATTCAGTTTTAGTAAAACACCTATACAAAATACATTTTGAAAAAAAACATTCTCTATGAAGCTGTGTTTGAAGTTTGTTATTTTGACTGAAATGTTCACAGATTCTCAGAATTTTTTTTACCAAATTAGCAATTAATTTTCACAAAATAGGTACCTCTTAAAAAACCTAGACAGACCCCTGAAAACAAGAATATTTAATTTTAAAGTTAAAGAAAGTATGAGTAAGTAAGATTAAATTAAGTATTAAAGTAAGATTTATAAAACAATAAATTTCAGATGGATAATAAAAACACATGACAAATAGTTCATATTATTTTACTCCACAGTCCAGGAGTCAATTTTTATTAAACACCACTTTTCTCAGAAGTGGTCACATCAAGGATTAGAAAAAATGTAAGACAGTCAAAATTATGTAAAACAGATGAAAATGCTGCTTTACAACTAAATACTTAATCTTCGTATAATGTTTGTAAATAAAGTCAAAATGTGCTTGTATTTCACTTCCTGCTTCCGCACACTCCCTCCCATTGCCAGCGGTATCTGGTGGGGAAGTGAACAAGCCGAACAGTGGAGGAGTAGTCATCAGCGGCTGGGTAGGTACCGTCAAGGGTGGGCCTGAAGCACTTGTTGGAGTTGGGATTCCCCATTTTAAGAACCACTGATGGATCATACACGAGGATCATCTGCATAAGCTGAAGATAGCAGGAACGCTGGCTTGCAGCGATCTTGAGGTCACAGAAAGTGAGGGAGAAACCTGCAGGAGATGTCGGGGACTGGAAAGTATCAGTAGACGAAGGGCTACTTCCAGAACGGGTAAAATGTCGCGGATGACTCCAGGGGAAGGATGGCGATTCCGAACAGCTCCGGGAATGCACAGAAAACCTTCCTGTGGATGTAAGTGGAATTATTCCACTAACTCATCGGCCTGTGGGTGGCAAGCGATGGAGCGGCAGTGCTGGGTACCTAGTAGCTGGGCAAGGGCACGGAATAGAGGTGAGTAGCAGGAACGCTGGCTTGCAGCGATCTTGAGGTCACAGAAGGCGAGGGAGAAACCTGCAGGAGATGTCGGGGACTGGAAAGTATCAGTAGACGCCGGGCTACTTCCGGAACGGGTAAAATGTCGCGGATGACTCCAGGGGAAGGATGGCGATTCCGAACTGCTCTGGGAATGCACAGGAACCTTCCTATGGATGGTCCACCATCAACAGGCAGTAGGACGAGTCCATCAATGTTGGGAGTGGGACGATAAACTCTAGGTGCAAGTCGTCGAACCGCTGGGAAGGCTCAAAGGTGGAGGGTGCACGCATGTGCCTGTGCAAGTCCCTGGGTAGAACAAGTAAAAATTAGTCAAATGAAATAGAAACTAAATATACAACACTTTTTGGACGGCAAAACCTGTTTCATTCCAAGTTAAATACAACAAAATCACTTTTTCTGTTTTGAAATTTTACCTGTGAGTGGTAAGCAGCAGCACTGGATACCAAGTAGCTGGGCAAGGGCATGGACTGTTGCAGGATCACTTGCTCGATCACTACCCCAAGCTCTGATGAGTTAAATATTAATGTCCCTGAAGTTACAAATAAATAAATCAGTGTTAGTGAAAATAAACTACATAAGAATAACAAGACTAAGAATTAAAGTTATAAATATGTTCAGTGGGGTAGCCAGAAAAAAATTTCGGAGGGGGATGTTGATATTGAAATTTCGTTTTTTGTGTGGTCGTAAAAACACTTTCGAATCACAAATCATGCGCTGTAAGATCACATCCAATAGAAGCCCGTTTTCTGATCACGTGAAAACAGTAAACACAATGGTTTTCATGCGCTTCAAATGATTTAAAACACATTTTTGAATTTAAAAATCAGAAATTTTGGAGTTTTAAACCATAATGTATCTGGTTGAGAGTACCAGGTAGACAGAACACAGATTAACAGTAACAGGTTTAATTAGCTTATAGAATTAATACAAAAGGGTGCTTTCGCAAAAGCGAACCCAAAAAGCGGACCGCAGCCGCTCTTCTTTCACAGAGAATCTATCAAGTTCTCGCGCGTTGAGTAGTTAACATCCTTCTCCCGCAGGAGGAAAATATAATATACAGACTAGACACCGATGTGTATTTAAGGAAGCGGCACGAATCCTCCACATGTACCAAAAAGTATAAAATTAAGCGGCACAGCTTGGATATACGTCGACCAGCCGCCATGTTTACCCACAGCTCAAATGATGACACACAACAATATAGATCTAATTTGACCTGTGAGTAAACATGGCGGCTGGTCGACGTATATCCCAGCTGTGCCAATTAAGCATATACCTCACTCATGCAAATACCTCATTCAGCTTTAGAAAATGAGTCAAAAATGTAAATCAACCAAATGAACGTGGTGCAATATATTGGTTAATATAACTGAGAATAATAAAGTGAAATGTTCAATTTGACTTACTTCATAAGCGTCCATGTCGACATCAATCGGCTTACCGCACTTAACATGGCAACAATGCTAAAAAGAAAGAAAATATCTGGAGTTTTCATCAAATTTTATTTAAAATATGGAAGTATGGTCGGCAAATTTAAGAACTCGTATTAATTTATCCTCCTTGTCCAAAATGCAAAGTGAATCAAGCTGATTCTGCCCATATTTTTTATTCTGTATCGATTGTGAAAAGAGCCAGTTGTACTCGGATCTTACTGCTATGCTGCTTTGGAGTATTTAAAAACGCACGGGTTTATGGACTTGGTCAAGATGTTTTTGTTGACCATATACAGTATACATACGTTATTAAAAAATTAAATGAAATTTTTATGTTAAACATAAAAATAATTAAGGCAATTGCTTTCAAACTTTGGGTTTTAAGGTGCATATTTCGGACATTCTGCGCCAAACACAATGTTAATTTTGTTTCAAGGAGTTATGCAGAAAAATTAAAGCCAGAAACACAACTTGATTAAGGTGAATAAAATCGGCAAGTAATTAAAACAAGACACAAGCATCAACAACTCAACTCTCGTTCAATTGTTCATTTCATGGAGGAGGCTGCCGTGTTGACGTGAATTTTTTTTGCTGATGATATCAGATTTGAATCGGTTAATTCTTATAAGAAAATTCATGTAATATTGTACTTTAATAATTAATATTATTAATGTTTGAAATCAACAAGTAATTAAAACAAACTCTACTTGTTATACCAAAAGAATAACATTGTCAGGAAGGGCTCAGGTCATCATGTGCCTAGAAAAAAGTTTATAAAAGCTTTTAGACTGACAAAATGGGGAACAGCTTTAGAATAGGTCTGCTTTTGGACAACCGTTTTCAGCCACCGGCAGCTGAAAACCCCGCTGCCATGTTTACCCAGGCTCAAAAAACTAAAACACTACTTACTTACAATAAGTATGATTTTTGCGAAGCACATAAAGATCCAACTAAAGTGCGACTTAAATCTAATAGCATCTTTAACCTTCCAGCGGGCGCGCCTATCTCCTAGATACACAATTGTAGGTTAAAGAAGCGAATCCGGCCTGCAGATTTTCACGCCAAATTTGGGAATAACAATTCAATGATCTAATGCCATTGGTTTTCCCACTTGGTGACAAAAAAAATCGCCAAATTCAGCTTGCGGGCCAGATTTGCTTCTAGTACCCAATTATAAAATGCAAATTTTCAAACATGTAATTTAAAAACAAAGTTGTAAGGGGCCATTCATTAATTACATAAGGGTCCCAAGGGGGAGGGGGGTTGGAAAAATCTCTACATACCCTTACTTGGGGGTGGGGGGGTCAAACCCATTCTTACGTAAGATTTTCCAAGTTAACGTAAACAAATTACAATTATTCTAATCAAATTACTATTGAATAACCTCAGAAAAACTAAAAAAGGCTGAAGATCACGGTTAATATCAAAGCTTTTATTTTTTAAAAATAGAAATATCAGTATGTATCTTTTTTGTAGCAAGTTAAGATAAAAAAAACTGATGAATCCATCTTGCAGTTGTCAAAAGGCGAAACAAAACAAAAGCAAAAAGAGAGATCTTTCTTAGTTTTGGTTTCAACTTTTTTATTCGAATATTTTATTATTTTGATAAGCGAAATGGAATCTTACGTTAGAATAGGGGGGAGGGGTTTGAAAAATCTTACGTACCCTTATATGGGGGTAGGGGGGGTTAAAAATTGCCAATTAAAATTGCCTTCCTTGAACAGTCGCGCGGATCTCAAAAACACAAACAGCAGATTTGTAGAGACAAGGCTCAACTTGGTAGAGAATTAACGGTAAATTTTAAGAATCCGGGCCATGCATGGCCCAAGGCGTAATTTATACAACCAAGTGCATCTCGAGTGTATTTTTCAGATACGCGCACCCGCCTGATTTCAATTTGAAATGATACGTTAAGAGGAACACTGATAGACTTTAAGTGAAATACTTTTTAGAAACTTTTCTAACTTACCACATCCGGATTTGAACAGAAATTCAAATTCGCACGCATACGCAAAGAATTCGCGCGGGGATTCCCCTATTCACGGCTTGAAGTTAAAGTTACAGTAGGTAGCTGGCGCCAGCCGAAGTGTGGCTGTATTATAGCTGCCTACAGGCCCAAACAAACGGGAAGACAGTTCCGTGAGTATCAAAGTTAAAAATACATTATACATTTGATTTCAATAAAGTACAATACATACCTTTATACAAAAGAATTAACTGATTGATATTCTGATCAGCCAAAAGAACGTTCTCCTCCCTGCATCACACATCCATCGTGCTCGTGCCAGTGGCATAGGCCAGTGGCTGGTGCATCGTTGGCGGGGGCATGAGAGTTGATTCATTGATTCTTAAAACCCTGAAAAAAAACATATAAAACTGGGGTTTTTTTAAATTAAGTGGTTTTCTCCTTTATAATAAATAGGCTCTTCAAATTTTAGTAAGTTCTTTCTATGTTAAATGTGTTCTGTCAAAATAATGTCAGTATTTCCATAGCTAAGTGGGTTTTTTCAAAGTTTGTCAGTTTTCTGAAAAATTAATGTTTTTATTTTTATTTTAAAGTGTTAATTTATCACTTGTATGAGATAGGTGACAAATTTTGGATCAAAGTTGGAATCTCTAAGATATTCTTTTACATATTTCGTGATTTATTACTAGTTAAAAACGTTTCCGTATTACTTGAATAAAAGTATTTTGCTTGAGATCAGTGTATGAAATTTTAATATGTTGTACCTGGCGTTATGCGGTTTAAAACGGTGTATTGCATTAAGGTGGTCGTCATGCAGTAGGCACTCTACAGTAGTCCGAAGTTTCTCCGTAATATTCAAATGACACTATATTAAAATTAATAAATCGATCAATATATGACGGAATCTTATAGTATACTTAAATATGTGCATTATATTAAATTTTTGTTCAAATCGCGCTATAATTATGGTAGTTATTAGAGTTTGAAAAAAAAGTCGACTGCGCTCGAAAAAAACACAAGTCCTCTTTTCGCTTATAAATCTATAATTATTATTCTAATTTTTTTTTTGAATTTACTTAGGATTAAAGGACCGTTGTGGGAATGTTTTTCCAGAATTACGGGATTCCATGGTGATTATGACGTAATTTGTGATTTAAATAGCTGGATGGAGCTTACTTGTCCATAACGCGAATGACTCTGGAATATTTCCCAGATCTCAGTTCAAAGTTTGTTTACTCTTCGCTTCACATGCAAGTGCTTTACATCGTTGGAAAGATCATTAAAAATGTTTATAGGAATGCTTATAGGCTTATGTTCTCCATATTGGGGGATTTATTAAGGTTGAAAGAAATTTCGTTTTCCGTGAAATTTTTTCCCGAAAGTAATTCCAATAATTTGAGATTTTAATATGTTGTAGTAGGCCTTTATACAAACAAAAGTATGTATCGCATTAAGGGATTGATGAATTAGTTCTCCACTGATAAATTATTCAAGTTTTTTTACTGTATTATTTATGTATACGACCCCCTAATGATGTCAGCACCTTGAAAATTAAAAGATTGTGCGGTTCACTCCATGAACGACATCGGAAGTAGAGGTATAATAATTAAAGTACGTACATTGTACTCACTGAAATTGAGAAAACACCATTTAATTTTATTGAAACCAGGTTTAAAATTTGAAAAAAAACACAATAAAAATTTAAAAAATATCCTAAAATCTTTTTAACTTTTAAAAAAAATACTGAAATTTACAAAATTCTCCTTAATTCTTTATAACCATATAGTTTGAACTTGAAGCGTCATAAATTTTTAAAAAATCCATTCAATAAAGAAAAAACCCACTGAAATTTGAAAAACACTCCCTTAATTATTGAAATCTGGTTTAAATTATGAAGAAAAAAATCTCATTCAACTGAAGTTCTTGGTATGTTGTTTCGTTTAATGTTTTTCTTCAATATTAAAACTAAATCTGCCAAAATCTTGATTTTTCTTGAAAAAACCTAAAACTGGGTCCATAATGAGGGTTTTTCACATGTATTTTCTTGGAAAAACTAATTGGGTCCTACCCAGCCAACCCTGGGCAGAGGTGTTCTCGAGTTTGGATTAGGATTTTAAGAACTATATATTATGTGGCACGGAGTAATTATAATCAAGCCTATGTTATATATACCTTGGGTTCTTTAAGAAAAGATGGCGCCACGAAACACGAAAATGGTTCCTTAACCGTTTTTGATGAGAATGGTTCGTTAACTATTGGCTTTTCAATTTAACGGTTCGAGAACCTTATTTTAAATGGTTATTCGACCTTTTTGTCTGAAAAAAGTAGAATAACCATTAAAAATATGGTTATTTGACCGATTTCCTTAAGGAATTTCTAACAGTGTATGTAAATATTGGATACGCTTCAAATTGTGAATGAATCTGGATAAATAAATAATTTAAGTGAAATAAAACCAGTAAACTGAATTTCTGAGAATAAATTCTTTTTCTATCTGCATTCGATGAGTTTTCTACTTTGCATTCTAGCTCTAGATTTTTTTTATAAAACAGCTAAATTTAAAATAGTGGGTATATTTATATTACCGGTCAAGCAATTCCTACGTTCCTATTTATTCTAGGCAATTTTCCTGTTTTTTTTCTTTCGGTTGAATAAACTTTTCTTTTTACAAAAAACCGATTTTTAATGCTTTCCCGTTCCTCATCGAACTTTGAACTGTAATAGAAATTTTTTTACTATCAAACAATGTAACTGTGAAAGTATTTCAAATGTATGAGAATACTGAAATATTTTTTGTTATTTGCGTTAAAAAATAATGTTGATATTATAAGTAAAAGGAACGATTTTAAACTTTTCATCACATCTTATTTCTTTCATTTTATTTAATTTCTTCAACCTGTTTTTCTATATTTCTATAGCCAACTAGGTTATTTCTATAGTTGTTTTATATACATACTAGCGCTAAAGCGCTAGACCCGACTTTTCCCGGGCGCAGTAGCGCTGACGCGCTAAACCCGGGCTTCGCCATAGCCTTCTTCGCTCTAGAAGGCTATGGCTTCGCCCAGGTTTCAGTTTGTTTATAAATATCAGCTGGTGCGTTACAGATGGGCTTCGCCAGTCCATTTTTAAAGAAAATTATTCTCGTGTGTTGCAGATGGACTTCGCCAGTCCATTTAAAAAAAATTCTGGTGTGTTCAAGATGGGCTTCGCCAGTCCAAATGTGGAAATAGTTAAATAGAGGATCCATTTTTATGTTTATGCTACAACAATGGATGTTAAACTACAACAATAGATTTCAATCCACAACAATCGATAATATGCCTACAACAATTAAAGTTACAACTTATCTTTTTATATTTACAACAATGTGGTTTTGCCCTGAAGTTAGGTATGAAATATTGGTTTTTAAGCATAAAATTGACCAAAAAAGTTATTAAGATGCTTCGATTTTAATTTTTTTTATTCAGAAACCTTCCTTGGAGCGAGTAAATCAACGTGGTATAGTTTAATAGTTAATGTAGGTTCGAAAAGTTTAAAACTATAAAGGACATACATACAGACAGACATTCATTTTTATATATATAGAAGACTAGCGCTGACGCGCTAGACCCGGGCTTCGCCCGGGTTTCACTTTTTTAATAAATATCACCTGGTGGGTTACAGATGCGCTTCGCCAGTCCATTTTTAAAGAAAATTATTCTGGTGTGTTACAGATGGCCTTCGCCAGTTCATTTTCATAGAAAATTATTCTGGTGCGTTACAGATGGGCTTCGCCAGTCCAAATGGGGAAATATTTAAATATAGGATCCACTTTTATGTTTGTGCTACAACAATGGATTCTAAACTACAACAATCGATTTCAATCTACAACAATCGATAATATGCCTACAACAATTAAAGTTACATCTTCTCTTATGATATTTACAACAATGGGGGGTTTCCATGAAGTTAGGCATGAAATATGGGTTTTTAATCATAAAATTGACCAAAAAAGTTATTGGGATGCATCGATTTTAAATTATTTTTATTCAGAAACCTTCCTTGGAGCGAGTAGATCAACGTGATATAGTTTAATAGTTAATATAGGTTCGAAAAGTTTAAAACTATAAAGGACATACATACATACATACATACAAACAAACAGACATTCATTTTACATTCATTTTTATATATGTTACCGCTAAAGTTGATAATTAGTTATTCTGAAGAATACCTAGGTAAACTTAAGATTAACTGATTTCTGTCGTTAATGTGCGGATTTTTGAGTTTTTCGCATTTTACCTAGGGAATCTACACTATAACGGCCTCTTGATAGTTAAAGTTCAAAATAGTTTCTTTCGTTCAATACTTTCTGTTAAAATGTTGAGGTGCTTACTGCGCCATGCGCTTACCCCTGCGCAGTTGGGTTTCAATACGTAGTTTGTTGTCATATTTGGTGTTTTGATTTCAAATTTAGTGCGTAGCACTGGTAGTTGTCATGTTGAATGTTAAAACAAAATAATACAAGCAAGTAAGTACTGTAAATTTATATGATTAAGTACAGTATATTACTACTAAAACGGGTATTTTGAAACAATTGTGTTGAAGCTCCGACTTCAGAGTGACAGAGATTTCTTTCAACGAAAGCAAATGTCCCAGCTGTTGAAATATCTTTTCAACAAACGTTAATTCAACAATCGCTGGAACCTGGGCAAGGGTTTAACATATGTAATCGATCGCGAATCCTAGCAATAGTTAAGGGCAGGCTGCCAGCCGATTACACCGCGCTTTCATTAAGATTTGCTAGTTTAAGTGCTCATTGAAATACGCTGTCAAATCGAGATCGAAAACCACAATTGATACAAATCTCAGTTGGTACTTTAATATTCTATTATTATTGTTTTTATATTCTAGTTTTAAAATTGCTATTTCATTACTATTTTTGTGGGATTTGCGTGTTTTGTGTAATATGAAAAAAGTACCGATCCCCCTTTTTTGATTCGTCATTGTTACTGTTTACCCCCAAAACGAGTTTGGTTATAGTTAGGGCAGGGGGGTTTGGGGGGGCGGCAGCCCCCCCAACCTCCTTAAACTTTTTATAAAATAAAATTTTGTACTTTAACGGATCACCCCCGTTAATATGTAAAATAACTGATTACAGGTAGTATGCAGATTAACGAGTGTCTAGTCGGTAGGGTGCAGAATACCTAGGTAATTTCAAGATTACCTAGGTAATCTTAGAAATTGAAAAAAAATTCGCTCTTTAACGGATCACCCTCGTTAATCTGCAAATTACCTAGGTTATCTGTAAATTAACTGATTTCCGGACTTTAACTGTAACATATATATAGAAGATTAAAAGTTTATTTCACTCTTTAGCGCTGAACCAAATTAATAACTGGCAATTATTAAAATAAGAGCTTTATAGGGTCAGAAATTGAGAGAAGGAGATGAAAACTTTCGCCTTTTCTCATTTTATAATTATAATTTGAAATCCTTCTCTTTTCTGTTCCCTTTTTTAACCTGATTATACCCTTTTCCCCTTATTATTCAATCGATATCTTGAATTAAATCCGTTTCACATAAATGTTTATTATTTATTTCCGTAGACGAGGCCGGTCGAGACGGAATGTCACCTTTAGGCAGCCCAATAGTTTTACAAAGAAGAGGCTCAGTATATGGTACGAATGTTCCTCTCATCACTGAACTAGGTAATTATATTTCGTCTTAAAGCTATGTTTAAGTTGAGAAATTTACTAATTTACATGTTTTTAAAGGCTATACCCATATTTGATTATTTCTTTACAGTAAACGACACAAATGTACAGTTTTTAGACCAAGATGATGACGACGATCCAGATACGGAATTGTATCTCACACAACCATTTGCGTGCGGTACTGCCTTTGCTGTATCTGTACTTGATTCACTGATGAGTACGGTAAGCTTTGTTATAAAAAAATTCCTTAAATTTTATCTGTTTTAATACTTTTTCTTAAGTTTAGATGTATATGGTTATGGGTATTTAATTCTAATTTTAAATGCATCAAAATATCCTTGTTTAAAAATAAATTACCAATTTTCCTCCTTACCCATCTATCAATTAAAGCTAGATAACATTTAACGTTTCAAAAAGATAAAATAATGAATACTTATCCAGTCTTAATAAATATACGCGTGAAGGATGTTCATTTAATGATACATACCATTAACAGACAAGTAAAAATAGTGAAAGGATTGCTCTTTGGGGTATGTCTTTATTACATAAAGTGGATCGTTTTTCACGTTTGGACTGGATCCAAACACAAATCCGGGAGACGAAAAGCTTATGGAAATGTAATCTTAATAGATGGAACTTCATTTATCTCCATTTCTATTTGCTTAATGTTGAGCTGACAGTGCTTCAATTCTCATTTGTTCACTAATAAAAATGTACTATGGTGCTGAAATATATCTCGACATTTTATCTGTAGTCTAATGAAAGCTTTGGGGAAAATAAAATGGTTGCGAATGGTGTGTTCGTAAAGTGCATTAAGAATTGTATGAAACTTTTTGTGGTCCTTTTTTTCAACCAGATTATATTGTTTTTATTTTTGCATAAAAATCATCAAAAGAATTAAATAAAAATGAACGGGATGAATCAAATTTTTTTAATCGCTTATAATTTGAATATCATTAGTAAAGGCTCGTACAAAACTCAAATACCTACTGTTTTTAAAGCAATTACTATTGTGATAAGATTTATTATATACTTCCTTCAACCACTTTCTTGGGGTTTTTTATAGTAGAGTGACTTATTACAAAAATAACCAAGATAATTTGAATGTCCTCCCCATACTATATGGATAGTAATTTGCATAGTATTGTAGGCTCTTACGCGCTTAAAAAGATCCACATTGTAACTCCTGCAATACTTGTGAGGAACCCAGATTTCATTTAGTCGCCTATTTGGACCCAAATCAGTGGGAAAAACATTTTCCCATTTTTTCTGTCAAATATTACCGTTGAATTATAACTGTACCGTACCCAAATTTAACAAAACATATTGTGCATAAATGTGAAAAATCTACACTGACAACTCGTCAATTTTCAAAATGAACTGCAGTACAAAAGCATAGCCACACTTTTAAATTAATGTCTACATATTGGAATACTAGAAATAAATTAATTGGATGGGATTGCAGTGTTTCTATTGGACAAAAAAGACGCTTAAAACGAAAAATTAAGAAAAAAAGCAGAAAATCGAAAAACTTTGTAACACAAAAATGGGACGTGGTGGAACTTTTTTACTTGCAGATATTTGAATAACTATATGAATTAGTATGAAAAATAGTAATTTGGTTGTTGTTAGAAAACCACTGTCGACAAGTGTTATCATATAAGGTAAAAAAAGGAGAATTTTCTGATAAACTAAATTAAAAACTGAATTTAAACTCATTCAAACAAATTAAATCATTTTAAACTAAAATTTAAAACTTTCAATAGAACAAGTTGACTGGATAAAGTATAAATGTTTTTCCTTTAAATTGAGAGAGAAATTTCTTGTAAACTTTAAATCATTTTAAATGCTCCTTTCTCATTTTATCCTTATCGATAGGTTCGAGAAAACTCGAGAAACACAGAAAAAGCAAAACTTTGAAACGAAGTACAAAGCCAAATGATAGATAGCCACACAGATTTTTGATAGTTTTAAAGTTATAGTTTGTTTGATAGTCACACACACACAAAGCAGTTTTTTTTCAGCGGTTTGTAAATTACGGTCACATCCAAATTTTAGTTTAAAAATCCCTTTCCATTACAACCGCTACAATATCGTTCGACGTCAAAAAAAAAAAGGTCTCGTAGCAGTCGTGACTATAGTTCGACCTAATAAGTAAAATCTATGATAACAGCAATTCATCTCTTTTTTATGTTACTTTAGTTAACAAAGATCTTAATGTTTCAGACATACTTCAACGCCAACGCCCTGACGCTGATCCGGTCGCTGATCACGGGGGGTGCCACCCCCGAACTGGAGCTGATCCTGGCGGAGGGCGCGGGGCTGAGAGGCGGCTACAGCACCCCGGAGTCCCTCAACAACAGGGACCGGTGCCGGGTGGGACAAATATCGCTGTCGGACGGACCCCTCGCCAGCCACGGAGTGAGTGACATTACTAGTTGTTACATGTTGCTCACTTAGATATTTTCTATCTGGATCCTTTAAGTTTTAATGACCAGATTTTTTTGCCAGTTAACTGAGAATTTTTTATGGTTAATAATATTCAATCGCTTGGATGTTATAAAATATGTTTAGTGCCAAATCAAATAAATAATGTAAAATAATAATGCGCTAATTAAAATGAAATCTGAAATTGAAATAGCCATTTTTAAAGAAATAGTTCCATTAGGGGGTAGTTTGGAGTTATACTTGCTTTTGAAATTGCTGATGTAACTCCGGTGGTTATTTTTCTGTTACACAAAATAATAACTATATTGTCTTATTTTTTATCTCTTTGATCGGAGTTTATAGTTTTTCATTACAGGTAACATCTCCTTTTTTAGAATTTTTAATTATTTTCTCAATTTCCTGCATTTAAAATTGATGCTTAGAATAACATGCATTAATAAAATTAGTATAACATTAATACTTTTCATTTTTTTGCTCATAATTTTAAATTCGTTCTTCAACTAAAATTTATGCATCACTATTTCATTGCTAAAATATTCTTATGATATATTTCTGTTAAAAAGTACGTAACATATTCTTTCCATATGAGAACTTATTTAGTATTAACAAAGCGAAAGATTGAGAGTGTAAATATAATTAAAGTCATTTTTATTTATCATCTAAAAAACATTACGCATGCCATTTTTTTCTTTCTATAAACACATTAACTAATTTCTTAATATGATATCTCTCACAGGAAGGTGGAAAATACGGCGATGTTTTTGTAGCTGCACTCAAAAACTATGGAATGTTGTGCATTGGACTATATAGGTATAGAGATACCAGCTCCTCCTTCGAAGCCTCAACGAAAAGATACGTCATTACTAACCCACCAATAGATTTTCCTCTAATACCCTCGGACAAGGTAAAAAGGCTATTTCTGGGGGAATGCTTATTTTTCTAGTTTGCTTATCTATAAAACCTAAAAAAAATTCTTTATTTCAATTTAAAAAACGTATTAAAAGGCAGATCTGTATTACTTTGATTTCTGTATTTAAAAATGTTCTTTTCTAGATTATAAGAAAATTCATAATGGTATATTCTAATATTTTTAACTTCAAACACTCATATCCTTCATCAATCCGAAAAATATGCTTGACATTCGCGTTTTATGGGGAGAGAATTTATGATACTAAGCTACATATTGAAAGAATATAGTTTCAGTTAAGGACTTTAAGGAAATACATGCATGAATGCATGTTATTGGTAGTAAAAAGATATTTTAAGAGCACGGAAGAGAACTGGAAAGAAGAAACTTTGTTCTTTTACTCCCAACTGTGTGTTCCTTAATGCTTAAAAAGTATGACACGCAGCAAAACTCTATGTTATATCACCAGCTGCAAAAAAACAATAATTATTTTAAATAATGTATTTTCCCTCAAAAAATCTGACTCCAACAGTGTAACATCAATCATATTTCTCTAAAAATAAGTTAAATGATGTGCTTAAAAGTTTTACTTCGAAATTAGTCAAAGATAAAGACGTTAGATAAAAATCAAGCGAACCGGGTGGCCCCTCTGTGTTTACAAAGAAATCTATCGTTCCTGAGATAATTTTTTTTATTACCTCGATTATTTAGTTCCCGATATTTAAGTTGTTTGGATCGTTTAGGAAGCTGAATCTGATCCTTTGTCTCAAATCATTTTACATTGAGAGAAATTAGTTTCAAATCGGAGTAAATAGATGTTTTAATTTTGATACGACACTTTTTGTTTCAAATAAGACAACCAAATGCTTTCAATATTAAAACATCAGATATTCTTGGTCACCACTCAAATAATACTCATTTTTAATTTATGTTTGAAAATCTGGGAAATTTTAGGAAATTTTTGCTAATACCTCAATTTAATGTGTGACTTTGCGACTTCTCTCCTAAATTGCAAAAACGACTTGGGACATCGTAGTGAGAACGTTAGATTGTGCTCACATGACACATGCTTACTCTGATCTATCTTAATTACATACACTTACTCGAAAATAAGCACATGATGTTTCATTTTTGAGTATAGTCGTACCAAAACAGGGGAAAAACTTGGACAGGTTAACCAAAACTCTGAAAATAAGTACAAAGTCAAATGATAACCACGCAGGCTTTTGTACAAACGCTTTTTCAGCGTTTATGAATAACAGTCCTTCCAAAAATTGAGGGAAAAATCATTTTCCATAACAATCACAACATTATTGTGATACTTCAAAAGTTTTTCTCTTGGCGGTATGACTATACCCTGCATATTATCAGAAAATAATATATTCATACTTCAAATTTGAGTAAATTTGAAACCAGTTTGGAACCAGTTTGACTATGTACTTAGATTTGAGTAATTTTTACTCGGCTTTGAAAATGTCGTTTTAATCTTGTACTCTTTTTTTTCTCGCAGGTATTTGTCCTGATGCAGTTCGACCCAGGACTAGAGTATCAGCCCAACCGCGGCGAACGCGACAACAACTCCTGACTACTGTACTGTAGAGCCTTAACCGACGGGCCTTACAGTTTCCTCTGACAAACTAAAACACCGAGGCGTTCCACCCTCGACTCTTAAGAAAAAAAACCAGCTGCTACACCACCTCCGCTTCCAGCATCGCCGTGCGAGAAAGAAAGCACGATGATTTCTTTGCCTTAATTTCTCTGCAACTCGCTGCATGAAAACGGACCCCACTATAGGACGAATATAAGACGCGTCAAAATAGTCCTGTTTGGCGATTTTTCTCTAATTTTGAGAGAAAAAAAGCATGTACTGCTTAAACAATGACAGTAAAAGGGTCAGTCACGTGATTTTGACAGACTCGGAGGGGAGAAAGGAAGAAACTGAGGGGCAGTTGATCGATAGAGGAAGATACATACTGTCTGCTCACTAGAAGCAAGACCCTTCTATATACATAAAAATCAGTATATTTTAAGTAAAATAAAAAATCACCTGACCATCTTTAACTATCGTTGGTTAAGCAATACATAGTTGTTGTTTTTTTAATTTCTGAAAGTATGAAATACATCTCTGGTTCTTTTTGAATGGTAATGATTTCGTGAGACGGTATATAATATTATTTACAACCCTTGATCACTAGTCACTTCTTCAGCTCTTCTTTTCTGACATGATATCTAATCATTCCTCTGGTTCTGGTGCACTAATGGTCTGTCCTGATCAGTTATGCTTACCTTGACCGCTGGTCCCTTATTCTTTTTCAAGCCTGACATAGTAGCATATTTCTCTGGTACAATAGAAATTTGTTTGCTTTATTATGCTTATTAATATGCTACTCTTTACCACTGGTCCCTTCTTTCTTTTTTTATTTTGGCTGTAAAAGGATGTATTCACTCTCTTATACGCTTAAGGTCAATTCTGGTAAGTTATATATTCAATTTCTATGCTAAGACAAGTAAGTAAAGTTAATCCGTGTGGTTTTATGCTCACACTGTAAAAAAAGTTTTTTACACTAAACTTTTCTTTATATTTTGGCAAAATTTTTGGCATACGATGAAAACATGCTTTTTTCGTGAATTCTTTTATATAAAGAAAATAATTTAGATTTAATATAAAATCAACACTAAAAGAATAAATTTTAGAAACAAGTTATACAAATCAAATTTCTTGTGGTCGTTTAGCTATAATGAAACCAAATTTTTTAAAGGTGTGAAATGTGTTGGTCGGTGACGTCACAATGTTGTTCGGTTCTATAAAATTAAACTAGGCTGCAATGTTTCTTGACCCTATGACGTTTTTACCCGAAAGGAAAACCTGAGTTAACAGAAAGGCTGTTGGGTTGCTAGGAGATGTTTCGGTACGCAAATCGTGTTAAAAAAAGACGCTATATATATACATGGGGTTAACAAACTGATCTAAACTGAAGTTCATAATTACATTCAAAATTCAGAACACCGCGCTGGTAATTACTTTCTTCTTTTCCTCTCAGTCATGGTTATGTAACGTTGGAGTCTAGTATAGTTTTAATTATATTGGTAAATTATATTGTAGACCGCCTCCTGTAACTAATTTAAAAGAACTCTGAAGTTTCTTCAAATAACAGAAAATTTCTCTAATTAAACAAAAAAAGAGATAGAAATACAGATATTTTATCAAAGTACAGAAATTAACCGGCAGCAGTGCTGTCGATTAATTTCCGTTACTTGAGAAGAAATTATTTTTTTACAATTCAGTGTAAGCCATTTTTCCTCAAATTAACGAAAAATCGCCGGATAACTCAATTTTGGCACGCTTCGTATTCATCCTATAGTGGGACACGTTTTTATGCCAACTCGCTGATATCATTCGGAGCAGTGCCAACCGTTCTCTACTGTCTGTTCTATTTCACCGTTCATCCCCAAGTGCATCTCTTTTTACCATGGTGCGTCACTCAAAAGACTCGTCTTCACTTCACGGATGGTATCACGCTCTTACATCGAAGCTATTACATATCCTAAAACACTTGAATAATAAAAAAAATTATGCTTAGATTTACATAACAATAATAAAACAAAATATTTTTCTTACGTCTTAGAGGAAGGACTTATTCGAGTGACCCCCGCCGCACATCTGGCCGTGTCTCAAGTGGAACTCGTGAACTCTCGCATCAGCTTTGTTAGCTCTGCGTGGTAGCTTTGTATTTTTTTGTGCTATTGTTTCATATCAGAGGTATCATTTGAGGCAAAGGTTACTCGGTATTTTCTAAGGTTAGCATATGAATAAATACAACATGGATGTTATGTAGTTACGGAAATCATTGTGTAAATCCTCTAAATCTTATGTTGGTAGAAGAAGAATATAGAGTCTAGAAACGGAATTTCGAGGAAAAAGTCCTTTATTATTTTGTTTCTACCTCCTCTTGCATGGTATTGTGATATTTCTCGTGAAATCAAATACTGCTATATTCGAAACACGCTAAAATGTGCTTTTGTTTACATTCCAGTACAAATTAAGTAGTTTTGGAAATTCAGAAACAACATTGGGGCGTTAAATCATTCATTGGTGAAATCAATTATATGTCCAATGATTGGCAATTTCTATCCAACATTTATAAAATTGATTAAATATTAGAGCGTGAATAAATTTGTTTAAATATGAGATTTTTAGACAAAACTGTTTTTCACCAGTTAATTGTGAAATCAAAAGCATATTTTTCTACGTTATTTTTAAACCGTATATTCTAGATACCGCAAATATTATAGTGATAATTGGAAATCAATTACCTAAGCTCTGTTACTAAGAAATTAGATCCATGTTTAAACCCAGAGAGGTTTCAAATATTATAAAACAACTCAGTATAAAATATTTTATCATTGAAAGAACAAATTTTATAAAGCATATATATGTACAAAAAAACTTGAAATACATAAATGCTATCTTTTAAATTGTGAAAGAAATGAATTACTTAAAATCCTGCACTATTACACACAAATTACTTGCACATAAATTCTTCTTTTAGATTTGCAAAGCAAATCTCAGTCAAGTCAATCTTTCTATTAACAAAATTTTGGCAGTTAAATTCATTTAAACTTTGTTTTCAAACCAAAGAAGAAGATATTTGTATGTCAAAGTTTTGATCCTAATGAACTAAATTTTAATTTAGCATCTTTTAAGATCGAAATCC
The DNA here is from genome assembly GCA_024610705.1 of Tetragnatha versicolor. Taxonomy (NCBI): domain Eukaryota; kingdom Metazoa; phylum Arthropoda; class Arachnida; order Araneae; family Tetragnathidae; genus Tetragnatha; species Tetragnatha versicolor. The sequence continues at coordinate 63,076,594 of JANDEH010000001.1, forward strand.
TTTTTAAAATAGCTACTACCGTGAAATTAGAACTCTCATTTTTTTTTATTTTTTAAACAACATATTGTGTATTTATTTGTATTCTAAAAAAGTTTTAAAGTCAAATGTGTGATTTTTTCTTTCTAGATGCAATGCCAAATCTCTAATACATTGCTTTGAATTTTTTGATACCTATAAAAGTCACATCAAAAAAGAATCACGTCTTAATTCAGTCATTTTCCCTAATATTTTCTTGTTGATACCTTTAAATAAATTTTCTAAAAGAACATGAACAAAACACATTTTTACCATCTCACTGAAATGCAGCACATAATATTTTATTCAAGTTTTATTCATATCAACAAACGTATCAGAAATAAGGTTTCCAATGATCTTGTTGAAGGAATACTGAAGTTGTTTTTCTTTACAGGATCTTTAAAATATCATAAGCACTTTTTTATGAAAGCACTTAAGTTCACCAATGAAAATTTTGGGAGTTTATATTTGATTAGATAAAAAAGAAATTTAAATATTTTACAATTACTGATTACTTATTATATAAACACTGTAAGCACAAGTGTATCTGAGTGAATAAATGAATTATAATTCTCTCTTATGTGTGTGTTACTGTTTTGAAAATCAATTATGAAAATAATAGTACGGGAGCTGGCGTTAAAATAAAAAATTCATCTGCTCGTACACGATTTTAATATGACAGGATAGTGTTAGAGGTGCTGATCATGGAATCGAGCGTCAGCTGGTCAGGTAGCGGTGGGTTGAGCGTGGGGAGGGGGTCTAAGTTGCAAAAAAAGTGAAAAATAAATTCATCTTCTCGTGTATGAAACTTGGTGGAAATGGTAGTTTAGGCCTTCCTGATTACAAAAATGACCGTCAGCTGGCTGAGTGGCGTTGGAATGACCGTCAGCTGGTCACGTGAACTTCCAAACAAAAAATTTATCTGACAATGCATGGAACTTGGTAGGGTTGTCAATCTCTATTACATGAAGTAATAACGAGTTACTAGTCTTCAACTTACACTAGCAACCAGCAACTCATGAATTAATATCTTTGTTGTACTAGTAACTCGTTATTATTTCTGTAACAGAGATTAACTTCTACCAAGTTTCTTGCTTTGTCAGATAAATTTTTTGTTTGCAAATTCACGTGACCAGCTGACGGTCATTCCACCACCACCACCCAGCCAGCTGACGGTCATTTTTGTAATCAGGAAGGTCTAAACTACCATCTCCATCAAGTTTCATACACGAGCAGATGAATTTATTTTTATTTTTTTGTACCTTTGACTCTCTCCCCACGCTCAACCCACCGATACCTAACCAGCTGACTCTCGATTCCATGATCAGCACCACAAACACTATCCTGTAAAATTAAAATCGAATACGAGCAGATGAATTCTTGAAATTTAACGCCAGCTCCCGTACTATAAGGTTCAACATCTGGATTTAAAAGAATGGCCTCAGCATATCAATCAGTGTCCCAACAAGCCATTGACTCACACACGCAGGAAAATATTCTCTCTATCTCATTCCCAAAGTGGGTACCGCGGGGTGCCGTGAGCAACTCAGGATCATGGACGAATTTAGGTGTGGGGCACCTTAGAGAGGCCACTCTAGAAACCATGGGTGGAAAACTCTAGTTGATGTCTGGACACATGATTCCCTTACAGGAGGGGCAGATACTTCTACCTACTGCTTAACCAACGATAGTAAAAGGGTTACGTGATTTTTACAGACGTTGCACGGCCGATAGTACTCGACTTGTATGAAATAAAATCTTCATATTGATATTAACCAAGGAGCTGAACCGTTTAATATTAATATGGAGATTTTATTTCACACAAGTCGAGTACTATTGGCCGTGCAAAACGTCTGTAAAAATCACGCGACCCTTTTACTATCGTTGGTTAAGCAGTACATGAACCATTTTCTACTAGGTGGGCGTCTAGGATCACCTTCTTAGAGTGGTGACTACGGATTATGTGAAAAAATCACTTTAACTGCATATGATCAATATTGATATCTACCAAAATGCGGAACCGTATCAGTCAAAGAATAGTTGACAGTGTAGGTATATACCGTTAGACCAGAGTGAAAGGTGATAATCTTTGTCTTATTTATCATACTGGTGACTATGGATAATTCGATTAAAATCACAACAAACGTATGTAACAAAATCTCCCTATTAACATAATCTCCCAACAAAGAAGCAATACCATACTTAAAATACGGAGTTATTAATTATACCCACCTCCGATGTGGGTGGTTCAATGGCTCAGTGGATGCACGTGTGGCTCGAGTGCTTCAGTCCTGGGTTCGGTGCCAGTCTTATTTTTAAACTTTTAAAAATTTAAATACAGAGTTATTAATTAATACCACAGTTGTGTGAGTCAGTAGCTGAGAGGATGCATGTGGGGCTACGGTACGTTTGTCCTGGGATCGATGCCGAACTTTTACTATTTAACCTTAAAAATTAAAATACAGAGTTATTAATTAATACCACAGTTGTGTGAGTGAGTAGCTCAGGGGATGCATGTGTGTCTCCGGTGCATATGTCCTGGGTTCGATGCCGATGTTTTACTATTTAACCTTAAAAAATTCAAATACAGATTTATTACTTTAATGCTTTAAAAACTTTAACTTTTAAAAAATTAAAATACAGGTTTATTAATTAATCCACAGTTGTGCAAGTCAATGGCTCAGTGGATGCATGTGTGGCTCGGGCGCATACGTCCTGGGTTCGATGCCGATCTTTTACTATTTAACCCTAAAAAAATTAAAATACAGAGTTATTAATTATTACCACAGTTGTGTGAGTCAATGGCTCAGGGGATGCATGTGTGGCTTGGGCGCATATATCCTGGGTTCGATGCCAGTCTTTTACTATTTAACCTTTAAAAATTAAAATACAGATTTATTAATTAATCCCACAGAATGTGAGTCAATGGCTCAGTGGATGCACATGTGGCTCGGGTGCATACGTCCTGGGGTTCGATTCCTGATTTTTACTATTTAATCTTAAAAAATTAAAATACAGAGTTATTAATTATTACCACAGTTGTGTGTGTCAATGGCTCAGAGGATGCATATGTGGCTCGTGTGCTTCTGTCCTGCGATCGAACCTAAGGTCGATACAGGTCGAGCAGAACTGTTAATTTTATCAATATATTGGTAGTTACGGTCGCAGTTAACTTATATGTATTAATTTTATGATGTTTCAGGGTTCGAAAAAAGGGTTAGGCTTAGTGAAAAAACGCAACCTGATAAAACTGACCGTTACGGTCACAGTTAACATTTTCTTTTTCAAAATTTGATTTAGCAAAACCGGATCCCCGACGGACCCTTCTCCGCTATGCCCCTGAAACCCTTGGTAACACTGGAGGCGTCCATCCTAAACCCCCAGGTCACCAAATCGTCCAGGGGGAGCAGATAAGGTCCGTCGATTTGACCCCAACTGGTCACCGGATTCCTCCCCTAGGCAAGTGTACTTTGGATACTCAGGGAAGAAATAAATTAAATTAATTAAGTGTTAGTTTGCTAGATTAAATAACACAAACTCAATGACGCACATACAATAAGCCACACACAATTATTGTTAGAATAGGGATAGATGAACAGAGAATGTTAGGGTTAGCGAGGTTTGAACTGAGTACCTTCAGCACACAGGCCACGACTCTACCAACTGAGCCATCAGGGCACGAACACACCTGATTTATTTGTTTATTCATCGTAATATATAGAGATACTTAATTTATATATTAATAATTTCTTTAATTTTGAGTAAAAGTGTAATGCTGGTATCGAACCTAAACCACGAGCCTTTGGTAAGAAAGCCAGTACACTGCCAACTGAGCCAACGGGGCCCTCTCATCCTTCCTTTATATTCATACTCAATGGAAGAATATATTTTATTTAAAATAATAAATGGCGATATTTTTTGAGGAAATATACTCTAAGATCTGGAATAGAACCACAAAGACTATTCGTATGCCGTTGGAGGGAGCTGTTGCTTTGACTCTATCATCTGAGCCATCAAGGCATATACACTATCGATTTATTTTTTCTTTTACAGTTAGAAATATTAATTTATGTATTAATATAATTTCTTTTAATATTGAGCAAAAGGGGAATACTGGAATTGAACCTAGGCAGGTAGGTTTACAGGTAGTCTCTCAAGTAAGATGACCAGGCAGCAGACTATACCAACTGAGCCAACAAAACACATTCATTGACATGTAAATAGTGGAAGTATATCGGAAATGGTTACAACATTCATATCCAAACCAATGGAGGGTCCAGGGTAGCCTATCCATAGAATCCCCAAGAAGTAGCTGGGAAATTCCACAAGTAACTGACTGACATTTTTAAAAAAATAAAAATAAGTATATTTTGTAATTTACTTCCAAAAAATATTTTTTTAAAAGATTTTCCACCCAGTTGATTGCTTTTTTGTTAGCTGAATCTAATGAAGCAATTAAATTTTTAAAATGTGTTTTTTTATTTTTTTGAAAAATTTCAAACAACATGGTAACTGATTGACATTTATGAAACGTTTATGTCAGCCAGTTCTTTCTTTTAATAACTTAAATATTTTTTAAATTTATTTTCGGAAGTAATTTACAAAATACTTATTGTTTTTCTATGAAAATGTCAGTCAGTTTACCAGTGTAATTACCCAGCTTAGAATTTTTCGCCGTAATAAAATTTTAAAACTCTTCCGGGAGAGCTTCCCCCATTCTCTACAATTTATTACGCTGTATGAAATACTGGAAGTTTGAGAAGCATTAAATTAATCGAAAAAATATACTTTTACTACCAAAGTATGTAGCAGTTACCTTATTAATATTAATTCTGCTTTGCGTGTGGGCCTGAAATTCAGAAAAAAAATACAGAATATCTTTAAGACATACTTTATATCCCCTAAAAATTTTATCGTTTTAGAATAATTATTTCACTGGAAAAATCCTGGAATCACTGGAAGTTGTGCCGCCATCAAAATCCTCCTCTTGATATCATACTTTTTAAATTTTTCAAGTTAAAAGGGCTATATAATTCACTTTTGTTTTAAGGTTCTGGATCATTCTTAAAAAGTACCCTGTTCTTAAAAGTTCTTAAAAGTATTCTCACGTTTTGAGATTAAATTTTATTAAAATAGAAGATAAAAAACCATGAAGAATAACGTTTACATCAAGTATTTTCGTAGCCTAGTTTCTGAGATAAAAATTTTTGAAATTTCGTTTTTTTGTTTGGGCCCGAAAACACTTTCGAATCACAAATCACGCGCTGTGAGGTCACATCCAATAGAAATCCGTTTTCTGATCACGTGAAAACAGTAAAGACAATGGTTTTCATGCGCTGTGATGTCACATCCAATAGAAGCCCGTTTTCTGATAACGTGACTTTTCTGACGTTTTGGCAAAAATAAAATTGATTTTTAAATTATTTGAAACAAATTTTTAAACTTAAAAATCAGAAATTTGGGAGTTGTAAAACATAATGTATCAAAAAAGTATAAAATCAAGCAAATCCCTCACTCATGCAAATACCTCATTAAAATATTTCCCAAATTAATCTTTCAAAGACTGAAAAGGTATTCTAGAATTCTGCAAATATGCTCTTAAATATTAGAATTTCACACATTTTGTAGAATTTTTTTCTACAGTGTTGTCTAAGCTCTAAGCCAAATATGAAGGGAAAAACTTCTCAATTAATAACATTTTTTCACTAATATTTTTAAAGTAGGGGATAGGGTGGTAGAATGGGACACGGGGCTGGGGGATACACCTTCAATGATTCTTAAAAATAAAATTATTTTTATTTTATGAGTCTTCCATCAGAGGCTTCATTGTTTCATACTTGTTGCTGTTTATCATTTTAGCTGCAATCAATTTTGAGTTAGTGAATGAAAAAGAGTGTTTTACAAATTCAAAAGTAAATATCTTTTAAATTAAATTTTCAATATCATTCTGTTTTAATTTAATTATTATTTTTTGTTTTGTACCTCATTAATATATTCTTTATGAATGAACAGTTTAGGTTTAGTTCCATGCGTTTTTGTAAGAACCAATTTTTAAAAGAGTTATTCTTGGGGTAGGATGGGACACTATGATTTGAGGTGGTAAAAGGGAATTTTTTTCCTTCCTATATTAAATGGACAGTAAAATATTTCTCGGTAAATGGATAATAATTGTAAAGTTAACTACTGGAAATGATTGGTGGCTCTTGTCTGGCACAATCCATATTTTTTTATTTAAACTTCATAATATAATTTAATAGAAGATGTAATTTAAGATAAATAACTGCTGGTTTTTACAACAAATACTAAGAATGTGAAATAACATCTGACTTCATTTTTTCACCACATGTTTTTGAAAATTAATTATGAATTTTAATCTTGAATAAAACATCCTACCCGGTTTCCAGGGTAGAATGGGACATTTTTATTGCACTGTTGTTGGTTTATAACCCTTTCATTTTAAGGTCTATGATAAGTTTATATTTTTTATATATGTTAAATGTTTCAAAATGTTATTCTGGAAGTTTCAAATTTGAGCCTGAAAAACTTAATTTAAAATAAATTTTTTTTCTTATAACAGTCCCGTTCTATTCCATCACTCTCCCTTCCCCCAAGAAATTTGAATCAAGTGTACCAAAACGAGTTGAAACTTTATTTTTAGGGTCAAATTTTCAAAAACTTCACAGACTCTGCTATATTTTTCCAGTTATTCCCTACTTTCTTCATAATAATTTCAGTAAATTGCAAAAATGTATTAAAAAGTGCATAGAACGAATTAAATATGCATGAGAGTGAGAAAAAATTGGAGGTTCTCTCAGGTGCAAAAATCTGGCAGGGGATTTTTGATGAATAAATGATTCTTGAGCATTAGACCCCCTCTATTTTATTTAGACTCCCAAACAAATTTATATGAACGCCACTAATAATTATTTTAACTTAAGGGAGAGATTTCACAAAGTGTGAGTTAAGTTGAAAGAGCATCAACACTATGCTAAATCTATCCTAATACATCCAAGGGATATAATCGACTTTACTTTTTCTCAACTATGTGATATATCTTTTAGTACCTTCAAATTTAAATTTAATTAATTATAGCATCCTTACAATACAAGAATTTCTTGAAATTTCTATTCCTTTATTAAATTTTATTCTAAATATTTTTTTATTTAAAGGTAGCTTTTCCAATTAGATACTAAGATTTCCTTTTTTTCCTAGAGCTTTTAAGAAGTTTTCTCTGAAAAATACTAAATTTAACCGTAATGCAGGAAAACCAACAAATGATAATTTATTTTTTAAGCTTATAGCCCTATAAATCTGCGCTTTAAATCGGGGAAGCACTGTTGTGGACAAAGAACTTCTGGCGTTATCCAACTCATTGATGGTTTCAAAAAAAGAATTATGACATTTTCGCGAACTCAAAGTAACTTACATTTTGAGTAAGATACCTCTAATTAGATAGTTGTCTAATACTTATCCTTAAGGTAAAGAGTAAAAAGAAAAAAAAGAAGCCGTGTAAATCGAATAAGAAAGTTGTTGAGGGTTCATCGTTACCATGGGTGATGCAGTTGAGGGGCTTCTTTAGCATGAAAATATGGTATTCTCGGAACTCTTATGAGATTTTCCAAGACTACCTCGTTTACATTCGTTTGGCATCTAAAAATTGAGCCACCATAACATTTTTAAGACATAAGCTTAGTAGCACATCTCATACCGAATAAGTCAAGTTCATTTTTCTGCAAATAGAAGTTTAGTCCGACCGCCAGGAGAAAAACTCAGACAGAAAATAAAAATTTGAAAAGAAATTCAAATCTAAATGTATCAATGTTTTTTCAGCATTTATGAACTACCATCACCCCCAAAATCATTGGGAATAACCCATTTCTATAACAATTGCCACAATATTGTACGACGTCAAGTTTTTTTTTCGTGGCGTTCGGATGTTGTCTTTCCCCTATTGTTTCTCTTCTCTATCATCTTTTGCATCTCTTTCTTCTATTTAATTCTTTTCTATCTTTCAACTTTCTCCCTGTTTCTCTCTACCCAATATTTATCTAAATATTTTTTTAAGGAACCCTAACCTCAACAAATAAAGTCACCTCAACACCTCAATTGAAACCATAGATCTCATAACTAGTAGAGCAGAGGTTCCCAACTCTTAGACCTGCTGGCCACTAAGCCAAAAATTTGAATCTTTGCAACGCTTTTTTAACTCAAAACCCTTCATCATAACAAAATTGAATGATGAAAAATCCTTTTCCTTGATTAAAGATAATGGTTAATATAATGTTCTGAAAAATAACTATATTTTAAGAGAAATTTATTTTTCTTTAGTATGTAATAGTAATTTTTAGTAGGTATAATAGAGTTAAATATTTGAACGCATAAAAAATTTCACTATCTTTTTAAAGAGTCGTTGTTAACACTTTAAATAAGTATAGTAGGGGAAAGTATTGTACATAATTTAGTGGTGTGTGATTATTCACATAAATTTAATCCTTTCTCATATATAATGCACTCAAATGTGTACTTAGAAATTTTTTGTGCTTTGGCCCCTTCACAGACCCCCAAGGGTCTATGGACCACCAGATGAGAACTCAACTGAACTACTGTACTTACTCTTTCACTAAAGATGATATTTTAGTGGTAACCATAATACTCAAAACCAGTGATATAATCAGTGATACATAGTGATTAAGTACTTTTATCACGAAGGAGGGAATTGACGTCGAAGAAGAGTATCTGGAGGTAGAGAAAGAAAATATCCAAAGAGGAGGGAACTTATACCGGAGAAGCTGTAAGGGAAGATAGTGGAAATCAAAGTTTGGAAGGAGAGGACATAGATGAAGAATCTACGGAGGATAAAGAAGAAGTGAGACAGAAAAGTTCATGAAGGAGGGTAAAGAGGATGAAGCTTTGGAGCAACTAGATGAAAAAGAGTTCATAGAGGTGACAGAAGATGAGGTTCTTACAGAAAAATCTGGAGCTAAGTTTAAGGAAGTGGAAACAGGTGACAAAGAAAACAAGGCTACAGATGATGAAGTTCACTCTGAAGAGGACCCAAGGAAGAAAGGCAGGCAATCTGCTCCAAGGAATAAAGCTAAGAAATCAGCTGCAACACCCACCAGAAAGAGAGAGAGAGATAGTAAGAGGGGGTATTTTTTTGCAGCATTGGTGACAATTTGGTATATTTACATTTAATTTATATTATTTTTTAATTTCTAAGCTGTTATTAAATTAAGGTGTTAGCAAAAACATAAGCTAGAAAAACTTTATAGATTTCAAAATTGTATGGCATTAAGACATTAAAGTTACACATTACAGGTAACCAAAATTTCTCACTACCTTAATATGCTTCAGATTCTGTTTAACTATGACAGCCATAAAATCCTCAAAAAACCTTACTTGCATTTGGCAAATACAAAAATTCAAATTATATCAATCTATTTTTAGCATGACTAACAATGAAATAACTACTACAATGAAGAACCCTTTAAAAATTAACAAGTGGTTCAAATAAAAAATTTTAGACAAATCTTTCAAAACTGTTTGAGCCTAGACTAGTTAGTGGCTCGGCCTGGTAAAGCAAGCCACTACCAAGATCATGTATAAATATTGTTGTATGGCTCGAGAGCTGGTTTCCGATATTAACATTATTGAGTGTTCAAAATTGATTAAGATTAGATTGCTTTCGCTATACATTAATTTCCAATATTTCACCTCTGTTAGTCTTACTGTGTCAAATTTTTAATAAACTACATTTTTTATAGAAGTAAATTTTTCTTGAGCAAAAACTGAACCACCTAAGGATTGAGAAACCATTTTGAACTAACAAGTGGTTCAAATAATTTTTTTTGACAAATCTTTCAAAAAATTGATAAAATAAAGAATAACAAGAAAAACATTTTGCCTTACCTACAGTAAATACAAAATAAATAAAAATCAGAACAAATAAAACTTTCGATACAAACTTTTAAAATCAGTTTTTACAGTGTACTATTCCAATAAAATAAATTTTTGATCTAAAATGCCTACAAAGATGACATTTTTAAACAGTTGGGCCCTTTTCAACAAAAAAAATATTTTAAAAAAATTATGTTGTTTTTAATTTTTACTTATTACCTTATTCTCTAGTAAGACACAAATAAAATCTGATTTAACATTTTTCCTGTTGAAAAAAATAAAAAACTTAATTTAAAATGAATTAAACTTTATTTTTAGAGGATCCCTATTTCATTTTGTGAGCTAATCTTGAAACTTAAGATTCCAAACATATCATAGCTATTTATTAAAAATTCTTCCGGGTGTAAGGACCGTGGTCTATGAGTAAAAACGGACGTTTCGTCTACATCTGCGGTAGACATCTTCAGCGAGACTGAAATGAAAAAAGTTAAAGAATGCCAAAGCTGACCGTGTCACGTGGTAGATCCAGAGGAGAAGAGTCTCATTGGTCAACGTCACTGATAGGCTTGATTCTAGATTTCCGGAGGGCTGGGTGCCAATACGTGTTTGGCACCCACACACACACACACACACACACAGACCTCCGGAAATCTAGAATCAAGCCTATCAGTGACGTTGACCAATGAGACTCTTCTCCTCTGGATCTACCACGTGACACGGTCAGCTTTGGCGTTCTTTAACTTTTTTCATTTCAGTCTCGCTGAAGATGTCTACCGCAGATGTAGACGAAACGTCCGTTTTTACTCATAGACCACGGTCCTTACACCCGGAAGAATTTTTAATAAATAACTCTGAATCTGACCGTGTAAGCCTACACTATTTCATATATCATAGCTAGCTGAGCCCTAAAACCTTTACTCTATATTGCAAATTTGAACCAAGTAGAATATTTGGTCCAATTGAGAACTTGAAATGCACATCAACACTTGGAAGAGATCTACTATAATCCCTCTTTGGTAATTATTTCAATTTGTGTCAAAATAAATCCAGGGATGCAGAAAATGTTTTTACTTCCAAGATTTCCCCCAATCAATAAAAAATTTTCCCCAAAATTTTAAAAAGTTATTAAGTTCTACAAAAAGTCAGATTCATGTTTACAAGTAACGATTGGAAACGCAAAGCGAACCTTCTGTGATGAAGGTGAAAATCACCACATAAATTTTGATGAATGTACTGAAATTGAGAGTTCCATATTATACTTTTCCACAAAATTTCCCCACAAGGCTAAAATTTCCCCCAATCCTAGATCGCCGGATCGGACATATTCTGCATCCGTGAATAAATCTTCAAGTGATGGTTCTTTCACAAAGAAAATGAAAAATTCACACTGTCAAACAAAATTTCCAAAACAGCTTAGCAGGAAAACAAATTATTCTGGATTTGCACTAAATGTTAGATCTACATGTCCATTGATGGTTCTTAAACAATAGCAAATATTTTCCTAATATTTAGATTTCTTATTTCAGATTCATCTTCCTCAATTCTCAAGACACACCTGGCTATTCATAATCCAGAATCAGTTTAGCTATGATTTATACTAGACAGCAACGTTAGTGGACCAGTAGGTAGTTCCCATCAAGTGTCTGAATTTCGAGTGTAACGAAGAACGTCAATTTTAAAATACCATTATTTCGTTAAACCCATGTATATATAGTGTCAATATGCATACCGAAAATCCTCCTAGTAACCCAACAGGCTGTGTTTACCCACTTTCTCTTTCCGGGTAGTGGCGTACCAGGTTCAGGAAACATTGCTGTGTAGTCTATATGTATATTGATCTTGAGAGTTATTATTACCCACAAACAACAAACATGAATCAAACAAATAGTGGTGTAATTAAATCTGTATTTGAGGTCTATAAAATACAACATAAATACAAATCATATTCCTAATAGGTCAGTACAAAGTACAATGATAAAGCTCGTATTTGCTTTATAACAAATGGCAAGTATAAAAAGGCAATAGAATAATTTACAAGTTGTATTATATACATATAAAAAGTACAAAACCTTAGTCGGTGTCCATCTGATCTTCTTTTAGTTTCTGCTTGTTGGATTGATCAACAGGGGAATTTCGGCCAGTTTCGTTGACCCCGTTTACATCCTTCTCAGAATCTCTGCTTTGCCTCGCGTCTTGCTTATCGCTGCTTGAACAGTAATTGTCATAGTCCCTGCTCACTGAGCTACTCCTAGAGGATCTGGAGTTTTTGTTTCGTTGTAGAGCAGAGTCAGTAAGAAACAACGAAGACTGCAACCCTTCTTTCAGGCTGTACAGAGTCTTCATGTACTTCTCAGCTTCAGATCTTGTTCTCTTGAGGTCGTCCTCTGCACTTCGCAACCGCTGCTTTTGTTCCTCAAGCTCGGTAGCTAGTTTTTGAGAGTGCTTTTCTTTAGTTGCACAAGTCTCATTAGCACTTTCTGTAAAAAATTTTAAAAGCTCTTAGTATCTTTTTAAAAATCCACAAGAATATACAAAAAATTTATGTTACTAACACATAATTTTAAAAAATAGTAGAATTGCTAACAAAATTGTGAGATAGAAAGGAAAACTTCAAATAAGAAATAGATAAATTTACAAGGCAAATCAATTGATTTATCGATAGCTTGTCATCAGAGATAATTTTAACCCCTTTAAGAGCGTATTTCACGCATTGAAAATCGGAAATACGCTTTAAAAAACTTTCCCCAGGAGTATTTTCAAGCTTTGAATTTTCAACAAAGGTTAGCTTAAAAAATGCATGGAGCCCTAACGAAAACAACCCATATTTTGTCGACTCAAAACACACCAACTTTTATATTTTCTACTAATTGTTTGTTTGGAGTATTTTGTTTTAATTTTTTCTAATTTTTTATTGTTTTCTACAAATACTTAACATATTCATTTTTTCTATTTCATTTTTTGTCCATTAAAAAAGTAAGTATTTTTATAGAAAATTTGTATCTGTATTTGCAGTTTATACTATTTCAGTATTTCACTCCTCCTAAAAAGACAAGGAGTATTTTTACTCCTCCAAAAAAATCCTAGGAATAACACTGCTTGTCATAAATATTTTACGGTCATTATTAATTATGCCCACATATTTTATACAAAGGGATAAATACTCAATGATAAACGTCATTGAATTTATCACATTGACCGCCTCACTTCAGACACAATTAATAATGCCCAGTCTATTACTTCGCCCGTAACATATATTTTTCAAGATTATCTTTCAATACCAAAACAGTTAAAACAATTAATGGATAAAAGTGAAAAGTAATAAGTACTATCTAGAGCTTTTCCACTAACATCAAACAAGTTCACTTAGCTATTAAATGATTTTTAAAAATCAAACTTACCAAGTTGAGCTTGTAAAGATTTCATTTTTTCATCAGTTTCTGTACGAGCTTTTTCACTTCTGTCAAGTTGTTCCATTAATTTTCCAACATCTACTAAAGCTCCCTGATATGAAATCAAAGAAACACCATCACTTTCCTCTTTATTTTCCTCAGATGCCATATCTTCTGACGAATACTTCAAAGACGAGATATACTTCCTATTGCCTGAAAAAAACATACGTTTCTTAAGCACTTTCATATATTTGTGCAAAATAGTTTTTACAGAGTATTTTTAGTTAACATCCTAAAATTTAGAAAAGCAGCACTTGAGTGCCCCCTTATGATTTTTTTCTTCAAATCAAATTCTTTGGTTCAATCCCATCAATAAATTCAATGGTAGGACTGAAATGTAGAAAATTGAAGAAAAAAATCGTGTAGGGGCACTTGAATGCTGCTTTTTTATGGAATGTACATCTTTCGGATGTCATAATGAACCTCAAGAAAAATAATTGCATTCACGTGCTGTTAAATTAGGATTTGGAACGAAATAATTTTCCCCGCAATGTTAAGTCTATGGGAGTGCCAGACAACGGTTTCCCATGTTAGTCTATGGCTGTACAAATACTTGTTTAGTTTTCAAAATCGTTTCATTATGGATAATAATTTTTTTCATACAGTTCTGATGCTTTTTATGTTCTTTTTTTGGTAGATTCTAATGAAGGATAACAAACGAAGTTAGGATAATTTTTGTTTGGATTCTGCACGTACAGTTTAGCCATTATTGGTACACTAGTGCAAATTTGATGGTGTATGAATACTTTCTGGACTGACTGTAAAACTTCTTATCATGGACATACAAGAACATTGTTACTAGTTATTGACTAGTTATTCCACATAGTCAATTGTACCCTAGACTCCAAACCTCTTTCCCTCACCTTATATGAAAAATATGCAATAACAAAGAAACCTCAAAAACAAAGTAGAAAATAATTGTTTTAAAATATATCTGTAACAAAACCCCTCTACTTCTTTGTGGAAAAATAAGCAGCCTGTGCTGAAAATCCAACTTCCAGGAATCATCAAAACCTCATTACATTTGATAAGATTTATTTTTCAATCACAATTTTCATCATTAGAAACCTTTTCTTACCTGCAGCTAACTCTTCTAAATTCACCTTTGTCCCATCTGCCTTTGAAATTTTATCTCCATCAACAGGTCTATCAGTCAACTTTCGGTATCGGAAGATTTCCCGCTTGCAAACTTTTTGAATCAGTTTCCTCACCTAAATTCATCAAAGTATCAAATCAATTCGAAATAATAAAAATACTTGGTTAAGATGAAACAAATACTGTATGATTACAGAAAAGTTAAACTTAACAGGTAATTAAAACAAAAAAAAAGTTTCTTAACTACCTGAGCTCTAGACAGCATCAAACCAAGAGTGTACAATATTTCTTCAATGTCTTTATCTAACAAATATCCACAGTGGGTTTGATCATAGTATATAAATGAAAGCAATAAAAAAGGATCATGTGTGAGCATTTGAGGCTTTTTCCTTCGGCGTTTTTTCCTATCTGTAAAATTTAAAGAAAAAATTTGATATTTTATAAAGAAATTTTAAGGAAACTACAGATAAAAGATTCTGCAATAAAAAGGGATAAAATTATAATTTGGGTGAGATGAAATCTAACATTAAAAAATATAAATCTATTCGAACAATTTTGTTAAATGCAAAATCTTGTTAAGTTCTAAAACATTTTAAGTTATCAGTTCAACATGCTGTCAAAAAGTAAAGCGACCAACTTTTAGGGATAGTAAGCTATTCAAAGACCATTAAGAATCGCATTCAAGTAAAAGTATTTATCTTAAAATAAGTCTAGCTATGAACTATTTTTGACTTTTTTTAGCATGGTCCTACTAAATTCAATGGACAAAGATGTCATCTTATCTTATTTTGAATTAAGAGTTAGATAGTAAGCCTAGATATATTTAAAAGCATTTACTGCGCACTTTTTTCCATATCATCAGCAAAACTTAACATTAACCCTTTTAAACCTATGCCACCCGAGATTACCGTTGGGAAATTAGGGGGAATCCAATGGGGAATTTGGGGCAGCTAGGACTGGAAGGGTTAAAAAAAAGAAAAACCTTTGTCTCGTTTATCATCTTCACCATCTTCATCCTCTGATTCATCTTCATTATCAGAATCATTTTCATTAATTTCATCTTTGCGCTTTGAGTCTTCTTTTTCATCCTTATTCATACAAAATATATATTTTAACATTTTAGCATATTTACTAGATATATCGTCGCTTTAAACTAATACTGCATTATCTGCAAACGTACTTTTCTGTTATCCTGGCGCAAACGTCGCCAATATCGAACCAGAGAGTGCGTCGATATCACGACTGTCAGAATCCCGACAGGGTCAGAATTCCGACTGGTCGAAACCCCGACAAGGTCAAAATCCCGACAGGATCATAATCCCGACAAGGTCAAAATCCCGACAGGATCAGAATTCCGACAGGTCGGAACATCGACAGGATCAGAATCCCGACAGGTCGAAACCCCGACAAGGTCAAAATCCCGACAGGACCAGAATCCCGACAGGTCAAAACCCTGACAGGGTCAAAATCCCGACAGGTCGAGACCCCGACAAGGTCCAATTCCCGACAGGGTCAGAATTCCGACTGATCGAAACCCCGACAAGGTCAAAATCCCGACAGGATCATAATCCCGACAAGGTCAAAATCCCGACAGGACCAGAATCCCGACAGGTCGAAACCCTGACAAGGTCAGAATCCCGACAGGGTCAAAACCCCGACAGGTCGAAACCCCGACAAGGTCAAAATCCCGACAGGTCGAATCCCCGACACTTTAGAATTCCGACAGGTCAAAATCCCGACAGGTCGAATCCCCGACACTTTAGAATTCCAACAGGATCAGAATCAGGACAGGTCGAAATCCCGACAGGTCGAATCCCTGACAGGGTCAAAATCCTGACAAGTTGAAACCCCGACAGGGTCAAAATCCAGACAGGATCAGAATCCCGACAGGTCAAAATCCCGAAAGGGTCAAAATCCCTATAATATCAAAATACCGACACGGATCAGAATCAGGACAGGTCGAAATCCCGACAGGGTCAGAATCCCAACAGGTCAAAATCCCGACATGTTCAGAATCCCGACAGGTCGAAACCCCGACAGGCCCAGAATCCCGACAGGTCGAAATCTCGACAAGATCAGAATTTCCGATTCCTGATTCCAGAATTTCCAGCATTTTCACCCTGTCGGGATCGTGATCCTGTCGGGATTCTGACCCTGCCGGGATTTCGACCTGTTGGGATTCTGGTCCTTTCGGGATTTCGACCTGTCGGGATTCTGACCCTGTCAGGATTTCGACCTGTCGGGATTGTGGCCCTCTCGTGATTTCGACCTGTCGGGATTGTGGCCCTCTCGTGATTTCGACCTGTCGGAATTATGACCCTGTCGGGATTATGACCTGTCAGGATTCTGATCCTGTTGGGATTTCAACCCTTTCGGGATTCCGACCATGTCGGGATTTTGACCTGTCGGGATTCTGACCCTGTCGGGATTTCAACCCTTTCGGGATTTTGACCTGTTGAGATTCTGATCCTGTCGGGATTCTGACCTTGTCAGGATTTTGACCCTGTCGGGATTATGACCCTGTTGTGATTTTGACCTGTTGGGATTTTGACCCTGTCGGGATTTTGACCTGTCTGGATTCTGATCCTGTCGGGATTCTGACCTTATCGGGACTTAGACCCTGTCGGGATTTTGACTTCTCGAGATTCTGACCCTGTCGGGATTCTGACACTGTCAGGATTCTGATCCTATTGTGATTTTGACCTGTTTGGATTCTGACCCTGTCGGGATTTTGACCTGTCGGGATTTCAACCCTTTCGGGATTTTGACATGTTGAGATTCTGATCCTGTCGGGATTCTGACCTTGTCGGGATTTTGACCCTGTCGGGATTTTGACCTGTCGGGATTTCAACCCTTTCGGGATTTTGACCTGTTGAGATTCTGATCCTGTCGGGATTCTGACCTTGTCGGGATTTTGACCCTGTCGGGATTATGACCTGTCAGGATTCTGATCCTGTTGTGATTTTGACCTGTCGGGATTTTGACCCTGTTGGGATTTCGACCCTGTCTAGATTATGATCCTGTCGGGATTTCGACTTTATCGGGAACCGTTGGAATTCTACATTATTTGGCGATTTTTCGCTTGCGGGAAGCTAACGAAAAGTACGTTTGCAGATAATGCAGTATTAGTTTAAAGCGACGATATGTATAAATGTTTAAATATTTTGAACTTATTTTGACAAGAGGCTTTATAAACCAAAAATGCATATGGAATGACAAAAATTGTACTACTACTATGTTTAATTGAAGAGGAACATACAAATGAACTAAAAAGCTAGGTAAAAGGAGACACTACATTACAAAATAGCATAACTAAAAATTACTTTTCAAAAAATTTTCAATGATATGATAAAGATTTACCTTCCTGTCTTTTTTATCATCTTTTTTATCTAATTTTTTCTTTTCCTGGGTAAAATAAAATATTTTTTTATTGCATAGTGTATCATACCACATGTTAGTGAAATCTAAAGATAATCCAATGAAAATATAACCAGGTATTTTTGAACATTTTCTGTATTAAAATCTTGGTTCAATTCCGTTCTTAACGTTCCCGCTAAAAACCGCCATACTCTTTTGGACACCAAAAAGTAGATATATTGCCAAATAATTTCAAACTTATAAATAAAAATGTTAAGTATATCATTAACTGTTCAGTTTATCAATAAAAATCTCAAAAATTTGTCGATATGTGATATAGTGCTCAAAAAAGCTTGGCAAAATTTAGCGGGAACGCTAACGATGTACCAAAATCTTATATAAACTACTTAAATAGAAAACCCAAATATAAATGCTTAAAAAACAATCAAGGGTCGATCAAAATCAAAAATCAAGGGACCTCCATAATAAAATCACCCCACACTTCTATGATTAGAGCAGTAAAATTTAAAAACAAATAAGTGTATGAGAAGGGAGGCTTAAACAGTGCTCAGTAGGTTTAACTAAAAGTTGAACATGGTTCACCAACTATAATAAATAGTAGCCATTAGATTTGATAAATGTTTTATGCAAGAATCCAGTATTATCATATTGCACCAAGCCAGAAATAGTTCCCAGTAAAAAATTACCTTTAGAAAGTTTTTGATTTCACTACTGTCATTAATGATAAACAAGACACAGAAACTTGACATTTTTAAAGGGACAAGGCACAAACCCTATCATCTTTTAATCCATCTGCAATACTTTTACTGAGAATGAAGGCTAAAATATCTTTGTATTATTTCAAGTTAAAAACAAAACAAAATTTTAAATAAACATACTAATAATGTTTCAGTAAATATACTTATTATAAACCTGATTAGTAAACTTACTAATCTGGTACTAGAATTTCAATAGGCACAGTTTAGGTGTTGCTACAATGTATTATGTAATATTAAAATACTTTTAAATACCTTGTCATCATCTTTGACTTCAGGAGCTTCCACAAGAGCTCGATAAATGCGAAATCCAAAATCTCTCATCATCATTTCATTAAATACTTCAGCAAATAAGGAAACCTGAAACAAAAGTTTTTGTTGCTTAAATGTTTTAAAGACCCTTTTAACATAATCTAAATATAGTTTTGTGCTGTATAGTTTGTCTCTTCTCGATAGGCGGTAAGAGAGAGAAAGCGAAACGTGAATATTTAATATTGAACCATAGCCAGACGTGAAACCATTTGAGTGATCCTTATATCAAATATGCTAAGAATTTTAGCTATACTTTTGATAACTAAAAGTGTTGCTTTAAATGTTCACCTCAATTGTGACTGTGCATCTAACTTTGTTTTGATATTCTGATTGTTTGACCAATGTAATTTTTGAGGTTAGGGGACATCCATAAATTACATGAGGTCAAAAAGGGGGGAGGGGTTTGGAAAAATCTCACCAAGGGGGGAAGGGGAGTCGATTAAAATGTCACGTCAACTTTTTAAGCTAGAAATTATACGATTTTCTTTTTTAAAGTATGAAAAAAGAATACACACAGATAAGATACTGAAAATTATTTTTAAAAAGTTGTAGGTAAATCTCACTTGGGGGGGAGGGGGGTCCAGCAAAATCTCTCAAAATCTCACCAAGGGGGGGGTCCAGATTTTGGAAAAAACGCCTCACGTAATTTATGGATGCCCCCTTATGAGTTCTAGTGGGATGTATTCTAAGGTTATGTGTTGTAGGGTTAAAGTTTGTTTAATTTAGACAGTTTGTAACTGACTTTGTAACTGAAGTGATTTGAGTCTGTGATGTCATCACCTCTGATTGGCTTAGGTTGGTATAAAATCACATAGTATTTCAGATAAAAGCCCAGTGTGAGGCTGGCTGCCTCTCTTACTTTTTGCACTGATTATAGAATGAATACTTAGTCTTTCTGTTTGTGTCTTTGTTCCTGCTAGTCAGGATGACACGTTTAATCATTATGTTAAGTGTTAAGGTATTATAGGGGTTTCTTGATAACTAGATGTTTTTCTTAGTTTGGCCACATGTCAGATTTAGTTGTTTTGAAAGTTAGATTTGTTCATAGCTGTTAAATAATGTTTACATTCGTTAATAAATTACTCTTTGTTATTTTAAAAACTCTGCTATTATTTTTAGTCTACCTTTTTAGAGTTTAAGGGTAACAATTTTATCAGGAATCATTATTTTCTAATAAAGAATAAAACTAAATTTAGACAAAATGTGTTTTAAATTATCTAAAAGCTATTCGTGCATTAGAAATAAAAATAATAAGAGGAAATTAGTTTTTGATAATGTTCTGCTAGAAAATCTGCTGCCTATCAACCCTTTTGTTTTCCCAGGCAACTCTCTGTTAGGAGGTAACCATCTGAAGAGGGGAATATGAAGATACTGCACACAAACTTCTGCAAATCGAAGAATTCTCTCAGGAAATTGGGGTTTAGTGAAAAGACTGGAGAATTGGTAGGTCAGCAAAATGAGCTCAAGGTATCAATTGCCAAATTATTAAAAGAATGTTCCTTACTTCAAAAGAATGTTCTTTATTGTCTTCTTGACGATAATCAAGCAAAAGGGATAAAGACATGACAGTGCAATCAAATTTTCCATTCTTTGCAGTTTTGGAAGCTTGAACAACAATGGAAGGAGACTCTGGAAAATTTTTCAACTCAGCTATTACTTTTTCCTTCTCTTCTTTAGATTTTTTATCCTCCTCCTGAAAAAAAAGTTTAAATGTAATACCAATGATGGCTAAGAAAAGGAATTTATAACTACATTAATGTCTTAGGTTCCTCAAAATTAAAATTTCAAGTAAAAAGCTTCAGAAAACTAAAAATCAAAAAATCCTTTTCATACTAAATTTTAAGGTATTTTGAAAATAAAGTAAAAACTTTTAATAGATTTATTCACTTAAAAGATGCTTGTCATTCACAAGGATTTACAGGACTGGTTTAGGATTCAATTTACACAAAAGATAAATACTTTATCCTTTTTCTTTTCTTCTTCCTCTACTTCCTCAGTTGTTTCAGTTTCAACATTTTCCACTTTACCATCTTCAGATGATTTTTCTTCAGACTCTTTCTCGGACTCAGTTTTCAAAGCCTTGGTTAATCTTGCAATCAGTTGAGACTTCAAGCCTTTGGTGCTCAAGTTCCTAGCTTCTAACTCCTGCTTCAAATCATTTACCTAATAGGAAGAACAAAGTAAACATAAATGAAAACTATGTGCATATTTTAAATAGCATTCATGCAAAAAAATACAAGCTACTTTAGAATGTTGGGTTTTTTTTATCAAAACTGGTTATGACAATCTTTTGAAAACATATACTTTGATTACTAATGAATGAACAGACATTTATTAAAAATTGAAGGGGAAACTTTTTTAAATTAATTTTTCCTTAAAAACTAATGAAACCTTTAAAAACCCATTTACCATATAAAACTAATTAATTTTTTAACTAGGGTGTTCTCACTTTATATAAATAAAATGCTCTAATTTTTAAAGTTTTCTATAAGGAATCTTAAAAAAAATTCACACTTTCACAAAAAAATTCACACTCCTACTCTGCAACATCCTGAAATTTTAAATAGGCTAAAATAAACTTCACCTAGGGCAAATTCAGGACATTCATTTCATCCCTAAACTACAAGTTAAATTTGTGTCAAGAATATTTTATGTACTTAACTTTTTAATACACTAGCGGAAATAAAAATCCCAACACCAAGAAAGAAAGGAGATATCAAACTCAAATTTATTTCTATGATTGCACATAGTATGAATGTGAATTGCTTAAAAAATCAGCCTTCCTGGATATTAGGGGGCTGAGAAAAACAGGGAGGAGTGTTGTCTCCATAGGTGTCCATTACCGCCGTCACACGTCATGGTATTGAGTGACAGGGGCTCTAAATGACTTTTAAGGGATTGGAGGACCATGTTGCCTCCTCAGGTAGTCCAAATTCATATGGTGCACCAGCGGACGTTGCATACCGGGCTAGGTGATTTCTCCTCATTGACCGGACTTGTTTTGTGAGCGTTGCTTCTTGCGAACGGATAAGCCAGGGTAAAATGCAACATAGAGGGTTAAGAAGAAAGCTTAGACATTGCATAGAACATGTGTCTGGGCATTTTTCTCTTGAAATTTGTCCCCAGGACAGGTCTGAAGGTAAGGACGGGCAACCGGCTAAAAAACCTCAATGAAGCAGCTCTGGTTGGCCAAAGTACTGGTAGATCATACTGAGGACAAGCGGCAGTGGGATGGATGTCGTTTGCAGTACTGCGGATTGACCGTTTTGTCCGCATAGCTTCTTACATCTTTGTCTATAAACAAGGGGCTGAAAATGGGCCTTTCTGTTTCCAATAGTGCACGAAATAAGGAAATGAAAATCCCAATTTCATGACATTGTGTTTATGAGAGAATCCTGCTTCGGTTTGGAGCACCACGACGGTTGGGTATGAGTTTGAAGACACAATGGAGAGAGCGCACTCAACTGATGATTTTCTAACCGTTCCACGGAGTGGTGATGCAGGGTAACGGAGTGGGGATGCATTGGATTCCATTTCTGCAACTCCTGAGTAGGATTCACCAGTACTTTTTCCAACCAGAGCTGCGTCATTGAGGTTTTGCAGCCGGTAGACCGTCCTTACCTTCAAATCTATCCTGGGGACAAATTTCAAGAGAAACATGCACAACCACATGTTGTATGCAATGTCTAAGCTTTCTTCTTAACCTCCTAGGTTGCATTTTAACCCCGTCTTTCCCCTTCTCTAGAACCAACACCCACAAAACAAGTCCGGTCAATGAGGAGTAATCACCTAGCCTGGTATGCAACGTCCGCTGGTGCACCATATGAATTTGGACTACCTGAGGAGGCAACATGGTCCTCCAATCCCTTAAAAGTCATTTAGAGCCCCTGTCACTCAATACCATGACGTGTGACGGCGGTAATGGACACCTATGGAGACAACACTCCTCCCTGGTTTTCTCGGCCCCCTAACATCCAGGAGGGCTGATTTTTTAATCAATTCACATTGATACTATGTGCAATCGTGGAAAAAAATTTGACTGTGGTATCTTCTTTCCTTCTTGGTGTTGGGATTTTTATTTCCGCTAGTGTAAATTACAAGAGACAAAGCGTCTCATCCTAGAGTAAACAAATGTCTCCTATACTCCACAACTACAATAAACTACAACTACTTTCCTTTTCTCAGAAATGAAAAATGGATTCACAGTGGGTAATTTTTGAAGTTGTCTGAAACATCTTTCAAGAGAAATTTTGGCAGAAATCGGACACATTCTCAGACTTAATTGGAACAATTTTAAATTCCTGAAAACTAGTGACCAGTGAAAATACCCAGATCTCAACTATATCTTAAATTTAATAGTTTGTTATAAAAATGAACCATTAACAGAAGAAACCTTACTTTGAACAATTCTTGGCTCTTTGCTAAATAATACCTTAATAACTGTCATTACTTACCTTTATTGTTTTTGGATCCAGCTCAGAATAATGTGACGGCTCCTTTTTCTCAGCTTCAGTTGATCCATCCTCTTCTTCCTAAAAACAGGAATCGAACAAGCAAGTTAGTTTTCAACCAAGGCATTAGAAAGTTTTCTAACTAAATGTGGTACTTCATGAAAAAGAACAGGTGTTGCAAAAATATTTGAAGAAATGTGAAAAATGGGTAGCAATCATGGATTTTTTTTTAAAATTAGTTTCAATTCTTTTTTGTGCAAGCAATCCAAATTAATTAAGAACACCTGATCCTTTTTTTAGATGCGCCAAAATATTCTACAAAAAATTTTTCGAGAATCTTTCAGCAAACCATATACATCCTCAGTTTATCGAGAAGATAGGTTAGTTTTCCCGGCTCCTGTGAAATAAGAAAAAAATAATAACCATACATTAAGTACTGCTTAGCATTACAACTTTAAGAAGTATCCGGACTCCACAATAGCTTCTTTCACCTTTAAGAGACAGGAAAAAATTAAATATCAATAGATATTGACTAGCCACTATAAATTTTCCTCTCTGAAATCAATTTTAAGGGGAATAAAATTACCATGACTTTTAATAGCATGAATCCAGTTCTCAGAAATATTTAATTGAATGTGAAAACATGAGTCTTTGAAACCTAAGCACAAGAAAAGAAACAATTCATTCACAAAGGAATTTCTTCCTTCATTGAATTAAAAGTTCAATAAAACCTAGAAAATTCAGACTTCTAGTTTCAAAAGCTGTGTAATTTCTAAATTTTATAAAACTTGCTTAACATATTAAATAAATACAAAATAAAAGAACACAAATTAAAATTAAGCTTGAATACTAAATGTACAGTAATACTTAATTAAAAATTAAAACCCCGATTTTTATAATCATTTTAACTTAATTTTGTGGTCACTTCTATTTTATTATTTAATTTACATTTGCAGCAGTAGTTCTCATGCATACTTGCATTTTCATTCGATCATAAAAAAAGGTTGGTTTAATTTTAGATTTCTAAGAATGTTAATTCTTGGGGACTTAAAAAAAATTTCGGTTTTCAAGCAGCTCAGATGTTAGAAGCCTGAATTTCTAAAGCTCTACTGAAGTATTTCTTTAAACAAGTTATTTTGTTTCTCATAACTTTTATTGGGATGATTGAACCCTTTTATGATTACTTATTTTTTTCATAGAACTTTTTTACGAGACATAATTAATAATACTAATTATTTCAAAGTGGGATTTAAAAATATTATAAAACTTTTTCCTTGAGTCAAAACAGAGGGGGAGATTTATACATTAGGCAGAAAATTCAAACAGAACTAATCAATTTATTGACTGATGTGTGGTAATCGGATTTAAGCAGTTAATTTTACTCAGTTTGCTTTAGAGCTTAGAGGCAAAATTTAAGTATCAGAAAAAAAATAATTTCAATAATCAAGGAAATATTTTTGAGGTTTTGTAATTTTAATAAGGTGAATAGTAAAGATAATTTAAAAAATTACTAAAGTGATTATATAAGCTCACTTTTATGTTTTAAATTATTTTAATTAAAATGTTTAATTTTTGGAATTAAATTTTTAAGGGATTCATAAGACATAATCAAAATGCAACTAAATATTTTTGAACAAACATTTTCCAAAAAACCATCAAGCAATATAGTTCAAACAGAATTATTTTCAATACTATTATTCACCAAACTTTTAATAAGTTTATTATTAAATTTCATGAAAACTGGATCAGTAAAAAATGTTTGTTCAAAGCAATTTACAATATACTTCTAAACTTGACCATTAACTGTAGCAGGGCCAAATTTAGAAATTCAATAAAAGTGTAAAAAAAATAAAGGAATCATTTATATCAAAAGAACAAATATTTGAAAGACAACTTCTCTTTTGATTGCACCAATTTTCAATTTAATAATCTTAATAAGTTTTGAAACATTTGGGATATACTTCTAAGAAATTATTTTCCGATCATTTTAAAATCAGATATAAATGATTTCATTTATTTTCAACTATATGAAGTTTCAAAGATTCATGTATAAATTTCATTTAAAAAATAGAAAAGTCAAGCACAAAGCTAACAGAAATTCAAGAAACTGGATAAAAGCTAAATGAGCCAAGATAATTTATAAAAATTACGCAGCAAAATTAACTAAGTGGAAACTGGCAAGATTTAACTAATTTAAAGTAGCAGCTAGTAAAACCCCTGAAATCAGAGAAATTTTGTCAAATGATAAATTTGATTAGACTGGAGAAGTTCAATCACTTATAAATCTTAGATAAGAAGCAAAAATTATGTAAGATGGCAGCCTTAGGTTATGAAAATCTTTGTTGTATCAACCTGAGTTTTAATAGTACAAAAATTTAAAAAATTTCAGTTTTAAATCAAATTGTAAAATGGGATGATTTATTATTAACCAGCAAAGTATATTATAATTAGTTATTTTGGTTGAAGACTTTCAATGTAAAAGATTTAGGAAGATATTTTCCAACATTATTAAACCCCCTCAACATGGATTTCTTATCAGAGGTTTTACAGCTGCCTCTTTTTTCAGGCCAAAATTGTTTTGAGGTGGCTAGTCAATGGACGTTGTAGCTGAGTTGAACAGTTTCTAGAGCAAATCAATGGTAAAAAGAAAAGAAACCATATAATGCATCAGTGCCTGAGCTTCGTGGTCCAAACTTTCTTCTGGAAGCTTCCGCTGAAGCGGTTTTTTGCAAAATCCAGTAGCAATCATGCCATCCCACTCAACACGGGTGGGGAGGCAGCTCCAAACGTCCGGAACGAAAACAACAACAGTTTCGACGCGCGTGCCGCGGCCTTTGTGGCTCGACGACTCTCCTCGCCGGTAGTAGATCTCAGCAAAACGATACCTGAGGGTGTCAAAGAAAGACAGAACGACAGCTATGTATGCTAGAGAGGTAAGGGAGGCAATAGCCCCCAACTCAGTCAGTCCATCAGGTTGAGGTTGCCAACAGTATGCTTTAATAAGCTCAACCTAATTATACTCTGTTTATATTATATGTATATAAGCTGGTCAAATAATTTCCTACCTTCACAAGTCGAATCAGCAACTATGGCAGCAATAATATGTAGAGCGATGTAGAAGGTTCTCTCCCATAACTTCCCCTAATAATCACCAAATACTACCGCAGTAATGCTTTGGCTTTAGAGGGAAGATCAATTGAAATTTGCAGACGAAACTTAATATAAGTAATTTAATGTAACAATGTCATTCGCTTAGTGCATTATTTTGTCATTTTCCCTCTCTTCTTAAAGTTTATAAATTTTAGCCAAACAGAGCACTGGTCCAAGGCATGAAATTTCAGTTCAAACGGTACTAGACAAAATTTTTAATCAGAACTGGATCGACATACTTATCTCAGTGCAGCACCAGCTTAGCATATAATAGTTTAGGTTGAATCGCAACATATTACGAGACAAAATACCTCGTTAGCCTTTAATATTTGCTCTCAAATGGAATTCTTACACTCTGTATTAGTGATAGTAATCAATATAAAAGGTGCATGATTGGTAAATAATTATTTCAAGTGGTTAACTGATCAATATTTTTAATTCTTCTAATAAAACATTTTGGAAAAAATCATGGAAGTGCTCAAGGCCATAAACATTGTGATGCTTGAGAATAACCCAAGGTTAAAAATAATCGTTTTACCAGTAAGTAAAGTATAAATGTAATAATTTAAAATAGCTTATTCACAACCCTTTTATGGAAGTTTTTCATACATTCAACAACAATTTAGATCATACTTTCTAGCCTTAACTAAGAAAAATACAA
Source organism: Tetragnatha versicolor (assembly GCA_024610705.1). NCBI lineage: Eukaryota > Metazoa > Arthropoda > Arachnida > Araneae > Tetragnathidae > Tetragnatha > Tetragnatha versicolor. The sequence goes on from JANDEH010000001.1 coordinate 63,103,757, forward strand.
TAACTACATTGCTTACAGCAACTGGATAAATAGATTTTCTAGGGTTACCACTTCTGAAGAGGGAAGAAATATTTTTCACCAGCTTAGTTTGAATAAAACAGAGTATAATTCAATTCTTGCAAACATGCAGCTTTTTTGGAAAGCTCTTATTACCCAAATTCAAACACAAAAACCCTTTTTGGAGTAAGTACATCATTTTAAGACTTATTTTCAAACAAATATTAAGTATATTTTTAATATGTTGAAGGCAACCCCAACACAAGTAGTGCTCTTACTTGATAAGTCTGTGAGCTTACACAGAATTATTTATCCAAAATAAACATTAGTCATGATAATAATAATGATTACTGATTGCTTTATTATGAAAAAGCATAAAAAGTAAAAATTACAAATTGGTAGTAAAAGCATATGTATTAGGAAAATAACTAAAATGGAATGACTATAAAAGGGAATATAGTTTATGTTCTTTCAACTCACCAATATCCCAAATTATAATTTTATGAACTATCTAAAAGAAAACTTTTTCAAAGACCTTTTTAAACATCTGGATTTTGGGTAGTACTCAAAATGAACAAAAAATAATTACTGATTAAGAAAATTAAGGTGGAGAATTACTGAATTTTCAATTAAAGACAAGTATTGCTTAATTAGTTTCAGTTAGGTTAATTAAAATTAATATACATTAATAATGTGATGCATTCATTAATTCTTCTGAAAACTAAAACTGTAATATAGAAATTTCCTTTAAAAATGTAGTCAGAAGTCAGTATTTAAATCAAGAAGGCCCTCCAAAATCTACTTAACTCAGAAACAGAGTAACAAAGGACAAAAAGGAACAAAAGAATAAAAAAATGTTATTTCTAATACATTTGCTCTTACTATAACATCAAATAAGAGCACACTTGCTTTACTTATTAATTCACTGACACTTATATTTTCCTTTTAATTTAGGGGGGATATACAACCAGGCAATAAAGATACTTTAAATGCCAAATATTAAATATATCCCTAACTTACAGAAAATCAAGCCTCGTTCATGCATGCTGAATACATGATAGCTTCCTCATTTAATTTAAAATAATTGAGTAATTGTTCAAAAAATTTTGAATTTTTAAATAATCAATTTTCGAGGTTAATGAATGTTTAATTTTGCTATACCCACAACACAACAGGCACAGATTTTAACAGAAATAATGTCAACACAAACTTATAAAAAATATAAAATTTATGCAGAGTTGAAGAAGTGAGATGCATCAGGAGTTAAAACAAGAAAAAGGAGTAAACCCATATCCCAGACACACATAATTGAATAACACAAAATTAGTAGGGGTGAGAGAGATATAGACATTTAATTATTTTTCCTAAGAGAACAACTATATTGAGGGTTCACAAAAAAAACTATAAAAGTACACAAATGGATTTTTTTAAAACTATATCACAGGGGAAAATATCTAGTTTGAAAATGAATAATGTTCAGAGTAAAATGAGATTTTATTAAAAAAATGATAATAATAAAGCGTTACATGTGCCCCATCCCAAACTGTACACAGGGATCTAACACAGAAGAACGAAGAGCTGAAAGAAAAACATCTGAAGTATCTTCACTTTCAATCGATCCACTTAAGAGGTTATTACATACACATAACACTTTAAAAATTTTATAATTTACTCAATTGCATATATACTTAAATGCTAGCCAGATTACCTCCCAAAATGCTTTAGCAACTTACCACTGACTGCACTTGCTCAAATCGATTCCAGTCAGAGCCCTGCAGGTACGGATGGCTGTCTTGACAAGAGTATTGGGATCTTTCTCAGGATTGGGTCCATCCAAGGAGGGTGACCAAGGACCACCTATGGCAACTGTTTCATTCTTTCCCTTCAGTCCGACAAGGAAGCTGATCAATCTGGTAGGATGAACAAAATTCTCTTTGGATTCCTCTACGTCTTGAGCGAGAGCACACGATTTGTGAAAAATCTCGCCGAGTGAGGGTGTAGACATTAGCATCACCTTATAGGGAAAAAAGGAAAAGTATTAAGTTTGGGATTGAGGTATATCAGATAACACTGATTCGATTCATCAATGCACTGCGCTTTGAAATAACCTAATTGTACCTGAATTTGTACTTGAAAATTAATTTTAAAAATAATTAATATTTTGGGTAACATGATTTAACCCTTTATGCCCCAAATTATTTTCCTCATCCTCATCCAAAATATGTCAAGTTTAAGTAACTGCAACTATAAGTAAACTAAATTTGGCCTTACATGACGAAAATTGGACGAATTTGGAACATTAGGAAGTGGGACTTACAAGTCCCGTCGGGACATAAAGGGTTAAGCTAAAGCTACAATAAAGTGAACCTCAGAATAGGGTGTTCCGAAAAAAAAAAATTTCGAATTTCCCAGATGCCCCCCCCTCAAGTTGTTACAAATACTAAAACATTATTACCTGCAAATTTTCAGGTCTCTAGGACGATTTTTGACCCCCGCGCCCTTCAAAAGTAGGTTTCCCATGTTAAAGAATAGGGAAAATATTGAAAAAATCGTCATTTTTGGTTCTTTTCAATTTAACGAGCCTGGACGCAGTCAATATCGAATTAAAACCTATACATCATCTTTGGGACATCATTGCCTCAAGATCCTATCAGAAAAACATTCCATGGCACCTACTGGGGGGTAGTTACACGGGGGTGAAAAGCGCTCTTTCACCAAAAAAAGAGGATGCTCGCCGGCGCTTGCCGCGGGTGCTGATGGATTGGATAATACTCGCAGGCGTTTGCGGGGGGAGCTGGATAAAAGCCACTAAAGTGTTTATTGAACTTTTTTCCTATATTATTAGCTGTCATGTGTTTTCTTTATAACTCAAATGTAATATAATTAATGTAATAAATTGCATTTACATAAAAAAATTTTTGTTTTACTGAGTTGAGTTTACAGGAAAATGAGACAGCTGCATTAACCCCCCTTCACTAAGCTAAGCTCAAATCATAGCATTATACCCCATGGAAATAAGTTAATCGAGGTAGGCGGGGTAAAAACAAATTAGCTAAAATTTAATTAACAATAAATTTTTTACTAATAGAAACAGAATAGAACGAGGCACTTTAGGAAAAAAGTTCAATAAACACTTAAGTGGCTTTTATCCAGCTCCCCCCGCAAACGCCGGCGAGTATTATCCAATCCATCAGCACCCGCGGCAAGCGCCGGCGAGCATCCTCTTTTTTCGGTGAACCGCGCTTTTCACCCCCGCATAACTACCCCCCAGTGGGTCCCATGGAAGGTTTTTCCGATAGGATCTTGAGGCAATGATGTCCCAAGGATGATGTATAGGTTTTAATTCGATATTGACTGCGTCCAGGCTCGTTAAATTGAAAAGAACCAAAAATGACGATTTTTTCAATATTTTCCCTATTCTTTAACATGGGAAACCTACTTTTGAAGGGCGCGGGGGTCAAAAATCGTCCTAGAGACCTGAAAATTTGCAGGTAATAATGTTTTAGTATTTGTAACAACTTGAGGGGGGGGCATCTGGGAAATTCGAAAAAAAAATTTTCCCCATAGACTTTCGGAACACCTTAACCTCAGAACCAAGTTAGAAAATCCAATCTAATATTTTTTTGAATAATATCGACTCTCTTTTTGACCCATAATAACCTGATTTCAAATAACTAATATAATAACAAAGATGAAAGTTTGAACCAATTGAATTCCACAACAAAAGACACAAAGTAAAAGAATTAATGCATAATGCATTAAATTAAATAACAGACAAATTGCTTACAAATTTAAAAATGGTTGATTAAAAACTCTATACTAATACCTAATTTTAGACAATACTTACTTTTGCACTATAAGAATAATCAGCATCAGATGGCTCAAGCACAGCTTCATTATCAAATAATGGTTCAGCATCTTTACTGACAATATGAAAATTGCATGGATGGTCCATAGTAAAGGGCCTATGAGGTGGAAAAGCCTCTTGCCATAGAAAATTGGTAGCACAGAAATCGGAAGGAATATACAGGTTGGAGTACCGCTTTCGTAATTCCATCACATTGCCAGTTTTCCTTTATAAAAATAAATGTATCGATCAGTCATATCACTTACATTGAAAAGGCCTTACTTTTAATAACACTTATGAAATTAAAAAAGCCGAGTATTGAAAAACTCAAATGCTAATACTTACAAATCAAGTGAAATTTTTGGAATTTGCACAGTGTAACGCGGAACAACCCTCTGGCGTCTGCGAGGAGGACTGCGGCTAGGTCGACGAGGAGACCTCGAACGCTTCCTAGGAGGGGGAGAGTACCGCTCGCGTTCTCTGTACCGCTCTCTTCTATCGTCTCTCCTATCACGCTCCCTATCCCGACGAGGCGGAGGTGAATTATGCCTCCTTCCCATGTTTGGAATACGTGGACCTAGACATTAATGTTATTTGTAAAGGCTTTGATTACTTTTCTTTGAAAAAGAGAGGTTGTTTAATTAATTAGGGCTATGGGATTCTAAAAGTAATCGTCCAAACACTCATACTTATCACATATGGCCTCAACTGTTGGCTTGATAGCTTAAAAATATTGAAACCATTAATTTCCCCCCAAAATGTTGATCCAAACCTCAAAATATTTAGAAGAAAGATTTTATTCAAATATGAAAATGTGCCCTAAAATATAGAATGTTAAGAGTTAAAGTTAAGACACAATCTGACATTTCACCTACCTTTATCCATCATGTCATTGTACTCCAGTTCTTGAATCCAATGCTGATTATTATGTTGCTGCAAAGCTAATCTCTGCTGTTGTTGCTGCTGCTGTTGTTGCTGACCTAAATTTTAATACGTATTAATACAAAAATTGGCTCAAATAATACTGATATTTCATGTGAATTAATTTAAAATCTAATTAAAAAATTAAAACAAACTTTTTAAAAAACTAGATAGGAAAAGCTAAATGGCAGTATAAAAAATTTTACAAAAGCTTTAAAAAGTAATTAAAACTATTTTTTACCTATTGTCTCCATAATAGCCATTTCTTGAACTTGCCATCTCCCAGATTGGGCAACATTAGTATAAGCAGTCTGGGTATTAGTCATATTCCCAATAGCTGCATTCATGGTCATTCCTTGTGGAACATTCATACCTATGGAGACAGGGGCTGCAACCACTGCTGTCATAGGACCCTGTTGTCCCATCCCAGCTCTAGTATTGTTAGCTTGAGGCACATTCAACTGCAAAACAAATTTCAGTATTTTCAGTAGTAAAAAGCTCATAAAATGTCTTTAAAAATTAAAAAACTTCAAACAAAAGTATAATTAATCTAAGCATAGTTTAAAGTAGTTTTTTTATTCATATACAGATACAGTATTTAATTTTGACTAAACACTAAACATACCAACTATTAAGAAAATATATTGTATAGCAAATTATGAAACTTCAGAACTAATAATCTGGGAGGAATATTAGAAAAACTTTATGCTGTTTAAATAAAATGAAAATGTTTTCTTTTTTGACGAGTGTAATAATTGGATTTCAACAATTTTTTATTGTATAGCATCATTGCATTTGGCATCATCTTTACAGCAGCATATACAAAGAACATTTAAACAAAAATCTAGAGAATTGCGCATGGCTTACCTGCACAACTTGATTTTGGATGACTTGGTTTGGGAGAACCTGGATTCTGGTAGCATTCCACTTAAAAGGGCTACCTGAATTGTAAGTAGCTTCAACAAGCACTCGCTCTCCAGCTTTTGGCAAGTTTCCTTTGACAGAACTGAAATTCATACAGATAAAATTATAACACTCTAATTTCCATTCTACAGTGAAATCCTGCTACAACTAATACCAACATAACAAAAAATCTTGTTATTACGAAAGTCCCCAACCGTTTTTATTTGAATTATTGAAATACCATTACAACGAAGAAATTTTACGGTCCCACAAAGTTTGTTACAACAGGATTTTACTGTACCAAAGGTTTGCACTTTTTAAGATCTCAGCAAATATCCCATTAATATTTGCTCTCTTTTTACAATTCCTTGACTCTTAAAAGTGCTCATTTAATAAAACATTTTTATGACTTATTTAAACTTTCAAAAACTATGAATTATAGAAGACTAATCTTTCATAACCCTTATGTTCCATTCAATTTAATTATTAAAAGTGAATAAAAACAAAACATATCATTAATATTAAGCTTCATTGGTAAGAACAAACAAAAATACAACAAATTTCAAATAAGACACCAGTATAAATAAGCATAACCCGAAAGAAACTAACACCAAACTAAGTTCTAGCTTGAGTTAAATAAATCTTAAACAAGGAAGAAGTTTTGAAAGTGTTTGCAGGTCTGCATATTTTTTATTAAACAAACAGTTAGGTATAAACCTACTAGCATTTATCAACCTAAGTTACTTAGATTTATACAAACAAAAAGCATTAGGAGCAAAAATCTTCAAAGAAATCCTAAGTTTCATACTTTTTTTTGCAATAAAACATTTTCTTTCTGAGACTAGTTAAAACACACCTTATCTGAAAGAAGACATCCTCGTCCACGAAACCAAAATTTTCGTGCAGCTTGGTTACGGTCCCAGTGAACACTCTCTGCTTGTACTGTTGTTGCGGTGGCTGGGGCTGCGCAGCCGGGTGCTGCTGGACGACAGCTGCAGCTGTTTGTTGGACGACTGCAGCCTGGTGAGGGTGGGGCTGAGGTCCTTGGTACTGAGTGGTCTGAGCTATCAGCCTAGGTGCTGGATAGCTGACAGTGGCTACTTGAGTAGTTGCGAGAGATGTGGGCAATGCTACTCCAGGTTGGGGAAGTCGAGCAATTTCAACTACCATACCATTCTGAAAAAAAAAACCAGTTGGCATTATGCAATTTCATATCTAGCATATATTTGTTTTGAACTTCACAAATAATTTGTTTTAAATATTTTATACCATTTATTTTCTTATTTTTGCTTTCAAAACAATGGTTATTTTTTTAGTCATATAGTGATCTGTTTTTGTGGTCTGCCTAAGCAGTTAGTTTTTATATCATTTTAAAATCATTATGGTTTAATTTAAGAAATCATACTATAATCATATCATTATCAAATAATGACATTGATTATTCTTTAAATGGATTGAAAAACTAACTTACATTTACATTTGCCACTTGCGTAGTAGCTGCTAAAGAAACAGGAATCGCAATCCCTTGCTACAAATTTAAAAATATAGAAAATTTTGTACTTTAAACTTTGGTTCAAAGGTTGAAAAAATTTATTAAGAGTAGCACCTATATTTTAAACGAAAATTACATGCAAAAATAAAAGAAAATAAAGGAGATTCTTTAAATGATACTTATCACAAAGTGATAAAGAAGATGTAAAATTTATTATTTACATCAGAGGGATATTAAAATTCTTTAAAAAATTTTGTTCTCTACAGAAGTTCTTAGGGTTGAATTCCATTATCCACCTTGTTATCAAGCTGTATTGGAGGTCAATTTTCAAATGGCACTAACTTTATGGTTTTCTTTGCTATATGTATGTTTTAGTTATTTAGTATACAATTTTTGGTAAACAAAACAGAAATATTTAATGGGACACACAACAGAATTCAATTGAACCGTCTCTTGTTCTTTCAAAAGCAATAAAAATTAAAATACCTGTTGCAGCATAGCTCCTTGTTGCAAAGCACTCTAAAAAATACAAACAAAAGAGATGAATCAGAAAACTTATCAGATTTATTCATTTTGCATTGATTTTTATATTTGATAAGTTCACTTCACTGATTGGTTTTAATGATATAGAATCTTATGCAATTGTGTTTGTAATTGCTTTAAAATCCATTATTTCTAAACCTTACAGTTGGAATTCACTTTACATAGTTAACAGTTTTGTTTTTACAAATGAATGGAATACTATACTTCCATACTAAAGTTCGTCACCTTAGAATCAAAAACTACTATCTCCATTCGGCAACCTTCGGGAATCCCGATCCTTTGCAATCAGATCGGTGGAGAAGCTCGTTTTTTGGTTTATAAGAGCTGACATGATCGAGTAGAAAAGATCAAAACCAATCAAATTATTTTCTACAACGATCTAAACGCCAAGAATCAGGATTCCCGAAGTTTGCCGAACAGAGATAGTAGTTTTTGATTCTAAGGTGACGAGCTGTCAGCAAATTTTCTTTTGAAAATATCATATCTGTTGCCAAAGAGAAAATTTAGCCTATACTCAATGAGAAGCCTTTTCACTTTTAAGCAAGTTTTAGTGTTGGTCAGATAGTGGACTGTTGACTATATTAAATATACCAAAACCACTTGAACACGAAACAGTTAGGTTTTGTTATGGTGCAAGAATCAAGCTAGATCGTACAAAGCGTGACAGATATGCAGTGAATAAAAAAAACATAGAAGCCAACTTCATATTCCTACAGAAACCCTTTACCTGAGTTAAGGTTATCGCAGCAAGCCCAGTGCCAAACGAAGCACTGACCGCTGGTCCCTGCTGGGCTTGCTGGTTCTGTGCAGCTGCAACTACTGCAGCAGCTGTGGCCAAGGGATTGGCTCCTCCTGCAGCTAGCTGGGCACCAGCCAGACCAGCTCCTGCAGCCAGTCCAGGACCGAGACCTGGTCCAGTCGCAAGTCCAACACCCGCAGCTGATGCATGGGATATTTGTTGGGCAGCTAGGAGCTGTGACCCAGTAGGTGGCGGCTGCACTAAACTGGCAGCTGGAAAAGAAAAACAAGATATATGCAGAGACTAACCCCCACCAAAAGTTTTTATTGTAAGGGTAACAAACACTTTATACAGCAATCTAAAATCCTGACTGTCCCCCCAAAACCAGCCTGTTTTCAGGATTTTTAAGTAATTTGATGTTTTGAGGTATATTTTTCGTTAGGAACTAACTAACAAATCATCAGCAATGCTGAGAATGTTCTATTTATTTGTAATACTGTGTGGTCCATATCACATACATGTGATTACACAGACAAAAAATAGGCGGAAAATATTAAAAAAAATTGATGGCACCTAAATTTTTCTTCGTTTTAAGTAGAGGGGGTCCATCGGCATCTACTTCCTAGATCTAAGTTGGTTGGATTTTTATATGGCGCATGACCCATGACAGGGTATAACCCGAGATCTAGGATTCGATACGCTAGATCAGGGGTTCTCAACCCGTGGGTAGCGACCCCCTTGGGGGTCGCTGGTCATGCCTAGGGGGGTCGCGAGACAAAAAAAGGGAGAGAGACGAAGTGTCAAGGGATGTATCAGCAATACTTGAAACAAAATCTTGTGTAAGTGGAAAGTTTTCAAAGACTTCTTTCTTAACCAGTGTGTTCTAAACAGCAAGTTTCTTTATGAATGCGTTCATTTAGTCTTGAGCATACAGAACTGTTTTGTCAGGTCCTCGTTGGGATGAGTTCAAGCTATTAAGATGGGAAAAGATGTCAGCTAAATAGGCAAGCTTTAACAAGAACAATATCCAGTGGGTATTTCGTTTCCTGCATGAACTATTTTGAATAAGAGTAAATATTGGATGCATCGGCAGTATATTGCGAGTGAAATGACAACTAAATGGTGGATAAAATTAATGTCTTAACATTTTTGGTCTGAGGGGGTCGCTAAAATATTTTTTTGAAAAGGGGGTCGCGGAGTCAAAAAGGTTGAGAACCCCTGCGCTAGATTCATAATTTTTTAGCTTAAATTTTAACTAATTTTCGTATTACTTCGATATTATAAATTTTTTTTCGATTTTTCTTAAAATTTAGTACCAGGCCACACTAGCGGTCAGAGTTTTCAGTATAAAACGATTGGAAAATAAGAAAGTGGAATTTCAGTTTTGCAAATCGAATTGTTGGATTTCAATTTTGCTAAGCAAATTGGCGGATTTCTTCCAAGAAAAACTTACACTTCCTTTTAATTTTTTTGAAAAATTGTAAAAGCTTTTTCATTATTGTGAAATTGTTTTAAGTTTTCTGAAGAGGAACTATAAAATTAATGAAAACAGCATTAAATTACTTATTGCTACAGTTTTATAGCAATTTAAAGACTAATTCAACCAAACAATTTGTCTATCACTAAAAAATAATTTTAGAATTTTTGTGAAGGTGCCGTTTTTGCAAGTGCATTTTTTGTGAAGGTACTGTTTTTGCGAGTACATTTTTTGTGAAGGTGCCGATAAACGGTACCTAGATTGGCCTGCATTAGTCCCTGAAGAGAGCGACAATGGTTGGAAGGTACAACGTATCTCTCTTCTCTTGGTTGGAAGTATCCGACAATAGTTCTTTAGTCAAGTTGACTGGGCTCTTAAGTTTTAGTTTCTTTAAGAAGTACAGAAGACAAGCTATCTGGATTTTTATTTAAAAACTATGAGGGACTGGAGGAATATGAAGAAATGCAAGAGGAATAGAATATAAAGGGAAGTGTCAAACGGTCATCAGAATCCATTGAAGACGAGAACTCGGAAGAAAATAAAGGAAAAAAGGCAAAAGAATCAAGAATTTATGAAAATCAAAAAACAATTGAAGATCAAATTGAAGAAGCATTTACTAAAGGCCTAGGGGAAGTATAGGTATAAGAGGACAAGAAGCAAAAGAGTTAAATGTTACGCAAGTAAATTAAGAAGTATATTTAAAAACACTCAACTTAGAAGATGAATTGATCCTGACTAAAAACAAGAGGATCATAATAAAAGTTAAAAGCGTAGAATCAGCTAAAAAAGTAAATCAGATATCCAAGATTAATGACGTGGAAGTTGAGAAAACTTTCTTCGATAACACCTTCACATCGGCTTACATAGTCAAAGGAGTTGACACAGAAGTAGGATTAGAAGATATAGTTAAGTCTTGAGAATCATGGAATTAATACTCAAAAAGTCATTAATTCAACAGAAAGGGGAGCGATGAATTAACATCAACAATCCTAATTAAAGAACTAGGAATCATTAAAAGGAAAGTAAATATTGGATTCCAAATATATAAAATGCGAGATTTCATAGAGACGCCAAAGATCTGCCAAGTGTCTGTGAATTGGACATTTTTTGACAAGTTGCCAAACTAATTAAACTTCTAACAGACATGTGATTGCTCAAGAAACAAATTATCTGAAATTTTTTAGATGCGTCTAGATCAGAGGTACAGAAATTTATTTCAGGAGGGGCCCAAATTCAAATTCCTATACCATGCAATAGGTTCAATTTAGCTTTTTAATACTTTTTAGATAGGAATCCTAATCCTATTATAATTGTGAATGATTGTCTGTATGTTTGTTACTCTTTCACGCAAAAACTACTGAATGGATTTTAATGAAATTTTACAATAATGTAGCTTATACATCAGAATAGGACATGTGCTATAATTTATAAAGAGAAAATCAGTCTTTCATTCTTTTTTTCCCATTTTTCCTTCTTTTTTTTTACCAGTCATGCAAGCCAATAATAGAAAACTTTAGTATAGTACCAGTGTTGTAGTTACTAGGCAATTTTATTAATCTCTATATAAATAAAAACGTTTGTGGCTGTGTGTGTATGTAAGTATGTGTTCCGCATCTCTTTTTAGACCACACCGAAGGCGTGGACATTTCCTCCATTTCAAGATTTTTCCTTTGAAATAAATATATTTACTGAAAAATAAAATTTTTTTCATGGAAAACGAGTTAAAAATAAAACATTGTTTCAAATGAGACAGATCACTAGACTTTTTCAATTACTAGACTTTTTATTATAGTTTTTGTTATTTTATAAAGGCACCAAGATATTTAACATTATCAGGAACATCGGGATTGTAAAAAGCGACAAGAACACCGGGATTGGAAAATTAGCGGGAACACTGGGATAGGATATTCACCATAAAGACACCGGGAATACCGGAATATAAAAATTACTGGAAACATCGAGATAGGAAAATTACCGGGAACGCCGGGATTAGAAAAATTACCGGGAACACCGGGATAGGAAAAATTACCGAGAACACCGGGATTAGAAAATTACCGGGAACACCGGGATAGGAAAGAGGCGCCTGGGATACCGGGATGATTTGTAATATTGCTAATTTACAAAATTATAAATGTATTTTAAGAAAACTTTTAAAAAATAAATTTATACACCAAAAATAAATTTATACATAAATTTATACTGGAAACATCGAGATAGGAAAATTACCGGGAACGCCGGGATTAGAAAAATTACCGGGAACACCGGGATAGGAAAAATTACCGAGAACACCGGGATTAGAAAATTACCGGGAACACCGGGATAGGAAAGAGGCGCCTGGGATACCGGGATGATTTGTAATATTGCTAATTTACAAAATTATAAATGTATTTTAAGAAAACTTTTAAAAAATAAATTTATACACCCCACCCGTGCAAGGCTGGGTATAACAGCTAGTATCTTACTAAACTCAATCTCAGAAATTTTTTGAAATTTGACCCTAAAAAACAGGGTTTTAACCCTCTCGTTACCCTGGGCCTCATATGAGGCTCCTACTTATGAGCTCAATTTTGTATGATGTAAACATGCAAATTTATTTTCTTTTCATCAGTGACTTCACTGATTCATGTAGATCACATATGAGACTTCTACATTAGGGTGGAGCGAAAAACACGAAATTTGAATAATAAAAACGTAATAGCGCGGAAAAGTTGCCATTGGTGGTTAGAAACAAAGTCCTAAAATTTTAGACCGATCAATTAATATCTTTTACCGCCGCAAGAGGACTGAAGTTTTGAAAAATCGTTAAAAACACGTATTTTACAGAAAGAAATTTTAAGTATCCAAATTTAAAGAAAAATTTTCTAATTGGGCACAATATGTTAAGTGCCCTTAAAATTTGATTTATGTGAAGTAACAGCTTAAGCCACAGCAAGGGGGTCAAATTATCGAGAAAATGCAAAAAATGTCAATTTGGGGTAATTTTTACTCTTTTAGGTTTTTCATATTTTTTCATTATTTTTTTACTAGCTTCTGACTTAATTATAAAAGGAACTTTACTGCTTTAAATATTTAGCCCAAATTATCAATACTTATCCCCCATATCACTACAATTAGGATCTTATCCTAAACAGTCATCATAAAAGAAAAAAATCCAGAAAACCGTTACAAATAGGTTTGAAACCCAAAAAGAAAAGCATAAAAGGTGTCTTGAAGTACGAAAAATAGTTGGCATTGCATGTTTAGATACCATCTTGATTGTCCGAATCATGTTGGTAAATTAACTTGAAAAATTATTAAAAAATATGTCGCGACTCAGATTGGATCCCTCATTCGTTGAAAGACTAACTGCATGGTGCTACATTTTTCTGAGTATTCCTTTCATAAACCTAGGTAACTGTTTTAATTACCATCTTAATAAATTTTTAAACGTATCATACAACACCTATGGGCAAAAGAAGGTTCTGTAGGTTAGAATGGTTATTAGTTTTATACATTATGTGTTTTATGCACTTTTTATGCTTTTCTTTTTGGATTTCAAACCTATTTGTAACGGTTTTCTGGATTTGTTTAATTTATGATGACTGTTTAGGATAAGATCCTAATTGTAGTGATATGGGGAATAAGTATTGATAATTTGGGCTAAATATTTAAAGCAGTTAAGTTCCTTTTATAATAAAGTCAAAAGCTAGTAAAAAAATAATGAAAAAATCTGAAAACCTAAAAGAGTAAAAATTACCCACAAATTGACATTTTTTGCATTTCTCGATATTTTGACCCCCTTGCTGTGGCTTAAGATGTTACTTCACAGAAATCAAATTTTACGGGAACTTATATGACTCATTGCTGAACATATTGTGACCAATTAGAAAATATTCGGTAAATTTGGGTATTTTTAATTTTTTTCTGCAAAATACGTTTTTTACGATTTTTCAAAACTTTAGTCCTCTTGCGGCGGTAAAAGATATTAATCGATCGCTTTATAGGACTTAGTTTCTGACCATAAATGGCAACTTTTCCGCGCTATTACGTTTTGATCATTCAAATTTCGTTTTTTTCGCTCCACCCTATTCTACAAGGTTTCTAAATTCGTTCCTAAATGGCAGCAAGAGGATTTATACCTCAATGTTTACATTTTAAGCTGTGATGCTTGTGGAGAGGAAATACTAGCTAGATACTAGCTTCTGTAGAACATTTTTTATAGGTTGGTAGATATTTTCTTATTTTGTAACCTTCTAATATTATGACCATGTCTTTTAATAAGTTCTAAACCAAGTATTTTCTGTTAAAATGAAAAAAATATGGCTCATATGAGGCTCATAAAAAGTAACTAGGAAGGAGTGCTCACAAGAAAAAAAAAATTCCAGACAGATAATAGGGGCATTTTGGATGTATTGAGAAGAAGAAAAAAAGTTTTTTCACTTTTTTGATGTTCTGGTGCCAAGAGGGTTAAATTGTTTTGGTAGACTCATGTCCGCTCAGGAAACAAAATATTCCGATTTTTTCCCTGTTTTGAATTATTAATTTCGCCCACAATTGAGTGGAATTCCCACTCTCAACACCTCTAAAATTAGCGGATTTCCGCTAATCAGCGGAAAAATCACATGCCTGTTCTAAACTAAAAAACAGTTTTTAATTCAATTTAGTTAAATTATGGAAAGAAATTTTAGCATATATTTATCTAATATTAAAGGTAGAAAAATTACAAATTGCATTCTTACCATTAGCTCTAACCCAAGGTGGATTTTTAGTGGCAACAAATTGAGACATCATGAAGGTATCCAACTTGAAAATTTAAAATCTAAAGAAATTACAAAAGAAAACAAGATTAGAGAGCTTCACTAACAGTAAACTAATTGAGAAATAGGTAAATATTGGAGAAAACCAGACAGCTTTGTAGTGCTATGAAATAACCAATTATCTAATGAAAGAAACAAGGTCAATCAAGGCCAATTGTTATTGTTTATTAATAAACCAGCATATTTAAAAAGTAGTAATATTTTGTAGGAATAGTTCTAGTACTTAGCAATCAAAACCACTTGCTGATTTTTAACATAATAGATAATGGAATTGAACCCAGAATTCTATTTTTAAAATACTTTAATTGATTAAATAAAAAGTGATTCTTCATCAAATGTCATATGGTAATTATAAAAAAGAATAGTTCTTCTTAAAGGGGCCATTCAAATATAATTTTGCATACTGTACAACAGGATGTATCGAATCACTTTTGAACTGTTGCCAAAAATTTACTATTAAAGATTTTGGAATGCTTTTATAATATTTTGAGTGTACAATTAATACTTTCAGAACCAGTTGAAAAATTTCAATTTCCTTGAATAGTTGATTTTATACAAATTTTTAAGTGCTGTGAGTTGATTTACCCTCAATGCGGGGTGAATAGGATCAATGATAGTTTTTGTCGAAAAAATGCAATTTTGACCTCGTTAATTGATACAACAGGATCCTAAATTTAGCCTTTAAATAGTCTAATAAAGTAAAATGAATCAGTTTTACTTATATTAATTAACATCTTTAAAATAAAATACTTTTTCCAATACAAAATTCGAGATAAGAGAAAGATATTAATGAGTGGAATTTTGCTCCCTCATGGATCTTATTATATTGAATCGTGACATATCATGAATCATTGATGGGTTGATAATAACCAATAGAAACCAGAAAAATGATTAAAAGGTAGAAAACCTAGCATTTTTATTACTGATCCGATTCACCCCGCATCAGTAGTTGAAATAGACGTATTATATACCATCAACTGTTCAGCAGCTGTTAAATTCAGCTGTACAACTAACAGTCAATGGGATTTTAAACGTTTTTGGATTCAGCGGCACGGTCGACGGCATAATACACAAAAACCTAACTTTTCCAGGTCCGAAGAAACCTTTGGAAGAATTGGGAGCACACGGGAGATACCGAAAATTGAGAAAATATAAAGTTATTTTATTCGTGTAACTAGCAAAGTTTAATATAGTTAATAAATATAATTCTTAAATATAGTTATTCTTCTTCTTCTTCTTCTTTAGCACGACAGCCCTGGGTGGGCCAAGGCTTTCCCAAGAACATTTCTCCATCTCGATCTCTGTTTGGCGACCGTTTTCCAATTTGTTATTTTTAGTAACTTAAAGTCATCCTCCACACAATCAGTCCATCTCAGTTTTGGCCGACCCCTTGATCTATTTGTAATAGGTTTGTAGTTAAAAATTCTACTTGTCACAGATGAGGGATCCATGCGACAAATATGGCCAGCAAATCTCATTCGGCAAAGCTTGATTGTCTTTAGGATATTTGAATCCTTAAAAAGTCTGTAGAGCTCGAAATTGTACCGGTGCCTCCAAAAACCATCTTCATTAACAGCACCAAAAATCTTTCTGAGGACTTTCTGTTCGAAAATTACCAGTTGATTTGACTGGGCCTTCGTTAGAGTCCAGGTTTCACATCCATAAGTTAAAACAGGTCAAATATAGTTATACTCAAACTATATTTATAGTTAATATAGTTTGAGTTATCCGTAATTTTAAAATTAAATATAACTAGGTACTAATTGTTTTTACCTATAGTAAGTAAGCTTAATTCAATAAGGATATCAAATACTCCTTGTAATTTAAATAAGTTCACTTAAGTCTAGTGACTTGACTACTCCCCCTTTTCCATAGTTATTCTGCATTATCAAGTCCCTTGTAATGGCTTCATATGCCCTTTAATGCCCATATTGTTGTGGTGAGGAGAAAGGGTAAAGAGAACATGACCTTGATATTCCTATTCTATAATCAGGGATCTGTCAAGGATAAATTTACTACCGTTTTACGGTAGCTTCACAAATTCGCCGATCGTTAAAACGGTAGCTTCACAAATTCGCCGATCGTTAAAACGGTAGCCTCACAAATTCGCTGATCGTTAAAACGGTGGCTTCACAAATTTAAAATTTCTAATTATCCCAATTTATTGCTAAGTTTTCACAATTGATTACTGAATTTTCCCAAATAATTTCTAAACTAACAATACTAATATTTGAAAACTTTAACTCCCCTTAAAATGTATATGTGAAGTGATTTTTAAAAACAAATTTTTCAATTCATTTTATTATGTTTATTTATTTTCACAAATAAAAAAATTTTCACAAATTATTTTTAAATTTTCACAAAATAGGTACAGTCGAGTCCGCTTAATGTGATCACGGTTAATGTTATCAATCGGATTATGTTATCAAAATCGACAGGTCCCGATCATTCCTATATAATTTAATGTAAAATGGATCGTTTAATGTGATCAACTTTGCATCATCACTAGGCCTGGGCCTTAAATCAATATATAAAGATAAATCGATTTAACTCCAACATCGGAATACCGGTTTCATGCTTATATCGGATTCCTTATATTGGAACGGATATATAATTCCGGAATTCGAAAGATAAATCGGTTTTTCAGAATACCGGTTTAGCGCGAATATCGAATCTCTAAAATCGAATACCGATATGTAATTCCGGAATCAGAAATTTGATTCAACTTGATTATTTGAATTTTCCTTAAACCGATATTTCTGTTTTCTGATTCATACTCGTAGATCGGCTGCGATAACCGATACTATTCCGGGTTCCGGAATTGTCTTAATCACTATGTTTATGATGATTATTAACAAAATTTATTGTACATAATTGAAAAATATTTGTGTTTTCATATTCTTACTATTCTTAGGTTCTAATAATCCTTTAATATTTAGATACTCCATTAAAAGTTTCGACGATTAAAAAGGATTGCGAGAAGAAGAATTTCGTTAAACGAGCCGCAATTACTGATAGACATGCATTTATTTCTGACGGACCCTTTTTATTATTTTAATACTTGTTGATAAAAAAAATACTTCCTCTTGAGCAAAGGGATTGTGTAGATTATCATTTTAATGATATGTAATTGTTTTACATAATTAATGAGAAGATTGAATTGGATTAAAAAAGTATATGTTTTCTTTTCAACAGACTTTGAGAATCGAAACTACTGCGCCATCTATATGGCGCAATTTTCATTAGAACTATTCATTATTGAGTTAAAGGAAAGGTTTTTATTTCTAGAATACTTGATATATGACAAAAAACAAGTATTTTAAATGACATACTTGTATAAAATAAAAACCTTTCTGCGAACTTAAATTTTTTCCAAAAAATTTTCTGCAAGAATTTACACATTTTTAAATCTCTCTCTCTAAAAAAAAAAAAACATTATTACTTAAATACCCAAATTGCAGGGATGAGTTTATCTAAAGATGAAAAATGAGGAAAAAGCGCGTGAGCTTAGTTATGTATAATTTTTTTAATGTCTGAAACAAATAATTTTAACAAGAAAAATTTTAATTTAACTGGGTTATACTCGGGAGGATTTTAAGAACTTTAAACTAGTCATTAATATTGATAGTCTAAATAAAAATATCTTTAAACAAAGAAAGATACATATTTCACGTTATCTTCATTTGCATGAAAATAACCAAAATACAACTAAAATCAGATGAAAATTTAGGAAATCAGTTAAATACTAGGATAATTTATTGATTACTTTAAATGTAATTAAATTACTGAATTTTTTTACCAATACAATTTTTGCTAAGTGAAGAAAAAAGTCAAATGAATTTTTAAAAGTATTATTAGAATCTCAAGTCATATCAGATATGTAATACAGGTTATAATCTGACACGATTAAAAAAACTGAATTATTTTCTTAAGTTGCTTCTCAAAGTAGCCTTTCAAAAATTTTGCAACTTATAGAAAAACCTCATAAGCCAGAAAAACAGAACTTTCGAGAAAAATCGCTATTTTTTAAACGCTTTTATTCTACTTGCTTTTGGCGGCGTTTTACGCGTGGAATTTTAAAACTCGATTTTCGGGCACTTCCCGATATGTCAGGGCCCCGAAACTTTACACATCGGTGTAACCCTTATGACACTATAATATCCAACCCTTATCTAGTCAAACAACCAAAGGATTAAGTTAATTAACGAGTATTTTTAATTAACAGGAAAAACCAGAATTTGATACCTTTCCCAAGGGGCTATTCTCCCTAAACCGTGCACAATTGTTTATAAGGCATAACTTCATCATATTCAAAAGTCAAAACGAGAATTGCCCAGTAATTACGATAATTATAGACGAATAATCACTTTTTTCTTTCTGGATGCTTGTACATAATATTTCAGGCACTTCCAAACGATATAAAGTTCTGAAACTTTGCACCGTGGGGGAAACTCGATGACAATGCAATATTCAATCATCAACTAGTCAAAACCTCCGTAATTTAGGTAATTAACGAGTGTTTTTAGTTATCCTTTTAATTCATATTTGAGACATTCCGTGAAGCCAATGGCTCCCAAAACCTGTAAGATAATATACTAAGTATATAACTACAATATTTAATCTTCAAAACGTGATTTTTTACCTTCCAATTAACAATTAAGATAATTAGCGATTTAAGATAATAACCGCGAGAAAGAAATCGCCAGAAGAGCGAGAAATCGCCGAGAAGAAAAATATGTTCTTTTATAATTTATTGACTACTGAAAAGACTGGATGGTATTGTTTGCTCTTTGATACACACACACTAATTCTGAGTTTCTTACGATTGTTTTTTTTATTTTATTGAATGCTTTCTTTTTATTGTGAATCTTTTTGATATCAATGGATTTCATCGGTGATTGAGCGGATGCGAGGAATATATTCTTTGTGCGAGGTATTTTTCTTGCTCAGCTCTGTTATTATAACGTACCCAGCAAAATTAAATAGATTTTAAAATTAACTTTGGAGTTGATTGTCCTGCTGAGTCGTCAGAGGATTGTTCTACTTTGTCAGATATGTGAAAATTTTTTGTTATACATGAAACTAAAATTCCATCCTAACATAACATTAAATATGGTTGAAATAAATACATTTTTTCTTGTGAGTTTTTGTTAAAAAGTACCATGACTAAAAAGTAGAAAATAAAATAAGTAAAAAAAAGATTTTTTAAAAAACGCTTTTATTGAAGTGTTCTAAAAGGTCAAAAATAATTTTTTCAGTTTGACAAATAATTTATTGGGAAGTAGAAAATAACTTTTTGGTAAGTAAAAAAAACTGATTTTCTAATCACTAAAAATAAAAGCGTGGGCGCTAGTCATTCTTAATTCACTATATATTCTAACTTCTTTATTCTATGTTCTATGACGTTAGATTTACAAATTTCTCATTCATGAGTTTTGAGTGGGATGGATTCACTTTAAATTCTCTGTTAGGTATTTTTATTTATATAAAATTATACATAAATGCCGACGTAATGGCCTGGTCGTTAGAGCATCTGACTGATGCAAAGCCGTACGTCTGGGGTTCGAATCCCCGTTTGGCAAGGATGTTAGTGTCACTGTCCTGTAAAAAAATTAAATTTAAAAAATATTAAAAATTACTAGCGCCCACGCTTTTATTTTTAGTGATTAGAAAATCAGTTTTTTTTACTTACCAAAAAGTTATTTTCTACTTCCCAATAAATTATTTGTCAAACTGAAAAAATTATTTTTGACCTTTTAGAACACTTCAATAAAAGCGTTTTTTAAAAAATCTTTTTTTTACTTATTTTATTTACTTCTGGACTTGTGGGCTTCTAACTACGGTAAAGTTGTTTTTTCTACATCGCATTGACAACGCGATACGAAGCCGACTTCACCTTAACGTCCGCGGCCGTCTACGAAAGCATCTCGGATGAAACGGTAAACTCCGCGAGCAAAAACTAACGGGAGGAGTTGCGATTTCGAGATTTGGATTCTTCCTAAAATCGCGATTCCGCGGATGGAAGCATTTGGGTAAAACACAAGAAAAATTTATCG
Source organism: Tetragnatha versicolor (assembly GCA_024610705.1). Lineage (NCBI taxonomy): Eukaryota > Metazoa > Arthropoda > Arachnida > Araneae > Tetragnathidae > Tetragnatha > Tetragnatha versicolor. The sequence goes on from JANDEH010000001.1 coordinate 63,124,528, forward strand.
ATCAAAAATCAATTCTGCAGAAAAATTTCTTTAAAAAATTTTTTTGTAGTTTTTCTGCAGAGGGCAAAATTTTCTGCGAACGCCGTTTGCGCGTTCGTGTATATTATACAAGTATGTTAAATGATACATGTATTGTGTATGTGTATTCTATTTATTTCAGCTTAAAATTTGGATTAATATTACCCGAATCAAATCGATTTATAACTAAAAGCGGATTTTAAGATGAACTATAAATCGATTTAAGAAATTTATATATCGCCCAGCCCTAATCATCACTCCGCTTAATGTTATCAAAATTTGTCCATATCCCCTTTAAAACGACCACTTTTGAGTTCTAATTTCATGTTGAAGGTCAATTTTTACAAGTAAACATCTGCTCCATGATAAAATCTGGCACTTCTTTTTTTCTGAAACTCAATATGAGTAAGAAAATAAAACATTCCACCTGTTATATTGAAAAAAAACGGTTATAGGGGGGGTTCGAATCCATACTTGTGATTGGTTAAAGAAACACCAAGATCCAGGCTTTGCAGATGTTTCTGATAAGAGATTTTGATTTTCCCTCGTTTACTGGAATCACTGGAATTCAGATTATGTAATAAATAAGTGGCTTATTGGAGTGGAAGGTAATGGGTTGTAATGGGGGGAAAAAAGAGAGACCTTTCTTTAAAAATATACTAAGTAAGTGATTATTTAAATTTTATTAACTGAACTACTCTATATTTTCCCCTTAAAATTTTACCTAGTGTAAAAATAGAGTTTTGAATACATTTATTACGATTATAAAACTTAGATTTTAAAGCAAACTATCTAGTTACACTGTTTGCTGTTTTTTTGATATGAGATCGCTTATTGCTATCGATCGGATAATGTTATCAGTTTAGTCTTGGACAACTGCGATCACATTAAGCGGACTCGACTGTAGTTGGCAAAAAATCCTAGACAGATCCCTGATAAATAATAGAAGTAGGGGAGACCGGGGATGGATGGGACACTGGGTAGGATGGGACAACTTCAATAAATCTTAAAATTATAAATAAAATTAGTTTTTGAGTGTTCCACCAGGTAAAGCCACCATGGCTCCATACTTGTTGCTGTTTACTATTTTTGTTGCAAGCTCCTACAAATTTCTGAATGAAAAAGATGGTTTCACTATAGCAAAAGTATCTAAGTATTACACTTTTCAAAAGTGAATTTTCAATCTGATTCTTGGTTGCTTTCTTAATGGTTTATATTGTTTTCTAAACAGAATAATGTAAAAGAACTATTTTTTGAAACTGTTGCTACGGGGTTGGATGGGACATGCCTAATTCCTCCCAATACCTAAATACAAGTTATTGCATACAATTCTTTAGATACAATTGTTTTGAAACTGATTAGCATTGCAAGTGAAAACATATTTTTTAGATTAAAGAAGAATTTTAACTATTTTGAATTTTTAACTCAAGGTTAGATTTTTCGAAGTAAATAGGGTAAAATAACTGATGTTTTTGTAATAAATCTTTAAAATGTGTAACATACTTCCATCTTTGTGGTTTTTAATCAGATATTTAAAAAGTGATCATAAATTTTAATTTAAAAAGGTATGCCCCATCCCACCCAGGCCCGGGTTTGGAGGATGGGACACTTTTAGAGGTTATTTTAATTCGTTCATAAATCCTAAGTTTTGTTTGCTATCACTTTGGTTATATTTTTTAAACATGTTAAAATGTTCCAAGATGTTATTTTTAAAGTTTCAAATTTATACAATGAAAACTAAATTTTTTAAAAGTATTCTTGGAAAAAGTGTCCCATCCCTCCCCGGTCTCCCCTATTACTAGTTAATAAACCAATTAATTGATATCTAAATAACAGTTAAGTGGACCATATTGGGATATATATTCTTTATTTTCCAAAAGGTAGAAATAATCACATTTTCTCAAGAGTTCAATTCTAGATACGAAATCAATATGGTGCTTAGCTATCATAGGCAATAATTCATAAATAATAGTAAAATTAAAAACATATTGATCATGCTTGCTTAACGTTAAATAAAATATATAGTACTTCTCTTTACATAAAGTAAGAACACTTAGCAATCAAGTAAAAATATATTAAATATATAAAATTCTTGAAATGAAAACTACAAAATACTAAATATTAGTAAGTTAGTTTTGTAAAAAATGGCAACTTATTTCAATATGATTATGATTTTTATTCATTGGGGAAAGTCATGAAAATATAATGTAGATTGAGGCTTGTTTATCATGTTGTTTATGCATTTGTTGCTTATCACATTTGCATGCGAATAAACAAGATGACTAACTTACAAGTAACAATGCCAGTTTTTTATGAATATATATCACAATCTGTAACTCTTCGACATATGTAAAATATAACTGTCATATTTCGTTGGATCAATTAATAGAACTTTAAAGAACAAGACCGTCGCGTCGTCAACTGAACGCAAAACACGGAACAGCCATTTAATTTTTGTTTGACTTGATTTGATTCACTTCTTTTCGAGTTTTGTTTTCTTTAGATCGCTTCACTTCGTTTCAAGTTACTTCGTTCTCTAGGATGCGCAAAAACATGAAGATGCACATTTTCCATAACGAAGTGTATATTTGGACGGCCCAAACGGCCCGTGGCGCATGCGCTGTAGGTCTCGTGGTTACGTAGCAGTCTCGGCGCTTAGTGATGGAACCAATGGAACGCCGGGCCGTGGAAATAAGAGTAGAGTTTAGTTGAAAAAAGGCCGTCCAAATATACAGTGCCTTGGTTTGTGCTTGGTTTCAGCAGTGGAGTTTCTTGTGCAAGGAATCTAATTTAAGAAGGAGGAATCCTGGTGGCCGGCATAGTCAGGGGGCACTGTATATTTGGACGGCTATTTTTCAACTAAACTCTACTCTAATTTCCACGGCTAGGCGTGCCATTGGTTCCATCACTAAGCGCCGTGACTGCTACGTAATCACGAGACCTACAGCGCATGCGCCACTGGCCGTTTTGGCCGTCCTGTACCGTCGTCGCACGCATTTTCACTTAGGCACTGTATATTTGCACGGCTATTTTTCAACTAAACTCTACTATAACTTCCACGGCTAGGCGTACCATTGGTTCCCCGAGACTGCTACGTCATCACGAGACCTACAGCGCATGCGCCACTGGCCGTTTTGGCCGTCCAAATATACACTTCGTTTCACTTATTTAGTGTGGACTTATTTTAGCTGTTTTTTTTAGAAATTTTAATAAAACAATAAATCGGGGATCGAACCCACGACCTACCGCATGCTAAGCACGCACTCTACCACTGCACCAGCGGGGATTCATTAGTGATAGCAATTATCCGAAGAAAATCCTTTTTTTCTCCCCGAGCATGCGCACTAAGCTCGTCAGGACCGAACCGTTGGGATGTGCGAAAATGCTCGTCGCACAGTGTAACGAGTCTGAAGAGGACAAAAATCCTCTACGACGTAATATTTAAAAATAAATCATTTTAATTATGTTATGCCATCAATATAGCCTTAACAATCAACTCCTAGGAAAAATTTGATTGGAATAATAATTTTTTTTAAATAGACCATATTTATATCTTAACTCCATGTTATTTCTATGAGGGCCATTCTTTTGGTAACTTCTGTTAAGGAAAAACTACTAAAAATTGGAAAAAATAATAATTTTAACCATTAAATAGTAATTTTAACCCTTTAATACTCCTTTTGGGTTAGACTAGTCATATTACGCGTTGCATAAATATTCTGTGTTGAAATCAGTGCTGAATGTTATCTCAATAGGGACCATTCTTTTGTTATTTTCTACTACTACTAATTGAAAAATAATAAAATTTACACCTGGATCCTAGTCTTTCCTCTTGGAATTACTAAAATCAAAGAAAAAACAGCTGTTAAATAGCAGGTGTTTTGCTAACAGTATATTTTTTCCCTTTTGATTTCCAAAAACAACTATTATACGGCGTAGTATAAGCTTATTCAACGACTTTCAGATCCTTCATAGTTCTCCGTTTCAATTTCTTGAAATCAATTAGAATAAACAAATCAATCACAAAAATAACTCTTAAAATATAAATACAAAAAACCAGGACACCATTTACACTTAATTTCACTGTGTAAATAAAGCGCAACATGATTTGATATCAAATAAAAAAGTGTTATACAGTAGAACCCCAATTATCCGCGAGTGCCCCGAAACAAATTTTTTAACGATGAGAGCAAATTTTAGATGAGATTAGAGACATTTTAGATGTAGAGCAAAGGTTTCTGCTGTACTGTACATATTTTAAAAGTTTTACACATCATATTTTTTACAATAGAACATAGTTTATAAGCAGAAATATTTTTTTCGTGTTTTCACCTCATTTTTAGTCTTTTTTCGGGTTATCCGCGATTTTCGCTATCCGCGGTACCCTTGCCACCCAATTGCGCGGATAATCGGGGCTCTACTGTACTTTCAAAAGCTGAAATCAATGTGTTTCGTATGGAGCGGTCGAAATGGTGCTTCATTTTTCACGAGTTTCGTTAAGAGAATGCGCGCTTCAAAATAAGATTATCGCTAAATCGGCAAGTTTCGGCAAGCCAAAATATGATAAATATAAAGTTTGAAACATAATCATAAGTGCGTCAAAAAATGGCGGAGGTATCTTTCGATAGTTTTTTTAAAAGTCTAATTAAAAATGAGTTCAGTTACAAAATGTATTTACATCTAAGAATGAGGTCAAAAAAGTAATAAAAGAAAAATTTAGGACCCACAACTCCTCCCGAAACAAAAATCTTGTAACAGCTCCAGGCCAGTTGGACCAAACAGTTGAACTTATGCCTATATGATACCTCCAGAAAACCCCCTTGCCCCCCCCTGAAAAAGTGGGTGCCCCACCAAAGGTAAATCCTTCGTCCAGCTCCCACCGCGCAAGCGCCGCGGCGAACATCCTCTTTTTTCGGTGAAAGCGCGCTTTTCACCCCCGTGGAACGTGGAACTTCCCCCCAGTAGTTGCCATTGAATGCTTTTAGATAGAATCTTGAGACAATGATATCCCATAGAGATGATGTATATGTTTTAATTCGATATTGAATGTGTTTATTAGGCTCATAAAATGGAAAAGAACCAAAAATAACGATATTTTCCCGATAATACTTTAACATGGGAAACCTACTTTTGAAGGGCGCGGGGGTCAGAAATTGTCCTAGAGACCTGAAAATTTGCAGGTAGTAATGTTTTAGTATTTGTAACATCATGAGAGGAAGGGCATCTGGGAAATTCGAGAAAAATTTTTTTTTCCATAGACTTTTGCAACACCCTATTGTATTGATACATGTTAAATTACTAGAAAACATCCTTGAAGTCTGTTCATAAAAATATAAAAAGCAATCAGCTTTAGTAAATTATATTAATATTTAATCATATATAGTGAAAAATGTCTGACTTAGAACAATATGTGCTCATTGTTTGCCTTAACCGTAACCCGAGAAAGACTGAATTAATTTTTTTCCCCAAATTAACTTTTCCTCTTTACTGTATGCTAATGACTTGTCTTGAAGTAGCCTAAAACCATTTATTTAAAAAAAATTAATTATTTTAGTCAGAATAGGGTGGTACCATATGGTACCGCTAGGATCCTACACTACCATTTTGTGCATCATACATATTCTTAAATGTTTAAGAATTCAAGGGCAAAATAAAATTTATCACACTTTTATCACTTTATTAATCATTTTGAACTAAAACCAGGGCCGGACTGGCCCGGGTGGCGATCGCCACCCTGACGGGGCCTTATAAAAAAGGGGGCCCTAATCAAAATTACGATTTTTCAAAAATAAGTTCAAAAGGTGACAGGGCTGCCGAAATGGGGCCCCGAGAGAAATGTAGAATTTTTTCACATTAAACCACGCTTCCCTTTGATTTCGCTGCCTTAGCTTAAACTGGGCACTCGAAGTCTTCGTCTTCGACCAATAAAAAAACACTCCCTGGGAGAAACCAGACGTTATCTAGAGGGATCGGACTTGCCCACAAGGCCCTCATTTCAAAGGGGCCCCAAAAATGTTTAAAAGCTAAGAAAATGTGAGAATGTAAAATAAATGTATTGACTTATGAATTTAAAATCAATTAAGCTTAGGAACTTTTCGAGTCTTTTGCCCTGGCCCCCCAAACTTGTAAGTGGGGCCCTGATCGGCAAAACATTGTAAACGCTATCGTTCGCAGAAGGGAGTGAAAAACACAAGCTACCTCGGCGGTCGACCCCTCGGCCACACACAGACGGCAACAGAGGGATGGTAACTCTATACCATGCGCTGACAATCAGTAGCGGATCCAGGATTTGGTTTTGGGGGGCTAAGAATTTTCATAAACCAATTGAATCTTCATGTTAATGTTAATATACGGGAAATGTAATGTATTATCCTGCTCCAACTATCAAAAGGGTGGTCTGGGGAGAGTTTTACCAATACTTGAGAGTTTTACCAATTTTCTTCTCATAATGAGTGTTAAAATTAGGAATTTTGTTAAAAAACATAAGTTTTATGTTTTAAAAATTCCATTAACCATATTTTATATTATGCATCTGTAGTTTAGTTGAAGGCTATGAACATTATATTGATAATTTGCATGAAATACTACCATTGTATAGATGGATTTTCCAATCAATCACTTATAATATGAAATTTTTCTCATTAAATTTAGAATAATTTGCCTTAAAAATTAAAATTATGGAAAATACACCATAAATTCAATAAGTAATTACCATAAAAATTGTTCTATAGGTTTTACCTTAAAAATTAATTGATTTCACAGCATATAAAATGCTTGAAATAAAAAATACCCTACTTCAAAATATTAGTATAATTTGGTAGCATAAAAGCCTAGCGGTACCATATGGTACTGCAAGATTTTTTTATACCAAAATTTTCTACCTTAAAATTATTCAATCTCTCTCTTTTCCAACCATTATTTAATCCATTCCCTAATTTGAGGTATGAATAAATTGCACTTACACTTTCTGATGAGCCATTTTTTCGCCAGTCTTGAAAGCATGTTTTTCCTTAAGCCAGTAAGCATGAATTTATTTAAATAAGTAGTTATAATTTAATTGCTATTAACTAAAGTTTGGTTCATGTCGTAGAGACATCTACCGTCAGAATGAAAAAATAAAAGTATTTTGGTAGAAAAAATCCGTTTTTTCGTATAGCTGTTTGCCGGTACCATACGGTACCGCTAGGCCTTCCCGGGTTAATAATGTGATTAGGGCTATTTTAATAGAACAGGAAGAATAAAAATAACTTTTTCATAAAATCCTGAAGTTTTATTGCACACAGCATGCATTTACCTCAGTCCAGCCCCTATTAATAACCCCTTATAATTCCTTATCGTTAAAAGACTATTTGTAATGTAAAAATAGCAGTTAGTTCCTATTAAGGATTTGAGGTATCATAATAGTGTCTTATTGTTTGGTTATATGGTGCCATAACCAAACCACAACAGTTTTAAAAACTAAATGATTCAACACTGTTACAAAAAAATACGGCACATTACACAAAGAAGTTGTGGAAAGTAGTTGCCTCAATATCATTGAGGCATGTTTACACAGTGATACAGAGGGACCTTCCACCAGAATGGGACTTTCAATGGAATCTATAGGCAGAGGTCTCTCTTAATCACGGAGTTACATCTCTCAATGATATTGAGGCAACTTCTTTCCACAACTTCTTTGTGTAGTGCCATATTTTTTGAACAGGGAATAGTGAAAGAAATTAAATAAATACTCATAAAATAGATTTTATTGAACAACATTTAAATATATTAACACTTTTCCCACAAACCTTAACTAAAAAAAGAGGAAGATTTAAGAAATGAGGTATTATTTGAGGTAGTATCAAAAATAGCATATCAACAAATGCTAAAGAGATCCTTTTTACTTTATCAACTGCAACTGCTCATCCAAAAGTTTCACATTCTTTTCATACAAATGCCTGGAAAACGAGAGCTGTTGTTCTGTAGCTTTCAGTTTCAAATCCAATTCTTTTTCCATAGAATTCAAGGTAATTTCTTGCTGATGTTGCAAGAGCTGGAGTTTAAAATCAAGTTCTTGTTGCTTATACATCTGAGACTGAATATTCTGATTGAATCTATGCTGTTTCCTAGCTTCAGTTAAAGCAGCTCGCTGGGCCTGCACTTGCATTTTCACCTCATTTTCAATTTGTAGGTTTTCAATGCGGTTTTCATGGTACTTCTCCACCAGTCCATCAATGATATTCTCTACTGCATTGTGGGCAGACTCAGTGAAATATGCTAGTTGATTGTCAACTATAATCTAAAAGGACAAAAATTATGTATAAAATAATTATATGTTTAGGATCCAAGTAAACAGGTATTTTATATGTTTGACAGAAAGACTGCAGCGACTCTCATCAGACTGAGAACTAAACACCATAAAAATCTTAGCTGGGAACAAAAGATATCTAAACTGTGGCACCTGTCCCAACGAAGAAATCACACTTCATCATGTTTTCAACTGCCCTGCAGTCGCTGCAGGCCTTAACAATTTTAACAATCCTACAGAGGAGGATTTATATTCTACCAACTCAATAGCAAAGATGACACAGGTACACCATCAGATATAAATCAATTAAAGGATACGACACCACCACCTTATATGTTGGATAAAAGAAAAATTTAGAAACAATTTTTCAATCAAAAATTATTAAATTAGCTTTCCTAAAATATTCTTCTATCAATGAAATATATTTAATTGGCAGTAGATATCAATGGACAATTCACACATTTTTTATAACCGGAAAAAATGTTTCTAAATTCAAAAATTAAAATTTTTTTTATCAAATTTAGTTCAGCGCGTCAGCGGTACTCTTTTAAATAAAAACAAAATAAAAAGACTGGAATTGCAAAATTGCTATCATCAACTTAAATAGTGGATAGTAGCAGGGTATTCCAAAATTGACTGAATTGTTTAAGAAATCGCTAAAAGAAAACGATAAATCAGCATCAGTACTGAAAAGAATCAAATGGAATGAAAGGCAAAGCATTTTTTCCTAGAAATAAGACACAAATTTTTATTTTAAAATGTGGGAGAATTTATTTTCAAAAGAAAAATTGTAGGTCTAAGACAGCAAAATAAGGTCTATTTAACAATTCATGTTTTTTTTGTATTTTTTACATAATTCTTTTCTTAAGTGTTTCACACCAAATGGCCTTTAAGTGAATTTCCACTTACACATTAATTTTTTGTAAAGGGGGATTTTCAACAATAACCAAGGTTTGGACAATTTAGTTTCATGATAGTTTTTTACAGCCAGTGTTTTAGTTTTAGGGATACGTTTTTAAAAGGATAGATAAGGTATTTTGTATAAATAATAAATTGTAAGGAGGAATTCAGTAATTTCAGTCTATTAGGATTTACTTATTTAAAAAAAATCTGTCAAAGGTTTAGCAATGAAAAAAATGTTGGTATAAATTAACACTGTATAAAACACTTGTTTGCTAAAATATCTCTAGCTTCAACCTTGGTACAGATACTAATGTTTTGGAAAACTTAACCTTCATGATCCTATAGGACTTTAAACTAGACAGTGTACACTGCGCAGTAACTATTGTGTAACTAATTACATCTATATTCCCCAAAAAGTTAAATTTTATGACAAAGTATATAATTTTTTCATTAAAGGCTTCCAAAGACAAGTCAGAAGCTATGAAATAAAATATTAATGAGTTGGTGTAATAGATAAACATATTACCTGCAATACTCTAATATTCTCTATTGCCTCTAATGTTCAAATATTGCATCCCTTCTTAAAGATTATGAACAAATAAACATTTGAAATGAGTTGATACAGAGAGTATGTTTACATCCAATGTATGATTTAACACCTTAACAGTGACATTTATTTCAGAAAAATTGACCAAAAATGAAAATTTTATGACTGTTTAATTTTGTTCCTTATATTATTAGTGTTAGCAAATAGTTTTTTATAACAAAAATCAAAATTTAAATGAAATTACAAGTGTATTAATTATTTTAACATACACATAAAAAAGTATTGGATTACACACAAATCTTATTCAATTATTAGGAGGAAGATTATCCAAACATTATGCCTCTCAATCTCTAAACGAAGAAAAATCACTTTCATTATCGAAACGAACTCAGTTTGGGCTTCACAAAACCAAAATGTTAATTTTTTTCCACTACGAACTCAGTTCGGGCATCACAAATTCTGCACGTAGTAGTTGCCCGAGCTCAGTTTGGGTGACACTGTTAAGGGGTTAACAATAAAACTGCATTGAATATTGTAAAAAGCAGCTAGAACAGTTTGAGCAAACTTGAATGCACCTTACACATACTTCGTTGATATTAAGGATTTGAGTTAGCACAAATTTGTATACTTAGCATAAGAGCAAAATAGGAATGAATGTTTAAGGGCCACATGCAGCTGCCATCGTATATCGAAATAACATGTTATCAGCCTGTTACTAAACTGTTATTTCTGCTACTCATATCGAGTCACGTGATCAAAAACGACAAGGCTCAGTTCGAGACCTCCGGAGGGTCTCGAATATTAGTCACGTGACTCAAGAGAATTCTGATTGGATGGTAGTTAGCACGTGATCCTTACATCACACGAAGCGACTCCAAGGGGGTCAATTCAGCGCCAGATGGCGTTAGTAACACTGGCAGTTAACATGTAAGTCATGTGAAGTGACTCCATTGGTCGACCAGTGAGCGCTCATGTCATGGAGAAAAACGATTGTGACACTGCTGAATCGATTTCTTTGATTACCAGTGCCATTACGAATATTCAATTCAATACGATGGCAGCTGCATGTGGCCCTAAACGTTTTCACTAATTTTTAGCAAAATTTGAAGGGAAAAATTTATCAGAAAAACAGTATTAAACATTTCGATAGCAACTCTGCTAGTCACTACTGCATTCACATGCCTATAATACTTACTGGTTCTAAGCGTTCATTTTCTACATCAGGAGGATGTTTTACTTGTGGTTGATAATCTTCTACTTTTACTTCAATGGGTTTTTGCTCTTCATCATCCTCTTCAATCGTGTCTAATGAGGATTAAAAGTTAGTCATCACATTTAAATTATTTATCCAGTTAAAAAATGGCAACAATATATGTTGTATTTTAATAAGTAATTTTTCATAAATGTGCATGCTTTAATCTTCTTAAAATTCTCAAGACCAGCACAAAAACAAAATATTAAAGGTAAATAAAGAAATAAGTAACATTTAAAAAATCCCTATTTATATTAGATGTCCAAACAATTTAGGCCTTGGCCACATACTGTTCTGATAATGCTGGTTATTGACAAGAAAACAATTCAATTCCTACACAAGAAGGTTGCTAGAATCCACTGTTTCACCACCATTTTTTTGGCACCAGGCAAGGATGTTTTAGATTAAACAAATTATAAATGAAACAAGTTTTTACCATCCCCAGAAAGTTTTCTCAAGTGTTTTTTTGTCCTTTGATGAGCTTCAAGAACACTTTTGTGAGCTCGTACTTGTTTGTTACACACTCGACAAACAGCCGATCTTGGATCATTGGGATCTTCTTCAATCCACGCTGTAAAAATAATAATAAATAATGTTAGAAAAAAAAACGCAAAAAAATGCAAATGAATTAAAATTTCACAATACTGTTTTATGATTACATAAACAGGGATATTAATATCAAATTTCAGTTTAACAGGTTGTTTTATCTGTTTTAAACTTGTGTTTTAATTTAAAGAGCTGCACAATGTTCTTCATTTATCAGTAGTAGCGATATTAGCCAACATTGTAACAACCCTAAACGTCTGTGTTCTAACTGAATGTCTGAGTTTCAAACATGCATACTTTTTCTTCAGAACTAGTTCAAGTATTGGAAAAAACTAAACTATTATTATTAGGAATTTTGTACTTTTAAAATGAATTTTTGTGTTACTTTAACTGCCAAGTTTGCATTAGGGAAAGTACAGGGCGTCTATAAAATAAGTAACCTGATATAAGGGCCTCTAGAAGCCAAACCGTTTATTGAAATGGAATGAAATTTTGGTGGAAGATGTTTTGAGGGATGCAGATGAAAATGGTATGGGGTGAGGCAGTATCAGATACTGTTAAAGTGAAAAACAGAAATAACAGTTTCATAGCTGTTTTCATTTGTCTCTTAAGGAGCGAGTTCACAACTAATAGGTACCGTTTTAATGCTATCTGTGTTATTTTTAGTGTTCGGCAACTACTGGTCAAAAAGGAGTTAACTACCAACTAGTCTGGGCAAAAGTAGTTGTAACTACTAGTTAACTACTTTTTCTTGGAAGTAGTTGTAACTAGTAGTTGATTATTTCCCAAAGTAGTAAACTACTAGTTAACTAGTCTATTTAATTTCATAAGATATATTTCCCCAAATTTTTGATTTTCTTACCTATAGCAAAAATATCATGGCTAAAGATTCCCTAATTTTTTATTGGTTTTCAGGTTTTTAGTGTCTTAAACTTTTCCAAGTTGTATTTATATCAGGGTTGGCAAAAAACCGGGTTTTTTTAAAAAAACCAAAAAAACCGGGTTTATTTGGTTTTTTGGTTTAAACCAGGTTTTTTTGGTTTAAACCAAGTTTTTTTAAATTTTTTTTATCAGAATAAGTTATTTTAGCATTGATGTTTGAAATTGAGTTGTAAATGAGACATTTATTTCAGGGGTTGTTTATAATTGATAAATGATTTGTATATTTCAATTAATTAATTAAAATTAAATTAATTTGTTTTAAAAATAATTTTTGTTTCTAAAATATTCCAATTTGAATATCTAATATTATTGTAGTGAATAAAAATCAGTGTTAATTTATCTTGGATAAATGGTTGAAATAATCAAATTATTTATCTTAATTATATATGGATTAATTTATGAACTTAAGAAATTTCTTTAGAAAGAGAAAATTTTATTTTTTAAATGAGAAGTAAAAGTGAAATGTAAACAACTAATGTTAATTGAAATTGGATAATTGATAAAGATAATTAATTTGATTAATTATTAAATGGTAAAATAATCAAATTAATTATATGGATTATTTATGAACTTAAGAAATTTCTTTAGAAAGAGAAAATTTAACTTTTTTAATAAATAAAAGGGAAATGTAAGCAACTAATGTTAATTGAAATTGGATAAATGATTGAGATAATTAATCTGATTAAGGAAATTAACGGTTTTTATTAATTTAGTAAAAAAACCCAACTGGTTTTTATCTGTTTATAAACAAACCAACTGGTTTTTAGTTTTTATCATTAAAGAAATCAACGGTTTTTATTAATTTACTAAAAAAACCAACTGGTTTTTATGACTGACAAATAAGACAAATTGGTTTTATTAATTAATTAAAATCCAAGCCAGTGAAAAACATAACTTTTGTGTATGTTTAGTTACTCTTTGAAATAATGCTTCATTTTAAAGGAAATTAATAAATGAACTATCTCTTGCAAAATATAATAAGTTTAACTTAAGCATTTAAGGTTAAGTTTAGAGAGAATTCAATAATTAAAACCATTAAATTAAAAGATTTTTGTGCAAAAGATTATACTTAATTACACTTTCTTTAAAAAATCCTGAAAATATTTTATAATTTCTAAAAAAACCAAAAAAACCAAGTGGTTTTTTTGGTAAAAAAACCATGGTAAAAAAAACATGGTTTAAACCAATGGTTTAAACCAAATGGTTTAAACCGGCCAACCCTGATTTATATTCATATGTTTATAGCATTCTTGTGGTAAATATTAAAGAATTTAAACATTTAAAATAATATTATCACAAATACTTCACGATAAGCCAGCGGTTCTTAAACTTTTTATCGTCACGGACCCCTTTATGTAGCAGCCAGAGAGCGCGGACCCCCAACATATTAAACACCAAAAGCCGTAACCATACTTTTGTTTTGAATGTAAGATAAATTAAAATTAGTACTATATAAATTTAATAAATTTTACAATTACTCCAGAGGCATATATTGAAATTATCCCTCAGCCAACCATGTATATTTCATAGGTCCAAGTAGCTTTTTAGTACATTTTTAAGTAGAATTTGCGTCTTAGGGAACTTAATTTAAAAAGGTTATGTGTAATTAAGTTCTAGCTAACAAGTGGGGGTCCTCCCCCGAAATTTTTTGGAAATTCAACTAGAAAAAACAGATTTTTAATTAGTTTTGATACCCCTATATAGAATTTTTTGAATATAAATTTTTATGTAAGATTTGCATTTTGATTAACTTAATATAAAAATAGTTTATAACAATAGAGTTTTAAGAACAAAAAGGTATCTAGGGGGTCATCCTCAGAAGAGTTTTAGATAAATTTGCCCCTAAAAACACACAGGATTTAAACTTGGTTTTGATACACTTGTCGTCCGAATTTCAGACTATATTCTTAGGTAGGATTTCAATTTTGACGAACTTATTTTTTAAAAGTTTACCTAAATACAAGCTATTGCATACAATTCTTTAAATACCATTGTTTTGAAACTGATTAGTATTGCAGTTGAAAACATATTTTTTAGATTAAAGAAGGATTTTAACAGTTTTGTATTTTTCACTTCCGTTAGATTTTTCAAAGTAATTATAAGGTAAAATAACGTGTTTTTGTAATAAATCTTTAAAATGTGTAAAATACTTCCATCTTTGTGGTTTTTAATCATATATTTAAAAAGTAATCATAAATTTTAATTTAAAAAGATATGTCCCATCCCACCCTTACCCGGGGTTTTGAAAGTTTCAAATTTATACAAGGAAAACTGAATTTTTAAAGAATATTCTTGTAAAAAGTGGTCCCATCCCTCGCCGGTCTCCCCTACTTATTTTACGGACACCCTGAATAGCCAATGCGGCACAACTTTAGAATAAGTCCGCTTTTAGCGACCTTGGCGCCGGCCACCGTATTTGAAACCCGGCCGCCATGTTTACCTACGATTTTACGGCCGACAGGCCGTGAAATACCGCCAATTTGGCGATCGTTGAAAAAGCGGGCTTATTCAAAAGCTGTGCCCTAAATGCTTACATATAAAAAAGTCTTAGCAGTGGCGGATCCAGAGGGGGGAAACAGGCCTTTTGCCCCCCCCTTGGGCTCAGGTACCTTTTTAAAAAATTACGGTAAGAAAAGGAAAAAACAAAAATCGGACATCAATTTTTCTAAAAAATCGTTTGGGGGAGGGCCCCAGTCCCCATTTGGTACATTGAACTTAATAAATTACTCACAACTTCTCTTATACTGTACTTCTTTAAGATGCAAATTATACTTAAAATGTGTTACAAAGTTTCATTAAACCTATTTAATATGTATGGGAGAATTAATTTTGGGCCCCTCCTGAAATAAATTTCTATAGTTACGCCACTGAAGGGGAATGTCCACGAGACCAGTTAATCATTTGCTAACCCTGCCCATTGATGTTTTTTGGTAAACATGATAATGAATAATTTTTTAGAGGATATATTTGGAGACTATCCAAATAAAAATCTTTATACTCCCCTAGAGTGATGAAAAAAGAGAGGGAAGAAAATTGGTGACCTGTTGAGCAATCATCCACATAAGGTCCGGGCCCACCCAGAAAATCGGGCTTTGGCTTTGGGTACCAAAACGAGTTAAAACCTTGATTTTTAGGGTCAAATTTCCAAAAAATTTCTCGGGGAAGACCCTCAGATCCCTCTTCAAAATATACTTTTATTTTTTTACATTTACATTTTTATACTATAAATGAGGCCCCTAGTTTCAAAACCGGACCTTTGCATTTTGACACAGCTTTGATAAAAGAATCGACCATTTGATGACCGCGAATCGGTCGCCAAATGGAAGACTAGTTACCGCTATATCACGGCCGGTCTCCTTTCCGGCCGCCATGTTTTACCACGACTCAAATAAAGATTAACCCAAGTAAAAGGACAAGTTTTTACGATATCCCGCTGGATCTGCGGTATGGTGCACGCTCTGCATGCGGGAGATACATATTTCAATCCCCGGTAACTGTTTAACTGCCGCCGGAACGGACGACCAGCCGTGATAATATAGCATGATACCGTAATATTCCATTTGGCAACCGCGTCGACTCTTACCGAAGCTGTGTCAAAATGCAAATGTCCGGTTTTGAAACTAGGGGCCTCAAATATACTATACATCAAAATGCGAATATTTCCTTTAAATGCATTAAAAAAAGTACATAAAACCTATGAGGAAGCTTAGGAATATTTTAAGTCCTCTCCCTCGTTGCAGAAATCTAGCTTTTCGCCTGATAATAACTTATTTTTTGGAGGATATCAAAAATGAGTCAAAAGACTACTTTTGAAGGTAAATTTTCAAACAAAATTCTGGGGGAGGACCCCCAGACACCCTTTTTCCCTGGGAGGTCATCCAAGTATTTTCAATAATAGACTAAAATTTTCAGGGCAAGAACCTCCAACCTTCTTAAAATGTGGTTGCCCCCCCCCTTAGGTCCAGGCTGGATCCGCCACTGAGTCTTAGAAGAACATACTAATATTTTTGGCACAGCTGGGATATAGGTCTATATGCCAAATGGGAGCTGAGGTCACCAAATGGAAGACTAGTTGGCGCTGTTATCACGGCCGAGATGCCGGTCGCCCGTTCCGGCATCATCCCGGCACTATTCTCATCAGTCACTATTTATTAATAACTACTTATATCTAGCCATAATTTGATTAAGAATAACATTTAACATACTTTTGTTATTGCATGCATATTGTGCCTTTGTTATCGCATGATATTTTACCTAAGAGTCATTTTAATAACGATATATGACAATGCATGATACAATGTTAAGTTGCACGTTTATTGTTTTAGTACCATGCTTTATACAATTTGCGAAAGTCTTATTTACAAGCTTAGTGTATTTCTTTAAATCGGAGCCATCGTAATGCATTGAAGTGTTATCGTTTAAGTCGTGGTAAAACATGGCGGCCGGAACGGGCGATCGGCCGCGATAAGCGCCAACTAGTTGTCGACCGCGCGAAGCGGTCGCCAAGTTATAGACTCATATCCCAGCTGTGCCATATTTTTTGTGAAAACACATGGGCCTATTTGGAATATCTTAAACAAATAGTTATTCTACGAATATTCTATTTAGCAATAAAATAAATATCAAAATTAAAAAATTTTCAGAGCACTCATAACTTACGGTACATGTCATGCCACTCTTTTTTAAAATGTCGGGTATCATAATACTTTTTCCATTTCCCGGGGAATGGTATCTTGTATAATGGTATTGGCTTTTCTTTAAATTCAGTACTAGAATCATGGTTTACTTCGTTTTCGTTTACAAGTAATCCTTCGTCCTCTTCAAACCTATCCTCTTCCATTCTGAATGTTATCAATTAGCTATTTTGAAACAGGTTGTTTTCGACTCAAAATTTAGGGCGCTGAAAAAAACGGAACCGAACAACTAATAAAAAATATAAACAAACAACGTTCTTTAGGTTGCCATGGCTAGAAAAGTAAATAAGCTCTTCAATTAAAACAGATGACCTAGTCTTATCATATTCTGCTTGCCCTGCCCCTTTGGATGAGATGTTGAAAATATTAGTAATTTTTACTCAGTGCTGATCACTGAGCTATAAAACAAACGGAGTGACAACCTCCGATATTAACAAGCAATTGATTGTGCCAGCGCGGAAAGTTACAATGCCCCGATTGCTAGCAGCAATCGGGGCATTCGGGACTAAAAGCAATCGGGGCAATCCCCGCATGACCATCTTTTAATCCGATCATGCCTGTTTTTTAAAATATTATGAGCAAAATTTAGAATGGTCGTTTCATTATGTGCATACACTGTGCTAACAGATGGGGAAAATTAAAAGAAGATGGAAATCCTTTCCGCTACGTGATGCGGTTTCGGCAGTGGCGGCTCGAGGGTAAAATTATAAGGGGTGCTGCTCCGGCGGTACCAAGTTGGCAACGTATTTTAAGCGATATAATGCCAAATAATATTTCTTTTAAACAAAAACATGGAAAAAATCAAATAGAAAATATGGGAACATTATAAAATTTCGATTTCCCACTTAATAATTAAGTATTCAAAAACTGTCACTTTACCTATATACCTATATATAGCTGATTATTACGAAGATCAGGTTATCAAGAGAATATGAACTAAAATCCACATTTCGAATTCAATTTGTTCATTATAAAAAGAAATAAAAACGTGTCAACAAAAAAGTAAACATAAATCTTTATTGACTTGCCGAAACATCAGAAAAGATTTTTTCCCTCTGTTGAAAAGAAAAAAAGAAGCTATGAATAAATATTAAAACAGTGTTGGAGTGAGAAATAAGCTAAAAAGCCAATCAATGTGATTTATAAGTAGAAGAAATCGTATATTTTTCTTCTTCCCTCAATTTTTTTTACAGCTCTCTCAAAAGAAAAATATATCATTCTTTTGGTCGGGGCTGCTGAAAAGCAGCCCCTTTTCCCCTAACAGATTCGCATGCTAAATTCTTGATATTTTCATTTGATATGATAGAGATAGAGTTTTATACCACAATAGGTATATCTGAGGGGGCTGATCGACCCGGAAAGAAATCTGTTGGCGAGACGGCATAGCAGAGAATTATTAATTGAAAAAGGATTATAAAGGACAAAGATTAAAGGGTGAAATATATAATTTATTAAATATTGTAAAGCAAATAAAAATTGGAATTTCGGGAAATTTTGATTGGGGGTGCTGCAGCCCCGCAGCCCCTATGGACGAGTCGCCACTGGGTTTCGGCACGCTAACTAGTCACTCCAGTTTGTTTTATAGCTCAGTGGTGCTGATTGGATTGTGGATATATAAAATGAGACTGACATACCGCCATGAGAAGAGCTATTGACGTCATACGATGATGCTGCGGTTGTTATAGAAACGGATTATTCCACTGAATTTTGGGGCGATGATAATTCTTTTGGCGTTGAAATAAATGTTTTGCGCCAAATCTGAGTGTATATCTTTCAGCTTTGTACTTCTTTTGATTCTTGAGTCACAGATGGGAATTTCCTTACAATACTAGATCTAATCTGATTTATTACTTCTGATAAGCTCTATTTCAACTTATCTGATATGATATACTTAATTTAATTTTATATTATCTGATTTACATAAACTTACCTGATTTTATATTGGATATTTTGTAATTTTTGGGGGATTTATAGGCATATCTTATCTACATTAACTGGTCTGATCTATTCCATATCTGATCTGATCTTAGATATTTTGTTAAATTTTGGATTTTTAAAAAAAAATTTTTGAGGATTTCTAAGCGGTCCGAAAGGTCCTGTGTAAGCAGGAAGCAACTTACAGGGGTTGGTGAGCGATAGCGAGTAGGGGGAGGTAGCTCCCTAAGGGGCCGTTCAAATATTACGTAAGCACCTAAGGGGGGAGGGGGGTTTGCTCTTTGCTTATTTTTTTTGACAAGGGGGGAGGGGGGATATGAGTGATGCTTACGTAAGTTGATGCATTTTCGAAAATATCTTGTTTCTTGCATAAATAATTTCAAAATTCAACCAAAAAATAATTTTACAAAAAATTGAATTAGGAAATCTGACGTAAGCACTTTTTTTCTGGAGATGGACCACCCTAACATTTTGAAATTGTAACCCCGCAAAGTAGTATTTCGACTCATTTTTGAACCCTTAGGGTTACACCCAATAAGTACAGCTCCTTGTGCGAGTCACCTAATTTTCAAGGAAAAAACAGTACTTACTACAAGGGTTGTCAAAATTTCGGGGGAGGGGTCCGGCAGTGTCTTACGTAATTATGGTGGGGGTTGAGGTATGCTTATCTTTGCTAACAAGGGGGGAGGGGGGTTAAAAATGACCAAAAAAGTGCTTACGTAAGTAGTGGAAAAATGGGGGATCTGCGACAGCCGGCGCAGGCCGCATGAAAAACCTTTTTTAATCGACTATCTGTGTATTCCTCGTGAGAATTATGCTACATGATCATGAAATACCTTTTGGTTGCACTGAAACAATAACCAGTCTTTGAAATTAAACTCTGACGATCAGAGAAAAATTTTAATTCATTAAAAAAGGTGATTGCAAAATTACGTGCATTTTACTTTGCACGGGGCATATAATAGGTATCGATACTCTCCTGAAAAGTAGGCAAAAGTTAGGTATGAGCTGAGCATAGGAAGAAAGAACAAACCGATGGTGGTAATGCTGAGAATGTTAGGAGGCATGGGTCACACAATCCATCAAAATAAGATTATAAAATACAGAAAGTCAACCAACTTATTTAAAATTTAAAGATTATTTTTAAGTTGGAAATAGTTTTAGCTTTAAATGAGGTTTAATAATTGAAAAAAAAGAAATATAACACTGACCCCTGAAGATCTCACCTGTCGGGTTGTCCATTTAATTAAATTAAAAAAAAAGGGTTCATACTTTTCCTATTTTGCTTAAGAATCTCAAGAAAAATTAAATATTTCTGATAAAATCCAAGTATTTAAAAAAGTAAACTGTGCATTTTATTATACACATTCATTATTACGGGCAGAATAATTTCAATGTCAAGTATAGGTCCTTTCCAGAAACGTAGGCAAATATGAGATCGAGAAAGGGGAAAAGAACGTGCCAATACTTGGTGGTCACCCTCCAAAGTACTGACTGTGGCTGAAGGTGCTTAACTTGAGTTAAGAATGAGCCATGATTCACGCGTTAAAACATAAAAAGCCTTGTTTGGCGATTTATCTTAGCGCCAATTGAAATAATCACCAAAGATTAAACTCTAGCTTCGACTATCAACTTGGCAACCTATCTAGAAGTCCTTCCGCGCCAAGATCCCGTAGAGCAGCGGTTCTCAAACTGTGCTCCGCGGAGCCCTTAGGGCTCCGCCAAGCATTTCCAGGGGCTCCGCGAAGAAATTTGAGATAAATACATTTTTTGATAATTTCTAATTTGCTTTTCTCTGAAATGTTATATAAATAACTTTCTGTAAGGTGTTGGTAAGGTCTGCTGGTTTTTGCCTTTTTCAGGTCTTTTTTGGTTTACCAAAACAAGTTAAAACCCTGTTTTTAGGGTCAAATTTCCAAAACTTTTCTGGGGGAGGAACCCCCAGGATGGGACGGTTTGGCGCTGGCCGTTTGGGCACCGGCCTGTTTCGGCACCAAATTTTTCTTCTACTAATTTTTAGAAGAATTATGAGAGTTCTATTTACTTTCATTTTATTTCTGCCGCTGAAACGGCCGCTCTGAATAGTAGCATACCAAGGAACCCCATTACCCCATCTCTCAAATTGATTACTCAGCACCTTTTTTTATAAAGTTCAGCAAAATCATAATCATACTTAAAAACGTATGTCCAAAATTCGGAGTAGATGTACCAAAACCAAGGGAAAACCTGTTTATAGTATAGTCAAATTTCCAACCCTCCCTTTATAGCATTTGGAATTTAATTACACAAAACGTTTCTTATATTAAATTCTTTAAGATGCAAATTCTGCCAAAAAATGTATAAAAAGAGAAGATAACATTGATCCTATGGCATGGGATGGGAGGGGATAAGGAATGATTTTGGGCCCATGTGTAAATAAATTTCGATAAGTACCTCTGACGTATGGTCTATCAGCCCCCCAAAACAGCTCTCGATTTCAAAGGAAGTAACTTTTAGGAAAACAAAATTTACAGATGTATAGATTTCTGTATGGAATCCTATGTCCATGCATATTCGGCATAATGATTAAAAAGTGATACCTATATTATTCAGAAATATAAAATAAAGATTTACATTGTATCCAATGATAAAATATAATTGGTAAACAAAATATTCCATATATCCCGGGGTGTATATCAAAGGGCCGAGGGGGCCCAGCCTTTCCCCCGGAAACCGGACTACGTATAACAAAACAAGTTAAAACCATGTTATTTAGGGTCAAATTTCCGAAATTCTTTTGGGGGAGGACCCCCAAAACCCCCTATTGTACTTGAAACTTTATTATTGTCAATTTTTATAGTAAGTTCGTTAAAATTAAAATCCTACCTAAAAATGTATGTCGAAAATTTGGACAATGATATACCTAAAACGAGTTTAAAAACTGTTTTTAAGGATCACATTTCAAAAAATCTTCTGGGGAGGAAGGAACCCCAGACCCTTCTATTTTATTTGTATCTTAATTTGTCACAATTTTTCTTACAAATAAATTATCTTAGATGCAAATTATACCTAAAAATTTTTTTAAAAGCTACATTAAACTGTTAAATATGCATGGGAGGGACTGAGATATAATTTTGGACCCCTCCCGAAATAAATTTCTATTATGCTTTTATTTCTAGAAGCAATGGGTTTTATGTAATTTGCTTTTATACCTTGAAAAATTTATTTCGGAAAAGGGCTCCGCGAAGAATTTGTCTCTTGAAAAGGGCTCCGCGACATAAAAAGTTTGAGAACCCCTGCCGTAGAGTAAAACTTTCAACTTTTGCAATTGTGTGAGTCTTGCACGGGAGAGGCGATATGATTAATCACCTAAACAAAAACTATTCCATTACTCTTTCTTCTGAAAGCATTGTATGAATGAGAGAATTTTTATACAAAAATTTTAAAATATATGTACGATTTTCCCAACAGTTGAAGAAATTTCAATCATTAACCTTTTATTTAAAGTACGTTATGAAACTACCACTACAGAACATACACTACATACATTCATTTTATTCATAACTTTTACTATATTTATTAAACATGTAATATTTTTTTTCTTTACTAAAGAGAACTGCTTTGATTATTTTTCAATTCATGGAATGGTTACGTTGAACATTTTCAACCTTTTTTTGAAAATAATAACTTTTTATCCCATCTGCTATACTTGCTCTACAAGAATTTTACCATCTGCTGTACATTTTTACAAACAATTTATATTATTCACTAAAGCAAACAATATAATACATGTAAACTAACTTATGAAAGAAATCCTTTATGGATATAATGATTTCTCTTACCTAAAGTCTTCTTTCATCTATAATCCATATAGAAAATTAAACTATTCTAATAAAAATTAAAGGGGAAACATACATTATAAAACCAAGAAAATTATTACAGAATCTAAAAGAAAAACTAAAAACTCTGCTAAAATTAAAAAAAACTGAAAATTTTGTTAAAAATGCAGAAAAATAACTTAATACTTTGTTAAAAATAAAAACGAACACAGAAAAACTTTACAAGAAATGTAAACTTATACACTGAAAAACTAAAATCTTTGTTAAAATAAAAACTTAACTGAAAATTTTGTTAAAAATAAAAACTTAACTGAAAATTTTGTTAAAAATAAAAACTTAACTGAAAATTTTGTTAAAAATTAAGACACATGCAGAAAAATAACTTAATACTACTTTGTTCGAAACTAAAAACTTTGTTTGAAATCAACTAGAAAACGAAAAACTTTACACAAGAAATGTAAACTTATACACTGAAAAACTAAAATCTTTGTTAACCCATTAAGAACGGTTGGTAAGAAAAGTTGCCAAGGGACATTTTATTTTTTACTGACTCTATTAGAGGACATTAAAAGTTTAAATGCATGATAACAGCTTCTGAAGAATGTATTTATTCAGATATAAATAGAAATTTATACCTTCCATGCCGTTTTGGTGGTAAAATCGCTGTTAGAAGGAGAGCGTTTCACTACATTTTTGAGATAGCTGGGAGATCATTTGGAAAACTCCGAAAAAATCTAATGTTTTGGTTATTTTTGTGACTTGTTTCTATTGAAGCATATTCACAAGATCCCATTCTAAATATTATTACCAATTACAGTTGGAATGAGGGTATTTAAATTGCCAATAGCAAGGGTTTTCTTCTACTGGCAACTTTTGTTGCCAATCGTCCTATGTATGGTCAAAACTTTTAAGAGTTACTTATCAGAAGCTTCTGTAAATTAATTACTTTTTATGCTTTTTTGAGTTCTTATCATAAATGTAGATCTTATTGATACTTTGGCATGATGAAATGTTTCCCTTGGATCATAATTTTTGTGTTTTTTTTATAGATTTTTACCCATTCCTAACACATTGATTGGTTCAATCAATCATACTAAATCATTTCTGGATACATTTATTTTCCTTGAAAGGGTTTTCTGGAAACTTACAAAAGTTAAAAAATAAAATATCACTGGAGTTATGTAGCCCATTTTGAATAGGCAATTACCTAGTTTTTATCGAGTTGATGAGTAATCTTCACCATTTTCTGTGGGGAATATGCGAAATCTGGAGCCATAAGGTGAATATTGTAATTAGGATGACTTTTTGATAGAGAATGACTGAAAAGAACGTGGAATTACAATAAGAGAAAAAGCTTCGGAAGGCAAAAAAATTATAGATATACTATAATCAATGGTATCCAAAAAATGAAAGTTGAGAATATATAAGACTCTGGCAGGTAAAAAAGTCCCTATGTTCCAGACTGGGAGATATAAATAAAACTATTTTAACCTGGAAGTTAGCTAAAGTACAGAAATCAACAGGTTCCGACTTAGAAAGTACTAGTTCGGCTATTTTTAAAGCCTGAAATTAGGTGAATATCAATATTTCGGACTGAACAGGCCCTATTCAGGAGGGGTGAAATACCCTTTCTTGGACCCCCTATTAACAATATAGTCCCCATTCACTTTTATTTATGTATTATTTCTTTAAATTATGTATGAAAACATTTTATTATCAAAATCGTAAACATTCTAATTAGTTTTTTCGACTTTTCATTTGTCAGAGTTTGGACCCCATAAGGACGGTTGGCAAGAAAAGTTGCCAGTTAAAAAATCATAAAAATTATTTTTTGAAAAATCTGAAAATGGGCATTTCTTACTATATTTGGTCCAAATGAACAAAATATGAAAGAAAAAGTTAATTATTTTCATTATTTTAAAGTCGTCCTTAATGGGTTAAAATAAAAACTTAACTGAAAATTTTGTTAAAAATAAAAAATTAACTGAAAATTTTGTTAAAAATCAAGACAAATGCAGAAAAATAACTTAATACTTTGTTAAAAATAAAAACGAACGCAGAAAAACTTTCACTGAAAAACTAAAATCTTTGTTAAATATAAAAACTTATTCACTTCGAAACTAAAAACTTTTTTTGAAATCAACTAGAAAACGAAAAACTTTACCCAAGAAATGAAAACTTATACACTAAAAAACTAAAATATTTGTTAAAAATAAAAACTTAACTGAAAATTTTGTTAAAAATAAAAAATTAACTGAAAATTTTGTTAAAAATTAAGACAAATGCAGAAAAATAACTTAATACTTTGTTAAAAATAAAAACGAACACAGAAAAACTTTACAAGAAATGAAAACTTATACACTGAAAAACTAAAATCTTTGTTAAAATAAAAACTTAACTGAAAAATTGTGTTAAAAATAAAAACTTAACTGAAAATGCTGTTAAAAGTTAAGAAACATGCAGAAAAATTACTTAATACTTTGTTAAAAATAAAAACGAACGCAGAAAAACTTTCACTGAAAAACTAAAATCTTTGTTAAATATTAAAACTTAGAAACTATGAAACGAGAGACTTTACAAAAAATAAAAACTTATACACTACAAAACTAAAATATTTGTTAAAAACTTATTCACTACGAAACTAAAAACTTTGTTTGAAATAAACTAGAAAACGAAAAACTTTACACAAGAAATGAAAACTTATACGCTGAAAAACTAAAATCTTTGTTAAACATAAAAACTTAACTGAAAATTTTGTTAAAAATTAAGACAAATGCTGAAAAATAACTTAATACTTTGTTAAAAATTAAAACGAACACAGAAAAACTTTACAAGAAATGAAAACTTATACACTGAAAAACTAAAATCTTTGCTAAAAATAAAAACTCTTAACTGAAAAATTTTGTTAAAAAAAACTTAACTGAAAATTTTGTTAAAAATTAAGACACATGCAGAAAAATAACTTAATACTTTGTTAAAAATAAAAACGAACGCAGAAAAACTTTGACTGAAAACCTAAAATCTTTGTTAAATATAAAAACTTATTCACTTCGAAACTAAAAACTTTGTTTGAAATGAACTAGAAAACGAAAAACTTTACACAAGAAATGAAAACTTATACACTGAAAAACTAAAATCTTTGTTAAAAATAAAAACTTAACTGAAAATTTTGTTAAAAATAAAAAAAATAAAAACTTAACTGAAAATTTTGTTAAAAATTAAGACAAATGCAGAAAAATAACTTAATACTTTGTTAAAAATAAAAACGAACACAGAAAAACTTTACAAGAATTAAAAACTTATACACTGAAAAACTAAAATCTTTGTTAAAATAAAAACTTAACTAAAAAATTTTGTTAAAAATAAAATTTTAACTGAAAATTTTGTATCTATATAAAAATTTGTTCTATTTGTTCTATGTAAAAACAAGTCTATTAATAGACTTGTTTTTACCAAAAAGTTCGGTAAAAATATTTATCACCATTTATTTAAAATTTTATTGCACAGAAATCATTGAAAGAATAGGAGCACACTGTTGGAGCAAGTTGTTTTTCTTTTGGTGATGTATTAGCAAAGTTTTGACAGCCACAGGTTTTAATAAGCTTATTTGCATTCAACTTCAAAGACTTGGAGGACCCAAGGTATGATTGTAAAATATTTTTTGATAACTGAAACAACTTCTAAGCAATGTGTAGTATCGGTTTTATAGACATCGGTTAATTGTAGTAGTTTATCTACTGCATCTACTACACATCGGTTAATGTGTAGTAGAGTTTATGGAATTTTAGTATCAAGGGAGAATACTTTTGAATTCAGTATACTAAACTTATTTAAAGAAAGTAGGTATATTTTGTGTACCTGAAATACGGATGGATAGTGGATGGATGGGTTTTAATTTTCAATTAAATATATTAATGGAGCAAATTATATCAAAGCGAATATTAGATAAGAAATCCATAGTCAAGAAATCCCTACTGAGATGTGGTAAGAGAAAATTTTACCTTCTTAAAAAATTACATTGAAAAAGCTTGTTTTTGAGATCTAAAAAATTCCTTCCCTTTTGATTACGTTTTATAAAGTGAATAAATCTAAAACACACAATGCTTATTCGGAAATATAAGTTGATGAAATAAAAATTAAGACAAATTCAACAAAACTTAATTAAAAACTTTACTCCTATTTCTCAAATGCGACCGAAAAAACTTGAAATTTTCCAAAATTCATTCACCTCAACCACTTCTGTCACTCTAAAAAAAGAATGCGGAAGTAAGCACCCTTTCATGACATAACAAGAGAAATATTACGGGAGCTAATTGTAGTATTCCACACTTCATCAAAAACGCAGGCCTCGGTACTGTGTTCCGTTGCTAGACAACCGCTTCAGTTGACACAAATGTACCAGCTCTTGAACAGGGATGGCGCCCTAAGAACACCGGGTAAAGGTATTCAAACTAATAAGTTTCCTTAATTTTATGCAATTATACAAACTGGACTTTTTCTACGCGGTGCTAGAGGTTCGCGTAAGTATGGTTTTTATTTCTTGGATTGTTTTGAAAAAAAAATAGTTTTCTCTGCTGCATTAAGAACTGCAGTTAAATATTAAAAAAACTAATTTGGAGGATTTAATAAGCTGGTTAGTAAAAATTTAATTTCTTCTTGTAATAGTTGAGAAAAACACGAAACTATTTGCCCTTATATTCAAGTGTCTCCCCCCCAGTGCGATACTTATTTATTTTGGCGAAAGAGGGACAAAGGTTAAAAACAGTGTGAAGGTAGACTAAATTTATATTCTAAAATTTAAAACTTCTAAGCAAACATTGATCTCACGAATCTCGTAGGGGTCTTTTTCGTGTCTCTATATAGGGCCGACGTTCTTGGGGTCATTCCATCTATGATCCGTATTCCGTAATTATTAACTATGTAAGACTATTGTAGAAATAACTGCAGGTTAATTAAATTGAAGTATAATGGTTTATCAAGGCTATTAATTTTAGTATGGACTATTTACAACTATTTTCATACATATTTTCAGAAGTGTTATTGCTATAACAACCAAAAACTCTCACTCATAACGGAACCAGAAACTCATTGTTGTTACATAATTGTTTCACCCTGTACTATTTTCATTGTCGCAACAATTGGTTTTTAAATCTCTACCTTTTTTTATTTCAGAAGTGTGTTTCAACGTCAAAAGAAATTCTGTAAAGTGGTCGTACACCCAATAACCCTTTTTTATTCTGAAGTGTTAAAGATCTCTAGTAGTCGATAACGTTATTATGACAATGCCTATACAAGAAGCAGGCTTAGGTATAAGAAAAGTTATAGTTTTCTGGGACATTCTTTTTTATAAATAATATTGAAAAGTTGTGGATGTAATTGGTATTAAAACTTATCAAAGTAAGCGTGTCGAGATAATGGCCGTGTGAAAACCGGTTATAAATTTATATCAGATTTCTCAGTCCAATTTTATACGAGAGAGTCCTTTAACAATCGCTTTTTACACTTAATAGCTTCAAAGTAGATTTTTACATACTTGACTCTTTTAATCCTTAAAAGCTATCATTATGGCCAATACTTTATTAAGCTCATCGTCTTCGTGGTTCATGAGACCAAAGCATTTGCAAAGGAACGTTTCTCCAAAACGATCGTATGCTACTTTCACTCCAGATACTATCACGTTTGTTTCACCAGAGGAAGAATACTCCATTCGAAAATACTGTCCCGTTACTTTGAATCATATATTGCCAGACCTCCGTTTCTCCAGGACCGAACTCGTTCAAGATGCATCAGACGAATTCGACGCACATCTGTTGACGAAATTCGAGAAGCACCTCGAAGAATCTCATCAAGTGCTCTCAGGGTCATCCACCAGTAGAAGCATTGAAGACCAAGATTCAGACGATTCAGAGTCAGATTCAGAAGAAACGATCCAGAACGAAATCGTGTCCCTCGAGAACAAAAATGCTATCAGAAAACTTCTTCTTCCGAATAAGGTAGACTTGGACTATCCAAATGAAAACACACAGTTACAGTTACCAGAAGTGGAACTGAATAATCGGAGATCCTCTTCTCCGGTTTTCACCAAGAGTTTCTGCACAGGATGCATCAACCGAAACACTTCATCTGCTTGCGTTCCGAAAAACAAATTGGAGATGGAACGACGGAATAACGCGAGTTATTTAGGGTTCTGCGATAAAGGGAGGTGTGGAACTGCTGAGATGTTTCCCAGTCTCACAGATGAGTCTCAGGTGCAAGTGAATAACATCAAGTCCAGCTTTACAAAGAATGTGTTTGCGAAGAGTGAAAAGAAAGAGAACGTCATGCTTGACAAAGAAAAGAAGAATCAGAAGTATTTGAGGGCAGTGGCTTCATCCGAGGGATCATCCAGGTTCGAAAGGTAACTCACTCAGTTTTTCTAAAAATAAATTTTAAACCTTTTAAAAAGTATTTGAGTCCAGAAAAATTTGAGGCAGTGAATGACAAACCAATTTTTAAATATTTTCCATTTTATACAAATAAAGCACATGTTTCTATTCAGTCATAATTTGCAATTTTATAAACTTATACTTTTTTACATGATAGTTTCTTTAAAAATTTGGTTACCGAGTGAGTAAATTCTTGAAATTTTTAGAGAAAAAAATCACTGTTGCGCTTGAATTCAAGTGATTTTTTTATTTTGTGTGTAATAAGCAAAGGTCAATAGCATCCTTTTTTGAAAACAAAAAAATGCATTTTCCAGTAAAGGAAATAGATCTAAATCCAAATATCAACATGAAAAGTTTAAAAAAAATTAGTTAATTAAATATTTAAAATTAAAATTGCCAAGCCCTTTGTCTTTGTTCAGGATAGAAGTACGTCACAACTGATTGATACAGACGTCACATTTGGAAATTTGACGATTTAACGCTCTTTTTTAAAGACAAATTTTGAAATTACATAAAAAAATAAATAATCATCGTAATTAAAAAATTTTTGCGCATATATTCCGCTCTAGGGTACCTCTATCAAATAATAAAATGAAAAATAAATGGTGGTATTGCCCATTATTTCCAGATCAACGCAATATCAATCCAGATCAACGCACACGTGTAAAAACTTTTAAGAGATGAAATCCTTATTTTAAATTTGATTAAGTAAAAGTAACCTATCTCTGAAGTTTATCTGTACAAATAAATTATCTTATATTGAATGTTATTGAATATTGAATTTATGTGGATACGTATTAGTTAAGAAAGAGGTATCTCTCCGAATCAAATATCTTTCATCATGGATACAATTGATACCAATCTTTTGGAGAATCACTAATGGATTGATGGGGAAGTCCCAACGGTGGTTAATGAAACGAGACTTATGGCCGTATTCACCTGTAACCTGACCGGAGGTTAACCAACAGTCAACTTTCCACGAATCAGACGTTTGAGTGCCAGTTAACCGCCGGCAAGCCACCGGTGAATACGGCCATTGAAAAGATTGAAACACTCCCACAGAACCATGAGAATTTATTAATACATTGACCCTTTGACAACCTTAAAACAAAACTCTACTTTCCAGCTCCAACAGACGCAGCAGGAATTTATTAATACATTGACCCTTTGACAACTTTTAAACAACACTCTACTTTCCAGCTCCAACAGACGCAGCAGGAATTTCTTAATACATTGACCCTTTGACAACTTTTAAACAACACTCTACTTCCCAGCTCCAACAGACGCAGCAGGAATTTATTAATACATTGACCCTTTGACAACTTTTAAACAACACTCTACTTTCCAGCTCCAACAGACGCAGTAGGAATTTATTAATACATTGACCCTTTGACAACTTTTAAGGGAACCAAGACGTTCTCAACAACGCAAAACAAGCAAAATTATGGTTTTTAAAAGTACCTCTTTAGTTAACATTAAAGCTCCCACAAACAAAAAAAATTAAACATATAGCCTATAAAGCTTTCTTAGTCAAATGAAACAAAAAATTTTAAAATATATTCATTAGTTTTTGAAATATTAATTTTCAAAAAGTACGCTTTTTCAAGAGCTTTCGTAAGTATGGTTCTGATTAGGTACCTCGTTTATTTTTTCAACAGCTTATAACACCATATAAAATAAAAATTTATGTGCAGAAAAGTATATTTATTGCAATGCATTCAACTTTTAAGAATTTAATTGGTTATTTTGTTTTTTAAAAAATTGTAAACCTTGATTTTTTGAACTTAGAGAAAATGAGGCTGTTTTTTTTTCAAAAATTAGCATTTTTAAGAAAAATAAAAAATATTTTTTGAATTTAAATGGATGCACTTAATACAGAATTATATTACGAAAGCTCATGCCAAATTTCATTAAAATATAATGGATAGATTTTTCTAGGGATGTACCCAAAAACTTAAAAAACACATTCTGAGAAAAATGCAAAAAACTAAACAGACAAGTGGGTGGACAGGTTCATGTTTACATAAAAAAGGTGTATTTTAATGGATTATTTAGCTTTGGACCTATGCATGTTATACATTTTTGGAATCAGCATGAAACGTATTATTTTTTACGACCAAAATTGAAAAATCGATTTTTTGAAGGTTGTTGACGTCTTGGTTCCCTTAAACAACACTCTACTTTCCATCTCCAACAGACGCAGCAGGAATTTATTAATACATTGACCCTTTGACAACTTTTAAACAACACTCTACTTTCCAGCTCCAACAGACGTAGCAGGAATTTAATAATACATTGACCCTTTGACAACTTTTAAACAACACTCTACTTTCCAGCTCCAACAGACGCAGCAGGAATTTATTAATACATTGACCCTTTGACAACTTTTAAACAACACTCTACTTTCCAGCTCCAACAGATGCAGCAGACCCAATCCTTCCCGCCACACCTCCCCTTCGGTCCACCTGTCCGTCCCTCCTCAGCAGCGGTCCCGGTCCACCTCCCCTTGCGGACGGGGGTCTGGGGAGGTCCCTCCCGCCTCTCCTCACATGATGGAGCTGGCGAGGCTCAGGAGAGAGAGACTCAGGCTGGAAGAGAGGATGCTGCTCAAAAGGAGGCAGGTTATGGAGTATGACCGGCTCAGGCCGCCTGTGGACAAGTGGTGAGTGGGGTTTGTTTTAATAAAATAGGCGGCTCGCTACTAGTCATTTCCCATTGCATTGCTATTGCGTTGCCATGGTGACGAATCGCCAATTTTAATCACACAGACTATCTTGTTGTTGTTTTTGTCATGTGCCACTTGGAATACCCAAGCTCCACAAGGATTCAAGGCAAAGGGGGTGCGGCTCCTGAGAAAGTGAGGCCCATAAATGGCAGGAGTCCGACTTCTGCTTCATGATTATAATAGATGCTGCCACTATCAATCGCCTGCTCAACAATTTTGCCATGTATCTGAAGGGGAGGGAAATAGTCTCCCAGACACCTTGGACCCGTGGTAAACTGCGCCATGACGGACCACAGGACTTTCGGACCCACAGATTTAACGAGCACGTACTCCGGATATACTCGGAGGGTCTTTAGCGGTGTCGGGAATCAAACCCGGGACCCTTCAATCCCGAAACGAGTATAAATATTTAGTATGCATTTAGTATTTTTGTACGAAATACTGGTACAAAATAAAAAACCTTTTTTAGAACTTGGAGTTAACGAAAAACATTTATTTACATTCGTTTTATTTACAAAATTTTAAAAACATATCTTCAGAACAATGAGCGATAGCGATTTACAACTCCGTACTCCGTTGGCATTGTTAGACAATTATTTAATAATTACCCAGAACATCAATTACCCAGAACATCCTCCCACCTTTTTGATTACAATTTTGAGCTTAAATAATCAAAAAAAACCCCTAATATAACCCAAATATAGATATTAAAGCCCTAAAGTTCATAAAGTCAGTTTTTCAGGAATTTTGATTCTCTCGGTCAGCTTCAGTAATAATTATATTAGAGGCTTCCACTTTGTCAGTGGCTGCTTTGATCTCGACCTCGAGGGAGCTCTTATGGGAAGTACTTGCTGTTGGGATCTCTGAAGGGGTAGAAACTTCCAATGGGTAGATTCGTTGTACTGGACGCAGTAACTGCGATTTAGCTGTTTGTACACGAACAAGTCTTGTCTTCCCATCTCTTCCCGGAAGAAGCTCGATGACTTTTCCCAAAGGCCAAGAAATTCTTTTTGTGTTATCGTTGCCAATCAGGACTATGTCTCCAATAACAATTGGTCTAGTTTCTTTGAATGCTCTTCGTTGGACAAGTTGGCCTAAGTACTCTGAACGGAAACGTTTACGAAGATCTTTTTGTAATGCATGTCGATATTGAACTCTTTTATTCAGAGACTTATTGTCGGCTTCATCAAAGTCAGTAGTTGTACACTCTCTGATATCTTGTAGGAACATGGATGGAGTGAGTGGAGTTAAACTGCTTTCATCATTTTCTGTGATATAGGTGAGGGGTCATGAATTTATTATAGCTTCACAATCACACAATAAAGTGGTTAATTCTTCATGCGATAGATAGGCTTTACCAAGAACTCTTTTGAGAAGATCCTTCATCATTCTAATCAGGCGCTCCCAAAAACCACCCCACCATGCCGCAGTCGGAGGGTTGAACTTCCACTCAATGCGATCAATTGTACCTTGTTTCACAACTTTCTTCCAATCAATAAGACGAAAAATGTTAGCTGCCCCGACGAAGTTGGTGCCATTATCACAATAAATAGTAGAACACCTGCCTCGTCTTGCTATAAATCGACGCAAGGCCATTAGGAATGCTTCTGTGGAAATACTTGACACAAGCTCTAAATGCACAGCTCTGAATACAGCGCAGGTAAACAAGATAATCCACACTTTTCGATTTCCTTTCAAATATAAGGGACCCGCCGCATCAATTCCAGTTACTTGAAAAACAGCAGCGTCACGTACTCGATTTTCTGGTAGAGGAGCCGGGATACTTTTCACCTCTTTGGCAGTAAATCGCTTACAAATGACACAGCTCGAAATTACCTTTCTTACAGATCTTCTGATAGACACTATCCAATAGTTTTCTCTTAAGGCATTAATCAAAATTTGGCTACCACAGTGCATATTCTTCTCATGGTAAAAACGAATGAGTCTAGTAACAACTTCATGATCTGATGGTAGTAGAATAGGCTTTCTAAAATTGTGAGTGTCTTTCCTATAGATGATTTGCGTTTTAACCCTCAGAATATTATTTTCATCATTATAAACCGATAGATTTTTTAGTTTCTGGTCGTTTTCTCCTTGAAAAGATTCTTGCTGAACTATCCTGAAGATCATCAACTCTGCTCTTGTTAATTCATTTACAGTTAGTTCACCTTTGATTCTGCTATCCTTGATGGAACGACAGTTATGTATGAATCTTGCAATCCAGCCTATCAATCTGATAATTTTTTCATATTTGGAGAAGTATCGGCAATACCAGTTGTCTTTGGTTGATGTCTTGCATTTAGTCAGCAAACAGGTTGACTTTGATCGCTCTTTTAAAATCTCCTCGTCGTTGTTGATATCTATCGTGGTTGTCTTGTCCCAGATCTCGCTTGATTCTTTTAACCATGCTGGCCCCTCCCACCATTCCATAGCTTTCAAAGCTTTAGGAGAACATCCTCGAGATGGAAGGTCTGCTGGGTTCTCTTTTCCTGCGACATGATGCCAAGAGGATATATCGGTTAATTTTCTTATTTCATCTGTGCGATTCTTCACAAAAACTGACCAGTTCTCTTCGTTAGTAATCCAAGCGAGAACTGTTGTTGAATCACTCCAAAAATATTGTCTGATATCTTTCCAGTCTAGAGCTTGTAAAACTGATTCTGCAAGTCTTGCTCCCACCAATGCAGCGGTTAACTCGAGTCTAGGAATGGTTCCGCTTTTTAATGGAGTGATACGAGATTTGGCTGATAAAAGACTAAGTTTAACACTATCCTGTTCTTCAATTCTCAAGAAAACTACTGCTGCATAGGCCTTTTTACTGGCATCACAAAACGTGTGTAGAGACAATTTCTGTTGATTTTTTGAACTAACTTGAATCCATCTGGGAATATCTATTTCTTCTAATTTCTTTAAATCCCTAAACCATTGAAGGAATTCTTTTCGTAGGTCATCTCCGATTTCTTCATCCCAGTCCACACCCATTGCCCAAGCTTTCTGTAACATCAATTTTGGGCAAATCATTACTGGAGCGGTATAACCAATGGGATCGAAAATTCGGTGGGCTGTAGACAGAATAACTCTTTTAGTAACTTTGTCTATGTTGATTTCTGCCAACCACTTCATGTTGACTTTGAGCATATCTTCATCTTTTTCCAATTTAAACCTAAGATGGTTGATTCTGTTGGTAAATCTTTAGAATATGAATGTTCCCAACTTCTAAGCTCAAAATTTCCCTTTTGCAATAGCTCAATTGCGTTTTGTTTAAATTCTGTCAGTTCAAGTGTTGTGTCAACACTGGTCAAAGAGTTGTCAACATAAAAACTCTGTAACAACTTTTTCTTAAAATCTCCATCAAAGTCTCGGTCATTTTGTATATGATACCTGATGACAGAGGCCAAAAGAAACGGGCTACTCTTTACACCGAAAACCACTCTGGTATGTCGGAATACTCTATGGGTGTTATTTCCTTCATTCTTCCACCACAAAAACCTTACAAAATCTCTATCGTCTTTGGTGATACTTATTTGAAGAAACGCTTTTCTTATATCTGAAGATATTCCAATCTCTCTTTCCCTGTTGTTGTTGTTGTTGTCGTGTGCCACTTGGAATTACCAAGCTCCACAAGGATTCAAGGCAAAGGGGGTGCGGCTCCTGAGAAAGTGAGGCCCATAAATGGCAGGAGTCCGACTTCTGCCTCATGAGATGATAGATACTGCCACTATCTATCGCCACCTCCACAATTTAGCCATGTATCTGAAGGGGAGGGAAACGCAGTAAACAGATCCCCTAACAGATCCCCGCAGTAAACAGATAACAGATTTCCCTAAAACGCAGTAAAACATCAGGAATGAGTTCTATCAAATTAGGTCCACAGTGTAAAGAGTCGTTTAATGAAGGATGCCCTTTCATACGAGCAGAAGCATCGAAGACTGGGCGAATAGGAGTGGTACTGCTTTCTTTGATTACCGGTCGATGAGGCAAGTAGTTTCCAGGTAAGTCAATTTCATTAAGTGGTACTTCTTCGATGATTCCCTCATGAAGCCAGCTCTCAAAAACTTTTTCATATTCATCATAAATAGATTTGGATTTCAGCTGAACCGTTGTGCGATCCAATCTTCTTTGCGCTAAGTTAAAGTTGTCTGGTAAAAAAGACTCATTTTCCTCCCATGGTAAATTAACTTCGTATCTTCCTTCGTCATTGACTTTCACCGTCTGAAGAAAATTCTCCTCGGCTTCAATATCTTTTTCTAACTTTGATTTCTTCTCAATGGGTTCTTTAATTCCAATTAGATCTAGTCTCCACAGATTGGCCATCTCAGCTTCTTGTACGAAAAGTGATATTACTGACATGGAGATACTTTCCTCATCAGATTCCTTTTGAGGTACCTTTCCCATTAAGGTCCATCCAAGATGTGTGCTTGTTGCTACCATTCCATTAGACAAGACTCTTTGTTGTCCAGTCAATAACTTGCCTATCATGTCTGCTCCTATTAGTACATGTACTTGTTCATAAGTTTGGCTAACATCGGTTAATTCTATTCCCAAACCTCTTAATTCTTCAAGCCATTGACCTTTATTTACCGGTAGTATCTTTTCACAAATTACATCTTGGCCAAGGACTTCCAAATCGCAAGAGAATTTTCCCTTTAGTGGTGAAATTCTGATTTCATACCTCTTATGTTTTCGAACATCTGTAGTTACACCACCAAAAAGGGAATGAGCCACATCCATTTCTTCTAAAGGTGTACATTTCATTGATTCAGCAATGTTATTCATGATGTATGATCTCTGAGATGCTATATCAATTAACAGACGAACATCCATTTCTTTGCCTTTGGTGACAAGCTTGCCGACCACAGTCTGTAGAAACACTTTCGGATTCTGGTTTAAATTCGTCATATTAACTTCCTTTTCTGTTGATGGTGCTGATTCCTTGGGAGCCATTTTGACGCATTTTTCCAAATTATCACACATAAGTGTTGTGTGTTTCCGACCACAGACAAGACATTTTATAAAATTTCTGCATCTCATAGAAACGTGTCCAGGAATTAGACATGAAAAACACTCTTTTTTATTTCTAAGAATTTCCTGTCTCTCGGACAAAGACATTTTTTGTGCAGAGAAACAGTCTGCACTTTTATGTTTTCCATCACAAAATATGCAACCTCTCTTTTGCTCCCTTACATGAGAAACGGTGTGTAAAACAGCAGCAGTTGATGGTGTAACATTCTTACTAATTTCGAAACCAGTCTTTTTCTTTTTGGTCAGCTTACTATCCTCAGCTTAGGGTGCCTTTGATAAAGTTCCTATTTTATCTATTGTTCAAGCTCTTGAACTAAAAGGTGTCAACAAGACAATTGTCAACTGGATTAGTAGTCTTTTGAAGACAAGACATGTACGAGCTACACTTCTTGGCGATACTCTACTGTCTCAAGCTACTGCTGGATGTCCACAAGGAGGAGTCCTCTCCCCTATTCTGTGGTGCCTGGTTGTAGATTCTCTCTTTGAGTTCTTTACGCAAAATGGTGTTTCTTGCATTGGCTATGCTGATGATGTAGTAATTATCACCAGGGGCAAATTTATTAACACAATCTGTGATGTGATGAATAAAGCCCTACGTGGCATTGAAACATGGTGTCACAAAGAGGGTCTTTCTGTCAATCCTCAGAAAACCACTATGGTAGCCTTTACTAGGAAGACTGCTACACTGAATATTAACATCAAGTTTTTCAATCAGACGCTTAGATGTTCTGAAGAGGTTAAGTTCTTAGGTGTCTTTTTTGACAAGAGGCTTAACTGGTCAAAACATTCTGAGTACTGTATCAATAAAGCCAAGAGAATCTTTTGGAGCTGTAGAAATGCAATTGGGAGAACTTGGGGACTCAATCCCAGGATACTCAACTGGATTTATTCGATGATTATTTGTCCTATCCTCACCTACGGTTCAGTAGTATGGTGGTCTAGGACTAAATCTCAAATCTGCAAAAAGAATCTTGCCAGAATTCAAAGGATGGTTTGTGTTGCAATATCTGGTTGCATAAGAACTACTCCCACTGCCACTCTGGAACTTCTTCTAGGGATGCATCCACTACACATGAGGGTTGAAGCTGAGGCTCTCATATGTGTAAAGAGATTAAAAAATCTAGGTCACTGGAGGGATTACTCTAAATATCTCTCTTGGGGAGACTTAAACACCAAGGTTACTGAGCATCATCTGTTTAATATGCCTTGTGATGTCATGACTGTAAGATTTGGCTTTCACAAGCCTTTTAAGATTCTCTTCCCAACAAGGAATGAATGGAAAACAGATCTGCCAATTACCACCAATACCATTGTGTGGTTTACTGATGGATCTAAGTTAAACAACTCTACTGGAGCTGGTGTTTTTTGTCCTCTGGATGAAACTAAAGAGTTCTATCCACTGGGTGAATTTTCAACAGTTTTTCAATCTGAGATATATGCTATCCTCATGTGCTGTAAAATATGCATATATAGGGGCTTTCGCGACAAATGTATATCCATCTGTTCAGATAGCCAGGCAGCCCTTTTGGCTCTGCAAAAATCCAGTTTTACTTCACCACTGGTATGGGAATGTTACCTTAACCTCTGTGATCTGGCTGCTCATAATAATGTCTCATTGTATTGGGTTCCGGGTCACTCGGGGATTCCAGGCAATGAAATGGCTGATGAACTGGCTAGACTGGGTTCTGGCACTCCCTTTTATGGTCCAGAGCCAGCCTTAGGACTTTCCGGTGAAACTATCAGAGGTACTGTACTTTCTATTTTTAGGGATCAACAGTATAAAGAGTGGCGTCACTCGACGGATCAAAGACAAGCCAGAGAGCTTAATGCAGGCTGCCCAAGCTCTCGTCAAAAGGAGCTTTTTAAGCTCAATCGCAATGGAATTCGCAGAGCCGTAGGTTTGCTAACTGGACACAGTACTCTACGGAGGCATCTCACAATCATGAACGTTCTAAATGATCCATTATGTAGGGGATGCAGGAACAGTGAAGAAACTGTTGTCCACATTCTGTGTGAATGCGAGAATCTCTCTGCTCACAGATTTGAGCACCTTGGGAGTCATTTGCTTGAGCCTTGGGAGCTCCAGGACGTTCCTGTAAGGTCATTACTGAACTTTGCTTCAGCCACTGGTTTCTTTTAATAAGAAGCAGGGATTTACTTCCAGGGGATAGTACAATAGACCTCAGGTCGCAGTGCTTGGTCCTCTGTGGACCCCCCTAAACAAGTCATAAGTAAGTATCCTCAGCTTTCTGCAGGCCAAATCCATCCATAGCTAAATTTATTCTGGCTTCCCCCTCAACTTCGGATTTAAGAAACTCCATCAGTTTGTTCAGTCTCTCTTTTGCCTCTAACTTAGGAGTGGAAGAAGTACTTCTGTGATAGGCCTTTAAAAATTCTTCAGGGAAACAGGATTCCACCATTGGGTAAAGGACAGAGGCACACTTGTCTGTAGTTACCCCAAGAGTGTCCAAAGCTCTTAAATATGTTTCCAGTTTATCATATAATGAAGTAAGTGGAAAAGCTCTATTTATCTGTACATTAATAATCAACTTTAAAAGCTCTCTTACGTATACTTCTACTAGCAGATCTTCATTTCCAAAACGAGATTTGAGACTGTCCACAGCTTTAATATAATTATCTCCTGTTGGTGGGAAACTTTCGACAATTTCTCTCGCCCGGGAACCAATCACCGTGGCCTGTATTAGATACTGGAACTTATCTTCCATGGCAATCTCGTCATCACCGTCTATATGCTGGAACTGGCTCCAGAATGGCAACCATTCTTTGATATCATCACCAAATTGCCTAAACTCTAGCTTCGGTAACGTAAATTTTCTTCTTGAATTTACTATATCGGCAGGAATGGAACTTTGAATCGCCGTACTTGAATTTGCCATTCCTGCTTGAGCCTTGACCATTTCCAATTCATGAGCCATTCTAGCCATTTCAAGCTGATGATCCATTCTAGCTTTTTCTACGTCTCTTTCCATTCTAGCTTTCTCTGCTTCTTTTTCAATTCTAGCTGCTTCTTTTTCCATTCTAGCTGCGTCTTTTTCCATTGCAGCCTTCTTATTCTTTTCTTGAAGTATCTCTTCTTCTTGTTTCTTTCTATCCTCGACAGTAGTTTCGATTATCGATTTCACAAATTCTGGATCCTGCTTATATTCATTGCATTCCAGTATCAAGCTTTTTAGTTTCGCTAAAGTGGAATCTTCCGGCACTTTAACTCCAAGTTCTTCTAAGACGAACTGCAAATCGGCTTTTCTAAATCCTACTTTAAAAATACTCGCCATTCTATGTGCTGCTTCGTCCCTGTTCGGGCGCCAAAAAAATGTACGAAATACTGGTACAAAATAAAAAACCTTTTTTAGAACTTGGAGTTAACGAAAAACATTGGTTTAATCCTAGTATCCGTAACCAATTGGATTTGGCGATGTTTGGCGACATTTGAGAGGGCGATCAAATTTAAATCTGATACCTTACCTTGTCTGATACCAAAATAAAATGTTTGAAAACATTGAGTACCATGTAGGTTTTGTCTCTTATTTTTAATAGCTTAAGAGGTATTGTTTTTACAAGTATTATAATTTTTTTTATAAAGATTGTAAGTTAATCCAAAGGATTACGGAACTAATGCAATTCATCAATTTAAATTTAAAAAATGCTTGTATAAAATAAAGAACGTCCCCTGGCTTTCAAATTTTTGGGGTTTACAAATACAGAAAATTTGACTTTTACAAAAGTTTGACTAGTAACTTAATTTTGATAAAAAGCTTTTAAAAACACAAGCACGTTTAACGCATCATCGGGAAAATTTAAATTAAGCGAGTGCAAGCATGGAGGAATCCTCCATGAGTGCAAGTAGGCTGCATTTTTAATGCCTGATACAGCTGTGGGTAAGTTGTATTGATAATAATTTTTTAAAATTTGAATTTAATAAATTTAATCTTTTTTTTTTAAATTCTCAGTTGACAATTCCAGAAATTTGCACTTGGTATAACTTATTTACTTTGTTTTCGTTAAAGACTCATTTTTTTACGTTGATATGTGAGTCAACAAAGTTACGTGTACTAAATATTTGAGGGTCTGGCTTTTGAATTCTTGATTTCAATTCTTGGTCAATTTGAGTTCTTGGTCTAAAATTTGTAAAGTCCTAGTACACATAACCGGATCGGCATTTGTGTGCGTACTCTTATCCTCCTTTCCCCTAATATGAATACAACCTAATATGAATATTTAGTGAAAACAAACCTAGGATTTTTTATGTCTGTTAAAATTTATTAATGCTTGAATTTCAAGTTTACTTATTTGTGTAAGATTTCTATTACTTTTTCATGATATTTTTCAATTTTTGAGATGTTATTTTTCAATGTTTTTGCCCACGCCAATTGCGGCCATTTTGATTGTGACGATTTTGAAAAAGTCGCCAACTTTTTTAGAGTTGGCGACTTTTTCAAAATCGCGCCAAGCCGGTTACGTATACTAGGATTTTACCAAAACATTTATTTACATTCGTTTTATTTACAAAATTTTAAAAACATATCTTCAGAACAATGAGCGATAGCGATTTACAACTCCGTACTCCGTTGGCATTGTTAGACAATTATTTAATAATTACCCAGAACATCAATTACCCAGAACAATTTTATTTTACAACCAATAAATTTGGTGGTTGGTTTTGATCATCGCGTCGTTTAAGACAGAATATCGCTTCTATTTGGGGTGTCTGTAAAAAGTTATGCAGAACTCCGTTTTGTTTAGACGTTAGTCTTGAAAATTAGTTGATTCCATGTCTCCATTTATGCCCTCTTTTGTGTGGCAGAGAATAAACTTATCACGCAGTTAATATAACTAAGCTCTATTTACTTGGATTCAAAATTCTAAACAT
This sequence comes from Tetragnatha versicolor, assembly GCA_024610705.1. Taxonomy (NCBI): domain Eukaryota; kingdom Metazoa; phylum Arthropoda; class Arachnida; order Araneae; family Tetragnathidae; genus Tetragnatha; species Tetragnatha versicolor. The sequence continues at coordinate 63,166,530 of JANDEH010000001.1, forward strand.
GAATATATTGTAAAACCAAATAAAAACCATTCTTGAAGATTGAAAAAAAATATTATTTAAAAAATATTGTTTGAATTTCTCAAGGTAAATGTTATTTTATGTTAGTTAAATTATTACTTTAAGCGAAAAATTATGTAACAATTTATACGGTTATTTTTGAAAATTTTCCAAAGAACTATAAAGGAAATAATCCATTTTCCAAATGAATTTTTTAGTTTTAAGAGTAAAAAAGCTAGATTGCAGGTAGGATTCAAACAATTTGAACCCAGTCAAAATTAATGAGTTATTTTCTGTGCGGTAATTTACCTAACTAGATTTGGTACACATTAACATATTGGAGCTATTTTTTAATATAAAGATAGCCCCTTTTCTTTCTTCCCTTTAAAATCCCGTTTTAAGTTTAGCTATTGATAATTTGACTTAGCATATTTTAAATATAATAAGACGACGAAAAATTACATTGGGTGGCCAACGTACTCTCTTCCTTTCGGAAAAATTGGCGAATAGATTTTGTTTAAGTCTTATAGCATTGAAACAGTAATAAATGTTGTTCTCAGTAAATATATTTTATTTTCTAGGTATGAAATGAAAGACACAAGGTTTCATCAAGAGGCTCATAGACATAACATTTATTTGAAGAACCAAAACATCATTCCTTTGTTGGAAGACAGAAGAAAGCTTCTGTATCAAACTATCACCGCTAAACATTGTTAATTTAAAAATGTTCTCCATTTCAAAGTTGTTAACTGCCTTTTCATCGCTTGTTATCTCAAAGTACAACATACAGGAATTCCAGTAAAACTTGTTCAAAACAAAGAGTCTTCCTCTTCCTGAAATTTTTAAGTTTAATTAGATGAAACAGCAAAATTTTTCTAAGATTAACTATTTTATTAAACATTATTCTATCTTACACACAATTTTATGGTTTTGTGATTTAAATTTTCAATTTATTTCAACATAAAAACTTGACTTATGAGTTACTTACTTATGAGTTTAAGAAAATGAACGGTTGTTCCATTAATAAAAAAAGATCGCTTACTGTTTATTAGGCCGGGTCGAAAAAGACGAAATTCAAAGAATCGAAATGTAATAGTGCGGAAAAGTTGTAACACACTAATACAAGCATAACGCAAAAAAAATTTTTGAAATCGGTCAACGTTTGACCCTCGCGCAACGCGGTCAAAGTTTTGATGTTTTGGTCATTTTTAGAGAGATTGACCGAAAGTACCAAGATCACGTGATCAAATGATGTCCTTAATTTTTTCATAGTTCATTGTTAATAGTATATGCCTAGTTTCAAAACTTTGCATCTCCATATTTTAAAGTAATAAAGTTTTAAAGTTTTAAAACTCCTGTAAAGTTGTTTTTCCCGCTTTCATAAAATAGCCATAACTCAAGAACAGCTGCAGTTAGAAACTTGCAACTGGTGTCATTCGATGCAGACTATTTTTCTGGTTAAAATGGTGGGTATCACGACTATCGTCCTTTATAACAAATATTCAAAATACTTAAAATTTAAAATAAAATTTTAAAAATTTAACAAAAAAACAAAATTCTGAAAACTGTTAAAAATGAGGTTTTATTGCAATTGAACATCTACTATGAACTTGTTTTCAAAATTTTAAGTTGACATTCTTGTGTTATCAAATGAAAAAAAAATATTATGCATTCGTCTTATGTACAGTTTTTAGAACTCCTACTATGTACGGTTAAAGCATAAAAAGTCGAGAGAAATCTAATAAAATAATCAGTTTGTGAAAAAGGAGCAATAAATCAATGTATTTGAAGGTAATATGCTGGGTAAAGTAAAAACTAAAAGTTTCTATTTAATGCAACTCAAAAGAAATATACATCTATATAAAAGGAGACAATCATGTTTTATTTAAGGTGATTTAAACCCCACTTAGGCACTTTTTGTTTTTTGTTTTTTAACTTAATTGCTTAATGTCATCATAAATTACAATTTCTTCAGATATCTTAGTGGATATATGAGTAAGATTTGATTTTCTAAAGATAGGACTTCTTAAATAAATCTTACCCCCTCCAAGAAATTCTCACGCTTTTTTAAAATTTAAATATTCTGAAATGAACTCAGATTTTTAATACGTACGTGATTATATTTCGCTTACTTGCTTTTGCAACTACAGATTTCGTCTCTTTTTCTATCCTTGAGGAGCTTTTCGCGCGCGCGTGTGTATCTCTAAAGCCGAAGTTTACTACAGTAAATTTTCACACTTGACTGATGTAGTTGCAGATAAGGTCTTAAATTTATATGAACTATCATCTATTCCAACTGTCAATAAGTTTAGGGTGGTTCAAATGATTAACTCCTTTCATGACGCTTACTACAAGATAAGGAAATCCTACCAAAGAGACAAGGACAAACCCATGTTTTAAGATAAAATTAAAAAGTTCAAAGAACAAGTTACACATTTATTTGACATTGCATTTTGTAAATGTCCTATAAATATTAAATGTTCTTGTAGAAAAAGGGTCAGCGCATGTGATTGTCCACCATTGATTGACTGCATCTGTTAAAAGTTGAAAAGAATACTAAAACTTGCAGTTGGGCTCAGTGGCGGCTCGTGAGTTTATTAACAGGGTGTTCACACCCTTTGTAATATGAATTAAAATTTACACAAGAGCAAGGAAGAGAAGGGATGTTGGACGCATACATAAAGAAAACTTGTGTTCAAACAAATTTATTTATTTCAGGGGAGTTATTTTAAGTTTCCAAAATTTTTCACTGCATGCATTTTTATTTTTTTAAATATGCGTTTAATGGAAATAAGCAAAACTTATGATAAAGAAGGCCTTTAATTTTTATAATATACCCCTAGCCAATAACATAATACCTCAAAAACAACTTTTATGCATGATGTCTACTCGTCTAACCTTTTTTGAAGCAAACAAATTTTTGACACTTTCCTTAAAATCATGCATAATACCTAATCATAATTTTTTTTAACTAGGAGCATGACAAGAACACTGGGTCTGTCTACTCATAGTGCTTGTTATATATGCTTAATCGAACAATTGATTGTATAAAATACAGGTGATGTGTAATTTTCAAGATCTGTAATTTTACTCCAACTTCACTTTAAAAAAATAACCAATAACAAAAGAATTAATCATTACAAATTAGTTGACGTGAGAAGTTTAATGATACTTTCAAAAGGTATATCTCGTTTTCCAATCTGGGAAAAAAATCCAGACCACAAAAAAGCAAGCTCAACCTTAAAACCGTAAGCCTCGGCACACAAAATCTGTGCGCACGGGGATCTCCAATGTGTTGCCGTAAGCCCAAATGTTCACCGGCGAGAAGTCGAGGTTTCTTCCGACTCATTCAGTTTCTTCGCTCACACGTGCGTATAAGGAAAGAAAAATAAGAATGTAGTATTCTCTTTATTTGATAAACAAAACTTTCGCGTTTCCGGCAATAATTTTTTTGCTGACAGGTGAGGGGGGTAGAAACTTGATTCTGAGTATGGAAAAGAAATTTAGAATGATTTATGTATTGTTTTCTTTTGATATTTGTGTATCTTTATATTTGGGTTTATTTCTACTTTTTCACTGGGTGTTCACGTGCTCCTGTGCTCCTATGGACGAGCCGCCACTGGTTGGGCTTCTATATGAACAACGAAACAAACGAACAGGGAGGATTTGTGGCGTAGACAAAGTAGAAAGTAAAAGACTTCTTAAACAGATCTCTCGAATAAGATTCTCTGCCAAGTTAGAATCAAGTGAAGGACTTCCACACCCGTATAAAGACGTTCTTTCAGATGACCAAAACCAAAGCTGGCCACCAAAAGCGTAAAGGATTTTTATAAGAGTAACATTCAAGTCGCGGGAAGAAATGCCTTACATTCGAAAGCAAAGGTGACTTTGAACGTGCGGTGCGCACTTTTAAATGTGAAAATGGAGGATAATTAATTTATAACCTTAAGTTAAAAACTAACATGTCCTTCTTATTTAATATAATTAGTTTTGTTACTTTTTATTGATACTTTATTAAAAACTTAACCGTTCATAAAGAAGGTTCTATGAGACTATACAAAAGACGAAGGCAATGTATTTTTTCAGTGAGATAACATTGAAATTACGACTTAAAATTTTGAAAACAAGTTCATAGTAGATGTTCAATTGCAATAAAACCTCATTTTTACCAGTTTTTAGAATTGTTTTTTTGTTAAATTTTTAAATTTTATTTTAAATTTTAAGTATTTTGAATATTTGTTATAAAGGACGATAGTCGTGATACCCACCATTTTAACCAGAAAATAGTCTGCATCGAATGACACCAGTTGCAAGTTTCTTACTGCAGATGTTCTTGAGTTATGGCTATTTTATGAAAGCGGGAAAAACAACTTTATAGGAGTTTTAAAACTTTAAAAATTTATTACTTTAAAATATGGGGATGCAAAGTAATTAAACTAGGCACATACTATTAACAATGAAGGTACACAACTATGAAAAAATTAAGGACATCATTTGATCACGTGATCTTGGGATTTTCGGTCAATCTCTCTAAAAATGACCAAAACATCAGAACTTTGACCGAGTTGCGCGAGGGTCAAACATTGACCGATTTCAAAAAATTTTTTGCGTTATGCTTGTATTAGTGTGTTACAACTTTTCCGCACTATTACATTTCGATTCTTTGAATTTCGTCTTTTTCGACCCGGCCTACTGTTTATGACATAAATTCTTTTAAAAGTTTTAACAGTGTTCATTTTTGTTAAATTTAAAAAATATATATCTATAGAAGAATTCCTTAGAAATTTTAAAACTTATTTTAATTAGGATCTTTATTATTTCAATTTAGTTTTTAGAGTAGAAAACTAATTTTTTTGAGAAGATAATAACTAACCTACTCAGAATGATTGAAAAAAATTGACAAACTATCAAATAAATAATAAAATAGAATACATTTACGAATGTACATTCATTTATATGGTGTATTGACGATAAATTTTGTTCAATTGCCTGTTATTTTCTTAGTGTACAATCATCAGGACCGTTTACCTTGGGTAAATAAAAAGTTATGTATACGTTATCCTCAGTTCAGCAAGAATAATGAACATCCAGAATTGGTTTTTGCAAATTTTTTTTCAAGAAATTTTTTGACAAGGAATTAAAAACATCCTGAGTGTTTGTTTAAAGCATTTATTTTTGAATAAATGTTTATCTTAATTATTCAACCAGGTAAAATTAGCAGAGAAATAACATGAAAAGTATCCTGTTTAAGGATATTCTAATTTTTCTATCTCAAATTATATATAATTTATAACACCTTTTTTCTTAATTTTCTCCCTAAAAGGAATATCTAGTCAAAAGAATTAAATAAAGAAAATTAGGAATTGGATAAAGATAGTGACTTCAATTGCACTGTATTTCCTTTTTAAATTTAGGGCTAATTTCTGTTTACCTTGGGATTAGACGGGAAAAGAGGGTTTTTAGTCTAGCTAGGTTAATGAGATGGAAACTAATACAACCTTTGACTTTTATTGCTGATTAACTTTTCTGTTAGAAAAATATGATGATTCCTATATAATAAGTAAAATCTCTTCGAAAAAATCTTTCTTTCCCTGAATTTTCTTCAAGTTTAAAAAATGAAGAATGTTGCAATATAAAAGCAATAAACAAGATCTAAGAAAAGATTTTTTAACAACTTTCTCTCTCTTCTTTATGGAGGGATGTTTCAATACTATTTGGTAACTTTTTTTCTTTGTTAGGCTGAGCGCGCACTAGAGACTTTTGTCTCGGAGACAAAGACAAAATTGCTTCCCTGGCTATTGCAAGAAGCTAGAGTGCGCGCACATGGCGACGAGACCAAGATCACTAGGCCAAGAATTTTCTCATAGAAATGCATTGCTCTCGAGTGACTAGTGTTATAAGTCGCCGAGACAGAAGTCTCCAGTGCGCGCTCAGCCTTAGAGGAATATTTTATAAATATTTCTCTACGAAATGATTATTGTACTAATGTGAATCTTTTCTTACTTTAAATAAGAAAAACTGTTTTTCTTTTCTAAATTTAAATTTTAAATGGTTATTTTTATCAAAGAAAAATATTTTTAGTGGTTTATTATTGCTTCAAAATTAAATACTACAAGTTAGGTTTGGCATGTTCTTCAGGAAAAAAATAGGTACATAATAAAGAGAAACACTGGTATAAGTTAAAGCAGAAAGCAGTCTGAACTCAATCAGCAAATAAGATCAAGTCAAGATGGCTTTTGACTTATTATTTGGTAAATATGCCGTTTCTGTAAGGTGTTTTAAAAATTACAATATCTTGTAATTTTCATAACGCCCATGAAACGACGTCATGCCAAGTCGTTTTTTTTTTTTTAATAATAATAATAATAATTTATTTACAGAAAGGAAAAAAAAACAAATACATATGTTGTTCACTAAGGGGCACAAGCCCTTCCAAGTGAAGCACTAAATTAATAAATAAATATTTATACTAAGAACAAAATAAAACAAATAATCGAAATACACATACAGTCATGAACAAAATACAAATATACATACAAAATAATACACACTAAGTACACACCAGAAAAAAAAATAATAATTTGGCTAACACAGAGCAACAAAATATAGTCAAATATCAGGCTCATCTTCAATTACAAGACCTTTTATAGATTTGTGTCTTTTAAATTCAATAAATATGTAGACAGACCCTTTTTAAAAGAAAATTTATTTGAGTTAGAGGTTAGAGAAGTTGGCAATTTGTTATAAAAGAACGGACCCTGATAAAGAAAACTTTTACGCAAGATCTCTTTGTATGGCTGTGGGATATTTAATATAGGTGGTTGTCTGAGATTATAATGAATATTGGTACTACCAAATGAGCTAATGTTATTATAAATAAAAAGTGATAACCTAAAATAATAAAGTTTCTTTATAGTTAATAACAGATCACTATTTACATGCTTAAAAATTCTTTTTTGCAAATTTATTAAAGGTATAAGGTTTGATATGTAATCCCCTCCCCAAAAAATTATGCCATACTGTAAAATAGATTGAATCCAGGAGAAGTATAAGGTTTTCAAAAAGGATCCGTCTACATGATTTTTTAAATGATAAAAAATTAATAGGTAGTATCGGAGTTTAGATTTTAGATAATTGATATGTGAAGTATATTTTAGGTTCTGGTCGAGATTTAATCCCAAATATTTAAAATTTGGAACTCTTTCAAGCTTAAGACAATTACAGGTAGCGGAATTCAAGCAATCGTGATATTTTATGTTTAGATCTAAACTGTTATTATAGATTAAGCTAAAATTAATATATTTTGTCTTATTGCTATTTATTGACAGACAATTATTATCAAACCAATATCTTAACTTTTGTAAATCCGAATTTATGTTATTTTCTATTGTATTGAAGTTTTGAGAAGAGTATATCAAAACGGTATCGTCTGCATAAGATAGTATCTTACCGTGAAGTTTAAGATTGCACAAGTCATTTATAAATATTAGGAATAATAAAGGGCCCAAAATAGAACCTTGTGGAACACCGTTTTTTAAAATTTTGGAATTGCTTAATTTGTCATCTAATTTTACGTATTGTTTTCTATTGCATAAATAAGACCTGAACCAATCTAGCTGAGTTCCTCTAACACCTGCCCTTGATAATTTATGTAATAGTATAGTATGGTTTATTGAGTCGAAAGCCTTTGAGATGTCTATAAAAATCGAAACAGTTTTTAGATTATTATTAATGCTGTTGTAAATAAGTGTAGAAAACTCATGTAGAGCATGCTCAGTGCTATATCCCTTTTTAAAACCGAACTGGTTTTTAGAGATGAACTCGGAGGAGTTTAAGAAACATGTTAATTTATCCCTCATAGCCTTTTCGATAATTTTTGAAAAAATTGGAAGCACTGATATTGGTCTATAATTTGTTAACAACTCTTTATCACCAGATTTATATATAGGGGTAACAATTGCAACTTTTAAACTGTCTGGAAAATAGCTTGCTTTTAACACATTGTTAACTATTTTTAAAATTCCAAGGGGTTATGCTTAAAAATTATTTTGTAAAGTTTAATTGGTATTCTATCATGACCAACAGCTTTTTTTTCATTTATCGAATTCAATACATTATTAATTTCTTGAACGTTTAAATCATAAAGATAAAAAGAGTTTGCATTTGAATCTGTAACAGTACTTGGTAAAGTATGGATATTAATGTGTGTAGGTTTTACAACGTCTATGAAGAAATCATTAAAGTTATTTGCTAAGATCTCAGAATTTGTAGAATTCGGAAATGTGCGTTTTTTGGCATCCTTACCTAAAATATTATTTATAAGTTTCCACTCCTTTTGTTTGTTTTTATTGCATTTGAGAAATTCGTTCTGATAATAAAGGGTTTTCGCTGCTTTAATTTTGTGTTTCAATTCTCTAGTAGCACATTTATACATATTTTTAATTGAGGTATTAAAATTATTCTTTTTCAATTTACGGTATAATTTTTCTTTTTCATTTATCAATTTTATAATTTCATTTGTTATCCATCCGTTTTTCCCTTTCTTTCTATTAGGATAAAGCACAGTTTTTGTTGATTTTCTATATATATCAAGCACTAGATTTTCAAATGACATGTAATCTTCAATGTTACACAAACAATTCTTAAAATCCAGACAGCTGACAAGTGATTCGAACTTTACAAAATCAATATTTATGAATGAATTTACTGAACTGAATTCTTTATTATACTTAGAATTAACAGTACTTAGTTTACAAAAAATTGGGTAATGATCAGTCAGACTACTTATTAAACAACCTGTTTTAACACGGAAACTTCTAGATCTCAGAAAAATGTGATCAATACAACTCTCTGTATTAACAGTTACCCTAGTTGGGATGTTTAAACAGGATTTGAAACCCTTTTCGCATAGGAAATCTACATAAGAATTAGAATCTGGATCATTTTTTAAGATATCAATATTCATATCCCCAATCAGAACTACATTTTTTGAATTGCAATTTTTAAGCAAAACTTTTAACTCAGAAATAAAGTAATTAGGTGTAAATGAGTGGGATCGATAACAGGCTAGAATATACAAGTCTAAATCCTTACTAAAAATGGACAAATATTCAGCCGAAATTATTGTTTCACAATTATTTAAAATAAAATCTAAGTTTTCCTTGACGTATATAAGTATTCCACCGGATCTATTATTTGTTCTACAATTTATGAATAATTTGTACCCATTTATATTGTAAAAAGATGCTTCAATCTCATTGATCCATATCTCACTTAATATTATTACATCAAACTTGGACAAAAACATTTCAAACATAACTAATAATTCATCAAAGTTCTGTCGCATACTTCGGATGTTTACATGAAAAATGTTTAACTCACCGCAAAACGAGGGGTTCTGATCATCTGGCACAAAAAAACTTTTCTCAAAGTCATCGAAAACCGTATAGACCACATTTTGGTTTTGCTCATGATCATTATCCATCAGTAATATTTTTAAGGTCACTTTCGTTCTTTACTCTATAAACTTTGGATCCATCCGATTTCCTTAAGAAGATTTTTCCATTTCTGCACCAGCAGTATTTAAAATCCTTTTCGCGTTTATAAGTTTTACATTGGAATAGTAACTTTTTTAATTCTGGACACAGATGATCATTAACGTAAATAGGTTCTTTTGCAAAATCGGGGTTTATTAAATTCGCTGTAATTTTCTTTTGTTTAGCGGCAGCCATGAAGTAATTTTTATCAGATATAGTGGTGAACTGCATTATTATAGGTTTTATTTTATTTTTCTTCAATGTTGGAACTCTATGGACGATTGAGATTTGGGTATAAGGATCCATATCCAATGCTTTGAGGATATTTTCTGTAGTAGATTTGATGTTTTCGTTCTCTGTTTCTGGTAGATCTGCTATTTCCACATTCAGACGTCTGCTGTATTGTTGTAGATCTATAATTTCAGACTTCATCTCCGATAGTGTGAGTTTTAAATTCTTATTTTCTTCTAACAATGCAGCATTCTGTTGTTTTATAGATTTCAATTCTTTGAACATCTTCTCATTATCTTTGATCGCCTTATCAATCTGATCAGAGGAAAACTCCAATGTTGATTTAAATTCACTAAGTTTGTCCAAAACTTCTTTTTTATGGACTTCATTTTCCTTTTTCAGATCTTCAATCAGCTTTGTTATGTCATGCAGATCAATCTCACTGATTTTCCGCTGCTCGGGAGCTTTTGGAACCGATTTTTTACATGGAGGGCATAACCAGCTTGATTTTTTGTCTTTCGATAGAATTCTATAGCTAGATTTCGTGAAACCCGCACACTGAAAATGGAAATCCAAACCACAGACTCCGCTGCAAGATATTTTATCGGTGGGCTCAACAATTTCTTCTTTGCAAGCTTCGCAGGATACTGCCATCGTGTTGTAGATTAAGGTCTTTCAGAGTTTAACACAAATTCAGCCAAATTCAAGATATGTTACGTGCTCTTCATAAAATATGTTTAGTAATCAATTATAAGTATAATATTTAGCAAAGATTTTAGTGTAAATATGTAAACAAAGCACGAGCAGAGAAAACGCCACGCTTCACACGTGCTCGTGTGTTGCCAACGCGTTGCGTGTCGTGTTAACTTTTCAACAAAATACTTTTTTTGTTTAGCTTTCCAGTAAAAGTCTGAAAACTGACGTTACCAGTTTCAATTTTTAGTCAATTTCACTTTATTTTTGAAACTTTCTTCTAGGATTCTATTTACAGAAAAAAAATTATGAAGTTTCAAAACACGCAGCGTGCTATTTAAAACAAACAAGAGCTAACTTTTTATAGCGAGGAGTATATTCACAGTAGGTTTGGTTGTCATGTCATTATAAAAACAGTGAAAACTAATGTAAAAAATAAACGCTTTCTCCTGTTTCTCCTCAGAAAGATATACGAAGGATTCATGGCATTATTTTGAAGAAAAAATGGGTCAAAGTTTTTCAAGTGTTGTAAATCTACCGTAAAAGTAAGATCAAAGCGGGTGGTCACACATTACATATGATTTACGTTTTTCTTTAAAGCTTTTTCTGAGACTATGTGATGGAAAAAAGTGATAGTCAGTTATTTTTTTCAATTCTTGTTACTTGTTACGTGAACATTTATGATACATAAATGTCAATCAAATAAGAAAACTGCTAAAATTTAATCTTTCCAGATTTTTCTATATGAAATAAGAATGTTTTGTACTTAGATTTTAACTAAAAAGTTGTTATTGAAAAGTTTGAGAAAAATTTAGTTTTGTGCAGAATTTATGCAATATTTATTGTATTCAATGGTTACTCAATAAATGCAGATATGCAGCATATCTTCTCAATAAATACTGGAGTCAAGAAGTGAACTTACTCTTAAATTAACTTGCTTTGCTTGTTTATCGATACCCATAAAATAATTACTAAAACAATCTCATTCGCATTTACCGATTGAAAGTAATCATCAGTTTGGTATCAGAAAATTTAATTATTTATTATCTCTCTATTCTAAAAAAAAGTTTTTAGTGAACGGTTTCCAGAGAAAGGCTTTTTAATTACTGAACCGAATGACACTTATATGATATCAAAATGTCCGGTTTCTTTCCGGATTTCCGAGTAGGCCCTTCGATTTTTCAAAAAAAATTCTCAATTTTAAAATATTTCCATTTTTTTAGATAACGGATAAGGTCGCAGTTACAAAGCAAGTACTGTCATTCAAATTATTATGCATCCAATCACAACGACCGATTGACGCTATACTTTAAGATGAAACATGTTTTTTCATCTTCTAAAAAAAGTACTTTCTTGATGAAATATCACTTAAAGACTGATAAAAACATTCTAAAAACTTACATGATAGCCATTTTATGCTAAAATTTCACACTTTTTGTCCAATATTTATAATTTTTAGTCTGATTTTATCGTAATTGTAAACATAGAGTGATGTTTTGTCTCTTATTTTTTTCAATTGCTTAAACGGTATTGTTTAACCATTCTGGGTTTAAAAAAATATGAATGATAAACACTAGGCATATTATACTAACGAGTTACTTTAAAATAATGGTTTTTTTTGGTCCGAATATTGATAAACAATTAGAATTAGCTATTTTTTAAATCATAGATTAAAAATAATTAGATGAATCTTTATAAAAACATTTCGTTTAAATTTTTGATCAGATCGAGTAAATATATATTCAAACTTTTAAGGGAGATTTATTCATGGAGGGGGTTTGGTGAAGTATTTTTGGAAAGTTTGTTGACGTTTTTTCTGTAAATTGTTTAATAAAGTGTATTAAGTTCAGCGAGTTGGAATTTGTGGGAATTGCGAAGCAATTCCAAAAGGTCCTGCGTCAGCAGTTTACGGGGGTTGGCGAGCGATAGCGAGCAGGGGGCGGTAGCTTCCTAGTCTTTTAAATTAATATATAGTATTTTGAAATGTTGATTAATTTTATAAGAATTAAAAAAATATTTACTATCATAACAAAATTTGATTCATTCTCTACTGTTAATATGGATATCTTCTAAGTTCGTTACTGTTTCTAGTTTCATTTCTAAATTGATAATTAAAACAAATGCTACATATCATGCAACTTAAATTTAAAATTAGCAGTTAAGTGGAAATAATTGAATGTTTCGGCATTATGATAAATTTTAAACATTTTCTTTGAATTTGGACCCTTTCTGTGTAAAATGAAATTTCCAAAAACATTTATTCTTTAAACCTTATGAAAAAAAAAATTTTAAATAAAAATTACGGCTTTTTACATCTCGAGGAAACAACATTTTCCGAAGAGTAGTTTCGAAAATATTGCAGATGTATAGATATTCAGAAATATAGATTTTTACTGTATCTAAACAATGAAAAAAGTCCTATTTACCTATGTTTTTTTAACACAATAAACATGTGTCTTTAAGAACTAAAATACTAATTGTTCACGTTTTTCATGTAGCATAAAGAATACAATCTGCAATAAACAATGATTGAATCCGGATATGTTTAGGTAAGATAGTTTTAGTTTTAGATTTATAAAAGTGCAATTATAGTAAATTAATGTTACCGTACTTCGTCGTTTTAATCTCCAATAATATATAATCAGATTGAATGAATACTCATCAAAAAGTTTTCCATTAAAAGCTGTTTCCATTTTAAAACTTCTAATGAGAGATAGTAACAATGAATTTTCCTAAATCTGAAATGGAATATAACATTTCTAAACAACATCTGAAAAAAGGACAAACGATAGCATTATGCTCAGATCATATAATCTTGAGTTCTATGGGTGGTTTTACAAATGGTTCGTTAACATTTCCGCTAAATATCACCAATCTCTTTTGAACGCCATACATTCAAATATCAACAATTTTTTGAACATTTTTTCTGATCATCCTATTTCATGTAGAGCTGCGGGCTATATCTTCCCATTAGTATTTATTTTTATTTGAAATTGTTTTTGTTTTATTTCAAAGAAAAAAAACTGCATGCAAAAAAGTCATTGTAAGTACCTCTTTAGAAAGTGTTTACTGTTATATCAATTTCAAATAAAATAACGCAATAATTAAAGCAACAATCGTTATAACACTGGTACAGAGTTTCAAATTTAAACACAAGAAACGAAATGATTCTCAACCAATGCAATGAACAATGAATTTTTAAATTGAGAGAATCAATAATATATTTTTGCAATTAAAGTTTTACTTATTGGTGCTATAAGAAACTTCAGGAATTTATTTATTGTTCAATTCACTTCAGTGGCGGCTCGTGAGTTTATTAACAGGGTGTTCACACCCTTTGTAATATGAATTAAAATTTACACAAGAAAGAGAAGGGATGTTGGACGAATACATAAAGAAAACTTGTTTTCGAACAAAATTATTTATTTCAGGGGAGTTATTTTAAGTTTCCAAAATTTTTCACTGCATTTTTTTAAATATGCGTTTAATGGAAATAAGCAAAACTTATGATAAAGAAGGCCTCTATTTTTTATAATACCCCTAGCCTATAACATAATACCTCAAAAACAACTTTTATGCATGATGTCCACTCGTCTAACCTTTTTTGAAGCAAAAAAATTTTTGACACTTTCATTAAAATCATACATAATACCTAATCAAAATTTTTTTAATTAGGAGCATGACAAGAGAACTGGGTCTGTCTACTCAAAGTGCTTGTTATATATGCTTAATCGAACAGTTTATTGTGAAAAATACAGGTGATGTGTACTCCAACGTCACTTTAAAAAATAACTAATAACAAAAGAATTAATTATTACAAATTAGCTGACGTGAAAACTTTAATGATACTTTTAAAAGGTTCTTATCTTGTTTTCCAATCCGGGAAAAAATCCAGACCACAAAAAAGCAAGCTTAACCTCAAAACCGTAAGCCTCGGCACACAAAATCTGTGCGCACGGGGATCTCCAATGTGTTGCCGTAAGCCCAAATGTTCTCCGGCGAGAAGTCGAGGTTTCTTCCGACTCATTCAGTTTCTTCGCTCACACGTGCGTATAAGGAAAGAAAAATAAGAATGTAGTTTTCTCTTTAAACACAAAACTTTCGCGTTTCCGGCAATAATTTTTTTGCTGACAGGTGAAAGGAGGGGGGTAGAAACTTGATTCGGAGTATGAAAAAGAAATTGAGAATGATTTATGTTTTGTTTTCTTTTGATATTTGTGTATCTTTATATTTGGGTTTATTTCTACTTTTTCACTGGGTGTTCACGTGTTCCTGTGCTCCTATGGACGAGCCGCCACTGATTCACTTGTACTTATTTTAAAGATATTTTAAACCGCTTTCGGAAAATTATAATAGAAACATTTGCATTTTTCGCATTTTAAAGAAGAGATGACAGATAGCTCATTATAAGATGGGGAGTCAGAGACTTAAATACGAAGAACATTATGGGTAAGATTTTTTTGTCCGTTTCTTGATAACAACTATTACTTAGTAAGTTTCAATTCCGTTAACGTCCCCTTTAAATACCGCCATGCTCTTTTGGATACCAAAAAGTGATAAACCTGCCAAATAATTTCAAACTTATAGATTAAAATGTTTAATTAGATCAATAAATGTTCAGTTTATTATTAAAAATCAGAAAAATTTGTCGATATTTGAATATATGGCGTTCAAAAGAGATTGACGATATTTAGCAGGAACGTAAACGGAATTAAACCATTTCTAAAACCACACATAGAACTCAAGATTATAATCTGGCCATAATTCTATCTTTTGCCCTTATTTTTAGATATTGTTTACAAATATTATATTCCATTTGAGATTTGGGACAATTCATTATTACTATCTCATTAGAAGTTTTAAAATGGAAACAACTTTTAATGGGAAAACGTTTTGATAAGTATTCATTTAATCTGATTATGTATTATTGGAAATTCTTAATAGTACCATTTGTTTTGTTCTGTATAAAATTGAGCAGAGCTTTCAATAAAAGCATTAGAAAACATAAATATGAATTTACTTCATGTATTTTACGAGTTTTAAAAAGATTACTTATTGATTTAGGCATAATAAAATTTACAAGGTTCACAATGATAACTACTTGAGCTTTCGGTGGTTCTCTCAACACAGGATCTCAATGCGAATTTCTTACATGGATATCTCAAAGCAGAAATTGAAGGTATTGAGATAAATATGTTATCTCTATGATTTACCTTTCAAAGAAGTTCACAAAATCATATTTTATTATTTTGATTGTATTGCAAATTTTAGGATATCCACTTTTGGATTCAACTAAATTTGGCAGAAAATGTCTTAAGTGTGTGCCAAAATTTTGGAAACTATTTTATGTAATTATGACTATAACTTTTTTTCTACACAAAGTTTACGTGTACACAGTAGTGGACCATTTCAAACCCAGGGATCTAGTATCCCTATGCAATCTAGCAGTTCAAGTTCTTTTATTTCTGAAAGCCAATCAACTCATTGATAAAACATTGGATGCTTGTACTTCCCTGTCCCATTTAGGACGGAAATTAGACCTATGTGGAGATTTGAAAGAAATAAGAAAATCCATCATCAAATGTATGACTTTTCTTTTTGTCACAATATTCATCAGAACGGTATTTTCAATGACAACTACGCCATGTAGTCCAGACTACGAGCAACGTATAATTCGTGTTTTCCTTGTGGTGATGTTCGTCAACTCTAACACTTTCACACTAAGTTTCGGATGTCTGTACGGTTTCCTTTGCGATTTCCTGAGTGCCTGTTGTAATCATTTAGTTCTCGAGCTCCAGAATCCGAGAGCAGAGCAGTCCACCCTGTTCCAACTCTACAAGGATATATCGGTAGCTGTACAAGAGGTAGAAGATGCTTTCAATCTGCCTGTTTTTCTAATCATGCTTTACATCACGTCCAATTCCTTTTGGGCCTGCAACAATTACTTGTCAGCTACCAGCACCGACATTTACGCAACGATCGTTGTAGCTATCATCTTTGTAGATAACTTCGCCATTGCCGTGAAGATTATTTGGTCAGCATCTATTGCTCTGGAACGCGCAGAATTAGCGCGAGAAATCGTGGAGGCTCGTCAAAGAGTTGTACAACCCTATTTTTTCACTTTTGTCAAACACTTTAATCGTAAAAACAAACTGACTCTGTGGAAGATGTATACTGTGCACCGATCGCTCATTGTTAGCGTTTTTGGGGCTCTTCTTACCTACGGGGTGCTGATAAAGACTTTAGACAATTAAGTAGATCATTCAAACTAGAAATTTGCTGATATTTTTACATAGGGTGTTTCAAAAGTCCGTTTCACGGGTTTTTCCGTTTCACGGGAACCAACGTCTCCTAGGGCCATTCAATTAAGGTGTACTACACCTAGGTAAAAAACCATGGAAAATCTGGTGAGAGGGCTTTCAGCGACCCTAGAGGAGCAGTAAGAAAGTTAAAAAGATAGATAGAATGAAAATTTCAAAGAGAAAATTGTTGGCAATGTAATAAAAAACGTACAGAAGAAAAATCTTATTTGAAGAGATATTAGCAAGTGAACATAGCACTTATTTTGGCCTCAAAAAAGAAAAAGTTCGCAAATTTTTCGAAAAAGTTCGTCACACAGTTTTTACCTAAATAAAGAGAAATTTTAACTAAAATCCAAAGAAACTATCTAATTTGTGGACTTTTTCTTTTTTAGGCAGTCACAGACACATTTATTTTTAAAACTGATTACATAAAAATCATAATAAATAATTATGAAGAAAATTTTTTTCGTTGACCTATGTAATCTAATTTTATATCAAATTAAACCATGTAAAATTATTTCTAAAACGAAGGCTGACACTAACATTTTATTCATAAAACTCAGGACTTAGAAAAAATCAAGAATTTTTTTTCTCATACACATGGAGCAAATTGGATCTGTACTTCTTCATGGTATTGCCAAAAATGTTGACTTTGAAATTTTTGTTTTACCTTCTTTAATTATTTTAATTTTCTTATTTCGCTGCAATTATCGCCGTAAGTCATCTTAATGGGTTCTCCATGGTCTTTTACTATTTCCATGGCCCTAGAAGTGTGTCCATGGTTCCAAATAAAAGCCGTGAAACAGACTTTTGAAACATTCTGTATATTGTTACAGCACTGAAAGTGTTGATAATTCAAAAAAAGAATCAACAAGATTGCAATTGCCTTTTTTTCTGAGCGGCCCGCATAACGAACGAATACGAATCGTGGCCAAGAAGATGCAGATTACATGTAAGTTGGAATTTGAAATGAGACTGAAAAATGTAAAATAAGAAAAAATAATATTGTATTGTTTGGTTACAGACGATTAGTAATTCATAGAAGATCTAAGAGGAATTAGTCTTAAGTAATGTTATACTAAAAATATTAAATTGTGTAATTTATAAACAATCACTTCGAAACCATACCTTTCGTTAATTACCCGGACACTTTTTATGAATTTGAAGTATTACTGAAATATAAAAGTATTTAAAGTAAATATATTGTATAATCTTTATATTAATATTATAATTATTAATAATAAATCCTGCTAGACAACATATACTTAAACTGCATTATCATTTCAAATTTAAACACTATTTTGTACTTTTTAAATTACTCATATTTCATGAGATCTTTCTTAAAAATTAATTAAAATGAAATGTAAAATGAATTATTTCGTCTTTAATAAATACAATATTTTCATGACTTCAGGTAAGGTAAAAAAATATCCATTAAAAATATTTAGTTTCTTCTTCAATTCTTCAGTCTCACATTTAAAATGCTAGAAAAAGAAGAGAGTCTTGTTATTAGTTATTAAAATTAGTTATTAGTTATTAAATCAAGATTCCCTTGATAACATTTTAAGAAATGCAAAAATATCATACATCCCAAAACAAATAAATATGCAACGAGTTTTCATTTGTCTCAAGATTTCACTATCAAACTTATTTTAAATATGAAAGGTTGTCAAAAAAGTACCAGTTTTCGTTTTAAAAATGATAAATGCAATTTAAATTATCTTGTTACCCAGTACTTTACTAGTAAATAAGCCTACATCATTAAATATTAAATATACATCGATAAATCGATAAAGGTAATAATAACAATGGTGTTAAGTGAAATGTCTCAAGACCAATAGACAAAATTCTCTTTATTAAATACATTATTGATATGATATGCAAAGAGGACTTGATTATGAATGGACTTGCCAAAGTGACTTACATTCGCATTTAACGATTTAAATTATTAATCAGTTTGATATAAGAAAATTTAACTATTTTTTTATTAAATTAATATTTATTTCAAAACATGAATTAATTTTACAAGAATTATAGAACAATCATACTTACTATCAACAAAATTTTATTCGTTCCCTACCGTTTATGTGAATATCTTCAAAGTTCGTTATTGTTTCGTGTTTTACCTCTATCTAGATTAATAAATAAAACAAATGCTACTTATTAAAATTTACCAATAACTAATGCTACTTATTACCAATAAATAATGGAAATAATTGAATGATACTGCTTATGATAAACTTAATACTATTGATAATACTATTGTTTACGTTTTCCATTCAAATAGGGATGTAATAAGTACAGAGAATACAGTCTGAAATAAACAGTTACTAAATCTGATTATTTGTGAGAGTTTTAGTTTCATATTCATAAAGTTTTTTCAACTATTAAAAATATTACTGCTGGTTACTAAATATTAATTGTCTCTTCTCCAACTTACTATCTTCCCATTTCGTGTCAAACTGCAGCTATATCTTTCCATAAATGCTTATTTTTCTTTGAAACTGTCCTAGTTTTATTTCAGAGAAAAATAAGTTTTATCTCTGCAAAAAATGCAAAAGTCATTGTAATTACCTCTTTAGAAAGTGTTTACCGTTTTAAATGAGCAGTAACAAATAAGAAACGCAATAATTAAAGCAACAATGGTTGTAACACTGGATCGGAGTTTGAAATTTTGACACACGAAATGAAAATATTCTCAACAATGTAATGAACAATGATTTTTAAAATTGAGAAAATCAATAACATAAATTTTTGAAATTGAAGTTTTACTTATTGGTGCTATAAAAAACTTCAGGAATTAATTTATACATTGCTTAATTCATTGGGGCTTATTTTTAAATAATTTTTAACATCTTTCCAAAAGTTTTTGTAGTCATGGGCGATGACCCAGGGGGGACAAGGGGGACACGCCCCCCCCAAATATTAGGAACATTTTTGGAAAAACTTTATTTTTAACTTTTAAGGGAGAACGAAAATTTGTTAAATAATGTTGCTCCAACCTGTAATCATAAAGAATCTTGCCAATTTACCAATGGAACCTAACATAAGAGGCGTATATCAGAGGAGGACAGACCCCCCAGGATTTATAACACAATTTTGTTTAGAAAAGATTGAAGACTTTTCTGAGATTGGGGGGATATTTTTTCTACAACAAAAAAATTTCGTCTCTAGTGAAAAAATAATGATAAGGCGAGTCCCCCCTAAAAAAATAGCTACAACACTGGCTGAACCATAGAAAGTTTTGATTTGACATTGACTAATTATATAACACTGAAAATGAGTTCGACCAAGTTTTTATGGGTCGAATTTCAAAAAATTTCTGGGGAAGGATCCCACTGACCCTCCATTTTAGTGAAAAAATTTGGGGGGAAAGTCGGTTAAACCACCTTAAAATCATTGAACGGGGACAAACGAAATAAAATATTATTTCTGGGGTAGTTAATCATGGTTTCGTGAAATTCCTCTGGAGAGGAATCGTAACTATTCTATTTTTCGAGTTTTCAAGAAGAGAGGACAGATAGCTCATTATTAGATGAGCTATTAAACTTTAAAACCTCACATAGAACTCCAGGTTATGTTTTCAGATATTGTTTAGAAATATTATATCGATTTACGATGTGGGCCAATCCATTGTTGCTATCTCTCATTAGAATATTTTTTTATTGGGAAAACTCTTTTTGATAAGTATTCATTCAATCTGATAATATATTATCGGAAATTCATAGTACCATTTGTTTTGTTCTGTATACACTTGAGAAGAGCTATCAATAAAAGCATTAGGAAACAGAAATATGTATTTACTTCATGTCTTTTACGACTTTTAACAAGATTACTTATTGATTTAAGAATAATTAAATTTACACAGGCTCAATGGAGCTTTCAGTTGGTTCTCTCATTATCGGTTCTCAATGCGAATTTCTCACATGTAATTTTTAAAACAGAAATAAATTGAAGGTAATGAGATAGTCTACGTATATGCTATGATATTAATATATGCTAATATTATCTCTCTATGATTTACCTTTCAAAGAAATTCACGAAATCTTATTTTCCTATCTTGATTGTATTGCAAGTTTTAGGATATCCACTTTTGGATTCGACTAAATTTGGAAGAAAATGTCTTAAGTATGTGTCAAAATTTTGGAAACTATTATATGTAATTATGATTGTAACTTTTTTCCTGCACAAATTTTACGTTTACACAGTACTGGGCAGTTTCAAACGCAGGGAACTAGTAACCCTATGCAATGAAGCAGTTCAAGTCCTATTATTTTTTAAAGCCAATCAATTCATTAATAAAACACTGGCTGCGTGTACTTCCCTGTCCCATTTAAGTCGGAAGTTAGACCTATGTGGAGATTTGAAAGAAATAAGAAAATCCATCATCAAATACATGACTTTTCTTTTTGCCACAATATTCATCAGAATGGTACTTATAATGAAAACTACGCCATGGAGTCCAGACTACGTGCAACGTATAATTCGTGCTTTCTTTATGGTAATGTTTGTCAACTCTAACACTTTCACTCTAAGTTTCGGATGTCTGTACGGTTTCCTTTGCGATTTCCTGAGTGCCTGTTGTAATCATTTAGTTCTCGAGCTCCAGAATCCAACAGCAGAGCAGTCCACCCTGTTTCAACTTTACAAGGATATATCGGTAGCCATACAGGAGATAGAAGATGCTTTCAATCTGCCTGTTTTTCTAATCATGCTTTACATCTCGTCCAATTCCTTTTGGGCCTGCTACAATTACTTGTTTGCTACCAGCCACGACGTCTACACCACGATCGTTCTCGCTATCGTATTTGTTGACAACTTCGTTGTTGCTGTAAAGATTATTTGGTCCGCATCTACTACTCTGGAACGCGCGGAATCAGCGCGAGGAATCGTGGAGGCTCGTCAAGGAGTTGTACAGCCCCATTTTTTCACTTTTGTCGAACACTTTAATCGTAAGAACAAATTGACTCTGTGGAAGATGTATACTGTGCACCGATCGCTCATTGTTAGCATTATTGGGGCTCTTCTTACCTACGGGGTGCTGATAGGGACTATAGGCAATTAAGGAGGTCATTCAAACTAGAATTTTTCTTATATTTTTACACAGGGTGTTTCACGGGTTTTATTAGGAACCAACGTCTCCTAGGGCCATGCAAGTAAGGTGTACTACACCTAGATAAATGACCATGGAATATCTAGTGAGAGGGCTTACAGAGCACCCCTAGAGGCGTAGTAAGAAAGTTAACATTGTTAATCTGAAGAACATTGTTGTCAATATCATAAAAAACGTTCAGGAAAAAATTCTTCAAAATATCTTCAATTCGCATTCGAAGATGCTCGACGCTTTATTAAAAAAATATCCCCACATCCATGATAACTTTTTAATCCCTTTATCAAAATTAATTTTATTGTATCTGTGTAAAAATAAATTTCAATCAAGATGAATTTAATGGATGTTCCATACGAAAAATTGTAAGTGAGGTGTTTGCTGCAAAAACGAACAAATTCTACAAGAATGAGTATTTGTAAAGTCGTCAACATTGTAGCATTGCCAATGTGGTACTGTTTTACAGCCTATACATTTGCATTTGCAATCTCAATTCTATTTCAGATATAATACATTAAAATATTTATTCCCTAGGATAAGTTTCTTTGAAACAAATTCCTGTCTAATTTAATTCATAATAAATATTAAATTGTTGGATATTGGTCTTTCCTTTTGAGATTTTGGATTCTGTTGAACCCTATTCATTCCTCATTAATATAATATTTTGAAATTTCTTTTTCAATTGAAATATTTATGTTGTTGGGAAACCTCATAAACCTTGGCAATTTGACCACTAAGGGGTTTTTGTAACTAGAGAACAATTCTCAGGGATTCCCATGGTTGTATCAATCTTTTTCTCATACCAAGTAAACTAATTTCAAAGTAATTCAAAAACACTATCTTGTGTTTCCTATGCATTTCTAATTAAATTCAGAAAGCATAGTATTACGAAACTCACAATTTGAATTTTATCATGAAAAAGTGATTACTTATTGGGGTATCCAACACACTCGTAGCATAAATGGGGAACCAGATCAGAGTGGAATCTTTTATACATGGACATTAGAAAAATTGCGGAAACCATCTTTAAAAAAACGACGCCTCGAGGCTCAGGTTTCGTTTTTCGTGCCGTTTCTATTACTCCCTTGCAGTTGAATCTCCCTCTCTTTCAAGCGTTTGTTGGTGCGGCGAATACGGAACGAAACAAGCAGATCGTCCGAAGAACCGACGATTTGTCACGTATACCGGCTTAGGAGCGATTGCACGTTCTGCGACCTTCGACCCCACCTGGAGGCCGGAGGAGGTAGAAAAAAAGTGCGCTAATTAAGGGATTGTGCGTAGAGGTGATACGAAAAGAGCGCGCTTTAATAGGGCATCTCCGTGGCTAACATTTTGAGTGGCAAGAGGATATCTGGAACAAGAGATGAAGTCTCATAGACTGATAGATTTCGGAATACAGAAATATCATCTCTCAGAAAAAGAGATGAAAAAGAGACCAAAATTTTCTGTAAAGGTGAAAATAAATAAAAAGTCATTCTCTCTCTCTCTTTCCAGTGGATAAAATTTCTCTTTCCAAATTTGTTTTTTCTAATTGCGGTGACTGAAAAAAAGGTTTTCGGGATGGATGGAACGATTTTGTTATTTTAAGTCGCATGGGAGGAGATTAAAAAATGCTTCACATTATGTTAGATCAGGGGTTCTCAACCGGTGGTTATGCCTAGGGGGGTCGCGAAACTAAAATAAAAAACAGTCATAGTTACAGAGTTATTTTTTTATACAGACACAGCAATTTTCAAAACTTATAGATTATAGATTATTAGAGAGAATAGTTCGTTCCATGCATGAAATATTTTGAATAAGAGTAAATACAGGATGCATCGGCAGCTTAATGCGAGTGAAATGACGACTAAATGGTAGATAATTATTAAAGTCTTAACATTGTAGGTCTGAGGGGGTCGCCAAAATATTTTCCCTGAAAAGGGGGTCGTGGAGTCAAAAAGTTTGAGAACCCCTGTAAACCTTTCTTAACCTAGGCGCCGACTTCAAAGAGTTTGGGGTGGGATCACGAGCCCTCACAATGTTTCTTCGGAGGGGATTAAGGGCAACCCCCATTATTTTTAGTAAGGATGAAAACAGTAATTTTTAAAATATATAGATAGTAATATTTGAGAACGTATCAGGGGATGTGTGTGTAAAAGTTACACCTCATAAAATTTTCCAAAAATCTCCAGAGCCGAATTTTTACCACCCCATCCATTAGTTTCCAGAAGTCGGGTATCTATGATGCTGAGATTCGATGTAAAAATTATCTGATGTAAAATCTATTTCTGATTAATTTTTTAATTTTTACTTCATTGTTTTAGTAATCAATAAGTTGGATCTTGGAACGCCTTTGAATGAATTTAAAGAAAAGCTTTGGTCGGAAAGCAGATGTGAATGTATCAAAAGGTCAACAAATGAATTTCATAGCCTGTCCTGAAGTTGAGGTAAAAAAGTAGCGAAATAATTGCCACGCTTGATAATATATGGAAGCATTAGCATACAGTTAATATTCTCTCTTAACATACTACCTCTATGGAAATGGTGCGCCAACGTGAGAGAGCAGTTAGGTCTGCAACAAAACGGAGAAAGTGCAAAATCAAAATGGCGCGCGTGTTGGACCTCATTGCGTATTCGCACTTTTTCCTTCCGAACCGGGCCTGTCAAGAGTGGTCAATCAAAAGAAGATGACTCTGCTGAAGAACGAAAGAGGGTCATGCGAAAGAAAAAAAGAGCCTTTAAATGTTCCAAATGGGTCAGAGAGGAGTCTGTTTTTCTTGGGCACGGACGGAAAGGTCTGTTATTTAGAATAAGTAATGATAGTAGGCTTAACGATTATTGCCGCAATAGATATCAAGAGAGAATTGATACTTAGTGCTTTAGTTTTTCTTGATGGGAATTTTTGTTGCTGAAAATGTGGAGCATATGAGACATGGTGACGGATTCTTCGAGAGAATTCTATAAAATTTATTTCTATTCTCTAGGACTTCCTTTCCTCAAAATAAAGTGAGTTAAAATGCGAAATAAAATCTTGAGGGTGGAACAAAAGGAAGACTAGTCTTATGAGCATTCAAAAAGATTACATTAAACTTTCTGATAAGAGTAAGTGTGGTTTGATGCAGATGTTTCTAAGGCGGAACATTTCTTTAAGGCGGATTTCATTGAATTATTTCCTTTTCTCAACCTTTTTGTAAAAAGTGTTACTTATAAAATCTCACGCTTATTTATTACAAGGTATAATACTAATTAATTCATTTAATAAAAGATCATTACCATTTATTCTATTATGATAATTTTTTCATAGGTTATTTTATGAAATTAAATAATTTCTATATTTTATATTTTAATATTTCTATGTTTTCCTTGGAAAGCTAGAATTTGGGCCTTTTGTGCCACTGGACACCACAAAACATGATGATAGTGATATTGTTTTTCTACAGCATTTGTAATTTAATTACTGATTGGGGTTTTTCACATGGATATGATAAAATTATATTAATAAAAGGGTTAATCCGTTCTTTTTAAATGACTCCTATCAACTTCCCCATCTCAAAAAGTCCTTGATAAGAACCAAAATTTCCATGTCATCCCCGGAAAGTCATGACAAATCTAGCGGCACACTCCAGCATAACCGTCACAACACATTCACTCTTAACAATTTTATCAGATCGAATTTGTTTCAGATGGTTGCGTCCACCTGATCAAATCCACTCCAACAATAGATACTTAGTAGCAGCCTAAAAAGGCAACGGAAAGATCATCTTTCACCTCTCTCTCTATCATTCTAAATATATTGTTTTGTATCGAACAAAATATCCTTTCTTTATGACAAAATAATACATATCCGATAAATAAATCTCTCGGAACCATAAAGCACGTAGCCGGTCAGTTCTATTTCGAAGGGCACTTATTCAAAATTGAGTTTCCTGTTGCCTTAAGTATCGATCAGGAAAGGATCGAGAGATGGACCCAGAGCGATCCTCAACCGGTGGGTAAATTAGAGGAAGATTCTCAAAAATACACTTCCTTATTAATAATGGAGTGCTGCCGCTAAACCTGTTGATGCATCGAAACGGACATCTTTGCCTGCGTCGCGGACCTGATATTCTTTCGCTTTTTATGGAAGTGTGGGTTTTTTACCTGTTTGGTTCCGTTTGTAGATTGGTCTTATTTGGATTGGGTTATAAAGGAAAGTTTCAACTATGTTCTTTTGTTGCCGGCAAGACCAATTAGCGAATTACAGAGGTGCAAAAATGACATCATTTTCACATCATTCATCGTCGTTTCATTTCATTAGGTGAGAATGATGTCATTTTAGTCTCTTTTTTTATTTATCTTTTGTCCTTGCCGGATTGCCCAACTGCAACGAATCTCAAAAAAGTGGAAGCGATTCTCAAGCCGAACTTCATCCAATTGAAGGAACTTTTTATAAAGGTGGGAATTACGTGATTTAATTTGAAGGAAATCTTCAGCTTAGGGATTTTTATGTTTGGAATAAGTAGGGAAAAGGGGAAGGGAGAAATTATCATTGAATTTTACCTCTTAATGGAAACAAAAAAAGGAATGAACATGATATAACGTGATTCACAGAAATTTAACTACCAAATTAATTTTTTTACCTCAGGTTTTTATCTAAAAATACCAGCAATCATTTTATAGTTTTTCTTTTCACAAGACTGATCTATCATCTCCAAAACACATTATGTACGATTCCATGAAGTATTGCAATTTACTTATTGAGAATTTTCCAAAATTTTCCAAATCCAACATTATTTTCCTCCATCAGAAAAAATTTGAATTTTAGAAAATAATGATCTTGTTTATCTAACTTAAAACTAGTCTTCATATTTTCCACAACCATATTAATTGGAAAAAAACAAGCAAACAAAAAAACCGTAGTTTAATGTTTTTGTGGTTTAAACCTGGGAACTCTATAATAAACGAGATTTTAAAACGGTCAGTGTTAATGTACCTTTTCGAAAATAAATTTTAACACTTTCCCACTTCTTTAAAAACACGTATAAGGGACTTCTATTCTTAAATCTTTTCATTCAGAGTTCTGTATCTTTTTCTTCAAGTAAACCAACTTTCCTCTAGTAATTTCATGCATAGAAACAGGTTTCAGAATACTTTTATCCTACTCTTATTAATACAAGCGTGATTAATTCCTGATGAGTTGATAATTCCATTTCTTAAAAAACAAACAAAAAAATATCGTTATTCTTCATTTGCGTAATTTTCCATTAACTTCCTGGCCCAGATGCTCCAATACAATACCCACTCTCTCTTCACTGCCCTTGAATCTGACCCCAGAAACCGCCCGAGGATATTCCCTCACCAAACCCAGAACAATTATCACGCAATCATAAACACCTCATTTTAAACTTGCTTTTAATCGCCCTAACCAACCCCCGATTCCTACTATCAGAGGCTCTGAAAATAGCCACTTTCTCCCGATAAAATTCAAAACCTCAAAATAACGTTTTCGTGTGTGCAGTTGAATAACCTTTCCGGTAATGCAGATTGATGCGAACGATAGCCAGTCGAGTTTTCCCTCTCTTGACCCAGAATGCAAAGGTCAACTCTCGGATCAGATGCATTGTCCATCTGTCTGACCACCTATTATTATTATCGTATTCGCGTTTTGACTCTCCGGACTTGTTAGACTTTCTTTTTTTTATGCTGGAGGAAATGTTTTGATTTGTTATGAGCGAGAAGTCACAGACATAATGGAAAGTGGTTGAGGGAAACAAAGAAGTCGGTTTGTTCTCCTTATATTAGATAAGTTGTGGGTGATTTAATCTGGAAGCCTGGATGTTATTTTGGAGTTTTAGCCTCAAAGTAGTTTTCGCCGATTCCGGAAATATTGAGATAATTGGTTGGGTTGCTAACGCAATGTGGTTGGCATGTTTTGCTTTTTATGCGTCGTGTTTTAATGATTATTTTTGCAATTACATTTAACCATCACCGAACGTTGAACTTAAAAATATGCATGTAAAACAATAGAGATAGCAAAAATATTTCATAAATGGTTTGGCTTTTAAAGAACACAGAATTGAGGAAGACAGAGCTTAACAGATAATTTTATGACAAAAGTTTTTGTGTACAAAACTATCAAAGTATTTTCGACTGAACTTAAAATATTGTTTTGAAAAAAGTCTGAAAAGAAATAATTTCTTATTCGTTCATTCGTTTACAAAATTCATTACATTTTGCACGACGTAATTTAGTGTTAATTTAAAAACAACTTTAAGAAACTAATGAATAAAATGGTAAATATAAAGTGATAAAGACTGGAGAAGAAAATATTAAGAACTCAGGGAAGTCTGATTAGAAATTAGTTACTTTCATCTTTTAAGTGTAGATTAAAACAACTCAATACTTTATTTACTTTTTAAGGTATAAATTTATTTAATGCTCTTTCGAATTTATTTTGAAAGAAAAGGTTGATTTTTAAATAAATATCTTCTAGAACTAGTAAGTAATAAAAAAATATTGTTTCAAACATCCATACATAACTTTTAATCAATTACTACTGAAAAAAAGTAGTGATTATGAATCAAACAACAAACCAGCTGAGTGTTCATAAAAAGTCTAAACCTAAACTCAAGTTTTAAGATTCCTTCTCACCTAAACTAAAAGTAGGCTGTTTTTGCTGTAAAATGGGATGTAAAATGTAAATCAATATAGAAACTGATTAAATATCTTAATTTTATGGTGATTTTTTATATTGCAGTTTCTAGAAGGTACTTTAAAAAATCAAAACTTTGAATATAAAATTCCCTTCTTTAATATTTATATGCTTAAAAATGTTTTTCCATAATTTATAATTCTCTATTTTTCTATTTATTTCAAATAAATGTGTTACGAATATGAACAGTTACAAATTTTACCCCATTCTTAAAATGAAATACGCTGTAAAAATTTAGAATATTTAGACCTAGAAAAATTAAGAAAATTAATAAATATCGAAGCATATTAACATCTTGCATCCTTTTATTTGAATAGTCAGAAAAAGAATAATTCCAAAAATTGGCAAAAAAATATCCTAGATTTGTCTCTACACATGAGTGAGAGTAGCACAGCAAAACCGTCATATCTTTATGCTGCATTGTAAAGAAATCATCCAGAGCATTTATGTTTAATGCATTTCAATCTACTTTTTAAACTTTCAAATCACTCTCCTGAAAAATTATGTATTTTGAGATATGACGTTGTTGAAAGGAGTGAGCACTATTTATTAGAATCATCCTGTTTAATTAATATTAGTCAATGATTTAAATTTACCAACTTTACTTTTTTATTTAAATTTGAAAATTTTTATTCGAGCTTGAAGAACAACAAATTTAATTTTATTAGATTGTTAACATAAGGGGGTGGTAATTTACCAACAAAATCGTTTACATAAGTGTGGTAATTTATTATAGAACTTTTTGGTCATATAGTCTTTGAGGTGGCTAGTATTTTTTTACTTGGCAAGAAAGTTTTCAGCTGAAAAAACGCATACTGAATATCACTCCTGCCACACTAGCTCCTCAAGAGGATGCGCTTTCTATTCTTATTTCTTAAATGATTCAAGATAGTCTTTGGGCTGTATACTACTTTTGAATTTGGGATATAATCATGCATAAAATATAATTTTTATTAATTGCTTTTAAATTTTCAAAAGCAGGTTTAATCTTTTAAGGGAAAATTTCCATGGATTATTTTAAGGTCACATTTCATATCTATAAAATTTTCTTCACAATTCTTATTTATTATTATGTGAATAAAACCATAACCTTAAAATGCATATAAGAAAAGTTTCTTGCTTAATATTTTAGTTTTTTTCTGCTTTTGTAACATTCTTCTTTGTATTTTTTTAATATTTAGAGAGTTCATTATGGATAATGGATTATTCATTATAGATATAGATATGGATAGTGGATCATAATGGATATCAATAATGAGTATTTTATGTTGTGTAATAAGGTATGTTGTACCTTTAAACTTTTAATTGCTGAACAACTTCGTTAATAACCTTTAGAAACTAACAGAAAAGTAATTAACTTTTGATCTTAGAATGTGACCAATATTTCAAAGGATCATAATTTTTTTATTCATTTCAAACTACTTAAACTGGTTTTTAAATGAAGATTCCATGTTTATTTAGTTTTTTCACATAAATAGTATCTTTTATAAAAGGAAATTTCGACTTCATGTTTTCTCTTTTAAAGGTAATCTATACATTCAGAACTGGTTATTAATCTTTTTAAATTACTTTTTTTTCTAAAATTAGTATGCATTAGTTGATCTCTTACTCACCATTTGTTTATATGAACTCAAAATTAGGTAAATTCTATCTTCGTATTTATATTAGTGCTTGGTGTTTTTAAAGAACAGTTATTTTTGGTGCTACTATGGTACATAAAGTTCATTAATTTTTAATAAACATGTTTTACTTCAACTCGTATATACGGGTTTTATAATTTTTTTATTTGTTTTTTCTTATTATTTCTTTCTAAGTTCCAAGTTAAAACGTCAATTCTTATAAAGATTAAATTTAAATTACTTAATACCACCAACATTTCTCTATTATAAATATAATGTAAATTATTCAATGAAGATTGAGTAAAAGTCTGATGAAAAAAGTAAAAGTTTCAAAAGAAAAATTCAAAAAGTTTATTAACACATATTGGACAAGAATAAGCCCTACTTTATACACCAAAATATTTCCATACAAACACTAATGCATACAATAATACACAAAAAATGTCATTTGTACTTAATTCGTACGAAAGAGGCTCAATAATATAATACAATAGATTGAACTTTTGACTTAAAAACTAAATTTGATTGAAATTTTTTAAATTATTTTTTGATACAATATAAATTTAACATCATACGCTTTATTTTGAAACCTTTTCTTGAAGATACATGTAAAATGAAAAACGAAATAGGTAAACCTCCAAAAAATACGTCCACCACCATTCTCTCATATTGGCATCTCAACCGATATAAATCAACGAAAGACCAACTTTATTTAATTGACAATCCATTCTACAGCACAGGTTACAGTTATTTATATGGAAAATTTCTTTTTAAAATGTGTGTGACCAGCACTGTTTAAGATATTCTTCCTTTACAGAGATTATTTATTCAAAAGTATTTGTTAGTAAGTTTTTTTTTAATTTTAATTTTTAACTTTTTTGAAACAGGCCTCAAATCGAGACTTCAAGTTTCTTATTGATTGTTTTTACCCCTTCATATTTCAAATGTTAATTAAGAGCTAGGAACACATTCTCTATGAAGGATTAAAGAAATGAACAAATTCAGCATATGTTCTCAAACACACTTGACGATTTTGATAAACTCCATTATCTCAAACAGTGTTCATTTAAAATCATTAAGGACATTAAATTGTTATACTTGTTTTATACTTTTAAGGTAGTATTTGTAAAAAAAAAACACTTTTTGTTTTACTTTTTCTACCCGTGACTTTAGAACTTTATCATACCTGCTTTACCATACCTGCTTACTTGACTTACCATGCAGTTTTCCGATATGGTTTGTAAATTGGGATCAAACTGTGGTGGGAAAGTTTGAGCTTGTAATACCAAAGCAATTGCCTTTCCTGTAAAACTCATTTTCAGTAAATCAATTACCCATGTAAGACTTATTCTAACCCTTTAGCACTGGAAGTATAAACAACATTTACAAAAATAGGATTGTTTTATGTGCATCATAAATAACAGCAGCTACATAAAGGTAAATATACCTTAAAAAATTAATTACATTAAAAACCAAAATGGACGTTTGACGGAACCTAGATTACATAAACAATTAATATACACATAAAGTACATAAGAAATAAGAGAGAGAGAAAGGGGGGAAAGAGAGGAATGTTGAAACATGTAAATACTATAAACAACTGGGAACAATGATATCACTGTAAACCTTGAGCGTAAGGCATTGTCTTTGAGAACCCTGTTTGGAATGAGGATCTTACATAATCAATGATAATGACCACACGACTCTCTTACCCATAATATTTGATTTTTGTGCTCATATCTAAATATGTTCATTCCATATATTGTTAAGGACTTGATGTCATTATCATACACCGTTTTAAGATCTCCTTACGGGCTTGCATCTTACACGAAGTTTGGCACTTTGGAATTACTGTCGAACGATGGGTCTCCATCCGTTGTAGCTGAGGACGCTGGC
Source organism: Tetragnatha versicolor (assembly GCA_024610705.1). NCBI lineage: Eukaryota > Metazoa > Arthropoda > Arachnida > Araneae > Tetragnathidae > Tetragnatha > Tetragnatha versicolor. The sequence continues at coordinate 63,198,581 of JANDEH010000001.1, forward strand.
AGCGGATGTAGGGTCGTTCTGGCTGTAAACCCTGACGTCGCTGGCTTCGATTCTCTGGGTGTGGGGTTGACCACCCAACTGACCAAAGTGCTGAATGTTCCTAGATTCCCTCGCGTTACCTTGGTATCCTTTGACGCCGGAGTACACACGAACATTATTGTTTCTTGCGTTTTCAGGAACTGGTCTAATTTCGAACTGGCCTTGGTCTTGGGGTCTGGGGATGAAGGGTACCTGTCCTTGTTCGAAGGGAATGTTGTGTTCTATTTGACCTACTGGAGGAAGAAATTCCAGGATTTGGTCTTGTTGGAATGGCCTTTGGTCAAACTGGACGTTTTGGTTTGGTCCCGGAATGAACTGTTGTACGTTTTGTTCTTGAAGGAACTGATTTCCGTTGAAGTTAGGGCTTTGATGAACGGGATTGAAGTTCTGTTGGAAATTCCCATTACCAGGTTGCCTTGCATCTTGGAATTGATTCTGGAATCCTCCTTGTTGCACCTGATCCTGATTGGCCACAAAAATCTGAGGTTGTGTGTTGGGAATGAATCCTTTCGCTCGAGAATTTTGCTGAAATACTTGGTCGTTCGGTTTATTGGTATTAACCTGATTCTGGATCTGTGGAATCTCAGCACCGGTAGCAAATCCATTTTGGTTGTTATGGCCATTGTTAATATTTGGATGATGTACCTGGGATTGAACATCGTGATTTATAACTTGATGGGTGTTTTGATTTTCTACGACAGCTTCGTTCTGTGCTTGCTTGTTGAAAAACTGGACCTGGTCGTTAGGATTAACGCGTCTTTCATGTTGTTCAGTAAATGTTTGAACTGGTTGTCCAGAAAAGTCTTGGGAATTGACATTTTGTTTTTGTTGTGTTGGTTGCCATAGATTTCGCTTTCTTTCTTCTTTCTGTTGTGCGTCTGGAAATACTACTTTTTCGATATTTTGCTGAGGCTGGTCTTGAGGAACATTCTGGTTTCTGCTTGCTTGGACACCTTGATTGCTTATAACATCAGTTTGCCCTTGCACTACATTACTTTGGGTCACTTGGGGGCTTGTGTTTTGACCATAAGGGCGGAAACTTTGGTGTCCAGAGTTTGGATGATCAGAGGAGAGAGTATTTTGAGCAAAATCTTGATTTTCAATCCTTGGAGCATTATTAGTGTTGAAGTTCTGATTATTTTGAATATTGTAATTCATATTCGGAGAGTTGTTCTGTCCGTATGGTCTAAAGCTTAGTCGTTGTTGATTGTTTGGTTGCTGTTGATTCAGGAATCGTTGTTGAGTTGAGACTCCAGGAAGACCCCTCATCATGTGGAATATATCATCCAACTGAATATTTTGTTGCTGGAAAACGGGAAGGTTTTGCTTGTCTTGAACATCAGCTGTTTTGATTTCTTCTTCTTGAGGAAAAGAAACAGCTTCAAAATTATCTTGTACAACATCAGCTTCATTTTTATTGGTGGTCTGAGAATAAGGCAAGTTTTCTTTTTTTTCATCTTTTACTGGAGATGGGGTACTTTCTTGAAAAGCGACATTCCTGGAGTTGAATCCTTCTACTATATTTTTAATGTCGACTTTATCTTGACTGACACTCGATACATCAAATTGTTCCTGGGCAGGTAAATTTGTATTGGAAGATACAGACGATACACTATGTCCTCCTTGGCTACCTGCATTAGGTTTAAATTCTAGAACATCTACATTATCTTGGGAAAACTTTTCTTGAACCTGGTCATTGGTGGTGGATCCCTTATGACGTTTCTCATCCACCGATAAATCTTGTTGGAGCGGATTTCGGTCGTCAAATAAGGAGGTAACCTCAAATGGAACAACAGAAGGTCCTTGGTCCGGAAAAAATGGATTTTCCAAACCTGCGTCTAAGTTAACTCGTTGGTTATCAATGAACTGAGAGTCAAATACAGCAGGTGTTGTTTGTGCAAAGTCTTTAGCGGATATAAATCCTTGATCAGGAGTTAGGCTACCTTCATCCAATGAAAAGTCTACGTTTTGTTGCTGAACGTCAAAAGGAGAGTCTGAAAAGTCTTGAGGGTACTGATTGTTTTCAAATGATGTCGAAACTTCTTTTGCATTTTCGAAATTTGAATCGAAACTAGCAGAATCATCTTGAACTGAAATGGACGGCTGCTCATTTACTACCTGTTGGTGCTGGAAATAAGACTGGTCCTGAGAAGCACCGTGGGACTGAGAGTGTGAACTGTCATCAGGATTACTCTGAATTTCCTGATTTAAGTCGACATTGCTGTATTCATCCCCGATGTAAGACTGCACGCTTCCGGTATTTTCGTTAGGAGCCTGGTTGAAGTCATCTTCAAAACTAGTCTGCTGAAAGTCTTGCGTGTTAATGGTATCGTCCACGAAAGAGATTTGATCTTGTGTAAACCCAGTGTTTTGAGGTACTGTATCTGGTTGGAAACTGGTCTGTGGCTTCTGGGTGTCTGTTACTTGCGAAACGGTTCGTTGGTCAAAGCTGGTCTTCTCTACCGGTCTCTGGAAACCACCTTGAGTTTGAGTGAAAGTGCGTTGGTTGAAGCTGGTTTGCTGCCCTGCTGGTTTTTGAAATCCTGTTGTCTGTGTCACAGTACGTTGGTTGAAGTTGGTGCGAACGGCTGGTGTTTGTGAACCGGTTTGGGTGAAACTTGTCTGCTCTTGTGGTTTCTGATATCCGGTTGTTTGGGTGACAGGTCGTTGGTTGAAGTTAGTTTGCTCTACTGGTTTCTGGAATCCAGTTGTTTGGGTGACAGGACGTTGGTTGAAGTTAGTTTGCTCTACTGGTTTCTGGAATCCAGTTGTTTGGGTGACAGGACGTTGGTTGAAATTAGTTTGCTCTACTGGCTTCTGAAATCCAGTTGTTTGGGTGACAGGTCGTTGGTTGAAATTGGTCTGCTCTACTGGCTTTAGGGTTTCTACGTGACCTGGTTGGTGAGAACTAGGTATTTGTCCACCAGTCGTTCCACTGTGACTATCCATGCGTTGGAATGTGAAGCTGCTCCTATCACTCTGGGTAGTACTAGTACGCGTGGAAGATGTTGAAGCTCTACTATCCCCGCTAGTGGAGTCTACGCGTTTTTCCTCATAAGAGTTCTGTCCAGAAACGACTCTGTTACCATCCACCTGTTGAGTACTAAAAGATCCCCCACTTTGAGGGAACACTACATCCTCTCTTACTCCAAAAACCTGATCCGGTCTTCTGTCATCATTGGAGTCCTGGGGGAACCTAGTGTTTGACACCTGTCCGAAGTCCTGCTGTTGGAAACCACCCACGAAGTCATCACCCACCGGTTGATCGGATGAGTCCTCTAGTCCTGTTCCGCTCATGATCTGAGAAGGAGCGAGGCTGTCTAAGTCCCAGTAGAGTTGAGCGTTCAGGTTGTAGAAGCTGGGAGTGTCGGAGCAGTTATAGTTGTACCACCAATCGCACACGAAGAACTGCTGATTAAAAACGGTGCCGTTAGGGCACAGGAACGAGTCCCGACCGCCATTTTCTCTGCAGAAGTGGAAGACCTAGAAAGTTAAAGTTTATGTCGGTTAAGGAATTGTAAAACTTTCACAAAGTCATAAAATTAAGCCACGTTAGTGAAAATACCCTATTTATAAAAAGGATTTAGGTTTAAACTTTCTTAAACCCCCTATTCAATTCCATTAAGGTTTAATTTAAGGTTTGAAGTCTTAAAGTATGAAATAAATTAGCAAGTATTTTTCGTAAATGCACGTTTTCTTCCTCAACTCGCTTTCGCCTGACTATGGAATAAAAAAGACAACATACGATAGAATCACATGTATGCATTATCCTGTATTTTGTTGCTTTACATAAAAGTTATATGATTTTGCTATTTAGAAACTGTCGTTTGGGACTTTTAAACTGATGGACCAGATATAATCTAGTTACATTCTATGAAAAATCATCGGAACCTTTTGTTTTTTTATCTCTTTGTGAAATGAATGTCCAGCTCATATAAAGTTGATTTTAATCAGGCATTTTTTACCTCTGAAAATATTTTCTCTTTAAACAAAAATTCAACACTATAATTTTTTTATTACGGGAAGACGTGTGAAAATTCATAACCCAAAGTATGTGGATGAAATTGATGTGTTTATGACTGTTATTTGTTGCTGCATTAAGTTCATGATAAAGTCATAAAGGTGGACATTGTCTAGTTTAAAAGACGTTCATCATCATCCTGTTAAAAGGGATAAAATGTTTGTATTTTCTTAATCATAAAAACAAGGTATTCCCATTAACTTAAATATTGTATTATCTCCTCACAAGTCTTTTCTTCACGAAAAGACAACCAGTTTGTATACTAATTTTGCCTGTTTATTTATTCATTCCATCTATTCCTCTTCTTAAAAATAGTTCAATTCTTCTTATGTCAACTCATCAATACGTCATGCTTTATAGAATGGGAAAGGTCGAAGTGTAATTGCTCGCTTGCGGCCATCTGATTTCCCATCCGAGCATTTCCGTAGTTTTAATTTTCCTCCTTTGAAGAACGACGGATGCATGCCCGAATTTGGAAAGATGAGACGGAAAAAGGTGCTCTTGTGTGTGTTTATGTACAATTATTTCATCTCTTAAATTAATGGTAAGGGGTGAATGAAAACAACGGGGAAAACATTGAAGCTATTCAAATATTTTAATAAATCTCAACTTTAAAAGTTTTTATGGCTTTAAAGTATCTTTATTTAACCTATTACTTTAGGTTCTCAAATGCTTTTATCATAGTAAAAAATTTCTGAAAAAAAGATTAACAGTCTATTTAGAAAAATAAACTAAATGCATCGAGATTAAAAGGTTTTACTTTAAAAAAATAAAGCAAATTTTTTATTTCTGTCTATGATTTCTGGAGTTTTTACTTAAAAGGAGTATTAATTTGTTTAACCTTTAACATTTTCATTACTTTCTGTTTTATAACTTGTTATGAGGAACATGCTATGTGTGTGTGGTTGAATCTAGAACAGGCAAATTAAACTGAATAACTTTTTCAGAAAAACAGAATTAACAGGAAGTACAAATGTTCTTGTTTCGTTATAAAATAATCAGGTTAATGTTAGGCATAAAAATATTGGTCTTCGAATTTGAGGAAGACTGTAAAGTTGGTAGCTTTTTGAATTCCTACTTTTAAGCGGATTTTCTTCTTGCTTCCGTTAATTTATATCTTTTTAAAAAACCTATTTAATGTAATTTTACCCAGATAAATATAAATTCCAATTTAGTACTATAAACATAATATTAATCATGAAGCACGAAGACTTTTAAAGCTTATGGTTGGTTATAGTAATGTAAAATTAAATACATGGAAGATTTACAAAAGAAAAGGGTAATATTTAAAAGTTTTTTACCTGGCATTTGGCATCAGTGTCTCCATAAATTCCAGCAGAAAAAGGTTGCTGATTACAGTCAAACGATGTATCCGGAACTTGATAGAAGATGGGATAGTCATCCCCTGGACTTCCAGGAACGTTGTACCTCAGAACTTCAATCGGATCCCGATTCTGGTAAAAGGATTCTCTTCCTTCTCCTTGGTAATAAGTTCCCTTATTGTTGGATATGGTTCTCTCTGGAACGAACCTTTGGAATCCACTTTGGTCACCCGCATCACCTCTGAACTGATCGAACTGATTGACAGCAGTGTCACCAAGGGGCTGAGGTTGGAAAAAGTCGTTGGAAGTCTGATCAACATCCGAACGAACTTCAGGCTCCATGTAACTGAAGAAATCTGGGTTTTGTTGGTCAGGGAAATCGTATTGGCCGTCGTCCCCTTTCATTGCTCCAGCATCTTCTTCAGGGAAGGTGGCAACAGGTACCCTCTCGGCTTGAAAGTTCAGCTGATCGTTATCCTCTTCTATGGGGAAGTCTGGGCTCAAGATGGGAATATCGGGCTCTGCATCCAAAGTCCTGGGTCCTGCTTCCTGGAATGCGTTCGTATATTGGTCGTTGTCACCAGCGAAATCGCCTCCGAACGTGTCGCGTATCTCCTGGTCCAACTCGTCAACAAGTTGATCTATTTCGTCTTTTTGTTGGGTGGGTCTTTGATCTTGGGAATAGAATTGGTCTTGGTTCTGTTGAAATGGGAACTGTTGGTTGGATGAAGGAACCTGCTCATTCTGTTGAAATGGGAACTGTTGGTTGGATGAAGGAACTTGCTCATTCTGTTGGAATGGGAATTGTTGGTTGGATGAAGGAACTTGCTCATTCTGTTGGAATGGGAACTGTTGGTTGGATGAAGGAACTTGCTCTTTCTGCTGATCTTGGAAATCCTGGCTAGACGAGTGATCCTGTACGTTTTGTTGAACAGGGAACTCTTGATTGGCTGAATGATCCTGTTCTTTTTGCTGATCTTGGAAATGCTGGTTAGATGAGTGATCCTGCTCATTCTGATGAACAGGTAACTGTTGATTCGTAACATGTTCTTCGTTTTGCTGGACTGGGAACTGGTTGTTTGAGGAATCATCGAACTGACCGGTGTGGGAAGAGGCAGATGAGTCACAATTTCCTTGACCATTGCACTTGTCTTGTGCTTGAATTCGGGTTCCGTAATTCAGTTGTGATTGTGGGGATGGTTCGGCTGGGAGCAGACCGAACACTTCATCATCACTCGAGTGATCCGAAATTTTGTCTTGAGTTGGAGCAGCCTCGTCTCCATGGTGACTGGAAACTTGGTTCTGGGTCAGAGGTTTCTCGTTATTTGCTTGAACATGGGCGTTTGTTGTAATCACTTCGCTGAAGTGTCCAGTTTGTGTAACTGTTGCTGGCTTGGATGCCGTTTTCAAACCAAACGTATTGCTTGAGCTATGAAACGTCCGTGTACTTTCATAACCCTTTGCCTGAAATAAGTAGGAAAACTTTTTTAATGTGCCATACAGTAATACCATATTTTAAAGGATTTTTGAACGTTTAAAAGATATTTTGAGTTCTCAATTGTACAGATGGAGTACGGAAGTAAAGCATAAATCTTCTAAAAAGTTGCAATTTATTTTTTCCCCGCATATTTATATTAAAGATAAGGTTTTTAACAATTACACAATTATTCTATGCATCAATTTACTATCTAATTATATATTGAATTTGAGGTTTGGTTTTTCTTATTTGAGATCATATAAAAGACTAGAAATCCCAAGTCATAATAGTTTATTGAATTTTTTTAGTTTAGAGACATGAACTCATAAAATAAACGAAATTTGAAGGTAATGGAAGGGACATTACCTGTACTGGAGAAGCTCTTGTTATGCACACAAGGTATGCTAAAAGAAAAGATTTTTTTATATTTAAGTATGATAGAGGACTTATTTTTCCAGAAATATATTCTTAAAGTTTCTAGAGTAATATGTATGTATAGTTTATAATATTTAAAAATACCTACCTCCTACCAGTAAAATACACCCGGATATTTTGCGAAACCTCATCTTCACGCAACCTATGATAAAAATATCCAAATTATTTCAAGTAATCTATTAAATCAACCATTAATTAGCCGTAGGCGTGCGTCTTCACAGATTTAAATTTCACAAATTAATTTTTTTGTTGTGAGGGTTAACTTTAAGATCTGTCTTAAAACAGTAATTCATGAAAAACTTTGCAATAGAATTCATACCACAGGCTTATTATTAAATTCGTTGTTTTTTATTTTGTTGAAAAAATTGTGAGAAAATTTCTCATTATAACTTTGCTATGAAAATATTTTAAATTATATTTACTATTGTTTTCATATGTTAAAGAACATTAAAAACTCTCTGTTTTGAAATTTCCCCTGAATTCCCCACCCCCATATATATTCAAAGAGATGTTTTCATGGGGCTCAATGTTGAGGATATAGAATTTATTCTAATTTTGGCAATATTTTCAGGACAAGTAAACCAAGTTTTTTCAATTCACTAAAAGAGCTTGATAATTTTCTGAACCTTAAGCAGAATACGTAACATTTTTAAGAATTTAGTTAATTGGTGAGTTGATTTAAACCATTTAATTTTGCAGAACATAACGAAAGTCACACAAACAATTTTGTAAAGGATTCCAATTATACATGGGTGTAGCCATAAGGAGAATTAGGGGATATGTAACCCTGAAACTTAAGAAATGTTTCTTTTTTTACAACAGAAAACAACTAAGTATCCCCTTTCACCTTCCATAAACTTTTTTCAGCTTTTTTCGCCTACAGTAATAATAAATTTTCTAAAATAAAAATTACCTTCTATATAATAAATTACCCTTTTATTATAAAAACGGTGGGAGGTGGAAAATTTTAACTACAAACAGTGATATGAAAGTGGGATGTCGATATAAAAAGGTTGACTACTCTAGTAATACTCGTAATAGAGCTACTATTCTACAATGTTTTTCCGTGGATCATAAACAAATATAAGCCTTTAATTGTCCAATTAAAAAATATGAGTTATTAAGTAATTAAGAATGTTTAAACGCATTTAATAGAAATATAATATTTACAAAATATTAAATGAAAAAACATAAAGTATTGCCCTATACTCTACAATATGAAAAAATTGGTGAAGAATCCTTTAGTCTTTACACTATCCAACAATAGGATAAAATAACATTAAAAACTATGCATTTGATTTAGGGATATTTCATGGTGTCTTAAACATATAGTAGAGTCAGTAACAATTATTTTTTTCCAGTAATGTTTATGAAATTACCATTTTTTTACAATCCTAATGTCATGAATTAAAGAATATCCCTATAAAAATATTTTCTTAAAATTTTAAAATTTCTGTAACGTTTGGAGACAAAAATTTAATGCTACTGACAAAATGCTACAAATACCACGAAATGCCTCTTCAACTCCTTATCTTTTGACATCAAACATACACCATCACAAAAACGTTGAATATAGTCACATCCATCAGATAATCCTACTTGGATTACTCCAGGAGCTTCACTATTTGTTGAAAGTAAAGGCTCATTCAAACTTATCACTTTATGATATATTAGTTTTCGAGGAGTCATCCACATAGGGGAAAGCGTGAACTGGCATTTCATTCTTTACTCCTTCAGTTTTTTAAGCAAAACTAGAGATTCATAGGAGAGTCTAAATGAGCGTTAAGAGTACCAACTTCTTAAATTTTGCATCACTCATACCCCATCACAAATACGTTGGACATATAGTCACATGAGATTCACATAATCCAAGAGAGCTTCACCATTAGAAAGTAAGAGTATCAACTCCTTACCTCCCGTCTTTCCTTTCAGCAAATCCCCGCAAGAGGTAAATCCACTCGCTACAAACAACACAAACCCGCACAAAAACCAACCAATAAAGTTAAAAATCCTTTCGATCTTCCTCCCCGGCCTCTTTTAACCTCCTCGCATCTCCCTTTCGCTTTCTTCAAGAGAGAGTGGCCAGACGAGGCCTTCCGTCCCGCTTTTATACTACGCGACCCCAACTAGGCCACTGTCGCTCCATCACCATCCCCCATCTCCCGGGGAGGATGGTCCCGAGTTACAACAATGGGCTGGGCACTTCCATCATCAGATGGTCGCTGGTGATAGCTGGTCCGTTTTTAGGGTTTTTTTGGGGAGTTGGTGATGGAAGAAGCGGCGCTTTTAATTTAGATCGCATAGATTTTGTGGGTGTTTTCTTTGAGGCTATTAATCTGGGGATTAATGAGGTGTTATTCTTTTGTTTGAGGAGATTTATTTATAACTTTGGTTCCCATGTCGGGTGTGTGGTCCGATATTTTTCCGCTCTTGAAAATGGTGGATGAGGTGTTGGTCTTGGTATCATTTACGGATTGGTTTGAAATTTGTGGAGGTTTCTTTGTGAAGCCTTTGGTACAAAAAGAGCTAAATTTTTTACTGCTCTTCTAGTTTCTATCCTTCCCCACAAATTGTGTTTAGGTTTAGGTTCAAAACCTTAATATGTATGTTAGTGTCGACTCCATTTTTGTATATGTTTTGTATATTAAGGTTCAAAAATTATATAAGCAAGCAATGAACATATTTCCATAATGTTACATGCTAGTTCTATGATAAAAAAACAGCAGATGCTGATACGTTCCAAAATTCTATGTCTTACTCATGATTTTTCAATTTTACTTGAAATTTGGACATTTTTTGAAGCAAATGATGTTTGAAGCATATGTTTTAATTTTTCAAGAATAAATAAAGATTTATTGATACACACAAGAAGATATAGGACGCGTTGTGATACTAATTTTGATACTTACAGGACATACGTTGTGATTCTATTCCAAATTGAAACGAACACAGGTTTCCTTGTAAATTTTCAAAGTAAAAAATGTCTAAAACTAAGTAATGTGAAAAACTGCAAATAAATGAAAATTACTTTTTTTACATTTATATCAGTAATTTTTTATTCATTAAAATGTTTCAGTGTAAAACAAAAATGACTTTAATAAAACTTGGTATATGACCTGATGTACAAAACGGCGAAAAATCTCATATGCTATTTAAATGCATTAACTACTGATTTTTGTTCATTGGCAGCTTTGAAATAGTGATTTCATTCTTAAATGTTATTTTAAAAGGCGAAATATTTCCTTCGAATATTTCATTATTGTTTTTTAAATAACCTTTCACCCTCGCATTACCTGTGAGTAGTTGTGAACTTTACTTTTTTTATGAAGTCTGAATGGATATTTTAACACTTTTTTGTGCATAATTGAATTGGAAATGTATTCATTTTGATGGTCATATAGGTCAGCAAATTATATATCATTTGTAAAATGAAGGTTCAGACTATCAGAGTGAGTAAAGAGTGAAGTATAAGTTCAACTATTTTCTTCAACTTAAGAGACAAGATGTTTTTGTTAACACTTGACTGGAATCACCTTCAAAGATTCTCTGGAAAGGTATGTGCAGGAGAGCATTCTCATAAGTGTAAAAAAACACTTCAAATATCAAGCTTATAATCGCTTGTAACAACAATGGCTCAAAAATGATTCAACTAAAATGAATGGTTATTGTCATGACCTTAAACTCCATCAGAAGATATCCAGTAATTAGACAATTCTGTCTCTACTGACATATAGACCGTCTGAAGCAAAATCCTATTAGCAAGGTCGGTCTTTCTACCTCTCAACCTCACCTGTCTCGAGAGTTAAAAACCCATGACTCATCACAAGAAGCCAGTATTTCACTGCGACCGTGGAAGGCATGTTCATATGCGGTTGATGACGTTCAACTCGGTAACCTTGGTGACCCGCAATGTGCACACTGATCCCCATTTCTTACCAATTGAATTAGAAATGGACTCCCACCGTTGCAGATGGAGGATGGAGCGTTATAACGGATGGTGATAGAAACTGTGTCTGATGATTCTCGGCAATTACTTTCGTTTGAAAGATGAAGAGGATGGTGCTCTTGAAACCATGCCTTGTCTTACCTCACTCCATCATTGTCTATATGGACCGTTCTTTTTTTGATGGTATCTTGCCGCTTTAATTCTTACCTCACTCGTAAACCCATTCGTTTAATTGTCGGATGGTGGACAGGCCTCTTATTTTCACCGAAGCAGCCGTTATTTTTTTCATGGCTGGTGGTGTTTTTCTTTTGTTTCTGGGTTTGACCCGAGGGTCGAAAAGAGTGTTTAGGGTCCCAGTGTAATACACGTTTAGTGGTTGAGTTGCCTAACAGCTGCTGCAATGAAACGTTGATGCGTTGAATGTTTCAAAACACTTTAAGGAATGCAAGTACTTACCTCACCGGTTGAGAATTTTTGCAGTGACGTGTTTATGCTTTTATCCCCTCTGAAAGGTGGATCATGGTAAAGCATTAAAATATATTATTATAGGTCGTATATTATATAAAATATATAGGTATTATTATATAAAATCTAAAACTATAAAACTGTTTTTCTATGGATCTAAAAATAAAAGAGACCGAAGTGAAAGGACAAAAGACAACCTCCTTTTCATCAATGGCCTCAGAATTGTTGCTGAAGGGGTGGTGTTATAACCAGTTTTTAAAATAAATTTTTTACTTTTCAAGGGTTAGTCAAAGTTCAAGAACTTTCTTTTATGAGCTTTCCAGAGTTGAACAGAAAAACCTACTATTGTTTTCTGAGCTTTATAGAGGCTGTGTCATTTTATAAGAGGATGAAAAACAAAATATTCGTGAGAAATGTTACAAAAAAATGAGGACATCTTTTTACTAAGATCTATTTAAACTTAAATAATTTTTAAGCAAAACTTTTTACATCTCTAATTCTTAAACTTTACTATAGCATCCTAAAACATCCTTCTCATCCTTCTATACATCTTTAAAAAACACGCCTGTGCACAAAAAATATTGAAAGGAGGAAGGTGAATTTTTTAATGGAAGAAAAATTGTTGGATTGAGAATCTAGAACTTGATCCATATGTACTCTAATTATAATATTTCATACAATAATGAGCACCTAAACAATAAGTTAAATTTAAAATTAACAATATATTTTAAGACGTTTCCGTATCCTAAAATTCCCCACGAAACTACTACACAGTCTACTTTTCTCCTTAGTTTCAGAACTAACCTAAACACTTCCCCAATAATTTCACCAATACTTAAGTACAATCAATCAATATTGCCACACTGACAACAAAAGATCGATCTCACATGAAACACTAGTCTTGAAACACGCCTAAAGCACACAAGGCAAGTTGAACACTTGTTGATATTTGCATAACCCCTTCCATTTCCGAGCCTTCGAGTTCGAAACGAAAGTGATTGGACCTCAATAGGTCAACGCTGAAGAAGCCACCTCTTCTTTCCCCATTCAAGGAAGTTCTTCCTCTTCTTCTTTAATTATTATTTCGGGTAATCATCTCTATTTTAAATGGCCTCTTCCCACTCTTCTGGAGGTCTCTTAATGCCGAGTAATGTGGAACAATTTAATATCGTCGGGTCACAAAGGAAATCATTGTCTTTTAGGCAATCAGAAAGACCGTGGTACTTCTTCTTAATTGGTTAATTTTACGAACGCAGGTATAGTGCTATTTTTGAGACCGATTTCGGCGTTTTCGTTTGATTTTAAAGATGCGTGTGAATTGTAGGGAATTATCGGAATTCAATAATATTTTCGGTTGCATTTTTAATAAGCGAAATTTTATTAGATTTTGGCGTTTGTTCCGATAGTTTATTTGCGTTAAGGTGTTAGCTTAAAATAAGTGGAATTTCAGTGTGGTTTTTATGGGCGTCGTAGTTTTATAGAAGCTAAATTTAGAATTTTTTAATGTTGGTTGAATTTAAATTTAAGTTGAGAATGAAATTAAATAATTTCTATCACATTGAATAAAGAAAAGCTTTCCCTCGGGTAGGTGAAAAATTTAAATTACCATTGGGTTTACTTTCAAAAGTTTAATGTGATACAGTTTTCCTCCCTATATTTTCTTCAAACAACCGGGTACCCTGTTTTAAACCTGTAAATATAAGATCTAAAGTTAACTTTAGAATTTGTGTTAAGAAAAGAAAAATAATATCATGATTTTATTTTGTAGTTTTGTACGAAAAAAAAGACCAATGGATTCTCGAGAGATAGTGAAATAATAACTTAACTATTCTAATTTCTAATAATAAAAAACTATGTTTAGTATCAGAAGTACGAGTACTTATAGTACTTATTCTTTTTGATGCTATAGTAGGTACAATAAAAGTTGGAAGTCAATTGCTCTCAGAAATTATCTTAATGGAATTTTACCACTGTAGATGTTTTACTCTAAAATAAAAAAAAAACACCAAAAATAGTTTAGTTAGTTACTCTTTGTGTAAAAATGGCTGAAATTAAAAAAAATTAATAAATATTTATGGATATTTTACCTTTTATTTAAATTTGTGAACTCTTTTCTTTTTACTTTACTGTCTACCTATAAAAGTCCTTCTATTTATCTGTTTGCTAAAAATTATTAAAATTTTGTTTATTACCGTATAATTTTCCTTACATATAGAAAATATAACGTATTCCGTGAAAATTAACCCCTTTAACCTTATTATTCGATCTCGAAACCCAAATGCTGTGGTCTTCTTTGTCTTCAAGTCCGGCAGCGGCACCCGGAAGTTAGCCGGCGTCCGAAATCCCCTCCACGGGTGGTCTGTTGACACTTTTCGACTTTCCCATAATCCTATTGTGAGAGCTATCTAATAATATAAAGGTCCTCAAGTTGAATAAACCCAACCTAATTAAATACAATCCACACCATTGTTCGTCCCAAGACTAATACGCGGAAAGCCACACGTGCAAATACTCCCTCACGCCTCTTTTTATTAATATTGCCGTTTTATAAATTGATAATTTCGGCCGTCCACTGATCCTCACTTCCTTGTTTGTTTTTTCTTTGAAGTTCAGTCGAATATGTGGTGCTTCGTCGACCCTCACCCAAGCCAAGCAGCCAATGAGGAAACGATGGTCTTGCGACGAAATCGTGACAATAATCTTCGGATTATACAATGCAAGGAGAATCGTCTTATCAGAGAGACTTCATGTAAATCGCGCGAGACGCAAAACGTTACAATTGCCGCTTTTATTTAATGCTTTATGATAGGGGGATGTATCCGATTTGGAGTGCGTTCCATTTTGGTTATATCCTTTTTCTTGTATGAGCTTTTTGCAGTCGTGCAGGAAACTAAGGTAGTGTGCTTTATGATTATTCCGTTTGCTTAAAGTTCACCTCTTCTATAGTATCAGGTGCTTGGTTTATGAATCACATTGATTTAATTCAGTTTTCCCGCTTAAGTATGGGTTTGAAAACTTCGGTACATGGACTATTTCGAGATTTCATATTAAAGGTGAAAATATTTTTTTCTTCAGAAATTTTATTCAATAGAAATTTTAGTTCCACCATAAAAATGAAATATTGTTCCTCTATAATTATCCTAAAATACTATACTTCAGTTGAATCATCTGTTGGAAGAAGGGTATAAGTCCAAAAAATGACAAATTAACTTTTTGTGCTCAAACCAATTCCCAAGCTTTGCTCTACACATGGGTAAAAAGAGGGGGAAAATAACTAACCCCTATAGGAAGATATCGCCCCTTGAAGTTGTGAAATCGATGTCCATTCATTGTATTTTTTAAGTTAATTTGGAATTAAAGTTAATTTGTCTTTTTTCATATTCTTTGTGCTGTAAACTCAGTTATAATAAAATTTTCTCTTAATTTCAATTTTATTTTCAAACTTTTTTTTATGCAGGGAATGTTTGACTCCATTCATATTCACTCACTCCATTGATACTGCTTTAATAACTCAGTTTCACCATAATTTTGAATTTTATTTGTCTTACTCTTTTTATTCTACCCTTTTGTGGTGTAAACTAAGGAGAAATATAATTTAAATCTGAATTTAAGGGGTTTTTTTTCAAGATTTTTTCATCAGAAAAATTTCTTAGGGTGGAAGAAGGGAATAAGTCCATCAACTTATTTTGACTGTAAAATATTTTTGAATATACTTATATTTGTTTTGACGATTGCTCTGTTTTATAAATAGGGTTTTGAACTTTCAGTAAAAATTCGGAGATTATACAATGAAAATTCCATTACTTATACAGTTTTTTTTTCAATTTTCTCAAAACTTGGTTTTTGGACTTATCCCCTTCTTCCAACTGACTATTCAATTTCAATTAGCCTTAAATTAAAATATCATTTCTGCTCTGCAGTGTGCGCACGGATGGCTCCTCTTAATGTACGAATAATAAAATCTTTAGGTACAGATTTGAAATAGGTTATGACGAAAAAGGGGCGATGGGTCGCCATGAGCGGGAAACGGGCCGATCGACCATTGCCATAAGGCAGTTGACAAATTGGCGGTTGTTCTTGTTAGCGGTCGCCATTGAGGACCTGTTTCAAATGTGTTCATATCTTTATTTATATGTCCGATACAAAAAATTGGGTAAAAAACATACCGAGTCAAACAACAATAACAAGTAAATTCAAACATAAAACTTTACAGAATAACCCACCGCAATTCTATGTTAAAAATACGTGATTGTTATTCTGCAAACGTTTTCCCAAAATCACAGATATGTTTTTATGTTGTCAACTGCCCTGTTTCACCCCTTTAAATCTACTTTTTTCACTTCCGACATGAACTTTCATGTATGTCACCCATATTGTAGTTCTCTTTTCTTCTCGAATAAGAAATAAATTCAAAATAGGCTTTTTTATATTCTCAAGAATAAGTTCTCCTTAAACTGTGAATTTCCTTTACAAGTCAAATTCTAAAAAAAACAGTTATCAAGATACTACTTTACACACAAACGAAGTAATTTGAGTATTCGCATCCATCTTCTTTAAATCCATCCATTTCAATTCTTCACGTAACATCTTTTCTTCAATATGAAAGAAATGAAACTAAATCACATCTAGCTCAGAAAAAGTAGTTAACTCAAACTGAGCTAATTTGCTTAAAATCGTTATCAATCATTTCTTCCCATTACCACAAATGACAGGATTATCTTCGGATTTTCTCTCAAGGCGTAAAGACCAACAAGGTTTTGAAAAGAACTGTAACAATATCCTCTTATCAATGTTTGCGCATCATAAGGGGTGTGGCAAGGCTTCAATTTTTTTCCCTTTCCACTCACTACCTTTCCAAAAACTGAGGATAAAAAATGATTTCAGGTTTGTGTGTGTGCAGAAGAACAATGTTTCTGGTATTTTTAAAACGTAATAGAGAAGTTCCTACGCTTATAATACGCATTCTCTGTTTCTTTGGTTTGACAGCGTATCATCGAGAGGTTTATTTTCAGAAATTACCATTCTGGTTGCTTAGCGACGATTCTTCCCCAACACTCTTATTTTATTTTACGTTTTCTTCTCGTTTCTTAGCCTATATATAATGATGCGATTATCTTAAATCTCGATAAAACTAAAATATTCCAAGGTGATACGATCGATTTTGTCCACTGTCGTACGTTTCTAAACTTCCAGCTGTTATTAACTGTTATTTTGTGAAGCGGGTGCTGTAAATTAAGTTTGTTTTAAACTGCAATATATCGAGGAGAAAAATTAAATAATATTTTTAGAAATTCGTAATAAGGAAAGAATGGTTGGAAAATACATTAATTTTTTTGTTGGGACCGTATGGAATTTAGGCGTTTGTCATTAACATCAATCAGTCCTTGTTATAAGGTATTCATACACCAAACAAGAAATAAGTTTTTTATGTTCCTCTTATATGATATCTACTTATTTCATTAATGAAGGGAAAATAACATAACAAAAAGCTTAAGGGTAAAACGGTGGAACTCGTTAACCTTTTTAGATAAGAATTCTCCAGTTAATTAAATTATAGAGGAGAATATACAGTTAGGATTCATTTATTTTTACCGATTTTTGGAATGCTCTTAGGCTTCATAAACTCAAAAGATAACTAAAACTAAAAGGACCAATCTTTAACCAACCTAGATAAAATAAGATGAATTTAGTACTCTACCAGCATTGTTAACATTCCTGTTTCTCACGAATGTCTGATAAAAATAACTGCATGTTAAAAATTTTTTAATGCAAGACCCATTTAATTATAATTGTGACCACAATACCCTCTCTTCCAAAATGCGCCAGTAAAAACTTTGTTGTTGTAATTTTTCACAATTTAAGCCCAATTTCTTAAGGAAAAAGCTGTACCTAGTTTTTATATAAACTAGTTAAAGCAAGAAAGTTAAGTGATTAAGAGTTATTCCTACCCCTTTTTTTACCTACCTTTTATTCTGCCCATAATAACCCCTCTATCATTGCTTCTGACAACTATTATCCGCTTTTAAGCGTCTTAAAGAATGCGGTAAGCTGTTGTGACTCCACTTTTCTATGTGATTCTGAATTTTCTTTGAGTAATCCACACCTTCTTAACCCTTTATCTTCGGCATTATGAATCGTTGCATTTTTTTGGGCAAATATTTTTAGTCACTTAATTTAAAATTAAGGATTATACATAAAATAATCATCTGTAGGAAATTTAATCCGATAGATCCAATTAATTAAATTGATACTTATGGGTACGGTCAGTACGCGGAGTGCTAAAATATTCTCACAATACAAAAAACTTTATTTATCGCAGCTTTAAGTCATAAAAAATAATACACTTTACTTTTGACTTTGACTACTTTTTTTCGGTAACAAAAAGGACAATCATGGGAATCCCATCGAAATGGTAGCTGAAAGCACAACTTCAGTTTAATATATTCGCATTTCCCGCTAAAATACTCATCATAGAACCTTTGCTGCTTTTATCCTCGAAGAGGAAAACTGAAAGAGTGTTCCTGCTTGATATCATCAATATATTCATAAGGATGATTATTAATGTAATTTTAAAGTTGGTGAGACTTGTAAATACCATCAGTAGATAAAGGGTTAAAGTTTCAATCATAATCAAATTCAATCAGTGTAAATTCAGCCCTATATTATACCAACAACTTATTTTTCTAAACACAAAACGTCAAACAATTCTTTTTTATTAAAAAATTAAAATCTCCCCATGCTCCACAAAGTATAACATGGGGCTTACAGAAGTAAGTTAAAAGCTCAAATAAAAACAACAATCAGTACAAAACAATAGGATCAAAAAACAAGTTCAACAAAATTAACAAATAATGTAAAAGTTTTTCTATTGGAAATCATAATAAATAGAGATGCTGGCCAACTGATGTGCATTTTTCTCAAAGGCAATCCTAAAATTATTCTTTGGGATGAAAATTTAGGGCAATCATAAAAAATATGATGGACATCTTCTTCACCAAAACCACAGTCACCAAGACGAGGAAACCAAAATTATTAAAAAACTTTCGCTAGCATAAAAATATCTGATCCGCCGTCAAACAATTCAAACTTACTAAAGCCAAAAATAGTAAACGCAAAACATCATAAAAATTTTTTGAAATAGAGACAATTATTCTCGGGTTTCAAGTAAGTTTTCAACTTCTCAGTGGACTTCATCCATCTACTTTCTCCTCCAAGTTACGAACATAAATAAACACTAGTTAACTACTACTACTCCATAGCTATGGGATGCAAATAGCAACAAAACCGCTTCTTTATTTCGTATGCAGTGTCAAAAGGGCTTGGTGTCCATTACTGGTCTGTTGTGACGAGGCTACCGACCGAGAAAGGTCTTGAGAGAGCAGGAGCAAGGGTTAAACATCGTCTGCTTTCCGAGACCCCAATTTTCCAGACGATGGTGCTAAGGTTAATGTCTTGATGCAGGTTTTCCCATTTTTCACGGGGAAATAAGATGTCTACGGACCGTGTCGCTATTCTAAGTTACTGAAAATGCGGGGGATTTGATTTACCATTGTAATATTTTTCTCTTTCCACCTGTATAAAAAAGAAAGATTTTTTTGTGAGGTGTATGGGTGTATCTTGAATCGATTCCTGTTCATAAAAATGTCTGATCTTTTCGCTAGCATAAAGAATATTGGTAAAACTATTTTTGGTCAACTATCAAAATATACGTTTGGAATGAAATATGTTAGTTTGTATTTTATATTAGCTAAGAAATCAGATAAAAAGAAAATATGCAAAATAATTGTGGAATTAATCTATTTAGTTTTGAAAGTAATCCAAATCAATGCTTAAAAACTCTTTAAACTGTTATAATCGCTCTTTTTCTTTAAATTTTTTATGCAATCTAACATTGATATCAGATAAAAATCGTGAATCTTCCAACTAAAATCTGCTACCCAAAGACAGTAGGCAATATCTCTTCTCTCTATTCTAAAAAAAAGTTTTTGGTGAACGGTTTCCAGAGAAAGGCTTTTTAATTACTGAACCGAGTGACACGTATAAGGTATCAAAATGTCCGGATTCTTTCCGGATTTCCGAGTAAGCCCTTCGATTTTTCAAAAATATTCTCAATTTTAAAATATTTCCATTTTTTTAGATTTCGGATAAGGTCGCAGTTACAAAGCAAGAAACTATGAATTTTAAAACAATTAAAAACATATTTCACTGGTTTTTTATTATTCAAATAGATTAAATAATCATCTTTCTATTTATTCACGAAATTCCTAAATAAACAAACAACCAACGGAAGTGACGTCACCAGGTAACTCAATCTTCCGGTTTGTCTGATATTTACATTGAACAACATTACACTACGGCACGTTTGTTTTTTTATAATTTTTCTTTTCTTATTTTAAAGCGTAATTTAAAGGAGAAACTCAAAATATGAGTTCTCCATACTTCCGATCATTATCTGAAAATTGTAAAAAGAGATCTTGATAAGTTATCTGTGAATGGGATTGATTTACCACACATTTCCTATTCCTATTCACAGCATGGGAAAATGCTTATTTTTGGTGATTTTTATTAAAATAAGATCCAAATAAACTTTTAAAACAGTTTATACTGGACACAATTACGAACATGTTTATAGGTTATCAAGTGTTTTGAATTAGAAAAATAATTTTAACTCAATAATAACCGATCAAAAATATGAACCTTGAGGTCTACAACGATGTGCTTCAATCTCTCCTCTTATTGATTTTAATTACTAACTTGTTTAAATGTAATTAAAACAGCTGCTGATACAAAGGAAACAAAATATTGAGCAAATATTCAATCATGAAAACTTTTCAGAACATTCTTGTTGTGATAAAATTAATATCGCTGTTCTGCTATGTCAAACTTGAATATCCATTGTATCAAAGCAGTTAATTTATTTAGAAACTGAATTTTTATTGTCTTAAAAATATAAAGTACATAAAAATATGGAAAACAACGGGCTAAAATCTAAGAACTAATTAATTTAATTTAATTATGGATTTATTCAAAATTTTAGTGCATTTACCTTTAATTATCCTACTACATTCCAGTCAGCTTGTTTATTTTTATTTGAGATTCAGAAATAGTATTCTTAAAATCGTCTGTCACTTTAATTATCTTTTTTAATATTTTTATGCGTATTTTTTTTAAATAAGTGGGTGATTGTATTCATAAGTTTTAAAACAAACTAAATAATGAATTTCAATAATATCGGACCCAATTAATCCTGATGTATCTAAGATTTGTTGCAATGGCGTTGATTGTATTAGCTGAGATTTTCGTCCAATGGATCGGGTAAATCAATCGTCCCATTCACAGATAACTTATCAAGATATCTCTTTTCACAATTTTCAGATAATGATCGGAAGTATGGAGAACTCATATTTTGAGTTTCTCCTTTAAATTACGCTTTAAAATAAGAAAAGAAAAATTATAAAAAACCAAACGCGCCGTAGTGTAATGTTGTTCAATGTAAATATCAGACAAACCGGAAGATTGAGTTACCTGGTGACGTCACTTCCGTTGGTTGTTTGTTTATTTAGGAATTTCTTGAATAACACGAATTTAAAAAATATATTTTGGGTTATTTTAACAATATATATATATTTGTTGTTCAAACGGTTTTAATTATATTTAAAAATAATGTATAATTAATTTATATCTTATTTTTAAGTAATAAATTTATATTTTTATATTTATATTTGTCGTAGTGGCAACGTGACAACCTAATCATTACTATATTTAAAATAAAATATAAACCCGCTTTCGGAAATTTTGAACTTTTGCATTTATTTTTTACAATAATTATTATTTTTTATATCTTTTTGCAGGTATGTTTTTTAAGGTAGTAAAATGTAACTTTTTATTTCATAATGCCAAAACGCAAAAAAACTAGATAACACGGGTGAATATTTTAGAAATAAAGATAAAAATCGAAAATGTTAAAAGTCTAGACATTCATGTCATTGCTATGAAACTGATACAATTTCAATGTTTGTTTGTTCTAATGAAGATAAAATTCTAAATTTTCCCGATGTTTACGATAATTCTACATTTTTCACAGTCAATCGATAAAAATCATTACAAATTTTAAGAAAGTTAAATTTATTCCTGAGATGTCTCAGTGCTTCTTAATTAATATGTGAAAAAAACATTACTTTGATGGGGAAATAGTAAAAGAATGTTTACATTGCTCTGCTGTTAATTTTATTGGAATTATAGGACAATCCTCCAATGCATGTTACTATAGAGGAACTGTTGAAATTCCGCCACTGAATAAATATCCGTCATATTTGAAAGAATACCCGGAGAAGTACTACCCCTGCTTTAAGAATGTTTTATGAAGTGAGTAAGTGCAGTGAGCTGGGTTTTGTGAGGATTGCGAAAATTTCTGCGCAAGCAGTTTACGGGGGTTGGCGAGCGATAGCGAGCAGGGGGCGGTAGCCCCCTAGTTTTTAAAATATGTAAAATTTAGCCAGAGTTTATAGCACACAAAACTCATCTACTTTTAAATTAACTTGTAGTTTTTCTACTTCGTAAAGAGTTAAAGGCATACTAATATTTCATGACACATTTATTTTAAAAATTATGAGTTATAACCTTTTTTAAATATAAAAATGTCGAAAGTCACAGTTTTCCTCAATACTCATTAACTTGCACTTTAAAAAAAAGCTGTTTGAAAAATACGTTGGAAATTATAAAACAGACCCCCTCCATTAATATCCAAGAAGCAAACTGAACAATTTAGAGTTTAATTTATGCCACAACAGTGTTCTTATCTGTACTAATTTATCCCCACCTGCGGAGTACCCTATGCAAAGTTGATTACCGTAACACAAACATTCAAAGGTTTTTCTACCACAAATGGTGACTAACTACTAAACGTTTGACAATTTCGGCTGCGTCGTATTTGCATAATACGGTGGAACTATAGCTGTGTGCCACTGATGAACCCCTGCCCACAGAAAGCTATTAGATTTCTACCAGTGTTATCCTCCCAGCAAGAGAGATTTGCAATGCGGGAAATGCTTGTGAAAATCTCCGAAAATTCGAAACCGCACCCAGATGTCTAGACCACCTGATCCGTGACCCCATTATCCCCGCTTCTAGAAAAATTAAGTACCAAAACAGCAGGATGTTGGACGTTATTGCGCCCATCTAAATTGAAAAATAAAAAAAAATTCTTTATCGCGTACTCTCTTTTTGCTTTTCTTAAATATGTGCTACATTTCTATACGAAAAAATATTGCATTGTCGATTAAGATTTTTTTGTAATCGAAAAATTTAAATTACACAAGATGGGTTGTTTTTAATATGAAACAAGAAGTTCAAGCGCGAATAGAAAGAGTTTATAAACATTCCAAACTGTACATTTAGGGGGATTTAACTTTTATTTTTAAGTAATTTATAGATTTCATTTTATTAATTTTTGTATGGATAGCGGAATAATAAAAGGAATCTAAGAAAATTTAAATTTTCTGTTCTACATCAAGAATTCAAATGTCCTTAGAAGTTAGGAGAAGTCATCATTTTCTTGCTTATTGAAAGCAGGAGAAATAAAACTAGGAATACGGCTCATGTTTTTATTTAAATGCTTATACATCCAAAATGATGTAATCCTCATAGAGTTAACATTTCACTTACACAATTTTGCTGTATGAGCTCTTAAGAACCCAAATGATCCTAAAATGCTTCATCCGAGCTTCTCGTGATAAACAACTGTTGACAGACATTGAAAATCAGTAAATCTTATGTACCTTCAGGATATAATTCCTCCAAGTGACGTTTCCTATTTTGAAGCTATCAATGTTATTTACACCATTGTTTTTGCTCTATCATTACAAACAAAATCACTATAATTTGAATAAAATTTTTTTTCCTGGAATACCAAATGACGTAAACGTAAAGCACACCAAATGTAAATCTAAGCATTTTTTAGAAGCGAACTCTTAAATTAGACCCGAATGCAAACCCACTTTCAATATTCAAGTTGACAGAAAACAAAATGATTGTGGTTGTTTCACCGTTGATATATTCAGTAAGATGAGCAACCGAGACCTAGTTATGGTTTCCTTGTTTTGCACCAAACCACAATTATTCACGTGCCCCTTGACACGTACTGAAATCGAAAGTATATGAATTTCATCGTAGAGCTGAAACACGAAAAGAATTTCCGCCATTTTTTCCATGATCCAATCAAATGAAGTGTTTCATCATTAGAGCAGTTTACGCTGGGAGCCCATCTTCCCAAAGGAGTTGATATCGATACATTTAGCAGGTCAATGAAACCTTCAGTGAAGAGGATTGCATTATGTTTTACTCGGTGATTTATATGGGTTTAAACATTTTCCCCCATTTTTGAAAATATTTGAGCTATAGTACTTCTCTTCTATTTATCATCTCCCTCTCATTTTTCGCTCTTTCCATTTCTCTCTAACCTCTCTTATTATCTCTTCCTTTTAAAATCTTTGTATTTTCTTTTATTTTCTCTCCTTTCTATGCACGGGTATTAAAGAATCGGTGAAGAATGATTGAAAGTAATTAAAAAAACCCAGGGGATTCTTGATTCATAACCTATAAAATGCTAGAGTGGTCAACAACTCAAAGACAATGGACTATATCCTTCTTGAAGCCCCATTTTACCCATCATGTGACCTACCGAGCTTGCAATTGGTTACCACCGAGATAGTTTGTGGTGAGATATGATGATAAAAAGATATGATTTGATAGTGAGTTTGTTTTTCTCCATCACGTGATTAATATGGACGTGGCCGAATATAGTCCATTCAGAATCTCGCATGAGAAATGTGCAATCCTAGATAATTAAGAGGACGAATAAAAAAGTATCACTACAAAAAGTAAAAGTGATGTTTTTTGAGCAGAAACGATACGACTACGAATAAATATAAAATAATAGACTATTTCCATTAGTTGAGGTTTTTAAAAGTTTTTTCAAGCATTATCTCTTTTAGTAGGATATCTTCGTATTAAAATTGCATCATTAAATATTTCAATGATAAAACCAGAGATATTTTTAACGCCTCTGAGAGCGTATTTCACGCATTGAAAATCGGAAATACGCTTTTAAAAGCTAGCCAGGCATATTTTCACGCTTTGAAATTTTAACAGAGGCTTTCCTTAAAGAAATGTATAGCCCCCCCCACTGAAATCGAATAATAATTTTTCTACTGACATTTTTTAAATTAAATAAATATTTCATTTAGAATGTTGAATGAAAAATAAATTGTTTTATTTATAATGTTTAATATTTTCTACTAATTTTTCACAGATGCTATTTTTTAGGAAAAAAATGAGGATGCTATTTGGGCTTTTATTTCATTCTGTCCATTAAAAAAATTTAAAAAATGTTTTATAAAAAATTTGTTTCCTATTGTCTTCTATTTTCGTACTTCACTACTCATAAATGAATTACACGCCTCCTAAAAAAGTCAAGGGGTATTTTTACTCCTCCAAAAAAGTCCTAAGAATAACACTGGATAAAACAAATTTCCATTTCAATAAAATCTAAGCTTGAGGCGGGTGGCATCTACAATAACAAATTTATTTTCTTATCATTATCCTAGTCTTCCCCCCACCATACTTTATTTTACTAATTTACATTTTTTCTTTAGATTTTTCCTTTTTCACATGTTTTCTGCATTTAACCCCCTGCAATAATAGACAAAAAATTACTTATTCAAGTAACTTTTCTTTTCCCTACAAGGTAGTAAATCTTACCCTCTCAAATTTTTTCTAACCAAAAGGTAACAGTACTATTATTAGCTCAACTAGCACCTGTCATCAACCATCTTACGCAAGGCCTGAGGAGTGGGCAAACCCCACACATAACATCTCCCACCCCTCAAAACTTCCTATTAGAAGTGACCTCATACAGGGTTGTGCAAATCCCAGCTTGAGTTCGACGGACTACCATCACTCTGTTATTATTGAGGGGGTTTTTCGATTATAAATCACTTTCCTTTCTCATGGATGGTTCTCGCCTGCCCCATATCGAGGGACGACTTTCCTTCTCGTTTGCCCTCGAGGTGGGACCTGTTGCTGCGGGAGGCCCGAGAAGGTCGCGCGCGGGGCCAAGTTTGGGGATCAAAGAGGCCAATAAAGTGGACGGATGTGTCATATTCCCTTTCACTGACTCTGATTTCTCAGAGGAAGGGAAAGTTTTGAGTAGTAACTTTGTTGTAGCGGCAGAGTGGACGGCAGTTTATTTTAGTAAGATAGCCCAATCCGAAAAAGTCATACAATTCAAAAGTATACACCGGTAAAAATGTTTTCAGTTTGACCTTTATGTACTGTGTGGTGAGCACAGCCAAAGATCTAACGCCCTCTGGGAAATGTAGCAACCCCAGCGACAATCTATCGAATCCCACTGCATTGAAAATGGCACTTAATACTTGAACATTTAGGGAGTGAGTGTGGTCACAACTTCAAAGACTAGCTTGAATAGGCTTACAATATTTTCTTGGGTCCAACCCAAGACATATTTTTTAAGGGGAGTCGGTACCTTTGATATCTTCAAAAACTTGATTTTGATATTTTGAATGTTTCAGATTCTACATTTCATGACCTACAACGATGCCTCATTTATGCAAAATTCAAAGTAGAAGTGTATTGGGGACATCGATAAATTACGTGAGGTCAAAAAGGGGGGGTTTGGAAAAATCTCACCAAATCTCACCAAGGGGGGAGGGGGGGTCAATTAAAATCTCACGTCAACTTTTTAAGTTAGAAATTAAACGATTTTTTAAATATGAGAAAGGAATAATACCCAAAGATAAGATACTGTGGGGATTTTTAGGCGGAATAATGTTCTTTTCCCCCACATCATTAATAATGGAAAAGTTTTAGGTGATGTGATGCACAAAATGCAAACGAATAGGATATAAAATTATATTTGAAGGTTGTAGGTAAATCTCACGTGGGGGCGAGGGGGGTAAAGCAAAATCTCACTAAATCTCACCAAGGGGGGAAGGGGGTTCCAGATTTTGGAAAAAACACCTCACGTAATTTATGGATGTCCCCATTGAATAGTCTTTTAAAAAACACGAGAACTCTATTTCATCTGGGAAGATTTTAACATTAAAATGCGTTTTTCTCAAAATGAACTTTTTAAAACTGCTTGTACCTTTTTCTTGGCATCTACTGTATGTATTGAGCTGATATTTGCACCATATGTTCTTGACATGACATGTACTTTTAACTTTTAACATGATCTTTTTTTAATATTTTCAGTTAAACTTGTTTTAGAGCAGTTTTCTTAGCCAAAAATGACGGTTTTTTCCAGAATTTTTAAGTGAGGCTTACTCATAATTTTTTTTAAATTATCTAAACATTATATTGATACAATCTCATGTCTGCTTGAAGTCTAATGTGTATTGATTGCATTTAAAAAATTTGAAGCTTTTATGTCCAATAGTTTTTGAGAAAAAGGTACATAAAGTTTGTAATTTAATATTGTCGGTATGCAAAGTACTGACTCCCCTTAAATTATTTAATATGTACCATATAAATTCATCAAAGATTAAATTAAAAAATGTTAAACAGAAACATTGATTTTTATTTTTCATCTGGTATTACTTTTTCAAAAAATTGTTTGATTGACCTGATTAAATAATAAAATGCACATAAAGTAATTTTCTGAATTAATACAGACGTATGGAAAAAGTAAAGCAACACTATTTCAAACAGCTTGGTTCAGGATTTTTTCATAAAAATGTCTCGATTTTGGACATTTTCGTGACCCTCAGACATTTACCCGGACAGCTCTAAAATCCTTGGACGTATGGTAAGATTGGTTAGTTGGTAAGCCTAAGCATGAATTGAGATCAATCACTAGAATTAGGTGTATCCGTAACGCACTAGACA
This sequence comes from Tetragnatha versicolor, assembly GCA_024610705.1. Taxonomy (NCBI): domain Eukaryota; kingdom Metazoa; phylum Arthropoda; class Arachnida; order Araneae; family Tetragnathidae; genus Tetragnatha; species Tetragnatha versicolor. The sequence continues at coordinate 63,226,189 of JANDEH010000001.1, forward strand.
TGCATGGGATCGGCAATATAGAATTTCATTTATAAACAATTTTCTGTTGATCATTTATCTATTTTCCATTGAAAAAAAAACATTCTGCAAGAGTACAGCGTTTTCTCTGCAATACGTAACACCGATACTTAGCACCTGTAGAATTGTTTTCCCAGCTAGTACTGACTTAAGGCAGGAAAGATAATCAGCTATCGACAGGGCGTTTCAGAAGTCCGTTTCACGGCTTTTATTTGCAACCAATGTCTTTTATCTACGTCTACGTTAATGAAAGTAAGATGATCCCATAGGTAAGTGACCATGCTGAATCCATTGAAACGCCTTTCAGCGCTTAGAAGCGAAATAAGAAAGTTAAAAAAATAGTTAAAAACTAAAGGCGACAAAACAAAATTTTCAGAAGGAAAACTGCGATATAACTATATAACAAACAAACATAAAAATTTTTTATGAAAATATCTTTGATATTTGAGGAGATATCAACGATTAATAGTTGCAAATTTTTTGAAGCTTGAAAAAAGAGGTTCCTTTAGAAAGAAGCCCAAAATTTAGAATCATTCCCAATTGTGTTATGCGATCTCTTTTATATTTGAATTAAAGTTCACTTAAATCGTTCGTCATGACATCGGAGAACTTTCTGGTTGGTTGGTTAATTAGTGTGTTATGTCCCATGGCCCATAATAGAACATTTTGCGACAGACGCAAGACAATCAATTTAAGTCGGAAAAATCCTTTTCCTGATGTACTCTATATATCTGTAGGTAAAATTTAGGAGAATTTTCTATATTTGTTGACGGTCTCTTTTTCAAGGTTCAAAAAAAGTGCTAACTTTTCTCGTTAATATCTCCTCGAATCTTAAAGATATTTTCGTGAAACTTTTCTCTGTGTGTTTGAAGTTTTTACACATTTTTTCTCCTACATTTTTAAATTAATATTTAAACTTTGTTATTTTGCACTAGGGGTGCTGTAAGCCGTCTCAATGGATTCAGCACTTACCAAGCATCTACGTACGTAGTTATGAAGCACTTACGTTAGGAGTACACAATACAATTGATACTTATCCCCTTCCTTGACTGTGACAAAATGTGGGAAGATTCCCTGAAAAAAAATCACAAATTTACAATTGAGGTATGGAAGGGAGATAACTTTATTCTTTTTCCAGAGTGGAAACTGATAAATATGCAATATTCTCTAGTAAATCAAATCCCTCATCACCAATAAAGACTGAACATTAAATCAAGGTCTTGATAATCACGTATGTGACTCTTCATCCACCGATGACTTATAAGTTAATTTAAAAAATAAACTCAAATATTTTCAATACGTCCTTCACAAACTGACCGACCATGACCACCTAGCAACCCGAAGAGTTGCCGGAGGAAACTTTCATTACTACATTCCTCCCCACGAAATCCCTATTAACAGAGGAATGGAAACCCCATGATCCAGCAATTTCCACCAGACGGCCAGGTTATTTTTTTTTAATACATCACCTGCAGAAGAAGCCCCTCGGCCAAACGATAAACGGTGTTCTGAAATACCACACCGGGGAAAGTTTCGAAACGTAGGAGGGGTTCCAGCCCCTTTCCAGAGACGGTGCCTCCCCCTGAGGGTCCTCACCTCCACATGACACACTTCTGATCGTCATCAGAAAATAACATTCCTTCCACGATCTTCTTTAATGGCTTCCCCCAGATTAGCTATCTCGGAATTACTGCCTGAGTGGTTGCCAGCGCACAAAAGGAAAAAGTGCTTCATATTTTTTTTGAAGAAGGTTGGTTCATGTCGGAGGTGGCAATAACTCTTCTGGTCGGTTGATGATTTTGACAGACGGATTTCGACTTTTCTCGTAAAGGGGGTAAATAGATGGAGACATTTCTTGAGGTCTGTCGACATGGGAGACATGAAACAAAGACAGCGACATCCAGATGGATGCAGGAGAAGGAAGCAGGTGACGTTAATTATCGGTGTTAGGTCTTAGCACCATAAACAACTTCAAGTGCGTGAAGCAATGACATTGCTCCGGAAAACTTGAAGTGCAATGCCACCCCTTTCCTAACTACCGCTGATGAGCTAATTTCTTAGCGCCAGTAAATGTGTAAAACCGAGGAAAAAATGCCATGAAATCCTTCTCAGAGACAAATGGATTTTCTAGACTGTCCCCATTTTTCATCGAATGCTTTAACAAATGTGTTTTTAACATTCTTTGAAGCACTTTCTTTTGTACTTGCACCATTACTGGGTTATAAATCCATTTCGTTCTTTGCGAAAATACCTTCTCAAAAAACAATTTTAATTATTCTATTTTTATTTTTTCTAGGGGTGTCCAAGTTAATTAACAAATTCTGCCCCTCCAAAGATGCCTGGTATATTTCTGGCAAATGCAATTGAGAAGTGCATAATATGTCAAATTTTTTTTACAACGGGGGAGCCCGACGAAAGGGGGGTCTGGGGGATCTCCTTCAGAAAAAATTAAGAAAATTGGCTCCTAAAAGTAGTATTTTAGCTCATTTTGATTATCTTGAGTTAAAAATAAAGAGGGCCGCTCCTGATAAACCACAAAATTTCTTAAAAACACTGTTAATAAATATAAATCCAAATTATAGAAGAGGGCTTGGGGTCCTCCCAAGAATTTTTTTTAAATTTAACCTTTAAAAGTAAACTTTACACTCATTAAAAACCCTTTGGGTTTACACACCAAAAAGGACCACTCCTTATAAGCCGCATTCGCAGAATTTTTAAGGAAAACAAAAGAACACAAATAGAAAACAACGAACTTCAACATTTCTGAGGGCAGCTGTGGGAGTCTTCCCCAAGAGAAATTTTGAATTTTCCCCCTTATATGTAATGCTTTAACTCATTTTAAGACCCCCCTTTGGATTGAAGCCAAAGAGGATCGCTCATTTAACCCGCACTATTTTCAAGGAAAAAAAACACTAATTCTAAATTTTAGGGGACGGAGAGGTTTTGAATCTTTTTAAACACTTTGGATGCGGCTCTAGGCTAAAAAGTTATTTAATTAATCAGAAGTTTATAATTTCTAAAACATGAAGAATTCCTTTAGAAAATACCAAGATGCATATGTGAAGGTGTTTTTTAATTATTTAAAAATCGAAACTGTTTCTGTGTCTTTACAATTTTTATTTTAAAAAATACTTAATACTTCAAAAAAATGCTGGGTCAACCAGCCTCTGGGGGGGGTGGGGGGGTCAGGACCCGTTGGACTCCCGTTGCTGCGCCACTGTTCCGGTATGAATGATTATCAAAATCTAATCTACCACCTAACCATCTAACCTCACAATCTTGGGGATGATATCACGGATAATCTTTCCTGTCCTTATTCCGTGTTTATTTCAAATTTTCAAGAAACGAAAATTTGGAGCATTTATACCATAGACTACATAAGGGGACATCCATAAATTACGTGAGGTCAAAAAGGGGGGGAGGGGTTTGTAAAAATCTCACCAAATCTCACCAAGGGGGGAGGGGGGGTCGATTGAAATCTCACGTCAACTTTTTAAGTTAGAAATTATACGATTTTCTTTTTTAAGAGAAAGGAATTTTACCCACAGATATGATACTGTGGTGATTTTTAGTAGTGATGGGCAAAATCGATAATTTTAGGTATCGAATACATATAGGTATCGAATACTTATAGGTATCGAGTACTTTAAGGTATCGAGTACTTTTTTTCAATGTCGGGAAATGAACCTGAAGGGACAATTTTTTTAGGGCCTATCCATAATCAGACTAATATTCAAAAAACTGAAAGCGATCCATCAAAAAGCCCCGTAGCTACGGGCCTGGAGGTGGATAGAGGCGAAGGATTTGGCGGGGGAAAAACCTAGACGCGTCAAATTTCTCTCGCGGATGATTAACGACTTGGGTTTGAGCGTTGCAAAATGAAAACGGAAACAGGCTGCGTTTGATCTACATCAGTAGGTATTATAAAGATTACTTCATTGAAAAACTTAAAATGAAATATGTCAATAAAGTATCGATACTTTTGTGGGTATCGAATACACTCGATACCTATAGGTATCGAGTACTTAAGTATTTGGTATCGATATCGATACCTGCCCATCACTAATTTTTAGGCGGAATAATGTCCTTTTCCCCCATATCGTTAATAATGGAAAAGTTTTAGGTGCTGTGAAGCACAAAATGCAAACGAATAGGAAATTATTATTAAAGGTTGTAGGTAAATCTCACTTGGGGGGGAGGGGAGGTCCACATCAAGGGGGGAGGGGGGTCCAGATTTTGGAAAAAACACCTCACGAAATTTATGGATGTCCTGTCCCCTAAGTACATATATGCAAATAAAATTGGTGATTCGTCACTATGGCAACGACGAGGAGTGCAATCACGGAACGGAGGAGTGCATTGCGAGTAGTAACGAGTAGTGTCGCCATCTATATTTTAAACTATGAACCACTTCTATTTTTATCCGCTTTCATTTGTAATATTTTTCATTTTTTACCAATACTTCTTTTGAATGCAAACAGTGGTAATAACTAAAAAAATAATTGTGATTTTGAAGAGCAGTTAATTTTTTTTAGTTTTCAAAATACTCATTCTGTTCTAATGTCACTTTGTCACCCTACATATTATAGTAATATAAAGTGATTACGTATCTGGCAACTAAAACCGACTAGCTCCTTGGCTCGTAAAATTTGTCGTCAATGTCTACTAATTGAGATACTCATACTCTACTTTCATCAAAATTTTATTGGATTTTGTTTTTTAACCCTTTGACCGATAGCGTCGTCTAAACACGACGAAGAGAAGCCGACTGCTTTCGATAGAACCGTGTTTACACGAGACACAAAAAACAGTCCCTTTCCCCCCATTTGGCTACTATAACGGCGTCGTTGGCGGGCACAGGCCTCCTCTCCCTGACACCTGACCCTCACCAGGACCGCTCTTTGAGGGGGGAAGCAGGGGGTCAGTCCATGAAAAGAATGCTCAGCGCGGATACATTTCCGGTGATAACAGAGAAGGGGTTGTTTCTTGCCCAAGCAAGTTTTGAACGTGGTGAAGAGATGGGACAAAATTCGTTTGTGTATTTCTACTTGAAGTAGTACGAAGTGTAGTGAATGACTGAAAATTGATTTTAACAATTTATATAATTTTAAAAAGGGTGAAACTATTGTTTTATTTTATCAAGAAAACAATCTAGAAAATCTGAGGTTGTTACACTGTATGTTTGGGTAATTTCCCCTGAACAAAATGATTTTAGGTGCGCTGAATCCGAAAATTATCTCCATTTTTTTTTGGAAATATATTTTTTTTGTTGGGAAATACATAAAAATTTCGAAAATGGACTCATTGTAGTAATAGTAAAATTTTTAATTCAAATTTTTCTATAAAATCATTTCATATATTTTTTGTGCTGAATCTAAAAATAACATCCGTTTTATCATAGGACTTCACCTCTTGACAATTAAAATAAATAAGGCAAATTTTCAAGAAAAAAAGCAAATTTAAATAATTATTTTTAACTCAAAATTTTATCAGAATCTTAAAATGACCCCTTTTGGTTTTTAAGGCCTCGTATTTTGTAACAAATTGAGAAAGTAAAGCACATTTTCACAGAAAATGAGTGTAGACATAAAAAGTATATTTTTCTATTCCAATTTATGGTTAGGTTAATCAATAAGGATCTCCGTTTTGCCATTGAATGTTGTTTCCTGACAGTTTACGTAAATTTGTAAAATAATTAATTGCTTCAATTTTAATGAAAATAGGTTCATAAAATATTTTTTTACCATATATTCTTGATTGAGTGATCATTTATCAGCACATTACTAAAATTATTAAAACAGCTTTTACATTGCACTCCTATGATTAGTTTAGACAAAGTTTAACTCCGCGAAAAGACTAAAAATCGAATTATTGAGATTAAGACTTATGATGCAAGTATACAGCTGTATTACCGCAGTGGCGGATCTACGGGGGGGGCTTTCGGGCTGAAGCCCCCCCCAAACGTCTAATATTTTACTAAGTTTGTCAAAACGCAAAAAATCTATATAAGAAATTCGGATGAGGCGTACCAAAACGAGTTGAAAAAGTGGGGTTTTTGACTTAAATTTCCCAAAATTTTCTGGGGGAGGACCCCCAGACTTCCCTTTTAGTGGTTTGAGTAGGATGATTCACTACCTTCTCCGTATTACCATTAACAAGAAGATTCAATTGAATTATGAAAATTCTTAGCCCCCCCCAAAACCAATTCCTGGATCCGCCACTGTATTACCGGGCTAAATACGAATTCTAACTAAAAATAAACCAATTTAGTGTTTAAATATATGAATTTATAAATTAGATAATCGAAAAAATTATCCCAAAACCACAAAAAAAACCCTGCAAAGGCCAACAGTTTTCGTTTAGAAAGGGGCTACACAAACATACAAAATTTTTTTATAAAGAAATCGGAGAGTAAATATTTTTATTTTTCAATGGGAGGTACCTTCCCTATTGGAAAAATTTTTTTCTGGTATTCCATAAACCAGTATGAATTATACTGGATCCAGGATCATTTATACTGGTGCCAGTGTCATTCATATTCATACTGGTTCCAGTATCATTCATACTGGTTCCAGTATCATTTATACTGGATCCAGTATAATTCATACCGGTTTATGGAATACCAGAAAAAAAATTTCCAATAGGCTTGAAAATCTACTTTTGAAAAAATTCCCATGGTAATTGTTTGAGGCATTTATCTTTCATTGTAGTTGCAAAATATTCTACTGGTTATTGGTCTATGTAAAGTTGTGTAGCATAAACAAATCAAAATTGATTGATTAAATAGTTATTTAAATATTTATAAAAATGAGCATTGATAAATCACATAAACCGTTTTAACTTGATTTTTAGATTTTATCTTTCAGAAATTAATTGCCTAATTTATACTTATTAAATTTAATAAAATACAAAAGCATAAAAATAATTTTTTTTTAACAAATTACAACTTTTACATTTTTTAAGGTAGGCTTGTGATACTTCTCTAGACTATATTTTAGTGTTGTTCATGAATACCAGGCCAATTTTTTAAATAAATTTAGCGCTTCGAAAATTCGAAGCGCTCATAATATAAAAGACACGAAATATAAGTACTATGATAAATGTTTCAATTTTTCTTCGAAAAATTGTCATGATTCGTAAAAAGTACTAAAATTTGATCCTTAGACGGGCATCATATGCCTACATACCACAAATAATTGATAAAAATACGTGCTTAGTAAGAAAAATTTCTGATTCTTACTGGTACAAGATTTTCATTGCTAGGAAAAACTTTAGAAAACGCTTACCTCCTTATTCAAATAGATTATATCAAAAAGACAGCTGATCAATAAAAAATCAGTGGTTTTCATTGCCTGAAAAACTTACCTACCTTTTAAAATTAATTAGGCTAAGAGCTGTGTCTTTTGAGTTAGAGATAAAAAGACTGCTCTCTAAAAACTTATTTTATTATTATTCCATCCCAAATATCATTTTTTATTGTCTCGAATTTGTTTATACACTACTGTGTTATTACTATACACAGAGCTGGCGATCTATTTTCAACATGACTTGGTGAAAGAAATATTCCCAAAATGCCTTCCTTAACCTTTTGCCTTTTTGCATATAGTTTGTTCTATATGAGCAATACATATGCAAACGGGCAGAAGTTTCCGAATGAGTAAAAAATTTGTGAGGTGATATTTCGTGCACCGAGTCATGTTGAAAATATTTAACAGATCCTTACAAGGTGTGGTGATACTTCTATAAGTTTTAAAAATATTATTTTATATTTATGTTTGGACCCTACTTCTTTTTATAGTAAATTTTACATAAAAGGGGCTTCCTCCAGACCAGTCGAAAATTGCGGCCTTTCTCGTTCAAGTTTGAGCCAATTATCAACCTGACAAAGATATTTCTTTTATTCAGGTTTTGTCGGGTAGAATACATCATATCGAGTCCATAACTCGAGTGAAGACATTTGTCGTGTGATTAGAGTAGGAATGAGGGGCGAAAAACCAATTTTAGGCCTTTTTGGCTTGCGCGCTCCATAGGATAACATAGGGAACCTTTAGAGCCAATGTGGCACTTCAATTTATTGATATTATCCCAAAATTCTGAAAAAAAAATCACTGGTACTCTCTGCCACCATAAGCAACTTAACCGCACTAATGCATCATAAAAATAAAAAAATTTTTTTTCGATTCACTCTAATAGTTACTAGACTTATACATTTACTAGATTTATATTATTGACAACAATTCTTTTTGAATTTTCAAGGTAGTTTCAAAGGAAAAAAAAGGATTTCAATAGTTTTTTACTGGATTTTTATCGAGATTTTTTTAAAACTTATTTTACTTTGAAATTGAATTTTCGCGGAATTTTGGGAAGGACAGCGGGAAAAATTCACGAAAACATTGGATTTTCAAATGACTGAGATTATTTCGATTGTATTGTTTTTAACACTAAGAAAGAATAAATGTTTTATATACAAAAAATTTCAGGATGGAATGAGATATCACTGTTGGAACTGGGATGAAAAAAATGGCACCGCTAATACCGGGATGAAAAGGTACCTGAAACATCGGGATAAGAAAATTATCGGGAACAGGGATATGAAAACACACCGCGGGAACAGCAAGACAGGAAAATTATTGGGAAAACTGAGATTCAGAAAAGTACCGGGACACCAGGGTTATGGGTGAGGCGAAAAACCGGACATATAACTCGAGATAACTTAAAAAAAGGAATTAATACAATCCACCCGTTCAAGACCAGGAAATTCAGCTAGACATTAGTATAAAAATCCGCAATCACGGAATGACTTACATCGGGTAGTAACACTGATTGATACAAAAATTCTCAGAAAGAATTTTAACATTCAACGAGGTTTACTGTGTTAAACTAATCGACTACCATAAATAATTTTTATTTGGTTTAACTTAAAAATGCATTCCGAATGTCATTGATTTTCAACAAAATATTGAATTTTGGAATTCAGATTTATTAGTATCTTTACTTATTATTATTATTATTATTATTATTATTATTATTATTATTATTATTATTATTATTATTATTATTATTATTATTATTATTATTATTATTATTTACTTGTCCTTTACCTCATTCAATTACTAAACGTTGGAATAGAGAACAAAATTTGAAAAAATTCTTATCGGTACAAAACTTAATGATATCGAGTAGCAACAATTTCCATCTAATTAAAGCTACTTTAATTTTGTAGATACATTTTAGAGCTTGAATTTCCTGCCAGGAAAACCGAAGAAAATTTGGATCTGAGTGCAATAATTTCTTGAAAATCTAACTGCTAATAAAAAAATACGTAATGCTGAAAACTAATAGCGCAGACAAATTATTCTCATGGTCATGGAGTTTCTTTCAAGGATGTGAGCGAAACGAAGCCCAGATTCCCTTCCACTGTTCACCTAAACCATTCACAACTTTATCGGCAAAATCCCCAACCCCAACATGTGTCCAGACAGTGAAGATAAGAGACAAAAGGGGCAGGCGCCTGGAGATAGGGGAGAAATACTATTGACTCAATTTTCACGTTTTCTTCCTTGGCGATCACCATGGTTGGCACTAAAGGGAGAGATCTGACAATCCCAGGGGGGAAAGAAGAGGTTACAACAGAAGTTAGGAGCGATTTCGGTAACACTGCACTTTCAGAGCTTATCGGTCAGTGGGTTAATACATAACTGGTGGAGGGTGGGATATTTTTTCACCACTGGTCCGGGGGACCAGTGATTTTCTGATTTCACTGGTCCGAGCCGTTTTTTAGTTGCCCCGGACCAGCAATCCAGTACAATTTCAAACGCTGCCTATAAATACCTTCATTAGCTGAAATAAACCTACCCTATTTTAATCACCTTTACCCACGTGCCTGAGTTTTTTAAAAATCAGGACTCGTATTTTCCCTAAAAAAAATCAGCGCTGTGTTTTCGGCGGAGGGCATATAGTCCGTGTAAATACAATATGCGGCTCGATACCATGGCATCGCAATAGAATGCAATGGGAAATGACTAGTAGCGAGCCGCCGCGCCGCGCCGATTCAAATTACACAGACTATAGTCTGAGACTATGTTGTTGTTGTCGTGTGCCACTTGGAATTCCCAAGCTCTATAAGGATTTAAGGCAAAGGGGGGTGCGGCTCCTGAGAAAGTGAGGCCCATGGCAGGAGTCCGACTTCTGCCTCATGATATGATAGATGCTGCCACTATCTATCGCCACCTCCACAATTTTGCCATGTATCTGAAGGGGGAGGTAAATAGTCTCCAGTAAAAGCAGTAAAAGACACAAACGTCAATAGAGGGGTTAATTCTATAGTTTGTATATTCATGGCATTGGCTCAGAAGGAGTTTTGAGATGGCATGGCATAATAATTATGACAACGATAACTAATACCAACTGTGACAAAAAAAAGGTGTGCTGCTATTTTGAAGGACACAATCAAGGATCGGATCGCGGATACTTTAAAAGTCACGGAAATCGATGAAAAGAAGAGAGAATAAGCAATACTACGGTCTCAGATGGTGCGAGGTGTCTTAGTTAACACAGCTAATATTTAAATAATTTTTATGTTACTTAACACGTATTTAAGTTTAAAATACGTCATATTTTTTAGTCCACAGTTTAGCAACAAACAGAATACTTTTAGTATTCCAGAAAAAAAGTTACTCATAAAGAAAAGTTCTTAAATGTGTTAGAGTAGCAAGACCAGAAAATTCTCATCATACCAAATAAAAAAATTTTTTACCATTGAATTAAAAAACATATTTTCTATTAATTAGAGATATTATAGAGAGCAAGTATTATATACAAACAATAGAAAAATACATCGGATGGCTAGTTCCGCACCAATCCTATCCATCGATAGCAAATAACAGTATTTAGTTCATACCTGTTATTTGCATAGATATTATCTTTAAATAAAATATAAGGGTGTAATTTATAAATTTGTAGAGGAAGTTTAAAACTAGAGCAATAAACCACTGATTAAGTTAGTATGTCTCTTGGTTTCTGAATCTTTTCCCAACTAATGGTGAAAATAATGGTTTCTTGAAAATAACAGGTGCTATTTATAACAGCTAATGAAAAGACTGCTTTGATACTATCAATTCGACTTTTTATTAAATAGATTTTAACAAAGGTTTAATATTAAAGTTTCAAGAATATGAAAAATTATACAGTATTTATGTTCTTGTTTGGATTCTCTCTCTTTCTCCATGATTATTCTATAAATAACAGCTCTGATTATATATTGGCATTTCTGTATATTTCAATAATTCAAAAAAGGAAATTTTAATAATCAGGTGATATCAGTACATCTCTTAAATATACCTTATCGTGTGAAAAGCACAAATTGCTTCCAATTTTCTTTATAAAATATTTGGCATTCTTTTTTTTTCATTAGTCACCACTCTTTTTGTTCATTTCTTGAAGTATGAATAATTTCCAATGCAATCATAAGTATTAAAAAAGGGTGCGTACCTGCTAAATGGTACACAGTTCCGCAAGGATCTGTGCAGAATCGCTAGCAAGAGATTCTGAGCACAAAATTTTTGGACCAGGAGCAGCTGATAACCATTGTTTTGGCGCTCCGCCTGATTTAAAAAATAGTATTATAAGTAGTGATGGGCAGGTATCGATACCAAATACTTAAGTACTCGATACCAATAGGTATCGAGTGTATTCGATACCCACAAAAGTATCGATACTTTATTGACATATTTCGTTTTAAATTTTTCAATGAAGTAATCTTTATAATACCTACTGTAGATCAAACGCAGCCTGTTTCCGTTTTCATTTTGCAACGCTCAAACCCAAGTCGCTGTCATCCGCGAGAGAAATTTGACGCGGCTAGGTTTTTCCCCCGCCAAATCCTTCGCCTCTATCCACCTCCAGGCCCGTAGCTACGGGGCTTTTTGATGGATCGCTTTCAGTTTTTTGAATATTAGTCTGATTATGGATAGGCCCTAAAAAAATTGTCCCTTCAGGTTCATTTCCCGACATTGAAAAAAGTACTCGATACCTAAAAGTACTCGATACCTATAAGTATTCGATACCAAAGTATTCGATACCAAAGTATTCGATACCTAAAATTATCGATTTTGCCCATCACTAATAAGTAACCGCTTTTAGTCAATCCAATAAAATTTTATTAATCTTATCTTCCTGCCGAAAAAGTTGATTCTTAACGAGTAGATTGTACGTCCAAAAATTTTAAACGTTCAGGTTTCTCGAATCGAATACACACATGATTAAGCATTCGTTAATAACAAGTTTGTAGTTTCTGGTTATTCTGAATTGACTAACAATTTTGAAAGTAGAGAATGGTGAAATGATCGGTAATTAGGGGCCATTCAAATATTACGTAAGCACCTTAAGGGGAGAGGGGGGTTTGCTCTTTGCTTATTTTTGCTGACAAGGGGGGAGGGGAATATGAGGGATGCCGTAAGATGGTGGATGTTTGAAAATCTTTTGTTTCTTGCATAAATAATTTCAAAATTCAACCAAAAATAAATGTAACAAATAATTGAATTAGGAAATCTGACGTAAGCACTTTTTTCTGGAGATGGACCACCCTAGCATTTTGAAATTGAAACCCTGAAAAGTAGTGGTTCGACTCATTTTTGAACCCTTAGAGCGTTACACCCAAAAAGGACAGCTCCTTGTACGAGTCACCTAATTTTCAAGGAGAAAAAAAACAGTACTTACTAATAGAGATGTCGAAATTTGGGGGGGGGTCCGGCAGTTTCTTACGTAATCATGGTGGGGGGGGGTTGAGGTTTGCTTATCTTTGCTGACAAGGGGGAGGGGGTTAAAAATGACCAAAAAGTACTTACGTTATATTTGAACGGCCCCTTATTAAAAACTAGGAATTTGTCATTTGTAGTATAACTCTTTACCAACAGATGGCGCAGTAACATTCTACTACAACAACCTTTTTGAAAGTTCTCAAATCTCATTAATGAGGTTCTATCCGTAATTACTCTGCCACCTCTAGATATTAAAGCTCAGTGCCTCTTCCACTCTCTATGGTAATCGTTAAATTCTAGAAATTTATGGGGGAAGGGAATCTTTCATTCCTAACTGGGATTCAAGACTGTAGTTCCTCGTCAGCACAAGTATTTGTATTGGACTTAAACTGGTTTTAGTTTTCCTATTCATCACCACTTTTTAATACTAGCTTTTTAAATATTAATACATCTTTCCCCAATTTCACCTAATTGGTCGATAACGTTCATCGCGTACTACCGTGATTATACAATCATGGTAACGTTAAATTAATTAAACAGAAGTTATAGATAAGATACATCTAGAACCCACCCCGGAGAAAAGTATCAGCGTTACGCGCACGCGCTTCGCTGGGTCGTGGAGGAGAAACAAATATCAATAAGTCCAGTTTCGTTTTCTATGGATGAACTCAAGGTATAAAGGGGCAATTCCATCCGTAACACACACTACATTATTCTTTCAAAATTGCAATTTCAAGTAATTTTTTTAAATGGAAATTGCTTTTTTATTTTCTTTCTAAAAAATGCACGCTTATTGAAATTTATGCTATTAATTTAAAATAACTATTGCGAATCTTTTATAAGAACATACTTACAAGAACATACTTCAATGGAGTGCAAAATACAGATCAAAATTGTCGATATTAATTAAAAATTCAATAGGATTATATTTAACAGGAAGCGAACTCACAATTCATAAGAAGTATAAAAATGCTGATTTGAATTTGAATAACGGATTATTTTGTCAAAAAATTGTGAAAGGGTACTTGTGGTCTGGAAACGCTCCAAATATTGTCTCTCCCGAGTGAACAAAAAAACTCAGTTCAGAAAAAAATACGATGATTAATGTGATTAATTCATTGGACGAGTTTATAATAAAGTGTAATCATCTCCATTGCTCAAAACTAAATGTGTGAATTAAAGAACCTATTAATTTAGTAATTACTGCGGATTTGTTACGATGTTAAGAAAGTATCGTTATAAGTTATCTAAGTACCCCTATAGTACAAAATTTAGAAATTCTATTTTCATAAGAAAATGTAAGGAAATTTTGTTCGAATTTCCTAAACTATAAATGATTAAAATTAGCATTTTCTGAAAATGAAGTTACATGATTTGCTTTTTGTCAGGGGCGAAGGGAAGGAAAACAGCTAAAACCCTGCCCCTCGAAGTAGTGCGAAGTAACAGTCACCAGTCTAAAAGGTCAGCTTCGTCGGGTGGCTACTCCCCAAGCGCACTTAGAAAGCATACTTACCTGGCATTGGGGATGCCTTGATCAACAAGGAGGCTCCCCCGAGCGGAGACTCACCATTGCACTTCGGTGGGTTGAAGCTCGCCACATCCACAAAACGTGGTTGCTTGGAGTGCACAATTTTTGGTAGCCGGACCTTGCGCATGCGCAGGTCCATTTCAATAAAAACATAAGAATCATCATATACCTAAATTCTTATCAATTTGCTAATTTTATCTCCCGGACTCTTGCGTTTTTTTGTTTCAACTATGTTTATGATGATTATTAACAAAATCTACTTTACACAATTAAAAAATACTTTTGATTTTTTTTATCATCAGGTTCTGATAATGCTTTAATATTTAGATACTCCATTAAAAATGTCGACGATTGAGAAAAGAAGAATTTCGTTAAACGAAAGCTGCCATTACTGAAAGGCATGGATTTTATTTCTGACGGAGCATTATTATTATTATTTAAACACTTGTTCATAAATAAAAATACTTGATCTTGAGCAAAAAGCTTGCTGTATAGATTATTATTTTAATGATTAAGTCTCTTCTCCAAATTCTAACATGAACTTTTAAAGGAACCCTTCCTAATACATAACTACGAACTCGTGCGCTTATTCAGCAGGACGACCACCCAAGTAGGAGAAAACATTTTTATAGCGAGCGCCATCTATCAATAAACTAGAAGAACTATCTGTTGACATAGTATTTTAATGCTCATTTAAAAAATGCTAAAAACTCAGCAACTTGATGGTAAAATATCTCAAAGCTTATGTTGCATGAGTCACTTTCACACACTTCAAGGAAACATTTTAATTAAAATTTCTGCTTTATAATTAAACAAGAATTTTCTAAAACACATCAAGCGCCACTTTATTGTTTTGAGAAAAGCGATAAAGTCTGTATAGAAGCTCATTACATTTTTATGAAGTAAAGGAAGTTGGGGACCCCACACCCCCTCTTAGCCTAAAGCCACAAATTACTTTTAGCTGAATACCCATATTTTCAAATCTCGCACATATTCAAGCACTGAATTGGCGGACCACTATTTTTGAGTCTAGGGTTGATATCATTTATAAAAAAGGTAGTTATACATCTACTTACCAAAATAGAAGAAAAATAAGAGTTCTATAATAATTTTATGGGTTAGTATTTAATAAGAAAATGTTATTTTCAACTAATATTTCCTCTTTTATTACCAAATCCTTAAATAAATTAGAGTTAAGCGAAGAAAATAGGCTTGAAGTCTTGAATACTCTGTTTATTGCAGAAACCTGTCAATTGCAAATATTTTAATAAATATATATATATATTTTTGAAAAGAATAAAATCATTAAAAAAATTCTTTTTGGCTGGAAATTATCCACACTAGGTCTACTTAAAGAAAAAAAATTATTTAACACCTTCATAAAAATGTAGTGAGATTCTATACAGTTTTTCTCGTTTATCTAAAAACAAGAAAAGTGGCATTTGACATGTTTCAGATTCAATTGGCAGAGATGGGGATGGATGATAAAATTACTATTGTTTAGAGATGGGCGAAAAACGAGTAGCAGTTAAAAAATAGCTGCTACAGAAAAAAATTGAATTAGCTGCTAAACGTGTTACAAAATAGCTGCTAAAATTAGCAGCATATGTAGGCTCTTGATTGGTCAAAAAATCGCACTAATGCTGCTACGCGTTTACCAATGAGAATCGTCTGAATTTAGCAGTAGCAGTTTTTGAAATATCTAAGGAAACAAGAGGAAAACGCAAACCTGCCCCGTAGCAGTGGTCAGGGGTAGGCTCTCTAGTCAGGGGCAGTTAGGGGAAAGTGGCGGCTCGAAGCTAAAATCATAAGGCGTTCTGTTCCGGCGGTACTAAGTTGGAAACGTATTTTAAGCGTTATAATGCCAAATAAATCACCAAAAAAAAACTTTTTTAAAGATGCCTTAATCAGATTTGATGAGTACAAAGTATTTATAAATCTGATATTGTCTTTATATTTTAAAATTGACAAAAAGAATACTAGCAAGAAAATAAAAAGATCATAGAGCAAATTCATACATTTACTTTTAATTCGTATTTTTACACTAAAATTTCACTATATTATATTTATTTAAAATTGAAATAAGACAAGCAAATAACATTATGATAGAAAAACAAAATACCATTTACAACACAAAAACATCGAAAAAATCAAATGGAAAAGATGGGAACAATATAAAATTTTGCTTTCACAGCTTAATTAATATTCAAAAACCTGTCACTTACCTGTATTTAGCTGATTATAACATCTTGCAAAGATGAAAGTTGAGATTTCATAATCATATTACTATCTCCTAGCAAATGAGACTAAAATCTACATTGCGAATTCAAGTTGTTCGGTATATTGGTATATAAAAAAATAAAAACGTAACTACAAAAAAGTAAACAAAAATCTTTATAAGCCAAAACAGGCGAAAAAATTTTTCTCTCTGTGGAAAAGAAAAAAATGTGATAAATAAGAAATTAAAACTATAAAGCAGTGTTTCCCAACCTTTTTCGGTCCATGCCCCACCAAAGCCTTTCAAAATTTTCCATGCCCCCCTAGGTCTCAGTGGCATACATAAAAATATATCGCACCCTTGCTACAAAAGTGCCACAACTCAAAAAACTATGTATGGAATTGCAAAAAACTGTTCCCGGGCTGACTAGGCACATTTTAGTATTTTTGAATTTGTCATTACGAAGAACGATACATCTCACACTATGATCGTTAGCCATTGTTCTAGTTTTCCCTGGCTGGACGACAACTCAAGATGTGGCATTTCAGTGGACGTAATCATAGCCATCTTGATAACAACAAAACGCCATAACTGCCATCTGGCGGCTGATTTTTCAATGCAACTTCTGGCTCTTTTGAAGATTGGTAGAGATGTGAAAACTGCGCCTAATGACGGTCATAACTCAAAAATTACAATTTTTGAGTTGTGGCACTTTTGTAGCAAGGGTGCGATATATTTGGAAATTTGACTCTAAAACACAAGTTTTTAACTAGTTTGGTACCCTTACTCCCTTAGTTAGAATTTTTGTTATAAATTTTTAGGTAAAATTTGCATTTTGATGAACTTCATGTAAAAAAGTTGGAAATATAAGCGTTCTAAAAATAAAAAGGGGATCTGGGGTCATCCCCCAGAAAAATTTAGTAAATTTGACTCTAAAAACAGGGTTTCAACTTGGTTTTTTTTCACTTGTCCGAATATCAGGCATACATTCTCAGGTAGGATTTGGATGAACTTCTTTAAAAAAAAGTTTTGAATATTAAAGTTCCAAGTACTAAAGAGGGGTTTGCAGGTCCTCCCACAGAAAATTTAAAAAAAATTTACCCTAAAAACAGGTTTTAACTTGTTTTAGTACACCAAGTCCTTATTTTAAGGGGGCATGGCCCCTTTAGAACTCCCCGTATAATACGCCCCTGCCAGGTCTTTTTTTTTCGAAAATCCTTCTTGGGAAGTAAATAAAACCTGAGAGTCCATGCCCCACCAAGGGGGCAATTTGGTTGAAAATTTTCAAATTGCCCCCCTAGAAAATCATATTGCCCCCCGGTGGGGCGTGCGCCCCACGTTGGGAAACACTGCTATAAAGCTAAAAAGCCAATGTGATTTATTAGCAGTAGAAATCGTATATTTTTCTTCTCTCCTCAGTTTGTTTTTCACAGCTCTCGCAAGAGTAAAAGCTAATATTCTTTTGGTCAGGGCTGCTGCTGAGATAGCAGCCCCTTTTCTCCTAACATATTCCTATGCTAAATTCTTGATATTTTGATTTGATATGATAGAGAGGTATTGTTTTACACCTCGTTTGGTATAGTTGCGGGTGCTGATCGACCAGGAAAGAAATCTGTTGGCCAGTCAAAACACACGCCTCCGCTCTGTCGCCAAGCTGGCAAGAGGAGCATTAAGATTAATAGCAGATAATTATAAATTGAAAAAGGATTATAACAAAGAATAAAGGGGGGAAATATATCATTTTTAAATATTTTATAGATAATAAAAATTGTAATTTTGGGATTTTTTGGTTGGGGGTGCTGCAGCCCCGCAGCCCCTATGGACGAGCCGCCACTGTTAAAGGACCTGACTATTTTAAAAAACAGCTAATAAATACAGCGTCATCTGTATGATGGCGCTGTATTTATCGCTTATCTACCTGCTACATTATGTAGACAAGTTTTACAATTCTCAAAACTATTAAATGGGCCACAAAAAGTGTAATTGCAATCGGAACCTGGTGGCGAGTAGAAATATCTAGTTTAAAATATATCGGGTTCTCCTTTCCATCTCATTCTCGTCTGGATTCCCATTCGTGTTAAAGTTTCTGAATAAGGCCCTAAAACTATTTTAGTACAAAATCTTTAAAGTAATTGCTTTTAAAGTAATAAAAAACGCTTTTCAAGATCGCGAGTGAGTGATCATGCTGCCATCTGTCAAAAGCGTCACAAGTAATTTTACACTGATAGTAAAAATTTTACAGGCACTAGATGTCCATTACTTTCGTAATATATTAATGTCTGAGGACTTATTATCGTGATAAACAGTGGCGGATCTACGGGGGGGGGCTTTCGGGCTGAAGCCCCCCCCAAAACGTCTGATATTTTACTAAGTTTGTCAAAACACAAAAATTAATATCCGAAATTTGGATGAGGTTGCAAAACGAGTTGAAAAAGTGGGGTTTTTGACTTAAATTTCCAAACATTTTCTGGGGGAGGACCCCCAGACCCCCCCTTTTAGTGGTTTGAGTAAGATAATTCACTAACTTTTCCGTATTACCATTAACAAGAAGACTCAATTGGATTATGAAAATTCTTAGCCCCCCCCCAAAACCAAATCCTGGATCCGCCACTGGTGATAAATAACTGTTTTAGATTTTTTGGAACTATTAAAAGTGTAATAGCAATCGGAATGCGCTTCAAAACTATCAGATCCAATATGGATGACGCTGAAAGTCTTTCAGCGCCGAGAAAAAGTCCATCCATGCCGGGCTGAAAACCAGCTTCGGCGCGCTGGTTGAATACGCCTAGCCATTGGTCCGTAGGACTCACGTGACCACTAAAAAGAGTCAACCAAATCCGCGCGTGTTCGGCGTTCGGTATGGCGATTTTTTCTCGCGCCAAGAGGTCGCCACGCCGAAAACACGCGTATTGGGCGCTGAAAATAAGTCGCATGGAAAAGCAGCTTTGGGGGGGAGTCCGGGTCCCCAACCACCAATATTATATACTTCATAAAAATGTAATGAGCTTCTATACAGTCTTTATCGTTTTTCTCAAAACAATAAAGTGGCGCTTGATGTGTTTTAGAAATAAGATATTGAATTAAATTATAATTATCCAAGTTATAATAGTTTCAACTCTTAATTTGTAAAACTTATGTTTTAAATTTAATTTCGCTGAAAATGCTTGTTTAATTTTAAAGCAGAAATTTTAATTGAATTGTTTCCTTGAAGTGTGTGAAAAAAATAAGATTAATACTTTATTGAGTACACAACAGGCAAAGCCTGCTTTTACTCCGTATGAGTGGAGTCCTTGAGGGGAAACAGAAACACACGAGAGAGGACGGAGGAGCACGAGATACATTCAGTACTTGGGAGGGGGGTGATTATTGGGATTTCATTGAATTGCTTGCTGGCGCAGGGAACACAGGCGTGGGGTCGTTCTAGACAGGTTCTAGTACGGGGAGGTTAGACCTAGGGGAGGTTGGGAGGGACGCGATGGCTGAAGCGGGAGGACAGGTTGGTGTTTGAAAAGGGCATTAAGTGTCGATCATCGATCATTTAGGGAGTTGTGGACTGTTTGGGAGGATATGAAATTATTAGGATGAGAGTCTAGTTTTTCATAGAATTTTATTGAGGCATTTTCTATATATAGGGAGATGAGTTCTATTTTGAGGTCGCGATGTATTACGTCATTTCTGACGTACCGAGGGGCATTAGTTATGATTCTTAACATTTTGTTCTGCAATATTTCTATTTCTTTTATATGGGAGTTAGATGCGGTGGCCCAGATGGGGCTCGCATAAGTTAGGGCTGGTCTAATTACTGATTTGTATATCAACAGTTTGTTGGGGAGGGATAGTTTTGCTTGTCTTGATTAGGGGATAGGTGAGTTTAAACTCATTCCATACTTCTTTTTGATATGTTGGCAGTGGTTTTTGAAGGTGAGTTTTTCATCCAGGATGACACCGAGGTATTTTATTTGCTCTTGCCATGGGAGGTGGGCATTTAGGAATTTGATTGTTGGAGGGTAGTATTTATGGTAGAATGGATGGAAGATTATGGCTACAGTTTTGCTTGTATTGACATCGATTTTCCATTGTTTTAACCATTTTTCGAGGGTAGGAAGAGACTCTTGGAGCTGTTTTCTTATGGTTACCATGGAGAAATATTGGGCAGTTAGTGCGGTGTCATCCGCGAAGAAAAAGTGGGTCAGGAAAGGAGATTTCGGGAAGTCTGAAGTAAATATGTTGTAGAGAATGGGGGAAATAATAGCTCCCTGTGGAGTGCCAGTAAGCAGTTGGAAGTGATCAGAAAAATGATCTCCTACTTTGACTCTGAAGGACCTATTGGTTAGAAATTGTGCAATCATACGAATTAAGAAGGAGAATTTCAGTTTTAACAGTTTAAAGATGAGGCCATCGTGCCATACCCGATCGAACGCTTTCGCAATATCTTGAAGTGTGTGAAAGTGACTCATGCAACTTAAGCTTTGAGATAATTTACCATCAAGTTGCTGAGTTTTTAGCATTTTTTAAATGAGCATTAAAATACTATGTCAACAGATAGTTCTTCTAGTTTATTGATAGATGGCGCTCGCTATAAAAATGTTTTCTCCTACTTGGGTGGTCGTCCTGCTGAATAAGCGCACGAGTTCGTAGTTATGTATTAGGAAGGGTTCCTTTAAAAGTTCATGTTAGAATTTGGAGAAGAGACTTAATCATTAAAATAATAATCTATACAGCAAGCTTTTTGCTCAAGATCAAGTATTTTTATTTATGAACAAGTGTTTAAATAATAATAATAATGCTCCGTCAGAAATAAAATCCATGCCTTTCAGTAATGGCAGCTTTCGTTTAACGAAATTCTTCTTTTCTCAATCGTCGACATTTTTAATGGAGTATCTAAATATTAAAGCATTATCAGAACCTGATGATAAAAAAATCAAAAGTATTTTTTAATTGTGTAAAGTAGATTTCGTTAATAATCATCATAAACATAGTTGAAACAAAAAAACGCAAGAGTCCGAGAGAGAAAATTAGCAAATTGATAAGAATTTAGGTATATGAATATTCTAATATTTTTATTGAAATGGACCTGCGCATGCGCAAGGTCCGGCTACCAAAAATTGTGCACTCCAAGCAACCACGTTTTGTGGATGTGGCGAGCTTCAACCCACCGACGTGCAATGGTGAGTCTCCGCTCGGGGGAGCCTCCTTGTTGATCAAGGCATCCCCAATGCCAGGTAAGTATGCTTTTTAAGTGCGCTTGGGGAGTAGCCACCCGACGAAGCTGACCTTTTAGACTGGTGACTGTTACTTCGCACTACTTCGAGGGGCAGGGTTTTCGCTGTTTTCCTTCCCTTCGCCCCTGACAAAAAGCAAATCATGTAACTTCATTTTCAGAAAATGCTAATTTTAATCATTTATAGTTTAGGAAATTCGAACAAAATTTCCTTACATTTTCTTATGAAAATAGAATTTCTAAATTTTGTACTATAGGGGTACTTAGATAACTTATAACGATACTTTCTTAACATCGTAACAAATCCGCAGTAATTAGTACTAAATTAAAAAGTTCTTTTAATTCACACATTTTAGTTTTGAGTAATGGAGATGATCACACATTATTATATACTCGTCAAATCAATTTATCACATTAATTATATTTTATAGTATAGATCATTACCATTTTCTTATGAAAGTAGAATTTCTTAATTTTGTATTATAGGGGTTCTCAGATAACTTATATCGTTACGCAATTCATGATAATCTATTCATTTTAAATAGGCGTTTGAAAATGTTTCCTTCCCCCACCACTGAATCGGTAACCATAGCAACTATCAACATCTAAGTGACGAAGAAGGCTTACTATTGGCTGCGTGAAGAGCGTAACTATGGTTACGCTTTTACCGAGGGGGAAAGCACTATTTTTCAGCCGCCTTTTCTAAATGAACAAAGTATAACACCGTATATTAATACCTATGATGGCTGTAGGGAGCCTAGTGGTTAAGTCATCGGCTTTGGGATCGGAGAGTCCCGGATTCGATTCCCGACACCTCTAGAGATCCACCGAGTATATGCGGAGTTCGCGCTCGTTAAATCTGTGGATCCGAAAGTCCTGTGCGTGTTAAAGTATAGGGAAAATATTGAAAACATCGTCATTTTTGGTTCTTTTCAATTTTATGTGCCTGAATGCAGTCAATATCGAATTAAAACCTATATATCATTTTTAGGATAAAATCGTCTCAAGATCCTATCGGAAGAACATTCAATGGCACCTACGAAGGGAAGTTTTACGAGGGTTAAAAGTTAATAAGGGAGTGTTAAAGTGCATGAATAAATTCATCAGAAATTCATGAATAAATTCAGTGAATTCATCCATGCTTATGAAATTACATCTTTATAAAATTCTACACTGGCATAACTAGAAGATAACGTTTACTCCCAAGAAGCTCCACCTGAATAACGGGCCATTACAATGAGATTCGTTTTGTTTCTGGACAAGGGAGCTGGGTGAGACTATTTCATGACACAAGGACCTGCGAGTGACATAATATGTATTGTGAGAGATCTCTTAAGAGCTGTGTCCGATTGGATGATTAAAGCAGAGCACCTGTAACAAAAGGAAAGAAATGATTCAGCACCAAAGACCCCATATTATACTTGGATAACAATGCGCATATACGTCACAAAGAAAGAACATCCTATACTATACTCTATTCATTTATTAGAATTGGCGCTTGGAAAATAGTGCTTTCCCCCACGCTAGAAGCGTAACCATAGTTACGCTCATCGAGCAGCCAATAGTAAGCCTTCTTCGTCACTTTGACGCGACGCGGATAGTTGCTATGGTTACCGATCGGTGGTGGGGGAAGGAAATATTTTCAAGCGCCAGTTCAAAATGAACTGAGTATAATAAGTTTTAAAGTTACTGAATCTCCGCTGGAGCAGTGGTAGGATGCTTGCGTAGCAGTTTGTGGATATTCTATCCCCAATTATTATTTCATTAAAATTTGCAAAAAAACATCACAAATCAAGTCCACACGCATGCGCATTGTTATCAAAGTATAAAAACCTTGAAGCAGATATTGTGAATATGCAATGTGACCTGAAAAGCTTTTAAGAGTGGGCCCATGTGCATTTCCATTATTTTGTTTTATTTTTTATTTGATAGAGGTATCTATAATGAGGAATATATGCGCAATTTTTTAAATTACGATGCTTAGATATAAAATAAATTTAATTTCAAAATTTGATTTAAAAATGGCGGAGAAACAGCAGGTGACTTCATTCGAGTAGAAACATTAATTTTAATAGGATTAAAAATTAATAGGATTTTTATTTTAAAATGTTCAGTTAACTAAATATTTTTAAAACTTTTCATGTCGATTTTAAGTTTATAGAACTATTTCTTTTACTGGAAAAATGCATTTTTTTGTTTTCAAGAAATGCGGGTATTGCAAATTATAGTCTAGTAATGATGCTTTTTTTTAGAATTAAAAATAAATTTTTAAGGGGGTTAAGAGCCCCAAAATCGTCAAATTTTCCCTAAAAATATTTTGCCTTTAAAAAGTAACCTGTTTTTTCTGTTTCAAATAATGTTTCGATTATGTGTCTATCCATAAATATAACCAGAGATGCAATCCTTTGTTGCCGGCTGCTTTGGTGATCTCTAGCATTCTACGATTTTCATTCAAATGTGTTTTTTTCATTGCTTTCTCATCTTTAAATTGATAAAAGTCAAGAGCCGTTCAAGATAGAATTGAAATTTGAAACGCACACATGCTGTTTAAATCTTCTACTTAAATTTTTGTTCAACAAATTCTAAAATTTTGTTTAGTTTTTTTAAACTATGATTTTTTAAGAAAACATCACATAAAATTTCTAGATTTCATGAGAGAAAATTTCCCATACATTTTAAATTTACGTATTAGTGCATTGATAAAAATTTTTTGTAGCACTTCTGAAAAATTGAGATTTATAAGTTTCGTGGAGCCAAGACCAAATGTGGGTATAGTGGACACTGTACCAATAGTGGCCACCTAGCTGATTAATTTTAAATATAACGAGTTAGGCATCAAACAGCGTCAAAATTCATAGGAATAGTAGATTGTGAAATCAGGTAAGCTGGTAAATTACCACCGATACCACAGATCAGCATGGGAAGGATAGGTATTTAAATATTTGATTTTAACATCGGCCGAATGACTGAGATTTGATTTTGGTTATTGAATCCGCGTAAGGAAACAGGTATGTCGGAACTGATTTTTTGGTATTTATTACTGTTTGATTGACTTTTAAATTTATATTATGATAAAGAAGAGTGCATAAAATGATACTGAATAAAATTTATTTGAAAACTTTCACTTTACGAGGACACTTTACCAACACATAATCTTAGATTTTCCAATAGTGGCCATCGCAATGGCTTCTAATAGAAACATAAACGATATTTAATTTGAATTAGTTTTTCTTCATAAACTGTTTATCGTGCTTTAAAATGAGTGTTGTATGAATTTGGTTTCATTCTGGCTTCAGGAACCAAGGTTTCTAAATCAGCTACAGCGTAGGCTTTGGGCCGGAAACTATCAAGTCTGTTATTCAAAATTAAATAAAACTAATTTGATTTGATCTAAAATTATTTCATTGGGAAGGAAGATTTAATTATAGCTAAACGACTATACCTACTCAATTTCATGCATAAACCCCCTCACAGAGGCCGAAAAAGAGAGGTGTCCACCATAGAGACAACAGCTACATTCAGGTGGCCACTATACAGGGTGTTTCAAAAAACCTGTAACACGATAGGCTATTTCCTAAAATATTTCCCCTAGACCCATACTTCCAATGGAAGATTTTCTTCAAATGAGGTGAAAAATTATATGACACCAGTTTCAACTCCATGGGGGGGGTCTATTTTAGAAGATGCAGAAAATAAATTTTTATACGGCCCCCGTAGATTGAAACCCCCCAGTGAGAAAAATTTTCTCCATTTATTTCTTAATCTGACACAAAAAATTTCATCTCGATATCTTCAAAATTCACCAAGATATTAAAAGCTAAAATTCGTGACTTACACCACTTTATCATACCTATAAGTGGGTGCTACGGTCGATTCGCCGACACGAGATTTCCTACCCCCACTAGTTGAAAAATTCCCTCTACTATCACCCCTGTTCGCCGACATTTCCCCCTCACGTTCCCTCATCTTTCTTTTTTTTTCGAATCGGTGTAAGAAATCGATTCCGGTGTAGAATCGAATGCAATATCGCCATGCAAGCAAAGCACTCGCTAGACAATCTTCAAACAAGTTCAAACCAGTTCAAACACGGCCTAACAAACACACGTGGATCAAGAATCTAGTCTTTTTATGGTGCTGGATCGGAATATGATGACGACCGACATAATATTCATCTAATCCAAACGTGGTGGTAATCTGGTGGAATTAATAAAGATTTTCTATTCCACCTTTTCCATTTACATAAACATTTCTTGTTTTAGAAAAATACATTTTTATACTTGTGGATTACTCTGACTATAAATTTATGAAATATTTTAAATTTTCTCGAGGGCATCTCATTTTCCTTTATTTTAAGTAGAGGGGGTCCATCGACTTCTATTTCCTGAGATCCGATTACAAAACAAGAGTCCTATTTTTTAAGTTTATATATTAACTGCTTTTCACATAATTACTTATTAATATACTACTTCATATAATAATAATTCGTATATGATTACTTTGCTATTTATCCTTTACAAACATTTAAACAAGCAGTAGGAAAATTAATTAAAATTAATAATCACGTAGGTTTTGGAGATACCCAAGTTCATTTACCCTAAGAATCTTTAAAACTTCCGTTCCAGTTGACCTAAGAACTTGAAATTTTAATATGTGTTACATAAAATTATTCACCATAATCTATTAAAATTTAAGTGTCGAGGAATAATTACGGGGCCGAATAAATAGTGAAAACCGTTAATTAGTAATTCCTTAATTACTCCCGAAATAATTATCGGATATCTTAATGCGATAAGTCCCCACGTTCGTGTAATGGGCCCCTACAACATACTAAAATTTCAGAAAGACTGAAAGAGAGCAACGCATTCCTTCATACAAAGGAAATCTGTCGTTGGACGACGACACGTGTCAGTATTCAAACCGCTGTTTGCTGTTTCTTCCTTAAATACTTGAAATTTTAATATGTGTAATAACAGACAGTTAATCTATTAAATATTCAGGGTCCGTGGACAATTAAGGGGTCGTATACAAATTAAAAACCGTTCAATACAGAAAAAGGGTCAGGAAAATTTCACTTGAAGCGTCTCTTTGAGTTGTACAACATACTAAAATTTCATCGAAATCGGTTAGCAGGTTTTTGAATTGGAATTTTTCAAGTTTTAAAATACACCGCATGTGCATGTAGTTAGGCTAATTAATGGACTTCCCATAGAGCTAGGACCTTGAAATTTTAATATGTTGTTCATGGTGTAAATTCACACAATCTATAAAATTTTCTGGGTCCAATTTCAATTAGAGGGCCATATACATAATAAATACAGTAATAAACTTGAATCTATTTTTATAAAAATCAATGTTTGTATGTATGTATGTCCTTTATAGTTTTAAACTTTTTGAACCTACATTAACATTTAAACTATACCACGTTACTCTACTCACTCCCTGGAAGGTTTCTGAATATAAAAATAATTTAAAATCGAAGCATCCTAACAACTTTTTTGGTCAATTTTATGCTTAAAAACCCATATTTCATACCTAACTTCGTGGTGAACCCACATTGTTGTAAATATAATAAGAGAAGATGTAACATTAATTGTTGTAGGCATATTCTCCATTGTTGCAGTTTAAAATCCATTGTTGTAGCATAACATAAAAGTGGCTCCTTTATTTCACTATTTCCAGATTTGGACTGGCGAAGCCCTTCTGCAACACACCCTTATGTTATATCAAAAACATAAGATTTTTTAGCTACTTTTTGAACGGTCCCTAAGACAGGGGGTCCACGGGGTGCGAAAAATGTCATGAGGGGGTCCACGGGCCAAAAAAGTTTGGGAACCCCTGTTCTTAAGAAAGGTCTACTACAACACATTAAAATCTTATATATTTATCTCAATATTTGGGGGAAAATTTCAAGTATAACTAAAATTATTTGAAGTACTATATTACAAACGCAATATGTATATATTTCACTTAAAATTTCCAATTTCTGAAATAAAATTTTATAAGCTTTCTAAATATGTTAAGCATTAAAATGTAACTTTAAAAGTAAACAAACTGAGAACTCAAATCTGGGAAATATTCCTTAGTCATTCGCGTTAAGGACCAATAAGCTCCATTCTGTTTTAAAAAATTCTCAACTACGTCATAATCACCAGAGGAACCCGTTATTCTGGAAAAACTTTGCCATAACGGTCCTTTACTCATAAAAAAAATCAAAAAAAAATTTTAAGTAATATTTATCGATTTATTAAGCAAAAAGGGGACTTGTGTTTTTAAACGATCCTATATATTTTTTAATAAGTCTAATAACTTACTAAATTATAAAGATATACTCATGAAATTGGATATGACGTGCATCTCGATGTATATTTTAAGAATCAATCACCTTTTAAACCATTATAAAAAAATAAATCGATTTATTTAAGAATTAAGCCTACACACGTGCCGACTTAGACGCTGAATACCTCCGAATCAATTAGAAACACAGCTTAGTGGTTTATATTTTCTGAAAGCATTTTAAAAAAGGGATTTCAAACTGTAAGTTTCACTAAGAGGTGGTGTAAAAATTTTGCAATCTAGAAAATTTACTTAAAAATCAGTTTTTACGGATCTCTTCCGAAATAATTGTTAGAGAACTTAGTAGTAACCATATTCTTAATGAACTTTTTGAGATCTTTAAGAATCATGTAGACAGACTTTGTACCTTTTTGGGAAAAGGTGCTAGGGTCGTTAAAAATTGAAAAATTGAACCAGAACATGGACGCAAAAGCTCCGAATTTGGATACCACCTCTTAGAGTCATATATCTTTTAAAATAGAATTTGAAGCAGGTAAACATACTAAAATTTCAGACCCCAAGCTCTTCCCGGATAACGTTAGAATCTGCATAGCAATCAGAATTTCTAGAAAAAGCTTTCCAAATTACTTTACGATATAATAATAAAATTCAGGCTTATCATGGAGAGAAAAGCGAATTAGGGTGGGAGTTTTTACAAAAATAAATTTCAATTACAGGCAAGTAAAGCTTATTTCAACCCTGGAACATTTATATTTCAATTACGATTAGATGAATTTCTCTTAAAGATTTCCTCACTTTGAAATGCAACGCAAAAATATTGGCTCACATTTTTAGTACTATTTTCCTTTAATGTTCATAACGAAACTGAAGATATGTTGACAAAAGAATAGTTAATATAAAGTAAAAAAACTTTCTTAGAAATTAGGCAATTCACAATTTTTTGGAAATTTAAGAAGTGTTTTTAAATTTACAAGTAAAAGTGTTAGAGGGGGATGGTGGTATCTTCGCTTAAGAGGTTAGAAAAAATACAGAACTGAGTTCTAAATAATAGATAGATAGATAATTGTGGCTTGTACTGAACATTTCTGAAATAATACTGTAGATGAAATATTGATTACATCTCGCAGCATCTACTGATTTGATAGCTCCTTTAATTTTGATCTATTTCATACTTTTTAAGAAAATCTACCAAGTTATTCTGAAACGATAAAGTTCTACGTGGTGATAAAATTTAAATCGTATTAACTATTGCCCCCAACAGTAATTTCTACTGATGTTATTTTAATGCCTCATTAACCAATTATTTATTATACAAATGTGTAACTGTGTGTGTGTTTGATTTCTTATAATTTTAGTGGGACATTATTTATGTAATTTCTAAGGCTAACCCGTTTGGATGACTTCTTTTAGAGTTATTTTGTGGGTTTGAGCGATGTTTTTATTGTTTCACTTAATTATTTTTTGAAAAAAAGCAGTTATTTTTATTTTCCTTTAAAATCAAATGCAGTATTTGTATTTAGCCAGTTATCCGCATCGACAAAAAACTTTTTAGTAGGATTCCATTTCGGGATTCTTGGGAATCGATTCTTCCTTCACAAATCACAAGGTTTGATCTCTTGGCATCGATTCCAATGCATTCGATTTGGTGATTTAGTATCGATTCCAAAGCATTCGATTAGGACGTTTCGCCGTCAAAATCCCTACAAGGAGGAGTGAACAGGAAATCAGCAGGAGATCAGGGGGGTAGGAAATCTCCGTGTCGGCGAAACGACCGAGACACCCTATAAGTGACATACTTTTACTGCAAAATAGGGGCCATCTACAAACTACAGTTGAACATTTTAGAAACGAAACTACCGTAAAACTTAGATTTTTTGAGGTGACAAGGACTACATGAAAAACTCCTCCAATCAGCCATGGTGTTGAGCTCGGTCAACTACGCTAATCCAGATACCTGTCATTGCTACTCATATCAGCGATGCCCAGAGGGGGCCCATCAGCTCTCATTTTGCGTTCAGATTTGTGATGTCAATGGTTTGAAAGTAACACTCCTACCAATCAATACTTATACCTAAATCAATACTTATTTATAAATTACCTTGAGTTATCTAAAAGATTATAAAAAATATTTCTTGGAGCCCCGAAATCAGGTACTCCTTCATACCTATTAGCTACGTAAAAAATAATCGTAGCACGAGTGTGTGACTCCCAGAAACACTTGATACTCAGGAATCAATACCTATAAGTTCCGTTTTAGCCAAACACTGCTTTATTGTTTAATAGAATGACGCGCTTTTTAACTTGTGGACGGTCCATTAAAAATATAAACCCTCATATCTCAGTGAATTTTGAAGATATCGAGACAGAATTTTTTCTATCTTATTGAGAAGTGAATGGAGAAAATTTTTTCCATTGGAAGTTTCAGTCTACGGGGGCCGTATAAAAAGTTATTTTCAGCATCTTCTAAAATAGACCCCCATGGAGTTGAAACTGGTCTCATATGATTCTTCACCTCATTTGAAGAAAATTCGCCATTGGAAGTATGGGTCTAGGGGAAATATTTTAGGAAATAGCCTATCGTGTTACAGGTGTTTTGAAACACCCTGTAGATGCAATTTGGAGTACTTTTTAAAAATTAATTGAAAATACTTTACCCAATCTAATTAAATTTTTTAGTGGTAAAATTGAATGAAGAAGACCTAATTAACCTTAAAATAGGATGATAATCGTTTCCAAGCAAATAGGTTGGTATTTATCAAGAATTTAAGGAACAAATTTTCCTTAAAATGTCCACTAGGGTGGTTACAAAAACATCAACTTCCGAATTTCTTCCGTGAGAACCCCCTAAAATATGACAATGGGCTAGAAAATAAGATTGGCAAAGTTTAAGCTCAATCGGATAATATTAAGACCCTCCTCATTGAGGTCAAATTTCAGAAAAAAGTGAAAAAACGTAGTGTTTCGCCCATAAAATCGAAACTATTCTTCCTAAAAATATCATTTATGTCTCATTTCATAGTATATTTTATTGGCTTGAAGTTAGATCCCCTAAACATTTTTTATTAAAATTTCTAGAGCGAAATATAAACATTTTTGTCAGGTAAGGTTGAAGAACTTCCTGTAAAGTTAGCTTTCGAGCAAACTCGTAAAATCTTCTAATTATTCAATTAAAAAGGTTTTTTTGAACTTTTTTTGAAGTTTTTGACTTTTTGCATCAATAAGGCTTCTTCAGTAAGAAGCATGGGGGGATTTAAGGGGGCTCATGAGGGGCAATGCCCCCCCCCCCCATTTTTTTCAGGTAATTCCGTTTTTATAATGGAATATCATGTTTCCAAAGCCATCAGGGACATCTTGCCCCCCCCAAATTATCCAGAGTGCCCCCCCAGGGTACACCACCTAAATCCGCCCATGGTTAGAAGTATTTTCAAAAGAATATGCAGCAAATAATTAATTTAAAGTAGTAAAATTAGCAGTAAAAAAGAGGAAACAGAAATGGGGGAAATAACATCAGGTAATCAAATATATTGAAGAAGATTAACATTTCGTCGTGGAAGATGCAATACCGCACATCTAACATCGGAAAAAGACACAGTTTGAAGTAGTTGTCGATTGTTTCAATTGGCAGTGAAATAAATAGCCAAATATGGTTTCGTATGGTTGCTGCTTAAATCGAGTTTAAACCAACACTAGCACATTTATTCATCACTAAAGTTATAACCCAGGAAAACGGTGCTAAAAAGTGACGTTTTAAAAATTTTCATATAGAAGTTTTTTTTTCGACGGTTTTATATGTTTTCGAGGGCGCTGATTACGAATATGAAGTTTGCTCCCACGTGGGGGGTCGGCTTCATATCGAAAATCGCAAAAAATCGATAATTTTTAGCTCTTTTTTCGATTCTTCGCTTTTATTTGAAAAACTATTAATTTCTCGAAGATAATTTCAATTACAAAGTTGAAGCACACAAAATTTCCTACAAAATGCACTATTCAACTTTGATTTTCTGAAGAGTGGTTTTGCCGCTAGAGCGCGCTGAAAAACATCGATTTTTTTTGCCTTTCCACAAAAATGAGGAAAACGCGCGCTTCTACCCTCTACAAAATGAAAACTATTCTTGTTATCAACAAACATTTTATACAACGTGAAAGAGCATTTAATTTTCTATAAATAACGTGCTTTACATTATAATTTTTTTGAGAAGGGGGAGGGAGTGAAGGAAAGATCGATAACAAAACTGTTGAGCCTCGCAGACCAAACAGACTTTTGCGGTTGTTAATCTGCAATTTTCTCTTTATTTCCGGTATATTACCAATTAAATGGGTTGTTTTTGATTCATTGATGAATAACCATGCTTAAAAAAAAATAAGTTTTTAAATTTATTTATGAAATATTGGGTGTTTTAGGCGAAATTTCAATCAATTTTTTTAATTCATATATTAAACTATGGGAGTGTTTTAATGAACGAATTTATATGTTTTTTGCATCGCTTAATCCGAATTTCAAGTTTATTTTAATTTTGAAAGTCATCTTCGCGTCAAAAATTGAAAAAGTTATTAAAATTTTGCTCTTTTGTTAGGTTTTTCATCGATTTTTGTAACAAATATTCATTTTAGGAAAAATAACTCAAAACCAAATTAATTAACGTAAAATTTCTTATAAGATGCACTGGTTTATTTTTATTCTGCGTGGAGCGGTGTACGTTTTATAGCGTTTTGAAGAAAAGCAATTTTCATGTTTTTCTACAAAAAAGTGATGAACGCTCGATTTCTCCCACTACAGGTTTAAATAAATTCGAGTTATCGACAAATAGTTTATGCCAAATGAAAGTACATATAATTTCCTACAAAATGCACTACTTAACTTTAATTTTATAATGAGAGGTATTTACGCTAGAGCGCGCTGAATTACAGCTGTTTCCTGACTTAACACAAAAACATGAAAATTGCTTTTCTTCAAAACGCTATAAAACATACACCGCTCCACGCAAAATAAAAATGAACCAGTGCATCTTATAGGAAATTTTACGTACAATAACTTGGTTTTGAGTTATTTTTCCTAAAATGAATATTTGTTTAGAAAATCGATGAAAAACCTAACAAAAGAGCAAAATTTTAATAACTTTTGCAATTTTTGATGCGAAGATGACTTTCAAAATCAAAATAAACTTAAAATTCGGATTAAGCGATGCAAAAAACATATAAATTCGTTCATTAAAACACTCCCATAATTTAATATATGAATTTAAAAAATTGATTGAAATTTCGCCTAAAACACCCAATATTTCATAAATAAATTTAAAAACTTATTTTTTTAAGCATGGTTATTCATCAATGAATCAAAAAAAACCCCATTTAATTGGTAATATACCGGAAATAAAGAGAAAATTGCAGATTAACAACCACAAAAGTCTGTTTGGTCTGCGAGGCTCAACAGTTTTGTTATCGATCTTTCCTTCACTCCCTCCCCCCTTCTCAAAAAAGTTATAATGTAAAGCACGTTATTTATAGAAAATTAAATGCTCTTTCACGTTGCATAAAATGTTTGTTGATAACGTGAATAGTTTTCATTTTATAGAGGGTAGAAGCGCACGTTTTCCTCATTTTTGTGGAAAGGCAAAAAAATCGATGTTTTTCAGCGCGCTCTAGCGGCAAAACCACTCTTCAGAAAATCAAAATTGAATAGTGCATTTTGTAGGAAATTTTGTGTACTTCAATTTTGTAATTGAAATTATCTTCGAGAAATTAATAGTTTTTCAAATAAAAGCGAAGAATCGAAAAAAAGAGCTAAAAATTATCGATTTTTTGCGATTTTCGATATGAAGCCGACCCCCCACGTGGGAGCAAACTTCATATTCGTAATCAGCGCCCTCGAAAACATATAAAACCGTCGAAAAAAAACTTCTATATGAAAATTTTTAAAAAGTCACTTTTTAGCACCGTTTTCCTGGGTTATTAAGCACTTCCAGGTACGGGTAATACTTAGGAGGGTGACAACTTCTGAACATCGCTTGCTAATCGAGTTTCTTATTCTCTTGCCCATATCGAGCATTTTTCTGCTTTTCAGAAAAGAATGTCCATCATTTCTATTAATTTTGTCTCAAATCATAGATATATAAAATACACATTATTAATATTTTTTTGTAAATAAGCACTTTTTCTGTTATCAGAATTAATTGTTTGATTACTTTATTTACTTTATTATTTGAGAACTTTATTTTCAATGCAATTCTTATGGGAAAATTTTTTTCTTGCCTCTTATCGGGGTATAAACCAAAAACAAAACATAGGAATATAAAAAAATTACAAAACTGTATACATTTTACTTACATTTTAATCACAATAAGTTTGTAGCAGGTAAGGTACCACGACATAATAAAGCATGCTTTATTTGCATTATTAGGGAACTTTACAAAGCTAATTAAAGGAAAAATAGGTACATGTAATAAAAAAGTAACACATAATCGAAGAGCCAGTAATATCTTTTTTAAATTAGTTTAATAATATTCGGAGGAATAGTCAAAACAAAATCGCACTCAAAATAAACCAATATCTTTCACGTTCTCAACCGGTTTGATAGAGATTGATTCACTAAATAAATACTATGACAGATCAAGAAAGATCGGCAACTTTTTTCTGAGCAATGTGAAAATGTGTCAAATCACAGCTTACTAGAGCTATAAAGATGTTTTAAAAATGCTTTTAATACTTATAGGTGCTAAGCCTGATCAAGTAATCAGATATCTAAGCATAAATTTTTGAAAAAATTTTGGTTTACAAAAAAAAGCACAGCCATATATTAAAACCTCCAAACGAAGTCGCGAAAACTGTTTGGCGAGAGAGAGGATTGGAATACTAAAGGTGCTTCAAATGTTAGTTGTGCTGTATTGCATCTTCCACGACGATTTATTTAATTAGAGAAAAAATTTGATCAGTAGGGTAAGTTGAAATAAATACAAACGAAAATAAACAGATAAGTAATTTATTTCTAGAAGAGGGAAAAGGAACTAATACGAACAAATTCAAAAAAGAAAACATCTGGAAGAAATAATACCAATTTACAACAAGTGGCTGAACTGCAAATGAAACTTTATTTTAAGTTAAAATTTAAAATATTCTTCAATGTTTTCTACAGAGTAATGAGATATTTTCTGCAATTCTCAAAAATTTTACAAATCTTATATTTAATTTAAGTAAATATAATTACATCTGTATTATTTTAAACTAAAAATTAAGATGGTAATATCTTAGATATGGTAGCTTTTGATGAGTCCGAAAAAATATGCCTACATTCTGATACAACTTGTATAACACAAACTGTCTCTGTTCTTCGTCTTTTGTCAAAGAAGAGTTAAAATCTTGGATTAGTTTTACTCCTCTCTCTGCAGTGTCATTAACAATTCTTAAAACTTTCACTATTTTTTGAGCTTTTAAATAATTTTCATTTTCACACCATACATAAGGCTCAGTATTTAAAAAATCAGTATCAATTTTAAACCGCTTAAAAATTTAGAGTTCTAGAAGAAACAAAATAATCGATTTCTTTATCCATTAATTCATCAACTTCTTGGAGGTTGAGTTTTACTTTCATTACGTCTCTTTCATCACGCTCCTCTTCTTCATTTTCTACCTGGGACCTTAATTTTACTACCATCCTTTCTTTTACTTCTTTTTCCAAAGTTTCTTCAAAAAATAAAAAGGCAACTTGCTCTGAGCTGAGGTACCATCCATAGATGGTTTATTAGTTTTGACAATGTCTCGTTTGCTGCCTCTTTATCCACTTTCTTGTATTCAACCAAATATCTTCACTTTTCCCCCCTGATTTTACTATCTTAAACTTATATGTTGTAGCATATTCTTTTGAAAATATCTCTAACTGAAACCTTTTTAATGCACAAAATGAAAAATACCAAGAGAAAAATCTAAAAAACTGAATATATTTTTCTTACATCGGCATTTCACTGACGAAGAGGGTTCAGTATACCCTCGAAACATGTCTGGTTTTAATATCTTTTAATAAATTATGTGCAAATGAAACGTGGTTTTTCAATTTTATCCTAATTTGCACAGTTTGCCATCTACGTTTGATATTGTTTCTCATCTTTTATTTTCGTTTGTATTTATTTCAGCTTATCCTACTGATCAAATTGTTTCTCTAATTAAATAAATGTTAATCTTCTTCAATATATTTGATTACCTGATGTTATTTCCCCCATTTCTGTTACCTCTTTTTTACTGCTAATTTTACTACTTTAAATTAATTATTTGTTGCATATTCTTTTGAAAATACTTCTAACCATGGGCGGATTTAGGTGGTGTACCCAGGGGGGGTACTCTGGATAACTTGGGGGGGGGCAAGATGTCCCTGATGGCTTTGGAAACATGATATTCCATTATAAAAACGGAATAACCTGAAAAAATGAGGGGCTTAAATCCCCCCATGCTTCTTACTGAAGAAGCCTTATTGATCCAAAAAGTGAAAAATACCAAAAAAAGTTCAAAAAACCCTTTTGAATTGAATAATTAGAAGATTTAACGAGTTTGCTAGAAAGCTAACTTTACAGGGAGTTCTTCAAACTTACCTGACAAAAATGTTGATATTTCGCTCTAGAAATTTTAATAAAAAAAGTTTAGGGAATCTATCTTCAAGCCAATAAAATATACTATGAAATGAGATACGAACGATATTTTTAGGAAGAATAGTTTCGATTTTATGGGCGAAAAACTACGTTATTTCACTTTTTTTCTGAAATTTGACCGCAATGAGGAGGGTCTTAATATTATCCGATTGAGCTTAAACTTTGCCAATCTTATTTTCCTGCCCATTGTCACATTTTAGGGGGTTCCCACCGAACTCTATAATACTTATTTAAAAATAAAATTTATAACTAGAGTAATACATAATGTTTTCTTTCATTTATTCAAACGTTAACGAAAGTAAACTTACAGAATTTGAGCACGCTTAGTTGGGTAGTTTACATAATAACATTTGCCTTGAACGATGTCAACGAAATTCAATTTCGAAAAGTTTGCAAAGTTTTGTACCTTCCAAACCATGCTTAAAATGATGTCACATTACACTGTAAAAAATAATCCTGTTAACGAAAGTAAACTTACAGAATTTGAGCACGCTTAGTTGGGTAGTTTACATAATAACATTTGCCTTGAACGATGTCAACGAAATTTAATTTCGGAAAGTTTGCAAAGTTTTGTACCTTCCAAACCATGCTTAAAATGATGTCACATTACACTGTAAAAAATAATCCTGCAAAAAAACAGAAATTTCTGGCAGCAAAAGTTGCCAGAAAAAATCTGTAGGTTGAAAAATCCTGTAAACAGAAAAAAGCTGTAACCTACAGGTAAATGCTGTAAAAAGGAACTTTCTGTCAAGTGGGCTACAGATTTTTCTGTTGCCTCTCAATAACTTTCTGCTTGTGCGCATGCACTTATTTTAGTAGAGTTTTTTTAATTTTAATTAATTGATATCCGGGGATAGAACCCGCGACCTACCGCATGCTAAGCACGCATGCTACCACTGAACCAAAGAAGATTCAGTATAACGTTGCCAATAGCTGTATTGGTTTTCAATGCAGTAAGTTTCTGTTTAAGTACAGATAAGCTAAAAAACTAGGTAAAAGCTGTTATTTTACATAAAATAAATAGAAGTGCGGTGGGAATGTTACATGACAGAATATCTCTGTAAACATAAAGTCACTGTTATTGAAATTTCTGTTTTTCTACAGTTTTTTTTACAGTGTACAATATTTGAGTTGTGAACAGTTGAAGGAGTTGAGCGTAAATCGGCATATGAAAACTTATCTTTTAGTTACTAAATTGATTAACTGCTACCACATCGCATTTGATAAGTTTGACAGATTTTATATCTACTACCACTTTCAAAAAGTTGATTTTACAAGTATAAACAAGTATAATTAAGTAGGTAGGCAACAATGGGAAAACCAAAAACCAGGGGCGTCATTTCAGCTTTTCGTTGGGGGGGGCAAGGAATTTTTTTAATGGGTCTGGACCATACTGTAACTGTTTTGCGGGGGTTGCCTCAACATCATTTTTAAAGTAATATCATGTCAAAATATGACAACATGAACTCCAAGGAAAAAAGGGGGTTTGGGGGTTCACCCTCAAGGAAAATTTTGAAAATTTGGATCTTAAAGTAGTGTTTCAGCTCGTTCTGAGACCCTTTGGGCTGCATCCAAAGAGAACAGTTTTTTGTAAACCACATGTTTCTCTTTTTCAAACTCTTTGGGGAGCTTCTAAAGAGAAAAGCTTCTTGTAAGAGGAATAGTTTTTAAGGGGGAAAACACTACATAAGAGACGTGGAAATTTTAGAGGGGGGCTGGGGGTCCTCCCCCAGAAATTTTTTGAAATTGAACCCTCAAAAGTAATGTTTTAACTCCTTTTGAGACATTTTGAGTTGCCCTCAAAGCTCCTTGTGGAAGTTACAAAATTTTCAAGGGACTTGCAGCTATTTTTCACATTACAGTGGAAACCTTGGGGGGGGGCGGTTGCCCCCCAGCCCCCTCTAAATGACGCCCCTGCCAAAAACATATGACTGATTCGTCAAAATCGAACAGAGATGCATCCGATTCATAAATGGAAGGAAATGCTCTGTTTAAAAGGTAAAATAAAACATTTTTAATTTTAAAACGTTCGTGAATTTTAAAAGAAAACCTTATGGAAAATGTTACTATGTCGGTCTTTATTATTATAATAGAACCATTGCATTGTAAGAGTCTTTAAAATAGCAGTCAAAATTCGTAGAAAATAGCCATTTGTGTCGAAAATAGATTCTAAATAGAGTGCTACACTTACGATACACATGGATTCATTTATTATTAAAATAGGTAGAAGAAAATAATTACAAAAAAAAACCCCGATCAATTTAGAGATAGCGGTTTGAAGAAAAACATCCGCTATCTAGCTAAGTATTAAGCGTATTTGGAGATGTCTTCATCGGAATGGTTTTTTTTACTTTTTGCACCCCTCATTTCCTCTTTGGCACGATATCCAACATAGTATCAGAAAATCTACTAATATTTGCCAGAAATATGCCAGTGAAAAACTTTGTTAGCACTTATTCGATTTATAGTTAATCATCAATCATCTTAATGATCTTTCACACTCAGACAAATCAATGAACTCTCTAAAAGCTATTTATACTGCATAGTCATTCGTATTAAACAGTGTATGCTATTCTGATTTCATAATTCTGACTTTAATACGTGAAATGTTAAAATAAATTTAAGTTGGGATGCATCCAGATATCATTAAAGAATAAATTTAACCTCTTATATGAAAGAAGTAGCGAGATCCTATTTGTTGAAAAGTTGATTTTTTTTCACAGAAGATGTTTATTTAGTTTGTTTATTTATTTCCATTTTTTATAGTTAAACCGTTTTGATTGGACAAAACTATAATATGGGAATTTTGTAAGGAAAAATCAAAACCTTGAGTTAAACTAATGTATGTTGAGATACTTTCGCTGGTAGAATTCCTTCCAACATTTAGCACCATAAGTTCATTTGGTTTGATTATAAATAGTTTTGTACTGTTACAAGACGCATATTGGCAGTATTATAACAAGCAGTCATATTTGATTCCTTATGTTTGTCTGTAGGGCCAAGGAAGACTTTAAATAAAAAATTAGTGGGATATTATGCTGACCAAAAAGGGAAATTGAAGGCGTGGTCTCAATTAGAGAGCCTGTATACGAGAGAGGCGACAACTCAGTATAGCGCGCGCAGATCGGTAAACAGGTTTTCTGTTCGCCACAGCCGGTTCCCTCCATAGGATTAGCATTGGACTCGAGACAAGCGGCATGATACAGTTTGGACAGAACTGGATGCGCAGAGACACTTTTAAGCGAGTTGTCGTCAGTCTCAATGACATACCTGATACAAAAATGATCGGTTCTCTGTATATTCTGCTCGAGATAGTAAACGTTAGAAAGGAAGTTGAGATCGTGAAGAGGATCTTAAAGGCTCCTCTTATTATTTATCAGAAGAACATAGTGGGGTTTCGACAGCAGGATTACAGCGTAATATGAAAATTGCAAAAAAGGTGAGGTTTTTTGGCTCTCAAATAACATATTTATACTGATTTTAATATAAACCCTCTATTTAAACTGTTAACATAATTTTCAGACTGCCAAAAACAAAAATAAATACAAAACATTAGATGATATGTACTTGTGGTAAAAATATTTTTGATCTTATTTTTAACCCTTTATTTAACAAATTAATTTCGGCGCAAGTTTAG
This sequence comes from Tetragnatha versicolor, assembly GCA_024610705.1. Taxonomy (NCBI): domain Eukaryota; kingdom Metazoa; phylum Arthropoda; class Arachnida; order Araneae; family Tetragnathidae; genus Tetragnatha; species Tetragnatha versicolor. The sequence goes on from JANDEH010000001.1 coordinate 63,266,496, forward strand.
TACTGGTGATGCGCCAAGTTTTTAGCGATAAAAATCACTATATAGTTATCCCAACTAATGTTAAGTGAATTATATGGCTTCCAAATATGGCGCCAAATAGCCAAAACTCGCCAACCACCAGCAGTTCTAAACTTGAGCCAGTGGTACTCACAAGTACCGTCGGTAAATAAAGGGTTAAGTGACAGGATAACTGATTCTGATCGGGAACGATTGATCGAATGTTGGATGTTCGGAAACAACTGCGAGGCCGTAACCTCATATTTCTTTCTGTCGTAGATCAGCGGTGCTACTTCGAATTAACGTTTTAGGTATACGATTAAGAAAAGGCAAAGTTATTTTATTAGCTAAAAAGCCTTTAAATTTCTTATAGTACTAAAGATTTATTCTTCCTTAAAACGGGTAGAGGAGGGATAACCGAAAGATAGTTATGTATGATAAATGTTTTATTAGTTAACTTTGATTTCTGTTATGCGTTGGGTTTCATGTCTTAATGAGGAAGGTTTTAAATTCACTAGCAAACACAAAAAAGGAAATAAACATCATAAGAAGGAATTGAAATATACAGCAGCAATAGGGGGAAACAAAGTTGCAAGTTTTTTCGCGCCCCTGACGGCTTTACATAGGGTGGGTTGGGGTAAAATGGGTCAATTTTGGGTACTTTCACATTCCAAGATTTATTTCATCAAAACTATTACTTTTTAAGGATTTCTTTCAATTGAATCTTGACATTACAATCCTTCAGAACATTTTCATCTAATTTTATCAAATATTTTTTAGTTATAAGTTGGTTAAACTTAGCATCAAAAGTAATGACCTATTTTACCCCAACGTGGGGTAAAATGGGTCTCATTGCAAAAAGATGTCTAAAATATATTTATTACTAAATATACATGAAAATAAGAAAAAGGCAATCGGCTAAGCCGTTTTATATGAAGAAATTTGTTTTAAGTTGTACTTTATTGAAATTGTAAACGTCCGAAGCTACATTTGAGCATTGTTCAAATGTAGCAATTTAACTTCATTTGGGGAAAAAATAAACTTGTTTGACAGTTCAATGTATATTTGAAGGAAATAAGTTTAAAACCTTGTTTTTACTTAATACAGAAGGCCTCCTAACTATGACCTATTTTACCCCAAGTACAAAATATTGTTATAAAAGATAAAATATTTTATATTTTTCTAAGCTGATTGGCTTGAAATGTCTCTCAGACTTTCTTTTATGGAAAAATATCACAAAAGTCTGCTGTAATTTATTACAATATATAGATATTTGGAAGTTGGTAAACCCTGTTTTTTCAACAACACCATTTACCGTTCAAATTAAATATTTTTTCAGTGCTCAAATTCATTAATCTAAATTTTTGAGAGTCGGAAAATGTGACCAACAGATAAAAGATTATTGTAAAAAAAATGGGTGAAAATAATTCAATTTAAATTTGATTTATATCGAGATAATTAAAACTGACCCATTTTACCCCAAGACCCACCTTACTTAATTTGGAATTTTTTTGGTGAGTGGGGATGAGCTTATGATGGTATGTATTGGATAGATTGTAGGTAACACTTAACAAATTTCAGATGATAAACCTCTAACCGTACCTCTTTTAGTATAAGTAAGTTTTACTTAAAATGGGGGTCTGGGATCCACCTCCACAAGAGCGCTTAGAATTTTGACAAAATATTGTGTTTTAACTAATTTTTAGATATTAAAGCGATTTATGAAACATTTAGTCCCCGTAATCCCCGAGGGGGGGATTTCAGAATACCCTTACCTACTTAAATAGGAACTTCTCTCTTTTCATCATTCAAAACTACTTTAACATTAGTTTTTCACCCAAAAAAAAGTTCTGAAGTTACTTTTGGGGGATATTTGGGGGTTCTTCAGAAGGTTGCGTTAGCCCCACAAAAGGACACCACGGGCTGCCAGTTGGAAATCCCTGGTCTAGTCTTTCTTTCAATCAATGTCAAGCACAAAACATACGGTTTAAAAGCTCTTAATAAACCATCTGGAAGGCTGTCCGCACCATTCCTCCCTCTAAACTCCCCCCGAACTTTTCCCCCTCCAGGGGGCGCTGCGGGCATCTCCACCCCTCGCATCCCTTGCTCCTCTTCCTCCGTCCGGAGTCTTCCGACTGAGCCGCATGGAGTGAGACGGGCTCGTGCGGAGACTGACCACTAGCAGCATGGCGGACGCAGAACTAACCCCCGATGAGCCAGCGCTCAAGTACCACTTCCCCCCATCGACCAACCTAGTCATTGGGATTTATCTGCTCACCATTGGTAAGTTTTTATATTGCATTTTTATGGAGAAGGGAAATATATGGGATGAGTGTCAAAAATTGACACTAATGAAGAAGAAAATTGAAGAAAACTTGTTTATTGTTGCAACTTGTTGAGAATAAGGAATTTTTTATTGCGTAAAGCGGTCTGAGCATGATTCGTATATTCTTCGTGAACAGCTATAATGTAGCAATCCGGATTTTTTTGCTGTTCGAGGTGATTCCTTAGAGCAGTGGTTCCCAAACTGTGTACCGCGGCGTCTTGGGGAGCCGCGAAGTCCTTTCTTGGGGCACTGCGAAGTTAACTGCAAGTTCACGTTTGCTTCTAATCTAGAACAACATCCCATATAATCCAAAACCCAGTTTCGGATTAATTTTTAGAGTACTATTTTCCAAAATTTTTATGAGAGTGTTTGATCACCTATAGTTAGGAGAGACAACATTAGAATTGATTAAAAATTCTTCTCACTTTCTAAAATGATGGCATTTCCTTGTATATACCACGTTCCAATTTATTTCTCTTAAATTAATAAATTAATACAGTTAACTTGTAGTTCTAAAAACATTGCAAAGGAAATTTTCATTTACCATAATATATTGATAAAAAATTGAGAAAATTAGAAGATATTTGGAAGTTGGTATATTTTTATTTCCTTTAATTTAATGGGTATCACCAAGATAAAAATGGAAAATAAGTTTTTTAACGCTGTCGAAAATTAAAAAAAAGGTTTATTTTTTTAAAGTTTACTCTTTTTTATTAGAGGTGCACCGTGGAAACACTTTTAGTCAGTAGAGACGCAGTGAGTTGAAAAAGTTTGTGAACCACTGCCGTTTACTGAAATCGCATATGAGTTGTTAGAAGGTAACTCAGTGCGAAAGGCGAATTTTGTTAGAAAAACAGGAGTTATATTGTGCAAAGTGTGTTTATTTTCGATGTGGATTTTTTATGTAGATGCAATGATGTAGACAAGCATTAGAATATAAAATATTTTAGCGCTTTATAAGAAATTTAAAAAGCAGGACAATAAAAGTTTAGAAGTAGTACTAAACATTGGAGTACTTAAATATTGAACACTTTTATTAAGTATTTTGTGAGGGTTTGATCAAAAAACTCACATTCTCTATTCTACCTTAGTTATAAATCAAACTTATTGGTACATCGTAAGTTACTCCGTGTTGTTGCGTGATTTCATGTATTGCATTTAATTTAACATTAAACCGAATAAACCGCCCAAGTTTCCTACTTCTAAAAAGACGATTGAAACTTTATAATAGTTATTTTTTCCCCACAATTTCGATATAGTCACTTTTAATCGTAATTGAGTGCCAATCTCTAAAGGTGTTTGAGAAAGAGAACCGCATGTCGTAATAGTTTAAAAGAGTGATATGTCTTCTGTTTGTGAGAGAAAGTTGCTGTGTCAAGAAGGAAGCACTTCAAGAACCGTCTCAAAGATTCCTTTGAGATGAGCTCACTAACTGGTGTCTAGTGTTGAAACTTTCCCAATGCGTTAATGGAGTTTGTATTATTAAGAATTTATCAGTTTAAATAAGAATATCTGAAATTTTGCTTGTAACAAAAACAAAAAGCAGCTTAAAAAACAGTTAAAAGGAAGTTATAAGAATTAAAATCTTAATTTGAGATGAATGTTCACTTTTTTTTTCAGCAGATTTAAAAATTCATACAGATTTATGTTTTTTTTCGATTCAAATTATGGTGGAAAAAATTGGTAAAAAATAATTGGTATATTATTAAATACGTTCTCTGAAATTATTCGCTACTTATAAATGAGTTATCCAGTAATGTTTTTTTAAATAAAATATAAGCCTACTTTTGGATTGAAATGATTTATTCCCATTATTTCATTTCTACTTAAAAAGCTAATTACACCAATTAACTTAAAACATATATTTGTTATGAAACGACTTTGAGCATCTAATTAACTACTTCCTTTCTTCTTAACACTCACAGAAAAGTGTGGACGAAAATTCAAACAATTAATAAATGATGATTTGCTAAACACTTGTCAAGGTACATTTCTAAAACTAAGAATAACGAGCATCTTAACAATGCACATCTTCCATTTAGAGTAGAATGTAATATGACTGACTCCCTTTTCACCATTACTCATGGTTAGGGAATATTTTACTTTAACATTTCTATTCCTGGAAGTCATTTTTCAAGTTGTTTATGAATATTTTCAGCTCACAAACCGCACTTACATGTCTCCGTCAACTATAGCCTTCCGACAGTACGGTTAAAATATTTTTATAACACATTTTGAACCTGAAATAAAGGTAACGTGAGATTAGAATTGTTTATAAGTCCTACAGTAAATTCTTAAGTTATATCATGTCTTGATTTGTAAAAATATAAGTTGACGAAAATTCCTACATGTTTGCGATCTTAATATTTTTCTTTGAAAATCTTTAAACTATTTAGATAGCATAACAATTACCACTTATATTCTAACAAAAAATAATCAAGCAAAAATAATCGGTGCAGGGTTTGATAGTTCATTATAGATTCGATACTAGAATCTATTATAGTTTTTTAAAATTAAGTTATAGTACATGGATCATGGATTAAAAAATACTATTTCAGTGGTTTTTAATACATGATCAATAATACTGATAATTAATACTTTCTCAAACTTAACAGGAGAAAAATAGTATCTTTATCTCTTGCATAGTTTTGCTAAATTCAATTGTTACACAATTAGTAAAAATATTTTCCCACATTTAAATAAAAGCCTTTTTAAACCAAAGACACATACATCCCTTACCTTTTTGTTAAAAATACACATACTTTTTTATAGTATACCTATAGTTCTTACTTTCTTTATTAATGTACTAGTTTAAATTGTATTACCCATTCATAAAATTCAAAGAACTTGCCATTTATTTATTTTGAGCTTTCAGTAAAATTTCGACTGTAGAGACAAAGGAAGATCCTTTTTTGCATCAAAATTACCAGATACGCGTGTTTTTAAAACAGCAGAATTCAAAACCAGAACTGAAAGAAATTCTATCATACTATTCAGGTTTATTGAAGTAGACAGATATTTCAACGTATTTCTGCAGGTAAACTAAAAGAAAGAAAAAGCTTTTCCCTTTTCCAACAGAAAAAGAGAAGCAAAGTGCAATCCCAAATGAATATAAATATATTTTAAAAAATTCGCGCTTAAAGCCCCATACAGATTTAATCCCGAAATATTAATGCAAAAATTTTTATTTAAAATGACTTATTATATTATATCTTCAACTGAAAGTAACTTTTACAAGTATACGAAATGTTAAGTGACCGATTTTCCTAATCAAAATACCGAAGATAGTGAATGGGACTTGTTCATTTAAGCATAAGATTCTAGACCAGCGGTTCCCAAAGTGGTCCATATGGACCCCCAGGGGTCCACAGCAACTTCCAGGGGGTCCACGGGCATGAAAAGGAAATTTGGGGGTCCACAGAGACTTCAAGGGGGTCCACAGCGACTTTCAGAGGTCCATGGGAAAATGTCATTAAAATGAAAAATTTTTATGCGCTTCAAATTTTTTTTCTTTTTTATAATCTAATTATAGTAATATGAAAAGTTGGTTATCATCGAGTCCTCGCAACGCTAGCAGGGGCGATGGATCTATCTCTCGTATTGCGGTGGAGCGAGAACCCTTTTTTTTCCATTTCATAAATTAAAACTCAATTTACGTAATGTGTAATTTTATTTCTTTTCATAGTTGAACTTCATTAAATTTTGTTTGTTAACATGCCATATATTGATTTAATTATTTCTAAAATTTTAGGATTTGGGGAATGAATAAACTCACGCATAATTCATTAACCGTGACAAGTTTGCGATCAAAACTTTATTGATAATAAAATTTTTTGTGCCGTGAAATGTAATTATATTAAAAGTTTAGATTTGTTTTTAGTTTCAAACTTTTTAAATGTTTGATTTTTATAATTTCTTTAATATTGTTGTGTAACCATTTCAATGACAAAAATAAAAAAAAAGATTTTTTTAAAAAACATGAAAAGTGTGAAATCAAATGCTTATCAATGCACGAAAAAACACTTGAAAAAATGAAAAAATTTATGAGTGGTTTAGAAATATCAAACATAAGATTTTTAGCTACTTTTTGAACGGTCCCTAAGACAGGGGGTCCACGGGGTACGAAAAATATCGTCAGGGGGTCCACGGGCCAAAAAAGTTTGGGAACCCCTGTTCTAGACAGTAAATAAGACGTTCGAACAAAAGTTCTATGGAGTGAAAGATATTTGTTCTGTTCCGTTTGATCAAACACAATCACTGTTAATAATAATTGGAAATATATGTGATGAATATGTGAAAACGAAGGAGTGCTTTGTGAATTGTAGTGATTACTACATAGTATATTATTATATTCTAATCCCTTTTATGTCATGTTCTTCGTGTTGAATTTTGTTAAATTCTTTATCAGTCATGATTTATATCAGTAATCTAATGGTTAAAATTTTGCCCTTATATTTTTTCATTGACGTCGTAAAAAACCTTCCTTATGCTTCTATAAGGAAGCATGAGGAATAAGAAAAAGTAAAAGAAAATCCTATAATCTGAGCAAAAATATTTACCTACTTAAGCGAGTAAGTTTTTAAAACAAGAATGTATTGTATTTTTTTACCAATGTTTTTTTTCTATAGAACAGTAAAAACTGTAACTTTTGCTTTCATTATTACCACTTTATTATTTTAGTACTTGAGAAAGTTATGTACTTAGTTTTAAATAAAATGATTAAAATAGGCGTAAAAGTTTAATTAAGATATTGATATTGAGTATAAAAATATATATTGGATGACGGTGATAAACACAGCCAAACACTATTACTAGTTTCTTATTTTTCCCTAATTATTAATTTTTTTCTGATATTTTTTAAGGTTTTTTCTGGCTAATAGATTAAACTAAATTATATAGGGATGTAGTTCGTTTTAAAATAAAAACAATAATATTTTACGACAGTTTTTCGTCTTTTATCTCAATAAACTCAAGTTTTTTAGTTTCTCCCGGTTTACTCTGTTCAGGTCTGCTGATCAAAGTTGTACGTTTGACGACCTTTTTAGCTTTAAAAATTATATAAGGACTGTATATTTCAGGAATTTCAGGTGATTTTTCTAACGGATCACGTAGTAATTATTCATTCTTTATTTCTTCTCTACATTTAGTATTTCACGATTACGAAAAGTCAATTTAAAAGTGTTTAAATTTTTAAAGTTACTCTTAACATTTCTTAGTTTGATCTAAAAAATAACCTTATTAAGTTATTAAACTGCCCAATAACAAGTGATCAAAGCTTTTAAATCAATCAAACACTTTAATTTGCCCGAGTGAGTACTTTAAATACCGAGAACATATAATTTTCTCTGTTTTACTCTGTATTTCATGTAAAATTCTACTCACTATACACAGCAATGAAATTCCACCATACAGTAATTGCCGTTAAAAACTTTAGTTTCTGACTCCCCCAAATCAAATAAACTGTAGAGTCACTCCGGAATGAATCACGTAGGCATGGAAAAGCCCAACACTGCGCGAGAATCCTTAATGCCCTTAATTAAACCATTAAGAGGAATTTAATATCTTTTCCAGGCAAAGCTTTTTATGCTTGTTAAAGAGGGCTTCCGTTCGCCTTTTGAAAACGGCCCATCCTCGCTTAATTAGTGGAGGGGATATCGAATTTGTTTTTGATTCCGATGAAAAACCGTCCGTCGCATATTATTATAAACAGTCACGTAGGGAGATTTTTTTTTGAAATTGGATTGTTGTTTGGGAATTTTAAAAGTAGTAATTGCTGTGGATCTAATAATAAGGATTATGTGTCAGATTTTGTCAGCATGTGTCAGATTTTCAAAAAACAAACAAGTGTTCCGTATGGTTTTTTTGTATTTTAAAACAGTAACAGATGGTAGTCAGTTTTTCAAAAAAATGTACAGGTAATTAAATATTTTAATTTAAAAGTCGAGAAAAAAACACGTGACTGAAAACGTTTATTGTTTAAATCGTACGATGACATCAACAATCATACCATTGCTTTCCAACAATGTTTATCGTACGATGACGTCACATCCCAAACTCTTAGCGTTGTCGCGCGCTTTTAAAAAGGGGATTTTCCTTAATTTTTTTTGCAATCAAAAAATTTCTACATTGGCCTCAAATTTTTTTTTTGAAATTGGATTGTTGTTTGGGAATTTTAAAAGAAGTAATTGCTGTGTATCTAATAATAAGGATTATGTGTCAGATTTTCAAAAACAAACAAGTGTTCCGTATGGTTTTTTGTATTTTAAAACAGTAACAGATGGTAGTCAATTTTTAAAAAAATGTACAGGTAATTAAATATTTTAATTTAAAAGTCGAGAAAAAAACACGTGACTGAAAACGTTTATTGTTTAAATCGTACGATGACATCAACAATCATACCATCAACTCCATTGCTTTCCAACAATGTTTATCGTACGATGACGTCACATCCCAAACTCTTAGCGTTGTCGCGCGCTTTTAAAAAGGATATTTTCGTTAATTTTTTTTGCAATCAAAAAATTTCTACATTGGCCTCAAATTTTTTTTTGAAATTGGATTGTTGTTTGGGAATTTTAAAAGTAGTAATTGCTGTGTATCTAATAATAAGGATTATGTGTCAGATTTTGTCAGCATGTGTCAGATTTTCAAAAACAAACAAGTGTTCCGTATGGTTTTTTTGTATTTTAAAACAGTAACAGATGGTAGTCAATTTTTAAAAAAATGTACAGGTAATTAAATATTTTAATTTAAAAGTCGAGAAAAAAACACGTGACTGAAAACGTTTATTGTTTAAATCGGACGATGACATCAACAATCATACCATCAACTCCATTGCTTTACAACAATGTTTATCGTACGATGACGTCACATCCCAAACTCTTAGCGTTGTCGCGCGCTTTTAAAAAGGGGATTTTCGTTAATTTTTTTGGCAATCAAAAAATTTCTAGATTGGCCTCAAATTTTGGGGAGTTGCTTATTTTTCCAAGAAGAATCGATTAAAAAAATAAAAAAATCATGCAACTTCCTCATTACACGATTTTTAGAGATAGGTAATTTTTAAAAATTGATTTTTATGATTTCTCATATAGTATTATGGGGAGTTTTACGATTGTAATTAACGAGAAACATTTACTCAATTAGTATGAGTTGCGTGATTTCACAGAAATACTTGATGGGTTATTGAGTTTTAAGAGAAAATATATTTCGTGCAGCAAATGAATATTGAGAACGTTTTCTTCAAAAGAGAACGTTTTCTTCAATTTTTATCAGTTAAGAAAGAGTGGTTTATAAACTTTTGTAACAGAAATTGTTACAGTTACAACTAAATATAATTAAAATTGATTTACAGATTTGTATCATATTTAAAACCAGTTAATTAGAATTGTGATAGGGTAGAGCTTTTCTATGTGATATAAACGAAAACATGTAAGACAAACTTTTGATTAAAAAGACGAATGTTACTTCCCGAATACATGTTTTTTTTAATAATTTATAGTTTTTAGACCCATTACTGCAAAAATAATTTTTGCTTGTCTTGTGTATATTTTTAAAGCTTATAAAATGAATAATAAAAAGTATTTGTAAATTTTATTATATTAATTATATACAGAAAACATGTAAAATAAAAATACTTTATTTATAATTAAATTCGTTGAACAATGAATTGAATACAGACTTTATGTTTTAGAAATGCTATATATCGATATCAGTTTTGAACTTAAGTATCAGACTAAAAGAAGTTAATAACATAAAAACAATTAAGACAAATCCGTTTCAATTCAGTTTAGAATTTTTATCGGATTAATATTAAACTGTAACTAAAAAATTAAACATTGGTCACAATAAAAAATCATCAAAGATAGCATAGTCCAAAATATCCCCCTGAAGTCCCTATCTATGCTACAAACTAAAGTAAGCACAGCACGATCCATCAAAAGTTGATATAAAAAGCAAATGTTTGGGAAAATATCCGCACTTAGTAAGGACATCGTTAAAGGAATTGATTGCAAGTAGGAGAGTGTTCAATTTCAGAGCTGGAGGATCGAGTTCCATTTTGGAGGGGAGCAGATGAGTTTCTTGTGTCTTCTCAAATGAAACTCTGGTGACAATAATTTTCGTATCATGAAATACGAGCTTAGGGGAAATTTATTAGATAGATGTTACTGTTCCTTTGATTCCCTAAGAGGGGCTAACATCTCCTTCTCAGGAACTCGTAAAAAGTTATATTGGTTTCTCAATCAGGTATTATATTCTTTCTACTGCTAGAATTAGACGGCGTTTTTGAAGGAAAAGCCTTTTTGCAAAGAAGAAATATATTATTTTCGTAACCGCTCCTTTGATTTATGTTTGGAGACCACTACTGAATTTGTTTTTAAAATTAAAACTGTGAATCAAATCAGGATTTTATTTACGCCTCGGGAGGGATAAATACAGAATTTTCTGTCATCTATTCAGAATTGGCAATAATAATAATAATAAATTGGTAAGCTGGTTAGATAAATTGGTAAGCAAGAGTAATGAAATTGGTCTGAAATAAATTGACAAGATGTTTTGGCCACCAAATAATATAATTATCCAAACTAAACAATCAAAAATTATACCTTGATTGGTGGCAGCAAAAAAAATTTAGCGACATTTGAATATTTGGCGTTTACAACAGCTTGGCTATGTTGAACAGATTATAAAAAAGAAAAGTACCACATTTTCTTTCAAATAACAGATTATTTAAACCTACGAATTTCAAACGAATCTCATTCCCTAGATGAGTAACCTAACTTTAAGAGAAAAAATATTCAGCGTATTTAAAAACTTTAAATTCTATTATATTTATTCTAATTTGTATCTACTTACTCTTCGTTTGTAGTAGTAGAGAATAATTGTCTGCAAACTATAAACTTAAACACCTTTCCACTTACGTGATATGTCACGTACCGGCAATCATATGAGACCAATTGTACAGTAGGGTGGAACGAAAAAACGAATTTTGTCAAATCGTTTAGTGATAGGGCGCAAAATTTGCCTTAAGCCATCAGTATCAATAGTTAAAAATTTTAAAATGATCAAAAAATATCTTGAGGTGCCTCAAAGCCCTTAAAGTTTCGAAAAAATGCTGTTTTTTTACAAAACAACAAAAAATCCAATGATAATATCATTACAATTTTTTCATTATTTTTTTATGAGGAACTACTGTTATTCTCAATATAATATTCCAGGTTTCATTTTTTATCACCCTTTTTTTTGGTAGTAATATTTTTATAACGTCAAATAAATTTTGTAAAGTTGTTTTTTCTGCATTATGGAAACATCAATAACTCTAGAACTATCAAACCTAAAAACGTGAAATTGGATTCCTTTTGTCCGATATTTTTTCTCTTTACAGTGGTATGCATCATTGACAATCCCCTTCCAAAAAAAATTTAATTTAAAATAAAATGTGAAAAAAATTTAAATTTTTTATTTTTTATTTTTATTATTATTTTTATAGTTTTTTTTTATTTTTATTTATCTATGATAAACATTTTTACCAAGTTTCAAGTTAAAAATCTAATTTAATCGTGCAGAAAAAATACAATTAATCGAAATTTTAGTAGGTTTTTAACACCCCTTATCAAAAAACAGAAAAAGAACGATTACACTCAACAATGAAAAAATTTCCTTGATGAAAATAGTCATTTCTTATAGATTTTGGGTCGCTGAATACGAAAATCACCATTAAAATTCTCATTTGACTCAGGATTTTCGGGGAACAGCCCCTCCCCCTTTTTACGTTTTCGACGACTTTATAACTTAAAATTTTGATTTTCAGGGTCAAAAAGCATTGCTTTAGTCTTAAAATTGCCCCCCAGGGGACAAGATAGGTGCAAATTAATAAAATATGATAATTGTATAACAAATGGATAGGTTTAAGGGGTAATTACCCCCTAAAAATGCAAAAAATTAGCTAAAAATTATACAGATTTTTATACGCTATTTTTTCATCTTATTTTTACGCAATTCAAGTTTGAAGGGTCCTAACCCTTCCCGAAAGACCTAAATTTGATGGCAATATGCACCAATGATTTTTACTAAAAGCTGTTGAGATGAGAGCGCCCCCAAAGCACCCATGGAAGGATTCAATGCCGCACTTGGAGTTAAACTGTGCTGTACAAAAAAATGTGAAGCCACTAACTGAATTTCAGCTTATTCTTGTGTAAAATGATCTGCTGAATTCAAATATAACACCCATTTTCCTCCATCACCCTCAGTTTTTAAAGGGATGCCCCCTAATTGTTATCCACAGCCGTGCATCTATTAACATCTTGAAACATGGAATCCTCACTCCCTAAAACCGGTCAGTTTTTAAATAACTGAAGAGTTTCTACTAATAGATAGGTAAGGATAGACCCAAAATATAAGGAAAACGTCCATTTGTAATCTTTTCAAAATCATCAATATTAATTCCTGAGCTCGCGAGCGCCTTCACGATTCTGGAAGTCTTCCGAACTCTTCCGCGGGGGCTTCTGGGAGGCTAACACCTCAGCCGCTTTTAGTAAAAATTATTGCTGCATATTGTCATCCAATTTGGGTCCTTGGGGAAGGGTTAGAACCCTTCAAACGGGAATTGCGTAAAAAATAAGACGAAAAAATAGCGTATAGGATCCTCTATAATTTTTAGCTATTTTTTGTATTTTTAGGGGGGTAGCTACCCCTTAAACCTATCCATTTGTTATAAATTTATCATATTTCATTAATTTGAACATTTCTTGTTACCTGGGGAGCAATTTGAAGACTAAAACAATGCTTTTTGACCCTGAAAATCGAGTTTAAAGTTATAAAGTCGTCAAAAAACGTAAAAAGGGGGAGGGGCTGTTCCCCGAAAATCGTGAGTCAATTGAGAATTTTAATGGTAATTTTCGTATTCAGCGACCGAAAATCTATAAGAACTGACTATTTTCATCAAGGAAAAAATTTTGAAGGTCAACAATTATTGTTTGAATTATTGTAGCAGAACCATAACTACGTATAAAATTCCTAAGGTATAACAAGACAAAAACAGTAAAAGCTTTAGCGTAATTGTTAAGAATTCATATTTTATATATAGTTGGCAGACCCCTGAGAATTACTTAACTTAAACTACAATCTGTAAGTAATTTTGATCAGCATTTAGTGAAAGTATTTAATGCTTTTAAAAGAAAACTTTTAACTGAAAATGTTTATTAATGAAGCACTTATAGCTGAAATTAACTAGAATTATACAATTTTTTAGTAATTTGTGATAATCTCAAAGCATTTCTTGATTGGTACAAAATTTTTACAGGTTAATAACTTTTTTCGGTTAAAACTTTTTTAAATATTTTTTTGGGAAATTGTGAAAAAAAATTGAAGAGAAAGGTAACAAGAAGAAAGGAAACAAAGAGAATAAAATTATGAACAAAATGGGCTCCATTTCTTGTTTTTAAACTGAATAGTTCCAGAGTTATGTCTCCTAGTAATGCAAGAAAAACAACTTTACAATATTTGCGTAACTCTAAAAAAAAATATTTCTCTCAAATGAAGGGCGATAAAAAAACGAACCTTGTGCCATTATATCTCTGATAGTAGTAGTTTCACATAAAAAAATCATGAAAAAAATTTAAGTGTTTAATCTTTGGTTTTTTTGTTGTTTTGTAGAAAAAGTGACAATTTTTTGAAACTTCAAGGCTCTTGAGGCACCTCAAGATATTTTTTGAACAATTTCAGATTTTCACATATTGACACTGATATATTAAGGCAACTTTTCCGCACTATCACTAATTGAATATTCGAAAAAAGTTTTTTTGGCCCTTTTTCGTTCCACCCTATTGTACAGTCGGCTGCAAAAAAATCGAAACAGAGACGATTGTGAGTGATTGGTTGGGGTTAGAAGGATACTGTAAACGCCAATTATCATGATTTAATGTCCTCTTTGAAACAAGCTTCAATTTAAGTCCTTAAGGGGCCGTCTACATATTAAAAGAAGCACCAACTTTCGTTTTTCCTATGGGTGACATCAAAGATTATTCCCGATTCTGAAAGAACACCCCCTAAAACCCCCCAAAACCAAGTTTCGTGTTGTTTGGCCCACAAACAAAGCCAGGAGTGGGGGTTGAAGTTCGTTGAATTTACGTTGAAATCTCGTTTTTCATAGATTTTGATCCTTACAACCGTTAACCCCGCGCACACTGAAGGAAATTTCAATTAGAAAAATTAGAGCCAATCTCTTACCGCCAAAGACATACAGCTTATGAAAATTACGGTAACCTTACGGTAACCATAAAAATTGTTAGACACATTTATTATTAACACCTTGCTGAATGTAACCGTGTGGCATAACGGTTAGTGTGCCTGTTCGCTAAGATATAGCATCAAGTTTGAATCGCACACCTAACGTGAGCTTTATTTGCTTGTAGAAGTTTGAAGATGCCTTGAATTTAATTAACTAAAAATGTTTTTATATTTTTACAATATTCATTTCAGTAAAAGACAAAATCAACCGATGTTTTGTGAGCATGTAATATGTATTTTTTAATTTTGATATATTTTTAATTAAAAATTTAGTTACCTTTGTAAAGTAATTTAAGAAATTAAATAACTTTACATACAATTACAATTTTTTTAGATTAAAAGATTAGGAAACAATACTTTACGATGTTTGTCTAAAAATTTCACTTGCATTAAATTTGAAATATTTTTGAATTATATGAATAAAATTTCAAAACAAAAAAGAGTATACTATACAAATTAGTTCGTTACATAGATTTCACAAAAATAATTTTGTTTTAAATATAAATCTAATTTTAAGAAAAGTAGCTCCACTTAATAATGACGGTCTCATCTTACATACATTGTCTAAAAGGAATTCAACGTTTTGGTTTATCTTTAATATTAAATGTAATCAAGATATAAATTAACTAAACATAATTCGGTATCACACAGCTTTCACATATATTGCCCTCCCCTTGGACTACCACCCCATTTTTACATATAACAGGATTATCCAAGGGTTGCACCAGCCGCTTACCCCTTAGTGTTTTTCAGAGTTATAGGGGGAAGTATTTAAGAAATACTCTTTGCAGCCGGTGCGGTTAATGCTCTGAATGAAGGTAGACTCACATAATTAACTAATAATAAATAAAATAGTGGTGACTACAAAAGAAAATATTAACACTGCTATAAAAATTTAGCAACCACTTTAAATTTAATATTCTTTCTAATAGGTAATAGTGAATAAATCTTCACAGCCTGGAATATGGAGCACAGCAGATCCACCTGCATGTGTTATCAAAGATAGATGGGTCCTAAATTCTTACTGGCATCGTGTTTAGAAACTAATTTAGAATATTTTAAAACTGTTTGATTGGAGGGTGAATGAGTTTAACTGGAAATAGGGACTTCAGCAGTTTGTGTTTGAAAATTTAAAAACAAATTGTTTAAGTCCCTGTATCCACTCTTCAGCCCTCTATAACCATTTTACCCCTTCCGTCCCTATAACACAATCGTGCGACATTACAAATATCAAATGTTCTTTTTCTTTCACCTCAGAAAAAACAAAAAAAATTATCCTATTCCTCCTCCCTAAAATAAAACTCTAATACCCCTTCCAATTTTTTCCCAAATTTTTGGCAGTAAAAAATGTTTTCGATTCCCCTCCCCCCGAAAAAAAACCTCACCCATGATTTATAAAGACTTATTCTTGCTCTTTTCTTTATGGAAATTATTAAAAATTTTAAAAAAGAATAAAATATAATTTTTGAAAATTTATCAATGACCACACGATGATGAATTTTTTCCCTTCCTTAAACCCCAAATTATTTAAAATATCAAGAAGCGTCAAATCGTCAGTATGATTAGAGTTAGTTAATATTAAATCATCAAACTTTGAAGTTTAATGTTTGACTTGTCAACAGATTTAATACTTATATATTGGTATTTTATTCATCAAGCACAACGTTTTACCTTAAATATTATTAAAACTCTATATCCAATCTAATGAAACGTAATTCCCAATTAATTGTTAAAAATACGACTGTAGAATCATTATAATCAATATTAAAAAAAATTCTGAAATTATTTTTATTCCTATACGTATAAGCAAATTGAAAGAATTGTTATTTGTAAATAATAACTCTCAATTAATTATTATTATTCGTAAACAGCAATATAAATTGTAAAAATTTGTTTTAAAAGATTTATATTTGAAAAAGTATTCAACATCTATTCATCTTTGTATTTGCCTGTATCCCTATGGCCTATGGGTTAACCTTGAACAATGAGATATGTGGAATTGCGATGATAGACAGTGGCGAATCCAGGATTTTTGTCTGGGGGGGCTGAGTTTCACATATAACTTAATTGCTATTAGAGGGGCTGATCAAATATTATGTAAGTAACTGACGGGAGAGGGGTTTTGCCAGTGCTGTAGCTAGATTTTTGTTTAAGGGGGTTACTGGACATCTTTTCTCAGATCTCACCTTAGGAATACTAAGTTTAAGGTGAGATGAATTCGTAAGGTTTTAATATTGTGCACTAAATTTCAAAATTGTGTAAAAATGTCAACTCCAAGTAAAAGGGGGGGTCTGGGGGTCCCCCCCAGAAAATTTTGGAAATTTGCCCATCAAAATACTGTTTTAGCTCATTTTGAAGCCCTTTATTTTCCACCCAAAGAGCACCACTCATTCATTGTAAGCGACAGAATTTTCAAGGAAAAACAGTTTATGGTATTATGAATTGGAAAATTTCTAGGGGGTTTAGGGATTCCTATTCCAGAATTTTTTTAAAATTTTGCCCTTAAAAATGGCATTTTAACTCATGTTGAGAAACTTTAGGTTACATCAAAGAGGATCATTCTTTGTTAATCCCTGAAGTTTAAAATAAAAACTGACTTATTAGATTTCGAGGTTTGGGGGTCTTCCCCCAGAAAATTTGGAATTTTTACCCTTAAAAGTAGCGTCCCGTTTCATTTTGAGACCATTTGGGTAACACCACCGAATATCCGCAAAGTGTTGAAATTTTGGCTTCACTGCTATTACCAAAACTTGAATGTCTTATTCCTGGGGGGGCTGCAGCCCCACAGCCCCCCCCTCTGGATTCGCCACTGATGATAGAACCTGCAACCTAGTGATCACGAGCTTGTTACACCAACTAGGCTACTACTTTAGGGTATCCTAATTGGAAGACAAAATTGCGCCAAAATATAGATAAATAGCCAAATCTGTTTTAACTTTTGTAGTAATTGTGCCAAAATATAGATAAATAGCCAAATCTGCTTTAACTTTCCCAGGAATTTTTCTAATGAAATTTCCTACAGTGTGCTCGGGGTTAATGGTTGTAAGGATCAAAACGAAATTTCAACATAAATTCGACGAACTTCAAACCCCTCTCCTGCCTTTGTTTGTGGGCCAATCAACACGAAACTTGGTTTTTGGGGGTTTTGGGGGGTGCTCTTTCAGAATTGGGAATAATCTTTGATGTCACCGATAGGAAAAACGAAAGTTGGTGCTTCTTTTAATATGTAGACGGCCCCTTAAGGACTTAAATTGAAGCTTGTTTCAAAGAGGACATTAAATCATGAAAATTGGCGTTTACAGTATCCTTCTAACCCCTACCAATCACTCACAATCGTCTCTGTTTCGATTTTTTTGCAGCCGACTGTACCTACTAAAATCCAATCAAAAGGATGTTATTAATGATGATACCAAATTACCGTTCAGCCAATAGATAAGCCTAATATTTTACTTTAAAGTTTCATCATTATTCAAGACATTTAGATTGTAAAAAATCACATGAACGTCTCATTAAACTTCTTATCTGTAAATATGTAAAATTAATAAAATAATATTATATTCTAAAGTCTCGATCAACTAAGCACATACAAACAACTATTAAGTTAAGTTATGTTAATGTCATTAGAATTTGAATCCTGCTAAAGATGCTCGCATAAACACACCAAAATAAGATAAAACTCTAGAGAATTTTAAATATACTTGCCTCATTAATCCTTAATTAACTGAAGATATATTTAATAAAACTTGAATATTTTGAATGTTAATAAAAATATTCAGGATAAATTATTAACCATTTTGTCATTTCTTAATGTTGTGTTTGTAAATCGACGAAAAAATTTAAAACGGATTGTTTATTATTACAGTAGAATTAGAAACTTTGTGAAAAAAAGAGATCACAGGGGAAAACTATATTCAAAATGAATGCTGCAAGATTATAATACCTTTTAAAAATACTGTAACTGGATGTTTTAAATCTATGAAAATGCTTTTAAGTTACTGTCAACTTATTGAACAAATTATAAGTGTAATTAAAGCAATTTATAAGTAAACAACTCTAAAATGCAAAAAAAATTATAGTATTGAATTTTTCTTGAATACTACTAAAACACGGGATTAAGTGCAAGTTTTAATTACGCTTCTATTGTACACCAAACCAATTAAATTTATCATCTTATCCATTTTCTTCTCTACAACGAACGTAAGGTGATTTGGAAGATTGGATTATTTTCAAATATAAAGGGAATATCAGTATTTGGTTAATTTGGAAGCTCCAACAAGAAATTTAAATAGGTTTTCGTTTGATTTTACGCCATTAAACCTGGACTCTTCAATCGTTCATTTTTAAAAGACAGCAACCAGCTTTTACTAGTAGTAGTTAACCTTTATGAACTAATTTAATTTGACTAAACGACAGCAAAGAACAGAAAAAGCAATGCGTTTTGATAAAGAAGGAACAAATAGGTCTGAATTCATTCTCCATATTACTAACTTTATAAATTCAAACTTATACTGATGTCGTATCGCTTTACACCTAATTAACGAACCCCGTGAAGATTCTCTTATAAATAATTATTCTCAAGATATGTCCGAAGCGGAGTAGGATTCAGCTCACCCACTGGAGGAGAGATCGTTCTAATATATTCATGAAACACAATAGAAGGTGGAAAACGATGCCTTATCCATTAACATATCGCTCCTTTACGCCTGTAATTAGAGCCCAGACTACACTGAACTCTGTAATCCTCATTTCCTGTAAGGAAACTCCCAGGAAAACCTAGAAGCCCCTTAGAACACGAGAGGGAAAATCTCGTTTTTTTTACCTCCTCCGATTGAGTTATAAATAATGCATCGGGTTCGAGTTATTCACAGGTGGTTGAAGAACCCTGAGTTAAGTATTCTTGCCGAATGAAATGTGTGAGGGTGAAAAAGTTTTTTTTACCTGGATGTGTAATAATAAGAGATCGAATTTTGAGACGGGTTCGTGATGTATTGGAAGGGTTTTTTTGTTCATTGATTTTTATCGGTGTGGAAAAGGTGGAAGGGTGGAAGCAAGGGTGTGAGAGCGGGTAATTTGACTAAATGATCATGTGTTGGAGAAGGGGTGTAAGTGATGTAGATTATGAAGTGTTTTGCGTCGGAGGATACAAGGTGGACATGGGTGCATAGGGTGGGAATGTATTGGCTTTTAGGGAATTAAGTCAACCGAAAACATCGTTTTGTTTCTTGATCGGTTATTCAAAGAATTAGATTAGGTTTTCTGTTTAGTTTGTTGCAAATTTATACGGGATAAAGTCAAAATAAAAAGTAATAAGGAAAAATATATTTTAAGTATTCCACTACCATAAACGATAGGGATTAAGGTATGAGGACACTGTCTGGGGTCGCCGCAAAAAAATCGATGATAGAAAAAGTTTTAAGTGACTCAATAACATTTGCCAATTTTATAATGTCATTGTATGACAACTTTTGCGGCTTGGACTAAGAAGGTTTTATAAACACATAAAAGAAATCGAAAGCTTTTAAGACAAAAACAAGACATTTTGATACAAATTTTTTTGACAGACTCCCCCAAAGAGTCGTATAAAATCCAACCCATTTTATTTACTAAAGTCTAATACTTTAAAGGGTTGGATTCCATTAAAAATGAATTAAATTTAGGGGTACCATAAAATTTCGGGAAGTTAAACCGAAAGAACAACAGTGTGATTGATCTATTATTCCTTAAAAGTTCCTTTTTCATCAGTTGGTAGCTCTTATCCTCTGTTTTTACTTCATCAATGACAACTACTATACCACTCTTTCACAAATGGAATCTTATCGCAGGAATTGTCAGTACCTTAAAAAGCGATTATAAAAAAATCCGTTTCCACCTTTGGAATTCGGAAACAACGCCGTAAATCTGACATTGCGCCCTATAAAAAGCATTATATCGTTTTCTTGATGATATTATTTACTGCGAATTGCACTGCGATAGCTAAAAGCGAGGATTATAGAACCTTTTAGGTGCCTACTGTAATGGGACTTGTCTCCTTTCAGAAGCTAAAACCAGAAAAGGTTAAATGAAATGGTGTTAGAGGATTTTAATAAATGGCCCCTAAGGATTTTGTTTGATGCAGGTTTACAGTTATACGATAATTATACAGGGTTTTTTAAAAGTCCGTTTCGCGGCTTTTATTTCAAACCAGCGTGTAATAGGGTCACGAAAGTAAGGTCTACCCCCAGGTAAGTGACTCTGGAAAATCCATTGAGATGACTTACAGCGCCCCTAGTGGCGAAATAAAAAAGTTAAAAAAATTAATTTTAAAACTAAAGGAGATAGAGCAAAAACATCAATGAGAGGATTGTTGCAAACTTTAAGAAGAACTCACTGAAAAAAATTTCATGAAAATATCGGGAATATTCGGGAGATATTAGCATGAGAAATAGCCCTTTTTCAGACCTCAAAAGAGAAAAAGTTCTCTTAGTATTACTATTTAGAGCTTTTATTGAATTTTAGTTAATTTTTTAAACAAATTGCACCTTTTGTCATAAGAATCATGTTTTTTGACCCTTAAAGCATAATATTTCACGCCAAAAATGTCTTTCATCATTGAAATAACCGAATATAGGCCACTGGTCAACACTCATTTTGATTACGGGAATGTAACAGCTGTTTTTGTATATATTTGACCTCCTGATTCCGAATATGGCATCCGTTGTTTCTCATCAGCTCTAGTTTTTAAGATATTCGAAAATTAAGTTTTTTTTACTTTTGACCTACCTTTTATACAATATGGTGCTATAAAAATTACTTAAAAATAATAAACCAAACTACCCATGGCTTTTCCTGTTCCTTAGGGTCCCAATAGATAGTGTATAAAGTTTCAGCCCCCTAAGTTAATTTTAAGGGGTACCTATAGGGTCCTAAATTAGAAAAAAAGTCGAAAAATTGGTCTTTTTTCAGAATTTTTAAAAAAATATTTTTGAGTTTTCTAATTTGATAACACTGGCTAATATATGTTTTTTAGAACTTATTTAGACCGCTAAAAATATTTTTACTTTAAAACTGCACCTCTTTAGAGCGATTCTTTAGTTTTAAGGCGAGAAAGGGTCATTTCGCTCAAAAACGCTTGGTACCAATAATGGTGGTTGAAACGAATAAATTTCGAATTTTTCAGAAGTAAGTCATCAAAAAAGATGTCCTTTGATGTAAAACTGAAATTTCATATGATACAGATCAGTGAAAAAAGGAATTTTTTCCAATTTTAGGGCTTGAAACTCGAGAGGAGCTTCTACTGTTTTACTGATCTTTATCATGTGAAATTCAGTTTTACATCAAAGGACCTCTTTTTTTATGTCAGGAGGTCAAATATATACAAAAACAGCTTTAATATTCCCGGCATAAGAAAAAAGTTTTTTTTGTAGACCAGTGAGGCTCACGGGCTTCATCTTGTTATGACGTCATAGCGGTCAAATTACGGCCAAAAATTTTGGATCCCATAGATTTTTTAGTTCTTATATGATTATCTAACATCCCCGAAAGTTTCATGAAAGTATCACAATTTGCAGTTTTTTTGTAATAAAAAAATTACAAAAAATAAATAAAATAAAATAAATAATTTTAAATAATAATAATAAAATTTTTTATAAACAAAACGTCGAAATAAATTTCATCAGTTTTAAGTATGTCTGAATTTTGACATACTGAATTATATATTATTTAAATACGACGTTTTATGCAAAAGAAAGTCACTTATAAATGATGGGGGACACTTCTTACAATGCAATTGTGGTAAGAAAGAAAATCAGCGTTCGAAAAAGATTAGATTAGGACATCTTTTTTTTTTTTTACAAAAACCAGATTTAAACTACTAAACGACCTTCTTATCATAGGGGTTCTTTTTGTCTTTAAAAACTTTAATCAAAGATAAATTACGCTTTAAAAAAAGCTAATCTTGAGTAAAATATAAAAATATGTAAACTAACAAACGCTTAAAATAAAAATAAAATGTGTATGATACACAATTATTGTGTATGCACCATTTATGTATTTTTTCGCAGTATCTATAGTGTACTAAGTTACTAAGATCATTTAAAAGTATTTTATGTAAAAGGGATGAAGTATAAAAGCACAAAGTGCTTCGAGATACACAGAGATTTTTTTTATTTCGTAGGTTAAAAACTATGTGGAATGAAAAAAATTATCTTGAAATAGAAACAGATTTTTAAAACTGTCAAAAAGAATTTAAGAAAGTATGGGAAGAGACTAAACTTTATTTGATATTTTGACATTTTAGATTTCAGAGTAACCTTAATCGAAAGATAAAAACCTGAAAAAATAAAATAAAATGAAAACATGCTTTAGTTTGTGTTATTTTTATGGAAGTCGAAGTAAGTTAATACTAAAATTATTCTGTAAATTTTTTTAAAAGTTGAAATTATAGTTAAGGCTAAAATTCTTCAGTTAATTTCTAAGTAAACTCGAATACAATTATTTTTACTTCTTGCCAAAAAAGAATAAAGTTCAGAGGGAGTAATTGGTAAAATTCCCATTTTCACCATTCTTTTTCTGGTTCTCAGATTTCCACTTCAGTTTTTGCTTTAATTCTTAAGCGTGATATACATTCCATGAGTTAAAAGAAAAACAACTATTTTGATGTTAAATGCATCAGTTAATACATAATTAACACTGCAAGAAATATTTGATAGCAAATTTTATTTGTTAGTATTATCTGTGTATATGTTACCGCTAAAGTTGAAAATTAGTTACTATAAAGAATACCTAGGTAAACTTTAGATTAACTGATTTCTGTCGTTAATGTGCGGATATTAGAGTTTTTCGCATAAAACAATTGTGTTGAAGCTCCGACTTCAGAGTGACAGAGATTTCTTTTAACGAAAGCAAATGTCCCAGCTGTTGAAATATCTTTTCAACAAACGTTAATTCAATAATCGCTGGAACCTGGGCAAGGGTTTAACATTTATGTAATCGATCGCGAATCCTAGCAATAGTTCAGTGCAGGCTGCCAGCCGATTACACCGCGCTTTCATTAAGATTTGCTAGTTTAAGTGCTCATTGAAATACGCTGTCAAATCGAGATCGAAAACCACAATTGATACAAATCTCAGTTGGTACTTTAATATTCTATTATTATTGTTTTTATATTCTAGTTTTAAAATTGCTATTTCATTACTATTTTTATGGGATTTGCGTGTTTTGTGAATTATGAAAAAAGTACCGATCCCCCTTCTTTGATTCGTCATTGTTACTGCTTACCCCCCAAACGAGTTTGGTTATAGTTAGGGCAGGGGGGTTTGGGGGGGCGGCAGCCCCCCCAATCACCTTAAACTTTTTATAAAAACAAAATAAATTTTTGTACTTTAACGGATCACCCTCGTTAATATGTAAAATAACAGATTACAGGTAGTATGCAGATTAACGAGTGTCTAGTCGGTAGGGTGCAGAATACCTAGGTAATTTCAAGATTACCTAGGTAATCTTAGAAATGGAAAAAAATTTCGCTCTTTAACGGATCACCCTCGTTAATCTGCAAATTACCTAGGTTTTCCGTAAATTAACTGATTTCCGGACTTTAACTGTAACATATACATATTTGCTAATTCAGCTGGACCCGGGAAAGTTATTTAAAAAATTCTTTTTCTTTTTTCTTTATTTAAAAAAAAATAGTTTACACATATTTTACATAGATTTTCAAAAGGAATTTGACAAAGTTCCACACGAGGCATTGTTTTTTAAATTAGAAAAATTGGGTACCAGAGGTAAAACATTACTGTGGATTAGGAACTGTTTGATCGGTAGGAAACAGAGGATGCAAGGCAAGGGTAATTATTCTTAGAGGGCAGAGGCCATGAGTGGGGTACCACAGGGGTCAGTATTGGGCTCAATTATCTTTATAATTTTCATTAACGATATTAGTCAGGACATTAGGAACAAAATCAGCATATCTTCTGACGACTTAAAAATTTGGGGGAAGGTAGATACTTAAGAGCAGGTACAAAATTTACAAAGATATCTCGATATTATATCACAATGGGCTGAAAAATGGGGTATGTCCTTTAACATAAGTAAATGTTGTCAGGTACTGCATATGGGTTGTAAGAATGGTAGGGCAGAATTTTATTTACAAGGGGACACAATTAAAGAAGGTAATATGATCTAGGGGTGATAATATTTGAGGACTTTAAAAATCGTTCACCAGTGTTCAGCTGCTAGTAAAAAGGCTAATAGGATATTGAGATATATTAAAAAACTGTTTCTTTAAGGTCCGAGAATATTATTTTGCCACAATACAAAGGTGACTCTGACTACTTTATTATTGGTAAGGACTCTTAAATTATGCTGTTCAATTTTGGTCTTTATACTTGAAGAAATATATTGATTCAAGTGAAAGGGTTCAGCATAGGGCTACTAAAATGGTAAAGGGTATATTCAGCTATGAGGCACGATTAAAGAAGTTAAATGTGTTCACTCTAGAGAAAAGAAGGGTTAGAGGGGAATTGATTAAACTTTTTAAAATGATAAAGCAAGGGGACACAGAGGGACTAGATTTCAATACGGGTAATAGAACGAGGGGTCACAAACTCAAATTAAGTGAAGCAAGTTTTAATCGGGATTGTAGAAAACATTATTTTTTTAACAGGGTAGTGGATAGATGGGATGCGTTTCTTGATACGATTGCAAATTGGAGTGGTAAAAATGAGTTCAAAAAAAATTGACAGATAATTGGAATCCGGTAGTTTGGGTCAAATAGACAGTACCAGCGTTGCTGGGATTCACGTCTGTAGTTGGTGGACTTTATTTGTATGTATTTTAAAATTTTAAATAGTTTTTGGGATTTTGAATTCATTGCAAACACTAATATTTATAAGTTTACGATACAAACAGACATTACTTAACAACTTTAAATAGTAAGTTATATTTTTAGTATGATAGATGATAAAGTTTTTGGCATCCAATTATTATTTAAAATATATTTCAAAAAATCTGAAGCTATCCCTAATTAGACTTTCACAATGAGTAAAATTGTAAACGTTTGCACTCAAATGACTTTTAAGTATTATTAAGAAGTTGAGAAATATGATTAAAAATTACAAAATAGTAATTTCAAAGTAAATTGAAAGTTAACAAAAACTTCATTAAAATGATAAACGTCCAATTATAAAAATGTATAAATATATACTTCCAATGTTATCCTTTTGAACCTTTAATGTAACTTCTTTTCATGCTATAATAAATATGATAGCTTAGTAAAAAACATGGCTATAAATATTTATTATTATATCACATGGAATACGTATTTTCATATTCATGCAGAAATTTACAATAAGATCAATGAAAACTAACTAAAGCTATTTAAACTTCCAACAAATACAAATATTCCAAGTTCCCTACATGAAAACAACGACATTAAAATGTTATAAAAACATCATTATCGGACTTCGATAATTAGTGTTAGAAAATGGCTTTACTGTAAATTTAAATCGAGGATAAGAGAGAGGGTTAAATTGGTTTTTAAAGGGAAAACTTTCTTTCTATGTTTTATATAGGGAAATTTTTGCGTTGATGGGAACTACATAATTCATGTTTTAAACATGTTTAAAATAGGAATGAATTTTAAGTTAGTTAAATGCCGATTAATTTATTGTAATTGAGTTTATACTTACACTTCATGTATCTGATCAAGACATGATAATACTTGTCACTAATGATAGTTGATATTATACCCCAATCTTTATTTGAATCGTCGATTTGAAAAAGGGGACAGGTCCAAAAATCAAGTTTTAAGAAAATAAAAAAAAACTATAAATAGTAGAATCTTTGTTTTATATAACCACTAAACTTTTACCGGAAATTCAGGAACTTAGAAAAATAAAATCTTCGAAAAAATACAAGTACATTTAAAAGTATTTTATAGTTCAAAAAAGATGATGGACTTCCCTTCTCAACCCTTCCCTTTTTCAACCTTATGAAATTTCAAGTAAAGAAAAATAAATCTGAAAAATACCTTAAGTTATATTTCTACTTTCTTCACTACTAGCAAAAGGGAGAAATAGAAAGATCAAGACAAAAAATATTTAAAAATTATTATGAAGCTGTGTCATAAAAAGCAGTATCAATGGAGTGAGTGAATATGAATGGAGTCACACATTCCCTGGATAAAAAAAGTTAAAAACACTTTTAAATTAATAAGCAAATTTTATTTTGGTCTAGTTTACACCACAGAGAATAAGAAGAGAAAGGCAAATTAACTTTGATTTCAAACTAACTGAAAAAATACAATGAATGGACATCGATTTCGCAACTTGAAGGGGCTATATCTCCCTATAGGGGAAGAAGTTATTTTCCTCTCCTCTTTCCACTCTTGTGTAGAGCAAAGCTTGGAGATTGTTTTGAGCACAAAAAGTCAATTTTTCAAACTAGCGATTCATTTATGTTGTAAAGAACACGGTGTTTTGCGAGTAAAACCACTTTAAAAGGATTGTTAACGATGGTAAACTTTTTTATTTTAAAATAAAAACATTTTATTAGTTTTTACACAGGGTGTTTTCAAAAGAAACTTTCAATGCTGTTAAAACTTACTATATTAATTTAGAAAGTTAGTTAAATGAAATGGAACTTTTTACACAACTTATAAACTTGGATTCTGGAAACTCTTAGCTTACCTCAATAGTCCAGTAACTTTATACATCACCGCATGCGTCAAATCCGGTAGTTCTGATTTTTTGCAGACTTATTTATGATCTTGGCCCAATGAATAATCCAAGTTTTAGACCTCGAGCGCCGAACGCAACTTTGTCAAAAATCGGAAAAACCGCGGAAAAATCGAGTTTTTTTCAAATTTTGGTAATTTTAACCCTAAAGAAATAGTTTTTGAAAAAACTTTCTTATTACAAAGTTAAAGAAAACAAAATTTCCTACAAAATGCACTCATCAACTTTGATTTTCTGAAGAGTGGTTTTGAAGCTAGAGCGCGCTGAAAAACATCGATTTTTTTGCCTTTCCGCAAAAAAAGGAAAACGCGCACTTCCACCCTCTACAAAATGAAAACTATTCATGTTATCAATAAAAATTTTATACGACGTGAAAGAGCATTTAATTTTCTATAAATAACGTGCTTTACATTGTTATTTTTTTAGAAGGGGGGAGGGAGGGAAGCAAAGATCGATAATAAAACTCTCACGCCTCGCAGACCAAACGGACTTAAGTGGCTGTTAATCTGCAATCTGCGCTTTATTTCCGGTATATTACCAATAAAATGGTTTGTTTTGGATTCATTGATGACTAAGCATGCTTAAAAAAATAAATTTTTAATTTTATTTATGAAATATTGGGTGTTTTAGGCGGAATTTCGATCAATATTTTAAATTCATATATTAAATTATGAGGGTGTTTTAAGGAACGATTTTATATGTTTTTTGCATCGCTAAATCCGAATTTTAAGTTTATTTTCATTTTCAAAGTCATCTTCACATGAAAAATTGCAAAAAATCTCAAATTTTTGCTCTTTTGTTAGGTTTTTCATCGATTTTTGAAACAAATATTCCTTTTACGAAAAATATCACGAAACCAAATTAAAGAACGTAAATTTTCTATCAGATACATTGGTTTATTTTTCATTTGCGATGAGCGGTGTACGTTTTATAGCGTTTTGAAAAAAACAAGTTTCCTGTTTTTGTGTGAAGTCAGGAAACAGCAATAATTTAGCGCGCTCTAGCATCAATACCTTTCATCATAAAATCAAAGTTAAATAGTGCATTTTGTAGGAAATTAAAAGTTCTTTCATGTGGTATAAACTATTTGCCGGTTACTTGTATTTATGTAGAGCTGTAGTGGGGTAAATCGAGCGTTCACCACTTTTTTGTAGAAAAACGAAAAAATTGTTGCAATTCAAAACGCTATAAAACGTACACCGTTCATCGCAAGATAAAAATAAACCAGTGCATCTGATAGGAAAATTTACGTGCTTTAATTTGATTGCATGGTATGTTTCATAAAATGAATGTTTGTTTCAAAAATCGATGAAAAACCTAACAAAAGAGCAAAAATTTGTGATTTTTTGCAATTTTGATGTGAAGATGACTTTGAAAATGAAAATAAACTTAAAATTCAGATTTAGCGATGCAAAAAACATATAAAATCGTTCCTTAAAACACTCTCATAATTTAATATATGAATTTAAAATATTGATCGAAATTCCGCCTAAAACACCCAATATTTCATAAATAAAATTAAAAATTTATTTTTTTAAGCATGCTTAGTCATCAATGAAATCTAAAACAAGCCATTTTATTGGTAATATACCGGAAATAAAGTGCAGATTGCAGATTAACAGCCGCGTAAGTCCGTTTGGTCTGCGAGGCGCGAGAGTTTTATTATCGATCTTTGCTTCCCTCCCTCCCCCCTTCTAAAAAAATAACAATGTAAAGCACGTTATGTATAGAAAATTAAATGATCTTTCACGTGGTATAAAATTTTTGTTGATAACATGAATAGTTTTCATTTTGTAGAGGGTAGAAGTGCCCGTTTTCCTTTTTTTTGAGGAAAGGCAAAAATATCGATGTTTTTCAGCGCGCTCTAGCTACAAAACCACTCTTCAGAAAATCAAAGTTGATAAGTGCATTTTGTAGGAAATTTTGCTTTCTTTAACTTTGTAATTAGAAAGTTTTTTCAAAAACTAGTTCTTTAGGGTTAAAATTACCAAAATTTGAAAAAAAATCGATTTTTCCGTGGTTTTTTCGATTTTTGACAAAGTTGCGTTCGGCGCTCGAGGTCTAAAACTTGGATTATTCAATGGGCCAACATCATAAACAAGTCTGCAAAAAATCAGAAGTACCGGATTTGACGCATACGACCCCATGCTTTCAGGCGACAAAGTTACTGGACTACAATATGATCTTAATAAAATGTTTCAGTAACATGAGTAGAAATTTTAAGTAATTTTAAATGCAAAGAATGTTTCTAATTTAAGGTTAAAGAACATTTTATCTAGGTTTGTGTTACCCTAGTTAAATCAAGCTATAATTTGACAATGACATAAATTCTCTTGAAATCATACCAATCATAATTTCATCAGAAAAACATAAAAGTATTTTTATAGTTGCATAAATTTAATTTTAATGCAATTATCTCATGGTTTTATTTTAATTTAGGTTGTGGGTGACAAGGGAAGTAACTTTTTTCCCTAGTGTAAAGAATACCTCTATAAGATTGTAATCATAATAAATAGACATTGAAATACACTTATTTCCCTAGCTGTAAAGAAAGGAACTATCCTAATACACATTTCAAAATTAGAAGGTGTCCCTAAAGTATCGAACCATTTAATTATGTCTACATAATTTTATTGTTTGTGTACTAAAATGTCTCTTTATTTGTTTATATATATTAAAAAGGTCAAAACTAATTTATTCAAAATAAACTATTAGTTTTTCTTTATTTTATTTGCTCTGGAATTTAGTTCTCGAGTACTTTTCAACCTTATTTTTTATTAATGGTGCCTAAAGTCGAACTTTTATTATTTTTTTCGAATTATTACAGTATCAACAATAATTAACTTTATTGAAGCTAATTATAATTTATTTATGAAAGTCAAAGGAAGTTAAACCTTTGGAACTTTTGCATTTCTGTTACGATTTCAAACAGAATTTAGAATCTAAATTTTAAAATTAAGCCTCTATGCATCTAAAAGGTACTCTCTCTCTCTTTATCGGGAACAAATATATTAAGTTAGAATTTTGAGTGCTAAGGGTAGAATACAATGACTGAGAAACGTATTAAATTCTTAATAAGGAAGTTGCATGTGTTAGATTTTCAAAAACAAACAAGTGTTCCGTATGGTTTTTTGTATGGTAAAATGAAATATCTAGTCAATTTTTCAAAAAAAATGTACAGGTAATTAAATATTTTAATTAAAAAGTCGAGAAAAAAACACGTGACTGAAAATGTTTATTGTATAAAAAGTAACGATGACGTCAACAATCATACCATCAACTCCATTGCTTTCCAACAATGGTCATCGTACGATGACGTCACATCCCAAACTCTTAGCGTTTTCGCGCGCTTTTAAAAAGGGGATTTTTGTTAATATTTTTGGCAATCAAAAAATTTCTCGATCGGCCTCAAATAAGGAACTTGCATGATTTTTTATATTTTTTTAATCTATTCTTCACGCAAAAATTAGCCACTACACAAAATTTGAGGCCGATTGAGAAATTTTTTGATTGCAAAAAAAATTATCAAAAATCGTCTTTTCCGAAGCACCTGAAAACGCTTGATTGCATGCACAGTGACGTCATATTGACTTTACCTAAAATGTTTGCCTTGGATTTCGGACCGTCACCAGAAGTGTCTAGAAGGTAAATATTTATTAAAACACTCATATCGGACACTTCAGAAAAAATAAATCATCAACTAAAACATAGAAATTCAATTTTGATTTCAATTTTGCCCGATGGAATTCTACGTCACTGTGCATGAAAACACACTTCGCGTTTTCAGTCACGTTTTTTTCTCGACTTTTAAATTAAAATATTTAATTACTTGTACACTTTTTTGAAAAATTGACAAAATATTTCATTTTATTTTACTAAAAACCATACGGAACACTTGAAAGTTTATGAAAATCTGACACATGCAAGTTCCTTATTTTGGGTAGTTCAATTTTTTGTAGTAATTTTGGGTAAAAAAATCATGCAACTTCCTCATTCTTCCTATAGAACTGGTTAAACTTTCAAATTTACTTTTCAATTTGCATTACAATCAATGAACATAAATTTATACATTAAATAGTATTCATTCAAAAGTATTATATTATATGTTACAATTTTAGTTTCACAGAACAATGCCTATTGGTAGATATTACTAACCAGTTTCATAACTGGAATGTTTAATTCCATCGCTAACGATTCTTATGCTTTTCAAGCAGATACAAAGATTTTAGTGTCATAATGTATGTAAACTGTAAACCCTATCCGAGTTAAGTTGTACAATACACCATCGCCTCTCCTGTTCAAACTCTAAATATATACTCGAAGTTAGCGACATGATCATTTAATTAACAATCCTATTTAGTAACAATAAAGGTTATAATACGCTATATTCATGAGGCGAAACAGTAATACTATAAAGCATGGGTCGGCAAATATTCTTACTCTGAGTTTTAATAATTTTGAAAATTTTTATCGAACTCCAACAAAAAATACTTATTACTTTAAAATTCTTATCATCAGATTCATATCATGTTATGTGAATACATACTATATCTTTTTAAAGAAATTTGTTAAATTTAAAAAAACCTCTTGTTAATTAACGTTAAAACCATTTCACTTCACATCGCCACTATTTAAAGCATTCCATTTTATCAAATCAATTATCAGGGGCTACCCTCACTATATTGGAAGGTTTGAGACATACTACATACATTGGATTTTATATTTCTCCAGAAGTTAAAACTCTGCAGGTTACGATGATTAATTATTCATTCAAATAAAAAATTGTTTTGGTGGTCCACAAGAAATAACCTCTCGCTGTTCAGATGCGAACCACGGTCTTTAAGTTGTTGACCCTTGCAATAGAATAAGGAAGACCGAAAACAAATATTTTGCATGAAAGTTTTTTGGAACTTCAAGATATAATTTGAAGGTCTTAAATCAAGGAATACAAAAGAAAAATATGAAAATATATATGAATGCTTCCAAATTTATAATTTTAGCTGATACAGATTTCAGAATTAAAGGATCATCTCATAACTATTTTTTATAATTAATATCTGCGTTTTTTTTAACATAAAGGTCGATTTTAAGATTTTCAATCAAATGAATCTTAATAAAAAAGTGAAATATATTCTAATTATATTCAAATACATTGCCCCTCACCAAAAAATTTCTAAAGCTATAACAACCTATTTTTACAATATAATTTGCATTTATATAAGGTATTTAAAAAAACTGTAATAAGAAATATTTATTCACAGGGTTAAACTTAAATACAAGTTAAGATCTTACAAAGATAATTTTGAAAGGTTGTCATTCTTTGATGCACCTTTTTCCCACCCTGTCATCAGCACATTTTATAAGGGATACTTAAAAAAATTTCAAAACTTTTTTCCCCTAAACTGTTAAGATTTCCAGTAAAGAGGCTTCAGGGAATCTTTGCTCTCGGGGATGATACACTGATTTACATAACAAAACATCATCTGACGTATGTCACTTTCTTAGAAATATTTACGTGGCCACATAAAGCTATGTTTAAGTTTATACAGAAAAACTTAGAACTTGTCAGTTTTGTTCAGAATAAGTTGCTCACTACAGTCTTCTTTAATATGTATTAACAAATATAAAACAAGCTGAAATTGTGTTATCTTCGATGTTGTTTGATAAAATCTAAAGATGAGACATTTTTAGTAAAATTGAAGGTTAAAAAATTAACCTTTTAAATAAACCTTGTCCATCTTTTTTTTTTTAGCAGAATATGATTGTAGAATTATTTTAAGCATGGTTAAGCCTTTCATCCTCAAACGTGATAAGGCATTGAATAGACGTTTTTAAATTCAAGAGTCTTATCTCGGTATCCAAGCTTAGTAATGAAAATATCTCAATGTTTATTTATAGTATTTAAATAAAAAAATTTAAATGTAGTCTCTAACACATACAATTTTCTATTGTTTGTTCACTCTAAGCTGATTCTATCCCCCACGTTCACTCAGGCTAACACATGTACTCTTGGAATAGATGAAGTTCTCCTAAATTCTCTCTTCTACTACTGCACGTTACAGACAAAGCTGAGATAATTCCCAAATTAGCATAATAGCTTTGTATTCCTGTAAGTCGACAGGCCAACAAAAATTTCGTCACTTATTAAATTGGGCTTTGAGCTTTAGTTCCACGGTATTAGGAGAATCGTTGTTGCTTTTCTTGGTGATTCAAGGATTAAGAATGGTATTCTGATTTTCGGCTGCATAGAGTTCATTATTAACATTTAAAAGGATACATGATGAAAACTAAAATATAACAAGGGTTAAGTACTTAGTTCTTATGTAGAAAATAAGAGTTGCAGTTATTAAGAAACATAAGATTTACTATGGTGTACATTTTTTAAAAAAAAATTTTCATCTCCTGAATTGTTTCTGCTTAGAATAGAAATTGCAGTAGGATACTGCGTATATTGTAATGAAAGTTACATTTTTAACTGTTTTAAGCAAAATAATTTCTAGGTTTTTTATACAAAAATAATGGATAATTGCAGTCAAATTTTTTTAATATTAATTTGTTCAGAATGGCCTAAAACCTCCAAAAATGTTTTCATTTGCTTTTCAAAGCCCTAAATTTTAAGTTATTTTCAATTAAAAACAGTCTCTTTTGTGTCTGAGATAAACAGTTTGTGACGTGAAATGTGCTTTGTTCCCGCTTGTTGCTATAATCTC
Source organism: Tetragnatha versicolor (assembly GCA_024610705.1). Taxonomy (NCBI): domain Eukaryota; kingdom Metazoa; phylum Arthropoda; class Arachnida; order Araneae; family Tetragnathidae; genus Tetragnatha; species Tetragnatha versicolor. The sequence continues at coordinate 63,300,521 of JANDEH010000001.1, forward strand.
GCTTTGAAACAATGAGCACTAGTTTTTTTACAGACTAGTGTATCGATGAAAACACTAGTCCCACATTTTCAAGAGGCACATGTGACTTCACATTGTTAGGACCTTTCTGCAATAAATTATGTCATAATACCTTTAAAAAAGTATGTGGGGAAAGACAAGTATTTTTGGAATCAGGAGATAATTTTTAATAAATTAAAATTGAATATTTAAAATTAAGATTTGCTGCAATTCTCCATTTTGTAAGAAACATATCTGTGACTTACTACACAGATTCTTTTGTTTTACTTGGCAGAAGGGTAAGATGTTATAGCCGTTGACAAATTAATTATTTCTAACAGTTGCAAATGTTAATTCTTTTATTATAAAAAAGTAAAAAATCTTATTTTTCTGTAGTTCTAGAAACGTGCTCACAAGAAAAACATATTATAAAGAGTACAGTAAAAATATATACTTAACCCATGAAAAGGAAATAAAATTGAATACTTTCAAATAAAAAAATATCAAAGTTAAATTTTATTATGAATTCAGTTGAAAAAAGTCAATTATAAGATTAATTACAAAAATTTTTCTAGCAAAAATATTTGTAAAATAATTTACCTTTTAAGATCGGCACATCCATATATACACTTTTTTCTTTAAAAAGTCATAGTTGGTTTTGAAATTTAATAACCAATTTTTAAAAAAAATTAGAATTAAAAGTAAATGCGTTTCACATATATGTAAGAGAAACGTGTTGTGACGAGGAATTCGAGTGAGGAAAATTGTTTCGAAGATAAAAGTTTGTTGCAACTTTAGCAGATAGTTTTGAAAAAAAATATTTTAAAAGACGGTTATCTACTTTTTCTCTTCATTTTTTCAGTAAATAAGATTTTTTTATAAAGATTGTTTCCGCTTCACCTAACTGAGAAACAAGATTAAAACTGGAGTTTGAGAAATCGATTAAGATCAAGATCTCGGTTACAGCTAACTCTTCTTTACCGAATTTTTCTTTAGGTTATAAATATAGAACTATTCAGAGTCAAAGCATTCACATGGAAAATAGATTTCAAATGATTGGCATATTGAATTCACTTTAGAAATATTCCATTTTGTCCTTTTAAGATATTCGGAATACATAAAAAACGGTTTCTTAGGAAGTAAAAATGTCAATGGAAAAGAGGAAGGATATTCTGGATCTTATTTTAATTTAGAAAAAAGCAATTTTGAAACTTTATGGAAGATACCCTCTAGAAATCTTTTAACATGCTTTATTACTTAACAAATATGATAAAAGGTTTAGATATTTTTCATCGTGGATTTAATAAGTTAGAACGGCGCAGAATTCTAATAAAAGGTTTCGTTTTATGACAAAGTTATGAGACAAAAAAAACTTTTGAAAGAATAAGAAAGTTTGACTTCTATACAGTACCACGTATCTTATCAAAAGAAAGCAAGATGAAATTAAAGAATACCTTTCAAAGCGATAACTTTGATTGTGAAAAAAAGTATCTACTAAATTGTGGTGTTAAAATTATCATAAACGTTAAAATTAAAAAAATGCATTGATTATTGTTCGTTTTAAGTTTAAAAAATATGTCTTTCATAGATAAAAAAAATAGCATTTCGGCACATTGGCCACACTCTTAAAACGACAGTTTCAAAAACTGAGTAAAAATTACTCAAACTGGCTCCGAATCAAATTTACTCAAATTTGAAAACATGAATATACTCATTTATGAAAATGTGCAGATACTCAAAAATGAAACTTCTTGAGTTAGTGCATGGCATTATCACGAATCGGAGAGCGACAATAGTCACTATGACGTGCTAAGTAGTTTTATAATAATCTGCACATTTTCAGAAATGAGTATATTCATGTTTTTGATTCGGAGCCAGTTTGAGTAACTTTTACTCAGTTTTGAAACTGTCGTTTTAAGAGTTCAGGTTTTCCTAAAGAAATATCGGTTAGGTAGATAAAATAGTACCCAGATTAAAAATGCAATTTTATCCGGAAGTTATCCCATCACGATGGACCATGTATTTTATGATCATACTATCTAGTAACCGATAGAACTCTCATACTATCTAGTATGCATGAAATAGCTATTTTGATTCCAGAGTTGTAAAGTTTACTTTGTATGTTATGATTCGACGAGTGTAAAATGAACTCAATTTAATCCAGTATATTTAAAGTCGTAAACATTTATAGGCTGGATATAAGTACATTCCTCCATGATTCAGAACTTTAAAGTGACTCCAAATATAATAAACTCAAACAGGTTGAAATACATTTATTAAGGACACATTTACGACAATATTATAAACAGTATTTGTCAGTAAACCTTAGAAAATTTACCTTTTCAAAAATTTCAAAATAATGCTTCATCTGAAATTAGAGGTTGAAAAAATAAGATATTGTAAGTATGAAAAGAAATTTTAGGCAATTAAAGGAATCTTAGAACAAATTCATTATATAAGTGCAATTAAAATTGATTTTGCAAGACCTATAAAATAGTTAATGAAACTGTTATTTTCTAAGAATCCTTATTACATACAGGGTGTTTCAAAATTGCGTTGCACTGCTTTTATTCGGAACCAGCGCCTCCTAGGGTCATGGAAGTAAGGTCTACCCCTAGGTAATTGACCCTGGAGAATCCATTGAGATGACTTACAACGCCCCTAGCGGCCAAATTAAAAAGTTAAAAAAAATTAATTTAAAAGCTAAAGGCGATAGAGCAAAAACCCCAATGAGAGTATTGTTGCCAACGTCAAGAAGAACTCATTGAAAACATTTTGATCAAAATATCTTGAATATTCGCGGAGATATTAGCATGTGAAAATAGCACTTTTTCAGGGGTCAAAAAGTAAAAAGTTCGCATATTTGCAAATTTTTCAGTGTCATTGTGTAGTTTTGTGTCTCTATAGTTGAAATGACACAAAATTTAATCAAAAAATCAAAAAAATTTGCAAATATACGAACTTTTTACTTTTTGACCCCTGAAAAAGTGCTATTTTCACATGCTAATATCTCCGCGAATATTCAAGATATTTTGATCAAAATTTTTTCAATGAGTTTTTCTTGACGTTGGCAACAATACTCTTATTGGGGTTTTTGCTTAATCTCCTTTAGTTTTTAAATTAATTTTTTTAACTTTTTAATTACGCCGCTAGGGGCGCTGTAAGTCATCTCAATGGATTCTCCAGGGTCATTTACCTAGGGGTAGACTTTACTTCCAAGACCCTGAGGCGTTGGTTCCGAATAAAAGCCGTGCAACGCAATTTTGAAACACCCTGTATACTAGAAGTCAATTTGAGGGTATAAGCTTAGTGTAAATCTAAAGGGATGGAACGTGAATTCATTCTGTGATGGGAGCTTTATACTCCCTGACATCCCTAGGAGAAACAAGTCCGTACTTGTTTAAGTTCACATCGGAACTTCAATGGTGACTTAATGATGTTAGCTGCCTCAAAGGTTTAGATTTTAAATGACGAAACTATCTAAAGACTCGGTATTTAGATGTAGTTAAATCATAATATTATTATTTTTAGTTATGAAGAATGCATTTACATGGTAAGTGTTAATATGTATTTATAGTGCCCTATATGTATTTATAGTGCCCTTGTTTAATAAAACTATTTATTTTAAACCATTAGGAAATTTAGATATTCACTCTGCTAAAAATTTTAAATTCATTAAAAGCTTAGTTATTCTTAGTATATATAAGCAAATTATTTTACAGTGGGTTTGGTTGAATCACTATTCCTTAGGATTTCGTGAACAACTATCAGTAAGTACACCTCTAATAAATATACTTACATAGTCTCCTCTAGTTGCATCCATATTTAATTTCCAATTTTGTAAGTATAAATCATTTTATTTTACTGATAAAATTATGTTAAATGAAAGCATCCTGTGATCTGCTTATTAATAGTATTATAGGTACTACCTACTTAAGAGGAATTTAATATTTTATAAAAATATAATGGTATTCGATTTTAAATACTCGAGGCCGATAAAATGTCTTAATGAACCTATCACTTTCTAAAAGTCATTATTAGACATCTTAAACATCAATTGCACAAACGCTTTATTTGATTTAGATGGTAAAATAATACTAAACAAAATTTAATTAATAGCAAATATCAAGCCCTCAAAAAATCTATATTAAAATCCTATAAAACAGGAAATAGTTTATACACTGAAACATCTCTTATAATCTAAATCGGCACATAAAAGATGGAAGTTATGCTAAAATGGAAACTCAATAAAACTGACATTTTCATAGAAGTAATCTATTTAAAATCAATTCTTTACAGGGAGACACAAAATAATTGTTTTACATCGGACAGGGATAATTCTGTTAATGCTGCAGAACTGAATTACGAAGCACAAATACGATTAAGGATTACATCAAGCCGCCTGCATTTGAATTAAGCTTTCAGGTGGATTTTAAATACCTTACGGATTGGAAGAATTTGATTTGAAGATTTGAGGACAACAGTCTATGGTATAATCCGTATTCCAGTGAGGATTCCTTAAATTTTATAGTTTGCAGGGTATTTATAAATTATCGTGAAAATATATTTTAATTAAAATTAAAACGCAGTATACTCATGGGCAATAATGTAAACAGCCATGTAGAGGAAGGCCGGGCAAGCATTATTTTAAAATCGAAATACCCCCAGAATAGAATATATGTCTTGAAATTTATTTTCTCGGAAGTTATAATTTTTACTTCTCTTCAGTTTGATGAATGGTTTTTTTGAGAATTTCTTAAAATAGCTACTCCCACTTCAAACCTAAAAATTAACTCTATGTTTATTTAAGTATGGTTGATAAAAATCTCGAAATTTAAAGGAAAAAATAACGAATTCTAAAATTTGATTATTTAAAACTATGTAACAAGTAAAAAGTTTTAAATATTATTATAATGTTTCAGCATTTTTAAAACTTTTAATATTATTTGATAACTGAAAAAACATGTGTTTCTGATATTCCTTTTCCAAGCCTCATAAGCCTTTCTACGATAAAAGAGCATTCTGCGTCATAGTAACTGTAACACATTGCACCCTCTTTAAAAGAACGCCATGGACGAATTAAAAAATGAGTACATTATGCTTTATTTTTGAGTATCTGCACATTTTCAAAAATGTGTACATGCATGTTTTCAAATTTGAGTAAATTTGGATCGGAGCCTGTTTGAGTGCGTGACATACTCAGATTTGAGTAATTTTTTACTCATTTTTGAGACTGTCGTTTTAAGAGTGTAAGCTGATTTATTACTTGATTAAGTTCAAACTATTGAATACGAACTTTTGAACCTGATTGATATGATAAAAAACAGCATTTAAATAAATATTTTTTGTAATTTTGGATTAACTTATAACGTCTGGAATATTCATCTAAAAAACAATCAAATCCCTTAAAATATTTGTGTCTGGGAAAAAGATGTGGTTCGAGAGAGAACTTTTAAGGAGAGAGCAGCACACTTAGTACCTGAAGGTTCCTCCTTATCAAATTCTTATAAGAGTAAGTACTACATCTTCGCTGGTTTTTTAGTTTTAAAACATGATATGCTACATCCATTTTTCGAAATTACAGTTGATGCATTCTTTGAAGAAAATCTTGAGCTCAAAAGCTATTATAATCGGATTAGACTTCAAAGTGAAGTTTCGATGGCATTTAAGTTCATTAAGATCCGCTGCAAGACAACTTTCTTGAACGGTACTCAATTTTGAGTCCAACTTTTCTTCAAATATATTAAGGTTCAAAATTTTACTCAAAATAAAATATTTATTCTTCAACTGTTAGTAAGTTTACCCCTTTAGAGTTAAAAAAAGATCAAATGATCTCTCTGCTTAAAGACTCAATAGAAGTATAGCTGCCTTGAAAAAAAACCCCTGATCTTAGAGTTCCAGCTTTTTTCATTTTTAATCCTCAATTTGAAATAAGTCATTTAAATCTGTAGCATCCTTTGATCAAGAAAACATCCCGAAATTCCTAAATCAGTCAAAATAACGATCGTAGAGATTTTACTGGCTTCTGATACCTATCATCTTTGAATATATTCATTTTTTGAGGTAACCTACATTTTTTTTGTGTTTACCAAATATCTCGATTTTCCTTTGCCTCTAAGTGCTTTTATTCGCTACTCGTAGTCTGAGAGTGTAAGTAACTTTATTCTGAGGCTTTCTCGTCTGCTTTCCAAATCCACGCAACTCTAAGTGGATCCACCTATTTCTTTATCTTTGGTCTTATGCTATACCGGTGAAAAAGCCTGGATGTACTTACTGCATTTTTTTATCTTATTTTGGTCATAACGAAAGATACTATATATTCATAAAATTAAATTATTCGGATATATTCATAAGATTATATGAGCAATTATTAATTTTGATAACTTTTTGTCGCACAAGATCTTATTATTCTTGTGTGTGTGTGAGCTTAAGTATTTCATTCATTAGAAAAATTATAAGAATTACAGAGAGTAAAGGAAGAAAAGTATATTATTCGTTATACAGTTTCTGATATATATTAAAGTTAAGCATATTATATTTTTGGTAAAATTTAAAAAGAAATTTCCTTTTTTCTTTAGTGAGTGTCAAGTATTTGTATCATACTTAAGACACACAGTTTTAATGATTTATTTGCAATACTATTTTTTAATGTTATATTTCTCCCTTATTAAATCTACGATAAGTAATTAGAAAAAAACCTTTTAATTATATAAATATATTATAGTTAATAAATAAAAATGTGATCCGAATGTACTTTAAATAATAAATATGATGTAAATAAATATGTTATAAAATATGCCAAGAAATTTTTTACCTGTCAAAGCTTAAAGTTTTACAGAAAACCTTTCACTTTAACCCTTTCAATCCAGAGCAGCCCTATATTACTATTGAATCCCATGGAAAATGTGGGGCGTCTAGGAATGAAAGGATAAAGGAACATTAAATTGTTCTTGCTTTTATACGGGAAATGTTTTATGAACCCTAAGTTTTTCTTTTCCATCGGTTTTTTTTCAGAGGGAAATTATAAGAGAAATTACCATTCGCGGTCTTCGTGTAAAATAGCAGTTTATTTTAAAGTGAATAATGTAATCAAAGCTGCTAAAATCAAACACAATTAATACTACTTTGCAATAGGTATTGCCCAAATACATATTATCTAAATTCCCAAGTTTTAACTTTGAAATATGTCTCGAGATTTATAGCATGATTGAAGTATTCCCGAATTTCGTGATTTATAACGTGATTATAATGGTCTTAGGCATCCAACCTTGAGGCAAATCTAGGTTTCTCGATATGACATCAACATCATTTCGTCTTAGACTGCGTCACTGTCAGGATATTGAAACGACGGAAAATGATTGATATGAAGCTACGGTGCTCATGGACTGTAAGCGATATTTCATATAAGGGTATCATAACGATCTGAGAACATGCAATAATGTGTAGAAGCCGCTTCTTGTTCGTCTCGTTTTTTCTAAAAGAGATATAATAGAAATAGGGTTAGGGCACGAAAAACTAACTAATGGTGTATAATTAGAGTATCCATTATAAGTTAGAAATGATTTCTGCCGGTCAGTGTTGAACTTAATGTTTCCTTTTTTGTTTAAAATTATAATCTTTTGAAAAAACAACCGTACTAAAAAGCAATGCACTCCAAGATAAATCAGAAAGAAAAAAACTAACTTCATTCAACCAACCCCCGACAACCGCCATTCTTCACCAAAGACAAAGCATTCGAATCATTCCAATATCATTCGTCCGTTCTTCTCAATCCAGTTTAATTAGCTGCACGCTCTCAGTAAACAAGACTCTGTAACTTTCGTATTGACGTGTCACTCGTCTAATTTGTCGAATTATCCGCCCAATGTTTTCGTCTCCTCCTTTAATTATTTGGCTATTAAACTGTTGCGATGGAGTATAATTAGCTTTATTTTTCTATGGTGCTTTTAGATAGGGCCGGGAGAAGTTCTTGAAGGAAAGAGTGATGGAGTATTCGTATACACAACTAGCCATGTTCAAATGCAGATTAGGAATTTATACGAAATTATTTGCCTTTGTGTTGCGAAATGATGAAATTTTTCACCAAATTAGTTCGTAATGGAATTAATTAGTAATGCTGAAATAATAAGGACATCCATTAGATTTTCTGCGATTCATTAAGACATGAATTCTAAGTATTATATTTTGATAATACTTTTAATAATTGAATTATTATTTATAAACAATTTAATGTTACACCTTCTGAAGAATAAAGTGTACTGTGTAACATTAGGGGAGGGTGGGGACGATTGTAACACGGGGCAATTGTAACACTTTGATTTCCTCAAAATGAGAGGCTGCCTGGGCGAAAAAGAGATGACAGTACGTACAAGGCAGGTGAATGAAAGAATATCAGAGATTTTCAAATCTGACATTTGAGTTGTGGCTGTGTAATAGAGAAAATGGTGTTTTTCGAGCATCGAAGTAAATTTCTACTTTTGGGTAACTTTTTTTCACCTGCATTGTTATGAAGCACAACAACACTGATTTTATGTATTGTGTATGTACATGTATCCTAGTTTTATTCTGCTTAGTTTCAAGATGATAGTGTTGTTAGTTTCGTGGAAACCGAGGGTTGAATTAAAAATGGTGACGTGGGGTCGATTGTAACACTTCATCTGGGGGACGATTGTAACATGCCATAGGACCATTTCTAGTGCAAAAAATGGTCCCACGTTCGTTGTACTGTAGAGGAATTCATAAATAAATACCCTAATTGCCTTTCTGAATAATTTTTCCCTATTATTTACTCATATTCACTCATTATAATTTATAACTCATTATTTGAGTGGAAAGTTCATTATTGCCATTCTAGTCTATGTATTTAATTATTATTTAAAAAGAAGATATATATTGTTAATAAATATGTATGATCTTCTATCGATTTTTATGAATTTGTGTTAAATTTGTAGTGTGTTACAATTGACCCTTGAGACGGGGTCGATTGTAACGATTTTCGATGTTTTATTTACTATATTGTAATGCATGTCTACCAGACAGCTTTCATTACAAAATTGTAATTGGGATGTATCAACCTATTTTCATACCAATTTTCATAACTCTAACATAAAAAATGGCTTAGTTTGAGATCAAATAAAATTTTTTGTTACAATCGTCCCCACCCTCCCCTACTTTCAAATTTATTTGAGAATTAATGTGTCATTATTTTGAAGAAATAAAAGTCAAAATTTTCTTGGCTTTTAACAAAAATGTGTTATACACAATAATACAAATAATATAGACCAACTGCCCAGGCTTGAATCCCAGCAAGGTTGGTCCATTTAATCTTAGCTACCTGATTCCAAGTGTCCGTCCTTTTTAGAACTTTCTATTATTTTTGGCAACCCTTTCCATCTACCCACTACCCTGTTAAAAAAATAAGTAAAAAAAAGATTTTTCAAAAAACGCTTTTATTGAAGTGTTCTAAAAGGTCAAAAATAATTTATTCGGTTTGACAAATAATTTATTGGGAAGTAGAAATAACTTTTTGGTAAGTAAAAAATAACTGATTTTCTTATCACTAAAAATAAAAGTGTGGGCGCTAGTAATTTATATATATATTTTTTAATTTTAAATTTGTTTATTTATTTTTTAAAATTTGTACAAATTCACCTGAAGGTATGGACCCGTATTAATAAATTCAACACACACAAGGACAGTAACACTAGCATCTATGCCGAACGAGGATTCGAACCCCCAGACGTACGGTTTTGCAATCAGATGCTCTAACCACCAGGCCATTACGTCGGCATTTATGTATAATTTTACATAAATAAAAATACTTATTAGAGAATTTAAAGTGAATCCATCCCACCCAAACCTCATAAATGAGAAATTTGTAAATTTAACCTCATAGAACATAGAATAAAGAAGTTAGAATAAATAGCGAATAAAGAATTACTAGCGCCCACGCTTTTGTTTTTAGTGATTAGAAAATCAGTTATTTTTTACTTAACAAAAAGTTATTTCTACTTCCCAATAAATTATTTGTCAAACCGAATAAATTATTTTTGACCTTTTAGAACACTTCAATAAAAGCGTTTTTTTTAATCTTTTTTTTACTTATTTTATTTTCTACTTTTTTGTCATGGTATTTTTTTTAACAAAAACTCACAAGAAAAAATGTATTTATTTCAACCATAATTAATCTTATGTTGGGATGGAATTTTAGTTTTCTACAATATGATGGTGAAACATAACGCGCATCCGCTCACTCGCCGATGAAATCCATCGATATCAAAAAGATTCACAAGAAAAGAAAAGGCATTCAATAAAATGAAAATAACCAATCGTAACCAATCGTAACTAACCATAGAGTTAGTACAAATATAGAGACAGCTTTCTCTTCTCGGTAAGGCAACCCTGTATGTCGAAAAGAGTCGGACCTGTGTGAGTGGCGGAAGTAAATTTTTAACATGGGAGCTCCCGTAGGCGGGTGAAATTTGAGGTATAAAAACTGCTCTTCTTCCCAGAAAAAAGATGAAAAAAAGATACCGACAATTTGAAACTCGAGAAAAAGCAATGACGAATCGTTCAGTGAAGAAAAAATTTCTCTATCTCAATTAGTTTTTTACCTGCTATTATTTTAAATTCCGCGGATTCGGAAAAAACAATTTTAAACTGTATTTTTATAATGTTGCGGGGGTAATTTCTTTAAAAAAAGCTTCACACTATATAATATGAACCCTCTTGATTCGATTCGAGTCATTTCCGATTCGTTTAAACAAGTATTTAAGGGAGAAAATTGCTGATTTAGTGGTCGAGGTAGGAACTGGAAGTTGGCAAAGCTTGGCGCTTGGCGGTATGAGCTTGGCGGGCGTTTTTGACGTAGTTTCTTTACGAGTGAAGCCACGCGAAAAATCGAAAATGCCAAAAGAGGGATTTAGTGGCCAAATTGGTTCAAAAAGTCATGTGTGAGTGGCAGAGCGAAACCGGGAGACCGGTCACGCTTAGAACAGCGGAGCAGATGTTTAAGCTGTCTCTATATTAGTACTAACTCCATGGTACTAACTCTATGAGCAAAAGTATTATCCAGTCTTTTCAGTAGTCCATAAATTATAAAAGTAGCATATTTCTTCTCTCGCGATTCCTCGGGATAGGACACCAATTTTCGGCGATTTCTCGCTCTTCTGGCGATTTTTTTCTTGCGGTTATTATTTTAAAAATCGCTAATTATCTTAATGGTTAATTGGAAAGTAAGAAATCACGTTTTGATTATTGTAGTGATATGCCTAATATATTATCCACAGGTTTTTTGGGAGCCATTGGCTTCACGGTAGTGTCTCAAATTTGAATTAAACGGATAACTAAAAACACTCGTTAATTACCTTAATTACGGAAGTTTTGACTAGTTGATTATTGAATATTGCATTGTCATGCCTAATATATTATCCACAGGTTTTGGGAGCCATTGGCTTCACGGAAGTGTCTCAAATTCGAATTAAACGGATAACTAAAAACACTCGTTAATTACCTTAATTACAGAGGTTTTGACTAGTTGATTATTGAATATTGCATTGTCATCGGGTTTACACCATGGTGCAAAGTTTCAGAACTTTATATCGTTTGGAAGTGCCTAAAATTTTATGTACAAGAATCCAAAATGTGTTTTTGAAATTAGCGGTTTATCGTCGATAATTAACATAATTGCTAGGCAATTCTCATTTTGATGACTGGATATTGTAAAGCTACATGTAAAACATCATTGTATACGTTTTTGTGGTCATAGTCCTTTGGGAAAGGTCTCAAATTCGAGATATTCGGATAATCAAAATTACTCCTTAATTAACTTAATTACAGTGGTTTTGATTGGTTGAAGATTGAATATTGCATTGTCATGGGAATTCTACCATGGTGCAAAGTTTCAGAACTGTATATCCTTTGGAAGTACCTGAAATTTTATGTACAAGAATCCAAACTATGCATTCAAAAAAGTGATTAATCATCTATAATTATCATAATTACTGGGGAATTCTCGTTTTGACTTTTGAATATGATGAAGTTATTCCTAATACGCAATTATGCACGTTTTAGGGGGCATAGACCTCTGGGAAAGGTCTCAAAATCCGGTTTTTTTGTTAATTAAAAATACTCGTTAATTAACTTAATCCTTTGATTGTTTGACTAGATAATGGTTGGATATTGGAGTATCATGAGGGTTACACCGATGTGTAAAGTTTCGGGGCCCTAACATATCGGGAAGTGCCCGAAAATCGAGTTTTAAAATTCCACCCGCAACACGCCACCAAAAGCAAGTAGAAAAAAAGCGTTTAAAAAAGTAATGCATCCTGCTCTCCCAGTTAAGGGGACTCAGCATAAATTTTATTTTCTTTAATTTACAAATTTTTGAAGTTTTTAAACGTCAAAACACTAGTAATGACCATTAAAACATAATCAAAGCAAAAAATCTACTTTTTAAAAAGCAGTTTTTAAGAAGTTTCGAAATTTTCAAAAATTTTAACTAAGTTTTAAAACGTTACTTCTTTATTATGATAATTTTGGTAGGATTTTTTACCTGAACGTAATTTATGTTATTTTCCATGGAACTATGCATTTATATTTGTGATACTTGTAAAAATTTTTAATAAACATTTTTTTTCTCCAAACACTTCCAAAATATCATGAAAATAAACACATTTTTCACTTTAAGACCTTCTTATATTATATACTCTGAATCCATCCCTAATTGGAATGCAAAATTTTATAGAAAAACTATGGTTAATATATATGAAGAGTTTCAAGTTAAATAGTCCAGTAGAAAAAAAATCCTCAGGGTTTTAAATGCTAAAAAGTAGTTTTGAGAAATACTTATTACAAAAAATAGTGTTAACTGTGCTTGATAAAAATTGGAAATTTTTTATTCTTAGAATTTGCGCATCACTATGTAATTTGCAGAATTAATTAACGAGTATAAACATCGATTTGAGAGCAAATTCCTTAACTTGATATTTTACCGGTTTGGGGGTACTGAGTCCCCTTAAAATGTGCCTTATTCAATTTAAATCTGTGACCCATCGTTTTGTTATCCATGCCGAAATTCAAATCCTCTGTCTCCTTGCTTTATAAATTTAAAAAGTTGACTCAAATTCCCCCAACCTCTTCTTTTCTCTTGTAAAGTGAACATATTTAACTTCTTTAAGCGATCATCCTAATTTAAACAAGAAATACCCTTAACCATTTTAGAAGCTCTATGATGTATATGTGTGCAGTGCAGGTATTTCAAAATTATTTCAATAGTATCAAAGTTTGTTCAATTGAATCAAACCAAAATTATCTCTTATCTCATATCTCGTCTTATATCTCTCTTATTATAGTCTCTTATATTATATTAGCTTTGTACAGTGTTTTTTATTCATATTTATTTATATTATCTTTTACCTGGGGGAATGAAGTAAAATTACAACTGAACTGTAATAAATTAGGATTGTAAACAGATTTGCTAAGGGTGGAAAGATGATGAATGCAGATTAGTACTATACTGCCGTCCTAAGCGAAATTGTAACATAGACTAGTTTTCTTGAAATTTCACTATATATCCCCCTCGGCGCGTTATTCAATTAGAATAAATGTATCCAAGCCACTGGAATGGTTGTCACAATCATGAACAAACCCCTTAACTATCAGAATTGAAAGTAAGCGGAGATTATTTTGTAAAACTGAAATTTATATAAATTAAATAGAATAGTTTAAGAAATATTCCCATTTAGTTTTAAGTATATTATAGTATACTATTACATTCGGAATAGCTGAAAGCTGTGTTCCTTATTAGAAGCTGAAACAATTTTGGTTTTGTTGATGCGATTGTTTGTTCCTAAGCCCAAGCAATAAAATGAATTCAAGGGTATCCCAGAAGACAAAAAGCAACATATGATTAAAAATCGTAGATGTCTAATTGGGAAAAATCGTTTAATTTTTTTTAATATTGTTTTTATAACTTATGTTGATAATCAGTTAACTGTAAAATATTTTCAAATTAAAATACAATTTGTTCTTTTCCCTTTTCTTTTGTATTTATTTACTATACAAACATAAATTTTAACATCAAATGTAGCATTACATTTTTTTTCAAAATGTCAACACAAGTATATATACAGGGTGTTTCAAAATTGCGTTGCACGGCTTTTATTCTGAACCAACGCCTCCTGGGGTCATGTAAGTAAAGTCTACCCCTAGGTAAGTGACCCTGGAGAATCCATTGAGATGACTTACAGTGCCCCTAGCAGTGAAAATAAAAAAAATTAATTTAAAAACTAAAGGATATAGAGCCAAAACCTCAATGATAGTATTGTTGCCAACGTCATAAAGAACTCACTGAAAAAAATTTATCAAAATATCTTGAATATTCGCGGAGATATTAGCATGTGAAAATAGCACTTTTTCAGGGGCCAAAAAAGAAAACGTTAGCATATTTGCAAATTTTTCAGTGTTATTTTGTAGTTTTGTGTTTTTTTAGTTTAAAGAAAACAAAATTTAATCGAAAAATCAAAATAATTTGCAAATATGCGAACTTTTTCTTTTTTGACCCCTGAAAAAGTGCTATTTTCACATGCTAATATCTCGGCCAATATTCAAGATATTTTCATGAATTTTTTCAGTGAGTTCTTGATGACGTTGGCAACAATACTCTGATTGAGGTTTTTGCTTTATCTCTTTTAGTTTTTAAATTAATTATTTTTATTTTCGCCGCTAGGGGCGCTGTAAGTTACCTCAATGGATTCTCCAGGGTCCCTTACCTAGGGGTAGACCTTACTTCCATGACCCTAGGAGGCGTTGGTTCCGAATAAAAGCCGTGCAACGCAATTTGAAACACCCTGTATAAGATGACTTCGGATAAAATCTAATAAAATTCCAAGCGTGTTCACAATTTGTAACTGAACCCTTTGCCTGAAAGATTATACACATTCCGCACTCTAACACAGCCCAACACCGTAGCTGGCTAGACTATATAATTTTTTTTACTGTAGCAAATATTTGATTTTAAAAAGAAGGTTTACTATACAGAATAGAAAATCGCACCAAACTCTATTTTGGCGATATTTTCTTATAGTAAATCTGATTGAAATTCCCTTTGTGTGCACTTTCGCTTAGGACGTCAGTATAGTTAGGAAAAACTGATTTTCAGATGCATGATATGATAGTAATTTTATTTCTTGGAGAGGATTACTAGAATATCGATCTCCCTTAATAACTTGAAAGCCATACTTATAAAAAATACAGTGCAATATTATTATTGATTTTTTAAGAATTTTCCTTTCTTGTCTTTACCCCTCTTACACTTATCTTGTCTTTAGTTTTTAAGTATGTTAGACTAAAATAATAATTACTTTTTGAAACTTTAAACAGCTCTAAAAACCTTCAAAACTAAAAACGTTTTCTAGACATTACGAAATCTTTTCATGTTATTTCCCCCCTACTTATTATAAATACTTTTACGTCAAAACCATTACTTGTTCAAAATTTCTTGAAGAACAAGAATTATTGCAATTTGGCCAGGTAGTGATTTAATTATTAAGAAGCAAAGTTGGGCAAATCTTGAACAAAAATGAATGAATCTTGAAAACAAATGAAAATACTTTTTTATGAGCACAATATCTTACAACAAATAATAAAACTACGGATCACCGATCAAAAAATGGCTACATTTACACAACCAGTGTATCAAACGGTAAAAAAACAATATTCACTAGCAACTTCCAACTTAATATCTTCGCAGTTGTCCGATATCAATTCTAAATTCATTCATCACCCTGACCCGACGGTCACAGCAATGAATCTGAAGCCACTGTTGCCATTCACCAAAGCCGTATTGACCGAAATACTGCCTTTTGAAAAGTGAATGTAATGGATAGTTGTAATGTAGCGTGACGGTTCAGACTGTAAATCCCTTCCGTTGAGGGACTGTGACATAATGGGGATAATCTCCCCTCTTGAGGCAGATAAAAAGCATTGGAAAGGTTTCAAGGGATTTGTTTTATGGATGTATTTCTTTCGGTAAATGACTGTTTCGGGATGACATTTTGACAAGGAGTATTTTGAATCAGGTTTGTAACCCGGTACAGTGATAAGCATTGAAGTACTTTTGAAATTGGTGATTATTAAATAGGAATGTTTGAAATACTTTTTATAATTAAGAACATTATTAATTGATATTTTATACAAATCTAAGGGAGAATATTTCTGTCACATTTGGAATTTTTTTCTCAAACAAGAATTTTTTTGTGAGTAAATTACATTTGAAAGTGAATGCATTTTTATTTTATTGTATTTGGTGTAAAAAATATTGAAAATATTAATATTTTATTTTTCAAATTAAATATTTTAATTTATTTTTATTTTCTATTGGAAAAAGCTTTCAACTGAAAGCGAATGTATAAGCAATATTGGTTTGCATAAAAGAACAAAATAGTGTGAGAAAGGGTAGCTTTTGAAATTTCCATGAGAATAAATAGAAACAAATTTCATAAAATCATAGAGGATTTTTTTGCCACAAGTGCCTAATTATTTTTGATTAAGCATAAAGCACTATTTAGTGCAGGGTGGTTCAGTGAATAATTCAATCAACTCAATTGTAGATAAAATTTAAAGTTTATTAAACAGAAGTAAAATTGCCTTTCAGCATAAGAATCAAATCAAATTAAATCGTAGAATAAATTGCTTGAGAGAAGTATATATATAGTAACAAAACCGGAAATACAGCACCACCTGGCAATCAAATACGAAGAGTAACTTCGGGGAGAGTGGGAAACAGAGTGAGAATCTAATACACTATGAAGGAAATTAAATATCTGGGGGTGTGTATAGTATACGGTTGGTTGGTTGTTTTGGGTTTTATGTCACAAGTTCCCTATACGGACATATGAAGAAAACTATTTTATTTTCTTAGGTAATAAATAAGAACTCTAAGATGTAGACTTTAAAACAGTAAAAACGATAAACTATAACTCTAGATATGATCTTCGTCCCTCTTTTCATTTAAAAAAATCATGTAAAACTCAAGCTCCTTCTAGGTTATGATTCTAAAACTATGACACAAATTATTTCTTTAATGTTCTGTTTAGTGATCTTAGATCTTTCTTATTAGAAACTAGTCTTTCCTTTTGTAGGAAATAAAATTTACAAAAGCCGTTTTCCCCTTAAGGTTTGAGTTTTTATACTTCCATTCATCTAGCTATTGGGAACTTTCAAGCGATAACAAAGAACAAAAAGCTGTTTAATAACTAGCATAATATAGACTTTAGAATATCTGAATTTCTCCTGTATTAGTCGATTGCGTAGCTCTGAGGAACAAAGGATAATGATTTTATATTCGTAAAAATTAAAAAGCTTTGAAATCACTTCTCTTTTTAAAAACAATGAGGGTAGTGAAGATGCTGGTTTAAGTACGAGTATTTAGATTAAGTACTTTAAAGATAATGATGCTTTTAATGAATAAAACGACTACTAATAACAAAATATTCATTAATTTTTGTGATAACTATAGTCAAAACTTCACATCTTAGAACTTGAAGATAATTGTATTTTTATAATCTAGAATTTATAATATTTCTTGATAGTGTGTACAGCATAAACAGTATTTGTACTTTGGAAGTTAATAATACCTCACCCCTTCAACGTTCAAAAAAGGATTGGTGGAATAGATATCTTAAATTATTTTCTTTCAAAAATATCTTAGAGAGCAATTGGAAAAATTCATAAAAAATATACCTAAACATTTTTTAAAATTAATTACATAATAAATCGAAGTTAAAGTTGGAAATATCCATAAATGTCCATAGATCCATTTCATTCATAAAATGTTGTATTGAACTTTTCTGTGTTTGGCATTTCCAGAAATGTTTTTGAAAATAGTCTTAGTAACACTCGTTTTGACAGAAAAAAAAATTAATTTTTTAATCACACACATACAAGATACAATACTTTCTTGTTTCACTAGTGCACCTTAATTTCGGCTTCAAAAGCTTCGCTTTTGGAGGAAAGATTACTTTGATGATGTTTGAACTCAGTTTCAGTTTGATCTCCGAAATGTTTAATCAAGTTAAAGTATGCCTAATCCATTGAGTAGCATTTGGAATTAAAGCGATTTCATCAACGAAATTGAATTGGTACTATCGAAGGGGTCTTTTATGTGATTTTTTATTTAGAATCAAGATCAAATTAGGAGAGAGGATTTTGGGGATATTTTTATAGGCATAGAATCAGATTTCAGAGTGAATTTTCAATGCAATGGTAAATGTAACAACAGTAACAAAAATAACTAAAAAAATATTAAAAATAATAAATTTAATAAGTAATATAACATAATATTCAACTTTAATTACATTAGATACATTTATAGAAATAAATAAACTCATGAATGAAGTTAAAATACTATAAAACCTAGTGCAGAAACTTAAGAGTTATGATAAAATTTATTCACAATATCTAAAATACCGTTTGGAGTCAAATACCACCCGTCATTATGTAATAGTTTTTCCACCATACTCTATCTTTCAAAACTGCTTAATTAAAGTTTTATTAATCTTTTCAATATCATAAGTATTAAATTTAGAAATGCTTTTAGGAAAGGATTTTAGGGGAGGAAGGGGGTATACTGTACAGTTTTTAAAGAACCCTACTTTAAAATAATACAGATATATAAGCAATATATTTAAAGTAAAAATTATATAGTGTAAAATGGTAATTTTCTTATCGAAAAAATAGTAATTTACTTACAAAATACTCCCAATTTCTTTTAAACTTAAAATCTATAATAAAGCCCATGCTATATAAAATATTATAATGCTGGTTTACACATTTGTATGTTACAGGAATAAAAATAGAATAGTTCATCTAATATAAACTGCTTTGAAAAGTAATTTTAATCATAAGTGAAATTATTTTTAAAAATTTCAAATGCTTCTCAATAATAATTAGCAATCTTTTTTATAAGTGAAAGCAGCAATCAGTCTAATTGAAAATAGTGAAATACAATGACTTCCAATACCTCCTTCGTTCAAAGAACCCATCGTTTTGCAATGAATTCAAAAGTCTCAATTCGAGCAGTCCATTCTAAAGGCCCCCTAACTACACACCTGAAACTCTCGAATCCCTTAAATTAGTTCGATTCAATACCACATTGATAGCGCTCGATCGATCGTGTAGCCAAAAGTCAGGGACACTTGCTGTGGTTGACTGATTGATTTTCTCAAAACGTGCAGTCTCATCGGTTCCACTATCTTTGTCTGAACTAGGTATTGGAGGTCTCTTTTGGGAAGTCCTGGAGGCATACCTTGCAGCCAGACGTGGAGAGACGAACCTTTCCAAATGAGAAAGACCAGGATCTTTTAATGATTAAGAAATGGTGTACTAGTGAAATCGATGACTTTTGCAAAACGGAATTCCTTATTGTGTAATTGGTGGTTGGGTATTCTTTTGACTTATTTCTTGTTGGGGAAGTATGGGTGGGAGGGTGAAGGTATTTTCTTGCAGAATTTCTGAGCTGCTCGATTCTGTTTTAGTGTTTAACTTTCGTCCCCTTACCGTCATTACACTGTAAAAAAAACTGTAGAAAAACAGAAAGTTTCAATAAAAATGACTTCATGTTTACAGGGATATTCTGTCATGTAACATTCCCACCGCACTTTTTATTTTATGTAAAAAAACAGCTTTTTTCTAGTTTTTTAGCTTATCTGTACTTAAACAGAAAGTTTCAGTTCGTGGAGAAAGAAAGAACATCTTCGGATAATTTCTACTTTTACTGAATCCTCGTTGGAGCAGTGGTAGCGTGCGTGCTTAGCATGCGGTAGGTTGTGGGTTCTCTCCCCGGTTATTGATTTAATAAAATTTAAAAAAACTAAAATTAGTCGACACGCATGCGCACAAGCGGAAAATTACTGTCAGGCAACAGAAAAATATGTAGCTCAATTGACAGAAAGTTTCTTTTTACAGCATTTACCTGTAGGTTACAGCTTATTTCTGTTTACAGGATTTTTCTGCTTATAAAACTTTACTGGCAACTTTTGCTGCCAGAAATTTTCTGCAATTTTTACAGGATTATTTTTTACAGTGTAGTTTTTGAAGCAGAGAGAAGAATTGAGGTCGTAGGTGCAAGAACCAGGTTATCTCCACTTTCAATTAAAACTTTTGTAGACTTAAAACTTTTATTTTCTATTCAACAATACTTTTGTAGATGATTTTTGGCGTGGTGTAGGGTTGCTGCATAAACTTTGCTTAGGATAGAATAACTACGAGTCAAAACAGCAACCCCTGTATTTTTACTGTGATCCCCCTGTGAATAAGATAGTTTAAGTTTGTTATCGATTTTAAAAAATTTCAAGCGGATGATGAATTTTTTAAAAATGTAGCTATTTATTGATTATAATCTTACTGACCGTCATTCTTATTGTATCTATGTTCTTTCTTTTTTATGACGATTCAGTTGCCTTGTAACCTGCATGTGGAAATTAAAAAAAAATCTTAAAGATCTATTACAGCACTATTGTTTTTACCAGTAGTCTCTATGAAAGTTGAAATTAGTTTTTGGCGGACATGTGTAGTTCAAGAACCCATATCTGGAAACATGCAAATATGTGCAATTTAAGAAAACAATGATTGGAAGTGTATCGCTAAATTCGAATCTCACTATACTATGAATAAACTTGGTTTGAAAGTAGATGTGTTACGGGCAAAGTGATTAATTGGGCATTATTAATAATGCCCAGAGTGGAAGCGGGAAAAGTGATAAATTTAATAATAAATTTCGTTGAATTTATCACATTGCCCGGGCATTATTAATAATGCCTAATTAATCACTTTGCCCGTAACAGATATATCAGATTCTTGCCCAAACGAATTCAATTATTAAGTACCTAAATCTAAAAAGAGCTTGCTTTTCTATCCGAAATTTGGCTATTTAATTTTTTGTTCCGCTCTCTCTCTCTCTCTCTCTCTCTCTCTCTCTCTCTCTCTCTCTCTCTCTCTCTCTCTCTCTCTCTCTCTCTCTCTCTCTCTCTCTCTCTCTCTCTCTCTTTCTTTCTCTCTCTCTCTCTTTCTCTCTAATAAAAGTAATTATTAATTAATAACAATACATGAAGGATCAACAAGTTCTGAGGTAATGGTAATAATATTTGTAGTAATTTAGTAATATCCCAAATGTTTTTTAAAACTAGTCTGGTTTTTTATTTAGCCTTTTTGCATAGAGCACTCAATTTCATTGGCTTGGAAAATAATGGAATATCAGCATCGAGCTGTTTCACTCGTTTTTTAGTAAGGGAAATACCAGGAGGCATTTTACACTAGATCTACTTATTCAGAGAACCGTTCCTTTTTTGTGCAAATTTTCATTAGGACTTGAAGCATAAAATATTTTCATACTCTAATAAATTGTGTGAAGTGGAATAATCTGGAAAACTCATAAAATTAGGAAATGTTAATTAATTTTTTGGATTAGTTACCATACTTAAAAAATCAATACCTTTGTTATCAGCAATAGATTAAAGTGTTTTCGGCCTTTATTCTTCAAAAAACGTATTGAAATATAGAATTGCGTCCCATGAACCACCTCTTTGTGTTTGATTTTGTCATCGTGCGGAAGAATTTTGTTTTTAGCTTGTTTTGTCACACAACGTATTCATGAATCAATATCTTAAAGGGAATTCACCAGACAATAAAGTCAATATTTGTGTTAGAGTTTCATAGAAATATATCTGTATTTGATCTAAAAAAATTAATATATATTGTGTGGGTTTGACAGAAACCATTTTAAGTAGTTTCATTGTGCTTTACCTACCTAAACAAAATACTTATATTTCTTTCAGCTCAAGTTTTAAAAAACAAACAGCAATCAGTCAACCACTTATAAGAAAAAGAAGTCACTTGTTATTCTATATTGATGTTTAAAAGATAATTTTTTTTTATTAATGTTAATATATATTAATATTCATACATCTGATCCAAACTATGACGATGAAATAAACTTCCAAAATTTTTTTGCCAGAATGTTAAATCAAGATAACTGGTATTGGTTGTTCTTATTAGAAGTTTGCTATGTTTTTACTTGTTAAGTCAAGACAGATGATTAAGTTTTCTAAGATAGATTATGTAGTATATATTATATTTAAATTAGGGGATTTTAAATTATAAAATTAAGCTAGAATAATCTCAATTCTTATGCATGATTTTCAATGAAAATTTCATTTTTCCATCAAGTGTAACTGTTTAGGTTTATTTTTATTTTTGCTACTTTTTCAAACATTAAAATAAATTGGATATGCGAGCAAATAAATCTTTCTGATACAAATGAGAAAAACGTTTAGATTATGAAACAACTATGAATTATGAAACAACTAGGGGGCTACCGCCCCCTGCTCGCTATCGCTCACCAACCCCCGGGAACTGCTGATGCAGTTCCCCTAAGATTGCTTCGCAATCTTATACTCGCTTCGCTCGCTAAGCGGTTACTAACTTCGTTAGCCTAGCATGCAGATTTGGAGGGGCTATTCATCTCTAGTATTGATAAAGAAATTTTCGAACATGTAAGTGGAGAACGTGTTTGCTCTCCATCCCGACCCGTTGTGTAATACCTAAAATATTTCGTTGGTGTTACAGATTGGTATCATCCACTTATTGTAGCGTAAGACAGGTAACTGTCACTCATGGTATTAAAAAGTGAATTTTTATTCCGTAATTAAATTTAAAAAATAAGCGCTTTTACTCTAGAGTCATTGAGATTCAAACCTCTCTGAATCTTGTCTGATGATTTCGTTGATTTCATCGGCAAAATCCAAACAGCAGCATGTGGTGTTAACAAACTTTACCAATCGCTTTTCAAAAATTAATGTTTTATATTCACGCCTAAAAAAGTTCAATACGCACTAATTTTACAATCAAAATACATTAAAATAGTAACATTTAATCCCTTTTAACACATTTGAACAGCAAATATGAATTAGCGACGGAAATCGGAAAAATTGAAATAAAAACAATGCACTCATTTTGTAAACTAACAGATTGTTGCCAACTGAGGAAAAGAAATACAGCGAAATCTGGGCGTTACGTAAGAGAATTATATATGTAAAGTTATTTAAAAACAAAAATTTCAGCTTAGTATGCAACGTTAGAAAATTGAAATTCTTGGATGAAATTTGTAATATTCGTAAAATACTTCAAGGAAGGGTTGTAAAACTTTAAAGGAAAAAGTAACAATGTTTATTTTTTTAAAAAATATTTCTGGAATCATCAGTAGTAATTAAAAATTGAATGACACTGTGATCGATAGGAATAATTATTTCATTACTTGATCTAAATGATAATATCAATTAAGTTTTCATCCTTTTCATAGAAAACGTCGTTATCTTTTGAAAAAAAATTACTCGTTAAGAAAAAGAATTCGGACAGTTTAAATACATTTTTACATTGAAAGAAAGTACTTAGATACAAGTATATTTAGAGTTGTTATTCATCCAATGCATCAAATCAATTACAGATATTTCTCCCTAATAAAGCACTATGGAGATAATTGAATAAAATAAAATATCACTCCATTAAATTTGTGAAAGTAATCTTAAATATTCCCACTCTCTAAGCAAGAAGCACAACATTCCATACACTAAAATTTGCATGTTTTGGAATGTGAGAGGTAAGATGAATTTAATGCGATCTCATGCATAGTAAGAAAGGGGGGAAGGGAACAACAAATTAATTTCATTATCCAATTCCATTCTTCACGCATCGTTCACGGATGCATAAATTGAGGCTATACTCCATCCTTTGTTTGAGTTAAGAGGCAATAAAGTTCATTTGTTGAATCAATTTGCGATATTCGGCTTTTTCCTCATTGAAATTAATTGGGTTTTCTGACAAACGTTTTGTTGAGTTATTTTGAGACTGGTTGTTGCATTTCTGACGGTTGCTCACGAAAAAGCTGTTTAGAAAATGAGATTCGGTAGTTGTCAGCGTGGGAGTGTTCTGTTTGTTAAAAGAATACGCACTGGTGAGTGGGAATAATTGAATTGTGTGTATTATTATTTTGTAATTATCTTCAGAATCTATTTGTTTTCGTAATTATAAAAGTTTTCCCCCTTTAAAAAAAGTTTTTCCAGTACAAAAATCCTATATAAATATATAATTTTTGTGATTGTTTAAATGTCAGTTCATGATTTGCACAGATATACACGACGAAAGTTAATCTAATTTATAAAGCATTATAATATTTTTAGAACATTTATTTATTTAATAGGAGTTTAATTGAACACTTATTTAACTTGAATGTATAAACTTTTATTGAAAACTGTTAACATTTGTGGTATATAGTATCAGTATAAATGAATAAGTTTTAATTTTCAAGTTCAAAATAATTATTATTTTAATATTTTTACTGTAGAAGTAAGTTTTACAAAACACTTGAATATTTGTTTTCCATTATTCAAGGACTGATAACAGCAAAACTTTGAGTAAAATATTTAAAATAAGTAATTCCCTATTTTTTTGTCTATAGACTTTTTTAGCCATAATTTCCTCTTTATACAATTTAATATTGCAAAAGTTTCCTCATATAAAATGAAAATAAGGTTAGTTGATGGTTAAAAAAAATAAATATTTAGTATTTGTTTGATTCTTGTTGGGTTAATCAAACATGCATAAGAAATTAAGTGTAATTTTTTATAACCTTATAGAAAAGTTATCTAAACTTTCAAATGAAGCACCATGCACATGAAGAATACACATAAATTATATATTTTTGCTTCAATAGTTATATATCCTAAAGCTATTGCATAAATGTAACATAGTACATAAATCAATATTCTTGGAGCATAAAAGAATGTTCATACAAGGTCTTATACTAATCTTGTAGCATAACTCAATCAACTACTCTTACATTAAGTATTGATTGTTCAATCTATAGTGGGGTAAGCATTAGCTATACATGAATGTCATTTGATGCACTTTGATCGCTCTTTTACGCTAAAAGGAAGTGGGGAGAACCTAGCACTTAATCTTACTTTAAAGCACTTTGAGGTGTTAAGTTGTGATTTATTGGCTGAATTTGGGCATCTTAGTGTAGTAAATAGGCTATGAGAGTATTGTAAAGTAAGTTAAAATTTTTAGTGATTGTTATTTGGTGAAGAGTTTTTGGACAATAAAAGTATTTTTTGTGATTTTTCTAAGTAGATCGGCTTTTTTACTCAAATCTGTTTGGGACAAAATAAACATTTTCACTAATGACTTGGCAAAGTTTCTTACAAAAATTGTTTTTTTGTATTACTCCTTAATTTGTTTGACCTAACCTAAAAGAGTAACATTGATTGAGACTTAAAGTTACAAAATATACACATAAAAAATTTGATACAATTAATAATGTTGTGTATTGTAGACAAAATTTGGTAATGTCCTTATTATTTTCGTGATGATAATAAAGCAACATGATAATTACATAATTATGCAAAAATCTTTATGTTTTCCAAAAGTAGTCATAAAAGTTATAATAGAAATAAATGTCTTCAATGTTATGAAATTATTTAATTAAAGAAACTCCTATTGCGATTTTTAAAAACAAATCTCAAACGAAACTATTTTATGAAAATAAAACATTATTAAATTATTTCTTGGCTTAAGTCAGAAACTTTTCCTCTTGTTTTAATTCTACAAGCATACGTTAAGTTATATTTTCTTACATAACAAAGCATCAAAAACTTATTCTGCATTATTCCAAAATAGTAATGTCATGCAAATTTTGTTTTCTGCAGAACTTTGTTTGAGTGCATTCCTGAAATACGTGAGAACATTTTAAGAGTGCTTGGATGCATGTATCCTAAAACAAAGGAAAAACAGATAAAATCAATGCGATCGCATTTCGAATTCTAAATTGTGAAACATAATTATTTAGAGTATCCTTTAGAAAAAATCATAAAGGTTACCTTCCTTGATCTTTTGATTTTCTAAAAATATAAACACTAACATAAATTAGATACAACTATAATAATGTTAAAAATATTTCTTTTAATACACAACAGTTAAAATATTTCGTGTACATAAGTTTTTAATTTCTAAGAACAAGTGAAATCCTTTTCAATAACTATTATTTTGCTTGGCTAGGTTTAAATTTTTAGATTCTTGAAATGAAACACAGAAAACACGTTTTAAATGCAAATAAAGTCAAAACAAAAGGGTTTGGTTACAAAATCTTCCAGAAATAAAGTCAACAGTTGAAAATCATCCAATTTACAGTATCAATGATTCTATAAAATTAAAGTTTGTGAGAGTCTTTACATAGGCTTTTTTACAGCTTTTCAAACTTTTTTAACACATATTTTTTTCTCTTTTACAATATTTGAAGCAACAGAAAAACTCTAGCACTTGATTTGAAAGCATACTTCCTTTTTACGAAAGGAAATACTTGAAATTTCAAAAGTGAGCTGAAAATCAATTCGATCGATACTTTTATGAGTGAACCTTATCTTTTCCGAACATATACACACTGCTATAATCCGGTTTTCAGCGTGTTTTCAAATAAATACACCATTTCCATCCCACGAAATAACTTTCGGTCATCTTTTAGAATATTTCTTTGAGTAAAGGATACACTTACCTACGATATCTCCCAAGAAAATACATTCCAACTAAAATAGATTGCATTATGCTATAATTATTATTTTAAGAATATTTGTATAAAAAAGTTTTAAGATTTGAATAGAAATTGCTGAATTCTACAGAAGTTAAGCGATAGTAGGGGAGAGTGTTGTACCTACGGACGGTTGTACCTTCAGCCACCTCATTTTAAAATTCAGGAAAAAATGTAAATTTGAATTTTTTGTCGATTTTGAATGTAAACAGATGCTATCTAGTTGCTAACGTGAAATCAGGTCTTTAAAATATTATTTAAATTTTCTATAATAAAAATACTGTTTTTAGGTGCTCAAAGTTTTTTTTAGTGCATCACTACATTAATTCTTTTCTTCCCCTATGATTATGATATGATAAAATGGGATACATGGGGGAATCCCCGAGATTTTGACTTTTTAGTTATGATATTAGAAATCGTCAGATCTCAATTCTTTTATCTTTTATAGAACTTTGAATGCAAAAACACCTAGTGTTGTACCTTCGGACACCATAAGTGTTGTACCTACGGACACGTTCTTGTGGGTGTCTGTAGCTAATCGGCGTTTTAGAATCAGGTTTCATTTAACTGAATACATTTTAATAAATGTTAAATTAATTCTAAATGGTAATCTATTTGTCAGCAATTATTTTCAAGTGAATTTTAGATGAAAAATCAAATATTTTGTGATCTAAACTACTTTTTTAAATTTATGATTCTACTTGGAATTTAATGTAGAACATATTGTAAAATCCTGAGCACCCTATCGCATTTAAGTATGATGATTAAAAAAAACTTAAAATTTCCACTGAAAAAGTTTACCACCGAATTATTATTGTTATTACCACCAAATGCTTTCACAACTAAGTGTCTATCGAATTGGTTTTTTTTGAGCCGTGAAGTTGTCAGATCAATCAGCATGATTAATGCAACTATTACCTTAAATTCTGATCTGAAAATGCCATGTGATTTTTGTGTTTTTGGTAAAAATCAAGTTTTTATCATTCAACTTCGTTTTAATGACCATTTACGATCTAAAACTACATTACTTTAAAAAAATCTATTTTCAATTTTAAAAAGGCTTGAAATAGGTTATTAAAAGGTAATGCATCAATAAAAATATTAATTCTTAGCTTTTTTCAACTAAAATTTCCCTTTTTAAGGGTGTCCACAGGTACAACTGGGTCTGTCCATAGGTACAACAGGTTGTTGTACCTCTGGACACAAATTTTTCCATGTTATTATAAACGATTAAAAATCCAATTTTCAAGATTTTGGCTAGTGAAAAATATCTCTGTACTCACAAAGGTTAGGACTATAGGTTAGGCACTTAAAATTGTCAAAATGTGATTTTACCTGTCTTAGAAAAATCCAAACGTGATTTTTGTCCAGAGGTACAACACTCTCCCCTATATGTATATTATCAAATGTTTACTTTTAGCAAATATTAAATATTTCAAAATAATTTAAATCCTTCAGAACGTGCCAATAAATTTTTTCAGGAAAAATCAAATAAGGCCTTGGTTAGATTTTGTAACAATTAATGCCGAAATCTCAAAAGTTAAAATTTGTCGTGTTTTTTAAATATTTTACCTATATATATGTCGTTTACTTAAAGTGCGTTTTTTTATTAAGGACGTATTATTATCATCACAAAATATTTTTAATAGTTTTCATTACATATCCAGTCTCAAATTTATCTTTGAAATGGGTTTTCCGTATTTATTCTGAAAAAGAAGTAGAATATAAAAAAATTAAATTAATTTATTCATACTAATAATTTCAAAAGTAGAATAAACCCTACTCCAAAATTCTTTAAAAAATAACAGCTTAATTGTCTATATTACCTGCACGTAAATGAACATTTAATCGAAAGGAATGTTAGGAACGCTTTTAAAAAAACTCGACAATTTGGGCATTGAATAAGTAAACAAATCAAAGATTTCTTCGTATTTCTCCTTAGGCATTTAGAGATTTTATTGATCACGAATCTATCATTCACTAATCGTTCTGTCTCACATCAAACGATAGCAAAACATTAAGAAGTTTTTCTCCTCGCGAGAAACAGAAATGACGACTCAAGGCACTTTCTCCGGATGGGGGGAGCTCCGGTTCCGATTTATGGGCTTAAATAATCGAACAAGGGGAGATACGTGCAGAGGAAAGCAAAAGACCCGATGGGACCGGGAAGAAGAAAGAATGTGTCAGAAAGTCATGGAATGTAGAAGTCGGCTTAGTGCCTGCATCAAAAGATAAACATGAAGTGTCCAATGAATTAATTAAGCGAGTTTGTTCAGTGTTGTTTCTTCGGGCTATGGTTTGTTTAGCTTCAAGACGAATGTTTCCGAATAACCTAGGACGTGTTGATGTAAAAAAAGGATGATTTTTAGGGGGGATTTTTGTGTTTGGATGATGTGATTTGATTTTTTCTTTGGAAGCTTCTGTGTAACCACAGAGTAAAGATTATTCAGAGAGTCCATTTCCATAGACGCTAATGGCAACTTTTTTAACATGGGTTTTCCCATAGACGGTGGCGTTTCTATGTGATAACGGTGGAACTAACCAGAGAATATGACGTAGCGTTGTTGACTCTCTACAATCGAGCTACAGCCGCATACACTCTCTCAATTAACCCCGCCCACTTTCAAATCGCTAAAGAGGGAAATAATTTTTATATATTTCCCCGGTTATTAAAACAGTTGCGTGTATCTTTCTTTCGAGCATGCGCTGGGGATAATTTCGTAGACATTACAAGTCTCTCTGATGTCACGCTCTCCAAGGACTCACCCAATGTTCTGGCCAGCGGAGATCTCTCGCTGGCTTATATATGCTTGATCTGCCCGTGACGTCACTATCTCTCATCTTCTTTAAAGTGGCAATGGATCGGGAGCTACTCTGGAATCGAACTCACAACTCCAAGTCCACATTTAATACAATTTAAACATATAACGTCACATTTAATGATCATTTCTGCAACCACAATCACTGATAAGAGATATTAGACGCCAGAACAAACTATATCAATGTTTATAATAGGGAAAGTTTAGTTACTGTCAGGGAAAGTTTGCAACCATAGGGGAAAAGTTTCATTGAACAGGGGAAAAATAGCAGAGATTGAGAAATTCAAATGCAGCCTCCATACAAAGTTTTAAGTCCAATGAGAATCACTCGTTTCCTTTAGTCCCGCCCACACTAATGATTGACAGCTGGAGGGTCGAAACGCCATTATGCGATAACTGTAGAACTATTTTAGTAAAATCGCGTTTTGGACTCTCTGAATATCTTTACTCTGTGTGTGTAACTGCGTTTTATAAATATATGCTATATTGGAGTGATTTTATTTTGGACATCTTGTTCATGATGGAATCGTTGCTTGAAAGAGTTTGTTAAATATTTATTAAAAAACCAAAAATAATAAAATTTACATTATATAACTATGATTGTGAAATTCTTTCAATATAAAAACTATGATTTATTAAGTAGATATACTTTTAAAACAAGGATCAGCAATGTTCTTATTTGTTCTATTTAGGCGTGGGGGATATTTAGGATTTATTTTTAAGTTAGATCCGGTGGGGGTAATTGTCCGCAGTTTTTGGTTTTGAATTTTTGTGACCCACAGTTTGATTATTTTAATAAGTTTCTGGTATGGAATCTAAAGCTTAGGATGTGACCTATCAATTCATATTTTTTCCAGCCTTGAGCTGCAAATAGTTTTAGAAATATTCAACTTTAAAAGGAAAAAAAATTGCGGACATTTGCCCCATTTTTTGGGGTAAGTATCCGCAGTGCGTATAATTACCCCAATAGAATAAAAAAAGAGAATTATTAAATATTCCAATTTAAAAACATCAAAATTGAGGTATATTCACAATAGGAAGACTACACAACAATATTCGACATTATAAAACATTATATAGCAAAGTTACTCCACAAGTTGCAAAGTTAATCCTTTTACCGGCGTGAAATCGGCCAAATTGTCAGGATCATTTTATAAAACCTTGCATTATGGATTTCATTAGGTTTGGAAAGTTTTAGGACTGTCTTTTTTTTCAACAAAAGCTTGCTTCTTCTGATAGAGTTTCTGAGAACATTCCCACATTTTCAATTGCGGACAATTACCCCAAAATCAATGCGGACAATTACCCCATATCATGATGATAACAACAAAGTGGTACTGATTTTTGAAAACAAAAGTAAACATGAATGTAGTGATATAATTTCAAAGATAAATAAAGGCTCTTTCGGAAAAAAACAGATGGATTGAATAAATATAACTATTCTACCATAATATGAAGAAAAAGTGAGAAAAATACTCTAACAATGACACTAAAAAAACTGACCTACCTCATTTTTTTGGACAACGGACACGCTACTCCTCTGAAATTTTCACGGCCATTTGGGGGTTAAGAAAAAAATAGGCAGTGTGGACCATTACCCCATGCGGACAATTACCCCCACCTACCCTATGTTGTTTCGGAACGAATAATTTTTCCAGATATGAGGAAATACCACTAATTTTTAAAATATACTCAAGAATAAAAGAACTTATGTTAGTTAGAATTTATGTTAATAACTTATTATTAGATAGTATACGTTTATCTAAACCTATACTATTATGAATAACTAATACACGATATGTTTACGAAAACAGACAAATGCAGGGACCTCTCTGATCCATTTCAAATAAATATAAATTATTTACGATAGTATATTTTTAGCTTTACAAAAAAAATAAAGGAACTTAAAAAAAAGGTTTATGATGAATCTTCTGTTTATCTCCTTTAAAAAAACAATACAATCTCTTACGCAATCGAAACGAACTTAAACTCTAACTTTAGATAAATATCTTATGGAAATATACATATAATGAACGAGGCGCATCATTAAAACGGCTCAAATGAGTCAGTTTCAGGTTATCTAGTTGCATCACCTAATGAATCATTCACTACCCAACTCAACGAGTAACAATGTTATAGATTCCATTAAGAAAATTCCTCTCCAGAAACTGACTCGTATCACATTTCTTCTGCCTTGGAAAGCCAATCTCCGCATAATATGCCCCCGAATCCCAATCAAATCATTCCATTTACTACATTCTCGATCTTATTAGTATATATTGTATGGAGAATGGTTTGATTCCCATAATGACATTTCTGAGAAATCGTTTCAGTTTATTCTGTTGACATCGATTGTGTTATAAGGGCCTTATTAGCAGGCCTTTTGATGAAGACTTGGCGGTGGCTTCGCACTGAGCTTTGGAAGGATAATAAATCATTTTCTTGTGTATTTATAAGTAACGCGTTGATGGTGGTGTTCTATATTTGAAACAAAGAGGTATTTAATTAAAATGAATAAAGTTATGATATCAGTGAAGGGAATTTTAAAACAGTACAGCGTCCTTAACTCGATTTTCGATACCTTTGAAAAACTTTATATCAAGAAAAAAATATGTTACTTCTTCGAAATTAAGTATTTCTCCATTATTTTGTAACCTCAAAAAATAGCTCTCTACAATTTTTTTTCGCGTCACTTCAATTTTGAGATTATACTGCATTACGATTAATTAAAAAAATATTAAAAATATTTTTAATGGTATTTAAATGTGTTGAAGAAATATATCCGTGTGTATATTTTACTAGAATAAATGATAATTTAGTGGGTTTGAACCCAAAGCGTACGCAAGTTAAGCTGTGTTATTTATTAAGCTATGGGGGATGAATAAAATAATAATTATTATCGGGGTTACGATATTCAACATATTTATTAAAATTAACTACCAGCTATGGGAAGGTGAAACCAAGGGAAGTCAAGGTATCAAGAAATCTCTCTCTCTTGGTAAAAGACTGGGAAAGTTTGTCATACCCTCCTCGTCCTCATGTGCAAAAATTAAGAAGTCTTTCGGTATTATCACTAATCATTAACCCCACTATCATCCCCATTATATTCCTTTGGCTGCCAACTACTCAATAGTAATAAGTTACAAAAAATTTGTTCACTACAATGTGCATTTTTATTTTTAGTTTCAATGGTGTTTATGTGTTTCTTTCTTTGAATGTAATTTATTACACTCAGCATGGGTATGTTCTATGTTTTTAATTTCAAATATTCTTAAGAAAAGTTTTTCTTACCCACTTTCATTTTCTATAAATTGAAATAAAAAAAACCAGTCTAACGAAACCAGTTTTTATGTTTTTTATAGAATTGAATCAGAAAAAATCTTCCTTATTATTTACAATTTTATTTATATCGGATTTTTTGGTAAATTACACTGGTTTGAAATAGGTACGGACTCGGAATTTCAACTCTTTTAACTAAAAAAGAAAAGGAATAGGTATTTGGAATCTTGAAAAAAAAGTATCATTGAATGAATTCTTCAACCCCTTGAGAGCAGCGAAACGTAAGAAGGTGCTTTCGCTGAAATATCTATACTGATGAATAGACCAAACACTACTACCTAATCTGAACGCAACAGTATTATTTGAAGTATGGCAAGGATCCCAGGACCTTGGCGTTTTGCCAGTTTTCTATACTATAGTGTTGAAATGTTAGTAATTTTCTGACGTCAAAACTCTGCAGAAAGGGCAATTTTAAAGTGATATATTTTGTAGGTATATTTTTCTGACAAATTATTGATGGTGAAAAAAAATATAAGTAAGATTTTTTTCTCAATGCTTTGTAGTAAGTTGGAGTGATGACTGTTCTTTATCATGTTGAAAATTGATTTCGTAATGCAATAGTCTAAACTCTAAAAACTATGGATAATTTTCATAGGGTTTTGAGTTTGGAAAAATCAAAATAACATTGGCTGAATTAAAGTATTTCTATTGGGAATTAATTCATATGGGTAATAATTATTTTTTAATAAACTAGGGGAGCTACCGCCCCCTGCTCGCTATCGCTCGCCAACCCCCGTAAACTGCTGACGCAGGACCTTTTGGAATTGCTTCGCTATTCCCAACTCGCTGAACTTAATACACTTTATTAAACAATTTACAGAAAAAACGTCAACCAACTTTCCAAAAATACTTCACCAAATCCCCTCCATGAATAAATCTCCCTTAAAAGTTTCAATATATATTTACTCGAACTGATCAAAAATTTAAACGAAATCATACATGTCCGCCAATTTGCTTAGCAATATTAAAATCCAACAATTCGATTTGCAAAATTGAAGTTCTACTTTCTTATTTTTCAATCGTGAATTTACTGAAAACTATAGCCGCGAGTGTTGTACAGTAATAAGTTTTAAGTCAAATCGAAATAATATGAAAACTAGTTGATTTAAGCTAAAAAATATGACTAGCATATCGAATCGTAGATCTCGGGAAGTAGAAGCCAATTGACCCCCTCTTAAAATGAAGGAAAATTTAGGTGTCATCGAAATTTTTTTTATATTTTCCGCCAATTTATTGTAAGAGTGATCACATGTATGGAAATGTTTTTAAAAAGATTCATCTTAATTATATATTTTTAATCTATGATTAAAAAAATAGCTAATTCTAATTGTTTATCAATATTCGGACCAAACAAAAACCATTATTTTAAAGTAACTCGTTAGTATAATATGCCTAGTGTTTATCAATCATATTTTTTTAAACCCAGAATGGTTAAACAATACCGTTTAAGCAATTGAAAAAATAAGAGACAAAACATCACTCTATGTTTACAATTAATTTCGATAAAATCAGACTAAAAATTATAAATATTGGACAAAAAGTGTGAAATTTTAGCATAAAATGGCTATCATGTAAGTTTTTAGAATGTTTTTATCAGTCTTTGAGTGATATTTCATCAAGAAAGTACTTTTTTTAGAAGGTGAAAAAACATGTTTCATCTTAAAGTATAGCGTCAATCGGTCGTTGTGATTTGATGCATAATAATTTGAATGACAGTACTTACTTTGTAACTGCGACCTTATCCGTTATCTAAAAAAATGGAAATATTTTAAAATTGAGAATTTTTTTGAAAAATTGAAGGCCCTATACTCGGAAATCCGGAAAGAATCCGGACATTTTGATAGCATATAAGTGTCTTTCAGTTCAGTAATTAAAAAGCCTTTCTCTGGAAACCGTTCACTAAAAACTTTTTTTTAGAATAGAGAGATACAATGTTAAGAAATATAATATTTCTGTACCACAGCACTGTTAAATTATTTGTTTTTTCCACATACTCTGCATAACTTCAGAATTTATTAAATTGCTAAAGAAAGAATGGAAAAATCATATCACATGATAATCTCATTGAAAATCCTACTAAATAAACAAGAAAAAGATAATAAAGTTTTTTATTAGTTTCCCACTTATTTTGTTGTTAAAATTTAAAAAAATACAGTTGAAAAAAGTTTAAATTCAATTTTCTTATTCGTCACAATTTTGAAACAAAAAATGTGGTTCAATGACGAAGGAAACAAACATAAATTAACGAATCAGACTAAAATAAAAGTGAATAGAACAATAAAAACGTAAAAAATTAATATGATATTAAAAAAGTTTTCTACTTAAAATCACCATCCTTAGTAAAACAGATATTTCATATAAATATGATTTCAGGAAACAAATATATTTAAAGTAACAACCAGAATATATAAATGTTCTTATGTCACTTACAATGTTTTACTTTACATTTATTCCTCCTGGGATTTTTTTCCAGACATTCTAAACTTTAAATTAAGATTGAAATAAAGCTGTTTTTTTAAAGTTAACTCCTATTTCACGTGGGCTTGTAGGAATTTTAGAATATCTTTAAATTTGAAGTCCAATTATGATGTTCCATTCTCTAAGAAAAAATATATAAGATGATTTTCAAACCGAAACTATTTGTAAGTTTCAAAAATTGTTTTCTGATTGTTCAAAATTTGCATTCTTTGATGGAAATGGGAAAGATTGCATTCCCTCAAAAGTATCTTCAACCAGTTTTAAATATCATATGAGGGAAAATAAAGTAGATGATACCGAATAAACACAAGAAGAGTCAATTTACTTTTGACAGGAAAAACAGTAAATAATGGAAATTTTCTGATAAATCTCACAATGGTAATCCATAATATTGTGTGTTAACAAAATTGCTACTGAAAGTGTTCTAGCGAGTAATAACGTGAAAAAAGTGTACTAAATGATATTTGCATTCTAATATATACAAGAATGCAAACAGTAACTTTTGAAAATAACTAAGTAATTTTTTATCGACACCAAATATAATTCGTCGCTTAAGGCGGAACATGGCATAACTGCATTTTCCCAACTTTACAGAAGACGAAAAAAAACTGTTTAACTCTTAATAAAAAGCATGTGTGCGTGCATAATAGTTTGCAAACATTTACCTTAAGTATTTTAACCGGGTTTGAGAGGAAATGCTTCGCCGTGCCAGCGTCTCTAACGAAGTCAATTATGTCGCAATTATGTCATTTTACGTTACGATTGCAGTTATGCTAAAATAAAAAAAATGACGATTGCAGTGATTTGAGTTGGTTTCTCGCGAAACCGTTTGTACCAGGTGATCCGGGATAGAAATTTACATAAAGATTGATGGATAACTCAAAATGGCCAAAATGTCAGTTGTCATGTTGCGCCTTAAGCGAAGAATTGCTTTTATTAAAGGCAATTTTATATTTCAAAAGTTTTTACACCAACAGGAATAGTTTTCAGGGTTTTTTAGACATTATTATTCCTACTAGCTGTATAACATTAAACTCAGGACTGCAAGAGTAAACAGTTGGGGTAAAAATTAAAAAATATTCCTCATACGACACATTTACATATTTAAAAACAAAAAATCAATGGAGTGATAACTTTTTTTAAATAATATTTGTTACGTTAGTTATAACATTTTACTGAATGTCATCCATTTATTCTCAACTAGATAAATTTATAAACATTAAGCTTTTAAATAATTTTTATTAACATTAATTATGATGTAAATCACATTCTTGCTGTTACCTAACACTTTTAGTGCTTTCGAAGTTATCAACTTTATTTATTGCCTTTGAAGCAATTTCAATTTCTTAAGAGTAAAGCTAGCTGACCCAGAACTTTAATATAATTTTAAAAATTGCAGTATAAATTGGCAATTAACCAGCTTTTTACGAATCGTTAAACTAACAAGTAACTTTGAGTTTGGGGGATAACCCAAATCCTTTCTTGGGTTGACGGAATGGCTGTTAATGTGAGAAATGTATTAGCTATTTAATTAGTTGGTTCGCTCATACTAGGCTTAGTTTAGATTGGGGATTTATCATTTCTTCATACCGTAAAGGAACAAAGTATCATCTAAAACTTTTGCTAAAGTAAAATGGGTTTTGTCTATTATGTCACCATTATTTTGGGTTAGAAGATTCTTGTCTCTGAAAACCATTAAGATTTTTGATGATAAGTAGTGAATTGAAAAGATTTAAAAAAAATTTAGTTAAACTAATTTATCTTTAACCTGTGTTTAAGTTCTCCTTTTTATGTGCTACCCAAATAAATTGAGAAAGCTCCGTTGTAGTTATTTTCCATGCTTTATTTTCGTAGGTTTGTTAAGTTTCTTGTGAATGTCTCTAAATTTTTAAAGAAATGCTTAGAACTTACAATTAACATTACAGAAAATCATAAGACTAAAAAGCATAATAAACAAACTTGATGTAAAGTAGTTTAAATCTAATTTTAGACTCTAGTCAAGTTAATTTGTAGTTTAGGAACAGTTTTCGTTACTTAGAAAGATTTCATGTTATCGCTTAATTTCGTCAACCACAAAAACACCTTCATGCTGCTTGAGTATTTTATTTAGAACTAAAGCAGACGAACAAGAATACAAACAAAACAGAACTCTTTTACTTCATAACAAAAAAACCCTTTTTTTGGCTGCAGCGTTCGCTACTCTACCTGGAGAATGCAAAGAGAAATTTCTCCACACATGTGAACTAAAAGATGACACTTAAATTGACAATTAAATTTTTAGTTACCTAATGTCTTTCTCCCACTAGACATCAGTAAGAACACTCATTTAAGGTCATACACTATTAACAAAACTTATTTACCTCCAAAACAGATAACAAAATGCTTGAAACGTCACTGGAATGGGATGCTAGATAAAAGGAATTTATTTCCTGCTATTCAAAGAAGAATCAAGGAGAAAAAGTGAAAACCATTTGGAAAAGGAAAGATACATCCTACTCAAAGTACTTCTAACAGAAAAGAACTTGAATTGATACAAAAATGAGACATTCCAATGTGTGATAAATGCCAGGGATGGAGATATAATATGTACTATTTTGGTATAGTCAAGTTTCCATGAATCTGAAGATAAAAATATCCATTAAAATAGGACCAGAACTAATATTCTTAATTATGTGTCCTCTTTAAATTTTCCTCCTTAAACTTTTACATCCAACTTATATCTGGTTCATTTATTTATTAAAAAAGAAAACATATTCACTCTTTCCACACTTTTAATTTCTTCCTTCCAATTAAAAACAGCATTAATAAATGAGGGGGAAGTCAATGAAAGGCCTCATTTAATACAGGTATGCCATTTGTTTACCGTCTTAATGGCAAAATATTTAACTAGTGGAGAAAGGGGTGTTTACAAGCATTGAATTAAGAAGTAAAAAAGTTTTAATCATTTTCAGGAGGAGTAAAGCTAACAAATCATTTTGAC
This sequence comes from Tetragnatha versicolor, assembly GCA_024610705.1. Classification (NCBI taxonomy): domain Eukaryota; kingdom Metazoa; phylum Arthropoda; class Arachnida; order Araneae; family Tetragnathidae; genus Tetragnatha; species Tetragnatha versicolor. The sequence goes on from JANDEH010000001.1 coordinate 63,338,769, forward strand.
TTATTTATCGTTTAAGAAAACAACAAAAGATAAAACTACTATCTATTCTAAGGGGAAGAATTTGAATCTGCTCATAAAGTAAACAAATCTTTATTTAACGAAATTCTTTTGTTTTAAAAATCTAAAGTAACCACAGAATAACTGCTTTTCAATGGAGAGTAGAAAAGTAATAGCGAATTAATGTTCACTGCCTCAGCAAATTGGCGTTAAAACAAACAATTCAAACAGCAGCTTTAAGGTTTCAAATGCTAATTCCGGTAAATGTTTCAAAAATTGATGATGATAACTTTTTAAACCTCCCCCGTGTTTAAATTTAGCAAGATTCGCTAGTTTAAAATATAATGAGCTTACAGCAAAGTTTAAGTGCTTTTAAAATTTTTGAGTCATTATTCCTACAAGCTTTATCTTTAATTAGAGCAATTATTACTGACACTTAGAATGAATATATTTTCAAATTAATGAGGTAGGCTTATTGGTTTCAATGTTGATGCATGATTATATATAATTGTTTATTTGTTTAGAGAAATTAATTCCTTGACAATCAGATGATTAAAACAGCGATTCACTGAATTTCCCAGATTGTACACTCCTATTTCAAAAATGTTATCACTATGTATGGAAATTCAATAAGGTATCATCAAAACATTTTACGTTCGTAAACAAATTATTCCGGTATAAGTGCCTACTTTGAGAGTATTTCCAAGAGCATAAACACCGGTAGTGCTTAAATATTTTTTTACGAGATTACCCGTATTTATTCAGTCATTTAAAGCTTTTAAAATGCGTTGTTAGTTCCAAGAAAATAAAGTTTTGTTAAAAATGTTCCTTCCTACTTGAAAAAGTTAGCTTGAATTTTGATTGTTATAACGGAGTATTTTTTAAAAGCATTACATTTTATCGACTTGAAATAGTTTTAAAAGCTATAAAAAAACGATTATACGTTATTTTTCCAGCAAATTATACAAGTGCGTAGCCATCATTATTTATAAAGCAATTACTATCTAATTTGTTTTTCAGTTTAACATTTTATCTTGTAATTCACTAATTAATATGAATTTCGATAGTTAGAAGTTGTTAAAGCACTTGCTTCTATCGACTCTAATGGATTAGAAATAATGAGGTATTTGCATGAGTGAGGGATTTGCTTGATTTTATGCTTTTTTGATACATTATGGTTTAAAACTCCCAAATTTCTGATTTTTAAGTTCAAAAATGTGTTTTAAGTAATTTAAAATTCAATTTTATTTTTGCCGAAACGTCAGAAAAGTCACGTTAGCAGAAAACGGGCATCTATTGGATGTGACATCACAGCGCATGATTTGTGATTCGAAAGTGTTTTCGCGCCCAAACAAAAAACGAAATTTCAAAAATTTATATCTCAGAAACTAGACTACGAAAATACTTGATCTAAACGTCATTCTTCATGGTTTTTTATCTACTATTTTAATAAAATTTAATCTCAAAACGTGAGAATACCTCATTTTTTAACATAAATATAATCATTTTACATTAATATATACATACAAACTGCACAATTTCATTACCACCATAGTTTATTACGCAAATTTGACAACTTGAAATCTAAATTAAGATATCAATCACTACAACTTCGACTTAGTCAGGTACAGATCTAAACCACTTCTCTTCACATCTACTCCACAACTATCAAAGTCACATCAGATCGATTCATAAGAGTAAAGAATACATCACAAGTAAACTATTCCACCGCTTTTTTTTGCTCAGGAGAATAGCCTTCTCTAATGACTCGTACGAATTTCGAACTCTTGATGGATGTTGCGTGGTGCCAAGCTCGTTGGCCGGAAAATTGAAGATCGGAAACGGCCATGGGAAGTGGTTTAAGGAAAATGCTTTAGTTTTGGACATCTCTTCAAACAAAATCTCTCTCTCTCTCTTTGACTTGATTGTTTGCTTCCGTAGGAAGGCTTCAAATATTTATCCTAGGGAGTTTTTTATTGTGTTTAAATTGCTTTCGTTGGATGAAATCGAGGAGGTTAAGCAGGATCATGAACGGGATTGTGGCTTGGTTAAAGGCCTTGGGGAAATCAGTATTTTTGGTGAGAATACGCCATGAATGGGCTTAAATAGGTAATGTATCAGTAGAATTTTCAATGCATTTAAAAACCTCCAAATTCTTTAGGTGTTCAAGTCAGGTGATAATTTTATATTGCTCAGTGAAATAGATTATCCAAATGTAAAGAAAACGAGTTATGGAATATATTGTTTTTTTTAAACGCGAATAATAACTATTTCGGTGTAAAGGTGAAAAAAATGGAACATAAAGTAATATGAAGAAAAAAAAGTTTTGGGTAAAAAACCACTGTCTCATTGTAAAAAACGCAAACGTTTCGTTCAAATTGGTGCTGGACATCATCATCAGTTTTGACATCATCGCTTTGAAATTCCAGAATTGAATTTCAAAGCGCTGATGATGTCCAGCACACATTAGGACGAAACGTTTGCGAATTTTACGATGAGACCACGGGTACTTTCACCCTAAATCTATTCTTCCTTCGTCCGACCGAGGAATCCTTTCACTTTTATATACAGGGTGTCCATTAGGGTGGAGCGAAAAAAACTTTTTTTCGAAATTAAAAAAGATACCTATGACAAAAGTGGTCTTATGTAGTAAGATGAAAAACCACGCAAAAATTTTTGAAATCGGTTAATATCTCAGTTCGCGCATTGAGCTCAAAGTTTATAAAAATGCTTAAAAATGAACATCTTCTGAAATTTTTAAGATAATATTTAAATAAAATTTATAGAAATATTCTCGCTTGTAACCTCTTTATAAAAGCTCAAAAAAGTAAAAAAAATAAATTTAATGTTTATTTTTACAATATTTGGGTGCGCAATTTTGCTTGAAAAATGCGAAATTTTCGAATAATTGGTAAGTTTGTTTTATTGTGCAGCACTTCACCCATTTTTATAGATTCATCCTAAAAATAATTTTGGAAATACTTTACATTCGAAAATCATCTAAATCTTAATCTTACAATCGAAAACCATCACTATCATCAAAATCCCATTCTCAGATGAGAGTTAAATTGAACGGCAATTGCATGAAATAGTAGTTGATATGGTATCTTAGATAGAGCAACGGTTTCAATAGTATCTAGTGGCTTACAAGATATAGGAGTGATTACAGACGCAGATTCTTCCCATCTAATTGACAGATCCAAAATAAGAAGGGGAAAGAAGCATATTGGAAATGTTTTATAAAGTTTTCAGAAAATATGGAAATTAATGGACTTTATTTTGACGGGCGAAAAGATACCCTATGCTTAGAAAAAGTAAATAATAAACAATACCGTAGAAAAATTAAAGAGGATCACTATTCTCTAATTCAAGAGCTAGGATCCTCTTATATTGGTCATGTGTCACCTCCCACTGTACAATTTTAAATAATTAGATATAAAAGTAATGTAATGCTAATTTTTTTTTTAAGTTTAATAGATTATTTGGTTTTCTAAGTGTTCCATTTAGAAACATTGTAAGACTCGGTTTCCCTTATTTCAGAAAAAAGTGACGCTCTATGAGAAATAAATACACTGAAAAAAGTTACATTTTGAAGATACAGTTAGGGATAGAGATGGTCCGCAGAGGTTCAAATTTAAGTGAAGTGGTCCGCAGACATATTTGAAATGGGAACCACGGTTCTAGATGGATCACTGCTACTAATAGATTGTTGAGATTGTACGTAAGTGTCCTCAGTCCTTCTGAAAGCTTAAAAGAGATTTCAAAATTTATCTTAAAGTCATACATGCCTGTGTGGTTTAAAATTAAAAAAGAATAGTTCTTTCACAGATGGGCCCAAACACGTTTTTCATGCAGTTCAAACAACTCTATATCTATCTGAGGATCTACTTCAAATAGTTGATCGAGTTGTTGAACGCAATGCATTCTTCGCACACCCGGAAAACTTATTGTTACTTATTGTTGTAAATGATTGTCAATGAAAGTGTCTCTGTTCGACAGATCGCAGTTGAAAGAATCTTGAAAGCGAGAGAATCTGCCTGGGGGTAGAAAGGATTAGAAATTTTGTTCCCCCAAAATTAAATTTTAATGCAACGGAGTATACAGATATTATTGATTGGAAATCATGCACAATCTATTCTCCACCAATTTTAAAAGACGTGTTGAATATTTGAAATCATTAGTGCATTCTAACACAGAGCTCACTGCATACATAATGAAGTTCCCCTGCCACACTCAAGCGGTTGAGAGGTGCGTTAAGCTTAAAACTGAAGAATCAACAAAAGTGTGTGGTCAGAAAGCAAGAGATGGCTTCATAAAATCAACTTTATATTCAAGATCAGTAATGACAGATTTAAAAAAAAACGGAATTTAAATTTATTCCTGTTTAAATTTTAATTTTTAAAAAATCACAAAAATTATGGTTGGTTGGTTGGTTGGGTAGGGGGTGGGTGGAACACGACGTGCAGCCACCTCCCCGTGGTGAGTTCTTGGCTGTTCTTACAAAACGGGCGAAGAGTTAAACAGTGAAACAAACTAACCAATGATTCGAAAATTTCGCATTTTACAAGCAAAATTGCGCACCCAAATATTTATAAAATAAGCATTAAAATTCCTTTTTTTACTTTTTTGAGCTTTTATAAAGAGGTTACAAGCGAGAATATTTCTGTAAACTTTATTTAAATATTATCTCAAAAATTTCGGAAAATGTTTATTTTTAAGTGTTTTTATAAACTTTGAGCTCAATGCGCGAACTGAGATATTAACCGATTTAAAAAAAGTTTCGCCACTTTTGCCATAGGTATCTTTTTGAATTTCGAAAAAAAGTTTTTTTCGCTCCACCCTAGTGTCCATAAAATAACTTACCCTATTCAAGGGCTTTTAGCAAACAAACCGTTCATAGGAATTAAATGAAATTGTAGTGGAAGACGTTTTGAGGGATTAGAACATGAATGATATGGGATTGAGCAGTTAAATTTTTTCAGTTACGTACGGTTAAAGTAAAAACTTTTTTGAAAATTCCCAATTTGACCCCACTTTTTTACTTTCGCAATTGAATCTCTGATGTAAAAAAACACAAATAGCATTGAAACGGTACCTCTAAGTTGTAAACCCGCCCGTAGAGAGAGAAATGAAAACAGTTATGAAATCGTTATTTCTATCACTGAGCTATAAAACAAACTGTTTGTTTTATAGCTCAGTGATTTCTATAGGAGCTGGACTAGTGGATGGTTAAGAAAATATGACTAGTGAATCAGTAAATAACAAGTCATATTTTTTTAACCATTCACTAGTCCAGCTCCTACAGAAATAACGATTTCATAGCTGTTTTCATTTCTATCTCTCATTTTATGGACACCCTGTATAAAAAGTAATATGTTTACAAAATAAATGCATGTCGTATTTGATGTAAAGTAAGAAAATTCATATAGTCTTACCGTTACGAAAAACACTTTTTAAATCAGGCAATATTGTGGGGAGTGTTATGGAAACGGATTTTTCCACTTAATTTTAGGGGTGATGGTAATTCTTAAACGCTTTGAAAAAACTTTTTTGCCAAATCCGTGTGACTATTATTAAGCTATTCAAAGTTTGGTTATTCTGTCATAGTTTTTCTCCTGGGGGTCAGAATATACTTTAATTTTATTATACAGATAATTATTTAAAATTATCCTAATCATATCACATATTAAATATATTTTATACAAAGTGCTACTAAAAAAGTATTTCAAGTGTTTCTAATGGCAGTTGAGTTGGTTGTTTAAGCATACCCCTTTTAGAGTAAATTTAGGTTTAAGGAAGTTTATAATACATTTTAATAATAAAATATTTTTATTTATTCTCAGATGTGGTTTCTTTTTTTTCGTAAAATTAAAATATGATATTTTAATCACATTTTACTGCTTACCCAAAAAGGATTTACTGTCTTATAGCTCCAAAAATTAGGCAAAGGTTATAAAGTTTAATTTTAAGTTATTAAATTCAATTTTGTCTTCATCTAAGCGCATTATAATTAATCCGGGAGCACTGATTTAAAATAATCGCTTGCAGATTCTTAGAATCATCCAATATTTAGAAGATAAAGCTAATTTCCAACCTTTCAACATCCTTTAAAAATAAACAGCATCAAACCTAATTATATTTCTTATTTTAAATTATGGCAAAAACCTTTTAAAATATCCATGTTTTCTTTTATGAAGAAAATATTTCTCAAGAATGCTGATCTTAAAATAAAAATTCTAAGGAAAAAAAAGCATTTTTAATCAAATCCCCCCATTAGTAAACATGCATTCTTTATTTAGCGGCAAAAAAAACCTACGGTAAAGCATTAACACATTATGAATTCCTAAATATTCCTAAGTAAAAATAAAAATCTTAGCTCTGTAAAATTTATAAATGTGGTGTTTCCCTGCATCTTAATAGTCTTTAGTTTGCTCTCGAAATGGTGACTGAAACATTTCGAGAGAAAAATGTCCATTACTATATTCGTTCAGTGGCCATGTGCAAATAAATCATAAAAAAATCGTGAGCTGCGAAAAAAAAGTCGCGGGGGCTTTAAATGAGACTCGTGGATTTATTCTGTATTTTTACCACGTAACTATAAGTTTTCATGTGTTGGTAATTTTAGACTCCTCGAGACAAAGTGCTGATTTGTGTTAGTACCAGAAAAATGTTTCTTGAATACTACTAGGGAAATATATGCATGGCTTATCCACTGAGCTATAAAACAAACTGGAGTGTCAACCTCCGATACTCTAACAAGCGATTGATCATGCCAGCGCGGAAGGTTACAATGCCCCGATTGCTCTCAGCAATCGGGGCAAGCTTGAAGCAAAGTTGGAAGATCATTTCCCCCTTTAATCCGCCCATGCCTGTTTTTCAAAATATTATGAGCAAAATTTAGAATGGTCGTTTCAATCTGTGCATACAACTGTGCTACCCATAGAGTTAGTACTAATATAGAGACAGCTTAAACATCTGCTCCGCTGTTCTAAGCGTGACCGGTCTTACGATTTCGCTCTGCCACTCACACTTGACTTTTTGAACCAACTTGGCCACTAAATCCCTCTTTTGGCGTTTTCGGTTTTTCGCGTGGCTTCACTCGTAAAGAAACTACGTCAAAAACGCCCGCCAAGTTCATACCTCCAAGCGCCAAGCTTTGCCAACTACCAGTTCTTACCTCGACCACTACATCAGCAATTTTCTCCCTTAAATACTAGTTTAAACTAATTGGAAATGACTCGTATCAAATCAGGAGGGTTCATATTATATAGTGTGAAGCTTTTTTAAAGAAATTCCCCCCGCAACATTATAAAAATATAGTTTAAAATTGTTTTTTCCGAATCCGCGGAATTTAAAAAAATTACAGGTAAAAAACTAATTGAGATAGAGAATTTTTTTCTTCACTGAACGATTCGTCATTGCTTTTTCTCGAGTTTCAAATGGTCGGTTTCTTTTTTTCATCATTTTTCTGGGAATAAGAGCAGTTTTTATACCTCAAATTCCACCCGCCTACGGGATCTCCCATGTTAAAAATTTACTTCCGCCACTCACACAGGTCCGACTCTTTTCGACATGCAAGGTTGCCTTACCGAGAAGAGTAAGCTGTCTCTATATTTGTACTAACTCTATGGTGCTACCAGATGGAGAAATTTAAAAGAAGATGGAAATCCTTTCCGCGGTGTGATGCGGTTTCAGCACGCTAACTTGTCACTCCAGTTTGTTATATAGCTCTTATAACTTATCTTATTAGAAGTAGGATGTATTTCAATGGACTATATCCGTCTTGACGTCACATTTTCCCCATCATGTGACCTACTGAGCTTGAAATTTTTAACCACAGATATTGTTTGTAGTGAGATATGATTTGATAGAGAGTTTGTTTTTCCCGATCACGTGATTAATATGGGCTTTGCCGAATATAGTCCATGACTATACTCTATTCATTTAGAGTTGGCGCTTGAGAAATAGTGCTTTCCCCCACGCTAGAAGCGTTACCATAGTTACTATCTTCGAGCAGCCAATAGTAAGCCTTCTTCGTCACTTTGACGAAGATAGTTGCTATGGTTACCGATCGGTGGTGGGGGAAGGAAATATTTTCAAGCGCCAGTTCAAAATGAACAGACTATAGCAAAATGTTAAGTGCTTTGTTTTCTTTTAAATTCTTTTATTGTGACAGCATAGCACTAAAAGCGTCATTAATGTGAGCATGGAAATATTTTATGTATTTTTTTTCACAAACAATAAGACTAAAAGTAACTTTTTGAGAAAATCAGAGCATTAGAAATTACATGGATTGTTAGCAACTCATCTTTATAGGAATTTTCGTCAAAGGAAAGTAAATGGATTTTGAGAAATTTTGATACGTTTTTTAACTGAAAAAAAAAGGATTTCTTTATAACATCATACACCTACGTTAAGTTTTAAAAACACATTTTTATTCAAAAAGAGTGATTTCAGCAAATTTTATGCGACCACTTCTGGTTTCATCTTTTTTATTTTATAAAACCTCTTCTATGTGAAAAACATTAGAAAGTAAACTTGAAATGAATTAATACTGCAGTTAAATTGTTTTTTCGTTAGTGAACATTTATGAAAGTTTGTTGTAACTTCATGTCCACAATTACATTCCGTGAAAACAAATAGAACCCACCTTGTTGTTAAATATTATGATCACTGATTATGATAGAACATTTGAGTAAATCTATGGCTGTGTTTAGAGCTCTAAACCACAAACTCTGAGTCTATATTTCAGATTCATTAGCGCGTCCTGATTTAGTTGTAATAGTCAATAGTCAAGAAATCAGAATTACTAAAACTTAATTCAAACTCTAAGCCAATTTATTTCCTACCTCCATTTACACATTAAAGCACTTAAAAATTCCCACTGCTATTGCATCTTTGAATACATATATTAGTCTTAATTAGGCACCACACTTTAAAAACCAAAATTAACAAAATTCTTTTGGCAAAATTGATGATAATGTTCACAAATAATCCATTAAGTTTCTATCGGAGTTGGAGTTATCTTAAGAGTGTTACCATTTCGAGGAATCTGGTAGAATCTTGGTAAGCGTATAATGAGATTCCTCGTTAATTTTTGAAAGCGTTTTCTTGTAGTACTTGCGTTGGGTTTTAATGAGGCAAAGAAATTACTAGAAGAAGGGAGTGTACTTCAACAACGCAACACAACTGGGAATTCGATATCAAGCTTTCATTTGAACTTAAAACTTATTTTCAATGAAAATGATTAATTTAGAAAGAGAGAAAAAACATTTATCGACCCTTGTAGAATATTTTTTATAGTGTGCTTATAAAGTTATGGAGTCAGTGTTTATTGATATAAAAAGGCTTTCACCTATTTACTATACCCAAAACTTACGCAGGTGTTTTGTTTATGTCATATTTCTAGCTCGGTCGTGAAATATCCTTCAATTAGGACAGACAGTACGGCTAAATTATTTGATTTTATATCGCGAGTAAAAGGAAATAAATATTGAGGAAATAATTATTACATGACACAGCTTATATGATTAAGGTATTTTACTTAAAGAAAGAATTATATTGAACACAGCGATTAAGTTGTCCTAAATGAAACCTAGTTTGTCCAGGGGACTCTAGAGGGAGTAAATGTGACTCTGGGGCTAAATACTTTGGAATCCTCTAGTTTAAGTTATTTATGCAATGCAATTATCGTGTATTATATATAGCACATCAACCTTTTTTTTATTGCAGGGGTGCTCGGGACGATCGGCAATGGACTCATCCTCGCCATGTTCCTCCGGTTCCGCAGTCTCATCACCCCCACCTCTCTCCTCCTCATCAACCTTGCGGTGTCAGACCTGGGACTCATCGTCCTCGGATTCCCCTTTTCAGGATCTTCCAGTTTTGCAGGAAGGTGAGAGACACTTTTTACTCTTATATATCTTGTCTTTCACTCTTGCTAAACCTATGAACTGCTTAAAATTAAGTAGTGTAAGTCCATCTACCCATAGTTTTGAAGCTTTTTGCCAGAGGTGCAATTATTGCTCTTCTGATGACTTGGATAACCAGTGAAATAATTAACTGAGATCATTTAATATTTTTAGATGTCGTTTGATAATAAATTGAAATGGAAAGTAATTTGATTTACTATTTGAGATTGTTATTTTTTGTTATAAGAACAAAATATACTTAAACTAAGAGATCAATATTGATACTTAAAGACAGAGCTATAAAAATAGCATCTTCTCCTTCCTTTTCTTAAACGGAAAATTCAAATTTAAAACCTTAGGTAAACTAAAGCCCTTTATAGCAAAGTAACGTAGCTTCATCCAGGGCTGTAAGGTAAACCACCTAGCTTCAACTTTCATTAATTTCTTGATTTGACATATTTTAAAACAACCATGTTTTTCGGTTTCTTTGTTATACTTTTATTTCATACTAGCTGATATACCCGCCGTTTCTCGGGAAAAAAATGATTTTCAAACTGGGTAATAAAATAAATAAGAATTATTTTCTTCCCTACTTAATATTTATCAACCCCCCTTCCTGTTGTTTCATAAAATTCAAAGCAAATAAAAAATAAATACTTTCCTGAAATCTAAAACAAAACAAAAAAAACTTTTGAAATTAAAGTGTTAATTACCGATTTTTAAAATTAAAATTAAAAAAGGTCAGGGGAGACCCCCTGAACCCCCTTGATTGATTGACAAAACCTTTTTTGGAATTAAAGTGTTAATAACCGATTTTTAAAATTAAAATTAAAAAAGGTCAGGGGGAGACCCCCCCCCAATTTAACATTGAAAATACATTGAAATAGAATTTAGAAAAGGGCCAAAAAAGACAGCTTAGAATGGTTTGAATTCAAAAATTCTTTTTGAAAACCTTCCCGATTGTGTGAGGAACAACATGCTAAAATTTCATACCAATCGCATTAATAAGGTGGGCGATAGAAAGCAAAAACTAAAAACCGAAGAAAATATTCAAACCCCCGTGCACCCCCTCCAGAATGAAATATCGAAAAATCCAGAAATTACTTTCTTTGAAATATTCTTAAGAAGATAATACCAACTGGTCGCTCCGAAATATCAAATTTTAGTATGTTTTTCTTCTAAAATGTAAAACTTTGCTTATGTTTAGTAAAATCGGGTTTTTGAATTTTTTAGACCCCTCAAAATTCGAATATCGAAAATTCTAAAAATGCCTTTCTAGATATTGTGGCTAGGTACCTTCCTGCGAAGTTACGAAGATCTAGGGTCATTTGGGACGGTGCTAGGCTCAAAAACGTAGAAAACACTCCAAGCACCCCTGTGGGTCAGAAAAAAAGAATTTCGAAAAATCCCTTCTTAGTGCGTGCATACACCGTAAAGTCTTCCACCACACCAAGTTTCGACTCTTTAGCCCCGGTAGATTTGCTGTGCGTTGATAGGTGAACCGATGAATGAACCGTAAAGCTCTTTTATTATTATAGACATGACCAAAATCACGTGTGGTATTTTCTTTTCTTATTATCGGGTGTAAATGAATATAAAAAGTCTGGAAGTTTCTATAATTTCTTTAGTATTTTTACATTAAAAATGAACATGGGAGAAAAATATAACTTAAATTAATTGTTCTTGTTAAAGTTATTAATATGATGTAATCCAATTAATAGTTCATAATCCAAGTTTTTTTATTATCCAAGTAAGCAAAGTTATTTAATTTTAAGACAGTCTCTTGCTAAGGAAGGAAGCTTTTAGAGTTCATTTTCTCTAATTTACTTAAGTTTAAAAAATGTATGGAAAAGTAGTAGCAAGAAGTAATTCATAAATACATTTTTTTACTTCGTGTGAGGATTATGAATCTTCATTTAGAAAGTACTATTAATTAAATTTAAACGCTCTTAAGAAAGGTGCGAACTTATTATGGCTTGCGACGTGAAGAAATTTTTTCTAGCATATACACAACATATCTCTAGTCTGGAGTTTTCTAACTGTTTGCATTCTACTTGAATTCTTACATTTAGGGCCATATTCAGATCTTCGCCGACGGCGAAAAAGTTCAGCTAAATAGTTGAGGCGATTTCGAAATATCTATTTCGCCTTGAACTTTTTCACCGTATTCAGATCTTCTTCCGAAATGACGCGGAAATCTCGGAGATTCAGCTCATTGGTTAGTTGTGTTGTTGACGTGAAACGCTTAGCGACCAATAAAATCCCTCTCTAAAAAGGCGGGAAAACATCACTGATTCATTCACATGCTCCCAAAAGTGTAAACAAACTCAATCTGCACTGCAAGTCGCTTGTTTGTGTTGTTTGAGTGAACTAGAAACCAAGCTGAAGCTTTTAGCTGAGCGCACATATTAAAGAGTTGATAAAAACAATAAAAGAAAAAGAAAATATTTCATCTTTTCTTATTTCTACAAGCTTTGCACCTTTTAAAGGAGCGTAACCAAGTAATTCTTGTAACTCATAACAGTAATGCTTCATTTCCCAAATTTAATTCCAAGTATGTTTTGGAAATTCATTCTTGCATGATTTTGAAAGAATGGTTATGAAAAAGAGAGATAATAGCTGGGGTAGAAAACAAAAATTCAATAGAAAAAAGTTATTTCATAAAGTATGATTACATGGAAATATCTTTTCATCAAAGGAATTAATTACTCATTAAATTCAATATAATACAAGATGTTAGGAAGTAGGAACTATAATTCATAATTCTGGTTGATAAGAGTTTAGTATAATACTCACCTTAATGGTACAGTAAACTAATCCTTAATTATCATTTCCCAATTTTAGCTGCACTTTTTAAATCTATAAACTGAAACTTTGCAAGCTTATAAAACAAAATAAATAAGTGCTTATACAATTTTCATTTCTACACAATATTTGAAAGTTCCCTTTTTTATTTTTACGATAGATTCAATAAAAGTTTAGGAATTTTGTATTAAATATTCTTCAACTTATTATATTTTAAACTGCATACTTAATTTGTTGGAGAATTTTCCGCTCAATGGAGCAAAAATTATTTTTTTACAGTTAAATGTGTGAACTATTGCAGTTACTCTGTATTAAATTGAAATTTATTAGTACAACATGTAAGAAAGAATGAGGCAGATTTTACAAACAAATTTTTATTACTCCAGTTAGACTAAAGTGTAACTTGTGATAATTTCAAAGTATATTATATGAACTAAACCTTAAGAATATAAAAACTCCTCTAATCACAAAAAATATTATTTATTATCAACAAAAAAAGTAAGCACTACACCAATTTGTTCCAACATTTATACAACTCTTTTCTCAATAATGATTCTGTTTGGTTAATTGAGTATGGATTGTCACTGTTCACAGGAGGAAATTTTTTTTCATAAATTATAAAATACAATAACTATACCTCAAAACAATTTAAATGAATAATTGATTAATTTCCATTACTATTTATCAAATATTTTTTAAAGGATAACTTTCAGTTTATATAGAAGTTTCATCCTTTTAAACTTTAATAATTTTCCCTTTTCAATACTTCTTTCTGGATTCACAGAAAACAGCATTTTAGTTGAACTGGAAAAAAATTATACTTGCATGTAAACATAAAATGAGAATATTAATTACTTACAAGAAAAAATTATTTAACAGCATAATTGATTGTTATTTAATTACTATTTTGAAATGTTTATATTCGCATTCAATGATTTTTATCTTGGTGTAATCATCTTAATTTAATTAATACTATCCTAAAATTAAAAAATACTTTTTTGCTGAAGGAAGCTAGTTTAATGGAAAGCGATAGAATAAGAATTCTTTAAATATGTGATATTCCAATGCAAAAAAATGCTATAAGCTGTACATAAAAAAAATAAGAATTACAAGTAATAACTAATGTATTCTGTGCAAAAATGATATCTTTCATGAATTTAAAACACAAACTATTTCTTATATTATTACAACTGAATAAACATTTAAATATATCTATTTTAAATCTTTCCATTTATAACTTTCTCTGAATAAAAAAAAGTACTGAACACATCCACCTTCTTAATTTAAATCTTGAATTGGACTTCCGAGTCTATTCAGAATTCTTAATCTTAAAATATAAAAAAGAAATTTGCCACGTCGATTTGTGTAACATTAAAAACATTATAAATTATTCCATTTTATACTAAATGAACATTTTTATCCTATTAAGATTAGTAATAGTTGAAGCTATGTTTCTAATATTTGATACCAAAACAAACTTGGCGATATTTAACGGAACATAACCTAATTGATCCGAAATATTGAATACACAAACATTTACCAATTCTGAAAGATTTCATAATGAGAAAATTAAATAAAAAAACGATTTACATACCTCAAATTTTTCTTTGCTATCGGGAGTAATCTGAAGCAGGGCAAGAAGTGTTGGTTTGGCATGGTCGACTCTTATCTCAGCTGTGCCATTTTTCTTCTGTGCTCTCTCATTCTTGTTAAATTTATCAAATATTTTAATATATCAATCCAGACATTAATGACTCTACATCTTACTAATCAAAGCATGCAAATTTCCCTAAAGATGGACGCCCGATTTTTGTTACGAAGTACAACCAAATGAAGAAAGTAAACAAACTGTTTCCAAGGTTTCAGCGCAGTTTCAGCCAATGAGAGAAGAGAAAGTCGGTAATTTCGCCGTCAGCGATTTCGAAAAAGTGAGTCGAGAAAAAGTCAATCTAAATACCGTTTCAACTATTTAGCTCAACTTTTTCGCCGTCGGCGAAGATCTGAATATGGCCCTTAAATACACTCACTTCCAAAAGTTAAGCACGGAGCTGTTTTTTCAACCTAACTCCAAGTAGAATTATTTTTCATACATGAAAATCATACCACAAGTTGTTCTACTAGTGGGAATACAGGGCCCTCGAACAAATTTTCCCTACCAATAATTTAAGGGGGTTAATGGGCCCTCCATTGATAATGGAGTTCCATTACACATTGTGAGCAGTGACAGAAACGTCTATGTAAGAGGTATTTAACGGAAAATTTTATGTTTTTTCTTAAGAATATTGTTATTCCTAAACTCAACGCATGTTTTCAAACGTGTGTGCTAACTTTAAATAGATTTTTTAAGGTTTTATTGGGAGATATTGGTCTAATCATCATTTTTGGCACGTTTTAGCCTCTGGGTCATTTTTGGCAAGTGGTATCAGACGGTCAACTATTGCATTTTGTAGCTCTTGCTTGTGCTTGAAGGTGTTTAGGTCTGGGGACCCAGAAAGTACCCTTATTCTTTCAATATCGTTACTTATAAAAATCTTTAAGGTAGCCAAATTGTGATTTTTTGCAACTTTTTAACTCTTAAAGATAAATCCTTGACCCAAAATGTCTTCTAAAAGGAGTAAATGGGACATGAGAACACATGTATACAATTGTAGACATTAGCAAAAAGCTCTGTAGCATATAGGGGGTGTTGAAACGGCACAAAAAATTGTATAGTTTTGTGATGTAGATCCATCACATATTCGTTCTCGATCTTTAGTTTCTTTTGGCAATTGAGCACAGTCCCCCAAACCCCAGACAAATTCCTAAACCACTGGAAAACACCACCTGCACAATATTTGAAAGTGCAAAGCATCTTGTTCCCTTCTCTCTCACGACATAATTTGTAATACAAAACTCCAACGGTCCAAGACTTTGACTGCTTTATTGAGTCTTTTCCACCCCGAAACTTGAATACCAGACAAAATCCATAAAAAT
Source organism: Tetragnatha versicolor (assembly GCA_024610705.1). NCBI lineage: Eukaryota > Metazoa > Arthropoda > Arachnida > Araneae > Tetragnathidae > Tetragnatha > Tetragnatha versicolor. Next base: position 63,354,455 of record JANDEH010000001.1, read on the forward strand.
ATCACCACTGCTAAGCCCCTTTCTTTATGGAGATCTTACCGACACCCCAAAGATCTTCTGGGTCAATTTACAGCTTGTGGGAAAAGTTCCTTGTATCCAACCCCCCACATAGAGGGACGTACAATAAATTAAACCCCTGAACTTCTTAATTCCAAAATTGATAAAAATAACAATAACCTAGTAAAATTTCCACTCATTTTGTTCAGCGTCAGACGCTGATTCTAAAGACCTAAAAACTAAATTTCTATCTCAAACCCTTAATTTGCTACTAAGCCTAGAAGATTTGAGACATCTTTAATCCCTCCTCGGACCTTTAACCCCGCCACATCTTCCCCGTACGTGGTGTGTTGGCATTGCTTCGTGGGAGGTGTTCGTCGCTCCTAATGAGGAATTTTTCAGCCAATGTCTTGGAATTTGGCTCCGTTAGGCGGTTGACCGACCCTAGTATAAAACCGGCAGACCCTTTGCTTTCTGCATGATCCCCTCCTCTCTCACCTGTCACAAGATACGTGACGCTACCGCCGCGTTCCCGTCCGGCCAGCGCGGGACACTCTGCGGTATGTGTCCCCAACATCAACCCCACCGATGGGAGTGTAGTGGGTCATCGTCATTGACCGAAACCAATAATATCTTTTTAAAATAGTGATGATTTTTCCAGTAGTCCTGAAACCCCGAGAAAGTAATGTTGTGCGGTTTTAATTCTACAATTTTTTGGTGCTGTCAAACTCGAGTTTATCTTACGTTCGAGATCCATCTTATTGCCTCCGTGCTCAACATATTAAGTGAAATCAAAGTGTGCTGGTGATTTTGATTTGTGTGTGTGGTGCGCTTTTTCTTGGTTTCGTTTCCGGATGTTGCCGCATCACCTTAATGATCATCCCAAATGCGAGTTTTCATCTTACAATCAACCGTTCTTGGCTGCCCCAATTTTCCCACCGATGATTTGGATGTTACGTTTTACATATAAAGAGTGTGCAAAAATAAAGAACCCTGTATGCCTCAACCTGATTGTGTTTATTGAACTATGTGCATTGCGTCAATTCTTACTCCTGATATTCGACCAGACCTTCTCAGCAACACAGTAAGTGAACTTTTCATCTCCCTATCATCCATAAGAACAATATCTTTGATGTCATTAACTTCAACATCCACGGCCTGTTCTTCTATTTTAATGGTATACAATATCTAGTTTCAAACTCAAATTCTCAAGGCATCCTGGTTGTTATTGCGATGCATGTACTACTACCACTATACTGTTTTATAATTACCCCACCATTCAATATTTCTTAAATCACCATTACAAGTTTTACAGGGATGGCATCTGTTATTAACGTTCAAAAAAGGAACATTTTTTAGTGTTTATGGACGTATACATGTCTGAAAAGAAAGAAATATCTAAAAATATCTCGATTCTTTTCTTTAAATGAGTTTTTAAGAGATCAAATTTCTTCTCTGAAACTATTGCCGTTTAACACCCCCTATATGCCACAGAGCTTTTCACTGATGTCTGAAATCGTTTACATGTGTTTTTATGTCCCATTTGCTCTTTTTAGAACACATATCGGGTCGAGGATTTACCTTTAAGAGTGAAAAAGTTGCAAAAAATCACAATTTGGCTACCTTAAAGATTTTTATAAGTAACGATATTGAAAGAATAAGGGTACCTTCTGGGTCCCCAGACCTAAACACCTTCAAGCACATGCAAGAGCTACAAAATGCAATAGTTGACGGTCTGATACCACTTGCCAAAAATGACCCAGAGGCTAAAACGTGCCAAAAATGATGATTAGACCAATATCTCCCAATAAAACCTTAAAAAATCCATTTAAAGTTAGCACACACGTTTGAAAACATGCGCTGAGTTTAGGAATAACAATATTCTTAAGAAAAAAACAAAATTTTCCGTTAAATACCTCTCACATAGACGTTTCTGTCACTGCTCCAAATGTGTAATGGAACTCCATTATCAATGGAGGGCCCATTAACCCCCTTAAATTATTGGTAGGGAAAATTTGTTCGTGGGCCCTGTATTCCCACTAGTTGAACATCTTGTGGTATGATTTTCATGTATGAAAAATGATTTTACTTGGAGTAAGATTGAAAAACAGCTCCGTGCTTAACTTTTGGAAGTGAGTGTACAATCTATTCACTAATTCAATATTTTTATTTTTGCTTTTCGATTGTTATACCGTACCTTTTTAAACATTTTTCAGACTGTGTATTAGGGAATATATTCTTTTGATTTATTCTGCTTTAATAACTACTTTTTATTAGAACTAAAATATCATAAAGTTATGATTGTTTTACAAAGTTTATACGAATAACCCCAATCCCTCTTTTCTTTAGATTAAATTTTAGTGAAATTAGTATAGAGAAAACAGTTGTTACAAGATTCTAATCTCCAATGTTTCAAGTGAAAGTCTAGCTAATTAATAAAAACTTGTAAAAACAGGAAAATGGTAAAATTTCATTTGTTTGAATTTTAATTAAAATTTTACAGCGCAATAATTTTTTTTGAATAAAACGATTCAAAGAGTAGGTTCAACTAATATAGAAAAAAAATCAATTAAATTTTTTTTGATTATACCACTAAAATACGCTACAGTTGTTTGGTGAATTTTGAAACTTAGGCGTCATAACTGATTCTGGAAATTTTATGGGGCTTCTATCGGAAAAGTACCAAAAAAAAGTATCCTGACTTGCTATTTGATATGAACTGAATTAGTATAATGTAGGACAACAAACCTCTTGTATGGTTGGTATTATTCTAATCTAATATAATAAAATTGAATGTGTGTATATACAGGGTGTTTCAAAATTGCGTTGCACGGCTTTTATTCGGAACCAGCGCCTCCTAGGGTCATAGAAGTAAGGTCTACCCCTAGGTAAGTGAGCCTGTAGAATCCATTGAGATGACTTACAGCGCCCCTAGCGGCGAAATTAAAAAGTTAAAAAATTTAATTTCAGAACTAAAGGATTAAAATTTAATTAATAATTATAATTTTTTTTCATTATTATTATTATTTTTTTTTAAAAAAGAGGATGTTTTAGTCAAAGTTTATGTGTTTTGACTTCTTAAAATAGTAGTGAAAAAACTACAAAATTTAGAAAAAATTACACAATGAGGAAGTTGCATGATTTTTTTAAATATTTTTTTAATCAAATCTTCATGTAAAAGTAAGCACCTACCCAAAATTTGAGGCCGATCGAGAAATTTTTTGAAAGCAAAAAAATTAACAAAAATCCCCTAGCGTGCGAAAAGCGTGCGAAAACGCTAAGAGTTTGGGATGTGACGTGATTAAAAAAATATAGAGCAAAAACCTCAGTGAGAGTATTGTTGCCAACCTCATGAAGAACTCATTGAAAAAAAAACTCATGTAAATATCTTGAATATTTGCCCAGATATTAGCATGTGAAAATAGCTCTTTTTCAGGGGTCAAAAAAGGAAAAGTTCGCATATTTGCAAATTTTTCAGTGTTATTTTGTATTTTTGTGTTTTTTTAGTTCAAATAACACAAAATTTAATAAAAAATCTAAAAAATTTGCACATATGCTAACTTTTTCTTTTTTGACCCCTGAAAAAGTGCTATTTTCACATGCTAATATCTCGGCGACTATTCAAGATATTTTCATGAATTTTTTTTTCGGTGAGTTCTTCATGATGTTGGAAACAGTACTCTGACTGAGGTTTTTGCTCTATCTCCTTTAGTTTTTAAATTAATTTTTTTAACTTTTTATTTCGCCGCTAGGGGCGCTGTAAGTCATCTCAATGGATTCTACAGGCTCACTTACCTGGGGGTAGACCTTACTAAAGCCCTAGATCCTCTACCTTAAGTAGCGACATCACCCTCAATCGGCCGCCATTGTGGGGAGAACTCACTACTAGTGACGATAAGCAAGACTATCTATGTTGAATATTGTGGGGGCGCTGCGCTTCCGGTGTGTTATTTGGCACTAGGTGGCGTGGCGCTTCCGCTCTATTCGGCACTCCGCCACTGCATAAATAGAACTGTTCCAATTGTTAACTCTGATGTTGATTCTGATTGATTGATGTCTGATGCTTGATTTGCTGTGATGAATCCTGGAGAATTGCAGTTGTACTGCCCTTTGAAATAATATCCTATTTTAAGCTATACAATAAACAGATTTACTTTTATAAGTCGCCGAGTTTGATTTGAACAACAAACCACTGAACCACATGCACAACATGGTGCACGGGCCGGGAACTGGCCTTGGAAATTGAAGATTGATTGAACAGAAGATTTGAAACTGAGGTGATCGACGACTTATAATTGAGCTGTGCTTTTTGAAATTGAAGCCTGAATGGAGCCTATTCAGAAGTTGACGGAAAAAAGAGGTCGTTTACGGACCTCAGTGACGAAGACCGTTGGTAAGTTATCAGAAACACTGTCAATTGCTGATAGTGAGGTTCTTGAGGAGCTTTTGTATAGCTTAGAAATAAAGGAATCCGATTTGTATGCTTTGGATTCGGATATCCAAGATTTAATCGGTGAAGCTGAAAAGTTTAGAGCGGAATTAACCGCTTGTGAGGAATATAAAGGGAAGATAGTTTCCACAAAATTTAAGCTTAAGCAAAGAATAAAAAAGATTAATGAGGAATCTCATTTGGCTGAAAAGTCTAAAGTGTTTGATAGTTCTAACTTGTCTAATGCAGAGTCTGTAGTGACACCCCCTGCTTCTGCTTTGAAATTGCCTAAGCTGGAATTGGTTAAGTTTAACGGGGATTCTAGTAAATTTACTGAATTCTTTAATTGCTTTAACAATTCTATTGGTGATAATGAAGGGCTCACGAAACTTGAGAAGTTTCAATATTTGAAATCATTATTGATAGGTCCTGCTTATTCTATTGTAGAGGGGTTTGAAATTACTGAGAGTAATTATGATTCTTGTTTAGAGTTGCTTAAAAATAGATTTGGGAAAACTGACGTTATAATTAACACTTACATGACAAAGCTTTTGAATTTAGAGCCTGTTAGGTTTTCCTATCAAGTTAAAAGTTTGCGTAAGTTATACGATGATATTGAGATAACTATCAGAAACCTTAGAGCTCTTAATGTTACTGAAGGATCCTATGGAAATCTCCTAAACCCTATTATTCTAAAATTGATTCCACCAGACTTGGTGTTGGACTTCCATAGAAACAGGGATCGAAGTAAAACTTGCGAGGTCCAGGAGGTAATTTCTTTCATTAGAAATGAACTAGAATCTCGGGAAATTGCTGAGAGTTCTCGCGCATTGAAACTAGACAGTAAAAGGGTTGGATCACCTTTCCAAGGGGTTAGGCCTAAATCCTATCCTTCTGCGGGAGCTTTCACCACAAACGTGAAAAGTAAATGTTTATTTGTTTAGGGTTTCATGATTCGAGTTCTTGTAGAAAAACTACTCGAAAAGAAAAGTTTGATAAGTTAAAATCAGAAGGTAGATGTTTCCTTTGTTTTGACAAAAACCACATTAGTAATGCTTGTGCTAAGGGTCTTTCATGTAGAATATGTAATTCTATCTCTCACAATGAGGTTTTGTGTAGGAAAAATAGTAATCGTAGCTGGGGAGCAAACAGCCCTACTAAACCCTTTTCAGAATCTAAAGTGATCAGAGGGATCGATCCGATCAGTTCTAGTGTTTCGGATCCCAAGGTTGAAGAGATAGCGGTTGCTCACAATAGTGTGCCAGGGACTAAAAGTTCTTATCTTCCTACATGTAAGGTTATTGTATGTTCGGAGGAATCCAATAAGAGTCGAGAGACTAGATTGATTTTGGATTCAGGTTCTCACCGTTCATTTGCGTCTACACGCTTAGTCAAAGAGTTAAATTTGAAGCCCATCCATTATGAAACTCTAGCGATCTACACGTTCGGGGAAAAGCGTCCTCGCGAAAAAACCTATCCTATTGTGCCGCTAACTCTTAAAAACAAACTTGATCCAAATCAACAAATAAAGGTTGAATGTCTAGTGACTAACTTTATAGCCAATGTTAGTTTAAAGAAACCCTCGGAAGACACTTGGAAAAGGTTGAATGAAATGGAAATAATCTTGTCGGATTCTTTTTCAGATTGCAGTACCCGTTTGGATGTCTTGTTAGGGGCAGATTTCTTCTGGGAGGTTGTAAATCAACAAAAGAGAGTTAGTATTGGTGAGGGAATATCGGTGATTGATTCATGTTTTGGTTACGTTCTGGCTGGGTCCGAGAATTTAGAAATGCAAACAGGTGAGTTTGTTAACTCTTGTTTGTTTATGAATTCTCAAGAGGTGTTATTTGATCTGAAGAGATTTTGGGAACTCGAGGAAGTTCAGGGTGGTTTGGATTGCATTCTCTCAAAAAGGGATGAGAAGTTAATTGAATCTTTTGAGAATTCTCTAGAATTTAATGGGGATAGATATGTTTGTAGGTTACCTTGGAAGGAGGGGTTAACTTATCCTGAAAGTTTGGGATCTAATTATGAAGTAGCTGAAAAGCGCTTTAGTAAGTTAAAGTGTAAATTTGAAAAGAATAAAGAAATGTTGGGAGAGTATAAGCATATTGTAGATGATCAATTAGAAGGGAAAATTGTCAGTAAGGTCATAAAGGATGATCCTTTGACGGGGTATTACATGCCTCATAGGGCAGTGATCAGGAACGAGAAGGATACTACTAAGGTAAGGATTGTTTATGACTGTAGTAGTAAACAAAATTTAGATGGGAAATCTTTGAACGATTGCCTAGAATCGGGACCAAATCTAAATCCTAATTTGGTAGATATTATTCTAAAGTTTAGGGAGAATGAAATTGCATTTAGTGGGGATTTGGAGAAGGCATTTCACATGATTGAAATCAATGTGCAGGACAGAAAATTCCTAAAGTTTCTGTGGTTTTCTGATGAAGGTAAAGATCAGAGGTTTCAAACTCTTTGGTTCAATAGATTGCCTTTTGGGTTAACTGCCTCGCCTTTCATTCTAGCTTGTGTGTTAAAGTATCACATATCAAAGTATAGGGAAGCAAACCCTAAGTGTTTTGAAATGCTTAATTCATTTCTTTACGTCGATGATCTTTACTATGGAGGTAAAAGCGTAAAGGAAGCCTATGAGTTGACATCTAACTCAATTCAGCCATTGAGGGAGGCGGGATTCAACTTGAGGAAACTTGGGACTAATTCTGATGAGCTAGATGAACTTTGGCGAGAAAATGGGTTTAAAGAAAACACTGACTTCGGTCCAGGTACTGGATGTTTGGGATTAATTTGGGACAAGTATAGAGATAAGATCAAATTGGATTTAACCTCTGTTAGGAATTCACTGGAATGTGTTAGAAACACAAAGCGTTATGTGCTTGGGGTTATTTCAAAGGTATTTGATCCTTTGGGTCTTGCTAGTCCATGTGTTATGATAGTAAAGATAATCCTACAGAAAATATGGCAACAGGGTCTTCTTTGGGACGAGGAATTGCCACATGATTTGTTAGCTAAATGGGAAACCTGGTGTAAAGAATCTATTAATTTAGAAACAATTTCTATTAATAGAAAGTTTAATAGAGGCTGGTTATAGGGACGTTACGCTGCATATATTTTCTGACGCAAGTCCTGCAGCTTACGGAAGTGTGGCTTACTTTCGATTTATCGACTCTAAAGGTAAAGTTAGAGTTAGCTTTATCATGGCTAAGGGGAAAGTAGCTCCTCTAAAGAGTCTAACCTTGCCAAGGCTTGAACTCATGGGAGCGTTGGTAAGTGCTAAAATTGCAAAGTATTTGACAAAGGTTTATCCTGAACTGTGTAAAACGGTTTGTCTTTGGAGTGATTCCAAAATTACAATTAGTTGGATTAAGGGAAATGCTGGAGACTGGAAACCCTTTGTGTGCAATAGGGTAACGGAAATTCAGGCGATGACTAATCCAAAACAGTGGTCCTACTGTGAAGGTAAGGAAAACCCTGCTGATTTGATATCGCTTGGGGTAAATGCTTCTAAGTTGGTGTCTAGTTCCCTATGGTGGGGAGGCCCTAGCTGGTTGTTGGAGCCTGAAGCGAACTGGTCATCGGCCATTTCAGTTCAATGTGAGGACGAAAGTCTCATGACCGAAAGGAGGGTAAACTGTGTCACTTCCTTTCAAATATCGGTCTTTGAGCCCCTGTTTGAAATGAATAGGGTCAGCAGTTTGCATAAGCTTTACAGGGTAACTGCTTATGTGATAAGGTTTATACAAAATTGTAAGTCTAAAACAGGTAAACAAGTTGGACCGTTAACGTGTTCTGAAATAAGTAAGTCTGAAACTTATTGGCTTAAGTATGTGCAAAGAAAGTATTTTTCTCGAGAAATCGAGTGTCTAACAAACGAAGGTAGTGTGAGGAAGACTGCTCTGCTATACAGTTTGAGTCCAATGTTGGATGATTCTGGTTTTCTCAGGCTGAAAGGCAGACTGCAGTTTTCTGATCTTGAATACGACGAAATGCATCCTATTATTTTACCAGCTAAGGCTTAATTTACAGAGCTTGTGATAATGGACTGTCACAATAAAGTGCTTCACTCAGGAGTGGAAGCAACTCTGGCTCAATCTAGAGAAAGGTTCTGGATTGTCAGAGGTCGACAGTGTGTAAAAAGTGCTTTGAATAAGTGTCTAGTTTGCAGAAAGTACAAGGTACGTGCAGGGGTACAAGAGGTTGCTCCTCTGCCAGCAGATAGAATTCTGCAAACACCCCCCTTTTCAGTGACTGGACTTGATTTTGCTGGTCCATGTTTTGTCAAGGACCGTAATGTAAAGCATTATTTATTATTAATTGCTTTGCCTGTGTATAAAACTTCTAAAGATAAATTAGTTAGTTCTAGAGGTAATTTAGTTAAAAGGTTTAAGTATCAACAGACTGTACTCAATCATTTTTGGAGGCGATGGAGAAAGCAGTATTTGTGTTCCTTAAGATCTGCTAATTTGAGTAAGCCTAAAAATGTGTCTAAAGACTTTAATGTAAACGACATTGTTCTGATCCATGACGATAACAGACCCAGAAACATGTGGCTAATTGAAAGCATTACAGAGACTATTGAAGGTAGAGATGGTAAAATCAGATCATGTGTGATCAAAACTAAGTCTTGAAGCCTCAGACGACCAGTTCAACTTCTATATAATTTGGAGATTAATAACTAAGTCAGTTATTGAACTGTTATAAAACTTAACTTTAAATAGTGTTTGAAATGTAATTTTGAAAATTTGTAAAACTTTAAGTGCCTCCATGTAATTTTGATATTCATATATTGATTGCATAACTCTTTTTGTATTTTCTTGTGAACTCTAGTCGAGTTCAGGTGGGGAGTGTTGAATATTGTGGGGGCGCTGCGCTTCCGGTGTGTTATTTGGCACTAGGTGGCGTGGCGCTTCCGCTCTATTCGGCACTCCGCCACTGCATAAATAGAACTGTTCCAATTGTTAACTTTGATGTTGATTCTGATTGATTGATGTCTGATGCTTGATTTGCTGTGATGAATCCTGGAGAATTGCAGTTGTACTGCCCTTTGAAATAATATCCAATTTTAAGCTATACAATAAACAGATTTACTTTTATAAGTCGCCGAGTTTGATTTGAACAACAAACCACTGAACCACATGCACAACAATCTATCCAGACTAGTAGTGATTTCTCCCCATAATGGCGGCCGATTGAGCGTGATGTCGCTACTTAAGGTAGAGTATATCCAGGGCTTTAGACGTTACTTCCGTGACCCTAGGAGGCGTTGGTTCCAAATAAAAGCCGTGCAACGCAATTTTGGAACACCCTGTATATGTGTATGGTTGTCTTTTATACAAATCCACAGTTCTCTTCCGATCTGCACCAAACTTGGTATACCAACGTAAAAAAACCCAAGGAAAAACATAGGCTATGTTTCGAAAAATTTTAATGGCCCCTTGACCCTCTTTCGACCATTTTTATGGTCATTTTGCTGAAATAGCTTTATTTCTCCACAAGAAGAAATCTGCTTACTCCATTGTTACAAAGAAAACTTAATGCTTAACAACAAGTTTTTATAGAAACACTAGGTACAAGTCTATTTAAAAATTATATTAATAATTTATAAATATATTTCAACAAAATTTAAAATTTTAAAACTGGTAAGTATAGTACAAAATATTTTTATTTTAGAGTTTAATTTACAAATAAAAAGTTTCATGGAATAGCATTGTTGTTAAAATAGTCTCCATGGAAACGAGGATGCAAAATCAAATAATGATCATATTAAAATAAAAACAACGAAAAAAATTGCACATGAATTTATTAAAAGCCATACGGCGTTTCGGGTAATAAATGGGGAATTTACAGGATTTTTTGTAGTTGTGGTTTGTCCTATATTGGACAAACAAGACGTGCACTGAAATTTAGGCTAAAAGAGCATTCAAATTACATTAAAAAACAAGAATTTTATAAATCGTCTATAGCCAAACATGTTTGGGATAATGATCATTGTTTTGATTTTTCGTCCGCTAGTATCATAAAAACTTGTAATTCAACCCTTGACCTTGATTTTTTCGAAGGTTATTTAATCAATAAATATGCATCTGTCTTAGTTAATGACCTAACCTGTACACCCTTTCTTTCTCCGATTTGGAGCGAATAATTGTTTTTGATGTTGCATTTTGGTGATTTTCTTGTATTTTTGTCATTGAATCTTTTGTATACATTTTTCTCCTTTGCATTTTGGCAACGCTTGTTTTGTTGCGGGGTATAAAAGCTGATTTTTCTTGTAATGTCAACTACCACTGACGAAGGGGATCCAAAGAATCCCCGAAACGCCGTATGGCTTTTAATAAATTCATGTGCAATTTTTTTCGTTGTTTTTATTTTATTTTATTTACAGTATTGCACAGTTTGTGGCGTTATCCTCATATTAACTTCAACGAGTTTCTTTCCACAACTTTTTGATCATGACCTTGGTGAATCGGTTTTTTAACCTGCGTCTCAAGCGTCTAAGATTTATGAATCACATCAGATTCTTGACCAAGTGCAGATATCACCGCATCATCCCGTCGTTCATCAGACCTTATTGTAATCTCCAGTCTTCAATCAGAATTGCCAAGTCTTTGTCCCGTTTTCGCTTCTCTCTGCTAAGATCTGTCATCCAAGACGCACGCAGCCGATTGTCACAAATCGAGAAGGAGCTTTACCATCTTCACCTGTTGTGCCACTTAAGGGTACCTGACTTTTATCGGCTTGATAACTTATCTTGGTTTCGTTCCAACCATCGTGCCCGTCTCCATGAAAAGACTCTGGAAAAGAAGTTTTCCAAACTTCACCATGACTCTATCCCCAAAGTGCCGTTGAACTTACCTACTGTGAATCAATCTTCTGTTTTGAACCTATCGAACATTACCTATAGTAATTCTCAATTGGATACTTTAAAATTAAATTGTAACTTCGCAATTACCTCAAGACCGTCCTTACCTTTGATTGCTGCTCCCATTGAAAAAGCCTTCAGATTTTCTGCATTGACGCCTTCTCAAAAAGATAACTTGAGACATTTAGTTAAAAATGTTGTTGTTTCTAATGATTCAACCTATCGAAACAATTTAAGTAGTCATGAATTATCTGTTTTTAAATCTGTTAAATCGAACCCTGATGTGATTGTCACTAAGGCAGATAAAGGTGGTCAAATAGTAATTTTAAACAAAGATGATTATATTAATAAAGTACAAAAATTGATTAACGATGGCCCATATCTACCCCTTAAAAAAGATCCGGCTTCATCTGAGCTTACCAGCATCAAAAACGCTATAAAATCAAGTAATGTTATTTCTGATTCTTTAAAGAAATCTTTAATCCCTTCAATTGCTAATTGTGCTCGTTTGTATGCCCTTCCAAAGGTACACAAACCTGATGTCCCTTTCAGACCGATTGTATCTAATATTGGAACTGCCTCTTATAAATTAGCGAAATACTTAGTTAGTATATTTTCTCCTTTATCTGAAAGTAACTCCTTTACAACTAAAAACTCTCTCGATTTTGTTTCTAAACTTCGTTGTATCTCCCCTGACAGTCACACCATGGTTTCTTTTGATGTAAAATCATTATTTACCAACGTTCCCATTAAGGGTTCTTTGGAATGTTTAAAAATGAGGTTACTTGAACATCACTTTTTTGAATTTGAAATCAATGAATTAATTACTCTCACTAAAACCTGTCTTAAACAGAGCACTTTTGTTTTCAATAATAAATATTTTTATATGTCTGATGGCTTGGCCATGGGAAACCCTCTCAGCCCGATTTTAGCTGACATATACATGCATTTTTTCGAAATTAAGATGTTTAATCTCATACAATTTCCGTTCTATGTCCGTTATGTAGATGATTCTTTTGCTCTCTTGAGTTCTCATCATAATGTTGATACTGTGCTTTCCCTCATTAATTCTATTGATCCAAATATACAGTTTACTTTTGAAGTGGAAAGTAATCAGCAATTACCTTTTTTGGATGTTCTTGTTGTCCGTACTGATTCAAATTTTCTTACCACTGTATACCGCAAACCTTTTGCTGTTTCCTTACCCCCTCATTTTAGATCAAGCCACCCTTATAGTCAAAAATTGTCAGCTTTCAATACTTTAGTTTTTCGTGCTATCAGTATTTGCAGTAACAGTAAGTTTTTAGAAAATGAGATTAATTATATCAAAGCTGTTGCTATTGATCGTGGGTTCTGCCACACTTTGATAGACCGAATTTTTAATAAATTTTTGAAGAAATGTAATAAAGATAAACCCAAACAGGAATTATCAAACTTGATAGTTTTACCCTTTTTTCCTAAAATTACTATTAAAATTTCGCATATTCTGGAAAAATTTGGTTTTTCTGTAGTTTTATCCCCAATTAATAAAATTTCTTTTTCAAATCTTAAGGACCCTATTGATACGTGTAATAAATGGGGAATTTACAGGATTTTTTGTAGTTGTGGTTTGTCCTATATTGGACAAACAAGACGTGCACTGAAATTTAGGCTAAAAGAGCATTCAAATTACATTAAAAAACAAGAATTTTATAAATCGTCTATAGCCAAACATGTTTGGGATAATGATCATTGTTTTGATTTTTCGTCCGCTAGTATCATAAAAACTTGTAATTCAACCCTTGACCTTGATTTTTTCGAAGGTTATTTAATCAATAAATATGCATCTGTCTTAGTTAATGACCTAACCAGTACACCCTTTCTTTCTCCGATTTGGAGCGAATAATTGTTTTTGATGTTGCATTTTGGTGATTTTCTTGTATTTTTGTCATTGAATCTTTTGTATACATTTTTCTCCTTTGCATTTTGGCAACGCTTGTTTTGTTGCGGGGTATAAAAGCTGATTTTTCTTGTAATGTCAACTACCACTGACGAAGGGGATCCAAAGAATCCCCGAAACGCCGTATGGCTTTTAATAAATTCATGTGCAATTTTTTTCGTTGTTTTTATTTTATTTACAGTATTGCACAGTTTGTGGCGTTATCCTCAATGATCATATTGTTAGCTTTTAAGAAAGTTGGTTAACAGACTCAAAAACTAGAGTTAATATTCAAAACCCTTTTAAGCGGAAATATTGGATTTTTTCTTAAATTGTAGGAATATGTTTTATTTATTAAATTTTACCAAAGATATAATAAAATCATGAAAATATTATTGATTAAGGGTTTCAATTGAGCATTTTAAGTGATTTTTGGAAGAATATTTTTCTAATATTTTGTTGTTTTTTATGGAATCATGTGGTAAATGCAGAAATCGTTCAGAATTTAAAATGCTTGATTCGACACCTTTCACTCATCAAAATATAGGCGCGGATTCAGCACGGCTCAAAGGGGGGGGCACTTTTCCAGACAAGATCCCCTTTGGTACCATTGGGGGTATGGGGGTCCTCCCCTAGGAAAAATTTGAAATTTGACGTGTAAAAGTAGGGTTTAAACTCATTTTTAGAAACATTTTGAGTATAAGGGGCACTTTTTAACACTATTACCTTTACTTTTTCACCCAAAATATCAAAACATTGGGAATTTCCTAGAAATTATCACTGAAGATCCCTGGTGGTACTAATGGAAGGCATGGGAGTCCTCCCCCAGAAGAAAATTGGAAATTAGACCGGTAAAAGTAGGGTTTTACTCATTTTGACAACCTTTTTGGTTTCAAAGGGGGCGCTGTTCAGAGTGCTACCCTTTGAATCCGCCCCTGGAAGGTAGAAAATGAATTAAAAATTTTAAAGAAAAAAAATCTCCATCTCCACTTGGCAAGGCCGGGCATATCAGCTAGTAAGAGTAATATATGTTAAAACCAAAAGTAACTTTCAAAGATTTAAGCAAAATTTTCCAAATTATGCAAAAATTCCATAAACCTTATCGTTAAAAACAGAAAGTATTTTATATAAATAAGAAGTTATTAAAGGACAATAAAATTTGTTTTTTAATAAACTAAAAGGAAACAGATCTTAATGTGTTGAGGGTATTTGGTGTCTTGTAGATTGTGTTTCTTAAACTGAATGTATACATGGTGTTTCAGAAAGTGTACTCAAACTCAGAACAGCAAGATTCTTTGTGTGAAGTACATATATCTGCTCAAAGAACTGTACCTTACCGACTCATATATTTTTCTTTGAAAAAGTGTGACGTTATATCCAATATACCTATACTTCGTTTCATTTACATCACGCATATACTAATATGCATGCTTGGATATTTTTAACTTCCTAGCCTGCAATAATATGCTAATAATTAGTATGTTCTTGTTTTACATGACAGTTTTTTTGTTTAAACTGAATATTGACATCATACGTTTTTTTTCTCGAAATCTGAGGAATTTTTTAAGTGTACTCAACGGAAAAGAAGTAACTCTGCAGAGTTTGAGTAACATTGCTGAAACCATTGTGCTTTAGCTTGTTGCACGTTATAAAAACCTTCCTATAATAGATATTTTTATGTTGCAGGTGGCTGTTCGGGGACGGCGGCTGCCAGTGGTACGCATTCATGGGTTTCTTATTCGGCTCCGCACACATCGGCACCCTCGCTCTGCTGGCACTAGACAGATACCTGATAGCTTGCCGGATTAGTCTTAGTAAGAACCTCCTCTACCGAGCGGCCCTCCTCTCCCTCTTCGCCGTCGCCTCTTCTTCTTCGCCGCCACCGCTGCACCCTCGTACGACCAGATTCGTCAGAGATTCGTCGCTTAAGCTAAAAAATTCACTAGTTGATCAATTTTAGATGGTTGAATAGCGTTGAATGACGAGCACGGTGTGATCTATTAGTTGAAAACGTTTAAAATATTTTTCCTATTCTAAAAGGTGTTTCAACAACCCCCCTGCAAGCCAGATTATTTGCAAGGAGTAAATAAATAAATTTCCAATGAAATGTGCTTCTATACTAAGACAGCAACTTAAGCTGAACCTACTACGCCACTAACAAACAAAGTAGTTCCCATCGTGGTGTCTGAATTTCGAGTGAAACAAAGAACGTCAATTTTAAAATATGATTATTTCGTTTAACCCATGTATAAATAGTGTCTTTTCATCACGATTCGCGTTTCGAAATTCCTCCTAACAACCCAGCAGGCTTTGTGTTTACTCACTTTCTCCTTCAGCGTAGTGACGTGTCTACTGGGTTCAGGAAGAGTTGCAGTGAAGTATAGGAACCATGGTATGGCTCTTTGGGTATTTGTATTTACTTGTACTCTATGGAAGAAATCTTTCTGGGAAGAGTTTAAGAGAACTTGTTGAAATATCCTGTAAAATCACGTTTTTCATATCTACTCTATATTTCCAAATCAAAGTTTACCCTAAAAAACCACCATAAAACACACCCATAAAATACCAGCTTTCAACTACTACTGTTAATATCGATTACTATTGATAAATTTAATGTTAAAATAAGCTTTAATTTCGAATTTTTTCCACGAAATTTTTGATTTACCTTCTGGAAAATTTCACTCTTTATGTTAACATATTATAACACCTGTTTTTTCCTTTCCTGTTATTTGAAGAAGCCTTCTATTTACTTTTTATGTCCTATGAGTGCAACTTACCGTCAATTGGAAAACGTCCGTTTTATATTTTTTCATCAAAGGAAGGACACTTTCTGTTCATAAAAGAATTTAAACTAATATAATAATTATTATGGTTGGTTGGACCCAATCGTGCAACATTTGCATTCGAAATCCCACGTCTTGACCACCAGACTAGTTTGTTTGATAACCCCTTGAGCTAAATATTTTTTTATAAAAACTTAGTCAAGTAAATGAAGAAAAAAGTAGTGCTGAAAGTTTAGATTACTTTTAGGATTTAAAGAATAACTGATGCTAGCTCTTTATATGGATTTCCAAAATATTAAAATAATTTTTGGTGAATGTATTTTTAATGACCTTAATTATAAATAGTTTACTATCTTGGCGGACCTGCTCGTAAGAAGAAAGCTGTTCCGTGGATTTTAATTGCTGTGTTAATTGCTGTGATTTGTGAACATTCAAAATATTTATTAACTTTAAAACGATTGTAAAATTGTTTTTTATATTAAGTAATAACACGTCCGTAGTCTCAATATGAAAAGTTAACATTTTGGCGTATGAATACACAGGATAAGTTCGTAAAAGTGTGAAATTTTTTATGGGTAAAATTCCGTTTTCTATAGCTTAGGGAATTATTCCGTGAAAAAATCGCTGAAAAGAATACGTAAAGGGACATTTTTACAGTGCAAAATCCATTTTTAATTTAAACATGTATTACGTGTTACATATGTATAGCCAATTGAAAAGTTCTAAATTTAACTCACAAATTTCATGGAAAACTAGTTAGAAAATAATCTTTTGAGGAAACTAATTTTGTGGAACCATGATTGTTTTGTAAATAAGTAATAAGTACGTTAAAATATTTAATGAAATATTTTGCTACTATGTATATCTCAAACTCAAGAGTCAAAAATATAGAGAGGAATTCTATTACAAACGAAGGCGGTATTATTGGCTTCATACATTATTTTAAGTTCGAAGTCCTGCAGATAATTGGTTGAATAATTATATAGAACGAAGTTGGGAATATTGAATACTGCAAAAAAATTTACTTTTTCAAAAACAGAACTTTTTACAAAAGTACTATTCGAGTAAATGAATTAGATTTACAATCCAAGGTTTTGGGTTTTTATTTGATTTATATAGATTTTACTTTAAGCCAAGAAGTGTAATGTTAAGATTGAAATGTTCGTTCTATGGAAGCTTTATAGAATATAAATAAATATACATAACAAATATAATTACACCTTTATATTTTTATAAACGTTCTAAAATATTAATTATCCATGTGGTTGACAAGAACTCAACTTTGAAATATTTTAAAATCATACGTAAAGGTATTTAAAATTAGTAAAATAGTAGTTTTTTAATTCGACGAAAACTGTAGACACAGACCAGTTCATTCAATATTATAAACAGAAAGCAATCATTTTAAAATGATGTATCTTCACCTTTATTATTTTTACTATAAAGAGTCTAAAAAAATGTCCCCAACACCACAGCTACTGTCATCCCCGCATCAAATACAATCCGCAATTCAAAATTTATTCCCCCAAACTCATAACCTATGAACGCATTTCCACCCAAGCCCATCGTTCAAAATTGTCAGCGTCTGCAAACATGGAAGCAGCAGAGGCTTAAAACCGGCACCGAAACACCCCATTTGTGCATACAATTTTCGGAATTCAGCCACGGACCATTTCTGCGACGCTTATTTGAAAAGAACCAGAGAAGGCTTCTCCCCTTCCCGTTTCGGTTATGCGAAAAAATTGGATTTGAAATACACCGGAAAATATTCGAGAAGAGAATTTTCAAAAGTTCACTCTCTGGTATATCTTTTTTTTCAAATTTGGTCTTTCAGGTAACCTGAACTCATGCATACAACTTTTGGTTGGTGAGGGTAAGCCTATTTAGGAACGCGAAATTTCTAGTTGGTGGATAGTGATGCCTATTTTATTTAGAATTCCAGAAGGTGTACTAATGCCACATTGCAAACGTTCCACATATTTAAGAACATTTTTTAATTGTGTTGTTAGGTACAACACTTTAACATTTTATTGTGTTGTGGTAGTTTTCTGGATATGCTTGAAAAGTGTTAGAAATATGCTCTATCCAGAAATGTGTTCATTTTCTTAGAAGTAATGTTTGTATTTATCAAATCATTAAATTAAATCCTTTTAGAAAATACAAAGTTTCTCCCTTGAACGGCTTTAAAGACACTGCAGAAATACCGACGAAGTTAAATTATGATTAAAGCGGATAGTGAAAAATATTATAAGAAAACTTTTTTGTACTGTAAAAAAGCATTTATTAAATGCACCAAAGTCTTTAAAAATGTTTTACTTACCATTAGATAGAATGTCTAAAATATTCAGTCATTTTTTTATGCCGAAGACGTGAAATTAGACAAATTACTGCATAATAAATCGTAAATCCGTATATCGGCATTTCTACAGCCCGCATAAAAACTGTAGGTCCTTAACAAGCGATGTCAAGCGTGTTTCTGTTTATATCATACCGCTAATCAATGATAGTGTGTTTTAAAGACAAACATATTTGAAAAGTAGTATTTGCTATTGAAAAATTTTTTTTCTCAAACTAGAATTTCCCCATTACTAGAGTTTTTGAAGAGATGTTTGATTTTTATTACAAGTTATAAGTAGGTTGAAAAAAAAGAAATTCCTCGAAACACATAGGTTTTTCCATTTCATAACCTCATTATTCATTGATATAATTCTGAAACATCGGGTTATCTTATTTCTTTACCTTAAACAAGGAAATCGTGATTAACGAAATATAAAAAACTTATCAAGCTTACGTTTGCAATTCGCTCTAAAATGAATATTCTTTCCTATTTACCTTCGAGATTTTCCTTGAGCTTTCGTTGAATTCTCGTTTTATTAATAAGTGTTTGAAATAAATGTGGATGATGTTTAATCAAAGTTTTAAGTTCCGAAACATGCATTAATTACATTTTAGATACCTTTTAATTAGTTCTGATGCATATGGAAATTTCCTTTTCCTTTCATACCCGGAAAAGTTTTATTTCGTTTGCTCAGCGGATTTTCATCTTTTTTTTTTGAGAAATTCGTACGACGTGAAACAATATCCTCTTCTATAGGAAATTCTTAAAAATAAATTAATCGTCGAATCTTTTCATTCTTTCCTCCAAAATTAACTGTAACAAATCAAGATTTAATTTATACTATTTCTGTAGTTAAATTGTGTGTGATATTTATGAATGTCATCTTTCTAAATTTTTGTATTTGAATTGGTTTCTCTTTCACTAAAGTATATGTTGAAATAGGTATTAACTGTATTTTAGTATTATAACAACGAAAAATGAATTTCAATTTAAAATTTTTTTTCAAAAGCATAAGAAAGAAAATAGAATAATACAGGCTAAATAATTTTAATACATAGATAAATTAAACTATACATCACATAAAAGTATTTTAATAACAAGCATCTTATAATCTTTCGCTTGAAAATGCGTTTACAAACATAGAGGAAATTATAATATTCTCACAGCAAGAATAAAGTAGTTTTTTAGTATCAATTAAAAGTTAATTGTTAATTAGTTATTCCAGTTGGTTTCTCTATTCTTTAAAATTTGTAAGCAAGTCTGTCTCCATTAACATAAAGACAAAAACTTCTTTACGTACTTTTACCGTCTGTTACAATCAAATTCCATTAACAGTATTTATAATATCTTATTTCAAGTGTATCCTATCTTCATACAAACGTCTCTTGTTCTTCATTGAAAATGCAAACAATTTATACTTTTCAAAAGAAAATAAAAACATTTTTCTCGACAAAACATAGAAAAAAATCGAAACACAGAACCAAATCCCCACTTTCTCACGTCTGTACCCAGAGAGATTCCTCTAGAAATTAAAAAAACTTAATTCAACCGAACAAAATGTTCAACCGGTGACATCTGTTTCGTAAAAACATTTATTCTCGGCGTTTTTAATAAATACTGACAAGCGATTTTAGGTTTTTGAGGGAAGTTCTGGCAACAAAATCAAATAGAGAGAAAGTGAATATTTCTTTCTAAAAATTCCCTCTTTTCCACTTGAATTAATAGATAAGGACATTATTATTCTTTTTTAAAGTGTGAAAATATTTCTAATTACATTCATTGTTGGTCGATTCTTGACTGTTTTTCTTTGTCCTTTTCGCAGGGGGAAAGTTGACGTATAAAAGGTATTGCCAAATGTTGTCAGCAGTGTGGGGCTATGCTCTTTTCTGGGCCGTCATGCCATTGCTGGGATGGGGAAGGTAAGTTTAATGTTTGTTTGCCTTTAAATACCAAAATATTTTTAGTTGTGTTGTTATCTATACACGAATGCAACTTAAGTTGAGCCTGACGTCATGGCCACGCGGAAGAAAATCTGAGTAAACAAAAAGCCTGCTGGGTTGCTAGAAGCTCTTATTGGCTGGCGAGTTTGAGAGCGAGTTGTACTACTAGGCGTTACGCCACTTTAAAAAATAATAATACTGAACATTTCATACATATCGGAATGAAAAGATGCTTAATATACGTGGATTTAAAAAACTAATCATTATTTAAAATTGAAGCTCTAAATTTCACTCAAAATTCAGACACCTCGCGGGGAACTACTTTCTTTGGTTGCTCTCAGCATATTTCTACAGGCTCAAGTTAAGTTGCAACTGAGTATAGAACTCTTTTTGTGTTGTGATTTGATTATGTTTGAAAAGTGCCGCTATTTATAAATATGCGTTTACTGATACAAGAACACTGACACAAAAACTACTG
This sequence comes from Tetragnatha versicolor, assembly GCA_024610705.1. NCBI lineage: Eukaryota > Metazoa > Arthropoda > Arachnida > Araneae > Tetragnathidae > Tetragnatha > Tetragnatha versicolor. The sequence goes on from JANDEH010000001.1 coordinate 63,375,218, forward strand.
ATACAAGATATATCTTCTAATGGTATTTTGATTTGAATTCAATCACAAAACACAAGACGTCGTTACAAAAGCACTTTTTAAAATATTCAAAATTAAGTTCAGTAAACTAAAACAACCGCCATTCTAGTTGAAAATAAGTTTATACAATGGATTAAAAGATAAAATACTTTTTTACCTACACTTTTTCCCCTCATATTTTTTAAGTATCTCTGACTCGTAAATTTCTATCGTTACAATGTTTACGTGAGTATTGATATACGGAACTTTTGATACCAACCAATATTTTAAAATTTCTATAGGTTTTTCTATTGTTAATTTTCCATGCATATCAGTAATAAAATTCTTCAAGTTCAAAACCCAAATGATTTAACGGTAAACAATCAAAAAATCATTTATTTATCTAGTTATACAAATATTTTTAGTTCAAACTGGAACGAAAACATTATGTATGAAGCTACAAAAAACTTTCGCAGCATTAATTAAGTTTATGCACTTTTCTTAATACTTTCTAATAAAATAATTATTTCAAAACCCAAGGAACTTCCTTCTTCCAGAAAATTGAAAGATTATCGAAAAAGGCACCAAATCGTACTTCCTACCTTGAAAAAAACCTTAAAAATTGCCCTCCAATTTCACCTTGAGAAGAAATCTTCTATTTAAAAAGCTATGACCGAGTGATCGTTGAGATATAGCTTAAGTGACAATAGTCGAGATGAAGGAAAAATGTCGTTCCCATGGTAACCAAAGAAGCCTTTTTCTATGGAGTAGGTCTCAATCTGCTCCTTTGCTACCTGCCGACTTCTCGGGATTATCACGTTTCATAGAAAATTCACCAATGATATAGGAGGGTTTTATTGGAATAGCTAAGAAGAATTTTCATTTATTTGAATTTAGTATTCCAGTTGCGTAGCGATGGAAAGCACAGCGTGTATATTTTTCTAAATAAGCTGAGTGCTTTTAAGACCAATTTGGATGTTCCTTTGAAGAGAATGCACTTCATTTAAATGCTAAGTTCTTTTCTTTATTTTACAAGTTTTGTTTGTATTCCCTAATATTATGGGTTTACTAGAGTAAGGCACTTAGTCACATCCAGGGTTGGCAAAAACACGGGGTTTTTTGAAAAAAACCCCAAGTGGGTTGGGTTTTTCGGGTTTTTCAATAAAACCATGAAAAACCCATATAAAACTGGGTTTTTTTTGAAAAAGTGTGTTTTTTTTAAATTAAGTGGTTTTCTCCTAAATAAAAAGTGGGTTTTTTCAAATTTTAGTGAGTTCTTTCTATGTAAAATGTGTTGTATCTAAATAATGTTAGTTTTTCCGTCGTTAAGTGGGGTTTTTCAAAGTTAAAAATTTTTATACTTGGAAAAAACCAAGTAAAATTTAAAAAGTACTCCAAACTTTGAAAAAAAAACATTCAATATTGAAAGAAATCTATTTAACTCTTAAAAAACCCCTGAAATTTAAAAAATCCTCCTTAATTTTTTATATCTAGTTTGAACTTTAAACGTCGTAAGTTTTGAAAAAAAAACCCATTCAATAATGAAAAAACCTTCTAATTAATGAAAGAACCTATTTAACTTTTAAAAAAAACTTCCCGAAATTGAAAAAAAACACCATTTAATTTTTGAAACCTAGTTTAAATTTTGAAAAACCCATCTAATATAATAAAACTAAGTGTGGGTATATATATATATATATATATATATATATATATATATATATATATATATATATATATATATATATATATATATATATATATATGTGGGTGTGTTTGTCTTTTATACAAATCCACAGTTTTCTTTCGATCTGCACCAAACTTGGTATACCTACGTAAAAAAACTCCAGAAAAAACATAGGCTATGTTTCGAAAACTTTTAATGACCCCTTGACCCTCTTTTGACCCTTTTTATGGTCATTTTGCTGAAATAGCTTTATTTCTCCTCAAGAAGAGATCTGTTTACTCCATTGTTACAAAGAAAACTTAATGCTAAACAACAAGTTTTTAATAGAAACACTAGGTACAAGTCTATTTAAAAATTATAATACTAATTTAAAAATCTATTTCCACGAAATTTAAAAGTTATATATAGTTAACCATATTTTTATTTGAGATTTTATCTAATTTTTATATTTTAAAAGCTTTATGGAATACCATTGTTGTTAAAATAGTCTCCATGGAAACGAGGATGTAAAATTAAAAGGTGATAATATTTTAGCTTTTAAGAAAGTTGGTTAACAAATAAAAAACCATTAAAACTCCCTTTCAACTAGAAAAGATTGATTTTTTTTCTTAATTTGCAAAATGGAATAAGCTTTAGTTATTGAATAATTTTACCGAAAACGTTAATTCCTGAAGATATGATTAATCAAGGGATCTAAGCAATTTTAAATACTTTTTAGATTAATTTTTCCCATGTAAATGTGGAAATCATTCAAAAATTATATTGCTTGAGAACTGAAGGAATTTTAATCCATCTGGGAACACTGGGATAAGAAAAATTACTAAGAACACCGGGATAGGAAAAGTTACCGGGAGCACTGGAGTATGAAAAAGACGCCTAGGATACCGGGATGATTAGTAAATGCTGATTATCTAAAATTAGTAATGTATTTGGGAAAACTTAAAAATGAGGCGTTTGCTATCAAAACCAGCTTATTCCATTTTTGGAAATTTTACAGGAGAGACAAAAAACTTCTCACGTCCACAGTTCTAATGCTAAATATGTTTTTTAAATTTTTAACTGTAGGTAGAATTCGATTAGTTTTTCATTTTCCTTTCAGTTGCATTACCTTGGGCGTAATTACGCTAATTAGGTTAGAATGAGCTGACTTTGATGCAAAAACACGATTTTTCATACTTTTTTCAGTTTTTTTTTGTTCAATTCAGTTGTGAAGTGGTTTTTTTCCAGTTTATTGGGTTGGAATGAGCTGGGTTTGAGCTATATCCCTTCGCCAGGTTATAAAGGACCCTCTAAACTTTCAAAATATGCAAAAAAGTGGATTTCAGAAAAATATGGAATGAGCTGGTTTTGATAGCAAAGGCCTCAAATAATAAATTTATACTCTTCACCCGTGCAAGGCCGGGCATATCAGCTAGTTAAAATATAAAAAATATCCTAAATTTTGAAAACCCCATAAATTTTGAAAGAAATATATTTCTCTCTATATTAAAAAAAAGTAACAGTGACCGCCGCTGTCGCCGCCGCTGATTTTGAAAATTTTATTTTTGAACATTTTGAACTCCAACTACGCAAAAACTATTCAAAGGAATATTATGAAATTTTGACCATTGGTAGACAAATGCATGATAATCATTTTCGTTCCAAAACCTAATTAATTAGATAATTAGTTCTGGAGTTATTTAATGTCAAAGTCAAAAATTATTTTTTTCTGCTGCGAGTTCGCCTCCAGCAAAATCTATTTACAGCAGAAACGTGATTTTTTGCAGACACATACTCTTAGGCATGAAGTTTTGCACCTCATCGCTCTTTTTTTGAATTTCGAATTAGTTTTTGAGAAATTCAATTTGAAAGTTTCAAAATGTTTGACAATTTTTCGATTTTTCCGTTACAAAATAAAAACTAATCATGATAAAGGTACAATATTTTAGACACATATACAGTTATTTTTTATAAAAATATTGGCGTTTCGTTTTTTAAAAAATTCGAATCAGTTTTAGAATTATTGAGATTCAAAGTTTCTATTTTTTCTTCTCTTTCTGGTTATTCACTAGGGAAACAGCTTATTTTTATGAGTCTTATTTCTTTAATTTCCAACGATTCACTAGATGTTTACGTGCATATTAAAAATTTAAAGTTTCTTAAAGGCTTGTTTTTACTCTAAGTTGGTTGATGATAATTGGTAGACTTGCTTGATATTTTTTAAAAAAACATTTCTATTCAATAATTGAAGAAAGAAGAATTGAAGTTAAGAGATGAATATTTTAGAAACAGTTTTATTTTGATATATTCGGGGGAATGAATGATTCGAATTAAATCATTGATAAACTAGAGAGATGAGTAGCATCGGTATCAAAGGAGCATTAACTAAGCCGACGAGCCTGGATTGTTGAGATCAAACAAGCGAGCTCTGCTCGCTAAGATCGCGAAGCGATCTTCAAAGAACTGCGAAGCAGTTCCGGGGGTTGGTGAGCAATAGCGAGCAGGGGGCAGAGCCCCCTAGTAACTTAAAAAACTGAAATCTAAAAAATCCTCTTTCATTTATTTATAACTAGTTTGAACTTTAAACCTCTTAAATTTTGAAAAACCATTCAATAATAAAAAACAACTTAAATTTTAAAAATATCCTAAGCTTTGAAAAACCAATTCACAATATTGAAAGAAATCTATTTAACTTAGAAAAAAACACTGAAATTTTTGAAAAATCCTCCTTAATTTTTATATAGTTTAAACTTTGAACTTTCCTAAATTTTGAAAAAAAAACCCAACCCATTCAATAATGACAAAACCCTTACTTATATTGAAACCCGGTTAAAATTTTGAAAAATCCCACTCAATTGCAGTTTTTAGATGTTATTTCGTTAAATGTTTTTCTTCAATGTCTTGCCAAAACTGCCAAAATCTTGATTTTTCTTGAAAAACCAAAAAACGGGTCCAAAAAGTGGGTTTTTTCGCATGGGTTTTTTGAAAAAAAAACATTGGGTCCAACCCAATTGGGTCCAATCTAGCCAACCCTGGTCACATCTGGCTCAACTACTCTGTATTAGGGTTAGCCAAAATTTGGCGATATCCAACCGCTTTATCTCTATTTTTCGCCCTGCAGTTTTACCAATACACAAATCGTATTTCAGCTTAGCGAGTTTCTGGGGTATTTTCACTCTTTGGCACCGTTCTACCTCTTTCCAAAGATTCAACAAAAATGACTTAATTCCTTTTTCTTGTTAAGTCGACGATAAATACGTCTCTCTTGAAAGTTTCGTATATACTAGTTTCAAATTCAAAATACTTACAAGAAATTGAACGTGTCTTCGTCTGATTATTGAATATATTTTTATCTTAACTTTTAAAAATATATAATTGGTAGAAATAAGTATCTTCATAAATCATTGCAATATATCCTTGGTTGTAATATGAAAAAAAGTATTGCATTAGTTTTTACTTAAAGAAATCATTTATTGAGGGTATTAAACGAAGTACGCTCATTCCAAAAAATTTTACCTTCGGAATATTATAAAAACGAGACAAGAGCAATAAAAATAAATAAAGCAGACAAATAATTAATATTTTTTTGGGGTAGATAAATGTGTCAAAACTTCCCAAATTTGTCTTAATAAAGGAAGAAATTAAACACGTGGAAAAGAATATGGAAGAATATGGAAGGCATAAAAAACCTGAATGTGTGTAATTGATGTGTTTTCAGGACGTCATTAAAATGTTCGACTTAAATAAATGAGCTGGTAAGAATAAAAGTCTCGTAAGTCAAAAATTGAAATTTTATTTAATTTTCCAATCGTGATAGATGATCCTAAATCCTAAATGGAAAAACACAGGTTCTGTTACAAATTAATCCTTTAATTACATTACTCAAAAGGGAGCACTTATGCCATTTCTTAGTAAAACTAAGCTCATATATTGAGAATATTCATATTATTAAGTACTTTAATGTTTCCTAATTCTAATTTTATATTTTATTAATTTCTGCTAAAATATTTATTCTTTTGTTATTGATCACTTTCAATTTCTCGGAAATTATCAAGCTAACCATATTCTTGATACACTAACTTGATTTACATAACTGCCTCGATTATTCATTTTAACTATAAGATTAGGTATATTTATTCTTAAATCTTAACTAGAAAAATTAGAGATTTTTCATGTTGGTAGTAAAAAGATTCCCAAATTTTTTTAACCCTTTCAGAACCAACCGTTCCAAATTTACCATAGGGTTCAATGGTAATCTCGGGCGACTTGGGATTGAAAGGGATAGATATTATTTTTTATCACTTTGCACATAAACTCCTATGACTATTGTATAGAAGTTTTATTTTTCATGTCGTTAAACAGAAAGGTTTTAATGACTCTTAATACTGTATTAAGGCATTTAGTAAAGAATATTGTATTGTGATACCCCTACCATAAAAACAATAATTGAAATTTTGTGATTTCAAAAAAATAATAAGTTTGTTGTATAATGCAGTTTTCTAATTAGGAATATTTTCATATTGCATACCTTTGATATTTTGGTTTTGGAAAAACAAGAAAGCTATCATTGCACGAATATCAAAATTTTTTTCAAATATAGAATGGATTTTTGTCTCATTAAATATAAGTTATGCTAATTCATGTTTAGAAAAGAGTATGACCGATGTGAAATTAATACTAAGATAAGTGTAATAGTTTAATTAGCTTTATCAATTACTTAGCTTTTTAAGAGTAATCAAACTGTTAGAATTAAGGGTACTTTTCCAGCATAATAAGCTTCTACTTCTGGGATATTAGATCGTTCTTGTATAGTTAATAAGGTAAACGCATATCATCATTAATAAAGTTTTTACTTACTTTTCATGGTATAAGTGATATGCTTGAAGGGTTTTTGCATTAGATGTAACATTCTTTGAAAATTATAACCGAAATGGTAGATGATTATTTCGTGCAGGATGTTATTCCGTCAAAATAGGCGAGATAATAATTCCTTAGTAAAAAATAACTGCATGTTTACCTGTCTTTAAGTACACGACTTATTTTTTACAATTTTAATCCAATTATTTTTTCTAGAACGCAATGAAAAGTTATCTCCAATCTGTACATGTAACTCTATAATCTCAAGTTTTCAACGCAAAATTACTTAAACTAGTGATTTAACCAAATACATGAATTTTCCTCGAAACCGAGTAAAACTACAAAACACCGTCTTCCTTCTCTTTCAAAATAAATCTTTACAAACCGCGACTCTCCTTCTTAAGGCGATTTAAAATACAGCAGACTTTCCTCTAATCTATCGCCCCAAAGTAAAGTAGCAACAATTAAACCAGCTAGTGAACTACAATCTCTTGAGCTTAGAACGCTCTTATAATTAACATCAGCTCTTTTAGCAAATAATTCAAGGGATTTGGGATTCCTTTTCTCCTTTATCTGATGAAGTAAAATACCCTAGAGAATTTGTTCCTTCGGGAAATGGTTCAATTCTTAAGATAGGCCCGAGAATGATTGATTGATCTTGGTGACAAAATCATAGGTTTGGGCCAAAAAAATTCTTTGTTCCTTTCGTTCTATTCAATATCGTCAATTACATTTTTTGAGCGTGAAAGTGGCATCAATGATTTATTTGAATTATCTAAAGTAATGTAATATAGTGGAAATGGGCTACAATGCTGCCCTTATTTTGATTCGTGAATTCAATATATTTGTGAGAATTGATGTTTTTATTTTCCTGATTTACACTTATAATTTATTTTTCCTTTAAAAAATACACTATGAAACTCTTTCGCACATTATTTGAAACTCAATAATTGGATAAAAAGTTATTTATCATATTTATTCATCCAATTACTCAGTTAATAAAGACCCTATATAAAGAGAAAATCTAATGAACCTCATGAAATGAATGAAAGGCTTATGAACCTCAGTGATTACCCACTGGAGCAGTGGTAGGAGGCTACCTTAGCATGCTGTAGTTCGTGGGTTATATCGTTACCACCACGCCAAGAACACGACTTTGTTAGACTTTGAAGTTGGAATAAATTTAATTTCGTTATTTTTATTGATAATTAATAGTATAATTATATAAAGTAACTTCTTAATAGAACTTGGGAAAGATAATTATAAAGTATAATATTAAAACTAATTTTAAAGTATAATATTAAAACTATTCAAAAGATATTTTAGCTCGTTTTTTTCACTAAAGCCACTCAGAGTCATAATTAAAAAAAAGATAGGAATAGTTATTGTCAAATAAATATTACTGCCTACTTTTAATATGTTTAAGTTATTTGTTATTCCTCAAAAATAGTCTCTTTATTCAAATTTAAATGCTGTTTTTGTCATATTTTTATTACGTAAATTTTACCTTAATTTTTCTGAAATTCCCCGCGTATTTTATTTCAATGAAAATTAATTTCTTTTCTTAATAAAGGCTTTTCATCATAACCTCATGCAAAATCTCAGAATTGATAAAACCCTAAAGGGTATAAAGTTTTTAATACCCTTTAATTTAAATATCTTCGCAAATCCCATTAGAGTAAAACCGAACTAAATTTAGCATTAAATAACTGCCATGAGCTTTTCCTGGAGTAGTGATTCACTATTTCAATGACTAAATGATATATCCTTAATGATGAGAGTTAAGTAATGAATTCACCTCTAGACATAGTTATAAGAATATTTTTTTATTTAAAAGAACTTCTGCTTCTTTCTAAGCTTTATAACTATCTAACTCTCATATATTATCGTTCCCAATCTTATTCTGTTAATTTGATCTGTTCTTACAAAATACTTGATGAGATAAGAAAGATCTGTTTTTTTAAAACTGCGGATTATTCTATTATCACCTTGAACTGTTATGATTTAAAATTTAGAACTGTTAACTTAGCAGTTAACATCATTAAATGTTAATAAATAGGATGTGGTGAGTCTTATAAACTCAAATTCGGGGATTTTGTATGAGTTCATAACGATTTGTTTAATATAAAAATTTAATGCTAAAATTTAAAGGTGTATTAAGAATATATATCAGAACTAAAAAAACGCTCGAGTTTCTTTTAACACGTTTAAAAAATTTAATTGATAACTATTTTCGGATAAGACACAAGTCTTTAAATTGGAAATATTCTTAATTTGTATTTCAATGATGTTCTTTCTACGCATAGAATAATACCAACTCTTAAATACAAAATTCGTTCAGTGTGAAATTAGTTTTTCTTTTGCTGAATGAATTTTCAGTAAAATACTTTCAATCAACTTACCCCCTATACAAAAAAATAAAGGAAATCCCGGGACTGGTAAAAAAAAGGTGACAAGTTTTCGTCCCTGCTTTTGTCATACAATAAAGGAAGCAGAAAATACAATTACTGATACGAAGCGACTTATTAATAGTCAGCAAATGTCTCCATCCAATCAACAAGAACAAGAACAAGTACAATTACTGATGATGGAGTCTTTATTAAGACGATCTAACATAACCTAGGCTATTATGTGTTAACGTTAACCACTCTTTTGTTCTATCACACAATTCGTCTCTGTAGTGTAGAGGATGTCGTTACTTCATGGGTTCATATAACCTCCAAAACCATTAGTTCCTTCGAAATATAGGTAGTTTGTCTTTTTTAATGAGAAGGAGTGAAAGAGATAAGGTAAAACACAATGATTAAACGAACACATCTTCTTTTCAAAAACACATTAGTTTCTTAGAATATAGGGCAGTTATCTTTTGTATCATTGACTTGCTTATAGGTATCCTTACGTTAAAAAGTTTTTGAGATAAAAGAAATTCGCTCTCCTAATCCTAAAATGTATGTTTTGCATTAGAATAAAACCATTATTTTCTATTGGAATATCATCATAATGAAATAAATTGGATGAGATACTAATTACCATCCGACAATTTCGCAATTATGGTTCAAAAATAACTAAAAATTCCAAATTGAGTTTCTTTAAATTTTAAACTCTTTCAGTCCTAGCCACCTCAAATTTACCATAGGATTTAACGGTAATCTCGGGCGGCTTCGGATTGAAAGGGTTAAAAGGTAAGGGAGAAAAAGAGAAAAACAAATTCTGTTAAAATAGGTAGATTACAAGAATAACAATATTTTACTTCCCTACACATGATGTTAATGAAAATCGTCCTGATATGAAACAATATTTTGTTCGCCTATGTATTAAATATTGTCACAATGTCTGGCAATGTTTGTTAATATCCAAGTTTCATCCCATCATCAAAATGTGCAGTGTTTTAACTTGTACCGCTTAGACTATAAGTCCCTCTCTAGGACTACCATTGCTGCTTACTCCACCACTTTCTCTCCTTTATTATTATAATCTAATGATAAGTATAACGCCCTTTATCGGTCAATCAGTAAACTATTTTCTTTTAATCAAGCAAAATCCCATTGCTTCGAGAATCTCATCAATGACGTTATTCACTGCTACCTACTTAGCTGTTAACCATCTTTTAAAGAAGGATTCCACAAATCAAAGTCACCGAAAAAGCTCCTTTCCTTCCTTTAGCTGCTGGTTAACCACAGGTCAAATGGCAGCGAATAAGGTCTCCATTCCTTTTGACACCAATAGTTCTTTCTTTACACCATTTTTAATTAATTAAAGCCACCACTGTGTGAATATATGCTTCTTCCTGCTGCAGGTACGGTCCGGAGCCCAGCGTGACGACGTGCACGATCGACTGGCAGCACAACGACTCCAACTACAAGTCCTTCATCCTGGTGTACTTCGTGCTGGGGTTCCTGGTGCCGCTCGCCATCATCGCCGTGTGCTACTTCGCCATCGCCTGCCGCGTCCGCCGCAGCGCCAAGCAAAGGACGGGCGTGGTGCTAGACCAGTGGACCAACGAACGATCCATCACGCTAGTGAGTGTCCAGAACAGAAGGTCCAAAACGCTATTTTTCAAGTGCAATCTCAATGTAGAAGGCAAATATCTGTGATTGACGCAGGGGTAGACAGTGCAATTTGTTGTTGATAGTGCAGCTGTTGATTGGCTGTGGCTTGTTCATTTCTTCCTTGTTCTTTTGGAGGGGTATTAGAAGATTCTAAGATTGATATTCTTTTTCTTCTCGCAAGAGGCTAAGGGGGAACTTTTCGCAATAGATTCCAACTTTTACAGATATTTTTTTTTGCTCAAAAATATTATTAATACTTATAAATTTCGATAGTCTATTCTATTGTATAATCATAAAGTGTGAAATAAATTCATTTCAAGTGTGTTACTGTGTGGCTCAGTTAGTTAAGTACGAGACTCAGAGTGTCTTCTGGTCCTTACATTAAATGTGAGTTCGGTTCCCAATTCGGAAGCATGATTTCACTCTAAACAATAATTAATTCTTAATTTTAAAAATATATTTTGTAACTACTATTCAAAAAATTAAATTTCGGTGAAGAGTGTTTCACAATAAAGGATTTCCTAGGGAGGATGTTAGAAACTACAATTAATTCTTTACTTCTACACTAACGAACCAACTAAAAAGTATACCTGCTATTAAAAGGGATCAAATGAATCAATTAGTATGGTTTGTGGTTTAGTGGTAACGTGTCTGATGGGTCTAGAATTGTTCCAGGGTTCGGTTTCTCAATTTCGCTCAAATAAATAAAAATATTATAAAGCAATTTTTCTAATATGAGACCATAAAGTAACAATGCATCAAACCTACCCGTGACTGTTGGCTTAGTTGGTAGTGTACTGGCTTTCTTACCCTATCATAGTAGTGCTAGGTTCGATACCAGCATTCCTCTTTTGCTTAAAGAAAAAAGAAGAAATTAATATCATATAAATATATCTAACAAAGAATAAACAAATAAATCATGTGTATTCGTGCCCTGATGGCTCAGTTGGAGGAGTCGTGGCCTGTGTGCTGAAGGTACTCGGTTCAAATCTCACTAACTTAACACCTCCTATCTATCATTACTTTAAAAGTGTTTGTGTTGTATATAGTTACATACAGGCTCGGAGAGGCATTTGGACAAATACCCGGTGGGCCACCCACTGAGGCCCGTTTTTGGGCCACTCATGTCTACAACTATGGATTTTTTAAATAACAGTTGTAAAATTAAATAAATGAAACCAAAATATTTTATAAAATGTTGGCCAAATGCCGACTTAAATTTTAAACCGTTTCTACCTGAAAAATGTCAGGCGGGATCCTAAAATTTTTTTGAAGTTAAGGTTTATACTTTTACTTTTTTTAACTTTAAAGAAAGCTTTAAAATGGAATACATTTCTCCATTGCCTTCTTGCCGATGTGGATCCCGTGGCCTGATTCGTTAAGTGCCAGACTTCACTGCCAAAGGTTCCCGGATCAAACCCTGGCGGTATTCTGATATTTTCATAAATTAAGTTTTCTACTCTAAGGAAAGCTTTAAAATAAAATATACATTTCATCCATACCTTCTAGTTGAAGTGCATCCAGTGGCCTGGTTGGTTAATAGTCACTCTTCGGTTCAGAGGGTTCCCGGTTCAAAACCTGGCAGGATTTTGAGATTTTAATAAAGTTTTCTACTATTTGAAATGAAATACATTTCATCCATTGCCTTCTAGCTGATGTGTATTCAGTGGCCTGGTTGGTTAAGTGCCAGACTTCACTGCCGAAGGTTCCTGGATCAAACCCTGGCGGTATTCTGATATTTTCATAAATTAAGTTTTCTACTTTAAGGAAAGCTTTAAAATAAAATAAACATTTCATCCATGCCTTCTAGCAGAAGTGCATCCAGTGGGCTGGTTGGTTAAATATAAGTCTTCAGGGCAGAAGGTTTCTGGATCAAACCAAGGCGGAATTTTGTGTTTTTAATAAAATTACTAAAGGTTTCTACTTTACAGAAAGCTTTAAAATTAAATACATTTCTCCATTGCCTTCTTGCTGATGTGGATCCGGTGGCGTGGTTGGTTAAGTGTCAGTGTTTGATGCCGAAGGTTCCAGGTTCGAACCCTGGTGGGATTTTGAGATATTTTTATAAAATAATCTTTCTACATTAAAGAATGCTTTAAAATTAAATATATTTCTCCATTGCCTTCTTGCTTATGTGGTTCCCGTGGCGTGGTTGGTTAAGTGTCAGTGTTCGATGCCAAAGGTTCCAGGTTCGAACCCTGGTGGGACTTTGAGATATTTTTACAAAATAATCTTTCTTTGTTAAAGAATGCTTTAAAATGAAATAAATTTCTCCATTGCCTTCTTGCTGATGTGGATCCCGTGGCGTGGTTGGTTAAGTGTCAGTGTTCGATGCCAAAGGTTCTAGGTTCGAACCCTGGTGGGATTTTGAGATATTTTTATAAAATAATCTTTCTATATTAAAGAATGCTTTAAAATGAAACACATTTCTCCATTGCCTTCTTCCTGATGTGGATCCCGTGGCGTGGTTGGTTAAGTGTCAGTCTTCGGTTCAGAAGGTTCCCGGTTCAAACCCTGCGGGGAGTTCGAGATTTTTGCAAAATTTCTCAACTTTTCTACTTAAAATAAAATGCACATCAACCATTACCTTCGTACTAATGTGGTGCCGTTAGCCCAGTGGTATGGCATGCCTCTATGACGTAAGAGTTTCGGGGTTCGATCCTGGAGACCGATCCTCAAATTTAAAATATTTTTGACTGATACAGTTACGGTCACAGTTAAACGTATCTAGCAATAAAATTTTGCGTGTTTGGTACAGTGGCGAAAGACGGGTAATGGAGTCAAAATTTTGCAATCCAATAACTAGAGGGGCCGTCTCCATATTGCACTCCGTTAGGGGACCGTCCACAAATTGCGGATTGTACACTAAGATAAAAATTTTAAGCAAAACTGGCTTCCTGACGGACCTTTCTCCGCTGGCCCCCAGGGCGAAGGGGCTTTCGGGGGTTATCCGAAGAACCCCCTAGGCCCGCGACCCCCCGGGGAGCAGATCAGGTCCGCCAGGATGACCTCCTCTCGTCAGAGCCCCGACATCTTCGACGGGTGAACGGACTCGACTCGGTCACCAGCTTGTCCCCTAGGTCAGATACAACATCAGGTACTCATAGAAAATAAAGTTCATTTTGCTTAGGTTAAATTAGAAGACAACTATAGAGAAAGTTGAAAGTATAGGGAGAGGCAGATATTACATAATTACAATAGGAAGTTAAGATAGTGGGGTTTGAACTGAGTACCTTCTGTACACAGGACCACGACTCTACCAACTGAGCCATCAAGGACGTTTGAGAAACAGCTACTGGTCAAAGTGTATAGTGGAATGGTAAGTTCATAAAATTTAATTTAGCTGTAAAATGCCCTAAAATAAGAATTTAGGTGAGTGGGGTTTGATCTGAGTATCTCTTGTACGCCAGGACCGCGTCTCTACCAACTGAGCCAGCTAGAACGCTTGGGAAGCAGCTACTAGTCAAAGTGTAGCGTGGAATTGTCAGTTCTTAACTTTATTTTAGCTATAAAATGCACTAAAATAGGCAGTTAAGTTAGTGGGGATTGAACTGAGGACCTTCTGTACAATCGTGTGACTTTACCGACTAAGCCGTCAAGGCCGTTTTGAAAGAAGCTTCTGGTCAATGTGTATAGTGTGGAATTATTGGTTCTGAAAATTTAATTTAGCTGTAAATGCACTAAAAAAAGAAGTAAAGTTAGTGGGGTTTGAACTGAGTACCTTCTAAACAATAGGACCACGACTTTACCGACTAAGCCGTCAAGGCCGTTTTGGAAGAAGCTTGTTTAATATGTATAGTATGGAATTATCGGTTCTTAAAATTTAATTTAGCTGTAAATGCACTAAAATAGGAAGTTAAGTTAGTGGGGTTTGAACTGAGTACCTTCTGTACGATAGGACCACGACTTTACCGACTAAGCTGTCAAGGCCGTTTTGGAAGAAGCTTTTGTTTAATATGCATAGTTTGGAATTATCAGTTCTTAAAATTTAATTTAGCTGTGTTGTGGTTTAGTATGTTAGAGCTTAATTAAAAATACTCACTACACTTTTAACTTAGAATAATTTCATTCTGAATTTTAGTCCTGCGACATTCTCATATGTAATTAATTCTAGGAAAATCCATTAAAGTCACAAAAAACAGCCTATGCAAAGTAGTCATTGGTTTTATTAACTTATCTTTGTATACAGCATGAATCGAAACTCGTGATTATTAATAGAATATATCGTAACACATAATAACTTTGCTAAAAAGATTATTTTTTCCCTAAAAATATAGTTACATTTCAGAGCATCATATGAATTTTCATGCTTAATTAACCCGTAGCAGGGGACTTGGGGTCTCCAAGACTCCGCAACGATAATTCGATAACATCGATAATTTTAAGTCTATTTGAAAATTGTCTGGGAAAAATGTTTATTTCATCATAAAGTTAAAGAAAATATGTTTCTATCTAGAGAAAATTTTCAAATAACAATGTAATGAAATATCAGAATTGTATCTTAATTAAACGATTTTAAATACAGGAAGTTGCGGAGTCTCTGAGACCCCACGTCGCCTTGTATGTTCCAATTTTTTACCTCCCCTGTTACGGGTTAAGGAGAATAAACTCACAATTTGAAAGGATAAAGATTTTTATGTTCCAATTCCAAGCTTAGTGGTCCGCGGACTTCCATGATCCATTGCATGCATGAGTCTCTCCTATGAGTTAAAACTCCAATGTTATTCACGTCACCTATCTTCCCCACAGATGTCGTTCATCCTGATTGTGGCGTTCGTGCTCGCGTGGACTCCGTACGCGGTCCTCTGTCTGTGGACCATCTTCTCCAGCCCGAGCACCGTGCCGCCCTTCTTGACGCTCATCCCGCCGCTCTTCGCCAAGGCCTCCACCGTCTTCAACCCTGTCATCTACTTCGTCTCCAACCCCCGATTGAGGGCGGGGGTGACCGCCGTCTTCTGTTGCTGCGGTGGACGTCACATGGACGTTGCCGTCGAGATGCCCGACTCTCCCGGACAGCAGCCCAACGATTCGTCCTAGGAGCTTTCGTTGAAAGGACGCGTTTTGATTGTTGAGGTGAAAGCTTGATGGAATCGACAAGGATGTTCAAATGAATCTGACTCTTAATTTTTTTTTAAAGAATAGATCATTTATTGTTTTTAGTGAGGAAAATGGTGTTACTTTAATGTCGAGCAACACTATCTGCATGCTAATATATTAACGTTAATAAGAGCTTGATGCAATCGACAAGAATATTAATACTTCTGACTCTTTGACTTCTTAAGGCTTTTAAATAATTCATGTTTTTGAAAGATAGAGTTAGTTGAATATGTCATGGCGTCACATTAATGTCAAGCAACACCATTTACATGTTGATGTCATTACTACATTGTCAAAGATTCACTAATGATTCTAGTAAGCAAATTACAATTCATAATCCACCATACAGTAAAAGCTCTCATAAAAATCAGATCTTTCACCTTTTGAAAGAGTTAACTTTGGATGAAGTCCTTAACGGTAGCGAAGTTAGCTTGTTAAAAAAGCCTATCTGTTGCTTAAACAAATATAAAGCACTCTTGATCGTAAAACAATAACAAATTGTCGACAACTAGAAACTTTCACCAAAGCAAACTCTTTTCAAAAGGTGAGACATCTTGTTTTTATTAGAGCTTCTACTGTAATTTTTAAAAAGTTTCTGAGCGCGCTTGAGAATGACTCGCTTCTAGCAACGTCTTTGAAGTGATGCAGTTTTCTGAACATTTAGATCTCTAACAGCCATATCCACAGTCATCAGCGTCGGTGTTCTTTTATTGGTCAAAGAAGGATTCCAGCAAACAGAATCAGCAAAAGCTAATTTTTCTTTCCTTAGAAGGTGGTTAACACCGACGCTGATGGCTGTGAACATAGCTGTTACAGCTATACAGGGTGTTTCAAAATTGCGTTGCACGGCTTTTATTCGGAACCAGCGCCTCCTAGGGTCATGGAAGTAAGGTCTACCCCTATGTAAATGACCCTGGAGAATTCATTGAGATGACTTACAGCGCCCCTAGCGGCGAAATTAAAAAGTTAAAAAAATTAATTTAAAAACTAAAGGAGATAGAGCAAAAACCCCAATGAGAGTATTGTTGCCAAAGTGAAGAAGAACTCACTGAAAAAAATGTGATCAAAATATCTTGAATATTCGCGGAGATATTAGCATTTGAAAATAGCACTTTTTCAGGGGTCAAAAAGTAAAAAGCTCGCATATTTGCAAATTTTTTTTATTTTTTTATTAAATTTCGTGTTCTTTCAACTAAAAAAACACAAAACTACACAATAACATTGAAAAATTTGCAAATATGCGAACTTTTTACTTTTTGACCCCTGAAAAAGTGCTATTTTCACATGCTAATATCTCCGCGAATATTCAAGATATTTTGATCAAATTTTTTTCAGTGAGTTCTTCTTGACTTTGGCAACAATACTATCACTGGGGTTTTTGCTCTATCTCCTTTAGTTTTTAAAATAATTTTTTTAACTTTTTAATTTCGCCGCTAGGGGCGCTGTAAGTCATCTCAATGGATTCTCCAGGGTCATTTACCTAGGGGTAGACCTTACTTCCATGACCCTAGGAGGCGCTGGTTCCGAATAAAAGCCGTGCAACGCAATTTTGAAACACCCTGTATACTGATGCCATTCTGATTAGCAGATCCTTGGAGAGCCGTTCCAAACTTATATGTGATGTCTTGTGATAGAAATGTTTGGTATTTTGACACAAGCAAGCATCAGTTAAGTTAAATCAATGAATATCTATACCTATAGATAGTGTTGTTTAACATTAAGATGATAAGATGAATATTTATACATCCCGTGAGCAGTCAAAGAGTTAGATATGTAGAGTTATAATAAAATCTCGAGTGTAATTTAAAATTACATGGTTCTAACCTTGTAAAGATGGAGTATTATATCATCCTGTTATTGTCAGGTAGCGATATTGTAGATATTTTTGCAACTTTGGAATAACATATCTTTGGATAAATCTAGATTGGTATGATGTGCCCATTTAGTTAGGAATGATTGGATTTTGATTTGGTTTTTGAAAAGTCTCTCCACCATGATGGCTTGGTTATCTACACCATTTAAACCATTGTCTGTGAGTCTACAGTTAAGCAAATTGTTGTCGAATATGAATTTAAAAGCAATGGACGTATTTGTCATTTACGTATTTAAAGAGGGCATATGGATAGTTTCCCCAACCTTTTCATGATGTTACTCTAGGATCCGTCCTTCATCCGGCCATGGCAGTAAATTAGTTGACATTGACTATGAAAAAAGAAGGAATTATCCTTGACGATTGCATCAACAAATAAATACAGTCAAAATGTGTTTAACTTAAACATGAGATCTCAAAGTGTGATTACTGCTACCCAGATTGCAAAAGGGTATTCATTGGGTACATGTAACGAATATACCTTTAGAAGTGGGTATCAGTGTGCGTGTTGCATTTGATAGCTTTTTATAGGTGTGCTATGATGCTATCAGTCGAATACCATTATGTTAAAATATTTAAAAACTTATCTAAAATAAGGAACTTGCATGTGTCAGATTTTCATAAAAATTCAAGTGTTCCGTATAGTTTTTAGTATGATAAAATGAAATATTTAGTCAATTTTTCAAAAAAGTGTACAAGTAATTAAATATTTTAATTTAAAAATCGAGAAAAAAAAACACGTGACTGAAAACGCCAAGTGTGTTTGCATGCACAGTGACGTAGATTTCCATCGGCCAAATTGCATTCAAAATTTAATTTCTATGTTTTAATTGATTATTTCTTTTTTCTGAAGTGTCCGATATGAGTGTTTTAATAAATATTTACCTTCTAGACAGTTCTGGTGACGGTCAGAAGTACAAGGCAAACATTTTAGGTGAAGTCTATGTGCTGTGACGTCACTATGCATGCAATTAAGCGTTTTCGGGCACTTCGAAAAACACGATTTTTGATGATTTATTTTGCAATCGAAAAATTTCTCAATCATCCTCAAATTTTGTGTAGTGGCTTATTTTTGCGTAAAGAATAGATTAAAAAATAAAAAAAATCATGCAAGTTCCTTGTGAGAAATTATTAAATGGGATTATATTTATGTTTTTCAATAAAAAATAAATAGCATGTATTTTAACTGGTAAAAGAAAATATTTTTTAAAGAAAATAAGGGATTTTTTGAAATAATCAATTACAAAATATTCGAAATAGTAATTCAAATAAAAATATAAATTGATTTTCTTTTGGAATGGCTTATCTAGAATGCTCTATCGCTAAAGGAAGCTTAAGTACTGATTTAAACTTACTCCAAATACAGATTTTAACAGTAACGAATTCTAGGGGGTATTAGTAAAATTTTTTACATTTGTATTTTTCTACGAACTATCTCTTGACTGTACTTATTACTTCGTATCAATTAGCTAATACAGTTTTGAGGATTGTTGATTATTTGAAGCATTTTTAAAGATAAATAATGCTTAAACTATAAGCGAAGGTATGATATGCTGTGTATAATATTCCATTTAACACATTGTAGAGTGTATAGTATACATATTAAAGATCTATATTTGAAAGGAAATCAATAAGTTTTTAGAATAGTAATTTGCGAAACAAACGAAAATTCAACTCAAAATCAGTTATGAGAAAGAGGGACAGAAGAAAAGTACTTTTCTGAGATACACTTTACTTAAAATAAAAAAGGTGTAACAACTAATCCCTGGTTACATAAGTAGTTCCTAAACTACCTAAACGAATTACTTAATAAACTTACTTAATACTTAATAATTACTTAATAAAAGTTTATAATTGTATTGATGACGGAGAATAGTCAAATCTAAGTAAACATTTCAAAATATTCAGCTAAAACTAATACATTTTTGTATTTTCGAATTTTTAGTCTATAATTTAACTATATTAATTAATAACTATAATAATTAACTATATGAAATATTTGTGACTGCGTCTATGACAGAAAAATTTCTATTAACAAAACTACTTTGTTGAAGTTTCACTGGATCTGGTTAGAATTTCTCTCTTACATAAAATCTAACACAAACTATATAGCTTAAAACAACTTATTAATACCCTTAAAGCAAAGAAATTCAAATGAAAATCAAGGTGAAACTGCCTTCGTTGTCTATGGAACCACCGAGGAATGGTAGAAAAGGATGGTAACTCGAAACAAGTAAGAGTCCTAATCAGAGCTTCTAACTATTCAATCACCCAAGTAATACCATCGGGAATCGCAGCCTTTTCTATATTAATGCCACCCTGGTAGCACAATCAATTACGCTGCTATCTCTCTGTCCATTTCGCCTACGATTTATCCTTTCGTTGGAGGTATCTAAAATATGAGCAGCTTCAGCTACATTATCTGTCCATGAGAGTTGAAATGGAGATAGGTTTATTAGCCATATCAGCACAATTAAGTTCATTGGAGAGTTTGTTTATTACAGTTTAATATATTATATTTTATGATTTTTATCTCTTTTTGTTTTGTTACTATTGTAAAGAAGAGAGAAGCTAAAGGGAAAAAATTACACATGATTGCAAACTTATATTTATAATTTGAGTCATATTATTCCATAATCGACTTTTGGGAATTATCTTTGTTCAATTTATCTCACTACATTTGAAAAGGATGCATTCAAGAAACCATTATTATTGCCATATATTCACAAAATAATTAAAAACCTACGAAAAATTTTAAAATGCATAACTATGAAACTTACTAAAACAGTACTTTTATAATTTGTATACATTTTATTCATTTTTAGTTCAATATCATTATAAATTTTTAATTACTTTAGTTTTTTAATTATTTACATGGCATATCCAAAAAATGTAATCTACCTTTGTTTTAAAAAAATATGCAAAAAAAACCCTAATACATTTGGAACGCAAACATAGTTCATAATTTTTTTTTAATAAAATATTTTTACTATGCTTTACTTAAGACTAATCAAGACACTCTTGGATTTAAAGATTTCGTAATTTTTTTACCTTTTTAAACGAAACAAAATAGTTTCACGTATGAGAACCTGCTACAGACCATTTATGACGTAATATAAAAACGAAATCTTGCCTTCAAAAGGCATTCCCTTTATAGTTAAAAGTTCTTTGAAAAAGTTTCGAATTCTACCCAAGTTGGAAAACCCTGCTCTTTTATTTTTTTCATCTTGGGGTTTTTTATGTGCTTCACTTTAAATATACCATATATATAGAAAGAAATGTTCTGAATTAAAATAAAAATACCATTAAGAACTAAATTTAAGAGGCTGCATGCAATTTAAGAGGTTTTCGTGAATTTGATAAAACTGCTTTCCGGCTTTCTTGAGTTTTTATGATGGTCACTTGATATAAAGAAAAGTTGTTTTGCATGGGAGGTTAGTAACACCGTTTTCAGAATTATTTTATTCTTAATGATTTAAGGATCTTGGAGTTGCGACATGACAACATTAAGATCATTACTCATTAAGACTAGAATAAACCAGGATCTATCAAATTACAATTTTAAGATAAATGTAATTACTGAAAAATATGGATTAGTTTGTTAAAAATTATATTGCAATTCTATCATAAATTATGCTATCAACCAACTCAATAGAGATATTATCAATTTTAAAATTGCATCTTGACTCTAATTTTTACTTTGTTTCTCTTTATTGAATTTTAAATTTAAATTTTATGTGTCTTATATAAAGGATTTATGCAACATGATACGAATGTTAAAAAATACTTACTTCATACACTCACCAAATTTCTGAAAGTTAAATGGTTTCCGAAATCAATTTTTTTGATAAAGATTCTGCCAACATAATATTTTGCATTTATTTCATAATTATGTTTTAAAAATTTCATAATATAATTAAATTGTGCTGCT
Organism: Tetragnatha versicolor; assembly: GCA_024610705.1. NCBI lineage: Eukaryota > Metazoa > Arthropoda > Arachnida > Araneae > Tetragnathidae > Tetragnatha > Tetragnatha versicolor. Next base: position 63,396,685 of record JANDEH010000001.1, read on the forward strand.
TAACAATCAAAAATAAATAATTTAGAATACATTTCGAATTGCTCATTAAAATCGAATTTTATTTATAACAATTCTATACATTATTTGTATCTATAAAAACTGGGAATTTCTGTAATGTTATCTGACGTATATTGTTCTAGAAGCTAAGCAATCTTCACAATTAAATGATAAAATGATTTTCTCTTGCATAAGTGGAAACGAGTTGAGCTTAATTGTATGAGGGTAGAAACTTTTCTCTTCACGTAATCTGTTCCAGGTAGTTAGATAGCTGTAATTTGCTTGCACTCTAAGCAGTCGCATTTTCAGATTTAATTTGCTACAATGTCGACCCTCCTCATTTTAAGGATACTTAGTTAAAAGATACAGGATGTATCCTAAATACGAACGAAGAGCTTATGAGATCAAAATATGCCATGCGAGAAGATAAAATATTTCTTGCTTAAATATAACAATCATGTTTTTATGGCGAATACATCTATTCCAAGAGATGATACAATTTGTTGAAATTTAAAGTTCGTTGAAATCTCATACTGAATAGTTACTAGGATATCTAATTGTTTTTTAGCCTGGGTAGTCAGAATTTGTCATCGTATAAAAATGAGTATAGATGCAGGTATGGTTTTCATAAGGACATTTTATAGAAATTAAGAAATGGCAGTTTAATAAAAAGAATAAGAACTGTATTGTTGGAAGCAGAGTTATAATTTTAAAAGATGTTTCGGTGAAAAGTTGAGGATGATAGTTATTCTTTACAGTAAAATTAATCCAGAAAATGCAAATAATTCAGTTCTAGCAAAAAAGTAAGATTTAAAAATTGCCTTTAAAATACTTTTATTTAAATGTATAGATTGTTATCACCAAAATCAGTTTAGAGTACATTATATTGAAACACTAAAAAAGGATTTCATAATTTAAACTGTGTAAACTGGGTTTGTGTTTTTATGAGATTATTTTTATTAATTCTTTATTAATTATAATTATCTCACTAATGATTATTTAGAGAGCTTCAATACATTATTTACTATTAAATAAAATTTAAATGTCGGATATTGCATTTTCAGTTATGCTATAAAACATTATTACTTGAACACACTAGAGTTTATTAAATGATCCCTCACCATTTTAACCATGGAGATCTATTAGTACCTATACATTTAGATCTCTATGATTTTAACTCTAAAATTAAATGCAACTATTGAATAAGCATTAATGAAATGGTGATTGCCCTTTCTGTTTATTAGAGAGAGAAATTTAGCTGAATACGTTGGTCAAATTGCATTTGCTGGAATAATTTTATTACACTTCGTATGTCTTGTTGCAAACCTTGTTGTTTATTACTCGGTGTACATAAATAAGCTTCGTTACCTAGTGTTCAATAGAATTATTACTTACTCAGTGAATATAAACGCTAGAATTTAGATAGGTGGTGTAGAAACTTTTAACCTTAGTAAGCTCTGTCAATTTAAATTTTTGTAAAACTGAGTAGAAACCAAGAACTTTTTATTCACATACGTCCAATCCATGAACAAAGACTTTGTGCATGAAGAATATTTTGAGCATTCTGAGTACAAAGTAACATAAATACCAACCTGCACTGTTTAGAACAGTGTAACTCAGCTATCAGTTAACTTTTATTACGATTGATTAAAGCCAAATTATACGAGTCCAAAAACTTTTTAGATTACTAATTTAAGTAACTTTTTTCTGGAAAAACCACTTTATTCTATGAACGACGGTTATGATGTTACTTTAGTTGGATCATCATGCATTTGTCCACACATTTTCCGATTTGTTTTTCTTTCCTGACTTTATGAGCAGCGAGGCAAAGATAAGAACAATTTTGAAATCCATTTGGTTGAGGTTTGTGTTTTCACATTCCTTGCCATCCAACATCTTTCTTCTATGGTTTTAGTATAATACAAAGAGCTTCAAGGTATTTTTATATGTATCTGCTTCAGCGTCTTTTACCATTGTTTGATATTTTATAATGATGTATTTGTTGTGATTGACTGTACTTAGATCTTGTAGGAATTACTCTTGTAAGAAGGTTACTAATACCTTATTTTGATTTATAAACAGTCTTTGAAATGAAGAAGTTAAGTACTTTCTATTTTAAAATGGTTTTATTGCAGGTGATATTTTTTTTCTCAAAGCACAAAATACAAATAAGTTTTTATAATTTAATATTCAATGCCTTCATTTTTGAAAGCATTTGTAAGCTTTTTAATGTGATTCTTAGTTAGGTATTTTATTTGATTTAAACTTTCACTGTGCATACTTAAAAAGAACGAAAATGCAATTTTCTGATATTTTTCCAATATTAGTTTTATCTTTATATTTTCTTATCTTTTTTCTCTTTTCTTTCTTTATATTTATATCTTTTTATTTTATATATGCTTAATATGCATAATCACTTAAAACTTTATTTTCTGCATGTAAAATAGTTATACTTTTATAGATTTTGCCTTTGTTTTACGAACATTATTTATGAATGTATATGTAATACTGTTGAATGAAGTATATATTTAATGTTACATTAAAACTGTATACATCAAAGTTGTGGTGGTGGTATATGACTCAAATAAATATTTAATCATATATGGTTTCAATTGTTTTTTCATTAAACTAAGATAATGTTTTTTAAACTTTTTTTTATTCATATCCTTCGTGTGCTTACCTAATATTCAGCATTCTTTATGACACTCAAAAAGTAATTATTTTTTTAAATATTTTTTCAAAACTTTTTTTGCAGATAATAATATCTTGTATAATACTGCTACTTGATAAATGATTACCACATGTAATGTTTGTTACCACACTTAAAAATAGTGTCACGACATACTAATAACAATAACCAAGAACAAAATAATGCCACTTCTGTTTGTTTGCTTTTTATGGACCCGCATCAAGAATAGGGTCATTAGGATAGGGTTACCTTTTGATGACATCCACACCTTTACCCCCATTGATGCTAGTCATTTAGATAAGGGAGGGAAATATTTTTTCTAATATTGTTCTGTTGGTCTTAGCATAATACAAAAATATAGTCTAATGTAAAAGTAGCATACAAACATGGAAACACAGATTAAGAAAAGACGCTTTCTGTAGTTTCCCTAAAAGAAATTTATGTAATGTAAAACGGGGTGAATCAGAAAACTTAGTTTTTGCTTCTTGAACATTACTGTCATGTTGAATTCGCTCATATTTTCAAGATATACGTACTAAAATTATCCAAACTAAATGCACACCAAGAAGTGTTTTATAATTATAATTATAATTAAAGTAGTAATTTAGTAAAAATCAAGAAATAAAACTTTAATGCAATGTCCTATTGAAGATTTGTTTTAGAAAATGTATTTTTTGTATGCTGGTTTACACGTGTCAAGGGGGAAATCTGCGGAAGAGGCTACGGAGCTACAACTCTCCCTAAAAGTTATAAACTACTAAGGGGTTAACTAAATTTCAAGGATTTAGGAAATATTCTTTCAATATTTCGATTTTAATCTATTTATTTTCATTTAAAATGGTAACGATAAGGTTGAGGGTTCCGAGATCCTACTAAGTTTTTAGGATCCCAGACCCCCAACACGAAAAATAACAAAAGTAGATATAATATGAGCATTGAGCATGTATTACGTGTTTGAATTAGCCTTTCATCGATATTGATGCCACATTAAAAAACTGAATCGGGGAAAAACGAATTTAAGTGCTGTTCCGTCCGATTCTCCCCACAGATAGGGCTCAATCGGGACACCATTAAACTTAATGAAAAAAAGAGATTAAATTAAATTACTAAAAAAGTATTTTGCTTCAGTTCAAAATTGAAAGAACATAAGACAAAAAATGTTTTATTACTTATTTTTATATTGAAAGTTGAAAAGTGTTCCGATTCACTTCGTTTTACGATACTGATAACCACACTGAAACCACAAAAAAACTGAACCACAACTGAAACCACAAGTGGCAACAACGTAGAAAAAATAAATATACCAGTTAGCTTTGCTCTTTTCTTGGTAATTATTAGGGTTAATCATTTTTCCTATGGCGAAAAAAATTTTTTCAAATTCTATCGGGCACAGCAAGAAAAAGGTGCCAAATGGTCTCAAACTAACATGTGTGAAGTATTATAATTCCATTATAATAACTCTTTTTGCCTCCGGATTGGCCTCAAATGGAACAAAAATATGTAATTTTTCATATTTTAAATTTTTTTTAAAAATTAAAATTTTTTCGTCGATAATTTTTAAAGCTCACAAATAAGGGTCTTTAAAAGCAATTTTAATCATATTAGTGACAATTATGCATTATTAATACAAAAACACAACTTCCAAACTGCCAATATTAACAAAACAGGCTTAGTGGCTAATTTTTGCCAGCAAACAGTGGATTGTCAGTGGTAGATTTTAAATATAATATCGGTAGATTAGAAACATTCTCCTTCAATTCTGGTCAGTGTAAAACGTTATTTTTAAATATTTAAAGTAGAAAGTAGAAATAGTTGTATTTTTCATAAATATCTCGCTTTTAAAATTCATTGGCTGGTCTTGGGATCCAGAGCGGATCATATAAAATCGGTTGAAATAAGTGTCGAATGGATAGTTTGTTCATAAGCAATAGCAATATCATGACGAGATTCACCCCAGTAATGATTTACCTAATTTTTTTCTATAGCAATAGACTGAAACCCAGGCCCAAAAATTATACTTCTTTAGAGGGCGGATTGACTCTAAATATCCTCTTAGAATTCACTTACGCGTTCATAAAAGTTCAAATATAGCAAAAAATTAATGTAGCTAATTTAAAAATTTTGAGGATAATTCTGAGCTTAGCTGAAAACGGTGATCTACAACTCTTTTTTTTAAATATTTCAAAATTTGACTATATAACTTTTTAATTTAATTTGGACATTAAGGACTCGTATGGGGACACTTTGGATGGACTATCCCTAATATGCTAATGAAATTTCAAAGAAAACCCCAACATTTAAGTAATCCAAATGTCCTACGGGGTTGAAACCTTTTATAACCCTCAAAAAGTGCCCACCTTTTGACATATCAATTTTTATTCAAAATATGTTGTATTAAAACTCAAGTATTTCAACTGATTTCATTTTTAATTATTTTATAGTCTTCAATGATGATATTTATGGCATTGTTCACATTTACATTTATGATAAATTCATACAATCTATGCCCGATTTTCGTTCGTCCATTTTTACATGAAATTACAATAGTAATCGAAACTCTGACGTCAATCCGGAGGCAAAAATAGTTATTATAATGGATTAATATTTCACACGTTAGTTTAAGACCATTTGGCACCTTTTTGTCATCGGGACCCTAGGAAAATGTGAAAAAAAAATTTTCACCCACCCTAGTAATTATCTTAAATTCATCCCTTTTACCCATAAACGCTACGTTGGAATAAAAGACGTATACTCTAAAAATGTGATTTTTATTTTTGTCTTACTAATCCAAATAAAGCGTTTAGTCTCTTATGGGGAAGAGAGTACACTAAATAATATTAGCATAATCCTGTAACTAGAGTGCAGTTTTGGTAGCGTTTATTAAAGAAACCTTACCAGTGGTTTTTGAATAATTTTCCTCTTTCATGCTTGGAAAAGGGATTGTCTACAAATTTACAAATGTAATCTCTGGTGTTGTTCATTTTATATGTTGTTGGAATTTAAATTTTACCATATTTAAATAAATAAAAAAGAAAACTGACTCCAACATTAGGGGGGAAATACGTTCGTAAATTTGTAAACCCATTTATAAGGAGTGAATAAAAATGCGAGAATTAATGGCTTCATAATTTTAAATAAAAGTTAGGAGTTTTAAAAGTTTCGAATTTTCGATATGAATACATTTCCACAGAAAGGATTGCTAGATTTATTAAATGTAATCAAAGTTTTAGAGAAAAGGAGGATACTTAATCTACAAGAAAATTACAAATGACATGAACATTTTTCATCACCATAGAATAATGTGATTTAAGCATAGCGTGCTTAAAAGAAAACATAATACGACAAGACTTTTTCCTTTGGAAAAACAAAAATGTCCCAGAACATATTACTTACATCAACAAATAATTTTTTTTCTAAACGGAAGCTTACGTGCTGTATTTACTTCAAAGATAACAGATCATGAAGGATTCTAGAACCACGTTCCATCTTTTCTTTCAAGCCATCCATAGTCTCATCTAATGTTTGTTGAAGTTCAGTTTCTAGTTTCTGTAGCTCTGCTACGATATCTTTATACTTTTCCGCCTCAACCAAATTATCCACTGACTTTTCTTTAACTTGTTTATCTTTTGCTAATGCCACTGCTTCCACGTTTTTGGTTAGTTCTGGATCACATTGACCTGTGGATTCTAGATCATCTTGCTCTGCGGTTCCTTTATTGTCTTGACCGGCGATTCCTTGATCACCTTGACCTGCGGTTTTTAGACCAGCTTGAACTGCGGTTCCCAGATCATCTCGACCTGTGGTTTCTAAACCTCCTTGATCTGCGCTTCCTAGATCACCTTGATCTGTGCTTTCTAGATCATCTTGATCAGTGGTTTCCAAACCAAATTGACTTATAGTTTCTGAACCACCTTGGCCCGTGTTTCCTAGATCACCTTGGCCCGAAATTCCCAGATCACCTTTATCAGTGGTCTGTAGATCACCTTGCTCTTCGGTTTCCAGATCATCTTTGTACGTGGCACTTGGATCACCGGTAGATTTGGTAGCAAGTGACGTCTTTTTCTTACGTGCACGCCTCACGCCGGGTATCTGGATACCTTCATGGACCATCTTCATCATATTAAATATAGGACATTCCTTCTTCCTATGCCCCTCCTTCTTACAATGAAAACACGTAGGGGCCCTGCCAGGAATACCAATGAAGGCAGTACACTCTTCCACAGTGATCAACCTCGGTACGTCTTCTAGGGTCTTATCCCGATGGAGGTACATGGAAAAGTACCGCACTCCTTTGGCATGATGCTTAAGCTCCACCTTTTCTTTCGGGTCTAAAGTTTCCACGAACAACACAGTTCCATCGATACCGAGCACCCCAGCGATGGACGCGTTGGAGACACTCATGGGCAACCAATGCACCATCCCGCGCACTTCATGGCGGCTTATTGGGGTGATCCACACATTCCTAGATCCAATCTTTACCTTTTTCTGCCTCAGCAGCTTTTCTCGGTCCTTCTCTGCCTTCAGAGTCATCTGCCATTCGTTGGGCAAGGGAAGCATCCCCAAGGCTTTCACTCTGTCGCCCCCTACGTACCTTCGAATGTATTCCTTGAAATCCCCCGGCTTGTGTCCGCGCGAGAACTTGGGGAACCTGATCCTGACGGTTCGGTTGTAGTAGGAGTAAGGCAGGCGGTGTTGGTCACTCGCGGCGAACTCTTTGCTTCCTATCCACTTTTTCAGGGCTTCCTCGTAGCGCTTCTCCAGATCGGCAGCATTCTCGAATTCCTCGGCGCCGCTGCGCTTGAAGGCGTTGATCGGGTTGTCTGTTTCGAGAGTCGAAAGCAGGTTCCTGAGGCTTCCAGGGTCGTCGTCGTCGTCGTCGTCGTCGTCGGGTTCCTGCTCTTCGTCGATGGCTTCCCAGTTGCCCGTCAAGGATATACGACCGGTGTTTTTCCATTGTCCCATCTCGGAAACTTTGGTCAGGGGCGGATTCCATTGACCGACACTGTCGAAAACGTCTTCATGAGGGGGGGAGTTCTGATCCCAATCACTCATCGTTAAGATGGCGGTTGTGTGACTAAGCAAACCAGCTGATAGATGTACTTAATAAAAAAAATTTCCCCTCTATCGTAACAGAAATCGTCCTAAATATATTAACTCCAAGAGTAATCAAAATCAAGATCTAGTACTGAAATAAGATATTCAAATAAACTTTTAGTAGGGAACTTATGGGGAATATATCTGCATTCAAAATGTTTCAGATATTAAAAAAAATCCTGTGTCAACTTCTAAATCAACACTGCACTATGTTAATGTCAATAAACATTGAGATTGGCTTTCACAAAATTTCGCCAAATGGCTTGGTTTTTTGCCACCCATCTCGGAGAAAGTTATTTTAGTAAAGTAACTTTTGTAAGATGTATTTATTACATTTAAAAAATAGAAGTGTTCATACCATATCACTTAATTATATATTGCAAAACCGCAGCTACTTTGTTGTTATTTCTAAATCATAACTCATGTCAATTTTAATGCCAGATTTCCTGTGTTAGTAGCCAAATGAGCAAGTAACAATAAGATATCGTCAATTGGTGACGAGTGTGCTCTATGGAAATGCTTAAACAGTTTCCATCAAAAGAATAAGAATACGTGATAGTGATATTTATAATAATAATTTTAACGAAGTGTCTATATCCACGAAAGTTGACCCATTCTAAAGTATTAGCGAAATTCGTTAGAGTTGAGTTGTTACTTTCGAGGAGCTAGACAGTTCCGTAGGTTTTAATAGCGAAATTCGTTAAAGTTGAGTTGTTACATTCTTGGATTTAGACAGTGCCTAATAATAATAATTTTAAAAGATTTTACCTCCAAATCTTGTAATTGAGTAAAAAAATATATTTATTGGTTTTAAGACAAACATAGTAGATTGGCAAGGTTTCTGTACATCAAATAACTTTACGGAAAGAAAATTCCATAAAATATTTAAAACAGCGGGATATCAAACTATGTCTAATCTAGTACACAGAGAAAAATCCTAACAGAGGGTCCAAAACGATATATTCAAAAGTTGGATGGGTTGGAGGGCGCTACGATCAACTAAATGATTGACAGAGTGATCAAACCTATGATTGGCTGTCACTCAATCTTCTATTTTCGAAGGAGAAGGAAAAAGTTTTTCTCAACCAATCAGGCTTTTCCGTCCCGCCTCTCGTGACGTTGTTGCGATCGCAGCGCCAAAATAGCCCCAAACTCATCCAACTTTTCGATTTCCAATAGCGCCTATGGCGACGGACTCTCTGTTCTAGTACTCTGTGATCTAGTATTCGAGCTGTTGACCTTTTTTTTCCGGAACTAATAAGTTGATGGAGAGATGCTTTTTCGGCTTTTGTGTGTCAACTAAGACAGACACAAACACACACTAGCTCATACTAGCACAACAAAAGCCGATACTCAATCTAATCCAATCCGAGGGATAAAATATACTTAAGGCAAGCCGAGAATCGAACTAGACGGCAGGTACAGTGCGCAGACTGCTAGCGTAGTAGCATGTAATCCCACTTAGCCACCCCACCCCGTCTCCTAATTATAAGTTGAAGTCTTTCTTTTATTGATAGTTTTTTTTTCACATGACAGAAACATTTAAACCTTTTCATACTTCCCATTTATGAAATTTTCATCACAGCGAATTTTTTAGGTATTATGTGATTAAACTTCACAAAGACACAAGCATTTTTGATCCCATTTTGCTTTAGGAATTTCTTTAGAACTCTTTTAAGCATAAAATAAGTTATTACGATTGAGTCATTGTTTGGAATTTTAAATACAATGAACTAAGATATGCCTACCTCTTCCACAATGCACAAATCCATTTACCTCTTGAGATATGAAACAGATGGCAGCAGGTTATAGAAACCATCTCTAGACTACGTTGAAAATCTGTATAGGATTTATGTTTGTAAAATTAGTTATTTAATTTCTTCTTAGAGAAACAGCTTTTTATATGGTGTTCTGTTTTGAAACACCAGTAAAATGAAAAATATAAAATAGTAGATTGCATTGAAAAAAAGGGAACGGATATAAAAGGGGACGGACCCCCTCTCAGAAATTCAGAAGAGGTGTTCCAAAAAGAGTTAAAATCCTGTTAAAGTCGAAGTAATATTTTCAGGGAGAGTACCCCCAGACCCTCCTTTTGTATTCTGATTTCTTTATTCACAATTTTTTAAATAAAGTTTTTATCAAAATGCAAATCCATCCAAAAAGTTATTAAAAAGCTGCATTAAACCTATCAAATAAGAATGGAAGGTGGCTTTTTAATAATTTTGGGTCCTCATCTAGCTTTGAGCCTGTTATTGACTAAATTTTAATTAGGATATTTGCTCCAATCCCCATGTATAAATTTCTATATACGCCATATGATTTCCTATGGTAAGAGGAAAACATATATGTTTTCCTCTTACCATATAAATAGTTATTTACTGTAATAGTTATATAATATAATAATATAGTATAGTATAGTATAATATAGTATAGTATAATATAGTATAGTATAATATAATAATGTTAATATAATAGTATAATATATGAATAGTTGTTACTATAATAATAGTTGTTTTGATAAAAACAACTATTTCTAACTCTTTAAACAATAATTTTATTATTTCATTCCATTCTTCCACCTCAGTTTGATTCAGTAAGCTCAAAATCCAAATGAAAAATTAAAACTATCACCTCTTTATTTCTCAAAATTTCATTAAATATGAGATAGCTAAATATTTTCATCAATATAATAATATGTTGATTAGTTTTCGCTCTAAGAACTACTCTAAATGCGTCTTGATCCTATAATACTCCTTATCCAAGGCAAGAAATAAGATATTCTGGAATAAGTGCCGGGAACTCCAGCTTCTCCACATTTGAATCCGAACGATACCACACCAATCACAGACCAGATACCATCATAGTCTTCATGCATTAGAGGCCCTCCAGAGTCTCCCTACATAAAAAAGGGAATTAAATATTGTTATCCTTGTGCTCAGTTAGATGATAAAAGTGAACGAGAAAGTTCAGAATATTTTTTTTAGGTTTTCCCTTTCTTCTCAAGAATCCAAAGGGAAAAAGATGAAATACTAATGATTCAGAAGAATTAGATTTTTTAAACACGATAAAGGGTTTATCAGAACTTTCTTTCCGTTATACAATATCAAATAAGTAGCTCTTAAATTCGGTAATCCATCAGAGGTAAACCGATTTCATGGGTGGATTTACAGGGGAGAGCACGAGGAGTAACTTCTCTCAAACTATTTAAGGCTGTTTCATGGTTCACTTAGGTAATGAATTTTCCTAAGTCTTCTGATTATTTCCCTTTCCCAACCATGATATAATAGGGATGTGGGGAATCTTTTGGAGATAATAATGGAAATTCTTTTTCAGTTCCAGGAGAAACTTGTCGATATAAAATTCAAAGCATGATTTTTATTCTTCCATCTTAATTTTATGTACAAATCTTTAAAATTTTAAAAATATAGCTGGAGATTTCTCCTGGAACTGAAAAAGAATTTCCATAATTATCTCCAGAAGATTCCCCACAGCCCAATTATTAATAAATTAAATTAAATAACTTTTAAAACTCAATTTACGCACGTCCAAAGAATCAAGAAATAGTGAGATAATTATAGAATTAAGAATTAAAGCTCTCTATTCTTCATCAAGTAAAAATTTTTAATTAAACTTAACTGCTTAAGTTTACAAGATAAAAAGTTTGTTTTCGTGTTATACGTTATTAAAAAAATCCTCTCACCGAGCAGGCGTCTTTCCCTTCTTGCGATCCAGCGCAAATGTAATACTCCACGAAAGTTTTAGGCATTGTCATGTGAGCGATTCTGGACATGATTTTCCTGCATTCTTCCGGATCGGTGATTGTGACATCATCCAGCCTGTTTAGGTGAAAGGTGCCTTTGCTTTCTGAAAAGAAGAAATATGGTTACATCAATACTCACAGCAAATAAAAACTACGAAGAATGCCGCCTGAGTACATTTCCTTCCCCCACCAATAAATCGGTAACCATGGCAACTATCAACGTCAAAGTGACGAAGAAGGCTTACTATTGGCTGCGTGAAGAGCGTAACTATGGTTACGCTTTTACCGAGGGGGAATGCACTATTTTTCAGGCGCCTATTCTAAATGAACATAGTATAGAAAGGAGTACCTGTGTTGCTCTCATGGAAAAATCATTTTTAGGGTTGATGTTATTACTCGCAAATTCTTAAACGCTTTTACTTAAAAACGTGATGGATCTAAAAAGAAATCCATGACAATGCTTACAAGCCGTTCAAATATAAAGTAAGCATTCTTAGAGCAATTTTCGACCCCCTTTCTCCCTTTTCAATAAAAATAAGGAATTAACAATCCCTTCTGGTAAGAACATGAGAAAACTTACCAACCTGTCCCTATATTTTTATTTTTTAATCACTTTCTCTTATTTCTCTACTTACATTTTTCTTGTGTGGTCAAATTCTTGGCTTCAGATCATTGGAGAGTATTTAAATTTTAAAGTTTTATCTCCTTTCTATAAATTTCTTTTTTTTAAATGAGCACCAAGTTTGCTTCGTTTATCAACCGGGAGTGCACTGGTCTGGACACTGGTTAAGTAATAAGTCTGACGGCTAATGAAATAGAGAGGGGCGCCGTCTACAACTAGTCCTACACAAAATTATAATTATTTATTGAATTTTTAAATTAAGTTACTTTAATTTAAATAACTATATTTTCGGGAAAAAAAGCGTTTTTGACGCCTCACGTAATTATATCCAATAAAATAAATATTAATTTAAATAGCAACCCCCTCCACATTAGGTGCTTACGTAAACAGCTCAACTGTCTCTTATCTCAAATTTTATCTCGCACCCAGCCATTTTGAGCAGCTCATCGCAGTCTTTAAGCTTTAAGAAACCCCACGACTCACTTCTGTCTCCGTAGTTGGTGTCTCCCCACCCGAGGATGGTGGTGTTCTCGCCCACCCCTGCCGGGTCCCTTTCTGGCAGGCAGGCGGGGATGTGCTCGCTGCCGACGCTCTTCCACAGTCTCAGGATGGCGATGTCATTGCAGTAGCACTCGGGGACGAAGCCCTCGTGCATGTGGATGCGACGCACGAGGTGCCTCCCCTCACGCCCCCCTTGTTGCGCCTCCGAGCGGGCCAGGCTGCCGATCACCACCGACAGCTTCTTCTTAGGGCTGGTGGGAAAGAGACGATAATTAATTCACCATTTACTTACACTATCCGCGGTTTGCGAGAAGTCTACCAGCTATAGGTACAGGGTGATTCAGAAATAATCATTAATAATTGGGGAGGAGGTAGAGGGGCCCTAGACAAGCATATTTCGAATAGGGATGGTAGTAGGGCGCAGCCTTACCGTTAAAGAGCTAGGACCTAATGTTGTGGGAGCACATTTCAAATGGCCGTTTTTAGAAGGCTCGTGTGACGAAACAAAACATAATAAAATGAAAAAATCTATTGCATTTAGGTAAGGAAAAATCCCTACTACTTACACCATGAATTTGATAGAACCACTTTCTAAACCGTGGAGTGAGTTTCAAAAGTGCTATATTAATCTTTTAGTCAAAGAATGGAGTTCCCTTAATCGTATTTAGAAAAATGATGATCGGGGAAGGAATTTTCAATGATCGTAACATTGATCATTGAAACTGTTTGATCATTGAAAATTCCTTCCCCGATCATCATTTTTCCAAATACCATTAAGGGAACTCCATTGTTTAAATAAGAGATTAATATTGCACGTTTTAAAACTCACCCCACGGTTTAGCAAGTGGTCCAATTTCTATCACATTGAGGATTTAAGTAGTACGAATACTCCTGTACCTCATGCAATAATGGTTTTCATTTTATTATGTTTTGTTTCGTCACACGGGCCTTCTAAAAACGGTCTTTTGAAACGCGCTCGCACTACATTAGGTCCTAGCTCTTTAACGGTAAGGCTGCGCCTCACCATCCCTTTCGAAATACACTAGCGGAAATAAAAATCCCAACACCAAGAAGGAAAGGAGATATCAAAGTCAAATTTATTTCTATGATTGCACTTAGTATCAATGTGAATTGATTAAAAAATCAGCCTTCCTGGATGTTAGAGGGCCGAGAAAAACAGGGAGGAGTGTTGTCTCCATAGGTGTCCATTACCGCCGTCACACGTCATGGTATTGAGTGACAGGGGCTCTAAATGACTTTTGAGGGATTGGAGGACCATGTTGCCTCCTCAGGTAGTCCAAATTCATATGGTGCACCAGCGGACGTTGCATACCGGGCTAGGTGATTTCTCCTTATTGACCGGACTTGTTTTGTGGGTGTTGGTTCTAGAGAACGGGAAAGACGGTGTAAAAATGAAACCTAGGGGGTTAAGAAGAAAGCTTGGACATTGCATATAACATGTGGTTGTGCATGTTTCTCTTGAAATTTATCCCCAGGACAGGTCTGAAGGTAAGGACGGTCTACCGGCTGCAAAATCTCAATGACGCAGCTCTGGTTGGAAAAAGTACTGGTGCATACTCAGAGGTTGCAGAAATGGAATCCAATGCATCCCCACTCCGTTACTCTGCATCTCCACTCCGTGGAACGATTAGAAAATCATCAGCTGCGTGCGCTCTCCCCATTGTGTCTTCAAACTCATACCCAACCTTCGTAGTGCTCCAAACCGAAGCAGGATTCTCTCATAAACACAATGTCATGAAATTGGGATTTTCATTTCCTAATTTCGTGCACTATTGGAAACAGAAAGGTCCATTTTCAGCCCCTTGTTTATAGACAAAGATGTAAGAAGCTATGCGGACCATACGGACAATCCGCAGTACTGCAAACGACATCCATCTCACTGCCGCTTGTCCTCAGTAGGATCTACTGGTACTTTGGCCAACCATAGCTGCTTCATTGAGGTTTTTTAGCCGGTTGTCTGTCTTTACCTTCAGACCTGTCCTGGGGACAAATTTCAAGAGAAAAATGCACAAACACATGATTTACGCAATTTTTTCTTCTTAAGCCCTTAAGTTGCATTTTTACCCTGGCCAATCCGTTCGTAAGAACCAACGCTCACAAAACATGAAAGATTGAAGAACGAGGAGAAATCACCTAGCCCGGTATGCAACGTCCGCTGGTGCACCATATGAATTTGGACTACCTGAGGGGGCAATTTGGTCCTCTAATCCCTCAAAAGTCATTTAGAGCCCCTGTCACTCAATACCATGACGTGTGACGGCGGTAATGGACACCTATGGAGACAACACTCCTCCCTGTTTTTCTCGGCCCCCTAATATCCAGGAAGGCTGATTTTTTCAGCAATTCACATTGATACTATGTGCAATCATAGAAATAAATTTGACTTTGATATCTTCTTTCTTTCTTGGTGTTGGGATTTTTATTTCCGTTAGTGTATGCTTGTCAAGGCCCCCTCTACCTCTCCCCCAATTATTGATGATTATTTCTGAATCACCCTGTATACTATACTCTGTTCATTTAGAATAAGGAAGTTGCACGTGAACATTCAAGTGTTCCGTATGATTTTTTGTATGGTAAAATGAAGTATCTAGTCAATTTTTCAAAAAATGTATAAGTAATTAAATATTTTAATTTAAAAGTCCAGAAAATACACGTGACTGAAAACGCTTAAATGAAAACACCTTACGATGATAGTCCAGTAACTTTATACATCATCGCATGCGTCAAATCCGGTAGTTCTGATTTTTTGCAGACTTGTTTATGATGTTGGCCTAATGAATAATCCAAGTTTTCGACCTCGAGCGCCGAACGCAACTTTGTCAAAAATCAAAAAAACCGCCGAAAAATCGAGTTTTTTTGAAATTTTTGTAATTATAACCCTAAAGAACTAGTTTTTGAAAAAACTTTCTAATTACAAAGTTAAAGAAAACAAAATTTCCTACAAAATGCACTATTCAACTTTGATTTTCTGAAGAGTGGTTTTGAAGCTAGAGCGCGCTGAAAAACATCGATTTTTTTGCCTTTCCGCAAAAAAAGGAAAACGCGCACTTCCACCCTCTACAAAATGAAAACTATTCATGTTATCAATAAAAATTTTATACGACGTGAAAGATCATTTAATTTTCTATAAATAACGTGTTTTTCATTGTTATTTTTTTAGAAGGGGGGGAGGGAGGGAAGCAAAGATCGATAATAAAACTCTCGCGCCTCGTAGACCAAACGGACTTACGCGGTTGTTAATCTGCAATCTGCGCTTTATTTCCGGTATATTACCAATCAAATGGTTTTTTTTGGATTCATAGATGACTAAGCATGCTTAAAATAATAAATTTTTAATTTTATTTATGAAATATTGGGTGTTTTAGGCGGAATATCGATCAATATTTTAAATTCATATTTTAAATTATGAGGGTGTTTTAAGGAACGATTTTATATGTTTTTTGCATCGCTAAATCCGAATTTTAAGTTTATTTTCATTTTCAAAGTCATCTTCAAATCAAAAATTGCAAAAAATCTCAAATTTTTGCTCTTTTGTTAGGTTTTTCATCGATTTTCGAAAAAAAATATTCATTTTATGAAACATACCATGCAACAAAATTAAAGTACGTAAAATTTCCTATCAGATGCACTGGTTTATTTTTTATCTTGCAATGAGCGGTGTACGTTTTATAGCGTTTTGAAAAAAGCAAGTTTCCTGTTTTTGTGTGAAGTCAGGAAACAGCAATAATTTAGTGCGCTCTAGCATCAGTACCTTTCATCATAAAATCAAAGTTAAATAGTGCATTTTGTAGGAAATTTAATGTAATTTCATGTGGTATAAACTATTTGTCGGTTACTTGTATTTATGTAGAGCTGTAGTGGGGTAAATCGAGGGTTCACCACTTTTTTGTAGAAAAACAAAAAATCGCTACCATTCAAAACGCTATAAAACGTACACCGCTCATCGAAAGATAAAAATAAACCAGTGCATCTGATAGGAAATTTTACGTACTTTAATTTAGTTGCATGGTATGTTTCATAAAATGAATATTTTTTTTGAAAATCGATGAAAACCCTAACAAAAGAGCAAAAATTTTAGATTTTTTTGCAATTTTTTATGTGAAGATGACTTTGAAAATGAAAATAAACTTAAAATTTGGATTTAGCGATGCAAAAAACATATAAAATAGTTCCTTAAAACACCCTCATAATTTAAAATATGAATTTAAAATATTGATCGAAATTCCGCCTAAAACACCCAATACTTCATAAATAAAATTAAAAATTTATTATTTTAAGCATGCTTAGTCATCAATGAATCTAAAACAAATCATTTGATTGGTAATATACCGGAAATAAAGCGCAGATTGCAGATTAACAACCGCGTAAGTCCGTTTGGTCTGCGAGGCGCGAGAGTTTTATTATCGATCTTTGCTTCCCTCCCTCCCCCCCTTCTAAAAAAATAACAATGAAAAACACGTTATTGATAGAAAATTAAATGATCTTTCACGTGGTATAAAATTTTTGTTGATAACATGAATAGTTTTCATTTTGTAGAGGGTAGAAGTGCGCGTTTTCCTTTTTTTTGCGGAAAGGCAAAAAAATCGATGTTTTTCAGCGCGCTCTAGCTTCAAAACCACTCTTCAGAAAATCAAAGTTGAATAGTGCATTTTGTAGGAAATTTTGTTTTCTTTAACTTTGTAATTAGAAAGTTTTTCAAAAACTAGTTCTTTAGGGTTATAATTACAAAAATTTCAAAAAAACTCGATTTTTCGGCGGTTTTTTCGATTTTTGACAAAGTTGCGTTCGGCGCTCGAGGTCGAAAACTTGGATTATTCATTAGGCCAACATCATAAACAAGTCTGCAAAAAATCAGAACTACCGGATTTGACGCATACGACCCCATGCTTTCAGGCTACAAAGTTACTGGACTATGACGTCAACAATCATACCATCAACTCCGCTGCTTTCCAACAATGGTCACCGTACGATGAAGTCACATCCAAAACTCTTAGCGTTTTCGCGTGCTTTGAAAAAAGGGATTTTGGTTAATTTTTTTTGCTATCAAAAAATTTCTCGATCGGCCTCAAATTTCGGGTAGGTGCTTATTTTTGCATGAAGAATCGATTAAAAAATTGAAAAAAAATCATACAACTTCCTCATTGGGGCCTGAATGGCAGTGCTTTCCCCCTCGCCAAAAGCGTAACCATAGCTACGCTCTTCATCAGATACTGATTCTTTGGTTGTATTTTTCTACAGCAGCTGAGGCTGGCTAGAAAAAATCAGGCGCCTCTTTGGGAGATGTTTATATTTTACCAGTTTACGGAAGTCAGGTGGGAAAAAAGTAGTGAGCCTTCTTCGTCGCTTTGACGTTGATAGTTGCCATGGTTACTGATTCGGTGGTTGGGGAAGGAAATATTTTCAGGCGTCTATTCAAAATGAATGGGCATAGAGCAGCGGTTCTCAAACTTTCTATCGTCACGGACCCCTTTATGTTAGAAGCCAGGCATCGCGGACCCCCAACACCAAAAGCCGTAACCAGACTCTTGTTCTGTGTTTAAGATTAATTAAAAATAGTATATAAATTATAATAAATTTTACAATTACTCCACTGTAGAGAAATATTATTTAGGGATTGGCTTACCATACGTCCGGGATTACCCCGGACAGTCCGGGGTTTTTAGAGCTGTCCGGGGTTTCATACATTTACGATTTGCCAGACTTTTTTTATGAAAAATCATGACCAAACTATTTAAAATTGCTTTTTTTTACGTTTTCTAACGTCTTTATTACTTAAGTACTTTAGAAAACTTACTTTCAGTGAATTTTGTGATAAAAATTAAGTCAATCAAACAATTTTTGAAAAAGTAGTGTTAAATGAAAAAATAAAATTTGATATTTTTGTTTACTGTTTATTAGTTTGAATAGTTTTTTCTTAGTTTTTATTCTTTGGTAATTTGATATGGCACTTATAAAGAAATTTCAAAAATATGTCCTGGGTTGGCCCCGAGAAAATATGGTAAGCCTATTTAGGGAGGGACCAAAATTATCCCTCCGCCCCCATGTATATTTCATAGGTCAAAGTAGCTCACATTTTCAAGTAGAATATGCGTCTTAGGGAAATTAACATGAAAAGGTTATGAGTAATTAAGTTCTACCTACAAAGGGGGGTCTGGGGGGTCCTCCCCCAGAAAATTTTGGAAATTCAACCAGAAAAACAGATTTTAAATTAGTTTTAATACCCCTAGTTAAATTTTTTTAATATAAATTTTTATGTAATTTGCATTTTGATGAACTTAATGTTAAAAATAGTTTATAATAGAGTTTTAAGAACAAAGAGGTATCTGGGGGTCATCCTCAGAGAAGTTTTAGATAAATTTGTCCCTAAAAACACACAGGATTTTAACTATATTTCTTAGTTACGAATTTCAGACAATATATTCTTAGGTAAGATTTCAATTTTGATGAACTTTTAAGAAAATTTTAAAATAATAAATTACCAAGAAAGGGGGTTCAGGGGTCCTCCCCCATTTCGAAGATTTGATCCCAAAAACAGGGTTTTAACTTGTTTTGATACACCAAATCCAAATTTCAGGGCCCCTTCACACACCCTTATTACTCCAAGTCTCTGAGGTAGAGTGCCTACTCTGAGGTGATGGTCTGGAAATTTCAAGGTAAATATTATGCATTGAAGTCAAATTTTCGAGGGGGCTGAGGGTTCTCCAACAGAAAATTTTTGAAATTTACCTCTTAAAACTAGTGTTACATCTAATTTTGAAACTATTTGGGGAATTCTAAAAGTAGCTTGAGGAATTCTTCAAGGTAACTCGCGGACCCCCTAGGAAGGCGCCGCGGACCCCCAGGGGTCCGCGGACCACAGTTTGAGAACCGCTGGCATAGAGTATAGTCCGAAATATTTCAAAAGGTAGGGGTTGTTAATAATAACAGAGTACTAGAACGGCCAATCCCAGGCGACCAGAATCCCAAATACACGGCCAAGCCCCTTATGCAAGTATAAGGAAAGATTAAAAGCTTATGAAATAAAACGAAATCCTCCCGTAGTGATTTGTTCCATATTAAAAGGTAATGTTCATTCATTTAAAAAAGAATTTGATCCATTGATTACCAAATTCCATCAGAAAAATGTATTCTGAGAAGCAGAAATGTTCATCTTACCCAAACTTAATAAAGCAATGAGCAGCAGACAAAATATGCAGGTCATCTATCAAAGTTCCTCCGCATACAAACTTGTTGCTGGAATCGTCGTAAATGGCTACCTGTAAGAAATGATGAGGTACAATCATACAGTTGCTTGGTAATTTTCTTCACCTGATGAAAAGACAATTTGAAACAAATTCTTTGATAATATACTATAAATTTGTCTTATAGCACAAGTTTTATGACAGTATCTATGAAGGAACAAATTAATATGTTACACCTGTTTTACCCATAAAATAAACGAAGGAATAATTCTATACCCATGTACTACTCTTAATTTATTGTGATAACCTTTTTCTACTTAAATACCAATTAGCTAGGGGTTGTGATAGGAGCAATAAACTTATGATATGAGAAAATAAAGATGAAAAGATTCATACAAATAGTATGCATCAGTATGTTTGCATACAAACAGTAGAATTTTGTGCCTTGGGAATAAGTTCTTTACTTCTCAAATATGAATGCTATTTGAAGTTACCCGAGCATTACTTCAACCAAGAGTACCTATAATTTATCAAAGTTTCAAATTGTCTGAAACACAAAATTTGATAAAGAAGTCTTATTAAGTGGGTAAAATAAAGTTTTAAACTTAGATGCTATGCAACAAGGATTTTTGTACTACTCCTAAAACTTATCTTAGATGAAATTTAAAATGGCCTATAAAAACAAATACGAAAATATGGTTTTGAACACAGCTTACAATTGCTAATTCTGACAAGTGTTAATACTGAACTTTATATTTGT
The DNA here is from genome assembly GCA_024610705.1 of Tetragnatha versicolor. NCBI lineage: Eukaryota > Metazoa > Arthropoda > Arachnida > Araneae > Tetragnathidae > Tetragnatha > Tetragnatha versicolor. Next base: position 63,417,310 of record JANDEH010000001.1, read on the forward strand.
GTAGAAAGAAAATAAATTTATTTACCATCCATGGCCAAGGTTGGTTTTCTACCCAGCCTCCAACAATATGTTGAGGTTCCCTTTTCCTAAACACTTCTTCAGGCCAGGCAAAAGCGTTTCTTTTTCTTCTGTTAAGTTTTTGAGTCTTATTGTAGTACTTCCTATCCCATATTTCAGAACTGTACTTACTAAAACCGTTCTTATTTTCGTACGAGTAAGCTTCGGGTGCTTTTTTACTCTTTTTGTTTGGGAAGGCTTGTTTATAGCGATAAATTATTTTCACCTTCACCTGTTTCTTTTTTTTCTTGAAGATGTTGCTAGCAAAAGATTTTGTTGTTGAAAATTCAGATTGTTTTGCTGAAATGTTTGAAAATGTTGGAAACTCGTCAAAGGACTGGTATCGATTTGGTATTGATGCATTACCTAACTCATTACCAAACTCTTCTAACTCATTACCTACGGCTGAATGCTTGAAATTCTTTGCTTGTGGAACGTCAAATTTAGGAGACTTTGTCTCACCTTCAGAAGAAAGTAAAGGGGATACAAAGTCATAGGCATAATCAATGGAGTTGTTATATGAAGTATCAGTATCAAAGGAGCGAAATCCAAACCCTGTAGCAATGAATTGTAGCAAGCTCTCATTAACAGCTATTTTCCCCAGTCGCGATATTTTGTTTTCGTGGTGTTCGTCCAGAAATCTATCAGCTTCGTTCGACTCGACATCTGGAAGTTGAGGGTAATCGAAAAGTACGGAATCTTTCATAGCATTCGAAGACGGAGTGGAAAGATTCGATAGCTCACCCGATGAAAATGCCTCCGCTGAAATTTCGTTGGGAAAATTAACTTCTCTTAAGAATTGGTTGTTGAAATGATTTTGGCCCGAATAGACGTCGTAATCTTTCAGAAAGTCAATTTTCTTTTTTAGAGGAATATGATGAAAATTCTGCAAATTTGAACTGTGTTCTGTATTTTTCTCTTTATTTTCTACTGGGTTCAAAAGAGTAGAGATGTTGAGCTTACCATTTACTTTTGACTGGTTTGATTCATGAAATGTTGCAGATTTCTTTGTTATAGCTGGTTTCATCTCCAATCTATTCCCTATCGCAAATCTTTCCCTATTTAGTCCTTTCATTTTTTCAGCTCCCAAGTTTTCACTTGATATTCCGTTCATTGATGAAGATACATCATCAGGTTCTAGTTTATTAAAATAAAAATTCAAAAAGGGGAGCGAAGTATTCTTATCTGATTCCTCTTTTTTAAGTGATTCTTTCCCTAACATGGATAGTTCATTGTCTGAATTGTCTTCTTTTGAGAAAGTGTTGAAAGCTGTAGGAATGTATATATTTTCCCTTTTACCACTTTGAAGATCCACATCATAAACTTTTGGTTTACCGGTTTCTGTGTAGCGAACTGATCTTTTCATTTTCACATCAGACCCTATGTTTGTTTCACTCAACTCCAAATAATCGGTTATTTCAGAATCCTCATTGTAGTACTGTTCTGGGCATTCAATATTGGCTTTTTCCATCAAAAACTCGGCTGCTTCTGGTAAATATTCGCAGATAAATTCCATCTCTCCCAGGCTTCGAACCAATTCATGGATGGATTTATTAAAATCTTCCGACATGTTCAGCTCGAATTCTCTTTCGTTGAAAAAGAAGTCCTTCTCCATTTCCGGGGATTCGTCCACAAAAATAACCACGGATTCAGGAGTTGCATCATCCGGTTCGACTGTTGAAAAAGTAACAGATTCTGATGACTGTGAAAATGTCGTCATTGTGACCTGGTAATTTGGATCATCTGAAGCTATTTCAGCGGATCGTTTTATATTGTTGAGATATTTTTCGTTCCAAATATGATCTACCCATCTTTTCTTCTTAGATTCAGGACCTTTTGATTCAGTGGTGTGTAAAGTCGAACTCCCGTATGGGCTACCATTATCATTTTGATCTGATTCGGATAGAGTACCCGAGCTTAATTCAGGACTTGAATCATCTGATGTGCTTGTATCTTCAAGTGTGGCAGGTTCCTGACTTGAAACTTCAAGTGTACCGGAACATATTGTTGGATTAACATCGTTAGATGTACTGTAAAAACTTTGTTGTGTCAAACCATCAGGTGAACTAGGATAAACAAGTGTACTCGAATATTCCTCTTGTGTGATATCTTCAAATGTACTTAAAGTATTTTGTTGTGTAACCCCCTCAGGGGAACTAGGAAAAGAATGTGCATTTGTATCCACTTCACTTGCTAGTTCAGTTGAATCCATTAAAGGTTCAAAGGTTCTCTGAGAATAAGAATCTGAATCAGAGACAAAGCTAGATGTTCTTTCAAGATCTGTAACTTCCTCAAAAGTTACATCAGGGTTATTGCTAGAATCGAATGGAAGAGTTGTTAAGAGGCTAGATCCAGTACTGAACTTTGAGCTTAATTTTGGAGATATTTTAGAACTAGAAACTGGTGTTGAACCCGACGTCAGTGTTACTCTCGATTTTTTTCGTGAACCTGAAACTTTAGAACTAGAAACTGGTGTTGAATACGACGTCAGTGATACCCTCAATTCTTTTCTTGGACCCGAAACTTTAGAACTAGTCCTCATGCTTGAACGCAACCGATGTCGAGGACTTGAATGACTGTGAAGCTTGGTGACGGCTGAGACAGAGCTACCTTTCTTCGTGGAAGACAGTCGGGAGGAAGATACATCGGGTGAAGAAGCTTTGGTGACCTTTTTGAAAGCTCTTGTTGGTTTTCTTGGAGCAGGTTCAGCTGTTATTTCGTCATTGTCATCGTAGAGAGTTTTGTAATTCAGATTTTGGTTAGGAAGATTTTGTCGAATGCCACAATCTAAAAGACAAAACAATTCTATCAATACTAAAACCAACACATTCAACTAAAATAGTTACTTTTCCGATTGAGAAACGGACCATTCGGTGCTTTTTAGGGTTTCCACGACAAATCGGCAAAATGCAAGAGACCTCTATGTGATGTCCCAGACCGTTTAGTATGACAGTCCTGAAGTAAGAAAATGTCACCGGCAGCAAACTTCAGGCTCATTCAGACATCAATTTTAGAGGAATAATTCAAAGCGAAAAGTGTAAAGGCCCCATTAAGGTTCATTCACACTGCTTCATTTTCACTGTTCATCAAGAGTGATTCACTCCTGTAAATAGAAAAGTGAAGGAGTAAATAGTGGAACGCATATTCACATTTTTAACTTTGGATGATGATGCGTTTCACTCATAACTCCTTCACTTTTCTATGTAGACTCAGGATGAACAGTGTAAATGAAAAAGTGTGAATGAGCACATAGCATGCTTTACAAAAGCATCATACGGCATTATTCAACGGAAAAGTAACCAAATTGTTTCTATAAACTATAGTAGCTTTTGGTCTTTTAATACGATAACGGAAAAATACATTTTATTGGTGTTTGTTATTTAAATATAAAATTTTTTTAAAAGCTGCGCCCTAAAGAGAAAAGAATTGATTCCTAAAATTACTTATCATTGACTACAAACTTATGAAACATTATGAATTATAATTAATTATATACATGGAAAAGCAGATAATTTTATGAATTTTTAACATGCTTAAGCAAAATTACAACAACTTTTAACAACATTAGCCTGGGTGTGAAGTGCATAATCAAGTAATTAATTGAAAAATTTTTAAAATTCTATTAGAAGTTTTAATTAGAAATCAACTAAACAAACTATACAACATTTGATGTTTTTTTAATTAATGCATAAAATCTAAATGCTCTTGCAAATTTTATATTTTTGACTTAATACAATTTAAACAATACAATGTATGTAAACATGTTTTAACTCCATGTTACAATGATGAGAAACAAAACCTACTTGAAGTAGTTTTAAAGATATTAGTAAATACTATAACGAAAGTTTAAAAGACCATAGATAAAGACAGGCCCAACTTACATTAAGCAAATCATCGGAGTTATAAAAAAAGTAGAACTAGAAGCAATTTTTTCCATGGTACTTTATTTATGCGGTACGGAGTAGATACACGATAAAAGTTCCATACATACGAGGTGTTCCCAAATATGTTGATTCTGGTTGATTCGACCAATATAGGATCTTGTTCAGACAATGTGTAAATTTGTCAGCACACTTCATATTTAGAAAACCTTTCGAGTTGTCGTATGTAAGCTCTTCTAGTATTCTTGTATTCACCAAATGTTTCTTGCATTAAAGACTGACAGTCAATAAAAGAGTTAATGTCTATCCATACCACTGAGCTATATAACAAACTGGAGTGACTAGTTAGCGTGCTGAAACCGCATCACACCGCGGAAAGGATTTCCATCTTCTTTTAAATTTCTCCATCTGGTAGCACAGTTGTATGCACAGATTGAAACGACCATTCTAAATTTTGCTCATAATATTTTGAAAAACAGGCACGGGCGGATTAAAGATGGAAATGCTCTTCCAACTTTGCTTCCAGCTTGCCCGGATTGCTGAGAGCAATCCGGGCATTGTGACCTTCCGCGCTGGCATGATCAATCGCTTGTTAGAGTATCGGAGGTTGACACTCCAGTTTGTTTTATAGCTCAGTGATCCATACCCATATACCTAGTAATTTACTAGTGATCTGTTTTCAAACAAACATCATAAACACTTTTACTAGCAAATCATTGTCATAAACAGCTATTTATAAAAAAAACTTGCAATACTGACAAGAGCGTTAAACGTTCTGTATTACCTTCACACAGTTTCATGGTAGTTATTTATTTTTATTTCTGCATATGTTATTAGGAATATGGATTTAATAGAAGTAGCTGGCTCAAAAGAGGTCCTATCAGAGGAATTTTCTTTTGATGACGTCATTCAAGATCTGAAGCTTATACCTTCTAAAAACAGTTTGAGTAATCCTTTCATTCTTCATGTACTAAGCAAGTACAAAAGCAAAGACGAAGACTGGAGTGCGTTCGTCCATTTTAGTGATGCAATTTACACTCGAAACCTCCTGTATAACGAAGAGGGCGCATACAATATAGTAATCTTCGCTTGGAATCCGGGCCAAGGCACTTGTCTTCATGATCACGCAAAGTCAAAGTGCTGCGTTAAAGTTCTCCAAGGAAATTTAAAGGAAATAAGGTGAGAATGAAGTTAAGCTGAAAATTTTTTGTAGAATGAAGATTTAATTTGAGGGATATCTTTAAAATAATACTAATGTATTTTATTGGTGTAAAAAAGTTTCAACATAAGCAAATATAAGTATATTATACAGAGCATAAAACAATTTAATAATAACTGAATTATTAAAGGAAAGCTTTTTAGAATCCTTCTGAGTTAGTAGTATTTCTATTATAGTTTGTTTTCATGTCCGCTCAAACTCTGCACATCCAGATTCCTTGCTTGGAGTACTCGTACATAGAAAAGGACCAAATAACTGTTTTTAGTTTCATACTACAACCGGGTGCCACTTGTATTTTTTTGGGGTTGCCAACTAGGCAGATGATGGAGATTTTTTTCTAGCAACCCCGAATTCACTGGATAGTGAATTTTGATGCCAGGAGTAGTGTCAAAAAAGTCGCCAAGGAGAATGGCGACCAGTTGTAATATAGCACTATTTTTGCCACTCTCATTCTCTTATTGGATCTACTCTTTTACAGAGAAAGTTCATATGCAACAACTTAATCGGGACGAAAAGAGCTTAACGTCTTAACTCTCCATTATACTATGTTCATTTAGATTTGGCGCCTGAGCAGTAATTATTTGAAGTAGTGACTTCTGTAATTATCATCGAAAAATTTTTCTTGAGCAATAACAAGGCAGCCGAAACCGAAGTAGTTAAAATACTGTAAAAAATCGGCCCCTGAAGTTGTGTGATGAGCGTTATTAGGCGTTTTTGAGCGTTTTTGATCCTGCTTCAGGCGTCAATTCTAAATGAACAGACTATAGATGAACCCAGCAAAAAAAATTCTTGAAAAAAGTGAAGGAATTTGGACACTTTGTCTGCAGTTTTCTTTAGGAAATCTGTAGTTTTTTTATAAGACCGCTGAAATTCCTTTAGAATGTATTCAAAACTGCTGTAAAAAAACTGCAGACTTTCGTGCTGAAGTCCTATCGCTACAACATAACTACAGACGTCTTTGAGAAAACTGCACTTTTGACTCTTTTTTGAAGGAATTTCGGACATGTTTTTTTGCTGAGAGGACGTAGCTACTACACCGAAGTGCCACCCCGAAACATAAAATTGAAACTCTATGAATCAGCCTCGATAACTTTATAATAAAAGACAAGAAACTGAGAGGAATTAAAAAGAGATGTAAAGGGCTCACGACGAAAGGGCTTAAAGAAAAACCAACAACAATCCACGTTTTCATTTTTCCGAGTACAGTACACTCTTAAAACAATAGTCTCAAAAATGAGTAAAAATTACTCAAATCTGAGTATGTCACGCATTCACACAGGCTCCGATCCAAATTTACTCAAATTTGAAAACATGCATGTTTGAAAATGCGCAGGTACTCAAAAATAAAGCATCATCTACTCATTCGTCCATGACATTCTTATAAATAGGGTGCAATGTGTTCAGTTATGATGACCATATAGCCATGTTACTATGACGTGGGAAGTAGACCATTACGTTGCCACGCCACCACACGTTGAAGACGCCACAACGTTGTGTTAGACGTTATCACTCCAAATTAATGTTACTTTCGATACACTGCAAAATTTTCCAATTTTTCTATACAAACTAAAAATAAGCATAGTTTGAGTGGTGACTATTAAATTGTTTGAAACTGAGTATGTCTGGTGTTTCAAAATTGAAAGCATTGGGTCGTCATATTTGAGACAAAAAGTTTCATACCAAAATGAGAACATCGATTTACTCAAAATTAAAACAGTCATTTCTCTCAGTGTACCCATTCTGTTCCAGATACTGCCCTCCAACGAATACCGGCGAGCCCCTGATTCTAGTGGGTGAGTACTCCTACAAGAGGGACGACTCCTTCTTCGTGGACGACGACTCCTTCTTGCACCAGCTGAGCAACGGAGGGGAGGAGCGGGCTGTCTCCATGCACGTCTTTGTCCCCGACTTCCACGGCCCCTTCACCCAAATCAACCCCCAGACTGGCCAGACATCCCCCGACGTCGACAACCCTTACTTCAGCATCACCGGGGTAGTATGTAAGTCTTCGGAAGCGGAGAAGGGGTCGTGAGGGGCAGGCCACCCGTCGATATGCGATGAGAATTTTTTGGGGCATTGTGTCAAAAAATTGTTTTTAATAAACGTTTTCTTCCGAATGGAGTGAGAGAATCATTCTAAATTCCAGGTTACTGCTTATTTTCTATGTAAGGGGACATCCATAAATAACGTGAGATGTTTTTTTCCAAAATCTGGACCCCCCCTCCACCCTTAGTGAGATTTAGTGAGATTTTGCTGGACCCCCCTCCTCCTCACGTGAGATTTACCTAAAACCTTTAAAAATAATTTTCTATCCTATTCGTTTGCATTTTGTGCTTCACGGCACCTAAAACTTTTCCATTATTAATGATGTGGGGGAAAGGACATTATTCCACCTAAAAATCACCAAAGTATATTTATTATCTGTGGGTATTATTCCTTTCTCATACTTTAAAAATATCGCTTAATTTCTAACTTAAAAAGTTGACGTGAGATTTTAATCGACCCCCCCCTCCCCCCTTGGTGAGATTTGGTTAGATTTTTCCAAACCCCTCCCCCCCCTTTTTGACCTCACGTAATTTATGGATGTCCCCTAACAGAGCATTGAACCAAATTAAAAAAATATAAATGTGTTATTTGACACCAATAGCACAAAAGTAAAACTCGACTGTTTTTTTATCCGTATCTCATATACTGGCCATCATTTAGACCCGTATACATTAATACCTTAACTTATAGACCATGGGCCCGTGCCAAAAATTGATGGGTCATTTGAACCACCAGAAGACCAATATAGAATGATGTAAGGGCATAAAATAATAAGATTCAGCACTATGCCGTCACTTGTAAGCAGTCCAACTGGAACGGCATTCTTACCATCAATAGATCCATGAAAAATAATGAGAAAACGCGCAGTGCCGTACAAAAGTAGTGGTCCACAATGTCGGAAATTTTTTTTGATTTTCCGGCAATTTTAAGGGTAAATTTGGTCATTTGATCATGTACGGCATCGGTACCATACAGTTTTAATGCCTCTTCTAATCCATAATTCCGCAACGCCGTACAAAAAATCATGTGACAAGGGGGGAAAATAGAGGGTTGCAAACCCCTCCTTTTCTAGTAAACTCGTTCACTAGACTTTTAAATTTACTAGATCTTTTTACTTTACCAGATTTACTAGAAAAGGAGGGGTTTGCAACCCTCTATTTTTCCCCCTTGTCACATGATTTTTTGTACGGCGTTGCGGAATTATGGATTAGAAGAGGCATTAAAACTGTATGGTACCGATGCCATACATGATCAAATGATAAATTTACCCTTAAAATTGCCGGAAAATCAAAAAAAATTTCCGACTTTGTGGAAGACTACTTTTGTACGGCACTGCGCGTTTTCTCATTATTTTTCATGGATCTATTGATGGTAAGAATGCCGTACATGATCACATGACCAAAATATACTCACTCTAGCTGTGCTTTTGAATTCTCAACTCGACTCAGTTGGACTGCTTACAAGTGACGGCATAGTGCTGAACATAGAGGAGATATAACAGGCATTAATAATTGTTATAGAGGAGATATAATTGTTATATCTCCTCTATGGTGCTGAATCTTATTATTTTATGCCATTATATCATTATATATTGGTCTTCTGGTGGTTCAAATGACCCATCAATTTTTGACACGGGCCCGCATGGTCTATTACTCTTACAGCCATATTCACTGTTAAATTGTTGGTCAAAGGATTCCACCAATCCGAGTCTGCGAAATCTAATTTTTCTTTCTTTAGCTGCTGGTTAACCACGAGGCTGATGGCAGTGAATATGGCTGTAAGAAGAGTGAGTTTATATACAGCGACTTGAATGGGACGATGAGACCAATAAGTCAAAATTCTTTTACTATAGATGATGACCGATATACTACGCCAAAAAGCGCCAAGAACCATTGAAACCATTAGTTTCAACAACGGAGGAGATATCAGGAATTTTCTAATGTTTTCAATTTCTACTGAAAAAAATGTCATTTATTACAGAAATTTTCATTAATAGGCCGGGATTTTAATGATCCTTGTCAATCAAAAAGTTAGTTAATGGCTAGGTGCTTTACAGAAAGACACGGTTCAAAGGGAAATTAATTTCAAATTTTTGAAAAATAAAATGACGTTAACATTCAAATAATTATGATGATGACTTCCTTAAATGCATAAATTAAGCTGAAAAATAGGAATAGCTCACTTACTCTGAGGGCTGAGTTCACTTATGATGAGGCAGCAGACTCCAACCCCGCCAGGACCGCAAATGCTCGTCACAAACTCCTGGGGGCACGACTTCTTTTGCACACACCTGTAGCGATTGCCTACCGAGTAGATGCATGGATCCGGGATAAGAGACTCGGTACTGAATCCAAGAGAAAACAGCTGGGTCAAAATTATCAGCACTGAAAATAAACATGGTATAAATTTTTAGAACAAAGTTTTACAAAGAATTTCCATAACTGCTTTTCATTTTAACCCTGCTGTTCTGCTCCGACTTACTCTACGCACGTAGTGTTCGGGTCAATATGACCCGATACAAAATATATCACTTCTAACGGTAAATGAATGATGGAATTTAAGAAATAGGTAAAACAATAGTAAAATAACTCAAAATAAATGTAATTATTATGAAATAATTGAGTAAAGTTATGAAATGCGTGTAAAATAATGAAATTAACTAAAAAATATTTGTAATTGAAATTTTTTATTTTTTACTATTTTGACAATTTACATACATGAAAATGAGTTATAAACAAGTATGGCACAACAAATTAGTACGTTTTTAATTTTTTTCGTCTGAGGAACCGATATAAATTTCAATTTTTTTCTTTATTCTTTTACTTTTTTTTAATTGATTCCCCCCTTTATGATAGGTTTTAATCTGTTTTACTGTATGAAAATAAGAGTGATTTCCTCAAATCCTCAAAAATAATTTTCATTTAAACATTTATTTTCCTTCTATTTGTACTAAATCCCATTGAAAAGGCATTGCAGGATTTGCGAAATTACTCATTACTCGAATACCTCAAATTTTCTTTCGCGATGATTTCTTCTTCCTTTCCAGCAATAAATTTCATGTTTCAGTTCTTAGGAAGTTATACTACCACAAAAAGTCCACATTTACCCCAAATTTAATGGTTAATTTGGTCAAAAGACAGTGGCAATGAAAAACACCACTAATTCCTCATTTTGGGTAATATTTTCATTCGGATAGCAAAAGTTTCGTTTCAATAGTTATTTTTAGAATTCTAACTGAAAGGAAATACTTCATAAAACAAAAAAACATCAAGAAAAAATAAAATTTGGGAATATTTTTTCATTTTTCCCAACTGAATCAACCTTTTGACCTTCCACGTGCTTTAGTCTCAAATGACAAAAAAAACAAGAAAAAAGAAAACCAAAATACAAAGAAAGGATGTTATAATAGTTTTTATTCTTTTCTGTTGAGTTATTCCGCAAAAAAATATGAAAAGGTTTGAGTAAAACGAAAAAATTTAGAATCGGGTCATATTGACCCGAACAGTACATTAAGACTATGTTGAAAAATATCCCTTGCAAATTAAAATAAATAAAATTCCTTTTGGATGTAGATAGTTATATGACTTTCCAACAAAGTCACGAAGTTTCATCAAAATACCTCTATTAAATTTTTTTTAACAAGCGACTGAAATTTTTTTTGGGTCAAATAGACCCTAACAGAACAGCAGGGTTAAATTAGTTTCTATCGCTCTTAACTATGTTTCAGTGTTTGAACTCTTTAGCATCTCGAATCCTTTTTTATTTAGATTTAGGTTCAGACCCAAAGTTTGACTTCTGCGGAGCACCAAGATTTTTATTACACAGGAAATTTTTTTCGACGTATTGAAGAGTAACATATAGTCATACCCGCCAGGAGAAAGACTTTGACAGAAAACAGAAACTCTGAAAAGAAGTACACATTCAAAAAATAGCCACGTAAATTTTGTACAAAACGTTTTTTTTTTCAGAGTTTATAAATTACCATCACCGGGATATTGAGCGGAAAAATCCGTTTTCATAACAATCGCAACAATATTGTTAGACGTCAAAAGTTTTTCTCCTGGCGGTAAGACTATAACACCTACAGCCTTGAAAGCATTCGCAGCACAGTGAGGTATTTTAATCTTTATAAAACTAATTTAAAGGGAATTTACATTTATTTTTGCAGAATTCACAGTTATTTTTTAAGGATGGCGGGTGCCCCATGTTACTCCTTGGATCCAAACATGTCTATTGCCCACCTCTCCCCCGAACTGCATTTTGAATCTGTCCCTAAACATGTGTACAACATAGTGTGAAAAGATGGCATGTTAACAACCGTGGTGCCCTTAAGTACAGTAGCGGATCCAGGGGGGGGGCACGGGGGCACGTGCCCCCCCCAGAGGACTAAAAAATGCACTGCCTAAAAAGGCATATTTGGCACTTTTTTCGGGCTTAAAATCAAAAATTTTCTGGGGGTGACACCCAGACCCCCCTTTCTAGAGAGTTCTCAACTGATAGTCATATTCAAACCGCAGGTGATCCCTTAGAGCTCCGTAAGTGGGCTGCATAAGTCTATTGAAAAGGAGTCGAGGGATTAGCTAATTTCAGCTACTTTTACATATCGGGTTTACTCTACTTAAAATTACTTTTAATATTAACTAATCGCCCTACCCTATACCCTAAATTCTATATTTTTTTTATTGGGGAAGGGCGTTGGAAAGTTTTACGCACAAAAATGGGGGCCGGTAGCTTTAAAAAGTTTGAGAACCACAGGTTTAGAGTTTCTTCTGTCTTAAATTATTATTTAAAATTTAGTGCACACTGTTAAACTAACTCTAAAAATGAAGGCCACCAAGTACTAAATGACACTTGTTCATGATACGTTTACTGAGAAGTTATAAGCACTTGAAAAGGCTATTTATTTTTAATCATAAGTTGTTTCATGTTAGGAATATTCTAAATTAGTCATTTTTATCACGACTTAATGCGATTCTTTTAAATTTTTTAAGGTAAGTTTTCTCAACACCGTGTTGAGAAAACTACGTGTAGACTACACGTAGCACAACAATTACCTCATTGTTTTAAAACAGAAAAAAATATTTTTTTCTAAGAAAAGAAATGGTTTTAGATTCAAAAATCGACACATAAGTTAAACTTTTCAGGTTTATTTCATCAAAATACAGTGTTTTTAAATGTTTTTTACCTTATGTTAAGTTATTCAAAATCCTACAAAATGTCCCGTGCAAAAATATTAACCAATTTTCTTGTTTCTACCAGGGTCTTTTAAATACTGTGAAAATAATGTTGTATATTTGTTATTAGTAAATATCATTTTTCAAAGTAAAATTTAAAACATTTATTGTGAAAAATAAGAATACATAGTTTTTGAGGGTATAAGCTTTCTATAGGTCAGGGCCGTATCCGAAAGTTTTAGGAGTTCAATCCCCAAGTCCGTAATTTTGACATCAGATTGTTTTCTCTTAAGAATTCTACAGCTTACAAAGACAAGTCCTTTTCGGGTGCAACCTGAAGAGTCTCAAAATGAGTTAAGACAGCACTTTTTAAAGTAAAATTTCAAAAATTTTCTCGGGAGAGAACCCCCAAACCCCCTCCAAAGCCTTGAAGTCTTTTAAAATTGTTTTTCCTTTGAAAAATCTGCCGCTTTCAAGAAGCGGTCCTCTTCGGGTGTTTTCCAAAGAATTTCAAATTAATATAAAAAAATTTTAAGAAATTCTGGGGGAAGACCCCCAACCCTCCTTGCAATTTTGACTTCTATTTATTATTTAGATCGTTCAAAATTTTGTGAATTAAAAGGAGCTGTTCTCTTTCGATGTAACTCAAAGGTTCTCAAAATATTGAGCTGAAACACTACTTTTAGAGACAAATTTTCAAAAAATTTCTGGGGCGATCCCAAACAAGTGTTACTTTTAAGTGATTAAAAAAAGTTAACGCATGCGTGTACTCGTTTGGGAGAATTAACGTTGAGTCAAACCCCCCCCGAAGAAAAATTCTTGTTACATGCCGTGTCCCAGGTAGGACTAAAATTTCAGTCGTGCCCCCCCCAAAAGAAAATCCTGGATCCGCCCCTGCTTAAGTAGACAGTTTTATTCGCTGATTTCAATTAGGCTTTAATAAAACTTACTCTGTTCTTTTGTCTCTAACTCATTATTTTCATTAATAAAAGTGTAAGGGAAAAACATTTCCTTATCCACTGTTTTGAATGAAACCCCTGTCGTTCTCTTCAATAAATCTACCTCCCTGACGTTAAATTCTAAGTTACTCTGTCTCTTTCTTTAATTAAAGAAACAAGAGAAAATTGTACTTTTACATCGTCATTTGAAAAGGTTACTTAACAAACAATTTAGAAGTCATAAAGTTACGTAATCGTTTGATTCCTGCATGGTTAAATTGCGATATGATGTAACAAACAACGTAGGGGAGCTCTTCAAGGAGCATAATATCCTGTTTCCTCGAAATGTCAAGATTTTGTTTCAAAGAATAGTGTGCTTTTAACTCTTAAAGTATGATACTGATAAATCACCCACACTTTTTTCAAAGAATGTTTCAAAATCCTGATTGAGCGTGTTTTTGTTCAGATAAATTTATTTAAGAATGAAAATAACTTACTAATAAGTTATTATAAATAGAGCTTTTCACGATGGCGTCACGGCCAGTTATTTTCACTACCGTGGAGGGCAAAACAATAGCATGTGCAATGTGCATGCACTGAGCATGCGCCTGGTCCTCCAAACATGTTGCTAGATGGTTGTTTGGGCTGTTGCTAGGGCTAAATCACGTGATGTGAAAAGCTCTATTAACTTATGGCTTAGAAAATTAACGTTTTATAATATTATTGAACTTCCATAAAGTATCAAAAATTCAATTCCTTAGTTTGATATCAGAGAAAGTTACTTCACTAATATGTCTTCAAACCACAATCCTATCTATGTCAATGTTTGGAAAAAAATATTGAATACAATAGTTATCATATTAGTTACCATGCCTCAATCATTTACATGTTTTGCAAATCAGGTACTTTTGAACATGATGAAGTTCTCTATTTTTTTCATTAAAAAATATAGAAAAAAACTTTTTTTTATTACTGCAGTTATTAAAAATATTGAGATTAAACCGAATCAACTATAAAGCTCATATAACATCTGATGAAACTTTTCATGGACACGACAACAAACAAACCGAACAGATAAAATAAAATAAAAAACATACATATTTTTAATTGCATGGTTTCTCTGGAAAAGTAATATCTTAATTTAAACTTTCAAATAGATAACTATTACACTGGAGAAGTAATATCTTAATTTAAACTTTCAAATAGATAACTATTAAAACGTTTTTGTATTTCCTAGATTGTAAAGAACCTTTTAAGAACAATTAACTGGTGTACTTTCAAATGTTACCCAGAATAATTTCTTTTAAAAGGTATTCCTAAATTATCATGATTTCGACCTACATCATCACAGTAAAAATAACTAAAAGTGAAATCAACATATATTTTCTACGTATGGATAAAAAATTCTTAAAAAGAAGATAAAAATAAGAAAGAATTTAATTTGAAGAAATTTGAAAACCATTTTCACGTGTTTTAAAGTGTAACTGTTAAGTGAAACATTTGAAAAATTATCCATATAATCTCCATTTTGTTTATCTTAAAGTAAGTATTTAATGACCTACACTTACCTTTACATCAAAATCTTTAACAAGTAAAAACAGAAAACACATTCGAAATAAGAAAATAACGCTAAACTCACCATAAGTTTTGCGAAGCCTGATCAAACTCATCGTTTTAATTTTTTTATCAGTTATTTAATTTTATAACTTATTTCTAGCTTTTGCCAAAATCGGTGCTCCATGTATTATAACCTATCGAGGCAACAAAGAGACCAGCAATGTTTTCCATTCTTTTTTACAGAAAAATAAACCGGAACTTGACCAAAACGATCATTTGTTATTTTCTTTTCCGTGGGTGAAAATGTTCGATAAAATATCAACGGATTCTGTTTGTAGGAAAAGGTGACCAAAATCCACCAAAATATGCCACATTGCTTTAAAAAGTCAGTGGTTCTAAAAAAATAAGTAATTTTATGTTCATTTTCATCTTTTCTGTATTTTGGAACATTATCACCCAGTTCAAATTTTAATTTTTTTAAATAAGAATAATAGAGATAGATATGGGCATAACGCAAACGCTTCAATATAACTTCCTTCCTTTTTTTTAAGTTTTTGAAGTAATAACCTTATCGTTTCCCTCACCTCCTTATTAATTCTAAATTTATTACTGTTCCCATCAAAAAACGATAAGAAAAATTCCTGTGAATTAGCTACCCATTAGATATGCACGCATTGTTCAATTTCCATGTCAGTTTAGGATAAATGTGTCCTTGTCGTGTCAGATTTTAGTATCAACCATGTCCTTGGAACGGTCATATGGAATCATGTAGATGATCTTTCATGTTTGTAATTTTGAAAGAAATGCCTTTTTTATACATAAAGCCAAATTTTGACTTTTGATAAAGGTTATATAATTCTTTTAAGCTTGAAATATTCGTAAAAACAGTAAAAGTTCTCAAGTCGTTTGAACTGGAAAATGGACACAAAACTTAAGGATACCTTTAATACCTACTTAATACCTTTTTTTATCCAATGATAGTTTGATTACCCAATCTACTCATTAGTATTCTTTAAACTGCCTTAATAACTCAATTTCATAATGCTTCTGAATTGTATTTGTCTTTTCTATTTCTCATTTTTGTGTTGTAAACTAAGCTGACATAAAAATTACTTGTCAATTTCAGTTAGTTTTACATTTTTTCAGCTAAAATGTCATAAGTTTGAATAAGTGAATCAGTCCATCAATTTTTTTTTAAATTGTACAATATTTTTTGAATGTACTGACTTTTTTCGATGATTGTTCTATATTCTAAACAAGGTCTTGAACTTTCAGTAAAAATTTGATTGCATTTGATATATATTTCCATTACATATAATTTTTTCCGATTTTCTCAAAACTTGGTTCTTAGATTTTTCTTTTTTTAATGGCGATTCAAATATATTTACAATTTGTATAACTTTGTGCTGTGGTTTTTCTTACTGCTTGATGGAATTTAAATTAAAATTTATGAAAATACAAGTAATCACAACTAACTTATTTATACATTTTTATAACACCTTAAAAAGTAAAAATTAATAGAAATTAGGAAATTTAAAATTTATAAAGATACAAAATATTTTATATTATTTCTTATTACTTCTTAATGTATAAACCAGGCATGACGGTTCAAAACTTTTTTCAAGAAAAATAATAGTAAGTACAAGCAATCCATTTTTCTAAATTAGTATTTTATTATAGGTACAAATAAATCATGATATCAAAAAGTAAGTTAAAACAATATTTTCAATCACCTTACTCACTGATGACAGCATGGGCAAAGCATTCCTGAAAATTTTTGGAAATGTTATGAAATATTTAAATGAAATATGTATTTTTCTTAATTTTACGCACATTTTAGTGTTTTATTTCTGCATTCAGTTTTTATAATTACGATAATTATGACATGACAGAAGAAAGTTTCACTTTAATGTTGATCGATTCTCTCGTAAGGGAATGTATTCAAAAGCGGTAGATTCACTGAAAAGAAAATGACAATGCTTAAATGCAGTTCTTTTATACTTACTCCTATAACCCGTAGAACTCTTAGAATTTCATGCTTTCCCTATGAAAAGAAATAAATTTGATAAACTTGGTCTACAAATAGTAACACAGACAAGTTAATGTGTTTATAAAAATAGATTTCTAGAATGTTTATATTGGTTAATATTTATCTCAAATGTGCATTCGTAATATTTAGAATGATCACTTAAGGGAACGTACCCATACTACGTGACCCATTCAGGGGAGGGAGGGGGGTCTTCAAAATACCACGCTCGGTCACAGGGGGGAGGGGGTGGGTTAGGGTTTCGTCACGTAGTCAATTTCTTCTAGTCAATACGACAAAATTAAGCCAAATTAATTATCGAAATTTGCCAAATTAAGACAAATTAATTATTAAAATTAGACAGATTAAGCAAAATTAATTTTTTTAAACTTTCTGTTTGCAAAAAATGATGGCAAACCGTATTTATGAATTACTACGTGACAACTAGAGGGGGAGGGGGGGTCTTGGCATATACTACGGATGGTCACCAAGGGGGGGGAGGGGGGTCAAAAATGGCAAAAAACGGGTCACGTAGTATGGGTACGTTCCCTAATCCGTGACGGTTAAAACTAGTCTCACATTTTATCTTTATTTTGTTTTTAAATTTTAGAAACATTAAGTATTTACGTTTATTTTTAATCATAAACTAATTAAAGGTTAATGAATTACATATTGGTTTGATTATAGGATACAGTAATACGTGTTCATTCACGATTCACAGTCAACCAGGTTAAAATATTGTTTTTTATCATTTGCTAATTTTAAAATGTTTGTATTAATTAATCCACTAAAAAAAAGGATGGTGCATGAGGGTTTTAATATTTTTAGATTGGTGAGTCGATATTTCTAACATATTTTACTTACTTCGTGTAATTCATCTATCCTTCGCTCTTGGCAGGCATTACACTGAAATTAAATTGGGTACTCAGGTTAAGGAAACTCTATAAAAATAATGATAAGGTTTGAAATTCTAAGAAAAGTAACGATGGAGCAATATTTTTGGTGTATATCAACTATTTTAATGTATCTCTGATTTGCAAAAAAAAATTTAAAATTTTTAAAGAACAGTATTTTTTTTACAACGAGTACCAGTGACGAATCCAGAATTCGGTTTTGGGGGGGGCTAAGAATTTTCATAATCCAATTAAATCTTCTTGTTAATGGTAATACGAAAAAGGTAGTGAATTATCCTACTGAAACAACTGTAAGGGGGGTCTGGGGGTCTTCCCCCATAAAATTTTTGGAAATTTAAGTAAGAAACACCACTTTTTCAACTCGTTTTGGTACGCCTCATCCGAATTTCGGATATAGATTTTTTGCGTTTTGACAAACTTAGTAAAATATTAGACATTTTGGGGGGGAGGCTTCAGCCCGAAAGCCCCCCCGTAGATCCGCCACTGACGAGTACAAATACAGGGTGTCCCATAAATAATGGGTCACACTTCTAGGGGGGATAGAAGACACCTAGACGAGTCAGAATCACATAGGAATCGGGGGTCCCAGACCAAATCCCAGGGAGTTAAAAATGGAGCGACACCCCAAAAAAATTATTGAAATATTCAATTTGTAGAAGAACTGCTATTGGTAGGAATTTAATTATGGTCTCAAAAATTGTGGTTTAATATGATCTTTAAAATTATCTCAAAAGTCTTCACCTTAAAATTTTTTTCATTACTAAAAAAATTTAAAAACCACAAAAAAACGTGAAAATTCTGCCCAAACCTCATTTTCTATTTCGAAATCATCTCTTTTGATTTTATAATCTGAAAGATCATAGTTGTAAACCCTTAAGTCCAAAGTTTCACGTAAAAATCATCAATATTAAATGCTTCAGATCCTGTTAAAGTTCGTTTTTTGCGTGCGGAAACTGGTTTCCTATAGCCGTTTCCAAAACGACAGTCTGCGGACGAAAAAAACGGACTTATACCGTGCTTTAACAGGATCTCAAGCATTGAATATTGATGGTTTTTACGTGACACTTTGGACTTAAGGGTTTACAACTATGATCTTTCAGATTATAAAATCAAAAGAAAGGATTTTGAAATACAAAATGAGGTTTGGGCAGTATTTTCACATTTTTTTGTGGTTTTTTAACTTTTTTCATAATAAAAAAATTTTTAAGGTGAATACTTTTGCGATAATTTTAAAGATCATATTAAATCACAATTTTTGAGACCATAATTAAATTTTTACCCATAGCAGTTCTTCTACAAATTGAATTTTTCAATACTTTTTTTGGGGTGTCGCTCCATTTTTAACTCCCTGGGATTTGATCTGGGACCCCCGATTCCTATGTGATTCTGACTCGTCTAGGTGTCTACTATCCCCCCTAGAAGTGTGACCCACTATTTATGGGACACCCTGTATATTTTTACATAAGTTATTTAGTTAGAAGGGTTTTGAAAATCGAAGTATGAAACAGGTTACCCAAACATAGCTTTACAAAAAAATTTTTAGAAGATTTAACTTATAGTGACGGTATCCGACCAGATACAGTTGTTTTAACTAAACACAGCCAGACGTCAACTTATGATCGTGTGTGTGGATATGATTTGATGCGAAATTTAAAGCTAAAACATGATTTAGCAAATAATATCAAAGTGGAAACAGAAGTTTGTAGGTAATTAATGGTTCATAATGAGCTACCAATCTCTTGAACCTTAAATGTAGATAAGAAGGTCAGTGAGAACCTAGTTTTGGTCGTTTGATGTCTGGGATAAAAAGTTTGGAAACCACTGTTCTTTAAAAATTAACTGGTATGGAGAACCAATACAATAAACAGCTGGATACTGGTACCTCAATCATTATCTCAGCTGAAGTCTCGCAGTAGTATTTGGAAACTCTTTCTGTCATGTTAAATCCAGCAGCTGTGGCATTTGATCCTTGAGGTAAACAGCATTCAGCGGAAAGTTCAAAAAACTAAAATGAATAAACATAATTTGAAGTGAACCTTGAAGAAAAAAATACATGGATGCATTTGCATAGATAGTTGTAGTAGTTCAGTGTTTGAAACCTTTGATTAAATTAAAATAAATATTGAAGATTGGGTTCAATTATTAACTTATACATTGAAAATTAACTTTTCCTAAACAAGTGTTAAAAAATTTGCGTTAATTTCTCAAAATAAGTCTGAAGAATAGAGCATTTTCAATCACATGACTTCAGCAACGGCCTTAGCAACAGATTGTTTGACCTACAGCAGTTAACAGTTAAAAGAAAATAACTGGTCATGGAATGTTCTATTGGAGCATTTGCAATCACATGACAGCAACAGATATCGCCGTACCTAGCAACGGTCTTAGCAACAGACTGTTTGACCTACAGCAAGGAAGAAAATAAATGGTCGTGACGTCACCTGAAAACACTCTAGCTATAATGGAAGAAAACCTTGGTGTGCATGAATACGGCCATAGCTTTTCAACTCGATTAAACTAGGTGTGAGTGTACACTTTTAAATGGCATTAACTTACTGTTAAAGGCATCTCTTGGAGGTATGTTAAACATGCAAATGCTCTCTTTGCCACTTCGGTGTTATCTGGATCTGTAAAACACATTATTAAAAATTCGTTACCTAAAGCCCTAAATTTGAACCAATGATCTCTCACTTCGTCTACTACTTGTCAATTTATAACACGTTTAAGTTTTTAAGTAGTTTTACCCATAGAAGAATAGCATGGTTTTCTACAAATTGTAAAACCTCACTTAGCTTGCGAATGTTCTATAATTATAATTTATGGAGGGTGTGCAGATTTAAATAAGGAAGAGTGACAAAATACATCTCCATGCCAATTACTGTGTAGACTCTTCATATTTTATACTAACTAACTGATGCACCTTTTACACTATGACTTTGAATGACCTTTTACTCTTGATCCACTCTAAATTCAATATACCTTAATGCCAAGGGGTAAAAAGAAAAGAAGTTTAAGTAAGAAGTTTCCCTTCTTTTCACCACATAAAAAGGTTAAATACACCCATATCCACGCGAATTCCAATATATCATCCCCTCCCTCAAAGCTCAAAGTAACTAATTGATTGATAATTCATAAGAAAAAGGCTAACAGTTAGCACATTTATTAGTTTAAATTTTATCTTTTAGCAATGAAAAGTAGATTTTCACAAAGAATTAATAAGATAGGATGCTATAAAAAGTATAGAAAACCCCGTTAGAAACATATATAGAGACCGTTAGGCAAAGCGCGCACTAGATACTTTTGTCACGGTGACTGAGACAAAATTATAACCCTGGCTATTGCAAGAAGCTAGAGCGCGTGCATTAGGCGACGAGACTCTTGGTCGATTGCCAAGAATCTCGCCATAGAAATGCATTGCTCTCGAGTGACCTAGTGTTATAGTCGCCCCGACAGAAGTCTCTAGTGCGCGCTTAGCCTTAGAGACTTACTAAATTAATTGATGACTATTGGATAGATAAATACGTACCACAAAAAATAGCTTTCAGAACTTTGACATCCTCAACTGTGATAGAACCTGCCACATACACCATCACGACTCCCAGCGTCATGGCAATCACGATCGGCGACAATTTCTCCATTCTCGACAGTCCAGCTCTGTGCTTTGCCATCCCCTACTACTTAACCTTCCTATATATAAGAGCCTTCTCCTCAAGGTGAAACATCCGATTGTTGTACTATGACAAGCAATAAAATGCTTCTCCCCTGCTGAACAGAGATAGCAGTTGGTTGTCATTAAGGGATGTGAAAGATGGGGTGTCTCTTGTGTAATTAATAATGCGTTGCTAGGAATTTATGACTCGGTGAGTTGGTAGAATTGGATAGAAAGTTGTGACTTGACAGGTGGTTGTTTCCTTTTTCTTTTTCGTCTTGCGGACTCCTCCTTTCCAAACAAAAAACTTTTTTCCATTTGAGAACCATTTGCAATACAGCCTGTCCAGAACAAGTCGACCAAATTCGGATGGATTTTATTCAAGGTCGTAACGACTTGAGTTTCGGGGGGGGGGGGGTCCGGTTGACTTTTCTAAGGCACTCCTTATTCTTACGAGTACCTTTATAGGTTTTTAGATGAATTATAAAGAACTTTAATTTTAGTGCAAAATTATGTTAACAATGGATACACATTAATTGAATTAATTAATCTAATGGTTAACACACTGGTAACAAAATTATGAAATTAAGTAAAATTTGGGGGTTTTAGGTACCCTGCCTTAGAAAAATTTTGGAAATTTCCCCCTCAAAATAAGATTTAACTTATTTTGAGACCCTTTGGATTACACCAAAAAAAATCCACTCCTCTTAAGTCACAGAAACATCAAGGAAAAACAGTATGTAACAAATTTCAAAATTTCTACCAGAAAAATTTTCAAATTTTTTTTAATCTTATAAGTAATGTTTTGACTAATTTTGAGACCCTTTTGGTAACACCCAAAGGGAACCATATAATTTTCAAAGAAAAAACAGCATAAAAATAGATGATATGCCCCTGATTTTATTGTTATCGTATGCATACTTAAAATAAAATTACAGGGAAATTTTTATATAGCCTCTTCGGAGAAGAAACATAATTCTTTGCAAAATGCAAAGTGAGGAATTTTTATTAGATTAGAAGGTATGTCAAAAGAGAGATTCATTAAACGTTACTTAGGTGACCAATCTAGAAGTCGTAATACCACAAGCTGTCTTCTTCTGTCAAGAGGAAATTACTCTATTTGCTGTTACATTCTTCATTCTTTGAAGAAGTTATGTGGTTTCACACAACCCCTTGAAATTTTAATGTTCATCAGTTTCAATGTATTGTTTTTTTCCTAGAAAAGTCTGAGGTATATACATATACAAGGGGTGGTCTACACCTGGTGTCACCAAGAGAAAAAATGAGCAAAAAATCAGAAAAAAAAACTTTTTTAGGCCTCACCTTTACAACAGTTTTCTCGAGTCAAGTTTAAAATCATACCTTTGAATACTTTAAAAAGCTACATTCAAACTATTAATGTAGTACACATGGGGACTAAGAAATAGTTTTGGTCCAAACACTATACCCCAAAACAAAAATATCTTAACAGGTGAAGCTTGAATTTTACTTTGCAAAAGATATGCTTCTAATAACCTTGCTAATGGAATATTTTTTTAAAATCTGGTTTCCACTTTGAAACTTCAACTTGATAGAAATGTTTATTTTAGGAGATTAAGCAATACTATTCCAAGTTCCAGAAAGTTTTCTTCCACCTTTTTTTACTTCTGAATTTTTTTTAAAGGAAGTGTAACATACGATACACATAAATTTTAAAGAAAAAATATTCTAACTTCATACTTTGAGGGTTAATAGCAATAGCTATAGATTTACAGCTGTTTGAAAATGGAGGATAAACCACTTTACACAATTTCTTTAGCATTCAAAATTAATTATTCCTAAAGGATAGTAATAAAAATGAAACCTTAAATATTTTATCTATAACTAGAGTAATTCATTATAAATAAAATTACGAAAAGAGACTCCAATAATAATTCACATGTAATTTTTGCCACTGTGAGCTTTTTGATCAAACACCTTTCTTGGATCCACCTACACCACTGTGTCTTACAAAGGAAAAGATGTTCTGCTTGTTTCCTTTACTTACTGTGTGATGTCAAAGGGACAGATTCAAAGCAAAGGTAAAATTTTTCAAAAGATGATTCTTTCTGAGATTGTATAACAAGTGTACAAATTTGAATACACCAAATAGCATTTTATACACAGTTTTATGAAAATATAGATCTGTGGAAAAAAATGTGCCAATTGTCTTTTTTCTATAAACCAAAAATGGCATTCCCTATAAAATGTACTCTCATATTTTCAAATTGTTTTGACCAATAGTTTAGTTTGTAAAGAATATTTAAGGAATAAAACTTTCCCAGAAGAAAAAGGAACTATCCTGGGAAGTCAGAAAACCTAACCGTTACCACCAATCTAGTCATAAACAATTTTATATTTTTCAATTACCCTAAAAATTCTGTAACCGCGGTTGTTTGACCATGCAAGTTGATTTTATTTTATGTTCAAAAAATTCTTTAAAGCTTGGTGTTTCTGATTTTAGCCCCACTTTGTATTTTAGAGCTGCAGTAGAACCTTAATTTTCAGAATTTCAATTAAAGAAATCTTTGGATTATTTGACCATTTGCATCTTTCTGAGCTGCAAGCCTGGCATCACCAATAGGTTTTATAAGAGAAATCAAAACTAATAAAACATTTTAGCTATTAGACTGCCTACACCCAAAAGAGTGTAGGCATGAAAAAACTCAATAATAATTACAAAAAAAATAAAAAATTAAGTATAAATAAGCAAAAATGAACCATAAATAAGAATTTTGTGAGCTGCCTTTCATAGAGTTCTCATCTCCCTCGCTTCTGCTTACATTGTGACAGTATCTGTGCTACCACACTATTTTTGAATACATTTTCAATGTTCAAAATGTTATGCATTATTTTGTTACTTAATTTGCTATTGTTTTGTGTTATTGTTTTCTTCTTCTCATGTCCATGGATACATGCACAGTAGGGTGGTTACAAAAACACCGACTTCCGAATTTCTTCGGGGGGACCCCCCTAAAATGTGACAATGGGCTAGAAAATAAGATTGGCAAAGTTTAAGCTCAATCGGATAATATTAAGACCCGCCTCATTGAGGTCAAAGTTCAGAAAAAAAGCGAAAAAACGTAGTTTTTTGCCCATTAACTCGGAACTATGCTTCCTAAAAATATAGTTCACATCTCATTTCATAGTAAATTTTATTGGCTTGAAGATAGATCTCCTAAACTTTTTTTACTAAAATTTCTAGAGCGAAATATCAACATTTTTTTCAGGTAAGGTTGAAGAACTCCCTGTAAAGTTAGCTTTCTAGCAAACTTGTAAAATCTTTTAATTATTCAATTAAAAAGGTTTTTTGAACTTTTTTTGGTGTTTTTCACTTTGTGCATCAATGAGTGTTCTTCAGTTAGAAGCATGGACGGATTTAAGGGGGCTCATGGGGGGCAGTGCCCCCCCCCAATTTTTTCAGGAAATTCCGTTTTTATATTGGAATATCATGTTTCCAAAGCCATCGGGGACATATTGCCCCCCTCAAGGTTTCCAGTGTGCCCCCCAGGGTCCACCACCTAAATCCGCCCATGGTTAGAAGTATTTTCAAAAGAATATGCAACAAATAATTAATTAAAAGTAGTAAAATTGGCAGTAAAAAAGAGAGAAACGTAAATGTGGGACATAACTTCAGGTAATCAAATATATTGAAGGAGATTAACATTTATTTAATTATAAAAACAATTTAATCAGTAGGATAAGTTGAAATAAATACAAACGAAATTTCAAACGAAAATAAAAGATAAGAAATAATATATTCAGTTTTTTAGATTTTTCTCTTGGTATTTTTCATTTTGTGCATTAAAAAGGCTTCACTTAGAGATATTTTCAAACAAATATGCTACAACATATAAGTTTAAGATTGTAAAATCAGGGGGGAAAGGCGAAGAGAAAGAAATTACAAAATGTGTTCTGGGTGGTAGCGTTTCCAGGTCTCCCTCTTGCTGAAGGCTTAACCCCACCACGGAGTATCATCGAGCCCCTAGAACTATTTTCTAGATATATTCGCCTTTAGTAGCCCCCAGAACTATTTTCCCGTTGCTCTATCTCTCTGTGACCAATGGGTTCAGGTTTTCTGAGATTCTAGGAAGTAGACTGCAGGTTTCGATTTACCGTTATCCGTGGGACTTGAATTTCCACGCCTGTTCTGCATCTAACTCTAGTGTGGAGTAGATTATCAATACCGGACCTACTTGACCAGGAGGAGTTCATATAAAAAAGCAAGACTCTCCCTTTCAAAAATAATTAAGTAAAAAGAAAGGAGAGGATCAAAAAACCTTTTACTGCTTTTCGCGTAGCGCGAGAGGCAAATAGCGACCTCGGCGAGGCGATTCGACCCCCTTGACCACCCACAGTCGGAAAAAACAGTGACGGAGGCTTGTTTATTGTAACTCGATACCGTGTGCTGACAGTCCTCTATAAGAATATTTATAGATTATATATAAGATTTGTAAAATTTTAGAGAATTGCAGAAAATATCTCATTACTCTATAGAAAACATTGAAGAATATTTTGAATTTTAACTTAAAATAAAGTTTCATTTGCAGTTCAGCCACTTGTTGTTAATTGGTATTATTTTTTCCAGATGTTTTCATTTTTGAATTTGTTCGGGTTGGTCCTTTTCCCTATTCTAGATATAAATTACTTCTTATGTTTTATTTTATTTTGTATATATTTCAACTTATCCTACTCATCAAATTGTTTTTATAATTAAATAAATGTTAATCTCCTTCAATATATTTGATTACCTGAAGTTATGTCCCACATTTACGTTTCTCTCTTTTTTACTGCCAATTTTACTACTTTTAATTAATTATTTGTTGCATATTCTTTTGAAAATACTTCTAACCATGGGCGGATTTAGGTGGTGGACCCTGGGGGGCACACTGGAAACCTTGAGGGGGGCAATATGTCCCCGATGGCTTTGGAAACATGATATTCCAATATAAAAACGGAATTTCCTGAAAAAATTGGGGGGGGGCACTGCCCCCCATGAGCCCCCTTAAATCCGTCCATGCTTCTAACTGAAGAACACTCATTGATGCACAAAGTGAAAAACACCAAAAAAAGTTCAAAAAACCTTTTTAATTGAATAATTAAAAGATTTTACAAGTTTGCTAGAAAGCTAACTTTACAGGGAGTTCTTCAACCTTACCTGAAAAAAATGTTGATATTTCGCTCTAGAAATTTTAGTAAAAAAGTTTAGGAGATCTATCTTCAAGCCAATAAAATTTACTATGAAATGAGATGTGAACTATATTTTTAGGAAGCATAGTTCCGAGTTAATGGGCAAAAAACTACGTTTTTTCGCTTTTTTTCTGAACTTTGACCTCAATGAGGCGGGTCTTAATATTATCCGATTGAGCTTAAACTTTGCCAATCTTATTTTCTAGCCCATTGTCACATTTTAGGGGGGTCCCCCCGAAGAAAATAGAGGGTCTCATGCAGGGTTGGCAAAAACCCGGGTTTTTTTGAAAAAACCCAAGTGGGTTGGGTTTTTTCGGGTTTTATCAATAAAACCCTGAAAAAACCCATATAAAACTGGGTTTTTTCGAAAAAAGTGTGGGTTTTTTCAAAATTAAGTGGTTTTCTCCTATAATGTAAGTGGGTTTTTTTCAAATTTTAGTGAGTTCTTTCTATGTTAAATGTGTTCTGTCAAAATAATGTCAGTTTTTCCACAGTTAAGTGGGTTTTTTCAAAGTTTTTATACTTTGAAAAAACCCACTGAAATTGTAAAAACACCCCTTATTTACTGAAACCTGGTTTAAATTTTGAAAAAACCCACTATAATTTTAAAAATATCCTAAACTTTGAAAAAACCCACTGAAATTTAAAAAATCTTCCTTATTTTTTATATCTAGTTTGAACTTTAAACGTCCTAAATTTTGAAAAAACCCCATTCTATAATGAAAAAACCCACTGAGAATGAAAGAACTTATTTAACATTTTTTTAAAACTCCCTGAAATTGAAAAAACACCATTTAATTTTTAAAACCTAGCTTAAATTTTGAAAAAACCCATCAAAATTTTAAAAATATCCTAAATTTAGAAAAAGAATCCCATTAAGTTTTGAAGGAACTGTCAAAATCTTGATTTTTCTTGAAAAAACCCAAAAAATGGGTCCAAAATGTTGGTTTTTTCACATGGGTTTTTTTGAAAAAACCCATTGGGTCCAACCCAATTGGGTCCAATCCAGCCAACCCTGGTCTCATGTAGTGGGTCCATTAGTGGGACTAGGCCAAGCTTTAGTGCTTTTGAGATGAGAGCTGGGCACTCGAAAATATGTTCTGGTGTAAGCGGCTGAGTCCTTGGGCAGTTTTTGCACTGTATATACGATCTTTTTATCAGGTTGGATTTTCATGCCCTTTTGAGATCTATAAATGACATACTTATTTTCGCTCTGACCTCCAGGTCCCAAAGGTGATGCTTCAGTCCTAGACCACCTGATATTGGCATTGAATCCTATGGTAAATTTGGGGTGGCTAAGGGTAAAAGGGTAAATCAAGGTTTAACTACTGTAATAATGAAATTTCAAGCAAAAATTTTAGTGCTCATTTGGTTGGTTGGTGTCGTGTCCAATTGTGCTAATTTCTTTTAAGTAATACCAACTTTCCTGCATTACCCTTTCAGACCTAGCCGCCACAAATTTCCCATTGGATTCAATGGTAATCTCAGGCGGCATAGGATTGAAACATCTTTGCCTACAGAACTTTCCCGTCAGAAAACCTTTTACTGTAAAACACAACAATCAACCATAAAATATTTTAATGTTTTTACATAAAGCATTTTTGTGCACATTAAAAGCACTAAATTTTAAAGTTATCGGGTTTTTTTACCTTTACAAATTATAAGGTAACTTATGAGATGGTTTATTTTAAGACCAGATAGTTTTTTTAAAAAAGCGTAAAAATCAAGTACAAAACATGTCAACCAAATAAACATGGTGGTGTAAAAAATGCTCCAGAGAACTCTCCTTTCATTACACACAGATATCCTTATCTGATTAAATGGGTTACTTTTTTATCTCCAAACTAGTTTATTTTAGAAGCCAGTAAGCCTGTAATAATGTTTGGCAGTACTAAAAATTTTAAAAGTGTTTTTATGATATTTGTTATAAAAATTAAAGTTTTAACTGCACTACTTAAATAATTAAAATTTGTATTTTTTACAATATAGGTAAATCTAAAAGATTACACTGTCAGAAAATTCTGCAATTTTATTTACTAACTTAATTTAATATAGTATGAAATTTATATTTTAAAATTTGATAGAAAATCTGAATATATAACTCAAGAGAGCCTTATGGAAAGTTTAAAAATCAACCAACAAATATTGTCTTTCAATAAATAACAATTTGCCAATCAAGATGAAGATTTTTGAGTAAATTTAACAGGGAGGTTTTTTTAATTTAATGTGTTTTATTTATATTAAATATATTGATTTTAAATAACATCCATGTATAAAAAGTAAAATAGTAATTTAATGACGAATTTTATCAGGAAACTTTATTAAAATCTCTTACATCCAGGCATAACTTTCCAAAAAGTCCATCACGAAAAGCTGATATAAAACATCGAGATGCTCGATGAAAGTCAGGGAACATTTTGTGGGAACCTATAAATAAAGAGAAATTTTTGTAATAGAGATATATACAGCACATAGGTAAAAGTATTTAAGAATAAAAATTTCTTCAAAACTTGTGTTGTAAAAACTCTTATAGTATAACTATATTAAGACTAGAACGATGGGACTTAGCCATATGCCTAGAAGGACGGAGAGGGCCTGGGAGGGCCTCGCAGATTTTTTGTTCAGATCATTATTTATACATCCCTAAACTAGAAATATCAACGAAATAACTTTGTAACAACATAGTGGAGACTTAAACATTACATTTTTATGGAACTTTTGTATTTTTAATGGGAAAAAATAACTGAATTAATTTATAATGAAATAAGTTGAAATTATATTTTACTTTCTTTGTTCAGATAATTGAATTTTAAGTAAATATATCAATTTTATAGAGTTATAAAAAACTAAACCATCGGCACAACAGCCCATAGTGGGCCAAGCCCTAAGATGCCCATCTTCGTTTTCTTGACCATGGGGCCTGGGGTGCTAGGCAAATGTCCTGGTTAGGTGGCCAGTCTAACGCGAGACCCCCAGTGTTTAGTTCCCAAGCACGCTTGGTCCTCATTTTATCAACCCACTGAAGGGTTTAAAGGCTGAGTGGACCTTGCCCAGCCCAGGACCCAGGAATTGAACACCAGACCTGTGGCTTGGGAGCGCGAAGCGCTATCTCTAAGCCACTGGGCTTCTTTATACAGATATAGCAAACTAAAATACACTTTTACAGTCAATGGACCCATAGTATTTTAAAAACTTCCTTTAATCATTCATATTTTGTATAATTTTGGGAACACTTAATTGAATTCCAAAGATTGCCATCTGAGTGCTTTTTCCACAAACTGCTTTAAAATTATTCCGAAATGCACTAAATTGTTTAGTTAAAACCTTACTTTTACACATCAAATTTAAATTTTTTTTCTGGGAGAGGTCCCCCATACCCCCAATGGTACCACAAGGGGATCTTGTCTGGAAAAGTGCCCCCCCTTGGAGCCGGGCTGGATCAGCGCCTGATAGGGTAGGGATTTTTTGACAGAAAGAGGAACATTTAAACATTGATCTAACAGGTTCAGCTAGGAAATAGTACAGTATTTTAGTTAAGAATCCCATAGTGTATTTGTTTTATATTAAATGATAATTACAGAATCTCTATGTTGATAATTATTTATTTCTAATTTGAAGCAAGAAGCTGAAGTAGATTATGCAAAAGGTAAGAGGAATCCATAGATTGTTTGGGAGAACACATCAATAATTTTTCGATTAAAGTAACAACTTCGATTTGAGAGGAATGATTATTTAATATTCACCTCATAGAAACTGAAACAAGTTGAAATACAATACGTACTAATAATTTATTTATTTAATAATTACATTATCAGAGCTTGGCAAAATTTTCATAATTATTAGGATGCATATTTAGTTAATTTCAAACAAGACTATTCAAACATTACAATTAAAACATAATCAGTTGACTTCACCTTAGAGATCTTATATCTATCCTTTGGAAGACTGGCCCCACTTTAAAGCCTAAGCATTTCAGTTTGAGTTGCTTTCAGCAATCGTAAGTGGGTACCCGGAAAGTTAGTGAAGTTTTCATCTAATTAATCTTGGGCATGTTTGCCAAGTTAAACCAAGATTTAATTCAAAATTAACAGATAGTTTGATAATCAATTAATTAATTCAATATGTAATGATCATTATGATAGATCAGTGTACAACAATTGCATAGTCAGAATAAAGATGAGAGAAACTCTATAATTAGATTATTAGATATAGTAAATAATTAAAATGTTAAGTTAAAAATGTTTAACTATTTAGATAAGAAAATCTAAATTTTTAAAAGCCTTACCATCTGTGGTTTTTCTTTTCATTACTAAATTTTTGTTCTTTGATAAGGAAAATAAAACAAGTCTAATGTCATCTGTGGGTTCTTTTAAATGGCAGAAGTCTACATACCTAAAAATTTTAAAAATATCATGAAAAAATTTTCTACAAACACATTATTATAATTTACATACGAAATAAAAAAACACCTAAGAGTTGTAAATAAAGTTAACATAAATCCTTAGAAGAGTAAAATAGTTTAACTAACAAAACTTTAAAATATAAAATAGTTGAAATAAAATTGTTTGATGATAATTCACTTTAAAGCCAGGAAAATAAAATTATTCACTATTATTTGAAAAAGAATTGATATTATAAAGTTACACTTACACAAACTGTTTTTCTTTGTTTAACCAGTATAATAAATAGTCAGACATAAGTTCTTCTCCAACTAAATTGTCTTTTAGAATGTCTGTGTACAAATATAAATAAAGTTTATTATTTTGTAAAAATAATTCATAAAAAATTTTTCTTTAGAACACAAGATTTAAAACCTAGATGAATGATGTGCAAGATGTTGTAAAAATGTTAACAAAAGACAACACAACAAAAGAAAGTTATAGCAACTTTAAGCCAATTTTGTTTTATTATGGGCCCCAACATTGTTTGAGAAACTCTGACGCAGGTGGTGTTTCCAAGCCCCAATGTTTTGAAAATTTTTGTTTAATTTATCTTTATTAATTATTTAGTATAAATTATTTTTACTTTATGTACTTCAAAAAAGTAAGAAAATTTTGGCGCTATATTACAACCGGGTGATACTCTTTTTGGCGAATTTTTTGTCAATACTCTTAGAATCATAATACATTCATCTCCTGGGTTGCTAGAAAATGAATTATTGCCTTAGTTGGCCACAATAAAATAAGAAGTGGCACCTGGTTGTAGTATAATGAAACTGCAAATTTTTATAATTGGAAAAACTAAAACTTATAAAAACAGTTGGGTTCTTTTCACAAGTGAACTTTTTGAATCAAAAACCCATTGGGTTTAACTCATCTAAACCTGGCCATAATAATGGTACACAGTAAACACCCTTTACATTTTGCTAAAGAGTATTTTAGTACACTCCTTCCCCAGACCTTAAAAAGTAATGACAGTTACAATTTCGGATGCATCATTTTAATCCTTAGAATTTTTTGGGTCTTTAAGTATTATCCCGTACACCATTTAGTGGCTAACTAATTCAGCAGGACAGATATAGAACAATCAATGAGCTTCGATAAGGTTTTTTAATTTAGCAGCACAATCGACAGGAAACTTTCTTTGTTTTTAAAAAGTTGGTTAAGATTTACACAGTTTTGACAGGAAAATATCGGGATTAACTCAAAAAAGTCCCAATTAGATGTGTTACCAAAATGAATTTTTAAAATCATTGGCTAACCAGAAAACCAGCTAACCCTGGTTTTTTTAGTTTTCTTTTTAATATAAACTTTTTTCTAACAATTTAAAATTGTATGAAATTTACAAATCATCTATATTGACTCATATCTTTTATTCTATTTACTATGATATTTTTAAAAATAATGATCATCTTCTAGGAACTACTTTTTGCATATGGACAACGAACTAAAATATGCGATTGAAAAATAAGAAATAAAAGGGTTTTTTTTTCAGATATATTTTTTTCCTTAAAATATTTTACAATGGAGAGTAAGTTCTAATGCACATTACTGTTATTGCTTTATTACATAAAAATGTTAAGAATCTCACATCATTGAAACTCTAAGAAAAGAAAACATTTTATGTACTTACTACAGAGAGCAAGCTTTAAACCAGTTTCTAAATTTCCAATTGAAGGTTGAATTATCCCAGGTGTGTCAAAAAGATAAACAAGTGGTTTTTCACAAATCTTTAAAAAAAGAGCTTATTAATTAAAGTGCAATGATAAATTTAAAATTAGTCAAAATAACTAATTTTTTATTTCAAAGTCATTATAATATAACTCTTATTTACAGCTATAATTATAATAACATATATAAATTACCTTAATTTTTTCTAAAACAGATTTTGTGATCCCAGGTTCAGCACCAACATGTGAAGCTTTTTCTATCAGAAAATTAGAGTTAAAAAAGATTAATATGAGTGAACTTAAACAGCACAGTATAGAGAGAGAGCAGGGTTCCCCAAACTGTTTCATGCATCGACCCCTAGTAAGTATTTTACCTAGGCCATCGACCCCCTTTCAAAAATCCGACTAAATTCTTTAAGTAAAATTATTTATGAATGAAAATCTAACTTAAATTTTACAGCCAGTTTCATTCACTAGTAATGTAACAGTTCAATCTGGATTATTCATAGGTGAACCAAATAAGCAATTGACCACCAAATAAGCATTCATCTTTCAAAACTTTGAAATAAAAAATGAAAATTCAGATGGCTTAACCAGCCTCAACCAAATAAGAGCTGGTAAATGCCAGCAGTAAAGACTCTGTAATCTTCATAACTTCAGGAAAGTCTTTCCTTATCCGTGCTACGTTCCAAAACTTAGAATACCCCAAGGAATCGAACCAGGACTTTAATTACAGGTCTTCTTTAATTTCAATTATTTCTGCTTGGAGGGAAAAATCAAATTTACTGATGTTACAATCAAACGGATTGATAACCCAAGAAGGAATGTTAATGAATTCAAGGTCTTTGTACCTTATGTCCTATCCTTAAGGTTTTTCAAGTATTCTGTATACAAGGAAACGTGTCACCCTAAAACAATGAAGTATCCTCCTACACCACCATTTTATTAAGGTTTTCAGAGTAACAGAGGTATCTTCTATTTTAAGTTGCTGGAAAAGATTGAGTTTTGATCTGAATCCAAGCACAATTGTCTGAGCCTGAATAAGATTAATATCATTGCCTTGTAGTTGTTTTTGTATTGAAATGAGAGAATATATCAGCCAAATAAAATACATGCTGTCTTACTTCCTGTAGTTTGGATCCATGAGGTTGGTCCCCATGTAAGTAAGTAAAAACTCAACCACTGACTTAATCGGTATGATATAAATCATCGGTATGATATAAATGTTTTCATATGGAACTGGAGAGCCGCAACTTTACATCAAAAGAGCCACAGGTTGCGAACCCCTGGTATAGAGTATACTTATTTATTTATAAACTTACTTTTATTTAAGTGAGTGTTTCTTAATCGATTTATGAGTGAAGACTTCCCGACATTAGGTATTCCAATAATCATGAGGTTAATAGACGTTGTCTACAATAAAAAAGGGAAAAAAGAAAATTAATTAAATTATTTTAGATACCACTTGTACAGTTAAAATCAAACATGTTTAAAATTCCATTAATGATAAAATTCATACTGTAGGATTCAGATGTAAAACACAATTTATATTTTTGTGAGATTTACCTTTTGTGAATTAGACATTTGTTAATTATGTACACAAACTTCAACTGCATACAATGATGTAAGAACATAATTTACCTTAAGATCATGGTATGTTTTCATTCAAATGATAAGGTGAGGGCAGGACTATTATGTAATTGAAGTTATGTAAATAAGAAGAGCAATTAAGTACCAGTGCAAATTAAAAAAGCTTTCAACCATTTGGTAAGATTTTCTGCTGCCTGCACTATCCTATTACAAGGTGTATGCATCAAATATTCTGTGTGATAAGTTCTCCCCCTATATGTATTGCTCTTAATTATTTTTAGATTGTTGTGTTACTACATGCATAAAAATGCCAATAAATCCAATTAATGGAATTTGTGCCCAGATACTCCACAAATAGTGGAAAAAACTATTTGTTATTTAGTACAGCCCTGAAGTTACTTTTTAGCATTTTTTTCTTTTTGAGGAGTCGTTAACTGCTGAATAAGCCAGTTAAAATATGCTTTCATGATTTTAAAGGGAAATATTACATAAAAACTTTAAAATGGTTTCTTTTGAGATCCAAGCATAACAAATACAAAGAAAAATCTTACATTTCCTCGGTTATATTGTTCAGATTCCTCCACCAATTCAATTACTTTAGGAAGGACCTGTAGATACAAAAACAAATAAGTCAATCAATACTGCTCTTAATAATTAGGCTAAACAAGTAAATTTTCAATAACAGAGGTTCCCTAGAATTAAGGAGAAAGGGGTGTGATAAAGGTGAAAAACCACTGATTTCAATGTTATTTGCTAGTAAAATTAGTATTTTTGAAAAAAATCTTAACTTATGATGAAGTGGGTTGCATTAGATTCTGCATATAAAAAGTAGGCCCCAATGATCAAAAGTTTGGGAACCCCTGGCATCAGGTAAAAAATTTAAATAAAATTAATCAGCTTGCAGCAGTGGCGAATCCAGGATTTTTGTCTGGGGGGGGCTGAGCTTCAGAAATAACTTAATTGCTATTAGCTGTTAAAATATCATATGTAAGTAACTGACGGGGGAGGGGGGTTGCCAGTGCCGTAGCTAGAATTGGGGGGTTACTCGACATCTTTTCTGAGGTCTCACCTTTAGAAATACTAAGTTTTAGGTGAGATGAATTCGTAACGTTTTTATTTTGGTGCCCTAAATTTCAAAATTGTGTAAAAATGTCAACTCGAAGTAAAAGGGGGGTCTGGGGGTCCTCCCCCAGAAAATTTTGGAAATTTTCCCATCAAAATAGTGTTTTAGCTCATTTTGAAGCCCTTTAAGTTTCACCCAAAGAGCACCACTCGTAAGCGGCAGAATTTTCAACGAAAAACAGTTTATGGTATTATGAATGGTAAAATTTCTATGGGGTTTAGGAGTTCCTATTCCAGAAATTTTTTTAAATTTTGCCTCTAAAAGTGTCATTTTTACTCATGTTGAGACACTTTAGGACACATAAAAGAGGATCATTCTTTGTAAATCCCTAAAGTTTCAAGGAAAAACTGACTTATTAGATTTCAAAATTTCGAGGGGGTTTGGGGGTCGTCCCCCAGAAAATTTTGGAATTTTACCCTTAAAAGTAGGATTCTGATTCATTTTGAGACCCTTTGCAGGGACTAATGCTGGCCAATCTAGGTACCGTTTATCGACACCTTCACAAAAAATATACTCGCAAAAACGATACCTTCACAAAAAATGTACTCGCAAAAACGGCCCTTTCACAAAAATTCTAAAATTATTTTTTAATGACAGACAAATTGTTTATGGTTTAATTAGTCTTTAAATTGCTATAAAACTGTAGCAACAAGTAATTTAATGCTGTTTTCATTAATTTTATAGTTCCCCTTCAGAAAACTTATAAAAAATGTCACAATAATGAAAAAGCTTTTTCAATTTTTCACAAAAATTAAAAGGATGTGTAAGTTTTTCACAATGGGGGTTAAGTTTAAAATCCTGGATTAGTCCCTGCTTGGGTAACACCACCGAATATCCGCAACGTGTTGATATTTCTTTTTTGGCTTTACTGCTATTACCAAAACTTGAATGTCTTATTCCTGGGGGGGGCTGCAGCCCCACAGCCCCCCCTCTGGATTCGCCACTGGCTTGCAGCATCACAACAAACACCATTTTAAAGTTGTTGACTTAGCTCATTGTTTTCACCTTATACCATATATCTAGTTCTAAAAGTTTCTACTATTACAAAATATCTAGAAGGCTTAATCTTTAATAAGCCTATACAGGCTTCCCAATAAATATTTTGAAAACTTTCAAGCTATTTTTAACTTCTACTTCAAGTAGAATATAAAAATGAGACAATTCGGAAAAAAATTTTAAATATTCACTTATTTTTACCCAATTCACGGTTTCTTAAATCTTGTTTGTTTGTAGTTTAATTCACTTTAATCTAAAACTGACACACATATTATAATTTAAAATCAAATATATTAGTAAGGGTGAAAGATACTTTACCAGTTTTGTGGACCTCATGTTAGCTTCTTTGGAATTTGTGAACATAATGTTTTGAATGTTCTCTCTTTTTAAAGATTCAATTATTTTGTCTTTATGAGACATATCAATCAAATCACATTTATTTAACACTAAAATATGAGGCTTGACAGCTGTAAGCATACTATAAAAGTGAGGATTTCGTCCACTGATAGGAATGTGATAAAGTTAAGAAAATTCAGAATCAGTATAAAAGAAATAAAAAACTTTCTGCAAAATTATATCAATTTGGATGAATAGCTTTAATAATAATAAAAGACATGAATAGGATATTTAATATAGATAAGATAAACTTCCAGTTTTTTAACCCTCCGTCGGTCGCAATATTAAACTGACGTGTTCGGTCGCAATGTGCCAAAACGCACAATCGAAAGAATCGCAATTATCTACCTTTTAATTTTAATGATAGAGTCTTAAAAACAATAAAATATATTCATAGTATTATTCAGACATAAAAAAATTGATATTTGTTTTAAATAATTAAGAACAAAAATTAAAAATAGCATAAAATTAAACTTACATCATAGGGATAAATAATTCAATATTTTAGTCAAAAAATATACTTAATGATGTGAAACCTGAGGGATAATTAATACTAAATTATTGTTTTTGAACTCATGCCCAGGTAACAACCATTCACAAACAAAAATTTTACAGGTAATACTTGCAGGTCCCCTAGACTGGGCAAATTGGAGGCTGACAGTCCCTGTAGCTATTGTAAAACAACTCCAAAATACATTATTTTAGTTATCAGGGCTCCCAGCAGACATTTGGTTTGTCTTTAGGGAAAAAAGAGACCTAAAATCTTAAAAAAAGAGGAAAAAGAGACCAAATTTTAGGTCAAAATTAAACGCGATGCATTTTTTTAGTGTTTGATTCGCCCATGAATTAAAATGTCAACCTGCTAATGTTAACCAGCTCAATTAAAATGTTACCTTATTGATATAAATTGATCAATAAAACATGCATATACAGGGTTCATACTCTAAAATAGTAAATTAAAAAAACAGGAGGTGACGAATAACAACTCACTCAATTCTGTCGAAACAGGAAAAAGTACAGATAATTTAGAAAAGAATAAAGAATTGCAAGAGATTAAAATTTCACATTTAACTGGACTTTTTTAATTAAAAAATAACCCCCACACAATTTCAACACATCTCTTTTAATCTTGAATATTTTTTAAGAGTGATAGATTTTAGGAGTTTTAAGGGACCTTAGGAAAAAAGTTGAGATTTTCAGTATTTTCTCAGGAATTTAAGGAGACTTACAAACCATGTGCATGTTATCCAGCAAATGTATTGAAAAAAAATTCCAGATGGTAGCTCTTAATCAGTCTTTTCTTTCTTACTAATATGTTATTCTTGTTGATTTTAATTTTCCAAATGTACTTTAAATACATTTTATTATAGTTAGTTAATTTGATAAACAATATAATTATTTGTTTAGTAATTAGGATAAAACTTTCTTTCCGAATCTGTCGCACGAGCATATTGCGGTGCTGCGCCCAATGTCAATGATGGCATTAGCTCCGCAACCTCCCACAGAACCTCCGCGGAGATGAAACAAATGCTATATCGATTAACAAAAGTTGCATTAAAAACGTGAGGTAACGGCGAATCGTCGCGGTATTTATCGCTTATCTACTCGGCAAGTTTCGATTCTCAGAATCAGTTAAAAAGATACTTTTTAAATCGAAATCAATCGCCTCATTAATTATGCAAAACAATGCTAAATCATTAAAATAATAAGCCATACAGAAAGCCTTTTGCTCAAGATCTAGTATTTTTTTTATCAACAAGTACTATTTTAAATAATAATGCTCTGTCAGAAATATTTAAATGCATACCTTCCAATAATGGCAGCTCATTAAACGAAATTCGTCTTTTCGCAATCTTTTTTAATCGTCGAAATTTTTAATGGAGTATCTAAATATTAAAGGGTAATTAGAAGCTGAGAATCTTAATAACATAAAATCATAAATATTTTTTAATTATGTGCAGCAGATTTTGTTAATAATCATATTAAACATAATGATTAAGACGCATAATCTCGCTCAGTTCCGTACAGAAGAGTTAGTTGTACAATAAAAAAATCATGGCCTAGGAAATTCGAACTTAAGAAACCACTGGCAGGGACTTGAATAATATCGATTTAATCATTAAACCGGTTTTATGATGAACATTAAATCGGTTTAATAAATTAATATATCGCCCAGTCCTATTCCAGATCCATTCGTAACGCCGTAAAACTAAACGAAAATTCGAAAATTTTACGGATAGCTATGAATTAAATTATGCACAGCGATTGTTGTGTAAGTTCTTAACAAACTCTACAACCACAGCATTCAAACAAAAGAAAATTTCGACACGTTGTCCCATCCACATCCAATCGAGTCTTGAGTGGCCCCGTGTTTCCCGCTTTGTGGTGACGTAACGGAACTTCAACCAATCAGAGGAAAACATCCTAACGTTTTTGCCACAAAAGGCTCGCTAAGGGTCATGACAGACCGGACTTCTTATAGCAGTCGCTCCAATAACTCACACTGTCAATGGGAGGAGCGATAAGGGGAGGAGAGGAGGGGACGATGTAGTAGATTATTCCTGCAGCGGAGGAAAACGGGTGTCATCTTTTATCATCAGGAGTTATCTACTATATCGCCCCCTCGAGTCCACTCCGATCGCCCCTCCTCCTGGTACTATCTTAATCGTTTTTTAATGGTGATGGATCGATGTCACGTCTTATGAACGCCAGGTATGACACAAGCCTAAGGCCGAGCTAACTAGCCGAGTATTGCGAAATCCTGTATTTTGGGAATTACACTTTAGGGTTGCACTAGCTTGTCTTCCGTTGTTACGCGGTTGAAAACCGGTTTTCTCTGCCAGGTTTGGCGATTTTTCGCCTCTAGCAGAGATAAAAGATTTTCTCAGACAGATAAAAACTGAAAATTTGATTTTTTTCGGAATTTTTCAAAAGTGAAATCTAGAAATCGCTGAAAAAGAGGAAAAAGAGACCTTGACTGTGAAAAAGAGACTTTTAGAGACCTGAGATGAAAAAAGAGACTTTTAGGGAAAAAAGAGACCTGCTGGGAGCCCTGAGTTATAAACTGTGAATTTACAGGTAGTAAACGTAGATTTGCATATTGCACAACATTGTTTTTGGCGAGGTAAGTGTATAAGGTACGATTTTGTAAGTGTATGTTCAACCGCAATAAATCAAAAATAATTAGAAAAATTACACACATATTTAGGAAAATTTAATAATATTGACATGTAAACACTCATAAAAGAAATAAATAAGCATCTGGGATTCCAAAAATTAATATTACATACCCTAAAGAACTGAAACACAATCGGTCGCAATGTTTCAAACAGTGAAAATATGGTGAAAACCAAACTAAACAAAGCGCGCGAATTTAATGAATTGGTTGGCGCCATACATCCGAAAGATAGGGGACTACCAGGAATTTCAGATTTCTAACCCCCAAAATAACGAAAACGCGAACGAAAATGTATGAGGTGTGCGAAAAAGTACAGTTGCGACCGACGGAGGGTTAATTATAAGAACATGTAGCTAATAGTATTGGTCCTTTCATAAAGAGAACAAAATTCAGATTTTTATAAGTGGTTTAAAATTTTTATGTAGCATTTTACTTAATATTACAAAATTATAGAAGGGAAGGTAAAAGACCCTTCTAGGATAGGATGCAAAAAGTAATTTTACTTTCAATATTTTTCCACTGTATTCACTACTTCTTAAAAGTAAGGACTTAGATGATTAATTTAAGTACTTGATAAGCCATTTAGTAAGGAACAAGTTAACTGAGGAGTTATTAAAGAATGTGTAAACCCTGAAAATATAATAACTTTAAAAATTTATAGGCCTTGTGTTGTGACCGCTTAAAATCCACTTATGATATTCATTAAGACATTAAACTTAAATTATACACAATTAAAAGGCAACAAACAAAAGGATATTCTGGCATCATGCACTTCCAAGAAACAGTCCACAATAGCTAATTTTGCTTGCATTTGTTTCATTCCTAAGAAAGATGAGAAAAATAAATAATGTAGAACAGCGGTTCTTTAACTTTCAATCGCTGCGCCCCCCCCTCTAAGTAAAAGCCAGACAACGTGGAGCCCAAGATTTTTTACTCCGCGATATTCCTAAGGTACCCCCTAAGGAGGTCATTTATACGTTGCGTTAAAATGTAGTATTTAATATACATTCCACATTATGTTAAAATTTTACAATTACTCCAGTGATAATAGGGGGTCTGAGGTCCACCCCAGAAAAATTTTGAAAATTTGTCTCAAAAAGTTGTGTTTTAGCTCATTTAGAGACATTTTTGGTTACAACCAAAGTGAACAGCTCTTTGAAATCCACTGAATTATCAGAGAAAAAAATTTAGAAACATATTTTAAAATTTCGGGGGTCTGGGGGTCCTCCACCAGAAAATTTTCCTAAAGTTGCTCCTTTTAAATGTTTTATGTAATTTTGAAGCTCTTTGGGGGACACCCAAACGTTACTCGAGTTATATCCTAGGGTTTCTCACGGACCCCTTAGGAAGGATCTGGGGACCCCCGTGGGTCCACGGATCAAAGTTTAAACCCCGCTGGATGTAGAGCAATGAATATGTTACTTAAGTCAATTATGTGTAAATTATCAGTTCACTTGCCTTTGTACATATGACCAGGATACCAGGATGAAGTAGGAGCATGCTGTATGTGACTGACAAATTTCTGTCGGAAGCCTTGAGAGCTAAATTGGCGGTATAAAATAGTGTGCATTTTAAAATAAATTATAAATACAACTTTAAACACGATCAAAAACAAGTAGATCCCACGAGAACAGTGTGTTAAATGAAACTTTCGAAATAAATTTCGACAGTATGCAAGTAATCATAGTGTACAGCTCTCACATGTAAACTAATCCCGGCTCTTAAATGTAAACAAATACAAAACAGTGAGTTGAGTATTGATGCCCACATTTTTAATGTTTTACTTTAGCATTATGGAAAAAATGAATTTTAGGGGGAAAAATACAATATCCATCTGTTAAAAAAGATACATACCGAATTTTTTATTTCAATATATTTTATTATTAATTATTAGGTGTTTTGAGTAAAGAAGAAGATGTAAGTTCCTTATTGGTGAAAGTGAAATGGACTTGGAATAAACACTTTGACTTCAACTCTGACAAGGGTCAAAATAACAACAATGGCAACCACAGGTGCACTCAAAAAATCTACCCAACTTACTGGATTAGTTGTGTCAAAACACCCCCATCGAGTATTAAATGGTTTATATAGTAAAATATTAAGAGCCTTGGAGAATATTCCTAAGGAATCTGCCTACCGCATGCACACAGAAAAAGTTGTGCAAGAACGACTCATGTACGTAGCTTCGGAACCTGATGTAGCGAAACTTGAAGAAAAAATAAATGGTGGCCAAGTTGAAGAACTAATTGTCCAAGCTGATAAGGAGCTCATGCTTGTTAGAAAAATGATTACATGGAAGCCTTGGCAACCTCTGCAAACAGAAGCCCCCAAAAACCAGTGGAAGTGGCCCCTGTAAGACTAATTCTTCATTAACTATTATGTAACAAGATTGAAATAACTCATGTATCTGCAATAGTCAGCTATGTATTTAAGGTTTAGTAAAATTGTAAACTGTTTTCAGTGTTCTAGTGTATTATTTTGTGTTTAATCTTAGTGTCCTTAAGGGCAATAGGTATATTCTGTAGTTTTAAAACTTAAGGGGCCCTATATTTCTGCGTATAAACCGATGGTATACGTCTTTTGGTTTCTATTTTGAGAATGGTACCACTCTTGCTAATGCAAATAAGACTTTAGATCCACTCTCACTTGGACCTGGAAAAAGTGCCCGTACCTACAAACTTGGTTCGGGGGAAGCCCATGCCAGCTCCATAGGAGCAATACATAAGGTTTGGATAAATTTGATTAGGTTCGGGAAAGGTTACAACTTTTTCCAGGTCTGCTCTCACTAATGCAAAAGTAAGACTTCAGGGTTGCAATGGAAACTAGCGATCCTCCTGCTTCTCTGGCGGGTTTGCCGTATGATTAGATGTTGTCAAAAGTGGTGCCGGTCTTGAAATTTTTATTTGAAAACTCAAAATTCGCACTCGAACTTGGTTAAAATTTAAAAGTACCACCTTTTCACCCAAGGGTCACTAAATGGTCCATTAAGAACGGCAGCAGCAACCAAACTACTTGCATTGAAATCCATTAGTATTCAAAGAAAAACATCAAAATTCTCTCACATTTACTTCATACTTATACTTTTTGGCTGGTATAGACAATCAAAGCCACGAATGCTGAATATATCCGATCCGGCGATCTAGGATCAGCGAAAATTTTGTGTAAAAGTATATTATTGAATTCAATTTCAGGTCAGTAATCAAAATTTAAGTGGCGATTTTTACCTTCACCACAAATCTAAGGTTCCTTATCGTTTTGCGTTTTCAATCGTTACTACTTGTAAATATGAATCAGATTTTTATCACTTTAAAATTTGGGGGAAATTTTGTATTGATTTGGGGAAATCTTGGAAGTAAAAACATTCTGCATCCCTGATCAAAGCTGGGTCATTATTTATTATGTAGCATTGGCGTAAGTACACAGTAATCACGAGGGGCTTCTGCTAAAAATTTAATTCCTTTAGTAATATTTTAAAACTCTTCAGTTCTGCATATAAGCCAAAACCCTACTTTTGAATATGAAAATTTTCCAAAAATACTCATATATAATGTACTGAAATATACGAGTATTATTGGTGTATCTATACTATTTAATTTACAGCTTATTAAAGGCCAACTGCTAAGCATGGTGTTGTAGATGTGGCTTATTTTACTAAATGACAACATTTCTTGGCAGTGGAGAAATAGGCAGAGAGCAAAAAAAGTAGTTCCCAGCGTTATGTTCGAGTGCATTTAGGCACTCAACTTAATAATTATATTTAGTTTGTTAATCCCACACAATGTAGTGGTTTTTAGCCATCATTTTTGCAAAAAGTCCTACATTTTTACGAGGGGCTTGGAGTAGTACATTTATTAAGTTGAAAGCGACAGCCAATAAATTCCCCCTAGCAGTTTGCGATATTCCGGTATTTGAAGTTGGTGCTATACTGCAAATTATTCAATATTTCTTCAATCAATCTTTATTTGATTCTTTTTTTTCTTTTCGAGTACACTCGAATGCTTAGAACCTGACTGGTTGTTTATATTTTGTTCTTTCTTTGTTTTTTTGCCTGACATTTTTTGGTACTTATGTATTACGCCGTTGATCGTTCAGCAGCCGTTAAATTCAACGGTACAGCCATAGAAAAGTCAATAGGATTTGATAACATTTTCGGCACGGTCGACGGCTTAATACGTAAGAAACAAGAACCCATTTTTTTATTAGTTTTTATCCCGAATCACACAAGGCTTACGGAAGCTTCGCCCTGTTATCAAACAGACTCTCTGTTAGCTCAGTTTTCTTCTGCAGGGTTCGTGACATCACTGACAAGAAAAGTTGTTATTTAGTATGTGGTGGACTTGTTGATTGTTTACATGTAATTTGAAGTCTTGCATTGACAATGAAATCTCTGCCAAGAAAACATTTTGACCTGTATAATGGTAAATCCGTAAAATATGTGCCTTTTGGGAGCTTTTTTCTTGCTAGTGCTAGTATTGGAGGGATAATACTTCAATTTTCATACAGCTAAGTTGCTAACAACAGCATCTTTGTTACTTATAATGATGTTTGGCCTGGATTCATTTGGAGTTTCCAAATTTACAGAATTTGAGTTTCTGATTAGGTAAAAAAATAGTATTTTAAAGGGAGAAACGAAGTGAACCTTGCTTTTTTCTAAATGAAGGGATAAATAGTTGTGGATCAGTAATCACTCAATACAAGACTGCCTTTTAGAAGCTGACTGGCTCAAGGGGGTCCTTATTGTTTTATTAGTGATGTAGTTGATGGAGGGTATTCTTCTGTATAATATTTAGTTTAAAAATTTTAAGTATTTGAAAGCAGATTTCATTTTTCAACTGACAATTGTTTATTTAGTGGTGCCAACTAGGGAGATAATG
Organism: Tetragnatha versicolor; assembly: GCA_024610705.1. Taxonomy (NCBI): domain Eukaryota; kingdom Metazoa; phylum Arthropoda; class Arachnida; order Araneae; family Tetragnathidae; genus Tetragnatha; species Tetragnatha versicolor. The sequence goes on from JANDEH010000001.1 coordinate 63,462,245, forward strand.
TAATTTTAGCAATCCAGCAGGTATTCTGAGTATTAGATTATAGTACTAAGAATAGTTGCACCCGGTTGTAACTTAGTTTTGCATACTAGCTCTATCATTTATGGCACTTGTCAATCAATTATAGAAAATATCTCAATAATTTTCTTGGACTAATTATGATATGCATATATGAAGGTATGTATAGACATTTTTTTCCTCTAAGTTAAGGTTATAACTCTCTGTATAACCTTGCATCATAAAGCAAAACAACCCCGAGAAAAGGTAAAGTTAATCCCCTTACTACAAGTTTTCTCAAAATCTTGAGAGCTATAAAACCTACCTGAATTTTCTTCAAAATATGACTTTAACCCAATGACACAGAAAAATTTTGAAAATTAGTTCTTAAGTAGTGTTTTATTTAGCTCATATTGAGACATTTTGGGTCACTACATTTTGAGAATTTTAAAGAAAAAATAGTTTACAGGGTGCAGGGGTTCATATATAAGAAAAGTGGGTCAGTTTTAGGACCCTTCACAAAATTCTACTTTTCAAAAAGGGATCCTTTACAAAATTCCATTTCCTAAAAATGGACTATTCACAAAAGTTAAAGAACCAAAAAATGGTTTTAAAATTGGAAAAATTGTCTTCAGTAGTGTTTTTATTATGTTGGAATGGAATTTACCAGTTTTGGACCCATTCCATAAGTTGTGATTGTACTGTCTCATTTTCACAAAATTCCATTTGACTTTCATAAAACAGGATCCTGGCAGAAAATTCTGGTTGAACCCCTGGGGTGTCTCCCAGGGTCATGGAAGTAAGGTCTGCCCCTGAGGTGACCCTGGAGAATCCATTCAGATTACTTACAGCGCTCTAGCTGGAAAATAAAAAAGTTAAAAATTTAATTAAAAAAATAAAGGAGATAGAGAGCAAAAACCTCAGTGAGAGTATTGTTGCCACCGTTATGAATAACTCCCTGAAAAAAATCTCATGAATATATCGCGAATATTCACGGAGATATTAGCATGTGAAAATAGAACTGTTTCAGGCATCAAAAAAAGAAAAAGTTCGTAAATGTGCAAGTTTAAAAATTTTTTTTATTAAATTTTGTTATTTTAACTGAAAAACTTTATTTAACTGAACTAACATATTTTAAACTGGAAAGTAGATACGATATGTGGTTTTATATCACGTGGGCGGCTTGTTCATAGAGCTGCAGCGCTCCCAATCAAAATTTCAATATTTTTAAACTTTTTAAGTTAATTAAAAAATGACCTCTTTTTCCCCTTATGAAATATACGAAACAAGGTATCAAAACTGTTGAAAGGATCGGGAGTGACTTCCCGACCGTCGGGTAACCGTTGTGCGCATGCTCGGGTTAAAGGCGTGGTTTTAAAATATTTAGGATTGTGGTAAACGTGGCCCCGATGGGGGAAAGGTAGCGCGTCTGCCTGGCGTGTGGAAGGTCGTGGGTTCGAACCCGGTTATTATTTTTCAGTAAATTTAATTTAAATTTTTATAAATTCCATTAAAAATTGCAAGAATTAATTGCTCTTGTTTAACAGTCACTCCTTATTTAATTAAATTCATTGTGGTTTTTTAAATGTTTTACTTAGTCTAATTTTTTAAAAAAATAATTTAAATTATTAATTTATTGAAAATAAAATTATTTCGCTAAAATATTTTATAGAAACAGCAAGAATCAGGTCCACATGGATGCGCATTGCTAATAAAGTATAAAAATCTTGCAGGGATTGTGAAATACAGTACGAAACAATACGTCGGTCGCCATGGCCGTGGGACTTGCCGTCCGTCGTACGACGGTCGGCTAGCAACAGCCGTTGAGATCATTAGCTTTATCATATCAAATCAATATATCTAGAATTTAGCTCACGAATCTGCAAAGGAGGAGATGTGCTGATGTCTCAGCTGCCCTTACCTAGGTGCCATATTAAATCTTATGTTTTATTTCATGAACATCTATGGAAAAAAATAATCTTCCCTCGTGAGTGATATGTTCCGCTTTTTTATATTGCACAACCTGGTCCCATTAAATAAGTGTGAAATCAAATTTCTATATTGTTTCTACCTCTTCCATTTGACTTTTTTTGGCCATTGTTGTTTAATAGAAATAGTGCAGTATGGAAATGCATTCTCATGAATTGAGTTCTGTTTGCTGTGACTGCATGTAAGTAAACTTTAACCCTTTAACGGGCCTAAGCGGTACATTTTCAAAATTCAAATTTAATGCCATAATTGGAGAAAATAAGCTTGTTAAAGATAAAAAAAAGCAGCTTTTAATTTTTTTTCTATATTATTTTACCTTATAAAAGGGGTGGTAATATATTTACCACCACCCAATAGAAGCTTTGATATTTTACTGATTAAAACAATAGATAAACCCCCAAAAACACAAATGAGCATGTTTTTTTAAACAATTTATTCTGGATTAAAATAGATGACTTATACAGAATACATCAATCCCCCATAAATTTTATATAGGGAAAAATATCACATTTTTTGATGAAATGATGCAAAACATGGTGGTAACTGGTAATTTCAATTGCATCCTCACTGTTGTTCATGATATCTAAAAAAAAATATTTGTAATGTTCATATATTTCAGCGTTAGTTATATTATTAGCATAATTTATATAAGAAAATTACCAGTATTTTGAAAATCATCTTCAGCATCTCCTTCCTCTTCAGAATCATCAGGCAGAGCAAAATAAAACGCAAGAGCCTCATCTGTGTTCAATTTTTTCTTCTTACTCAATGTATTCATCTAAAATATTATTTATTACACATATTGAGTAAATATTTTCGATTTCAATAAAACATATATAATATTTCCTAAGCATACACTGAATTTCAAATTTTAAAATTCTAATCATAAAAATAATTCTAAATAAACGCTAAAATTCATTTAGATATTTTTAGAGCAAAAAATCAGTACTAAAGCGATAAAATAAAGTATAAGAATATATATGCACTTTTTAAATTGAGAGAAATTAGAAAAAAATGCTATTTTCAAATACAATATATCAGTAAAGCTGTGCTGTAAGTAAGGCGGTGGTAAATAAATTACCACCTGTAAAATCACAAAGCAGGCAATGGTAAATATGTTACCACCAAGTACAAACACATTACAATTATAATATTTTGCTTTGCATTATTTTTCAAAACATCTTACACTTATCTATCTTACACTTGAGATACACAAAACATAAATTTTTAACTTCTAACGTATTTTTCTATTTATTTATACATTGAGATGGAAAAAAACACATGCTTACCTTCTCCATTTTGCTTGCAAACTGAGTGAAAGTGAAGTTTCAGACTAGGCCGTCTATCTCAAGCCATCTTCCAACCTAGAGGACCGTTCCATTTTATTCGCGGGTGGGGAAGGTAGATACGTAGTATTTTAGGTTGATCAAATGAGTCTCTTTCACAGTGCGCGTGCCCTGGCAGATGCACTATTTTTTATGGTAGATTTTCTTGGTATATTTGAATTTAAAAAATTGTAAATGGAAGTAATATGAAATAAAATATCAAATAAAAAATTGTAATAAAACTTAAAAATTAAAATTATTTAGATTTTGTATAACAATATAATAACTCTTTGATAAATAATCTTTTAGGGGCAACTCTGATCTTATAATGTATTTACTGTTCTATACTTTTGGAAATAAATTTAATACAAGTTAATGTTATTTTTTCTTAAGTTATACAGGGTGTATCTGAAATGGTGCAACAAACTTTCAGGGATGATAGCACTCATCAAGACGAACAAGAATCGGTATAGAAAGGGGGGTCCCAGACCAAATCCCAGGGAGTTAGAAATGGAGCGACACCCCAAAAAAATCATTGAAAAATTCAATTTGTAGAAGAACTACTATTGGTAAAAACTTAATTATGGTCTCAAAAATTGTGGTTTAATATGATCTTTAAAATGACCTCAAAAGTCTTCACTTTAAAATTTGTTTTATTATGAAAAAAGTTAAAAAACACCAAAAAATGTGAAAAATCTTCTTAAACCTTATTTTGTATTTCGAAATCCTTTCTTTTGATTTGATAATCTGAAAGATCATAGTTGAAAACCCTTAAGTCCAAAGTTTGACGTAAATACAATCAATATTAAACGCTTGACATCCTGTTAAAGTTCGTTTTTTGCGTGCGCAAACAGCTGTTCTGGAAACAAGCGTTTAATAATGATTGTATTTGCGTGAAACTTTGGACTTAAGGGTTTTCAACTATGATCTTTCAGATTATCAAATCAAAAGAAAGGATTTCGAAATACAAAATCAGGTTTTGGCAGATTTTTCCCATTTTTTGTGTTTTTTAACTTTTTCATAATAAAACAAATTTTAAAGTGAAGAATTTTGAGGTCATTTTAAAGATCATATTAAACCACAATTTTCCAGACCATAATTAAGTTTTTACCAATAGTAGTTCTTCTACAAATTGAATTTTTCAATGTTTTTTTGGGGTGTCGCTCCATTTTTAACACCCTGGGATTTGGTCTGGGACCCCCTTTCTATACCGATTCTTGTTCGTCTTGATGAGTACTATCATCCCTGAAAGTTTGTTGCACCATTTCAGATACACCCTGTATAATATAAGAACAATAGATAAAAGAACAAGTTTTTTAATTATAAATTTTACGTACAGCATATTTTACAAATTTTGCATACAACCAATTTTGTATACAGCATCCCACTAACTAATGAATTTTCATGAATTTTATTTGTTTAATAATTTTGATTTAAATTAATGATTTTATTCATTATTAAAATCACAAGTGATTTAAATCAAGCAACTCTGAATGCATTTTTCAATGAACGCACAAACATGTGCTCCCGAAAAAACGCTAAGTTCCTCATTCTATCCTTCCCCTACCGCGAATAAAATGGAACGGTCCTCTAGGTTGGAAGATGGCTTGAGATAGACGGCCTTACTATCACAGCGATTTACGAAGCCTCTAGTGCCATCTATTGGCTGAATCATAAAGTTCATGTAAGTCATGTCATAAGGGAGCTTAAATTTTCTGTACTGTTTTACCATCTTACCATGAGAAAATTGCAGTAAAGAGGTCAGATATTTATTTGGCATTTTAGTGCTTAAAATACGTTTTCACCTTGGTGCCGCTGGAGCAGTAACTCCTATAAATTTAGCTACTAGCTGCCCCTGACGATACACTAATCACTATCAAGGAGTTCGAAAGTTTTAGCCCATACCATACATGGCATTTAGCTCCGTGTGTGCTTGTGGCAACCTTTTCGAATCCGCGGGCCGGATTCAATGATTATAATGACGTGGAGGGCGTTTCTCAACCGGGGTTCCGCGGAACCCTGGGGATCCGCGAGGCTTCCTCAAGGGTTCCGCGAGGGATCCGAAAATCTTTTTTTGTTGTTGTTCTGGTTTACATTTTAGAATAACCCTCTAAATAAATTAGGCATCAGCCAGCCAAATGTGAGCAAGTGTTTTTCCGTTGAACATTTTCTTCTGTAGCCCTTGGGTGTTCTACGAAGAGTTTGAAAAGAAGATTAACACTAGTTTGAAGGGAAATTTCAAAATTAATTTCTGAGGAAGGACCCCTGTCCCCTTGAAATTTTGGCGCTAATTATATTTTTCCCCTTGAAAATTCTGTGTTTTACAAGGAACTGTTCTTTTCAGATGTAACCCAAAGGTTCTTAAAATACACTGAAACTCTACTTTAATTTCTTAACTCTCTTTTAAATTTCTAGGGAGAACTCCCAAACTTCTATCTAAAATTTTGACGTCTGTTATACAGCGATTTTCCCGTGAACATTCTGCTGTCTCAAGTAGCTTTTCTCCATGGGTGTTCCACAGGAGAAAAAGTTTGAAACGAGAAAAAACACTAGTTTAAAGGGAAATTTTAAAAATAAATTCTGAGAGGACAAAATATCAAAAAAAAATATTGTTGCATGGCAGTGGCGTATATGAGGGTGGCCGAGGGGGCCTGCCCTTCCCCGAAATTCAGACTAGGCATATCAAAATACGTTAAAACCCTGTTATTCAGGGTCAATTTTTAAAATTTTTTCTGGTGGAGGGCCCCCAAATCCCCCTTTAGTACATGAAATTGAATTATTTTCAATTTCTTATAATTCTTTCATGAAAATTGTAATCCTACATAAAAATGCAAATCCAAAATTTGGACTAAATGTACCAAAAACGAGTTAAAACCTAGTTTTTAGAGTGGGATTTCTAAAAATTTTCTGGGGGAGTACCCCCAAACCCCCTTCCTACTCGGAACTTTATTAATCACAATTTTTATTATATTAAGTTCTCATGAATGCAAATTTCACATAAAAATGCATTAAAAAGCTACGTTAAACCCATTTTAAATATACTTTTGAGGTGTTGAGTAATAATTTTGGGGCCCTCCCGAAATAAATTTCTATATACGCCACTGTTGTATGGACGCTAGGGTTCCGCGGAGCTTGATCATCATCAAAAGGGTTCCGTGAGAGTAAAAAGGTTGAGAAACGCTGGAGTAGATAATAGGTAATATTTTTAAAGTAAAAAATGAGTAGTTTTATTATACACAGGGCTCGATTTCAGCCGGAACGGCGTTCCGGAACCTCTTTTTCGATTAAAAAATTAATACTTTATTTCAGGAGTCTCCTATAACTACAGCCCTCGAAAACCTTTCTATATGTGCGGGGGAAAAAGTCCTGAAATGAATTAAAACCCTGTTTTAAGGGTCAAATTTCCAAAAATTTTCTGGGGGTGGACCGCAAGACCCCCCCTTTTGTATTTAGAACTCAACTAATCTTCAGATTAAGTTCATGAAATGGAGAATCTTACTAAAAAATATTAAAAAAGAACATTAAACCTGTAAACATGCGAAAGGATTTAGAGGGGGAATCTCCCCCCCCCTGGGCAAAATTTTAACTTGGGGCCTGATAGTTATTTAATTTTTTATAAGATATTTGGGCCCCTCCCGAAATAAATTTCTATATACGCCACTATGATCCTAGATGTGTTAAAAAACATTTTCCTGTTGTTACTATTTAAAACTTATTTTCAACGATTCACTAGTGCAGATTTTAAATTTTAAATGCATTTTTATTATTTTGGCAAATAACAATAATTTTGTGATATAATATTAAGGTTATTGCTTAATTTGTGTTCTTATAAAACATAATTGTGAACACCAATTTGAACAACCCACACAATCCGCTCCTGGGGTTGATTCCTTTTTTTATTTGAACCAGATTTGGCACATTTCTGGTCAAATTTGACAAGAAAATTTGCGACATCTTAAATTCTACCGTTTAAGGACTTTAACTACGCATTATATTCTTTAAACTGGCAAACAACACTATTATTGGTTCATTGATGATAAACCGTCCCGCCTTCTACAAGAGGCACCCTGTTGAAAAAAAAAGTACAACGCACTGTAAAAAAAGGTGTTCTAACAAAAAAATTGCCTAAATAGTTCATCGTCTTATACAATAATTAAGTTATAAAATTCTTCCTAATCTAGTACAACACATTTGAATTTATTTTTTAAATTTAAAAGAGATGCTAGGGTTTTTGTATTAAAAAAAGTATTCTCTTTTTTTTAGTTTGAGACAGTTCAGGTTTTTTTTCCAGTTTGAGATAATTTTACCGTTCAATTACCTCTTTTTTTAGAAATCGAGCTCTGATTATACATGTTTACGAAGTTTAATACTAAAGTTAAAATTTAATCTGGACTTATACAATATATTGATTACATACAATAATTATAATGAAGTTACATTAATCTGGACTAGAATAATATTATATACAATAATTATATTAAGTTAGTTACATTAATCTGGACTAAAATAATATCTTGGTTACATAAAATAATTATAATGTTAAGTTACATTAATATGAGCTAAAATAATATTCAGAGCTCATAGTAATGAAAAAATATTTCAGGACAGACTTTTAACAATTGTCATTACATGATACAGGATAATTAATGGAGCAAGAATTAATGTTCAGGAGGACAAATTAACTTTAGCAGCATTGGGAAAGGCAGAGAATGAATATAGTCCGTATGGTAGAGCCGGCAACAGCCGGATTTTTTTGGTGAGAACCGGTTTCTGAACCCTCGTCCGTCGTGAAGTAACAACTCTCCCACGCTTATAGACGCCTCCCAAGAATGAAATATAGTTGCATTGTTGCACAGCTAAACTGCTAAACTTAGATCAACGGTTAAGTCGTATTTAACGGTAGGTCTCTCGAAATTTCGTCTCACCAACGCAAATTAGCCTTAACCGTTCGTTAAAGTTCCCGTTAAATTAATCAGTACTTTAAGGACCGGTTAAGGTACTTTAACGACCGGTTAAGGGGTAATTTTATTTGTGCTGCCATCTATAATCGTAACAGTGAAGTACAAATGGATTATTTTGTATATACTTCAGTTGGAATTCTTGTTGTTCTACTGCATGAACTTTTATTAGACTCTTGGAAAAATAAATATAAACAATTTGAGACAGAATACACATCATGACTACCATCATTATTGTATACTGACTCTTATTCATAATTAACCTATATTCCATCCAAGATGGCGGCTATTCAACTCCAAAAGCTTGACGAGATGCACCTTTTGTTCATACGCGTTGAAAAAAGTAGTTCCAAGTTATATGTGCTGTAATGCATATTAGTGTTTATATTGGCTAATAAAAGAACACTTTTAAGGACACGAGTGTCTTTTTAATTATGTTTTAACCAATCACAAAATGCCAAGTATCAAAATAGTTTATTTGAGCTTTTTAACGTCTGGTTAGTTAACGGGAGAAAAGTTAACGAGAGGTTTCGTTGGTGAGACGACTGCGATTTTAAAGCTCCTGTTATATTAAACGGCCGGTTAGTTAACCGTTGATTACGAGAAAGTTGGTGAGATCGGCCCTTAATCTGCAATCTTCAGGTCGTGGAAGTTTTCATCAATTCAATTTCATTGTTTTAACTTCTGGATAGTTTAACCACGGCTTACTATATACTACTACTATCTAGTACAGTCACTGAGCTATAAAACAAGATGACTAGTTAGCGTGCCGAAACCGCATCACACCGCGGAAAGGATTTCCGTCTTCTTTTAATTTTCCCCATCGGCCGATCTCACCAACCTTCCGTTAAAGATAATCAACGGTTAAGTCGTATTTAACGGTAGGTCTCTCGAAATTTCGTCTCACCAACGCAAATTAGCCTTAACCGTTCGTTAAAGTTCCCGTTAAATTAATCAGTACTTTATCCACCGGTTAAGGGGTAATTTTATTTGTGCTGCCATCTACAATCGTAACAGTGAAGTACAAACAGATTATTTTGTATATACTTTAGTTGGAATTCTTGTTTTTCTACTGCATGAACTGTTATTAGACTCTTGGAAAAATAAATATAAACAATTTGAGACAGAATATGCATCATGACTACCATCATTATTGTATAATGACTCGTGTTCATAATTAACCAATATTCCATCCAAGATGGCGGCTATTCAACTCCAAAAGCTTGACGTGAAGGCCCTTTGACGCCCTTTTGTTCATACGCGTTGAAAAAAGTAGTTCCAAGTTATATGTGCTGTAATGCATATTAGTGTTTATATTGGCAAATAAAAGTACACTTTTAAGGACACGAGTGTCTTTTTAATAATGTTTTAACCAATCACAAAATGCCAAGTATCAAAATAGTTTATTTGAGCTTTTAAACGTCTGGTTACGGTTTGGAAATCTACACTATTAACTTTATACCAGAAACCATAAAATTTTCTCCCTTACACGTGATCTTCGCCTCTTTTTTTTCCCACTTGCCAGCCTGACTATAACTACTATAAGCGCCCAAGACCATTGAGGAACGAAGAGTTTCGGGACAAAATCACCAGTATTTTAACAAAATATAAATATTTAAATTCACATGAATATATTTGTAGGTTGTTACTCTAGTTGCAAAACTAGAGTAGCAGTGGACTGTATATCTATCAGGAATTTAGTTTACCTTTAATCAGGGTAGACTATCGAGTATGTAATTGATTAGAAGACGAATTAATTATACATGTATCAATAGAGTTCTCGCATAGGAGGGTCCTAAGTATAATGGTAAAAAATTTTTTTTCGGAATTTTTGAAGTCGCAACCCCTAATTTGTTTTACTTATGGGGTAGTAAGTAACTGGTAAAAATTTTATTCGAATCGGTAAATATTAACACGTGCCGCAAAAGGGATGGAAATCTGAAAAAACATCAAAAATATCAAAACTTTGAAAAAATCATAAAATTCATTTAAAATATATTATTCGATTTATTTCAATACTTTTTTAACAGAAAATGTTTAAAGACGAAGAATATTTGACTTTATAGCCTTTGATCATTTTTAAAGGTGTTGTATTTACTCCTCATTATGCGTTAAAATATCGTTTTACTCCTCAATGAGCTTGATTCCCCTTTCTGCAGAATCATTTACAACAGACTATTACTGACGACTTTAAATCCTTCCTGATAAATATCATCACAAGTTTCACGTTAAAGTATTTCTAAAAATAAAGTCTGAAAATAACTTAAAAACCTTCGAAAAAAGTTTTCGGTTCATTTTGCCACAAAATCGACTAGATTTATCTCAGAGTTCTGCCAGTTTTTCATAACTAATTTGCGACCACTCTGATACATGGGTGGATTCTTTCTCTTTAAACTCTTTGGCACCTCATTGTTGTGTGGGGAAAATGTGTGGCGACAATCGCACGGAAAAAGACTAGCACACAACTGTCTCCTCCATCAAGAAACTCTCCATGACTAATCATTTTCATTGCTGTTATAGACATATTTTCATTAATTCCTCTGTAGAAAAACAGGCCCTCAGCATGAATTTCAGATATTTGAATGTGGCTTTGTGAGCCATTTACATATCAAACCAGATCCAATAAATATACTTGTACCTTTTAATCCTTGTAGTTCTCGATTATCCAAATTAACCTCATTTCTAAAAATAAACATTTCTAAGCAATAAATTGCTTTAGTCATCCACCTATGGCAGGATGGAAAGCCCCAACGTTGTCTAAATTCAATCGTTTTTGCTTCTCGATTTTCTATTAGTGCTACAGTTAACTGTAGAAATTCTTTATAGCCATACCTCGGTCAGTGTTCAAGAGCACTCAAAGTTCAAACTAAAGAATTTCTTCTTTGTCTCTTCCGATTGTGTTTTCCCCAAGATTTTTGAAAAAAATTAAATAAAAGTAGCAAGGTCCAAGGGATACAGTAACACTAGCTTCAAAGGCCTTTTTTTAACACAAATTCATAAATTAACACTGATTTCAGAAAATTAAAATGTATTATTTGAACTTAAGCTTATAAAATTCAGAGTAAATTTCTATAAAAGGCTTTTAATTATGAGGAATTACATTTAAAATCTAATTTTCATTGCTTTTAACATGACATTTAAGTTTTGGTTTTTTGTCCCAACCCTCTTTGGGAAACCCTCGTTGGACCCAACCAATGATATTTTTAACGCCTCTGAGAACGTATTTCACGCATTGGAAATCGGAAATACGCTTCCAAAAACTAGCCAGGCGTATTTTCACGCTTTGAATTTTTAATCAAGGTTTTGCTTAAAAAGGCATGGTGCCCCACCGAAATTGAAAAATATTTATTTCTACTCAAATTTGTAATATTAAATAATATTGCACTTAAGAATGCTTAATGTTAAATATATTATCTTATTTATAATTTTTAATATTGTCTACTAATACTTAACACAGATGCTATAATAGTTAGAAACCAAAATAGCATCCTAATTTTTTCCATTTCATTTTTCCAATAAAAAAGAAAGCGTTTTTATGTAAAAGTTTTCTCTGTATTTGCAGTTATGCTATTTCCGTATTTCACTCCCCTCATCAATGAATTTCACGCCTCCTGAAAAAGTCAAGGCGTATTTTTACTCCTCTAAAAAAAATCTTAAGAATAACACTGGACCCAACCCTCGTCCACTTTACCTTAAATCCTCCATTGGAATTTACTTATAATAATGAATTACACCCTAAAATATATGCAATAACCATAGTGTAGGAGGTTTTCAAGTTTATCTCAAAATACATGAAAATACCGCCTTTTTGAGAACGCCAGCCAGCGTCTTCTGCCATGCGGTAGAAAATGCACCGGAGCCGGCTCTTCTTCCCGAGTGGTGACGGAGTCTTTACCGTTATTGAAGTTATACCCTAGAATTCTCTTAGGGGGTCTAAAAACTCATATACTATCTATTGGAGCCAAAATGAATAGTAGTCCACTGAAAATAGCGAAAAATAGGGCCGAACCTCAAACAAATTGCAATAGAAGGTTTCTCAACGGTTTTCACTTAGAAATGACCTCAATAATAACATACTAAAAATCGGCCAAAATCGGCCGGGGGGAAGTTTAATTTTTTTCAAATTTTTAAAAAATGGCCGAAAAAAAATTTAAAAAAAACCCAAAACAATAATATAGACATGTGATACATGTTTATAGGTTATTTTTGAGTGCTGAAACCGAATATTGCATTTAGTTTGGAAAAAATATTGAAATTTCAATTTTTAAAATTAATTTGAATAATTAGCTATATGAAAAAATTAAAAAACCCCTAAAAACCTAACAAAAACATCCAAAGAGATAAATCCAACGGTTTTCATTTAGAAATGACCTAAATATTAACATACTAAAATTTAAAATTTTTACGAGTTAAAGAAGTTAATTTTTTTTTCAAATTTCCATTTTTTTTTGCGAAAAATGCATTTTTTTTTCAAATTTGTGCAAAAAACTTTAGAGGCTTTTGAAAAGTTCATTTTTCGGTGGATATTGTCCACAGATAGTTATATAATGGAAAACCGGTGGTATTGACCCTCAATGAATTAGTTAATTATTTTAAATTCTGATGTAAATATGCCAAAGTATTACCTTTTTTTCACTTTTTACTACGTTTTACCAATTTCAAAATTTTAAATAAAATAATTAACTAATTCATTGAGGGTCAATTCCACCGGTTTTCCATTATATAACTATCTGTGGACAATATCCACCGAAAAATGACCCTTTCAAAAGCCTCTAAAGTTTTTTGCACAAATTTGAAAAAAAAACGCATTTTTCGCAAAAAAAAATGGAAATTTGAAAAAAAAATTAACTTCTTTAACTCGTAAAAATTTTAAATTTTAGTATGTTAATATTTAGGTCATTTCTAAATGAAAACCGTTGGATTTATCTCTTTGGATGTTTTTGTTAGGTTTTTAGGGGTTTTTTAATTTTTTCATATAGCTAATTATTCAAATTAATTTTAAAAATTGAAATTTCAATTTTTTTCAAACTAAATAAAATATTCGGTTTCAGCACTCAAAAATAACCTATAAACATGTATCACATGTCTATATTATTGTTTTGGTTTTTTTTTAAATTTTTTTTCGGCCATTTTTTAAAAATTTGAAAAAAATTAAACTTCCCCCCGGCCGATTTTGGCCGATTTTTAGTATGTTATTATTGAGGTCATTTCTAAGTGAAAATCGTTGAGAAACCTTCTATTGCAATTTGTTTGAGGTTCAACTCTATTTTCAGTGGACTATAGGGAAAGAAAGGATTTGTGACTTCGTAATGTTCTAGGGTTCTTGCAAGGAAATTCGCTTTCGAGGACCTTCACTATGAAAATACTAAATAGTGCCCTATCCGTTTGAGTAAATAATATCTGACTAGATCAAAGTTAAAGTGTATAAAATTACCTATTAAATGACACCCTAACCGGGTTTCTGGGACAAACGGTTCTAGTTTTATGGGGCGAAAACTACCAATTTTTGTTAAAAATCACTGTTTTTCTGAACTTTGACCTCGATGAGGCACGGGTTAATATTATCGGATTGAGCTGAAACTTGGCCAATCTCATTTTTTAGCCTATTGGCACATTTTAGGGGGGTGAGACCTGAAGAAAGTAAAAAAAAACTTTTCCCTATGTTACTTGTCTTGTGACCACCCTAGTTTAACATGCTTCTGAAATAAGCGATTCAATTTTGGTTATCTGTTGGAAAGCGCCATCTCTTGACAAATATTTAAATTTCGTGATTATGTGCTTAGAGTCGGAGTCTCTCTTCCTCTCGGTGTTTCGGTTATGTATGCAAAATTAGTAAACCTCCGATCCATTATATCAACAAGTAAATATATTTGTACAGTTTTATTCTATAAGTAACCCTTCCTCCTTTATAAACCACGGCCTGATGAGTATAGAAGCAAAGTAGCAATCACAAATAGCAATAGAAGCAAATTCACACCTAAGAACACAAATTTGAAAATATATTCAACTACAAAATATTTACTTGACAGTAAGTTTAGAGAAGTCAAATATCATTTAAAATATATTTCAAATGAAGTGAAAGATGAATAGCTGATATTTTGCATATTTAAACTATATAATTGTTACAAGAATAACTGCTATTTTTATCTTGGACGACTATTTCAGTTACAAACAATTATTCTATTCATCTGAAATTTAAATCTATACTCAATGGCTATGAAACAATCTAAAAATTAAATTTTTATGATCATATGTATTTGTTCGATTTTCACTTTTCTTTTTAAGTAACTGTAAATATAACAACTGTTATTGGACTTTTTTCATTACAGTATTGGTACTGCAATCTGCAATGAATGTTTCTTCCCTCCCTCATTCACACACTCTAAAGACTAAAAAAAAAACTTCCATGAAAAATTTCTTAACATTTAATCCCTTCCCTCCAATAATTTTAAAGATATTTTCCCTGTTACTTTTCAAATTTTAAGTATAGATTTCTCATATTGAGATAATAAAACGTCTCCATTCATAAAAGTATGACTTGTTTCAATGTGAGTTTGAAATACTATGGAATGTTGAGGAACCTTGGGGAATATTATAATAGCTATCATCTTTGTTTTTACAATTCAACAAAAATATAACAAGTACAATTTTGAAAAGGAAAGATGTTTTCTTCAGTAATTGATAGATGGCGACACGTTTGACAATAATCACCTGTAATTTAGACGGAATTTATTTGAAATCAAGGCTTGAAAATTTACAAAGTGACAGGTGTTATTTCAGTTTTTGTTGATTGGGGGATAAGGATTTTTTAAGGGGAACTGGGGCACACTGTAATCTGTATTTTGGGGGGGGGGTCATTGCCTCAACTTCATTTTTAAGGTAACGAGCACATTTATGCGATAAAAAGTTTTTAGAACACTTAAAAGTAGTACATGAATGTTAATATAGATAAAGTTAAAATTTTACAACGTGAAGTCCAAGAAAAAATGAAAATATGCCTTTCAAAGTAGTTTTTCTGCTGATTTTGGGAACCGTGGGGGGTTACATCCAAGGAGGGCAGTTCCTTGTAAACCACAGAATTTCCTAGGGGGAAAAGCTTATAAATAGACGTCAGAGTTTCAAGGGGGCTGGGGATCCTCTACCAGAAAGAATTTTGAAAATTCCTCATAAAACTATTAGGCTATTTTGTTGCACAAAAATGATTTTGGGCTATAAAACCGGGACTTTAAAAGCTTAAGCCTCACAAATTTCCTAAACGTAAGTTAATTGACTCACAAATTAACCTTTAAAAATAAAATTATTGACGTTTAATGGAAATATGTTAAATATGGCTACTAAAGTACGGATGATGTGAGACCAAACAAAGTACGTGACCTGAAAACTTGATATAAAAATGCTTGAAAAAATGCATTCATTCCATTGTAATATGGAAGATTCCTCTCTTATACTACCTCCTAAAGTATGATCCAAACAGACTCAATCTTCTTTTTAAAAATCCATGAAAAAGCAGAGTTACTTTTCCAAGATTTTAAATGAGCTAATTTTCAACTTCTGATAATTTAACAATTATTCCTCAATTGTAGTTCATAACTTTCATGTGGTAAAGAGTAAAATGAATAACATGATTCTCGTCCCGCTACTAAAATTTCAATGATCTTGACTGTACTATTAGACTCAGATGTATTAATTCTCCGAAACCTCCTTGAATCAACCCTAAAAATAACTTTCGTTAAATTCTAACGATGCCAAAATGTTCAGAAGGAAGTATACCTTACAATAGTTTTCACTTTTAAAGCAATCATTTAGTTCTTTATTTACAAAAAAAAGAGTCTCGCTGAAAAATTAAATGCTAATTCAAAGAAACCACATTTTTCTTGATATTTGAAATACAGAATGTATGAAAACAATAATTACAGTCTTTTAAGATATCTCATGATACATGTATTCATGTGTACTGTACTACCAACATCCTGTATTAAATATAAAACTTTCACAAAAAGAGCACAGAAGATTTTAGTAAAACGTTGTATTAAGATGTAGTCTTTAATCATCTAACACAGAAAAGAAAAGCAGATGAAAGAAATGAGTTTCGGATTACAGAAATGCAGTTGAACCCTTATAGTCCTGCCTGCCACAAATTTACAAAAGAATTCATTAGCAATCTCGCACGGTCTAGGGTTTAAGCAGGCCTTTGAAGTGTCTGCCCCCCCAAAACGGATAAGATAAAAGAATTTCTTGCTCCTTGATCTTTAGAAAGGATGTTTACTACTGTAAGAGAAAAGACGTTATTAAATGTAAGGA
Source organism: Tetragnatha versicolor (assembly GCA_024610705.1). Taxonomy (NCBI): domain Eukaryota; kingdom Metazoa; phylum Arthropoda; class Arachnida; order Araneae; family Tetragnathidae; genus Tetragnatha; species Tetragnatha versicolor. The sequence goes on from JANDEH010000001.1 coordinate 63,478,812, forward strand.
GAAGATTATTTCATAGTTTTATTTTGAAATATCTTCACAAAGAAGACTTTGAAATGAATGTTTCTATGAATTGTAGAGTTAAATTAGTCTTTAGCAAATCTTTTAAACCGAGCACCGTCTTAAAAAGTTTTTGAGATTGTGTCCAGTAGTTTCCCTTTTTGAAAGGCTTGAGAAAGTCATTAAAGACTAGGCTAATCAAATTAAAAAACCTAAAGGTAAGAGGTGCCAGACGTGTGAAATGGTTTTCATACCGAGCGTCTGGCACCCGGCTCTTCTCTTAAGGAATGCCAGATAAAGCCATCACAACAATAGTACAATTAGTATCTGATCTCATATTCATACCACGTTTTACTTGGAACCATTCAAGCAGTAATTCTTTGTTATTTTTTGTTTAGTATAGTTGATCTTTTCGCCACTGAAGATGCCCTCCGAAGAAAAGGATGAAACGTCTGGAGTTAAATTCCAACCAACACGACCATATCCATCCCGGAAAATGGAATAAGTAGCTACTCTTTAGGTCATGGAAGGTTTCAGGAAGGTTCAGGCTTCGATTCGTATTTTTTTTAAAACTCCGACTTGTTAAACAACACCTTTTCAGCCATTGAAATTAAAAGCAGACAAAACCTACATAACACCCAGTGTGTTTACAATTACATTTTGTTTATCAGGCTAAACATTATAAATTTCAGATAAAATGTGAGAAAATTTAGTATAAAATATCATGTATGTGTATGTTACTTTGTAAACTTTTATCAGTATTTGAATGATATTTAATTTTGAAAATACTTTTTTAAACGTGAAAAAAATTTGTTTCAACAAAAAATATGGGCTCAATTGGTTGTTGTATTGAATGTATAATAAGTTGTTTGACAGTTCTTGCTTCGTAACTGCAACCTTATTCGTAATCCAAAAAAATGGAAATATTTTAAAATTGAGATTTTTTTTTTAGAAATTTCAATGGCATTTTGCGCATCGTCAAAAAAATCCGAACAGTTTATACCAAAAATGTGTTATACGGATCAGTAATTGAAAAGTTTTTCTCTGGAAATCGTTCACCAAAAACTTTTTTTTAGAATAGAGAGATAACAATATTACGAACTAGATTCAAGTTGTTTTCCGTAAATCTACGAAAAATGAATTGGAATTCAAATTAAAAAGCCTTCCTTTCCCTAAAAGTTTTAAAAATCCTTTACTCTGAAAGTTTTTAAACTCGCCCCCCTTAAATTAAAAAAATATAAAGGAATGATAAAAAACACAAGTCCATCAAGGCTTAAACCCAACTTCTGAATTTATGATTAAATACCACCTGGAAGTAAAAAGTTAAAGTAAAGTCACATTGAGGCCTAAACTAAAGATGGAACGTCGAAATTAAAAAAAACTTCCTCGATATTGAATTATTTTTCTTTACTTGTACCCTTTCATCTTGATATTACTAACAGAAACAAAAAGACACGCGAAGATACAAAATAAAAACTTGCGAATCAACAACGACCAGGAGGGAAAGGATCTAATCCCGCCAAAATTTACGGCTCCTGGAAAACTCCGTGAAGCACCCTTCTCCCCCCATTTACAACCTCCGAATTACTTTCATCAACGACTTTCCCCAACTAAACTTTATTTTTGCCGCCATCTTTTCTTAACCAACCATAGAATAAAAAAAATCCACCAGCGACAGGAACATCAAAATCGTTCCGTACTCCCTCTTTCGATTACACACTTTTTCGAACCTCCCGATATGGCGGATTGACATGGCACAGCAATAGAGGCTCGATTCAGGCGATAGGGCTTCCCATTGGTTCGTGGAGCTGTTACTTAATAGCGTTAACCAATAGGAGACCATCGCGTCGCTTTCGCAGCGCCATGTCTATCCGCCCATAGATCGTGGTTCCTATGGGAAACAGGCGCACGAAAAACATTTCCTGCCTCCGTCATTGGCTTGATGTATGTACTGGTAAAGATAAAATGCAAGAAAAAAATGGCGGGTCATGTGTTGCTCTTTTGAATATTCTTCGGAGGATGCATAATGAAGGGGGTCTATAAGTTGATCTTTCTCTTCCAGGGGGAAGTCTTATTTTTTCTGGCAGCTATCTGTTGAGGAGGGGATAGAGCCCCTGGGCATTTTCTTAGAAGGTCGAGGGGGAATTTTGATTTTGGTGTTTGAAATTATGGATGCGTTTGGGGGTTGGGGGTAAAATCCGCCAACAATAAGGGTTCGATTGATATTCAAATTGCGTTATGTGCTCCACAACGTGCTTCTATAGTTAATCCTCGGGTAGAGCTGCTCATTTTTTGCTGGACACTTTTTTTTCAGGATGGTTGGTAAGAATTTCGGTTGGTAATACCATTTTCATATTCTTGGTACGCGTGGGGCGATGACCATGACAATTATTGATCTTTACTCGTAGCTTTAGCGCATCTATGTGACACCATCTGAATATCAAAATAGAATCTTTCCATGCATTACAGGTATTTGAAAGAGTCTCTTTCTTTTTCTATTCAACTGCAGTAAATGTTTTTTGATCCATCTCTTTATGATACAAGGAAAAAAAATCTTTTAGAGAAGGGTTTTGTGTCTAACGAAGTCAGTAGTCAGTATGGTAGTAGATTCGAAAATATCTTATAAGTTGTAAAAAAAAGTTAGAATGCAAAAATGTTAAATTTGGCAAAAGAACAGATAACACTTGAAAAACTAAGTGTTCTAAGGACTAGAATTTTAATGTCACAAGAAAAGATTAAACGATACATAAGATGATTGTTATAATGAATGAGCAATTTTTTAAATGAAAGTTTTGTACGAAAAAAATAAAACTTTAGGGAGTTGGCAGTTTGCTTAAACCTAATTATATAAGAAAGGGTTGCGGTTTCCTTTTGCATCTACTGCTTGGTGGACTTAGAAAGAAAAATGTTTTTCGGCTATACTTTTATGTTAATGGCCATTCAGTATTTCAGGCTAAACTAACATGCCAGCTGTTTCGGAGATTAAAGGCCCTGTGGGCCTAGATGCTCTACCGCAACTCTCCCATATCACTATGATTTCCTAATTATTGTTAACAAAGGGGGAAAGTAAGATTTAGTACGGTATACCTGTACTCTATCAAACAAGTTGGATATCTTCAAAGGAAGGAATTGAAGATATTCAAATTGTGTGATAGAGTACAAGTATACTGTATACTAAATGAAAAGACCACGTGCAGCGCATGCCAGTGACAAGATTCCCCAGAGCTGCCTTTGACTATACTCTATTCATTTAGAATTGACGTTTGAGAAATAGTGCTTTCCCCCGCGCTAGAAGCGTAACCATAGTTACGCTCTTCGAGCAGCCAATAGCAAGCCTTCTTCGTCACTTTGACGAGGATAGTTGCCATGGTTACCGATCGGTGGTGGGGGAAGGAAATATTTTCAAGCGCCAGTTCAAAATGAACAGAGTATACACTCCGAAGGGCAGAAAAGATCGAGGACGAACGAGAAAACGGTGGACTGACCAATGACGCCGGAACAGGCATTCTGCCTATTCCTTGAAGTTGATGATGATGATGGGGTAAAAGTTATATGTTACAAGAGCCAAAACAACCATCAACATATTCTTGTGTAGTATTTAAATGACCCCTTGTTTGAAATTTTCCTCAAATTCCAACATTTCAAATTCAAAAGCTGCTTAATCTCAAATTCAGTTACTGTTTAACTTACTCCTAAGACATTCCCAGTACTATTTAATTCCTGTAGTATCAGATATAACGCTTAATTTCCTATTATACAATGGTTCGACTGTAACAATGTTTTCTCAAAGTGGTTGTAAAAGCCTTCATTTCCCGGAGGAATTTCTCCCCGACTGGAATTTTGATCAGAAACAAAGAATTCGCGAGATAGTTGTGAGGCTCTGCCAAGATGGATCGCTTTAAAGTTCCGTTTCTCATGGCGCAAAATCTCTATGTGAAAAAGAATGTGAACTTCGCCGAGTTTCGTTCATAAACTTTGATATAAGTGGGCACCTTCTCTTTTATGAATCTGCAGTATTTCAAGTGAGTTAGCCTGAGGAGATCAGTTTGTAGAACTGCAGTGCAGCATGGTTAAGAAATAACTGAACTAAATAATCACGATAATTTTAACGTAGATTAAAAAAATATTGTTCACTAAGATTACTCTTAAGTTGTATTTCTTCGTTGTTATATTTCCCCGAGATAATATTTTTAAGAATAGTGTTTTTCATACCTTCTCACTTACTACGAGCTTGTTCTAATTTTCACGCTTTCCATTACAACAATGTCATTCTAGAATATACAAATAATATAAATTTACTACTCTAGCATTGGGTAAAGAAATGGCAATATAATACTTGAGATATTTTTTACAGTAGGGGAAAGTGGGGCACCTTGGGACAAGGCCAAACTTGAACACTCAACTTTTCAGACGCAATTTTATAATTATGAACTCGTTCTTCTAAGTACTTATGAATGATCCTAAAATCTACTCTTCAACGTGTTTTGGAATCTTCGGTGTGTCTGGATAATTATTTACATCAGTTTTCTTTCTTAGCGTTGTGCAAAATTACAATAACTTGTAGTTTTAAAAGAATTTTTTAATAATAAAGATTGTTAGTATAGTTATGTTGACATTAAAATATGTGCTCCACTTTCCCCTATAGTTGTTTCATTTTAAATTAAAGGACAATTATTTATTGTTAAATAAAAATCAAATCATAATACTATTACTTTTTTATTTTTCATTATAAATTAAGCTTAATTTTGAAAGCTTATTTTTTTATAATTTTAATAACTTTAACTTATACATGTAGATTAGGTTGTCCCTAATATATGACAGCATTTTTTTTGACGAATTCGAAAACGGATACCATCTACTTTTTTTATAAATGCCTTGACCTATTCAGATTTAAAATTTTATCCCTCTACGATGATAATATTAGTGCCGAATCTTCTCCAAAGTTTTCAAAATTTGAGATTATCTAACTTTAAAGAAGATTCGGCACGGGTTAATATTTTCATGGAGGGATAAAATTTTATATCTAAATATGTCAAGGCATTTATAAAAAAATGTAGAGGGCATCCGTTTTCAAATTCGAAATTTTTTTTTCTGTCATATTATAAGGGACACCCTAATGTAGATGCATGAGTTAAAGTCTCATACATCTACATGTACTGCATACTAAAACAAAAGACATACTTTTTAGTAATATGCCCAGAAACCATTTTTCATATTTTTACACAACAGGGTAAATATTTGTCACATAAGATTCTTAGGTCCCAGACCAAATCCCAGGGAGTTAAAAATGGAGCGACACCCCAAAAAAATTATTGAAAATTCAATTTGTAGCAGAACTGCTATTGGTAGAAATTTAATTATGCTCTCAAAAATTGTGGTTTAATATGATCTTTAAAATAATTATCTCAAAAGTCTTCACCTTAAAAATTTTTTTATTATGAAAATAGTTAAAAACCAACAAAAAATGTGAAAATTCTGCCAAAACCTCATTTTGTATTTCGAAATCATCTCTTTTGATTTTATAATCTGAAAGATCATAGTTGTAAACCCTTAAGTCCAAAGTTTCACGTAAAAACCATCAATATTAAACGCTTGAGATCCTGTTAAAGTTCATTTTTTTGCGTGCGCAAACTGGTTTCCTATAGTCGTTTCCAAAACGAGAGTCTGCGGATGAAAAAAACGGACTTATACCGTGCTTTAACAGGATCTCAAGCATTGAATATTGATGGTTTTTAAGTGACACTTTGGACTTAAAGGTTTACAACTATGATCTTTGAGATTATAAAATCAAATGAAAGGATTTCGAAATACAAAATCATGTTTGGGCAGAATTTTCACATTTTTTGTGGTTTTTTAACTTTTTTCATAATAAAAAAATTTTAAGGTGAAAAATTTTGAAATAATTTTAGAGATCATATTAAATCAGAATTTTTGAGACCATAATTAAATTTTTACCAATAGCAGTTCTTCTACAAATTGAATTTTTCAATAATTTTTTTGGGGTGTCGCTCCATTTTTAACTCCCTGGGATTTGGTCTGGGACCCCCGAATCCTATGGGATTCTGACTCGTCTAGGTGTCTACTATCCCCCCTAGAAGTGTGACCCACTATTTATGGGACACCCTGTATATCCATCCTTGTTCTAAAATCCTTAAAAAAAGACAGTTTTTACAATTGTGACATCATCATCATCAAACATCATCATCCTCATCTTTGATTGACTTATAACTGATTAATTGATGTAGGATTGACTTAATTGCGTAGCGACTCACCTGTTTGTGAGAATACTTATTTAAAAGTGGCTGTATTTTATTCTTTGCTTTCGGAATGTATTATTTTAAATATAAAACGCATTTTTCATAAATTAAGAAGCATTAAAAAATTGTTTGAAAATGGATTAAAAATTATAAAAGTTAAAATCTTAATAAGAACATATAAATCGGTGATGGAAAAAAGTAATTAAAACCACCTCTCGATTCATAGGATGCTATATTAATTTTTCAGTCCCAGCGGAGGAAAAAAAGTTCGAAGTATTAACTGAACTGTTAACCGTGAAATCGGCTTTTAAATTCAAATAAGTATTTAAAAAATTAAACAGAATGGAGATAGAACAAAAAGGCAATGAAAACAGTTTGATGCAAAACCGTGAACCGGAAAAACATGAATTTGAAAAAAATCAGACTTTTTAAAGCTTTAATAGCATAGTTTGGAGTGCATAAAAAGTTGGTAATTTTTAAGCGATGCGACAAAAAAATATGATCCCTAACAAGGAAAAAATTTTGTTCAGGAAAGATAATTATCGGAAAGGCCATGATTTAATAAAAGTGTAACGGTCAAAGAATTAGTCGAAGAAAAATTAAACAAAAAACCCCTTACAAAAACAGACTAGAAGGATCTTGTTGCATGTTGAAAGGGAGAAAATAATTAAAAGGCATATGAATTGGCTATTGAGATTTTATTGAGAAAACTTGATCTCCGATGAAGTTTTTTGAACATACTCAGAATAATTTAAGATAGAAGTTGTAATTTTTAAGATATGAATTTCTTTTAAACGTTTAAGGCTTACGTATACATTGGAATCTTAAAAATAGCTTAGCTTTCTTAGCTTTAAAATTATACCAAGATCAAGAAAATACTTCCACTGATCTTACTTGTATTTTATCGAGGTTCAATCGTGCAAATCATAAAAACTTCTAGACCCAGTTTCGATTGATTTACTAGTCTCGTTGTTGCTTGGCGAATTTCTTATTTATATAAAGGGTGTTTGGAAACACCGGGGACAAACTTTGAGAGTGGTTAGAGGGGACATATTTCGAATTGGAATGGGGGGTCACAGATGCACCGTTAAAGAGCTAGAACCCCTAATGTAGTGCGAGGGCGTTACAAAAGGCGGTTTTTCAAAAGCCCGTTTTATGAAACAAAACATAATAGAATGAAAAAAAATTTTTTTGCATGAGGTACAGCAGTATCCATACTACTCCATAAATTTGAACAAAATCGTACAACTGTTAACCTGTGGGGCGAGTTATAAAACGCTCAATAGTCTAAGAGCCAGTAAACAGCTGACGACACATATTTTAGGAAAGCCTTAAATTTTCTCAGTGAGTCAGGTGTACCTACCGTACATGAGGTGGGGGTTAGTTAAGCCCAGTCACGGTAGGTTCAGCTTTGCGCAGGTGTCACGTGTGTTAATTTGGTGAAATAAAAAGTATTTTAGGAAGTCTGCCGTTTTGACATGTCAAAATATATTATTATATGTACTCAAAAACAATATGGCAGACGATTCCCATGGTTATTTGTTCCCCAAAAGTTCCTCAAAGTTCCTTAAAAGTCGAAATGGTGGTAAAACAGTCGTCACATACGGCATTTAAAGCACCATTTACACTAGTGTTGGAAAGACTAGTGCAGTCAAGGTATATAAACTAACAAGGTATGCTCTTCCGGCGAAAAAGGCGTGGCTTTTGAAAATGACGTCACCCAGGATATATTTCCTATTCACAGCATGGGAAAATGCTTATTTTTGGTGATTTTTATTAAAATAACGACAAAAGAAACTTTTATAACAGTTTACACTGGACACTATTACGAACATGTTTATAGGTTATCAAATATTTTGAATTAGAACAATAATTTTAACTCAATAATAGCCGATCAAAAATATGAACCTTGAGCTCTACAGCGATGTGCTTCAATCTCTCTGCTTATTGATTTTAATTACTAACTTGTATAAATGTAATTAAAACAGCTGCTGATACAAAGAAAACAAAATATTAAGCAAATATTCAATCATGAAAACTTTTCAGAACATTCTTGTTATGATAAAATTAATATCGCTGTTCTGCTATGTCAAACTTGAATATCCATTGTATCGAAGCAGTTTAGATTTTTAAAACAAAACATATTCAGTTTCTAAATAAATCAAGCGCATGAAAATATGGAAAACAATGAGCTAAAATCTAAGAATTAATTAATTTAATTTAATAATGGATTCATTCAAAATTTTAGTGCATTTACCTTTAATGATCCTACAACAGTCCAGTCAGCTTGTTTATTTTTATTTGAGGTTCAGAAATAGTATTCTTAAAATCGTCTGTCACTTTAATTACACTGTTCTACAAATTTGACCTTCAAAATTTTTTCCTTGATGAAAATAGTCAATTCTTATAGATTTTGGGTCGCTGAATACGAAAATCACCATTAAAATTCTCAATTGACTCAGGATTTTCGGGGAACAGCCCCTCCCCCTTTTTACGTTTTTCGACGACCTTATAACTTTAAACTCGATTTTCAGGGTCAAAAAGCATTATTTTAGTCTTCAAATTGCTCCCCAGTTAACAAGAAATGTTCAAATTAATAAAATATGATAAATTTATAACAAATGGATAGGGTTAAGGGGTAATTACCCCCCTAAAAATACAAAAAAATAGCTAAAAATTAAAGAGGTTTCTATACGCTATTTTTTCCTCTTATTTTTTACGCAAATCCCGTTTGAAGGGTCCTAACCCTTCCCCAAGGACCCAAATTTGATGACAATATGCAGCAATAAGTTTTACTAAAAGCGGTTGAGGTGTTAGCCTCCCAGAAGTCCCCGCGGAAGAGTCCGGAAGACTTCCAGAATCGCGAAGGCGCTCGAGAGTTCAAGAATTAATATCGATGATTTTGAAAAGATTACAAATGACGTTTTTCTTATATTTTGGGTGTATCCTAAGTAGAAACTCTTCAGTTCTTTAAAAACTGACCGGTTTTCGGGAGTGAGGATTCCATGTTTCAAGATGTTAATAGATGCACGGCTGTGGATAACAATTAGGGGGCATCCCCTTAAAAACTGAGGGTGATGGAGGAAAATGGGTGTCATATTTGAATTCAGCAGATCATTTTACACAAGAATCAGCTGAAATTCAGTAAGTGGCTTCAAATTTTTTTTTGTATAGCACAGTTAAACTCTAAGTGCGGCATTGAACCCTTCCGTGGGTGCTCTGGGGGCGCTCTCACCTCAACCGCTTTTAGCAAAAATCATTGCTGCATATTGCCATCAAATGTGGGTCCTTTAGGAAGGGTTAGGACCCTTCAAACGTGAATTGAGTATAAAATAAGAGGAAAAAATAGCGTATAAAAACCTCTATAATTTTTAGCTAATTTTTTGCATTCTTAGGGGGTTAACTACCCCTTAAACCTATCCATTTGTTATAAATTTATCATATTTTATTAATTTGAACATTTCTTGTCCCCTGGGGGGCAATTTGAAGATTAAAGCAATGCTTTTTGACCCTGAAAATCGAGTTCAAAGTTATAAAGTCGTTAAAAAACGTGAAAAGGGGGAGGGGCTGTTCCCCGAAAATCCTGAGTCAATTGAGAATTTTAATGGTGATTTTCGTATTCAGCGACCCAAAATCTATAAGAAATGACTATTTTCATCAAGGAAATTTTTTCAGTGTAGAACAGTGTTATCTTTTTAAATATTTTTATACGAATTTTTTTAAATAAGTGGGTGATTGTATTCATAAGTTTTAAAACAAACTAAATAATGAATTTCAATAATATCGACCCAATTAATCCTGATGTATCTACGATCTGTTGCATTGCAATGGCGTTGTATTGGCTGATATGCTCGTCATTGATTGGTCCATTATTTTATATCCTGGATGACGTCACTTATGAGCATACCTTGTGACTTTATATACCTTGAGTGCAGTGAAGTTTGACGAGAGACTTTCCTTGCACTAGTCTTTCCAACACTAGTGTAAATGGTGCTTTAAATGCCGTATGTGACGACTGTTTTACCACCATTTCGACTTTTAAGGAACTTTGAGGAACTTTTGGGGAACTTACTTACTTCTTACTTCTTAATTCAAGCTTCCGAGGCTTTTGCCTCGATGGCTTGGTGTCCCTCATATACTCTGGAGGCCAATGGCCACCAGCGACTATCCCTAAGGATGTCCTTAATGGACTCTCCAGCCAGTTTACTGGCCAAGTACGCTCTAGCGGGCAAGGGAGAGGTGCACAATAGGAGTATATGCTCCAAAGTTTCCTCCCCCATGCCGCACTTCTCACAAAGAGGGCTGGCCGCCAAACAAAATCTATGTAAATATGTTCTTGTGACTATATGACCCATGCGCGCCCGTGCTGCGAACGATGCCACAGAACGGGGCATATCCTTAAAGATCTTTGGGTCATTTGGGGAGCTTTGGATACTGAAGTACTCCCGTCCAGTGGTGCAGTCCTTCCATCTCTGTATCCAGGACTCGTCCAAAGATCTTCTAACGGCACTCCTACACTGTCCCAAGGTGTAACGGCGAAGCGGGGCAGGGCCCATATTACAAGCCTTATTAGCCAAGGAGTCGGCAACCTCATTCCCATCGATTCCACAGTGGCTGGGAATCCACTGAAGCACCACATTCCTGTTCAAACCACTCAATATTTTAAGTTTTTGCAAAATATCTCCTACTCGAAAATAGTACTCTGTGGGACTCGGGGACTGCAAGGCCTGGATGGATGCCTTTGAGTCAGTCAGTATACAAATGTTGTGGGTGTCAATGGATTTGCAGTATTCAAGAGCGGCGTCCAATGCCAGCAATTCCGCATTCATGCTCGATGATGCATCGCATGGAAACATAAAGGCATCACCCGTATCCGGACAGAAGTAAGCAGCTCCGCCCCTGCAGTTGATCTTATCAACGGATCCATCTGTATAAATTTTCGTAAAACATCGGTATTTGTCATGAATTAATTCGATTGATGTAAACCTTAAAAGCAACGGAAGATCCTGCTTGGTCAGGGATCCTGGAATCTCAGATAACGTCTGCACAGGAGTGCGCAACCAGGGTGGGTCATTAAACACTGGTGGTATTATTTCAGGCCTTATTGAGCCCAAAACTCCCGTGGGAGTGTTTTTGTTGTTGAAGAAGGACTGACGGACATCTGTAACCCCATTTAGCCCGACAACACCATAGGCCTGTAGCTGAAAGTGCTTCACCCCTATCCTGGATTGGATGTACAAGTCAAGGGGTTCCACAGCCAGCTCAATCTCCATTGCCTGCACACTTGTGGTAGTTGGACATCCCAGGCAAACTCTGAGCGCAGCATTCTGAAAGATCTGTAACTTTTTAATGTGAGTCTCAGCCGCACCCCCCCAAATCTCACACGAGTACAGAAGCCTAGATCTCAGAAAGGACATAACCATGGAAATCGTCTGCCATATTGTTTTTGAGTACATATAATAATATATTTTGACATGTCAAAACGGCAGACGTCCTAAAATACTTTTTATTTTACCAAATTAACACACGTGAGACACCTGCGCAAAGCTAAACCTACCGCGACTGGGCTTAAGTAACCCCCACCTCATATACAGCAGGTACAACTGACTCACTGAGAAAATTTAAGGCTTTCCTAAAATATGAGTCGTCAGCTGTTCACTGGATCTTAGACTACAATATTTGTTCCCTTAGTAAATGGCATGTTTTATGGAAGTTGGTGCAAAAAATACCATTACACTAAGATAACAAATATTGCACGTTTTATAACTCACCCCACAGGTTAACAAGTGGTATGATTGTCTTCAAATTTATGGTGGAAGTAGTATGGATACTGCTGTACCTCATGCAATAATTTTTTTTTCATTCTATTATGTTTTGTTTCATAAAACGGGCCTTTGGAAAACCGCCTTTTGTAACGCCCTCGCACTACATTAGGGGTTCTAGCTTTTAACGGTGCATCTACGACCCCCCTTCCTATTCGAAATAGGTCCCCTCTACCTACCACCCCTCATAGTTTGTCCACGATGTTTCCGAACACCCTGTATTTATTATAAAATGATGAAATCTTCTACGACCTGAAGAGTAACTGTTTATTCCATTTTCCGGGATGGATGACCGTGTTGATTGGAATTTATCTCCATTTCCGAAACGTTTAGAGATAATTTACAATCAATACGGCAAATCATCTCGGAAAATGGAATAAATAGTTGTGTTTATTTGATGGCAACAGTTAAACAAATTAAAAATAATTTTAGATTATTTGTGTTCTAGGTTCTAATGATGGTTTTGGATTTTAGCTAAATAATTTGAGTTAGGGAATTTTTTAAACTGTAATAAACTCTTAAAAATACAAAATTAATTTTCTAATTAATTTCGTATTTTTTTCTCGACGATATTTTTAAAGTAAAAAGTTCATAAAAATGATGAATTTTCGAGCAAGATAAAAAAATGTAGGAAAAAACTATTGGATGGTTCTAAAACCAAAAAACCTTTTTAAAAACTTTAAGAATAATATAAGTATTAATTTATAATAGGTATTGTCAGGGCTCGATTTCAGCCGGAACGGTCCGGAACGGCGTTCCGGAACCTCTTTTTAGGAAAAAAAATTATATTAAATTTCAGGGGTCTCCTAACTACGGCCCGTGAGACCCATTCATCAGGCCAGCGCATACCTTTCTATAGGTAAAAAAGTCCTAAAATGAATTAAACCCTGTTTTTACTGTCAAATTTCCAAAAAATTTTTATGGGGGAGAACCCCTAGAACCCCTTTTTGTCCTTAGAACTCAATTTATCAGATTTATTTTCAGATTAAGTGCATAACAGTGAGAATCCAACCAAAAATATATAGAAGAGGCATATTTCAAATTTAAAAAAACATTTTAAATGCATTTTTTATCTTTTATGCAAATAAAAATATTTGTGATTTAATTGTAAGGTTGTTACTTAATTGTTCTTTTAAAACATGATTGTGAACCCCCAATTTGAACTACCCACAATCCGTTCCTGGTGTTGATTCTTTTTTATTTGAACCAGATTTGCAAGATCGCTGGGCATATTTGCAAAGAAAATTTGCGACATCTTTATTTCTACCATTTAAGGACAGGCACCCAGTTGGGGAAAAAAAGTATAACCCACTGTAAAAAAAGGTGTATAAGAGTTCATCGTCTTATTCAATAATTAATTCAATAATTCACTCTTCCTAATCTAGTACAACACATTCGAATTTATTTTTTAAATTTAAATTTAAAAATAAATGCTTAAGTTTTGGTATTAAAAAACATTCGCTTCTCCAGTTTTGATACCAATAATTTTACCGTTCCGGTACCTATTTTTTTAGAAATCGAGCCCTGGGTATTGTCGCTTTAATTAATTTAAGTACAGTTTTAATTATTTAAGTGAAACTACACCTTTTTTCAATTTAAAGGTTTTTCAAAACTAGTCCAGGCAATCTGTAACTTAACCGGGAACCAATTGATACATTTAGTTTTTCAACGGTTTTCACTTGGGAATGACCTAAATAATAACATACTAAAAATCTGACAAAATCCGCTCGCGGTAAGTTTAATTTTTTTTAAATTTAAAAAAAATGGCCGAAAAAAAATTTCAAAAAATCAAATTATAGTAATCGAGACTTATTATACATGTTTATAGGCTATTTTTCAGTGCTGAATACGAATATACCATTTAAATTTAAAAAAATTCAAAATTTCAATTTTTAAAAATTAATTCAAAATTTGGAAAGTCGAAAAAATTAAAACATCACTCAAAACCACAAAATTATTGCAAAAGAAGTAATTTAAACGGTTTTCTATTAGAAATGACTTAGATAATTACATACTAAAAATGGAAGAAAATCGTACAATAAAAAATTTAATTTTTTTCAAATTTTAAATTTTTTTGGCCTCAAAAATCGACCTTTTAAAAAATTCTTCTTAAAAACGTTTCAAGCATTTTCCAAATTCATTTTCCATTAATGTTTTACATATATACCTCTATAACCTAAAAAAAACACAATTGGTGATTAAATCATTAGTTAATTAATTAATTTATAAAAATTAATGTTGAAAATACAGGTAAAATCTTTCAATCAAGTAATACAGAAAATAGTTAGACACTATTTGATAATAAATCATTTTAAAAATAATTAAATTTAAAAAAGATGCCAACTTTTAAATAAAATTTAGAATAAGTGTGGAAAAATTGAAGCACTTTTCTCTATAATTATGTTTTTTATGCTTCAATTTTTCCACAGTAAATTTAAATTTTATTTAAAAGTTTTTGATATTCGTAAACAGCACTAAAATATAGCCTAGAGACATGTTTGTATCACATGCATATACTACAAAATTTAAAAATTTTAAAAAATTTAAAATTTTTAAATTAATTTAAAATATAAATTTTTTGAAAGATATTTTGTCTTTTTTCAATTTAATTATTTTTAAAATGATTTATTATCAAATAGTGTCTAAATATTTTCTGTATTACTTGATTGAAAGATTTTACCTGTATTTTCAACATTAATTTTTATAAATAAATTAATTAACTAATGATTTAATCCCCAATTGTGTTTTTTTTAGGTTATAGAGGTATATACCTAAAACATCCATGGAAAAATTACCTTGGAAAATGCTTCAAACGTTTTAACAAGAATTTTTAAAAAGGTCGATTTTTGAGGCCAAAAAAATTGAAAATTTGAAAAAAATTAAACTTTTTATTCTCCGATTTTCTTCCATTTTTAGTATGTAATTATCCAAGTCATTTCTAACAGAAAACCGTTTAAATTACTTCTTTTGCAATAATTTTGTGGTTTTGAGCGATGTTTTAATTTTTTCGACTTTCCAAATTTTGAATTAATTTTTAAAAATTGGAATTTTGAATTTTTTAAAATTTAAATGGTATATTCGTATTCAGCACTGAAAAATAGCTTATAAATATGTATAATAAGTCTCGATTACTATAATTTGATTTTTTGAAATTTTTTTTCGGCCATTTTTTAAAAATTAAAAAAAAATTAAACTTCCCGCGAACCGATTTTGTCCGATTTTTAGTATGTTATTATTAAGGTCATTCCCAAGTGAAAACCGTTCAAAAACTAAATGTATCAATTTGTTCCCGGTTTGACCCTTTTTTTCAGTAGATTTACTGTACTAAACGAAAAATTGGTTTTTATTTCTTAGGTCCGATTTATACAATGTCAATGAGTGTTTGGGTACAATTTTCAAGTAATTAAACGCAAACAAACTAAAAACCTGTAAATGCTAAATGGAGTAATAAAATCATGAGTGATAGAAAAAACAATATAATATATTATTATGGAATTTATGATTTAAAAAAATTTACAGCTTATGAAAACATCGACTAGCACTGGATTTCCGGCTGATGTTGTCTATAAATTGGCCTTAAATACTATGTGATTTGTGAAAAAACTCGATTTTCAATACCAAAAAAATTTTTTCTTTTGAATACACTAGGGAGCTACCGCCCCCTGCTCGCTATCGCTCGCCAACCCCCGTAAACTGCTGACGCAGGACCTTTTGGAATTGCTTCGCAATTCCCACAAATTTCAACTCGTTGAACTTAACACACTTTATAAAACAATTAAACAATTTACAGAAAAAACGTCAACCAACTTATTAAAAATACTTCAAATCTCCTCCATGAATAAATCTCCCTTAAAAGTTTGAGTATATATTAACTCGAACTTATCAAAAATTTAAACGAAATGTTTTTAAAAATATTCATCTTAATTATTTTTAATCTATGATTATAAAAATAACTAATTCTAGTTGTTTATCAATATTCGGACCAAACAAAAAATATTATTTTAAAGTAACTCGATAGTATAATATGCCTAGTGTTTATCATTCATATTTTTTTAAACCCAGACTTGTTAAACAATACCGTTTAAGCAATTGAAAACAATAAGAGACAAAATATCACTATGTTTACAATTAATTTCGGTAAAATCAGAATAAAAATTATAAATATTGGACAAAAAGTATGAAATTTTAGTATAAAATGGCGTTCATGTAAGTTTTTAGAATATGTTTTTATCAGTCTTTGAGAGATATTTCATCAAGAAAGTACTTTTTTTAAAAGGTGAAAAACATGTTTCATCTTAAAATAAAGCGTCAATCGGACGTTGTGATTGGATGCATAATAATTTGATTGACAGTACTTGCTTTATAACTGCGACCTTATCTATTATCTAAAAAAATGGAAATATTTTAAAATTGAGAATTTTTTTGAAAAATCGAAGGGCTTACTCGGAAATCCGGAAAGAATCCGGACATTTTGATACCATATATGTGTCATTCGGTTCAGTAATTAAAAAGCCTTTCTCTGGAAACCGTTCACTAAAAACTTTTTTTTAGAATAGAGAGATTACCTTTCAATAATTTATTATTTTATTTTGTACCTTTGGCATATTGAATATCTACATCGTCTCCTTCAACAAACAAGGTTAAAAACCAAAACATTTTCATACATTTAAAACTGTATTTCCAATTTAATCGTAGTTTTCACCCAAATTCTAATAACTAGATATTTACTTAGAAACGTGATTGATTAAAAATATTCATACATAGTTTTTATACAATCACGTTCTACTTATTAACCTTTTCAGACCTTAACCGCCCCAAATTTAACATTGGTTTCAATGGTATTTTTGTTCGACTTTGGATAAAAAGAGGTAATACAGAAACTTTTTGGTGCATAACTTTTTTTACATTTTTGGGATTCAGAAATAAATCACGTATGACCTGAATTTTTTAAAATTGTTGTACTTTTCTTGATATAGATAAACTCTCTAAGTTATTGACTGATAAATATTTAATGATGAATATAAGTGCTTCATAAAAAAAATTAAAAATGTGAATGACAGGAGCTACAAACGTTTCTGGCTATTTAATATTTAAACTAGAAGTTATTTCTAGAGTATATACATAGTGCTATATTAGAGTGCATTGTGTTTCAGAATTACCCTTTCTTATGTTAAATTTTCATGTCGCCTAATAAAATACAATAAGTAAATATTGTTCCAATCAAAGCGAAGGGGAAGCTCCGTTTAATAGGCACAATCTTCCAGATAGTAAGAGCCAGATCCTTTTCCCCAATGGACAAAAATTTCCTCTGAGGGTTGGAGATTTCTTCTGACTGGATAGATAGTTTGTGAGCGGTGCTGTATAGAGCTGTTGATTCTTCGTGTACTTTCACAGCTGATGACGTTGAACCCAGGAACTGCAAGAGAGAGGCTGTGCACAAAGCCCAAGTGGTGGAGCGTGTGAGTAAGTCTAAATAGTCACTTGAATGTAATATAGAGGTGATACCAATGAAAATTCCGCTTGCATTGTTAAGAGATAACGTAAACATCAAGACGCTCATGTTAGAATCAATTTTGTTGAACAGATCTTGAACCGAAAGGTACCTATTCAGTAATAATTTGTAATCTGGATTAACGGAGTTTTCTAAAGAGAGTCTTATCTTTCGAATCAGGTCTTGAAGTCGATGACAAGTTGTTTCGTAGTACATGGCGAATGACAAAGTAGGTATAATCAAAAATAAAAACTGTTCACTGGCGAGAAAAATTGCTAGGCACATTCTCAATGCTCCTGAAGAGGTTTTGTAACCAAACAGCACTAATTCTATGTTATTATTTTTATATAAATAAAACACACTTACGGCGAAGATGTGAACATACGCAAGAAATGCCAATGAGATCCAAACAGGAGTACATTTTCGTTTCTGCAACTTTACGTGGTATGCTGTGATTAATTGAGATATGCATCTCGAAATATCCAGAAAGCGTGGAATGATAAGACATGAAAGGAATCTGTGGACTAAACATGTTATTGTGAAAACAACATTGGCTCTGTTTTTAGGTGAGAAATTGTTTTTTATGGAAATATATGTCTGTATGAGGATATGAAAAACTGCTATTAACACGTTTATGAAAATTAGTGCACGGCGTTGAGCATTGCTCTCACTGTTTAAATATATGGCACTTATTTTGAAGAGAAAAAACATATAGTTATTGGAATACATTTTCGAGGTTTTCTTTTGAAATATTTTGGATTGTACCGACAACATATCGCAGACATGAATGCTAAACTAAATGCGTTACTCTTGTTTCATTGACCCTAGTGATGAAAATATTATTGATTTCCAACCACTGATGCTTCCACCAAATTAATATAATTGACATGTTTTTAACTTCTATTGAAACGCTATAAAGGCGCATTTTTAATTTTTACTGTGAGGATAATGGATGAGAAATTCAAATGTACGTTTGATGTTATTGATTCTAGAGATTTATAAAAGTTTCTTTTCAAAAGTATCCTACTTTTAAATTGCTATCTTTTCTTTTAATTTGATTGATCGGTATCTATCTATTCTAATTGTGGAATATCAAAATTTATTAAATAATAAGGGAGAGTATTGTACCTTCGGACAAAAATCATGTTTGGATTTTTCTAACGCATGTAAAATCCCATTTCGACCATTTAAAGGGCCCAACCAATAGTCATAACCTTAGCAAAAATAGGGTAATATTTTTTATTTGTTAAAATATTCAAAATTGGATTTTTAATTAATTTTAATAACTTGACGAAATTTGTGGTTATAGGTAGTACAACAACGTGCTCTCCCTATGGACGGACTCAGTTGTACTTGTGGACACCCTTAACCCTGCTGTTCTGTTAGGGTCTATTTGACCCAAAAAATTTTTCAGTCGCGTGTTAAAAAAAATTGAGTAGAGGTATTTTAATGAAACTTCGTGACTTTGTTGGAAAGTCACATAACTATCTACATCCAAAAGGAATTTTATTTATTTTAATTTGCAAGGGATATTTTTCAACATAGTCTTAATGTACTGTTCGGGTCAATATGAACCGATTCTAAATTTTTTCGTTTTACTCAAACCTTTTCATATTTTTTTGCGGAATAACTCAACAGAAAAGAATAGAAACTATTATAACATCCTTTCTTTGTATTTTGGTTTTCTTTTTTCTTGTTTTTTTGTCATTTGAGACTAAAGCACATGGAAGGTCAAAAGGTTGATTCAGTTGGGAAAAATTAAAAAATATTCCCAAATTTTATTTTTCTTGATGTATTTTTGTTTTGTGAAGTATTTCCTTTCAGTTAGAATTCTAAAAATAACTATTGAAACGAAACTTTTGCTATCCGTACCCAAAATGAGGAATTAGCGGTGTTTTTCATTGCCACTGTCTTTTGACCAAGTTAACCATTAAATTTGGGGTAAATGTGAACCTTTTGTGGTAGTATAACTTCCTAAGGTCTGAAGCATGAAATTTATTGCTGGAAAAGAAAAAGAAATCATCGCCAAAGAAAATTTGAGGTATTCGAGTAATGAGTAATTTCGCAAATCCTGCAATGCCTTTTCAATGGGATTTAGCACAAATAGAAGGAAAATAAATGTTTAAATGAAAATTATTTTTGAGGATTTGAGGAAATCACTCTTATTTTCATACAGTAAAGCAGATTAAAACCTATCATAAAGGGGGGAATCAATTAAAAAAAGTAAAAGAATAAAGAAAAAAATTGAAATTTATATCGGTTCCTCAGACGAAAAAAATTAAAAACGTACTAATTTGTTGTGCCATACTTGTTTAAAACTCATTTTCATGTATGTAAATTGTCAAAATAGCAAAAAAATTAAAAATTTCAATTACAAATATTTTTAGTTAATTTCATTATTTTACACGTATTTCATAACTTAACACAATTATTTCATAATAATTACATTGAGTTATTTTACTATTGTTTTACCTATTTCTTAAATTCCATCATTCATTTACCGTTAGAAGTGATATATTTTGTATCGGGTCATATTGACCCGAACACTACGTGCGTAGAGTAAGTCGGAACAGAACAGCAGGGTTAAAAAGGGAAATTTTAGTTGAATAAAGCTAAAAATGAACATTTTTTTATGTATTACCTTTTAGATTGGGAATAGATTAATTTATTGGAAATAAAAAATGGCAATATAATTTAAAGTAATGTAGTTTTAGATCGTATATGATCATTAAAACGAAGTTGATTAATAAAAGTGTTGATTTTTTACCAAAAATACATAAATCACATAGGATTTTCAGATCGAAATTTGAGTTAATAGTTTCATAAGTCATGCTGATTTATCTGATCACTTCACTGATCCAAAAAAACCCAATTCAATCGACAATTAGATGTGCAAGCATTTGGTGGTAATAAATTTCGCAAATAGCAAAGTGATTGATTATAAAATATTCATACTTATTTTTTATACAATAACGTTCTACTTATTAACCTTTCAGACCTTAACCGCCCCAAATTTAACATTGGTTTCAATGGTATTCTCGGGCGGCTTATAGGATAAAAAGAGTTAATACAGAAACTTTTTGTTACTTTATTCTTTTTACATTTCTGGTATTCAGAAATCCATCACGTTTGAACTGAAATAAATTGTTTTTAGTTTGTTGAAACTTTCTTTACCTATAAACACTAATTGGCTGATAAATATTTAATGATGAATATAAGTGCTTCATAATTATTATTGAAAATGTGAATGACAGGAGGTAAAAAAGTTTCCGGCTATTTAATTTTTACACCAAAAGATATTTCTAGAGTATGCATAGTGTCATATTAGAGTGAATTGTGTGTGTTTCAGAATTACCCTTTCTTATTTTAAATTTTCATATCACCTAATAAAACACAATAAGTAAATATTGTTCCTATAAAAGCGAAGGGGAAGCTCCGTTTTATAGGCACAATCTTCCAGATAGTTAGAGCCAGATCCTTTTCCCCGATGGACAGAAATTTCCTCTGAGGGTTGGAGATTTCTTCTGACTGGATAGATAGTTTGTGAGCGGTGCTGTATAGAGCTGTTGATTCTTCGTGTACTTTCACAGCTGATGACGTTGAACCCAGGAACTGCAAGAGAGAGGCTGCGCACAAAGCCCAAGTGATGGAGCGTGACAATAAGTTTAAATAATCACCTGAATGCAATATAGAGGTGATACCGAAGAAAATTCCGCTTGCGTTGTGAAGAGATAACGTAAACATCAATATGCTCATGCTAGATTCAATTTTGTTAAAAAGATCTTGAACCGAAAGGTAATAATTCAGTAATAATTTGTAGTCTGGATTGATGGAGTTTTCTAGAGAGAGTCTTATCTTCCGAATCAAGTCTTGCAGTCGATGACAAGTTGTTTCGTAGTACATGGCGAATGAAAATGTAGGTATCATCAAAAATAAAAACTGTTCACAGGAAATAAAAATTGCTAGAAACATTCTCAAAGCTTCTGAAGAGGGTTTGTAACCAAACAGCACTACTTCTATGTTATTATTTCTAGATAAAATTAAAACACTTAAGAAGAAGATGTAAACATACACAAGAAGTGACAACGAGATCCAAACTGGGGTGAATTTTCGTTTATGTAACTTTACTTGGTATGCTGTGATTAATTGAGAAATGCATCTAGAAATATCCAGAAAGCTTGGGATGATTAAATACAAAAGAAACCTGTGAATTAGACATGTTATTATATAAACAACATTGGCTCTGTTTTTAGGTGAGAAATTGTTTTTTACTGAAATATATGTCTGTATGAGGATGTGAAAAACTGCTATTAACACGTTTATGAAAATTAGTGCACGGCGTTGAGCATTGCTCTCACTGTTTAAATATATGGCACTTATTTTGAAGAGAAAAAACACACAGTCATTGGAATCCTTTTTCGAGGTGTTCTTTAGAAATATTTTGGATTGTGCCATCAACGACATATTGCAGGCATGAATGCTAAACGAAATGCGTTACTCTTGTTTCATCAACTGAGGCTAGTGATGAAATTATTATTGATTTCCAATCACTGTTCCTTCCATCAAATTAATATACTAAAGATGTTTTTCAACTTCTATTGAAACATTATAAAGGTGCATGTTTATTTTGCATTTTCGGGGTTCACTGTGGGGAGAAAATTTAAGAGTGGTATTGATTTTAGAGATTTATAAAAGGTTTTCTTCAAAAGTATCCTACTTTTAAATTATTATTTTTCCTTTTCATTTAATTGATCAGTATCTTTATCCATTCCAGGTGTGGAATATCAAAATTCATTAAATAGTATAGTTAACATTTTCCCCTAATTTCTTAAGTTTTTCAATCAGGCATTTCAAAACCATGATCTATACATGCATAGTAGTTAATTTTGATTTGTACTAATAAAGTCAATACTAAATTAATTCAAGAGTGAACTGTTCTGATAAAACTATGTAGCGTTATACTACTCGGTTAATACGAGAATTAAATGGATAGAGAGTGAATATATATTATCAATTTCTCTCTATTTGGGATTTTTCTATTTTCAGATAAACACTTGAAAAATTATCAACTGACGAAGATTTATTGATAAATATAAGTTTCATAATTAATTTTAGAAATGCGAATAAATTTTTTTTATATAATCATATGGGCTAACCGTTTCTCTTTATTTATTATGAATTAAAAAAAATTCTAGGTGATACGTCGTAGATAAAACATAACCTTACGGTTAACTTTCTGTTTTTATTGCCATTGGGTTTTCCAAAACAAGGTTTAACAAAAAACCATTCCGCAATATTATGCTAGAGTTTGCTTGGCTAGGTTTATTTATAACCAAACAAAAACCCAAGAAAAACCTTCTCAAAACCAATAACGTCAGTTTAATTACCACTATCTTTACAGCCATAACTAAAATGCAGGTTGTTTTTACCTTTTCATAAGTTACAGGTTGACAGTGACAACCTTATAAAATCCTTAAATTAGTTACATCGTAAGGTTACAACATGGTTTATAAAACTGTATATTTCTATCTGGAGGAGTAATATTCAAATCTCCTAATAAAATACAATAAGTTAATATTGTACCTATGAAAGCGAGCACAAAGCTTCGTTTTATAGGCATAATCCTCCAGACAGTAAGAGCCAGATCCTTTTCCCCGATAGACAAAAACTTCCTCTGAGGGTTGGAGATTTCTTGTGACTGTATAGATAGCTTGTGAGCGGTGCTGTATAGAGCTGTTGATTCCTCATGCACTTTCACAGCTGATGATGTCGAACCTAGGAACTGCAAGAGAGAAGCTGTACACAAAGCCCAAGTGGTGGAACGATTGAATATGTCAAAGTAGTCACCTGGATGCAATAAAGAGGTGATACCGAAGAAAATTCCGCTTGCATTGCAGAGTGATAATGTGAACACCAAGATGCTCATGTTAGAATCTATTTCGTTTAATAGATCTTGAACCGAAAGGTACCAATTCAGTAATAATGTGTAGTCTGGATTGATAGAGCTTTCCAGAGAGTATCTTGTTTTTCGAATCAGGTCTTGAAGTCGAAGACATGTCGTTTCGTAGTACATAGCGAATGAAAACACAGGTAACATCAAAAATATAAACTGTTCGCAAGCAATAAAAATTGCTAGAGACATTCTCAAAGCTCCCGTTGACGGTTTGTGACCAAACATTATTAATTCTATACCTTGATTATTATACACGGAAAAAACACTAAATACGGAGATGTAAGCATACGCAAGAATTGTCAACGAAATCCATACAGGGGTGCATTTTCGTTTATGCACTTTCACGTGGTATGCTGTGATTAATTGAGATGTGCACCTAGATATATCCAGAAAGCGTGGAATGATTAAACATGAAAGGAATCTATGGACTAGACAGGTTATTGTGTAAACAGTATTGGCTCTGTTTTTAGGTGATAAAGTATCTGTTTGTAACGAAAATGATATCAGTATGAGAATATGGAAAACTGCAACCAGTAAGTTTATGATAATTAGTGCACCCCGTTGCAGATATCCCTTACTGTTCAAAAATACGGCACTTATTGTAAAGAGAAAAAACATACAGTTATTGTAATCCTTTTTCGGCGTTTTCTTTTGATGCATTTCGGATCGTGCCAACGACATATTGCGAGCATGAGCCTTAAACTAAATCCGTTATACTTTATCATTAAAGATTGTTTTCACTGATAAAATTATTATTGATTTCCAAATATATATAGTTCCAACCTCACAAAATTGATTTACTAAAGTTTGCTTTCAACTTCTATTAACACGTCATAATGGAGATTGTATATTTTGTATCTTCAACAGTCACTGTGAGGATGACGCATGAGAAAACTGACACAACTTATTGTTGATGTCAGGCATTGATTTTAACGATTTGTAAAAGGTTTTCTTTGATAAATATTGCTCTCTTTTAATCAGTAATTTACTTTTACCTGCAATCGACAAGTATCTTTATAGTGTATTGTTAGTGTAGGATAATAATATTCATTAATATCTCTAACTTATGTTTTTATCGATTAAAAAAAATTGCTAAACAAACATTTTATAGTCATAGTTTAGATCACTAGCATTTTGAAAATTTGTTTGTATTTATTTAGTCTGTTCAAATTGTGATCAAATAAGGTCATTTTGGGAAAAATTTGGGGTAGAAGATATTTTTTGATATTTGTATGTTTTTGGGGGTGCTGAATCCGAATCTGAGGTTTGCGAACAAAATTGTGTGACGGAACATTGAGAAAATTCGGAAAAATGGTAAAAATTCTCAACTTTTATTCGTTTTCTGCCCTTAGAACATAATCTTTGCACTTCTGAGCGATAAAGTCAATACAAAAATAAAAAAAGAGAAAACAAGTTACAAAAAAGTCAGTCAAAAGAAAAGTAAAGCAGTCAAAAGAAAACTTTTGTATGTAATCTCGAAGAAGCAACATAGCTATCGAAATACTATAATCTCCTATAGAACTTATCTCGTAATGAAAATGCACTTAGTTAATCATCATTGGTGTTTTTAGATGTGATTTGATGAAGAATATTATTAAAGTAGTTTTTATAGTATTATGTTAAAAAATGCGGCTTTTCGGTGATACTAGTGACATTCTTTGGATTTCCTACCAATCGAACGAAAAAAGCCCCTTTTCAACGTGCTCTATCGGCGAAACTATGCTTGTGAGAGAAAAGTTGGATGTGACTTTTTTGGAGCTTGGTTAGTGTTCTTTATTTTTTGTATTGACTGTTTAGCTCAGAAGAGCAAAGATAATGTTCTAGGGGCAGAAAACGAAAAAAAAGGGCGAATTCTTGCCATTTTTTTCAATTTTCACTAAGTTCTGTCAAGAAATTTTGTTCGGAAACCCCAGATTGGGATTCAGCTCCCCAAAAAATATACAGAGAGCGAAATATATCTTTTGCCTCATAATCTTCCCAAAATAAATACAATTTGACTGGACTAATTTGTTATCAAGAAAAATTCATTGTTAAATTTAAGAGTAATCCAAATCAAAACGGTGTTACACTGCTGAGGTAACTGTATACGTTGAAAAGGTCATTTCCGGTCAAAAATCGAATTTTTTTTTTACTAGTTTGAGTTATAGCCTATTTATTAACCTTTCAAAAACTGTTTTCCTTTTGTTTCTATGTTGTATATTTTTGACGTTATAGTGATTTTTCTGTTGCTAGAGAAACCGAAACTAAAATTTTCAATCAAGCTGTGGGCACTCTACGGAAGTTTGTTTACAAACAAATCATAATATTTGATTATTTATTCCATAGTTTTAATTTTTGAATTGCTTTAAAGCTTAATGAGCTTTAAGTAATTGATTAATTAGAACCCATTTTATTGAACTTCTTACATTGCATCTCTAAAATTTTTGAAATATAGCATTTTTTTCCTGATAAAAGTGTTATTTAAAAAAAATTACAGAGATTTTTTTAAAAGCTCATTTCAGAATAACAACTACATCATAACAGACATGTGTGCAAAAAATTATGATGTTTCAACTGTTAGTTTGCTAGAAAAGGTACATTGAAGGTTTAAAAACACAGTTTTGAGATATTTGCATTCGAAGTAAGCGCAGCATAGAGAATTTCGGTTTGTTTACATTTTTAAAGAAATTTTTAGTATGCTTTAAAACCGATTACAGGCATAAGTAATACACCGTTGGAAAGCTAAATGTTTGCTCTTTTATAATTTATCAAAACCTCAAAATCGATTTTTTTAAGGTGTTGGGGTACGAACTCCCTTAAAAACTTAAATTGCATTTTCTGAAGAACTACATTTTTCAAATTTTTCATCCACCGCAACAGTGATAACTCTAGTAAAAATTAATATTATGTCTTCAAATTTTTCTCATGTTGTTTTGATAGTATAAGGAGTGTAATGAATCAAGATTTTAGCTGTGTTTTAATATTTTACTAAATTATAAACAAGTCAAGTTTCCGTTATGCATGTTTTTTTAGAAAATCACCTAAGTGAGCATTTAGTTGAGAATTTCTATTGAACAACTTTAGCAAGAGCTTAGATCTTGATTCATTACATTCTTGGTGTATTTACTCATTATTATTTCCAAAAATTGTTAATATTGATTTGATGTTTTTTGTTTTAGAGCGTGAGGGGTTTATATTGATTTTCGCACAATTTTTTATTATATATGCCCATATTTAAATATTTTTTAAAAAAATTACATTCTTTTCATTGCATATAGTATTTTTAAGTTAAGATACACCTAAAAAGTTCAAATATTATTACAAAAATTTTTTTTTAAATTTTTTTCGTTGAACGTGTACAGTTACCTTTGAATAAAGAGTAAATGTATATTTTCCAAAAAATATTGGGATTTTCATTTGTGATTAAGAGAGAAATTTGTTTTATTCTTTATGTGTGTGTACCGCACAAAGTTTGAAATACATATTTTTACCCTTTACATTTCGTTGGAAATGCAATATTAATTGTTTTAATAGTAGCTAAGAAAAGTGGACAAAGAAGCTGAACTGTTCACAACGTATAATTAATGCTAAGTTCCACAAGGGAATTTTTTAGATATTTGTTTCGATAAACTATAAGAGCACACATAACATTTTTAGAGAGATAATTTCTTTAAAAAATATATAATTTGTTCTTTCCTCAACCGAGGCTTTTATGCAATTTGAACTCTTACGTTTTTAACTTACTTTTGCTTTTTGTGCAAAACAAAAGTACCACGAAAACCCCCCAAGAAAACACTTCTAAGCCAAATAAAAGAATAAAAAACCTATGGTTGGAGTGGGCTGAAGTACCAAGACAAGCTGAAAAAACCTGCTTCAGTCCACTCAGCATTTAACGAAGATTTTGTAATGAATTTATCAGTCATTGTCTGAGCCTCCCTAAACTAACGCCTTTTTCAATGCTTTTTTAGGAAAGAAAAGAAATCTTTATTTTCCACTGGACCGTTTTTTGGCGCGTGAAAAGGTTTATCTTAGGGGCTTTTTTAGCCGAAACGTCCAGGAAAAAAAACATCTCTTTTTGCAATTGGTGCTTAAGGTAACACCGGTTCTTAACACACGATACAATGAAAACCAATATTTTTGCTCAAGTTTAATAGATCAAGGTACTGTTTTTTGCTAGGGAAAATTTGTTGAAGGCTGGCCAGCATTGTATTTCGTCCTTTAATTCCATCAAAATTAAGATAGGGTGTTCTCTTTTAGATTTCACTTGGGTCAGTCTTTATGCTTGGGAATTTAGCATAATGCGGGAAAATTGAACTTTTTTTGTTTTAAAACATCTCAGGACAAAATTATTGATATTTTTCGCTTAATGTACACTGAAGGCATTACGCGTTTGATTGAAGAACATGGATTTGGTTCAGATGGAATTTGCTTTCTTGGACTTAACAAAAACTTTTGGCGAGATAGAGTTAAATCGTTGAAAATAGAATAAACAGGTATATCCCCCTCAGGAATGAAAGATGTTTGATTTCAATACGTAATTTTTAAGTAAAAAGTAAAAAAAAACAGTAACACACATTAAAAAATACATTTTTTTCTTCTTAAAAAACCATAAAAATTTCATGGCGTTAGAAGTAGGATATTTTAATATTAAACCTATTTTTGTCATGCATTTCCAAAAAAGTAGGATTTTGTCCAAAAAAGTTGAGTTTTCAAAATATTTTATATAAAAAAAGTACTGATGTAAATTGCTTTGGCATAATAATAAAATACGCGTAAGAAAACGCGTATTTTTCAAACCGCAAAGTAATTTATTGGAGAAGAATCAAAACTGACATTTTTAAAACTAATGTTTAGTTATTAATTAAGGGAAGGTAAAATTATTAGTAAGGAAGGTAATTAGGTTTATTTATTATTAAAAAGGAGATTAAAGATTACATTTACTTGGTAAATATATCAATTCCTTTGTTAAACGCTATAAAATTCTGTTTTGTAAATCGGAAATTCTTATTTTCTAACCTTTGTACACTTATTGATTACAAACCCGACACCTCATTTCATTTTCAATGCTTTTATATGTAGAAAACAGCTTTTACACACTAAAAGCCAATTAAAATAAATTACTTTTATCAATAGATAAAATATAGTATTAAGTATCAAACTGCCTACTTGAGAATCGATTCAATTTTGTAGAAATTTTTGATGAAAAGAATAGACAAAAGAAGGAAAACCTTTCTATTCCATTTCATGGACCCAGATGCTAGTATTCTGATAACTTTGCTTTATTCTCTGTAAAACCCTATTGAAGATTAGTGACGGTACTATATTGTTTGGTTAAACAGAAAATATTTCTTGATATACTGCAGGAATATACATCTGAAAGTTTCCCATATTATAATTACTGTCTTGACTTGATTTATCAATTAAAAAACTGACAATGATTGGAAGAGGCCCCTTTCGTACAAATACTGGACCAAAATTACCTTTCTTTGTTAAACACCATCTAAACAATCTAAAGGCGGAAAAGAACTGGAGGTTCATTCAAGTACTGTTTCGCATCAGTGCCATACTTCCCATACACAATTTCTCCCACTTGGGAATGGCCCCGAAAGTTGTCAGAACCTTCAATACCATTTTCAACGTTCTTCTGATTCTGCACCACTTGGCCATCAATGCATCTCTCTTTTCGATCTCGCCAAACTCGGCGAGATCCCGGGCGAACATCGCCATGAGTGCCGCAGCCCTGGTCCAACGCTGGGTGCTGAGCACCAGAGCCGACTGCTTGGAAAACACTGCCAAGAGGATCGCCAAGCTATCCCGCAAACTGGACATAAAAGACGACAAGCAGTCCTTGTTCAGATTATGGACTATCTTCAGCACCCTGACTTACTGTCCTATATTCTTCACCGGAGTTGCCATATGCTACAGCGATGGAGTGGAGAGAATGATATTCAACTACACGATAGAACTACCCATCTTGGAGATGATCTTCGTGGTAGCGTACATGGGAAGCTGGACCCTGTTTTTGACTCTACCCATAAACGCCTTCGATCTGTACTACACCATAACGTGCAGACAGCTGCAGTGCATCGTGGTAACGTTCAAGAACTGTCTCGACACAACTCCTTCTTCGGAATACCACCTGATTCTCAGACAGTATATGTCTATCAGGAAGTTGGTTGGTAGGGTAGATTCAGAGCTATCCCTCCCTGTGTTCACGTCCACTGTATTTAATGCCTGCACCATGTTCTTCGCTGTCATATCGGTCCTGCATCCCGAAGAGGATGGATTTTTTAAAATAATATTACTTCTTTTTATTATTTCAATTTATTTTGGGCATAAGGAAAAGGAAATATTGAATTATCCTTTACCTTTTATCGTATAATATCGTATAAAGGTACCTTTTATTGTTAGTTGATGATTTAGTTACTTGTATGCATAAAAACACTCTTTTGAATTTTATTTCTTATTTAATATTTTCCTTCTCAATTTTTACATTTACCAACACTGTAGGGTAAGCATGCTATTGTGATTTTAATAATTATTTCGAGAAAGAATGGAATTTTCAAGAAAATTTGTAAAAAAACCCAAGAAATTCGTGTGAAATACTAATAGCTAAAATCTTTCGCGTTCGTTATAAATGTAAATGATATAAAAGGCTCCATCTTTTAGTTTGAAAAAGAATTGTTTAGGTATTGTATACATAAATATTTTTATCCTGTAAAAATAAATGCTCTCATTCAATTTTTCACAAAATGTGTGTGTAGAACACAACAGGGAAAATAAAACATATACCAAGACCTCGGAACTAAAAAATACAGTCTAGAAAAATTTAGTATCATTGAATATTTGAGAATGAAGAAAAATAACAGTTTTCTTTCTCTAACCTTAAAAGGTTTTATTTTTTTAAAGAAATAACGCCCATTAAAAGGTCAAGAGCCTTAAAAAGATTCGTTTACCTTACAAAACTGAAGCTTCTACCTTAGAAGGTAAAATTTACACTTCTAAACAAAAGCACTTGGACCCACAAGCGGGTGATAATTATTTCAAAAGTGCCCCTGTCCGTAAAACCTAATTAATTTTGTTTCCCCCCGCGCGACGTCACAAGAAAACTGTCTCGGCGGAAAAAGCAAGACATGCAGCTCCGGAATTTAATGAAGCTTCTAGACAATGGACGGCGAATCTATCTCTGCTACTGTGTTGTTGTTGATCGTTATGAAAACTGCTATACTGCTAATTAAAATATTTGAATACTGCTCTAATGGAATAGTTAAGCTTATTAAGTTTGCTCTGGAAGGGTCCCTTCTTTTGTTCAGCGTGGAGAGACTTATATCCCCTCGCTAATTATTTCATGCATTCCCTCGATGCGCTTTTAAAGCGATATTTAAATTGTCTTGGTTTTGATTAAGAGGATAAGTGGAGAGGGGTAAGGATTTAATTTTGTGTTTTCTAAATCTGGAGCACGTAGCTCTTTTGAAGTGGTTGAATTTTTAGAGAGCCTGAATGACACTCTCCTTTAGTTTATTTGGTCTTTGGGATAATAAACACTTATGAAAGTTTATTGCGAAGTGTCGGCTTCTCTAATTAAAGCTTGGTTTAGACTTTCTTAGGAAAAGTCTTGACAACTTGGGGTTTCGTGTGCGCGTGCGGAATAATTTTTGTTAACGCGGATTTGCATTCTGATCCCGTTATGTGTTGCGTTTTCGTGTGAATCCGCTTATTCATTCCTTGCTTAAGTTAACATTGACTTTGAGGAAATTTAAGAGGTAAGAGCTCTCGAACGAAAGGCCTTTTCAGTTTCAACAGCGCCGCCGTTTGTTTTGTCATGGAAAAAGTGAAACAATTGTTAATTTACGAATTTTCGTGGGTCTTAGATAGGATGTTTGTACTAGGGTGGTTATAACAAATATGCCCAAACTGCACAGAAAGATTCCTTGCGTGGAGAACATAAAAAATGCCCGAGGAACTATAAAACTATGACCTATGACTATTTGTTTTTTAAAATCTGGAGTCGTATCCGATGAAAACTTAATCATTTTATCCGACTGCCAGCACAAGGATGCGAGAAGGATATTTTGAACATCGTAGTCTGCAAACATGTGCTAATAAACGTGTTACAGATTCCAGGAACCTTTTTTAGCGTAAACCAAATATGACATCATGCCCTCTCGAAATTTTCTCAAACCTATGCGTTGTAGAGGTATGTATGTTTGGAAAATGTTTTATGTTCTCCACGGAAACCGGCTGTACATAGTTTGAGTGGAATTGTTGAAACACCCTGTATAATATATCCTACCCAGATATAGATAAAGTTATTTTTTATAATACACATATATAACATTTGAGTGAAAGGAAGTTCAAGGAAAATGGTTAAAGCTCTCCGTCGCAATGGTCTTAAAAATAAGAGTTATTTATATTACTTGGGGGCTCTACCGTCCCCTGCTCGCCATCGCTTATTTTATTATTGGAGCTTTCCATTTGGTTTCTGGAGGTAATTTCTTCACAATATCATTGATAAATGAGGGATTTAAGTATATTTATCTTTAAACAAAGGCCTACATCAAAACTAGAAAAATAAACTGTTGTGAGTTAATACAAATTTCAATTTCTTTGAAGGAATTCAATATTATCAAATGATACATACTTCTAAAGATTTCATTTCTATTATATTACGTTAATCCCTCTTAAAAAAGAAACCACTCTGTGAAGTATTTTAAACCCAAGTAACGCTGATGATCCTCATGAAATATTCACTCTCCAGTCCCGTTACTCCCCACAAACCGACCCCCAGCTCCCCGAATGGTTCTCAGGAGAAGCCGCAAAGAAAGCACAGCGGTAAATTTCCCTCTTTTTTTACATATAACATTCGGTCTTTTAAGGTAATAAGGCTCGAAAACAACCTTCCGACTTGTGCATTACCCGGCAGCTTTTACGACCTCGTAAAGAGCTTCCCAGTGTCCGAAACTGGGCAGCGCCATCTGTTGAGCCCTGTGGAGGTTATGATACGCTTTTTTTTTTCGTGAAGGTGGTAGGGCATGAAAAAATCATAAAGGGCAGGTAGCGTATGGGTTGCTTTTCCATAAATGGGATGGGACAGTAAAACGAAGCCACATCGGACGTAATTGACTTTTAAGACCTCTTTTCTAGTACCGGGTTCTTGGTTAGGTTAATGTTGGGGTCTTGAGATGGGATAGTAATGACGGATTTCGAAAGGAAATAATGCCTTTTTTTCTCCAAATCATAAAAGGGTTAGATGGTTTCTGTTTGTTTCAAATGAGCTTTTTCAGTTTAATATGTAGAATGAAGACTCATATAGCATATGTTACCCTACGGTTAACCTTCTCTTTTAATTGAATCGTCAGTTTGAAGAAGGGAATAAGTCCAAAAATCAAGTTTTGAGAAAATCGAAAAAAAGTAATGGGATTTTCATTGTATGGATATCGATTTCACAACTTCAAGGGGCGGTATCTCCCTATAGGGGTTAGTTATTTTAACCCTCTTTTCACCCATGTGTAGGGCAAATCTTGGAGATTGCTTTGAGCACAAAAAGTCAATTTGTCATTTTTTGGACTTATTCGCTTCTTCAAACTGACGATTCAATTATAATTGGGGTTTCCCACAACAAGGTTTGCGAAATACTATATTAGGGTTCACCTGACAAGGTTGCCGACAAAAATATACTTTAGAAAAACCACATAGGCATCAACTAAGGTAAATGTGGGTATAGTGGACACTTTAAGGAAAATTTTTGCTTAAATTCTTAATAAATACCAATCAATTTGCTTCAAAACTGTTATCATCCTATTTTTAGGTTAATTGGATCTTCTTCTTTCGATTTTACTATTAAAAACTTTAATTAGATTGGGCAAAGTATTTTTAATTTATTTTTTAAAAGTACTCCAAATTGCCTCTATAGTGGCCACATAGATGAAGCTGTTGCTTCTATGGTGGACACCTCTTGCATCAATAGTGGACACCTGTCTTTTTCTGCCTATATGAGGGGTTTATGCATGAAATTGAGGGGTTTTTCTTGGTATAGTCGTTTATTTCTAATTAAATCTTCCTTCCCAACGAAATGTATTTTAGATTCAATCAAATTAGCTTTATTTAAAAAAAATTGATAGTTTTCGGCCCAAAGTCTACGCTGTAGCTGATTTGAGAGGAATTTAGCATGTAATTCAATGTTTTAGAAACATTGGTTCCCGAAAGCCAGAATGAAACCAAATTTATTTAACACTCATTTTAAAGCACAGTCAACAGTTTATGAAGAAAAACTGATTCAAATTAAGTATTATTTATGTTTCTATTAGACGCCATTGGCGGTGGCCACTATTGGAAAATCTAAGATTATGTGTTGGTAAAGTGGACACCCCCATAAATCCTCGTAAAGTCAGCATTTTCAAATAAATTTTATTCAGTATTATTTTATACACTCTTATTTATCTTTATATAAATTTAAAAGTCAATCAAGCGGTAACAAATACGAAAAAATCAGTTCCGACTTACTCGTTTCCTTACGCGATTCAATAAGCAAAATCAAATTTCAGTCACTCGGCCGATGTTGTTATTTTCAAATATTTAAATATCCTTTCCATGCTGATCTGTGGTATCGGTGGTAATTTATCAGCTTACCTGATTGCACAATCTACTATGCCTATGAATTTTGACGCTGTTCGATGCCTCTAACTCGTTTTATTTAAAATTAATCAGCTATGTGGCCACTATTGGTACAGTGTCCACTATACCCACATTTACCTTAGCACAAGTTGTTTTTATTTTATCTCAACTCTACAGGTTTTCAATGACAACCTTACAAAAACTTTAAACGGGTTACTCCGTAACGTTATAGCAATGTTCAAAAACCTTACATTTTGCGCGCTATCTGGAGAGAGATGTCAGTGTTTTTCCCGAAAAAGAATTGCTCTTTAGCCTTGGACTCGAATCTTGCCAAAGAGATTTTAAACTGTTTCAAGTTATTGGAGATACTTAATATGCTTTCTTTTCAATTTATCAATGGTCCCTAAAAATCAACGTATGTATAACTTTCCCCAGAAAAGTAGAAAAATTTTGAGTTTCAACAACCTGTTGAATAGTCTTTCTTTGTACCCTTAACTGTTGAAATGCTCTGATGAGGAACTATTTAAGCCAAGCCGTTTAAACTTATAATATGGTAATCCATCCTAGAAATTAACGACCACTATGTAAATCAGGAGATAGGAGCTTAAAGAATAAACGTTCTCCAACAACTTTTAAGATGAATTGGAATATGTTTTTCCTTTCAGTTTTTGGTTGAAACAGTAAGATCCTTTTTAAAAACAAAAAATTAATAATTATGTTTCAATCAACTCTAGATGAAGTCAACATCGAGAAATAATTTTTTCTTATTACCAATTAGTTATAACAGTGTAGTAAAAGTAAGGCAGCGTAAATGGGAATAAATTAATGTTCTAATTTAATTTAATAATTTTACCTAAATACAAAATATGATTGAATATACACTTAGAATTCTGCATAATAGAATATCTACAATGAACATCACTGATGTTATAAGAAATTCTGAGTTGGTAGACTCATAATTTTAAAGTTTACTTTGGTAAAATTGTTTTAAATAGATTTTTACAATGCGTCCAAAATATATTTTTATAGCGCCATTAGAAACATTTTAAAAGTAGCATATCGATTAGATAATGGATGCATTTACAACACAATAACGCATTTTCTGAAAAATGCACTACTTACGTTTAGTATGAAAGAGCAATTTTGATTATGAGAAAATGAATTTAGGGGCTTTCTCTAAAAAATGTGGTTCTATAATTCAAAATGGACATCTCTTCATAACTTTTCAAAAGATTTCCTAGAATAAGGTGTCTGTACATTCATTCTGCGTTGAGAAAACAGTCGATAGTGTGAGGACAAAAAATGATTTACAATACATCACTTTCAGGAAAGTAATACATAGACTCATTTTACAGTAGATACTCTAAAGCTAAAAGAGCTGATTCGGTTTTATAAATTAGTCAATGGATGACGAATTTTAGTCGTCTAGAGTTTTACGCAGTAAGGCATCAACATTAGCGCCTAAGAAAATGAATAGCTTAAACCAGGTTTTTTTTATTTAATCATCAAAAGTAACTTATAGTTGATCTTAATTATCTATTTAGACTCAAATAGTAGATCTTAAAATATAAAGACAAATGATATTCGAAAAATTAAGACTCGCAATTTGTTAAATAAGGATTCGAGATCTAAAATAAAATGAGAGACATGGAGTTTTTGAAAATTAAGTCAAAGCTCTTTTCTCGAAAATCGGAAACCAGTGCTGAGCATTTTTCAATTAAGTTTATAAATACACTTTTCTTATCAAGTGCAGTGTTTAAAAGTAAGATAAAATACTTTTTTGGTTTTAAGATAAACATTTCTAGATGGGTTATGTTCTTTATGAGCGTGTTTTGTTTAACATATCACGTGGATGTCAACATGCAATTCTATGAATCCCAAATGGAGTCATCTTTGTGCAGATCAAGCATCGCTTGCATTTTAGCTGGAACGCTACATAAGTTCGCCTTGTGTATTAAGATAGATTCTCTCTATGAACTCTTTAGAGATGTGAAAAAAACTAGTGAAAAACTACATATCACTCATAGAAAAGATGGTAAAATTAGGTGGATATATCCGTGGATGCTATTGAGTATTTCTTTTCTTATACCAAATATTGTTATAAATTTCATAATTTTATACGGACCAAGCACAAAATCTTTTATGTTTGGAATGATCGAACCTCCATGGTCAGCTATATACATACTGATTTACACTACAATTTTATCAGTACTCTTCTTTCTACCAATTAACACATTTGCTATCTACTATACCTTAGTGTGTTACGAATTGCGCAGCTTGATTCTTGGATTCACTGCAACCATTAAAGCCAGAATATTTTATGACAGTTATCTGCTTTTCGAAAAGTTCATGGCCATTAGAAAACTTGTAAAACATGTAGATGAGAAGATGTCTCTGTTGATGCTAACTGCAACTTTGTACAACGCATGCACCATGTTCTTTAGTATTAGTTCAGCCCTGCATCCAGAAGATTTTGCCACAAAGTACTTTTATGCGTCGGTGTCCATAATGATGGCTGCAAGTTATTCTGGATTTATCGGCATGGGGATATCTGGTTCTATGGTGACCGAAGCAGTAGAAGAGGTAAGGATAACAGCTGAAGAATATCTTATCTCTGTCAAAAAACTAACTTCATCGCAGAAACGTTTTCTTTCTTTAACTGAAAAAGAACTGTGTCTTACTTGTTGGAAAACTATCAATGTTAAAAGAGGTTTTCTTTTCTCTACTATTGGTACTATCGCAACATATTGTTTTCTTGTTGACAATTTAAGATCCAAGTAGATTTTTTATGAACTAATTGTAACTATCCTTTAACCAATTATTTACACCAGGTTTTGACTTATTTTTAACACGTGACTACTTTTCATAGCGTAAATTCTTGTTATCTTTTACCTACTTTGTTACAAGTTATGTTATGAGAGTGACAAAATTACCATGTATTTAAATTTAGAATAATGTATAGTATAAGTTTGACATAATGGAAGTGATTTATATGCACTTTACTAGAATAGGTGCATATTGATGTGCATGATAATGATAAAAATTTTGCTTTTATATAGATTCTTTGAATCCTTAATTACACCGCTATTTTGTTGTTTGAAAAATTTAAATGCTTCATTGCTTACTGCTTCTAAAAGAAACGTAGTCAGGTTCACTTGAACGGAAAAAAAGTTCAATATCAACAAAAAGCATGTAGCTTTAACGAGAAAAAATTCGTCTTTGACTGTGTATCAAAAATATTTACTTCTGATCTTCCTTTCTGGTTGTTTAATTTTGTGTTGCGATATTTTTTCTCTTTTGAATATTTAAATTATAGTTTTTTTTCCTTTACTTAAGCCTATTTCTCCTGTATCAAGCACATAGTCAGTGCTTCTATCAATAAAACGTGACCAGTTTCTTTAGGATGACTCTGCAAAACCCATAGCTAATTTGTAAAGTTGGCTTTACCTGCATAAGCTTGACTAAAAAGAAGAACGGGTTTTACAGGCAACTGTGTGTTGCACAGAGAAAAAAACTGAGCAAACATATCATTCCAAAAGTGGAAATGATAAAATGTTTTGCAGAGAAAACCATAACATATATTAAATTTATGTAACATGATCTTCAAATGTGATAAAAAAGAAGAAAGTATGATTGAATTTTTATGAGGTCCATGTGTGTGTATAGTTTACTTGTGGTGGTTCTGTGATTTTATTTAAAAAAATAAATAATGAGACTAATATGACTATATAGGAATAATATGTAAGGAATAATGAATGACCAATAAAAATTTCCTAGTGTCAATAAAATATTTCATATGATTCACTACTAATTTGTGCAATTTTCATTTATATCTTATTTTAAAGATATCTCTTTCTATCTTATTTTAAAGACCATTAATCCTTTCTTTAGAATATGTTTATGAAGGGTAAAATATTTATATGAACAAGTTGATAATATAATTAATTAAACTGTAACTCTTATAACTGTAATACTTACTGCAAGCATACCAGTAAGTGTTATTTAAAAAAATAAAGCACCGAAAATATATTACATTTGCTGTTTACAAAGATTACGATTTAATTACCAATTTAGATTATATGTCAAAATCATTGCCAGCTTAATATCAAAGCACTTGTTTTCATCGAAAGTTTGTAAGTAATTACTCACATTAGTAGTTATAAAATTTAGCTTAGTTTAAGTTTTTAAACAGTAACTCAAGTATCCTAAATAAATAGGTTTATCTTAAGCATCTATAAGAAAAGTCGTAGCACAAAACGCAATCATAAAGTGTTAATGTGTTTTAAGACAAAATTAGAAATTCTACTCAAGTTTTTTTTTAAAGTTGATAGTCAATTTACTTTAATTTCTTATTATTCAAATTACATAAACTCTTGAAAACCATAATTCAAGAGCACATTATATTTTTAGAACCCATTTTCGACGACTAGACGGATAAAATTTTTGTTTTAAAAGATAAGGACTTTCTTAAAAATCTTTAAGAAAAAGTTCATGAAATTTGTTAGTATTGCACATGAGATTCTTTTAAGGTGGGAAATTAAGCATGATGACAGTTTATGATTTTTAAATTACGTTTTTCAAAAGAAAAGATTATGGGAATTATGTCAGCTCAATGACGGGTCAGGAAGTTTTTAAACAACTTTCCAACAATATCCTCAAAAGTGTATTAAACGTTTAAAATGTCTACAACCTCTAATATGTTCTTTCCTTTTTAAGTTATTATTTTGAAAGAGAAACTTTTATTTTGATGGAGAGATATATGATTTGCTTTAGAAAATATTGGAGAAATGAAGAATATGGTATGCAAAAAAATTTAAGGTTATTTTTTAATTTTTGTTCATTCAATAAGGAATATATTTGTCACTTAGAAAACTTACATTATCTTTCAGGGAATAATTAGTTAATGATATGTCTGTAGTTCAAATAATTAGAGCTTTCATTAGGACCGCGTTTCTTGAGTAACTATGATTGAAAACCTTTAGATTGATTCATGATTACAAAAACTAAAAGGATTGTCAACTGATTGATTACTAAAAGGATTGTCATAAAATATAATGATTGTTTATAAGCGAAAATTGTAAAATCTATTGTAACTGAAACTAGAGAGAAAGTTGTATGGTAAGTTTCGGAGCCATTTAAGTATCCATTTATTAAGCCATTAAGTAAGTTTTTGGTGATAGTTTTTTCATGTTGGCTAATTATTTTCCTATGAACTTTGACCTATTTGGAAAGAGCCTGAGTTTGTTTTATCTCTTTATTAGAGTTTTGCTTTACAAAGGAAATATAATAGCATTTTTTTTTTGGTAAATAGGAATGAAGTGTTTCAGAATTAAGAATGATACAGTGACATAAAATTAATTTTAATCTTCTTGTAGCTTATGAAAGATTAATTTAAAATAGTTATAATTTGCAATTAACCAAAAATGTATTCACAATTCCTGTTCTTATTAATATTCCTTTATTAAAATAAATTGAATTGTCAGTTTTCATACACAAACTTCTTCCGATTTACATTATTTGATGTTTACACCAGCAAACTATCTCTCTAACATGTATTATAAATTATACTTACGCAATTTAACTATGCTTAAAATGTTCATAACAAAATCCCCACACTTATTCCACTAACTCATTCCATTCAACCCCTTTAACAAATCAAACCCCATCTTTTTCAAAAGCCCATATTCACCTCACACCCAAAATCGCGTATAATGGAGCAAACAAAACGATTTTCACGACTTAAATCTTTTCGAACGTCTCATCCCCTCCGAAGAAGGAGCTCCAAGAACCGAAGAAGAGGGGACCCCAGAGAGAGGCAGGGCCCTCGCATATTGAATAGACTCCAGGGACAAAAGAGAATGTGCAACCACTCAAATTGAGCTTTTAACTCGAATTCGCGCTCAAAACAAAATAAGAATAAAGAATTCCAACATTCCTTAAGATGCGCTTTTTTTTCGTTCCATCTGTCACAGTCTGAGCGACACACACACATATCACCAACCAGATACTTCTTGTTGCCCCATCCCTTTATTGGATTTTCCCAAATCCCTTTATAGTGGAGGTCGCTTCTTCTTCACTTCACTTCTTGCCCATTTTTAAAACGATCAGACGGTATTCTTCGAATGTCAGAATCGTTGGGGAATAATGTTCCATTCAATCCGGGGGTTTTCACCGCGGGAATCGATTCCTCCTTTGTTCGATTTCCCTTCCCTCCTCCCCTTTTCTGAACGGGGGAGGTCTATCGTGGAATTCGGAATATAATCTGGAGAATAAACTTTCCAGCTTTATTGACAAGGTGATATCAGTTATGAAATATTTTTTTTCCGAAAGAGGAAATACGGTGTTTTTTTTGTGATCATGTGATTTGAGCTTTATAATAGCTTTTGTCAAATAATATAAGGCTAAAATGATTATGTGATTTTTACACAGACCTCTAAAACACTTTTAAATGTTTTTATTCATTAATTTAAGGGGACTCGGTCACAAAAAAAATTAATTTTTTATTTTTGAGTTTTTTTATTAGTTTTTGGTGCCAAATTATCTGTTACCATCATGTTATAGAATATTAAACACAAAAAGTTTTAAAATTTTTTTATTATTTTTAATATTTAAAAAAACAACAAAAATTTCACTAAATTTCGAAACGCTACTCCTCCTTCATTTTCCCCTTTTCTTACTAGCTTTTTTCATTTTTATGTTAAATATGTTCTGTAGTATAATTTAATGTGGGGGATTTTGGATAATCATAGTAGTTTTTGAGAAAAAACTTTTTGGTGATTCCCATTTAAAAACGTGAAAATTCTATGATTTTTACCCTATTTTGCATGATAAAAAATTATTCTGGACCAAAATCATTAAATTTTGGAACATTAATTTGATAAAATTACCCTGTTAAATATAAATACCAAGTTTCATAACATTTGGTTCAGTAGAAAAAAAGCCTTAGGGTTTTAAGTGCTAAAAAAGTAGTTTTGAGAAATATTTATTAAAAAATATGTGGTAACTATGCTTAATAAACATTGGAAATTTGTTATGCTTGGGAATTCGCGCATAACTATGAATTTTTTTTTCAATTTAAATTTTTTTCAATTTATTACACATATAAGGTTACATAGAAACATAAGAAAGACATAGAAACAACACTTCTAGTCACCAGGGATCCCATGATCCATATCGGTGACCATTTAAAAAATTATATTTACATTTTTCGATAGAAAAACAACAAATAGAAAAACAACTCATAAAAAATATATACAATCAGGTGTGTTTGCTGAATCAATTTATGAGTATAAACATGGATTTCAGAGAAATATCCTTAACTTGATATTTTGACCGATTTGGAGGTACTGAGTCTCCTTAATTAAATTCGAAAAGTTTAATTTGGATGTTTTGTTATAAAGTCACTCTCTCTAAAATACCACATACTTATTTCAAAACCGTCGTAATAAAATTTGAAATGTGTTAATACTTTAAAAAATCAAAAAAAGGGCACAAGGAATGCAAGTTTCAAACAAAATATTTTACCTACTTTTTAGGTGAATTTTCACGTGTAGTTTGAAGTTGAATTGTGATAGGGGAATTGAAAAATATTAATTCTGAAATTAATTTTTATGATTTAACACATTTTTACTACAATTTTAAAGTATTTTCTTACCTAATACTCAACTTACAAATCCCAATTGTAATGAAATATAATTAAGGAAAAGTAAGTTATTTGAAACTGTTGTCAAAAACTATCAAATATAATTGGAATGACATTGAAGGTGATATGTGGGGGTGTTTATTTATTTCTGTAGTTTATGTGATAAATTTGCAAATGATGGATTAAGAAAACAAACGTGTATGTAAAAAGAGC
The DNA here is from genome assembly GCA_024610705.1 of Tetragnatha versicolor. Taxonomy (NCBI): domain Eukaryota; kingdom Metazoa; phylum Arthropoda; class Arachnida; order Araneae; family Tetragnathidae; genus Tetragnatha; species Tetragnatha versicolor. The sequence goes on from JANDEH010000001.1 coordinate 63,520,780, forward strand.
CTTCATATTGAAGGACCTCCAAAAGTTCCTAAAAGGTTTATTTCTTAATACAAAATTAACATTCTTTACACTATTTATAAAAGAATCAGGAATACTGAGAATACTAATTCTGAATGACAATCAAAAACCCTAACACTTCAAAGAAGGGAAAAGTAATATTTTTTATGAAAAAAAAATCACATGAAAAGAGTATCTTCGGATGCAAAGACGATATTTTCTAACCTTTTTGCAAACTTCCCTAGCGATTGAAGATGAAGTTCTGAAGATGAGTATAGTTCTTTCCCATTTCCAGAGATGGCGCTTTCAATCTAAGAACCGTGGAGATTAAAAGTTCCACAGGTGTGCCGTGAAATATGTTGTCTTTGAAGCGTCAGTATTTTGCCTAGAATGATCTAAAAATGATAACCTTTTGTCTTTAACAAGTTTGAAAATGATTTAAGCATAAGATACTATCCAGAGACTTTAAAACTTTGGATTGGCAATTGTGTAACAAACTTTAATATGCTTTAGCTTTACAACTTCCACCCTAATATCTAATATGTTCAAACAATATAGAAATTCCTCGAAATAATAATTAATAAGGATCCCTAATGAGAAATACTTTCTAACCGTTAATAATGTATTGTAATTTGTAACTACTAGATAAAAATTGAAGTAATAACTTCAAAAAGAATTCTGGTTCTTAAGGATTGATGGAGAAATGTCAATTTACAAATCAATCTGATGGGGAAGAGTATTCAGACATTTAATAGTACAAACTAGTATAACAGTATTATTATTTAAGCAAATCCTTAGGATTTGTTTTATATGAAACCCCCCACTTTTACATATTTCAATTTTTCTTAACCAAATAAAATACTCCTAGTGTGTTCTGTTGGAAAAAAGATTTTATGGAGAAAATAATATAACATTTCCTAAAACCCTCCAGACACCGAGATAAAAATCTGCCAAGTGTACACCACACATTTTGCTCTGAAGAAGAAAGCAAACTCGAAATACTCTTAACCATTCTCGCAAAAGTTATGTCGCTGGAAACCCACAAAAGCAAACCACATAAAACTATCTTTTATTAAACTATACCAGTTCTACTCCCCGAGAGGGAAAATTAGAGCTCTCAACGAAATTTACAGCTACCGACCAGAAAAAAACACGCTCTTCTAATTTACTTATTACAGCCATAAAAGTTTACGGTTATCGATCCGCTTTATGGAATACTTAATTTTACTTATCAGTCGCTGCGAAGAACACTGGGAAGAACAATCTTTTCTATAAGAAGATGAGCGTCCCAAGCCGGGTGCTGTTTCAATAAATAATTGCTATCGTTTGCCCCAAACGAATGATCCGCTGCAGGAAGGATATAAATATGCGATAAGAAAGGACGTCGATTTATGAGCCGAGGGTGTTTTTGCTTGACATTGCGCTAATTCATGCGACTAAGAAGCCATTCTTTGTTTGAGGACCTATAGTGTGTTGATGTTTTGTTTTAGAAAGGGTTGAATTTATGAAAGTGGTTTAGAAGTGCATCGGTGTCTTGGAGAAAATGCACTTATCATTGGGTGCTGCTTAATGTAGAAAAATGGAGTAGAGTTCCTTCGATGTCTCTTTTTTTATCAGGATGAATTGAGAAATTTTCGAGGGCGATATTTATGAGGGGCTTAATGAATGCGTTTGTCGAATACATTAAGAGATAACTTTATGGTTGGTGAGTCTTTTTACGAACTGGTTAACATGCACAGTCAGAGATAAATTGTCAAGTGAATCGTTTGAATTATTTACTGGTTTGGATTTATGAGATGGGACTTATGGTAATAAACAATGGGGTCAATTCATAGCCAGAGGGCCTTAGTATTGATTATCACGTGACAGCTACACAAAACAATGCAACTGATACTATGCTGCTAGTAATGCATTCCCTAGTAAACAAAGCTAGGAATGTAGCTATCATGTGATCGCTGACGTCACGTGAATTGAGTCCATTGGCAATGAAGATGTTTTCGACTTTATGTCAAGTTCTTAGGGTAGGTATACTGCACTGAAAATGAGTCATCTGGAAGACTAGTATTTGATTAATAAGGCAGCGAATAAAAAATAACGAAAAATGTAAAATGTTCTTTATTTTTCGTTTTAGGTTTTCATTAATTACATTAGCTAAGATTTCATCTCATTAAACCAATGGAGCCAGAAAGTATCTCAGATACCTTATCAAAATTGCAATAGAGAATGGAGATAAAAAACATAAAATTCGATTGTGCTTATTCGCATAATATCTATTATTAAAGCATACAATAGTGCTAAATCAGTTGACATAACTGATTCTAGTACTTCTTCCGTTTTATGAGTACGTAAGTTTGAGAAATAAAAATCAAAATTACATTTAAAAAATAAAGTTGGTAAATACTTTTCACCAATTTTTGACGCGTTAGTGTAATATAAATTTAGAAAATGTTTCTAATTCCAAACCCCCAATTGTTAGGATATACTTCCCTTTAACAAAGATACTACACTAATACCAATGGGCACACCCCTCTTAATTATCCCACTAAAGAACACCACCTAAACACATACAAACTCCATAACACGCACTAAACAACCAAACCCACCCACCACCAAAAACCTCCCCTTCAGAATCACGCCCCTCCATCGATAAAACTCCCACCCCTCAAATTGCTGCTACCCTCAGTAGTAATTACAAATCCCTGCTACACGCGATGTGGCCCCATTGGTTGCCAATGGCCGAGCGTCTCCACCGGCGCGGAACTGAAAATATGGGCGCCATTTATCTTTCCTCCATTCGAGATTTGTGTTTCGGAAGAGCAGGACGATTGCTTCCGAATGGACGTATCATATGAAGGAGGATGGGTGACCTTTTGCTTTCTCCTTCCAAGTCATTCGGTGTGAAGTAGGGGGAAATAGAAATATATGTATAGGGATAGAAGTAAGTGCATATGACCCCGTTAAAGTTAAAGGTCATCTCTATTATTAATATGGAAAGGGGTGGATTGCCAATCTTTAATCAATGAATAACGCTAGTATCAGTTATACAATCTATTTAGCGTTTTTCTGCTTGTTTGCAAAGCCCGCAAGGTTTTTTATACCGCTGGAGCAGTGGTAGGATGCCAGCGTTGCATGCGGCAGTTCGTGGGTTCTATCCCCATTTGTTATTTTACTACAATTTAAAAAAAACAGCAAAAATCAAGTCCACACGCATGCGCATTGTTAACAAAGTATAAAAACCTTGCGGGCTTTGTGAATATGCCATTTTTCTGGGTGCAACTGAGGAGTCATGCCACGAGGGGGAAATACTTGAACTAGTTTGCAAAAAAAACCTTGTTGCAGAGGGGCAAATTTTCTCATCTACACAAGAACTGAAAGGAGACTCGAGTCCCAGAGGCTAGGGGCTTCCTATAGTCTTTTTTACTTTAAATATCCCACTTATTAAATTAAATTTTGAATAGCCTCTTTTTGCGAACTTCTTTCTACATATTTAGGGATTCATATGAAAAATATATCGGAATATCAAAACATTTTGCAGAAATGAGGTGCAAGAAAAAAAACTAGTTTCCAATATTAACCTGAGCTAATCAATTGACAAGTCTCTTTATTATAAGTAAACAATTACATCCGAAATCCTTTTGAACATAAAACAAACATTTTCTCTTTAAAAAAAAAGATTTTCTTTAGTCAAAACGAAAAATGTATTACTTTATTTTTTGATTTACTACCATAAATAATGATTTAAGAGTAGTTTAAAAAAATAGACTGACGTTGTATGTTTTTCGTGTATCACGAATTACTTCTGAGTTTCTTAAAAGTTGGCTGAAACCAGTTTTTTAATAGAAAAATATATTTAAAGTCGTTTTTAACTTGTCAGTTTATTGATCACATGTACATTTTCAAGCACCTACGCTTAAAAAATAAAAGTTTTAACTTTAGAAAGTTTGAAAACATAAGTGCAGAAATAAAGTCCTTGCGTGTTTTAAACTGCCATAAAAACTTGTCAAATTATATCACAATCTCAATGAAATGAGGTTTACGAGGTATTCATTGGTCCAGTTCACCAGTTTGGTAGACCGCCAACACGACGCCAGTAATCCTCTGGGAACTTGAATCCTCCATAATTAGAGTCCATTCATAAGGAACAGCTTTAGGTCCCAAGGGTACCAAAGGGGATTGCTTGTAGTAGAAAAGCAGTAAGTTAAGTACATTTTGCCTTTGAATTCCATGGAGGCTTGCTGGATAAGATTGTTGAGAAGAATTTTGTACTTGAGGACTTGGTATATAGTTTCGTTTTTTTTATCTGAAGTTTCTAAATTTTTATTTGAAACACATAATCAAAATAGGAAATATTTTTAGTACAAAAAATCAACATATTTTTAAAACTTTGATGGAAAATACTATAGTATACTAAAGGAGTAGAGTGTTTTCAAGTGACGTCACGACCATTTATTTTCTTCCTTGCTGTAGGTCAAAAAGTCCGTTGCTAAGGCCGTTGCTAGGTGCGGCGGTATCTGTTGCTGTCATGTGATTGAAAATGCTCTAATAGAAGCATTCCATGACCAGTTATTTTCTTTTAACTGTTAACTGCTGTAGGTATAACTTCCTGTTGCTAAGGCCGTTGCTAGGTCCAAGTCATGTGATTGAAAATCCTCTGTTGTGATTGGAAACACTTGAGATTTTAGAGAAGTTTGAAACATTAACTGCTCAGGGGTTGAAACCCAACTACAGTAAAATGTTAAAAATTTTCTGTTATACTATTTTTAAGTAACGGGAGAAATTATTGGATTTGTAAAAACATTTGGGAATCTGTGATCTAAAAAGCTTTATTTCTGTCAAGTTTTAGTTAAGAATAATGTTTAACTTCTATAATTCTTTAGAAACTGTTAACAATATTTGAGAATTATATTTTTATTTAAGAAGGCATATCTATTCAGTGTCTAAATTTTAGACTTAAATTTTACATGTCCCTACAGTCATATAAAAGGGACCCAGAAAAAAAGAAAATAGCATGATGTAAAAATTATACAATCTGACGTGGAATAGATATGACATTCAGATTGTATGACTTTGAATAGCAAGTAATTTTATATCATGTACTATAAATTATAATAGGAATGAAGTGATTTAACTAAAACATACCATAACAATATCTTAATAGTTAAAAATGTACCTACTTAAAAATAGTAACACACCTTTCACCCATGATCATAAACATCCCTATATAGAAGACATTAACAATTTTTTCAAAGTTTATGAATTATTATGTTTATGAAAGTTATTATGCGAAGTTTATGAACTCAGAATATTATAATACAAACAAGGAGGAAAAGAGGATAAATGAACTCGATAAAATAATCCCTTCGATCTTGTAGACGTTAACACTTCCCGCCTACATTCACATACTAGCTGTTTACGCGTAATTATCTCTCTTGTTTGGGCTACGCACTTACAGCTTTTTCCTTCTCATTAAAGTACTAGAAAGTAGGCGAGGTCGATTAGGGTTAGATAGATGAAAGGCTTGCTTCTCTGCAGAGTAACACACAAATCTCGAGGCAATATATCGACGTATACCAGTATCCAGTAATGAGTGCTAGTGCAATTAGCACTTTTTGTTATCGTTTGAAAGCAACTTTGAGGATATTTTGTCAATTGAGGTTTGAAATGCATTATTCTTAACAGGAAAAACCATGGCGTTCACATTGAAAAAAAGGTGTTAAAATAGTATTAAATGAAAATAAATTGAGAATTAAATATTTTGCTTCAGTATACGAATTTTTTTTGTGTTTGCACTGAGAGAAATGACAGTTTCAAATTTGAGTTAATCGGTGTTCTCATTTTGGTATGAAAATTTTTGTCTCAAATATAACCACCAAATGCTTTCAATTTTGAAACACCTGCCATAATCAGTTTTAAAAAATTTAATACTCATTACTCAAATTATGCTTATTTTCAGTTTATATTTAAAAATTGAAATATTTGGAGTTTATCAAAAGCAACATTAAGTTGGTGTGATAACGTGCTGCACGACGTTGTGACGTCACACTCAACTTACTAGTCTACTTCACACGTCATAGTATGGTCATCATAACTGTAAAACATTGCACCCTCTTTATAAGAATGTCATGGATGAATAAAAAATTAGTACATGATGCTTTATTTTTGAGTATCTGCAAATTCTCAAAAATGAGTACATGCATGTTTTCAAATTTGAGTAAATTTGGATCGGAGCCTGTTTAAGTCGTAAAGCCTGTTAAACTCAGATTTGAGTAACTTTTACTAATTTTTGAGACTGTCGTTTTAAGAGTGTGATTCTTAGATTATGATTAAAGTAGTATTATGTGTGCACTGTTAAAAAAAATTCCAACCTTTCACCACAAACTGGTGAAAGATTGAACTGTTTTTTAAACAGTGTGGTTGGTCAAAAGGTTACGTAAACAGTTTCAAAAGCTTTTATAGTGAGGTATTTGCATGAGTGAGGGATTTGCTTGATTTTATATTTTTTATACAATATGGTATAAAACTACCAAATTTCTGATTTTTAAGATCAAAAATGTGTTTTAAGTAATTTAAAATTGAATTTTATTTTTACCAAAACTTCAGAAAAGTCACGTTATCAGAAAACGGGCTTCTATTGGATGTGACCTCACAGCGCATGATTTGTGATTCGAAAGTGTTTTTGCTCCCAAACAAAAAACTAAATTTCAGAAATTTATATCTCAGAAGCTAGACTACGAAAATACTTAATGTAAACGTCATTCTTCATGATTTTGTATTTACTATTTTAATAAAATTTAATCTCAAAACGTGAGAATACCTCATTGAAGGTAGAAGAGGGAGAGACAAAAGTCAAAAAAGCTTGTTTCGAGACATTAGTAAATTTTTTGTTCGTGTCATTAGTGTTTGTATAAATTTTTCATTACACTTTGTCTGTTTAATATTATTTATGCCTGTACTAAAATGTTGGTTTAAACATACCCTATTTATCCCCTACTAAAATCAACTATTTTTTTATTTGAAAATGTCACATACTTTTTTCGTTCACCCCTTCAATTATAATATTGCCATATAAATTGTATAGTATTTAAAATTTAGTCTAAAACTAAGCTTTCCCATTATTTTAAAAAATTTGTAAAATCCTTAAGGAGAGTAAAACTTGAATCGAGTATAAATATTTTTTATTTATAAATACTAGGGAGCTACCGCCCCCTGCTCGCTATCGCTCGCCAACCCCCGTAAACTGCTGACGCAGGACCTTTTGGAATTGCTTCGCAATTCCCACAAATTTTAACTCGCTAATGTAATGCACTTTATAAAACAATTAAACAATTTACAGAAAAAACGTCAACCAACTTTCCAAAAATACTTCACCAAATCCCCTTCATGAATATATCCCCCTTAAAAGTTTAATTATATATTAACTCGAACTTATCAAAAATATAAACGAAATGTTTTTAAAAATATCCATCTTAATTATTTTTGATCTATGGTTATAAAAATAACTAATTAAAATTGTTTATCAATATTCGGACCAAACAAAAGCCATTATCTTAAAGTAACTCGTTAGTAGTATAATATGCCTAGTGTTTATCATTCAAATATTTTTTAAACCCAGACTTCTTAAACAATACCGTTTAAGCAATTGAAAATAATAAGAGGCAAAACATCACTCTATGTTTACAATTAATTCCGATAAAATCAGACTAAAAATTATAAATATTGGACAAAAAGTGTGAAATTTTAGTATAAAATGGCGTTCATGTAAGTTCTTAGAATCTGTTTTTATCAGTCTGAGTGATATTTCATCAAGAAAGTACTTTTTTAAAAGGTTAAAAAACATGTTTCATCTTAAAATATAGCGTCAATCGGTCGTTATGCTTGGATGCATAATAATTTGAATGGCAGTACTTGCTTTATAACTGCGACCTTATCCGTTATCTAAAAAAATGGAAATATTTTAAAATTGAGAATTTTTTTGAAAAATCGAAGGGCTTACTCGGAAATCCGGAAAGAATTCGGACATTTTGATACCATATATGTGTCATTCGGTTCAGTAATTAAAAAGCCTTTCTCTGGAAACCGTTCACTAAAAACTTTTTTTTAGAATAGAGAGATATTTGTACGGATAAAAAACTTAACATCTTTGATACAAAATTCAACATTTTAAAAAAATTAATGGTGAAAAATTCTGTCCCCTATGTGAAGAAATTAAGTAACTATTCTGTAGATGATTAAATAACTTTGTATACAGACTTTATGTTGAGGCATGCTTTATCCTGACTTAACACAAAGGTATTCAATACAAGTCTTGAAACTCTTAAAAAACTGAGATTTACAAAATTTTAATAATTTAAAGGTAGCTGTTTTCCAACGTATTCTTGATTTCATGACGTTCGTTGGTAAAATTACGAATCCCTCTCTCATTGCAAAGATAAACTTGCACTATTTGAATAAACACGAAAATAACTTTCACGGAAATTTATTCTGAAAAGTTTTCTAAGAAGTAGAAACTCTAAGTCCGAGATTTAAAATTCATGCTTTCTTCTCATTGAAACGTCTTAGAATCTTTCTAGAAAAACATTCCCCTTTGAAAAGACAGGCTTTCTGAAAATGTATTCAGATATATGTCAAGATTCCAAGTACGTAAAATGTTTTAAAAATTTACTAGAGCACAAGTAACATTATTTGTCTAACATATTCAATAATTTTCCATTCAATATTACGAATAGCTTAAAATTATAAATTGTCTTCTTTTGTTACTTAAAAAAATAAGAAATAGAGTAAATGCTGCATGAATTTTATTTCTTTGAAAAGAGACACCACATAGTAAAATTGGGAAAATGTGCAATGCTTTTTAACTTTTTAATTCATTGGAAATCCACTAATCCCACCTTTTACCCCCATTTAAAACTTAACAAAATCATAAATAAATTTTCTCTGATTTGTGTATTTGTAATATGAAGAAGACAGAAAAACCTTACGATCATTGGAAAAAATAATTTACTATAAAAATTATAATTTGATATTATCAAAGTTATTCTTTTGTATGGTATTTGTGAAGGTACTAGGGAAACATGCATTGAATACTACTGGTTTGAATCCACATAAGGATTTATATTTAAATTTTCAATTAAATTTTAAATCATTAATTCCGGGATCATCGAATCTTGTAAAAAGTTTATGAAAGAAGCATTAAAAATGATAAACACGATTCGTTTGACGTTGAGCTTAAAAATAGTCAACTAATGAAAAGGCAAAATTGATGGTAGAAATAGAATAAATCACATTTTCTATCAGTGAAGTCAAAGTGCAAAAATACAAAGTATACACTTAAAGTTGTTAAAAAATTAAGGCACTGATTTATCACGCATCTTTTAGCAAGCATTTTAAAGGTATCACAAAAGGCATGTTAGAGCTATCGAAGCGTATAGATTATTAATGGTATGTGTTCATAAATCATGTTTGATACGTTGTAGGACATCCATTCTTGTGTAAGATCTCTTTTGAACAATATAAATATCGTGTTGGTAGTCTGCATATCTCAACAAGAACAAAACTGTTATTCATGATGGATTAATCTGAATGAACTAGACCAGACAAAATATTTTTTTATGGTTACAAAAATGGTATAAATTTTTATGGTATTGATATTACTTAATGATCTGTTGAGAACTGTTTTCGTAATTGTAAGAATTGTAATTCGTGAGAACTGTTTCGTGGTTCGTAATTTTTTCCCCTCTGATTTGCTGTGCATCATGACCATCATTTTCAAAAAGTTTTTTCCAAAATAATAAAAAAATTCTTTTTAAAAATTTTTTGAAAAAATATTAAAAGCCTTTTAACTCTTAAAATGAACATTACTACTAAATTTCAAGGAGAAAATAAATTTTAATCATGTACAAAAAAAATTAAAATATTCGAAATTTAGGCAAGTCCCCTAAACTATCGCTAAAATTATACAGTCACTCAGGGAAAATTCATAAACTCGCTTGAGGGTGTTCATTAGGCCGGGTCGAAAAAGACGAAATTCAAAGAATCGATATGTAATAGTGCGGAAAAGTTGTAACACACTAATACAAGCATAACGCAAAAAATTTTTTTGAAATCGGTCAACGTTTGACCCTCGCGCAACGCGGTCAAAGTTTTGATGTTTTGGTCATTTTTAGAGAAATTGACCGAAAATCCCAAGATCGCGTGATCAAATGATGTCCTTAATTTTTTCATAGTTGTGTACCTTCATTGTTAATAGTTTGTGCCTAGTTTCATTAGTTTACATCCCCATATTTTAAAGCAATAAATTTTTAAAGTTTTAAAATTCCTGTAAAGTTGTTTTTTTCGCTTTTATAAAATAGCCATAACTCAAGAACAACTGCAGTTAGAAACTTGCAACTGGTGTCATTCAATGCACACTATTTTTCTGTGGTTATCACGACTATCTTCCTTTATAACAAATATTCAAAATACTTAAAATTTAAAATAAAATTTAAAAATTTAACAAAAAAACAAAATTCTGAAAACTGGTAAAAATGAGGCTTTATTGCAATTGAACATCTACTATGAACTTGTTTTCAAAATTTTAAGTTGAAATTTCAATGTTATCTCACTGAAAAACACATTGCCTTCGTCTTTTGTATATAGTCTCATAGAACCTTCTTTATGAACGGTTAAGTACTAATAAAGTATTAATAAAAAGTAACAAAACTGATTATTCTATTAAATAAGAAGGACATGTTAGTTTTTAACTTAAATTTAGAAATTAATTATCCTCCATTTTCCCATTTAAAAGTGCGCACCGCAATTGCTTTCGAATGTAAATAATTTCTTCCCGCGACTTGAATGTTGCTCTTATAAAAATCCTTTACGCTTTTGGTTGCCAGCTTTGGTTTTGGTCATCCAAAAAAACGTCTTTATACGGATGTGGGGGTTCTTCTCTTAATTATAACTTGGCAGAGAATATTATTCGAGAGATCTGTTTAAGAAGTCTTTCTACTTTGTCTACGACACAAATCCTCCCCATTCGTTTGTTTCGTTGTTCATAAAGAAACCTAACTTCAAATTTTGGTATTCTTTTCAACTTTTAACAATTGCAGTCAATCAACATGCAATTCAACAATGCAATCAACATGCAATTCAAAAATGCAATGTCAAATGAATGTGTATACACATTCATTTCACATTACATTTTGCAAATGTCCTATAAATAATAAATGCACTTGTAGAAAAAGGGTCAACGCATGTGATTGTCCAGTCCACCATTGATTGACAGCAGTTGTTAAAAGTTAAAAAGAATACCAAAACTTGAAGTTAGGTTTCTATATGAACAACGAAACAAACGAGTGGGGAGGATTTGTGTCGTAGACAAAGTAGAAAGACTTCTTAAACAGATCTCTCGAATATTATTCTCTGCCAAGTTATAGTCAAGTGAAGAACCCCCACATCCGTAAAAAGACGTTTTTTCGGATGACCAAAACCAAAGCTGGCCACCAAAAGCGTAAAGGATTTTTATAAGAGCAACATTCAAGTCGCGGGAAGAAATGCCTTACATTCGAAAGCAATTGCGGTGCGCACTTTTAAATGGGAAAATGGAGGATAATTAATTTCTAAATTTAAGTTAAAAACTAACATGTCCTTCTTATTTAATAGAATAATCAGTTTTGTTACATTTTATTAATACTTTATTAGTACTTAACCGTTCATAAAGAAGGTTCTATGAGACTATATACAAAAGACGAAGGCAATGTATTTTTCAGTGAGATAACATTGAAATTTCAACTTAAAATTTTGAAAACAAGTTCATAGTAGATGTTCAATTGCAATAAAACCTCATTTTTACCAGTTTTCAGAATTTTGTTTTTTTGTAAAATTTTTAAATTTTATTTTAAATTTTAAGTATTTTGAATATTTGTTATAAAGGAAGGTAGTCGTGATAACTACCATTTTAACCAGAAAAATAGTGTGCGTTGAATGACACCAGTTGCAAGTTTCTAACTGCAGCTGTTCTTGAGTTATGGCTATTTTATGAAAGCGGAAAAAACAACTTTACAGGAATTTTAAAACTTTAAAAATTTATTGCTTTAAAATATGGGGATGTAAACTAATGAAACTAGGCACAAACTATTAACAATGAAGGTACACAACTATGAAAAAATTAAGGACATCATTTGATCACGTGATCTTGGGATTTTCGGTCAATTTCTCTAAAAAGGACCAAAACATCAAAACTTTGACCGCGTTGCGCGAGGGTCAAACGTTGACCGATTTCAAAAATTTTTTTTGCGTTATGCTTGTATTAGTGTGTTACAACTTTTCCGCACTATTACATTTCGATTCTTTGAATTTCGTCTTTTTCGACCCGGCCTAGTGTTCATATATGACTTAAGACATGCAAAAAATGTCACATTAATTTCAGAAAATACGACAATTTATAGATTCATTACAAAATCTTACAGTGCTAGTTCCCAACTTTAAGTTAATTCAAAGTGCATGAATTTTACTTGAATATTCCTTAGAAATATGTTTATCCAATTTTTTTATGTTCTAAAACTTTTATTTACTTTGATTTGACTTGTTAAAAGTAAAAACAATTAGATATAAGCATAAATTTTAGGAATTTTTAGGAGCATGCAAATTAAATTAACTTAAAGTTGGGAATTAGCACTGTAAGATTTTGTATGGAATCTATTAATTGTCGTATTTTCTGAAATTAATTTGACATTCTTTGCATGTCTTAAATCATATGAACACCCTCAAGCGAGTTTATGAATTTTCCATGAGTGACTGTATAATTTTAGCGATAGTTTAGGGGACTTGCCTAAATTTCGAATATTTTAATTTTTTTAAACATGATTAAATTTAATTTTCTCCTTGAAATTTAGTAGTAATGTTCATTTTAAGAGTTTAAAGGCTTTTAATATTTTTCAAAAAAAATTTTTTATTAAATTTTTTTGTCATTTTTTTTAATTTTGAAATTTTTTTTTGAAAATGATGGTCATGATGCACATCAAATCCAAGACAAAAAAAATTAAGAACTAAATGGGACTGATTTCAGGTTTTTAAGTTGTTTAGTTCTAGAGTTATTAGCTATTTAAAGATGCAGGAAAAACAAATTTACCAAATTTCTTTGAATATTAAAAAATTATATCTAACGAAAGAAAGGTGATAGAAGAATGGAACTTGTAACATTATGTCTATAACTATATTAGTTCCTCATAAAAAAATCATGAACAATATTTGAGAGTTTAATCTTTGGTTTTTTAGCTGTTTTGTAAAAAAGTCATCCAATTTTTCCAACTTTAAGTGCGATGCGGGAGCTGAAGATATTATCCAATCAAAACAATATTTTACACCGTCCTTATTGGGCCCAAGTGGCACCCTTTCCGTGCTATTAGAACAGAAATAAAAAATATAGTTTATTTTCGGCCCACCCTAATGTACTAATTACCCTTAGCTTTAAAAGATTCTATATCATGAAAGTCTTTGATGAAAACCAAGCATTTTTGTCACTATTCGTAAAATTACCAATCATGCTTTGGGCACCAGTGTGTTTAACAGCTAATAGTATGAAGGCTTAGATTAAAAATATTTCAATATAAAATAGGTCAGTAAAATTATAATTAAAAGTAAAGATATGAAGCAAATTTTGGTTATACAATCTCATTGTGCAATATCAATAACTAAAAGCACTCACACAAACTCCTTAAATGACTCAAACGCTTCTACATAAGACTACAAAACTCCAAAACAAGATGACAAAAAGCCCCAGTGCATAGAACATTCACAGCCCTACGACTTATTCATGGCCCGATGACGGGGAACTGGCCCGCGGGCCGTTTCCACGACATGTCACCAGCGTAAGAAATAGAATGATGGTAATATAAAAAAAGAGAAGCGAATAGGGAAAAAAGTCCCATATGATGTATAAGGAAGGACTTAGACTGCAGATTTCTAAGGCAGACCATCGGAAATCATGATAAACTTCCATCAGTCTCTGGGGACTGGCAAACGTGGTGAGAAAGAGGATTCTGAGGGGCCATTCAGAACACGTTATTGGAGTTTTGAGTTTTGTTTTGAGGCATTTCCTCTTTCGACAGTTCCCGGGAAATATTCATGGAGATCTTTTTGGAGGGGAAATTGAACTAGTTGCGATGTATTCTCCAGATGTTTTCAGTTTATCTCTCTTCTGGATGTATTTTGAAAAAATTCAAAATTTACTATTGATAGTAATGTTTTAAAAACCACCATACCCTATTCTCACTCTAACACTACCATGATTTAAAGTGCTTGTATTTTGCTGTTTAATTTACTGAAAGATACATTTAATCTTGTTTAACTAACTGATTGGTATTTTGAATTTATCTTGTTTTCTTGACAACTATCTTCCTCTTAACAACGTAAACCTCTTGAAAATTGTGAAAAATAAATATCGTAGACTTACAGGGGAAAAACACTAACGGCTTTATTCACTGCCCTGTCACTTAACCAGCAGATAAATCAATAAAAGGAGCTTTTCGTTTACTCTGATTGGTAGAATTCTTATTTAACAGGTGTTTAACCGCTGGTCAGGTAGCAGTGCATAAGACCATATTTCACTTTTGTAGAATTTTTGAAAGCGGCCGAACGAAGCCAACAAAAGAGCAGATTTCTGAAGTCTTGCCGTGAAAAGCAATTCGTGTACTAGTGAAATCCTATGGCAAAAAAAGAAAGCGATCGGATATCGCCAAATTTAGCATAACCTTGTATTCACGATTTTCCTAAATAAACAAACAGACCATTTCACCCTGTTTAATCAACTTCCAGAATATCTGCTCTCCGATTACTAGTTGACACTAAAGCCCTGGATCCTCTACCTTAAGTAGCGACATCACGCTCAATCGGCCGCCATTGTGGGGAGAACTCACTACTAGTCTGGATAGTCTTGCTTATCGTCACTAGTAGTGAGTTCTCCCTACAATGGCGGCCGATTGAGCGTGATGTCACTACTTAAGGTAGAGGATCTAGGGCTTTAGTTGACACAGCTCATTTAAAATCTTAAATAAAAGTAAATAATATTTCGAATTAGTAATTTGATTTTTCTGATGATTTTATTATTTAAGGGGACTCAGTACCCAAATTTTTATTTCTTTAATTTACAATTTTTTTTGAAGTTTTTCAACGTCAAAACACTTGTAATGACGATTCAAACATAATCCAAGCAAAAAATCTACTTTTTAAAAAGCAGTTTTTAAGAAATTTTGAATTTTTTAAAAATTTTAACCAAGTTTTAAAACACTACTCCTTCTAATTATGATAATTTTGGTATGATTTTTTACCCCAACATAATCTAAGTTATTGTCCATGGACAGAATCAATTTATGAGTATAAACATCGATTTGAGAGCAAAATCCTTAACTTGATATTTTGACCGATTTGGAGGTACTGAGTCCCCTTAATAAATATAAATTTTATTTTGTTTTTGTCTTAAATTTCGTTGTAAATTTAAGATGTTTTGAAATAAAATTTATCAATGAGGCATAACGTCGCCTTAAGATGGGGAAATGAATGGGAGAAGCAGACATTCCGGAAGTTGATTGGGCTTTTTTTTTCTGGAAATCGTGAATAGAGAGGTTGAGACATAAGTGAGATAAGGTCTTTCTCCTGTAAGTCAACGATATGTTATTCAATATGAAACCACGTAGTATGAGTTGTAGTTTATAATTGAAAATATTCACTGTACATTAGAAAAGTTTAATAAATTTGTCTAAAAAAAGATTGATTTGAAGAATGATAATAAACGTTGTAGAATTCCGTGGTAGCTTACTTAGAGTAATATTATAGTTCAGATACATATTTATTTATATATATTTTTAATCCATGGAATTATGCTGATCATTAGAAAAGAATTAAAAATAGTTTAGTTCCTTTTATGCGGTCAATCTTTGCCTTAACTTCTAACAATAAATGTTCACGAAAACACCTAATCAGAACACTGGTATACTTGAACAGAACAATAATTAAACAATAATAAAATTTTGATTCAATTAGAATTGAAAACTGTTTAAAACAATAAAAAAGTAAATAAAATAAAAATTATCTCGTTACCTTACCTGTGTAATATTTTACTGTTTGAATTAATTTCAACGAGCTGATATTTTTTTAAAAAAATTACATGATTCTTAGAAGAGTTCCCATCCCATAATTGTAACAGTTTTCGTTTCTTGTGATCACAAAGACCTTCAAACCATATACAGGGTGCGTCAAAAGTCTGGGTAAACTTTAAAAATTAATAATAAAAAAACTAAAGGAGATAAAAATGTGCGGTCTTCTGCTATCTTCTCAATAGGCAGGCGGATTTTTTGTCACCAAATTTTGAAAAATCGTAGTTCCCTGACCTCTGGGAAGATGGCAGCACTATTTTTGGGGATTTCAACAGCCAAGTTCCCTCTTCTATTTCGTGTAGGGAAGTATCGAATATTGCGATTGAATCGATTTCAGAATCGAATGAAACTCAACTTTTCGTAATCTAATCGCCAATTCCGGTTTTAAGGCATGTTAATCTTTTAAACATTTAATTAGAATGCAAAATGATATTTTATGATCCTGTCTCTCATACACATTTAATCTTTTCAACGCAGTTGCAAGGGAATTACGTCAAATTTGAATCTTTTTTTCTGTCTATAAGAAAGAGATCAATCGAATGGCAAATCGAAATTAGGAATTTTTCCAATTCTTCTTTTCTTTAAATATTTTAAAGTTATTTAATGAAGTTTTCAATCAATCAAAGTTCATAATCAGGGTCAGGTTAATCTTAACTCCTTTTTTTGTTTTTGCATTTGATTTATTTGTTAGAACTTTTGGAGAATTTCAGTTTAGATCTTCAGTTAGAAGGAATCATTCAAATGACAAGTGTAAATTGTCGTTTTGAGGACTTTTCACACTTCCATGTTCCTATGCGATGGGATTTCTCGGTGAGGATCATAACTTTTAAAAGTTTTCTGCGGAAGGGACACCATCCCCCACGTTACCTCGTTACCATTAACCACGAATAATAATTTTAATTACACCAAAACTCAAATCATTCCTGTATGTGTTCTAAAAGCCTACTTTATTTTTTTAATCATATACGCGCTTTGGGGGGGACTTCAGAAATATTTTTTAATCCCTTTCTCCAAAACAGTAGATTTTGGCCAAAAGAATACCCCCACTCTGAACCGATTCTATGGAAACACCACTGATTGCCCCTATGATCCTCTGATCATTTTCACTTGCAAATATAAATTTCATCTTTGTATTACTTTATTTCATTTTACCACTCCCTGAAAGATATAGGATCCGCATCTAAAACCCTTCGTAAAATTTGATCATGTTTAATGAATAGGGTGGGTTGGGGTAATATGGGTCAATTTCAAGGTACCTTCACATTCTAAGTTTTATTTCATCAAAACTATTACTTTTTAATGATTTCTTTCAATTGGATCTTGACATTACAATCCTTGAGAACATTTTCATCTAATTTTATCAAATATTTTTTAGTTATAAGTTGGTTAAACTTGGCATCAAAAGTAATGACCTATTTTTCCCCAATGTGGGGTAAAATAGGTCTCATTGCAAAAAGATGTCAAAAATATATTTATTACTAAATATACATGAAAATAAGAAAAAAGGCAATCGGCTAAGCTGTTTTCATCTGAAAAAATTTGTTTTAAGTTGCACTTTAATGAAATTTTAAAAGTCCGGAGTTAATGAACATTGTTCAAATTTAGCATTTAAAATACTTCGTTTGGGTAAAAAAGTAAACTTGTATGACAGTTCAATGTATATTTGAAGGAAATAAGTTAAAAACATTGCTTTTACTTAATACAAAAGGCCTCTTTACTATGACCCATTTTACCCCAAGCCCAAAATATCGTTATAAAAGATAAAATATTTTATATTTTTCTAAACTGATTGGCTTGAAATGTCTCTCGGACTTTCTTTTATGGAAAAATATTTCAAAAGTCTGCTGTAATTTATTACAATATATAGATATTTGGAAGTTAGTAAACCCTGTTTTTTCGATGACATCATTTACGGTTCAAATTAAATATTTTTTCAGTCCTCAAAATCATAAATATTAATTTTTGACAGTCGAGAAATATTGCCAACAGGTAAAAGATTATAATACAAAAAAATGAGCGAAAATTATTCAATTTAAATTTGATTTATATCGACTTAATTAAAACTGACCCATTTTTCCCCAAGACCCACTTTACCCCAACCCACCCTATTAAACTTTTATAGAATATCTCAAAAATAACTAGTGAAAATGAAAAATTGGAATATTTCTAAGATTCAATTCGATTGATCATTCTCTTCTGAACAGAAAAAAATAAAAGAGTCGGCGATAAATAAAGATCTATTGACTTTGTTTGTGATCGAACTAAATTCATCCGTATTTGCGTTGAAAAGATTAGATGTGTATGAGAGACAGGATCATAAAATATCATTTTGCATTCTAATTAAAAGTTTAAAAGATTAACATGCCTCAAAACCGGAATTGGCGATTAGATTACGAAAAGTTCAGTTTCATTCGATTCTGAAATCGATGCAATCGCAATATTCGATTCTTCCCTACACGAAATAGAAGAGGGAACTTGGCTGTTGAAATCCCCAAAAATAGTGCTGCCATCTTCCCAGAGGTCAGGGAACTACGATTTTTCAAAATTTGGTGACAAAAAATCCGCCTCCCTATTGAGAAGATAGCAGAAGACGGCACATTTTTATCTCTTTTAGTTTTTTTATTATTAATTTTTAAAGTTTACCCAGACTTTTGACGCACCCTGTATTTTGAGGGGGTTTTTACTCTAAGGAAAACTATCTAATCCTTTTTTAGTGAAATTTAATGGAAAGTTTTTGTTTGACGAGTTTTTACACAATGACACATTCCTGTTTTTAGTTTACTAAAAAGAATTTTCTTCTTATCTTGGGCTCTTAATTAATTCAAATGAAGAATGCCTTGTTATACATAGGACTAGAAAAGTTGTACCTTAATGTTAATAAGATTAAATGAGATGGGTTACGCTAGAGCCCTTGTTACTTGTTTAATTTATTTCAAGCATTTCATAAACGTTAAGTGGATTTACCAATCTTGCTGTGTACGCTTTTTTCAAACATTGAGATAAAAATGATTATGATTAAATGGTGTCATTTAATAAAGTGTTTTTATATATTATAATGCATTTTTTACAGAAATTAATACCATATTAATATTATATTATTTCACTGAGTTAAATACTTACTCAACTCGAATAAACTGTTGAGGCTTTTTTTAAGTTATAATATTTTTAAAAAGAAATTGGTGTTAAATTTAGACTCTTCTTATGTGTTATCTTAATTTTATAATCCTACCTAATTTTATAATCCAGTCCTACTATGTATATAAATTATAAAAAAATGTATGACTATTTACTTACATACAATTTTGTATGGAATGACTCTGAAAGTCTTGATATGCAATATAAATCTCTAATTTTTTGTTTGCAAAATATACGAAATAGTTTTAAATTTCCCATTCATTATAATAACAAACCTAAACAATCTTGGATAACAGATCAAATTTTAATCTTAATTCGCAGAAAAGAAAAGTTATTTAAAAAAGTTAGGAAATATCCCTTTGATGGAATTTATAAATTAGCTTATCAGACTAATGTTTCTGAACTAAAAAGAATAATCAAAATTACAAAATCTGAATTTCACAAACACAAATTTCAATCCTGTAGTACAAATAAACAGAAGTGGAATTTTATAAATGATGTCTGTCATATAAGTAAGCCTTTAATTTTACCTCAATTTTTAAATGACTTAGATGGGGCTGTTCAATTCAATACTAATTTCAATATCAATACCTCAAATCCTAATATCTCACCAGATTTTTCTGGCCTTTATATTACCTCTACTCTAAGTTCGTTTGTTTTTAATGATGTGTGTGATTCTGATGTAAGAACAATCATCAACCGTTTTAAAAACATTAATTCGATAGAACGGGATGGATTAAATATCAAAATTATCAAAGTTTTTGCTGTAAATAATATAGAGTTTATTACTAATTTCATAAATCGTTCAATTAATTCATCTGTTTTTCCTAATTCTCTGAAAATGGGCACCATACTCCAGTTTTTAAAGTAGGTGATAAAAACTCTTTATCTAATTATCGACCAATATCAATACTTCCTATTTTTTCTAAAATTATTGAAAAAACACTTTCTAATAAGATGTACAGCTATCTAATACATACAAAATTCTTTGCTGAAAACCAGTTTGGTTTTATAAAAGGTCGTAATACAGAATTGGCACTTTTAGATTTCACTAAATTTATCTTTAATAGTATAAATAATAATATGATTACAGCTGCTGTATTTTTGGATATATCGAAAGCTTTTGATAATGTCAATCATTCAATTTTAATTTAGAAATTAGAAAGTGCAGGCTTTAGAGGTCCAATTTTAAGTTGGTTTTTATCATATCTCTCAAACAGGAAACACTGTGTAAAATACGTAATACTTTCAGTGATTATATTTATTCTAATCGAGGAGTCCCCCAGGGTTCTATATTAGGTCCTTTACTGTTTATAATTTTCATTAATGACTTTTGTAAATTGAATTTAAATGGTAAATGTATAACATATGCTGATGACTCTGTATTATTGTATTCATGCTCTGATTTAAATGATTTAAAATTGAAAATAGAATCTGATATGATTGTGATAGGTAGATGGTTCTCTTTAAATGATTTAACACTAAACTTGAATAAAACTAAATTAATTTACTTTAACTTAAGACCAACAATATACAATATAAATATTAAATTCCACTTAAACTCTTGCTATGGAATCGTATCAAATTGTAATTGTACTATAATGCAACATGTAAACAGTCTCAAATATTTAGGACTTTTCGTAGATTCTAACCTTAAATGGAAAACTCATATAAATGAGTTATGCAGAAAACTTCGGTTTAGCTTGATCAAACTTCGTCATCTAAAAAGTAAAGTCAGTACGTCATTTTTAATTAGTATCTACTATGCATGGTTTTACTCTTTGCTTAACTATGGTATTATTGTTTGGGGTGGTGACTACAAAACAAATTTATATCCTTTAATTTCTATTCAAAATAAATGCTTTAGAATATTAAACTTTCGTTCTTCTTATCTCCCAGGATCAAAATAATCTTAGTCTTTTGCCTGTTCGTTACATTTCTTTTTTTCGTATAATTTTATTTTTACATCGAAATGAAAACATTTGTATTACTAAAAACAATATCTCTGTTAGAAGACCATCTGAAATATTTCAAGTCCCTCGTGTACACAAAGAAATTTTTCGTAAGCACTTCTTTTATCTTGCCCCCAAACTATATAATAGTCTACCTTACAATCTTCAAAGTATTCCATATGTTACCACTTTTAAACGATCACTACAAGTTTTTAAATGAAATAGATAATTTAGATGTATTTTTTTCATTATAGAGAAGCAATAGTAATTATATAACGCCTCGCTGTGCCTGTTTTACTTTGTATGTTTTATGTTATTGATTTATTATTTTATGCTTTGTGTAATATAATGTTTTTTAATAATTTAATTTTTGTTCCATATTAATTATATTATACTCTTTTTTTACTGTCACCTAAACAAGATATTTTTCTTCTTGGTGACAAATAAAATTTTTTCTTAAATTTTGTATTAAACATGTAATGTAAATAAAGATTATTATTATTATTACTATTACTATTACTACTACTATTACTATTACTATTACTATTACTATTACTATTACTATTACTAATAATAATTTTACAAACCTGGATAAAACTTTTAAAACTATAGGTATACCTCTCAAATTCAAATTTAACTTAAAACATACACTAGCGGAAATAAAAATCCCAACACCAAGAAGGAAAGGAGATATCAAAGTGAAATTTATGTCTATGATTGTACATAGTATCAATGAGAATTGATTAAAAAATCAGCCTTCCTGGATGTTAGGAGGCCGAGAAAACTAGGGATGAGTGTTGTCTCCATAGGTGTCCATTACCGCTGTCACACGTCATGGTATTGAGTGACAGGGGCTCTAAATGACTTTTGAGGTATTGGAGGACCATGTTGCCTCCTCAGGTAGTCCATATTCATATGGTGCACCAGCGGACGTTGCATACCGGGCTAGGTGATTTCTCCTCATTGACCGGACTTGTTTTGTGGGTGTTGGTTCTAGAGAACGGGAAAGACGGGGTAAAAATGCAACCTAGGGGGTTAAGAAGAAAGCATGGACATTGCATACAACATGTGGTTGTGCTTGTTTCTCTTGAAATTTTTCCATAGGACAGGTCTGAAGGTAAGGTCGGTCTACCGGCTGCAAAACCTCAATGACGCAGCTTTGGTTGGAAAAAGTACTGGTGAATCATACCCAGGAGTTGCAGAAATGGAATCCAATGCATCCCCATTCCGTTACCCTGCATCACCACTTCGTGGAACGATTAGAAAATCATCAGCTGAGTGCGCTCTCTCCATTGTCTCTTCAAACTCATACCCAACCGTCGTGGTGCTCCAAACCAAAGCAGGATTCTCTCATAAACACAATGTCATGAAATTGGGATTTTCATTTCCTTATTTCGTGCACTATTGGAAACAGAAAAGCCCATTTTCAGCCCCTTGTTTATAGGCAAAGACGTAAGAAGCTATGCTGACAAAACGGACAATCCGCAGTACTGCAAACGACATCCATTCTACTGCCACTTGTCCTCAGTATGATCTACCGCTACTTTGGCCAACCAGAACTGCTTCATTGAGGTTTTTTAGCCGGTTGTCCGTCCTTACCTTCAGACCTTTCCTGGGGACAAATTTCAAGAGAAAAATACACAAACACATGTTTCATGCAATGTCCAAGCTTTCTTCTTAACCCCCTAGGTTGCATTTTTACCCCGTCTTTCCCGTTCTCTAGAACCAACACCCACAAAACAAGTCCGGTCAATGAGGAGAAATCACCTAGCCCGGTATGCAACGTCCGCTGGTGCACCATATGAATATGGACTACCTGAGGAGGCAACATGGTCCCCCAATCCCTCAAAAGTCATTTAGAGCCCCTGTCACTCAATACCATGACGTGTGACGGCGGTAATGGACACCTATGGAGACAACACTCCTCCCTGTTTTTTCGGCCCCCTAATATCCAGGAAGGCTGATTTTTTACGCAACTCACATTGATACTATGTGCAATCATAGAAATAAATTTGACTTTGATATCTCCTTTCCTTCTTGGTGTTGGGATTTTTATTTCCGCTAGTGTATATTTTTACAATAATAGCTATCTTGAAAAATCCTAAAAAATTTAAATAAAAAATACCTATTCTGAGAAACACAACGAGAAAAATCTTAAAGCATAAACCAGTAAGTTTAATCGGGAGTTAGTTCCCTTTTTACCTTAAATCAGCCACTTCTAAAATCATAAAAAAATAAATTGAAGCAGCTAATTCCAGTATTTCATTCGACGCAGTTAAAAGTTAATGAGGTGTAAATAAAGCGCTTAGAAGTCATTTGTTCCCAATCTCCATTGTAGTCACAGATTTCTCTCTCGACTTTGAAACGAAAACAAAT
This sequence comes from Tetragnatha versicolor, assembly GCA_024610705.1. Taxonomy (NCBI): domain Eukaryota; kingdom Metazoa; phylum Arthropoda; class Arachnida; order Araneae; family Tetragnathidae; genus Tetragnatha; species Tetragnatha versicolor. The sequence continues at coordinate 63,544,370 of JANDEH010000001.1, forward strand.
ATCCGAAAGAAAGTCAGCGATTAAAAAAACTACTTCCAATTTAAATACACTTGTCATTTTCCAACTACACCGTATTTGTCTCCTACAATACACACGACAATAAACGTTTTCCCTCCGTAAATCCCTTTTTGTGTTAAGGAAGAATTCGATTTTTCGCCATTTTTTTGCCAGATAAACTATTGTGACGCATAATAGAACACTCACACGTAACATAATTGCCAATCGTTTTCGGTCTGTAAAACCTTCTATTGCTCCTTGAAGCCACAAAACCTTCGTAAAACCAAAACACCAGAAGTGATAAATTACTTTTGACGGAAAAAAGACCGCCCTCAAATAAATAGCCAGATGAGTCCGTTTCAATTGTGAATTTACCTTTAAAAAAAGAAATAAAAAATATTCCTCGCACCGCCATTGTCCCCTTTCCCTCTGTAGACTGAGCTCCTTTTTAAGGATGTTTCCATTCAATTTGCTCGGCAGGGTTCGCACTCTTTTTAACCACGTGTTGCTTTCCCACTCAGTCACCGAGGCAGCTGTGTCGGCCGCCTTTTTGCTACTTTTTTCCGCCAAAAACTTCTGTGCCAAACCGCCGAGCGCCATCTTTAACCATGCTTTTAAGAAGTTCATATTGTGTGTTACGTTTCATGTCCTCTGTTTTGGATTCTTAAAACATTCAAATATCGCGAAATCTTTAGCGTTGTCGACATAACTGTATATTTTCATCGGTTGGTTTGTAATTTTTAGCAATATCTTAAATCAATATTTGGTTTGTGATCATATTTTTTTTGTTTCACCAGGACATCAGCAGTTTTTCCTCTTTATTTTACTATATCGCATCCCTTATCTAATATAATAAAATTGAATGTGTGTATATTTGTGTGTGTCTTCTATACAAATCCACAGTTTTCTTCCGATCTGCACCAAACTTGGTATATATACGTAAAAGAATCCCAGAAAAAACATAGGCTGTTTCAAAGTTCTAGAATGACCCCTTGACCCTCTTTCGACCCTTTTTATGGTCATTTTGCTGAAATAGCTTTATTTCTCCTCCAGAAGAGATCTGTTCACCCCATTGTTACAAAAAAAACATAATGCAAAATAGCAGGTTTTTAAAAGAAAAATTAGATATAAGTCTAATTAAAAATTATAACTATAATCTAAAAACATAATTAAATGAAATTTAAAATTTTAAAACATGATATTAAGTATAGTACAAAATATTATTATTTGAGAGTAATTTTTAAATAAAAAATTTCATGGAATAGCATTGTTGTTAAAATAATCTCCATGGAAACGAGGATGAAAAATCAAATGATGATCATATTGTAGCTTTTAAGAAAGTTGGTTAACAGACCAAAAACTAGAGTTAATATTAAAAACCAGAGGAAATATTGTATTTTTGCAGGAATATGTTTTATTTATTAAACTAGGGAGCTACCGCCCCCTGTTCGCTATCGCTCACCAACCCCCGTAAACTGCTGACGCAGGACCTTTTGGAATTGCTTCGCAATTCCCACAAATTCCAACTCGCTGAACTTAATACACTTTATAAAACAATTTACAGTAATTTATGTAATTTAATTAACAAATAATTAATTAATAATTCAATTAACAATGTAATTTAAGAAATTTACATAAAGCAATTACAGGAAAAACGTCAACCAACTTTGCAAAAATACGTCACCAAATCCCCTCAATGAATAAATATCCCTTAAAAGTTTGAATAATTAACCACAACTTATCAAAAATTTTAACGAAATGTTTTTAAAAATATTCATCTTAATTATGTTTAATCTATGATTATAAAAATAACTAATTCTAATTGTTTATCAATATTCGGACCAAACAAAAACCATTATTTTAAAGTAACTCGTAACTATAATATGCCTAGTGTTTATCATTCATATTTTTTTTAAACCCAGACTTGTTAAACAATACCGTTTAAGCAATTGAAAATAATATGAGACAAAACATCACTCTATGTTTGCAATTAATTTCCAAAAAAATCAGACTAAAAATTATAAATATTGGATAAAAAGTGTGAAATTTTAGTATAAAATGGCGTACATGTAAGTTTTTAGAATATGTTTTTATCAGTCTTTGAGTGATATTTCATCAAGAAAGTAGTTTTTTAAAAGGTGAAAAAAAACATGTTTCATCTTAAAATATGGCGTCAATCGGTCGTTGTGATTGGATGCATAATAATTTGATTGACAGTACTTGCTTTGTAACTGCGACCTTATCCGGTATCTAAAAAAATGGAAATATTTTAAAATTAAGAATTTTTTCGAAAAATCGAAGGGCTTACTCGGAAATCCGGAAAGAATCCGGACATTTTGATACCATATATGTGTCATTTGGTTCAGTAATTAAAAAGCCTTTCTCTGGAAACCGTTCACCAAAAACTTTTTTTTTAGAATAGAGAGATTTTATACCAATGATATAATAAAATCATGAAAATACGATTAATTAAGAGCTCTGATTGAGTATTTAAGTGATTTTGGAAAGGTTTTTTTTTTATTTTGATTGGTTTTTTATGGCACATGATCCACGTCAGGATATGATTTTGGGAAGAATATTTTTCTAATATTTTATTGTTTTTTATGGGAATCATGTGGTAAATGCAGAAATCGTTCAAAATTTAAAATGCTTGATTCGACAATTTTCACTCATCAAAATATAGGGACAGATCCAGCACGCCTCCAAGAGGAAAACACTTTTCCAGACAAGATCCCCATTGGGGTATAGGGGTCCTCCCCCAGAAAAAAATTCGACGTGTAAAAGTAGGGTTTAAACTCGCGTTTTTAGAAACGTTTTGAGTCTAAGGGGGGCACTTTTCAACAGTATTATCTTTACTTTTTCACCCAAAATGTTAAAATATTGAGGATTTCCTAAAAATTATCACTGAAGATCCTCTGGTGGTACTAATGGGAGGTATAGGGGTCCTCCACCAGAAAAAAAATTGGAAAATTAGACCAGTAAAAGTAGGGTTTTACTCATTTTGACAACCTTTTTGTCTCCCAAGGGGGGGTGCTGTCCAGAGTGCTACCCCCTGGAAGGTAGAAATGAATGACTGATTTAAAAATTTTAAAGAAAAAATCTCCATCTTCTCTCTCTCTCACCCGTGCAAGGCCGGGCATGTCAGCTAGTTCAAAATAAAACACACACATAATGACTATATGTTACTTGATTTAGCAACAAAATTTGCCTTTTGTGTCTTGTATAAGTCTATTAATCATTCTTTCGAGGAGCAATGATAAATTTTTGTTTTAATTCAATAAAATATCCTTTGACTTGAAAGAAAGTCATAAGGCCTTTAACTTGTTGAAAATTTGAAAAAATTTACTTGAAAGAAATAAATTCTCAATTTTCCATTGTAATTGTGCATTTGTTTACAAACTTTTACCTGCAGTATTTATTTATTTTAACCTAAATCTAATGTTTTTTTTTAAAGAACTACCTGTTGATCCATAGATGTAGGATCAAAAGTTGCTTTTTACACCGTCTTTTTAGATTGAACACATGTATTTTTTATCTAAATTAGGATTACTTCTTCTTTTAAATTATTAGACAATATTTTTTACACAAATATATCATAGTACCGGATTTATTTCATACAGCTACTTTTAGTAATGATATCCAATTATGTGAATTTAGCATAAAAAATCGAGAAATACATTTATAAATTGTAAGCTCTATAATGAATTTCCTACCGATTTTTTCCAGATGGTCAGCTCTAACCCCCTCCCATCGAAAAAACGCCCCCTTGATTACCAATCATCGAAGCGGACGCGACGCGCAACGACAACATGACATGGCAACTTAAGACCATCGCCATAGCAACGTTGGCCACTGGTCAAGCGAGATGATGAATGTAATCGGATAGCTGGCGTTTGTGAAAGAGTTTAACCCGGTGACACGCGCCTGAAAGGATTAAGACAGAGATAAAGCGCCCCGTACCGACACGGGCCTTTGACAGCGCAGGAAAAAAGCTGCAGTGATGGAGATGTGACAGGAGGTTGGGATGGAAATAATGCGCTCTTGTTAGGGTTTGTTATTTTGTGAAAACGTGTTTTTGTGAGAAGGGTATACGAGTTTTTTTGTTGGCTGTTAGGAAACATCGTAGCTTTTGACAGTAGAGTTCTTTAAGGGTATGGGGAATAGGTTGTAACGATAAAAGTAGCGTTTGAGCCATATAAAATGTTTACTATAATATCGCAAGCCTTGTAAATGCAGTAGATTTTCATTGGTTGGGATATGCTTTTATGAACTGGTTAGTCAGATTTCTTGTTATAGTCAGGGAAAAATATGTATGGAAATGGTTTTTGATGGTTCAAAAAGAGGACATTTTAAACAATTGAATTCTTTACAAAACTTGATTTCATATAAAGGCTCGAAGTAACACGGCTTTTTTGCATAATTTTACTATTTTACTTTTTAACTAAATTAATTATAAATGGTTTAAGAAAACATTATAAATAATGAACTCTTCAATAATAATGGACTGGATAACTTCATCAATATTCACTGTGATTAATCTTTTAAGAGTGTGATAAATATGAAACCTAAAAATTTCGTTCTTTGCTTTTGTAATGATTCAAAAGCTTGAAATCGGGGCCTTGAAAGCCTGAAGAACCCATTGAGATGACTAACAGCGCCCCTAGCGGCGAAAGTAAAAAAGTTTAAAAATTAATTTAAAAACTAAAGGAGATAGGGCAAAAACCTCAGTGAGAGTATTGTTGCCAACGTCATGAAGAACTCACTGAAAAAAATTTGATCAAAATATCTTGAATATTCGGGGAGATATTAGCATGTGAAAATAGCACTTTTTCAGGGGTCAAAAAAGAAAAAGTTTACATATTTGCAAAATTTTCAGTGTTATTGTGTAGTTTTGTGTTTTTTTAGTTGAATGAACACAAAATTTATTAAAAAAATAAAAAAAATTTGCAAATATGCGAACTTTTTCTTTTTTGACCCCTGAAAAAGTGCAATTTTCACATGCTAATATCTCGGCGAATATTCAAGATATTTTCATGAACTTTTTTCAGTGAGTTCTTCATGACGTTGACAACAATACTCTCACTGAGGTTTTTGCTCTATCTCCTTTAGTTTTAAAATTAATTTTTTTAACTTTTTAATTTCCCCACTAGGGGCGCTGTAAGTAATCTCAATGGATTCTCCAGGCTTACTTACCTAGGGGTAGACCTTACTTCCATGACCTTAGGAGGCGTTGGTTCCGAATAAAAGCCGTGCAACGCAATTTCGAAACACCCTGTATAGGCCTACTGAAAAAGTATGCAATGTTTTTTATTTTTTCCTGAATATAATAAAATCTGAATTTTTTTCGGTACAACGTTTTTGTAAAGTATGCAGTAGTAAAAGACAACATATTAAATTTTGTTTGTTTTCTAGCAGTAATTTATTCCTGTAAAACCCATTTTTCCTTGATAGTAATTAGTGTGCAGCAAAACAAACTTTATTCCTTGTTCAAATGCTTTTGATATCTGTAAAACAAGTTCTACCTTGATAGGAGATAGTATGCAGAAAAACAGACTACTGCAAAATGTCCTTTTGGTCATTTTGACTAAATTAAAAAGATGGGATATAGGTATTTAATTTTCTAAATATTGATTTTGTTTATTTTATCCGATTTGGTGGCTGCGGGTTTGTATTATGGAGGGGGATTTTTTGTGTGATAATTGAAGGACTTTGTGGATGAAGGGGCTATGTCACAAGGCATGTCCCGAAAGTAACGAGACTGAATTCCAGTCAGAATTAGGTAATTCAGTCTCATTACTTTCGGGACAGGCCTTGTAACATAGCCCCTTCATCCACCAAGCCCTTCAATTATGTTATCGCACAAAATTAAAAATAAATTTGAAATACCCATATGTATTTGAAATGTTGAAAGTTGTTCATGTCAAGAAACAAAGTTATTTAAATACAAAAAATGCCCTATGGACACACCATAGAAAATACGAAATTTATGAATTTTGCTTTATGCAAAAGTAATGTTAAATTTAAATAACATTGATGAAATGAGCTACGTAACCAAACGCATAAAAATCTAATCATTTCATACAAAAACAAACTTCTATCATTTGCAGTAAAAAATAAATTTTGAGGTAAAGAAAGCATACTTCTAGAATTCAAATTACAGTGTCATTGTTTGAGGGAATTGGTTGAAAAGCAAATCAAAACAAGACCCAAGGGGGTTCCAGGCAGATGCTACAAGGTCAATAACCATCGAAACTAAATTCGATATTTTATTTTGCAAATGAGCTCATCCCTTGAAAAAAAACTGTTTGGGATTTTCAAAGGATCTATAACAATGATATAAGTCGTTAAAAGACATCCATGCGGAATGTAAGTAAACCTTTTGGCAAATTTACAGATTTTTACCTTTTCTTATGCCTTGTTCTTTCTTGGTTTTAAACACATTGCATATTTATGACATGTGTTTTAAACGAATAAGGAGGATAGAAATCCTTATTCCCTTGAAAGCCATTAGAATAGAAATAAAATATTTAAATAGAAGTAATAAAGAGTAAAGAAAAGGGAATGCATGAATTAATACTATTTAAAGATGTTTGAATCGAAATTGACAATTACTGTGAAAAGAAATCTGATAAATAAGGATATTCATTACTTTTAATAGGTTTTGCTTTTCTTTGTAAAATAAATTTAAATTAAGAACATTTTAGAACACCATTAAAAATTGTAAATGGATCATTCTTTTTACAAGTATTTCAAGAAAAAAAGGTGAGAGAGATTCTCAAAAACATTTACAAAAACGTATGTAGAACAGAAGATTTATGGTTTAGAAAACGTTGAATAGAAAATTGAGATTTGATAAAAACGTACCCAAAGAAAAGTGTGCTATTGCTTTTTTTGTTGTTTATTTATTTGAATTATTTCGGTTAGGATTTTCTGAAGTAATAGTTTTGCATAAACAGCTATTTATTAATTTATCTGAAGAAAATATATAAACGAATGAATTTTATTTCAATTATTAAAATTCAAATAATAAAACTTTTAGCATTTATTAAAATAGGTTCAATGCAAAATGCATTTAGAAATATCGAATTATATTAAACTTTAGAGAATAATAATTGTAGAAGTTGTAGACTCATTTAAAAACTATGCCAAAATGTTATTACCTAACACTACAATTAAATTTCAATTTTATAATAGACTAATATAATTTTATTTACAAAATTAAAATTTTAAAGACTTTTTTAAAAAACTAAGAAATATTCCAATCGTTGTTAGATTTTTAAAAATGTACCAAATTAAAATAAATTGAAAATAATGCCTCAATCTTGTGACACACTTTTTATGCGAGTTTTTTTCCTATCAAAAGATTAGGAAAAAACTTTTTTTACATAGTCAGAAAAACTTCAAAAATGCATGATAGATAATTTCCCAAAAATTGTTTTGGATGTTACCCTATTTAAATTAGGGTATGTTGCATTAATCCAAACTGAAAGGGAATTTTAAGATATTCCAAAGAACAAGAATAACTAGTTCATTTAGAATTTTAAGAATTCGTTTTTCAATTGATCGATAATAATTTTTTCCGAGAAATTTCAAATAATGCACTTTTATAAACTTTCTGTAATTTTGCATAAAAGTGAATAAAATTTTTTTAGTTGTTTGTCTACTCATATTAAAGTTAAAATAAATAATATAGGTAAATCGAGTATTAACCGGAATTTTACCGCACAATAATCCCGTAACTTCATGCTAAAAATTTGATGTTTGGAAATTTTTATTTGATGTATTTACGCAGTATTATGAAGGTATATCTTGATTCTGCTCCGTAAAGGGATATTTTTCTGTAAGGCAATGTAAATAAGTGAGTAAACAAATCCCACACAGTATATCCCATTCTTTACACTAATCCAAACCCCACATTTTTTAAAGCAAAAAAACCATCACACAAAAAACAAAACCTTGTTTTAAAACACAACTTGCTTCCATCAAGAACGCTTAATAAACATTCACAAAGTGCACCCCTCAACTCCACTCAACCAGACTCGACGAAATCCGCGAAATGAGTTTGATCCTTCAGTTTTATCACCCGACCACAACCTCTTTTCACAAAAGCTATAGCCCATTGTTCAACTGACTGTGCAAATGGCGGCCCCCTACAGATGGCTGCGATATGTAAACAAGCCTCCCGCGCTTCGTTAGAGCTATTCGATTGAGCCGAAGAGGAATTTCGTTCTTTTTTTTATTCTACGACTACTACCCCTTCTTTTTTGTTGTTGTTGCTGTTCTATTTTTCTGTGCTTTCCTTCGCAGCTGCATTTCAATCAATTACGTTAAATGTTGGTGGGTCCAATTGCTCAGTCAGCGTGAAGCTTTTTAGAATGCTTCGAATTAAAAATTCTAGGAGCTCGGGATTTGCTTTATTTGAGAAGAAAAGAATTAGAGGAGTTTGAGTCTCTCGCGGAGATATATCCTTCGGTTCGAGGTGGAAAATAAATGAGATTTGGAATCGCATGTAAGATTCGGAGATGCAATTCTAATTCTGGAGGATCCGGGGGATTTAGGATAGATTTTTAATTTCACGCGGTGTCCAAAGTTTTCGGTGAGACTTGTGGAATAATTTAACCAAAAGAATTTCGAAGGTTTGTCCAATGCGTTACGAATAGTTAAAAAAACATAGGGTTACTTGGGGTAAGTGGTTCACTGGGGTAAATGGGCCACCCCCCTAAAACTATAATACGCACAAGAAAATTCACACTTACTCGCATTGATTATGCTACAGCTTGTCACACCGATGAGTTTTGCATATATTTGAGATTTGTTTAATTTATTTTTAAGATTATAGAACGAATTTAAAATAGATTCCCAGAATGGATTTTTTGGAGAGTTCAAGACGCATTTTTTAAAGAAGTATTTCCAGGTAAGTTTTCATTACATTTTAATGTTTATTGAACTGTTTTGCAGAGTTTGACCTAAAATGCATACAACAATTTGAAATTTTTTCAAAATTTTTTAATTTTGAAGTGTTTAAGAGGGGTGTCTCACTTACCCCATAGTTTTAGCATGGTTGGGGTAAGTGGGACCCCTCTTTATTTAGTAAATGAGACCCCTTATTATGATATAAGTGGTTCAAGAGGGTCCCTTATGATATAGGAACTATTACTGAAGACATGGGCGGATTTCAGGGGGTTATAGGGACAATTTTCCCAATGCTTTCAGCAAATTTCGATTTATAGTAGCAAGACCTTTTACTCACCACTTCAAAATTCATTAAAATTTATAAATAGTTTGATCGACATTTATATCAAATTTGTGTTTTAATTTAAGTTATGGTGAGTAAAGTGAAATATCTCATCAACAGTATTCATACTCATTTAGTGTGTCCGATTTCTTTTTTTTATCTTAAAATGTGTATTAAAGTGCCAAAATAAATCTTAATCAACCTTATTAGGCTTTTTCAACACTATTTTATATGTTAAAGTAAAACATATCCCTGGAGGCAGCTGTGGGATGAGCAGGATCTCATCTATGGGGATCTGGCGCGACGGGGCCTTTTGGACCTGGTGTAGGCTTTCCTACACCAGGTGGGATAAGTAACAACAACAACAAACATATCCCTTTGGCCTTTCGAAACATTCTTTAAAATACTTATTTTGCTTTTCATTCTATTCTTACCTTGTCATATTGATTTTGATGTGAGTATATTTCTCACTCATGGATACAGTTACAATAAAATATTTTAGATTGAAATTTACTGTACTTTATCAAGTAAGACCCACTTACTTCCATTTAAGTTTTGCTTGCTTTCGATATAAATAAAGAGGGGGTAAAGAGGGGGGGAGGTAAAGATGGGGTAAGTGACCCACTTAACCCATCTCTTGGGGTAAGTGGGTCACCCATCTCATTATTGATAAAAAGACCAGTTAAGAAAAATGTAAAGCTTTATTTTAGAAACTACTGATAAATTTTTGTTTATCGATAGACTCTTTAACGAAATTAGTCAACAAGTACAAAATAAACCCTTTCAAATTTTTTCTATAAAGCTCCAAAAATGTACTAGGCCAAAAAGGGGTCCCACTTACCCCAAGTGACCCTACTAAAATATGCAATAAATTTAATTGCTAATAAAGTAATAGAAAGGGCGGTATTTAGTTAATATAAATAGTAGTATTTTAAAAGTTCAATTAATGCTTTAAAAATTTTAAGCATAAGTTAAAAGTGTTAAAGGATGTAGTAACGGATAAGTATACATACTTAAAAAGTATTTGTAGCTTAATATTTGCTACCCAAAACTGTTTTAAAAATTTTCAATAACATCTTATTTCTTTCGTATCCATAATTACCCTTTGTTCCATTAACTAAATTGAATTCATTTACAAGGAATTTCTGTATTTTAAAAGTTAAATGTTTTGTCTTGAGAAAGAAACGGAGAAAAACACTCTAATATCTTTCCAATGGTTTTGAATAAGAGCTGAAATTTAACACGCTGCCTTTTTATTTTAACCCTCTAGGCACCAGAACATCAAAAGTGGAAAAAACTTTTTTTCCTCTCAATACATCAGAAATGCCCCTATAATTTTTCTATAAAAATTTTTTTACTTGTGTGCACTCCTTCCTAGTTATTTTTATGAGCCTCTTATGAGCAATATGAGGCCATATTTTTTTATTTTAACATAAAATACTTGGTTTAGAACTTATTAAAAGACCTAATCATAATATTAAAAGGTTACGAAACAACAAAATATCTACCAACCTATAAAAAATGTTCTACAGAAGCTGGTATCTAGCTAGTATTTTCTCTTCACAAGCATCACAGCTTAAAATGTAAACATTGAGGTATAAATCATCTTGCTGCCATTTAGGAACGAATTCAGAAACCATGTAGAAGCCTCATATGTGATCTACATGAATCAGTGAAGTCACTGATGAAAAGAAAATAAATTTGCGTGTTTACATCATACTAAAATTGAGCTCATAAGTAGGAGCCTCATATGAGGCCCAGGGTGGCGAGAGGGTTAAAAGCCCGATTCTTGAGTAGCATCTTCACTTCAAAGTGCATTTACTCCTACATAACACCGATCATATTTCATTAACACTCATTTAAAATATGATGTTTGACTGGTTTTTGAAGTAAACTGTTCAAATATTGAGAAACAACATATTTGGTTAAAGACATTTTTATAATACACATACTGCAAGAGGTATTTTAATTGTCGTGTTATTTCTCACCTTAAAAATCCAACAAAATTCATGATCATAATCAAGTGAGTTTGGTGATCTCATACTATTATTCCTATATTAATTATTAATGTTTCCTTTTACGTTTATATGTGTCTCTAACAGTTGTATGATTCTGTTATTGTTTTTCTTTGTATGTAAATTGTATTTATTCTTTTTTGGTTTGTAGGTACCACCTTGTAAATGGGCGTTCGACCAATAAAATAAAATCAAGTGTCTGTCTATTAGTGAAGAAGTATTTAAGTAAGAAGTTATTTAAGAAGTAAGAAGAAGTAGTAAAGTAGTATTATTATTATTAAAGAAGTATTTCAGACTTCAGTAACCACGTGTCCATCTCTCACTTTTTAGACCAACACTTTAAGGGTCAGCTCAAACTTTTATGACTGACTCGACAACGCTTCTTCGGGCAGTGGATATCTCCCCGATATCTTTGTGTATTTAGGGGGTTGGAGGAGAACTCTTTTGTTTGCTAATTGACCTCACCTAACCACACAAAGAGATCGGGGAGATCCACTGCCCGAAAGAGCGTTGTTGAGCCGGTCATAAGAGTTTGGGCTGACCCTATATTTTCTCACCCTCAACAACGAACATAAAGAAATCCTTGCTTCTCAGTCTTCTTTGCGGAGGGCAAGTCTCAGCACGCTCACCCACCGCCCGAGGGGATTGGGGTGTCTGTCCCAGGGGGAGATACGTCGCAGGCGCTCTAATTTTCCCCAATCTGACAGTGCTGAGGGGTGAATTATACCCAATTTATTAGAGGCCGTCCACCCCTCTGGATGAACCCTGCTTGAGAAGAGGCGGAGATATTGGATGTCCGAGATTGCACGTGTTGGGATTACAGATGTGGCGGAAATATCGGATGGTGACTGGAGGATTTTTTAGTGGGGTTATTATATACTTCATATCCCTGTAGGTATTTATTATGTTATATCTAACTGCAAACGAGGATTATAGATTTTAGATAATTTTGTGTGGCGAGTCTTGTATTTCATAAAATAGGGTAAACGTCATATTATTTTCAATTTAAAATACTTGGATATTGAGGAAATCATGTATGTCCAGTTACCGTTTACCCGCAACATCCCATTTTTCATTGCCTTTGGCAACTTAGTTAAATTGGACCTCCCTAACCAGGGTAGTTCTGAAATGTATTTCGGTATTCTTCATACCCGGTACTTTTATCCTATGAGTTTTTAAAACACCTACTATACCGCAACAAATTCAAAGCATTCTATTTTTAGAATTACAATTATTTAAAAAGCATTTTGAACAAGCAGTAGTTATTTAAAAAGCATTTTTGATTTAACAAGCCAGACATCTATTAACACTAAGCTTGGTTATACGAATATTAACTGCCATGAAGCATTAAAATGCGGTATACACATCACAGTAAGTTATTAAAATATGCTGACAAAAAATTGCTTCTACAGTGTATATTTTTAAATAAAAAAATCATTTCCTTAAGGAAAGCACATATTTAAACCTTCCCCTTACTTTCATTTCTTAAAATAACATATATTCAATGCATCCTGCATTAAAAAAAGAAAGAAATTTAAGTAAATAAAAAAACTTGCAGAAAGATTGAAAAAGAGCGTATATGTATAAACGAAGTTTATCTACGCTGTTTAGTTAAGGTTACCTCGAGGCACATTTCTCTTGCTTCTTCGATGCATTGTTTACTCCTTTATCTATTAAAGCACACAAACTCCTTTTGATCCTTATAAGAATTTGACCGAAAGAGAAAATCTTTTTGCGACACACGAGCAATTTAGCTTTCTTAATTAAAAAATAGAACATTTCTGACATCGTATGATAATGAATATTTTACTTACCTTCTTTTACTGAATAAACAGTTTCGTTTTTTAATAGTTTTTTTTTCAGAGTAATTTGATGGAAAACATGAGTTATAAGAGTAACCCACGACATTGGGGTTATGGGGTAGTCTTATAATTATTTTTTTATACTTGTTTACTTTACTTTGGAAATTAGTTTTACTTACTTCTGTCATACCTGAATTTAGCTTTGCATTTTAGATTAAATTATGCCATTCACAATTATATTATGGAAATATATTATGGTAAATCATGCTTCGGCAGAGCAAAATTTATTAAAAACCGACTAGAAATTGGTAGGATTATTGCATTTACAGTGTTACATTAAAATGAAAATGAAAATCCAAGAATATTTTACATTTTGTACTGTTTCAAATATTTAAACCATTTGAATGCTATAATTTTGAAAAGAAGGCATTTTGACATTAATAAATAATTTCATTAAAATTTTTCCTAATTTTTAGTCTTTTGTTGAATACATTTAGTAGATTGTAATTTGATATCTGTAAAAATTTGATAGATTATGTATTTTTTTTTCGCAAATACTAAATCTAAAGTATTCTCAAAATTAAGGTACAAAATTTTTCATTTTATCTGATTTCTGCCTTCCCATATATAAAAAGAAACTGCTCAGTTAATTAATTTTCAGATTCTAAAACTATTCATTTTAATTTTAAAACACCAAATATTGTTTTGCATTTGTGTTGAAGTTAATAAAATTAATAAAAGTGTAACTTTGTTCTTTTGAATAGCCCATTACACTCCACACAAATTTATAATTATTATTAGATTTTTATCATAAACATCACTTTTCTTTTCTGATTTGCAAGAAACCAACTATTTAGGAAACTCATATTGTACAGTAGTTTAAGTACATAAAATAGCATCCACCTAAGTTTTATCTTGTTTGAAAGACTTTTAATTCAAGATTCAGTTCAGCTACTTGAGTGATGACAGTAATAAGATGTGAGGGATGTCGAGGCTAATTTACCTGTGAGAAGCTTCCCAGTAGTTAACTACTTTAAAATATTGAAAACTTCTGAGAGATGATAAAAGATGGCGAAACTATCCTTGCCAAGAAGATAACGTTAGTTCTCTTTTAAAAGGCATTGTTTGTATACAAACATAAGAGCTGACTTTAAATAAGATAATTACTTGTTATGTACGTCCGTTACTATTGACAATTCTTTACAAAGGAAAAATTAAAATAATTAGAAATTCATTATAATATGGAGTGATTTAAATAATTAAAAACCATTTTTGACACACCTTTTAGTTTTATTTCATTGTACAAATGTCCTTTAGATATATTTTTGAAAGACTCAGTATCAGTTTATTAGTTCAGTATGTTTAAAAAGACTATCCATCTAAATGCTTCTTGACATTCCAACTAAAACAATATTATACTAGATTTCCATAAAAAATAAATTAATTGGATGATATTAATATATTTTATTTAGGCACCAAAAGAGAAAAAAAAGAAAGAGAGAGAGAGAGAGAAAGAGTTCAATATCTACTAAAACAACCCTGCTAAAGCTATACTTTTTTGTCCAAACCTATTTCTGTCACGTTTTAAAGTTTAAAAGCTTTAAACTCAATTTATTCATGTAAGCAAGTTATTTAAAATATTCTTCTTTTAAAATAGAAGCGATTTTGAAGAAATATTTCAAGTGTTCCGTTCTGTTCGAAGCTCAACAAAAAAGTCAAAAATTAATTTACTTTAACGCTATTATTTGCTTACCGAAGACGATTTTATGCGCTTTTCTTTCAAGAAAATAAACTTTATTTACGTTCAAGAAATATCTCTTACAGCGATAGAAGTTTCTATAAAGAACGAGCGGGATACAATGTTAAGTTAATAAAATGGGAATATTTCTGGAAAAGGTTCCTGGAAAAACGTAGAATAGCCGATGCCTATTTAATTCAATTTTCACGAACACGAGGAATACCATCTTGAATATTTATTCATTTTAATAATCAATTTCGATCAAAAACGTCGTACATAGCAAGAATGAAAAGATGGGTAATTTTCAGAAAGAGGAAATATTTCGGCCACTTATATAGGATCGACCTTTTTTAGTTTTAAAGGTTCCCCAAAATCTCACTTCTTAATGAGTCTAGATCCCGCATCTATTTCAACAGATAACAAATAGAAGGCATTCCTTTCCCCAAAATGAGATACTTGACAATCCTCATTTGCCGAGTCGATAATACCAGTTGAAAAATTCGATTATAGTGAAGGCGATTAAATAAAAAATAAGGAAGGGCGAAAAAAAAGGAAGAAAATCTTCTTTCAGGGCATTCTTTTATTGTTCCGAAAACGTGAAAAAAAAGAACGAAATAAAGAGGGATGGAAGAATTTTCGGAGACTTTCCTCTTCTCCGGACATTCTTCGAGCCTTTTGCTGAAGAATTTTTCGCATCTGAATATCGTCGTAGGGGAAATGCCTGAATCCGTAAAGCGCTCCGATAGTTTAGAATACTAAATACGAATAAAAGATCTTCCCAATATTCATTCCTTATAGAGCACAAAAATTCCATGACTACTTTAAGATGTGCAGACCTTTCAAATATGTTTTTAATGGGAAAATCCCACGCAATATAACTTAACGTGATTTTTTTTATCTTGAAATTTAATTGAAACCACAAACAAATTTTATGAGTGTCATGATAAATACAAAAAGTGTTTCCTCTCTCCCAGACGGTTTTTTAAAATAAAAGTCGATATGCAAAAAGAGAAAGAAAACTCCCATTAAATTATTATAAATGGGGTTTAGTTTCTTGTTCGATAATTTAAAAATTTAATAAGTAACAAAAACAAATAAGTACAGGTAAATAACTAAAGTAAAAAATGGATGCTGCTATTTGGATGATATATATTATTTTTGAATAGTAGTAGCATTTTAATTATACTAACTTGGAATTATATCTTGAGGTAAAGAAAACTAATTTAACTATAGAAAATGAGAATTTTCATTGTGAAATAACATATGTGAATATCATAAAAAAGCATATAAAATATTTATTCTGTTGAATCTTTTAAGTCTTCTCAGAAAAAATAATTAACAATTTTTACAAAGTGAAGCAGCTCTAAGTTATCATCGAAGAAGCATTTGCAAAAGGGGAAAATGTTTGTGAAATTTTTTAAAGTTTAAAAAAATGAATACAAAAATACACTCATTGCCATAAAAAATAGCGTACCAAGAAGAAAAAGGGAAATCAAAGCAAAATTTATTTCCATGATTACATATAGTATGAAGGTTAGTTGATAAAAAATTCAGCCTTCCTTGATGTCAGGGGGCTGAGAAAATCAGTAAAAAGTGTTGACTCCATTGGTGACATTTCCACCGCCACAGGCCATGATATTGGGTGAGAGGGGCTCTAAATGGGCTTTTGGGGATTGGAGGACCATGCTGCCTCCCCATGTAGTCAAATTTCCTCTAGTGCACCAGTGGACGTTGCATACAAGACGTTACATATTTTTCCTCAAACGGACTTGGTTTGCGAGCATTGGTTCTACAGAACGGGAAGGCTGGGGTAAAAATGAAACATAAGGGGGTAAGAAGAAAGCTTTGACATTGCATGCAACAAGTGTTTGTGTATTTTTCTCTTGAAACTTGTCTGCAGGCCAGGCCTGAAGGTAAGGACGGACAACCAGCTGTAAAACATCAATTGTTCAGCTCTGGTTGGTCAATGTACCGGTAAATCTTTGAGGAGATGCGGCAGTGGAATGGATGTCGTTTGCAGTACTGTGGATTGTGCGTTTGGTCCGCATAGCTTTGTACATCTTTGTCTATAAATATGGGGCTGACCATATGCCTTTCTGTTTCCAATAGTGTGCGAAAAAAGAAAATGATCATCTCAATTTCATGAAATTGTGGTTATGAGATAACCCCGCTTCGTTCTACAGCCAGACGATGATTGAATATGAGTTTGAAGACACCATGGAGAGAGCGCGTTTAGCTGTGGATGTTCTAATCATCACACAGAGTGGTGATTAAAAGTAACGGAATGGTGGTGCATGTGATTTCCTTTCTGGAACTCCTGAGTATGATTTACTAGTACATTTACCAACCGGACTTGCACCATTGAGATTTTGTGGCTGGTTGTCCGTCCTTACCTTCAGGCCTGGCCTGCGGACAAGTTTCAAGAGAAAAATAAATACACAAACACATGTTGCCTGCAATGTCAAAGCTTTCTTCTTACCCCCTTATGTTGCATTTTCACCCCAGCCTTCTCTTTCTCTAGAACCAATGCTCACAAAACAAGTCCGGTCTTGAGGAAAAATATGCAACGTCCGGTATGCAACGTCCACTGGTGCACCAGATGAAATTTGACTACATGGGGAGGCAGAATAGTCTTCCAATGCCCTAAAGCCCGTTTAGAGCCCCTCTCACCCAATATCATGGCCTGTGGCGGTGGTTATGGACACCTATGGAGTCAACACTTTTTACTGATTTTCTTAGCCCCCTGACATTGAAGAAGGCTGAATTTTTTATCAACTAACCTTCATACTATGGGTAATCATGGAAATAAATTTGGTTTTGATATCCATTTTTCTTCTTGGTGCGTTATTTTTTATGGCAATGAGTGTATAAAGTACGGGTGACGTTTTGAGTCAGTTACCTCTACGTCCCTTTCAATAAAATATTATAGAACTTATATCAGAAATTTCGTGATATCAGTCTTAAGAGCAATATTTGAACACTGCGCTTTTCACACAGCATTTTTAATTTGAATTTTCACAATATTAAGTATTATAATCACAATTGTCACATTGTAAATCTTTATTTTATAATTTAAAATAGAGGTTAAAGCTTGGGAACATATTTCGTTTATTGAATATTTTAGAACATCCAGACTACTACTACAAAGCACACAAACATGTAATTGAACATTTTCCAATTAAAAATCCCAAATTAATTTTCCATTCAACGAGCCGCCGACCGATAATTTCCCTCATTCCAACAATACCTCAACTCCGGTTCGAATTACAAACTTATTCATTCACAATGGGGAAGTGCAAGAAAAGAAACATTCCCAAAGAATTAGTCCCAGAACACAGGAAACTGGGGTTCTCGCGGAAACAAAAGATCTGGGAGAGGAAACCCGCCGTTTTGTTTCTGGAACCTTCGAACACCGTTCTTTCGTTCCACACAAAGACCCCCGAAGTTCCTTTGTGTTCCATTTGGAATGTTGAAGGGCTTTAAAGTGCACCCTACTCGATGAGGGAACTCTCAGATTAGGCATTTGTGTTATTCGTTCCCTTGTTACGGGTTCTGTTACAAATTAAGTGCGATTTATTTGTATTGTAAGCGGACTTTTGGGAGAGAAGATCTTAAGAGTCTGGTTCGAGGGTCTTCGAATTAAATGTGAATGGAATTTAATGTGGACTTATTCGACGGAAAGGGTGCGTGAGTGTTAATGGAGTACTTTCCGGTAATTTTGTAGTTTTGTTGAAATTTAATGAATTTCACATTTGGTTTGGAATGAATAAAGGATTTCACCTTCTCAATAGTAGTCATGTGAGGTTTCAGCTTTAGACAAGGTGGAACATATAGCAAAAAATAGCCTTTTGTGAACATTTCTAATAAGGTAAATGTGGGTATAGTGGACACTTTAAGGAAAATTTTTGCTTAAATTCTCAATAAATACCAACCTATTTGCTTGGAAACCGTTATCATCATATTTTTAGATTAATTGGATCTTCTGCTTTCGATTTTACCATTAAAAATTTTAATTAAATTGGGTAAAGTATTTTTAATTAATTTTTAAAAAGTACTCCAAATTGCATCTATAGTGGCCACATAGATGTAGCTTTTGCATCTATGGTGGACACCTCTTGCATCAATAGTGGACACCTCGCTTTTTCTGCATATATGAGGGGTTAACGCATGAAATTGATGGTTTTTTTTGGTATAGTCGTTTATTTCTAATTAAATCTTCCTTCCCAACGAAAGATATTTTTTATCAAATCAAATTAGCTTTATTTAAAAAAAATACTTGATAGTTTCCAGCCCAAAGCCTACGCTGTAGCTGATTTGAGAGGAGTTAAGCATGCAGTTCAATGTTTTGGAAACCTTGGTTCCCGAAGCCAGAATGAAACCAAATTCATACAACACTCATTTTAAAGCACAATCAACAGTTTATGAAGAAAAACTGATCCAAATTCAATGTTATTTAAGTTTCTATTAGAAGCCAATGCAGTGGCCACTATTGGAAAATCTAAGATTTTGTGTTGGTATAGTGGCCACCCCCATAAATCCTTAAACTAAACTAAACTCATTGGCGCAACAGCCCTAGTGGGCCAAGGCCTACGATGCCCATCTTCGTTTTCGTGACCGTGGGGCCCTGGGGTGCAAGATGTTAGGCATGTGTCCCGGTTAGGTGGTCATTCTAACGTGAGACCCCCAGTGTTTAGTTCCCAAGCATGCTTGGTCCTTGTAAAGTCAAAATCCTTGTAAAGTCAAAATTTTCAAATAAATTTTAATTATTATCATTTTATACACTCTTCCCTATCTTAATATAAATTTAAAAGTCAATCAAACAGTAATAAATACAAAAAAAAATCAGTTCCGATATACCCGTTTCCTTACGCGATTCAATAAGCAAAAATGAAATTTCAGTCACTCGGCCGATGTTGTTATTTTCAAAAATTTAAATATCCTTCCCATGCTGATCTGTGGTATCGGTGATAATTTACCAGCTTACCTGATTGTACAATCTACTATGCCTATGAATTTTGACGCTGTTTGATGCCTCTAACTCGTTTTATTTAAAATTAATCAGCTATGTGGCCACTATTGGTACAGTGTCCACTATACCCACATTTACCTTAGTAGTTAGTTGATCTCACTATGTATTATTAGAAATTAAATCTTTCATGAAGGTATCTAATAATTTTAATCAACTTTATCAGAATTATTTTTGAAAGATGAATTATTTTCTTCATAATTACTTTGTTATGGGTCATTTATCAAATACCTAGATTTTGAAACATTCTTAGAGGAGATATGTTTAAAAAAGGTCCAAGGTGATTATGGTTCTCTTTTTTTGTAATTTTGTGTTGTGTGTTTAAATGTTTCTCTTGTTCAAGTGTTATGTTCAAATAAATGTTCAAATAAATAAAAAAAAGAAAGAAAAAGAGGTGGGGTAAACAAACACAACTTACAAAAAAGCGCGAAACTAGAACGTTGAGTATGAGATTTCAAGAAAGAATCGACTCACTAGTCTAAATCCTAGAATGAATTTTTACAAAACGAGAGATACTTCTGGATAATAAATTTGATTCATATCTAGTTTTAAATTTTAATAAAACTAGGGGGCTCTGCCCCCTGCTCGCTATCGCTCACCAACCCCCGGAACTGCTTCTCAGTTCTTTGAAGATCGCTTCGCGATCTTAGCGAGCAAAGCTCACTTGATTCATCTCAACTATCCAGTACAACCTGGAACTTGTCTGCTTATAGTCTGTTTATTTAGAATAGGTGCCTGAAACAGGATCAAAAACGCTCAACAATGCTTAATAACGCTCATCAGACAACTTCAATGACCGATTGTTTCTAAAGTATTTTAACTACTTCTGCTTAGGCTGACTTGTCATAGCAGAAGAAAACTTTTTCGACGATAATTAGAATAATATATGCTTCTAATACATTACGTTTCAGGCGCTAATTCTAAATGAGCAGAGTGTAGTTGATGATCATTTAATATCGAAACTTCTTATCTCTCAAACTTTTCTAAAACTTAATTCGGATCATTACCACGAAAATATCAAAATAAAACTGTTACTGAAATATTTCTTTTTAAATTATCAATAATTTAATGGATAGGGGGCTACCGCCCCCTGCTCGCTTAAGGCGGAAACAAATTGGAGCCGAGCGGCGTAAGCGAACAGCCACGAACACGCTCTGCGCACGCGCAACTCGGAGGCGCTAAGAGCGGCGCTTGCGCAGAGCGTGTTCGTGGCGCCGCTCGGCTCCAATTTGTTTCCGCCTTCACCAACCCCCGTAACTGCTATGCAGCTCTTTACAGATCGCGAAGCGATCTGTAATATCTGCAATCGATCTTAAGCAGAGTAAAGCACACTTCTCGAAAATCCTCTTCCTTTCATCGGCACAAATAACACTCAAAATAGCTAAATTATTAATTTCTCTATATCGAATCGAAGTATCTTTAAAAGATTATTAAACAAGTCTATACTATATCGCTTGCAAACTTAGAGCAAAAATGTGCACCTCAAAAATTTAAATTGAAATATCCGTGCTCGCGACAATCTAGTGAACAGGCAAATATAAAATATAAAAAAATTAAACACGTCTGATAAAGACCTACTAAAACTATGAAAAAAAAATGAAACTTTGATGCTTAATAATTCCAAAACTAATTAGAATTTTTTAAGGACTTAAACGGCAATCTCTTTCTAAAAAATAAGAATATAAGTGTTTAAAAAATCATATTGATACCGTAATTAGTTTTCATTTTAGATAGAAAAAAACGAAAAAGTGTAAAAAATTTCGAAAATTAAAAAATTAATTACTCTAAACCAAATTCGAAATTCGAAAAAAGGGCGACGTAGTGCACATCTTCATACTTCAGAGTATTAGGTTGCAAAAAATCATAGTTCTGCTGCTAATAGATTTTGCTGAACTGGATTACGCGGCGAAAAAAGAAAAACTTCAACTTTGACCTTAAAAATACCCCAGTTCTAATTATCACTTTTTGTTCGAGAATGTGCCCCAAATATTCTTTTACAAACATTTCAAATTTCATAAATTTCTATCAAGTAGGTTTTGCGATAAGAGAGTTCAAAGAGTTGAAAATTTGAATTTTCTGAAACAGCGGCGGCGGCAGCGGTGACAGTAACTTTTTTTTAATATAGAGAGATTTTAACTACTTCTGCTTAGGCTGCCTTGTCATTGCAGATGAAAATTTTTTCGACGATAATTAGAATAATTTCTTCTGATACATTACGTCTCAGGTGCTAATTCTAAATGAACAGAGTATAGTTAATGATCATTTAATATCGAAACTTTTTATCTCTCAAACTTTTCAATAATTTAATTCGGATCATTACCTGGAAAATATCAAAATAAAACTATTACTGAAATATTCCTTTTTAAATTATCAATAATTTAATGGATAGGGGGCTACCGCCCCCAGCTCGCTTACGCTCACCAACCCCCGTAACTGCTATGCAGCTCTTTACAGATCGCGAAGCGATCTGTAATATCTGCAATCGATCTTTAGCAGAGTAAAACAAACTTCCCGAAAATCATCTTCCTTCCATCGGCACAAATTACACTCAAAAAAGCTAAATTATTTATTTCTCTAGTAGTTCAAAAAATATCGTAGTATCTTTAAAAGATTATAATTATTAACCAAGTCTATACTATATCGCTAGCAAACTTAGAGCAAAAATGTGCACCTCAAAACTTTTAAATTTAAATATCCGTGCTAGCGACAATCTAGTGAACAGGCAAATATAAAATTTAAAAACATTAAACACGTCTGATAAAGACCTACTAAAACTATGAAAAAAATGAAACTTTGATGCTTAATAATTCCAAAACTAATTAGAATTTTTTAAAGAATTCAACGTCAATCTCTTTCTAAAAAATAAGAATATAAGTGTTTAAAAAATCATATTGATACCGTGATTAGTTTTCATTTTAGATACAAAAAAACGAAAAAGTGTCAAAAATTTCGAAAATTAAAAAATTAATTACTCTAAACCTAATTCGAAATTCGAAAAAAGGGCGACGTAGTGCACATCTTCATACTTCAGAGTATTAGGCTGCAAAAAAACATTGTTCTGCTACTAATAGATTTCGCTGAACTGGATTACGCGGCTAAAAAAGAAAAACTTCAACTTTGACCTTAAAAATACCCCAGTAATAATTATCACATCAGTTAGTTTTTTGTTTGAGAATGTGCCCCAAATATTCCTCTACAAACATTTCAAATTTCATAAATTTCTATCAATTAGTTTTTGCGATATGAGAGTTCAAAGAGTTGAAAAATTAAATTTTCTGAAACAGCGGCAGCTGCGGCGGCGGTGACAGTAACTTTTTTTTAATATAGAGAGATAACAGGAAAATAATTTTTATGATTTTTGTGTCTAGGATCCCTTTTGAAATGATAATATTTACCTTTTCTAGTTTAAACAAATGCCATACACGATTATCACAACTATGTTCATAAAACAAACACAATGTTTTAAAATAAATATTACATATAAAATATATGTATGTTTATTGTCTGGGACGGTAAAATGCATTTTGTTACAAAATGTGAATAAAAATATAATACAAATTCAATCGTTTACCAATATTCTTAAATAAACTAATTTCGGAAAATAAAACGTAGGATGTAAAAGGATAAAAAATAATAACAATAATGCGAAAAATATTGGTAGAAAAGAACAAATCAAGAAGTCTAAATTTTCGAATTGATGAATTCCTTGCTTCCATTTTCCTTAAAAGCTAATAACCGAAAACACAATTCTGCGTAAATCAAGGGACAGCGAATCATTCCCTAATCACAAAGGCCTAAGGACGTTTCTTCTATTAAGTCTAAGTACGTTATATTCGAAATTACATGCTCAACAGTCATACCATCTATACTAAAGAAAGCCGAAATCCAATCCCCTTTCATCCCGTTCCCCCAAAGTGAAAAGGGGGGGGCGTTTGATTGAAAACTATAATTGTCTTTTAGAAAATGATATCATACCTAAAGCGGAGAACAGAGGAAAGTAATTCAATTTCAGAGAAATGAGAAAATTCATTTCTGCTGCTGCCGCTTCCATGCAGAATATATGCCAAAATGAATTTTCTCAGTCCAAAATTGCAAAAAGCGGCTCCAAAAAATTGAGTACATATGAAAAACCTCAGTTAAGTTGACTTGTCTTATCCAGCCGGGTCATCTGTAAAGGAGATGATTCAATTTTTTTTGCTATTTTTTTTAGTTACGAGGGTATTGCGTTTCTCTCTTATTGTCTTCGCTTTCCATAATCTGCTTTATCTCACTCCAACGGTTACACAATTTTAGGGGGAGATAGGGAATTCCCTACACGTAATTCTGCGCATCTTGAGCGGAAAGGAAAATAATCTCTCCCAGACCAGAAGACAAAAAAATTTTTTTTGCGGCTTTTAAGATATTACTGGATTAATATTTGCTGGTCTCTATGGAATTAATAATTGTGTGTAGTCTAAAACCATCCGATTTACTCTTAAATTAGTTTGGTAGACTAATTCCATTAAGTTCCCTAGTTTAAGGGCTAAATCTTCCTTAAGTCTTATTTTTAGATTTGGAAAACATCAAGATGCTTATCAAATTACATACATTGGAGAGCTTATAAACATATCACTAAACATAAAATATTTAAACCTTATAATATTCATGCATTAATTAAAAGATTTTCTTTACATAAAGTATTAACACTTTTCTTAAAGAATGAATATCTCTTATTTACGGCTATAAGGCATTACTAGAAAAGCTTTGTCAGGAAAACAAAATTTTAAAAAAGAATTACAATACTAAATGATAGTCCCGCAGATTTCATATTTTGTCTTGAAATTCCAGTTTTAGGTATCAGATATAGAATTATAAACTAAAAAGTTAAAAGTCCAAAGAGGTTGATCTACATTCTTATGTGATGCATTCATGGCCCACATTAAATGAGTTCTAAAACGTTTTGCAAAATTAACTCTCCAACTCATGCATTATAAAACTATTTCATAAACGCATACTTAAAAATTTGTGAAAAAACCCCCCCACCTTAATATATTATAAATAACTGTTAAACAATCGTAAACATTCCGATAGTATCCCCTAAGGAGAAAAATAAAGACTGCTTCGATAGATAAGTGGACGTCTAGACATTAAGGAAAATTGAGAAAAAGTGTTGTTTACGTGAAATTGGATGGTAATAAATGGTCATTTGTACGAGTTTTTATAACTCTATCCTTCTCAAGTTTGATAAATAAGGAAAATAGGCGCAGAGAAGTAATTAAAGAAATTTTTAAAATACTTCCTATGTTTTAGTAAGTCAAACATCTCCTAATTCATTGGAATAATCCTGAAGAAGTTTTCTGGTTATACGATTTTTAAAATTACTGTTTTTTTATTTTGAAATTTTCGACTCAAAAAGGATAGACTTTATAAAAAGAAATAAAAATGAGTGCCTTGGAAATTAATTTTTTAGTTCTCTTTTGCCCAAGGTACCTTGTAGTTTTTATTAATTTTGATCCATAACAATAAAATCCAGTAAATATAAATAATGTTTAGGTCCTAAAAACATAAAAAAAACATAAAACATAACGTTTATTATTTTATATAGCAATTTTACATTGAACACATAATAGGAACGAACAAAACACAGAAACTAAAAATGTACATAAGAATATATATCTACTATAAACAATAGAGAAAAAAAATATTATTAGAGTTGTTTGTATTACTCAGGGGTCAGAAAAACTAGCTTATTTTGAATTAAACAAAAATACATATTATAATATTTACAATGGTATTAACCTAAGAACCGTATTATTTAATGATATAGTAATAGTGAGCTATTTAAATATGTAATAGTACATTAATTGTGTGCATTTTTATTGATTTGAAATTTTGTACACATAAAACTTAATTTTATGAACGTTAAAGCCTGTCATCCATAGTTTACAAACTGTCTATTGGTGTCTTTCACTATCTATTTCCTTAACCATTGACTTCCGAGAGGACTTTTAAGATAAGGTAACAGATATAGACGAATCTGTGATTGCAGGGCTCTAGTTAGAAGCGTATGGGAATGGTAGACACTGAGTAATTTTGAACGCTTCGGAGTAGTCTTCGGCTGCCTGTTCCATTTCATGCTCGAACAAGCAAAGAGTATCCTCGGGGAGCCCACAGATACGTAATAAGTGGGGCACTCCATTTCTGTGGGTTACGAGGTATGCCACAAGCGAACTTCGCTGATCGAGAGTTCTCTGAAATAGTTAATATACTCAGATACTCAGCAGGTTTCTGAGTATTCATTGGGGAGTGAAAATGGAGAAATAAAAAGTTTATGTAAACTATTACTTATTGTTAATATTTGGAAATTTGAAGATACGTTAATTTTTTTATTAAATTTTATGTCAGTTTAACTTTTTAGTTAAGTCAGTTTTGGTTTCGTGTTTTTTTTCCCAACTAAAGTTCTTAAAAATTGAAAACTGGAAAATTGTTTAGAACTAGCTTTGTTTTTTCTTGGAGATATTTTTGCCCAATGATCGTTGTTTTTTGTTTAAGAGTTTCTTAAAAATTGAATTTTCATTTAATCAGTGACATATATTGCAATTTCTTCCAGAGTTTCAGGATCTGTATATCTAAAAATCAAACACATGAAATAGGGCGTGAAAAAATAAGCACAACTTAAATTAGTTTCGCATTGCTTGCAGTTTTTATAAGAGCTCTATCTATAAATAAAAATAACAATTAAAACACCAATTTTTAAGTTTATTTCATTTGATAAAATTCAACTGAAATAGAAATCATTGTAAAATACTAAGCCACACTAGGTTTTAAAAGTACTCCTTTTCTCTGTCATCCTTTTCTGCAATTTTCCTTCCCCTAAAATTCAAGTCTGGTTTTGACGTTCAAATACAATGACAAAGTTTCTGTGAAAAATAAGTTAAGATTGCTTCGATTGTATTTGAAGATTTACTGGAATCCCAAAAGAGGTTTTGAAGCATTGATAATGCACTGAGTAAATGAACGAAACATACAGGGTGTCCCACGAGAAGTGGCCCAACCCCTTAAACTTTTGAACCCCTACAGATATAGTCATGAAAGTGGGGTCTAGGTATAGTAAAGTGACCATGTTCTATCCGATGAGATAACTTTCAACGCCCTCTAGCGGAGAATTTAGGAGTTATAAATTTTTATTTTAAAAACTATGTGAGGTATGTGAAAAAAGTCAATGACTAAGTTGTAGAGCAGCATCGATTTAGTAGAGAAAGACACCTTAAGCAGAAAAATATCTTGAATAAAACCCTTAAACGCAAGCACAATTAGGTTGAAATTACGTAGATTTTACTTCTTAAAACGCTCCTCACAAGGCGAAAATGAGAAATTTTTATTTTTATGATGTAAGTCAATGATTAAAAGTATTATTAATTCATTAAATTGAAAATTTCTCATTTTTGCCTCGTGAGGAGCGTTTTAAAACGTAAAATTTACGTAAATTCAAGCTAATTGAGGGTGCGTTTTAAGGGTTTTATTCAAGATATTTTTCTACTTAAGGTGTCTTTTCCTACTAAATCGATGCTGTTCTACAACTTAGTCATTGACTTTTTTCACATACCTCACATAGTTTTCAAAATAAATATTATAACTCCTAAAGTTTCCGCTAGAGGGCGTTGAAACTTATCTCATCGGAGGGAGCATGGTCACTTTACTATACCTATACCCCACTTTCATGACTATATCTGAAGGGGTTCAAAAGTTACAGGGGTTGGGCCACTTCTCGTGGGACACCCTGTATATCAGCTATAAGAAACATACAAACTTTAAGCTCTGAGAAGTCTGATAATATTTGGCTGCCAAAAAGAATCACGTAAGAAACTTTTTCTAGTGTGCTTATGAAATCAAAGTTACAAAATCCCCTAACACACATTAAACATGAAGAAAACAAATTATGGAATTATAAACACAATTAATGTGTGAAAAATTCAACAAACTAAAATCTATAAAGAAATCACTGTTCTCAAAGTGAGTAACAATTATATTTTTTTGTCAATTAGAAGTTAAAATTTTATTTTTAAAATTTGACCATGTATTGTATCCTCTCATAAAATGAAAAATTCAAGTAAGCTAAATCTATCTGAATTTTTAGATTACGTTTTAAGAAGTGTATGGAATGAAAATTTCTTGGATTCTACCGGCCATTCTAATATTTTTAGTTCCCTTAAGGAGTTATATTTTGACACAGTTCACTTAAATAAATTTTTGAAAATGATGAATGTTGCATTCATTTTTCCTCAGGTTACACAGAACTGATGGAAGGAAACTAAATGGTCTGAAGAAAGGTTCTTCAATTTTACGCTTCGTCTGTGCCGGGGTTCTTGCATTTTTTCTTTTAAATTTAGGATCTCTAAAAAACCATCCTTGAATAAACTTCTCTGTATTTTTTTACTATGATAAAAAGAGTTTGTAAAAAATGCTGTCCTCTAGTAAAATGTGCATAATGCATAGTAATGTATGCCATGTTATTTATTAAAATTATTTTAAAAAGTTATGATTTTTAAGTTATTATTTATTAAAGTTATTCTAGTTATTTGTAAAAGATATTTTTGGCTGATAAAAAGTTCTCCTTTTACGTCGATCTTTACATCTAAAAATTTTCTGCATTAAAAGGAAACAACATCTCTTAATATTTCATTTTTAGACAAATATCTCTAGTACAATATTTTATTCAAAAGTCTTCATGAACAAAAATTGCATCTATCTACCTCTTCCGAATCTATGTGCAGTTTCCATAGTAACATAGAAACTCATTGAAAGGGCATCATTGAAAGGGTTCAGCATAGGGCGACCAAAATGGTCAAGGGTATATCCAGTTTATGTTATGAGGAACGATTAAGTAAGTTAAATATGTTCACTCTAGAGGAAAAAAGGATTAGAGGGGATTTAATTCAACTTTTCAAAATGATAACACAAGGGGACACAGAGGAACTAGATTTCAATATGGGTAATAGAACGAGGGGTCACAGATTTAAATTGAACAAGGCAAATTTTAATTGGCATTGTAGGAAGTACTATTTTTAACAGGGTAGTGGACAGATGGAATGGGTTACCTGAAACGATTATCAACTCAAGTGAGGTAAACGAATTCAAGAATAAAATTGACAGATACTGAGAATCGGGTGGTTTGAGTTAAATGGACCGGACCAACCTTGTTGGGAGCTTGCCTGTAGTTGGTCGACTAAATTTGTATTTGTATTTTGTATTAGGTAGAGTAAGAGATGGTTCATAATTTTGATTTCAAGAGCAAGTTTCAAGTTCAAGCAAGTTTTTGGTAACAAAATGCAAATGATGCTTAGCCCCCTGGTAATAATAATAACAATAATTGTAAGCAAACTTTCCTCAATTGAATTTTTCGCATTCTTAGCAATAGTTACAGGAGAGAAAGTGTGTCAAATCGAACACGTTCTTTTAAAAAATTCTAAATCTATTGTGTGTAAATAAAATTTCGCGAGATTCGTATAACTCAAAATAATTCAAATTCTCAAAATCCCTCAACTTGTATCAAAACAAATAAAATCCTCAATAAAAAATAAATGCATTTTTTTGTCACACCTTTCTTCATTTCCTCAAAAAAAGAAAAAATAACAATCCACTCCCTCATCTCAAATCTTATCACACTCAGCCTCACCACTCACAATTAAATCCAAAAACACACACACATCCAGACTATCTCATCCCCTTCACCATTAATAAAACCAAACACACCAGACCTGAAACGCAAGCAAAAAAATCAAATTAAAAACTCAAACAACAAGAAAAAAAACATATCTTGAATCTTTTTATTTGTCCTCCTGTCTTCAACTCCCTGATAAGAGAGAGTAGATCTCCAGATGGCAACCGAAAGAAAACTACAAATCCCAGACTCTTCCCCAGAAATTTACCTCCACTTCCTTATCTCTTCTCTCCTCTGTGAGGTTAAAAGCAAAAGAAAGTCTGGATCTCCCGGTCCACAAAGAGAGAGCATTATAATAAAAAAAAGGACTCGGCAGCGACAGGGGAATTCAAAATGGAGAAGTTTTCGTCTTAAATTTGTTACTCTAATGGATGGTGGACGGCATTGGTCTTAGACCATTAGACCCTTGTGATAAACCATCTGTTTGATACTTTCGGCATGTCCCGTTAGGGGGCCGTCCATGAATTACGTTACGCAAATTTTGTGGTTTTCTAGACTTATGCGCTGTAATCAGGGATTTTCACCATTCGTGTCATGGTTCTTAGTATTTTTGAAATTTATTGTTCTTATAGAGAAGTTTTATTATCCAAATGTAATGGTATTCTGTATATTAATCTTTTCACCTAAAATTCTCTCTCTTTTAGACTGGAATAAATATGAGTATAATATATATTTTCAAGTTTTTATTCATTGAAAGGAAAACTATGAAAGATAACACTAATTTAGAATTTTCTGCTTACTTTAAAAGGAAAATGAAGTTAGCTATTAAAGGGATAAACAGAAAATTCCCTATTTCACTACTACCAAATATACTACATTTGCTGCTTACAATTTATTTCTTCATTTTCAAAAGAATTTGTCAATAATTTTATACATGGACATTTTACCCTCAAGTATACCTTGTAAAGAACTGCAATATTATCAGAATACTTGAGAACATCCAATTTATTAAACTCAGTAAAATATTACATTTTTCATTTTTAGATATTCAGGGTGAAAATTCATGGATGATTAAAAACGTCTTCTATCCAAAACATTCAACTGCACATTTAGCTCATATATTACTCACTGGGGAACAATTTTTAACATAATTTCTGTTGACTCCGATTTTTTGGCTGTTTTAGAGTTAAATGGGCACACTGATTAGAAAACTGTTGTTTGTTTTCTTCTATCACGTCAACTTTTTTGGCAAACAGCCCCGCCCCCTTTTTACGTTTTTCAATGACGTAATGACTTTGAATTCGATTTTCAGGGTCAAAAATCATTACTTTGTCTTTACATTATACCCCAGAGGACAAGAATGGTTAAAGTTTCTAAAATATTAAAATTTGTGGTCAATGGATAGGTTTAAGGGGTTATTACCTTCCTAAAAATGCAAAAAATCGTTAAAAATGATAGAGTTTATGTTACGCTATTTTTTACACTTATTTTTACGCAATTCCTTTTCAAAAGGTTCTAACCCATCCCCATAGACCCAAATTTAATGAAAATAAGCAGCAATGATTTTTACAAAAAGCGGTTTAGGCATTTGCGCCCCCGAAGCACCTGCGGAAGGGTTCGGAAGACTCTCTTTAGCTTCGGGGACGATAACACCTCAACCACTTTTAGTAAAAATCATTGCTGCCTATTTTCATTAAATTTGGGTCCTTGGGGAAAGGTTAAGACCTTTTAAAGAGGAATTGCATAAAAAATAAGAGTAAGTAAAGCTTAAAATAACCTCTATCCTTTATAACGCTCCTTTTTTGCATTTCATGGTTTTTTCTCTTTATTTTTTTAAGCAATTCCTCTTTAAGAGGTCTCAACCCTTCCCCAAAAACCCAAATTTAATGAAAATAGGCAGCAATGATTTTTACTAAAAGCGGTTGAGGTGTTCGCGTCCTCTAAGCGAAAAAGAGTATTCCGAACCCTTCCGCGGGTGCTTCTGGGGCGCTAACGCCTCAACCGCTTTTACTAAAAATCATTGCTGCCTATTTTCATTAAATTTGGGTCCTTGGTGATGGGTTAGGACCTTTTGAAAAGGAATTGCATAAAAAATAAGTGTGAAAAATAGCGTAAAATAAACTCTATCATTTTTAACGATTTTTTTGTGTTTTTAGGGGGGTAATAACCCCTTAAACCTATCCATTGGCCACAAATTTTAATATTTTAGAAACTTTAACCATTCTTGTCCTCTCGGGTGTAATTTAAAGACTAAAGTAATGATTTTTGACCCTGAAAATCGAATTCAAAATCATTAAGTCATTGAAAAACGTAAAAAGGGGGCGGGGCTGTTTGTCAAAAAAGTGGACGTGACAGACAAAAACTACAGTTACTTTTGGATTCAGGGGCCAAAAGTGATTCAAAAACAAGTCACAGTTCTAAGACAACGAAATGGCTGTTCTCCAGTGTTATATTACCACTTATTTAGGACTTGAATTTTGTAACGTTTACAATTAAAACTTCAACTATCCGACTCCCTACATCAAGCATTTATACTAAATAATTTTTTGTTAAAAATTTATGATACTTTAGATATATATGACGATATGAGAAACATCGATAAAAATTATAAATAAATTTATTAAAATAAAAATTGAGACTTGGTGATATTTTGAGTCAAAAATTTTTTGACCAGGATAGAAAACTAAGTTATTCCAAATTTGGCATAGAATATCAAAAGTAATTGAACTAATGAAATCTGTGGATTTTAAGAATCATATGGGTCAAAGGGTTGATAGAATTTATGGAAAACCCCTCTTTAGAAGGGTGTAATTGAATTGATTTTCTTCTTAGAAATATGACTGAGGGTAGGAAAATTAATGAGGGAGGGGTTCAAAGTCGAGATATCTAATGCGATTTTTATTTATTCCGATTCGGTTTCGAAGAGTAAAGCTTTTGTTCCTCTTGGGGGTTACTTATAGTAATTTCGGATGTGCTCGGTGATTGATAAGCTTGATCGAATCTCGGAGACTTCAAGCTGATGAAGAATGGTTTATCCTTATCCAATAAAGTGGAATCTTCCTGGGTGGAGGAATGGCTTTTGGACGCAAACCAGAGAGGTTAGGAAAACATCAAATACTTTTGGTTAATGGTTATCTTGGAGAGACCCAGAGGTTTAAATTTGGAAGGATAAAACCTATGTTTAGCTAAAAAAAGGAAAGATAAAATCCATGTATGGAGTAGCGTTGTGGATCAACAAACTTGTGGTACATCAAACATTTCAGCTCATGAAAAATCCGATAACTCTCAAATTTAATAATTCCTGCAAAAGATGGTTTTTTAAACGAATATTGGTATCACAGAGTATAGAGCTTAACAGAGTGTTCATCTCCATAGACGCTAATGGCATCTTTTTTAACAGGGCTTTTCCCATTGAAAAATTTTAGGCCAGACTGACCCGCCTCCTTTAATACCACGCTATTCCTGCTAATTCTGTCATTCGCCCACTGAAGCTGTCATTCAAATCCAAATCGCCTATAATCAGTGTTAAAATCAAATCAAATACATTTCGCGTTCTCTGATTGGCTGCTAGTGAACTGAATTATAATATGCGTGCTGAATTAAATTAATGACCTAAAGAGGAAAACGGCGGTTTGGTATCTCTGTTAAGCTCTCTACTCTTTGATTGGTATAGGATCTGTAATGTGATTAGAGTTTTATGGGTTTCAGAAATAAAACCAAAAATGAAAAAGATAATATGAATTAACGAAGTGTATATTTGGACGGCCAAAACGGCCAGTGGCGCATGCGCTGTAGGTCTCGTGATGACGTAGAAGTCTCGGCGCTTAGTGATGGAACCAATGGTACGCCTAGCCGTGGAAGTTATAGTAGAGTTTAGTTGAAAAATAGCCGTGCAAATATACAGTGCCATGAATTAATCCACTTTAAAAAAAATATGTGAAAAATTTTCACTATCAATTACCCTTTAAATGTGTTATGAATAGCATTTTATTTTTTAAAATATCATCATGTGCTGAATCTGTGCATTGTTTCAATTTAATTCATTTTATTCAGGACACGCAACTTTATGAAGTGAACAGAACTGAATAACTTTAATTTTAAATATGCAAGATTCTAAAAATATTTATTCTTCTATTTTTTATTCTAAATTCGTATTGAACTAAAAGTTATCTAGCAAATCTAGCATAATTATACACACTTCAAATCTATATTTGTCAAATCTGATTATTTATGGAATTTTTCTGGACTCTTCAAAATATATTCTGTCATCCATCCAGTTTGACTGGCACGGAAATTAAAGTAAGGAAGATCTGTATTTTTGTTTGAGAGCCAGACTAACTTTATTGGATGTAAATAATTTATATTGCTACTGATATATGTATTTTTTAAATGAACCATTTACCTCATTCTTGTCCTTCAATAATTTTTAGTATGCCTAGAGATTATGCATAGTTCATAATTCCTCTATTGAAACATATTCTCTAATTTAATTTAGAGAATGAGGGATTAACTGATAAAAACTTTGAGAAGCTTAGAACTTATTACATTTATACATTAAAATAGTTTGGATTTTGTTAACTAGTAACTTATAAAAACCCTTCGAGTTTTTAAAGTTAAAAACTCAAAGGGTTATAAAAACTAAACGAGTTTAAAAAATTATAATAGTGCTTTTAAATTTCCTTCTATGAAAGCTAAAGGATACGACATTCTCTTGAGACATTGTCATTTACAAAAAACGGCTGAAATGACAAGCATTTCTTTTCGAAAACATATCCAAAGCATTGTATTCATAAGATTTTCAACCCCCCGTAAATATGAACTTATGAACCACCAACAAATCTCCTAACCATAAGAAACAAACGAACAAAAAAACCCATACGCAATACCTGTCAGAAGAACCCAAAATAACTTAGCCGTCGTCTTACGTAGGTACAGCTAAACACCTCTGTTCTCCACGGCACATGAATCATCCGTAGGAATAGCTTCTCGTGGGGCCCCCTCTCTCAGTACAGCCGCGAATACTTCCTTCCTGAGAATTGGCTGCCACAGGAAGAGGAAATATGAGGTAAATAGCAACATGAATCTTTTCCTTTCTCGGCACTTGAGATTAGATACTCCTCTATCGGAATGGTTGGGAGAAATTGCGTCCATGGGAAGGGAAAAAATGTCATTGCTATTGCTTTGGATGGCTATGGTTATTTAAGACGCGATATTTAGTGGGGTGCCAGGTATAATAGGTAAAGGAGGTTATGATGGTAATTGCCCGTGGCCTTTGTAATCATAAAAAGAAACCATATTTCACGGACATTTGAATAGGAAACTAGAATGGGGAGGATAAACTTTTATTTAACCGCACATTTGGGATCATTCCTTTTTGAACATGCACTTAAAATAAATTTGAATTTTAGTTATGAAACAACATGTGAGAGAGACATAATATGCTGCTGATATAAGAGGTCATAATATTATAAAAATGTTGTAAAATGGAAGATTTAAACAGGTAATTTTTAATAAACATTTTTGAGCAGTATATAAGAAGAAAATTTAGCAGCCCGCCTTCAATTTAAGAAAAAGGTTTATTTTTTATCACTGAAGACTTGTGTTCTGTGGGAACACAGTGTTTTCAGAGACATGCTGATTTATATTTTTTAATTGGAAGTAGTGACTATAATCATTGGTGATATATACATATAAATACAAAACTATGTATCTCTAAAGTTTTAAATATTCATATTGTCTTTTACCATGATTTATTTTATACTTTTGGATTTACTGCTTACCAAGTAATCGAATATCAAAGATGGTTCTACATCTACAGGTATAGATTACCCATTCTTTAAAAAGGGTTTTTAACGTGGGTTTTTATTCAGATCCTTAGAAAATGTTCATTTTAACAAAATGGGTCACGATATCCCTGATTTACTACAGTCTATCATTATTTTTATTTTAAAAGTAGAAAAATAGTTGTACCTAACCACAGAACATATTTCAACCGTTATTAGAACTCAAAATAATTTCAATTGTATTTCAAAAAGCCTCGGAAACAAACGTTTCTGTTTCAGGCACATCAACTGAAATTTATTCAAGAGAACATTAATCCCATTTCCTTTTTTACCAAACAATGAAAATATTATCTTCTACCGCTCACAGATTTCGCCAACCAAAAAAAATATAGGGGGTTACTCCACTTCAACGGTCACCAGAAACCTTCCCTTTCAAACTCCCGTTACAAGATATCGTCTGAAATCAAGCAGAAAACAACATAACTCCAAAACAAAATGGCAACAACGCATCACTCACATCCCGTGTTCCTTTTCCAGATTTCGAACAGATCCGCTGTGCTCGATGGAACAAAAATATGGAATAACATTTCCCGATATCAAATTCACCCAATCCTGGAACAGAATTCGACCTCAAATCCTAAACACCAATACGCACACAAATTTGGTTTGTTTTGTTTAAGCCTCATACATGAAGGTATATTATTTTATTACGGTCTCTCCACAAAATGTATATTCATTTGTTCGTCGCAGTTTATAAAAGGCCGTGTTCACATGGTTTGATTTCCTTAGGATTTGAGGAGGGTTCTCCTCCTCTGAATAGAACATATCTTCTTCTAGCGGTGGAGTTCTAACGGAGGAAAAAAGCGATTTCTTCGAAATGAGTTTTTAAGTACAAAGCGGGTGGGAGTGATGAAGTATTCACGGTACCTGGATTTGCTTTGAGATGGTGTTCTGCGGCGGAAATTTCGTTCAAGAGCTGTTTCCCTCTAGATGGGAGGGATTTCTCCCTGCTTCGCGATAAAACTTCGTTTCAATTTTCCCTTGCATAGGGAATAAAACTTGGGTAACTTACTTTCTGACCCGGTGTTACAGAGTTTTGTGAGAAAAGACTTTTCTACTCTTATTTTGATTTATTTTTACCACGTAGATGTTCAATACTGTTTAATTAAATTGATTAAAGTTGCAATTAAACATTAATTTATGTGAATAGGATGATATATCAGGGTGGTGGGAATTACCTATTTATGTATTCTGAAGGAGCCAGCATTATTGGTAAAACATAAATATTTATTCACAAATTTTTAAATAGTAATGCAATAAAAATGTTAATTTTAAACAGTAAGAAATTAAGCTCGAATCAACGAAAAAATGACCAAATAATGTAACGTTTTCTAATAGTTTGCGTTTTCAGATTGAATTTTAATATTAAATATAGTTTTAACTGTGCTATGACATATTTTTGTTCCACAGTTGTATGAAAATGCCTTTAAATGAAGTATGTTAAGAAAAGGGTTTTCTATTTTCACCAATAATTTATTTCCGAAAATAAAACACTAATGGACATTTCCTTATGAATATTTTTACTTCACTCTTTAACCCTACAATGCATGATTTTTTCAATTCACTTGAAAATCATTTATGTGTCTTCTATTATGGTGTACATTAGTAAAAAAATACTAAAAAAATTTAATTTAATTTTTTTCTACTTTTTATTGGCAAAAAACTTTGTCCTTGTGAAATTAATTTGTGTCTCTTGTGAAATTAATTGTGAAGTGAAATAAAACCAAATGCTCTAGAAATATAAAAAAACAACTTATCTTTTCAAAACATTTTTTTCAAGCTGAAAACATTTTTTATTTTAATTTATATGGTCCTTTTATTTTGGCATTTTCTGTGTCTTGACTTTCGTTTCACTAGCTACTAACAAATGTCTCAAAATAGTACCCCTGCTGTGATCTACTGGCAGTCTAAAGTGCTAATACAATGAAATGTTATATCTATTGTACTTATTGCATGGTGTT
Source organism: Tetragnatha versicolor (assembly GCA_024610705.1). Classification (NCBI taxonomy): domain Eukaryota; kingdom Metazoa; phylum Arthropoda; class Arachnida; order Araneae; family Tetragnathidae; genus Tetragnatha; species Tetragnatha versicolor. Next base: position 63,581,627 of record JANDEH010000001.1, read on the forward strand.
GCCGTTTGGAAATGAAAGTTCGAGTAGGAAATGGAGAAAAATGTCGTGTTGCCAAATGGCATCAGTATGCACTGTAGGGTTAACAACCTTTGAAAATTAATTTATTTTTCAATTAAAAGTTTAAGGCAATATAAACTAATGTGGTAGAAATTAAAAAACTTATTCAAATTCATCCTTTAATAATTTAAATTAATAGGATATCATAGGATATCACCAAAACAAATATCTATATTATATATTTTTTTATCAAAACTTTTTAATCAGGAAAAATTTTTTCCCAAAAGTAGACCTAATCGGGGTTACTGTATTTGTAGCATAAAAAGGATAAAAGGATAGAGTCGAGTCGATTTCCCTGAATAATCTAACGTTTAATAAGTGATAGCCTTATATACAAAAATAAAGAAATACAGTTACAGTTACAAAACAATATCCATATTTACAAATATATACATTCGATTCCAATGCTACAGGTTCGAGTCCGATGCTATGAGTTCGAGTCTGATGCTACAACAATTAATTAATAAAAAAGTGTAAACCTTTACCCAAGTGAAATAATATCAAGTTCATTCCTCAATAAGAAAGTTACACCCAGCCAAACACAATCTTTTAAAGTCCCAGAAATATGATGACAACGCAATAAACAAAGCACATCCGGACCATAAATTATCCACGTCTCAAAACTTCCCGTCACACCTCTCCAAACCACCGCAGCATTAACCATCGCCTTAAATAAAAACAAATAATAACAGCAACACCAACACAGCGATTGCTCATTTCAGGAGCAAACAAGCCCTACGTCCAACGCATCCACAATTCGCAGTCTCCATTCCATGACAATAATAATAAAAACACTAACAACAATCGAAAAATCGTAGCTTTCTTTTCACCCTCCCCTCCGATGGTTATGGAATGAGATGGAATGAAAAAGGAGGGAAAACGAACACCCATTTTATTCCAGACGTCTGCCAGCCTGCATTCACAATGGGAGGATGTTCCGAGGGGTAAATGTAGCGTGTGTTGAAAAAATGAACTTGTCAACTGTGATGCGCTTTTCGCTGTATTTACCCTCGAAAACCGATGGGAAGTGATTCATAGGTTCTATTGCATTTATAGATGCGCTGCTTTAAGAGGGGGGGTCCGAGATTATTTGAATTCAGGGAACGGGGATCTTGAAATCTCTCTCAGCGGGGTGGATTATTGAGATGGATTTTGCGCCGTGATACTTTTTCTTCCAGCTGACGGGTCTTCTTCTGTCTTTTTTGCACCTTAAAAGGGATTTTACCCCCCTTTTTGTGATATAAGTCATCTTTGTCAGTACAAATGGAAGGACTAATAAGCACCAATATTGGAAGGATTCTAGAAGTTATCCAGATAGCAGGGTAAAACCATACGGATAACCTTCTCTTTTCACTTTCATTGGTTGTTCCAAAAAATTAAAAATAATAATAATACCTTTGCACAATACTATATTAGAGTTTGCATGATAAGGCTTTAGAAAAAAATCATAGAAAACGCTAGAAAAACCTTCTAAAAACCCGTTTACCTCAGATCCTGATCTTGTATTAAGGTTTTTCCGTAAGGTTATCGCTTACCTTATAGGTGTCAACTATCGCAGGTTACACCGGCACACAAAAAAAAGGAGTGGAATGTACTTTGGACTGGACCTACCTACCGACATGTATTTCGACCCGCTGAATCTGAACTTCAAGTCCGTTTGGCCCGGTCACCCTCCAGTTTTGAGTAAAATGCAAAAAACCTCAAAAATTGCAAAAAACTGCAGTCACAGCAATGAAAAAATTTTTGTGGACCCGGATCACGTATGATTTTTGTGTATTCTAAATAACTGAATATAAATCTAAAAGTTAATTAGCCCGGTGAGCCGTCCAAATTTGAAAAAAAACGAAATGAACCATGAAAAAATTAAAATAAACCATGAAGTTAGTCACCAGTTGAAGTTTTTGAGAAAAGTTTACAAGTATGTTAACTAACCATTTTTGGCCTTTTTTTGAGGTTTTTGCATTTTACTCTAAACTGGAGGGTGACCGGGCCAAACGGACTTGAAATTCAGATTCAGCGGGTCGAAATACATGTCGGTAGGTAGGTCCGGTCCAAAGTACATTCCACTTCTTTTTTTTTGTGTGCCAGTGTTATTATTACCAAGTCACAAGGTTTCAGGTTGTCAATTTCAACCTCACTAAAACACTAAATGGGTTACGGCGTATAAAAAGGTTTATAAAACCTTAGATTGCTATCCGAAAAAATTGGATAAATAGATATTCATATAAGATGCAGCACGAGCTATCTTACTTTTCTCCTCTTGTCAATTATATTATTTCATAAGTCGTCAAGGCTTATTTGGTGTTGTTTCGTCAACACCATGTTTTTCTGCCTAACAATGAATTTGCAATATTAAGGGTTTATTAGGAAACAACCAATGATATGTCTTCTGAACTAGGAATTAACAAGGAACAAAATTTTAGATAGCATATGAGACATCTTGAAACACGAAGTATTACATACCCCACTATAAATATTCCGAATTTTTTATTCATAGAAGTAACTTTACCTTTATGTTATAGTATCTGAGCATAAAAGGTTATTTTAAGATTCTCCCAAAAATATAAGTTGTATGGATGAAATTGTTGTGACTTTGAACTGGTTAAATATCATTTATTAAAAAAGAAGCTTTTATAATGACGATGAACAATGAGTACTGATCATAACTTAGGCAGACATTTATGTATCAGTTTCCAAACAATAATGAGCTATATATAGAGAAACCCCACTTACACAAAATTCTGAAAAGTTGTATTTTTAAAAGAGCCAGAAATATCGTCAACAATCTAAACTCGAATGTCGTTCTGCACGATTTTAACATTTAATGAATACTCTAAGAGAGTTTCAAGTTCATCCACAGTTTCGAAACTAAATTTAATCATGCACACTTCAAGAGCTCATTTAGGAAACGGTTGAATATTTCTTACCATTTATTCCCAAGAACTTGCAGAGGAGAATTATAAGAGATCATGAGAGTCATTTTTAGAATATCTTTTTAATCATATGGAGTCTCAAGAACATGTGTATTCAAGACAGACACATACTCGAGTTTCATAAATTGTTCAGAATTTCAAAAGGAATTATATTTTAAGAACTACTTTACATATCTAATAAACCTAGATATCCTTATCTGCTGCTGTAAAATTTTCTAAGATATACTTACGATGCTTGGCGCTTACAAACCACATTCAGAAGTCATGCCAGCAAAAATGAAGAGAGTACTTGTCTGGATCTTATAAATTGAGGGCACTGGGTTATATCGGCTATTGCATTTAGAATATACATAAGAAATAATGTTAGTACAATGTGTTATTAAGTTACTTTCTGTAACATATGTACTCATTTTACTTTATTTTTAAATTAAATATAATAGGTTTTTTATTATTTTTATGTTGCATCACATTTAAACATGACAAAATTTCTACTCAGGACTTTTAGACATTTTATTATGAACTTTTAAATAAATTGAACTTGTGAAAAATAGCATTTTTAAATGGAATGACGTTATTAAGTTCTTTAAAAGACCATTTAATCTAAATGCTTTTAAAAATTCAAAATTTAACATATATATTATTGAAAATAATTGCCCATTATATAAGTTAAATAAATTAACTTCTTTAAATTGAGAACTCATTTGAATAATAATAAATGACTCCCCTATAAACTTAAATTCTTTCCATAAGCTTAAGTTTTTCAAAGTTCATACAACAACTTGGAAATATATCTTCAACATATATATGGTGATAAAAATTCAAAATAAAAAGTTCTCAACTACCACTTTTTAAATTCAATACTCAACTACTCACTCACTGTGAAACTAGATAATTAAAACAATTGAAGTTTCATGAAGATTTACTTATTTAAAAAATTAAGAAAAAGTTTCATGCAAGAAAAACTTCCCTATCCCAATAAGAGCCAGTGAGAGAAGTTACGCCTGAAAATGTTAATTCCAATAAACTAAATTGACTGGTGGAAAATAATTCTCGATTTCTTATCTAATTCTCCATTCTTATGAGTAAAGCAATTACTCTCTCTTCATCCACTTCCTCGAATTTCAATTAATAAAAGGGCTGAAAAAGTCCTCTCGTTTTGTAATTAAAAGATGTTAAAACGAAACGCTTTATTACATTTTTTTTTCGCAACAGCTTCTTTGATTCTGAGAGAATGTTCTTGCTTTTATCTCAGTTTAGAATACATTCTAGTGTGATTTGATCGGATGAACTTACTTGCTTTAAATTCATCGTTAGTTTTGTGCGTATTGTTTGATTATTTTAAAGACGTTTTAGAGTTTGTAGGCTGATTCTCTTAAATTTATCGTAACCATTAATATTTTTTTAATCGATTGTGTGATTTATTTTTATTTCTAAGTTTATCCTCTGTATTCAAAGTGCGAGACAACACAGGCTACTCCTGCTCATATTTTGATGTGTATTGGCTGCGACAAGGACAAGTTGTACTCCAGTCCAGGTGCAGTTTTTAAACTTTTGAGAAATTTCGGCTTCATGGACTTGGTATGATGTTGCTGTCGACCAAGTGGGATAAGTCACACATTTTTTATTTCTAAATCAAAATTTTTTTAATATTTGGTTTATAATTTTAAATAAAAAAACGTAAATTTGGTTCGTATATGCATTTTTATCATTAAAATAATGAAAAAAAAATGGATGTTTTTTTGCTTGTTAATTAAAAAAAGGATATACCTAAGAGAAAAAAATGTTCTATTCATGTGCACTAAAAAATAAATCAAAGACATTCAGTTTATAAAAAAATATATATTAATATTTTAACCCTGTTAATCCTGGTTTCCATTAAACGTCGAACTGTGTAGGATTAAAATGGTTTAAATAGTACATAAATTTAGTTAAATATAGAAATATCATCATGTATATCATCAGTATAAAAAATAAATTTGAACTCATATTTTTAATAGTATTTTAGCTAAAGTTTTCATATATCCTTACAATGTGACGGATTAGTTTTTGATGGTTATGTTAGTTATTCAAAACGCAAACGGAAAATAAAGATATCCATTAAGAAAAGTATGTTGCACATGAGCGTCTTTGAACAAAAAAGCGTTAAGCAAAAAAGGAAGAAAAGAGATAAAAAAAACTTGAAAGATGGTTTCATGACTTTTTCCAACTTTTTTAAGAATTCTAAGGCGTGGATAAAAAAGTGAGATAAACCGTAGAGGATAAAATGTTTTTGTAAAAACATAAAATAGAGCAAGGGAAAAAGTTTCACTTTATGCGTATGGAAGCTCTTAAGGTAAAAAAGACCAATTAAAAAAAGTGGGAACAGTACCAACTATTTCTCTAAAGCAAAAAACCCTTTACTTAATTTTCTTATTTGCTAAAAGATTTTTCAAAGTGAAAATAGTTTATGGTAATAGAAATTTATAAATTAATGGGGAACTTTTGAGCTTACATCATTGAGCAGAATTTTCAAATCATTGACTGATATAGATAAAAGTTTCTATAAATGAATATCCCAGGGTCGATAATTTTTGAAACCCCCCCAAAAAATAAAAGCAGGATGAAACCCACTGGAAAAGAATGAAAATATAACCAAATAGAAAGGAAAAATAAATTACGGGCGATCTGAGATCGGGAAGGGGGTATAAAGGGGTTTTTTTTAGAATAAAAAACGGTTTTTCTCGATTTCCGGCAAAACTACCAGTCATATGGAAAAAAGTTAAAAGGCAAAGTTATAGGTTATGGAAAAAATTCAAATAATCAAGTTTTTGGTTTTTTATTTTTATCTTTTACAAAAAAAATTTCTAACGAAATTCGGTGAAATCTAACCTTTTGATATCCCAAACACACTTTAATTTTTTTATTTAAAATATTTATTTTTTACCTTATTTTGACTTGATATCGAAAAATCACCCTAATTTTCAATCGAAAATTCTCACAACAAAATATCTGCTTTTTAAAAAAAGTTGGCGGGCTTTTTGTTTGTTGAAATCTCTAGTTTCTGATGGTGTAAAAAATATACAATGCAATGGTAAATGTTCTCAGGAAATGCAAAGAAACGAAACAAAAACGAATCGTAAAATTTTTTTTAATCATTATGTTCAATTTTGAGCTATTCATTGAAATTTACACTTTAATTACCCGAAAAATGGAATATTCCATGTTACATTGATAAATAAAAAAATTACAAATCGAAATATACTTGAAAATTGTAAATAATGATTAAAAAAATTTCGGATTCGTTGTTATACTTGGAGGAGGGTAACTTACTTTCAGTCAATCAGTTTGGATTCAGGAAGGGTAGATCCTGTCAAGTTCTATGACGAAGTAACAAAGGAGTTGGATCAAAAACTTAGTGCAGACATATTTTACATAGATTTTCAAAAGGCATTTGATAAGGTTCCACACGAGGCATTGCTACTCAAATTGGTAAAATTGGGTATCAGAGGTAAAACACTATTGTGGATTAGGAATTGGTTGATAGGTAGGAAACAGAGAGTGCAAGTCAAGGGTAATTATTCTCAGCGGGCAGAGGTTATGAGTGGGGTGCCACAGGGGTCAGTATTGGGGCCAATTCTCTTTATAATTTTCATTAACGATATTAGTCAGGACATTAGGAGCCAAATTAGCATATTTGCTGACGACTTAAAAATTTGGGGGAGGATAGATACTCAGGAGCAGGTACACAATTTACAAAGGGATCTCGATAGTATATCACTATGGGCTGTGAAAAATAGGGTATGTCCTTTAACATAAGTAAATGTCAGGTACTTCATATGGGTCGGGGGAATGGTAGGGCAGAATTTTATCTGCAAGGGGACAAAGTTAAAGAGGGTAATATGATCAGAGATTTAGGGGTGATAGTAAATGAGGACTTTAAATGGGTTCATCAGTGTTCATCAGCTAGTAAAAAGGCTAATAGGATATTGGGATACATTGAAAAAACTGTTTCTTCTAGGTCCGAGGATATTATTTTACCACTATACAGAGGCTTGGTGATGGTGAGACCTCATCTAGAGTATGCTGTTCAGTTTTGGTCTCCATACTTAAAAAAAGATATTGACTCAATTGAACGAGTTCAGCATAGCGCTACTAAAATGGTCAAGGGTATATCCAGTTTAAGTTATGAGGGAAGATTAAAGAAGCTAAATATGTTCACTCTAGAGAAAAGAAGGATTAGAGGGGATTTGATTCAACTTTTTAAAATGGTAAAGCAAGGGGACACAGAGGACACAATTTCAAATTGAATAAAGGAAAATTTAAGACGGATTGTAGAAAGCATTATTTTTAATAGGGTATTGGATAAATGGAATGCGTTGCCTGAAACAATTGTAAATTCAAGTGGGGTAAACGAGTTCAAGAGGAAAATTGACAGATACTGGGATTCCGGTAGTTTGGGTTAAAAGGACTGGACCAACCTTGCTGGGCTTACACCTATAGTTGGTCGACTTAACTTGTATTTGTATTTGTTTCGTTTCTTTGCATTTTCTGAGAACATTTTCCATAGAGATGTATATTTTTTACACTATCAGAAAGTAGAGATTTCAACGAACAAAAAGCCCACCGACTTTTTTAAAAAAAGCAGATATTTTGACGTGAGAATTTTCGATTGAAAATTAGGATGCTTTTTCGATATCGTCAAAATAAGGTAAAAAAAATATTTTAAATAAAAAAATTAAAGTCTGTTTGGGACATTAAAAGGTAAGTTTTCACCGAATTTTCGTGAGAATTTTTTTTCGTAAAAGATAAAAATAAAAAACCAAAAACTTGTTTTTTATTCTAAAAAATCCCCTTTTTACCCCCTCCCTTCCTCTTCCCGACCTCAAATCGCCTGTAATTTATTTTTCCTTTCTTTTTGGTTATATTCTCTTCCTTTTCCAATGTCTTTCATCCTACTTTTATTTTTTTTTCACTTTTTACCATTTTCAAAGGATTTAGCACTGGTCTAGAATATTAGGAGATATAATTAAAACTCACATTCATAAGTAACTCTAACGATTCTCTGTAGTACTAAATTTTGTAATTAAATAAAGAACGTATTAAATATATAATTTAAGTTTTACATGATTTTTACTAAACTATTATCAATAAATGAAACTATTGTTAAGTTCTAAAATAAGTAAGATTATTAAGTTGTCAAGTTCCTTTTTATTTTCCAACTTTTTTCCAAATGTTTAAAGAGATAATAATCATTCGACTCCTTTTATTATTTAATATTTGAACAATTTGGGATGATTGGAATCTTGAGATATCGTTTCAAATTAAATATCATGTAAAAATAGTGTATGATAATTTTTTTTCACATATTTTACGCTTCTTGTTGAAAAACCTATCGTGACTTTCGTTCGATTCGCTGCATCTTCATAATCTGTGAGTGATTCTTATTAAGAATTCCCAAACATACAAGTATCCTAACTTAAAATTACGAGTCCAAGTTAATAACATAATACGCTCTACTCCCTCTTTAAATTTAGAATAATTTTATTCGAACAGAAAGTAAATGCTCGAGAAGGGCACTATTACCCTCTTCAGAGAGGATCTCTCTCATTCTTTTATGGCGTTCATCAAACGATTTTTACTACCGGAACAACACCAGCAAAGCGATCATGTCAAATCTACTGCGAGGAAAACTCTGGCGTAACTGTAACTGCATTTAAAAGCAAAAGAACGCCGCCATGTCCAGTGTTATCAATGTACAGCCAGGAAGAGACAATAAAATCTGTTTTTAGTACACCGGAAACACAATTAAAGTAGTAAACTAGTTGCTCTTTCTTTTTTTGTGTGCTTATTATTATTATTATTATTAACTTGCTCAGTCGTCTCTGGAGGTTTTTTATTTATCGAAAGGGAAACAAATTACATTTGGAATGTAGTGGAACAAAGACTGAGGGGGAATAGAACGACTTCCATCGTTCTCTCTTTTGCGGTATGGAACAAAAGAACAGTCTGCATCGAGTTATGGAAGTATTGAATTTCTTCGGCATTACAAAAAGCTTAGGGTTCTTTTTTATGTGAATCTGTATGGTAATTAAATTCCATTCGAAAGCAAGTTTTTTAGTTTGTTGTTGGTTTTTGTTTCCGTATCCTTCCGACTTTGAGTTTTCGGTCTCGCATTTTTACAGGCCGATAAAAATTCGTCGCGTTCTTTTCTTCCGATGTGTTCGATATTCCCGATCGTTTGCTCGGGGATGTTAAGCGGATTATTCCACTTCTTCATCCGGATGGAGTGCTATTTCGGGAGGAGGGGGGTTTTAGAAAAGAACATTTGCGGGTCATTGAGGGGAGAGGTAAATTTTGAAAATGAGATTGCTGGGTATCTTCGCCCACGCGGTTTTCAAGCTTTTTAGGTTTGGGGATCTGTTTTAGATGAATGGGTTATCTGCTACGGTTCGATTGGTTTCTCTTTAAAATTCGCCTTTTCAAAAAAAATATTGTTACACTAAATATCCCATTGTTGTTTACTTTTTAGAAAATTTTCCGTATGCTTAGATAATGCACTTTTTCCGAAAAAATTCTTCTACAAATAGAATTTAGATTTAATAAATTCAGCACTAAAAGAATAAATTTAAAAAAATTATCTGCAAGTCGAAAACTAGCGGGATATGTAATACATTTTCCATTTATGCCACAGTGGAATTTGAGTCCACAAAGAAAAACCAAACAGAGGGTCCAAAACGATATTTAAAAAGTTGGATGTATGTGAGGGAGCCACGAAGAACTATAAATGATTGATAGAGAGATCGGCACTACATTTTGGTGACCAAACCTGTAATTGGCTGTCACTCAATCTGCTATTTTCGAAGGAGAAGGAAAAAAAGTTTTTCCAATCAGGCTTTTTCCCTCACCTCCTGTGACGTAGATGTGATCCCAGCACCAAAAAAGCCCCACATCCATCCAACTTTTCGATTTCCATTTGCACCTATGACCAGGGACTCTATGTTATAGTACTCTGTGTTTGAGTCTATGAAGTTAGTAGTGATTATAGTGATTGCTATAAAGTTTGTAACTGTATAGCCACATGTAGCTAATCCAAAAAAACACTGAGGTTTTTTCAAATAACTAAAAGTTTCTCTCGCTTGACAGAAAAACACCCCTCAAAGTACAAAATTCAACTGGAAAGATTGCCGTCGTTTAATTTGTAAGTAGAAAAAAAATTTCTGGTTAGAATTGAATCATGGCTCATAACAAATTCCATTTTTAAATTCACATAACTTGAGCAAAGCAGTCTAGGTGTTTATGGAAGAGTTGATAATCCTAAAATTCTTCGTAATAACTGATTTTATTACTTGGATAACAATACGAAACTTATATGAGTAAATATACCCATAAAATCTCAAATTTTTCATTAACACGAAAAAAAAACCGAGATCCAATTCCTGTACTTAAAGACAGCTATCATGTGAAAACATACGCTAGGAGAACAACCCCAAGCAATAATTAAAACCCTAAACACCCCTAGCTCACCCCAATATACAACCCCAATCCCACCGCATGCATATAAAACAGACACTCATAACATACTGCACCACATTCCCATCTCCTTCTCCAGAAACGAGAGCATATCCGTTTCAATTTGGCCTCTCGCGCAAGGTGTAACGGCCCTCTTTGCTTTACGAGCGTCTTCTCCGCTAGGATTTATAATGCGGTTGAGCTTCGTTAGGAATGAGCTGTTACTTAAGGCTCGAGCTCGAAATACAGTTAGAGATTATATAAGCACAGGGGCGAGTTATGACGGCCATATCTGCAGGGTTTGAGGAGAAGCTTTAAGTTAGTAGCAGTTGCAAAGCGGGTTGCGGGTCGCTGGACACTGCTCTGGGGTAATTAGAGGGACGCTAGAGGGTGGTCCCTGCTGAGGTGAAGATGGTTGTTGAGGGAGGAGGGGGTTACGGCGTGTCCGAGAAGGTGTCTGGTTATGGGGCTTTTTGAAATGTTATGTTTCTCGGGGATGTCTCGAAACAGTGTTTTAAAATTAAGTAATTTGTTATGTGGGACACACCAGGCTTTGATTTACCAATAGATCTAGGATCCCTATGATCTAACTAACCCTTTATCTACTGACGGTACTCACAAGTCCACCAACTTTAAAATAACATAGAGTAACCATCCTTACGTGTATACTGACGATACTTTGCAGGAGCACTCTTTCAGTTTTACTCTTCCTGATGGATAAAATACGGCACGGGTTATATGATGAGTATTTTAAAAGGAAATGCGAATATATCGAGTTGAAGTTGAGCTTTCAACTGTCATTTTGATCGGATTCCCATGATTTTTTTTTTGTTCTCTCAAAAGTAGAAAAGTCAGTCAAAAGGAAAGGGCAATTTTTTAAGACTTAAAACTGCGATAAAAATCTTTTAAAATATTTTAGCACTCAGTGTACTGACGGTACTCAAAAGTAGCAATTTAATTAATTAGCTCTAGCGGATAGAATTTTCTCAAAGATGATTATTTTATTTACGTATATCTCTTAATTTTAAATTTATTGACTCAAAAAATATTTGCATGAAAAAAAAATGCGGGAAATCATAAAGCAGAATGCATAACCCGTTCCGTCCCGTAGGTTCGGGCACTCGGGCAAACGCTACTTCACCTGTAGTGATCTCGCCTGTTCTCGAAGGATTCCGAGCGAGGTTTTTTTTGTTCTTAAGTTGAAATCTTGTTCTTCGAGTTTTTATCAGTACATATTTGCAATGATAGGTTGAAATTAATAGAGTAGTCTCTTCCAACATTCTTTCCGTCCTTTTTTTAAGTTTTTTGAAATTAATAGCGATGAAGACGGAGAAACAACTCAAGATCAGATTAAAATTTTGATTTGCAACTTTTGAAAATCTGGAAATGCTTTTCATCAAACACGGATTTGGCATGGTTACTAACATTAGGGGTACACCTTACTTTCAAGGATCTAAAAAATGCTGGTTCTCGAAGTAAAAGTTGTAAACGGACTTATGTTCCAATCCAATATGTTATTTTATCACCAGTAAAATATTCTATATAATAATGACCTGAGTAACATTAATTGAATGTTGAAGCGTGTTTGTTGGGTCCAAAATCCCATCTCGTAAATCATCGTGTCTTCAAAAAGAGAGGTGATTATTTTTCGAAACAAATGGAAAAGCTTAGACTCATCACATATTTAAGGGTCGGACAAATCTCTTGTGAAGACTTGCACAGATGTCCCCATAAAATTATATTTTTCTTCGTAAATTAATAGTTAAATGGGGATTGTGGGCTATCGGATACTTTAGTTAATACATTGTATTTAATTCATATTTAATACATTGTATTTGTCACACAAAGCTAACAAATTATGAATTCAAACTTCATGATACGGGTAATTTTAACTATCACTGATATTAATTCTGAAAAAAATTAACTTTGTTTTATTTAGTTATACAAGAACTTAACCTTGTATAATGACGGTTTTTCACTGTAAAGCTAGTGATCTTCAAAACGTCATTAGACACGATTGTAAAATAAAATAAGCTACACTAAAAATAACAATTCCAAAGCAAGAGATCTATACTCAGTTGCAACTTAACTTGAGCCTGTAGAAATATGCTCAGAGCAACCAAAGAAAGTAGTTCCCCGTGAGGTGTCTGAATTTTGAGTGAAATTTAGAGCTTCAATTTTGAATAATGATTAGTTTTTTAAATCAGCGTATATTAAGCATCTTTTCATCCCGATATGTATAAAATGTTCATTATTATTATTTTTTGAATTGGCGTAACGCGTAGTAGTACAACTCGCTCTCAAACTTGCCAGCCAATAAGAGCTTCTAGCAACCCAGCAGGCTTTCTGTTTACTCAGATTTTATTCCGCTTGGCCATGACGTCAGGCTCAACTTAAGTTGCATTCGAGTATAGTAAACTAATTTAGATAATTTCGAGAGTTCTAAGTGAAACAACCTTCAGATTACTTAATTAACAATCAGACCGGGTTAGGATTTATTCCACTTCACTTATCTTCCTCAAACAACACTTACAATCCCCTCCGTCTTAGGGCGAGTTTGCATGCAGCGGTTTGTGCGACGCAACTTCGACGTCACGGGGGAAAAACGGTCCTAAGTTACCCATCGCTTTCCTCATCAGTTAGAATTAGATCCTGCCATTGGTTCTTAGCGCTATGACGTAGTAGTCATCATTTATAGGGGATTTATAGTGGCGTTTCGACCAGTCACGTCGCTTTAATCGGTGCATATAAACCCGCCCTTATAATCAAAATGATAATGATCTTTCTTCTTTTGTTTAAAACCTAAAATTCGCTGTTTCGATTTCGAAACTCCGGATGAGAAAAACCGGCTTATCCCCCGGAAAATAAGAAGGGAACAGGAGGAAAACACAATATTTCTCGGACGCAATTTATCATGCTCCTCCGGAATTGTGAAATGACCGCAAGAATTCCCGAATTAATCCCTTTAAGTAAAATGTTCTGGAACGCTTTCTTTTCGTCAGAAATGGATATTGGAATTATTTTTATAGTCTGGGGTGGATTTCCAGGAGAATGAGTTTGCTGAGGGAGTATGAATATTCTCCCAGTTCTAATTGAATCAATTGTTTTGAGGTATTGTGTTGGTTACGCTTTTACCTTGTCAGACGATATTAGAAAAACTATTCTGTAGATTTATCGGGAAAGGTCTTTTAATCCGTTAAGTTTTGTGTTTAGTTTTGTAGCTATTTTATTGTAAGTACCTACAGTTTTGGTTAAAAATAAATCTGTGTATATTCTTTAACTGGTTGTTGGTTAAGAAACAATATCTCCTATATTTGATTGAATATGGAATTTGATTTTACCCAATTTTCTTGAAAAAAAACTGTTTCTCTCTAACGAATGGCAGTAAAAATTTTTAACAGGTACACATTTTAGAGCATGATAGTAGACCAGCTTAGAAAAATTATGAACTCTACATAAAAGTTTTATCATAATGATTTTGTCAGGTACATTTGCAAAATGACTTATTTCAAACACTTTGGCTTATATAGTTCTACCTTAAATAATTATTTTTTGATTCTTTCGAAATTTTTTGGTGTATATGTAAGCTATACGTATATTTCCACAAAGAAATGATCTACACATTACTATAAAATTATTTTTCTTTTCCAATAATTCCATTCCAACCTAAATAAAAACCATTGACCGTGGGGAGCTTAGTAGTTAGGGCATCGGCCTCGGGATCGGAGGGTCCCGGGTTCGATACCCGAAACCGCTAAAGACCCACCGAGTATATGCGGAGAACGTGCTCGTTAAATCTGTGGGTCCGAAAGTCCTGTGGTCCGTTAAGGCGCAGTTTTTACCACGGGTCAAGGAGTCTGGAGACTATTTCCCTCCCCTTCAGATACATGGCAAAATTGTGGAGGTGGTGATAGATAGTGGCAGCATCTATCATCTCACGAGGCAGAAGTCGGACTCCTGCCATTTATGGGCCTCACTTTCTCTGGAGCCGCACCCCTTTTGCCTTGAATCCTTGTGGAGCTTGGGCATTCCAAGTGGCACACGACAACAACAAAAACATAAAAACCATTTTTAGAAGAAAGAAGCTGAATAGTTGTCTGGAAGATTGGAACTCACCATTTCTCATTTAGCGTTAGATAGTTCCTACAAAAAAAGCTGTAAAAACAACAACACTTATCTTTCCACCTTCCAAGTTTATCTTGACTCCCCCCCCCTGCCCAGAAAAAGACCGAAACATGTCCCTGTCTACAATTCACCACCTAATGCATTCATAAATGCGAGACATTCTTGCAACTTTGAGCAGATTTGAAATATTCATGCTCAGACGTCTTTTTCTTCCCCTTGTTTTTGCTTCTTCTCGGAGACCTTTCACTGTGGAGCATTTCATGGGCATCCCTATCAAGAAAACATTGAGGAATTTGCGAGATAAATTTTCCCAGTGGGTGCATGTTTTTAGAATTTTTATATGTTTTACCTTTTGCAGTCAACAGGGGATCGCACGCTTATAGACAGGATTTTTTCTACTTTTCTCGTATTAGACAAGATTTGAGTTGCACGGGTTGAATCTCTCGTGGGACTTGGTACGGTTTTGCGCTTGATGTGTTTTTAAACGAACAAGTTTTTATTTTGGATTCTATTAAACTGAAAGACATGGCATCAAAAAAATAAAAGTTTGAAGAAAAGTTTTTGTGGTGTCGGTGGGTTGATTTATTTTAGATATTTGCCATGCCCCTGTCTGAAAAAAAAAACATTAATTCTTCCTTACTTCATCAGATATTCAAATCGAATATTCAAAAATATTCAAATAAAAATAATTTCATATATAGTTTTTGACTGTTAATGGAAGGTTTCTTCTGTCAGCTAGCAGCTTTTCTAGTACGTCACATACACTTGTCTGATTGGTTTTTGCTGGTATCACGTGTAGCTTGGAAAAGCTATATCCGCCTTCGGATTGGTCAATTGATAAAATCGGAAGTTTTGCTGGGGGATTTTGCTTTGTTTACATTTAAGGTCGGAATTCCTCCCATAATCGTGTTAGAAAATCTGTTGCTAATCGTGTTAGTTTATATGTTGTTAATTGTGGTAGTAAATATGTTGTTAATCGTGTTTGTTAATCTATAATTCAATAATTTAATACTTAAATTTTTTGATAAAGGATACACTGGAAGTGGAGATTTTACTAAGTTTGGGATTGATGCCTCTACACTAAACTCTTGAAAGCAGCGACAGCGAACACATGGATTTAACCTAATTCAGATCAGATAGTTAAACTATATGATTAGAGACACATATTGAATCTCAAAACACAGAAAATATTAATTTTTTATAGCGGTTCATATAGCGGCCTTTAATGGGTTCAGAAAGAAGAATATTTTTTTACAGAAGGGAATAAATTTCTGCCATTCCTGAAACCATCTACATTGAGTTCTGAAAACAAAAAAGGAGCACAAACCCGTAAAATCTCAGACTAAATACTTCTTATACACATCAACTACCAACCACGCAAAATTTCTTACACCTCACTTTCCCCTCAACCATATTCCGTTACTCTCCCGCCCAAAACAGTCATACTAACCCACAAAAAGTTGAGAACTTCACCTCGAAGCGTCGCATATTTGTCTCTCGAAAGCCGCAAAATTAAAATTCTTCCACATCGCCACCCGAGACCCAAAAAAGGAACCCTAGCCCCCACCAGGGGGAGGGTGGGAACAAGAAAATCGAATCTCTGGCGTATGAGGGCTGCGCGTTCGAATGTCCGAATGATAAACTCCGAGAATTATGTTCCAAAACAGGAGTGACAGTTCCTCGTGGAAGTTCCGAAATTCAATTTCGAACTGAGTTCTCTGCGCTGCTCGAATTGAGGCTTCCGTTGGGGCGTTCTCTTTCGTGCTTTTATCTTACAGAAAGGGAATTTTTTTTATCCTATTCGCGTTCGTTTTAATGAGAAAATGCGGGTTGAGGAGTGTCTGGTGGGGGATCAAAAGGAGAGTAGTGGAATACGATTGAGTTTCTTCTTGGAGAGTCACGTCTTTTGAATCGTTTGATGTGACCTAGTAGCATGAGCTGGTTGTAGTCGATGTGTTAATGCCTTTGTTGGGTGGTATTTCCAGATCGGTGGTTGTTTAACAGAATGTTGCCGAAGATCTCAAAAGCAAGAAGTGATGCTAATCACTAGTGCATTATTGGTGTTGTTTGGGAATGAGGAACTTGCATGATTTTTTACATTTTTTAATTGATTCTTCAAGCAAAAATAAGCAACTACCCAACACTTGAGGCCGATCGAGAAATTTTTTGATTTAAAAAAAAATTAACAAAAATCCCCTTTTTCAAAGCGCGTGAAAACTCCAAGAGTTTGGGATGTGACGTCATCGTACGGTGGCCATTGTTGGAAAGCAGCGGAGTTGATGGTATAATTGTTGAAGTCATCGTACGGTGTTTTCACTTAAGGGGACGCAGTACCATTTTTACCAAAATCTTTAAAATCATTGTTATTTAATACTTCTTTCTATTATTATAAGTATTTTCTTCATCTAAAACAGATTCCAAACTCAAAGTATCTTAAAATTCAAATTTTATGAGTTTATTAAAAAAATTCAAAAATTTTAGAGGTGATTTTAAAATGCTACTCCTCCTACAATAATCGACATACATTCTTGAAATTCGGTTTTCAAATACATCAAACTATGTGTAACAAAAGTTGGCATCGATTATGGTTTTATAGGGCCCTGAGTTCTAAAAATATTTGTTTTTCTTGAATCACTAGCTAAAAAAGCAATAAAATGCTCAAATTCTAAATTCAGTAATTTTTATAAAATAATCTACAATGCTCATTGAAAAAACAAATGCCAACTTTTGTTATACATACTTCCAACAATAGTCAGAAAAAATTTCAAGAGATTTGGTCCTATAGATAAAAAGCCTTAGCACCACTCAAAATTTTTTTAAAAATTATAGTTTTACTCTTACAAAAACTTTGTTTTTTATTGATCGGAATTAACTGACTGGTTTTCGTATAACCGGAATTGTATGTATGACTTCAAAATGTTTTTATGTAACTATGGTAAAGACAATAAAAGAGTTTGGAGAAATTGGAGTAAGGTCCTTTAAAAGAAGAAAGGAGAGAAAATCCCTTCATTATGTGAATGTTTTTTAAACGTATTGTAATACTGATAAACCAACGATGGTAAAAGGGTCACGTGATTTTGACAACGCTGGAACTAGTATTTCGGAGGGGAAACAGGGGGAAGTTGAGGGGCAGTTGGTCGAAAGAGGAAGAGACATTTGCTTGTATATAGAAGCAAGACCCCAGCTATCACTGGTTACCCAACTATCGGCCTTGCAAAGTCTGTAAAAATCACGTGACCCTTTTACTATGGTTGGGCGAACAGTAGTGTGTCGCATCAAGGTGAAATTTTTTAAACGTTTTATTGGTGTCACTTATCTATAAATCCACCTTAACCACTGGGTGTTTTAATTAAAACTGAATTTTTAAAGAATTTATTTAGAAAGTAACGGTTTCTTGTTTATTTTCTAATCCTAGGGCTCAAGTCATCAGCAGTACTTAAAAAATCGTACTGAACTTATTACACGTTTCTTTGAAACTTTTCGGCCGAAAACCCGTGCTACTCGTAAGCAGATTTGGAAACATAACCCAAAGCTCAAGCTCGTATCAATATTAGTCCACTCTTTTCTTTTAAGTATTTCACATTTTTCAATTGATACAATTGGGCCAAAGTTACCTGAAGGTAAAAAAAACATTAATTGACGAACCACAAAGTGAAACAAAATATATGACATTGAAAATAGTTCGAAGACTTTATAATTGATAGAAAAGTATAACCTATTCGTTTTGAATCATGTATTCATTGCCTTTCCAAGGAAAAGTTGTAAGGGTAACAAAAACTGACATTTTGAAACTTCCTAAGTTAAAGCCCCCTAGTAGTTGTATTTAAGAATTTCGAGACACCACTTTAAGGATGTCATGGCAACAATTCTAGTATTGAAATTATTCTAGTATTAAATAAGTGTACAGCACCTAGAATCATTTGTAGATGATTGGGCCAAAGTTACCTCATTATACGGTGCAATTTTTATTAACATAGAGATTTATTAAATTATTATTAACAGATTAACAACATTGCATGAAAATAATAAAGTTACAGAAAATATAAATTAATTGAAGGAATACTTTTCTATTATTTTATTGCGTTAAACAGTCCATTTAAAAGTGAAAATAATTTTCCAATTATTCATTTTAATTTTTTAAAAAGAAGACGACCAAAATTTTACTTTGAATGAATTTCGTAGAAAAAGGGATTTTTTAAGAGAAAGGTTTTAATTCCTGATTAAAATTTCGTACTTCTATTCCAAGAAACTTCCCCTCTTTCGTCTCAAATTAATCCAGTAACCAACTGTGCATCAGGACATAAAATATTAATCAAATTAACCATTACGTGAACAGAGAGAATGCATAATCCCTTTTGAATGTGCTTTTGTGGCATTCTCTTTTGTTTCAAACAATGATCAAATTTCATTAGAGCGTTAGGAACTAGGCTCTTGTGGAGGAAAAATTAATTTTCACGCCTCAGTAAAGAAACAGGAAAAATATATTAACTCAAGGAACTCAAGTTGCTTTGATAAACAGAAATAGCAGTTCATTAAATAAACTTTCATAGTAATATACTTCATTAGGATTCTTCGGTGAAAATCCCATCGAAAGATAAATAACTTTCAACTATGCATTGTTAATAGATTTTTCCGAAAGAAAAAGCCTATATAGGTTTAAAACTTTTTTCTATTAATTATACATGAGCATAGAAAATAGTTTAGTTTGCCTCCAAAAACTTACTTTTACTTCAAATACTTATTTAGTTCTTCTTTAGCTTATGGACCTAATATATCTTGGAATTTATCTGATGTGGGTTTATTTTCTAATGACACTAAATAAGATTTCCACCTCCACTTGAGGATCAGAGCATTAGAAGAGTTTCTAGTAGCACAGATCTTACCAAAAATTCGTCACTGCAACTAGAAGTAAACTAAATTTGGCCATACATGACGAAAATTGGAGTAATCCTTGGTGTGATGGACAGAGTTCCACATTTGTAATGAAAATTATTTTACCAACCAATCACTTTGAGAATATTTCTATTTTGAATAAACACTGTCTCATTACAAAAAAATAGTGATTTTTTTAAACTGTTGTAACAATCAAAACTAAAATTTGGGGGGAGAGTAGAACAAATGTAAAATACATATGCAGATTTCTAGAAAATGTTTTGTCATTGTAGTAATAAAGAACATTTTCCAAGCACCCCTCTCTCTCTCCCTCTTAAGTGAGATTTGTCTCCATATTTATGGTTTTCGAGCTGTGGCAATATTTTTCTCCAATGAAAGCGGGGGCGATTTGGCTTAGTGGGATTGCGTACAGCCTGTCGTTGAGTTCAATTCTTGGTCTTGCCCTGGATGTATTTTCTCTTTCACTGTGTTGGTAAAAATTCTGTTTGTGTCTGTCTTACTCGATGAAGGTGTATCAGCGGATCCTTTTGATCAAACACACAAGCCGGAGACTGTATCTAACCCAGTGGTTCCCAACTCGAATATGTCTTCCGACCACTTCCCTTAAATTTGAACCTCTGCGAACCATCTCTATCCCTAACTGTATCTGCAAAATTTAAACTTTTCTTCAGTGTATTCATTCCTCATAGAGGGTCTAAAATGTTGACTTTTTTTTTCTGAAGTAAGGAAAACCGAGTCTTATAATGTTTCTAAATGGAACTTAGAAAATAAAATAATCTTTTTAACTTAAAAGAAAAATTAACATTACACATTAATTTATATCTAATTATTTAAAAATATACTTTTATAAAATACATTTAACCATTTTTATCAAGCTCTCACGAAATTCAACAAATTAGAATCAATTACGAAATTCAACAGAAATAGAATCTCTTATTAATTACGTTTGTTTATTTAATTCCGTAAAACTAAATTGGGAAATTTAATAACAGAAATTTTTTTCAGCAATATACCTTACAAATAAGAACTTCAATTATTCTCATTGGAGAGGCTTAACCATGTAACTTTCATCTTTATGTATGTATAGGAGAAGATAATACTTAACAAATGACATAATTGTTCTGATGAGTGGAAATGATGTTGGTTTTAATCAATCATCCCAGTGTACTCTCATGGATGTACTAACCCTGGAAGGGTTCACACCTACACATAAGTTAGAAGTTTAAAAACAACTGTATATTTTTTTTCTTTTTCATAATCAACAAAAAAGGTAATATTATATTATTAGTAGATTTAAATTTGAAAGAAAGTACTTAGCTTGAAATTAAACTGCAGGACAAATGAGATAACCAAGAATTGTGTTGTTCACAAAAAAATAAACTGGACATGCACTGACTGTGAGTTTTGGCAGACGAAATTCTATATGCGAGGCGGGTGAGTCTAACATGTTCACCCGAAAGAAACCGGGTCGAAAGTCAATAATTACTTCAAAGGAGCGATTAAAGTAGAAAATAAATTTATGTGTTCAAAAACTTTCGCATTTTTGGTAATACATTTTTCTCATATCTTCGGAGAAACCTATTTCACTTGTATCTCAGACTCAGAAATTTCCTGTTTTCATACCATGATTTCTTGGAGACCCCAAGTTTGAAGTATCTTTCAACCCTTCCACGCTTTTTATTTGCTTTACCCCAACGCCTCTCAGTTTTAATAGACGAGATTAGTGTGACGTTTTTTGTTTTGTTTGGAAACATAAATTCAGTCTGTGATTGGTTCCGTGAACTGTACGGACAGTACGGATCCGTATGTAACCAATCACGGATCGAATAAATGTTTCCAAATAAAACAAAAACCGGAAGTGACGTTTTCACTAATCTCCTCTATTAATCCGATGCAATACTTTTCCACATCAACACATTTCCCCCGTTTCTACTCTGGAATAAACTACTGCATAAAACTGTGGAAAATGAGAGAAATGAATAAATAATTTTCATAGGAGATAAAGAGAACTTAACAGTTTTTAATTTATGAAACGTATGATTTTTTACTTATGTTTTTGCATCTGTGGTGTTTTTACTATTTCCTGGAATGTGTGATTAGGAAAACTATTTTTTTTACATATCCGTACATTTTTGGATAAGTTTAAAAATCTTCTCACGGACCACCTCTGAAGGCCTCACGGACCACCTGTTGGGAACCACTGATCTAACCAATGGGATACTTTCACCCGGAGAAGAAGACGACAACTGCCGTAGGTAATAGAGCGTTGATTGGTCCCTGCAATTGTGTTTGCCCTACAACATGTGACCCCTGACATCAGATGAAAGTATCCCATTCATCCATCCAATTCAATGAAAGCACCATGTGTTCGATTACGATTCTTCGTATAAAGAATTATAAGCAAGGTTAATCCAGAGGCACTGTATATTTGGACGGCTTTTTTCAACTAAACTCTACTCTAATTTCCACGGCTAAGCTACAGCTCGGCGTTTCATTGGTTCAATCACTAAGCGCCGAGACTGCTACGTAATCACGAGACCTACAGCGCATGCGCCACTGGCCGTTTTGGCCGTCCAAATATACACTTCGTAATCCAGATTGCCGAACCACAACATATTTGAAAAGTTGGAACGCTTTCTAAGATTATGATTTCGAAGTTGGCAACAACACTAATTTGTTTTCTAAACTACTTCTTTGTTTACTAATACTTTGAAAAGCATTTAGTCCCTTGATCCATTTAGTTTCTATAAATATTTCTGTTTGAAGACCCAAGTTTATTTAAAAGAAGTGTTTACCAATGGACTGAAACATCTACTACGATTCTCCTCTACTAAAAGACTTTCTCAAGAGATTACTGCCGAAAGGAACTAGATATACTTCTTCAAAACAAGGAGGTTAAGGAAAAACAACGGAAGTAAGTAAAATTTTTTAAAATTCATTTTCAAATGCACTGGCAGATCTGTTTTTGAACCGAGAATAGGACCATCATGAATGATATTGCACAAAAGATATCAGAACTGAAATAGCAATGTTCATTTTTGCATCACATTTGAAAAAAAAAAGACCCCTATGATTTAGACATGGATCGAATTAAATGTTAAAACAGGTTTATCCGTTTATTTATTGTATCTAATACGATTTCTCTGGGGAGTAACTAATCCTAAGCAGATGCGTTTTTGAAAATGTATCTGCACGACCCTTAATAATCTGTATTTAGTAAAAACTTATTTTTTTTGAAGAAACCTAATTATGGAATAATTGTTGTTACCAGGGTTTGAATTCAATGATCAATCCATACTTGTTTGCCAAAATCTGGTTTAATCGTTAAATTCTGAATAAATCGTAAGAATCGGAGAAAAAACGTGTGATTGAATATTGAATTTTATTGGTTTTGTTCATGATTGCCTTTGAGAGATACGGTTTTACTCATATAATAATCACTAATTCATGATGAAAAAATTCGATAAAAAATAAAACTCTAACAGGGCTCCATTCAACCTTTGCCAAAACCGCCAATCTAATTTTAACGACGAAAGGAACGTTCTCTCCACAGTATTTTATAAAATGATCGCGCACGCGAGTTATCTCTCTATTTGCGATTTAGAAATATTTCGCACGAAAAAAGTTATTTTTATTTTTTTGGTACGAAAAATAAAAATATAATAAATAATGATCTCTTATAATTAAAAAATTATGATCACCAGTAATGATTACGACTCGAATTTTCTTTTCTCATGACCAAATGATGATTCGCGTTCGATGAATAAGCACTGTCCAATCAATTGCCACTCTACGCAAACAACAGACGAATGGTTTTGGATTTCAAAATAAATCTATATTTAGATAAATGTCATAAGTTTGTTTATGTGTTAACATTTAAAATTAAAAAGTGAATTGGAATAAAATCTTTCCCTTTTTGGAATGAGTGATGTGTGAAAAATTACTTAGAAAACATGGGAAAAGTTTCACAGTATAAAAATGTATCCACCTTCATCCTCACACAAGTTAAAAGAGAGGAAACTCCGAAAATCCCGGACAATAGATCTGCAGCAATCCTTCAAACCCGCTTAACGCATTTACCCGCAAAGTAAAGGTGGAAAAAATTCCTGGGCGGCGAATTTTCAAACCCAATTGGAAAAAGGGACTCAAAAATTCCCGGCGCGTCCGAGCAATCCGGCCTTCAGATCCATTCCCGGCCAACTACCAGATCACTCATTTTATTCCGGTAAATGCTCACGAGCCATCCGGGAAAAGTCTGGATTTTCGTCCCTTCTCCCGGGAGCGAAAAAATGTTCCGGAGCAGCGGAGATATAGGTATTTGCTGCAAATCAAGTGATTCATTTATGGAGGGCCGTGACTGGAATAGATGGGGACATGACACTGGCAACTATTGATCAGGAATATCGGTTGGAAAAGTTCGATCCACGGTTTTATGCCTTTTCCGGGGGCGTGCGGGTCCCATTCCGGGTGTCCTCTTCGGAGATGGGATACTCTTTTTTTAAAGTGTTCTTCTTTGTATACAGGAAATGAGAATGTGGGGGTTTTGGGAAAGTACAGCTGGGAGAACGTTTGTTTGAGGTTGTTTTGAAGTTCTAGTCTGGATGCAGGTGGTTTTTGCATGCAGAATCGAAAATGCAGTTGGAGTTTTTGAAGTCTGTGATAATTTCTTTTGTCTTTTCACTTCTGCATCTACCGCCAGTTACCTGTATTGGGCAGTCAGTTTAATACCTCTATGACCATATATAATGAAAATTGTTATTATTATTATGTGAAAATTTGTGAGTGGCAGTGAAATTTAACCCAGCTTGTGTATGCTTATCCACAGATGAATCCATCATTACTTTGAACTTACGGCCGTATTCACCACATATCTTTACCGGCGCGGCGGTTAACCGGGAGTCAAACCTCTGATAGTAAGAAAACTAGTTTTTCTTCTTCAACGGCCAATCGGAAGTTTGACTGTCATTTAACCGCCGGTCAAGTTACCGGTGAGTATGGCCGAGGGTTAATTTCCATTGAAAATGCTGCTATACTCGAATGCAACTTAAGTTGAGCCTGACGTCATGGCCACGCTGAAGAAAATCTGAGTAAACAGAAAGCCTGCTGGGTTGCTAGAAGCTCTTATGGGCTGGCGAGTTTGAGAGCGAGTTGTACTACTACGCGTTACGCCACTTTAAAAAATAACAATACTGAACATTTTATGCATATCGGGATGAAAAGATGCTTAATATACGTGGATTTAAAAAACTAATCATCATTCAAAACAGAAGCTCTAAATTTCACTCAAAATTCAGACACCTCGCGGGGAACTACTTTCTTTGGTTGCTCTCAGCATATTTCTACAGGCTCAAGTTAAGTTGCAACTGAGTATAGTTGATTTTAACGAATCAGAAGAGCGTTGAAGAGATAAACCTACACTAGGTTTTAGCGTTTCCTGTCAGTGACATCACGAGTTGAAGTGAAGAGACGCCCGCTTTCTAGCTCCTTAATTTGCGAAAAAGACAAATCGAGGAAACGTCATCTCATTACTCACCAATTACGTAGCTAGAAAGTGTGACGTCTCCTCCCTTAAACCCTTAACGTCTTCGCCAAGTAACTTTGTAATCCAGTATATAGTCAATGACGTCAATTTTATTTGATTGCTAATATGATTCGTTGGAGTCAACTGAACTTTGCCAACTGAAATGATCCGTATACAATTTTGTATTGACTGTAAAATAAAAAGTATAAAAAGGGCCTGCAATCCGGTTGTAGTTTGATAAATCCTACCTATTTTAATTTTCCAAAACGTGTAATAAATAAACGTGTACACCATAATATTTAATCAGTTTTATTCTTTAACACAATCATTTTGTTATAAAAATAGACATTTTTTGGTTATTTGATGGGGGATTTGATTTTTTTATAAATTAAAAACTACACAGTATTATTAAACGAAAAAATAACATTGCGATTTTTTCATAAATTGGAAATTATGGTAGGTAGAACTTATTTAAATCAAGTAATAAAAATCTTGATATACCTAGCACTATAAAAAATCCTTCCTGGAGGATTTAGTGAAGTATTGAGGTAATTACCTAAATGTGTGTGCTTTAAAGGAAATAATTGTTTTCTAATACATTTGTAAAATAGATATAGCAATACTTCAATTAGTTTTACTTTCCCTGTTTTGATATAGAAATTTTCCCATCCAGGTTTTGATTTAGAACAACATTAATATATGCGGAAATATTTTACGCGTTACGTAAATTTAGAGACAGTAAATAAATGCATGCAAATTTGATTAAATAGTTAAACTTCATGGCAAAAATCATGGATCATTTATCAGAGCTTAATTCCAGGAAAATTATTGAAAATGTGAAATCAGTATTTTATGTAGTGAATAAAGAATTCTTATACTTCCACATTATAAAAATTTTATGCTAGTTTTAAAACCCTACACTGCTATTTACCGAAATTCCCGCAATGTTGTCCAAAAGTTTTCTGTGCGATCAAATTATCAAACTTTAATTAACTTCATAGCTTCCTCCATAGTATTCTAATAACAGATAGGAAATTCTGAATTATAAACTAGACCTTAGAACTATCTTAAAGGGAGATTAGCTTCACTTTTGCCAATACAGTTCTAGTTTAAGAATAATTTATATTCATATTTCCAGAGTTATGGTAGGCCTTAATTCTTCGATCCTTAATATTAATATTAATTCTTAAGTGCTGTCTTGAGATAGAAGAGAGTTAAAGATTTCAAAGCTTTTCAGACTATCACAAATATCTAATGACTAGTGATTAGGATTTAAAAAACCAATATAAAAATTGCAATTGTTATAGTGCGTTTACCCCGAATAAAAGTAATAACTGAGAAAAAATTAATAGAAGAGCATAAAATTAAAAAATATATAAATGAACATTATATTTTTAAAAACATCCTTTTATCCAGTGAATGGGTAAATAATATTTTTGAAGGAATGTTAATTATTTCATTGTACGCATTGCAATGAAAATGTATTTTTTTACTCCAAAGGAATTTAAATTTGAAACTTTAAAAATTCTTTGTACTAATATTTTAAGATTTTTAAACACACCTAGTGTTATGAAAAACAGTTAATATATTAGTAACTCAATACAGAAAAAAAGAAAAAACAAGTATAGGTTTTCCGTTTTTAATACTGAAACCTTGAACATATTGCAGATTATTCATTGAAACTATTTCTTTTTAGCTAGCGTATAAAAATTCCGGTTTTTTAGTAAGATATTGATTAAATATGAATAAGAATGTTGCGCTTAAATTATGAAGTACAAAAAAATTTAAAATGAAAATCAAAATATTGTAATTGAAATTAATCTTTAGATATTATTGAAAAATCAATATTGGAACATTTCCTCCATGGGATACTATCTATTTCAAACCATCAAAACAACAGCCAGTAAGAGACAAATGCATTTATTACAACTGCAAAATATCGAAAGGAAAAATAGAAGAACGCTGAAAATCTATTTTATAAAGGTATCGAAAAACAATAGGATCTTAAAACAGCCTTTTTATTTCTTTAGTCTTCAGACTTCGTTCATGGATCATGAAGCAATTTGAGAAAATGAAATGAAAAAGATTTAGTACTAACGTTTCAACTAAAATATTGAAAAGAAAGTCGATAACTAATCCTAGAATTTATGTGTTCGATCAACTTTTGACAGCGTTTCACTTTGATCGTTTTGAACTTTGTTATTATAAGATATAGGAGACTAACACTTGAAGCTAAGTTTAAAATTCATTCTACATAAGTGATACTTATTTAAACATACTCGATTGAATATTACTCTGCTTAAAATAGTTTAAATTCATTACATGTATATCCCTATACTCAGTTGCAACTTAACTTGAGCCTGTAGAAATATGAGAGCAACCAAAGAAAGTAGTTCCCCGCGCGGTGTCTGAATTTTGAGTGAAATTTAGAGCTTAAATTTTGAACAATGATTAGTTTTTTTAAATCCACGTATATTAAGCATCTTTTCATTCCAATATGCATAAAATGTTCATTATTATTATTTTTTTAAAGTGTTGTAGCGTAGCGCGTAGTAATACAACTGGCTCTCAAACTCGCCAGCCAATAAGAGCTTCTAGCAACCCAGCAGGCTTTCTGTTTACTCAGATTTTCTTCCGAGTGACCATGAAGTCAGGCTCAACTTAAGTTGCACTCGAGTATAGCAAGAATTGTCAATATGGCGTACGGTATCCCGCATTTTACTCATTTTTGCAGTCTAACTATAAATTAATTTCCGGAATAAGAAAAATGTAAAAATAATTCTTGTGGTAATATTTGTTTTGCTTCAAGTGATTGTGGGATCCAAACCCTCGTGCTGAAGTACTATTTCAAATTTTACAGCTTGAGTCAAATTTACTGCTGTAAACTGTCTACATTTTCCGAAAAAATTTCAGAGCACACACACACAGTACTTATATTTATGAGATCAAACATATTATGTTGCAAATTGGTTTCTGGAAAGGAAGTTTTAAAACTTAGTGCTCTAGTCATTATAGGAACCATTGGTCCATTCTACTACATTCTAAGGAACTAAGGCTTAATTAAGTTAGGCAGTAAAATTTTTTCATGTCTTATGATTAAGTGGTATATACTCAGTGCAGATCCTTGTATTTAAAGGGGATAATTACTTCAAAAGGTTAATCTTAGTCCTTCAAGGGTTCAGTAGCTCTTTCAACACCATAAAACTTCAAATGCCTGGTGAAAGCGAATGTAAGTAATAGAAAAGAGTAAATATGAGAGTATCTAATTCAAGAACATGATAACATGGTAGTAAAAGGGTTAAAATTAGACATCTCTTATCGCTCCCTCTGTTGTACACCATATTTAGATTATTTGACATACTTTTTACAATTAGTATCAGTTGATGACCCTTACAATTAGCAATTCAAATCGTCCTTACAGATGTTTGTGGTCTTAAAGTACAACCCTTAGACATCATCAATAATGATTCTAGTCAAGAAGCAATTTGACGGGGAGGGTTAATGGTAAATATCAGATGCGCAAACCACAACTATTCCTCCTCCACGTCATGCGACCTTACTCTTTTAATTTTAAGCCGCCCGCGATTACCATTGATTTCAATGGGATATTTGGGACGGCTAGGTCCAAAGGGCTTAAAGAAGACTACCTCCTAACACCTTTCCTTCCTTCCCTAATTAAAATAATCAATCGGCGGCGAGATAATTATTGAAAAGCCGATAAAAAGGCCGTCGGAACCCTTTCACCTGGAATCAGACAAGAAAGATGGAGGCCGTTCTACGGGATTACTCGGATCCGATGCCATAAATCCTCACTCGGGGATCGAAACCAAGATTTAAAAGCACTTAATCGGCGCCGATTCCTCTCAAAAATAAAGAACCGATCGAACAAAGCCTAATGGACGTATGGAGGCGCTTGGAGTTAATAGCCGAACAAAGGGCTTTAATGAACGAATGAATGATGTCGGCCTAACAATAGGCCCTCGTTACTGCAGCGACATCTTTCGGCGAAGTTGGGAACCCGTTAATTATGACGCCCTACGTCATCATCATTTATATAGTCCATCCGCAAGTGCCATCCGTAGAGTGAGTCGACTAATAGAGTTTTAAAGCGGACGCCTTCCCCCCCCCCCGGAGGTGTAAAATTAACTGACCCTCCATTGATCAAGGCGGTTGAAGGATTTAAATTAAACGGTTTCGAGCAGCTTAAGGGGGAAATTTCCCTTTGGGTGAAAAATGGGGGGTTGGGTGAACTCAGTACCGGACGGCGGTAAGTTATGGACCAGTAATGGAGCTGGACAGTTTGACTGCAATTATGTATGAAACTTGTTGGCTTTCTTGAGACCCCTTCGCGAACTGCCGAGTTATAGTGATGGCTTAAAAGGAATGGTTTGAAGGGTCAAGAGCTCAAGGGTGTGAAGGGATCGAGGCAATACTTTTGGATGTGGGGAAATTAACTGTTGCTTTCTGTGAATCTTTTGTAGCAGATTCTTCAAAATATAACTTGAGTAACATTTCTTTTTAGATAAGAATAATTTTCAATTAGTTTCGATTAGTTTTTTAATCTATGAAATTAAGAAAAATGTGTTAGTCTAAGTAATAATGACTGGGACGCATTTCCGGCCGTATTATGTGCTTCTTGATAAGCGGTTAACCACCAATTAAAGAAGGAATCACCAACTCTGATTGGTGGAATACTTCTTTGATTGCTGTTTAACCGCTGATAAGAAAGCACAGAATACGGCTGTTCTTCATGTACTAGCAGATTAGAGCATCTGACTGCGAAGCCGTGCGTCTGGTGTTTGAATCTCCGTTTGGAATGGATGTTAGCTTCTGTCCTTGTTTGTGATGAATAAATATGGCCCATATGTAAAAAGGGGTTCTGCGAGTGAAAGTAGCAATTCAATGGCCAAGGATGATAAATACAGTACCCGTCGATTGCTTATAAAAAAATCCCATGAATAACGGTGCTGGTTTGGATTGTTTGAGATTTTATGTTTTATGGTGCTAGCAAAAGTGCTAACACGTGATTTTTAAGTTAAGAGTTTTTATTCTGTGTATTTATTTTCACAAGGCGTTATTTTTATTCTACAAATATGCATTTGACTCTATTTTTAATAGCTGAAATAATTTTAGATTCAGTCATGTTTACTCCAAATCCAACAACGAACCTCAGATATAAACCTGTATCTCATAAAAAACACAGTGTACTATTACCTAGACACCAGGTATATACTATGTAAGACGGGTAGTAGAAAAATTTACCCTTTATTTATTTGAGTGGATGCATCTATAGTTTCATGTTTTAATGGTGAATACGGGATATTTTCATAGCATTTACTCGTACTTTGAGAGGCAGTTTGGTTTTGTGTGAAATTTATCACTCTTGGGGAGGGCTCTAAAGTGTGGGGGTTTTTACAATTATTTTTATGAACAGTTGAATGTCGGGAGAAATGAAATGAGTTTCATGAAGTTGGTGCCTTGAAGTGATTTAGTACGGATGAAGTAGAACATGGGTGATGATAAATGCTAATTTGTTTATATTCATAATTATAACTGCAAGAGAAGCAATCATTTTTTTCCAAAAAAAAGGGTGCAATCTAATGAACGTGCGATGTTAGGATTTATGACCATTCAAAAATAATAATAGTGTGAAAGATCTGTATATACGTAAAATCGCTAAAAATAATATACTTCTCACATGCAGAACAGTGCATCGTTATCGAAATAAAAGCTTCTTTAAAAATCACTATACAGAAAACTAAAATAAAATGTGACAAATACCCAATCAAAGGTTTTAAACTTTTTAAACAAAATTGCTAAAGCTATATTTGAATATGCATAGCTATATTTTTCAACAAATTTTGTGGATTGCCTTTAAACTATATACACTTTGAAATGCGTTATACAAAACTCATAAAATTTTAATGAATTTTTTATACTAATAAAAAACCATTGATTGCATTAATTACGTCAAATTTCCCTGATAAATCAACAGCTTAATATTGGCGTAGTTCTGACAAATACGTCGGCTTTCCTAACCTCCCCCCGCTCAAAAGTTTGAATTAATTGCATGTTAATTGCTCAGCCAAAAACTAATTAATATACTAGGATGGAACAAACTTCAAATAATGGTCATTTAAAACTTATGGGGAAAGGTAATTTATTCACTTTTTTACAACGTGTCATAAAACATTTCTGGTTTAACACCTCAGAAATTTCCCATAATTATGTCGTTAATTAAAGAACAAAAAACGCATTGTTTTGTGTAGAGCACTGGGCTGTATCAGCCTTAATTTGCATATTTTGCTTGACAGCGATTAAAATCTGTCTTGTTAGGAATTAACTTCTTATAACCTTGCTTAAACGATGATTGCATCACGTCAAACAGGAGAAGATTTTTAGTAAGAAGATGTTGTAAAATTTTTGGTTCAGAGTTTGTTCTTTCAATTATTATAAGTAAACACTTTTCTTCAGGCCAGAAACTTGTTTTAGAATTTTTATGACATATTTTATTGTACGAATTTATGGAGGAGTTTTTGTTGTTGCTTATAAATTCTTGAAAGGGAATAAACTTAGAAGGTTTTTTATAATTTTTATCTTCATACTCTGGGCTAAAAATGCTTTGAGAAAACTTATTTGAACTAGATATTTAGAAACATATTTTTTTCTTCATTTTAGAATCATAAACAAAAAAAAATTCTGATTTAAGACCTTGTGTCAAGAAAAATGGTTTATCAAATTTCAAGGATTGGAACTATCTTTATTCACGGCACTTTAAAATTGTCATAGAGGCGATCCCCAGAGAAAAATTAAAGAAGTGAAGTTTTATGATTTAAATGTAAACAGTGTAATTCTTAGGATATTTTTGGACGTGTAAAAATACTCCTTGCCTTTTTTAAGAGGAGTGAAATACGGAAATAACATAAACTACAAATACGTAGAGACAATTTTTTTATAAAAACGCTTACTTTTTTAATGGACAAAAAATAAAAAATGAGTATATGCTATTTGGTTTTTAACACTCAAAGAATATGATAAGTATTTGTAGAAAATGTTAAACAAATTAGAGAAAATGAAAACAAATAAAAAACAATCCAAACAAAGAATTAGTAGAAAATATAAAAGTTGGTGTTTAGAGTTGACAAAAATATTAGTTGTTTTCGGAATACTCCTGGCAAGTTTTTTAAAGCGTATTTCCAATTTTCAATCCCTGAAATACGCTCTTAAAGGCGTTAAACTTATCTCTGAAAGTAAATATTATTTTTATGAAAAAATATCTGTGATAAAAAATTTGTGACTATAAGATTTTTTTTTTTCATTTCCGTAAAAGTAAAAGGCAAGTTACTTCAGGGGGGTTATATTTTAAACAAATATATCACGAATCGTTTCAATACTTTAAATTTCATCAATTGCTGAAAAATTTTACTAAAGCTTAAAGTTATGATTTGAACTGAGACCCAATAAGATACATTTAAGAACTTTTTGAAATGCGTTGAAAATTTACGCCCGACACCCTTGGGAGTCTCTAGGGAGTCCATATCCACAATTTGGTAGCTCTCTGAAGAAACCACTGCAAATCTGGTATTTATAGAAAAAATTAGGGCTGGTCAGCTGGTCACTATTCATTTGTTACAAAAATGTTAACATTTTTCAGGGGATTACTTCAAAATTTTACTGCGCAAAACAACCGTATAAATACTTAATGAGTAATTGGAATTTCTAAGAAGCACTTGATGTCTCAATTCTAAATTCTGTGTCTACAATTTATATCAACTTAAAAATGCTATCTTACCTCTAAATAAAAAACATTAACCCAAAATATCAGATTATTTTTCTAAAAAACACTTTAAAGTAAATTCATAAAGTTTAAAATTTAATTAACTAATTAACATTTGGAACTGCAAATCTTTCGAAACCTATAAAAACTTTTTTTTCTTAAGTCCTCGTTCTTTTGAAACTATAAAAGATTTGTCTTTAGAAAGAACATTTTTGATGTTTTTTTTCTAAATAAGAATTACTTACAATGCAGCAAATGTGTTTTAACCATACCTTCTGTTTTGAAATGTTTCATTAAACGAAAAAACGTGAAAACGAAAAAGTGGAGCTAATTAGTCATCTAATTAATGCATTGGGCAAACCTTGAAACATTTTACTTGTTAGTGAAAAAAGCTGTTTTAGTTGATTAAATGTATATATTTATACTTTGTATTCCATGGATAATAGTGGGTATATATGCTCAAACAAAAGATAACCAGAGTTTTTTAACATGTATTAAAAATATTTATGCAAAAGAAACTTGTTATTATAAATAGTTTGTTTCTCAATAGTTCATAATAAATAAATTTTTAATTAATTGTTGTTAATTATTTTATTATTTGTTGTTGTCTTATGCCACTTGGAATATCCAAGCTCCACCGTAAAGGGTACAGGATTTAAGGTAAAGGGGGGCTCCTGAGAAAGTAAAGCCCATGAATGGCAGGAGTCCGACTTAAGACTCGGATGTTAGATTCCTCCACCATCTATCACCACCTCCACAACTTTGCCATGTCTCTGAAGGAGAGGGAAATAGTCTCCCATGGTAAACTACTGCGACCGAACACAGGACTTTCAGACCAACAGATTCAACAAGCACGTGCTCCTCATATACTCTGAGGGTCTTCAGTGGGGTCGGGAATCGAACCCGGGACCCTCTGATCCCAGACGTGCTATGATTCAGATCATTAAAAAATAAACAATAAAAAATAGATGGCAAAAATTTTTATAACTTTTTTATTTCTGATAAAGATACATATTTCAAATTATTTACACTGTGTTTATATCAATGCCACACATATGTACACAAAATCCACATTTTTTGGAGCAGTACACAAAAAAGCGAGATACTGATACCAAAAAGTCATCTGCAAATGATTATATATTTACCACAAACACTCCTTGATTTATTGATTAGATTCTATTTGTACATATCTGCGAAAAATAACATAATAGCAAACTGTGTTTAGAGTACAATTTTGTATAGAAGGATGCTTTACTCAGTTAGGATTGAAGAAAGTAAACTAAGTTGTGTTAACCTCTAACCATAAGTACCATAACTAACTCAATATTTGTAAAATTATTCCATTGTACATTGTATTGAAAACAAATAAAAACTACTTTTTTATTCATACATTTCTTAATAAATTTACAGGTACCCCCATCTATGGAATTTTAGCATTTGATCCTCAATTTAAAGCATTGATATATGTGGGTTAGTGTATAATTTCTGTACAAATATGTTTCGTGAGTATGTACATTTATGAATGAATGATAAGTAATTTATGATACAAGGTATGACCACATGTAAATGCAAATATTCGAACTAAACATATTTTAATGAAATCAGTCGTTCTTTTAGAAAACAATGATTTTTAGAGACTTCGTTAATCCTTATAGCCTGGTTCCATAAAAACCAACCCTACAACTTATCGTAATGTCTTTTCAATTCGCGGCTATGGCGTATCTTCTACTTTTAAAACAAAAAAAAATGAGGTAAAATGTGTATTTTAATGGATTATTTATTTAATATGATAGTTCATTTGTATAACTGATGGTCACAGTCACCTAATGTAACCAGGTAGTAGGTTCAAACCCAATTCCGTTTTATAGCGAAAATCCCGATTGTTGGGAAGCTGGCAAAAGGAAATGAAATTTTGGTATTATTGTGGATCCTGTGTGCCGTTATCTCCAACATCTTATGATACACTAGAAGCTTTTTCAAAAATTAATCGTCTCACTTTTTTAAAAGAACTCACTTTTTCAAGAAAGTAAAGGAACATAATTATGTAATCAGGTTTACTACTAATACTTACTTCATCAAACCAATCATTGTTATTAGGTAATTTGAGAATATTTAAAAAACTAAACACCTAAAATTATGCAAATTTAAGTAAATTTATTATCTGTGTCATGTGTCTACTTTATTTTTATATGATTGTGTGCTCTTTTTGTATTAAAAACAGACAAAAAATTGTAAAATTTAAAGAAAATACATACTTTTTGATTAGCTATACATTTTATTTATCGTATTTCGATAATTCAAAATGTTAAATTATCAATCAGAATAATTGCACCTGACACTGCCTTTTTAAAGTTTAAAACAAATTGAGAGAAGAAAATAATATGGAGGACAAAAAAAGAGAAAGAAAACATGGAATATATTTAAACAAATAGAATACTTCAATTATATTTCATCCATAATCACAAATAACTTATGGTGTAGAGGAATTTTTTTAAACCATTGTTATATCCAATTATCTTCAAACTGTGGAATTAATCTTCAAACACCTCAACTTATCTGTGTCTTTCATTTCTGTGGTTTTTTTTGCATCGGTGACAACCTAAGCGTTAAACCAATCCTTCTTGGTCACTTCAACAGAGCTAATTGAACCGAAAGAACACACCACTTTTATCGTTCCAGACGCCTTTTTCAACACACTACATTCCTCCCTCAATACGCTCCTTCAACCAAATACAGTCCCAACACACAGAAACAGAGACCCTACCCCCAGAATTTTTCCCCACTCCCTGTTTGCTCTACCTTCAAAGATCAAACTGAGATCACACTTCTTGGATTCCTTCAATATTGACTCAATTCATTGACTTTTATAAGATTAACTAAAGCTTGAGCGGAACAAAAACAGTGAGTAGAGTTGTATCCCCGCTTCTCCCTGCTCGAAGGTAGAATATTTTACCGTGGAACAAAAAAATGGCGGGAGTTTGTCAACTCACTTATCTCTCGGTTGGTTTAACCTGCCCAGAGAATTACACGCTTTGAGGAGTTAAAAACCGTTCCAAACAGGATTTCTGTATTTCCAAAGGAAGTCGACAATTTTTTTGTTTGAGTTTGAAATAGAAATTTCGTATTTTTCCTCACGTCCCGTATGAAGGGTTGTCTCTTAAATATTGGAGATGGAGGAGTTTGGTATTTTATGCTAAGGTTTGGGATGTCACGTTCTCCGAATTTTTGTATTTTGAACAGATTTGCTTGGATAAAGTTAGATGAAGTGGAAAAATGGTACATACAATATGGGACACCTCTGACCTTTGCTTGAACACCAAAATGTATTGTATGCTTCCGTTGTGAGGGTTTACGAGTATAATTATATCGTATAGTTATCTGGGATTTCTACAAATAATGTTAGATTCTGTAAGATTTCAAGTGGAAGCACACGAAATTCAAAGAGGGACATGCCCAAAAGAAATTTTTGAAGTGCAAAGATTTCATTTTTTTCAAACAGATCTTCAAACTGTTTACCTAAACTGTTTACCTTCAAACTGTTAAACCAAATCACTTATTCCTGTATCAACTTTATTTTCCGGGCAATTTTATGTTTCTTAACTTCTTATTTCCGTATATTTTACATTAACAATTTCTATAGCCTTAGCAAACATTGTATATATAGAACACTATTACTTACAAATCATATTTTAAAAAAAAACCCAAGGATTTTATAAAAAAACTTTTTTTTAAAATTTAGAAACCATTTTAAATGTATCATAATTACATAGTATCAGGACAAATCAATTTTACTGCACAGAAAATATGTATTTTAATAGTAATAGTAAAAATGTAAAGTATAATAATAAAAAATATTATATTTAATATTTTACTTTACTTACTCTTTGTATTATTTGTATTATTAAAACTGTTTTTCATGATACCAAAAGTGATAGAAAATACAGACATTGTGAACTATTTTTACATCGTTATATAAGGGCTTATTTTTGCTAGGTGATTTTTGCTATTAGTATCTGTAAAAAGATTATGCATGAAACTAATAACGAGATATAAGTATCCGCGATGTCTCGTGGTAATCCTTATGCCATAATCCTTCTCCATTGGTAAACATGTTTCCGATAATAAGTACGCATAAATAAAACTACACATAAGCTCATGCAGACTGAAGAAAAAGTAGTTACATAAGTGAAGTGTTTTATGGATGTGTATTATTTTGTTACAAATAATTACAAATATTTTTATAACTAAATTATTACACCACCTAATCTTTTTTCAAAATGTTTATTTCTAGGAGATATAATAAGGGATCCTATGTATTTAAATAAAGATAAGTACTAACTGAAATAGCTTAAGAAATACCATGCATATAAATTTGTACTTGAAATGTATTTATATAAGAATTATGACACATTTTTCAATAAAATATGAAAAGAAAATCTATATATTGCACATGAAATGTGTAAACTGTTGCACATTCTGTGTAATTTTTACAAAAATATTTATACTAAAATAGCTCACTTAATATTTGGAAGAACGTAATTACAACATCACTTAACCTTTAATTCATTTTCATTTAAAAAATGAAAATATACCTGTTGTTTAAATGTAAATATAGTTTAAGACTTTTGTTGTTAGAAAGAAAAGCTATTGAATTCACTGTTTAAACACATTATTTATAAACATTTATTCCATCTCTTGAAAGTAATTAAAATTAAAGATTATGTACACTGTTAAAAAAGTTCAACCTTTCACCACAAAATGGGGTAAATTTAGTTGCAACCTAAAGTTCGATAACAGGTTTTCCCAAGTTTTCGGTGCTTTCACTAGCAAAATCACCGGATTTCACAAGTGAAAGCACCGAAAACTTGGTGAAACCTTTTACCGAACAATAGGTTGCTACTAAATTTTAAACTAAAATTAAACCCAGTTTATGGTGAAACAGCCCAACCTTTCACCACAAGTTGGATAAAGGATGAACTGTTTTTTAACAGTGTATAGTTTTAAAAGTCTTCAACTGAAAAGTGAAAATGATGATTAATTAAAATATAATTTGTTCAAAATTCAGTTTTATAAGAAACCATTTATGAGAAGTTACACAGTTCCTTTACTTACTCTGAAATAAATTATCCCTTTTTTATTGCGTGATGGTTTCTTACCAACCAATGAGTACCAAAATAAACTTCTGCAGATAACAACCAAATACGCATTCATTATTTACTTTGTAAGGAAAAAATACGGGTTTTTAACAAATTGTCTTATAACTTCTTTAGTCCACTCTCTCAAATGGTCCAAGTACGCTTAAAAAAAGCTTCTTCACTATGTTGTTCATCACACAATGAAAGAGAATTGCGTACAAAATATATGAATGTCCGATATGCATCAATATTTATACACAACATCTATATAGGCACACCTCGATAATGTTTTACATCGTACAAAACCCCTCGGTACAAAAGGGCGCGTTGAGTCTCCCACAAAAATAAAAGCCACACTTCAGCACATATGAAGGGCTCAGTAGGGTGTTGCAAAAATCTATGGGAAAAATGTTTTTCTCGAATTTCCCAGATGCCCTCCTCTCAAGTTGTTACAAATACTAAAATATTATTACCTGCAAATTTTAAAGTCTGTAGGGCAATTTTAGACTCCCGCGCCCTTCAAAAGTAAGTTTTCCATGTTAAAGTATATAAAAGGTACGTGCCTATACGTTGAAAACGTCTATTTCGACCAAAACTAGTAAATTTTGTTTTTGATTCTATAATTTAGTACAGCTTTTTAACTTTCTAAAACTATCTTACTTTTGATTCTATAGCCACTAGAAAAAAAGTTATAGCTAGTTAAAGAAAGAATGTCACATGCCTGTCATATGCAAAATGTCACTTCAAAGTCGTTTTTCTCAGAACAGTTTTTTTTAATAAACTAGGGGGCTCTGCCCCCTGCTCGCTATCGCTCACCAACCCCCGGAACTGCTTCGCAGTTCTTTGAAGATCGCTTTGCGATCTTAGCGAGCAGAGCTCGCTTGTTTCATCTTAACAATCCAGTAAAACCTGGCACTTGTCTGCTTAGTTAATGATCTTTTATTATCGAAATTTTTTATCTCTCTAACTTATCAATAACTTATATCGGACCATTACTACATAAATATCAAAATAAAACTGCAACTGAAATATCCTTGTTTTAACTTGTCAATAATTTAATCGAAATGTTTTTAAAAAATATCCAGCAAGTCTACTAATTATCATCAACCATCTTAGAGAAAAAAGCATACCCTTGCATGCACGTGTATCTAGTGAATCGTCGGAAATAAAAGAAATCAGACTCATAAAAATCGGCTGTTTCTCTAGTGAGCGACCAGAAAGAGATGAAAAAATTGAAACTTTGAATCTTAATAATTCTAAAAATAATTAGAATTTTTTCAAAAATGAAACGCCAATCTTTTTATAAAAAATAATTGAATGTGTGTTTAAAATATCATAGTTCTACTGTGATTAGTTTTTATGTTATAACGAAAAAACCGAAAAAGGGTAAAAAATTTCGAAACTTTAGAATTTAATTACTCCAAAAATAATT
The DNA here is from genome assembly GCA_024610705.1 of Tetragnatha versicolor. Lineage (NCBI taxonomy): Eukaryota > Metazoa > Arthropoda > Arachnida > Araneae > Tetragnathidae > Tetragnatha > Tetragnatha versicolor. The sequence continues at coordinate 63,620,988 of JANDEH010000001.1, forward strand.
CGAAATTCGAAAAAAGGGCAACGAGGGGCAAAACTTCATACCTAAGAGTATGTGTCTGCAAAAAATCTTGTTTCTGCTGTAAATAGATTTTGCTGGGGGCGAACTCGCAGCAGAAAAAAATAATTTTGGACTTTGACATTAAATAACTCCAGAACTAATTATCTAATTAATTTGTTTTTGGAACGGAAATGACCATCATGCATTTGTCTACCAATGATCAAAATTTCAAAATATTCCTTTTGATAGTTTTTGCGGAGTGATAGTTCAAAGTGTTCAAAAATAAAATTTTCAAAATCAGCGGCGGTGACGGCGCGGCGGCGGCGGTCACTGTTACTTTTTTTTAATAAAGAGAGATTCAGTAAACATGATTTCTCAAAATCCATTGCTTGTATTGTTATGAAATTTGGTATGAATATTTTTGATAGTGTATTCTAGAGAATGACCAAAAAACATTACATTTAGATGATTTTAAGTTAGTCTAGTGGCCTGCCCATGTGTAAAAATAGAAAAAAAATGTTGAAAAAGCGTGAAGTCTTAAGAAAAACATCTATAATTCCTAAGGAAATTAACTTACCTTAAAACTTATAGATCATTCCTTAGATCTTAGATAGTTGAATTTAAAGTCCATTACAAGTTAGAAAATTTCTCAAACTTAATTAGATTTTTGATTACGTTTGCCGTATTGCTTAATTTTTATTCATTTTTTTGAATTAATTTAATAAAATTTTTTTTTGTTTAAAAAAGCTTAATTAATTGGTTTCTAATATAAATACACACAAACATGTAAAAATATCAGTATATTTTCATGTTTTTGAAAAAAAACTCCAACGTAGGCACGTATCTTAAAGCGCGCTTTTCACCCCCGTGGAACTTACCCCCAGTAGGTACATTGAATATTTTCCCGATAGGATCTTGAGACAATGATATTCCAAAGATGATGTATAGGTTTTAACTCGATATTGACTGCATTCAGGCTTATAAAATTGAAAAGAGCCAAAAATGACGATATTTTCAATATTTTTCCTATACTTTAACATGGGAAACATACTTTTGAAGGGCGCATGGGTCAAAAATTTTCCTAGAGATCTGAAAATTTGCAGGTAATAATGTTTTAGTATTTGTAACAACTTGAGTGGGGGGCATCTGGGAAATTCCAAAAAAAAATTTTTTGTAACACCCTAGGGTTCAGAACGCTAATGAATCAAGTCTCTTGTAGCAAAGATTATGTCTACTTTCAGTAAGTTATAGTATGTACTCGAATTTACAGTGTTAAAGGGGCTTTTTTTTCAAAAATATTTCTTAAAGTTTATTTTTCATCAAATTTTATAACTTTGTTTTAAGAAAGTCGAGAAATTTTTGTGTTTTTTCTAATTTCGAAAAATCATTTAATAAAAAAAGTTTTGGGTGTCGGAGCATTACTTTTTTCTAAGAACAGTATTTTTTTTTAAAATTAAAGATGGTTGCCCAAATTGCAGATACGATTTATGATATAATCAAATGACATTATCTATTTCTCAGACTGATCTTCCCTACTGGGTTTTCTCACACAATTTTCTTCAACATCTATTTTTGTTCGTATAAACCATTTCCAATGTTACTCTTTGAGAAAAACTGCGTGAATCAGAACACTCAAACATCTCGATTGCGTTCCAAAAAACGACTTATTGGTATCGTCGACTGCGGATCAGATGTGACACAATTTAACTTAAAATATCCGAACGACTCAGATTAAACTTGGTATACATACCTATACGAAACAGATTAAAGACATCGGCATTCTTAGACAAACTTTATAACCTCATCTTTAACTGCAAAAATCCACGCTAAAAAGGACTTGATTCACCTGCATTCCAAACCACCACTGTGAAACACACCCCACAGTCCATCACAGCACAGGAAAGGTGAGCAACAGCATATCGAAAACACACACATTTGGCATCATACCCTCCTCAAAAGGGGTCGTCCACAAAAATAACTTTGCACCGTTTTTCACCGTCTGAGTCAGCAGCAATGTCCCAATAGGAGGAGAAGGATGATGAGGGGTAGGAGGGAGGGTGGAAGGGTGGAGCCACTGCTGAGGTTGTAGGAGGAAGACACGCTGCTACCATCGACCACCGTTTCGGCCACCAGCCCCTTAGTCCTGTGCGACACTTCGCGAGAGTAGTTGCTGTAGCCCACCGTGTTGCGAGCCGCGATGCGGATGCTGTACTCGCTCTCGAAGCTCAGGTCATGGATAACGAACTCGTCTCCTGAAACATTGCGAAAAAAAAGATGAATTTATATAGTTTGGTAATTGAAGGGCTTGGTGGATGAAGGGGCTATGTTAAAAAGCTTGCCCAAAAGTAATGAGACTGAATTCCCTAATTCTGACTGGAATTGAGTTGCGTTACTCTTGGGACAGTCCTTGTAACATAGCCCCTTCATCCACCGAGCCATTCAATTATGACGCGATTGTAACAACCATAAAAGAGAAATAAGAGTGAGCGTTTCTATTGACTTGACTCTGAAAAAGACTACCTTCATCAGCAAGGTTTTTATGCAGCGTTAGAAATTGGTTAAAAATCCACTGGACTTGTACTTTGCTTGTCTTACAGGTCCTCATACGAAATGACTAATAAGGTAGTCTGGGGTTCCTCCTCCCAGAAAATGTTTTTATATTACTCATGCTGGGGCATTTTGGTCATCATTAGAGCTTTAAAGGCTGTTTTATTTCTGCTTAGTCTTAACCCATTAACGCCCAACTTATTTTCGATCAAAGAAGAAAACTCGAACTTTAGCCCATCCCTATTACAAAATAAATGAAGCAAACGCAAAAGACACAGGGTATTAGGATTGAGGGATGTTTCCTCTTGCCATATGTGCAGTTTCGTTACTGTTGGGTGAATTTAAGGTAATTTAAGAGAGCATTTATGACTTTATATTTAGTGATCTAGAAATAGATCACTGGGGGGGCGCTAATGGGTTAAGGTTCTTTACGAAGCTAGTCAGGCACCTTCCTAGACGAGATTTCTTTAGTTCAGTTATTGTGTGTACCATTATGTCAGGAGCTGCATTGCGAATCTTTGTAGTTATTAGATGATGTAGTAGTTAAATTTTCTCACCCACAAAATTGACAATTATTCCATTCCATTTTGTATTATATTTATCCTTTCCATTTATGTTAATATTAATACATTTCAAAATGTTTTTAAACACAATTTATCAGGAAGTGCAAGTAGCATCTTTTTGACAGGTAATAATCGTAATAACCATTGATGCGTTTAGGTAGAAAAGTTAATGTTAACCAAATTTTAACCAAACCATTAATCACGTGATCAGTTCAAGTGATTCCTCTGGAATGTTAACTGTAACCGTTTTTTGTAAATAAGGCATCTAACTTCCTTTATTTATTCGTATCTATGTGAATGCTTTTGAACTACCTCCTAACCCTAGCTGAATAGAGTAGTATGGGGTTCCAGACTTACCATCACTGGTCTGGTGGTACCTGGCCTGATGCCAGTCGCTGTCTGTCGCAAGCTTCCATTCTATCCTGTGGTCAAGCACTGGAAGCACGTGATTGGAAGGGGTCATGAACTTGATGATCAGGATCCCGGGTTCGTCACTTCGTATGCTGAACTCCGGAGGAGGCGGACGAACTGAAATGGGACACGGTTGAAATTTCTCTTACTTCATATGGTCTGGTTAGTAGATAACGTTAAAAACAACTCCATTAATTGTAAAATAAACTTTTATCAGTAAAACGAAATATCTTAATCAATAAAACGTAGATGTATTTGTATAAGTTAAATAGGCCATTTGGTAATTAGGGGTCAGAGGAGCGGGTCAAGTTACAGGGATGAGATTTTTCAGACTTTTGGTGGATTTTCAGACTTTCAATGGAAAAAAAAATCAGGTTATAAACTGGAATTTTCAACAAAAAACTACATATTTTTCATTATTTGTGAATGTTCTTGGTTCATGAGGATCTTTCCTTTGGTAAATTATTTTCACATTTGAGGCAGCTAAATTGTTTTATTTTGTTTGGTTTACGATCTTATCGATTCTTGCAATTTTCAGACTTTTTGCTTTTTTATCAATCTCATCCCTGAAGTTAGAATGGATACATTTCAAGATAAAGTGGGGGACAATACAGACTTTTTACTATATCCCATGGTATGATTAATGTTTTATCATGTGCCTTATCTCAGCTACCAGTAAAGAGTAAAACAATAATGAATGAGAGATGGTCATACACACTTTTACTGACCAATATTTTTGTCTATCAATATTTTATTGTTTGTTGTTTTTATTTTATCATATTAAAATATCACAACCACGCATTTTTTGTGAATGAATTGTATGATTCTATTGATTTTTTTTCAATGAACAAGATATTTTAAAATTATGAGTCCCCTTATCCAATTTAACATTAAAAAACATGTGGTTAGTTTTAAAAAGAAAACAAAGTAAGTTTTATTTTAATATAAATAAATAAGTATCAAAAGTTCAGAGTTAAGCAATAAAAAATACTGAAAAGAAATAAGGAAATGCCGGGAAATGCCTTAAAAATAGACGTGCGCTTAAGTTGGTCCTCTAGTATTATTTACCAATGCGTTAATTCATAAGCCTGATCCACAAATTATATTCTTTGGCCCTATCTTACAAATACATAAGTAGTTTATACAGGAAATAAGTCATCCAAAGCAATATAGTACTTTTTGGCAAATTTAATATTCATTATAGCAACGTAACTTGAACCAGTCTAGACATCGGTTTCCTATCGCATAATAGGCGCAATTACTTAGTTCTGACGAAGGTATCCAATTCTGAACATAACTACTAGATTTGAGAGTAATCAGATTGATCGTGGTTGACGGCCCGAGTGGAGATTTGGTGAAACAACCCAGAGGGGGACTTGAATGGCCTTATTAGGACAATCAATTTCGGCTTCAAGAAGATCTATTGCGTTATTCTCTTAAGGGCAGAGTTCTCCTGTAATGAGCTGTGAATACTTCGGAACCGAAGTTTAATGTATGTGTGTTATGGTGGATTGGAATTTAAATTAAGCGGATTTCTTCGGGAAAACGATATTTGTTAATGAATAAATTATTTATGAAGGTGATGGTTGTGTATGAATTGGTTTTTCTGGTGTAAATATGAAGTTGTTTGTAATATTTAAGAGAATAATTATAAATTTCCGGAATTAAACGTATTTTTTGAGAGATTAATATATGTTACATAAAAATAAGTTTAAAACTTGAAAATTTAACTACTTTTATTACTTATTTAGATAGTTGGGAATGAACTGAAAGAGTCACTGAAAAAGTCTTCTCTTTAAAGAATATGTTTCTCTAGACCTTAAGTATTAAATGAATTATTTTTTATTTATTCCACACTTTACAGTTAAGATATCAAGTTCAATGTTGTACGATGAATAAAAAGCACTAACCACACATATTCTTTCCAAATTAACTCTGTCACTTAATGCAGTTTATGAATAAATTACAATTATAATATATGCATGCATATAAAAGTTTAAAAAAATTAGTTTAAGAATGAATCTATTGCCATGAATAGCTTTGTTAAAAGCAAAAGAGCATGAACAAATTTCTACAACAATTTGTTTTCCTTTTATCTATAAAATAGCCTCAAAGCAATAAAATCGATACCAAAATAGGGGATAAAATATGGTATCAATGCTTAAAACACCCCAATATTTTTCTGAAAGAGTGACACGAAAATAATAGATTTATTATTTATATTATGGCAATTCCACGGGTAACTGACTGACATTTTTTAAGAAAAACGCTTAGTATTTTGTTATTTTCTTCCCAAAAATAAATGATAAAAAAAATACTTTCCACCCAGTTTATTGCTTTCTTGTTAGCTTAATCTAATGGCATAATTAAATTTTCAAAATATGTTTTTATTGATTTTTTAAAAATTTTAAACGACATGGTAACTGACTGACATTTGTGAAACTTTTATGTCAGTCAGTTACCTTGTTGTTTAAAATTTTTAAAAAATCAATAAAAACATATTTTGAAAATTTAATTATGTCATTAGATTAAGCTAACAAAAAAGCAATAAACTGGGTGGAAAGTGTTTTTTTATCATTTATTTTTGGGAAGAAAATAACAAAATACTAAGCGTTTTTCTTAAAAAATGTCAGTCAGTTACCCGTGGAATTGCCCATTTATATATATATATATTTTTTGGTTTTATTAAAAGAATTTTACTAATTTCAACCTATTTATAAACATTTTAAGTAACTGTGGGAATTAATATGAGTTTTATATAAAGTGTAGGCTTTGTGTTTTATTTTAGGAACAGAAAACGAAAGTTTTGATATTAAAGCAATGATGAAAGGGTACAAAAAAACTGGTTAAACGATAGAAATCGTACACCAACGATTAAAATTGTTCTGTTCATTAAAAAGTGTTATGCTAAAACAAAATGATGTGATGATAAATAAAGAACGTAGATACAAAGCAAGGCTCTAATTACCCTTATTTGAAAGCATCAAATTTGTACGTAGAAACATCGAACAGCTAATTATTTGCTAACAACGGTCGAAAGCGCACGAATAATAGCTTTCGATTGTTTTCAAATTTCATTGAAAACTAAACTATAACGTCAAATGGAACATTGCTTGACAACCGTTTTCTCTTTGTTGTCAAGGCTGAAAGTTGTTTTAAATAAACAGCTTATTTCGTTTGAAACTTGACGATTTTGTTAAATTTAATAGATGAATTGCTTTTAGTTTAGCATGCAACGCAAAGAATTTTCATTTTTTAGCATTTAAATAGCTTGGTGAGTGGACTTTATTTCAGAATCTATCTGTTAGATACATATATTATCGAATAATACTATCTTTAATAAGGATTAATATACATTTGTAGAAAGTACGCATGTGTACGTAATACGAACGTATAATATTTCAATGCAGTTATTATGGTATTACAAATGGATTTAAGGCTACATGTTTTGTAGATTCAAAGGATAACTACATAAATTAAATGGACTCAAAACTAAACTAGGAGAGGGTGGGGACGGTTGTAACACGGGGTGATTGTAACACACTGATTTCCTCAAAATGAGAGGCTGCTTGGGTGAAAAGGGGATGACAGTACGTATAAGGCAGGTGAATGAAAGAATATCAGAGATTTCCAAGGCTGACATTTGAGATGTGGCTGTGTAATTGATAAAAGAGTGTTTTCCGAGCATCGAAGTAAATTTCTACTTTTGTGTGACTTTCCTTCTCCTGCACTGCAGGTAGGAAGCACAACAACACCGATTTTATGTATTGTATATACATTAGGGTGTATCGAAAAAAACTTTTTTCGATTTTGATGACGCATTAGTGCGGAAAAGTTGTCTAAGGTGCCAGAGAGTGCCTGTGAATTTTTTCAGAATTTTTGGATAATTTCTTAAGGTGCCACATTGGCCCTTAAGTTCCCCATGAGGCGTGCAGCCAAAAAGGCCGAAAATCGGTTTTTCGCCCCTCATTTCTACCCTAATCACACGACGAATGTCTTGTCTCAAGTTATGGACTCAATAGGATGTATGCTACCCGACAAAACTTGAATAATAACTTAAATCTTTATATTATGTTGATTGTGGGCTCTGATTTGAACGAGGAAATACGCGATTTTCGACGAAATTTGAGCATACAAAAAAACGTAATATATATTTAGGATACTACATATAAACGTAATATATTTTATAATAACGTAATATATATTTAGGCTATTAATCAAGCTTTTTCGGGTATCAAACATCATATAGAGTCCATAACTCGAGACAAGACATTCCTCGGTTGATTAGGGCAGAAATGAGGGGCGAAAAACGAATTTTTGGCCTTTTTGGCTGCGCGCCTCATAGGATTAACATGGGGAACTTCAGGGCCAATGTGGCACCTTAAGAAATTATCCAAAAATTCTGAAAAAATTCACAGGTACTCTCTGGCACCTTAGACAAATTTTCCGCACTAATGCGTCATCAAAATCGAAAAAAAGTTTTTTTCGATACACCCTAATATACATGTATCCTAGTTTTATTCTGCTTAGTTTCAAGATGATACGTTGTTAGTTTCGTGGAAAACGAGGGTTGAACTAAAAATGGCGACGTGGGGTCAATTGTAACACTTTAGCCGGGGACGATTGTAACATGTTACAACTGACCCCAATGTAGAAAATTACACGGTTTAAAATTATTTTCGATGTATTGATTTATAATTCATACTTACCCTTAATATTGGCATATAATTATTAATTTTTACGGTTTTAGAGGATGCCGAGATCACGAAAAAAGAAAAACTGAAAGGGGGCTGATTAGTCTAAAAAAAATGGAGTGAGAAGCTGTTGAGGTTTCGGTGTCTAAAAAGTCTTTTAAAAGTGTTGCTCGTAATCACGATATTTTTCATGTAACATTATACAGATTCTCTCAGGAAAAAAAATTAAAATCCTAAAGTGGGTTATTTTGAACAAAATAAAGTTTTCGATCAAGGGCATTAAGAGGAACCATTTTTCGCGCAAAAAATTGTCCCACGTTCGTTGTACTACAGGGGGATTAAGTTATGATGACCCTAATTGCCCTTAATACTATTTAATAATTGTGAATAATTATTTACTATTATTTACTCATCTACATTTATTACTATTTAAAACTCATTACTTGAATGGAAAGTTCATTATTTCCATTCTAGTCTATGTATTTAATTATTATTTGACAAGAAAATATAAATTGTTAAAAATTTTTATGATTTTCTATCTATTTTTATGAATTTTTGTTGTGTTACAATTGACCCTTATATGTTTTACAATTGACCCTTCAAGTGGGGTCGATTGTAACGTTTTTCAATTTTCGATGTTTTATTTACTAAGTTGCAATGCATGTCCAACGGACAGTTTTCATAACAAAATTGTAATTGGGATATATCAACCTATTTTCATACCAATTTTCATAACTCTAACATAAAAAATGGCTTAGTTTGAGATCAAATAAAATATTTTGTTACAATCGTCCCCACTCTCCCCTATGGTATATTTTATTGCAAGTTTAATCTGGTGAAAAAATCCTTAGAAGTTTGAGAATTTACAGAAAAACTCAATTTAATGCAATCATTTTAATCAAACATATCTTCATTGGTAAATGCGATTCACTAATTCGAATACTTTTTACTTACCTCCTTCCACTAATGTTATTGATCTTTCAATTTCACCCATGCTGTTGCTAACAATGCAATGGTAACTACCAAACACACTCGCATCTTTGATTTTTACCTAAAAAATTAAATCATATTTGCTTTAATTAAACAACTGAAATCATCAACTTTAATTTTTCAATGTTCAGCAACAAAACATCATTGATTTTTAATGTACTACCCTCATTCACAATTTTCTTTCTTAAGAGGTTGGAGCATTGAAATTATTTTGATTAAACGAAAGAAACGTACCTAAAACCTACTGCAAAAAATAATGCTATTTTATACTTTTGAAGTATTCTAATCAATTAAATTTCCCCTAGGTAGAAAATGCCTATTGATGTCTGATGCATTTAATTATATGTGTTACTAGCTGATTTGCCCGGCCTTGCACGGGTGGAGTGTATTAATTCATTTTTTAAAGTTCTCCCAAGTTATATGTCCGATTTTTCGAATCACCAATAACCCCGGTGTCCCCAGTACTTTTTCATATTCCCGATAGTTCCCGATAGTTTCATTTCCGATTTTCATGTTCCCGATAGTTTTCATAACCCGGTTTTCTCGGAAACTTTTCATATCTGGGTGTTCCCGGTACCTTTTCATATCCGGGTGTTCCCGGTACCTTTTCATATCCGGATGTTCCCGCTACCTTTTCATATCCCGGTTTTCCCGGTAACTTTTCGTATCCCGGTGTTCCCGGTACCTTTTCATGTCCCAAGTTTCCCGGTGGTACCTTTACATACCCCCGGTTCCCGATAATTTTCATATCCAGGTGTTTTCAATAATTTTCATCCCGGTATTCCCGGTTCCTTTTCCCCATCCCAGTTCCAACTGTGATATCTCATTCCATCAAATATTTATCCTTTCCATGTGATAAAAACAATCACATTGAAATCATCTCTTTTTTTAAATCTAGTGTTTAAAATGTACCTTTTAAAGTGTACCTTTTCATATCCGGATGTTCCCGCTACCTTTTCATATCCCGGTTTTCCCGGTAACTTTTCATTACCCGGTGTTCCCGATAATTTTCATAACCCGGTGTTCCCGATAATTTTCATCCCAGTATTCCCGGTGCCTTTTTCTCATCCCAGTTACAACTGTGATATCTCATTCCATCCCAATTTTTTGTCTATTAAATATTTTTCCTTCCTATGTGATAAAAACTATCTACTTGAAATCATCTCTGTCATTTGAAATCCAGTGTTTAAAATCTTAAACAGAATTTTCTTAAAGTATTCCCGCTATCCTTTTAAAATTCCGCAAAAAATAAATTTCAAAATAAAATAAATTTCAAAAATCCCTCGATAAAAAGTTATCAAGTAAGCTTGTCTTCTTTTTAATAAAACCAACTTCTTTAAAAGCTTCTCTGAAAGAGTAAAAACAGATTGCTAGTTATAATAAAAAATCTAGTGATTATAGTCTAGTAAACCAATTCCGCTATGAAGCAATGAAATTTTAGCTTTTTCCTTGGAAACTTTTAAATTCTTGCTATTTAAATATATTTTTTTGAGAAATGAAAATATTAAAGAAAGTAACTTAATTATTTTAATTTACTTCGGTTTTCTGATAACTGTTATAATATTTAAATACAGATATTCACACTGTTTTTCTTCTTAGATTTTGTTGTAAATAATAAAATATGTATAAATGTTAATCATTTATATTCATTCAAGTTAGGCAAGACGTCGCCTTAAGATAGAGAAGTAAACACTGCAATTTATGCATTTCAACAATGCACAATGCTATTTCAATGGGTAAAACGGAGTCGAAAAAGTGCCGAAAAACAGGGAAGGAGTCGTTCGATTTTAAAATCGTTTCTTAGTGCGCGTCTAATGGCTGAGAGGAAGGTCTCTGTCAAATTTCAAGCCAATCAGTCCGGCAGTTTTGGAGATTTCGTGATGAGTGTTATGAATGAATGAATGAATGAATGAATGACCCGTATTTGGATTTTATATATATAGATAAATCTAATTGCTACTTTTAAGTAAATAATTTCTAAATGCTCTAACTCAATACTATTTTATTAATTTTATCTAAAGCCAAAAGAACTGGTTGAAAAAACTAGTCTTATTGAAGATGCTTTTTTTTAATCATATTTAGTATTAAGTAGTTTTTCCCTTTGAAAGTTTTACTTTCTGATTTTATAATATCTAACAGATTTATAAATATGAGAAACTTAAGCTAATTTTTAAACTTTAGTAACAGGTATATAATTTCAATTTCAAACACGATTACAATATTCACTTAACATAAATACAAATACAAGGGGAAGGATATATAATTTAGCAGTATTCCTCATAATAAAATATTACTCAATTTCATTAAAGTATTTTTAATTCATAATTATGGGTATCAGAGAAGCTAAGCTATAATTACGATTAAGATCTGTTTTCCCTTGGAGACGTAGCATTTTTATTTCATAAAAACATCATGTTTATCTTCAAAGTGTGTCGAAAAACCTTTTTGAAACCCAACGACATTCTTTCTATATCTACTTCACCCACTTAAACAAACCATGCTACGCAAAAATACATCACAATTACTGTATAGAAATACAATACAATGAAAGAACAAGTTAACGAACACTTGACTGCTAATTAGCTCCGTATCAAATTCTCAAACATCAACCTCCCAAGAAAAAAAATCCTTTGTCGCAAACCCCTCCCAAAAAGCAACAACACCACAAACTAATAATAACACCCACTTCTTACTCCAGTTTTTCCAGAAAGGTAAAAGGACCTGGTAATGAGATTTCTCCTTTTTCCCAAGGCAGGAAACGAAAGATCAAACGCTCTCTCCGAGAAATTAACGCTTTTCTCGGGGCTAATTGAGATTTAAGACGCCGCGGAATTATATTTGGTGGGATTCCACCGCGGAAATCGAATGCCAATTATATCGCGGCAATTAAAGATAATGTAAGAGGCTTAGAGAGTGAAGTTTACTTAATTGTTGTTATTACCTTCTCATACGCGGGTTGTGTTTCCTTTTTGGGTTCTTGAGTAGTGTTTCCCTCGTGTGCGTGTATGGAGAAAGTCGAGTTCAGATTTCTATGCGGATTCGATGCTTGTTTTGGACGTAAAATGAACCCTTTTGGATCTCTTTATGCGTTTGTTTTTAGAAGGATTGATTTGTTTAGAAGATTTTGTTTCTTGGACAATCTTTTTCTTCCAGGCCATTCAACATCTTTTAGAATTATTTCTTTGTATCATTAAAACCACACCAAAAACGTCAATGTACTTTTTTGGTCATTTTCACCCTAGTGCCTTTTTAAGTCACCGAGTACCTATAACTGAGCACCATTCTAGTGCTAATAACCGTAATTTCCAACCGTAATTCCTTAGCAATTAGTGTCATGTAAATGAAGAAGCGCCTTTTCTCGAAAAACTTTTAATGCGATTTTCTCTATCTAGGAAAAGTAACGTTTTTGGATGAGTGGTAATGCTATAGAAGCTTCAGAAACTTCTAAACTAAACTTCTCTAACTTATTTTACTATTTGAGTGCAACTCAGGGGAAGGTTGAATTTTTTTTTCAATTGTTTTGACAATACTGATGACTTCAATACCATTTGAACACTACAATATTTAGGATTTCAAGGAATAACTTTCCATAATTCATACTCGACAAATCGAAATATAATCAAGAATATTTTGTGAAAATGTTTAACATAAACTGAAATTCTTAATATTTTTATGCCCACAGAATTAAAACAATACAGTCTTTGTATTACATAAGACATTGAAGTAACACGTTCATACCGAAATAGTTAGTCTTTATACCCACTACAGGTATCGATAGCAGAGTACTTCCCCGATTATGGCTTTATTTCCCATGAAAAAAAAGGAACACGACGAAAACCCGTCTGTATAAATGGCCGAGAAGCACGTAATTCATAAATCCTTTCCGAAGACAGTTAGGCTCGCGTGCGCTATATTCATTCTATTAAGATATTGATGGGATGAGCTCTCTTTTTATTCTGGAAGTGCAAATTGATAACGCAAAATGTCATTACTTGTTTCTAAGTATTTTTTTTAACGTAGCCAATTAAGCTTGGATTCGGACCATCGTTAGGAAACGTGTTATGCTAATGGAAGAAGCGCGTGCGTCTGCTGAAATGGTTCATTCAAGAGTTGAGTAGTTTCTTCCCTGGTGTTCATGTTCAGAAGTATAATAATATGAATCAAGAAAGTTGGCTTGTGGGGAGATTTAGAGGGGGGTTCCGTGGAGCTTCATGGGTTATTAACCCTTGTATTTGGCAGATGATAGCCCTGTTTACCCCAGTTAAAGTTAGCGTTAGAGTTTGGATTCACTGAACGAGATTTTTTGGGGAGTGTGTGATTGGCACTTGGTAAGAAAAACGACACTTTCAAATCTGAGTAAATGGATGTTTTTGTTGTGGTATGAAGCGTTTTGTTTCAAATATGACAGCCTATATCTTTCAAGTTTGAAATACCGGCCATTCTCAGTTTTATAGTCACCACAGTCGCTGCTCAAATTATATTTGTTTTTATTTAATGTGTTTTTTTTCAATGGCAGAGCACAACACACACTGTGACCGAGGTCTTTACTCCAATCTTGCCGAAAACAGTACTTACTTCCTAGGGGGCACTTGTGAGCCGAAGTCCAGAAGGGGAAGTACTGTTTATGTATTTTACTTCATAAGTTAAAATTGAAAATTTTCAAAAATAATGTAAACTGGAAACACAGATAAGGTTTGGGATCTTCAGTCACGTTTTGATGGTCGATATTTTTAGCAAAATACTGGCCAATGCTATGAGATTCATTCATGCATTTACAAAAAAATGAACATGTTACCGGTAAAGTACTAAAACGGGTATTATTAATAATGCCCAAAGAGAGGTGGTCAATGTTATAAAATCAATTGCATTTATAAATGAGTATTTATCACTTTTTCCGAAATACGCAGGTGTTATCGTATTTATAACATGACCATGATAGTATTAAATGCAATTATAACTAAGGATTTGAGGTGTGTAAAAGTAATTACTACTTAATATTAGGTAACATTATAAACAAAGAATGCCTTTTTCAATTAAAAATCTTAATTAATGTGGGAATGGCATATCCACTCACTCATGCTTCCCTCTTGATTATTGTAACCCTAGATCTGAGCGGCAGACGTTAGTTGTGAGCGGAGAAGAGACGACGTCTTTTAATTTCCTCTTAATTTGTACTTTGTGTTTGTCCCCTTTTTGTTAATATACTTGTATTTGTTCATTGTGTCTGGTCTTAGCCTTTTCCCCTACATTTTGGGGATCTGGTCGTAGCCTTTTCCCCTACATTAATTTGCAATTAACATAGATTTGGGAGAAAAAAAACGTGTTTTAGAGCATAAAAAATGCTCAAATTGCGTTAATTAAGGTTAATTTTACAGTTAATTGGAAAAATAATTAATATTTTTTGTTCATATTATGTTACAGTATGGTTCCGATCACTTTTGCTTCACTTAAAAAGGTAGAAGATGTTTTTGAGGCTTTAAAACAGTTTTCTACCATGCGTTTACTATAGGGGAAAAACACGGGGGCATTCGTGCCTGACGTCCCTTTTTAGCGACGTTTTTTAATTTTTGTGTAGAAATTAAAATTTTAACCTGGAATTTTTTTCACTATTTTTCCAGTTGTTTTGGGACTATTTACTATATTTTTACCAAATATTTAAGAAAAATAAAAAGTTGGGCATTAATGGGTTAATGGCATTATTCACAGCTACTTAACCAGTGGTTAACTAGCAGCTAAAGAGAAAAAAGGTGCTTTTCGCTTAAGCTGAGTGGTGTAATCCTTCTTAAACCGATGGTTAGCCATTGATTAAGTGGATGTGAATAATGCTATTAGACGGCTATGCAATAGTTTGACTATTTTTAATCTATGCTATTGGTGACATCCTGACAATTTTTACACAACTAAAAATGGAAAAGTTTCAAAAAGTTATTTAAAGTTGACTAAAGAATATCAAATTTGAAAAGTAGTTAGGTGCTACCCTTGTCAAAATGAAGTAATATTTTTTAACTAGTCAGAAATGATATGAAGCTGAAAACCTTAATATTACAGTTATTTTGGGGATATTTCACGTGATAATTATACCTCAAGCTCTAATCTGAAAGTTTAATGCATAATTTGAAAGAAAAACTTTTTAAACCTGCGTGATGTTGTGAAGTCATCCGAACTGCGTAAAAGACATGGCTGATGACAAGGTATAATTATCTTTCAGCTTATTTAAGTTTGCTATATTATTACAACAATATAAAGAAAATCCTCCTTTGAAACTAAAATTTTCTTTCTTTTTTGTTCTTTTTTTAAAAGGAATAAACGTATGCGTGCAATCGATCATGTTTGCTTGCAGCATTAATTAAACCAGCCACTGTATTTAGTCTAAGTGTGCTTCTGTTGAGATTTAACGACTTTGAAAAAGTAAAATTAGTTTAGAATATGTGTGAAAGTTTTCATGGTTTTGATATTCAATAAACAAAATTTGTGGAAGACATTCATCACATAGTTTTTGAATCAGAACATGCTAAAACTTAGGGCCCTATGTCATTAAAAGTATGTACTTTTAATATGCAAAATAAATACTGTTATTTATTAAATATGAATTCATCGGGAAGTTAGGCCATGTTCCTAACTTAAAAGAAGATTAATTAAAACTGAGGTTTTCCGGGTTTGTTGGCCGTAGTCTTGTAGATGTAGAAAATAACCTTTCGAATCCTACTACGGGAGTCATCTTCAGTAGGATTAAAAGTTTCACCTTATAAAGATTCAAACGTCTATGTCAACACGTAGAAGAAAACTAGTATAGATGGTGATGTCAACTGATGTAGGAAAAAAACAATAGTGCAGAGACTACACAGTCGAGGTTAAAATCTAATTAAAAGGAGATGCTAAAAACGGAACCTTTCAACCCCAGCTATGGATTCCTGCTGACGATGACCTCCGTGGCTGGGGGTAGAAACGCGTTCGACATTTAACATCTCCTTTTAAGTTTGGGACATAGCCTAATTGCCCGAGGAACTCATCTTTAATAAATACAGACACAGACCGTGTAAGCCTTCATCATTTTATCTAATACAATCTTAATAATTTTAATACAAATATATGAACTTAAAGAGCTATACAAATAACTGAAATTAATATATTTGAATGAGGTACACTGTAAAAAATATATGTCTTTTGACGTATTCTTTTCCATGAATTTTTCACGGATTAATTCCGTAAACTACAAAACGGAATTTTTATCGTGAATTCCTCTCCCCACGCATGCGTTTTGTGTCATAGTTTTGGTGAAACTTAAATGGCGGTATTCTGACAGCTCTCTTGCTGAAATGCATTTCGCGTTAATAATCGAAACAAGATTAGTATTTTAGAAATAAAATATTTTTGATTCACGGTATTCTTGAGGTGTGTTTTGTCTGGTCCAATGTTTATTTAAATGATTATTTCTATTTTTTAAAATTTTTTGCTCTTTTCTTTTATACAAAAACCTTCTTGAGCGGTATTCGGTCCGGTTGTTAGGTGGTAAGATACTCGCCTGCCATGCGGCTGGCCCAGGTTCGAATCCCGGCGGGCGATCTAAATTTTGACTATACTTTCATTTAGTTTTCAATTTAATTTTTTACATCATGACCAATTTTTATAAAGCAGCTAATTATTATTACTTAATTCTGTATTATGTTACCAGATAAAATTATTTAACGATCAAAGTACAAAACTGACCGACTGATTCAGTATTTTATCTTTTTACCTAATCAAGGTTAGAATATAGAACTCCAGCATTGTGTTAATTAAAAATAAAACATTATTTAACAGGAATTTCATTAAAATTCAAAAGTAAAATCTCATCAGCCAACTACGGTATACGGTCCCTAAAATAACGGAAGGTTTCCCTCCTTTTACAGAAAAATACAAAACGGACATTCCCTCAAATGACGGAAAAAGAAAATACGGATACCTTCTCAAATGATGAAAATAATCCGGCAGCTGTGCTGCCGGGATATTTCCGTTTATTGAAGAAAGATTTTTTTACAGTGTATGTATAAAAGCTTGGTAAGAGATATTTTTCCTTAAAGTTTTTTTCATTGTAATGTTTTGCTGTTCCTTCATATCCAGCTGATATCACGGTTAATACGGGTCCTAAGGAATAGTGTCTGTACTAAAATGTCGGTGTATAAACGTGCCTTATTTATCCACCACTGTGACTCCTTTTTCTTGTAAACGTCACATATCTCCTTCTTTAATGGTTAAAAGAGCTAGAAAATATTTGTTTCGTTTATAAAAACAGTTCACTCTAACTGTAAAGTTTCCATATTACCTGTATGAAAAAGTTTTTTGGTAGTTATGGGTGTATAAAAACGAAAGTTAAATTTGTATTCCCTGTGTAACTCCAATAACAAAACGCCTCGAAAGA